>CM046879.1:553370990-559025191 GCA_025667525.1 Glebionis coronaria
GGTGAATTACACTTAGATGCTCTGGAAGACGCAAACCACAGGAACCTTCTAACAAAAAGGTGGAAAGCACAGTTTCCTAAAACTGTAAAACGGCACTCTGTATCACGTCTTGCCAAAAAAATGCTGAGCAATAGACAAGGTGGTTGGATGTTTAAACTCAACTTCCTTGTGTTGTTCTTTTTGACGATTGGGGAACCGAATAAAAACAATACTGCAAATCTGAAATTACTTCCATGCATCAACAACGAAGATGACATACTGAAGATAGATTAGTGCACTTCCATCATCGAGTGCCTGATTGAAACAAAAGTGCAATGGAATCGCAAGTACCATTTCAATGGACCTGTTATTTTGTTACTAGTATGATACTTGCTATGCAGATACTTTTTTATAAATATATAATATGTGCTTATAATTAACATGTATTATGTATCGCAGGTTTTATATGCCTACTCATATTTCCTTATCAAATTGTGTGATTCTGGTGTATTGAAAATGTTACAAAAAGAAAGATTCCCTAATGATGATGGTGATGATCCAAATATGGTCATTGAATCAGATGACGAGGGTAACTAATTTTTGTTTACTATTCTCTTTAACTGAAACAAGCTTTAATAATTATTTCAATTTTAAAAAGGTAATTTTAATAATGTAGGAATTGAGGAAGAACAAGAATTTGAAGATGATGAGTTTGTATGGCATGGGCGTGATCATGTACCAAAAGACGCGGAGGTACATCCATATGCTTGGGTTCTTCATATAAGTAGTTATGAGTGTTGGATACTTATGCATTATTTTGTTGTGTGTTTAGGGTATGAAAAAGTATGTATCAGGAGTTCTAACAAAGGTGGCTGAAATGCTTGAAATGGCCGAGGATGTATTAGATGAAGGGCTTTTAAATTTCCCGGATGATGATGGTTTTGTGGGTTTGAAGGATATTAGAGATCAGATGTTTGCACAACGTACGTTCACACATAATCCAGGAAGCTACAAACCAACGAATGATCAACCATATCATAACTTCCATACACCATGTGATAGTGAAAGACATCAGCAAAATTCTGACTTTGATCTAAATGACACACTACCATTCACACAGGTAGCTATTCAGTTAACAGACAAAGTGTGCGAAGAATTTCATAGAACACATCAGACTACTCCTACACGGCTAGATTTTAATGACGCTTTAGATTTTGATCTGAATGTTACACAACCACCAGCAACACAAGGAAAAGAAGTTGGATGTGCGAAAATTGGTGTGCCTGATTATGTACCACAAGAAAGTAATGATGGACGTGAGTTGAAAACGCCGGACCAGCCAAAAGTTCAAACACCAAATAATTGTAGCACACCACGCGTACTTTCTAGGTTTGGGAGGAACACTTGAAAAATGTGAACAGGTCAGTTATACCTATATCTCGGCTCCCGAACCGTTAAATATGGTAGAACCACGTATCCATCAACGCACGGTCAGACGTTATCCCAAGCAGCCTGAAGTGTTAAGGTCGCCGTATGTGGTAAAAGAAGTCTCTTTGGTGAATCCCTATCATTTTGCACAAGAAACGAGCTGCTGGTTGCCTGTTCAGTGCGAGACTCGATGAAACGTATGTATATTTATCTGTATTTTTTACCATTTATTAAACAACAACATAATATACGACATCTGACTGTTTTATGTATCGTAGAGACATTATTTTCAAGACTGACTATTGCGAGGGTCAAAGGGGTGTGCTGGAAACTTTGTACCCTGGTGTTCTGATAGCAAGTGGGGCAATCGACATCTTCACACATGTTTTAAATGAGGCGGAGAGATTCAGGAAAGAAAATATGCCGACTAAGGTTTTCTTCCACACAGCTATGTTGGTACGTTAAATTGACACCATACTAATGTTAATTAAATTTATTTGCTTTTTTTTAGTACTATGTATAACTCATTATCTGAACCATGTAACAGACCAACGATATGTTAGCTTGGGACTACAGTTTATCATTGGAGAAGTTCAAAGAGAACATGGACCTGGTACTGAATAGAAGCCAATATGGCAACCTTCATGGCGTTCAGTTGGTAAGTATCGGTAAATTATGTTATGTTTAATTGTTTTTTACATGATACAAAAAGCATTCAAGTGGTGATCATCCTTTTGGTTCTATTTTAATGGCATGTCTTTTTCCCGATGATATTACGCTCTCATTTCATTGTCATTTGCATGAATATGATGGATAATACGATCGATTTTTGGATAACCTATTCACAGAAGAGACTGACACATTAAAAAGGTACGACGCAAAACCTGTAATGCTGGTACGTTAACAATCAAAAAGTGTTTAAATTTAAACTATATATATGTTGGATGCACTAGTTAATATGTATTAAATTACAAACATTTTAATATTATGTTAGATATTTTACAGCTTTCTTTGTTTGAAGACTATTTGTTGCATACAAACAATCCGAACTACGGTGATATGGCTACCGCCGGAAGTAGGATACTACAATTGGGTTGCAGAACACTGAACAACAATACAGATTGCGTTGTCTTTGTTATGCGACATATGGAAACGTATAAAGGTTATGATCGTTATGGTGATCCATGTTGCTTGCGTAATGAGGGTGATGAACAACGTAAACAGTTGATTGATTTGCGATACAAATATGCAGCAAAAATTCTTTTTGCGGACTACAACCAGCGCAAAATCAAGTTTGAAGATGAAGTGCATGCATATAAGCAATTAGCAGATACAAAAAAGATGAAGTGGCATAAAACATCATTGGAAAGAATTAATCTGCATGTCGTGGGTATGACGAAATGAGAATGCATAAGAAAATGTGGCCTTAGCACGTATCGTAAACATCGCATTAGTGTGTGTTTCCCTTTGTTTTCATTAGTAGTTATAAATAATGCTCGTGTGTGATTGCCGAGTAATGTTGACTTTTTATGTTGAATGTTTTTATCTAATACTTTTGGAAAGAATTAATCTACGTGGCTTGGGTATGATGAAGTGAGAATGCATCAGCAATTGTGGACTTAGCACGTATCGTAAACATTACATTAGTGTGTGTTTCCCTTTGTTTTCATTAGTAGTTATAAATAATGCTCGTGTATGATTACCGACTTTTTATGTTGAATGTTTTTATCAAAGACTTTTTGGGATCTTATCATGTCGTTTTACCCTGTAATGTATATTTCCTTTAACTATAGAATGCTGGTGTCATTCCAGTTTGTAAAATGTATCAGGTTGCAGTAATAATGTTTTTTACAAGTTTCTAAATTAAATGGTTAATATCCTAACATTAAAACTGTATTGATCTACAAAATATTTTCCTGATTGTTTGATATTTTTTCCAACATATCGCCATTAAGTTTTGCAATCTTTATTTAAGTATGTGTTGATTTTGTTTTTAAAGAAAATCCCTCGTTTAAATGCCTAATACTCTGTTAGAACTTATAAAAATATGTCAATTAAACTCACATAGTACATCTTAAACAATCACTAACACCCACTATTTCACTTTGACCCAGAAGCATGAAGATAACAACTAACAATCTTTGTGTCACCAGAAATCTTCTTATTTTTCAAGTATGTTACTATTTGTTGATTCTCTAAAACAACTTACTCATGCCGTGTATCACAGATCTTGAAGAGGTCAATTCGCTGACACCAAACACCACAGCTTATGGGGACGTACCCAAAAAACCAAAAAGGAAGTGCAAATATTATGGCAGATACGCATATCATGATGCAAGGCATTGCCCAAAACGGAAAGGAAAGGAGTAGATCAGTTTGTACGTTACGCGTTAGTGTTTCATTTGAGTATGTATATCGTATTCAGTGATAACCTTTCAATTCTACTTTGTCTTGATCTAGTTATAGTCTTCAAGACTAAATCTATCTAATTTTATAATTATTGAATATCATGTTTCAAGTTGGAGATTGCTTTATAATGATGTTTCAATATTTCCAAGTTCCTTGAATAATGCAAAGATTACAACATACCACCACAAAAGGTCTGAACATTTTTTTGACACATAACCAATTTGTAGAACCACATAGAAAGCTCACAAATGAACGATACATATTTTTTTAGCTACAAAAAACACCCATAAACATGGTAATCCAGACTAAGTATGACTAAAAGGCTACTACTTTATTAAAATCTTATAGACCTGGAAATCCAAATAGCCATAAACCTGGAAGTCCAATGTAATCTGCTACATGTTACAAGCTTACATCATACAATCCTTTATGTTCATTTTTTTACCCGTTTTCATATATATTTTGACCCATTTGAAGAATGAAATTTGAGTATATCTGCTGACCAAACACCCATAGAAACTAAATAAAAGAACAGATACATGTATCGAACAAATACCAAAAATGAATTCCATTATTAAGAGAGATCGTGCAAGTTTCAACAAGCGTTTGTAACCAAAATCATAAAACTATTAAAGACAATTAAGAAAATAAGAGAATTAACGCAGAACTAGTCACTAGGGTACATATCACAGTCTCCACCCTCGTCCTGCTCCACGTAATTCACGTCCTCGTCTTATAATCCTTTTTTCTTTTCGGGGCAATTCCTTGAACCGTGATTAGCATATTTCTTACAGTAACCGCACAACCTCTTGGCTTTTCAGAAAGCTGCATTGCAATTTTACTCTTTGATTTAAGCCTTGTACGAATCCTACTACCTTGGTATTAATACCATGAGGGGCGTGAATATCGACCTTCACGGGTTCGGTTACACCAAGCATTGATGCAAAAACTGCATTTGTGTCCATCTTAGGAGGGTTCGGAACATCTGTCTTAGCTTTAGCCATCAAAATTTCTTAAGCGTTCTTATATAAGTTAAGCTTTTCAAGGTCACCAACTAAATGCGATACAGATTGTTCAACACTGCTGTAAATATCCCTAATGACAGGATCAAAACCACATCCGATCTTGGCACCACTTGCAACTTGAGCACTCTTATCGATAGATTTAAATAGCATAGGGTTCTTTGTCCATCTCTTTTACAAGTAGTGTTTGGGAAAGTGGTGCACACCTGACATACGTAGGACATAAAAAATATGGCTACATAGTAGACCGTAACACTCATGCCTTAAGCAACTACATTAGACTGAACATGACGAAGATACATACTTTACGTGTTCAAATAACTAAAAGGACAATTCTAACAGTTATAAAACCGAATGAAAAATGTGTAGTATTTACAAACATGATAAAAAACAATTATTAAGATTACCTTATGTTGGACTAGAGGAGGCTTAATTTTTTTGTTGGCATTCCCTTCTGTATCACGAATAACAAATGTGGAGAAAGTTTCTGATTCTTGCACACTTACTGAACAACAATGCATCTGTGAAGACCAAATTTCGTCCTGAACGTCATAAAACAAAGTGATTGTGTACAACTCGGCAGCTTCCTTTTCAACTTGCAGATGTGCTTTAAGGTCCGGGGTCGTGTAATTGGAGTCATGTGTATTCTTGCCATATTTCAATCTCTGTGAATCAATAGATGTATCATAGTGGCTTATAACTTCAACCAAAGTGAGATCCGGGTTGGTAAGCTGACCAAGGAAATGGTTTTTACTTTCGGAACGAGATGTCGTTCGCATGAGGCCATGCACCGGTTCATGCCGAAAGTATGCAGGTATCTAATTGAAACGCATACCAAACATATCGTTCTATCATTTATGATCATCCAACTTATAGTCTTGCATGATTGAGGTCCATTTAGAATCAAACACACCAGGGTTAATTTTATCTGTCCAAACTATATCACACAATCCTTTTTTAAAGTCTGGATCGCTACACAAATCAGAGCCAACCTTCAAGTAAAAAAAGAGAAAATAATAATTCTTGTAGCTTAAATTAAATTTGGAGATAAAAAAGCATATTGGTTAGAAAAAATACCTTTCGAGCTAGTTTCTTCATAATGTGCCACATACATAGACGATGTCTCGATTCTAGAAAAATTTATTTGATAGCTACCTTCATTTTCGGGTCTTGGTCATTGACCACTACTTTTGATGCAGTTCCAAATATTTTTTTGAACTATTTTAACAACCATCTATACTTCTTGATAGACTCACCAGCTAGTAATGCAGCTCCAAAAAGAATGCACCGATTGTGATTATCTATGCCCGTAAAAGGGACCAATATCATGTTGTACCTACAAATAACATACAAATTAGTACCTATTATATAAACATGTTTACAAATATAAGAAAAATTATGATCTATAATGGAAATGGATGATACACACTACCTGTTTGAACGAAAGGTTGCATCAAATGACACAACATCGCCAAACACATCGAATATTGCTTCGCTTTATCATCAGCCCAAAACAATCCAGTCAAGCTTTGATCAGTCTTGTCCATTTTGTATTCAACAGAAATTTTTTCCCATAACTCTTGCCGACTCAAAAGCTTTTCGACTACCATCTGTGCATCACGGTTACCAATAAAACTATTCAAACCACGTTTGTAATTTCTACATTCAACATCAGTAGCACCAATATTATCAAACCCCCCATACATCTCTTTCATAACCTTGAAAGCTCGGGTTGGTCCTAGATTAACAGTCGATAGGTGGTACAACAACTGTTGTTGTGGGAAACTAAGCTTTCGAGCAACCTTAAGACGAAGCAACAAGTATTCAAACATTGTTGATACAAAAGTTGGATGACCCTTGTTTATTCCGAATTAGGCTTAATTCGGATAGGTTGGACTCCGGCTCTTACACCAAGTGAATGTCTTGGTGAGATCCTGCACACTAAAACAACACGCGCTAAGCTTACCGTGGGAATGTATCCCACGATTAGACTCCGGCGTGAGAGTAAGTAATCGATATAGGGTTATGAATCGGTTGTAGGTTGAGAGTATGAAGAATGTGATACCTTTGTGGAACCCTTAGGGGTTCCTTATATAGGTGGTGAAACCCTAATGGGATTTCACCGATGCTTCAGACCCAAGCAAAGGATAAGTGCCATAATTAGTTTGATTGTTATCTTCTAATTATGGTGAGTGTATATCCTCCACTTTGGGGTAAATCCCAATCCTAATAAGAATGTGATTCTGTCTAACCCCGCGCCGGCTGTTCTAGGCCGTGGGTCGCACACATCTATGCGGCCACTATTCATTCGAAGCCCATAAGCTTAAATGACATTAATCCAACCCATCAGTGAACCCGTGGGTTGGGTCTATGACCCGGTTGGGGACTATACGTCATCAACATGTAATCTTCTTCACGCACCAACCTATGATTATGTTTCTCAAGGAACTCGTAAACTCTCCACTTATTCTCTTTTGTCCTTTCAATACGGAGTTTAGCTTTACACCCACAACGCTGTGATGCAAGTTTTCTCCTAGTAACTACCTTCTTAATAACCTGCGATTGTGGTTCATTAGGTTGTGCCTTATTGGTCGTTTTTTAGCATCGTTTGATGGTTGCTTAAAGACCTCTTTAGCACAAACAAAATATTTCAAAGTAGGATCTTCATTTTTATTTGGCTGCTTTTGACCCCCTCTTCTAACTTCGAACCCACCCTCCCTTGCATAATCCTTGTAAAATTTCCAAGCCAGGTCCATTATATCAAATTCAGTCCCTTTGACAGGTTTGTTCTTGGCATTAGGAACCCAAAACTTACTGCCTTCTGGGGTTGGTTGGTAACTACCAACCTGCGGGACACTTTAATCATCATCAATATCGAAAACTTGCACATTGTTAACTGGAGGTGGAGTTGATGGTTGACCTGATACATACGTGATGGTTGTTATAAAATGGTCAAATACCGTATCGAAAACAAAAATGAAATAAGGGGTGATATGAATATTGAACAAATTGAATGATTTACATGATGACCAAACATATTTAAATCAAAAAACGTGATACTATTTCGATAAATAAGGAACAATATGAATTTTGAACAAATTGACTAAATATAACGTGATACATTTTGAAAACACCACACTAGTAAACTAACTTTTTTAATTTTAGTTATAAAACTCATTCGATATTTGAGAATAAAAACTAGATAGGGTTGAATTCGAAACAATTGATATATAACGAACCCTAAATCAAATCAAAAAACTAATCGGTAATCATAAACAAAATACCTAAATCAAAAATCAGAACAAAAAACTAAGAATCATAAAATATAATATATAACAACTCCTAAATCAAAACAAAAAAAATATGAATCATACATTTGATAATAACATTAATCTAGTAATCATAAACAAATACATTGAATGGAAGTAGAATCCCCCATACTGCTCATAATAACAACATTGATTTAGATTAGCGAAAAAGATTACTGAGTGAATCATTCCAGATGGGTAACCGTATTTTTATAGGTTAATTGCTCAATTCGGGAATCTCAGAGATCGTAGTGATACAGTAACATATGAATCAGAATGAGCTAAAATCATGGTTGTAATAAAAAATATACTGAAGATGTTAATTAAAAGATTACAGAAATGCCCTCAATTATATCAAAATTAGTTACATTTATGTTTAAAATAAAAAAAGATTATTAAAATTAAATATAAAACATATTAAATGTAACTGACACATGTCATTCTATCATTGGTGCTTATTATAACGCATTATAAGCCGTAATGCATTTGAACGCAAGTATATATATATATATATATATATATATATATATATATATATATATATATATATATATATATATATATATATATATATATATATATATATATATATATATATATATATATATATATATATATATATATATATATATATATATATATATATATATATATATATATATATATATATATATATATATATATATATATATATATATATATATATATATATATATATATATATATATATATATATATATATATATTATAATAATTATAATTTTTTAGAAAAAAATTTTATTTACTAATGAGTCATATTTTCCAATTCATTTTCCCCGACACATAAGCTTAAGAGCGATGAGCACATCCCTATGTGATAAACAAGCAACACCAATCCAATCCAAGCTCCACTTATTTATTAAATTTGAAAAATAGACAAAACTACAAAAAAAACGTAAAATTCTAAAGCACACATTCGTAGGCACCACGATTGCATTTAGCGTATGCAACAAGCCTTTAAACCCCTCGGTGTACCGAGTGGACGAGTTATAGTCTCGTGAGGGTTTCTAGTTAACACACCCACAAAGTTCGTTAAATTCTTTTTGGTTACAATAGTCAAGGTATGAAATACACCGGCCGAATGCATGACATACTCAAAAGTTGATAGATTTTATTTTTTATATTTTTTATATTTTTTATATTTTTCTTAAAAATATTATTTATTTACATTTTACAAATAACAAGCACACACAAAATACTACGAATGAAAAATAAAGGTCAAATAAAATCTTTTTGGATTTTAATTTTTAGATAAACACTCATCAAACACATTGGTTAAAAAATGATAGTTTTACAAAAGTGCGATGCACAAAAAACTATGTGCGGCAGTTTTATTATGGCAGAAAGCACACATTTTTTTAGTTGTTTAAATTTTATTAATTAACAACATATATTTCCATGTACAAACGAATACAAACACACAAACACATAAATGAAACAGAAGTAAAAAGCTACATAAGAAAACTTTTTATTTTTTTAATTTTTAGAGTTCTATTATTATTTCTACTAATATTATATGATTAATACTATTCCTATTATTTATTTTGATTTAAGATACCTTTACAATACCGTTCAAGTGGGAATGATCCACTTTCAAACGTTGAGGATACAATATTTTCGGTATATACTCCAAAAAGGGATATTCTTTCGATTTGACCACATGAAAATCCTTTTTCGTTGTTTTGAATGGTTTACTTTTTTCGATTTTGTTGTTAATGATGATAGGAGGTGGTGGATCTTTTTGGGTTTTTGGAGGGTTTTCGGATTTTTCACTCCTCGTGAATACATCATTCACGTGCTCAACTCGAGCGGATGGAGGAGGAGGTGGGTTAGTCTTAACGGTTTGATCAAAAGAGACGTTATTTTGAAATATCGAAAACTCATTAATTTTTGCTTCCATGTTTTTTTAAAATACTTTGGAAATTCTTTTCATTTTGCTTCATCTTAAAACTCATACCGTTAACGGTCTCTTTCACAAAATTATTTGCAACTCTTTGACTATCCAAAAATTTAGTGATTGTTCTTTCGAGATCGATTTCGGATTGAGGTTGAGGTTGGTGATAATTCAAATCATGAGAATTTCGGTTTTCACAACCATGGAGGTAATTTGATTCATAACGTTCACACATCGGTGTGTCATCGTTCATGCGATTTTTAAAAGCGATATTACGTTCGAGATCGTTATATTTTTCACGCATCTCATGCAGATCTTCTTTAAAGATTTGGAAATGAGAGTCTATTTTAGCTTCAAGAGCTTCCATCTTCTCCATTAATCGAGAGGTGTCAATACTACTTTCATCGGCGAAAGAGGCAGATTTTCGATTATCTTTGTTTCGCGACCTTTTAGGCCAATTAAGTTCAAGAAGAACTTTGTCCTCGAGAAATTGAAAAGCTTGTTTCGGAGTTTTGTAGAGGAAGATTCCTCCAGCAGTTCCATCAAGGATTGCCTGAGTGGATTCGTCTAGACCATGATAGAATATTTAAATTATAGTTCTTTTGGTTAGACAATGCCCATGGCATTTTCGAAGCACGTTCTTCAGTCGTAACCAGGCTTGGGTTAGACTTTCACATGTGGTTTGAGAGAAATTTTTGATTTCGAGTAAAAGACGTGTTGGGTCCTTTAGTTGTAGATCTTTCAGCCTGTTAAGGATGGTGAACGGCTTATGTAATCACAAGTCTATTCACTAAGAGACTCTAATGAAAACAAAGTATTTGTGCGGAATACAAACACTAAGAACAAGAAGAAACGGTTTTACTAAATGAATAACTTGATCCTTTCTAAGGATTTCAAACATTATTCATATGAAATGAAAATAGTGAAAGGTGTGTCTAACCCTTCTGTCAATGGGTTCCTTTTATACTACAAGTAAGCCTTAAACTACATTAAACACAAAACGTGTAACAAATGATATGCACATCCTTTCCTAAGATATCTCATGCATATCCTAACAAACTACTACTACTAATAATGTTTGACTTTCTAATAGACCAGGAGCACGTATTGCTCCTACTACTACTATGACCAGGAGGAACTACATACCTCCTAGTCAACCTATTACAAAACACCTATTACATAGGTCCTAACAATCCTCCCCTAAACTTGAATTTGACTTGTTGAGTTCAAGTTTCGTGGTAGATCTTGCAGCAACAAATTAAGGATTGGATCAGCACACCCTTAGCAGCAGTAGAACCATCATTGACTAGTATCAAGCATAACACAAACCTTGCTACTACTAAGAGATCATGGAAGCTTCTTGAAAGCTTTGAACACGTCTGCACTTGTTGAATATTCACAACAACATGAGCAGATTTGAGAAGCCTTTACCAAGTAGCTGCTCGCTCTTGGGCTAGCTAGTCTTTTTTGGTGGAATCAAGCATCACCCTAGGAGACCAGAACCCATCCCAACTCTTAGAACGTAAATCAATGGTGAGTGGGAGTACCCTGATGATTTTGGGCAAACCATCACAGCCGTCAACGGATTTGATGAAAGTCTTGACCAGAAGCCGTACCCCCTGGACTAGCCAACTCTTAGAAGTTAAGCATCGGTGAGCTGAAAACCCTATAGCTTTGAGCAAGCCATTACAGCTATCAACGGATTTGATTTGTGTCTTTACCAAGAGTCGTAACCCCTTGGACTAGCCACTCTTCAGTCTAGGACCAAGGTGAGTGAAGACCATCTAATTTTGGGTAAACTGGCAACCATCAACGGATTTGATAATCACACCAGAGCCATACCCTCATGGTGAATTAACTCTTTCTTGTCTGTGAGACATGGTGAGTTGAACACCACTTGTTGTGTGGAAATATTCCAACACCAGAAGTACACTCTAAAACCGCCCAAGTGTGAAAATATGTCACCATGTTAAAGTATAAGCAAATATTATATGATGTACTTGTTTTTTTAATAAATGAAGGATTGTTAGTCACTAATAACTGTACACATTGGTGAAAAGAATGCAAAAAGTATCAAAAGTATATTACAAGCATACGAGAATCACAAACCAGAAGCTGCCACTTTGTCCGCAAGAAGCCGAGCCTAAACCGATTCAATCAAAGTGGTGGCCATAGCAGACTCATTGCCAGAAGGAGCAAAAGACACCACCAGGTGACTCTCCAGCATAGCTTCCATGGTAGAAATGGTAAGGGGATAGTCTTGATCAATAAGCATGAATACTCTCATGCCAGATTCCAACTCCAGCACATGCACAACACACCCCGCATACAACTTCCATCTAGTAATGACCCATTGGGGTTGATCTTGACATATCCCAGCACTAGGAGTACCAGGTGGACAATCCAGCATAATCTTCAAGTCTCCCCAAAGAACCAAACCAGACCATGTAGCAGGAGTCACAGGGACAGCAGCATCAACCAAACCATATAGAACCATAAGATCTTGATGATCCACCCAATATAAAATGCTTTGCAGACCAGAGAAATATTTATGGTGGCCATCATTCGTCTTGATCATATGAGTAAATGTGCTAGCAACAATTGGAGATGGTTGAATTTCCTAGTGCACAATGTGATCACGACCAAGAGGTATATCTTCATCACTATCAGAAGTGTCATCAATCAGATATGAGGGATCCCTCTTCTCCCATGGAACAACCGGGCCACAGCGAGCCTTCTTCTTTCAAATAGACCTGCGAGGCTGAACCGTTGAAGAAGATGATTCCTCCTTTACCTTGGCCATGGTGGCAACACCACCAAGGGTAGTAGTAGCAGCAGATGAAGAAATAGTAGCATCAGCTGGAGTGGTAGGATCAATAACCATTGGGGTAGTAGCATCAACAGTGGGTGTAGTAGACGGCTCATGAACTGGTGAAGGAGTAGTATCAACATCTTGTGTAGAAGAAGCTTCATGAACATGTAAAGTAGAAGCAAAAACATGTGGAGAAGTAGGAGGTGAAGCAGCAGTAGATCCCACATCATGTGAACCAGAAGGATGTGATGGAGCATCCATAGGAGTTCGGGTAGTAGCAGAAGGAGTAGGTGCAGCTGGTGTTGGATATGTGGCATTGGTAGGCATACGCACATCCTTCTGCTTGAGCTAAATCATCTTGTTATATAAGGCCTTAAGTTCATCAGCTGACAACTTCTTAACCCTCTTCATAGGCCACCCAACAGTAAAATAGGCTCCGGTCTGATTCTTGACATATTGTTGCATGATCGTCTTATGTTCAGCATAGGAGAGGGGTCTATTGCGGCGAATTTTACGTAGTTGAGCAGCCAAATCCTCCATTTGCCTTTGAACCAAAGAAACAACCCGATGAGCACAATTTCCTTGATTCACACCCTCATCCAAAATGTTTGAGAACTGAGAGACATTGGAGGTGAGGATGGTGACCACATCCATCCAATCTTTATTATCCCAGAACGTGGCATTGTGTCTCACTTGCTCGTGTCTTTGCTTCCCAAGAGCTTCAGCCTTAGCCGCAGCCACAACCTCTTGCTCTTCATGCAATCTCCTTGCAGCCTCCTCACCCAATATCTCTTCTCCAATCTATCTGCGTGTGCGCTTCCTAGGAGGAGATGGTACATCAGTCATGAGGGCTTTCTCCTTATCAGAAGTGGATGGACCAGGAGTTACAGACCTTGGCATAGGGCTAGCAGTAGAGGTAGGAATGCTAGAAGCACTAGGAGGAGCAGGTATATCCTCACCAGGCTTGGCTGCAAACGCTGCCTTAGCCAACACAGTCAAACCATCATCTTCCTTATCATTCTACTCATCATCAGAATCAGTCAAGACTACTTTCTTCTTATGACGTCTCAATTGGTGCTCCAAGTGGTTATCCCTTGACGCCAAATGGAGCACAAAATCCCTAGTCAACTGACGATGCTTGTTGAGATCTGCTTCCAAGGATTGGATCTTATCATAGTACCTGTTCACCAATGCAAGCAAAGAAGTGCGAGTAACAGGTTCCTCAGCTTCCCCACCAAGAGAGCTTGGTGTAGGGGATGCTTCATTGGGACCAGTAGCAAAGGGCTGGTCAACATGGGGAGCATGTGCATCTGGCACAAAAGAAGTAGATGGCTCCTCATGAGAAGGGTGGACAGGACTAACAGGAGGAGTATCAAGAAAAGGTGAGACATTAGGGACAGCAGAAGAGGCAACCTTCAAATAAGAAGGCACCTCAACCACCACCTCAGGAGCAAGATCCTCATGAGGAATCTCAATCACTGGATCCTCAGCAACATGTATCTCTTCCTCCATAGGATCATCAACCATATGAGGTTCCTCTGGGCTTCCTCAGCCGGATGAACCTCATTGGGATCCTCTTGGGCAATGCCCAGCATAGCAGGAGTGAGAGGAATGTCATGACCAAGATAGGCAAGCTTCATGTTAGCATAAACTTTAGGAATTAGTCTAACAGGCACATATTCCTTCCTATTTATAGGAATGTAGGATATTGTAAATCTTGCTTATGTTTAGAGAGAGAAAGAGATAGAAAGATGGTAGATTTCACACACACTTCTAGGGAGAGAAAGTTTAGAAATACACACTTAACTATGTGTAAATTGAATGAAAACCACACCCTCTCCATCTAAGGAGAGGGTTTATATACCCAAGCCCATGAGATGGGCTTGGGCTTACATTGGGCCGCCGGCCTACACATGTTGTAGGCTTGGCTTGGCCTTGTTTGTTGAATATTAAGTTAACTAAACTACGAGTTACTACTTAGACTATTGTTGGAGTGACCGATCCTTTCTAATACGTAAAACGTATTTCCAATAATCTCCTCCTAAGGGAGGTCACTCCAAACAAGGGCGTTACCCCAATTACAATAATAAAATAAACCTAGCATACTATGCTTGTCTTGAGCTCGTAGTCTTCGTCTTTCTTTTCTTTTTCATTCCTGGTGAACATGTTGATGCGATCTTAGATATCAATCTTGAGCACTAATCTCTTGCCTTGATCTTGTGCATCCATCACTTGTGATTTTGGCCTCCTCGTGACCGTATGTCCCACATACTTATACCTTTGTAATTCTTGAAAGCTTCAGAGTTCGATACAGCGGAAGTCTTTACTTTTAGGCTTTCTAGAATTAGATGAAGTATTAAGTGCATAAAGTATAAGCATGCGGGGACGACTTCTTCTCGGATTCCGCAACGCCACCGTCTTCAAATGCCGCAACATAAGTAGACACGAACGAAATGGCTTTGAACATTTCATTCTAATTCGGTAGCATTTTACCTCCGGTCGGTGAATACCGTTGGACGATATAAAATATCGTACTTGTGGCAGGTAGATTTAATTAAAAATCTCCTTGACAAGATTTCGCGTGTAAACCCGTTCTCTTTACTCGACCGTTCAAAGCTGACTGCGTTGGATAAAATTATCCGCATGATTGAAGCCGTCAATTCCGATTCCTCCAACAAGTTTGATTCATTAAAGAATCGCACCGTAGTTGCTTTCTAGTTGTCACTAGCTTTATTCATATTGAATCTTGCAAGTTACCTACCAAGTGCTGTTTAAGGTTAACACTAGAAGGATTTACACCCATCACTGTGAACACTAAGGTATCACTCTGAGTGTTCTGACAAGATCACTGAGATATTGTGTAGAGGCCTGGAACATGTTTAAATTCAGTTAAGAATTAAACAACTGTTGCTTTCCATTTATCACAAGTTTGATTTAAAAAGAATCGCACAAGTCACCTACCATGAGCTTTTGAATATTCGCTCAAGAAGGATTTCCATCTTCATTGTAAAAACTTTCGTATTACTCAGATGTTCAGGCAAGATCATGAAGATATTACGTAGGAAACTTAAAATGTTTCTTACTTTTCACAGAGTGTGAAGAAGGAAGGAAATATGGAAGTGTGTCCTAATGAGATATTTGATGATCTCAAATGTCTCTAGACTCGATCGTGCACTTTGGATTTTAGTGATCGGAGGCTGGAGAAGAGTGCCACCTTTTCAATACCAATTTATTCGGAGTGAATAAATCAATAGATAATGCGTTGTCTCCGTGTGATTAAAACAAATATCTTTTAAGAGATATCTGAGTTAGCTGGGATGGGTTGTGCATTGCATCACTGGGTCCATGATATCAATCTTCAATATCAAGAATCATTAGAAATGATCTCAATAGCATATGTATTGACCCGGTTTCTTCCTAAGGGTGTAAGGAGGGCTTCTTTCTTTAAACCCTTTATCTTTACAATTCTTTTTCATTCTTCAACCCCTTCAATGCTTACCAATACGTCATAACTAGCACCTTGTTGTGATTGTTCCAGTGCTAACTTAAGTATTTGGTCGGCATTCAGCTACGTTCACAATCTTTCCCCATCTTTCCTAAGGACTACTATTTCTAGCTATGGAATGTCCTTGGGAAGATTCCTTCGGTTCTAGAAGAATCATTGGACTTTAACCTATCCTACCATCCTTATGTCACCACAATCTTCATCGTCGTGAAATGAATGGGTTGTGGGTAAGTATAAATCACCATGAAATCCTTTTTGATATAGCAAATCCATTTTGCTCCCCTTAACATATGCCACGATATTCGAAAACATTTCGCGCATGTCGGGATGAGCCATCACGTTAAGTCAAACCATTTGTGATAATTTCCCATATTAAATCACATTTTCTCCCCCATATTAAAAATATTAACCCAATCGATGTTTTTAATATCAATTGATTTAATGAAGTTTTAACAAAGGTTTTGGGAAGAAACATGCAAGTCCATTTAGTCTTCATGAGACCAATTTGTGAGATATGATACCGATTTTTAATATAATCACATATTCACCATATAAGAATGAATTGACAAGGTTGGACCTGATTGATGAGAACATCATATGATAAGATCAAATGGTTCTTGTTAGTCGCCTCGTCATGTCTGAAGTCATCTCTTGACACCACATGTACGATTGGTATAGTTGTCTTGACACCAATTAGTGAGCTTGGCACTTTCGGCATCAAAGATTCTGAATGCTTGACAATTGCTCCCCCTCAATTGTTGACCCGTGTTCTATTGAAAGAGTTGTAGTCGTCGTTTGATTAGTCGCATCGTCGAGTATGTGGATACCAAATGTAGATAGCTATGGCTGTAGAGATGATAACTTCATAAAAACAAGACTTCTCTTGTTTTAACAAATAAATGCACTGATGCGTATATAGATTTGTGTTAGACCAAGTTATAAAGTAAACTGGATCCCTTACAAGGTTTTAAAGTAAACCTTGCCCGAGAAAATTAATTCCCGTTGAGAGCCAAAGCTTTCATAAGAAATACTTGACTTTAATATGAAAAGCGGGTTGCAGTCTGAAATAACTACAAGCCATATGGGCATGTTTTATGAAATATTTACAACTTTTGTACGAACTCTATTTATGGCGCCGTGTCAATATTAATCAACATTTCTAAGGCCGTAAACATTATCGTACCAAAAGACATGCCTTTGAAAAATAAATTAGATATATTTTTGGATTTTTCTGAAATTTTCAATTTTTATGGTTTTTATATGGTTTTATATTTTTGTATTTTTCTTTTGTGGATAAAAATATAAACAATATATACAGATGATCACCAAGGATACGGAGAATAGCTTACCGCTACTATTCTTTCGCTTCATCTGCCAGTTCCTTAAGAGTCTCGGGCGAGAAAGTTCTCAAACCTAGCTTGTCGGCCAAAAATTCCATTTGAGCGCGATCTAAAGCCTTCGTGAAAATATCCGCCAATTGATACTCAGATCGGACAAAGTAAAGCTCTATCACTCCATTTTCCACTTGCTCCTTTATAAAGTGGTAGCGAATGTCAATATGCTTCGACCGGGAGAATTGAACGTTGTTGCAGCATAAGGCAATTTCACTTTTGTTGTCGAAGTACATCGGAATTTTGTTGAAACCTAGACCATAGTAGGTTAATTGCGATCTCATCTGTAGATTTGTAAATCTATGCTTATGTTTTTAGAGAGAGAATGAGATAGAGAAATGGTGGATTTCACACTTTAGAGAGAGAAAGTTAAAGTGAACTATGTGTAAATAATGAAAAACCACACCCTCTCCATCAAAGGAGAGGGTTTATATACCCAAGCCCTTGTCATGGGCTTGGGCTTACATTTGGGCCGGCCTACACATGTTGTAGGCTAGGCTTGGACTTGTTTGTTAATTAAAGAAAGTTAACTAAACTACGAGCTATTACATGAACTATCGTTGGAGTGACCGATCCTTCTTAATACATAAAACGTATTTCCAACAATCTCCCCCTAAGGGAGGTCACTCCTAACAAGGGCGTTACCCGAGTTACAATAATGAAATAAATCTAGCATACTATGCTTGTCTTGAGCTCGTAGTCTTCGTCTTTCTTTTCTTTTTCTTTTTCTGGTGAACATGCTGATGTGATCTTTGATATCAATTTTGAGCATTAATCTCTTGCCTTAATCTAGTGCATCCATCACTTGTGATCTTCGCCTCTTCGTGACCTTACGTCTCACATACTTATACCTTAGTAATTCTTGAAAGCTTCAGAGTTCGATACAGTAGAAGACTTAACTTTTAGGCTTTCTTGAATTAGATGAGGTATTAAGTGCATAAAGTATAAGCATGCGGGGACGACTTCTTTTCGGATTCCGCAACGCCACCGTCTTCAAATGCCGCAACATAAGTAGACACGAACGAAATGGCTTTGAACATTTCATTCTAGATCGGTAGCATTTTACCTCCGGTCGGTGAAGACCGTTGGACGATATTAGATATCGTACCCGTGACGGATAGTTTCAATTAAGTAACTTCCTGACAGGATTTCACGGGAAAACCCGTTCTCTTTATTCGACCGTCCAAAGCTGACTGCGAACATAAAGAGTGAATCATTTGGATAATAATATCCGCATGATTTGAAGCCGTCAATTCATGTTCCTGGAACAAGTGAAATTCAATTAAGAACCGCACCATCGTTGCTTTCCAGTTGTCACGAGCTTGATTCGTATAGAATCTTGCAAGTTACCTACCAAGTGCTGTTTGAGGTTAACACTAGAAGGATTTCCACTCATCACCGTGAACACAAAGGTATCACTCTGAGTGTTCTGGCAAGATCACTGAGATATTGCGTAGAGGCCTGGAACGTGTTTAAATTCAGTTAAGAATTAAACAGCCGTTGCTTTCCAGTTATCACAAGTTTGATTCATAAAGAATCGCACAAGTCACCTACCATGAGCTTTTTGATATTCGCTCAAGAAGGATTTCCATCTTCATTGTAAATACTTTCGTATTACTCGGATGTTCAGGCAAGATCATGAAGATTTTGCGTAGGACTCTTAAAATCTTACTTTTCACAGTGTGTGAAGAAGCAAGGAATTATGAAAGTGTATCCTAATGAGATATTTGATGATCTCAAATGGCTCTAGACTCGATCGTGCATTTTAGATTTTAGTGATCGGAGGCTGGAGAGGAGTGTCACCTTTTCAATACCAATTTATTCGGAGTGAATAAATCAATAGATAACGTGTTGTCTCCGTGTGATTAAAACAAATATCTTTTAAGAGATATCTGAGTTAGCTGGGATGGGTTGTGCATTGCATCACTGGGTGCATGATGTCTGTCTTCAATATCAAGAATCATTAAAATGATCTCAATAGCATATGTATTGACCCGGTTTCTGCCTAAAGTTGTAAGGAGGGCTTCTTTCTTTACACCCTTTATCATTACAATTCTTTTTCATTCTTCAACCCCTTCAATGCTTACCAATACGTCATAACTAGCACCTTGTTGTGATTGTTCCAGTGCTAACTTAAGTACTTGGTCGGCATTCAGCTGCGTTCACAATCTTTCTCCAACTTTCCTAAGGACTACTATTTCTAGCTATGGAATGTCCTTGGGAAGATTCCTCCGGTTCTGGAAGAATCATAGGACTTAACCTATCCTACCATCCTTATGTCACCACAATCTTCATCGTCGTGAAATAAATGGGTTTTGGGTAAGTATATGTCACCATGAAAATCCATTTTGATATGCAAATCCATTTTGCTCCCCCTTAACATATGCCACGATATTCAAAAACATTTCGCACATGTCGGGATGAGCCAGCACATTAAGTCAAACATTTGTAATAATATCCCATATTAAATCACATTTTCTCCCCCATATTAAAAATATTAACCCAATCGATGTTTTTAATATCAATTGATTTAATGAAGTTTTAACAAAGGTTTTGGGAAAAAAAATGCAAGTCCGTTTTATCTTCATGATACCAAATGTATGAGATATGATATCGAGTTGTAGCATGATCACATAATCACCATATTAGAAAAGAATTGACAAGGTTGGACCTGATAGATGAGAACATCATATGATAAGATCAAATGGTTCTTGGCAGCATATGTTGGTCGCCTCGTCAAGTCTGAAGTCATCTCTTGACACCACATGTACGATTGGTATTGTTGTCTTGACACCAACTTGTGAACTTGGCACGTTCGGCATCGAAGATTCTGAATGCTTGACAATTGCTCCCCCTCAATTGTTGACCTGTGTTCTATTGAAAGAGCGGTATTCGCCGTTTGAGTAGTCGCATCGTCGAGTGTGTAGATACCAAATGTAGATAGCTATGGTTGTAAAGATGATAACTTCATAAAAACAAGACTTCTCTTGTTTTAACAAATAAATGCACTGAAACGTACATATATTTGTGTTAGACCAAGTTATAAAGTAAACTTGATCCCTTACAAGGTTTTAAAGTAAACCTTGCCCGAGAAAATTAATTCCCGTTGTGAGCCAAAGCTTTCATAAGAAATACTTGACTTTAATATGAAAACCGGGTTGCAGTCTGAAATAACTACAAGCCATTTAGGCATGTTTTATGAAATATTTACAACTTTTGTACGAACTCTATTTATGGCGCCGTGTCAATATTAATCAACATTTCTAAGGCCGTAAATATTATCGTACCAAAAGACATGCCTTAGAAAAATAAAGTAAAAATATTTTTGGATTTTTCTAGATTTTTCAATTTTTATGGTTTTTATATGGTTTTATATTTTTGTATTTTGCTTTTGTGGATAAAAATATAAACAATATATACAAATGATCACCAAGGATACGGAGAATAGTTCCAAGACTATTCTTTCGCTTCATCTGCTAGTTCCTTTAGAGTCTCAGGTGAGAAGGTTCTCATTCCTAGCTTGTCGGCCAAAAATTCAATTCGAGCGCGATCTAAAGCCTTCGTGAAAATATCCGCCAATTGATACTCAGATCGGACAAAGTAAAGCTCGATTACTCCATTTTCCACTTGCTCCTTGATGAAGTGGTAGCGAATGTCAATATGCTTCGACCGGGAGAATTGAACATTGTTGCAGCATAAGGCAATTGCACTTTTGTTGTCGCAGTACATCAGAATCTTGTTGAAACCTAGACCATAGTCGGTTAATTGCGATCTCATCCAAAGAATTTGAGCACAGCAACCGGACATAGCTATGTATTCTGCTTCCGTACTTGAAATTGCAGCGCTTTTCTGCCTTTTCGATGCCCAACTGATTAGTCGATCTCCTAGTAGTTGCAAAGTTCCACTCGTGCTACGCCTTGTATCTTGACAACCCGCGTGATCCGCATCTGCATATGCCATTAGTACAATAGAAGAGTCCTTCGAATACCAAAGTCCCCGATTAATGGTTCCTTTAAGATAGCGAAAGATCCTTTTAACAGTAGCTAAGTGTAACTCAGTAGGCCTAGTTTGATACCTGGCACACATACATATAGCAAACTGAAGATCAGGTCGACTGGCTGTGATATACAGAAGAGTACCGATCATTCCACGATAAAGTGTCGGATCAACGGCAACTCCATGTGGATCTGCATCAAGCTTAGTTCGTTCCACCATTGGAGTATCCACGGGGTCGCAAGATTCCATCTTATACTTCTTAAGCGATTCAAGGGCATACTTGGATTGATTGATAAAGATGCCTCTGGGACTCTGAGATATCTGAAGACCTAAGAAGAATGATACCTTGCTCATCATTGACATCTTAAACTTGGAAGACATGAGTGTCCCAAACTCATCCGATAAGGTTTGGGTCGAGGCTGCAAATATAATATCATCAACATATATTTGTACCATAATCATATCTTTACCTCGTTTCTGAATGAACAGCGTGGGATCCACCTTGCCTTTAGCGAAGCCTTGCGTAATGAGGAATTGTGATAATAGATCATACCATGCGCGAGGAGCTTGCTTTAACCCATAGAGAGCCTTCTTAAGCTTGTACACATGATTAGGATAATTAGGATTCACAAAACCATCCGGTTGTTGAACATAGACCTCTTCCTTGAGTTCACCATTAAGAAATGCCGTCTTCACATCTATCTGATAGACGACCATATTCATATGGGCTGCATAAGCGAGGAATAGTCTAATAGCTTCCAAACGGGCAACAGGTGCAAAGGATTCCATAAAGTCGATGCCCAATAATTGCTTGTATCCACGAGCTACTAGACGAGCTTTGTTCTTCAATATTCCACCTAACTCATCGAGTTTCACCTTGTAAACCTATTTCAAAGTGAGTAACTGCACTTGATCCGGGCATGGGACAAGTTCCCAAACATCAAGACATATGAATTCGTTAAGTTCTTCTTGCATAGCTTCTATCCAACAGGATTGAGTAAAAGCTTGTTGCCATGTCTTAGGTTCAACTTCAGTGAGAAAAGCATCAAAGTGACAAAACAGTGCACTTTCTTGTAACTGACTTCGTGTGGATACTGGATGATTAGGGTCACCAATAATAGAATCTATAGGATGATCCTTTGTCCACTTGCTGTCATGTTCACGAATCCGTGGATTGGAGTAAACTGTAGAAGGAGCTTCCTCTGAGGTGGACGACCCGGCTTGATTAGGGTCGGGAATAGATACACCAAAGAATGGAAGTTCACGCATTTGAGCGAATTCCAAATCGTGATCATCATCATCCTCTTCATCATCAATAGGCATGACGTGGGTAGTTGTTACATGTGTTGGTTGAGAATTACTTGTGGATGGTATATCTTGACCAATTGTAGGTACAAATGTATCTGATTGTGCTTCGGTTGCTGGAGCGACAACTTCGGTTACTGGAGCTATTACCTCAGGTTCTGGAGCAACAATAGTTGGAGGAGTAAAGAATTCATCAAAGAACGGTTGAAACAACGTATCCCATTCAGTCCTAGTAGGTGGTATAAATGATGAAGTAGGGTTGTTTGGGACAAGACCAGAACTAATATTATTGGGTCCCATTTCATGAAGTGCGGGTTCAGAGCTGCTTTGCTCAGAAGCCATTGCTGTCAGCTCATCAAAATCAACATTCATAGTTTCAAGGATTTTGCGAGAGTTACGGTTGTAGATTCGGAATGCCTTCTTTGCGGGTGCGTAACCAATGAAAATACCAATATCAGCCTTTGGTTGAAGTTTTCCCAAATTGTCACCATCATTGTTTGGATAGCAAAGAGAACCAAATACATGAAGATATGATAAATCTGGTACTTTTCCATGGAGAAGCTCATAAGGTGTTTTACCATGGCGTTTACGAATTAGTGACCGGTTTTGGGTGTACACTGCTGTAGATACTGCTTCTGCCCATAAAAACAATGGAGCCTTTGCGTAAATTAACATCGTTCGAGCAGCTTCCATAAGTGTGCGATTTCGCCTTTCAACGACACCGTTTTGTTGTGGAGTGCGTGCAACGGATGTTTCATGAGATATGCCAACTTCTTCATAATAATCACGCAAAATTTGATTCACAAATTCGGTTCCATTATCTGTACGAATGCGTCGGACAGTAGTGTTGAGACGCACTTGAATCATCTTGAGAAATTTGATGATGAATT
The DNA here is from genome assembly GCA_025667525.1 of Glebionis coronaria. Lineage (NCBI taxonomy): Eukaryota > Viridiplantae > Streptophyta > Magnoliopsida > Asterales > Asteraceae > Glebionis > Glebionis coronaria. The sequence continues at coordinate 553,394,969 of CM046879.1, forward strand.
TAGGTGCCTCATTTTTTGCTTTAAGAAATTTCACCCATGTAAACCGAGAGTAATCATCGACAATGACGAGGATGTACTTTTTGCCACTAAGACTTTCAACACGCATTGGCCCACAAAGATCCATATGCAAAAGATAAAGTTTCTCCTGGTTGGTGTCTTCCGTCTTGGGTTTGTAAGATTTCTTAGTGCTTTTCCCCATTGTACACGCGGAACACAAATGATCCTTATGAAATGAAAGTTTAGGAAGACCACGAACAAGTTCGTTTTTCGCCAAATGATTAATAGCGTCAAAGTTAAGATGAGATAACCGTCGATGCCATAACCATGACTTAGTCTTCGATGCTTTGGAGAGAAGACATACGGGAGAAGCGGCCATCATGTCTTGTAGAGACAAAGTATACAAATTATTCCCTCGAGTACCTTTCAATAAATCAACCCCTTCCAAATTACGAATGAAGCAGGTATGCTCTCGAAAAGCAACTTCTAGGTTTGCATCACAAAATTGTCCCACAGAAAATAAGTTGTGACCAAGACCTTCCACGTAATACACTCTTGAAATTATAACATTCCCAACATGATATTCACCATAACCCATTATCTTTGCAATATGATCATTACCAAATCGAACCGTACCAAGAAACTTGCTGACGAAATTTCTGAGCTGAGAGCGATCTCCGGTCATATGCTTGGAGCAACCAGAGTCCAAATACCAGAGAACAATTTGGACCACCTGTTTTCAATAACAACAGTAGACAATGCATTGGAAACTATTGGTTCCTGAGTGTTAGCAGATATAGATATAGAATTATCAGAATTGCTAACATTTTTGAGACCCTTAGATTTCCTGCATTTTCTAATGATAGTTTTAGCACTAACAGGTTTTACTGTTCCAACTTTCTTTGGTTGTGGATTATTTGCGGGCACTACAGTGGGAGTAGACCTATTTAAAGGGCACTTGGTTCCTACAGTAGTGTCGGTGTTCCTAGTTAAAGGACACGCTTGTGTTTTGGTAGCCTTGGTACTCCTAGTTAAAGGGCACGCTTTCTTCGCTGTAGTGGGAGTGATCCTAGTCAAAGGGCACATATTTCCTACTATAGTGAAAGTTCTACCAGTGGGGCGCCACATCCAGCCAACTTGGGTTAACACCTTCCCAGTCGGTTTCCATTCTAATCCATTTTTCCGGGCATACATCTCATTCACATGGTCAATAAGGCAAGAATCATGACGACTAGAAAACATACATTCATTGCAATTCCAACATTTTAAATTAGAATTCACAGTAGGCTTAGAACGCTGCACAACCGCAGAGCCTTTAGGTTTAGCTACATGATTCTTTTTATTCAAAACAGAAATAACATTCCTAGAATGGGCTTCTACGTTCTTCTTCACTTGACTACTAGATGGGGGCAAGATCCTATCATTCTTCTTGTTTCTCTTAAGCTTAGATCTTTGAGCCTTAGTAGTGGTGCTTACTCCTGTAGAAGGCAACACGGGAATATTAGAAGCTGGTTTTGATTCCGCCTTATCTTTAGTGACCAAAGTTTGAGATGGTTTCGTCCTAGGGCCCTTGTTAAGTGGTGTGACGGCTATTAGGTTCCTTTTGATTGCACTAGAGGACGATGCTGAGACAGTGGCTGCGTTATCCACAACATTCTTACCTTTTAGAGTACGAAGTGTTTCCTTTAACTCAGCCAATACCAGATTCTTATCACAAATTTGTTCCCTCAAATCAGATATTTCCATTGACTTTCGATTCAATTGTTCAATCAATGATTCATTCTGTGCAGTGGTATTAGCACATGCGGGCTTTACTGAATCGAAGAGTCGTGTATTTTTCTGTTTTAAGTTATCAACTTTGGACAAAATCTTGGAAACTCGATTATCTAAATCAAGTGTAAAATTCTCAGCGGCCTCAAGTACGTTGACACAGTTAAGCTCCTTAGATTTCTCTATTTCTATCGGCAAAGAGTTAGCAACTTTGTCACTTGGCTGACGTTGTTTTGATTGTAAATTTAATCGAAAATTCTTTTCAAAATTTGCATCATCGATATTAACACCTTCGAATGACGTTTCAAAGATTTCTTGAATAAATTGTTGCTTGCATTCAAGCGAAATACAATGTGTTTGAATCTCATCAAAACGTTTTGAAAGAGAAAAATATGAATCTTGAAGCTTTAAAAATTCAACGTCAGATTCGTGACAAGTACTATCTACCACAGTATCCACAGATTCAACATTATGCACAATAGAATCATTATCAACACTTGTATTCACACAGACAGAAACTATATCATGAGACATCACTTGATTCAGAAGCAGATCATTATGGCGTGAAACCCGTTCTATTTCAAGTAAACTGTTTTCATAAGCATCTTCCATTTCATTGAAAACACGTCTAACTTCTTCTATTTCCAAAAACAAATCTTGATCAATAGTACGAAGGCAAGCTTTAATATTGTTTACAAACGGAACAATTTCATCTCGAAACGCAGCTCTAGTGTGCTCAAAGTTCCATTCACCTTCCGTTATGGCCGTGGCCGTCGTACGTTCCAAAATGACCTTGTCAAAATTGGCTAAGTGTTGGTGAACCGTATTTAAGTTAACGGACGCCTTACTTACCGGTGGAATTAACTTCGTTAAATCCTTTTTGACGAGTGTAGGAGACATACTAGGAAGGTTTTCATTTGACAAACTTTGGGGCACAAGAACTGTTAATTCTGCTAATTCCTTTTGTAAGCGAATGCGTGTCTTTTTCGAAAATTGATCTTTGTTATGTTGATCATAATCAATTGTATGGAATTTTGAAAGCATTTTAGAATGAGTTTCATCCCCAAGTGATTGTGTCTCCTCAGTACTACGAACAAAAGGTGCTTCTTTCGATTTCCCAATTATGGTCATGTCATAAAGGCCGGGAATATATTCCTGAGCTTGTTTTGCATAACCGGGATTAGGTGGTAAATCTTGAAGACGCTTAAGTTCGAATTCTTTAAATGATTTAGTTAAAAGATGAACCTTTTCTGTGGAAGCGTATTGTTTTAAAAGCTGTTGTTCTTTGAATTTAAGCAGTTTGGTAGCATTAATTTCCGATTCAACCTTTTTAGACTCGAGAGTTTCGAAATCCATTTTAAGTTTCTGAAAATCATTGACAACCGACTCCTTTTCTTTTAATTCATTAGAAAGATTAGCTTTTAAGGATTCTATTTCTTTCAAGTGTTCAATCTTTTCAAAACGAAATTGGTCAAATTCAGAACATGTTATTTTCTCTTCTTGAGGGACCATTTCAAAAGTTTTGACCTTTTCTTTATGCAACGCAAGCTCAGCAGTTAGGGTGGAATTGGTAACTACGGATTGTCTGAGGGCCATATGCATTTGATCAATAATATGTTTAGGCACCATGACCAAATCATGTTGAGCATAAGATTCCATACCCGTCGTAGCATTTGGTTGAGGTTCACTCAAATGTGTAGGATTGGGTACCACATCATTTGAGTTACTAGTTCCTGAATGCTGTTCAAGGTTGTCATTGTCATGCCCAACTTGATGTTGGTTATCATCAATATTATTAGATGTGGTTGGTACCTCACTGATGACATCAGAACCGTAGTGAGAGAGATTAGCAACAAGAGCAGCTTGGGCAGAGTGAATGTCATCACAATCCGAATCGTATGCATCAAGATCGTCCGCTTGATAAGCTGCATTAGAAGTGGAAACGACTGCAATGCCTTCAGTATCTGCTGCCCCTGGGTCTGCCAGAAATGCCAACTCCTCTGAATCCAAAATCTTCCCCTTAGACTGAGCATCAACCAAATACATCTTCTCACGAAACCATGCATCATCCCTCCTCCTTTTCGGCTGAGTGCATTCCCTAGCCATATGACCTTGTCCTCGGCAATTGTAGCAAGTCACAACCTTCTTAGGACCAATAGGACTTCCATTTCCACTAGCTTGAGAATTCACAGCTTGATTGTTCCCAGTCCTTGTAGGAGGTCCATATGAATTTTGCCTTCCCTGAATAGGTTGCACCGTCACTTGACCATCTTGAACAGTGGCTTGTTGTCGAGGATTTGATGAGGTGCGGAGCTGATTGTTTGTTGGTGGAAATCCTCTAGTTGCAACAAGTTTTGTCAAGTAGGCGGTGAGATGGTTTAGAACATCAGCTGGCGTATCATTTGGAGTAAAGACCGGTGCTTGGATTGGTGGAAGTTCATTAGAGTAGAAAGCTTGTGCTGGTTGTGCTTCAATTGGAAAATATCCTTGCTGAGGAGTATAGCCCAATGGAGAAGTGTTGGCTTGTGATGGTGATGTTTGATATGGTGGTTGCTGTTGAAAAGCTTGTTGATGAACACTTTGTTGATATTCTTGCTGTGGCATCATTGGTGGTTGATAAGATGGTTGCTGTGGTTGCTGATAGATGTGTGGTGGTGGCTGCTGCAAGTATGATGGTTGTTGATAAGTATAAGCCATGTTTTGTTGAGAAGCATACATTGCAAGTGGATCATGAACTTGAGGTGTAGACAACCGAGCCTCGATCACATGGCATTCGTGTTGTTGAAGAAAAGCTTGAAGTTGATCCACATTGGTGTTATGCAAGTCCTTAGCCAATTTAACATCCGTCACGTATTTTTTCCATTCTGGAGGAAGAGTGTTCAAATACTTGGTGTTCAATTGAAAGGTAGGGATTGCCATGCCATAGATATTAAGCTCATTCAACAATAGGGTAAATCTCAGATAGTAGTCATTGAGAGTCTCCCCTGGCACATAGGCAAACTTATCAAACGCATCATAAAGCTTACACTCTCGTTCTTGTTTAGTTAACGAGGTGCCTTGCATTAGAACCCGAATTCTATCCCATAACTCTTTGGCAACTTTATGTTTGCTGACGAGTTTGTAGACATCTGGAGGAAGAGCTTGGAGAATGATGTTTGTAGCATACTTATCACATTTATCTTGAATCTTCATATCTCCAGTCAACTCACCCGTTGTGCGAGGACGAGTGGTCGTACCTTCCGTCATAGTACCATAATCTAATGGTCCATTGAGCACCGATGCCCAAATTAGATGTCCATTCTCCTTGTTCAACATATAAAGTTCCATTCGGGAAGCCCATTCCTCATACATAGTCTTCACCAACATTGGTGGACGATTATCCGTACCCGAGAGGATGGACTTATCCGTAAGAGATGTATACTCCATTTCAATAAGTTAAGATTTACAAAGTTGATCGAATCAATGAAATAAGGTTATGTATTTTTGTGTTGTTGTGAGTTAAAATCAAGAAACAATGTTAAAATCCCCTAAAATATGTTCACGATAAACCAAAAATTCCAAGTCAAAATTACACACGGTTCGAAATTTTTAAGGAATGATTTTTGGATTGTCGGAATGTCAGATCGGAATGCCAGATCGGAATGTCACACTATCTTAATGTCCAGATCGCAATGACCTATCGTAAAGATTCAGATCGCAATGTCCTATCGGAATGATTCAGATCGCAATGCCTATCGGAATACTCAGATCGCAAAACCTATCGGAATACTCAGATCGCAAAACCTATCGGAATACTCAGATCGCAATACCCAGATCGCAAAGTAGCTGACAAAATTCAAGCAGAGTAACGACTTAAAATACTTCCTTATACCCGTCGGAATCCCAGATCGCAAAGTAGGATCGGAATGTCCAGATCGGAATAAGTGATAAAACCCACGTATCGCAATGTAGAACCAAAACCCTTTCCGATGGTTATGGTTATTGCGATGGAAACCCCCTTTTGCTTGTACTTTCCGATGGAAGTGTTTGCTTGAATTTCGGAAAGAAGAACACAACACCTTTTTGCACTTTTGATCCAAGAAAGATTGTGTTTTAACCAAAATCAAGACACCAAAAACACTACAATCCTACTGAATACGTTATGCTTCTTGAAATCACGAACAAACACAAAAAAATTTTTGATGATTCGGCAAAATGAACTCAAAAAGCCACGAAATGCTTATAAGAACATACGAATCACACAAACAAACCTATATTTCATCCCAAGCTCTTGATACCATTTGTAGATTTGTAAATCTATGCTTATGTTTTTAGAGAGAGAATGAGATAGAGAAATGGTGGATTTCACACTTTAGAGAGAGAAAGTTAAAGTGAACTATGTGTAAATAATGAAAAACCACACCCTCTCCATCAAAGGAGAGGGTTTATATACCCAAGCCCTTGTCATGGGCTTGGGCTTACATTTGGGCCGGCCTACACATGTTGTAGGCTAGGCTTGGACTTGTTTGTTAATTAAAGAAAGTTAAATAAACTACGAGCTATTACATGAACTATCGTTGGAGTGACCGATCCTTCTTAATACGTAAAACGTATTTCCAACATCATCCAAAGAATTTGAGCACAACAACCGGACATAGCTATGTATTCTGCTTCCGTACTGGAAATCGCAACGCTTTTCTGCCTTTTAGATGCCCAACTGATTAGCCGATCTCCTAGTAGTTGCAAAGTTCCACTCGTGCTACGCCTTGTATCTTGACATCCCGTGTGATCCGCATCTACATATGCCATAAGTGCAATCGAAGAGTCCTTCGAATACCAAAGTCCCCAATTAATGGTTCTTTTAAGATACCGAAAGATCCGTTTAACAGTATCTAAGTGTAACTCAGTAGGTCGAGTTTGATACCGAGCACACATACATATAGCAAACTGAAGATCATGTCGACTAGCTGTGATATACAGAAGGGTACCGATCATTTTACGATGAAGTGTCGGATCAACGGCAACTCCGTGTGGATCTGCATCAAGCTTAGTTCGTTCCACCATTGGAGTATCCACGGGGTCACATGATTCCATCTTATATTTCTTAAGAGATTAAAGGGCATACTTGGATTGATTGATAAAGTTGCCTCTGGGACTCTGAGATATCTAAAGACCTAAGAAGAATGATACCTTTCCCATCATTGACATCTTAAACTTGGAAGACATGAGTGTCCCAAACTCGTCTAATAAGGTTTGGGTCGAGGCAACAAATATAATATCATCAACATATATTTGTACCATAATCATATCTTTACCTCGTTTCTGAATGAACAGCGTAGGATCCACCTTGCCTTTAGCGAAGCCTTGCGTAATGAGGAATTGTGACAATAGATCATACCATGCGTGTGGAGCTTGCTTCAACCCATAGAGAGCTTTCTTAAGCTTGTACACATGATTGGGATATTTAGGATTCACAAAACCATCCGGCTGTTGAACATAAACCTCTTCCTTGATTTCACCATTAAGAAATGCCGTCTTCACATCCATCTGATAGACGATCATATTCATGTGGGCTGCATAAGCAAGGAATAGTCTAATAGCTTCCAAATGAGCTACAGGTACAAAGGATTCCATAAAGTCGATGCCCAATAATTGCTTGTATCCACGAGCTACTAGTCGAGCTTTGTTCTGCAATATTCCGCCTAACTCGTCGAGTTTCACCTTGTAAACCCATTTCAAAGTGAGTAACTGCACTTGATCCGGGCATGGGACAAGTTCCCATACTTCAAGACGTATAAATTCATTAAGTTCTTCTTGCATAGCTTCTATCCAACAGGATTGAGTAAAAGCTTCTTGCCATGTCTTAGGTTCAACTTCAGTGAGAAAAGCATCAAAATGACAAAACATTGCATTTTCTTGTAACTGACTTCGTGTGGATACCAGACGATTAGGGTCACCAATAATAGAATCTATAGGATGATCCTTTGTCCACTTGCTGTCATGTTCACGAATCCGTGGATTGGAGTAGACCGTAGTAGGAGCTTCCTCTGAGGTGGACGACCCGCGTAGATTAGAGTCGGGAATTGGTACACCAAAGAATGAAAGTTCACACATTTGAGCGAATTCCAAATCGTGATCATAACCATTCTCTTCATAATCAATAGACATGACATGAGTAGTTGATTTGGTAGTTGGTTGAGAATTACTCGTTGAAGGTATATCTTGACCAATTGTAGGTACAGACGTATCTGATTGTGCTTCGGTTGTTGGAGCAACAACTTCGGTTACCAGAGCTATTACCTCAGGTTCTGGAGCAACAATACTTGGAGGAGTAAAGAATTCATCAAAGAACGGTTGAAACAACATATCCCATTCATTCCTAGAAGGTGGTGTAAATGATGATGAAGTAGGGTTATTTGGGACAAGACCAGAGCTAATGTTACTGGGTCCCATTTCATGAAGTGCGGGTTCAGAGTTGCTTTGCTCAGAAGCCATTGCCGTCAGCTCATCAAAATCAACATTCATAGTTTCGAGGATCTTACGAGAATTACGGTTGTAGATTCGGTATGCCTTCTTTGTGGTGCATAACCAATGAAAATACCAATATCAACCTTGGGTTGAAGTTTTCCCAAATTGTCACCATCATTATTTGGATAGCAAAGAGAACCAAATACATGAAGATATGATAAATCTGGTACTTTTCCATGTAGAAGCTCATAAGGTGTTTTACCATGGCGTTTACGAATTAGTGACCAGTTTTGGGTGTACACCGCTGTAGATACTGCTTCTGCCCATAAAAACAATGGAGCCTTTGTGTAAATTAACATCGTTCGAGCAGCTTCCGTAAGTGTGCAATTTCGCCTTTCAACGACACCGTTTTGTTGTGGAGTGCGAGCAACGAATGTTTCATGAGATATGCCAACTTCTTCATAATAATCACGCAAAATTTGATTCACAAATTCGGTTCCATTATCTGTACGAATGCGTCGTACAGTGGTGTTGAGACGCACTTGAATCATCTTGAGAAATCCGATGATGAATTTAGGTGCCTCATTTTTTGTCGTAAGAAATTTCACCCATGTAAACCGAGAGTAATCATCGACAATGACGAGGGTGTACTTTTTACCACTCAGAATTTCAACACACATTGGCCCACAAAGATCCATATGCAACAAATAAAGTTTCTCTTGGTTGGTGTCTTTAGTCTTGGGTTTGTATGATTTCTTAGTGCTCTTCCCCAATGTACACGCGGAACACAAATGGTCCTTGTGAAATGTAAGTTTAGGAAGACCACTAACAAGTTCTTTTTTCGCCAAATGATTAATAGCGTCAAAGTTAAGATGAGATAACCGTCGATGCCATAACCATGACTTAGTCTTCCATGCTTTGGAGAGAAGACATACGGGAGAAGCGGCCATCATATCTTGTAGAGACAAAGTGTACAAATTATTCCCTCGAGTACCTTTCAATAAATCAACCCCTTCCAAATTACGAATGAAGCAGGTATGCTCTCGAAAAGCAACTTCTAGGTTTGCATCACAAAATTGTCCCACAGAAAATAAATTGTGACCGAGACCTTCCACATAATACACTCTTGAAATTATAACATTCCCAATATGATATTTACCATAACCCATTATCTTTTCAATATGATCATTTCCAAATCGAACCGTACCAAGAAACTTGCTGACGAAATTTCTAAGCTGAGAGCGATCTCCGGTCATATGCTTGGAGCAACCAGAGTCCAAATACCAGAGAACAACTTAGACCACCTGTTTTCAACAATAACAGTAGACAATGTATTGGAAACTATTGGTTCCGGATTGTTAGCAGATACATATATAATAGTATCATAATTGCTAACATTTGTGGGACCCTTAGATTTCTTGCATTTTCTAGTGTGAGTTTTACCACTAACAGGTTTCACTGTTCCAACTTTCTGAGGTTTTGGATTATTAGCGGGCACTACAGTGGGAGTAGACCTATTTAAAGGGCACTTGTTTCCTACAGTAGTGTTGGTGTTCCTAGTTAAAGGACACGCTTGTGTTTTGGTAGCCTTGGTACTCCTAGTTAAAGGGCACACTTTCTTCGCTTTAGTGGGACTGATCCTAGTTAAAGGGAACGCATTTCCTACTATAGTGAAAGTTCTACCAGTGGGGCGCCACATCCAACCAACTTGGGTTAACACTTTCCCAGTCGGTTTCCATTCTAATCCATTTTTTCGGGCATTCATCTCATTCACATGGTCAATAAGGCAAGAATCATGACGACTAGAAAACATACATTCATTGCAATTCCAACATTTCAAATCAGAATTCACAGTAGGCTTAGAACACTGCACAACCGTAGAGCCTTTAGGTTTAGCTACATGATTCTTTTATTCAAAATAGAAATAACATTCCTAGGATGGGCTTCTACTTTCTTCTTCACTTGACTACTAGATGGGGGCAAGATCCTATCATTCTTCTTGTTTCTTTTAAGCTTATATATTTGAGCCTTAGTAGTGGTGCTTACTCCTGTAGAAGGCAACACGGGAATATTAGAAGCTGGTTTTGATTTTGCCTTATCTTTAGTGACCAATGTTTGACATGGTTTAGTCCTAGGGCACTTGTTAAATGGTGTGACAGCGATGAGGTTCGTTTTGATGGCACTAGAGGATGGTGCTGAGACAGTGGCTGCGTTATCCACAACATTCTTACCTTTTAGGGTACGAAGTGTTTCTTTAACTCAGTCAAAGCCAGATTTTTATCACAAATTTGTTCCCTCAAATCAGATATTTCCACCGAATTTCGATTCAATTGTTCAATCAATGATTGATTCTGTGCAGTGTTATTAGCACGTGCGGGCTTCACTGAATCGAAGAGTCGTGTATTTTTCTGTTTTAAGTTATCAACTTTGGACAAAATCTTGGAAACTCGATTATCTAGATCAAGTTTAAAATTCTCAGCGGCCTCAAGTATATTCACACAGTTAATCTCCTTAGATTTCTCTATGTCTATCGGCAATGAATTAGCAACATTGTCACTTGGCTGACGCTGTTTTGATTGTAAATTCAATTGAAAATTCTTTTGAAAATTTGCATCATCGATATTAACACCTTCGAATGACGTTTCAAAGATTTCTTGAATAAATTGTTGCTTGCATTCAAGCAAAATACAATGTGTTTGAATCTCATCAAAACGTTTTGAAAGCGAAGAATATGAATCTTGAAGCTTTAAAAATTCAACGTCAGATTCGTGACAAGTACTATTTACCACATTATCCACAGATTCAACATTATGCACAATAGAATCATTATCAACACTTTTATTCACACAGACGGAAACAATATCATAAGACATCACTTGCTTCAGAAGCTGATCATTTTGGCGTGAAACTCGTTCTATTTCAAGTAAACTGTTTTCATAAGCATCATCCATTTCATTGAAAACACATCTAACTTCTTCTATTTCCAAAAGAAAATCTTGATCAATATTACTAAGACAAGCTTCAACATTCTTTACAAACGGAACAATTTCGTCTCGAAACGTAGTTCTAGTGTGCTCAAAATTCCATTCACCTTCCGTTATGGCCGAAGCCGTCGTAAGTTCCAAAATGACCTTGTCAAAATCGGCAAAGTATTGGTGCACCACATTTAAGCTATCTGACACCTTACTTACCGGTGGAATTAACTTAGTTAAATCCTTTTTGACAAGTGTAGGAGACGTACTAGGAAGGTTTTCTGTTGACAAATTTTGGGGCACAAAAGCTTATAATTGAGCTAATTCCTTTTATAAGCGAATGCGGGTATTTTTAGAAAATTGATCTTTATTATGCTTATCATAGTCAAGCTTATGGAATTTTGAAAGCATTTTAGATTGAGTTTCTTCCGCAAGTGACTGTGTCTCTTCAGTACTACGAACATAAGGTGCTTCTTTCGATTTTCCAATTAGGGTCACATCATAAAGACAAGGAATATATTCTGGAGCTTGTTTTGCATAACCGGGATTAGGTGGTAAATCTTGAAGACGCTTAAGTTCGAGTTCTTTAAACGATTTAGTTAAAAGATGAACCTTTTCTGTGGAAGCGTATTGTTTTAAAAGTTGTTGTTCTTTGAATTTAAGAAGTTTGGTAGCATTAATTTCCGATTCAAACTTTTCAGACTCGAGAGTTTCGAAATCCATTTTAAGTTTCTGAAAATTATTGACAACCGAATCTTTTTCTTTTAATTCATTGGAAAGATTAGCTTTTAATGATTCTATTTCTTTTAAGTGTTCAATGTTTTCAAAATGAAATTGGTTAAATTCAGAACACGTTATTTTCTCTACTGGAGGGACCATTTCAAAAGTTTTGACCTTTTCCTTATACAGTGCAAGCTCAGCGGTTAGGTTGGCATTCATATCTATGATTTGTTGAACAGCCACATTCATGTTATCAATAATATGTTTAGGCACCATTACCAAATCACGTTGATCGTAAGATTCCATACCCGTCGTAGCATTTGGATGAGTTTCACTCAAATGTGTAGGATTGGATACCGCATCATTTGAGTTACTAGTTCCCGAATGCTGTTCGAGGTTGTCATTTTCATGCTCAACATGATGTGGATTATCATGAACATTATTAGATGTGGTTGGTACCTCACTGACGACATCAGAACCGTAGTGAGAGAGATTAGCAACGAGTGCAGCTTGGGCTGAGTGAATGTCATCACAATTCAAATCATATGCATCAAGATCATCTGCTTGATAAGCTGCATTAGAAGTGGAAATGACTTCAATGCCTTCATTGTCTGCTGCCCCTGGGTCTGCAAGAAATGCTAACTCTTCTGAATCCAAAATCTTTCCCTTAGACTGAGCATCGACCAAATACATCTTCTCACGAAACCACGTTGCATCCCTTCTCCTTTTTGGCTGAGTGCATTCTCTAGCCATATGACCTTGTCTTCTACAATTGTAGCAAGTCACAACCTTTTGTGGGCCAACAGTGCTTCCATTTTCATTAGCTTGAGAATTCACAGCTTGAGCATTCACGGTCCTTGTAGAAGTTCCATATGAATTTTGCCTTCCCTGAATAGGTTGCACCGTCACTTGACCATCTTGAACAGTGTCTTGTTGTCGAGGATTTGAAGAGGTGCGGAGTTGATTGTTCGTTGGTGGAAATCCTCTAGTTGCAACAAGTTTTGACAAATAGGCAGTGAGATGGTTTAGAACATCAGTTGGCATATCATTTGGAGTAAAGACCGGTGCTTCAATTGGTGGAAGTTCATTGGAGTAAAGGGCTTGAGCTTGTGGTGCTTCAATTGGAAAGTATCCTTGCTGAGGAGTATAGCCCATTGGAGAAATGATAGCTTGTGATGGAGATGCCTGATGTGTTTGTTGCTGTGGAAAAGACTGCTGATGAACACTATGTTGATATACTTGTTGTGGCGTCATTAGTGGTTGATAAGATGGTTGTTGTGGTTGCTGATATGTGTGTTGTGGTGGTTGCTGCAAGTATGATTGTTGTTGATAAGTGTAAGCCATGTTTTGTTGGGGGGTCATTTGTTGAGAAGCATACATGGCAAGTGGATCACGAACTTGTGGTGTAGACAACCGAGCCTCGATCACATGGCATTCGTGTTGTTGAAGAAAAGCTTGAAGTTGATCCACATTGGTGTTATGCAAGTCCTTAGCCAATTTAACAACTGTCATGTACTTACGCCATTCTAAGGGAAGGGTGTTCAAATACTTGGTGTTTAATTGAAACGTAGGAATTTCCATGCCATAGATATTGAGCTCATTCAACAAAAGAGTAAATCTCAAATAGTAATCATTGAGAGTCTCCCCGGGAACATAGGCAAACTTATCAAACATATCATATAGCTTACACTCTCGTTCTTGTTTAGTTAACAAGGTGCCTTGCATTAGAACACGAATTCTATCCCATAACTCTTTGGCAACTTTATGTTTGCTGACGAGTTTGTAGACATCTGGAGGAAGGGCTTGGAGAATGATGTTTGTAGCATACTTATCACATTTGTCTTGAATCTTCATATCTCCGGTCAATTCACCCGTTGTGCGAGGACGAGTAACTGTACCTTCCGTCACATTACCATAATCTAATGGTCCATTGAGCGCCGATGCCCAAATGAGATGTCCATTCTCTTTGTTCAATATGTAAAGTTCCATTCGGGAAGTCCAATCCTCGTACATGGTCTTCTCCAACATTGGTGGACGATTATCCGTACCCGAGAGGATGGACTTATCCGTAATAGATGTGTACTCCGTTTCGATAAGTTAAGATTTACAAACGTTGACCGAACAATGAGAGAAAGTAAATGTGTTTGTTGTTGTGAGTTGAAGTCGAGAAACAATGTCGAAATCCCCTAAAATATGTTCTCTATGACCAAAAAATTCAAAGACGAAAAAAAACACACGAATTCGAAATTTTTTAAGGAATAACTTTTGGATCGTCGGAATATTGATCAGAATAACTGATCGGAATACCCTGTCAATCTATCGGAATATCCCTGTCGGAATAAACTATCGGAATACCCCTGTCGGAATAATCTATCGGAATACCCCTGTCGGAATAATCAATCGGAATAACCAATCGGAAAACCTGTCGGAATATAACTATTGGAATACCGTCGGAATGATATGTCGGAATACCAGTATCAGAATAACCGTCAGAATGACTTGTCGGAATACCAGTATCGGAATAACCGCCGGAATGACTTGTCAGAATACCAGTATCGGAATACCCGTCAGAATAACGATCGGAATATGTAAACCCTTTTCCGATGGAAGCTGTCGGAATACCTAAACCCTTTTCCGATGGTTTCTGTCGGAATATTACCCACTTTTCTCGGACAAAACTCAACCAATTCGAGATTTTAAGCCAAAAATGATCAAAACACCCAAAAACTTTGTGTTTTTAGCCAAAGTAAATATACCAAATCTCTACCACAACTATGTAGAAGATTTGTATCAAGAGGAAAACCATAAAAAACACAAAAAAAAAATTTGGTTCGTATGAAATGGATCAAAATAGGCACAAAAAATCAAGAACACAAACACATAAACAATACAATCATCCCATGGCTCTTGATACCATTTGTAGGATATTGTAAATCTTGTTTATGTTTTGAGAGAGAAATAGATAGAAAGATGGTAGATTTCACACACACTTCTAGAGAGAGAAAGTGTAGAAATACACACTTAACTATGTGTAAATTGAATGAAAACCACACCCTCTCCATCTAAGGAGAGGGTTTATATACCCAATTCCATGAGATGGGCTTGGGCTTACATTGGGCCACGGCCTACACATGTTGTAGGCTTGGCTTGGCCTTGTTTGTTGAATATTAAGTTAACTAAACTACGAGCTACTACTTAGACTATTGTTGGAGTGACCGATCCTTTCTAATACGTAAAGCGTATTTCCAACAAGGAACACACATAAGAATCTGATGCAAAAACCTAGGATACATAAGGAACTTCTTTATGAGACCACCAAGATTCCCTAACAAACCATCTAAAATATAGCGAGAAAAGTTGTACCTACGACCTTGGGCGAAACAAATCAAACCAGTAGCAAGGGAGATGGGAAATGCATCCCAACTCTCAGCCTTGGGACTCAAACAATGAATCAGGAATTGAATAAGCAGCTTCCATTAGGGTGAAAAACAATTTTTCTAAAAATTAAACTTCCCTTTATGATTATACCCAATGGCAGCCATCCCATCCAGGACTTCTTCAGTGGTGAGGGAAACAATACCATCAGCATCTTGGAGATGCAGGGCAGACCTAATAGTGGCTTCAGTCACCACATATGGGCTGCCATCTATGGTGGCATAAATCTCTATTGGGTGACCCACCACATCTCGAATATCAGCACTGGCCCAAAACTGACGTATGACAGAGTCATAGACAGTATGGCACACTGTAAGAGCATACCTGATGTGAGAAGCCTCGATGAACTCCAAAATGTCTACATAATCCTCCCTTTGTGGGCCCTCGCCAAGGTAGGCAACTTTGTTATGATCAGATTTGTAGAGAAGTCCAGCCATTGATTATTAGTAAGGATTTGCGAGAAGATGGATAAAGATGGATGAGTATGAAGGGTAGGAGCGTGTGTGTGTTTTAGGTCTCGTAACTGAGTCAAATGATCCTCATTGACCATAAATAATGCCTTGAGTAACTTTTCATTGACCCCTAATTAAGGGAGTTGCACTTTCCAAAATAAATCATTAATGGGAGTAACCACTTGCCTTCTAATCCATGAATAGCCAAATCCATATACCAAAGTAATAGATAAACTGATGGACCAGAAGTAACTTATGCTGACCAAAAGTCAAACAGTCAATAAGTCAACACTAGTAGTAGTGATTGGTCAACCAAAGTCAACGACAATGAACAGTGATCCCAAGAAGCATTAGGAGCCAAACACACTATGTTAAGGATGACTACCTGACCACTAAGAGTAAGTGGAAGCCACCAGGAGTAACTAAAATCGTCTACCAGAAGTAGCAAACACAACATAAATCCATGAGAAATGGCAAAAGAAGCTACCAGAAGTAAGAATGTACAAGTGTGCATGTACAACAAGCCTCCCCTTAGGCTTTGCCTCCCCTCAATCCTAGACCTCAAGGATTGACCATACCAATGTGAACCACCAAGTAGTTAAACCTAGGTCTATCAAATGTTTTAGTCAACAAATCAGCAACATTGTCATCTGTATGTACATTGAGAACATGTATCAGCTTCTTTTTATTGGCATCCAGTATAAAATAGTGTCGAATCTCTATATGCTTGGTTCTTTGATGAAAAACAGGATTCTTCACAATGCAAATTGTGCTTTGGTTGTCAATGAAGATTTTGGTATTCATAAAGTTGAACCCATAGACTAACATTTGGTTTTGTATCCACAAGACTTGTCCACAACAACTAGCAGCAGCTACATATTCAGCTTCTGTTGAGGAAGTAGCTACTATAGTCTGTTTCTTACATTGCCATGAGATAAGCCTTCGTCCCAAAAGCTGACAACCACCAGTAGTTGACCTTCTATCATTATTAGCACCTGCATAGTCACTATCACTATAGGCTTCAAGTACAAAAGGGGATTCCCTTAGATACCATAAGCCTAGCTTGGGTTGTGCTTTAAGACACTTAAAATTTTTAATGACAACATTCGAATTTGAGGCCGTATGTGTCACTTGATGTCTAGAACAAGCACTAACAGCAAACATAATGTCTTGTGAGATGCAGTCAAATACATGAGTGAGCCAATCATGGACTTGTACAAGTGAACATTAACAGGAGGATCCGGCTCATTCTTGAGTTTGACCTTTGTGACTTCATAAGGTGTTGTTGCTGGTCTAAGAGGTTCCGCATCAAATTTTTGAATAATGTCATGAACATACTTATCTTGACTAATGAAGATACCATCCTGCTGCTGCTTGACTTGAAGGCCAAGGAAAAAATGTTAGATTTCCTATTGCACTCATTTGAAATTCACCCTTCATCAACTGTTCAAACTCATCACACCATTCCTTCTTGGTAGAACCGAAGATGATATCATCTACATATACCCGGACAAGGATAATATCTTTGGCATTCTTCTTAAGAAACAATGTTTTGTCAATGGTGCCTCTTCTGTAGCCATGCTTCAACAAGAAAGTAGAAAGATGCTCATACCAGGCTCTAGGAGCTTGATGAAGACCATAAAGAGCCTTGACAACCTTGTAGACCTTCTTAGGATGAAGAGGATCTGCAAAGCCCTTAGGTTGAGTGACATATACTTCTTCTTCAATCTTTCCAAATAGAAATGCACTCTTGACATCCATTTGAAACACTGTAAAGCCAATATAAGAAGCAAAAGCCAAAAACAGTCATATTGCCTCAATTCTTGCAACAGGAGCAAAAACTTCATCATAATCAATCCCTTCAAGCTGAGTGAGACCCTGTGCTACTAGTCTTGCTTTATTCCTTACCACAATACCCCTAGCATCTTTCTTGTTTTTGAGAACCCATTTGGTACCTATTGCTTGAAGGTTTATAACATCATAACAATTACACAAAACCCTAAACGAGATCAAAGCACACATAAAGGAAGTGATTTAACAAGATCATAATAATAACACAATTATAATTAATCGAATTAGGGTTACATACCTTTACGCTAAAGCAAATCCACAAGACGAAGAACGAATCACCAATTCGGGTTTATACCGTATATCACCAAGATATATTCTAAAGTAAGACTAGATTACGATCTTGTACACACGTAATACAACGAGCTAACCGTGATTCTATCACGTGTAAACCGAGCTACAATGCTTGTAAATAATCTACCCAACAACCCTAGAGAGGGTCTAGGACTAGATAATAAGTAAATTGATCAAACAAGAAAACCAACCAAAAACCCTTTTCACTATATCCACAAGCTCCCTTCTTGGCAAAGAAAACCTTACAACGTTGCTTACATTATTTTCCGACACTAAGCTAAATGTCGAGACCTAATCTTAGCTAGGACCAATCTACACACGTCGCCTGCTTCACCATTTTCTGACACAAGGCTAGATGTCGAGTTCTAATCGAAAGCTAGAACCAATCTTCGTCGCCCGTCTTCTTTTCTGACACAAGGCTAGATGTCGAGTTCTAATCCAAAGCTAGAACCAATCTTCACGACTCTTCACTTTCAAGTTTAGTGAGAACTCACAAGACACATACACACATCACTTTATAGTTTAGTGAGAACTAACACACAAGACTTATTATAACTCAATAAGACATATCCAAGTATACACATGTAACTTGGATCCACACAAGACAAATCCAAGTATACACATATACAATATATTTACACAAGACTAATCCAAGTATTCACAAATACATTGGATTAACACAATACTAATCCAAGTATACACACATACATTGGATCTACACAAGACACAAATATTAAATGATGAACATGACTAGATCTAAGAAATGATGATCTTCATCAAGGCTTTATCTTTAATCTCATCACAAATGTGTGAGTGATCTTCTCTTTGGATAAGTAAAAAATGGGATCAAAAGGATAATCATAAGTAAACATACTTAACACATTAGATGATCATTTACTAATAATTAGGATATAGAAAAGAGAAAAGAGGCAAAAAGAATGTCCAAAAAGGTTATTGGGAACTGAAGATTTGATCCACTATTTACAGGAGACAAAAACCAACGGCTCTCTGGGCGCGGTTCCTTAATTATAGTGCGGTTCAATATTGATATCGAACCGCATAGCTATTTAAGAAACCGCCTAAAGTAGACTACGGTCCTTTTTATCTTTTAGTAGGGGAAATGTTATCTCAGTTAGATTTTACCTTCAAAGGATATTCCTATGGTATTGGAATATGCCATATTCAAATTTTCAATTTCCATTTTAATAAAACATTTTTTAAAAATAAAATTTATTAAAATCTTTTGTTACATGTGTCAAAATATGAGTTTTGAGGTTAATCACTTTCTATGATCATTAAACATGATTAAGATATGTTTGTGTAAGACTTAAATGATTATTACCTTGATGATAGTGTTTGTTGAATAATTCATCTTTCGTTTGTCTTTGACGATAAATGTCGTATACTTTGTCGTGATCAAAACTAAGAAAGATTAGTTAACACTAATAATGTATTTGGGCATTACTTGCATTAACAATCTCTTCCTTTTTTATTACGACAAACTATAAACTCGTTTATGTAAAAACAAAAGTTTTCGAATTATTAACGAGTTTATCACTATCATTTCTCCCCCTTTGTCGAAGAAAAAAGGTTAGCACAAGTCTTTGAAGAAGAGAAGAATCTAATTTGCTAATACCTCCCCCTTGGTGCTTACTCCCCCTAGCTTGGGGCACCAAGTTAATGAGCTATGGTGACAAGCTACATACAAAGGTTAGTAGAAAGAAAAGAAACACCGATGTATATACTATAGTCACTACCTACTAAGTAACTTGAGAGGAAGGGGAAAAAAGAAATCTCAAATTAGAAGTAAGTATTGCTAAGTATGTTCAAGTAGGGTGTTTTGACAAAATCAACTCATAATTGTTGGAATAAAGATAGAAAAGAAACATCCATACCAATTGTAATGATAATATGTCAAAGGGTCAAAAAAAACTTAGAATTATTGGAATCACCCAAAAACAATTTTAAATTTTAACCATTATCAACTCCTAACAATATGTGTGATAAAAAATAAGCAAAACAAGAAATAACACACATATCAACAATATTACAAAAACATGAAAGAGCATACAAGGATAATATTCATACACATAATATGAATTTAATACAACAAGTATTAAAAATAAACAACATAAGCATAAACTATTTTAGTAGATATAGTCCTCCAAGATTGCTTAGGTTTTTATTTGACTCAAACAATTAGAACACAAAGTGTGCTTTAATTGGTAAAATAAGATGACGAGGCATCATTCGAAGATTTGTTCACGGGAACAAATACTTTGAGAGGAGGTCGAGTGAGAAGAAATTTAAGAAAATTTAACTTGTCATAAACATGAGCAAGTTCAATTTGTTGAAATCGACAACACGCACACGAGCTTCCATGATACAAAACAAAATCGTTTGACGGCAGAGGACCGTCAAAATAAGAAGGTGGTGGTGTAGAAGGAGATTGAGGATAAGAGAGGTTTTCACAATGCCTAGAAAGGTTGGGGAAAGAAGAAAGCTCATTGAGGTGAGGTATGTTGCAAGTTTTAGGTGGTGGTGGAAGAGCTTCTCTTTCTTCGGTAATTGGATTGATTGAGAAAATCTCATTCCAATACTCAATATGAGAGAAAGAAGAAGTCTTGCATGGTTTGGGAGAAGAGGAATTATGATGATCCTTGTTCTTATTGATCCAAATGGGTCGAACGGAGATTTTTGGTTTCTTAGAAAGCTTAGAAGAAGAAGCTTTAGGTTAAGAAAGTTGTGACAAAGATATGTCAAGGTTAAGATTAGAAGAAGAAGACATTGTGAAGGATGAGAAAGAAAACTTCCAAAATGAGAAGAGTTAAAGAAAATAGACAAGGCAATGAATAAAAATAAAACTAAAGGGTTTCAAGGAATTTTTAACCAAAATAGGCAAACAAATAATC
The DNA here is from genome assembly GCA_025667525.1 of Glebionis coronaria. Classification (NCBI taxonomy): domain Eukaryota; kingdom Viridiplantae; phylum Streptophyta; class Magnoliopsida; order Asterales; family Asteraceae; genus Glebionis; species Glebionis coronaria. The sequence continues at coordinate 553,415,816 of CM046879.1, forward strand.
TTGAAAAAGACTGTGGTCAAAGAAGAAAGACTAAAAACGAGCCAAGAAATGGCTGACTGTCCGCGGTCCTTAAAGGAACTTATGGTTCAATAATGATATTGAGCCGCCTGCAGTGGACTTAAAAAACCGATTTTTAAAGGTTTTGAGAAAAGACTAGACTTTTTCAAAATTAAGCAAATCTTGGATATTTACCTCTAGTAGCACTATGTTTGGGGGAAAATCACTTAAAAATGTAGTAAACTTACCACTTTTTATGGTTGTATGGCTTAAACTATTTTTTTCTCACTGTGTGTATTAAACTTTTTAATTTCGATCATTGCGTGTATTTTGAGACGATTTTCCTTGTAAAATGACCACTTTACCCTTCAAATTTTGAAAAAAAGTAGGGGTAAAATGGTCGTAAAATACATACAATTATATGAATTTGAATGTATAATACACACAATGATAAAAAAATAGTTTAGTACACACAACCAAAAAAAGTGATAAGTTTACTATATTTTTAAGTGATTTTCCCTATGTTGGGCTATGGTTGCACAAAGGGCAATACACTCACAAAGAGTGTCTTGAAAAATGGTGACAAAATATTTAGATAAAATTTTGATTTAATTTTAGTCAAATTTTTGAGGTTGTGATAGATTAAGGTTCAATTTTCATTAAAATTGAAGTTGATTAGTGTGAGAGCACATAGGTTGAAACACACCAGATGTTAGTCTATTAAAACATATTCATGAAAAAATCATGAAGGAAACCAAATACAAGACAAGAAAAACAACTAACTACTACAATAGCTAGCTAATATAGTTCTTGATTAAGCAATAATCTTTGGCTTATCTTCTTGAAAATATATTTTTGAAAATATCATCATTCATCTCCTAGGAGGAGGATTAGTGAACAAAGTTAGCAAGAAGCTTTGTAACTTAATGTGAAGTCCAATCATTTTCAACCTAAGGATGTCGATGAGGTTAAAATTATTTAAGCAACATGGACAATTAGTGCCATTGCTCATGAAGTAGTCAAAGAAGTGAGGATCACCCAAAAGGTTAGAAAGAGGAACACCCAAAAGTGGAGTGTTAGGAGGAGGAGGCATGGTGTCCAATGGTAAGATGGGTGATTTTGGTGAGGTAAAAGGTGAGGTTTTCAAAGACTCAACAAAGTCATTCTCAAAATGCATGCTTTATTTTTTTTAACATTTACTATTATATATATCCCTCATTTTAAAACTTTTAACACACACAATTCTTTCCAGTCTCTCTAAACAACAACAAAAAAATGTCTAACTTCTCAAATGACCAATTCCCACAACTCAACTTCACCGGGCTTCTCAACACAAGCAACCCCTTGACGCTATCGTCAAAACTCTATATCATCTTCTTCCCAATATCCATCATCTTCCCAATTTCCATATTTTTCCCAATTTCCATCCGGCTCCCAATTCTCGTTACCTCCTTTTACTCAAAACTATTTCCTCTAATTGACACCGGAACAAATTTACCAACGACAACAAATCTTGTTTCAAAACGCTCAATTTAACAGCCAATTTCTAAATTGCCCAAGTCAACAACAAGTTCCGGAAACCCAATTCAAAGTTCCGGCGTCATGGCAACCGTAAAAAAAGCTAAAGCCAAAAAAGCAAATGTTGTTGATTTGGATGCAGATGATGATGACATAGAATTTGTGGAAGCTCTGAGTCAGGCACCGGTACGTTGGACTCGTGATGAAGAAATTTTATTAGCGTACAAAGAACATGATTACGAGAAAATAGAATCGGATGCATTCCGATTCTCAATTGTTTCAAGCGATTTATGAAAGAGTATATCACAAGAGTGGGATGAATGATAAGTATGTTTTGGAAGCTGTGAAGGAGGAATTTCGTGTTGTGTTTAAATGAAGATCATTTGCTTACATTCACGGGTAGAAGATCCTCAAAACCCACCCAAATTTATCGGGGCGAAAGGCGTTCCTGTGGATGATCGCAGGAAAGTATTCGGTCTTGATGAACGTCCTCAACCTGCGAGAAAAGCTCGACCCGCAAAGAAGACAAGATTTGAGACAAGTGAGGACACCCGGAGGATCGTCGGGGTCAGTAAAGGAAATACTGAACAATGCAATGCATCAAAAAATGATCTCATCTAAACCCGCGTATGATGCCAAAAAACGCACTTGCGGAGAGGCAGAAGGAGTTGGCCAACTTCACGTTTCTCACGGTCGATGCCGAGGAAATGCCGGAACCAAAGAGGCCATTTGTGCGTTAAAAACATGAAGAAATTATGGTCTGATATGCCCCCCAAAATTAGTATTTTTTTATTGTTGTATTTTTAAATTTTTAAATTTTTTTCGTATTGTATTTTTAAATCCGTATTTGTATTTTAATTAAATATATGTAAGTTTAATTTGAATGAAATGAATTTTAATTTGTGTGAAAAGGGAAAAAGAAAAATAAAAGATAGTGGTGGGGCCAAAGTAGAGAGTGGTTTGGCTCTCCAATAGTGAATGGGTAATTTAGTTAGTTGTTTCGTGTTGATGTGATGATGATGTGTCAGCTTTGGAGACATAATGGAGAGGCAAAGCCTTTTCATGACACCTTTCGTTCTTATCAATCACACCAAAAAAACACCGCTATACCAAAATAATTCTTTTATTAATTTTTGATATAAAAACATTTTATTAAAATTTTAAAAATATGACATTAAAAATTAAAATAAAATATATTCAAAAAAAAAGATTTTAATATACAAGTAGATTGGCTTGAATTTGTCCATTTAAAAAAAATTGAATATACAAGAAGATCGGATACGGTGTTCACCTTTTGTCCATTAAAAATTGAACCCACTTTGTTGTCTCTCTTCATCTTCTTCGGCAGCTCCCTCCATCTCCAACCTGCAAAAAAAAATAATACAAACATGAACACAATAATGGCGGATACACACCAACACAATATCAAAAAGAAAGAGAAAAGAAATTCAATGGACTCAATCTATTTGCACAAGATACGAGTGGTGAGGCTCTCACCATCGTGAGATGGTTACACGCAAAGGAAGCTACGATTAGCAATGTCACGCGTGAGCTTTTGTGTTTTTGACACAATAACACCCTCTCACAGCTACTGATAAATACAGCCTTAGGTATTTCGATTGAAAAAAGTAAAAATTAGGTTGCGTCATACATATATATATATATATATATATATATATATATATATATATATATATATATATATATATATATATATATATATATATATATATATATATATATATATATATATATATATATATGTAAGAGTATAAAATAATGATGTATTTGCCGAATCAAATACCATGGTCTAATAATCAAGCAGTTTGATTAGTTGGGAATTTTGTGAAAGGTTCTTGTAAAAAGTTTCATTAACACCTAATTCATGTTGAGTAGACCTTGTTATTACCGGTCCTTCAAATTTTTAGTAAAAAGTGAGTCCTATTTTAATATTTAATTTGATTGTGAGTGTAAGTGGGTTATTTTGTGAGGTATATTTTTATAAATGAGTATTTAATAAAAGTATTATTTTGGCGTGAAAGTGTTTTTTTGTGTGATTGATAAGAGTGAATTGTGATATTGAGTGATGGTGAAAATTCGAATAGAAAAAACAGATATGACGATAACGTATATGATGTAAAGATGTTTTTTATGTGACTGATAAAAACAGCCTCATACTCAGAGTGAAACAGAATTAAAATAATTCGAAAAAAACACGATCAAAAAATAAAAAATGGTTGTTACGAGTAACAATTTGTGTAAATCAACCAGGGAACTTTTGGTTTACTTCCTTTTATAAGGCTAGTCGAAGTGGTGACCTAATTTGATTAACAGAAAATTTTGTCACTATATATTTTTTTTCTCCAACGATCAACACACACTACAAAATTTATGACATTTGCTTACTAAATTAAATGTAAAAGAGTAAGTAATAGATGGGAGTAGGGCTGAGCATGGCAGACCCAAAACCTACCCTATAGAAACTAGAAGGGGGGGGGGGGTTGAATAGTTTCTAATCAGTTTATCTCCTAATTAAAATTCTTTTCAATTAGGTGAGTGCAAAAACTATATTTTACTTGAAAGCTAGTTGCATAATAATTAGGTTCAATTCTAATGCATTAACAATATGTAGTAAGTATAATGATAATGAATGTAAGTAATGAGTAAGGAAAGAAACAACCTAGTAGGAAGACACCAAGATTTATAGTGGTTCGGCAACGAGGCTCTATCCTCGTTCCTACTCTACTCCTCGAGTACACCTTACTCGAGATTTCCACTATATCCACAAGCTCCCTTCTCGGCGGAAAAAACCTTACAACGTCGCTTACATTATTTTCTGAAAATAAGCTAAATGTCGAGACCTAATATTAGCTAGGACCAATCTACACAACGTCGCCCACTTCACCATTTTACGACACAAGGCTAGATGCCGAGTTCTAATCCAAAGCTAGAACTAATCTTCACAACGTTGCCTACTTCACCATTTTCTGGCAAAAGGCTAGATGTCGAGTTATAATTGAAAGCTAGAACCAATCTTCACGACTCTTCACTTTGAAGCTGAGTGAGAACTTCACACAACACAACTACTCATCACTTTATAGTTTAGTGAGAACTCACAATACACAACCACATCACTTTATAGTTTAGTGAGAACTAACACAACTTATTACAACTCAACTAAACATATCCAAGTACACACATGTAGCTTGGATCTACACAACACAAATCCAAGCACACACATGTGCAAAGGATTTACACAACTCTAATCCAAGTATTCACAAATATCTTGGATGAACACAACTAGTCCAAGTATTCAAATACGTTAGATCTACACAAGACACAAATAAACAAATGATGAATACGACTAGATCTTTAGGAGAAGGTGATCTTCATCAATGCTTCATCTTTAATCACATCACAAGTGTGTGAGTAATCTTCTCTTTGGACAAGGTAAAGAAGGAGATCAAGAGGATAATCATAAGTAAACATACTTAACACATTAAGTGATCATTTACAAATGACTAGGATTAGAAAGGAGAAAGAAGGCTGAAAGAGATGTCTAAAAAGGGTTAATGAAAATGCAGATTTGATCCACTATTTATAGAAGACAAATGCCAACGGCTATCTGGGGGCGGTTCCTTAACTATCCAGGCAGTTCCTTATTGATAGGGAACCGCGTAGGCACTTAAGGAACCGCGGAGAGTAGACTCCGCTCCTTTTTGTCTTTTAGTGAATTTGAAATATCTGAGGTTGTTTAAACCTTCAAAGGATATTCTTATGGCATTTGGAATATGCCATATTCAAATTTACATTTTCATTTTAATAAAACATTTTCTTAAAAATATTTTTTATTAAAAATCTTTTGTTACATTTGACAAAAGTGAGTTTTAAGGCTAATCACTTTTATGATCACTAAGCATGATTAAGATATGTTAGTGTAATGATTATTACCTTGATGATAGTGTTTGTTAGATAATTCGTTTTATGATTGTGTTTGACAATAAATGTCTTTGTAATTTGTCGTGATCAAAACTAAGAAAGATTAATTAATACAAACATTGTTTTTAGGTATTGCTTTACATTAACAATCTCCCCCTTTTTGATTACGACAAACTATAAACTCATTTACGTAAAATACAAGTTTATTCAAATTATTAATGAGTTTATCACTATCATTTCTCCCCCTTTGTGAAAGCAAAAAGGTTAGCACAAGTCTTTGAAAAAGAAGAAACGGACTTTGCTAATAGCTCCCCCTTGGTGCTTACTCCCCTTGCTTGGGGCACCAAGTAAATGAGCTAAGGTGACATGCTACACAAAGGTTAGAAGAAAGAAAAGAAACATCAATGTATGTATGTGCACTACCTACTAACTAACTTGATAGGTAGAAGGAAAAGAAATATCAAATTAGAAGCAAGCATTTGCTAAGTATGTCCAAAGAGTGTGTATTGACAACATCATAGTTTAATTGGTGGAATAAAGGAAGAAAAGAAACATCCAAACCAATCAAAGATGATTAAAATGTCAAGGAGTTAAAATTTAGAATTTATGAAATCACCCATAATTAATTTTAAGTTTTAACCATGATCAACTCTTTAACAAATGTGTGAAATAGAATTAGCGGGAAAGATAACACACATAACATTCATATTATACAAATATGAAATAACATACAATAGAAATATTCATACACACAGTATGAATATTTATAGCAAAAAAATATGGAAAATAAACCACAAAGCATAAACTACTCTAATAGTGATAATCTTCCAAGATTGCTTAAGTTTTATTGACTTAAACAACTAAAGTACAAAATGTGCCTTAGTTGGAAAATAAAGACGATGAAGCATCATTCGAAGTTTTGTTCACGGAAACGAAAACTTTGAAAGGAGGTCGAGTGAGGATGAATTCAAGGAAATTTAGCTTGTCATAGATATGAGCAAGTTCAATTTGTTGAAAACGACAACAAGCACACGAGGAACCATGATGCAAAACAAAGTCGTTAGATATGGGAGGTCCATCAAAATTAGAGTTTGGTGGAGAGGGAGATAATAGATAAGAGATGTTTTCATAATGCCTAGTAAGATTAGGGAAAGAAGATAGGTCATTGAGTTGAGGAGAGTTGAAAAGTTTAGGTGGTGGTGGAATAATTTCCTTTTCTCTGGTAATTGGATTTATAGAGTAAGTCTCATTCAAATATTGAATCGGAGAGAAAGAGGAATTCTTGGAGGATTTTGGAGAAGAAAAATCATTAGGATTCTTGTTCTTTTTTACCCAAACGGGTCGAACCAAGATATTCGGTTTCTTTGAAAGCTTAGAAGAAGAAGCTTTAGGTTGAGAAGATTGTGACAAAGAAATGTCAAGGTTAGGAATGGAAGAATTAGGCATTATGAGGGATGAAGAGAAGAACTCCCAAAAGAGAAGAATTTAAAGAGAATAGACAAGGCAAAGATTTGAAATGAAAATAAAAGGTTTTAGGGAATGTTTAGCCAAATTGGGTAAACAAAGAATCTTAACCAAGACAGTGGTTAAAGAAGAAAGATCAAAAATAAGCTAAAAGTAGCTTTACTATACACGGTTCCTTACGGGTGCCCGCAGTTCCATATCGATATGGAGCCGCCTAAGGGCTAAGGATCCGCGTCCAGTAGGTCAGAGACCATGATTTTCAAAAGTTTTGGAGAAAAATAAGACTTTTCGAAATTTTGCAAATCTTGGATTTTTACCTCTTTTAGCACTAGATTATGCTAGGGTTGCACAAAGACATCACATTTACAAAGAATGTCTTGACAAAGGGTGACAAAATATTTAGATAACATTTTGATCCAATTTTAAGTCAAGTTTGTATAGGTTGTGATAGATTTAGGTTCAATTTTAAATAAAGTGAAATTGATTAATGTGATCACATAGGTTAAAACACATAAAACTAAATCCATAGATCATTCACATGATAAAATCATGAGGGAAAAGAAAAGAAATACAAGAAATAAAATAATAACTAACTAATACAAAGTTAGCTAAAACTAGGTCTTGAATGCATAGTCCTCTTTGGCTTGACCTTCTTTAAAAAACATGTTATTTTTAAAACCATCATTCATCTCCTAGGAGGAGGAGACATGGAGAACAAGGCAAGCAAGAAATCATGCAACTTTCTATGAAGACCAAGCATCTCCAACCTTAGGTTTTGAATGATGTAGTTATTATAAAGACAACATGGGCAATTTTCACCATGAGCTTCTAGGAACCCAAAGTAGTAAGGATCACCCATGAAGTAAGGAATAGGAATGCCCAAAATAGGAGCATTAGTGTTTGAGGGTGGAGGAGGTGGTGGAGGCATAGTGTCAAAGGGTGAGATGAGAGAATTTGGTGGAGTGAAAGGAGAGGTAACCAAAGGCTCAAGGACAAAGGGAATGCTTTGTAGAGGTTGAGGTTGAGAAATCCCATCCAAAGGAGGACTAGGAGTGAAAGGTGAAGAAAGCTCATTCATTCTTGATTGGAATGAAGAGGATGTAGAACCATGTGAATGGTTAGTACCATGAGTTGAGTTTGTCTTTTATGGAGCAAGGGGTGGTGAAGGTGAAGAGGAAATGAGAATAGGAGAAATCTCATTTTTGGGAGTGTGAAAAGATGAAGAACCAATGTTAGGTAACTTAATCTTAATTTTGAGGCTTCTTTTGGAAGAGGAAGTTTTGGAAGAATTGGATGTTCTAATGGACACCATGGTTGTTTGTTGAGGTTTAGAGAAGAGTTGAAGGGATGAAGAACACAATCAACAAGAGAGGGTTTAAGAAGAGAAGGGAACGATCCACACTAGTAATGGGTTAAAATCATTTTAGGTGAATAATGAAACTAGGTATCCTGGTTTAGGAAAGTACAGGTTTTTGCAAAAATTTTATCAAAGTTTTACACAGATTAAGGAAAACAGTGTAAAGCAAAGATTCTGTCGAAACAATGATAGGTGGTTCCTTATGTAGGTCCGCGGTTCTTTATCGCTAAGGAACCGCGAATTAGATATGAAACCGCGGCCAGTGGTGTCAAAAATGTGCACTTCCTCAAACTTTGGTTAGTCCAGATTTCACACAAGTAAATAGCAAGCTAAAGTTAACTATAAGTCAAAATCTAGGAAGCTAACAAACACATAATATGCACAAAGTTATGCAAATTAAAAGATCAATAGCATAGACGATTAGGATTAAAATACTAAGTAATCCAGACACAAGTATTAGTTTAGCAAACATAATATCCTAAAAACAACAAAAAAATAAAAAGTTCAATAATTCAAACATGTTTACAAACATGTTAATCTTGATAAACCAAGCTTCATTTCTTCTTCTTGCCAAGTCCCTTGATCAATTTGGCTATGTTCTTGAACGATCCTCTTGACTCCACTCGATGATCATACAACTCACCTTGGGTTTTAACATTAGCTCAGTAGACATCCTCAAGACCGAAGTTTTCGGGAAGTCCACTAGTAGCATAGTGAGGAGGAGGGATGATTTCTTCTAACCCTTCCATGATAGTGTCCATGGATGGGTGGGAGTTACTCGAAGAACCAACATGAGCACTTGTGCCTACGCCACCACCATCACTTGGTGACATATCAAAGTCCTCATCATCGGACTCTTGTGGATCGGACTTTCTCGAACCTCGATCACTTCTAGCTTTTTGTGGTTTTACCTTTTGAATCAGTAGCATGACATGTTCGACCGAACGAAAGCGAGAAATGTTGATGTCGGGATTGTCTTCACCAACCTTCTTAAGAAGGCGAGTAAGGAGCATGCCATAGGGAATATTTGTTTTGGGTTTTGAAAGAGCATAAGTGATTCGTCGAGCGATGTAGTATGCGAGATTGTACTTGGCGTTGGTAGCGATGAAACATAACACGTGCGCCATACACGCCGGAATATGATCCCGGTTTTCATCAAGACAAAATACATTCTCCCTAAGGATGTCGGCCCAACAGACCATACAATCATTTAGGTCGCTTAAGAGAAACTCATAGCCTTTTACTCGACGCTTGGTAGAGTGGAGGCTTCTTACAACATTTCCGCTACGCTCTTTACAAATGACATCAAGAATGTAGTCAAGATCAATCTCTTCATTTTCATCTGGAGCACAGTCGAATGGTTAAAGAAGATAATCAAGTTTCCATTTATCAGTAAATCGACAAGTGCCCACAAATGGAACACGAAGAGCTTGACCAAAGTCTTCAAGAGAGAGTTTAATGAGTCGACCTTCAAGGATGAACCTAACATATACTCTACCATTATCATAAATGAGAGAGTATGTGCTAAAGAACTCTAAGAGAAATTCGGGATATATATCCTCTTTGATGTCCAACAAACAATCAAACCTAATTTCTCCGAACATTCGATCGAGTATATATATATCCCTCAATATCCTCTTCGACAACTCTACCCTCGTGAAAGCAACGTTTTTGGAGTAAGGAATAGGTGTTTGTAAGTTGAGGGGAAGCACACATTTCAGAAAGGTTTGGCATATATTGTCTAGTGTATTGGTGGTCTTGTTGAAATTCCGAAGGCATGATTAGTACCTAAATAAACACAAAAGTATTTCCCCAATTACTCATATGTTACATATAAAACAAAAATCAAAAAGATGAGAATGTGTTTCATCAATCTCTTGACAAACCTAGGATTAATCCTTATCATTCTCATATTCACAATGTACCTAGTTCATTATTGACAATAATATATTGATCATGTAAGATCAACAATGAACTTTGAACATTGGTTTTTCAAAACAAGGTTTTTAGGTAAGCATTCAACAATGTCATTATCAACTTGTTCATGGGTTCATATCAATTCCATCAAATAACCAAAAATATTTAGTTAAAATTCGGATTTGTTCTACAAGTGGGTTTTAGTGAAATCTTAATGAATATGAACCTAAGGAATCATAGCAACAATACTATGTCAACTCTTATTCCTAGTAAGGTTCTAATTCAATGTCAATTTTAAAAATCCCCAATTATGAATGTATGAACCCTAGAACAAATTAGATGAAATTGAAAGAAATGACTTACAATTAATTGATCTTGGATGATAGATGAGTGAAACCCACAACTTGGAATCAATTAATCATAAGTAATTGAAGGTTTTTGAAGAAACAACAATGGTGGACAACCAAGAACACGTCGTTGTGTGTGTGAAGGAGAGAGAAGGTTTTGTTTGAAAAGGGGTATTTTAATAAAACTGGCGCTTTGGCGAAGTTTCTGCCCGTGGTTCCTTATCGATAAGGAACCGCGCATTTGAACCGCGCCTGATAAGGAACCGCCTACAGTGGCCCGTTTTTATCAAAGAAAAACAAAGAATTTTTGAAAACCAAATTTTTTAAAGTACTTAAAAATATATCTTAAACCTTTTAGGATATCATTAGACCACCACAACACTAGGTAATAATGCTTTATTGAAGGATTACGAGTTGAATCGAGATAGGAGAAGACCGAAATGGAAAATGACTACTCGTAGCAAAGAAGCAAAGGGGAGAGGAGTCAAGGGAAGTGAATCAAGACCAAGAACATTGCTAAAGAGACAAATAACATTCTTCAAATCGAGGAGACGAAGAGCTTGTGTCATATATAGTGGTTTAAGACGTGCCTTTCCAGCAAAAGTCTAAACGGCTTTGGTAATGAACTATACCAAGCAATTTTAATACATAGAATAAGATCACTTTCAAGAATAGTCTTACTATACATCAAAATGTGAGCAAAGTATAAATTCACTTTCTCTCCAACATGATCAGACAAATATTGCTAGGATTAACAATAACAATATCCTTGGAATATTTCAATTCCAAATGTGTAAAATCCAACTACAACTTATGAAGTAGTTTGGTATCTCAACGGATTAATCAATCATCCTAGAGATGAGCTCAATTGCACAAGTTACACATGATATAGGGCCTACTAATCGTGAGGATGCAAACCATGAAAATCATGCTTGATACTTTAAGCTTCTACTAACTCACTCTACATCCCCATAGTGAGTCAAGTATCCAAGCAATGAAGGTTTAAGAGGGTAAAATAAGAGAATCACAAATCACAAACAAATGTCAAGGCAAGGATGCCAAGAAAAAGCACATAGTCAAGTAATGATCAGTAGAGTGATCAAAAGGGCGTGTGGAAGAACGAAAACGTACCTTGGCCACAAAGTGCATTCCGGCGGAAGTCTAAACGGATTTGGTAATGAATTATACCAACCAATTTTGATGCATATAATAAGATCATTTCAAGAGTAGTATTATTCTATTTCAAATATGAGCAAAGTATAGATTCACTTTCTCTCCCACATGATCTGATAATTATTATTAGGATTAACAATAACAATATCCTTGAAATATCTCAATTCCAAATGTGTAAAATCCACCTACAATTTAATGAAGTAGTTTGGTATCTCAAGGGATTCACCAATCATCCTAGAGATGAGCTTAATTGCACAATTTACACATGATATTGGGCCTACTAATTGTAAGGGTACAAACCATAGAGATCATGCTTGATACTTTAAGCTTCTACTAACTCACCCTACATCTCCATAGTGAGTCAAGTATCCAAGAAATGAAGGTTTGAGAGGGAAAAGGGAAAGAATCACAAACCACAAATAAATGTCAAGGAAAGGATGCCAAGAACAAGCATATAGTCAATTAATGATCAAAAGAATGATCGATAGGGCGTGTGGAAGAACGAAAGCGTAACTTGGCCACAAATTGCATTCCAAGCTTTCAAGGAACCAATGCAAAGCCCAACAATGACTAATAGTGACTAATAAGTCTTCAAGGACTAGTATCACTCCTACCTATCTTGATATCATCATTCAATGATGTTGGAAATCAAAGAAGATGAGCCTTCTACAAGTGTAAGTAACTCAATCCACAATCAATAGAATGATTTATCTTCATGAGTACCTACACATAATAGGATGCAAACTAGTAGATTCATTTCAAGAGTAAATCTAAAATACATTAAAACTACTAATCTAAATGAGATGCAATATTATCAACTTAAAAGGCTTATTTTCAACAAAAATTGTTTTGACCAAAGAAAAACTTTAGTACAACTTAACCTTCTAATTTGAGGAGACAATGGATCGATCCAAGTTTTAAAGTACAATATACTTCAAAGATCTTGTGTCACCATCGCTCTGATACCAATTGTAGAAACTAGAGGGGGGGGGGGGGCGGGTTGAATAGTTTCTAATCGGTTTATCTCCTAATTAAAATTCCTTTCAATTAGGTGAGTGAAAAAACTATCTTTTACTTGAAAGCTAGTTGCATAATGATTAGGTTCAATTTAAGTAGAATGATAATGAATGTAAGTAATGAGTAAGGAAAGAAACAACCTAGTAGGAAGACACCAAGATTTATAGTGGTTTGGCAACGAGGCTCTATCCTCGTTCCTACTCCACTCCTCGAGTACACCTTACTCGAGATTTCCACTATATCCACAAGCTCCCTTCTCGGCGGAGAAAACCTAACAACGTCGCTTACATTATTTTTCGAAACTAAGCTAAATGTCGAGACCTAATCTTAGCTAGGACCAATCTACACAACGTCGCCCACTTCACCATTTTACGACACAAGGCTAGATGTCGAGTTCTAATCCAAAGCTAGAACGAATCTTCACAACGTTGCCTACTTCACCAATTTCCGATAAAAGGCTAGATGTCGAGTTTAATTGAAAGCTAGAACCAATCTTCACGACTCTTCACTTTGAATCTAAGTGAGAACTTCACACAACACAACTACTCATCACTTTATAGTTTAGTGAGAACTCACAATACACAACCACATCACTTTATAGTTTAGTGAGAACTAACACAACTTATTGCAACTCAACTAAACATATCCAAGTACACACATGTAGCTTGGATCTACACAACACAAATCCAAGCACACACATGTGCAAAGGTTTTACACAACTCTAATCCAAGTATTCACAAATAGCTTGGATGAACACAACTAGTCCAAGTATTCACAAATACATTGGATATACACAAGACACAAATAAACAAATGATGAATATGACTAGATCTTTAGGAGAAGGTGATCTTCATCAATGCTTCATCTTTAATCACATCACAAGTGTGTGAGTGATCTTCTCTTTAGACAAGGTAAAGAAGGAGATCAAGAGGATAATCATAAGTAAACATACTTAAGACATTAAGTGATTATTTACAAATGACTAGGATTAGAAAGGCAAAAGAAGGCTGAAAGAGATGTCCAAAAAAGGTTAATGAAAATGCAGATCTGATCCACTATTTATAGAAGACAAATGGCAACGGCTATCTGGGGGTGGTTCCTTAACTATCTAGGCGGTTCCTTATCAATAGGGAACCGCGTAGGCACTTAAGGAACCGCGGAGAGTAGACTCCGATCCTTTTTGTCTTTTAGTGAATTTGAAATATCTGAGGTTGTTTAAACCTTCAAAGGATATTCTTATGGAATTTGGAATATGCCATATTCAAATTTACATTTTCTTTTTCATAAAACATTTTCTTAAAAATAAAGTTTATTAAAAATCTTTTGTTATACATTTGACAAAAGTGAGTTTTAAGGCTAATCACTTTTATGATCACTAAGCATGATTAAGATATGCTAGTGTAATGATTATTACCTTGATGATAATGTTTGTTAGATAATTCGTTTTATGATTGTGTTTGACAATAAATGTCTTTGTAATTTGTCGTGATCAAACTAAGAAAGATTAATTAATACTAACAATGTTTTTAGGTATTGCTTTGCATTAACAATCTCCCCCTTTTTGATTACGACAAACTATAAACTCATTTACGTAAAATACAAGTTTATTCGAATTATTAACGAGTTTACCAGTATCATTTCTTCCCCTTTGTCGAAGCAAAAAGGTTAGCACAAGTCTTTGAAGAAGAAAAGAATCGAACTTTGCTAGTATCTCCCCATTGGTGCTTACTCCCCCTTGCTTGGGGCACCAAGTAAATGAGCTAAGGTGACATGCTACACCAAAGGTTAGAAGAAAGAAAAGAAACACTAATGTATGTATGTGCACTACCTACTAACTAATTTGAGAGGGCGAAGGAAAATAAATCTCAAATTAGAAGCAAGCATTACCTAAGTATGTCCAAAGAGTGTGTATTGACAACATCATAGTTTAATTGGTGGAATAAAGGAAGAAATGAAACATCCAAACCAATCAAAGATGATTAACATATCAAGGGGTTAAAATTTAGAATTTATGGAATCACCCATAATTAATTTTAAGTTTTAACCATGATCAACTCATTAAAAAATGTGTGAAATAGAATTAGCGGGAAAGATAACACACATAAAATTCATATTACACAAATATGAAATAACATACAAGAGAAATATTCATACACACAATATGAATATTCAAAGCAAAAAAATATGGAAAATAAACCACAAAGCATAAACTACTCTAATAGTGATAATCTTCCAAGATTGCTTAAGTTTTATTGACTCAAACAACTAAAGTACAAAATGTGCCTTAGTTGGAAAAGAAAGACGATGAAGCATCATTCGAAGTTTTGTTCACGGGAATGAAAACTTTGAGAGGAGGTCGAGTGAGGAGGAATTCAAGGAAATCTAGCTTGTCATAGATATGAGCAAGTTCAATTTGTTGAAAAAAAAAACAAGCACACGAGGAACCATGATGCAAAACAAAGTCGTTAGATGGGGGAGGTTCATCAACATTAGAGTTTGGTGGAGAGGGAGATAATGGATAAGAGATGTTTTCACAATGCCTAGTAATATTAGGGAAAGAAGATAGGTCATTGAGTTGAGGAGAGTTGATAGGTTTAGGTGGTGGTGGAAGAATTTCCTTTTCTCCGGTAATTGGATTTATAGAGTAAGTCTCATTCCAATATTGAATCGGAGAGAAAGAGGAATTCTTGGAGGATTTTGGAGAAGAAGAATCATGAGGATTCTTGTTCTTTTTTTTCCAAACGGGTCAAACCGAGATTTTTGGTTTCTTTGAAAGCTTAGGAGAAGAAGCTTTAGGTTGAGAAGATTGTGATAAAGAAATGTCAAGGTTAGGAATGGAAGAATTAGGCATTATGAGGGATGAAGAGAAGAAATCCCAAAATAGAAGAATTTAAAGAAAATAGACAAGGCAAAGATTTGAAATAAAAATAAAAGGTTTTAGGAAATGTTTAGCCAAATTGGGTAAACAAAGAATCTTAACCAAGACAATGGTCAAAGAAGAAAGATCCAAAATAAGCTAAAAGTAGCTTTACTGTACGCGGTTCCTTACGGGAGCCCGCGGTTCCATATCGATATGGAGCCGCCTCAGGGATAAGGATCCGCGTCCAGTGGGTCAGAGACCATGATTTTCAAAAGTTTTGGAGAAAAATAAGACTTTTTCGAAATTTTGGAAATCTTGGATTTTTACCTCTTTTAGCACTAGATTATGCTAGGGTTGCACAAAGGCAACACATTCACAAAGAATGTCTTGACAAAGGGTGAAAAATATTTAGATAACATTTTGATCCAATTTTAAGTCAAGTTTTTAGAGGTTGTGATAGATTTAGGTTCAATTTTAAATAAATTGAAGTTGATTAATGTGATCACATAGGTTAAAACACATAAAACTAAATCCATAGATCATCCACATGATAAAATCATGAGGGAAAAGAAAAGAAATACAAGAAATAAAATAACAACTAACTAATACAAAGTTAGCTAAAACTAGGTCTTGAATGCATAGTCCTCTTTGGCTTGACCTTCTTTAAAAAACATGTTATTTTGAAAACCATCATTCATCTCCTATGAGGAGGAGGCATGTAGAACAAGGCAAGCAAGAAATCATGCAACCTTCTATGAAGACCAAGCATCTCCAACCTTAGGTTTTGAATGATGTAGTTATTATGGAGACAACATGGGCAATTTGCACCATGAGCTTCTAGGAACCCAAAGAAGTAAGGATCACCCATGAAGTGAAGAATAGGAATGCCCAAAATAGGAGCATTAGTGTTTGAGGGTGGAGGAGGTGGTGGAGGCATAGTGTCCAAGGATGAGATAGGAGAATTTGGTGGAGTGAAAGGAGAGGTAACCAAAGGCTCAAGGAAAAAGGGAATGCTTTATAGAGGTTGAGATTGATAAATCCCATCCAAAGGAGGACTAGGAGTGAAAGGTGAAGAAAGCTCATTCATTCTTGATTGGCGGTACCACCAACGCCTTTAGCCATCCATTTCCTATATACTTTTGGTTCAAGAACACACCCTCTTTTTTGAGGTGTCAGATCCGAAATCGGTGTTGGCGGTACCACCAACGCCTTTCTACTTGTATCAACCATAAGGAATAATCAGCTGTACATTCAAAAAGAAGAAAGGTCAGCCACGATGTGCAATAGGCGGAGCGTTTTGTTTTTAAAAAAAGAACATACGGCAAGACTGCAGGCAGATACAAAAAAGCAGCATGAAACATTGTTATTTTTAGCAGCGTACCATTACATAATAAGAGTTAGTCTACGTCAAAACCTCACAATAGCAACCTGCAACCTGGTGGAAAAAGCGAGTGGTCATAAGCAAGTGGACTCTTAAATAAACATGTCCAGTTTCATGATGTAAGTGAGCAAACTCGCACACATCGCACACATTGAATGGTATTCAGTTTATTAATGAGAATTTTGGTTAAAGAGAGAAAAGGTCAATTAAACTATGTATATAGTTTAAATACCATAGTTTAGTTAACAAAGCCGATATACAGTTTGTGAATTCAAAGTGACACAAACTGAGGATTATAACACTAATGATGCGCTATCCTCTGATTTGAAAAAATGATTCGTTTTCTAAAGATGGCGTCATTTATTGTGCTCGAAAAAATTATTTCAAAACAAATCAATTATAGTACTCACCCAAAAGTGTACTTTCGGGAAAATTGCATAAGAGAGTTACATAATCGGGTCTCATTCATATTGTTTAAGACGATTAAAATACATGCTACTTGAGTTTCAGCAACATTCTGCTAATTTTTCATATGTTACTTTATAGCAGATAGTCCCATTTGAAATTAAAATAACCCAAATTGACCATTAATAAGTGAATCGTTCAAAATTACCGCCTTCACCACATCAACATTTACACTACTTAATGTATATGATTATAATACCTGGTATCTTGGCTGTAGAAGCCTGTACAAACCCAACTCCTTGTATTCTTGCAAAAATGTCGTTTACCTCATAATCCACATGCAGTATGATAGACCAAAAAACAAAAGATGGTTATTTCTGACTCAAATATGGTCAAATAATTTTTTTTGTTATAAACTCAAAATGATATGAAACGTTAAAACGTACTAGATTAGCGTGAAATGTTCTATTCATACCAACGAAGCATCTGTTCAGCTGTGACAGGTAGCAGCGGAATGTTGTGATGTGCTAGTTCTGTTGGAACACAACCTATGAGGGTTGTGCCTAATTTCCATACTGAAATGTTGCATATCTTTCAAGGATACATACCGTCCGGAGTGTTTTTCAGTTGCAGATGGCTGGCTTGAACGAAAGTGGAACGACAATTAGTTGTAAAGGCGGTCAAGAATGTTACTGCATCGAACTCTACCCATCATATGTGCTCCTGCAAGTTAAAGAGATAGAAAAAGTAAGTTATAAAATTATGACTTAAGAGTGCTATCAGTATAAAAAAACAGTGTTTGGTCTTTCTTAATTTGACAAAAAAATACAGGCTTTGTTTGAGGAAATAGATTTGTAGAAACACACTTGCATGTAGAGGTGGCGGAATGGGCGGGTCAAGCGGGGTAGGTTGCGAATTAAAATGGGATTTCGGCGAAACATGTAATCATAAATTTATGGAGAAAAAGGGCTAGGCACACCTATTTTTTGTCATTTTCCTTTTCTTTTTTCTTGTCAATATTACAGTTTGAATCATGCTTAAATGCTGCAAGATAACACTGATAATCTAAAAGTTGAAATTATATTTTTCATACCTGCAAATAGATTTTGTAATCATTTTTTATTAGTCTATATTAGTCTTAAAAAGTTTATAAATGATTAGGAAGTTTTATGTATTTTAAATACACTTTGGGTGCCCACGTAGCTCTGACAATCGTTTACCAGTGAATTGGTCACAATTGCAATATGTACCACTATGAATGCTTACCTAGGAGTGTAACCATATCTTGCACATCTAAGCCTTTTGATTCGAAGTACGCCAAAGACGATTCCCAAGAGATGGAAGGTAAGGGCAAGTCTATTCATGCTGCATTTGACTCACGTCCATCTCTTCTTCCCAAGAATATCGGATAAGATGGTCCACCCGACTGTTACACATGATGTTAGACAGACTTAAACTTAGTTAGATGTTAAGATTTATATAGAACCGTAAAGAGTAATGTATTTTAATTTATTTGATAAGGGTAGTAACTTACGAAAAATACGGCATCTCTAGTTGCAAGGTTAAGAATGTCAGCACACGAAACCGCACCCGGGAAACGTGCTTCTAAAACTTGCTTGATTTTGTCAATAAGCACAAATGCTCCCAGCCCTCGGGTTTTTGGCGTTCTTTCTCTGTATTTGGCCCATCAAGTCGAATTGACGCATCATACCCCTGTTATTCATCTATTGGCAGATTTCAAAGAAGTTGTGTGTAGAGGTAATGGTGTTTCGGACATTCCAAAATGCAACAACATTAAAGGAACATTCGAAAAATTATGAAAAATACAACAAATGGGTTCAACGAACCTTTGAAAATACCATGTGCTGGACGTCCGACAACAAACCTGCAAAGTTATTTACCAGCCTTTTCTATGTGTTTATGGCCCTTTTTATCAACTATGTTATTTACAGTTAACTTGTGCCATACATCTGATCTATTCTTATTATAGCAATTCTGATATCATGCATTACTTTTTCATGAAATTACCACAAAATATTGAACGTATTATTCATCCAAATGTGAAATCTAATTTCATTTTATTGTCAATACATAAAACTAAACAATGAAGAACTGATGGTGTTGAGCCATTCTAAGAAATAATGTGTTTTTAAAGACTCGACTAATATACAGAGTGACAATGTAGCGTACCCTTGAGACCTGTGTTCCAAATATATAATAACTTACCAAAAAAACTGCTATGTCTAATTTGTAAAGTGCATACCCAGAAGGGGTGTTTGCCTATTGTTATAACATAAGCCAAACACCCCTCTGTAGTAATGATATCGACACCAAATAAGGAATGACGTTGCCGGGAACAGAAGACTGGCCTACAAATATCAGTATGCACAAATCTTGGTATCCATTGGGTACTTCCCATTGTTTGTATTTTTTTCCGTTTAATTAGTAAAAGAAAGTGGCAAACTTAAGACTCCCAAGGACACCCGCTATTCTATCAGGGCCTAAACCACTTCAATTGACTCGCAAATACTAACAGGAAAAAGTGGTTTGGATAAGCTACCCAAAACACCCTCAAAAAGGTTTTATCTACTACTACGTACATATGAGTACCAAGTAAGCGGTTTTTAATACACAATCCCTAACACCCCCTTAACTCATGACAATGCACTGCCCCACATCAAACAACGAACAAATAGGATAAAAATCCTGACAACTCATTTTTAGATATTTAAAACAGGTGAAACAATGGTGATGATAGGAACATATGCAAGAGGTGAAAAAACTAATGAGTACGTAAGACATAAAAATGTGCCTCTATAAAAACACATGTCAATACGTAAATCTACCCTCTTTACATAAATGGGTAGAAGCTAATTTCCACTACTCACATACAAAGATACTAAGGTTACGTCCTCTAAGTTGATCCAATCATCATGTAGGTTTAAATATTTATTTCTTGGTTAAATACAAATGGGCGTGAGGTGTCCAAACTGAGCTATGCATTGGTAGCTACCCCAATTAGAGCGCCCATAGTACAAAGACAGTCGGACTGACCTTAGGAATAGAAAAATAATTTGGCAGGTTTGTAATTTTGTTTTGTAATTTCCTATGGAGTAGACGTTCTAAATTGTGTCCGATCAAGTGCTCTAAATCCAATCCCTGCACCAGCAACATTAGCAAGTATTTCTGGTAACAACTATTAATCCACTCATGTTGGTTTAATTTGAATACTATTCTCGCTAGAAGATGTTTCTGATTCAAACCTGGGGCTATGGTGATCGGAAAATCATATTGGTAGTCTCCAAGAAATCCAGGGAGATCCTCGATGATCATGAGAGCCCCAACTACCACCATATCGCCACCTGTATACCTGGTGAAACAGAAACTAATTCCTAATTGATATCTTCTCTTATCTATGGAACATTTTAAAAAAAATCATGTTGTTCATTCCCAAGCATATAAAAGTAACCCGCATAGCACTGACCAGTAGTTTCAAGATTACTTTATTTAATCCGTCCTACAACCGAGTCTGCTGCTGCTTTAAAACATAAATGTGGAAACATTATTTAGTGTATTGGTTGTATACGAATAGTTTTAGGTAGGTGGGGGTGAGAACACCATTAGATGGCACAGCAAGGAGTAATATGTCAATGCATTTGAGGCTTAGAAATGGACGTATGTAAGGCATACCCAGAAACCCGCCATGGCTGCGACCAAATGGTCGCCCTGCCAAGATACAGATCCTGGCAACCTACACTTGGCAAAACATCCATAAACATATATTTCATCATTGCCCATAGGTAGGGGTGTGATTCGGGTTGACCCGGTCGGGTTCGGGTCGGGTCAAGTCGGGTCAAGGGTAAAAAATAAATAACCCGAACCCGAGCCTAATTAGAACTCGGGTCACTCGGTTTCGGGTCAATTCTGGTCGGGTCAACTCGGGTTCGGGTCAACCCGAGTTTGAGGAAAAAGTGTAAAAAGTGGCCTAATTTTGTAATAAAACAATGTAAAAAGTCTAATTTTAGTCGGGTCAAGTCGGGTTGGTCGGGTTCGGGTCAACTCGGGTCGGGTCAAGGGTAAAAATATATAACCCGAACCCGAGCCTAATTAAAACTCGGGTCAATTCGGGTCAACTCGAATTGACCCGAATACGCTTTTGGACCCGAGTGACCCGACCCGAATATGATTATTCGGGTTCGGGTCCGGGTCGGGTCAACTTTTTTGACACCCCTACCCATAGGTGTCCCGAAAACAACCTGACATTAACCTCATTATTATAGAGGGGAATGACGGTTCGCTATCAACAATAATTCCCTTCACATCCTTAAAAAAAGTTATCTTTTTCCCCTCACAGAACCTTGCCTCTCCACAACATTTACACAGACAAAACACGCACAAAACACTGTCATGTTCCGTTATCTTCCTCCGTTTTGGCTCTGTTAATCAAGTAATAGAACCATCATATAAGCCTAAACAACAAATAACGTCTTTAAGTTAGACTTTCAGAGGCTCAGATCTGTAAGAGAAAGGGGTACGAAACAAAGCGGATAAAACCGCCATGGCTGCAAAACATTATGAATGAATTACCCCGCCAAGATACGGCAAATCTCAAGCTTTGTTCAAATTCACGCGAAAATCATTTGTTAGTATCATCACTGCCCCATATATAATACTCCGGAACATGACGGCATCATACTTAACCAAGGCTATATAAGCTTGTAAAACATAAGCTGGAATAAAATAAGCCATACGGCCCCTATATAAGCCAACGTTAAAAGGACAGACCGCCACGATCTAGTTTCTATTCTGTCAGCATATGTATAATAAAGTTAATAAACATTAAAATAAGGATGACACTGGGATAGCACCGACTCACAAAGTTTTCTATGGTTTTAGCAGAAAGTAGACACCAACGAAAATGAGATTCAAGGTCTTTCTTAACGTTCGTATACATACAAAAGCAGAGCTGACATGCAACACAGCAAGGACATGCCCCCTATGGTTGCATCTCTAATGAGCTACCCCGCCAAAGGGTAGGGTTGTCTCAGGCACGCCCCGCTCATTCAACAGTAAAGCACCAAGGCAAATGTGTGTCGGCGCCTTTCCTGCCTGAATACCTAAACGAAAAACAACAACAATTTAAAGATCAAGGGTAGAAGAGTTTAGTGGCACAAATATAGCAAGACGACAACCTTTTTTCAGCTTGGAAGCTGATTAAGAAAATAACCAGGAAGCAAAATCAAGAACCAAGATCGTATAATTTTTCTATAGGCCATCACCAATGTGAGACAACTGTGACCATCGTCGCCCGGCATCAACAGCGGCATCGAAAGGCAAGACCGTGACTATCGTCGCCTGCCATCAACACCAGCAACGAAAAACACCGGATTACAATGTTTCAACTAGAAACCCCAATTACGAATTTAAACAAAGGCTAATCAGAATTTAGTGAAACCATAATGGGATGTTTACAGCACACAACATAAGCCTAAAATCAATTACCCCATGGCCCGGTTATGTACGGGTAAACAAACACCCCTTACTTAAGCCTAACCTGATCAAACGAACAATCTTAACGAATCACAACACTTAGGGGTTGTTTGCTTCATAAGTTGAAAAACCTAACATTTGAAATTTGGGGACTGAACTACCCTTTATCATAGAACACAAAACCATTTCTTTTCTTATAAAAAATAAAACACAAACAAAATTTTATTGCAATTAATCAAGATGTAAAATATAAAATTAAACACAAACCCAGATCTCTTTTCGTATAGCACTTCATGAGCAGCAAAAGTTCAAATATGATTTTCCATATAATTTATAATATGTTTAGTTGAAATAAAAAAATTAATATATAAAGATTATATCCATGTACGAACCACACCTATCATTTGTTTTAATTAGATTGATAGACAACTAATTTTATAAGCAACAAATACCTATTATGATTTTTAACAAATTAATAGTAAAAATTGAAAACATAACTGTAAACTTACATGATACAAAACAGCTACAATCTTTTCAAAATTAGGTGAAACCCAAACAATATCATATCATAGATCTTATCAACATCATCTTTATTAGATCATCGATCAAGATAATCTTGATTAGATCAATAATCAAGATCATCTTTATAGATCATCATTATTAGATCAGCCCCAGACAATTATTGAGTGTGTGAGTGGAATGAGAGAATGGAGAGACATACCTGATTAATGAGAAAATGGAGCCATTTTATGAAGGGCCATTTTACCAAAGGCCAACCAGATTAATGAAAGTAACAGAGCCATAAATGAAGAACAGAGCCATAAATGAATAACGGAGCCAAAACGGAGGAAGATAACGGAAGGTGTCTGTGTTTTGTGTGTGTAAATGTTGTGAGAGAGGCAAGGTTTTGTGAGGGGAAAAAATACATTAGTCATGTGAGGGAAATCACTTTTCATTGGGAACCATGATTCCCCTCTTTAATAGATAGGTTAATATCCAAGTACACACATGTAGCTTGGATCTACACAACACAAATCCAAGCACACACATGTGCAAAGGATTTACACAACTCTAATCCAAGTATTCACAAATAGCTTGGATGAACACAACTAGTCCAAGTATTCACAAATACATTGGATCTACACAAGACACAAATAAACAAATGATGAATATGACTAGATCTTTAGGAGAAGGTGATCTTCATCAATGCTTCATCTTTAATCACATCACAAGTGTGTGAGTAATCTTCTCTTTGGAAAAGGTAAAGAAGGAGATCAAGAGGATAATCATAAGTAAATATACTTAACACATTAAGTGATCATTTACAAATGACTAGGATTAGAAAGAAGAAAGAAGGCTAAAAGAGATGTCCAAAAAGGGTTAATGAAAATGCAGATTTGATCCACTATTTATAGAAGACAAATGCCAACGGCTATCTGGGGGCGGTTCCTTAACTATCCAGGCGGTTCCTTATCGATAGGGAACCGCGTAGGCACTTAAGGAACCACGGAGAGTAGACTCCACTCCTTTTTGTCTTTTAGTGAATTTGAAATATCTGAGGCTGTTTAAAACTTCAAAGGATATTCTTATGGCATTTGGAATATTCCATATTCAAATTTACAGTTTCATTTTAATAAAACATTTTCTTAAAAATAAAGTTTATTAAAAATCTTTTGTTATATTTGACAAAAGTGAGTTTTAAGGCTAATCACTTTTATGATCACTAAGCATGATTAAGATATGTTAGTGTAATGATTATTACCTTGATGATAGTGTTTGTTAGATAATTCGTTTTATGATTGTGTTTGGCAATAAATGTCTTTGTAATTTGTCGTGATCAAAACTAAGAAAGATTAA
Source organism: Glebionis coronaria (assembly GCA_025667525.1). Classification (NCBI taxonomy): domain Eukaryota; kingdom Viridiplantae; phylum Streptophyta; class Magnoliopsida; order Asterales; family Asteraceae; genus Glebionis; species Glebionis coronaria. Next base: position 553,440,538 of record CM046879.1, read on the forward strand.
TTAATACTAACAATGTTTTTAGGTATTGCTTTGCATTAACAGACCCGAACCGAAAAACCGGACCGTACAATTTCCGTCTGGTCCTCGATCCGGGGTTTTGGACCATTTCGGTCCTCGGTCCGATCCGGTTCAATCTTACAAAAAATCTTATCGATTTTTCTTAATGGGACCGGACTGGACCGAGGACCGAACCGGACCGGACTATTTCGGTCCGGTCTCGGTACGGGGTTTCGGACCATTTCGGTCATCGGTCCGGTCTTGTACCGATGCTCAGCCCTAGAGGGGAGCACTAAAAGTCTATTCTTACTCAAAAAGAGTAAGCAAAAGTTTTTTCTATGAATATTCTAGTAAAAAGAGTCACCAAAAGTTATTTTTATCAACTTCTACTCTTAAGAAAAAGAGTAAGTAATAGAGAGGCACTAAAAGTCTATTCTTACTCAAAATGTAAAACTTTTAATGAATTTTTTTAAGTAGGCAAAAGAGTAATTAAAAGTTATAAGTTTGTTTTGCTTACTTTTATATTCATTGTGTTTGAGTAAGAAAAAATTACAATGACTTAAATAGTTATAAATCTTATTAGAAAACAAAACTTTAAGTAAGTAAATATCATTTATTTTATAGTTACATGATTTTATCATTATCAGACGACTTCTACGTAAAAAACATACCTCACAAAATACACTTTTATTTAATTAATACACACACAAACATTCAAAGAAACATGAGCGCAAGCTCGACCATTTCCTCCTCTCACGGCCGAGTAACTCGATCACCGCATTGGCATGAACGACTATAAAACCCGATTGACCGAATTGCCTTTCACACCACTCACCACTGCGTTGCGAGCAGCCTAACAATTAGGAAAAAAGAATTGAAATCGAAAACCAAATGACGTCATTCCACCATTTTTTATTAACTTCGTGTTTGCTCATCTATTCACCAGTTGAGTACTACCACTACTATACTATGTTTAGTTAGTAATTTAAATGTAAACTTAAGTAACTATACCACAAAATGAAGTTTCACACACTAAAAGGTATATTCGTTATACTAATTTTAATATGGGAGGTGATTTGCACATTTCTCTCCTTATAAGAGAGGGAATCACGGTTCCTAATGAACAATGATTTCCCTCACACCCTAATAAAAATATTGTTTCCTTCCCCTCTCACAGTTGCCTCCTTCCCTCACAAAATCTACCCACACAAAACACGCACGGTTTTGGCTCCGAACCTGTTTTGTGCCCGTTAGTCATTAAAGGCTAAGTGCCTTAATTAATTTTTGTTGCCTTTTCAAGTTGATTCTTAATTGCTTTGTTTTGGCCCTTGCCCTTTCGTTGGTGATTCTTAATTACATTTGTTTGATTATGTAGTGGGTACAGGAGATCGATCCTGTACGTTCGTTGCATAAGGAGGTGTACCCATGGTCATCGTTGATGTTTCTCCCATGCCAGCCATATATATACGCCCAATAACGCCTAATTTGTTGTGGGTTTGCATTATTTTTGGGTTAGGTTCATCATCGTTGACCTTTCTGTTGTTGATCCGCAGCCATATATATACCCACAATAATACCTAATTTGTTGTGGGTTTGCATTATTTCTGGGTTAGGTTCATCATTGTTGACCTTTCTGTTGTTGATCCGCAACCATATATATACCCACAATAATACCTAATTTGTTGCGGGTTTGCATTATTTCTGGGTTAGGTTCATTATCACAACATTTGTTCATCGTTGACCTTTTTGTTGTTGATCCGCCAATCGTTTGTAAGTTCCCATGTCTTCAGTTGGTTTAGGTCATATGCTACACATTTGGGTTTTGATTAAACCTACCCACATGTGTGTTTTTGTGGCCCTTTAGCGTAACCCTTTTATTAATCCTTTAACTTGATGGTTCCTGTTTGGATATGTCATTATGACTTGGTGATGATAGGAATAGATATCTGTCTTTTGCCGATAATAAGGAGAGAAATGTCTAGTCGTTCCTATATGCTGTACAATGTGTGTGATGATGCGTACAACGGTTTCGCATCTATTGATTCTATGTGATTACATGCTGTTATGCGGGCTATGATGACTTGCAGCGGCTCGGGTTAAAGCTGATATCCCACGTGTCTTGGCGAGGCACCTTTTAGGGGTTGCAGCCATGCGTGTATGATCAATGATGCTTGGTGGATTCGGCCCTTAACTTGCCGGCCTAGCACATTGTTGTGCTTACGGTCATGGTGGGTAACGGACCTTTCTGCCCATACCGACGTCCCATATCTGAGCTCCATGTTATTGTACCAGGCATCGCATATAACTGAGGCGGAGGTTTGCCAGCTGCAAGAATTGACGGTTTCGAGTCCAAGTTCCAGTTTTTTGGCAAACACATGAATTTCAGTTGATGGGTTAACGTATTCATGCGATTTGGCAACAAATATATAGGTGTTATACGGGCTATGATGATTTGCAGCGGGTCGGGTTAAAGCTGAGATCACACGTGTGTTGGCGAGGCACCTTTTAGGGTTGCAGCCATGCGTGTGTGATCGATGATGCTTGGTGGAATCGGCCCTTAACTTACCGGCCAAGAACATTGTCGTGCTTACGGTCATGATGGGTCACGGGTCTTTCTGCCCATACCGACACCGCACATCGGAGCTCCATGTTATTGTACCAGGCATTGCATATCTGAGCTGGTGCTTTTTTAGCCTTATGCAGACTGTTTGCTTCAGTTTTACCTGCCAGTCATATATTAAAGGAATGAATAATGGTTCCCAGTGAACAGTCTGAATGTTTGACCGTTTGGTGGCTCAGTTGTGCTGCTACTTTAGCCTTAACCTAAACCAACATCATGGAAGTTGGCCAGCTGTAAGAATTGACGGTTTTGAGTGCAAACTCCAGTTTTGTGAGCAAACACATCAATCTCAGTTAACGGGTTAACATATTCATGCGGTGTGGAAACAAAATATAAGTGAATATGTGGTTAATTAGATAAGGTGATTTTCATGAATATTGTATTACGGGCCGTTGGAACAAGAGGTGCGTGTTTTGTGTGTCTAGATTTTGTCAGGGAAGGAGGCAACTGTCAGAGGGCGGGAAACAATATTTTTATCAGCGTGTGAGAGGCATCCCTGTTCATTGGGAACCGTGATTCCCCTTATTAAAAATATTGTATTATGTATTATTGTTGGCGATGATGATATTACTGATTGAGCTTTGGCATGTGTTGGGTGCCACCCAGTCGTATCTTGGCAAGGCATCATTATATCGTGTTTGCAGCCGCAACGGGTTGGTTGTCCTTGGTGGTATCTATTGTATGTTATACACTTTTATGGTAATTTGGTTCTTGAAACGTGCAATTGATATGGCTGTGATGACCTTGAACGACCCGGGCTAATCCTGAGATTGCACGTATCTTGGCGGGGAAACCTCTGGAGGTTGCAGCCATGACGTGTTTATCCAGTTCTCCCTAAAGGGTGCTATGTATGAGCCAAATAATCATAAACAGCAATTTCATAATGTCTCTTGGCTGGCCAGCCTTTCAGGGTTGTTATACGCTTTTGTGGTGATTTGGTTGTTGGAATGTGCAATTGATATGGTTGTGATGACCTTGAACAACCCCGCCTAATGCTGAGATTGCACGTATCTTGGCGGGGCAACCTCTCGAGGTTGCAGTCATGGCGTGCTTATCCAGTTTTCCCTAAAGGGTGCCTTGTCTGAGCCAAGAAATCATAAATAGCAAAGCTGACCATCCTTTCAGGGTTGCACCCATGGCGTGTATGATTGCTGATGATCAGGTTGAATCGGCCCGTGACTTGTCGGCCCAACACGAAGCCGTGCTTGAAGCCATGGCGGGTCGCGCGCCTTTGCTGCTCTTCCTGCCCTCGCATATCTGATCTTATTCTTCCAAGAATGTGGTTTCGGTTTGTTTACTGACCTGACATCACAAAACCAGGTAACACTCTATACTACACGTTTGTTACACAACAGCCTTTACTTTTTTCTTACGGTTCGTTACCCGGTTTCCAACTGTATTTTTTTCAGTCGTAATTATGTTACATCGGGTCAGGATACAGCAGAGATCAAATCTCTCTTGTCTGGCCATCCTTTCATGGTTGTTATACGTTTTTGTGGTAATTTGGTTGTTGGAATGTGCAATTGATATGGCTGTGATGACCTTGAACGACCCGGGCTAATGCTGAGATTCCACGTATCTTGGCAGGGCAACCTCTCGAGGTTGTAGCCATGGCGTGCTTATCCAGTTTTCCCTAAAGGGTGCCATATCTGAGCCAAGAAATCATAAATAGCAAAGCTGACCATCCTTTCAGGGTTGCACCCATGGTGTGTATGATTGCTGATGATCAGGTTGAATCGGCCTGTGACTTGCCGGCCCAACGCGAATTCTTCCAAGAATCGGTGGATGTTCTGCCTAAGTGTAAGTTTTTTTGATAGTTGCATCAATGGTCTAAAAAAACAAACATCTCGCATTGCTTAACATTTGGTTTTTTATTTGTTCGTGAAAGGTGACCAACCTGCCGAAAGAGAACGCCAGCGTGTGTTGGCCCTAAAAGTTCATGCAACGTCAGCTGTGGAAACAACATAAGAGAAACCTTTGCCTGCCCCTCAGAAAACCAGGTAACACTCTATACTACACGTTCGTTACACAACAACCTTTAGTTTTTTCATGTTGCCTCCTTTAGAGTTTGTATGAATGCAATAAAAATATAAAAGTAAATAAATAAACATTTTCAAGAAACAAACATACAAGCACATTAAACCAAAAACATAAATAAGCCCTGCCAATGAACCAACCTCATTGGCAGTACCAAAAATAACAAACACCCAGACACACACGCCTGTTCCATTCTTGGTACACACAGAAACACAACACAAACAACATAATGGCCAACGATGATTTATTCAACACACACAAAGCGAAGACCTTAACGTGCATTCAAATAATCGTTTCAGTTCCCTCACAACCGTTCAATGAATCTTTCCATCCTACCGATGCGGTGGCCAGTTGCCACTGCTTCGGCTCCGAGCTGTTCTCGAAAGGAACAGTCTTCACGTGTTAGGGTCCCTAAAAAGTCCACCATCTGGTTAACTACCGATTCCCCAACAACGGTCCTTAGCTCATAAACAAGATGAGTCCTATCAATGACACCACTATTCACCTCCTGCCACATTTGCTCCATCCTAGCTTTCCAGGCTGTTTCACCTAGAATCTCATTCTGTAGACGACAAATAAACATGTCCGCCCAATCGTCAGTTCCTGCTTCTTTCTCCAATGCATCACGTTTTGAGCGGTATGCCATTGGTTATTCCTTTATAAAACTTAACTATAAATGTGTGTAAAGATGTGTGAGCTCTAGCCTGTTAACACTCCTTTATATAGCAACGCCTCCTGGCTTATCTCCTATGGTGTCCTGTACTAACAATCAACACTAGCACCAAAAATAGTAACCGAATCCCAAATTGAATGATCCTCGGCTTAGCTTCCCAAAAGCATGTTAAAAAAAACACTATCCCCATCCACACACTGTTGCCGTCATATTTTTGCCACATTTAGATAATATAGAAAAACCTATTTATGGAGAAACACAAGAAACAAAAAACATGCTGTTATGGGCCTCTGCACATCTTTACCACAAGTGGTAAAAAACAAAGCACCAGTAACAGTGTCATACTATTGCTATTTTCTATAATACAAAAACCTAATGAAAAAGCAACATTTTCCATATTATAACACATAAACACAACATTTTACATTGAGAAAGCTACGTATTTGGTTCCTTCAGCCTTCATTACAACCTTTTATAATGTAAAAACTGAAAAATGTTGCTATGTTATATAATGTAGAAACACAACACATATAGAACATGACTTCAGAGCTCCATATTATAACACACAAACGAAAAAGTATACAATGTTCTAAAATGTTGTGTTTGTGTACGGTTGCCTTTTGAGAAGGCTACGTATCAAGTTATCAACATATTACAAGACACAATCACAACATTTTACAGAGCTCCATTACAACCTAATAAAAGAGCATTATAACATAATGAAAAAGCACGTTTCACACATAAACGACATTCTTTATATTACAAACAACATACAACACAACTTCAAGCAAAATAACATAACAACGAGTTTGGCCGTATAAAAGAAATACGGCCAACAAATACGGCCAGACTATACACAATCGGATCCCACGCGCCGTTTATTACAAACACACAAACAAGCCTCTTGCTCTAAACATCCGTTCTGTCATTACATGGGTACAAGGATCGGAAAAAATTATCCAGATCCTGAAGGCGCCCATCAGAATCATCCGCCAGTGCCTGTATCTTCTACAGCTCCGCGACATCACGCTCTTGCATGTTACCTATCAGCCAAAGCATTCGACTCACACGATAGTCCGGGCTAAGGCTAGACAGCTCACTTATAAACTGGGCCCTCTCATCAGTGTCGTTTTTCTTTCGCGCATGCATATCTTCAATCCTGGCCCTCCACTCCGTCTCAGCCTCAATCTTCTTCCGTAGATAGAAATTGGAAACGCTTCTAAAATCACTGGAAGAACAAAGCAGTTGCAAAGCATGAAGCACTCCTCGCCAACTCATTTTTTTCCTTGACTGTTTTACCTTGGCTATTGGCTGCAATGTGCTATACCCAACTGTAATGGCACACTTAAATAGAACAACTACAGCCCACTGTTGGCATGTCACATTAGATTCATTTCTTTTTTTTTACTTGCTAGCCACTAAAGCTTGCAACAGTTAGATTCTCAAAAGCACATTGCAGGCTAAATGAGTGACACAGGTTGCAGGCAAAATGCCAAGCACATGTGCATCCAAAAATGTGCCAATACAATAACCAAGAGCCATAGATTAATGCTTGCCATCATACATTGGTTCCTACCATTACAATTGTTCGGTATAGGTAACCCTATCAACAAGAAACTCTATAAACAATCATCTCCATACATGGGAACTAAAATCACAACTAGATGTATTAAAATTAAAAGATGTTCCAAATTTAAAGGTAATCAACAACAACATAAACATATCAGAACATACACATAGGTGGCGTATGACTGCATAGAGTACGACAAATACAGATAAAGTTAAAACAACGAAGCCGAAACATAACCTTCCCACACACGCCTAAGAACAACGGTTTATTGAAAACATACAAACACATAGACAATCACTGGCGGCACCCTACAAACACTTTAGATGATCACATATTGCGGATGAAAAACTCCATATCGGTCACACGATTGTCAGACGCACCCATCAATTCTTGTAGTTGGCGAAGCTCCGCCTCAGCTCTGTCTTGCATGTCCAATAGCAAAGAAACCATGCAACTCAAAAGCGGTTTTGGGTTAATACTAGATAACCCGCTTATCAACCCGTCCCTGTCAGCAATTGCAGCCCTTTTACGGGTATACATAACTTCAAGTCTGCCCCTCCAATCCATCTCATCAGCCACCTGTTCACGCAGGTAGAACCAAAAACAGTTGCGGTGCTCCTTAGAACCGCAAGCCGTCTGCAAAGTACGCAGCCTTCTCAACCAACACATTTTTTCCTTGACTGATTATCGGTTGCTCTGTGCACGGTAATGTATTGCTAATACATGCCGTGACATCCTTATATACAACTACACCAACACACTATTGCAACATATCATTGGGAGCTTATATTACTTTAAAATATACACCCAACAAAATCTACAACCCTTTCATGAGCAGCTTGACCCTCATAATTCAGCATTATGTCACACCTGTAACACAGACTCGAGCAGAATCCCATGTGCATGCGCAGTTACAAAAATACAACTTAATAGGCGTTTGACTAAATCCTAACCACAAATGAATGTTGTCACCAACAGGTATGCTAGGCCTTCAGAATACACATATGCCTTTTAATTTCAAATAAGTAGCTACATTAACAGTCACTACTTGCAAGTATATCCAACACCACATTATTGCCAAAAGAATTGTTGTAAATATTGAACTGCTTGCTTATTGTAAATACGGACGCCGCCAGCGGATTTTCGTGTTTGAACTATAATGTTTTAGCTCATCTTAATGTTGCTTGGGTCTGAGTCAATCGTAGCATAAAATTTTCAGATATAAAATATTCCAGTTTTGTGGCAAACACATGAATCTCAATTGACGGGTTAACGTATTAATGCGATTTGGCAACAAATATATAGGTGTTATACGGGTTATGATGATTTGCAGCGGGTCGGGTTAAAGCTGAGATCACACGCGTGTTGGCGAGTCACCTTTTAGGGTTGCAGCCATGCGTGTATGATCGATGATGCTTGGTGGAATCGGCCCTTAACTTGCCGGCCTAGCACATTGTCGTGCTTACGGTCATGGTGGGTCACGGGTCTTTCTGCCCATACCGACATCGCATATCTGAGCTCCATATTTCCACTAATCATATACAATGCAGGGCCAATGGATGCATTTTCAGAGAAGCGCCAAAGTTAGTGTCAATTGCTTACGGATTAAAAAAGATACTCCAACGAAGAGGGTTCTTGAAACTGGATCAACACCAACTTATTGGATAAGGTTTTCAGCTTTACCTACACGCTTTTTGAAGGTGATAACTTGATACGTAGGTAGAGTTTTATATAATATTGTGTGTTTGCTTAGAATATTTAAACTATGCTTCTTGCCCGCAGCTTGAAGCGATGGCACATCGGTTCTTCGATCAGATACGCCATCCAAATGGTCACTTACCAAATGGTCGACCGTTGCCTGCTCTTTTTAACTTCAGACAAGAGGCCCAAGCTTATCAACAAGTTAATTCCCGCCCATGTGAAAAAGCATATGCATCAACAGTTTACGCGCCAACATCATGTGGTGATATAAAGATACAATGGCCAAAGTACAAATTAAGACACGCTACCACTTTTTATGTGTCCGTCTCTCTAAGAAAGAAATTAAAATGGTTCTGTATATTTTTTTAGATGTTATGTTTAACTTTATTATGTAAATACTTCTTGGTATATTCTCAAGTGTTCTTTCGCCATAATTTTATGTGTTGTGATGCATTTCTTTCATAATCAAACATATAGAGTTCATGTAACATAGTGTAAGAGAGGCCATACTTTAGAAGTCGGGTCGTAACTCAACGACCACTATCAAACCTATTGAACAATGCATTGCCGCTAAAAACATTGTCAAAAACGGCAGCGCTTCGCCGCAGCGAAGCGCGGGCTCAAAATCCTAGTTTTATAAATTAATTGGTACACTCAAAATATTGTATGTTATTTTTACCTTTGATATGTGTATTGAGATTTCTCACTCCACTATTTAATGTAAGGATATAAATATCAACACACAAACATTTTGAGTGTGTCAACAATCATCTCCCTTTCAGTATACGTTGCAATTTCATTAATGATGTAATCGCAATTTACAATTTTAATATGTTCTCGTTTTATCATGTAACAATTACTTTTTCCCGTCTCAAAATTTTTGTCTTTATACATTTTAAAAAATACATGAATTACAACTTTTTCTTTCCTAAATTTTTAGCTAATTTTACCCTTAATGAATTACTCGTTTCGTCCTAAAATTATTGTCCACAAACAAAAAACACACATTTTGAGAAAACATCATAATTACATTTTTCTTTCTTTTACTTTACCTAAAAACAGTTTTACTTTTAAAATTACTTTAAAGTTTGTAATCATAACTTCAAGTAAAAGTAATATAATCATCTTGATCTAAATTTCTTACCTATTTTTAAAAGTAAATAATTAATTTGAGATAACCCGAAAAAAAGATAGACTATAATTTAGGACAGAGATAGTAATTAAAGTCTCCTTAAAATATGTAAGAGCATACGATAAACTTATTTAAAGGTTTATAACATTAATTTACAAAACTTTGTATTTTATAAACGTGCTTCCACTATATATAAACCTCTTCTAAATTGATAAATCTCTCACGTAACTTAAATGTATTAAATTATGAAAAAAATTTTAACATCTTAAACCTTTTCATGGCACATAATGTTTACTATGATTTATATGAAAAAATAGATCAAACAAGTCAAATACATGTTTACTACGCATGATTTATAAAGTTATTTATAAAAAAAAGTTAATAAATCATATAAATCAGTCACATATAACTGGTAACCGTTGAAATTTCAACGATATATAGTTATATGAGACTAATTTATATTGCTATTAACTTACGTTAACCATTTACTCCATAATATAAAAGTATGCAAATATTTTGTAAAACCCGTATTTAAATTGGGAAACGTAAATACGCGATTTAATTAGTTAGACTATTTACGTAGGAAATTTTGACGAAAACAAAACGCAGGAAATAATATATGCAAGTATAAAAAAAATGTAAGAAAGTAAAAGGGTCGGTTTGTTAAATAAAAGAAAATTTTAGGCTCAAGCCCATTGTAAAAAAAATTAATAAAACACGGGACTTTAACCCTCCTTTCCAAACAGTCAAACAAAAAAAGAAAAAAAATAAAGACTAGGGTTTCTAGTTGGGTGGCCGCCGAGTATAGACACAAGAAGAGGGGTTTCCGGGTTCGACTGTCCATCTTGATCTGTGTTGAATCATCCAATTTTTATGTAACCATTGTAACGGTAATCACACTCCTCTCTATTTTCAGTTTTAGCACGTTTTTATCTTGGTCTATACAAACGAATCAATGGGTAATCACATGAAATCATAACAAAGTGGGGCGGGTTTTGGTTTTTATACTCGGAAACCGAGAGTAAGACTCTCGGTGATGTTTCCTTTGACCCAGACGCGAGCAAGACCGACCCAAAGAAAGGGGCGTTTTGTTTAGCCAGGCGATCGGGGGTGTTTGGATTTAATGGGACCGAGACCCTAAGGCCTCATGACCCCAGCCCAGCCCAGCCGTGACCCACACAGGGGCGGCTAGGGCCAGGTTCGACCCAAAAAGGGGGCTGCCAAAACGGACTGTTGTAATCATAAGGGGTGCGTTTGGGTCTGCAGAAACATAAGGGTGCGTTTGGGTTATATAAACAGTGGGAAAACATAACCTAACAGTGGGAACTAAGTGGTTAATCAGTGGGAAAAGGGGACATAAAATCTGGATAACTGAAATACATTAGCGACAGTTTTAGCGACAGTCTTTCTGTCGCAGAACTGTTATATGTATACAGTTTTTAAAAAGGACAGTTTTAGCGGCAGTTTTAGTGACTCAGTTTTCTGTCGCAGATTCTTATTGACAGATTTAAGCTTATTTTGTTGAATTGTTTAGTGCGACCGAGATGGGGTATCTCGGTAGGCTCGGGACATTATTATAATAAATAAAATAAATATTCTTATATTATACCTTTTGAATTAAATTGTTTTATAAATGTTTAAAATATATTTTAAATGTATTAAATTAAAATAGTTCTTTAATATTTAAAAGGGTATAATTTTATGAAATGAATTAAATTATTTGGGAACTTTCTAAATTAAGAAACTTTCTATTTTAACGAGATACTTAATATAGTACTACTATAGCGTCGGAAATACGTTGTACCGTAACTAATAGTAGAAAGATAATACATTAAAATGAATTATTATAAGGTCAGATTTATCAGTTAATATACGTACGGAATTTCAGAAATAAAATAAATAAATGAAAGACCAATAAGAACATGAAATTAAATAAACGAATATCAGTTTACTCATTCACGTCCCTTATTCATGTAGCTCGCGTGAAATCAGAGTAGACTTTCTGTCAGTTGATCTCGGTCGGTTACTGGACACGAGGTACGGATTTCCGTCCTTTCAGTAAGGACTTCCTTTCTATACATGATTAGGATTCCCGTCTTCAGCCAAATGTTTTCCCCATTATATGTTTAAGTTTATCAGTAATCATGTTAATAACTAAATAAATTGCCTGAGCATTATATACAAGCACGACCAGTTTATGTACTAGTTACGGAGGTACCGTAACCACGGCACTAGAGGCACCGGTGTCGTGACTCACATGCAGGAGAGTGATATCCTGCATCGTCCCACTCATGTTCAGGTTGGCCATTTTTATATGTATGTTTAGTGGGGCGTATGGATGCATCCTAGGCTTATAAGTGTTACAAGTTATCAGGGTGAATGTGGTGTGTGCTCTACATCCTTCACATTGGAGCTGATCCCTCCACCCAGCACAGTTATTTAGAGGTCACCCCTCTACAGCATGACGAGGTCACCCCTCCAGTTGTTCATGCACGGTTGTTACAGCACGTGACCTATATAAGCTCTAGCAATTAAAATACAGTAAATGCATGTTTTCAGAATTAATAGTTATATTTCAGTTTCAGTATATATGAACCAGGTTTCTCAGATTTTATGCAGAGTTCTACCACATGTTACATATCAGTCTTATAGCTTCATTGTTGTCTTCTATTCCATTACTTTCAGTACACTCTTATCATGCTATATCCTTTCACTGAGCGTTATGCTCAGCCGTAGTTTCCTTTCATGTTTCCAAACGACAGGTACACAGGGACGATCTTAGGACTTCTAAGAGAGTACGTGCATTTGGATGGGAGCTATCCAGACTCCTTTGTATTTATGCACACATTACATTACATTACTTTGGTTGTTTGGACACTGTTCCGTCCTTTTTCTTTCAGTACTTAGTCTTTATATTTTGAGCTTATGTTGGACTACCGATGTTTGATTCCGGTATTTCCGTATGGTCAGTAAATGTTTAATACATTGCCTTGCATGCTTTGATGACACGCCATAAATACACGTAACGGTCCATTTATCCAAGTGGGGTGTTACAATTATGGTATCAGAGAGCAAGGTTCGACCTGTAGGCTCTAAAACTTGACCTGTGACTAAGTGGGTAGTCACCAAGAACTTCCTGTATTTTGGCGTCGTTATCTTCCATGCTACTCATGAATTTTATCAGTCGGATTTTCAAAATTTTGATTAAGTAAACGGTTGGTACAGGACTGGCCATACTTAATCGCATGTGCTTTTCAGCGAACTTTTCGTTTTGGTGAACTGACCATAGGCGTTCACCCTTGCCGTTTAAATTTTGGGTAGATGAACTAACCTTAGGCGTTCATCCTTACTCATGTCAGATGTATGTTTCAGTAATTGTCATTTTGTGAACTGACCCTAGGTGTTCACCAGTATTCATGTCATATTTTGTTGGCTATACCTTCATGAATTACACTATGCATATTCAGATTTATTACCCCATATTTTGGCAGTTTTATCAACTTATCCTCTTTTATTTCAGATGCCACCCAGACGCGAAACCGAGAATGATCCTAACGCAGCTGTCATTGCTGCTGTTGTTCAGGCTGCTATACAGGCCATGTTACCCCAAATTCTTGATGAGATCCGAGCTGAATATCAAAATGGACCTCAGCAGAATAACAACCCTCCTGTTCCACCACCTGCCACTTTACCCGCTTGGCTAGATTTGTTTAACAAGCAGAAACCCCGACTGTTTGAGCAGACTGTAGCTCCAACTGACGCGGAAGACTGGATCTACCATGTAGAGAAAATTTTTGGAGCTATGGGTTGTGGTGATGTTTTCAAGGTTAGGCTTGCAGTTTACAAGCTGGAGGGTCCTGCTCTGCATTGGTGGAGGTCTCAGAAGCTGTCCAATGGGGGAGATGCTTGGGAGCTTACATTGACATGGGCACGTTTCAAGACGATGTTCTATGATCAGTTTTTCCCGCATGCGGAGCAAGCTAAACTGAAGAGGGACTTCCACGTTATTCGTCAGAATCATGGCGAGAACAGTATAGAGTTCATGCACCGATACCTCAGGATGGCTGGATTCTTAGGGGAGGCTGCGGGTACCGCAGAGGAGCAAGCGAAGCAATTTCGCTGGGCTCTTCACTCTAGGACTGCAGATAGGCTGGTGAGTGCCACATTCACTAATATGTCACAAGTAGCTAATGCAGCTCGTGATATTGAGATGCTTTTCGCGAGGGATGAGCTCGAGAATGTAGAGCGTTCGGAGAAGAGGTACATCTCACCCAACAGACTTAAACAATTTAGCTCCCATTATTGCTTGTCAACTTATATGTTATGCCTTATCCAATTATAATCTTACAGACACAGAGGAGGAGACCGATCCCAATCGGCTACTCCACATCAGAACTACAGGAACCACGGTCAGTCATATGACCGTAATCGATCAGATAAGAGGAGCGGTGGTGATAACTACCGCGGCAGCTCAAACTCATCTGGCAACTACAGGTGATTCTTTAAGCTCCGGAAATACTAAACTATCATGTAGAACAGATCTTAAATTTTTAAATTCCAACAGAGATGCTGGACAGGGGCGTGACCAAAACAACAAAGGTCAGCAGGTTGCCCGACCGGCAAATTCTGGTAATTTTAAATTCCAGTCAAACAGCATCATTTCAGTTAAGATATTAGAATCGTGACACGTGTTTATCATCATAAATCAGGTTCTCAGCAAACCAGAGCTACTTCCACCGGGTATTCTTATCCCACTTGCATCACATGTGGGAAGAAACACACGGGACCTTGTCGTCGTGGTACGGGTAATTGTTACAAGTGTGGTCAGCCGGGCCATTTGAAGAGGGATTGCAAGAGCGGGGATGCTGCCGGTACCTCAGGTCAGATCCCTCAGATTTTACCTCCACCACGACCAATACCACCAACCACTGGTCGTGTCTACACTACTACCCGTGAGCAAGCAAATAAGACCACAGGTACCATTACTGGCATTTTGTTTATACACGGACAGTCTGCATGCGTGCTTTTCGATACAGGCGCCACACACTCTGTTATATCTACTTCATATGCTGTTAGAATAAACATGACCCCTACACCACTAGACAGTGTACTTAGTATATCTACCCCCATGCGAGACTCTGTACTCATTACCCAGGTGTATAAGGATCTCCCTCTTGAGTTTGATGATAAAATCCGTCCAGTCAGTGCCCTTCCTTTAGATATGTGTGAATTCGATGTTATTCTTGGTATGAATTGGTTGTCGGTTCATCGTGCCACCATAGATTGTCATGCTCACCGGGTCATCTTTGGTGATGTCCAGACACCAGAGTATATTCACCAGGGTTTCCTACCAGGAAAACATGTTCAGATCATTTCAGCTTTACAGGCTCGTACCTTACTACACCATGGTTGTGAGGGTTTCCTAGCTACAGTTCATGACACGACTTCTGAGGCACCTTCAATTTATGATCAGCCAGTGGTGTCAGATTTTCCAGATGTATTTCCAGAGGAACTCCCAGGCTTACCTCCCATGCGAGAGGTAGAATTTGGTATCGATCTCATTCCAGGTGCAGAACCAGTATCTAAAGCTCCTTACCGTATGGCTCCTGTAGAGCTTAAGGAACTGAAAGATCAGCTTCAGGAACTTCTAGAAAGGGGTTTCATTCGTCCTAGCGTGTCACCTTGGGGCGCTCCAGTTTTGTTTGTCAAGAAGAAGGATGGTAGTATGAGATTGTGTATTGACTACCGTGAGTTGAATAAGCTCACTATTCGTAACCGTTATCCACTTCCTCGAATTGACGATTTATTCGATCAGCTTCAGGGTGCCAAGCACTTCTCAAAAATCGATCTACGATCAGGCTACCATCAGTTGCGGGTAAAAGAGCAGGATATATCCAAAACTGCTTTTCGCACGAGGTACGGTCATTACGAGTTTGTTGTTATGCCATTCGGTCTCACGAATGCGCCTGCAGTATTTATGGACTTGATGAACAGAGTCTTCCACGAATTTTTAGACAAGTTTGTGATCGTATTCATCGATGATATCCTTATTTTCTCCAAATCCAAAGAGGAACATGAGAATCATCTCCGTACAGTTTTACAGATTCTCAGACGAGAAAAGTTATATGCTAAATTTTTGAAGTGCGAGTTTTGGCTGAATACGGTGGCGTTTCTAGGTCATATTGTTTCTGCAGAAGGAATCACTATGGATCCTGCAAAGGTGGAGGCTATCACCAAATGGCCAAGACCGACGTCTGTCACAGAGATACGTAGTTTTCTTAGGTTGGTGGGTTATTACCGCAGGTTTGTGGAAAACTTCTCACGTTTGGCATTACCATTGACCCAACGTATGCGAAAAGGTGAGAAGTTTATATGGACCGAGGAGAGAGAAAAGAGTTTTGAGGAACTCAAGCATCGATGGATCTCAGCACCGATACTTACTCTTCCATCCGGTACAGGTGGTTATCAGATTTACAGTGACGCTTCAGGAAAGGGCTTAGGCTGTGTTCTTATGCAGCACGGGAAAGTCATTGCTTATGCTTCGCGTCAACTGACGCCGTATGAGAAAAATTATCCTACTCATGATCTAGAGCTCGCAGCAGTTGTTTTCGCCCTTAAAATCTAGAGGCATTATTTATACGGTGAGTCGTGTGATATCTTCACCGATCACAAAAGTCTCAAGTACATATTCACCCAACGAGAGCTGAACATGAGACAGCGGCGATGGTTAGAACTGCTGAAAGATTATGACACTAATATTCAGTATCACCCAGGTAAAGCAAATGTAGTAGCAGATGCGCTTAGCAGAAAGTCAGGTATGATAAATGGCATCAAAGTTCAGGAATAAATTATTCGGGACTTAGAGCGGTATGATATTGAGCTCTTAGTACGCGGACAGAGGGGATACTGGGCTAGTCTGAGGGTAGAACCTGATTTACTCTCTAAGATTAAATCCGCACAAAAGGATGATGGTGAAATCTGGGCGATTGTCCAGAACATTGACCAGCAGACCGAATTTCACATCGATGACGATGGTATCGTATGGCAGGGTACCAAACTCTGCGTTCCAGAAGACCCTGCTCTCAGAGAAGCCTTAATGACAGAGGCTCACAGCTCTCCGTTCTCTATCCATCCAGGTTCCACTAAAATGTACCACGATCTTAAGCAGCATTTCTGGTGGAGCGGCATGAAACAGGATGTCGCAACATTTGTGTCTAAATGCTTAACCTGTCAGTAGGTTAAGATAGAGCACCAGTGTTCCAGTGGTCTTCTCCAGCCATTAGATATTCCAATGTGGAAATGGGACAAGATCTCTATGGATTTTGTCACCGGACTACCACAGACTCAGCGGAGACATGATGCAATCTGGGTTGTTATCGATCGTTTGACCAAGTCGGCTCATTTCATTCCTATCCGTAAAGATTTCGCAGTCAGTAAATTAGCAGAACTATTCTCCAAGGAAATTGTACGGTTACATGGTACACCCTCAGAAATTATATCAGATAGGGATCCACGGTTCACTTCTCATTTCTGGAAAGGTTTGCATAAAGCTTGGGGAACTAGGCTCAAGCTCAGCACAGCTTTCCATCCACAGACGGACGGTCAGTCAGAGCGTACCATCCAGACCTTGGAGGACATGCTACGCGCCTGTGCATTAGAATGGACAGGACACTGGGATGACTATATTTCCTTGGTCGAGTTTGCCTACAACAACAGTTGGCATGCTAGTATCAAGCGTGCTCCATTCGAGATGTTATACGGCAGGAAATGCCGTGCTCCTAATTGTTGGGATCAGGTTGGAGAACGTTTGATTGAAGGACCAGAATTGATAGAACTGACCAATGAAAAAGTCGCCATTGCTAGGGCAAAACTGCAAGAAGCGCGTACTCGCCAGAAGAGTTACGCCGACAAGCATCGCAGAGATCTATCTTTTCAGACTGGGGATCGTGTGTTCCTCAAAGTATCACCCGCACGCGGTGTCAGACGTTTTGGCCTCAAGGGCAAGCTCAGCCTTCGTTACATCGGACCGTTCGAAATCCTTGAACGTATTGGTGAAGTGTCATATCGATTGGCGTAACCACCTCAGCTTTCACACGTCCACAACGTGTTTCCTGTATCATTACTCAGAGGGTACAACTATCATGAGCTTCACAAAGTGAATTATCCACTCGATCAGATTCGAGAGGATCTATCTTATATTGAGGAACCCGAAGCAGTTTTAGATCGCCAGGATCGAGTTATGAGAAGGAAGACCATTCCTTTCGTCAAAATCCTGTGGAGGAACCATACCGAGCGGGAGGCCACTTGGGAAACAGAGGAGTCTATACGGACTTCATATCCTCACTTTCAGTTTTGATTCGGGTATGTCTTTTCAGCTTTTATGTCTTCTAGATTATTAGCATTTTCGGCTTTTACTCCAGTCAGCTTAAATACCTTATAATTCGGGGATGAATTCTTTTTAGAGGGAAAGAATTGTAAAACCCAGTACGGCCGTATCCTTAATTCGGGGACGAATTATTCTTTTTAGAGGGGAAGAATTGTAAAACCCGTATTTAAATTGGGAAATGTAAATACGCGGTTTAATTAATTAGACTATTTACGTAGGAAATTTTGACGAAAACAAAACGCAGGAAATAATATATGCAAGTATAAAAAAAATAAATAAAAAAAAGTAAGAAAGTAAAAGGGCCGGTTTGTTAAATAAAAGAAAATTTTGGGCTCAAGCCCATTGTAAAAAAAATTTAATAAAACACGGGACTTTAACCCTCCTTTCCAAACAGTCGAACAAAAAAAGAAAAAAAATAAAGACTAGGGTTTCTAGTTGGGTGGCCGCCGGGTATAGACACAAGAAGAGGGGTTTCCGGGTTCGACTGTCCATCTTGATCTGTGTGTAATCATCCAATTTTTATTTAACCATTGTAACGGTAATCACACTCCTTTCTATTTTCAGTTTTAGCACGTTTTTATCTTGGTCTATACAAACGAATCAATGGGTAATCACATGAAATCATAACAAAGTGGGGCGGGTTTTGGTTTTTATACTCGGAAACCGAGAGTCTTAAGACTCTCGGTGATGTTTCCTTTGACCCAGACGCGAGCAAGACCGACCCAAAGAAAGGGGCGTTTTGTTTAGCCAGGCGATCGGGGGTGTTTGGATTTAATGGGACCGAGACCCTAAGGCCTTGTAGAAATGCTAAAACGGATCCGGTGGTCTAATGTGGTGGTAAATGGTGGTGGAAGCCATTGTTGGCTTAGAGAGAGAGAAAGAGAGGTTGAGAGTAAAAGTGTGTGTATTCCCAAATGAATAAAATACAATCAACACCCCTCCTTGGAAGCTAAGGAGGGGTATATATAGTCACGCACACAACCTAAACTTTACAACGAACCTAGTCTAGTCTAAATGTGCGTGACTATGATAACTAACGGGAATTCTTAAATGTCGTCACATAAAGTGAGTTTCCAACAATCTTCCCCCATGGGACGACGTGTAGAATTCCTTACAATATTCTTCCTAACAAGTACAAAATAAATAAGAATACGAGCTTTCATGAAGCATCCAATGCTGATGAAGTCTTCTGAGGCCTTCATCTTCAAAACGACTCATCTTTAACTTGTAGTAGAAATACTGTAACGGCACGAGCTAAGTAACCCATACACTTCTGGTTAAGGAGAAGCTTCTGAATTAGCTTCCCCCTAATTCATGCCACGTAAACTTGATGTAGAAGCATTTTAAATAGCTTCCCCCTAAACCAACAATCCTTGTAAGCAACTTCAAAGATTTCAATAAAGCTTAGAATTATTAAGCGCACAGCGGAATCTAACAAGCAAATCCCATCATATAACATGATAATGTTGCTAAGAGAGATTGAAAGTTTGGGGCACATCAAGTAGATCAACAACTTCTCTTCTCACGCTTGAATAATTCTTCTGAATTTTTCTTCCCCCTGAGAGTTCAAGTTATGCATACCAGAAAGAATCAAGACACTTCTTCCCCCACATAGTTGAAGAAGGTAAATCAATCCCAATTATGAAGCTCAAATACTGAAGTGGACACTTTATCCCATTCATGAAGTTGACATCGTAACACCAGAGTCAATTAAGTCCCGGAAATGCACACGTCTTCTTCCGGAGATGCACCAGAGTCAATTAAGTCCCGGGAATGCATATAGGATAATGATGATGTTTAATTGCAACAATCAAACAATTAAACCTCGAATCAGTAGTGTACCGTTTGGAGATTGATAACGACACGAGTTAAAACACTGATTTTCTCTGCGGCTATGACAAATGTCATCCCGGAATATCTTCAAATCAAAAGAAGGTATGAAGTTCATCACGTGTACTCGTTGTGCGTTCAATGTGTCTTCTTCTTCCCCCTTGATGGTTTCGAAACTCGGAACCATCAATAAATTGTACGCACATGAACCTGAGATCTCGTGAGAATAATAAATAAGCTGAATTATATATTTTGTGAGAATCAGCTGTTGATCGAAAATCTCTTCTCATAAACTCTCCAAGGCCACCTTTACCATCCCACGTGAAAGCAATTTGAAGTGACCACTGAAAGAATGAACCAGATACGTCAAACATGAAGCTGAATAAAAATCCTTCGATCTTGTGACTTAAGCTTGCACTATTGTTGAATGAAGAACGGTGGAGAAATCTCTGAGTACTCAATGCATCACTGAAGAAGTCTATAAGCACAACACCTCTTGAAATTATCCACGTCGACTAAGCGCGTGACACTGAGTACAACAATGTAACCCCTTTAAGTGATAGTTATCCGAGTCATCAACCATCCACCCCGAACCCGGAAACCAGATAACCAAGTCTTCATTCTAGGATTAAGCACTAGCAAGTTATCTAGTAAAAGATAAAATAAATACACGCCTTCGAAAAAATCCGTCTTCAACGTCACGTAATTAATACCCGATCAAACAAAATCTGAAGCCACTAAAAAATCGCCCATTTTTCTTGGTCTCGTCAAAATAAATTCTCGTCACATTTGTCACTTCATTTTGTCGCGTCACATTTCTCGTCACCCAATCAGTGTCAAGAGAAGATTAAAGAACCACAAATGCAACAAAAAAACCACAAATTCAAAAAAGGAACTTGTTTGTTTGAGCATCCATTCTCCTTAACAAAGTCTCGTCACTTTTTGTCTCGACCCGATGTCACAATGAATTAAAACTTAATACACAACAAATTTATTTAAAAATTTGTATGTTTAAAAAAATTTGTGTGTATGTGTTATAAAAACACACGGTTCAAATCATATTAACTTAGCCAATGTTTATCAAAT
Organism: Glebionis coronaria; assembly: GCA_025667525.1. Lineage (NCBI taxonomy): Eukaryota > Viridiplantae > Streptophyta > Magnoliopsida > Asterales > Asteraceae > Glebionis > Glebionis coronaria. The sequence goes on from CM046879.1 coordinate 553,461,570, forward strand.
TAACCAAGGCCCAAAATTTTGAATTAAAGAGTTCCATGGCCCATCACCCATTGGGAAACCCGGTCCAAGAAAACTTGGTTATAACCACTTCCAACCCTAATTCCACTCAGAATAAACATAACCCTAAATCCCTTGTCTTGGTTAATCCGCCTCTCACCTAACTTCTCTCACACCTCCCTCGTATCCTCCGTCCCCCAAAAACTCATTTAATCTTTCCATCTCAATCTTCATCCGAATCAAACCATCTCAAATCTCACAAAAACAGAAATAATCTCCATCTCATCTCACAAAATCATCAATCTCATCTTCTATAACCATGTAAAAACATGATTTCAAAACCACAACCTGATTAAATCTTGTTTACCGGTGATGATATGCTCGAATCAACCAAGATCTGTGCATTAAGTTCCTTTTAATTAAGGTCTCAGGTAGGTTCAGATTGATGCATATGATACACAAATCGAAGCAATGAAATGATTATAACGAAAATTGTTATCAATCATTCATACACTCGAAAATTGTTATCAATTATATACACGAATAAAAGAAAGATTATGACAAACTTGTTATGAATCTTCTTTGATTTCGTAGATGATGACAGATCTATGATGAGATCGTCGTGTTCTTGTTAGATCTTAAAAGATCCACACATGCATAACGAATAATCTGAGATCATATTTATTAACTGTTTTCTATTTTGAGTCATGATGTATAGATGGGGTTAGGAGACGATGGGTTAGGTTTAGATTTGGAGTTGTGGAGATAAAAGGTTGGCTTGTTAAAGTAGACTCAGTGGGTTAAACTCAGTTGGGTTGACTGAGTCAACTCGGTAGTTACCGAGTTGACTCGAATAGTTTAGACGATGGGTAGGTTTTGGTCTAAGTCACATTATTGGTTCACAAGTCTTTTAAGAACAGTCCAATCGGAAAGTCAAAAAATGTTCCATCGGAATAGTCAAAAAGAATCCCATCGGAATATCTTTTAAATTGGTCTCATCGGAAAATTTTTGGGAGTCTGTCATCGGAATCAAACAATCTCCCCAATCGGAATAACCAATCCGAAAGTACAATCTGAATATCTAATCTGAATATCCAATCTGAACCCCAATCTGAAAACCCAATCTGAATGTGCAATATGAATATCCAATCTGAAAACCCAATCTGAAAAGGGTTTTGAAGGACCCTAAAATAGTGGATCTGCACATTTTGTCCTTTTCTAACTGCATAAACAAGAAAGACAAACCCAGAAAATGTGACCATATTTGAATACCTTTTGACCAAGAAGATGATGATGAAACCGAGACACAAATAAATATGTTAAGGCCCAAATCATGCGACTGTTTTGTCAGATTAGACAAAACATATGACGTGACAAAAAAAAAATTTGTGATAATGGACAGAAATAATATAAAACGAGACACATGAATGAATTAGACCACCAAATCGCATATATAAACACGATCCAAGGATAGAACCGAGGCTCTGATACCAAATGTAGAAATGCTAAAACGGATCCGGTGGTCTAATGTGGTGGTAAATGGTGGTGGAAGCCATTGTTGGCTTAGAGAGAGAGAAAGAGAGGTTAAGAGTAAAAGTGTGTGTATTCCCAAATGAATAAAATACAATCAACACCCCTCCTTGGAAGCTAAGGAGGGGTATATATAGTCACGCACACAACCTAAACTTTACAACGAACCTAGTCTAGTCTAAATGTGCGTGACTATGATAACTAACGGGAATTCTTAAATTTCGTCACATAAAGTGAGTTTCCAACAGGCCTCATGACCCCAGCCCTGCCCAGTCGTGACCCACACAGGGGCGGCTAGGGCCAGGTTCGACCCAAAAAGGGGGCTGCCAAAACGGACTGTTGTAATCATAAGGGGTGCGTTTGGGTCTGCAGAAACATAAGGGTGCGTTTGGTTTATATAAACAGTGGGAAAACATAACCTAACAGTGGGAACTAAGTGGTTAATCAGTGGGAAAAGGGGACATAAAATCTGGATAATTGAAATACATTAGCGACAGTTTTAGCGACAGTCTTTCTGTCGCAGAACTGTTATATGTATACAGTTTTTAAAAAGGACAGTTTTAGCGACAGTTTTAGTGACTCAGTTTTCTGTCGCAGATTCTTATTGACAGATTTAAGCTTATGTTGTTGAATTGTTTAGTGCGACCGAGATGGGGTATCTCGGTAGGCTCGGGACATTATTATAATAAATAAAATAAATATTCTTATATTATACCTTTTGAATTAAATTGTTTTATAAATGTTTAAAATATATTTTAAATGTATTAAATTAAAATAGTTCTTTAATATTTAAAAGGGTATAATTTTATGAAATGAATTAAATTATTTGGGAACTTTCTAAATTAAGAAACTTTCTATTTTAACGGGATACTTAATATAGTACTACTATAGCGTCGGAAATACGTTGTACCGTAACTAATAGTAGAAAGATAATACATTAAAATGAATTATTATAAGGTCAGATTTATCAGTTAATATACGTACGGAATTTCAGAAATAAAATAAATAAATGAAAGACCAATAAGAACATGAAATTAAATAAACGAATATCAGTTTACTCATTCACGTCCCTTATTCATGTAGCTCGCGTGAAATCAGAGTAGACTTTCTGTCAGTTGATCTCGGTCGGTTACTGGACACGAGGTACGGATTTTCGTCCTTTCAGTAAGGACTTCTTTTCTATACATGATTAGGATTCCCGTCTTCAGCCAAATGTTTTCCCCAGTATATGTTTAAGTTTATCAGTAATCATGTTAATAACTAAATAAATTGCCTGAGCATTATATACAAGCACGACCAGTTTATGTACTAGTTACGGAGGTACCGTAACCACGGCACTAGAGGCACCGGTGTCGTGACTCACATGCAGGAGAGTGATATCCTGCATCGTCCCACTCATGTTCAGGTTGGCCATTTTTATATGTATGTTTAGTGGGGTGTATGGATGCATCCTAGGCTTATAAGTGTTACAAGTTATCAGGGTGAATGTGGTGTGTGCTCTACATCCTTCACATTGGAGCTGATCCCTCCACCCAGCACAGTTATTTAGAGGTCACCCCTCTACAGCATGACGAGGTCACCCCTCCAGTTATTCATGCACGGTTGTTACAGCACGTGACCTATATAAGCTCTGGCAATTAAAATACAGTAAATGCATGTTTTCAGAATTAATAGTTATATTTCAGTTTCAGTATATATGAACCAGGTTTCTCAGATTTTATGCAGAGTTCTACCACATGTTACATATCAGTCTTATAGCTTCATTGTTGTCTTCTATTCCATTACTTTCAGTACACTCTTATCATGCTATATCCGTTCACTGAGCGTTATGCTTAGCCGTAGTTTCCTTTCATGTTTCCAAACGGCAGGTACACAGGGACGATCTTAGGACTTCTAAGAGAGTACGTGCATTTGGATGGGAGCTATCCAGACTCCTTTATTTTTATGCACACATTACATTACATTACTTTGGTTGTTTGGACACTGTTCCGTCCTTTTTCTTTCAGTACTTAGTCTTTATATTTTGAGCTTTTGTTGGACTACCGATGTTTGATTCCGGTATTTCCGTATGGTCAGTAAATGTTTAATACATTGTCTTGCATGCTTTGATGACACGCCATAAATACACGTAACGGTCCATTTATCCAAGTGGGGTGTTACATATTTTCTTTTTCTACCGATGTGGGATATAAGACTTCACCCAAGTTATGAAAAATGTTTGTCCGAAAACACAACAGGCTTAGTTAATCAGATCACATTATGTTACCTTTGCACATTGTTTTTTTTTTTCCATTCTGTAGCTATGACACAAATGCTAGTCGATTCCAAACACATATGCAGCCATATGTACCACCCTCGAAAGCTAATCAGCTCGGGTTCTTGTCGTGCATTTTAAAGACCTTTGTAGCCTATCCTAAGTTGGTCAAGCTAGCTCAAGCCGTTTAATGTTCCATAATTGTCGATACTAATGTGAACACGAACCCAAAGACGATATCAAGAAAGCTGATCACTACATATCATCCTGTTTTCAAAGGACCAAGAAAAATGGAAAGGGTAACAACTTCTACAATACAATCAATGTATGATGTTCAAACATAGCTAATCTACAGACTCAAAGACACAACTATCAGCAACGACAGTCACTGAAGGAACGAACCCACGAGCTGCTCCTGCCTACAATCGCTAAAGTCATCCTGTAAAGGAATTAAAAAAAAAAAAAAAAAAACCACCGGTTATTGTAGCACAAAAAACAAATATGGCCATATAAGCAATAAACGAAGCGTGTGATTTTTACCTTAAGATGAAGATCCGTTTGGTTGACTCTTTATTTTCATATATTAACATCATCGCTGAGTCAAAAACCTGTCCGGAATCTTGAAACCATCTCGTCATATCCTAAATTAGCTAAGAAATTCCTAGATAAAAACTTAATTTACAAACTAAAATCTACAAAAAATCTCTGGTCAGTGAAATTTAGTCCAAGCATGACAGGTTGACCGGCCTCACTATTGTCAACCTCAAAGAACTTTATGCACACTCACGATCTACATTGAACACAATCGTCACCAAGGATATTCATATCTATCTCAACTGCAGTCGGTTGCAGGTTTAAGTCAAATGTGTTTTTGGGAACCAATTCAGAAGTCGGCGGAGATAGTTTGACTTTGACCTCACTAGTCATAAAATCCATAGAAGTCGGTCCATTAGTATAATCTTGAAAGGGTTCAGCGTCAACTTGACCGTCTGTATCGCATGGACCACCATTGCTTAATGGAAAATTTAAGTCGCAAAGGCCTTCGGCACTCTCGGGGGTAACTAATTTATCATTTTTAACGCCGAGACAGCTGCCACAATCCATTAAGACTTCTTCCGTTTGTTTATAATCAGAAACACCATTCACGTCCTCAGCAGCATCAACAGGTTTCGTAACCACAGGTTCTTCAGTTTGTTCAATATCGATAACATCTTCTCTTGTTTGTTCATGATCAATGACATCTTTCCCGTCACGTTCCTTAGATGACATGATCTCTAACTGAGTGTCATTTTCATCGTTTTGCTTGTTGTTGCATTCCACAATGTTTACATCAGAAGCTTTAGAGAAAAAGAATCAGATTTCAGAATCAAAAGATGGTAGTATTTTACGTCAAGTATTTTGACCTATTTAATCATTAACAGGTTAATACGTACTATCTCAGATCTCTAACTCTTAACACGTCATATCAGTGAAATTGACTGAAAGTAAATTATGTCAAGCAGGTTGGGCTGAGGTCACAACTGGTAATTCTGGTAGGGGTTAAAGGTTACGCATGATTATGATTTCAAATTTAATATTATATCAATGCCGAGTAAAACGATTTAGGAGCATATATTATGCATTGGGAAAGTAAATTATGGGCAGCCTTTGACCCATTTTCTTTTAGAAATCATGCTTCATGTTTGTCACAGAGAGATAAAACCTAACCCAAATCTTCCCATTAATAAGAAAACAGAAATCAAGCATTTAACACTTTAAAAGTACCTGTGGATGGGCAAGAATTTGCATTAACAGCCCGATTCTGATGAAGAGGTTTTTTAAGCATATCGATACCAGGAAATACTATCATGCTCATGCACTTCATTGCTTGCTTCAATGATTCTCCGGAGGGCATGAAACCGAACACTTTGGTCCATGTTTGCAGAAGTTCAGGGATGGCGGGAATTATCAGCTCTTCCACGCCAATAACAGAAAGACACTGAAAGTTTGAATTTCATGACAATTTTAGTTCAATAACTATTTTCATATTGAGATAAGAAAAAGTGAAATGTTTGAGCATAAACCAGGATTAAGGTTGTTTTAAGCCCATATATTTTATATTCTAGGCAGTCTAACCTTTGAACTAGTTTCACGGTGGTTCGTTTCCTTTACTTTCTTAATAAAAAAGTAAACTGTCTTTGTAAATACTTTGTTTTCCTAAATTAGAATATGAGAAAAATTATGTTTCAAAAAGTCATATCTCCCAAGTACAAGATGTCAAATAAAATCGGATAATTGTTATGGAACCTACGGATTCAATTGCATCCAAAAGCCGGCGACACATTCCTTGACGTCTATACATTTGACGGGTTCCAATGAACGGCATTTCTGCTAACCCATACCCATGTACTCTGTCACACACGTAAAACTCAAATCATGAGGCTCTTAAAATTAAGTTCTTTGTCAGATAATTTAAGAACAAAGTTAGAGAGAGTAACCTTATGGATGCTACAGTTATTAGTTCATCGCCTTTCTCTAAAACAGCTGTTACGAAGCCGGAATAATTCAGCCGCTTGAAATTTGAGCTGACATAAAAGTTTCCAACCCATCAAAAAGTATGATTAAGAAATACAAATAATAGTTAGTGGGTCAAAATAGGTTAGGGTCAAGCGGGTATTTTTTATATGGGTCCAGGTCGGGTCGGGTGACCCAAAACACTATTTATCCAAAATGAATAACTCTTAAAATAATTACTGTGTCAAATATAATAACAAAAAAAAGTTATTTCAACAACTTAATCTTTGTGATTAAGAGATAAATGAAATGTAACGTAAATCGGCCAATTTGGTGAATAACAAATGTACTAGTTCTGTGCACCAAAACAGCACGACTATAATAATACATTTAACTAAAATAGGTTAGGAGTTACACACAAGTGATCATGTCACTGATTACTATCAACCCGTTTCATTTTTAGCTATTTTTAAGGTTTACTCAATTGACCCGTTATCATAAACATTCTTTGGAACTTACCTGCAATTGTACACAACATTCTGAATCATATTGGTTCCACTTCTTCTATCAGTGATTGGCAAAAAGCATTCATCCATAACAGAGAATGCAACAGCCAATTTGGAATTCTGTTCGACCTTCAATTGCCCATCATGAACAGTCAAATCTTGGTCGATATCAGAACGCTGAAGTAGAGTCCATGAAAATCCGTCTTCAAGCTCATGCTTGACCCCAAGATACGTCTGAAGTTGCTTGAAAAGCTGTTAAATAATAAAGATCAGATGCGAGTTTATATAATTGTTCATCGCATCAAATTTAACGCCCATCACAGTGAAATAACCGGAAAAAAAAGAAATAAAAAGCATCCCATAGCATACCTCCTGGCATTTCCTTCCACAGAAAGATCGTCCATTGGATTCAATATCTACGACTTCTTGTAAGCACGATAAGTGGACTGTTGCACCAAAAAGATCCGTGTTAGCAAGATCTACTGAATTGTAAACCCAGTCATGGAAGAGATACACAATGTTTTTTTAACCACTATATGGATCACATACATTTGTCCTCACACAAACAGCACGAGAGCATTTCAGAGGCAACTGCATCACTAGAATCATCCACTTGAGGGATGGTAACGGAAAGCACTCCACAGAATTTGCAACAGCAGAAGTTGCAGTTCCAGTCTCCAGAAGGAAAATTCTACAATACACATAAACCACATATGAATTCCACCTCAAATGGCATAATCGTAAAAAAGGTCTCTGCTTTCATAACTTTAGTTTTTTCCGAAACATCTTGCTTTCATAATTGGAAGGGAAAGGGTAGAAGAGCTTAAAACTAGACACTTCTAGTACAAATTTAGGTCAGGGGCATATTTGTCATTTTAGAAATTAATAACTCTTCATTTGCCTTCCTCTCCAAATCTTACACATTTGGGAGTAAAGATTTGGCGAGAAAAAACACCTCGGTTATAGTGCCCAAACCCCTAAATCTTTTGAAACATATCCAATCGTTTTAGTAATGTTTCTATAATCAGATTGAACACATTATATATTTACAATATACAAAAAAAAATGTTGGTGGTCGCCCTAACCCCCACCCGTTTGACCACGCATTTGACCAATTAGACCGGAAGTAAATTTACATGTTATATTACCTGACCCAATTTGCCAATTTTACTAAACGAAAAGAATTTGTAAATCAAGATAAGGGAACATAATTACTTGGATGTCAAGGCAACTCTGATGAAATGCCGAAGGGCAACTATCACAACAAATCAAGTCCCCACCATCACAACATATATTACACGCTTCATCATTCCGATCATCTCCTTTAACATCAACAACAACATCAAAACTTGATGAATTTAACTCCTCTTCTCTCCTCCACGAGTCAACCAAACACTTCCTTAAACACGTTCCAGACTCCAAATACACATTATCAAAACCCTGACTCGTTATCCCGCCAAAATGACTGACAAACTCAGATATTCCCATAACTTCATTGCAACAATCACAACAAATCCCGTCACTTGTAATCGTCCCCTCATATGAATTTTTTTTCTTTTTTCCATATTGCACCTTTGACCCCACCGAAATAACCCCTGAATCAATCATAAATGATAATAGATTCCGGTGTTTAGTTACCAAACCGCCATTGTTATCTTTTTGCGACCCCTTTTCAGACCCACGAGCTAAAAGACGAGGTTTACTTCTTCCAGTGATCTTTTTACCATGTTTCTTTTTTGCCCCATTTTTTGCCTTCTTAAAGACTCTCTTTTTCTTGTTGGTAACTATTTTACCCTTGCTTACTCTCTTCTTCCGCCTTCTGTTCTTTATCTCCTCATCTCCCAGTTTTTTCTTACTGTGTCTAAAAAGCATACTAATCTCTTCTTGGGGTATCGGATAATATGCAGAGATTTCATTATCATCGGCTTTGCCTTCTTCAATCTTCTTTTTAAGCATAGCATAAGCTTTAGTTGTAGACCAGTGTGCTCTCTTTCTGTTTGGTTCAGTATAAATCGCATCCAGAGTGGTTCTTTCTCCCCTTTGTTTAAAATCAATCGTCCAACCAGATTTCAAAAGCATATCAGTTATTTTCTCTCTTATTCGATGTTTCTGGTCGTATCTAGCCAAATGCTTGCCATTTTCTTCACCTTCGATTGTTTCCTTTCTCTGAATTTCAGGCTTCGCTGTTCTCATATTAAGCACATATTTTGCTAATGATTTTGCCTCCCTTTTAATGGGTTCTCGACGACGTTTCTTAAGTTTCTTAGGAATCAGATCTTTAGCTCCTGGTGACATTGTTTCCACTCGGAGTTTTGTGGGTCCCACTTGAACATCTTGTGGAACAATTTTACGGGGTCTTCCACGTCGTTCAATTCGAAACTTAGGAAGAACATCTTGTGGAACAATTTTACGGGGTCTTCCGCGTCGTTCAGTTTTACGGGGCTCGCCATTTTCTTCACCTTCGATTGTTTCCTTTCTCTGAACTTCAGGCTTCGCTGTTCTCATTTTAAGCACATATTTTGCTAATGTTTTTGCCTCCCTTTTATTGGGTTCTCGACGACGGTTCTTAAGTTTCTTAGGAATCAGATCTTTAACTCCTGGTGACATTGTTTCTACTCGTAGTTGTGTGGGTCCCACTTGAACATCTCGTGGAACAATTTTACGGGGTCTTCCACGTCGTTCAATTCGAAAATTAGGAAGAACATCTTGTGGAACAATTTTACGGGATCTTCCGCGTCGTTCAGTTTTACGGGGTCTTCCACGTCGTTCAATTGGAAATTTAGGAAGAACATCTTGTGGAACAATTTTACGGGGTCTTCCACGTCGTTCAATTGGAAACTTAGGAAGAACATCTTGTGGAACAATTTTACGGGATCTACCACGTCGTTCAATTGGAAACTTAGGAAGAACATCTTGTGGAACCATTTTACGAGGTCTTCCACGTCGTTCAATTGGAAACTCAGGATGAACATCTTGTGGAACAATTTTACGGGGTCTTCCACGTCGTTCAATTTTCGGAGGCCCTTCATGCCTCTTTAGTTTCTTGTTTGGTATCGGATTTTCATCAACATATATATTAGAAGGCCTTATGTGACGTTTTGACTTCCTTTTATGTCTATCATTTCCAGCAAGTTGAATGCTATCATCTAATTGATTTAAACCAAAATCTGTCTCACATAATCCACCATCAACTGCCATCGTATGTCCATCATTTCCAGCAAGTTGAATGCTTTCATCGGATCGTTTTAAACCAAGATCTGTCTCACGTAATCCACCATCAACTGCCATCGTATGTCCATCATTTCCAGCAAGCTGAATGCTTTCATCGGATCGTTTTAAACCAAGATCTGTCTCACGTAATCCACCATCAACTGCCATCGTATGTCCATCATTTCCAGCAAGCTGAATGCTTTCATCGGATCGTTTTAAACCAAGATCTGTCTCACGTAATCCACCATCAACCGCCATTGTATGTCCATCATTTCCAGCAAGTTGAATGCTGTCATCTAATCGTTTTAAACCAAGAACTGTCTCACGTAATCCATCATCAACCACCATTATTGTACCATCGCTAATGGTAGTCATAGTCCTTGACCTCAACACCCTCATGCTAACGGGATCCTCATCTTTCTCAACTTTACCCTTTTTAACTCTCCCATCCAAACGGTCCGCAATTTTCCTTTTCGTTTGTCTATCAAGTTTCAACGACCTAACTTCACTATCAATCTTATCTTGCTTAAATCCATTCTTCTTTACCTTTCCCACATTTTTCTTTCTCCTTACACGCCTGCCTTTACCCAAAACATTACCATTCTCAATACCATTCGATAACGTTTGCTTAATACCATCGCCAACATCGTCAACCATTTTATCACCAGTACCAGAATCCAAATTTTCAGACCCACTTTCACAGTCCACGTGTATTGAATCTATCTCACAATCTACATGTCCTGATTCATTTTCTTCAGTATCTTGTTTGGGACACGAAACAACCGGATTCAACACTTCTGACCCCAAGAACACACCTTTATCATCCACATCTACATTTACGGCATCATTCATACCCATTTCGACATTATTATCAGCATCATCAGCGCATACCTCAATTTCACCTTCACTGCCTCCATTTTCACCATTACTTAAATTATCCGAAGAATCTTGATTTTGGATAACGGGTTTCGCCCTTTTCAAGACCCTATTTGATCTCAGTTTCATAATAGTCAAATCCTGCACAACATCGTTTAAAACCAACCCATTATCGCATTTATCATAGTTCATTAAAAACAAATAAATAAATAAATAAATAAAAGCCTAAAAAGAGCTTAACTAATGAATACTTTGAGCAATAAAAAGACCTTAAAGAATGAAATAATTACCTCATTTTGGATACCGCGTTTTCCCCTTACTACCCTATTCGATCTCAGTTTCATGCTGATCAAGCCCTACACAACATAAAAATAACAACAATTTATATCAACCCGTTGTCCAAATTATCATACTTCGTAAGCATATATGCACAAATTTTATGAAGTTAAATAGCACTAAAATATCAAATGATATAAATCAAGAATGCACATTTATATTTATAAATATAACACATAAATCAACAGAATTCTTAAAAAAGCTAACACCTTAACATTAAAAAACATACATAACATCGAAATTTCACTAGCTCCAGTTTCACAAACACTTAATTTATCCAGAAAAACTCTCTTTTAGACGCTTTTCACACAGCTCAATAACATCAATGTACACCAATTCTATCCAAATTATGATAATTTAGCACCTTTAACATTAAAATAACATCAAAATTTCACTAGCTCCAGTTTTATGAACACTTAATCTATCCAAAAAAACTAGATTTTCAACGCTTTCAAGACCATATTTGATCTAATTTTCACACTGACCAAACCCTACACAACATCAAAAAAACATCAATCTGCACTAACCGTCTAACCCTATCCAAATTATCATAACTCAGAAACAAAGTTAGCACCTATAACATTAAAAAACATATACAACATCAAAATTTCACTAGCTCCAGTTTTACGAACACTTAATTTATCCAAAAAAACTCGCTTTTCAACGCTTCTCACACTGCTCAATAACATCAATGTACACCAATTCTATCCAAATTATGATAATTTAGCACCTTTAACATTAAAAAACATACATAACATCAAAATTTCACTAGCTCCAGTTTTACGAACACTTAATTTATCAAAAAAAAAAACTCGATTTTCAACGTTTTCACTGATCAAACCCTACACAACATCAAAAAACATCAATCTGCACTAACCCTATCCAAATTATCATAATTCAGAAACAAATTTACATAATCCAATATAAATTTAGCACCTTTAACATTAAAAAAACATATAAAACAATCATTTTACACTAACCCATAATCCCATTTATCATAATTCACAACAACAACAACAAAAAAAAAAAAAAAAAAAAAAAAAAAATCTTAATTAAAAAATACTAAAATATCAAACCTTAAGATTAAAAGATCATCATATATAACCAATGCTATATAATTCAATAAAAAGGTAACACCTTCAACATTAAAAAACACAAATTAATATTAAAAATGAAATCTTTAACCAAAATTGGAATAATTATACCTGATAATTGGATCAAGAAAATTTGTGGGTATTGAAATTTGGTACTAATTCATTATAAAAATGTGAAATTTATGTGTTTTGAGATTGGAATAAAAATTTGGGGTTTTTAGTGAGAGAAAGATGGAGTGTGTGTTTAGGTGTGTTTTTTTATCTGTTACTGTTTTTGTTGGTGTGTTTATTTGGGGATCTTCTTATTTACTGTTACATTTCATGTGGCTGTTATTAGCTGAACTTTTCTGTCTTGACTCAGATGTACGCGCGCCTGGCGTTGGCCTTAGCCGCGCGCCTGAGGTAAGTAACTGCGGAGGTTTGAACCCGAGACCTCTTGTAAAGACTTGTGGTGGTTTATAATTATACATGAATCTTTTTTAATTTTTTTAGTGCTTAGCATTTGGAATAATTTATGGGAATTATTTTAGTGCGCGGAGGTTTGACTCAGATGTACGCACCTGGTGTTGTCCTAGCCGCGCCTGAAGTATTTTGAACCCGAGACCTCTTGTAAAGACTTGTGGTGGTTAATAATTACTACATGACTTATGGGTATCTTTTTCAAATTTTTTAGTGCTTAGCATTTGGAATAATTTATGGGAAATTGTGAATTTGTCTGCATTTAGATAGCTTGAGGATGTTAATGTGTAAAAAAATGAGCTTTTTGGTTAATCACATGAAGCAAAAAGGTATTATGACAGACTTTGTCTGCAAGTTTGCAAGATGCCATTGTTTTGCTGCTGATTTAATTTGCTAAGGACTAAAATAGAAATCTAAGTTGTCGTCGATTTAGGTTGTTTTTATCTCGAGCGAGTTATACTTGATGTGCAAACATTATGCTAAGGAATTGGTCGAATAGGTGGAGGTTTGATCGAGGTTTTCAATATGTGTACACATTTTTTCTTTTTCTAATCATAGTTTTCGACACATTAACTGACTATAATCCATGAGGTTTGAAGTTTGAACCCATCACCACACAGACTCAAACCATGTAAAGCCCTCCCTATATGGTAATAATTGTACATACTATGTACATACAAGCGTGTGTGGATGAATGCGGCACATGTTCAGGTTGGAGAAAAAGTTACATGTTCCTCTAAATGAAAATAAGTTGCATGTTTTAACCAGTTACTTGGCGTGTCCAACATGTTGACGATAACTCCTCTAGTTATGTGCAACAGTTTTGTTAAGTATGAAAAACAAGGACAGTATGACATTATAGTTCTTAAATGCCGAAAATTAAAGAGCAATTGTTGCGATGGTCATGTAAAGGATGCCGCGAATTTTAAGACTTAATATTTGAATCAGATGGGAATTACAACACCCTTTGTGTTGGTGATTTTTTCGGTAAGTCTTAACAAAAAGCGAAGGAGTTTCAGGTTTCAGTATTGTATAAACAACGCCGAGTACCAAATCAATGTCTTACCTGCTAAACACTGTAATCTTCTTTAAGAACGACTCGGCTATTCTCTTAAATGTAAGTTTCAATATCGCTTGTTAAAACATATCAGGTGTGAATTCTTAATACGTTAGCCATATTTCCATGAATCTGTCTTTTCAAATAATTCATAAGCATAACATTGAGGTAAGCATATACTAGTTCATCAATCACAAATGTAGACCTACAACTAAATGGGTTGTATCTCTCTACACGGCAACACCTTTTTTTAACTTTTACATATGTAACTATGGGGTATGCAAGGGAAAATAGATTTTTCCATGAAGATATGAAATATGTTAAAATTTGGGTGTGTTTGTGAGTGGATACTATGAAAATGTTATAATGTTAGTACAACCCAGTGTTATATAAAGTACGACAGTTAACTGTGGTCAACGATGGTCGAGGGAGGTTTATCACTTAAACTTGTGTTTATCTCTTATAGTAACTATTTATATGTATGATAAGTTGGATTTTAAGAATACTTTTTTCGAAAATACCTAAAACTCGTTAGAAATATCCAAAATTTGCTAAAAATACCGATCCGATTGATTATCGATTAATCCCGCCTAGAAGCATCTATACTATATATTAAAAGAAAACATCTACTATTTTTAAAAATATTACAAAATCAACTTACAATAATATATGCATAATATACAAGTATATAAACATAATTAGAAACTAATTCATACATAATTTAATAGTCATTATTAAAACTAATTAATACATAATTTAATACTCATTATTAAAACTAATTAATACATAATATTAAAACTAATTAATACATAATTTAATACTCATATAAAACTAATTAATACACAATTAAAAAATAATTAATACACCATATTACTTAGAATTACTATTATATATTCACATTGTACAATAATTAAAATAATATATATCTACAAGATCGTAGATAATGTGAGCATGGGACGGGTTGGGGCGGTTTTAGCTAAAACCAAACCCTGAACCGAAAATTTCGATTTTTAAGAATCGTAAACCATTTGGTTTTGGTTTATTCGGTTTCCGATTTTCGGTTTTTCCTACTAAATCGGTTCGGGTTCGGTTTCGGTTTTATTTTCGGGTTTTTTGTTTCTTTAAAATTTACCAATTTTTTAACTTAAAATTATGATCCCAACTTTAACTGGTTTCGTCTATAAATAAAAGTAACTAATAGTTTTCATATCATTCTCAACAACATGTTTATCATTTAACATGTTCACTATCCAAATCAAAAATATCTTCGTCCCTTTTGTTGCTAACCTCATACACGTTGAAGATTTGAGATGCATAGTTAAAAAGCAACAAGATAGTCATTTTATACATAGAAAATATAAATTACATAAGTAAACATCGTGTACAACAAATACTTCACTAATTTAATTACTAGTAATAACTTTGGCAAGTTTGATAAATTGAAATAATAGAATAATTAATTAAGATATTAGGCCACAAAATAGAATCAGTATCCCTGTTTTTCTAGTTTATATACAAACATTTTATACACATTTTATACGTATATATAACAAACTTCTAACAATAATGACGTAAACCGTAGTTGGGTTAAGAAATAAAAAGTAATTATAATATTCATGGCCAACATCCACTCATCTATTAACGAGAAGAAATACAAAAGAAGAAATACAAGTGATAACAAATTAGCTAGTACTTACATCACAATAAATCCAACTAAACATAAAATCACTAATAAAATTATATACAAAATAAAAACATCAACAACATATAATTGGTATGTTTATGTTAATTACACACCAATAAACTATAAGTAAGAAAAATAAAATGTTCATGATTCATGATCGAACGTATAGTAGTATTACTTGTCAAAAAAGATTTTAGATGATACATTCAAATCTTTGTTATAAATAGTTTAACATTAATGTTTTTTTATATACGTATAAATATTTTTGTAAAATTTTAGAGATATTTAATGGTGGGGCGGGGCGGTTTTTTGTTTCGGTTTTTTATGTAACCAAAAATCGCGCTAAACATCCGGATTTTCTAAAACTCAAAACCATTGACATCGGTTTTTCAAATGGTTCGGTTTTTTCGGTGCGGGGTTTTCGGTTTCGATTCGGTTTTTCGATTTTTGTACTCAATCCTACTAGATATTGTCTACCCAAAGTGATGAGGTTCAACTAAAAACTGAAAACCGGAGTCACAATCGGTTCAACTGGCCAATAAAAACGAAACCGTTAAATTATGTTGTACTACTTTTTTGAACAACACATAAATCTGTACAACTTATATAAGATATTGCACTCCCTCTCTCCAAAATTTTAATTAGTACAACGCTACAAGGTTTTGGTACAAACCTTTACAACACAAAAATTTCATAAATTTATTTTTATATTAATTGATGGGCAATACACATTAAATGACAAAATTAATACAAATTAATATGCAACATCTAAAAATGATTATTGTTATATACTCTAATTTTTTAGATACAATTATTTAAACTAGTTGCTAATGTAAGTTTAATATCAAATTCTTGTGTTTGATTTTGAACTATTTTTTTATAAATTTGCATTTTCGAAGACATATATTGTATGTATTTAGTATTTACTATTTAGTACAGATTTAGTGAAATAATGGTTATTTTGCTAATTAATTCGATTAAATCGTACACATCAAAGTAAAAAGATTGTAAGGTCATTATGATATATGAAAACGTGTCAACATATAAATTAAGAAAATTTTATGTATTTATATGTTGTATAATATTGCGATGTTATATATATTTGCAAATACCTTTCACCATCAATCATTACAATACTATGAAATAATTTATTATTGTTCAAAGTTATTTCAACTTAAAGCTATCGACATTATCTATAAATATAACTATAAAACATTGCGCTTTCAGGATTTTAGTTTCTGGGTACCCACAGCCGTAACGCGCGGTTAAGCTAGACAATTAGATAAAGTTACTTAAACTTTCAATTGTCGTTTTTTGAGCTGTCGTTGTAAAGAATATAAAATTAAAAATATTATTTACCAAAAATTATGTTACAGCGTACCCGCAGCCGCAACGCGCGGGTACCATGCTAGTTGTAAGTTACAAAATGATCGACCACCAACTAACGATTCACGATTTTTGCAAATTTGGTAAAACCCTAAACCTGACTTGGGCTTTATTTGTCTACTAATAGTAAAATAATCAAACTCTCATGTTATATTTTTTGAATCGTGTATAAATCATTTCATATTTAAGTATTTCAATTATATATCTTTTAGATATCACGAAATCGTCAATTAGATAATCCAGAAAATCACACTTCGTTTCTAAGATATGAGAGATCAAAGCAATAGACAAATTGTTGTTAGTTTTGTGTGAAGAGATGAATCTATCTTATTGAACATAACAGTTAGTTAATTTGTATGCAGTTGGCATGAAATGTCACACACTTGTTGGGAAAAGATGTGTCGTTTGGTGAAAAAACTTTTTAAAGAAGAAACGGGTAATGTATTTAGAGTACTAAACACACCGTTTGTGTCGCGACGCTGCCCCTTGCTCCAGCGAGTGGCGACTTCCCCTTGACCCTTGGTCGTTCACTTGCGAGACCACAACAAGGGGCGACCCCGCAAAAGTCGCTGCCCTTGACTCCTGCACTTTGTTGTGACAGTATCAAGCTACCTAGAATAGAATAAGTGTGCACTTCGCCTCTCCAAGTTTGACTGTACCTAAACTTGACTAATCCTTTCTTTGATCTCTACATTTCAGATTTTCCTTCCAAACTACTTTATAAAAATGGTATTTTGAAGAAAAACAGTTAATGTTCATATATTACTTAGATATTTGTAGACA
Source organism: Glebionis coronaria (assembly GCA_025667525.1). Classification (NCBI taxonomy): domain Eukaryota; kingdom Viridiplantae; phylum Streptophyta; class Magnoliopsida; order Asterales; family Asteraceae; genus Glebionis; species Glebionis coronaria. The sequence goes on from CM046879.1 coordinate 553,479,235, forward strand.
TGTATTTACATAGAAGTTTCAAATATTCCAAATTTCCAAAGGTTGGCACATGGTACCACTTTTATAATTTACCTATAAAATTTAAAAACTCAATAATTTTCTTGAAGGCGATGGCCTACCTAGATATTATTATGTAGTAGCGTAGCAACTATTTAAGTCTTATTATTGTACAAAGTCTCAAGATTTGTAGTAAAGTATGCTTGTCGATAATCAAGATTCGCAACTTGGTTCTATACTGCTACAGTTTCGACAAACGCAGTTTTCAATTCCGTCTGGTCTATTGAAAAACCGGAACTAAACAGGTTGTTGATCGTTACTTCTTTATCCAACTTTAAATGACGAAATTCACCCAGAACAGCACACACAAACACCACTTTTGTATCTATATAGTCAGGGCTTGATCAGAATATAGTTAGCATTTTCAGTTCCATTGTCGACTAGTTTTCAACATTGCATCTACTCACGCACAATGACCTCGTTTTCAACATTGCATCTACTCACGCACAATGACCTCTGTGAAACATATGAACGACAACTGAAAGTTAAGCCGTCATTGATTAAGAAACAAACACATCTAAACCTACTTTAGTTAAGTGGAAGTAGCAGCCAGTCACATGTATACACTCAGAATCCAACGACGTTTCAATCATAATAGTGAACATTAATGCAACTTTTACCGGATCCAACGGATACTTTTTTGCAAAATCCATGATAATAAACACAAAGTAAAAAGAGCAAGGAATAGGTATATGTTGCATCAAACTTCTAAAACACCATAGGCATTCAGGATAGATATGCAGAACAGTACCATCAAAATTAGACAAACAGTCGACAAAAGGTACAAATAACGTCATAGCTATAAGAAGCTCTAGATTACTCGGTTCACCTCAACATGATATTAAACGATGTAACCAAAGTTTGAAAATGCGATAAGAGAACAAAATATCATAATTCTGACAACTGAAACAAAATCCCTCGAAGCCTACTTCTTCTTCTTGGCGGCATCTCCAGCCTTGGTCTGCACAATCAAATAAATTCATATATTAACACCAATCCTGAAATTGTTAAATTGACAAAATAAACAGATAAACGGCTATCGTAAAAGAATGATTTACCTTCTTGACTCCTCTGATCTTCTTGGCCCTGTTCTTCCTTTCCTTCAACTGCTTTCGTGACCTCTCAATCTTTGTGTCCAAACCATTCTACACAGTAGGGAAAAAAATGTTAGAAAATGGACAAGTTATAAATGCAGAAAAGAGTATGTCAGAGTGAGTGATTCAACTCAATAGAAAAACACATACATCATCAGCAAACTAGAATTGACTTCAGAAGCAGAGCAACTAGACAGCCTTAGCTCTATATATTAAAATAGAAGACATGACTAAAAAAACAATAGTTTCTGACAATTAGAGAGTGGTAACTGACACAATCTAACCTTACCATTCTTTCATACTAAATTGCAGAGGATTACGAGTGTAATTTTGTGTACAGAGAACCATGAGCAGCAACATATTTCTTAGTGTAAATGAAACAAATAGGCATTTTTAAGGTTAGTATTCCGTATATAAGGTGACCCCTTTTTTATTATCTAAACAAGCCATAAAACAAATTAAAACACATCTTTGAAATATTCAGATTAGACTTGAATCTGGAGCATGACGAAACATCATTTTCTATAAACCATCAAATGAAAACAGAGAACTAAAAATATTTTGCACAACATTAATTCAAATTCAAATCAGCATTCACAAACAAATTTTATATTTTTTTAGTTATGTATACCGCAACTAACTCGGTCAGTCAATCCACAAGAATGAGTAAGAGAGTTACCCTGATAAGCCTGTACTTTGGCTCATACTTCTTGGCGTTTTCAACAGAGTCATAGATCAATCCAAAGCCAGTAGATTTACCACCACCAAATTGAGTTCTGAACTTGAACACAAAGATGGCACTTGAATCTCTAACATTGTACATACTTGCCAATCTATCCTTCAATTCAGCCTGCAAATAAGTTAAAAAAACGCCTGAACATCACTTTGTGTTTCCAAACACATTAGTAATACTTAAACATTCCAAATGTATAAATGAGTCGGCTAAGCTTAATAGTAGTAGTAAAAAAGAAATCATGGTTCAACTGATCAAGACAGTAGATTGATGTAAAAAAATCTAACGTGTACCTCAGTGTTTACAACCTCCTAAATTTTACTATTCGTGAAATTTAAGAAACTTTACATGTTACCCAACCCCTCTGAGTTTGCCAACAGCAATCTCAAAAAAATTCAAAAATCCAGAGTTATCTTCAAAGTTAAAAAAAAGTATAAAACTGCAGCTTGTTAAAAAAACTCGTTGAATTTTGCATTTAGAAATACAAAAGTGACAAGTTAAAAAATATAAACCGTATGTTGCTAGAGTATCAAACCTTGGACACATTGGCCTTTCCTGGATGTAGCACATCGACAACCTACATAAACAAAAACATATACATTTAACATCAACACAATACTTGAAACTAATGTGACAGCTAAATTACCAAAAAAATCAAAATATGCACAAGTAGCTGAACTTACAAACTGTTTCCTGGAAAGAAGCCTGTTTGTCATGAACTTCCTTGTTTTGATGGTTACAGCATCCTTGGTTTCTGACACCATTTTCACTGTTACAAAAAAGGTTAATTCTAGCAACAATGTGGTGAAATTCAGCAACAACCAGAAACAAGTCAAGCATTTAAAACGTTATTCAAACCATAAGCTTTTAACACAATTGAACTTATAAAAGCTTTAACGCATTATATACTACTACTATTCAACACATTCATAAACCTCAACTCAAAACAAGCTTTTCAAATGAATTAAACTTTTACATATTAGCTACTAAAGCTGCGTCAAATTATACCAAACATCAACCCACGTCAAACTCAAGCCACGTCGATTCTGTTTCAAACCCCACCAAACAATAACATGATTCATTGTTTAACGGTCCTTAAACCTAATGTAAGATATTTGTGTTTCTTATCTTTTATCCAAACAGCTTACTTTTGAGCAAAAAAGCAGTATAAAATAAGCAAATTAACAAAATGCGCATTTCAATATACTTGATCAAAATATAAAACTTCATTTAACCTACAGCACTCGTCGAACCACTATTTCCAAAAGCACTTGGGCCTGTGAACTTGTTTGGTTTAAGGATTATGTTTCATAAGCTCGCTTTTTGTGTTTACTTTGAAACAATGGCTCATATAAGTTTATCACATCATAAAAAAAAACTTATAAAAAGCCGAAAAGTTTCAATATAAGCCACACAAAAATGAGCTTATGAAACATAAGCCTAACACCAAATAAGCCATAACCCGAAACAAACACCCTTAGGGAGTGTTTATTTCGGCTTATATGTGGGCTTATAAGCTTATTTGATTTCGGCTTATATATCATAACCTCTAATTTTCCGGCTTATTTTGAGACTTGTGGGCATATATAAGTTTATTACGATATAATAAACTGATATAAAAGTCTATAAATAAGCCAAAAAAAATTAGGGTTATGAAATATAAGCCGAAATCAAATAAGCTAATAAGCCCACATATAAGCCGAAACAAACACCCCCTTAATATTATTAAAAAGAAAACAATAAACAATCACAAACAGCATTTAACAAAAAGTAACACAAAGCTAAAACATGTAAAAGTATGACATCATCAATAATATGTTAACGTAAAACGTTGTCGGAAAAGATGATACCTTATATGAGCTGCTGCTGCTGCTGCTGCTGCTTTCCGGTTGATGGCGGCTGTGTTTTCTTAAAACTGCTGCTATGCTAGAGAAGAAGTGATGAAACCCTAAATGTGGTATTTATATATAAATGAGTTTCATTTTGTGTGTTAATGGGCTTATTCTAAGACATGTATCATCGGCCCATTGTAATTTAGTTTTGGGCCCATTGCCAATCTCAACAGAAGAAGAAATATTAAATTCTACTCTAGTAAAAGAAAAATATCCTTTTTTGAATTTTACTTTTTTTCTAAATGTTGTATGATTAAATTTATAAATGATACAGTTATTCGGACCAACTCGAAATTCAAACCCAATTCAATTTTCAAAAAAGTAAATCGGATTAACCAGGCTAATGAACACCCATAATGACACAAAACTTTATCTTCTAATTATGTTTTTCGACCTTTTTCCTACTTTATCTGGTTTTTCTTTGTTGTCATGCAAAGTCAAACCAAGTAAAACTTTTATTTTTTTTTAACGGTTTTATACTTTTTGTATGTGTAGGTTTTTAAATGAGTTGAACTGAGTTTCAGCCTTTCACCTTATATTGGTTCGTTTGATAAACGTGATGAAGCTTAAATGTTTAACTTTGGGTCAGATCCATTTTGCTATGAGCCTAGATACGATAATGTTTAGCTTGTTAAACATATTGTTGAAATTCAAACTAACCAACCTTGTTCCTTTGTTTACATTTGTTATTTTCCTTTTGTGTCTTTTGTGATAACAAGCTAAAAGTTAGAGAAGCAATGTTGACATCTCTGCATACTTCTCATTTGGGTTGTTGATGGGTTTGTGACTTGAGCTTATGCTACCGTTAGGAATCATTAGTTATATTACCCTATCTCTTATTGAGCTAGGGTTAGCATCTCTTATTATTTCACACACATCTTTGTGTGCTGCTCTCTCTTCTCTTTTTTTATAGACGTTTGGGGTTTATCATTTGGGGGGTCTTTCATCTAGTATCTAAACATTGAGTGTTGAGTGATTAATGTTGTGAGGGAGATCGGATCAACGTCGCTGGGACAATCTTAAACTATTTCTTTTGTAATCGTTTGATTAACACTCGTTTCAGGACTAATCTTTATCTTTTTTGTTTTGTACTTTGATTATCAATAATTTTCACCAAGGAATGGTTGGTTGGGTGAAAAATCTATGCTATATCTTTGTTTTATCATGTTTTAACATGGTATCAAATCTATCATTCGACCAATTAGGGTTTGTGAAACCGTAAATTTATTTTTGGGGGTTTTGCATCCTGGTTGTGTTCTTGAGGTTCCCTTTGACGTTCTGGAAGCTTTTATTGGTGGTGCCATTGATTTTCTTGAAAAATAAAATTAGGGTTTTTAGAAACCATAATTTTAATTTTTTGGGGATCTTCGTTCCTTGGTGTTTTGGAAGCTTATATTGGTGGTGTCGTTGATATTCTTGGTGGTGCCACTAGTTTTTTTGTGAAAACGTGTAAAATAAAATTAGGGTTTCAAAACCCTAATTTTAATTTTGGGGGTTTTCTGTTCGTGGCTCACCCATCCTCTAGACTAAGTGAATCTAGAGATTGGGTGTCTTTTTTTTATATTAGTAGTTTTTTTTACTGTAAGTCTTCTTTCGTTTTCCATTTTACCTATCTCTTGGTTACTCTTTGGATTGTTGTTGCTAGTGTGTGGGTGCAAAAGGATTCGGTTAACATCTTAACCCTCCAGCTTTGATTGGTGTAGATACCTGCTTTGGCCAATCCTAGTCCACGGCTAGCATTCCTGGTGATCCATTCTTTGTGTGATTATCTATTGATTTTTTATTCGTTGATTACTTATTTATTTATTGCATCTGCTTATTGTTGCTCTATTGTTCTGTTGCTTGTGTTGTTGTGAGGTATGAGTGGTATACCTCCTCCTCCTACACCCCCTGGTGGTGTTGGAGGAAATGGTGGTGATAGAGGTGTTCCTGAAACCACCCCTATTCTAATTGCTTTTATCAGCAACTTGGATGCTGGTAATCAACTCCACATTCATAATAGTGATAACAGTAGTTCTGTCTTAGTTCCTTTCAAACTACTCGGTACTAAAAACTATAAAATGTGGAATAATTCTATGAAACTTGCTTTACAAGCTAGAAACAAGTATGCCTTTGTTGATGGTTCTTGTTTAAGGGATTCTTACACTGATGATGTTTTGTGTGCTTAATGGGATAGATGTAATGCTATTGTGTTTACTTGGATCATGAATGTTGTATCTAGTGATGTTTATATAGGTCTTGTTTACTTTGAAAATGATGCTACTGTGTGGAAAGACTTAAATGAAACTTATGATAAAGTGGATGGTTCTGTTGTGTATAATTTGCTTCAAAAAATTAGGTCTGTTAAACAAAGGGGTAGTACTTTAGCTGATTATTATCATATATTGAACTCAATTTGGAGAGAATTTAATGTTGTTACTAAACTTCCTAAGTGTGTTTGTGTTTGTTAAGTGTACTTGTCCTGCTAGCACTAAGATGGCATTGCATCAGTAGATCATGAGGCTGGTGTAGTTCCTAATGGGTCTAAACTATTATCATCCTGTTAGGACTGCTATCCTCACTAGGGATCCTCTTCCTGATGTGAATGAGGCCTATGCTACAGTGTCTAGAGAGGAATTTGTTGATCCCTTTGATTGGATCTATATTATGTTAAGAACTAGTATAGTAGCTTGTAATCAAACTAAAACACTTTGAGAACTCTTACTCAAGCTAAATAAGTTATACGGAATCTAACTTATAAAGCACAAAATAACATAATTGCTTTTAACTATTCGATTCTCTTATTAATCGACTTGTATGAGGTACATGAATGACATCATACCTATGTTCCTTTTATAGAGTAAGGAACCCTAGAAACCTTAGAATTATTCTATAAAGATAACTATATCACAGACGATATATTATCAATATTCTAATTATTAAGTATATCACATAAGATATACTCTAACTATAACTATGACATATCTTATACAAAGATATATTCGTCCTAATCAATATAGCAGTACTTACTTTATAAGTAGCAGTACTTACTATGTACCGCGGTAACACTAACGGTACTTGAAAGATACTAACAGTACTTAAATTACACTAACGGTACTTGACACTTAACAATAATTCCCAACAATCATCCCCTAAACAAGAATGATAACTCATTGTCTTCTTGTTTCTCTTTGTACTGAGTGTATTTAGAATACATGTCTTCATTCTCTTCTTCAACCTTGGATTGAACTCGGTAATTTGTATTTGTATCCAACTGAATGTAGCCAAACACTTCAATGTAGATCTTCTTATGATAAGATAACCTTCAAGTCTCATGAACATCATCTCTGTCTTCAAACTATGATCTTCTTGTGTCTTGTAAACATTCATTTGATTTTGCAGCAACAGTAATTGTCTTCTTGAGTTAAATCTATGAACTCTGAATCATGAACTTCTGTCTTGATTTGACGAGACAAAACCTTCTAAGTATCTTTTCTTTAATACTTCTTTGCTTGCAACTTCATACCTAAAATAAAATAGTTAACAACAAAAACCAATCTGTATTGGCTTCATGATTTTTAGCAAATCATCAGCTATCAACAGATTTGATTTATTCTTTACCAGTTAGTCGTACCCTCTAGAATAGCCAATACTTTATTCATAAAGAATAAGGTGTACTGATAACCCTATAATTTTTGGTAAACTGTCAATCATCAATGGATTTGATTATGTCTTTACCTAGTACCGTTTGTCTAGGACTAGCCAACTCTTTGTCTCGAAACAAGGTGAGTTAGAACCATATAGTTTTTAACAAACTACCAGCTTTCAACGGATTTAAGAAGTCTTTACCATAAATCGTTTGCTTATGGACTAGCCAGTTCTTATGTGTGTTAGACATGGTGAACTGAGAACCATTTGTGAAGTGTGACTGAAAGTCAAACACTTAAGGCTCTTTCTCAGCTTCTTCATCTTGCTCCAAATCCTTGATTTGTTGTTTAACCATTCTGATCAACTCCAAAGCACCAACATACTCTTCTGAGATTTCTAATTGTTGTTCCAACATTCTTTCCAACAATCTTCTCTCAAATGGATATCTCTTCTCTTGTAGCATATAGTAAGTAACATCATTTATATCCAAAATATGCAACCCACATGACCTATAATATCTCTAGTAACTAGGAACCTGATTCTTTATACCTTCAACATTTTCTGATCAGAGTTGTGTGGTTCATACATGAAGAGTAATCCATTATACAGTAGCGATACCTCAGTTTTACCTGCACTCGCTTCTTGAACTAACCTGGAAAGATCTTTAATATTTTGTTTGTCAAGAATATGAAGAATATCTTTCAAAAGTCTGAACATTCTTGTTGTGCCATCAGTTCTTTGTATTCCATGAGCTTCTAATCCTTGATCCATAGTGTATATCCATCTAGCAATGGATGACTTCTTTCCTAAAATCTATGTATCAATACATTGATCTTCAAAATTTACTATCTTCAAGTACTTTCTCAAGCTCTCATCATCATCACTATCTTCTGTTGTTGATTTAGCCTTTTTCTTGACTTTATGATTCTTTGTTAATCTTTTCCTCTTAACACCCTTGGAGGTTTCTTCAAATTCCATTGAACCTTCTTCCAAGTTTGTATGTACCGTTTCTTCAGTATGTACTGTTGACTATGTATGTACTGCTTGTACATTTTCAGTCTTATCAACACCTTGAGCTTTATCTCATTCATTCATTCTTTGAGCAGTCTCTGTCCCTTTTGAACTTACCTTCTCCTTTATACGTTTCCTCGCATATGTAACCTTGATAGGTGGAGATGTTCTTGTATGTTCAGCAGTACTTGACTCAAATCTAGGAGCACTTCCAAATTGTCTTTGTTGTTGCAGATGTCTTTTAGCTTTTTCAACAGCTATCATATCTGCTTCAGATCCAATCTCAACAAAATTTAATTCAACTATTTTGTGTTGTTCATACAAAGCCTTGATTTCCTCAAAATTCTTCTTGACCAATTGAGCATGAGTGGAATGCTTAACTTTCTTGAGAAAAGTCATCATTTGATTCCTAATCTGCATGGTAGTTGGAGGCTTAATCCTTTCTCTTCTTCTTTTCTCAGCAAAGAATCTTTGTTGCTCCCTTACCAAATCATCTATCAATTTTGCTTTCTCTTCTTCATCATAAGCATCCCTTTCTTCAGCTATTAATGAGTTTGCAAGAAGCTCACTTTGCTTGTAGTTCAGCTTGAATCCTATCATACTCTTGTATATTCCATTCTTGCTGCACTCTCCTAGCTTCAAGCAATTGCTGCTTTGCTGCAAGTTCCTCTTGTAATTCTTCTTCACGAATTTGTGCTTGCACTCTAAAAGCATATTCCTCATCATGGTCTGGTTGATTAAATCTATACATGACTTTGCTTATATCATTATCTGAATCACTTTCATTTTCATATTCTAATTGTAACTGCTTCTTGCCCTTATCCTTTGGATTAATATTTGGTAACTTCTTCTTCAGCTTGGAAGATCTTTCCGCATCCTCACTAGCTTGTTGTTGAATAATAGTACCTTTAGTGGGTTGTGAAGCTTGAACTTTCTTACCTTTAGTCTTATCCTTTTTGGCAAGAACTTCTTGTTGTGTCTTCTTCTCAATCTCTGCTTGTCTTGCTCTTTTAGCTGAACTCTTTTCTCTCAAATCAAGCAGTACTTGAGCTAAAGTCTCATCCTCTCAAAAGGAGTTTGAATTTCTAGTGAAGGCTGATCTCCAGCATTACTTGTAGTCGGCTTAGTTGGCTTAGCAGTACTTGGGTCTTCAACAATGTCAGCAATACTTGTAGTTGGCTTAGTTAGCCTAGCAGTACTTGGATCTTCCACAATTTTGACTTCACCAGTGTAAGACACACTTGTTTCTTCAATCACAAGAGTATCTCCAAATACATTTTCTTCCACTGAAGCTATCTTCTCAACTTGTAACCCCTCAGTCTTGTCTGATCCATAGCTCACTCTTGATCTTAACAGTACTTAGAAATACTGTTTCTTGTGAAACCAGAATTGCCTTGTGGTGGATTTGAAGATTAGGAAATTGGACATTAATCTCCTCCAGATTCTCATAGAAACTACTCCAATTTACTTGAAGTTGTGGTGATTGAGGTTGTGGCTCTGGCTGAGTTACCAATATTTCTTCAATTTATGGTTCCTAATGAGTAAGTTGTGGTTCTTCTTGTTGAAGCTCCATGTTAGTAGGCTCTTCCACACCAGTCTCTAAACCATTGCCATCTTCAAAATTCCCAATGACATCATCATCAGCTTTAAAGTTGATGTCATTTCCAGAGACCCTTGTTTGAATATCAGAAGAAGATAGTGGTTCTTCATAATTCCTCCCTTGTTTGGTTGCATTCAGTTGCCTATTCTTGAGGTTTATGAATCTTTGCTTCTTAAGAGCAGCTTTCTGAATAGACTTGTTCTGCCTCATACAAGGGGATACCTCATTCCTTAACTTGATTAGGCTGGCCTCCAATTCAGCAATTTTCTTGTCTTGAACAAGCTTTTCCTTTTGTAACACCTGTACCTGTTTAGACAGGCTAGTGCACAAAGCAGTTAAATTTTCAACATCCACCACCTCTGTTTCATGTGCTTGTGGTGAACCACTAGCAGCAATGGAAGCAGCAGGTGTAGGGATCATCTCATCTGAATTTGGTTGATTACCAATATTGTGAGAAGAAGATTGAGAATCTTATGAGGAATGGGAACTCTGGTTAGAAGGAGTTTGCTGAGAACCACTAGCAGTGCTAGGTTCTTCACCTTCTTGATGGGCAGGTTGAGCTAACATATTAGCAAATAAGGTTGTGACAGTTCCTGTGAAGGCATTGCCTTGTTTGGTCAAGAAAGAGAAAGTTCACTTTGTGAATGTAGGAACATCCTATGTATTTGTTAATTTTGGTAGGTTAGGGATTTGGTCATTAACTAAAGTCTAAATGAATCTAGGATACATTAAAAACTTCTTAACTCCTTCTAAATTCCTAGTCATGCCTTCAAAAATTAATTTTTAAAAAATTGAAAACTCTGTTATTTGCCAGACAAATACCAGTTGATGCCAATGCAACATGGATTTGATCAAAAGAAGTACTTTTGGAGCTTTAACAATGAATAATGGCATGAAAAAGCAATTTCGATTGTGGTGAAAACAAAGCTTTAAAGAAAGTAAGACTTTCTATACCACCCTCATAACCCATGGCTGCAAGGCCATCATGTATCTCTGTATTGTTTAGCATACTAAGTCCATTTTCATCATTCAGTCTCAAACTAGCCCTTAGCAGTACTTCAGTTACATAGACGTTTCTATGATTTACCTAGCCTTAATACAAGGTTGATCAAAACGAGTACCTAACACAACAGTATTCCAAAATTGTTCAACTATAGGAATAGAGACAATGGGACTTACAGTGAGCGCGAAACAAATATGACTTCGAGATAAAAATCCAAGTATCTCATGGAAACTAAGAGAATCATCATTCTGAGCAAGGTTCGCAACCAAGTTGTGCTTAGAGATCACTTGTAAAGCAGCCATTAGTATTTTTAATGATCGAAAAATTAGAGAGAAGCTTATAGAATTAAGAGATAAGAATAAAAGATTAGGTGAATCAATTGTATAATTAGAGTAAGTATTTATGTAAATAACAAACCCAAGCGCGAAGAAACCGCCAAATTTACAAAAGAGACCCTTAACGGTACAACGGACATGTAGCGGTACATGGAACATACTCAGTACTTGGATTTTTGCTAGCGGTACTTGGATCCATAACGGTACCTCACAATTTTGACCAGTTCATGCATTCCACTATCATTATAACATCTTTTATCTTATTCTATCAACCTGCAATCACATCAAAAACACAAAAAAAAAACATACACTATACAATAAAAATTAGCATAAAAATTGTATAGTTATTACCTGCCCTCAACATATGCAGTAGTCTATTGGTTGAGCATACCAATATGTGTCACCAAGAATTCAAATCTCTTTGCATCAAATGCCTTAGTCAACAAATCAGCTACATTGTTGTCTGTATGAATCTTCAAGACTTGAATAAGCTTCTTGTCATAGGCATCTCTTATGAAGTGATGTCTTATTTCAATATGCTTGGTCTTGGAGTGAAAGGTTGGATTCTTGACAATACATATAGTACTTTTATTATCAATGTAAATATTGGTGTTCATGAAGTTGAACCCATATGTAGAAACTAGAAGGGGGGTTGAATAGTTTCTAATCGGTTTATCTCCTAATTAAAGTTATTTTCAATTAGGTGAGTGCAAAAACTATCTTTTACTTGAAAGCTAGTTGCATAATGATTAGGTTCAAATCTAATGCATTAACAATGTGTAGTAAGTGTAATGATAATGAATTTAAGTAATGAGTAAGGAAAGAAACAACCTAGTAGGAAGACACCAAGATTTATAGTGGTTCGGCAATGAGGCTCTATCCTCGTTCCTACTCCACTCCTCGAGTACACCTTACTCGACATTTCCACTATATCCACAAGCTCTCTTCTTGTCGGAGAAAACCTTACAACATCGCTTACATTATTTTCCGACACTAAGCTAAATGTCGAGACCTAATCTTGGCTAGGACCAATCTATACAACGTCGTCCACTTCACCATTTACGACACAAGGCTAGATGTCGAGTTCTAATCCAAAGTTAGAACCAATATTCACAATGTTGCCTACTTCACCTTTTTTCGACACAAGGCTAGATGTCGAGTTCTAATCCAAAGCTAGAACCAATCTTCACGACTCTTCACTTTGAAGCTAAGTGAGAACTTCACACAACACAACTACATATCACTTTATAGTTTAGTGAGAACTCACAAGACACAACCACATCACTTTATAGTTTAGTGAGAACTAACACAACTAATTACAACTCGACTAAACATATCCAAGTACACACATGTAGCTTGGATCTACACAACACAAATCCAAGCACACACATGTGCAAAGGATTTACACAACTCTAATCCAAGTATTCACAAATAGCTTGGATGAATACAACTAGTCCAAGTATTCACAAATACATTGGATCTACACAAGACACAAATAAACAAATGATGAGTATGACTAGATCTTTAGGAGAAGGTGATCTTCATCAAAGCTTCATCTTTAATCACATCACAAGTGTGTGAGTGATCTTCTCTTTGAAAAATGTAAAGAAGGAGATCAAGAGGATAATCATGAGTAAACATATTTAACACATTAAGTGATCATTTACAAATGACTAGGATTAGATAGGAGAAAGAAGGCCGAAAGAGATGTCCAGAAAGGATTAATGAAAATACAGATTTGATCCACTATTCATAGAAGACAAATGCCAACGGTTATCTGGGGGCGGTTCCTTAGCTACCCAGGCGGTTCCTTTATCGATAGGGCACCGCATAGGCACTTAAAGAACCACGAGAAGTAGACTCCGCTCCTTTTTGTCTTTTAGTGAATTTGAAATATATGAGGCTGTTTAAACCTTCAAAGGATATTCTTATGGCATTTGGAATGTGCCATATTCAAATTTACATTTTCATTTTAATAAAACATTTTCTTAAAAATAAATTTTATTAAAAATCTTTTGTTACATTTGACAAAAGTGAGTTTTAAGGCTAATCACTTTTATGATCACTAAGCATGATTAAGATATGTTAGTGTAATGATTATTACCTTGATGATAGTGTTTGTTAGATAATTCATTTTATGATTGTGTTTGACAATAAATGTCTTTGTAATTTGTCGTGATCAAAACTAAGAAAGATTAAATAATACTAACAATGTTTTTAGGCATTGCTTTGCATTAACACCATAATCTAACAACTGATTTTAAATACAAAGTACTTGTCCACATCAATGAGCAGCAGCTACATATTCAGCTTCAGTTGTAGAAGTAGCAACAATGGTTTGCTTCTTACATTGCCATGATATGAGTCTTCTGCCTAGGAATTGACAACCTCCTGTTGTGGATTTCCTAAAATACAGGTTTATTCGAATTATTAACGAGTTTATCACTATCATTTCTCCCCCTTTTGTCTAAGCAAAAAGGTTAGCACAAGTCTTTGAAGAAGAAAAGAACCGAACTTTGCTAGTAGTTCCCCTTGGGTGCTTACTTCCCCTTGCTTGGGGCACCAAGTAAATGAGCTAAGGTGACATGCTACACAAAGGTTAGAAGAAAGAAAAAAAACACTAATGTATGTATGTGCACTACCTACTAACTAACTTGAGAGGGAAAAGGAAAAGAAATCTGAAATTAGAAGCAAACATTTGCTAAGTATGTCCAAAGAGTATGTATTGACAACATCAAAGTTTAATTGGTAGAATAAAGGAAGAAAAGAAACATCCAAACTAATCAAAGATGATTTAAAATGTCAAGGGGTTAAAATTTAGAATTTATGGAATCACCCATAATTAATTTTAAGTTTTAACCATGATCAACTCTTTAACAAATGTGTGAAATAGAATTAGTGGGAAAGATAACATGCACATTACGCAAATATGAAATAACATACAAGAGAAATATTCATACACATAATATAAATATTTAAAGCAAAAAATATGGAAAATAAACCAGAAAGCATAAACTACTCTAATAGTGATAATCTTTCAAGATTGCTTAAGTTTTATTGACTCAGACAACTAAAGTACAAAATGTGCTTTAGTTGGAAAAGAAAGACGACGAAGTATCATTCGAAGTTTTGTTCACGGGAACGAAAACTTTGAGAGGAGGTCGAGTGAGGAGGAATTCAAGGAAATTTAGCTTGTCATAGATATGAGCAAGTTCAATTTGTTGAAAACGAAAACAAGCACACGAGGAACCATGATGCAAAACAAAGTCGTTAGATGGGGGAGGTCCATCAAAATTAGAGGTTGGTGGAGAGGGAGATAATGGATAAGAGATGTTTTCACAATGCCTAGTGAGATTAGGGAAAGAAGATAGGTCATTGAGTTGAGGAGAGTTGAAAGGTTTTGGTGGTGGTGGAAGAATTTCCTTTTCTCCGGTAATTGGATTTATAGAGTAAGTCTCATTCCAATATTGAATCCGAGAGAAAGAGGAATGCTTGGAGGATTTTGGAGAAAAAGAATCATGAGGATTCTTGTTCTTTTTTATCCAAACGGGTCGAACCGAGATTTTCGGTTTCTTTGAAAGCTTAGAAGAAGAAGCTTTAGGTTGAGAAGATTGTGACAAAAAAATGTCAAGGTTATGAAAGGAAGAATTAGGCATTATGAGGGATGAAGAAAAGAGCTCCCAAAAGAGAAGAATTAAAGAAAAGAGACAAGGCAATCATTTGAAATGAAAATAAAAGGTTTTAGGAAATGTTTAGTCAAATTGGGTAAATAAAGAATCTTAACCAAGACAGTGGTCAAAGAAGAAAGACCAAAAGTAAGCCAAGAACGGCTTTCCTGTACGCGGTTCCTTAATATAGCCCACGGTTCCATATTGATATGGAGCCGCCTGGGGGCTAAGGAGCCGCGTCCAGAGGACAGTAAACCTTTATTTTCAAAAGTTTTGGAGAAAAATAAGACTTTTTCAAAATTTTGCAAATCTTGGATTTTTACCTCTTTTAGCACTAGAGTATGCTAGGGTTGCATAAAAGCATCACATTCCCAAATAATGTCTTGACAAAGGGTGAAAAATATTTAGATAAAATTTGATCCAATTTTAAGTCAAGTTTTAGAGGTTGTGATAGATTTAGGTTCAATTTTAAATAAATTAAAGTTGATTAATGTGATCATATAGATTAAAACACATAAAACAAAATCCATAAATCATCCACATGAGAAAATCATGAGGGAAAAGAAAGGAAATACAATAAATAAAAAGACAATTAACTACTACAAAGATAGCTAAAGCTAGGTCTTGAAATCATAGTCCTCTTTGGCTTGACCTTCTTTAAAAAACATGTTATTTTGAAAACCATCATTCATCTCCTAGGAGGAGGCATGGAGAACAAGGCAAGCAAAAAATCATGAAACCTTCTATGAAGACCAAGCATCTCCAACCATAGGTTTTGAATGATGTAGTTATTATAGAGACAACATGGGCAATTTGCACCATGAGCTTCTAGGAACCTAAAGAAGTAAGGATCACCTATGAAGTAAGGAATAGGAATGCCCAAAATAGGAGCATTAGTATTTGAGGGTGGAGGAGGTGGTGGAGGCATAGTGTCCAAGGGTGAGATGGGAGAATTTGGTGGAGTAAAAGGAGAGGTAACCAAAGGCTCAAGTACAAAGGGAATGCTTTCTAGAGGTTGAGGTTGAGAAACCACATCCAAAGGAGGTCTGGGAGTGAAGGGTGAAGAAAGCTCATTCATTCTTGATTGGAATGAAGAGGAGGTAGAACCATGTGAATGGTTAGTACCATGGGTTGAGTTTTTCTTGCATGGAAAAAGGGGTGGTGAAGGTGAAGAGGAAATGAGAATAGGAGAAATCTCCTTTTTGGGAGTGTGAAAAGATGAAGAACCAATGTTAGGTAACTTAATCTTAATTTTAAGGCTTCTTTTGGAGGAGGAAGTTTTGGAAGAAGTGGATGTTCTAGTGGACACCATGATTGTGTGTTAAGGTTTAGAGAAGAGTTGAAGGGATGAAGAACATAATCAACAAGAGAGGGTTTAAGAAGAGAAGGGAATGATCCAAACTAGTAATGGGTTAAAATTATTTTAGGTGAATAATAAAATTAGGTAGCCTAGTTTAGGAAAGTGCAGGTTATTGCAAAGATTTAATCAAAGTTTTGCACACATTAAAGAAAATAGTGTAAAGCAAAGATTCTATCGAAACAGGGACAGGCGGTTCCTTATGTAGAGCCACGGTTCTTCATCGCTAAGGAACCGTGGATTCGATAAGGAACCGCGACCAGTGGTGTCAAAAATTTGTACTTCCTCAAACTTTGGTTATCCCAGATTTCACACAAGTAAATAGCAAGCCAAAGTTAACTATAAATCAAAATATAGGAAGCTAACAAACACATAATATGCACAAAGCTATGCAAATTGAATGATCAATATCATAGACGATTAGGATTAAAATACCAAGTAATCCAAACATAAAGTATTAGTTACCAATCATAACAACCAAAATAAAAAGAAAGTAAGGATAAATAGTTCAATAATTCAAACATGTTCACAAACATGTTAACCTTGATAAAACAATGTTTCATTTCTTCTTCTTGCCAAGTCCCTTGATCAATTTGGCTATGTTCTTGAATGATCCTCTTGACTCCACTCGATGATCATACAACTCACCTTGGGTTTTAAGATTAGCTCGGTAGACATCCACAAGACCGAAGTTTTCGGGAAGTCCACTAGTAGCATAGTGAGGAGGAGGGATGATTTCTTCTAACCCTTCCATTAAAGTGTCCATGGATGGGTGGGAGTTACTCGAAGAACCAACATGAGCACTTGTCCCTACGCCACCACCATCACTTGGTGACATATCAAAGTCCTCATCATCGGACTCTTGTGGATCAGACTTTCTCGAACCTCGATCACTTCTAGCTTTTCGTGGTTGTACCTTTTGAATTGGTAGCATGACACGTTCGACTGAACGAAAGCGAGAAATGTTGATGTCGGGATAGTCTTCACCAACTTTATTAAGAAGTTTAGTAAGGAGCATGGCATAGGGAAGATTTGTTTTGGGTTTGGAAAGAGCATAAGTGATTCGTCGAGCGATGTAGTATGCGAGATTGTACTTGGCGTTGGTAGCGATGCAACATAACATGTGCGTCATACACGCCGGAATATGATCCCGGTTTCCGCCAAGACAAAATGCATTCGCCCTAAGGATGTCGGCCCAAGGGACCATACAATCATTTAGGTCGCTTAAGAGAACCTCATAGCGTTTTAATCGACGCTTGGTAGAGTGGAGGCTTCTTACAACGTTTCCACTACGCTCTTTACAAATGACATCAAGAATGTAGTCAAGGTCAGTCTCTTCATTTTCATTTGGAGCATAGTCGAATAGTTCAAGAAGATAATCAAGTTTCCATTTATCAATAAATCGACAAGTGCCCACAAATAGAGCACGAAGAGCTTGACCAAAGTCTTCAAGAGAGAGTTTAATGAGTCGACCTTCAAGGATGAACCCAACATATACTCTATCATTATCATAAATGAGAGAGTATGTGCTAAAGAACTCTAAGAGAAATTCGGTATATATATCCTCTTTGATGTCCAACGAACAATCAAACCCAATTTCTCCGAACATCGATCGAGTATATATATATCCCTCAATATACTCTTCGACAACTCTACCCTCGTGAAAGCAACGTTTTTGGAGTGAGGAATATGTGTTTGTAAGTTGAGGGGAATCATACATTTCGGAAAGGTTTGGCATATATTGTCTAGTGTAATGGTGGTCTTGTTGAAATTCTAAAGGCATGATTAGTACCTAAATAATCACAAAAGTATTTCCCTAGTTACTCATATGTTACATATAAACCAAAAATCAAAAAGATGAGAATGTGTTTAATCAATCTCTTGACAAACCAAGGTTTAATCCTTATCATTCTCATATTCACAATGTACCTAGTTCATTATTAACAATGACACATTGACCATGTAAGATCAATAATGAACTTGAACATTGTTTTTTCAAAACAAGGTTTTTAGGTAAGCATTTAACAATGCCATTACCAACTTGTTCATGTGTTCATATCTGTAGAAACTAGAAGATGGGGTTGAATAGTTTCTCATCGACTTATCTCCTAATTAAAATTCCTTTCAATTAGGTGAGTGCACCAAACTATCTTTTACTTGAAAGCCAGTTGCATAATGATTAGGTTCAGTTCTAATGTATTAACAATGTATAGTAAGTGTAGTGATAATGAATGTAAGTAAAGAGCAAGGAAAGAAACAACCTAGTAGGAAGGCACCAAGATTTATAGTGGTTTGGCAATGAGGCTCTATCCTTGTTCCTACTCCACTCCTCGAGTACACCTTACTCGAGATTTCCACTATATCCACAAGCTCCCTTCTTGGCGGAGAAAACCTTACAACCTCGCTTACATTATTTTCCGACACTAAACTAAATGTTGAGACCTAATCTTAGCTAGGACCAATCTACACAACGTCGCCCACTTCACTCTTTTACGACACAAGGCTAGATGTCGAGTTCTAATCCAAAGGTAGAACCAATCTTCACAACGTTGCCTACTTCACCATTTTCCGATACAAGGCTAGATTTCGAGTTCTAATCCAAAGCTAGAACCAATCTTCACGACTCTTCACTTTGAAGCTAAGTGATAACTTCACACAACACAACTACATATCACTTTATAGTTTATTGAGAACTCACAAGATACAACCACATCACTTTATAGTTTAGTGAGAACTCACAAGACACAACCACATCACTTTATAGTTTAGTGAGAACTAACACAACTAATTACAACTCAACTAATCATATCCAAGTACACACATGTAGCTTGGATCTACACAACATAAATCCAAGCACACACATGTGCAATGGATGTACACAACTCTAATCCAAGTATTTACAAATAACTTGGATGAACACAACTAATCCAAGTATTCACAAATACATTGGATCTACACAAGACACAAATAAACAAATGATGAACATGACTAGATCTTTAGGAGAAGGTGATCTTCATCAATGCTACATCTTTCATCACATCACAAGTGTGTGAGTGATCTTTTCTTTGGACAAGGTAAAGAAATAGATCAAGAGGATAATCATGAGTAAACATACTTAATACATTAAGTGATCATTTACAAATGACTATGATTTGATAAGGGAAAGAAGGATGAAGAAGATGTCCAAAAAGGGTTAATGAGAATGTAGATTTGATCCACTATTTATAGGACAAAACATCCAACGGCTATATCTGCCCGCGGTTCCTTATTGGAGCCCGCTGTTCCTTATCGATAAGGAACCGCCGTAGGTGCTAAGGTACCGCCGGCGTAGACTCCACTCCTTTTTGTCATTTAGTAAATTTGAAATATCTGAGGTTGTTTAAACCTTCAAAGGATATTCTTATGGCATATGGAATATGCCATATTCAAATTTACATTTTCATTTTAATAAAACATTTTCTTAAAAATAAAGTTAATTAAAAATCTTTTGTTATGTTTGACAAAAGTAAGTTTTAAGGCTAATCACTTTTATGATCACTAAGCATGATTAAGATATGTTAGTGTAATGATTATTACCTTGATGATAGTGTTTGTTAGATAATTCGTTTTATGATTGTGTTTGACAATAAATGTCTTTGTAATTTGTCGTGATCAAAACTAAGAAAGATTAATTAATACTAACAATGTTTTTAGGCATTGCTTTGCATTAACGATCCCCCCTTTTTGATTACGACAAACTATAAACTCATTTATGTAAAATACAAGTTTATTCAGATTATAAACGAGTTTATCACTATCATTTCTCCCCCTTTGTCGAAGCAAAAATGTTAGCACAAGTCTTTGAAGAAGAAAAGAACCGGACTTTTGCTAGTAGCTCCCCCTTGGGGCTTACTCCCCCTTGCTTGGGGCACCAAGTCAATGAGCTAAGGTGACATGCTACACAAAGGTTAGAAGAAAGAAAAGAAACACCAATGTATATATGTGCACTACTTACTAACTAACTTGAGAGGGAGAAGGAAAAGAAATCTTAAATTAGAAGCAAGCATTTGCTAAGTATGTCCAAAGAGTGTGTATTGACAACATCATAGTTCAATTGGTGGAATAAAGGAATAAAAGAAACATCCAAACCAATCAAAGATGATTTAAAATGTCAATGGGTTAAAATTTAGAATGTATGGAATCACCCATAATTAATTTTAAGTTTTAACCATGATCAACTCTATAACAAATGTATGAAATAGAATTAGAGGGAAAGATAACACACATAACATTCATATTACATTAATATGAAATAACATACAAGATAAATATTCATACACACAATATGAATATTTAAAGCAAAAAATATGGAAAATAGACCACAAAGCATAAACTACTCTAATAGTGATAATCTTCTAAGAGTGCTTAAATTTTATTGACTCAAACAACTAAAGTACAAAATGTGCCTTAGTTGTAAAAGAAAGACGACGAAGCATCCTTCGAAGTTTTGTTCACGGGAACGAAAACTTTGAGAGGAGGTCGAGTGAGGAGGAATTCAAGAAAATTTAGCTTGTCATAGATATGAGCAAGTTAAATTTGTTGAAAACGACAACAAGCACACGAGGAACCATGATGCAAAACAAAGTCGTTAGATGGGGGAGGTCCATCAAGATTAGAGGTTGGTGGAGAGGGAGAAAATGCATAAGAGATGTTTTCATAATGCCTAGTGAGGTTAGGGAAAGAAGATAGGTCATTTAGTTGAGGAGAGTCGAAAGGTTTAGGTGGTGGTGGAAGAATTTCTTTTTCTCTGGTAATTGGATTTATAGAGTAAGTCTCATTCCAATATTGAATCGAGAGAAAAAGGAATTCTTGGAGGATTTTGGAGAAGAATAATCCAGAGGATTCTTGTTCTTTTTGATCCAAATGGGTTTAACCGAGATTTTCGGTTTCTTTTAAAGCTTAGAAGAAGAAGCTTTAGGTTGAGAAGTTTGTGACAAAGAAATGTCAAGGTTAGCAAAAGGAAGAATTAGGCATTATGAGGGATGAAGGAAAGAACTCCCAAAAGAGAATAATTTAAAGAAAATAGACAAAGCAAAGATTTGAAATGAAAAAGAAAGGTTTTAGGGAATGTTTAGCCAAATTGGGCAAACAAAAAATCTTAACCAAAACAGTGGTCAAAGAAAAAAGACGAAAAATAAGCCAATAACGGCTTTACTGGGCGCGGTTCTTTAAAATAGCCCGCGGTTCCATATCAATATGGATCCGCCTAGAGGTTAAAGAACCGCGTCCAGTGGACTCAATACTTGATTTTCAAAAGTTTTAGAGAAAGATAAGACTTTTCGAAATTTTACAAATCTTGGATTTTTACCTCTTTTAGCACTAGAGAATGCTAGGGTTGCATAAAAGCAACACATTCACAAAGAATGTCTTGACAAAGGGTGACAAAATATTTAAATAACATTTTGGTCCAATTTTAAGTCAAGTTTTTAGAGGTTGTAGTAGATTTAGGTTCAATTTTAAATAAATTGAAGTTGTTTAATGTGATCACATAGATTAAAGCACATAAAAACTAAATCCATAAATCATCCACATGAGAAAATCATGAGGGAAAGGAAAGGAAATACAAGAATTAAAAAGACAATTAACTACTACAAAGATAGCTAACAACTAGGTCTTGAATTCATAGTTCTCTTTGGCTTGATATTCTTTTTAAAAAAGCATGTTAATTTGAAAACCATCATTTATCTAGGAGGCATGGAGAACAAGACAAGCAATAAATCATGCAACCTTCTATGAAGGCCAAGCATATCCATCCTTAGGTTTTGAATGATGTATTTATTATAGAGACAACATGGGCAATTTGCACCATGAGCTTTTAAGAACCCAAAGAAGTAAGGATCACCCATGAAGTGGGGGATAGGAATGCCCAAAATAGGAGCATTAATGTTAGAGGGTGGAGGAGGTGGTGGAGGCATAGTGTCCAAGGGTGAGATGGAAGAGTTTGGTGGAGTGAAAGGATAGGTGACCAAAGGCTCAAGTACAAAGGGGATACTTTGTAGAGGTTGAGGTTGAGAAATCCCATCCAAAAGAGGACTAGGGGTGAAAGATGAAGAAAGCTCATTCATTCTTGATTGGAATGAAGAGGAGGTAGAACCATGAGAATGGTTAGTACCATGGGTTGAGTTTGTCTTGCATGAAGCAAGGGGTGGTGAAGGTGAAGATGAAATGAGAATGGGAGAGATCTCATTTTTTGAGTGTGAAAAGATGAAGAACCAATGTTAGGTATCTTGATCTTAATTTTGAGGCTTCTTTTTTAGGAAGAAGTTTTGGAAGAAGTGGATGTTCTAGTGGACACCATGGTTGTGTGTTAAGGTTTAGAGGAGAGTTGAAGGGATAAAGAACACAATCAACATGAGAGGGTTTAAGAAGAGAAGGGAATGATCCAAACTAGTAATGGGTTAAAATCATTTTATATGAATAATGAAATTAGGTACCCTAGTTTAGGAAAGTGCAGTTTTTTTTTAAAAATTATCAAATTTTTACACAGATTAAGAAAAATAGTGTAAAGCAAAGATTCTGTCAAAACAGGAACAGGCGGTTCCTTAAGTAGGTCCGCGGTTTATCGCTTAGGAACCGCGGGTTCGATATGGAACCGCCACCAGTGGTGACATAATAGTGCACTTCCTTAAACTTTGGTCAACCCATATTTCACACAAGTAAATAACAAGCCAAAGTTAACTATAAGTCAAAATTTAGGAAGCTAACAAACACATAATATGCACAAAGCAATGCAACTATTAGGATTAAAATACTAATAATCCAAACATAAAGTATTAGTAGACAACCATAATAAATGTTTAACAATTCATACATGTTTACAAACATGTTAACCTTGATAAACCAATGCTTCATTTCTTCTTTTTTGCCAAGTCCCTTGATCAATTTGGCTATGTTCTTGAACGATCCTCTTGAATCCACTCGATGATCATACAACTCACCTTGTGTTTTAAGATTAGCTCGGTAGACATCCGCAAGACCGAAGTTTTCGGGAAGTCCACTAGTAGCAAAGTGACGAGGAGGGATGATTTCTTCTAACCCTTCCATGAAAGATTCCATGGATGGGTGGGAGTTACTCGAAGAACTAACATGAGCACTTGTGCCTATGCCACCACCATCACTCGGTGACATATCAAAGTCCTCATCATCGGACTCTTGTGGATCGGACTTTCTCGAACCTCGATCACTTCTAGATTTTTGTGGTTGTACCTTTTGAATAGGTAGCATAAGACGGTCGACCAAACGAAAGCGAGAAATGTTGATGTCGGGATAATCTTCACCAACCTTCTTAAGAAGGCGAGTAAGGAGCATGGCATAGGGAAGATTTGCTTTGGGTCTAGAAAGAGCATAAGTGATTCGTTGAGCGATATAGTATGCGAGATTGTACTTGGCGTCGATAGCGATGCAACATAACATGTGCGCCATACACGCCGGAATATGATCCCGGTTTCCGCCAAGACAAAATACATTCTCCCTAAGGATGTCGGCCCAACGAACCATACAATCATTTATGTCGCTTAAGAGAACCTCATAGCGTTTTACTCGACGCTTGGTAGAGAGGAGGCTTCTTACAACGTTTCCACTACGCTCTTTACAAATGACATCAAGAATGAAGTTAAGTCAATTTCTCCATTTTCATTTGGAGCACAGTAAAATGGTTCAAGAAGATACTCAAGTTTCCATTTATCAGTAAATCGACAAGTGCCCACCAATGGAACAGGAAGAGCTTGACCAAAGTCTTCAAGAGAGAGTTTAATGAGTCGACCTTTAAGGATGAACCTAACATATACTTTATCATCATCATAAATGAGAGAGTATGTGCTAAAGACCTCTAGGAGAAATTCAGGATATATATCCTCTTTGATGTCCAACAAACAATCAAACCCAATTTGTCCAAACATTGATCGAGTATATATATATCCCTCAATATCCTCTTCGACAACTCTACCCTCGTGAAAGCAACGTTTTTGGAGTGAGGAATAGGTGTTTGTTAGTTGAGGGGAAGCACACATTTCGGAAAGGTTTGGCATGTATTGTCTAGTGTATCGGTGGTCTTATTGATATTTCGAAGGCATGATTAGTACGTAAATACAACAAAAATGTTTCTCCAATCACTCATATGAAAAATAAAAATCAAAATTTCAAAAGATGAGAATATGTTTCATCAATAGCTTGACAAACAAAGGATTAATCCTTGTCATTCTCATGTTCAAAATGTACCTATTTCACCATTGACCAAACCATATGAACTATGTAAGATCAACAATGAACTAGAACATTGGTTTTTCAAAACAAGGTTTTTAGGTAAGCATTTAACAATGCCATTACCAACTTGTTCATGGGTTCATATCAATTCCATCAATCAACCAAACTATTTAGTCAAAATTAGGATTTGTTCTACAAATGGGTTTTAATGAAATCTCAATGAATATGAACCTAAGGAATCATAGTAACAATACTATGTCAACTCTTATTCCTAATAAGGTTCTAATTCAATGTCAATTTTAAAAAGCCCCAATTATGAATGTAAGAACCTTGGAATAAATTATATGAAATTTAAAGAAATAAATTACAATTAATTGATCTTGGATGATGGATGAGTGAAACCCACAAACTTGAATCAATTAATTTGAGTGATTTAAGGGTTTGAAGCTTCAACAATGGTGGAAAAACAAGAAAAAACTGTCGACTGAGTGTGAAGGAGAGAGAATGACTTGTTTGAAAAGGATATTTTAATAAAACTGGCGCTCTGACAAAAGCTACTGCCCGTGGTTCCTTATCGATAAGGAACCGCGCCTCTGAGCCGCCAGAGATAAAGAACCGCCTACAGAGGCAGGTTTCTATCAAAGAAAGAAAATGAATTTTTGAAAACCAAAGTTTTTAAAATACTTAAAAATATATCTTAAACCGTTTAGGATATCATTGGACCATCACAACACTAGGTAATAATGCCTTGTTGAAGGATTACGAGTTGAATCGAGATAGGAAAAGACCGAAACGAACAAACGACTACTCGTAGCAAAAAGGCAAAGGGAGAGGAGTCAAGAGAAGTGAATCAAGACCGAGAACATTGTTCAAGAGACAAATGACAATCTTCAAATTGAGGAGGTGAAGAGCTTGTGTCATATATAGTGGTTTAAGACGTGCCTTTCTGGCGAAAGTCTAAACGGCTTTGGTAATGAATTAAACCAAGCAATTTTGATGCATAGAATAAAATCATTTTTAAGAGTAGTCTTATTCTATTTCAAAACATGAGCAAAGTATAGATTCACTTTGTCTCCCACATGATCGGATAATTATTGCTAGAATTAACAATAACAATATCCTTGGAATATTTCAATTCCAAATGTGTAAAATCCACCTACAACTTAATGAAGTAGTTTGGTATCTCAAGGGATTTACTAATCATCCTAGAGATGAGCTTAATTGCACAAGTTACACATGATATAGGGCCTACTAACCGTAAGGGTGCAAACCATAGAAATCATGCTTGATACTTTAAGCTTCTACTAACTCACCCTACATCTACATAGTGAGTCAAGTATCCAAGCAATGAAGGTTTGAGAGGGAAAGAGAAAAGAATCACAAACCACAAATAATTGTCAAGGCAAGGATTCCAAGAGCAAGCATATAGTCAATTAATGATCAAAAGAATGATCAATAGGGCGTGTGGAAGAACGAAAGCGTACCTTGGCCACAAGTTGCATTCCGAGATTTCAAGGAACCGATGCAAAGCCCAATTATGACTAATAGTGACTACTAAGTCTTCAAAGACTAGTATCACTTCTACCCATCTTGATATCATCATTCAATGATGTTGGAAATCAAAGAAGATGAGTCTTCTACAAGTGTAAGCAACTCATTCCACAATCAATAGAATGATTTATCTTCATGAGTACCTACACATAACAAGATGCAAACTAGTAGATACATTTCAAGAGTAAATCTAAAATGCATTAATACTACTAATTTAAGAAATATGCAATATATACATTTTAAAAGGCCTATTTTCAACAAAAAATAGTTTTGACCAAAGAAAAACATTAGTACAACATAACCTTCTAATTTGAGGAGACAATGGATCGATCCAAGTTTTAAAGTACAATATACTTCAAAGATCTTGTGTCACCATCGCTCTGATACCAATTGTAGAAACTAGAAGGGGGGTTGAATAGTTTCTCATCGGTTTATCTCCTAATTAAAATTCCTTTTAATTAGTTGAGTGCACAAAACTATCTTTTACTTGAAAGCTAGTTGCATAATGATTAGGTTCAATTCTAATGCATTAACAATGTATAGTAAGTGTAGTGATAATGAATGTAAGTAAAGAGTAAGGAAAGAAACAACCTAGTAGGAAGACACCAAGATTTATAGTGGTTTGGCAACGAGGCTCTATCCTCGTTCCTACTCCACTCCTCGAGTACACCTTACTCGAGATTTCCACTATATCCACAAGATCCGTTCTTGGCGGAGAAAACCGTACAACGTCGCTTACATTATTTTCCGACACTAAGCTAAATGTCGAGACCTAATCTTAGCTAGGACCAATCTACACAACGTCGCCCACTTCACTCTTTTACGACACAAGGCTAGATCTCGAGTTCTAATCCAAAGGTAGAACCAATCTTCACAACGTTTCCTACTTCACCATTTTCCGACACAAGGCTGGATGTCGAGTTCTAATCCAAAGCTAGAACCAATCTTCACGACTCTTCAGTTTGAAGCTAAGTGAGAACTTCACACAACACAACTACATATCACTTTATAGTTTAGTGAGAACTCACAAGACACAACCACATCACTTTATAGTTTAGTGAGAACTCACAAGACATAACAACATCACTTTATAGTTTAGTGAGAACTAACACAACTAATTACAACTCAACTAATCATATACAAGTACACACATGTAGCTTGGATCTACACAACATAAATCCAAGCACACACATGTGCAATGGATGTACACAACTCTAATCCAAGTATTCATAAATAACTTGGATGAACACAACTAGTCCAAGTATTCACAAATACATTGGATCTACACAAGACACAAATAAACAAATGATAAACATGACTAGATCTTTAGGAGAAGGTGATCTTCATCAATGTTACATCTTTAATCACATCACAAGTGTGTGAGTGATCTTCTCTTTGGACAAGGTAAAGAAGGAGATCAAGAGGATAATCATGAGTAAACATACTTAACACATTAAGTGATCATTTACAAATGACTAGGATTAGATAAGAGAAAAAAGGCTGAAGAAGATGTCCAAAAAGGGTTAATGAGAATGCAGATTTAATACACTATTTATAGGACAAAACATCCAACGGCTATATCTACCCGTGGTTCCTTATTGGAGCCCGCGGTTCCTTATCGATAAGGAACCGCCGTAGGTGCTAAGGTACCGCCAGCGTAGACTCCGCTCCTTTTTGTCTTTTAGTGAATTTGAAATATCTGAGGTTGTTTAAGCCTTCAAAGGATATTATTATGGCATATGGAATATGCCATATTCAAATTTATAAAACATTTTCTTAGTAATAAAGTTATTAAAAATCTTTTGTTATGTTTGACAAAAGTGAATTTTAAGGCTAATCACTTTTATGATCACTAAGCATGATTAATATATGTTAGTGTAATGTTTATTACCTTGATGATAGTGTTTGTTAGATAATTCGTTTTATGATTGTGTTTGACAGTAAACGTCTTTGTAATTTGTCGTGATCAAAACTAAGAAAGATTAATTAATACTAACAATGCTTTTAGGCATTGCTTTGCATTAACAATGTCAATTCCATCTATCAACTAAAACTATTTAGTCAAAATTCGGATTTGTTCTACAAATGGGTTTTAGTGAAATCTCAATGAATATGAACCTAAGGAATCATAGTAACAATACTATGTCAACTCTTATTCCTAGTAAGGTTCTAATTCAATGTCAATTTTAAAAAGCCCCAATTATGAATGTATGAACCCTAGAACAAATTAGATGAAATTGAAAGAAATGACTTACAGATAATTGATCCCTGATGAAGGATGAGTGCAACCCACAAATCGAAATCAATTGATCTTGAGTAATTGAAGGTTTTGGAAAAACAACAATGGTGGAAAACTGGGTATTTTTGTCGGTTGTGTGTGTGAAGAAGAGAGAGGGTTTTGTTTGAAAAGATTATTTTAATAAAACTGGCGCTTTGGCGAAGATTCTGCCTGCAGTTCCTTATCGATAAGGAACCGCGCATTGGAAACGTGCTTGATAAGGAACCGCCTACAGTGGCTGGTTTTTATCAAAGAAAAACAAAGAATTTTTGAAAACCAAAATTGTTAAATTACTTAAAAATAAATCTTAAACCTTTTAGGATATCATTGGACCACCACAACACTAGGTAATAATGCTTTATTGAAGGATTACGAGTTGAATCGAGACAGGAAAAGACCGAAACGGACAAACGACTACTCGTAGCAAAGAAGCAAAGGAGAGAGGAGTCAAGGGAAGTAAATCAAGACCAAGAACATTGCTCAAGAGACAAATGACATTCTTCAAATCGAGGAGACGAAGAGCTTGTGTCATATATAGTGGTTTAAGACGTGCCTTTCCGGCGAAAGTCTAAGCGGCTTTGGTAATGAATTATACCAAGCAATTTTGATGCATAGAATAAGATCATTTTTAAGAGTAGTCTTATTCTATTTCAAAACATGAGCAAAGTATAGATTCAGTTTCTCTCCCACATGATCGGATAATTATTGCTAGGATTAACAATAACAATATCCTTAGAATATTTCAATTCCAAATGTGTAAAATCCACCTACAACTTAATGAAGTAGTTTGGTATCTCAAGGGATTCACTAATCATCCTAGATATGAGCTTAATTGCACAAGTTACACATGATATTGGGCATACTAACCGTAAGGGTGCAAACCATGGAAATCATGCTTGATACTTTAAGCTTCTACTAACTCACCCTACATCTCCATAGTGAGTCAAGTATCCAAGCAATGAAGGTTTGAGAGGGAAAAAGAAAAGAATCACAAACCACAAATAAATGTCAAGGCAAGGATGCCAAGAACAAGCATATAGTCAAATAATGATCAAAAGAATGATCAATAGGGCGTGTGGAAGAACGAAAACGTACCTTGGCCACAAATTGCATTCCAAGATTTCAAGAAACCGATGCAAAGCCCCACAAAGACTAATAGTAACTACAAAGTATTCAAGGACTAGTATCACTCCTACCTATCTTGATATCATCATTCAATGATGTTGGAAATCAAAGAAGATGAGTCTTCTACAAGTGTAAGTAACTCAATCCACAATCAATAGAATGGTTTGCCTTCATGAGTACCTACACATAACAAGATGCAAACTAGTAGATACATTTCAAGAGTAAATCTAAAATGCATTAATACTACTAATCTAAATGAGATGCAATATTAACAACTTAAAAGGCTTATTTTCAACAAAAAATAGTTTTGACCAAAGAAAAAACTTTAGTACAACTTAACCTTCTAATTTGAGGAGACAATAGATCGATCCAAGTTTTAAAGTACAATATACTTCAAAGGTTATGTGTCACCATCTCTCTGATACCAATTGTAGAAACTAGAAGGGGGGGGGGTTGAATAGTTTCTAATTAGTTTATCTCCTAATTAAAATTCCTTTCAATTAGGTGAGTGCAAAAACTATCTTTTACTTGAAAGCTAGTTGCATAATGATTAGGTTCAATTCTAATGCATTAACAGTGTGTAGTAAGTGTAATGATAATGAATGTAAGTAATGAGTAAGGAAAGAAACAACCTAGTAGGAAGACACCAAGATTTATTATGGTTCGGCAACGAGGCTCTATCCCCGTTTCTACTCCACTCCTCGAGTACACCTTACTCGAGATTTTCACTATATCCACAAGCTCCCTTCTTGGCGGAGAAAACCTTACAATGTCGCTTACATTATTTTCCGACACTATGCTAAATGTCGAGACCTAATCTTAGCTAGGACCAATCTACACAACATCGCCCACTTCACCATTTTACAACACAAGGCTAGATGTCGAGTTCTAATCCAAAGCTAGAACCAATCTTCACAACGTTGCCTACTTCACCATTTTCTGACACAAGGCTAGATGCCGAGTTCTAATCCAAAGCTAGAACCAATCTTCACGACTCTTCACTTTGAAGCTAAGTGATAACTTCACACAATACAACTACATATCACTTTATAGTTTCGTGAGAACTCACAAGACACAACCACATCACTTTATAGTTTAGTGAGAACTAACATAGCTAATAACAACTCAACTAAACATATCCAAGTACACATATGTAGCTTGGATCTACACAACACAAATCCAAGCACACACATGTGCAAAGGATTTACACAACTCTAATCTAAGTATTCACAAATAGCTTAGATGCACACAACTAGTACAAGTATTCACAAATACATTGGATCTACACAAAACACAAATAAACAAATGATGAGCGTAACTAGATCTTTAGGAGAAGGTGATCTTCATCAACGCTTCATCTTTAATCATATCACAAGTGTGTGAGTGATCTTATCTTTGGACAAGGTAAAGAAGAAGATCAAGAGGATAATCATGAGTAAACATACTTAACACATTAAGTGATCATTTACAAATGACTAGGATTAGATAGGAGAAAGAAGGCTGAAAGAGATGTCCAAAAAGGGTTAATGAAAATGTAGATTTGATCCACTATTTATAGAAGACAAATACCAACGGCTATCTGGGGGCGATTCCTTAGCTATCCAGACGGTTCCTTATCAATAGGGAACCGCGTAGGCACTTAAGGAACCGCGGGAAGTAGACTCCGCTCCTTTTTGTGTTTTAGTGAATTTGAAATATCTGAGTTTGTTTAAACCTTCAAAGGATATTCTTATGGCATTTGGAATATGCCATATTCAAATTTACATTTTCATTTTAATAAAACATTTTCTTAAAAATAAAGTTTATTAAAAATCTTTTGTTATATTTGACAAAAGTGAGTTTTAAGGCTAATCACTTTTATGATCACTAAGCATGATTAAGATATGTTAGTGTAATGATTATTACCTTGATGATAGTGTTTGTTAGATAATTTTTAAGAATGTTTTTGACAATAAATGTCTTTGTAATTTGTCGTGATCAAAACTAAGAAAGATTAATTAATACTAACAATATTTTTAGGCATTGCTTTGCATTAACACCATAATCTAACAACTGATTTTTAATCCAAAGTACTTGTCCACAGCAATGAGCAGCAACTACATATTCAGCTTCAGTTGTAGAAGTAGCAACAATGGTTTGCTTCTTACATTGCCATGATGTGAGTCTTCTGCCTAGGAATTGACAACCTCCTGTTGTGGATTTCCTATCATGATTAGCTCTAGCATAATCACTGTCTGAGTAAGCTTCCAATTCAAAGGTTGAATCTCTAGGATACCATAATCTTAAATTAGGCTGACTTTTAAGATACTTAAAAATCCTCTTCACACCATGTAGATGTGACACCTTTGGATTAACTTGGAACCTTGAACAGGCACACACAACAAACATGATATCTGGTCTTGAAGTAGTAAGATACATCAATGAACCAATCATTGACCTGTATAGATGAATATCAACATATTCACCATGTTCATCTTTTGATAAAGACTTCATAGCTTCTAAAGGTGTGCTTGTACTCCTTGAATCCATACATAAAAACTTCTTCAAGATTTCAACAACATATTTATCTTGCCTGATAAATATTCCATCTTTCCTCTGTTTGTCTTGTAGTCCCAAAAAGAAAGTAAGTTCTCCCATAGAACTCATCTGAAATCTTCCTTTCATCAAAGCCTCAAACTCTTCACACCTTGATTTCTTGGTCGAACCAAAAATAATATCATCAATATAGACTTGTACTATAATAATATCCTTAACATTCTTTTTGATGAATAGAGTTTTGTCAATGGTTCCTCTCCTATATCCATGTTCTAACAGAAAATTGGATAAAGTTGCATACCAAGCCTTTGGAGCTTGATGTAGACCATAAAGTGCTTTGATAACTTTGTAGACTCTATTGGGGAATTTAGGATCTACAAAACCTAGAGGTTGTGAAACATATGCCTCCTCTAAAATAGTACTATAAAGAAAGGCACTTTTCACATCCATCTGATTGACTATAAAATCCATATATGATGCAAAGACCAAAAATAACCTAATGGTTTCTATCCTTGCCACTGGTGCAAAAACCTCATCATAGTCTATCCCTTATTCCTGTCTATAGCCTTGAGCAACAAGCCTTGCTTTGTTCTTCACAACAACTCCTCTTTCATCCTTCTTGTTTCTGAAAACCCATCTAGTACCAATAACCCTTTTACCTGAGGGAAGATCCACAAGAATCCAAACTTTTTGTAGCTCAAATTGTGTAAATTCTTCTTGCATGGCATCTACCCAACTTTCTTCATCAAGAGATTGAGAAATATTCTTGGGCTCTACTTGTGATAAGAAACAGGCAATCAAACAATGCTGAGTATCCTTATGATTTGTTCTTTGCTATTGTTTGACATAACTCACAAGTGCACGAGTTTCAGTATTAGCTTGAAGTTGTCTTCTGGTTTGCACAACAGACATGGGATTTCCAATAATCTGAGTAGTGGGATGGTTGTTGTTGACTTTATGAGTGGGAATAGAACTAACTGGAATCTCAGTTTCCAAATTATTGAAATCAGTTATTGCACCCGGCTCATCATAGGAAGCTTTGGAGAAGAATCCTTCAGCTGGACTAGCATAAATGTCTTCATCGTCCATAGCTTGTAAAATATCTTCTAATGAATCAACAGACTTTGTAGATTTTGACTTAGCAGTACTTGTAGATGAGGTACCGCTAGGTATAGTATGTAATGTTGAGTGTTGTGACTCAAAAGATTCTTCTCCTCAATGCTCATTAGCAGATGTAGCATTCTTTTCTTGATCTTAAAGCCTCTGAAGCTCTTGGGAGGCATGATCGTCAGTTGATGGAATTGTTTGCTTCTGGGGTGTAGCAGCCATAGGAGTAACAATAGGCATACTAGGTACATAGATGTGAACATCATCATCCTGAGAGTCTGAAGAAGAAGGTTCTCCTTGAGTACCTGACTTAGTTGTACTAAACTCCTCTCCTGCATTGTTAGTTTGACAATCCTTTTACACAGAATAGTAATCCATGGAATTAGTTAGATAATCTAAATCAAACATTCAAGCATAACCTATTCCTGGGACATTGGGTTTATTTTCTAAGAAATTAACATGGGCATTTTCTTCAACCTTTTTAGATGCCAGATTATAAACCCTATATGCTTTACTTTGCAATGAATATCCTACAATATATCCTGGATCAAATTTCCCATCAAACTTCACCAAATGATCAAGAGTGTTTAGTATAGACACATGACACCCAAAAGGTCTTAGATGACTTATGGTTGGCTTAATACCAGTCAAAAGTTCATAAGGTGTCTTGTTTTGAGGCTTGGTCACTAAGACTCTATTTAACACATAACATGCAGTATTGCTTCTGCCCAAAATGTATTTGGCAAAAGAGAATCAGCCAGCATAATTCTAGTAGCCTTAATTAGTTTCCTATACTTCCTTTCAGCTACTCTATTTTGTTGTGGAGTCCTAGGATTACTAAATTGTCTCTTGATGCCTTTAGACCTACAAAATTCATCAAATTCGGCATTCTTGAATTCTGTCCTATTATATGTCCTAATGATTAAGACTTGTTTAGATAACTGCTTTTCAACTAAAGTGATAAAATCCTTAAGTAATTCATTGGTTTCACTCTTAAGAGCTAAAAATAAAACCCAACTGAATCTAGTATAATCATCAGTTATAACTAGGCAAAAGGTCTTATGACTAATGCTCCTTATAGAAATTGGACCAAACAAATCCATATGAAAAAGTTGCAAAGGCTTTGTCATAGTATTAACAGTCTTGGTCTTACAAGAGGTTCTATGTTGTTTACCTTTTTGACAAGCAGTACATGTGAAATCATTCTTAAAAGATTTGTTAGGTAACCCTCTAACCAAATTTCTATTCACTAATCTGTTAAGATTCTTGAAATTCACATGACCTAACCTCATATGCCATAAGTTAGACTCATCATTAGAAGCCTTAGCTAGCAAACATGTAATACCACCTGTTGGAGTAATAGTATGAAGATTAAAGGTGTACATGTTTTCTTGCCTGGGTACCTTAAGCAGTACTTGAGATCCTTTAGGCATCTCAAAGTCTTTCGAGAGTACCAAGCAGTCTGTATCTGTAAACAACACCTTGTTCTTCTTATCACATATTTGTGACATAGAAAAAAGATTGAATTCATCCAATTCTTTTACAAAGAACACGTCCTCAAATTCCAACTTCCCTGTATTGATTTTCCCTTTGCTAGTGATTCTACCTTTGCTACCTCCAAAGGCTACTGGTCCACCTCTGAATTCTTTAAATTCAGCAAGGAAATCTTTATTCTCTGTTATATGTCTTGAGCATCCACTATCTACTATACCTTTATCTTTTAATTCATCAATTAGATGCCCCTCAATATCTTCATGTGAGAGAGCCATCAAACCAAGCTCTTCTTCTTCCTCATCTTCAGCTCAGTTCACCACTCCATCTACAGTTACCAATGCTTTGGTTCCTTTGGGACTCCTGCTATTTCCTTTTGGAAAGCTTTCAGTAATTCTTGGACGGGTTCCATAGCTGTTTTTGGATTTTTGACTGCTACTTTCAGCCTTGTCTCTAGTGCACTCCCTTGCAAAATGTACATTCCTTCCACAGTTATAGCATTCAACTTTAGACTTACCATATCCTAATGGCTCATTAGGATCAACGGTCATCTTCTTTCCAGTCTTCTTAAAGAACCTATTAGATCTCAAAGAAACCATATCAGCTTGCCATTTGAGATCCATCTCTTCAACATCAGCATCATCCATTAAGAACAAGTCATTGAGAGTTAGTCTTGGCCTGTTTTCTTGTCCAGCAAAGAATGAGAAGGCATCATTGTCACTAAACAATGGTGAAGATCTTCCTTGTGGATTTTGAGAGACTATAGGACTGCCTTAAGTACTTTGTGAGTAAGTACCGCTTTTAAGTCCCCCATCAGTATTTTGGAAGTAAGTACCGCTGCTTGATCCACTAGCGGTATTTTGAAAGTAAGTACCTGATAGGTGTGTAAACACCCATCCTTTTTACCACTTAATTACAATAATAACCGGGCTAAAACGTGTATTTTATGTCATTTATGTCGGAATTATGCGTGGTTTGTGTTTTTGTTGTGATTTAGGACGAAAAGGTGAAAAATGGAGAAAACACGGGCATCCACGGGCTTTTATTGAAGAAAAAGATGAAAGACGAAGTCAAGAAGTCAAGAGTGCAAAAAGAACGGAAGTCCAAGACCAATTCTGAAGATTTATCGAAGAAAAAGTCAAAAGACAGAAGTTTATCAAAAGCCGAAAAACTCAAGTCTGATTTATTGAAGAATTACAAGACGAGTTTGAAGAAATCCCGAGACAAAGTCATTAAAGCCCAAGATTAAGAAGATTAAAAGGCTTAAGGACTTAAGAGTGCAATTAAGGAAAAATGAAGGAGGGGAGGAAGCTTCCTAAGCACTCCCTAATCCTCCCCTATAAATAGATTAGGATGTTAATCATTTCATTTTGTTGGATAGTTTGACACACTATTTCTTCCATTTTATTTACCTTGCCCATTTAAATACATGTCCATTTAATTTCTTGTCCAATTTAAATACCTTGTCTTGCACCTTAAATTCATTTAATTTCAAGTAAGTGTTCTTTTAATTCTTGTCAATCTTTATTTTTATTACTTATCTCTCATTCTACCTTTCTTTAATCTTTGATCTTTATGTTTATTGTTCACGTTCATGTTCTTGAGTTTTTGTTAAATTTATTAAGTGGGTTTTGATTATTTTAATTAGTTTTGTTAGTTTTGTTGATTTGGATTGTTTGTTTATGATTAGTAGATGTTTTGTTATTAGTTTGATTTAATCTTTTGGTTGATTTTGTTTAATTGTGATTAGATTCGTGTATATCTTGTTCCCTGTTCTTCGCTCTGTCTGTTACTGTATTTTCCCAGGTTATTCCGAATCAACAGTATATTCCGGATCAAGCCAAGGTTGTCCGTGTGAAGGTGTTTGCTGAAAATATTCCCTATCAAAGTCGTTCATCCGGAATAATTAATTATTCCGGATCAAAGTGCTATATTCGTAATCTTCAACATTCCGGATCAAGGGTTTAGCCAAGGTGATTCATCCGGAATATCCAATATTCCGGATCAAGGCATTATTCCGGATCAGCAAGAACATTCCGGATTAATTAGTTTATTCAGAATAATTTATTATTCCGAATCAAACGGTTATCCGGAATATCAGACATTCCGAATCAACCTAATATTCCGGATCAAGGACTTCCATCCGGAATAAGTGACATATTCCGGATCAAGGAGTTCTATTCGGAATATTATTCCGGATCAAGAGATATTCCGGATCAAGGGCAACATTCTGGATCAAAGCTACATTCCGAATCAAGAAGTTTATTCCGGATAGGTGACATATTCCGAGTAAGCATTTTATTCCGGATCAAAGTATTTGGTGAATATTCCGAGTAAAGAAGAATCATTCCGAACGAAGGTGACATTCCAGATGAGTGATTATTCCGAATGAGGGTATTATTCCGAATGAGCTATTTTTCAGGTTCTTTTAATTTCAGTTTTTTAAGTTTTTGTTTTTAATTTTCAAGCTTTGTTTTTCCCGTCTTTTTATTTAGTTGCACTTTAAGTTTATTTGCCTTAGATTTATTTTAGCCTTGCCTTAGTTTTAAGTTTTAGTTGCATTTTAAGTTTGCCTTAGATAGATTTAGGTTTGCGTTATTTACTTTTATTGCCTTTAATTTCCCGTCAAGCTTTTTAATACTTGCACTTTACTTTAAATTAGAGTAGATTTACTTTAATTGCCCATTTACTTTTAAGTCTTTGCACTTTTATTTTAAAAAAACAACCCAAGATATTTGTTTCACAAAAAACAATAGAGTCGTACTTTGAACCGGAAATCAATTCGAGAAGATTCCGAGAAACGAACTTTTCAACTAGCAAAATCTCTACATTAAAATGGCGCCGCTGCCGGCTCTTTTCGTAAAGATTAACGGTTTTCTGTGAGAGACGCGTTGCTTTTTGGGATCCGTTCACTTGTGAACGTTATTTTTCGTGTCAAAAATTTTCAAAAAATCCCAAAAACATTTGAAAAATCATAAAAAGCTTTTCTTTTTCAAAGTTTTGCACCAAAAATATTCCTCTTTATCCTCTATTATGTTTAATTCTTTTCTTTCCCCTCTTATTTATAATTCTTCATGGATTCATCTTGCGTGCGGTGTGGGAGACCATGGCATGGTTTTCAAACATGTCAATGGTGTACTTGTGAGCGGTGTGGTTTTGATATCGACGATACACAATTTGGATTTTGTCCATTTTGCAATTCAACAAATTCATACTTCTCCTCTTACAATACTTTCCCACCCTCCCCCGTCTATGATAATCCCTATCCTCAATACGCACCGGGTTTTTCTCCATACCCGTGGTGCAATATTTGTGGGGGCCCTCACGATGCTTCTTCTTGTGATCCGTCGAAGGTCTTTGAGAAACCACCGTGCTATCATCCCAGTGTATATAACTTTGAGCCCCCACGTCACACCGTCAATCATCAACCCTTGTGTGCACTTCCTCCTGAGCAAATGGCCCAACTTTTTGACACCTTTCAAAAAGTTCAAGAAGCTTGCAACAAGATGATGGAGAAATGTCAAGCGGATCAGCAACAAGAGCAGGTATCTAACCTTAATGCTTATACTCCTCCTCTTGTGCCTCCATATTATTATGACAGTGATGACGATGAGAGTCCTATTTCTTGGAACGATGAGAATGCTATTCCTTCTCCCGACTTGCCGACTCTAGAGCCTACGGATTCACCCATCCTAGGGGATGAGGATCTTAGCACAATTCCTGCAAAGGAATCCGATGAATTCCATAAGTCTAGTGCTGATAACCTTGTCCCATCTCCAGGTGAATCTGAGTTGACATCCGACAGTGACGATGAGTATGATGCACTTTCTTCTGATGATGTTCCTTCCACCAACACTTTGGGAGAGGATTCTGTGGCTTTCTCTAATCCTCTTTTTGATCAAGATGATGATTTTACTTCTAGTGATGACGAGTCACTATCCGATGAAGACGTTCCGAAGGAAATTTTCAAGATTTATTCGAACCCTTTATTTGATTTTGATGACGATTACATATCTAGTGAGGTGAATCCTCTCTTTGACGAAGAGATGGAGGACATTGATAGCTCTGATTCTCCTACTATTGATGAGCATACTTTGTTAGCCATGCCCCCTTCTATCGCAGAGGTGGAGAAATTTGACTCTACTGAAAAGGTGACGCAGGTGGAAGGTAATTGTTCTCATACTTCTCATATTATATTAACACCTCCTCCTACCGCGTGCACACCCCAGCGGGTGATGTATCGCTTTTACTCTCCTCGTTTTGTACCGGGAAATGAGGATGAGTGCTTTGACCCGGGAGGTGACACTGACCATTCTATGTTTGATAACCTTACGGCTTTGCCAATTGGTCCGCATCCATTGTCGTTGGAGGATGACAATGTGATTCCTATACCCACCCCACCTCCCTTGGACCAAGATTTCACATACTTCTCGTATGTTGAAAGGACCTTTCTAACGTTTCAGACTTATCCTCCTGCCTCTCCTTTATTATATTCTTCCGAGAAAAAGGACAAGGTCTTTGATCCCGGTATTACATTTGAGGCTTCCCCATAGACCATTTAATTCGGGGCCGAGTCAGGCTCGTGACTCGGATAACAAAAACAAGCGCTTTTTGGGAGGCATCGCAATTATCTATCTATCTTTTTCTTTGTTTTTACCTTAAGTGTAGGGGAGACCCGTTGGTGTTTGCTCTCTCCTCTCTTCTACTATTCAGGGATTCGAGCACTCAATGATCCACTCTTGATGATTCTTGACGACCCGTGATTCCGTGTTCCCATCTTCCCGGTTCTATCCTAAACTCTTTTCGATTCACTATTTTATATTTTCCAATATTAAAATAGGAATCTATTTAGTTGTCTTTTCCTTAGCGAGATTTAAACAAAGTGCACAATGTCCTAAGTGTAGGGGAGTGATAGGTGTGTAAACACCCATCCTTTTACCACTTAATTCTGGCTAAAACAAGACCAAAACACGTATTTAATATCATTTGTTTGGAATTATGCGTGGTTTTTGTGTTTATTGTGTTTTCAGAGCTAACCGGATGAATATTAAAGAAAACATGGGATTGCACGGGTTTTATCAAGGAAAAAGACTCAAGACGAAGTCTATTGTCCAAGAGGTGCAAAAGATTTGAAGTCAATGGGCCTATTTGAAGATTTATCGAAGAAAAGGACCAAAGATGGAAGATTTATATATGTCGAAGAAACTCAAGTCTATTTAACGAAGAAATTAAAAGACGAGTTGAATTTAATCGACGACAAATCCCGAATCAGAATCGAAAACGTCAACTTTTCTGAAAAGACGAGAAGACAAGAAGAAAGGGAGAAAGCCCACTCACCAACCAACCACTAGGACTATATATAGTTTTTCCCTTCACACAATTAGGAGTTAGTTCATTTTTTCTTCTTCCCAGTTCTTTTTGGTTCGTAGCTTCACCAACACCATTAGGGTGTTTGGTGATTTTTCATTTTCTTTTAATCTTGTAAGTGTTTTAATCTTTACTCTTGTTACCTTTACATTAATCAATCAATTCCATCTTTTTATTCACCTTGTTCTTCATCATCTCCTTTTGCAAGTTCTTAAGTTTTCTTATTTGATTCAAGTTTGATTTTAAAAAGTTGTTGATTTAGTGTTTTTATTGGTGGGATTTATTTCGTATGGTATTTAAATGATTTGTGTTTGATTTGGTAAAACCTTTTTGCGTATTAAGCTCGATCTTGGATTAATTCGTGTCTACTGTTGAAACGTCTGCTACTGTTCTTCATCCCAGGATATTCCGAATAGGAGTTCTTTCCGCATAGGCAGTTTTATTATTTTCTTATTCGGAATAATTCATATATTCCGAATAGGGTCTTGCTTTCCGAATAGGCGAATTTCTTTCTCCCTTACTCGGAATATTTTATATATTCCGAATAGAACTACTTTTTCCGAATAAGTATTTTTACTTTTCTCTTACTCGGAATATCTTCGATATTCCGCATAGCTTGACTTTTTCGCATAGAGTAATTTTCCGCATAGGGCATAATATTCCGCATAGAGATATTTTTCCGAATAACATCCTTTTTCCGCATAGGCCATATATTCCACATAAGGCAAGATTTTCCGCATAGGCAATGTTTTCCGCATGAGGGTGTTTTTCCGAATAGACCATGTTTTCCGCATAAGGGTGATTTTCCGAATAGAGCATTTTTCCCATTAGCTAAACATTCCGAATAGCACTATTGTCAGTAAGGTTCTTTTATTAGTTTCATGTTTTAATTGTTTAACTATATTTTTGTGTTAATTCGTTTAATGTTTCTATTCTAATCCTTGTTTATTCATTGCACTTATTTACATCATCAAACTAAACCCTCCTTTTTGTTACCAAGAACAAATCATTTCACTTTAAACTGAGATCAATTCGAGAGGATTCCGAGAAAACGAACTTTTTCACCACACTAAAAAACATTGTACCAAATGGCGCCGCTGCCGGCTCTTCTCGTTAAGATCAAAAGTTTTTTGTGAGAATTTGGATTTTGGGATTCGTTCCCCGTGAACGTTACTTTTTCACAAAAATTTTCAAAAATCCTAAAAAATATAAAATTCTCAAAAATCCTAAAAAATAAAAAACATAAAAACCAAAAATATTTTTGCTTTGTTTTTCTTTGTTCATTCTTTTGCAGGTGTATGCGCACTCGATCCACGTCATATCAAGAGCCCGAGCCTCTCGATCACTTAGACATGGCCGGTGTACCACCTCCAAACAATAATAACAACAACAACCCACCTTTTAACAACATGAACAATAACAACAACAATGAGCCCCTTCCGGATAACCGCCCAATGATTGAATTGCTGCAAGCTCATGTCGATGGCAACACGGATCCAATTGTTATACCTCCAATTGCCGCCAACAATTTCGAGCTAAAGTCAGGCTTTATCCAGATGGTCTCCGCTCAACCATTCTTGGGACGAACCATTGATGATCCACACGACCACATCAAGAGATTTCTACAACTCACCAACACGGTCAAATTCAATGGCGTTCCACAAGAAGTTATAAGGTTACAACTTTTTCCCTTTTCTTTAGAGGGACAAGCCCGGCATTGGCTTGCTAAGGAACCGCCACAGAGTATTCTCTCGTGGACGGATTTGGAAACAAAGTTCATCAATTACTTTTTTCCACCCTCTCGTACTACCGCTTTGCGTAATGAGATCATAAATTTTGAACAAAAGTACGATGAGTCATTCAGTGAATCTTGGGATCGTTTCAAAGATCTTTTAAGAAAATGCCCACAACATGGTTTTACCAAAGTACATCAAATTAATACTTTTTACAATGGTTTAAGCATGAGTGACCAAGATTCACTGAACAGTGCCTCGGGGGGTAATCTATTGGCTAAGACTTCCAATGCTGCTTGGGATATCATTGAGAACAAGTCTCGTGTGCAAACCAAGAGTATTCGGACCAATGTTGCTAGTGCTAGCACTAGTGACAGCGACAAGCGATTAGACAAACTCACTACGCTTCTTGAATCGCTTGTCACCCACACCGTCAACAACAACAGCAACAACACCAAAAATGCTCAAGTGAATGCTGTCAGCCAACCTTGTGAGATATGCGGTGGTCCTCACTCGTACACCACTTGTACCGCCACCCAAGACTACCCTGCTGAGAATGTGAATGCGGCATATGGCACCTATCAACAACCTGCTTATCAAGCTAGACCTCAAGGTGACCGTAACTTGCTTAGCTACCGCAGCAACAACTATCTTTCACCACCTGGTTTCCCTCCTGCCAACCCAAACCAACAACAAAACCTTAATCGCCCTCCTCAACAACAACAACAACCTCGACAACCATACATCCCACCTCACAAGCAGCAACAACCACCTCAACGAAACAACCAAGTCTACCAACAACCTGCTTACCAACCACCTGCATACAATGCTCCTCCCAACCAACCCACCGCTCTTCACCAAGAAGTGGAAACTTATATGAGGACTAACGATGCGATAGTGGGAAATCTTCAGAGAGAGGTGCTCAACCTGAAAGCAGACTTGGTCAAGCAAGGAAACGATTTGAGAGCAGATATGAGAAATACGTTGGATAGCCAAACTAATGATCTGAGGAACATGATGGCTAGTTTCTTCCAAAGTAGTCAACCCTCTTCTTCGGGTACTCTTCCGAGTAACACCGTTGCGAACCTAAGAGGGGAGATGAAAGCAATCACCACTCGAAGTGGCAAAGGTACCAAGGAACCCGAGCTTCCTATACCTCCACCGGTGATTGTGACTAAGGAGAACGAGTCACCTGCTCCTATTCCTCCTCCTTCTCCTTCCCCAATTTCTCCACCTCTTCTTTCTACCCCTCCTCCACCCGTGCTTGTGAGTGATCCTATTCCCCTAAAGCCTTCCTCTTCTTCCAATATACCTTATCCATCTAGGTTGAGGAAAGAGAAGCAAAAGAGCAAGGATGAT
The DNA here is from genome assembly GCA_025667525.1 of Glebionis coronaria. NCBI lineage: Eukaryota > Viridiplantae > Streptophyta > Magnoliopsida > Asterales > Asteraceae > Glebionis > Glebionis coronaria. Next base: position 553,522,399 of record CM046879.1, read on the forward strand.
ATTCAAGTTTCGAACTTCCTAAAAATGTTCAAAAAACTGAATTTCAATATCTCCTTCGCTGAGGCTCTCGCTCACATGCCCAAGTATGCAAAAATGTTTAAAGATCTTCTGAGCGACAAGGAAAAGCTCCTCGATATTGCCAACACCCAACTTAATGAGAACTGCTCTGCAGTGCTCTTAAGGAAATTGCCAACCAAGCTTGGTGATCCGGGTCGTTTTCTTATCCCTTGCAATTTCCCGGGAGTAGAGAATTGCATGGCCCTAGCCGATCTAGTTGCTAGTATAAATCTCATGCCTCTAAGTGTTTGGAAGCAATTATCTCTCCCCGAGCTTGTCCCCACTAAAATGACTTTGGAATTGGCCAACCGTACGGTTGCTTATCCAGTGGGGATAGCCGAAGACGTCATTGTAGGAGTCGACAAATTCACCTTCCCTGCTGATTTTGTTGTCGTCGACTACGAGATGGACCCCCGTGTGCCACTCATTGTTGGTCATCCATTCTTGAGGACCGGTCGCACTCTCATCGATGTTGAAGCCGGTGAGCTTATCATGAGAGTGGGTGACGATAAAGTAGTCTTCAAAATGGGAAAGCTTTCTAAACAGCCTTATTCTTACGAGAGTGTTAATTGTATTGACGTTCTTGATGAGGCTTGTGAAGAACACTTCAAGGATGCTTGTAAAAATATTCCTACCTCTCTTCCCAATGTTGAGACCGTTTCCTCTATCGACTCATCACTATCTCTATTTGGAGAAAGTGATTTCCTTTGGAAAGAGTTGGAAGCCACCTTGGACGATGTGAAGCAAGACAATGACGATTCTACTGCCAATTGGGATGACGATCTTAGTTTCATTGCAAACCTCCTCAGAGAAGACAATCCTTCCCCTCCATCTCCCACTGTTATTGCTATCGAGACTCCGACTTCGAATACGCCTCCCGTCGAAAATCCTCCGGATTTGGAACTTAAGGAGTTGCCGCCCCATCTTGAGTATGTATTCCTCGAAGAAGAGAAGAAGTCGCCAGTCATCATTGCTAAGGATTTGAAGGATGAAGAGAAAGCTCGACTTGTCGCTGTGTTGAAGGATCATAAGAAGGCTATCGCTTGGAAGATTTCGGATATTCGTGGAATTGATCCTCACTTCTGCACACACAAAATTCTCATGGAGGACGACTTTAAGCCCACAATTCAAAGCCAACGAAGGGTGAATCCAAAAATCCATGAAGTCATCAAAACAGAGGTTCTCAAACTTCTTGATGCGGGTATGATTTACCCTATTTCGGATTCACCATGGGTTAGTCCAATCCATTGTGTGCCCAAGAAGGGCGGAATAACCGTTGTTCCCAATGAACACAACGAGTTGATTCCCACTCGTCTCGTTACTGGGTGGAGAGTTTGTATAGACTACCGCAAACTCAATGATGCCACGAGAAAGGATCATTTCCCTCTACCTTTTATGGACCAAATGCTTGAACGTTTAGCCGGTAATGAATATTACTGCTTTCTGGATGGTTTCTCGGGTTATTTCCAAATACCCATCAATCCCCAAGATCAAGAGAAGACTACATTCACTTGTCCCTATGGCACTTTTGCTTACAAAAGAATGCCTTTTGGCTTATGTAATGCGCCAGGGACGTTCCAAAGGTGTATGTTAGCCATCTTCCATGACATGGTTGAACAAACCATGGAAGTCTTCATGGATGATTTCTCGGTCTTCGGTGATTCATTCTCTTCTTGCCTTGCCAATTTGGAACGTATGCTCAAGCGGTGCGAAGACACTCGCCTTGTTCTAAATTGGGAAAAATGCCATTTCATGGTAAAAGAAGGCGTCGTGCTTGGACATAAGATCTCGAAAGCCGGTCTTGAAGTAGACCGTGCTAAAGTCGATGTTATCGCAAAGTTGCCTCCACCTTCAACCGTGAAGGGTGTGAGAAGTTTTCTGGGTCATGCGGGCTTCTACCGTCGATTCATCAAAGATTTTTCTCAAATCGCTCGCCCGATGACCCACCTCTTGGAAAAAGATACCCCTTTTCTCTTTTCCAAAGAGTGCCTTGAAGCCTTCAACTCGCTTAAGGATAAGCTAACTAAGGCACCCGTCTTGGTTACCCCTAATTGGGAGCTACCCTTTGAGTTGATGTGCGATGCTAGTGATTTTGCTATTGGAGCGGTTCTTGGACAAAGAGTGAACAAACACTTCCAACCGATCCATTACGCTAGCAAGACAATGACGGGGGCACAATTGCATTATACGACAACCAAAAAAGAGCTTTTAGCTGTTGTCTATGCTTTTGAAAAATTCCGCCCCTATCTTGTCCTTTCCACCACCATTGTGTATACCGATCACTCCGCGCTGAAGTACTTGTTGACAAAGCAAGATTCCAAACCAAGACTTCTTCGCTGGGTTTTGCTGCTCCAGGAATTTAAAATCGAAATTCGCGATAAAAAAGGAGTAGAAAACCTAGCCGCGGATCATCTCAGCAGACTTGAGGATCCATACCAAGGGGATCATCCGAACAAAGAAATCAATGATTCTTTTCCCTTGGAGACCTTAATGTCTATAAACTCGAAGCCGAATGAAACCCCGTGGTTTGCGGACTTTGCAAACTACTTGGCGGGTGGAATTCTCAAGGAAGGGTTGACGTCTCAACAAAAGAAGAAGTTCTTCACCGACATCAAGACTTACTTTTGGGACGACCCTTACCTATTCAAACAATGTGCCGACCTCATTATCCGCCGATGTGTTGACGGACCGGCAGCGTCTGAAATTCTTGATGCTTGCCACAAAGGACCCACCGGTGGTCACTTTGGTCCCAACTACACCGCCAAAAAAGTGTTTGATTCGGGATTTTATTGGCCCTCCATTTATCGTGACGCTCACGATATGGTTAAAAAATGTGATGTTTGCCAAAAGCAAGGCAAAATCACACATAAAGACGAGATGCCTCAGAATTTCATTCAAGAGTGTGAAATTTTTGATGTTTGGGGTATCGACTTTATGGGGCCATTCCCTTCATCTAAAGGAAACAAATACATCCTTGTAGCCGTTGACTACGTTTCAAAGTGGGTTGAAGCCAAAGCTTTGCCTACTAATGACGCAAGGGTGGTTTGTCACTTTTTGAAAGCTCTATTCGCTAGATTCGGTGTGCCTCGTGCCATTATTAGTGATCGTGGGACTCATTTCTGCAATGACCAATTTGCTAGAGTCATGGATAAGTACGGTGTAAATCATCGTCTTTCCACAGCCTACCACCCACAAACTAATGGCCAGGCTGAAATATCCAACCGAGGACTGAAGCGAATTCTTGAACGAACCGTGGGAGAGCATCGTGCCGCATGGGCTGATAAACTTGATGATGCTTTGTGGGCTTTCCGTACTGCTTATAAGACCTCGATCGGCTATACGCCTTATCGTCTTGTGTACGGGAAAGCGTGCCACCTCTCCATTGAGTTGGAGCACAAGGCTTATTGGGCCTTGAAGTGGGCTAATTTTGATATTAACAAAGCCGGTGACCTACGCAAGATCCAACTCAATGAGCTGAATGAACTCCGTGATGAGGCTTATGAAAATTCTTTGATCTATAAGGAACGAACTAAGCTCATTCACGACTCCAAGATCAAAAACCGAGAGTTCCATGTTGGAGACAAAGTCTTACTTTTTAACTCTCGGTTGAAAATCTTTTCGGGCAAGCTCAAATCTCGTTGGTCCGGCCCATTCACCATTGCCCAAATTTTTCCATATGGTACTCTCGAGCTCGCTCAACCTAATGGACCGAATTTTAAGGTGAATGGCCAACGAGTGAAGTTGTACTTTGGTGAGGACACCTCTCACGAGGTGATTCTATCCCTCACCACGTTCCCCATGAACTGAATTTGGGTCGAGTCAGGCTCGTGACTCGGTTATAAAAAACAAGCGCTCCTCGGGAGGCAGCCCGAGTATCTATCCCTTTTACCCCCTAAGTGTAGGGGAGGACCTATTTTGGTCGTTTGTGTTTTTGTGGTGATGTGCTTACAGGGATAACCGCAATCTTGGAAATCTTTGAAGAACCGTGCTCCCGTGTTATCCGAAATCCGGTTCTATCTCTCAACTATCGTGATTCAATTTTCTTCATACTCACATTTGAAATTGATCACTTTAGTCGTCTCTTCCTTAACTCGAGTTAACCAACGTGCACAATGTCATAAGTGTAGGGGAAACTTTTCCCACATGCTTAAACATTGAGGACAATGTTTATCTTAAGTGTAGGGGAGACTTCTATCGAAGTTTTAAGTGGACTTTTCCATGAAAATGCCTTCATTTAACCGGAAAATCCTATTTTTCAACATTTTTCAAATTTTTTATTAACTTTGGCCATTTAGTCGTAAATTTTAAATTTTTATCGTTGCTTTCATATGTATATATCCCGCAATAAAGTCAAAAATATTAATAAAGTGGTGTAGCTAGTTTTGAAATTTTAGATCTATTAGGCCCGTTGCGTTTATTTTGACTCAACCCGAATAGACTTATCCAAGTTTATTCTAGCTAGTATCCTTAACCATGTAGACCTTAAATGGTTTATTAGGCTAAGTATCCACGAGTCTCATTATTTGAGATTTTAAATTGTGGAGGACGAGAAATGATAGAGTCAATTATAAGTCGGTATTCTTGCGCAAGCTCACTTGGTGTAATTATTTGCCTATTCTCCCATCACTTGCTAATAATTTATCTACAATAAGTAAGGTCTTACGATTTGAAAAGTTACTTAGCTTCTAGCCCAAGATCGTTTAAAAGTTGCTCGATAATGATAAGAGTTCATAGCCAAGGCATAACTTATGAAGCGGGGCGCGAAGATTGGCGAGTCCGAAAAGGCCCTAACAAGGCATGAGGATTCAATTTTATTGCTGAAGATCCAAAGTGATGTGAAAAGCATTATTCCTAAAGTCAATATGAAGGATCAGGACTCACGACGAAAAGCAATCAACTCCCATAAAGATCATGGAGAAGTCTATCCGAAAAGACCCTAACAAGGTATGAGGATAAATAGATCCAAGTCCGAAAAGGAGGCGGATCGTTGTATCTCAAAATCCCAATTAGAGATTGAAGAAATAATCATGAAGTCGTGGTCAACAAAGTTGGAGTACCCCTCAAAAGTCTCCAAGTGAAGAAACTCTATTATGATGAGAAGACCATTATCTCAAGAACGTCTCTCGAAGATATGAAGTATGAAGTACATGCCAAATATCGGCCCGAGAAAGGTCTCAAATCGTGAACCAAGTTATGCCAAGATATGAACTTTTTGATATCCCGAGAAGCAGTTTTAAGAGATTTTGTCCTTTAGCTAACTATTGATCAAATCGTCCTACTTTGCTTTCAGCCTAAATAAACTATCGAAATAAGTCCAAAAATGCATCTTTATGATCATTCTAAGACAAAAATAAAATATAAGAGATACACTTAGGAATACGGGAGTTTAAGCATTTAATTAAGCCATGTGTGTAAGTGTTTGAATTGCTAACGTATAATAACAATGATCTCGTTTTCAAGCTTAGTTTGGGGAACGTGAAACTTGAGGGTGATAAATCTTCGCAAAACCAAAGCCCTAATGTAAGTCCTTGATTTCTTTATAAGTTATTTCCATCCTTTTGTTTATTTTAAAGTTTTAAAGTTCTCTTAGTAATTTAATTGTTATTTAGAAGAATTTGAATAAGGCCAAGGTTGATTAATTATGAGAAAAATGTAAAATTGCTTTATCACTAAGCATTGCATGAGGGCATGGCAATGGTTAAGTGTAGGGGATTTGATAGGTGTGTAAACACCCATCCTTTTACCACTTAATTCTGGCTAAAACAAGACCAAAACACGTATTTAATATCATTTGTTTGGAATTATGCGTGGTTTTTGTGTTTATTGTATTTTCAGAGCTAACCGGATGAATATTAAAGAAAACATGGGATTGCACGGGTTTTATCAAGGAAAAAGACTCAAGACGAAGTCTATTGTCCAAGAGGTGCAAAAGATTTGAAGTCAATGGGCCTATTTGAAGATTTATCGAAGAAAAGGACCAAAGATGGAAGATTTATATATGTCGAAGAAACTCAAGTCTATTTAACGAAGAAATTAAAAGACGAGTTGAATTTAATCGACGACAAATCCCGAATCAGAATCGAAAACGTCAACTTTTCTGAAAAGACGAGAAGACAAGAAGAAAGGGAGAAAGCCCACTCACCAACCAACCACTAGGACTATATATAGTTTTTCCCTTCACACAATTAGGAGTTAGTTCATTTTTTCTTCTTCCCAGTTCTTTTTGGTTCGTAGCTTCACCAACACCATTAGGGTGTTTGGTGATTTTTCATTTTCTTTTAATCTTGTAAGTGTTTTAATCTTTACTCTTGTTACCTTTACATTAATCAATCAATTCCATCTTTTTATTCACCTTGTTCTTCATCATCTCCTTTTGCAAGTTCTTAAGTTTTCTTATTTGATTCAAGTTTGATTTTAAAAAGTTGTTGATTTAGTGTTTTTATTGGTGGGATTTATTTCGTATGGTATTTAAATGATTTGTGTTTGATTTGGTAAAACCTTTTTGCGTATTAAGCTCGATCTTGGATTAATTCGTGTCTACTGTTGAAACGTCTGCTACTGTTCTTCATCCCAGGATATTCCGAATAGGAGTTCTTTCCGCATAGGCAGTTTTATTATTTTCTTATTCGGAATAATTCATATATTCCGAATAGGGTCTTGCTTTCCGAATAGGCGAATTTCTTTCTCCCTTACTCGGAATATTTTATATATTCCGAATAGAACTACTTTTTCCGAATAAGTATTTTTACTTTTCTCTTACTCGGAATATCTTCGATATTCCGCATAGCTTGACTTTTCCGCATAGAGTAATTTTCCGCATAGGGCATAATATTCCGCATAGAGTTATTTTTCCGAATAGCATCCTTTTTCCGCATAGGCCATATATTCCGCATAAGGCAAGATTTTCCGCATAGGCAATGTTTTCCGCATGAGGGTGTTTTTCCGAATAGACCATGTTTTCCGCATAAGGGTGATTTTCCGAATAGAGCATTTTTCCCATTAGCTAAACATTCCGAATAGCACTATTGTCAGTAAGGTTCTTTTATTAGTTTCATGTTTTAATTGTTTAACTATATTTTTGTGTTAATTCGTTTACTGTTTCTATTCTAATCCTTGTTTATTCATTGCACTTATTTACATTATCAAACTAAACCCTCCTTTTTGTTACCAAGAACAAATCATTTCACTTTAAACTGAGATCAATTCGAGAGGATTCCGAGAAAACGAACTTTTTCACCACACTAAAAAACATTGTACCAGGGAGTTTACTCCCACATGCTTAAACATTGAGGACAATGTTTATTTCAAGTGTAGGGGGACTTCTATCGAAGTTAAGTGGCTATTTTCCTTGTATTTGTCCTTATTTTAGTCGGAAAATCAATTTTTCGACATTTTTCAAAATTTTTGATCTATTTTGGCCTATTAGTTTTTACCTTTGTATAGTTATTTTCTTTCTTTGCTAGAATAAAGTTTTAATAAAGTGGTTTTAATTTTCAAACGTTGTGAATCTTTTGACTCAACCCGAGTTTACTTATCTAAGTTTACTCTAGCTAGTATCCTTAACGTGTTTAAGTCAAGTTTTGCTAGGCTTTTATATAGGGAGCTATAAAACGCGAAAGTCTTAACTCTCACGGGTTAAGAACAAGAACTTTTCGCAAGTTCCTATAATTGATCCTAGAGAGTTGTTTATCAAGGGAACTTTAAAATGCGATTTCTAAACTTGAAAAAGTCTAAGAGTTTGCAAGATCCTATAGGCGACTCGAAAACCCAAAACTTTGATTTAATAGGCTAAGCATCCACGAGTCTCATTCCTTGAGATTTTAAACTATGGAGAACGAGAGATGATAGAGCCAATTATAAGTTTGGTATTCTTTCGTGAATTTATGTGAGTTAATTATGAGCCTATTCTTCCATCGCTTGCTAATAAATTTATCTGCAATAAATAAGGTTGTACGATTTGAAAAGTTACTTAGCTTCTAGCCCAAGATCGTTTAAAAGTTGCTCGGTATTGATTAGAGTTCATAGCCAAGGCATAACTTATTGAAGCGGGATGCGAAGATTGGCGAGTCCAAAAAGGTCCTAACAAGACATGAGGGCTACATTTTGTTGCTAAAGATCCAAAGTAATGTGAAGAATCATTTATCGAAAATCAATATGAAGGATCGAGACACACGACGAAAAGCAAATACTCCCCAAAAGATCATGGAGAAGTCTATCCAAAAAGGCCCTCACAAGGTATGTGGATAAATAAATCCAAGTCCAAAAAGGAGGCGGATCGTTGTATATCAAAGTCTAAAATAAAGATTGGAGAAAAATGAAGAAGTCGTGGTGCAAGTATGAATCTCTCAAAACTTCAAGTGAAGAAATTCCCATTATGAAGAGAAGGCCATTATTTCATGAACGTCTCTCAAGATTTGAAGTATGAAGTCGCTGCCAAATATCGGTCCGAGAAAGGTCTCAAATCGTGAAGCGAGTTATGCCAAGATATGAACTTTATGAGGTCCCGAGAAGCAGTTTTAAAATGTCCTTTAGCTAACTATTGATTAAATCGTTCACTTTATTTTCGGCCTTAATAACTATCGAAATAAGTCAACAATGCATCCTCGTGATCATTCAAGACAACAATAAAATATAAGAGATACACCTAGGAATAAGGGAGTCTAAGTAAATAATTGGCCCACATGAGTTCGTGTTAGCTTGCTAACTTATAATAACAATGATCTCGTTTTTAAGCTTGGTTTGGAGAAAGTGAAAACTTGAGGATGATGATTATTCATGACATTTCCAAAACCCAAGGTATGATTTTGATTTCTTTACTTGTTTTGTTATTTTCTATCTTTTTAATAAAGGCCATTATGGATTGATTGTGATGAAAAGTGTAAACGTGCTTTGTAACTAATGCATTGCATGAGGACATTGCAATGGTCAAGTGTAGGGGATTTGATAGGTGTGTAAACACCCATCCTTTTTACCACTTAATTACAATAATAACCGGGCCAAAACATGTATTTTATGTCATTTATGTCGGAATTATGCGTGGTTTGTGTTTTTGTTGTGATTTAGGACGAAAAGGTGAAAAGTGGAGAAAACACGAGCATTCACGGGCTTTTATTGAAGAAAAAGATGAAAGACGAAGTCAAGAAGTCAAGATTGCAAAAAGAACTGAAGTCCAAGACCAATTCTGAAGATTTATCGAAGAAAAAGTCAAAAGACGGAAGTTTATCAAAAGCCGAAAAACTCAAGTCTAATTTATTGAAGAATTACAAGACGAGTTTGAAGAAATCCCGAGACAAAGTCATTAAAGCCCAAGATTAAGAAGATTAAAAGGCTTAAGGACTTAAGAGTGCAATTAAGGAAAAATGAAGGAGGGGAGGAAGCTTCCTAAGCACTCCCTAATCCTCCCCTATAAATAGATTAGGATGTTAATCATTTCATTTTGTTGGATAGTTTGACACACTATTTCTTCCATTTTATTTACCTTGCACATTTAAATACATGTCAATTTAATTTCTTGTCCAATTTAAATACCTTGTCTTGCACCTTAAATTCATTTAATTTCAAGTAAGTGTTCTTTTAAATCTTGTCAATCTTTATTTTTATTGCTTATCTCTCATTCTACCTTTCTTTAATCTTTGATCTTTATGTTTATTGTTCATGTTCATGTTCTTGAGTTTTTGTTAAATTTATTAAGTGGGTTTTGATTATTTTGATTAGTTTTGTTAGTTTTGTTGATTTGGATTGTTTGTTTATGATTAGTAGATGTTTTGTTATTAGTTTGATTTAATCTTTTGGTTGATTTTGTTTAATTGTGATTAGATTCGTGTATATCTTGTTCCCTGTTCTTCGCTCTGTCTGTTACTGTCTTTTCCCAGGTTATTCCGAATCAACAGTATATTCCGGATCAAGCCAAGGTTGTCCGTGTGAAGGTGTTTGCTGAAAATATTCCGTATCAAAGTCGTTCATCCAGAATAATTAATTATTCCGGATCAAAGTGCTCTATTCGGAATCTTCAACATTCCGGATCAAGGGTTTAGCCAAGGTGATTCATCTGGAATATCCAATATTCTGGATCAAGGCATTATTCCGGATCAGCAAGAACATTCCGGATCAATTAGTTTATTCGAAATTGTAGATTTGCTAAAACGGATCCGGTGGTCTAACATGGTGGTATATGGTGGTGGAAGCCATTGATGAGCTTAGAGAGAGAGAGTGGTTGTGTGAAAGAAAGAAAATGAATTAAAAGTGAAAAATGAGACACAAGCAACGCCCCTCCTTGGAAGTTAAGGAGGGGTATATATAGTCACACACGCACCTTAAACTATACATTGAGCCTAGTCTAGTCTAAGCGTGTGTGACTATGATAACTAACAGGATTTCTTAAATGTCGTCACATAAAGTGAGTTTCCAACAATCTTCCCCCATGGGACGACGTGTAGAATTCCTTACAATATTCTTCCTAACAAGTACATAATGATAAGAACAAGAGCTTTCATGAAGCATCCAATGCTGATGAAGTCTTCTGATGCCTTCGTCTTCAAAACGACTCATCTTTAAAGTAACTTGTAGAAGAAATACTGTAACGGCACGAGCTAAGTAACCCATACACTTCTGGTTAAGGAGAAGCTTATGAATTAGCTTCCCCCTAATTCATGCCACGTAAACTTGATGCAGAAGCTTTAAATAGCTTCCCCCTAAACCGACAATCCTCGTAAGCAACTTCAAAGCTTTCAATAAAGCTTAGAATGATTAAGCGCACAGCGGAATCTAACAAGCAAATCCCATCATATAACATGATAATGTTGCTAAGAGGGATTGAAAGTTTGGGGCACACCAAGTAGATAAACAACTTTTCATCTCACGCTTGAATAATTCTTCTGAATTTTTCTTCCCCCTGAGAGTTCAAGTTATGCATACCAGAAAGAATCAAGACACTTCTTCCCCCACATAGTTGAAGAAGGTAAATCAATCCCAATTATGAAGCTCAAATACTGAAGTGGACACTTTATCCCATTCATGAAGCTGACATCGTAACACCAGAGTCAATTAAGTCCCGGAAATGCACATGTCTTCTTCCGGAGATGCACCAGAGTCAATTAAGTCCCGGGAATGCATATAGGATAATGATGATGTTTAATTGCAACAATCAAACAATTAAACCTCGAATCAGTAGTGTACCGTTTGGAGATTGATAACGACACGAGTTAAAACACTGATTTTCTCTGCGGCTATGACAAATGTCATCCCGGAATATCTTCAAATCAAAAGAAGGTATGAAGTTCATCATGTGTACTCGTTGTGCGTTCAATGTGTCTTTTTCTTCCCCCTTGATGGTTTCGAAACTCGGAAACATCAATAAATTGTACGCACATGAACCTGAAATCTCGTGAGAATAATAAATAAGTTGAATTTTATATTTTGTGAAAATCAGCTGTTGATCGAAAATCTCTTCTCATAAACTCTCCATGGCCACCTTTACCATCCCACGTGAAAGCAATTTGAAGCGACCACTGAAAGAATGAACCAGATACATCAAACGTGAAGCTGAATAAGAATCCCTCGATCTTGTGACTTAAGCTTGCACAATTGTTGAATGAAGAACGGTGGAGAAATCTCTAAGTACTCAATGCATCACTGAAGAAGTCTATAAGCACAACACCTCTTGAAATTATCCACGTCGACTAAGCGCGTGACACTGAGTACAACAATGTAACCCCTTTAAGTGACAGTTATCCGAGTCATCAACCAACCACCCCGAACCCGGAAACCAGATAACCAAGTCTTCATTCTAGGATTAAGCACGAACAAGTTATCTTTTAAAAGATAAAATAAATACACGCCTTCGAAAAAAATTCGTCTTCAGCGTCACGTAATTAATACCCGATCAAACAAAATCTGTAGCCACTAAAAAATCGCCCATTTTTTCTTGGTCTCATCACAAATAAATTCTCGTCACATTTGTCACGTCACATTTTGTCACGTCACATTTTGTCACTTTGTCTCGTCCCGATACTGACCATAGTATGAGTAAATACACACAAAGTTTATACAAAAACAAATTTGATGTTAAAAACTTGTGTGTATATAGCAAAATATACGGCCCATTGCAATGTTTACTAAATTTCGAGTCCAAGGCCCAAATTGTGTTAAAGAAACGTGTGTCATGGCCCATTGATTTGAATAAACGAGTTCCATGGCCCATCACCCATCTGCCCAAGTCACAATCCGGTTCACCAGTTTGGTTTAAATGGGGGTCAAACCCTAAACAAACGCTTAGTTAAACCTAAGCACAACACATAGTACAATCCGCCTCTCACCTCTCACCTCTCACCTAACTTCATCTCTCAATCCTAAGCTCGAAACCTCCGTCCCCCATCTCCTTCTCTCTCATCTAAATAATCTCAAAATCATCTAATCTCCATTTTCTCCCAGTCATCATCTCAACTAATCTCATCTTCTTATCAAAGATAATGATCTTAACCAAGAACTCCATCACAACATCATCGCAACATCTCAACATCATATTGTTTAATCTGTCACAAGAACTCCAGTTGACTTTGTTTACTCCGTCCCCTTCTTCTCATCTAACTTCAAGGTCTTAGATGGATCTCGGGTAAGTGATAATTTGATGATTGCATGTCGATTTAATCACAAACGAATCAAAGAACGGGTTTAACATAATTGTTAAAAACCTTTCTTTAAATTCGAATAATAAATGGTTAAAAACCAAACATGGATCAGTGATGATTAGTTTCCGATGAATAGATCTTAATAAGATTTTGTTATATCTTTAAAAGATATAAGTCGGAACATAAACTGAGATCTTTTAATGGTTTTTAAATGTGTTCAATTTTAGATTGAGTATAGATGGGATTAAGAGACGATGGGCTTAGGTTAGTTTGGTGTTGATTGGGAGTAATAAGGTTGGAGTAATATTGAGCCGGCTCAGGAAGTTAACTGAGTCAACTCGGTAATTACCGAGTTAACTCGGTTGTGATGGTATTGATTTTGGTCACATTTTTGGTTCACAAGTTTTTAAAACACATGGTCCATCGGAATGTCAAAAAACAATCCCATCGGAATATTTTTCAAAATAGTCCATCGGAATGTTTTTGTGGTCACCATCGGAATGAAAGAAACATCCCATCAGAATGGCTTAAATTGAATCCCCATCTGAATGTTCAATCTGAATGACCAAATAAATAGTCTAATCGGAATGTCCTACTCGGAATCCCCATCTGAATCCCAATCTGAATGTTCAATCTGAATGACCAAATAAATAGTCTAATCGGAATGTCCAATCTGAAAAGGGTTTTGAAGAAACCGAAAATGGTGGATCTGCAAACTTTGTCCTTATCTATTTGCATAAAAAAGAAATAAAGAGACCCAGAAACAATGACCAGATTTGTATTACTTTGACCATGATATGATGAAACCGAGAGAGTATTAATTAATAAATTGAGACCCCAAAACATGTGACTGTTTGGACAGATTGGACAAAAAATAAGACGTGACAAAAATTTTTTGTGACAAAATGGACCAAAAAATATTATAGAACGAGACATAAAAAAATTAGACCACCAAATCGAATATACAAACACGATCCAAGGATGGAACCGAGGCTCTGATGCCAAATGTAGATTTGCTAAAACGGATCCGGTGGTCTAACATGGTGGTATATGGTGGTGGAAGCCATTGATGAGCTTAGAGAGAGAGAGTGGTTGTGTGAAAGAAAGAAAATGAATTAAAAGTGAAAAATGAGACACAAGCAACGCCCCTCCTTGGAAGCTAAGGAGGGGTATATATAGTCACACACGCACCTTAAACTATACATTGAGCCTAGTCTAGTCTAAGCGTATGTGACTATGATAACTAACGGGAATTCTTAAATGTCGTCACATAAAGTGAGTTTCCAACAGGAATAATTTATTATTTCGAATCAAACGGTTCATCCGGAATATCAGACATTCCGAATCAACCTAATATTTCGGATCAAGGACTTCCATCCGGAATAAGTGACATATTCCGGATCAAGGAGTTCTATTCGGAATATTATTCCGGATCAAGAGATATTCCGGATCAAGGGCAACATTCCGGATCAAAGCTACATTCCGAATCAAGAAGTTTATTCCAGATAGGTGACATATTCCGAGTAAGCATTTTATTCCGGATTAAAGTATGTACAAATACTAAATGTGATCCGGTGGTCTAATGTGGTGGAAATAGGTGGTGGTAGCCATTGTTGGTTTAGAGAGAGAGAGAAGAGAGGTTGAATGTGAAATGTAAATGTATTAGAAAATGAACAAATGACAAGCAACACCCCTCCTTGGAAGCTAAGGAGGGGTATATATAGTCACACACACAACCTAAACTTTACAACGAACCTAGTCTAGTCTAAATGTGTGTGACTATGATAACTAATGGGAATTCTTAAATGTCGTCACATAAAGTAAGTTTCCAACAATCTTCCCCCATGGGACGACGTGTAGAATTCCTTACAATATTCTTCCTAACAAGTACAAAATAATTAAGAACAAGAGCTTTCATGAAGCGTCCAATGCTGATGATGTCTTCTGAGGCCTTTGACTTCAAAACGACTCATCTTTAACTTGTAGTAGAAATACTGTAACGGCACGAGCTAAGTAACCCATACACTTCTGGTTAAGGAGAAACTTCTGAATTAGCTTCCCCCTAATTCATGCCACATAAACTTGATGTAGAAGCTTTTAAATAGCTTCCCCCTAAATCGACAATCCTCATAAGCAACTTCAAAGCTTTCAATAAAGCTTAGAATGATTAAGCGCACAGCGGAATCTAACGAGCAAATCCCATCATATAACATGATAACGTTGCTAAGAGGGATTGAAAGCTTGGGTCACACTAAGTAGATCAATAACTTCTCTTCTCACGCTTGAATAATTCTTCTGAATTTTTCTTCCCCCTGAGAGTTCAAGTTATGCATACCAGAAAGAATCAAGACACTTCTTCCCCCACATAGTTGAAGAAGGTAAATCAATCCCAATTATGAAGCTCAAATACTGAAGTGGACACTTTATCCCATTCATGAAGTTGACATCGTAACACCAGAGTCAATTAAGTCCCGGAAATGCACATGTCTTCTTCCGGAGATGCACCAGAGTCAATTAAGTCCCGGGAATGCATATAGGATAATGATGATGAATAATTGCAACAATCAAACAATTAAACCTCGAATCAGTAGTGTACCGTTTGGAGATTGATAACGCCACGAGTTAAAACACTGATTTTCTCTGCGGCTATGACAAATGTCATCCCGGAATATCTTCAAATCAAAAGAAGGTATGAAGTTCATCATGTGTACTCGTTGTGCGTTCAATGAGTCTTCTTCTTCCCCCTTGATGGTTTCAAAACTCAGAACCATCAATAAATTGTACGCACATGAACCTGAAATCTCATGAGAATAATAAATAAGCTGAATTATATATTTTGTGAGAATCAGCTGTTGATCGAAAATCTCTTCTCATAAACTCTCCATGGCCACCTTTACCAACCCACGTGAAAGCAATTTGAAGTGACCACTGAAAGAATGAACCGGATACATCAAACGTGAAGCTGAATATAAATCCTTCGATCTTGTGACTTAAGCTTGCACTATTGTTGAATGAAGAACGGTGGAGAAATCTCTAAGTACTCAATGCATCACTGAAGAAGTCTATAAGCACAACACCTCTTGAAATTATCCACGTCGACTAAGCGCGTGACACTGAGTACAACAATGTAACCCCTTTAAGTGATAGTTATCCGAGTCATCAACCATCCACCCCGAACCCGGAAACCAGATAAACAAGTCATCATTCTAAGATTAAGCACGAGCAAGTTATCTATGAAAGATAAAATAAGTACACGCCTTCAAAAAATCCGTCTTCAACGTCACGTAATTAATACCCGATCAAACAAAATCTGTAGTCACTAAAAAAATCACCCATTTTTCTTGGTCTCGTCAAAATAAATTCTCGTCACAATTGTCACGACATTTTGTCTCGTCTTTTTGTCACTTTTAAAATAGGTAAATCAAAAAATTTTAACATTTATCATAATGAAATGATAAATAAAATTTTGAAATAACAAATTTTCAACCCTAAACTCACATGTCTGGCCCAATTCACATAATTCACACGTCTGGCCCAATGTGATATTATAACAAAAAACAATGAGGCCCAATTGTGGAACCAGGTCCATCATCACCAAGTTATAACACTTTCCCAACCCTAAATATCTCACACAAACCTAACCTAATCACATTCATCTCCTAGTAACATCCGCCCTTCACCAAACTTTCTCTCCCAATCCACTTCGTAACTTCCGTCATATCCAAATCCTCCCAATAGATGAACAATAATATATCTCACAATATCTATCTCCTTTAATGTCATCTCAAATCCGAGCAAAGCATATCTCAATTGAACCCAATTATTATTTCGAATCATAAGACTACGTGATTTGTTGCCATAACAGACTAACAACAATCACCCGTAGCATCTTGTATCGAAATCAATTCGTGTAGGCCAAGTGATAAAGACAAACGACATAAAGATCTTTGAACAAGATCTCGGGTAGGTGTATAGATTGTGATTGCATGTTGATTTGATGTGACAAATTCGAAACAAAGATTAGTTTTAACATATTTGTTAAAAACCATTCTTATTTTCGTACAGTAAATGGGTAAAAACCCAAACATAAGATCTATGATGAAAAAACAGTTTTTGATAAGTAGATCTTAAAGGGATCCTTAATCGAAAAACAATAACCTGAGATCTTTTTGATATTCTGTATAAAGTCCGAGTCTAGATGGGATTTAAGTGACGAAGGGAATTAGGAATAGATTGTTGGTGTTGAGGAGAAATAAGGTTGGTTGTGATAAGGTCGACTCAGTGAGTTAACTAAGTCAACTCGGTAATTACCGAGTTGACTCGGTTGAGATGGTTTCAGTTTTGGAAACCATGATAATATAACTGAGTCTTTCATGATAATATAACTGAGTCTTTTTGGTTGAGATGGTTGTGATATGATACATTGTTGGGGTCACATTTTTGGTTCACAAGTTTTTTAAAACACATGGTCCATCGGAATGTCAAAAAACAATCCCATCGGAATATTTTTCAAAATAGTCCATCGGAATGTTTTTGTGGTCACCATCGGAATGAAAGAAACATCCCATCGGAATGGCTTAATCTGAATCCCCATCTGAATCCCAATCTGAATGTTCAATCTGAATGACCAAATAAATAGTCTAATCGGAATGTCCTACTCGGAATCCCCATCTGAATCCCAATCTGAATGTTCAATCTGAATGACCAAATAAATAGTCTAATCGGAATGTCCAATCTGAAAAGGGTTTTGAAGAAACCGAAAATGGTGGATCTGCAAACTTTGTCTTTATCTATTTGCATAAACAAGAAATAAAGATACCCAGAAATAGCGACCAGATTTGAATTACTTTGACCATGATATGATGAAACCGAGAGAGTATTAATTAATAAATTGAGACCCCAAAACATGTGACTGTTTGGACAGATTGGACAAAAAAGAAGACGTGACAAAAAATTTTGTGACAAAATGGACCAAAAAATGATATAACGAGACACAAAGAAAAAATTAGACCACCAAATCGAATATACGAACATGATCCAAGGATGGAACCGAGGCTCTGATGCCAAATGTAGAAATGCTAAATGTGATCCGGTGGTCTAATGTGGTGGAAATAGGTGGTGGTAGCCATTGTTGGTTTAGAGAGAGAGAGAGAGAAGAGAGGTTGAATGTGAAATGTAAATGTATTAGAAAATGAACAAATGACAAGCAACACCCCTCCTTGGAAGCTAAGGAGGGGTATATACAGTCACACACACAACCTAAACTTTACAACGAACCTAGTCTAGTCTAAATGTGTGTGACTATGATAACTAATGGGAATTCTTAAATGTCGTCACATAAAGTGAGTTTCCAACAAAGTATTTGGTGAATATTCCGAGTAAAGAAGAATCATTCCGAACGAAGGTGACATTCCGGATGAGTGATTATTCCGAATGAGGGTATTATTCCGGATGAGCTATTTTTCAGGTTCTTTTAATTTTAGTTTTTTAAGTTTCTGTTTTTAATTTTCAAGCTTTATTTTTCCCGCCTTTTTATTTAGTTGCACTTTAAGTTTATTTGCCTTAGATTTATTTTAGTCTTGCCTTAGTTTTAAGTTTTAGTTGCATTTTAAGTTTGTCTTAGATAGATTTAAGTTTGCGTTATTTACTTTTATTGCCTTTAATTTCCCGTCACGCTTTTTAATACTTGCACTTTACTTTAAATTAGAGTAGATTTACTTTAATTGCCCATTTACTTTTAAGTCTTTGCACTTTTATTTTAAAAAAACAACCTAAAATATTTGTTTCACCAAAAACAATAGAGTCGTACTTTGAAACGGAAATCAATTCGAGAAGATTCCGAGAAACGAACTTTTCAACTAGCAAAATCTCTACATTAGTACCGCTGTTACCTTCTGACACAAAAGCCAAGTTAGACTTTGTTTTTGCTGCTGCTTTGGTCACCTCAACGCCTTTTAAATCCATCTCATAAGCTCTAAGATTGTTGTAGAGATGATCAAAAGGAATTGTATCCAGATCATCCCTTGTGATGAAGTGCATAGCCATTGCTTTCCACTCTTGTGGAACACTCCTTAAGAATTTCAGATTAGCTTCTTCATTAGGAATTATTTGTCCATAAACTGCCAATTGAATAAGCAGCTTACTGAACCTTCTATTGCCACCATGGATTCCTTCTATACTGGAAATTGAGAAGTTATCAAATTCTTGTTTAAGAACAATCTTCTTCATCTTCTTAGATTTGTCATTACCTCTAAATCTAAGTTTGATGGCATCCCACATAGCCTTTGCATCCTTATAGTGATGAAAGCTAGGTTTGGTGCAGGATGAACAACTTGAGGTTGTCCCTGTGGTATTGGATCAGGATCTGGAATGTCTTCCAAGTGAGGGTCATCACCAGGTTGAGACATTGATTTTTAGTGTGAGTGGAGTTTTTAGGGTTGTGTTTTTCTTTTTCAGAGTTTCTTAACAAGCTCTGATACCACTTGTTGATCCCTTTGATTGGATCTATATTCTATTAAGAACTAGTATATTAGTTTGTAATCAAACTAAAACACTTTAAGAACTCTTACTCAAGCTAAATAAGTTATGCGGATTATAACTTATAAATCACAAAAGAACAGAATTGCTTTTAACTATTCGATTCTCTTATTAATCGACTTGTATGAGGTACATGAATGACATCGTACCTATATTCCATCTATAGAGTAAGGAACCCTAGAAACCTTAGAATATTTTATAAAGATAACTATATCACAGACGATATATTATCAATATTCTAATTATTAAGTATATCACATAAGATATACTCTAACTATAACTATGACATATCTTATATAAAGATATATTCGTCCTAATCAATATAGCAGTACTTACTTTATAAGTAGCAGTACTTACTATGTACCGTGTTAACACTAACGGTACTTGAAAGATACTAACAATACTTAAATTACACTAACGGTACTTGACACTTAACAATAATTCCCAACAGAATCCCATAGGGGCATTCATGAGGACTCTGACCACACTGAAGCTAAAATGACTGCTACCTCTTTTGCTGCTAAGACCTTTAATTAGAACAAAAGTGGTAATACCAATACTCCTAATAGACCTCCATATAAGGGTAATGGTACTAGAAGTTATAGGGGTCCCAACCCTAACCTTCTTTGTAGTCATTGTAGTCAGACTGGCTACACTGTTGATAGATGCTTTGAGTTACATGGGTATCCTGTTGGTTATAAAAGGGGGGCTAATGGTTCTAAACAAACTGGTTTTAAAACTAACTTTAATGCCAATTGTGATATCAAAGTTGGGGATAAGCAGGCTTCTACTTGTAACTCCCCAACTTCTTTTACTAATGAACAAATGCAGAAACTCCTTAGTTTGATAAATTATACTTCTGGCAACACTCAGTCCAATAAGGCAGGTAGAATTTCCTTTTTAATGCCAATGTCTAGTTTAATATTCATTTCTCTAAGAAAAAATTTGGCAACAACAAGTTTTCTATCAAAACTATCACTTTAGGTTAGATTATATACTCTAGGACAAACCAACATCTCACCACATCCACTGTTGGTATGATGAACGTTGTAGATATTTCTAATCTCAATATTTCTGTTGGTCACCCCCAATGACACTGTTGCCACCATTAGTCATACTGGTGACCTCGGACTCTCTAATAAAGTTATTCTCCATGATGTTTTGGTTGTGCCTGGATATTGTGTTAGCTTACTTTTTGTGAACAAACTTATTAAAGATAGTAAACTCTTTGTGGGATTTGATGAAGATAAGTGTTATATTTAGGACTTTGACAAGGGTGGGGAATGGTAGTGAATCTGAAGGCTTTACCTGTTTGATGACCTTAAGACTAAGAGATTAGGTAATGTTAACTCGGCCATGACCTTTAATACATCCAAAGACCTTTGAAATTGTAGACTTGATCACCCTACCGACCAAGTTCTCAGTGCTCTAAAGACTGACCTCAATCTGTCTAGAAATACTAGTATCTCTATATGTGAAACTTATCATAGAGCCAAACAAACAAGAGAACCCTTTCCCTTGAGTGACCACAAATCTAACCATATAGGTGACCTTGTTCACCTTGATTTGTGGGGCCCTTACAAGGTTTAAAGCAAGGAAGGGTACAAGTACTTTCTCACCATTGTGGATGACTACTCCATAGCAGTTTGGACTTATCTTTTAAAATCTAAAGATGAAGTTTGTGACTGGTTGACTCATTTCATTAATCTTATTCAAAATTAGTTTAATACTAAAATCAAGGTTTTTAGATTTGACAATGGAATTGAGTTTGTTAACAAACATGTTTACTCTTTGTTCTCTGACCTGGGTATCATCCATCAAACCTCTTGCCCACACACCCCTCAGCATAATGGTATTGTTGAAATGAATCATAGACACTTGCTCAATGTTTCCAAGAGTCTTATGTTTCAGGGAAGGATTCCTATTAAGTTTTTGCATAAATGTATTCTAACTGCTGTCTATTTGATTAACAGGCTCCCTTATTATGTCTTAAATGGTAGGTCCCCCTATGAAATGCTCTATAGGAAAAAACCAAACCTCTCTCACCTTAAGTGTTTTGGGTGTCTTTGTTTTTCAAATCGACTGAATAACAGTGATAAACTCACATCTAGGTCTGAAAAGTGTGTGTTGATTGGTTACTCATCTGTTAAAAAGGCTTACAAACTTTTTAGTCTGGATAATAGAAGAGTACTGTTTTCTAGAGATGTGAGGTTCTATGAAACTGTTTTTCCTTTTAAGATGAAAAACACTAAAGAAAATGATTTAGCAGATGTAGTTGCTACAAGTGATGCTGAACTTTTAAACTTTTTTTATACCAAAATCTTTTAAGTCCCTATGATGATGAGAGAGATACACCTTGTGTGGATGGTAGAGTTCACTCTACTATTAAGGATGCATCTGTGCAACCTCATAAGGAGGACTCAGCAACCCATATAGGTGATAACCAACAATCTGAGGTCAATCTTGATGATATCAATCCTTCTGTCATTTCTATTAAGCATAATGGGGTCAGTAATAAAGAAGAAGAAAGGCAACCTAGCATTAGGAAGTCTACCAGACCTACCAAACTGCCTGCTAAGCTTAATGACTTTGTCCTTGATAGTAAACTTAAATATGGTATTGAAAAGCATGTTAATTACTCTAAACTTAACACTATTAATTTTTGCTTTGCTACCACTCCTAATCAATATGTTGAGCCATCCACCTACTATGGTATTGTCAAAGATAGTATGTGGGTTGAGGCCATGAACAAAGAAATCGAGGCCCTCTTAAGAAACAACACTTGGACCTTGTGAGTTACCTATGGGGAAGAAAGCTATTAACAGCAAGTGGGTTTATAAAATTAAATATAAATCTTTTGGTCAAGTTTATAAATTTAAAGCTAGAGTTGTGGCTAAGGGTTATAGTCAAAAAGAAGAAATTGATTTTGATGAATCCTGTTGTTAAAATGGTGACTGTTAGATGCCTTGTTAGCATAGTTGTTTCCAATGATTGGCCTTTATTCCAACTTGATGTTAATAATGCTTTTATGTATGGTGAACTTGATAAAGATATTTATATGACCTTACCCTTGGGTTTTAGTTGTCATGATGAGAACAAGGTTTGTAAGCTTAATAAGGCCCTCTATGGACTTAAAAAAGCCCCAAGACAGTGGAATGCCAAGTTAATCACTGTATTGGTTGAGCATGGCTTTGTCCAAAGCAAATTTGACTACTATCTATATATCAAACATTTTGGGAACATCTTTGTTGCCCTTCTTGTTTACGTTGATGAATTCATCATCACTGGAAATTGTCTTGAGAAAATTGAGAGGTTTAAGAGGTTTCTTAAAACTAAATTTACGATAAAAGATCTTGGTGTGATGAAATACTTTCTTGGCATTGAAATTCTTAAAAATACTAATGGTATTTGTATGACACAAACAAAATATTGTCTTGAAGTCGTTCATGAGTTTGGTATGCTTGCTGCTAAATCAGTTCAACTTCTTTACCTGAGAATTGTGTGCTTGTTATTAAACAGAGTGAGACTGATAAATACCTTAAAATATCTTTGAATATTAAAGACTTTTTGACAGACTTATCTATCTCACCCACACCAGGCCTGCTATTTCTTATGTTGTTCATTGCGTTAGTCAACATATGCATGCTCCCTTACAGTCTCATCTTAAAATTTCTTTGAGAGTTATTAGGTATCTTAAGAATTCACCTGGAACTGGTATTCAGTTTTATAAGGATACCTCTTTGAGATTATCTTGTTTCACTGATGCTGACTTGGCTAAGTGCCTTCAGACTAAAAAGTCTGTATATGGATACTGTGTTTTTTAGAAGGTCTCTTGTCTCTTGGAATATCAAGAAGCAACCCATAGTATCTAGGTCCTCTGATGAGGCTGAGTACAGGTGTATGGCTAGTGCCACTTGTGAGGTGATATGGATCACTAATATTCTGAGTGATCTTAGAATCAAGAACTTACTCCCTGTGAATTTATACAGTAATAGCAACTCTGCTATTCATATTACTGTCAATCCTATGTTCCATGAAAGAACTAAGCATTTTGAAGTGGATGCTCACTTAGTCAGGGAAAAGGTTCAAAATGGTGTCATTAACACCATCAAGGTTACCTCAACTGATCAAACAACTGATATCTTTACCAAGGCACATGGGATCTCTCAACACTTGAAACTTTGTAGCCAGCCAAGTCTGGTGAACATGTTTGGAAATTAATTCTGGTTTTCTTGTTGTTCAGTTTGAGGAAGGGTGTTGAAATTCAAACTAACCAATCCTGTTCCTTTATTACATTTGTTATTTTCCTTTTGTGTCTTTTGTGATAACAGGTTGAAAGTTGGAGGACCAATGTTGACATCTCTCCATACTTCTCTCTTGGGGTTGCTGATGTGCTTTCTACACTTGGGCTTATGCTACCGTTGGGAATCATCTGTTGTATTACCCTAGATCTCATTAAGCTAAGGTTAGCAACTCTTATTATTTCACACACATCTTTGTGTGCTGCTCTTTCTTCTCTCTTTCTTTGATAGCCGTTTGTGGCTTATCATTTGGGGGTTCATCTTGTATCTAAACATTGAGTATTGCGTGATTAATGTTATGAGGGAGATCAGATCAACCTAGTTGGGACGATCTTAAACTATTTCTTTTGTAATCGTTCGATTAGCACTCATTTGAGGACTAATCTTTATCTTTCCGTTCTGTACTTTGATTATCAATAAATTTCACCAATGGATGGTTGGTTGGGTGAAAGATCTTTGCTATATCTTTGTTTTATCATGTTTTAACACATACTATGCTTATGCTCATTCAGCAATTTGCATCTTTTATTCCTCGAATAACCGAGAAGTTTGTTAATGTTATTTTTTCATGTTTAATTGAACAAAGATAATCTAACCATTTGAACAACATTATTTGGGAAAAAGACAGATTTGGTCTATTTAAGCATTTTATCATCAATCCTAGGACAAGTGGAAAGAATTTGACAATCATACATAGGGATGGCAAAAAAACCCAAACCCGACGAGGAAACCCGAAACCCGGAATAATTGGGGCGAGGCGGGTTAACTTTATTGGTTTATGGGGCGGGTTTGGGGCTTAAACGGGGATTTTTAATCGGGTTTGGGGCAAACACGGGGAATAAGGTCCCCGACCCGCCCCGCCCGATTAATATACACATATACAAATATAAGTATTTTTATATAGTATTTTCTTACTATTTACGTCATAATAAATATTTCTTTAGTATTTTATCTTTTCACTATTGCAAATTGTTATTACAGAAACTTGTTTAATGTATTGTAAGTTCTTTGTGGTGTAACATATCATTATTTATGTATAAGAGTATCGTTTTAAACCTTATAAGTCGTGTTTGTAATTCATTATTATATAATTAGCAAGTTTTTAATACTTCAAGCTTATTTCTAACAGTATAAAAATAATAATAAATGTAAAATGATGCGGTTTTGATAGAAAATTTCATCCAAAGAGGGTACTCGATAAAATCCCCGATTAATACGGGGCGGGTTTGAAGGAGCATTGCGCCCCAACGGGGCACCCCGATTAAATCCCCGACGGGGATCGGGGCGGGTTTGGGGAGAACTTTACTAATCGGGTTTGGAGATGGGAACAATCGCCCCGCCCCAAACCCGCCCCGTTGCCATCCCTAATCATACACAATTGCACAACTGCTCAACTCCACTACTTTATTGTCATGTGTCCACTCGCATAATATTTTATTATATTATTAAAATAGTAAAATTACAAAAATACCCTTCTCTTTCTTTTTCCGTATCTCTTCCTCTTCCTCTTTCTCCTATCATCCAAATCCAGATGTTAAACAACAAATCACTAACTTAAACCACTGGTTATAATATGCATGGTGAAAAGGTCAAAGTCCCCACATTCCTTGTTCCCGCCACTCAAAAAGTTTGTACTTTGTAGTCTTATGTTGCTCTCAGCTACAAGTTGCCAAAAAAATGTATATTGATTGCCTACACTATAATTTGGTAGGTTTGGATGGACATATATACCATCCCGGTGCTAGGTTCTGGTGGCAAGACATGTTCCCAGATATTTGAAGTTGCTAGATGTGGTACACCTACTAGTCCAAGTTGCGGGGCAGGGTAGGTGACTGGATGCTCGTGGGCGATGTTCCATGGAGGTACTATACCATATCATCAACCTTAACCCTCAACGAAACTCGAGTTACACCAACTTTTGAAAAATAACATGTGGTTGACTTTGACTAATTGAACATGATGTTCTTTAGCACTGTGAAAAAGCTAAGGATCATGAAAACCTCAGACGCCAATGGACTTGGTACGTCTTGCAGATGAGCAGATCTAAGCTCACTTGTGCTTCTATTCTAATATGAATGTTACCCGTTTTTTGTATGCAGCGCCAAGACACCAAGAAAAGAATCAAAAGCCGAAAATATGAAGCAAAACGACTTAAGAAAATTAACACAGACTAGAAAACTCGAAGCTTTTGTTTGATACTCCTGTCTGCTTTACTATATGTTTACCCTTTTACCTCAATTCACTGTTTTTTTCGCCTTTTGTCTATCCAATTCTTTTTCTGTTTTTGTTTTTATAAGGCTATTATAGTTCCATCCCAACTTAAAAGGTTTGATGATATTATTTACGGGTTGCTTATGCATATATATTTGAAACAATAATCGTCGTATTCTCTATTTTTCTTGCTGGTGTGTTTGTAATCGTTTCATTTTGTTTGTACAACTACTAAGTGTATCTATTTGACCGGAATTGGTCCCTTAATGCATGTGTTCAACGATTATTGTGTTTCTAAGGCGATAAATATGATCTTTATTGATATAAAAGGGTAAATGCATTTTGATACATCGAGCACCTACCGATGTTCAAGAAATTCCTGATAGCCAGCGAACAAAATCAGCATGAAGTGCATGACCTCCCTTGATCATAAATTTTAGCGCCCATTAGATACTCAAACTAGGATTCTACAAAACTTATTGCATACCGTATAAGCTATGATATTTGCAACTGGGAGCTCTTGACTACCATTGCGTGTGAAGAGAGAAACATCCCCAATAAAATCAAACATCGTGTGTCTGAATGGCTCTTTGGGGGAACGTAAAGGTGGATTCAGTATAACTTTACGGGTACTGATACATAAGAGATTCAGCGCTACTTTTATACTAAAACACAAACTTCAGAATCTGTAAGTTTTGTATTTAGACTATGCATATCAACGAAAGTGAACGCTTGGTTTGTATATGTAAGACACCTTCCACAATTGATGATTACGACTATTCAACTTGACCAAGAAGAAGCAAGTACTTTATGAAGCATCTTACCTGAAAACAACATGTGTAGAGCCACCCTTAGTAAGTCCTGGACTATGCATTTTCTCCACCTGGGATAATAGATCACTTAAAAAATAGCGAGCAAAACATGAATCCGGTAACATGCCGATGTTTAGTTAGCAGCAAATGTCACAATTGGAATATACCGAATCAGGATAAAGAAGAGCAACATTGGACGACTTCGTAAATGTAGAAGGTTCGTGACAAGGATATTTGCTTAGAATAGAAAGAGTCCATTCAATAGGCTGAAGAAAACTGGAGGCTTATAGCTGGTACCTGAAACAAAACACATGCACGTATGACGTATTCTATAATCTTTTATCGATCTAGACGTGTGAACAAAATGGTTACGAGGAAAATTAATTCTGGAATTGATATTAGTTTCCTTAGAAAGGAATGCAGATATAACAAAATCTCCATTCGATACATGAACAAGTTGAGAAAAAGAAAGAGAAGGGTATTTTTGTAATTTCACTATTTTAAGAATATAATAAAATATTATGTCAGTAGACACATGACAATAAAGTAATGAAGTTAAACAGTTGTGTAATTGTGTATGATCAAATGTGTCAAATTCTTTTCACTTGTCATAAGATTGATGATAAAATGCTCAAATAGACCAAATCCGTCTTTTTTCCCAAATTATTTTGTGTTAGTATTATTTTCTTAAAAGTATATATTGTACTTGTTTATTATAGTCATACATAAGGTTTTTAATTGTTTTTTTCAATGTTGCAAAAATCGTGAAACGCTAGTCGGCCGGTCGACCACCTTATAACTTGTAATCGTTCTAGGCGGGATTAATCGGTGATTAATCGCATCGGCATTTTTAGCAAATTTTGGGTAATTCTAACGAGTGTTAGGCATTTTCGGCATTATTATTCCTAAAATCCAAGTTATCATACTTATAAATAGTTATTATAAGTTATAAACATAGGTTTATAATGAGTTTTCAGTATTTTTAGCAAGATTTGCTGGTTTCCGCAAGTTTGACCTTCCTTGACCGCTATTGACCCCAGTTGACCGACATTAATCGCCTCTATATTAATCGGCAAGGTTAATAGCCTTGTAGTGATTAATCGACTTTGTAGACCTTGTTTTACAACATTGTTTTTTCATAAGCCAGACGAAGCCTTCAAATTTACAGTGTAAGTAAAGTCGTATGTATTTAAAAATGTCGAAATCAGCGTACAACTAATTCCATACTTATCTCGATGTTGTTTGTGGCGAGAACCAACGTGCATACCTTCCAAATTGTTCAAATCATGTCTTGGTTTTTTTACACTTGTTCTGGGTTCTTTGTGATCGATACCAGGACGTCAAATGATTCATCGGAATAAACTTCTTATGTACTTGATTGTCTTGCTTTGTGACAAAAACCGATATGCCGATGTCATTAGGTCAAGATGGCCAATTCCCTAGTGTATTAACCAGCTACCCAATACTTAGTTTTGCATATTGATTATGCACACATGAAAAAATCTTTGACATGATTCAGATTTGTGATTTAGAAAGGGTGACAAGTAGCTTTCAAAACATAAATATAATAGGCCCATGACATTTTGGTTTATTGTGTTCACCAATTGGCCAAAATTGAAATTGTATTAAGGGGGTGTTTGGGATTGCTTATTAGAAATAGATTATTCGTTTTGAAAATGGATAATCAGAAAAGCAACTTTTACAAAACGTGGTTATGAAAAATAGTGTTTGGATTTGATTATGCTAATTGATATTGTAATAATGAGATAATTATTTTTGTAATATTTGTTAAATATAACTATTTTGGTCATTAGTAAGTGAAATTACAAAACTAGACATTTGCATTAATAAATGTCACATAAAAATTAAATGAAAAGGATGACATTGGTATTTGTCTTGTTTACTATGGGCCACACAAACAAAAAAATTCCTCCGTTTCCAAAAAGTGGCATGTGCCTAGCTTTTACAAAACGTCAGTTTGCATTACTATAAACGCAAATAAGGACTTATTTAGCAAGAGTTGCCAAACACTATTTATTGATTATTCACGTTTTGTAAACGTGATAAGCAAATAATCTATGCCAAAACGTAAATACAAACACCCCCTAAATATGTTGTTCTTACAAAACTAACATCACTGTTGACGTTGATTAGTGAAACTAGGTTCGTAAAAATTAAGTAGTGCATTTTTTGACTAAAAATTAGTCTTTAATAGCACCATTGTAAACACCGACACAAGATTCATCGACTGTAGCTTCTGCATCGATGGTATGTGAGTGCGACTAGGGAGTGGTGACTACTAGTAAAAAAGGTTGTGAGGTAAAGTCAGTTCAGAGGCCGATGGGGATTCTGAAAACGCGAATTTGTTTTTGCGTAATGTAAAATTACGTCAAATATATTGATTTTTCCAAAATTGAACAAATTTTAAGGGTTAAGTCCACAAAATGAAAAGGTACTTTTCACAGTTAACAATATTAGGCAACAAAATTTTTTATTGATCAATATCGGTAACTAAACTTGTTGCAACCTGTTAATATCACTAATATGACCTGATAATATTTTACTGAAATTATAAAAATGTTTTTCTCTAAATAAATAAAATTTTGTAATTTTTTTGATTAAAAAATTATATATTCGAAAAGATTATTTTTGAGAAAAAATAGTATTTCGAAAATTAAAGATTATATAAGATTTAATAATTATATGAAAATTATAATTATATAAAATTAAATAAAAAATTTTCAGAAATTTTTATTGTTCGAATTTGAAAAGAAAAACTTTTTTTAATAGTTTTTCTCTAGAATATTTTTCTCTAAAAATTTAAATCAAAAATATTTTTTTGAAAGAAAACATAGTTTTGAAAAAACTATAGATTTTGGAAAATGTATATTTTTGAAATTGATATAAAATTTAAAAAAAAACCCTTTAATAATAAAAGTCAGCCGTGTATATGTAGATGTCATTATCAAAAATAAATTAATAATAAAAATAAGTGACAAAGGTTACCGGCTAGCAACCTGTTATTACAAGTCATTTTTTTGAAAAATTAGGGATATTAAAACGAATTTGAAAGTTTGATTATTTATATTGGTCAATAAAAAAGTTAGTTGCCTAGAATTGTAAATTTAGAAAAGTACGTTTTTATTTTATAGACTTAATTCAAATTTTAACGTTAGGTTATTTTTTCGATAACTTTTATAAAATGAACCTTGAGTTAACTGCATTTTTGGTCCTCGTGATTTGGTTCAGATTTTATTTTTGGTCTAAAAATTCAGATAGTTTCGGTTTTGACCAAAATAATAAACTATTTCTTCACTTTTGGTCCATTTTCGTTAACACTATCTCATTGACTTGTTTGACTGTTAAATCGAAGGGCATTTTCGTCTTTTAATCACACACTCAATCTTTTATTTTATACAATTATTTTTTCTTTTTATTAAAAAACACAAATCTAACAATCCAAATTATCCCCCAAAAAAAGTTGTAGATCCACCTCCTTCATCGCTTCATCTCTCTCTTCACAAAATCACAATCACTACCGCAACACATACCACCACAGATCTTCAACACCCACCATACCCATAATCAGTACCCACCTTCGTCAACACCCGTTATCAAACTCCCACCACTAACACTAACCCATCAACAAGTGAAATAAAGCCCAATAATCTCTAAAACTTAAAAACTATAACCCAACAATTAACATAACATATAAAAAAACTCCATTCTCTTACCACTACACCAACGCTACCAAACACCCAACACAACTCATATCTTGATTCTCAATGAAGATCGAAGCTTGGATCTGGTTGCATATCTTGGTTCTAGATCCTTGAATCTAGTTGCATATCTTGGTTTTTTAGTTGAAGATCTAATAAAAGAATAATTGAGATAACTATCGTCAAAAATGGTGAAGAGAGGGTCTTGGTGGTGGATGAAGTGTCTCGGTGGTAGAGGGTCTTGGTGGTGGATGAAGGGTCTGGGTAATGAAGGGAGGGTCTTGGTTTTCTAATCGTGATGACACCAATCGGGGTTTGGTTATGTCGGTTTATCAAGATCGGGTTAAGGCTTCCGATAACCATCACGTTCGGCCACACTTACTTCAGGTCACACTCCATCTTTCAAGATCTGGTTAAGGGTTCGATTCTAGAGAAGAAGATGTGTGGATTTGGTATATGCATATTAATGATGGTTTGGTCGGATATAGTGTGCGAAAATTTTGTGATGAAAAAATAATCAGATTAAAGGTTGTTGTGAAAGTATTTCAAGTTTGTATTGATGGGATGGAATAAAATTTAGTTGTGGAAAATAATGATTAGAAAATGTATTGGTAAGTTTATTTTTTTTTAAGTTTGAATAATAATAATAATAATAACTAATAAATAAATAAATAGTAAAAAGTTAATAATAATAATAATGATGATAAGAGGGTATTTTGTAATTTTTAAAGTTAAAATAAGGATGTTTTAGTCATTTTACATATTTTTAGCCAGTCAAACTAACAGTCAACGAAAATTGGACTAAAAGTGGAGAAAGGGTTTACATTTTGGTCAAAATCGAAACTATTTGAATTTTTAGACCAAAAGTGAAAAACTTGACCAAACCACGAGGAAAAAAAAAACAGTTAACTCATGAACCTTTTATAACTCTTGGTCTTCGTCAAGTCCATCTTTACATCTGGACTCGAACCGTACTTGTGGGCCACTTATCGATTATAGCTAACGATTATGTTGTTGTAGTGGACAATGGATTCTTCAAATTTTGAACTTGCGAATGACTATGATGATAGTATATTGATTGGTTTATTGAATCTTTAAACGAAATTTATTTTGTGTACAAATTATTTTTACGTTTGACATTTTTGATAATTCATGTTACATTTATTAAGTCGTAACCACCAACTAACCTTTGTTATTATTTGACTAATGACTACAGTACTAATCAACATGTTCATTGAATCATTTAAGTTTTATTAATATTTCTGTTATAACGTCTATTCACTTATAATTGGACTATGAATGGTGAAATGTACAAAAACGAGCAAAAAAGATCACGAAGATAATGGTTGATAAAGGATGTGGACACTTCACACTTATGTGACTTGGTATTAGTACAATTTACAAGAGAGTTGGATGTAGTTGGTGACTTATTTTACCATCTTGGAATATACATAAACATCGTTTTTTTAGAGGTGGCAAATTTTGTCCATTTTAATAAATATGAACATTCTTTTGACTATTTGCAAAAGAAGATGAGACACTTTTTATTCACTCTTTCTTATTAATGGGGTAAACGGGCGCATATGTAAAAAACTTATGGGCTTAATGAGCACACATGTAAAACACTAATTAGGCTACTCGACGGATGTTTTATATTTAGTTTTTATTTCCGGCTTTTAAACAATTATTTTTATTTTTTAATTCTACGTTTTTATGTGTCTTTTTTCTCATTTTAGTTTGCGCTCGTTTAACCCGCCCGTTTAGCCCGTGCCTGATTAAACCCGCCGCCCGTTTAGCCTGTTGGCTATTTAACCTGCCGTTCGCCCACCCATTTTACCACCTCTACCGTTCTCAATAAAATATTTATAACGCATATAAAAACAGATAACCAAAGGGACATGATGTCAAAATGCCCTATAACATGGCTATGGCACGAACTGAAAGCATTTTGGTTATGTTATAACTCTTAAGGCATCTTCAATGCAAATTGCGATGAAGAGATTAATATTTGACATATTATCGTCGTATCAACATCTCATTATATTACACAATCTCTCATAATCCATTCAATTTTACATAGTTTAATACATTTATATATCATTATAAATTTAACTTTTAAAAAAAATTCTATTAACATAAAAAATAAAAGACAAATTGCATAAATATTAAAGACAAATTATATAAAAAATTAAGTTTTTTTGTTGTGTCATACTACATACGAGGCATCCGGAACCGGTGCGTTGCACTAAGGGGGTATGAGTTGCTTTTCTTGAGGACATGATATTTGTTGTTATTGACCAACTTGTAAAATTTAGTATTTCTAATTTCTTAACTTAATTTTGTCCTTTTATGTATTTATGTTAACTTTAAATTTTATAGGGGTTTGTATCCATCTAGCTCCTGATTTGGGCATGACATTTCAGCTCATATGATATCATCAAGTTGACTTGCCGTTTTTTATTTACATTCTTCTTCAAGCCATAGCAGGATATGTGTGTGTGGGAGTCCTCTCTTTTGAAACTCAATAAAATAAACAACTGCAATATATTAGCCAAATTTAGCATTTATCGGGAAAGTATGGTACAGACACAACATCTGAAGTAATATATTACCTGCACGGGTTTTGCCAAAAAATTATTTTTGGTCAGATCATCTAAAATTTCCGTGAGTTTCATTTTAAAAACCCGAGTTCCAACTTCTGGATGATCGTGTGGTTTTTGGCCAGGAATATCAGCCAACATTTCCGCAATTTCTGTCCATTTAAGACTTGATGTAAAAGTTATAAACAAGTCAGTATTTCATAAGGCCATCGCATCATGATAATTTTGCATCATATATCTTGGGCCTCCCGTGAAGCTTGAGGGCAAAACTATTCTTCTTCCAAGTTTGGCTGCATTCATGTCTCCTCTTTTAACGACATCATTCAAATTGTGATAGAGGTCGACTCGCAGGGTATCTTGATTATTTCTCGACCATTTGAGTCTTTGTTCCTCAACAGCAGTGAACGCATCAACTAAGTGTTATTGAAAAAGGCGCCCGTCTTTGAGCAAAGTATTGCCTTGGTTAGCACGCTGTTGAATAATGTATGCTTAGTATTCTCTCATTGTCACAAACCCTCTGTTTGTTTCCCGTGCACCCTTGTTGCTATGGTAATGAATCTTCTCATGAAAACCGTCTTCACCGTAGGAAAATAATAATGGATATTGTAGGGCCATGTAGGATGGACGCAATTATGAGATTCTTTTGTGGCCTTCACGTTTACTATTGATCACAATATCCCTAATAGGCTCACCATCCCCAAAATCGTTTGTGATCAAAGCTGCTCCTTGAGACACAGTTGGGGCGTTGTATTGCCTTGTAGATTTTCGGTCAGTAAGAAGGTGTAACTTAAAATTGACAGATTCATGAGAATGGCACCAATCGCGTGCCATTCAGAATGCTTTTGCAATAGGACTTAATCTGTCCAACACGGATATCAAGTCCGCTACAATTTTTGCATTCACCTCATCACCTGTCTCGTTATTTAGAAAATCATACATCCGGTTTTTGGCTTTATTTTGTGTATCAAAAAAATAAAGTTGTGTGTATCTCACTGGTGGCCTTCTTGCGGAAGTAGAGAACCAATACGATGATAATTTTGCCCATTTATCCTAAATGTATACAACCCCCTTCCGTTATTTTTTGCATAATCTATTCTAGCTCCAAATGAAGTAAAGCAGAACATGCTGTTATATATCATAATATGTTCTCTAAATTTTGATGTAGCAGGATTAGCAAAGTCAAAGAGGTAATCTAAAGGTGGTGGTGTTGCTTTGAATTTGGGTAAGAGAATTTTTCCCTCTTGACAACATAAGGAAAATGTTGGATTGACAGCTCTATGACTTATATTATTTCTTTCTTCATACCACATCCTGGTATGGCGGTTTTGACATTGATAGGATGGAGGTCCAAGGTTACTGTAAGATACGGGAACTCCTGGTTGATGTATATTGAAGGTTAGACTCTTATTTAAATTATAAATGGATATTCTATTTGAACTTCTAATATAAACATAAATCACCTTTAGATGTTAACCCTGCTCGTTTTGGTACCCTTCTAGGTGTTCGATGATGAAAGGGTCTTGGAAATAATATTTATGGAATATATATAAAGGGATAAAAGTATTATTTTTTTAAATTGATTAAAAAAATATGTAGCTAAATAAAATACCTGCTATTGTTAATGATTTATTGCATATAGAAACAGTTCCTATATGATTCTGTCTTAGGTTAGTATTGGTTGCCAGTTGTAGTATGCCTGCTTACATTTTTGCATTATAGTACATGTAAATCATAAGAATATTGAATAGATAAATAAAGTCGTTATTTTAGTTCCTTCTTGAATAGCATTGTTTGTTAGTGTCAGACCTCAATAATTCTGCACGATTTCATTGCGCATAACAGTTGTTTTTTATTGAATGGTGATGAAATTATTAAGCATGTTCGATAATGAGGGTATATGGCTAGTGTTAGGCTGTCTTCCTGTTTGATTGGCATAGATAGAATTTTATGTAGACTAAATAACTAAATATATGAAATAATTAAATTAAAACATACCTTCATTCATAATGATTTCAAAACTATAAGATGATATACATGAACATGATGCTTGAGTATTAAGAGCTGGATTTTGTAATTCAAGCAATTGAATACTTGACTTTTAGAATTATTTAACTGAACTATCATATTTATTGTGAAATTAAAATCTTTATATAAGAGGTATTAATTGAACAAACTTAATTAAAAGCTTTATTTAAGAGATTACTAATTGAACAAACTTAATTTAAATAAATCCTTTTCAGAATTGTTGCAAGATGCTATTTTTTGCAATTATAAAAATATAAACATATGCAAATAATATGAGAAACATAGGAAAAAATGGTTGAAACAAACAAGATTTATTCAAATTAGAAAATAGGTATAAAATAACAGCTTTATGCTGATGGGCTTTTCTTATTTCATTCAATTTGGGAGATAGTCTATGAAGTTGTTGGGTAATCTATATTGAGCTTCCGATGCTTGCGAAGCAATAAGTCGTTAATATGCGACTCATATGTGTGTCTGATTTTCATAGTTGAAGGCAATATCACTCTTCTCCCAACTGATGCCACATTTTCATCATGCTTGTTGATAACGCCTCATTTATACATGTTTGTAATGATGCATTTGTTCTTGTTTGCTATGTAAATAAATAAATTATGTGTTGAATTGTTACTAATAATGTGTATTGTTTTGATTTTAGTGAATGAATGAAACTATGAAGAAAAGAAGTGAAGAAATAAAAAGAAAAGGACTAAAGAATAAATTGTGCTGAAAAAGAGCCAAAGTGCGGCGCACAACTCAAATGTGCGGCGCACATTCAATGTACTACGAATTTGGAGAACTATCCAAAGTGTGGCGCACAAAAGGAAAAGTGCGGCGCACATTTACAACTCGGAAGTGCGGCTCACAATTAAGAAAGTGTGGCGCACATTTTGCTGCAGTTACATGAATTAAGTGCCATTATGCATGACAATTATTGGAAACCTTTGGCTTACTTCCAAGAGTTTTTGGCTACGAAATAGATGCTATAAAAAGGACCTAAGGGCAGGCATAATCATACAATTCCATTCTCCAATACTCCATTGTTATAAGGGTTTTCATATAATTAAGGATTCCTTCAATCCTTGATCATTGTTACTAGTGCAAGGTGAACCTTAGTTGGTTCATACCATTGTTGTTGTAGCAAGGGACTAAGAACTTTGCTTGTTGATTGTAATAAGTTGGAACAAGGCTTATAACTTTTTGGAGCAAGTATTGATTTAACACTTTTGTTGGTATAATTCTCATTTCATTTATGTTATTCATTTCCTTTGATTTACATATTGTTGAGATGATTATTTTTACTGTTATTATAGAGTAGTTTATTGTGCAAATGGTTAAGGCTTAACAACCTTATGATTAGATAGATTTATGTTGCTTTGCGAAGGAAAGTGCGACGCACAATTAGTTTTGTGCGGCGCACTTTCCTCCTTGGTTCGTGACTATGAGTATGATTTAGATGCTTTTGTACTATATGCTATTATGTAAGACCATTGTTATATGTTGGATTTATTCATGATCATGACTAGTACTCATGTAAATGGATGAGTTTCATGTCATCTAGTAAATGAATATTGGTATTCACTTTTGTCGCGATTAGTGGAATAAAACACATAACGACTCTTACATAATGTCATCTACTACTTTAGTTATCAAAATCAAGCATAAACCATTCTTAATACTCTTGATATGACATGATTTTTAGTCGAATTTTTGCTATATTAATTAGAGGTTGCGTGTACGACTAGTAATCGACATGTTGTATTACATTGTTTATGTGCTCATATTCATCATTGCTACCTATCTTTCATATGATTGTGACCTTAACCAAACGCACCCTTAAAACCATTTGATAAGTATATCTTTAGAACTTGTGACACTCTAGAGGTAATTTTTTTATATTCTATAACACCAATCCCGTGGAACGAACTGGACTTACCTTAACACTATGTTATACATGATAGGGCATACTTGCCCGTGTTTGTGTTTCTAGTCAATTGTGTGGTAATATCTTGTAATAAAAATTTAAGTCTTGCGAACGAACATCAAGTTTTTGGCGCCGCTGCCGGGGATTGATTTGTTATTAGTTTAAAACATTCTGAAATACTTGGTAAACAAAAATTTCTAAACACGCCGTAAGATTTCTGGCAATCTGAAAAAGTTTTTAACTAAACAGTACAAAAGTGCGCCGCACATTTGTGTCGAATTTGCAAAAATGTTGGTAGAAACAATCCCAAAACACCACCAAAACCTTTTACTCTCAACACTTACTACTGAAAACATGAGAATTGCTTTGTGTGTACTTATACTTTTTTAGCTTTTATGTTTGTTAATATTACATTTAAAGAAAACAAAAAATATTTGCTTTCAAAATTTTATTTTCTATTTTATTTACTTTTTGGTAGAATAATTTGCTTTGGTATGTCTTGTTTGGTATTTATCATGATTTGTAGTAATTTTTTTAAAATTTTAGCTATAATAAAAATACAAAAAAAAATGAGAAAACAAACAAAAATAAAAAAATGGCTTATTCTTGCAAAATACTTATGGACATATTGCTTAACTTGATCATGATTTCTTATTTTGACTATTTGTTAAGAAATTGCTATGGAAAATGTCTTATAACTTGGTTCGATTGGCTTACAAATTATAAAGCTGTGAAAAAAAATTAGTCGCGGAAAGTGCGTCGCACATCCCATATGTGCGCCGGCTATTCCGTGTCACGTAAAAGTGCACCGCACTTCTCATATGTGCACCGCACAACTGGAGAAACAGGAAACAAAAATTGCTTATAACGCACTCAAATGGAGATATTCATTAAAACTAATGAGTTGCCTAAGAACTTTAGGGTATGAAATATCGTTTGGATTTTATGGCACTAACATACTAATGTTTATTTTGTTGTCTTATTGTTTTAAGATTGAGATGAATCCAAATACTAGCTTGGGTAGACTATGTTTAGGAGTGGATGAGCATATTAGTCTCAATGACAAAATTGAATCGGAAGGAGAATGGACAGGATCTGAATGTAAGGACTCAGCCGATAGTCGGGTCCAAAAGGTCTTAACTTTCTATCATATGGAAGAGTTGACATCTAGTGAAAAGTATTTGATACCTTGCCACGTGGAAGGAAAAATTACTTATGATGGGCAAGTAGATTTTGAATTGGAAAGAAGCTTGATTAGTAACGAATTTGTAGTTGAGCTTGGCTTAACCTACAACACTCATCGTAACTGAGACAAGGAGATAGATAAAAAAACTCATTGTCATGGTTAAATACGAATTGTTTTTCGTTGAATTCTTTGTCAACCCGGAGGAGGACGATTGTGAACCGTGTGTAATCTTTGGGAGATCTTTCCTAAAGTAAGCTAATGCACAAATTGACATCACTTGTGGCATACTTACTTTATGACCAAAAGTGCATGAAAGCTTAGACTTTGGAGAGATTGATGAAATACTTGATAACCTCAATTTTGATGATTTGGAACCTATTGAAACCGAGGAAATTGATGCTCTTAGATCT
Organism: Glebionis coronaria; assembly: GCA_025667525.1. Lineage (NCBI taxonomy): Eukaryota > Viridiplantae > Streptophyta > Magnoliopsida > Asterales > Asteraceae > Glebionis > Glebionis coronaria. The sequence goes on from CM046879.1 coordinate 553,560,804, forward strand.
GTTTGTAGCATGGGGAAAAACAAAAGAAACAAAGGCAAGAAACCCGCCCACACTTACAAGTTGAACTATAATGGTGAAGGACCTTCACTCACCATTAACAAACGCTTGACTAGAGGAGAACTATCAATGGAGGAATTACAAGAAGATATTGAAGAAAGAGTCATGTTGTTGAATATGCATCAACCTATCATTGAAACTATGAAATATAATGATAAATATAAAATGATTGTTCATGGAGTTTTGCTCGACAAGTTGAAAGTTGAAGATGGATTAACACCATAGTATGAAGATGTGGCTATACAAATGCTTCGTGAGAACAAGGTAATGCTTGAGAAAGAAGATCCGGGGTACTTTATCCTACCAATAAGGTTGGAGAAGACTATTTATAATGCTTTAGTTGATACCGGTTCAAATGTTAATGTCATGCCATATGGAATCTTCAAAATGTTAGATGTTGGTAGAATGAAACCAAGGTTTGATCGTATCAAAATGCTTGATCACTCCTACGCGGAGGGATTTGGACGTTTGCTTGGAGTTCTTTGCCAAGTGGGAAAAACTACACTACTAGCCGATTTCATCCTTCTCGACATTGCTATTATATTGATCGAGATATTCAACTAGTGGTTGGAAGAAAATTTTTGCACACCATCGGTGCAAACATAGATGTTGGAAAAGCTATTATGACTAGCTTTGATGGGTTTGTCCATCAAAATTATAATGTGCTAAAAGCAAAAAAAAATGATGATAGTGATGATGAAGATGATAAGCACTACACCGTGAAAAGAGATGAGAACGGTATACCGATTTATGGTCCACATTTGCAACCATGGACGGAACCGAAAGAACTTTTGGATGCATCACTAAGTAAAAGGAGCCACCATAAACCTTTCTTTGACATGTGTGTATACAAGAAGATTGTGGGAATGCTTGGAGCACTTCCCGTCTCATTGAAATACAAAGATTGTCAAGTGGGGAACAAACGAGAATTTGAAAACATTGCTAAAGATGGAGATAGTGAATGGCATGTTGCCATGGTCATTGGTGATGCATGTGAAAAGAGGTACGAGAAGGTATACGAGAAAAAAGACACCAATAGAGAGGTCTCGGGACGTTACACGAAGAGTGATATCATGTCAACTATAAACTTCTGCTATAACAAAAGATATGGAGGAAATAAGGAGTGCATCATTGGCTCCTAGTTACTTTATGCCTTTTTATTTTTTTTGTATGTAGATAACCAATAAAACGAAGTAAAATCTAAGAGTCCTATAAGTTTTAGGATGGTCTTAGAAGAAGGGAATGTTTTCCCTAGTGGTCTTGTTATTTTTCTTTTATGAAATCGAATGAATTGGAGGTTTTCTTTGAAATCTTGTGTCTAGTGTACTTAAGAAACAGAAATATGGTATGTGAGCACAGAATGTGCGCCGCACTTCTGGACGGATTTTTGTATATACTTTATTTTTCTTATTTGAAACAAAAAAACAAAAACACACCTGACGATTTCTAGAATCATCACCAAAAATATTTTTCAATTTCTACTCCAATTCACACTCGAGATCATCTCTAGGGTAAGTTTTAATCTTTAATTCATACAGATTTTATTTTATTAGTTTTAAATTTTTGATTAATTTTTCGATTAAGGTTCTTAGTAATTGATAATCGGATTATATTCAATTTGTAATTAGAAATAGGGATATTGATTAGGATAGAGTTAGATTATTAGATAATACTGAATAATATAAAAATAAAAATGAGGGTTTTTGAAATTAAACCTTAAGATTGAGCAATGTCACGGATTAAAATGAATTGGGAATGGTTTAGTGTTCGATTCTAGCCATTATTGTTGATTTGTAACCATTAGTTTACGGATTTAGTTAAGATTATTAGTTACCCCGACATATGCTGAGATACACAGAATGTGCGCCGCACTTCTCAAATGTGCGCCGCACTTTAGCGAGTTTTTCCCAGAAAGTACGTCGCACTTCTCAAATGTGCACCGTACTTTTTGTCTGAGAACCAACAGAATGATCAGAACACCAACATAGGGATGCCGTTGACCCCTAATGTTTATCTAATTATAATATATGTTTGTTTGTGTGATAAATTTTGCAGAACACAGGTTTTGGAAACTATGAGACCGGCTCATCTAGCCGAGGAAAGAGGCGAAATCCTATCGAGTCGGCGAGTGTCACACTCATGGGAATTTCTAATCATCCATTTTTGAATTGGCCTGGATGTACGAATGATGCTAAAACCATTTACAACAATGCTCTTAGTTTTTTACTACCGAAACAACTTTTCGCACCTAGCATTGTGGATTTTGGAGTTTTGAATGAGCTTGGTTGTGAAGCTCAAATTAGGGAGACTTTATCAACAGTTGTGATAGAGGCTGGAGGAAATGAAGTCTTGTTTCGATCCGATGCTTGGGTCCGTGCTTTTACTTCTAGGAAAAAGATCTATTCAGAGCTTGTTCTTGAGTTTTTCTCAACATTTCATTTTGATGAAGATGTTGACGGTGATGAGCTAGTGACAAAGAAAATTTTGAGTTTTAGACTTTGTGGGAAAGGACAATCTTTGACTTTGAAAGAATTTGCTAAGTACTTGGATTTTTATACTAGAGAGGAGCGAGATGAGGAAGGATTTGAAGTGTATTTTCATGGAGGAGAACGTGGGCATGGTAATTTTAATACTAATGAGTTTTGGGCATTAGTTTGTCCGGATGAGGATCATTTGAGCTTGTCTAGGAGCTCAACCACTAGGATTTCTAGTCCACTTTTTAGAGTGCTCCAAAAGATGATTGCTTATGCGGTTTGCCAACGAACCACGGGATATGACAAGGTTCAAAACAATGATTTATGGTTATTGAGCATGTTTAGGGACAAGAACCGTGAGCAATACGCTAATGTGGCTTGGGTGATTGAAAAGTGGATGAAAAGGAAAGGTCATGGTAGTCAAGCAAGTAGCATGATTATGTGTGGATAATTTGTGACTAGGTTAACTCGAAGAATGAGACTTATAACTGAACAAGTTGTGGGTAGTCTTAGTCCGCCGATCGTGTGTGATACCATTGAAAAAATTACTTTGAGAGATTTTATTGGAGCGGATGGAAGGTTGATTCGAGAAGACGCGTCGACGAGAGCACCACGTGTGAACATGCCGCCAGCTCCTCGTGCATCACTCCAAGATGTTTGTAATAGGATGGGAAGGATGGAGGTTAGGCAAGACCAACTTGGGTTTATGATGGAGCGACAATGTTATAGCATGGATTGATGTGCTCTGGTTTTTGAGAGAATGGCGGAACAATATAGTGTTCCGATGAGTGGACCTTATGGAGCACCCGGATATCACCATGATCTATTCTACTATACCAAACAACCACCACCTTATCCGCCACATTTCTACCCATCCAATGCTTAAAGGAATGATGAAACTGAAGAGGGTATGTGATGCCTCGTATGTTTGTGGCTTTTGTGTTAGTCACATTTTAAAACAATTTCAAACAATTTATTACATTTGATTATGTAATATACTTTTGTTGGCATGTAGGACATACTATTACTTTGTGTGTGGATTCTAATTTAATTTGGTATGTGAAAAATGTTTGTGTATATATTGTTTGTGTTAAATTACAGAAAATAAGCGAGTCAATGCATAATAAGGCAAAGATTGAAGATTTTGGCTTCGTTCGCGACTTGGAATAAAAGGGGAGTATTATTCTTATTTTTCTTTATTTTTACTTTTTCCTTATGTTTAGCATTAGGGACAATGCTCATAATAAGTATGGGGGTGATAAGTGGAAAATAAGAGCGTTTTAAGTTGAATTTTTTTTGAACTTTCTGTGACCAAAAATACGCCGCACTTTTGAATTGTGCGCCGCACTTTCTGGCGGATTTTTGAAATTTTTGTGGTTTTATAAAAAAAATTTTGTTAAAAGATTGATAATTCCTGTAATTGTAAAGCTATTTTGACTCGGAATTGACAACGTTACTTACACAGTATCTTATTCACAATTGTGAGGATTTTTAGCCCATAATTCGTAAGCATTCTTACGCTTTAAATCTATTTTGTGAGTATGCCGATGATTAGTTTAATTCTCGAACTTGTGATTGGTAATCTTTATGAGACCGTAGTGGGATCATACTTATATGATAAAAAGTATTTTAAATAAAAAAGAAACAAAATAAAAGAGAAAAGATTGAAAGTTTTGCCAATGTTTTAAGACGATAATATATTGTTGAAAACCATGTTGCGAGATGATAGTAGATCGTAAGTATGGGGGAAGACATATTACCCCAAATGTTTGTTGGTATAAAAAAAAGAAGAAGAAAAGAGAGGAATAAAAGGCAAAAAAGAGCCTATAAGTGTGAAGTGCAAAGTATATAAACAATAAACATGGTGAAAAATGATATGTTGTTCACTCTTTTAAGCATGTGGTGGTAATAAAAGTTTTAAAAAAGACCTCTTTTGATATTTTACTTGGTGCTTACGCCAAATTGGTTTAGTTTAGTTCCTTGTACAAGCTTATGGTAATTTACTTTTCATGACCGTGCTTTTGAGCGATAATTTACCCATTTATAATAGAGAGTGTGTGAAATCAAAAAATCTACTTCGTGAGGTGTTTTGTGGCGTTATCTTTGCTTTCAATTATTAGCCTTATCTATTCTTTCGACACTTATTAAAAATACATTTGTACCTTACTTGAGGACAAGCAAGAAGTTAAGTATGGGGGAATTTGATAACGCCTCATTTATACATGTTTGTAATGATGCATTTGTCCTTGTTTGCTATGTAAATAAATAAATTATGTGTTGAATTGTTACTATTAATGAGTATTGTTTTGATTGTAGTGAAGGAAGAAACTATGAAGAAAAGAAGTGAAGAAATAAAATGAAAGCTTAGACTTTGGAGAGATTGATGAAATACTTGATAACCTCAATTTTGATGATTTGGAACCTATTGAAACCGAGGAAATTGATGCTCTTAGATCTGTTTGTAGCATGGGGAAAAACAAAAGAAACAAAGGCAAGAAACCCGCCCACACTTACAAGTTGAACTATAATGGTGAAGGACCTTCACTCACCATTAACAAACACTTGACTAGAGGAGAACTATCAATGGAGGAATTACAAGAAGATATTGAAGAAAGAGTCATGTTGTTGAATATGCATCAACCTATCATTGAAACTATGAAATATAGTGATAAATATAAAATGATTGTTCATGGAGTTTTGCTCGACAAGTTGAAAGTTGAAGATGGATTAACACCATAGTATGAAGATGTGGCTATACAAATGCTTCGTGAGAACAAGGTAATGCTTGAGAAAGAAGATCCGGAGTACTTTATCCTACCAATAAGGTTGGAGGATAAGACTATTTATAATGCTTTAGTTGATACCGGTTCAAATGTTAATGTCATGCCATATGGAATCTTCAAAATGTTAGATGTTGGTAGAATGAAACCAAGGTTTGATCGTATCAAAATGCTTGATCACTCCTACGCGGAGGGATTTGGACGTTTGCTTGGAGTTCTTTGCCAAGTGGGAAAAACTACACTACTAGCCGATTTCATCCTTCTCGACATTGCTATTATATTGATCGAGATATTCAACTAGTGGCTGGAAGAAAATTTTTGCACACCATCGGTGCAAACATAGATGTTGGAAAAGCTATTATGACTAGCTTTGATGGGTTTGTCCATCAAAACTATAATGTGCTAAAAGCAAAGAAAAATGATGATAGTGATGATGAAGATGATAAGCACTACACCGTGAAAAGAGATGAGAACGGTATACCGATTTATGGTCCACATTTGCAACCATGGACGGAACCGAAAGAACTTTTGGATGCATCACTAAGTGAAAGGAGCCACCATAAACCTTTCTTTGACATGTGTGTATACAAGAAGATTGTGGGAATGCTTGGAGCACTTCCCGTCTCATTGAAATACAAAGATTGTCAAGTGGGGAACAAGCGAGAATTTGAAAACATTGCTAAAGATGGAGATAGTGAATGGCATGTTGCCATGGTCATTGGTGATGCATGTGAAAAGAGGTACGAGAAGGTATACGAGAAAAAAGACACCAATAGAGAGGTCTCGGGACGTTACACGGAGAGTGATATCATGTCAACTCTAAACTTCTGCTATAACAAAAGATATGGAGGAAATAAGGAGTGCATCATTGGCTCCTAGTTACTTTATGCCTTTTTATTTTTTTTGTATGTAGATAACCAATAAAACGAAGTAAAATCTAAGAGTCCTATAAGTTTTAGGATGGTCTTAGAAGAAGGGAATATTTTCCCTAGTGGTCTTGTTATTTTTATTTTATGAAATCGAATGAATTGGAGGTTTTCTTTGAAATCTTGTGTCTAGTGTACTTAAGAAACAGAAATATGGTATGTGAGCACAGAATGTGCGCCACACTTCTGGACGGATTTTTGTATATACTTTATTTTTCTTATTTGAAACAAAAAACAAAAACACACCTGACGATTTCTAGAATCATCACCAAAAATATTTTTCAATTTCTACTCCAATTCACACTCGAGATCATCTCTAGGGTAAGTTTTAATCTTTAATTCATACAGATTTTATTTTATTAGTTTTAAATTTTTGATTAATTTTTCAATTAAGGTTCTTAGTAATTGATAATCGGATTATATTCAATTTTTAATTAGAAATAGAGATATTGATTAGGATAGAGTTAGATTATTAGATAATACTGAATAATATAAAAATAAAAATGAGGGTTTTTGAAATTAAACCTTAAGATTGAGCAATGTCACGGATTAAAATGAATTGGGAATGGTTTAGTGTTCGATTCTAGCCATTATTGTTGATTTGTAACCATTAGTTTACGGATTTAGTTAAGATTATTAGTTACCCCGACATATGCTGAGATACACAGAATGTGCGCCGCACTTCTCAAATGTGCGCCGCACTTTAGCGAGTTTTTCCCAGAAAGTACGTCGCACTTCTCAAATGTGCACCGTACTTTTTGTCTGAGAACCAACAGAATGATCAGAACACCAACATAGGGATGCCGTTGACCCCTAATGTTTATCTAATTATAATATATGTTTGTTTGTGTGATAAATTTTGCAGAACACAGGTTTTGGAAACTATGAGACCGGCTCATCTAGCCGAGGAAAGAGGCGAAATCCTATCGAGTCAGCGAGTGTCACACTCATGGGAATTTCTAATCATCCATTTTTGAATTGGCCTGGATGTACGAATGATGCTAAAACCATTTACAACAATGCTCTTAGTTTTTTACTACCGAAACAACTTTTCGCACCTAGCATTGTGGATTTTGGAGTTTTGAATGAGCTTGGTTGTGAAGCTCAAATTAGGGAGACTTTATCAACAGTTGTGATAGAGGCTGGAGGAAATGAAGTCTTGTTTCGATCCGATGCTTGGGTCCGTGCTTTTACTTCTAGGAAAAAGATCTATTCAGAGCTTGTTCTTGAGTTTTTCTCAACATTTCATTTTGATGAAGATGTTGACGGTGATGAGCTAGTGACAAAGAAAATTTTGAGTTTTAGACTTTGTGGGAAAGGACAATCTTTGACTTTGAAAGAATTTGCTAAGTACTTGGATTTTTATACTAGAGAGGAGCGAGATGAGGAAGGATTTGAAGTGTATTTTCATGGAGGAGAACGTGGGCATGGTAATTTTAATACTAATGAGTTTTGGGCATTAGTTTGTCCGGATGAGGATCATTTGAGCTTGTCTAGGAGCTCAACCACTAGGATTTCTAGTCTACTTTTTAGAGTGCTCCAAAAGATGATTGCTTATGCGGTTTGCCAACGAACCACGGGATATGACAAGGTTCAAAACAATGATTTGTGGTTATTGAGCATGTTTAGGGACAAGAACCGTGAGCAATACGCTAATGTGGCTTGGGTGATTGAAAAGTGGATGAAAAGGAAAGGTCATGGTAGTCAAGCAAGTAGCATGATTATGTGTGGATAATTTGTGACTAGGTTAACCCGAAGAATGAGACTTATAACTGAACAAGTTGTGGGTAGTCTTAGTCCGCCGATCGTGTGTGATACCATTGACAAAATTACTTTGAGAGATTTTATTGGAGCGGATGGAAGGTTGATTCGAGAAGACGCGTCGACGAGAGCACCACGTGTGAACATGCCGCCAGCTCCTCGTGCATCACTCCAAGATGTTTGTAATAGGATGGGAAGGATGGAGGTTAGGCAAGACCAACTTGGGTTTATGATGGAGCGACAATGTTATAGCATGGATTGATGTGCTCTGGTTTTTGAGAGAATGGCGGAACAATATAGTGTTCCGATGAGTGGACCTTATGGAGCACCCGGATATCACCATGATCTATTCTACTATACCAAACAACCACCACCTTATCCGCCACATTTCTACCCATCCAATGCTTAAAAGAATGATGAAACTGAAGAGGATATGTGATGCCTCGTATGTTTGTGGCTTTTGTGTTAGTCACATTTTAAAACAATTTCAAACAATTTATTACATTTGATTATGTAATATACTTTTGTTGGCATGTAGGACATACTATTACTTTGTGTGTGGATTCTAATTTAATTTGGTATGTGAAAAATGTTTGTGTATATATTGTTTGTGTTAAATTACAGAAAATAAGCGAGTCAATGCATAATAAGGCGAAGATTGAATATTTCAGCTTCGTTCGCGACTTGGAATAAAAGGGGAGTATTATTCTTATTTTTCTTTATTTTTACTTTTTCCTTATGTTTAGCATTAGGGACAATGCTCATAATAAGTATGGGGGTGATAAGTGGAAAATAAGAGCGTTTTAAGTTGAATTTTTTTTGAACTTTCTGTGACCAAAAGTACGCCGCACTTTTGAATTGTGCGCCGCACTTTCTGGCGGATTTTTGAAATTTTTGTGGTTTTATAAAAAAAAATTTGTTAAAAGATTGATAATTCCTGTAATTGTAAAGCTATTTTGACTCGGAATTGACAACGTTACTTACACAGTATCTTATTCACAATTGTGAGGATTTTTAGCCCATAATTCGTAAGCATTCTTACGCTTTAAATCTATTTTGTGAGTATGCCGATGATTAGTTTAATTCTCGAACTTGTGATTGGTAATCTTTATGAGACCGTAGTGGGATCATACTTGTATGATAAAAAGTATTTTAAATGAAAAAGAAACAAAATAAAAGAGAAAAGATTGAAAGTTTTGCCAATGTTTTAAGACGATAATATATTGTTGAAAACCATGTTGCGAGATGATAGTAGATCGTAAGTATGGGGGAAGACATATTACCCCAAATGTTTGTTGGTATAAAAAAAAGAAGAAGAAAAGAGAGGAATAAAAGGCAAAAAAGAGCCTATAAGTGTGAAGTGCAAAGTATATAAACAATAAACATGGTGAAAAATGATATGTTGTTCACTCTTTTAAGCATGTGATGGTAATAAAAGTTTTGAAAAAGACCTCTTTTGATATTTTACTTGGTGCTTACGCCAAATTGGTTAGGTTTAGTTCCTTGTACAAGCTTATGGTAATTTACTTTTCATGACCGTGCTTTTGAGCGATAATTTACCCATTTATAATAGAGAGTGTGTGAAATCAAAAAATCTACTTCGTGAGGTGTTTTGTGGCGTTATCTTTGCTTTCAATTATTAGCCTTATCTATTCTTTCGATACTTATTAAAAATACATTTGTACCTTACTTGAGGACAAGCAAGAAGTTAAGTATGGGGGAATTTGATAACGCCTCATTTATACATGTTTGTAATGATGCATTTGTCCTTGTTTGCTATGTAAATAAATAAATTATGTGTTGAATTGTTACTATTAATGAGTATTGTTTTGATTGTAGTGAAGGAAGAAACTATGAAGAAAAGAAGTGAAGAAATAAAATGAAAAGGACTAAAGAATAAATTGTGTTGAAAAGGAGCCAAAGTGCGGCCCACAACTCAGATTGTTATAATGGTTTTCATATAATCAAGGATTCCTTCAATCCTTGATCATTGTTACTAGTGCAAGGTGAACCTTAGTTGGTTCATACCATTGTTGTTGTAGCAAGGGACTAAGAACTTTGCTTGTTGATTGTAATAAGTTGGAACAAGGCTTATAACTTTTTGGAGCAAGTATTGATTTAACACTTTTGTTGGTATAATTCTCATTTCATTAATGTTATTCATTTCCTTTGATTTACATATTGTTGAGATGGTTATTTTTACTGTTATTATGGAGTAGTTTATTGTGCAAATGGTTAAGGCTTAACAACCTTATGATTAGATAGATTTATGTTGCTTTGCGAGGGCAAAGTACGGCGCACAATTAGTTTTGTGCGGCGCACTTTCCTCCTTGGTTCGCGACTATGAGTATGATTTAGATGCTTTTGTACTATATGCTATTATGTAAGACCATTGTTATATGTTGGATTTATTCATGATCGTGACTAGTACTCATGTGAATGGATGAATTTCATGTCATCTATTAAATGAAAATTGTTATTCACTTTTGTCGCGATTAGTGGAATAAACACATAACAACTCTTACATAATCTCATCTACTACTTTAGTTATCGAAATCAAGCATAAACCATTCTTAATGCTCTTGATATGACATGATCTTTAGTCGGATTTTTGTTATATTAATTAGATGTTGCGTGTACGATTAGTAATCGACATGTTGTCTTACATTGTTTATGTGCTCATATTCATCATTGCTACCTATCTTTCATATGGTTGTGACATTAACCAAACGCACCCTTAAAACCATTTGATAAGTATATCTTTAGAACTTGTGACACTCTAGAGGTAATTGTTTTATATTCTATAACACCAATCCTGTGGAATGAACTGGACTTACCTTAACACTATGCTATACATGATAAGGTATACTTGCCCGTGTTTGTGTTTCTAGTCAATTGTGTGGTAATATCTTGTTCACATTTTTTGCAACTCCTATTAAGCTTTGATCCTGGTTCTCTTTGTTGTGTGAATTAGGTGTTTGTGTTGACATATTTAGATAATAGGGTAAGGTTGAAATCACAACTTATATATACTAATTCAATGATAGGAGAGTTATAATTTTTAAATTAATGTTGAGAATGTGAAACTATAGATTTAAATACAGCTTAGTGATTATTAACTATGTTGAATGATAAAGTAATTAGGAATAAACATAATTAAGATAAAAGTAACTCATAAATTAAGATTACATTACTTGAATTCTATAGCATGCTAAATAACATGAGGAACATACAAAAATCAAACCCAAAAAAATAGCTGATAGGTAAATTCAGCCAGAATTCTTAAAAATCAAATAAAAACCAAAAGTAATTAATTTTCTGTTTTATTTCCTAAAAGCTCATCTCTAAGCGGTTTCCTCCATGGTTTCATCCTTGAAACAAAGAATATAATCTACTTTGACTCGGAATCATAGATCATTTTCCTGAAAGAATAATATACAAAAATAAATTAGTTAATTAAAAAGTTAGAATCAAAATATGAGAAAGGATTTTTGGGATAAAAATTCTTGAATTTTATTTGATGCAATTCACTATTGTTATTTCATATATAAACTTTAAAAACAATAATATACAAAATTAAGATAAATTAACTCAAAAATTAAGATTAACTTCCTTGAGTTCTATTGCATGCTAAATAACACGAGGATCATACCAAAGTCTAAACAAAAACTAAAATAGTTCCAAAAAACAAACAATATCTCAAAATTCTTAAAAACCAAATAAAAACCAAAAATAATTTAAGTTTCTGTTTTATTTCCTAAAAGCTCATCCCTAAGAAGTTTGCTCCATCATTTCATTCTTGAAACAAATAATAGCATCTATTCCGAATCTGAATCATAGACCATTTTCCTGAAAGAATAATCTACAAAATTAAATTAGTTAAATAAAAAGTTAGAATCAAAATGTGAGAAATGATTTTTGAGATAAACCTTCTCCTTTGATTTGATACTCGAAGAGAGTTGGTGTTATCATCATCATCCTCATTTTCATCACAAATGGATGTGATTTCATCATCTATATCATCTATTTGAATGCTGTAACAATACAAAGAAGAATAACATGTGAATAATAATTCTTTAAAATGCTATTTGTAATTATTGTGAAATTCCTTTATATGTTTAACCTTTTAGCTTTTTTATTTTCTGATTTTTTTGCAGGTGATGATACGGATGGTTGCTTTGCCATCCTCTTCAATTTTGAACTCTTAATAATCTTAGAAGGAGAATCATAGGGAACATCAATGACTGAAATTTCAGTATTATCCATCACCTCACCCGGGACAATCTTCTAACACGTAAAACTTTCATAATTCCCATGTTTAAAGTAAGAGTGAGATTTAAGCTCCCGATTGTGGATGCCACCAATAATATTCAATAAAGCTCGGGGTAAGTTTTGCTCGCCATTATCAGCCTGTATACAAAAGTAAGTATTATACTATACTTCAATAAATTATAAATTAAATAATATCATGATACCTCATTCTCAAAGTCACATATCAATTCAGTGGTACATTTGACCAATTGATTAGCAACCTCATCAAGAAATACAATCACTGTAGCCGATGTCTTGTCAGTGACATTTAATTCAAGCCAGTACCTACAAATGATTGATGCATAGTTAATCTTAATATATAATTAATAACTTCTTTAAGTCGCAAGACAATTCATTGTTAAGCAAATACTTACCTTAGAATTGGATACTCTACAGCTTTGCAACACGCATCTTACCAAAATCCTCCATCCTTTCGAGTTATACCCTTCTTTCAAGTGTCACTACCGCAGGATGGGTAGTTCCACCCTTTTCTTGTCCTAATATTATCAATTCGGACCCGGTAATGCAAGATTGCGGTCTATAAAGAGAGCAAATTAATTTTAATTATTATTAATTGTCATCTAAGTGTAAGTAAAAGTTAATAGGAATAAATACATCATTCTCTTGTTGCGCGCTCATATCAATAGATTCTCTAAAGTTCCATTTCTAGGCTGAGAGGGATCAACAAACATAAGTTCTAGGACAACCCTTCTTCATCGTCACTGCAACACATGTATAAAATTATAGCAATTATTAGGCAATTTGCGATACATGCAATAGTCTATACTTAAAAATAAATATTCCATGCTTAATTACCAAACGTGACTTTTTAGTTCTCTCAAAACAGGAATCTAAAGATCATCTAACAAAATCTTGGATGAGTTGCTCGATACTTGTAGCTTATCTAAAAGGTAGATAAAAATAATTAAACATGTTAACAATAGTTTGAAAACGCATAATATGTTAGGGAAAATAAATGCTTGCTTACTTTTGTATATTTTAGCACTAACTGAAGTCACGGAAATTGGAAACAGGCCGGAATGTTTGGTCTTCTTCTCTATCAGAGTATCACCAAGGTTTCCCTAAAGAGGCACACGTATCTGCAAGTTCCTGTTTTAATAAAAGTAAGATTGATTATAATCTGAATAAGGCGGATGATAGTTACAAAATATACGGTTATGCTAACCTGCCATCAGAAAGGTAAAAGTCGATATTTTCTGATCATTTCATTAGATGGTTAGTTCTCCCAACATTTGTGACATAGCCAGCAGCATCTACAATTAACAAACTGATACATGAATAAAAGCACAATAAAAATTATAATTAAAAAAACATATGCAAAAAATATATTACCCATCAAGTATTTCCCATCAGTAGGCACCAGCTTATCGAGTTCTTCTAATTGAAGTGGATGCCTCACAAATCCAACGGGCTTAACAGAAGATCTTCTTATAGACGTTGAACCATCAAATTCAAGCATAAAGTCATCATCTTTGAATATACGGTAACTATCCTTATTCTTCTTTACGACAAAGTGTTTTATTGAATAAACAAAACCTTCTTTTAACCTAATGAAATTGTGAGCTATGGTTGCTTTAGCGCTGCAGTGCATTGTACGACTCTACAATCACAATTGGTAATATTTCATATCATGTACATACTAAGATTTAATATAATCTGTTAATGCAATGATACCTAAAAACATTACTTGCATTTTTCGGTCTCGCTTTGTTTTGATTACGACAATATGTAAAAACAAGCATTTACGAAAACAACGAAAAACAAATTCTTGAGTTCAAGTATTTTTCATTTCAACCATTATCACTTAAGGTATGAACAAACAAGTACTCATCCTAATTAAGTGATCAAGGATTTAATCTTTTCTTAAAACTCACTTTTTATTAAGTGTGACAAATTTTTGTATTAAACTTTCTTTTTAAGAAAATGTTTTATTAAATTAATTATTTGAAAATTTGAAATTTGAAAATGGCATATTCTATCTTGGTTTGGAATATCCTTTCAGGATATTTTAATCCCCAGATTCGAACTAATACACTAAAAGACAAAAGGGATCGGAGTCTATGCAGGCGGTTCCTTAGCTCCTATAGCGGCTCCTTATCGATAAGGAACCGCGGGGTCCAATAAGGAACCGCGGGCAGATATAGCCGTTGGATGTTTGTCTTATAAATAGTGGACCACTCTCAGGCTTTCAATTCACCTCTTTTGCACATACATTTTCAGATTCTTTCATACTTCTTAAATCACTCAAATCCTTGATCATTTGTTTGATTACTACTTGTTTAGAAGTGAATGTTTCTCCTCTCATCTTTTCCTCTCAAAGTGCAAAGAGAAGAACACTATCATCCTTGAAGTGTTGTGTCTACCTCAAAGATCCATTGAAGATCCAAACTTATTTATTCATTGTTGTGTCATTGTTGTGAAGATCTAAGTAGTTGTGTCTATTTGGAAGTTGTCTATTTGGAAGTTGTGTCTATTTGGAAGTTCTCCTCTCATCTTTTACTCTTAAAGTGCAAAGAGAAGAACACTATCATCCTTGAAGTGTTGTGTCTACCTCAAAGATCCATTGAAGATCCAAACTTATTTATTCATTGTTGTGTCATTGTTGTGAATATCCAAGTAGTTGTGTCTATTTGGAAGTTGTGTATGTACTAAGGTTAATACTTGATCCTTAAAGTATATTGGTGTAGATTGGTCCTAGCTAAGATTAGGACTCGACTTTTAGCTTAGAATCAGAAATTGGTTAAGCGACGTTGTGTAAGGTTTCTCCACCTTAAGGAGCTTGTTGATTAGTGAACTCTCGAGTAAGGAGTACTCGAGTAGTGGAGTAGGAACGA
This sequence comes from Glebionis coronaria, assembly GCA_025667525.1. Classification (NCBI taxonomy): domain Eukaryota; kingdom Viridiplantae; phylum Streptophyta; class Magnoliopsida; order Asterales; family Asteraceae; genus Glebionis; species Glebionis coronaria. Next base: position 553,575,968 of record CM046879.1, read on the forward strand.
GGAGTGAGCTTCGTTGCCGAACCAATATAAATCCTTGGTGTTTGGTTTGATCTTTACTTCCCTTGTCTCTTTATATTCATTATTCTTTATACTTGTGATTATTAGTTTAGGTGCACTATGCCTTGTTCATATTGTGTATAAGAAGGTTTCACATAAATACTCAAGTCTAAGTTCTTGAAAAGAATTTTTAAAAACCAATCTTTAACAAGTAAACTTAAGAAACTATTCAACCTCCCCCTTCTAGTTTCTACATAATCTACAAGTATAACAATGCATTAATATACATATATACCTTTGCATCAGAAACAACAAAATATGTGCTTAAAAAAATGACCCATAGTAGTAGTGATATCCCACATCCTACACAACATCACTATAATTCTGCTTGTAACATCAATAGAAAGATTGTCCAAGAACAACTCGTTTTTTAGGCTGAGCACCATTATTGGGATCACCAACACTTTTCCTTATGCCACCATCTTTGGGCTCACCAACATTTTTCTTTATGTCCACGTAGGTTTTCAATTCAGCATTGGGTTGTTCATCCTCCATGGACATTTTCTCAATTGCCTTTTTGAACATAATGGAATAATGGAATAGCTATCAAAAGATCAAAGCTGTTTTTTACGAATGAATGATCACCATGTATTTAATTTATACAATCGATAAGTGATGTAACTCCAACAACTCTTCATATGATGTTGGTGTAATGATTTGTAAAACTGCAAACCGTTTGTATATCCTTAAGTTAATTAGGTTTCATGTGAAGGTTATTGAAGCATAGAACAACGAAAACAAAATAGCATAATTACTCCACATTCAATGATATGACTGAATCTTTTGATATAATAGATAATTTATCCTGTCTCACAAATTACGAAAAATAAAATCTTGAATAAACATTACCAAATAGTGCCCAATTAAGATCAAGAATTAAATTAAAGATATTGCAAACATTAATTTCACACTTTTTGTTATCCTGATGAACCAGTATACCATATTTCATATAGTGAATTTAATTTTGATGAATACATTTAATATAACTAGACGATTACCCGCGCATAGCAGCGGAATTGCCTAAAGACATATAATTAATGATATGCTAATTGATTCGATGGTCGAACTCGTGACCCAATGATTGCCTAGCGATAGAGAGTTAATGATTTATTAATTGACCCGATGGTCGAATCAGTAACCCGGTGACTCGTCCGGGTTGAACCGGTAGGCGAACCCGTTCCCATTGACTCGATCGGGTTGACTCGGTGGTCAAACCCATATCCCGGTGGTTGAACCCGTGACCCGGTGACTCGATAGGATTGACCCTGTGGTCAAAGCCAGTGACCCGGTGGCTCGACATGATTGACCCGATTGTCGAACCCGGTACCCGGTGACTCGATCGGGTTAACCCGATGGTCGAACCGTGACTCGAAAAGATTGGCCCGATGGCCGAACCCGTTACCCGGTGACTCAATCGGGTTGGTCTGATGGTCGATCCCTGACCCGATGACTCGACTGGGTTGACCCTTGGTGGAAACTGTGACCAAGTTACTCGACCGAATTAATCCAGTTGTGGAACTCGTGACCCGGTAACTTATGCAATTGTTTATGGTTTAATTTTTCAACATTTCATATTTTATCCAACTTATGTGCATTTAATTTTCAACAATTCCATAATTAATATTCAACTTCTATGCATTTAATTTTTTAACAATTTCATAATTAAATCATTTTTCAACATTCAAGGTTTTGGGGTTTTTCCTTTATAAGTAGTAGAGATAAACCTCTTCATAATTTTATAAACCTTTTCAAAAATAACCATAGTGGATGCTCTTATGACTTCCTAAAATAGTGCAATAAAATAGTACAAGGACTTCCAAAAATAGTTTCAACATTCACTTTTAAGAAGTTCCTCTTAAGATTATTATACAGTATAGACGATTACCCGCGCATAGCGGCGGAATTGCCTAGTAACATATAATTTACGATAACTTAATTGACTCGGTAGTCGAACCCGTGATCTGGAAATTGCGTGGGACAGATTGACTCGGTGGTCGAACCGGTAACTTGATGACTCGATCGAAGACTGACGACTCAACCGAATTAAGCAGATGATCGGTCAAACTCGTGACTGGATGATTTAACCGGAGTAACGTGTTGGTTCAACCAGCTACTATCAGTAAATGTTTACTTATTAAATTTTTGACTTCATAAATTTTATATTCTACTATCATATAGAAAAATTTAATTTCTATTTTATTTTTTTCATCTTTTTGACTTTCAATAAAATAAGTTCTTTGTATATAGTATATGAATAGCTGAGTACGAGAAAATTGCGTAATGATATATAGTTAACTTTTTTTACATAGTGACTCGTTGCCAAAAAGCAAAACTGACGGATGGCATGTAAGGTAAAGACAAACATCAATTTACTTTGTTTAAGTTATATTTACTTGTTTAACACCAACGCATCTATATATTTAGTATCCTCTTTTGCGAATTATTATGTCATAATGATGTATATTTAGTATCCTCTTTTGTTTAACTAAGCACATACGGGTAATATGATGACAAATCCAAACACGCTACTCATGAAATGACTACGAACACATGAACTCATCAAAACTCAAACATGAACTCGAACCTCCAATGAAAGATACTAAAACATCTTTCACGAATACAAATTGGTCGTTTCAACCTCATTGTCTGGGAACTCAAAACACGAACAGGTCCCAACAACCAACCAACGCTCAAACCGAACGTAAACTACACGTTTACACGTAATCAAAGCTATCACTCGTAACCAAATATGTGTCGTCTCCCATGAGCATGATTACTTCCAATGGAAGTAATCACAAGTTGAAACTTGACTCGAATACGATCACAAATCACTCTAGTAATCCCTTCATATGAACCCCCGACATCTGATGTTAACCCGAACTGATCGAAACCAAAACCTACATTCAAAAACCTTGAACTATCAAGGTGAACCCAAAACTACACATGGAATCAAACAGGAGCTCGAACAAACATGAAAACAAATCCATATATTGAGCACTGGTTCAGAGTAAAGTGCCACTCTTCCCACCTCTCTCTTTTTTTGTTTCAAAATATTTTAGGGTTCTTCCGTTTATCATGAATGGGTCGACTGATAGGCAAGGGGGTATTATATATAACTTATTATAGGCCGAGATGTCAAGGATTATGACGTGATTCTTTACGTGTTTTCCATGAACCCATTAAAAGCTCTAACGGTTTCCTTTTTTTTCTTGTTTTAGTTAGGGAAACCGTGAGTGGATTATGGCATGACAGTTAGGATATAATTATGTAGGTGATTATGACCCATTAAATTGAAGATTTGTGAACACTTATGGTTTTCAAACTTTTAATTTCTGGTTTATATCATTTCCATCTTTGTAGAATTGACAGCATAATGACTACATATAATTATCAAACATAATAAACATTCCGAGTAAATAATTATGAAACTTGTTAAATAAGGAATAATGTGTGGGTTTTACACACATTTCCCCACTTATACGTACGTTTCTTCTCAAGCAAATGAAATACAGTACATTATAGTTTCCTAAGATATAAATTTCTACCAAAGATGCATCCGATAGTTACAGAGTATTTCAACATTGCATTAGTGATGTAATTAATTTTCAACAATTCCTTAAATAGTGACTTTTTCAACATTCAAGTTTTTTGCTAATCTCCTTTATAGGTAGTAGAGATAAAAGTTGGTAGAGTTATTAAATTTATATTTTAAATTAGAGTTAGTGGAGTAAATGGCCCAGTTGATGGTTTAAAGATGGGTTGTATAGAAAAGAATCGTATATGTACGGTATGTATATGTGTCATATTCATAATGCATTGAATCTTTAAAGAACCCTTCATTATACTGTCCACCATGAAGCATTGTGGATGTCTTTAAAGCAAAAGAATGTCGTGCAAGATGCTATTTGACACCGTACTTGGCACTATAAAAATATCAAGGTTGTAAAAACGTGAATCGTTGATCGACCAGTCGATCACCTTATAACTTATAATCGTTCTAGGTGAGATTAATAGAAGCGATATTTTTAGCAAATTTTGAATATTTCTGGCGAGTTTTAGGTAATTCTAACGAGTTTTAGGTATTTTTGATAATATTATTTTTAAAATCTAACTTATCATACATATAAATAGTTGCTATAAGATATAAACACAAGTTTACAATGAGATTTTGGTATTTTCGGCAAAATTTGCAATTTCCAGCAAGTTTTACCTCCCTCGGCCGTCGTTGACTATATTTGATCGTTGTTAATTGCATTTTACATAAATCGATAAAGTTGATAGCCTTGTAACAATTAAGCGGCGATTAATTGATCTTGTAGATTTTTTTTTCAACACTAAAAAATAGGACTGACGACATGTGTTGCCCATGTGGTTTAAAAGTAATCTATGAAAATTGGGAGCGAAAATAATCTCTTGATACAAATAAGATTAATTTGGAGCATAAGCTTGAATCAAGTAAAGGGTGTTTGTTTTTGCTTTTAGTATTGAATTATTTGCTTATCTCCATTTACAAACATGAATAATCATATTTTAGTGTTTATAAAAAAAATTGATAATTGATTATCGCTATTCTAACTAATCTAAAACTTAGGGTCCGTTTGGTTTGAAGTCGGGTTTTACTTTGGTGTGGGTTTATAAAGTAGAGGGTTTAGGTTTAGATTTAAATTTGGGTTTAAAAGAGAAAAATAAATAAATAAATATATATATATATATATATATATATATATATATATATATATATATATATATATATATATATATATATATATATATTATTTTGTTTTAAATTAATATAATAAGTTTTATAAAAAAATAATAATATATAAGTGGTGGAGGTAAAAAAATGTCCACTTCCACAAATACTACTTAGAAAAGTTATCAAGTAACCCAGGATTTTGTAAATAACGAATATTTGGTAGTTACTCCAAAAGTTAGGACCCACAAAGTCATACCAAACATTATATTTTGGCTTTATGCCAAACGAGACAACAAAAAAGTATCAACCAAACGGACCCTTAGTTTTGAAACTGGTAGTGGGTACCTACTGCATTTTTTCCATATATATAAACTACATGAAAATAGGGGTGAACATTTGGATCATCAGACTGGATCAGAAATTCAGACAAAGCAGATCGACCCGGATCGGATATTTTTGGTCCAGTCCTGGTCTGGGGTTTTTGACCATTTCGGTCCTCGGACCGATCCGATCTGATGCAGTTTTACCAAAACCCATCGATTATGCCTAATAGGACCGGACCGGACCAAAGACCGAACAGGACCGGACCAACCCGGACCATTTCAGTCCGGTCTCGGTCCGATGTTTTAGACCATTTCGGTCATTGATCCGGTCCGGTCTTGATCGGTCTGGTCCGATTCGGACCTGTTGGTCAGCCCTACATGAAAATCCTCAACAACTCTTATCATTTCTCTAAAACAACATCTAGGGGCCGTTTGGTTCGTAAGTAGGAATCACAATAAGTATGGGTTTAATAATAGCGTGGAATAGGAATAACTATCACATCTCGAATACTGTTGTTTGGTTGGTATTGTAGGTATGTATATCAATCACATTATTAAAAATAAAGTCAAAAATATTCCCTAAACTAACACCAAGAACTTAACTGCCATGAATAATTTTTTTCTTCATACCCGCTTTTTGCTTTATGCACGTGAGTTGAATCTACACAAATACGCAATAACCTCATATGTATGTACAACCACTAATCATAATTTCATAAGATCATCTAATATAGAATGCCATCTTCTAGCTCAGTGATTTCTATAAGACATTTTTAGATGGTTGTTTTATATAAGAAAATTGGTTCACAAATATGTTGCAAGAAATAAATGAAGGTGAAGAAAAGAAATAAATGAAAGAGATGAAGTAGAAGGCTAATAATTTGTGGTGCAGATGAAATAAGATAAGAGGCCCATTAAAATGTGAAAAAAACTCACCTCATCTATGTTCAATGGTTTTATGGGTGTCCTTTCCTAGTTTGATTGACAAATCTTTAACCAAATACTGTAATTGATATGACTATGAAAGTGATTGTATGATTACCAAATTCTTTAACCAAACACTTCCCTATTTTTATTATCTTACCAATTAGCTAAACAAATAATCAGATTTTTCAAACATTAAAAAACTGATTATTTGATTATTGTGATTTAAAACAAAAAAATCAAATCCAAACATTATTTTTTAGAATCACGTTTTATAACCACTGATTATTTGATAATTCATCTTCAAAACTGATAATTCATTTTTAATAAGCAATCCAAACACCCAGTAAAACTTGCTTCGTCAAACATACGTCAAATTTAAACATGCTTGAAAATTTGAAATTTGAAAATGGCATATTCTATCTTGGTTTGGAATATCCTTTCAGGATATTGTAATTCCCAGATTCGAACCAATCCACTAAAAGACAAAAGGGAGCAGAGTCTATGCAGGCGGTTCCTTAGCTCCTATAGCGGATCCTTATCGATAAGGAACCGCGGGGTCCAATAAGGAACCGCGGGCAGATATAGCCGTTGGATGTTTGTCTTATAAATAGTGGACCGTTCTCAGACTTTCAATTGGCCTCTTTTGCACATATATTTCCAGATTCTTTCATACTTCTTAAATCACTCAAATCCTTGATCATTTGTTTGATTACTACTTGTTTAGAAGTGAATCTTTCTTCTCTCAAAGTGCAAAGAGAAGAACACTATCATCCTTGAAGTGTTGTGTCTACCTCAAAGATCCATTGAAGATCCAAACTTATTTATTCATTGTTGTGTCATTGTTGTGAAGATCCAAGTAGTTGTGTCTATTTGGAAGTTGTGTATGTACTAAGGTTAATATTTGATCCTTAAAGTATATTGGTGTAGATTGGTCCTAGCTAAGATTAGGGCTCGACTTTTAGCTTAGAGTCGGAAATTGGTTAAGCGACGTTGTGTACGGTTTCTCCACCTTAAAGAGCTTGTTGATTAGTGAACTCTCGAGTAAGGAGTAGTCGAGGAGTGTAGTAGGAACGAGGAGTGAGCTTCGTTGTCGAACCACTATAAATCCTTGGTGTTTGGTTTGATCTTTCCTTCTCTTATCTCTTTACATTCATTATTCTTTATACTTATGATTATTAGTTTAGTTGCACTATACCTTGTTCATATTGTGTATAAGAAGGTTTCACATAAATACTCAAGTCTATGTTCTTGAAAAGAATTTTTAAAAACCAATCTTTAACAAGTGAACTTAAGAAACTATTCAACCCCCCCCCCCCCCATCTAGTTTCTAAAATTGGTATCAGAGTGTGGTTGCTCAAGCCTTTTTAAAATATATTATATTTTAAAACTTGAATCGATCTATGGATTCCAACCAGTATCTAGAAGGGCAATCTATGCAAAGAACACCTCTTTTTGAAACTGATAGTTTTATTTATTGGAAAAATAGATTTGAGACCTATGGGAAATCAAAAGATTTAGATATTTGGCATGTTATTACCAATGGTGATTTTTTTCCTTATCAATATAATGAATTTTCTAAAAGCAAATAGATAGTCGCTTTTGACAAAGCTAATGATGATACTAAAAGGATACTTACTAAAAATAATGAGGCTAAAATGGTGATTTATAATGCTTTACCAAAGAAAGAGTACGAAAGGATTTTTATGTGTGAAACCGCTAAAGATATTTGGAACACTCTTTTAGTAACCCACCAAGGTAATAGCCAAGTCAAAGAAAGTAAAGTCAATCTTCTTGTTCAACAATATGAACAATTTGTCATCTTAGAAGATGAAACTATTGATAGTGCATTTGCTAGATATAACACTATTATTACTAGTCTAAAAGCACTTGATGAAGGTTTTTCTAGCAAGAACAATGTTAGGAAGTTTCTTAGGGCGTTGCATCCAAAGTGGAGGGCTAAATTCATGGCGATTGAAGAATCAAGTGTAAACCCGCTTTAAAATCCTATGAACAGTACACATGAACAGTAAATACATGAAAACACGATAAAAATAAAACTTTCCATTTATAATATTGTTATACGTGACACGACATTTAATAGCGAACATTCATGAATATTATAAATGTGACCCGATCACGATTACCAAATTCACGATAAACAATCATGAACATATACGACTATAATTCTTCTTTAAAAACATTGAAAAGCTTCGGGTTCTCCTTTGTGGGCCCTTATACCCGCGGCTAGACAAGAGAGAAGGAGCAAATGGGCTTTTGGCCCATAACCTTAAATAAACTAAAACACAAGGAATGGTTTTCATTAACTTTTAGGTTAAACATAGATTAGAAAAGAAAAACCCTCCTCCTTGTTCTTCATTGCCGCCGGCCACATCAACACCAAGGGGTGTTTCAAACGATTTTGATTATTGATTTTGGGTTATACGTGTTCGTGATCATTAGTCTTTTATTTTCCACGCAAACGGTATAATCATAAACCCTTTTCTTTCACTTTTATTTTATTAATTCATGAGAGAATCATAAAAAGAAATCAAGAAAACATGTAGGTTAATTAAACCATGAATTAACGGGTGTTTGGTTCGGTTTTTGGGTTAGCGGAGACACAACCGGGAGTCAAAAGACTCTCGGCTTGTTTTTGATTCGACACCACCGAGACCAAAAGGACTCGGTTTGGTTTTGTTGGTTCGGACGCAGCACCAAGGGACCCCGACCAAGGGTCAGGGTATGTTTAAATAATGTTTTACTCTCGTCAGTGTCATCCGAGACCCTCCAAGGCTTGGTGGAACTTTGATTCGGCCCGGGTTGCGAAATATTGAGAACCGGCTCGAAGCCGGTGGGTTTTTGGTGCTAGCAGTGGCTAGCCGAAGCTAGTCAGGGGAACCTTAGCCACGTCAGTGGCAACCGGCTAGGCCGGGTAGCCACTGACGGGCTGTTTTGGTTTGGCTACTTGATTCGGCTTATATGTAAAATACGTTCTCAAGTTCGGGAACTTGATAAAACCAGTTTTTACCATTTAATTACAAGACTTAGGGTAATTAATTATTTTAATAATTCATGTTTTAACCTAAGTATTATATTTAATTAAACTAACCCTTTTAATTAAATTCATATATTATATAGTTATTAAATTTAACCAAGTTAATTATTTAATAAGCTATAACCTTAAATCATGACGTGTATTTTACTAATAAGTTAACTTATATTTTTCTAGCTTAATAATCCAGCTTATTTCTATTTTGTAAAACTTACTATCTTTAGAAAATTTCTATTTTAGGAAACCTGTTATTTTTAGAAAGTTATGTAGTATTACAATACAAGTATCATAATACACTAGTACATGAATAATACACAACAATACATCAGAATAACTACAGATAATACAGTAAACAGTAAAACATGTCAGCATAAGGATAACAAGCAAATAACTCACAGAACTAGTAAAATACATGTATCTCAGACAACTCATTCATGTCCCTATTCTATGTAGTATGATCCGTCATGGCGGCGTATCTTATTCATCCGTTTCAGTTAGATCTTGCTGGACACAAGGTACGGATTTCCCGTCCTTCAGTAAGGACAACTTCTTAATTTATTAGGATTTCCCGTATGCATCCAACTGTTTTCCCCAGTAGTTATAGAGTAAATGCTTATATTTTATTAGTTACCTTAGCCATATACATGCATGACCATTTTCACCTAGTTACGGAGGTACCATAACCATAACACTAGAGGCACTAGTGTTATGACTTCACCACGGCAGAGTGATAGCTCGTGGCGTCCCTTTCAGTTATTTGGCCATTATTATATTATTATTATCATGTGGGACGTATGGGTGCATCATAGGTTCTGTTTTTCAGTCAGGATTTCATGGTGAATGTGGTGTGTGCCTTGCATCCTTCACAAGAAGCTGATCCCTCCTACCTATTACCAATTAATTAGTGGCATCCCCTCTAATTTGCATGACGAGGTCACCCCTCCAAGTATTCATGCACGTTGTTAAACTCATGAACTCATGACCTATATTGGCTTTTGGTATATTAAACTAATCCAGATTTTCATAAGTAAACATAAGCTATATTTTTAGAATATAAAACCAGATTATAAACATGTTCTAGGTTTTCTAGGACTTATTCATTTCCGCTGCTATTCACGCTTTACTTTTCTTTCCTATATTATGCCATTCATGCTATGTCATATATCCGTTCACTGAGCGTATTGCTCAGCCGTTACTTTTCTTTCCATGTCCCAAAATGGCAGGTACTCAAGGTTAGACTAGAGCATTCGGAGGACATGCATAGGATGTGAGCTACCTTAGACTTCTTCTCCTCTGGCCTTCATATATTTATGCTTGTTTAGTCTTCCTTTAGTTCATTTATATTATTTATGTTTTGGGCTTATGTTTGGGGACCGATGTTTGATTCCGGTTATCCCTTTGGTCATGTATGTTTATGACATATTACCTTGCATGCATTGATGATACGCCATAATTATCCTGTGATGTTTTATTTATCAAAATGGGGTGTTACAATTATGGTATCAGAGCCTAAGGTTTCGACCTGTAGGCTCTAAAACTTGACCTGTGACTAGTGGGTAGTCACCAGGATCTTCCCAAGCCAACGTCTGATTTTCCACGTATTGATATTTTCAGAACCTCGTGTTTTAACCATGATGTTTTCTTCGGAATTGTTTTACTAATATGGATTGAACAACCGTCATCCATACTTATTTGTATTTCATTGTTTTATGGATGATGTTTTTTGTGAATGTTGACTAGTATGGACTAAATCATAGTAGTTCATACTTAGTCGTACGTTTCAGTTAGGTTTAAACAGTTGGTTTTCATACATTCATTTCATTTTCATTTCATGTATTCATTTCATGCATTCATCTCATTGTCGCATGAATTATGACTAAGTAATGGTTGGTACAAGAATGGCCCTATTTAGTCACATGTGCTTTTATCGAAACTCTTGTTGTTTAGTGGACCGACCCATAGGCGTCCACACTTGCCTTTTTGTTTTGTGAACCGACCCATAGGCGTTCGCCCATGTACATATCATCATATTTATTAACCGTGCATTTTAAACTGTTTCATGCATTATAAATTGTTTCATGATTTATAAATGATTTCATGCATCATTATGTTTAGGTCATGTTATATTGTGTCAGACTTACCATTTATGTTGCATTGTTTTGCATTGTGAAACGACTCATAGTCGTCCACACTATCGATTTTCAAAATTTATTTCATTACAGTCATAACTTTTCACGTACTCTCATTTATTGTTACGTTCATTATGTTGATTAAGTTGTCATAATATCATGGTTAACTCTGTCTTCATGCTGATTATGTTTTCATGCTCCTCTATGTTAATTTTGTCTCATGGTTCCTCATGTTGTTTTACGCTTTCATGCTAGACACGGATGGATTATATTTAATTATGTCCTCATGATAGCCATGGTTGGTTTTCATTGATCATGTTTTCATGTTGGCAATTATTCAATACTATTTAATCGTGTTTTGTGCCTCTTATACGAATAGAATTATGTATACGCTAAATTAGCTATGCTATTACGTGTTCCTTCATCATGTCAGATGATTGACACCGTATCAACCACCTCATGTGAATCCCATGTGTACTCCATGTACCATGTTCCCTATTTACTTCATGAAGCGTACTCCAGATGTATTCCAGTTACTGCACTCCATGTGTGATACTAATCCATTTTCAATTCTCTCGGACATTTTGTTTTCTCACCAATGTTGTTTAAAAGATGATACCGCTCTCAGCTTGGAAATTTTACGAAACAAAGACGAAGGCGATAGATTGGAGCAAACCGACTAGAATCATAGTCAACCACCAGACGTACCGTTTCATTTCGTTACTTACCTTTTAAATTGTATGTCACGTGTTATTCAGTGGTCTTTCAAACACATGAGTGGGAAACGGTACCAGCCGGCCACTCAGCTGAAAGGGTACATGAATCACCGTCCTAATAACGACCGTCGTTGTACTGACAGTCAAAGAGGTAGTGACAACTACCGTGACAGCAAATACTATGACAATAAATATAGAACTCCGTTTACGGACGTAATCAGAGATACAAAGGATTAGCAATCCAACCAATCACCCAAATTTTGGTATAATGACCTAAGATTTAAGCTTTATTGTTTCACATCTCAAAACTCATGTCAAGACATCCGTTAAGACACATGTTTCACGTATGTTTTTTGAAGAGACATGTTAAGACATCCGTTAAGACACATGTCTCACATATGTTTTTTGAAGACACATGTCAAGACACTAGTCAGTACACTTGTCATACGCTTTACCTCCTCAAGACACGAGTCAGACACATGACTCGCGTTTATCATCGGAACCAGCCTACATAATCCAAAATACCCCAAAGGGTATAAACATTCGGTTGTGCAAGGAATAATTCAGGCCATAAGAATTCCAGCCTCATCACTGGAGTGTTGCTTACGCTTGAACACGTAGTGTTCGTTCTGCAGGAGGCAGGCGAAGCACATTTTGTAAAAATTACTACATTTTACTCCATGTATTAGCATGGCACTTTCATTACTTGATTTCCTATTTCATATATATCCATGACCATCCTGACGCGATTCGTGTCATCCATGTATACGGACTCAGTCATTCAGTATGACGGTGGATCCAATCTACTAACGCACTTCCCTCCGACAGGCGGGAGTTAAATATGACTTTGTCTATGGACTATGAACAGCAACCCATGCTGCAATAAGCCTTCATTCATACCAAATTATGTACAGCGATGCTCAGGCTCCTGAATACATTCAGCATGGTTTTCCATCAGGAAAATCTGTACAAGTCATTTATGTTTTACAAATATATGATCGTCATTCCATGGCTGCGAAGATTTTCTAGCTACTTTTATGACACTACTTTTGGAACTCCTCTTACCCAGAATCAGCGGAATATTTCTAAAATTCTAGATGTATTTCTAGAAAAAATCTCCGAAATACTTCCTATCTGCAAGGTGAAACATAACACCAAGCAGGTTAGGGAGCAGAACCATTTTCTAAGACTCTTCATAGCATAGTTTTCTGGAGCTAACGAGTTAAGGGTTCAGCTGCATGGATGCCTGAACAGGGTTCATCCATCAGGTGCATCACTCTGATGGGCACGGGTCTTGCTTAGTAAGGAGAAGGACGGTAACATGAGATTATGTATCGACTACCGTCGATGTAAACAAATCACCTTTCATGACCGTCATCTCCCTCCACACATTTTCGACGTATACGATCAACTGCAAGGTGCTAAGCACTTTTCCAAAAGAAATTTACAATCATGTTGTCAATGGTGGTGAGTAAAAGAGTAGGACATTTCCATGACTGCTATTCGCACACGATTTGATCACGATTTTGTTTTAGTCTCAAGAATGCTTTAGTAGCATATGGACTTGATAATTTGAGTTTGCATGAACTCATAAACAAGTTCGTTAGTACTTTCATCGAGGACAACCTGATCTTCTCTAAGTCTAGAGAAGAACACAAAGAACACATTCGCCTATGCTGCAAATTATAAGACATCAGAAATTTCACCTGAAATTTTGCTAGTAGGAATTCCGGGTGATTACAGTGACACATTGAAATCACGTTGACTCTTATGGTTAATCTTACCATGACGCGGTCTACGCGTAAAGGAGAGAACCTTACACTAAATTGTATGATCTAGAGAATCCTACGCTAGCAGAAGTCTAATTTCAGAGACACATAGTTTGGCAAATTTCTATATATCTAGTTGCTATGAAGCAAGATACAGTTAAGTTCATATCTAAGCATCTGCCATACCGGCAGGTTAAGATAGAACACCAACAGGTCAAGGGTTATTTCCACCCTTGGAAATTGTAAAACGGAGAAGGGAAAAGACCTCCATAGAATTGTTACCAAACTATCCGCAAGCTTAGAAGAAGCATGATGCTATCTGGATTACTTCAACCGTTTGACCAAGTCTGAAAAATCCTTTCATCTGTAAGAATTTCACAGCTAGCAGATTATCAGACATGTTCCAGTCAAAGATCGTACGATCACTGAACACTCTATTAGCTATCACCTTAGAGGAAGACTCGCGTACGCATTAATTCACCATTACGTTCACGTCCTTGTTAAATTTTACGTTTTGCTTTCGCATTTACGTTCACGACACTATTTACGTTCATGATCACATTCTAGCTTACGATTTAAATTTCGCTCTTGTTCTGGAAAGTTTATAGCAAGCTTGGGAGACCAGACTCAAGTCTAATAAACTTTTCAACTTCAGGCTGACGCTTCACGTCACATTCCACGTTTTACCTCTTACTGGTTGGCGTTATCGCATCAGTTATTCCATGTTCACGATATGTTTCACATGTCATGTTCATTCCACGTTCCCCATATCATGTTCACGATATGTGGCGTGTATCACGTCCATCGTATGTATTCATGTTACATTTACCATATCTCCACGTACCATGTTCACAATTGCCCACGTATCACGTTCACAATTGTTCACGTATTACGTTTCAGTATGCCTCGTACTTCAGTACTAAGACGTTTCTTATGTCACTTATCCCAGATTACTTCGCATCGTAACGTTTTGTTATCCTTTCACGTTTTCTTTCTTAGCCACACGATCAGATGCATGAGAACCCATCTCACGTGGTGAACCATAAAATTTCTATATCATCATGACCGAATCATGACCGAATCCTTAGCTTTGATGAACCTTCAGTCCTTATAACCCTGTCAGATTATCACGACACTAATTCGAGGACGAATTATTTTTTTAGAGGGGAAGAGTTGTAAAACCCGCTTTAAAATCATATGAACAGTACACATGAACAGTAACTACATGAAAACACGATAAAAATAAAATTTTCCATTTATAATATTATTATACGTGACACGACATTTAATAGCGAACATTCATGAATATTATAAATGTGACCCGATCACGTTTACCAAATTCACGATAAACAATCACGAACATACACGACTATAATTCTTCTTTAAAAACATTGAAAAGCTTCTAGTTCTCCTTTGTGGGCCCTTAAACCCGCGGCTAGACAAGAGAGAAGGAGAAAATGGGCTTTTGGCCCATAACCCTAAATAAACTAAAACACAGGGAATGATTTTCATTAACTTTTAGGTTAAACAAAGATTAGAAAAGAAAAACCCTCCTCCTTGTTCTTCGTTGCCGTCGACCACATCAACACCAAGGGGTTTTTCAAACGATTTTGATTATTGATTTTGGGTTATACGTGTTCGTGATCATTAGTCTTTTATTTTCCACGCAAACGGTATAATCATAAACCCATTTCTTTCACTTTTCTTTTATTAGTTCATGTGAGAATCATAAAAACAAATCAAGAAAACATGTAGGTTAATTAAACCATGAATTAACGGGTGTTTGGTTCGGTTTTTGGGTTAGCAGAGACACAACCGAGAGTCAAAAGACTCTAAGCTTGTTTTTGATTTGACACCACCGAGACCAAAAGGACTCGGTTTGGTTTTGTTGGTTCGAACGCAACACCAAAGGACCCCGACCAAGGTTTAGGGTATGTTTAAATAATGTTTTGCTCTAGTTAGTGTCAACCGAGACCCTCCAAGGCTGGGTGGGACTTTGATTCAGCTCGGGTTACGAAACAGTGGGAACTGGCTCGAAGCCGGTGGGTTTTTGTTGCTAGCAGTGGCTAGCCGAAGCTAGTCAGGATAACCTTAGCCACGTCAATGGCAACCGGCTAGGCCGGGTAGCCACTGACGGGCTGTTTTGGTTTGGCTACTTGATTCGGCTTATATGTAAAACACGTTCTCAAGTTCGGGAACTTGATAAAACCAGCTTTTACCATTTAATTACAAGACTTAGGGTAATTAACTATTTTAATAATTCATATTTTAACCTAAGTATTATATTTAATTAAAGTAGCCTTTTAATTAAATTCATATAGTATATAGTTATTAAATTCAACCAAGTTAATTATTTAATAAGCTATAACCTTAAATCATGACGTGTATTTTACTAATAAGTTAACTTATATTTTTCCAGCTTAATAATCCAACTTATTTATATTTTTGGAAACTTACTATCTTTATAAACTTTCTATTTTAGGAAACCTGCTATTTTTAGAAAGTTATGTAGTATTACAATACAAGTATCATAATACACTAGTACATGAATGATATACAACAGAACATCAAAATAACTACAGATAATACAGTAAACAGTAAAACATGACAGAATAAGGATAACAAGCAAATAACTCACATAACCAGTAAAATGCATGTATCTCAGACAACTCATTCATGTCCATATTCTATGTAGTATGATCCATCAAGGCGGAGTATCTTATTCATCCGTTTCAGTTAGCTCTTGATGGACACAAGGTACGGATTTCTCGTCCTTCGGTAAGGACAACTTCTTTATTTATTAGGATTTCCCGTATACATCCAACTGTTTTCCCCAGTAGTTACAGAGTAAATGCTTATGTTTTATTAGTTACCTTAGCCATATACATGCATGACTAGTTTCACCTAGTTATGGAGGTACCATAACCATAACACTAGAGGCACTAGTGTTATGACTTCATCACGGCAGAGTGATAGCTCGTGACGTCCCTTTCAGTTATTTGGCCATTATTATATTATTATTGTCATGTGGGGCGTATGGGTGCATCCTAGGTTCAGTTTTCAGTCAGGATTTCAGGGTGAATGTGGTGTGTGCCTTGCATCCTTCACAAGGAGTTGATCCCTCCTACCCATTACCAATTAATTAGAGGCATCCCCTTTAATTTGCATGACGAGGTCACCCCTCCAAGTATTCATGCACGTTTTTGACCTCATGACCTATATTGGCTTTTGGTATATTAAACTAATCCAGATTTTCATAAGTAAACATAAGCTATATTTTTAGAATATAAAACCAGATTATAAACATTTTCTAGGTTTTCTAGGACTTATTCATTTCCGCTGCTATTCATGCTTTACTTTTCTTTACTATATTATGCCAGTCATGCTATGTCATATATCCGTTCACTGAGCGTATTGTTCAGCCGTTACTTTTCTTTCCATGTCCCAAAACGGCAGGTACTCAAGGTTAGACTAGAGCATTTGGAGGACATGCATAGGATGGGAGCTACCTTAGACTTCTTCTCCTCTTGCCTTCATATATTTATGCTTCTTTAGTCTTCCTTTAGTTCATTTATATTATTTATGTTTTGGGCTTATGTTTGGGGACCGATGTTTGATTCCGGTTATCCCTTTGGTCATGTATGTTTATGACATATTACCTTGCATGCTTTGATGATACGCCATAATTATTCTGTGATATTCCATTTATCAAAATGGGGTGTTGCACAAATGATCTCGCCAAACTATCACTCGATGAACTCATTGGTAACTTAAAGGTTCACGAGATGATAATTTTGAAGGACTCGAAAATGGTGAAACTAAGAGTGAAAGAAAGTCTCTTGCACTCAAGGCCAAGAAGGCGCAAAGTGCCCATGAAAGCTCCTCGGATAGTGATGATGAGGAATATGCCATGGCGGTTAGAGACTTTAAGAAGTTCTTTAAAATACGAGGTCAATACATGAGGCAACCAAACAACGACAAGAAACCCTTCTCCAAAAACCGATTTGTCAAAGATGATAAAGGTGATAGGAAATGCTTTAGATGTCGTGATCCAAATCATTTCATCGGTGATTTTCCTAAGCCTTCATGAGACAAGAACCACACGGCGTTCGTTGGAGGTTCATGGAGCGATAGCGATGAAGATGTTGATGACAACCCCAAAGATGAGAAGTGTCTCATGGCTCACACTTCTAAAGAGGTACATTCTAAAACCGAATATTATAGCAATAATAGTTATTCTCAAGATTATAGTGAATTAAAAGGTCAATACAATAACTTGCATAAGCTTAGTCTTAAATTCATTGAAAAGAAAAAAGTGCTAAAATCAACTAGAACTAAGCTTGAAAATCAAATTAGTGAGCTAAAAGAGATATTATCTAAGCTTGAGAAAAACAAAGAAGTAGATCTAGGATGCTTAAAAAATGAAAACCTTAAGAGCACCTCCATTAGACTTGAAAAGTTCATGAGAGGTACTAATGCTCTTGATGATATGTTAAACAAACAAATTCATTCTAAGGAAAGACTTGGGTTAGGACATAACACTAACGAAGCATCAATTAATGAACCAAAACAAGTTAGGTTTTCAGAAAAACACTCCCATCCTTTCTACCACTTAATTACAATAATAACCGAGCCAAAACGTGTATTTTATGTCTTTTATGTCGGAATTATGCGTGGTTTGTGTTTTTGTTGTGATTTAGGACGAAAATGTGAAAAGTGGAGAAAACACGGGCATTCACGGGCATTCACGGGCTTTTATTGAAGAAAAAGATGAAAGACGAAGTCGAGAAGTCAAGAGTGCAAAAAGAACGGAAGTCAAAACCAATTCTGAATTTATCGAAGAAAAAGTCAAAAGACGGAAGTTTACTAAAAGCCGAAGAACTCAAGTCTACTTTATTGAAGAATTAAAAGACGAGTTCAAAGAAATCCCGAGCCACAAGTCATTATAGTCCAAGTTTAAAGAAGAGTAGAAGAATAAAGGACTAATGGTGCAATTAATGAAGATTAAAGGCTTAAGGACCTAATGACGCAATTAAGAAGAAAGGAAGGAGGGGAGGAAGCTTCCTAATCCCCCCTATATATAGATTAGTCTTAATCACTTTTCATTTGGTTGGCTAAGGTGACAATTAGTCTTCCACCATTTTCATATCTTGTCATTTACTTTTCATGTCATTTAAATACATGCTTTGCACCTTAATTATCTTTTAATTCCAAGTAAGTGTCCTTTAATTTTCTTGCTTTAATCTTCATTTATCTTTGATCAAGTTTACTTTTGTCAATCTCATTCTTCTCTTCTCATTTTTGTTTCGATTTAAATTTCGGATTAAGCAAACTTTTGCTTAATCCATTTGCTTATTTGATTAAAAGTCTTGTCTTTTCTTTTTACTTTTAGCTTCCATACGAAATAGCCATAAGTTTGACAATCTTATGTGCTTATTTGGTATTTAGCTTAATTGTTTTGAAAGTTTTCTTAAAAGTTTTACTTTTTAAAATCCATTTCATTAAGTTTCGTTTTAATTTTTCTTTTAAGTTTTGAAAGTATTTAACTTTTTAGCTTATTTTCTCGTTTTGTTTCTATTCTATTCAAGTTCCTTGTTACTGCTTATTAGAATTAGCTTATTAATATTTGAGCTTATTACGAATTTGCATTCCATCGGAAAAGAAGGGATAACACACATTGCGACGGGTTGCATTCTCCACATTCCGATCGTGACAGGTTTGGACAAAGGACTGCATTCCGATCCGGGATTGCGATAGAAGTAACATCCCCCTCATTCCGATCTGGGATTGCGATCGCACATTGCGATCGCACATTCCGACGGCTCTTGAGTTTACTTAGTCGAAGTGCTGCCCAATTTTCCTAAGCAACATTGCGATCTGAACTGCATTGCGATCTGGACCTCATTCCGATAGGCGACATTCCGATCAAAGGGGTTGTTTGGACATTCCGATCTGAATAAGTGACAGGGTATTCCGATCTAAGGTTCCGATCAACATTCCGATAGGGGGGTGTGTGTTCATTCCGATGATGAGTCTGATCGGAATATATTCCGATTGGGTGTTTGTTTTATGTTTTGGTCTTGTCTAATTTTTAAGTTATCATTTTAATTCTTGTCTAATTTTAATTCTCGTCACGCTTTAATTTTCAGTCATTTAATTAATTTACTTTAAAAAGTTTTTAATATTGCACAAGTTAAATTTTAATTAGAATTAGATTTAATTTAAAGTCATTTTACTTTAATTGTTTCGCACTTTTATTTTAATATACTACAACGACACATTTTTGTTTCACCAAAGAACGACTGAGTCGCACATTAAACTCCTTTTTCAATTCGAAGAGATTGGTACAACGATAATTTTTAACCTGAGTAAAATCGAGTTATCAAATGGCGCCGCTGCCGGCTCTTTTCGTAAAGATTAACGGTTTTCTGTGAGAGACGCGTTGCTTTTTGGGATCCGTTCACTTGTGAGCGTTATTTTTCTTGCCTAAAAAATTCAAAAAATCATAAAAATTAAAAATTGATAAAAATCCATAAAAAATAAAAATTTCAAAAATCCAAAAAGATTTTATCTTTATTGTGTATATATATTGTCTTTGTGTTTGGTTTCTTTTCTTTTGCATTTTCAGGTGTATGCGTACTAGGTCTTCTAATTATCAAGAGCCCGAGACTCAAGAAGATTTAAGTATGTCAGGTGTTAACAACAATAATAATCCACCGCACCTCAACAATAACAACAATGTTCTTCCACAGCCCGATCTTCGGACAATGGAGGAGCTTTGTCAACCTACCATGTTTGGACGAGGAGGACCGATTGCGCCGATGCAAATCAACGCTCCTGAGTTTTCGTTGAAGCACCACATGATTCAGCAAGTGCAAACTAACCCATTCCGTGGATTGCCTGATGATGATGCCAACAAACACCTCGACAAGTTCATTACAATCACCCAAAGCATGAAGTTGCCTGGTGCCACAATGGATGTTCTTCACCTACAACTCTTCCCACATACTTTATCACATCATGCCGAGAAATGGTTTGATCGTCTTCCAAAGAATTCTATTCACACTTGGGATGACATGACTCAACGCTTTTTGTCGCGCTACTTTCCACCATCCATGGTCACAAGCCTTCGCAATCAAATCAGCGGTTCAATGCAAGAACCCGATGAATCTCTTTTTGATGCTTGGGAGAGATATAATGTCTTGATCGATAGATGTCCAAACCACAACATGCTCCCTGTGACCTTAATTGATACTTTCTACAACGGATTGACTTTTCGAGATCGTGATACGATTAATGGAGCCGCCGATGGCACATTCATGAAAAGGAGACCGAGGAGTGTAGAGAGATTATTGAGAACATGACTACTCATCATAAAAACTGGGATTCCTCCGCTTCTTCAAGGAACAACCCGAGAGTCAATGTTTCTTCTACCTCAGCAAACCCTGATATGACCGAACTCACCCGCATGATGACTGAAATGAGCAAAAGTATCACGCTTCTCGCTTCAAACCAACAACATCAACAAGTGAAAGCGGTTGCTAATCCTTGTGAAACATGCGGCGGTCCTCACTCATACACCGATTGTCCTTCGACACAAGGAAATCCGGAAAATGTGTATGCAGCTTATGGTAATTATTCACCGAAAAATTACCAAGCTTGACCTCAAGGGGATAGAAATCTGCTGAGTTACCGATCAAACAACTACCTTTCACCCGGTTTTTCTCCTCAAAACCACAACCCCGCCAACAACTACAATAAAAGCAACCAAATCCCACCAAGAGCTTCTAATCCTTATCACCCACCCGCCCAACAAACCCCACCCATTAATCCCGATGTTGAAGCCATCATGAGAACCCAAGGTGAGCAAATCAAGAATCTACAAAGCCAAATTATCAATCTGAAAAGAGATATCACCAAGCAAGGGAATGAGATTAGATCCGAGCTTCGAGATAATATTCAATCCTCCTTCAGCAATCAAACCAATGATTTAAAGACGCCCGCCGCTCAACCTTCTTCTTCGAGTTCTCTACCTTCAAACACCGTCACCAATCCGCGAGCTAATGTGAGTGCTATTACTACTCGTAGTGGAATTACCATTGTCGATCCACCAATCCCGCCCCCATCATCTACACTTCCTCCACCACCATTTATCCCTACTCCTCCTACACCTAGTATTAGTGCACCATTACCGTCTCCGCCTCGCCATGACGATGTCTCTAGGAAGTACCCTTCAACATCTCAACCTTTACCTACTACACCTGCACCTTCACCACCCAAACCCAATATCCCTTATCCTTCTCGCTTGGGCAAGACCAAACTGCTAACCAAGGAGGACTCTGAAGTGACACGCTATGTGAAGATGATTTCTCAAATGAAATTCAACATTAGCTTTCTTGAAGCACTTGTCCACATGCCCAAATTTGTTAAAGCGTTTAAGGAATTGCTTAACAAGAAGGAGAAGCTGATTGAACTCGCCAACACACGCTTAAATGAAAACTGCTCTGCAGTTATCCTCAAAGAACTTCCGGAAAAGCTTGGAGATCCCGGTCGTTTTGTGTTGCCTTGCGTTTTCAACAAAACTGAAGAATTTACTGCCCTTGCTGATCTCGGGGCTAGTATTAATTTGATGCCATTGAGTGTTTGGAAAACACTATCATTACCCGACCTTACACCAACAAAGATGACTCTTGAACTTGCAAACCGCACTCTCGCTTACCCCGTTGGTATAGCCGAAGACGTGTTCATTAAAGTTGGCACATTTACTTTCCCGGTCGATTTTGTCGTTGTTGATTATGAAATGGACCCTCGTATTCCTTTAATACTTGGTCGGCCATTCTTGAGAACCGGACGAGCTTTAGTGGATGTGGCCGAAGGTGAGTTAATCTTACGAGTCGGGGATGATTCACAAATTTTTAAAATGGGGAAGCTTACAGGCAAATCCTTTGGAGGCCGAGAATCAGTGAATATGATTAATGTACTCGATGACTTTGTCAATTACAACAATCCTCTATTCGAGTCTTGCGATGATAATCCACTTTTTCAAGATGATGTGGATGATTCTCTCCCCACTTTGGAAACTTTTCCCATTTATGATTCTCCACCGATCTTCGATGCTTATGATGATGATGATTCTAGCTCAGATTCGGATGATTATGATGACCTTACTTCTGAGTATCCCGATCTGCCCACGTATGATGATTTCGATGAGGCTGATACTCTTTCGAGAGATTCTTCACATGATGAAGATCCTCCGCCATCACTCGATCCTACTTTGGACGATTACTCATTTGAGGAAGACTTCTCTACGTTTCTCAACACTTACTTCCCTCATGAGAGTGATGCTCCTCCTTATGATTTTGAAGATTATCGTCTTGATCCTACTTTGGATTTGAAGAACATTCTTTCTAAGGAGAAGAAACCGGTCGACACCGACATCCGCAACACGTATGAGTTAACACCTCTTTGTCCATCTTCTGAGGACGAGGTTGTGCTTCTTCGCGGATCTTCTTCACACTCTGATGAGCCTGAGTGCTATTTTCCCCTAAAGGAAAAGGTGTTCGACCCCGGTATTGAAATTTTTAAGCCATCTCAGTATCCACCTGATGAAATAAAAGGAAAAATCTTCGGAAATTTTGAAGACATGCTTGCACCTCACCATACTTGCTTCCACCGTGCTCCATCGCTGCTTAAGGGAACCTTGCCTACTCTTCTTTGGCTTGCCTTGTTCGCCTTAAGCTTGTGCTATTTGATGGACGAAAACTATGTCTTTGATCCTGGTGGATATGTTTCATGCTTCTTCCGTTGATGATCAAGGTCGAGTCAGGCTCACGACTCGGTAATCAAAAATCAAGCGCTTCTTGGGAGGCAACCCATGTATTTATCTTTTCGCTTTATTTATCCTAAGTGTAGGGGAGACCCGTTGGTTTGCTATTTCCTCTCCTCTCTTCTTATAATCAGGGATTCAAGCGCTCAATGATCCACTCTTGATGATTCTTGACGACCCGTGATTCCGTGTTTCCATCTTCCTGGTTCTATCCTAAACTCTTGTCGATTCACTATTTTATATTTTCTCCATATTAAAATAGGAATCTCTTTAGTTGTCCTTTCCTTAGCAAGATTTAAACAAAGTGCACAATGTCCTAAGTGTAGGGGAGTTTACTCCCACATGCTTAAACATTGAGGACAATATTTATGTTAAGTTTAGGGGGGACTTCTATCGAAGTTAAGTGGTCTTTTCCTTGTATTTGTCCTCATTTTAACTGGAAAATCAATTTTTCGACATTTTTCAAAATTTTTGATCTATTTTGGCCCATTGGTTTTGCCCTTTGTATAGTTATTTTCTTTCTTTTCTAGAATAAATTTTAATAAAGTGGTTTTAATTTTCAAACGTTGTGAATCTTTTGACTCAACCAGAGTTTACTTATCTAAGTTTACTCTAGCTAGTATCCTTAACGTGTTTTAGTCAAGTTTTGCTAGGCTTTTATGTAGGGAGCTATAAAACGTGAAAGTCTTAACTCTCCCGGGTTAAGAACAAGAACTTTTCGCAAGTTCATATAATTGATCCTAGAGAGTCGTTTATCAAGGGAACTTTAAAACGCGATTTCTAAACTTGAAAAAGTCTAAGAGTTTGCAAGATCCTATAGGCGACTCGAAAACCCAAAACTTTGATTTAGTAGGCTAAGCATCCACGAGTCTCATTCCTTGAGATTTTAAACTGTGGAGAACGAGAGATGATAGAGCCAATTATAAGTTTGGCATTCTTTCGTGAATTTATGTGAGTTAATTATAAGCCTATTCTCCCATCGCTTGCTAATAATTTTATCTGCAATAAATAAGGTTGTATGATTTGAAAAGTTACTTAGCTTCTAGCCCAAGATCGTTTAAAAGTTGCTCGGTATGGATTAGAGTTCATAGCCAAGGCATAACTTATTGAAGCGGGATGCGAAGATTGGCGAGTCCGAAAAGGCCCTAACAAGGCATGAGGGCTATATTTTGTTGCTAAAGATCCAAAGTGATGTGAAGAATCATTTATCGAAAATCAATATGAAGGATCGAGACACACGAAGAAAGACAAATACTCCCCAAAAGTCATGGAGAAGTGCATCCGAAAAGACCCTAGCAAGGTATGAGGATGAATAGATCCAAGTCATAAAAGGAGGCGGATCGTTGTATATCAAAGTCCAAAATAAAGATTGGAGAAAAATGAAGAAGTCGTGGTCCAAGTATGAATCTCTCAAAACTTCAAGTGAAGAAATTCCATTATGAAGAGAAGACCATTATTTCATGAACATCTCTCAAGGTTTGAAGTATGAAGTCGTTGCCAAATATCAGTCCGAGAAAGGTCTCAAATCGCGAAGCGAGTTATGCCAAGATATGAACTTTATGAGGTCCCGAGAAGCAGTTTTAAAAGATTTTGTCCTTTAGCTAACTATTGATTAAATCGTTCACTTTATTTTCGGACTAAATAACTATCGAAATAAGTCAAAAATGCATCATCGTGATCATTCAAGATAAAAATAAAATATAAGAGATACACCTAGGAATAAGGGAGTCTAAGTAAATAATTGGCCCACATGAGTTCGTGTTAGTTTGCTAACTTATAATAACAATGATCTCGTTTTTAAGCTTGGTTTGGAGAAAGTGAAAACTTGAGGATGATGATTATTCATGACACTCCTAAAACCCAAGGTATGTTTTTGATTTCTTTACTTTGAATGTTTATAGTTTTCTATCTCTTTAATAAAGGCCACTATGGATTGATTATGATGAAAAGTGTAAACGTGCTTTGTAACTAATGCATTGCATGAGGACATTGCAATGGTCAAGTGTAGGGGATTTGATAGGTGTGGAAACACCCATCCTTTCTACCACTTAATTACAATAATAACCGAGCCAAAACGTGTATTTTATGTCTTTTATGTCGGAATTATGCGTGGTTTGTGTTCTTGTTGTGATTTAGGACGAAAAGGAGAAAAGTGGAGAAAACACGGGCATTCACGGGCTTTTATTGAAGAAAAAGATGAAAGACGAAGTCGAGAAGTCAAGAGTGCAAAAAGAACGGAAGTCAAGACCAATTCTGAATTTATCGAAGAAAAAGTCAAAAGACGGAAGTTTTCAAAAAGCCGAAGAACTCAAGTCTACTTTATTGAAGAATTAAAAGACGAGTTCAAAGAAATCCCGAGCCACAAGTCATTAGAGTCCAAGTTTAAAGAAGATTAGAAGAATAAAGGACTAATGGTGCAATTAATGAAGATTAAAGGCTTAAGGACCTAATGACGCAATTAAGAAGAAAGGAAGGAGGGGAGGAAACTTCCTAATCCTCCCCTATATATAGATTAGTCTTAATCACTTTTCATTAGGTTGGCTAAGGTGACAATTAGTCTTCCACCGTTTTCATATCTTGTCATTTACTTTTCATGTCATTTAAATACATGTTTTGCATCTTAATTATCTTTTAATTCCAAGTAAGTGTCCTTTAATTTTCTTTCTTTAATCTTCATTTATCTTTGATCAAGTTTACTTTTGTCAATCTCATTCTTCTCTTCTCATTTTTGTTTCGATTTAAATTTCGGATTAAGCAATCTTTTGCTTAATCCATTTGCTTATTTGATTAAAAGTCTTGTCTTTTCTTTTTACTTTTAGCTTCCATACGAAATAGCCATAAGTTTGACAATCTTATGTGCTTATTTGGTATTTAGCTTAATTGTTTTGAAAGTTTTCTTAAAAGTTTTACTTTTTAAAATCCATTTCATTAAGTTTCATTTTAATTTTTCTTTTAAGTTTTGAAAGTATTTAACTTTTTAGCTTATTTTCTCGTTTTGTTTCTATTCTATTCAAGTTCCTTGTTACTGCTTATTAGAATTAGCTTATTAAGATTTGAGCTTATTACGAATTTGCATTCCATCGGAAAAGAAGGGTTAACACACATTGCGACGGGTTGCATTCTCCACATTCCGATCGTGACAGGTTTGGACAAAGGACTGCATTCCGATCCGGGATTGCGATAGAAGTAACATCCCCCTCATTCCGATCTGGGATTGCGATCGCACATTGCGATCGCACATTCCGACGGCTCTTGAGGTTTACTTAGTCGAAGTGCTGCCCAATTTTCCTAAGCAACATTGCGATCTGAACTGCATTGCGATCCGGGCCTCATTCCGATCAAAGGGGTTGTTTGGACATTCCGATCTGAATAAGTGACAGGGTATTCCGATCTAAGGTTCCGATCAACATTCCGATAGGGGGGGTGTGTGTTCATTCCGATGGTGAGTCTGATCGGAATATATTCCGATTGGGTGTTTGTTTTATGTTTTGGTCTTGTTTAATTTTTAAGTTATCATTTTAATTCTTGTCTAATTTTAATTCTCGTCACGCTTTAATTTTCAGTCATTTAATTAATTTACTTTAAAAAGTTTTTAATATCACAAGTTAAATTTTAATTAGAATTAGATTTAATTTAAAGTCATTTTAATTTAATTGTTTCGCACTTTTATTTTAATATACTACAACGACACATTTTTGTTTCACCAAAGAACGACTGAGTCGCACATTAAACTCCTTTTTCAATTCGAAGAGATTGGTACAACGATAATTTTTAACCTGAGTAAAATCGAGTTATCAGTACGCGGTTCTCCAATATATGGGGCGATTCCTTATTGCTATGGAACCGCGGATGGAGCTAAAGAACCACGGCCATAAGAAGATTTTTGTGAAAATCCTGAACTTTCTGAAAAGTCTGTTTTAGGTGAGGACCAAAACATATTCTTATTTACAAGGTCAAAGTACCTATAATTGAAAAACCTAATCTAGATAAATTCTACAAGCCCTTGAGTAAACCTCTAATGGGAACAAGAAACTTATCTAGACAAACATCTACTCCTCCAAGAGTATGAAATGAATCTAAACCTAGAAGTAGAACACCTACGCCAAAAAGAGATGATCAAGCTAAATCACGACCTAGAACTAAAACTCCAACACCTAGGAGTAACAATAATAATTCTAGATCAAGATCAAAGACACTGTTAGCCTCAAAAATATTGAGTCAAACAAGAATGCTCGGTCATAGTTTATTTTTGTAATATTTATTAGAGCATTGTAATAGTTAGTTAAATAGTCGTGGTTCACGGGCTTGGACTTAAGCTACTTAAAGCCCAAAAGGCAAGCCCGGTCCAAACAATATAGCCCATTATGGTTACATGTAAGCCCGGCTATATAAGGCCCTTCCTAGCATGTTAGGAAGGGTGGATTGTTCATTTGTATTTTTCACTCTTCTAATCTAATATCACCTAGTTTCTCCACCTTCTCTCTACTTTCTCTCACTACTTTCTCTCTCTAGAAATCCATTTCTTTTGTCCTATTTTCCATCTTTAATCATCTAATAACATGGGACAACATTTGGTATCAATCGCCACGGGGTAGATTTGTGATTGCTTGTTTGGTTTTTTGTTTGATTCGGTTGATTTTTCATCTAAATCATCATGAATTCATTTTTTTAGTGTTTTCGGGCTATAAATCTTGATATAAATCACTTACATAGATGTGGTACGGATTTGGTTAGGCTTTTGTGGTTAAAATCGCAAGTTTTTGAGGTGTTTAGATAGCTTTTTTTTGGGATACGGTTCGTAACAGTAGCTATATTGGCCAACAAGAACATTCTGAATAAATATCTTCGAAAAGGGGTTTTGATATTCCGAAAATTGGTATTTCAGAAAAGGCTTTTTCTATTCCGAAGATTGGGACTTTTCCGAAAATCAGGTTAGTTGTTTATTCCGAATAAAGTGTTTTTTATCCGAAAAAGTCTAGTTATGCGAAAAAGCCATTATTCCGAAAAAGCCATTATTCCGAAAACAATATATATTCTGAAGATATTTATCCGAAAAAGTGTATTATCTGAAAAACATTTATTCCGAAAAAGTGGGACTATCCGAAGATAGATGTTTATCCGAAGATAGGTCTTTCTTCCGAAAAACTCTAAATTTTTCCGAAAAAGGAGTTTATTCCAAAAAAGTTCCATTTATCCGAAGAAGGGTCATTATTCCGGAAAGGTATTCTTTATCCGAAGAAATACCATTATTCCGAAGAAGGGTTACTTATTTCGAAAAACACAAGTTTTCCGAAAAACCTTCACTTATCCGAAGATAACCATTAATCCGAAGATCACCATTTATCCGAAGATCACCAGTTATCCGAAGATCACCATTTTTCCGAAAATCTCAGTTATTCCGAAATCCATGAATATTCCGAAAATGAATCGTGTGATTTTTCGCCTTCGAATTTTTGGTTTCTTGTGACGACAATTGTTAGGGGATTTTAACATTTTTCATCGACAACAACAATCACAACACATCTACTTAAGATCCGTTTTCACTTCAACAATTTCAAGTTTCTAGATATGGATTCTACTCAAGAGTATCGTGTCACAAACAACAACATCATGGTGGCGGGTAATAAAGAGAGACCACCAATGCTTGTGTCTGGTCGGTATGCTCAATGGCAATCACGTTTCATACGATACCTTGATACAAGACCTAATGGTGATGCCGTGAGGAAATTTATTACTCATGGACCATATGTATTCAAGAAGATCTCAATTCCTCCAAGACCAGCCACTGATACTACTGATGCAGTACCCGTAAGTGAACGTGATGAAACAAGATCCGATCTCACACTTGAAAAGTGTGCTTGGCATGATGCGGAGAAGGAAGCCATCTATATGGTTCTAAGTGGGATTGGAGATGATATTTACTCCACGGTTGATGCATGCCCTACTGCACATGAAATGTGGACTGCCATTGAACGCATGTAACAAGGAGAATCACTCAACAAACAAGATGTCAAAACAAACTTGTTTTGGAACTTTGGCAAGTTTACTTCAAGGGATGGAGAATCAATTGATTCATACTACTCCAGGTTATACAAAATGATGAATGACATGACAAGAAATAATCTGCAAGTCTCCACCATGCAAGTTAATGTTTAATTTCTCCAACAACTTCAACCCGAGTGGACACGATTCGTCACTTTTGTATAACAACAAGAAAAGTTAGACGAGGTCTCATATCATCGACTCTTTGATATCTTGAAGCAATTTTAGAATTATATTAGCCTCAAAAATATTGAGTCAAACAAGAATGCTCGGTCATAGTTTATTTTTGTAATATTTATTAGAGCATTGTAATAGTTAGTTAAATAGTCGTGGTTCACGGGCTTGGACTTAAGCTACTTAAAGCCCAAAAGACAAGCCCGGTCCAAACAATATAGCCCATTATGGTTACATGTAAGCCCGACTATATAAGGCCCTTCCTAGCATGTTAGGAAGGGTGGATTGTACATTTGTATTTTTCACTCTTCTAATCTAATATCACCTAGTTTCTCCACCTTCTCTCTACTTTCTCTCACTACTTTCTCTCTCTAGAAATCCATCTCTTTTCTTCTATTTTCTATCTTTAATCATCTAATAACATGGGACAACAGACACCTAGGAGAAACTATGGACAACAAAATGGCTATATGAATTGGAATAATTTTCAAGAACAATACTTTTCCCCATGGGGAATGTCTCCTTCATTCATGCATCCCAACCAAATGCAAGGGATGTTTGGAACTAACAATTTTGGACCCATGAGATATTGGGGACCAAATGTTTGATCTTGTGTGTTGTTACCTAGATATGCTTGGGAATTGATTTAGAGCCCGACGAGTAGATTAAGGATAGTGGTTGTTCTAAACACATGACAGGTAATCGAAGTTTGTTCTCGCACTACAAAGCATATGACGGAGGTAACGTTACATTCACAAGTAATCGACGTGGTAATATCATTGGCAAAGGTACGGTCTCTCTTGACTCTGTGACTATAGAAAACGTAGAGCACGTAGATAACTTAGGTTTTAACCTTCTAAGTATAGGTCAAATTTGTGACAATAAATGTAAGGTCATCTTCTAGGAATACGACAGTGAAATCGTAAAAGATGTAAAAGTCATTGGAAAAGGTGTTAGAAAGCATGGGCTTTATGTCATGAAGGTTAATAGGAAGTCCAAGGACAACTTATTTCTAGCGACTTTAGATAATAGTTCTACTATTTGGCATAGGAGATTAAGTCACGCTAATACGCGTTTAATTCAATCTTTAGTCTCTAAGGAGTTGGTAAGACATCTCCTCAAGATGAAGTTTGATAGTGACTTTTGTGATGCTTGCAAAATTGGGAAGCAAGTTCACTCAAGTCACAAAGCCAAGAATTTAGTTTCGACCTCTCGGTGCTTAGAGCTCCTACATATGGATCTCTTTGGAGCTTCCGCCATACGGAGTTATGGAGGTAACCTTTATACCCTAGTTATAGTTGACGACTACTCGAGATTCACTTGGACTAGATTTTTGGCGTCAAGAATGAAGCTTTCGATCACTTCGAAACCTTTGACAACGGTTATTCGTGCGACTCAGTTGTTCTTGGTGTAAAAAGGAAATATCGTTGATTATCTATTATAAACTACAAACGAAAACTTGAGAAAGTATAAAACAAATGACTAATAAAAAGTAATAAAGTAAATTTAAAACTTAATAAAAAGTAAATGTAAAAATAAAATAAGACAAAACAATTTTAAAATTAAACTTGACAAAAAATGGCGGAAAAAATCAAATTTTAAAACAAAACGGTATAAAAATAGTCAAAGTAACGCGTGACCGCAACGTGTGATCGCAACATTGGATTGCAACGTGTGATCGCAACGTTGGATCGCAATGCCTGATCGCAAAGTGTGATCGCAATGCATGATCGCAACTTGTGATCGCAATGTTGGATCGCAACTTGTGATCACAATGTTGGATCGCAACTTGTGATCGCAATGTTGGATCGCAACTTGTGATCGCAATGTTGGATCGCAACTTGTGATCGTAATACTGGATCACAACTTGTGATCGCAATACCTGATCGCAATGTATGAGCCCTTAGGCTTTTGCGATCATGATATTCGATCGGAATAGTAAAACCCTTAAGATCTTGCGATGGAAAGCTATAACTATACGAGAAAAAGGAAATTTAGGAAAAACCAAATAAGCAAATAACCAAAATTTAAGCTAAACAAATTTGAAGAAAAGCTAGATAAGCCACAAATCAAAAACTTTAAAAACACTAAATAAGCAAAATATTAAAAATCAATTTTTAGAAGATTAAACTATTAAAAACACTTTATTAAAAATAAGAAAATCACAAATCAATCACGAAGCACAAATAGCAATAACAATCAAACACATGAAAACAATAAGAACAATGGAATAAGCACTCAAATAAGCAAATAAGCATAAAGATGAAGCAAACTACATGCTTTTATCGAATCAAACACAAGATTAAAACAAGAAAGGAAGAATAAGATTGATTATAAAAAGCTTGAAATTAAGATGAAGATTAAGATCCTAATACACAAGATTAAAGATGAAAGATTAAGTAAATTTGAAAGAAAGTTTAGAGAGAGAAAATAAAATACCTACTCCTAATTACCTTCAAAGAAACTAAAAATGAACTAACTCCTCAAAATGAACTATTAAGAGACTATATATAGGGGAAGGGAAGTTGGTGTTGATGTTTCCTTCTTTCTCTTGTCTTCTCGTCTATTTAAATAACTTGTCTTTCTCGACTTTGTCTCAGGATTTGTCGATAGATAAAATGAACTAGTCTTCTAATTTTCTTCTTTTATTAGACTTGGTTCTTCGACTTCGTTAAACTTCCATCTTTAGACTTTTTCTTTGATAAATACTCAGAATAGGCCTTTGACTTTCGTTCTTCTTGCACTTTTGATCTTTTGACTTCGTCTTTTGTCTTTTTCTTCGATAAAAGCCCGTGAAAGCGCGTGTTTTCTTCCTTTTTCATATTTTTGTCCTAAAACACAATAAAAACACAAACCACGCATAATTCCGACTTTTACGACATTAAATACACGTTTTGGTCTTGTTTTTATTATAATTAAGTGGTAAAAGGATAAGTGTTTTCACACTTATTAATGTTCAATTGTCTCTATTAGTACGGATCATGGTAGGGAATTTGATAATGAAGTGCAATTCGGTGACTTTTGAGAAGTTCATGATACTACCCATAACTTCTTGGCTCCTCGCACTCCACAATCAAATGGGATAGTTGAAAGAAAGAATAGGACCATACACGAGATGAGTAGGACGATGTTAAATGAGAAATCTTTGCCTCAAAAATTTTGGTGCAATGCCGTGGACACATCAACCTACATTCTCAACCGAATTCTTATTCGACCTTTTCTAGGAATGACCCCCTATGAGATTCTTAAGGTAAGACGCCCTCATTAGAATACTTTAGGGTGTTTGAAAGCAAGTGCTTCATTCTTAACACCAAAGATTACCTTACCAAGTTTGACCCAAAGTCTTACGAATGTATCTTTTTAGGTTATTCTCAAACTATCAAAGCCTACATAGTCTCAATAGAACCTCGGGTGTAATTGAAGAATCACTTAACGTGACATTTGATGAAACCCCTCCTTCATCTAAGACACCACCTTTGGTAGATGATGACTTGGATGAAATAGACATAGTTAATGCCAAAGATGTTAGAAACTTAGTAATTGAAGACCTTAGTGTTGAAAATGGGAGTAAACAATAAGGAGTCAAAGGATCATGCTCTCGATAACGTCATAGGTGAATTAAATCAAAGGACCCTAAGATCTCAAGTCCAAAATCAAAGTAACTTCTTTTGTTTCGTCTCATTGATTGAACCGAAGAATGTTAAAGAAGCTTTGATGGATGAGAGTTGGGTCATCGCTATGCAAGAAGAATTGAATCAATTCATTGCTAATGACGTTTGGGAACTTGTTCCTCCACCTAGAAGTTCGACCATCATAGGAACCAAATGGGTATATAGGAATAAGTTAGACGAAAATGGTGTTGTGTCTCGTAACAAGGCTAAACTTGTAGCTCAAGGCTATAATCAACAAGAAGGTATTGATTAGGACGAGACATACGCACCCGTAGCAAGATTAGAATCCATTAGAATCCTTTTAGCTTACGCTTGTGCCTTAGACTTTAAGCTTCATCAAATGGATGTAAAGAGTGCATTTCTTAACGGTTTGATCAATGAGGAGGTATATGTGGCTCAACCTCCCTGCTTTATTGATTTTGAGAAACCGAATCATATTTACAAGCTTAAGAAAGCTCTTTATGGTCTCAAACAAGCACCCAAAGCTTGGTGTGATAGACTTAAAGCGTTTCTTGTAAAACATGAGTATACCATGAGGATGGTAGACAATACACTCTTTACAAAGAAGAAAAGTTCTCACCTCATTATTGTACAAATATATGTTGATGACATTATATTTGGTTCAACTTGTCAATCATTGTGTGATGACTTTGCCAAAATCATGCATGAAGAGTTTGAAATGAGTATGATGGGAGAACTTAACTTCTTTTTAGGACTCCAAATTAAACAATGGACGATGGTATTTTCTTTAATCAATCCAAGTATATTAAAGAAATGCTAAAGAAATTTGGATTAGTGATAGTTGTAGAAAATACGCGTTTAGGAAAACAACGTATAAATGCGGCAAGTATTAATCGACACGATTTAGGAAAACCGTGAAGACGAATAAATTCCAAGTTCGTTCTCGAAGGAGGTGTGTATTATGTGTGCCAATTATGTAAAATAACAATGTTTGGATTAGTGACGTTTTTGGTGTAAAGAGAGAAAAATTAAAGACGAGTTACGACTACGTTTAAACTACGACGAATTAACGTAAAACGCGAACGTAAATACGTAAAACGTGGCGAAATTAAAAATTAAAACCTAAAAATTAATTAAAAGATTAAACTAAGTCTTAAATAATATAAATAAGAATAAAAATCCAACAAATATATTTTAAAACCTTTTATTAATTAAATATTCAATTTTTAATGCTAATTAAAGCCCAAAAATTAAATATAATTAACAAAATGCCCAAAATATTAATTTATTGAACTAATAAGTCACTTATATTATTTAAAGACTAAAAACTATTTTTCTTAAATTTTAAAATCTATTTTTCTATTTTTTAATCACTAAAAACTTTTTTAAATTAAAATAATCCTAAAAAATAATTAAATAATGACAAAATTAATTTAACAATTTTAAAAATCCTAAATTACTCTAATGAACAGTAGAAAATTGAAAAAGTTTGAAAAATGTAAAATTTTTCACTAAAAGACAAAACAGTTTATTAATTAAACCCTAATTAAACTATTTTAATTATAAAAAATAATTAAAAAAGTGAACAGTAACTAATTTTTACTAAAAATCTTAAATTAATTTTCTAAACCTAAGAAAAATATTAAAAATGAAAAATATTAATTTTCTACACTAAATGCCAAAAACAGATTAATTAAAAGTGATTAAAAATGCTATTTAATCTAAAAAATAGAAAATGAACAGTAACTGGAAAATAAATAATACTGAAAAATCAGAAATTAAAAATGAAAAATATTGCAAAAAGAATCAGGTCCTAACTCCTAATTAAGTCCACAAAAGACAAAAAAATGAGATTGTGATAGTGACCTTTCCTATGTTTCTGTCTTTTAGTAAGGCAGTGGGAACAAATACAAAGGCAGTGGGAAAGGAGTTCCCACTGCTAATGTTAAAAAACAGGTCTGAGGACCTTTTGACTTGTAACTTGAGCTATGATTCGTTTTATTGGACAAGATTGGCACCCCTACACTCAGTGGAGTGTAGGGAGTCAGTTTATGCTAAAAAACACCAAAGCACAATACAAGAAAAACACAAAAATCCCCTATGAAGT
Organism: Glebionis coronaria; assembly: GCA_025667525.1. NCBI lineage: Eukaryota > Viridiplantae > Streptophyta > Magnoliopsida > Asterales > Asteraceae > Glebionis > Glebionis coronaria. Next base: position 553,611,418 of record CM046879.1, read on the forward strand.
TGCTGATGTCAACTAGGGGGCTGTGGGGGGGCAGAAAGCTATCTAGGTGCACTAGGGTGGATTTTAAAGCTCAATTTCTTGAGAACAAGCTACCCTAATGACTAAAGACTGATACAAAGCCCTAGAGTCCCCTATTATCTAGCAGTATGCAATGAGTGGTGGGCAGAAACAAGCTAAAGCTAAGCAGATTTGGAGCATTTTCTGTTTATGCTATTAAAACCAATTTTTATACTTGCAAAAGCTTAGAAAGCCTACCAATCTAGGAAATAACTAACACCAAGTACTAACACTTATATAAAAAGCAAGTTTAATAGGTTTGTAATCAACAATCTGTCAAGAATCCTAATCTAAAACACCAATCCAAACACACCCTTAATTTACTAAACACAAATTTTCAAACACAATGCACTCAAATCAATACTAAACCTATTCCTAGCAGATTTAACATGCATATAGAACATAAATGAGCATAAATAACCAGTTCATAACACATAAAACAAGCACATACACAAAATCACATAAATCTTCACATAAAGTTCAAAAAAGAGGGAAAAGGGGTTCAAGCCTTATTAGAGCTGATGCCTTCCTTGCCAACTTCCTTTTTGGGCTTATGTGAGCTTATTGTAAGAGTGTAGTAAGCTGTTGATGTAGAGAGGAGGTGGTGTTGACTAAACAGTCAACACCCGATATGTCTTCAACTTGGACAAAAATGAAACTGGAAATGGACTTTGTAACCTGCCAAGAAAACAAATGAAACAGAGAACGTGACTTGATAAAAAAGGCCAATAAGCTACACACAAGCTTATTGAGTAAGCTGATGTAGCTTATTGCTAAAAAATGAAACAGATTTTTTTCTAATAAATCCTTTTTAGAAATTCAACTAGTAATTAATAAAGCTTGCACAAACTGATGTTAACTTAATCTTTCCACTTTCACTTCAAAATTAAGTTAACCTCAAATTTTTGAAAACCTTTTTAACAAGAACTTAAAAAAAACACGATTTTTGAAACTCCTATGAAAACTGGAAACCTTTTTAAACAAACTTAAACTAATTGAAATTTAAATAGAAATTATACTAAGAAACAGAAAAAGGGAACTCAGAATTGTATTTTAAATTTTATTTCATTTTCATTAATTTAAAAAGAAAAATTACAAAGACTGGAACAACTAAATCAAAGGTACAAGCACCCTTTATATACTACAAATTGGAAATTACTAGAACATTGAATTAAATATTACAAGTATTAAACCCTAATCTGTGAATATCCATTTATGCCCTTGAGTCAAACGTTTCAGAATCTTGGTCATGGTGCTCCATGTGATGCCAGCTAGCCTTGAATTGATCTTGATTCGTTCCTTTACTCCTTGGGGACCAAGGAGTGTATTAGAGCCGTTTGATTGCTGTAAGATGCTCTCTTTGCCAAAAATAGTGAAGCAGGGGACCTTGGGGGGCCACTTGGGAGTCACGGGTGAGTGAAGTGAGTGGTGGGTTTGGTTCATTGAAGTGTGAATTACCAATCTGGAAAAAGTTGGGTAAAACCCCTTTGTTTTTCACCCGATTTAGATTAGGGTTCATTGACTGGGATTAAGGTATTTTGGGGATGATTAGGTAACAGAACATGTTTCCCACCAAAATAAACATTAATAAACGATTTTAAAAACGTTTAATAAATATTTAGTTATGTTTGACTGGGTGGAAAAGAGTTGACCAGGCGAGGTGGAGGGAAGATGAAATGTGATTGGTGGATGAAAGTTAGTGGTTGACGTGGCGGGCTGTGAGTGGAAGGGGTAAGTTTGTTTGTCTAGCCAGGTTTGCCCCCCAAAGTTTCTTCACATCTTCAGTTTGTAATAAATAGCAAAAATCTCACTTTCCTTTGTAAAAACTTTGTAACACTTGTCAAATATGGCACATAGTGTTTCTAAACTTTGCATAAGGACCATTTTTGCAATTTAAGTTATCTTCAAGGGCTTATCATGAATAGTCTTCAAACTTTAAGGATGTAACTTGTACAAATGAATAGTGGAGGGTCATTTGTGACAAGTCTTCAATAGTTGAGGGACCAATCTTGCCAATCTTCAATTCTTCAAGGACTTGATAGGAAAATCATGATTCGGGTCCGGTTCTTTGTGCGGCTTCGTTTCCCGTGTTCGTTTTTGCTTGATTCCTTTGATCATTTGGTGAATTCACGATATCCATACCTAAAATACACAATGAACAAACATAGGCACATATATGGGTATTTTGATGACATTTTAAGCGTTTTAAGCCCGATTTGGACGATGAGACTATGTATAAATACAGTCTCATCACTCCCCCATACTAAACCATTGCCGTGTCCCCACGCAATGCTAGAATTAAGTATCGTAGCACTTCCAAAATTCATTTTATGATGACATTTATTCAAGACATAAATTTAAATAAACTACTACACGTGTTTTAGACATAATGTATTGTTTTCATCACGAGAACGTGACTTTTGGGATCATAGAACAAGAACACGTGAATGCTTCGTTAGAAATAATTTCGTCGTCCTCGATTTTCACCCAATTCCATGCTAAGCGTGTAACGAGATCATTGTTATTATAAGTTAGCAACACGAACACATCTTATGAGTGTTAATTACGAACTTAAACTCCCTTATCCCTACTTGGTATCTCTTATATTTTATTTTTGTCTTAATGATCACGAGGATACATCATCGACTTATGCGTGAATAGAGATTAAGTCTAAAAATAGAAACTTAACGGTGTAACCAAAATCATCAAATCAATAATTGACCCCAATAGACAACGATGTCAAAAAATTAAGTCAACAAGAAGGATCGATAAACACGGTTTTATAACGGTTTTGAACATGAGACTTATTACCAAGACTTTTATACGCCCCCTAACGGAAGGGCCTTATTATCTTTGGTTTACCTCCATCTTTTATTCAACTTCGCCATGGAGCTTTTATTATGACTTCGGTCTTGCCTTGCCTTTTATTATCCGCCTCATCGGTGGTTTTATTAGCCAAAGACGTATATCCTCACGCTAAAGCGAATTTTGGATCTTTAAAGCTTCGAAGATTAAGGCTTGATTCACTTTCAATTTGGGCATAGATTTTTCGGCCTTGTGAGCTTCAAATTTTTGCTTAATTTAGGTGAGCACTTGAAATCTTATTATTAGGTGAAGCTTTTGATTATTCGGGTGCCAATACTTCAAAACCGTGACGCTGGCGATACCTTAATGTTTTCCCAATTTAATTACATGGAAGCTACCAAAACAAATTAGAAACCCAACAATAGTGACTAAACCGCCAAATCAATATTTATTAACAATTTATTATGCAAAAGCGTTGGGAGAATAAGCTAATAATTACTACACATAAGATCGTGACGATTACGAGACTTATAAATAACTCTATCATTTCTCGTCCTCATTTAAGAGACTTAGCCTAAAAAAGTTAAGGAATCGAGCTAAGTGCTCAACACGCACGGTCGAGTCAAAAATTACTCTCGTTCTCACCATCGGAAAACCTACATTCGTGTCTTAAACACTTATGAAAAATTAGAAAAATTTTAAAATTTTGGCCATTTTTAGCCTTATTTGCAACAAAATGATAACAAAAAGATGAATATTGGATTGCGTATTGACGTAAGCAAGGTGAAGTATCTACTCACCCCCCCCATACTAAAACTAAACATTGTCCTCAATGTTTCGAGTCTAGGGGTGTAAACACCCCCATACTAGAGACGAAGTCGAATGCTTAATCTCTAGCATGGAAAGGGTAAAACGAATAACCTAAAAGCCGTTTATGAATTATGCTAATAAGATAAACGTTAGAACATAAAAGGATATCATCGGATATCGGAATCTCCAAAGGCAACGATCGAAGCTCGAGTGATCCGTGAAACGAACACGAGAGGCTTCAATGATGACGATGAACCTAATAGATCACAATCACAAACAACCACGAAACAAAGGTAGGAAGAGCACAAGTCCCCTTGTTACATTAAACTAAGAAAGCGATAATATTTACAAGGATAAGCATGAGAATCCCCCACGAGGCACCTTGTTTTTGATAACCGAGTCAAAAGCTCGACTCGAATCCCCATAAATGTGATCATTTAGGGATAATCTTGGTATGGTCATTTTTAGTGGGACTTACATGATAAACAAGGCCCAAAAGTACATGGAGTACTTTAAAAACCCGATAAACGTATACCGGGGTCAAAGATAGCGTCTTCGTTTTCGGATGAAAGACGAAACAACGCTACTCCAACACAAACTAGAACCTCAAAGAGGTAGAAGAAAAGAGATAAGAAGTAGAAAGGTGGGGCAATGGGTAAGGCAACATAATGAGAGACTCAAGGTAGACTCACACCAAGCAAATGAAAAGATTTTCCATTTATTGCATCGGTGGAAGACCGAGATTTCCCTTTACAAGCAATTCCGGGATCGTAAATCTCGTCCTCGGTGGAGAAATGGGAGGGAACATTTGGGGCTTCCCCCACACTAAACCCACACCAACCATCGTCAAAAGGAGTAGACGAGGTGGTAGCACTCACAACACGATGTGATGACGGAGTTAAACATGTAGAAAAATCATTTAAAACATTTTTAAAATCTTTTCCTTTTTCATCGTTTAAAAACTCTTTATGAAAACCCGATTGAATAATGTTGAAAATATTTGGCGTGTCAAATTCAAAATTAGTCGCGCTAAAAATCCTCACATTTAAGTCTTTGGCGGGAGGGGGTGGCGGATTATATACGTTCTCAAAACGTTTATCGATAAAGAACACCGCCCCCTCGGGGTCAACATACTCGTCATCCTCATGAACGTCGATCTCATCGATTTCTTCATCAAAGATAGGCTTGTCAAACCACGGTTTGTCATTCCCCTCCTTGAGTATCTTAGAAACTCTCTCGAAAAGATCACGATCAAGCACGAAACCATCATTCTTTTGTGGGGATCGTTGATAAGTTAGATCCTCACGAATGTGGTAAACGTCATTCTCAAATGAGGAGTGTTGATTAGGTAACTCCTCGAGAATGGGATTTGTGGTCACATGAGTTGGTTCGTCATCGAAAATAAGACGTTCCAACTCATTTAGTTCATCCTCGATTTTGGAAAGATCAACCTCACTCGTAGGTGGAAGTGAAGGCATAAGAGCTAGCTCTCGTTCAATGATTTCCTCAATCTCGGGATCAAACTCATAATCATCGTACTTCACATGTTTTTTCTTAGGATAATCAAAAATAGCATGTGGATTTCGAAGTACGTGATCAAGCTCGGCAAAATCGCCACCGTCATCATCAAAGAAAGAGTCGATGTGAGCACTCACAACCATGGACTTACAAGCACTAGGGCTATGCTTAGGTGACTTTTCTAAGATGAGAGGATCGATGTTGATAAACCCTTTAGCCTCAACGGGTGTTGGGCTAGGTAAAGGAGGCAATTCGATGGAGTTAGAAGTTGAAGCCTCAAAGACGTGGTCCTTCGAAGGTGGTGAAGACGAATCCATTTTGGTCATTGTCGTGATGGCATTAACGTCACCCTTCGGAATTGGTGGTTCACTTGTTTCGCTAAAAACATCCCAAAGTGAGTTTTCATCCATGAATTTACACATACCCTTTTGAATTAGGTACACGTATTCTTTATCATTAAAATCATCATCCTTAAAACCGTTTTTCTTAATTCTTTCAAAACATGCATCAAGCTTCATCCTTTCCGCTAAAGTAAACATTTTGAAATCATTAGAATTTGAATCATTAGGTTTTGAAACCTCGGTTTTTTCATTCTCATAAAATCCTTGGGATTTTCTAGCGAAAAAGTCTATTTTCTCATCCCCATATCTCATAGTAAGTCTCCCCTCGTGAACGTCGATTACGGTTCTAGCCGTTGATAAGAATGGTCGGCCTAAAATAATGGGACATTTAGGGTCACACTCGTAATCGGATATAACGAAATCCGCGGGAAAAACAAACTTTCCAATCCTAACATAGACATCCTCGGCTATTCCAATTGGTATAAGTGGAGTACAATTTGCAAGCTCGATAGTCATGTTCGTGGGGGTAAGCGAAGGCAATCTCATCAATTTCCAAAGAGAATGAGGCATGAGATTGATGCTAGCACCTAAATCGGCAAGAGCTAAACATCCCTCAATCTCGGAAAAATCACAAGGTAGTAGAAATTGGCCCGGGTCCTTTTCCTTTCTCGGCATACGCCTTTTGGGTTTTTTAAGAAGGATCGATGCACAAGTTTCTTCAAGGGTTACTTTGGTAAGGTCGACAAAGCTCTCTTTTTTAACCGTGGATGGAAATTGAGGTACACGAGGGTGTGCACTCCTTTCCTTGGTCGCCACGTTCACCCCATCGACTTTAGAACAAAAAGACGTCTTAGAAGTCGAGGGTTGAGAGGGATAAACAACACGGAATCCTTCAAGGTTAGGGGTAATCACACGACCTTTCTCACGAGACGAGGCGGCTTTACATTGTTCTTTCGGATTAGCAACGGTGTCACTAGGTAATGAACTTGATGACGAACCCGAGGCTTTGTTCATTATAGCCGAAAACATCTTTTTAATATCAATTTGCCCTTGCTCAATCTTCGTGTTTTGCAATTTCAAAGTATTAGAAAAGTCATTTTTCAAAGTACCAATTTCTCCCTCTAATCGTCTCATATTAGCCTCATTCGTTTTCATGTAATTTTGAAAATCGTTTGACGAACTATTTTGATTTGAGTTAACGTTCCCTTGGTTTTGATTGTTTCTTTGAAAATTGTTTTGATTCCCACTTGAAAAATTATTTCCTTGATTGTTATCTCTATTTTGCCAAGTTATATTACGACCTTGATTATATCCTTGATTTTGATTCGAAAAATTTCCTTGTTGATTGTTTCCTTGAAAATTGTTTCGATTTTGAAAATTGTTGTCTTGGTTATAATTTCCTTGTTGTGATGGACCGGCGTTATTTTGATTAGAAAAATTGTTGTTTAACGCACTCACATTCGACGTTTGGCCATCCGTAGCCGCACACTCGTAATAATTATGAGGTCCACCACAAAACGTACACGAAACCTCAACCGCTTTCACCGTAGCGGGAGCGTCTTTCTTTTGCATCTCAATGAGATAAGACGTAAACACATTCGTCAACTTATCGACTTTTGCATCAACTCTCTCAATGTCGCGATTAGAACTACTAACGTTGGCGACATTGGCAACACTCGGTGCATTGCGGAGTTGGTAAACCTTGGATCGGTTCTCGATAATTATCAAAGCTTCTCTCGGAGTCTTACACAAAAAGTTGCCACCGGCGGCGGAATTCAACGAGTCTTGTTCGTGAAAATTAAGACCGTTGTAAAACGTATCGATTTGGTGCAACTCGGAAAAACCATGGTGAGGACATTGCCTAAGCAATTCCTTAAAACGATCCCACGCGTCTCTAAAAGATTCATTCGGTTTTTGCTCAAATTTCGTAATCTCATTCTTGAAAAACGTTGTCTTAGACGGTGGGAAAAAATAATTAACGAACTTGGAAACGAGATCCTTCCACGTAGTAATGGAATTAGGTGGCTCTTTCTCGTACCAATCCTTGGCGGCACCATCGAGCGAGTACGGAAAAAGCATAAGCTTGACGACATCGGTGTCGACGTTCTTAAACTTGCTCGTGGCCAAAAGACGATCAAAATTCCGAATATGGTCGTGAGGATTATCGGCTTCACGACCTCGAAACTTCGTAGCTTGGATCAACGAAAGCATTCCGCTTTTGATCTCAAATTCTCCGCCTCGATAGCGGGAATTACGATCGCGTCTCCATAACCCTCGGTGGGCGCTTGGAGCAATTCCATCATAGAACGATTGTCGGCCATCTCCTCTACGGTCTCTTCAACAACGATATTAGGAACGTCGGTTTCTAATTCTCGTCTATGTCGTCGATTCCTTCGATTACGATTGCGTCGATTCGAAGCTTCACTAGAATTGGAATAATCCTTCGATCGAGTGCGCATGCACTAAGCGTAGAATGGGTGGTAGCAAAGAAGATTCTTTTTGTGGTTTTTTCGATTTTTTCAATTTTTTTGGTTTTTTGATTGGTTTTTAATTTTTTTGGATTTTTGAATGTATTACGTAGACACAAATCTACAAATCTCCCCTCGAATCGACTTTCTCGATTAAAGGAGCCTCAAAGAATGAAAACGATCACGTGGAGTGAACGTTCTCGATGACTTTAGAACGTTGGTGGGACACCAAAACGTTCAAGAGGGTTTAATCTTGAAAACACAAGCAAATATAGTATACGTAGATAATACTTGGGCGGCAAACCCTCGATTAGCCCTCTTTCTCAAAACACGCACAAGCAAGCGGAGGAAACGAGGCGGCGCGAAGCACTTAAGAGCCTTTTTCCTTTAGGTCGTGAAATACAACCGCCTTATACCCACCTTATAGTTTGTGTTAATCGAAATTAAGCCTCACGAAAGTATTTATCTATTTTGCCTTTAAACTTTTGCTTTGGATTCGAATACAATGATTGGGTAATGACCTCCCAAGTCAAGGTTGTGATTTCTCACGTATTTGGAGTACTTGTATATTTATTTGTTCTTACGTAGTACAATATAGTAATAATATATTCACAAAGAAAAACGAAAACCAATATATCTACAATATAGTAAAGATTGATGTGTGTTTAACTTAGGAAAATTAAACACGATTTATTTGGATATTATACTATAATAGAGAAAAATAACAAAAATGAGTATGTACGATATTCACGCTTTCCAAAAAATGAAAAGCAAAAACGCACTACTCACACAAACACGATACTAATAATAATGGCACACTAAACACTTCCCCGGCAGCGGCGCCAAATGATAGTTGTAGAAAATACGCGTTTAGGAAAACAACGTATAAATGCGGCAAGTATTAATCGACACGATTTAGGAAAACCGTGAAGACGAATAAATTCCAAGTTCGTTCTCGAAGGAGGTGTGTATTATGTGTGCCAATTATGTAAAATAACAATGTTTGGATTAGTGACGTTTTTGGTGTAAAGAGAGAAAAATTAAAGACGAGTTACGACTACGTTTAAACTACGACGAATTAACGTAAAACGCGAACGTAAATACGTAAAACGTGGCGAAATTAAAAATTAAAACCTAAAAATTAATTAAAAGATTAAACTAAGTCTTAAATAATATAAATAAGAATAAAAATCCAACAAATATATTTTAAAACCTTTTATTAATTAAATATTCAATTTTTAATGCTAATTAAAGCCCAAAAATTAAATATAATTAACAAAATGCCCAAAATATTAATTTATTGAACTAATAAGTCACTTATATTATTTAAAGACTAAAAACTATTTTTCTTAAATTTTAAAATCTATTTTTCTATTTTTTAATCACTAAAAACTTTTTTAAATTAAAATAATCCTAAAAAATAATTAAATAATGACAAAATTAATTTAACAATTTTAAAAATCCTAAATTACTCTAATGAACAGTAGAAAATTGAAAAAGTTTGAAAAATGTAAAATTTTTCACTAAAAGACAAAACAGTTTATTAATTAAACCCTAATTAAACTATTTTAATTATAAAAAATAATTAAAAAAGTGAACAGTAACTAATTTTTACTAAAAATCTTAAATTAATTTTCTAAACCTAAGAAAAATATTAAAAATGAAAAATATTAATTTTCTACACTAAATGCCAAAAACAGATTAATTAAAAGTGATTAAAAATGCTATTTAATCTAAAAAATAGAAAATGAACAGTAACTGGAAAATAAATAATACTGAAAAATCAGAAATTAAAAATGAAAAATATTGCAAAAAGAATCAGGTCCTAACTCCTAATTAAGTCCACAAAAGACAAAAAAATGAGATTGTGATAGTGACCTTTCCTATGTTTCTGTCTTTTAGTAAGGCAGTGGGAACAAATACAAAGGCAGTGGGAAAGGAGTTCCCACTGCTAATGTTAAAAAACAGGTCTGAGGACCTTTTGACTTGTAACTTGAGCTATGATTCGTTTTATTGGACAAGATTGGCACCCCTACACTCAGTGGAGTGTAGGGAGTCAGTTTATGCTAAAAAAACACCAAAGCACAATACAAGAAAAACACAAAAATCCCCTAATGAAGTTGCTGATGTCAACTAGGGGGCTGTGGGGGGCAGAAAGCTATCTAGGTGCACTAGGGTAGATTTTAAAGCTCAATTTCTTGAGAACAAGCTACCCTAATGACTAAAGACTAATACAAAGCCCTAGAGTCCCCTATTATCTAGCAGTATGCAATGAGTGGTGGGCAGAAACAAGCTAAAGCTAAGCAGATTTGGAGCATTTTCTGTTTATGCTATTAAAACCAATTTTTATACTTGCAAAAGCTTAGAAAGCCTACCAATCTAGGAAATAACTAACACCAAGTACTAACACTTATATAAAAAAGCAAGTTTAACAGGTTTGTAATCAACAATCTGTCAAGAATCCTAATCTAAAACACCAATCCAAACACACCCTTAATTTACTAAACACAAATTTTCAAACACAATGCACTCAAATCAATACTAAACCTATTCCTAGCAGATTTAACATGCATATAGAACATAAATGAGCATAAATAACCAGTTCATAACACATAAAACAAGCACATACACAAAATCACATAAATCTTCACATAAAGTTCAAAAAAGAGGGAAAAGGGGTTCAAGCCTTATTAGAGCTGATGCCTTCCTTGCCAACTTCCTTTTTGGGCTTATGTGAGCTTATTGTAAGAGTGTAGTAAGCTGTTGATGTAGAGAGGAGGTGGTGTTGACTAAACAGTCAACACCCGATATGTCTTCAACTTGGACAAAAATGAAACTGGAAATGGACTTTGTAACCTGCCAAGAAAACAAATGAAACAGAGAAAGTGACTTGATAAAAAAGGCCAATAAGCTACACACAAGCTTATTGAGTAAGCTGATGTAGCTTATTGCTAAAAAAATGAAACAGATTTTTTTCTAATAAATCCTTTTTAGAAATTCAACTAGTAATTAATAAAGCTTGCACAAACTGATGTTAACTTAATCTTTCCACTTTCACTTCAAAATTAAGTTAACCTCAAATTTTTGAAAACCTTTTTAACAAGAACTTAAAAAAAACACGATTTTTGAAACTCCTATGAAAACTGGAAACCTTTTTAAACAAACTTAAACTAATTGAAATTTAAATAGAAATTATACTAAGAAACAGAAAAAGGGAACTCAGAATTGTATTTTAAATTTTATTTCATTTTCATTAATTTAAAAAGAAAAATTACAAAGACTGGAACAACTAAATAAAAGGTACAAGCACCCTTTATATACTACAAATTGGAAGTTACTAGAACATTGAATTAAATATTACAAGTATTAAACCCTAATCTGTGAATATCCATTTATGCCCTTGAGTCAAACGTTTCAGAATCTTGGTCATGGTGCTCCATGTGATGCCAGCTAGCCTTGAATTGATCTTGATTCGTTCCTTTACTCCTTGGGGACCAAGGAGTGTATTAGAGCCGTTTGATTGCTGTAAGATGCTCTCTTTGCCAAAAATAGTGAAGCAGGGGACCTTGGGGGGGCCACTTGGGAGTCACGGGTGAGTGAAGTGAGTGGTGGGTTTGGTTCATTGAAGTGTGAATTACCAATCTGGAAAAAGTTGGGTAAAACCCCTTTGTTTTTCACCCCAATTAGATTAGGGTTCATTGACTGGGATTAAGGTATTTTGGGGATGATTAGGTAACAGAACATGTTTCCCACCAAAATAAATATTAATAAACGATTTTAAAAACGTTTAATAAATATTTAGTTATGTTTGACTGGGTGGAAAAGAGTTGACCAGGTGAGGTGGAGGGAAGATGAAATGTGATTGGTGGATGAAAGTTAGTGGTTGACGTGGCGGGCTGTGAGTGGAAGGGGTAAGTTTGTTTGTCTAGCCAGGTTTGCCCCCCAAAGTTTCTTCACATCTTCAGTTTGTAATAAATAGCAAAAATCTCACTTTCCTTTGTAAAAACTTTGTAACACTTGTCAAATATGGCACATAGTGTTTCTAAACTTTGCATAAGGACCATTTTTGCAATTTAAGTTATCTTCAAGGGCTTATCATGAATAGTCTTCAAACTTTAAGGATGTAACTTGTACAAATGAATAGTGGAGGGTCATTTGTGACAAGTCTTCAATAGTTGAGGGACCAATCTTGCCAATCTTCAATTCTTCAAGGACTTGATAGGAAAATCATGATTCGGGTCCGGTTCTTTGTGCGGCTTCGTTTCCCGTGTTCGTTTTTGCTTGATTCCTTTGATCATTTGGTGAATTCACGATATCCATACCTAAAATACACAATGAACAAACATAGGCACATATATGGGTATTTTGATGACATTTTAAGCGTTTTAAGCCCGATTTGGACGATGAGACTATGTATAAATACAGTCTCATCAATTAGAAGACTCTAGACCAATGAAGACCCCTATGGCCTCGGATACTAAACTCACCGTAGATGATGATTGTGAGTCGGTAGACAACATCAAATATAGAGGTATGATTGGTAGTTTGTTGTACCTAACGGTAAGTCGACCGGATATCATGTTTAGTGTTTGCCTTTGTGCTCACTTCCAAGAGGCTCCCAAAACCTCTCACCTTGAAGCGGTTAAGCGTATCTTCCGATACATTAAGGGCACTATTCATTTAGGATTATGGTATCCTAAAGGGACCAGCGTAGAAACCATTGTCTACGCGGACTCGGATCATGCGGGAGACTATATGGACCGGAAAAGCACTAGTGGACTTTGTACCTTAATGGGTTGTTGTTTAACTTCTTGGTTCTCAAGAAACAAACCGCTCTTGCTATATCCACCAAGGAAGCCGAGTATGTGAGTGCCGGTAAAGCTTGTCAACAAGCTCTATGGATGAAGCAAGCGCTTGTTGATTACGGGATTTCTCTTGATGATGTTCCCATCATGTGCGAAAACAAGGGTGCAATAGACCTTAGCAAGAATCTCGTGCAATATTCGCGAAATAAGCACATAGAGATTCGCCACCATTTTCTTAGGGATCATGTTCAAAAGGGGAACATTTCGATTGAGAAGGTGCCTTCGGTAGAAAACTTGGCCGACATCTTCACTAAGCCATTTAAGAGGGAACCTTTTAATTATTTGCGTCTAGGTCTAGGTTTTATGGAACATATTCCTTAATTATCCATTTTAATTAATCGAGTCTTTTTCTCTTTTGAGTCTTTTCTTTCTTTGAGCTTTTAATTATCGTAAACTCTTTTTGGAAAGCTTCTTTTCCCCTTTTCAACACTCTCAAAGTACTTTCGAAAATGGTCGAGAAATGTTTTTGCATTGTTAATTCAATTTAAAAACATTTTTCATAGTTTCTTGTTATTTATAACGAGCTTACATAATTCATATGTATGGGTCTCTCAAATACAGCAAGAACAAAAGAGAACTATGGAGGATCATTGTGTCATGACCTTGTGTCTAGTTCTACACACCTCCTACATCGATCTTCTTTAAAATCCATGTATTTTGGTCAAAACCTTTTTTGGTGATCTCTTGTGTGTTTTCTTTGTCTATCTTTGCTTCTAAGTATATCTCCATGATTAGTTAGACTAGAAAAATAGGATTTGTTGAATTGGAAAATCCTCCCTCATCACCAAATTTAACCCACTGTGGGCGGTTCTTTATTGAGACCGCTGTTCCATAGTGATAAGGAACCGCCCTTGGAGATAAGGAACCGCGCCCAGTAACTTCTTTTTCAGGTATTCCTAAACTCCAAATTTGCTCCAACACTTTTTGGAATCTTTGTTTCAACCCTTTGACCACCCCTAAAATATCTTGGGCTTTCTCTATTTAACCTTAAGCATTTTGCATCCTTCCTCAAATCAAAATGTATTATTCCCCAAATGAAAGCTTTGATTCTCCTCCATTTTCTCCAATTGCTTTCAATCCCAATTCACCCAAGAACACTCAAAATCACATCTCTTCTTCTTCAAAGAATGTTGATTGTGGAACTTCTTATCTTCCACCACTAGCCTTTAGTGTTCTTCCTCCTTCACATGATAATGTCATGCATCATGGAACATATTGTCATTGTTGTCAATATCAACATCTTGCTATGGCCCATATCTATGAAGAGTTGAATTACATCAAGAGTCTCTTAGTCAAACCTCCTCTTCACTATGACTATGAGATCTCTACCAAGCCACCACCACCTACTTCCGCAACTACCTTGTCTTTTATCTAAGCATTGGTTGCTTATCTTCAAGACATCTAGTTCAAGAAAATCTTAGAATTCTAGTTTAACTAAGATTAGATTTATGCTTTTCTTTCGGCTTGTGTTTGCTTTACATACATCTTTGTATGATTTATTTCCTTGTATCTTTAATCATGTTTTTCTTTTAACATGACTTATCTTGGATCTTTTGTCTCTTCTCTTATTTTTTTGTGCCCGTTGCTATATCTTTTTGGGTGTCTCTTCTCTACTACTAACCCTTCTATGTAGCTTGTCAGAATATATCGATTCTTTGGTGCCCCAAGCAAGGGGAGTAAGCACCAAGGGGGAGCATTTACAAAGTCGGGTTCTTTTCTTCTTCAAAGACTTTTGCAACCTTTTTGCTTCGACAAAGGGGGGAAAATTATATAAACTCGTCTTCAAAAATATTGTTTTATTAGGTGATTGAGTTTATGTATTGTCGGAATCAAAAAGGGGGAGATTGCTAATGCAATGATACCTAAAAACATTACTTGCATTTTTCGGTCTCGCTTTTTTTATTACGACAATATGTAAAAACAAGCATTTACGAAAACAACGAAAAACGAATTCTTGAGTTCAAGTATTTTTCATTTCAACCATTATCACTTAAGGTATGAACAAACAAGTACTCATCCTAATTAAGTGATCAAGGATTTAATCTTTTCTTAAAACTCACTTTTTATTAAGTGTGACAAGTTTTTTATTAAACTTTCTTTTTAAGAAAATGTTTTATTAAATTAATATTTGAAAATTTGAAATTTGAAAATGGCATATTCTATCTTGGTTTGGAATATCCTTTCAGGATATTTTAATCCCCAGATTTGAACCAATCAACTAAAAAACAAAATAGAGCGAAGTCTATGCAGGCGGTTCCTTAGCTCCTATAGCGGCTCCTTATCGATAAGGAACCGCAGGGTCCAATAAGGAACCGTGAGCAGATATAGCCGTTGGATGTTTGTCTTATAAATAGTGGACCATTCTCATACTTTAAATTCACCTCTTTTGCACATATATTTCCATATTCTTTCATACTTTTTAATCACTCAAATCCTTGATCATTTGTTTGATTACTACTTGTTTAGAAGTGAATCTTTCTCCTCTCATCTTTTCCTCTCAAAGTGCAAAGAGAAGAACACTATCATCCTTGAAGTGTTGTGTCTACCTCAAAGATCCATTGAAGATCCAAACTTATTTATTCATTGTTGTGTCATTGTTGTGAAGATCCAAGTAGTTGTGTCTATTTGGAAGTTGTGTATGTACTAAGGTTAATACTTGATCCTTAAAGTATATTGGTGTAGATTGGTCCTAGCTAAGATTAGGGCTCGACTTTTAGCTTAGAATCGGAATTAGTTATGCGACGTTGTGTACGGTTTCTCCACCTTAAGGAGCTTGTTGATTAGTGAACTCTCGAGCAAGGAGTACTCGAGGAGTGGAGTAGGAACGAGGAGTGAGCTTCGTTGCCGAACCACTATAAATCCTTGGTGTTTGATTTGATCTTTTCTTCCCTTATCTCTTTCATTCATTATTCTTTATACTTGTGATTATTAGTTTAGTTGCACTATACCTTGTTCATATTGTGTATAAGAAGGTTTCACATAAATACTCAAGTCTAAGTTCTTGAAAAGAATTTTTAATAACCAATCTTTAACAAGTAAACTTAAGAAACTATTCGACCCCCCCTTCTAGTTTCTACATAGTCTACAAGTATAACAATGCATTAATATACATATATACCTTTGCATCAGAAACAACAAAATATGTACTTAAAAAATGACCCATAGTAGTAGTGACATCCCACATCCTACACAACATCACAATAATTGTGCTTGTAACATCAACAGAAAGATTGTCCAAGAACAACTCATTTTTTAGGCTGAGCACCATTAGTAGGCTCACCAACATTTTTCCTTACGCCACCATCTTTGGGCTCAACAACATTTTTCTTTATGTCCACGTAGGTTTTCAATTCAGCATTGGGTTGTTCATCCTTCATGGACATTTTCTCAACTGCCTTTTTGGACATAATGGAAAAATGGAATAGCTATCAAAAGATCAAAGTTGTTTTTTATGAATGAATGATCACCATGTATTCAATTTATACAATCGATAAGTGATGTAACTCCAACAACTCTTCATATGATGTTGGAGTAATGATTTGTGAAATTGCAAACCGTTTGCATATCCTTAAGTTAATTAGGTTTCGTGTGAAGGTTATTGAAGCATAGAACAACAAAAATAACATAACATAATTACTCCACATTCAATGATAAGACTGAATCTTTTGATATAATAGATAATTTATCTTGTCTCACAAATTATGCAAAATAAAATCTTGAAAAAACATTACCAAATAGTGCCCAAATAAGATCAAGAATTAAATTAAAGATATTACAAACATTAATTTCATACTTTTTGTTATCGTGATGAACCAGTATACCATATTTCATATAGTGAATTTAATTTTAATGAATACGTTTAATATAATAAAAGTTGGTAGAGATATTAAATTTATATTTTAAATTAGAGTTAGTGGAGTAAATGGCCCATTTGATGGTTTAAAGACGGGTTGTATAGAAAAGAATCGTATCTGTACGGTATGTATATGTGTCATGTTCACAATGCATTGAATCTTTAAAGAACCCTTCATTATATTGACTACCATTAAGCATTGTGGATGTCCTTAAAGCAAAAGAATGTCGTGCAAGATGCTATTTGACACCGTACTTGGCACTATAAAGATATAAAGGTTGTAAAAATCGTGAATCGTTGATCGACCAGTCGATTACCTTATAACTTATAATCGTTCTAGGCGAGATTTATAGAAACGATATTTTTAGCAAATTTTGAGTATTTCTGGCAAGTTTTAGGTAATTCTAACGAGTTTTAGGTATTTTTGATAATATTCTAACTTATCATTCATATAAATAGTTGCTATAAGATGTAAACACAAGTTTACAATGAGATTTTGGTATTTTCGGCAAAATTTGCAGTTTCCAGCAAGTTTTACCTCCCTCGACCGTCGTTGACTATATTTGATCGTTGTTAATTGCCTTTTACATAAATCGATAAAGTTGATAGCCGTGTAACAATTAAGCAACGATTAATCGATCTTGTAGATTTTTTTTCAACACTGAAAAATATGACTGACGACGTGTGTCGCCCATGCGGTTTAAGCGTAATCTATGAAAATTGGGAGTGAAAATAATCTCTTGATAAATTAAGATTAATTTGGAGCATAAGCTTGAATCAAGTAAAGGGTGTTTGTTTTTGCGTTTAGTAATGAATTATTTGCTTATCTCCATTTACAAACATGAATAATCATATTTTAGTGTTTGTAAAAAAAATTGATAATTGATTATCGCTATTCTAAATAATCCAAAACTTAGGGTCCGTTTGGTTTGAAGTCGGGTTTTACTTTGGTGTGGGTTTATAAAGTAGAAGGTTTAGGTTTAGATTTAAATTTGGGTTTAAATTTAACGAGGAGAGAGAAAAATATATTATTTTATAAAAAAGAAAAATAAATAAGTATATATATTATTTTGTTTTAAATTAATATAGTAATAAGTTTTATATAAAAAAAATAATATATAAGTGGTGGAGGTAAAAAAGGGTCCACTTCCACAAATACTACTTAGAAAAGTTATCAAGTAACCCAGGATTTTATAAATAACGAATATTTGGTAGTTACTCCAAAAGTTGGGACCCACAAAGTCATACCAAACATTATATTTTGGCTTTATGCTAAACCAGACAGCGAAAAAGCATCAACCAAACGGACCCTTAGTTTTGAAACTGGTGGTGGGTACCTACTGCATTTTTTCCATATATATAAACTACATGAAAATAGGGGTGAGCATTTGGATCGGAAATTCAGACGGAGCAGATCGACCCGGATCGGATCGGATATTTTTGGTCCAGTTCTGGTCCGGGGTTTTTGACCATTTTGGTCCTCGATCTGGTCCGATCCGATTCAGTTTTACCAAAACTCATCGATTATGTCTAATAGGACCGGACCGAACCAGACCGGACCAACCCGGACCATTTCAGTCCGGTCTCGGTCCAATGTTTTAGACCATTTCGGTCATTGATCCGGTCTGGTCTTGATCGGTCCGGTCCGATTCGTACCTGTTGGTCAGCCCTACATGAAAATCCTCAACAACTCTTATCATTTCTCTAAAACAACATCTAGGGGTAGTTTGGTTCGTAAGTAGGAATCACAATAAGTATGGGTTTAATAATAGCGTGGAATAGGAATAACTATCACATCTCGAATACTATTGTATGGTTGGTATTGTAGGTATGTATACCAATCACATTATCAAAATAAAGTCAAAAATATTCCCTAAACTAACACCAAGAACTTAACTACCATGAATAATTTTTTTCTTCATACCCGCTTTTTGCTTTATGCACGTGAGTTGAATCTACATAAATACACAATAACCTCCTATGTGTGTACAACCACTAATCATAATTTCATAAGATCATCTGATATAGAACGCCATCTTCTAGCTCAGTGATTTCTATAAGACATTTTTTGATGGTTGTTTTATATAAGAAAATTGGTTCACAAAAATTATGATGCAAGAAATAAATGAAGGTGAAGAAAAGAAATAAATGAAAGGGATGAAGTAGAAGGCTAATAAATTTGTGGTGCAGATGAAATAAGAGAAGCGGCCCATTTGAAATGTGAAAAAAACCCACCTCATTTATGTTCAATGGTTTTATGGGTGTCCTTTCATAGTTTGATTGAGAAAGCTTTAACCAAATAATGTAATTGATATGACTATGAAAGTGATTGTATGATTACCAGATTCTTTAACCAAACACTTCTCTATTTTTATTATTTTACCAATTAGCTAAACAAATAATCAGATTTGCTAAATATTAAAAAAACTGATTATTTGATTATTGCGATTTAAAACAAAAAAATCAAATCCAGACACTATTTTTTAGAATCACGTTTTATAACCACTTATTATTTGATAATTCATTTTCAAAACAGATAATCCATTTTTAATAAGCAATCCAAACACCCGGTAAAACTTGCTCGGTCAAACATACGTCAATTTTAAACATGCTAATAACAAATAATGATTATATAGAGATAAAATAACAAGGGTTTTTCTAACTTGTGCCATAAGAGCACAAGATAAGAAGGGAAAAAGTGCAAAAAAGTAATGGGTTTCACATAAAAGGTACAAAAAAGTACCGACAAAAAAGTACACAAGTATTGTGGGTCCCTCGGTACTTTTTTGTACTTTTCTATAGGTCACAACCTTTTTATCATGTGCCCCCGGGGTAGAAGTTAGAAAAATCTAAATAACAAATGTACACAACTGTTGATACATAGCTAAGTGATCCCAAGTAGAGATGGCAACGGGTATGATTTGGGTCGGGTTTTAGTGAATTCGTACCACGTTTATAATATTTATACTCGTATTCGTTCTAATATCTGACGGGCGCCTGATTAGTATTACTCATCGGGTTTTTTGATTTTCCACGCGGGCATTTAAGATCCGCAATTAAATTTCGTTTAGGATAATTGTGCGTACAAAGTTAAAAAGTCACCGAGAAAATGACTAAAATACCTTAATATATTTTTAAAGTTTTTAGAAAACCAAAAATACTAATCCAATATCATCTTATGCGATTTAATATGTCGAATAAATCATAATTTTTAAAAACAATTAAAAATCCAAATATGTTTGATCACAAACATCATAATACAATATGATCATTTAATTCGTTCAACAATTTTCATCTATTATTTTCGCACAAATTTAAAACTTATATAAAATAGCAATAAAAGCGGGTACGAATTCGAGTAAACATGTACGGGTAAAGGGGTAGGTATTACTAGAATCACTACCCGAAGAAAAAATAATATTGCGACCCGAACCCTTATCCAAACCCGCTAATCCAATTCAAAACCTGACCCAACCATATCGGTTTTCGTTTTACACTTTTACCCATCGGTTTCATATGGTTCGGCCATCCTAATCCAAGAACGAGGACCATTCGCAATAAAAAGGCATTTTTTTAAACGGTGACATCGACATAATAAAACTACTCGTTTTTTTTTTTTGTGTACGACAAGAAGTTGCAACCGCCATTAAAACGAGTAATAAAACTACTGTAAATAGACGAAAACCAAACAGATACTCAAAGTATCAAAGTCATACAATCCTATAATTGCTACTTTAAAGACACTTTATTTATAAATATTATAAAAGTGTGTTTTCGAGCTATATTTAATGAATAAAATAAAATAATACTCCCTAATGTATTAAGAAAGTATTTTCTTCAAAAAATTTCTAGCGCTCTATGTAATCCTAGCCACGAGCTATATCTTTTATTAATTTACTTTACTAGTTATAACTTTTGTGTAAATATAATAAGTTTAATTTAATATTTTATTTAATATAGTAATATATACAAAAAGTTATGTTTAATATTTTGTAATTATGATATTATTAAGTTATAAAATATAAGAAGTATTTGTTAATTTGTTAAACTTATCGAAAAAAATATGAAAATTTATAATTTTCATTTAATATAATCTAATTTATTTAAAAATTAACCACTAAAATATTATTTATTACCTCCTCTTTTTTAAAGTTGTTTTTCACAAATTTGACATCTATAATTTTATTCTTTTTTTTCTCCGTCATTTTCTTAAAAACTTTTACCAAATATTTTTCTTTTAAAGATTTTTTAAAAAAATACATAAAAAAAAAGAAAGTTAAAAGATTATTATTTCCTTTTAAGAAAATAATCTTTTGAAAAAAATCCATAATTTGAGTTTTGATTTACAAATCAATTTTGTTCGACAGTCTCCATCTTTGTCAATAGCCTCGCATTTTCTACTTGCACCAGCTAATCGCTGGATTTTTTTTCGACGAATCTCCAAGAATCACTATTCAAAACCATCATTCACATTTTCATTGTTATTGCTCGGATAAGATATTTCATGTACATTGATAGGGTTGCCAACTTGGTGATATATGCAATAAATTTCAATTGGACATTTTCGATACCAACTTTTACGTATGGAAGAATAATGTCTGGTAAGTTTTGTTTTAGGACAAACAGTGTAATAAATGCAGTAAAACAAGATGTACATCAGTACACCAGAAAGAAACCTCCTCTGCATTAACTCACCAAACCGCTGCACATTTTAGGTTTCAACTTCCATATTTTGACCCATTCAACTACTATTACACAAATAATTTCTTCTACAATTAAAAGACTAAGGCAATCGTTTGTTTTTTCAAAAGTTTTACCTCTTCATCTGTCAACTATTTAGGTAGAAGAAAAGGTGCATCTAAAGTTTTTATCTACACGAAAAAAGCCATTTATTTTTAGGCAAATTGCATAAAAAGGTATTCATCTTTGGTCTAAATTCAATTAAAGGTACTCAACTTTTTTTTTCTCAATTTAAGGTATCGATCTTTTTCCTTGTTGCAATGTTGGGATAATTAACGAAATTAAAAACGACTGTTTACTTTGTTATTGCACTGTTAGTCCTTTATATTAGTGAAAAAAAAAAGTTGAGTACCTTTAATTGAATTTAGACCAAAGATGAGTACCTTTTTATGCTATTTACCCTTTATTTTTTATACTATTGAAGTAATTCTTTCCTACTTTTTATCTTTTAATCTTTTTCACTAATGTTTTTTACGCTTTCATCCGTTTATGTACGTTTTGCCAATTTTCACGTTTTTGTACATATTTGTCCGACTTTTACGTTTTCGTCAGTAATTTTACGTTTCATCAGCAAATTTACGTTTTCGTGAGTAACTCTACGTTTTCGTCAGCAAATTTACGTTTTCGTCAGTAATTTTATGTTTTCATTACAAATTTTACGTATTAGTCAATAATTTTATGTTTTCATCAGTAAATTTATGTTTTCGTCAGTAATTTTACGTTTTTGTCACTACTTTCACGTTTTGTCAGAAAACTTACGTTTTCGTCAGTAAGTTTACGTTTTTGTCAGTACTATTACGTTTTCTTCGGTATTTTTACGTTTTCGTCAGTAAATTTACGTTTTCGTCATTAATTTTACGTTTTCATCAACAATTCTACGTTTTCGTCGGCAGTTCTACGTTTTGGTCAATACTTTTACGTTTTGGTCAGTAAATTTACGTTTTCGTCAGTAATTTTACGTTTTCGTCAGTAATATTACGCTTTCGT
Source organism: Glebionis coronaria (assembly GCA_025667525.1). Classification (NCBI taxonomy): domain Eukaryota; kingdom Viridiplantae; phylum Streptophyta; class Magnoliopsida; order Asterales; family Asteraceae; genus Glebionis; species Glebionis coronaria. Next base: position 553,633,862 of record CM046879.1, read on the forward strand.
AATTAAATTTACGTTTTCATCGGTAGTTTTACGTTTTTGTCAATAATTTTACATATTCATCAGTATTCTTTCGTTCTCATCAGTAGATTTACGTTTTCGTCAGTATTTTTACGTTTTCGTTAGTACTTTCACGTTTTGTCAGAAAATTTACGTTTTCTACAGTAAGTTTATGTTTTCGTCAGTAATATTACATTTTCATCAGTAATTTTACGTTTTCGTCAGTAAATTTACGTTTTCGTCATGAATTTTACGTTTTTGTCAGTAATTTTACGTTTTTGGCAGTTCTTTTACATGTTAGTCAACTTTTAACCGTATTCGTCAGTATTTTTACCTTTTCATCAGTAATTTACGTTTTCATCGGTTTTTAACATTTTCGTCGCTATTTTACGTTTTTTGCTTTTTTACGTGTTCGTCAGTCTTTGTCAAAAAAATTACGTTTTTCTATGAATTTTTAATAAACGAGGAAAACGTAAAAGAGTCGGACGAAAACGTTAAAAGTCGTACGAAACGTAAAAATACATATGAAAACGGAAAATTTTACAGATGAAAACGTAAAATTACTGACGAAAACGGAAATTTACTGACGAAAACGTAAAATTACTAACGAAAACGTAAAAGTAATGAAGAGAACGTTAAACTACTGACAAAAACGTAAATTTACCAATGAAAATGTAAATTTACTGACGAAAACGTAAAAATACTGATGAAAACGTAAATTTACTAACGAAAACGTAAATTTACGAACGAGAACGTAAAAGTACTGACGAGAACGTTAAATTATTGACGAACATGTAATTTTGCTGATGAAAACGCAAATTTACTAACGAAAACGTAAATTTACTGACGAAAACGTAAAAATACTGATGAAAACGTAAATTTATTGAAGAAAACATAAAAATACTGACGAAAACGTAAATTTACTGACGAAAACGTTAAAATACTGACGAAAACGTAAAATTATTGACGAAAACGTAAAAGTAATGACGAGAACGTTAAGTTACTGACGAAAACGTTAATATACTGACGAAAACGCAAATTTACTGACAATAACGTAATTTTACTGACGACAATGTAAAAATACTGATGAAAACGTAAATTTACTGTAGAAACGTAAAAATACTGACGAAAACGTAAAATTACTGACGAAAACGTAAAAGTACTGACGAGAACGTTAAAATACTGACGAAAAAGTAAATTTACTGACAAAAACGTAAAAATACTGACGAAAACGTAAATTTACTAAGGAAAACGTAAATTTACTGACGAGAACATAAAAGTACTGACGAGAACGTTAAAATAATGACGAACACGTAATTTTACTGACGAAACCGTAAATTTACTGACGTAAACGTATAAATACTGACGAAAACGTAAATTTACTGAAGAAAACGTAAAAATACTAATGAAAACGTAAATTTACTGATGAAAACGTAAACTTTCTGACGAAAACGTAAATTTACAAACGAAAACGTAAATTTACTGACGAAAACGTAAAATATCGGATAAAAACGAATATTGAAGGTGGTGGTGGGAGGTGAGTGTTGAAGAAGTGAAAAGAAGAGAAAGTTTTTGTATTCATAGTGAAGAGGTGATAAGTGATTTTTTATCACTTTTGTCTGCAAAAAAAAACAAACAAAAAAGCTTTGCCCGCTTCAGACAAAAGAGGTAAAAAGTGGTTAGAATAGGTTATCGGAAAAAAAAACAAGGCCTTAACGGTTGCAAAAAGTACTTTTGAGATATATAATATGTTTATATATTTTTTTAATGTTGTGATCTTGATTTGTCTCATTTCCGTTTTATAGAAATCTCTACTCTAAACTTCTGATATAATAGCTGAATTAATATGGTCTTTGAGTATCTAAAGGGAGAGATGCGGTTGAGAGAAATGACTCGCCGGTCTAAAGTGCCATATTCTTTAGTGCTCGCTGGTTTGCGCCATGACACCGCCTCTCTTCTTTGCCGGTTGCTTGCTACTTTTTAACGAAGAGAGAGACAATTGTTATTTTATTTCTTAAATTTGTGTTTGTGAGTGAATGAAGTATTTTTTTTGTCAGAGTGAAGAAGATAACGAATGTCATAAACAAGATGGTATTTTTGTGAGTTACTGTAGTTTGGTATAAGATGTAATAGTGAGCCTAAAATGAAAAGACGTTTCCTCTCCATCATACCTCTTACTCTTATAAATCCTTCAAAATCTATTTAAAGCTACTTGAGTTGATCTTCTTCTCAAGTTCGAACTTTAAAATACTTAAATTCGTGAGCTTTACTTAAATTACAACTTTAATAAAAATGATATGTGTAAAAGACATGTATAAAAATCGAGTCGAGTCAAATTTTATCAAGCTCAAACGACTCGAGTCAAGTTTCAAGCTTGGTTTTAGAAGTCGATTTGATCTCGAACTTGATTAATCCACTCGACCCACTTATATCCTAATATATGCTAATGTTAAAAATCAAAATTTTCGGGTCACATTCTAGACAAAAGCTCAATAACCACTAATGATAACCGGACTTTGTTGAAAAAAAGTCATTATTGCAAGTTTTTAACACAGGTGAATCTTTATATCTAATAAAGAAAATATTTTTGAATGACATAACCTCCCATATCTCACGTCATAATCTAAGTTATATTTACATTTCCCACTTTTCTGACCACATTCATTCCGTCATTTTCTACCTACAAAATTAGAAATTGAAAAACCGTTTTCTAAATTGCATCCATTAATGAATCTTTTTATTTGAGATATGGTTCTTTAATCATCATTTACTCTTATCTTCACCTCATTCCCATTCTCGGTTTCATACTTATAGGGTCTGATTAAAATTCACTAATATTTAGAGATTCTTTTTTCTACATCATGTAAGTCTATCAAGTAACTCTACTGCCTATCTTTATTCAATTTACTGTGTGAATTTGATTTGTGAAACCTTAGTTTTGTAATTCATACTTTGATTGTGGGATTTTTCTGAGGTTTTACCAACATCTTTACTGTTCTAATTGACTAACAAAAATTTGAATCTTTTCCATCTCATTTTTATTTATAAATTATATATATTATTGCTATCATATTAGGGGGTTTGCTATGATGATTCATTCTAGGGGTTTTGTTTACTTGTATCTATATTTAAATTTGTAGGATTGTGAGGGTTTAATGTGTTTTTTGTGGGTTTTATCATGATGCTTCATGTGACAACCGTGGTTTTGGGTTTATCACTTGGTCTTACTTTTAGGTTATTTTATGTGTGCTTACTTGAATTGTGTGTTTACGTGTTTATTTTGTGTGAACGAGGTTGGTGTGGTTATCGTTTATGAGTATAGAGTACTCATAAGTAAATCGGGGAACGGTTATTTCATGTTCATGAGCTCACAAGTGGTGACTATGAAATGAAAATGGTGATATTGTGGTGTTTACGTATACGTATAAGTATTATAGTAATAGTATTTTTTTAGGATTTACGGTTTAGCATTTAGAGGTCTCGGGTGAGGTAATTATCCATATGAATATTTTTTCGGATGGTTTTAAGTCATTTAGGACTTAGTTATAAAGTTTATTTCAAAATTTGAGATTTTTTATAAAAGTGTATATTTTACGTCTTTTATGGTAAAACGCGTAAATTTGACTAGTTTTACGGTTTTGAGGTTTTGGAGGCTTTAGGAGCTGAAATAAACTAAGGAAAATTAATGTAATATTATTAATACAATTATTAATAATAAAAAGGAAAAAAAACGAAATTAAATGGGTATAGGTCGGTTATGTGAAAAAAAAGAAAAGAAAAGGGGAAAAAAGGGAAAAAGGGAACCGGGCTTTTGTATACGGGCCAAGGACTTGTTAGGAAAGTATATAAAGTATTTTTATTAATCAAAACACTCATAAAATCCCTGGAGATCAAGGTTTGGTCGGCATAAATGGTGGTTTTAGGGTTCTTCATTAATTTTTCTTCTTTCAAAAATTATAAGGTAAAATCTTTAATACTCTTTTCAATTAAATTGTTTAATGTTTTCTTTAATCATCTTATGATGGATTTAGTTTAGGTTTAATTTTTAAAACAGTAAATTTATGTTATATTAATCATAATATTATGATTACATAGATTAGGGCTTGTAATTAGAGGGATTAGGGTTAATTAATGAGGTTGATTTTGTTAAACCCGTTTTTAAAAACTGGGCAGATTTTGTGTCAATTGTTTTGATCATATCGGGAGTTCTATAAACTCTTATTTTACGATCCAAGTACCCCTGGAAATATATTTGAAGTGGATTTCCAATGCAAGAAACTAGAACTAAATTGGAGGTTGGGAAGTGGGTCAAAAACAGGTTACAACAGTCGGAGGTCAAAACAGTTTTGAATTCAGCCTGTTTTCTTTTTAAGTTTTGGGTTGTTTAGGGTACTTAGGGTTGCATTGGGATCTTCTCACGAACGTGAGAGATGGTTTATATATTTTAGTAAGTATCTGCACTTGGGCTAAGGTTGTGGTTTAGGGTAAGACCCCTTAATGGTAACAAACTTTTAGTACGTTTAAAATCAGGAAATCTGGAATGACAAAAGTAGATATATGTATATCGGGGCCTTAACAGTAGCTTTAAGGTTAGGGCAAGTGGGAGGTGTTAGCCAACATATGTAAGGGTATGAATATTCATTTTACAGAAACCATGGGTATGTTTAAGTGGACGTTTGGCTTAAAGTTTTAAGACCTAAAAACTGGGACTGTTTTGGGTAAAATATGAACGGGTTAGTTATTAAACTTAACCAAGTTAGGGACTTGTTAAGGAAGGGTAATGGGGTGATTAGAGCTTAACAATGAGGTAATTATACGGGAATAGGCTAGATGTCCATCATAGGTTGATGAGCCATCTTAGTGATTGGTTCGTGTATTGATTTCGTGTTTTTGGTTTGTTAGCTTGTTGCTAGTGCGAGGAGTTGTGAAGAAGCTATCAGGTGAGTTTCATAGTCCCATGTTTACTATTGATTTTGAATTCCAAATGGGATGGAAGAGACATTGTGTTGAATTATTTTCTAAATAAATGATGTGAACGTTTAAGGTTTGAGATGGACTTGTGTGTACATTTATGTGATTAACTGCTATGTGATTCTTGTTTGTGTGTGATCTGGATTGGAAAGGTACATAGGTGTATGGGCGCCTATGGGGCCTATGGTTAATGATAAGGCGTGATGCCTTGGAAATTGTGATTGTTGGTAAGGCGTGATGCCTTGGAAATTGTGATTGTTGGTAAGGCGTGATGCCTTGGAAATTGTGATTGTTGGTAAGGCGTGATGCCTTGGAAATTGTGATTGTTGGTAAGGCGTGATGCCTTGGAAATTGTGATTGTTGGTAAGGCGTGATGCCTTGGAAATTGTGATTGTTGGTAAGGCGTGATGCCTTGGAAATTGTAATGATTGATTGAACTTGAATGCTAGTTGTTAGCACATGATTGTAGCGCATTGTCCATATATTTATTGGTTTATGGTATTCACAGCTAATGACTTGTCTTGTGTTGGAGTCTAAACCTATGACTCTCACCAACTTTATGTTGACGTGTTTTAGTGTCTCTTTCAGATGATACTATGGTTAAGCATGATAACATAAGTGGCTAGGATTGGAGAAGCTTAGGAATGCATATAGAAGGAGAATCCCCGTTTCCTTCTTAGTTTTTATTTGTTCTTTTAATAAGTGATACTATGGCACACATATATTTGTTTGTGTTAGCCTCAAAATATTGAGTCAAACAAGAATGTTCGGTCATAGGTTTCTATTGTAATATTTATTAGAACGTTGTAATAAGTAGTTATTTAGTCGTGGTTCACGGGCTTGGATTTAAACTAATTAAAGTCCAAATGACAAGCCCGACCTAATATATAGTCCATTAAAGCCCGCATGTGGGTGGACTATATATACTACCCTCCTAGCATGTTAGGAGGGTGGATGGTCATTTGTAACAACTTCTTTTCTTAATCTAATCTCACCAAGTTAATCATCTCCTCTCTACTTTCTCTCACTACTTTCTCTCTCTAGGAATTCATCTCTTCTTCATCTATTTTCTTTCTCTCTTCATTGCTTAATCTATCACAAATATATGGGACAACATTTGGTATCAATCGCCATGGGGTAGTTTTGTGATTCGTTGTTGATTTTACTTGGTTCGTGTGATTTTCTCTTATAATCATCTCGAATTCAAGATTCTTTTTGTGTTTATATGCTCTAAATCTTGATATAAATCTTCTACATAGCTGTGGTAGGGATTTGGTCGCATTTGGTTGGTTAAAATCGCGGATTTCTTGTCAAAAAATTCAATTTTTTACCCAAAAATCTCGTAACAGCACTATCATTCCGATTGGTGTAATCGGAAAAGGGAGTATAGATTCCGATTGTGATTCCGATCAGTATCATCGGAAAAGGGTTTGCACATTCTGACCAGCTTTCTGATCATCATTCCGATTGGACAACATATTCCGATTTGCATTCCGATCAGCTTTCCGATCATCATTCCGATTGCACATTCCGATCAGTGATTCCGATTAGGGGACATTCCGATAAGTGATTCCGATTGGACATTCCGATCAGTGATTCCGATTGGACATTCCGATCAGTGATTGCGATTAGGGGACATTCCGATAAGTGATTCCGATTGGACATTCCGATCAGTGATTCCGATAAGTGATTCCGATGATGTGTTTTTGCTAAATTTTGTTTGAGTATTTTTTAGACTTAGCCACCATCTAGACTAGTTTCGGAATATCGTTTCCACGAAGATCAAAAAAAAAAAAAAAAAAAGTTAAAATTTTTCCGTCAAGTAAATTCAAATTTTTTCCATACTAGTTTTAGGACATTTCTAGCTCAATTTCAAAATTTGGCGATACAAAATTTTTTGGTCTACCGTTTTTGTCGGACTGGAAAAATTATTGTCGGACTGGAGAAAAATTGCAATTTTCGGAATTTAAACCACAACAACAATCACAACAAATCTACTTAAGATCCATATTCACTTCATCATTTCAGAGTATATTGAGATGGATTCTACTGCCGAATATCGTGTGACGAACAACAACATAATGGTGGCGGGTAACAAAGAGAGACCACCAATGCTTGTATCTGGTCGGTATGCTCAATGGCAATCACGTTTCATACGATATCTTGATACAAGACCTAATGGTGATGCCTTGAGGAAATGTATTACTCATGGACCATATATATTTAAGAAGATCTCAGTTCCTCCAAGAGCAGCCACAGATACTACTGATCCAATACCTGCAAGTGAACGTGATGAAACAAGAGCTGATCTCACACCTGAAAATTGTGCTTGGCATGATGCGGAGAAGGAAGCCATAGATATGGTTTTAAGTAGGATTGGAGATGATATTTACTCCACGGTTGATGCATGCCCGACAGCACATGAAATGTGGACTGCTATTGAACGCTTGCAACAAGGAGAATCACTCAACAAACAAGATGTCAAAACAAACTTGTTTTGGAATTTTGGCAAGTTTACTTCAAGGGATGGAGAATCAATTGACTCTTACTACTCCAGGTTTTATAAGATGATGAATGACATGACAAGAAATAATCTGCAAGTCTCCACCATGCAAGTCAATGTTCAATTTCTTCAACAACTTCAACCCGAGTGGACACGATTCGTCACTTTGGTGAAACAACAAGAAAAGTTAGACGAGGTCTCATATCATCGACTCTTTGACATCTTGAAGCAATTTCAGAATGAAGTAAATGAGATTCGAGTTGAACGTGTTGCCAAGACGGCTAATCCACTTGCTTTAGTGACTACCACACAACATGTTCACGATCATCACTCTCGTGCTCCTAAGCCATACTCCAATACATCATCTTCACCACGATATTCCACATCATCTAAGTCTTCATCTTCCACAAAATCTCGAGGTAAAGCGCCAAGAGCACCATCACCACCATCTGAGTCATCATCTGAAGAAGATAGTGATGAAGACCAAGCTCAAAAGAACCGAGAGATGAAACAACAAATTGCTTACATAATGAAGACTTACAAGAAAATCTACAAACCCACCAACAACAATCTTCGCACATCATCTAACACAAAGAACCGATATGTTGAGAGTCCTCCAAGGTATGACACACGTCGACGTGTTGAAAGTCCTTCTAGGTATGATCGACATAATCCAACGCATGTTGAGGGTTCTGCAAGATATGATCGACAAACTGCAAAGTATGATACTCAGAGGATTGCTGCTGCTATTGGGAATAGGGAAACAGTTGGAAGTCAAGTGGTTCAGCAAAGCGGGATTCAATGTTTTAATTGCCAAGGTTATGGGCATATGGCAAAGGAATGCAGGAAGCCGAAAAGGGTTAGAGACTCCAGCTATCACAAGGAAAAGATGTTGCTATGCAAAAAGATGGAAGCAGGGGTTAAATTGTCAGCTGAGGAAGGAGCCATGCTTGATGATACTGATGATGAAGATTCTGATCAAGAGCTTGATGCACATTACTCGTACATGGCAAAGGTTGAAGAAGTTCTCAAAGTCACTGAAGATGACAATGGCCCTATCTTTGACACTGAGCCAATCGATAAGGTACACACTACTGATGAATATAATGTGTTTGGTGATATTCCTGAGCATAGTGATCTACCCAATGCCATTAATGACACGTGTATGATGGAGACGGTTGATAGAAATACCACACCCGATTCATCAGACATGTGCAATAATGAGTCTGAGGATGATCAACATGCAAATGAATATGATGAAGAGGAACGTATTGCGCTTGCTAATTTAATTGCTACTTTACAAAAAGATGTCACTGAAAATAAAAAGAGTCAAAAGCAATTAAAGAAGGCAAACGCTACGCTCACTCAAAGCTTTGAAGAATGCAAAGCTGCTCTTATCAAATCTACTGAGATGACTGAAACCTATAGAGATGAGCTACTTCAAAAAACCAAAGAGCTTGAGGGGTACAAGGGAAGTGCGTTAAAAAGTCAAAAGGACGATTTTGAAAACAAATATAATACAACTCTTGAGTTATTAGCTAAAGAGAAGCGTCAATATAATGTTTTCTTAATGGATGAACGTCAAAAAACGTACCTTGCCAATACCAAAGTTAATGAACTTGAACAAAAGCTCTCTATGACCACTACCGATTCTGCTAAAATTCTAGAGGATAAGAAACAAGAGGTAGATGCGTTAAAACAAGACTTCAAAAGTAGATATGATAAAGAAACCGAAAAAGTTACGAAACTAGAAGCACAAGTCGACTTTTTGAAGAACGTTGTTTATAAAACGCATGATTCTATTCAATCCGTAAGAATGCTAGCACCTCCATCGATGTTTAAGGGTCAAGCTAGCTTTGCAAGTCCTGAGTACCTTGCCAAAGCTCAAGCTGCGAACCCGCATCTTTATCTTGATGAGACTGAAAGGACTGATCTTGATTGCATGCATGTTAGTGCCAATAGTGAAGAGACTTCCCTTTGGGATGCTGATAGTCAACCACTTGTTAATAAGGAGTTTGTGAAACCATATAATTATGCTTATGAGAATAGTCTTTATGGCCTGTTCAACAAACAAACTCAGAAAACTCGTGAGGAAGTGTTCCTAGAATGCAAACAAAAGAGAATTCAATGGAAGAAAGCATTTGCCCCTAAGAAATCTAATGTTTACAAATACATAAACTACCTCCCTCTAGATGAATCTAAAAGCAAGAGTAGGAAAACATTAGGTATTCTTAAACACCACATAGATAATGTTAAATCTATTGTTGAAAGAGACTGGGCAAAACGTGAAAATGCTGAGTGGACACGTCCGATTCCTCACGATATTACCTTGCTTGTAAAAGAACTCTTAATTCCAAACACGACGTTGATTAAAGAAACTGTTCTTCAACTTGAGGAGTTCATTCGGACTGAAATGTTTGATGATTTAAAATATGTTGAATCTATTGAGAAACACATTGATGATCTTCAAATGGAGAAGTCTGATTTCTCAGATGAATATGATTTACTCTTGCAAGAATGCGTTTCTAAAGATGTTATGTGTGCTTATTTTACATCTTGTGCTGATATTGATGAATATTCTGAAGTTGCATGCCAATATCTTGATAAGATCAAAGAATGTGAACGTCTTGAAATTGAGCTTTCGAAACGTAAAGAAAATGTTGACAAAAAGGCTTTTGAGTTACTTCAACACAAAACTGATTTCCTTCAAAAACATTGTCATTCACTTGAACTTGCTTTGCAAAAAGACGTTGGTCGTTTTCCACATGATAATAAATTGCAAGAAAAACTTTCCCAAACATTTCGAGAAATGAATGAACAAAATTTGGAAATTAAAGGGTTGAAAGCTCAATTACAAGACAGGGACAGAGCGATAGCTGAGTTGCAGAAACTCATTGCTAAAATGGGTGGGAAAATTGTGGAACCTAGCATTAAGAAAAATGTTGTTAGACAACCCAATGCCTCTAAAGAGAATAGATCCTCTATCTTGGGAAAACCATCTGCTTTATCTAATTCCTCGTTTGCAAAACCTGTGTTTGCCCCCAAGATGGATGGAAAGGAAAGGTTACCACAAGCTCAACCCATAAGGAATCCTATAGCACCAAGCGTTAAGCACAATAATGTGATTAAACCAGGGATGTATAGAATGTCCACGAACCCCACAAACAAAGATACTCACTCGCCTCAGACTTCTAGAAACACTAATATTCATGTGTCTTCTACTACAGGAATAGTCTCCACTACTAGTGTTAGTCGGCCTCAGCTTAAGAGCACTCAAGAGAATGATAAGGTCTGGAAACACAAGAATCAAGGGAAGATGAAGCAAGTAGAAGAACACCCTAGGAATTTGAATGTTTTTAAGAATAAAAAGTCTGTTATCGCATGTAATGACGATTTGAATGCTGTGAATGATTTGAATGCTATGAATGTGAAATTTGTTTGTGTCAAATGTGGTAAGTGTGCTAATGCTAATCATTCTATGTGTGCTATAAATAAAGTCAAAGGCGTAGATACTAGAACTAAGAAGCAAGTTACAATGCCTATTAGAGCTAGTAAGCCCAAACGCAAAGTGAACCATTCTGGTGCTACCCCCACTAAGAAAAGTAATACATCAGACTCCACCACTAAGAATCCTAGAAGCAAAATTAAGGAATTATATGAGTCTGCCAGTAAGTCTTGGAAATGGTGGTTTGCTAATCAATGTCCTCCCGGATATAAATGGATGCCTAAAGTTAGGACAGAAAATGTGAAAACGAGTGTTAGTTTGCCTTTAAATGTTGATAAGGACACTAATGATTCTACTATCACAACTACTGTGGTATCCAATTTAGCAAATGCTCCATCGTGTTCTAACTCTTCTGCAGGTGATACAAATAATTCTCTTCATAATGGACTCCGGATGCACGAAGCACATGACGGGGAATCTCAAGCTTCTAATTAACTTCGTGGAGAAGTTCCTAGGTACGGTCCGATTCGGAAATGATCAATTTGCACCGATCCTAGGATATGGAGATTTGGTTCAGGGGAATATCACGATTAAAAGGGTATACTACGTCGAAGGGCTCAATCACAATCTTTTCTCGGTCGGTCAATTCTGTGATGCGGATTTGGAAGTTGCTTTCAGAAAGAAGACATGTTTTGTTCGTGATTATGATGGGAATGACTTACTTACCGGTACACGGGGTACTGATCTTTACACAATTTCACTTCAAGACACAACTTCATCAACTCCAATTTGCTTCATGGCAAAAGCTTCAACGACTCAGGCATGGTTATGGCATCAACGTCTTTCTCATCTCAACTTTGATACCATTAACTTGCTTTCCAAGAAAGATATTGTGAGAGGCCTTCCAAGCTTGAAATTCATCAAAGATCATCTTTGTTCTTCTTGTGAACTTTGTAAAGCTAAACGAAGTAGCTTCAAAACAAAGACCACACCAAGCTCTAAAGGACGATTAGATCTTCTTCATATGGATCTATGTGGTCCCATGCGTGTTCAGAGTATCAATGGAAAGAAATATATTCTGGTAATTGTCGATGATTACTCAAGGTACACATGGACTCACTTCTTGAGGTCCAAGGATGAAACACCTGAAGTTCTTATCAGCTTTCTTAAATTGATACAACGTGGTCTTCAGGCTCAAGTTAAAGTGGTTCGTACTGACAGAGGTACATAATTTTTGAATTCAAATCTGAGAACGTATTTTGAAGCCGAAGGGACTGACCATGAAACATCTATTGCTCGAACACCCGAACAAAACGGCGTTGTTGAAAGACGAAACCGTACTTTGGTTGAAGATGCTCGAACATTATTATCCACTTCAAAACTTCCACTATATTTTTGGGCCGAAGCCGTGTCAACCGCATGCTACACACAAAACCGATCCTTAATTATCCCAAGACACGAAAAGACACCATATCACATAATTCATGATCGAAAACCTTCACTCAAACACCTTCATGTTTTTGGATGTACTTGTTACATCATTCGAGATGGTGAAAACTTGGATAAGATGAAAGAAAAAGGTGATGCATGTATTCTTGTGGGATATGCAACTCAGTCTAAGGGATATAGAGTGTTCAACAAGAGAACAAAATTGATAGTCGAGACTATTCACATCCGATTTGATGAATTACAAGAAATGGCACTTGAAAAAAACAGTTTAAGTCCCGATCCACAATGACAAACGACTTCCGTTCACAACCGCTCGGAACTCAAGACCACAGCAATGAACCGTCAAGTTCAACGCTGGTTCCAGAGAATGTTCCTAGAGCTGATATGACAGTCGACACGACCATTGAAGAGTTAGAAATGTTATATGGACCAATGTATGATGAATATTTCACGGGGGATAAACAAGTTGTATCGAAGTCTTCCGCTGTCACTCATGATAAGAATGATGATACCGATCATCGTCAACAACCGGATACAACTTCATCTACTTCAACACGGGTTGCTGCAGATTTACCTCCTCAGAATATCACTTCAACAATCGATCCTACAACATCCACAACTATTGTCATTGCTCCAGGGAACACAAATCAAGCAGACAATGCATTATCTGACGAAGACGAATTCATCAACCCATTCGGTACACCGGTACACGAAACTGGAGAGTCTTCTACTCGCCATGTTGATTCGTCAAATATGCACACGTTCTACCAACGACATCCTTCAACACATCATTGGACTAGAGATCATCCTTTGGTTCATGTCATTGGAAACCCTTCACAGCCCGTTCGCACAAGACGACAGCTTAACACCGATGCCGATGTTTGTATGTTCGCACTCGCCGTGAGTACAGCTGAACCGAAAAACATCAAAGAAGCATTAGCTGATCATGCTTGGATTGAATCGATGACGGATGAACTTCAACAATTTGAAAGACTTAAAGTCTGGGAACTTGTTGACAGACCATACGATGTAACACCATTAAATCTTCGATGGATCTGGAAAAACAAGATGGATGAAGAAAACACGATCATCAAGAATAAATCTAGGCTAGTGGCTAAAGGGTATGGACAGAAAGAGGGTATTGATTTTGAAAAATCATTTGCACCAGTAGCTCGTATGGAAGCGGTTAGGATTTTTCTTGCTTATGCGGCACATAAGGGATTCATTGTCTATCAAATGGACGTGAAGACGGCGTTTCTTAACGGTCCTTTGAAGGAAGAAGTTTATGTCACGCAGCCGGAAGGATTCGTCAATCCTCATTATCCTGACAAGGTGTATCGTCTCCACAAAGCACTATATGGACTCAAGCAAGCTCCAAGGGCGTGGTACGACGAGCTCTCGAAATTTCTGGTCTCCAAAGGTTTCTCAAAAGGTTCCATTGATTTAACTTTGTTCACTTATAAATATGGGGATGACATTCTGCTTGTGCAAATTTATGTTGATGACATTATTTTCGGGTCTACAAACCCAACACTTTCAAAATGGTTTGAAAAAGTAATGCACACCAGATTTGAAATGTCTATGATGGGCGAACTAAAATTCTTTCTAGGAATTCAAGTTCACCAATCCCCAAGTGGTATCTTTATTAACCAAGCTAAGTATTGTCAAGAGATAATCAAAAAGCATGGTATGACATCATGTGACCCCGTTGGGACACCATTATCAACCACATCCCTAGATGCTGATTTGGAGGGATTACCCATAGATCAAACGAGATATCGTTCTATGATCGGGTCCCTCATGTACTTGACAGCAAGCAGACCTGATATTCATCATGCTACGTGTTATTGTGCACGATATCAAGCACGACCCACTGAAAAGCACCTCAAGGAGGTTAAACGGATCTTTCGGTACCTTAAGAATACCATTCACATGGGACTCTGGTATCCGAGGGAAACCGGTTTCTTTCTAACGGCCTATTCAGATTCTGATCATGCAGTGTGTCTTGATACACGTAAAAGTACTTCTGGTGGTGCACAATTTCTAGGACAAGATAAGCTTGTGGGATGGTCTTCCAAGAAGCAGGATTGCACGTCACTGTCATCGGCCGAAGCGGAGTATGTGTCTCTATCTGCGTGTTGTGCTCAAGTTCTTTGGATGAGAACACAACTCACGGATTATGGCTTCCATTTTGATAAAGTACCTATGTACTGTGACTCAAAGTCGGCCATAGCCATCTCCTGCAATCCGGTTCAGCATTCCCGCACGAAGCACATTGATGTCAGATATCACTTCATTAAGGAACAAGCTGAAAGAGGTATTGTTGAATTATACTTTGTTGGAACGGATTACCAATTAGCCGACTTGTTTACGAAAGCTCTGTCGAAAGATAGGTTTGAGTACCTCGTTAGGCAAATTGGTATGAGATGTTTGACTCCAGCAGACCTGGAGATTCTGGCAAAGGTGCGTGCTTGATTTATCTATCAAACATCAACTTGTAAATATCTTTGAAAAAGCAAAATACAAAAATATAAAACACATAAAAGCAAAACATAAAATTAAAAATCTTTCAAAATCCAAAAATATTCTTCTCGACATGTCTTTTAGTATCGATAATATGGACGTGCCTAGAAATGTCGCTCAATAACGACACGGGTGTGTGCATAAAGCTCGAATGGAAGTTGTAAATATTTTTCAAAACATGTCATTTCTTCTTTTAATAAAGGAAATTGTCTATTTTGGACAAATATTTCCAAACAACGGATAGAGCAATCTATCACGGGTTGAGCTTGTCACAAAACATTCAACGTTTTGAGCTCAACACAATGGCTTGTAATCACTTTCAGATTGCAACCCGGATCGATATTCACGGGGGAGTGTACGATTTAGTACCCTTACCCTTAGCAAAAGAAGAGAAATCTTCTTACACTTGAGTGGATTTGTCAAGACATTCAAAGTCTATGAACTCAAGTTTATGCTTTAGAAAAACCTCTTCGACAAAAAGAAATAGGATTTTTCAAAAAGCGTTGAACACAATTTTTTCAAGAATTTCTCAATGATTATTCAAAATTTTTCAAAAATTGTGTGTTCAACAACTCCCATCCTCAAAAAGCGAAAAGTGGATCATATCCTCACAATGACAATTCAATTGGATCAATTTTTGAGGGGGAGCATTTTAACTTCATGCAAAAGATTAACATATCTTTCTCCCAGAGATTTCAAGACTATTTTTTCAAAATATATTTTAATCAAATTTGGTATCTCTAATATCAAAAGATTTTATATATTAGAGATAGGGGGAGAAAATGTAATTAAAATGTGATCTAATATAAGACTCAAGCACTTTAACTCTTACCTACATGTGCGAAACACTTTCGATTATCGATGCACATGTGAAGGGGGAGTTTTTCTGAAACGACAAAACTAGCAAGGTGTTAAATGTTTGTCACACACTTTGTTAGAATTTAAAGTGGTTTTCATGGTTACGATCAAATACCCACAACATCTTTAATTCACGACGTTATTGGTGTCAAAAGGGTGGTTAGGTTTAAGTCCTATGATCCAACCAGAACCGGAGGGATCTTCTCAGGGACAATCCAATAGATTATTAGAAGTCCTTAGGAAAGATGGAGTAGAATGTGAACGTAGCTGAATGCTGACTAAGTACTGATGATAGCACTGGAACAATCACAACAAGGTACTATTAATGATGTCTTGGTAAGCATTGAAGGGGTTGAAGAATGAAAAAGAAATGTAAGGATAAAGGGTGTAAAGAAAGAAACCCTCCATACAACTTAGGCAGAAACCGGGTCAACTCATCATGAAGACAAACTCATCATGGACCCAGTGATGTGAAGCACAACCCTTTCCTAGCTACTCAGACTTCTCTCAAAAGAAGTTTGTTTTGTTGTCACGGAGATCAACACGACTTCTATTGACTTTCTCACTCCAAGATTGTTGATATTGAATAGGTGGCATCTGTTCCAGCCTCCGACCACTAAAAGTGCACAAATCGAGTCTAGAGCCAAGAGATCAATCAAATCTCGTTAGGACACACGGATGAATATCAAGAGAGTCCTACGCTATATCCTTGTGATATTGCTAGAACACTCAGAGTGATACTACTTAGTATTCACAATGATGAGTGGAAATCCTTCCAGTGTTAACATCAAACAGCACTGCGATAGGTCATATGCAAGATTCTTTATGAATTGAACATATGTAAAACTGAAAAGCAACAGTGGTTTGATTCCGAATTGATTCAAACTCGTTTCAGGTTTCTACGCAATATCTTTATGGTCTTGCCAGAACATTCAGAGTGATATTTATTAATATTCACAGTGACGAATGGAAATCCTTCTAGCGTCAACATCAAACAGCGCTACGGTAGGTGACTTGTAAGATTCTCATGAATCAAACTTGTGTCAACTGGAAAGCAACAATGGTAAGATTCTTAATGAATCAAACTTGTTCCAGGAATTTGAATTGACGACTTTAATCAAGCGGATATTTATCCAATTGATTCACTCTTTATGTTCGCAGTCTTGCTTTGAGACGGTCGAGTAAAGAGAACGGCTAGTACTGCCGCGAAACCCTGTCAAGGAGATTCTCAATTGAATATACCTGATCACAGGTACGATATTTAATATCGTATAACGGTCTTCACCGACCGGAGGTAAAACGCTACCGATGTAGGACGAATGTCAAAGCCATTCAGTCCGTGTCTATGTTTTGTCTCGAGAAGGTGGCGTCACGGTGTACTGAGCAAAGTCAAAGATTCACAACCACATATTCATGCCCAAAGACTTATCCAAAAATTGATAGTGTGAGCATGTGGATAAAGACACAAGATCACAAGATGGCAATGACAAGTCAAGGATGATTTGAAGATCTCAAGACTAAAAGACAAAGTCGAAAGACAACAACAAAGGCTCAAAGATCATAGCATGAAGGAACAAAACTACTGTTACACGTTCAAGACTCATTTATGACGAAATTCATAAATCTCCCTTGGAATCCAAATATGAAAGAGGAATGACCTCACATTGGGGGAGATTGTTAGCCTCAAAATATTGAGTCAAACAAGAATGTTCGGTCATAGGTTTCTATTGTAATATTTATTAGAACGTTGTAATAAGTAGTTATTTAGTCGTGGTTCACGGGCTTGGATTTAAACTAATTAAAGTCCAAATGACAAGCCCGGCCAAATATATAGTCCATTAAAGCCCGCATGTGGGTGGACTATATATACTACCCTCCTAGCATGTTAGGAGGGTGGATGGTCATTTGTAACAACTTCTTTTCTTAATCTAATCTCACCAAGTTAATCATCTCCTCTCTACTTTCTCTTACTACTTTCTCTCTCTAGGAATTCATCTCTTCTTCATCTATTTTCTTTCTCTCTTCATTGCTTAATCTATCACAAATATATGGGACAACAGTTTGGTTATGTTATTTGTTTGTCTTGGGTAAGCGGTAGGACTGTTACCTACTTACCTAGACTCCTGAGTCTGATGAGATATTGTCATGACTTTGTGTCTCCATTTTATGACATTTCTTATTTCATATAGTTATCTCTATAGACACGCCATGTTGTGATGATATCCATACGTCGCGCCCCATATTCCGCCATGGTGGGGTGTGACAGAATGGTATCAGAGACAATGGTTATAGAGAATTAGGTTGCCTAGTCGTGTAGCCTAGTCTATAGCTTAAGAGTCCCTGTATATAGGCGTCATAGGAGTATGTGTGCATTTTATAGTAATTGATGTGTTTGAATATTATTTTCGCAGTATTTGTTTGGTTATGAACTACTATGGTTCATACTTAACTACATGTTATTTTCTTTACGAGTTTTGATTAGTGCGGGTGGAACCATGGTCGTATACGCTAGTCATTGTTGGATTTCGCTTAATTATGTTTTCATGTTCTTTATACATTTTGAATTTTGTCTACGCTGGTTCAGCTGGACTACGAGTTTATGTGTTTCGTGCATTGGCTATGTTATTTTAATAGATGGAGTTTTGGACCTTATTTTGGGTAGTTATGTGCTTGAGAGTTGATGGATTATGTGTTATGTGTAGTATTAATTTCTTATAAGTGTCATCATAGGAGGGAGTACATTGGTGAAAGGGAACATGTATAATTATGGAGGCCTACATAATTATATATGTGCCACAACACCACTGGACTTTCAAGTATGATTGCATGAAAGAGAGTTAATACATGCTTGTATATTATATGTTGGATGGATTTGAGTGTATGTACGTTTATGCCTATGCATGTAAAATATTTTCTACTTACCGGTTGTATTCTTGGGATGGTTGCTAGCTCGTTTCTCTTTGAAATGTTCAACTTCTGTAGTAGCGCATTTCTCGGGTCCTCAGTTCACGTGTTTGTTTGTACGGTACTTTTGGCGTGAAGGATTTTGAGATGGTGGAGATTTCTTTTGGGGGTAACGATGTCTTTTGTTTCGAGTTATACATGGTAAAAAAAATAGAACTTGCAAATTGAAAAAAAAAAATAGTTGTTGGTAGTCGATGAAATAAGGAAGTGTCGGGATCATGTTTCAAATAAGGTGGAATATAAATTCTTTAACATATAAGCATGACTCGGTTATTTTAAAATATTTTGGTTTTGATCACCTAAAGTTATTGTTCTTAAGTTAAAATTTTTGTTCTTATTTAGTGAAATATGTTAAAATCATGTAATTAATAGATTTTTAATTTTCTGGAATTAAAATAAATTAGGTTCTAGTTTTGGTAATTAATGGGGGGTTTTAGGGTTTAAAAATCGTTTTTTTTTTGGTATAAATCGGAGTAGGCAGAAACTGTCGCTAATGCCTAGGCAGATTTTGAGAAAAATCGTTTTGGTCATAACTTATTCGTTTTTAAAGGTTTTTGGGTGATTCAAAAGCTTAAAATTATGTACTCGGAACATACTTTTCAAATATTCAGAAAGTTTCGTAATTGGAAGTCAGTAGTTTTGTCAAATTAATTGTACAAGTGTTGAGTTTAAGGTTAATTTTCGGACAACATGGTTTAAACTCGTGTTTTGGGTATTTTGCGGTAATGAACACTTGGAGGGTTAACATAGAGATGAGTTGGGAAGGAATTTGAGAGTTCTTTAGACCTTATTATACGTGGTTATATTTTGATGAGTTTTGATTTATGGTATTTATGAGTAAGACTGAAATCGGGGTGACAGTTTTAAACCCGTTGAGTTATGTGACGGCTCCTAACTTGGTTTCAAGACAGTTCTTGTTTGATGAGTTGCGAGATTTAGTTAGGTTGGTTACATAACTTTATGGTTTTGATAAGTTTCCTCGCGGACGGTTAAGGCTCATGTGTTGTTGGTTGAGATTATTTTCGTGTAAACTGAGTTCACGTTTGAACGTGAAGGTTTTATCAGGGATATGAATCCTCGTTTGTTTGCTGAGAATAAGTTTGAGTTTGGGAGTGAATCTCGGGACGAGATTTCTATTAGGAGGGAGTGATATGACAACCGTGGTTTTGGGTTTGTCACTTGGTCTTACTTTTAGGTTATTTTATGTGTGCTTACTTGAATTGTGTGTTTACGTGTTTATTTTGTGTGAACGAGGTTGCTGTGGTTATCGTTTATGAGTATAGAGTACTCATAAGTAAATCGAGGAACGGTTATTTCATGTTCATGAGCTCACAAGTGGTGACTATGAAATGAAAATGGTGATATTGTGGTGTTTACGTATACGTATAAGTATTATAGTAATAGTATTTTTTTTAGGATTTACGGTTTAGCATTTAGAGGTCCCGGGTGAGGTAATTATCCATATGAATATTTTTTCGGATGGTTTTAAGTCATTTAGGACTTAGTTATAAAGTTTATTTCAAAATTTGAGATTTTTTATAAAAGTGTATATTTTACGTCTTTTATGGTAAAACGCGTAAATTTGACTAGTTTTACAGTTTTGAGGTTTTGGAGGCTTTAGGAGCTGAAATAAATTAAGGAAAATTAATGTAATATTATTAATACAATTATTAATAATAAAAAGGAAAAAAACGAAATTAAATGGGTATAGGTCGGTTATGTGAAAAAAAAGAAAAGAAAAGGGGAAAAAAAGGGAAAAAGGGAACCGGGCTTTTGTATATGAGCCAAGGACTTGTTAGGAAAGTATATAAAGTATTTTTATTAATCAAAACACTCATAAAATCCCTGGAGATCAAGGTTTGGTCGGCATAAATGGTGGTTTTAGGGTTCTTCATTAATTTTTCTTCTTTCAAAAATTATAAGGTAAAATCTTTAATACTCTTTTCAATTAAATTGTTTAATGTTTTCTTTAATCATCTTATGATGGATTTAGTTTAGGTTTAATTTTTAAAACAGTAAATTTATGTTATATTAATCATAATATGATGATTACATAGATTAAGGCTTGTAATTAGAGGGATTAGGGTTAATTAATGAGGTTGATTTTGTTAAACCCGTTTTTAAAAACTGGTCAGATTTTGTGTCAATTGTTTTGATCATATAGGGAGTTCTATAAACTCTTATTTTACGATCCAAGTACCCCTGAAAAGATATTTGAAGTGGCTTTCCAATGCAAGAAACGAGAACTAAATTGGAGGTCGGGAAGTGGGTCTAAAACAGGTTACAACAGTCGGAGGTCAAAACAGTTTTGAATTCAGCCTGTTTTCTTTTTAAGTTTTGGGTTGTTTAGGGTACTTAGGGTTACATTGGGATCTTCTCACGAACGTGATAGATGGTTTATATATTTTACTAAGTATCTGCACTTGGGCTAAGGTTGTGGTTTAGGGTAAGACCCCTTAATGGTAACAAACTTTTAGTACGTTTAAAATCAGGAAATCTGGAATGACAAAAGTAGATATATGTATATCGGAGCCTTAACAGTAGCTTTAAGGTTAGGTCAAGTGGGAGGTGTTAGACAACATATGTAAGGGTATGAATATTCCTTTGACAGAAACCATGGGTATGTTTAAGTGGGCGTTTGACTTAAAGTTTTGAGACCTAAAAACTGGGACTGTTTTGGGTAAAATATGAACGGGTTAGTTATTAAACTTAACCAAGTTAGGGACTTGTTAAGGAAGGGTAATGGGGTGATTAGAGCTTAACAATGAGGTAATTATACGGGAATAGGCTAGATGTCCATCATATGTTGATGAGCCATCTTAGTGATTGGTTCGTGTATTGATTTCGTGTTTTTGGTTTGTTAGCTTGTTGCTAGTGCGAGGACTTGTGAAGAAGCTATCAGGTGAGTTTCATAGTCCCATGTTTACTATTTATTTTGACTTCCAAATGGGATGGAAGAGACACTGTGTTGAATTATTTTCTAAATTAATGTTGTGAATGTTTAAGGTTTGAGATGGACTTGTGTGTACATTTATGTGATTAACTGCTATGTGATTCTTGTTTGTGTGTGATCTGGATTGGAAAGGTACATAGGTGTATGGGCGCCTATGGGACCTATGGTTAATGATAAGGCGTGATGCCTTGGAAATTATGATTGTTGGTAAGGTGTGATGCCTTGGAAATTGTGATTGTTGGTAAGGCGTAATGCCTTGGAAATTGTGATTGTTGGTAAGGCGTGATGCCTTGGAAATTGTGATTGTTGGTAAGGCGTGATGCCTTGGAAATTGTGATTGTTGGTAAGGCGTTATGCCTTGTAAATTGTGATTGTTGGTAAGGCGTGATGCCTTGGAAATTGTGATTGTTGGTAAGGCGTGATGCCTTGGAAATTGTAATGATTGATTGAACTTGAATGCTAGTTGTTAGTACATGATTGTAGCGCATTGTCCATATGTTTATTGGTTTATGGTATTCACATCTTATGACTTGTCTTGTGTTGGAGTCTAAACCTATGACTCTCACCAACATTATGTTGACGTGTTTTAGTGTCTCTTTCAGGTGATACTATGGTTAAGCATGAGAACATAAGTGGCTAGGATTGGAGAAGCTTAGGAATGCATATAGAAGAAGAATCCTCGTTTCCTTCTTAGTTTTTATTTGTTCTTTTAATAAGTGATACTGTGGCACACATATATTTGTTTGGTTATGTTATTTGTTTGTCTTGGGTAAGCGGTAGGACTGTTACCTACTTACCTAGACTCCTGAGTCTGATGAGATATTGTCATGACTTTGTGTCTCCATTTTATGACATTTCTTATTTCATATAGTTATCTCTATAGACACGCCATGTTGTGATGATATCCATACGTCGCGCCCCATATTCCGCCATGGTGGGGTGTGACACTTCATAGTATGGTTTTTGTTATGATGATTCGTTTTACGGGTTTTATTATTCAATCTTCATATTACGGTTTTGTTAATTTAGTTTCATTTTATGTTATTCTATGTCTATGTTACCATGTTGTATTAAAATTGATTAGCACAACTAGTATATATACACAGAACAATTTACTATCAATTCTGCTAAGAAATATATAATTTTACAGCATGAAGTTCGAGTATGATGAATAATTACTACGTTATAGCAACCTCAACACAACTCAAAGAATTTTGTATTGGGCCCATCCACCGGACTGCCACTGCCGCTGTACATATGGCATGAACCTCTAGAAACAAAAGGTTAGTCCATGCCCGAGACGTGGAGAACATGGTTGATACTTAGTGATCCTAATATTGCTATAAAGGTAGATTTCTAAATCATGAATAATACTTTTTTCAACTTTTATAACATAAGCTATATAGGTTCCCTTTGAAACGTTGTTAATTTGTAGACTATATCTATCTTTATATCTAATATAAGAAAAGTTTTTGAATTCCATAACTTCCCTTTCTGACGTCATATTACCACCTGACCATCATTATATTCACATCTCCGTCATTCAAGGGATTTAACTTTCAAAATTCATCTATGTGCTTTTTTATCATCTATTACAACTCCTACCGTTATTTATGTCAACTCACCTTCTAAAATTGAATGTAAGTTATTCTATAATTATATTGATTTATTTTGTATTATAATAATCGTTCATATTAGGGGGTTTTAATGTTGATTTAATTGGGAGTTTTGGAATTTTTCTATATTGTTTTTGTTAATTTCATTATGATATTCTTAATAAAAACATGTTTTATCAGGTATCCGTTATCTTTAATGTTGGTAATTTGGTTTCAAAATAAATTGATTCTTTAAATAAGTTTTTAGTAATTTCGAATTTATTCTGTTGTTTAATGCAGGCATATTACGTGTTTGATCAAATGTCTTAGTTGTTAATCTCAGCGTTCTCTATAAATTTGATTATCTTTTGGTTAAAAGCTTGTAGTAAATTAATTATTGATGGTTAAATGGATCAAGTATTTATATAAAAGTTTGCCTTACTTTATTATGTTGACATATTACATTGGTGTTAATATATCATATAGGAGTACCGGAGGTTACTTTTTTTTAATGGGGGAGTCTAGGTCTTTTATTAGATTGTTTGATGCATCGCTATGTAGTGCATTGATTCTTAGTTTCTCCAACTCGTGCCATCTCCTATTACGTGATAGATGAAACTATGGCTCTTCTTGTGTTTAGGTATCCAGGTCAATAAGCCTTTTGATAACTCGATTTGCACTAATGGTTCTATTTAATATGCAATAAGTTGTAAAAATAATTTAGTCCGGACACCCCTTTATTAAATTGTATTATATTTTATCTGCTAGCATCACTTAAATAACCAACCTTTTTTTGGCTTATTGTGTTTTGCTTCCTTACAAACACCTTGTCACTTAATAATCATAATTTTTTTTTTCTAGGCTCATCAAAACTTAGATGAAATAGAGAGAGAGAAAGATTGTAGCGCAATGGGCCATTTAAACTTTATGCCATCGTGTATTGTTTTATTGCTGATGCATTGTTTAAGATTGAGACTTGGTAGTCTCAAGTCTTTGAATGAAAGGCTAATGGTAAGTAGTTGGGGAGTAAATTTCAATATTTGGATTATGGCTTTGGCCTGTTCAAAATAGCTTCCTGAATGTGCAAATTTATTAATTTTTAATTGGATCACACATAATCTCATCAGTAGTTAGGAGCTAGGAACTAGTTCTTTTGTTCGTCAGAATTAGAAGAAGTATAACCTCCAATTTTACCACTTCTATTACAAGTAAATCCCAAAATAATATCTTGTCTTTTTTTTTGCAAATGGGATTTACACCATATTAATTAAGTAATTCCCATCAACACGCATAAGATGATAACAGAGACGTCCAAAATGGATATATTGCTATTTTGTGAGATTGAGTATTGTTAAACTTTCCTCGCCTACACATCATAATTTGTGTTTGCAGACCAATGGCTGATCCGATCGCTTCACTATTTGATAGAATGCTTTGTGGATGATATGAAGCATTGAGTGATGGTAGAGGATACATGGTTGGCAGTAATACCACATTACGTGGTTCTTACCCCATTGAGGTAACTAGGGGAAGGTAACTTAGTTTTTGTCAATGCATTATCTTTTTTAAACCTAAATTAGATTGCCACATGGATATACAATTCAATTTGTCTTGCCATAAAAGAATATTTCTCCGAAAAGAGAACATTATATATTTGACAAAGTGGTTAAAAGTTCCAATGCTGAATAAGTTCTGATCTATTTCATTAGGTAGAGGAACCAAATATATGCTCATCTATTTAATTAAACAACAAAAGATAGTTTATAAAGTATCTTTTATGAGATGAGAATAATTCGCTTCATTGTATCTACGAAAAATCCATAAGTGAATTCTAACCCATCCAACCCATTTGAACTTTATTGAATTACTTGAACTCAAACTGGCCCATTTTGAAACATCAGGCTTAATTAGTTAAACCTATAACTTTAACCGTTTTGAAAATGAAGCCAAACTGACCCATTTTAGTCAGTATGCACCTTGTGTAACACATTTATTATAGTATTTGATAATCATATTCAAATTCCCTGTATCAAAATACACTTTCTTATGCAATAGCAAACACAAACTAATGGTGAGCCAAGCTACAGTCTTTTCTGCATCAATTGGAGCTTAACTGAGCTTTTGGGTGAACTCGCTTAGACCTTTTTGTAACTATGATGGGTCAAGTCGGTCAAGGGTAACAACCTCAACACCCAACTTGGCTGCATGAGATTTTATACAAAGATGCAGTACTTGTGACTTATAATTTAAAGCTAGGTCTAATTGAAGTTATTGTCCCTCCTCAAGAGTTACTAAAGTTGTTAAAGCAATGGGCATTAGATATTTCCGAAAGCATAAACAGTGCCCCGGTTTCTTCATAGCTATGGCAAGATTGGCTCCCTATGAGTTAGATTGGCTCCCTATTAGCTAAACTTTTATACTTGACTTTTTTAGATGAACATTTACAAGATGGACCTATAATAAGTAAATGGTTCAAACATTCTTATGTTGTTGTGCAACCTAAACTTATACATATTATTGTTCCTTAGGAGGGCAAAGTTTTTTTTAACCAACTTGTAGTTTCAAACACATTAACAGGTCTTTGTCATGTATTCTTCTCACAAAGCACAACTTCAAAGGAATAACAAACTAAATAGTGTAAATATCTTTTGCTTTCTTAATATTCTACATGTTTAGCTTATTTTTCATCACTGGCAGGTGCCTAACGTACTCAAGCCAAGGGCCGTCAAGAAAGTTGTTGTGTTTGGTGGAGGTTTTGGCCTAGAATAGCTACAACCTTTTCATCACTAACATATTTATTCTTAAGGAAGTCAACTTTGGGTGTCTTTTACAAGGGATAATAAAGTAGAAGGTAGGGTCTGCATCTTGAAAAATCAAGTTCATTCTGCCATTTATATACTAGAGGTGATACTTAGAGGTACTATTGACTTTTAGAAAATATCCGAGGTATGATTGCAAAGAAAAAACTGGCAGAGTCTCGAGCTCAATGATTAAAGGGGTATTAGACTACCCAGAATTCAAGGATGTGTATTTGGTCATTAAGGTATCTTTATTAATGGATTATACATTCTTCTGATTGAATGTCCATGTAACTTATAACATCGTTGTTTGACTAGCTACTTTTTATAACAAGTAGTTATAGAGAACATTCACTTAAAGCAAATAATATTTAGTGAGATTGAGAAGGTGTGTCTGCCTCATTGCATGTTGACAACGAACACGTCTACCATTGATATAGATTTGGTGGATGATTGAGGTCTTAAGAACGAGTTGTGGGCGCTCATTATAACAACTATACTTAACCTTTAAGAGGTTCACCAAAAAAACAATATTCAGTTAGATTGAGAAGGTGTGTCTGCCTCTCTTTATTAGACAACACCTTCAATTCCTTTAATGCTTTATTTGTGTATACATTTCCATTATGTATCTTGTGAATATTTTATTTTAATAAATCTAAAAACATATGTGGTATTTTTCAAGTTCTATATTTGTTCGTGCAATTTCTTGCGGGGGTCCGAAATGTGTGATCATCCAGACAAGACGAGGCTTGTCCTTCGGATATCCTGAAATCAAAGTAAACGCGTTAGCTTCGTCCGGGTGTGAAGACCAAAACCAAGCTCCAGCGTGAGAGTAAGTAAAGTGAAATGATCCGGAATGGATAAGTAAATGTATACAGTAAAATAGTAATATTATAAGGTAAAAAACAGTCACCTCAAACTTGAGTCCAAAGGGGTATTTATACTGCTCAAATCTCCTAAAAAACCGGAAGGCCCAATGGGCCTTGGTCAGGGCCTTGTTGGTCCGACTGGGGGCAACCTTCCTATATTTGGAGAGCTTGTTGGTTGACCTACTTTTGACTTTTGCTTCTTCTTTTGGGCCGGATACGGGTTTTGGATCCGGGTTTCGGATATGGGTTTCGGACATGAGTCCGGTTCGGACTCATACACGAACAAGTCCCCCCAAAGTATTAATTCCAGCTTCGTTCTTACATGTCTTGAACTAATATTTCGAATGCAACTTACAACTGAACGTCCATAATGACTTAAGCTGATCATCTCTGCAACGTGTGTTTAGAATCTTTGGGCTGTAAGGAGTTGGTTGGTCGTGAAGCCCAAACACGTCTTTGGCCCATAAAAGCCCAACTCGTTTTTAGACTACCCGTTCGATGATTGCCACGTGTCCCTTGCTTACTTGTCCTGCTACCACGTGTCCATGTACTGTACGATCACGGATTTCTAGGCTGCAACACTCCCCTATAAATAGCCCTCACTTCATCACTTTTTACTGTGTGTTTTCATAGTGCAACTTCTTACTTCTCTTTAAACTTCCGGATCTCTTTATAGCATTTCGGCATTTTCAGGTATATTCTTAGTCCTTCTTGTTGATAACCTTCCGGATCCTTCCACGAAACTATGGCCGAAGAAGATCAACCTGGTCCTTCCGGATATCTCCATAAATTTGACATGCCGAAATACAAGTCCAACCTCTCTGGCGATTATGTTAAATATTTAGTCAAAACATATAATATTTCGTTGAGTTTGCATCCTCGTCCTCCTCCGGAAGGTATGACCATGGATCAGCTCCCTGCGGATTCCATAGGTTTGTACGAACAATTCTTCAAGTACTCCGAACACGTAGTCCTCTTCTCTTCCTTCCTTCTAGCTACAATAAAGTTTTTCGGAGTGCATATCTCTCAATTGGTACCACTAGGTGTAAATAGGGTTACCACCTTTGAGATATATTGCCTAAGTCTTTCAATAGAACCTTCTGTCACTCTTTTCTGATTGTATTATAAGTTAAGTAGGCAGGGTCATTGGTATACCTTCGAAAAACGTTCCGGGAAGAACGCACGTAAGCAAATTTTTCATGATGTTCTCACCGGCATGAAGAAATGGAAATGGGAATTCTTTTTGATAGACCGACGAGCGATTCCGGACTACATGCCTTGGAGACATACTTGATGTTATCCCTCAAGATGGATATAGGGAAGAAGACGTCCTTTCTTTGGAGGAGGGAACAGTGATTCTGAGCAATATTCTGGTTGGGGTTCTCTTATGGTCCAGACTTTCTCCTACATGGGAGTATCCGAAATATATGCCTAGTTTCGAGGATCTGGAAAGGAATGGTATTGGCTTCCCTTATTATTTTTGTACCGTCAACGTATGTTTACTTGTGTTTCTGTCTTTTTGTGTTGTTTATCATAACTTAGAAAGAATTTTTTTTCTTGCAGCCCTCAGCATGTCCGAATATCTCCGTTTACCTACCACTTCGGCCAAAATTGTTAAAGGTGATAAGCTTACTGATGTCAACAAAATCTCTCTCCGGATCACCAATGCCTTGAAGGCCGGTGAACCATTGAGTGCTCCTACTGCGGAGCAGATAGCTGTTGAAAATGAAAGTGAGGCTGTGAAACTACTTCGTGAAAAGAAAAAGCAGACTGCTCTTCGCGCAACAGAAAAGAAGAAGAAAGAGGCCGAAGAGGAATCCGATAAGGTTCCGTCCAAGAAAAAGAACGATGGAAAGGGTGGTCATTCTTCTCCAAACAAGAATAAAGCTAAAAAGACCGATAAGGCTAGCAGTGAACTTCTTTGGAGCATGAAGAGGATGACAGTGGACATACCTGACCTCTCTTCCGGATCAGAACCAAAGAAGAGTCGTACAGGTGTGGCCGATGATGTTGAGGATGGGGATTCGTCTTCTGATGGTAAGATCAGTTGCCCTATCCCTCTTAGATCCATTGATGTGAAACTGCTTTCCTCCCATGTTGTTGATGCCCATTCCAACCCCTCTAATAAAGATATGTCCCAAGAGAAATCTTCCGCTAAATGGACGAAAAGGGTTGTGCTATCTAATTCAATTCTGAAAACGGTGATGCCTCGACCCAAAACAAGGAGGACCCGAAAGACAAAGTGGACTCGCACAGCTTTTCCCCCTTTAAAAACTCTTATCTTGATGGGATGAGCTCCAAAGGCGTCTTTTCTCCGGATGATGATGATGAGCCTCCCTGGCGTAGGGACGGAAAGGACCCGGCTAATCCGAATCATTTTACTTCTAGCCGTAAGTTTCCCATTCTTTTATTTCTTGTATGCTCGATCCCTTTGCTCTTTTCTTTATTTCTTATTGATTTCATTTTTAGGGGTTTTTTCTGCGGATGAAGGTAATTTGGGTCTGGGAGTGAGGTACATGCCGAATTGGCTGATAGGTGCTAATAGCCGATTGGGGACTCTTGCTGAATGCAAAGATCTAATGTTGAATATTGTGCCTCCGGCCCTTCAACGAGAGTTGAGCACCTATCCCCCATCCCTTGCCTTGGATAGATGTTGGTTTCAACTGGCCAGAAGTACACGGTAGATTCACTCCAACGATTAGAGCAGGAGCATGGTGATCAAGATGAGTTATGTGATAAATTTGAGCAATCCTAATCTTTGCTAAAAACTTCCGAAGCCAAGTTGTCCGAACAGATCAAGATCAACTCCGGACTCTCCTCATCCTTGAAGACTTCCGAAGAGCTTCTTAAAGCCAAAGACTGCGAGATAAACTTAGTTAATCGATCAAAGTGGGAGTTGGCCGAGGATCTCAAAGGCCGTGATATTCGGATTGTAGATCTGGAAGCTACTCTAGCTCGTCATGAAGCCGAACTGGAAAGCTATGCTAAGAAGGCTGATGCATGGAAAGTCGAAGAGGAAAGGCTAAAGAGAAAACAGTACTCCTCCGAGATAGGACGCTACAATGCGGTCCGACTTCTTCTACCTTCCGTCGTTTCGAAGCTTTTGAACAGTCATGAGCATAAATCAAGGATAACGGACTACTTCAACATGGCTATCCAAGCGGGGTGGGCCGAAGGTATAAAGGTTTGGAGGTCGGAAGAAGAAATGATGGCGATTGTTTCGTACACCAAGGGTTTCGACCCTTATTGTGACAAAAAGATGAATGCGATTGTTAATGATCTGCCTAACGTGCAATATCCTTTTATTCAAGAAGTTTCTTCCAGCTTTTACCTTCCTATCGACCAGATCATAGAGATTGAACCAGAGCTTGCTCCTGCTACGGTTGTTGAGCCTACCTCGGATGAGGATGAAGATTTGAAAACCATCACCCAAGAAGACGATCCTGCCACCTAGATTTATCCTTTAATTTTATAAACAATTCGATATTTGGTCTATAATAATTTTAACTAATGTAACTGTAATAACACTTGCTTGTTTGGTGCTCTCGGATATGCATTTTTGCATATCACATTTTGTACTTCGAATTATTCATGGTTTGCAACCTTTATTTGTCTTCTCACTTGTGGTATAATAATCTTTCGGAATGTGCTTAGTTTGCATCTCTGTTCCGGCATGTTTCTTTTCGTGCCGAGATACAATTTTTTTAGAGAATGTTTGTTTTGTGTTTCAAGTGGTAAGAATCCGTAACGTATAAATTATATTACGGACAATCAAATGGTTCTTTCTTTGCCGAAGAGGAGATGAGCTGATCTTATTCAATAAAATGACTTCTCGGATAAGGTGTTTCGTTCTTGCCCTCAAGGATGGCAGATTCAAATGCATTCATACATCCGTTTCTACTTATACTTTGTGTGTACTTTTGTTTCGGAACATGATGTGTCCCGAAAACCAATGTTGTAAAACAAGGCCTACAAGGGAGATTAATTGCCGGTTAATAGCTACAAGGCCCTCAACCTTGCCGATTAATGAAAAAGCGATTAATAGCGGTCAACTATGGTCAATGACGGTCAAGGGAGGTCAAACTTGCCGAAAACTTGCAAATTTGGCCAAAAATACTAAAAACTCACTGTAAAGTTACTTATAGTAACTATTTCTATGTATAAAAAGTTGTATATTAAGAATAATATTGCCGAAAATACCTAAAACTCATTAAAAATATCCACAACTTGCTGAAAATACCAAAAATTTGCTAAAAATGCCAAGCCGATTAATCACCGGTTAATCCCGCCTAGAACGATTACAAGTTACAAGGTGGTCGACCGACCGGCTAGCGATTCGCGATTTTTGCAACCTTGGTAAAAACTTTATATATATATCATGCTTCAGATGATGAGATAGTTCTTCCTTTGATGGAAGAAAAAAAAGAAATTTACCCATGTTCATATGACTTTCATTCCGGCTAAAATAATTCTTTCCTTGATTGAAGAAAAGATTACTAACACTCGTACAATTTTCATTCCGGTTAAGGACACAATTTTCATTCCGGTTAAGGACGTAATTCTTCCCTTGAATTGAAGGGAGAAAAAATTACTAAAATTCATTCAAGTTTCATTCCGATTAATGACAAAATGTTCATTAAGATTGCCTTTCGGCTGTCAATGTGATTCTTCCCTTGAATTGAAGGGAGAGAGAATTAAGCAATGTTTATTTAGATTTCATTCCGGTTAGTAATGTAATTCTTCCCTTGAATTGAAGGGAGAGAGAATTAAACAATGTTTATTAAGATTGTATTTCGGCTAATAATGTAATTCTTCCCTTGAATTAAAGGGAGAGGAAATTAAACAATGTTTATTAAGATTGTATTTCGGCTAATAATGTTTAGCTTAATTCTCATGTTCGAATCCTAATGTGGACATTCATATCATATGCTTCTTGATTAAGTCATGTTTGATACTAAACTACTTTACCCTTATGGGCGAGGTAAGCTTTTCATTAACATGAACACAAGTTGGTGATCTTTCCTTTCGGGAGGGAGTGAAGATCATTACATTAGGATAAAAGAAAGAGATAATCTAAGCTTTTCCCTTGCCGAAGGGAGGTAAAAGCCGGTACATAGTCTTAAAATAAAAAATTAAAAATAACATTGTCGGAGGTTCATTGCATGCCACATTCTTGGAACCTCATTATCCCTCATAGTGAGCAACTTGTATGAGCCATTCTGAAATGCTTCCTTGATACGACAGGGACCTTCCCATGTGGGAGTAAGTTTTCCTTCCTTTTCCACTCTACTGGCCTCATTTTTCCGGAACACATAATCTCCTG
This sequence comes from Glebionis coronaria, assembly GCA_025667525.1. NCBI lineage: Eukaryota > Viridiplantae > Streptophyta > Magnoliopsida > Asterales > Asteraceae > Glebionis > Glebionis coronaria. The sequence goes on from CM046879.1 coordinate 553,666,110, forward strand.
GACTGAATGTGACAGGTCTCACTCTTTTGTTGTAATATTGTTCCACCTTTGTTTTGTATTTGGCTTCTCGGATAGCCGTCATCTCTCTTTTCTCTTGGAGCAAATCTAAGTGTATGCGCAGGGCATCATGTCACACCCCACCATGGCGGAATATGGGACGCGACGCATGGATATCATCACAACAATAGCGTGTCCATAGAGAGAACTATATGAATTAGAAATGTCATAAAAGGTGACACAAATGTCATGACAATATGTCATCAATGCAGGAGTCTAGGTAAGTAGGTAACAGTCCTACCTCTTACCAAAGACAAACAAATAACACAAACAAATCAACATATAGGTTCATAGTACCACTTATTGAAACAAACAGAAAAAATAAACTAAGAAGGAACGGGGATCTCCTTCTAAATGCATTCCTACGCAACTCTAATCCTAGCCACATATGTTCTCACGCTTAACCACTTTATCACCTGAAAGAGACACTAAAACACGTCAACATAATGTTGGTGAGAGTCATAGGTTTAGACTCCAACCGAAAATAGATTATAATAAGCTGTGAACAACCATAAACCACTAAACATATGGACAATGTGCTAAAAGTATGCATTAACAACTAACAATCAAGATCAATCATTCCAAACCAAATCCAAGGCTCCCAGCCTTACCAAACACCATGGTACCATAGGCGCCCATACACCTATGTACCAATCCCAAGGCCCCGCCTTGTCATTATCTATTAGTCCCATAGATGCTCACACATCTATGTACCTCCCCAAGGCCCCGCCTTGTCAACATCCCCTTGGTACCAAGTCAAACCACAATAACTGAGACGGTACGTGTCCCCCGATCCAAATCATAAACACAATCAAGAATCACATAGCAGTTAATCACATAAGTGCACACACAAGTCCATCACAAACCATAAAAACATTCACAGCATTAGTTACAAAACCATAAAGTGTCTCTTCCATCCCATCTGGAAGTGAAAATCATTAAAAGATATGGGACTATGAAACTCACCTGATTGAGCTTCTCCAAAAGTCTGCGCATTAGCAAAAAGCTAACAAACAAAAGCACACAATCAAAACATGAACCAAACACTAAGATGGCTCATCAACCTATGATGGACATCTAACCTTATCCCATATATATACCTCATTTATATGCTCTAACCATCTCATTACACCCCTCTATAAAGCCCGTAACTTAGTTTACTTCATAACCCGTCCCGTTAACATTCTACCCAAAACAGTCCCGGTTTTTAGGTCTCCAAACTATAAGCCAAACACCCACCTAACCATACCCATGATCTCTGTAAAGGAAATCCTATGCCCTTACATATGTTAGCTAACTCCTCCCTTTTTCCCTAACCTTAAAGCTACTGTTAAGGCCCCGATATATATATATATATATATATATATATATATATATATATATATATATATATATATATATATATATATATATATATATATATATATATATATATATATATATATATATATATATATACTTCTGCCTATCCGCATTTTACCGATTTTGAACATACAAAAAGTTTGTTATGATTAGGGGGTCTTACCCTAACCCATTTGCTTAGCCACCCTTCAGGTCTCTTATTTAATATATAAACCAACACCCATGCTCATTAGAGGGCTCAAGTGTACCCCTAAGTACCCCAATCACCTTAAAACGTTAAATTAAACCCGACTGATTTCAAAACTGTTTTGACCACCGACTGTTGTAACCTGTTTTTGACCCACCTCCCGACCTCCAATTTAGTTCTCGTTTCTTGCATTTGAAAGCCACTTCAATTACCTATTCAGGGATGCTTAGATCGCAAAATAAGAGTTTGTAGAACTCTAGATATGATCAAAACAAATGACCCAAAAATCTGCCTAGTTTTTAAAAACGAATTTAAACATGATTAAACCCTAATTAACATCACTAATAATCACCAATCATTATTCTAATCATGTTAATTGTTATAAAACCCCTAATTACAGATCTATTAAGAACTCTAATCCATCATATAAATTGATTACATAAAACTTGAAGCCTTAATGCTACAAACAAGAAAACTATAAGAATTAAATCAAGATTTTTACCTCAAATCTTCAAGAAAATTATTTTTGATAAATCCCTAAATTAGGGCTTGTAAAAATTCGGCCAAAAGGGGAGAAAATTAATGAAAAACTGATTTTTGTGATATAAACATGGTATTTATATGTTTTATTAAAAAGGCTTTTCCAAATTGGGCTCAAGTTGGGTCTTTTGGCCCATTATCTTTTCTTTTTCTTTTCTAGTCGGTTTAAAACCCGATTCATATTTTTTTTATTTTTTTTTCTTTTTAAGACTTTTTAATATATTATTAATAATACCTTAAGTTACCTTAATTTATTTCAGCTCCTATAGCCTCCGAAACCTTAAACCGTAAAACTAGTCAATTTTACGCGTATACCGAAAAAACGTAAAATATACAGTTTTAAAAAAATCTTAAATTTTGAAATAAACTTTATAACTAAGTCCTAAATGACTTAAAACCATCCCGAAAAATACTCACATGACTAAACACCTTACCCGAGACCTCTAAATGCTAAACCCCAAATCTTAAAAAAAATACGATTTACTATAATACTTATACGTATACGTAAAACACCAAAATAATACCATTTCATTTCATAGTCACTAATTTGTGAGCTCATGAACATGAAATAACCGTTCCTCGATTTACTTATGAGTACTTTATACCCATAAACGATATCCACACCAACCTCGTTCACGCAAAATAACATGTAAACACGCAAATCACATAGTCACACATAAATTAACCTTAAAATAAGACCAAGTGACGAACCTCAAAACCACGGTTGTCACATCACTCCCTCCTAATAGAAATCTCGTCCCGAGATTTACTCCTTAGGATCGTCATTATCAATTAGCTGAGGATACTTGCTCCTCATAAATCCTTCCCGTTCCCACGTGAACTCTAGTCCACGTTCCAAATTCCATCTACCCATAACTACGGTATATTACCCTTTTTATCCAACGTCCTAGCTTCACGACCCAAAATCTCTATCGGCTCTTCGATAAAACGAAGACTCGTATCCATACTAATATCATCTAACGGTACTTGCAAGTCAGTTCTTGCTAAGCATTTCCTCAAGTTTGATACATGAAATACGTCATGCACACTACTCAATTCCTCTGGTAATCTCAACCTATACGCCACTAGCCCAATCCTTTCAAGGATTTCAAATGGACCCACAAATCTAGGTGCTAACTTCCCTTTTCTTTCCAAACCACATCACCCCTTTCCATGGTGAAACCTTTAGCATAACTTTATCTCAAATCTCAACGGCTTACGCCTCTTGTCCGCATAGCTCTCTTGTCGGTTCTTTGCTATTTTCAACCTCTACTTAGTCACTGCCACCACCTCCATAGTTTTCCGATCCACCTCCGGTCCAATACGTTGGCCGCTTCTAACTTCATCCCACTGTAACAGTGATCCACCTCATCTCCTATGAATTAACTCTAGCAGTTTCTACTATAATTCCTATCACCATACCTAACGGCTTCTATCCTCTACGGATTTTCCATCATTCGGAAGTTCTCCCAACCTTAAACACATCCAATGGTATATGCAGGATTGCATAACCAAAAGCTTACCATAATATTCACAAGAAACATGTCATAACCACCACCTCATCCTTGCTTTCCCATGCTCGGCGCCAAGTAACTAACCATCCTTCATAATAACATGTGTTACACCTTTTCTCTAGGTGGACGTTCCATTGTTCGTGACTACTAACCTCTTGCTCTAACGGTTTCTCTTCAATATCACCCCACTATCTTCACAACCTCTTGCTCCCTCGAATCATTCTTCCTCCATACTACTTTTCGCTTGTCTCTCCACAATCTTATTCCATACCATCTTATATCCCGTCTTCAGCCTATAATTTAGGTGTTTCCTCCTTTATTCCTTACATCCTCATCAATGGGGAATATGTCCCTCTCACTGATGACTCTCTCTTTGTAGGAGAATTCTTTCTAATATAATGCGTTCTCCAACTATCTCCAAATCTCACGCCAATGCTCTAGGCGTCTATCTCAATTACCCCTATAGTATGCTCATACCAAACATTAGTCTATCAACGGTATACTACGCTTGCTTCCCATCGTTTATTCCCTTGCCATAATCCTTAATAAGGCATTCCATACATATTAGGCTAACTTTTACGCAAAACCCTCTATTCCATCACATCCGTACGCAATCCTTCCAACTTCTCAACTACGTGACTTCTCATTCCTCTTGAAATATGAGATGAATTAGTCAGTCTATCGACTATCACCCAACTCTCGTCGTACTTATTCCTCCACCCCATTATGTATCCCTTTCACCAACTTCGTCCTTACATCGCCCTTTCTAAGCTACTCCTATCTATGTAGGAAGTATAGTCTACATCCCTTTTCTCCATATGATTGTCCAAGCCACGCAACATACATGTTGACACGTTCTCTACTTTAGAAAACTCAACTCATGCAACCAACATCCTTCATCCAAACCACCCTAATACGTCATCCTTATAGTTCAAGTTCGTCTCAGGCTCTCATCTTCACTTCATTCTTCTTATTCCATGTCTCATCAACCATGCTTGCCTTTCCCAGATGGTACTTGGCCTTGCAATTTTCTTTCATCACTTAACTCTACCCATCACCTTTTCCAAATGTTCAATCAAGATGATTAAATATGTGTTGGAGACGTTCATGATCTGTATAGATCATTCTCTACGTCTCGTACCCCAAATGCCTCTAGCATTCTAGGCAGATATAACAATCTAGCTCCACTAACTAAGTCTATCTAGTTCTTCCAAATCTTTAGTTCCCAAAACGTATAAACAACCGCCTTTCTTTGTCGTTCTCGTATACATCTAAATCCTTGCTCCACGTATCATCATGCTACGTGAATTCATCCAGTCCTTCCGATAATTCCAAGATCTGCTCATTATCCAATCCACCTCTTCAGCCTCCAAAACGCTTCCTCACCCTTCTTCACTTTTCCCCTTGCTGGTTCCACGATATGCCATCATCTCTGACTACTCGTCCTGGCCAACTTAATCCTAAAACTCACACTTGAAAATCTCACGTATAATTCCCTTTCCTAACAACTCCAAAACCAACTCATAATTCGCCTCAATCTCCTTCTTAGATTTGAGTAGATCAAGATGTCATCGATGCTCCCGATGACAACTCGTTTATATATTGTCATGCACCCCCGGTTCATTGACTCCATGAAAACTTCTAGCGCCTCAGCGAAGCCAAAATCATAACCGTAAACCCAAAGCGTTCATACAACATCCTTAGCAGTTTCAACTACGTCCTCCTTTCACCCTCTCTTAGAAGCAATACGAATAAGTTTCTACCTCGTTATACTCGTGAAAATCTACACGTATTCTAAAAGACCAATACTTCCTCTTATGAGACCACTCAACCGCTTTTCACAGCCAATCTACTACTAAGCAACTCAAATTTTACCTTGCATCTGTTGCAATTTCTAACAACTCTTGCTCTTAAAATCATTCCATCAACAATTTCCTTGGAAAGGCACTAACTACAACTCCTCTCACTTCTCCTACTTGCTCTATTTATGGTTCTACGTCACAGTAATAGGCAAACCTACTAAATCTCAGGAAATTTTCAGAAAACTTACATGCCTTACGAACAATCATAAATACCTTTGAGGTATTATATCCCCTTCCAACACTCTCTATGGCGCGTTACTTGTGCCAATATCTATACATTATACAAATCTCTATTCATCACCCTTGTCACTCCTAAGAGACCTCATGACCACATTAGTTCGTCTACGAACTTTTAACTCTTTCATCCCCACTAAGGGCATTCCGACCATTCTCTCAGGGCCACCTACTTAATCGTGTATGCGCGACCAAGTATTTCATATGTCTACCTCAACGCTCCCAATCAATACGAACCCAAAACTACATCCTGAATCCACTAGATACGATTAACGAATCAAACCCACGGATAACTAATGACATTTCACGTGCACGAGTTAAAACAGACCAAAACCACGAAAACTCAAAAGGAAAACTCAAACATGTACCAATTCAAATGACTCATGACAACGAAAAATGATCCAAGAAACACTTAATGGCAACCAAAACATCTTATGCCCCGCGACATATTATTTAAACCGTGCACAAGATCGACTTTTCCAAAAGAATATTTTTTTTTTCTTTCCTCACCACATCTATGTGACTCAAACAATCTACAAACAATCTTCTAGACGATCTCAAAACTCAACTCAAAGACTAGGTATCCCGTGCATCGCAAATCATAAAAAAACTACTATTCAAAACTCAACCTTGAACCCGTCACTTGTACCAAAATTTCGATCAAGCTACTGACACCTCATGACTATACATACCAAATATTTTAAAATTACATTCCGAGTACATAATTTTAGACTTTTGAATCACCCAAAAAGCTTTAAAAACGAACAAGTTATGACCAAAACAGTTTTATACTAGTTGTTTTTAAAAAAACTAAAGAATCCTCTTAGTAATTAACCCAATCCTTTTTAAATGAAAAGAAATAAATGTATGTGAAATTTTCATGAACTTTGTTTAGTCTTACATAAATAATTATAAATGACGTATATTGATTAAGCTCACTTATATAAACTATTTAAGTAGAAAGAAATTTTATTTCGCTTTATTTTAAAGAAAGTCTTTTAGAATTTGAAATAAATAAGTGTTGATAAAAAAATCTTATGTTACATCTTGTTTCAAACACGACTCCAACACCTTACCCTTATTTTACCGAATACAACCAACTATCTAACTCTGTAGTAGATTTCCAAGTCCCTTTTTTTCAATATATACCGACCAAAAGAAATGTAAAACCCAACACAAAAGATTTCATTATCTCAAAAGAAACCCCAAGTTATTTCAATAGACTTAAAACCAAGAACATCATTTTAAAACGGACACGTGAAATAGGAAACTCGAAGAATACGCCACAACGGAGGTTGAATATCTAAAAAGAAACGAGCTAGCCACCCTCCTAAGGATACAATCGATAATTATAAGGGATCACACATATATAGGCATATCAGGATACATATACTTAAATCCGTCTATCATCTACTATACAAGCATGTATTAACCCTCTTTCATGCAATCATACTTAGGAATACATTGGAGTTATGGTACTTGTATAACTATGTTGGCCACCATACTTATAAAATTACCCTTTCCCCAATGCACTCCCTCCTATGATGACACTTATAAGAATTAATACAACACATAACACATATATCCATCTACTCACATAAGCTCATAACCACATAAACAATAAAGTCCAAAACTCCATCCATTAAAATAACATAGTCAAACTCTTAAATACACAAATCCATAGTCTAGCTAAAACAGCATAGACTAAATCCAAAACGAAAACATAATCAGTTATAAGTCATGTCGCCCATAATAGTGGAAACAGCTTAAAATCCTTCATATCCACCTACTCCTAATAACTCGAACCACCACATGAATCTTAGGGAACATGACTTAAACATCAAAAGAGAAATACTATACCTCAGGTACATAAAATAACCCAACAAAAGATAGAAACTACCATGTACCAAATTATGTACTATAATGTACAATTTAAGCAAAATACGACAATGACTAGCGTGGATGATTATGGTTCAACCAGCACTAGTCACACCCCGAAAAGAAAATAACATGTGGCTAAGTATGAACTACTATGGTTCAACCTATACTAGTCAAAACTTAACAAACATCGCAAGTAAAAACCAATAGCATCCAGAAAACTTTAATTAATATAAAATGCACACATACTCCTATGACGCCTATATGCAGGGACCCTTAAGCTATAGATTATGTTACTAGACTAGGCAACCTAATTCTCTATAACCATTGTCTCTGATACCAGTCTGTCATACCCCCACCATGGCGGAATATGGGACGCGACGCATGGATATCATCACAACAATAGCGTGTCCATAGAGAGAACTATATGAATTAGAAATGTCATAAAAGGTGACACAAATGTCATGACAATATCTCATCAATGCAGGAGTCTAGGTAAGTAGGTAACAGTCCTACCTCTTACCCAAGACAAAAAAATAACACAAACAAATCAACATATAGGTTCATAGTACCACTTATTGAAACAAACAGAAAAAAATAAACTAAGAAGGAACGGGGATCTCATTCTAAATGCATTCCTACGCGACTCCAATCCTAGCCACATATGTTCTCACGCTTAACCACTTTATCACCTGAAAGAGACACTAAAACACGTCAACATAATGTTGGTGAGAGTCATAGGTTTAGACTCCAACCGAAAATAGATTATAATAATCTGTGAACAACCATAAACCACTAAACATATGAACAATGTGCTACAAGTAAGCATTAACAACTAACATTCAAGATCAATCATTCCAAACCAAATCCAAGGCTCCCATCCTTACCAAACACCATGGTACCATAGGTGCCCATACACCTATGTACCAATCCCAAGGCCCCGCCTTGTCATTATCCATTGGTCCCATAGATACTCATACATCTATGTACCTCCCCAAGGCCCCGCCTTGTCAACATCCCCTTGGTACCAAGTCAAACCACAATAACTGAGACGGTACGTGTCCCCCGATCTAAATCATAAACACTATCAAGAATCACATAGCAGTTAATCACATAAGTGCACACACTAGTCCATCACAAACCATAAAACATTCACAGCATTAGTTACAAAACCATACAGTGTCTCTTCCATCCCATCTGGAAGTGAAAATCATTAAAAGATATGGGACTATGAAACTCACCTGATTGAGCTTCTCCAAAAGTCCACGCACTAGCAAAAAGCTAACAAACAAAAGCACACAATCAAAACATGAACCAAACACTAAGATGGCTCATCAACCTATGATGGACATCTAACCTTATCCCATATATATACCTCATTTATATGCTCTAAGCATCTCATTACACCCCTCTATAAAGCCCTTAACTTAGTTTACTTCATAACCTGTCCCGTTAACATTTTACCCAAAACAGTCCCGGTTTTTAGGTCTCCAAAATATAAGCCAAACGCCCACCTAACCATACCCATGATCTCTGTAAAGGAAACCCTATTCCCTTACATATGTTAGCTAACTCATCCCTTTTGCCCCAATCTTAAAGCTACTGTTAAGGCCCCGATATATATATATATATATATATATATATATATATATATATATATATATATATATATATATATATATATATATATATATATATATATATATATATATATATATATATATATATATATATATATATATATACTTCTACCTATCCGCATTTTACCGATTTTGAACATACAAAAAGTTTGTTATGATTAGGGGGTCTTACCCTAACCCATTTGCTTAGCCACCCTTCAGGTCTCTTATTTAATATATAAACCAACACCCATGATTATTGGAGAGCTCAAGTGTACTCCTAAGTACCCCAATCACCTTAAAACGTTAAATTAAACCCGACTGATTTCAAAACTGCTTTGACCTCTGACTGTTGTAACCTGTTTTTGACCCAGCTCCCAAACTCAATTTAGTTCTCGTTTCTTGCATTTGAAAGCCACTTTAATTACCTATTCAGGGATGCTTGGATCGCAAAATAAGAGTTTATAGAACTCTAGATTTGATCAAAACAAGTGACTCAAAAATTTGCCCAATTTTTAAAAACGAATTTAAACATGATTAAACCCTAATTAACATCACTAATAATCACCAATCATTATCCTAATCATGTTAATTGTTATAAAACCCCTAATTACAGATCTATTAAGAACTCTAATCCATCATATAAATTGGTTACATAAAACTTGAAGCCTTAATGCTATAAAACAAGAAAACTATAAGAATTAAATCAAGATTTTTACCTCAAATCTTCAAGAAAATTATTTTTGATGAATCCCTAAATTAGGGCTTGTAAAAATTCGGCCAAAAGGGGAGAAAATTAATGAAAAACTGATTTTTTTATATAAACATGGTATTTATATGTTTTATTAAAAAGGCTTTTCCAAATTGGGCTCAAGTTGGGTCTTTTGGCCCATTATCCTTTCTTTTTCTTTTCTAGTCGGTTTAAAACCCGATTCATATATTTTTTTTTTACTTTTTTTTTTCTTTTTAAGACTTTTTAATATATTATTAATAATACCTTAAGTTACCTTAATTTATTTCAGCTCCTAAAGCCTCCGAAACCTTAAAACCGTAAAACTAGTCAATTTTACGCGTATACCGAAAAAAACGTAAAATATACAGTTTTAAAAAAAACTTAAATTTTAAAATAAACTTTATAACTAAGTCCTAAATGACTTAAAACCATCCCAAAAAATACTCACATGACTAAACACCTTACCCGAGACCTCTAAATGCTAAACCCCAAATCGTAAAAAAAAATACGATTTACTATAATACTTATACGTATACGTAAAACACCAAAATAACACCATTTCATTTCATAGTCACTAATTTGTGAGCTCATGAACATGAAATAACCGTTCCTCGATTTACTTATGAGTACTTTATGCCCATAAACGATATCCACACCAACCTCGTTCACGCAAAATAACATGTAAACACGCAAATCACATAGTCACACATAAATTAACCTTAAAATAAGACCAAGTGACGAACCTCAAAACCACGGTTGTCACACATCATCATTCTCTTTTTCATTTATCATCATGATCCGGTATGTAGGCATTCTTATCTCGGCTGGTATGACGGCCTCCGAACCATAGGTGAGGCTGAAAGGTGTTTCTTTGTTGCTTTGTTTTAGTGATGTACGTTGTGCCCATAGCACGTGTGGTAACTCTTATGCCCATCCAGACTCTTCCTAGTCTTGTCTTGATCCCTTCCATAAGAGTCTTGTTGGCTCGTTCCACTAAACCATTTGCTTGAGGATGAGCAACAGCTGTGTTAATCTGCTGAATTTCTAGGTCTGAACACCAACTTTTAAAAGGCTCATTAATGAACTATTTAGCGTTGTCCGTGACCACTATCTTCAGGACTCCAAAACGGCACACCACATTGTCACAAAAGAATTTTATGACCTCCTTTCCGGATATCTTGACCAACGACTTAGCTTCTATCCACTTTGTAAAATAATCGATGACAACTATGATATATTTGACATTTCCGGATGATGTCGGCAATGGACCTAAGATGTCCATTCCCCATTGAAAGAATGGCCAAGGTGCCATGATAGACTTCATCAATGTTTTTGGTAATCTTTCGACTGGGGCATGTACTTGGCATGAATCACATTATTACAATTCCTCTCTAGCATCCATGTGCATAGTTGGCCAGTAGTATCTGGATCGCAATGCTTGAGCCACTTTGGATCTGGGTTTCAAATGCATGCTTCATGAGCCCATATGTATTTCTTTAAGTACGTAGTTGGCTTGTAATGGTCCCAAACATCGGAGCATTGGTTCCAAGTATCCTCTTTTAATTAGTACCCCATCTATCAGTTTGTACTGGTGTATTTTCAGCCTTAGGCACCTTGCTTCTTCATTGTCTTCCGGCCATATCCCATCTTTCAAGCATTTGATGGTTGGAGTCATCCAATTATCCTCTACTTCCTCCACTATGTGTTTACTTCCCCTCGGTCGATTGACCTCTCATTGAGTACCTTTACCAGCACTTCCTTTGTTAGATGGTCGAATGCCATGGTTGCTAACTTGCTAAGCACATCCGCCTTTTGGTTTGGTCTTCTCGGTATGTTCCGGATTGAGAAAAATGAGAATTCCGTAATTATCATTTTTGCTTCGGCTAGGTATTTCATCATCCGGTCACAACTTGCTACATATGTTCCGTTAATTTGATTATCTACCAGCTTTGAGTCTACCCGGACTTCTATCCTTGCTACCTTCATTTGATTTGCAATTCTCAATCCTGCTAACAAAGCCTCATACTCTGCTTCATTATTGGTACTTTCAAAATTTAGCCGCAATGCATAAGTGAACTCCGTTTCGGATGGGCTAATGAGTACTAACCCTGCTCCGGAACCTTGTGCACTTGAGGATCCATCGGTGAATAAAGTCCAAGTTTCTGTCTCGTCCTTTTCTGGCTTCAAGACATGTAGCTTGAAGAACTCTTTGGCAAATTTGCCTATTGGGGCTTATGTGAGGAAGTCGACCAACACCTGTCCCTTGATTGCGTTCCTAGGCTTGTACTCAATCTTGTATGCCCCCAACTCAATTGTGTATTTAGCCAGTTTTTCGGATGCATCCAATTTGCTCAATATCTGTTTGATTGGTTGGTCTGTAATCACGTTTATTTCATGCCCTTCGAAGTATCTTCGGAGTCTCCTTGACGCTTTAAGTAATGCCAATGACAACTTTTCCATTGGAGAATAATTCTTTTCCGCATCATTTAATCTTCGGCTATTGTAATGAATTGGGCATTGTCTCCCATTCCTTTCTGTCAACAACACCGCACTGATTGATTCTTGAGCTGCTAGGTACATGTATAATGGTTCCTTCGGCCGATGAGTAGTAAGAGTTGGTAGATTGATGATGAACTGCTTCATCTGCTGGAAGGCCTTCTCTGCTTTTTGCGTCCATTTGTACTCATGTTTGTTTTCCTTTGTGATGTTCTTTAAAGTGTTGAAAAATGGAAGTGCTCGTTCGGCTGAGCGAGCTAGGAATCGATTCAAAGCGGCCAGCTTCCCGCTCAAGGATTGCATTTCCTTTCAAGTTTTTGGTGATTGAATGTCCGCAATGGCTCTAGTCTTCATTGGATTTGCTCGGATTCCATCCGGTGTAATCATGTATCCAATAAACTTTCCTTCCTCTACCCGAATGAACATTTGGCTGGATTCAATCTCATGTTGATCTGCCGAAGGTTGTCAAAAGTTTCCACAATGTCTGTTAATCGGCCTTTCTCGTCATTGCTCTTGATAACCATGTCATCAATGTACGCTTCTAAGTTTCTTCCTATTTGTGACTGAAACGCCGAATCCACTAGCCTTTGATACGTTGCTCCAGCATTTTTCAATTCGAGTGGCATCTTGGTATAACAAAAGGTTCCCTGATCCGTATAGAAAGTTGTCTTCTCCTCATATTTCTCTTCCATTTGGATTTGATGGTATCCTTTGTACGTATCCAAAAAACTTTTGAAACAGGATTCTACCCCGGACTCGATCTTTTCATCGATGTCCGGAGGTGAATAGTAATCTTTCGGACATGCTGAGTTCGGGTTTTTAAAGTCGACATACGTCCTCCATGATCCATCACTTTTCTTGACCATGACCGGATTGGATATGTACGTGGGGTATTTAACTAGCCTTACGATTCCCGCTTTTACCAAGTCCTCAACTTCTTTCGTTACGGCCCGACTCTTTTCGGCTCCTAGAATCCTTCGCTTTTGACATACCGGCTCCAGGCTTTCGTTGACATTCAAGCTGTGCTGCATTATTCTTCTCGGTACTCCCGTCATGTCCGACGGTTCCCAAGCAAAAACGTCCAAGTTGTCTTTCAATAAGTTTTTTAAAGCCTCCATACAGGCCTTTGTCATTCCTCCTCCAACGATGGTGAATTGATCCGGATATGTAGGGTTAAACATTACATTTTCCGTTGTGTTTGAATCCTGATTTTCACCTTGCTCTTTGGCTGATAGAGTTGGGGCTTGATTTTTTGCCAACTGCATGCATTCCGAAACGATAACTGACCGGGATGCAAGGGCTGCTATGCCTCTTGGAGTGGGGAACTTTATCATTGCAAGGATGGTTGAGGGGATGACTCTCAGGATCCAAATGCCTGGTATTCCTATTATGACATTGTATGGTGACGGAGCACTTATCACCACGAACTTCATGTGTGTTCGGCGAATCAAACCTTTTGATCCGAAACTTACTTCCAATTCAATCTTTCCGATTGGCTTAACAACTTCTCCGACAAAACCAACCAAATCCGTGTGCGTTTGCCTCATTTTTAATTTGATGCTTGTGGGTAGTTTTTCGAAGCAATGCTCAAACATGATTTCGACCGAAGCTCATTCATCAACATAGATTCTCCTCACCAAGTATCCTACGAGCTCCGCTTTTATTATTATCGGGTCATCAGACATCTCGTATTCTTCTAAGAAGGGAAAAGTTATGGGAACTTTCATCCATTCTTCAGTCTCTCCTCTGAACTTCCTTTTCTCTCTGTCCGGAATGGTTCGCACCATGTTGATTACCTTATCCTGTTTTGGAGGCTCGTCCCTCCGGTTGTCTCGACCTCTTTGTCTTACGTCTCTTACCAAATGATTTAGCTTTCCGAATTCCAGTGCCAGTTCGATTTGTTTCCTGAGCTGGATACAGTCTTTAGTGTAGTGGCCCTTGTCTTGATGGTAATCATAATACCTATCCATGTTTCCACCTCGTGCCGGGTTGTTCATCAAACGGGGAGGAGGCAGACGTAGCTGTGTTTCGGTCCTCAAAATTTCTTTCAAGTTCTTTGTTAAAGAATTTATGCTCAAGACATGTGCTGGCTTATGATAATTGTCGTTTCGGTTGAAGTTGTTTCGGTTGTAGTTATCATTTCAGTTGTAATTGTCATTTCGAGATGGTGGGTATGGTGCCCGATAGTCTCTATCCCTGTTCCTGTTGTTGTTCTGAAAATCTCTTCCCGTATATGCCTCTCGTCCATCATTCCTTCGATTGTTGTTCCAGCCATTATACCTTTGATTGCGATCGTCCCTTCTTTGGGTGGGAAGGTTGGGTTTCCTATATTGCTCGGATCCTTCCCCTTCGGTAGTTCAGTACTTGCAAATGCTTCTTCTGTTCGAACGAAGTCATCCAACCTTTCCATCATTTCGTCCACTGATTCAGGATCCTTGTCCGAATATCTTTTTGCTAATTCAGGGCTCTTGATCGAATCCATGAACGCCGAAATCTTCATGACTTCCGGAACCCCATGGATGAGACCTACTCCCACTGTCCATCTCTCTTTGAAATTTGTGAGTGACTCGTTTGCTTTTCTTACGATCTTAGTTATCTCGTGAGGGCCCTTATGACATAGCTTCCTGATCGAGTATCTTTTAGTAAATGCCTTCCTTAAGTCAACCCATTCATCATTGTTGTCTGACTCCAGGCTTTCAAATCATCCTCTTGCTCCCTCTCCAATGTCTGCTGGAACATTATGCACCAAACCGGCATTGGCCATTCTCCGGAGTTGGCTGCTCCTGTAAAACGGTCCAGATGGTCTTCTGGATCTCCCATGCCATCGTATGTTTTGACATTAACCGGAAGCTTGTATTCGGGTCTTGCAAAGTCAATGATTCTTTGAGTGAGAGGAGATTTGACCGCTTCCTTAAAAGGCTTCTTTAAATCCGCATCGGACATCACCTTTCCTCTCACTATCTTAGTACTACTGCTTCCTTCGTCTTCTTCACTAAAACTTAAAAGAACTGGTCCTACAGCGTTCCGGTTGTGCTCCTTTACTAACGATCGCAAAGCCGAGATGTGTTGCTCAAGTTGCTCCCTTGTGAGGTTCTGGTTTTCCGGGGTGGTCAAGTTGATGGGAAGATTGGGACCTGTCGGAGTGACAGGAGGAGTAGGACCTGTCATTCTAAGCAACTGGTAGATAGAATATCAAGTCCCACGGTGGCGCCAAATGTTCGTGCAATTTCTTACGGGGGTCCGAAATGTGTGACCCTCCGGACGAGACGAGGTTTGTCCTTCAGATATCCTGAAATCAAAGTAAACGCGTTAGCCTCGTCCAGGTGTGAAGACCCAGACCAAGCTCCGGCGTGAGAGTAAGTAAAGTGAAATGATCCGGAATGGATAAGTAAATGTATACAATAAAATAGTAATATTATAAGGTAAAAAACAGTCACCTCAAACTTGAGTCCAAAGGGGTATTTATACTGCTCAAATCTCCTAAAAAACCGGAAGGCCCAATGGGCCTTGGTCGGGGCATTGTTGGTTCGATTGGGGACAACTTTCCTATATTTGGGGGAGCTTGTCGATTGACCTACTTTGACCTAATTTTGACTTTTGCTTCTTCTTTTGGGCCGGATACGGGTTTCGGATATGGGTTTCAGACATGAGTCCGGTTCGGACTCATACACGAACACTATTCATAATTTATTTATTGCAGCCCACAAAACTCGCGGATCTATAGTCTAGTATTATCATAAGCGGATCAAATGATCAATACTTCAACTTGAACGGTAAGATATTTGAGCCGGTCAACATTTATTACAATAAAAACTAACATCTTGATAAAAGATTTTTAGTTTGTAAAGTTTATTACCAAAACTTATTTGCTAAAAAAAAATACAAAAATTTATCAAAAAACTTTACATATAATGACAGCCAAAAGTTCATTA
Source organism: Glebionis coronaria (assembly GCA_025667525.1). Lineage (NCBI taxonomy): Eukaryota > Viridiplantae > Streptophyta > Magnoliopsida > Asterales > Asteraceae > Glebionis > Glebionis coronaria. The sequence continues at coordinate 553,682,524 of CM046879.1, forward strand.
AAGTCTATCCATTTGTCAAAGTCCTAATGGACTTGCCACCACCATCCGATCAATTATCATCCTACGACTCCAAAAAAAAAAAACCACTCATCTTCTTCCCGTTATTTCTCTTCACTAACCTCCACTACTCTTTCACACACACAGAGATCAACAGTCATGTATTCCGATCCTATTAACCACCATATATTCCGATTCGAACAACCACAACAAACTCACCCCTTTCCGGCGAGATGCACAATGATCCACCATTTTCCGACGAGTTTTACAACAAACCCGGTTCTCCGGCGACTTCCACAACAAATTCACCATTTTTCCGACGAGATCCACAACAAACCCATTTTTTGACGACCCCACAACAAACCCATCCTTAACCGACGATCTCCACAACAAACTACCCTTTACCGGCGACCCCGCAACAAACTACCCTTTACCAGCGACTTTCGCAACAAATCACTTACAAATAATAACCATAATGATATAATATTAGTGATTAATCGAAGATCGAATCGAGTATCAACGGACAACGTTAAAATAGGATAGGACATACTAGACTAATAATAATAATAAACAGCTGATGCAACAGCGGCTTGTTTTTTAGCAGCTTGAGCTTCCCTGTCCCTATCCCTGGCCTGGATGGTCTCACAAGTGAGTAACTTCTTCTTGTCTTGAAGTTCAGTGACCTCCACAACAAAATCTGAAGATGTCGAAGCTAATGCCGATAACGATGGTGACTCATACATGAGTCATGGTGACTCATACATGAGTCACCATGACTCATGTATGAGTCAACTTGGTGACTCATGTATGAGTCATCTTGTTGACTCATATATGAGTCAGTGACGAGGTCGCCGGAAAAGTAGGTTTTTTGTGGAATTCATCAAAAAATGGTGAATTTGTTGTGGAAGCCGCAAGAGAACTGGGTTTGTTGTGAAACTCGCCGGAAATTGGTGGATTTTTGTGGATCTTGCCGGAAAATGACGGTTTTGTTTCAGATCTCATCGGATATGGGTAGTTTAATGTGGAGATCACCGGAAAACCGGGGGTGGTTGTGGTGGTCACTGGAAAAACGGGGGTTGGTGGTGGTGGTCGTCGGAAAATGGACTGAGTCGCCGGAAATGAAACTGGGTCGGGATTCTTTTTTTTTTTTTTGAAACATAAGGAAAGTTATATGAAAAGTGGGTTTAATCATAACCATTGGATCATTGTAAGATTGATGGTGTGGATTGGTTTATTAAGACTATGTTAAATATGGGTGTGTAAGGATCTCTTCTCATTTTAAATAACAAAAAATTACTTTAATTTATGCATTCAAAATGTTCTTAAAGCCTTTATAATGCAATAATCATTTAATGACTTTCATTTAACAAGTATTTTAAAAATCTTTTAATAAAGCTTTTATTCCAATGACAAAATTTATAAATAAAAAAAAATTCAAAACTATTTTTACCTTTTTGCAAATGCTCTTGAAAATATTTTGTGTTTGGTGAAACTAGCAGTAACAGTTAGCAATAGTGATTAAGAGTAGTAGTTAACCGTAAGTATTAGCAGTAAGCAGTAACTTAATTTATAAAAATGTTCGACAAATTAACATTAACTGTAATTTAAATGTGTAAAAAGAAATAAATGAACATATTACATAAATATAAAATTATTTTAAATTTAATATGTTATATTAATAAGAGTATTTAAATAATTTATTAAATTTATATTATTTAAGTAGTTATTCTCATCTAAAAATGCTTATTGAAAAAACATTTGAAAAATAATATTTTTATAATAAATCATAATGCTAATGATTTTAACCAAACAATTTTTTTTTTAAATTATACTAAATGATAATATTAAATAATAAAAATGTTTTTAAAAAAGCTGTTACCAAACTAATCATAACTACACTATCAAATATTTTAAAAAAAGATTAGTTCTATTGCTCACGACTTTAGTACTGCTACTTTTGCGAATCCATGCCTAATTTACACCAAGACACAAAAGTGTTAGAAAAGAAAAACACCCAAATGCACATTTTTTATATTTATTTTTCCTCCTATCAAAATAATGTATAAAAATAACATGACCCAAATGCACAACATTTCGACCCATTCCTAGTTCACACACCTTCAATGCAATTTCAATGAACTAGTACTAGTACAAATTTTATAAAAACAAGAATATTACATCCATTATTATCAAATCTATCTCCCCTACCCACCCACCCACCCCCAGACCCTCAGACCCAGATTCCATTTTCATTCTACTTCAAATTTTAAACCCTCTCTTTACCCTAATCATAACCCCCCCTTTCAATTCCCCATTTTTTCACCTTTTTAGGTTAAAATAATTCATACCCATTTCGCATCTCACCTTAATTCACATTAAACTTGCAAAATCCCAATGGATTTCACTTCTTTTTGGTGAAAAATCTATAATTTTGGGCTAGTTTTACACTTTTAGGTTAAAAAGATTCATACCCTTTTCATATTTTACCTTAATTTAATATAAAGTTGCAAAATTTACCATTTTACTGTATGAATTTTACATGTTTCTGCTGATTTTTTATATAATTTTGGGCTAATTTACACTTTTTTAGTTAAAAAGATTCATACCCTTTTCATATTTTACCATAATTTTGGTGAAAATTTATAATTTTGGGTTGTTATTTTATAAAATTGAAATGAGGGATTTCACTTGTTTTGGTGAAAATGGAGTACAGATTGCTGATGCAGCATCTTCATCATCAGGTGCTTCAGTTTCGACTACTTCCAATGTTAAAAATGGTCAGAATCTTGTTACTTGTGTTTACCAATGTAGGTTAAGGAATTTTTCGTGTTTAATTGTTACTATTAATTGGACTAAGAGCTTAATGGGCCAAGGTCTTACTGTTCAAATTGATGATTCAGCTAATCAGTGTTTGTGTAAAGTTGAGATTAAGCCGTGGTTGTTTAGTAAGAAGCGAGGTTTTAAGAATGTGGAAGTTGGTTCTAAGTTGTTTGATATCTATTGGGATTTAGCTAATGCGAAATTTGGGTTGTCGCCTGAGCCGACTGAGGGGTTTTATTTTGGAATTGTGGCGAATCAGGATTTGATATTGGTGTTGGGTGATATGGAGAAGGAAATGATGCGGAAAATGGATGTGTCGAGTTTTAGCCCGAATGTGGTTTTTGTTTCGAAAAGGGAGCATATTTTTGGGAAGAAGGTTTATTCGACTAGAGCTCAGTTTTGTGGGAAAGGACAAGTGCATGATGTTTTGATTGAATGTGATCTTGTGAGTACGAATGATCCGTGTTTGTTGATTCGTGTTGATGGTAAGACGATGATGCAAGTGAAGCATTTGAGATGGAAGTTTAGGGGGAATTATACGATTTTGGTTGATGGATTGCCGGTTGAAGTGTATTGGGATGTGCATAATTGGTTATTTGGGAAGCTAATGGGTGAGGCTATTTTCTTGTTTCAAACGTGCTTATCGGCTGAGAAAATGTGGGCGAGTACCACGAGTCGGTCTGTCTTGGATGAGTCTTGGTCAAGTTCGGCTCGTAGAGATTCACAGTCACAAGGTTTAGGTTTTTCTTTAGTGTTGTGTGCTTGGAAAAACGAATAGAAGGAAGCTTTACGTTATATATTTTAGGTGATGTTATGCAATATGTTATTGAGATACATATTAATCTTGAATTTATTATACTTGATGCATTGTCATTTCGTTTTGTTCAGGTCTTTTTACTTTAATTTTGATATATGTTGTGCTTTATGCTAAGCAAGTATGATAGATTAGTTACAAAGACATTTGCAAACCTATATAGTGATCAGAGTAGCCACGAAAGTGAGAAAAAAACATCTTATTGTAGACTAAGAAATGGGTTTGCACTTGAATTTCAGTGATGCGGTTTTTCGAGGGAAGTAGGGTAAATACTAAAAAGGCTTTGTATTGTCTGTCATGCATCTCATGAACTTGTTTTGTTATAGTAATCCATACCCCTTTCTAAATCCTGAACTCGTCACTGTCTTCAAGAGTTAAACACAATCAAGCCAATCATAGTTCACAAGAAGAATAAACCAAATAAGACTTGGAGGAAACCTTATTTTCGAGACAGTCAAGTAAGTTCTATAGCTTTGTGTGGTATATAGTTATATACATGTTTGGTTCTGCTAGAACTTTTGTTAGGTTACAAGATTATGTATATACCTTTATAGGATGCGCTGAAGTTGTATCACGCATTATTCGATGGTAATCCTTATCAGGTTAATGGAATAATGCTAATATTGAGAATAGATAAAGGTTTGACTCGTTCAATTCAATAACCTTTGATTTCACCATCTTTGTGGTAGATTGTGTCATCTTGGGTGGGAAGAAAATGTGATTCTTGTATCAACTAGAGAGAAATGTTAAGAATAAAACACGTCCAAACATATTACTAATAGACATCGACCATAGTAAACGTAATGTTCATCAGTTAATGCATGTCTTTTCACAAAAAGTATATATACGTATACATTTCTTTTTCATTCTTTTTACGGCCAAACACATTAAACAACATACTTGTGACATTTAAAGAATACATCGAAAAATAAACACTTCACGGAAATTAGTCACTGTGGTGGCTAGTATCATTAGCAACAGAAGACCTGGTGGAATCAGTAAAGCATTTGCGGCTGATGCTGGAGTAAGCACTGGTCTGATACCTGAACCAGCAGTTGAACCATGATGAGCCGTTGGTGCTGATGCATCAGGTGTCTCGGTCTCACGTGGGTTCGGTTCTGGCAAGTCGTCTTGAGTCATTTCAGATGGTGTTGGTGCCAATTCTGTTGTCTCAGGACCTGAAAAGTTTCAGGTTGTTTTATAATTTATCTTTGTAAAAATTTATGTGGTTTGTGTAAATTTACGGATCTTACCAGCGGGACTTGGTGGGAGTTCGGGAGAATCAGCAGCCGGTGGAAAAGCTATAGGTGGAGGAAGTTTTGGCGGAGGTGGAACAAATAATGCAGGACCTACCATGTGTAAGTTCATGGATATTATTAGTTCATGTATCAAGTATTTAAGTATGAGTACGTAATTAGACTATTATATTGTAATCTAATCCCTTCTTGAATATAACGAATTAGGGGTCATAACTCATAAGTGAAAATACTTTGGGCTACTTTCTACCCGTTTGACCTACTCAACCACTTTGACCCATTTTAGTTTCAAATTAAAGTCACCATATTTGAGGTTTCGACCCATTTGCGTACATATGGGTTGATTTGTGTTGTAATAAATCTCAAGGGTAAAAATTGTTAATCCCACACAGGGTTAAGGTTGTCTGAACTCTGAAGTGTCTTAACTCGCATCGAACATCCTAAGTTGCTTTATGTAACACACTTTAATCTTATTAGTATTATTTTTAGCAATATAGTTTTATAATCTTATTTATAAGACTGGACAAAAATCGATGACAGGTTCGCCCAAAACAGCCCCTTTCTGGCTCATTAGTTAGTCTATTCGACCCGTTACCTGACCCACCCAGTTGACACCTCTACTTAAAAGTTAACATGAATGGACCCATTTCAGGTAAAGAGTCGAAATTGTAACTTGAGACGTTATACTAGGAAAATACCTGCAGGAGGTAGAGGGACACCAGTAGCTGCAAAACAAACAAAAAAGAAAACAAAAATGAGAACCTGCAAAAGTTATTACCATCGATACTAACAAAACAAAATCATTAAAACACGTTGACAAATTACATTTGCATTGCAGCGGCACACTTTTAGAGTTGCAAGCCTTAGGTAGCGTAATAGCTAATGCTTGATTAATCTGACTGGGTAATGAAATCGGAACGTTTCCTGTAACAATAAGACACACACACTGTGAGCTAGTATCCATAAGGGATTCAACGGCAGAACAGCAGCCTTTGGTTGGTGATCCCCCATTTGCACTACTTCCGGTTATGAAGTTTATACATGGTGTGAAACTCGCAATCATTGACACCGTGCATGGCGTGGTTATTTGCCCGGTAACTGTAATAACCAAAATGGCTAGTACTGTGACTAATAGACCTGTGAAACGATCCATGTCAATGAAAAACTACGATTCCACATTCTGGTATTGTAGGAAATTTATAGGGTGTTTGGGAGATGGCGTTAGTGTCATAGGAGTTGAACTACCTTTTGAGTGGCTAAGTGAGTCATGAGCAGTTGGTTAGTTTGTTTTGACTAGAAGTGTGTTAGGAGTTTTAGTCAAGTTAGGTAAAGCTACAGCATACTAGTCTTTGTTAACAAGACTAGAGAAGTGTGTTATGCTACAAAGCTGGACAGCAGTGGACCAAACATTAGCTCAAGTCGACTTATTATTCTTATATCATAAGGGCAAGCGTGTTGGGTAACAAATCAAAACGGATTATGGTCTAAACGACAAAATTGTACGCAACACAATGAGGTGGTTAACCACGGTGGTGCTTGGGGCGGTCAACGGTTAAGATTTGTCTGCAGTACTGGCAGGTTTGTTGGGAAAAAGACCATGTTAAACAGTAAACCAAATCTTTGACCACTTGTCACACAAGAAAGAAAGTAGGTTTGACTCTTAACTGCTTGTTTAGTACTACTCCATTCACACATGTTCAATGTGTTTAATAGAAATATCACATAGTAGTCTCCTTTTTTGTAACTAGTACTACTAGTTTTGGCTAATCGTCTAAACGGTTTGAGATTAAGCACGAGTTAGAAAGGTCAGACGAAAGATACAAACAAAGAAAAAAATCAGTCTGACTGATGGACACGTATAAACTTGTAGAGGTATAGTTGTCTACGTCTCGAACTCCATAATTCACCGTCTTAGATAACTCTTTTTAACAGTCTCCAAAAATTCACTCACCTTGTAGTATAAAAATTGCACGATGCAGTGTTTGTTGCCATGTTATAGAACATTTTTCCGTGTGACGATGCCAAATAGCACCATCCCACTCGTTACAACGATGTTGTGTCATTCGTCGTGCCTTTTGCGTGTATTATTAGATTTTTTTAAAGTTGGTTAAGTATTATTTGTGGTATGTTACAAAACCTACACGCTCTATAACATGTTATAGGCGATGTGTCTTATAAAATTATTAACACACTACTGCACGCACCTAGCTTCAACTAATTTTGCCGAAAACACTTGTGTTTCACGAATTATGGGTCTTAGTACGGTCTTCTACGGTGTAAGGGATGTTAGAGGACTATATGTTACTAGTTCAAGCACGGTCGTAAGCTTGTGGTTTATTAGGTTTAAGATTTAATAAGTTTTTATTATCCAAGCTATGTATTTGTTATAAATACACATGTTATCTCATATTTATATTGTTTTAATCAATAAAATCATTTTATTAATTTGGATAAGTGAGATTTTAAACCGCCTTTACTTTTATCTAAAGTACCATTTACTTTTATCTAAGGTAAATATACTATTTTTATATCTATTAAAGGTGAAAAAAAAACTTCGAACCTTACAAAAAATAAAGATTAAACTATTAAAACACATTTTAATAGGCATAATCTTCAGTTTAATTAATGAAAAATGATAAGTGAGAATTTTATATTAAAAAAAGAGAATATTTCTCTAATAAGAAACATGGGAAGATATTTTCTTAATTTCTTTTTTATTTTCTAGAAAATAACTTAAAACTTTTTTTATTTGACAAGATTTTTTATCAATTAGTTTTTGTTATGAAAAAAAAATGATAAAAGAATTTAATGAAGTGTTAAATTTTAAAAAGATCTTAATTTAATGAAGTGTTAAATTTTAAAAAGATCTTAATTTAATGAAGTGTTAAATTTTAAAAAGATCTTTATAAAAAAAAATAATTAATAAAAGTTTAGTAGTTTAATTTTAAATAAATTATATAAAGTTAAATAAAACTTATAATTCTTTATATTATTTTAATAACTTAAAAAAATAACCGAATATTTTTTATACTTCATACTTTTTGTACTTTATACTCTAAACATAAAAAACCACAAAGTTTATTTATTTTTTTTCATTTATATAGATTAGTGGGAAAGGTATTTCTAAATTACAAAAACGACACCGTGTCCTAGTTTAAAGTAGGGCTGAGCATCAGTCTGGGACGGGATCAGACCAGATCGAGGATCGAAATAGTTCAAAATTCCGGATCGAGACCGGATTGAAATGGTCCGGTCTGGGTTGGTTCGGTCTGGTTCAGTCCTCGGTCTGATCCGGTCCTATTAAGCATAATCGACGAAATTTTGATAAAACTGAACCGGACCGGATCGATCAGACTGAGGAACGAATTGGTCCAAAACCCCGGACCGATGACCGGACCGAAATTGTTCAATCCAATCCGGTTCAATCCGGTCCTGGTCGGTTTTGGGTCCGTGCTCGGCCCTAGTTCAAAGTAACAAACTGTCACCAGAAATTTAAAAGGATAACAAAACCTCTAACAGAAATGTCAACAACACTCATCACTACTAGTCTCTTCTCAACTCCTTCACCGTTAACGTTAACCCATCATCCCTCCGTTGGAATATTCCGTCCAACAAACTTAACTCTCCGTTACACAACCGTTAAAAGCAGCAGCAATAATAACTCAAATTCAGCAAATAGAAGAAATGAGGAAGAGTACAAGAAGAGGTACTTGGATGAGGATGGTGCCGTTGAAGATATGGATGGTTATATGAATTATTTATCGCTCGAATACGATTCTGTTTGGGATACTAAACCTTCTTGGTTAGTAACTTTTCCTATTTTTTGACCCGGTACTTCGTTAATGTCTTGCTAGTTAGTTAGTTAATGTTTTATGTTGTATGTCTTATGTACTTGTTTTTCTTCATATGTAAGGCGGCCGGCACGAAGACATTAGTGGTTTTCAGCTTGAGTGTCATAATGTGCCTTTTGTTTTGGTTTATATAGCGTAAGCCCATTTCTGTTTATATAACGTAAGCCCCAATTTTGTGCCTTATTTGAAGACTTATGTAAGTTTATTATATAAATAAACTTATATAAGCCCCTAAGTCTACAAATAAGCCATAAAATTGAGACTTATGTTATATAAGCCATATTTCGTAGACTTATGGGGCTTATGGGCTTATATAAGTTTGTTATATAAGCCTAATTTTTTAAACTTATCTGGAGACTTATGGGCTTATATAAGTTTATTATATCATAATAAACTTATATAATCAACTTCATAATAAACTAATATAAGCCCATAAGTCCCGAATTAAGCCATAAAATTGGGGCTTATGTTATATAAGCCGAAATGGGCTTCCGTTAGTATAAGCTAAAACAAACAGCCCCTTAATTCAATAATTATAATTTACATAGTAGGAGAATGCAAACGGGCAACAAGGTGCGCCACTAGCCTTATTTTGAAACTTTTCGGCTTGTATAAGCTTATTATGACATGAAGCTCTTATATACTCCCACAAGTCTCAAAATAAGCCGGAAAATTGGGGCTTATGAGCTTATTAGATTTCGGCTTATATTTCATAAGCCTCAATTTCCCAGCTTGGTTTGAGAATTATGGGCTTATATAAGTTTATCATATCATAAGCCCACGAGTCTAGGAATAAGCCGGGGAATTGCGGCTTATGATATATAAGCGAAAAACAAATAAGCTCCTAAGCCTTATTTTTATATAATTAGAACAACAAATTTTCACACTTGTACTACTTATCTAACTCTATGTCACAAATGCCTCCAACGAGACTGAACCTCTCGGGTTGATGGAACACTCACGTATCACTAGGTCAAAGGCCTCGGGTTTAAAAGTCTTGTTATCACTTCTTGTTTCTCAGAAATTGGAAACCTACCTCTTCTCCCACATACATGGTTTTGCAAATTAGGCATAATACATATGAAAGGACAAACACAAACTTAGTGTTAAGTTAAAGTTTGACTTTAGAAATGTATACACTAGTGATTACGTTTGTATATCTATTGTGAATTTGTGATACGCCAATACGGTGTGATTGTTTCGGACTGAGATATAGATAATGAAGTTCTTAGGAATGGACGAAACTATTGAATTGAGAAGTATTATATAACTGCTTTGGATCGCGTCCGTGTTAGAGAACAGTTGTAGGAAGTGGTATTGTTGTTACGGCCTACGGGTACATTCAAACAGCTCATTGTTGCACGAAGAAGTACTTTCAGGAATGATAGAAAATGTTCAAAATTTGTCCTCTCAATTTAGATCTAACTGTTTGCATAAATCAAACTAAGGAAATTATTATTAGCATTCAGCAAAGAGTTAGGAGCCATACGAGATGGGATGACTTCTCTGCTTAAGTTTTCCCTATCGTTCCCACACAATCACGATTGGAAGCAAATCGAGCAATAATTTACCTCATTTGGTGACTTTGCTAAAAACTTACTTATTACATGATCTGTGAAATTTTGTGTAGTACTAGCATACAAAAATCGAAACTAGCAGTGAGTAGAAGAATAACTTCGAGAGTTGTGTCCTCAGTTGTTTTGACGATCAACAGAATTTATGATCCAACGAAACATGTAACGACCCTCGTATAATTTTGCTTCATACCTTAGGCTATAGCATCATTATCATATTATATTTATTATTATGATCCTGTCTTAATGTCTGACACAACCTCTAACTATGTCAAGTACATCAGATATACTAGGCTCTCAATACCTGATTAGATACAGTTAGGATGTTCAGCTGAGTTTATTGATCACTAGATGCGACCCTGTTAAGATACCGTTTCAGAAAATGGTCTTTTCCCCTATCGATGATCTGATCTGTTTTGATGTATGAAATGTAACAGATGCATGTTCTGTCAACTGATTGCACTGTATTCCCTTAATATTTGGGGAAGTCTAGATATAGCTTACATTACATCCTGCAAATGAAGTCTAGCTCAGTTGGATGGATGCATTTGGTTATAGTCTCCATATGGGGGAGGTTAGGGGTTCGACTCCTGTCATTCCCCATGTGGGGGATTTTCCCAGAATTGGCAGCCGAGTTTGAATCCCATCGCAATGCCTTGAAGCCCCTTAATGGGAAACTGGATGGCTAGCATGGGGTTGATATTCTCTTCGTGAGATGATTCGAACTCGGGTTGAGAGACTTGGTGCCTCGGTGGCACGCAAGATACTCCGCTGCACCAAACTGCCGTTCAAAAAAAAAAAAAAAGCTTACATTACATCCTAATGCAAAGTTCTTAGACCCCATATTTCTTTGGTTTAATATATAGGTTACTGCCAGCCACGAACAATAACCCTGACCGGAGCGTCGATCATCACTGGCAGCTGGCTAATATTGCATAATGTCTTTGCCACTTCAGCAGCTTTTACCCTATAATTTAGTTAGAAGAAGAAAAGAAAAAAGAAACATAGTTTTTTTTTTGTTTTGAAGATAAAAGAAACATAGTTCAAGGTAACAAGAAATTTAAAAGGATAACAAAACCTCAACAAAAATGTCAACAATTGTTGTCACTAGTCTTTTCTCAACTTATTCACTGTTAGCTCATCCTTCCGTTGGAAAATTTCGTCCAAACTTAACTCTCCATTACATAACTCTTAAAAGTATCAATAACAATTCGAATTCAGCGAATAGAAGAAATGAGGAGTACAAGAAGAGGTACTTGGATGAGGATGGTTATATGAACTATTTATCGCTCGAATACCATTGTCTGGGATACTAAACCTTCTTGGTAACCCATCTCATATTTTCTGCCTACTCATAATTTATGCCCCAGTAATTCGTTAATGTCTTGCTAGTTAGTTAGTTAATGTTTTTTTTTGTTAAGCGCACAGTCATTAAAAAAATGTACTGTACTTGTTTTTCCTCTTATGTAAGGCGGCCGGCATGAAGACATTAGTGGTTTTCCGCTTAAGTTTCATAAGCTCATTTTTTGTGGCTTATTTTGAAACTTTTCGGATTTTATAAGCTTATTATGACATTATAAGTTTATATAAACCGGAAAGTTTTAAAATATGCCGTAAAATTGGAGCTTATGAAATATAAGTCGGAAACCACATAAGCAATAAGCCCGTTATATAAGCCGAAACAAATATAACAAACTCCCCCTTCGGGGGTGTTTGTTTAAGTATATATGCGAGCCTATGAGCTTATTTGATTTCGGCTTATATTTCTTAAGACTCAATTCTCCAGCTTATTTCGAGACTTATGGGCTTATATAAGTTTATTGTATCATAATAAACTTATATAGGTCTACAAGTTTCAAAACAAGCCGGAAAATTGGGGATTTTGAAATATAAGCTGAAAACCCGATAAGATCATAACCCTTATTTTTTCTTTTTTATTAAACGACAAATTCTCACACACGTGTACTACTTATCCAACACTATCTCACAAATGCCTCCAACGAGACTTGAACCTCTCTATTGATGGCACCTCAAGTATCACTAGGTTAAAGGCCTCGGATTCTAAAAGTCTTGTTCTCTCTTCTTGTTTCTTAAAACCTTGAAATCCACCTCTTCTCCCGCATAGATGGTTTTGCAGATTACGCATAAAACATGTGAAGAGACAAACACAAACTTAGTGTTTAGTCAAAGTTTGACTTTAGAAATGTATATATTAGACGTCACAGTGTGATTGTTTCGGACTAGCTAGATAATGAAGTTCTTAGGAATGGACGAAAATTATAATTAGTTCTGGTACCGAGTTGTACTTATAAAAATAGCTATTGCATTGAGAAGCATTAATTAAGTGATTTGGATCGAATCTGTGTTCGAGAACGGTGTGAATGTTTAGAGCTGAGTTTTAGCTGTTTGCGAGAATGACATTTGATTCAGTTAGGTGCTGTTGTTATTGAGCTAGATTCATTCAAGTTAGTGTCTGCATCCATGATTCGATTTCACAAAATGGATAAAAAAACGATAAATCATTGGCATTGATTATGTCTGTATCTATGTTATCATCTGATGCAATTGTTTAATGTTCATGTTTAGCTTTTAGTGTTAGTGACACTTGGAAGAAGTTGTTAGGATTTGATAGTTACATATTTGTGAAGAGCCATACAGGGTGAATTACGAGTGGCTGTGTCATGCTGAGCTATAGCTGTACAGATTATTGTTGCATTAGGAAGTTCATATCTGATATGGATAGAACCAGATAACTAAACGATATGGACCACATCTATGTTATAATCCAATGCAATTGTTTTGATTTGAGGTTTAGCTGTTTGTGTAGATGACACTTGAGAAGTTCTTAGAACTAGACATCTGCATGACTGCAATTGTTTGAGGACCTGTAGGAAGTGAAAATTGGTGGCCGTATTGTTGTTGGGTACATTCAAACAGCTAATTGTCGCAGGAAGAAGTACTTTCAGGAACTTATTAAAAAGTGTTAAAAATTTGTCTTCTCGATTAAGATTTAACTTTTTGCATAATGAAACCAAGGAAGTTATTATCAACACTCAGCAATGAGTTAGGAGCCATATGAGCTGAGGTGACTTCTCTGCTTAAGCTTTCCCTATCGTCCTAACACAATCACGATAGGAAGCAAATCGAGCAATAATTTACCTGATTCAGTGACTTTGCTAAAAACGTATGTGATCTGTGAAATTTTGTGTAGTACTAGACTACTAGCATACAAAGATCGAAATTAGCAGTGAGCAGAAGAAGAAGATTGAAAGATGTGTCCTTAGTTGTTTTGACGTCATATATCAATTTTGCTTCATACCTGATGTGGTAGCATCATTATCATACTATATGTTCAAATGTCAATCATGATCCTGTCTAAATGTATGACATAACCTCTAACTATGTTGAGTACATGATATACTATTGGTTCATACTAGGCTTTTAATACCTGTTTAGATACAGCTCAGATATTCAGCTGAGTTTATTGGTCACTAGATGCGACCCTGTTAAGAAACTGTTTGAAATAATGATTTCTTCCCCAGTCGATGATTTGATGAGTTTTGATGTATGAAACGTAACAGATGCAGTTTCTGTCAAATAATTGCACTGTATACCCTTAATATTTGGGGAAGTCTAGATATTGCATACATTACATGTTAATTCAAAGTTCTTAAAACACATTTTTTCTTTGGTTTGAATTGGTTAGGTGTCAACCATGGACAATAACCCTGACCGGAGCGTTGATCATTACTGGCAGCTGGTTAGTATTGCATAATGTCTTTGCCACTTCAGCAGCTTCTGCTCTAATCGGTGCCTGGTGGTACATCTTTCTGTACTCTTACCCAAAGGTAACATCACACGACTTAGTAAAATTAAGTGTGAGCATTAAGCAAACACAAGACGATGGCCAACTAGATACTACATACAGTCGTCTTTATCAAATGTTTTTGTTTCAGGCATATACAGAAATGATTGCTGAGAGGAGAAAGAAAGTTAACAGTGGCGCCGAAGACACATTTGGCTTTAGAAACAGCCCTTAACCTTTTGCTTTTTGTATGTAAATTGTTAACTATTTGAGATCACACAGTTCCATAGCAATAAAATTGCCCTCTAATTTTATGCACCACGACAGCAATTATGCAGCAAAGAAGCATACGTTAATTTAGTCGCTAAAATAAACAAGTTACGTAACTCTTCTATTCTAGTCAACAACACACAAGGGTTGTATATTTATAACCCACAATCAAGCCATCCAAAAAGATTACATCATCCAAAATAATTGACCCACTTTTAAGCCAACCAGGAACATTTAACAGTAATTAATTTAAAGCGAGACACGAACAAGGTCAAGACCTTTTGTTTTCAGGAACATAAGTATACGAACCCATCTAGCAAGCTAGACGGGCACATCAAGTTTTGTGTAATTATGCAAAGATGGTAACACGAATCTAATGTCAGTAGCAATAGGTATATAAAATTATCACAAACTAGTAAACCTTCCTTTAAGGTGTAATTATGTTCTGTCAAAATCTTGAATCAAAGTATACAGGAAGTAGTAGATACAACTAAGTTGCATATCATTTGTCAATGCCATTCACTAATTAGGCTGGACCCAAATTTTGATTGTCCGATCATTCATAAGTCCTGCAGAAGCAATCATGTTCTCCGTTGGGTGACAATTTACAGATATAACAGTATCCGTATGTCCTTCAAGTTTCTGAAGCAAGTTCTTCCCCTGCAGATCCCAAATGTAGACACAATTATCCTCCGAGCCACTAACAATGTATTTGCCATTTGTCACTGAAAACGTCGGCATTATGCAATAAGTTTTGTTTACATGCCCTGTATACATCTTCAAGAACTTCCCTGTTGAGTAGTTCCAAAGCTTCTGCATTTCACAGAAATAAAAGACCAAATGTTAGAAGCCTGATAAATTGTACACATCTGACATCACACTCGTTCTCCAGTTACAAACATATACATCCAGAATTTTCTTGGGCTCAATAAGCACACATTCACAAGATTCAGTATCAACATATAATGTAACTCAATAAGAAGACTTTGAAGTTGATACGATGTGCTCCAAAAGTCAATCAGTAACTCAGGTTTTCTATATTCTTCAGGGGAGGAGTAATCAGATGTCAAGATGCAATAAACGTAGCATTACTCAGCAGAAACAAGCTAACATTAAGTTGGTTCTGAGAACAGGTTTGCACCTAACATTCAGTTCCATACCCAACCAAAATACTAGCTATGTTTTTGTTACCCGTTTCAATCGATTTTCCCTAGTGCCTAGTGGAGCAAAGAATGCACTAAAACGAAACTAATAATTCAGCTCTAACTCATGTCCTATGAACTACTTATTACGTCATACATATCCCAAAATCTATCTGTCTATCATTCAACCGCAATAACCCTAATTAGCTAATCATAAAGCAATGCACAAAATCCCCAAATCCCAGCTAATTTTTGAAGCATCTACATTATCGGCTATGATTGAAATGCACAAGGGAAAACATGCCAACGAATATGGAACTTCTCGCTGTCTCAAAATTGGACTAATGAGCAAAAAACACACAAACATCACATAATTAAAACGCCAAACAAACTAACCAGATTATCGTCAAGAGTCGCCACAAGTATAAACTTCCCATTGGGCGAAAACTTAGTAAACGAAACCCCGGGCACCTTATCATCAATCAACGTCTTCAAACACGTCCCGGTAACCACATCCCATATCTTACAGCTCCCATCATGACTCCCACTGACAATCAAACTCCCATCTCTATTAAAATGCACACTCGTAACGGGCAAACTATGCGCCTTAATCACAAAACTCGCCTTCCCAGTCTTAACATCCCACACCCTAATCGTCTCATCAAACCCACCGCTGACAATCATATCACTCCCCCCACTAAAGTTACAACAAAACACAACACCAGTATGTCCTTTTAACGTTTTGAAACATTCCATATCTTTAACACTCCAGATTCTGAGGGTTTTGTCGTCTGAAGCTGAGCAGATGTAGTGGGAATCGGAGGACCAGGCGACATCTGAGATGCCTTCGGTGTGGCCTGTTAGGGTTTTGAGTAGGGTTAGGGTTTGGGTGTCCCATAAGATTAGGGTTTTGTCGAGGGAAGCTGAAACGAGGAGTTTACCGGAGCTGGAGAACTTGACGCAGGAGACGGCGGAAGTGTGGGCGGAGAGGGTTTTGAGGAGGCGGTATGGGGCGTATTGTGGTGGTGGTGTGATGGTGTTTGGGTTATTGCTGTTGCTGCCCATTGGGTTCGAGGTTTGTTTGGTGTAGAGGGGTGTTTGGATGTTATTTATAGGTGTTTTAGAAAAACCCCAACTTCCTTCAATTCAACTTTCTTCTATGGGGCATTTGCATATGTATGTAAACTTGTATATTTGCATATTTCCACAAACCATGTTTAAATTTGATTGTAATTATGTATTAAAAACTTGTACTATAGAGAAATATACAAATAAACAAGTATATTTGGGTATATATGCAAATTTCCTTTCTTCTATTAACATTGTTCGTCCAATCTTGAGAGTGTTAGGAGCGGTTGGCATCAGAATCTGGTGCCAAAGTTGTTACGTAAGATTTTGAGGTTTTGACATCAAAATTCTGTTGGTATCACATTTCAGGGATGTGCCAACGAAAATAATTATTTTTTTCACTAAATAACTTAAATAAAAATTTCATTAAATTAAAATAAACAATACAATAAAAAAACATAACAATTTAATGATTACGGCTCAAATGCTCCAAAAGATCAGTTCGAAGTTCGTTGTGCACTCTTCAGTCTCGAATTTCTTTAGTTTTCCTCTCATGTATGTTGATCCGCCACTGCTTCTAACATAAGAGTTTGATATTTATGATCCCGCCTTTAAATTGAGCCTGTAAAGCCTTGGGACAATATCTCCAATCCCAGTGCATGCAATCAATACTCCCGAGCATTCCCGGGAGTCCATGTTTCTGATTGTGCAATGCATATATATTTTCTATATCCGCGGGAGTAGGTTTTCTCAAAATATGTTTCAACATATAAGTCATAAATGCATTTAGTAAAATGAAGCAAACATTCTCTAGCAGTGCGTTCAGCAATTTGCAAATACTCGTTAAATGCATCGGGTGAGGACCCATACACCAATTGACGAAATGCCAAAGTGATTTTTAGAACGGGGTGAATACTATCCCGACCGGTAGCATCCAGCCCCGTGCGAAAATAAGAAAAGTATTCGGGAAGAGGGTCGACATTATGATTTAAAATATCATTGACAATTTTTATAAAAAGCCTTGAACTCATACGATACCTTCGCCGAAATTTCTCTTCCGTATATTCTGCAGGAGTTTCGGCATCACCAAAGTAGTCACTTAGCAATCTTCGACTCACGTCTTCTCGATCACGAGGTATGTATGTCCTCGTATGCCCCGAACCCGATCCACCGACTCCTTGATTACACATAGCAACAAATGTCTCATACTCCGCTAAGCCTCGAGTGTAACGTTCATGAGCGTTACCGAAATATTTTTCGTATTCGTCGACAGTGTTTTGGTAAGGATCCATGTGATGAAAAAATTAAGAGTAATAGATGTATAAGAGATATGAAATGTAAAAAAGGTTTGAGGTTTAATTTATAGAGCGATTTAGGGTTTTTTTGAAAAAAAAGTTTTTAACAAAATAATATTTTAGCCCTCAAACGGCTAGTTTTTTTTTTGAAAAAAAATTGCCTTTTAGCCCCTCCCAACGGCTAGTTTTTGGGCTGAATTTTAAAAAATATTGCAAAAAAACCCATCCCAACGGATACATTTTCATAAATTTTAAAAAAATATGGTCGGTTGGCGCTGGCTGATCCGGTTGGCGCGAGGCGGGAAACGGTGCGTCAACGCTGACCTGGCGCTAAAGGGATATCAGCTCCCGCTCCCCCTCTCTTAGTAAGTTAAAAGATTAAAAGTGACATCTATTTTGCTTTTGAAAAAAAAGAAAGTGACATCTGTTACTTTTTTTTTCTAATACATTTAATTGCCTTGCAACAGATAATTAGTTATATATTAATTGATTTGTTGATCAAACTGATATTTCGATGACTTGATTCAGTTGACCTGGTGGTCTAACATATGACCTGATGATTTGATCGGACTGATTCAATGATCGAATCTGTGACCCGATGACTGATAAATTTGTTTCATATTTTAAGATTTTGTTTAATTTAAATATGAAAATGTTTAAATTTCAACATTTGACATACACCCTTTATATGTAGTAGAGATATAGATATAGATACAAACAGAGATAGAGATGAGTACATGTAGGCGTGTACATGGTCTAAAAATTGGACCGGACTGATTAAGATATAATCAAATCAAAATCGAATTGGTCCAAAACGCGGGCCTAAGATCGAACTGAAATTGTCGGTCCTACAAGACATAATCATTATGTATTCTGTAAGAACGAACCGGACTAGTTCAGATCGAATGTAACGAAAAGCATGGACCAAACCGAACTAGTTGGGATCGAATGTAACGAAAAACATGGACCGAGGACCGAAAATACATATGGTCTAGTTCGATTCAGACTGGTCGACGATCCAATATGTTGGGAAATATTTGTATTTATACTAAAGTATCGTTAGTTATATTTAGTACTGCTGGCAGTGGTATGTACCACTAGTATTAAGACAGTACTTCTAGGTACCGGTAGTGTTAAGTGTATGTGTCGGTAGATTAAATAAGTACGATATATATCATTAGCAAAGATATGTTAAAGTCATATTAGTAGTATATTGTATGGGATATGTGTAAGTCCATAGAATATCCTGGGTGTTCCTTGTAGTATAAAAGGAACATACGGGTGTTGAGAACGATACACCTCAACATCTCAACAATCTTAGTTGATCAATGAAGTTAATAGTTAGTAAACTTCTTGTGTTCTTCTTAGCACATATAAGTTAGATTCCGCCTAACTTATACTTGTTAGTCGAGTTTCTCTCGTGCCTAGTTTGATTACAAGCTACGTACAATCCTTAACAAGCTTTAGATCTATTCATTAGGATAAACAAGTGGTATCAGAACTTGTTGAAAAACCCTGAGTAAGAAGAAAAAACCCAAATCCTATTCTCAAAACAAACCTTATAACGTTTGATGATGAAAAGCCCAATTAAATCCTCACTTTGGCGAAGAAGATGAAGATACTACCAAGAAGGATAACCCTCCTGTTGCACATGCCCCACACACTATCTTCTCTATCAAACTTCCACTGTTGACCACAGGTAACTATGAAACGTGGGTCATGAAGATCGAACACTACTTGCATCACATTGATTACTCTTTATGAGAGATAATTCTAAAGGGGAATAGTAAGGTTAGTGTAGTCACTACAGAGGATGGATTAGTCGTTATCATCCCTCAAAAGACTGTTGCTGGGATTCAAGCACAGGAAAAGAAAATAAGGGCTAAGACCATCTTAACTATGGCATTGCCAAAAGATCATATAGCTAGCTTTCATCATTATAATGATGCTAAAGTTATGTGGAATGCTATCAAGCTAAGATTTGGTGGTAAAGACAAATCTAAGAAAATGAGAAAGTCTGTTTAAAAGAAGGAATTTAGAAGCTTCTCAATTCCTAGCTTATAAGGGATTCACAAAGGCTACAACATATTTCATAAGCTGCTCACTCAATTAGCAACACTTGGTGCTCATGTATCTATAGAAGATGCTAACATGAAGTTCCTTAGGTCATTACCGATTGAATGGAAGTCTATTGCCATGAACTTTTTAACCAAATACGACATTCACTACGTTTCCTTTGATGATATGTACAACAACTTTAGGGTGTTTGAAACGGATGTCAAAGGACCTACTTGACCTTCATTAAGTCTATCAAACGTGGCGTTTGTGTAATTGTGTCTGAGGACTCTAGCGGTACTTCATATCTTTAACACTCCAGATTCTGAGTGTTTTGTCGTTTGAAGCTGAGCAGATGTAGTAAGAATCCGAGGACCAGGCTGTTGGGAATAAATTTTAAAGACTTAGCCACTGACAGAGGTTGTCTAGCCATTGATGAAGTATACTCTAGCCACTGTCAAAGTTTTGTGTAGACGCTGATAGAAGCCACTGATAAAAAGATTCCCATCCACTGATGGGATTGCATGGATCAACACAAAGTTTATATTAACGAAGATTTAGTCGAATCTGTTATTTACTTTATTTATCTTTGTATATCTTCCTAATTTAGTTGATTGTTGCTTATTGTACGAGGCTCCTTGATCTATAAAAGGAGGTCTTAGGTTTAGAAGTTCAATACGCTTTTATACACTATTCTCATTGTTATTATTAATCGATTGAAAGTTTGATAGTCGTTGTGTTTGTGTTTTTTTTTCTACGTGTTAGATTTCGCATAACACTTGGATTATTAATCACACAAAGTTTCCCTACGTATTACTCTTGATATTATCTCGATAATACAAAGCTAAATCGATCTAAGTTTAGGATCAACAAGTGTTATTAGAGCTTTTTGAGGAACTTTAATCTTAAAGAACAAAACACTATCTCACAAATGCCTACAACGAGACTTGAACCTCTCTGTTGATGGCACCTCAAGTATCACTAGGTTAAAGGCCTCGGATTCTAAAAGTCTTGTTCTCTCTTCTTGTTTCTTAAAACCTTGAAATCCACATCTTCTCCCGCATAGATGGTTTTGCAGATTATGCATAAGTATAAACTTAAACTAGCCAGATTATCGTCAAGAGTCACCACAAGTATAAACTTCCATTCAGCGAAAACTTCGTAAACGAAACCCCGGGCACCTTATCATCAATCAATGTCTTCAAACCCGTCCCCGTAACCACATCCCATATCTTACAGCTCCCATCATGACTCCCACTCACAATCAAACTCCCATCTCTATTAAAATGCACACTCGTAACGGGCAAACTATGCGCCTTAATCACAAAACTCGCCTTCCCAATCTTAACATCCCACACCCTAATCGTCTCATCAAACCCACCGCTCACAATCATATCACTCCCCCCACTAAAGTTACAACTAAACACAACACCAGTATGTCCTTTTAACGTTTTGAAACATTCCATATCTTTAACACTCCAGATTCTGAGGGTTTTGTCGTCTGAAGCTGAGCAGATGTAGTGGGAATCGGAGGACCAGGCGACATCTGAGATGCCTTCGGTGTGGCCTGTTAGGGTTTTGAGTAGGGTTAGGGTTTGGGTGTCCCATAAGATTAGGTTTTTGTCAAGGGAAGCTGAAACGAGGAGTTTACCGGAGCTGGAGAACTTGACGCAGGAGACGGCGGAAGTGTGGGCGGAGAGGGTTTTGAGGAGGCGGTATGGGGCGTATTGTGGTGGTGGTGTGATGGTGTTTGGGTTATTGCTGTTGATGCCCATTGGGTTCGAGGTTTGTTTGGTGTAGAGGGGTGTTTGGATGTTATTTATAGGTGTTACTAAAAACACCGACTTCGTTCAATTGAACTTTAGTTAGCAGTGCGGAAACGAGCTGAGCCGAACTTGAATTTTTGTTCAAGTTTTATAAAGTTTTAGTTTAATCGGTTTGTTTCGAGCATTATTATTTTGGCTCAGGTTTAGCTCGTGATATGCTAGATAAGTTTGAATTTTGCTCGAGCTTGGCTTATTTATACGACCTAACATTGTAAAAATAAAATTTGATTTGAGCTCGATTCGTAATATATCTAAATTAGGCTCGTTAATAAGCTCGTATATAAAACATTAGGCTTGCGAGCTCAAAAGAGCTTTGTACGTAAAGTTTGAAATCGAGCTCGTATAATAAACGAGCTGCAACTTAGGCTCGAGCTCGAACTTTTCACCAATCCGAACTCAAGTTTTTCACGCGTTGTCCCACTCGTTTTCACCTATAATTAAAACGTTGAAGTGAGATATATCAGTTATTTTTCTAATAAACTATGTAACAGCGTAATTGCTTAGCGGCAGATAATTAACGATATATTAATTGACTTATTGGTCGAACCCGTAACCGAGTGACTCAATCGGATTGACCTGATAGTCTAACACATGACCCGATGACTTGACCGGGTTGACCCGATGACTTGACCGGGTTGACCAGATGATCGAACTCGTGACCCGTTGACTAACCGGGTTAACCCGGTGGTCAAAACCGTGATCTGGTAACTCGATCGGGTTGACTCGATGGTCGAACTTGTGACCCAGTGACTAATACATTTGTTTCCTACTTCAACATTTTATTTAATTTTAATATAAAAATGTTGAAATTCCAAGATTTGAAATATACCATTTATATATAGTAGAGATAGAGATAGAGATGAGTATATGTAAGGTGCATAATATAGATTTTTAGTCAATTAACAATTAATGTTCGTTTTCTTCGACTCGACTCGAATTGATTTCCGATTTAACGTAGATTAATTTGTTCTTGGTAAAACGAATATTTTTGGTATTTTAAAAAACTAAAATTAGAATAAAAACTATTTAAACTATCTATTTAAACTATTTTTAAAATTAAATCTAATTTAATTAACTAAAACCTTTCTATTTAAATTTTAAAAACTAATCTATTTGAAGAAATGTGAAAGCTATTTTAAACTAATTTTAACTATTTTAAAACTAATTAGAATTTAAACAAAATCTACTTAAAACTATTTTCAAATAAAACTAAATTAATTTTGAACTAATTTAAAAAAAAAACTAAAACTTATTTAAATAAAATATTTTTTCTTTTTATTTTTTATTTAAAACTTAATAAAACGAAATTTATATAAAACTTTTAACTAAATTTAATTAAATCAAAACTTGTATTAAACTATTTAATTAACTGCCAGCTAAGATTTAACAAATCTATATTAATAGAAAGGACTGATAATAAATGCAAGTAAAAGCCTAGAAGAGATGGTTATGGTGTTGGACTGTTAAGCGAAAGGTCCAGGGTTTGAGTCTGGTTATTGACAAATTTTTTTGCTATATTATTTTTTTTGGAACTTTTTGAATACTCAGACCAATAGGGTCTGAGTTTTTCAGCAGTAACAGAAACACTAACAAAACCAAATAAGCTTAATAAACTAACAAATAAGCAGATGAACAATTTCAAATAAGCTAAAACAAAGAACCTAATAAGCAGACAAAACTAAAAATAAGCTAATACTGAACACAAGAATAAGCAGATTAAACTATCTAAACAAAGCTAATAAGCAAATGAAATTAAGCAATAGACTAAAACTTAAAATAAACTAGCAATCCAACCAAAACAAAGCTAAAATAAGCCGAAGAGCAGATAAGCTAATAAGCAGATAGATCAATAACAGATTATTACCAAAATATATTTTAACTACTCAGATTTAAAACAAAATGAAATAACCAAATATAACGAAATAAGCAGATTCAATTAGCAGATAAAAAAAACTACGAGCATAAATCCAAAAGAGCAAATCCGAACAACTTACATCACATAAACATAATAACATAAGCAGATAATTAATCTAAACTTAAATAAAAACAATAAAGAAAAGAAGATGAACCTTGTGTCGATACCGTTGAGCCGAAGGGTGAGCGCTGAGCTCCCTTTTGGTTAAACCGAGTCAAACACCACCATTAATCATCAACCCGAATCATCACCGTCGTTTACTCGAAACATCTCGAACCAAAAACAAATACCAAACCGAACCAATATATTTTTATAATTTTCCCAGTAGGGAAAAATTAAATACCACTTTTTACTCCAATGATTATTAATATAAAACAGATTAAATTAAATTGCAAGTAAATTAAATTAATTAAAGAGACAAAGTTTAACAGAATATAAATTTTATTAATAATCAAAATCTGAGTACAATACTTGAGAAAATAAAAATTACAATTCAAACCTAAAAACTATTTTGCATAAATAAAAATTAAAATAAAAAGTGCACCAACAAATTACAGATTTATGGGGGTATTTATAGCCAACCCCCAAGGCTTCTTCATGAAGCTTCGTGAGCAAGAAATTAAATCCCAACCGTCAAATGCATCATTTCTTCTTTCTCTCTCTTCTCTTCTTGATCAAATGGCTGAGAATACACCCTTTGCACACGGATTGCCAACTGTCAAGGGGTGTGTTTGTTGTGCTTCTTTAATCTGAGGTGGAGCCTTCTTATTGGAGGGTTTGGTAGTGGTGATGTGTGAGAGCCAATCAAGATAGGGGTTTTAAGCCACATATGATTTGAGGAGAGGACCACCAGTGTTTGCTTCCGATAAAGGGGGGATTTAAATGGCACTTGTGTGAATCACACGAATCAGTGAAAAACCCCAATTTTTATGAGGTAATTTTTGGTTAGGGTTTTGGTACAGTAAAAATGGTGGTGGCTGCTTATTTTGTGGGAGAGAAGAAAGTGGGTGAAACTGCTTTCTTGTTATTATCGAATGGAGGTGTGGGGTAAATAAATAAAAGTGTGTGTGAGTGATTGTTTAGTAAACACGTGTGCGGGAATGGTTGTGAGGGTTGACCATGAGTTTTTTTGACCAAACAAAGTTTATACTTTGTTTAACCGTCCCATGTATGTGCAAACAATTGGGATTGGCCCATGATAATTCCTTCCGTCTCATTTGTTTGCATTATGGGCTTGGGCCCAAATTTACTCCATATGTTACAAAATTATATTCCAAATTGGGCTTTTAAGGCCCATTAACAAAAAGTGGGACCCACAAAGCCCAATAACTTTGATAAATTAAATCCCCGAATAAAACGACTTGGTGGCTTTTCGATCTTTTTTTAAAAATTGTGTCGACTTTGCCGGTTTTCGTGATCTTTGGCACACTTTTGGTCTTTGACTTTGTCTTTGTCTCTTTCTTGGACTTTTCTTCAACATTTGACTGTGAAATCCCGTGTTTTCTTTCCTTTTGATCATTTGTACCTATTTCACACAAAAACACAAAACCACGCGTAATTCCGACTTTTACAATATTAAACACATGATTAGGTCTTGTTTTTCCTTGATTTTAGTGGCAAAAGGATAAGTGTTTACACACTTATTAAATCCCCTACACTTGACCATTGCAATGACCCCATGCAATGTATAGTTTTAAAGCATAAAGTTACATTTCTCTCATAATTAATCCATCTCGGCCTTATTAAGATAAACTATTACTACTACGATGAAAGGATAAAAACTTTAAAGGAAACAAAAGTTATAAAAATTTATTAACTTGGAAATTATTTGATGGAAGAAACTCGTAAAGAAATATAAGACTTAAATTAGGGCTTCGGTGTCATGAATATTAATCACCCTCAAGTTTCACGTTCCCCATACCAAGCTTAAAAACGAGATCATTGTTTACCATAAGTTCTTAGGTTAAAACCACTTATATAAGACAATTGTGTAATACTCTTTCTCCAATTCCTACGATGTATCTCTAGATTTTATTGATTGTCATTCACCCGTAGGCTCATTTGACTTATTTGATAATTATTAGTCCAAAAATGAAGGCCAAACGGTGCAAACCCGACACTCAAAACCTAACCTCGTCCTCGAAAACGTTGTTACTAAAGTAAGCCCACATCAAGGATGATTTAACACGATTTGGGGAATAAATTCCCGGATCCAAAATTTGGCCAATAGTACTACTTATTAATTATTCCTCCAAAGTCATGTAGACTTTATGTGGAGTTTAGCAAGTTCACATCATATACCCTTGGGCTCTTTAAGATGTAAAAATGCTCCTCATTTATTGTCCACACCCTAAGGCTCCTTGAACGATAAACGAGGGAATTGATTTTTGATCATTTTTTATTCAACACTTACCATGCCATACACCCTAAGGCTCTAATGACAAGGTTCGTGCTACATGCCCCACACCCTAAGGCTCCTTGAGGTCATGTTTTAATCTTATTCTTTCTTATTTATGATATATATAGTAGGCCAAATTCCACGGTCCCATGGTCTGAATACCTCCTACTTAGTGGTTATGATCCACCTTAGTCGGAAGTCCACAACGCTGACACCCTCAATGTGTTCATGCTTTAATTACAAGGAGAATAAAGATTTGTCTAAGAGTTAAGATATCGAATTGACACCGCAAAAATCCTCATTTATTAAGCAATTAAATATACAAGCGGGAAGAAAGAGCCACAAAAACTCATATAAGGAAGAATTAACCCTTAAACTTATTATCAACTCTATCATCTCTTGTTCTCCACAATTTAGAATCTCAAAGAATGAGACTCGTGGATGCTTAGCCTAATAAACCAATTAAGGTCCATATGGTTAAGGATACTAGCTAGAGTAAACTTGGATAAGTAAACTTGGGTTGAGTCAAAATATTCACGACGGGCCTAATATATCAAAGATATCTAAACTTGTTAAAACCATTTTATTCATTTATTTATTTATTTTTTGACTTTATTCTTGAAATATATAAATACGATGCGATGACAAAAGGAAAGAAAATAAATAGAAATACTACTAGGCCAAAATAGATCAAAAATTTGAAAAACGTTCAAAAAATTTTAATTTTCCGGTTAAATGGGGTCAAATTCATGGAAAAGCCCACTAAAATTCGATAGAAGTCCCCCTATACTTAATATAAACATTGTCCTCAATGTTTAAGCATGTGGGAGAATAAACTCCCCTACACTTAGGACATTGAGTACGTTGTTTAAAATCGAGCTAAGGAAGAGATAACTAAAGTGATTACATTTATTCAACTTATTTATATACATGATTGAATCACAATAGCAAAAACTTATCGAAGGAACCGGGTACACGGGAAACACGGGAACACGGGTCGCGTCAAAAATACCAAAAGTGGATCATTAAGCACATGTCCCTGCACAATCACAACACAAACAACCTACTTGGCTCCCCTACACTTATTGGCGGAAATGGGTGAAGGTGAAAAAAGGGTGGAAAAGGTAAAAATCTAACCTAGTTAAACGATGCTTTATTTATTAATCACGAGTCTCTAGCTCGACTTGAATTTCCGAATGTTATAATTCAAATGGGAAAATCATGGAAAAACCGAGATTTCCAATGGAGGAAAATCTCTCCATGATAAAGGGGTGAAACAAAGTCATATAAGGCATATCCCTTGAAAATCCACCCGGGTCAAACACATAATTTCCATCACAAAAGGAAATAAACCCCGAGGTGGTAAAGTCACGCAAGTCAAAGAAGAGTGGGGTATCCTTAGGCAATGAAAGGGTAGTATGGTGATATGGTAATGAAAGCACTAAAGTCTCTATTCCGGGATCAAACACCGGTTCCTTAACGGGAAAATAGCAAGAGGAGTTGACATTTAAGCTCAAAATATCATCAAAATCCAAAGTGGGAAAGTCGTCCTCTTCCAAACTTGATGTGAAAACATAAGTATCGTCGGAGTCATAGGAAAACTCTTCCTCATGAGGAAAATAGGTATTTAGAAAGATATCTAAATCCTCCTCAAATGGAATAACCTCTAAAGTAGGAATGATCTCTAAGAGTGGAGGATCTTCCTCAAAAGTCATGACTTATAAAATTGGAGTATAAAAGTCAAAGGGAGTCTCCATAGAAAAATCACTCATAGAGATGTGAGGTACATTAAGATCATGGGGTGGGTCATCAAAGTTAATGAGATCACTTAAATAAGTGTCATCATCATAAGTATCCAAGATTGGTTGATAAAAAATGGGTGGGTCAAAAGTGGGTGGGTCAAAAGATGGGTCGTCTAAACCGAAGATAGTGTGATCACTTGAAGAAGTGTCATCACTATAGGTGTCATAAATAGGAGTTTCAAAAATATGAGGCTCTAAGGGAAGGGATGAAGTTATCACAAAATCATTTTGATTAGATTTTTCAATTCCAAAAGGATTAATAAAAATCTCGTCATTATCATAATTAAGAACATCAATCATATTGACCGACTCTTTTCCATTTGATTTTGTTGTGATTTTTCCCATTTTAAAACTTGTTGTTCATCCCTAACCCTAAGAATTAACTCCCCTTCGGCCACATCAACTAAGGCTCTTCCGGATCGTAAGAATGGTCTACCAAGTATTAACGGAATACGAGGATCCATCTCATAGTCGACGACGACAAAGTCCACGGGAAAAGTGAATGTACCAACTCGAACAAAAACGTCTTCGGCAATACCAACGAGGTATGCGAGAGTTCTATTAGCTAACTCGAGAGTCATGCGAGTTGGTACAAGGTCAGGTAATGATAATTGTTTCCATACCGAGAGTGGCATAAGATTGATGCTAGCGCCGAGAACCGCTAAAGCCATACAATCATAAATTTGGGGAAACGAGCAAGGTAACACGAATCGTCCGGGATATCCTAGCTTTTCGGGAAGCTCTTTGAGAAGAATCACGGAACAATTCTCATTTAAACGGGTGTTAACGAGCTCAACCATTTTTTCTTTCTTATTAAGCAAATCTTTTAACATTTTCACAAATTTTGCATTTGAGCAAGTGCTTCAATAAGGCTAATGTTAACAATGACGTTGGAAATCATTTTCAAAAAGTTAGAGACATGAACGTCATCTTTGGTGAGCACTTTAGCCTTGTCTAACCTAGAGGGATAAGGGATATTGGGTTTAGGCTTTGAAGGTTGAGAAGGATAAGGACTTGCTTCTTGAACAACCTTAGGGTTGGGTTCTTTGGGCAATGGAGAACTAGTACTAGGAGTGGTAGTGGGAGGAATCACCGAAGGGGGAGTAGGATTACTCATTATGACCTCCGGGCCTTGTCTCTCCTTTATGGGCGAAGAGATGGAAGGTCCCACTAAAGTGGCTCCACTTAGAGTAGTGATAGCACTCACATTAGCACGAGGGTTAATCTCGGTATTAGAAGGTAAGGCTCCTTGGGGTCTAAGGGCTTGAATCATTGTCAAAAATTTCTTATCGATCGATTCTTGCATCTCTCTCATAATTCGCTCATGGTCGGTCAATTTTTGTAGAACCAAGTCCATTTGAGGATTATGCATATTCATTTGATTATACCCTTGATTAGGAAAACCTTGATTAGGAAAACCTTGGTTTTGATATTGAGGTTGAAAACCGTTGTTATTATGAAAACCTTGGTTATTATTTTGAAAACCTTGATTTTGACCATTAAAATTCCCTTGATTTGCATTCCCTTGAAAATTACCCATTTGAGGACCTTGGTTCCTGTATTGGTTTTGGGTATTTTGGGCGGGTGGGGGTGGTCTTTGTGGAGCTACAAAACCCGGGGGAGCCAAATAGTTATTAGACTTATAAGACAAATGGTTAACATCAACATTTGGTTTAAAATGAACCTTCTCATTAGCCTTGGTGTTATAAGCATAAACTTGTTGTTGTTGATTGTAAACCTTGTCACAATTAAAATATGAATGTGGTCCACCACAAGTCTCACACGTTTCACTAGTTTCTTTCAAGGCATTAACTTGACCCTTTATTTCTTTGGTTTGTAAAGCAATTGATTCAACAAGCGAAGTAAGCTTATCAATTCTTTGGTCGTTCTCACTAGAACTAGCACTTGCCATAGTGGCCCTAACACTCTTGGTTTGTACTTTAGCCTTGTTTTCAATTATGGCCCAAGCCTCGTTCATTGATTTCACAAGAATATTGCCCCCGCGACACTATTAAGCGAGTCTTGGTCATTTAGAGTTAAACCATTGTAAAACGTATTAATTTGATGCACTTTAGTGAAACCATGTTGTGGAAATTTTCTTAAAGGCTCTTTAAATAGATCCCAAGACTCACTAAAAGTTTCCCCATATTTTTGTTCAAAGGTAATGATTTT
This sequence comes from Glebionis coronaria, assembly GCA_025667525.1. Classification (NCBI taxonomy): domain Eukaryota; kingdom Viridiplantae; phylum Streptophyta; class Magnoliopsida; order Asterales; family Asteraceae; genus Glebionis; species Glebionis coronaria. The sequence continues at coordinate 553,712,584 of CM046879.1, forward strand.
GTAGAAACTAGAAGAGGGGGGGGGGGGGGGGGGGGGGTTGAATAGTTTCTCTTCGATTGGTGACCAAATTAAAATTTCTTTCAATTTGGTTTGTATCAAAACTATCTTTTACTTAAAGCTAAGTTGCATAATGATTAGGTTCATTGAAATGCACTAGCAAGAATAATAAGCAAGTATAATGATAATGAAATAAGTAAAGAGCAAGGAAGGAGACAACCTAGTAGGAAGACACCAAGATTTATAGTGGTTCGACAACGAGGCTCTATCCTCGTTTCTACTCCACTCCTCGAGTACACCTACTCGAGATTTCCACTATATCCACAAGCTCCCTTCTCGGCGGAGAAAACCTTACATCGTTGCTTACATTATTTTCCGACACTAAGCTAAATGTCGAGACCTCATCTTTAGCTAGGACCAATCTACACGACGTTGCCTACTTCACAATTTAACGACACAAGGCTATATGTCGAGTTCTAATCTTAAGGTAGAACCAATCTTCACGACGTTGCCTACTTCACCATTTTACGACACAAGGCTAGATGTCGAGTTCTAATCGAAAGCTAGAACCAATCTTCACGACTCTTCACTTTGAAGCTAAGTGAGAACTTCACACAACACAACTACTAATCACTTTAAAGTTTAATGAGAACTCACAAGACACAACCACATCACTTTATAGTTTAGTGAGAACTCCTAATCAAATCTATTACAACTCAACTAGACTTATCCAAGTACACACATGTAGCTTGGATTTACACAACACAAATCCAAGCAAACACATATGCAATGGATGTACACAACAAATCCAAGTATTCACAAATAACTTGGATGAACACAACTAGTTCAAGTATTCATAAATACATTGGATTGACCTAAAACACAAAGGTATCATGATGAATATGACTAGCTCATAAATTCATCTTTATCACTACACTAGTGAGTGAGTGATCTTCTCATTGGACATGGTAAAGGAGGGGATCAAGAGGATAATCATATGTAAACATCCTTAACAAATTAAGTGATCATTTACTAATGATTATGCTATAGAAAATAGAAAAGGGGCTGAGAAAAACGTCCAAGAGGCTTGTTGGAAAATGAGATTTGACCCACTATTTAAAGGAGACAAAGTTACAACGGATCTATAACGGCTACTGTGCGCGGTACCTTATCTCACCCCGCGGTACCATATCGCTAAGGTACCGCGTAGGTACTTAAGGTACCGCCACTAGACTCCGCTCCGTTTTTTGTCTTTTAGTGGGGTGGGAATATCTGAGGTATTTGAACCCTTCAAAGGATATTCTAACAGCATTTGGAATATGCCATTTTCAAATTTTCATTTTCCATTTTAATAAAACATTTTCTAAAAAAGAAAGTTTATTAAAAAGTCTTTTGTCTTATTAGCAAAAGTGAGTTTTAAGGATAATCATTTTGATGATCACTAAGTATGATTAAGAAAGGTTAGTGATATGATTATTACCTTGATGATAGTGTTAGTTAAATAATTCATTTTGTGTTTCTACACTAAATGTGTTGTATGGTTTGTTGTGATCAAAACTAAGAAAGATTAGTTAACACTAATAATGTTTTTAGGCATTACTTGCATTAACAATCTCCCCCTTTTTGATTACGACAAACGATAAACTCATTTACGTATAAACACAAACTATGGAATTATTAACTAGTTTATCACTATCATTTCTCCCCCTTTGTCGTAGCAAAAAGGTTAGCATAAGTCTTTGAAGTGCATCGAACTTTGCTAGTAGCTCCCCCTTGGTGGTTACCCCCCCTTGCTCGGGGCACCAAGTTTGTGAGCTAAGGTGACATGCTACACAAAGGTTAGTAGAAAGGAAAGAAACACCAATGTATATATGATCACTACCTACTAAGTAACTTGAGAGGGAGAAAGAGAAGAAATCTCAAATTAGAAGCAAGTATTTTGCTAAGTATGTCCAAAGAGGTAATTGACAAAATCAAACTTCAATAAAATGAAGATGATAAGCTTGTCAATGGGTTAAAGCTTTAGAATTGATGGAATCACCCATAAACAATTGTAAAAATTTAACCAAGATCAACTCAAAAATAGAACTAATTAGATAGCACACAAATAACACAAAAGTTACAAAATAATACAACAAAGAAGATAGTCATACACATAGTATGAGTATCTAAAAGCAATAAATATGGAAAATAAACCACTAAGCATAAGCTAGTCTAATAGTGATATTTTCCAAGATTGCTAAAAATAAAATAAAACTAAAAAGACGACGATGCATCATTCGAAGTTTTGTCCACCGGAACGAAAACTTGAATAGGAGGTCGAGTGAGGAGGAATTCAAGAAAATTTAACTTCTCATACACATGAGCAAGTTCAATTTGTTGAAATCGGCAACAATCACACGAGGATCCATGATGCAACACAAAATCGTTTGATGGGGGTATGGCATCAAACTTAGGGTTTGGTGGTGGTGGGGTAAGGGGTTTTGGAATGTTTTCACAATGCCGTGTGAGGTTTGGAAAGGTGGAAAGGTCATTGAGTTGGGGGGTATTGAAGGATTGTGGTGGTGGTGGAACATTTTCTTTTGCTCCGGTGATGGGTTTATGGTATAAGTCTCATTCCAATACTTGATTGGAGAGAAGGTAGGGTTTTTGGGTGGTTTGGAAGAAGATGGTTCATTCTTCTTAACCCAAACGGGTCGAACCGAGATTTTCGGTTTCTTTGAAAGCTTGGATGAGGAAGCTTTGGGTGAGTGGGGTTGTGACAAAGAAATGTCAAGGTTAGGAATGTAGGAGTTAGGCATTGTGAGAGTGTGAGAATGATATCTCAAGGTTATGTGAGAATGAATTCTCAAGGTTGGGAAGGTGTGAGAATGAAATCTCAAGGTTGGGGTATAAGTAAAATGTAATCAAGGTAAGAATTTGAATACAAAATGTGTAATGTCAAGGAATGTTTAGTCAATTTGAGTAAACAAGGAATCTTGACTTGGAATAGGGTTTAAAGGTTTTGACCAAAAATTCGTCAAAAGTCTCTTTCTGGCCGCGGTACCTTATATGAGCCGGCGGTTCCATATCACTAAGGAACCGCGGGTCCTTAAGGAACCGCGTCCAGTGGACTTTAAACAATGTTTTTCCTGGGTTTTGGGAAAAACTAAGACTTTTTCAAAAAGTTGCAAATCTTGGAATTTTTACCTCTATTAGAACCAAAATATGCTAGGGTTGCATAAAGCAACACATTCACAAAGAATGTCTTGACAAAGGATGACAAAACAATTTAGATATCATTTTGAACCAATTTTAGTCAAGTTTAGGGGTTGTGATAGATTTAGGTTCAATTTTAATTTCAATTTAAAGTTGATTAGTGTGCACAAAAGGATAGAATCACACAAAGCTAAATCCATAAGTCAACAACATAAAACATTCATTAATGAGGAAACAAGTACAAAGATAAATAAAACTAACTAATACATAGCTAGCTTATCATAAAATCTAGATAAATAGTTTTCTTTGGCTTGTTGTTGAAAACTCTTATTATGAAATGACTCCATCATTCATCTCCTAGGAGGAGGCATGAAGAACAAAGTAAGCAAGAAATCTTGCAAACCCCTATGTAGTCCATACATATCCATCCTTAGGTTTTGGATGAGGAAGTGGTTGTAGAGACAACATGGACATCTAGGATCATGAGTTTGTTGAAACCCAAAGTAAGGATCACCCAAGAGGAGGGAAAGTGGGACACCCAAAATTGGGATGTTTGAGTTGGGTGGAGGTGGAGGAGGCATGTTCTCCAAGGGTGAAGTGGGTGAAAGTGGAGGCATGTTCCCCAAAGAGGAAATGGGTGAGTGTGGAGGTAAATCCTCCAAGGTTGGTGAAACGGGTGAGTTGTGAGGGGTAAATGGTGAAGTTACCAAAATGTCATCAAAGTCATTCCCAAAAGGAATGCTTTGGATTGGTTGAGGTTGTGTGGTCACTTCTAAGGGTGCACTTGGAGTGAAGGGTGAAGAAAGCTCATTCATTCTAGAATTGAATGAAGAGGAGGTAGAACCAATTGAGTGGTTAGTACCATGGGTGGAGGAGGTCTTGCATGGTGCAAGAGGTGGGGAAGGTGATGAAGAAATGAGGATATGAGCATTCTCATTCTTAGGTGTATGGAAAGGTGAAGAGTTAGGCTTAGCTACCTTAACCCTTATTTTGAGTGTTTTTCTTGGGGTGGAGGTCTTGGAAGTGTTTGAAGTTTTGGTACACACCATGGTTGATTAGGGTGGTTTAAGGTTTAGGGAAGTATGTTTGATGTGTGAAGAACATAGCAAACAAGGTGGGTTTAAATGGTTGAGGGGATGATCCAAACTAGTAATGGGTTAAAATCATTTTAGGTGAATAATGAATTTAGATACCCTAGTTTAGGAAATGTGCAGTTTATTACTAAAAATCATGCAAGGTTTACACAAAATTAAGAAAACAGTGTAAAGCAAAGATGCTGTCGTGCACAGTGACCGGCGGTTCCTTATCTAGGACCGGCGGTACCTTATTGATAAGGAACCACGGGTCGATAAGGAACCGCGACCAGAAGGTTTTCAAAAATTTCTCATTCCAGTTTTTGATAAACCCAGATTTTTCCCAAAGGTTTTACAAGCCAAAGTTAACTACAGATCATAATTTAATAAGCTAACTATCATATGGCATGCACAAAGCTATGTAAAACACAAACATGATGGCATAATAAACATTAAGAATCAAAATGAATGATAATCCAAGCATGCAACACAAGTTAATAAACAACTAAACCAAAGTGTTAATAACCAAATGTTTAACCATCAAATCCAAACTTTGACAAAACTTCAAAGTCTTCACCTCCTTTTCTTTCCTAAACCCTTGATCATCTTTCCCAAATACTTGAACCCTTTTCTTGACTCCACTCGGTGTTCATGTAATTCTCCCCGGGTTCTAAGATTTTCACGATAAAGATGCTCCATATTGAGATCTTCAGGAACATCACTAGAAGGATGAGGAGGAGGAGCTAAGTCTTCAAAATCATCCTCGAATTGATTTGAGGATGGATGGGAGTTGCTCGAAGAGTCAAAGTGAGAACTAGGACCGATGCCATCACCATCACTTGGTGGCATATCAGTGTCCTCCTCATCCGGCTCTTGATGGTCGGATTTTCTCGAACCACGGTCACTTCTTGGCTTTCGTTGATACGCCTCTTGAATAGGCAACATAACCCGTTGAACCGGGTGAAAGCGAGAAAGATCGAGTTGAGGAAAATCTTGACCAACCCTTCTAAAGAGGCGAGTTAGAAGCATAGCATAAGGGAGGTTTGTTTTGGGTTTGGAAAGAGCATAATTTATATGTCGAGCGATGTAATATGCAAGATTGTACTTGGTGGAAGTAAACAGGCAAAACAACATATGCCCCATGCAAGCCGGGATATGATCCCGGTTCCCACCAAGACAAAACACATTTTCCCTAAGGATGTTTGCCCATTGGAGCATGTAATCCTTGAGGTCGCTTGAGAGCACTTCATACCTATTCACATTTCGCACATTTGTATGAAGGCTTCTCACAACGTTTCCACTACGCTCTTTCGTGATGATTTCAAGGATGAAATTTAGATCAACTTCGGTGGTGTCATTTGGAGGTTTATCGTTTGACTCCAAGAGAGCATCTAGTCTCCACTTATCCGTGAAACGACAAGTGCCTTCAAATGGCACACCAAGAATATCACCAAAGTCATCGAGGGAATATTGAATGATTTGACCATTCAACAAGAAACGAATAAAGATTTGGTCGTTGATTTCAAGCATGGAGTAAGTACTGAAGAACTCAAGAAGGAACAAGGGATAAATTACCTCGTCTATGTAAAGTAAACAATCAAACCCAATAAGCTCGAACATAGAGTTGATATAATTATCTCTCGCTATTCTTGGATCTACAATCCTACCCTCATGGAAACAACGAGAGGAAAGGGATGGAAAAGCGTTTTGTAGTTGAGGGGAAACAAAGGTTTGAGAGATGTCGGGCATATAATCTCTAGTGAATTGATGATCTTATTGATATTGAGAAGGCATGATTAGGTACCTAAATACAAACACAAGACAATATTTCTCCAATCACTCATGTGAAAATCAAAAAGGAAAACGAAAAATGAAAATGTGTTATATCAATTTCTTGAGAAACATAGGATTGAATCCATATCATTTTCATGTTCACAATGTGTCTATTCCATCATTAACCAAGAACACATGATCTATGTTAGATCAACTATGGATTAGATCATTGGTTTCTCAAAACAAGGTTTTTAGGTAAGCATTAACAATGTCATTACCTACTTGTTCATGGGTTCATCTCAAATCCATAACTCAACCAAAATCATTTAGCCTAAATTCGGATTTGTTCTATAAGTGGGTTTTAGTGAAATCTTAATGAATATGAACCTAAGGAATCATAGTAAAATAACTATGTCAACTCACATTCCTATTAAGGTTTTAATTCAATTTCAATTTAAAAAATCCCCAATTATGAAAGGATGAACCCTAGAACAAAATAAATGAAATTGAAAGAAAATACTTACAATTAATTGATGTTAGATGAAGGATGGGTGAAACCTACAACTTGGAATCAATTAATTTGAGTGATTGAAGGTTTTGGAAGCTTCAACAATGGTGGAAAAGGTAAAACCCGTCGGCTGTGCGTTTTTGGGAGAGAGAGAGTTTGGTTTGAAAAAGAATAAAAAAACTCAAACTGGCTCTCTGGCAAAAGTTACTGCCCGCGGTACCTTATCGATAAGGAACCGCGGGTTTGAGCCGCAGAGATAAGGAACCGCCTACAGAGGCAGGTTTCTATCTCTGAAAAACGCCAAATTTTGAAAATCCAGTTTTTCTAAAATTCTTGAAATTAAATCATGAGCCTTTTAGAATATCATTGGATCATCATAACACTAAGCAATATGCCTTAACGAAGGATTACGAGTTAAATCAAGATCGAAAAGAACCGAAACGGACAAACGACTACTCGTAGCAAAACGACTAAGTGGAGAGAAGTCAAGAGAAGTGAATCAAGACTAGGATCAATGCTCAAGGGATTAATGACAATCTTCAAGTAGTTGAAACGAAGAGCTTGTGTCATATATAGTGGTTTAAGACGTGCCTTTCCGGCGAAACGATAAACGGTTTTGGTAATGAATAAGCACAAAGCAATTATTCAAGTCTAAACTAAGATCACTTTCAATAATAGTCTTAGTCTAAACTAAAATATGAGCAAAGTATTAATTCACTTTCTCTCCCACGAAGGGCCTACTAACCGTATGGGTGCAAACCATATAAATCATGCTTGATACTTTAAGCTTCTACTAACTCACTCTACATCACCATAGTGAGTCAAGTATCCAAGCAATGAAGGTTTGAGAGGATAGAAGAAAAGAAACACAAACCACAAATAAATGTCAAGGCAAGGATGCCGAGAACAAGCACATAGTCAAGCAATGATCAAAAGAATGATCAAAAGAGCGTGTGGAAGAACGAAAGCGTACCTTGGCCACAAAGAGCAATCCATGAAGGAATAAGTGCTATGACCAATCAATGACTATGATGAGTACTAAGTCTTCAAGGACTAGTATCATTCCCAATCATCTTGGTATCATCATTCAAAGATGATAAAGATCAATGAAAATGATTCTTCTACAAGTGCAAGTAACTCAATCCACAACCAATTAAGTGAGATCTTCATGAGTACCTACACAAAGCAAGATGCAAACTAGTAGATACATTTCAAGAGTATATCTAAAATGCATAAAGGCTACTAATCTTAAGTGGGATGCAATGTTATCAATTAAAAGACCTATTTTTCAAAGAAAACATAGTTTTGACCAAAAAGAAACTTTAGTACAACTAGACCTTCTAATTTGAGGAGACAATGGATCGATCCAAGTTTTAAAGTACAATATACTTCAAAGATCTTGAGTGACCATCGCTCTGATACCAATTATAGAAGCTAGAAGGGGGGGGGGGGGGTTTAATAGTTTCTCTTTGATTGGTGACCAAATTAAAATTTCTTTCAATTTGGTTTGTATCAAAACTATCTTTTACTTAAAGCTAAGTTGCATAATGATTAGGTTCAATTGAAATGCACTAGCAAGAATAATAAGCAAGTATAATGATAATGAAATAAGTAAAGAGCAAGGAAGGAGACAACCTAGTAGGAAGACACCAAGATTTATAGTGGTTCGACAACGAGGCTCTATCCTCGTTTCTACTCCACTCCTCGAGTACACCTACTCGAGATTTCCACTATATCCACAAGCTCCCTTCTCGGCGGAGAAAACCTTACATCGTTGCTTACATTATTTTTCGACACTAAGCTAAATGTCGAGACCTAATCTTTAGCTAGGACCAATCTACACGACGTTGCCTACTTCACAATTTAACGACACAAGGCTAGATGTCGAGTTCTAATCTTAAGGTAGAACCAATCTTCACGACGTTGCCTACTTCACCATTTTACGACACAAGGCTAGATGTCGAGTTCTAATCGAAAGCTAGAACCAATCTTCACGACTCTTCACTTTGAAGCTAAGTGAGAACTTCACACAACACAACTACTAATCACTTTAAAGTTTAGTGAGAACTCACAAGACACAACCACATCACTTTATAGTTTAGTGAGAACTCCTAATCAAATCTATTACAACTCAACTAGACTTATCCAAGTACACACATGTAGCTTGGATTTACACAACACAAATCCAAGCAAACACATATGCAATGGATGTACACAACAAATCCAAGTATTCACAAATAACTTGGATGAACACAACTAGTTCAAGTATTCATAAATACATTGGATTGACCTAAAACACAAAGGTATCATGATGAATATGACTAGCTCATAAATTCATCTTTATCACTACACTAGTGAGTGAGTGATCTTCTCATTGGACATGGTAAAGGAGGGGATCAAGAGGATAATCATATGTAAACATCCTTAACAAATTAAGTGATCATTTACTAATGATTATGCTATAGAAAATAGAAAAGGGGCTGAGAAAAACGTCCAAGAGGCTTGCTGGAAAATTAGATTTGACCCACTATTTAAAGGAGACAAAGTTACAACGGATCTATAACGGCGACTATGCGCGGTACCTTATCTCACCCCGCGGTACCATATCGCTAAGGTACCGCGTAGGTACTTAAGGTACCGCCACTAGACTCCGCTCCATTTTTTGTCTTTTAGTGGGGTGGGAATATCTGAGGTATTTGAACCCTTCAAAGGATATTCTAACAGCATTTGGAATATGCCATTTTCAAATTTTCATTTTCCATTTTAATAAAACATTTTCTAAAAAAGAAAGTTTATTAAAAAGTCTTTTGTCTTATTAGCAAAAGTGAGTTTTAAGGATAATCATTTTGATGATCACTAAGTATGATTAAGAAAGGTTAGTGATATGATTATTACCTTGATGATAGTGTTAGTTAAATAATTCATTTTGTGTTTCTACACTAAATGTGTTGTATGGTTTGTTGTGATCAAAACTAAGAAAGATTAGTTAACACTAATAATGTTTTTAGGCATTACTTGCATTAACATATGTCATTCCTTAAAGAGGTGGTCCGTGATGGTGGAAAAAAGTAGTTAATGAACTTGGTCTCTAAATCAATCCATGTTGTAATACTTTGGGGTGGTTTCTTATCAAGCCAAATCCGGGCTTATCCCTCGAGGGAAAAAGGAAAGAGTTGTAAACGAATGGCCTCTTGTGGCACCCCATTGTATTTGACGGTGTTTGCCAATTGTATGAAACGTTTGATATGAGCGTGTGGGTCATCATTAGTACGGCCTAAAAATGGTGTAGCGGAAACCATTTGAATAAAACCCGTTTTAAGTTCAAAATGATTTGCTCCAATATCCGACACCACAATCGCGTCATCGTTTCCTTCAACGTGAGATTGGAGAATCTCAATCATTGGTCGATTATCCGTTGCCATCGTGTTGTTCAAAGCTCGATTCTCGGGATCGGCTTGATTGACAGTCTTTTTGTTTTTCTTCTTCTTCTTTTTGGAAGAATTAGAAGTATTTGGTACACCAATCGGTATGTATGTACGCGCGCGAGTGCGCATACAATTAAAACTTAGAATGAGGTAGGTGACCTCGGTCGACTTTGAGAGGAAAGGGATTATCCCTCTCGAGGTGCAATATTAAAAAGCTACAAAAATATATACTTAATACTAATTTAGTTGGCAAACCAACTAAGGCCTTATTTGAAAAGTAGGTAAATTAATTGTGCTACGTAATATAATATAGTAAAAGAAAAATCTTTTTGTATTTTTTAAGAAAAATATATATTCACAATAAAAACCGAAAGAAATCGAACTAAGAAAAATAACAATAATACGTAATATTTTTGGTGTAATACTTTTAGGAAAAAATATTACTTTTAATTTTTTTTAAAATTTTTTTTGGTGCAAATCTTAGGAAAGAGTTTGCTTTTGTGATTTTTTAATTTTTTTGCATTTTTAAGTTTTTGATTTTGTGATTCAATCATGTATATAAATAAGTTGAATAAATGTAATCACTTTAGTTGTCTCTTCCTTAGCTCGATTTTAAACAACGTACTCAATGTCCTAAGTGTAGGGGAGTTTATTCTCCCACATGCTTAAACATTGAGGACAATGTTTATATTAAGTGTAGGGGGACTTCTATCGAATTTTAGTGGGCTTTTCCATGAATTTGACCGTGAAATCCCGTGTTTTCTTTCCTTTTGATCATTTGTACCTATTTCACACAAAAACACAAAACCAAGCGTAATTCCGACTTTTACGATATTAAACACATGATTACGTCTTGTTTTCCCTTGATTTAGTGGCAAAAGGATAAGTGTTTACACACTTATTAGTGCACATGGTCCGAGAATCAAACAGGCCGATTAAAATTTGATCAAATTTAGATCGAATTGGTCTAAAACGCCGCATCTAGGATCAGACCAAAATGGCCAGTCCGATTCGGTCCTACAAGGCATAATCGTCGAGTATATGTAAGACCGAATCGGACTAGTTCAGATCGAATGTAGCGAAGAGCATGCACCGAGGACCGAAAATACATACTAATAGATTAAAAAAATTACAGTACAATCTCGACCCGAAAAAACTGTACTCGTAAAAAAATTGAATAACTCACTAAAATGTGCACACCATACGTCAAAAGCCTAGATCCGCACTGAGTGGTGATCCAACCACGTGTTACCACGCGACACAACGACACCCTCTTCTTCCACAATCTTGGTTTAATTTGGTGATCCAGAATACTCAACATTTTGTATTTTTTTAGGTATATCATGTATGTTTGTATAACCTGGATAATTTCTATGTTTCATTTAATGGTTACTACTTACTACTACAACTATTTGGCGGTGAGCTTTATTATCGGGCACGTTTGATGAAATGTATTGGGGTTGAAACCAGAGTTATATTGTATGATGAAAGTTGAATATTTTATTTTTTAAGTTGTTTGGTGAAGCAGGTGGAGCTAAAACTTATCAATGTGAATTACATAAAAATAAATCGAATTAAATGTGTTTATAACTCCAACTTTTATGTGATAATTATATTTACAGATTTATTTAAATGATTTGACTAATTACAAGCCTGATCGACTTGGATTTTTGAAGACTTGTGACTTGTAAAACTTTCACCAAGATTGGTGAAAAACAATGCTTGTTAGCCGTAAATAAAGTGAATGTCACATAATATACCAATACGAAGCTTGTGTTGGAATATGCGATCGTTTAGCCATCGGTAAATGCGTGAGCCTATTGGGGGGCACAGACTCAATACGGAGAACACACGTTTATTTACGTTTATTATTTATTTATTAAACGTTTAATAAAAACTTCACGTTTTATTTAATAAACGGTGGTTGAATTAATTAACGGGATTTAATTAATTTTTTTGTATTTTTTAAGTAAGGCGGGATACGAGTGCGTTATTTAAATTTTAGAAGGAAATCGACTTCTAGAACCCCCTAAGGCCAATCGGCAGGGTAATCTAGAAGATTTTTTGGCTATGGTTTTTGGTATGTAATTATTCAAGAATATTTGATTAAGGAAAATCTTTTCCTTATTTGATTTTCTTGGAGGTGGGAACAAGTAATTTGAGGAGGTGGAGATTAGTATAAAGACAATCTCATACCTCTCATAATTTTTGTCTCTCCCTCTCCCTTGTGTTGCGTCCGATCGACCCACCCCACACCAAAAACCATACGAATTTTTCCTTTAACCCTAAATTCACATAAAGTGTAAACCTTCGCAAGATCAACTACCTTTTGGTACTTACTTGTGAAGTTTCTTAGCCTACACTAAACCTTTGATCCTCGTATCAAAGTTTTGGTTTTGTTTTTTGGTTCCCCTTGTGGTTCGTCCAAACATAAACCCTAATTAGGATTTCAGGTGAATTTTTCCAAGTATCTTGTAACTATCTATAAACCTTATCCTTACGTAATCCCACTTAGGGTTTTGGATATTAGGGTTTCTAGTTGCAAAATAATCTAAGTGAAGTTACCACTACCATCGTGGTGTGTTCGTTTGACGTGTCGTGTGAGCAATCGTTAGAGGGCGGTTACTTTACCGTTATAGTTCAAGATCAAGATCATTAATTGATTTATTCAATTAATTTAAGGTTGGTTTTAATATTGTTTTTATTATGTGTTAATCATGTTTGTTTATACTAGATCCATTCCGCCGCGTACTCGTAGTTAATGGTTTAACTAGTTTCAAAATCCCAACAGTGGCATCACGAGTCAAATCGTATGACATTCATGGGTTACACATAGAATAAAACACGCTTGCTTCGCTTTAAAATCTCTTTTATTTATGTTCTTATGACAATTACATGCATATTTGTCATAAAGCTTTAATCTTGATCTAGATAATGGTTAAAATTGGGTAGGATAAATTGAACCGGTTAATAATTACTTTTGTTTTTTATTATCCGTCAAAGACCTTTACATCTCACTTTTGTGATACTTTGCATGTCATCAAGTACCTTGCTCGAAAACTTGATGAGGGTCTTTGGTCCTCAATTTGGGGAAGACTCATTCGAGACTTGGATCTTATATGATTTATCGCTTTCATATAGAGTCTGTCTTCTGCGTCTACCCCCTTCTAGTCTGTTTTTATGTGTTTATTTGTTTTCCATTATGAATTGCAAAACGTAATAATTCAAGATTCTAGGAATCATAAAAGCGGATTCTACTTATATTGAAACTAGCTTTAAAAGTATGTCATATTAATACACCATATTTTCCTTGCGAATCGGCTATGAGTTATTTGTTAAAACCTGTTTTTTGAACAAATCTTAATATTGACATAAGATCTATGAAACTTGGTTTTATTGTATTCTAATTGTTTTGGGAAATCATATTGTCACTCGAGTTGGACTTACATACCGTAATGATGGCTTATAAACTATCTTCTCAACAACGTGATTTGCAAAATTAATTGGTTTACAATACTTAAAGTTACAACACCGTTTTGTGTTTTTACGAATGATGGACTTGCTATTGCACTACGTGCTCTAGTCGAGCTATCTAGGGTTTGAAGGATCTTTAATCTTCTCTCGTGTTCCATAGGTGTTTCGGCACTTATGGGTAATTATCCCAAGGAATTGCACCTTCGGGCGCATGAAGAGTAGGATATAGGGTTTGATCTTTCTTTAATCTTTTCCCGCGGTAAAACACGCCTAAACCAAAAAGTTAATAAATTTTTTTCTTAGGTTGTGCTAAAAGAATGAATTGCATGCATTCTTTTACACACTTTGACATTTATTTTTCTAAACTTATGTGATACCTATTTGAATTTTTAAGTCTATGCCATCCAACTTAGAAGCACTTGTAGTTGTTTTTCATCATCTGGTCAGACCTAGGGCGAATTACATACCCGAGGCGATCTTTGTCATTTGTTAGACCTTTGCCAATCATTGCATGCTTCAAATTGGTACGACTTAAGTCGAGTTCCCGATCAGATTCGGAACCCGAGGCTTAGATGAGATGAAACATACTCATGACTTTATTACGTGTAGAACAAGTTTGTTTTGAGATGTTCATTGATACTAGAAAGAGTTGTGAGAACATCCCATTCAAACACTCTACAACAAATAATCTTCATAAATCGTCTCATAAATCTAAGAGTTGCACTTGTAATGCAATTAACGCTCGTTGCATACCTCTTGCCCTACTTGATACTAGACGGTCGGACCTCTAATATTAAGTGGGAGTGCAAGCAAGGATCTTAGTCTCATAATGATTAATTGGGTAGTTAATTCTTTGAGAATGTAATTATCGAAAATACTAATCGTTGAACTTTTATTTTGTAGATGAATAATAATTAAAACTCTTGCTTAAACAGCACGGTTGTTAAGTCATTCCTTGAAAAGATGAAGTTGACTAGAAATAACTTCGTTGATTGGTATCGTGCTCTTAGGATAGCGCTCGAAACCGATGACTTGGTTCAATACCTTGAGGAACCTATTCCTGATCAACCAGAAATTCTGCCTCATGGTCACTTTGGCCCAGAGCAAGACCCGGATTTACATCCAATTTGGGTCAAAAGGTCTAGAGAAATCGTCGGCCTTATGCTAATGACTATGTCCCCTGAACTCCAGAAACTTTTGGAGGGTCATGGCGCATGGTCAATGATGGAAGAATTGAAAACTATGTTCACTGAGCAAGCTGATCAAGAACTCCTTGATTTTGCACGCGCCTTTCACGCGTGTAAACATGAGGATGGACACTCTATGAGCTCCTATGTCTTAAAGATGAAGGGATACATTGAGAATTTGGAACGTTTGGGTCACCCCGTGTCATTGAAACTTGCAGTTAGCCTAATTTTAACCTCACTGAACAAGGATTATGATAGGTTCGTACAAGATTACAATATGCATGGCCTGGGGTAGACAATACCAGAATTACATGCCATGCTAAAGCTACATGAGAAAACATTGCCAAAGAAGGTTGCACCTGCTACTGCTAATACCATCAATGCTATTGGGACAGGAAGGATCCAAAAGCCTAAGAAGGCTAAACCGTCTAATGCTGCGAAGGGTAAGAATCATGGCAAAGGGAAGAAAGTAGCAAACTTTAATCCCCGAACCAAGATTCCCCCTCCACCAAAGAGAGAGAATCATGCTAAGGATGCCATTTGTCACCAATGCGGTGACATTGGTCATCGGAAGAGAAACTGTCCAGAGTATCTCGCTGAGTTGTGGAAGAAAAAGAAGTCCTCTCAAGGAGCTAGCACTTCAGGTATCTTCACTATAGAACTCTTTACTTTTCCTAATAAATCTTGGGTTTATGACACTGGTTGTGGTACTCACATCTGTAATACTACTCAGGGTCTAAGGATAAGTAAGAAGCTGAAGCCAGGAGCTTTGAATCTGTACGTAGGAAATGGTCATCGTGCAGCTGTTGAAGCCATTGGTGTTTTTCAATTATTTCTCCCTAGTGGACTAGTTGTTATTTTGAATAATTGTCATTACACACTTTCTATTTCTAGAGGGATTGTTTTAGTTTCATGTTTGTATGATGATGGTTTTGTTAATCGTTTTGAGAATAATGCAAGTATTTCGGTTTCTAAAAATAATATGTTTTATTTTAGTGCTATTCCTAGCAATGGTATTTATGAAATTGATATGTGTGATTCTAATGCAAACAATAGTTCTATTTATGCTATAAGTAACAAAAAGGCCAAATCTAATTTGGACTCTACATTGTTATGGCATTGTCGCCTTGACCACATAAGCAAAAAGCGCATTAAGCAATTACAATATGATGGATTGCTTAAGTCAAACGGTGATGATTCCTTTGACAAGCGTGTTTCATGTTTATCTGGTAAGATGGCACGTAAACCTTATTCACATCAAGTAGAGAGGGCTAAAGATCTACTTAGACTCATACACACCGATGTGTGCGGCCCATTTAGAGTCGTGTCAAGACAAGGTGAAGGTCTACGAAATCATTGGCCTATTCTAAGATGATTGATTAGATGGATTTGGATGGTTGATTAAATGATAAACATAAGAAAGATGAAGGAGGGAGATGAGGGAGTAGAGAGAGAAAGGAGAGAAGGGAGAAAAGTAGAGAGAGAAAGTAAAGATGAATTATGATTGATATGAAAATGAACAACCAACAACCCCTCCTAACATGCTAGGAGGGGATATATATAGCCCACCCTACATGTGGGCTATATGGACTATACATTAACTAAATGGATCACGAGCCCATTACATAATTATCGTTGGAGCGACCGATCCTTCATAAATACGTAAAACGTATTTCCAACAATCTCCCCCTAAGGGAGGTCGCTCCAAGAGACAAAGTTCTAAATAGTCTATATCTCGTGATCTATGCTAACTAAGATGTGACCGAGACTTTATTGGGAAAAACGTATTTCCAACAATCTCCCCCTAAGGAAGGTCACATCTTTTTACAAAATCTTAAACATAGCATCTATGCTTGAGTCTTCGATCTTGTTCTTGTGAATATGCTTGATGTGATCTTTGACTTTAGTCTTGAGCATGTTTCCTTGCCTTGACCTTGTGCATTCTTTACTTGTGATATTTGCCTCTTCGTGACTTCATGTTCCACATACTTATACTTTTAAATTCTTGAAAGCTTCAGAGTTTGATACAGCGGAAGACTTGACCTTCAGGCTTTCTTGAATTTGTTGAAGTACTAATTGTATGTAGTATAAGCATGTGGTGACGACTTCTTCTGGATTGTACACTGCAATGCCACCTTCTTGTTACGCTGCATAAGACAGTTAGCAACAAACAATATACACGGATGAAATGGCTTTGAACATTTCATTCTAATTCGGTAGCATTTTACCTCCGGTCGGTGAAGACCGTTGGACGATATTAAATATCGTACTTGTGGCAGGTAGTTTGAATAAAGAACCTCCTTGACAAGATTTCGCGGGTAAACCCGTTCTCTTTACTCGACTGTCCAAAGCTGACTGCGAACGTAAAGAGTGAATCATTTGGATAATATTATCCGCATGATTTGAAGCCGTCAATTTATGTTCCTGGAACAAGTGAAGTTCAATTAAGAACCGCACCATCGTTGCTTTCCAGTTGTCACTAGCTTGATTCATATAGAATCTTGCAAGTTACCTACCAAGTGCTGTTTGATGTTAACACTAGAAGGATTTCCATTCGTCACTGTAAATACTTAATAGTATTACTCTGAATGTTCTGGCAAGATCACTAAGATATTGCGTAGAGGCCTGGAACGTGTTTAAATTCATTTAAGAATTAAACCACTGTTGCTTTCCAGTTATCACAAGTTTGATTCATAAAGAATCGCACAAGTCACCTACCATGAGCTTTTTGATATTCGCTCAAGAAGGATTTCCATCTTCATTGTAAATACTTTCGTATTACTCGGATGTTCAGGCAAGATCATGAAGATTTTGCGTAGGACTCTTAATATCTTTCTTACTTTTCACAGTGTGTGAATAAGCAAGGAATAATGAAAGTGTGTCCTAATGAGATATTTGATGATCTCAAATGGCTCTAGACTCAATCGTGCATTTTGGATTTTTAGTGATCGGAGGCTGGAGAGGAGTGCCACCATTTCAATACCAATTTATTCGGAGTGAATAAATCAATAGATAATGTGTTGTCTCCGTGTGAATAAAACAAATATCTTTTGAGAGATATCTGAGTTAGCTGGGATGGGTTGTGCATTGCATCACTGGATCCACGATGTCTATCTTCAATATCAAGAATCATTAAAAATGATCTCAATAGCATATGTATTGACCCGGTTTCTGCCTAAGGTTGTAAGGAGGGCTTCTTTCTTTACACCCTTTATCTTTACAATTCTTTTTCATACTTCAACCCCTTCAATGCTTACCAATACGTCATGACTAGCACCTTGTTGTGATTGTTCCAGTGCTAACTTAAGTACTTGGTCGGCATTCAGCTACGTTCACAATCTTTCTCCATCTTTCCTAAGGACTACTATTTCTAGCTATGGAATGTCCTTGGGAAGATTCCTCTAGTTCTAGAGGAATCATTGGACTTTAACCTATCCTACCATCCTTATGTCACCACAATCTTCATCGTCGTGAAATAAATGGGTTACGGGTAAGTATAAATCACCATGAAATCCATTTTGAAGTGCAAATCCATTTTGCTCCCCCTTAACATATGCCACGATATCCGAAAAAATTTCGCACATGTCGGGATGAGCTAGCACGTTAAGTCAAACCATTTATGATTGATCATATCCCATATTAAATCACATTTTATCCCCCATATTAAAAATATTAACCCAATCGATGTTTTTAATATCAATTGATTTAATAGTATTTTAAGAAAATTTGGGAAGAAAAATGCAAATCCAATTATCTTCATGAGTTACACAAGCTCCCCTTCAAATTAATGAGGGTGTACTTGAAACGTAAATTAAATACCTTTTAAACACAAGTGTAAGGTATTTATCACGTGCAAAGATCATATATGATAATGAATTCACAAGATTAGCAATTTACGAGGTTAGACCTGAATGATGGAGAACATCATATGAAAGAAGCACATGGTTCTTGTTCACGAATGTTGGTCTTCCTCGTAACTTCTGAAGTTATCTCTTGTCTCCATGTGTATGATTGATATCGTTGTCTTAACACCAATATGTGAACTTGGCACTCTCGGCATCAAGGATTCTGAATGCTGGACAATTGCTCCCCCTCAATTGTTGACCCGTGTTCTATTGAAAGAGCTGTAGTCACCGTTTGAGTAGTCGCATCGTCGAGTATGTAGATATCAATTGTAAGTTGCTACGGTTGGTGGAGATGATAACTTCGGATTCTGAAGTCAAAGCTTTCCGGTGAAATGCTTGACTTCAAAGTGAAAAGCGGGTTACTATCGGAAATAATAGCAAACCATTTTGAGCATGTTTTAAAAGTTTGAACTTTTGCTCGAACTTTATTTACACCCCCGTGTCATTATTGAATGACATTTCTAGGTTCGTAAATATTATCGATTCCAGAAGACATGCTCTCTTTATCAAAACATTTTTTGAACACACAATTTTGAAAGATTTAGAAAAACCTTTTGAGAAATTCTTGAAAAATTGTGTTCAAAGTTTTGAAAACCAATTACTTGAGCTTAAGATTTTGAATATCTTAGGAAAGCTCAAGTCCGAGAAGTTGTAAACTTCTCGTTGTTAAGGATAAGTTTATCATCGGCGATAAACATTCCTTTTATATGAAGAACGAGTCCTAATCTGACATTTACTTAGAAGTCGTGTTCATGAGCTTGAAAACTTTGACTGTTTTAACGGAAAGCTCATGACCGAGAAAGGTTAATTTCTCGTTACGAGGAAAAGTTCTCTTATTTAAAAGATACACTTTCCTTTCTGAGCTTAAAACTTCGAATGTTTTAATACAAGCTCATGACCGAGAAATGTTAATTTCTCGTTATGAGGATAAGTTATCATAAAAGATAATCTTTCCTTTATTTGAAGTTCGAGTTACAGTCTGACATTTAACTGTAAGTCATTGTGCATGAGATTAAAAACCTCGAATGTTTTTAATTTTAGCTCATGCCCGAGAAAACTTAATTTCTCGTTGTTAGGATAAGTTTATCATCGGCGATAAACTTTCCTTTCTTTGATGCACGGGTTATCGTCTGATATTTAACGATAAGCCATAATGCATGAGCTTAAAAAACTTGGAATGTTTTTGATATAAGCTCATGCCCGAGAAAAATGAATTTCTCGTTTTTAGGATAAGTCATCATCGGGATGAACTTTCCTGTCTTTTGAGATCGAGTTACAATCTGTTATGTGACTGTAAGTCCTTGTGTAAGCTTTAACCATGAATCCCCTGAGATACTAGTTTCTCCGATATCTGCTTCTTCAGCAACCAAACTCTAAGAGTGTCCTTAGTTGAACGGTATACAACGATTGGACCGCTTCGTTCTTTTGGAACATCAACTTTGGTACCTGCATTCTCATTAGGAGTTTGTATACTGTTGCATGGGTTAGAGATATCTATTTTAGAAGCACGTGGGGGTTCACGGTTTTCTTTTCTTGTGTCAGAGGTGGCCTGAGGGGATGATTCACTTGTCTTAGTTGGCAAACGTTTCCTTTTATAGAAAACCTTAAGTTCAGGCTTAAGTGATGTATCATCCTTTGCAATTTCCTCCCTAGTAGTCTTCGTAGAATCAGAGACAATCCTAGTTAAAGGGCACTCGTTTCCTACAAGAGTGAAAGTTCTACCAGTGGGGCGCCACATTTTACCAAAGGGTTTGATTTTAGTGACCCACTGGGATTTAAGTCTAGCACGGGAGTTCACCTCATTAAGTAGTTTCTTGATACAGGAATCATGATTTGCCGTAAAGACACATTTTCTACATGTTTTACAGGTAGCATATTTAATGTCCGAGTAAGATCTAGAATTCCTAGATGATTGATTGATGCTCCTAGGATGTGACATGCTACGGTTAGCAGTGTTGGGTAAACTAGAAGGCATCTGACTAGGTTTGAAATTCATATCTCTTACTTGTGTCTTTTGCTTAGCTTCCCTTTGACCAAAATACTGGCGCACATCAGTTGAACTAGTTCTAGACGTGTTCATTGAGCTATTCTTAGAGAAACTAGAGGCAATCATGTGATAAGGTCTTGCCAAGACTGATTTAGTCACATTAGGCCTAGTTAGTGGAGTGACTGTTCTAGAAATATGACCCAAATCAACTTGGGAGGCAAACCGCGGTCTCGAGGATTGTGGTCGCTTGGATCTAAATGCAGTAGGTTGTCTGACAATCGGTTGTCTGACGAACTGATTTGTAGGCGGTTTCCCCAAGATTGATGGTTTTTCAAGCTTAGTGTCCACACTAGGTCCTCTATTTTTCCTTAACTCGTTTTTCAACGCGGCTATAGCAAAAACCTTTTCCTGTACTTGGGCCTTTAAAGTCTCATTCTCTTTGAGCAAGTTATCTTGGGATGCCAACTTAGATTCAAGCAGTTGAATTTGTTTCAAAAGATTATCCTTTTCAGCTTTAGAATCTAGAACTGTTTGATCCAATTTTCTTTCAAGAACAACGTTTGACTTTTCAAGTTTTTCAAAGTATGTTTCAAATTTGTCCGTTTTCTTAGAAAATTCAAGTTTGGCATCCTCAGATCTTTTGATTGCCGAGCTACGATCGTTTCGAGCTCTTTAATCTTGGAATCAGAATCAGTTAACGAGGCAGTTATAAAGCATTTATCATGATGTTTAGCATTTTGAACACCTTCTCCCCCATTATGACTCACATCGGATGAATCAGAAGTGGTATTTCTATCACTCTTTTCCATCCCATGTTTGTCATAATTAGGTTCAGAATGCTCAATATGCGGCATGTCATTAGCATATACATCATAAACAACATTACATTGTACCATATTTGCAGGCTCTTCGTCATAAACGGGTAAGGTGTCATCAAGAGAGATCTCGTGAACATTCCCTGACGTACCACTGGTATCATGTTGTTCTCCTGATTCCGTGCTCTTGCCATCGTTAGGCTCCAAGTTGTCAACCGTATGACCAGTTTCCTCTTGCATCGAAGAGTCTTGCACTCCATTATCATACCCTTGCTGAAGTCGAGATCTTTCATAAATCGAAGACGAGACCGATGACATGAGTTTCAAAATCGTATCACGGAAAACTCGAAGCTCGGTATGTGTATCTCGAAGAAATGATTGGCAAATCACTGAGCTTTCAGGCTTGATGATATTGAATTGGAGGAAAGGCGTGAGTTGTGTCACAAGAGCCTTATAGGCAAGTGCCGATGCAGAGTGATTAAAGTTGTCATTGTTGAGTTGCTCGGTGAGTTGGCTCAAAGTGGTGAATATTGAGTCGATGAATATATGACGATCTTGACCAAAGATTGTCATAAATTCGCTCCCTCCTTGAATCCGTGAAAGAGTAACTATATGACACTGAAGCATTTGAAATGAAGTTATACCACTTTCTCTAGCGTTGGCTTGCACTTGAAGAAATTCTCCCTTGTTCGATGTCGAATTCAAGAAATTCATTGAAAATCGATGAAGAATTACGTTAATAATTACTGATTGATGAAAAATCCGTCGTCAATTTCAAATAATAATACCTGATGAAAAAAATCCGTCAGCAAAATAAACCTTGGCACTTTATCAAAATAAAAATTTTAATTAAAATAAAATTAAAATAAAATAAAAATAAAATAAAACTAAGAATTGATTATCAAAATAGAATAAATATCAAAAATAAAAATTTTCAAAAATAAAAACGAAAATTAAGATAAAAAGTAACGTTTTACTAAAGTTTTCAATACCACCCGTTACCCTCACACGTTTTACGAAAATTAAAATAAAATAGAATTAACGTTTTACGAAAATTAACATATTAGCAAATATAGATCAAACTATATAAGATTAAGATAAAAAGTAATGAATTAACATTTTACACGTGGCCTAGTCGATATAACGCACCACATAACCCTCACACGTGGCCTTCTAACTAGTTTCTTGTAAACTCCGTCCCCTGTTATCTTATCTCTCTTCTCCTCAAAACTCTCACAAACCTAATCCTCAACCAATCTATTCTCTCTCTCTCAATCACAACTTAACACTCCGTCTTTCTCTTCTTCTCTCAACCAAATCGCCTCTTTCCACCAAATAAACTAACCTAATCCTCCATCTGTTACTGTTATGAATCTCACAACCACCAAACCTTGAGACCTCCGCCGTTGACCTCAACTCAATAATCCAAATTGGATCCAATACTTGACACCTTAAATCTGTTCATTATCAAACCCCCTGAAGAGACTGTGAAACGGCTGCAAGATCATTCTAAAATGGTCTCGTGTAGGTATTTACTTTCTTTGATTTGTTGAGTCCCTCTCTCATCTGTAGTGTCTTTCTTGTGATGTATTGGGTTGAGTTTGTAGATCGATGAAGGTTGGAAGTGAAACTGAGATCGATTGTTAAGTTTTGAGTATGGTAGAGGGTCGAGTCTATATTTGAGTCAAAATGGTGTCGAGGGTGAGTGTCGAAGTCAGTTTGGTGAGGTTGAGTGTTGGGATGAGGGAGTAAAAGAGTCGAGAGGTGAGGTTGTTGTTTGAGGGATTCTGTCGAAAGGTTTTGAGTCGAGAGTGAGATAATTGTTTGTCAGTCGAGAGTCGTGTAAAGATTTGTGTGGGTTGTGTTTGGTGTAGTAAGGGTGTGAGGGGGTTGAGTGATATTCGAGGGTTTTTGGTTGTGAGGATATGTGTTTTGAAAAAAAATCAGTATGTTTGTATAAAAGATTTTAGAGTCTGTCTAAAAAAAATGAGTGTGTAAAGGGTGTTTATTTCAGTGAGGAGTGAGGTTGGAGTAGAATGAGGATGAACGAGTTTGGTTGATTGTGGATTGAGTTTGTGTTATGAGGGGAGAGTGTTGTGTGAGACGAGATATGAGGGTCGAGAGGTGAGGGTAAGGGTGAGGCTGGTTAGTGAGGGTGTGAGGGTCTGTGGGAGGGTGTTGAAGTCTAGAGTCTGGTGAGGGTGAGTGTTGTTTGAGGTTGGGAGTCTATGTTGTTGATCTTTGTGAAAGGTGAGTGTTGTTGATGAGAGATGTCTGAGTCTTGGGTCTGGTCTCGTGAGTATCTTGAGTCTATCGAGTCTTGTGAGATATGAGTATTGTGAGATATCGAGTCTTGTGAGATATGAGTTTGTGTCTTGGTTTTGGTTGATACGAGAGGTGTTGTGAGGGTGTCAGATTGGTTGTCCGTTAAGTTTGAATTTACAAAGCTTCGTTCGGAACTTCCGTTCGTTCGGAACTTCCGTTCGTTCGGAACTTCCGTTCGTTTGGAACTTTCGTTCGTCCGGAAGTTTCGTTCGTCCGGAAGTTTCGTTCACCCGGAACTTTCGTTCGTTCGGAACTTTCGTTCGTTCGGAACTTTCGTTCGTTCGGAACTTTCGTTCGTTCGGAACTTTCGTTCGTCCGGAAGTTTCGTTCACCCGAAAGTTTCGTTCACCCGGAAGTTTCGTTCATTCGGAAGTTTCTTTCATCCGGAACTTTTCTTTCACCCGGAACTTTTCTTTCACCCGGAACTTTTCTTTCACCCGGAACTTTTCTTTCACCTGGAACTTTTGTGCACCCGTAACTTTTGTTCACCCGGAACTTGATGAGACTGACTGAGAAAATTGATGGGACAGAAACAAAGGACCAGAGAGGATGATAACTAAGAAACTTTTGACAGTTGGACAGTTGACCAAAAAGAAAGAACAGAGAACGATAAAACTGATAAACTGAATATATAAATTTTTTTATAAAAAACTGATTATATATAAAAAAATAAAAAAGGTTATAGAAAAAAAAATAAAAAAATTATAGTAAAACTGAATATGAAAAACTGAAAAAAAATTAATAATAAAAAAATTAAAGAAGAAACTGATTATAAAAAATAAAAAAGGATAAAAATAAAAGTTCAATTTAAGGAATTCAAACAAAAAAGCAATCAAAATAGAAAGGATTGTATCAAAAAAATACAAAATTAAAAAGAGAAAAACACAAACTTTTTATAAAAACACAACCTTTTTAAGATTTGATAATGAAATTTTTGATTTTTGTATAAAAATTTGTGATTTTTATCTAAAAAGTAAGTAAATCTAAAGATTTGACATGATTTAAAGCATAAAAATACAAACTTTTTAAGATAAAAGCTTGATTAAATCAAAACCCACCAAAATCAATAAAAGAAAAACAAGAATAAACCAAACTAACCATGCTCTGATACCAATTGAAGGTCTACGAAATCATTGGCCTATTCTAAGATGATTGATTAGATGGATTTGGATGGTTGATTAAATGATAAACATAAGAAAGATGAAGGAGGGAGATGAGGGAGTAGAGAGAGAAAGGAGAGAAGGGAGAAAAGTAGAGAGAGAAAGTAAAGATGAATTATGATTGATATGAAAATGAACAACCAACAACCCCTCCTAACATGCTAGGAGGGGATATATATAGCCCACCCTACATGTGGGCTATATGGACTATACATTAACTAAATGGATCACGAGCCCATTACATAATTATCGTTGGAGCGACCAATCCTTCATAAATACGTAAAACGTATTTCCAACACAAGGTGCAAGTTACTTCGTCACTTTCACTGACGACTTTAGTCGTTATGGTTATGTTTACTTGCTAAAGCATAAACATGAAGTGTTTGAAACATTTAAGGTGTTTCAAAAGGAAGTAGAAAATCAACTCGGTAAAACCATAAAGGCACTACGTTCGGAGCGTGGAGGTGAATTTATGAGTTATGAATTTTTGGAGCATCTTAAGGAACATGGAATAGTTTCCCAAAGAACTCCTCCATATACACCACAACATAATGCTGTGTCTGAGAGGAGAAATAGAACCCTACTTGATATGGTTCGTTCCATGATGGCCCAAACAACTCTTCCAACATCCTTTTGGGATTATGCTCTTGAGTCTGCTGCGCGCATACTCAATATGGTTACAACTAAGAAGGTTGAAAAGACTCCATACGAAGTATGGTATGGGCAAGCCCCTAAGTTGTCTTACTTAAAGGTCTGGGGATGTGAGGCTTTGTTAAGCGTGACACGCTTATCAAACCGGATAAACTTGAACCCCGATCTATTAAGTGTATCTTTGTAGGATACCCAAAGGAAAAGATGGGTTACTCCTTCTACTACCCACCCGAGAACAAAGTTATTGTTGCTCGTAATGCTGAATTCCTAGAGAGAAATCTTATGAATCAAGAAGCAAGTAGGAGTATAGAAGATCTTGAAGTAATTCAAGATGAAGATATACATCCTTCTAAAAACACTAGCAATCATGAAGAGGATGATCAAGAAATTGATGAACCTATAAGTGATATAACTCCCATTCGAAAGTCTACGAGGACTAAGCGTGCTCCTGACAATTTGTGTTTATACATTGACGCTGAGGAACATGAGTTAGGGGATCATAATGAACCCACTAACTACAAAGCTGCATTAGCAGATCCTGAATCTGACAAATGGCTGGATGCTATGAATGTGGAGATGCAATTCATGAAAGATAATGATGTCTGGATCTTAGTTGACCTACCTCCAAACGCTAGAACCGTTAGTGGTAAATGGTTGTACAAGAAGAAGACCGACATGGATGGCAATGTACACACCTTTAAAGATCGATATGTGGTGAGGGGATTCACTCAAACCTACTGGGTTGATTATGAAGAGACCTTCTCTCCTGTTGTAGATATCAAAGCTATAAGGATTCTCTTAGCCATAGCGACGTTCTATGACTATGAGATTTGGAAAATGTATGTTTTCCTTAATGGAATGCTTTACGAAGAAGTCTATATGAAGCAACCTGAAGGTTTTTTCAATCCAAAGTATCCAAACCGTGTATGAAGGCTTCAAAGATCCATCTATGGACTTAAGAAAGCATCAAGGCAATGGAACAAGGTTTGATGATGAAATCGAGAACTTTGGTTTTAATCAAAATCCCGATGACCCATGTGTATATATCAAAGCTAGTGGGAGTAGCGTAGTGTTTCTTGTCCTGTATGTTGATGACATATTGCTAATGGGAAAAGACATTCCAATGTTGCGAAGTGTAAAGCTTACCTTGGAAGGTGTTTTTCCATGAAGGATTTAGGAGATGCTGCGTATATCCTTGGAATCAAGATCATACGTGATAGACCTAGACGGTTAATTGGTTTATATCAAAGTGCTTACATAGATAAGATTTTGAAGAAGTATAACATGGATAATTCTAAACGTGGCTTTATTCCCATGCAAACTAAATCAAAATTATCTAAGACTCAAGGAGCTTCTACACATGATGAGGTGAGACGCATGCAAAGAGTTCCTTATGCTTCAGCAATAGGATCAATCATGTATGCTGTTAGATGTACGAGACCAGATGTTGCGTTCTCTTAGAACATGACAAGCCGATTTAAGCAAAATCCTGGTGAAACTCACTGGACTGCTGTTAAGAACATTCTGAGGTATCTTAGGCATACCAAAGACATGTTTCTTGTTTTTGGAGGAGATATGAAAAAAGAGCTTAGGGTTGCTTGCTACACCGATGCTGGATATCTTACGGATGCTGATGACACGAAGTCTTAGACGGGATATGTTTTCATGTTGAATAGAGGTGTTGTTAGCTCGAAAAGTGCAAAGCAGACCATCCATGCAAACTTATCTACAGAGGCTGAGTATATAGCCGCTTCAGAGGCTGCTAAAGAGGCAGCTTGGATTAGGAAGTTTATTTCTGGGCTTGGTGTTGTTCCCACAAATAATGAACATATGACGATGTATTGTGACAATACCAGAGCCATTACTATAGCTAATGAACCAGGAATCACTAAAGGTACGAAACATTATCGTTCCAAAGTTCACTACCTCAGAGAAGTGATTGAACTGGGTGATGTTAGTCTCGAGAAAGTTCACACAGACGACAATTTAGTCGACCCCTTCACAAAGGCGTTAGACCTCAAACGGCATTCCATGTTAACTAATGGAATTGGTTTGCTTTCAGCTAATAGTCTCATGTAATATGTGTTATCTTAGTATTTGGATAATTGGGATTGTAAGACAATTATTACTTTATGATGAATAAAGATATTTGATGTTTGTTATCTTCATATAATTATTGTTGCCCTATGTTTGTATATTTAAATCCTTGAATAATTAATTATTCTAAACATGTCCATTATCGGTTAAACAATATGGGAATATTGTATACATTAAGGCAAATATGAGTGTTGGTAATATACTAGTATATATGGTGGACGGTTCCAACCAAACTCATATGTTATTCTTTGATATGAATATTGGACACCCCGAACTTTTGAATGTTTACTTTTGGATCCGTTGTCATGAGTAAATTCGAATATATAAATGGTGAGGATTAGGTCATCCTTAAACTTGAGATGCAAACAAGTTGTGCATGTGTGAATATCGCTTCTTGATTCTATGTCCAACGCTAGTTCACCAGATCTAGATATAACGACTCTAATTGGAAGTGTTGTGAAGCAGCATCAACAGACACTTCCAATCAATATAGAATTCGTTCCTCCACTCTAATATAGTGCAGTGAAGTACCCTGGATCCCCTCCAGAATTAATTAGGTAATTGTATGGCCGTACCCAAAGTGTAATCAAGATGATTCTTGCTACAATTTGGACTATCTAAATTAATTTGATTATGAGGAATTAAAGTTAAACTATATGGAATGAGTTAGGATCCATATCCATGGTTTAACTGGTACATTGAAACGAAGGGATGATTACCAGCAAGCTCTAATAATCATATACCATTACTAGCTTTTAAGATTTTATTCTTAAAACTATCGAACTCAACATTTGCCGGTTATAATGAAGTGTTGCTAGATACTTCATTATGGACGCTGTATGTCTAAACTCTCACAAGTGGGAGCTGTTGGAATATACGATTGTTTAGCCATCGGTAAATGCGTGAGCCTATCGGGGGCACACACTCAATACGGAGAACACACATTTATTTACGTTTATTATTTATTTATTAAACTTTTAATAAAAACTTCACATTTTATTTAATTAACGATGGTTAAATTAATTAACGAGATTTAATTAATTTAATACGAGTGCGTTATATAAATTTTAGAAGGAAATCGACTTCTAGAACCCCCTAAGGCCAATCAGCCGATTATTATACATGGGGTGTTCTAGAAGATTTTTTGGCTATGGTTTTTGGTATGTAAATATTCAAGAACATTTAATTAAGGGAAATCTTTTCTTTAATTGGTTTTCTTGGAGTGGGGAACAAGTAATTTGAGGAGGTGGAGATTATTATAAATACAATCTCATACCTCTCATAATTTTTGTCTCTCCCTCTTCCTTATGTTGCGTCCGGTCGACCCACCCCCACACCAGAAACCATACGAATTTTTCCTTTAACCCTAAATTCACATAAAGTGTAAACCTTTGCAAGATCAACTACCTTTTGGTACTTACTTGTGAAATTTCTTAGCCTACACTAAACCTTTGATCCTCGTATCAAAGTTTTGGTTTTGTTTTTTGGTTCCCCTTGTGGTTCGTCCAAACATAAACCTTAATTAGGGTTTCGGGTGAATTTTTCCAAGTATCTTGTTGTTAGCCGTATTTAAAGTGATGGTCATATAATATACCGTTGCGAAGCTCGTGGAAAATGCTACATAATGGTGTTGAGAGTTCTAGTATAATGTTTGGTATGTAACGGGAATTAGTCCCGAACACACAAATGAGGAAGGCCTTCTACTCTTACACTTGTAGTATAAAAGGCACTAAACACCTCATTTGTGTGTGTGTGTGTTTTCCATTCCATAGTTTGTAGAGAGAGAAACATATGTCTTTCTCTCACTAGGAATTCACAACCCTTTTTGTTCTTATCTTTTATTCTTCTTAATCTAATCTTTCTTTTTGGTTTAATCTTGTTCTCCATCATCTCTATTTCTTGTTCTATAAGTCGTGTGTTACGTCATACAAGTGGTATCATTCGCCATGGGATTCGTGGATAGCTCTTGGGTGTTGTCCTTGTTTTTCTTGTGTTTCGTGATCCATATATCTTCTAAGTAGTTGTGGTAGAGATTTGGTATATTCACTTTGGCTAAAAACACAAATTTTTTGGGTGTTTTGATCATTTTTTGGCTTAAAATCTCGAATTGGTTGGGTTTTGTCCGAGAAAAGTGGGAATTTGGTACTATTCTGACAGAATTCTATCGGAAAAGGGTTTCTTCATTCTGATCGTTATTCCGATAGTCATTCTGATAGGTATTCCGATAGTACATTTCGACAGGTATTCCGATAGTACATTCCGACAGGTATTCCGATAGCACATTCCGACAGGTATTCCGATAGCACATTCCAACAGACATTCCGACATATATTCCGATGGACATTCCGACATGTATTCCGATGGAAATTTTGTTCGAGTTTTTTAGGTCAAGTAAAATCAAATTTTTTCCCTACTAGTTTTTGGCTATCTCTAACTCAATTTCAAAATTTGGTCGATAGAAAATTTTTTCAGCTTACCGTTTTGTTGGACTGAGGAATTTATTGTCGGACTGAAAAAAAAATATCGGAAGTTTCGTAATTTCAACAACAACACACGCTTTCAACGAATTAAGATCATGTTTTTCACATGACTTCTACGATGACGTCTCAACAAGTATTTATGCTGCGGGTACTGAGAATCGTCCACCCATGCTTACCAAGGAGAATTACACTACATGGGCTAGTCGTCTCTTTCGTTATGCAAAATGTAAACCTTTGGGAAAGTTGATTGTCAACTCGATTAAAAAAGGGTCGTATGTTAGAAGAACAATTCTTGTGCCTGGGGACCCTACGAATGCTAACCAAGTGGCTGACTTTAGTCATGAGCAAACGGATGAAGAATTAACTTAAGCTGAATCCAAACAACTCGACGTTATCAAACAATTCAAGTCATTCTCACGAGACTCCCTGAAGATGTTTATGCTGCTGTTGATAGTTGTGAAACCGCACGCGAGATGTGGCTTAGGATTCAGAAAATGATGAAGGGGAGTGAAATTGGTTTACAAGAAAAGGAAACTAAGTTGCTTCGTGAATGAGAGAAATTTACGTCTACTGAAGGGGAACAAATTGAACCTTACTATCATCGGTTTTCAACCCTCATGAATCACCTTAGAAGAAACAAACATGAACCTGCTCAAATTGCTGCCAACATCAAATTTCTTGATAATCTTCCTTTTGAATGGTCACGATATGTCACTCTTGTCAATCAAACCAAGGATCTTCATGTCGTGGACGACACTCAAGTATATGATTATTTGAAGATGAATCAAGATGAAGCTAACGAACTTAGGGCAGAACGACGGGCCAAGACACAAGATCCATTGACTTTTATGGCAAACTCTCCATCATCGATGTCATATCCCATGGTACCTTACCATCAACCCTCAACAAGTAACTTCATGCCACAACAACAACAACAACAACTCACCTCTTATGGATATCAACCTCCTACTGCTGTGAATTACTTACAACAACCTATTGCCTGTTTTGATGACATCACCGATCCTACTCATGCGATTAATACTGGTCTTGCACTTCTCGCAAAGGCATTCAAATTTACCATTAACCCCACCAACAACAATCAGAGAATCTCCTCGAACACTAGAAATAGGCAGATTGCTCAACCTTTCATGAATGCGAATCAAGATCGCCAATTGATAGTTGATGGGAACACGGGGACACAATATGGTCAGAATGTTGGGCAGACTGTTGGGAATACGGGAAATCATTATGGACAAATCCGTGGTCAGAATCTGAATGTTCCAAATGCGGGTAATCAGAATGGGTTAATTGTTGTGCCAACGGTTGGTAGTCAAATGGGAAACATTATGGCTGCAAGGGCTGAGAATACTGGTATGGGAAATGGAAACAAAAATCGTCAGGTTCAGTGCTACAACTGTAGGGGATTTGGTCATTATGCTCGAGATTGCGCAACAGAAAAGAAGAGGGATGCTGCTTATCTTCAGACTCAACTTCTCATAGCACAAAAGGAAGAGGCAGGGATTCCACTTCAAGCTGAGGAATTTGATCTTATGGCTTCTGCTATAGAATATGACGAGGAAGAAGAGGTGAATGCCAACTACATCCTGATGACTAACTTACAGCAAGCATCTACCTTAGGAATGCATGTTGACAGATCTCTCGTTTATGATTCAGACGTTCCCTCTGAGGTACATCCACCTTTCGATGATAATGATATATAGTACGTCTAATCAAGAGGAGGAGTATACTGAGATGCTTGAGGCCTACATTGAGACACACGGGGATCAAACGAATAATAGTAATATTACTTCGCATGAGTCCAGTGTGGACCTTAGTGAAGATCAAGTTGCCCAGCCTACAACCCTTCCTGATACGACACATGCGTATTATAAATCTTTATTTGATAAGCTTGCTAAGGATGTTGACCATGCTATGGTGGTTAATAATAAGTTTAGAGAAACTAATGCCAAACTGACCACTGAGCTTGCGGGATATAAGGAACGGGAGAAAAGTTTTGAAATTCATCAGACTAAAATTAAAGAACTTGAACAAGCTCATGCTACATCGGTTTATCAAGAAAAATGCACAACTAAGAAATTAAATGTCTTACATTTAAGTAGTGCTAAAAAGATAAGCGAATTGAATGATGAAATCACCTCTCTTAATAAACCGCTTTCAACTGAAAAATCTACTATTTTGGTTTTAAAAGAAGAACGAAAAAAGCTGAAACATGATTTCAAAATTCGAGAAGATGGGCTTCTTGAGGATTTTTGCAAAGCTCAGGATAGGATTAGAGAATTAGACAACCTTTTAGTAAAACGTGGCTAAACTATGCAGACAATAAATATGCTCGCACCAAAAGTGAATGAGATAAATTACACTCGATACAAATTGGCTTTAGGTTGCCCTCTTCCTCCTAATCCCGGATACCTTAAGCAAGTTCAGGCCACTAATGAAACTTTATATAATGGTAGTGTGCTCTTGTCTGATGAGCATGATCCTCCTAGTGTGCATGATTCAGAGGAAACTACTGAACTTGCAGTAGAGACTCGTTTAAGAATGAAAAACCTTGATAAAGAAGTGACACCCATTTATTATCCGAAAGTTAATCCTCCAACTGTTTTTGTTCGGTTTAAAACGAGTACTGAAATGCTTTTGCTCCCAAGTGAGGAATTGTCTTATGACCCTCCTAAACCGAGTATCACACGTCGATTTCTAAACGAGCTTAAAGATAACTTTGTCATCCTTAAACGTGTTGTTAATTCCAAAATCACTGGAGGAAATTTTACATCAACTGTTCAGATTGAGGTTTAGAAAATTCTTCAAAACGATATAAATCCGATTATTAATCAAGTTGATGCTCAGTTAGGCAATTTGGAAAACGCTTTTGTAAAAGAATTTTCCAACTTTGTTAAAGACTTTAAATCTTTGGCGAAAGAAGCTGATGAATCTCTTGATAAAATCAAAGTTTTGGAAAACGATCTTGAACGCATCTCTAAAGCATGTGATAGTATTGATAGTAGCCCTGTTGAGTTAGGTACCTCTATGTCGCATAATGAAAACCTCCAAACTGAGCTTGATCTTATGAAATAGAAAATGGAATCTTATGTCATTAAAAAGGATAAAGAATTCACCGATCTATGGAATAATTTTGTCAAAAAATGCGATGAATGCAAATATGAAAAGATTTCGTACGAAAAAGCTTACAATGAAATGCAACAAAAATAGTACGTTTAAGAGCTCATTTGGGAGGTGCTCAGGGAACCAATCTGGCTTCTTCAGGGTTAGAGAATGTCAGTGATGGAAATGTTCAGAAGCTTAAGGCTAAAATTGCAGATATAGAATCTGTTGTTGTTTCATATAAGCGGGCTGTTGAACAAAGTAAGTCTGTCTATCAAAAACTTATTGATAAAATCTGTGAGAACTATAAGTTAATAGCCTTATTAAATGATACGACTTCTGAGCCTAGTACGATTCAAACACCAGCAACCTCGGGACCCACTCATATTGCTGTGACACCTTTTCCCAAGGTTGCTGGAATGAAAACTGCTGTGATTGCCCCAGGAATGTTTCGTGTTAGTTCTCCTTCTGTGCCTAGCAAACAACGTAAAGCAAGCGTTAGGACAAAACCGATCACTATAAATCAACCACAAGTCATTGATTTAAAAAGTGTTAATTCTAATAGACACGTGTCTTCTTCTACAGGAATAAACAACTACACTAAGAGCAGAAGGCCACAGCCTACGAGCAATACAAGGAATGATAGGGTCTCTTTTGCCTCTAGAAGTAGTTGCCCCAAGATCAATAATGTGGAAGTAGAAGAACACCCTAGGAATTTACCGTTTTTTAATCATAATCAAAAACTTAATTCATCTGAATGTAATGACTTTAAGCTTGCTATTCGGAATGAAAAATCTGAAGTTATTTATGCTAAATGTAATAAATGTTTCTTTACTTTTAGTCATGATGCTTGTGGTTTGACTATGAATGGTTTGAATTATGGTGGTTACACTCGAATTGACAAGCTTTCAGTCAGTGAACAACAACGTACTCCTAAGGCTAAGGTGTATGTTCCAAAAAAGAAGCACGTAGGGTCCACATAAAGTCTTGCTAAGCCTAGTAGCCCTAGATTCACCTCTAAATGGTTGCCTAATGGTAGAAATTTTGACTGTAGTGGCAAAATTATCGACACTAGTAGATCTCATACTGACAATGAAACGTCGATATATGATACAGATTAATTATCATCTAACCCTATAGGAACCTATTTCATCGGTTGCCAAAATATTTTCTTCTCTTATCATTGGCAGGCTGTTGAAATTTGTCTCTAGTGCGTGGAATCGGGCTGTTCCAAACATATGACTGGGAATCGAAGCCTTCTCAAGAACTTTGTATGGCGTTTCATGGGAACTGTTCGATTTAGAAATGATCATGTTGCGGCAATTCTAGGCTATGGTGATCTTCATTGGGGGAATATAATCATCACCGGAGTCTCTTTTGTTGATGGCTTGGGACACAATTTGTTCTCGGTTGGGCAATTTTGTGATTCAGACTTGGAGGTTGCTTTCAGAAGTCATACATGTTTTGTAAGTGATCTTGAAGGAATTGATTTGTTGAAAAGAAATCATACCACCAACCTTTACACCATTGATCTTTTTCAAATGTCTGCTGCTTCTCCAATTTGTCTCATGGCCCGAGCCACATCAACAAAGTCATGGTTATGGCATCAAAGGTTATCTCATCTCAATTTCGATGCCATCACCCAACTCGCGAAAGATGATCTCGTTACCGGTCTTCCAAAGTTCAAATATACAAAAGACCATCTTTTTCCTTCTTGTGAGCAAGGAAAAAGTAAGAAGAAGCCTCACAAACCCAAACCTGTTCCAAATTTGACGAATAGGTTGCATCTTCTTCATATGGATTTATGTGGCACAATGAGAATCAAAAGCATTAATGGAAAGCGGTATGTCCTAGTAATTGTGGATGATTATTCTCGTTACACATGGGTTCATTTTCTTGCGCCAGGATGAAGCCCCTGATGTAATTATTAACTTATTGAAGCAAACATCAGTACTACTGCAAGCCCCTGTCATTATTGTGAGAACGGATAACGGCACAAAATTCACCAATCAGAAATTGAAAGCTTATTTTGACGAAGTTGGGATTTCTCATCAAACTTCGGCTGTAAGAACTCCAGAGCATAATGGAGTTATGGAACGGAGGAATCGTACGTTAGTTGAAGCTGCTCGGACGATGCTTCTCTCCTCTATTGCACCGTTATTCCTTTGGGCCGACGCTATAGCAACTGCATGTTATACTCAAAACCGCTCCATTATTCACACCCGTTTCAACAAAACACCTTATGAGATCATTAATGGAAGAAAACCGGATATTTCATTTTTACATGTCTCCGGTGCATTATGTTATCCGAAGAATGATCGTGAAGATATCGGTAAACTTAAATCTAAAGGTGATATTGGTTTTTTCATTGGTTATTCTTCAACTGCTTGTGCTTACAGGGTTTATAATCGAAGGACAAGAAATGTAATGGAGACTATGAATGTTACCTTTGATGAACTCTCGGGTATGGCCTCTCAACATAGAAGTTCACATCCCGAGCTTCAAGGTCAGACTTCTGGACACGTAAGTTCAGGACTCGCGCTTCAATTTGCACCATCGGAAATCTCATCGTTACAACCCTCGGAACGTGACTTGGAAGTTTTATTTGGGCCAATCTATGATAAATATATGGAGGGTCCTTCGTCATTTGGTGTTCCTCAAAATGCCCCGGCTGCACCTGCTACGGTAGTTCCAGAACCACCAATTGCAGCTCCACCAACGACATCCGTTTTTGCACCATCTACGTCAACCTCAACCATATTGACTCCAAACATTCCAACCACTTCTCCGACTGCGGACGCAAGTCAACAACATTCTCAGCAAATTCCTAATCATGTTCATCTTCAGAATGAAATAGTTGCTGAAAATGCAAACAATGCGATGCTCAACGAACACGAGTTTGTTAATCCATTTGCGGCTTCCACAAGTTCTACTCAGCCTTCAACACCATATGTGGATCCGTCGAGCTCGCATCAAGTTTCTCATACACTTCCACATGAACACAAATGGACTAAGAATCATCCTTTGGTTCAAGTGATTGGCAATCTCTCACGACCTGTCTCAACACGAAATCAGCTGCGTATCGACGGTGATATGTGTATCTATGCACTATCAGTCAGCACAATGGAACGAGTAAGTGTGAAAGAAGCAATGACTAATGCATCATGGATTGAGTCTATGCAAGAAGAACTCAATCAGTTCATCTGGCTTGATGTATGTGAGTTAGTACCTCGACCGAACAATATCGATCCCCTTACTCTAAAATGGTTATTCAAAAACAAGATGGATGAGGACCAAACAGTCATTAGGAACAAGACTCGGTTAGTCGTGAGAGGTTATAAACAACAGGAGGGAATTGATTTCGCCGAATCCTTCGCCTCAGTTGCTCGAATGGAAGCTATTAGGATTTTCTTGGCATACATGGCACACAAATCATTCACTGTGTATCAAATGGACGTGAAGACAGCTTTCTTGCATGGGCCGTTAAAAGAAGATGTGTATGTATGTCAACCTGAAGGTTTCATCAATACCGAACATCCAAGCCATGTCTACAAGTTGAAAAAGGCAATTTATGGTTTGAAACAAGCACCGAGGGCATGGTACGACGAATTATCATCATTTCTTCTACAAAATCACTTCAGCAAAGGAACCATTGATCCAACGTTGTTTATCAAGCACTACGGCAACGACATCTTGGTGGCTCAGATCTATGTAGATGATATTATATTTGGTTCTACTAACCCAAAATATTCCATATTATTTGCCGACCTTATGAAAAGTCTATTTGAAATGTCCATGATGGGGGAAATGACGTTTTTTCTTGGTCTCCAAGTTCACCAATCCCCCCGGTATTTTCATAAATTGGTCCACGTATGTGCTTGCGATTCTAACGAACTATGGCATGGAAAACTGTGATCCTATTGGTACTCCAATGGACACTAAACACAAGCTTGATTTGGATAAGAATGGGACATTTGTAGATGCTATATAATACCGAAGCATGATCGGGTCCCTTATGTACTTAACTTCAAGCAGACCGGACATTGTGCATGCTACTTGTTTATGTGCTCGGTACCAGGCAAAGCCAACCGAGAAGTACCTCAAGGAGGTTAAAAGGATCTTTCGTTATCTCCGGGGAACCATTAACATGGGTCTCTGGTATACGAAGGATTCTAGTTTTAATCTCACTGGTTTTTCAGATGCCGACCATGTAGGGTGTCATGATACATTCAAGAGTACTTCCGGTGGAGCATAATTCTTAGGCGAGAAGCTAGTGAGCTGGTCATCAAGAAAACAAGACTGTACGGCGTTGTCCACCGCAAAAGCAGAATATGTGTCTCTATCCGTGTGTAGTGCTCAAGTCCTTTGGATGAGAACACAACTCACGGATTATGGCTTTACCTTTAACAAAGTTCCTATTTATTGTGATTCACAATCAGCCATAGCCATATCTTGCAACCCGGTCCAACACTCCAAGACCAAGAACATAGCTGTCCGATTCCATTTCATAAAGGAGCATGTGAAAAGAGGAAAGATCGAACTGTACTTTGTCAAGATGGACTACCAACTAGCCGACATCTTCACCAAATCTCTTTCTCAAGAAAGATTTGAATTCTTGGTTCGTCGACTTGGTATGCGTAGTTTCACTCCAGATGAACTTGAACGTCTTGCACATTCGCAGTAACCTTGTATATATCTATCAGAAAATCAAAATACAAAATATAAAACCTATAAAAACAAAATAAAAAATGAGAAAATCTTTCAAAAATACCAAAAATATTCTTCTTCGACATGTCTCTGAGCATCGATAATATGGACGTACTTAGAAATGTTGTTCAATAACGACACTGGTACGTACATAAGGTTTGAATGAGAGTTCAAATGTTTTCAAAACATGTCTTTCCTATTTTCTTCTCATAATAGCTTATAGTCACATGTCAGACTATAACCCGGTACCAAAAGAAAGGAAAGTCTTTGACTTATCCTCAACATTGAGAAATTAATTTTTCTCGGTCATGGGCTTATATAAAAAAATTCAAAGTTTTAAGCTCATGAACACAAGTTTTAAGCTCATGAACACAAGGAAAATGTTCATTTATGTACATTATTCCTTAACAACGGGAAAGTAAGTTTTCTCGGGTTTTTGAGCACAATTTTTCAAAGTATTTTAAAACTGTGTGCTCATATACTCCCCTAATTTTAATTAGAATTTCTTTTCGAGGGGGAGTACAAACTTTCATGCAACATTATTCTCTCCATGTTTCATCACTAGTTTCACAAAAATTTCAATGTCATGCAATTTTTGAGGTGGAGAATAGTGATTAAAATGTGTTATCTTGGATAAGATCTTTGATATAAGTGCTTTCTCTTCCTAATATGTGTAAAAACCTTTCCTTTTATGATGCACATATGTAGGGGGAGCATTTTGGTGATACAAAAAACCTTCAAGGTGTAAACACTGATTTCATCAACACCTTGATTGCTTTTTCAACAGGTTTTTCTGGTTACGATATCTATACCCTTCAACACATTCATTCACGACGGTATTGGTGTCAAAAGGTGGTTAGGTATTCGTCCTATGATCCAACCAGAACCGGAGGGATCTTCCCAGGGACAATCCATTAGAATTTAGATGTCCTTAGGAAAGATGGAGTAGTTGAGTATACGAGAAAAATGTCGACTAATGACTTAAGCTAGCACTGGAACAATCACAACAAGGTGCTAGTTATGACGTCTTGGTAAGCATTGAAGGGGTTGAAGAATGAAAAAGAAATGTAAGGATAAAGGGTGTAAAGAAAGAAGCACTCCATACAACTTAGGCAGAAACCGGTTCAATACATCTATTATCAGAATCACTTTGATGATTTCTGATACTAAAGACAAAGCATCATGGACCCGGTGATGCAATGCACAACCCTTCCCAGCCTACTCAAGCTTCTCTCAAAAGAAGTTTGTTTTATTGTCACGGAGTTCAACTCATTTCTATCAACTTTCTCACTCCGAGATAGTAGATATTGAAAAGGTGGCTGTCTGCTCCAGCCTCCGATCACCAAATAAACGTGCACTTATAGAGTCTAGAGCCAACGAGATTCATCAAAAAAAAATCTCATTAGGACACTTATTCCATATATCAATTGTTGTTCATCACTAGAACACAAGCGATAATTTACAGAGTCCTACGCTCTATCCTTGTGATATTGCCAGAACATTCAGATTGATACTCATTAGTATTCACAGTGATGAATGGAAATCCTTCCAGTGTCAACATCAAACAGCACTGCGGTAGGTCATATGTAAGATTCACTTGAATTGAGCATATGTTAACTGGAAAGCAACAGTGGTTTGATTCTTTTGTGATTCAAACTCGTTCCAATCTCGACGCAATATCTTTATGATCTTGCCAGAACATTCAGAGTAATACTCCTTAGTATTTACAGTGACGAATGGAAATCCTTCCAGTATCATCATCAAACAGCATTGCGGTAGGTGACTTGTGAGATTCCATACGAATCTAACTTGTGTCAACTGGAAAGCAACAATGGTTTGATCCTTAATTGATTAAAACTTGTTCCAAGAAATTGAATTGAAGACTTAATCAGCAGAATGGAACTGCATGATTCACTCCTTACTATGAAGTATCTTTCTATATATTCAAGTATTGAGAATGGCTACCACAGCCGGAAACCCTGTCAAGGAAGTTCTTTGAACTTACCTAATCACAGGTACAGTATTCGTATTGTATAACGGGAAACCGGAGGAATGCAAACGGTGGTGTAACCTCAAAAGTCATAATTCAAGACCACATGCTCATGTAAAAGGAAGAAAGCTCAAGAAAATCTAAAGACAAAGACTTCCGCTACTCTGATGATCAAGGGAGATTGTTAACAAGCTTTCATATCAAATCAAAGTTTTAGTATGTGGGGAAAGACACAAGAACACAAGATGGCAAAGTTTTAAGATTAAGTCAAGGCAAAGATCAAAGATCCAAGATCACAAGTCATGAAAGGGACTATGGAAGAACTCTCAAGACAACGAGCTTCAAAGTCAACAACACCAAAGAAGTGAAGTCACATATTACATGACCACCCCTTAGGGGGAGATTGTTAGCCATATTTAAAGTGAGGGTCATATAATATACCGTTACGAAGCTCGTGGAAAATGCTACATAATAGTGTTGAGAGTTCTAGTATAATGTTTAGTATGTAACGGGAATTAGTCCCGAACACACAAATGAGGAAGGCCTTCTACTCTTACACTTGTAGTATAAAAGGCACTAAACACCTCATTTGTGTGTGTGTGTTTTCCATTTCATAGTTTGTAGAGAGAGAAACTTATGACTTTATCTCACTAGGAATTCACAACCCTTTTTGTTCTTCTCTTTTATCCTTCTTAATCTAATCTTTCTTTTTGGTTTAATCTTGTTCTTCATCATCTCTATTTCTTATTCTATAAGTCGTGTGCTACGTCCTACAACTTGTAACTATCTATAAACCTTATCCTTACGTAATTACACTTAGGGTTTTGGATATTAGGGTTTCTAGTTGCAAGATAATCGAAGTGAAGTTACCACTAGCATCGTGGTGTGTTCGTTTGATGTGTCGTGTGAGAAATCGTTAGAGGACGGTTACTTTACCGTTATAGTTCAAGATCAAGATCATTAATTGATTTATTCAATTAATTTAAGGTTGGTTTTAATATTGCTTTATTATGTGTTAATCATGTTTGTTTATACTAGATCCATTCCGCTGCGTACTCGTAGTTAATGGTTTAACTAGTTTCAAAATCCCAACAGCTTGTAAAAAGTCTAGTCCAATCGTCACGGGGATTCCAATCTAATATTGTCGAGTCTACGGGTATGATTTCCGAACCCACAAATGAAGAAGACCTTGTAAAAGAAGCCTTGAAGTGTAAAAGGCTACCTAAGCCTAATTTGTATGTATGTGTTTTCATCTTACTAGTTTTAGATAAAGAAACAAGTGTGTGCGCTTAGCTTTCTCTCACTAGGAAAATTACCACAACTTTCTTTTCTTTTCACCTTGTATTCAAATTCTACACTTCTTAATCTAATCTTTCCTTTTTTTTCATTTTTAGTTCGACTTATATTAAGTGCTTATTATGTTGCTTATTGGTATTCGGCTTGTTGAGGTCACGACTTATAGTAGGCGGCTTTTTAGAGGGCTTACTTGGTTCGTGTGTATCATGTTATAGTTCATTTTTTA
The DNA here is from genome assembly GCA_025667525.1 of Glebionis coronaria. Classification (NCBI taxonomy): domain Eukaryota; kingdom Viridiplantae; phylum Streptophyta; class Magnoliopsida; order Asterales; family Asteraceae; genus Glebionis; species Glebionis coronaria. The sequence goes on from CM046879.1 coordinate 553,753,978, forward strand.
GCAGCTCATGCCTCTAAAATATCTTACAAGCGCCCTCCTAAACATAACCATTATAATTAACAATTGTACTGTTCACGCATACTATTCACGAGGTACTGCTCACGCGTTTGGTTCACGAAGTACTGTTCAAGCGCACTATTCATGAGTTACTATTCATTAATATTTTTTTACCGTTCTTAGAGTTACTAATCATGACATTGGGTAGCAGGGATCAGGATGCAATATCTAAGCTCTTGCATATGGGCATGGTGGTCAAATACGAAAGTGAGTTTGTGATACCTGCAAATCGAGTACCGAGGATTTCTGACTCTTTAATTACATGTTATTATATTAGTGAACTTAAACTGCTTCTACAATTTTCAATGTTAAGGTTAGTGCCTACAATTTTAGGAAAATCCTTTCCTTTAGGTCGTATAATAGAGGCTCGTTTTGAGGGAAAAGGATGAACATTGAAGAGAAACTAGATATTGTTTTATCATGGCCAACTAAATACGATTCACCTGACATTAAAGGGTCCTTAGATGATGATGACGAAGATATTCATGTTGATGAGGTTAGTATCGTGATAGACATTGTTTTTTACATTGGTGGGAATAATGTGGAAACCATTAAAGTTCGTAGCGAATTTTCTGAAACTAAAGAAACCAAGGAATTAACATAATCGAAGAAACACGTGATTGTCAGAAGAGTTACGCCGATGTAACGCGTAAGCCTCTTAAATTAAAAGTGGGAGCAAAGTTATGCTAAAAGTATCGCCTTGGAAAGGTGTAGTGTATTTTGGCAAACGAGGGAAGCTGAATCCCCGTTACATTGGACATTTCAAGATTTTGGCAACGATTGGTACGCTATGCTATCGTCTTGAGCTACCGGAAGCATTGATCCATGTACATAGTACTTTTCACATTTCGAATATGAAGAAGTGCCTTTTCGATGAGATACTCGTTATACCGTTGGAGGATATTCAAGTTGATGACAAACTGCAACTCATCAAAGAACCTATTGAAACCAGGGATCGGGAGGTCAAACGATTGAAACAGAGTCGTATTCCGATCATCAAAGTGAGGTGGAGTTCTAGGCGTGGGCCTGAATTTACCTAGGAGCGAGAAGATCAGTTTCGCAAGAAGTACCCACACTTGTTTAATAACTCTAGAACCCATAACGCTCCTAGGCTTTTAGGACACAACTTCTTTAACGAGGGAATAATGTAACAACTGGTAATTTTCCTGACTCGTTAACTGACTATTTTACCCTTGACTTTTTATTTAGTCAACTATGTGTGCAAACTGCTTTTAAACCAGAAAGTTATCCCGCATTTTTTGAAAACCTTCTAAGAACGCGTGACGACTTGACACTGTGCTCAGTTAATATTCTGAGATTTTTTTGTGAATCTAACCAAATTATTGTGATGGTCAATGAATTTTCGATAATCCATGAGATTATTCGTTAACTCTGAATTACATGCATAACTATTAGATTTTCTTGCATGATCGATCTTTACGTAAATTATGTGTTTCTAGCTCTCTGTATACATTTTTGTGTATGCATTTTGTATTTTTCCTATTTATAGTAATGAATCTTATCTCCTCTTAAATACAATAATAAAAAAGAAGAAACGAAACAAAAATGTTAACATAACTAATATATAAAAGCAGTACTATTGAGGGCACGTTTGGTGTGCATAAATATGAATCAATAAATGGTTTCTTTCCCATTATTAATGTTAGTTTAGTCCTAAATAATTTTTGGAATAAAAATTATATCTAAGAAATGGCTGTATTAGAAAGACATTAATGTGGTGAGTTTGGTACTATAATTCCTTGGTAGTTGAAAGCTAGATCCATATGAGGTGTAATGCATAGTTAAAAAACACCAGTGCCCACATGTTTCTTTCATATGAAATAGTATATATTTGTTATATTGATAAGTGGTTACACATATTATTTTAGTTGATACCTAAATCTTCTTTGTAGAACCAAACAATGATATTTAAATTGATTCCTTCCTCATATCCATTACCATTCTATCATATTATCAAAGCGGTACCAACTAGTATTCCGAGCATCAAACCAAACGTGCACTAAGAAGATTGGGCCTAAGGCCATCCACAATGCATACATGTGAAGTACGCATAACAAAGAAAATAGTCGACAAGTTATACAAATAATCTATTGTAAAGTGCCACACAAACATAAGATATAATTACTAATCGTACGCATGTTATGATCGGGCCTAACAACAAAACAATCAAGATCGGTCCATTGGGACTCATCAAGATATAAGTGTTGATTCTCATATTGAGCTTGCTCAAGGTACTTAGGATTTGCAAAACTAGGTCTATCCTTGAAGAACGAACGAGGTGCCAACATTCTCATGGTTTGAATTGATAGATTAGTTTTGTAAACAATTTTCTTGTAAAAATCAATTTGATTTTCAAGTTCCACCATTTTGTCGATGTCATTCGCTTGTATAGTTTTGAAATCCTTTTCCATCTTTTCAACCACAATTTTCTTTTCATTAGCAAGTTTAGTTTTTTCCTCTTGAAGAAAACCATTTACTTGAGTTAGCTCATTGACTTTAGTGGTAGCAAGATACATTTTGTGATGTTCAGTACTCAAAGAGGTGTTATAATTACGTTTCACTTGTTCTAGAAGCTTAAGAGTTTCGTTATATTTCTGTTGATAATCGTCGTTTTTGACGTTAACTAAACACCCTTTGTAACCCTCAACCTCATTGGTCTTTTGAAGAAGCTGAGCTCTATAGCTATCAATGGTCTCACTAGATTTAATTAGAGCAACTTTGCATTCTTCAAAATTTTTAGTGAGCGTAGCGTTTGCCTTCTTTAATTGCTTTTGCCCCTGTCTAGTTTCTTTGACATCTTTTTGTAAAGTAGCAATTAAATTAGCAAGCGCAATATGCTCCTCGTCATCATACTCATTTGCTTGTTGATCATCATCAAACTCATTATTGTACGTGTCTGAGGGATTAGGTATGGTATTGCTATGAACCTTATCCGTCATACATGTGTCAATAAGGGTTTGAGTTTGATCACAATGCTCATGCGTATTATCATTAACAAACACATTATATTCATCATTGTGTACCTCTTCCATTAGGTCAGAGTCGAAGACAGGACCATTATCATAGGAAGGTGTATTGCTGATGATATTCTCAGAACTGATGCCTTGTGTGTCAGTGCTGCTGCTTTTGTTCCCATGTTTGGTATGATCACCCTGCGTACCATGCTTTGTGTTCCGTGATGTGTAGCTTTCATTCACATGACCCGATACTGTACCACAATTTGCCTTGGACCTTTTATCTATCACTTGTTCGTAAATTATTATTCTGTGGACATAGGTTTCAATGGATTTGATGTTACTTGGGATCAGGTCTTTGAACGTTTGAGCAGTTTTATGATGTCTCGTGAAGCATCCCTGTGTACTCGAAGACATGAGAATTTCTGAATCAAAATTCTTTTCAAATGTCGTCTTGAGTTCAGTGAAGGTGATCTTGCATTCACTCCCAAAAAGTCGTTCTTTGGTGAGTTGTGCCGCAAGTTTCTCCATGGCTTGTGTGAAAGCTCTTATGAACGTGCCAGTGGATTCACCTAAGTCTAGCAGGACTTTTGAAAGGCTCTCAAACGATGATTTAAGTATTCTCAAACTTTCCATGCATTTATCTCTCAAGAAGCGTGTCCGTTGTTGTAATTGTTCCATCTTAAGAGTTGTCACAACTGAACACTCATTGCTCTTTTCCATGATGATGGTGTCTTGGTTGATGAAGTGACTTCGGATCTTAAGTAGATATGGTCTGATTGAGTTGTGGTTGAAATTCCGAAAATTACGATTTTTTTTCAGTCCGACAATAAATTCTCAGTCCGATAAAACGATAAACCGAAAAATTATGAATCACCAAATATTGAAAGTGAGTTAGAAATAGCCAATAACTAGTAGGGAAAAATTTTGAAAAATGAAAATTTTAATAAAAAATAAAACCTAAAAAATTTGAAATTTGGCCTAAAAATTTGAATTTTGGTCCGAAAATTTGAATTTTTGGTCGAAATTTTTTTCGCGTCGCCAAAATTTGAAATCGAAGATTAAATGGCCTAAAAATGGTCTAGGAAAAAATAAAATTTTCTTGGTTTTCCCGCCAAAAAACCTTTATTGTTTTTTTTGGAAACGATGTTCCGAAACTAGTCTAGATAGTGGCTAAGTCTAAAAATGCTTCAGTCAAAAATACTGGTTGGGATGAATAATTCTGCAATGTGGAAAATGGTATAATTCCGCAATGTGGAAAATTGTACAAATCCGCAATAAGCTTTATGTTACAATTCCGCAATGTTCAATGTATTCAATTCCGCAATCGTAAATGCTTCAATTCCGCAATCTACAAAACATTCAATTCCGCAATCCACAAAATATTCAATTCCGCAATCCACAAAATATTCAATTCCGCAATCACCTTTAAGTACACAATTCCGCAATACTTTAAGTACAATTCCACAATACGTGAATTGATACAATTCCGCAATACAAATTTTGACACAATTCCGCAATACAAAATTTGACACAATTCCGCAATACGTGCAATAATTCCGCAATATGTGCAATGATTCCGCAATTTTTACAATGATTCCGCAATAATATAGATTCAATTCCGCAATCTCCTAGAATGTATTCAATTTCGCAATACTCAGAAGAGATAGTTGAATTACCAAGTAACCTTTGACTTTTATATGTTTACCTATAGAACCGATTTTGTTTGTTTTGGTTACCGGTCATATCCCTTTTTTTTTGGGGGGGGGGGGGACATATTGTATTATTTCCATCTCCTCTTACCTCTCCTATCGTCATTCCTCCAAATTGATCCATGGGTTAGAAGCCTAAAAATAAAAATCGACCCAATTGGATAAAAAGGTAAGTCATATGAACAATTCTGTATTTTTTAGTTGTTAGTAGAATTCCTAATCTCCTTTTTAAATTGCACAATTGGATACTCATTTTCTCATTTTTTTTAGGATTTTTCATAATGGATGAAGGCAAAAGTATGATTCTTAATATTTATTTCTTAACTAATTTAGTTTGTTAGGTTTAAATTGATTTCGTTCCCATTAATATTGCTTTAGGTTTCATTGCAATTAGCAGTGATTCATCACCCTTTGATCTAAGACCTCTATCAGCAGCAGCTGGTGAAACCCTAGCCAAATTGAGAACTGAAGGTCCTAAAAGAGAGTTCCTTGACTATTTTGGGTTTAACTCAGTTCAATATTTTGAAGAAATAAGTTTTTTTTCTTCAAAAGACAAGTTCATAAAAAGTTTTGTGAGAAACACAATTGGTTGTTTTAAGAAAAAGGGTGTAGGTGAAACAACTGTTGAAGTTGATACCAAAGCACCGGTGGTAGTAAAGATGCCAAAAGTGCTTGTTGTTAGTGGTGATTCATCACCTTTTGATCCAAGGCCTACATCAACAGAAACTGCTGAAGCCGTAGCCAAATTGAGAACTTAAGGTCTTACAAGAGAGTTCCTTGACTATTTTGGGTTTTATTCAGTTAAAGATTTTGAAGACATAAGTTTTTTTCTTCAAAAGACAACTTCATAAAAAGTTTTCTAAGAAACACAAATAATTGTTTTAAGGAAAAGGGTGTAAGTGAAACAACTGATGAAGTTGATAGCAAAGCAACTGTGGTAGTAAAGAACTAAAAGAGGCTGATGTTGGTCCATCACATAGTTGTAAACAAGCTAAAAAGAGAGGTGGTAGTCCATCACAAAGTTTTAAGGAAGTTCATGATTTGTTTAAAGGAAAATATGTTTTGTTGGGTAAGACAACCAAAGATTCTGGTATTGGCAAAATCCTTGTTGCTGTGACATGAGTTGTTCTAGGGTTAACAAATGGGAAATATTGGGAGCATATCTGTAACCATGGCAAAAAGAATGCATTTTGTTAATGTTGTTCTTAGTGCTACTTGTATTTTATTTTATATTTGTATAATGGTTAAATTATGTCATAGCTTGTAAATTTTTTAAGTTTGTACAAGATGCATTTGTTATGGACGCATTCTATCGATAGTTAATGATATGTCAATTAACTTTCCTTAACCCAACAGACAATTAAGCTGTGAGTCTAAGTTTGTTAAAGAGTGTTATTTTGTTGTTCAATCTTTACCTTTTACTTTGCATAAGTTGTTAGCTTTTGGTACTTTGTTCTTTGATTATGTTAACTATTCCACATGATACCATCAAGTAGAAGAAATACTCCTTTCATTTCACTATCTTGGTCTGTTGTAGATCGATAAGCTATAAGCTCATTACATAAGCTTGTTCCATTTTTGAACAAGCCTAAAAAGGTGCTAAAAGGAACTTATTTTTATGCTTATGCTTATATTTATCTTAGACTTGCTTATTTTTTTGTTTATGCTTAAAAAATTTCTAAGCTGATATCAAAAGGGGTGTTTGGTTTAGGGTGCAACTGTCACACCCAACCATGATGAAATATGAGGCGCGAACTATGGATATCATCATAACATGGCGTGTCTATAGAGATAACTTAATGAAATGGAAATGTCATAAAAAGGTGACACAAATGTCATGACAATATCTCCACAAATGCAAGAGTCTAGGTAAGTAGGTAACAGTCCTACCGCTTACCCGAGACAAACAAATAAAATAAACAAAGCAAACATATAGGTGCCCAAGTATCACTTATTCAAAATACAAAAATAAACTAAGAAGGAACGGGGATCTCGTTCTATATGCAATCCTATGCTTCCTGATCTAGTCACTCCAACTTGAAGGCTTAACTATAACTTCACCTGAAAGAGACACCAAATTACGTCAACGATAATCTTGGTGAGAGTCATAGGTTTAGACTCCAACCCCAAAATATAACATTCCATTAGACCAGCTATGAATAACGACAATCAAATAACATATACCATTTAACATTTGGACAGTGTACTACTAACATGCATAACTATTCCGTACTAAACGCTTATCCTTTCCGTCCCAAGGCTCCATGCCTTGCCTATCCTTCCTTCCTTTCCACGGGTTATTATGCGCCCATGCACCTAACAACCATCCCCAAGACCCAGTCTTGTCCTCAAGGCCCAGGCTTGTCCTCCTTGATATCAAGTATACTTAACTAAATTAAGTATTTCCATATAACAAGTTCAATGCATAAGTAAACATGTAATTGTCCAGACTAACATATAAAACATTCACAACAATTTTATTTAAAAGAACATTTACAAGAACAAGTAACGACAATGTCCCTTCTATCCCATGTGGAAGTAAAAAGATAAAGAAAATGGGACTATGAAACTCACCTGATTGAGCTTCTCCAATTATCTCGCGTACTATCAAAAGCTAAACAAATAAACGTATAACATCAAGACATGAACCAAGGACTAATATGACTCATAAATCTATGATGGACATCTAACCTTCTCCCATATATACCCCATTCATATTCTCTAAACATCCCATTACCCCTCCCTAACAAGTCCTTAACTTGGTTAAGTTCGATACCTATCCCCCATTTTCCCCAAAACAGTCCCGGTTTTTAGTCCCCAAATTATTAGCCAAACGCCCACCTAATCATACTCATGCTTTATGTAAAGAAAACCCTATTCACTTACATGTGTTATCTAACTCATCTCTTTTGACTCAACCTTAAAACTACTATTAAGGCCCCGATGTACATGCATATACTTTTGTCTATCCAGATTTTATTGATTTTGAACATATAAAAAGTTTGTTATGATCAGAGGGTCTTCCACTACCCCAATTGATTAGCCCTCTTCCAGATATTTTATGTAACATATAAACTAACTCTCATGTTCGTTTGAAAGTCCAATTGTACTCCTAAGTACCCTAACCATCTTAAAACATTAATTTAAACCCGACTGATTTCCAAACTGTTTTGACCTCCGACTGTTGTAACCTGTTTTTGACCTACTTCCCTACCTCCAATTTAAACCCTCGTTTCTTGAATTCAAAAGACAACTCAAATACCATTTCATAGGTACTTAGATCGCATCATGAATGTTCCTAGAACTCTATATATGATCAAAACATTAGACCTAAAATTCTGCCTAGTTTTTCATTACGAATTTAATATAATTAACCCAATTAATAACTCATAACCTAATTAGTTACAAGCCCTAATTTACCTAATCATTATGTGTCATTAATATACTGATTTTCATATAAACCCTAACCTAAATCCATCATAGGATGATTAAGAAAGAATTAGAAACACTTTAATTGAAAAGGGTTTTAGAGACTTACTTTTGATTTATGAAAACCCCAAAATTTTGATGAAGAACCCTAAAAACCCATTTTTTGCCGTCGACTTCTTTTTTCCTCCAGGGAATTATGAAGTGTTTTTTTGTATAAAAACCTTATATAATTAAGTTGGACAAATCCTATCCCAACCCAGAGTCTTGTTTCCGTATTTTTCTTTCTTTCTTTTCTTTCTTCCTGCGTTTTACAAACTGCCAATACTCCCTTATTTTTTTTCTTTTTATTGTTTATTAATATATTATTTACATTACCTTAAATTTCCTTAATTTATTTCAGCTACTAAGACCTCCCGAACCTCAAAACCGTAAAACTAGTCAGTTTTACGCGTATACCGGAAAAGACGTAAAAATATACATTTTTATAAAAACTCTTGGATTATGAAATAAACTAAATAAATAAGTCCTAAATGACCTAAAACCATCCCGGAAAATATTCTCGTGACTAATTACCTTATTCGAGGCCTCAAAATGCTAAATCCAAAATTGTAAAAATACGATTCACTATTATACTTATACGTATACGTAAATTACCAAAATGATTCACTATTAGACTTGAGATGCAATAAACTAGCATTACTAAACAGAAACAAGCTAAATTTGGTTTTGGGAGCAGGTTTACACCTATCATTTAGTTCCATATCCAACCAAAATACTAGCAATCTTTTACCGGTTTCAATCGATTTTCCCTAGTGGAACAAAAGAATGCACAATTTCAATCGATTTTCTCTAGCAGACCAAAGAAGGCACTTAAACAAAGCTAATAATCAAGTTTTAACTAATGACCCTATGAACTAATTAAAACGCCACATCCCAAAATCTATTAATCAGCTATCATTCAACTGCAATAACCCTAGCTAGCTAATCTTAAAGCAATGCACAAAATACCCAAATCCCAACTGATTTTGAAACATCTACATTATCAGCTATGATTGAAATGCACAAGGGAAAAACATGCCAACAAATTAGGAACTTTTCGCTGTTTCAAATTGAACTAATGAGCAAAAAACACAGAAACATCACATAAATAAACGCCAAACAAACTAACCAGATTATCGTCAAGCGTCACCACAAGAATAAACTTCCCATTCGGCAAAAACTTGGTAAACAAAACCCCGAGAACCTTATCATCAATTAACGTCTTCAAACATGTCCCCGTAACCACATCCCATATCTTACAGCTCCCATCATGACTCCCACTGACAATCAAACTCCCATCTCTATTAAAATGCACATTGATAACGGGCAAACTATGCGCCTTAATCACAAAACTCACCTTCCCAGTCTTAACATCCCACACCCTAATAGTCTCATCAAACCCACTGCTGACAATCATATCACTTCCCCCACTAAAGTTACAACAAAACACAACACCAGTATGTCCTTTTATTGTTTTGAAACACTCCATATCATTAACACTCTAGATTCTGAGAGTTTTGTCGTCTGAAGCTGAGCAGATGTAGTGGGAATCTGAGGACCAAGCTACGTCTGAGATGCCTTCGGTGTGGCATGTTAGGGTTTTGAGTAGGGTTAGGGTTTGAGTGTCACATAAGATTAGGGTTTTGTCTAGGGAAGTTGAGACTAGGAGTTTACCAGAGCTGGAAAACTTGACACTGGAGACGGCGGAAGTGTGTGCGGAGAGGGTTTTGAGGTGGCGATATGGGGCGTATTGTGGTGGTGGTGTGATGGTGTTTGGGTTATTGCTGCCCATGATTTCGAGGTTTGGTGGAGAGGGGTGTTTGGATGTTATTTATAGGTGTTTTGTATTAGAGATTGAAACACACCGACTTACTAGATTTTTTTATTTTTTATGAAAGGCGATTTAGTAGTCATTAATTCGAGTTTACAGTGACATTCAATCAAACTCCCATCTCTATTAAAATGCACACTCATAACAGGCAAACTATGCGCCTTAATCACAAAGCTCGCCTTCCTAGTCTTAACATCCTACACCCTGATCATCTCATCAAACCCACCGCTCACAATCATATCACTCCCCCCCACTAAATTTACAACAAAACACAACACCACTATGTCCTTTTAACGTTTTGAAACATTCCATATCTTTAACACTCCAGATTCTGAGTGTTTTGTCGTCTGAAGCTGAGCAAATGTAGTGGGAATCTGAGGACTAGCCTACGTCTGTGATGCCTTCGGTCTATCCTGTTAGGGTTTTGAGTAGGCTTAGGGTTTGAGTGTCCCATAAGATTAGGGTTTTGTCTAGGGAGGCTGTAACTAGGAGTTTACCAGAGGTGGAGAACTTGACGCAGGAGACGGCGGAAGTGTGGGCGGAGAGGGTTTTGAGGTCGCGGTATGGGGCGTATTATGGTGGTGGTGTGATGGTGTTTGGGTTATTGCTGCTGCCCATGGTTTCGAGGTTTGTTTGGTGTATAGGGGTGTTTGGATGTTATTTATAGGTGTGTTTTAGTGTCGCGGATTGAAAATTGAAAAACACCGACTTCGTTCAGTTGACTTGTGCTCGATTCATAATATATATAAATTAGGCTTGTTAATAAGCTCGTATATAAAACATTAGGCTTGCGAGATCAAAGAGCTTTGTACGTAAAGTTCGAGCTCGAGAACGAGCCGCAACTTAGGCTTGAGATCAAACTTTTCATCAATCCGAACTCGAGTTTTTCACGTGTTGTCCCACTCGTTTTAACCTCTAATTAAAAGGTTGAAGTGAGATATATCAGTCTTTTTTCTAATAAACTATGTAACAGCGTAATTGCTTAGCGACAGATAATTAACAATATATTAATTGAGTTATTGGTCGAACCGGTAACAGAGTGACTCAATCGGATTGACCTGATAGTCTAACACATGACCTGATGACTTGATTGAGTTAACCAGATGATTGAACTGGTGCCCCGTTGACTAACTGGGTTAACGCGATGGTCAAATCGTGATCCGGTAAATCGCACAAGTTTACTCGATGATCGAACTTGTGACTCGGTGACCAATACATTTGTTTTCTATTTCAACATTTTATTTAATTTAAATATACAAAGTTTGAAATTCCAAGATTTGAAATATACCATTTATATATAGTAGAGATAAAGATAGAGATGAGTATACGTAGGGTGCACATGGTCCCAAAATCAAACCGGGCCGATTAAGATTTGATCAAATCGAAATCGAATTGGTCCAAAACGCCAGATCTAAGATGAGACCGAAATGGTCAGTCCGGTTCGGTCCTACAGGGCATAACCGTCGTGTTATGTAAGACCGAATCGGACTAGTTCGAATCGAAAGTAGCGAAGAGCATGCACCGAGGACCGAAAATACATACTAATAGATTAAAAAAATTACAGTACAATCTCGACCCGAAAAAAACTGTACTCGTAAAAAAGATTGAATAACTGACTAAATTGTGCACACCTTACGTCAAAATCCTAGATCCGAACTGAGTGGTGATCCGACCACGTGTTAACCACGCTACACAACGACTCCCTCTTCTTCCACAATGTTGGTTTAATTTGGTGATGCACACTACTCAACATTTTTTATTTTCTTTTTTTTGTATATTATCATGTATGTTTGTATAACCTGGATAATTTATATGTTTTATTTAATGGTTACTACTTACTACTACAACTGTTTGGTGGCGAGATTTAATATCGGGCACTTTTGATGGAATGTATTAGGGTTGAAACTAGAGGTTATATTATATGATGAAAGTTGAATCTTTTATATTTATGTTTTTTGGTGAAGCAGGTGGAGCTTAAACTTATCAATGTGAAATCACATAAAAATAAATTAAATTAAATGTGTATATAACTCCAACTTTTATGTGATAATTATATTTAAAGATTTATTTAAATGATTTGACTAATACAAGTCTCATGCACTTAGATTTTTGAAGACTTGTGACTTGTAAAACTTTCATCAAGATTTGTGAAAAACAATGCTTGTTAGCCTTAAAAAAGTAAATGCCAATAATATACCATGAAGCTTGTACAAAGTCTAGTCCAATCGTCATGAGGATTTCAATATAATATTGTCGAGTCTACGTGTATGATTTCCGAACCCACAAATGAAGAAGACCTTGTAAAAGAAGTCTTGAAGTGTAAAAGGCTACTTAAGCCTCATTTGTATGTCTGTGTTTCCATCTTGCTAGTTTTAGATAACGAAACAAGTGTGTGTGCTTAGCTTTCTCTCACTAGGAAAATTACCACAACTTTCTTTTCTTTTCACCTTGTATTAAAATTCTACACTTCTTAATATGATCTTTCTTTTTTGCATTCATTTTTAGTTCGACTTATATTAAGTGCTTATTATGTGGCTTATTGGTATTCGGCTTGCTGAGGTCATGACTTATAGTAGGTGGCTTTTAAGAGAGCTTACTGGGTTCGTGTGTATCATGTTATAGTTCATATTTTAGCAGCTCATGCCTCTAGAATCTCTTACAATCGCCCACCCAAAAATAGCCATTGTAATTAACCACTATATTGTTCACACATACTATTACGAGGTACTGTTGACACGTTTGGTTCACGAGGTACTGTACAAGCGCACTATTCACAAGTTACTATTCATTAATAAGTTTTACCGTTCTTCGAGTTACTAATCATGACATCGGGTAGCGGTGATCGGGATGCATATCTAAGCTCTTGCATATGGGTAAGATGGTCAAATACGAAAGTGAGTTTGTGATAGATGCTAATCGAGTAACGAGGATTTCTGACTCTTTACTTACATGTGTATTATATTAGTGAACTTAAACCGCTTCTACAATTTTTAATGTTAAGGTTAGTGCCTACAATTTTAGAAAAATCATTTTGTAACACCCTATTTTGATAATGGAATGTCACGCGTAATTATGGCGTGTCATCAAAGCATACAATGATAAATGTCTAAAACATTACATGACCACAGGGATAACCGGAAACAAACATCGGTTCCCAAACATAAGCCCAAAACAAATATGGCAAAAGAAATGAATGAAAGACTAAACAAGCATAAGTATATGAAGGCAAAAAGGAAAAGAAGTCTCTAGCAGCTTCCATCCTATGCACGTCCTCCAACTGCTCAAGTCTTCCCTAGGGTACCTGCCGTTTTGGGACATGGAAAGGAAAGTAACGACTGAGCAAAACGCTCAGTGCACGGATATAGACGTAGTATGAATGACTAAAATATAATAAAGACTTAATAGCAACGGAAATATATAAGTCCTGGAAAACCTGGAACATGTTCATAAAACTGGTTTTATAAATTGAAAAGCCTTATGTTTATCTTATGAAAACTGTTTAACATATTTTACCATTAGCCAATATAGGTCATGAAAATCCACCGTGCATGAATACTTGGAGGGGTGACCCCATCATGCAAATTAGAGGGGTTGCCTCTAATTTAATATACTGGTTTGGGTAGGAGGGATCAGCTCCTTGTGAAGGATGCAAGGCACACACCACATTCACACTGAGTAATCTGCTGAAAAACATGTAACTAGGATGCACCCATACGCCCCACATGATAAATATAATAAATGGCTAAAAGCTGAAGGGACGCCACGAGCAATCACTCCGCCGTGGTGAAGTCATAACATCAGTGCCTCTAATGTTATGGTTATGGTACCTCCATAACTAGGTGAAACTGGTCATGCATGTATATGGATATAGGTATTCTAAATTAAACATAAGCAAATCAAACATATAAACTTATACTACGAGAAAACAGTTGGCTGCATACGGGGAATCCTAATATGGAAAGAATGTCCATACTGAAAGGACGGGAATCCGTACCTTATGTCCAGTGAACGAAGAAGACGAACTGAGGAGAGTCCTACTTCGGTACCACTAATGCTACATAAATACATACGTGTATAAGTATCTGCTTACTAAATACGTAACTGGTTTTATGTCATGTCTTAGCTTATTTTATACGTTCATGTTATGTTTTACCGTTTTAAGCTTAAAACTGTGTTTATCTTATATTCTATCTATTATGTTTATGTATTTCTTGTATTTCATGTATTATTATACTTACTGTGTAATAATAAGTAACTTTCTAAAAATAGCAGGTTTCCTAAAATAGAAAGTTTCCAAAAATAGAAAGTTTTCAAAAATAGAAAGTTTCCAAAAATAGAAAGTTTCCAAAAATAGAAAGTTTCCAAAAATAGAAAGTTTCCAAAAATAGAAAGTTTCCAAAAATAGAATTTTTGCTTTAAATAGATAAGTTTCTAAAAATAGAAAGTTTCCATAAATTGATTAGCTTCCTTAATTAAATAAGTTTCTAAAAATAGAAATTTTCCATAAATAGATTAGCTGGTTAAATAAGCTAAGTATATAAGCTTAAGCGTTTTCTGATTATTTTTCTAAGTCATATTGATATAAGGTATAGTTTATTAATTATTACATGTAATTTAAATAAACTATAGGTTAAAAGTATTTAATTAAATATATCATGTTTTTAATTAAATAAATTTAAATACTTAGGTTAAAACATGTATTATTATTTATTAATAAAATAACCTAAGTCATGTTAATTAATTAATGGTTTTCAGTAATTAATTAATTATAAAGTCTAGAAAATATAAATAAATAAGTTAAAAATTCCATGATCTAATAATTAAATTATAACCTAAGTCATGTTTTACTAAATTAATCATGTCATATTTTATTAATTTAATATTTAACATATGATTATTAAAAACATAACCTTAACATAAACCATGAACTGGACCCGTAATCAACACCTTGGTTTAAAAATGCGTGCATCATTGCGCAAATTGCACGCATTAATGCGTTGCATTCAAAATTTCGCATCAAGGTGCCTAATGCAATGCCATCCCATAATGCGTTCGCAATAAACCGCATTTTATCGCATTTGTGTAATGCTAGCAACGGTAGCAATTATCGCAATCTAGTAATTAGGTCATTTTTGTCAAATTTTAACCATTCAAAAGAGACCTACATATTTCAATGACTTTTTAAAAATAAGACTTGTTAGAAAAACATCTAAAACAAACACAATAACAAAAATATAGTATCTTTGATTTTGTTAAGTTTTTTTGTCAAGCTTTATTGTCGATTTATTTGTATTACAAAGGATTATAGGCCTAATTCCAATATGCTTGTAACTTATTTTGTAACTTTATTGCATTTCTTTGTTACTTATATAATTTTTGTACTATTTTTATGCTAAACGCATCGCGTCTAAATTGCGCTCGCAATCGCATCACGCATCACGCAATAGCTTTTGGGACCTTTAGCGCAATGGATCGCAAAACGCATTTTTAAACCAAGATCAACACCATACCCCGAACCACTTTGGGGTTCTCCCTGATTTGCTGCTGCCGTGGGACCCATACCACCAAACCGAGACCATGAGGTCTCGGTGGTGGTTCACAAGTCAAGCCGAGACCCCTTAGGGGTTCGGTTTAGGCGTCGGCTAGACACACACCCCTAAAAACCCTTGTTTTGATCTACCCCATAATCATAGACATGTTTAATAAATGTTTTTAATTAGTTTTTAAGAACATCATGATTTTATGTGATTTATTTAATCAAAATATAAAAGAAAAAGGTTAAAAAGGTTATACCGAATGCGTGGATCAATCAAGGATGACCACACACGAACACTTGCACAAAAACCAAGATCAAAATCAAATAAACACCCCCCTTTGGTGTGTTATATGCGGCGGCCACAAGAGAGCAAGAAGGAGAAGGAGAGAACTTTTTAGGTTTTTGATTTGTTTTACTGTAAAGTGAAAAGTGAAAACAAGATGTCACAATAACCCTTGTTAGTTAAAAATTTAGATGGGCTTGGCCCATCTCTTGATGTAGCCGTGGTTAAGGGGGCCCCACATGGGGTACCCGTACCGTTTTTCGGTCTCGTTATTTAAGTGTTCGTTCGTGTTTATTTGTATTCGTGTTTTTAATTAATTTCCGATCGTGACTTAATATATTTATTCGTGTTCGTAATAAATATATATACATATGTAATATTAGTTCGTGATTAATTTACGTTCATGATTTCATGTTCGTATGCTCGTGATTATAATTATTATTAGAATAATTATCGTGTGTTCATACGTAATAAATACTTATCGTCTTCTAACACGTACGTAATACTTAAAATTCTTATACGTGAAACGTAACACGCTATAAAAGTAAAGTTCTAATCTTGTACGTACGATCTTAAAGGCACTATTCATGGTAGAAACATGCGGGTTTTACAACTCTTCCCCCTAAAAAGAATAATTCGTCCCCGAATTACAGATAACGTAACTAAAAGAGAAACATACCCGAATCAAACTAAGAGGGTATGTAAGATAATGAACGTATAGGTGACCTGGCAGAAGGAACGCGGAACGTGTCATGTCTTGAAAGGACATTGAACGTGACGTGACTGAAAGGACATATCTAATTGATAAGAGAAAAACGGATAGGAAGTCCGGATGGACTTGTCCGTTTCCAAGTGGCTTCCCTCTTGGAACGGTTCCTTCACAGATCTTGACACAAAAGATAAATCTTGGTCCTCCTGAACTTGACTTGAAATACGAAGAAATTCTTGGTGATCAACGTAAGGTAGATCCCCTAAATTCGATCGAGGAAATAAGAATTAACGTGCAAGGGTAACTGAAATGTGACGATACTAAATAATCTAACCTTACCGATAACTAACAACGCTGCGCAAGACATCTAGAAACGTAGTACGTGAAAATTTTTGAACATGACACGTGGAAAATTTTCGAACGTGATACGTGGAGATATGATGAGTGTAGTATGAGTAAACATATCGTGATCCATGATACGTGTAACATATCTTGATCATGATATGAGGAACGTGGAATGTACATGACATGTGAAACATATCGGGAACATAGAATATAATGGCGGTAACGCCAAACGCTACTAGGTGAGACATAGAATATGACGAGAAACGTCATGAGGATAGGGAGTTATACTAAACTTGGGTCTGGTCTCTCAAGTTCTTGCAAAACTTCCCAGAATGAGAAAAAATGAACGTAAAATCGTAAGCCGAGATGCCATCATGAAGGTGAATAGTGTCATGAACGCGAGCGCGAAAGCAAGTCGTGAAATTTGAACAAGGACGTGAAGTAAATAAGGAGCACAATTATGAATATTTGTCTGACCCGATAACCGAGGGATTGCCAAGTGATCGGATGAGCCTTGGCTGGAACCTGTCCGATCAATCTGTTGGTTCTGAAATCCTTGCGGATATAAGGATTCTACAGACTTGATCAAACTGTTCGTAATAACCCAGATAGCATCATGCTTCTTCTGAGTTTGCTGTAATCTGGTAACTAAAATCCATGGAGATCTTGTCCCTTTTCGATTCACAATTTCAGATGATGAAAACATCCCAGTCTGTTGGTGTCCTATCTTAACTTGTTTGTATGACAGGTATGAAGATATGAACGTAACTGTATCTTGCTTCATCGAACTTGATACATAGGAGTTTGTGAAACTCCGAGTCTATGAATCTAAACTTCTCTTAGCGTAGGATTTTCTATAACACCTATTGTAATGTAGGGTTATCTCCTTTACGCATAAGCTGAGTTAACATAGAATATAATGGCGGTAACGCCAAACGTTACAAGGTGAGACATAGAATATGACGAGAAACGTCTATCTGAGGATAGGGAGTTATACTAAACTTGGGTCTAGTCTCTCAAGTTCTTGCAAAACCTCCCAGAATGAGAAAAATGAACGTAAAATCGTAAGCCCATATACGATCATGAACGTGAATAGTGTCATGAACGCGAGCGCGAAAGCAAGTCATGGAATCAGAATGAAGACGTGAAGTAATTAAGGAGTACAATTGCGAATCTTTTTCTGACCCGATAGCTGAGGGATTACCAAGTGGTCGGATGAGCCTTGGCATGGAATGTTTCCGATAAATCTGTTGGTTCTGAAATCCGTATGGATGTAAGGATTCTGCAGACTTGATCAAACTATTGACAATAACCCAGATAGCATCATGCTTCTTTTGAGTTTGCTGTAATCTGGTAACTAAAATCCATGGAGATCTTGTCCCTTTTCGATTCACAATTTCAGATGATGAAAACCTCCCAGTCTGTTGGTGTCCTATCTTAACCTGTTTGTATGACAGGTATGAAGATATGAACGTAACTGTATCTTGCTTCATCGAACTTGATACATAGGAGTTTGCGAAACTCCAAGTCTATGAATCTAAACTTCTCTTAGCGTAGGATTATCTATAACACCTAATGTAATGTAGGGTTATCTCCTTTACGCATAAGCTGAGTCATGGTAAGATTAACCATACAAATCCATGTGATCCAGCATGTCACTGTAATCAACCAGAATTGATATTGGAAAAAATTTCCAGGGTATAATTTCTCTTGTCATAGAATCTGCAACATAGTGCAGATATGGTCTTCCTGTTCCTCTCTAGGCTTAGAAGAAATTAGGTTATCCTCAATGAAAACACTGATGAATTTGCTATGAGTTCATTGAAACTCATTCTTATAATGACATTGGAGTATTGATGAGACTAATTCAAAATCATAAATCTAGCTTGACCAAGTCATGTACGAATAGCAGTCATGGACATGTCCTGCTCTTTCACTCGTCACTATTGGCAGCATGATCATGAGTTCGATCTTGGAAAAATGATTAACATTATAAGGTCGATTGGACATGTTGTCAATACGTGGAGGAGAATAACGGTCATGAATGGTGATTTGTTTAAATCGACGGTAGTCGACACATAATCTCATGGTACCATCCTTCTCCTTGTAGGTTCTTCTGGAATGTATAGGAAGATTTTGGAATAATCAACTGGCTATGCGTAAAAGACTTAAGTGGTCGTGTCTTACTGACAGCTAGAACATTTTAGCGACCATGGCTAACAACGCACATGCTTGTAAGCATAGATAATTTGTACAGATTTTCCTGATGGAAAATCAAGCTGAAAGTATTCAGGAGCCTGAACATTTCTGTACATAATTAGGATAAAATTCATCTCGTGTCTGTCCGAGGAAATGCGTTAGCAGCTTGGATCTCATCATTAAGCTGAAGGAAAACCTTCGTATACGTGGGAATACGAAAGGCGTCCTTCATGGTCATGAATATATGACATACGGTGAAACAAATGAAAGTGACATCGACAACGTGACAGTTCTCACTGATGCGCCGGTAATGGTATTGAAATTCTTGTGGCCTGATTAATACATGGCACAACAAAATGGATATACCCTTGGAGGGTACCCTGAATTTCTTAGAAATGTTCAATAGTTGGACGTGAGTCATGTGTCTTGACTCGTGTCTTGGAACTATAAGTATGACATATGTCTTGACTGGTGTCTTGACATGTGTCTTGACATGTGTCTTCAGAAAGTATAGGTGAGACATGTGTCTTGACTGATGTCTTGACATGTGTCTCGAGACGTAAAACAATAGAACTACAATATTAGGTTATTATGCCAGAATTGGCGGATCGGTTGGACTACTGATCATTTGTATGTCTGATCACGTCCGCGACCGGAGCCTTGGATGCGATTTCTAGGATAGTTTCTGTCATAGTAGTGGTTACTATCGTCATGTCTGTCAGTTTCATGACGGTCATTCTCATGACCGTGATTCCTGTAACTATTCAGCTGAGTGGCCGGCTGGTACCGGTTTGCACTCATATGGCTGAAATGACAGCTGAATTACGTGTGACATGTAACTAAGAATTAGGGACAATGATTGATGAAAATCGTCTGATGATGAAGCATCTTCTCGTCCAATTGCTTTGCTCTGACGCCTTTGTCTTCATCTTGTAGGATCTCCAGGTTGTGAACAGCATCCGCATCTCGTAGCGTCTCCGAACGTCAGCAGCATCAACCTTTAGTAACATCTCCAAGTTATGAGCGGCATCAGCAATCTTGTAGAATATCAGCAATTGAAAATACGCCTGAGATGATTCAGAATCGACTAGCGAATACTCGTGAAGTATTGCAAGTGAAATACACATGGATTTAGGTACGTGTAATACACATGGAATACGATACATGGAGTACACATGGAATGCACATGAAATGATCGGTATTGGGGTCGATCATTTGTCATGATTTAAGGAAAGTATATCGGTTAAACGGTTATGAAAACCATCATGATAACTTGGCAGTATTAGCATAGACATCATTCTGGTTGTATCGAAAACGTTAAAGTGTGGTTACACAAAATTCAATGATGATTTGCCTGACAGTATGATCAGTGAAAACCAACCATGACTATCATGAAAGTAGGATTCAATGAAATCCAACAATGCCTTGCATGAAAGCATAAATAACAAAAGAGGCGTAAAACGTAATCAACATGAAGACGAAATTATCATGAAGAAAAATGAAACCATCTATCATGAAGGAGTGTATAACATAATCAACACGAAACTAGAGTTAACCATGACAGTATGAAAACATACTTGACATAAAAACATATTAACTTATGAGGGGACAGGAAAATTTTTTTTTGCCAGTAAATCATGAGAAAAGTTTTATGCATGAGGGCTCATCCGATCACTTGGCAATCCCTCAGTTACCGGGTCAGATAAAGATTCACAATTGTACTCCTTATTTACTTCACGTCTTCATTCTAATTCCACGACTTGCTTTCACGCTCGCTTCATGACACTATTCACATTTATGATGGTATCTTGGCTTACGACTTTACGTTCATTTTTCTCATTCTGGGGAGTTTTGCAAGAACTTGAGAGACCAGACCCAAGTTTAGTATAACTCTCCATCATCAGATAGACGTTTCACGTCTCACCTTGTAGCGTTTGGCGTTACCGCCATTATATTCTATGTTCACGATATGTTTCACATGTCATGTTCATTCCACGTTCCACATATCATGATCAAGATATGTTACACGTATCATGGATCACGATATGTTTACTCATACTACACTCGCCATATCTCCACGTAGCACGTTCAAAATTTTTCACGTATCACGTTCAAAATTTTTCATGTACTACGTTTCTTTATGTCTCGCGCATCTTTTCTAATTATCAGTTAAGTCAGATTGTCTTGCATCGTAACGTTTCAGTTACCCTTGCACGTTAACTCTTATTTTTCCTCGATCGAATTTAGGGGATCTACCTTCCGTTTATAACCAAGAAAATTCTTCGTATTCCAAGTCAGGGTCAGGAGGACCAAGATTTATCATTAATGTCAAGATCTTCTAAAGGAACCGTTCCAAGAGGGAGGCCACATGGAAACGGACAAGTTCATCCGGGCTTTTATCCGTTTTTCTCTTATCAACTAGATATGTCCTTTCAGTCACGTCATGTTCCATGTCCTTACAAGACATGTCACGTTCCGTGTTCCTTCTGCCAGGAAACCCGCACGTTCATTTATCTTACATACCCTCTCAGTTTGATTCGGGTATGTTCCTCTTTCAGTTTACGTTATCTATAATTCGGGGACGAATTATTCTTTTTAGGGAGGAAGAGTTGTAAAACCCGCATGCTTTTACCATGAATAATACCCATTAGATCGTACGTACTAGATTAAAACTTTCCTTTTATAGCATGTTTACGTTCACGAATAAGAATTTTAAGTATTACGTACGTGTTAGAACACGATAAGTATTTATTACGTATGAACACACGATAATCATTCAAATAATAATTATAATCACGAACATGCGATCATGAAATCATGAACGTAATTTAATCACGAGCTAATATTAATTACGTATGTATATATTTATTACGAACACGAATAAATATATTGAGTCACTATCGATAACTAATTAAATTACGTAAACTACGTAACACGTAATCACGAACATTTAACACGATTATTATTATTACGTATATTTAATTTAACACGACAAGTAATTACATACGTAATGATTACGTTTAACACGTAACTATGAATTTACGACATTTTATAACACGATTACGCATACCATTTAACGAGTCGCGTATTTAATAAAAATGCATAAGGGCTTTATTGGGCTGTTAGACAAAGGAAACAAGAAGTAATTGGGCTCAAGGCCCAATGGGGTTGTTTGGTCGGCTTAAAAGAGGAAAAGGACGGGGTATACATTTTTATTTAGACAAAATCATTAGAAACCCTAAAAACGTAATCAAGCCGCCATTTTCTTCCTCCTTGCTTCTTCCTACCGACGGTTTCACCACCAAAAGAATAGGAAGACGAGCTGTGGGTGATCCAAGGAAACAAGAGATTCATTTGTTGATATCCTAATCTCTAACATGAAAAAACAAGGTAAACCCTAGATCTCTTTTAATTCGTTTCTTTTCTTCTTTTGATCACGAACCCGTGATGTAATGATTTAAAACATGTTATTAGAAGTTAATAAGGGGGGGGGGGGTTCGTTTGTGGTGTTGCTGTGGTCGTTTGGCACACAAACCGAGACCCTACATGGTCTCGGTGATGGATTCTGACCACCAGCCGCAACCCTATTGGGTGCTGGCTTGGTCTGTGCTAACAGTGGGAACGACAGCCCAACAGGGGGTGTTGGGAAGGCTGGCAGTGGGAACCGAGAGCCTAGAGCTCTCGGTGGTAACCAGACGCGCAGCAGGGGAAACGCAGGGCAGTCAAGGGGAACAACATAACTGCCAGGGGTAACTGGCAGTTAGGGGGCTGTTTGGTTTTGGGTTTATGGCTAGTTAAGGGTGCGTTTGGCTGTCGGTTTTATAAACATAATTTAAGGGCTGTTTGGTTCGGCTTATTTGTAAAACACAATACGTTTTCATGGGTTTTTACAGGTTGATTTACGACACGTTTTAATAATATAATACATTGTTACGGGTTATAATTTACAAGTCCATGTAGCTTTACATGTACATCATTTACAAGGTAAATTAAATTAATAAAACACGACTTATTATTACAAGATTATTTGTTACAAGATTAATTAAATTAATTTAATATGCTAGATAATTAATTTAAATAAAGCATGGACTTAGGTTTATTATTATTAATTAATAATACATGGATTTTAAACCTAAGTATTTATTATTAGACTATATAATTAATTAATTATTAAAACCATGACCTATAATTAATTAATTCTCATGACTTAGGTTATATTAATATAATTGATAATACATGTTTAACCTAAGTATTTATATCTTTATTTAATTAAATCACATTATATTTAATTAAATGCTTTAACATATAGTTTATTTAAAATACATGGAATAATTAATAAACTATACTTTATAACTACATGACTTAAAATAATAAACGAAAAACACTTAAGCTTATATATTTAGCTTATTTAACCAGCTTATTTCTATTTATGGAAAATTTCTATTTTTAGAAACTTATTTAATTAAGGCAGCTAATCTATTTATGGAAACTTTCTATTCTTTTTAAACTTATCTAATTTAAGCAGTAATTCTACTTTTGGTAACTTTCTACTTTAGGAAACCTGCTATTTTTAGAAAGTTACTTATTATTACACAGCAAGTATAATAATACATGAAATACAAGTAATACTTAATCAGAATAGACAAAATATAAGATAAATACAGTATAAAGCTTAAAACAGTAAAACATGACATGAACGTATAAAATAAGCTAAGACATAACATTAAACCAGTTACGTATTCAGTAATCAGATACTTATACACGTATGTATTTATGTAGATTTAGTGATACCGAAGTAGGACTTTCTTCCGTTCGTCTTCTTCGTTCACTGGACATAAGGTACGGATTCCCATCCTTTCAGTATGGACATTCTTTCCTTATTAGGATTCCCCGTATGCAGCCAACTGTTTTCTCGTAGTATAAGTTTATATGTTCGATGTGACAATCTTGATATTTTTGGTCGTTATTCTAATCTCGATTATTACATATTTTGTATTTACTTTATTGAGAAATTTAAATTATCGGCTTATCGAAAAGGTTAGGCTTGAAACTTGGCGTAAGAATGTCGTTCAGATTATAACGACAAGGAATACATTAGGTACTGATATTTATATTCTCATTATGGCATAGAAATATTTTCTATTGTCGTCACTTATTTTTCGTTTTATAAGTATTTTTCGTCATTCACGATTAAACCGTTATGTGTCATTCGTTCAATCGAAGCGTTAACTATTTTAAGTTATTTATTTATCAAAACAAAAATGTCATCCGAATGTCGATGTTTTTATTTTATAATGAGCGTTTATTTTTCGTGTTTTACGTGAAACTTTCAAATTGCGTAACTTTTAAAAGTATTGATCTTTAATAATACCCGCTTTTACAAATTGTGAGGCAGGATTAATATATAATCCTACCCCTTTTACCATATATCACGTCACACACTCATATACTACCAATATTTATGACAATATTATATTAAAAGGGTACTTTAACTTATGTTACTTATTGTTTAGTTTATGTTGTAGTAAATAAACACATGGAACCTTAATAGCTTTATGTATAGTTCGTTTGTGAAAGAAAAAAGTAAACAATACACTAGCAACCTATGTTCCTTAACGGTGAAGCTAGTATAGTACACTTAATAAAAAAATATATCGGCTTTCTTTATTTTCGTTAGTACCATCCATTAAAACACGTATCACCTACATACCGTTACACGTCTGTTTCACATATACAATTTTCATTTTGAATACGTAAATCCAATAAAAAGCAACCACATGTCTTCTTATGACACTAAACTAGAAATATAAAATAATTCAATTCAATACATATCAAGTTGATATGGATCAACTAGATATACTCTATCAACTTTCTCTATCGCCAATTCATCTTTCTTCACAACTTAGTATGAAATTATGCTCTAAACCATGTTCTTGCGACACCATCGTTGTTGTACATGTCATGTTTAAAAAGCATCAAGGTCAAGGTGACAACAAATATTTATGTCTCAACATGATATTTTATTACACCAAAGAAAGCTTCTAGAATCAAACTTCACATATCATTTTGGGTTTAGATCACGACCTTGGTTAAATTCAGTATGGTTCGAGCTCGGGCATATTAAACCTTGCTAGTACTCGTGTTCAAACGGTATTTATAATCGTGCATCGCGATTACGTTTCGTTCGTATTCTGGCGTCGAGCTAAGGTATACTCGACATCGATTCAATCATAAAACTCAATATTACGATTTGTTATTTATTATACTGTTCGAGTAAAGTACTACAAATGGAGAGCATTTGCATGTCAATTTCAAAGGAACTAGTTTCACAATAAAGATGAAACTTTTTACGTCAAATTCATAAAATACAATATTTAAACTTTTGACCCTTTGATTATTATGCTAAATACAAATAAGTACTAAAGATTTTAAATTTAACATTTTTAGTCCCTCTTCATTTAATAATTTTCAAAATTGGTCCGATCATATTAATTAAATTTGTACGACGATATTTTTTGGAAACCTTTGTAAAACTCGTTTATTCTCTTACGTCGTCGTTTCTAGTTCTAAGACGCGTCTTCTTTATTTTAGGTAGTCGATAGGAGCTCGTGGTTTCTCGGCTTACCTAAATTCATCGTTTCACTCGTGTCACTATTGTCTTGATCGTTATCCTCGTTTGATATTGCTATCTCTAAGGTGAGTTCATAGCCTCGCTTTTACTTATTTACTTGTTTTGTAAAACTCGCGAGGGGATAACATGCTTGTTTTATTAAAAATAAAGAGTACAACTATAAGTTATGGTAAACCAATTGAATGGTGCAACTAGTAGTTGTGGAAGCTCTATTTACTTGAAAAATATTTATTGAAAATGAAGGGTACAACAAAAGTTGATGTAAACCCATGAATGGGTGCAACCAGAAGTTGTGGTAAACCCTATTTATTTTGAAATAGAACACAAGGGACCCGATTGTATGCTTAGATGAAAGTTATTACATAAGTTAGCTTTAGCCTTAAAAGACCCATTTAATCGTGAATTGTTAATCGAAAGAACGCTAATACTATGGATAGATCTATCGGGGTGACGCCCAGTCCGGTCGCGACTAGCTATCGCGTGGTGTAGTGAAGCACTAGTAATGAAACATCGGATGCATATGTATAAGAGAAATATACGCACTTGGCTAGGTGTGTTGGGCTGAAATAATATATGTTAACGTTCAATGTCATGAGGCTTATGTAATAACACCGATAATTATGTCCGTACAACATAATTGTCTTTCGATGAATTATTAACCATGGAAGGTTATTCAGAATAATTATGTTCTATTTATTTAATTTAAACTTTATGGATTCACTCAACAATTTTTGTTGACTTTATATCATGTTTTATCTCAGGTCCATATGAAGGCACTCAAGGAAGGTGGTTTCACGAAGCTTGCATACTTTGAAATGATTTGGCCTACTTTGATAAAATATATTCATTCAAAACAACTTTTATCTTTTGATGTATATTATAAATATTTTAAAATTATCTGGGACCGTGTATGGATTTCTTTTGAATGAATGGATGGATGTTTTTATAAAAAAACAACCCGTTTTGAGCCGTTTCCTATAATTGTGTGATTGTATCATGTAAGTAACACTCAAGGACCCTTCCGCTGATGTGACCCGATTTGAGAGTGTTACAGATTGGTATCAAGAGCTCAAGTTATAGTGAACGAAAATATTTTCCAAAAATGAATTTTTGAAATCTTTTAACTATAACAGTTGCAAGCGAAACCTCCGATGTTGCCAATGGACATGAATGAGAGTATTTATATATATATGGGATTATATATATGTTGTAATCTTTATCGATTATTTGTACTTGTGAATTACAATGTATGTTTTCATTTATTTAATTATAAATGATAATTTTATACTTATACGAGATATTTATACGACGTAGATTGTCATGAAGCAACTCTAGTCATTCTAACGCTAACATTGAAGTTATTCCTAAAGTGAAACTCGTTATTTCTAAGTTTAACTAAAGTTGTGGATATCCATTATCGCAACGAAATGGTTAATATTCTCTATGATATTTATTTGGTTACAAGGATTTTGATTCCTTGCTCCTTATCCTTGATTCATCAATCCATTCATTTCGTTTAATCTCCATTTTTATTAATCTTCGACATTCTAGTGTTTTAGAAACAAGTTTTTCTGAGATTGTACTTGTTGTTTGTTAGGAATTGAGGTTGATTGGTATGGTATTCACATGCCAAATAGATTCCATATCATATCGCTAATCTTTTTCGGTATATCAATTCTCATTCGATTCGATCTTGATCTTTTGCGTTGAGCTAGCGATGCTTAAATAAGGTGATTTATAATCGTGTTGTTGAAATAAATTGGCCATTTATTTGAACAAGGAAATTATAAATTGTTGAACCATTAATTTCTAAATCTTATTTGGATGGATTTGATCAGTCCATGGAAATAATGATTTACAAATGTGTGGGCTTAAGCATATAGCATCCGCGCAATTAAACTGTTATTGACTCGTAATTTATGTGCTTGACTCATTTTTTGATCTTGTTCCTTTAATTTCTTCATCATGTGATGGTTGTATTAGGGCTGTTCTAAAACCGCCAATTAAGGAGGACATCAAGCGTCCCATAAATACATTGTATAAATCTTTTTCTAGTGGGACCAAGGAGCCTTCTTAGCCACAAGAATCACGTAGTAATTCAAAGTGATCTAGCTTATCATCTATAGTATCCTTTGTAAATCACTAACTAAACTGTAACATCAGTTAGTAGAAAGAGTCTTTTTGAGTTGTATAGCATTAGACGATGATAATCTATAATGCATGGCAATACAAGTTGTACTCGTTCCTGATTAATGAAATGACTATCTTTTGATTCAAAATTATATAGTGTTCTATTATTATCTTTCCTTGCTAGTTTATTTTAATCATTCGTCCCTTTTAATTATTCCTTTTGTAATGAAATCGTTGAATGATTACTCATTATGATTCGCGGTGTACTAGAATTATGTCGCCAAAAATATTAACGGGCACGTATGCGCCAAGTTATTAGCGAACAAGTTGCTGCATCCTTAATTGAATTCATGGCCAACATGAATGATGGATCTGGCGGCTCTAATGGGCCGGTAGTTCGGGTGGAGCAAGTGGTTCCGTGGTGCAAAGGATTTTGGAGGAGGAGCGTGTGGAAAAAAAGTGAATGAATTAGATGTGTAGTTGCAAGAGCTATTTGTTAAAGGTTTATTCAACCAAGCTTGTCGCTGTGGAGAGCTCCGATATTATTCGTAAGAAGAAAGATGGATGGTTTCACATGTGCATCGATTATCAAGAGCTGAATACATTGTTGGTCAAGAACCGATATCCTTTGCCGAGGATTGCTGACTTATTTGATCAGCTACAATTTCTAGTGTCTATTCGAAGGTTGATCTACGGTCTGGTTATCATCAACTTCGCATCCGCGAGGAAGATATTCCAATTATTGCATTTAGAAATCATTATTGACACTATGAGTTCTTAGTAATGCCATATGGATTGACCAATACACCAGCAGTATACATGAATTTCATGAATCGCAGTTTTTTATCCGTATCTTGATAAATTTGTTATCATGTTCATTGATATTGTTTTGATTTATTGTAAGAAAAAAAAGAGCATGGTGAACATTTTACTGTCTTGAATTTTCTAAGGAGTGAAGAAGTAGTATTGGTGGCAAAACATGAAAGCGGATACTGCGACTTATGTTGGTAAGTGATTGGCATGTGCTAATGTCAATGTTAAATACCAAAAGTCATCAGGATTACTTCAACAATCGGAAATACCTATCTGAAAGTGGGAGCCAATTGCAATGGATTTAATTGCAAAGATTCCAAAAACTCTATTTATATTTGATTCAATTTGGGTCATTGTCGTCCAATTGACTAAATCTGTTGATTTCATTCAAATAATAAAATGATCGTGCATACTAAGAATCGTTTTTTAGCCGCTCGTAGTAGACAGAAATGTTATGATGATGTGAAGCGAAAACCTTTAGATTTCGAGGTAGGTGGAAAAGTTATGCCAAAAGTATCACCATGGAAAGGTGTTATACATTTTGAAAAACGTGGGAAGATAAGTCCTCGTTATGTTGGGTCACTCTAGATAATATTGAGAGTGGGCCCGGTGGCATACAAACTTGAATTGGCTCGAGAGCTACAAGGAATCCACAATACTTTTCATATGTCGAACCTAAGGAAATGTCCATCCGACGAAAATTTTATTATCCCTATTGACGATGTAAGAATCGATGATAAGATGAATTTCATCGAAGAACTTGTCAAAATTTATGGATAAGGAAATTAAGCAACTAAAGCAAATTCAAATTTCTATTGTCAATGTCCGATGAAACTCGAGACGAGGACCATAATACACTTAGTAAAGGATGATCAAATGTGGAAGAAATATCCTCATTTGTATGACTTCAACAAGAAGGCGGGAAAAAAAGGCAAATTGATCTTCAGGGGCGAAGATCCCTGTTAGGTGGTGATGATGTGACAATCTTGATATTTTTGGTCGTTATTCTAATCTTGATTATTACATATTTTGTATTTACTTTATTGAGAAATTTAAATTATCGGCTTACCGAAAAGGTTAGGCTTGAAACTTGGCGTAAGAATGTCGTTTAGATTATAACGACAAGGAATACATTAGGTACCGATATTTATATTCTCATTATGACATAGAAATATTTTCTATTGTCATCATTTAATTTTTCGTTTTATAAGTATTTTTCGTCATTCACGATTAAACCGTTATGTGTCATTCGTTCAATCGACGCGTTAACTATTTTAAGTTATTTATTTATCAAAATAAAAATGTCATCCGAATGTCGATGTTTTTATTTTATAATGAGCGTTTATTTTTCGTGTTTTACGTGAAACTTTCAAATTGCGTAACTTTTAAAAGTATTGATCTTTAATAATACCCGCTTTTACAAATTGTGAGGCAGGATTAATATATAATCCTACCCCTTTTACCATATATCACGTCACACACTCATATACTACCAATATTTATGACAATATTATATTAAAAGTGTACTTTAACTTATGTTACTTATTGTTTAGTTTATGTTGTAGTAAATAAACACATGGAACCTTAATAGCTTTATGTATAGTTCGTTTGTGAAAGAAAAAAGTAAACAATACACTAGCAACCTATGTTCCTTAACGGTGAAGCTAGTATAGTACACTTAATAAAAAAATATATCGGCTTTCTTTATTTTCGTTAGTACCATCCATTAAAACACGTATCACCTACATACCGTTACACGTCTGTTTCACATATACAATTTTCATTTTGAATACGTAAATCCAATAAAAAGCAACCACATGTCTTCTTATGACACTAAACTAGAAATATAAAATAATTCAATTCAATACATATCAAGTTGATATGGATCAACTAGATATACTCTATCAACTTTCTCTATCGCCAATTCATCTTTCTTCACAACTTAGTATGAAATTATGCTCTAAACCATGTTCTTGCGACACCATCGTTGTTGTACATGTCATGTTTTAAAAGCATCAAGGTCAAGGTGACAACAAATATTTATGTCTCAACATGATATTTTATTACACCAAAGAAAGCTTCAAGTATCAAACTTCACATATCATTTTGGGATTAGATCACGACCTTGGTTAAATTCAGTATGGTTCGAGCTCGGGCATATTAAACCTTGCTAGTACTCGTGTTCAAACGGTATTTATAATCGTGCATCGCGATTACGTTTCGTTCGTATTCTGGCGTCGAGCTAAGGTATACTCGACATCGATTCAATCATAAAACTCAATATTACGATTTGTTATTTATTATACTGTTCGAGTAAAGTACTACAAATGGAGAGCATTTGCATGTCAATTTCAAAGGAACTAGTTTCACAATAAAGATGAAACTTTTTACGTCAAATTCATAAAATACAATATTTAAACTTTTGACCCTTTGATTATTATGCTAAATACAAATAAGTACTAAAGATTTTAAATTTAACATTTTTAGTCCCTCTTCATTTAATAATTTTCAAAATTGGTCCGATCATATTAATTAAATTTGTACGACGATATTTTTTGGAAACCTTTGTAAAACTCGTTTATTCTCTTACGTCGTCGTTTCTAGTTCTAAGACGCGTCTTCTTTATTTTAGGTCGTCGATAGGAGCTCGTGGTTTCTCGGCTTACCTAAATTCATCGTTTCACTCGTGTCACTATTGTCTTGATCGTTATCCTCGTTTGATATTGCTATCGCTAAGGTGAGTTCATAGCCTCGCTTTCACTTATTTACTTGTTTTGTAAAACTCGCGAGGGGATAACATGCTTGTTTTATTAAAAATAAAGAGTACAACTATAAGTTGTGGTAAACTAATTGAATGGTGCAACTAGTAGTTGTGGAAGCTCTATTTACTTGAAAAATATTTATTGAAAATGAAGGGTACAACAAAAGTTGCTGTAAACCCATGAATGGGTGCAACCAGAAGTTGTGGTAAACCCTATTTATTTTGAAATAGAACACAAGGGACCCGATTGTATGCTTAGATGAAAGTTATTACATAAGTTAGCTTTAGCCTTAAAAGACCCATTGAATCCTGAATTGTTAATCGAAAGAACGCTAATACTATGGATAGATCTATCGGGGTGTCGCCCAGTCCGGTCGTGACTAGCTATCGCGTGGTGTAGTGAAGCACTAGTAATAAAACATCGGATGCATATGTATAAGAGAAATATACGCACTTGGCTAGGTGTGTTGGGCTGAAATAATATATATTAACGTTCAATGTCATGAGGCTTATGTAATAACACCGATAATTATGTCCGTACAACATAATTGTCTTTCGATGAATTATTAACCATGAAAGGTTATTCAGAATAATTATGTTCTATTTATTTATTTTAAACTTTATGGATTCAATCAACAATTTTTGTTGACTTTATAGCATGTTTTATCTCAGGTCCATATGAAGGCACTCAAGGAAGGTGGTTTCACGAAGCTTGCATACTTTGAATTTTTTTGGCCTACTTTGATAAAATATATTCATTCAAAACAACTTTTATCTTTTGATGTATATTGTAAATATTTTAAAATTATCTGGGACCGTGTATGGATTATTATCTTTTGAATGAATGGATGGATGTTTTTATAATAAAACAACCCGTTTTGAGCCGTTTCCTATAATTGTGTGATTGTATCATGTAAGTAACACTCAAGGACCCTTCCGCTGATGTGACCCGATTTGAGAGTGTTACATTCGATTTTCTTATGTTTAATTTAGAATACCTATAGCCATATACATGTATGACCAGCTTCACCTAGTTATGGAGGTACCATAACCATAACACTAGAGGCACTGGTGTTATGACTTCACCACGGCGGAGTGATTGCTCGTGGCGTCCCTTCAGCTTTTGGCTATATTATTATATTTATCATGTGGGGCGTATGGGTGCATCCTAGTTACATGTTTTTCAGTAGATTACTCAGTGTGAATGTGGTGTGTGCCTTGCATCCTTCACAAGGAGCTGATCCCTCCTACCCAAAACCAGTATATTAAATTAGAGGCAGCCCCTCTAATTTGCATGATAAGGTCACCCCTCCAAGTACTCATGCACGGTGGATTTTCATGACCTATATTGGCTAATGGTAAAATATGTTAAACAGTTTTTATAAGATAAACATAAGGCTTTTCAAACTATAAAACCAGTTTTATGAACATGTTCCAAGTTTTCCAGGACTTATACATTTCCGCTGATACTAAGTCTTTATTATGTTTTAGTCATTTATACTATGTCTATATCCGTGCACTGAGCGTTTTGCTCAGCCGTTACTTTCCTTTCCATGTCCCAAAACGGCAGGTATCCTAGGAAAGACTCGAGCACTTGGAGGACGTGCATAGGATGGAAGCTGCTAGAGACTTCTTTTCCTTTTGCCTTCATATACTTATGCTTGTTTAGTCTTTCATTCATTTCTTTTGCTTTATTTATGTTTGGGCTTATGTTTGATTCAGGTTATCCCTATGGTCATGTAAACATAACCTTAACATAAACCATTAACCGGATCGTGACTAGAAACCATGAACCGGACCCGTAATCAACACCATACCCCGAACCACTTCGGGGTCCTCCCTTGTTTGCTGCTGCCGTGGGACCCACACCACCAAACCGAGACCATGAGGTCTCGGTGGTGGTTCACAAGCCAAGCCGAGACCCCTTAGGGGTTCGGTTTAGGCGTCGGCTAGACAAACACCCCTAAAAACCCTTGTTTTGATCTACCCCATAATCATAGACATGTTTAATAAATGTTTTTAATTAGTTTTTAAAAACATCATGATTTTATGTGATTTATTAAATCAAAACATAAAAGAAAAAGGTTAAAAAGGTTATACCGAACGCGTGGATCAATCAAGGATGAACACACACGAACATTTGCACAAAAACCAAGATCAAAATCAAATAAACACCCCCCTTTGATGTGTTATATGCGGCGGCCACAAGAGAGCAAGAAGGAGAAGGAGAAAACGTTTTAGGTTTTTGATTTGTTTTACTGTAAAGTGAAAAGTGAAAACAAGATTTTACAATAACCCTTGTTAGTTAAAAATTTAGATGGGCTTAGCCCATCTCTTGATGTAGCCGCGGTTAAGGGGGCCCCACATGGGGTACCCATACCGTTTTCCGTGTCTCGTTATTTAAGTGTTCGTTCGTGTTTATTTGTATTCGTGTTTTTAATTAATTTTTGATCGTGACTTAATATATTTATTCGTGTTCGTAATAAATATATATACATATGTAATATTAGTTCGTGATTAATTTACGTTCATGATTTCATGTTCGTATGCTCGTGATTATAATTATTATTGGAAAAATTATCGTGTGTTCATACGTAATAAATACTTATCGTGTTATAACACGTACATAATACTTAAAATTCTTATACGTGAAACGTAACGCGCTATAAAAGGTAAGTTCTAATCTTGTACGTATGATCTTAAAGGCACTATTCATGGTAAAAACATGCGGGTTTTACACCTTTCCTTTAGGTCGTATAATAGAGGCTCATTTTAAGGGCAAAAAGATGGACATTAAAGAGAAACTAGATATTGTTTTATCATGGCCAACTAAATACGATTCACCTGAAATTAAAGGGTCCTTAGATGATGATGATGATGATGAAGGTATTTATGTTGATGAGGTTAGTAGCGCGACATACATTGTTTTTTACATTGGTAGGAATAATGTGGAAACCACGGAAGTTCGTAGCGAATTTTCTAAAAATAAGGAAACCGAGGAATTAGTATAATCTCTGAAACACGTGATTGCCAGACGAGTTACGCCGATGTGAGGCGTAAGCCTCTTGAATCTCTAGTGGGAGCAAAGTTATGCTAAAAGTATCGCCTTGGGAAGGTGTAGTACGTTTTGGCAAACGAGGGAAACTGAATCCCCGTTACATTGGACATATCAGGATTTTGGCAACGGTTGGTACGGTAGCCTATCGTCTTGAGCTACCGGAAGTATTGAGCCATGTACATAGTACTTTTCACGTTTCGAATATGAAGAAGTGCCTTTCCTATGAGACACTCGTTATACCGTTGGAGGATATTCAAGTTGATGACAAACTGCAACTCATCGAAGAACCTATTGATATCATAGATCGGGAGGTCAAACGACTAAAACAAAGTCGTATTCCGATCATCAAAGTGAGTGGAGTTCTAGGTGTAGGCCAGAATTTACCTAGGAGCGCGAAGATCGGTTTCACAAGAAGTACCCACACTTGTTTAACAACTCTAGAACCCATAAGGAACCTAAGCTTTGAGGACAAAGCTTCTTTAACGAGGGAAGAATGTAACAACTAGTAATTTTCCTGACTCGTTAAATGACTATTTTAACTTTGACTTTTTATATAGTCAACTATGTGCGTGAACTGCTTTTAAACCGGGAAGTTATCTCGCGTTTTGTGAAAAACCTTTTAACAAAGCGTAATGACTTGACATTGTGCTCAGTTAATATTCTGAGATTTTTTTGTGAATCTAACCAAATTATTGTGTCGGTAAATGAATTTGCGATAATCCATGAGATTATTCGTTAACTGTGAATTATGTGCTTAACTGTTAGATTTCCTTGCGTGATCGATCTTTATGTGAATTGTGTGTTTCTAGCTCTCTGTATACATTTCTGTGTACGTATTTGTATTTTTCCTATTTATAGTAATAAATATTATCTCCTCTTAAATACAATAATAAAAAAGAAGAAACAAAACAAAAATGTTAACATAACTAATATATAAAAGCAGTACTATTAAAGACACGTTTGGTGTGCATTAATTAGAATCAAGGAATGGTTTCTTTCCCATTAATAATGTTAGTTTAGTCCTAAATAATTTTTGGAATAAAAATTATATCTAAGAAATGGTTGTATTAAAAAGTCATCAATGTGGTGAGTTTGGTACTATGATTCATTGGTTGTTGAAAGCTAGATACATATGAGGTGTAATGCATAGTTAAAAAAACACCAGTGCCCACATGTTTCTTTCATATGAAATAATATAAATTTGTTACATTGATAAGTGGTTACACATATTATTTTAGTTGATACCTAAACCTTCTTTGTAGAACCAAACAAGGATATTTAAATTGATTCCTTCCTCATATCCATTACCATTTTATCACATTATCAAACCGGTACAAACTAGTATTCCGAGCATCAAACCAAACGTGCACTGAGAAGGTTGGGCCTAAGGCCATCCACAATGCATACATGTGAAGTATGCATAACAAAGAAAATAGTCGACGAGTTATAGACATAATCCATTGTAAAGTGCCACACAAACATAAGATATAATTACTACTCGTACGCATGTTATATTAGTGTATGGGACCAAGTTTATAAATAAACTAATTAAATATTAAGCGGGCACCTCTTCATTCCCATTTCACTTACTTACATGTTCTTTACTTTATTTAATATGTATAAAAACCATCTAAGATAGTACAACCATTGTCAATTCATTTTACTTATAATGTTTATAAATTATGAAATTTTTATAGAGGAAAATGAAATGTTTATGTATCACTCTATTAAACTCCATGTATTGAGGATGCTCTAATTTTTACACTATTATATATTTGGGTAAAAGCTACAAATACATTACCTACTTTTTACTTTGAACCAATTATGAATTTTTTATGTACAAGTTACATAGTTAAATTAACAAGTAACCTTTGACTTTTATATGTTTACCTAAAGAATCGGTTTTGTTTGTTTTGGTTACCGGTCATATCCCTTTTTTTTGGGGGGGGGGGAAACATATTGTATTAGTTCCATCTTCACTTACCTCTCCTATCTTCATTCCCCCAAATTGATCCACGCGTTAGAACCCTAAAAACAAAAATTGACCTAGTTAGATACAAAGGTAAGTCATATGAACAATTATGTATTTTTTAGTTGTTAGTATAATTCCTAATCTCCTTTTTAAATTGCACAATCGTATACTCCTTTTCTCATTTTTGCTTTAGGATTTTTTCATAATGGATAAAGGCAAAAGTATGATTCCTAATATTTCTTTTTAATTTTATTGTATTGATTCCTTATCCCTTTTTATTTGTTTGTATTTCTCGGCTGATTTAGTTTGTTAGGTTTAAATTGATTTAGTTCCCAATAATATTGCTTTAGGTGTCATTGCGATTAGTAGTGATTCATCACCCTTTGATCCAAGGCCTCTATCAACAACAGTTACTGAAGTTGTAGCCGAATTGAGAACTGAAGGTCCTACAAGAGAGTTCCTTGACTATTTTGTGTTTAACTCAGTTCAATATTTTGAAGACATAAGTTGTTTTTCATCAAAAGACAAGTTCATAAAAAGTTTTGTGAGAAACATAATTTTATAAGAAAAAAGGGTGTAGGTGAAACAACTGTTGAAATTGATACCAAAGCAACTGTGGTAGTAAAGACGCCAAAAATGGCTGTTGTTAGTGGTGATTCATCACCTTTTGATCAAAGGCCTCCATCAGCAGCAACTACTTAGGCCGTAGCCAAATAGAGAACTAAAGGTCCTACAAGAGAGTTCCTTGAATATTTTGGGTTTTATTCAGTTAAAGACTTTGAAGACATGAGTTTTTTTCTTCGAAAGACAAGTTCATAAAAAGTTTTGTAAAAAATAAAAATAGTTGTTTTAAGGAAAAGGGTGTAAGTGAAACAACTAATGAATTTGATAGAAAAGCAACTGTGGTAGTAAAGACACCAAAAGAGGCTGATGTTGGTCCATCATAGAGTTGTAAACAAGTGTAAAAGAGAGGTAGTTGTCCATCACAGAGTTGTAAGGAAGTTCATGATTTGTTTAAAGGAAAATATGTTTTCTTAGGTAAGACAACCAAAGATTCTGGTATTGGAAAAAGCCTTGTTGCTATGACATGAGTTGTTCTAGGGTTAACAAATGGGAAAACTTGGGAGCATATCTACAACCATGGAAAAAAGAATGCATTGTGTTGATGTTGTTCTTAGTGCTACTATTATTTTATTTTATATTTGTATAATGGTTAAATTATGTCATAGCTTGTAAATTTTGTAAGTTTATACAAGATGCATTTCTTATGGACGCATTCTATCGATAATCAATGATATGTCAATTACCTTTCCTTAACCCAACAGACAATTAAGTTGTGAGTCTAAGTTTGTTAAAGAGTTTTATTTTGTTGTTCAATCTTTACCTTTTACTTTGCACAAGTTGTTAGCTTATGGTACTTTGTTTTATTGATTATGTTAACTTGTTAGCCTCAAAATATTGAGTCAAACAAGAATGCTCGATCATATGTTATTATTGTAACATTAGTTAGAACGTTGTAATAGATAGTTAATTAGTCGTGGTTTACGGGCTTGGATTTACACTAATTAAAGTCCAAAAAGACAAGCCCGACCCAATATATAATCCATTAAAGCCCGCATGTGGGTGGACTATATATACTACCCTCCTAGCATGTTAGGAGGGTGGATGGTCATTTGTAACAAATTCTTTTCTTAAATCTAATATTCACCAAGTTAATCACCTCCTCTCTACTTTCTCTCACTACTTTCTCTCTCTAGGAATTCATCTCTTCTTCATCTATTTTCTTTCTTTCTTTATTGCTTAATCATCACAAATATATGGGACAACATTTGGTATCAATCGCCATAGGGTAGTTTTGTGATTCGTTGTTCATTTTACTTGGTTCGTGGGATTTTCTCTTATAATCATCTCGAATCCAAGATTCTTTTTGTGTTTTCTATGCTCTAAATCGTGATATAAATCTTCTACATAGCTGTGGTAGGGATTTGGTCGCATTTGGTTCGTTAAAATCGCGGATTTCTTGTCGAAAAATTCATGTTTTTACCTCAAAATCTCGTAACAGGGCTATTATTCCGATCAGTGCAATCGGAAAAGGGATTAGAGATTCCGATCAGTCGCATCGGAAAAGGGTTTACACA
Organism: Glebionis coronaria; assembly: GCA_025667525.1. NCBI lineage: Eukaryota > Viridiplantae > Streptophyta > Magnoliopsida > Asterales > Asteraceae > Glebionis > Glebionis coronaria. The sequence goes on from CM046879.1 coordinate 553,792,595, forward strand.
TTCCGACCAGTGTTCCGATCATCATTCCGACTGGACAAAAACATTCCGATTTGCATTCCGATTTGCATTCCGATTTGCATTCTGATTTGGGTATTCCGACAAGGTCTTTCCGATCATCATTCCGATTTGGTATTCCGACAAGGTCTTTCCGATCATCATTCCGATTTGGTATTCCGACAAGGTCCATTCCGATTAGACATTCGATTAGGACATTCCGATTAGGACATTCCGATTAGAAGACATTCCGATTAGGGGACATTCCGATGATGTGTTTTGCTAAATTTTGTTTGAGTATTTTTTAGACTTAGCCACCATCTAGACTAGTTTCGGAATATCGTTTACACGAAGATAAAAAAAAAGAGTTTTTTGGCGGGAAAACCAAAGTAAAATTTATTTTTTCCTAGACCATTTTTAGGGCATTTAAGCTTCAATTTCAAATTTTGGTGATGCGAAAAATTTTTCGACCAAAAATTCAAATTTTCGGACCAAAATTCAAATTTTTAGGCCATTTTTAGGTCTTATTTTTCGTTAAAATTTTTCATTTTTCAAACTTTTTCCCTACTAGTTATTGGCTATTTCTAACTCGTTTTCAAATTTTGGTTATTCAAAATTTTTCGGTTTACCGTTTTAGTCGGACTGAGGAATTTATTGTCGGACTGAGAAAATTTTCAAATTTTCGGAATTTCAACAACAACTCAATCACAGCATATCTACTTAAGATCCAAAGTCACTTCATCCACAGAGAGAGACGATCATCATGCCAACGAGTAATGCGGTTACTGAAAGTTCAGACGTGAAAGACCTTGAAATGGAACGACTACAACAACAGATATGTTTCTTAAGAAAAAATGTCATGGACGGTTTTAGAGTACTTCAAGATTCTTTTCAGAACCTTTCAAAAGTCTTGTTCGACTTACGTGAATCCACTGGCACATTCAGCAAAACATTCACTCATGCCATGGATAAACTTCAAACACAACTAGTCAACGAAAGAATCATTGCTAGTGAATGCAAGATCACTTTCACTGATCTCAAGACATCACTTGAAACGATGTTTACTTCTGACTTCATCAGGTCTTCGCTTACCAACGAGTGCTTCAAGCGACATCATAGAATGGATGCTTTATCATACAAAGATCGGATAACCCGTAACATCGACTTCATTGTAACCTATGTGAATCACACAATACAGATGCAACAAACGATTGATGACAGACTTCATACCAGTTGTGGTATCGCATCAGATATTGAGAATATAAGCTGCAGATATGAGACTCCAACGCAGAGTTCAGGGAATGATGACAACATCTCTGGGAAAGACAACAACAGCTCTGGCAAACAACACATCGACTCTGAGAATGTCATCAGCAATACACCTTCCTATGATAATAGTCCTGTTTATGATTCTGAGCCATTCGAAGAGGTACTCAATGCAGAATTTAATGTGTTTGCCAATGCCAATACGCATGAGCATTGTGATCAAACAACAAACCTTATTGACACACGTATGACGGAAAAGGTTGATAGCAATACCACACCCAATTCATCAGACATGTGCAATAATGAGTTTGAGGATGACCAACATGCAAATGAGTATGATGATGAGGAGCGTGTCGCGCTTGCTAATTTAATTACTAGTTTACAAAAAGATGTCAATGAAACTAGAAAGAGTCAAAAGCAATTAAAGAAGGCAAACGCAGCGCTCACTCACAACTTTGAAGAATGCAAAGCCGCTCTAATTAAATCTAATGAGACCCTTGAAAGTAATAGGACTGAGCTTCTTCAAAAGACCAAAGAGCTTGAGGGGTACAAGGGCAGTACGTTACAAAGTCAAAAGGACGATTTTGAAAACAAATATCATACAACTCTTGAGTTATTAGTCAAAGAGAAGCGTCAATATAATGTTTTCTTAATGGATGAACGTCAAAAAACGTACCTTGCCAATACAAAAGTTAATGAACTTGAACAAAAGCTCTCTATGACCACTACCGATTCTGCTAAAATTCTTGAGGATAAGAAACAAGAGGTAGATGCGTTAAAACAAGACTTCAAAAGTAGATATGATACAGAAACCGAAAAAGTAACGAAACTAGAAGAACAAGTCGAATTTTTGAAGAAAGTTGTTTATAAAACGCATGATTCTATTCAATCCGTAAGAATGCTAGCACCTCCCTCGATGTTTAAGGGTCAAGCTAGCTTTGCAAGTCCTGAGTTCCTTGCCAAAGCTCAAGCTGCGAACCCGTGTCTTTATCTTGATGAGACTGAAAGGACCGATCTTGATTGCATGCCTGTAAGTGCCGATAGTGAAGAGACTGCCCTTTGGGATGATGAGAGTCGCTCACCTGTCAATAAGGAGTTTGTGAAACCATATAATTATGCTTACATGAATAGTCTTTATGGTCTTTTTAACAAACAAACTCAAAAAACCCGTGAGGAAGTGTTTTTAGAATGCAAGCAAAAGAGAATTCAATGGAAGAAAGCATTTGCCCCTAAGAAATATAATGTTTACAAATACATCAACTACCTCCCTCTAGATGAATCTAAAAGCAAGAGTAGGAAAACATTAGGTATTCTTAAACACCACATAGATAATGTTAAATCTATTGTTGAAAGAGACTGGGCAAAACGTGAAAATGCTGAGTGGACACGTCCGATTCCTCAAGATATTACCTTGCTTGTGAAAGAACTCTTAATTCCTAACACGGCGTTGATTAAAGAAACTGTTCTTCAACTTGAGGAGTTCATTCGAACTGAAATGTATGATGATTTAAAATATGTTGAATCTCTTGAGAAACACATTGAAGATCTTCAAATGGAGAAGTCTGATTTTTCAGATGAATATGATTTACTCTTGCAAGAATGCGTTTCTAAAGATGTTATGTGTGCTTATTTTACATCTTGTGCTGATATTGATGAATATTCTGAAGTTGCATGCCAATATCTTGATAGAATCAAAGAATGTGAACGTCTTGAAATTGAGCTTTCGAAACGTAAAGAAAATATTGACAAAAAGGCTTTTGAGTTACTTCAACACAAAACTGATTTCCTTCAAAAACATTGTCATTAACTTGAACTTGCTCTGCATAAAGAAGTTGGTAGTTTTCCACATGATAATAATTTGCAAGAAAAACTTTCCCAAACATTTTGAGAAATGAATGAACAAAATTTGGAAATTAAAGGGTTGAAAGCTCAGTTACAAGACAGGGACAGAGCTATAGCAGAGTTGCAGAAACTCGTTGCTAAAATGGGTGGGAAAATCGTGGAACCTAGCATTAAGAAACCTGTTGTTCGACAAACCAATGCCTACAAGGATCCAAAGTTGTCTATCTTAGGAAAACCGACTCCGTTCTCCAATTCTTCTCATATGAATTCTAGGTTACCCCCTAAGACTGATGTGCAACCAAGTGTTCCAAAACCATCCATATCACCCTATGTTCCTCCATTTAGAAAGCACACTGTTGCTAAATCCAACCATGTGAATGCACCTAGCACTTCTAGGACTCCTCCAAAACGTGTGACATTCACGTCCACAAAGGAATATGTAGGTTCAAATGACCTCGTTCATACCCACAACCTAGAGGATGCGAAATAAAAAGGGAAGATTCAGAAAGACAAACCAGTGTATGAAAAACCAAGTTCACCAAATACCGCTAGAGTTCCACACACTCCTAATGGTAGTCAACCAAAACCTAGGATCTCTCTTCAGCAATCTAGGAATTGGAAACTATCCATGAATAGTCGTGTTTCAAACACTACGCCTGAACGATTTAGAAAACAAAGGAATACAAGTACTTTCGTGAATCCCAAATTCCCTGTATGTCCCACTTGAAAAAAGGGCATTCACAATGGAAATCATGACCATTGCATTTTGCAATACCTCTATGAGGTCAAATCTCGTTCCTTTGAACGGAGATCGAATACAGAATCCCATAAGACAACAAGGAGATACAAACCCGTCGCAAAGAAAAGCAACCACAACAAATCTGAAACATGGATTAAAAAAGGACATAGTTTCTCTCCAAAGAAGTCTTCCGCTGTGCAAGAGAAAGCTACTCCTAAATCTAGTCTTCAGTGGCAACCAACGGGTCGGATCTTCACGGAAGTTGGTCTTAAGTGGATTCCAATAGAGAAGAGTGATGACACCTGCACCAGCACTAATGCTACTGTTCCACACGCTGAAAAGGAATTTGTTACTTCTACTTCTAGTATTTGTGCAAACTCTTCTTCTGTGATTGCAGGTACAACAGCGGATTCTGAACCCACTTTTCCTTCTTCAAAGGGTTCCAATTCTGTACATTCGATATCACCTTCTTCTGCTGTACAAAAGTCTATTTTGGATTATTTTCGAAAAACTTGAAAAAAATATATATATAATAAAACGTAAATATCCATAGAAAAACAAAATAAAAAATGAAAAAACTTTCAAAATACCAAAAATATTCTTCTCGACATGTCTTTCAGTATCGATAATATGGACGTACCTAGAAATGTCGCTCAATAACGACACGGGTGTGTACATAAAGCTCGAATGAAAGTTGTAAATATTTTTCAAAACATGTCATTTCTTCTTTTAATAAGGAAATTGTCTATTTTCGACAATATTTCCAAACAACGGGTAGAGCAATCTATCTTGGGTTGAGCTTGTCACAAAACATTTAACGTTTTGAGCTCAACACAATGGCTTGTAATCACTTTCAGATTGCAACCCGGATCTAAATTTACGGGGGAGTGTACGCTTTTGTACTCTTACCCTTAGCAAAAGAAGTTAAATCTTCTTACACTTGAGTGGATTCGTCAAGACATTCAAAGTCTATGAACTCAAGTTTATGCTTTAGAAAAACCTTTTCGTCAAAAAGAATTGATTTTTCAAAAAGCGTTGAACACAATTTTTTCAAGAATTTCTCAATGATATTCAAAATCTTTCAAAAATTGTGTGTTCAACAACTCCTATCCTCAAAAGTTTAATGTGGATCAAATCCTCGTAATGACAATTCCATTGGATCAATTTTTGAGGGGGAGCAATTCAACTTCATGCAAAAGATTAACCATCTTTCTCCCGAAGATTTTCGAGACTATTTTACAAAATATATTTTAATCAAATTTGGTATCTCTAATATCAAAATATTTTATATATTAGAGATAGGGGGAGAAAATGTGATTAAAATGTGATCTTATTTAAGACTCAAGCACTTTAACTCTTACCTACATGTGCGAAACACTTTCTATTATCGATGCACATGTAAAGGGGGAGCATTTCTGAAACGACAAAACTAGCAAGGTGTTAAATGTTTTTCAAACACTTTGTTACAATTTAAAGTGGTTTTCATGGTTACGATCAAATACCCACAACATCTTTAATTCACGACGTTATTGGTGTCAAAAGGGTGGTTAGGTTTAAGTCCTATGATCCAGCCAGAACCGGAGGGATCTTCCCAGGGACAATCCAATAGATTATTAGAAGTCCTTAGGAAAGATGGAGTAGAATGTGAACCAGCTGAATGCTGACTAAGTACTGATGATAGCACTGGAACAATCACAACAAGGTGCTATTAATGATGTCTTGGTAAGCATTGAAGGGGTTGAAGAATGAAAAAAATGTAAGGATAAATGGTCTAAAGAAAGAAGCTTTCCATACAACTTAGGCAGAAACCGGGTCAACCCATCATGAAGACAAACTCATCATGGACCCAGTGATGTGAAGCACGACCCTTTCCTAGCTACTCAGGCTTCTCTCAAAAGAAGTTTGTTTTATTGTCATGGAGATCAACACGACTTCTATTGACTTTCTCACTCCGAGATAGTTGATATTGAATAGGTGGCATCTGCTCCAGCCTCCGACCACTAAAAGTGCACAAATCGAGTCTAGAGCCAAGAGATCAATCAAATCTTGTTAGGACACACGGATGAAGATCAAGAGATTCCTACGCTATATCCTTGTGATATTGCTAGAACACTCAGAGTGATACTACTTAGTATTCACAATGATGAGTGGAAATCCTTCCAGTGTTAACATCAAACAACACTGCGGTAGGTCATATGCAAGATTCTTTATGAATTGAACATATGTAAAACTGAAAAGCAACAGTGGTTTGATTCTGAATTGATTCAAACTCGTTTCAGGTTTCTACGTAATATCCTTATGGTCTTGCCAGAACATTAAGAGTGATATTCATTAATACTCACAGTGACGAATGGAAATCCTTCTAGCGTCAACATCAAACCGCGCTACGGTAGGTGACTTGTGAGATTCTTATGAATCAAACTTGTGTCAACTAGAAAGCAACAATGGTAAGATTCTTAATGAATCAAACTTGTTCCAGTAATTTGAATTGACGACTTTAATCAAGCGGATATTTATCCAATTGATTCACTCTTTATGTTCGCAGTCTTGCTTTGAGACGGTCGAGTAAAGAGAACGGCTAGTACAGCCGCGAAACCCTGTCAAGGAGATTCTTAATTGAATCTACCTAATCACAGGTACGGTATTTAATATCGTATAACGGTCTTCACCGACCGGAGGTAAAACGCTACCGATTTAGGACGAATGTCAAAGCCATTCAGTCCGTGTCTATGTTTTGTCTCGAGAAGGTGGCGTCACGGTGTACTCAGCAAAGTCAAAGATTCACAACCACATATTCATGCCCAAAGACTTATCCAACAATTGATAGTGTGAGCATGTGGATAAAGACACAAGATCGCAAGATGGCAGTGACAAGTCAAGGATGATTTGAAGATCTCAAGACTAAAAGACAAAGTCAAAAGACAACGACAAAGGCTCAAAGATCATAGCATGAAGGAAAAAAACTATTGTTACACGTTCAAGGCTCATTTATGACGAGATTCGTAATCTCCATTGATCTTCAAATATCAAAAGGGTATGACCTCACATTGGGGGAGATTGTTAGCCTCAAAATATTGTGTCAAACAAGAATGCTCGGTCATAGGTTATTATTGTAACATTAGTTAGAACGTTGTAATAGATAGTTAATTAGTCGTGGTTTACGGGCTTGGATTTACACTAATTAAAGTCCAAAAAGACAAGCCCGGCCCAATATATAGTCCATTAAAGCCCGCATGTGGGTGGACTATATATACTACCCTCCTAGCATGTTAGGAGGGTGGATGGTCATTTGTAACAAATTCTTTTCTTAATCTAATATTCACCAAGTTAATCACCTCCTCTCTACTTTCTCTCACTACTTTCTCTCTCTAGGAATTCATCTCTTCTTCATCTATTTTCTTTCTTTCTTCATTGCTTAATCATCACAAATATATGGGACAACATAACTGTTTCACAGGATACCATCAAGTGGAAGAAATACTCCTTTCATTTCACTCTCTTGGTCTGTTGTAGACCAATAAGCTATAAGCTCATTGCATAAGCTTGTTCAGTAGTTGAACAAGCCCAAAAAGGTGCTAAAAGGAACTTATTTTTATGCTTATGCTTCTATTTAGCTTAGACTTACTTGATTTTTCTGTTTATGCATAAAAAATTTCTAAGCTCATATCAAAAGGGGTGTTTGGTTTAGAGTACAACCTAGGTCATTATCCACTTAGACAGCTAAGGGCTTTATGCACACTTGCGTTAGTTGTAGTAGTAGATAAGCTTGCCTTATTTTCAGTCTCTTAAGTTGAAACTCAAGATTACAAGATCTTTGTGTTTTATGTCAAAAACTATAAATATTTCTTGTAACCAAAACTGTAAACATTTCTAGCACAAAAATGTAAACAATTGTTGTATCATAAAAACGTCAAAATGAAATAAGCAGAGCTTATTGTAATAATCTCTAAACACAAATCCGGTTTAAAACAGTAAAATGTACCCCAAAATTCTAGTTATCTACCAAATTTGAAGTTCCAATTCTTACAAACCAATCCTTAATTCAGTCTCCAAGTTACGACCTATAACATGAACTTTTAAATACAATTTGCAACTCCAAATTTGTCCAACTTGTCCTGCATACATGATAAGACTGGCAGACCTATTGAATAACCAAGTAATAAGTAAACAGAAACACAAGTTAAATCTGTCAAAGTCAGATATCATTGATTAACCAAAGACTAAATCCATTAAACATATAAGCTTAATAGGTACCAATTACACACAAAATAATTAAAAAGTCATGCAACTTGTATAAACTTGCCAAAATTTACAAGCCATAACAAAATTTTATCATTGTACACATATAAAATAAAGTACTACTACCATAAGTTATTAAACAAAATGATGCATCATAAGGACCACCAAGAACAACATCAACATTATGCATTCTTTTTTCCATGCTTGAGGATATGCTCCCAAGTATTTTGATCTGTTAACCCTAGAACAAATCTTGTCAGGAACATGGCTTTTGCCAATACCATATTCTTTGGCTCTCTTACCCAAGCAAACATATTTTCCTTCAAGCAAATCATCAACTTCCTTAGAAAACCTGTGATGGACAACTACCTCCATTCTTAGCTTGTTTACAATTGTGTGATGGACCACTACCTCCTTTTTTAGCTTGTTTACAACTCTGTAATGGACCAACAACAACCTCTTTTGGTGTCTTTACTACCTCAGTTACTTTTCTATCAACTTCATCAGTTTTTTCACCTACACCCTTTTCCTTAAAACCACAAATTGTATTTCTTATAAAGATCTTTATGTAATATGTTGTCCTTAAAAACATACATGTATCTTTGTAGAATCTTGATAACCTATGAATCTATGAAGTGGGTTGTTGATTTCTAGAGAGAGAAACTAGAGAGAGAAAGTGAGAGAAACTATGTGTCTTTTTATTTAAGTGAAAACAAGAAATGAACAACAACCAACCCCTTTCCATGGTGGAAAGGGGTATTTATATCCAAGACCTTATTTGGACTTGGGCCGGCCCATGACAAGCCCATGGGCCGGTTTCTTACTTAACTTAATAAGTAACACTAACTACGAGCTATTACAACATTAATAATATTGTGGAGTGACCGATACTTCTAATATACGTAAAAACATATTTCTAACAATCTCCCCCTAAGGGAGGTCACTCCACGTTTACAAAGTTCTAAACCTAGCATACTATACTAAGTCTTCGTTCTTCAGCTCGTAGTCTTTTTCTTCTTTCTTTTTGTTGTGAATATTTTGATTTGATCTTTTAGGCTTTGACTTGAGAGCATTGTTCTTTTGGCCAATCACGTGCGATCTTTGCCTTCTTGTGAAACTTGCCTCCTCGTGACTCCATGTTCCACACACTTATGTCTTTTTGTTGAATTCTCGAAAGCTTCAGAGTTTGGTACAGCGGAAGACTTCATTTTGCACTTTCTTGAATTTTGCTGAACTTTGATGCAGAAAAACATAAGCATGTGGGAACGACTTCTACAGGTACACCGCAACACCACCGTCTTCAACTGGTACACAGCAACGCCACCGTCTTCAACAGGTACACAACAACGCCACCGTCTTTAACAGGTACACAGCAACGACACGATTAAAATGGCTTTGACATTTTATTCTAATTCGGTAGCATTTTACCTCCGGTCGGTGAAGACCGTTGGACGATATTAGATATCGTACCCGTGACGGATAGTTTCAATTAAGTAACTTCCTGACAGGATTTCGCGGGTAAACCCGTTCTCTTTATTCGACCGTCCAAAGCTGACTGCGAACATAAAGAGTGAATCACTTGGATAAATTATCCTTGTGATTTGAAGCCGTCAATTCATGAAACCTAGAACAAGTGAATTTCAATTAATATTTTCACCATCGTTGCTTTCCAGTTATCACGAGCTCAATTCATAAAGAATCTTGCACGTCACCTACCAAGTGCTGTTTGATGTTAACACTAGAAGGATTTCCACTCGTCACTATGATCAATAAAGAGTCACTCTGAGTGTTCTGGCAAGATCATATGATAATGCGTAGAGGCCTGGAACGAGTTTAAGTTCAATTAAGAATTAAACCACTGTTTCTTTCCAGTTTTTCACAAGATTGGTTCTAAAAGAACCGCACGTGTAACCTACCATGAGCTTGTTTGATGTTGGCTCAAGCAGGATTTCCATCTTCATTGTAATACTTACGTATTACTCGGATGTTCTGGCAATATTACAGAAATACTGCGTAGGACTCATGAAAATCTCTTACTTTTCACAGTGTGTGAGAAAGCAAGGAATAAATGGAAAGTGTCCTAATGATACTTTTGATGATCTCTTGGCTCTAGACTCGATAGTGCGTTTTGATTTAGTGAGCGATGGCTGGAGAGGAGTGCCACCTTTTCAATACCAGTCTATTCGGAGTGAATAAACCAATAGATAACGTGTTGATCTCCGTGTGATTAAAACAAATACCTTTTGAGAGATATTTGAGTTAGCTGGGAAGGGTTGTGCATTGCATCACTGGGTCCATGACGTCTTTCTTCAATATCGAGAATCATTAACAAAAATGATCTCAATAGCATATGTATTGACCCGGTTTCTGCCTAAAGTTGTAAGGAGGGCTTCTTTCTTTACACCCTTTATCTTTACATTTCTTTTTCATTCTTCAACCCCTTCAATGCTTACCAATACGTCATAACTAGCACCTTGTTGTGATTGTTCCAGTGCTAGCTTAAGTACTTGGTCGGCATTCAGCTACGTTCACAATCTTTCTCCAACTTTCCTAGGACTTCTAATTCTATCTAGGGAATTGTCCTTGGGAAGATTCCATCGGCTCTGATGAATCATTGGACTAAACCTATTCCTACCACCCTTTTGTCACCACATTCGTCGTGAATTAAGCGTGTTTTGGGAAAGTATAGCCACCATGAAAAATCCTTGAAAATCACCTCAGGTACTTGTGATATTGAAATCAAAAGTTTTGTAGCTTAGGTGTTTTGTTCATAAAAAACGCTCCCCCTTAACACGTGCTTTACACATATTAAGTTGGATAATCGTTAAGTCCTTTTCATCTTTTAGCCAAGTATCATTTAAGTCTCCTTAATCCCATTTTCTCCCCTTATCTAAAATGTTAACCATTAATATTTGGGATATTGAATGGATTAACTGGTCTTTGGGTAAAAATGAAATCGATGTTTGGCCATAGAACATGTTAATGCTCCCCCTTAAATTAATAAGGGATAGTTGTAGTGCTTTAGTATGATATATTTTGAAAGATTTAGAATCTCGTGAGAAATTCTTGAAAAATTATCATACCTTAACACTACATCTAGCCGTAAAAGCACAATATTCACAAATGTACATATTCACAATTAAAATCAATATAAAGTGGACCTGAAATGTACGACCCATTAGATGGATCGTTTCAGTAACTTGTGGTGCACTAAATATGGTCTACCACCAACGAATCTTTCTAAACTCCTCATCAATCTACGTTCACGGAGTTTTTGATCAATCTTCTTGATCACATACTTCGCCATCTGCCGATAACCCTGATGCCAATCCTCAGTCATCCTTGGTAAAGTCCCACCCGAATTAAGATGCTCCAACTTTCCTCTGACGTATAGGAGAGTCCCATCACTGTACTTATAAAGTTCACCCACCCTCATAAACTTCATTAACCCTCGACTGTTCAAGTAGAAAATGCCGCAATTCGGGACAGAAATGCCGGTATAGGGACATCTATCTACATGTTGAGGTAACACTTGATTCACTGGACGGGTTAGGTTAAGCTTCCTTTGGTAGCTTTCGACTCCCAACTGAAGATCTTCAACTCGTTTCTTGATAACAACGCTTCGTGTGAACATACGAAGTGCTGTATTCAAGGCAATGATGTCTTCACGAGGAATATGTGTGAGTTGATCCCGGGTCATCATAAGCAACATATCTTCGATATCCTCAAGGCAAATGATAGAAAAATCTCCCTGCTGGATTTTGTATTCTTTGTCTTCCTCCCTTTTCAGACGAATCTCCGTCACATGATAATAGCCATTCTTGGCTTCAGTTTTCAGCCCTAAAATACTGGAGATGCGGATATCGGATCTAACGTTACTTCCTGAATTGGCTAAGCAGCAACCCCTGTACGCCCTTCGGACTCGTTCGTCCCAATGAGATGCACCTATAACAGCATACATATCGTAATTATGATTTACCTTTGGGAACCAGAGTCGGTTTACCTTTTCCTCGATAAAGGGTATTGTCCCCCAGTTGGCAGCTTTCAGCAAGGTTAGGGAGGTTGCGTACTTTGATGAACCCTTGAGGAGATAAACAAGATCATTGGTGACGAGGAAGTCAAGAGCAATCTGATTATCTTGAGAAGGATCAAGTGGAGGTGGAGCTCTTTCTGATTCATGAAGACCTGGCCGTTGAACGGTATTCAGAGCTTTCAGGATCTCATCAGCATAATACTCGAACTCTATTCGGGTTAACCTGGTTTTGACGCGAATTCTCTTATCCTTTAGCGCTCTCTTCACCAAAGACGGAGTAACCGAAGTCTTATACTCATGAGCCAGAAATGCACACAAGTCAATCGGACTACGGATACGGAGATATAGAACATCTCTGTCAGCGTCCGTGATTGGATCATATTGAGCCGCTGCCGTGATCCAAGCTTGTGGCGGTGCAGTCTCGTCAATCTCCAATGTGTCTGCCCAGTCCCGTGTGCTTGACTCAGGAACAATAGATTGTGGTTCTTGTTGTAGAGGAGTAGAGACATGAACACGTGCTGGTTCTGATTCAGGCATCTCGGTGGTGTCAAGAACGGGTGAGTGTTGTGTAGCTTCAGGTTCAGTTACTGACTCTGCAATCACAGGAGCAACAACAACAGAACTAATGGGGTTAGTGGTAACAGGTATAGACACAGCAATAGATGTACCAGGAATCGATGACGCCGTAGTAGCATTCACATTGTGGCGCCACTTGGATCGTCTTGATTCTGTTGAGGTGGATTTTTCTTTATCCGCAACATCTTTCTTAGACTTGGTTCCAGACTTAGCAGGTTTCTTTGAGCTGGCAACCTTATCCCCCTTTTCAGGCTGTTTACCCCCATCATCATCCTCATCGCTGTCCTCGTTGCTCCCCTTAGCACTCTCCTCATTACCGTCACCACCATCATCACCATCATCATCATCATCATCATCACCACCATCGTCATCGTCATCATCCTTTTCTTCTTCTTCTCCTTCTTCTTCCTCTTCTTCTTCACCAGTACCCTCTTCCTGTTCACTATCATCTTTGTCCTCCTCAGGTAGAATGTGATAAGGTACCACACTTCCAAACGTTTTGAACAACCGATCATCCTCCATGATAGCATCATTCAGGGATTTGTAGAGAGCCCGTTGAATCCTAGATTTATCAAAAGATCCAAGTTCCCTCATACGAGCTTTGAGGATCTTCTTTAATTCAAAATCCGTCAAGTCATAGGCAATTTTGTAGGCGGATTGAGAAGGATTGGATGACTTGATCATCAAGTTATCAGCTGCGAGTGTCTTTAATTCATCACGCAGTTTTGGCATAATGGATTCAACGGATTCTTTCACTCTCTCTTCAACAGAAGCTTCAAGTGCTTCTTTCTGCTCCTTGTATTTATCCCTCATGGCTTGAAGTCTCGTGATACGTGCAGCATGCTTATCAGCTTCAGCCTGCTTAACTTGAGCTAGTTCTTCTGCATGAGCTTTACGAGTCGTCTCCATCTCTGCAGCGAACTTAGCAAGCATCTCTTCTTGTGCTTTCTTTGAGGCTTCTTCACTTTGCACTCTTCTAAGTAACTCTTCACGAAGATCATTCATCTCTTTTCTTTGATTATCCGTGTGTTTATCTAACATCTCTGCCACTACAAATGCGGCCATGGAAGATGATGCAGAGCTACTTTGGGTTGGTTGAAGAGGCTCGGTTGTGACCACAGTACTAAGGACGGGAGTTATTGGAGGTGGAAGAAATGGTGTTGAAGCCGGTCGGATTGGTAAGGGTTGGATTGGTGGAGGTTGAGTTACTAAAGGTTGAGTAGGTACCATGATTGTAGGAGCACCGGACTCCTTTTCAACACTTGCTGAAACGGGGATGGACGTCTCCTTCGAAGTAGAATACCTTTCAGGTGATCCAAACTCATCAATATCCTCTGGCTCCTCGTACTCTTCTTCAATATTTATCCGTGCACCCGAACCACTACCTCCCGTGTCTTTCCTACTCCTTTCAATAGCTATCTTCATTAATTTTCTCTCAGCCTTGTCAAGAGTAGGATCATCAACATCCTCTTCGTCGTGTAGAACTAACTCATCAGCCTTGCCCTTTCCCTTCTTAGCCTCAGTCTTCTTCTCCTTGGTTTCGGGTTCAGGTAAAACAGCTGGTTGCTTGCGTTTACCTTTACTCTTGACCGTAGTAGACGAGTCTTCTACTGTCTGAAGGCTTGTTTTTAACTTCTTGATTTCTAGCAGCAGTAGCTTGTAATCAGCTGAACCTTTAATTCTATCCCTCAGAAGATAATCGGGAATAGGACCAGGAATCACACCACCAGATGGTCCTTCATGCCTTAGATCTACAGTATGATCAGCCTCTTCAGTGTGATGACGGCTTGCTGCACGCCTATCAATAGTAACATTATTCTTCATACAATAATTAATGATAAGCTTGATAAACCGAGGGTAAGGAAAAAAGTTATTCTTCAGCTTCTTGTTTTGGAAGAGTTGAAAGGTGAATTCTTCCCACAACAATAATGTATAATCTGCATTTGCGCCTTTATACATTCCATGGAAGATGTTCATAATAGGACTGCGCAAAGCATCATGCCCACTTGTTTTCGGTGTTAGACATCTACTGAGAATACCCAACATTGCTCTCCAAGGTTGTCCTACTTTAGCAGTAGTAAACTCAGACGCAACTCGTATGTCAAGACATCCAAGAGCATCGAACATCTCCATGAGTTCGTCTTTAGTAGGATCCCTCGAAAATGCCATACCTTTGGGTGTATCCCGAATGCCAAATATCTTACGGAAGTTTGAAACATTAAGTGTCTGCTGCTTGTTGTCGAGAGTGAAGGTGATCTTGTTTGAAGTGTTTTCCTTGGTAGCCCAGAACTCATACATGTAATCATAAGGCACCGAGGCAGTACTTCTTAAAGCATTCTTGAAATGAGATTGATCAAGGATTGCTATGGCGACTTTAAATCCATGGTGAGTGGATTTTGAGACTTGCTTCAGCCGGTAATTGTTTGGTATGAACTTGAGGGTTCGTGCTTCAGCAATTGCTGCTGCTCTAGAGTCTTGGATTGCTTGTACTGTTGGATTAGTCATCGTATCTGCTTAAGATAAGACATGAAAGGTTGATGCACAAAAATATATAGATATGTATCATTATTACTTCTAAGCATAACACATTTCATAACATAATTCAACAAGTACTTATAACAGGCAAACACTATTAGTCAAATAACCCTTCATCCGGAACTTTTCATTCGGAACTCTTGATTCGGAAATCCTTCATTCGGAACTCTTCATTCGGAAGTTCATTCGGAACTTCTTCATTCGGAAGTTCACTCGGAACTTCTTCATTCGGAAGTTCATTCGGAACTTCTTCATTCGGAAGTTCACTCGGAACTTCTTCATTCGGAAGTTCATTCGGAACTTCTTCATTCGGAAGTTCACTCGGAACTTCTTCATTCGGAAGTTCATTCGGAACTTCTTCATTCGGAAGTTCACTCGGAACTTCTTCATTCGGAAGTTCATCCGGAACTTCTTCATTCGGAAGTTCATCCGGAACTTCTTCATTCGGAAGTTCACTCGGAACTTCTTCATTCGGAAATTCATTCGGAACTTCCTTCATTCGGAAGTTCATCCGGAACTTTCTTCATTCGGAAGTTCATCCGGAACTTCCTTCATTCGGAAGTTCGTTCAGAACTTCCTTCATTCGGAAGTTCGTTCGGAACTTCCTTCATTCGGAAGTTTGGTCACCATGTTCATTCGGAAGTTCACAACGCAGCCTATTAAAGATTAATCTAGTCGCGTTTGTGAGTTCTAAGGCAATCTAAGGTAACCTAACACAATCTAAAGATATTCCGAGCATAACCCATCTAAAACCCTAATCAATTAAACCCTAATTAGGCAAACGATCCCTAATTTTGATAAGGTTGATTATCCGAATCAATTAACAGGATTTAAATGATGAATTAAACGAAATATAAGTTAAAGATTGATGTTATTACCTTTTAAATCGAATGAAACAGGTTGGATGATTAAAACGAGAGGTTGTGAAAGCTTATTGTGTGTTTGTATGTGTGTTAATGGCGGCAGAGTGAAAAAATGAATAGGAACAGTGAATGATGAAAAGATAAACGTATGGGGGGGTTTTGGTTTTGACTTAGGTCAAAAATTTTACAAGTTTCACCTTTGTCACCTTAAAACCCTATATTTTTCTATTCTTTTCCCTTTTTATCCCTTATATTTTCATTTTTCTTTCTCGTCTCCCTAACCATTACACAACTTAAGCATCGCTACCTATTAGCAAATCTCCAAGATCTAAAGCAAGTCCTATCTCATTGAGCAAGCACAAGTCATATTCTAAAGCAAGACCACTCATTAGCCAATTAATTTTCCACAAACACTTTTGAAAATCGTTTTGATGACGAAGATAATTTAATATTTTCTCCCCCTTAAACGATGACCCGTTTTCTATTTAAAGAGCTGTAGTCATTGTTTAAAACGTCAAATATTGATGAAAGCATTTCCAATTAGTATCTTGAAAAAGATTGATTCGTGGTGGCAATAAGATTTCTCTTATTTTGACAAATTAATGCACTGAGACGTACACAAATTCGTGTTAGACCAAGTTGTAAAGTAAACTTGATCCCTTTGCATGATTTGGCTTGTAAATCATGCCCGAGAAAATTAATTCCCGTTGTGAGTCAACGTTTTCCAAGGAAATACGCGACTTTAATATGAAAACCGGGTTGCAGTCTGAAATAACTACAAGCCATTGTGGGCATGTTTTAAAAATGTACAACTTTTATACGGACTC
This sequence comes from Glebionis coronaria, assembly GCA_025667525.1. Classification (NCBI taxonomy): domain Eukaryota; kingdom Viridiplantae; phylum Streptophyta; class Magnoliopsida; order Asterales; family Asteraceae; genus Glebionis; species Glebionis coronaria. The sequence goes on from CM046879.1 coordinate 553,809,509, forward strand.
TATTTATGGCACCGTGTCAATATTGATCGACATTTCTAAGGCCGTAAATATTACCGTACTAAAAGACATGCCCGTTTTAAAAACGAAAAATATTTTTGGTTTTTCTGATTTTATAATTTTTATGGTTTTTCTTGGTTTTATATTTTTTATGGGTTTTCTTGGTTTTTTATTTTTGTATTTTTCTTTTTGTGGTTTATATATTTACGATAATATACATGATCACAGACAAAGGATACGCCTGAATAGTTTACCACTACTATTCAGCTGATTCTTCTGCCAATTCGTTGAGAGTCGCTGGAGTGAATGATTTCATGCCAAGCTTGTCGATCAAAAACTCGATTCGTCCTCGATCTAAGGCTTTGGTGAACATATCCGCCAGCTGATACTCAGTAGTGACAAAATACAGCTCGATCACTCCGTTCTCCACCTGCTCTTTAATGAAATGGTAGCGAATGTCTATGTGCTTGGCCCGGGAGTGTTGAACATAGTTGCAGCAAAGGGCAATGGCGCTCTTGTTGTCACAATACATCGGGATTTTGTTAAATCCAAGACCGTAGTCAGTTAATTGTGATCTCATCCAAAGGACTTGAGCACAACAACCGGACATGGCGATGTATTCAGCCTCCGTGCTAGAAGTTGCAGCGCTTTTCTGCCTTTTTGAAGACAAACTGATCAATCTGTCTCCAAGGAGTTGCATAGAACCAGAAGTGCTACGCCTCGTGTCTTGACACCCAGCATGATCGGCATCTGCGTATGATATTAAAGCAATAGAGGAATCTTCAGGATACCATAGACCACGATGAAGTGTTCCTTTTAGATACCGAAAGATCCTTTTAACAACATGTAGGTGCTTTTCGGTAGGCCGAGCCTGATACCGGGCACACATGCATACGGCAAATTGCAAATCAGGCCTGCTAGCAGTCAGATAGAGAAGGGTGCCGATCATCCCACGGTAAAGTTTTGGATCGACAATAGTCCCATTCCTATCTTCATCTAACTTGGATTTCTCCACCATTGGAGTGTCCACGGGGTCACAATTATCAAAGTTATATTTCTTTAAAGATTCTAGAGCATATTTGGATTGATTAATAAAGATGCCTCTAGGATTCTGAGAAATTTGTAATCCTAAGAAAAATGAAAATTTTCCCATCATTGACATCTGAAAGCGTGTGGACATTATCTTCTCAAAGCGTTGTGACAAGTCTATGTTAGAGGCAGCAAATATTATATCATCAACATAAATTTGTACCAGAAGCATGTCGTTGTCCTCCTTGAGAGTGAATAGAGTAGGGTCCACCTTGCCTTTGGAGAAGCCTTCCGAAATGAGATATGTTGAAAGGAGATCATACCAAGCACGTGGGGCTTGTTTCAACCCATAGAGAGCCTTCTTAAGCTTGTACACATGATTAGGAAACTCCGTGCTAACGAACCCATCCGGCTGACTAACATAGACTTCTTCCCTTAGTTCACCATTCAAAAATGCCGTCTTCACATCCATTTGATAGACGATCATATTCATATGAGCAGCATACGCAAGGAATAGTCTAATAGCCTCCAATCTTACAACAGGAACAAAAGATTCTTCAAAATCGATACCCAAGGCTTGTTTATATCCTCTAGCAACCAATCTAGCCTTATTCTTTAATACTGCACCCATCTCATCAAGTTTAACCTTATAAACCCATAACAAAGTAAGGATGTTAACCTTGTCAGGGAGAGGAACTAATTCCCATACTTCAAGTCTTTGGAATTCATTTAGTTCCTCCTGCATGGCTTCAATCCAAGATGATTGAGTCATAGCCTGTTGCCAATTTTTAGGTTCAACTTCGGAGAGAAATGCATCAAAGTAGCAATAGAGTGCACTCTCTTATAATTGATGGCGTGTAGAGACTGGTCGATCTAGATCTCCAATGACATTCCTAATTGGGTGATCTTTTGTCCATTTGGTGCTATGATTTTCAATCCTAGGTGGTCTGGAGTGAACAATAGAAGGAGCTTCTTCTGAGGTAGACGCGGCTGAAGGGTTTTCAGGTATCGCTACACCAAAGAAAGGAAGCTCTTGTAGGTGAGCATATTCCAAATCGTGATCAATAGAATCCTCTTCAACATCATTAGGCACAGGTAAGGGTGATGATTCAGGTGTAGTTTGAGAATCACTTGGTAAAGGTGCATCCGGTTCAATGTTAATTGAAGATGCATTTGATAAAGCTTCATTAGCAGGAGCAACAACTTTAGGGATTGGAGCTATCACTACAGGTGCTGGAACTTCATCATTTGGGGGGTCAAAGAATTCATCAAACAACGGTTGAAACAGTTTATCCCACTCGGGCCTTGTAGGTGGTAAAAATGATGTAGAAGTAGGATTATTGGGAACTAATCCGGAACTAATAGCACCGGTTCCCATCTCATGAAGCGCGGGTTCAGAGCTACGTTGCTCAGAAGCCATCGCTGTCTCATTGAAATCTGCGTCCATAGTTTCTACGATCTTACCAAGACGACGGTTGTAAATTCGGTATGCTTTCTTGGAGGGTGAGTAACCAATGAAAATACCTATATCGGCTTTCGGTTGAAGCTTGCCCAAGTTCTCACTATTAATGTTTGGATAACAAATAGCACCAAACACATGAAAAAATGAAACATCGGGTTTACGGTCATGTAGAAGCTCGTAAGGTGTTTTTCCATGGCGTTTCCGAATGATAGAACGGTTTTGGGTGAAACATGCAGCAGATATGGCTTCTGCCCACAAGAACAATAGAGCGTTCGCATAAATTAGCATAGTCCTAGCAGCTTCCATAAGCGTACGATTCCATCTTTCAACGACACCGTTTTGTTGTGGAGTGCGTGCAGGGGATGTTTCATGTGAGATACCAACTCCTTCATAGTAATCACGAAGAGTCTGGTTGACGAACTCTGTTCCATTATCTGTACGAATACGGCGGACAATAGTATTCAAACTTACCTGAATGAATTTCAGAAAAGTGATGATAGCCTTCGGTGCTTCATCCTTTGTACGTAGAAATCTAACCCATGTAAACCTGGAGAAATCATCCACAATAACCAGAATGAATTTCTTACCGCTCACACTTTCAGTTCTCATTGGCCCACAAAGATCCATATGCAAAAGATGAAGTTTTTCTTGATTGGTGTCTTCAGCTTTGGGCTTGTATGATTTCTTGGTACTTTTCCCCCTTGAACACGCGGAACATAAATGGTCCTTGTGAAATTTGAGCTTTGGAAGACCACGAACTAATTCGTTTTTAGCCAGATGATTAATAGCATCAAAGTTAAGATGAGATAATCTGCGATGCCATAACCATGACTTGGTCTTAGATGCTTTAGAGAGAAGACATACTGGAGAGGCGGCCATCATGTCTTGTAGGGACAACGTATAAAGATTTGCACCACGAGATCCCTTCAACAAGTCTTTTCCTTCCAAGTTGCGGATGAAACAAGTGTGTTGTCGAAAAGCAACCTCTAGGTTGGAATCACAAAACTGTCCTACTGAAAATAAGTTATGACCAAGACCTTCTACATAGTATACCCTTGAAATCGTAACGTTTCCAATCTGATATTCACCATACCCCATTATCTTTGCTATATGATAATTACCGAATTTAACCGTTCCAAGAAACTTGCTGACGAAATTTCGGAGCATCGAGCGATCTCCGGTCATATGCTTTGAACAACCGGAGTCCAAATACCAAAGGATGATTTGGACCACCTGAATATATCACCACACGAAGACAATGTAGAGGTATCGGAATCTGAATGTTCCTTGTTATTAGCAGGTACAGATTTAATAATCTTAGATTTGCTAACTTTAGGTTTCTTAGATTTCCTAGCCTTCTTCTTCCTAGTTGGTGGTGTAGATTCTAGTTGGCTTAAATCCTGTGGTATTTCTTCACTGATAGGCACTATAGTGGGAGCTGACCTAATTAAAGGGCACTGTTTCCATACTTGAGTGCTAGTGTGCCTAACTAAAGGACGCTCAGACCTAACCTCAATGGATGCATTCCTAGTTAAAGGGCACATTTTTCCATCTAATGTAAAGGTCCTACCAGTAGGACGCCATTGCCAGCCAACTTGGGCACGAGTTCTACCCGTTGGCTTCCATTCAAGATCATTCCTAATGGCATTCATTTCATTCACATGATCAATAAGACACAAATCATGACGTTGGGAAAACATACATTCATTACAATTCCAACATTTCAAATCAGAATTCACAAATGGTTTAGGCTTCTGCACAGGCGCAGAGCTTTTAGTCTTAACATGATTCTTTTTATTTAAAACTGAACTAACATTCCTATGGTGAGCTTCTACTTTCTTCTTGTTGGTACTACTAGTAGAGGGCTTGATCTTATCTTTCTTGAGTGGCGATCCTTTAGCCTTAGTAGACTCTTTTACTCCTGTAGAAGGCAAAGTGGGAATATTAGCAATAGATTTTAAAGGTGCCTTACTTGATGGTGCCAATGACGGTTTTGCTCCTGGGGTCTTATTGAATGGAGTTACAGCAATGGGTCTATTCGTGAGTAGTGCAGAACCTGGTTTACCTATGTATTGCAAATAAGCTAAGCAATATTGAACTCGCTTAATATATTCATGGGCTGAATAATAGTAGCTACTTGAGGGATCTAAGGCATAAAGATCGTCTAAAATATCCCTAACAAGATCTACATGCTTAATGGCATTCCTCATATAATCATCGTAGGTAACCAGGTTTCTCTTATGGAGCGGGTTCTTATAAAGCACTACTGACTTGGTTGTTGGAGCACTAGAGGACGGTGCAGAGTTGGTAGCTAAGTCATTAACAGCTTCTTGTCGGGTGAGAAGAAGTGTCTCCTTTAACTCGGCCAAAACCATGTTTTTGTCAATGAGCAGGATGTTTAAGTCAGAAATTTCCTCACATTTTTGGTTCAATTGTTCAACATAAGATTGTTGCTGTGCCGCATTAAAAGCGAAGCGTTCTTCTAGTGAACCATAAAGTTTGGACATTCCCTGTCTTGCACGATCCATCTCCCCTAGAATAGACGAAAGTCTAATTTCTAAGTCCTGGTTTTTAGACTCTGCAGCCTCTAGTTCCAATTTTAGTGTTTCATTTGATGACACATCTCTCTTCAATCTCATAATCTCTTCCTCTAATGCCTTAACAATTGCAATCATCTTGTCACTCGTCTCAACACCGTTTTCACAACCATTTGTTATCAAAAGATCCTCATTTTGAGTTTGTTGTTTTAATTCTAAAGATATACAATGTTGTTCTAGTTGATTAAAGCGTTTTGAAAGTAAATTGTAAGAATCTTGTAGCTTTAAAAACTCAGCGTTAGATTCGTGACAAGAATGATTATCTACCTCATTTACAGTATCAGCAACATTTACAGAGATATCACACACATCATCACATATATTCACAGCATCACATTTAATCATAGCGGATGTAAGCTCATTCGAATAATTAACATTTACAGTAGTAAGCACATCACACGAAATTACTTGGGACAAGAATCGGTCATATTCAGATAAAATCTTTTCCTTTTCAATTAGTTGTAGTTCGTAAGCGGTGTCCATTTCATAAAACACTTTTTGAACTTCTCCAATTTCAAAGTCAAGATTTTCTTTAAGAGATGCAAAACTTCCTTTTAGACTTTTGACAAATGGATTGATCTCATTCTTAAACACCTCGTTCATGTGTTCGAAAGCCCATTCTCCGGCGTTTAGGCCATTTGAAGTCGTACATTCCAAAATGACCTTGTCAAAATTAGTAAATTATTGATTAATCTCTTGCAAGTTTAACCATACAGTGCTAACAGGTGGAAGATCCTTTGGAATTTCCTTAGGACCTTCCATGTTGACAAGTGTAGGAAATGTACTAGGGTTTTCTTCATTTAACATGTAGGTTGGTGCCGTAATGAGATCTTTGTCCATATGGAAGCGAATTCTAAAATCCGTTTTAGCAAGCTCCTGATTCATTTTAAAATAATCACAATCGGGATATTTTGCAGAGTTGTATGACCGATTCTCATCAACTAGATCCTTATTGGTGCGATCATCAAAAATATCAATCGGGTCTAAGACCAATCCTAATTGGGTTGCATTATAAAGTCTAGGACTATGGATTAAAGCTTGTTTTGCATACCGTGGATTAGGGGGAAGGCCTTTTTGACGCGATAAGTTAAATTCTCTAAACGAAGCATCAAATAAGTGCACTAGTTGAGAGGCAGCGTATTGTCTTAAAAGCAAATAATCTAGACTTCTAATCTTATTAGCCGCATTAATTTCCATTTCATTCTTCTTAGACTCGAGTAATTCAAAATCTGTTTGAAGTTTTTGAAAATTAGTGACCACTAACTCTTTTTCTTTAAGTTCATTAGAAAGATCTGCTCTTAAGGTTTCAATTTCTTGCAAATGACACATTTGTTTGTTTCGAAAATGATCATACTCGGGATTTGTTAGAACACTAGACGAAGGCACTAATTCCAAAGTTTGAACTTTCTCGTTGATTAAGGCAAGCTCATCAGACAAATTCTTATTCTTAGCTAGGGTTTCTAAGAGTGCAGCATTCATTTGGCTAAGTAATGTAGCAGGAACCATGACCAAATCTTGTTGAGCAGGAGTATGCGTATGCGAAATAACTCCCGGTTGTGTTTCACTCAAAGTCTGGAGACTCACATTGATATTACTATCATTGATTGTCTCCTCATTTGAAAGACTCACCACCGAAGACTCATTCGAATCAGCACTCTCTTGCACAACTTGATGTGGTTGAATACTAGCATCAATGGTATTATCAGTGGTATTAATAAGTACCTCAGATCTCTTTTCTGGCCCTAAGCTGGAGATAGTTGCCATAAGAGCTGCCTTTGCAGATTGAAATTCATCACAGTCTGAGTCATACGCATCAAGATCATCTGCTTGGTATGCTGCATTCTGTGTGGTGACAATGTCTTGTTCAGCAATCCCTGGATCGGTAAGAAATGCAAGCTCCTCTTCATCAAGTTCCCTTCCTTGTGCCTGAGCATTCACCAGATAAATCTTCTCTGCAAACCATTGACCATCCCTTCTCCTCTTGGGTTTCTTGCAATCCCTGGACATGTGACCTTCTTCCTTGCAGTTGTAGCATGTAATCATTCTCAACTTGCCTGTGGAATTAGCCCGTGGAGGAGTGTTGACCATTGGAGCAGGATTGACCGTGCGAGCATTGGTAGTTGATGTAGTAGGTCTCCCCTGATAAGGTTGAATAGGTTGAACCATTACCCTGCCATTCTCAATAGTAGCTTGTTGGCGAGAATTGGATGAATTCCTCAACTGATTGTTAGTAGGAGCTGATCCCCTAAATCCTCGTTTGCTTAATGTCCTTGTGAGATAAGCAGACATAGTGGTTAACACTTCAAATGGGTCAGTTCCTTGTTTGAACATAGGAATGGGGACTTCATCATCCTCACAATACATTGCTTGGTCTTGATGAGCTGCATAATCACTAGAAGGAATACTCATGTGGTCAGGGTAGCTTGTTGGATATGTTGCATTCTCTTGGTTAGAAGAATATGAAGACTGAGCATAAGGTGCAATGCTTGCTGGGTGAGGTTGTGTAGCATATTGTGATGAAGGTGCATTAAACCGATATTGTTGCTGATGTGAGGTGGGTGGTTGCGGTAGAATCGAGTATTGGGGAAAGGTTGGTGTCATGTAAGGTGATGGATGATAGGCTTGATGTCCCAAGATATAAGGAGTGTTGTTGTGTGACAAGCTTGGTTGATTCGCCATCAAAGTTAAAGAATCAGGGTACATACCTCGAGGCGAACGGTGCATGATCACATGTTTCTCATGCTGCTGAAGAAAAGCATAGAGTTGATCCAAATTGCACTTATGCAAATCCCTGGTTAACTTAACATCGGTAATATACTCACCCCATTCAGCTTGAGGTAAAGTATTCAAAAATTTGGTGTTAACCTGGAATGGAGCAATCACGAGATTGTATACATTCAGATCATTCATGAGAGTAGTGAATCTGAAGTAATAGTCGTGAAGCGTTTCCCCTGGGTTGTACGTGAATCTATCAAACAGATCATACAACTGACATTCCCTTTCCTGTTTGGTAAGAGACATACCTTGTAGCAACACCTTTAGACGTTCCCATAAATCCTTTGCCACCGTATATTGACTTACCATCCGATAGATGTCATGTGGAAGAGCTTGGAGAATGGTTTGAAGAGCCTTTTCGTCTGCATCGGCAACGAGTTGTTGTGCTGGTGTAAGTTCTTCAAATTCTCGTGGTCGAGTCACATTGTTAACCACGATGGTACAATAATCAAGTGGACCATTAAGAATTGACTTGACCATAAGCCTCCCATATACTGGTTTTCCCTTAAGGTAAGACATCATCCAGCCTTGCCATGCTTCAAAAACTTCTTTGATGAGCATTGGAGGGCGATTATCCGTTCCGGTAATGACGGAAATATCCGTAAGTGATGTCATCTGAGGCATTACTAAATTCGGATTCATTTTGTTCACTTCAAAGAAACAAAGATTATCGGTTGATCGAGCAGTGAAGTAAAGCTTGTGAATTGTGTTGAGTTTTTGTTGTAAGAAACCAAGATTAAATCCTCTAAAAAATCGTCGAAAAAACAAGTAAAATATCCCTTGATTCGGAACTTTTGTTGATTCGGAAGTGTTGATTCGGAAGATTTTGACTTGGAATACCTTGATTCGGAACTTTTGGTTCGGAAGACTTGATCCGGAACTTTTCCTTGATCTGGAACTTTTCCCTTGATCCGGAACTTTCCTTTGATCCGGAACTTTCCCTTGATCCGGAACTTTCCCTAGATCCGGAACTTTGCCTTGGTCCGGAACTTTCCTTGATCCGGAACTTTCCTTGATCCGGAACTTTTGGTTCGGAACTTTCCTTGATCCGGAACTTTCTTGATCCGGAACTTTCCTTGATCCGAAACTTTTGGTTCAGAACTTCTTGATCCGGAACTTTCCTTGATCCAGAACTTTTGGTTCGGAACTTCTTGATCCGGAACTTCTTGATCCGGAACTTCTTGATCCGGAACTTCTTGATCCAGATGTTTTTGGTTCGGAACTTTGTCTGGGTAAACAGAAACCTTGTTCGTATGAACAGTCGATCAAAAAATTATGATTAAACCCAGATTTTTTACCAAATAACCCAAAAAGTTTTGTGATTTCTACAATAATAAGTAAAAACTAATACTTATCTACTAATCCCAATCACAAAAACACCAAAAACTCCAAGAATCAAGATGGATCTTCTTAAAGAACACTAATACAATCAAAAACTAAAAAACCACACAAATCATTACCTTAAATCACCCCATAGCTCTGATACCAAATGTAGAATCTTGATAACCTATGAATCTATGAAGTGGGTTGTTGATTTCTAGAGAGAGAAACTAGAGAGAGAAAGTGAGAGAAACTATGTGTCTTTTTATTCAAGTGAAAACAAGAAATGAACAACAACCAACCCCTTTCCATGGTGGAAAGGGGTATTTATATCCAAGACCTTATTTGGACTTGGGCCGGCCCATGACAAGCCCATGGGCCGGTTTCTTACTTAACTTAATAAGTAACACTAACTACGAGCTATTACAACATTAATAATATTGTGGAGTGACCGATACTTCTAATATACGTAAAAACGTATTTCTAACAATCTTCATAGTCTTCAAATAACTTAAAGCCATGATAGTTAAGCAATTCTTGAGTTGGACCTTCAGTTCTAAATTTGGCTACGACTTGTGCTGCTATTACAGGTGACTCAGGATCAGAAGAAAATGAATCAATGATAAAAGAATACATTTGATCAAAAGTAGAAGGAGATGAATCTCTGTTAGTAGGCTTAGGCCCACTGACTTGCTCATTGCTGCTATTATCACTGATATTTCCAGTTACACCTAAAGCAAATTAATGGAAACTCAATCAATTTAATCCTACCAAACTAAAACACCCAAAAATTACAATCAAATAAATGGATAAGGAATCAATAAAATCATATTGCAAAGGAAATTAGGAATCATACTTTTACCTTTATCCATTATCAACAAATCCTTAATCTAAAATATAAGAAATTCAATTATCAATCAAAGATAATGGATAATCGATTAAGAAGTAAAAAATTAAATTTAATGTGCATATGAATTACCTTTGTATAAAATGTCAAAGATTTGGCTATTGTAGACTTCCAGTTGCTAGGTTTCTCTTTGTTTTGGTGGGTGAAATGGAGATATAGTGAATGAAGGAAGAAAATAGTGTATAATGTGTTTTCCTTCCAAAAAACTTAGTATACTCGGTGACAAAAGAAAAAGACCGATTCTTTAGGTTGCTTAGTTAAAGTCAAAGGTAAACTTTCTATTCAACTATGTATTTTATACATAATAGTTCAAAATAAAAAGTAGGTAATGTATGTGTGATTTTTATCCTATATATTTTATTAATATAATATATTGGCATTTTGACCTATTTTAATAACTAGGATATTTCTATTTGCCTCTTTCTTCTTCAACTAGCCTAATTGTCATAGGTTTTTTTTCCTTCAAATAATAGTGATTTTTCTTTCTTCAAATAATGCTGATTTTTTTTCAAATAATGATGATTTATTTTAGGTATAACACTTGAAAGTTTTACTATATCTCGAAAGGTATGCACTTTTCAGCTTCTAGTGAAATGTTTAGTTCCTTTAAAAGTAAACCATTTTCTTTACGTTACTCAAAATCTACGCAAGAAATTCATATATACCTTGTGGTCTGTATAGATCCGCCCTGTCACTACTACAACGTAAATCACCTTTCATTACCAACAAGTATAACATGCATAAACAAGTACTCACTTGATCATGTTGTATTTTTACTCTCCATGTTTCTCTTGATTGCTAGAAATAAGCTATTCAAAGAATTATTTTTTCATTAGTGAAAGTAACTCGAAGAGTGGCTTTCGGGAATTATATTAGGAACTGAAAATAGTTGACATGTTAAATGTGCAAGTTGTTAAAAAGTTTATTAAAATGGAAATCCATTGTATCTTTTACTAATTTGTAAAGTGGTACTTGTTAAAAATAACCTTTCCTAGTTTTACTTCGTATATCTTAAGGGACTTATGTGCAATATTTATTTCTGTTGTTTACTAGTTTGGAAGTAATTGAAGTATGCTGGATAGCTTGAGGACTAAAGTGCAAATCATAAGGATCTGAGTGCAAAGCTATAACAACTTAGTATTTTCATCTATGTATTATGTATATTATTCTTGTGAGATAAATAATACTTTGTTTTTATGGTAAAATTTTTATTTTTTCTATATGAATTATGTGAATAGCTTACATAGCAAGGTGCTCAAACTCACACAACTCACACTATCAATTCTACTTGTGTTTATGAGATGTGAAGACCTTATATATATCAAGTCTAAGTACTAAAAGTAATCATATAAGTACCATAATAATAATAAGAACATATCAAATATAACTATGATGCCATAAATTCTCTTAGAAACCCTAAAATCCCCATAAATGAGTTGTAAACTCAAGAATTGTAAACTATAAATATACATTACATATGAATAAGTAATCAAGAATGATAAATAAGTTTCATAAGACAAATAATTGATCACAAAACACTAATATTCACTAATCTGAAGCTAATTACCAAGTAAGACCTAATAATAAAGATTAAAAAATAAATTTCATTTCACATTGAATTAGAGTCTAATTTTTTACAACTAATTTTAAAACTCAACTTAGTATCTGAAGGTTTATTAAACATAACAATCATTAAAACCCTAACATAGATCAAAGCACATATAAGGAAGCGATTTAACAAGATCATAATTAACACAATTATAATTAAACGAATTTGGGTTACGTACCTTTTGCAAAGCAATTCCCACGAACAAGAACAAATTCACAGAATTAGGGTTTATATTGTATCACCAAGATATAGTCTAAAGTAAGACTATATTACGTTCTTGTACACACGTAAATTATAACGAGTTGACCGTAATGCTAGTGCGTGTAAACCGAGTTTCAACGTCTAGTGGAAAAATCAACCCAACAACCCTAGAGAGGGGCTAGGACTTGATTATTGCTAAACCGAAAAACCAAACGAAACCCTTAGGATTGTTTGGTGTTGCGATCGCAAGAGGGAGAGAAAAGAGAGATGTGGTGTGTTAAATTATGAGGGTAAGGGTGTGTTTATATAGGCCTAAATTCTTGTAGCCTAAGTAAACAAATATAAGGAGAGTTTTTTTCTTCCCCTTGTCCCTCTCCAACCGACGGTCGACACCCCCTTTGTGGGGTGTTTCAGACTTTTCTTTCCTCTTCTATTTTATTCCACAAAGATAGTTTAAACTTAACTATTAATTTATTTAACGATCGTTAAAGTTATATCTCGATTTAATTTAATAAATAAATAAATATTTATTAAATAAATTAACTCTATATGTATTGTGTGTAAAATCTCGAGTTCGATCCTAAAACACGACTATTAAATATAAGTCCATAAACTTTAAGCTCCCGCTTGGACATATTTCAAATAACGTGATCACATCGGTTAGCGTCTAGTTACACGCCGATGCCTTTAGTACAACTCGAGTAAGGTCTCCTGTAAAAACCTTTTAATGATACATCATTATTATTATCCTTTTATTTCTAATACAACGTTAATAAGGATATGGATCTTAGTCATTCCTCTCATTATCCATTCTGTTTCTCGTTTACAGATTCAGCAAGATTACCAAAACACATTTGGGCGCGACCACACAAACATCTTACTAATCTCACGAGGGGCCCAGCTGTATTAAACTCCAAAATAAATTTGGAGGAAATAAATTCCGTATTGACTACAAGCAAAACTTATGAATTTTGCAACACTTCTGAAAATAACCCTTATAGCTACCAGTTACGTTTAGCATTAGATTATTTCACAGAGATGCACTAGATTCATGACAGTTTTCTGGTATCTCAGGTCTAAGGATAACTATTTACGATATACTTAACGACAAAGATCCATAAAGTATAATCATATAGTTGGGATAAGTCCAATATTCAATTCATCAAATATCATCCAAAATCGATCAATATACTTTCAAGTATACTCTATCGCAAATTTTGATTTGTCTTAATTTACTAATACTCCCATATTATTAATCAACAACGGAAATTTAGAATACTAAATATTCATTGATTTAAACATGTAAATATAGGATACAAAATTAAATAACAAGAATAAACGTAACCCAAACTTTATTTCATTAAATAATAATGTCTTAACATCCTTTATCCAAATACTAATCACAGATTATTGCATGAAATCGCTAGCTAATTGAAGCCCAATGCTTTTGGCATGTTCAATAACCTTTCCTCTAGGCAACGCCTTAGTTAGAGGATCTGATACGTTATCATATGTGCAAACTTTCAATAATTTGATTTCACGAGCTTAAACTTGTTGTCGGAAGTAGTGATATCTATGTTTAAAGTGTCTGGCGCCTTTCATGACTACAGAATCATTGGCGAATATGATTGCAGCAGAATTGTCACAATACATATCAATAGGTTCTTTTATTGAAAGCATCGCTCCAAGATCTCCACTAAACATCCTAATCCAAACCACATTTAGTTATGTATATGGATTCCCTCCGAATACCAAAACATTTCTTTCATAATCCTCAAATACATTATAATATGTTTAACAGCAGTCCAGTGGAGCTTCCCTGGATTCTGTTGGTAGCGAATGACCAAGTTTTGAGCAAAGGGCCACATTAGGCCTTGTGCATCTTACAACATACATAATAGATCCTTCAGCCGAAGCATAAGGCACCTTTCACATGTATGCCTCCTCTTCAGGAGTTGATGCATCCATCTCATGACTTAGATTATGCTTAACTTCTATAGGTTGAAAACCTTTCTTGGAATTATACATATTATACTTCTTCAATATTTTGTCAATATAAGCATCTTGATTAAGACCAATTAACCGTCTACTCCTATCTCGATAGATTTTAATTCCCAAAATGTATGTAGCTTCTCCTAAATCCTTTATAGAAAAACATTCACCAAGATAATCCTCTTCTTTAAGTCTTGGAATGTTACTTCCCATGATTAATATGTCGTCAACATATAAAATTAGGAATATTACACACTCCCACTAGCTTTGCGATATATACATGGCTCATCACGATTTTGAATAAATCCAAACTTTTGGATTTCTTCATCAAATCATTTGTTCCATTGACGTGATGCTTGCTTCAAACCATAAATAGATCTTTGAAGTTTGTACACGCATTTTGGATACTTAGGATCAACATACCCTTCCGGTTGTTGCATATAGATGTCTTCATCTAAGCGACCGTTCAAGAAGGCAGTTTTGGCATCCATTTTCCATATCTCATAGTATGCTTCTATAGCTATGAGAATCCTAATAGCTCTTAAGTCAGCTACATGATAAAATGTCTCCTCGTAGTCTATTCCAAAAGTTTTTGTAATACCTTTAGCTACTAAACGAGCTTTATAGGATTGTACTTTGCCATCTATGTCAGTTTTCTTCTTGTATATCCACTTATGTTTAACTACTTTAGCATTTTGTGGTGGATCTACAAGAATCCAAACATCATTTACTTTCTTGGATTCATTTCCTCATTCATAGCAACCATCCACTTATCCTTTTTAGGATCAAGCATGGCGGATTTATAATTAACATGTTCTCCAAGATCCCCTACTTCATCATAGTTATCCTCTATGTTAGGGCATAGATTTCTAGTTGTGTTTTTGATCCTTTTAGACCTACGCAGAGGAATTATTTCCGGTGGAACTCCCAGACTTTCTGGGTCTACAGGAATTATTTCGCTAGTGTTTTCATTAGAAGGTAATGTATCTATATGACTCTCTTCAAGATCATAATTTTTCCCACAGGATTCTTGATTTACAAGATCACTTTCAAGGAAGTCTCCATACCTATCAACAATAATCTTGTTCTCAGGTGGATAATAAAAGTCGTAACCCATAGTTTCCTTAGGGTGTCCTACAAAGATACATTTCATAGATCGTTGTTGGATTTTATCACCCGAATCATGTTTCACATACGCCTCGCAACCCCAGACCTTTAAATAAGACAAGTATGGCTTCTTGCCATGCCATAGTTCATATGGTGTCTTATCAACCTTTTTCATGGGAACCATATTTAAAATGCGAACCGCATATTCTAAGTCATAATCCCAAAAGGATAATGATAAAGTTGTAAGATTAAACATAGATCGTACCATATCTAACAATGTACGGTTTCTCCTTTCGGATACACCATTTTCTTGTGGAGTATAGGGTGAAGTAAGATTCTGAACTATTCCATT
Source organism: Glebionis coronaria (assembly GCA_025667525.1). Lineage (NCBI taxonomy): Eukaryota > Viridiplantae > Streptophyta > Magnoliopsida > Asterales > Asteraceae > Glebionis > Glebionis coronaria. The sequence goes on from CM046879.1 coordinate 553,824,857, forward strand.
CTCACTTAGATAGTCTTTAAACTCTTTACTTAAATATTCACCACCTCTATCAGAACGAAGAGCTTTAATCTTCTTTCCTAGTTGTAATTCTACTTCCACTTTAAATACTTTGAATGTTTCAAATGCCTCATGTTTATGTTTAAGTAAATAAACATAACCATAACGACTATAATCATCCGTAAATGTTAAGAAGTAGCTAACACATTTCCTTGACACATGTCTAAGTTGTCCGTACACATCAATGTGTATTAAACCAAGTAGATTAGTAGCCCTTTCAATATTACTATTAAAAGGTTTCTTGACCATCTTTCCAGAGATACAAGACTCACATTTATCAAATGATTCATCATTGTTATTTACCAAAAGACCTTCACGGTGAAGCTTTTGTATGCGAGTTTTCCTAATATGGGCAAGTCTACAATGCCAAAGATAAGAAGAGTTCTTGTCTAACTTTCTCTTCTTATTCATGCTAAAGACATAAATATTATTATACTTGGATTCATTACCATGAATGTCAATTTCAGAGACACCATTCACAGCAATTGCATTAAAATAGAAAATACCATCTTTAAAAACAGAGATTCCATTATTATCAATAGTGTGAATAAATACAAGATTCAACAAACAAGAAAAGGAAATAACACCCCTAACAATTGTAGGTACATAATGACAATCGTTTAAAATCAATATTAAACCCGAAGGTAAAACTAGATTAAACGTTCCTATAGCTTCAACAGCTGCTTGTGCTCCATTGCCCACTTGCAGATAATGTTCCCCATAGGATATCATCCTTTACAACTTAAATCCCTGCATCGTATTACAAATGTTAATACCGCATCCCGTATCATATACCCAGGAATTTAATTTGTATGTCAAATTAAATAATTCAATCATAAATAAAGTACCTAAAGATGCAACGCTCTGCTCAGACTTCTTATTTATTTATCGCAACTCTTTGAGGTAAAGAGGGCATTTCCTCTTCCAGTGACCACTTGTTTTGCAATGGTGACAAGTCTCATCCTTCTGAGATTGATTCCTCTTGGCAAAGTTCTGCTTAGGCTTTTGATAAGTCGTAACTTGCTTTCCCTCATCACCTTTGCCTTTGCCTTTCTTCTTGTTCGCTTGCGGTTTTGGCTTACTCACTATACCCTTTTGTATGGTTAGTACAGGAGGATTAGCGGTAGATGCCTTGTCCTTTAACCTCTTTGTAGTCAATGAGCATTGCATGTAAATCATTAACTGTCTTCCCCGTGCAATGCATATTATAGTTCCTAACAAAATCATTAAAGTCCTTGTTAAGGGACCTATTGATCAAGTTAATTTCCATATTATGATCATAGGGTTGTCATAGTGCAATGAGATGTTCCATGTAACCCCTCATTTCCATGTAATGTGCACTTATAGACTTTCCAAGAGTTTGCTTGCAGCTATGCAAAGCATCTACTAAGTCGTAGATCTCCACAGCTTGGGGCTTCTCAAACATTGCCTTGAGTTCATCAAGTATACGCATTGGCGAAAATAACTCAAACTTCTTTTGAAGTTGAGGTGACATTTTCCCAAGCATTAAGCAAGCCACATTAGAGTGCTTCTTAACTTCAACAGCGTGGGTAAGCCTTTCGGCTTCAGAAGCTCCTTCAGCAAGGTCAGCCGGATACAGCGTGGACAAGTAATCAATAGTACCCGCTACTCTCAAGACAATTGTTAGTGAGCGATACCAATCATTAAAGTTTGGGCCAGTAAGTTCAGGACGATCATAAAATGTTTTGAACGTGGAAATTAAAGCGTTATTGTCGGGTTGAGCCACTTCTACAGAAATAAGTTAAAATTATTAATATTTTCGATAAATACTTTCAAGAAAATAAAATTACCCCGATAAATTAACCATAGTATTTTCCTTGAAATTAGAACCTATATTGACATAAATCCATTACACTAGTTGATCTGCTAGGAGTGAATGTATTCAACATAGTAACTTGTCGAACCATTTATTGGCAAACAATTTCCAATTTCTAGATGTTTAAGGGACTTACATTGCCAAAAGAACATTTTGCATTGTAAACATGTTTCACCCTTCCGAATGCCTTAAGTTTCCAGATCTCACTGAGTAACTTAATTAAGTCGTCTAATCTAAAGAACGTAAAACTTATCATGCGAATTCTCATTCTATGAAAAGTTTTATCTTTATCAAAACATCATCCAAATCTTATATGACGACATTGTAACTTCAAGTGTCCGTTAATTAGATGGAATTCGACTTATTTCTAAGGGTATAAGTTTGATGTCAAAATCAATGTATGGAGAAGCATGCATACATCTCCATATCATAAGTTTAATAAACCATTTAGTAAACTTTTTCACGAGACTGAATTCTTCATATATTATGTTGAGGTATTGGTTAAAACCATTCAAATATTTTACCCACCACTATTCACAACGTACTTTTTCTAGACCTTGGCTAAAGCACAAAGCAATAACCTTATTCATTGTGTTTCGTATGTGAATTTGCGGTAAATCAACCTTAAGGTGTAATACAAATAATTATTGTAGGTAATTCCAATTTTGACGCACATCCGAGCCAGGAATTTGGTCAGCAACAAATGGCATAACCTCCTTCCTTAGCCGGGTACTTGACTAGCAGCGCGTTATACCCACTTTATAGTTTGTCAAAATTGAGTAGGCCTTTAAATTATTATTGCAAATCACCAATCAACGTAATACTATGTAATTTAAATCTCAAAACAAATCTTAATTTTAATATGATTTAGTCCATATTATTTTTCTTTAAAAAAATTACCCTTGTTTACAACATATAATTCAAACGCATGAAAACAATAAGATACCAAAAAAACTAAATCATAAACACATAATAACAATTTATATGTGCAATAAATAAATCAAATAGCCATATGCATACGATTTTATTCAATAAAACATCAAATCTAGGTTTTTATATTCATATAAAGTCTTCCCTAATTCTAGATTTATTGAATCAAAATAAACACGTAGCACATTCAATTTACGATCCATGAAAACATGCACGTGATCATGGATCCATCCATAAATCTTAACAATTAAATCTCTAAGGATCGTAACCAAAAATCTACATGACATAACAATTAATCATGCAATTTATTCTAAAATTATCCAACATGTAATTTAGCGTTTTAAATTATTTTTTTATAAAATTCGACCCTAAATCGACCAAACATAAAAAACAAAACCCTAATTTTTGCAAAACCTAAAACACATGTAGTTTTAACTTTAAACAATTATTAGTTAAAACAACCTTAGATTTTCGATAATTATAACATGTTAAAACGGCTCTCGATGCCACTGAAGGTTTATTAAACATAACAATTATTAAAACCTTTATCAAAGTACATATAGCGGAAGCGATTTAAGAAGATCATAATTAACACAATTATAATTAATCGAATTAGGGTTACGTACCTTTTGCAAAGCAATTCCCACGAACAAGAACAAATTCACCGAATTAGGGTGTATACCGTATCACCAAGATATAGTCTAAAGTCAGATTATATTACGCTCTTATACACACGTATTACAACGAGTTAACCATAATGCTAGTACATGTAAACCAAGTTTCAACGTCTAGTGGAAAAATCAACCCAACAACCCTAGAGAGGGGCTAGGACTTGATTATTGCTAAATCGAGAAACAAAACCAAACCCTTAGGGTTGTTTGGTGTTGTGATCGCAAGAGGGAGAGAAAAGAGAGATATGGTGTGTTGAATTATGAGGGTAAGGGGGTGTTTATATAGGCCTATATTCTTGTAGCCTAAGTAAACAAATATAAGGAAAGTTTTTTTACTTCCCCTTGTCCCTCTCCAACCGACGGTCGACACCCCCTTTGTGGGGTGTTCCAAACTTTTCTTTCCTCTTCTATTTTATTCCACAACGATAGTTAAACTAAACTATTAATTTATTTAACGATCGTTAAAGTTGTAGCTCAATTTTACTTTAATAAATAAATAATTATATATTAAATAAAATAACTCTATACATATGGTGTGCAACCTCGTAATCTCGAGTTCGATCCTAACAAACGACTATTAAATATAAGTCCATAAGCTTTCAGTATCATATTAAGATTATACATTTATTTCAAGTTAAGTTACAAGTTATTTAAGCATAATGTACAAGTTATCAAAGCTTAGGACCTTAAGCTCACTTAATTATCCCTAGGATATGATCAACCTATACAAACCCTTAAACTAAGAATGTAGAATCCGTATATGCCATAAACATACTATATAAGACCTAGAATAAGCTTAAATTATGATATAAACACTAATAACCCAAGATAGAAAGTCATTAGGATTAGTAACCTAGAAACCCTTATATTAAGCATTTTACCAAGAATCAATACCTAGTCTTTTAGGACAAGTCTACAAACACTTATATCATTACATTAAGGTTATAAGATTATGTTAATACAATGAACAAGTACCCTTAAGCACAAGGTACAAGATTTCAATGCATGGCTTATAACTTAGGTCAAAATAGGTATTTTCACCCTTTAGACATGTTTACCTAGAATAACTTAGTAAAACCAATGTAGGGACTTCATGAACACATTGAAGACAATGTAGGATGTATGAATTGAGTTTACATTAGTAGCTAAATCAAGGATAATTTATTTAACAAGGATTTAGCCGTAGATCATTAGAAACGCTAACCCGCCTAGGTTTTCTTCCCAGTTTCACTTCAAACCTTTGTTAAACTTCAAACCAAGGACCCATACCTTCTAAAAAAAATGTATTAACCTTAATTACACCCTAATCCATCAGTAATCACATTCCTAAACCCTTAATTACAAGAATTACAAAGTTACAAGCCCTAGACTTGAACCCGACTAGGTTTTTCCCTCTAAAAACCCATTTAAACTCTTTCCCTCCCAAATTCGAACATAGGCCAGATATTTTAGGATATTTTACAAGTAGGTGCATCACCTACTTTGAGATGAAACATCATTATTCTTATCAGAAAATTTCGTTACTTCCTAATGACCATAAGAGTTAGATATAAATAGGGGCCAACTCCCTTTGTTAGAACTTGCACCCCGTTTCCTTTGTATCTCCTACCCCTTCTCCAATTCAAATTCTATATACAGTATAGGACTCTTAGAAGACCAGAAACTAGGTCTAGAAGGAAGCAATTGAAGCTTTTGAAGCTTTGATAGCAAGTAGTGTTCATAGGAAGCCATAAGGAGCCCTTTTGGAGCTACCTAGGTAATCTCTATGTTAACTAATCCTTGATATTGTTATAATGATTTCTTAGACTTGTTATAATGTTTATAGGATGTTATAAAACTAATCTAAAAGAAGTTAGAGCATTTGATAATTTTAAATGAAAGTTATAAGTTAAATATGTCTTAAAACCCTAGTTTTGTAATTTACATAAAATAATGAACAAAAACCCATTTCAAAAGCTATAATTATGGATAAATGGTTTTATTATGATTCTAAAAGTGTTTTGAAACTTTGTTTTATAATCCTAGATCATTTGGTACATTTTGAGATTGCTATGTGATTTTTAACAAGTATAGGGACTAAAACTGTCATTTTTGAAACTATAAACATGTGACATTTTATGAAAATTAAAACTATAAGAATAAATATTGGAAAGTTAAGACCCTAAGTTTAATATTTGAGTTTGCAAATGTAAATATTAAAACTATATACTTTAGGGGTTAAAAGTGTAATTATGCCAAAATATAACTATAAGGACTATTTTTACCAATATTGAAACTAAAGACATAAAATGTAATAATATACTATGTATCATGTTAGTAGGGAACTTTGTACAAAGATATTCCATCTCGATATTACGTTCTGAATGAGTGGTTGAGTTTACGATTTAAAGTGCCCTCGCTCCTCAAACGTTTATATAATGGCTTCTGAGTATGATGGCCCGAACAATGGTACTATAAACCTAAAATATGTGAATCAAAGAGCAACAAAAATTACTATAGAGATTGAACTAAAAGAGAAAGACTTGATACATATATATATATATATATATATATATATATATATATATATATATATATATATATATATATATATATATATATATATATATATATAGTGTAAGGTTATTTTCAGAACCAAATAAATGTACAGAACTGCGAGAACCACCTTTATATTCTTAACAATGCATATGTATTTTCATTATTATGTTTAAATTAACATTTAATAATTGTTTTATTGGTTATAGATCCGAGTATGATGAGCGATATGAAGAGTGCACATGTGTTTTCATATAATCCAACAAAAAGATAGTTATAATACATACAAAACAAATACATATGCATGGTCCTTGGATACATGTTCCTAGTGTCCAACGACAATGAAAATTCATGTATTTCTACCTAATGAACTAACCCGATGAATATACATGTGCATTTTAAGAGTAAAAAGGTGGTTCTCGCAGTTCTGTACATTTATTTGGTTCTGAAAATAACCTCACCCTATATATATATATATATATATATATATATATATATATATATATATATATATATATATATATATATATATATATATATATATATATATATATATATATACATATATATATATATATATATATATATACATATATATATATATATATATATATATATATATATATATATATATATACATATGTTGACCCAGGATTGTAAGACTAAGCTGTTTGCCTGTGACTGAAATATATTGACGTGATTCAAACTCCGTAGGCCAAGGTGAGTTCATAGCCTCACCTTTTAAATGCTTTACAATGATTTGAAACCCGTGAGGGCGATATATGCTAAAACTGGAATACATGTGTTTTTGAACTATATGCTTTTACTGAAATATGTTATTGCAAAAGTGCCCAAATTGTTACTTAAATTTCATAAGTCACTGAACACTTTATGTGTGTGATAATATGGTGAATAGATCTATTGGAAGTAACGAATCCTGTTTGTGTTACCCGTATCGTGGGTAATCAAGCACACTTTATTATAAGTAATGGGTAATCTGCACCTGCGGGTTACTTGTTATGAAATTCTGGCATGCTGGTCACTCTGGTGAATTCTCGTAAGTTTTAATGTTATGAGCTTAGTGCAATAAAATATTGTTTTATATGAGCGAATAGTAACGTAGCTCGAGGTGGTAAACATGTATTCAAAACTGTTATTACAAACCTATGAATTCACCCAACCTTTATGCTGACTTTTAAGCATATATTTTAGGAAATTGTAACTGATATCATGTAGCAACATAAGGATGGCATGAAGAAGCACAAGCTTGAAATTATTGATATAGATTTTGGGAACCTTAGATTGTAAAACTCTGATTTTTAAATGATATATAAAGAAAGTAGATTTAATCACTCTTTTGAGTTGTTTTCTATCATTATGATTTGTGTTCTATGAAGTAATACCCCAAATTAGCTTCCGCTGCTATAAGGTAAAAATGGGGGTGTTACAGATTGGTATCAGAGCCATGGTTATAGAGAACAAGAATTAAAATCTTGACTATAACTAATTTTCCCAATAATTTCAAGAAAATCCTCCGTGACAATGATAGTGCTGCTACAAGAACGAGGTAATATTATGCCAATACCAGTACTGCTACCCTTCAGAACAATATTAAAATAGAACAATGTGTACGTAATATAATGTTACTGTTATAAATAAGTTATGATATTTATCGACGTCTCCGAAAATATGTATTCTTATCTTCCTCCTATTATCATCTTATCAGGTTCAAAAGAATAGCGTTCTGCAAGTATTCTTGACGACTCCCTGAAGTATATTTCCCATCTTCCGATGAATAATCCTTATGATACATATACTGAAGAAGTTCTTCCCGAGTGAAGACATAATAGATAAAGTTAAAGGACTTAGGAAAGACCGAAGAATCATACAACGATATTTTAAGAAGTTGGAAGGAGATTTTGAAGGAGCCAAGTCCAAGTTGTAGAGAAGACAAGAGATATACGATGAAGAAATTGCTCAAGCTCGACTGCAGATTTCTATTATGGAGTTAGTCATTAAGGACATTCAAATTAGACATCGGCCCAATATACGAAGTCTTTTTGATGCCATCAAGGAACTCAAGAAGAAGAGAGTTAGACACTAGACTCGAATTTGTGAATATTTACAAAGTCAGATAGCTGACAAGCTGATTTCTAAATATTCTCAATTTTATGTCTTTTCTTTATGGTTAACAGTGAAGCTTGTCCTGTAAGTATAAACAAGACAAGTTGGGGATCTATAGTTCAACCTAGAATTTATGAGTCATGCCTGGTCATTTTTTACCTTAGATTATGTGCGGTATCGTATTTGAACTTGATGAGAAACTAATATCAGCTACTACTTTGCAGTCATTGGAGGACAACATTGAAGCGTTACAACGAAAAGTTAGCTATGAGCTGGATCCACAACGTCTTGCTGGTAACATGGGATATTAGAAGGCCATAACCGTATCATGTACGTAGTAGTAGTTACAGAAAGAATCGAATTGTTGGAGCTTCTTGTGCTCCTTGAAGTTCTGTAGGTTAAGGAGGCTCACAGGCTTTGTCTTCCATCAGTAACAAAATAATGGAGCTAGGTTCTATAGGTTATGGTGTAGCTAAGGGTGGTGTAGTTGGGCGTTCTAAGGGTGTAGGCTTAGGTGAGCCGCTAGTTTGTTTTAATTCTTCCAAATTAAAGGTATTAAACGTGACATGTTGGAGCAAATTAAAGTGACTAACTGATGTGCAATGGCATTGAATGTGGGGAGTATTGGAAAGATTCTTATGAGTTTGGATGACCCTACTAAACAAGTAGTTTTTGTATTGGATTCAAACAATGGCATAGGGTATAACAAAAGAGTTTATTGATGCAGGTCAGTTCGAGTTGTTGTACTTATAGACTGGCTTATTGAAGTAACTTGTCGATCAATCAGATTGTTTAATTTTTCGTTAATGATTTACTATTTTTGTTACTAACTAACACATACAGTAACAATCATTATATGAACTACAACATGGTACATACACTATGAGGATATGAGTAGAAAGTAGCTTGCATTGATCGGAGTTCCATTCAAGGCTGTAAGTTATTCAATAATTATATTATATAGTTGTAACTTTTAAATGATGATCCATGATCAGTATATGCTCAGCGAATAATAAGTATTGTCATGGTGTTAAACCAGATATACAACAACCAATATTTCAAACAGATCTGTTCCTATATTGTTAAGGTACGTAGTCTTTGGAATTCTATTGTATGTTTTCATTCATGTATGTAGTCGTATAGTCTGTTGATTCATGACTGGTGGTCTGTCTAAGTATATTTTATACATTATCTGGTATCTATATTAACGTGCACCATTTTGAAGCAGGATGATTGGTTTTTGTTTGGGTTTTGGTTAAGTTCTTAATTACATATCCGGTTAGTAACAATTGTAATTGATTATATTCATAAAATCAATTTCCTTTAATGTGTAACTTTGTTATGCTTTTGTGTCCAGTTGTCCACTCTACTTGTATCTATTTGGCTTTACAGTTATTGTTATACAGGGCATGCTATTCTTCCGAAGATCGATGTCTCCATGGAAAAATAAAATCTATATCATTTAGTCCTCTTAGCCACGTGAGAATACGTTTCTAGTATTTTTTTCTGCTCTAGCACACTCATTATTACACGTGTCACAATAGTATCACAAACTTAATAGTCATATCGTTATGTATTTTATTTAATTTTTGCAAGTGATTTCTCAAACCTTAAAGATCTTATGTTGGAATATTATATTTTCAGTACCATGGTGGAGGCTTTGTGTGTGGTTTGGCACGACAAGATAAAACTGATGTTTTGAAAACCCTTATGTTTTATCCATTTGGGGTGGGTTGTTGAGATCAAATGTTAGGGATGTATATCATCTAAGCAAGTAGATAATGTTACTAAATTACAATTGGGACTGGTGGAGTTAAAGGCTTAAAGCTTCTCTACTATCATTGGGAGATGAGTAGATGACCAATTTGATGAACGTGACCCAAAAGAGGCGGAATCACTTGCAAGCTTCTTTTATTGGTTTTTGTTCAATGTCATAACTGGAGTTGTATTTGATGTTACCTTTGTATTATAATTCAGCACTAACCAAGGATGGGATTGGGCATTAATACTTGGTTTTTACCCCAAGTATAAAATATTGTAGTCCCAAGTCTTTTCGAATTGAAAACCGGTCTTAAGTGCGACTCAATCGTCTTTTGGTGAATCAAGAGAATGGTTTGGTTGATTTGTTTTAAACTATTAGCAAGTAATTAAAGTGTCGTTGAGTAAAATGGAAGAACAAAGATTAAAGCTAGAATGATGGGTAAAAATAAATGCATGAAAACTTAAAGATAAGATTAGAAAAGTGCTTTAACACTTAATAAAAACTAACACTTAGAAAATTACTAAAAGAAAGTAGGATCGGAGTATCAAACAAATGCACACAATCGGAATAATCCCCAAAAGATGTCCCAATCGGAATGTAGGATAATACCCACAATCGGAATATGCAAACTTGACCAAATCGGAATATGGTGAAATTGAGAGCAATCGGAATATGAGCTAGGCTACCAATCGGAAAGTCCAGAAATAAGATCAATCGGAATGATCAAAGACACCACAATCGGAATGCGAAACAGTGGCTAGATCGGAATACTTGGGGGTGCCAGTCGGAATTTACAAACCGTGTTCCGATTGGATCAATCGGAAAAAGGGGAAAGGGGCCGTTCAGAATCACCAATCGGAAAGGGGAGTTGTACCCCTTCCTAAAATTGTGGAATTCGGTTAAAAGCCAAGAAATAAGCTATTTTGACAAGCTTATTCCCAAAACTAAACGAATCACACAAAACCGAATCAAATAAGCACTCTAATCAACTTATCTAACTCGAAATCAAACAACTTTTTAGATTAAACAATAAAAACATAAACTTTTTAAGGAAGATTTTTATAAAGTAAATAAGCTAATCATAAAAATAAGCCAATAAGCACAAAAGTCTTAAAGCTTAATCAAATGAAAACTTATGAAATGATCAAAAGACTAACTTTTTAAGCACGAAATCATATAGAACAACACGGATCATATGATAATCGCAACAAAATCAATCTAAAATCAAAGAAAAGTAGAATAAGAATAAGGATTAAAAGCTTAAAATAGAACTTTGATTAATGAAATAAGCAATTCAAAGAGTTCAATCTTCAAAGATTAAAAGAAAAGATGAAGTTTAGTGAGAGAAAGTTTAAGACTTTCTCTCTCTAAAACTAGAGAAAACTAAGAAAAATAAATCTAGCTAAAAACTATCTAACCACCCTCCTAATGACTATTAGGAGGGTATTTATAGGGAAGGTGGAAGGAGTGCATGTGTTGCATCTTCTTTCTTGCTTTCTTCACGTTTTCTCGACTCGACTTTAATTCTTTGTCTTTGTCGTCTCGGGATTTGAACTTGTCTTTTAATTTTCTTCTTCTATTAGACTTTAAGTTCTTCAACTTCGTTTAAACTTCCGTCTTTAGACTTTTTCTTCGATAAATCTTCAGAATAGGCCTTGGACTTTCGTTCTTTTTTGCACTCTTGATCTTTTGACTTCGTCTTTTCCCGTTTTCTTCGATAAAAGCCCGTGAAAGCCCGTGTTTTCTTCCTTTTTCATATTTTGGTCCTAAAACATAATAAAAATATAAACCACGCATAATTCCGACTTTACGACATAAATCACACGTTTTGGTCTTGTTATTATTGGAAATAAGTGGTAAAAGGATAAGTGTTTTCACACTTATTAGGCATTAGGTGTATCCTTATAGGCCGCGCTTTTAGATACCTCTACAGAAAAAGGCACTATGCCTGGAAAAGTAACAACGTAACAAAGGTAAGAATGATATTTTTTTATTGCCTTGATATCATTAACTTTATGTAGATACATAACTTACTGTTTTTTGTTTTTATATCATTCTGGTTTCTACTATATTCGTTAGTGTGTGAATTATAAATTACGTTGAGGCTTTAAATGTGTACTTAACATAAAAAATAGCAGTATCGCACTACAAATGACTTCTATAGACTGAAATAAAGAAGTAGCAGATGCGTATAAGGTAGTAATGCAAAAATGTTACAAAGGGGTATTTGGATTAACATATTATATTAATTTAGTGTCATTTGCAGGTACCACACTTTATTTGGGAGTAGTAATGTCAGGTTGTCTTATAGTATATCTTAAAGAAAATATGTGTAACACATTATTTTTTTATTCTAATTTTCACTCAGAACCTTATTTATATTGCAAAATCGTTGGAAAGTTGGTAAAGATTCTTTTTAAACTCATTTCATATTGGCACTAAATTAGAGTGAAGATAGTGTTTGTTTTACAACAGTAAAGACGCATATCTTCACTTGGATCATCATATCTCCTTCCATCGCACCTGAGTACACAATTATATGAAGAAAAAAATTAACAAAGTTGTCAAGTAACTTTTAAAATAAGCGATCTCATGTTAAATGAAAGTGGTTTGTCTAAATTATCTGTATCTAAGCCAATAAAATATAAAGTTACTAGAGATTTAGCATTTAAACATCAAGTTACAACCAAAGACCTCTTGGTCTAGCGGTATGTGAGTGGCCCTCTAACCTCAAGATTGTGGGTTCATGTATCAGTGGAGACATGTGAGATAGAAATTGTGAGATAGTTAGTGTGAGTTGTAAAAATTGTCGTTCTAAAAAAAACATCAAGTTTTATGCTTATTCGAGTTTTATAATATTTTAATATTAATTATAGAAGACAAATGAGTTATTTACATAGACTCTTGTAATCATAAAAGTAATAAAATAATAACGAATGTTTTAAAATTTACCAAAATGAAATAGTTACTTTCTGTTACCGATACTATTAACGTACTTTTTTTTCGATTTGAACGAAACGCTTATATCGTTAGTTCTAATGTGGCATTGTTAGTCCATTTAGCCAACAATCGTTTGCAACGTTAGTTCTTTATAGTGTATATTAACGAACGCTTTCTATTAGCTTAAAAGAAAAAAAAATACTTTTAATTTTATATTTAATGTTTTCATATTTTTAAAATAACTTAAAATAATTTTGTATTTTTTTAATTTAAAAATAAAACTTACTTTATCAAAAATGAAAAATATTATTTGTCACATTATAACTAACATTATAAACGTTTGGTTCAAGATGATTTTTTTATAGAAGTACGTTAGTGATATCGGTAAAAAAAGAGTAAGTGTTTTATTGTGCTAAATTTCAAAAATTTTGTTTTTGTTCTATAGCCTTTATCCTTAGTTAATTACAGTTCACGCACTCTTTCGTTTGTCCCACCAAGCATTAAAACCAAATATTGACATGTGAAAAAAGGGTGGTTAAATAAGTATGTTCAATCATAAAAATGGCAAGAGGTCCTCTTAAGATCACCGCGTGATCGATTTACAATCATTTTGTTTCTTTTAGTATAACGGATCGACAAATATTGTTTTAAAAAAAGGTTTACGAACCGAACCCGCCCGTTGGACGGGTTACGATGCTAGTATATATATATATATATATATATATATATATATATATATATATATATATATATATATATATATATATATATATATATATATATATATATATATATATATATATATATATATATATATATATATATATATATATATATATATATATATATATATATATATATATATATATATATATATATATATATATATATATATATATATATATATATATATATATATATATATATATATATATATATATATATATATATATATATATATATATATATATATATATATATATATATAGTGTAGTGCTATATGTAGAACCACTTATTTGGTACAGAACTTACAAAACCACTATTTTACTCATATAATTGCATGATGTATATCATACTAATGTAAAGTGGAAGTTTTGAAATATCTATTATTTACTTTAAAAAAAGAAAATAAATTAAGGGTAAAATCGGTATTTTTATCACCCATAAGAATAGGATCATTTACCTAAATCTAATCACCACAAAACTGTCGTCCTTCATATTTTTTGGATCTATTGTGTAGAAAAACAAAATCATTTCTTTCCTCTCAATTCTCACAAATCGAATAACCACAAACAAGTAGTCACAGATAACTATCCGGCCGCCGGCTATCCAGAAAGCCTTAGTCTCCCCCTGCACATTTTCGTGGCTTTGAATCAATAAAAAAACCAAGAATCCTAGCCCGTTGCGAATCTACCGGTTTCCCAAGAAACTAACGACAAGAAGCACACGCACCTGATTCCGTTGATTCCACCAGATCTGGCCTGAACAATTAAGGAAAATGTAGCGAATCGACTGTGTTACCTACACTCCATTTATCTAATGTTGATGGCTGTGTTTAATTAAGATCTCGATATCATCATTACTGCCGATATTAGTCAGGTTAGACAGACATGAATGTTATTTATTGCATCGTTCAACTTATATTCATAATAAAACATTTCTTTTCTTCTAACCGATATTAGTCAAATCCAGTATGATATCTTTTTGACAAACAATAAATAGTTTATTTTCTTCTAGTGTGATTCTTCTTTGTTAGAATGAAACTGAGCACACTTTCTTTGACTTGGTGTCTAACATAAAAAGATTATTAAATTAGTTGTCAAGCATTTAAATTATAAAATACTCTTAAGTGGTCATACTGGATGAATGTGTAAGACATTTTATTTATTTTTGGTAGAATGTATTGAATCAAGTTGATGACTATTAGTTACAAAATTGATGGTAGGTGATTTTAATTATCTATTGTTTTACGGTGCGCTTTTATATAAGCATAGATGAGTGCATATAAGTTTCGTATCTTGAATACGTTAAAATCAATTAAAGAGTACATACATGTTTTGTGGCTTGATAGTACATATATGTTTCGTGTCTTGAATACATTGATGTTATAAAATCTATTGAAGACTGCGTATATGTTTTGTGGCTTAAATAAAATAAACTGAAGAGTGCATATATGTTTCGTCATTTGTGGCTTTTACAAATCAGCCTGGTAATTTTTTTTTGCCATTCAATAATCATTTTATTTGAAATTCATTTTATGAATCGGTGTTTTTTCCGCATTGGTAAGTATTGGTTTAATATCTGGATGTAAGTTGATGGTTAATTGGTAATGGTATTTGGAAATGATCTGGTAATCAATATTTTTTAGAAGTGAAATAGTAACTTTTTGTCAATCTTTTATTAATGAACAAGTGCTATATTTTATAATTTACAGTCTACTTTTTGAGATTTGTCTACTTATCGGTTATATATATATATATATATATATATATATATATATATATATATATATATATATATATATATATATATATATATATATATATATATATATATATATATATATATATATATATATATATATATATATATATATATATATATATATATATATATATATATATATATATATATATATATATATATATATATATATATATATATATATATATATATATATATATATATATATATATATATATATATACATATATGTTGACCCAGGTTTGTAAGAATAAGGTGTTTGCTTGTGACTGAAATATATTTGACGTGATTCAGACTTCGTAGGCCAAGGTGAGTTCATAGCTTCACTTTTTAAATTCTTTAAAATGATTTAAAAACCCATGAGGGGGATGTATGCTAAAAATGGAATACATGTGTTTTTGAACTGTATGCTTTTACTGAAATATGTTATTGCACGAGTGCCAAAACTGTTACTTAAATTTCAAAGTCATTGAACACTTTATGTGTGCGATAATATGGTGAATAGATCTATTGGAAGTAACGAATCCTGTTTGTGTTACCCGTACCGTGGGTAATCAAGCACACTTTATTATAATTAATGGGTAATCTGCACCTCTAGATTACTTGTCATGACATTCTGTCATGATGGTCACTTCGGTGAATTCTCGTTAATTTTGATAGTTATTTAGGCCGAAAATAAAGTGAACGATTTAATCAATAGTTAGCTAAAGGACCAAATCTTTTAAAACTGCTTCTCGGGACCTCATAAAGTTCATATCTTGGCATAACTCGCTTCACGATTTGAGACCTTTCTCGGACCGATATTTGGCAGCGACTTCATACTTCGAATCTTTGAGAGACGTTCTTGAAATAATGGTCTTCTCTTCATAATAGGAATTTCTTCACTTGAAGTTTTTAGAGATTCTTCATCTTTGGACCACGACTTCTTCATTTTTCTCCAATCTTTATTTTGGACTTTGATATACAACGATCCGCCTCCTTTTAGGACTTGGATCTATTTATCCTCATACCTTTTTAGGGTCTTTTCGGATAGATTTCTCCATGACTTTTGGGGAGTTCTTTCTTTTCGTCGTGTGTCTCGATCCTTCATATTGATTTTCGATAAATGATTCTTCACATCACTTTTGGATCTTTAGCAACAAAATGTAGCCCTCATGCCTTGTTAGGGCCTTTTCGGACTCGCCAATCTTCGCATCCCGCTTCAATAAGTTATGCCTTGGCTATGAACTCTAATCCGTACCGAGAAACTTTTAAACGATCTGGGGCTAGAAGCTAAGTAACCTTTTAAATCGTACAACCTTATTTATTGCAGATAAATTTATTAACAAGCGGAGGGAGAATAGGCTTATAATTAACTCACATAAATTCACGAAAGAATACCAAACTTATAATTGACTCTATCATCTCTCGTTCTCCACAGTTTAAAATCTCAAGGAATGAGACTCGTGGATGCTTAGCCAATTAAATCAAAGTTTTGGGTTTTCGAGTCGCCTATAGGATCTTGCAAATTCTTAGACTTTTTCAAGTTTAGAAATCGCATTTTAAAGTTCCCTTGATAAACAACTCTCTAGGATCAATTATAGGAACTTGCGAAAAGTTCTTGTTCTTAACCCGTGAGAGTTAAGACTTTCGCGTTTTATAGCTCCCTAAATAAAAGCCTAGCAAAACTTGACTTAAACACGTTAAGGATACTAGCTAGAGTAAACTTAGGTAAGTAAACTCGGGTTGAGTCAAGTTGTTCACGACTAAGAAAAATCTAAACCACTTTATTAAAATTTTATTCTAATAAGGAAAGAAAATAACTATAACAAAGGAGAATACAACTATACAACTAGGCCAAAATAGATTAAAAATTTTGAAAAATCAAATTTTCTGGTTAAAATGAGGGCAAATTCATGGAAAAGACCACTTACTTCGATAGAAGCCCCCCTACACTTAATATAAACATTGTCCTCAATGTTTAAGCATGTGGGAGTAAACTCCCCTACACTTAGGATTTGTGCACTTTGTTTAAATCTTGCTAAGAAAAGGACAACTAAAGTGAATTCAATGTGAACATATATAAAATATGAAATATTGAATCACAAGAGTTTTAGGATAGAATCGGGAAGATGGGAACACGGTATCACGGTTCGTCAAAAGTCATCAAGATGCACTCTGAAGCTTTAATCCCTGCACAACACAAGAAACAAGACAACAAACATATGCGGGGCTCCCCCTACACTTATTATGAAAGCAGTAAAGGAAAGATCACGGGTTGCCTCCCGAGAAGCGCTTGTTTTTGTTCACCGAGTCACGAGCCTGACTCGACCCAATTTTAGTTCATGGGGAACGTGGTGAGGGATGGAATCATCTCTTGAGAGATGTCCTCACCAAAGTACAGCTTCAAACGCTGGCCATTCACCTTGAAATTGGGCCCATTCGGCTGAGAAAGCTCAATGGTCCCATACGGAAAGAATTTGGTGACGGTGAATGGACCAGACCAGCGGCTCTTCAACTTGCCAGAGAAGATCTTCAACCGAGAGTTAAAGAGTAAGACTTGATCACCAACGTGGAACTCTCGGTTCTTGATTTTAGCATCGTGGATAATCTTGGTCTTCTCCTTGTAGATCAATGAGTTCTCGTAAGCTTGATTCCTTAATTCTTGTAGCTCGTTGAGTTGAATCTTGCGAAAATCACCGGCTTTGTTGATGTCGAAGTTAGCCCATTTCAAGGCCCAGTACGCCTTATGTTCCAGCTCGATGGGTAGGTGGCAGGCTTTCCCGTACACAAGACGATAAGGTGTACAACCGATCGGGGTCTTGTAAGCAGTACGGAAAGCCCACAGAGCATCATCTAACTTATCGGCCCACGCGGCGCGATGCTCTCCCACAGTACGCTCCAAAATTCTCTTCAAGCCACGGTTGGATATCTCGGCTTGCCATTGGTTTGGGGATGATAGGCGGTGGAAAGACGGTGATTGACACCATACTTAGCCATGACTCTTGCAAATTGATCGTTGCAAAAATGAGTCCCGCGGTCACTGATGATAGCACGAGGAACGCCAAATCGAGCGAAAAGCTGCTTCAAAAAGTTCACAACCACCCTCGCATCATTCGTAGGAAGAGCCTTAGCTTCAATCCATTTAGAAACGTAGTCGACGGCGACGAGGATGTACTTGTTCCCTTTGGAGGATGGAAATGGCCCCATAAAGTCGATGCCCCATACGTCAAAGATTTCACATTCCTATATGAAATTTTGAGGCATCTCATCCTTATGTGTGATCTTGCCTTGTCGTTGGCAAGCATCACAATGCTTAACCATTTCGTGAGCGTCACGATAAATGGTGGGCCAGTAGAATCTAGAATCAAACACTTTCTTAGCGGTGTAGTTGGGACCAAAGTGACCACCGGTGGGTCCTTTGTGGCAAGCTTGGAGAATGTCAAAAGCTGCCGGTCCGTCAACACATCGACGAATGATTAGATCAGCACACTGTTTGAATAGATAAGGGTCATCCCAAAAGTAAGTCTTAACATCATTCAAGAACTTCTTCTTTTGTTGGGATGTTAACCCTTTGATGAGAATACCACACGCTAAGTAGTTTGGAATGTCCGCAAACCACGGGGTGTCATCCAGATTGAGATTTATAGACATTAAGGTCTCAAGGGGGAAAGAGTCATTGATCTCTTTACTCGGATGATCCCCTTGATATGGATCCTCAAGTCTGCTCAAATGATCCGCGGCCAGGTTTTCGGCTCCCTTCTTGTCACGAATTTCAATATTGAATTCTTGAAGGAGTAAAACCCAGCGAAGAAGTCTTGGCTTAGAATCATGCTTTGTCATCAAGTACTTCAACGCGGAATGATCCGTGTACACAATGGTGGGGGATAAAACAAGATAGGGGCGAAATTTCTCAAAAGCATAGACAACAGCTAAAAGCTCTTTTTCGGTTGTCGTATAATGCAATTGAGCCCCCGTCATTGTTTTGCTAGCATAGTGGATTGGTTGGAAGTGTTTATTCACTCTTTGGCCCAAAACCGCACCAATAGCAAAGTCGCTAGCATCGCACATCAATTCAAAAGGCAGCTCCCAATTAGGGATAACCAAGACCGGTGCCTTAGTTAGCTTATCCTCTAAAAGATTGAAGGCTTCGAGACACTCTTTAGAAAAGATAAAAGGAGTATTTTTTTCCAAGAGGTGGGTCATCGGGCGAGCGATTTTAGAGAAATCCTGAATGAATCGACGATAGAAGCCCGCATGACCCAAAAACCTTCTCACACCCTTCACGGTTGAAGGTGGAGGTAATTTGGCTATGACATCTACTTTAGCACGGTCGACTTCAAGACCGGCTTTAGAGATTTTGTGTCCTAGCACAATGCCTTCTTTTACCATAAAATGGCATTTTTCCCAATTCAGAACAAGGCGAGTGTCTTTGCACCGCTTAAGCATACGTTCCAAATTGGCAAGGCAAGAAGAGAAGGAATCCCCGAAGACCGAGAAATCATCCATGAAGACTTCCATGGTTTGTTCAACCATATCATGAAAGATAGCCAACATGCACCTTTGGAAAGTCCCGGGGGCATTGCATAAGCCAAAAGTCATTCTTTTATAAGCAAATGTGCCATAGGGACAAGTGAATGTTGTCTTCTCTTGATCTTGGGGATCGATGGGTATTTGGAAATAACCCGAGAAACCATCAAGAAAGCAGTAATATTCATTACCCGCTAAACGTTCAAGCATTTGGTCCATAAAAGGTAGAGGGAAATGATCCTTTCTCGTAGCATCATTGAGTTTACGGTAGTCTATACAAACTCTCCACCCAGTAACGAGACGGGTAGGAATCAACTCGTTGTTTGCATTGGGCACAACGGTGATTCCGCCTTTCTTAGGCACACAATGGACTGGACAAACCCATGGTGAATCCGAAATAGGGTAAATCATACCCGCATCAAGAAGTTTGATAACCTCTTTTTTGATGACTTCATGGATTTTAGGATTCACCCTTCGTTGGCTTTGAATTGTGGGTTTAAAGTCGTCCTCCATGAGAATTTTATGTGTGCAGAAGTGAGGATCAATTCCACGGATGTCGGAGATTTTCCAAGCGATAGCTCTTTTATGCTTTTTCAACACGGCGACAAGTCGGGCTTTCTCGTCTTCTTTCAGATCCTTTGCGATGATGACCGGTAACTTCTCGTTGTCTTCCAGGAAAACGTACTCAAGATGAGGAGGTAGGTCCTTAAGCTCGAGAGTGGGAGGATCCGCAATAGATGGTGAAACTAACGATGGATCATCATTAGTCACCTCTTTAGGAGCAGGAGGAGACAATGGGTCCTCATTAAGAAGTCTCTCAATAGTACGAATTTCTTCATCCCAATTGGTGGACAAATTATCATACTTAATATCGAGAGGACCCAAGCTAGCTTCGAAATCATCCAAGTCACTTTCTCCAAAAGGAGTCAATGCTGGAGCAATTGAGGCAACGGTCTCAACATTGGGTAGAGAAGAAAGAGTACTTTTGCAAGCATCATGAAAATGTTCTTCACAAGCCTCATCGAGAACATCAATAGCATTAACACTCTCATACGAATAAGGTTGCTTAGAAATCTTACCCATGTTGAAGACAATTTTATCGTCACCAACTCTCATGATTATTTCGCCTGCGGCTACATCAATGAGAGTGCGACCGGTCCTCAGAAATGGACGTCCAACGATTAATGGAACACGGGGATCCATTTCGTAGTCAATGACGACAAAATCCGCCGGGAAGGTGAATTTATCAACGCCAACAAAGACATCTTCGGCTATCCCCACTGGATAAGCAACCGTACGGTTGGCTAATTCCAAAGTCATTTTGATGGGGACTAGCTCGGGGAGAGATAATTGCTTCCAAACACTTAAAGGCATTAAGTTTATACTGGCACCTAGATCAGCTAGGGCCATGCAATTCTCTACTCCCGGGAAGTTGCAAGGAATCAAGAAGCGACCCGGATCACCAAGTTTGGTGGGCAATTTCCTTAAGAGCACTGCGGAGCAGTTCTCATTAAGTTGGGTCTGAGCAATGTCAAGAAGCTTTTCCTTATCACTTAGAAGATCTTTAAACATCTTAGCGTATTTGGGCATGTGAGCGAGAGCTTCGGCAAAGGAGATGTTAAAATTCAATTGTTTAAACATTTTTTGAAAGTTTGAAACCTGAATATCATCCTTGCTCTTTTGCTTCTCTTTCCTTAACCTTGAAGGATAAGGTATATTGGCTAAAGAAGAAGGCTTTAATGGAATAGGATCACTCACAACCACGGGTGGTGGGAAATTGGGGATAGAAGGTGAAGGAGGTGAGGAAAGTTGCTCGTTTTCCTTGTTCACAATCACCGGTGGAGGTGTAGGAAGCTCGGGTTCCATATAACCTTTTCCACTACGAGTGGTGATTGCTTTCATCTCCCCTCTTGGATTCGCAACGGTATTACTCGGAAGAGTACCCGAAGAAGAGGGTTGATTACTTTGGATGAGCGAACCAATCATATCACGAAGGTGAACAGCTTGATTATTAAAAGAGTTTTGCATGTTTGCATTAATTGCATCGCTGTGTTTGGCCATATCATTCCTTAGCTCGGCTCGAATATCGCTCCCTTGTTTCGCCATTTCTCCCTTCAAGTTGTGGACTTGACTCTGAAGATTCGTCACCAACTCCCGATTAGTCTTCATGAATGTCTCGACTTCTGGACTCACTGCCATCGGTTGATTGAGAGGTGGAGCTTGGTAGGCTTGGGAATTTCCCTGATTTGGGTATGGGTTTCGTTGGGATTGATATTGATTGTTTGCACGAGGTTGGGATTGGTTGTAGCTTTGTTGTTGGTTTTGGTTTGCAGGAGGGAAACCAGGTGGAGCAAGATAATTGTTGGAACGATAACTTAGCAAGCCACGGTCTCCTTGAGGGCGGGCTTGATAGCCTCCCGTGGGATAAGTACCGTATGCTGCGTTAACGTCTTCAGAAAAATTTCCGTGGGTAGACGGACACTCATTGTAGGAATGAGGACCACCACATGTGTCACAAGAAATAGCAACGGCTTTAGCTTGTTGAGTTTGGTTAGAAGTCAAAATTTAGAGACTTTTGTTAATATCAAGAATAGAACGTTCCACAACGGACATGTTGGTGGTGGAAGAAGTAGATGAAACATTGACTCTCTGATTAGATCTTGAGGATGCGGATGAATCCCAATTCTTGTGGTGAGTAGTCATGTTTTCGATCAATTCTCGGCACTCCTCCGGTCTCCTTTTCATAAAAGTACCACCGACGGCGGCATTGATCGTGTCACGATCACGAAAAGTGAGACCATTGTAGAAGGTGTCAATGAGAGTGACGGGGAGCATATTGTGATTTGGACAGCGGTCGATCAGATCATTGTACCTTTCCCAAGCATCGAAAAGCGATTCATCATTCTCTTGCATAAATCCACTGATTTGGTTACGAAGGCTAGTGACCATGGATGGGGGAAAGTAGCGCGATAAAAAGCGTTGAGTCATGTCATTCCATGTATGAATAGAATTCTTAGGAAGACGATCAAACCATTTTTCGGCGTGGTGAGAAAGCGAGTGGGGAAAAAGTTGAAGGCGAAGGTCATCCATAGAAACACCGGAGCACTTCATGCTTTGGGTCATGGTAATGAATTTGTCGAGGTGTTTGTTGGCATCATCATCCGGAATTCCACGAAATGGGTTCGTTTGCACTTGCTGAATCATGTGATGCTTCAACGAAAACTCCTAAGCCGTGACGTGCATTGGCGCAATCGGGCCTCCGCATCCGTTCATGGTGGGTTGACACAATTCCTCCATTGTTCGTAAATCCGGTAAGAGGACATTTTTGTTGTTGTTGTTGAGATTGGGTAGAGGTGGGTTATTATTGTTGTTATTAACACCAGCCATATCTAGATCTTCACGAGTCTCGGGCTCAGAATAGTTCGAAGATCTAGTACGCATACACCTGCAGAAGAAAAATATACACAAAGAATATCTATATAATCTTTTTGGTGCAAAACCTTTTGAAAAGAATTGCTTTTTAATGATTTTATAATGTTTTTGTATTTTTGAAGAGTTTTATATTTTTTTTTTTTGGATTTTTGAAAATTTTTGAAGCAATGAAAATAACGTTCAAAGAACGGATCCCAAAATTCAATGCGTCTCTCACTAAAAACCGTTTATCGTAACGAAAAGAGCCGGCAGCGGTGCCATTTAATACTTGGTTTTTACCCCAAGTATAAAATATTGTAGTCCCAAGTCTTTTCGAATTGAAAACCGGTCTTAAGTGCGACTCAATCGTCTTTTGGTGAATCAAGAGAATGGTTTGGTTGATTTGTTTTAAACTATTAGCAAGTAATTAAAGTGTCGTTGAGTAAAATGGCAGAATAAAGATTAAAGCTAGAATGATGGGTAAAAATAAATGCATGAAAACTTAAAGATAAGATTAGAAAAATGCTTTAACACTAAATAAAAACTAACACTTAGAAAATTACTAAAAGAAAGTAGGATCGGAGTATCAAACAAATGCACACAATCGGAATAATCCCCAAAAGATGTCCCAATCGGAATGTAGGATAATACCCACAATCGGAATATGCAAACTTGACCAAATCGGAATATGGTGAAATTGAGAGCAATCGGAATATGAGCTAGGCTACCAATCGGAAAGTCCAGAAATAAGATCAATCGGAATGATCAAAGACACCACAATCGGAATGCGAAACAGTGGCTAGATCGGAATACTTGGGGGTGCCAGTCGGAATTTACAAACCCTTTTCCGATTGGATCAATCGGAAAAAGGGGAAAGGGGCCGTTCAGAATCACCAATCGGAAAGGGGAGTTGTACCCCTTCCTAAAATTGTGGAATTCGGTTAAAAGCCAAGAAATAAGCTATTTTGACAAGCTTATTCCCAAAACTAAACGAATCACACAAAACCGAATCAAATAAGCTCTCTAATCAACTTATCTAACTCGAAATCAAACAACTTTTTAGATTAAACAATAAAATCATTAACTTTTTAAGGAAGATTTTTATAAAGTAAATAAGCTAATCATAAAAATAAGCCAATAAGCACAAAAGTCTTAAAGCTTAATCAAATGAAAACTTATGAAATGATCAAAAGACTAACTTTTTAAGCACGAAATCAATTAGAACAACACGGATCATATGATAATCGCACCAAAATCAATCTAAAATCAAAGAAAAGTAGAATAAGAATAAGGATTAAAAGCTTAAAATAGAACTTTGATTAATGAAATAAGCAATACAAAGAGTTCAATCTTCAAAGATTAAAAGAAAAGATGAAGTTTAGTGAGAGAAAGTTTAAGACTTTCTCTCTCTAAAACTAGAGAAAACTAAGAAAAATAAATCTAGCTAAAAACTATCTAACCACCCTCCTAATGACTATTAGGAGGGTATTTATAGGGAAGGTGGAAGGAGTGCATGTGTTGCATCTTCTTTCTTGCTTTCTTCACGTTTTCTCGACTCGACTTTAATTCTTTGTCTTTGTCGTCTCGGGATTTGAACTTGTCTTTTAATTTTCTTCTTCTATTAGACTTTAAGTTCTTCAACTTCGTTTAAACTTCCGTCTTTAGACTTTTTCTTCGATAAATCTTCAGAATAGGCCTTGGACTTTCGTTCTTTTTTGCACTCTTGATCTTTTGACTGTCTTTTCCCGTTTTCTTCGATAAAAGCCCGTGAAAGCCCGTGTTTTCTTCCTTTTTCATATTTTGGTCCTAAAACACAATAAAAACACAAACCACGCATAATTCCGACTTTTACGACATAAATCACATGTTTTGGTCTTGTTATTATTGGAAATAAGTGGTAAAAGGATAAGTGTTTTCACACTTATTAGGCATTAGGTGTATCCTTATAGGCCGCGCTTTTAGATACCTCTACAGAAAAAGGCACTATGCCTGGAAAAGTAACAACGTAACAAAGGTAAGAATGATATTTTTTTATTGCCTTGATATCATTAACTTTATGTAGATACATAACTTACTGTTTTTTGTTTTTATATCATTCTGGTTTCTACTATATTCGTTAGTGTGTGAATTATAAATTACGTTGAGGCTTTAAATGTGTACTTAACATAAAACATAGCAGTATCGCACTACAAATGACTTCTATAGACTGAAATAAAGAAGTAGCAGATGCGTATAAGGTAGTAATGCAAAAATGTTACAAAGGGGTATTTGGATTAACATATTATATTAATTTAGAGTCATTTGCAGGTACCACACTTTATTTGGGAATAGTAATGTCAGGTTGTCTTATAGTATATCTTAAAGAAAATATGTGTAACACATTATTTTTTTATTCTAATTTTCACTCAGAACTTTATTTATATTGCAAAATCGTTGGAAAGTTGGTAAAGATTCTTTTTAAACTCATTTCATATTGGCACTTAATTAGAGTGAAGATAGTGTTTGTTTTACAACAGTAAAGACGCATATCTTCACTTGGATCATCATATCTCCTTCCATCGCACCTGAGTACACAATTATATGAAGAAAAAAATTTAACAAAGTTGTCAAGTAACTTTTAAAATAAGCGATCTCATGTTAAATGAAAGTGGTTTGTCTAAATTATCTGTATATAAAAATATAAAGTTACTAGAGATTTAGCATTTAAACATCAAGTTACAACCAAAGACCTCTTGGTCTAGCGGTATGTGAGTGGCCCTCTAACCTCAAGATTGTGGGTTCATGTATCAGTGGAGACATGTGAGATAGAAATTGTGAGATAGTTAGTGTGAGTTGTAGAAATTGTCGTTCTAAAAAAACATCAAGTTTTATGCTTATTCGAGTTTTACAATATTTTAATATTAATTATAGAAGACAAATGAGTTATTTACATAGACTCTTGTAATCATAAAAGTAATAAAATAATAACGAATGTTTTAAAATTTACCAAAATGAAATAGTTACTTTCTGTTACCGATACTATTAACGTACTTTTTTCGATTTGAACGAAACGCTTATATCGCTAGTTCTAATGTGGCATTGTTAGTCCATTTAGCCAACAATCGTTTGCAACGTTAGTTCTTTATAGTGTATATTAACGAACGCTTTCTATTAGCTTAAAAGAAAAAAAAATACTTTTAATTTTATATTTAATGTTTTCATATTTTAAAAATAACTTAAAATAATTTTGTATTTTTTTAATTTAAAAATAAAACTTACTTTATCAAAAATGAAAAATATTATTTGTCACATTATAACTAACATTATAAACGTTTGGTTCAAGATGATTTTTTTATAAAAGTACGTTAGTGATATCGGTAAAAAAAGAGTAAGTGTTTTATTGTGCTAAATTTCAAAAATTTTGTTTTTGTTCTATAGCCTTTATCCTTAGTTAATTACAGTTCACGCACTCTTTCGTTTGTCCCACCAAGCATTAAAACCAAATATTGACATGTGAAAAAAGGGTGGTTAAATAAGTATGTTCAATCATAAAAATGGCAAGAGGTCCTCTTAAGATCACCGCGTGATCGATTTACAATCATTTTGTTTCTTTTAGTATAACGGATCGACAAATATTGTTTTAAAAAAAGGTTTACGAACCGAACCCGCCCGTTGGACGGGTTACGACGCTAGTATATATATATATATATATATATATATATATATATATAAATATATATATATATATATATATATATATATATATATATATATATATATATATATATATATATATATATATATATATATATATATATATATATATATATATATATATATATATATATATATATATATATATATATATATATATATATATATATATATATATATATATATATATATATATATATATATATATATAGTGTAGTGCTATATGTAGAACCACTTATTTGGTACAGAACTTACAAAACCACTATTTTACTCATATAATTGCATGATGTATATCATACTAATGCAAAGTGGAAGTTTTGAAATATCTATTATTTACTTTAAAAAAAGAAAATAAATTAAGGGTAAAATCGGTATTTTTATCACCCATAAGAATAGGATCATTTACCTAAATCTAATCACCACAAAACTGTCGTCCTTCATATTTTTTGGATCTATTGTGTAGAAAAACAAAATCATTTCTTTCCTCTCAATTCTCACAAATCGAATAACCACAAACAAGTAGTCACAGATAACTATCTGGCCGCCGGCTATCCAGAAAGCCTTAGTCTCCCCCTGCACATTTTCGTGGCTTTGAATCAATAAAAAAACCAAGAATCCTAGCCCGTTGCGAATCTACCGGTTTCCCAAGAAACTAACGACAAGAAGCACACGCACCTGATTCCGTTGATTCCACCAGATCTGGCCTGAACAATTAGGGAAAATGTAGCGAATCGACTGTGTTACCTACACTCCATTTATCTAATGTTGATGGCTGTGTTTAATTAAGATCTCGATATCATCATTACTGCCGATACTAGTCAGGTTAGACAGACATGAATGTTATTTATTGCATCGTTCAACTTATATTCTTAATAAAACATTTCTTTTCTTCTAACCGATATTAGTCAAATCCAGTATGATATCTTTTTGACAAACAATAAATAGTTTATTTTCTTCTAGTGTGATTCTTCTTTGTTAGAATGAAACTGAGCACACTTTCTTTGACTTGGTGTCTAACATAAAAAGATAATTAAATTAGTTGTCAAGCATTTAAATTATAAAATACTCTTAAGTGGTCATACTGGATGAATGTGTAAGACATTTTATTTATTTTTGGTAGAATGTATTGAATCAAGTTGATGACTATTAGTTACAAAATTGATGGTAGGTGATTTTAATTATCTATTGTTTTACGGTGCGCTTTTATATATGCATAGATGAGTGCATATAAGTTTCGTATCTTGAATACGTTAAAATCAATTAAAGAGTACATACATGTTTTGTGGCTTGATAGTACATATATGTTTCGTGTCTTGAATACATTGATGTTATAAAATCTATTGAAGACTGCGTATATGTTTTGTGGCTTAAATAAAATAAACTGAAGAGTGCATATATGTTTCGTCATTTGTGGCTTTTACAAATCAGCCTGGTAATTTTTTTTTGCCATTCAATAATCATTTTATTTGAAATTCATTTTATGAATCGGTGTTTTTTTCCGCATTGGTAAGTATTGGTTTAATATTTGGATGTAAGTTGATGGTTAATTGGTAATGGTATTTGGAAATGATCTGGTAATCAATATTTTTTAGAAGTGAAATAGTAACTTTTTGTCAATCTTTTATTAATGAACAAGTGCTATATTTTATAATTTACAGTCTACTTTTTGAGATTTGTCTACTTATCGGTTATATATATATATATATATATATATATATATATATATATATATATATATATATATATATATATATATATATATATATATATATAAAGAAGATGGTTGATTAATAGATTCATATAAATAAGATGAAGAAAGGAGATGAAGGAGTAGAGAGAGAAAGGAGAGAAGGGAGAAAGTTAGAGAGAGAAAATAAAGATGGAATGATTAAAATGTGAAATGAACAACCACCAACCCCTCCTAACATGCTAGGAGGGGATATACATAGCCCACCCTACATGTGGGCTATATAGACTATACATTAACTAAATGGATCACGAGCCCATTACATAATTATCGTTGGAGCGACCGATCCTTCATAAATACGTAAAACGTATTTCCAACAATCTCCCCCTAAAGGAGGTCGCTCCAAGAAACAAAGTTCTAAATAGTCTATAACTCGTGATCTATGCTAACTAAGATGTGACCGAGACTTTATAGGGAAAAACGTATTTCCAACAATCTCCCCCTAAGGGAGGTCACATCTTTTTACAAAATCTTAAACCTAGCATCTATGCTTGAGTCTTCGATCTTGTTCTTGTGAATATGCTTGATGTGATCTTTGACTTTAGTCTTGAGCATGTTTCCTTGCCTTGACCTTGTGCATTCTTCACTTGTGATATTTGCCTCTTCGTGACTTCATGTTCCACATACTTATACTTTTAAATTCTTGAAAGCTTTAGAGTTTGATACAGCGGAAGACTTGACCTTCAGGCTTTCTTGAATTTGTTGAAGTACTAATTGTATGTAGTATAAGCATGTGGTGACGACTTCTTCTGGATTGTACACCGCAATGCCACTTTCTTGTTACGCTGCATAAGACAGTTAGCAACAAACAATATACACGGATGAAATGGCCTTGAACATTTCATTCTAATTCGGTAGCAATTTACCTCCGGTCGGTGAAGACCGTTGGACGATATTAAATATCGTACTTGTGGCAGGTAGTTTCAATAAAGAACCTCCTTGACAAGATTTCGCGGGTAAACCCGTTCTCTTTACTCGACCGTCCAAAGCTGACTGTGAACGTAAAGAGTGGATCATTTGGATAATATTATCCGCATGATTTGAAGCCGTCAATTCATGTTCCTGGAACAAGTGAAGTTTAATTAAGCACCGCACCATCGTTGCTTTCCAGTTGTCACTAGCTTGATTCATATAGAATCTTGCAAGTTACCTACCAAGTGTTGTTTGATGTTAGAAGGATTTCCATTCGTCACTGTAAATACTTAATAGTATTACTCTGAATGTTCTGGCAAGATCACTAAGATATTGCGTAGAGGCCTGGAACGTGTTTAAATTCATTTAAGAATTAAACCACTGTTGCTTTCCAGTTATCACAAGTTTGATTCATAAAGAATCGCACAAGTCACCTACCATGAGCTTTTTGATATTCTCTCAAGAAGGATTTCCATCTTCATTGTAAATACTTTCGTATTACTCGGATGTTCAGGCAAGATCATGAAGATTTTGCGTAGGAATCTTAAGATCTTTCTTACTTTTCACAGTGTGTGAAGAAGCAAGGAAATATGAAAGTGTGTCCTAATGAGATATTTGATGATCTCAAATGGCTCTAGACTCGATCGTGCATTTTGTATTTTAGTGATCGGAGGCTGGAGAGGAGTGCCACCTTTTCAATACCAATTTATTCGGAGTGAATAAACCAATAGATAATGTGTTGATCTCCGTGTGATTAAAACAAATACCTTTTGAGAGATATTTGAGTTAGCTGGGAAGGGTTGTGCATTGCATCACTGGGTCCATGATGTCTTTCTTCAATATTAAGAATCATTAAACAATGATCTTAATAGCATATGTATTGACCCGGTTTCTGCCTAAGTTGTAAGGAAGGCTTCTTTCTTTACACCCTTTATCTTTACAATTCTTTTTCATTCTTCAACCCCTTCAATGCTTACCAATACGTCATCACTAGCACCTTGTTGTGATTGTTCCAGTGCTAACTTAAGTACTTGGTCGGCATTCAGCTACGTTCACAATCTTTCTCCATCTTTCCTAAGGACTACTATTTCTAGCTATGGAATGTCCTTGGGAAGATTCCTCCGGTTCTAGAGAAATCATTGGACTTTAACCTATCCTACCATCCTTATGTCACCACAATCTTCACCGTCGTGAATAGAGATGTTTTTGGGTAAGTGTATGTCACCATGAAATCCATTTTGAAGTGCAAATCCATTTTGCTCCCCCTTAACATATGCCACGATATCCGAAAACATTTTGCACATGCCGGGATGAACTATCACGTTAAGTCAAACCATTTATGATTGATCATATCCCATATTAAATCACATTTCTCCCCCATATTAAAAATATTAACCCAATCGATGTTTTTAATATCAATTGATTTAATAGCATTTTAAGAAAATTTGGGAAGAAAAATGCCAGTCCAATTATCTTCATGAATTACACAAGCTCCCCCTCAAATTAATGAGGGTGTGCTGAAACGTAAATTAAATACCTTTTAAACACAAGTGTAAGGTATTTATCACGTGCAAAGATCATATATGATAATGAATTCACAAGATTAACAATTTACGAGGTAGGACCTGAATGATGGAGAACATCATATGAAAGATTCACATGGTTATTGTTCACGAATGTTGGTCACCTCGTCACGTCCCCGAGAAAATTAATTCTCGTTGTTGAGTCAAGGCTTTCCGGTGAAATGCTTGACTTGATTATGAAAAGCGGGTTGCTATCTGAAATAATAGCAAACCATTTTGAGCATGTGATGTTGGATTTTTGCAACTCTTTAGGAAAAGAGGGCAATAAATAGGGCAAGTGAGCACGACGATTTAGGAAAACCGTGTGTGAATGACCCAATTAAGTTCGTTCTCAAGGAGGCTAGTGTGTTATGTGTGTAATGATATGGATTAATTTGTGATTATATTTGAGAAAAGAAAAATAGAAAAGGGGATTAGAAGAGAATGACGGTTATGAAGACGGATTAAACTAAGTCTAAAAAGGCGTACACGTAAAGTCGTACAAACCACCAAAATTAAAATTTAAACCTAAAAATTTCTAAAAATCACCAAAAATCCCTAATAATATTCTAAGAGTTTACAAAAAATCAAATCTTGCAAAAACCTTTTAATTAATTTGATAATGACTTTTTAATGCTAATTAAAGCCCTAAAAATCAAAATTAATTACTAAAAAGCCCTAAACAAGCTTTTCAAGTTTGTAAACCTCAAAAATGACCTAATTAAGCCTAAAACTATTTTTCAAAATTTTAAAACCAAATAAAACTATTTTTAAACAATTAAAAAACTCCTAAAATCAATTAAATCTTAAATTAATTATAGAAAATAATTAAAAGACCTAGAAAATAATTGGAAAGTTGCAAAAATCCTAATTAAGTATTTAGAACCTAGGAAAAATACAAAAACCTATAAAATCAGACTTTTAATCTTTAATAATAAAATAATATTAAAATAATATTAAAAATCCAAAAATTATAAAAAATTCTAAAAACTTGCAAACTAGCTTAATTTAACCTAAATAACTCAGAAATGAAAGTGAAATTACCTAAATACCCCTATTGGGCCTAGAAAATGGGCCAAACCCAAAACAGTCCCTTATTGGGCTTAATTAAGGCCCAATAAGAAAAAGTGCTCAAAATAAGCTGAAAAAGCACAGGTTGACTCAAAATTTGATTTTAAACAACTTTTTCCAAAGGCCCAAAAGCTGAAAATGTGAAATAAGCTAACTTATAATAAGCAGCTTATTCTTAATGGGCTTTTTGGCCCATTAAGCCATAAGCTGTTGCCATAAGCTAAAATTTAACACACAACCTTCTTTTGACCTAACAAAGACTTCTGCAATAAGAATTTTCAAATAAGACCACTAAATAAGCCAGAAACAAGTCAACAACTTATTCACAAAACGACAAAATAGTCGTTTTTATGATCTAGACCACCTCAGAAGCTGATTCAAGTTGCAAAATGTTTCTTTTGACAAAACTAAGCTTAAAAACCAAAGAACTTTCAAATAAGCACTCTCAATAAGCTGGAAAATCAAATAAGCACTTATGTTAAAAGTCAAACAAGTTGGTTTTCTAGTAAAAAGTCAAAGTCAAAGTCTCATAAGATCCAGTTCACTTAAATGGGTCAAATAATGAAGATCTATTACAAAAAATAAGTTGTTGCAAGTCAGAATAAGCTAGAATAGCTTATTGATAAGCTGATGATAAAATTGCACTAGCAGGGGCTAGTTTTGGATGTTGAGCAGTGGGAACTTTTCCCACTGCTTGACTATTTTGACTTGTTGTCTTTAGTGACTTTTTCTTGGATTCAGATTTCACAAAGGCACCCAATTGATCTTTGGATCAAAAGGAGTCAATAACAATCAAAATAACACAATCACAAACACCCAATTGATACAGTTTAATCAATTAATCACCAGACATGATACAGACATGAACAACAAGCAGTTTAGCATTCAAGAGCAGTTTTAGAACAATCCAGCCAGCCAAATTCAACCAAATGCACACAAAAGCTATAATAAACTCCAATAAGCAAGTCTAAACAGGTTTCATGCACTGGTTCAAAGAATTAAGCAAGATTCAAGCAATGAAAGTTACTGATGAACACTACACATGCAGTTTTCTACTTTTGCTGATGTATTTGACACACAAGCCAATTTCAACACCTCAAATCTTTCAAACAGGTTATGTTAACTTTGTTTAAACCACTTTTATCCCTAAGCACGCATACACACTAAGTGTTCCCAAAATCCTAGGTCAAAACAAGCAGAAACAAGGCCTATATAGCAGATTGATCAATTCAAGTGTTCAAACCCAAAAACTTGTAGCAAAACACTCTCAAACAAAGGTATAGCAGATACAAAGCATAAACAACACTTTCCCTTAACTCAAAAGCAGATTACAAGCATAAATCAGTAGACCCAAACACCCCTTTAACTTTTTCAAATCAAGATTCTCAAAAGCAAAACAAGATTTCAGGCCAACCAAGCATCAATTAACACTAAAACAAGTCTAATAAACAGATTCAAGCAAGAACAAGCCACAAAATTCACAAGAACAACAGTTTCATACAAATATCACCAAAAATCACAATTTATGCAGATTTGGAGATTAAGGATGCAAACCTCATGGATGTACATCCACACCCACGAATTTTGAGCTTATGTGCTAGCAAGAACAAGCACAAGCTTCCACAAAAGCCTGCTAAGATTGAACAAGGGTTAAGCACAATAACATGAAAAATCAGAAACTTAGAAAAATCTTGATTGATGCAAACTTGTTACCCCACACTTGATTATCCCCAAGTTATAAGCCTCACCACACCTTAACCAACTCAGTTAGGATGCTATGATCAGCCCTATAGCCCAAGAATTCCAAGATTGGAACAAGACTTAGCAAAATATCAAGAAAATGAGGAAAATATGCAAACTTGTGCACACTCCTCTTTTGAAAACAGGTTTTAAACTTCAAAAGCAGTAAACTAAGAACAATAAACAAGCAGAATAAAGATGACACTTGGTCTTTCTTCAAATCACTTAACTCAAATTCATTAATCTGAAAAAGGA
This sequence comes from Glebionis coronaria, assembly GCA_025667525.1. Classification (NCBI taxonomy): domain Eukaryota; kingdom Viridiplantae; phylum Streptophyta; class Magnoliopsida; order Asterales; family Asteraceae; genus Glebionis; species Glebionis coronaria. The sequence continues at coordinate 553,859,097 of CM046879.1, forward strand.
TTTACAAGTGTTTGAACAAAGGAAAAACCAAAAGCAGCTGAAAAATGAAGACCTAAGTGGCTTTATATAGCCTTACAAGTGAACTATGAAAGCTGAAAAACGTGTAACCCTAGCTACTTGATCTTCCAAAAATGCCCTTTAGGATTAGCTTCATGTGACAGATTTCTTGGCTGTTTGTGGAGCTGGCAAGCATGTGAAGTTGATCAAAGTCTCCAATAAGCTTAACTTTCAAGCTTTGTTGTGGGACGTTGGATTTGCTTTACTGTTTTGTCTTCTTCTCCAAAGTGAAAAAGTAGGGGAAACATGTGACTTGGTTGATGATGTGGCAAGCTATTTGAAAGTTGGGATGTGATTAAGGCCACCTTAATCATGAATCTGCACTTTATCAAGGCCTAATTGTAACAGGATTAAGAAAACCCAAATCGGCTTAAGAACACCAAGAACATGTTTTTGATCTGTTTTTGTGTTTAAATAAGTGTTAACCGCCTAATTTAAATAATTAATTAAGGGTTAGTTATAACAGATTGTGAGTGGAAAGTGAGGTGGAGTTTTGGTGGGTTGTGATTGGAGGAGAGGGTTGAGTGGGACACGTGGGAGATACTGGTTGGTCTAGGTTAGAATCATGTCTGGCCAGCTTTGGTCCCTTGTTTTCCTTCTTCTTGCCTTTTCACTTTTAATTCTATCAACGCCCATTTCCTTCTTTGTCAACTTTTGCATCTTTACATTTTTGGCCCAAAAACTTTTACAAAGTGAAATCAGGGGTATTTCTTGCCATAATTGAATTCTTCAAGGGCTGGTTTGGTATTTTCTTCAATGATAATGGTCTAGACTTGAAATATTGATAATTTGGAGGACTGAATTTGCCAAGTCTTGATGATTGAGGGACCATTTTTGCCAATTGTTGAAAGTTGAGGGTCCTTTGTGTAATTTTGAGATTTTTAAAGGACCAAACTTGTCATTTCTTGTACTTTGAAGGACTTCATGATGTATTTGACTTTGTGGATGATATTGGTTGACAATTTAGCTTTGTTGAGGGGCTAAACTTGCCAATTCTTCAAAGTTAAGGGTCCTTTTTGTAATTTTGACAAACTTTAGGGACCAAACTTGTAATTATGAGGATACAAGGGTATAAAGTGTCAATTCTTCATAATTGGAGGACCCTTCTTCATAATTCTTCAAATCTTCAAGGGTTGATCTTGGGAAAGCCTTCACTAGGGCTTGGTTCATTGTGCGGCTTCGTTTCCCGTGTTCGTTTTTGCATGATTCTTGTGATCTTTTGTCATTATCTCAATATCCGTACCTAAAATACACAAGCAACAAACACAAGCATATATTTGGGTATTTTGATGATATTTAATGTATTTTAAGCCCTATTTGGAAGATGAGACTATGTATAAAAGCAGTCTCATCACTCCCCCATACTAAACCATTGCCGTGCCCTCACGCAATGCTAGAATAAAGTATCAAAGCATCTCCAAAATTCATTTTATTCACTTTATTGGAATGATAAACTAGCTACACTACTACTATTACTACTACTACTTGTGTTACAGACATAATGTATGATTTTCATCGCAAAATGGGACGTTTAGGTTCATAGAACAAGAACACATGAATGCTTCGTTAGAAATAATTTCATCGTCCTCGATTTTCACTCCAATTCCATGCTAAGCGTGCAACGAGATCATTGTCATTATAAGTTAGTAATGCTAACACTACTCATATGCTCTAATCACGTACTTATCCTCCCATTATTCCTAAGTTGTATCTCTTATATTTTATTTTATCTTGAATGTTTCACGAGGATACATCGTTTGACTTATGCGATAATAGAGATTTAGGTCTAAAAATAGAGTCCTAACGGTGTAACTAAGACCATCAAATCAATAATCCCTCCTAATAGACGACGATGTTAAAAAATTAAGTCAACAAGAAGAATCGATAAACACGGTTTTATAACGGTTTTGAACATGAGACTTATTACCAAGACTTTTATACACCCCCTAACGGAAGGGCCTTATTATCTTTGGTTTACCTCCATCTTTTATTCAACTTCGCCATGAAGCTTTTATTATGACTCCGGTCTTGCCTTGCCTTTTATTATCCGCCTCATCGGTGGTTTTATTAGCCAAAGACGTATGTCCTCACGCTAAGGCGAATTTTGGATCTTTAAAGCTTCGAAGATTAAGGCTTGATTCACTTTCAATTTTCGCATAGATTTTTCGGCCTTGTGGGGCTTCAAATTGTTTGCTTGATTTAGGTGAGCACTTGAAATCTTATTATTGGGTGAAGCTTTCGATTATTCGGGTTGCCAATACTTCAAAACCGTGACGCTGGCGATACCTTAATGTCTTCCCAATTTAATTACACGGAAGCTACTAGAAAAGACTAGAAACCCAACAATCCTAACTAAACCGTTAAGTCAATATTTATTAAGCAAAAAATATTTACATGCGAAGGGAGAATAAGCAAACAACGAGAACACATGAGTTTTTGAAAGAATACGAGTACTCTACGTTTAGCATAGTAACTTATATTTAACTCTATCATTTCTCGTCCTCATTTAAGAGACTTAGCCTAATGTGTAGTTAAGGAATCAAAGCTAAGTGCTCAACACGCACGGTCGAGTCAAAAATTACTCTTATTCTCGCCATCGGAAAACCTACATTCGTGTCTTCAAACACTTATAAAACATGAGAAAATTTTAAAATTTGGCCATTTTTAGCCTTATTTTGCAACAAAAATGATAAACAAACGATAAACTTTGGAAAGCGTGAAGGTTTGGCAAGGCAAGTATCTATTCACCCCCCCATACTAAAGTTAAACATTGTCCTCAATGTTTCGAGTCTAGGGGTGCAAACACCCCCATACTAGAGACGTAGTTGAATGCCTAATCTAGCATGGAAAGGGTGTAACCATTAAGTAATAGCCGTTTATGAAGTGTGCTAAAAACCTAAGGTTAGAACATCAAAAGGATATATCCTGGATATTGAGAAATGTCTCCAAAGCAAACGATCGAGTGCTCCCATAAAACGAATACGAGAGGCTCCAATCGTGAAGATCATGATCTAAAAACCACATATCACAAACAACCACGGAACAAAGGTTGGAAGGGCACAAATCCCCACACATAAGCTACATTAGACTAAGAAAGCGATAATATGTACATAGGATAAGCATGGGACTCCCCCACGAGGCTCCTCGTTTTTGATTACCGAGTCATGAGCTCGACTCGATCCCCTCAATACTAATTATCATTGGGGAAGGTGACTTGGTCGAGGTAGTTCAAGGATGGAACTTCCCCACCAAAGTAGTGCTTCAACCTATGTCCATTCACCTTGAAGTTAGGGCCATCATCTTGAGCTAGCTCGATGGTCCCATAAGGAAACACTTGAGTCACGGTGAATGGATCGGACCAACGGGATTTCAATTTACCGGAAAAGATTTTCAATCTTGAATTAAAAAGCAATACTTGATCCCCAATGTTAAAAACCCGGTTTTTAATTTTTGAATCATGCAACTTTTTAGTTTTCTCTTTATAAATCAATGAATTTTCATAAGCAATGTCTCTCAATTCATCCAATTCATTTAATTGCATTTTCCGGTGTTTTCCCGCGGTCTCCATGTCATCATTACAATGCTTTAGGGCCCAATAAGCCTTGTGTTCTAACTCGATAGGCAAATGACAATTCTTTTCATACACAAGCTTATAGGGAGTGCACCTAATGGGTGTCTTATGAGCGGTCCTAAAGGCCCATAAAGCATCGTCTAACTTATCCGACCAAGATTGTCGGTTTTCTCCTACGGATCTCTCCAAGATCCTCTTCAATGCTCGGTTTGAAACCTCGACTTGCCCACTCGTTTGTGGGTGATAAGCCGTAGAAAGACGATGTGTAACCCCATATTTCCTTAGAACCCTTTCGAATTGGTCATTACAAAAATGGGTTCCACGATCGCTTATGATCGCACGAGGGGTTCCAAACCTAGCAAACAAACTTTTCAAGAACTTGACTACCACACGAGCATCATTAGTGGGCAAGGCCTTCGCCTCCACCCACTTAGAAAGATAGTCAACCGCAACAAGGATGTACTTATTACCACGAGATGATGGGAACGGCCCCATAAAGTCTATACCCCAAACGTCAAAGATCTCACATACTTGAATGATATTTTGTGGCATTTCATCTTTTTGTGAGGCTTTTCCTTGTCGTTGGCATGCATCACAAGACTTCACAAGAATTTGTGCATCTCGATAAATAGTAGGCCAAAAGAAGCCGGCATCAAAAACCTTCTTAGCCGTGAGATTAGCACCGTGGTGACCACCCGTGGGTCCCTCATGGCAAGATCTAAGGATGTTAGAAGCTTCGGTGCCAAATACACAACGTCGGATGATTTGATCCGCACAAGTTCAAAACAAGTAAGGGTCGTTCCAAAAGTAGAACTTGACGTCACGAAAGAATTTTCGTTTTTCTTGAGTCGTCATACCCTTAACGATGAAGTTACCCGCATGGTAATTTGCAAAATCCGCAAACCATGGGGTAGAAGAATCAAGCTTAGAATTCACTACACCAAGTGTCTCAAGCGGAAATGTTTCGGTGATTTCCTTAGGCTCGTAAACACTTTGGTGAGGATCTTCCAAACGAGAGAGATGATCGGCCGCTAGATTCTCGGCTCCTTTTTTGTCAACGATGGTGTGATCAAATTCTTGAAGGAGGAGAATCCAACGAAGTAATCTCGGCTTAGCATCTTGCTTTGCCATGAGATACTTGATAGCCGAATGGTCCGTATACACTATGCATTTCGTCAAGACGAGGTAAGGTCGGAATTTCTCAAATGCATACACCACGGCAAGGAACTCCTTTTCCATTGTAGTGTATTTAAGTTGAGCCTCGGTCATCGTCTTGCTAGCATAGTGAATAGGCAAAAAGTGCTTATCATGACGTTGCCCCAAAACGGCCCCAATAGCGTAATCACTTGCATCACACATTAGTTCAAAGGGGAGGTTCCAATTGGGAGCAACAAGAATTGGAGCTTTGGTAAGTTTCCTCTTAAGGATCTCAAAGGCTCGTACACAATCTTCGTCAAAGACAAAACGTGCCTCTTTTTCAAGAAGATGTGTAATGGGTCGAGAAATCTTCGAGAAATCCTTGATGAATCGTCGATAAAAGCCCGCGTGGCCTAGGAAACTCCTAACTCCCTTGACGGTTTTGGGATGAGGTAATTTGGCGATGACGTCTACCTTAGCTTAATCTACCTCAATCCCCGCTTTCGAGACCTTGTGCCCTAAGACGATTCCACTCTTAACCATAAAATGACATTTTTCCCAATTGAGCACAAGGTTGGTTTCCTCACAACGTTTTAACATTCTCTCAAGGTTCGACAAACACGAAGTAAAGGAATCACCAAACACGGAAAAGTCATCCATGAAGACTTCCATCGTCTTCTCGATCATATCATGAAAAATAGCCATCATGCATCGTTGAAAAGTTCCCGGTGCATTGCAAAGTCCGAATGGCATTCTACGATAGGCAAACGTTCCATATGGACACGTAAACGTAGTTTTTTCTTGATCACGAGGATCGATGGGAATTTGGAAGTAACCGGAAAAACCATCTAAAAAGCAATAGAAATCGTTTCCCGCAAGACGCTCCAACATTTGGTCCATGAAGGGCAAGGGAAAATGGTCTTTTCGAGTGGCTTCATTCAACTTACGATAGTCAATGCACACTCTCCATCCGGTCATGAGTCTAGTGGGAATTAACTCGTTGGCATCGTTTGGCACAACGGTCATCCCTCCCTTTTTAGGGACACAATGAATAGGACTCACCCAAGGGCTATCGGAAATAGGGTAAATCATTCCCGCGTCAAGGAGTTTAAGGACCTCCTTTTTGATGACGTCGTGAATTTTGGGGTTCACCCTCCTTTGACTTTGGATTGTTGGCTTGAAATCTTCCTCCATTAAGATTTTGTGGGTACAAAACTTGGGATCAATCCCCTTAATGTCGGATAACTTCCACGCAATCGCCCCTTTGTGGTCCTTAAGAACATCGACAAGTGCGGTTTTTTCATCATTCGAAAGATCCTTCGCAATAATAACCAGCAACTTGTCGTCCTCCTCCAAATAGACATACTCGAGGTGAGGAGGTAAATCTTTCAACTCGAGAATAGGTGGTTCCTCAAGTGAAGATTTGGGCTCGATACTCATAACCTCCTCGGGTGGAGGAAATGGGAAATCGTTAAGAAAATCCTTGATAATCGAGAATTCCTCATCGTTGTCGAGGTCTTCGTCACAAGTACGTGGAACATTGCATTCTTCCAACGTAAAACCACCACCTTCAAATGGAGTGAAGGTTGGTGTCGAATTATCAAGAATTGGATCTAACATAGTGGGATTGCCACTAGTTTCTTCATCACCAAAACCTAGAACTTCTTGTGAAAATTCCTCGCAAACCACGTCAATCATATCAACGAGGTTTATGGTTGCAACGGAATAAACATGAGAAATTTGAGAGTTTTGAGTTGCGTTTATAACAAGTTCCTCGTCGTTGAAACGTAAGGTGATCTTTCTAGCATGCACATCGATCAAAGCCATAGACGTATCTAAAAACGAACGACCTAAAATGAGAGGAACTTGAGGATCCGTGGGGATATCAACAACAGTGAAGTCTACGGGATAGTAGAACTTCCCCACTTTCACAAAAACGTCTTCCGCCAAACCACATGCGGGAATTGTGGAATGGTCGGCCAACTCGATAGACATTAGTGAAGGAGTAAGATTAGGAAGATTGAGAGACTTGAAGATTGCAAGTGGCATCAAGTTAATGCTAGCACCAAGATCGGCCAAGGCGAAGCATTCTTCCATGTCTTGGATTGCACAAGGGATCAAAAATTTACTGGGATCACCGACTTTTTGAGGTATGCGATTAAGATAAACCGACGAACAACTAGACAATTGGTGCAATTTCTCCTTGTTGTTCAACATACTCTTAAAGTTAGCGGCAAATCGAGGCATCATGACCAAAGCATCGGCGAAACTCAAATTAAGGTGCAAATCACGAAACATTTTCATAAAAAGCTCAAATTGGTAATTGTCGCGCTCTTGACGTTTCTCCTTCCTAAGTCTCGATAGATAGGGCAAAGGTGGTGTGGGTTGAGGCATAGTAGGCTAGCCTTTGGAATCTCGGGTTCCAATGATGGTAATGGGTCAACCGTAGGTGTGGTATGAGCGGTACTTCGTGGGATTGGGACATGCTCCTTTTGGACCACCACCTCGGGTTCTTCCTCAATTGCTTCCTCCGTAGGAGCAATTGGTTGAGGAATCGGCTCCTTAAGTGTCTTACCACTACGTGTGGTAATCACTTTCATCTCACCCTTAGGGTTGGATATGGTGTTACTAGGAAGACCACTTGACGACGGTTTACACATTATTGCCTCAAACATAGACGAGATTTTATCTTCAAAATTAGATTGCCTCAATACGGCTTCGGTTTGCCTTTTCTCGGCCTTAAGCATCTCTTGTTTAATCTCATGTTGCCCTTGTTCCATTTTTTGTTGGTTTTGTTGCAACCTAGTGACATTTCCTTCCATCTTGTTGGTGTGGATTTTAAGTTCATTAGCTAACTCATTTTTCAACTCTTTCTTCAAGTCGTTTTTAAACTCGGATCTTAGGCTAATGATTTCTCTTTGTATGTTGTCAAACCTAGCATCATTCCCACTAGCATATTCAACAAACTCACTTGGAAGATCTTTCAATGTTTGCAAACTTTTGTTGTTATTTTGAAAATCATTTTTGTTTGAAACTTGATTATTAGCCCCTTGATTCCCATAGTTTCCCTTGTTGTAATTGTTCTTAAAACCAACTTGATTGTTGCGATAGTTGTTAGCATTTTGATTTGATCCAAAACCCGGTGGAGTCATTTGATTAGAGCGGGAAACTTGACCGTTTTGGTTGTAATTTCCCGTGGCCGCGAAGGCACTCGACGTGTTACCACCGTTGGTAATGCACTCGGAGAAATCATGACCTCCACCACAATACATGCAAGAAACCTCAACCGCTTTAGCCGTAGCGGGAGCACTTGGTTCACCAACTTTAAACTCAATCAAAAGTCCTTTCAACTTATCAAAAATCTTGTTTTCCAAGTTTGCCTCAATTTGGCAAGCATCGATGGTATTAGACAAAGAAGGTGAAGCCGAAGACGAAGCCTTACGAACACTAGACGTGCTACGAGGACTATACACCTTAGATCTATTTTCAATTATCACCAAAGCTTCCTCAACCGTTTTACACAAAAAATTACCACCCGCGGCGACATTCAAATAATCCCTTTCATGATCATTAAGTCCATTGTAAAACGTGTCAATTTGATGCAAATCGGAAAAACCGTGATGAGGACATTCAAGTGCGTAGTCATGCAAATCGGAAAAACTTGTGAAAACTTTGAAATCTTGTTTTTCAAGTGCGTAGTCTTAGAGGGCGGAAAAAATTGGTTCACAAACTTAGACACGAGATCCTTCCACGTCAATATAGAATTGGGTGGCTCTTTCTCTAACCAAATTTTTGCGGGCCCCGCTAAGGAATACGGAAAAAGCATCATCTTAATCGAGTCGTTAGAGACATCCTTAAACTTGCAAGTAGCGGTAAGACGATTGAATTGGCGGATATGGTTGTGTGGATTGTCCTTCTCATCACCACGGAATTTGTTGTTTTGAATCATGGACAACAAACCCGTCTTAACCTCAAAATTCTCCGCAAGGATAGCGGGAATCACAATAGCCTCTCCATAACCCTCGGTGGGTGCTTGAAGTAACTTCATCATAGTTCGATTCGCCATGGTTGGTGCTTCTCTTACAATGGGTTCGTCAATAGGAGACTCCTCACTAGAATTGTTGGGAGTGGGAGTTTTGTTCTTTCGTTTACGAGCACGTCTTGCTTGATTTCGAGTTAGCATAAACGTCACGTACAACGAGGGGATGAGCAAAGAAGATTCTTTTTGGTGTTTTGTATTTTTTCAATTTTTTTTTGTGGTTTTTGATTGTATTATCCTTTTTGGAACTTGGTGAAATGTATTAAGTAGACAAAAAGTCCACAAATCTCCTCACTAATCAAATCTCTTGATTAACGAAGCCTCAAGGAATGAAAACGAACACGTGGAGTGAACGCCTTTGATGACTTTAGAACGATGGTGGAACACCAAATCGTTCAAGAGGGTTTAATCAATAGAAACCAAGAAAATATATATGATACTTAGTAATACTTTGGGCGGCAAAACCCTCGATTCACTCTCACAATCAAATACTCACAAGCAAGCGGGGAAACGAGGCGGCGCGAAGCACTTAAGAGCCTTTTTCCTTAGGATATATTTTATAATATCCGCCTTATACCCACCTTATAGTTTGTATTTTCAAGATTAAGCTTCACGAAAGTATTTATCTATTTTTGCCTTTTTCTTTGGTTTGAGATTCGAATACAATGATTGGGTAATGACCTCCCAAGTCAAGGTTGTGATTTCTCACGTATTTGGAGTACTTGTGTATTTATTGTTCTACGTATACAATATAGTAATAATATTCACACAAAAACCGAAAAACGATAATACGTATTAGTAGAGTGCTACTAATACAAATACTAATTATGGTTAGTATAAAAACAACAATGCCAAATCAAAACACAACACGCCTCCCCGGCAGCGGCGCCAAAATGATGTTGGAGTTTTGCAACTCTTTAGGAAAAGAGGGCAATAAATAGGGCAAGTGAGCACGACGATTTAGGAAAACCGTGTGTGAATGACCCAATTAAGTTCGTTCTCAAGGAGGATAGTGTGTTATGTGTGTAATGATATGGATTAATTTGTGATTATATTTGAGAAAAGAAAAATAGAAAAGGGGATTAGAAGAGAATGACGGTTATGAAGACGGATTAAACTAAGTCTAAAAAGGCGTACACGTAAAGTCGTACAAACCACCAAAATTAAAATTTAAACCTAAAAATTTCTAAAAATCACCAAAAATCCCTAATAATATTCTAAGAGTTTACAAAAAATCAAATCTTGCAAAAACCTTTTAATTAATTAGATAATGACTTTTTAATGCTAATTAAAGCCCTAAAAATCAAAATTAATTACTAAAAATCCCTAAACAAGATTTTCAAGTTTGTAAACCTCAAAAATGACTTAATTAAGCCTAAAACTATTTTTCAAAATTTTAAAACCAAATAAAACTATTTTTAAACAATTAAAAAACTCCTAAAATCAATTAAATCTTAAATTAATTATAGAAAATAATTAAAAGACCTAGAAAATAATTGGAAAGTTGCAAAAATCCTAATTAAGTATTTAGAACCTAGGAAAAATACAAAAACATAGAAAATCAGACTTTTAATTTTTAATAATAAAATAATATTAAAATAATATTAAAAATCCAAAAATTATAAAAAATTCTAAAAACTTGCAAACTAGCTTAATTTAACCTAAATAACTCAGAAATGAAAGTGAAATTACCTAAATACCCCTATTGGGCCTAGAAAATGGGCCAAACCCAAAACAGTCCCTTATTGGGCTTAATTAAGGCCCAATAAGAAAAAGTGCTCAAAATAAGCTCAAAAAGCACAGGTTGACTCAAAATTTGATTTTAAACAACTTTTTCCAAAGGCCCAAAAGCTGAAAATGTGAAATAAGCTAACTTATAATAAGCAGCTTATTCTTAATGGGCTTTTTGGCCCATTAAGCCATAAGCTGTTGCCATAAGCTAAAATTTAACACACAACCTTCTTTTGACCTAACAAAGACTTCTGCAAAAAGAATTTTCAAATAAGACCACTAAATAAGCCAGAAACAAGTCAACAACTTATTCACAAAACGACAAAATAGTCGTTTTTATGATCTAGACCACCTCAGAAGCTGATTCAAGTTGCAAAATGTTTCTTTTGACAAAACTAAGCTTAAAAACCAAAGAACTTTCAAATAAGCACTCTCAATAAGCTGGAAAATCAAATAAGCACTTATGTTAAAAGTTAAACAAGTTGGTTTTCTAGTAAAAAGTCAAAGTCAAAGTCTCATAAGCTCCAGTTCACTTAAATGGGTCAAATAATGAAGATCTATTACAAAAAATAAGTTGTTGCAAGTCAGAATAAGCTAGAATAGCTTATTGATAAGCTGATGATAAAATTGCACTAGCAGGGGCTAGTTTTGGATGTTGAGCAGTGGGAACTTTTCCCACTGCTTGACTATTTTGACTTGTTGTCTTTAGTGACTTTTTCTTGGATTCAGATTTCACAAAGGCACCCAATTGATCTTTGGATCAAAAGGAGTCAATAACAATCAAAATAACACAATCACAAACACCCAATTGATACAGTTTAATCAATTAATCACCAGACATGAACAACAAGCAGTTTAGCATTCAAGAGCAGTTTTAGAACAATCCAGCCAGCCAAATTCAACCAAATGCACACAAAAGCTATAATAAACTCCAATAAGCAAGTCTAAACAGGTTTCATGCACTGGTTCAAAGAATTAAGCAAGATTCAAGCAATGAAAGTTACTGATGAACACTACACATGCAGTTTTCTACTTTTGCTGATGTATTTGACACACAAGCCAATTTCAACACCTCAAATCTTTCAAACAGGTTATGTTAACTTTGTTTAAACCACTTTTATCCCTAAGCATGCATACACACTAAGTGTTCCCAAAATCCTAGGTCAAAACAAGCAGAAACAAGGCCTATATAGCAGATTGATCAATTCAAGTGTTCAAACCCAAAAACTTGCAGCAAAACACTCTCAAACAAAGGTATAGGAGATACAAAGCATAAACAACACTTTCCCTTAACTCAAAAGCAGATTACAAGCATAAATCAGTAGACCCAAACACCCCTTTAACTTTTTCAAATCAAGATTTTCAAAAGCAAAACAAGATTTCAGGCCAACCAAGCATCAATTAACACTAAAACAAGTCTAATAAACAGATTCAAGCAAGAACAAGCCACAAAATTCACAAGAACAACAGTTTCATACAAATATCACCAAAAATCACAATTTATGCAGATTTGGAGATTAAGGATGCAAACCTCATGGATGTACATCCACACCCACGAATTTTGAGCTTATGTGCTAGCAAGAACAAGCACAAGCTTCCACAAAAGCCTGCTAAGATTGAACAAGGGTTAAGCACAATAACATGAAAAATCAGAAACTTGGAAAAATCTTGATTGATGCAAACTTGTTACCCCACACTTGATTATCCCCAAGTTATAAGCCTCACCACACCTTAACCAACTCAGTTAGGATGCTATGATCAGCCCTATAGCCCAAGAATTCCAAGATTGGAACAAGACTTAGCAAAATATCAAGAAAATGAGGAAAATATGCAAACTTGTGCACACTCCTCTTTTGAAAACAGGTTTTAAACTTCAAAAGCAGTAAACTAAGAACAATAAACAAGCAGAATAAAGATGGCACTTGGTCTTTCTTCAAAGCACTTAACTCAAATTCATTAATCTGAAAAAGGATTTACAAGTGTTTGAACAAAGGAAAAACCAAAAGCAGCTGAAAAATGAAGACCTAAGTGGTTTTATATAGCCTTACAAGTGAACTATGAAAGCTAAAAAACGTGTAACCCTAGCTACTTGATCTTCCAAAAATGCCCTTTAGGATTGGCTTCATGTGACAGATTTCTTGGTTGTTTGTGGAGCTGGCAAGCATGTGAAGTTGATCAAAGGTCTCCAATAAGCTTAACTTTCAAGCTTTGTTATGGGACGTTGGATTTGCTTTACTGTTTTGTCTTCTTCTCCAAAGTGAAAAAGCAGGGGAAACATGTGACTTGGTTGATGATGTGGCAAGCTATTTGAAAGTTGGGATGTGATTAAGGCCACCTTAATCATGAATCTGCACTTTATCAAGGCCTAATTGTAACAAGATTAAGAAAACCCAAATCGGCTTAAGAACACCAAGAACATGTTTTTGATCTGTTTTTGTGTTTAAATAAGTGTTAACCGCCTAATTTAAATAATTAATTAAGGGTTAGTTATAACAGATTGTGAGTGGAAAGTGAGGTGGAGTTTTGGTGGGTTGTGATTGGAGGAGAGGGTTGAGTGGGACACGTGGGAGATACTGGTTGGTCTAGGTTAGAATCATGTCTGGCCAGCTTTGGTCCCTTGTTTTCCTTCTTCTTGCCTTTTCACTTTTAATTCTATCAACGCCCATTTCCTTCTTTGTCAACTTTTGCATCTTTACATTTTTGGCCTAAAAACTTTTACAAAGTGAAATCAGGGGTATTTCTTGCCATAATTGAATTCTTCAAGGGCTGGTTTGGTATTTTCTTCAATGATAATGGTCTAGACTTGCAATATTGATAATTTGGAGGACTGAATTTGCCAAGTCTTGATAATTGAGGGACCATTTTTGCCAATTGTTGAAAGTTGAGGGTCCTTTGTGTAATTTTGAGATTTTCAAAGGACCAAACTTGTCATTTCTTGTACTTTGAAGGACTTCATGATGTATTTGACTTTGTGGATGATATTGGTTGACAATTTAGCTTTGTTGAGGGGCTAAACTTGCCAATTCTTCAAAGTTAAGGGTCCTTTTTGTAATTTTGACAAACTTTAGGGACCAAACTTGTAATTATGAGGATACAAGGGTATAAAGTGTCAATTCTTCATAATTGGAGGACCCTTCTTCATAATTCTTCAAATCTTCAAGGGTTGATCTTGGGAAAGCCTTCACTAGGGCTTGGTTCATTGTGCGGCTTCGTTTCCCGTGTTCGTTTTTGCATGATTCTTGTGATCTTTTGTCATTATCTCAATATCCGTACCTAAAATACACAAGCAACAAACACAATCATATATTTGGGTATTTTGATGATATTTAATGTATTTTAAGCCCTATTTGGAAGATGAGACTATGTATAAAAGCAGTCTCATCAGCATGTTTTAAAAGTTTGAACTTCTGCTCGAACTTTATTTACAACCCCGTGTCATTATTGAATGACATTTCTAGTATCGTAAATATTATCGATTCCAGAAGACATGCTATTTTTATCAAAACATTTTTGAACACACAATTTTGAAAGATTTAGAAAAACCTTTTGAGAAATTCTCGAAAAATTATGTTCAATGTTTTGAAAACCAATTACTTGAGCTTAAGATGTTGAATATCTTACAAAACGAGCTCAAGTCCGAGAAGTTGTAAACTTCCCGTTGTAAGGATAAGTTACCATCGGCGATAACCTTTCCTTTTATCTGAAGAACGAGTCCTAAGCTGACATTTACTTAGAAGTCGTTTTCATGAGCTTGAAAACTTGGACTGTTTTAACGGAAAGCTCATGACCGAGAAAGGTTAATTTCTCGTTATGAGGAAAAGTTCTCTTATTTAAAAGATACACTTTCCTTTCTGAGCTTAAAACTTCGAATGTTTTAATACAAGCTCATGACCAAGAAAGGTGAATTTCTCGTTAAGAGGATAAGTTATCATAAAAGATAATCTTTCCTTTATTTTAAGTTCGAGTTACAGTCTGATATTTAACTGTAAGTCATTGTGCATGAGCTTAAAAACTTTGAATGTTTTTAATATAAGCTCATGCCCGAGAAAAATTAATTTCTCATTGTGAGGATAAGTTTATCGTCGGCGATAAACTTTCTTTAATTTGAAGATCGGGTCATCATCTGATATTTAATGATGAGCCTTATACACAAGCTTAAAACCTTTGAATGGTTTTAGGATAAGCTCGTGTCCAAGAAAACTTAATTTCTTGTTAAGAGGGCAAGTTATCGTTGCGTAGATAAACTTCCCTGTCTTTGAAGTCCGGGTCATCGTCTGTCATTTAACGAGGAGCCATAGTGCATGAGCTTAAAAACTTGGAATGTTTTTGATATAAGCTCATGCCCGAGAAAAATTAATTTCTCGTTGTTAGGATAAGTTTACCATCGGCGATAAACTTTACTTTCTTTGAAGATCGAGTTATAGTCTGTGATGTGACTATAAGTCCTTGTGTAAGCTTTAACCATGAATCCCCTGAGATACTAGTTTCTCCGATATCTGCTTCTTCAGCAACCAAACTCTAAGAGTGTCCTTAGTTGAACGGTATACAACGATTGGACCGCTTCGTTCTTTTGGAACATCAACTTTGGTACCTGCATTCTCATTAGGAGTTTGTATACTGTTGCATGGGTTAGAGATATCTATTTTAGAAGCACGTGGGGGTTCACGGTTTTCTTTTCTTGTGTCAGAGGTGGCCTGAGGGGATGATTCACTTGTCTTAGTTGGCAAACGTTTCCTTTTATAGAAAACCTTAAGTTCGGGCTTATGTGATGTATCATCCTTTGCAATTTCCTCCCTAGTAGTCTTCGTAGAATCAGAGACAATCCTAGTTAAAGGGCACTCGTTTCCTACAAGAGTGAAAGTTCTACCAGTGGGGCGCCACATTTTACCAAAGGGTTTGATTTTAGCGACCCACTGGGATTTAAGTCTAGCACGGGAGTTCACCTCATTAAGTAGTTTCTTGATACAAGAATCATGATTTGCCGTAAAGACACATTTTCTACATGTTTTACAGGTAGCATATTTAATGTCCGAGTAAGATCTAGAATTCCTAGATGATTGATTGATGCTCTTAGGATGTGACATGCTACGGTTCGCAGTGTTGGGTAAACTAGAAGGCATCTGACTAGGTTTGAAATTCATATCTCTTACTTGTGTCTTTTGCTTAGCTTCCCTTTGACCAAAATCCTGGCGCACATCAGTTGAACTAGTTCTAGACGTGTTCATTGAGCTATTCTTAGAGAAACTAGAGGCAATCATGTGATGAGGTCTTGCCAAAACTGATTTAGTCACATTAGGCCTAGTTGGTGGAGTGACTGTTCTAGAAATATGACCCAAATCAACTTGGGAGGCAAACCGCGGTCTCGAGGATTGTGGTCGCTCGGATCTAAATGCAGTAGGTTGTCTGACAATCGGTTGTCTGACGAACTGATTTGTAGGCGGTTTCCCCAAGATTGATGGTTTTTCAAGCTTAGTGTCCACACTAGGTCCTCTATTTTTCCTTAACTCGTTTTTCAACGCGGCTATAGCAAAGACCTTTTCCTGTACTTGAGCCTTTAATGTCTCATTCTCTTTGAGCAAGTTATCTTGGGATGCCAACTTAGATTCAAGCAATTGAATTTGTTTCAAAAGATTATCCTTTTCAGCTTTAGAATCTAGAACAGTTTGATCCAATTTTCTTTCAAGAACCACGTTTGACTTTTCAAGTTTTTCAAAGTATGTTTCAAATTTGTCCGTTTTCTTAGAAAATTCAAGTTTGGCATCCTCAAGATCTTTTGATTGCCGAGCTACGATCGTTTCGAGCTCTTTAATCTTGGAATCAGAATCAGTTAACGAAGCAGTTATAATACAATTATCATGATGTACTATAGCATTCTGAACAATCTCTCCCCCATTATGACTTACATCGGATGAATCAGAAGTGGTATTGCTATCACTCGTTTCCATCCCATGTTTGTCATAATTAGGTTCAGAATTCTCAATATGCGGCATATCATCAGCATATACATCATAAACAACATTACATTGTACCATGTTTGCAGGCTCTGCGTCATAGATGGGTAAGGTGTCATCAAGAGAAATCTCGTGAACATTCCCTGACGTGCCACTGGCATCATGTTGTCCGCCTGATTCTATGCTCTTGGCATCGTTAGGCTCCAAGTTTTCAACCGTATGACCAGTTTCCTCTTGCATCGAAGAGTCTTGCACTCCATTATCATACCCTTGCTGAAGTCGAGATCTTTCATAAATCGAAGACGAGACCGATGTCATGAGTTTCAATATTGTATCACGAAAAATTCGAAGTTCGGTATGTGTATCTCGAAGAAATGATTGGCAAAGCATTGAACTTTCAGACTTGATGATATTGAATTGGAGGAAAGGCGTGAGTTGTGTCACAAGAGCCTTATATGCAAGTGCCGATGCAGAGTGATTAAAGTTGTTATGGTTGAGTTGCTCGGCGAGTTGGGTCAAAGTGGTGAAGATTGAGTCGATGAATATATGACGATCTTGTCCAAAGATTGTCACAAATTCGCTCCCTCCTTGAATCCCCGAAAGAGTGACAAGATGAGACTGGAGCATTTGAAAGGAGGTGATGCCACTTTTCCTAACTTTGTTTTGCATTAAATGCGATTCTCCCTTTTGACATGTCGAATCGAACGAATCCATTAAATATCGATTGAAAATGACGTGGATGTTGTTGTTTTCGGGATTTTAGAATTCGTGAAAAGACGAAAGACCCGTAAATAACACTTAAAATTCGTCGATTGATGATATAAATGAAGCTCGTCACTTTGACTCGACACGTTTTTCTTGAAATCCGGCCACAATAACGTTTATTCCGACAAATATATAAATATATAAATATAAAAAGTTTATCTTAAAAAAAATAAATATTAAAAAAATAAATATAAAATATAAAAAGTTTAACTTTTTTTTTAAAAAAAAATAAATATAAAATATAAAAAAAATTAACTTTTAAAAAGTAAATAAAAAAAATAAGGAAAACTGGTATGTAACGGTTTTTTAAAAAATCTTAGATAAGATTGACAAATAACAGGCATCAATTGCCTTGTTTCCTCCGTCCCTAATATATTAATCTACACGTGGCTTACTAAAAACAAAAAACTTTGGATACTCCGTCCCACTACTTTAACCTAATCTCTCTTCTCAATCACAAAATAACTCTTCCGTCTCTTTCTCCTTCACAAAAAATTCAACCGATCCAAAAGTCTCATAACCTCCCAAAACTCGTTTGATCCGCCTGCCAATACACCAATCGTCCTCTATCTGTTCTAATTTTTGCAACTCAAAAACCCACGTAGATTTGTTCTTGATCGCAAATAACAAGCTCAATCACCAGACGTGAAGAAGATCTTCAAGATCCTTAAAGGGGGTCTCGGGTAGGTTTAAATTATGTTTATTTGTTGAGTCCCTCTCTCATCTGTAGAGTCTTGCTGTAGATCGATGAAAGTTTGAAGTGAAACTGAGATCGAGAATCGAATGATTTTGGTTTGTTGGAGTCTTTTTGGTTTTATGGTCTTTTTGGTCTTGTTGGTTTTGGTTTTTGGTTTTTGAGTTCAAAAGGTTTTCGTGTTTGTGTTGGGTCTGAGACTGGATGTGTTTGTTAGGGGGAGTCGGGTGGGTGGATGGAGAGAGGAGTCGTTTTGAGGGGTTCTGTTAAAGAGAGTGGGGATGTTGAGAGGGTGGGTCGAGGGTCGAGGGTGTTGAGAGGTGTCAGGGTGTGAGGGTCGAGAGGGTTTGAGTGAGGGTGAGTGTTGTGGGTTTGGGGGTGAGCTAAGGTGTGAGTTGGGTCGAGATTGTTATTAAGTGAGACGTGAGTCGAGAGGAGGGTGTGGAGTCCGAGAGTTTGTTTGTGTTGATGGGTTTGGTTGTCGAGTCAAGGGTCGGGAGTCAGACGAGGGAGTATTGGTGATTGTGTTGCGTTGAATGCGATTAGTTGGTTTTGGGTCGAGTGTTGTGTCGAGGGTCGAGTCTTGTGACTGAAGTCGAGAGGTCGAGTAAAGATTTGTGTGGGTTTGTGTTTGTTTTCCGTTATGTTTGAATATGGTTCATTCGGAAGAATTTATTCATTCGGAACTTTTCATTCATTCGGAAGTGTCATTCATTCGGAAGTTTCGTTCATCCGGAACTATTCATTCATCCGGAACTTTTCGTTCACCCGGAAGTTTCGTTCACCCGGAACTTTTTTTTTTGTTCGTCCGGAACTTTGTTCGTCCGGAAGTTTGTTCGTCCGGAACTTTGTTCGTCCGGAACTTTGTTCACCCGGAACTTGTGGTTTGATTCGGAACTTTTAGAATGACAGTTTTGTTGGGACTGAGTTGGACAGAAAGATTGAACTTTGGACAGTTATGATAGGGCTGATAAACGAAAAGCAAGCTGATAAACAAAAATGATAAAACTGATAAACAAAAATGATAACTGATAACTGATAAACGAAAAAACTGATTAAAAAATTTTTATATATAAAAAACTGATTAAAAGAAAAGAAAAAAAAAACTAATAATAGAAAAATTAAAGTGGAAACTGAAAGGATAAAATTAAAAGTTCAATAGAAGGAATTCAAACAAAAAGGCAATCAAAATAGAAAGGATTTAATCAAAAAAATACAAAATTAAAAAGAGAAAAACACAAACTTTTTATAAAAACACAAACTTTTTAAGATTTGATAATGAAATTTTTGATTTTTGTATAAAAATTTGTGATTTTTATCTAAAAAGTAAGTAAATCTAAAGATTTGACATGATTTAACACATAAAAACACAAACTTTTTATAAAAAATACAAACTTTTTAAAATTTAAGCATGATTAAATCAAAACCCACCAAAATCAATAAAAAATAAAAGCAAGAATAAACCAATCAAACCTTGGCTCTTGATACCAATTGAAGGTCTATGTAATTATTGGCCTATTCTACATGATTGATTAGATGGATAAAGATGGTTGATTAATAGATTAATATAAAGAAGATGAAGAAAGGAGATGAAGGAGTAGAGAGAGAAAGGAGAGAAGGGAGAAAGTTAGAGAGAGAAAATAAAGATGGAATGATTAAAATGTGAAATGAACAACCACCAACCCCTCCTAACATGCTAGGAGGGGATATATATAGCACACCCTACATGTGGGCTATATGGACTATACATTAACTAAATGGATCACGAGCCCATTACATAATTATCGTTGGAGCGACCGATCCTTCATAAATACGTAAAACGTATTTCCAACACACACATATATATATATATATATATATATATATATATATATATATATATATATATATATATATATATATATATATATATATATATATATATACATATATGTTGACCCAGGTTTGTAAGAATAAGGTGTTTGCTTGTGACTGAAATATATTTGACGTGATTCAGACTTCGTAGGCCAAGGTGAGTTCATAGCTTCACTTTTTAAATTCTTTAAAATGATTTAAAAACCCATGAGGGGGATGTATGCTAAAAATGGAATACATGTGTTTTTGAACTGTATGCTTTTACTGAAATATGTTATTGCACGAGTGCCAAAACTGTTACTTAAATTTCAAAGTCATTGAACACTTTATGTGTGCGATAATATGGTGAATAGATCTATTGGAAGTAACGAATCCTGTTTGTGTTACCCGTACCGTGGGTAATCAAGCACACTTTATTATAATTAATGGGTAATCTGCACCTCTAGATTACTTGTCATGACATTCTGTCATGATGGTCACTTCGGTGAATTCTCGTTAATTTTGATGTTATGAGCTTAGTGAAATAAAATATTGTTTTATATGAGCAAATAGTAACGTAGCTCGAGGTGGTAAACATGTATTCAAAACTGCTATTACAAACCTACGAATTCACTCGGCCTTTATCCTGACTTTTAAACATATATTTCAGGAAATTGTGACTGATAGCATAGAGAAGCATAAGGATGACATGAAGAGGCACAAGCTTGAAATTATTGATATAGATTTTGGGAACCTCATATTGTAAAACTCTGATTTCTAAATAATATATAAAGAAAGTTGATTTAATCACTCTTTTGAGTTGTTTTCTATCATTATGACATGTGTTCTATGAAGTAATACCCCAAATTAGCTTCCACCGCTATAAGGTAAAAATGGGGATGTTACAAAATCTGCTATTCTTCTCGACTATTTAAGCTGGAGTCAACGATGGTTCTTCATATTTTGCAACAACTTTTCACATACATTCTCTGATTGTTATGATTATTGTTTGGTGATTATTGAGATCTCTTTTATGTTTTCTTGGTTTGATTTGTAAGACTATTATCGATCTATATAATAGATCTAACACAGGTTAGCTGAGGGTATATTATTAGGGTTTTGATCTTCAATATTGTTTTGATAATCTTGAATTGTGATCCAAGATTAATGCTGTTTTAATTCAAATCTTTTCATGGTATCAGAGCAAGGATTTCAATCTTCCTCTAAAAAACAATCGGTTTTATCATTTCTTCAAATCTTGATCTATTAACTTGTGTTAATTGTTCCTTTTGTTAAAAGTAATATGAATCGGTAATTTCTTGATAAACACCTAATTTTTGGAAAAAATAAGGTTTGGTAAATTTGGGGGTTTCTTGATTCTTGGATTCTGGTAGACAATTAACCGTGGTTAGTTGTTGTTGGAAGCTGTTCTTGGACGGAATCGTTTGATTTGGTGGTTAATTGATCCTAATTGGAGAATTACGGTTTCACTGTTGATTAAGGTTCTGGGTTGATTCTTTTGATTCATATAAAAGGAATTATTATTCTTTCAATTGTTATGTTGCTGTTGATAGCGTTGTAACACCTCTCTTCTCCTTTCTTTATATTGATTATGATATCTGTTTTTGGTTTGGTTTTTTTTGTTCATTATTGTTTCTTTTGCTTTCTTGTTTTCTCGTTCTTGATCAGAGTTTAGCCCTAGACTTGCCATCCTTGAATATTTTGTAATCTTGGAAATAACTGGTTTGATCTTGATTTTCTAGTGTTTTTTTAGTTTTCTTGTTGTTTGCTTGTTCTTTATTGTGTGCTGTAATCATGTCTGTGCATAGTTTTACAGATGATGAATTTGAACCATATAATGAAGAGGAAGATGATAATGTCACATTAATAAGTAACTTGACTTAAGTCACCCATTACATTTGCATCCTAATGATTCTGCTTCTCTTACTGTGGTGTATATAAAACTTAAAGGGACTAAAAACTATCAAGTGTGTTCATGTGCTATGCAACTTGCTTTACAGGGTAAAAATAAGACTTGTTTTATACATGGTACTTGTAGGAGGTCCAATACTGATGAGGTCTTGGGTAATCAATGGGACAGGGTTAATGCTATTGTTCTTGGGTGGATTTTAAAATCAATTTCTGAAGAATTGTATCTAGGGTAGTTTTTTTTCTAGAAGGGCCTCTCATGTTTGGGATGAACGTAGAGAAACCTATGATAAGGTTGATGGTTCTGTTACTTTTAATTTGCACCATGAAATCAACTCTTTGTCTCAAAATGGTTTGTCTATTGTTGATTATTATCATAAATTGAATTCCTTATGGAAATAGTTTGATGCTTTAGTTAAGTTGCCTAGATGTACTTGTCATGATGCTGAAGACTTTAAAAAACACAATGATCTGATGAAAAAATTATGCAATTCTTGATGGGTCTTGATGAGTCTTATATGAAAATTAGGAGTTCTTTTTTATCTAGGGATCCTTTACCTAATGTTAGGAATGCTTACTCTATTATTTCTAGTGAGGAGTCACATAGGGTTGTTACTACTAGTAACACTTCTGATTTCTCTTCCTGGTCTTAAAACTCTGCTTTTAATGTTAGCATTCCTAATAAAGGTAATTTTTAAAGGCCACAGGCTTTTGGTAATGGACCTAGATCTAATAGTGGGACTAGACCTAGTGACAATTGAAATAAAAGGGTTACTGGGGTCCCCACCCCAGTTTGTGAGAACTGTGGTTTCAATGGTCATACCATTGATAGATGTTTCAAGTTGATTGGTTATCCTGCTGATTTTGGGAAAAAATAATAATATGGGCTTTAAGAGTAATAACAACATAAATAATAAGTCTAATAATTCAGTTGGTTCTAGTTGTTCTTCTGGATTCTCGAATGAGCAACTATCTACTATGGTTGCTTTATTAAAAAAATTCTGTTAATGGGGAAATGTTCATGCCAATATGGCAGGTAATTTTATGAACACAAGTTCTATTTTTCATAAAAACTTTGAGAAGTTTTTTTGTTTTAAAAGTAAGATTCATTCTAAACTTGTCACTAATGGAATGATTACAAATTCTAGAGCTAACCAACACATGACTTTTATTGACAAACATCTAGTGATTGTTATAGATATTTCTTATTTAAAGATTAAAGTTACTCACCTAATAGGACTAAGGCTTTTATAACTAAAATTAGAAATATACCGTTAACTAGTTATTTGACTTTATTTTATATGTTGGTGGTTCCTCCATAATGTGTTAGTCTGATGTCATTTCATAAAGTGACAAGGGATAGTAAACTGGTTATTGTTTTTTATAAGTGTTATATTCTGGATCAGGATTTAAAAGGAGGAAAAAAATTGGGGATTGGTAGACAGTTTGATGGTTTATATTACTTTGACGGAAATCAAGGTATAGGATTTGAGAATCCTAGTGTTAATACTTTATGATATTTGACTAAATATACTTGGCATTGTAGGCTTGGTCATCCTTCTAATCATGTTTTTGACATTTTGAAATCTAGTTTAACTCTTGATAATAATAAAACTAATATTGTTTGTGAAATTTTTCAAATGGCTAAATAGATTAGAGAACCATTTCCTCTTAGTGACCATGTAACTACTAGTCCTTGTGAGTTAGTTCACCTAGAATTGTAGGGACCATATAAGGCTACTAGCAGGGATGGTTTTAAATATTTCCTTACTGTTGTGGATGACTATACTAGGTCTGTTTGGGTTTAGTTGTTGAGGAATAAAACTGAAACTTATGAAAATTTGATGGTGTTTTACAATCTGCTTCAAAATCAGTTTTCTAAGAAGGTTAAGACTTTACGCAGTGATAATGGCTCATGATTTGTTAATCATAAATTTGTAAGTTTTTGTGAGAAAATTGGGATTATACATCAGACCTCTTGTATTTATTCACCTCAACGAAATGGAGTTGTTGAGAGAAAACATAGATATCTTCTTAATGTTGCTAGAGCTCTTCTCTTTCAGGGAGGGTTACCTTTGTCTTTTTGGTCTAAATGTATTATTACTGCTACATATTTGATTAACAGATTACCATCCTCTGTGCTGAATGGATTGTGTCCTTTTGATCTTATATAATCTCCTTGTCTTAAGCATCTCAGATCTTTTAGGTGTCTTGCTTATGTTACTATCTTAAATAATCATGATAAGTTTGGATCTAGATCTGAGAAGTGTGTGCTAATTGGTAATACTAACTTTAAGAAGGGTTATAAGTTGTTTAGTCTTGATAGAAAACAAGTAATTTTTCTAGAGATGTTAACTTTTATGAGGATATACTTCCTCTTAAGAATAATGTTTCTTCTAAAGTTGATTTTGTTCAACTACTCACATCTTTAAACTTCTTTGATCCTTCTAATTATTGTGATCCATCTCCTAAAATGCTCGATGATGATAAATTGTTTGACCCGACCCTACAAGGTATGGCAGCTCCTCTCCTCACTCTGGTAGCATTCTAGAGTCCACTCATGAGAATAAGGGAGGGCATTCTCAGGATCAGGTAATTGTTGCTAGTGAGGATGAGATGGTTGCTAACCATGAGGATATTCTTAATGTAGATGGCTTTGAGGGAATTAAACCCTTGGTTCCTTCTTAAGATGATGGTGCACCTTCTATTAGGAAGTCTTCTAGACAGTCTGTTTTTCCTAAAAATTTCAATGATTTTGTAGTTGAGTCTAAGGTTAAGTATGGTTTAGAGATATATGTAAATTACTCTTATTTGACTAGAGATAATTTTTGTTTTACTTCTGTGCTTAATAAGACCTTTGAACCTAAGTTTTTTGGAAGCATCTCAGCATCAGCATTGGGTTGATGCTATGAATGCTGAGATGGATGATTTATATAGAAATAACACATGGGAATTGGTTGATCTTCCAGATGGAAGAAAAGCTATTAGTTCTAAATGGGTATACGAGATTAAGTTCAAATCTGATGGGGATATTGAAAGATTTAAAGCTAGAATGGTTGCACAAAGGTTTAATCAAAGGGAGGGAATTGGCTTTGATGAAACTTTTTCTCATGTAGTTAAAATGGTTACATCTAGATGTCTGATTAACCGAGTTGTCCATTCTGGTTGGACTTTGTATCAGTTGGATACTAATAATGATTTTTTGTATGGTGACTTTAATGAAACTGCTTATATAAGGCTGCCTCCTGGGTATTTCCCTTAGGATGAAAAAAGGGTTTGCAAGTTAAATAAGTCGTTATATGGTTTAAAATAAGCTTCTAGGCATTAGAATGCTAAACTTACTTTTGTTCTTGTGGAAGAATGGCTTTCAACAAAGTAAAAGTGATATTAGTTTGTTTACTAAATCTTGTGGTGGTTGTTTTTGAAGGAATACGTACATGAAATAATATATGTCCGGAAGTCGTCCCGAGCATAAGGAGACGCACACGTAAATTGTTAAGCAATATATAATTAATATTATATTAAATATTAATTATAGTTAAACAAATAAACCAAGAAGGGAAAGCCGAGTAAAAAGAAACAAAGAGAAACACCTTTTGTGCTTGTAGTTGATGGAAGCCCACCTCCTTAAGTAGGTGGAATTAATACCTTAAATAGTTAAGATATGAGGCTATATAAGGAGGTTTTAGAGTCCTCATTATTCATAATTTTTATCCCTAAATCTTTCCTCCTCTCTTCATTTAGTTGATCGGCCGAACACCCGAATTAGGATTTCGGTTTGTTCGAGTGGTTCGACCAAGAAGAAAGAAATAAGTGTTTCTTTAGTTGATTGATTCAAGTGGTTTGGTTTATTAGGTTTAACACAAACGCACTAGCATACTTATTGCTTGTATAAACGTATTGTGTGCGTATAATTAGAGAGATCATTGTTTGATCTTTATTGGGTTTTTGGTTATTTGATTGTTTGATAAAGGTGAATTAATCCATTGCTAAAAGGTACGCTTTTCTTTATCGTTTATGTTAATTACTTGTCTATACGTGATCTAAATTATTCCGTTGCGTACTCGTGATTATTAACGTGTTAATATGGTTAAGGGTTTTTATAAATTTCAACGGTTTTATTGCTTTACTTGTATATGTTGATGACATAATTATCACTGGTAATAGTAAAACTGCTATTGATGACTTTAAAGAATTTCTTAAGTCTAAATTTATGATAAAAGACTTAGGGAAGTTAAAATATTTTCTTGGAATAGAAGTATTAGATACTCCTACTGGTATTTGTTTGAATCTAAGGAAATATTGTCTTGATCTTGTTGCTGAATTTGGATTGTTGGCTAATATACCTTCTTATATTCCTATACAGCCAAACATAATTCTGGCATTTGAACCTACTAGTGATGATCCTATGCTTGATAACATTACCGATTATCAAAAGTTAATTGGTAAACTGATCTATCTGACCGTTACTAGGCCAGATATTGCTTATGCTGTTTCATGTCTCAGTCAGTTTATGCACAACCCTCTTAGAAGTCATCTGAAAACTATTTTAAAGGTATTGAGATACCTTAAAGGGTCTCCAGGTAAAGGTATTGATATAGTTAGACAATCTGTTTCTAGTATTAGCATAAAAGCTTATACTGATGCAGACTGGGCTAGATGTATTGTTACAAGGAGATCTGTGACTGGGTATTGTGTTTTCATAAATAGGTCATTAGTGTCTTGGAAAAGTAAAAAACAAAACACTATTTCTAAAATTTCTACAAAAGCTGAGTACAGAGCTCTAGCTTCTGTCAAATCTGAAGCGATTTGGGTTGTAAATTTTTTGAAAGACGTCAATTGTAAAAGTCTTTTACCTGTACAAGTGTTTTGTTAATAACTCAGCAATTAAGATTGTTACCAACCTCATTTTTATGAGAGAACAAAACATTTGGAAATTGACTTACATTTTGTAAGAGAAAAGGTTATAGCTGGGGTTATTAAAGTTGTAAAAATAGGCATTACAAATCAAATTCCAGATGTTTTAACAAAGGGATTGGACATTAAACAACACAACATGTTGTGTGGTAAAATGGGACTTATTGACTTGTTCCAGAATAGAATTAAGGGAGGATGTTAAAAATAACCTTTCTTAATTTTACTCTGGGTATATCTTAAGGGACTTATGTGCAATATTTATTTTGGTTGTTTAGCTAGTTTAGAAGTAACTGGAGTATGCTTGATAGCTTAAGGACTAAAGTGCAAGTCATAAGAATTTGAGTGCAAAGTTGCTATTCTTCTAGACTATTTAAGCTGGAGTCAATGATGGTTCTTCATATCTTGCAATAACTTTTCACACACATTCTCTTATTTTTCTGATTCTTATTTGGTGATTGGGATTGAGATCTCTTGTATTGTTTGTGGATTAGATTTGTAAAACTATTATCGATCTAGATAATAGATCTATCACAGATTAACTGAAGATAAATTATTAGGGTTTTTATCTTTAATATTGTTTTGATAATCTTGAATTGAGATTCTAAGATCTAAACTGTTTTAATTCAAATTTTTCAGTGTTCAAATTCATTCAGTGATACAATGTTTTGTACTGCAGCGATTTTAGTATTTTGCTATTTAATTATTTGTTTACACATAAAGTAAAGAAGCTAGAAAAGTTTAAGGGAAAGGCCCTTTTAAGAGCTTTTGTTTAGTAAGAAGCCAATCATAGTACATTCATGATATATTAAGCTACTAATACCTCAAATAAGCTCACCGAAAAACCCTGTCAGATTTAGTGGATCATGGATGCCTTGCAAAAAGCTACATAATTATGGAGTCTTTGTCTTAGCTTATTTAGGGGTGTTTACCAAATTAAGTGGTAAAGATTTACTATCATTTTAACCGAGTTTTTTACTAAATAGTAGTCTTTTTAATAAATAATTACCAATGTATGGCATTTTTGAAAATATTAACTAATGTATGGCGAAATAGCATTTTCCATTCTCTTTCACCTTTTGTTTATTTGTTATCCCCAAACATCTTTCATCCTTTCTCTAAGACTCTAACCTATATATATTACATGTATATAATAAAACGTTGATTTATGTTCTATATATTTTACGTTAACGTAATTGCTATTGTACATTACTGCATATTCTATTGTTTTGGTTAGATAGTGGTATTTTATTTGGTTCATACTGGCATCAAAAAATTTTATATCTTTTTTTCGAAATTTTAGATTCTCTTAAAAAAAATTAATTTATTTTTTAGACTATTAGAATTTTTCCAATTTGTGTAAAATTCGAAATTTTTTATAAATATTGAAATTTTCTTTCAAAATTTTGAATCTTTCTTAACCTGAACATTGTGAACCAATTTTAAAAATTTTAGATATGTTCTCAAATTTTCCAAAACTTTTGATTTTCACAAAATTGAAAAAATCCAAAGGTGTTCGAAAAAAATTCTAAAATCTTTGGAAAAAATTTCAAAAGTTTTCGAAATAAATATAATATATTTTTTTAAATTCCTAAAATTTTCGAAAAAAAATCTAAAAGTTTCGGAAAAAATATAAATGTTTCGAAAAAAATCTAATATTCTCGAAAAACAAATCTATAATTTTCGAATTTTTTTAAAAATGTCGCAAATTTTAGATATTTTTAAAAGAATTAAATACGGTGGGATGATAATAATTTTTTGTAAAAGGATAAAAAAAAATTATGGAATAAACCGGTGGTGCCGATAACAAATTACAACTTGAGAACAAACTGATGTTAGAGGGGTCTCGGACGGGTGTGCAATAGGTGCGGCCGCACAGGGCCTCCACTTAAAAAGGACCACATTTTCAGTAATTTCGCATATAAACAGATATAATATCAAACATGTACGAGACAATAATTCAAATTTTTAAGAATTTTTTCTTTAGTTTACAATGTCATAGGGCCTCTTTGTTGTTCTCGCCTAGGGCCACCGAAAACCACGAGACGACCCAGACTGATGTAGTCGGAACGAAATTTGAAAGTTCATTGTTGATGTCATTGAATAAAATAGTTCGTTTATCAAATCGGCACAAAATTAAAAATACGTAACTATTTAACAGTTTTTATCTTTAAATTACCAATAATCTTTAAGTAGAATTAGTAAACATAGAATAAATTAAAAAAAATGTACTTTTAAGATGATGTTTTTTTATTGCCTTTGAGGAATAGAGAACGAGCGGGTGAAATGACATTTTGATGTCTTTTGTAATTTATGTTTAATGTCAAATGAAAAAATAGACATATCATTAAATTTAGTAAGTCAAACAATACAATGGAAAATATTTTTGAAGATATCATGAAATGGTAATTACTTTTTAAGAAAACAATGAGTTGGTAAAAAACTCCATTTTAACCCTCCTTATATTTTGTTTTCAGATTGAATCTCTATTTGTCATAAAGTACGGAATAATTTCCATAAACATAACAATAGAAACACAATAAAATTCAAATTTGGAAAGTATAGTACCACATAAAACATAAAAACATACTAGAAAGAAATCTTGATACCATAATAATGATACAAAAATATAGTAATTTCTATAAATAAATAAAAAGGCGGTTGAGCTGACTATATAAGCACACAAAGTCTCCATTAAAAAACTTGCTCAACTCTCTCTGTCTCTCCATCGGTCGGTCGATATATACGATTTCTCACTGCACCAAACGTGTCTACTTCAACCGACTCGGTTTCTCAAGAACAAACCACTGTAAGGATGGAGCCTATAGTGAAGTCGGATGAAGAACAGTCGGTTACTGAAGTACTACAAGGTGGTTGTTTGTCTGTGAAAGGTTATGACGACGATACGCCTACTTTAGAAGTTTGTATTAGTGATTTTTGTGGATCGAATGCTTCGGAAGATGATCATGCTGAGGGAAATACTATAGACAAAGTCAAGGCAGGCTATGATTCACCGGTTGAAGATGGCGAGCTAGATCGATTCCCTTGGCAGGATGAAGAAGTGGAGGAAAGAGATTGTGTCGACTATGAATCTGATAATATGTATGAATACAGTTTTGATGGTACGGAATCAAGCGAGAATGAAACTAGTATTGATCAACATCAAAACATTGGAGCAGTAGGTGCAGAAACTATCAACAACATTGCACATGATGATAGATCAGACGTCTCCGACAGAATGAATAATCTGCAGGCACATTCTCAATCTGCTTTTATAGAAAATAAAGATGGAAAATACATTTCCGAGAGGAAATTTGTATATAACGAGTCTAGTGGAGGCAGGATACTGAGATCAACATCGTCTTTTGGTGTGCGCAAAGCTGGCTTAAGTGGTGGTTACATACGTTGGAGCAGATCTGATAATATTGGAAATGCATACTCGCGAGACAGGAGTGATTTTGGTCCTGTAAAGTTCATGGGACGTGACAGGCCATCGTACCAACGTCGCACCCCAAATGATGCCAGAGGTCAATGGGGTGATTCCTTTTCAAGGAACAGTCACGGGTACCCTAGGCCGAGAAATGTTATTGGAAGATCAGTTGTGAGGCTTGGTGGACCAAATGGTGTTGAGAACAAGGAACCTATAAGTTATTATCCGAGGGCGAATTATAGGGCATTCAACACAGGTGAAAGAAATGAGTCTTATGGTAGTATTCACAGGGGACAACCACCACCAAGGAGTCTTAGTCGTGACGAGTTGAGAAGAGCTCCTCCCCAAGAATACAAGGCTCCTGGTCCATTCTATACCGAAAGAAAAGTACCTTCGTTTTCTTCAAACTTCAATCAAAGTGGTCATATTTCTCAATCTCGGAAGCGATCCCGGTCAAGATCTAGATCAGGGTCTCCCATAGCATGGCATTTTCAGAAGAAAGGAAACTTGGATACGAAAGAGCAAAGCCGAGATTACAGGCCTGATACAAGATTACCTCTTCGTAAGACCGGTGAAATTGAATCGCTTCTTGGCCCTCCAACAAAGTGCCATGTGTCTCCTCAATGTGTTTCCAGAAGCTTTGATGACCGGAACGTTATCAATGGGCAATATAGAGACAGGAGAGCAACACCAGTCCGAACTTTTCAGCGGGACCAAAGGTTTGAAGCACGTGGATATCCTGGAAGGTTCAAGTCAAATGTTCATTTCCGCCCGACTCCACACCCTGAAAGGTTTCCAGGTAATAGAGAGAAGTTTGCGGCTAATAGTGATGACAAATATGGAATGATGAACAGAGGAAGGCCCTTTAGGAATGACTATATTAAGGATCACAGTAAAGTTAACGGCTTCAGATACACTCCTAATGAAGATAGGTCCTTCAGAGATCCGGTTAGACGGGATATACCCAAGAATACTAGTGAGGAGAGTGGTTGCAGATACACCACTGTCTACTAACAAGATGTTCAACCCAGAGAAAGGGGATTTTGACAAAGATAATTAGCAAAGGGAATGATGACTTCCTTCCTATGGCTTTCGTTAAGTCTGTGTTTTTTATGTCAGTTTCACAAGGGATTTTCTAGTTCGTACATATTTATGTCAGTTCCTCAAACTATATGACTTTAATGACACACTGTCTTTGTGAGTTTGTGAGAAAAAAAGCAGCAAGTTAAATGTGGATATGAGACATGGAATGATAAAGACCGGATTATAGATGGTCAATCTCTCAAAAAATAGATTAAGAAACGAGAATTGGTGGTACTAATGTGAATGTGAATGCTAATAATGTGAATGCTAATGCTGGAGGAAATATAGGAGGACTTGGAACTAATGCACCTGAAGTTGGTGGTTGTACTTATGTGACGTTCATGAAGTGTGATTATCTACCTTTTAATGGAACTGAAGGTGTTGTAGGATTAAGCCAGTGGGTTGAGAAGATTGAGTCGGTGTTTCGGATTAGTAAGTGTAAGGAGGAAGATAAGGTGACTTTTGCTATGGCTACTCTTAAAGGTCGTGCGTTGACTTAGTGGAACGGGAGAATTGCCTTCATGGGTATTGATGCTGCTAATGCTACTCCTTGGGCTGAAATTAAGAAGTGGATGACTTTGGAGTTCTGTCCTCGTAGTGTGATTATTTGGCTAGAACAAGAGTTGATTCATTTAAGAATGAAAGGTGTGGACATTGATAGTTACACAAACCGATTCCATGAGTTGGCCTTGCTGTGTCCTCGATTGGTGGAACCCGAAGAGATCCGAATTGAACAATATATTAAAGGGTTGACCAAGAATATCCGGGGGGACGTGACGTCATCTAAACCACTGACCATTGATGATGCTGTTCGAATGGCTTACCAACTCATTGGACAGATAATTCAGGATAGGGAAGATGAAGCCCGTGTTGGTGTGAAAAGAAAGGGTGATGGTGATCGTGTAGATAGAGGTGATAATAGAAAGAATTTCAATCGCCGTCAGAACCAGAGAAAGGGGAATGCAAATGCTCTTACCAACAAAACACCGCGCAACGATGATAGATGTCCTAAGTGTGGCAACAAGAGGCATGTTGGCGACTGCTGGAAGTGCCGAATTACGGAAAGCTTGGACACAAGGTTGAAAGGTGTAAGAAGGGAACCATTTGCTTCAACTGTAATGAAGAAGGTCATAGGAAATCGGATTACCCTAAGTTGAAAGCGATTGTGCCTGGAAGAAACCCCCAGGGTGGTGCTTATCAACTTGGAACAGTCGAGGTGAAGAAAGAGGATCCGAATGTCGTTACTGGTACGTTTTTACTCAACAATCATTATGATGTTGCTTTATTTGATTCGGGTGCTGATAGGAGCTTTGTATCCACTAAATTTAGTGCCCTTATTGACATTGAACCTGTTGAGATAAATACCAGTTACGAGGTGGAATTGGCTAATGGTAAATTAGTGAAAACTAATAAGCTATTAGAAGGATGCTCTCTAAATCTCTTGAACTATTCCTTTCTGATTGATTTGATGTTGATAGAATTAGGTAGTTTTGATATTATTATTGGTATGGATTGGTTGTCGTTGAATAATGCTACTATTTTATGTGGAGAAAAGAAGGTTAAGATTCCTCTTAGGAATAGGACGTTAGTAATTGATGGTAATCGAGGTGAATCCCGTTTGAAAATCGTTTCATGTATTAAAGTCCAAAAGTACATCTGGAACGGTTGCGAGTTATTCTTAGCTCAAGTGACCGGGAATGAGTCTAGGGAGAAACGATTAGAAGATGTACCTATTATCTGTGAATTTCCTGAGGTATTTCCTAAAGATTTACCCGGACTTCCACATAAGGCAAGTTGAGTTCCAAATCGATTTAATTCCTGGTGCTGCACCGGTGGCACGTGCGTCATACCGATTAGCCCCTTCTGAATTAAAGGAGTTATCTGAACAACTTAAGGAGTTGTCTGATAAAGGTTTTATTCGACCGAGCTCGTCGCCTTGGGGAGCTCCGGTCTTGTTTGTTAAGAAGAAGGATGGATCTTTCCGTATGTGCATTGATTATAGGGAACTAAATAAGTTGACGATTAAAAATCGATATCCTTTACCAAGGATTGATGATTTGTTTGATCAACTACAAGGATCTAGTGTGTATTCTAAGATAGATTTGCGATCTGGATATCACCAACTTCGCGTCCGTGAAGAAGATATTCCTATAACTGCATTTAGAACTCGTTATGGACACTATGAATTTCAAGTAATGCCATTTGGATTAACTAACGCACCTGCGGTTTTCATGGATTTAATGAATCGAGTGTGCAAGCCCTACTTGGATAAATTTGTGATTGTGTTTATTGACGATATTCTAATCTATTCTAAGAATGAAGATGAACATAGAGAACATTTAAGGATTATTTTGAGTTTGTTAAAGGATGAAAGGTTGTATGCTAAGTTTTCGAAATGTGATTTTTGGTTAGATTCTGTGCAATTTCTTGGTCATGTGATTAACAAGGATGGAATTCATGTTGATCCTGTAAAGGTTGAAGCCATTAAGAATTGGTCTGCACCGACAACGCCAACGGAAGTGCGACAGTTCTTAGGATTGGCTGGCTATTATAGGCGATTCATTAAAGAATTTTCTTTAATAGCTAAACCTTGTCCATGAGAGTTCTGTTCATCCGTTCTGCTAACCTATTCTGTTGCGGCGTCCCGGCAACTGTCAAATGTCTAGCAATCCCACTCTCAGTGCATAGCTGATTAAACTCTCGGTTACAGAACTCAAGACCATTATCCGTCCTAAGCATCTTAACCGTCCTCCCAGTCTGATTTTCTACTAACTGCTTCCACTCTTTGAACTTCCCAAATGCTTCGTGTTTGAACCTGAGAACATAAACCCATACCCTCCTGGAATAATCATCAACAATAGATAAGAAATACCTCTTACCTCCCAATGATTCCACCTGAGACGGACCCCAAAAGTCTGAATGAACATAGTCTATCACTCCCTGAGTAGTGTGCCTTCCTACACCGAAACGGACTCGATGTGACTTTCCCATAACACAATTCTCCCAAAAATCGAGCTTACCTAGACTCTTCTTGCCAAACAAACCCTGCTTTTTCAGCACGTGTAGTCCCGCCTCACTGATATGTCCCAGTCTTTTATGCCAAACCTACACAAGACTGTCTTTTTCTTCAACACTAGCATTGAGCTCACCGGCCACTGCATGCCCATCCAAAGAGTACACACAGTTCTCCCTTCGGGTTCCAGATATAATAACCCTAGAACAATTGTAAAACCCGTATTTAAAAATCAGAATATTTAAATACGCGATTTAATGTTAATAAACTATATAAGTATTAATTATTAGACAGAGATATAAATGAAGAAATTAAATACGCAATCCCAGTTTATTTAATTAATTCAAGTATTACGTACGAATTTATTGTCAATAAAATAAATAAATATATAACGAGATTTAAAACACTAACACGAAAGTTATATGATTTTAAACGAAGCAAATCGGAAACGAAATCTTATGAATTTTAACTAGGCTGGGTTTTAAAAAGAAAAGAACAAGGAAAGATATTTGGGCCTTAGAGCCCAGCCCTCAAAGAAAAAAAAAACGGGAGTGGTATCTCCCTTTTCTCTCAAACAGTTACGAACAAAAAAAAAAGAAAGAAAGGGAGTTAGGGTTGTGACTGCCGACAGAAAAAAACAAAGAAGAAGGAAGGGATTCGGGAATTATTGGCAGCTTTAACTCGTGTATGATCATCATCCCTTCATTAATCTAATAACAGTAAGTTTTACCCTTTTCTGATTTTGAGATTTATGTTAACCGATCAAGAAAACAGAAATAAATGATAAAGGTGTCGTGTTTTGATTAATTCATGAACACCGAGACCACCAAGTCTCGGTGTGGTGGCTGTTGGCCAGCCGTGACCCATACAGGGGCGGCGTGGTACCCTTATTTTGGTCAGACGCAGCCCAAACCCCATTTCAGGGGGGTAACGAACATAAAGGGGTGTTTGGGTTTAGTATACAGCGGGTAGGAATAGGTCAGAGGGTGTGTTTGTGTTTAGCAGTGGGACGAACGGGGGGAAACAAAGACAGAGCAGTGGGAACCACTGCATTTGCAGTGGTAACCACTGCATTAATCAGTGGGGAAACCGCAGGGGGTTGTTTGGGATAAACAGTGGGGAAAAGGCACAGTCGGTGGCAACCGGTAAAGACCAGTGGCTACTGTTTGTTTATCCGCAACAAAAGGACCACAACCAAGGGCTGTCATGGGCTTGGTCGTAGACTAACCGAGACATGGGTGTCTTGGGGTTTGGTTTTGACTCGGGTTCGGTGGACTCAAAAAGTTTAAAAGACGCGTACGTGTTAACGATCTAGAAATTATGTTTTATTTAAATTGTTTTAAAAAATTAATCAAGTTTTAAATCTTTCACTTTAAATTAATTAGCGTTTATTAAAATTAATCACTTTAAATTAAGTTACGTGTTTAATACTTGATTATTAAGAAAAGATTTAATTAGTTTGAAAACATTTTTAGAAACGTTCTATTTTAAGAAACCTTCTATTTCAGGGAACTTTCTATTTTTTTTACAAGTTACTTATAACAGTAGTATAATGCTAGAATACAGTAATACACTATTCAGGATACGGTATAATATACAGTAATCAGAAATACATGTTATACGCTATTAAGTAAATAATTAAAGAAAAGTCGGATTTATCAGAAATACACCAGACAATCAGATTAATCAGTTTATACGCAACTAGTAAAATAATACGAGAACACGCAAATTGAAGTAAGAACAATAATCAGAAGCAGTAATCAGACAACTCATTTCACGTCCTTATTTATGTAGTGTTCGTGAAGTCGGAGTCGATCCTTCAGCTTTTATTCTTATTTCATTATTGGACACGAGGTACGGATTTTCCGTCCTTTCAGTAAGGACTTCCTTTCTATGCATGATTAGGATTCCCCGTCTACAGCCAAATGTTTTCCCCAGTATATGTTTAAACTTATCAGTAATCATGTTAAGAATTAAATAAATTGCCTGAACATTATATACAAGCATGATTAGTTTATGTACTAGTTACGGAGGTACCGTAACCACGACACTAGAGGCACCGGTGTCGTGACTCACATGCAGGAGAGTGATATCCTGCATCGTCCCACTCAGCTCAGCTTGGCCATTTTATCAGTATTATTAGTGGGGCGTATGGATGCATCCTAGGCTACAGTTTACAGTTTAGCAGGTGAATGTGGTGTGTGCTCTACATCCTTCACATTGGAGCTGATCCCTCCACCCAGCACAGTTATTTAGAGGTCACCCCTCTACAGCATGACGAGGTCACCCCTCCAGTTATTCATGCAACGTTGTTACAGCACATGACCTATATAAGCTCTGGCAATTAAAATACAGTAAATGCATGTTTTCAGATTTGACAGATAACAGTTCAGCTTTATTATTTATAAATCAGCCTTTACAGATTATACACAGATTTCCGCTGTAACTTTACTTATCAGTCTTACAGCTTCAGTATTTTATCATCTGTTTCATTTCAATAATTTCTTATCATGCTTTATATCCGTTCACTGAGCGTTATGCTCAGCCGTAGTTCCTTTCATGTTCTAACGGCAGGTACACCAGGACGCTTTTAGGATTCTAAGAGCACGTGCATTTGGGATGGAAGCTATCCAGACTTCTTATTTTATGCACTTACATTATTCTGCTTATTTGGACATTGTTTAGTCCTTTCTTTCAGTATTTTATTTTTCATGTTTTGGGCTTATGTTTGGATTACCGATGTTTGATTCCGGTATTCCTTTATGGTCAGTTAATGTTTTAGGACATTTACCTTATGCTTTGATGACACGCCATAAATACACGTAACGGTCCACTTATCCAAGTGGGGTGTTACAATTATGGTATCAGAGCTATAGGTTCGACCTGTAGGCTCTAAAACTTGACCTGTGACTAGTGGGTAGTCACCAGGAACTTCCCAGATCTTGGCGTTGTTATCTTTCATGTGTCTCATGCATTTATTAGTCAATTTTCTTCAATTATCAGTCATTTTCTTAAAGTTTTTTACTAAGTAAAATGTTGGTACAGGACTGGCCATATTTAGTCGCATGCGCTTTTCTGCGAAATTTTGTTTTGGTGAACCGACCCATAGGCGTTCACCCTTGCTCGTTCAAATTTTTGTATTGGTGAACCGACCCAACGGCGTTCATCCTTACTCATGTCATATTCATGTTTTCAGTCCAATATTACTTGGTGAACCAGCCCATATAAGTTCACCCATGTTCAGATCAAATTCCATGCTTTTCAGTCAAATGATGTTTTGTGAACTGAACCATAGATCTTCACCTTTGCACATATCATGATATTTTATAAAATTTTGACAAGTATGGATTGAACTATAGCCATCCATATTTAGTCCGAGATTATAAATTTCTATACATGACAGTTCTCAGAAAATTTTGACCGGTATGGATCGAACCAGAATAGCCCATACTTAGTCTCATGTTTTCTTCTTTGAATTCTGTGGATTGAACCATAGCCGTCCACATCAGTTGATATCACACCTCAGTTGATTTGATTTTTTTATGTTCCTTGTAACAGTCAAATTTTCATACCCTCACGTTGATGTCATCTACATGATGATTTAGTTTCATGTTTCCTTACAAGTATTATGTTTTCAACAGAATGATAATGTTTCATGCTAAGATACAGAAGGATTACAGTACAATACTATTTCATGATAAATCATGTTCTGGTTTTTAACAATCATGTCTTTATACTAAATGTTGATGAAACTCCGTTTAGTCATACTTTTTAGCCTCTATACAACCAGCATTAAGTCTACGCAGAAATTATCAGCCTATCATGTAAATCGTTTCAGTTCAGTTTACTACCGTTTTAATCAATTTATTCCTTTGATAATGTCAAACAAGTGACACCAATATCGATCATCCCATAAAATTTCCACCAGCTCCATGTACAGTATTTCACGTGTACTCTACGTACAGTGTCTCAGATTTGCTCCATGTGCAATATTCATTTTGTACTTCATGTACAGTAGTCCAAGTGTACTCCAGGTGCCCTACTCCATGGATATTGCTAATCGATCCTCAATTATCTCAGATGTTTCCACTTGTCGATATTCTATCAGGTGCTGATGTTGCTCGTGAGTTGAAGATTTTGCTAGATGCTGATGCCGCTAACACTTTGAAGATCTCACAATTGCTGATGCTGCTGATACTTTGGAGATTTCTCAAGATGTTGATGCTGATACTGTTATACTATAAAGACACTGCAGAGCAAGGACGAAAACTAAATTTGAAACTTCTGACAAGAGTAAATTTCAACCATCAGACACTACCATTCTATTCCATGCCTTACTTCCTCAGTTAGCTGTCGCACGTTACTCAGCTAAGCGTTCATTCAGAAGAGTGGGAACCGGAACTCAGCCGGTCACTCAGCAGAATAGTTATAAGAATCACGGTCATAAAAATGATCGTCATAAATTGACAGACAAAGCGGTAGTGACAACCACCGTGCTTATAATTGATCAGTCAGTAACCATCGGAACTCCGGAACGGACGTGACCAGAAATACAAAGGTCAGCAGTCTAACCGGTCCGCCAATCCTAGCAGTTACCAAAATTTTTCAGCCTTGTCCAAATTCATCCATTAAAAGACATGTCAAGACATCAGTCAGGACATAAGTCTCAGGTATCATTTCGGAAGACACATATCAGGACACCAGTCGTGGTACACGTTGTACGAATCTTTTCTCAAAGTACGAGCCAGAACTCATAACTCCTGTACGTTTCTAAACCAGGCCCACAGAAATTCAGGGTACCCTTCAGAAAGGGGTATACCCGTTCTATTATGCCACGCATGAATCAGATCATTAAAATTCAGTCACCACACTAGATTATTATTCAGATTAAGCACACGGTAATCATTATGTGAGGTTACAGACGAACACATTTAGTGAAAAGTCACCATGTTTACTTCACGTATTCCTATGTCAGCTGTATCTCAAACCAAGTAGTTATCTGCCTCTCACCCAGAAAGGACTCAACAGTATCACCATATTTATTAAGTTCTCCTTTCAGTTAACGACGAGATCCGTCTTACTAAATCCCATATATATTCATTATATTTTGCCAGAAAAATCAGTACAAATTGTTTCTGCCTTACAAGCGCGTGACTTAGCAGTCCATAGCTACGAAGACAGTCTAGCTACCAATTATAAATTCACTTCTGAAATTCCTTAAACTCATGACCACAGATTACTCCAGAGTTCCTAGACATAATCTCAGAAAGTTTTTTTTTTTGAAATTCCTTTCTAACCACGAAACAGAATTCTACATCGAGCTTGTCTCAAGAACAAAACCTGTTTTCAAAATCCCTTGTTGTTGGGCTGCAGCTAAGTTAAAACAGTTGCAACATTTGCTGCAAGAATTACTGAAATGAGGCTTTATTCGCCCTAACGCACTACCAGGAAGTGCACCGTTTATGTCTATCAGGAAGAAGGCCGGTATCATGAGATCATGTATCGATCACTGAAATTTTCTACAAGATCACCATTCTTAATCAATGTTCATTCCATAAATAGCAGGTTTATTTGATCTGCTACGAGGTCTTAAACATTTTCCAGGACAATTTCTGATCATGTCACCATCAGTGGTGAGAGAAACATATTATAGTCACTCTAAAAAAATTTTGAATTATACTTCTGAGCTCCCAAATGCTCCAGCTATAGTATCAAATTTATGAATAAAATTTTTATGACTTCGCAGACAAAATCGTCAGTATGTTTTTTTTTTTTTTTTTTGATAACATTCTGATCTTCTAAATTCTAGAGAGGTACAAGATAATCATCTTCTCACAGTGAAATAGATTCTCCGATAGGAGAAAAATTATATACGCAGCTTTCTTGATATGAATCCCAGTAGAACAAGGTGGCATTTCTGAACCACCCTATTTCAGCAAAAAGAAATTTCAGACAATCCTGCGAAGGTGAAGGCCATCACCTGATGGTCCCGACCGACGTTTGTGAATGAAGTACGAAAATTTTCTAGAACACAATTGACTACTACCACAGAAATTGCTGACACTTCTCACTAAAAATTCTTCCATGACTATCCAACCAGATTTTCACCAGAATACCCCATAATCCCAGGTAGAATTTTGATAGAAACAGTATAACACCTTAAGGCAGCTATGTTCATATCTAATGCCTGCCATTCCAGCAGGTTTAAGATAGAACGCCGTCATGCTATCAAGTTATTACTACCAGTAGAAATTCTGGACCGAAAGCCGACAAGACTCCATGGAGATTGTTATCAGTTTACTACAGACTCAAGAAAAATATAATATTATCTAAGTCATTGTCGACCATGTAATCAACCTATGTATTTCCTTTCATCTGGAAGGATTACGCATTCGCGGATCTACAGAAAACTCAGCAGTAAATCGTACGATTTCAAGGCATTCCATCAACAATCATGTCAGATAGAACTTTCACATTCGCGAATTTCGCTCACGCTCACGTTCACGATCACGTTTACATTCACCCTCATGTTTACGTCTCACATTCACATTATGATGTTGTTTCAGTCCATATTTATGTTATCTCATGATTTAAGTTCATGTTCGCGTTCATGACATTGTTCACGTTCAAGTTCGTGTGCCATTCGCAATACACGTTTCACGGTTTAATACCGAATACGGATACAGAAAGCTTAAGAAACCAGACTCAAGTTAGCAGAGCTTCTTCATACCTAGGCAGACGTTTCACGTCTCAGGCCATATCGTTTCCATTCCTTCCTCAGCCAGCATATGTTCATGATATGTCCTAGCATCACGTTTACAGTATATATATTCATGTATCATCAGTACAATATATTCCATGCCCATCATTCCTCATATAATCGTGAACCACGTTCACAATTGCTCACGTAGCACGTTCACAATTGTTCACATAGTTCATCCCTATATATTTCAGCTGCTTGCTCAGAGTTATAAATGTTATCTTTTCAGAATATTTACACGTATCGATTCATGTATCATACATGCTATAGTTATTCAGTCTATCAGATTCAGAAAATCCATCTTAAATATGGAACCATAAGCTATTTAGCAGCATCAGGACAGGGTCATCAGGACCAAGATTTTATTTTTATGTTAGACCTTTGAAGGAATCGTTTCGAGCGGGAGGCCACTCGAAACGGAGGAGTCCATCTGGACCTCTCATTATTGCTTCAATAAATTCAGTTATGTTCTTTCAGTCATGTCACGTTTCATGTTCTCTTCAGCCATGTCACGTTACATGATCATTTCAGTCATGTCAGGTTTATACCTATCAGCAGCATTATGTCTTAATTAGAAGATAAATTATCCTTCAGCTTATTTGTCTTTTCAGTTTACGTGTTCTTTCAATTCCTATAACTTCATCAGCTTATTACCTTTAATTCGAGGACGAATTTCTCCTTTTTAGAGGGGAAGAATTGTAAAACCCAATATAGTCGTGTCTTTAATTCGGGGACGAATTATTGTTTTTAGAGGGGAAGAATTATAAAACCCGTATTTAAAAATCAGAATATTTAAATACGCGATTTAATGTTAATAAACTATATAAGTATTAATTATTAGACAGAGATATAAATGAAGAAATTAAATACGCAATCCCAGTTTATTTAATTAATTCAAGTATTACGTACGAATTTATTGTCAATAAAATAAATAAATATATAACGAGATTTAAAACACTAACACGAAAGTTATATGATTTTAAACGAAGCAAATCGGAAACGAAATCTTATGAATTTTAACTAGGCTGGGTTTTAAAAAGAAAAGAACAAGGAAAGATATTTGGGCCTTAGAGCCCAGCCCTCAAAGAAAAAAAACGGGAGTGGTATCTCCCTTTTCTCTCAAACAGTTACGAATAAAAAAAAAAAAAAAGGGAGTTAGGGTTGTGACTGCCGACAGAAAAAAAACAAAGAAGAAGGAAGGGATTCGGGAATTATTGGCAGCTTTAACTCGTGTATGATCATCATCCCTTCATTAATCTAATAACAGTAAGTTTTACCCTTTTCTGATTTTGAGTTTTATGTTAACCGATCAAGAAAACAGAAATAAATGATAAAGGTGTCGTGTTTTGATTAATTCATGAACACCGAGACCACCAAGTCTCGGTGTGGTGGCTGTTGGCCAGCCGTGACCCATACAGGGGCGGCGTGGTACCCTTATTTTGGTCAGACGCAGCCCAAACCCCATTTCAGGGGGGTAACGAACATAAAGGGGTGTTTGGGTTTAGTATACAGCGGGTAGGAATAGGTCAGAGGGTGTGTTTGTGTTTAGCAGTGGGACGAACGGGGGGAAACAAAGACAGAGCAATGGGAACCACTGCATTTGCAGTGATAACCACTGCATTAATCAGTGGGGAAACCGCAGGGGGTTGTTTGGGATAAACAGTGGGGAAAAGGCACAGTCGGTGGCAACCGGTAAAGACCAGTGGCTACTGTTTGTTTATCCGCAACAAAAGGACCACAACCAAGGGCTGTCGTGGGCTTGGTCGTAGACTAACCGAGACATGGGTGTCTTGGGGTTTGGTTTTGACTCGGGTTCGGTGGACTCAAAAAGTTTAAAAGACGCGTACGTGTTAACGATCTAGAAATTATGTTTTATTTAAATTGTTTTAAAAAAATTAATCAAGTTTTAAATCTTTCACTTTAAATTAATTAGCGTTTATTAAAATTAATCACTTTAAATTAAGTTACGTGTTTAATACTTGATTATTAAGAAAAGATTTAATTAGTTTGAAAACATTTTTAGAAACGTTCTATTTTAAGAAACCTTCTATTTTAGGGAACTTTCTATTTTTTTTACAAGTTACTTATAACAGTAGTATAATGCTAGAATACAGTAATACACTATTCAGGATACGGTATAATATACAGTAATCAGAAATACATGTTATACGCTATTAAGTAAATAATTAAAGAAAAGTCGGATTTATCAGAAATACACCAGACAATCAGATTAATCAGTTTATACGCAACCAGTAAAATAATACGAGAACACGCAAATTGAAGTAAGAACAATAATCAGAAGCAGTAATCAGACAACTCATTTCACGTCCTTATTTATGTAGTGTTCGTGAAGTCGGAGTCGATCCTTCAGCTTTTATTCTTATTTCATTATTGGACACGAGGTACGGATTTTACGTCCTTTCAGTAAGGACTTCCTTTCTATGCATGATTAGGATTCCCCGTCTGCAGCCAAATGTTTTCCCCAGTATATGTTTAAACTTATCAGTAATCATGTTAAGAATTAAATAAATTGCCTGAGCATTATATACAAGCATGATTAGTTTATGTACTAGTTACGGAGGTACCGTAACCACGGCACTAGAGGCACCGGTGTCGTGACTCACATGCAGGAGAGTGATATCCTGCATCGTCCCACTCAGCTCAGCTTGGCCATTTTATCAGTATTATTAGTGGGGCGTATGGATGCATCCTAGGCTACAGTTTACAGTTTAGCAGGTGAATGTGGTGTGTGCTCTACATCCTTCACATTGGAGCTGATCCCTCCACCCAGCACAGTTATTTAGAGGTCACCCCTCTACAGCATGACGAGGTCACCCCTCCAGTTATTCATGCAACGTTGTTACAGCACATGACCTATATAAGCTCTGGCAATTAAAATACAGTAAATGCATGTTTTCAGATTTGACAGATAACAGTTCAGCTTTATTATTTATAAATCAGCCTTTACAGATTATACACAGATTTCCGCTGTAACTTTAATTATCAGTCTTACAGCTTCAATATTTTATCATCTGTTTCATTTCAGTAATTTCTTATCATGCTTTATATCCGTTCACTAAGCGTTATGCTCAGCCGTAGTTCCTTTCATGTTCTAACGGCAGGTACACCAGGACGCTTTTAGGATTCTAAGAGCACGTGCATTTGGGATGGAAGCTATCCAGACTTCTTATTTTATGCACTTACATTATTCTGCTTATTTGGACATTGTTTAGTCCTTTCTTTCAGTATTTTATTTTTCATGTTTTGGGCTTATGTTTGGATTACCGATGTTTGATTCCGGTATTCCTTTATGGTCAGTTAATGTTTTAGGACATTTACCTTATGCTTTGATGACACGCCATAAATACACGTAACGGTCCACTTATCCAAGTGGGATGTTACAACAATTAATCACCTTGACTTTGCCCGACTGCAATTTTACGGTATA
This sequence comes from Glebionis coronaria, assembly GCA_025667525.1. Lineage (NCBI taxonomy): Eukaryota > Viridiplantae > Streptophyta > Magnoliopsida > Asterales > Asteraceae > Glebionis > Glebionis coronaria. The sequence goes on from CM046879.1 coordinate 553,903,452, forward strand.
TCCCTCTTTTTCAAGAGTTCCAAGCGATATCAAGTTTCTTTTCAGTTTAGGAATATACCTGACATTGTGTAACACAAAACTTGACCCATCTTTCAGTTGTACCTTTACCTTGCCAATACCCCTGATCTTGCACTCCTTGTTGTCTCCCAACAGTACGCTGCCCCCATCGCATTCCAGAAAATCAAAAAATACATCTAACCTGGGTGACATGTGATATGAACCTCCTCAATCCATGATCCAATCTTGCAGTCTTTCTGCACTCATCGCCATCATCACCTCAAAATCGTCGTAAATCGAACCACTGGAGCTTGGTTGATCATCTTTCTTGACGTAACCTTTTTACTTCTTGTGATTATTCTTCGGACAGTCTCTTCTCAAGTGCTCCTCAGATTGGCAAATAAAGCATTTGAGTCTTCCACCTCGAGACTTCCATCTTGACTTTCCCTTTGACTGATGCGAATTCCTGCGATTAGTTCTTCCCCTCACATGTAACCCTTCACCATCATCCCCCTTCGCCTTGAACATTTCTTTGATTTCTTTTGAATTTAGTGTGGCCATCACGTCCTCCAAAGTCAAATCTTCCCGTCCATAAAGCAAGGTATCCATGAAGTGTTCGTATGATGCTGGTAAAGACGTGAGTAACAATAAAGCAAGATCTTCATCTTCGAATTTTACCTCAATATTTTCTAAATCAAGAACGATTTCGTTGAACTCATCTATATGCTCGGAAATCTTTCGTCCAGACGGCATGTAGAATGTATACAACGTTTTCTTCAGGTATAAATTGTTGGCCAATGACTTTGTCATGTACAAAGACTCGAGCTTTGACCAAACCCCCACTGCAGTCATCTCCCCGGTAACCTCTCTCAGGACCTTGTTACCTAAACACAAAATCATGGCACTGTGAGCTTTCTTGTCAAGCTTAGATTTCTCTTCAGCTTCCATATTCGCGGGTAAAACCTCCAGAGCTGCTTCACATCCGTTCTGGATTAATAAAGCACGCATCTTGATTCTCCATAACCCGAAATCACCAGTTCCATCGAATTTCTCGATGTCAAACTTGGCTCCCGTCATTCTTTACTCCCTTTGTTGATTTGCTAAACCTTGTGATAAACCCTCACAATTACAAATCGACAAAGCCCCTTCGATAATTAGATAAATCTTGTGATATATCTCGCAATCACGAATTACGAAGTCTCCTTGTGTAATAGTACTACAAAGTATAAATCCTTTTGTTTTATTTGAAACAAAACAAAAAATAAAAACAACCAGGTTCAATCACTTACTTAGCCCAAAAACTTAGGCCCAATACACACCCTGATTATCAAAACACTTTGTAGTATTGTTGACTTTTATATAACAAAAAATCAACTTCGTCTTCTTCCCTTAGAACAATGGCGGCAAAACAGCCTCCACCACCAAACCTTCAAAGAGAAGACCGAACCTTTTTTTCTTTCGATGCTTACTGCAACCTTGTCGATTACGAACCAAATCAACAAGAAACCCCTCTTCGATCGATCCTAGATAATCATCCACTAGAAGAACCGAAGCTCTGAGACCACTTGCTAGGGTTTAATCACTATGCACTGAGAGTGGGATTGCTAGACATTTGACAGTTGCCGGGACGCCGCAACAGAATGGGTTAGCAGAACGGATGAACAGAACTCTCATGGACAAGGTACGCTGTTTATTAATACAATCTGGATTGCCCAAGCCCTTTTGGGCGGAAGCGACATGTACGGCCACATATCTTATAAATAGGTCACCATCGACAGCGATTGAGAAGAAGACACCTATGGAGATGTGGTCGGGACATCCTAGTGATTATGGGATGTTGAGGATTTTCGGCTTTGTCGCGTATTCACACGTTAAACAAGGTAAGCTCGAGCCGAGAGCGGTAAAATGCGTTCTTTTGGGGTATCCTGAAGGTGTGAAGGGATACAGACTATATAGGCTTGATAATGAATCACCTAAAATAGTCACAAGCAGGAACGTGGTCTTCAATGAAAGTGTCATGTATAAAGACACGTTGAAGGATACTGGTGTAGGTAAAGATAAGTCTGTTGAGGAATTACAGTTTGAGGTGGAACTGCAGAGGTTAAATAATCATACGCCTGAGGAAGACCAGACAGTTCAGGAAGATCAAACAGGTCAGGAAGATCAGACAGATCAGGAAGACCAGACAGATCAGGAAGATGGCTATGATGAAGGTGCAAGGGTTCAAGAAATTTATCATTCACCGGATCTCACAGATTATCAATTGGTTCGGGATAGAGAGCCATGGACAAGAACGAAACCGGCAAGGTTTCGGGATGAGAGTAATATGGTTGCTTACGCGTTTGCTGCAGCAGAGGAAGAAGATACTCATGAACCATTGACATACCAGGAAGCAGTTGCTTGTGAAGATAGTTCTAAGTGGAAAGCTGCTATGAAAGAAGAGATGGATTCTCTGAAGAAGAACAAGACCTGGGTGTTAGTAGATCATCCAGCTGGGCAAAAGCTGGTGAGCTGCAAATGGCTGTACAAAATAAAGGAAGGGATTGAAGGTGTTCAAAAGCCTAGGTACAAGGCAAGGTTGGTAGCTCGTGGATTCACACAAAGGGCAGGTATTGATTACAATGAAGTATTTTCGCCGGTAGTTCGACACACATCTATTCGGGTTATACTTGCATTGACTGCATGTAAAGATTATGAGCTGGAGCAGCTTGATGTAAAGACGTCATTCTTTCAATAAACTAATCGGAAACGATTAGGGATTTACCTTGTGGGCGTCGCCTTATTTTCTGTCGATTCTGCTTGTGGGTTTGTGACTTCGAGATCGTGTATTCCGCATCTAGTAATCAGGTTTGTAGGGATTAAACCTTACCAAGCCCTTGACTAAGCTTACCCAGAAGAATAAACCTTTCGTTTGGGGAAGTGATGAAGATGGAGCATTTCAGACATTGAAGCAAAAATTATGTAGTGCGCCAATTCTATCATTACCCGACGGGAGTGAAGATTTTGTAGTATATTGTGATGCATCTCTTAGAGGTTATGGAGCTGCTTTGATGCAGCGAGAAAACGTGATAGCTTATGCTTCTAGGCAATTAAGGAAGAATGAGGAGAATTATACTACTCATGATCTTGAGTTAGGAGCTGTAGTCTTTGCTCTTAGGTTGTGGAGACATTATCTGTATGGCACCAAGTGTACGATATTCACCGATCACAAAAGCCTACAGTACATTCTCGATCAAAAGGAATTGAACATGAGGCAACGAAGAGGGATAGAGTTGTTAAGTGATTATGATTGTGATATAAAATATCACCAGGAAAAGCTAATGTTGTTGCCGATGCATTAAGCAGAAAAGATAGAGAGCCTATCAGGGTACGTTCTCTAGTCTTGACCGTGCACAATAATTTGCCTGAGCAAATTAGAAATGCGCAAATAGAAGCCTATAAGAAAGAAAATTTTGTTAATGAAGGGTTCCGAGGAGAAGGAGATCCTTTAGAAGTTAGAGCTGATGGAGTGAAATGCTTAAGAGGTCGTATGTGGATACCTAAGTTTGGAGGCTTAAGAGATTTGATTATGTTAGAATCCCATAAATCTAAGTATTCCATTCATCCGGGATCTGATAAAAATGTACCATGATTTGAAGAAGTTGTACTGGTGGCCGAATATGAAAGCTGATATTGCTATGTATGTTCTTCAATGCTTGACTTGTGCTAGAGTCAAAACTGAGCATCAAAAGCCATCAGGACTACTTCAACAGCCAAAGATTCCTAAATGGAAGTGGGAGCGAATTACGATGGACTTTATCACTAAGCTTCCTAGAACATCGTTTGGAAATAACTCGATTTGGGTTATTGTCGACAGACTGACCAAATTAGTACACTTCATTCCGGTTAAAGAGCAGTTCTCACTGGAGAAGTTGACTCGTATTTATCTTGATAATGTTGTATGCAAGCATGGAGTGCTTGTATCGATCATTTCGGATCGAGATCCTAGATTCGCATCGAATTTTTGGAAATCTCACCAAAGATCTTTGGGAACGAATCTCGACATGAACACTGCTTATCACCCCCAAACTGATGGGCAGAGTGAAAGAACGATACAAACACTAGAAGATATGTTGAGAGCTTGTGTGATAGATTTTGGTAAGAATTGGGATAAACATTTGCCGTTAGCAGAGTTTTCGTATAACAATAGTTACCATTCTTGTTTTTAAAGTTGCACCGTTTGAACCTTTGTATGGTAGGAAGTGTAGATCTCCTGTATGTTGGAGTGAAGTTGGGGATACCCAGGTCACGGGACCGAAATTGATCCGGGAGACAACGTATCCATTAAAAACTTGCTCAACTCTCTCTGTCTCTCCATATGTTAAGTTTAGTCATGATATTCGCCTAAGTCGTGTCTAGGAATAGTGTCGAATAGCCTAGTTTCCTAATAGCTATGAATAAAGGTCGGTTGGCATTGTCTATGCCCAACCCGACCCGTAGGACTTGTTATAATCGGTTCCGCCTCATCTCTATAAAAGGAGGTGAGGGGGAACAAACCAAACACGTCATTCTTTCATAATACTAATCGTTTGGATTAGGGATTTACCTTGTGTGGGCATCGATTAAATTTTCTGTCGATTTTGTTGGTGTGCGTGTTCTTGATCGATATTCCGCATCTAGATAACCAGGATTGTAGGGATTAAACCCTACAAGTGGTATCAGAGATTTGGTTCGCAGGGTTCGTCTGGTTAGTGGGATCGATCAACGAAGGTGGCTGGTGTTCAGGTGTCGTGAACATCAAAGGAGCAGTGGGTATCAATCGACAGTTAAGGGCTTTGATCTTCGAGTTGAAGATCGCCATTGTTTTTTCTTTCTTTGTTTTTGTCGCAGAAAGGAGGAGGAGAAGAAGACGGTTCTTTTTTTTTTCTAAAAGTCAACAAAGGGAAAAAAGGAGTAAAGTACTACTAGTATTTGGTGTGGTTTATTTTTTGGGCCAGCCAAAATTATTGGGCCTAGTTTATTGGGTTAAGATTGTTTTTCCTTTTTAATATTTAGAAAAGGAAAAAAAGGTAGTATTATTACTTCGGGTATTACACAAAGGGACTTCGTAATTCGTGATTGTGAGATATATCATAAGGTTTAGCGAATTATCGAAGGGGCTTTGTCGATTTGTGATTGTGAGGGTTTATCACAAGGTTTAGCAAATCAACAAAGGGAGTAAAGAATGACGGGAGCCAAGTTTGACATCGAGAAATTCGATGGAACTGGTGATTTCAGGTTATGGAGAATCAAGATGCGTGCTTTATTAATCCAGAACGGATGTGAAGCAGCTGTGGAGGTTTTACCCGCAAATATGGAAGCTGACGAGAAATCTAAGCTTGACAAGAAAGCTCACAGTGCCATGATTTTGTGTTTAGGTAACAAGGTCCTGAGAGAGGTTACCGGGGAGACGACTGCAGCAGGGGTTTGGTCAAAGCTCGAGTCTTTGTACATGACAAAGTCATTGGCCAACAAGTTGTACCTGAAGAAGAAGTTGTATACATTCTACATGCCGTCTGGACGAAAGATTTCTGAGCATATAGATGAGTTCAACAAAATCGTTCTTGATTTAGAAAATATTGAGGTAAAATTCAAAGATGAAGATCTTGCTTTATTGTTACTCACGTCTTTACTATCATCATACGAACACTTTGTGGATACCTTGCTTTATGGACGGGAAGATTTGACTTTGGAGGAGGTGATGGCCACACTAAATTCAAAGGAAATCAAAGAAAGGTTCAAGGCGAAGGGGGATGATGGTGAAGGGTTATACGTGAGGGGAAGAACTGATCGCAGGAATTCGCATCAGTCAAAGGGAAAGTCAAGATCGAAGTCTCGAGGTGGAAGACTCAAATGCTTTATTTGCCAATCTGAGGAGCACTTGAGAAGAGACTGTCCGAAGAACAATCGCAAGAAGTCAAAAGGTTACGTCAAGAAAGATGATCAACCAAGCTCCAGTGGTTCGATTTACGATGATTCTGAGGTGATGATGGCGATGAGTGCAGAAAGACTGCAAGACTGGATCATGGATTCAGGAGGTTCATATCACATGTCACCCAGGTTAGATGTATTTTTTGATTTTCTGGAATGCGATGGGGGCAGCGTACTGTTGGGCGACAACAGGGAGTGCAAGATCAGGGGTATTGGCAAGGTAAAGGTACAACTGAAAGATGGGTCAAGTTTTGTGTTACACAATGTCAGGTACATTCCTGAATTGAAAAGAAACTTGATATCGCTGGGAACTCTTGAAAAAGAGGGATATACCGTAAAATTGCAGTCGGGCAAAGTCAAGGTGATTAATGGTTCTAGGGTTATTATATCTGGAACCCGAAGGGAGAACTGTGTGTACTCTTTGGATGGCCATGCATTGGCCGGTGAGCTTAATGATAGTGTTGAAGAAAAAGACAGTCTTGTGCAAGTTTGGCATAAAAGACTGGGACATATCAGTGAGGCGGGTCTACACGTGCTGGAAAAGCAGGGTTCGTTTGGCAAGAAGAGTCTAGGTAAGCTCGATTTTTGTGAGAATTATGTTCTGGGAAAGTCGCATCGAGTCCGTTTCGGTGTAGGAAGGCACACTACTCAGGGAGTGATAGACTATGTTCATTCAGACTTATGGGGTCTGTCTCAAGTGGAATCATTGGGAGGTAAGAGGTATTTCTTATATATTGTCGATGATTATTCCAGAAGGGTATGGGTTTATGTTCTTAGGTTCAAACACGAAGCATTTGGGAAGTTCAAAGAGTGGAAGCAGTTAGTAGAAAATCAGACTGGGAGGACGGTTAAGAAGCTTAGGACGGATAATGGTCTTGAGTTCTGTAACCGGGAGTTTAATCAACTATGAACTGAGAGTGGGATTGCTAGACATTTGACAGTTGCCGGGACGCCGCAGCAGAATGGGTTAGCAGAACGGATGAACAGAACTCTCATGGACAAGGTACGTTGTTTATTAATACAGTCTGGATTGCCCAAGACCTTCTGGGCGGAAGCGACATGTACGGCCGCATATCTTATAAATAGGTCACCATCAACAGCGATTGAGAAGAAAACACCTATGGAGATGTGGTCGGGACATCCTAGTGATTATGGGATGCTGAGGGTTTTCGGCTGTGTCGCGTATTCACACGTTAAACAAGGTAAGCTCGAGCCGAGAGCAGTAAAATGCGTTCTTTTGAGGTATCGTGAAGGTGAGAAGGGGTACAGACTATATAGGCTTGATAGTGAATCACCTAAAATAGCCACAAGCAGGAACGTAGTCTTCAATGAAAGTGTCATGTACAAAGACACGTTGAAGGATACTGGTGCAGGTAAAAATAAGTCTGTTGAGGATTTACAGGTTGAGGTGGAACTGCAGAGGTTAAATAATCATACGCCTAAGGAGGACCATCCAGGTCAGGAAGATCAAACAGGTCAGGAAGATCAGACAGATCAGGAAGACCAGACGGATCAGGATGATGGCTATGAAGAAGGTGCAGGGGTTCAAGAAATTAATCATCCACCGGATCTCACAGATTATCAATTGGTTCGAGATAGAGAGCCAAGGATAAGAACGAAGCTGGCGAGGTTTCGGGATGAGAGTAATATGGTTACTTACGCGTTTGCTGTAGCAGAGGAAGAAGATATTCATAAACCATTGACATACCAGGAAGCAGTTGCTTGTGAAGACAATTCTAAGTGGAAAGCTGCTATGAAAGAAGAGATGGATTCTCTGAGGAAGAACAAGACCTGGGTGTTAGTAGATCATCCAGCTGGGCAAAAGCTGGTGAGCTGCAAATGGCTGTACAAAATAAAGGAAGGGATTGAAGGTGTTCAAAAGCCTAGGTACAAGGCAAGGTTAGTGGCTCGTGGATTCACACAAAGGGCAGGTATTGATTACAATGAAGTATTTTCGCCGGTAGTTCGACACACATCTATTCGGGTTATACTTGCATTGACTGCGTGTAAAGATTATGAGCTGGAGCAGCTTGATGTAAAGACGGCATTTTTACATGGAAATTTTGAAGAAGTGATCTACATGAGGCAGCCACCGGGATTTGAACAAGGTAACAAGGTATGTTTGTTAAAGAAATCTCTTTATGGTTTGAAGCAGTCACCTAGGCAATGGTACAAGAGGTTCGATGAGTATATGCTGAGCAACGGGTTTAAGCGTAGCAGTTACGATAGCTGCGTATATTACAGGAGTTATGCACCAGGGGAGTATATCTATATATTGTTATATGTAGACGGTATGCTGATTGCTTGTAAAAGCAAGGCTGAGATCGCGGCTACCAAGTCTTTGCTTAAAAGGGAGTTCGACATGAAAGAGCTCGGGGAAGCAAAGAAGATTCTTGGTATAGAGATCGTCAGGGATCGGAGTCGAAAGATTCTGCGGGTGTCACAATCCGGGTACGTTTCTAAAGTTTTAAAAAGGTTTGGAATGGATAATGGGAAGTCGGTTCAGACGCCATATGGGTGGGCACTTCAAGCTACCGTTGAAGGATTGCCCGGTTAGGGATTGTGATGTTGAAAGAATGAGTAGGGTGCCATATTCAAATGCGGTTGGGAGCTTGATGTACTTGATGGTATGCACGAGGCCAGACATAGCGTATGCAGTAAGTGTAGTTAGCAGATATTTGACGAATCCGGGTAAACTCCATTGGAAAGCAGTAAAGTGGATTATGAAATATTTGGGCACTGTAAACGTGGGTTTTGTGTATGGGACAAATCGTGGCAACCATGTGGACGTAACAGGTTTTGTTGATTCAGATACGCTAAGGATCCAGATAAGGGTAGGTCTCTCACTGGTCACGCATTTTTAGTACAAGGATGTGTTGTAAGCTGGAAGGCAACGCTACAACACGTGGTGGCTCTTTCAACTACAGAGGCAGAGTATATGGCCCTTACGGAGGCTGTGAAGGAAGCTATTTGTCTAAGAGGACTCTTGGAAGAGTTGGGCGTGCAGCTCAACACTGTTGCAGTTAATTGTGATAATCAGGGCGCGATTCATTTATCGCGGAATCATGTTTTTCATGAAAGGACTAAGCACATTAATGTGCGTTATCACTTTATCAGAGAAGTCTTGGAAGCAAAGACGGTTGAAGTTCTGAAGGTGGGTATTGAACACAATGCTGCGGATGCCTTGACGAAGGTGGTACCTAGACGCAAGTTACAACACTGCATGGAATTGCTGAGTGTTGGGATACGCTAATATATGCCTAAGGTGGAAATTGTTATGTTTATTCATGATATTCGCCTAAGTCGTGTCTAGGGATAGTGTCGAATAGCCTAGTTTCCTAATAGCTATGAATAAAGGTCGGTTGTCATTGTCTAAGCCCAACATAAACTTTGGCCCAATATAACCTTGAATTAAAAATATATCCTTGAAGTACTTTTCTGTTCACTTTTGATAACCAACACCAGCCGCTTTTTATTTCCTTTCTTCTTTCCCTATCCAACGACAGAAACAAGAAAAAAAAACAACAAATGGCAGCCGGCCCTTCGATCTTCGAGGAATCAAAAACCAAAAAACCTTAATATCGATCTTTGCTACTCCGTTGATGTTCTATAACCCGAACACCAACTCCTCTTCTACAATCGATCCTAGATAACCAGAAGACTCCTCGTTGACCTGAGCTCTTGCGTTGGGCTTAGACAATGCCAACCGACCTTTATTCATAGCTATTCGGAAACTAGGCTATTCGACACTATCCCTAGACACGACTTAGGCGAATATCATGACTAAACATAACAATTTCCACCTTAGTCATGATATTCGCCTAAGTCGTGTCTAGGGATAGTGTCGAATAGTCTAGTTTCCTAATAGCTATGAATAAAGGTCGGTTGGCACCAACCCGACCCGTAGGACTTTTTATAGTCGGTTCCCCCTCATCTCTATAAAAGGAGGTGAGGGGGAACAAACCAAACACGTAATTCTTTCATAATACTAATCGTTTGGATTAGGGATTTACCTTGTGTGGGCATCGATTAACTTTTTTGTCGATTCTGTTGGTGTGCGTGTTCTTGATCGATATTCCGCATCTAAATAACCAGGTGATAGGTGATTGTAAGGATTAAACCCTACACCATACTAGAAAGAAAACTTGATACCATAATAATGATACAAAAATATAGTAATTTCTATAAACAAATAAAAAAAGGCGGTTGAGCTGATTATATAAGCACACAAAGTCTCAATTAAAAACTTGCTCAACTCTCTCTGTCTCTCCATCGGTCGGTCGATATATACGATTTTTCACTGCACCAAACGTGTCTACTTCAACCGACTCGGTTTCTCAAGAACAAACCACTGTAAGGATGGAGCCTATAGTGAAGTCGGATGAAGAACAGTCGGTTTCTAAAGTACTACAAGGTGGTTGTTTGTCTGTGGAAGGTTATGACGACGATAAGCCTACTTTAGAAGTTTGTATTAGTGATTTTTGTGGATCAAATGCTTCGGAAGATGAACATGCTGAGGGAAATACTATTGACAAAGTCATGGCAGCCTATGATTCACTGTTTGAAGATGGCGAGCTAACAGAGCCAGATCGATTCCCTTGGCAGGATGAAGAAGTGGAGGAAAGAGATTGTGTCGACTATGAATCTGATAATATGTATGAATACAGTTTTGATGGTACGGAATCAAGCGAGAATGAAACTAGTATTGATCAACATCAAAACATTGGAGCAGTAGGTGCAGAAACTATCAACAACATTGCACATGATGATAGATCAGACGTCTCCGACAGAATGAATAATCTGCAGGCACATTCTCAATCTGCTTTTATAGAAAATAAAGATGGAAAATACATTTCCGAGAGGAAATTTGTATATAACGAGTCTGGTGGAGGCAGGATACTGAGTTTAGATAGATCTACATCGTCTTTTGGTGTGCGCAAAGCTGGTGTAAGTGGTGGTTACATACGTCGGAGCAGATTTGACAATATTGGAAATAGATACTCGCGAGACAGGAGTGATTTTGGTCCGGGAAAGTTCATGGGACGTGACAGGCCATCGTACCAACGTCGCACCCCAAATGATGCCGGAGGTCAATGGGGTGATTCCTTTTCAAGAAACAGTCACAGGTACCCCAGGCCGAGAAATGGTGTTGAGAACAAGGAACCTATTAGTTATTATCCGAGGGCGAATTATAGAGCATTCAACACAGGTGAAAGAAATGAGTCTTATGGTAGTATTCACAGGGGACAACCACCACCAAGGAGTCTTAGTCGTGACGAGTTGAGAAGAGCTCCTCCCCAAGAATACAAGGCTCCTGGTCCATTCTATACCGAAAGAAAAGTACCTTCGTTTTCTTCAAACTTCAATCAAAGTGGTCATATTTCTCAATCTCGGAAGCGATCCCGGTCAAGATCTAGATCACGGTCTCCCATAGCATGGCATTTTCAGAAGAAAAGAAACTTGGATACGAAAGAGCAAAGCCGAGATTACAGGCCTGATACAAGATTACGTCTTCGTAAGAGCGGTGAAATTGAATCGCTTCTTGGCCCTCCAACAAAGTGCCATGTGTCTCCTCAATGTGTTTCCAGAAGATTTGATGACCGGAACGTTATCAATGGGAAATATAGAGACAGGAGATCATCACCAGTCCGAACTTTTCAGCGGGACCAAAGGTTTGAAGCACGTGGATATCCTGGAAGGTTCAAGTCAAATGTTCATTTCCGCCCGACTCCACACCTTCCAGGTAACAGAGAGAAGTTTGCGGCTAATAGTGATGACAAATATGGAATGATGAACAGAGGTAGGCCCTTTAGGAATGACAAGAATGACTATATTTAGGATGACAATAAAGTTAACGGCTTCAGATACACTCCTAATGAAGATAGGTCCTTCAGAGATCCGGTTAGACAGGATATACCCAAGAATACAAGTCAGGAGAGTGGTTGTAGATACACCACTGTCTACTAACAAGATGTTCAACACAGACAAAGGGGATCTTCACAAAGATAATTAGCAAAGGGAATGATGACTTCCTATGGCTTTTGTTAGGTCTGCGTTTTTTATGTCAGTTTCACAAGGGGATTTTGTAGTTCGTACAAATTAAAATTAGCAATAACAAATGCTTACTTATGACTTTTTTGCGTTTATCTGGTTTCCAACATGTTTATCCAGTTGAGTTGGAACATCGTGTCCAAGTTTAAGGTTTTAACTACATACCCGTGGTCCATCTTGCTTGTGAATAGGCACTGTATTAGGCACCATCCGAGTTACATCAATAAGCAACTACTACAATATATGAGACTTTATATGTGGAAATGGATTGTTATATACTACTACAATATATGAGACTTCATGTGTCTTCTTGCATTACGACAAGATATTTTTGCACAAAAGACAAATGAGTTATAAGGAGAACATACATAAATTCCTGATGATGGAAGTTTGATCCCCAATCTTTAATAGAAGGGTATTCCATTCAAGTATTGGCCTAAAAACCATATAAATGATTAGAAGAACACTAAAAAAAATCATAATTCAAGGCGAAAAAGTAATGGATGGTTACCATCTATTAAACATTATGAAAGACTGTAAAAATCAGTAACAACACAAATTAATTGCACTTAACTAACCAGCCCACGTGTTTTATTAACTTATAATCCAAAACCGATAGTCCCCAATCGGGTGTTATCAACATACATAAGAAAAGGATTGTCCCCAAAATGGATGCAATCCAAGAATACAAATCAATAACAATCCTAAACTACTAAAGCTACTAATAGATTCAACGATTAAACGTTTACATCATTTTATTTTTAGTGAGAGAAAAAGAGAGAGAGAGAGAGAGAGAGAGAGAGAGAGAGAGAGAGAGAGAGAGAGAGAGAGAGAGAGAGAGAGAGAGAGAGAGAGAGAGAGAGAGAGAGAGAGAGAGAGAGAGAGAGAGAGAGAGAGAGAGAGAGAGAGAGAGAGAGAGAGAGAGGAGAGAGAGAGAGAGAGAGAGAAACGGCGATGCAAGATATGTCCCAACCCTAGCAAATGAGATAAACGAAGAATATATACTCCAGCAACTTTGTAGGTTTGACAAAATATCCCCTTGAAGACCTGCACATTTGTCAAACAAAAAATGTAACAAAAGAGTTGCAAAAGTAACCCTTTAACAATTGAAAAGTTTGCAAAAGAAACCAGTACATTCAACACCCCTCCTCAAACTTTTCCTCCAAACAGATTACTCAATTTTAGAAGATGAAACAACTTGTTATGCTGATAAGAACCTAAACCTTTTGTCAAAATGTCAGCAATTTGATTTTCAGAATCAACTTTGATAGTTTTAATTAAACCTGAAGCAACCTTTTCTCTGATAAGGTGGGCATCAAGATCAAAGTGTTTGGTTTTCTCATACATAACAGGACTGACAACAATCTGTATGGCAGAGCTGTTGTCACAAAACAAGATGTCATCGACCTATATTCTGCTTCAGCAGAAGATCTAGACAAGGTACTATGTTTCTTACTTTTCCAAGAGACAAGATTACCACACACAAAAACACAGTAACCAGTAACAAACCTTCTTGTGAGCTTGCACTTAGCCCAATCAGAATCAGCATAAGCTTTAACAAAATTAGTGTTAGTCTAGGTAAAGGCAAGACTAGCACCAGGAGCACCTTTCAAGTACTTGAGCACTCTAAGAGCAGCCTCAAGATGTGATTGTAAGGGAGCATGCATATGCTGACTCAAACAATGCACATAATAGGAAATATCAGGCCTAGTATTACACAGCTAAACCAACTTTCCAACAAGCTTTTGATAAGCAGTAATATTCTTAAGGTATCTATCATCAAATGTTTCCTTATGGCTTAGAATAGCATTTTCAGGCATAGGAGTGGCTACAGGCTTGCAAGCAAGAAGACCATACTCATGCAACAATTCAATGCAATACTTCCTTTGATTAATACTCAAACCATTTTGAACATTCAATACCTCAATACCAAGAAAATACTTCAGTTCCTCAAGATCTTTAATTTTAAATCTATCATTTAGAAGGGCTTTGACTTTAGAAATCTCATGCAAGTTGTTACGAGTCAAAACAATATCATCAACATACACAAGTAAGGCAATAAAAGTATTATCATCACTTTTAACAAAAAGAGAATAATCATTTTGACTTTGACTAAAACCAGCATCACAAAGAACTTCAACAAGCTTTTTGTTCCACTGTCTAGGAGCTTGTTATAAGCCATAAAGAGATTTGGTCAACTTACAAACCCTTTTTTTCATTTTTATCAAAGAAGCCTTGATACAAGGTTTTTACCTAGTATAAAAATTGAAGTTCGTTGTTCTGGTCTAATCGAATTGATATCTGGTTAACTATGTGACTCAGCTGTCTTTGGTGGAACAAATAGTTGTGTCGCTGTAGTAAATAAAAAGTGCAAAACTTTAAAGTAAAGAGCAGGTAAAATAAATCTAATTCTAATTAAAATAAATGACGGGAATTTAAAAGCGTGTCGAAATTTAAAAGGCGCTTAAAGTAAATGAGGCAAACTTAAAACTATCTAAGGCAAACTTAAAACGCAACTAAAAGTTGAACTAAGGCAAGTAAACTTAAACGCAAATAAACTTAAAGTGCGACTAAGGAAAAAGGCAGGAAAAATAAAGCTTGAAAATTAAAAATTAAAAAAAAAACAGAAACTTAAAAGAAACTAAAAATGCTCATTCGGAATAATACCCTCATTCGGAATAAACATTCATCCGGAATGTCACCTTCGTTCGGAATGTTCTTCTTTACTCGGAATATTTACCAAAACCTTGATTCGGAATATATTCCGAATGAACACCTTGATCCGGAATAATAGATGTTCCGAATGAACACCCCTTGATTAGGAATACTGCTTCACTCGGAATAAATCCTCAATCCTTCGTTCGGAATTCTGTCTTGACCCGGAATGTTTCGAATAAACTTCTTCACTTGGAATGTTCCGAATGAGCACCTTCACTCGGAATATAAGATATTCCGAATGAACACCTTTGATTCGGAATGTAGCACTGATCCGGAATGTTCCGAATGAGTTCCCTGATCCGGAATGTTTGGCTTGATCCGGAATAAAAGCTTTATCCGGAATATGTCACCTATCCTGAATATTTGCTTTGTTCGGAACAATCACAACACCACCTTGATTCGGAACAAATGCTTGGTTCGGAATAACCTAGAAACAGTAATACAGCGAAGAACACGGGGACAAAAAGAAATACGGATCTAACCAAAACTAATCAAAATCAACCACAAGATTAAATCAAACTAATCACAAATGATCTAATAACAAATACTAATTAAACCAAATCAAAAACACTAACAATAATAATCAAAATAATCAAAACTCACTTTAATCAAATCAATAAAACATCAAAAACATAAACATGAACAATAAATCATAAAGATTAATGATCAAAAAATGAAGAAAGATAGGAGATCAAACAATAAAAGTAAAGATTGACAAAAATTAAAAGGAAACTTACTTGAAATTAAAGGTATTTAAGGTGCAAGACAATTAATTAAATGACATGTAATTAAATGTGCAAACATTAAAGTGGAAGAGCTAATTGTCACACTTAGCCAACAAAATGAAATGTAAATCCTAATGATCTATTTATAGGAGGATTAGGGAGGTGCTTAGGAAGCTTCCTCCCCTCTTTCTTCTTTCTTTAATTGTATGATTAAGCTCTTGTCTTGTTAATTCTTTGACTTTAATGACTTTGTCTCAGGATTTCTTTAAACTCGTCTTGTAATTCTTCAATAAATTAGACTTGAGTTCTTCGGCTTTTAGTAAACTTCCATCTTTTGACTGTTTCTTCGATAAATCTTCAGAATTGGTCTTGGACTTCCGTTCTTTTTGCACTCTTGATTTCTTGACTTCGTCTTTTGTCTTTTTCTTCGATAAAAGCCCGTGAATGCCCGTGTTTTCTCCCCTTTTCATATTTTCGTCCTAAATCACAACAAAAACACAAACCACGCATAATTCTGACATTTATGACATAAAATACACGTTTTGGCTTGGAGATTATTGTAGTTAAGTGGTAAAAAGGATGGGTGTTTACACACCTATCAAATCCTCTACACTTGACCATTGCAATGTCCTCATGCAATGCATTAGTTACAAAGCACGATTACATTTTCCATCATAATCAATCTACATTAGCCTTTATTAAAGAGATAGAAAATAACAAAACAAGTAAAGAAATAAAAATCATACCTTAGGGTTTTGGAAGTGTCATGAATAATCATCATTCTCAAGTTTTCACATTCTCCAAACCAAGCTTAAAAACGAGATCATTGTTATTATAAGTTAGCAAACTAACACGAACTCATGTGGGCCAATTATTTACTTAGACTCCCTTATTCTTAGGTGTATCTCTTATTATTGTTGTCTTGAATGATCACGAGGATGCATTGTTGACTTATTTCGATAGTTATTTAGGCTGAAAATAAAGTGGGACGATTTAATCAATAGTTAGCTAAAGGACAAAATCTTTTAAAACTGCTTCTCGGGACCTCATAAAGTTCATATCTTGGCATAACTCGCTTCGCGATTTGAGACCTTTCTCAGACCGATATTTGGCAGCGACTTCATACTTTAAATCTTGAGAGACGTTCATGAAATAATGGCCTTCTCTTCATAATAGGAATTTCTTCACTTGAAGTTTTGAGAGATTCTTCATATTTGGACCACGACTTCTTCATTTTTCTCCAATCTTTATTTTGGACTTTGATATACAACGATCCGCCTCCTTTTTGGACTTGGATCTATTTATCCTCATACCTTGCTAGGGTCTTTTCGGATAGACTTCTCCATGATCTTTACGGGAGTATTTGCTTTTCGTCGTGTGTCTCGATCCTTCATATTGATTTTTGATAAATGATTCTTCACATCACTTTGGATCTTTAGCAACAAAATGTAGCCCTCATGCCTTGTTAGGGCCTTTTTGGACTCGCCAATCTTCGCATCCCGCTTCAATAAGTTATGCCTTGGCTATGAACTCTAATCCATACCGAGCAACTTTTAAACGATCTTGGGCTAGAAGCTAAGTAACTTTTCAAATCGTACAACCTTATTCATTGCAGATAAATTTATTAGCAAGCGATGGGAGAATAGGCTTATAATTAACTCACATAAATTCACGAAAGGATACCAAACTTATAGTTGACTCTATCATCTCTCGTTCTCCACAGTTTAAAATCTCAAGGAATGAGACTCGTGGATGCTTAGCCTATTAAATCACAGTTTTGGGTTTTCGAGTCATCTATAGGATCTTGCAAACTCTTAGACTTTTTCAAGTTAATAAATCGCATTTTAAAGTTCCCTTGATAAACAACTCTCTAGGATCAATTATAGGAACTTGCGAAAAGTTCTTGTTTTTAACCCGTGAGGGTTAAGACTTTCGCGTTTTATAGCTCCCTATATAAAAGCCTAGCAAAACTTGACTTAAACACGTTAAGGATACTAGCTAGAGTAAACTTAGATAAGTAAACTCGGGTTGAGTCAAAAGATTCACAACGTTTGAAAATTAAAAACCACTTTATTAAAATTTATTATAGTAAAGAAAGAAAATAACTATACAAAGGGAAAAACTAATAGGCCAAAATAGATCAAAAATTTTGAAAAATATCGAAAAATCTGATTTTTCGGTTAAAATGAGGACAAATACAAGGAAAAGGCCACTTAACTTCGATAGAAGTCCCCCTACACTTAATATAAACATTGTCCTCAATGTTTAAGCATGTGGAAGTAAATTCCCCTACACTTAGGACATTGTGCACGTTGTTTAAATCTTGCTAAGGAAGAGACAACTAACGAGATTCCTATTTTAATATTGGAAAATATAAAATAGTGAATCGAAAAGAGTTTAGGATAGAACCAGGAAGACGGAAACACGGAATCACGGGTCGTCAAAAATCATCAAGAGTGGATCATTGAGCGCTCGAATCTCTGAATAGAAGAAGAGAGGAAATAGAAAACACCAACGGGTCTCCCCTACACTTAGGATAAAGAAAGCTAAAAGATAGATACATGGGTTGCCTCCCAAGAAGCGCTTGATTTTTGTTCACCGAGTCGTGAGCCTGACTCGACCTTGATTAGCATAGGAAGAAACATGAAACATATCCACCGGGATCAAAGACATAGTTTTCGTCCATCAAATAGCACAAGCTTAAGGCGAACAAGGCAAGCCAAAGAAGAGTAGGCAAGGTTCCCTTAAGCAAAGATGGAGCACGGTGGTAGCAAGGGTGAAGAGGTGCAAGCAGATTTCCATAAGTTCCAAAGATTTTTCCTTTTATTTCATCAGATGGATACTGAGATGGCTGAAGAATGTCGATACCGGGGTCGAACACCTTTTCCATTAGGGAAAAATATTACTCAGGCTCAGCAGAATTTGAAGATGATCCGCGAAGAAAATGCACAACCTCGTCCTCGGAAGGTGGACAAAGAGGTGTTAAATCATACGTGCTGCGGATGTTGGTGTCGTACGGTTGCTTCTCCTTTGAAAGAATTTTCTTCAAATCCGAAGTAGGATCAAGACCATAATCATCAAAGTATAAAGGAGGAGCATCACTCTCATGAGGGAAGTAGGTATTGAGAAAAGTAGAGAAGTCTTCCTCAAATGAGTAGTCATCCAAAGTAGGATTAAGCATGGTTGGCGGAGGATCTTCATCATGAGAAGAATCACTCGAAAGAGTATCGGCCTCATCAAAATCATCATAAGTGGGCATGTCGGGATACTCGGAAGTAAAAGCATCATAATCATCTCCATCGAACCTAGAATCATCATCATAAGCATCATAGATCGGTGGAGAATCATATATGGGTGAAGGTTCCAAATTGGAGAGAGGATCATCCACATCATCTTGAAAAAGTGGATTATCATTGCAAGACTCGAATAGAGGATTGTTGTAGACGAGAAAATCATCAAGCACATTAATCATATTCGCTGATTCTCTTCCATAGGATTTACTTGTAAGCTTCCCAATTTCAAACACTTGTGCATCATCCCCGACTCTTAAAATGAGTTCACACTTATCCACATCTATTAAAGCTCTACCGGTTCTCAAAATGGGCGTCCAAGTATTAACGGAATACGAGGGTCCATTTCATAATCAACAACGACGAAGTCGTCCGGAAAAGTGAATGTGCCAACTTTAATGAACACATCTTCGGCAATACCAACGGGGTAAGCGAGAGTGCGATTGGCAAGCTCAAGAGTCATTTTGGTGGGTGTAAGGTCAGGCAATGATAACTTTTTCCAAACACTTAAAGGCATCAAATTAATACTTGCCCCGAGATCGGCTAAGGCAGTAAATTTGTCGGTTTGGTTAAAAGTACAAGGAAGCACAAAACGACCGGGATCTCCAAGTTTCTCCGGAAGTTCTTTAAGAAGGACGGCAGAACAATTTTCATTCAAGCGAGTATTAACAAACTCAACCATCTTCTCCTTCTTACTAAGCAATTCCTTAAACATCTTGACAAATTTAGGCATTTGTGCTAGAGCTTCAACAGGGGGAAAAGTGACGGTCATTTCCGAAACTTTCTTCAAATAGTTTGACACTTGAATGTCATCCTTGGTGTGCATTTTGGCATTGCCTAAGCGAGATGGATAAGGAATCTTGGGTTTATAGGTGGAAGGTGTAGGTGTAGTAGGTAAAGGTTGAGATGTTGAAGGTTTAAAGGTGGGAGGTGGGGTTGGTGGAGGATTCGTCTTGGGTACTTCATCACGATGAGGCGGAGACGGCAATGGTGTACTAATACTAGGTGTGGGAGTAGTAGGGATAAATGGTGGTGGAGGAGGTGTAGATGATGGGGGCGGGATAGGTGGTCCTACTAGAGTAACTCCAGTACGGGTAGTGATAGCACTCACATTCGCTCGCGGGTTGGTGACGGTGTTTGAAGGTAGAGAACTCGAAGTAGAGGGTTGAGTGGTGGGTAAGAAACTAGCTAGCATATTCTTCAAATCATTCGTTTGATTGCTGAAGGAGGATTGAATATTATCTCGAAGCTCGGATCTAATGTCATTCCCTTGCTTAGTGATATCCCCTTTCAAATTGATAATTTGGCTCTGTAGATTCTTGATTTGCTCTTCTTAGGTTCTCATTAAGGCTTCAACATCTTGATTAATGGGTGGGGCTTGTTGAGCGGGTGGGTGATAAGGATTAGAAGCTCTAGGTGGGATTTGGTTGCTTCTATTGTAGTTGTTGTTGGGGTTTTGGGTTTGAGGAGAAAAACCGGGTGAAAGGTAGTTGTTTGATCGGTAATTCAGCAAATTTCTATCCCCTTGAGGTCGGGCTTGGTAATTTTCCGGTGAATAATTACCATAAGCCGCATACATATTTTCCGAATTTCCTTGAGTAGAAGGAAAATCAGTGTATGAGTGAGGACCGCCGCATGTCTCACAAGGATTAGCCACCACTTTAACTTGTTGTTGGTTTGTAGCGAGGAACAAGATATTTTTGTTCATTTCGGCCATCATGCGGGTGAATTCGGTCATGTCGGGGTTTGCTGAAGTAGAAGAAACATTGACTCTCGGGTTGTTCCTTGAAGAAGCGGAGGAATCCCAGTTTTTGTGATGAGTAGTCATGTTCTCAATAAGCTCTCTACACTCCTCGGGTCTCCTTTTCATAAATGTGCCACTGGCGGCTGCATTAATCGTATCACGATCACGAAAAGTCAAACCGTTGTAGAAAGTATCAATTAAGGTCACAGGGAGCATGTTGCGGTTTGGACAACGATCAATCAAAACGTTATATCTTTCCCAAGCATCAAAGAGAGATTCATAGGGTTCTTGCATGAAACCGCTGATTTGATTGCGAAGGCTCGCGACCATGGATGGTGGAAAGTAGCGTGACAAAAAGCGTTGAGTCATGTCATCCCATGTATGAATTGAATTCTTCGGGAGACGATTAAACCATTTCTCGGCGTGGTGTGATAAAGTATGTGGGAAGAGTTGTAGGCGAAGGACATCCATTGTGGCACCGGGCAACTTCATGCTTTGAGTGATAGTAATGAATTTGTCGAGGTGTTTGTTGGCATCATCATCAGGCATTCCTCGAAAAGGATTTGTTTGCACTTGCTGGATCATGTGATGCTTCAACGAAAACTCCGGAGCCGTGATTTGCATCGGTGCAATCGGTCCTCCTCGTCCAAACATTGTGGGTTGACAAAGCTCCTCCATGGTCTGAAGATCGGGCTGTGGAAGAACATTGTTGTTGTTATTGTTGAGGTGTGGTGGATTATTGTTGTTGTTCACACCTGCCATAGCTAAATCTTCAGGAGTCTCGGGCTCTTGATAAGTAGAAGATCTAGTACGCATACACCTGCGAAAGCAAAAGAAAACAATATCAAACACAAAGAAAATATATATACACTATAAAAGATAAAAATAAAATCTTTTTGGATTTTTGAAAATTTTTAATTTTTATGGATTTTTAACAATTTTTAATTTTTTTGGATTTTTGAAATTTTTAAGCAAGAAAAATAACGCTCACGAATGAACGGATCCCAAAAAGCAACGCGTCTCTCACAGAAAACCGTTAATCTTCACGAAAAGAGCCGGCAGCGGCGCCATTTGATACAAGGTTTTTACCTAGTATAAAAATTGAAGTTCGTTGTTCTGGTCTAATCGAATTGATAACTGGTTAACTATGTGACTCAGTTGTCTTTGGTGGAACAAATAGTTGTGTCGTTGTAGTAAATAAAAAGTGCAAAACTTTAAAGTAAAGAGCAGGTAAAATAAATCTAATTCTAATTAAAATAAATGACGGGAATTTAAAAGCGTGTCGAACTTTAAAAGGCGCTTAAAGTAAATGACGCAAACTTAAAACTATCTAAGGCAAACTTAAAACGCAACTAAAAGTTGAACTAAGGCAAGTAAACTTAAAGGCAAATAAACTTAAAGTGCGACTAAGGAAAAAGGCAGGAAAAATAAAGCTTGAAAATTAAAAATTAAAAAAAATAGAAACTTAAAAGAAACTAAAAATGCTCATTCGGAATAATACCCTCATTCGGAATAAACATTCATCAGGAATGTCACCTTCGTTCGGAATGTTCTTCTTTACTCGGAATATTTACCAAAACCTTGATTCAGAATATATTCCGAATGAACACCTTGATCAGGAATAATAAATGTTCCGACTGAACACCCCTTGATTCGGAATACTGCTTCACTCGGAATAAATCCTCAATCCTTCGTTCGGAATGCTGTCTTGATCCGGAATGTTCCGAATAAACTTCTTCACTCGGAATGTTCTGAATGAGCACCTTCACTCGGAATATAAGATATTCCGAATGAACACCTTTGATTCGGAATGTAGCACTGATCCGGAATGTTCCAAATGAGTTCCCTGTTCCAGAATGTTTGGCTTGATCCGGAATAAAAGCTTTATCCGGAATATGTCACCTATCCTGAATATTTGCTTTGTTCGGAACAATCACAACACCACCTTGATTCGGAACAAATGCTTGGTTCGGAATAACATGGAAACAGAAATAAACAGCGAAGAACACGGGGACAAAAAGAAATACGGATCTAACCAAAACTAATCAAAATCAACCACAAGATTAAATCAAACTAATCACAAATGATCTAATAACAAATACTAATCAAACCAAATAAAAAACACTAACAATAATAATCAAAATAATCAAAACCCACTTTAATCAAATCAATAAAACATCAAAAACATAAACATGAACAATAAAGCATAAAGATTAATGATCAAAAAATGAAGGAAGATAGGAGATCAAACAATAAAAGTAAAGATTGACAAAAATTAAAAGGAAACTTACTTGAAATTAAAGGTATTTAAGGTGCAAGACAATCAATTAAATAACATGTAATTAAATGTGCAAAAATTAAAGTGGAAGAGCTAATTGTCACACTTAGCCAACAAAATGAAATGTAAATCCTAATGATCTATTTATAGGAGGATTAGGGAGGTGCTTAGGAAGCTTCCTCCCCTCTTTCTTCTTTCTTTAATTGCATGATTAAGCCCTTGTCTTCTTAATTCTTTGACTTTAATGACTTTGTCTCGGGATTTCTTTAAACTCGTCTTATAATTCTTCAATAAATTAGACTTGAGTTCTTCGGCTTTTAGTAAACTTCCGTCTTTTGACTTTTTCTTCGATAAATCTTCAGAATTGGTCTTGGACTTCTGTTCTTTTTGCACTCTTGATTTCTTGACTTCGTCTTTTGTCTTTTTCTTCGATAAAAGCCCGTGAATGCCCGTGTTTTCTCCCCTTTTCACATTTTTGTCCTATCACAACAAAAACACAAACCACGCATAATTCCGACATTTATGACATAAAATACACGTTTTGGCTTGGTAATTATTGTAGTTAAGTGGTAAAAAGGATGGGTGTTTACACACCTATCAAGCCTGGGGGTGGAATCATATAAACATCTTCATCAGTTCACCAAATAAGAAGGCATTATTAACATCTAATTGGAATAATTTCCAGCCTTTTTGAACAACAAGATTAATAAGACATCTAACAGTCCACATTCTAACAGTAGGGCTAAAGATCTCATCATAGTCAATGCCCTCTTTCTAACCATAACCCTTGGCAACAAGCCTAGCTTTGTATCTCTCAATCTCACCATCAGATTTGTATTTAATCTTGTAAACCCACTTGCTGGCAATGGCTTTTCTATGTGGGGGCAAGAAAGTGAGAGTCCAAGTATCATTAAGATAAAGGGCTTCCATTTCATTGTTTATGTCTTGAACTCGATTGATATCTTTAACAGCCTCACTAAAACAACTAGGTTCATAAGTCTTATTCAAGTTGGAAATGAAACAAGCATTATAGACAGACAACCTAATTTGATTAGCAAATTTGTTCAAACCATATTTCACTTTGTTATCCAGAACAAATTCATTAAGCTTAGCAGGTAACTTAGAGGTTCTATTAGACCTCCTAACAGAAGGTTCAGCAACCTAATCATCTGTTCCATGACTCGAATCAAAAATAAGAATAGGAACCTGAGTTTGAGAAAGAATGTTGCCCTCAGAACTAGATGTTTCACCCATTGATGAAGCAGTATGGGTACATTCAGATGGCTGCTCCTCTGCAGTATCATCTAAATGTTCCATAATTACCTCCCCTTCTTCATCAGGTGATCCATTTCCATCATGATAGGGACTTTGGTCAGTTTGGTTGTCAGACTCACAAAAATTAAAAAAAGTTTTGATCATTAAAATCATTTTTATCAAAAACAGAAAGAGGCTGATAAATAGCTTTTATTTTATAAGGGAAAATAGATTCATAAAATTTAACATCTCTAGAAAACTGATAATTTTTATTACTTAGACTTAATAGCTTATAAGCTTTCTTAGAAGAAGAATACCATACCAAAACACATTTTTCTGACATAGAAGACAATTTATCACTATTATTTAAAACTGTAGAAAAACAGAGACAACCAAAAGACCTAAGGTGGGAAAGGGAAGGTTCTCTATTATAAAGCATACAAAAGGGGGATTTGCCAGCAATAACAGAAGATGGGAGCTTGTTAATTAGATAAGCAACAGTAAGCACACAATCAGACCAAAAACATAGAGGTATAGCTCCCTAAAATAACAAAACTCCTAGCCACATTGAGAAGATGCCTGTGCTTTCTCTCAGCAATCCCATTCAGTTGAGGAGTATAAGCACAAGTAGTTTGATGTAAAATGCCCTTATCTTTCAAAAAAGTACTCATTCTTTGATTAAGAAACTCAGTCCTATTATCAGATCTAATAACTTTGACTCTTTTGAGAAACTGATTTAAGATAAGATTTACAAACTCAACCACATAGATAGTCATAAAATTCATCTTTAGTTTTGAGTAAATAAATCCAAATAGCTCTATCATAGTCATCAACAATGGTTAAGAAATATCTGAAGCCTTCCCTTGTAGTTACCTTATATGGTCCCCACAGGTCTAAGTGAATAAGTTCACCAAGAGCTGTGTAGATATGGTCACTCAAAGGGAAGGGTTCCTTGGTTTGTTTAGAAAAGTGGCACACATCACAAGGGTCATTATGATTGGGTCTGTCAATTCTCAAGGAGGTTTTTAATACATTAAGAACTTGGTCAGAGGGATGACCAAGTCTGTTATGCCAGATACTCCTAGAGACATGAAAACACATGATAGAGTAGTTACACTTAAAATTAGGAACCTTACACTCAGTGTCAAACAGATACGAACCACCATATTCTCTACCAGTCCCCTGAATGTTCTATTTTTTCAAATTTGAATAACACAGTCATACTCATTAAACCCTACATGTAATTTTCTATCTTTGATCATTTTATTAACAGACAAAAGACTAACAATATATTCTGGTATAACCAACATATCAAATAGAACCACATTACTTGTTAACCTTAAATTACCAACATTTCTAATTTTAGAAACAGTCCCATTGGGATGTCAAACATTTATGTTTAAGTCAGAAATATCAACCACATCAGTCATGTTTTTAGTAGTAGAAGTAATGTGTTGGTTTGCCCCATAATCAATAATCCAACCAAGATTAAACACAAAATTTCCAAATTTCACATTGGCATTAAAGCCCTTATATAAATTATTGTTAAAGAACACATTAGCATTGAAAAAGGTATAACTAATACCTGCCATATTGGACTGCAAACCAGAGTTACCAGAAGTACCCTTCTCACCAATTAAGTTCATAAGTTTGGTAATTTGATCATTGGAAAAAGGAGTAAAAACATTGTTAACATACCCATTAGGAATGTTAGCATTTTGAACATCAACATTGTTGCTGTTAAAAATCTTGTTGTTTCCCTTGTTGTTGGAAAAACTTTTGTTTTTAAAATTCTTTTTATAGCCATTAGGATAACCAATCAGCTCAAAACACCTATCTATGGTATGACCTTTCATACCACAGTTATCACATTTCAAAGCATCATAAGAAGGCTTGTTAAAAGAGTTCCCATTAAAAGAGGCATTACTACGAGAACTGCTGTTATTTCTATTAGTGTTATTTCTATAACTAGAGTTATTAGTAGGGATACCATAACTATAGTTATTGGAACTAGAATTTCTGTGAGAAATAACACCTCTAGACTCAACAGATTTGGCAGCAAAAATTAACTGACTTGTGGTTTAGGAACCACAGAATTAGTACCCAAACCCCTATGAGACTCCTCACGACAAACAATAACAAAAGCATCTTTAACATCAGGTAATTCAGTTTGAGTAAGTAAAGTGCTTCTAATAGGTTCATAAACTTCATCTAAGCACATCAAAAATTGCATGAGTTTCATCATTTGATTATGTTTACCTAACTCAGATTTAGCAAGACAAGTACATGGATTTAATTTAGTTAACATATCAAACCCTCCAATAAGGAATTAAGTTTATGATAGTACTCAGAAACAGACAATCCATTTTGTTTGAAGTTGTTAATCTTTTGAACTAAATTAAACAGAATAGACCCATCAAACTTATCATAACTCTCTTTTAGTTCATTCCACACTTCAACAGTATTATCAGCATAAACAAGACTCAAATAAAGATCCTTAGATATGCTATTTAAAAGCCAAGACAACACAACAGCATTACATCTGTCCCACTGAGAAGTGAGAGGACCACTAGACTCATAAGTATCTTTTAAATAAGTAACATAAACAAAACTCATTTTATTTCGAGCATGAAGAGCAATTTTCATAGCATTAGCCCAAATCCTATAGTTTTTACAGCCAGACAGTTTAAAGCTAATCAAAGAACCACTGTTACTATCATTGGTTTGTAAATGAAGTGGATTACTAGCATCAAGACCATTAATGACATTAGTAACATTGTTACCACCACCACTGGTCTCAGTAGCCTTAGGAGCCATAACCACAAAACAAAAACAATAAACCAAAAGAGATAAACAAAAGACCTATATGTTCAATCAAGAACCCTAGTTCAAGATCCTACACCACTTAGTTCTCAGGATTCCAAACCACTCAAGGTGGTAGGTCAAGAGAAAGTGTAGGACGGTGAACAAACATAAATAAATAACAAGAGGAAGAGTGAGAGTGGTGTTACACAACCAAACAACATCCAACAAAGCAAACAGCGGAAGAATGAATAGGAGTTATTCTAGATTCAAGTCTAGAAGTAACCCTAAACAATACATCAACATATAAGGTCAATCTAGATTCAAGTCTAGAAGTAACCTTAGCCAACAAATCGCACAAAAGAAACAATATTAGCTTCCAATAAGGTACATGCAATGTTAGAATAGACAGATAAACACTAGAAAACCAAAACCTCCAAATTTGAAAAATTAGGGTTTTCACAAATCACCCAAGAATAACAATATTAGCTTTCAATTAGGTACCTGCAGTGTTAGAATATACATATAAACTCTTGGAAACCAAAAACACCAAATTTGAAAAATTAGGGTTTTCAAAAAAACTTTATATTTTTCAAAAATTAGATAGATCCCAGTAACAAGAAACTTTTAAGCCAAAGAAAACTTTTATAAATAACGATTTAGAGCAAAAGACCTTTAAAAAACCAAAAATAATTTTTCTTTCAAGAAAAATGTAACGATCCAGTAATATTTAGATGAAATAAACGATAGATCTTTAAAACCCCCAAAAAATAATTTACTTAACAAAAAACCTTTTTTTAATCAAAGATCCAACCTGGATCTCTGATACCATGTAAAAATCAGTAAAAACACAAAGTAATTGCACTCAACCAACCACCCCACGTGCTTTATTAACTTATAATCCAAAACAGATAGTCCCCAATCGGGTGCTATCAACATACATAAGAAAAGGATTGTCCCCAAAATGGATGCAATCCAAGAATACAAATCAATAACAATCCTAAACTACTAAAGCTACTAAAGCTACTAACAGATTCAACGATTAAACGTTTACATCCTTTTATTTTTAGTGAGAGAAAAAGAGAAAGAGAAACGGCGATGCAAGATAGGTCGCAACCCTAGAAAATGAGATAAGCGAAGAATATATACTCCAACAACTTTGTAGGTATGGCAAAAATCCCCTTGAAGACATGCACACTTGTCAAACAAAGAAATGTAACAAAATAGTTACAAAAGTAACCCTTTAACAATTAAAAAGTTTGCAAAAGATACTAGTACATTCAACAAAGACGGAGTGATAGGTGTGTAAACACCCATCCTTTTTACCATTTAACTACAATAATAACCGAGCCAAAACGTGTATTTATGTCGTAAATGTCAGAATTATGCGTGGTTTGTGTTTTTTTGTGATTTAGGACGAAAATGTGGAAAAGGGAGAAAACACGGGCATTCACAGGCTTTTATCGAAGAAAAAAGACGAAAGACGAAGTCGAAAGATCAAGAGTGCAAAAATAACGGAAGTCCAAGACCAATTCTGAAGATTTATCGAAGAAAAAGTCAAAAGACGGAAGTTTAATAAAAGCCGAAGAACTTGAGTCTTATTTATGAAGAAATTTCAAGACGAGTTTAAAGAAATCCCGAGACAAAGTCATTAAATTCAAAAGATTAAAGAAGATTAAGGACTTAATGATGCAATTAAGAAAAGAAGAAAGAGGGGAGGAAGCTTCATAAACACCTCCCTAATCTCCCCTATAAATAGATTAGATTAGATTTCATTTTCTCTTGTTGGCTAATAGTGACAATTAGTTCTTCCATTTTATTTTCCTTGTCATTTAATTACATGTCATTTACCTTAATTGTCTTGCACCTTAAATACATTTAATTTCAAGTAAGTTTCCTTTTAATTCTTGTCAATCTTTACTTTTTCTTGTTGATCTCCTATCTACCTTTCTTGTTTGATCTTAATCTTTATGCTTTATTGTTCATGTTTATGTTCTTGAATTTTATTTGATTTAATTAAGTGGGTTTTGATTATTTTGATTAGTTTTGTTAGTTTGATTGATTTGGATTGTTTGTTTATGATTAGTAGATGTTTATTGATTAGTTTGATTTGATCTTGTGGTTGATTTTGATTAATTTAGTTTAGATTCGTATTTTTTTTGTTCCTTGTTCTTCGCTTGTCTGCTACTGTTTTCCTAGGTGATATTCCGAATCAACAGCACATTCCGGATCAAGGTTTTGTTGAAAATTGTTCCGAATCAAGATTTGTGAAGAAAACATTCCGAATCAAAAGTCTTCATTCGGAACATTCCGAACGAAGGTTTCATTCAGAACATTCCGAACCAGTAGAAGTTCCGAACCAAAGAAGTTCATTCGGAACATTTATTGTTCCGAATAAAGGAGGTCTTCATTCGGAACTTTCAAAGTTCCGAATCAGCAGGGAGTTCCGAACCAAGAACATTCCAGATCAAGGAGTTTTATTCGGAATAATTAATTATTCCGGATCAACACCTTCATTCGGAAGATTCGAAGTTCCGAATCAAAGTGTGTTCATTCGGAACCTTTTCCGAATCAAGGAGTTTGAGTTCATTCGGAATTTAGTCCCAGTCAAGACTTTATTCCGGGTCAGCAAAACATTCCGAACCAAGGCTTATATTCTGAGTGAAGGATTTATTCCGGATAAGTGACATATTCCGAATAAAGAATTTATTCCGGATCAAGTGTTTTGGCTGATATTCCAAGTGAAGAAGAATCATTCCGAACGAAGGTGACATTCCGGATGAGTGATTATTCCGAACGAAGGTTTATTCCGGATGAACTGTTTTCAGGTTCTTTTTAGTTTCTGTTTTTAAGTTTTAATTTTCAATCTTTACTTTTCCCGCCTTTTTCCTTAGTCGCACTTTAAGATTACTTGCCTTAGATTCATTTTAAGTCTTGCCTTAGTTTAAGTTTTAGTTGCGTTTTAAGTTTGCCTTAGATAGTTTTAAGTTTGCTTTATTTACGTTTAGTGCCTTTTAAATTCTTGTCACGCTTTTAATTTCTTGTCATTTATTTTAAACTAGAGTTAGATTTAAATTAACGTCATTTTCATTTACGTCTTGCACATTTATTTTAAAACAACCAAAAATATTCTTTTTCACCAAAAACAATTGAGTCGCATTTTGAACCGGAAATCAATTCGTTAAGACACCGAGAAACGAACTTTTCAACTAGCAAAATCTTAACATTAAAACGGCGCCGCTGCCGGCTCTTTTCGTGAAGATAAACGGTTTTCTGTGAGAGACGCGTTGCTTTTTGGGATCCGTTCACTTGTGAGCGTTATTTTCTTGTTTAAAAATCTTCAAAAAAACGATAAAAATTAAAAATTGTTAAAAATCCATAAAAATTAAAAAATTTCAAAAATTCAAAAAGATTTTATCTTTATTGTGTATATATATTCTCTTTGTGTTTGGTATTGTTTTCTTTTGCCTTTGTAGGTGTATGCGTACTAGATCTTCTACTTATCAAGAGCCCGAGACTCCTGAAGATTTAGCTATGGTAGGTGTTAACAACAACAATAATCCACCGCACCTCAACAATAACAACATCAATGTTCTTCCACAGCCCGATCTTCGGACAATGGAGGAACTTTGTCAACCTACCATGTCTGGACGAGGAGGACCGATTGCGCCGATGCAAATCATGGCTCCGGAGTTTTCGTTGAAGCACTACATGATTCAGCAAGTGCAAACAAATCCTTTTCGAGGAATTCCTGATGATGATGCCAACAAACACCTCGACAAGTTCATTACTATTACCCAAAGCATGAAGTTGCCCGGTGCTACAATGGATGTTCTACGCCTACAGCTCTTTCCACATAATTTATCACATCACGCCGAGAAATGGTTTGATCTTCTTCCAAAGAGTTCAATTCATACTTGGGATGACATGACTCAACGCTTTTTGTCGCGCTACTTTCCACCATCCATGGTCACGAGCCTTCGCAATCAAATCAGCGGTTTCATGCAAGAACCTGATGAATCTCTCTTTGATGCTTGGGAAAGATATAATGTTTTGATCGATCGTTGTCCAAACCACAACATGCCCCCTGTGACCTTAATTGATACTTTCTACAACGGTTTGACTTTTCGTGATCGTGATACGATTAATGCAGCCGCCGGTGGCACATTTATGAAAAGGAGACCCGAGAGTATAGAGAGCTTATTGAAAACATGACTACTCATCATAAAAACTGGGATTCCTCCGCTTCTTCAAGGAACAACCCGAGAGTCAATGTTTCTTCAACTTCAACAAACCCCGACATGACCGAATTCACCCGCATGATGACCGAAATGAACAAAAATATCTTGCTTCTCGCTACAAACCAACAACAAGTTAAAGCGGTAGCCAATCCTTGTGAAACATGCGGCGGTCCACACTCATACACTGATTGTCCTTCTACTCAAGGAAATCCGGAAAACGTGTATGCAGCTTATGGTAATTATTCACCGGAAAATTACCAAGCCCGACCTCAAGGGGATAGAAATTTGCTGAGTTACCGGTCAAACAACTACCTTTCACCCGGTTTTTCTCCTCAAAACCAAAACCCCAACAACAACTACAATAGAAGCAACCAAATCCCACCTAGAGCTTCTAATCCTTATCACCCACCCGCACAACAAGCCCCACCCATTACTCAAGATGTTGAAGCTTTGATGAGAACCCAAGGAGAGCAAATCAAGAATCTACAGAGCCAAATTATCAATTTAAAAAGGGATATTACCAAGCAAGGGAATGACATTAGATCCGAGCTTCGAGATAATATTCAATCCTTCTTCAGCAATCAAACGAATGATTTAAAGAATATGCTGGCTAGTTTCTTGCCCACCACTCAACCCTCTACTTCGAGTTCTCTACCTTCAAACACCGTCACCAATCCGCGAGCGAATGTGAGTGCTATTACTACCCGTAGTGGAGTTACCATAGTAGGACCACCTATCCCACCCCCATCATCTACACCTCCTCAACCACCATTTATCCCTACTCCTCCCACACCTAGTATTAGTACACCATTACCGTCTCCGCCTCTTCATGACGATGTACCCAAGAAGAACCCTTCAACATCTCAACCTTTACCTGTTACACCTCCACCACCCAAACCCAACATTCCTTATCCTTCACGGCTAGACAAGGCTAAATTGCTAACCAAGGATGACACTCAAGTGTCGAATTATTTGAAGATGATCTCTCAAATGAATTTCAACATTAGCCTTGTCGAAGCACTTGTCCACATGCCGAAATTTGTCAAAGCATTCAAGGAATTGCTTAACAAGAAGGAGAAGCTGATTGAGCTCGCCAACACACGCTTAAATGAAAACTGTTCTGCATTTATTCTTAAAGAACTTCCGGAAAAACTTGGAGATCCCGGTCGTTTTGTGTTGCCTTGCATTTTTAACAAAACCGAAGAATTTACTGCCCTAGCTGATCTCGGGGCCAGTATAAATTTGATGCCATTAAGTTTTTGGAAAACACTATCATTACCCGACCTTACTCCAACGAAGATGACTCTTGAGCTTGCAAATCGTACTCTCGCTTACCCCGTTGGTATTGCCGATGATGTGTTCATTAAAGTTGGCACCTTCACTTTTCCGGTCGACTTTGTTGTTGTTGATTATGAAATGGACCCTCGTATTCCTTTAACACTTGGTCGGCCATTCTTAAGAACCGGACGAGCTCTAGTTGATGTTGCCGAAGGTGAACTCATTTTAAGAGTCAGGGATGATGCACAAGTTTTCAAAATGGGGAAGCTTACAAGCAAATCCTATGGACGAGAATCTGCGAATATGATTAATGTGCTTGATGATTTTGTCGTCTACAACAATCCTCTATTCGATTCGTGCATTGACAATCCACTGTTTCAAGATGATGTGGATGATTCTATATCCAATTTGGAACCTTCACCCATATATGATTCTCCACCGATCTTTGATGCTTATGATGATGATTCTAGCTCAGATCCGGACGATTATGATGACTTTACTTCCGAGTATCCCGACATGCCCACGTATGATGATTTTGATGAGGCCGATACTCTCTCGAGTGATTCTTCACATGATGAAGATCCTCCGCCTACCATGCTTAATCCTACTTTGGACGATTACTCATTTGGGGAAGACTTCTCAACTTTTCTCAATACTTACTTCCCTCATGAGAGTGATGCTCCTCCTTAAGACTTTGATGATTATGGTCTTGATCCTACTTTGGATTTGAAGAAAATTCTTTCAAAGGAGAAGCAACCGGATGACACCAACATCCGTAACACGTATGATTTAACACCTCTTTGTCCACCTTCTGAGGACGAGGTTGTGCATTTTCTTCGCGGATCATCTTCAAATTCTGCTGAGCCTGAGTGCTATTTTCCCCTAAAGGAAAAGGTGTTCGACCCCGGTATCGAGAATCTTAAGCCATCTCAGTATCCATCTGATGAAATAAAAGGAAAAATCTTTGGAACTTATGGAAATCTGCTTACACCTCTTCACCCTTGCTACCACCATGCTCCATCTTTGCTTAAGGGAACCTTTCCTACTCTTCTTTGTCTTGCCTTGTTCGCCTTAAGCTTGTGCTATTTGATGGACGAAATTATGTATTTGATCCCGGTGGATATGTTTCATGCTTCTTCCTATGCTAATCAAGGCCGAGTCAGGCTCACGACTCGGTGAACAAAAATCAAGCGCTTCTTGGGAGGCAACCCATGTATCTATCTTTTAGCTTTCTTTATCCTAAGTGTAGGGGAGACCCGTTGGTGTTTGCTATCTCTTCTCTTCTACTAATCAGGGATTCGAGCGCTCAATGATCCACTCTTGATGATTTTTGACGACCCGTGATTCCGTGTTTCCGTCTCCCCGGTTCTATCCTAAACTCTTTTTGATTCACTATTTTATATTTTCCAATATTAAAATAGGAATCTCGTTAGTTGTCTTTTCCTTAGCAAGATTTAAACAACGTGCACAATGTCCTTAGTGTAGGGGAGTTTACTCCCACATGCTTAAACATTAAGGACAATGTTTATATTAAGTGTAGGGGGACTTCTATCGAAGTTAAGTGGCCTTTTCCTTGTATTTGTCCTCATTTTAACCGGAAAATCAACTTTTCGACATTTTTTAAAATTTTTGATCTATTTTGGCCTATTAGTTTTTCCCTTTGTATAGTTATTTTCTTTCTTTGCTAGAATAAAATTTTAATAAAGTGGTTTTAATTTTCAAACGTTGTGAATCTTTTGACTCAACCCGAGTTTACTTATCTAAGTTTACTCTAGCTAGTATCCTTAACGTGTTTAAGTCAAGTTTTGCTAGGCTTTTATATAGGGAGCTATAAAACGCGAAAGTCTTAACTCTCACGGGTTAAGAACAAGAACTTTTCACAAGTTCCTATAATTTATCCTAGAGAGTTGTTTATCAAGGGAACTTTAAAACTCGATTTCTAAACTTGAAAAAGTCTAAGAATTTGCAAGATCCTATAGACGACTCGAAAACCCAAAACTTTGACTTAATAGGCTAAGCATCCACGAGTCTCATTCCTTGAGATTTTAAACTGTGGAGAACGAGAGATGATAAAGTCAATTATAAGTTTGGTATTCTTTCGTGAATTTATGTGAGTTAATTATGAGCCTATTCTCCCATCGCTTGCTAATAAATTTATCTGCAATAAATAAGGTTGTACGATTTGAAAAGTTACTTAGCTTCTAGCCCAAGATCGTTTAAAAGTTGCTCGGTATGGATTAGAGTTCATAGCCAAGGCATAACTTCTTGAAGCGGGATGCGAAGATTGGCAAGTCCGAAAAGGCCCTAACAAGGTATGAGGGCTACATTTTGTTGCTAAAGATCCAAAAGTGATGTGAAGAATCATTTATCGAAAATCAATATGAAGGATCGAGACACACGAGGAAAAGCAAAAACTCCCCAAAAGTCATGGAGAAGTCTATCCGAAAAGGCCCTAACAAGGTATGAGGATGAATAGATCCAAGTCCAAAAAGGAGGCGGATCGTTGTATATCAAAGTCCAAAATAAAGATTAGAGAAAAATGAAGAAGTCGTGGTCCAAATATGAAGAATCTCTCAAAACTTCAAGTGAAGAAATTCCTATTATGAAGAGAAGACCATTATTTCATGAACGTCTCTCAAGATTTGAAGTATGAAGTCGCTGCCAAATATCGGTCCGAGAAAGGTCTCAAATCACGAAGCGAGTTATGCCAAGATATGAACTTTATGAGGTCCCGAGAAGCAGTTTTAAAAGATTTTGTCCTTTAGCTAACTATTGATTAAATCGTTCACTTTATTTTTGGCCTAAATAACTATCGAAATAAGTCAAAAATGCATCCTCGTGATCATTCAAGACAATAATAAAATATAAGAGATACACCTAGGAATAAGGGAGTCTAAGTGAATAATTAGCCCACATGAGTTCGTGTTAGTTTGCTAACTTATAATAACAATGATCTCATTTTTAAGCTTGGTTTGGAGAAAGTGAAAACTTGAGGATGATGATTATTCAAGACATTTCCAAAACCCGAAGGTATGATTTTGATTTCTTTACTTTGAATGTTTATAATTTTTTATCTCTTTAATAAAGGCCAACGTGGATTGATTATGATGGAAAATGTAATCGTGCTTTATAACTAATGCATTGCATGAGGACATTGCAATGGTCAAGTGTAGGGGATTTGATAGGTGTGTAAACACCCATCCTTTTTACCACTTAACTACAATAATAACCAAGCCAAAACGTGTATTTTATGTCGTAAATGTCGGAATTATGCGTGGTTTGTGATTTTGTTGTGATTTAGAACGAAAATGTGGAAAAGGGAGAAAACACGGGCATTCACGGGATTTTATCGAAGAAAAAAGACGAAAGACGAAGTCAAAAGATCAAGAGTGCAAAAAGAACGGAAGTCCAAGACCAATTCTAAAGATTTATCGAAGAAAAAGTCAAAAGACGGAAGTTTACTAAAAGCCGAAGAACTCGAGTCTTATTTATGAAGAAATTTCAAGACGAGTTTAAAGAAATCCCGAGACAAAGTCATTAAAGTCAAAAGATTGAAGAAGATTAAGGACTTAATGATGCAATTAAGAAAAGAAGAAAGAGGGGAGGAAGCTTCCTAAGCACCTCCCTAATCTCCCCTATAAATAGATTAGATTGGATTTCATTTTCTCTTGTTGGCTAATAGTGACAATTAGTTCTTCCATTTTATTTTCCTTGTCATTTAATTACATGTCATTTACCTTAATTGTCTTGCACCTTAAATACATTTAATTTCAAGTAAGTTTCCTTTTAATTCTTGTCAATCTTTACTTTTTCTTGTTGATCTCCTATCTACCTTTCTTGTTTGATCTTAATCTTTATGCTTTATTGTTCATGTTTATGTTCTTGAGTTTTATTTGATTTAATTAAGTGGGTTTTGATTATTTTGATTAGTTTTGTTAGTTTGATTGATTTGGATTGTTTGTTTATGATTAGTAGATGTTTATTGATTAGTTTGATTTGATCTTGTGGTTGATTTTGATTAATTTAGTTTAGATTCGTATTATTTTTGTTCCTTGTTCTTCTCTTGTCTGCTACTGTTTTCCCAGGTGATATTCCGAATCAACAGCACATTCCGGATCAAGGTTTTGTTGAAAGTTGTTCCGAATCAAGATTTGTGAAGAAAACATTCTGAATCAAAAGTCTTCATTCGGAACATTCCGAACGAAGGTTTCATTCGGAACATTCCAAACCAGTAGAAGTTCCGAACCAAAGAAGTTCATTCGGAACATTTATTGTTCCGAAAGGAGGTCTTCATTCGGAACTTTCAAAGTTCCGAATCAGCAGGGAGTTCCGAACCAAGAACATTTCGGATCAAGGAGTTTTATTCGGAATAATTAATTATTCCGGATCAACACGTTCATTCGGAAGATTCGAAGTTCCGAATCAAGGTGTGTTCATTCGGAACCTTTTCCGAATCAAGTAGTTTGAGTTCATTCGGAATTTAGTCCGAGTCAAGACTTTATTCCGGGTCAGCAAAACATTCTGAACCAAGGCTTATATTCTTAGTGAAGGATTTATTCCGGATAAGTGACATATTCCGAATAAAGAATTTATCCCGGATCAAGGGTTTTGGCTGATATTCCGTGTGAAGAAGAATCATTCCGAACGAAGGTGACATTCCGGATGAGTGATTATTCCGAACGAAGGTTTATTCCGGATGAACTGTTTTCAGGTTCTTTTTAGTTTCTGTTTTTAAGTTTTAATTTTCAAGCTTTATTTTTCCCGCCTTTTTCCTTAGTCGCACTTTAAGATTACTTGTCTTAGATTCATTTTAAGCCTTGCCTTAGTTTAATTTTTAGTTGCGTTTTAAGTTTTCCTTAGATAGTTTTAAGTTTGCTTTATTTACGTTTAGTGCCTTTTAAATTCTTGTCACGCTTTTAATTTCTTGTCATTTATTTTAAATTAGAGTTAGATTTAAATTAACGTCATTTTCATTTACGTCTTTCACATTTATTTTAAAAAAACCAAAAATATTCTTTTTCACCAAAAACAATTGAGTCGCATTTTGAACCGGAAATCAATTCGTTAAGACACCGAGAAACAAACTTTTCAACTAGCAAAATCTTAACATTACGGAGCCAGAATATAAAGTTGATCATCAGGTGCATAAAATTATTAATAGGAGTATTTATGTAGTAATAATTTTAGGATCGAGTTCATTTTGAACAAATAAAAATCTTTAGAAAATATATACACTACGAGACAAAATTCCATCCGGTTCCCGTGTATCTTCGAGAACAACCTAGCTTCGCCCCTGTTATGAAAGTGCACTTAGACATCACCGAAAACAGTACATTGCCTCTTTATACGTTTCATGATATACATTTGTATTACCTAAGATTTATGTTCATTGTCACATATTAAAGCATTGCCATAACTATTTTTCTGACTTTTTTGTTTTGGTTTGTACGATCAAAGCTGCTCGAAAAAAGAATGCAATTATCCGAAGCGAAAAACAACTTATATGCCAAAAATTAGCATATATTGTTGTATGAAAATCTGCTTACATTGTTTGCAATTTTATTGGTTTATTAGTTGTGCTTATTTCTATCTCTTTACAAAATGTTGTTCCATAACAAGCAGCATTCATTTATTTAATATTCTACATTCAAAACATATTCCATAAAAATTAATAATGCCCCAAATATATGTGTGGAATTGTTTACTTAAAAAGAGCATATGGTCAAAATTTTGAAATCCAAACAACATGTTTTGCTATGTTTCATGGAAACGTCTCGGGGGTGTCGTCTCTCTTACCAGAAACATTTCGAAAACGAGAAGCGGCTAAAACGCGGTAGAAACATATCTAGAAAATAAGAAACGTTTCATCTCGATAGGAAACACCATGAGTATGGCAAGAAACGTTTCATGAATTTTAGATGTTGTCATTTCTAATTAGGGTATAAAGCCATAAATACATCACGTACTATCGGATTGTGTCCATTATACACACTGGACTTTTATGTACAAAATACATAGTTGACTGAAGAAATTATCTTTGACTTAACTAAAGAACCGGTTACCGTTAGTACTTTCGTTAATTTAGATTTTAGTTTTACATTTATAGTCCTTTAGTCCTTATCATCATCAGCATCAACAACTCAAGTTACTCAGCTAAAACATGCAACAAGAACAACAATGGTGATTACTAACATCTAAATCCCAGATCCAAATTCTCAGTATCCAAAATCCAAATCAATATAACAATAGTCAAATAGTTAACCCGAATCCAATCCAATCCAAATTCCTATATATATCATTAACCCGAAATGCTCTATACATAAACTAATACGTCTTCTTTAGCAAAAGATCTGATAACAGAACACATGTACCTTATAAACTTCCATGCTTATTACTCGTTTACCAGATCCCAGGCAGAACAACATATATAACCATCTTAGACAATCATATATAACCATTCGCCGAGAATGCTTTATTTTGTATGAGAAACATTCGCCGAGAGTGCTTTATTTTGGGGATTTTTGGTATTGAACACTACGGTTGTTCACCCTTAATTAGGGGGGGGGGGGTTGTTTATAGTACTACACGTGAGGCAAATATGTCGAAGTGATAACTGTGAATCTATGATGAAAGACAATCTAATTCGTCTTCGAATGGATATACAAGATCAAGGGGTAAGAGTAATGTAGCACATAAGTAACTCGAATCCTGCATCTGGTCTCGGGAAAACTGTTCATCCTGTTCTATGTACTGGACTTAATCACATAAGCAATAACCTCAGTCAAATCTTAAATTTAAAGTTGGATGGAAATCATATAGTTTTCACTGCAAACGAAGCTTTGCCTAGCTTCAAAGATGTCTCAAGTTCTAAAAAGGAAACTATTTTATCAGAAAGTTGAATTTGTGTTATGTGGCTCAGTAAACATAAGTAAGGAAGTCAATGCCAACCTTGTGTGACTTTGGAGTGGAATTTTCAGAATCAGGATCATTATTTCGTCCTGTCGTCTGGTTATACCTATCTGGAAAACATTCGTCGAGAGTGCTTTATTTTAGGCTAAGAGAGTGAAGGATATGTGGATTTGTTCTGAAAATTAATGATGGATCTGTTTTTTTTTTTGTGGGTAGATTAAGAAGAAGATGATGTTAACTAAAGGATGAAAAGTGTGACCAAGTTAACGAAAGTACTAAATGTAACCGGTTCTTTAGTTAAGTCAAAGGTAATTTCTCCAGTCAACTATGTATTTTGTACATAAAAAAATCCAGTTTATAATGGACACATTGATAGTACGTGAGTTTTTATGGCTTTTACCCTTCTAATTATCGCCTCTTGTTAAAAGTTACATGAAAAGAATTTGACCGTCAGGAGATTAATATCAAATTAAAATTAAGTCATAAAGGGGAGATCAATAACATACCGAAGTAATGAATGTTAATTAGAGCAGGGCACCTTAACTTTATAATCATGGATTCATGGAGTATGAAGATCACAAAGCATGGATTACCTTCCGGTTCTAATTTGGAACAATTGATTCTTGTGGAAAGATCTTGTCTAAAGCGACAATTAGATAATAACTTCATGTATAATTTCAGCAGGTTTTATGCCACGAGCATAATAGTCGAACCTGTTAAAGAAATTAAACGTTAGTTGGGTTTAATATGGATTCAAATTAGTAGTGTAGAGTGGGTATCTTTGACCCGTCACCCGTCACCTACCCACATGAATTTTTTCATAACAGCCTAACAAGTCACAACTATCTAAATACAACTATTTAAGAGGTATAATTAATTTTATTTTATTTTAAATAGGTTTATGGGAACACCCATAAGTATATTAATATGTACATCCGTGGGTATATCAAATGGGTTTCATGAGCTTACCCGTGACGGGTATCATGGGTTTATCCATGATATATCATACACGTCACCCACCCGCAACCCATTAATGAGTTTAGATTTATACCCACGACACACCCGTGGGTGAAAATAAAAAAATACCCATCCATTTACGTGCGGAGAGAGTATAGTTTTAGTGAGTTTCTATGAATAGGGACAAAATATTTGGGCCTACTTTTGCAAATAGACATTGAGGAATTCGTTACAACTTAGAGCAAGGGGAGTGGTGGTGTCATGGCCTGGTTCCAAGCTTTGGTGCCACTTTTGAGAACGGCGCACCACTTCGTGGTGTGGTGCCAAGAGTCTGAAGCCAACCACACCAGTCCAAGCGGTTCATTTTTTTTATTTAGTTTTTTTATTTTGGGGGAATCTAAGGGATATATACCCTCTATGGCACCAAAAACACCCAATAGCACCATAAATCACCACTCCCTCTAAAATGTGGTGCTATAGCATTTCTCGTGCCAAAGCTCACTTTGCTGACATGGCGGTACTTTTTGCCAACGGCATCACCCAACGGCACCAACTGTTCCTGTGCTCTTACATGTATGTGGCTAAGCTTATTTCACCTTGAAAGACAAATAAGCTTAGTCCCCTTTTAGTGGTTGAAACTGCTTATTTGTTTTAAACCCTAAACTATTATTTCATGGAATTAAAACGAAAAATGTAATTCATTTTTTCTCCAGGATCTTGTTTTGCCTCAAGTAATTCCTGCATATGCTCTTGCTATGAATCTGAACAATTACAATCCAACACAATTCTTAAACGGCCATGGGCGTGCAGCTGAGATTAATGCCGTCCCAGAAATCAAAAAGTTCAACAGAGACTCTGTCATTTTAGTTGATGACATCACCCATCCCATTGATGCCATTGTTTTTGCAATTGGGTATCAGACCAATGTCCGCGACTGGCTTCAGGTGGTTTCACTGTTTTTTGGAATTAAAAATAGGCCGAATCTTTCAATTTGACTAAATATCTTATGGCTTTATCTATGTTTATTTGATCTAACAGGAAACTGATTTCATTTGTGAAAATGGCTACCCATATGGGTGGAAGGGCAAGCGAGGAATATACGCAGCCGGATTCACAGGAGAAGGACTTGAAGGTGTATACAAGGATGCCGTAAAGATTTGTGAACATATTTATAATGTATTGAATGGGTATATGCTTAAACGAACCGGTTAGTGATACCCACTTCGGATCTGAGCCAAAGATTACGAGTGAAGATGGCCCAAAATCCAACAAGATTATACGACATGTACTGTAAGTTGCAGTTCATTTTCAGCTTTGAATTGTTTACATGTAAACCCGTGGTTTTCGGGGAAGAAATAAGTATAGCACCCGGTGCTTGCATGCACGTTTAAATTTGTATGCATGGTTCTATTTTATGTTGTATTATAAATTGTAATACTTGCACTAAATCAAAGTAAGAACAAAATTGCCCTAAGTCTTTGTCTTCCTGTTTATTTCTCTTCCGAGTTTCCAAGGTTGTATCATTGGTGTTTTCATTAAGCATGCATCTCCGACGTGAAAACCCTACACCTGAAGAATACATGGTAGCTTTAGCGGACAACATGGCCAAACTACTCACCAGTACTCCCGTCACTACCACCAACCAACTTGCTACTCAAACCACTATACCACCGCAAATCTTGTCACCGCCTCACTCGATTGTTTGGCGATTCTTTACTAATGTGAAATTTGAGTGCCTAAACTGGAATACTCACAAAACTAGGTTATTGTTATATGACATTTACCCGTTTGCAATCTTTATCAAAATCAATAAGTTATTGTTAAACTTTAAGCTGGCATAGTTTTTAGTGACTGATTTTTACAGGTTGTGTGTTTCTGTGGTCTTAAATGACGAGTTACTATATCAATTTTCGAGAGATACTCTATTTAAAATTGTCATTTTAATATTTTGTAGGCGATATTTGATAATGAAACTTATAATCAGGGTTTTGTGGTTGAGTTGATATTTTGATAATTTCACTTGGTTTGGGCTTTGTTAAGTCCACTATTATATTTTGTGGCATATGCGTTTTTGAGCCTACTAATCTAAAGCCAAGTCTAGCCCATATTTTATGAGTTAGATCCATATTTGTTTTTTCATTTAAAGTAACTAAGGGACCACAGGGTCAAGTAGATTACAAGTGGGACTTGGTCAGTAATTAAAACCTTATATTCGAACGTTATGTCTTTAGAGACTAGAGGTAGTTAAGTGAAAGGGATAGATCACTACAAGAAAAAGGGCATATAGTGACACACGTTTTAATGACACACAAAATAAAGTGTAAGTAAAAATATATTTTTACTTACACTTTTGAAGAAAATATGAGTATAAGTCTAACTTTCACCTACACTTTTCAAAAAGTATGAGTAAAAGTCTAACTTTCACATGCACTTTTCAAAAAGTATGAGCAAATGTCTAACTTTCACCTACACTTTTTAAAAAGTATGAGCAAATGTCTAACTTTCACTCACATTTATCTAAAAGTGTGAGCAAAAGTCTAACTTTCACCTACACTTTTCGAAAAGTATGAGTAAAAGTCTATGTTTCACCCACACTTTTAAAGAAGTGTGATAAAAGGCTAACTTTCACTTACAGTTTTTAAAAAGTGTGAGTGAAAATCTAATTTTGTCTCACACTTTTTAAAAGGTGCAGGCCAAAGTCTAACTTTCATCTGCATTTTTTATAAAGTGTAAGTGAAAGTCTTTTTTACGAACCCGCTATTCATAGAGAGTACCGGCTAGCGTTG
Source organism: Glebionis coronaria (assembly GCA_025667525.1). Taxonomy (NCBI): domain Eukaryota; kingdom Viridiplantae; phylum Streptophyta; class Magnoliopsida; order Asterales; family Asteraceae; genus Glebionis; species Glebionis coronaria. The sequence goes on from CM046879.1 coordinate 553,946,431, forward strand.
AGTATTTCAAACCACGGACCAACTCGAACGAATAAATCACCACGAGCTCGAACTTGACCTAACCTATTCCAGTTCGGTCTTTTGTCCACACTGTACTTAATATTTGATTTCGGTTTAACTCGGTCTAGTCTTACGCACTATCGATAAAACAACTGAAACAGATCGAACATAATTGGTTTAGTCCTCGAGTCGAGGTTTTAGACTAAATTGTTCTCAACTCGATCTGATTTTGAAGGTTCCGTTTCGTGGTTTAGTCCTCGAGTCGAGGTTTTAGACTAAATTTATAAAAAAACTACTAAAAAAGTTTTTTCACATAAATTCACTTAAATATTCTATCACACTTTCAAAAAATGTTAATAATAAAAAAAAGTTAAAATAAATTAAAATATTTAATACCAAAAAAGTTACAATTAAATATTTATCCAATTAAAATATTTAATACCCAAAATAAATACAGTTAAAATTTTAACTGTTAAAATATTTAATACCAAAAAGATTTACCAAACACCACCAAAAACGTGATGCCCAAACAGATCGTACCATTTTACTCATTTATGTAAAATCAATAAAACCCATCAATAAATCGTTCAGTGATGTCGATCTTCAATCGACTCCTGATCGATTCGGTGTTCGATTCGTGCTGATTTGGTGTTCGATTCGTGCTGATTCGGTGTTTGATCCGTGCTTATTCTGTGTTCGATCCGTGCTGATTCGGTGTTCGATCCGTGCTGATTTGGTGTTCGATTCGGTGTTCGACTCATGATTGATTTGGTGTTCGATCCGTGCTTATTCTTATAGCTTAGCTTAAAGGTAGCTTATTAAAACTTATTTGTGAACTTTTTAGCTTATTAGTTCTTTTATATAGGTAGCTTATTAATTGTTTTATATCTAAAAGGCACGACGTGATAACTTATTACTATAACTTATTGGCTTATTAAAACTGATAAGGACCGGTTGGCGTTTAGGATCTCTATTTCAGTTCAACACTTTTTTCTTAATAGTTTATGCATTGAGCTAGCTTACTGTATGCTAATCTCCCAACTGAGAGTTAGCTCAAGTCATAAGGTCATAAGCCGATAAATGTGAGCTGATGAGATTTTCCGATTTTAAATAAGCTCTCAAGTCCGAAAAGTAAGATAATCCAAACACCTCCTTAAAAGTTTTTGATGTTTGATAGGTAATTTGTAAGAGGTGATGGCTTATTTGATTGTGCAAAAGCTTGTAAGTCCATTTTTTCGGCTAATGATTTTGAGCTTGTGGACTTGATAAGCTCAAAGCCAAAAAAATTTAGCTTACAAGCTTTTTCCGATTTCAAATAAGTTATAACTCCGAAAAGTAAGCTAATCCAGAAACCCCCTAATAAGTTTGTGGTGTTTGACGGGTGTAAATTTTTTAGGGGTTTTTCGGATTAGCTTGTTTTCCAGGCTTTAAAGCTTATCCGAAACTTTAAAGTAAGATAATCCGAACCGGACCGACCAGACCGAGGACCGAAATGGTCCAAAACCCCGGACCGAGGACCGGACCGAAATTGTCCGGTCCGGGTCGGTCCGTTTCGGTCCGGTCCAACGGTCTAAATGCTCACCCCAATATGTTAGTGTTGGTGATATTGCTTTTTTTGCATTGTGAATGTTGATATTTTGATAATGTGTGCAGACTAAAGTGGATCCTAAAAAGGATATGATTTATGTAAATGGTAATCGTCTACCTAAGAAGCTACCTCCAAAGGTCTATCTTGCTCTCAACAAGCTAAAAGGGTTTGTTTTGACTGCATTGCGGTCCATCTGAATATTCGTTTTTTGTTATAGTATTAGTCTCCAACTTTCCATAGTGTTTTGGCATTTCACTGAATAGATAATCTTGCAGGTACATCTGTTCATCAAGAGAGAGCCAAACGAAGTCTGTCATATCTTTGTCTGATGATTATATGAAGAGTTGGGTATGTTCAGTATAAAACATCATGTGACACGTTAAATGCTGTATTTAATTACAAGAACTAAACTGTAGTTTTCATCATACTATTTTTCTATACAGGATAAAAGAAATCCGGGGCAACCAAAACCTCGATTGTTCACTGTTGGTCGTCTTGATGTTGCCACAACTGGGCTGATCATCGTGACAAACGATGGTACTTTACAGTTACATTTATGTTGGATTACGTTCTGTGGTCATGATGCATACCTTCTAAGTGATCTTTATGCTTTTCAGGCGAGTTTACACAGAAAATCTCCCATCCTTCATGTGGTTTATTTATACTTACACAGAAGATCTCCCATCCTTCATGATGCATATTTCACGGTGCCAAGTTCTACCCTCCAGATATGGATAAAATGGTATACTAATTATATATGTTATATGTGTCAAATTTGTTAATCATATAAAAAATAATATTTATATATTAAGTAAAATTAAGTGTAGAAAATATCATTTCTTTGCTTTAATGTTGAGGTGCAAACTGGCTCAAATAAAAAGGAGTGTTTTTATCTCAAACGGTCAATTGGGTCAAATAAGATTTTCTGCTTAAAGCGGGTCAAAAGTGGTAAAATGTCACCCATAAAGTCCTGTTATTGTATTCTTTTGACTCCGTAATTGTCTTCAACCCATAATTATAAAATCTAACTCACATGGTTTTTGAACGTGCAATGTTTACAGGAACCAATCAAGCGACGTAGCATGCCCAGTTTTTTCTTTTTTAAACTCGATTGTATTAATCATACTTGCATCTCACACTTGATAAAGTTGGTTTCTTGTTTGTGGCTTGTAAAATACTTGAGTATGTGGTTGAAATAATAAATATATTTGAATTATTCGATTTTTTTTGTTATTAATTTTTTTTGTTAATTAAAATAGAATTTCTATAGCATTTCTATATTAGTTTTATAGCATGGCATAACAACACCTATAGTGACAGATTATGTGTGTCAGAAATAGTTTTAACTTGTCCTGACACTATTAAGTGTCAGAAAAGGGTGTCACTATATACTTTTACCAGCAGGATTTTAACCCACACATTTTATAACTGTAGGTGAAAGAAAAAGTCTTTTAATGACACTTTTTTATACATTTACTGACACTTTTTGTCTATCATTAAAAGACCTTTTTCTTGTAGTGGATATACGATATGCAATATCCAAACAAAAAGTATAAGGCATCAAAAAAAAGGGAGAAAACAAATGGTTGTAAAGTCCCTGGCCTCTAATACCTGCTATAAAAATGACTAGTCTCTTTGCTCAAATACCTTTATGTACAAGCACAACAAGAAAGAAGTCATTAATGACACACGAAAAGTGTAAAAAATCACCAAAAAATAGTCACTAAAAGAATTATTTACTTTCACTTATGAAAAGTGTCACTAAAAGTACAAGTAATAATTAAACTTTATTCAACATTTAAAAAAATATAGGTAAAAGTTAGCTTTTGGTTACATTTTCTAGAATGTGCGCAAAATAGTTAAACTTTTGTTTACATTTTTTAAAAAAAGTGTGGGTAAACTTAAATTTTCGCTTTTTGAAAAGCGCAAGTAAATATATACTTTTTCTTACATTTTTTTGTGTGATTCAAAAGTTGTCGCAAAAAATTTTTTAGTGAAGAAAAAGATGAAAAACACCGCTCTTGTTAGAAGTTAGAACCTTGTTAGTGGACAAAAATATATGTCCATATATGGTACGACGTGAAAATGAACAAACCTGTGTATTTTTAGTTTAGTCTATCATTATCCGGAATAAAGTTCGGAAGAATATTAACAGGGAGCATCATACATTCATACTCCAACAAAGCATGTCAATAAGATTCCCAGTAAGAATCAAACCAGTTTTGATTATCGGACTAGGCCAATCAACCCGTTTCAAACCCACCCCGTTTCTATCGACATGCAACTTGTAATCATCATGCATGTATTGCTGGATTTTATTTTATTCGTTCATCTACCACACTTTGGGTCAAGGAATCTATTTTTTTGCATGTGTTCTCAAAAAGACACATGTCCCCCATGCACAGTATTGCCACCAAATTATAACGTTTGTGCCTCTCCCATGCATACATCCACTAATTTTGTTGAATGGATGATTGGATGTTAAGGACATGTCTCATCAACTTTTACGCCTTAAACATAATAACATGCATGCCATTCGTTTCCGGCCGTTTTATCTAGTCAAACATTTCTTCTATTTTGCCACGAAATGCAAGAGATTTCAAAATGGTAAATGCCACATCTACCCACGAATAACATAGAGCTAATAAAGTGTGAATGTGACATTGCAGCCCATGAAGTGTCACGATGAGTAAAAATGGTCACGATTGTGTTCGATAAATAGAAAGTGTGAGAAAAGGTACTAAAAGAAAATATGAGACTTGATAAAAACTTTAAGAGTGAGCACTCGGGAGCTGGTGGCTTACGGCACACCACTCCCCTGCTTCGCGTCGTGTATAACAGTTTTAAATGTATTTTTTTTTTTAAATAGTGTTTGTTAGATATATATTGAACTTGTGTGCATTGTTGTGTTTAACAATTAACTTTTGTTTCAGCTAGATTGTTTAACAATTAACTTTTTTATATTGTAACTTAAATAAAGATGTTTGTATGTTTTTGCTTCTTGATTGAGCATGACTTTGTTTAAAGCAAATTTGACTAGTCTATATACATCAAGCAAACTGACCATGTCTTAGTTGTTCTTCTTGTGTATGTGCATGAAATTGATAACTTTAAAGATTTCCTTAAAAATAAATTTATGAATAAATATCTTGAAACTACGAAACATTCTTTTGGTATTGAACTTCTTGATAACAGTAAAAGTATATGCATTACTCGAAGGATGTATTGCCTTGAACTATTACATTAATTTGATGTATTGGCTGCTAAACGAGTGATTATTTCGTTGTTGTTGAAAGTGAAACTGATAAACTCTTTCAAAATATCTATGAATACCAAAAACTATTAGGAAAGCTGATATATCTTACTCACACTAGCTAAACGTGACATATCATATGATGTTTATTGCTTTAGTTAATATATGCATGCTCTCATTCAGTCTCATTTGAAATTTTTTTAATGGTATTAAGATGTTGATCCTTTTGATCGTTTAAACCTACCTTTTAGATTTAGAGTAAATAGAATAAATTCTACTTAGTCTTAGTAGAAACTTTAAATGAATATCAAAGAGTATACGAAATCTACTCTTTGATATTATGAACACTAAATATAATAGATTGTATGAGTAATTAGAAAGATTCAACCAAAATCTTTAATATTATTGAATAATACGAGTATTCTATTAAAGTACTATGGTTACAGAAACCTTAAAGCTATTAATGGAAACGTGGGAATGAGATATGAAAAACTTAAACCTAAGACCTCCTTTTATACCACGTAAGGAGTCCTTTACGAGCAAACAACTTTTTAAATTCAGAAGATATATACACAATATCTTCTATTGATAACTCGCACATCTTAAATCTTTATCACACGTCTTCATTCTTTTTCTCCTTAACAGAATTAATAACCCACACAACATTAAACTTCAGTAAGACCAACTTGGTTAATTTTGTACGAACACTACCGACACTCATATATAACTACCAACACATACTTATCAACTCTTTAAGCATCTCTTATCAAATCTTCAACTTATTAAAATCCTCCCCTAAGTTGATGAAAAGGTCTTTCACAAAGTCCATAAATACTTGCCTTCAAACATAAAACTCTATGAGCATAACATGTAGCCATCATTTCTAAAAAGTAAAAACTGTCCTTACTACATTCATAAGAAGTAACCCCTAAATGTGAGATCATTGGACCTGAATGAGGACTTAGATATGACACACCTCCCATGTTCTACATGAGCAATAGTATGTGTAGCCTCACCAGTATTATAGTACAACCAGTACTACAATCATTTGCCTTCTATGAAATTATGGTTAAGTCTTCAATAACTTCAGCTACCACCAACATTAAATTGTATGAGCAAAGTTAAAATAGTGCAGCTACCTCCAAACACTCTCCCAAGCTTTGTCAATCCAGATTTTGACACTAAGAAATATAAGAACACTATACAACATCCTTTTTTAAACACACACAGTACGAGGAACCCACAAATAAATAAACTAGAACTTACTTCAGTATCTAATCAAGTCATCAAAGTCCTCAATACACTCTCAAATCCATGAGATAGACATTGAAGCCTGTACGGTTCCTCACTCAAAGAGATCCATTAGAACATAATCAATAATGCATGCTCAAACAGAACACTACTACACATAGACACGTGTAGGTTGCATTAACATCTAATTTGTGAAAATCATGACGAGCACTAAGTACTGCATGTGAGCAGATAGACTCATTATAAGAGTCTTCTTGATAGGATTTCTAGCATAAAGCTGTTCTCTAAGCCAGATGTATGAAGACTAACACACTATAAATAGAAAGGGAAAGAGTGAGCTAGCTAGTATAAACTAGCTTGCCAGGAACTGGTATAGAAACTAACATAATAGAGATACAAATCCCTCCATACTGCTTTTCTTGATCTACAAATGTTAGTCCAAAACAAAGAAAATATTGCCCACAATATTTTCTTTTCATATTTGAAAATTTTGACCAACATCATTAAAATTTGCATTATTAGCATTAATCTTGACACTAATATTACTGATTTCACCAGTTTATCCAAATTGACCAATAACAACACACCAGACTCTACAAAACTATACATCAAATAGCAAAACTTTAAGAATTTATAGGTTGATCATCCCATCACTTGCCCACAAGTATTGGAATCTACCTACATCAAAATCTTTAGTAAAAAAATCTACAAAATTCTATTTTTTTTCAATTTTAAGCACTTGAATCAACTTTTTATCATTATAGTCTCGTATAAAATGGTACCTCATTTCTATATGTTTAATTTTGCTATGTTGATCTGGATTTTAATTATGCAAATAGTACTATTATTGTCAATGTATATAATCCAACATCTGATTCTGTATCCACATCACTTATCCCCAACAATGAGCAACAACATATTCAGCCTTAGTAGTGGAAGTAGCCACCATTGTTTGCTTCTTTCATTGCCATAAAATCAATCTACATCCTGGGAACTGACAACCACATGTTGTTGATTTCCTATCCGAACTTGCACCATCATAGTCACTATCAGTATATGCTACCAAATCAAAGGGAGTTATCCTTAGGATACCAAAGTCCAAGCTTGGGATGACTTTTGAAATATCTAAAGATCCTTTTTACGTCTTTAAAGTTTGAGACTTTGGGATTGACTTGAAACCTAGCACATGCATTGTTGATCCCTTTGATTGGATCTATATTCTGTTAAGAACTAGTATAGTAGTTTGTAATCAAACTAAAACACTTTGAGAACTCTTACTCAAGCTAAATAAGTTATGTGGAATCTAACTTATAAAGCACAGGAGAACATAATTACTTTTAACTATTCGATTCTCTTATTAATCGACTTGAATGTGGTACATGAATGTCATCGTACCTATGTTCCTTTTATAGAGTAAGAAACCTGAGAAACCTTAGAATATTCTCTAAAGATAACTATATCACAGACGATATATTATCAATATTCTAACTATTAAGTATATCACATAAGATATACTCTAACTATAACTATGACATGTCTGATATAAAGATATATTCGTCCTAATCAATATAGTAGTACTTACTTTATAAGTAGTAGTACTTACTATGTACCGCGTTAACACTAACGGTACTTTGATAATACTAACAGTACTTTATTACACTGACGGTACTTGACACTTAACAATAATTCCCAATAATCCTCCCCTAAACAAGAATGATAACTTGTTGTCTTCTTGTTTCTCTTTGTACTGAATGTGAATACATGTCTTCAGTCTTCGAACTTGGTTTGAGCTTGGTAAATTCTACTTGTATCCAACTGAATGTAGCCAAACACTTCAATGTAGATCTTCTTCTGATAAGATAACCTTCAAGTCCTATGAACATCATCTTTATCTTTAAACTATGATCTTCTTGTGTCTTGTGAACATTCATTTTATTTTGCAGCAACAGTAATTGTCTTCTTGAGTTAAATCTGTGAACTCTTGATCATGAACCTCTGTCTTGATTTGATGGGACAAAACCTTCTAAGTATTCTTTCCTTTAATACTTCTTTGCTTGCAACTTCATACCTGAAATGAAACAGTTAACAACAAAAACCAATCTATATTGGCTTCATGATTTTTACCAAATCATCAGCTATCAACGGATTTGATTTATTCTTTACTAGTTAGTCGTACCCTTTAGAATAGCCAATACTTTATTCATAAAGAATATGGTGTACTGATGACCCTACAATTTTTGTTAAACTGTCATCCATCAACGGATTTGATAATGTCTTTACCTAGTACCGTTTGTCTAGGACTAGCCAACTCTTTGTTTCGAAACATGGTGAGTTAGAACCATATAGTTTTTAGCAAACTACCAGCTTTCAACGGATTTGAGAAGTCTTTACCACAAACCGTTTGCTTATGGACTAGCCAGTTCTTATGTGTGTTAGACATGGTGAACTGATAACCATTTTTGAAGTGTGATTGTAAATCAAACACTTAAGGTTCTTTCTCAGCTTCTTCCTCTTGCTCCAAATCCTTGATTTGTTGTTTAACCATTCTGATCAACTCCAAAGCACCAACAGACTCTTCTGAAACTTCCAATTGTTGTTCCAACAATCTTCTCTCAAATGGATATCTCTTCTCTTGTAGCATATAGTAAGTAACATCATCTATATCCAAAATATATAGTCCACATGACCTATAATATCTCTAGTAACTAGGAACTTGATTCTCTAATTCCTTCAACATTTTCTGATCACAGTTTTGTGGTTCATACATGAAGAGTAGTTCATTATACAATAGTGATACCTCAGTTTTACCTGCACTGGCTTCTTGAACTAACCTGAAAAGATCTTGAATATCTTGTCTATCAAGAATATGAAGAATATCTTCCAACAGTCTGAATATTCTTGTTGTGCCATATGTTCTTAATATTCCATGAGCTTCCAGTCCTTGATCCATAGTATATATCCATCTAGAAATGGATGATTTCTTTCCTAGAATCTCTGTGTCTATACACTGATCTTCAAAACTTACTATCTTCAAGTACTTTCTTATGCTCTCATCATCATCACTATCTTATGTTGTTGATTTAGCCTTTTTCTTGGCTTCTAGCTTCTTCTTTGTTGATCTTTCCTCTTAACACCCTTAGAGGTTCCTTCAAATTCCATTGAACCTTCCTCCAAATCTGTATGTACCGTTTCTTCAGTATGTACTGTTGACTGTGTATGTACCGCTTGTACATTTTCAGTCTTATCAACACTTTGAGCTTTATCTCCTTCATTCATTCTTTGAGCAGCCTCTATCTCTTTTAAACCTACCTTCTCCTCTCTACTTTTCCTTACATACGTAGCCTTGATAGGTGGAGATGTTCTTGTATGTTCAGCAGTACTTGACTTAAATCTAGGAGTACTTCCAAATTGTCTTTGTTGTTGCAGATGTCTTTTAGCTTCTTCAATAGCTATTCTATCTGCTTCAGATCCAATCTCAACAAAATTCAATTTAGTTCTCTTGTATTGTTCATACAAAGCCTTGATTTCTTTAAAATTCTTTCTGACCAATTGAGCATGAGTGAAATGGTTAACCTTCTTGAGAAAAGCCATCATTTGATTCCTAATTTGCATGCTAGTTGGAGGCTTAATCCTTTCTCTTCTTCTTTTCTCAGCAAAGAATCTTTGTTGCTCCCTTACCAAATCATCAATCAACTTTGCTTTTTCTTTTTCATCATAAGCACCCCTTCCTTCAGCTATTAATGAGTATGTAAGAATCTCACTTGCTTGTAGTTCAGCTTGAATCCTATCATACTCTTGTATATTCCATTCTTGTTGCACTCTCTTAGCTTCAAGCAATTGCTGCTTTGCTGCAAGTTCCTCTTGTAACTCTTCTTCACGATTTGTGCTTGCACTCTGAAAGCAAATTATTCATCATGGTCTAGTTGATGAAATCTGTACATGACTTTGTTTATATCATCATCTGAATCACTTTCATTTTCAGATTGTGATTGTAACTGCTTCTTGCCCTTTTCCTTTGGATTGATCTTAGGTAACTTCTTTTTCAGATTTGAAGATCTTTCTTCATCCTCATTAGCTTGCCGTTGAATAACAATACCTTTAGTGGGTTGTGAAGCTTGAACTTTCTTACCTTTAGTTTTATCCTTTTTGGCAAGAACTTCTTGTTGTGTATTCTCCTTAATCTCTGCTTGTCTTGATTTTTCAGCTGAACTCTTTTCCCAAAGATCAAGCAATACTTGAGCTAAAGTCTCATCCTTTCCAAAAGGAGTTTGACTTTCTGCAGAAGAATGTAGTGAAGGTTGATCACCAGCAGTACTTGCAGTCGGCTTAGTTGGCTTAGCAGTACTTGGGTCTTCAACAATGTCAACAGTACTTGTTGTTGGCTTAGTTGGCCTAGCAGTACTTAGATCTTCAACAATGTTGACTTCACCAGTGTAAGACACATTTTTTTCTCCGATCACAAAAGTATCTCCAGATACCTTTTGTTCCTTTGAGGATGTCTTCTCAACTTGTAACTCTTTAGTCTTGTCTGGTCCATAACTTACTCTTGATCTTGACAATACTTGGAAAGACTATTTCTTGTGAAACCAAAATTGCCTTTGAGGTGGAGTTGAGGATATAGGAAATTGGACATTAATTTCCTCCAGCTTCTCATAGAAACTACTCTAATTCACTTCAAGTTGTGGTGATTGAGGTTGTGGCTCTGGCTGAGTTACCAATACTTCTTCAGTTTGTGGTTCCTCATGAGTAGGTTGTGGTTCTTCTTGTTGAAGCTCCATGTTAGTAGGCTCCAAGCTATCTTTTTCCACACTAGTCTCTATGCCATTGCCATCTTCAAAATTTCCAATGACATAATCAACTTCAAAGTTGATGTCATTCCCAGAGACCCTTGTATGAATATCAGAAGAAGGTAGTGGTTCTTCATAATTCCTCCCCTGTTTGGTTGTATTCAGTTGCCTTTTCTTGAGGTTTCTGAATCTTTGCTGCTTAAGAGCAGCTTTCTAAATAGACATGTTCTGCCTCATCCAAGGAGATACCTTATTCCTTAGCTTGATTAAACTGGACTCCAATTCAGCAATTTTCTTGTCTTGAACAAGGTTCTCCTTTTGCAATACTTGTACCTGTTTAGACAAGCTAGTGCACAAAACAGTTAAATTGGCAACATCCACCACCTCTGTTTCTTGTGCTTGTGGTGAACCACTAGCAGCAATGGAAGCAGCAGGTGTATGGATCATCTCATCTGAATTTGGTTGATTACCAACATTGTGAGAAGAAGATTGAGTATCTTCTAAGGAATGGGAACTCTGGTTAGAAGGAGTTTTCTGAGATCCACAAGCAGTGCTAGGTTCCTCACCTTCTTGGTTGGCAGGTTGGGCTATCATATTAGCAAATAAGGGTGTGACAGTTCTTGTAAAGGCATTGCCTTGTTTGGTCAAGAAAGAGAAAGTTCTCTTTGTAAATGTAGGAACATTCCATGTATTTGTTAACTCTGGTAGGTTAGGGATTTGGTCATTAACTAAAGTCTGAATGAATCTAGGATACATTAAAAACTTCTTAACTCCTTCCAAATTCCTAGTCATGCCTTCAAAAATTAATTTTGAAAAATTGAGAACTCTGTTATTTTCTAGAAAAATACCAGCTGATGCCAATCCAGCAGGGATTTGATCAAAAGAAGTACTTTTAGAGCTTAAACAGTGAATAATGGCATGAAAAAACAATTTCCATTGTGGTGAAAATAAAGCTTTAAAAAAGTAAGACTTTCCCTATCACCCTCATAACCCATGGCTGCAAGGCCATCATGTATCTCTGTATTTTTTTAACACAATTAGTCCATTTTCATCATTTAGTCTTAAACTAGCCCTTAGCAGTATCTCAGTGACATAGATATTCCTATGATTCACCCTAGCCCTAATGCAAGGTTGATCAAAACGAGTACCTAACACAGCAGTATTCCAAAATTATTCAACAATAGGAATAGAAACAATGGGACTTACAGTAAGCGCAAAATGAATATGACTTCGAGATACAAATCCAAGTATCTCATGGAAACCAAGAGAATCATCATTCTGAGCAAGGTTCGCAACCAAGTTGTGCTTAGAGATCACTTGTAAAGCAGTCATTAGTATTTTTAATGATCGAAAAATTAGAGAGAAGGTTATAGAATTAAGAGATAAGAATAAAAGATTAAGTGAATCAGTTGTATAATTGGAGTAAGTATTTATGTAAATAACAAACCCAAGCGCGAAGAAACCGTTAAATTTACAAAAGAGACCCTTAACGGTACAACGGATATGTAACGGTACATGGAACATACTCGGTACTTGGATTTGTGCTAGCGGTACTTGGATTCATAACGGTACCTCACAAAGTTGACCAGTTCATGCATTCTACTATCATTACAACCTCTTTTATCTTATTCTATATGTAAAACCTAATACAGTCGTATCCTTAATTCGGGGACAAAGTATTTTTTAGAAGGGAAGAATTGTAAAACCCGTATTTAAGAATTCTCGATTATTAAATACACACGCTCAGTTTCAGTTAAATATTATAATACAATAATTATTCAGAAAAATATCGATTATACATTAATTTTGATAGAGAAAAGGATAATTACTATTTACGTCGAGAAATAAATTACGAGGTTACGTGAATAAAACGTTAAACCGAAAATCAAACGAAAACCATTTATCAATATATAAAGGGGGCGGCTAAACTTAATAAAGGAAAAGGAATGATGGGCTTTGGCCTGGCCCGTCTTAAAATAAAACCACATGAAAAAGGAAAAAAGGGTTTCATTTTCTTTTCACAAACTCAATCAAAACAAAAACTAGGGTTTTGGTACCCCTTTGTGCCGCCGGCCTTAAAGAAGAAAAAGGAGGTTTCGGGTTGTCTTCATCTGTTGATTTTGTGTACACCGTCATCTCTTTAACAATACTACACGGTAATCAATATTTTTCATTCCTCTTATTTTTAAAATATCACGAATTTATGATTTAATCAAAAAGGAAAAGGAGGTTATATTTAAATCATGAAACAAAAAAAAGGAGGGTCGGTTTTGGGATGCTACACGACCACCGAGACACCACCATGTCTCGGTGGTGTCTTTTTCCTTGGTCGGCCGAGAACAGCAACCCCAAAAGGGGGGCAGCCGCAACATGGTGGGTTGTTGTGGCTGTGCGAATCAAAAGAGAAAGGGGCGTCGGGGCTGTTGGGTTTAATGGAACCGAGACCAAGGTCTTGGTGGCTTCAGTCCTGCCCAGCCGTGACCCACACAGGGGCGGCTCGGGCTGTGATCGACCCAAAACAGTCAAACAAGCCCAACCGGACTGTTTTAAAAATAAGGGTGCGTTTGGTTTATAGAAACAGTGGGGAAACATAGACAAGCATTGGGAAAAATGGTAAAATCAGTACCTAGCATTTAGAACAGAAAATTAAGACTTTTATTTTAAGATTAGCGACGGTTTTGCGACGAAAATTTCTGTTGCAGAATTGTTTTAGACAGTTTTAAAAGGCAGTTTTTAGTGACACTTTTTAGTGACTCAGATTTCTGTCACTAATTTCATATAGGCAGATTTTTATATAGTTGTTGATTTGTTTAAGTGCGACCGAGAAGGGGTATCTCAATAGGCTCGAGGCATAATTATAATAATAAAATGAAGATTTTTATATCATACCTTTTTAATACTTGTTTTATAAATAATTAAATTGTATTTTAAATGAATTTAATTAAAATAGTTTATAATGTTTTAAAAGGGTATAATTTTATTATATGAATTAGATTATTTTAGAAACTTTCTAATTTAGAAACCTTATGTATTAACGAGTTATTTATAGTATTAATATAACGTCAGAACACGTTTGTATCATAATTATTAGTAGGTCGTAATATATTAGAAAGAATTATTATAAGTTCAGACTTATAAGTTAATATACGTACAGAATTTCAGAAATAAATAAGAAGCCAATAAAAATCAGTAAATTAATTAAAGATCAGATCACTTATTCGCGTCCTTTATTCATGTAGCTCGCGTGAAATCAGAGTAGACTTTCTGTCAGTTGATCTCGGTCGGTTACCAGACACGAGCTACGGATTTCCCGTCCTTTCAGTAAGGGCTTCCCTTCTATGCATGATTAGGTTTTCCCGTCTACAGCCAAATATTTTCCCCAGTACATGTTATAAAGTATCGGAAATTATTTTAATAACTAAGATATTTCCTGAGCCTTATATACAAGAATGACCAGTCAGTAGTACTAGTTACGAAGGTAGCGTAACCATGACACTTGAGGCACCGGTGTCATGACTCACCTATGGTAGAGTGATATCCCGCATCGTTCCACTCAGCTCAGCTTGGCCATTTTATCAGTATTATTAGTGGGGCGTATGGATGCATCCTAGGCTTATCAGTTTACAGTTATCAGGTGAATGTGGTGTGTGCTCTACATCCTTCACATTGGAGCTGATCCCTCCACCCAGCACATTATTTAGAGGTCACCCCTCTACAGCATGACGAGGTCACCCCTCTAGTTATTCATGCACAGTTGTTACAGCACATGACCTATATAAGCTCTGGCAATTAAATACAGTAAATGCATGTTTTCAGATTTAACAGTTAATAAGTCAATTTTATTATTATAAATCAGATATATCAGATTTTACACAGTTTACCCCCATTGTGTAACAGTTTTAGTTTCAGTATTGGTTACCGGTTCTTTTCCAGTATTTTATTATCATGCTTCATATCCGTTCACTGAGCGTTATGCTCAGCCGTAGTTTCCTTCCATGTTTCCAAACGGCAGGTACACAGGGACGATCTTAGGACTTCTAAGAAAGTACGTGCATTGGATGAGAGCTATCCAGACTCCTTTACGTTATGCACACATACATTACTTTGGTTGTTTGGACATTGTTTCGTCCTTTTCTTTCAGTACTTAATCTTTATGTTTTGAGCTTATGTTTGGACTACCGATGTTTGATTCCAGTATGGTCAGTTAATGTTTAATACATTGCCTTGCATGCTTTGATGACACGCCATAAATACAAGTAACGGTCCATTTATCCAAGTGGGGTGTTACACTATAAACCTGCAATCACATCAAAAACACAAAAACACAAAAACACATACTATACAATAAAAATTAGCATAAAAATTATACAGTTATTACCTCCCCTTAATATATGCAGCAAATTTATTGGTTGAGCATACCAATATGTGTCACCAAGAATTCAAATCTCTTTGCATCAAATGTCTTGGTCAACAAATCAGCTACATTGTTGTCTGTATGAATCTTCAAGACTTGAATAAGCTTCTTGTCATAGGCATCTCGTATGAAGTGATGTCTTATTTCAATATGCTTGGTCTTGGAGTGAAAGACTGGATTCTTGACAATGCATATAGTACTTTCATTATCAATGTAGATCTTGGTGTTCATGAAGTTGAACCCATAGTCTAACAACTGATTTTGAATCCAAAGTACTTGTCCACAGCAATGAGCAGCAGCTACATATTCAGCTTCAGTTGTAGAAGTAGCAACAATGGTTTGCTTCTTACACTTCCATGAAATGAGTCTTCTGCCTAGGAATTGACAACCTCTTGTTGTGGACTTCCTATCATGATTGGCTCCAACATAATCATTGTCTGAGTAAGCTTTTAAATCAAAAGTTGAACATCTAGGATACCATAATCCTAAATTAGGCTGACTTTTAAGATACTAAAAATCCTCTTCACAGCATGTAGATGTGACACCTTTGGATTGACTTGTAACCTTGAACAGGCACACACAACAAACATAATATCTGGTCTTGAAGCAGTAAGATACATCAATGAACCAATCATTGACCTATATAGATGAATATCAACATTTTCACCATGTTCATCTTTTGACAACGACTTCTTAGCTTCAAAAGGTGTGCTTGTACTCCTTGTAACCATATATGAAAATTTCTTCAAGATTTCAGCAACATATTTATGTTGGCTGATAAATATTCTATCTTTCCTTTGTTTAACTTGTAGTCCCAAAAAGAAAGTAAGTTCTCCCATAGAACTCATCTGAAATCTTCCTTTCATCAAAGCCTCAAACTCTTCACACCATGATTTCTTGGTTGAACCAAAAATAATGTCATCAACATAGACTTGTACTAGAATAATATCCTTAGCATTCTTTTTGATGAATAGAGTTTTATCAGTGGTTCCTCTTCTATATCCATGTTATAATATAAAATTGGATAAGGTTGCATACCAAGCCTTTGGAGCTTGATGTAAACCATAAAGTACTTTGATAACTTTTTAGACTCTGTTGGGGAATTTAGGATCTATAAAACCTGGAGGTTGTGAAACATATACCTCCTCTGAAATAGTACCATAAAGAAAGGCACTTTTCACATCCATCTATTAGACTATAAAACCCATATATGATGCAAAGGAAAAAAATAACCTAATGGCTTATATTCTTGCCACTGGTGCAAAAACCTCGTCATAGTTTATCCCTTCTTCCTGTCTATAGCCTTGAGCAACAAGCCTTGCCTTGTTCCTCACAACAACTCCTCTTTCATCCTTCTTGTTTCTGAACACCATCTAGTACCAATAACCCTTTTACCTGTGGGAAGATCCACAAGAATCCAAACATTTTGTAGCTCAAATTGTGTTAATTCTTCTTGCATGGCATCTAACCAACTTTCTTCATCAAGAGCCTGAGAAATGTTATTGGGCTCTACTTGTGATAAGAAACAGGCAAACAAACAATGTTGAGTATCCTTATGATTTGTTCTGTGTTGTTGTTTGACATAACTCACAAGTGCATGAGTTTCAGTATTGGCTTGAAGTTGTCTTCTGGTTTGCAAAGCAGACTTGGGGTTTCCAATAATCTGAGTAGTAGGATGGTTGTTATTGACCTTATGAGTGGGAATAGAATTAACTGGAATTTCAGTTTCCAAATTATTGAAATCAGTTACTGCACCCTGCTCATCATAGAAAGCTTTGGAGAAGATTCCTTTAGCTGGACTAGCATAAATGTCTTCATCGCCCATAGCTTGTAAAATATCTTCTAATGAATCAACAGACTTTGCAGATTTTGACTTAGCGGTACTTGCAGATAAGGTACCGCTAGGTGTAGTATGTACTACTGAGTGTTGTGATTCAACAAATTCTTCTCCTGAATGCTCATTAGTAGATGTAGCATTCTTTTCTTGATCTTGAAGCCTCTGAAGCTCTTGGGAGGCTTGATCATCAGTTAATGGCATTGTTTGCTTCTGGGGAGTGGCATCCATAGGAGAAACAGTAGGCATACTGGGTACATAGATGTGAACATCATCATCATAAGATTTTGATGAAGAAGGTTCTTATTAAGTACCTAACTTTGTTGTACCAATCTCCTCACCAACATTGTTAGTTTGACAATACTTTTGCACAGAATAGTAATCCATAGAGTTAGTTAGATAATCCAGATCAAACATCCAAGCATAACCTATTCCTGGGACATTGGGTTTATTGTCTAAGAAATTAACATGGGTATTTTATTCAACCTTTTTAGATGCCAAGTTATAAACCCTATATGCTTTACTTTGCAAAGAATATCCTACAAGATATCATGGATCAGATTTTCCATCAAACTTCCCCAAATGATCAAGAGTATTTAGTATAGACACATGACATCCAAAATGTCTTAAATGACTTATGGTTAGCTTAATACCAGTCAAAAGTTCATAAGGTGTCTTGTTTTGAGGCTTGGTCACTAAGACTCTATTTAACACATAACATGCAGTATTGATTGCTTCTGCCCATAGTGTATTTGGCAAAAGAGAATAAGCTAGCATAGTTCTAGCAGCCTCAATTAGTATCCTATTTTTCCTTCCAGCTACTCCATTTTGTTGTGGAGTCCTAGGATTACTAAATTGTATCTTGATGCCTTTAGACCTACAGAATTCATCAAATTCAGCATTCTTGAATTCTGTCCCATTATCTGTCCTAATGATTAAGACTTGTTTAGTGAACTGCTTTTCAACTAAAGTGATAAAATCCTTAAATAATTCATTGGTTTCACTCTTAAGAGCTAAAAAGAAAACCCAAATGAATATGCTATAATCATCAGTTATAACTAGGCAAAAGGTCTTATGACTAATGCTCCTAATAGAAACTGGACCAAACAAATCCATATGCAAAAGTTGTAAAGGATTTGTCACAAAATTGACAGTCTTGGTCTTACAAGAGGTTATATGTTGTTTACCTTTTTAACAAGCAGTACATGTGAAATCATTCTGAAAATATTTGTTAGGTAACCCTCTAACCAAATTCCTATTCACCAATCTATTAAGATTTTTGAAATTCACATGACCTAACCTCTTATGCCATACATTAGACTCATCATTAGAAGGCTTAGCTAGCAAACATGTAATACCACCTGTTGGAGTAATAGTATGAAGATTAAAGGTGTACATGTTTTCTTGCCTTGGTACCTTAAGCAGTACTTGAGATTCTTTAGGCATCTCAAAGTCTTTGGAGAGCACGAAGCAGTCTGTATCTATAAACAACACCTTGTTCTTTTTATCACACATTTGTGATACAGAAAAGAGATTGAATTCATTCAATTCTTTCACAAAGAACACATCCTCAAATTCCAACTTCATGTATTGATTTTCCCTTTGCTAGTGATTCTACCTTTGCTACCTCCAAAGGCTACTGGTCCACCTCTGAATTCTTCAAATTCAGCAAGAAAATCTTTATTCCTTGTCTTGTGTCTTGAGCATCCACTATCTACTATGCCTTTATCTTTTAATTCATCAATTAGATGCTCCTGCACATAAACAAAACTTATTAGTTTTTAACAGGGACCCAAGCCACATTTGGCTCGGATCTTGTGGGACCTACATACTTAAGAGTTTGATAGGTTGTTTTTCTAGTGAGACTACACACACTCTTATATTTCATGGTTCCATTCAAATAATCAAAGACATAAGTGGGTTTGTTGTCTTTGAATCTTTTTTGCTTAAGTACTGTTTTAGTTATACTTGCTTGAACATACGGTTTTTCACTTTTAGGAAGCCACATTTGCACTGGTTTGTTATTAGGCTTACTTCTAGATGTTCTAGCTTTCTCAACTATATTCTTAGAAGCCTTGTGGGACTTTGGTTTGATAGACTTTTGACCAGCGGTACTTGAGTTTGGTCTAGCAGTACTTGCAGTTCTAGACTTGTCGGTACTTGGTTTACTAGACTTCAAAGGTACTAGACCTTGTTTCATAAGTACTGCTCTTAGAACAAAGTTCTTGGTAGAGATATTAAAAACCTTATGAGGTTCAGCTACCCTTTTTGTATGATCGAACTTAGGTTTTTCATCTTTAGATCCCTGTTGCATATTAACTTGTGCATTTTTCCCATTATTTTTCTTTGTGACTTTTTGTGAAGCCTTTTGTTTCACAATTTTATCTTCATGTAAAGTGAAATCTTTGATAAAAATGGTTTAGACTACCACAAACATAACATCCTTTTCTTCTCAAAGAAGACCCAAAAGGTTGTTTTGACTTAATTTTCTCAAAACCTATCCCACCCCTCTTGGTTTTATTATGTTTTACATTTTTATCCAATGCCTTGCTCGGAGTTTTTACCTGCTTGGGAGCAGAACTAGTTTTAGACATCTCAGACACAAAATTGCTCATTAAAGGTAGATAAACAATGTTTTTGGTCACAACAGATTTATCTTGGGACAAAGTACTAGAGTTCAAATCATTAACATCCTTTGATTCATCTAACTCTATACCTGTATCATTACTATGGGGCATGAAAATTCCTGACAATGGTGGAGGAACGGTCTTCATTCCTTCAGCATATCTATCATTTTCAGG
Organism: Glebionis coronaria; assembly: GCA_025667525.1. Classification (NCBI taxonomy): domain Eukaryota; kingdom Viridiplantae; phylum Streptophyta; class Magnoliopsida; order Asterales; family Asteraceae; genus Glebionis; species Glebionis coronaria. The sequence goes on from CM046879.1 coordinate 553,966,359, forward strand.
AGTATCATCTGACTCACTAGAACCATCAAAAATCCCCTTTGATAAGTACTTGTCAGTTAAAGTTATCTCAGGTTGGTCCTCAATATATCCTGAGGCCTGATTTATCATAATACCCCATTTGTGAATTAATCAACTTACCCAATCCTTTAGAGGATCTTTGCCAATGATTAGTCACTTCCCTTTCATTATAAAGACTGGCTTTTAAAGCTTCATTTTCTGTTGATACTTTTAAAAGTTTTTTTTCAAAAGCTTTAATTTCCACATCTTTGTCCCTCATTTGAATAGTCAAAATTCTAATTTTCTCTTCATAGTTTTGTTGACCCTTTTTATACAAAACTATATTTTCCTCCAGCTTAGCAACACCCTGTTTAAAAGCATTTGTTTCTAAAGTGCATGTGTTGATCTTTTGATACTATTCATCTAGTTCTACTTTTAAACTATTAAATTTAAGGACACAATTTTTAGAATAGGATGTACCTTAGTATCTTCATGTGAGAGAGCCATCAAACCAAGCTCTTCTTCTTCCTCATCTTCAGCCTAGTTCACCACTCCATCTATAGTTACCAATGCTTTGGTTCCTTTGGGACTCCTGCTGTTTCCTTTTAGAAAGCTTTCAGAAATTCTTGGACTGGTTCTATAGCTGTTTTTGGACTTTTGAGTGCTACTTTCAGCCTTGTCTCTAGTGCACTCCCTTGCAAAATGTCCATTCTTTTCACAGTTATAGCATTCAACTTTAGACTTGTCATATCCTAATGGTTCATTAGGATCCACAATCATCTTCCTTCCAGTCTTCACCAATTAGATCTCACAGAGATCATAGAAGCTTGCCATTTAAGATCCATATCCTTAACATCAGCATCATCCATTTGGAACAAGTCATTGAGAGTTGACCAGCAAAGAATGAGAAGGCATCATTGTCACTAAACAATGGTGAAGATCTTCCTTGTGGATTTTGAGAGACAATAGGACTGCCTTCAGTACTTTGTGAGTAAGTACTGCTTGTAAGTCCTCCAACGGTATTTTGGAAGTAAGTACCGCTACTTGATCTACTAGCGGTATTTTAAAAGTAAGTACCGCCGTTACCTTCTGACACAAAAGCCAAGTTAGACTTTGTTGTTGTTGCTGCTTTGGTCACCTCAACGCCTTTAACATCCATCTCATAAGCTCTAAGATTTTTGTAGATATGATCAAAAGGAATTGTATCCAGATCATCCCTTATGATGAAGTGCATAGCCATTGCTTTCCATTCTTGTGGAACACTCCTTAAGAATTTTAAATTAGCTTCTTTATTAGGAATTATTTGTCCATAAACTGCTAATTAAATGAGCAACTTACTGAACCTTCCATAGCCACCATGGATTCCTTCTATACTGGAAATTGAGAAGTTATCAAATTCTTGTTTCAGAACAATCTTCTTCATCTTCTTAGATTTGTCATTACGTCCAAATCTAAGTTTGATGGCATCCCACATAGCCTTTGCATCCTTGTAGTGATGAAAGCTAGGTAAGATGTCCTCTGAAAGTGCCATTACCAAAGCAGTTCAGGCCTTTCTTTCTCTGATCTATGCTTGTACCTCCTCAGCAGTCACAGCAAGCAAAGCATAGCATGTACCATCAGGCAACTAGTGTAACTTCTTAGGTGTATTCCCATTCTTGATAACTTGCCACAGAGTATGATCTGTGTGATTCAAGTAATGTTCCATCTGCATAGCCCATGTCTCATAATTATCACCCTTGAGAACTAGGAGTCTGACAGCAGAGAGAGTATGTGAAGGTGTTATAGTTGTAGAAGTAACAACAACATCTATGGCTTGAACACCTTGTGGTGGTGCAGGATGCACAACTTGAGGCTGTCCATGTGGTATTGGATCAGGATCTGGAATGTCTTCCAAGTGAGGGTCATCACCAGGTTGAGACATTGAGTTTTTGTGTGAGTGGAGTTTCTAGGGTTGTGTTCTTCTTTTTTAGAGTTTCTCAACAAGCTCTGGTACCACTTGTTGATCCCTTTGAATAGATCTATATTCTATTAAGAACTAGTATAGTAGTTTGTAATCAAACTAAAACACTTTGAGAACTCTTACTCAAGCTAAATAAGTTATGCGAAATATAACTTATAAAGCACAGAAGAATAGAATTACTTTTAACTATACGATTCTCTTATTAATCGACTTGAATGAGGTACATGAATGTCATCGTACCTATGTTCCTTTTATAGAGTAAGGAACCCTAGTAACCTTAAAATATTCTATAAAGATAACTATATCACAGACGATATATTATCAATATTCTAACTATTAAGTATATCACATAAGACATACTCTAACTATAACTATGACATATCTTATACAAAGATACATTCGTCCTAATCAAAATAGCAGTACTTACTTTATAAGTAGCATTACTTACTATGTACCGCGTTAACACTAACGGTACTTTGATAATACTAACAGTACTTAAATTACAATGACGGTACTTGACACTTAACATTAATTCCCAACATACATGAAACATATTGTCAGGTCTGGATTATGTAAGATACATTAGAGACCCAATTATGGATCTATATGTAGGTGAGTTTATCATACTCTTCACCATCTTCATCTTTACGCAAAGTCTTGTCATTGTCAATAGGAGTAGTAGCAGGCTTAACATCCATCATGTTAAACTTCTTCAGAATCTCTGCCACATACTTGTCTTGACTAATAGAAATGCCTTCTTTCTACTGTTTCACTTGCAAACCAAGGAAAAAAGTAAGATCCCCCATAGAACTCATCTGAATTTTTTTCCATTAGTTTCTCAAAAGGTTCACACATATTTAGTTTTGTAGAACCAAATATGATATCATCAACATAATCTTGAAGTAGAATGATGTCATGATTGAGTCTTTTAATGAACATAATTTTGTCGATCTTTCCCCTCTAAAAACATTGTTCATTAAATATTTACCAAGTGTTTTGTACCATGTTCTTGGTACCTGATGAAGACCATAAATAGTATTCTTGACCTTATAGACCTTGTCAGGATGCTTCATATCCTTAAATCCAGGAGGTTGACACACATACACTTCCTCATCTATGGTGCCATAGAGAAAAGCACTCTTGACATCTATCTGGTATACCAAGAAGCCCATATATGAAGCATAAGCAAAAAACAACCTTATAGCTTCAATCCTTGCAACTAGGGGAAAACCTTATCATAATCAAGATCTTCCTTTTGTGTGAACCCCTTAGCAACCAATCTTTCCTTGTTTCTTATTACAATATACCTTACATCATACTTATTCTTGAAGACCCATTTAGTGCCAATAGCTCTCATCCTTGTAGGTAAGTCACAAAGCTCTCAAACATCTTGTAACCGAAACTATAGAAGCTTTTCTTGCATGGCCTCAATCCAATATGCATCTTTAAGAGCCTTTCTAACACTCTTTGGCTCTTCATGTGATAAGAAACATAAAAACAGACAAGTATTCATCCTTATGTTCCTTTTCTTCATAAATGACACTTATAAATCCTTGTTGATTAGTAGTATTTGTTCTTGTCATTCTCCTAGTTTACACGAGATACTGAACATCACCAATAACATTCTCTAGTAGATGATCCTTATTTATTCTTGTGCCTGGAGCTTTGAGCACTATGTAAAAGTTAGGCGAGATGCGCACAACTACTTCTGCATCTCCCCACTCTTCTGAAGTACTTTAAAAAATATCACTACCACTGTCAATACTGGCGATAATATTGTGAATTTATGTATAAAGATTCTGAAGATTTATACTACTAGTATTAAAAATCACACTGGCAACATTAATCTCTAGTCTGCCAGCACTAGTTCATTAATGCTATTTTCATTTCATGGATTGTCATCAACACTGACATTCATTCTCACAGTATTGTCATCCATCTTATCTGCACCAGTAGAACTATTAGCTTGTCCAGTCCTCCCCTCTTCATTAGAACCATTTTTAGCACTTGATTCTGCATCATCTTTCTTTTCTGGGACAACATTTGGATCTTTAGGAAACCCAAAGTCATCATCCAAAAGTGGGAATAAAATGACATTCTCCTTTGAACATGCAAGATTGTTAAAGTTTGCACCTACAAGATCTGGTACATAATTTAAAGTATTTGTCATAGAATCAATATCAAACATCCACTCTGGCTCAAAACCTGCATTTACTAGCTTATCCTCCAAAAATCTAATGTGCATGCTCTCTTCAACATGCTTGGTTCTAAAATTATAGACTCTATACACTTTATTATTTAGAGAATATCTAACTAAAAACCCTTAATTTGATTTCCCAAGTGGTCTGAAGTATTAGAAGTAGTAAGATGGAAACCAAATAGTCTCAAATAATGTAGTGTTGGAGCTCTACCCTAAAAGAGATCACAAGGTATCTTATTATGTGGCTTAATCACTAGAACCCTACTATGCACATAACAAATTGTACTAATTGCTTCTGCTCAAAAGTGATTAGGCAACTTAGAATCAACTAACATTGTTCCATAAGCCTCAATAAGTGTTCTATTTGTCCTTTCAGCAACCCCGTTTTGCTAAGGAGTCCTAGCAATACTATACTCCCTCTTAATACCTTTTATTTCACATAACTCAATCATCTCCTTTTTCTTAAACTCGGTCCTATTATCACATCTAAATTTTAACAGATTTCTCAATACTATTTCCTATTTCAGTAATGAAAGTCCTAAGAATCTCAGATGTCTCATCCTTAGAAGTAAGAAAAGAAATACCAAATAAATCTGCTAAAATCATCTGTTATAACTAAACAGGACTTCTTATTATTCAGACTATACACAAAGGTAGGCCCAAACAAATCCGTATAAAGAACTTCTAGAGGCTTAGAAGTAGAGTTTATAATCTTAGACTTACAAGAGGCTCTGTGTTGCTTTCCTTTCAAACAAGCAACATAGGTTTGATTATTTAGAAAATGTTTGGGTGGCAAGCCTCTAACCAATTTTTCTTTTACAAGTTCGTTGATATTCTTAATATTTGCATGACTAAGCCTCCTATGCTAAAGCATTGACTTATCAGATGTAGCATGTGAAACTAGAGAAGTTATCCTTCTTTAGGAATCATGTCCTTCATATCAACACAGTACACATTCTTCTTTCTTGGGACTCTAAAGATTATCTGATTTTCATTAGGTATCTAAAAGTCTTGTGACAAAACAACACACTTTGTGTTAGTAAAAAGTACATAAGTCATTTTGTCACATATATGAGATATGCAAAAAGGGTTATACTGAAACTCCTTCACATAGTACACATCTTCAAAGTCAATGTTACCAGCTCTGAAAGTACCTTTACAATATATTTTAACACCATGTATACCTCCAAAGGTGAAATTTCCTTCATCAACATCCTTGAAGTCAGATAAAAACTCCAAGTTTCCAGTCATGTGCTTTGAGCATCCACTATCACAATATCCTTTTTTAATTCTTATAGTGAAGTATCCTGCACAAATTAAGAAACAAGTTAGTTTCTTTTGAGGACCCAATCCATAACAGACTTGAATATGCCTCGTGCATCAATGTAATTAAGTCTTTGAAGAACAGTTAATGCACTATTAGGTTTGTCAGATTTCCAAACCCAACATGTTGAGGGATTAATAGCATTTAGCCCACTTCCATTTTCATTGGCATTATTTAACACTCTTGAATTTGGTCTGCAATTATTTGACCAGTTTGATCTTTGAAACCCAACATTAAATTTTGGCTAACAACATTAGTCTTTTGATGATCTATTACTGTTTTCCTTTGAATGGGTCTCTTAAAATCTGGTTGTGGTATGAAAGGGTTCGGTCTAGCACTACCAAAGTGTAGTCTTGGGTTGACAGAATTAACAGTCCTACCAGAATTAACTTGTTTTGGTCTACCAGAATTAAAATGATTGGCATTATTAATTGGTTTCATACCATTTCTAAGAACAATAGATATTTGAACGATCTTGGTATTAGGGTTTTGGTTTGTGCTGTTGGTATAGTGACTGTTATTAAACATGTTACGATAATTCCCATACCCTACTCCATTTCTCTTATTACACCTGCATTTAGCCTACAAATGATCAAAACTACCACATATATAACATGTTTTATTGCACATAACAAATCCTTCTCCTAGTTGTTGGGACTTTTGATTATTCAAGTTTCTTTGATTTCTCCTAGGTTGGTTAGTTTTGTACATCTCATCATACCTAACAAAAAATTTTAATTGGTTTGTACTTAGGGGTATTGGGATTCAATTTACTAGTATATCCAAACACAGTCTTCTATTCTAGCTTAGCAGCAACTTAAGAGTTTGTGCTATCTGAGTCACTAACCTTAGAAGTACAGTCCTCAGTCTAAGAAGCACCAACACACTACTACTAGTAACTGGTTTATTTTTTGGAATGTGAACACAATATTTTCTAGGAACAATGACATCATCGCTTTCTTTTTTGTGATCTACTTTGATAAGCACAAACTCAGGTTCCTTGTTTTAAAATTCTGGCAAACCAGTGGATGACAAATCTTTCATAGATGGAAAGTACACAAGAGTGGAATCAACAGTATGGTAATTACCATGTATCCTATACCCTATTTGCTTTTTTCAAGGACCAAACTATCAATCATCTTTTCCAAACTATTAGTTGCATTATCAAACCTTTTGAATTTTACTTCATTTTCATTTTTAATAATCCCACTAGTTTCTAATTTAGACTTAAGTTCAGAAATTTCAAGAGCATGACCTTCCATTTCCCTTTTAAGAAGAATAATAGAATCTATATTACAACACCTCTTTTATTATTTGACATACTACATTCAAAGGAGTTATAATTTCTGGTAATGTCAGCACAATAATTTTGAAGTTCCTCATATTTTTTAGACAAGCTTTAGTATAGTGTTTGTCAAGGATTACTTGAGAGTCTAAGAAATCCATAAGAGCCATGTTTGTAGCAAGCTCCTCATCCTCTATGAAGCCCCAATTAGTACTAACACCATCAATAGCCGTCAATCCCTTTGTGGAAGGCTCTTCAAAAATCACCTTCTTTTCTTGAGGCTTGTCCTAGGACTCATGCACTCTCTTGCAAAGTGTCATCTCTTGTGGAAGTTGTAGCACTCCACTTTTGACTTATAAACTGAACCTTTTCACCAGCATTGAGAGTAATCTAGTTCCCCGTTCTCTTGAGAAACCTTCTTGCTCTCATGCTTAAAAAAGCCAACTGGTTTTTTATTTCTATCTCTTCTAAGTCATCATCATCTAGCTGCTGGAGATCATTAGCAATTATCTCTGCAACCTTCTTATAGTTGGACAAGAATGCATAGATAGTACCATCACTTAACCCATCAGTACTGTTTTAGAAGCACTACCAGAACAAAAAGATGTACTAGTAGGACTAAGAATGTTGCCCGTATTAGCCTCATCACTATAGCTTAGGTTGAGACAAACGTCAAGTTAGTATCATTAGAGGCTGACCCTAACTTTTGCTTGAGTTTCAGTTCAACCACTTTGAAGTGATTGTACAAATCATCAATATTAACGTTGTCGGTATCATCCTTGTTCTCCCACATAGACACCTATGTAGCAATCTTTGCAAGCATGCTTCTAAGGAACTTAACGTTAATGTCCTCCTGTTTAGCCTTTGCTCCTAAGGTTATGAGTGTTCTCACACCCCTTTAAAGTCTATTGTAAATAGAATCAAGTGATTATGAGCCAATAGTATTGATGTTTTTAAACATGGACTTCAACAATGCCTTCTTAGCCTTTTTGTGGAGTCATTACCACCAAATCTCAAAACAAATGCACAAAACATAGACTTGGCATCTTCATGTTTTTGAAAAGAAAGAATATACTCATTAGGTATAACTATCATAACTATACTCATGGTCTTCATGTCATTTTTCCTTTTCTTTTTTTCATCAGTAGTTATCTCTTCTGGTTTACCATCAGATGTAGTAGCAGAGGATTTGGTGTGAGTGTTTCCATGGGCAATGACTTCCCACATATCCTAATTGTACATCTATATAAATTGAGTAAACCTAAAATTCCATTCTTTAAACTCTCCTTGTTTGAAGACTGGAACCTTGCTCATAATGTTTGGATGTGCATCTTCTGAATCCATCTCTTTTGTTAAAAGGATTCTTCAGTAATCTTCATGATTATAGCTTCTTAACAAGATCTGATACCACTTGTTGATCCCTTTGATCGTTTAATCCCCAGCTTGTAGACTTAGACTAAACATAATAAATTCTACTTAGTCTTAGTAGAAACTTTGAATAAATATCAAAGAGTATGTGGAATCTACTCTTTGATATTATGAAGATTGAATATAGTAGATTGTATATGAGTAAATAGAAAGAGTTCACCAAAAGATTTAATATTATTAAATAATACAAGTACTCTATCAAAGTACTAGGGTTACAGAAACCTTAAAGCTATTAATGAAAATGTAAGAATGAGATATGAAAAACTTAAACCTAAGACCTCCTTCTATAACATAAGGAATCTTTTACAGGCAAATAATATTTTAAATTTAGAAGATATATACACAATATCTTATGTTGATAACTTACACGTCTTGAATCTTTATCACACGTCTTTAGTCTTCCTAAGAAAATTAATAACAAAGACAACATTAAACTTGACCATGACTAACGTGGCCAATTTTGTACGAACACTACCAACACTAAGATATAACTACCCACACTAATACTAATAATACTGGTAATGAAAAACTACGAACACTAATTTTATTCCCTGCATAAGATATCTCAAAACTCTTCTAAAACTGGTATTCAAATTTATAAGGATAAGGACCTAAATTATCTTGTTTTAATGATTCTGATTGAGCTAAGTGTTTGAAAACAATAAAAAATTTATCTAATTATTGTGTTTTTTTGGTAAAACGCTTGTCTCATGGAAGAGCAAGAAGCACACCGCTGTCTATTAATCTTCTGTTGAGGCAGAATACAGATGCATAGCCAGTGCCACTTGTGAAGTCATTTGGATCTCTAACTTGTTGAATGGAAGCTCATTACCAATCTTCTTCCTATGAACCTTTATAGTGATAACATGTCTAATATCCAAATAGTTACTTCCATGAAAGAACCAAACATTTGAAGTTGATGTTCACCTTGGTAAAAAACTTTTTGGTTGGTGTCATTAAAACTATTAAGCAAATCAAATTGCCGATTTATACTCTGTTCCCGAGATTAATTTTGGAGTGAGAGTTAAAGTTTTGGGAAGGTGAGAATAAAAACTTGTGTTCCTAAGACTTTTTTAGGAAATAAAAGGAGAGTAAAGGAGAGTAAATTACTCCATAATTTCACTCATAATTTACTTCCCAATTTGGGATGATTTGGAATGAAAGTGAGAGGAAGTATGTTTTCCTTTACTTGTTTAGTTACACTTCTTTCCAACTCATGAACACATAAAAATTATGTCACTTTTCACACTTCTTTCCAACTCAAGAACACAAAAAATCCAGTCCTTTCCTCTTCACTCCACTCCTCATCTTCTCATATACTTCGTCTTCTTTCCTCATCAAACTCAGGAACATATTACAAAAGGGTACGACGTAACTCAGTATATTACGTTGTGGAATCAGCTGAGCCTTGTTGACATGTTTGAAAAGTAATTCGGCTATGTCTTGCTCTACATCCTATTGTTTAGTGTGATAGAGGGTATTGGAAGTTCAAAATTGTATCTATTTGTGTTATTTTTTATAAATGCATGGACTAGTATTGCCAAGTGATGAAAGTGTTATCGGTTTGGGCTTTTGAATCCTACCTTTGAAAACCCATAAGGGTAGTTGACATGTTGTATTTTGCTCTATTACATCCTATCTCATTAGGGATTAATCATCATCTTATGCACTTATCATTGTATTTATTGTGTGTTTCTCTCTGGTATTCGTTTGGTTATATGGGAGGTTCTTGTCTTTGTTTTGTCTGAGTGTTGTGTGACACCCTAGGAGAATCCACATCGGCTGTGGCCAGGAGAGATCTTGGTTCATAAGATAACATTTGTCTTACCATTACACAACGCGTTTTGTGGTCTACTGCAAGTGGGGTTCTTAGGAACTGGCAGTTAAGCATGCTCATGTCAGAGTAGTACTAGGTTGGGTGACCAGCCGAGAAATACTTACAAGAGAGCCACAAAGCAAAGCCGTGAGCCTGCGGGCAAAACGGACAATATTGTAGTTTGAGTAGCCGGGATGTTACATGTTAAGTGATCATTGTTGTGATGAGATTTGACGAACCTAGTTGAGACAATCTAGTATTTCTTTTGTATGTTTAATTAGCACCTGTTTGAGGACTAATCCTTTATCTTGTACTTTGAATCTTAAATAAATATACTAAGGGAAGGTTGGTTGAGTTATAATCCTGGTCTTATGTTATTTGTTCTAAATTTTAACACCACGAGATGAAGATGAATAACAACTCCTACGTCAACCTCCAAAAATGGAAAACAACTGAAGTCAAAGTTCAAGAAAAAAAGTGAACCACAAGACAGTCCGGGTACTTGGAATTATTGCACCTAAGACGAGGATTTGTTTTTTGCTATATGTTACATACAAATATTCGAGGATCTAAAATAAGGTTCGGGTAAAACAAATGATGGATTTTGGTACAAAGTTCAAGAAGCATATAATACTTTAGCCGTTGCCAAAATACACCCGACTCAACCCAATAACATGTTGACGGGAAAATGAACTCCGATAAATCGAGATGTGTGTAAGTTTCATTGTCTTGTGGAAGAAATGAATGTGATAAGAGTGTGGAGAACGATTAGGGGTTTATGACGAGGATTGACATCTCCTTTAAAAATGGCACGGGTACGTAATTTAGGCACAACAGCGTTTGGGGCTTTTTGAAAGACAGTCAAAAGTGGAAAAATATCGATTTGACCGTCGCAAGATAAAATCGTCTTCGTGTTACCGACGAGGAGCCCGAACTTTACAGACCAGTCGCGTGGCCTCATCCGGACGGGTTTATATCGGGTTTCAAAGAGTTAACGTTCATCTAACTTTACGACTAGTTTTGCTTTAAACCCGAAAATATTTAGAGCGATGATCAAAGAACAAATTACAGCAAATCCAGTCTTTCATGAAATTGGTTTGGCTTATATAACGTAAGCTCATTTCGTTTTATATAACATAAGCCCAAATTTTGTGGCTTATTTGGAGACTTATAAGCTTATATAAGTTTAATATATTATAATAAACTTGTATAAGCCTCTAAGTCTCCAAATAAGCCATAAAATTATGACTTACGTTAAATAAAACATATTTTGGCATATATTTCATCAACCTCAAATTTTTAATTTTATTTGGAGACTTATGAGCTTATATAAGTCTATCATATCATAATAAACTTATATAAGCCAATAAATCTCTAAATAAGCCATAAAATTGAGGCTTATGTTATACAAGCCAAAATAAACTTACGTTATATAAGCTAAAACAAACGGTTTTTAAGTATTTTGCATTTGATTTGTATTTTTGAGAGAGAAAATAAAAAAAGGTATGTTAAGACTGCAATAGTAAAGTCTACTGAGAATATAACAAATATATTTACTAAAAAGGTTGTATGTTAAAGAACATATGTTCTTCTGTGACAAACTGGGGTTGTTGTTTCGTACAAGAATTATTTTATTGGCCAGTTTTTAGGGTTTTGTTTTATTGTTCTCTCTATAGTAATCATATTATGATCAAAATTTTGTGTTGTAATATGTTCTTAACTCAAAAGCAGTTTTCACATTTAAAGTGTCTTTTGATCTTCAAATCGTTCTTTTTATACATTTCTTCAGGTTCTTTTCTTTTTTATAACTAGAACCACCTAAACATGCACACGATTAAGACAAAATTGACCAATTGTATAACACAAATCTTCAACATCTAAAAACATGAGTATCTTGTAAAGAAGCGTCATGATAAGACATGTCCATGTATGGTATGGAGAGTTCATGCAACTTGTCACACAATGTCTTGTTGGATTTGATAATCTACCACTTTGACTAAAAGAACCTTTTGATACATAGGCTAAGAGACACAATATCCCGTATCCACAATAATAGCCTCAAAGCATACATTTATGCCTTTCCCTTGTATACATCCACTAACTTTAACTCTTCAAGTGTTGAATGTTAAGTTCATGTCTCATCAACTTATATTCCCAATCTCATTTCCAATTTCCTAACTTAAAGTTATACTATGTATTATTCACTACAAGACATTCTAAAATTGTTCAGAAATATATCCATACCTTGTTGCTCCAGTTTTGGAAAATGAATTAAATACTAAAACTTCAATAGCTTGAAAGTCATGGATTGAAATAAACCTTTTTTGACCCATGTTTCTTTTCAATATGCATGATTAGCAAGAACTATGGGATTTACATTTGATTTAATTTACGCTACAACTTCAAACAGTACTTTGGAGATATGAGCATTCATCGTCTCTAGATCACAGTAGGCCTTGTAGTAGAAGGTTTTTGCGACGGTTAAGAACATGAGTTTCAAATCCTGATCAAGATCATCGGGCGAGCCACAAAGCACAAGTTGCACCAGTTCTTGCATTTTGGAGTCTATCTCCTTGTTTGTTGTCACGCTGTCGCAGTGTGTCATGAGATTCGCCTAACAATATACAAATATGTGTTATGTCAAGTGAATTAAAGACGAAATTAAATTCCAAATGAGCGTTTTAGTTATATGTGTGAATCTTGTGTTTACCTTGGAGTTATGGAACTGAGATATTTCGTTACAGATGTTATTAGTTAAACTTGAGAGCCGTTGATATTGAGGATGAGCTAAAAGCTCCTTAGAAACCCATCGGCCCGAGGTCATGTTAATTGTTTGTATTATCAGTTCAGCTTGCCCTTCCGCCATTCCTACTCCAGTTTCCCAGCCCGTCAGCCACATCTCCCACTAATTCCAGAGCATCAAACACACGATTGTTAGTGATACTGATCCTAAATGAAAGCCTGTATATGTACTGAAATAAGGAAATCATCAGATCAATATTATCGAGCTTACAGCATGGTTGAGTTGGGGATGGATATTTCTACTATGAGCCATGAGTGCATCCAAGGCAAGCTCATGCAGGGTTCCCTGCAGTGCAACCATCAAACCATGCCACGGTTTTCCATTCCTGTGTAACCAAAGAAGGACACAATGCAAGCGGAAATTTAGTAATAAAAATAAAATGAGCGAAAATAGTTTTGCACTAACTTGTCTTTCAAAATGTCCTTTTTAATTTAACGAACGAAATGAAAAGAAACGAACTTGGAATGATGAAGAGAAGTAGACTTGTTTCTGAACTCGTTAACAAAATCTCTTCTGTCTTCTTTCGAAAGGTGTGGTGAATTAAAGAACGAGGAGATGGTGTCAACTAATATGGTGGTTTTAGCCCACCCGATCCTCTCCTTGGATTTTTCTGGTTCAAATACACTAGCCGCAGCCAGGTAGTACGAGACCAAAGGGCTCATGATGTCGCTTGTCCCAAACTGCCCGATACCGAAATCCTGATACCATCTGCACAGGAAAAATATTTGTATTAGCTTCTCATCTTTTAGAGTATAAATAAAGTTTTATGTAACAAAATTAAGTAGCAAACTTACTGCTGTATAGCGTTCCATTCTAACTGATGTTTGGCTAGACAGTTATTGTAGTCCAACTTAGCCATTTCAAGGTACGTATTGTTGTTTACAGTATCCATCCTGCAATTACGACACAAATTCATACAGAAGTTCTTATAATTTTTGAAACAGATATAATACATATCTTCAGGTTCATCCTTATATCTCTATTGTACCATCTACGATACTAGTTCAAGTGATAGGTGGAACAATGACAACGACCAAACTTGATTTTTTTTTCAAAATATCAGAGCATACAAACATTCCATATTTACGGGACACCGTTTTATTAAATGGATCTCATTTCGATCAACATTGGCAAAATCTTGATCCGTACGCTATATATTTTTGTGTGCTTTCTGTTATAGATATGAATCGCTAAAAAACTGTCGGATATCGAAACCAGTTAAAGCTAGCTAGATATGCAAGTCCCAATGTTTCATGCATGTTAAGCGACATGCATGTGTAGTATTTAGTAAAACCAAAATTGTGCAGAAATTATTGAATAAATTTGACATAGTGCATGTGCATAAATTCAGAATATTTTTGTGATGTGAACTTATGAATCAGCTAACTAATGTTGTTTTAACTTATAAGTGGTTTATGTTTCTTGTGTTGTTTTTGCTATAACTTTCGAAAAAACTCTAAAAGGACATCTAGCGACAGAATTTGAGACACGTAGCAAAGTGTCGCTTGTAAAGTTTGGTTACATAGGTTTTAAGTCTTATAATTCAGTTATTGCAACTTGTTTAGAATATGTGGGTAAAGGTAAGGTGTCACAACTTTCAAACCTGTTATCTAATTCTTAGTCTTTTCTAGTGACATTTTAGTGACAGATTTTCTACACGGACACTTCTTTACTTCCATTTTTATTCCTAAATGATCACCAAGTGTGTCTTGTTTCTTTCCTGAACTCTATCAATGTCTTCAAACTTGTATTTCTGACGGTGGGCTATTGTAAAAGTGTTGTATGAAACCGACAACAACCCGAAGTTCGATAACGCGGAACCGCTAGATCGCGAGTTGTATCGAGCACAAGTAGCGAACACGAGAGACTACAAAGAACCAACAAACATATATGCACACGAATACCCTCAACTACCTCTTTATTAATAACCCTAATAAAGACTACATTGAGGAAGAAGAATTCAATGAACTAGGATCCCCCTCATCCCTATTTATAGAGATGAGGGGGTAGGCACCTTCCTAATACAAGTTTATTCCTAATCTATATTACAAAGTACACTTAAGTCCCTAACCTATGTTTAATATTACTCCTAATATTCTAACAATTTCCACCTTAGGAGTAACACTTAAACATAACCGATACTCAACACCCTTTACCGGTGTTGGAACCTCGAACCGGGAACCACCTTGTCGACCAGGCATTGTACTTCTGTAATTTCCCTAGATTAGCTTCCATAAACTCCTTCACGTTCTTCTTCTCAGCAACATTACCCTCCGCACCCTCTTGACCAGGTACTCCGGTTACCGTAATGTTTGCCCCCACCTTTATACCAAGGTGTACCTGCTCATTTACCAAGCAGCCCGTGTTTGTCTTTTCTTCAGGTTGTTTGTCCTCTAACCGTCTTTGAGCCACTGCAGCATGATCGTTACTAACCTGAAAAACCTCAGCTTCACGACCCTCTTGAGCTCCATGCAGTTCCACCTCAAACCGTATTTGAGCCACTACAACATGATCGTTACTATCCTGAAAAACCTCAGCTTCACGATCCCCCTGAGCTCCCTGCAGTTCCACCTCAAACCAAACACGTTTATAAACATGTACTCCATGGACTCCTGTTTTAAACCTAGTTATAGAACTAGACATTCTTCTTTATCCCTTTGTTGATTTGCTAAACCTTGTGAAAAACCTCACAATCACAAATCGACAAAGTCCCTTCGATAATTCACTAAACCTTGTGATATATTAAATCTCACAATCACGAATTATGAAGTCCCCTTGTATAAAGAAAAACCCTTGCTTTATCGATATAACCCTAAGAGAAACCTTCTTAGAAATCGATCAAACCAAGTAACCCTTCAAAAGAACACCCTTTCTTACTCAAATATCGATTGAGCCTTGGAAATTAACCTATCCAACAAATCGACAACCCTTGAATCAAGAAAGTACCCGACTCCTTTTGAAGTAACCCTTGTCGTACTTTTAATTTTGCAAAACCGATTTCTAATAACTTAAGAAATCTTGCAACATCGACAAGTCTTGAATCTTCTTTAACCTTGCTACAAACCTTGTCAAGTTGTTTCTTAACAAACTTTACCGCCAAGCCTCACAAGCCGTGTGCAATATACCCGTTGTTGCTAAAACCTTTTCTTGCAAATCGAATTTATTAGAAAACCTCTAAACCCTCGATCACGAACAAGCAACCCGATCGTAAACTTGAATACCCAAGCGAACCACGATCAAACTTGTCCCACAAGAAAATATACCCGCAACAACCAAATCCGTTACTTAATCGTTTTTCTGTTATAAAAACAACGCAACCCAAAGTAACGTCTAAAGACTTGTATCATCAACTTTGTAGTATTTTTTTTTCTTAACGTGACATAGAAACAAAACCAATCATGCTATTTGCTTTTACTCCACACGTAGGTATTAATAGGAAAAGAATAAAAAACAATTTGTCAACTTTTGTTAATATCTTTCACGTGGGTTATAATACCCTTACAACCCTTTCCTCTCGTTGAACCAATCGTTACTCCAATCGATCGCACCAAAGACAATCGCTACTCTAATCGATCGCACCAAAGACGATTTCGACACCGCACCTCGATAGTTTAACCAACTCGTAACGTCGATCTAGCACTCGATCTTCGTTGACCACTATAACCAGTAGCTCTGATACCACTTGTTGTATGAAACCGACAACAACCCGAAGTTCGATAACGCGGAACCGCTAGATCGCGAGTTGTATCGAGCACAAGTAGCGAACACGAGAGACTACAAAGAACCAACAAACATATATGCACACGAATACCCTCAACTACCTCTTTATTAATAACCCTAATAAAGACTACATTGAGGAAGAAGAATTCAATGAACTAGGATCCCCCTCATCCCTATTTATAGAGATGAGGGGGTAGGCACCTTCCTAATACAAGTTTATTCCTAATCTATATTACAAAGTACACTTAAGTCCCTAACCTATGTTTAATATTACTCCTAATATTCTAACAAAAAGTTTTGTTTTCTTTGTGTTTTTTAAAGTGTATGTCTTCTCGTACCTGTATAATGTTTTCCCAATCCAGACATCATCCTCGCCTCCATATTGCTCCAAGTAGCATCTTGTCTCGAGTCGAGGTAAGCTAGCGTACCATGGAACATCTAAGGCATATCCTACCTGTTTGATGATTCATATGGATCACAACAAGTTTCTATAATTATAGATCGCAAACATAGAACTTTCGCAACAGCATACAGATGATTTGTCGCTAAGCTACGTACCTCGCCTGGCAAATCCTTAGTGATGATCCATTTATCAAAAAGCTCGTTCCTTGATTGTTTCTCTCTCAAGTTGTTGTATGAGAATTTCTTGGCATCTTCTAGAATTTTCTCTCCAGGAAAAAGCACCTGTGACGCCCTATACAAATTCAACATTCCAGTGACAGCTTGTGTTGACTGGCCGGGAAAGCAAACAAATGTGCCATCTTTCTCAAATTGTCGAAGAACGTCTATCACATAAGCATATGAACACGGATTAGTCTCGAATCATTCAACAAAATCATTCAAATCATATTGTAGCACATGAATTAGTTTTGAAGGCCAACCTGGAGTAACTTCGTAACCATGCATTCTCAAAAGCCTAAATCCCATCATGGTATCATCGATATCTTGTACATTCGAGTTCCTGGCCCAACATATCCCATCCTTTGTATAATACCTAAAAATCCATTGGCTCAGTTTCATTAACAAATTTTTGTATCACAATCTATGAGCTTTTTAGCGTAAAAAATATTTGACGGCACAGCTCCTATCATGTAAATAATATACCTGTAGATATAATCAAGACAGTCCTTGATCTCTGAATCAAAATAACGAGAAATTCCAAGTCGTTGGAGGCGGTCAACGACCCAAATATGTTCAAAAAGATCCACTGGGTAGACATTTGGTACTACATCATAGTCAAAAACAAGAATTTGATAAAATTCCAGAATTAGAAACATTTCTTTTAAAAGAGAAACAAAAGGATTCCATAAATCACCATGATGTCATACCTCCACCATTAAATTTGGTCACTGTTTTTGTAAGATATTGAAGACACTTTTCATCTTTTGTTTGCATGAGTGCAAAAGCAGTAGATGATGGAGAAAATAGAAATGACCCATCTTTACACTGCAATTTTAGAAGCTTTTCCCACTCCAAATCTGGCATACCTTCCAAACTATGAAGTAAAGTTGTGGGCACTTTGTGCAATATGCTCTTCGGAATCCTTTTCATTACAAAAAAAAAAGCTCATCACAATTACATTTCTCTTTTGTATTGTTGTCTAGTGAAAGTGACCATCTTAAGTTGCTAAAGATGATTGTTGTCCATTTAGGAAAAGAATGATGTGTAAAGTACTTACTTTGTGAGCTTTATATTACGTCTTGCGTAGATTTCTTTTAAGGCCGGAGTATCCTCCGGGACTTCAATGTCTAGTTTCCTTGCAATGTCAATAAGTGAAGGGAAAGCTACTTCAAAACCAATCGGCATGTGAACCTCGTTCTCATCTTCAAGTTTGCTCATGTTTTCTTTCAAAAATTTCAATCCTATTTATATATCACAACTTTCATCAGTAATGTGTTTCTATTGTACATAATAATTTAGCGACATTATCTCTTTCGTCGCTAAAATGCTAAACTCTCTAGCGACAACTTAACGCAGCTTAATTTCAGTTCTTTTCTAAGCATTACTAATACAAGTTATGATGATTAAATTTCTTAAAGCGTTCAAAAGAAATGAGGCAATAGCTGCTCAAATTTTACATGACTACATCCATTATTATTTGAACAAACATATACCTTTTTCGCATTTACTAGGATGAACTTTCCAAGAAGTTAGCGCAATAACACAAGCCAGCGTATTAATTAGTCTATCATGAGCGTCAAATATCAACCGGTCGCCCCAAGATCCGTCAGGTAGTTGATGGTTCACAATCCACTCCAAACTTGACGGAAACTGGGGACGACCACTTCCATTAACATCTTGCACAAGTGCAACCCAAGCTGTATCATAAGCTGATACATTTATATCTCCATCATCCATGGATCCCAACATCCCTTTAATTTTCTCCACAAAAGTCTTGATTTCGTCACTAGGATACGCAAACTACAATACAGGTTCACAGTATGACAACAGAATGTTAGTATAAATGTTAGATGCAGCATGAAATGTATGAAAAAATGTTACTATAGAAGTGCAAGTAAGATTGCAAAACAAAATAACACCTGATTTGTGTCCACGTCATCCTCCACGTCATTCTGCCAGTTGATATATGGCAAACCATTTTTTTGAAGTACATCAAGGTACTCTGCACCAAATATAAAATACTTGGGATTAAAAACGACTAGTCCTAAAAACCAAATCAATATAAATCTTTATGTAATGTGACAATATTCCAATATTTTTATAAAAAAGATTCTGAAAAAACAACCTTAAATTAAAAGAAGTCCTAAGTAATGTATTTTATAACAAATAGTTTATTAATAAAAGTATATATATTCATAGGAGTGACAAATTATTCTCGAAAATTAATGTCCATAAGTTTAGATTAAGAAATCATTATATATCAATTAATATAAAATCATGTATTAAGTGACAATAATCCAATCATTAGCTTAGAATGACCAGTAATTTAAAAGATGGTTATTACTACTATTAGAATATATAAACTTTTAATACTTCTTCCGTCTAAACAAAATGTTCATTTTTATTATGTTTTTGTCTTAAAAAAAGTGTCTAGTGTTTATTTTTTAAATAATAATTATGACCTATCTATTTTATCTTTATAATCAAAACATGCATTAATCAATTATTAATAATTTTTATACTAATTATGAAAGTAAAAACAATTTGTATTAAATGATTTTTTAATAATCAGATCTAACATTTATTACACATATTATAATTTGCCATTTTTTTTTTGTTTTTTTTTTGTTTGTAGACACTTTTTTTTTTTTTTGTAGACATTTCTTTTGGACGGAGTATGGGGTTTGTATTATCTTCATAATCAAAACATGCATTAATCAATTATTAATAATTTTTATACCAATTATGAAAGTAAAAACAATTTGTACTCCAGCCCAGCTGGCGCGATGCACTGGGTTTACAACCACTGTGGGCTGCAGGTTGTGAGTTCGATCCTTGTGGTCGTCGCATTAGCGTAATGTAACTCATATCTCACACGGGCACACGTGAGAAATTCTCCCTGGAGATCCCTTTGGGGGCTGGGTTTGCCCGCTATGCGGTGCTCGAACTCGAGGTGCTCGTTGAAATATTACGAGTAGGCGTCCGTTGAATTATTTGCCGTTTCCAAAAAATGATTTTTGAATATTCAGATCTAACATTTATTACACATATTATAATTTGCCATATTTTTTTTTCTTCTTTTTCTTTTTTGTTTGTAGACACTTTTTTTTTTTTTTTTGTAGACATTTCTTTTGGACGGAGTATGTATAAATTCACAGAATCACAGGGGTTTGTATTGTTTGTTTATGAAACTTACAACAACAAACTTAAGAACCAACAAAGATAAAAAGATGTTCCTTGTTAGACTCAAAACCGAGTCATTTAGTTTTTGACAACTTTACTAAAAATAAGATTAACTATTACAATACAATTATTTTATGTTTTGTAATGAATAACAATATAACATGCATCACGTTTTGTGTTAGAAAAAGACACATTCATACTATTCTTTGAATATTACTAACAATTTGTATATTGTTGATATTGAAAAATTTCAGTTAAAAAAAATCAAGATGACAAAATAAAATATTAATATGAGTAGAGAGAGATCGAAAATATACATGTAACACGTATGTCAAACACTGAATGAACGGCTTAAGCATGCACAAAATTAATGCATATAATATAAGTCGGATATTGCAATAATTATTTTCTGAAAATTCAAAAACTTAGTAAAGAAGATATAAGTTTTGGCTTTTGATGAATACCTTGTGTACGAGACTTTGATATAGCCTTGCATTGGAAATCTGTATTTCTAACAATACCACCTATAAACAAACAAATATCAGATTAGCTGTAAAAAGAAATATATATATCAGAAAATAAAAATATATATATATAATAAAAAACAGTGTACAAAAACTATAGATCCCACAAGTGTCTGTAAACATTAAGTGCTTAAAATCAAAGCTGAAAAGAATAAAGCAAGAAAGATGATCATCATATTTGTTGCTTCAAATTAACAATGGAATCCAATGCATGCCGCATATACAGATATAAAAGCTTCAAGCTAGCTTTTAGCAAACACAATCAAACAAAAACATAAACTTCAAAAATCCAATAAATTTTTGTCCATATGGTTTTGTTTCTTCAATGATATCATACATAAGCTAGACTTTACAAAAATCCAAATTTTATAGACAAATAAATAAAAACAAATAAGAATGGTCTATCTATCATATCAAAACATAAGTCGAAACATACGACAAGAACTAAACGGTTTTAACAAACATCATTTTTTGTGTTACACTTCAAGATTTCAACTATACCTTATAACATATACCATAAGTACCATATACATTATACCTTACATTATATTTTATATTTGTTGTCTGATAAAAAACACACAGTGTAATTTATTACTTTTGACGTCATCACACAAAAAACACACAGTAGAATAAGATGACATACCGGTGGGAGGAAGAATTACAGGAGGAAAACGATGACGGGTGACGGTGGGAGGTGATTGGAGGTGAAAGGTGGTGGCCTGAGAGAAGATGGTCGCTTTCATGGCGATTGGATTAAGGGACTTTTTTGTTTCTATAAAATGAGGAAGTGTTTCACATAAAGATGGCTATTTATAAGCTTTAAGAATAATGTCTTTTTACTTTTGTTTTATTATATGTTACTGGATGGACTTAACTCTTTTAATTTAACTTTATGAACTATATATTATATGTGAACTTATATCTGAGGTTGGAAAAAGACAAAAATAAGTTCCTAAGAGATGCTCAAAAATGGGTGCATGGGATCATTGTTGTAGACTTGCAGTTGCTACCTCAAACATGACACTTAAATGCTAATATATTAATTATTAATAAATGATCATCTTTGTTTATACTTCATTACTCTTTGTAGTTGTATATTTGGACAGAAAAACATTTGATAGTAAATATTATTTATTTATTTCTAAACATGCTTATCAGTAATTTCACTAATTTCTACATATGATATATCACTATGCATGCATACTTATCCACACAATTTATTGCTATGTAATATCATTGTGCATGCTTATCCACACAATTTTTTGGCTAAAGCATGTTAACATTGTGACATACTGACATTTAAATTTTAATTATGTACAAATGTTTGAGGTA
This sequence comes from Glebionis coronaria, assembly GCA_025667525.1. Taxonomy (NCBI): domain Eukaryota; kingdom Viridiplantae; phylum Streptophyta; class Magnoliopsida; order Asterales; family Asteraceae; genus Glebionis; species Glebionis coronaria. The sequence continues at coordinate 553,988,552 of CM046879.1, forward strand.
TATAAAAACTGTCTTAAAAAATTAGTTAGAGTGATTTCATGTGTTCTGTCTGCTAACCTTTTCACATGTCTTAACTCAAAGTTAAATTACAATCCTAGTTGACTCAAACATATTAGAACATGCTGAGGTTTATTATATATAATTACAAAAGTATAAGGAATAACGAGTTCTAAAAGAGGTAGATGCCTTTTTGTTCTTTATCGTTGTTATTCTAAATTGAATATCAGCGTATTGTTTCATTGAAAATTTGACGTAGATAGAAATTTGACCAAAAATCACTAGTTAAAGAATTCACAATGCAAAAGATTTTAATTACTTTTTGCATTTAATACATATTCAGGTTAATAAGTAAAGACTTTGATGAAAATTTACGTAGTGTTTAATACGTCGTAATGAGAGTAGAAATAGAAATGCTTATTAAGACGTAATAAAAATATTATGTTTGTTTAGACGTATGAATACAATGAATAATTACATATAATCATTCATTCATTAACGTAATGTTTACATTGCGTTTGGTAGGCTGTAATGAGAGTTGTAATGGAAAGAGTTATTACGATTAAATGAAAAAATTTTGTTTGTTTACAATTATATTACGTAATGATTCATTACACCATTTCTTTTGAGTGGTGATTTGCACACTCTAAGAATTTATTTGCACACTCAATTTATATGAGTCTTGACATTTATACCCTCATATCATTTAGTAATGTGTGCATATAATAAGGGTATAATAGTCACGACACACATATTTTGGAGTGTGCCAATAAATTTTTAGAGTGTGCAAATCATCACCCATTTCTTTTCCTTAGGGGTCCCCTCCTATTCTTTGATTACGTTTTGTAATAGAATCAAATGACATAAAAGTCCATCATTAATTAACCACATTAAATAAGCCTCTTATTAATAATGGGGCATTTTAGTCTTTTTTATCGATTACATTTTATTTTATCATATCAAACAAACATTGTTAATAAGAGTAATGAATTATTACATTACATCACTTATTCCATTATCTTATTCCATTATGGTGTTTATTCCATTCATTTAACGTTTTATTCTTTTCAACCAAACGAACCCTTGGTGTGTTGTAATTAAAGTCGTAATGGAAACAATTATTAATGAAAAAGGTTGTTTGTTTACACGGAGCGGTGGTGAAATTTTTTAAAACTGGTGAGCGGTGAAAAAGAGCATTTTGATTTTTAATGCTTGTTTGGCAAAAAAAAAGCGGTGAGCGTTGTGATTTTTTTTAATCGTTCGGTAAAGGAGCAGTCAACGGTGCTATTTTTTTAGAAATGCTAGTTTTTCAATGCTTCCTTTAAAGAGCGGTGAACAAATGAGCGGTGAGTTATGACAGCTACTGCTCGCTGCTCCTGCTCACAGCTACTGCTCTCTGCTCCTGCTTACAACTACTGCTCACAGCTACTGCTCACTGCTACTGCTCATTTCAACAAACACACCCATAGAATATAATGATTCATTGCAAGGAATGACCATTACATCAAAATCATTCCTTAAGGACCCCTTCTTTTTTTCATTACGCCTTGTAATGAATCAAAATTACACAAAACTTCTTCATTAATTAATTATATATTAAATAAGCTTCTTACATACCACCAAACATGATTTTTCATTGTAATGACTTATTATATTACACTATTTATTTTATTACATAATTTATTCTATTCATTTGAAATTTTATTTTGTCCTAACAAACATACTATAAAAGCATTCATTAAAGGACCTTTGATTTTTTTCATTACGGAGTGAAATTATATTACATAAAAACCTTTTATTTATTACTCACCAAACAAAAAAATATATATCATAAAAGGCTAATTTTATCTTTTTGTTAATGAATACATCCCATTTAATCATAACAATCAAACATAATTTTGATCGTAATGCGTAATTTCTTTACTTTATTTTTCTATTACGGCAACTAGTTTATTACGTCGTCATTTTGTTTTGCTATACCAAACAGATTGTTATAGTTTGTCAAATCTTTTTATATTTTTTTTCAAAAACCTATGAATACAACGGCAAAAAGCATTTTCAGATGACTTTTTATAATAGTAAAAGGTAATGTTCAGTTTATACGTTGAAAATGCTCTTACAATAATGATAAACTTTTGCTATTACAAATGCGAATTTAAAGTAAAGAGGAAAGAATTTTTTTTTTTTTTGTGAAAAGTTAAAAACTACAAGCAAATAATAAATCTTTTACATAGTAAAGCAAAATGGTAAATGAAAATTTTTATATATTAAAATTAAAAAAATATTTCTTAATTAAGTTTAATCTCTAATTTTTTATTTTTTTAAATAATCTAAAAAATTATTTATTTAACAAAAGCTTTAAAAAAATAGTAAAATAATTTGATTGTATTAAAGACATAAAAATATAAGTGTCATTTTTATAAAAAAAAAAAAAGGTAATTAATAAAACTTTTGTGGTTAAAATTTGATTAAACAAGATGAAGTTAACTGAAAGTTATAATTTATATATTTTTTAAATAACTATAAAAAATGAACAAATTCTTTATACTCTTTTTATTTTATACCTTAAACATAAAAATATATAACATTTATATAAACATAGATATATAATACATAATGAAACTTTTTATATATAAAATCATGTGCATAATGATTAGTTATAATAATATCACATTTCTACAAATATGCACGAGAAAATGTTCACATATCTGTATATTAAACTAAAATATTAAAATAAAATTTATTTATATGTAAACATCGTACGTGCATCGGACTAATAGTCTTAAAATATAGAAGAATGGAAAATAATTATAACCACACACTAAAGTTGCATCGAGTTAAATTAAATGCACTTGTAATCTTTAGATACATCTCTATATATTTTCTAGCTAAAAACTATATGTATATACATATGTTATCTCATCAAGTTAGGTGAATCATATGTATTTTTTGACGTGTATGAGTCAAATTTGTTGATACTACTACTGTGCATCACTTTTACTTCAAAATCATCCTCGAAACTAATTAGGATACATCTAATACATAGATAAATGCAATAATGCATTTCAAATATAATACATGGTTATAGTTACTTCTCATCTTTCTCATTTGAACTTTTTTTCTTATTGAATTCTACCCTATTTATGAAATAAAAAATGTGTATTGACGAGTGACATAACTTTCCAAACGTGTGGTGATTTGTACATATGTTTTTTTTTCCTTTTTTAAACATGGTAGGTATGTGTTGTGATTAATTGTTAAAAGATGAACATAGTTAACATAACAAGACATAAATACTTCATAAAAGAATAAATGTATCACTATATTACATTTAACTTAACAAGACACCAAACATAACCTACTACTTTCTTCTACCATGAATATCCATAACGTCCCAAAAATCCATTTGTTCTTCGGATAGATCTTATACATTGTACTATGCATGATCATATGGATCATCATCTGGTGTACCCTTTGTATGTTCGTATAAGCTCTTGTTCCCAATTTTACACCATTATTCGGCTTACTCGATGCCATAAAGGTCCTGGTTTCGTCATAAACATCCTTTACGTCACTCTTTCAATGTGTCGTTCACTTGACTTCCTAGCCATATTAACATTATTGCTACTAGTAACTAAGCGTTCAACACTTAGGGCTTAGGGGTAAAAGACACATTATTCTCAACATTTTACCCATTAACCCCCCCCCCCCCCCCCCCCCCCCCATTTGATAAAACAAATTATCGCAGCCAAGTTGAGAACATCAAATGGATTCGGTGTAGCAACGGTAGGGAAATCCATTTCTAAACTATTGATCCCTTTTGGTCTTTTGATCTTCTAATCTAACTTATAGATTTAGACGAAACATAATAAATTCTAAGTAGTTTTAATGGAAACTTTGAATTGATATCAAAGAGTATGCGGAATCTATTATTTGATATTATGAAGATTGAATGTAATATGTTATGTGTAAGTGAACATATTATAATCACAAAAAAAAAAACTTTAATATTATTATGAATAATACGAGTACTCAATGAAAGTACAAGGCTTACAAAAACCTGCTATAAGTGAAACTTGAGAATGATATATAATAAACCTAAACCTAAGATCTCTTTTTATAGCATAAGAAGTCCTTTACAAGATAAATATCATAAACAATATTTTAAAACTTAAGTAGATATACACAAAATATATTTTGTTGATAACATATGCGTCTTTAGTCTTTATCTCTTCAACAACATTAATAACACAAGCAACACTAAATTCGATCATGACCACTTTGTCTAATTTGACTAAACACTATCAGCACAAATATTATATTAAAAGCATTAATACTATTAATATTGGTAGAGCAAAATACAAACAACACTAATTTTATTCTCAACAATCCTCCCCTAAACTTGTGATTACTCTTTCAAAACCACAAGTTTCAGGAATAAAATAGGAACAAACTTAACATAAACAAAAACTTACAAACCATTTTACTTCTAAGTTTGACTATGAATGAACCTGAGAAACTCAAGAGCAATATGATCCTCTACATCAACCTTGAGCTAGGTATTAATCATCTTCTTTTGAGTGTTTTGAGTAAATGGATAAAATCTATCCGTAAGCAAGAAGGCAATCATATCAGCCAATACCAACTGGTACACCCTAGAAGAATTATACATATGCCAAAAACTCATCTCAGATTCATGTTGACCTTGCCAAAAAATATCATCATTATCAGGTTCATACATCCTTTTCATAGTCTCTCATAAATAAAAGTTCCATTGATCATTAATAGTTGTAGACTCACTAGTACCAAACCTAGCCTTTAAAACTCTCCACAAATAATTCAAGTCTTCTCTATCTAATACTTGAAACAGGTTGTCCAGCAACTAATATGCTTTAGTTCCTCCTCCATCCCTATACAGTTTCCACCATCTTACAGTCCCTTCATAATAAACCTCATAGTTGATAACTGGATACTTTGACTTTAAATGCACAGTTTTAATATAAGCAACAACCAACTCTAGACATCCTTTTAGCTCTTCATTATAAGGAACCACACCCTTTGTTGTAAAAGTTCCAAGTGGAGCCATTCATTTTTGTCTTTTTGAAGCTCTTTGTTCTAACAAAGTACCAATAGCTGAAGATTCTTGAACAACTTCTAATTGTTGTAGAGTAGAACCGTGAATAGCATCTGACAATCTCTTTCTCTTTGATCTAGCCAACTCCATCCATTTCTCCTGTTCTTCTTCAAACTTTCTTTCTATTTCAGAATTCCTAGGAATCCAATTCTGCAAGCTTCTCATGTAAAACTCGCATTAAAAACCTATGAATAGTACACGTGAACAGTAACATACGAAAACACGGTAAAATTTAACTTTCCATTTATAATATTAATACACGTGTCACGACAATAAATAACGAACACTCATGAATATTATAAATGTGACACGATCACGAATACCAAAATCACGAATAATAAATCACGAACATGCACGTAAATTATTTAACACTCGAAAAACTACGGGTTTACCCCATGTGGGCCCTATAGCCGCGGCAAGACAAAGGAAAGAGGCCAAGTGGGCCTTTTGGCCCAAAACCAATTTTATTAAAACCTCTGGAGAGTTATTTTCTCTCATATTTTTAGGTTATAGAAAATTGTCCTCTTCCTCCTTGTTTTCACCATAGCAGCCGGCCACACAAGAACAAAGGGAAAACCGGACAAATTTTTGTGTTTGTTTAATTATTCGTGATCACCTATTCATTCTACGCGCATTGGTATATTCAAAAACCTTTTCTTTTATTTTATTTTCTTATGATTCCATGTTTAAAAATTAATTAATCACATGAACATGTAAACTAATAACTAGGATTAATTGATTTTGTCAAAGGAATGATTGGGTTGTGGTTTGTGGTTCGGCCGAGACACCGAAGCCCCCAAAGGGGGTGTTCGGTTTTCTTTTGATCACCACCACCGAGACCATATAGGTCTCGGCTTGGTTGGTCTTCGGTCGGCGCAGCAAGGGAACCCCCGACCATGGGGTCAGGGTGTGTTTGTTTTCGGTTTTTAGTGGAGCCGAGACACCACCGAGACCCCAAGGGGTGCTCGGTTGGTGTTGTTTGTTCGGACCCGAGACCAAGGGACCCCGACTTCGAGTCGGGGTATGTTTGCATGTTTAGTTGTTTAAGTAGTGTCAATCGAGATCCTTTCCAAGGTCTCGGTGGGACTTGTTTATAGCTTATTTGGCTCGGCTTATTTAAAACACGGGCTCGGGATTCGGGTTTTTATAAAAACTATTTTTATAAGTCATGTTATATTAAACTTTAGGTTAATTTATTTAATTAATTCATGAATAACCTAAGGTATTTATACTTAGTCATTTTAATTAAAGATGTATTTTAATTAAAATCACATAACGTATAGTTTAATTAAACTAACCAGTTATTTAATTAACCAACTATAACCATGACTTGTATTGTACTAATTTAACTTCACTTATTATATATAATTCAGCATAATTCTAATTATGGAAACTTACTAATTCTGGGAACTTTCTTTTTTTGGAAACTTACTATTTATGGAAACCTGCTATTTTTAGAAAGTTACGTAGTATTACAATACAAGTATTATAATACACTACTACATGAATAATAATCAATAGAACATTAGAATAACTACAGTAACATAGTAAACAGTAAAACATGACATAATACGTATAACAAGCTAATAACACACGGAACCAGTAAAACACATGTAATTCAGACAACTCATACACGTCCATATTTCTTATGTAGTGTTATCTATCAAGGCGGATTAGTCTTCATCGTTTCCGTTAGCTTCTACTGGACATAAGGTACGGATTTCCCGTCCTTCAGTAAGGACAATCTCTTCCTTTATTAGGATTTCCCGTATGTAGCCAACTGTTTTCCCCAGTAGTTAAAAATTAAATGCTTATGTTTATTAGTTACCTTAGCCATATACATGCATGACCAGTTCACCTAGTTATGGAGGTACCATAACCATAACACTAGAGGCACTAGTGTTATGACTTCATCATGATAGAGTGATACCTCGTGGCGTCCTTTTTTAGTTATTTGGCCATTATATTATTATATTATCATGTGGGGCGTATGGGTGCATCTTAGTTACATGTTTCAGTCAGGATTTCATGGTGAATGTGGTGTGTGTCTTGCATCCATCACAAGGAGCTGATCCCTCCTACCCACTTACCAATTAATTAAAGGCAACCCCTCTAATTGCATGATGAGGTCTCCCTTCCAAGTATTCATGAATGTTGTTGACCTCATGACCTATATTGGCTATTATGGTACATTAACTAATACAGATTTTCATAAGTAACATAAGCTATGTTTTCAGAACTAAAACCAGTTAACATGACAGACAACTAGGTTTTCCAGGACTTATTCATTTCCGCTGCCATTCATGCTTTATATTCGTTATATGCTTCCATACTCTATGTTTTCCATGATTTATTGTATATCCGTGCACTGAGCGTTATGCTCAGTCGTCTACTTTTCCATGTTCCCAAACGGCAGGTACCCAAGGACGCAAGTAGGAACTCCAGAGAATGTGCATTCGGATTGGAAGCTATCCGGCCTCTTTTACCTTATGCATTTATTCCTACTTTACCTTACTTTACATCTTTTGGACATTGTTTAGTCCTTTCCATTTACAGTACTTATATTGCTTGTTTGTGAGTTACTAGACTACCGATGTTTGATTCCGGTATTTCTATTTATGGTCATGAATGTTTAGACATTTACCTTGCATGCTTTGATGATACGCCATAATTTACTGTAGCACTCTATCCTGTTAAATGGGGTGTTACATCTCATAACTGAAATAGCCTACTCTTCAATTTGTTCAAAGTACATCCCTTTGAAATCAATGTACTTCCTATTTCTAATACATAATATTTCCTCATGGAAGGCCTAGAGTTTAGACCTTTCTCTTGCTGAGCTTGATGTCGCAAAATACTAGCCTTGTGCTTTTGATAATCAAGGGTCATTGCAATGTAGTCAATCTTTTTCTTCAGAGACATAACGTCCTTCCAAGCTTCATAATCAGTGATGAATTTAGCAATATTTTCATTACCCCAATCTAAATGTTTTATCATCTCACCAAGTCTATTTTCAATATACCCATGAGCCTCTTTACATCGTCCTATTAAAAAGTCCATTCAATATCCATAGCAAGATTTTCTTCAAGAGTTTATGCTAATTCTAAATCCTGTTGAATTTGTGCATTTCTTGGAGACACTACTTCTTCTTCCAATAATGAACTTTTTCCTTTGTCTTGCAAATCAGTCCTTAGACCTATAGATCTCTCAGCATAACTAACAAATATACCACCAGAACTAATTCTACCACCAACATTAACATCTTTACTACCAGCATTAGCCTCCCCTAAAGTTGTACTCACATATTTATTAACATTAGTTGATTTCAATCCTAGTACATTCTCAACTACATCCATTTCTTCTGGTTAGTTCTAGATCTAGTTTGCAAATGGTCAAAACTACTACATAGATATCAATCTTTGTTGTACATAACAAACCCTTCTCCTAGTTGCTGGGATTTTAATAATTCTAGTTCCTTTCATTTCCCCTAGGTTGGTTAGTTATGTACATTTCTTCATACTTAATACTTTTTTAACTAGTTTGTATTTAGAGGCATTAGGATTTAACTTACCAGTATTCTTAAAAGCGGCTTTTTCTTCTATCTTAGTAGTGGTTTGAGAGTTTGTGCTATCTAAGCTACTATCCTCAGATGTCCCATTTATGAAGGGAGTGTTTGATACCCATCTCGTCTGGCTTAACCATCGGTTCTTCGGTCAACATGTGAAGTCGTGTTTCAATTTGTTCAAGAAGATAGAAGGGTAAAGATGACAATTTTAATTGTTATCACCTATTTTTTAGTTATTCTTTTGTTTTTATATATAGAGATTTCTTTAAATTATTAGAGTTATTTATTTTCTTATTAGAAGAGATATTGTTTTTCTTTCCAATACACTTTCCTTCTATAAGTATATGTGATAAGTGTAGGTTTGAAAGGCATGTAATAATGAGTATATAGAAAAACAAGAGTATTTCTCTTGAAGTCCCAGTTGGGCACCCTTTTAGGGGTTTATGGAATTCCTTTGTTCATTATTATATTAGTGTGGTTTCTTTTCTAGGGTTTGCTCATGTTCTCTAATGCTTAGAAAGGTCAACTGGTTCTTGATCTAAAGTTCCTCTAAGTCATCATCATTTAGCTTTTGAAGATCATTAGCAACTATCTCTACAATGTTCTCACGGTTTGACAATAATTCATAGATGGTACCATCACTTAACCTAACAGTACTGATGGAAGCACTAACAGAATTAAAAGATGTACCGACATCATTAAGAATACTACTAGTATTAACCTTATCACTATAACTTAGATTAGAAACAAACGCTAAGTTAGTATTATTATAGGTTGACCCAGCCTTTTTCTTGAGTTTCTGTTCAATCACTTTGAAGTGATTGTAAAGATCATCAACATTGAGTTTGTCAATATCATCTTTATTCTACCAGACAGACACTTTAGTAGCCATCTCATCAAGCATGCTTCTAAGAAACTTAGCATTAATTTCCTCTTGTTCAACACTTCCTCCCATTGTAATGAGTTTTCTTATAATCCCTTGAAGTATGTTGTAAATAGAATCAAGTGACTCTGAGCCATTAGCATTGAAGTTTTAAAACATTGACTTTAGCAGTGTTTTATTGGCCTTATTGGTGGAATCATTACCACCAAACCTTAATACAAAAGCGTCAAACATAGATTTAGCATCTTCATGTTGTTGAAAAGCAAGAATATGCTCATTAGGTATAACTAGCATAACTGTACTTCTGACCTTCATGTCATTTGTACTTCTCTTTTTTTCATCAGTGGTCATCTCATGTGGTTTGTCTTCAGATGTCATAACAACAGGTTTTTTGTAAGAGTCTCCATAGGCAATGACTTTCCATAGATCACATTTACACATTTAGATAAACTGAGTAAATATGAATATCTGTTCTTCAAACTCTCCTTGCTTGAAGACTGGAACTTTGTTTAGTGTGTTTGATTGTGCATCTTCTAAATCCATCTCTTTTGTTTGTGCAAAAGAGTTCTTCAGTAATCTTAAAGATGAAAGCTTCTCAACAAGTTCTGATACCACTTGTTAATCCTTTTTTATTTGTTAATCTAGCTTGTAGATTTAGACTAAACAGAATAAATTCTACTTAGTTAATAGCAACTTTGAATTGATATCAAAGAGTATGTGGAATCTACTCTTTGATATTATGAAGATTGAATGTAATATGCTATGTGTAAGTGAACAAATAATAATCACCAAAAAAACTTTAATATTATTATGAATAATATGAATACTTAATGAAAGTACAAGGCTTACAGAAACCTGCTATGAGTGAAACTTGATAATTGTATATAAAAAAACCTAAAACTAGGACCTCCTTTTATAACACAAGGAGTCCTTTACAAGATAAAGATCATAAACAATCTTTTATAACTAAAGAAGATATACATAAAATATCTTTTGTTGATAACATACGCGTCTTTTGTCTTTATCTCTTAAACAACAATAATAACACAAGCAACACTAAATTTGACCATGTCCACTTTGTCCAATTTTACTAAACACTATTAGCACTAATACTATACTAAAAGCATCAATACTATTAATACGTAGTGCAAAATACAAATAACATTAATTTTATTCCCAACAATCCTCCGCTAAATATGTGATTAATCTTTCAAATCCACAAGTTTCTTGAATAAAATATGAACAAACTTAACATAAACAAAAACTTACAAACCATTTTACTTCTGAGTTTGACTATGAATGAACCTGAGAATCTCGTGAGCAATATGATCCTTTACATCAACCTTGAGTTAGGTATTAATCATCTTCTTTAGAGTGTTCTGAGTAAATGGATAAAATCTATGTGTAACCAAGAAGGCAATCATATCAGTCAATACCAATTGGTACACCCTAGAAGAATTATACATATGTTAAAAACTCATCTCATATTCATGTTGACCTTGCCAAATAATATCATCATTATCAGGTTGATACATCCTTTTCGTAGTCTCTCATAAACAAAAATTCCATTGATCCTTAATGGTTTTCGACTCACTGGTACCAAACCTAGCCTTTAAAACTCTCCACAAATCATCCAAGTCTTATCTATACAAGACTTGAAACATGTTGTCAAGAAACTGATATGCTTTAGTTCCTCCTCTAGCCTATACAGTTTTCACCATCTTACAGTCCCTTCATAATAAACCTCATAGTTGATAATTGGATACTTTGACTTTAAAGGCACAACAGGAATATTAGCAACAACCAGCTTCATACATCCTTTTAGATCTTCATTAGAAGGACCCACACCCTTTGTTGTAAAAGTTCCAAGTGAAGCCATTATTTTCTGTCTTTTTAAAGCTCTTTGTTCTAACAAAGTACCAACAGGTGAAGATGAGTCTTGAACAGCTTCTAATTGTTATGGAGTAGAACCTTGAATAGCATATGAAAATCTCTTTCTCTTTGATCTTGCCAACTCCATCCATTTCTCCTGTTCTTCTTCAAACTTTCTTTCTATTTTAGAATTCCTAGGAATCCAATTCTGCAAGCTTCTCATAACTAGAGCTTTCTCTTCAATTTGTTCAAAGGGCATCCCTTTAAAATCATTGTACTTCCATTTTTTGGTACATAATATTTCTTCTAGAAAGCCCTAGAGTTTAGACCTTTCTCTTGATGAGCTTGATGTTGGAAAATACTAGCCTTGTGCTTTTGATAATCAATGGTCATTGCAATGCACTCAATCTTTTCCTTCAGAGACATAATGTCTTTCCCAGCTTCATCATCAGTCATGAATTTGGCAATAGTTTCATTACCCTAATCCAACTATTTTATCATCTCACCAAGTCTATTTTCAGTATACCCTTGAGCATCATCAACATCATCCTTAGAAAAGTCCATTCAACATCCAAAGCAGGATGGTCTTCAAGAGTTTTTGCTAATTCTAAATCCTGTTGAATTTGTGTAGTTCTTGGAGACACTACTTCTTCTTCCTACAATGCACTTTTTCCTTTGTCTTGCAAATCAGTCCTTGGACCTGTAGATTTCTTAGCATAACTCACAAGCATATCACCATAACTAATTCTACCACCATCATTAACATCTTCACTACTAGCATTAGCCTCCCCCAAAGTTGTACTCACATCTTTATTAACATTAGCTGATTTCAATCCTAGTACATTCTCAACTACTTCCATTTCTTCTAGTTATTTCCTCAGATGTCCCATTGATGCAGGGCGTGTTCGAGGTCCATCTCCTCTGGCTTAGTTGTCGGTTCTTCGCTCAACATGTGAAGTCCTGTTTCTATTTGTTCGAGAAGATGGAAGGGTAAAGATGACAATTAATTGTTATCATCTATCTTTTAGTTATTATTTTATTTTTATATATAGAGATATTATTATTAAAGTTATTTGTTTCCTCATTGGAACAGATATTGTCTTTCTTTCCAATACACTTTTCTTCTATAAGTATATGTAATAGGTTTAGGTTTGAAAGGAAATGAAGATGAGTTTATAGAAAAACGAGAGTGTTTCTCTTGAAGTCCTGGTTGGATACCCTTTTGAGGGTTTATGGAATTCCTTTATTCATTATATTAGTGTGGTTTCTTTCCTAGGCTTGCTCATGTTCTCTTGACTCCTTGGACTTCTGCACTCCCTTGCAAAATGTCCTTTTTTATGGCAGTTGTAGCACTCCACCTTTGACTTATCGAACCCAACCTTGTCACCAACATTAAGAGTAATCTGCTTACCCGTCCTCTTAAGGAACCTTCTTGCTCTAATGCTTAGAAAGGCCAACTAATTCTTGATCACTAGTTCCTCTAAGTCATCATCATTTAGATGTTGAAGATCATTAGCAAGTATCTCTACAATGTTCTCACAGTTTGACAAGAATGCATAGATGGTACCATCACTTATCCCAACAGTACTGATGGAAGCATTACCATAATTAAAAGGTGTACCAACAGCATTAGGAATACTACCAGTATTAGCCTTATCATTATAACTTTAATTAGAGACAAACCCCAAGTTAGTAGCATTAGAGGTTGACCCATACTTTTTCGTGAGTTTCTATTCAACCACTTTGAAGTGATTGTAAAGATCATCAACATTACTTTGTCAATATCATCTTCATTCTCCTAGATAGACACTTCAGTAGCCATCTCAGTAGGCATGCTTCTAAGAAACTTACAATTAATTCCTCTTGTTCAACACTTCCTCTTATTGTAATGAGTTTTCTCACAATTCCTTGAAGTCTGTTGTAAATAGAATCAAGTGACTCTGAGCCATTAGCATTGAAGTTTTAAAACATTGACTTTAGCAATGTTTTCTTGGCCTTCTTGGTGGAATAATTACCACCAAACCTTAGTACAAAAGCATCAAACATAGATTTTTTATCTTCATGGTGTTGAAAAGCAAGAATACGCTCATTAGGTATGGCTAGCATAACTATACTTCTGGCCTTCATGTTCTTCTCTTTTATTCATCAGTGGTCATTTCAGGTGGTTTGTCTTTATATGTTATAGCTGCAGGTTTTTTGTAAGAGTCTCCACAGGCAATGACTTTCTATAGATCCATGTTATACATTTGGATAAACTAAGTAAATTTGAACATCCATTCTTTAAACTCTCCTTGCTTGAAGACTGGAACTTTGTTCATGTTTGGTTGTGCAGATTCTGAATCCGTCTCTTTAGTTTGTGCAAAAGAGTTCTTCAGTAATCTTAAAGATCAAAGCTTCTCAACAAGCTCTGATACCAATTTTTGATCCATTTTGATCTTTTAATCTAGCTTTTAGATTTAGACTAAACATAATAAATTCTACTTAATTTTAATTGAAAATTTGAGTTGATATCAAAGAGTATGTGAAATCTACTCTTTGATATTATGAAGATTAAATTTAATATGTTATGTGTAAGTGAACATATAATAATCACCAAAAAATATAATTTTATTATGAATAATACGATACTCAATGAAAGTACTAGGATTTACTATAAGTGAAACTTGAGAATGATATATGGAAAACCTAAATCTAGGACCTCCTTTTATAGCACAAGGATTCATTCACAAGATAAACATCATATATAATCTTTTAAAACTTAGAAGATATATACAAAATATCTTTTGTTGATAACATACGCGTCTATAGTCTTTATCTTTTCAACAACATTAATAACACAAGCAACACTAAATTTGACCATGGCCACTTTGTCCAATTTGACCAAACACTGCCAACACCAATATAATACTACCATCATTAATACTATTAATGCTGGTAGTACAAAATACAAACAACATTAATTTTATTCCCACCATGAACTCTTCTTAGTACCACTTGTGATAGCCTCATTCTTCTTTGAAACAAGTTTATGCACCTATTATTATGGCTTATTGAATTGATACTTCAGACTAACACTAAAAGAAATCCCACTAAAAACATTATTGGAAGCATTTTTAAACCCATCATTAAACTTCATACTTTATTTATTCGAGTAAGAAATTAATCTTTTCAGACAAGACATTTCACCATGGCCAAATGTCAAAGAGCCTCCACATTGAGGTGGTATATATTTATATTCCACCCTAATTAGGTATAACACATCCTCATTACCCTTAAAACATGGAGTAGCTATAACCATGGTATATTTAATTCGATCAACCCAAATGTCAAGCATCGTACGAGCATAATTCAAGAGCCCTCACGACAGCATGCACATAAGGCTAGTATAAGCGTAAGGCATAACAGGCTTACTTTATCTAGTTGTGATTGTACTCAAAACCTCCCTGATAAAAGAAACAATAGAAATATCATGGATATTAACCAATACATGGATAGAGAAAAATCTTCATTCAACAAACTAGAATTTGGTGTCCACCTCTTCAAAATAATAAGGGCGTGTCGAATAAACCAATGTTCGTTTTCCAAACACTCCATTATGAGAACTTGAAATAGGGCAAACCATAAAAGATCACATGGCACGAAGAATACCATATTTCTTTCTTGTGTTCCGAGCATAATCATCCACAACAGGAAATGCTACTCTCTTACTAATAAAATACCAATAAAACTGTTTTTGAAACCTCAAATTAAATTCTGCTACCGAGGACAAAGAAATTTTCACTTTTGCCCATTCGTTATTCGGTTTGCCCATATCTAAATATCAATACTTAACCTTTCGATTACTGATGAGACTGTAATTATACATAGTCTCATCGTCCAAATCGAGCTTAAAACGCTAATAATATCATCAAAATACCCAAAATATATGCTTGTGTTTGTTCATTGTGTATTTTAGGTACGAATATCGTGAATTCACCAAAAGATCAAAGGAATCAAGCGAAAACGAACACGGAAAACGAAAACGCACAAAGAACCTGACCCGAATCATGATTTTCCTATCAAGTCCTTGAAGTTTGAAGATTTGGCAAGATTGGTCCCTCTACTTTTGAAGACTTGTCATTTTAAACCCTTGTAAAACTCAAAAATTACATAAGGGTCCCTAAAACAAAAAGAATGTGCAAGTTTGGTCCTTAAAGAATGCATAAAGTGCATAAAAAGCCCTTTAAACAAGCTTGGAAAAAATTTGGTGGCCAAAATACAAAGTTGAAAACTTTGTTTGTGAAGGAAGTGCAAGTTTAGGCTGTTTAAATCTTATATAGCAACATGGAAGTAATTGAGGGGCCAAAATAGGGCAGACAACCAAACCTTAACCATCCACTCCCACCACGCCACGTCATCACCCACCCCACACCAGCCAATCACATCCTCCCATCCTTACACGTCAAACCCCACTCATACTTTTATTTTTTAAACCGGATTTATTAACTGATTTTGGTGGCAAACAGGTTTTTAAAAACTTATTAACCCCTAAACAAATCTAGCACCCCTAATCCCATATTCATCACCCCTTAAACCCTAATTCTACCCAGTATAAATTGACCTAAATCCAAAGGGTTTTTGCCCCAAAATTTCCAGATTATTGATTAAAGATGAGTTAACCAAAACCCACTCACTTTGTCCCTTTCCCGTGACCCCCATGTGACCCCCGTATGTCCCCTGCTCCTCTATTTTTGGCAAACTTAGCATCTCCACAGAAAATCCATGGCTCAAGTGATTTTCGTGTTCCCCAATGGTTGAATGAACGAATGAGATCAAAAGATACAGCTAGACATCACTTTCCATCACATGGGAA
Source organism: Glebionis coronaria (assembly GCA_025667525.1). Classification (NCBI taxonomy): domain Eukaryota; kingdom Viridiplantae; phylum Streptophyta; class Magnoliopsida; order Asterales; family Asteraceae; genus Glebionis; species Glebionis coronaria. Next base: position 554,004,855 of record CM046879.1, read on the forward strand.
CCTTTGACTGATTTTTAAGATTTCACACCAAGGGCAAACATGGAAATGCAGAAGATTAGGGTTTTAGCATTTTGAATATTTTAATATGTATTCTAGAATAGTCTTTTCAGCATTATAAATACTTGTGGCATGCCACAAGTATTTTTTGTTCCATTTTTTGTACAATTTATAAAAAGTAATGAAAATGAAACTTTTAAATGTGCAAATACTGAGTTCCTCTTTCTTGCTTTATTAGTATAATGATTTCAATATTTGCAATTTAGTCTTAAGTTATTGTTAAAATTTTTCATCAAAAACGTATTTTTAAGAATTTCTAAAACTCAAACCTAAGCTAACTGTGGAAGTGAAAGTGGAAGCAATTAGCTTGATTTGCTGTTTCAGAGTTACTTATCTCAGTTTGTTAAGAAGTTTTCAAAAGATTGGTTTCCACACGTTTTTTTTAAGATTTCTCTAAAAAATCTCATTTTCATTTTTTATCATTTCACTGTAGCAAAAGCTACAAGCCAAAAGCTTGTAGCTCTTGCTACTTGCAGTTTGTCTGTTGGTTTGTGGTTGTGTGCAGGATTGAAGACAAAGCTCCATCCCATCTTTCCTATTTCTGGATATTGAAGATATTGGTTAAGGCTTTGGGTCACTTGTGATTCCACCAGCAAGCCCTCTCTACAGTTCCTTAAGCTCCCAAAAGCTCAAAACAACCTCAATTGGAAGGCATCAGCTTGGGTAAACGGCTTGAACCCCACTTGGTCTTGTTTTTTGAGTCTCATTGTGTGATTTATGTGACTGTGAAGATTGCCTGCTGTCACACAGCACCATGGCGGAATATGGGGCGCGACGTATGGATATCATCACAACATGGCGTGTCTATAGAGATAACTATATGAAATAAGAAATGTCATAAAATGGAGACACAAAGTCATGACAATATCTCATCAGACTCAGGAGTCTAGGTAAGTAGGTAATAGTCCTACCGCTTACCCAAGACAAACAAATAACATAACCAAACAAATATATGTGTGCCACAGTATCATTATTAAAAGAACAAATAAAGACTAGGAAGGAAACGAGGATTCTCCTTCTATATGCATTCCTAAGCTTCTCCAATCCTAGCCACTTATGTTCTCATGCTTAACCATAGTATCACCTGAAAGAGACACTAAAACACGTCAACATAAAGTTGGTGAGAGTCATAGGTTTAGACTCCAACGCTAAATCAATTACAAGCTGTGATTAACAACCATCAACACAATAACACATGGACAATGTGCTATAATTATGTATTAACAACTAGCATTTAAGATCAATCATTCTAAACCAAAATCCAAGGCTCCTACCTTGCCAAACAACATGGTACCATAGATGATCATACTATGTACCTATCCCAAGGCCACTACCTTGTCAAACCACAAGGCCACTACCTTGTCAAACCACAAGGCCACTACCTTGTCAAACCACAAGGCCACTACCTTGTCAAACCACAATAACTGAGACGGCACGTGTCCCCCGATCCAAATCATACACAATCAAGAATCACATAGCAGTTAATCACATAAGTGTACACACAAGTCCATCACAACCATAAAAACATTCACAGCAACAATTTATAAATAACTCAACACAGTGTCTCTTCCATCCCATCTGGAAGTCAAAATCAATAGTAAACATGGGACTATGAAACTCACCTGGTAGCTTTTTCACAAGTCCTCGCACTAGCAACAAGCTAACAAACCAAAAACACGAAATCAATACACGAACCAATCACTAAGATGGCTCGTCAACCTACGATGGACATCTAGTCTATTCCCGTATAATTACCTCATTGTTAAGCTCTAATCACCCCATTACCCTTCCTTAACAAGTCCCTAACTTGGTTAAGTTTAATAGCTATCCCGTTCATAATTTTACACAAAACAGTCCTAGTTTTAGGTCTCAAAACTTTAAGTCAAACGTCCACTTAAACATACCCATGGTTTCTGTAAAAGGAATATTCACACTTTTATACATGTTAGCTAAAACCTCCCACTTGCCCTAACCTTAAAGCTACTGTTAAGGCCCAGATATATGTGTATATATTGCTACCTATCCAGAATTCACTGATTTTAAACGTATGAAAAGTTCATTACCATTAGAGGGTCTTACCCTAAACCACAATCTTAGTCCAAGTGCAGATCCTTACTAAAATATATAAACCATCTCTCATGTTCGTGAGAAGATCCCAATGCAACCCTAAGTACCCCAAAAAACCCAAAACTTAAAAAGAAAACAGGCTGAATTTAAAACTGTTTTGACCTCCGACTGTTGTAACCTGTTTTTGACCCACTTTCCGACCTCCAATTTAGTTCTCGTTTCTTGATTTAGAAAGCCAACTCAATTATCTATCCAGGGCTAGTTTGATCGGATCTTGAATGTTTCTAGAACTCGAGATATGATCAAAACAATAGACTCAAAATTCTGCCCAGTTTTTAAAAACGGGTTTTAAACAAATTGATCTAATTAATCACCTATAACCCTTCTAATACAAGCCCTAGATTATATGATCATCATATTATGATTAATACATCATTAATCTACTGTTTTTATATAAACCCTAACCCTTAATCCATCATAAGAATGATTAATTAAACATAAAAACAATTTAATTAAAAAGGTTAATAAAGGTTTTTACTTTAAATCAATGGAAGATGAAGAAAACCTAATTTTTTTGAAGAACCCTAATTCTCCTCTATGAAACCCACGAATTTTTCTTTGTCTCCAGGGATTTATGTTTTTTTTATTTATTAGATAACCTTATATAGTGTGTACATAAAATCCTAGTCCAAGTATAACACCCAACTTTCCTTTTTTTTTCTCTTTTTCCCTTTTTCTCTTTCTTTGGTGCGTCTAAACCGACCCAAACACCCAATAAATTCGTTTTTTTATTTTTATTATTTAATATTATGTTAATAATATTACCTTAATTTTTCTTATTTTTTTCAGCTCCTAAAGCTTCCTAAACCTCAAAACCGTAAAACTAGTCAAATTTACGCGTTTTACCGTAAAAGACATAAAATATACACTTTTATAAAAAATCTCAAATTTTGAAATAAACTTTATAACTAAGTCCTAAATGACTTAAAACCATCCCGAAAAATATTCATATGGATAATTACCTCACCCGAGACCTCTAAATGCTAAACCGTAAATCCTAAAAAATACTATTACTATAATACTTATACGTATACGTAAACACCACAATATCACCATTTTCATTTCATAGTCACCACTTGTGAGCTCATGAACATGAAATAACCGTTCCTCGATTTACTTATGAGTACTCTATACTCATAAACGATAACCACACCAACCTCGTTCACACAAAATAAACACGTAAACACACAATTCAAGTACGCACACATAAAATAACCTAAAAGTAAGACCAAGTGACAAACCCAAAACCACGGTTGTCACATCACTCCCTCCTAATAGAAATCTCGTCCCGAGATTCACTCCCAAACTCAAACTTATTCTCAGCAAACAAACAAGGATGCATATCCCTGATAAAACCTTCACGTTCAAACGTGAACTCAGTTTACACGAAAATAATCTCAACCAACAACACATGAGCCTTAACCGTCCGCGAGGAAACTTATCAAAACCATAAAGTTATGTAACCAACCTAACTAAATCTCGCAACTCATCAAACAAGAACTGTCTTGAAACCAAGTTAGGAGCCGTCACATAACTCAACGGGTTTAAAACTGTCACCCCGATTTCAGTCTTACTCATAAATACCATAAATAAAAACTCATCAAAATATAACCACGTATAATAAGGTCTAAAGAACTCTCAAATTCCTTCCCAAATCATCTCTATGTTAACCCTCCAAGTGTTCATTACCGCAAAATACCCAAAACACGAGTTTAAACCATGTTGTCCGAAAATTAACCTTGAACTCAACACTTGTACAATTAATTCGACCAAACAATTGACTTCCAATTACGAAACTTTCTGAATATTTGAAAAGTATGTTCCGAGTAAATAATTTTAGGCTTTTGAATCACCCAAAAACCTTTAAAACGAATAAGTTATGACCAAAACGATTTTTCTCAAAATCTGCCTAGGCATTAGCGACAGTTTCTGACAGTTAGCGACATATTTTGACAGTTTAGCGACAGTTTCTGCCTACTCCGATTTATACAAAAAAAAAACGATTTTTAAACCCTAAAACCCCCCATTAATTACCAAAACTAGAACCTAATTTATCTTAATTTCAGAAAATTAAAACTCTATTAATTACATGATTTTAACATATTTCACTAAATAAGAACAAAATTTTAAACTTAAGAACAATAACTTTAGGTGATCAAAACCAAAATATTTTAAAACAACCGAGTCATGCTTATATGTTAAAGAATTTATATTCCACCTTATTTGAAACATGATCCCGACACTTCCTTATTTCATCGACTACCAACAACTATATTTTTTTTCAATTTGCAAGTTCTATTTTTTTACCATGTATAACTCGAAACAAAAGACATCGTTACCCCAAAAAGAAATCTACACCATCTCGAAATCCTTCACGCCAAAATTACCGTACAAACAAACACGTGAAATGAGGACCCGAGAAATGCGCTACTACAGAAGTTGAACATCTCAAAGAGAAACGAGCTAGCAACCATCCCAAGAATACAACCGGTATGTAGAAAATAATTTTACATACATAGGCATAAGCGTACATACACTCAAATCCATCCAACATATACTATACAAGCATGTATTAACTCTCTTTCATGCAATCATACTTGAAAGTCCAGTGGTGTTGTGGCACATATATAATTATGTAGGCCTCCATAATTATACATGTTCCCTTTCACCAATGTACTCCCTCCTATGATGACACTTATAAGAAATTAATACTACACATAACACATAATCCAACAACTCACAAGCAAATAACCAAACAAGATAAGATCCAAAACCCCATGTATTAAAATAACATAGCCAATGCACGAAACACATAAACTCGTAGTCCAGCTGAACCAGCGTAGACAAAATTCAAAATGTATAAAGAACATGAAAACATAATTAAGCGAAATCCAACAATGACTAGCGTATACGACCATGGTTCCACCCGCACTAATCAAAACTCGTAAAGAAAATAACATGTAGTTAAGTATGAACCATAGTAGTTCATAACCTAACAAAAACTGCGAAAATAATATTCAAACACATCAATTACTATAAAATGCACACATACTCCTATGACTCCTATATGCAGGGACCCTTAAGCTATAGACTAGGCTACACGACTAGGCAACCAAATTCTCTATAACCATTGTCTCTGATACCATTCTGTCACACCCCACCATGGCGGAATATGGGACGCGGCGTATGGATATCATCACAACATGGCGTATCTATAGAGATAAATATGAAATAAGAAATGTCATAAAATGGAGACACAAAGTCATGACAATATCTCATCAGACTCAGGAGTCTAGGTAAGTAGGTAACAGTCCTACCGCTTACCCAAGACAAACAAATAACATAACCAAACAAATATATGTGTGCCACAGTATCATTATTAAAAGAACAAATAAAGACTAGGAAGGAAACGGGGATTCTCCTTCTATATGCATTCCTAAGCATCTCCAATCCTAGCCACTTATGCTCTCATGCTTAACCATAGTATCACCTGAAAGAGACACTAAAACACGTCAACATAAAGTTGGTGAGAGTCATAGGTTTAGACTCCAACGCTAAATCAATTACAAGCTGTGATTAACAACCATCAACACAATAACATATGGACAATGTGCTACAATTATGTATTAACAACTAGCATTCAAGATCAATCATTCTAAACCAAAATCCAAGGCTCCTACCTTGCCAAACAACATGGTACCATAGATGATCATACTATGTACCTATCCCAAGGCCACTACCTTGTCAAACCACAAGGCCACTACCTTGTCAAACCACAAGGCCACTACCTTGTCAAACCACAAGGCCACTACCTTGTCAAACCACAATAACTGAGATGGCACGTGTCCCCCGATCCAAATCATACACAATCAAGAATCATATAGCAGTTAATCACATAAGTGTACACACAAGTCCATCACAACCATAAAAACATTCACATCAACAATTTATAAATAACTCAACACAGTGTCTCTTCCATCCCATCTGGAAGTCAAAATCAATAGTAAACATGGGACTATGAAACTCACCTGATAGCTTCTTCACAAGTCCTCGCACTAGCAACAAGCTAACAAACCAAAAACACGAAATCAATACACGAACCAATCACTAAGATGGCTCATCAACCTATGATGGACATCTAGTCTATTCCCGTATAATTACCTCATTGTTAAGCTCTAATCACCCCATTACCCTTCCTTAACAAGTCCCTAACTTGGTTAAGTTTAATAGCTATCCCGTTCATAATTTTACACAAAACAGTCCTAGTTTTAGGTCTCAAAACTTTAAGTCAAACGTCCACTTAAACATACCCATGGTTTCTGTAAAAGGAATATTCACACTTTTATACATGTTAGCTAAAACCTCCCACTTGCCCTAACCTTAAAGCTACTGTTAAGGCCCAGATATATGTGTATATATTGCTACCTATCCAGAATTCACTGATTTAAACGTATGAAAAGTTCATTACCATTAGAGGGTCTTACCCTAAACCACAATCTTAGTCCATGTGCAGATCCTTACTAAAATATATAAACCATCTCTCATGTTCGTGAGAAGATCCCAATGCAACCCTAAGTACCCCAAACAACCCAAAACTTAAAAAGAAAACAGGCTGAATTCAAAACTGTTTTGACCTCCGACTGTTGTAACCTGTTTTTGACCCACTTCCCGACCTCCAATTTAGTTCTCGTTTCTTGATTTAGAAAGCCAACTCAATTACCTATCCAGAGCTAGATTGATCGGATCTTGAATGTTCCTAGAACTCGAGATATGATCAAAACAATAGACTCAAAATTCTGCCCAGTTTTTAAAAACGGGTTTTAAACAAATTGATCTAATTAATCACCTATAACCCTTCTAATACAAGCCCTAGATTATATGATCATCATATTATGATTAATACATCACTAATCTACTGTTTTTATATAAACCATAACCCTTAATCCATCATAAGAATGATTAATTAAACATAAAAACAATATAATTTAAAAGGTTAATGAAGGTTTTTACCTTAAATCAATGGAAGATGAAGAAAACCTCATTTTTTTGAAGAACCCTAATTCTCCTCTATGAAACCCACGAATTTTTCTTTGTCTCCAGGGATTTATGTTTTTTTTTATTTATTAGATAACCTTATATAGTGTGTACATAAAATCCTAGTCCAAGTATAACACTCAACTTTCCTTTTTTTTCCCTTTTTCCCTTTTTCTCTTTCTTTGGTGCGTCTAAACCGACCCAAACACCCAATAAATTCGTTTTTTTTTTATTTTTATTATTTAATATTATGTTAATAATATTACCTTAATTTTTCTTAATTTATTTCAGCTCCTAAAGCTTCCAAAACCTCAAAACCGTAAAACTAGTCAAATTTACGCGTTTTACCGTAAAAGACGTAAAATATACACTTTTATAAAAAATCTCAAATTTTGAAATAAACTTTATAACTAAGTCCTAAATGACTTAAAACCATCCCGAAAAATATTCATATGGATAATTACCTCACCCGAGACCTCTAAATGCTAAACCGTAAATCCTAAAAAAAATACTATTATTATAATAATTGTACGTATACGTAAACACCACAATATCACCATTTTCATTTCATAGTCACCACTTGTGAGCTCATGAACATGAAATAACCGTTCCTCGATTTACTTATGAGTACTCTATACTCATAAACGATAACCACACCAACCTCGTTCACACAAAATAAACACGTAAACACACAATTCAAGTAAGCACACATAAAATAACCTAAAAGTAAGACCAAGTGACAAACCCAAAACCACGGTTGTCACACCTGCTTAGATGTTAATTTTTCTGTTTGATTATGTTATTTTAGCTGTTATATGCATGATTAATTGATTTGTAATCAGTTTGGTTTGAACTTGAGTAGATTTGGTTTGTTAAAATCTTTTTTTTCTGAAATTAAGGGGTGTTTGGGTCTGCATATTAACCTAGGAGTGTGACAATCCTTTGGTCTAATGGTAGTCTAGACATGGTTGTAATGGTTGTTTTGGGTTATTGCAGTAACATGCTTAATGTTATGATAAGTAGAAATAGGATTTGTATGCTTAAAATCTGGTTGAACTAGGTTAAAATCAGTAATCCACCTTTCTATTTGGTTTTGGGATATTTTGATCTCTAATCTTTGTGTCTGATAGATTAGGGTGTTATCTAGGGTTTAGTCCTGGTTTGTGAGTATTTGTGAAGGAATTGAGTGAGTTTTGGCCAACCAAAACTCACCCAATTGCCAACTAAATCAGCAAAGGTCTCACAGACCTTTATCAGTCATCACAGTAACCTCATTTGGCCATTTTGTGTTTGATTTGTGACTGCAACTTGTGCTTTTTACATTTTTTATGACTCCCCACAACCCAACTGGTTGTGTGGGTGCCAATCATTGCCCACAAATCCAAGTAAATCACAAGTTCTAAGCACAAAAGTGCCCAGTTCATTATTTTATTGAAAGCAGTGGGAACCAAGTTCCCACTGGCAGTACAAAACTTGGTACTACTAAGCTAGAAGACAAAAGTGACTCACATGTCACTTTCAGTTTCTTAAACTTTTGTCTTTAGTGAGCTAAATTAGGATTTATAACTTGATTTTAATTTTATTATTTTTCTTATTTAAATTCTGATTTTCCCATTTAGTTTATTTTTATTTTACTGTTCATCTTTTATTTGTTTAGATTTAATTTCATTTTAAATTACTTTTTAGTTATTGGTTTTTGTCTTTTAGTGACAAAATTTAATATTTTTCAGTTTTAAAAATTTTCTTAGATTTAGAAAAATATTTTAAGACTTTTAGTTTAAAAAGATTTTACTGTTCACTTTTTAATTAATTTTTAGAATTAATTTTAGTTTAATTAGTTTTAAATTATTTCTGTTTTGTCTTTTAGTGTAAATTTTAATTTTTTCAAACTTTTTCATTTTTTTACTGTTCATTAGTATAATTTAGGATTTTTAAAATTGTCAAATTATTTTTAGCATTATTTTTATATTTTTAATTATTATTTTAGTTTAAAAATAGTTTTTAGTGATTTAAAAATAGAAAAATAGTTTTGAAAATTTAGGAAAAATACTTTTTAGTCTTTAAATAATATTAGTGAGTTATCAGTTCAATAAAATAATATTTTGGGCTTTTTCTTAATTTTATTTAATTTTAGGGCTTTAATTAGCATTAAAAATTGAATATTTAATTAATAAAAGGTTTTAAAATATATTTGTTGTATTTTTATTCTTATTTATATTACTTTAGACTTAGTTTAAACTTTTAATTAATTTTTAGGTTTAACTTTTAATTTTGTCACGTTTTACGTATTTATGTTCGCGTTTTACGTTAATTCGTCATAGTGTAATCGTAATCGTAGCTCTTCTTTAATTTTTCTCTCTCAACCCAAAAAGGGTCACTAATTCAAACTTTGATTTTATATATTGGCACACTTAATACACACACCTCCTTCGAGAACAAACTTGGAATTTTTCGTCTTCACGGTTTTCCTAAATCGTATTGATTAATACTTACCACGGTTATTTGTTTTTCCTAAAACAAGTGACTAAAAATACAACTATCAACTAAATGTCTTATTGGTAACCAAACTTGAAATGATACACGTGTAGAATAGTAACATGATGCCCCAATGAGAGATTCATAGTTTATGATTCAGCCTTGAGCATGCTCTCAATATTAACCATCCACATCATCACATCACATTATTCTCTATACTCATAACCTCGTGAACCCGATCAACGTTAAAATACGTGGCTACATTCACAAGTTCCAAACTAGCAGCCTCACCAAAACCTATCTTTTTTAACCACCAGTTATGCGCCCCAAGGGGCAGACAACTTGCTACTATTTTACCAACATAGGAACTTAGGTCACGTGTAACCTGGTCATTCTCATTTCCAAAACTCGAGGTGGTACCCTCATTAACATGAGCAACTATTGTACCATGTTAGAACTCGATACCCACAACCAACCCCGTACCAACAAACGTACTTGTAATATGTTCAAATGATGGTACAACCTCGTAGACAACAACATAGACGTATGATGTCTAATTTGCTCCAATCGTAGACTCAAATATATACTTACTCATCAAAATCATCAACACTATGTTATATTTTGAAACCCGCTTATCATTATACATACATTTTTTTAATTAGCCCAAAACATTATAACCAAATGAGACCAAAAGCACTTTTTTTTATCATGCACACCTCACTTCAGCTCTCACTTGCCTTTCTCAGACGCACCTAAAAGAGAGGTTCACCTTAAATATCTTCTAGCCTGCCTTCATTGTCCACTTCCTATTTATTTTGAACCTATCTCCCAAGCGCAGCCTAAAACAATGGAGCACCTTAAAAAACCTCCCGCCCGACCTTCATTTTCGAGTTCCTCTTTATTTCCATAGATCTTGTAAGTTAGTAGTTAATACAAGACATGCACCCCATTAAACATGTAAATATATAATTAATAAGGATGAAGCACTTGGCCGTTTAAAGTGCTCATCAACAAATTTATATGAAATTGATTGTCTTTATATGAGGCACACGATAAAAGCTGGAAGCACTTGGTCCTTAAAAGTGCTCATTTACATTTGGTATTGTGTTTATTTGAGGCACACTTCATCTATGAGGCACACTTCATCTTTATGTGAGGCGCATAATAGAAGCCGAGAGCACTTGGTTTTTCAAAGTGCTTCTTTACATTTGATGTTAAAATTCTTGTTTTTATGTGAGGCGCATACAAAAGTATGAAGCATCGTATAAAAATGTGCCTACTTGAACAAACAATTAAAGTGCAACTTATAAGGATGCGTCTATTTCTTGACCATGAATTTGTACACATGTTTTACGTCTAAGGCTAGACGATATGAACTTACTCTCACGAGTGAGTGAGTCACTCACTCTCGGTGAGTTGTAATTGTGTGAGTTCTTTTGTTTTTTATTAATTTGTGAGTGTTAATGGGTATTTAATGGAGTATATTTTGTATAAAGTAGTTATTTAATTAATAATGAAATGTGAATTTAAATGAGTGTTATTACCATTGAAAATAAGTAAAAGTAAGTTGTGTAAGTGGAAAATAAAGAGTTAATGTGTCACAAAGGGAACGATGAGTGGAAGTGAACCACTTCCTCGAACCTAATAGTTAGTTGAACAAAAGTTTGTTTTGATAAAAAAAATGTTTCACGTCTCTTTTCGTAGATTACTGGCATAAAATGGCAATATGAAAAAATTTCTCGAAGTTATATGATATTGCATTTATACAGAAGAGATCAATGTAGACCATTTTTTAAGCATAAACCATATCAACTATGTTGGAAATTTAGTGCAATTGTGGGAACGGGTAATACTTGTAAATGGGTTTGGAGGTACGGAGTGTACACCCATTAAGTCTCTTACCTCCCTGGACTCAATATAGTGGTTGTGATATCAGTAGGAAGCTGCTCCTGGTCAGGAAGTTGCTCCTGGTCAGGAAGTTGCTCCTGGTTAGGAAGCTGCTCCTGGTTAGGAAGCTGCTCCTGGTTAGGACGTTGCTCTTGGTGATGCACAAAGTCTTTGTAACCTCTTTGACCAGTTAATGAGGGTTGAATATTGACTTGATGACCAGGTTTATGGTCATGTAACCACTATGCTTTATGAAGGTAATTATGAGATTAATAGGCCGATTAATGCTCTTAATACCTTTGACAGGAGTTACATTCCTTAAAGGAATAGGATCACTATAAATAGTGATCATATTTTGCATGATGAGATATAGAAACAAGAAACACTTACACGCACAGAGTTCTTGATTTGTGCCTAAAACAAGAACTAACTCTTGGTTTTATCCCAAGGAGGTATTCGTGTTAACCCAGGCATAGGGTCGAATAATCTTCTTTGGAAAGTGATTACACGACTTCAAGAGATATCCGGTAACCATTCATTGGTACGTAGTTAGGCTATTGATTATCTCCACCCTGTTGGAACGAAGTAAACCCCAACAATCAAAGAAGATTATTTTGTGATAATCAATGGCGGCGGCAATGAAGCATATGGTGGCTAACTTCTCCAAACTGGACAAGTTTGAAGGGGTTGATTTTAGGAGATGGCAGAAGAAGATGCACTTTCTTCTTTCTACCATGAACGTGGTGTACGTGCTGACCACTCCCATTCCTGATGGTGGTGATGATGCTACTTTGGAGGAACTGAGGAAAAGGAGCAAATGGGAGAATGATGATTTTGTGTGTCGCGGCATAATTCTCAATGGTATGTCTGATTCTTTATTTGATATTTACCAAAATGTTGAATCTGCTAAAGAACTATGGGATTCCTTGGAAGCCAAATATATGGCTGAGGATGCATCAAGTAAGAAGTTCCTTGTGAGTGATTTCATAAATTACAAAATGACTGATTCAAGACCAGTCATGGAACAATACAATGAACTTCTTGGAATACTTGGCAGATTTACACAACATAAAATGAACATGGATGAGACCATTCAGGTCTCGTGTGTCATTGACAAGCTACCTCCTTCTTGGAAAGATTTCAAGCACACCTTGAAACATAAGAAGGAGGAGTTAACTCTTGTTGAGTTGGGCAGTCATTTGCGCATTGAGGAATCCCTCAGGGTGCATGAAAGTGATAAGCCAAAGAGCAACAATGTTGCTGGTTCATCTGTTGTCAATATGGTGGAGCATAACAACTCCACCAGGTACAATGACAACAAGGGCAAACGTAAGCATCATGATAACACCAAAGCTAATCCTAACAAGAAGTCATCAGTGGCTTGTAGGAAGTGTGGGAAACCTGGACACTTCAAAAGGGATTGCAAAGGTGTTAGCATTGGCAACCAAGCTAATGGATCAGGCACAAAAGGTCAGAATATGTTTAATGAATCTCTCTAGATTTATTATGTTACATATGTATCTGAAGCTTACTTTGTGCAGGATGATGATGTTGCGTGGTGGGTTGACTCTAGAGCAACAATACATGTGTGTAAAGATAGATGATGGTTCAAGACTTATGAGTCAATGAATGATGGATCTATTCTTCACATGGGAAATGAGTCAACAGCCCTAGTGCATGGACGTGGTTGTGTAGATCTTAAATTTAGTTCTGGAAAGATTGTTTCTTTGTTTAATGTTTTGCATGTTCCTAATATTAGGAAGAACTTGGTTTCTAGTAGTGTTTTGAATAATTGTGGTTATAAACAAGTGATTGAATCTAATAAATTTGTTTTATCGAAACATGGTGTGTTTATTGGTTTTGACTATTTGAGTAATCAAATGTTCAGGCTTAATATTGATTCTAGTATAAATGTTGATTCTGTCCTGATGACTACCACTAAACTGAATGATTCATCACTATGGCATGCTAGACTAGGCCATGTCCATTATAAGAGGATGCACGATATGTCTAAGGATGGGTTAATTCCAGCTTTTGACATGGACACCGATAAGTGTCAGACTTGTATGCTGAACAAAATTACTAAGAAACCATTTCAGGATGTAAAACGTGAAACTACAGTTTTGGAGCTAATCCATAGTGACCTATGTGATTTGCATGCTACTCCCTCATTAGGGAATAAGAAATACTTGGTAACATTTATTGATGATGCTTCTAGGTTTTGCTATGTTTATATGTTACATACTAAGGATGAAGCATTAGATAAATTTAAAGTATTTAAAACTGAAGTTGAATTACAACAAGGAGTCCAAATCAAAAGATTTAGGACTGATAGGGGAGGTGAGTACATGGATACTTTGTACTTTCAGTCTGTTGGAATAATCCATGAGACAACTGCCCCCTATACTCCACAACAAAATGGTATATCTGAAAGAAAAAATAGAGTACTAAAAGAGATGGTTAACTCCATGTTGTCCTACTCAGGACTGAGTCAAGGGTTTTGGGGAGAAGCTATGTTAACAGCTTGCTATTTATTAAATAGGGTTCCTAATAAAAGGAACAGGATTACCCCTTATGAACTCTGGACTAAAAGGAAACCAAACTTGAACTACCTCAAAGTTTGGGGTTGTAGGGCTGTTGTAAGACTCCCTGATCCAAAGGTGAAAACCTTGGGTGAAAGAGGCATTGAATGCATCTTTGTTGGATATGCTGAGCATTCCAAGGCTTATAGGTTCTATGTTATTGAACCTAATGATTCAGTTTCAATAAACTCAATCATTGAATCAAGGGATGCTAACTTTGATGAGACTAGGTTCTCATCAGTCCCTAGACCAAGCCTTAGGACTCCTATAGGAGCTGAGGACACTGGTATTTCAGTGGAACCTAAAAGGGTCACTGATGAGGTTGTGGTTCAGCAACCTGAGCCTGAGCTTAGAAGAAGCACAAGGCTTAGGACTCCAAAGAATTTTGGGCCTGAATTTCAACTATACCTAGTTGAAGGAACAAGGGATGAGGTCTCTGACCAGTACTACTATTGCTTTAATGTTGAGGATGATCCCAAAACATTTTATGAAGCAATGAAGTCCCAGGATGTTGCTTTCTGGAAAGAAGCAATCAATGATGAGATGGATTCCATCATGGGCAACAACACTTGGGTGTTGGTTGATCTACCTCCAGGTTGTAATCCACTTGGTAACAAGTGGATTTTCAAAAGGAAAATGAAGGTAGATGGAACTGTTGAAAAGTTCAAGGCAAGGTTAGTCATTCAGGGCTTTAAACAAAAGTCAGGGATAGACTATTTTGATACTTATGCTCCAGTAGCACGTATCAGTACCATAAGAATGCTGATTGCTCTAGCAAGTATTCACAATCTGATTATTCATCAGATGGATGTGAAGACAGCATTCTTGAATGGTGACTTGGATGAGGAGGTTTATATGAACCAACCTCAGGGCTTCATCATGCCTGGTCATGAAGGTAAGGTGTGTAAACTGAATAAGTCCTTATATGGACTGAAGCAGGCACCTAAGCAATGGCACCAGAAATTTGATGAAGTGGTTTTGTCTAATGGTTATTCACTTAACCAAGCTGACAAATGTGTATATAGCAAATTTGATGAATCTGGTAAAGGAGTCATCATTTGCCTATATGTTGATGACATGTTAATCTTTGGTACTGACCAAGCTAAGGTTGATCAGACAAAGGATTTTTTGTCATCAAAGTTCTCCATGAAAGACATGGGGGAGGCTGATGTTATCCTTGGCATAAGGATTAAACATGAAAGTGATGGTATTGTAATTTCTCAGTCTCATTACATTGAGAAGGTGCTGAAGAAATTCAATCACTTTGATTGTACTCCAGTAAGTACACCTATGGATACAAGTGAGAAACTAATGCCTAACAATGGTCAGGCTGTCTCCCAGCTTGAGTATTCTAGGGTTATTGGTTGCTTGATGTATGCCATGACTAGTACTAGGCCTGACATTGCATTTGCTGTGGGTAAACTGAGTAGGTATACTAGTAATCCTAGTACTCAACATTGGCAAGCAATTCAGAGGGTACTGAAATATTTGAAAGGAACAATAGATTATTGTTTGTCTTATACTGGATATCCTTCAGTGTTGGAAGGTTACACTGATGCAAGTTGGATCAGCAATACTGAGGATAATTCATCCACAAGTGGCTGGGTATTCCTTCTTGGTGGTGGTGCAATTTCTTGGGCATCCAAGAAGCAAACTTGCATTACTGGTTCAACAATGGAATCTGAATTTGTGGCTCTAGCAGCTGCTGGTAAAGAGGTTGAATGGTTGAGAAACTTGCTTCTTGAGATTCCATTGTGGGTCAAACCTATGGAACCCATTTCTATCAGTTGTGATAGTGCAGCTACAATGGCTAAGGCATATAGCCAGATGTACAATGGCAAGTCTAGACACCTAGGTGTTAGACATAGCATGATTCGTGAGTTGATCACGAATGGGGTGATTTCAATAGAGTTTGTGAGGTTTCAACAAAACTTAGCTGATCACTTGACGAAGGGATTGGCTAGAGACTTGGTTATAAAGTCTGGTAAAGGGATGGGTTTAAAAGTCCACTCTAGTCACTGAATGCTAGGACACCTAACTCCCTCCTGAGGAAACTTGGGAGCTGAGTTCAATGTGGAAAGCTGAGCATTCAGGGGACTGAAGCACATGTTTTACATATCATCCCAAGGATGTGCTTGTACCTGCTGAAAGGAGGATGAAGTTATAAACTTCTTAATGGTTAATTTCTTTGAAAAAGTGCTTAAGCAGGAGCATGAACTAAAGAGGAACCACCTATGTAAATGTTGAGGTTTCGCCGCCTCAAAGAGCATGGACTTTGGCTCTTACAACATTTATGAATTGGATATGGACACATGGCTTGTATGGTGTCAGGAGCGTTTTAAGTGTTTGAAAACTTGGGTGTATGTTATCTTCAGGTGTTCAAAGTAGTTGAAGGGTTCAATTCTTAGAACACCCTGATTCTCGAATATTTGGAGTGATGTACTAAGATGGAAATTCAATCCTCGGGACATTTTCATTTATGCACTGGTTTTGCTAAAGTTGATTTTCATGCAAAAAGGAATTGTACTAAATTGGGGAGGATTGTTGGAAATTTAGTGCAATTGTGGGAACGGGTAATACTTGTAAATGGGTTTGGAGGTACAGAGTGTACACCCATTAAGTCCCTTACCTCCCTGGACTCAATATAGTGGTTGTGATATCAGTAGGAAGCTGCTCCTGGTCAGGAAGTTGCTCCTGGTCAGGAAGTTGCTCCTGGTTAGGAAGCTGCTCCTGGTTAGGACGTTGCTCCTGGTGATGCACAAAGTCTTTGTAACCTCTTTGACCAGTTAATGAGGGTTGAATATTGACTTGATGACCAGGTTTATGGTCATGTAACCACTATGCTTTATGAAGGTAATTATGAGATTAATAGGCTGATTAATGCTCTTAATACCTTTGACAAGAGTTACATTCCTTAAAGGAATAGGATCACTATAAATACTGATCATATTTTGCATGATGAGATACAGAAACAAGAAACACTTACACGCACAGAGTTCTTGATTTGTGCCTAAAATAAGAACTAACTCTTGGTTTTATCCCAAGGAGGTATTCGTGTTAACCCAGGCATAGGGTCGAATAATCTTCTTTGGAAAGTGATTACACGACTTCAAGAGATATCCGGTAACCATTCATTGGTACGTAGTTAGGCTATTGATTATCTTCACCCTGTTGGAACGAAGTAAACCCCAACAAACTAATCACATTTATTTAATTCAACTTTCCACTTTTTAAAAAAAAATATCTCACAAACGGTAAATCGTCAAGTGACAAAAAAATACACCATTACAACGAGAATTAAATTATCTTTTTATCGAGGGGCACATGTATATACTTTCGACGAACATTTTTTTCTGTAAAAATCATATATGATTCGTATCACGGATCATATATAATTTTCCAAGACCATATATGATTCATGATATGAATAATATATGATTTTCACAGGAAAAAAAAATTCGTCAAAAGTATATACATGTGCCCCTCGATAGAAAGATAATTTAATTTTCGTTACAATGGTATGTTTCATTTTGCGTAACGATTAACGTTTTGTTAGATATTTAATTTTAAAAAAATATTTTTTTTATTAGATGGAAAAAATGATGATTGTGATTGGTTGGTTAGAGCACAGGGTACGGGGGAGAATATTGTTGCGCCGAGGGAAAACGCAAGACGAAAACGCCAAAATTCGTAACCCAACTCGCATTTTCGTGCCTCGCGCCTAGGGGACAAGGCGTGTTCGCATACCGGTTCTCACGTTTTCGTGTAATTATTATTTTTTTTCTTTTTTTTAGAAAAGTGGGTACAACTTTTTCCTCATGGCTCAAGCCAACCAAGGAGGGTAAAGTTTTGGTGTTGTGGAAACATTTACACAAAATTAACCATATCGTGAGAAATTTTTGGTGTTATCCTACGGCTCAAGCCGACTACATATTGTGCTCTTAGGTCTATGTTAAAAGAAGGGTTTATGTTAATTTTTTTCGTGTATTTATATGTGTCCAATAGGTTTATTCTTATTCAAAAGAAAAATCGGTGTATTCTTATGACACTGATCAACCAACTGGCTTAACTCAGTTGACCACTAAGGTTCCACTAAGTGGTTTCTTTGGGGGGGATTTCTGGAGGTCTTGGGTTCAAGACCTGCCAAAAGCCTTTAAGGCGAAGCGGATAAAGAGTCTAACATAACTAGGCGAAGGTTCGAAAAAGACATTATTTCGCTTAAATATCATTGCACGATTCGACCCATTAACCACTAATATTTGTCGTTCTAAAAAAAATTCTTATGACACTGATCACATTTTTTTCGATTTCCATAACATGGTGTACGTTTAAATAGCGTAACTAATCTTATCTACACAGTATATGTCATGTGAACAGACAACTTATAACATATATCATATATTACGGTAACATTTGCTTTTACATGTGTGATAACTGGTTTATGCAATACGTATGACGTGCATCACATTTTATGAGGGTGCGTTTGGTAGGTGAAATTCAGAATGGCGGAATACTTTGATTCCGAATAAAGTTATTTGGTATATGTGAATGGGAATAAAATTCAGATATCAGAATCATAGATCCATTGTGTGGTGGATAGGTGGGTTTCTATCTCATTCCAATTAAATTATCCTAATTTTTTCTCTTCTTCTCCAGAAATTGTGCTCACTGTTGTTCTCAGTTTTTGACTTTTTACCACAAAAGATGCAAAAATAAAGAAAGAAAAAAGTAACATAACTCTATCAAAATGAATGAACAAGGGCCCCTCAAACTTGTAAAACAAACAATGATGGGAAACAAATTCAGTTTTACGGTTGTGGTTTGGGGTTTTTGGCAAGATAAAAACAAAAGTTTCACATCTGAGTGTATTTATGGTTTTGTGGTGTAAAACTAGAAGAAAAAAGATGCATTTAACCATGGAAGGTTTGAGGCACATCAAATTGTCTATAGTTGCAGGTTTTGTAACTGTGAAGATATGGTGTATTTTTTTTTTGGACAAGTTGAATAGACCTGATCTATTGTGATACCAGTATTTTGAGTTTAATACCAAACATAATAAATGATATCGGTGCATCACTTTCATACCATCCTCCTATCAAATACAAACCGATTGTGATTCCGGAAAGCATACCAAACGCACCCTGAATTTCTAATAAAGTCTTAAAAGAGTATTTCCACTAATGTAGTTCATATAATACATTTTGATATAATATTTACACAATTTAAATGACAAACGGACAGTACGCTATTCGTTAATTCTTTTTGCATTGCAAAATAAATCTTATGAAATATCATATTTATTGATATAGGGCAGGGACGAAGCTAAGACGAATATGACCGGGTGCACAAAATCTTTTGAACTGTAATATAACATATGTAAAAAGTAAATTAAAACGAAGGGTAAAAACATGTTCCGATTGACTGGGTGCATTTAAGATGAATTTCGAAAAAATCGAAATTTTCTTCACAAATTAACACTACACAGAAAAAATTCATAAGAGGTCACGGGCACCCGCGGGAACCCCCTAGCTCCGTCCCTGATATAGGGGTTATAATATTATTGTTCAAAACCTGTTGAATTTTATTAAGTAGCTTGACCAATTCAGGTGCAAGGTAATAAACGTGAAAAAATACATGTTGATTTTCAATACATGCTTTTTCGTGTTTAGCCACTTTGCATGTGACAACCCTAGATTTTAAGATTTGCCATTAGTGACTGTTTGACTTTATTTATGTGCTTAGTGTGCGTTTATTTGATATATGTTTATATTTGAGCATTTGACTAAGTCATCATTTATGTAGTATGTGGTACGTTATATGATGATTCAATGAGGTTAGCTCGTGCTCATTAGTTCATATGTATGTGGCTATGATAGAATATGATATTTTATGAGGTCATTTTATTGTGTACGTAAATAATTATATGTATTATAGTAAATCGTATATTTACGATACGAGGTTCAGTGTTTAGAGGTCTCGGACTAAGGCTTTAATGTCGGGAATAATTTACGGGTTAATTTTAAGTTATTTTAGACTTAGCTATTTAATTAATAACTTATTTTGAGAGTTTTCATAAAATCGTGTATTTTACAGTAATCACGTAAAATTAACTAGTTTTACGGTTTTAATGTTTTGGGGACTTTAGGAGCTGAAATAAATTAAATAAAATTAAGGTAATGAAAATAATACTTTAATTAATAATAAGAAGAAAAAAATATATATACGGGAGGTCGGTTTGGTCGACGCAAGAAAGAAAGGGAAACAAAGAAAAAGGAAAATGGGCTTTTGTATTGGACTAGGATTGTTGTGGTTAACTATATAAGGTTTTTATTAAATCAAAACACTCATAATTCGATAGAGAGAAAAATACACGGCGACTTAAGGAGGTTTTAGGGTTCTTCATAATTTTTTCTTCTTCGAAAAATTCTAAGGTAAAACCTTTGTTCACCTTTGTCATTTAATTATTAATTAACCATTCTTTATCAATAGATGATGAATTTAGGATTAGGTTTAACATAAATTCCTACTAGGTGCAAACAACCTTGAAGTGGTCACGCCAACCTCCTGAAAAGGGAGGGCTTTACCTGGTTTGAGTCTGTGTGGCGGTGGGCTCAAACCTCGTGGATTAGTCGACCAATGAGTCGGAAATCACGGTTACCAATATATATATATATATATATATATATATATATATATATATATATATATATATATATATATATATATATATATATATATATATATATATATATATATATATATATATATATATATATATATATATATATATATATATATATATATATATATATATATATATATATATATATATATATATATATATATATATATATATATATATATATATATATATATATATATATATATACACCAGCCTTTAGACCCGTACGGTGGACGGCTAGCTTTAAGTATATATTTTTAATGGAAATTGAAGTTATGTGTGTTTCTATTAGAAGTTTAGTATATGTAGTGTTAGTTATGATATTAATATTTTAACAATGTAGCTTAGAATGAACAAAAATAACGTAGTTTAAATTGAATTTGCATGCGTTAACGTTATGAATAAGTTTGTTACATTAAAATTTTTTAGATTTTTAATAATATTGTAAAAATATTTTATGTATTTTTAAATTTTATGAGGTAATAAATCTTGTATATGTTAATGTTATGAATACCTTTTTTACATTAATTTTTTTTGAAATTAATATTATTTTAAGTTTTTTTTTGTTAGAAAAAACATTATAGTTAAATATTTTTTAGAAGTTATTTTGTTTTGTAAGTTTTGTGATAAAGTGTATTTTAGCAAAAGTAAGCTCAAAAAGCTCATTCCTGATATTATTTTTTGTCACGTGTATAATCTAACAACATTATATAGCCCAGTCCAAAACTTGACAGTCCGAATATCTAAAAATATTTTCATTTTAGTAAGTCAAACTATTGTGAATAATTTGTAATTTCTATTTTCTTTTTGAAGAATTTTATAGAAACCCTTTAATGAATTACATATGTCATTTTTATAGAATTTTATATTTTAGGCATCATTTGTAATTTCTATTTTCTTTTTGAAGCGTTTTATGGAAACCCTTTAATCAATTACATGTGTTATTTTTATAGAATTTTGTATTTAAGGCATTGTTTCACCATCTTTCCTTATATATTTTTATAGAATTTTGTATTTAAGACATCATTTGTAATTCCTATTTTATTTTTGAAGCATTTTATGGAAACCATTTAATGAATTACATGTGTCATTTTTAGAATTTTTTATTTAAGGCATTATTTGTAATTCTTATTTTCTTTTTGAATCATTATATGGAAACCCTTTAATGAATTGCATGTGTCATTTTTATAGAATTTTGTATTTAATGCATTGTTTCACTATCCTTCCTTATATATTTTTTATACAATTTTGTATTTAAGGCATCATTTGTAATTCTTATTTTCTTTTTGAAGCATTTTATGGAAACCCTTTAATAAATTATATGTGTCATTTTTATAGAATTTTGTATTTAAGGCATTGTTTCACCATCCTTATATAGGAAGGATGATGAAACAATGCCTTAAATACAAAATTCTATAAAAATGACACATGTAATTCATTAAAATATTTTCATAAAATGCTTCAAAAATAAAATAGGAATTACAAATGGTGTCTTAAATACAAAATTCTACAAAAATATATAAGGAAAGATGGTGAAATAATGATTTAAATACAAAATTCTATAAAAATGACACATGTAATTCATTAAAGGGTTTCCATAAAATGCTTTAAAAAGAAAATAAAA
Source organism: Glebionis coronaria (assembly GCA_025667525.1). Lineage (NCBI taxonomy): Eukaryota > Viridiplantae > Streptophyta > Magnoliopsida > Asterales > Asteraceae > Glebionis > Glebionis coronaria. Next base: position 554,027,323 of record CM046879.1, read on the forward strand.
ATTACAAATGATGCCTTAAATACAAAATTTTATAAAAATATATAAGGAAGAGTGAAACAATGCCTTAAATACAAAATTATATAAAAAATAACAAATGTAAGGTGAAACAATGTCTTAAATATAAAATTTTATAAAAATGACACATGTAATTCATTAAAGGGTTTCCATAAAATGATTCAAAAAGAAAATATAAATAAAATGATGCCAAAAAATAAAAAATTATATAAAAGTATATAAGTAAGGATGGTGAACCAATGCCTTAAATACAAATTTCTATAAAAATGACCCTTGTAATTCATTAAAAGGTTTTCATAACATGCTTCAAAAAAGAAAATAGAAACTACAAATGATGTCTTAAATACAAAATTCTAAAAATGACACATGTAATTCATTAAAGGGTTTCCATAAAATGCTTTAAAAAGAAAATAAGAATTACAAATGATGCCTTAATTACAAAATTTTATAAAAATATATAAGGAATGATAGTGAAACAATGCCTTAAATACAAATATCTATAAAACTAATACATGTAATTCATTAAATGGTTTCCATATAATGCTTCAAAAAGAAAATAGGAATTACAAATGATGCCTTAAATAGAAATTCAATAAAAATGACACATATAATTTATTAAACGGTTTCCATAAATTGCTTCAAAAAGAAAATAAGAATTACAAATGATTCATAATAGTTTGACTTATTAAAATAAGAAAACATTTAGTTATTCGGACCGTTAGGTTTTGGACTGGGCTATATAATTGTGCTATATTATACACATGACAAAAAATAATACCAAGAATGAGCTTTTTTAGCTTACTTTTTCTATAAATAGAATAAACTTTGCCACAAAACTTACAAAACAAGATCATTTCTAAAAAAAATATTAAACTATAATGTTTTTGCTAACAAAAAAAACTTTACAGAATATTAATTTCAAAAAAAAATAATGTAAAAAAGTTATTCATAACATTAACATATTCAAAATTTATTACCTCATAAAATTCAAAAATACATAAAATATTTATACAATATTATTAAAATTCTAAAAAATTTTAATGTAACAAACTTATTCATAACGTTAACGTATGCAAATTCTATTAACTCATAATATTCTTAAACGAATAAAATATCTTAAATTATGCTATTTTTGTCCATTCTGTGTTACATTATTTAAATATTAATGTAATAACTAACATTGCATATACTAAACTTCTAATACAAACACACATAACTTCCATTTTCATTTAAAAAAATATATACCTAAAGCTAGCCCGTCCATCAAACGGGTCTAAAGGCTAGTGTATATATATATATATATATATATATATATATATATATATATATATATATATATATATATATATATATATATATATATATATATATATATATATATATATATATATAGGGTGATGTTATTGTGGTATACACTTTAAAGTGAGTTATAATAGGCACAGTTATAAACCGTTAGATCAAACATTATAAATGAAAATAAGATCTAATTAAATGGATGGCATAATGGTAATAAAACTAAAAATGAATAGCAAATACGTATGAAAAAATTCGTTGATGTCAACATGGTTTCAGTTTAGTTCATTTCAAGTTTCTATTAGTGTTTTACGTTTTTTTAACTATTGATTTTTTTTAAAACCATTTATTAAAAATGATGCATATCTGTAATACAACTTTTATTAAACTTTGTAGTACACTTTTTCAACTTCTTACATTTTTATTAACACTTGATATACGGGCGAACAAAACCTTAGTTTATAATATCACACGATCCTTTTTCATTACACATATCTTGTTTTGCATTATTACCGTAAGTTCGAAGTCGGGTGAAACATGTCTTATTAGTGTTATAATGGAAACTTTGAAGCCGAGTGATACATGGTTTGTTTTGTAATATAATTCAAATTTTCAAACTAGAATTTTTACTCGTAATCAATGACACGCGGAAACATTATAAAAATATACAAATTACTCCGTAGTAGAACTCTTTATATGAAATACTTAATTAAAAACTTAAATTATATGTAAACCATTTGATACACATCAGCTTTACTTGATCAAGTGATACAAACCATTTGATACACATCACCTTTACTTGATCAAGTGATACAAACCATTTAATACACATCAGCATCAGCTGATACAATACATCTTATTTACATCAAACGTAAACTCGATACATCCTGTCACCCTTTATGCTTCCGTTCTCTCTGGTGGATTACGAGCCTTAAATAAACAAAAATGCACAACACTCTAAAGTCCACCAATTTATGGCCTCTACGAACTCGCTGATCCACAAGCCGAAATTATGAGTTCTAAGGGTCGTGCACTCGTGCCTATACGTCAATGTATATTCGTATTTAAGTATAGTCCATCAAATTGACTTGTTATCTCACAAAAAATAACAAATGGCCCGTCCATTTGACTTGTAACTAAAAACAAACATCTCACTTATAAAAACTGATACATGATCAATGTTGACACATATCTATTAAAAAATGATTATACAACAGAGTATCAGTAACATACATTAACAATAGTTAAAAAACACTAATACACAAACAATAAAACATCATAAGATATCGGATTAAAACAAAACACACGAACCAAAAATCATAGGCTTGAATATGTTCCGACTCGACGAACACCCGACCTTCGTGAATAAAAATAAGCGGATCCCCCGTTTCTTATCCAATTAACATGAATCGCGTTGAACAAAATTTTGTAGGTTTCTTACGAAGGTTCTTGAAACAAGAAACGACGGCTCAGGTTCCTTCGATGGTATAATATCTCCGATGGTCAATTACCCGGTCGCAGAGAATGAAAAAATAGATCCGGTTTATGTCAAACAAAAATATGACAAGAACATTTTTTAAGAGAGATACGAAATACATAGATATGCTATGAAGGTTTTTTAGATATATAATGTCATATGATGGAGAGAAATTCACGGTTGGGTTTAGAGTCAAGACAAAGTAGTTATCATTATTAAATATGAAAAATGTCATATTTACAAATAGTTTTGAGATGAATACCGATTATGACCTTGTTGATTTATTTAAACTTCTAATTTAATTTAATATTTAAAACCCACGTGTCATCTTCTTATTGGTGCCTACGGTAAACCATTTTAAGGTGTAACACACTTGAACGCAAATATATATATATATATATATATATTTGCGTTCAAGTGTGTTACACCTTAAAATGGTTTACCGTAGGAGATGACACTTGTAACGTTTTAAATATCTTGATACTATGTTTTTATAATGAGTGGACATATATGTGCTAATGTGTGATATGCTTACTTATGTGTTTTGTTATGTGATTTGTAATGTGTTCTTATATGTGTTCTGATATGCGTTTTGAGTTCTTGTACATCGTCTCCTCGGAGGCAAGATATCTCGACGAGGATATGGTACATCTTTCACACGGGGTGTGGGAAAGATCCGATAGGTGTAGTGCTTTGTTCCTATTGTGTCTCTTGATTGTTATAATGTATTTTGTGAATTGTAGACATAATTGGTATTTGAATTGAGTTTTGTTTGTAGTTGTATGTAACATGATTATCACATTATGGTCCATTGCTTTAACTTGTTTTCTTTAACATATTTACAACGATTTTCAAGGTTTCTTATGATGTTTTTAGATAGCTTAAACCTATGTTCTCACCAACTTTATATTGACAGAGTTTAGTGTCATTTTTAGGTGAGGTAATTGTGAAAGATGTTGTTAGAAGTGGTTAGGACTGGAGTTGTTTAGGATTGCATGTGGAGGATTCCACTTCCTCTTAGATTTACATTTGTCATTTGAATAAGTGATACTGTTAGACACCTATATGTTTGTATGTTTGTTATTTATTTGTCTTTGGTAAGAGGTAGGACTTTTATCTACTTACCTAGACTCCTGCATTTTAGTTGATATATTGCCACGACATTGTGTCGCCATTTATAACATTATATTTTCATTTTAGTTTTCTCTATAGAGACACCGTTTGTTATGATGATATCCATAGCTCGTGTCCCATATTCCGCCATGGTGGGGTGTAACAGAATGGTATCAGGGCCAATGGTTATTGAGAATTAGGTTTCCTAGCCTAGTCTATAGCTTAAGGATCCCTGCATATAGGTGTCATAGGAGTACATGTGCATTATAGTATATGATGTGGTTAAATGTTAATTTCCGTATTTGGTATATGAACGACTTTTACGATATTGATTGATATTTTGTTGAGTATTGTTGATTTTTATTTATGATGTTTTCTTTTGAGCTTTGACTAGTATGGATTGAACCATAGTCGTCCATACTTAGTCACTTGTTTTTCTTGAATTTAGACAAGTATAGATTGAACCATAGTCGTCCATACTTAGTCGCATGTTTATTTTCTTATCGGGCTTTGACTAGTGCGGATTGAACCATAGTCATCCACACTAGTCATTATTGGATTTTGATTAATTACGTTTTCATGTTTCTTTATGCATTTTCAGTAATGTCTATGCTGGTTTAGCTAGACTACGAATTTATATGTTTCATGCATTGGCTATGTTATTTTAATACATGAAGTTTTGGGACCATATTTTATTGACGTGATTATGTGCTTATTTGAGTTGCTGGATTGATGTGTTATGTGTTGTATTGATTCTTATAAGTGTCATCATAGGAGGGAGTGCATTGGGGAAAGGGTAATTGTATAAGTACGGTGGCCAACATAATTATACAAGTACCACCACTTCAATGGATTCTTAAGTATGATTGCATGAAAGGGGGTTAATACATGCATGTATAGTATATATTGGTAGTACTTGGGGTTATATTAGGCATGTGTATGTAGTAGTAAGTATACTACATGGAGTGTTGGATGGATTCGAGTGTATGTATCCTAATATTCCTATATATCTATGATCCCCTACAATTATCGATTGTATCCTTAGGAGGGTTTGCTAGCTCGCTTCTCTTTTAGATATTCAACCACCGTTGTAGCGTATTCTTCGAGTTCCTATTTCACGTGTCCGTTTTAAAATGGTATTTTGGTGTTAAGGCTATGGAAATAGCTTGAGACTTCTTTTAGGATAATGATATATTTTGTGTTGAGTCTTACATCTCTTTTAGACGGTATATTAAAAAGATTTTAAAATCTACTATAAAGTTAAGATATTTGTTTGTATTCGGTAAAATAGGGGTAGAGTGTTGGAGTCGTGTTTGAAACAAGATGTAACATAAAAAAATTATATATATAATCAACACTTATTTATTTAAAATTCTAAAATACATTTATTAAAATAAAGCAAAATAAAATTGTCTTTCTACTTAAATATTTCATATAAATGTGTTTAACTGATTTACGTCATTTATAATTATTTATGAATATAAGGCTAAACCGAGTTTACGAAAATTTCACATACAATTATTTATTTCATTTAAAAGGAGTACATTAATCACTAAGATGGTTCTTTAGTTTTAAAAACAACTAATATAAAGTTTTAGAAGAAAAAATTATTTTGGGAAAAGTTGATTTTGTGCAAGGTTTTAATAATATGTCGTGGATCGTAATATATTCTGGTTTCCGTTGGGTGTTTCTGTTGGGACTTATATATCTTGAGTTGATATGACAAAAGAAGATGAAGGACTTAATAATAAATAGTTAGCTTAGTAAGTAAGCTAGGGTTGTGATGTAACCCTAGTACCTCTATTATATAAAGAGGGTTAGGCACACATGGTTATTCACTGATTCATATACAATGTAAACTAAAGGTGTGTGTGCGTTCCTCCTGGTGTCAAGCCTATAAGGCACCAGGAGTAGTAGTTAGTAGCTTATTAGTAAGCAGTTTATGAATAAGAAAGCCTTGTTCATAACTTTGATTGTGTTTGTTATTGTGTTCCGTTGTGCTTACAATCATTGTTATCATATCCCAGATGAGTCTATATCCTAAGACTCAACAAGTGGTATCAGAGCTTGTTGGCTCTCGATCTGGTTGATCTACAAGGTTTTCATGTTAGTGTTATTTTTCTATTTTTATAAAATAACGTTGCTGATCTAGGGTTTTTCCCAATAAACCCTAGATAATGTTGTTGTTGGTGCTTTGATATGGCTGCTGTTCATATGATGTTGATGTTTCTTTGATGTGGCTGTTGTTGCTTTATGCTGTTGTGCTTGTGCTCGTGATGTGATTATACTAGCTTTGGGTTTCGTTACAAGGAAAGAAACATGTACAATCTTTGTATATGTTTACTTTCTATGATGCAGGCAGCAGTCCATACGAATTTTTTATTAATTGATACACGTCAGGACGAAAGTGATGGTTGTGGTTTGGAGTATTTGTTCACATGACAACATGAATTCTTTCTCATGCGATAACAAGTAACAGAAACAAAGGTATGATCGTACTATTGTTATGCTAATCGGAGAAACAATTTTATGAGCACTTCTTTGTTTTTCTTGGACGTGATCAATAAATCTGTTATGGTACGAGATTTTTGGGAAGACTCGTTCTATAATTCCTAATGTGTAGGGATTGCTTGCTTTATATAAATAGATCTCCTTATTTTATGCTGGACGAGATATTATTTGGTTGATATGGTGTAAGTGATGAACGTGTATATCCTAAAAATACGGATATCAAAGACGTGTGGATACTATGGAATAAATTTTAGCTGCGTTATTTTTGGAGAACACGGTTTGAGTTTGCAAATTTTTAGGGAGTATGCTTGACTCACTTAAATAACTTCCTAATTGTTTATGGACGAGATCTCATCATAAACATATGTTATGGGAATTGGCTACGTAAAATAATTATGATGCTGAATTTTAGGATGTTATGTTAGGTGGTTGTTATTTTGTTATATCTTGGTATAAATGGGTTTTTGGAGACAGATATGGTGAATTGTGGGTATTGCTGGTCAAGATTCGTACAAGGATAAAGATTATATTTCTATAACTTCTTCCTGATTTTATGGAAGTATGATTGACAGCTAAGTGGTCCAAAGTGAAGTATTGTTCACGTGAGGAATTATCACGGTGCTTTTGAAGTAAATCTTTTGATAGTACTCTTCTCCCAAATGAAGTACATTATGTGTAGCGTGTGGTTCCTACATTTATGGGATTTTATTTGATTAATCTCCTTGATTTTATTGGATCATATATTTGGACATGGTTTCCCATTCAATGAATATGGAAGTTGGTTACTTAGCTGATTCTTAGAAGGTCAAAGTGTGATTTAAAACAGTTATGAGACGAGATTTTTGAAAGAAGAATCGGTTGTTTGAAAACTCCCATATTTTATGGGATTATATGTTTCTTTCCTAAATTATTGGGAGAAAAACGTGTGGACTTCCAATTATTATTGTTCAAGCCGATAAACATGGGTTTCTTTGATGGAAACATTCTTGACGTGGATATGCATGCGAGGTATGGGCTGGACTCCTTAGTATGTTAAGCATTTTTACTAGTACCGTCCATATATAATATTGTTTCTCCAGAATAGCAACATCAATAGTTTAAGCGACAGGTGGTGAAAGATTGTGTGTGAAAAAAAAAGTAAAAAAAAAATAAAAAAAAAAAGAGAGAAGGGTTTTTGAGATGTACTGGTCAGCTATTTCTTACTACTGGTCGGTTCCTCCTGGTCGGGTTCTACTGGTCGGTTCCTTCTAGTCGGTTCCTCCTAGTCGTTTCCTCCTGGTCGTTCCTACTGGTGATCTTGAACAATGAAGAGGTATATGGTTATTTCAAAAGTTCAGTTTATGCTATAATTCTTGATTGGAACAGTTACACGCTCTTTTACAAATATTTGGGGGGCATATGATACCATACAGTTCATGATATGATCATCACAAAATTAGCATGATCATAAGCATCGAGTGGTTTCTGGTTGATCCGTCAGAGGTCACTGAGACTATCGGCCATTGCATGTGATCGCCATGCATATATTGATTACAAGAATTATACAAAGACATTTTATTACATGTTATTGTAATAAGCATGTCTTTTTCACACTGAATGAGTAGATGATCTGTACTACTGAGTTTAAGATGCAAGAGATGGTTCACTTATGGTTCCTACTGGTGAGTTATGGTTTCTTGACGAAAACAGTTGATTATTGCTTATTTGATGTTGGAGTTGATTTTCACAAACTTGTTATCTTCTTATATCTCAATTAGGTGAGCAATACACCTTGTCTTTGGACTAAATATATTGTTACAGCTTACAACTGGCTCATAGTTGTGAAGGTTACCAGTTCCCATGTACCAAAAACTGTTGGTGAGCAATACACCTTATCGTTGGATTAAATATATTGTTATAGCTAACAGCTGGCTTATAGTTGTGGGGGTTATCAGTCCCATGTAATAAAAACTGAGATGATATAAGACACAAGTTTGGGATATTTCACTTCTTCATAAAATTCGTTATACTTAATTTTCTTCATCAGTGATCACTCCAAGGAAGCCTACTGGATTCGACATGCATTTCTTAAGGGGAAGACGATCCCTTTTGAGTTGATGTGACAAAAAGGGGAAGAATGCATGGATCGAGGGGAAGCTTAGTCTTCATCTATATTAGCTTCAGGGGAAGCTTGTGCTTACTGGTTTTGTCAAATCAACTAGGGGAAGATTGTTGGGACTTATATATCTTGAGTTGATATGACAAAAGAAGATGAAGGATTTAATAATAAATAGTTAGCTTAGTAAGTAAGCTAGGGTTGTGATGTAACCCTAGTACCTCTATTATATAAAGAGGGTTAGGCACACATGGTTATTCACTGATTCATATACAATGTAAACTAAAGGTGTGTGTGCGCTCCTCCTGGTGTCAAGCCTATAAGGCACCAGGAGTAGTAGTTAGTAGCTTATTAGTAAGCAGTTTATGAATAAGAAAGCCTTGTTCATAACTTTGATTGTGTTTGTTATTGTGTTCCGCTGTGCTTACAATCATTGTTATCATATCCCAGATGAGTCTAGATCCTAAGACTCAACAGTTTCTTGAGTCGTTTGTTCGTTAAGGGTCATTTTGAATTTATACATGTTTTATGTTTGGATTTTCTTTTGAGTCTCGTGGTTTTTACCTTGTTTTAACTCGTGCAGTGAAATGTCGTTAGTTATCCGTGGGTTTGATTCGTTGGTCATATCTGGTAGATTCTAGATGTAGTTTTGGTTTCGTATTGATTGAGAGTATTAATATAGTCATATGAGATAGTTAACATAGTTATACTAGAGAGCTAGTAAGAGAAGCGAGATGAGTTGTAGTTAATGCCTTTCCAAGGAAATAGTTGTTGGAACGATTTTAAAGGCAAGAGCGTGGGTAGAATTGTGAATTGGTTTTAAAGCTACTTGGGCAAGTGAAGTATGCTGGAACTTTCAAGTGTGAAATTTTAGTAATTTGGTTATTAGACTAGATAGTTAGAAATGATGGCATGTAGTTTGGACCAACAAGGTTGAAGCGAAGCAAGAAGAGGAAGCGTTTTGGAAGCTAAAGAAATAGCACGGGTGATGAGCTGATCTTGGCATTATCAAAAGCGCTGGACGAATTCGCGGAGCATGAGGATACGTGGAGCAAGGATTAGGATTCGTGCGAGGACGGCGAAGAAAGTTGATTACTTATACGTTGCAGAAACTGAAGGTTTGGAAGAACTATATAAGACTTAGATAGTGGAGCTAGGTTGTTAAATCTGCCTAGAATGCTAGAGGCATTTGGTGTACGAGAGGTATAGAATGATTTATACAGATCATGAACGTCTCCAACACACATTCGATCTTCTTGATTGGACATTAGGCATAGATGATGGATGGAGTTAAGTGGTGACGAAAATTGCAAGGCCAAGTACCATATGGGAAAGGCAAGCATAGTTAAGGAGACATGGAAGTAGAGGAAGTTTTATGTGGATGCGAGATTTAGTTATTGAGCCTAGGGAGTAAATCTCGGGACTAGATTTCTTTTAGGAGTGAGTGATATGACAACCCTAGATTTTGAGATTTGCCGTTAGTGATTGTTTGACTTTGATTATGTGCTTAGTGTGCGTTTATGTGCTATATGTTTATATTTGAACCTTTGACTGGATGTTAGTCATCGTTTATGTAGTATGTGGTACGTTATATGATGACTCAATGGGGTTAGCTCGTGCTCATTAGTTCATATGGATGTGACTATGATAGAATATGGTATTTTATAAGGTCAATGTATGTGTACGTAAATAATTATATGTATTATAGTAAATCGTATATTTACGATACGAGGTTTAGTGTTTAGAGGTCTCGGACTAAGGATTTAATGTCCGGAATAATTTACGGGTTAGTTTTAAGTTATTTTAGACTTAGTTATTTATTTAATAACTTATTTTGAGAGTTTTCATAAAATCATGTATTTTAAGTATTTTACAGTAATCGCGTAAAATTGACTAGAATGTTTTGGGGACTTTAGGAGCTGAAATAAATTATGGAAAATTAAGGTAATGTAAATAATTGTAAATCCCAATCAATCTATAACACAATATTCTAGAGAGAGAAAGAGAAGAAAGTAGAGAGAAAAACTAGAGAGAGAATGGTGGAAGGTAAATACTTTAGAGAGAGAAAGTAAATGAACCAACACCCTCTTCTACACATGGAAGAGGGTTTGTATACCCACGAGCTTGGTGGGCTCGTGAGCTTGTTTCTTGGGCCGGGCTTGTCTTACACATGGGCATAAAGCCCTTAACTTATACAATATTAGCTTAAAGTCCAAGCCCGGTTAACCCGACTAACCTATCACAATACAAGACCTCTAACGACTAAGATGACCTATTACATTCTTGTTCGACTATATAAAATATAGGGCTAACAATCTCCCCCAATGTATCGGTCATCTTTAAAATGCATAAGATGATTGAGTGAATACATTCTTGTGGAGGCGATCTTCCTTCTTAGGTCTTGTATCTTGGTCTTGATCTTGTTTGTAACGGCTTTGTTCCTTCATGCTTTTGTTATCTTTACCTTGAGCCTTTGTCATTTGACTTTGAGTGCTTGAGATCTTCAATCTATCCCCGATAGTCTTCATCATGTGCTCCTTGTGACTAAGATGACCTATTACATTCTTAAGCATCTTGATTATCGCCATCTTGTGCTCTTGTGACTTCTAAATTGACATGTTCATACTTTGTTGATTTCGAAAGGCTAACAATCTTCCACACAAATATAGTTGAAGTTAGACCTTGAGGTATCCATTGATTATCAGAGTAGCGGAAGTCTTTAAATTGTAGTATGAACATGTGAAGATGACTTAGGTTAGTACACAGCTACGCCACCTTCTTGATATGCAGCAACATATATAGACACGGACGAAATGGCTTTGAACATTTCACCGTAACTCGGTAGCGTTTTACCTCCGGTCGGTGAATACCGTTAGATGGTATTAGATACCGTAACTGTGGTTGGGTAGATTCGATTAAGAACCTCCTTGACAGGGTTTCCCGGCGGTAGTAGCCTTCTCTTTACTCGACCGTCTCAAAGCAGACTGCGAACGTAAAGAGTGAATCATAAGGATACATTATCCGTCTGATTAGAGTCGTCAATTCATAATTCCTAGAACAAGTTTGATTCTATGAGAATCGCACCATTGTTACTTTCCAGTTTGTCAAAAGCTCGATTCAGAAAGAATCTTGCGAGTCACCTACCGTAGTGTTGTTTGATGTTGACACTGGAAGGATTTACATTCATCACTGTGAGCACTAATGAGTGTCACTCTAAATGTTCTGGCAAGATCACACGGATGTTACGAAGAAACCTGGAATCAAGTTTGAATCAATTAAGAATCTGAACTTAGTTGCATTCTAGTTCTCACAAGTTTGATTCGTGTAGAATCGCACAAGTTACCTACCATGAGCTTGTTTGATGTTAACTCAAGCAGGATTTCCATCTTCATCGTGAATCGTATCACTCAGATGTTCTAGAAATATCACAAAGATAATGCATTGGACTCCATTGTGTCCTAATGAGATGATAGATTGATCTCTTTTGGCTCTAGACTTGATAAGTGCATTTTAGTAATCAGAGGCTGGAGCAGACTACCACCTTTTCAATATTAACTAACTCGGAGTGAGAAATTCAATAGATATGTTTTGATCTCTGTGACAATGAGACATGTTTCTTTTGAGAGAAACCTGAATGGTTGGGAAGGGTTGTGCATTGCATCACTGGGTCCATGACACTTATCTTCAATAGATGTGTTAACCCGGTTTCTGCCTAAGTTGCATAGAATATTCAACTCCTTCAATGCTTACCAATACGTCATCACTAGCACCTTGTTGTGACTGCTTCATTTTCACTAAGTTTTTAAATGTTTTTCCAGTATGGGATGGAGATGACACTTGTAATGTTTTAAATGTCTTGATACTATGTTTTTAAAATGAGTGGACATATATGTGATAATGTGTGATATGCTTACTTATGTGTTTTGTTATGTGTTTTGTAATGTGTTCTAATATGTGTTCTGATATGTGTTCTGAGTTCTTGTACATCGTCTCCTCGGAGGCAAGATATCTCGACGGAGATATGGTACATCTTCCACACGGGGCGTGGAAAAGATCCAGATAGGTGTAGTGCTTTGTTCTTATTGTGTGTCTTGATTGATAATGTATTTTCTGAATTATAGATGTAATTGGTATTTGAATTGAGTTTTGTTTGTAGTTGTATGTAACATGATTATCACATTATGGTCCATTGCTTTAACTTATTTTCTTCAACTTATTTACAGCGGTTTTCAAGGTTTCTTATGATGTTTTTAGATAGCTTAAACCTATGTTCTCACCAACTTTATGTTGACTTATTTTAGTGTCATTTTCAGGTGAGGTAATTGTGAAAGATGATGTTAGAAGTGGCTAGGACTGGAGTTGCCTAGGATTGCATATGGAGGAATCCACTTCCTGTTAGATTTACATTTGTCATTTGAATAAGTGATACTGTTAGACACCTATATGTTTGTTGTTTGTTATTTGTTTGTCTTTGGTAAGAGGTAGGACTTTTATCTACTTACCTAGACTCCTGCATTTTGGTTGAGATATTGTCACGATATTGTGTCGCCATTTATGACATTATATTTGCATTTTAGTTTTCTCTATAGAGACACCATTTTTTGTGATGATATCCATAACTCGCTCCCCATATTCCGTCATGGTGGGGTGTGACATTGCATGAGGTGGATTTCAAAGTAGCCTCACCCGCTGTAAAACCTTGACTACTCAACCCCACGAGAGGAATAACCCCGATTAAATCCACGCATGCGTGTTTTCCTTCAACCCATCCAAAAACCAAAACATCAGCCGGTCTGAATGTCGATCTTCCATCTGACGGGTTAGTCAAAAAGTTCACCTAAGCCTCTTTTTTTCGTAGATACGCCACCACATCTACATATGTCAAAAAGTACATCTCTAACCATAACATGCAGGTACTTGAAGCCCGGGAGCTCTTTATAATGAACCACATGTTTTCCATAGAAATCCAAACATGCCTAGCGACAAAGATGATATATCGCATCAACAAAAAATGATGGAATCATTAGGCAATACTTAAGGATAGTACGGTATTCCACTGGTGACATATAATAACCGAGCCCATCTAGAAGAAAATCCTAAGCATGTGGTGCGTGTAGTAGGGGTGTTCACGGGTCGGTTCGGTTCGGTTAGTTAAACGATTTTGACTATCCATCGCGGTTCGGTTAGCAAAATTTACTATCCGTAACCGAACCGTACAAGGCGGTTAACCGGACATACGGTTACCCGAAATGAGCGGTTACCCACGGTTCGGGTCACGGTTAACCATTATATAAGTTTCATAAAGTTTTAGCTTATAAATAATAACATGATTTAGAATGTAGAATGTCGTTTTCGTATAATTCAACGACATTAAATAGCTAAAAATCATATAAAAATTATTTCGTTACAAAAAGTCCATTAGAATATTCATAAGTAACATATTAACTAAAAAATATTTATTCGATATATATAAACTACGATCACATTAATTAAATTTACACATACATGTTTAATACATGTACTATAATTTGAATATTTAGTTTTAAAATTTCATGTATAATAAAAGTAGGGTACTAATACAATTAATACATGTACTATAATTTGAATATTTAGTTAAAAAATTTCGTGTATAATATGTGCGGTTCGGTTCGGTTAACCACGGATATCTAAAAATGAAAACCGTAACCGAACCGTTATAAGCGGGTTTTTTCGGTTTCGGTTTTTTTCGGTTTCGGTTTTTTCGGTTTCGGATTTTTTCGGTTTCGGATTGAGCGGTTCGGCCCGGTTCGTCGGTTTCTCGGTTTTTCTGAACACCCCTAGTAGGAGTGTTCACGGGTCGGTTCGGTTCGGTTAGTTAAACGATTTTGACTATCCATCACGGTTCGGTTAGCAAAATTTACTATCCGTAACCGAACCGTACAAGGTGGTTAACCGGACATACGGTTACCCGAAATGGGCGGTTACCCACGGTTCGGGTCACGGTTAACCATTATATAAGTTTCATAAAGTTTTAGCTTATAAATAATAACATGATTTAGAATGTAGAATGTCGTTTTCGTATAATTCAACGACATTAAATAGCTAAAAATCATATAAAAATTATTTCGTTACAAAAAGTCCATTAGAATATTCATAAGTAACATATTAACTAAAAAATATTTATTCGATATATATAAACTACGATCACATTAATTAAATTTACACATACATGTTTAATACATGTACTATAATTTGAATATTTAGTTTTAAAATTTCATGTATAATAAAAGTAGGGTACTAATACAATTAATACATGTACTATAATTTGAATATTTAGTTAAAAAATTTCGTGTATAATATGTGCGGTTCGGTTCGGTTAACCACGGATATCTAAAAATGAAAACCGTAACCGAACCGTTATAAGCGGGTTTTTTCGGTTTCGGTTTTTTTCGGTTTCGGTTTTTTCGGTTTCGGATTTTTTCGGTTTCGGATTGAGCGGTTCGGCTCGGTTCGTCGGTTTCTCGGTTTTTTTGAACACCCCTAGCGTGTAGACACTAAAAAATCGCTTTTTATCTCACAGTCATGTCAAAGTGGACTTCTATATCCTTGAACATTCTACTATAAAAGGCTCTGGCCAGTGTTTGTTGGTTTTAGAAAAAACAATATCCTTACTAGTAAAACAAGTAAAATCAAAACTTGAAATCATACCACATAAACAAGCCAAAGAAAAAGCATATATCATTTCAAGTAAAATATAATCTTTAAAACATCTTAAAATATATTTTTATCATATTATATTACTAGAAAAAGAAAATCTAACATGGAAATTAACATCAAATTTTAATGGCGATTAGAAATTTTTTCGTCTCAATACTTTTAGCGGTCACGATGTCGTTGCCATGAGTTTTTGTTAACCCATCTCAGATACCATCAACCTAGCCAATGCATCATCATTCGTGTTGTTGGAAGATCTCAATGATTTTCTTTTCCTCGCTCTGTCCCTCTATATTAGTCAGGGAATTGCATGCACCTCGTCTTCATCTTCACCACCAACAACCCGATTAATATTAGCATCTCCAAACTCTGTTTGCTACGTACCAGACCTAGATGACTTGTATCTTTTAGAGTAAGATATTGCTTTGCCGAGAAAGCTATAATTTCAACCTCCCTCTATTTTGGACTATCTGTCAAAACCTCTCAACAATGACGAAATTGAAACTGAGTGACGATTTCAGCTTCATAGTCAATAAGTGCCCTGTTAAAGTAATCTTCATCTCTGGCTCCACTCTCTTGAACTTTACGCATAGCATTATTGTAGACTCTACAAAGTTGAATACATGACGAATGAATCGTCTTCCTTTTGCTGTTAATAAAATCGTACGTTCGCTTACCGTACGAATTTTTTTCTCTCAAAGTGTTGCAAGATGGCAGTCCACAATACATCTGCATTCCTCTTGTTTCCCTTCTCGTTGCTCTGGGAAATAAACACCCACGCTTTAGCCAACGCAATTTCTTCCTCGGTAGTCCATGGAAATTATCGGGGTGCATCAACGTTTACCAGCAACTTCTATTAGCAGGATCTACTTGCCCTTGATTTCGGCTTTGAACATGGAGCGGTAACTTCCTCCGTGGTTTTTTGAAAGGATTCGGTTTGTTGCGAAGGTTCAGTTTGTTAAAAAGAACTGTTATGTTGAAAACAACCTGAGAATTGGGGTGAGTACAATTCTTCGTTTGAAATTGGATTCATCAAAGACATGGACAGATTGTAAAATGGTTGTGATGAAGAACCACCAACTTGGGTATGTGAGATGTAGTCGGGGTTCTTAAATGGAAAAGAACCCGATTATGATGCGAAGTCGTGAAACGAGTTTGTTGAGTATTGGGTAAAGTTGTACGCGTTTGGTTTCGGGTGTCGGTATGGTGTGTTTTGGTAAGGGTTGTGAGCATAGAATGCGTGTGGTCGTAATAGGTTTACGTTCGAAGATTGGTTTTCTAGATTAAACGTCCCATGGGTGTAACCGAAGAGTTTGAGTTCGGTTTTGTTGGCGACGTTTCGTGGTTTGGGGTGTTTGTTTGATTGTAAATTTCAATTAGCAAAACAAGGTCTACAAGGCCGATTAATCGCCGCTTAATCGCTACAAGGCCCTCAACCTTGCCGATTAATGAAAAGACGATTAATTGTGGTCAACTTTGGTCAACGACGGTCAAGGGAGGTCAAACTTGTCGAAAACCTGCAAATTTTGCCGAAAATACCGAAAACTTGTTTGTATCACTTATAGTAACTATTTATATGTATGATAAGTTGTATTTTAAGAACCGTATTGTCGAAAATACCTAAAAGTCGTTAGAAATACCCAAAACTTACGATAAATACCAAAAAAATTGCTTAAAATGCCAATACGATTAATCGCCGATTAAACACGCCTAGAACGATTACAAGTTACAAGGTGGTCGACCGGCCGGCTAGCGATTTATGATTTCTGCAACATTGGTAAATTTAGGTGTTGGAAAGATGAGAAGTTATGTTAGTATTTATAGGAAAAAACTTAAGAGATTTTTTTTTTAAAATTAACGACCGTTGGTAAACGATCGAATATATTAAATACACATATGAGTGACCCATATCAGGTGAAGATGCCACCTTTTTCTATACACTCGCATGTGAGTTGCTGGGTCGAGTTGGAAACTTCTTGTGCAATATCACTGTGGAGTCCATTTGGATCGTTGAAATCAATGGGTTTAGACTATTAATCTAGGATTGTATCAAGTTCATATGATAAATATAGGAAAACAGAACAAGATACATAACAAGGTGTTGAACAAGATGATTATTCCCAGCGATTGCTTGCATTATCATTAACAAATAACCCTAGGCGTGTATACATGTAATCCCACGCCTAGAACACACATTTGATTTAGGTTTACATTGCTAATGAAACTGATATATAAAGCCTAAACCTCATTTTTTTTCCTTTTATAATACAAGGACCAAGGATATTGTAACCCCCCACTTTGATAAGTGGACCGTTACGCGTAATCATGGCGTGTCATCAAAGCATACAAGGATAAATGTCTAAAACATTACACGACCATAGGGATAACCGGAATCAAACATCGGTTCCCAAACATAAGCCTAAAACATAATAAAGCAAAAGAAATGAATGAAAGACTAAACAAGCATAAGTATATGAAGGCAAAAAGGAAAAGAAGTCTCTAGCAGCTTCCATCCTATGCACGACCTCCAAATGCTCGAATCTTTCCTAGGGTACCTACCGTTTTGGGACATGGAAAGGAAAGTAACGGCTGAGCAAAACGCTCAGTGCACGGATATAGACATAGTATGAATGACTAAAACATAATAAAGACTTAATAGCAGCAGAAATGTATAAGTCCTGGAAAACCTGGAACATGTTCATAAAACTGGTTTTATAGTTTGAAAAGCCTTATGTTTATCTTATGAAAACTGTTTAACATATTTTACCATTAGCCAATATAGGTCATGAAAATCCACCGTGCATGAATACTTGGAGGGGTGACCTCATCATGCAAATTAGAGGGGCTGCCTCTAATTTAATATACTGGTTTTCGGTAGGAGGGATCATCTCCTTGTGAAGGGTGCAAGGCACACACCACATTCAGCATGAAATCCTGACTGAAACATGTAACTAGGATGCACCCATACGCCTCACATGATAAATATAATAATATGGCCAAAGGCTGAAGGGACGCCACGAGCAATCACTCCGCCGTGGTGAAGTCATAACATCAGTGCCTCTAATGTTATGGTTATGGTACCTCCATAACTAGGTGAAACTGGTCATGCATGTATATGGCTATAGGTATTCTAAATTAAACATAAGCAAATCAAACATATAAAATTATACTACGGGAAAACACTTGGCTGCATACGGGGAATCCTAATAAGGAAAGAATGTCCATACTAAAAGGACGGGAATCCGTACCTTATGTCCAGTGAACGAAGAAGATGAACTGAGGAGAATCCCACTTCGGTATCACTAATGCTACATAAATACATACATCAATAAGTATTTGCTTACTAAATACGTAACTGGTTTTATGTCATGTCTTAGCTTATTTTATATGTTCATATCATGTTTTACTGTTTTAAGCCTTAAACTGTGTTTATCTTATATTCTGTCTATTCTGATTAAGTATTTCTGGTATTTCATGTATTATTATACTTGCTGTGTAATAATAAGTAACTTTCCAAAAATAGCAGGTTTCCTAAAATAGAAAGTTTCCAAAAATAGAAAGTTACTAAAAATAGAAAGTTTCCGAAAATAGAAAGTTTCCAAAAATAGAAAGTTTCCAAAAATAGAAAGTTTCCAAAGATAGAATACCTGCTTAAAATAGATAAGTTTCAAAAAATAGAAAGTTTTCATAAATAGATCAGCTGCCTTAATTAAATAAGTTTTATAAATAGATTAGCTGCTTGAATTAAATAAGTTTCTAAAAATAAAAAGTTTCCATAAATAGATTAGCTGCCTTAATTAAATAAGTTTCTAAAAATAGAAAGTTTCCATAATTAGATATAAGCTGATTAAATAAGCTAAGTATATAAGCCTAAGTGTTTTTCTGATTATTTCTAAGTCATAATGATATAATGTATAGTTTATTAATTATTACATATAATTTAAATAAACTGTAGGTTAAAAGTATTTAATTAAAATATATCATCTTTTTAATTAAATAAAGTTAAATACTTAGGTTAAAACATGTATTATTATTTATTAATAATATAACCTAAGTCATGTTAATTAATTAATTATAACCATGGTTTTTAAATAATTAATTAATTATAAGTCTAGAAAATATAAAATACTTAGGTTAATAATTCCATGATTCATATAATTAAATTATAACCTAAGTCATGTTTATTAAATTAATCATGTCATATTTATTAATTTAATTTTAACATATGATTATTAAAAACAGATCCTTAACATAAACAATGAACCGGATCGTGACTAGAAACCATGAACCAGACCCGTAATCAACACCATACCCCGAACCACTTCGGGGTTCTCCCTTGTTTGTTGCTGCCGTAGGACCCACACCACCAAACCGAGACCTTGAGGTCTCGGTGGCTTATTAAATCAAAACATAGAAGAAAATATAAAATACTTAGGTTAATAATAAATGTTTTTAATTAGTTTTTAAAAACATCATGATCTTATGTAATTTATTAAATCAAAACATAAAAGAAAAGGATTAAAAGGTTATACCGAATACGTGGATCAATCGAGGATTAACACACACGAATGCTTGCACAAATTCGAAGGTTAAAATCAAACCGAATCACCCCTCTATGGTGATTGTAGGTGGCGGCCATAGAGGACAAAAGGAAGAAGGAAGAAAACTTTTAGGGTTTTTGTTATTTTTCCTGTAATGTGAAAATGACCAAAATCTTTCCTAATTCTATGTTTTAGTAAAAATTAAAATGGGCTTGGCCCATTCTTCCTTCCAAATTTCGTGGGTAATGGGGCCCACAAGGGGTAACCCGAATGTCGATATTTAAAATATTAGTGTGTTCTCATGTGTTCTCGTGTTCGTGTTTTACGTGTTCTCGTTAAATATTAACCGTGACTTAATATATTTATTCGTGTTCGTAATAAATGTATATACGTAATTAATATTAGCTCGTGATTAAATTACGTTCATGATTTTATGATCGCATGTTCGTGATTAATTATTGTTTAAGTAATTATTGTGCGTGATTAATTATTGTTTAAATAATTATTGTGCGTTCGTACGTAATAAATACTTATCGTGTTCTAACACGTACGTAATACGTAAAATTCTAACACGTGAACGTAATCATACTATAAAAGGAAAGTTTTAATCTAGTACGTACGATTTTAAGGGTATTATTCATAGTAAAAGCATGCGGGTTTTACAGATATACAAGAGATAACATCAAATACACCACAAAATCTTCTATTCCTATAAAACATATTCAAAATTCTTATCATAATAAGAATTCCTAATTACCGAAATAAGTCCTTTCATATTTTCTTCTTTTAATTTTTGTCACATCAACTTTTAAACCCAACACTCGCTACTTCGCTCAACCTAAGAAGATTCCTATTAAGAGAAATATCATGTGAAAGAAAAACAAACATAAATATCAAATTCTATATAAATAAAAGCTTGTTATTAGAACAATATAATTTCAACAATCATGATTTATAAAAGGGCTAATAACTTAAAAATGTATTTAACTTAACATTTTTTTTGCGTTTTGTTATCCTATCTTTTTCTTTCTCATTATGGTAATCAAACTTAAAAAAAGTCGATTATTATGTGTATTTTGTCACTATTTTATCATGTAAAATGACCATTTTACCCTTCAAAATTCTGAAAAACTAAGGGTAAAATGATCATAAAATACACAGGATGATCGACTTTTGAAAGTTTGATGACCATAATAGGAAAGAAAAAAAATGGTTACATAAAACGCAAAAAGATGTTAGGTTAAATGCATTTTTAAATTATTTGCCTTTTATAAAACACAATTAAACAATTTCTAGACAATATTCCTGTTTATTGAGGATTATAGATCCTTTATCTTGACAAACATATTCTAAACAACTACACTATCAACTTTAACATATTGGGGACTTTATTTACAAAACCAACCTTATTGACAGAACTTGCAGAACTCTATTTTACCAATCAGAAATTAGTATTATCAAAAAGTTTAATTTAAATCAAAAGGGTATAATAGTAAAACATAAATTTTGCTTTTTTTAATGAAATCCCGTTTTTAAAGCTCTCTTAATTTTTCAAACAATTTTTTTTCAACTTTGAATTTTTAGCCTGGGTTTTTGAAAAGGGTGTGCATATATGTTTTTACACTTTGCGTTTGCACATGTATGTTTTTTAAAAATTGTGAATTGATTCCAGGTGGCAATATTTTTTATCAGGTACCTATTATTTTCACTTTAAGTAACTTTTGTGATTGAAACACAAATAGAAAAACATGAACATTTATAAAAGAAGAAACAATACATAGATGTTTTTATTTAATAACAAGTTCAAAAAGAGACATATACAATAATTGTATCTCTTCAAAAAATTCAAATTATCTTTCTTTACACATATGTGTTCTTCTGGGTCTTCAAATAATGCTATCATCTTCATGTTGATCTTCATTTATCTGAAACAAGCATAAACAAAAATCATCAAATCACGAACAAATAAAAATAATTTAGTCATAACTAATATAACACATGTTTGCCAAATTATAAAAAACATACATGTTTGCCAAATTATAAAAAACGAACATATTTTAAAATTAAAAACAGACATGTTTTAAAATAAAAAACATACATGTTTTAATATTAAAAACATACATGTTATATTTGACTTTTATAAAACAGACATGTTTTAAAACAAAAAACATATATGCTAACCAGATATACATGTTTAAACACTTTAAAAACATATATGTTTTGAAAATACATACATGTTTTATAGTTCAAAAAACCCTACAGATTGCATACTCAATAACTAAAACATGTGTAAAACCTAAAAAAAATCTCCTTGAAAACTATTTTGATAAAAACATATATGTTTCTTACAAGTAATGATTGATCACATACACAATTAAAAAAATGTATTTGTGGTTAAGCATCGTTTTTTCCCTCACCCTCACCAAACCCCCGTACAACCAAAATGCATCCCCTAACAACCATTATCGGCCGCCACCTCTCAATTGATTTTATATCAACTATAGAACATATACGCACACTTACTTTATCAATTTTATCAACCTCGAAGCATATATTCACAAAATGTTTATCATGGTACAAACATATATGTTTGCAGAAAACATATATGTTTGCAGAAAACATTTATGTTTGTAGAAAGCATTTATGTTTGCAGAAACATTTATGTTTGCAGAAACATTTATGTTTGCAAAAAACATACCTGTTGAGATGAATACGTAAATCATCTTTTTAAATTATCATGGTCTCCAACAAAAATCCAAGATCCACTCATGATACCATTCACCATCAATATACAACTACAAGATTTCTAACAACCAACTTCACAATACCATTTGGGAAAAAACATCGTATTCCAAATCATATGTGGGATTTGATATTAAATAAAAAAATCAAACCTTAAATCAGTGTAAATTGAAGATTCAATATCTGGTCGTCGTATTCGATGATCGGCTTTCTTCGTCCTACTTTAACACAACAACCACATCCGTTTTAGATCTGGTCGAACAACATATTTGTCATGTAGGTTTCGTGGTGGTGGGTTCGATCATGTGGGTTTCGTTATGGCGGCTGGACAAAAAAGATAAAGAGAGTTCGGCGCAGTAGGGTTAATAAGAAAAAAGAGTGTCGTTGTTTGTTTTTTATTAATAGATCTGAAGAAGTAAATTTAGGTAGTTTTATTTTAGAGGGTTTCTAGCATTATTTTAGGGATAGTATTAAAACCCCAAATTGCCCTTTTTATTTTAAAACTGGTAACTTTTTTTTCTCTTTAATTATATAACTGCCATCTTGCTTAATATCATGTATGTAATGCTTTAATACTAGTAAAAAAAATGGTTTTACGAGTTCTGTCACTTAAATGGGTTCTGCAAATAAAGTTACACTTAACATATTATCGTTGACACATTCGTAAATATGTGTAAGCAAATTCTTTTTTAACATATGTGTAAGCAATATAAGGACTGCATTTTTAGCAACTTGTTTATCTGATATAAAATATTATCATTCAACAAATAGCTACCTCATTAGGTACAACGTTCTATCAAGATCATTAGCAAGGATTGACACTATCAACTTAACTAAAAGTTACTCATATTGACACATTAAGTTGGGAGCATATTGATTAGTGACAAGGATGAAAGCACTACTACATACAACAACGTCAACTAAATCCAAACTTGCTGCTAATGCTATGTACATTGATACAACTTCAAACATAATATGATAACAAAACATCTCCATCAATTTTCCAAAGTAGACATCATTCACCTTTCAGTTGAATAGTTTTATTCTTCTTGTGTACTAAAGTAATAAATTCGGAAAAATATCAAAAATTATTATATGTGCTAAACTACTAGGTTGAGTGTGATCCTTGAAAGCAATAAAGATGATGAATGTGATAAGTTACAAAGTTTAATGAAGTTATGTTTTAAGTAAGGACAAGATTAGTTTCATACTTGAGAGAATTGCAAAAATGGTCCTTATGGTTATTCAGATTTAATATATATAGTTTTTTTACTTTTTTTTTCGGGTCTGATCCCGTGGTTGTAACTTATAACATGTTTCGTCCCTTGACCATATTTTATGTTAGTTTGACCGTTAAGTATTGGTTTAGAGGGTTAAAATGACATAAATACCCTTTTACAAATAGTCCCTATAGTTTGTGGGATGTAACAAATTTAGTCCCAAAATTTCTAGAAAATGACATAAATACCCTTTTACGTAAGAAAAATCTAGTATTTTAAAAAAAATTCTAAATTTTCTAAAAATATTCGACTTTTTTAAAAGATTTAAAAAATATTCAAAATTGGTAATTTTTTATAAAAAAATTTCGACTTTTTTAGAAAAATTGATATTTTTTATAAAAAATATTCGACTTTTTTTACAAAACATTTGAAAAATATTCTAATTTTTTTTTTCAAAAGATTTAAAAAATATTCGAAATTCTTTCTAAAAGAATATTTGAAATATTTAAAAAAAACTGAAAAATTTAGCCAAGAATTTGTTCTTGATCCGAGAAGAATATATATATTCTAAAAAAATATTTCGTGTAATTTTTTTTATATTAGGAACTTTTTAAAGACATTCGAGAATTTACAAAAAAAAATAAAACATTCAAAATTTATATTTTAAAAGAACTTTTTGGTAATTTTTTTGAACACATTCGAAACCTTTTTGTAAAAAATATTTCAATTTTTCTAAAAATATTCGAATAATTAAAAAGTTAAAAGAATTTTGGGATTAAATTTGTTACATCTCACAAACCGCATGGACTATTTGTAAAAAGGTATTTACGTCATTTCAACCCTCTAAACCAACACTTAGCGGTCAAACTAACAGAAAATTTGGTCAAAGGACCAAACCCGTTATAAGTCACAACCACATAGACTAAATCCAAGAAAAAAAGTAAAGAGATTATATGTGTTAAACCCAGATGACCACAAGAAACATTTTTATAATTCACTCTTCATACTTTCATCTAACAAAGCACAAGGAGTTACAGTTACATAAATAAATGTAGCATATATGTACTGTTCAGTATTATTAAGAGTAAACTGCAAAATATATTTATTTGGTTTGAACTTTGCACACAATATATCTTTCGTTGAAATTATTGCTACTATACATCATCTGTTAAGGAAACGTTTGTCGTAAAACATCCCTCAGGACTAACGATACACCTATATTTCGTTATCTTCTGACAAGAGATGTATTTTATAAAAAAAAAGTTTAAATTTTTCGAAAAAAAAAGTTTGTTATTTTTTCTTTTAATTTTTTTTGATAAAAAAGTTTTATTTTTCAGAAAAGAAAATGAGTATAAATTTCTTTTCGAAAAAATTTTAAAATTGTTTAAACATTTAAATTTAAAATTTTTAAATTTTTTTAAACATTTTATAACATTTTTTTAAATATTTTTTAGGAAAAATAAGCGTTTAACTTTTTAAAAGTAAAAAAATAGTATTTAATTTATTTTATCTTATTTTAAGATAAAAGTTTTAAAATACTTCTATGTTTTAAATTTATATTTTATTTCAAAAGTTAAAAAATTTTATTTTATCTTAAAAATAGATAAAAGTATTTAAACAATTTTAAATATTTTATTTTTTTAAAAGAAAAACGTCTAATTAAAAAAAACTAATTTTTAAAATAAAATAAAATTTAAAACATACAAATATTTAAAAACTTTTATCGTAAAAAAAGCTAAAAATTTTAAACAATTTTTTTTTTACTTTCTGAAAAGATAAACGTTTACTGTATTTTTCTAAAAAAATGTTTAAAAAAATATAAATTTTTTAAACTTTACTATTTAAACAATTTTAAAAGTTTTTTCGAAAAGAAATTTAAACTCATTTTTTCTTTTTAAATAAAAGTTTTTTTTTGAAAAAACTTAAACATAAAAAACAAAACTTTTTTCTTAGAATTTTTTTTTTTTTAACTTTTTTTAAAAATACTTCCCTCGTCAGAAGATATGGAAAAATATTTGCATCGTTATTCCTAAAAGATGTATTGTGTCAAACGTTTGCCTAACGATTTATATATAGTGCTAATACTTTTAGCGAAGGATGTATTAGCGAGGGATGTATTGTACGAAAGTTCAAACAAAAAACATGTATTTCGTTGTTTACTCTATTATTAATGGTGTACATTTACGTCACACTTGTTTAAGAATTAAATAAAAACACGATTCGTTTTTTTTTGAACTTTGGAATTCTGTTTGGATCTTGTGCACGTCAGTTATCGACTGAAGCATTCGATAATGTAAAACGACGACATGTCTACTACGGCGCATTGTTTTGCATATGATCTTTTAATAAAAGATTGAACTTGGGCAGGAAAGTTGACAAACAATAGTTCATTCATATTACAACTAATTCAAATTATAACTGTAATTTCTGCAACAAACTACTCCATTATTTATTCAAATTATCTTACAATTGCTTTAACATATTACAATGCTCTCCAAAATGCCCCCTTGTAGGTCACTAATAATTAACTCCAGTGTTATCTATATTTCTATATTATTTTATAAAATATTTAAGATCTTCTTAAAATATAAATGCTAAAAATTCAGACTTTTTTACCAATAAAGCAAGTTATATTTTCATCAACATTATATATATTATAACCTTTTCTAACAAACTTTTATAACAACTTTTTAAAATAATATTTTTTCTTTTAAATTAAAAATTCTTTTTATTTATTTATTATTTTTATAATCTAATTTCACTATATTTTTTAAAATTTTGTGCTTTTCAATTCGTTATCTATTTTGATATATTTTTATTAATTTTTATTCTTTTTCAATTTTAATGGGGTTTTTTTTAATATTTGTTAGTTTTAAAATTCGTTATTAAGTACTCGTCGCTGTATTACGCGAGTACCATTCTAGAGATGGCAATGGGGCCGGGTTTGCGGGGAATGGTTGCTCCCATCCCCATCCCCAAAGTTAAATATCTATCTCCATCCCCGTCCCCATCCCCATCGGGGATTCCAAGCTACATACCATCCCCATCCCCAGCGGGGAACGGGGATCCCCAATGGGGAATCGGGGATTTTTCCCCGTTACACAATTAACATTTAAACTATGTTTCAAATGACGCAACTATTACGAATAACCCAATACAATAATATCAAACAACATTAACGAGATTCACATTCATACGATCATGCTAGTATTAATAATAACAAAATTAACACATAAAAGCTCACCCTAGAAGGCTAGTGTCAAAGGAGATATCAACCATCGATTGATATTGTTTCAAATATCTAATAGATATTTGAAACATACAAGATATATAAACTTATATGTAGAATAAATATATTCAGGGGTGGGTTCGGGGACAGGTTTGGGGAACCAAGGGTATTACCATCCCCGGCTCCATACCCGCTTTTTATTATCGGGGAATTCTCACCCCCATCCCCATACCCGGTTAACTCAAGGAATCCTCGGTCAAATCGGATTCAGGTATCAAATTCTCCGTCAAGTTCGGAGTTTTTTGCCATCTCTACTAATACTTGTAATGCAATACTTGTTAACCATTTCTTACCAAATTGTGGTTCCCATGTTGGGGGATCAATACACAAGTTTCCATATACTTTTATTCAGTGCTCAATAGAACTCTTTGGACAACTATTATTATGTATGAAACTTATTCAAGACACTTGGCGAGTTGAGCTTGCCGGCTAATTTGATGGAAAGTATCAACCGATCCAGGATTCCCTAGATTTTTGGTTGTATAATGGAAACTAAAAAGTTTGTTATATCTTCTTACATTATATATACACATGAGTAGTGGCGGACAAAGGAAATTTTAATGTGGGGAAAAAAACTTTGATGGTGAAAAGGCGGAAAACGAGAATTAGAAAAAAAAAATTGAGTATTATAACTTAAAAATTAACGATTTCTAAGTTTTACAGTGTTAAATGTTCGAATTCAATGTGTGAGTGGGGTGCAATTTGAAATTCGAGTGAGGGGCATTTTAAATAAACGCTCAAAATTAAAAAAAAATACGCTAAAAACTCGTTTTTTTGGTCGAGCTATGGGGGGCGCCGCCACCCCGTACATACAATGTATGTCCGCCCCTGCACATGAGTTAGATATTTTTTTATATCATTACAAAAAATCACAATTAACCATACTTTTTTTACGCACTATCAAATAGTGTGAAAAATATTTTAAGTTTATTAACACATATAAATATGTAAAAAATAGTTATATAATAAATGTGGACAAATCTTGAAAATTAGAAAATCTCTAACTTCTTCACACATTCAAATGTAAACCCCATTTTATGACCATAATCTTCCGGGACATAATTTGCACACTCCATAATTTAATTTGCACACTCATATTATTTGTCTTTTGACAAATGTACCCCTAAATCATCTAGTGGAGTGTTCAAGTTAAAACATAAAAACTAAGGATATAAATGTCATGACACAATAATTAGACTGTGCAAATCAAATTATGAAATTTGCAAATCACCTCTCTAATCCTTCACATTTCTCATGAACATAGGCAGGGGCGGAACTACTTTGATGTTGCGGGGGGGCGGCGCCCCCATGGCTCGCCAAATAAAATCAAATTTTAGTGTAAAAAAAATTTGTACCATTTTATTAAAATGCACCCTATTGTAAATCGGTTTGCCCCCCACTCGGAAACAAAACAATGTAAAAATATTCAAATTGCTTCTAAAATAAAAAAAGCAATGTAAAAGTCTTATATTTCTATCTTCATTTTTGTGTGTACAATGATTTTTATCAAAAAAAAAATATTTGTCTCCACTCCATCAACTTCCTAGTTCCGCCACTGAACATAGGTGTGTAGATTTATGTTGTCATATATGGGGTCCACACTTGAAGGTGTGAGAAATTAGTAATTTTTCACACTTTTAAGTATAGACTTTTATTTGCAACAAATATAAGTGTGGATTTTCAAAATTTGTCCACGATTATTTATGTAACTATTTATTTACACATTTATATATCTTAATAAATTTAAAATATTTTTCACACTATTTGATAGAGCGTAAAAAAAATATGGTTAATTGCCTTTTTTTAGTGTATTTATTATCTTTCGGCAATTAAACCGTCTATATTGACACTTATCGAGATTCCGTGAGTAGAAATATAAATAAGAACAACTAGTAGGAGGATATATTGTTTCTCATCCAAATTATACGAACATGAACTCATCTTAAGAAGCATAAACAAAATTTTAGTCTAAATTTACATAGTTCTGACATACTTACAGTGATGTTTGTTTATTGAAAGGTTTTATTTGTTTTTGATTGCAAATCTTATCTAGATATGTGGTTCATTCGAAGGCCGGTTATCTCGAAAATGTTATTGATAACACCTAAAATATACATATTTAATCCGTTGCTATTATATCGCTTTTTATTATAAATAAGAACTTTTGATACTTAATAAATTGCGTTTTATATGCAGGTAAAAAGTTTGAAAGCTCAAAGTGAAGAAAAGCAAAGTAGAATCCTTAGTTGCAATAAAACAAGAATAAAGGAAAAGAACATTCTGGACGCACGAATGTGCGGCGCACAAAGTTATAAGTGCGGCGCCCAATCACCACCTTCAATGTGCGGCGCACATTTGAAAAAGTACGGCGCACTTTTACCCTCAGACAGCACTATAAATAGAGGCAATTTCTCCTCATTTTAACATACCAACTACTTCTCAATATCTCTTATACTCAGCATCCGAGTATTCTTAGGCTTTTAAGTAATTTTAGTATATTTTACTTTTGGGAAATACTTGTAACGAGAGTATTTTGCTCCTTGATTTATGGAAATGCGATATAATCATGACACTTGTGTACTCGTCAATTCATTCAATCTAAGTATGATGTTATCTTACTTTTTTCTATTTGTTACTTTGATTACTATAAGTTATTTGTGACGATATGGGTATGTAATTATAATTAGTGATGATGCTATGATATGATCCTTTATAACTCGATTTCAAGCTAACGTTGTAGAACCATTTTTCCACTTAGTTCTATCACCATATATTATCAAAGTTGATTTGTTAAGATAATTTGACATCGAAAGGGTCAAGTTATTATAATAAGTTTTTAAGAACTTGTCTATGGTTTTAAATCTTTGGTTGGAGAGATCCGCTTATATATTTTGATAAAATATTAAACTTATTGTCGCTTAATTAAACGTAAGGTTTGAATCAAACCAAGTGAATTGTGTAAACGCCATTTTGACGAAAAAGTATTATCACACTTTACCTATCTAATCATATCTCGATCATTATTATCATCATCACGACATTATAGAAACTATCCCATATTAGTCACATGTGTCATTATATTATTTAATCAATTACTTCTACCTTCGATTATTATTTTGTTTACCAAAACGAAACAAAGTCCTTGTGAACGATCCTGGCTTACCACTACAAAACTATATTACAAACGAAAGTATATACTTGTCCGTGTTTGTGTTTTTAGTCCCTTATTTTGTCTAATCCTTGTAATATAAATTCAAAACTTGCAAAACAAACATCAGTTATGATATCAAAAATTTTGAGTCTGATTACACCTTAAGCTAAATAACTAGTAGAGAATTTTGAGTATGACTCAAATAAACTGCTTGCTTTTCAATAACATAAAAATATGTTAAACTATTAGTTTTACAACATTATTGAAGAGAAGAAGGAGTTGAGATCGGTAAATGTGACTATTGAAAGTGACACTTTAAATGTTATATCTTGGGTTAATCGTCCGAATGCGAGACCATGGAGATTGCTTCATCACTTTCACGAAATTGATGCGTTTATATCTGTGAGTTGTAATAGATTCATTATGCATATTAAGTGAGAGCGTAACAATGATGCTGATAAGTTGGCCAAAGAAGGTGTATATCGATCGGTTCCATTGTGTTTAGCAGATGGATTGAGTTACGTCCCTTAGGGTGTTGTTTAGGTTCTGACCTGAGCCTTTATGGTTTTTTTTCTTCTTCATTGTTTCATGTTGTAAGTTTGTGTTTTCTGACTGTTTGTTTACAATTTTAATAAACATATCATCTTTAAAAAAAAAATACTCATAGGATAAATGTTAACAAAACTCGACATAAGATTGGCACTGAAAATAAACTTAAAAATAGAATAGAGATTGAATCAAATAATTAAGTAGCGTTAGCTTGTTAGAGTATTGTGTATTGTGCCTAAGAGCACGAGATACAGTAGTTGGTAAGGTAGGGCCATTGGTGGAGCGAGCTAATGGTTGGCGCATCAACTCGGTGCCTAGCGCCAAGGCTCTCGGGTTGTTCGGACCAGCTCACGCCAACAACCCTTTTTTAAGTAATTTTTCTTGAAAATACATTCGCTGGAAGCGTCAAATATATAGCCGTTTTTATATGAATTCCGACCTTTTTAGAATTTGACTCCTTAACTTCTTATTCCACTAAATTTTATATACTTATCCTATATATTTTAAATTCTCTCATTTTTTTCTTACCAAACTAAATCCTAATAATAAATGAGTTACAAAGTGCTCAACGACTCTTTCAACCAAATGTTAGGCTCGTCTTCAAATCTGACCAACAATTTGGGCTCGTCTTCAAACTCAACTCAACTTTTGTTAGAAATACGTTTTTAACGTATATTAGAAGTATCGGTCACTCCAACAATATTGTAATACGTTTAATAGCTCATAGTTAAAGGTTAAGTTATATTAATGATTAACCCGGCCCATGGGCTTGTCATGGGTTGGAGGCCCAAGTCCATTAAGGACTTGGGTATATAAACCCCTTTCCACCATGGAAAGGGGTGTTGGTTGTTTTACTCATTTTCACACATTTATAAAAGTTTCTTTGTTTCTCTCTCTACTCTCTCTCTCTAGAATAACAACAACCCTCTTGATTAGTTGTAAGATTATCACGATTCTACAATTGGTATCAGAGCCATGAGATGTTATAAGGTTTTTTGTTGTGTTAGTTTTTAGTTTTCATACTCTTTTAATCAAGTTATATCCGTGTTTTTAATTTTTTGTGTTTTTCACCACGAAATCTTTGCTGCAAATTGCCTACATAGTTGTGGTAGGAATTTGTGTTATTCATATTGGTGATTTTTCATAAAAAGTTGAAATTTTTAGCTTGATTTTTGGGTAAAACTTAAAAGTTCAAAATTTTTCTTATACGGAATATAAGGGTTTTACTTGTCGGAATACAATGGTTTACAGTATTCCGGATAATAGGTTTTGGCAGATTATTCCGGATAAGAGGTGTGTAAGTATTCCGGATAAGAGGTTAGCAAGTTATTCCGGATAAGAGGTTTGGCAACATATTCCGGATAAGAGGTGTGTAAGTATTCCGGATAAGAAGTTTGACAAACATTCTGGATAAGCTTAAGTAGTTGAATTCCGAATAAGAGTTGCAAGATCATTCCGAATAAGCTGCAATGGTCATATTCCGGATAAGAGTACCAAGATTATTCCGGATAAGCTGCAATAGTTATATTCCGGATAAGAGTACCAAGAAAGCTGAATTAGTCGTATTCCGGATAAGAGCTAAAGATTTTTCCAGATAAGCTGAAGTAGTTATTCCGGATAAGAGGTCTGTAATTATTCCAGATAAGAAGTTTTAAAGGATTATTCCGGATAAGAAGGTCAGAAAGCATTTTTTTTCAGGATAAGCTTCAGATTTCTACATCAACTCACAACAAATTTCCTAACCATATTTCATTGCTTGATCAAAAAGATAATCTTTTTCAATCAAGTGTTCTAACAATGAATCCTCATTCATTCATGCCTACAATGACTTCATTTACCGATATCTCAATCATCTCGGGTACCGACACTCGCCCACCTTTGCTCATCAAATATTTATTTGAAGCATGGCAAGGTCGCATGAAAATGTACATCATGGGCAAACCCAATGGTCGACTTATGCTTCAATCAATTGAAAAAGGTCCATTAGATTAGGAAGAAATTACCGTCAACAATGTGACGCGGGAAAGGTTGTATCATGAGTTAACCGATGCTAACAAAATCATTGCCGATGCAGATGAAAGGGCCGTTCAGACAATTCTTCAAGCCCTTCCACCTGATATCTATAGAATGGTAAGTGAACACACAGTGGCAAAGAATCTTTGGGATTGATTAGCTGTTTTGTTACAAGGTACCTCTCTAACTAAGCAAGAACGAGAGTGTCAATTGTATGACTTGTTTGATAGGTTTACATACATTCCAGGGGAGACTCTTCACGATTACTACTGGCGTTTCACTATTTTGATGAATGACATGAACGTGTATAATCTAAGGATTGAACAGTTTCAACTAAACACAAAGTTCTTGAACACGTTACCCTAAGAATGGAGTCAGTATGTCACCGATGTTAAGATGATTCGAGATTTGCACAAGTCAAATTTAGATCAACTCTATGCCTTCTTGCAACAACACGAGAAGCACGTGATCCAAAAACGCATCTCTCAGGGATCTTATCAAGAACCATTGACATTAATGGCAAACCATCCAACATTGTCATATCAGAACTCTCTGTTAGCTTTGGGACACCAATCTTCCTATCAACCATTGTATCAAACACCAAGTTTCCCACAGTATTCGATCTTGCCACAACCGCCTACATCTTACCACCAACAATACAAGCAACCAGCAACATCATCACAAAGAGACTCACATCAGTTACCTTATGCTTCACAACAGTATTCACCTTATCAATCTCCAACGAACCATGTTCTTACCTATCAACAACTTGAGTCTTCTCAACCCCATTACCCACAACATGGTAGTATTCCCTCAAATCCGCTTGTAGCTCAATCAGAACCAGCGTTCTATTGTGATGATGAGATTCCTGTCCCTGAGTTTAGACAAGGGGATAGTCCTACTAATATACTTGCTCAAATGTCTGCTTATCTCACTCAAATATTGAACAAACGAGGTTACAGAATACCAGCTCCAACAAACAATCAGTTAAGGAACTCTTCTAACTCTCGACAATAGGCTACAATTCAAGATGGCAGAGTCATGGTGCAACAACTTCAGGGAAGACCCAATTCATCTATTACTGGTTTACGTTCATCTAACACTGCTGCTACAAGAGGTAATAGCACTTGCAAAACGAAGGTGATTATATGCTACAACTGCAAAGGGGAAGGGCACATGGCCCGAGAGTGTAAGCAGTCCAAGAGGAAAAGGGACAGCACATGGTTTTAGGAGAAGATATACTTGGTGAATGCTCAAGCCCAAGGACGTGAGCTCGATGAAGAAGAGTTGGCATTTCTCGCAGATTCGGGAGTCGCGGACACTGACGGTCTCACAACAACCATCACAAACAATGCCGCATATCAATGTGATGATTTGGATGCATACGACTCTGACTGTGATGATCTCAATACCGCCAAAGCAACTCTTATGGCAAATCTTTCACTTTATGGAGCTGACACAATTTCTGAGGTACCAAATACTGCTACAGATACTAGTATTGTACCTTATCAAGTTGAACAAGCGTCTGAGTATTCGGAACAGCCTCCGGTGGTTAGTAACTCAATCGAGGAGACAAACAATGATAGCAATATCAATGAAAGTCCCCAGACTTTGAGTGAACCACAACCGGGAGCTATTACGACTACCAATTCGTCTGCTCAACCTGATTTGGTTATGGTCTCAGCATCTTTGCTTAGCCAAATGAATAATGCGGTCCTTGAAACCCTCAGTGTTAATCAGACTTTATCTGCCGAGCTTGCTTTGCATAAGGAAAAGCTTAAAACCTTGGAATTAACTCCAGTGTCCACTACCTTAACCAATCCTGAATTTGATAGGTTTAGGCAAGTCCAAATGGATAATCTGCTAGAAATTGAGAGTTTAAGAGCAAATCTTTTGAAATAACTTAAAGAAAAAGAGTCAGTCGTTAATAATTTTCAAAAACTACAAACGGATTTCGAAATTCTCGAGTCTAAAAGAGTTGAAACGGAAATTAAGGCGTCTGAGAGAGTTAAAAAGATTGAAATTTTGCTTCTAAAACTATACTTTGCTTCACATTTAGTACACTTGTTTCATTCTTCTTTTCAAGAGTTCAATCTATCGCGTCTAATAGACCTACCACCTAATCCGGGGTATGCAAAGCAAACATTTCACCACAATGATAGGTGTGTAAACACCCATCCTTTTTACCACTTAATTACAATAATAACCGAGCCAAAACGTGTATTTTATGTCATTTATGTCAGAATTATGCGTGGTTTGTGTTTTGATTTAGGACGAAATTGTGAAAATTGGAGAAAACACGGGCATTCACGGGCTTTTATCGAAGATAAAGACGAAAGGCGAAGTCAAGAAGTCGAGAGTGCAAAAAGAATGGAAGTCCAAGACCAATTCTAAAGATTTATCAAAGAAAAAGTCAAAAGACGGAAGTTTATTAAAAGCCGAAGAACTCGAGTCTTATTTATGAAGAAAATTAAAGACGAGTTCAAAGAAATCCCGAGCCAAAAGTCATTAAAGTCCAAGATTAAAGAAGATTAAAGGCTTAAGGACCTAATGGTGCAATTAAGAGAAAATGAAGGAGGGGAGGAAGCTTCCTAAGCACTCCTTAATCCTCCCCTATAAATAGTCATTAGATAAATCATTTTCATTTTGTTGGCTAGAGTGACACTAGTTCTTCCATCTTTAATTTTTGCACATTTACTTTTCATGTCATTTTAAATACTTGTCTTCCATTTTAATACCTTTTAATTCCAAGTAAGTGTTCTTTAATTTTGTTGCTTTAATCTTCATTTACCTTTGATCAAGTTTCTTTTGATCATTCTCCTTCTACTTTTCTTCTTTTTGGTTCGTTTCAAATTCGGATTAAGCAAGTTTCTTGCTTAATCTCTTTGCTTATTTTACTAAAAAGTTTATCTTTTTACTTTTATCTAAGTTTTTGTATGAGATAAGCTATAAGTTTGACAATCTTATTGGCTTGTTTCATACTTAGCTTATTTGATTTTCTTAGTTTTCTAAAAAGTTCTGCTTTCTAAAAGTTTGCTTATTTTGTTTACTTATTTTGTGTTTTGAAAGTTGTTAAATTTAAGCTTATTTTATTTTGCCTATTCTCGTTTTAATTAAGTTTTGGTATTTGCTTATTCGTGCTTATTTAAGTTAGCTTATTATATTTGCTTATTTCGAATCACAAGCCATCGCAAAGGTAAACCCCATTGCGACGGGGTATTCCGATCCACATTGCGATCACTGCATCGCATAAGGGTTAAGGTATTCCGACCCGTATTGCGATCGGTGCATCGCATAAGGGTTTTGCATTCCGATTCGTTTTGCGATCGGGATTACGATTGGTTTGATTTTGAGTATATTGCGATAGGATCCCTTGTGGTGTTATTGCGACAGGATTGCGATTGTGACATTGCGATTGGGTTTAAGTTTCAATATTCTGACGAGATTGTTTTTGTTTATATTGCGATAGGATTCCTTTTTGGCGTCATTGCGATTGGGCATTGCGATTGAGTGGATATTGCGATTGCCATATTGCGATGGGATTCCGATGGGGGCTTCGTTTTTATGTCTTGTTTTAATTTTCAAGCTTTATCTTTTCCGCCTTTTTACTTAGTTTCACTTTAAGATTACTTGCCTTAGATTTATTTTAGCCTTGCCTTAGTTTAAGTTTTAGTTGCGTTTTAAGTTTGCCTTAGATAGATTTAAGTTTGCGTTATTTACTTTTAGTGCCTTTTAATTTCTCGTCACGTTTTAAATTCCCGTCTTTTATTTTAAATTAGATTTAGATTTAAATTAACGTCATTTACTTTTAAGTCTTGCATTTCAATATACTACAACGACACAACTATTTGTTTCCACCAAAGAACGACTAAGTCGCACACTAAACTCCTTTTTCAATTTGAAGAGACATACTTAAACGAATCTTTTTAACTAGGCAAAATCTAGTTATTACACAACCCACGACTTTATGATGCAACTAAGTTAGGATTGGTATTAGATCCGATTGTGTTTGTAAATGAATCTGAGAGCATGACACTATATGAAGAGAATCGGTTAAAATTACTTACTACATATCCTGAATATGACTATGCTCAAATGAATGCAACAAATGCTAAAATAGATCTTAGAACTCGATTTAATATGCAAAAGAAAACTATCCAAACATCCGCTTTCATGCCTACTAGAGAATGCCTTAGTATATTTCCTACACTCGTTAACTCGGACGAACCGAAGGAAATTCCCAAGAATCTTCCACCGGTAAGTATGGTAAAGCTCAGCTTGGAAGAGATTGAGCGATACCTTACCGAGTTTGACAAGGTCATCCTGGAATGTACGACTTCAACGGCTCAAACCGCTGGAGAATGGGCTTTCGAACACATGAAAACGGTGTTTGAGAAAGAGATCGTTCCATTTGTGAACCATATTAAAAATGGAGTCTATAATCTAGCGGGAAATCTAAATTTTGAAATTGGTGAAGTTCAAAAAGTTTTCTATGAAATGGATGATGCTTATGAACAACATTTAATTGAAAAAAAAAGATTTTATCCGAATATGACCGATTCTTAGAACATATAGTGTCTTTCGAAGTGATGCAAGTTGTTACTCTTAAATATGCTCATGAGATTTCATCTACTGTGAATAAAAGTGATGATGTGCATGATATATCTGTGAATATTGTTGAGCCTGTGATTAATGTAGATAATCATTCTTGTCATGAATCTAACGCTGAATTTTTAGAGCTTCAAGATTCTTATAACACACTTTCAAAACGTTTTAATGAGCTTCAACAACATTGTATATCTCTTGAAATTGAAAATCAATCTAAAAATGAAACTCTTTCAAAAACAAATGATTGTGAAAACTCCGTTGAGACAAGTGACAAGATGATTCGGGTAGTTCAGGCATTAGAGGAAGAAATTATGAGACTTAAGAGAGAATCAGTAGCAGAGAAATTGGAACTAGAGGCTGTAGAGTTTAAAAATCATGCCCTAGAAGATAGAATTACTTCTATGTTAGGGGAGTTTGATAAAGTAAAGCAGAGTTTTTCATAAATTTATGGTTCATTAGAAGATCGCTTCGCTTTTAATGCGGCAGAGCAAAAGTCACTCGTTGACCAATTGAACAGTAAGTGCGAGGAAATCTCTGACTTAAATATTCAACTCATCGACAAAAACATGGTTTTGGCTGAAGTAAAGGAGACACTTCAACTCAAAGGACAAGAAGTTGTTGATAATCCATCCACCATCTCTGCCTCGACCTCTAGTGCTCCCAAACCCAACCCACGTGTGCTATATTGGGACCCAAAATTTAAGAACAGTCCAACTAAGTTTGCCACATACATGAAAAATTCCTTACAACATGCAGATCTAGCTAGAGAGATTGTTGATGACATGCGTGAACTAGATCCCACAAGTCATCTTTTATATGAGCTGTTATTATATGTGGATCGCGTTAAGGATTGTTTAGCAAACTTAGAGTACATTGGGCAACCGATATCTGTACCCCCGAAACAACAAACCACCACCATTGCCATGACTCCATTCAATAAGAATCCAGGATCTAAGCCTATATTAAACACACCCATCAAGGCTAAATCAAAATCTGTAACTAATGTTCCCTTGGCTTCTACAGGAGTAATTTTATCTACTAAGGCTAAAGGATCTCAAGACAAGAAGAATAGGATCAAGCCTTCTACTAGTAGGACTGCGAAGAAGAAAGTAGAAGTTCACCCTAGGAATGTTATTTCAAATATGAATAAAAAGAATCATGTAACTAAGACTAAAGGCCCTGCGCTTGTGCAGCAGCCTAGGCAAAATGTGAATTCTAATTTGGGATGTTAGAATTGTAATGAATTCATGTTTTCTAAGCATCATGATTTATGCCTTGTTGATCATGTGAATGAAATGTATGCAATTAGGAATAATCTTGAATGGATTCCAACGGGGAAGAAATTCACCCAAGTTGGTTGGCAATGGAAACCCACTGGTAGGACCTTCACTGCTAATGGAACTACGTGCCCTTTAACTAGGATCACATCCACGGAAGTTAGGTCTCAGCATCCTTTAAATAGGAACACTAGCACTAAGAAATGGAAAAAGCGCCCTTTAACTAGGTCTGCCCCCACTATTGTGCCTACCAGTGAAGAAGTACCTCAGGATCTTAGACAACTAGAATCTAAGCCGGCATTTAGGAAGCAAGTTTGGAAGCCTAAGAATTCTTCGGTTAACAAATCTAAGATAATTATATCTGTACCTGCTAACACAGAGGAACTACTAGATTCCGATACATCGTCCTTGTCTGGTGATATTTTCAGGTGGTCCAAATCATCCTCTGGTACTTGGACTCTGGATGCTCAAAGCATATGACCGGAGATCGCTCGATGCTCAGAAATTTCGTCAGCAAGTTTCTAGGAACTGTTAAATTCGGCAACGACCATATTGCGAAGATCATGGGTTACGGTGAATATCAAATTGGGAATGTTACGATTTCAAGGGTATATTATGTGGAGGGACTTGGTCATAATTTATTCTCAGTGGGACAATTTTGCGATTCAAACCTTAAAGTGGCTTTTCGACAACATACTTGCTTTATTCGCGATCTTGCAGGAAATGATTTGTTAAAGGGTTCTCGAGGGGATAATATCTACACACTATCCATTCAAAACATGATGGCCGCCTCTCCTGTATGCCTTCTTTCTAAAGCATCTAAGACCAAGTCATGGTTGTAGTATCGTCGGTTATCTCATCTTAACTTTGATGCTATAAACCATTTGGATAAAAACGAACTTGTTCGTGGTCTTCTAAAACTTAAGTTCGACAAGGATCATTTATGTTCCACGTGTTCTTTGGGAAAAAGCACCAAGAAATCATACAAACCTAAAGCTGAAGACACCAACCAAGAACCACTGTATCTTTTGCACATGGATCTTTGCGGGCCAATGCGTACGACTAGTGTGAGTGGTAGAAAATTCATCCTCGTCATGGTGGATGATTTCTCAAGGTTTACATGGGTAAAATTTTAGCATCCAAGGATCAAGCACCAAAGTATATTGTTACTTTCTTAAAGATGATCCAAGGACGTCTTAATGCTATTGTTCGCCGCATTCGCACTGATAATGGAACTGAGTTCGTTAATCAAACTCTACGATACTATTATGAAGAGGTCGGTATTTCACATGAAACTTTTGTTGCTCGCACTCCACAACAAAACGGTGTCATGGAAAGACGTAACCGTACACTAATGGAAGATGCTAGAACAATGTTGATTTATGCGAATGCTCCTTTATTCTTATGGGCTGAGGCAGTGGCAACCGCATGTTATACCCAAAACCTCTCCATCATTCGTAAACGCCATGGTAAAACTCCATATGAGCTACTTCATGGACAAAAACCCGATATTTCATTTCTTCATGTATTTGGTGCACTGTGTTATCCAAATACTAATAGTGAGAATCTGGGCAAACTTCAACCGAAGGCTGATATTGGAATTTTCATTGGTTACTCACCTGCAAAGAAAGCTTACCGAATTTATAACCGTCATCTTGGCAAGATAGTAGAAACTTTGGATGCCGATTTTGATGAGTTGACAGCGATGGCTTCTGAGCAACACAGCTCTGAACCCGCATTACATGAGATGGGAACCGGTACAATTAGTTACAGATTAACTCCCAACAATCCTACTTCTCCATCATTTATACCACCTACAAGGCCCGAGTGGGATGAGTTATTTCAACCTATGTTTGATGAATTTTTTGATCCACCTAGTGATGATTCTCCGGCACCTGTAGCAGTAGCTCCAATTACTGAAGTTATGGCTCAAGATAATGGAAATCAGTCAGAGGCATCTACTGTCACTCTTGAAAAAGATGTCCCATCCCCCACCAATTCACAAACCACACCTGAATCTTCACCCTCACTCGTTCCTAATGATGTTGAATAGGATCACTATGATCACGATTTGGAATTTGCTCACTTAAAAGAGCTTCCTTTCTTTGGTTCACAAATACCTGAAAACCCTAACGGTGCATCTACCTCAGAGGAAGCTCCTGCAATCGTTCACTCCCGACCACCACGGATTGAAACTCACAACACAAAATGGACAAAGGATCACCCAATCCGCAATATTATTGGTGACATCGATCGACCAGTCTTAACATGCCACCAACTCCAAGAACATGCATTATATTGCTATTTTGATGCATTTCTTTCCGACACTGAACCGAAAAACTGGCAACAAGCCATGACCAAATCATCTTGGATTGAATACATGCAAGAGGAACTTAATGAATTTCAACGTCTTGAAGTGTGGGAATTAGTTCCTTTACCCAAAAACGTTGAAATCCTTACATTGTTGTGGGTATATAAGGTTAAACTCGATGAGTTAGGTGGAGTGCTAAAGAACAAAGCTAGATTGGTTGCTAGAGGTTACAAACAAGCTTTGGGTATTGACTTTGAAGAATCCTTTGCTCCTGTTGCACGATTGGAGGCAATTAGACTATTCCTTGCTTATGCTGCTCACATGAACATGATCGTCTACCAAATGGATGTTAAGACGGTATTTCTTAATGGTGAATTAAGGGAAGATGTCTACGTAAGCCAACCGAATGGATTCGTCAACTCGGAGTATCCTAATCACGTGTACAAGCTCAAGAAGGCTCTTTAAGGGTTGAAACAAGTTCCATGCGCGTGGTATGATCTCCTATCGTCTTATCTCATCTCGAAAGGCTTCTCCAAAGGCAAAGTGGACCCAACATTATTTATTCTCAAGGAGGACAACGACATGATTCTGGTACAAATTTATGTTGATGATATAATATTTGCTGCTACTAATCAAAGACTGTCTGACCATTTTGAGAAAATTATGTCCACACGTTTTAAGATGTCAATGATGGATAAAATTTCATTTTTCTTAGAGTTACAAATTTCTCAGAATCCCAGAGGCATCTTCATTAATTAATCCAAATTTGCTCTTGAATCATTAAAGAAATATCATTTTGAAAATTGTGACCCCGTGGATACTCCAATGGTGGAGAGATCCAAGTTAGATGAAGATAAGGAAAGGATAGCTGTCGATCCTAAACTTTACCGTGGAATGATCGACACCCTTCTCTATCTGACTGCTAGCAGACCTGATTTGCAATTTGCTATATGCATGTGTGCCCGGTATCAGGCTCGGCCTACCGAAAAGCACTTACATGTTGTGAAAAGGATCTTTCGGTATCTTAAAGGAACACTTCATCGTGGTCTGTGGTATCCGAAGGATTTCTCTATTGCACTAATATCATATGCAGATGCGGATTATGCTGGGTGTCAAGATAGTAGACGTAGCACTTCTGGCAGTGTGCAACTTCTTGGAGATAGACTGGTTAGTTGGGCATCCAAAAGGCAGAAAAGCGCTGCAATATCAAGTACTAAGAATACATTGCTATGTCCGGCTGTTGTGCTCAAGTTCTTTGGATGAGATCACAATTAACTGACTACGGTCTTGGATTCAACAAAATCCCGATGTACTGTGATAACAAAAGTGCAATTGCTCTGTGCTGCAACTACGTTCAACATTCTCGGGCAAAGCGCATTGACATACGCTACCACTTCATCAAAGAGCAAGTGGAAAATGGAGTGATCGAACTGTACTTCGTCAACAATGAGTATCAGCTGGCAGATATATTCACAAAGGCCTTAGATCGAGGACGTATCGAGTTTTTGATCGAAAAGCTAGGCATGAAATCATTCTCACCAGCGACACTTAAGGAATTGGAAGAAGAATCTGAAGAATAGTGGTGGTAAACTATTCTCGAGTATCCTTTGATCGTGATCTTGTATATTATCGTATATATTTAAACCACCAAAAGAAAAATACAAAATATAAAACATAGAAAAACCATAAAAAATATAAAACATAGAAAATCCATAAAAAATATAAAATCAAGAAAATCCAAAAATATTTTTCATTTTAAAACGGGCATGTCTTTTAGTACGATAATATTTACGGCCTTAGAAATGTCGATTAAAATTGACACGGCGCCATAAATAGAGTCCGTATAAAAGTTGTACATATTTTAAAACATGCACAGATGGCTTTTATTTCAGACTGCAACCTGCTTTTCGCATTAAAGTCACGTATTTCCTTGGAAAACGTTGGCTCACAACGGGAATTAATTTTCTCGGGTATGATTTACAAGCCAAATCATACAAGGGATCAGGTTTACTTTATAACTTGATCTAACACGAATTAGTGTACGTTTCAGTGCATTAATTTGTCAAAATAAGAGAAATCCTATTGCCACCACGAATCAATTTTTCTAAAACATTAAACGGAAAATGTTTTCATTGGTATTCGACTCTCTAAACAAAGACTACAGCTCTTTAAATAGAAAACGGGTCAATGTTCAAGGGATAGAAAATATCAAATGTTTTTTTGTCATCAATATATCGTCTTCAAGAATATTTTTCAGAAAAATAACCGGTTAAATGTTGTTCGTCATGTGTTTGTCAAGTTTGTGGTACTTAGATATGCTCTAGACCGTTTCTCGTGATTTTGATTGGAATTTAGAGATTAATGTATTTTAGGCATACTCTTTAAGTTCGTTGATTGGTGACATGTGCTCAATAGTTAAAAACCGTGTTTAAGTTTCAAACGACCGTTAAGTTTTTTCCTTAATACACGTTTAACTAACATAGGTTTTTACATAAAGGGCCAAATGAACATTGGAAGAAAAAGAAGGGCCAAAAATGAAAAGTTACTAAACATGTTTAGGTCAAACATAAACCCCCCCCCTTTCTTTCCTCCCTCTCGTTTCACTGTACCACACCACAACATTAATCTTGCCGCCATTAATTTTGATCAAACCTTGCTTTGATTTCTCGATCTCAGAACATCTAAGCTATCATGTCTCGCACTCAAGAGCAACAAATTGCACTTGACAATGAACTCGTTCCTGAAGAGAACTGTCTTTCAATCACTTCCAATAATCATCGACTGAAAGAAGACTTTGTTCCATCACAAGCAGCATTCAGAATTGCCATCGAAGTCCTTGATATCTCCCCGATCAAAAATGCACTACGGATGTCAACAAGTGTTCCCGAAATCTACATGCATGAATTTTGGGCATCCATTAAAGCCATACCAAGCACCAAGTTTTCTTTCAACATCAACGGTCAAAAGAAGGAATTTTCTCTTAAACAATTTCGCAAAATCTTTGGATTCCCTCCACCTAAAGGGAAAACATATGCTAATGTTCCAGACTCATACAAAATAATAGATTTGATTTTGTCTCTCGGTTATGATGCAAAATTGCCAATCATATCTAAGTTTAACACAACTAGGCTTGGACAACCATGGAAGGCAATCTTTACTATCATTATCCGATGCTTGACGGGTAAATACAGAGGAGCAGATTCTATGAGACTTTCTCAGGCTCGTATTTTTTATGGCATCTATAAGAAACTAGATTTGGATTATGCCTCTCTCATATGGGAAGAAATTCATTATCAAGCCTTCCGAAATGTTAAGAAGAAATCCGAACACCTTCAGTTTCCACGATTTACAAAGCTTATCATAAATTACTTTATGAAAGCTGATGAGGCTATTGATCGACGTGGTGGATTCTTTGTTAACTCAGAAGATGATGATTTCTCCGTGCTAGCCATGAGAACTGAAGGACAAAAGAACACTTACTCAGGTATTCCAGCTCCACTTCCGGATACTATGCTCAATGACAAAATCAAGAAGAGTGCTACATATAGGATACTTCTAAAGGAAATGGACGACCACATCAAGAAACTAGCTGTGGGAGAATCTAAGACACCAAAACCCAAAGGAAAAAGGAAGGAAACTGATTCTTCAGAAGCTGATACTCCAACACAAGATAAAGGCAAAATAACAAAAACAGTGTCTTTAGGGGAGAAGAAAAAGGCCAAGGGAAAGAAAACACTTCTCTCCGATGAAGACTTGCTTGAAGACGTGGACGAACAACAACAACCATTGACTAAGAAACAAGAATCCAAACAATTGAAGAAGGCCTTAATACAAAGCAGAAGGGAGACGGGAGGTAGTGGATCGAAACAGCCAAAGACAGCCGAATTGTCTGACATTGATGAATTTGGAGATCCAGATAATTTATTGACGAACCAGTTCAGGGAGATGAAG
Organism: Glebionis coronaria; assembly: GCA_025667525.1. Lineage (NCBI taxonomy): Eukaryota > Viridiplantae > Streptophyta > Magnoliopsida > Asterales > Asteraceae > Glebionis > Glebionis coronaria. Next base: position 554,072,172 of record CM046879.1, read on the forward strand.
AAGATCAACAATACGAACAACAAGACACGTTCCTTGATGATATTCAACCAGAGACAACAGTTACAGGGAGCATCCACAAGGATAAGAGTGTCACCAAATCCTCGTCTTTGTCAGATCCAGTAGGCAAGTACTTGAACTTTGACTCACTTGAATCTAAAGTTACTAACACTGATCTTTCAACAAACCCGAACATGGTAAATGTCCCTGTAACTATGGCCACTACATCAGTACTCAGCACCATTGTCACAACTCATGTCACACCAACACAATCAACTGCTCATCCAACACCATTGCTAGTATCTTCACCCGTCACCCCAGATTTTATGCAAATCATCGAACAACGCTTGAAGGCTCAAGAGGATAAGACTATTCTAGTTACAGAGCAATTAGAATCTTCAAAGACAACCTATGAAAAAGAACTCGCTAGTCTTCGTGATGAATTAGCAAGCAAGAAAGATTTTGAAAAAGAAATCGACCAGCTTCGAAAAGAATTAACAAGTCGTCAACAATCTGAAGAGTCAAAAAGAGAAAATATAGAAGCTATAGTGGAAAGGAAGCAAGAATCAATTAAACGTATTCGCGCACTCAGAGACAAATCAAAGAGGAGAAAGAATGCTACACTGATTGAATCAATCAATGAAAAAGTTCAAGAATCTATTGAAACCGTACTTCCTCCTCTACGAAATGAACTAAAAGACATCGCTGCAAACAAAATGATGATCAAGTCTTCCGACACTCCGTAGTCCGACTTTCTCATAGCTCAAAGACTCACCGATTACGAGTTGAAGAAGCTGTTGCATGCTAAGATGATTCAAGTCGGGTCCTACAACCGAACGCCAGAACAACAAGCCCTTCACAAAGCTTTAAAGACGGCAATGGATCAAGACACCGAGATCTTTGAAAAACATGGCACCGTTGTCCCATACAACACTCTCGATCAAGAAAAAGACGATGAAGATGAGGATGAGTCAGACAAACCCGGTGAATCTTCCAAGAATGAAGATGACGATGACGATGACAATGAAGATGAAGATGAAAATGATGATGATGGTGAAAATGCTGATAAGGGTAAGCGTAACGATGATGATGATGACAGCATGGATGAACGTATAAATGATGATGATGTCAACAATGATGATGATGGTGACGATGATGATAAGGAAAAGAATGACGAAGAGGAGGATGACAACAACAAAGACAAGTCAGATGTTGAAGCAGATCAACCTTCAGGAAAAGGTGACAAGTCTCAAAAGGAAAATCCAACATCTTCAACAGCCGAGGAAACTCCAGTATCTGAGTCACCTCCAACCGGCAGACGCACTAAACACCGTCATGACGCTGATGCTAATCTGATATCGGGTTCACTTCAATCACCTCTAGCTATCACATCTACAACACCACCACAACAACTACCCATCCAAGAACCCGATCAATCTGAAACGTCTAAGTCTACACCAGTGAAGGATACTCAACGCACTCAGACACTTCGAATAATTTTTCCAAATCGACCTTCAGCATCTGTGCAAAGTCATGATATTCCAGAATCGAGCGAACTAGCATGGGTGGATACAGTTAATGTAGATGAAGATGCACCCGAGCAACCTTGGGTCACAGAAGCTGCTGGCACTTGTCCGCTAACTCAAGAAGATGAACCCGATTTCTCCCAAATACTCAACAATCCCATCAACTTCTCTGCATATCTAATCTACAAGTATGGAACTGACAATGTAACTCCAGCGATGGTAACTCGAGCTTTTCATGATCCCACCATCATTCCTACTTCAAGAATCAGTAGAATAGAGGCTGAATACAATGCGAATGAGCTGTTGAAAGCAATGAACCTTCCTCAAAGAACATGTCGTCACATGCCTGAGAATGCTCCTCTCCCGATCGCTGATGCTGACAATCAAATCATACGTGATTTCTTTGTCTGCTATGACCTTGAGTATTTAGTAAATGGTCAGCCAACAAGTATGCGACTTCCTTAACCTTGGTCAAAGCTACAACTTGGGGGTCAATACCTTGGATTGAAGAAAAGTTTGAACGTATATGGGTAAAGAAATTGATTCCTGAGTATGATCATTATGCTGAATTGGGCGCTTCACATTAGGGAGAAACCATACAGAAAGCCTACAGCTACGCATGTGGTTTCAAGTCAAAGACTCCAGTAAAATCCGAGTTCAGAATCAAGGCTATCTTAGGAGTAAGAGTTGAACCCAAAGTCGGATATCATCATGTAACAGAGATCCCATTAAAAAGAGAAGACGACAAATCCTATACCATCACGGAAGGAGACTTCTCGGATCTTCCTCTTGTTGACATTGAAGATATGTTACTGTTGATGACTCAAGACACACTCAAACACCTGAACACTGACGACTACATTGACCTGAATTCAGCTCTACGCATGTATACTCGTCGTATTGTGATCAAGAAAAGAGTTGAAGACTTGCAACTTGGCGTTGAGAGCTATCAGAAGAAACTAAACCTCACGGCTCCATACACAAAGGTTCCTGCTATTCATCACGACAAAAGCCCGTACACAAGCACTACAAAACCGGTTCCAGGCACTTTTTACTTGAATGGATCCGGCGAGAAGAAATTCATGAGAATAGCGGAACTCTCCAAGTTTAGTGACGGGACTCTTGAGCAAGTTCGGGACACATTGATTCAGATCAACAGAACCAAGAAGCATCCCCAACTTACCGTCCAGTGGCACAAAGGGTACGCAACAAGTGCTAACTACCTGATAAACAAAATCAATGAGAAGTTGCGGGAAAGACGCTTGATGAGGAGTATTGAACGATTCTTTGGTGGCAGACCATATGGAGCGCACCACAAGCTGATGCAACGATCCATCTAATTGGTCGTACTATCTCAAGTCTATTCCATAATTGGTTAAATTTGTGAATATGTTAATATTGTAAATATTGTGCTTTTGTGGCTTGTTGTAGTGTGAAAGTATGAAAATGTTTCAAGAATTTCTCACGAGATTCTAAATCTTTCAAAATCTATCATACTCAAGCACTACAATTAACCCTCATTAATTTGAGGGGGAGCATTAAAAATGTTCTTTGGCCAACATTTAATTTCAATTTATTACCCAAAGACCCGTTAATCCATTAATATCCAAAATATTGATAGTTAACATTTTGGAAATAGGAGAAAATAGGATTAAGGAGACTTAATGATACTTGGCTAAACAATGAAAAAGGCTTAAAAGATAAACCAACTTAATATGTGTAATGCACATGTTAAGGAGGAGCGTTTTTGATGATCAAAACACTTAAGGCACAAAAACTTTGATTATAATATCACAAGTGCTTTAAGTGATTTTTCAAGGATTTTTCATGGTGACAATACTTACCCAAAACACACTTAATTCACGACGGATGTGGTGACAAAAGGGTGGTAGGTATAGGTATTAGTCCAATGATTCATCAGAATCGATGGAATCTTCCCAAGGACAATTCCCTAGATAGAATTAGAAGTCCTAGGAAAGATGGAGAATGATTGTGAACGTAGCTGAATGCCGACCAAGTACTTAAGCTAGCACTGGAACAATCACAACAAGGTGCTAGTGATGACGTATTGGTAAGCATTGAAGGGGTTGAAGAATGAAAAAGAATTGTAAAGATAAAGGGTGTAAAGAAAGAATCCCTCCTTACAACTTTAGGCAGAAACCGGGTCAATACATATGCTATTGAGATCATTTTTCAATGATTCTCGATATTGAAGATAGACATCATCGACCCAGTGATGCAATGCACAACCCTCCCCAGCTAACTCAAATATCTCTCAAAAGATATTTGTTTTAATCACACGGAGTTCAACACGTTATCTGTTGGTCTATTCACTCCGAATAGACTGATATTGAAAAGGTGGCAATCCTCTCCAGCCATCGCTCACTAAATCAAAACGTACTATCGAGTCTAGATCCACGAGATCATCAAAAGTCTCATTAGGACACTTTCCATTTATTCCTTGCTTTTTCACACACTGTGAAAAGTAAGAGATCTTTATGAGTCCTACGCAGTATTCCTGTAATATTTCCAGAACATCCGAGTGATACGCAAGTAACACAATGAAGATGGAAATCCTGCTTGAGCCAACATCAAACAAGCTCATGGTAGGTGACACGTGCGGTTCTTTAAGAACCAATCTTGTGAAAACTGGAAAGAAACAGTAGTTTAATTCTTAATTGAACTTAAACTCGTTCCAGGCCTCTACGCATTATCGTATGATCTTGCCAGAACACTCAGAGTGACACTCTTTAGTGTTCACAGTGACGAGTGGAAATCCTTCTAGTGTTAACATCAAACAACACTTGGTAGGTGACGTGCAAGATTCTATATGAATCAAGCTCGTGATAACTGGAAAGCAACGATGGTGAAAATCTTAATTGAAATTCACTTGTTCCAGGTTTCATGAATTGACGGCTTCAATCACAGGGATAATTTATCCAAGTGATTCACTCTTTATGTTCGCAGTCAGGCTTAGTGATCGTCGAATAAAGAGAACGGGTTTACCCGCGAAATCCTGTCAGGAAGTTACTTAATTGAAACTATCCATCACAGGTACGATATCTAATATCGTCCAACGTTCTTCACCGACCGGAAGGTAAAATGCTACCGATTTAGAATGAAATGTTCTAAGCCATTTCGTTCATGTCTTGTTATGTTGCGGCATTTGAAGACGGTGGCGTTGCGGTGTACCAGATGAAGTCGTTTCCACATGCTTATGTTTTTCTACATCAATTTCAGCAAAATTCAAGAAAGTTCAAAATGAAGTCTTCCACTGTACCAAACTCTGAAGCTTTCAAGAATTCAACAAAAACATAAGTGTGTGGAACATGGAGTCACGAGGAGGCAAGAATCACAAGAAGGAAAAGATCGCACGTGAAAGGTCAAAAGAACAATGCTCTAAAGCCAAAGCCTAACGAATTAACATCAACATATTCACAACAAAAAGAAAACATAAAAGAGAAAGGACTACGAGCTGAAGAACGAAGACTTAGTATAGTATGCTGGGTTTAGAATTTTGTAATTTGGAGTGACCTCCCTTAGGGGGAGATTGTTAGAAATACGTTTTTAACGTATATTAAAAGTATTGGTCACTCCAACAATATTGTAATACATTTAGTAGCTCGTAGTTAAAGGTTAAGTTATATTAATGATTAACCCGGCTCATGGGCTTGTCATGGGTTGGAGGCCCAATTCCATTAAGGACTTGGGTATATAAACCCCTTTCCACCATCGAAAGGGTGTTGGTTGTTTTACTCATTTTCACACATTTATAAAAGTTTCTTTGTTTCTCTCTCTACTTCTCTCTCTAGAATAACAACAACCCTCTTGATTAGTTGTAAGATTATCACGATTCTACAACTTTCGTATATATTTGTGTCTTATTTTCCCAATATTACCAAGACTCATATACTAAACCTGGTTAACAATTGTTTTTTAATCAATTTCAGATTCAACAACAAATGGTTCGGCACAATCGTCTCAACAACAACAAAAAACAAATCAATGCGATTCTTACCAATAACCATCCGACCAACAGTGCCATGACCCACAACAACAACAACAACAAGATGAGCCACTCCCGACCTCGACATCTAAAAAAGAAAACGTTTGAAGGCAAAATCTAAAGATTTGTTGAATCACAAGTCCAAGGTTTGGCAAATGCAGGGACCCAAGCCGAGAATTTGTTTTGGCGGAATCTTACATAGAAGTATCCGAGGATCCAAAATTCGGTTCCGGTAAAAAAGGATACGTTTTGGTCTAAAGTTCTAAATGCGTATGCGGTAGCCAAATCCAAGAATACGTGACATGCACCAAGAACATGTTAACATGAAAGTGAGCTCGAATGAATCGATAAGTGAGTAGGTAGAATTCGTTCGTGGAAGTAACGAGTGTAATAAGTGGAGACAACGATGCGAATTAGATAACGAGGGTTGAAATGTTGTATATATAAGAAACGAGTATGGAATTTAAGCAAAAGAGTGCTTGGAACCTTTTAGAGACAAGCATAAGTGGTGAATCCTTATTCAACACAAGCAAGACAAAAGCGACTTCGGGTTACCAACAAAAAATCCGAGCTTTTCGAATCCGATGCATTGTCGTGTCCTACCGGGATACACCAAGTTTCAAAAACTCAATGTTTATCCAACTCCACCCTAGTTCCGGTTCAAACACAAAAATGTTTGAAGCGATTATCCAGTAACAGTACGAGTTGTATTGCAAGACAAGGATAGACATCATACAAGCCGAGGAAAACAAGAAAGTTGTTTAATCAATTCTCAAATGACTGAGACGGATATGAGGGTGTTACAAATTAACACCAGCCATATGGATATGATGGACGCGAATATTATAAACACACAAAAATCACGAATCTGGGCTCGTTATGACTCAAATAACTAGTTTATTTATGTATTTTTTTAATTTAATTTCTTTTAATTTAACTTTTTTATTAATGTAATATTATAAATTTAAGTTTAAATGAAAAAAATTCTTTGACATCACATCAATCATACTATTTAAAAATATGATGTCCACCAAATTCTAATATCAAAGCCAATTTTTCCATGTGGCGCCTCATTTTCCTTTGGCACCTCTTTGTGGACCTCAACTCTACCCAATACTCTAAAAGTGGTGCCAAAAGAAAAAAGTGTAGTCACGAGAAATCTTTTGCATCACAATTTCAAATCATATCATTGACACCAAAAAATGTGATACCAAAAAAGATTCTTTTCATTTTATATAAATACATAACATAACTTAAAATAATTAGTATTAAATTAAAAACATTACATTAGTCAAAAAATATTATATTAATTAAAAAGCATTATAATTAAAAAGACATAAATAAACTATTTGTTTTGGTAATTGGATTGGATTCGTGATTTTGGACGTTGATGGTGGTCGAGTCAACCGGACCTATCATGCTTTTTGTCGATTTGTAGCACTTTTATCTCCGATTTTATCTTCTGACATTTTATTAATTCAACTCTTGCGTTTGTTCAATGGTGGTTCAAATTCATTTTGATGAGCAGAAAAAAGAAAAGAAATATATAAGTGTGTTTTATAAATATATTGGATATGTATATAAAATTTTGAAATAAAGAGGTATTTATGTTATATTTAAAAGTTATAGTTTTGGAAAAAAAAATGAGTATTTGATACCGAAACGGCTAGAAAATACCTCTCCGGCCATAAGTTCGAAAAAAACACTTTGACGTGGGTTGGTCGTCTCGGCGCCAGACCCTTTCACGCCCTGTTCGGTACCTTGTATCGTTATCTACCTCGTTCCACAGAGAAAAACGCCATATTTGGTGTTGTGGTACCCCATGATGCTCTTACAACAAAGAGGAAGAATAGACCAATTACATGATAAAATATTTAGTTTTTCTAGGTTTGTGAATTATTTATTGTTTATTAAAAATAAACTTTATTAAATAAAGAAATGAATTTTATGATATATACAATTAAAAATTATCATAAAGTAAACATTAAGTCTGTTTATATGACAAAACTAAATGTGTCGGTGTTTAATTTGAGCCTTTCAAAACGATTAGCTAAATGAGTTTAGTTATACTTGAGATATATGAGTTCATTAAACCGAACTCTTCAATTTGAACATAATACGAATCATCACTAATTATTATCTTTTACCATATGTATCAAACAAAAAATATGAAACGATTCTATTTTGATGTAGTTTCAATATAAAAGATAAAGTTTAAACACGAAAATAAATGATGAAGAAAATAAACATCCAAATTAAAAATTGATAACAAAGACAAAATAGAAAAAAAAAGTAAAAAAACGTATAGTTGAATGAGAGATTAAGAGGTGTTAACACAACATTTTTAACTAGTTTAATAAGAGGTATATAACTCCAAACGCCTCTTAATAATTAAGAAAAAACAAACACTCCTAATATTGATGGCCACTTATAGCCTCTCACTGACTAGAAAGAAAGTTAAGACACTTAACATTTGAACGCTATGAACAAGTCAGATAAATAGGTTGTTAAGAAATTTTAACTACCTAAAGTGGACGAAGGCTTAACGGGAATTAAAAGCATATAATTGAAAACTTGAAAATTAAAAAATACAGCTAAACAAACACATATTATACACCAACTTAAACACAATTAAGTATCAACAATACAAATTAGAAAGCTAATTTTACATCTTTTTAAGCATATATACATTAAGGGTAAAAGCTACATATTACCAATGTATTATCTGTTTTGTCGCTGATTTACCAACGTACTCAAGTAAATACTGGATACACCCATATAACTTGTTTACGTGTTCCGTATTGAACCCTAAAACCGACTGACTTCCATGTCAGCACTACGTAGGATCCACGTATGCACGCTTTCCATGTCAGCTCCACATAATCACTTCCATGTCAGCTTGGGCCACTCCATTACACCTCTTTATGCACATCGGCCCACTCTATCTCTCACATATTTTCCCCCTCTTATAAACCCTAACCCTAACTTTTAAACAAATCTAACACTAGCAAATTGAAGCAATAAAAATGACGTCTTCTTCTTCAACCCAATCTAGTCGATGAAACCATATCATTCCAACTCATTTCAAATGTGATATGCCTTTGATGACACTTGTTTCTCGGACCCTGACCAACCCTGCTAGGAGGTTTATGATTTGTCCCAATTGTTACGTAAGTTTATCTTATTATTCTCTTTAATCCAAATTGTGAACCCTAATTGTTACCCCCAATTGTTATGTCTAATTGTAAACCCTAATTTTTTAACTTGAAAATTGGTTTAAAGAGTTGTAAATGTTGGTATTAGAAAGATATTGAGCTAGAGAGTGAATGTTATAGATATCATCTTCGTGAAATGTACTTGATTTGAAATCCTATTGAAAGAGATGACCTTGAAACTGTATGAGAAGCAGGGATGCACTAGTCCTAATATAAGTTGAGTTTGCAATTAACCAGACTGAAATGGAGGAATTAAAGGCTGAAGAAAAGAGAAAGAATCCATGGCTTTTGGAAAGCAGTTGTGATTGTTTTGATTGTGTCAATTGGAATTGTTCTAGCTCTAAAGTAGGTTTCATTAACCTTAGCTTATGTAGGTATGATGTGTTGTAATGGTTTAGACCTAAGGATGATGTTGTATGTATGTTAATTTCCAGGCTATAACGCCGTTGAACATGCTGTATTTTGTAGGCTTAAATGCCTTTGAATGAATTATAGTTTGGATAAAACTATTTTTCTCTATTTACTTCATTTTTGTTGTGGTATAAAATTGTAGTATAAGATGTATTTCTAAAAAAATAGGAAAGTGTATACATGTATTAGGAAATGGGTCAAAGTGTCATAGATACATGTAAGTGTAGACATGTGTAAAGGATTTAATGCCAAAGATCATTTCCAATAAAAAAACCTATATAATTCCTCTACAATCACCCTCTGCCAAGCCCCCTTATAAATGACACAAACCCTTCCTCATTTCCATTTACTCTTTCTCTTCCATCTTAAAACCCTAGTGAAGTAAAGCAGATGATACTCAGGAACATGGATAAGGAAAAATGTATGTTTTATTTTTCCATAATGCCTATCTATAATAGGTCTAACTGATTACAATTTTGATTTAACTTGCAGAAATCATATGTGTAAGTAGTAATAGTAGCAGTGATGATGAAATGAATGATACTGGGGATCATAACCAAGATATACCACTAGCTTTGCTACAGTGGTATGGTTATGATAATATCGAACAATACAAGGTAGATGATAACTTTGATAACAATGATAATCCTATAAACAACTATATCAGGAAGAGCGTAGGTTTATGGTCTAAGAAGCCTGATGAGGAAGGTTCAACATGTAAATGGAAATCATTCAAAGATGTTGTTAGGGCTAGGGACTTTAAGGATGAAATGGAAGGATCTTTTATACCAGTTGATAGGTTTTCCAACAAAAAAGTTCATTCCAAAAGTCATGTTCCGGTCATTGGTTTTGTTCTGGGACTTGTAAATCAGACGAATTGGGAGCATATTCTTGGACAATCAGTTGTCAATGGAAAGAGAAAATCCAAGGTTTGATATCTATGATATGATGTTGTTTAATGATTTATTATGTATTTGGTACTTTGAGTATGTTGCTTGAAAAATGGCATGGTTTATGTATTTGGTACTTGTAGTATGTTGTCTGAAAAATGGCATTGTTTATGTACCCTTATATCTTAATGGTTTATGTATTTGGTACGCTTGTATCCTAGAACATATGGGTGGTCAAAACTAGTTTTACCCATTCACATGGGTCAAAGGTTGTATGCTTAAAACACTAGCACATTGCACAATGCTCAATTAACATGGGTCAAAGGTAGTATGCACAAATCACCACCACATGGCACAATGCTCAATTTTACGTTCTCCAATACATATCACATGCTTAGAGATGCTAAAGTAATTAAACAAACACATGAGACTTTAAACAAAATAAGTTCACCATTCGTCTGGGGCAGTGCAGGCATTGTTTTCCAAGAACAAAAGATATATAAAATATGTGCTTTTCAGCCCACATGAACCATGAAATTATATCTTAGTTCCTATAGATTTAGATACAACAACACAATCATATAAAGAGTGTTAAGGAGAAACATCAAATGTTAAATTTGGTGTAGATCTAGTGCCTTTATCATCAAACTTGAAAAGCATTTTCTGGTTTGAAATTATTTCATATCTACCTCTTTGTTTGACATAGATTCTAAGTGGTGGTGCCTGATCATTCTTCTTGTTAGTTGGTGGTGGAGTGATTTCATCATTCTGCTTAATCATCGGTGCCTTCCTATTATTTTTTGATGAAGTTCCAGTTGCATCATCAATATGTTTATCTTGCATATGGATATCCCCTTGCATATGTTGATCAACAGATTCTTGTGTGGCCTAAGTTTGATTACCAAATGCAATCCTGCTTGAAGGTTCTTCTGCCACGAGTTCCTCTTCTGATTCCTAGTGTGAAAGATACATTCAATCTATCTGGGCTATATGCTTGTTCAACCAAGTATGAATCTAGGTACTCTTTCTCATTCCTTTCTTCCTCTTCTAAGTATTTCCTAACAGCTTCTTCATCTTGTCTTAAAAATGTTCTTGTATACAGTTCATATAATATTAGGTTATTAATAAGGTGATACATGTTCTGCACATGTATTATCTAAAATATAAAATAAACAAAAATTACATGTTCATCTGTTAATGGACCATCAACATACCAAGCACTTAGACAACTACCATCATTTCTTCCAGAATTGTCACATCGTCTTCTTCCCCTACTAGCCATGCCACCTCCTCTTTTTCCCCTACCAGCCCTGCCACCTCCTCTACCAATTGTTGTTTTTTTTTCATTGACAACAAGAGATGATCCTCCCCCACTCTTACCTCCTCTACCAACAGTTGTTGCTTTTTCATTGACAAAAAAGAGATGATCATCCTCCCACTCTTCCACCTCTTCTACCTATCCCACCTCCTCTACTAGCACACTAAGGTCTCACAGGTTATGATTAGCTTCCAACTAGTCTTACAGTCTTTTTAGGTGGTGGTATAGTTGGGTTTTTTCATCCAGCCTTGTTGTGACTAACTTGCCAACAATTTCTACATGTCATTCTTCTTCCTACCCTACTAACGTGCGTACCCTATGTACCTTCCTTAGTTGATGACCTTATCCTTTCTTTTTGTGGTCTTTCTGAAATTTTTCTTATGATTAGGGGTAAGGGTGGAGTTTGTTGACTTCTCTTCTAGAGATTAGTTTCACACAATGGTTTGATATAGAATTGGTAAGCATTAAACCACATATGTTGACTATACGAATAACTTACTCCATCACATGGATCCTTGTTTAAGTGCATTTAAGCCGCCATTTCATGAACACAAGGCATTCCACTGAGTTCCCAATGCCTACAGTTACAGATCTTATGAATTAGATCAACACCATTACTGTGATCACCCATTCTGACTTCTAGTTCTTGATAACCACTTGGGTAAACAAACCAGTCTTTGTAAAATAAAATAAATACAAAATGTAGGTTAATGTAATGACGTGAGTATAATAAAGCTAAGTAAAGTTAATGGTTTTGAGTTTACCTTTAGTCAACTTTTAGTTTTTCCAACTACTTCCTAACTGAAGGATTTATGGTATCTTCTAAGTTCAGAACCTTGTTTTTCATTACTATTAACATTTGCATAATATAGATTCTTATCTATTCAAGCATGGTTATTATTGGTTTATTTCTTGGTATCAATATGGCCCTATTAAAACTCTCACATGTTCCATTCTCAAATGCAACACATCTTTTATCCATTTCAAAAGAATCCTTAGACCAACTGTTGGGATTTCTTGAAATAAGATAATCATCTGCAGACTCATTCAAATTTCTTATCTAATCTATATATAAGGTAAATTGTTGTTCTAGTGTACTTGTAGCAGTATCCCAAAACAACCTTTTGACCTAAACACCACTATGCCTTTTCTTAAAGTTAGTATAAATATGCTTAGTACACTTCTTATGCTATACATGGGTACCTAATATGATACAGCATCTATAAGCCCCTATAGGAATGAATAATAATAATATTATTAGATGATGGCTTCAATAATATTGGATAAATAAAATAAGTTAGGGAAACTTTAGCTTATGAGAATCTAAAATGATGGTTAACCCTGTTCCATTTTCCAAATTCAGGTCATCATGTAGAAGGGTTAAGAACCAACTCTAGTTTAATACATTTTCTACTCTTACCACTGTCCATGCAATAGGATACATTTGATTGTTTGCATCCCTACCCATTGAAGTTAATAACTCCCCCTACATGTATGCTTTAAGAAACATCCATCTAAACCTATAACCTTTCTATAGCCAACCAACCATCCGTCCTTGACACCTTTAGAACATGCATACATCCTTTTGAAATAAGTCTTAACATAATTAGTGTCTTCAACATCTAACCTGCAAGTTGATCCTGCATTTGAATCTATAAAGCTTGTCTATACTCTCACAACTTCCCATAATGATCAATAAGATCACCTTCATGATCATACAAGGTTGTTTGTTTAGCTCTTTGGCATTGCCTTAAACTCACATCAATCATGTAATTCTGCGTTATTTCTTCTTTCATTTTCCTCAAAGGAATGAATGGATCTTTTATAATCTCTGTGGCACACTATGTAGTTATCCATATATAGGTAACAAGTGTGACAAGATTGTAGTTCTTTGAGCATTTGTGATCAGTGATGAGGGATTTTATTTGGAATGAGTTTTTTTAGGACATCCAAGATGCATACAACCTAAAAGGACAGTTGGGTTTTTTGTATTTTAAAACTGCTTTCCTTGTCCATTTCTTATTTGGACTATGACTAGGACTTAGAAAGGGGGATTTTCTTGTTCTAACACCACTATAATCCGTACATGGTTTTTTAAAATTTCGTTTCTTAGTAAACACCATTTTCTTATTGAGCATCTTAAACTTTGAACCCTCTTTAGATGTCTTAGGAAAATCACACTTTTTTCTATTCTTGTTAAAAAAAACCTTATCCTTGTTACCTGTCTTCCGTGCAGACCTACCCTCCTCAATATTCCTACCATAATAAACTAACAAACATTTTCAGTCATTTTTCATGAACCACAATAGGTATCCATGTGCAACTCCATAGTTACACAAGGCCAGTTTCAATTGATCACTATCTTCATACCTCATACCAAGGATTCATTCCATTTGGTTACAAGGATTGGTTCCATTTGGTTCCAAGGTATGTTAGAGTTAAAAACAGGATATGTCACACCTCTCCTAACCTTATAATGGGGGTCAATTGTATGTGCATCGGGATTTTCTTCAGAGATGTTCAATAGCGTAGCTAATGCTTTAGGTTTACAACCTCTATACAGACTAGTATCAGAACAAAGGTTATTCAAGAAATCTTCATATGTTGTGATGTTTCTAATGACTACATCATCCTTACTAGTGTTATAGAACTCTACATTCTCTATTCCTTCCATATTATCACTATAATACTCATCATCACTAGAGTAAGTATTCTCAGGTTGCTCATTCTAATAATTCAAGTAATTCATGCATCATATCCAAAGTGTTCAACATACAAGTCAACCATAAACCCATTATCATACTCAAGCTTAAAAAAAGCTTCTACATCAGAATCATCTTTTAGCTCTTTTATACCTAACCCTAGCTTTTTACCAATTTTACAATAATACACTGTTTTAACATGACCTAAAGCTAGCCTCTTAACAATATCAATCAACTATTCAAGTGACATACCTTCAAAATCAATAAATGTGAATTGTTTTAGGTCACCTTGAACATACTTCAATGGACTAGGTATAAATACGTCATTGTGGTACAAATTAACAGTAAACACCTTCAATTTATTCGTTGTATGCTTATCTATAAAATTAGGGTTTCATATAAAAGTAAGGCTTTTTTAAACTGACATCAGAGATTAGTATAATTACAAATAATAAGAGTTTTGCCTTTAGACATTGTTGGCTGATTGAAATTAATTGATGCAAATCAGTGATTTCATATGCATTGTCTGTGTGTTTGTGCTGTTAAGAAAAGTAAGGTTGTGTACTTAAGGTTGGAGTGGATGAAGTATATAACGGTTAGTGGAAGTAGATGTGTTATTACTTAAGTGGAAATAAATAAATAGAAAATCATACGTGGATATTAGCAACCGGTAGCAAGTCGTAAAATTGGTCAACTTAACCCATTAATTGCAATTACATTGGTTAATTATGTATTTACTTGAGAGTATATTGGTTAATCAAGGACAAAACCGATAGTACATTGGTAATGTGTAACTTTTACCCATACATTAAATCAACACATAATTAATACTATGTTAACACACTCAATTACTTAGACGTACAATAATATTTTCACATTATACGACCTAAGCAATCTACCACTTAATCCAAAGTATAAACTAGTTAAACATATCAACGAAAGTTATGTTTAGGGTGTGTTTGGTTACACGAGCAGTTAGCAGCGGCAGTTAGCAAGAGCAGTAATAGTTAGCCGTAGCAGTAAGCAGTATTAATTAGCAGTAGCAGTTAGCAATAGCATATAATTTATAAAAGTGTTTGGTAGATTAGCAGCAACTGTAATTTAAATGTGTGAAAAGACATAAAAGGACATAATCATATAAATAAGATACTCTTTAAAATTAAATGTGTTATATTAATGAGGGTATTTAAGTAATTTATTAAGTCTAAAGCTCTTCATTAATAATGCTCATCTAAAAATGCTCTTTGAAAGAGCATATGAGAAAAAAGCATTTTTATGAGAAATGCTAATGCTTATTGCTCTTACCAAACAAACCTTTTTAACAATTATGCTAAACGCTAATGCTAATTGATAAAAACGCTCTTAAAAAAGCTGTTACCAAACACAGCCTTAATACATCTCAAAGAGAAAGTACATGTTATTATACATAGTTTTGTACAAAACTATAAAACACATAAAGCTTAATACAATTTATATACTACCAAGTTGATGGTATTTATATTTCTAAAAATTGAACCGGATTAGCGGGTTTAACCAGGAACCGAAATCGCCATCGGTTCGGTTAGTCAATATAAGCTTTCAGAAAACGAACTGAAAAGAATCAGTCGAAACCAATAAAACTCGTGAACCGGGCGATCATTTCTTTTGGTCTTCTTACGATTAATCACAAAATATCCATCGTCGCAAAACAAGATTACCCGTAATTTTTTGGAAAATAATCATTATTTACAAAATGATACTAGTAATAACACTTGACAAACACCAAGATATGAGAAAAGGAAACCTGTAAGGCATGTGTCGCATATATTATTTATGCATCTCAATCATTTTTCTATAATTCTACTTTTCATATAGTATCTACTCAATTCCTGAAATCTGAGTCGAATTTGACGCAAGTACATTCAAGAAATTATCTAGAAGAGAATTCAAATAATCTACAATAGGCATACTTTGACAAGCTTCAAATCTGAGGGGCCCAAAAACAGTTTAGCCCAAAGCTCATTTTGTCTCATAAATTATAGTTGGAAAAATACTACAACCATTGAGGGTAATAATCTTAAAATCTTACGATTTTATAAACCTTATAATCTTAAAGGCAAAAGATGATCATAATTTTACGTAAAATCTTTGTAAGCTTAAGATTTACTAAAATACCGTCAAAGATGATTTTACGATCTAGTCGTTTCTAATCCTACTTTTTTCCTTAAACTTCAAAGTATGTTGTATTCTCATGGACTTTAAATAAAGAGAATTGTTAAAACCACAAAAAGTTTATAAAAACATATCCACATAATAACTTAGCAAACATATCCATATTATGTGGGAAATAATTTTGTAAACTTTTTGTAGGTGTAATCATAATTTAAGACAATATTTCCATTTTTTTTTTATTTTTTTTTGAACGGCTAAGACAATATTTCCATTATATACTAATATAATTTTGTGTTTATATTATATTATATAATACAATATTACACACATTATTAAAAAAAATAACAGTGAATCAATTTTATAATCTTGATCTTGCAAAACCGAAAACAACAAAACGATCAAAAACGAAACGATCATAAATATGATCTCAACCTATAAAAACCTTAAATACGACCATATACATATATAGGCTATTACTGGCTTCCTGCTATTAAAGACATTATCTTTCCAATAATGAAAAAAAAAAATAACACTTATAAAGATATATAATCCCTTAAAGTTCATATGAGCTTTACCAGTAAAGTTCTCTCACAAAAATAAATTAAACAGGATCCCTCGTTACCTCTAAAGTTCGAAGTTTAAAGGATCTCTACTAAAACTTATCAAAGCAAAAAAAATGACTTTGCGAAAGACTTTTGAGTTATACCATGAGGGAGTCGCTTTTTGAAGAAGCTACAAAGAACGAAACGGAAAACAAACTTTTGCAGCATATTTTTGCCCATTTACATAATTATCCATCAACTATGCTGTATCATACATTTCACCGTAATGAAAACCAAAAAACCAACGAGGGTACCAAAGAAAGTAGAAAGTACTGGGGTTTTTAACTTAAACCCCATTACCCAAAATGTACACAGCATTTAAATTAACTATTCAATGCAAAAAAAAACACAAAATACGTGTGGCAATAACTTCAGTTTAAAAGCTCAAAGAATAACCTTCTTAGCCGCTCACATGTAATTTAATCCATATTGTTCTCATACGGTAAGTAGTTCCTGAAAGCAAATGCATAGCATAAAGATTTTGAAGTTAAGCTTGAATAGAAACTCAAATAATGAACAGTAAGCATGGCAAGTAATTACCTTCTCCTTCTGTTTGAAGATGGTGTCTATCTTTTTCATGTACTCGTCTGTCACTTTCTGCAAGAAATATAAGCGAGAATCAACGTCCAGTTTATTATATTATTGTAAAAGCATGTCTCATGTTCGCAAATCAGGAGAATTGCAGGTCTGCAGCAAATAAATTATTTCGCTGGTTCTGTCTTGAAGGGTTCAAAATGTGTTACGCTAAATTCAATACCTGCAAATCAGCTGCCAAATCTTTAGCATTGTCTTCTGAGAGCTTTTTCTCCTGCAAATTATAACATCGAATTATGGTAAGAAGGTGGAAAACGAAGATATTTTACTAGTATAAAGTTTAAGTTCAAACCTTTTCAAGTTTATCATACGATTTAATGGCATCTCTTCTTATGTTTCTGATTGCTACCTGCATAACAGATGTAAAGAAAACTATAAATTTGAAACCAAACTAAAAAAGTGACCAGACTTGCAAACCACCTAAAAAATACTTACCTTCCCTTCCTCAGCTTGCTTTGCAACAACTTTTGACAGTTCCTGCAATCAAAAGGATTGTGATTAAACTACAGAGAACTAAAAGCATGTTGACGGGAATAAAAGTGGGAGCACCTTTCTTCTGTCTGATGTAAGTTGTGGAATGGACAACCGTATCACTTCCCCATCGTTACTTGGAGTCATACCAAGATCAGAGTTGACGATGGCCTTCTCTATAGACTTTAAGCTGAAAAAAGTGTCATATGTGGTATTAACAGGACATAGTTTTTGCATGTTATAAGAAAACCGTCAAACTAAATAACTGGCAAACTGAACTGAACCGAACAGATATAGAGGTTAACTGCCCAATGTGACTCAGATTCGGCTAAGAACATGTGGCAATCCATATTCTCTGATCGGGTACTTCGATTTTGACCCGCATTTTTTATTAATGGGTCAATTCAGGTTGTGTTTGGGTTAAACCAAGAAATATGGCAAAAAGGGAACAGTTCAGCCAGGAAAGTCGTCCAGCGTCTATTTAGAGCAAGCAACTTCCAAAATCAATTCATTAAAAGATTTGTCTTAATAATATTGTTTTCTTAATAACTGATTTAACCATTATACAAAGATAAAATAAATGGATAACAGAGTGTTGCAGATTGACCCGTCAGTTAGATCCTTACTAACAAAATAACAAATGACCTATGTCGACTTGTTGCCCAACCCACCACCCTTAAGACAGAACATATCAAACTCTGCATCTTTAAACACCTTCTTTTATACACCGAAGAAAAAAAGGTAATGACTTGGAACATAATTTCTTAGATCGGTTTATTTCTATCAATTAAAGCTTTCAACTTTAACTACCCGGCAATGGAGAGATAGGTAGGAGTTTTAATAGATCTTATTTTGTACAGATTGAAGATTCAAAAACTATGTAGCACAGGAGATCGGGTACCTAGATTTGTCATAAGGTTGCACTAAGAGAGAGCTTGAATCAGGAGTGCTAATTTGCGCAATCGTCTTCAAATTGACAGGAGAACCGTAGTACTCCACCTACAGACAAACAAGTGGTTGTAATAAAATCAAGACTTGTATTGCACGACGATTAGCAAGAAAACTGAAACTCGTTGATTTATTAAAGCATGGATACGTTTAGAAATTTGAACCACGAAGGTGGTCAATCCCACGGGGTCTTGTGTATGTATGATTTATGAGGTACTATTAGGTCTTAGTTTCGATTCTGCAAGGTATATCAGTTCTTTTTGCAGTGGTCTAACCATTATAGATAACTTGGTTGTTCAA
Organism: Glebionis coronaria; assembly: GCA_025667525.1. Classification (NCBI taxonomy): domain Eukaryota; kingdom Viridiplantae; phylum Streptophyta; class Magnoliopsida; order Asterales; family Asteraceae; genus Glebionis; species Glebionis coronaria. The sequence continues at coordinate 554,091,303 of CM046879.1, forward strand.
AAAAGAAGTGACACGCACTACAAAGGGGGGCAAGCTCTAACCTCAACTTTCTCGAGCATTGCAGGATTTGATCGTCCCGTCCTTATGGAATTGAAATTTGATAGCACACTGTCGATAGCTTTATCCATTCTTTCTTTCTAAAAATATAAACAATAAATCACAGATAATAAAATCACATACTTGAACACAATCCTTAAAGATTGCATAACTAGAAAATGCAATAGATTTTGTTAATCAACTTACCACACTCTTTTCAATCAGAGATTTCTCGGCCTCGATTTCTTCCATGGTGGCACACTTGATGGTCGCATCTCTGAAACAAAAGCACAACACGATAACACAATCATGTTATATGTACATAGATCAACAAACACACACGATGGAACTATAAACATGCTTTTGTGATCTAACGCCTCAAGCTTAGAGAAACAGAATGATCCAATTTAACCTCAAATTTTATCTCAATAATCATATGCTGCTGCAAAATTTTGAAAAATCTATTTAACATGATCTAAGGAGGTATATGGAATTTCATTTCTACTATATTAAGTATGACTTGAAGAACCATAATCAAACAAATAGTTAAACGGTTTAGGTTTCTCTCAATTATCAGCTTTTGTAAAATCTAGCCCTTACCTGGTTAACCTTACTGTTTAGACTGTCAAGTTTCACCAATTTATATATGCCGTAATTAGTTTCATAAGCACTTAAAATTGATTTCACAATCCAAAGTGCCATATGATATTACATCCAAACACCCTTGCCAAACATAGTCTATTTGGATTGAGGGTTTTCGGAATGAGGGAGTGTGATATCAATGATTAAAGGTGCTTGGCTTGAGAGAAATGGGTATTCAAATTAGTGACGAGACCCTTGAATTGATTTAATGCGTCAAGGGATTGGGCGTGACCAACTCATTCTCCATTTCCCGTCGATTATATATCTCCTCCGTCCAAATGAAAAAATTAACAGTGCCCTTTTATAATGCATAAACTAAACACCCGGTTTTGAAACCCATTCCATTCCTCCGCATTGTCTATAACCCGTATTTTATCTACCCCCAATCAAAAACCACTTACTTGTTCTGAGATTTTGCAACAACCGAGTTCCAAGCACACCCACAAAAAATGACTTAACTCCCCTACCCCAAACCAACATGAATGGCCTAAAAAATAAGCAAAGTTGGTATTTGGTTTGCAGTCGGTAATCACTATTAATATGAGTATACCAGTAAAAAAGTAAACATAGAAATCGGTATGTTTACTTACAAACTGATGTTTCGTGTATGCATTCAAGAAAAACCACCATAAAGTTATCACAAGGGAATGAAAAAATCTAAGATCAACCGCAACAATATGAAAAAAGATTCCATACCTAATCCCATTAGCGGGCTGGAGACGACCCAATTTTAACAAAGACTTGATTCCTAATCTTAAAACCTATAGTTTTATACTAAAGAACTTCTCAACTTCTATCATTCACATTTTCATCCTTCCCTAACCCGTATTCCAAACACGCCCTACAAAGCTAAAACAATGGTAATGCTTAAATGGTACTCACTACAAGTCCTGTGTAAATAGCCCCTAAGGGGGTCAGTGGCGGAGCTTGGATAAGTTCATAGGAGGGGTAAACATGGAGTTGTTTCGTTTTAGAGGGGCCAATCCTTGAAATTCCTCCTAAGTAAGAAATAGCGAAATTTACATATGAAATTCAATGGTTTGGGGGGCCACAACCAGGGGCGGAACTACTTTGATCTTGCGGGGGGGCGGCGCCCCCCATGGCTCGTTAAATAAAATCAAATTTTAGTGTAAAAAAAAACTTTTTAGGACCATTCTATTAAAGTGCACCCCATTGTAAAATCGGATTGCCCCCCACTCGGAAACAAAACAATGCAAAAACCTTCAAATTGCCCCAAAGATTAATTTTTTTTGTAAAAGTCTTATATTTGTATGTTCATTTTTGTGTATACAACGAGTTTTATCCAAAAAAAAAATTTTTGCCCCCACTCCGTCAACTTCCTAGTTCCGCCAATGGCCACAACCCCACCATGCCCTCAATAAGCTCCGTCCCTGAAGGGGGTGTTTGTTTGGCTTATATGAACTTATGTGATTTCGGCCTATGTTTTAGAAGCTCATTTTTCTGGATTATTTTGAACATTATGGGTGTGTTTGTCAAAATTAGCACACAATAGCAGTGAGCACTAGCTCTTTTGTTCTATAAAAACGTCTAGTAGCGTAGCCATAAGTGTAATCATACTGCGCAAAACAGCTCCTAAAAGCTACTAGTACTTCATATGGCATTTGAAAAGGGGCATTCCAAAAAAATTAGATAAAACTACTCGTCCCTTGCCAAACGAGCATTAAAAATCAAAACGCTCAACGCTCATCGCCCCTAAATGCTTTGCGCCAAACATGCCGAACCCATAAGTGTAAAAAATAAGCCTTGAAAATAAACATACCTCTTTTGTTGTTGTGACATGCCTTTAACCACAACACCATTTCTCACTTTCAGCTTCACATAACTCGCAGAAGCACTCCATGAAACCAAATTCCCTGAAAAAAAACAAAAAAACTCATTAAACAACAACATTATTTTTATTATTAAAAAAAAAACAAAAAGCCCAAATGAACCTTGAAATGAAACAAGGGTTTTGATAGTAACAGTGGAAGTGACAGTGGGTCGTTGGTAAAGTGAAGGAAGAGATGAAGTGGTGGGTGATGATGATAGTGACGACATCGCCATTGTAGTACTAGTTGTTATCTCCAAATTGAGCTTTCAAACGTCGGAATTTTGACAAGATGTGGATAAGAATCATTTTGGGCTTGTCTTGTGTTTTATCTTGGGCTGTCTTGTTCAGTTTTTTATGGGCTGTTTGTGTTTTTGTTTTGATTATCATCCATAGACGACAACAACGATACTCAATCTCGTTAGGACAGGATGTGGGAGGGATGAATTATAAACAGATAATGCCTTTACATTGGGAAAAGCCGCGAATAAAGAAACTGTTTTCGAGTAGACCTCCGGCTATAAAAGTGAACGATATAATGCCATTTTTTTAAAAAATTTATTATTGTAATTTATATAGGGTGAGGTTATTTTCGGAACCAAATAAATGTACAGAACTGCGAGAACCACCTTTTTACTCTTAAAATGCACATGTATATATATCGGGTTAGTTTATTAGGTAGAAATACATGAATTTTCATTATCGTAGGTCACTAAGAACATGCATGCACATGTATTTGTTTTGTATGTATGATAACTATCTTTTTGTTGGATAATAAGAAAACACATGTGCACTTTTCATATCGCTCATCATACTCGAATATATAACCAACAAAACAACTATTAAATGTTAATTTAAACATAATAATGAAAATACATATGTATTTTTTAAGAGTATTAAGGTGATTCTCGCAGTTCTGTACATTTATTTGGTTCTGAAAATAACCTTTCACAATTTATTTATTTGTTTATTTTTTGGTTTTAATTTTGATTTTAGCAAAATGCTAACCGCATCTAATCGAAACTAAATTCAAATTTTTTGATGTATTTATAAACATAAAAGTACCCATGCGATGTTTTTCCAAGTATAAATAACTACTTTATATGCTTAATAAAAAAAATAAGAATTTGCTAACCATCATTTTTGGGTGGGTTTTAAACATGTCAAAATTAATAAATTTGCACTAAATGAAACGTACACACCATATTTTATGTTTACAATAAATAATTAATCATGAATGAATCTCATACATACCATGCTTAACATCACATTTTATATTTTTAATCAATAAATTTGTTTTTTTTTTAAACGGCAAATATCATTAATAAGCACCTCGCCTTAGTAAGAAACTAACGGAGGGCGAGGAGAAGTACGAATTACAATACAATTGAAAAAGGATGACACTCCCAATCTATCCAATTACATGAATAATTGCTCCTATGTTTAATACATAGAAATGTCAAGGATATGATTTCTCCCGTTATCGCCGTATATGACTTATGAATCTTGTTGAAGATAAGGTCGTTTCGGGCCTTCCAAATGCTCCACATGGTACCAAGTATTATCGTTAATAATACTTTCCTCTTTTTAGGACAGTTGCCCCATTTACTGCCGAAATCGAGGATGTCATTTGCTGATGAAAACACGGGAAACGGAATGTTGCACCATTAGAATATCCATCTCCAAGTGTCTAATGCTTTGGGGCAAAGGACGATTGCGTGATTAACGTTTTCCTCCGGTGACATACATACCTTGCATTGAGTGGTGTCCACGTGGACGCCCTATCATTGAGGTTTTTGGAGACGGGAATGCGCCCTAAACCAACCCGCCAAACAAAACAGCTAACTTTTTTAGGGACGATTCTGACCCAAGGCATACGAACGAACCCGATGGTTGTGTTTTTCTCATCTATAAGTTTCCTCGGGTGATGCACCATAAATCTGCCGTCAAGGGACAAATTGCATACTAACTTGTCCGGATAGTGCTTCAATTTAATGGCCGCGAGGAGGTGTAGTAGGCTGCAAAATTCATTGATTACATTCGGTTCATTAAAACTGTTGATCCAATCCCATGTGTATCAGTGGTTGGAGATCCGATCTGTAGGTTCTTAGTTTCTTAGGATTGTACAAGTGTTGTAATGATCTAAATAGAAGGGGGGGAGATAAATAACTAGAGAGGAAAAGTTATAGAGAGAAAGGAGAGAATAAGAGAAAGATGGAATGATTAAGTGAAATGTGAAATGAACAACTAACCAACACCCCTTTCCATGGTGGAAAGGGGTTTATATACCCAAATCCCTTAGTAGACTTGGGCCTCCGGCCCACGAACATGCTCATGGGTCGGGCTTTCATAAAATATAATTAAACTTGTACTACGAGCCCTTAACTATATTGTTGGAGTGACCGAGACTTTCTAAATACGAAAAACGTATTTTCAACAATCTACCCCAAAGGGAGGTCACTCCAAATTACAAAGTCCTAATCTAGCATGTTAGGTCTTCGTTCTCATGCTCGTAGTCCACTTTCTCTTTTCTTCTTTTACTTTTCTTCTTTCTTGTGAATATGTGTTGAATATCATCAGGCTTTGGCTTAGAGTATGTTCCTTTTGACCTTTCACGTGCAGTCTTTGCCTTCTTGTGATGTTCGCCTCTTCGTGACTTCATGTCCCACATACCTATCCTTTGTTGAATTCTTGAAAGTTTCAGAGTTGATACATCGGAAGACTTTTAGATCAGACTTTCTTGAATTTGCTGAAATATTTGATGCAGGAAGAATAAGTATGTGAGGACGACTTCAGTTGGTACACCGTAATGCCACCGTCTTCAAATGCAGCAACATAATAAGACACGAATAAAATGGCTTTGACATTTTATTCTGATTCAGTAGCATTTTACCTCCGGTCGGTAAAGACCGTTGGACGATAATAAATATCGTACTTGTGACATGTAGCTCTAATTAAAGATCTCCTTGACAAGATTTTGCGGGTAAACCCATTCTCTTTGTTCGACCGTCCAAAGCTGACTACGAACATAAAGAGTGAATCATTTGGATAAAAAAATATCCTTATGATTGAAGCCGTCAATTCATGATCCTGGAACAAGTGAATTTCAATTAAGATATTCACCATCGTTGCTTTCCAGTTGTCACGAGCTTGATTCTGGTAGAATCTTGCTTGTCACCTATCGCAGTGCTGTTTGAGGTTGACACTAGAAGGATTTCCACTCTTCACTGTGAACACTAAAGAGTGTCACTCTGAGTGTTTTGACAAGATCACTTAGATTTTGCGTAGAGGCCCTGGAACAAGTTTAATCTCAATTAAGAGTTAAACCATCGTTTCTTTCCAGTTATCACAAGATTAGTTCTTAAAGAACCGCACGTGACACCTACCATGAGCTTGTTTGATGTTGACTCAAGCAGGATTTCCATCTTCATTGTAATTGTAAAACCCCTGTTTTTTACCTTTTGACTTTGTCCCATTGTGTGCACAAGTTATTTGAACTTAATGTAATCTCACTTCATTTATTCTATGAAGCTTCAGTCTCGTACTAAATTTTACTGTTGATTTAGTATATTTATAAACATATGAGACTTCCATCATATTTATTCTTTCTAAAGCCACAATTCACACGTCTAGTGTATGTCATATATTTAAAGTTAGAAGGATTCCATCCACCTTATGCCTAGTCATAACCAAGTGATCATACTTAGCTCCTACTTAATCATGAAACCTTGTATATATTACACGGCTACACTTCACTTTGAAGCCTTATGTTACACGGCTAGAAACAAGTATACAAGTTACATTTGACACAAACCTTATACTAGACACTACTTAATACTCAACTTATATTAGATATTTTGAAACGTACATTTTTCCCCATATGTGTTATATAACACACGGCTAGGAGCACACCAACAAGACCAAAATCCCACTTGATACAAGGCAATCTAGTACTAGGATTGGTTAATTAAGAGTTGTACCTTTTGTCCCCTATAAACCCCCCTTTAGCCGAATAACACCACCTCACTTGTACAACACTCCCACATTATGGCAAGAACCTAGTCACCTTGCCCCTTGCCAAAACCATCGGCTTAATGCCCAAACCATTGGCCAATGTACATCTTTGTGCAATTAAGGAAGTGTGCTAGAAATCTATAGCTAGGAGATACATAGTACCTAAGTAACCAAGCAAGAGTCTTCCTTTCCCTCTCTCTTATACGTGTAACCTTCACTCACCACACTCATCTCCTTAGCAACTTAATACCTACCTTAAAAACACTCCTTTTGAGCATAAACCTTCGGCAAGAACAAGTAACATAAGCATGACATCCTAGAGCATTTACTCACATCTCATTTACTTCCAATCATTCTCAAACAATCCCACATTTACTCCCTAGCATTGAAGTATTCGAATCTAGCATTGAAGACGATAGAGGGTCAGGGTTTTCTCAAGTCTTGACTAGAAGATCTTCTCAACCTAACCCTAGGTCACGGCTAAGCTACAAACCTTACACAACTCTCGGTTACTACTTGATTTGTCATCACCACTCTCGTCTAAGCAAGTAAGTACCCACCTCTTTTCCTTCCTCATTTATTATACTCGTATGCATTGACATTCACGTGACTACTTATGCATGCACACGTAAAAATCATACTAAAATCCTCCTAGAAAACTCACGGTTTGAATATTTGGTCACAAGTAATACATGCTTATGGGTTTGATCTTATTCCCAACGTGTGTAGTCAAGTAAATTGCTTAGGTTGACTTCCTAGAACCCTAGGAGGCTCAGCTAAATATTCTAGCCAAAGGTGAAACACCTTGATTTATGCATCTCGGATTAACTCCTACTAAAATGGATTGATGGATTAGTCATAATCACTAGAAAGGCTTAATCCATAAGCTCCTAATATTCGGCTTATATTAGGAACCAAGTATGATTCATGGCCTATTAGATCTTGAGTTGAGTACTAGTATAATATAATGGAAACCCTCTTTGTGATAAGTAAAATCAAATGCTTAAGCTACACGAATAAGCCATAGCCGAACCATGCTTGTAAAAATCGGATAAGCCATAAGCTCATTTGGGCCGAGACATATTAGGCCCAAATTTGTGTGTATTGGTTATTCAATTTAACTAGTATATGGTAAAATATATAGGCCCATTGATAAGCCCATGAGCCCAAGTAAATATTTTGGCTAAGTAAATATTTGTAGTAAAAGTTACTAAGTATGATTAGCCCACTAGGAGCCCGTTTGGCCCAAGAAACATAACCAGACCCTTAATGGGCCATACGAGCCCTTTAAACACAATATATATATATATATATATATATATATATATATATATATATATATATATATATATATATATATATATATATATATATATATTGGGTAATTTTTATGCCAATTATGCAATATGATGAAAGTATTAGATTGGAAATGAAAAGGTATAGAAATGATGAATACTTTTCGAAACTTGAAACTAGTACAAGGACTAAACTTGTCAAATTGGAAAGTATAAGGTCACGGTTATATATAGACAAGCCTTATTTTAAACTCCAAGGACCAAACGTGCCATTTTGTAAACTAATTGCAAGCCCTAAAACCTTTTCGTGCCTTTTGGGGCCTTATCCGAAACTTAAGGGACTTAAGTTGACATGTTGGAAACTTATAATAAACTAGTTACTCTTTGGGCCCCTTTTGTATTTAACCGAAACCATAGGGACCCCTTTTGCCAACTTAACAAACCTTTATAAACCCTAGGGGCTGTTTTGTAAATAGCCGAAACATGTATAAACCCTAGGGGGCTGTTTTGTATTTAGCCGAAACCTATACAAGCCCTAGGGGGCTGTTTTGTAACTTGGGAATACTTATAAAAACTTAATCGAAACTACAAGGACTGGAAATGCCAAACTGTGAGACTTATAGAAGCCCTAGAGGCGTTTGTGTAAATACCGGGGGTATTTATACTAAATTGGGGGACTAGTTTTGCCATTCCCTAAACTTAAATAAATCTTTATAAAACCCTAATTATATATATATAATAAATACTAAAAGTGAAAACAAAGTAAATATAAAAGTCCGATACTTGTATGTATTTTTCCAACCTATAATGTGATGACTATACAAATATCGGAAACGTTGAAATTAATTAAATGGTATACTTATAATGAGGTATAAATTTAATATGACTTACAAAAATAAATATATTAATTATATTTATTTTTCCTTCACATTAAATATTTACAAAACCCTATTTATTAAATATTTAAATCACGTTAGGAATAGTACAAGTTCAAGAATATTAATTAAACTGGATTGATTAAATTAAACTATAGTATTTACTTTATACCTAAAATAAATACAGCTATAACTTGTACAACTATAAACCAACTACGGACATCCTAATAAAATGCTTAAAAACCTGTAGAAGCATATATTGATGTTTCAGTAACCTTTGTACAACCTGTTATACTTTTACTGAGACTATATAATTATCTAGGTTGTTGACTGTTTGTTGAGCACTACTCTAGATTCTTGTGACTATCACCATACTGTTAAGGTGAGTTCATGGCCCCACTTTTCGTATATTGACAAACTTTTAAATCCTTTTTGGGGGAAAAACATGCAACTGATTTTTGGATATAAACTAAACTGTACCAACTTTGATTATATGTGCATATTGTAGAATTCCTCATGACCCGTGAACTGAAAATGTTAAAATCATTGGATTACCTGAATGTTATAAATAGATCTATTTGGGATTGACCATCCCCACCTGGGTGAGTCATGCTCACTGTGCCTTGGCCGGGACAACATGTGTTTACCATGTCAGCATTTATTATTGATGGGTGCCTGTTTAGAAAGGGCGAAGCGCTCTCATTTGTTGAGGGCTCAACTATGTCAAGTGTCAGTTTCGGGCAATAGGGAGTATAATTACCTTTAAACAGTAATGCTTTGTGCCTTACTGTTTCAGTGACTATTTATATCCAGACTATATAACTAAACCTATGAATTCACCAACATTTTGTTGACCCTCAAAAGCATGTTTTTCTCAGGTGTTTGAAGCAGGTAGTTACTATATGCATGGACTGTAGTATTTGAGTAGACAGCATCTTAGCAAGCATCTGGGGATTTTCATATGGGACTCATGAACAATCTTTACTTTATGTCAGAACTATTTAAAATAATGATTTGCACTCTTGGTCATGTAATAAATGTTTGATAATCTTTTATCTGATGCTCTGTGTACTATTTGCTATTGATCCACCCACGTGACACCCAAATATTATATCCGCTGCATTTTGACCAATTTGGGGGTGTCACAGAATGGTATCAGAGCAAAAGTTATAGAGAACCAGACTCAGAAAAATTTCTAAATATAAAAATAAACTTTTTATATAAATTGGACTATAACTACATTAAAAATCTTTGGGATTTTTCTTTTGGGACTAGAATAGTTAAGCATATAGGACGTAGATCATACATTTCTTATGTGATCTATGTGTGCATTGATTTTAACCTTGGTTAAATGATCTGATAAGTATTAACTAAACCCTAACATGTTATGTCAAGGGAATACTCACTACAACTATTATAATATAATAATATTATTTTAAAACTTTTAAACATACACTAACGTCAGTTAAAAATGATGATTTTTTAGAGATACTATGACATCACCGACATCCTTGTTACCAGGGTGGATGTCTGCCTCGGATTCTGAGGACGGTCAGCCTGCTGGAGTGGTCCCCACTATTTCTTCCCCGCCTACTGCTTTGACCCCTCCCGCTGAGGAGGAGGACCCAGTGACCCACACCCTGCCGCCCTTATCACACTCGTCATCACTCCAGGGTTATGCTCCTGGATCTCTACCCCCTCGTAAGAGGAGGTATGAGACGACCCCGACCTCCATCTTTGAGGTCGGAGAGGGATCTGGGACTAGACAGGTGGATCCTGTCTAGGCTCAGATAGCGGCTTTGACAGCCCAGCATGCTCAGGACATGGCCGATGTTCACGGTCTACTAGCGGCTAGTCAGGCTGAGCGCTCGATCTTGAGAGAGCGTCTAGATTCCCTGACCTGGACTACGTGGGCGGAAGCCCAGGTTGCCAGGGGGACATGGACTACAGTTTATGATGCCCTTCAGTGGCTCATGACGAAGTATGACCACGCCATCCACCGCATCTACACCTTGGAGAGCCGACATCAGCAGACTCATGCTTTCATCTCAGCCTAGGAGCAGTCCCTATCCATGTTCTTTGACTTGGCGATTGTTCGTCACGATGGGGTCACTTCAGAGACAACTCACCTTAGGGGAGCTTTGGACACCCTCAGGGCTCAGCTAGTTCAGACTCTCCGCCACGTCAAGAGGACCAGACTTGCTATGATCGCTTTGCAGGACGCTATGTCAGCACCAACAGCTCCACCAGCACCCACTGTACCAGGCACCTCCACCGGATCCTTTAGGCCAGCGTAGATTAGATGTACTAGATCTCATGTACATCATGATAAGCTTTGGGTTGCATCCCAGCTATCATGATATAGGATTTCATGTACTTTTATTTTCATGCAGCTTTTGTAGCCTATCGGTATTGTACTCTCTTAGATAGGTGTCTGTATATATTTCACTTTAGACTGTGCGTACCACCACCCCAGACAGACGTACTGTGCTTCTGTCTTGGATCGGTTGTACCTGATGTTATGTGTACTTTCTCTCAGGAAATGACATATGCTCACTCTCTTTTGTTATATCATGTGTTGTATCATTGAAATGTGACAGGTTATTCAAATTGTTGTAATTATTGTATACAGGTTTGCTCATGCAAATAATATATAATTATACTGACATTGAAGCTAATGATTTCATTTTATGTATGACTACAGACGAATGGCAATCACTAGGCAGAATCCTGTCACTAATCCTGCCAATAATCCTGCCAATAATCCAGCCAATAATCTGGCTAATAACCCCACTGATAATCTCCCTAATGACGATGCCACTCGTAATGTCACCACTGCCCAACTTAGGGAATTGATTGACCAAGGCATCGCCAGGCTATGGCAGCTAGCCGAAACATGGACGATAGCGAGAATTCCAATAACCGTAGGAATAATAATACCACCCAGGGTTGTTCTTACCCTGACTTCCTCAAGTGCAAGCCATCCTACTATCGGGGCAACGAAGGCGTGGTAGAGTTGATGCAATGGTTTGAAAGACTAGAGACCGTATTCCGCATCAGCGATTGCGCCGACGAGAACAAAGTTAAGTTCGCCACATGCACACTGCTTGAAAGTGCGCTCACATGGTGGATTCTGTGGTTGTTACTCTAGGACATGACCCTGCCTACACTCTGAACTGGACAAATCTGAAGGAGAGAATGACGGAAAAGTACTGCCCGAGGGGCGAAAAGAAGAAACTGGAAGTTGAGCTATGGGATCTTAGGTGTAAGAATAATGACATCATGTTGTACAACCGAAGATTCCAAGAATTGACCCTCATGTGTACCAGGATGTTTCCCGAGAAGGAGGAGAAGATTGAGAAATACGTTGGAGGACTCCCCGACGCCATCCATGATAGCGTTCTCGCCTCGCGACCCACTACCGTCGAGAAAGCCATGGAATTTGCTGCCGAATTGATCAACAAGAGAACCCGCACTATCTCCGAGATAAATTCTGAGAACAAGAGGAAGTTGGACGACAATATCCGTGTTCATTACCACCCAACTCCAAAGAGGCAAAACGTCGGACAGATTTATAGTGCAATCTCCCCCACCGGTTCAAAGATTTACGAAGGCACCAAACCTATGTACACGACATGCCATTTTCATCACCAGGTGGGTAGTCCATGCAAGACTTGTTACAAATGTGGAGAGGTTGGCCACTTTGTCCGCGATTGCCAGGTAAATGCCGTTACTCAGGTCCGACCCAAGCCTATTGCTAGGAGCAATAATCGAGGTGGATCTAATACCCGTGGATTTGGGAATAGACAGTCAGGAAACCGTAATGTTATAGGAGGAAGTAACAGTGGCCCAAAGAAAGGAGTCGTATGCTATGAGTGTGGAGCACCCGAACATGTGAGATCAGGCTGCCCCAAGTTGGCCAATCAGAACAAGAGCAATGGAGAATCCACATCCATAGTGTACGTGGTGGGCAATGCAAAAGCCAACCCAGACTCCAACGTGGTTACTGGTACGTTTTTACTAAATAATCGTTACGCATCCATTCTATTTGACACTGGGGCAGACAGGAGCTTTATTTCTACTGAATTTAGTAACATATTAGAGGTTATCCCTTCCACATTAGACCGTCGTTTCTCAGTAGAATTAGCAGACGGTAACATCGTAGAAGCCAACACTATTGTTAGGGGTTGTGCCCTGAACCTTTCCAACCACCCGTTTGACCTAATCCTAGTGAATCTAGGCAGTTTCGATGTCATCATTGGTATGGACTGGTTAGCTAAGTACCACGCCGTAATCGTCTGCGACGAGAAACTAGTCTGTTTGCCATGGGGAAATGAGACATTGATCGTTCGAGGCGATGGTAATACTGACCTTGCGGACACTAGACTCAGTGTTATATCCTGTACCAAAGTCCAGAGATATTTATTGAGAGGATGTCCCATCTTTTTGGCTCATATCTCCCAGGTAGATGAAGAAGACAAACTAAAAAAGAAGAAAATCAAGGACGTGCCTATCGTCCGGGATTTCCCCGAAGTTTTTCCTGAAGAATTACCAGGTCTACCACCAGCCCGACAGGTGGAATTCCAGATCGACTTGATTCCAGGAGCTGCACCTGTAGCAAAAGCTCCTTATCGATTAGCACCATCAGAGATGAAAGAACTAGCAAAACAACTTCAAGAATTGTCTGACAAGGGATTCATCCGACCTAGTTCCTCACCATGGGGGCTCCGGTCTTATTTGTCAAAAAGAAAGATGGTTCGTTTCGAATGTGCATTGATTACAGAGAACTGAATAAGTTGACTGTAAAGAACCGTTATCCACTCCCTCGCATGGACGACTTATTTGACCAGCTGCAAGGGTCAAGTGTGTATTCTAAGATAGATCTGCGATCTGGGTACCATCAATTGAGAGTCAGGGAGGAGGATATTCCAAAAACCGCTTTCAGGACTCGTTACGGCCATTACGAATTCCAGGTCATGCCTTTTGGGTTGACCAACGCTCCTACCATCTTCATGGACCTTATGAATCGTGTGTGCAGACCATACCTGGATAAGTTTGTGATAGTCTTCATAGATGACATACTAATCTATTCTAAGAATGAACATGAGCACGAGGAACACCTTACTCAAGTTCTGAAGGTACTTAAGGAGGAACAGTTGTACACCAAGTTCTCCAAATGTGAATTCTGATCCCTAGGGTACAATTCCTCGGCCATGTTATTGACAGCGACGTCATTCATGTAGACCCATCAAAGGTTGAATCTGTCAAAGATTGGGCATCTCCTAAATCACCGACAGAAATTCGCCAATTCCTAGGCCTTGCCGGATACGACCGTAGATTCATAGAAGGTTTCTCCAAGATAGCAAAACCAATGACCAAACTCACGCGAAAGGGAATAAAGTTTGACTGGGGGGAAAAAGAAGAGTCAGCTTTCCAACTAATCAAGGAGAAGTTGTGCAGTGCACCCATTCTGGCCTTACCCGAGGGCAACGACGACTTTGTGGTATATTGTGATGCATCACATAAGGGCTTGGGTGCAGTATTGATGCAAAGAACGAAAGTGATCGCGTACGCCTCCAGACAGCTAAAGAAACATGAGAAGAACTACACTACCCATGATTTAGAACTTGGATCTGTGGTTTTTGCTTTAAAAATCTGGAGACACTATCTGTACGGAACCAAGTGCACGGTGCATACTGACCATAAAGTTTACAACACATACTAGATCAAAAGGAGCTAAACATGAGGCAACGTCGTTGGATTGAACTGCTAATTGATTACGATTACGAGATCAAATACCACCCCGGTAAAGCAAACGTGCTTGCTGGCTCTCTAAGCCGTAAGGAGACCGATCCTCCTATGAGAGTCCGAGCACTAGTCGTAACAATTAGTCTGGACCTACCCAAACAAATCCTGGAAGCTCAGACACAAGCCCAGAAACCTGAAAACCTCGTGAAGGAAGATATTGGAGGTATGCTTAGGGCCGAACTCACCAAAGAAAAGTTAGAACCAAGAGCAGATGCAACCCTGTGCTTGCATGGGAGGAGTTGGTTACCTTGTTATGGGGATTTGAGGGACGTGATCATGCACGAGTCCCATAAATCTAAGTATTCCATACATCCTGGATCTGAAAAGATGTATCAGGATATGAAGAAGTTATACTGGTGGCCAAACATGAAGGCAAACATCGCCACTTACGTCCAGAAATGTCTGACCTGCTCTCGCGTCAAGACCGAACATCAAAGACCATCCGGATTACTGGTTCAGCCGGAGATACCCAAGTGGAAATGGGAGAATATCACTATGGACTTCATCACCAAGCTTCCAAGATCATCTCACGGTTACGACACCTTTTGGGTGATCGTCGATCGACTTACCAAATCCGCGTACTTTCTGCCCATCAGGGAGACTGACTCCCTGTCAAAACTAGCCAAGACATATCTGAAGGAGGTAGTGACTAATCACGGAATACCCGTCTCAATAATTTGTGACCGGGACGGTAGGTTCACATCCAATTTCTGGAAGGCTTTCCAACGAGCTTTGGGAACAAGCCTAGATATGAGTACTGCTTACCACCCGCAGACCGACGGTCAAAGCGAACGGACAATTCAGACCCTTGAGGACATGCTACGAGCATGCGTGATTGACTTTGGGAATGGTTGGGTCGATCACATTCCTTTGGTGGAATTTTCCTTGAATAATAGTTACCATGCTAGCATCAAGGCTGCCCCCTTCGAAGCATTATATGGTAGGAAATGCCGTTCCCCAGTATGTTGGGCAGAAGTAGGCGAATTCCAACTCACAGGACCAGAACTAATCCAAGAAACCACTGACAAGATAGTCCTCATAAAGCAAAGAATCCAAGCCGCCCGTGACCGACAAAGAGCTATGCGGACCAAAGAGGAAAACCTATGCAGTTTGAAGTAGGTGATCGTGTAATGCTTAAGGTATCGCCATGGAAGGGAGTTGTACGATTCGGTAAACGTGGAAAAGTGAACCCACGTTATGTAGGCCCCTTTAAAGTGATAGCCAGAATCGGAGAAGTCTCTTACCGCTTGGAGTTACACCAACAATTGAGTCGAGTGCACTCCACCTTTCACGTGTCTAACCAGAAGAAGTGTTATGCTGATGAGCCTCTAGCCATGCCATTGGAAGGAGTACACTTTGACGACAAGCTCCAGTTCACGGAAGAACCTGTGGAAATCATAGAAAGAATAGTTAAAAAGTTGAAGAATAGCCGGATCCCATTGGTCAAGGTACGATGGAACTCGAGGGGAGGTCATGAGTTCACTTGGGAACGAGAAGACTCGTTCAAGACCATGTATCCACACTTGTTCACCTGACCAATGACGTTGATCTAAGCTTTGAGGACAAAGCTAAAATAACGGGAGTGTGCTGTAAAACCCCTGTTTTTACCTTTTGACTTTGTCCTATTGTGTGCACAAGCTATTTGAACTTAATGTATTCTCACTTCATTTATTCTATGAAGCTTCAGTCTCGTACTAAATTTTACTGTTGATTTAGTATATTTATAAACATATGAGACTTCCGTCATATTTATTCTTTCTAAAGCCACAATTCACACGTCTAGTGTATGTCATACATTTAAAGTTAGAAAGCTTCCATCCATCTTATGCCTTGTCATAACCAAGTGATCATACTTAGCTCCTACTTAATCATGAAACCTTGTATATATTACACGGCTACACTTCACTTTGAAGCCTTATGTTACACGGCTAGAAACAAGTATACAAGTTACATTTGACACAAACCTTATACTAGATACTACTTAATACTCAACTTATATTAGATATTTTGAAACTTACATTTTTTCCCACATGTGTTATATAACACACAGCTAAGAGAACACCAACAAGACCAAAATCCCACTTGATACAAGGCAATCTAGTACTAGGATTGGTTAATTAAGAGTTGTACCTTTTGTCCCCTAGAAACCCCCCTTTAGCCGAATACCACCACCACCTCACTTGTACAACACTCCTACATTATGGCAAGAACCTAGTCACCTTGCCCCTTGCCAAAACCATCGCCTTAATGCCCAACATGGGCCAATGTACATCTTTGTGCAAATAAGGAAGTGTAATAGAAATCTATAGCTAGGAGATACATAGTACCTAAGTAAACAAGCAAGAGTCTTCCTTTCCCTCTCTCTTATAAGTGTAACCTTCACTCATCACACTCATCTCCTTAGCAACTTCATACCTACCTTAAAAACACTCCTTTTGAGCATAAACCTTCGGCAAGAACAAGTAACATAAGCATGACATCCTAGAGCATTTACTCACATCTCATTTACTTCCAATTTTTCTCAAACAATCCCACATTTACCCCCTAGCATTGAAGTAGTCGAATCTAGCATTGAAGAAGCTAGAGGGTCACGGTTTGCTCAAGTCTTGAATAGAAGATCTTCTCAACCTAACCCTAGGTCACGGTTAAGCTACAAACCTTACACAACTCTCGGTTACTACTTGATTTGTCATCACCACTCTCGTCTAAGCAAGTAAGTACCCACCTCTTTTCCTTCCCCGTTTATTATACTCGTATGCATTGACATTCACGTGACTACTTATGCATGCACACGTAAAAATCATACTAAAATCCTCCTAGAAAACTCACGGTTTGAATATTGGTCACAAGTAATACATGCTTATGGGTTTGATCTTATTCCCAACGTGTGTAGTCAAGTAAATTGCTTAGGTTGACATCCTAGAACCCTAGGAGGCTCGGCTAAATATTCTAGCCAAAGGTGAAACACCTTGATTTATGCATCCCGGATTAACTCCTACTAAAATGGATTGATGGATTAGTCATAATCACTAGAAAGGCTTAATCCATAAGCTCCTAATATTCGGCTTATATTAGGAACCAAGTATGATTCATGGCTTATTAGATCTTGAGTTGAGTACTAATATAATATAATGGAAACCCTCGTTGTGATAAGTAAAATCAAATGCTTAAGCTACAAAAATAAGCCATAGCCGAACCATGCTTGTAAAAATCAGATAAGCCATAAGCTCATTTGGGCCGAGACATATTAGGCCCAAATTTGTGTGTATTGGTTATTCAATTTAACTAGTGTATGGTAAAATATATAGGCCCATTGATAAGCCCATGAGCCCAAGTAAATGTTTTGGCTAAGTAAATATTTGTAGTAAAAGTTACTAAGTATGATTAGCCCACTAGGAGCCCGTTTAGCCCAAGAAACATAACCGGACCCTTAATGGGCCATACGAGCCCATTAACCACTATACATATATAGATATATATTGGGTACTTTTTGTGCCAATTATGCAATATGATGAAAGTACTAGATTGGAAATGAAAAGGTATAGAAATGATGAATACTTTTCGAAACTTGAAACTAGTACAAGGACTAAACTTGTCAAATTGGAAAGTATATGGTCACGGTTATATATAGACAAGCCTTATTTTAAACTCCAAGGACCAAACGTGCCATTTTGTAAGCAAATTGCAAGCCCTAAAACCTTTTCGTGCCTTTTGGGGCCTTATCTGAAACTTAAGGGACTTAAGTTGACATGTTGGAAACTTATAATAAACTAGTTACTCTTTGGGGCCCCTTTTGTATTTAACCAAAACCATAGGGACCCCTTTTGCCAACTTAACAAACCTTTATAAACCCTAGGGGGTTGTTTTGTAAATAGCCGAAACATGTATAAACCCTAGGGGGCTGTTTTGTATTTAGCCGAAACCTATACAAGCCCTAGGGGGCTGTTTTGTAACTTGGGAATACTTATAAAAACTTAACCGAAACTACAAGGACTGGAAATGCCAAACTGTGAGACTTATAGAAGCCCTAGGGGCGTTTGTGTAAATATTGGGGGTATTTATACTAAATTGGGGGACTAGTTTTGCCATTCCCTAAACTTAAATAAACCTTTATAAAACCCTAATTATATATATATAATAAATACTAAAAGGGAAAAACAAAGTAAATATAAAAGTCCAATACTTGTATGTATTTTTCCAACCTATAATGTGATGACTATACAAATATCGGAAGCGTTGAAATTAATTAAATGGTATACTTATAATGAGGTATAAATTTAATATGACTGCTTACAAAAATAAATATATTAATTATATTTATTTTTCCTTCACATTAAATATTTACAAAACCCTATTTATAAAATATTTAAATCACGTTATGAATAGTACAAGTTCAAGAATATTAAGTAAAATGGATTGATTATATTAAACTATAGTATTTATTTTATACCTAAAATAAATACAACTATAACTTGTACAACTATAAACCAACTAAGGACATCCTAATAAAATGCTTAAAAACCTGTAGAAGCATATATTGATGTTTCAGTAACCTTTGTACAACCTGTTATACTTTTACTGAGACTGTATAATTATCTAGGTTGTTGACTGTGTGTTGAGCACTACTCTAGATTCTTGTGACTATCACCATACTGTTAAGATGAGTTCATGGCCCCACTTTTCATATATTGACAAACTTTTAAATCCTTTTTAGGGGAGAAAACATGCAACTGATTTTTGAATATAAACTAAACTGTACCAACTTTGATTATATGTGCCTATTGTAGAATTCCTCATGACCCGTGAACTGAAACTGTTAAAATCATTGGATTACCTGAATGTTATAAATAGATCTATTTGGGATTGACCATCCCCACCTGGGTGAGTCATGCTCACTGTGCCTTGGCTGGGACAACAGGTGTCTACCATGTCAGCACTTATTATTGATGGGTGCCTGTTTAGAAAGGTCGAAGCGCTCTCATTTGTTGAGGGCTCAACTATGTCAAGTGTCAGTTTCGGACAATAGGCAGTAAAATTACCTTTAAACATTAATGCTTTGTGCCTTACTGTTTCAGTGACTATTTATATCCAGACTATATAACTAAACCTATGAATTCACCAACATTTTGTTGATCCTCAAAAGCATGTTTTTTCTCAGGTGTTTGAAGCAGGTAGTTACTATATGCATGGACTGTAGCATTTGAGTAGACAACATCTTAGCAAGCATCTGGGGATTTTCATATGGGACTCATGAACAATCTTTACTTTATGTCAGAACTATTTAATATAATTATTTGCACTTTTGGTCATGTAATAAATGTTTGATAATCTTTTATCTGAAGCTCTATGTACTATTTGTTATTGATCCATCCACGTAACACCCAAATATTATATCCGCTGCATTTTGACCAATTTGGGGGTGTCACAGTAATACTTTCGTGTCACTCAGATGTTCTGGCAATATTGCAAGAATACTGCGTAGGACTCATAAAAAAATCTTTCTTGTTTTCAAATTGTGTCCTAATGAGACTTTTGATGATCTCGTGGCTCTAGACTCAATAGTGCATTTTGTTTCGGTGATCGGAGGCTGGAGAGGATTGCCACCTTTTCAATATCAATTTATTCGGAGTGAATAAACCAATAGATAACGTGTTGAGCTCCGTGTCTTTAAAAAAAAATATCTTTTGAGAGATATTTGAGTTGACTGGGAGGGGTTGTGCATCGCATCACTGGGTCCATGATACTTTCGTCTTCAAGATGAGTTGACCTGGTTTCTGCCTAAGTTGTAAGGAGGGCTTCTTTCTTTACACCCTTTATCTTTATATTTCTTTTTCATTCTTCAACCCCTTCAATGCTTACCAATACATCATCACTAGCACCTTGTTGTGATTGTTCCAGTGCTAGCATCAATACTTGGTCGGCATTCAGCTTCGTTCACAATCTATTCCCCATCTTTCCTAAGGACTTCTATTTTCTAACTATGGAATTGTCCTTGGGAAGATTCCTCTGATTCTGGAAGAATCATTGGACTAACACCTAATCCTACCACCCTTTTGTCACCACATCCGTCGTGAATTAAGTGTGTTTTGGGTAAGTGTTCGTCTTCATGAAAAATTCCTTAAAATCACTTACGTACTTGTGATATAAATATCAAAAGTTTTTGTACCTTCAACGTTTTAGACAACAAAATGCTCCCCCTTAACATATGCGTAGCACATATCAAGTCGGATTTTCTATTCAGCCCTTTTTTCATTTTTAGCCACATATGTTTTACATGTCTCCTTAATCCCATTTTCTCCCCTTATCCAAAATGTTAACCATTAATATTTTGGATATTAATGGATTAACCGGTCTTTGGGTTAAAAATGAAATTGTATGCTGGCCATAGAACATATTAATGCTCCCCTCAAATCAATAAGGGTTAGTTGTAGTGCTTAAGTATGATATGTTTGAAAGATTTAGAATCTCGTAAGAAATTCTTGAAAAATTTCATACTCTTGCACTACACTTTGCCACAAAAGCCTATTATACATATATTAACATATTCACAATAAAATACATATGGAGTTGACCTGAGAGAAGATGATCTATATTAAATAGATCGTTCCGTTTGCCTGTGGTGAGCTCCATATGGTCTTCCACCTACGAATCATTCCAAACTTCTTATCAACCGACGCTTCCATAACGTTTCCTCGATCTTCTTAATCATGTACATAACACTTTTCTTACATTGGGTTGTCCATGTGTACGTTACTGCTAGAAGTCTTTGTCCGGCATTAAGAACAAGCAGATCATCCCGAACGTGTTTGAGTGTGCCATCACTGAATTTGTGCAGTTCAGAGAACCTCATGAATTCCATGACACCTGTTTCGTTCGGATAAAATACTGCTTCCGGTTTCTTAGTCCCCATGTAAGGAAATTTGTTCTTGTGATATTGACTGAGCGGAGTTGTGTGAGGACGTTGCAAGTTTAGCTTCTGTTGGTAACTCACCACACCAAGTTGGAAGTCTTCAACTCGAATTTTGATGACGATCTTTCGAGTAAATTGACGAATATTTGAACTCAATGCAATGACGATTTCAGGAGGTAAATGAGCAACCTTTTCTTGAACCAATATCAGTAGAAGATCTTCAATGTCTTCAAGGAGAAGATACTGGAGGTCACTTTTATCGATTTTGTATTCTTTTTCGTCGGTGAGTTTGATCACAATTAAGTTCAAGTAATCATAACCAAATACCGTCATAGTGGTGGCTCCTTGTATGCTTTTAATACGACGATCAGAGATAATCATAGAACCGGATTTCTTACGATTGAAGTGGCTGCAAGCTAACCTCTTCTTTGGATTCCAATGAGAAATTCCAAGCTCTGCGAAGGGGTCGTAAAACTTGAGCAACTTTCTTTGCCATAAAGCATCAGGTACTTTGTCTTCAATCCAAGGTACATTATTCAGGTTTATTGCCTTGACCATGGTGAGTGATGCAGCATATTTTTTCGCGTCGTGTTCTAGATACTCGAGATCATGACAGACAAAATATTCCATTGGAATAGTTGTAGAACCGGCAATGACTGTAGGTGTGAGAGGCTGTAACACTAGAGTCTGAATCTCGGAATTCGTCACTTTCATGGCCTTCGCAAGCTCATTGATGTGATATTTAGTCTCATTGTGACTGATCTTCATGCTGTCAAAGAAATCCACATCTGCGACTGACATATTGAGAAGATCTAGAGTCATGGTAGGTTTCTCGTGAGAATACATAAGGAAAGCCGAAAAGTCAATTGGATTGTTGAAGAATTGAGTAAGCTCGATATCTGTTGCCATTGAGAAAGGATGTTGTGGTGCTGCATTGGTAATCCATTGTTGCTCCTATACACTCTCGTCTTTGATAAGAGATTCTATAAATGTCGGTTCAGGTACATTTAGATCTTAGACTTCCATGTCAGAGGAATGCTGATCCGTTGTAGAAGGTGGAGAGTGAGGTATGGTAGAATCATCTTCATGCATAGACACTGTGGGTTCGTCTTCATGCATAGACACTAGGGGTTCGTCTTCATGCATAGACACTGGGGGTTCGTCTTCATGCATAGACACTGGAGGTTCGTCTTCATGCATAGGTTCTACATGTTCTATAGGAGAAACAGTAGTAGTCACCAGTTCAGTGGACGTACCTGTGTCTTTAGTTTGACATTCTTTGGAGATGAATGTACCATGGAGGTTCTTTTGACAATTTTCTCTATTGCCATCATCACTAGAGAGTGATATGCATGGTGAATCCTCCTCGCTGCTGCAAGTGGTTTCATCATCTCTTTCGTCTTCTTCTTGTTCACTCTCTGTTGGTTCTGTGTCCACATCCTTTTATTTGGTTCCAGCAACACTTTCTTCTTCTTCCTCAACACCCTTCTTAGATTCCTTATCATCTTCACCCTGCATTGAATCTTCGCCAGTTTTACCCGTATTCTCGCCCTTAACACCCTTTCCAATACCATTTCCACCACTATCATCATCATCATCATCCTCATCATCCTTATTTTTATCCTCGTCATCATCATTTTTACCATCATCTCCATCTTTATCCTCATTACCGTTACCCTCATCGTCTGTGTTCTCGACATCGTCTTCATCTTAATGCTCAGACTCTTCATCATCTTCAGGTGTATCTTCAATGATGGCCTTTTTGAGATAATGCAGAAGTTTATGTTTTGTCTTCGTTGTCTTAGAGCCCATATTGATCAATCGGGTTTCCAATAATTGCATTAATTGAAGATCAGATAAACATGTGGTGAATAGAGTTGGTAGCTTTTGATCAACATATGACTTCACTTCACGTTGAATAATGTTGGTCATGTGTTCATCAATGCAATTGATAAAGCAACATTTTATTTGTCATGTGCGTCCTTTTCTTTAATAAACTTTTGTGTTGTCTTTTAAGTTTTGAGACGGTGTCGGATAGCTCCTTGAGTTTAGACTCGTCAGGTTGCTGTTCTCTGAGGGCTTGTGTAGGATTAGGTATCCTTCCATTTAGCATTTCAATCTGTTTTTCCTGATCCTCCAATTGTTTTTGGAGGTACTGAATTAGTGGATCATTGGCCGAAATAAATGGATTGGAGGTGGATGGTACTTGTTGTACTGTAGTTGATGGAGGAGGTGTAACCAGGAGTGTTAGAGAGGTTGTGGATGATACAGGTTGTTCGAGGATTGGTGGCGGTGTTGGTATAGTCACTTGGGCGGTGGTTGGTACTTGTTGTGAGATGATCGATGGCGGTGTAGGAAAAGTCATTTGGGCGGTGGTTAGTACTTGTTGTTCAACGAGTTCAGGTGTGAGAGTTGGTATGAAGACATTGGTGATTACCGGGGGGGGGGGGGGGGGGGGGTAAATGGTGGAATGGTAGTTGTTGTCACTAAAGTTATAGGAACGTCCACCATATTTTTATTCGTCGAGGGATCAGTATTCACGACTTCGACTCCTTCCCCTTCAAGATTAAGATATTTCATAACATCATCAGAACTAGAAGTAGACTTACTTTGGATTTGAGTTGCTGGAATGAGAGTTGTATGAGCATCTTCTGAAATCAAAGTGCAAGTTGGTGCCGGTAATGATGTGTTGATATTAACATCATGGTACAGTGCGTCTATTTCTGTGTTGTCACTGCCACCATCCTCCTCACTCTGCTCAACACTTTCAAAGTTGAATGTACCAAGTTCTTCATCATTAGGGTCTTCATAAAGGTATGTGTCTTCATCAGGTTCTGATAAATTGTTTTTTTTCTAGTATTAAAAAAATCGTTTTGTCTCAACTCGATTCAAATTGAAAAAGGATTAATGTGTGACTCAGTTGTTCTTGGTGAAAAATAAAGCAAATGTCATTGAGTAACTTAATTAAAATGAAAGATTAAAACTTTAAAAGATTAAACTACAAATAAAGGCTTTTAAAAATAAATGACGAAAATATTAAAACATTAAAAGTAAAAGACGAAAGATTAGAGCTTGATAAAAATGTAAACTAGAAAATTAAACTAAGTAAAAACAAGTTAAAATAAAGCTAAGTAGAAATGGCGGGAAAAATAAAGTTTAAAACTAATTCGGGAAAACAAAATAAATCTAAGTCGGGAAAACTCAAAACTTAACCTATCCGGAATGTGACTTCTTAAAGCAATCCGGAATCTGAATTCCAAGTCTAATTCGGAATCCTTGTTCTAGATGCTATTCGGAATAATGAGAGAACTGCTTATTCGGAATGTGGACTTTCTAAACAATCCGGAATATCTTAAACCGGATATAATCCGGAATCCATGAAACAAGAAGCAATCCGGAATGTTGTTAGTTGGACTAATCCGGAATAAGAAAAATGCTTATCCGGAATCCTTTATCCGGGTTCCTCTCTTATCCGGAATAAATGTTATCCAGGTTACCTCCTTATCCGGAATTTGGATTTGAAGGTAATCCGGAATGCCTAAAACTGGTAATTATTCGGAATATAAAAAAAGTACAATCCGGAATAAAAAATGCTATCCGGAATCCACATAAACCCCTAATCCGGAATATAAAGAACTTGTTATTCGGAATACTGGATTTTGCAAGCTATTCGGGAAACTAGGGTTTAGATAACCTGGATAAGAACAAAATAAGCAAAAAGTAAAAGTAAGCTAAAATCTAATAAGCACTTAACCAAAAGTTTAACCAAAATGATTTTAAGAAAAAGCAAATAAGCCACAATTTAAAAACTTTAAAAACACTAAATAATCTAAATATTAAAAATAAACTTTTTAAAAAATAAACTATTAAAGACACTTAATTAAAAATAAAATAAACACACAATAAGCTAGAACATAAAACACATAAAAAACAATAAGAACAATGGAATAAGCACATCAATAAGAAAATAAGCATAAAGATTAAACAACTATATGATTAACCAAATCAAAACATAAGATTTAAAAACAAGAAAGGTAGAATGAGAATGATTAATAAAAAGCTTGAAATTAAAATTAAGATTCAACACAAATTAAAAACTTACATGATAAACTAGAAGAACAATAAGTAAAGACAATATGAAAAGTTTAAAAATAAAGTGGAGAACTAAAATTAATTAGATAACACCTCCTAATGAAAGATTAGGAGGGTATTTATAGGAGGAGGGGAGGAGTGTTGATGCTTCTCTCTTTCTCTTTGTCTTTTCGTCTTTTAATTTATTCGTCTTTCTCGACTTTGTCTCGGGATTTTTCGAATGATAAAATGAACTCGTCTTATAATTTTCTTCTTTTATTAGACTTGGTTCTTCGACTTTGTTAAATTTCCGTCTTTATACTTTTTCTTCGATAAGTCTTCAGAATAGGCCTTTGACTTCCGTTCTTTTTGCACTCTTGATCTTTTTACTTCGTGTTTTGTCTTTTTCTTCGATAAAAGCCCGTGAAAGCCCGTGTTTTCTTCATTTTTCATATTTTGGTCCTAAAACACAACAAAAACACAAACCACACATAATTCCGACTTTTACGACATTAAATACACGTTACGGTCTTGTTTTTATTATAATTAAATGGTAAAAGGATAAGTGTTTTCACACTTATTAAATCCCCTACACTTGACCATTGCAATGCCCTCATACAATGCATTAATTACAAAGCAAGATTTACATTATCCATCATAATTAACCCACCTTGGCCTTTATTAAATACTAGACAATAAGGAAACTTAAAAAGATAGAAAATTACAGAATATTTGAAGGACGAAACAAGTAAAGAAATCAAAGACTTACATTAGGGCTTTTGGTGTCATGAATGTTTATCACTCTCAAGTTTCACGTTTCCCATATCAAGCTTAAAAACGAGATCATTGTTATTATAAGTTAGTAAAGCTAACACGTACTCATGTGGCCCAATTATTCACTTAGAATCCCTTATTCCTAGGTGTATATCTTATATTTTATTGTTGTCTTGAATGATCATGAGGATGCATTGTTGACTTATTTCGATAGTTTATTTAGGCTAAAAATAAAGTAGGACGATTTAGTCAATAGTTATCTAAAGGACAAAATCTTTTAAAACTGCTTTTTGAAACCTCATAAAGTTCATATCTTGACATAACTCGCTTCACGATTTGAGACCTTTCTCGGATCGATATTTGGCATTGACTTCATACTTCTAATCTTCAGAGATGATCTTGAAATAATGGTCTTCTCTTCATAATAGGAATTTATTCACTTGAAGTTTTTGAGAGATTCTTCATACTTGGACCACGACTTCTTCATTTTTCTCTAATCTTTATTTGGGATTTTGATATACAACGATCCGCCTCCTTTTAGGACTTGGATCTATTTATCCTCATACCTTGCTAGGGTCTTTTCGGATAGACTTCTCCATGATCTTTAGGGGAGTATTTGCATTTCTTCGTGTGTCTCGATCCTTCATATTGATTTTTGATAAATGATTCTTCACATCACTTTGGATCTTTAGCAAAAAAATGTAGCCCTCATGCCTTGTTAGGGCCTTTTCGGACTCGCCAATCTTCGCATCCCGCTTCAATAAGTTATGCCTTGGCTATGAACTCTAATTAATACCGAGCAACTTTTAAACGATCTTGTGCTAGAAGCTAAGTAACTTTTCAAATCGTACGACCTTATTTATTGCAACGATTTATTAACAAGCGATTGGAGAAAAAGCTCATAATTAACTCACATAAATTCATGAAAGAATATAAAACTTATAATTAACTCTATCATCTCTCGTTCTCCATAATTTAAAATCTCAAGGAATGAGACTCGTGGATGCTTAGCCTATTAAATCAAAGTTTCGTGTTTTCAAGTCATCTATAGGATCTTGCAACTTCTTGGACTTTTTCAAGTTTAGAATTCGCATTTTAAAGTTCCCATGATAAACGACTTTCCAGGATCAATTATAGGAACTTGCGAAAAGTTCTTGTTCTTACCCCGTATGAGTTAAGACTTTCGTATTTTAAAGTTCCCTATATAAACGTCTAGCAAAACTTGATTTAAACACGTTAAGGATACTAGCTAGAGTAAACTTGGATAAGTAAACTCGGGTTGAGGCAAAAGATTCATGACGGGCCTAATATATCAAAGATATCTAAACTTATAAAAATCATTTTATTATAATTTATTCTAGAAATAAAAGAAAATAACGATAACAAAGGAAGAACTACTAGGCCAAAATAGATTAAAATTTTTGAAAAATGTCGAAAAATCAATTTTCCGGTTAAAATGAGGAAAAATTAATGGAAAATCCCACTTAACTTCGATAGAAGTCCCTGTTGATCCCTTTGGTTGGATCTATGTTCTGTTAAGAATTAGTATAATAGTTTGGAATCAAACTAAAACACTTTGAGCACTCTTACTAACACTAAATAAGTTATGCGGAATCTAACTTATAAAGCACAGAACAACATAATTACTTTTAACTATTCGATTCTCTTATTAATCGACTTGTATGAGGTACATGAAAGACATTGTACCTATGTTCCTTTTATAGAGTAAGGAACCCTAGAAACCTTTGAATATTCTATAAAGATAATTATATCACAGACGATATATTATCAATATTCTAACTATTTAGGTATATCACATAAGATATACTCTAACTATAACTATGACATATCTTATACAAAGATATATTCGTCCTAATCATCATAGCAGTACTTACTTTATAAGTAGCAGTACTTACTATGTACCGCGTTAACACTAACGGTACTTACATAACACTAACAGTACTTGAAATATACTAACGGTACTTGACACTTAACAAATAATTCCTAACAATCCTCCCCTAAACAAGAAATGATAACTTGTTGTCTTCTTGTTTCTCTTGTACTAGATGTATTAAAATACATTTCTTCAGTCTTTCCTTCATCCTTAGATTGAACTTGGTAATCTGTATTTGTATCCAACTTAATGTAGCCAAACACTTCAAATGTAGATCTTCTTCTGATAAGATAATCTTCAAACATCATGAGTATCATCTTTGTCTTCAAACTATGATCTTCTTGTGTCTTCTAAACATTTATTCATCTTTGCTGCATCAATTATTGTCTTCTTGAGTTTAGTCCTTGAACTCTTGATCATAAATCTTTCTGTTGATTTGATGATAACAAAACCTTTAAGTATTATATTTTTTAATACTTCTTTGCCTGCAATCTTCATACCTGAAATAAAACAGTTAACAACAAACACCAATCTGTATTGGCTTCATGATTTTTAGCAAATCACCAGCTATCAACGGATTTGATAAATTCTTTACCAGTTAGCCGTACACTCTGGAATAGCTAATACTTTATTCACAAAGAATAAGGTGTAATAAAAACCTTACAATTTTTGGTAAATTGTCAACCATCAACGGATTTGATTAAGTCTTTACCTAGTACCATTTTTCTAGGACTAGCCAACTCTTTGTATCGAAACAAGGTGAGTTAGAACCATATAGTTTTTAGCAAACTATCAGCTTTCAACGGATTTGATAAGTCTTTACCACAAACCGTTTGCTTATGGACTAGCCAGTTCTTATGTGTGTTAGACATGGTGAACTGAGAACCATTTATGAAGTGTGACTGAAAGTCAAACACTTAAGATTCTTTCTCAGCTTCTTCCTCATCTTTCAAATCCTTGATTTGTTGTTTAACTATTCTGATCAACTCCAAAGCATCAGCAGACTCTTCTATAACTTCTAATTGTTGTTCTAACATCCTTTCCAACAATTTTCTTTTGAAGTGTTGGGTCAAAAAGTTGATGTGGCAGAAACTCAAAAACGAAGAAAACATGAAGGCATTTGTCCAAGCGTTGACAAGTGTATTCCAAGCATTGTCAAGAACAATCCAAGCGTTGACAAGAGCAAACTAAGCATTGTTAGCTCAAGAGTTGTCATGTGCAATCTAAGCATTGTCACATGCAATTCAAGAGTTGACAGAAACGTAGACAAGAAGCTTATGGAAGCTTCTATTTAGATAAACATGCAAGATATATTCTGCATAAGTTTATTTAAATAGAAGATTTACTTGTTTATTTGATTTTATCTCTTGTAAACCCTAATCCTTACACTATAAAAGGAACCAAGGGTCTTAGGTTTTATTTATCATTCATATTCACAATGTAAACCTAAAGCGTGTGTCGACTAGACGTGGGATTCAATGTATACACGTCTAGTGATTGTTTGTTATTAATATAATGAATAATCCAATTGTTTTAATTCATGTTCTTATGCCCTAAACACCTTGTTAATGTGTCGTGTTCTAATTCCGCTTTGATTGTATAATCATATGAACATGATGCATTCCTAGTAGCTTCAAAGATCCGGAAACCAAGGTTTCCACAATTGGTATCAGAGCCTCGTGGCTCGTGATGCTAGGTCCAACAATGTGTTCGTGTATGGTAAAAAGAAGAAAAATCCGTCTAGGGTTTTTCTGGACGTTTTTGTGTGCGCTGCAGTATTCAGAAGGTCATAACTTTTTATTGGACCGTTGGATCGTCACGAAATTTCTTGTGTGTGTTCTATACACATATATCTAGACATCCACTGGAGGGATTGTCAAGTTTTATCACAAGGAAAAAGTTATTAAGCGTCAAAGTCAGCAGCACGATGAATGCAGTTTCTGTGAACAGCCATATTCAAAACACGATCTCTCCTTCGTTAACCGTTGGATCTTCGTGATTTTTGAACTGTAGATTCTTGGCACTTGTGTCTAGTATCTCACCGAAGGGATCTTCGATCTGAGCACTAATGAAAAAGTTATTCAATGTCTAAGTTCGCTGCAGTAATGGTATTCATATTTCTGCTTTCACATAAAATTATGAATTAGGGTTTCTTTAAACCCTAGATCCACTTAAAAGAAGGAAGAATTGAAGTTCGTGGCTGTTGTATTACTTAATGGTACTGTTTGATAAAGATGAGTACAGTTTGTGTTGATATAAAGGAGGCTAAGCTAGTATTATATCACGTTTGGCTTTATTATGAAGCTGGTGATCGATCATGTTGTAGAAAAACAAAGAAAGGGACGTGTACTATGTGGTACAAAGATGCAATAGTACTTTTGGCATGATTCGGGTTACTGAGTAAACTCTCTATTCGAGTTTTTGGCTGCCAGTTTGTGAATCAAGGAAAGAAATATTGGATTAATATTAAATCCCTGATATTTAGGGATTACATTCCATATGTTTTGGATATGCAGTTACGTCTATGATGCTTCTTATTTTTGGAACTTGTTCTCCTTGATTTATTGGACGTAATATATGAGCTGTTATTACAATACCAGACGTGAATGGAATAGGCGTGGATATTGGCTAATTCATAGGGATTCCCTATAATATCTTCTTGGACGTGATATCTCATTTGGTGGGCTGGTTATTATCATTACGTGAGAAAGTGCAAAAGTGGTCACATAAGGTAATTTTATGTATCCACTATTCTAGTTTATAGCCGTTGTCAAGAGTGACGTAGCCCTAGAAGTTGTCAGTATTTAAAAAAGGCGCTGACAAGAGAAGTAAACGCTGACAAGCTTTGTTTGGACGCTGACAGAATAAGTCAAACGCTGACAGCGTTGACAGTGTTGTCCGATATATGAGAATTCAAACGCTGACATGTATTGTCCGATATCGGAAAATACATCTGATAAAGACCTTGGATAAGAGAGGATGTCGGATAACACAAGGATTGCTGTTGTTTGAGAAAATTAGTACGTAATTAGCACACAAAAAGGAGGAAATTACACACGAAGGTACATGGAATCTCCGTTTTATTTAGAATATCATGTTGATATTTATGGCTCGGATATTTTTAAAAGGAATTAATGATCTTAATGCGAGTTAGCAACTATTCATGAGAATTTGATTGATATTGGATTATGTAATCGAGATAGCCTTGTGAAAGAGTTATCTATAGTATACTTTTACATATGAAGATATTGGTTCATAAAGACTTATCATGAAGAGATGTTAGCTTAAGGGGAAGAATTCTTATGGTAAGTTTGGTGTTTGAAGAAGATTTTCGCGAGTTTGTGTTCTATCATATCTTAAAGTCATGCACTTCCAGCCACTGACTTTAAAGGTAACTTGTTCGTGCTTTTACATGGTTGGTGATGAAGACTTGTCATAACACTTGAAGGAGTTACATTATCGTGCTTAGCGTCTCACAAAGGATGAGAATATTGACAAGGGATCGAGGTCTACTTATAATTTGCTATAGGTATAAGTTTTTCATCACGTGAATAGTACAAGACATGGAACACAAGGTTGGGTTATTCTACTTCTACATTAAGAATATTATATTTATTTTTCTTCAAGATCATTACATAGATCTACATTTGGAGAATCTTCAAAGATTGCATACATTGTTTACTTCCCTGTTGATGTGACAAAAGGGGAAGATATACATGCTACACTTGAGGGGAAGCAATTTGAAGATCATGTACAACTTACAAGAGATACACAAAGAGTTTTGCCGACATCAACTAGGGGAAGATTGTTGGGTCAAAAAGTTGATGTGGCAGAAACTCAAAAACGAAGAAAACATGAAGGCATTTGTCCAAGCGTTGACAAGTGTATTCCAAGCATTGTCAAGAAAAATCCAAGCGTTGACAAGAGCAAACTAAGCATTGTTAGCTCAAGAGTTGTCATGTGGAATCTAAGCATTGTCACATGCAATTCAAGAGTTGACAGAAACGTAGACAAGAAGCTTATGGAAGCTTCTATTTAGATAAACATGCAAGATATACTCTGCATAAGTTTATTTAAATAGAAGATTTACTTGTTTATTTGATTTTATCTCTTGTAAACCCTAATCCTTACACTATAAAAGGAACCAAGGGTCTTAGGTTTTATTTATCATTCATATTCACAATGTAAACCTAAAGCGTGTGTCGACTAGACGTGGGATTCAATGTATACACGTCTAGTGATTGTTTGTTATTAATATAATGAACAATCCAATTGTTTTAATTCATGTTCTTGTGCCCTAAACACCTTGTTAATGTGTCGTGTTCTAATTCCGCTTTGATTGTATAATCATATGAACATGATGCATTCCTAGTAGCTTCAAAGATCCGGAAACCAAGGTTTCCACATGAAGGGGTAAGTTTTCTCTTGCAGCATATAGTATGTAACATCATCTACATCCAAAATATGCAATCCACATGACCTATAATATCTCTAGTAACTAGGAACCTGATCCTCTAATACCTTCAACATTTCTTGATCACAGTTGTGTGGCTCATACATAAAGAGAAATTCCCTATATAATAGTGATACTTCAGTTTTACCTGCACTGGCTTCTTGAACTAACCTTAAAAGATATTGAATATCTTGTATGTCAAGAATGTGAAGAATATATTCTAAAAGTCTGAATATTCTTGTTGTGTCATCAGTTCTCTGAATTCCATGAGCTTCAAGTCCTTGATCTGTAAAGTAAATCTATTTAGCAATGGAGGCTCTTTTTCCAAAAATCTATGTATCAATACATTGATCTTCAAATTTCACAATCTTCAAGTACTTCCTTAAGCTCTCATCATCATCACTATCTTCTGCTGTTGTTTTAGCTCTCTTAGCTTTCTTCTTTAGCTTTGTTGATCTTTTCCTTTTAACACTCTTGGAAATTCCCTCAAGTTCTGTTGAACCCTCTTCCAAGCTTGTATGTACCGTTTCCTCAGTATGTACTGTTGTATCTACTGTTGGCTGTGTATGTACTGCTTGTACATTTTTAGTCTGAGCAATACCTTGAGTTTCAACTCCTGTATTCATTCTTTGAGCAGTCTCTTCTTCCCTTGAATATACTTTCTCCTTTCTATTCTTCCTCACATAAGTGGTCTTGATAGGTGGAGATGTACTTGTAGGTTCAACAGTACTTGGCTCAATTCTAGGAGTACTACCAAATTGTCTTTGTTGTTGCAGATGTTTCTTGAATTCTTCAACACCTTTCTTCTCTACTTCAGATCCAATCTCAACAAAATTTAATTCAGTCCTCTTACTTTGCTCATACAAAGTCTTGATTTCTTCAAAATTCTTCTTGACCAGCTGAATATGAGTAAATCCTTTAACTTTCTTTAGAAAGTTCATCATCTAATTTCTAATCTGCATAGTAGTTGGAGGCTTAATCTTTTCTTTCCTTCTCTTTTTAGCAAAGAATCTTTGTTGCTCCCTTACCAGATCATCAATCAATTTTGATTTCTCTTCTTCATCATATGCATCTCTCTCTTCAGCTATCAATGAGTCTACAAGAAGCTCACTAGCATGTATCTCAGCTCGAATCCTGTCATACTCTTGTATGTTCCATTCTTGCTGAATCCCTTTAGCTTATAGCAAATTTTGCTTTGCTGCAAGTTCTTCCTGCAATTCATTTTCACGAATTTGTGCTTGCATTCTATAAGCAAATTCCTCATCATGGTCTATTTGATTAAATCTGTACATGACTTTGTTTATATCATCATCTGATTCACTTTCATCTTCAGATTCTGACAATAATTGCTTCTTCCCCTTATCCTTTGGATTAATCTTAGGTAGCTTCTTCTTCAGCTTGGCAGCTACTCCTTCATTAGCTAGCTGTTAAATGACTATACCTTTTGTAGGGTGTGAAGCTTGAACTTTCTTACCTTGAATTTGATCCTTTTTGGCAAGAACTTCTTGTTGTGTCTTTACTTCTGCTTGCTTAGTCTTCTCAACTAAATTCTTCTTTAAATCAAGCAGCAATTGGGCTAAAGTCTCATTTTCTCCAAATGAAATTTGACTTTCTAGTAAAGGATGATCACCAGCGGTACTTGCAATCAGCTTAGTTGGCTTAGCAGTACTTCGGTCTTCAACAATGTCAGCAGTACTTGCAGTCGGCTTAGTTGGCTTAGCAGTACTTGGATCTTCAACAAAGTTGACTTCACCAGTATTAGACACACTTGTTTCTTCAATCACTTGTGTATCCCCAGATACTTTATCTTCCATAGAAGCCATCATATCAACTTGCACTTCTTCAGTCTTATCTGATTTATTGCATTGTGGTGATGGATCAGGA
Organism: Glebionis coronaria; assembly: GCA_025667525.1. NCBI lineage: Eukaryota > Viridiplantae > Streptophyta > Magnoliopsida > Asterales > Asteraceae > Glebionis > Glebionis coronaria. The sequence continues at coordinate 554,125,787 of CM046879.1, forward strand.
AACTGAATAGAAATTTCCTCCAACTTCTCATAGAAAGCACTCCAATTAGCTTGAAGTGGTGATTGAATTGATGGCTCTGGCTGAGTTGCCAATGTTTCTGCAACTTGTGGCTCCTCTGGCTGATTTACCAACTTTTCTTGAACTTGTGGTTCCTCTGGCTGAGTTACCAACATTTCTTGAACTTGTGGTTCCTCTGGAGTAGGTTGTGGTTCTTGCTGTTGAATCTCCATATCTAAAGGTCCATCCACACCAGTCTCTAAACCAGTTCCATCTTATAAGTCCTTATGACATCTTCATCCAATTCAAAATTAATGTCATTTCCAGAGATCCTTGTTTGATTATCAGAAGAAGGTGGTTGTTCTTCATTATTCCTTCCATGTTCTTCATTATTCCTCCCCTGTTTGGTTGCATTCAGTTACCTTTTCTTGTGGTTCCTGAATCTTTGCTTCTTGATTGCAGTTTTCTGAACATATCTATATTGCCTCATCCATGATGACACTATGTTCCTTAACTTGAGTAGGCTAGCTTCCAATTCAGCAATTTTCTTATCTTGAACAAGCTTTTCTTTCTGCAATACTTGTACCTGTTGGGAAAAACTTGTACACAAAGTAGTTAAATTTGCAACATCCACCACCTCTGGTGCTTGTGCTTGTGCTTGTGGTGAACCACTAGCAGCAATAGAAGTAGCAGGTGTGTGGATCATCTCATCAGTGTTTGGTGGAACACCAACATTGTGAGAAGAAGATTGTGAATCTTCTAGAGAGTGTGAGCTCTGGTGAGAGGAGTTTGCTGAGAAGCACTAGCATTGCTAGGTTCCTCACCTTCTTGATTGGCAGGTTGGGCTAACATATGAGCAAACAATGGTGTTACTGTTCCTATAAAGGCATTGCCTTGTTTGGTCAAGAAAGAGAAAGTTCTCTTTGTGAATGAAGGAACATCCCATGTATCAGTTAATGCTGGTAGGTTAGGTATTTGGTCACTAACTAAAGTCTGAATGAATCTAGGATACATTAAAAACTTCTTAGTTCCTTCCAAATTCCTAGTTATGCCTTCAAAAATTAATTTTGAAAAATTAAAAACCCTGTTATTTGCTAGACAAATACCAGCAGATGCCAATGCAGCAGGTATTTGATCAAAAGATGTACTTTTTGAACATAAACAGTGAATAATAGCATGAAAAAGCAATTTCCATTGAGGTAAAAATAATGCTTTAAAGAAAGTAAGACTTTCCCTACCACCCCTATAGCCCATGGCTGCAAGGCCATCATGAATCTCTGTATTATTAAGCATACTAAGTCCATTTTCGTCATTTAGTCTCAAACTTGCTCGTAGCAGTACCTCAGTGACATATATATTTCTATGATTCACCCTAGCCTTAATGCAAGGTTGATCAATACGAGTACCTAACACAACAGTATCCCAAAATTGTTCAACAATGGGTATAGAGACAACTGGACTTATAGTGAGTGCGAAGCGAACATGACTTCGAGATAGGAAACCAAGCATCTCATGGAAACCAAGAGATTCATCATTCGTAGCAAGATTCGCAACCAAATTATGCTTAGAGATTACTTGTAAAGCAGCCATTAGTATTTTTGATGATCGAAATATTAGAGAGAAGGTTATAGAATCAAGAGATAAAAATAAAAGATTAGGTGAATCAATTATGTAATTGGGGTAAGTATTTAAGTAAATAACAAATCTAAGCGCGAAGAAACTGCCAAATTTACAAAAGATACCCTTAACGGCACAACGGACATGTAGCGGTACATAAAACATAAGCGGTACTTGGTTTTGTGCTAGCGGTACTTGGAGTGAAAACGGTACCTCACAATTTTGACCAATTCATGCTTTCCACTAGACATGTAACCTCTTTTATCTTTTTCTATAAACCTGCAATAACATCAAAAACACAAAACATAGACTATACAATAAAAGTTATAAAAATTTGTACAGCTATTACCTCCCCTCAACATATGCATCATGTTATTGGTTGAGCATACCAATGTGTGTTACCAAGAATTCGAATCTCTTTGCATCAAATGCCTTGGTTAACAAATCAGCTACATTGTTGTCTGTATGAATCTTCAATACTTGAATAAGCTTTTTGTCATAAGCATCTCTTATAAAGTGATGTCTTATTTCAATATGCTTAGTCTTGGAGTGAAATACTGGGTTCTTGACAATGCATATAGTACTTTAATTATCAATGTAAATCTTGGTGTTCATGAAGTTAAACCCATAGTCAAACAATTGATTTTGAATCCAAAGTACTTGTCCACAGCAATGAGCAGCAGCTACATATTCAGCTTCAGTTGTAGAAGTAGCAACAATGGTTTGCTTCTTACACTGCCATGATATGAGTCTTCTGCCTAGGAATTGACAACCTCCTGTTGTGGATTTCCTATCATGATTTGCTCCAGCATAATCACTATCTGAGTAAGCTTCCAATTCAAAGGTAGAATCTCTAGGATACCATAATCCTAAATTAGGTTGACTTTTAAGATATTTAAAAATCTTCTTCACAGCATATATATGTGACACCTTTGGATGAACTTGGAATCTTGAACAGGCACACATGACAAACATTATATCTGGTCTTGAAGCGGTAAGATACATCAATGAACCAATCATTGACCTATAGAGATGAATGTCAACATCTTCTCCATGTTCATCTTTTGATAAAGATTTCTTGGCTTCAAAAGGTGTGCTTGTACTCCTTGTATCTATACATGAAAATTTCTTTAAGATTCAAGCAACATATTTATCTTGGCTGATAAATATTCCATCTTTCCTTTGTTTGACTTGCAGTCCCAAAAAGAAAGTTAGTTCTCCCACAGAACTCATTCAGAAATCTTCCTTTCATCAAAGCTTCAACCTCTTCACACCATGTCTTCTTGGTAGAACCAAAAATGATGTCATCAACATAGACTTGAACTAGAATGATGTCTTTGGCATTTTTCTTGATGAACAGAGTTTTGTCAATGGTTCCTCTCCTATATCCATGTTCTAGCAGAAAGTTGGATAAAGTTGCATACCAGGCTCTTGGAGCTTGATGCAGACCATAAAGTGCTTTGATAACTTTGTAGACTCTATTGGGGAATTTAGGATCTACAAAACCTGGAGGTTGTGAGACATATACCTCCTCTAAAATAGTACCATATATAAAGGCACGTTTCACATCCATTTGATAGACTATAAATCCCATATATGATGCAAAGGCCAAAACTAACCTAATGGCTTCTATCCTTGCCACTGGTGCAAAAACCTCATCATAGTCTATCCCTTCTTCCCGTCTATAGCCTTGAGCAACAAGTCTTTCCTTGTTCCTCACAACAACCCCTTTTTCATCCTTCTTGTTCCTAAAGACCCATCTAGTACCAATTATTCTTTTACTTGAGGGAAGATCCACAAGAATCTAAACCTTTTGTTGCTCAAATTGTGTTAATTCTTCTTGCATGGCATCTACCCAACTTTCTTTATCAAGAGCCTGAGAGATGTTTTTGGGCTCTACTTGAGATAAGAAACAGGCAAATAAACAATGTTGAGTATCTTTATGATTTGTTCTCTGTTGTTGTTTGATATAACTCACTAGTGCATGAGTTTCAATATTGGTTTGCAGTTGTCTCCTGGTTTGTACAACAGATTTTGGATCACCAATAATCTGTGTAGTAGGATGGTCGTTGTTGACTTTATGAGTGGGAATAGAACTGATTGGAATTTCTGTTTCCAAATTGTTGAAGTCAGTTACTACACCCTGCTCATCATAGGAAGCTTTGGAGAAGATTCCTTCAGCTAGACTGGCATATAAGTCTTCATCGTCCAATTCTTGCAAAATCTCTTATAGTGAGTCAGTAGATTTGGCAGATTTTGACTTAGCAGTACTTGCAGATGAAGTACCGCTAGGTATAGTATGTACTGATGAGTGTTGTGACTCAAAAGATCTTCTCCTGAATGCTTATTAGCAGATGTATCATTCTTTTCTTGATCTTGAAGCCTCTGTAGCTCCTGGGAGGATTGATCATCATTTGATGGCATGGTTTGCTTCTTGGGAGTTGCAGACATGGGAGTAACAGTAGGCATGTTGGGCACATAGATATGAATATCATCATCTGATGAAGAAACATCTTCTTAATCTTGAGTACCTGCATTAGTTGCACTTGACTTCTCACCTGCATTGTTAGTTTGACAATCCTTTTGCAAAGAGTAGTAATCCATGGAGTTAGTTAGATAATCTAAATCAAACATCCAAGCATAACCTATTCCTGGAACACTGGGTTTATTTTCTAAGAAATTGACATGAGCATTTTCTTCAACTTTCTTAGTTGCCAAATTGTAAACCCTATATGCCTTACTTTGCAATAAATATCCTACAAGATATCCTGGATCAGACTTTCCATCAAACTTTCCCAAATAATCAAGAGTATTTAGTATGCACACATGACACCCAAGGTTTTAAATGACTTATGTTTGGCTTTACATTAGTCAAGAGTTCATAAGGTGTTTTGTTTTGAGGCTTAGTTACTAGGACTCTAGTTAACACATAACATGCAGTATTGATTGCTTCTGCCCAAAAGGTATTTGGCAAAAGTGAATCAGCCAGCATAGTTCTAGCAGCCTTAATTAATGTCCTATTCTTACTTTCAGCTACTCCATTCTGTTGTGGAGTTCTAGGATTACTAAATTGTCTCTTAATTCCTTTAGACCTACAGAATTCATCAAAATCAGCATTCTTAAATTCTGTTCCATTATCAGTCCTAATGATTAAAACCTGTTTAGTGAACTGCTTTTCAACTAAAGTGATAAAATCCTTTAGTAATTTACTTGTTTCACTTTTAAGGGCTAAAAAGAAAACCCAACTAAATCTACTATAATCATCAGTTATGACTAGACAAAAGGTCTTATGACTAATGCTTCTGATAGAAACTGGACCAAATAAATCCATATGCAAGAGATGCAAAGGTTTTGTCACAGTGTTTACAGTCTTGGTCTTACAAGAGGCTCTATGGTGTTTACCTTTTTGACAAGCAGCACATGTGAAATCATTTTGAAAAGATTTGTTAGGTAGACCTATAACCAAATTCCTTTTTACCAATCTATTAAGATTCTTGAAATTCACATGACCTAACCTTCTATGCCATAAGTTTGACTCATCTAAAGAAGCCTTAGCTAGCAAACATGTAATACCACCTGTTGGAGTAATAGTATGAAGATCAAAGGTGTACATATTTTCTTGCCTGGGTACTTTAAACAGTATGTGAAATTCCTTAGGCATCTCAAAGTCTTTGGACAACACCAAGCAGTCTTTATCTGTGAATAACACCTTGTTCTTCTTATCACACATTTGTGATACAGAAAAGAGATTGAACTCATTCAATTCTTTTACAAAGAAAACATCTTCAAATTCCAACTTTCCTGTATTGATTTTCCCTTTACCAGTGATTCTACCTTTGCTACCCCCAAAGGCTATTGGACCTCCTTTGAATTCTTCAAATTCAGCAAGAAAATCTTTGTTTCTTGTCATGTGTCTTGAGCATCCACTATCTACAATTCCTTTATCTTTTAATTCATCAATGAGATGCGCCTGCACACAAATAAAAACTCATTAGTTTTTAACAGGGACCCAAGCCACATTTGGCTCGGATCTTGTGGGACCTACACATTTAAGAGTTTGTATTGAAGCATTTCCAGTAATGCTACTTTTACTCTTATACTTCATGGTTTCATTTATGTAGTCAAATTCATAGGGTGACTCTATGTGCTCTGACTTTTTTGACTTAAGTACTGCTTTAGCGGTACTTGTTTTAACACATGGTATATCTCTTTTAGGAACCCACATTTGTACTGGTTTGTTCTTGTCCTTACTTCTAGGTGTTTTAACTTTTTCAAAAACTTTCTTAGAAGTCTTGGAGAATATTGGTTTTACAGTCTTTAAACCAACAGTACTTGAGTTTCGTCTAGCAGTACTTGTAGGTTTAGACTTGCCAGTACTTGGTTTACCAGACTTTAAGGATATAAGTCCTTGCTTCATAAGTACTGCCCTAGGAACAAAACTTTTGGTAGGATTATTTTTAACCTGTTTAATTACCCTTGTGTGATCAAACTTAGGTTTGTTATCTTTAAGTTTCTGTTTCCTATAACCCTGTGCATTTTTCCCATTACTGTTTTTCATGACCTTTTGTGTAGCCTTTTGTTTCATAATTTTATCTTCATGTAATGTACAGTCTTTGATAAAATGATTTAGACTACCACAAACATAACATCCTTTTCTTCTTAAAGAAGACCCAAAAGGTTGTTTTGATTTTACTTTTTCAAAACCTATCCCACCCCTTTTGACTTTATTATGTTGTACATTGATTTCCAATATCTTGCTAGGAGTTTTTACCTGCTTGGGAGTAGAACTAGTCTTAGATTCCTCAGAAACAAAGTTGTTCATTAAAGGTGGATAAACAATATTCTTGGTCACATCAGTATTTTCTTGAGACACAGCACTAGAGTTAGACATTATTAATCTTAGGTTCTTCTGACTCTATACTAGTATCATTATAAGAGGGCATGAAAATTCCTGATACTGGTGGAGGAACTGCCTTCATTCCTTCAGCATATCTATCATTTTTAGGTGTATCATCTACCTCACTAGAACTATCAAAAATCCCTTTTGATAAGTCTTTGCTAGTTAAGGTTATCCCAGGTTGATCCTCAATATATCCTAGGCTTGTTTTATCATAATACCCCATTTATGAATTAATCAATTTTCCCAATCCCTTTGAGGATTGTTGCCAATGACTAATCACTTCCCTCTCATTACAAAGACTGGTTTTTAAAGCTTTATTTTCTGAATTTATTTTTAAATTTTGTCTTTCAAAAGCTTTTATTTCCAAATCTTTTTCCCTCATTTGAAGAGTCAAGATCCTTATTTTCTCTTCATAGTTTTGTTGAACCTTTTTGTACAAAACTATATTTTCTTCTAATTTAACAACACCCTGTTTGAAAGCCTCTACTTCTACAGTGCATGTGTTAACCTTTTACTATTCCTCTAGTTCTACTTTTAGGCTATTAAATTTAAGAATACAATCTTTAGAACAAGGATGTACCTCAGTATCTTCATGTGAGAGAGCCATTAATCCAAGCTCTTCTTCTTCTTCTTCTTCTGCCCAATTCACCACTCCATCTACAGTAACTAATGCTTTGGTTCCTTTAGGACTCCTGCTGTTTCCTTTTGGAAAGCTTTCAGTTATTCTTGGACTGGTTCTATAGCTGTTCTTGGACTTCTGATTGCTAGTCTCAGCTTTATCTCTAGAGCATTCTCTTGCAAAGTGTCCATTCCTTCCATAGTTATAGCATTCAACTTTAGACTTGTCATATCCTAATGGCTCATTAGGATCAATAGTCATTTTTCTTCCAGTCTTCTTGAAGAACCTATTAGATCTTACTGACACCATAGCAGCTTGCCATTTAAGATCCATCTCTTCAACATCAGCTTCATCCATTTGGAACAAGTCATTGAGAGTTAATCTTGGCCTATTGTCTTGTCCAACAAAGAATGAGAAGGCATCATTGTCACTAAACAATGGTGAAGACCTTCCATGTGGATTTTGAGAGATCATAGGACTGTTTTCAATACTTTGTGGGTAAGTACTGCTTGTAAGTCCTCCAGCGGTATTTGTGAAGTATGTACCGCTGCTAGATCCATTAGCGGTATTTTGAAAGTAAGTACCGCTGTTCCTATCTGACACAAAAGCCAAGTTAGACTTTGAAGTAGTTGTTGTCTTTACTGTAACACCCCCAAATTTATACAACTCAATACAGCGGAAGACTCGTTGGTGTTGCGGGATAGCACATTACTCACATCATAGACAACGCTTAAAAATCGCGTCGTTTAATAATAAAGCATTTCCATTCATAAATATCAAATTTACATAGGTCCCAAGTCATGATCATTTCATACAATTTTACAAAAGATTTGAATGGAAATTATTATTTAAGTGCGGGCCATGAATTCTTGTTGTCTTCCCGTGAATTACCTTCAAGTACCTGACATAAAACATGTTAAAAGAAAAGGTCAGCGATAACGCCGAGTGAATTCATAGAGTTTAATAAATTCCATCAATATAACTTTGGTATAAAATTATTACCAAAAATAATTTCGTACAAATCATTGTAATAGGCCATAAAATAGCCAAATTCATTTTATATAAATCCTTATCAAAATCATAACATAGGCATTTGCCTTAAAAATCATTATACGAACCAGTGTCGTAAAAACATCATACAATACGTTTTACAACGTTGTATAGATCAAATAAAAATCGTTATATGAATATGGTTATATAAAACCAAAACACGAACATTATATCAATAGTATGACCCCGTATTGCTAGTCAGGCAATACATCGTAATTCGGTGCGTATAGTAGTATTTCGTTAACTTGGATTATTATAAGCCGCATGACATTGTTACCTTACTACAACAAACAACGGGTAGCTAGCCCGAAACTCAATTTTCACATCTAAGTTAGCGTGTCGTCACAAAGGTCACGCTATGGAAATCTTCTCATACATAAATTCGCTTACCAATCAATGTGGCACGACGGGGATCAACCGTCAAGGCGCGAACTGGGGTGATCGTCCCCAAATAGTACTATTATATGCATAAGCGTCTACCAAATCCCGGTAGTTCACAATTCATGCTAATGGGACTTTTAGTGACATAACCTAACTTTAATAATCCATTTAATTTCATCTATCGGGTCATTTAATCATTTATCGGGTCATACAATCGGGTCATACAATCATTCGGGTCCAAATCAATAAACAAACAATCGGGACAAATGGTGTCCTATTTTATAAAAACTAACATGTTATCTCCCTCGCTAGTTTATAAAATATTTCATAAAAACATTTAAAAGAGTGCGAGGCTATGAACTCACGTTGATGTGGGAAGGCGATTATCGGCGATTTGGATGTACGGTACGTGCTTCAATCACGGAAACCTAGACAAATAATACTCGTCTTAGACTCATGTCCAATGACTTTATAAAAATATCAATTATGTATACATATGATGATTTTATATATATGATGATCAAATGGGTTTACATATTCTCATTTACTCATTTTAATGTTTATGTATTGGTAACTTCTTACTAGTTTACTAGTTTTACCTATTACGTGTTTTAGGTCCAATAAGCCTATTATAAGTTTATTAACTTGTATTAATACATTTCATACTTGTATTATCAGTATTTATACTTTACACGTTGGGCCCAAATGGGTTAAGCCCAATAAATAAGTTTATAAGTGTTTTAGCCCATTTTGTTGTATTATTAGTCCAATAACGTTAACTTAGCCCGTTAATGTCCGTATGTTATATAGTTCGGGTTTTATCGGTTTTTACTTTTTATATATGTTTATATATCAGTATATGAGCTTTATAAAGTTCACATTAGACGGGTCCAACAGTCTAAGTTTTATTTAGCAAAAACGTTAATTTTACGGTAATAGCCGAAAAAGTCGTAAAAATCATGTTTATAGTTTTATAACTTATAAAACTTATCAATCTACCATTTTTATAAAATGTCTATTTATTTATCCTTATACATATTTATATAAATGTATTATATAAGTTAGTGGGTTTTAATTCACATTTTATACTATTTTTATTTGAGTGCTTATATAATACTATTATACTTTAATTTCCCAAAATCTGATTTTTATTTTCATGTTCACCAAAACTGCCATATCTAGAGTTCTATATGGAGATAGAAGCTCAAATTTTTATGACATAAACAATATGATATGTGCTCCATTTAAATCTCCTGTAGCTACTGTTGAATCAACCTCTAAGTATTTTCTAAAAATCGTCCAAAACAGTGAACTCAGATTTGTACTTTAAACTTGTTTTGATCATATCTCACTCATCCTAATGATTCCATTGCATGGACAACTCTCACATGTGTACAAGACTCATAGCTTACTGTATATTAATCTATTCAAGCCATTTTATCAGTTTATCATATGATCTTTTACTGTTTTATACAGCCATCAATTTAAGCATGATTTTAACCTTTTTACATATGGTTTTTCATCTTTTTATCTATGTTTATCAACACCAAATCCCCACACAATATTTTTATCATCATATAATCATCATATACATTTAGGAATAAAATACATGATTACATAATCAAAATAACAAGAGGATGGGGAGAACAATCTTTATACCACCATGATGATGTAGGTTATGATCAAGACATGGATTTTGATCACACAACTTGTGATAAACCAATATCATCTTCAAGTCCACCAATCTTCATGAACTCCTTGTGGAAAATCAGCCCCAAGACACCAAGGAAACTCCTTTGTAGATGTTATGATCACCTCCAATCAATAAGTCTTCAAAAGGACATCATCTTATGCAATAATAACATAAGATTTGTGGTTAAATTTAAATCAAATGGGTGTTTAAGGTGGTGGTATGGACGGCCAAAATGGCTAGAGAGAGAGAAGTATGTGGTTTTTGCATGTTGTAAATGAACAAATGGTTTTGTGGAAGTAGTTTTAATGTTGGTAGCTTGTTTATGAAGTGGCTAGGACAAGTGTCCTAGCTTACTTCTCAAGCTAGCCACATAAGGGTGTTGTTGGATTGTTTAATCCGTCCCATATTTGGGGGTGGGGCAAAAGTGGTTTTGTCTCATCCCCAATTATTTACGGGTACTCCTCGATTCTAGTTTCCTCGATTTTCGGGCCCTCGGGTCGTTTTACGAAAAATGTTTTTATAAATTATGAATCAACGGCACAAAACGAATCTAATAAATTTTGTCTTATCAAAAACGGAGTTCGAAAACGTAAATACGTAATCCTAAGGTTTCCGGTTTAGTCGTAAAAGACGTTAAATTAAAATCGTAAGTCCTAATCTCTTCTCGTAAATTTGTGAGATTATGAACCAACACAAATTTAAAACTCCAAAATAATATTCACGGATAAATTTATTTCTTGAAATGTCGGACTGTCACCAAAACGGTGTATGTAAACGTAAGCACGTAACGTAGAATCCTCCGGTTTAAACGTAGTCGATGATACTTCAAGACGTAATTCCAAATTTCTTCCCAAAAATAAGTGAGTTCATAATGTAACATTAAAATAATATTTTTAAATAAATATTGAGAATAAAATATCAACCATAAATTGACGGATTGTCACAGCATTTACCCCTAAACAGGATCTTTGTCCTCAAAGATCATCTTACCTTACTACTCGCTTCTTATAGAGTTAAAGCCATGTGGGTATTTCCTCCACATTCGATCTTTTCTCACAAGTGTAATCCATTACAATACGCGAGTTTCATCAAACATAACTACGGGAATAAGATCAGGCTAAATGTTGACTTACTTTCTCTATCCATGATGTTCACGGGTTTTTGATGAATGCAACTTTTCGCCGATCTAAACATTACTAAGAAACAATCAGATTCTCACTTGATAGACATTTCATCAAGTTTGATATACGAAACATAATTCACGCAGCTCTTGAAGTCCTAGGGTAGATCCAGCTTATATGCCTTTCAAACCAATCTTTTACATCATCTCAATGGTCCATACAACGGGGACTTATATCCCATGATCTTTCAGATCATCAATTCATTTTTTCATGGTTAAAATTTTTGGCATAACTTCGCTACCCATCTGGCACTTCAAGATCTACATTTCATATTCACATAACTTCCTGCCCACTACCGACAGTCAATAATCAGATCCTAATTTCAACAATCATTTCAGGTCTCGCGGGTCGAGTATTTTGTAAGGTTAGGTTCGCCATCATAGGAAACCTTAAACCTAAAAGACATGTCCAACTCACGATGGGTGTATGTCGGGTGTCTTCATCTCAACTCTTGCTTACAGATGCTCTAATATAAATCCTAACAAGATTCGATCTCGATCCTAATACGATAGTTTTCAATGATAATCTCTCCAAAGGAAAAAGATTATACGGTTCATTACCAAAGGTCAATCATTCAAACCTAGAACAACACTTATAGTATTTTGTATCGTTACTTTACCTCGTCCCTTCGATTGGGGTGGTACATAGTACTCTCATCAAGATTCGTTCTCAATGACTTCTGAGCAAATCTCTAGAAATTCGATGTGAAGCGAGGATCTTGATAGAGATGATCGATACAGGCACACCATGTTTACACAACTCCTTTAAATACAAAAGAGTCAATTTCTTCATCAAGAATCTATCATTAACAGGAATGATATTAGCAGATTTGGTCAGTCTTTCGACGATGACCCAAATCGAATCAAATTCAAATGATGACCTTTGCAATAGCTAGTCGTTTACTAATGTATGAGGCGATGTCTGCCTTCATAATTTATCATTAGTACAACTTCTTCAGACAAAGATACATTAAATCATAAATGTCAGAAATAGAATACTTATACTTACAAGATTCCAACATAACTATATCTCAAAATACTTAGGCAACCACAAGTGGCCTTTTATACATTTAACGCCATTGGCTTCTCAATTCTAATGGTTCACATTAGCCGCGACCCCCCCCCCCCTTTTTTTATCTATATTATCCTTCTTATAAGCATCGGCTATATTTTAAATTGTTGGGCAATTTATTTTGCACCTTAATTATTAAGGAACGTGTCCTAATTGGTTCTTTATCTTTTATACATAATGTGTCAGTAATTATGTTCACTTTGCTAGATGGAATAATTATCATAACCGTATTTATTCGAAAATTCTTTCTTCACATTTTCTAAGTCTTAGTTCTATCTCAACTATTATTTTTTATCAGTTCTGCTCAATCCGACGTTTAAAGCGTCGATAATCATTACGACTAATTAAATAATAAATATTCAATTTTTATGAAACGTAAACGTAAAGATTTTAAATTTCTTAGTCCGTCCAATTATAAAAATGTTCAAAATAATTTGAATTTAATTAACAAGATTTTTGTTGATTTATCGAAAATATTTAATAAGATTCGTAAATGTTTGAAAAACCTTTGTTTATACTTTGGTCAAAGTTTTCTTAGTTAAAAAGCAAAAATTGTCGTTTTAATTTCAAGTCATGATATAAATGGTTTTCCTCAATCCTTCTTAAGTTGTCTTAAGGTATGCAAAAACATTTACCCCTAAACAGGAGTTTAGTTAAATGTTTTGGTTATAAGGGAATGATTCCTTAAAAATTCTTTTGAGAAAACAGTTGTCAAAACATATTTACACTTTCTTTTTGGTAAAACCCAAAATCTTAAAAGGGCTCTTAATTTGAAGAGTCAATATAGATTCCATTATCTTTTAATCACACGGTCAAATAATGTAAATGATTAAGTCTTTAATCTCATGTTAATTATTCAAGGTACATGTTTTTACTGTTCGGCCAATTCAGGGCAATCTATAAATAATTATTAACTCATTCTTATTCTTATAACAAACAAATGGTCCTTAATGATCGCAAGCATGAATTTATCAAATTACAGCCTTCACACATGATTCACCAAATTTATGAATGCTACGTGTGTATTAGTCAATCCAAACGACATCACGTGAAACTCATAATGTTCATTACAAGTACAAGATGTAGTGACTGGAATACATAATCTTTTTCGCAAATGCGAAGTTAATGATAACCATGCCATGGATCAAATCTTTAAAACATACACTAGAACCTTGTAAATGATCGAACAAATCTTCCATTTCGAGTCATGGATATCGTTTTCGATTGTCAATTTACTCAGTTCACAGTAATCTATAAATATAAGGAATGATAACACCATAGCTCTTCATGATGACGAGCTCGGTAGAATAAAATCTTTCTCCGACAACTCTCTCAGTTATACGGTAATACTTTTAATCCAGATGGTGCTGACGTACAGTGCACAAGCCACAGGTGCAGCACCGGGAATATAATCAATACCAATTTCAACTTGCCTTAATGGCAAAAGTCTAGGTAATTCACCAATAAATACCTCCTAAAGTTTCAGATAACGGAAACATCTTTTAATAAATTCATATTAGGTTCTTTCTAGATTATAATATCTATGACTAATTCACAACCATTCACGGTATAATTTTAAGTCTAAATATAGGATATCGTCATCCACCAAGAATTATTTATATCACTTTTGATAATAAACATCTTATCTTTTAGGGGAATTCTACTCGAGTTCCCATCAATTAAGACAATGTCGTCATGTCATAATCAATCAATCCATTCTACTGGCACTATCAACTTTCCAGTTTCATTGCCGTTGATAAGATGTGAACTTCTCAAAAGACTAATAATAACTCATAATCCTTCACAAATTCAAGGATATCAGGAGACATAACTAACCTTAAAAGTGTAAGGTCAACGCATAATCTATGCGAGAGAAATTCAAATCAGATACATACGAAAAAATTTAACGAATATGGATATATCCTATGTTTTCATAATTTGAGTACGCATTCGAAAGCTCCTCGGATCGTTACCCAGGTCATTCAAATGAAATCTAATCAAAAGAAATGATACGAACGTCGATACATCCAATCGGGTATCAACACTCGGTAATCAGATACTTTTCCTAAGAATCTCTCTACGGGAGAATTGGAAAAGAAAGAATTGTCGATTGTCAAATAAGACAATTTCCACAAATGAGTAAATTTGACTCAGAAGAATAGATGCTACAGGCACATATGTAGGTGTCCCTAACACTATGTCCTTATTTTTCACTTCTTGCAGATCTCATAAAATTTATTCTTTCACAATCTTTAAAGAAAATGTAGTGTTTATTGGTCAGTTTTATGGTGACTACTAATCAGCCTTGCATGGTCCATTCCAAATTGTATGTAGGCGCGCAACTATATACAATTTCAAGATTAACGATGCAATACTCAGTTCGTCAAAATTTTATCATCATGTTTATAATAAAAACATTTTCATGCTTAATTCTTAAATAAGAATCAAAAATAAATTTACAAAGATTTTCTTTGTTATGAAAACAATTAAGTTTTCCAAGGTACTTTATAAACAACCTCATTTCGATAACAATCACTTATAAATCTTACTTTGAATAATCCTTATAGTGATGAAAATTCAATTTTTCTCAAGACATACTGTTTTAACTTATAAAAAAAATGAGTGATCTGCAAAGGAGTGATGAAAAGTTGTTCACCAAGAACTAACTACAATATGATAGGAAATGAGCTTTAGCCAATTAATCATGAGGTTCATGACCTCGATGGCACTCAGAAAGAATAATCCACAACATAACTCAATTCGAGATGAGTACTTGTTCAATGGTTGCATCACTAATGCGAGCATTAGGAAGAAGCAAGAAAAGATAGATATCATCGATACATGTAGAATTTAGCAATCAAAGGTAGTCTTTTCATTAATCACAAACAAGTCAAAATTGTACCGTAACACATTACGTGTCACTATGTCATACAATTCCAAGAACTCATCCTACCAACTGATGTCTCAGTTAAGTTAGGGATTATTTTTAAAAGATACCACAATGAATACTAATCTACAAGAGTCATTAGGTGTCCCACCTGTCCCGGAAGATCCATCGGTCCCAATTCAGAATAAGATTTCTTCAATTTATTTCTTGGACACTGGACATCCTCGTTAGTGGACAATGGCCTAGGAACAACCCTTAACACAAACCTACAATGAATTAAAATCTTATAATTCAATCACAGGACTTAACGACTTCCTCTTAACAATCTCATATTCCATTCGGGTTAAATTTTACTTTATTCAAGTTTCAATCAACTTATACTCAATTTGATATTCTACCTCATTCTCCAATACTTTCAACCTTATTCATAAACCTTAATAGGGCAATAAGAGCTCAATATGAACAACACTTAATTTCCAATCCTATAGCTCTTACAACAACAATTATCAAATGAGTCACTAGTATGAAATGACTTGATCATTCAACTAGACTTCTCGGAAAGGTACTAGTGCATGAGGCTTTTGGGTAATGGTTCCAATGACAGCCTCAAGTGCAACATTCACCCTTTCGATTTCATTTTAAGAATTGGATGACAACGAATCAGATGACATCTTTCTAGGTGGTAACGTTTTGTCAAACTCCACTCTATAAGGAAAGATCGTCATGACATCGATATCAGATTTAATCTCGCCAATTCTTTTTCAATATTACACTCAAATAATATCTACATTTCTACGAATATCAACCATTTGTTGGGATCATAAATATCCACAACTTGGTTTAGATCTAGGATAACTAGAATTCCTACGAGAATAGCTTCGATCAATTTACTAGGGGATTTAGTGTTTCTTGTTACAATCTATGTCGTATAAATACCTCGTATAAATATCAAAATAATCATCAAACAATCATGTAATAAAATTACATCATATATATATATATATAATCCAAGTTATATATATATATTAAAATAACACTTCTCAGTCTGGCCTTGTCGGTAACTCGGGAATTCTTTGGCACCGTTATAGTCAAAATATTTTTAAACATTTTGAGAAAATGTTTATAGTTAAAAGATTTTGAAATGTTTTATTCAAATCCTTAGTTTTAAAAATCTTTCGTTCTCTATAACGAGAGCTCTGGTACCAAACTGTAACACCCCCAAATTTATACAACTCAATACAGCGGAAGACTCGTTGGTGTTACGGGATAGCACATTACTCACATCATAGACAACGCTTAAAAATCGCGTCGTTTAATAATAAAGCATTTCCATTCATAAATATCAAATTTACATTGGTCCCAAGTCATGGTCATTTCATACAATTTTACAAAAGATTTGAATGGAAATTGTTATTTAAGTGCGGGCCATGAATTCTTGTTGTCTTCCCGAGAATTACCTTCAAGTACCTGAGATAAAACATGTTAAAAGAAAAGGTCAGCGATAACGCCGAGTGAACTCATAGAGTTTAATAAATTCCATCAATATAACTTTGGTATAAAATTATTACCAAAAATCATTTCGTACAAATCATTGTAATAGGCCATAAAATAGCCAAAGTCATTTTATATAAATCCTTATCAAAATCATAACATAGGCATTTGCCTTAAAAATCATTATACGAACCAGTGTCGTAAAAACATCATACAATACGTTTTACAACGTTGTATAGATCAAATAAAAATCGTTATATGAATATGGTTATATAAAACCAAAACACGAACATAATATCAATAGTATGACCCCGTATTGCTAGTCAGGCAATACATCGTAATTTGGTGCGTATAGTAGTATTTCGTTAACTTGGATTATTATAAGCCGCATGACATTGTTACCTTACTACAACAAACAACGGGTAGCTAGCCCGAAACTCAATTTGCCCATCTAAATTAGCGTGTCGTCACAAAGGTCACGCTATGGAAATCTTCTCATACATAAATTCGCTTACCAATCAATGTGGCACGACGGGGATCAACCGTCAAGGCGCGAACTGGGGTGATCGTCCCCAAATAGTACTATTATATGCATAAGCGTCTACCAAATCCCGGTAGTTCACAATTCATGCTAATGGGACTTTTAGTGACATAACCTAACTTTAATAATCCATTTAATTTCATCTATCGGGTCATTTAATCATTTATCGGGTCATACAGTCGGGTCATACAGTCGGGTCATACAATCATTCGGGTCCAAATCAATAAACAAACAATCGGGACAAATGGTGTCCTATTTTATAAAAACTAACATGTTATCTCCCTCGCTAGTTTATAAAATATTTCATAAAAACATTTAAAAGAGTGCGAGGCTATGAACTCACGTTGATGTGAGAAGGCGATTATCGGTGATTTGGATGTACGGTACGTGCTTCAATCACGGAAACCTAGATAAATAATACACGTCTTAGACTCATGTCCAATGACTTTATAAAAATATCAATTACGTATACATATGATGATTTTATATATATGATGATCAAATGGGTTTACATATTCTCATTTACTCATTTTAGTGTTTATGTATTGGTAACTTCTTACTAGTTTACTAGTTTTACCTATTTACGTGTTTTAGGTCCAATAAGCCTATTATAAGTTTATTAACTTGTATTAATCCATTTCATACTTGTATTATCAGTATTTATACTTTACATGTTGGGCCCAAATGGGTTAAGCCCAATAAATAAGTTTATAAGTGTTTTAGCCCATTTTGTTGTATTATTAGTCCAATAACGTTAACTTAGACCGTTAATTTCCGTATGTTATATAGTTCGGGTTTTATCGGTTTTTACTTGTTATATATGTTTATATATCAGTATATGAGCTTTATAAAGTTCACATTAGACGGGTCCAACCGTCTAAGTTTTATTTAGCAAAAACGTTAATTTTACGGTAATTGCCGAAAAAGTCGTAAAAATCATGTTTATAGTTTTATAACTTATAAAACTTATCAATCTACCATTTTTATAAAATGTCCATTTATTTATCCTTATACATATTTATATAAATGTATTATATAAGTTTGTGGGTTTTAATTCACATTTTATACTATTTTTATTTGAGTGCTTATATAATACTATTATACTTTAATTTCCCAAAATCTGATTTTTATTTTCATGTTCACCAAAACTGCCATATCTAGAGTTCTATATGGAGATAGAAGCTCAGATTTTTATGACATAAACTACATGATATGTTCTCCATTTAACTCTTCTATAGCTACTGTTGAATCAGCTTCTAAGTATTTTCTAAAAATCTTCCAAAACAGTGAACTCAGATTTGTACTTTAAACTTGTTTTGATCATATCTCACTCATCCTAATGATTCCATTGCATGACCAACTCTCACATGTGTACAAGACTCATAGCTTACTGTATATTAATCTATTCAATCCATTTTATCAGTTTATCATATGATCTTTTACTGTTTTATACAGCCATCAATTTAAGCATGATTTTAACCTTTTACATATGGTTTTTCATCTTTTTATCCATGTTTATCAACACCAAATCCCCACACAATATTTTTATCATCATATAATCATCATATACATATATATTTAGGAATAAAATACATGATTACATAATAAAAATAACAAGAGGATGGGGAGAACAATCTTTATACCACCATGATGATGTAGGTTATGATCAAGACATGGATTCTGATCACACAACTTATGATAAACCAATATCATCTTCAAGTCCACCAATCTTCATGAACTCCTTGTGGAAAATCAGCCCCAAGACACCAAGGAAACTCCTTTGTAGATGTTATGATCACCTCCAATCAATAAGTCTTCAAAAGGACATCATCTTATACAAGAATAACATAAGATTTGTGGTTAAATTTAGATCAAATGGGTGTTTAAGGTGGTGGTATGGACGGCCAAAATGGCTAGAGAGAGAGAAGTATGTGGTTTTTGCATGTTGTAAATGAACAAATGGTTTTGTGGAAGTAGTTTTAATGTTGGTAGCTTGTTTATGAAGTGGCTAGGACAAGTGTCCTAGCTTACTTCTCAAGCTAGCCACATAAGGGTGTTGTTGGATTGTTTAATCCGTCCCATATTGGAGGTGGGGCAAAAGTGGTTTTGTCTCATCCCCAATTATTTACGGGTACTCCTCGATTATAGTTTCCTCGATTTTCGTGCCCTCGGGTCGTTTTACGAAAAACGTTTTTATAAATTATGAATCAACGACACAAAACGAATCTAATAAAAATTGTCTTATCAAAAACGGAGTTCGAAAACGTAAATACGTAATCCTAAGGTTTCCGGTTTAGTCGTAAAAGACGTTAAATTAAAATCGTAAGTCCTAATCTCTTCTCGTAAATTTGTGAGTTTATGAACCAACACAAATTTAAAACTCCAAAATAATATTCACGGATAAATTTATTTCTTGAAATGTCGGACTCTCACCAAAACGGTGTATGTAAACGTAAGCACGTAATGTAGAATCCTCCGGTTTAGACGTAGTCGATGCTACTTCAAGACGTAATTCCAAATTTCTTCCCAAAAATAAGTGAGTTCATAATGTAACATTAAAATAATATTTTTAAATAAATATTGAGAATAAAATATCAATCATGAATTGATGGATTGTCACATTTACTTCAGTGCCTTTCACATCCATCTCATATGCTCTAAGATTGTGGTAGAGATGATCAAACGGAATTGTTTCCAAATCATCTCTTGTGATGAAGTGCATAGCCATTGCTTTCCACTCTGGTGGAACACTTCTTAATAATTTTAGATTTGCTTCTTCATTAGGAATTACTTGTCCATAAACTGCTAACTGAATAAGCAACTTGCTGAACCTTCCATATCCACCATGTATTCCCTCTATAATGGTAATTGAGAAGTTATCAAATTCTTGCTTAAGAACAATCTTCTTAATTTTCTTAGATTTGTCATTGCCTCCAAATCTAAGTTTTATAGCATCCCACATAGCTTTGGCATCTTTATAATGATGAAAACTTGGTAGAATGTCTTCAGAAAGAGCCATAGCCAAAGCAGTTCTGGCTTTTCTTTCTCTGACATCTGCTTGTATCTCCTCAGCAGTTATAGCAGGTAGAGCATAGCATGTACCATCTGGCTACCAGTGTAGCTTCTTTGGTGTGTTCCCATTCTTGATAACCTGCCACATAGTATGATCTGTGTGATTCAAGTAATGTTCCATCTGCATAGCCCATGTCTCATAATTGTCACCTTTGAGAACTGGGAGTTTAACAGCAGGTAGAGTATGAGAAGGTGTTGGTGTAGAGGTAGCTACAACATTCACGGCTTGAGCACCTTGTGCTGGTGTAGGATGCACAACTTGTGGTTGTCCTTGTGGCAGAACAGGATCAGGGTTCTGAACATCATCCAAGTGAACATTATCTCCTTCTGGTTGAGACATTGAGATTCGGTATGTGTGGAGTGTATGGGGTCGTGTTCTTCTTTTTCAGAGTTTCTCAACAAGCTCTGATACCACTTGTTGATCCCTTTGGTTGGATCTATATTCTGTTAAGAATTAGTATAATAGTTTGTAATCAAACTAAAACACTTTGAGCACTCTTACTAACACTAAATAAGTATGCGGAATCTAACTTATAAAGCACAGAAGAACAAAATTACTTTTAACTATTCGATTCTCTTATTAATCGACTTGTATGAGGTACATGAAAGACATTGTACCTATGTTCCTTTTATAGAGTAAGGAACCCTGGAAACCTTAGAATATTCTATAAAGATAATTATATCACAGACGATATATTATCAATATTCTAACTATTTAGGTATATCACATAAGATATACTCTAACTATAACTATGACATATCTTATACAAAGATATATTCGTCCTAATCATCATAGCAATACTTACTTTATAAGTAGCAGTACTTACTATGTACCGCGTTAACACTAACGGTACTTACATAACACTAACAGTACTTGAAATATACTAACGGTACTTGACACTTAACAAATAATTCCCAACAGTCCCCCTACACTTAAGATAAACATTGTCCTTAATGTTTAAGCATATGGAAGTAAACTCCCCTACACTTAGGAAATTGTGCACGTTGTTTAAATCTTGATAAGGAAGAGACAACTAAAGTGATTCCTATTTTAAATTTGAAGAATATAAAATAGTGAATCAAAAGAGTTTAGGATAAAACCGGGAAGACAGGTACACGGAATCACGGATCATCAAAAGTCATCAAGGATGGATCTTTGAAAGCTCGAATCCCTGCACATCATAAGAAAGAAAATAGAAAACACATACTAGGGTCTCCCCCTACACTTATTATAAAAACAAATAAAAGGATAGATAATCGGGTTGCCTTCCGAGAAGCGCTTGTTTTTGTTCACCGAGTCGTGAGCCTGACTCGACCTTGGTTACAATGGTAAGAACCTTGAAGAACATCCACCGGGATCAAATACATGGTTTTCATCCATCAAATAGCACAAGCTTAAGGTGAACAAGACAAGCCAAAGAAGAGTATGTGAGGTTCCCTTAAGCAATTGTTGAGCACGGTGGTAGAAGGTATGATGAAGTGAAAGCATAGCTTCATTCTTTCCAAAAGTCTTTCCTTTTATTTCATCAGATGGATACTGAGATGGCTTAAAAATTATGATACCCGGATCGAACACCTTTTCCTTTAGGGGAAAATAAGACTGAGGCTCAGTAGAACTTGAAAAAGATCCGCTCATTAATCGCACAATCTCATCCGACGAAGGTGGATAGAGAGGTTTCAAACATAAGTACTGCGGATGTCGGTGTCTTCCGGTGTCTTCTCCTTTGAAATGGGTTTCTTTACTTCCGAAGGAGGATAAAGACCGTATTCAAAATCCAAGGAAGGAGAATCATGCTCATGAGGAAAATAAGTATTGAGAAAGGTGGCGAAATCTTCCTCAAATGAGTAATCCTCTAAAGTAGCATCAAGCGTTGTCAATGGAGGATCATCATCAAAAATAGGAGCACAATCATTAGTAGAAGACAAAATACTTAAAGAATCACTCGAAAGAGTGTCAACATCATCAAAGTCATTATAAGTTGGCATGCCTTCATACTCGGAGGTAAGGTCATCATAAGCATCCAAATCGGAAAGAGGATCTTCAGAATCGTCCACATTTTCTTGAAAAAGTGGATTATCGTAGATAGGCTCGAAAAGAGGATTGTTGTAAACGACAAAATCATTTACATCAAGCTTTAGAGTTTCCAATGGAGGTGGAACAAACTCGTCTTGAAGCACATCAATCATGTTCGTCGATTGATGAGATGGCATTTATACATGATCTCATCGTTCTTTTCGGGCTTTAAATGCATAAAAATGTCATAAAATACCATATATATGCTTGTGTTTGTTTACTTGTGTATTTTAGGTATGGATATCGTGAAAAAGACAAAAGATCACAAGTTACAAGGAAAAACGGACACGAGAAACGAAGCCGTACAAAAGAACCGGGCCCTAATCATGGAATTCTCAACAAATACCCTTGAAGACTTGAAGACAAACAAGATTGATCCTCATGCTTTGAAGAAATGACACTTAAAACCCTTGTATATTGATAATTACAAGTTTGGTCCCTTAAGTTTGTCAAAAATTACACAAAAGGTCCTTCAACTTTGAAGAAATGGCAAGAATAGTCCCTCAACAAATCAAAATTGCCAATAATGGTCCCTCATGAAGTCAAAGATGCAATGAAGACATTTGAAGATCAACAATGTCCAAGATCAGCCCTTGAATTATCCAAAAATGGCAAAAACAACCCTTGTAACCCTTTTGGAAAAGTCTTGTGCCAAAATTGTCAAGTTCTGAAAGTTATTAACAAAGGAAATGTGTTTATTTGCAAAATAAACGTGCTATACACTTTCTGCCAAAACACAAGGACTTAAGTTGCCACATTTGAAACATTCAAATGTTTTTGCGCCAAACACTTCTCCAATCCACCAAAAACGGATCAAACAGACCACTGTTTACCTTTTCACCACCCAGATTTTACACCACTTAAAACAAAGGGTTAATTTAAATTACCTTGACACACACTTAATTCACACGCCCAGAAACCCTTCCCAACCTTAAAACACTTATTCCCACTCACAATGGACCCCACCCCCAAATACCCGTCCACCAATCATGTGACAACTTAACCTCCAAGTCATCCTATGTGGCAAAATCAACAGCCAAGAACCTTAGCTTCATCCTAAAGCTAAAATGAACGTCCTTGATCAATTTGGACAGCTCACACCAAAGAATTATCTAGAAGACCTCAAGGGCACATTTGGGAATTTAGTTCTAGGGTTTATGAATAGTGTTAGCCAGGCATTTGCCTATAAAAGGAGACCTCAACATGTGAGAGTCCCTTTGTTCCAGTTTTAGGTTATTAATCTTTGTAATTCCTTTTTAAGTTAAATAAAATTTGAATTTCTGAAATTTTGAAATCTCTTTTTGATTTAGTTAAAAGTTTGGTGTTTGAGTAGCCTAATTCTGAGTTCCATTTGATTGTTAAGGCCTACCTTAATCTTGTGGTTAAGGCACGTCTTGTTTCATTAGGTTTTTAAGGTTTGAAAACCTTGAAATCCTAGTTTCTGTTTTGGTTTATTTTGTGTACTAACCCTTAGCCATCTGCTATAAGCTCTTACAAGCTTGTTGACACCAAGCTTGTGAAGGGATTAGAGCCCTTGGTTGAGTTGTTTGCTGCTTATGTTGAAGATATCAAGTCCTTGAGGTTCTACTTTGAACCATCAACCAAGGCACTTTGCATCTCCTTATTTGAAGTACCTTGGTCTTGTTCTAGTTGTTGAACAAGGTCCAAGGAGCATTGCTGGCCTTCCTAGGATGTTGTGGAAGGCAGGTATAAGCTCTTGTTAAGATTCCTCTAAAAATTACATGTTTATGACTGTTTTGGATTTTGTGCTTTGATTTTGAGTATTTGTGTTTGTGCTGGTAATTTATGTGTTTGATTGTGTTAGTTGCTGCCTAGTAAGTGTTTTTGATCATTAAAATCAGTAGGTTATTAGAAGAAATCACAAGTTTCTTTGATAAGTGACTGATTAAGGAGTGTTTGGGATTACTGCATAAGTTTGGATTGTGGCTTGTTAAGTGCTTGTGTGTTGTTAGCAAGTATTGGTATATGTTGTTTGGGTGCTTATGTTCATCTGTTTGCAGGTTTTGAGGTTTTGAACACATTGATTCTTGAATTGGCTATAAAATCTTAATAACTTGGTAAAATTGGCTAGGATTTTGAGGACACCTAGATCTAGGCTTAGGCTAGGGCTAACAAGTGCTAAATCATAGTTAACCACACCAGGGAATAAGGATTTGAGGCTTGAAATTGGATCAAGTGTCAAGTATATCAGTAAAACTTGTCTGCATATTGTTCATTGTTCATCAGAAACATTTTGGGCTTTGAAATTGTTGATTACTTTGATTCAGTGCTTGATTCTTGTTGCTTTGTGTTTATTCTTAGTTTATATAGCTTGTGTATGCATCCTGTTAAGTTTGGTTGGCTTACTTTGCTTAAATCTGCTTATTAAGTGCTTAACTGCTTATTTGCATATCTGGAGCATATCTGTGGACTGTTTGGCTTATTGTGGCTTATTGTGTGGATCATTTTGTGATTTTATTGTTGCTATTGACTCCTTGTGGTTCACTGATCACAAGGGTGCCTTTGTTTCCAATTGAATCAAACCAGAACTCTCAAATAAGCTTGATCAAATAGTCAAAGCAATGGGAACTCCTTTCCCCTGCTGGTTGCCACTGATAGTGCAAATTTGGTGTAAGCTTATCAATAAGCTATAATAGCTTATTCCAACCAGCAACAACTTTTTTTTTGTAATAGGTGCTCATATTTTGACCCATTTGTTCATACTGGAGCATTTGGGTGGTTGACTTTTAGGTTTGACTAGAAAACCAACTCCTTTGACTTTTACATAAGTTCATTTGTGCTTATTCTGGCTTATTGGTTGTGCTTATTGGATTTTTGTTGATTGATATTGCTTATTGAGTCCATTTGAAAGCTTTTGCAAGGTGAATCAAGTCCTGAGGTGCATTATTTCTCAAAAACGACTATTTTGTCGTTTTGTGGATTTTTGCTTTTCTATTTTCTGGCTTATTGAGTGAGCTTTTTGAAAATTTCTTTTGACAGATCTCTTAAGCATCCTAAAAGAGGGTTGTGTGTCAAATTAGAGCTTATGGCATTAGCTTATGGCTTAATGGGCTGAAAAGCCCAATAAGAATAAGCTTTGTGTTCAATAAGCTGTGATAAGCTCACATTCAGCTTTTGGGCCTTTAGAGTTTTGTTCTTAGAATTAAATTTTAAGTCAGATAGGGCTTTTCCAAGTCAATTGGGCCAAGTTTGACTTTTTGGGCCCAAAAGCCCATTTGTGTTGACTGAATTTGGATTTGGCCCATTTGAGGGCCCAATAGGGGTATTTTGGTAATTTCACCTTGATTTTCTGATTATTTAGGTTAAAATAAACTAGTTTGCAAGTTTTTATAATTTTTGGATTTTTAATATTATTTTATTATTATTTTATTATTATTTTTAAAATTTCACTTTTTCCAACTTTTTACATTTTTTTAGGTTAAATACATTAAAATAGGAATTTAGCAACTTTTAGAATAATTTTATCTCTTTTAGATTAATTTTTATAATTATTTTAAGTTTTAATAGTTTTTAAATCATTTTAAATAGTTTTTATTAGTTTTAAAATTTCTAAAAATAGTTTTTAATCTTTTTAGGTCATTTTAAGTGGTTTACCAATTGAAAAATCTTTATTTGGGCTTTTTGATAATTTATTTGATTTTTAGGGCTTTAATTAGCATTTAAAAATTGAATATTTAATTATTTAAAAGGTTTAAAAAAGTTTTGATTATTGGTAAACTCTTAGTTTATTATTTTTGGTTTTTGGTAAATTTTTGGTAATTTTTAGAATTTATTTTTATTTTTGTGGTTTTTAAGGTTCTACGTTTTAACTTTCTAGTAGTGATTTTTTTTCGTTAATTTTTATTTTTACGTTTTCGTCATCTTCTTTTCTAATCCCCTTCTAAACCAAATATTAATCTCAAATCTTGTACATCTTTCTCACACACATATACCTCCTTGGGAAACGAACTTTCACACCATTAAGGGTCATTAGTGTTCATTTTCCTAAATCATCACTCGATACTTACCGCTTTTACGCCTTTTCCCTAAAAGGTGTATCTTACCACAATCACTTTGGCGCCGCTGCCGGGGAGGAGTGTCGTGATTAATTTGCATTTTTGTTTTTAATATTAACCAAATAGTATTTGTATTAGTAGAACTCTACTAATACGTATTATCGGTTTTCTTGGTTTTTCTTGTATAAATATTATTACTATATTGTATTAAGTATCACAATAAATTTACAATATCTCCAAAAGTGTGAAAACACAACCTTAATTGGGATTTCATCACTCAATTATTGTATTCGAATCTCAAACAAAAAGAAAAAGGCAAAAATAGATAAATACTTTCGTAAAGCTCGATTTTGAAAGATACAAACTATAAGGTGGGTATAAGGCGGGTATTATAAAATATACCCTAAGGAAAAAGGCTCTTAAGTGCTTCGCGCCGCCTCGTTTCCCCGCTTGCTTGTGAGTATTTTGAGATTGAAGGCTAATCGAGGGTTTTGCCGCCCAAAGTATTATTACGTATAATATATTTGCTTGGTTTCTTTGTGATTAAACCCTCTTGAACAATTTGGTTTTCACCAAAGTTCTAAAGTCATTCGAAGGCGTTCACTCCACGTGATCGTTTTCATTCCTTTGAGGCTTCTTTAATCAAGAGTTTGATTCGAGGAGAGATTTTGTAGATTGTTGTCTACGAAGATACACCAAAATCCAAAAAAATTAAATATCATCAAAAACACAAAAAAATTGAAAATTCACAAAACACCCAAAAAGAATCTTCTTTGCTCACCTCCCATTCTTCGTGAAGTTTATGATCACTCGTAATCAAGCAAAACGAGCTCGTAAACGACTTCAAAAGCAAGCCAATCAAGAGACGTTGATTGTTGAAGAACCTCCAATTGTTGAACCTATTATAGAACAAGAAGTCGTCATGGCTAATCGTACTATGATGGAGTTGCTACAAGCACCCACCGAGGGTTTTGGAGAGGCTATTGTGATTCCCGCCATCCTTGCGGAGAATTTCGAGATTAAGACGGGTTTAATGTCGATGTTGCAAGCAAATAAGTTTAGAGGTCACGAGAAAGACAACCCGCATTACCATATTAGGAATTTTAACCGTCTCACCGCCACTAGCAAGTTTAAGGATGTTCCACATGACGCCATTAAGATGATGTTGTTTCCATACTCGTTGGATGGACCCGCAAAAATTTGGCTCGAGAAAGAACCGCCAAATTCAATTTTGACATGGGCCGATCTCGTTTCTAAGTTTGTGAACAAGTTTTTTCCACCATCTAAAACAACACACTTGAAAAATGAGATTTCACGATTTGTGCAAAGAAATAATGAAAGTTTTTCAATGGCATAGGAACGCTTTAAAGAGATGTTACATGAATGTCCACACCATGATTTTACGGAATTGCATCAAGTGGATACTTTTTATAATGGGCTTAATGATCATGAACGAGATTATTTGAATGCCGCCGCGGGTGGTAATTTTTTGTGCAAGACGACAAATGAGGCTTTACAAATCATTGAAAATAGATCTAAGGTTTATAACCCTCGTAACACACCGAGTGTTGCCAATATGGGTTCGTCATCTTCGTCACAATCGTCTCGTAGCATTAACGCCTTACATAATGAAGCTAATGAGGAAAATCGGTTTTTTGATAGATTTGCTAATCTTATGTCCCATTGGAAGGCTCAAGAAGCTTCCAATTCCGCTTCGGTTAAAGCGGTTGCTAAGAGTTGTTTATCTTGTGGAGGAGCTCATGATCTTTCCGAGTGCATTACCGCGGATGGTAACACTTCGAGTGCTTATATAGCAACGGGAACTTACAACCAAGTCGGTCAAGGTTCCCGCCAAAATCAAGCTCCACCAAACCAAAATGTTAACAATTATCGAAACAACAACCAAGGTAATTACCAAGGCAACACACGTAACTACAACAAGGGGAATTATCAAAATGGGAATGGACAAATTTCTAATCAAAATCAAAACCGTGATTTCCAAAACACTACACAAGGTTTTCAAAATGCTCACACTAAAAATTTGCAAGGAGAATTTTTGGATTATGCTAAAGCAAATGATGCTAAATTTGATAACATGCAACGTGAGATGATTAGCTTAAGATCCGAGTTGAAAAACGAGCTAAAAAATGAACTTGCTAATGAACTTAAAACTCATGCAAACAAAATGGAAGGAAATGTCCAACGTCTTCAACAAAATCAACAAAAGATGGAATTGGGACAACATGAGATTAAGCAAGAGTTATTAAAAGCGGATGCTAGGCAATCAAAATTTGAGGACCGAATGGCTAAGATGTTTGAAGCAATCATGTGTAAACCCTCTTCCTCGGGTGCTCTTCCTAGTGATACCATTGCAAACCCGAAGGGAGAAATGAAGGTTATTACTACACGAAGTGGTAAAACTTTCAAGGAACCAATCTCTCGTCCAAGTACTTCTACGGAGAAGGAAATCGAGAAAGAACCCGAGTTGATGGTCGAAAAGGAGCACATTACAATCCCACGAAGTACCGCTCATACCACACCTACGGTTGAACCAATACCAATTGTGGAACCCGAGTTTCCAAGGCCGTTGCCTAATGACCAACCCACACCACCTTTACCCTACCCTTCAAGATGAAACAAAGATAAGTTGCAAGAACGTAACAAACAACAAATCGAGCTTTTTATAAAAATGTTTCAACAAGTGCATTTTGATGTGAGTTTAGCCGACGCGTTGTTATATATGCCTCGTTTCGCTTCCACTTTTAAAAGTATGATGAGCGATAAGGAAAAGCTTTCAAAGCTTGCTAATTGTTCTTCGGTTTATCTTAACCGCATACCGGAAAAAGTTGGTGATCCCGGAAAGTTTCTCATTCCTTGTGACATACAAGATATGAAAGAATGTCTCGCCTTGGCCGATCTAGGTCCGAGCATTAATTTGATGCCATTTTCCATTTGGAAATCGCTTTCGCTTCCGGCTCTCATTCCTTCGAACATGTCCATCGAGATGGCCGATCATTCTACGATTATGGCATGTGGAGTAGCCAAAGATGTTTTCGTGAAAGTGGGGAAGTTCTACTATCCCGTTGATTTTATAGTAGTTGACATCCCCGTGGATCCTCAAGTTCCTCTAATTCTAGGTCGTTCATTTTTAGACACTTCGAGATCGCTTATCGATGTTCATGCGAGAACTATCACTTTGAGATTCAACGAAGAGGAACTTGTTATAAACGCTACTCAAAACTCGAAACCTTCTCATGTTTATGCAATCGCTACCATCAATCACATTGACATCGTTGATGTGGTTTGCGATGAGTTTTCACAAGAAGTGTTAGGTTTTTCCGATAGCTCGTTAAGTGGCAATCCCACTATTTTGGATCCGATTCTTGCTAATTCCACACCAAATCTCACTCCATTCCAAGGAGGCGATCTCACTTCAAATGAAATCGACAATGAAGATGAGGTGTTGATTAGTGATGAAATTTCTATTCTACCATTTCTTTCGCCGATGGAAGTTATGAGTGTTGAACCAAAATCTTCAATCGAGGAACCACCTATCCTTGAATTGAAAGATCTTCCTTCTCACCTTGAATACGCATTCTTGGAAGGTGATGACAAGTTGCCGGTTATTATTGCAAAAGGTCTTGCTAATAATGAAAAAACCGAGCTCTTGAAAGTTCTTAAGGCTCATAAAGGGGCAATTGCGTGGAAAATATCCGACATTAAGGGTATTGACCCAAAATTTTGTACTCACAAGATTTTAATGGAGGAGGACTACAAACCCGCAATTCAAAGTCAAAGAAGGGTGAATCCCAAAATTCACGATGTCATTAAAAAGGAGGTCCTTAAACTCCTTGACGCGGGAATGATTTATCCTATATCCGATAGCCCATGGGTGAGCCCAATCAATTGTGTCCCTAAAAAGGGAGGAATGACCGTTGTGCCCAATGAAAACAACGAGTTAATTCCCACTCGTGTTGTGACCGGTTGGAGGGTGTGTATTGACTACCGAAAGTTAAATGACGCCACTCGTAAAGACCACTTTCCTTTGCCCTCCATGGATCAAATGTTGGAGCGACTTGCGGGAAATAAATTCTATTGCTTTTTAGATGGTTTTTCCGGTTACTTTCAAATCCCTATCGACCCTCGTGATCAAGAGAAGACTACGTTTACGTGTCCTTATGGAACGTTCGCTTATCGTAGGATGCCTTTCGGACTTTGTAATGCACCCGGTACGTTTCAACGGTGTATGATGGCAATTTTTCACGATATGATCGAGAAGTCGATGGAAGTGTTTATGGATGACTTCTCGGTGTTTGGTAATTCGTTCACGTCATGTTTATCTAATCTCGAACAAATGTTAAAACGTTGTGAAGAAACCAATCTTGTGCTTAATTGGGAAAAATGTCATTTTATGTGTAAACAAGGAATCGTCTTAGGACATAAGGTGTCGAAGGCGGGGATTGAGGTCGATAAAGCTAAGGTAGACGTCATCGCCAAGTTACCTCATCCCAAAACCGTTAAGGGAGTTAGGAGTTTCCTAGGCCATGCGGGCTTTTATCGTCGTTTCATCAAGGACTTTTCGAAAATCTCTCGTCCTATGACACACCTTCTCGAAAAGGATGCTCCTTTTAACTTCAATGAGGATTGTGTTAAGGCTTTCGAAACTCTCAAAAGGAAACTTACCGAAGCTCCCATTCTTGTTGCTCCTAATTGGGAATTACCCTTTGAAATCATGTGCGATGCAAGTGATTATGCTATAGGGGCCGTCTTAGGGTAACGTTATGACAAGCATTTCCGTCCTATCCACTATGCTAGTAAGACGATGACCAAGGCTCAATTAAAGTACACCACAACGGAAAAGGAATTCCTTGCCGTGGTCTATGCTTTTGAGAAATTCCGACCTTATCTCGTCTTAACTAAAAGCATCGTGTATACCGACCATTCGGCTATCAAGTATCTCTTAGCTAAGCAAGATGCTAAGCCGAGATTGCTTCGTTGGATGCTCCTCCTCCAAGAATTTGATGTCACCGTGCTTGACAAAAAAGGAGCCGAGAATCTAGCGGCTGATCATCTCTCTCGTCTAGAAGATCCTCACAAAGATGTTTTCGAGAACAAGGAAATCACCGAAACATTTCCTCTTGAGACTCTCGGTGTAGTGAATTCTAAAGACACCACCCCATGGTTTGCCGACATTGCAAATTACCATGCGGGCAATTTCATAATCAAGGGTATGACGACACAACAAAAACGAAAATTCTTTCGTGACGTCAAGTTCTATTTTTGGGACGACCCTTATCTCTTTCGGATTTGTGCGGATCAACTCGTTCGACGTTGTGTGTTTGGTGCCGAAGCTTCTAATATCCTTAGAGCTTGTCACGAGGGACCCACGGGTGGTCACCACGGTGCTAATCTCACGGCTAAGAAAGTGTTCGATGCCGGTTTCTTTTGGCCTTCTATCTATCGTGATGCACACGCACTTGTGAAGTCGTGTGATTCGTGCCAACGTCAAGGAAAATCGTCTCAACGTGATGAAATGCCACAAAACATAATTCAAGTATGTGAGATTTTCGACATATGGGGAATAGACTTTATGGGGCCGTTCCCATCGTCTCATGGCAACAAATATATCCTCGTCGCGGTGGACTACCTTTCTAAGTGGGTGGAAGCTAAGGCTTTACCTACTAATGATGCTCGTGTGGTAGTGAAGTTTTTGAAGCAACTATTCTCTCGGTTCGGAACCCCTCGTGCTATTATAAGTGATCGTGGAACCCATTTTTGTAATGACCAATTCGAAAAGGTTCTAAAGAAATATGGAGTTACTCATCGTCTTTCTACGGCTTATCACCCGCAAACGAGTGGGCAAGTCGAGGTTTCGAACCGAGCTTTGAAGAGGATTTTAGAGAGGTCAATTGGAGAAAACCGTGCTTCATGGTCCGACAAACTTGATGACGCTTTATGGGCCTTTAGGACCGCTTATAAGACACCTATCGGTTGCACTCCTTATAAGTTAGTCTATGGGAAGAATTGTCATTTGCCCATTGAGTTGGAGCATAAGGCATATTGGGCCCTTAAGCATGCAAATTTTGACTTGAAGACCGCGGGAGATCACCGGAAAATACAATTGAATGAATTGGATGAATTGAGAGATAATGCTTATGAAAATTCATTAATTTTTAAAGAAAAGACTAAAAAGTTTCATGATTCAAAGATTAAAAACCGGGTTTTTAACGTTGGTGATCAAGTGTTGCTTTTTAACTCTCGTCTTAAGATATTTTCCGGGAAATTGAAATCTCGTTGGTCGGGTCCGTTCACCATTACACAAGTGTTTCCATATGGGACCATTGAGCTAGCTCAAGATGATGGTCCTAATTTCAAGGTGAATGGACATAGGCTTAAGCACTACTTTGGTGGGGAGATTCCTTCAATGGTTGCCCTCGACCAAGTCACCTTCCCCAATGATAATTAGCATTAAGGGGATCGAGTCGAGCTCATGACTCGGTAATCAAAAACGAGGTGCCTCGTGGGGGAGATCCCATGCTTATCTTTTATGCTCACTATTCACTAATAAGGGGACTTGTACCCTTTCAACTCGTTGTCTCGTGGTTGTTTGTGATTGTGTTATCTAGATCATCATCATCATCTACGAATGAAGACTCTCGTGTTCGTTTACGTGAGCCTCCATCGTTCGTTGAAGAAGTTTTTCACGATTCCATGACATATCCTTTATTGTTCTAACAATTATCTTTTAGCATACTTAATAAACGGCTTTAGATATATTGTTGATCACCCTTTCCATGCTAGATCCTAAGCATTCGACTCTTCGTCTCTAGTATGGGGGTGCTCCACCTTTAGACTCGAAACATTGAGGACAATGTTTACTTTTAGTATGGGGGGGTGAATAGGTACTTGCTTTGCTACGCCCTCACGCTTTCCAATTTTCAATGTTTTGTTTTGCTAATAAGGCTAAAAATGGCCAAATTTTAAAATTTTTCTTAGTTTTCATAAGTGTTTTTAAGACACGAATGTATATTTTCCGTTGGGTAGAATAAGAGTTAATTTTTGACTTGATGGGCATTTGGAGCCATTTACGTTCCTTAACCCGCTCAATTCAAGTTTTGCTAGACCTTTATATAGGGAGCTTTAAAACGCGAAAGTCTTAACTCATTCGGGTTAAGAACAAGAACTTTTCGCAAGTTCCTATAATTGATTCTAGAAAGTCACTTATCAAGGGAACTATAAAACGCATTCTCTAAACTTGAAAAAGTCCAAGAAAGTGCAAGATCCTATAGGTGGCTTGAAAACCCAAAACTTTGATTTGATATAGTCTTAATGAAAGCTAATCCAAATTTGGCTTAATTTTGACTTGCATGGCTAAGTATTCACGATTCTCTTTAATTAGAGGTCTTTATATAGTGAAGAACGAGAAATGATAGAGTTAGACAAGTGATCATGCTAAACGTAGAACACGAAAGTGTTCTTTCAAAAACTCATATGTTTTTAATTGTGGCTTTTTCTTCCCATAAGATCAATGCATTAGGAATAAATCATAATTGCAATAAGTAAGGTCGTACGATTTGAAAGGTTACTTAGCCTCTAGCGCAAGATCGTTTAAAAGTTGCTCGGGGTTGAATAGAGTTCATAGCCAAGGCATAACTTATTGAAGCGGGACGCGAAGATTGGCGATTATCCAAAAAGGCCCTAACAAGGCATGAGGAGCTCTATTTTTGCTAAAGATCCAAAGATGATGTGAAGTATCATTATTCCTAAATCAATATGAAAGATCGAGACACACGACGAAAAGCAATTACTCCCCTAAAGATCATGGAGAAAGTCTATCCAAAAAGACCCTAACAAGGTATGAGGATAAATATATCCAAGTCCGAAAAGGAGGCGGATCGTTGTATATCAAAATCCAAAGTAAAGATTGAAGAAAAATGATGAAGTCATGGTCCAATATGAAGAATCTCTCAAAAACGTCAAGTGAAGAAATTCCAAATATATGAAGAGAAGACCATAATTTCAAGAACGTCTTCCCAAGATTTGAAGTATGAAGTACATGACAAATATCGGTCCGAGAAAGGTCTCAAATCGTGAAACGAGTTATGCCAAGATATGAACTTAAGGAGATACACGAGAAGCCGTTTTAAAAGATTTTGTCCTTCGGCTAACTATTGATCAAATCGTGCTACTTTGCTTTCGGACTAATAACTACTCAAATAAGTCAATATGAATCACTTGTGATCCATGACAAATAGATAAAAAATGCTAGTAACCCATTTCCTTTTATAATAACTAGGATTGCGGGGAGAAAAAATATTACACAATTTGGACGTATGAGTAGTGTTAGCATTGTGACTTGTACCAACAATGATCTCGTTTTTGCACTTAGCATGGAATGTATGACAATCAAGGATGACGAAGTTTACTCTAAGGGACATTTACTTGTTTCTATTCTTTGACCCTAAAAGTCACTTTTTGTGATGAAAATCATATGTTATGTCTTTACACATCTTCGTAGTATGTTGCAAGTCTTTTTCTCTTCAATAAAGGTTAATAAAATTGAACTATTGGTGGTGCTTAGATACTTTATTCTAGCATTGCGTGAGGGCACGGCAATGGCTTAGTATGGGGGAGTGATGAAATGGCATTTATACATGATCTCATCGTTCTTTTTGGGCTTTAAATGCATAAAAATGTCATAAAATACCATATATATGCTTGTGTTTGTTTACTTGTGTATTTTAGGTATGGATATCGTGAAAAAGACAAAAGATCACAAGTTACAAGGAAAAACGGACACGAGAAACGAAGCCGTACAAAAGAACCGGGCCCTAATCATGGAATTCTCAACAAATACCCTTGAAGACTTGAAGACAAACAAGATTGATCCTCATGCTTTGAAGAAATGACACTTAAAACCCTTGTATATTGATAATTACAAGTTTGGTCCCTTAAGTTTGTCAAAAATTACACAAAAGGTCCTTCTACTTTGAAGAAATGGCAAGAATAGTCCCTCAACAAATCAAAATTGCCAATAATGGTCCCTCATGAAGTCAAAGATGCAATGAAGACCTTTGAAGATCAACAATGTCCAAGATCAGCCCTTGAATTATCCAAAAATGGCAAAAACAACCCTTGTAACCCTTTTGGAAAAGTCTTGTGCCAAAATTGTCAAGTTCTGAAAGTTATTAACAAAGGAAATGTGTTTATTTGCAAAATAAACGTGCTATACACTTTCTGCCAAAACACAAGGACTTAAGTTGCCACATTTGAAACATTTAAATGTTTTTACGCCAAACACTTCTCCAATCCACCAAAAACGGATCAAACAGACCATTGTTTACCTTTTCACCACCCAGATTTTACACCACTTAAAACAAAGGGTTAATTTAAATTACCTTGACACACACTTAATTCACACGCCCAGAAACCCTTCCCAACCTTAAAACACTCATTCCCACTCACAATGGACCCCACCCCCAAATACCCGTCCACCAATCATGTGACAACTTAACCTCCAAGTCATCCTATGTGGCAAAATCAACAGCCAAGAACCTTAGCTTCATCCTAAAGCTAAAATGAACGTCCTTGATCAATTTGGAGAGCTCACACCAAAGAATTATCTAGAAGACCTCAAGGGCACATTTGGGAATTCAGTTCTAGGGTTTATGAATAGTGTTAGCCAGGCATTTGCCTATAAAAGGAGACCTCAACATGTGAGAGTCCCTTTGTTCCAGTTTTAGGCTATTAATCTTTGTAATTCCTTTTTAAGTTAAATAAAATTTGAATTTCTGAAATTTTGAAATCTCTTTTTGATTTAGTTAAAAGTTTGGTGTTTGAGTAGCCTAATTCTGAGTTCCATTTGATTGTTAAGGCCTACCTTAATCTTGTGGTTAAGGCACGTCTTGTTTCATTAGGTTTTTAAGGTTTGAAAACCTTGAAATCCTAGGTTCTGTTTTGGTTTATTTTGTGTACTAACCCTTAGCCATCTGCTATAAGCTCTTACAAGCTTGTTGACACCAAGCTTGTGAAGGGATTAGAGCCCTTGGTTGAGTTGTTTGCTGCTTGTGTTGAAGATATCAAGTCCTTGAGGTTCTACTTTGAACCATCAACCAAGGCACTTTGCATCTCCTTATTTGAAGTACCTTGGTCTTGTTCTAGTTGTTGAACAAGGTCCAAGGAGCATTGATGGCCTTCCTAGGATGTTGTGGAAGGCAGGTATAAGCTCTTGTTAAGATTCCTCTAAAAATTTCATGTTTATGACTGTTTTGGATTTTGTGCTTTGATTTTGAGTATTTGTGTTTGTGCTGGTAGTTTATGTGTTTGATTGTGTTAGTTGCTGCCTAGTAAGTGTTTTTGATCATTAAAATCAGTAGGTTATTAGAAGAAATCACAAGTTTCTTTGATAAGTGACTGATTAAGGAGTGTTTGGGATTACTGCATAAGTTTGGATTGTGGCTTGTTAAGTGCTTGTGTGTTGCTAGCAAGTATTGGTATCTGTTGTTTGGGTGCTTATGTTCATCTGTTTGCAGGTTTTGAGGTTTTGAACACATTGATTCTTGAATTGGCTATAAAATCTTAATAACTTGGTAAAATTGGCTAGGATTTTGAGGACACCTAGATCTAGGCTTAGGCTAGGGCTAACAAGTTCTAAATCATAGTTAATCACACCAGGTAAGAAGGATTTGAGGCTTGAAATTGGATCAAGTGTAAGGTATATCAGCAAAACTTGTCTGCATATTGTTCATTGTTCATCAGAAACATTTTGGGCTTTGAAATTGTTGATTACTTTGATTCAGTGCTTGATTCTTGTTGCTTTGTGTTTATTCTTAGTTTATATAGCTTGTGTATGCATCCTGTTAAGTTTGGTTGGCTTACTTTGCTTAAATCTGCTTATTAAGTGCTTAACTGCTTATTTGCATATCTGGAGCATATCTGTGGACTGTTTGGCTTATTGTGGCTTATTGTGTGGATCATTTTGTGATTTTATTATTTCTATTGACTCCTTGTGGTTCACTGATCACAACGGTGCCTTTGTTTCCAATTGAATCAAACCAGAACTCTCAAATAAGCTTGGTCAAATAGTCAAAGCAGTGGGAACTCCTTTCCCCCTGCTGGTTGCCACTGATAGTGCAAATTTGGTGTCAGCTTATCAATAAGCTATAATAGCTTATTCCAACCAGCAACAACTTTGTTTTTGTAATAGGTGCTCATATTTTGACCCATTTGTTCATACTGGAGCATTTGGGTGGTTGACTTTTAGGTTTGACTAGAAAACCAACTCCTTTGACTTTTACATAAGTTCATTTGTGCTTATTCTGGCTTATTGGTTGTGCTTATTGGATTTTTGTTGATTGATATTGCTTATTGAGTCCATTTGAAAGCTTTTGCAAGTTGAATCAAGTCCTGAGGTGCATTATTTCTCAAAAACGACTATTTTGTCGTTTTGTGGCTTTTTGCTTTTCTATTTTCTGGCTTATTGAGTGAGCTTTTTGGAAATTTCTTTTGACAGATCTCTTAAGCATCCTAAAAGAGGGTTGTGTGTCAAATTAGAGCTTATGGCATTAGCTTATGGCTTAATGGGCTGAAAAGCCCAGTAAGAATAAGCTTTGTGTTCAATAAGCTGTGATAAGCTCACATTCAGCTTTTGGGCCTTTAGAGTTTTGTTCTTAGAATTAAATTTTAAGTCAAATAGGGCTTTTCCAAGTCAATTAGGCCAAGTTTGACTTTTTGGGCCCAAAATTCCCATTTGTGTTGACTGAATTTGGATTTGGCCCATTTGAGGGCCCAATAAGGGTATTTTGGTAATTTCACCTTGATTTTCTGATTATTTAGGTTAAAATAAACTAGTTTGCAAGTTTTTAGAATTTTTTATAATTTTTGGATTTTTAATATTATTTTATTATTATTTTATTATTATTTTTAAAATTTCACTTTTTCCAACTTTTTACATTTTTCTTAGGTTAAGTACATTAAAATAGGAATTTAGCAACTTTTAGAATAATTTTATCTCTTTTAGATTAATTTTTATAATTATTTTAAGTTTTAATAGTTTTTAAATCATTTTAAATAGTTTTTATTAGTTTTAAAATTTCTAAAAATAGTTTTTAATCTTTTTAGGTCATTTTAAGTGGTTTACCGATTGAAAAATCTTTATTTGGGCTTTCTGATAATTTATTTGATTTTTAGGGCTTTAATTAGCATTTAAAAATTGAATATTTAATTATTTAAAAGGTTTAAAAAAGTTTTGATTATTGGTAAACTCTTAGTTTATTATTTTTGGTTTTTGGTAAATTTTTGGTAATTTTTAGAATTTACTTTTATTTTTGTGGTTTTTAAGGTTCTACGTTTTAACTTTCTAGTAGTGATTTTTTTTCGTTAATTTTTATTTTTACGTTTTCGCCATCTTCTTTTCTAATCCCCTTCTAAACCAAATATTAATCTCAAATCTTGTACATCTTTCTCACACACATATACCTCCTTGGGAAACGAACTTTCACACCATTAAGGGTCATTAGTGTTGATTTTCCTAAATCATCACTCGATACTTACCGCTTTTACGCCTTTTCCCTAAAAGGTGTATCTTACTTCAATCATCGATTCTCTTCCATTTGATTTGTTTGTGATCTTCCCCATTTTAAAAACTTGTGCATCGTTCCCAACCCTAAGAATGAGTTCTCCCTCGGCTACATCTACTAAAGCTTTTCTGGTTCGCAAGAATGGGCGTCCAAGTATTAACGAAATACGAGGATCCATCTCATAATCAACAACAACAAAGTCAACCGGAAAAGTGAATGTACCAA
Organism: Glebionis coronaria; assembly: GCA_025667525.1. Taxonomy (NCBI): domain Eukaryota; kingdom Viridiplantae; phylum Streptophyta; class Magnoliopsida; order Asterales; family Asteraceae; genus Glebionis; species Glebionis coronaria. The sequence goes on from CM046879.1 coordinate 554,165,180, forward strand.
CTGTAACAAAGACATCCTCATCAATACGAAGGGGGTATGCGAGAGTTCGATTTGCTAGCTCAAGGGTCATACGGGTGGGTATAAGATCGGGTAGGGATAACCTTTTCAAAACACTTAACGGCATTAAATTGATACTAGCCCCAAGATCCGCTAATGCCATACAATCTTCAATGTGAGGAAATGAGCAAGGTAACACGAATCATCCGGGATCTCCTAGCTTTTCAGGAATCTCTTTGAGGAGAATCGCGGAACAATTCTCATTTAAACGGGAGTTAACAAGCTCAACTAACTTTTCCTTATTATTAAGCAAATCTTTGAACATCTTCACGAATTTGGGCATTTGGGCAAGAGCTTCAACAAGGCTAATGGTGACGTTCACTCCAAAAATCATTTTCAAAAAACTGGAAACTTGAATGTCATCCTTGGTTAGTAGTTTAGCCTTGTCCAACCGAGAAGGGTAAGGGATGTTAGGTCTAGATGATGAAGGTTTAGAAGGAGAAGGACTCGCTTCTTGTGCAACCTTTGGTGGAGGGGTGGGGATGGAAGGAATCGGTGTAGGAACCGAAGGGGAAGGTGTAGAAATGAAAGGATGATATGGGGGAATTGAAGGGTTACTCAATGGAGGAACGTCACAATAAGTGGGTGAGGAAGGAATCACCAAAGGGGGAGTAGGATTACTCATTATAACCTTCGGGCCTTTTCTCTCCTTTAGTGGCGAAGAGATGGAAGGTACCTCATGGGTATTTCCACTTCTAGTGGTAATGGCACTCACATTGGCCCTAGGATTGGTCATAGTATTCGAAGGAAGAGAGCCCGAAGCAGAGGGTTGAGTATTTTGGAAGAAACTAGCCATCATATCCCTCAAATCATTCATTTGATTTCTTAAAGAAGTTCGCATATCATTATTAAGCTTGGTTCGAATATCATTCCCTTGTTTAGTGATATCACCTTTCAAGTTAATTATTTGGCTTTGAAGGTTCTTCACCACCTCTCCATTGGTCCTCATGTAAGCTCCTAATGTAGTTGGTGGAGTGAGAGGTAGAGCTTGGTAAGCGGGTGGTTGATATACTTCAGGTGGGTATGGAATTTGTTGGGTTTGATATGGATTAGTAGCTCGAGGTTGGCTTGGATTGCTTCTATTGTAATTATGTGGGTGTTGGTTTTGAGGAGAAAAACCGGGTGAAAGAAAGTTGTCGGAACGGTAACTAAGCAAATTACGGTCACCTTGAGGTCGGGCTTGATAGCCTTCCGTAGAATAGTTACCGTGAGCCACATACACGTTTTCCGGATTGTCATGAGTAGAAGGACAATCAGTGTATGAATGAGGACCGCCGTAAGTCTCACAAGAAAGTGCTACAAATTTAGCTTGTTGAAATTGGTTCGCAGCCAAGGCGAATAAATTTTTGCTCATTTCGGCTATTGTGCGGGTGAGTTCGGTCATCTCGGAGTTAGAGGAAGTAGAAGAAGAAGAAACATTGACCCTCGGGTTAGTTCTTGAGGATGCGGATGAATCCCAATTTTTTGTGATGAGTGGTCAAGTTCTCTATAAGCTCTCGACACTCCTCATGTCTTCTTTTCATAAATGTACCACCGACGGCAGCATTAATAGTATCACGATCACGAAAACTCAATCCGTTGTAGAAAGTATCAATTAAGGTGACGGGGAGAATATTATGGTTAGGACAACGATCGATCAAGACATTATAACGTTCCCAAGCATCGAAAAGAGACTCATAGGGTTCTTGAGTGAAACCACTGATTTGATTTCTAAGGCTAGTTACCATGGATGGTGGAAAGAAGCGCGACAAAAATCGTTGAGTCATTTGGTCCCATGTAGGAATTCAATTCTTAGGAAGACGATCAAACCATTTTTCGGCTGGTGGGATAAAGTGTGTGGAAATAGATGAAGGCGAAGAAAATCCATGGTAACACCGGGCAATTTCATGCTTTGAGTGACGGTTATGAATTTATCGAGGTGTTTGTTGGCATCATCATCCGGTAATCCGCGAAATGGGCAAGCATTTTGAACTTGTTGGATCATGTGATGCTTCAACGAAAATTCGGGAGCCATGATTTCCATCGGCGCAATCGGTCCTCCACGTCCATTCATAGTAGGTTGGCATAGCTCCTCCGTCGTACGAACGTCGGATTGAGGGTGATGGTTGTTATTATTCACACTGGGGTGTGGCAGATTGTTATTATTATGCACACCGGCCATATCTAGGTCTTCACGAGTCTCGGACTCAAGATTAGACGAAGATCGAGTACGCATACACCTATAAAAGAAAAATATAGCAAAGAAATAAAGGAAATAAAGTTAACGTAAAAATATAATTTTTTTGGTGCAAAGTCTTTGAAAAAGAAATGCTTTTTATGATTTTTTAAATGTTTTTGGATTTTTTTGAAATTTTTAATTTTTATGGATTTTTGAAAATTTTTGAGCAAGAAAAATAACGTTCAAAAGTGAACTGATCCCAAAATCCAACGCGTCTCTCACAAAAAACCATTAATCTTCACAAAAAGAGCCGGCAGCGGCGCCATTTGATAAATTGTTTTTTCCTAGTATTAAAACATAGTTTGATCTCAACTCGAATCGAATTGAAAAAGGATTAATGTGTGACTTAGTTGTTCTTGGTGAAAAATAAATCAATTGTCGTTGAGTAACTTAATTAAAATGAAAGATTAAAACTTTAAAAGATTAAACTACAAATAAAGGCTTTTAAAAATAAATGACGAAAATATTAAAACTTTAATAGTAAAAGACGAAAGATTAGAGCTTGATAAAAATGTAAACTAGAAAATTAAAATAAGTAAAAACAAGTTAAAATAAAGCTAAGTAGAAATGGCGGGAAAAATAAAGTTTAAAACTAATTCGGGAAAACAAAATAAATCTAAGTCGGGAAAACTCAAAACTTAACCTATCTGAAATGTGACTTCTTAAAGCAATCCGGAATCTGAATTCCAAGTCTAATTCGAAATCCTTGTTCTAGATGCTATTCGGAATAATGAGAGAACTGCTTATCCGGAATTTGGACTTTCTAAACAATCCGGAATACCAAGGTATCTTCCACCTTAGACTCCCTATGTGCATATTTACCTGCTAGGGGTTCATCAGAAGTTGTAGGGCACTCTTCTGCTGAGGGGGAGAAAGTCACTATTCAGCAGCTCTTTAAGAAACATGCACAGAAGAAGGCCCAAAAGTAACCTTTTGTGTATGAATCACCCTTTAGTGATGAAAGTCCAGCTAAGACTAAGGGGGAGTCTTCAGCTAAGGACACTCATGTTGATGGTCTTACCACCAACAATGAGTCATCTAAAAGTGGATCACCTCCAATCAAACCCAAAAGCAAAGGTTAATTCACACTAGATGAAAGAATTATCAAGTCAGGACTGGCTACTCAAGAAGAACTTGATAAAATTCACAAGCTTCAAAATGAATAAAAGCTTAGAAACCTGAAGATGAGCTTATATGAAAGAATTGGAAAATATGAGGTTGAAGGCCTCTTCAAGAAAAAGATGTTATACGAAAATTTTTGTATAGCAAGGTTGAACAGAAGATGTCTCTCATAAATCACAAACATTGACGTGATGACCTACAAGGGAGTTATCAATCTGAAGTTCTATAGGGCTGATGGGTCTGATGAGATCATAGATGACTTCCAAGGGAAGGAGCTCTCCTACACTGAATGGCTAGAGATGAACAAAAACATTGAAAAGAGAAAATCCAAAAGATGGGATGAGGTTCGCACAAGAATTGAACACTTTGTGAGAAATCATGAAAGGCTTGGTTAGCATCTGAATATCAGCAACCAAATCTCACTTGAGGATCAAGATCTAATTCTAGAACTGAACAAGAGAGTAAATATGGTTCAACCTGGTGTGGGTGACATCTTTGTCACCACTAAGAAATACAAAGATCTTGTTCAGTTTGAAAATCACCTCCCTGGACATGTGTTAGAAGAACCAGAATTGGGAATGATTATGTTCAACCATCGTGAACGAAAAGAGTTTGTGGGTATTAGTGATCTTGATGATCTAAACAATGAACTACTTAGAAACATTCAGAGAATCTTCTTTGATCATCAAGGTGGTCCAGGACTCACTAAAGCTGCTAAAACCTTCAGCATGTGCTTACTATCAATACTGGACGTCAGAAACTCTGATCCATCAGTTCAGAACCCTGTCATTAATGAACTAAGGCCTAAGTAGAACTGAATAATCATTTGTATTGATTTTGTTGTAATTTGTAATGTTATTAAATAAATGATTATCTGATGTTTATAAGTTATTAAATGTTAAGTGCAAGTAAGAAGAAGTTGTTATGCTCACTTACTACTGACATTAGACTTAGGCTATTTGTATATCCAAATAGGGGGAGATTGTTGGGTCAGTATTTACTGACCCTAAAGCAACTCTAGGATTTGAATATAAAATCCCCCTAAGTGTTCATGCTCAGCAATAAGGCCAGTCTGCTGAAGGATGACCAGAGGAACATAGTTCCTACTGAAGACTTTATAGTTGAAGAAAGTTCATGTAAAACCCGCTTTAAAAATCCATTAATATTAATTATACGCAGTCTCAGCTTTATTTAAAACGTTATGAAAGTAATTATTCAGAAAAATATTTAATTTTAACTATTCAAGTATTACATAAGTATTATTTATTCAGGAAAATAAATAAACACATGTCACAAGGTAAATACGAACACGCACGTTAAGTATTAAAACACAAAAATAGAAAAACATATGCATGTGTATTGTTTGGGCCGCGGCTGTAGAACAAAAGAAAGAAAACATGGGCCTTGGCCCCAACCCCTTGTGAAACTAAAAAATAGGGAGGTTAACTTTCATTTTCACAAAACCAAAAAAAAAGAAGAGAAACCTAGGGTTTGTGTGTGTTTGGAGCCGCCGGCAGAAAAAGGGCAGAAAGGGAATCGGGTTGGTGTTCATGAATGAATTTCGTTTCAGTTCATGTGAAGGTTCGATTTCATTCGTTGGAGGTTCGAGTCGTCGGTGTTCATAATCTCGTTCAGTTTCGATCTCGATTTATCGTGATTATAGTAAGAGGTAAACTCTAAAAATCACATTCACAATCTGATGGTCTATTCTATTTACGACTTATATTCATATACATATAGCTAGTGTTATGTGATATATAGGAATTTGATTAATGAAGATTTCTGCATCAAGTCTTGGTGACACTCTGTTTTGATTAACCCATACATTGAAGAAACTTTACATGAACTATTTGTATGAATTACCTTATATACTTGAAATAGTCTTATCAGAAGTATTCCCACAACATTATTGTTGTTATAAATATAATACTTACAATATGAATTATCATTTAAATGTTTGGGTTTGAATAATAACAGCAGACTCGGTTGAATGTCTCACCATTTTTTTTAACCAATGATGTGACCAACTGTAAGAGAATAGCAAAATATAATCAATAAAAAGTTGTCCCATTACATATATAAATCGTAATACAAGTTGGTCCTAAAACTTGATATCCATTCTTCAATCATGGAAAAGTTTTATTTATTTTAAAACTATGGTAATGATTTGATCAAACACAAACTAGAATTATGGTTTATGACTAAATTTTATATAATGTCACTTTGTAGTAAATCAAATCAACATGGTTCTTTATAAAATTCTTAATATACAAATGTGTTAACTAATACATTTAAGAGGTTGTGCTCGAAATAATGATAGGTCCCTCGTAAATTTGGACGTTTCAGTAAGTATGAGTTACAAGAGAAGTAAACGGTGAATGCATAAAAAAGTAAACATACATGTATAATTAATGCCTTTTATTATCTCATAATAGCATCAATTAATATAGAAATTTTATACGTAGTGGGTATTTTGTAGGAATTGGTTTAATTAAACCAAGATGTCATATGTAAGCAGCAAAGATTCAAATTAAATAGTGTTAATAATTATTAGTTCAATATATGTAGAAAACCCGAAGATGGAGTAAGACGTGTTTTCTGGTGCGTTAATTTTTAAACGTACGGATATCCTTATCTCTCTATTATTATTATGACCAGTTGTTTCGTTCGTCCATTTGATTGAACGTGTCGATACATCTACTCTCTCATTATTCGTTTGTACGGATTTTCCGTCCTTTCAGTAAGGACTTCCCTTCTATGCATGATTAGGATTTCCCGTCTGCAGCCAATTGTTTTCCCTATTTATATTTTATAAGAATTATCAGAAATCAGTTTTATAATTAGGTTAAATTGTCTGAGCCTTATATACAAGCATGACCAGTCAGTAGTACTAGTTACGGAGGTACCGTAACCATGACACTTGAGGCACCGGTGTCGTGACTCACATGTAGGAGAGTGATATCCTGCATCGTCCCACTCAGCTCAGCTTGGCCATTTTGTCAGTATTATTAGTGGGGCGTATCGATGCATCCTAGGCTTATCAATTTACAGTTATCAGGTGAATGTGGTGTGTGCTCTACATCCTTCACATTGGAGCTGATCCCTCCACACAAAACAGTATTTAGAGGTCATCCCTCTACAGCATTTAGAGGTCACCCCTCTACAGCATGATGAGGTCACCCCTCCAGTTATTCATGCACAGTTGTTACAGTACATGACCTATATAAGCTCCGACAATTAAAATACAGAAAATGCATGTTTTCAGATTTAACAGATAACAGTTCAGCTTTATTATTTATAAATTAGACGTTACAGATTATACACAGATTTCCGCTGCAACTTTACTTACCAGTCTTACAGCTTCAGTATTTTATCATCTGCTTCATTTCAGTAATTCCTTATCATGCTTTATATCCATTCACTGGGCGTTAGGCTCAGCCGTAGTTCTTTCAAGTTCTAACGGCAGGTACACCAGGACGCTCTTAGGATTCTGAGAGCATGTGCATTGAATGGAACCTATCCGGACTTCTTACTTTATGCACTTATATTATTCTGCTTATTTGGACATTGTATAGTCCTTTTCTTTCAGTATATTATTTTTCATGTTTTGAGTTTATGTTGGATTACCGATGTTTGATTCCGGTATTTCCGTTATGGTCAGTTAATGTTTTAGGACATTTACCTTATGCTTTGATGACACGCCATAAATACACGTAACGGTCCACTTATCCAAGTGGGGGTGTTACAATTATGGTATCAGAGCCACTTCTGAGCCGTTCGGGATGGTGGGGCAAACCTCATCGAGGACGATGAGTCCCGAAGGGGGGGTGATTGTGACACCCCAGGCAAATTCCACATCGGCTGTGGCTAGGAGAGATCCATGGTTCATAAGATAACAGTCGCCTTCTCATGGCACAACGCGTTTTGTGGTCTACTGCAAGTGGGGTTCTTAGGAACTGGCAGTTAAGCGTGCTCATGTCAGAGTAGTACTAGCTTGGGTAACCAGCCGAGAAGTACTTACAAGAGGGCCACAAAGCAAAGCCGTGAGCCTACGGACAAAGCGGACAATATTATAGTCTGAGTAGGCGGGATGTTACAAGTGAAAGGGAATCGGGTTGGTGTTCATGAATGAATTTCGTTTTAGTTCATGTGAAGGTTCGATTTCATTCGTTGGAGGTTCGAGTCGTCAGTGTTCATAATCTCGTTCAGTTTCGATCTCGATTTATCGTGATTATACTAACAGGTAAACTCTAAAAATCACATTCACAATCTGATTGTCTATTCTATTTACGACTTATATTCATATACATATAGCTAGTGTTATGTGATATAAAGGAATTTGATTAATGAAGATTTCTGCATCAAGTCTCGGTGACACTCTGTTTTGATTAACCTATACATTGAAGAAACTTTACATGAACTATTTGTATGAATTACCTTATATACTTGAACTAGTCTTATCAGAAGTATTCCCACAACATTATTGTTGTTATAAATATAATACTTACAATATGAATTATCATTTAAATGTTTGGGTTTGAATAATAACAGCAGACTCGGTTGAATGTCTCACCATTTTTTTTAACCAATGATGTGACCAACTGTAAGAGAATAGCAAAATATAATCAATAAAAAGTTGTCCCATTACATATATAAATCGTAATACAAGTTGGTCCTAAAACTTGATATCCATTCTTCAATCATGGAAAAGTTTTATTTATTTTAAAACTATGGTAATGATTTGATCAAACACAAACTAGAATTATGGTTTATGACTAAATTTTATATAATGTCACTTTGTAGTAAATCAAATCAACATGGTTCTTTATAAAACTCTTAATATACAAATGTGTTAACTAATACATTTAAGAGGTTGTGCTCGAAATAATGATAGGTCCCTCGTAAATTTGGACGTTTCAGTAAGTATGAGTTACAAGAGAAGTAAACGATGAATGCATAAAAAAGTAAACATACATGTATAATTAATGCCTTTTATTATCTCATAATAGCATCAATTAATATAGAAATTTTATACGTAGTGGGTATTTTGTAGGAATTGGTTTAATTAAACCAAGATGTCATATGTAAGCAGCAAAGATTCAAATTAAATAGTGTTAATAATTATTAGTTCAATATATGTAGAAAAACCGAAGATGGAGTAAGACGTGTTTTTTGGTACGTTAATTTTTAAACGTACGGATATCCTTATCTCTGTATTATTATTAGGACCAGTTGTTTCGTTCGTCCATTTGATTGAACGTGTCGATACATCTACTCTCTCATTATTCGTTTGTACGGATTTTCCGTCCTTTCAGTAAGGACTTCCCTTCTATGCATGATTAGGATTTCCCGTCTGCAGCCAATTGTTTTCCCTATTTATATGTTATAAGAATTATCAGAAATCACTTTTATAATTAGGTTAAATTGTCTGAGCCTTATATACAAGCATGACCAGTCAGTAGTACTAGTTACGGAGGTACCGTAACCATGACACTTGAGGCACCGGTGCCGTGACTCACATGTAGGAGAGTGATATCCTGCATCGTCCCACTTAGCTCAGCTTGGCCATTTTGTCAGTATTATTAGTGGGGCGTATCGATGCATCCTAGGCTTATCAGTTTACAGTTATCAGGTGAATGTGGTGTGTGCTCTACATCCTTCACATTGGAGTTGATCCCTCCACCCAACACAGTATTTAGAGGTCATCCCTCTACAGCATTTAGAGGTCACCCCTCTATCGCATGATGAGGTCACCCCTCCAGTTATTCATGCACCATTGTTACAGTACATGACCTATATAAGCTCCGGCAATTAAAAAACAGTAAATGCATGTTTTCAGATTTAACAGATAACAGTTCAGCTTTATTATTTATAAATTAGACGTTACAGATTATACACAGATTTCCGCTGCAACTTTACTTATCAGTCTTACAGCTTCAGTATTTTATCATCTGCTTCATTTCAGTAATTCCTTATCATGCTTTATATCCATTCACTGGGTGTTATGCTCAGCCGTAGTTCTTTCAAGTTCTAACGGCAGGTACACCAGGATGCTCTTAGGATTCTGAGAGCATGTGCATTGAATGGAACCTATCCGGACTTCTTACTTTATGCACTTATATTATTCTGCTTATTTGGACATTGTATAGTCCTTTTCTTTCAGTATATTATTTTTCATGTTTTGAGTTTATGTTGGATTACCGATGTTTGATTCCGGTATTTCCGTTATGGTCAGTTAATGTTTTAGGACAGTTACCTTATGCTTTGATAACACGCCATAAATACACGTAACGGTCCACTTATCCAAGTGGGGGTGTTACAATTATGGTATCAGAGCCACTTCTGAGCCGTTCGGGATGGTGGGGCAAACCTCATCGAGGACGATGAGTCCCGAAGGGGGGGGGGGGGGGGGGGTGATTGTGACACCCCAAGCAAATTCCACATCGCTGTGGCTAGGAGAGATCCACGGTTCATAAGATAACAGTCGCCTTCTCATGGCACAACGCGTTTTGTGGTCTACTGCAAGTGGGGTTCTTAGGAACTGGCAGTTAAGCGTGCTCATGTCAGAGTAGTACTAGCTTGGGTAACCAGCCGAGAAGTACTTACAAGAGGGCCACAAAGCAAAGCCGTGAGCCTACGGACAAAGCGGACAATATTATAGTCTGAGTAGGCGGGATGTTACAAGTGAAAGGGAATCGGGTTGGTGTTCATGAATGAATTTCGTTTTAGTTCATGTGAAGGTTCGATTTCATTCGTTGGAGGTTCGAGTCGTCAGTGTTCATAATCTCGTTCAGTTTCGATCTCGATTTATCGTGATTATACTAAGAGGTAAACTCTAAAAATCACATTCACAATCTGATGGTCTATTCTATTTATGACTTATATTCATATACATATAGCTAGTGTTATGTGATATAAAGGAATTTGATTAATGAAGATTTCTGCATCAAGTCTTGGTGACACTCTGTTTTGATTAACCTATACATTGAAGAAACTTTACATGAACTATTTGTATGAATTACCTTATATATTTGAACTAGTCTTATCAGAAGTATTCCTACAACATTATTGTTGTTATAAATAGAATACTTACAATATGAATTATCATCTAAATGTTTGGGTTTAAATAATAACAGCAGACTCGGTTGAATGTCTCACCATTTTTTTAACCAATGATGTGACCAACTGTAAGAGAATAGCAAAATATAATCAATAAAAAGTTGTCCCATTACATATATAAATCATAATACAAGTTGGTCCTAAAACTCGATATCCATTCTTTAATCATGGAAAAGTTTTATTTATTTTAAACTATGGTGATGATTTGATCAAACACAAACTAGAATTTTGTTTTATGACTAAATCTTCTATAATGTCACTTTGTTGTAAATCAAATCAACATGGTTCTTTAGAAAATTATTAATATACAAATGTGATAACTAATACATTTAAGAGGTTGTGCTCGAAATAATGATAGGTCCCTCGTAAATTTGACGTTTTAGTAAGTATGAGTTACAAGAGAAGTAAATGGTGAATGCATAAAAGAGTAAACATACATGAATAATTAATGCCTTTTATTATCTCATAATAGCATCAATTAATATAGAAAGTTTATACGTAGTGGGTATTTTGTAGGAATTGGTTTAATTAAACCAAGATGTCATATGTAAGCACCAAAGATTCAAATTAAGTAGTGTTAATAATTATTAGTTCAATATATGTAGAAAAACCGAAGATGGAGTAAGACGTGTTTTCTGGTGCGTTAATTTTTTTAAGGTATGGATATCCTTATCTCTCTATTATTATTATGACCAGTTGTTTCGTTCGTCTATTTGATTGATCGTTGAAACTAGGATTTTTAAGTCCTTTTAATTAAGTTCGTTTTCCTCGATTCGACTCGATTTTGATTTCCGGTTTTACGTTTCAACTTTACTTGTTTTTGATAAAATCTCTTTTTGGTATTTTTTTAAACTAACTTAAATCTATTTAATTAAATGAAAACTACTTTAGTTAACTATTTTAAACTATTAATTTAAAAATAAACTTAAATCTAATTTAAAATTGTAACTAATTAAAAATAAAAGTAAATTCATTTAAACTAATTTGAAAGTAAATTTGAAATAAAAATATTTAAACTAATTTAAATTCAAAAATAAAAGTAAATCTATTTTAAATAAATTGGAAACAAACTTAAAGTAAAAAGAAAAGTTAATAAAAATATATTTTGTCTTTTTATTTTCTTATAAAAACTGAATAAAAGAAAGTTGAAATAAACTTTTTAAATAAAATTAATAAACTCTAAATTGATTTAAACTAATATATTAAAAACTGCCCCCTAGAATCACGCTATATTAATTTAATGCAAGGTAACAAAACACAAAAAGAGGTCCAGCTCAACTGGTTGTGACGTTTGGCCCCTGGACAGGAGGTCCAGGGTTCGAATCTAGGCAGAAGCAAATTTTTGCAAATATTTTTGGACTTTTTTGGAATTTGTTATTTTGGACAAATAAATATCTCAGACCAATTGGGTCTGAGAATAGCAGCAATACAATAAAAAAAAGAACAGATAATAAGCTAAACCAAAATAGCAGAGACCAAATAATCCAGATAAGCAGTGATAATAAGCAAAATCTAAACGAAAAATAAGCTGAATAAAAAGAAACAGAAACCTAATAAGCTAATAGTACGGCAACACAGATTAAACAAATAAACCAAAAAAATAAGCTGAATACCTAAATAAGCAGGAACCAAAAAAGCTAACATAAGCTGAAAACCCAAATAGCAAAGTCTAAAAAAAACAATAAGCTGAAACAAATAAGGTAACAGTTATTCAGACAAATCAAACCTAACGAAAGCAAACATCAAAAAACAAATAGATACGAACTACTCCCCAAATCAATACTACTGAAATCAAAAGCAGATTTAAAACTAAACAAATAATCAAAGACGCAAGCAGATTCAATAATTTTCGAACCAATTATAAGCAGTTAAACCAATTCTAAATAAGCAGAAACCACACTATTCGATCCAACAAGAAGCTATAATCTATTCAAAACAGTGAATTCAAATAACCCTCCACAACCAAACAAGTTATTTAACAAGCAGATAAAAAAAACACTAACAGATTACATTAAACTAATTTAAACAAATAATAAAAAGAAATTCAAACCTATTGTAGAACCCTTTGAGAAGAAGAATGCAGCGCTGAGCTGTCTTATAGAACCGAAACAAACACCAAATAAACACCACCTTTGATTTAACCCGAAATCATCATCAATAATACCTTCTCTCGGACCAAAACTCTCGATCCAGTGAATCAACAAAGCAGAATAGTACTATTTTAATGATTTCCCAGTGGGGAAAATCAATTTTACTTTCCTTTATATTCTTTTTTTTTATTTTATTTTTAATAATAATAATAATAAACCGACGAATAGTAATATAATAGTACCAAACAGATTAAATTTAGAAATTAAATAGACGAAAATTAAAACAGAGACAATAATACTTTAAACAAAACTTTTCATTAATTTTAATTAAAATTACAAATACTGGAAAAGATGAATTACAAGATTAAACCTATTCTATTTTTCTGAAAAATAAAAATATAAAGAAAAAGCTTGCCAAATTACATGATAGATTGGGGTTTTTATAGAGGAACCCCATGAAACCCTAATCTTAGCTTTATTAGTAAGCATCCAAAATCCACCGTTGATTCTTCAATAATCTTCTCTTTCTTCTTTTTCTCTTGATCATGCGGCTCAGAATCATCCTTGTACACACGGATTGCCACCGTGGCACAAGGATGTGTTTGTTGTGCTTCTTGATAGGTGACGTGGCTTAAATTAATTGGTTGATGGGTGTATGGTGAGGTGGATGAGCCAATCATATCCAATGATATGGCCATGTAGGATGAGTGGATGATGCGATTTTTTGGGGGAATTAATTAGTTTGGGTGTGAATTAACCCACAAAGGTAAAAGCCCCATTTTTTCTCATGATTTTTTTACTGAATATGAAATTAGGGTTTGGGTGTCTTGCGTGATATGGGCTGTTATTTTGAGAGAAGGAGAAGGCAAACAGTGAAGAATTTTTCTTGTTTGTATCGATGAATAAAGAAGAGAGGGTAAATGGGATTTTTATTTAAGGTGAGTGGGGGTCGGTTGTGGGAGTTGTAAAGGAGTGAAGTAAACGGTTTGTGTATTTAATTTGTTTTGTGTGTTTGACCCAGCAAGGCCTTTTTTTTTGACCGAATATTAAGTGAAAGATTTCACTTTAAACTTCCTTTGTCAATCCTTCAATTACATGGGCTTTGGCCCAAGTTCTAAGCAAAAACCGTCCCATGTTCAATTGTGTAATGGGCTTGGTTTAAAGAGATTTTGTTTAATAGATTTGGGCCACATAACAAAAAGTTTACATTAGAAATCCTTAAATGGGCTTTTGAGCCCATTTATTCAATGTGGGACCCACTAGCCTCGAAATCTTCGTAAAAATTTAATCCACTAAAACGAGCTCGATTTCAGCTTTCTTGAAATTATTTTCAAACTCTCGTGTCGGTTAAGCCGGTTTTCGTGATCTTCGGCACACTTTAGGTCTTTTGATCTTGTCTTTGACTTTTCTTCGACATTTGACCGTGAAATCCCGTGTTTTCTTTTCTTTTGATCATTTGTACCTATTTAAACACAAAAACACAAAACCACGCGTAATTCCGACTTTTATGATATAAAACACATGATTCGGTCTTGTTTTTCCTTGATTTTAGTGGCAAAAGGATAAGTGTTTACACACTTATTAAATCCCCTACACTTGACCATTGCAATGACCCCATGCAATGCATTATTTTAAAGCATAAAGTAATATTTTTCTCAAAAATAATCCATCTCGGCCTTTATTACTATTACTACTACTACTACGACGAAAAGATAAAAATTTAAATGAAACAAAAGCTATAAAAAAATTTATTACTTAGAAATTATTTGATGGAAGAAACTCGTAAAGAAATCTAAGACTTAGATTAGGGCTTTGGTGTCATGAATATTAATCACCCTCAAGTTTCACGTTCCCCAAACCAAGCTTAAAAACGAGATCATTGTTAACCATAAGTTAGCACAACTAACACTTACTCATGTGGTTTAGTTAATCACTTAGACCCCCTTATTCCTACGGTGTATCTCTTGTATTTTATTTTTGTCTTGAATGATCACGAGGATGTATTTTTGACTTGTTTCGATAATTTATTAAGGTCGAATATAAAGTGGGACGATTTAATCAATAGTTAGCTAAAGGACAAAATCTTTTAAAACTGCTTCTCGAAACCTCAAAAAGTTCATATCTTGGCATAACTCGTTTCACGATTTGAGACCTCTCTCGGACCGATATTTGGCTTGTACTTCAAACTTCAAACCTTGAGAGACGATCTTGAAATTATGGTCTTCTCTTCATTTTGGTATACATCTTCATAAGGGGTGAAAGATGCTTCAAACGTTGACCACGACTTCTTCATTTATCCTCTTCTTTATTTAGGATTTTGATATACAACGATCCGCCTCCTTTTCGGACTTGGATCTATTTATCCTCATACCTTGTTAGGGTCTTTTTGGATAGACTTATCCATGATCTTTAGGGGAGTAATTGCTTCTCGTCGTGTGTCTTGATCCTTCATATCGATTTGGATTAATGATCTTCACATCATCTTAGGATCTTTAGCAAAAAGTGAATCCTCATGCCTTGTGAGGGTCTTTTTGGACTCGGGTATCCTCATGCCTTGTTAGGGCCTTTTTGGATAAGCCAATCTTCGCGTCCCGTTTCAATAAGTTATGCCTTGGCTATGAACTCTAATTAATACCGCAACTTTTAAACGATCTTGTGCTAGAAGCTAAGTAACCTTTTAAATCGTACAACCTTATTTATTGCAAATATATTTATTAACAAGTGATGGGAGAAAAAGCTCATAACTAACTCACATAATTTAATGAAAGAATACCGAACTTATAATTAACTCTATCATCTCTCGTTCTCCATAATTTAAAATCTCAAGGAATGAGACTCGTGGATGCTTAGCCTAATAAACCAATTAAGGTCCATATGGTTAAGGATACTAGCTAGAGTAAACTTAGATAAGTAAACTCGGGTTGAGTCAAAATATTCACAACGGGCCTAATATATCAAAGATATCTAAACTTATTAAAACCATTTTATTTATTTATTTATTTTGACTTTATTCTTGAAATGGAAATTATTATGATGCGATAATAAAAGGAATGAAAATAAATAAAAATACTACTAGGCAAAAATAGATCAAAAATTTGAAAAATGTTGAATTTTTTTTTAAATTTTCCGGTAAAATGGGGTCAAATTCATGGAAAAGGCCACTAAAATTCGATAGAAGTCCCCCCTACACTTAATATAAACATTGTCCTCAATGTTTAAGCATGTGGGAGAATAAACTCCCCTACACTTAGGACATTGAGTACGTTGTTTAAAATCGAGCTAAGGAAGGGACAACTAAAGTGATTGCATTTATTCGTTTTATTTATATACAAGTATGAATCACAATAGTTTTGATAGAACCGGGTACACGGGAATACGGGATCACGGTTCTCATCAAAAAGTACCAAAAGTGGATCATCAAAGCATATGTCCCTGCACACAATCACAACATACAAACAACCTACTTGGCTCCCCCCTACACTTATTGGTGGAAAATGGATGAAGGCGAAAAAGGGTGGAAAAGATGGTAAAGGTAAAAATCTAACCTAGTTATACGATGCTTGATTTATTTGTCACGAGTCTCTAGCTCGACTCGATTTCCCAAATTAATTCAAGGGAAATGTGGAGAGGGATGGAATCATCTCGTGAGAGATGTCCTCTCCATAGTACAACTTAACCCGTTGGCCATTCATCTTAAAGTTGGGCCCATTTGGTTGGGATAACTCAATGGTGCCATAAGGGAAGACTTGGGCCACGGTGAATGGACCGGACCAACGGCTCTTAAGTTTACCCGAAAAGATTTTCAACCGAGAGTTAAATAATAAAACTTGATCACCAACATGGAACTCTCGGTTTTAATCTTAGAATCATGAATGAGCTTAGTTTTCTCCTTGTAGATTAATGAATTTTCATAAGCCTCATTCCTAAGTTCATTAAGTTCATTGAGTTGGATTTTCCTATGATCACCGGCTTTGTTAAGATCAAAATTAGCCCATTTCAAGGCCCAGTAAGCCTTATGCTCCAACTCAATGGGGAGGTGGCACGCCTTTCCGTACACAAGGCGATAAGGGGTACAACCTATAGGTGTCTTATAAGCGGTACGGAAAGCCCACAAAGCATCATCTAATTTATCGGCCCATGAGGCACGATGCTCTCCCACGGTTCGCTCTAAGATTCTCTTAAGACCACGGTTAGAAACCTCGGCTTGTCCATTAGTTTGAGGATGATATGCGGTGGAAAGTCGGTGATTGACACCATACTTAGCCATGACTCGTGCGAATTGATCATTGCAAAAATGAGTTCCGCGATCACTAATAATAGCACGAGGCACACCGAATCGAGCAAACAATTGTTTCAAGAAGTTAACAACCACCCTCGCATCATTAGTAGGTAAAGCTTTTGCTTCAACCCATTTTGAGACGTAGTCAACGGCTACGAGGATGTACTTGTTTCCCTTCGATGATGGAAACGGCCCCATAAAGTCGATGCCCCATACGTCAAAGATTTCACATTCTTGGATGATATTTTGAGGCATCTCATCTTTATGTGTGATCTTGCCTTGTCTTTGGAAAGCATCACAATGTTTAACCATTTCATGTGCATCATGATAAATGGAGGGCCAATAGAATCCGGAGTCGAACACTTTTTTAGCGGTGTAATTAGGACCAAAGTGACCACCGGTGGGTCCTTTATGGCAAGCTTCAAGGATTTGTAAAGCCGCCGGCCCATCAAAACATCTACGAATGATTAAGTCCGCACATTGCTTGAAAAGATAAGGGTCGTCCCAATAGTATGTTTTAACGTCCTTGAAGAATTTTTTCTTTTGTTGGGACGTTAACCCTTCGATAAGAACACCACCCGCCAAATAGTTTGCAATGTCGGCAAACCATGGGGTATCATCAAGATTGGAATTAATAGACATTAAGGTCTCAAGGGGAAAGGATTCATTAATCTCTTGATTTGGAGATTCCCCTTGATACGGATCCTCAAGTCTACTAAGGTGATCCGCGACTAGGTTTTCCGCTCCCTTTTTATCACGAATTTCGATTTTAAATTCTTGTAGGAGCAAAACCCAACGAAGGAGTCTCGGTTTAGCATCTTGCTTGGTCAACAAGTATTTCAAGGCGGAATGGTCGGTGTAAACGATGGTGGTGGAAAGCACAAGATAGGGGCGGAATTTCTCAAAAGCATACACTACAGCTAAAAGCTCTTTTTCGGTAGTGGTATAATGCAATTCAGCCCCCGTCATTGTCTTACTAGCATAATTAATGGGTTGGAAATGTTTGTTAACTCGTTGACCTAAAACCGCTCCTACCGCGAAATCACTAGCATCGCACATGAGCTCGAAAGGTAACTCCCAATTTGGAGAGACTAAGACCGGTGCCTTAGTTAATTTACCTTTAAGAAGTTCAAAAGAGTCGAGACATTCTTGAGAGAAGATGAAAGGAGCATCCTTTTCTAAGAGATGAGTCATTGGACGAGCTATCTTCGAGAAATCTTGGATGAAACGTCTATAAAATCCCGCATAGCCTAAAAAACTTCTAACTCCTTTGACGGTGGTAGGCAGAGGTAACTTAGCAATGACGTCAACTTTAGCACGGTCGACTTCGATACCGGCTTTGGAAATTTTATGACCGATTACGATGCCTTCTTTTACCATGAAATGGCATTTTTCCCAATTAAGAACGAGACGAGTGTCTTCACACCGTTGGAGCATACGTTCTAAATTAGCAAGGCAAGAAGAGAAAGAATCACCATAGACCGAGAAATCGTCCATAAAGACTTCCATAGTTTCTTCAACCATGTCATGGAATATCGCCATCATACACCTTTGGAAAGTCCCGGGAGCATTGCATAAGCCGAAAGGCATTCTTTTGTAAGCAAATGTTCCATAGGGACAAGTGAATGTGGTTTTCTCTTGGTCTTTTGGATCGATAGGGATTTGAAAATATCCGGAAAAGCATCTAAGAAACAATAGAAATCATTACCCGCTAAACGCTCGAGCATTTGATCCATGAAAGGAAGAGGGAAATGATCCTTACGAGTGACATCATTGAGCTTACGATAATCGATGCAAACTCGCCAACCCGTTACAAGTCGAGTAGGAATCAACTCGTTGTTTTCATTGGGAACAACGGTGATTCCGCCTTTCTTAGGCACACAATGGACGGGACTAACCCATGGCGAATCCGAGATAGGGTAAATCATTCCGGCATCGAGAAGTTTGATAACTTCTTTCTTAATGACTTCATGAATTTTTGGATTAACCCTTCTTTGATTTTGGATTGCGGGTTTAAAGTCATCTTCCATGAGAATTTTATGAGTAAAAAAATTAGGATCAATTCCGCGAATGTCGGAGATTTTCCAAGTAATTGCTTTCTTATGATTCTTAAGCACATCGATAAGTCGGGATTTTTTCATCTTCTTTTAAGTCCTTAGCAATAATGACGGGCAACTTATTATCCTCCTCTAAGAAAACGTATTCTAAATGAGACGGTAAATCTTTAAGCTCTAAATCCGGCGGATTGTCAATGGAAGGCTTAGTCAAAGTAGGATCATCGTTTGTAACTTCTTTAGGAGTAGTTGGAGAAATATTGTCCTCATTGAGAAGTCTCTCAATAGTACGAATGTCTTCATCCCAATTGGTGGGAGAATTATCATAGTTAATCTCGAGAGGACCCAAGCTAGCTTCAAACTCATCTAAGTCACTTTCTCCAAATGGAGTCAATGAAGGAGCAATAGAAGCTATGGTCTCAACATGAGGTAAAGGAGAAATCCCGCTCTTACAAGCCTCGTGAAAATGTTCTTCGCATGCTTCGTCGAGCACATCGATGAAATTCACGGATTCGGGCTCATCGGGAAGTTTGGAAAGTTTACCCATGTTAAAAACGATTTTGTCATCCCCGACCCTCATGATAAGTTCACCCGCGGCTACATCAATTAATGTACGCCCGGTTCTCAAAAAGGGTCGTCCCACAATTAAGGGAACACGGGGATCCATTTCATAGTCGACGACGACGAAATCGGCGGGGAAAGTGAATTTGTCGACTCCTACAAAAACATCCTCGGCTATCCCCACCAGATAAGCAACTGTACGGTTAGCTAATTCCAATGTCATACGAGTGGGGACTAGCTCGGGTAAAGATAATTGTTTCCACACGGACAATGGCATAAGATTGATACTCGCTCCGAGATCCGCCAAGGCCATACAATTCTCAACACCCGAAAAATTACAAGGAATAAGGAATCGACCGGGATCTCCTAACTTAACTGGTAATTTTCTCAAAAGAACCGCGGAACAATTCTCATTCAATTGGGTATTGGCGATATCAAGCAACTTTTCCTTATCACTTAAAAGATCCTTAAACATCTTAGCGTACTTAGGCATGTGAGCGAGCGCCTCGGCAAAGGTGATATTAAAATTCAATTGTTTGAACATTTTTAGGAAGTTCGAAACTTGAATATCATCCTTATTCTTCAATTTCTCTTTCCGCAACCTTGAGGGATAAGGTATATTGGGTTGAGATGAAGGCTTTGGAGTGGATTGTTCACTCACATCCTTTGGAGGAGGAGGAGGAGTAGAAATAGAAGGTGAAGGAACCAGTTTTGGAACCGAAGGTGGGGTATAAAATTTGGATATCGGTGGAACATAAGGTGTAGACGAATGCATAATGGGAGGTATGTCACAAGTGGAAGAAGAAGGAGGTTGTGTCGAAGAAGAAGGAATCCCGGGTCCTTGGTTAGGTGGGGAAGGTTCAACGGTGGTCTTACCGCTCCTAGTAGTGATAGCATTAACATTAGCCATAGGATTGGTCACGGTGTTCGAGGGAAGGGTACCTTGGGGATGAAAGGTTTGAATCATAGTCAAAAACTTCTTATCGGTCGATTCTTGCATCTCTCTCATCATTCGTTCATGGTCGGATAATTTTTGTAAAACCAAGTCTATTTGAGGATTATGCATGTTCATTTGATTATAACCTTGATTAGGAAAACCTTGGTTTTGATATTGATTAGAACCTTGATTAAATCCTTGATTTTGAAAACTTTGGTTATTATATCCTTGATTATTTAACCCTTGGTTTTGCCCTTGAAAATTCCCTTGATTTTGATTAAAACCCCGTTGATTAGTATTTCTTTGAAAATTACCCCGTTGAGGACCTTGGTTCCTATTTTGGGAGGGTGGGGGTGGTCTTTGTGGTGCTACAAAACCCGGGGGAGCCAAATAGTTATTAGACTTGTAAGACAAGTGGTTAACATCAACATTTGGTTTGAATTGAACCCGATTAATTTCATTGTTGTTATAAGCATAAACTTCTTGTTGATCATTGTAAACCTTATCACAATTAAAGTATGAATGTGGTCCACCACAAGTCTCACACGTTTCACTTTTTTCTTTCACGGCATGTACATGTGTAGTGAGGGCGTCGGTTTTTAAAGCGAGTGTCTCAACAAGCGAAGTAAGTTTATTAATTCGATCATTCACCTCAATATTACTCGTACTAGCACTTGCCATATTAGCCCTAACACTTTTGGTTTGCACTTTTGCCTTGTTCTCAATAATGGCCCAAGCCTCGTTCATTGTTTTCACAAGAATATTGCCCCCCGCGGCACTATTAAGTGAGTCTTGGTCGTTTAGAGTTAAACCATTATAAAACATGTTGATTTGATGAACTTTAGTAAAACCGTGTTGTGGACATTTTCTCAAAAGATCTTTAAAACGATCCCAAGCCTCACTAAACGTTTCCCCATATTTTTGCTCAAAGTTGATTATTTCATTCCTTAAGGAAGTGGTCCGTGATGGTGGGAAAAAGTAGTTAATGAACTTGGTCTCTAAGTCGATCTATGTGGTAATACTTTGGGGTGGTTCCTTATCAAGCCAAATCCGGGCTTGTCCCTCGAGGAAAAAAGGAAAAAGTTGGAGGCGAACGGCCTCTTGGGGCACCCCATTGTATTTGACGGTATTAGCTAATTGGATGAAACGTTTGATATGAGCGTGTGGGTCATCATTAGTACGGCCTAAAAATGGTGTAGCGGAAACCATTTGAATAAAACCCGATTTAAGTTCGAAATGATTAGCTCCAATATTCGGCACCATAATCGCGTCATCGTTTCCTTCAAAGTGAGATTGTAGAATCTCAATCATTGGTCGATTATCCGTTGCCATCGTATTGTCGAAAGCTCGATTCTCGGGATCGGCTTTAATGACGGTCTTTTTGTTTTTCTTCTTCTTCTTTTTAGAAGAATTAGAAGTATTTGGTACACCAATCGGTATGTATGTATGCGCGCGAGTGCGCATACAATTAAAACTTTGGAATGAGGTAGGTGACCTCGGTCGACTTTGAGAGGAAAAGGATTTTCCCTCTCGATGAGCAATATGAAAAAGCTACAAAAATATATACGTAAATACTACTTGAGTTGGCAAACCAATAATCGGTCGTCCCTCTCAATATACGCACAAGCAAGCGGGGAAACGAGGTGGCACAAAGCACTTAAAAACCTTTTTCCTTAGACGGCCTTTTATAGCGCGTCGCCTTATACCCACCTTATAGTTTGTATATGTCGAGTTCAAACGTCTTACTAGTATTTATCTATTTTGCCCTTTTTTCTTGTTATGGATTCGACTACAATAGTTAGGTGATGAAATCCCAACTAAGGCTTATTTGAAAAGTAGGTAATTTTATTGTGCTACGTAATATATTATAGTAAAAGGAAAAATCTTTTTGTATTTTTTTAGAAAAATATATATTCACAAGAAAAATCGAAGAAATCGAATCTAAAAAATAACACTAATACGTAATATTTTTGGTGTAATACTTTTAGGAAAAAGTATTACTTTTGATTTTTTAATTTTTTTGGTGCAATTCTTAGGAAAGAAATTGCTTTTTGTGATTTTTTAAATGTTTTTGTAATTTTATGTTTTTGATTTTTTTTAGATTTTTGATTTTTTGTGCAAGAAACGTAACGTTCAAAGAATGAACGGATCCCAAAATCCAAACGTCTTCACGAAAAAATCGTCAATCGTACGAGCGAAGCGGCAGCGGCGCCAATTTGAAACTAGGATTTTTAAGTCCTTTTAATTAAGTTCGTTTTTCCTCGATTCGACTCGAATTTGATTTCTGGTTTTACGTTTCAACTTTACTTGTTTTTGGTAAAATCTCTTTTTGGTATTTTTTTAAACTAACTTAAATCTATTTAATTAAATGAAAACTACTTTAGTTAACTATTTTAAATTATTAATTTGAAAATAAACTTAAATCTAATTTAAAATTGTAACTAATTAAAAATAAAAGTAAATTTATTTAAACTAATTTGAAAGTAAATTTGAAATAAAAATATTTAAACTAATTTAAATTCAAAAATAAAAGTAAATCTATTTTAAATAAATTGGAAACAAATTTAAAGTAAAAAAAAAGTTAATAAAAATATATTTTGTCTTTTTATTTTTTTATAAAAACTGAATAAAAGAAAGTTGAAATAAACTTTTTAAATAAAATTAATAAACTCTAAATTGATTTAAACTAATATATTAAAAACTGCCCCCTAGAATCACGCTATATTAATTTAATGCAAGGTAACAAAACACAAAAAGAGGCCCAGCTCAACTGGTTGTGACGTTTGGCCCCTGGACAGGAGGTCCAGGGTTCGAATCTAGGCAGAAGCAAATTTTTGCAAATATTTTTGGACTTTTTTGGAATTTGTTATTTTGGACAAATAAATATCTCAGACCAATTGGGTCTGAGAATAGCAGCAATACAATAAAAAAAGAACAGATAATAAGCTAGACCAAAATAGTAGAGACCAAATAATCCAGATAAGCAGTGATAATAAGCAAAATCTAAACGAAAAATAAGCTGAATAAAAAGAAACAGAAACCTAATAAGCTAATAGTACGGCAACACAGATTAAACAAATAAACCAAAAAAATAAGCTGAATACCTAAATAAGCAGGAACCAAAAAAGCTAACATAAGCTGAAAACCCAAATAGCAAAGTCTAAAAAAAACAATAAGCTGAAACAAATAAGGTAACAGTTATTCAGACAAATCAAACCTAACGAAAGCAAACATCAAAAAACAAATAGATACGAACTACTCCCCAAATCAATACTACTGAAATCAAAAGCAGATTTAAAACTAAACAAATAATCAAAGACGCAAGCAGATTCAATAATTTTCGAACCAATTATAAGCAGTTAAACCGATTCTAAATAAGCAGAAACCACACTATTCGATCCAACAAGAAGCTATAATCTATTCAAAACAGTGAATTCAAATAACCCTCCACAACCAAACAAGTTATTTAACAAGCAGATAAAAAAAATAAAACCCTAACAGATTACATTAAACTAATTTAAACAAATAATAAAAAGAAATTCAAACCTATTGTAGAACCCTTTGAGAAGAAGAATGCAGCGCTGAGCTGTCTTATAGAACCGAAACAAACACCAAATAAACACCACCTTTGATTTAACCTGAAATCATCATCAATAATACCTTCTCTCGGACCAAAACTCTCGATCCAGTGAATCAACAAAGCATAATAGTACTATTTTAATGATTTCCCAGTGGGGAAAATCAATTTTACTTTCCTTTATATTCTTTTTTTTTATATAATAATAATAATAATAAACCGACTAACAGTAATATAATAGTACCAAACAGATTAAATTTAGAAATTAAATAGACGAAAATTAAAACAGAGACAATAATACTTTAAACAAAACTTTTCATTAATTTTAATTAAAATTACAAATACTGGAAAAGATGAATTACAAGATTAAACCTATTCTATTTTTCTGAAAAATAAAAATATAAAGAAAAAGCTTGCCAAATTACATGATAGATTGGGGTTTTTATAGAGGAACCCCATGAAACCCTAATCTTAGCTTTATTAGTAAGCATCCAAAATCCACCGTTGATTCTTCAATAATCTTCTCTTTCTTCTTTTTCTCTTGATCATGCGGCTCAGAATCATCCTTGTGCACACGGATTGCCACCGTGGCACAAGGATGTGTTTGTTGTGCTTCTTGATAGGTGACGTGGCTTAAATTAATTGGTTGATGGGTGTATGGTGAGGTGGATGAGCCAATCATATCCAATGATATGGCCATGTAGGATGAGTGGATGATGCGATTTTTTGGGGGAATTAATTAGTTTGGGTGTGAATTAACCCACAAAGGTAAAAGCCCCATTTTTTCTCATGATTTTTTTACTGAATATGAAATTAGGGTTTGGGTGTCTTGCGTGATAAGGGCTGTTATTTTGAGAGAAGGAGAAGGCAAACAGTGAAGAATTTTTCTTGTTTGTATCGATGAATAAAGAAGAGAGGGTAAATGGGATTTTTATTTAAGGTGAGTGGGGGTCGGTTGTGGGAGTTGTAAAGGAGTGAAGTAAACGGTTTGTGTATTTAATTTGTTTTGTGTGTTTGACCCAGCAAGGCCTTTTTTTTGACCGAATATTAGGTGAAAGATTTCACTTTAAACTTCCTTTGTCAATCCTTCAATTACATGGCCATGTAGGATGAGTGGATGATGCGATTTTTTGGGGGAATTAATTAGTTTGGGTGTGAATTAACCCACAAAGGTAAAAGCCCCATTTTTTCTCATGATTTTTTTACTGAATATGAAATTAGGGTTTGGGTGTCTTGCGTGATAAGGGCTGTTATTTTGAGAGAAGGAGAAGGCAAACAGTGAAGAATTTTTCTTGTTTGTATCGATGAATAAAGAAGAGAGGGTAAATGGGATTTTTATTTAAGGTGAGTGGGGGTCGGTTGTGGGAGTTGTAAAGGAGTGAAGTAAACGGTTTGTGTATTTAATTTGTTTTGTGTGTTTGACCCAGTAAGGCCTTTTTTTTGACCGAATATTAAGTGAAAGATTTCACTTTAAACTTCCTTTGTCAATCCTTCAATTACATGGGCTTTGGCCCAAGTTCTAAGCAAAAGCCGTCCCATGTTCAATTGTGTAATGGGCTTGGTTTAAAGAGATTTTGTTTAATAGATTTGGGCCACATAACAAAAAGTTTACATTAGAAATCCTTAAATGGGCTTTTGAGCCCATTTATTCAATGTGGGACCCACTAGCCTCGAAATCTTCGTAAAAAATTAATCCACTAAAACGAGCTCGATTTCAGCTTTCTTGAAATTATTTTCAAACTCTCGTGTCGGTTAAGCCGGTTTTCGTGATCTTCGGCACACTTTAGGTCTTTTGATCTTGTCTTTGACTTTTCTTCGACATTTGACCGTGAAATCCCGTGTTTTCTTTTCTTTTGATCATTTGTACCTATTTAAACACAAAAACACAAAACACGCGTAATTCCGACTTTTATGATATAAAACACATGATTCGGTCTTGTTTTTCCTTGATTTTAGTGGCAAAAGGATAAGTGTTTACACACTTATTAATCGTGTCGATACATCTACTCTCTCATTATTCGTTTGTACGGATTTTCCGTCCTTTCAGTAAGGACTTCCCTTCTATGCATGATTAGGATTTCCCGTCTGCAGCCAATTGTTTTCCTTATTTATATGTTATAAGAATTATTAGAAATCAGTTTTATAATTAAGTTAAATTTCCTGAGCCTTATATATAAGCATGACCAGTCAGTAGTACTAGTTACGAAGGTACCGTAACCATGACACTTGAGGCACCGGTGTCGTGACTCACATGCAGGAGAGTGATATCCTGCATCGTCCCACTCAGCTCAGCTTGGCCATTTTATCAATATTATTAGTGGGGCGTATGGATGCATCCTAGGCTTATCAGTTTACAGTTATCAGGTGAATGTGGTGTGTGCTCTACATCCTTCACACTAGAGCTGATCCCTCCACCCAACACAGTATTTAGAGGTCACCCCTCTACAGCATTTAGAGGTCACCCCTCTACAGCATGATGAGGTCACCCCTCCAGTTATTCATGCACCGTTGTTACATCACATGACCTATATAAGCTCCGGCAATTAAAATACAGTAAATGCATGTTTTCAGATTTAACAGATAACGGTTCAGCTTTATTATTTATAAATCAGACGTTACAGATTATACACAGCTTTCCGCTACAACTTTACTTATCAGTCTTACAGCTTCAGTATTTTATCATCTGCTTCATTTCAGTAATTCCTTATCATGCTTTATATCCGTTTACTGGGCGTTATGCTCAGTCGTATTTCTTTCATGTTCTAACGGCAGGTACACCAGGACGCTCTTAGGATTCTGAGAGCATGTGAATTGAATGGAAGCTATCCGGACTTCTTACTTTATGCACTTATATTATTCTGCTTATTTGGACATTGTTTAGTCCTTTTCTTTCAGTATTTTATTTTTCATGTTGTGAGTTTATGTTGGATTACCGATGTTTGATTCTGGTATTTCCGTTATGGTCAGTTAATGTTTTAGGACATTTACCTTATGCTTTGATGACACGCCATAAATACACGTAACGGTACACTTGTCCAAGTGGGGTGTTACAGTTCAGTACTCCCCTTCCAGTAAACTTAGAAGACAAAGGAGTCTTCGCTTCAAATACTAGGCGGTCTAGTTGCTGAAGAACAAGGACTGAAGAAGGGCTTTCAGTTCAGTTTGGTTTGACAATACCAAACTGAATGATGTTGATCTCCTCTAGGATACATAAGACTCTTTAGTATTTTGATGGTTTGCATTAGGCGGGAAAAGATAACTTTAAGTCAAAGTAGGTTGCTTGTATACTTAGATATAAGTACAACCTTTATCTTTTCTAGAATAGTTTAATATGTACTTTGTACTGTTTATCAAACATGGGCATCAACTACCCACTGGATAAACCCATGCATTGAAACATGCAAAATGCAAACCCTAGTTTACACTGCCTATAAAAGGAGTGTACATTGAGAGAGGAAAGGTTAACCAATACAAGAGCTTAAACTCTAGAAAACCTTTCTCTCTCGATACCAACTAAACCATATAGCCAAGAAGCATATTGTAAAACCCGTATTTAAAAATCAGAATATTTAAATACGCAGTTTAATTTTAATAAACTATATAAGTATTAATTATTAGACAGAGATATAAACGCAGAAATTAAATACGCAATCCCAGTTTATTTAAATACTATAAATAAATAATTATTCAGAAAATAATTATTAAGTTCAGAAAACATTGCGAATGTATTATTTTAGCATACGGAAAAGATATTTACGTTTCGGGAAACTAAAATACGATCGAGATTTAATCACGAATACGTACGTTCAAAAAGAAAAACAAATACAACATAAGTGGATGTATGTTGTTGGGTTGCGGGTTTTAAAACAAAAGAAGAAAGGAAAATGGGCTTGTAGCCCGGCCCTTTTGGAAGAAAGAAAAGAAACGGGATTAACCCCATCTATTTACAACAAAACCGTATTAAAAAAAAAGAAGAAAAACAAACGGCTCCTAGGGTTCTAGGAGTGGCCGCCGGCAGCAAAAAGGAAAAAAAAAGGAGTCTTCAGGTGCATTGTTTATCCTTGATCCGTGGGTAATCACCAATCTTTACTAATCATTGTAACGGTACCATCCTCATCTTAAGATCTTGTTTTATGTCACGATTTTCAATTGTTTTAAGCTTATAAAAAAAACGAATCATGATTGAATCCATAAGAAGGGCGTCGGGTTGGTGGCTGCACGAAATCCGAGACCATTAAGGTCTCGGTGTGTTATCTCCAGGCCAGTCGAGACCCAATCAAGCTGGCGTGGTGTTCCTTGGCCCTGCCGAGAGCAGGTTACCCCAAACAGGGGTGTCGGGTTTTGCTTGTGTAAGGAAACCGAGACCCTAAGGTCTCGGTGTGTTTTCTTTTTCGGGACCAGCCGCGACCCTCAAGGGGTGCGCTGGTGGTTGCTGTGGTGACTCCAGCTTGGCCCAGCCGTGACCCATACAGGGGCGGCTAGGGCCAGTTTCGACCAAAGGGGTGCGTTTGGGGGCTGCGGATATAATAAGGGTGTGTTTGGCTATATTGAAAACAGTGGAAACGTGGCTAAAACGGTGGGAACAACATGTAAAACCAGTGGGAAAAAAATGGGACTTTAAAATGGTTATGTTGAATAATTTTAGCGACAGTTTTAGCGACAGTTTCCTGTCGCAAAACTGTTATATATATATGCAGTTTTTAAAAGGGACAGTTTTAGCGACAGTTTTTAGTGACACAGAATTCTGTCACTAATTCTTGTTGACAGATTTTGTATTATATGTTGATTTGTTTACTGCGACCGAGATGGGCTCGGTAGGCTCGGGACGTTATTATAAATAATAAAATAAATATGCTTATATTATACCTTTTTATATTAAATTATTTTATAAATATTTAAAATATATTTTAAATGTACTAAATAAAAATAGTTCTTTAATATTTAAAAAGGGTATATTTTTAGGAAATGAATTAAATTATTTGAGAACTTTCTAAATTAAGAAACTTTCCATTTTAGCGGGGTTCTTAATATAGCAATACTATAGCGTCAGAAATACGTTGTACCATAATTATTAGTAGAAAATAATACCTTAAATGAATTATTATAAGTTCAAATTTATCAGTTGGTATACGTACAGAATTTCAGAATCAAAATAAAATGAATAGATAAGAAGCCAATAAGATCAGTAAAAGTTAATAAACGAATGTCAGTTAACTTATTCGCGTCCTTTATTCATGTAGCACGCGTGAAGCCCGAGTAGTATTCGTTCAGTCTTCCATTCAGTCAGTTACTGGACTAGAGGTACGGATTTTCCGTCCTTTCAGTAAGGACTTCCTTTCTATGCATGATTAGGATTCCCCGTCTTTAGCCAAATGTTTTCCCCAGTATATGTTTAAGTTTATCAGTAATCATATTAATAACTAAATGAATTACCTGAGCATTATATACAAGCACGACCAGTTTATGTACTAGTTACGGAGGTACCGTAACCACGGCACTAGAGGCACCGGTGTCGTGACTCACATGCAGGAGAGTGATATCCTGCATCGTCCCACTCAGCTCAGCTTGGCCATTTTATCAGTATTATTAGTGGGGCGTATGGATGCATCCTAGGCTTATAAGTGTTACAAGTTATCAGGGTGAATGTGGTGTGTGCTCTACATCCTTCACATTGGAGCTGATCCCTCCACCCAGCACAGTTATTTAGAGGTCACCCCTCTACAGCATGACGAGGTCACCCCTCCAGTTATTCATGCACGGTTGTTACAGCATGTGACCTATATAAGCTCTGGCAAATTAAAATACAGTAAATGCATGTTTTCAGATTTATCAGATATTAGTTCAACTTTATTATTTACGAATCAGACTTTACAGATTATGCACAGATTTCCGCTGCAACTTTACTTATCAGTCTTACAGCTCCAGTATTTTACCATCTGTTTCATTTCAGTAGTTCCTTATCATGCTTTATATCCGTTCACTGAGCGTTATGCTCAGCCGTAGTTCCCTTTCATGTTCTAACGGCAGGTACCCCAGGACGCTCTTAGGATTCTGAGAGCATGTGCATTTGGATGGAAGCTATCCAGACTTCTTACTTTATGTACTTACATTATTATGCTTATTTGGACATTGTTTAGTCCTTTCCTGCAGTATTTTATTTTTCATGTTTTGAGCTTAGGTTGAGTTACCGATGTTTGATTCCGGTATTTCCGTTATTGTCATTTAATGTTTTAGGACATTTACCTTATGCTTTGATGACACGCCATAAATACATGTAACGGTCCACTTATCCAAGTGGGGTGTTACACATATGAACGTTTAGATTGGAGCTTAGACTTTAACTTTGGTTAGACGTTTAAGTAGAGGAGATCACAACCCATTTTCATTCAACCACTTTCTTATTCCGCAAACAAAGTGGGTTATAGATTCTTTATTTGATTCTAATAAAAGTCTATACCTTGAAAAGTATATTGGTATTGTTGTTTTAATTGTTCGTAGTTCTTATCTATTGTTAAAACAACACATTTGAGTCGAAGTAAAGAGTTATTACTTAAGTTAATAAGTAATAACGAATTACAAGGGACCAACAACTTGGTACAGAAACTTTACAGGAAATTTAACAGTGTCGAGAAAATATTATTATAACTTTAGACATAAAAATATATATTTCTACTTGTTGAGACGTCCATTTAGGACATAAAATTTGGCCAGTAAATTTTAAAAACGAGCCAGTTACGCTCATTTGAAATTGTAAAGTTTAAGAATTTATTTCTGCGTATTTCTAAAATGTCTTGTTGTTGACAAATTCAATGCAACGGCGTTTTCGTCCATTTCTGTTCCGTTTCAAGTCTCGAGTAAAATTAGAAAGTTGTTCAAAACATCGTTTTACACAAAATTGCTTTAGACTTCGAGCCTTAAAAATGTCATTAGCAAGTCAATTGGTTCGGTCAAACCCCAAAAGTCAAAGTTGACTAAAAAGTCAAAGTTGATAGAAGTTTTTAAAATATGGTTTGAAGCGTTTTTAAGTTCGTTTGAGCTCGTAAAACTTTAACTAATGATATTTTACAACTAAAAACATTGATTGCGTTTGAAAACGCTTAAAAATAGTAACTTTGGATACGAGTTATACATACGTATTTCGTGAACTTTTATAACCGAGTGTTTGGATAAACCGACAGTGAGCTACAGTTTTGTCAGAAAAAGTTGTGCATACTTATGTCAAATAAATTACGAAGTACACACTTATAGATTCCTTTATCTTTCTTTTATATATGACTCAGTTGTCATTCTAAGTTGTCTTTCTTTGCTTATATCGTACCACTGATTTGGACTGAGGTTGAAGTTCTTATTTTCACCGTTCATTATCATCTTGACACGTGACTCATGACCACTCAAACTAAACCTCTTGAAACCTTATCAATTTGTAACCATTTCATTGACTGTCTTAAACTACTCTTTATTACCCTCATGTAACCCACTCGCTATTTTATAAGATGTTACCCTATAAAATTAATTTGACATTGATTTGCGATTTATTTTCACAAACGGCTAAACAGTTGGTCTTGTAAATAATTCTTGTAACGATAAAATTGTTGATTTAAATATCTAGCCAATTAGATACTGGCGAAAAGTTTCATAAATTATTTTGATTCCTGTTTTTTTACAAATAACATTATACGACATATTTTAAATCATATGATATGTAATATTGATTTGACGAAGCTGAGCATAACATTGTTAGTCCTAAATTGTGCATGGCCTGATCACCTACGCTTAATTTAGAAGGAGCCATACAAGGCCTAATAGTAGTCACCTTAAATATTTAACCAAGAATCAACTATTTAATTAAGTTCCTTAAAAAGTTAGATAAATGAAAATTTTGAAAACTTTCACTTCTTATGCGAGTAGCCCCAGTTCGCAATATACTCATACAATCCCTTATCTTTTCTTGAACAAATTACATGCCTCGATCACATATTTCCTTACTCAACGTCCTTTGTTTTATTTGATGCCTTATCTTCCTTCGTGATATAATTCTCGTTACCACTTGTCTAATTTCATACCACTGATACTAAACTTGAAACTTTCAACGTTGTTATGCTTCATCATCGATCGACCTTCTCTATCTCTTTTGGTAGACCTTCGAAACATCTCTGGATGCGAATAATGATTTATGACTGCACGTGAATGATAATTTCGTATAACTGTCATGATGTGTGTTAGACTCTATTGTCATGGAATTTATTTGTGTGAATCACGTGTTGATTTCGCCTCTCATTGCTAATGTTGTTCATCCTACTGGGATTACTCTCATGTGACTTCTTAAGAATTTTATTTGATTCGAAAATTTGTTGTGTGGCTTTTCTCTTTCGATCGTGTATCGACCATCGAGAACTTAATAAGCCACTGTTGGTGACACCAACTGCACTCAAGAAGTTATGACTTGCCATAATCCTTTGTTTCATATTTTCCTTACCTTCGATGCATCTACTCTATCATGTTCATTAAGAAATTGATACAAATCTCGTTTTATCCCCTCGTGCTATTGCTCGTATACAAATTTCTGATAGTTATTCGTTTAATAATTATTTGCTATTTTGTCACATGTTTACCACTTGATGGATTAAACACCTTCTTGGATTTATAAAAATTATTATTAATTTTTAAGAACGTTCTACACATTTTATCAAATGTTTAATTTGCCAGAATACCTATTTCAAGTTTAATGTCGGATCTATACATCCTCTTAGTAAATATATAACTAATGTTTAAAAGGATGTCAAGTTGTATCTTTTAAAGTAATTGATTTTATCATACTTTACTTTCAATATAATGAAATGATTAAATTAAATTATAATTTCTAACAATGATTCTAAATAACTTGGAAACCCTGATTTTCTCTAATGGTAGCGATAAACCTGAGCTTCTAATAGAAATTTCATGCAGTCATCCAAAAGTTCTTAAGTCGATCAGGATAACTATTTTGAACTGTTCTATTTTTGCTTTGAAAATCCTGATCACGAAAAAGATATAGCAACAGCTTACTCACTAAACATAGATAGTTTGATTTTAAATCACTACACCTTGTAAAATTTTCTTTTAATAAAGGAAATACTTAAACTGAGTTTTAAAGTAATACCAAAATTCTAGATAACTGATTGTGACAGTTTGTATTTAAATGATCATGTGTAATTCATTTTTCCCTTCTATTTCTCTTGTAACTAGATTGTTACGTTTTAAGATTGTCATGTTTTACAGTTGCGCGATTTGCGACTCCTTGTTGATTAACAATCTTGATTCATTTTAGCGCACTTTGTCCGTTTAAGCGTTTCTTGTGTTCATTCTATCTTTTGATATTTCTCTGTACTGAAAGGTCATTATTCTAATCCGAGTTTAAAAATTTATTCGAAAAGGAGTTAAGAAACTGAAGCATAGTGTATTACAAATGTGAAGGTACGTCGTGGTGCAGAAATTACTTGGGAAGCAATGAATTTGTTCTACACTTTGTACCTCCCCTTTTTTGCATCTTCTACTGTTTCAAAGAGAACTTTGAGGGACCAGAGTTCCTTTAGGGGGGAAGACTGTAAGAACCCGTACTTTCCTAGCATTACTTTATTATTTTATTCGTGCTTCTTGAATTTTCTAACGTATCACGTTTTCTTGTATTCCTATATGTAAATCCTTAGATCATGATAAGTTTAATAAATTATACTTTTCAAGTATTTTCTGATCATTGATAAATACTTTATCTGGAATTATAAAATTCTTATTTTATTTTTCCATATTTATTTAAATCAAAGATTTTGATTTAGAATCACCCGCGTGCATTTTACAACGAGTTTTCTCAAAATCAATGAACAACGAGAATTTCTAGTGATCGCGACACCGACGGATGCCCAAAATTTTACGTTTTATTATCGAATGTTTCGATAATTAATGTTTTCGACGATTTCGTTTAATTAGGTATTAAGTCGTGTCAGGAAATCATATAATCAAATTTATGATGCATTGTAACTTTCGAAAAGTATTTTTACGAAACTCGAGCCCCGTAAATATTTTCAAATTTGACTAATAGTCATTTTCTACCTTTTAAATTATTAAATTGCTTTTTAGTTCAAAGGTTTCAAACTTGGCAAATTTGGCCCCTACACCTACCACATATATAAATTCAATTTTTTTTCTCCACTATACACACATATACTAAATTATAAAAAAACACAACATCACCTCCT
Source organism: Glebionis coronaria (assembly GCA_025667525.1). Taxonomy (NCBI): domain Eukaryota; kingdom Viridiplantae; phylum Streptophyta; class Magnoliopsida; order Asterales; family Asteraceae; genus Glebionis; species Glebionis coronaria. The sequence continues at coordinate 554,199,426 of CM046879.1, forward strand.
TCCCCACCCCTTTGCCGTCAACCTCCACCCCAAAACCATCTTGAATCATCTATTTTTACTTTGGTTCAACAAAATCTAATCAAAGACCACTTCATAGAATTGAATGGTGATTCCAAAATATAAAAATCTTACACATTCAACTACTTTTCATGTTTTTATGATTGTATGGTTAAGATGATTCTTGATCATCAAATATGTGATGATCATGGCTAGATTATCATGTTTTGATGTTAAAAAGATAAAGTTTTTGATTTTTGATTTTAGTTTTTGATGCATGCAAGTGTTTTAGGAGTGTTTAGTTGATGGGTTTGATACTCAAATAATATTAAAGGTATGGAACATGGTGGAGTTGAGTCAAAATGATGTTTTATTTGATTTTCTAAAATGTATATTACATCAGCAGGGTTAGGACAGATTTTCGTGGGTTTAAGATTAGATATAGGCTGAGATTATTTAAGTTTGTTGTAGAGTTTTCCGAGACGCTCGTTTTGGTATAAGATAGAGCTTCTAACTCATTACGGATCAAATGTTATGCTAGTTTTAGTATTCGTGTACCGGGAGACGCAAATCGGCACAATCCGAAATTGCGGCTGATTTTGGGTCAACTCTCGGGGAATTTAGGCATGATTAGATAATGGATTCTACTGGTTTTCAAAACTTATAAAATTAATTTTATGAGTCTATTAGTGAGTTTAAAAGGCGGATTGTCAAGATAATACTTTTAAAATGGTATAAACGGTTTTATAAAAGAATATACAATTCTGTCCCAAATTTTAGAGTCGAGTAAAGTGTCGAGCTGATAGGTTTTAAAGTGTGAAATTTGGGTCAAATTTTGGCAGGGTCTTATAGAGGTTATAAGTGACCTTGACACCAAATTTCATCAAAAACGGACAAGTCTAGATAGGGTAGATCGGTGTGTACATTCGGAGTGTACTTGCTGATTTGTATTTTGGACACATAGTTCAATGCTCGTGTGGCGTGGGTTTGAGTATTCACTATTGGACATGGTGACTTACTCAAGTGCTTAGTCATTATATAAATGACTTAGCTACTGGTCCGAGTAAGGTAAAGGGATAGTTTGACTTGGCGTCTTATGACGGGCCAATTTCAAGTGTAGAAGTGTTTAAACGGGTAGTGTAACACCCCATTTTTGGAAATGGGGTGTTACAATTATGGTATCAGAGCCAAGGCTTCGACCTGTAGGCTCTCAAATATGACCTGTGATTAGTGGGTAGTCACTACGGTCTTCCTAGAACTGACAGTTGTTTTCATGCATTCATCATTTTCTAAGCATACATATACATGTCATTGTTACAGGGTTTTTGACTAAGTAATGGTTGGTACAGGACTGGCCCTATTTAGTCGCATGTGTTTTATCGAAACTTTTAGATTTGGGACCGACCCATAGGCGTCCCCTCGATATGTCTTTTATTTTGAGTGAACTGACCGAAGGTGTTCACTCTCGAGCATCAAAAGTTTTCATAAAACTGCATCATGCATTCATACAAAGATTTTCTTGCATAAAATTTTCTCGTGAAATTTTGGCATAAAATTTTTCTTTTATATATTTTATGTTTGAACTGTTAATCATAAGTTTATGTTATACTGTCAGATGGTTCTCACACGCGAGCAAGAGCAGCTCAATGCTGCGATTCAGGCTGCCATGCAAGCCTTACTTCCTCAACTGAGGAATGACATTCGTGCTGAAGTCCAAGCTGCGAATAATCAGCAGCCGCAGAATCAGGCACCTCCTCCTCCTCCTCCCCCAGTGACTCTAGCGGTATGGTTGGAAAGATTTAACAAGCTCCGTCCTAGAGCTTTTGAAAAGACTGATAGCCCCAGCGATGCTGAAAGCTGGCTGACTCACATTGAGAAAATCTTCAATGCTATGGGATGTGACCCCGCCTTCAAGGCAAGATTGGCGTGCTACAGGTTTGAAGGCGATGTACTCAACTGGTGGCTAGCTTTGACGCAGTCAGAAGGAGGTGATGAATGGGTCGCTGGTTTGACATGGGCCCAATTCAAGGAGAGAGTGATGGAACAGTTCTTTCCTAAGGCAGAGCAGGACAAACTCAAGCGTGAATACCACGGGATACGTCAGAGACAGGGCGAGAATAGCAACGAATTCATGCAGCGCTTTCTTCGCCTTGCTGGTTTTCTAGGAGCAGCGGCTGGTACTCCTGAGGAGCAAGCACACCATTTTAGGTGGGCACTTCGCACCTCGGTTGCGAACAATCTAGTATGTGCTACGTTCAATACGGTAGCACAAGTGGCTAACGCAGCAAGAAAGCTTGAGATGTTGCAGGAACGTGATGAGTTCGGGGAAGCAGAAAGACCCGACAAGAGGCAGAAAACTGGGGACCGGTCTCAGCCGGCTACTCAGCAGCAGCCCAATCAGCCCAAAGGAAACGGTCACTCTAACGACCGTTCTGTTGTGGAAAGGCGCAGCGGTAATGACAATTACCGTAACAATGCGGGACAGTCCAACAACAGCAGGAACCACGGTAACGGAAGGGACCAGAACCACAGGGGTTCTCAGCCCAACCGTTCAGCTAACACTGCAGGCCCTCAGCAAGCAAGGACTCCTGCTGGAGGATTCACTCATCCTCTTTGCAGCACCTGCCATCGCAGACACCCTGGCCCATGTCGTCGTGACTCCGACGCGTGCTACAAGTGCGGCCTCCCTGGCCATCGTATGAGAGATTGCCGTAAGGGTGAAATGGAGGGTACTTCGGGTCATGCTGATACTAAACCGCCTCCTACCACTGGGCGTGTCTACACGACATCGCGCGATCAGGCAAACAAATCTACAGGTACCATTACTGGAATTTTGTATATGTACGGCCAGGCTGCATGTGTTCTTTTCGACACGGGTGCCACTCATTCAGTTGTTTCCACTGCTTATGCTAAGAACATCAGGACACTTCCCTTGCCATTAGAAACTAAGCTTACCATTTCCACGCCTCTGAGGGACTCTGTATTAATAACTCATGTATACAAGAGTCTTCCTCTAGAGTTTGACGATAAAGTTCGTGCAGTAGATGCACTTCCTCTAGACATGATGGAGTTCGATATGATTCTCGGCATGGATTGGCTATCCAAGCACCATGCTACCATAGACTGCCACTCTTATCGAGTGATCTTCGGCGACATTAATGCACCAGAGTACATCCATAACGGGTTCATACCCGGACGGTCTGTACAAGTCATATCTACCTTGCAAGCACGTGCATTACTGTCACATGGCTGCGAAGGTTATCTCGCTACGGTTCATGACATGGATGCTGAATCCCCATCGATTCAGGATCAACCAGTAGTTTCAGAATTTCAAGACGTCTTCCCAGATGAACTTCCAGGCATACCACCTGCAAGAGAAGTGGAGTTCAACATCGACCTTGTTCCAGGAGCTGAGCCAATCTCTAAGGCTCCGTATCGTATGGCTCCCATAGAGCTAAAAGAATTGAAGGACCAATTGCAGGAACTTCTTGAACGAGGGTTCATTAGACCGAGCGCATCTCCATGGGGCGCACCGGTCTTGTTCGTTAAGAAGAAGGACGGCAGCATGCGACTTTGCATTGACTACCGTGAACTTAATAAGATTACCATCCGCAACAGATATCCACTGCCACGTATAGACGATCTGTTTGACCAACTTCAAGGAGCCAAACACTTCTCAAAGATCGATCTAAGGTCAGGCTACCATCAGCTAAGGGTTAAAGAGCAGGATATTGCCAAGACTGCTTTTCGTACCCGCTATGGCCATTATGAGTTTGTAGTCATGCCATTCGGCCTGACTAACGCTCCAGCAGTATTCATGGATCTGATGAACAGAATCTTCCATGAATTCCTTGATAAATTTGTCATTGTATTCATCGATGACATCTTGATATTCTCAAAGTCCACGGAGGAACACGAAGATCATCTCCGTACTGTACTACAGATTCTTCGTCAGAAGCAGCTGTATGCGAAATTCTCCAAGTGTGAGTTCTGGTTAAACAAGGTGGCATTCTTAGGTCACATTGTATCAGCAGAAGGGATCACTATGGACCCAGCGAAGGTTGAGGCTATCACTAAATGGCCAAGACCAACATCAGCGACAGAAGTCCGCAGTTCTTAGGCTTAGCTGGATATTATCAAAGATTCGTGGAGAACTTTTCTCGGCTGGCATTGCCTCTCACCAAACTGATGCGAAAAGGAGAGAAATTCGTCTGGACAGAAGATCGAGAGAAGAGCTTCGAAGACCTAAAGCAGAAGCTAGTATCTGCACCTATTCTTACTCTCCCATCTGGTACAGGTGGATTTCAGATCTATAGCGATGCATCGGGGAAGGGACTGGGCTGTGTTCTCATGCAACATGGGAAAGTGATCGCGTATGCTTCACGGCAGCTTAAGCCCCATGAAGAAAACTACCCTACGCATGACCTAGAACTTGCTACAGTGGTGTTCGCATTGAAGATATGGAGGCATTACTTATACGGAGAATCATGCGACATTTTCACGGATCACAAGAGCTTGAAGTATATCTTCACACAGCGAGAATTGAACATGAGACAAAGGAGATGGTTGGAACTGTTGAAGGATTATGATATTAACCTACAGTATCATCCCGGGAAAGCTAATGTAGTAGCAGATGCACTCAGCAGAAAGTCCGGAATGATAAACGACATTGAGATCAAGGAACAAAACATAAGGGACTTGGAGCGGCTTGACATCGAAATCATGGTACGTGGGCAGCACGGATACTGGGCGAACCTTAGAGTAGAACCTGAGTTACTGACTAGGATCAAGGAAGCGCAGAAGGATGATGGAGAGATTTGGGCGATAATTCAGAATTTGGAGAAGCAGACAGAATTCAGAATGGACGCAGACGGTATCATTTGGCAGGGCACGAGACTTTGTGTTCCTGACAATCAAGAACTCCGGGAAGCATTGTTAGCTGAAGCTCACAGCTCCCCATTTTCTATACATCCTGGGTCGACAAAAATGTACCATGACATCAGACAGCACTTTTGGTGGAGTGGTATGAAACAGGATGTAGCCACGTATGTCTCCAAATGTCTTACCTGTCAGCAGGTTAAGATTGAACATCAGCGATCTGGCGGTCTCCTTCAACCGTTGGATATTCCAGAGTGGAAGTGGGACAAAATCACCATGGATTTTGTTACCGGTCTTCCGCCTACCAAGAAGAAGCACGATGCTATTTGGGTCATCGTTGATCGACTCACTAAATCAGCTCATTTCTTACCGATACGCAAGGAAGATCCGGTAAGTAAACTCGCAGATACGTACAGAAGGGAGATCATGAGACTCCACGGCACTCCCTCCAGCATCGTCTCAGACAGAGATCCTCGTTTCACGTCGCGATTCTGGAAAGGTCTGCAAAAAGCTTGGGGTACACAACTTAAGCTGAGCACAGCCTTTCATCCTCAAACGGACGGACAATCGGAGCGAACAATTCAGACATTGGAAGATATGTTAAGGTCGTGTGCGTTGGAATGGACAGGTGATTGGGACGATTACATCTGTTTAGTCGAGTTTGCATACAACAACAGCTGGCACGCAAGTATCAAATGTGCTCCTTTCGAAATGTTGTATGGCAGAAAGTGTCGCGCTCCAACTTGCTGGGATCAAGTGGGAGAGCGAACACTCGAAGGACCAGAGATTATAGAAATGACCAATGAGAAGATTGAGGTAGCTAAACAGAAGCTGCAGGAAGCGCGTTCACGTCAAAAGAGTTACGCCGATAAGCATCGTAGGGACATACATTTTAATGTGGGAGATCACGTCTTCCTCAAGGTTTCGCCGGCACGTGGTGTTAAACGCTTCGGGATCAAAGGAAAACTCAGTCCTCGGTTCATCGGACCATTTGATATCGTTGAACGAATCGGCGAAGTATCTTACCGATTGGCGTTACCTCCTCAGCTTTCGCACGTGCATAACGTGTTCCATGTGTCCTTACTCAGAGGGTACAATTATCATCCCCTTCACATGGTTCAATATCCACTGGAACAGATACGTGAAGATCTCACGTTTATAGAAGAACCCGAACGAGTACTCGACAGGCAAGAACGAGTCATGAGAAGGAAGACGATTCTATTCGTCAAAATCCTTTGGAGGGACCATACCGAGCGGGAAGCCACTTGGGAAACAGAGGAGTCTATCCGGGCTTCTTACCCTCACTTCATATTTTGAGTTCGGGTATGTCACTTCTATTCAGCTTACTTTATCTATAATTCGGGGACGAATTATTCTTTTTAGGGGGGAAGAATTGTAAAACCCGCATGCTTTTACCATGAATAGTGCCCTTAAGATCGTACGTTCTAGATTAAAACTTACCTCATGTAGTATTGATCACATTCATGTGCTAATAATCAAGCAAGTGCATACGTGTATGACATGACAAGTATCGATTACGTACGAACTCATGATAAACAGTTAATAATATATCACGTGAACATAATTAAATCATGAACATCATTTAAAATACTAATTATAATAATTACGTAAATACTCAGAATATATTCACGAGCGTGGAGTTTACGATAAACGACACGTTAAAAGAAACAGAAACACGTTAAACACGAGCACGTTTAACCACGAACGAACACGAAACATCGGGACACGAGAAAGGTACGGGTACCCCATGTGGGGCCCCCATACCCACGGCACAAACCAAGAAATGGGCTTAGCCCATGGACTTTACAAGTTAAGGGGGGGGGGGGGGGGGGGTAAAAGTAAAAACATGTTTTCATTTTCATTTTCAAGAAATAAACATAAAAACCCTAAAAAGAGTTTTCTCCTCTCCTTTTTCTCCTCCTTGTGCCGCCACCTAAACACCACCACTAGAGGGTGTTTGTTTGATTTTGATCTTAAAAACAAGTGTTAGAATACGTGTTTGTTCATCCTTTTCCAAGCTACATAGTGGTATACCTTTCTAACCCTTCTTTTTAATTCTTTTAATCTTTGATTATTTTCATGAACATGTTATTATTTTTCTTATGAAAACAAGGTAATTAATCATTGATCTAACATGTTTTGGTATAAATTAAAATCAAAGAATGGTTTATAAGGGTGTTTGTTTTTGGCCGCCTAGCAAACAAACCCGAGGGGGGGTTTGGTTTGCTATTGCCGCCACCACCAAGACCACAATTGGTCTTGGTTGGCTCATGTGGGACCCACGGCAGCAAGGGGACACGTGTGCCCCGGGTTTGGCCCGGGGTACGGTGTCGAATTCATACCCGATTCATGGTTCGTTGGTTAAAATCATGATCTATGTTACATGTAATTTTTATGAATCATGAACTTAGGATATAATTAATTAATAACATGAAATATTAATTAAATCATGACTTAGGTTATTTTAATTATTAGTTTATCATGACATTAAATTAACCTAAGTATTCTTATGTTATAAGTTATAATTAATTAATTATTAAAACATGCCTATAATTAATTAATTTAGACATGACTTAGGTTATATTATTATTAATAATAATACACATTTTAACCTAAGTATTTTCATTTCATTTTAATTAAAACATGTTATCCTTTAATTAAAATGCTTAACCTATAGTTTAATTAAAATACATGAAATAATAATTAAACTATACACTATATCATATGACTTAAGTAGTAAGCTTATAACACTTAGACTTATATGTTAGCTTATGAAATCAGCTTAATTCTAATTATGGAAACTTCTATTTATAGAAACTTAATTAAATAAGGCAACTAATCTAATTATGGAAACCTTCTATATATGGAAATCAATCTATTTCAGGCAGCTAATCTAATTATGGAAACCTTCTATATATGGAAACTTATTTAATTAAGGCAGCTGATCTATTTTTGGAAACTTTCTATTTTTAGAAACTAATCTATTTTAGGCAGTAAATTCTATTTTTGGAAACTTTCTATTTTTGGAAACTTTCTATTTTTGGAAACTTTCTATTTTTGGTAACTTTCTATTTTTGGAAACTTTCTATTTTTGGAAACTTTCTATTTTTGGAAACTTTCTATTTTTGGAAACCTGCTATTTTTGGAAAGTTACTTATTATTACACAGTAAGTATATTAATACATGAAACACCAGTAATACTTAATCAGATAAACCAGAAATACAAGATAAACACAGTTTAAGGCTTTAAACAGTGAACCATGACCTAAAACAATACTAATTCAGCTATAATGAGACACAGAACCCAGTACGTAATCAGTGAATCGATACTTATACACGTGTGTATTCATGTAGCGTTAGTGATCCAGAAGTAGGAGTCTTTCTTCCGTTCATTCACTGGACTTGAGGTACGGATTCCCGTCCTTTCAGTAGGGACATTCCTTCCTTATTAGGATTTCCCCGTATGCAGCCAACTGTTTTCCCCAGCATTTGTTTTATTGTTTTGAACTGCTTATGTTAATTTAGCATAAACTATAGCCATATACAAGCATGACCAGTTTCACCTAGTTATGGAGGTACCATAACCATAGCATTGGAGGCACCGATGTTATGACTTCCCCACGGCGGAGTGATTGCTCGTGGCGTCCCTTTTCAGTTTGGCCATATTATTATATCAGTTGGGGCGTATGGGTGCATCCTAGTTACATGTTTTATTCAGTTTATCATGGTGAATGTGGTGTGTGCCTTGCACCCTTCACAAGGAGCTGATCCCTCCTACCCAAACCAGTATATTGATTAGAGGCATCCCCTCTAATCAGCATGATGAGGTCACCCCTCCAAGTATTCATGCATGTGACCTTTTCATGACCTATATGGGCTATGGTATATATATGTTAAAACAGTTTTTACAGGTTAAACATAAGGCTTTTCAAACTATAAAACCAGTTTTCTTGTTACTTAACCAGTTTACTCAGTACTTAGTCTTCCGCTGTTATATGTTACATGCTTATCCTATTTCATGCTATATTGTACATCCGTGCACTGAGCGTCTTGCTCAGCCGTTTTCCTTTTCATGTTCCCAAAACGGCAGGTACTCAGGGACGCTCGTAGATCTCAAACGTAGGTGCATATGGACTGGAAGCTTTACTGTCTTTCTTTACTTTATGCATTTCCTTTACTTTGATACAGTTGCTTTGGACATTGTTTCGTCCTTCCTTTTACAGTATTTATGTTTGTGTGTGATGAGCTTTACTTTGGAATACCGATGTTTGATTCCGGTATTTCCTTTTATGGTTGAATAATGCTTAGACATTTATCCTTGTATGCTTTGATGCCACGCCATGATATGCGTAATATTCCATTTCCAAAAATGGGGTGTTACAGGTAGTGTTGGATAAATGGGTTAATATGGATTCATTAGATTCGTGTCAAAGGTTTTGAAATATGAATACTTTGAAATATATAAATTCATGTTATACTTGGTATATAACGATATTTGAGTCGAGTCTTAACGCGCGCCTTATTTTGATAGGTTGCGGTTTTCGTGTTTCCCCGGGCATCCATATCATCGGTGATCGTCATGCTACTGCTGTTTCTACTCACCTTATGAGTACACTAGTTTACTTACCTCGTGGCTAAGGTAAGTTCATAGCCCCTTTTTACTTGTACATGATTTCTAAGCATGGGGTGAGATTTTACATGGTGGAACACAACCATTTAAAAATTGTATGCTATCCAGAACTTGTATGCTATCCAGAACTTGTATGCTATCCAGAACATGTATGCTTTTCAGACTTTCGATATTATTATTGCTTTTTAGTCTATAGCCTTAAGTTTCCTCTCCTGATCATGAACCGTTAATTTCGAGTACTAAGCGCGAATGTTGTGGATGGATCCTTCGGGATTGACTATCCCCGTCCCGATATGACGCACTAATATTTGTTTACACTTGAGTATTTAGGCTGAATACTCCCTAGAGGAACTTACATTTAGTTAAGATTCAGTTAATGAACTGAACAACAACAATAATAATAGTTTCGGACAATGGTTACTATACATAACCATTTTCCCTAATTCATGTTTACAAATAAATGCTTGTGTTCCACACCTTTACTGCTAAAACTATGAATATCACTCAACTTTATGTTAACGATTTCACATGTTTATTCTCAGGTATTATTACTTAGCTTTGCTTGGATGGGAGCCCGCATGATATTATCGCAGCTTGGAGAGTTTTGTGTTACTTTTAAAGTTTGGTTTTTATAAAAGCTGTCGGAAGTTATTTTATACTTTTTAGTAGCAGTATGTTACAAAACCATATTTAAGTATATTTTTTCGTACATAAAACTCTAGGACCTATGTTTAAAACTCTGATATTTTATGATGTAATGTACATGTTTTTATTACGTCAATATTGTGTCAACAATAAATTATTGTTTCTTGTACTATGACGTGGAACCCCCTTGCTGCCTAGTTGTTCCCTTGTCTGATTCTGGGGGTCTCACAGAATCTAGTGGACGTGATCTTGCTTAGAGCATTAGCCTTCTTGTTTTCTCCTCTAGGAACTTCTCGTATGATGAATTTGTTGAAGCCCTCAATCAACAACTTGGTATTTTCTAGATACTGGACCATGTTGTCCTCCTTAGCTTTGTACTCTCTTGAGATATCGTTTGTGACCAGGTGGGAGTCCACATTTTCTTCTATCTTGCGTACACTCATGCGAGTTGCGATCCATAATCCAACTATTAACGCATCGTATTCATCCTCATTGTTTGTGCTGTAAATTCAAAGCGCAAAGCGTATGTGATTTCCATGCCTTCAAGATTCGTGAGAATAAGACCCGGGCCTGACCCGACGATGGACGAGTATCCGTCATCCTTGGTCTTCGGAGCTCCACCTCTTTTTAGGGAATCACATCTATTTCGTTCGGCTCCTCAATGATGAAATCTTCCAAGATCTCCCCTTTGACCACAGTGCGCGGCTTGTACGAGATGTTGCGTCCCCCTAGTAAGACACTCTACTTTTGTAGTCGGTCTGCAACATCCAACTTTGATATGATCCGCTTGATTGGCTGATCAGTAGTTACCACTATTGGGTGCACCTGGAAGTACCAATGCAACCTCTTTGCCGCATACACTAGTGCTAAGACTAGCTTCTCCATTGGAGTCTAATTAAACTCTGGACCTTGTAATGTTCTACTAACGAAGTAAACCGGACTGAGTTTATGCCCGTCATTAGTACCGCACTGATCGCTTCGTACGTAGAGGATAAGCATATGACCAGTTCTTCTTTTGGTCGCGGTGCGACCAACATAGGTAATTATGCTAAGTGTTTTTAAGTTGGTCAAAAGCCTCCTTTTCTTTTGTCGTCCAGCGGAAATCCCCCTTCTTCATACACTTCTAGAGTGTTTTAAAGAAGGGAAGTGACCTCTCAGCGGACTTGGATAGAAATCTATTTAGTCCTGCTAGCTTTCCATTGAGAGATTGCACCTCCTTGATCGTCCTCAGAGATGGGAGTTGTATTACGACTTCTATCTTATCCGGGCATGGCTTAATGCCGTTGGGATCTATCATGTATCCTAATAACATACCTTTAGTTTCCCTAATAACTGAATTTTACTATGAAATTGTTCTTCGTTTCTATTCGAATTGATTACTGGTTAAATGTGCGACTCAGCTGTCTTTTGGAGAAAAGAAATATTTTTTGGTCGTTGTTGTAAAATAAATGTGCAAAATTTTAAAGTAAAAGGCAAGGTAAATAAGGTAAAAGTGATTAAAAAGTAAAAGGTGCAATATTTAAATCTTTAAAAGTAAATTAAGTAAATGACGAGAAATAAAAGCTTGACAAAAATAAATTTGAAAACTTAATTAAAATGCAAAGTTAAAATAACTCTAAGATAAAATAATTAAAATAACACTAAAGAAAAATGGCGGGAAAAATAAATGTTTGAAAATAAACAGGGAATAAACAAAACCTAAGTCGGAATCTAAAATACTGTCACTATCCAGAATCCAAACTTACTCTCTATCCGGAATATCCAACAAGCTGCTTATCCGGAATACACCAAACTGAAACTATCCGGAATTACCTTATGTTCCTTATCCGGAAACCGTGTTTAACACGTTATCCGGAATGTGTTCTAGACCCTTATCTGGAATTGATGATGTTGCCTGCTTATCCGGAATATGGTGTCTATGCCTTATCCAGAATGCTAGATTCCACTTGTTATTCGGAACCAGATAAAGAAGGCTATCCGGAATCTTCAAATCTGCTTCTTATCCGGAATTGGTTTTCTTCAAGCAATCAGGAATACAAGAAATTCCACTATCCTGAATATTGATTAACTTGCTTATCCGGAATTTATGCTAAGACTGTTATTCAGAATCTATAGTTTGAAGGGCTTATCCGGAATAACCAGGGTTGTTATTCGGAATGTTGCGATATCCAGAATGCAAGGGTTTATAGGAAACCCGGATAAGCTAAGGAACGGAAATAAGCAAAATCTAATAATAAGCTACAAAACTTAAACCAAATAAATTTTAAGAAAAACTAAATAAACCAAAATTTAAAAACTTTTAGAAATACTAAATAATTAAAATATTTAAAATTAACTTTTTATAAAATAACTTTTAAAAACACTTAATTAAAATTAAGAAAACCACACAATAAGCTATAAAATCAATAAGCTAACACAATCATCACATAAAAACATAAAAAACAATCAAATAAGCATGACAATAAGCAAATAAGCATAAAGATTAAATCAAAACAAGAAAGGTAGAATGAGAGATTAATTAAAGACTTGATTAAAAATAAAGATTCAACAATTAAGAGTAAAAAACCAAAGGCCTCTTGGTCTAGCGGTACGTGAGTGGCCCTCTAACCTCAAGGTTGTGGGTTCAAGTCTCGGTGGAGACATGTGTGATAGAAATTGTGAGATAGTTGTGTGAGTTGTAAAAAATTCCGTTCAAAAAAAAAACAATTAAGAGTAAAAGCAAGAATTAAAGAGCTTACAAATTAATGGTGCAAGACAAGGAAATTAAATGACAATTAAGTAAATGACATGAAATTAAATGTGGAAGAACTATTTTGTCAAGATAGTCAACACCTCCTAATGACACATTAGGAGGGTATTTATAGGGAGGATTAACACGTGTTGATCTTTTCTTCCTTTTCTCGTCTTTTCGTCTTTATAAATTCTTCGACTTTTTCGACTTTGTCTCGGGATTCTTTGAACTCGTCGTATGATTTCTTCATTTATTAGACTTGAGTTCTTCGACTTCAGTAAACTTCCGTCTTTAGACTTTTTCTTCGATAAATCTTCAGAATAGGCCTTGGACTTCCGTTCTTTTTGCACTCTTGATCTTTTGACTTCGTCTTTTGTCTTTTTCTTCGATAAAAGCCCGTGAAAGCCCGTGTTTTCTTCCCTTTTCACATTTTGATCCTAAATCACAACAAAAACACAAACCACGCATAATTCCGACATTTATGACATAAAATACACGTTTTGGCTTGGTTATTATTATAATTAAGTGGTAAAAGGATAAGTGTTTTCACACTTATTAAATCCCCTACACTTGACCATTGCAATGCCCTCATGCAATGCATTAGTTACAAAGCAAGATTTACATTTTTCATCATAATTAACCTACCTTGGCCTTTATTAAACACAAGACATTTTAAAAATTATAAAATATTCAAAGGAAGAAAACAAGTAAAGAGATAAAAGACTTACCTTAGGGTTTTTGAATGTCATGAATGTTTATCATCCTCAAGTTTCACGTTCCCCAAACCAAGCTTAAAAACGAGATCATTGTTATTATATGTTAGCAAACGAACACAAACTCATGTGGCTCAATTATTCACTTAGACTCCCTTATTCCTAGGTGTATCTCTTATATTTTATTGTTGTCTTGAATGATCACGAGGATGCATTGTTGACTTATTTCGATAGTTATTTAGGCTAAAAATAAAGTAGGACGATTTAATCAATAGTTAGCTTAAGGACAAAATCTTTTAAAACTGCTTCTCGGGACCTCATAATGTTCATATCTTTGCATAACTCGCTTCACAATTTGAGACCTTTCTCGGACCGATATTTGGCAGTGACTTCATACTTCGAATCTTGAGAGACGTTCATGAAATAATGGTCTTCTCTTCATAATAGGAATTTCTTCACTTGAACTTTTTTAGAGATTCTTCATATTTGGACCACGACTTCTTCATTTTTTTCCAGTCTTTATTTGGGATTTTGATATAAACGATCCGCCTCCTTTCAGGACTTAGATCTCTTTATCCTCATACCTTGTTAGGGCCTTTTTGGATAGACTTCTCCATGATATTTAGGGGAGTATTTGCTTTTCGTTGTGTGTCTTGATCCTTCATATTGATTTTTTATAAATGATTGTTCACATCACTTGGGATCTTTAGCAACAAAATGTAGCCCTCATGTCTTGTTAGGACCTTTTCGGACTCGCCAATCTTCGCATCCCACTGCAATAAGTTATGCTTTGGCTATGAACTCTAATTAATAGCGAGCAACTTTTAAACGATCTTGTGCTAGAAGCTAAGTAACTTTTCAAATCGTTCGACCTTATTTATTGCAATTAAATTTATTAACAAGCGATGGGAGAATAAGCTCATAATTAACTCACATAAATTCATGAAAGAATACCAAACTTATAATTGACTCTATCATCTCTCGTTCTCCACAGTTTAAAATCTCAAGGAATGAGACTCGTGGATGCTTAGCCAATTAAATCAAAGTTTTGGGTTTTCAAGTCATCTATAGGATCTTGCAACTTCATAGACTTTTTCAAGTTTAGAATTTGCATTTTAAAGTTCCCTTGATAAACGACTTTCTAGGATCAATTATAGGAACTTGCGAAAAGTTCTTGTTCTTAACCCGTAAGAGTCAAGACTTTCGCCTTTTAAAACTCCCTATATAAAAGCCTAGCAAAACTTGACTTAAACACGTTAAGGATACTAGCTAGAGTAAACTTGGATAAGTAAACTCGGGTTGAGTCAAAAGATTCACAACGTTTAAAAATTAAAACCACTTTATTAAAATTTATTCTAGCAAAGAAAGAAAATAACTGTAACAAAGGTAAATACAACTAGGCCAAAATAGATCAAAAATTTTGAAAAATGTCGAAAAATCAATTTTCCGGTTAAAATGAGGACAAATACAAGGAAATGCCTACTTAACTTCGATAGAAGTCCCCCCTACACTTAACATAAACATTGTCCTCAATGTTTAAGCATGTGGAAGTAAACTCCCCTGCACTTAGGACATTGTGCACGTTGTTTAAATTTTGCTAAGGGAGAGACAACTAAAGTGATTCCTATTTTAATATTGGAAAATATAAAATAGTAAATCAAAAGAGTTTAGGATAGAACCGAGAAGACGGGTACACGGAATCACGGGTCGTCAAAAGTCATCAAGAATGGGTCTTTAAAAGCTCGAATCCCTGCACAGGATAAGAAAGAAAACAACAAACACATACTAGGGTCTCCCCTACACTTATTATAAAAACAAAAGAAAAATGATAGATACTCGGGTTGCCTCCCGAGAAGCTCTTGTTTTTGTTCACCGAGTAGTGAGCCTAACTCGACCTTAATTAGCATGGTAAGAAGCATGAAGAACATCCACAGGGATAAAATACATGGTTTTCATCCATCAAGTAGCACAAGATTAAGGCGAACAAGGCAAGCCAAAGAAGAGTAGGCAAGGTTCCCTTAAGCAAAGATGGAGCACGGTGGTAGCAAGTGTGATGAGGTGCAAGCATATCTCCATAAGTTCCAAAATTCTTTCCTTTTATTTCATCAGATGGATACTAAGATGGCTTAAAAATTGCAATAACGGGATCGAACACCTTTTCCTTTAGGGGAAAATAACACTCAGGCTCAGTAGAACTTGAAGAAGATCCACTCATAAATCTCACAATCTCATCCTCAGAAGGTGGATAAAGAGGTGTCAAGACATAGGTACTACGGATATCGGTGTCTTCCGGCTTCTTCTCCTTTGAAACGGGTTTCTTCATATCCGAAGGAGGATAAAGACCAAAATCAAAGTCCAAAGGAGGAGAATCATTCTCATTTGGGAAGTAAGTGTTGAGAAAAGTAGCAAAATCTTCCTCAAATGAGTAGTCATCCAAAGTAGGATCAAGCATTGTTGGTGGAGGATCTTCATCAAAAGTAGGAACAAGGTCAACATGTGAAAAATCACTCAAAAGAGTATCAACATCATCAAAATCATCATATGTTGGCATGTCTTTATACTCTGAAACAAATCTTCGTAATCATCCACATCGGAACTAGAATCATCGTCATAGTCATCATAAATTGGTGGAGACTCATGAATTGGTGGAGGATCAAAATTTGAGAGAGAATCATCCATGTTATCTTGGAAAAGTGGATTATCGTAGCAACAATCGAAAAGAGGATTGTTGTAGACGACAAAATCATCAAGCTTTGTACTGTGACAAGTAGTTGTATCAAGCTCGTCTTGAAGCACATTAATCATATTTGTCGATTCTCTTCCATTGGATTTGTTTGTGATCTTCCCCATTTTAAAAACTTGTCGATCATTCCCGACTCTTAGAATGAGTTCACCTTCGGCAACATCGACTAAAGCTTTTTTGGTTCTAAAAAATGGTCGTCCAAGTATTAACGGAATACGAGGGTCCGTTTCATAATCAACAACAACAAAGTCGACCGGAAAAGTGAAGGTACCAACTTTAATAAAGACATCTTCGGCAATACCAACGGGGTAAGCGAGAGTGCGATTTGCTAGCTCAAGAGTCATCTTTGTTTGTGTAAGATCGGGTAATGATAGTGTTTTCTAAACATATAAAGGCATCAAATTTATACTTGCCCCGAGATCAGCTAAGGCAGTAAATTCTTTGGTTTTGTTAAAAATGCAAGGCAACACAAAACGACCGGGATCTCCAAGTTTTTCCGAAAGTTCTTTAAGAATGATTGCAGAACAGTTTTCATTTAAGCGTGTGTTGACAAACTCAGACATCTTTTCCTTCTTGTTAAGCAACTCCTTGAATGCTTTGATGAATTTCGGCATTTGGACAAGTGCTTTAACGAGGCTAATGTTGAAGGTCATTTGTGAGATCATCTTCAGAAAAGAAGTGATTTGAGCATCCTCTTTAGTAAGCAATTTGCTCTTGTCTAATCGAGAAGGATAAGGGATGTTGGGTTTAGGAGGTGAAGGTGTAACAGGTACATGTTGAGATGTTGAAGGTTTAATGGTGGAAGGTGGGGTTGGTGAAGGGTGTTTCTCGGGTACTACCTCAGTAAGAGGTGGAGACGGTAATGGAGAACTAATACTAGGCATAGAAGTAGGCGGGTAAATGATGGTGGCAGAGGTGTAGATGGAGTAACTGGGAGAGGGGTAGATGGTCCTACTAAGGTTGCTCCACTGCGTGTAGTAATAGCACTCACATTCGCTCTTGGGTTGGTGACGGTATTTGAAGGAAGAGAGCCCGAAGTAGAGGGTTGAGTACTTGGGAAGAAACTAGCCAGCATATTCTTCAAATCATTTGTTTGCTTGATAAAAGAGGTTTGCATATCATGTCGAAGCTCGATTCTAATATCATTCCCTTGCTTAGTGATATCTCCTTTCAAGTTGATGATTTGGCTTTGTAGATTCTTAACTAGCTCTCCTTGGGTCCTCATGAAAGTTTCCACATCCTGATTAAAGGGTGGTGCTTGTTGAGCGGGTGGGTGATAAGGATTAGAAGCTCGAGGTGGGTTTGGGTTGCTTCTATTGTAGTTGTTGGGGTTGTGGTTTTGAGGAGAAAAACCGGGTGAAAGAAAGTTGTTAGAACGGTAACTTAGCAAGTTACGATCACCTTGAGGTCGGGCTTGATAGCTTTCCGTTGAATAGTTACCATGAGCCGCATACACGTTTTCCGGATTGTCATGAGTAGAAGGAAAATCAGTGTATGAATGAGGACCGCCGCAGATTTCACAAGAAAGTGCTACAGCTTTAACTTGTTGTTGTTGATTTGTAGCTGAAAGGAGGATATTTTTGTTCATTTCGGCCATCATGTGGGTGAATTCGGTCATATCAGGGTTTGAAGAAGTAGAAGACACATTGACTCTCGGGTTATTCCTTGAAGATGTGGATGAATCCCAATTTTTGTGATGAGTAGTCATGTTCTCGATAAGCTCTCTACACTCCTCAGGTCTTATTTACATAAATGTGCCACCGGCGGCTGCATTAATCGTATCACGATCACGAAAAGTTAAACCGTTGTAGAAAGTATCAATTAAGGTGACGGGGAGCATGTTGTGGCTTGGACATCGATCGATCAAAACATTATATCGTTCCCAAGCATCAAAAAGCGATTCATCAGGTTCTTGTGTAAATCCACTGATTTGATTCCGAAGGCTCGTGACCATGGATGGTAGAAAGTAGCGCGACAAAAAGCGTTGAGTCATCTCATCCCAAGTATGAATTGAATTCTTTGGAAGACGATCAAACCATTTTTCGGCATGGTGGGATAAGGTGTGTGGAAATATGTGAAGGCGAAGAAAATCCATAGTAACACCGGGCAACTTCATGGTTTGAGTTACGGTAATGAACTTGTCGAGGTGTTTGTTGGCATCATCATCCGGCAATCCACGAAATGGACAAGTGTTTTGAACTTGTTGGATCATGTGATGCTTCAACGAAAATTCTGGAGCCGTGATTTGCATCGGCGTAATCGGTCCTCCTCGTCCATTCATCGTAGGTTGACACAGCTCCTCCATCGTTCGAAGGTCTGGTTGAGGACCATTGTTGTTATTATTCATGTTGAGGTGAGGTGGGTTATTGTTGTTGTGCACACCAGCCATATCTAAATCTTCATGAGTCCCGGGCTCTGAATAAGATGAAGATCTAGTACGCATACACCTACGAAAGAAAAAGAAAAAGATACCAAAGAAATAGAGAATATATACACTTATAAAAATAAAATCTTTTTGGTGCAAAACTTTGAAAAAGAAATGCTTTTTATATGTTTTTTATGTTTTTGGATTTTTGTAAATTTTTAACTTTTATGGATTTTTAAAAATTTTTGACACGAAAAAAAACGTTCACGAGTGAACGGATCCCAAAATTCAACGCGTCTCTCACAGAAAACCGTTAATCTTTACGAAAAGAGCCGGCAACGGCGCCATTTTAATAACTGAATTTTACTATGAAATTGTTCTTCGTTTCTATTCGAATTGATTACTGGTTAAATATGCGACTCAGCTGTCTTTTGGTGAAAAGAAATATTTTTTGGTCGTTGTTGTAAAATAAATGTGCAAAACTTTATAGTAGAAGGTAAGGTAAATAAGCTAAAAGTGATTAAAAAGTAAAAGGTGCAATATTTAAATCTTTAAAAGTAAATTAAGTAAATGACGAGAAATAAAAGCTTGACAAAAAGTAAATTTGAAAACTTAATTAAAATGCAAAGTTAAAATAATTATAAGATAAAATAATTAAAATAACACTAAAGAAAAATGGCGGGAAAAATAAATGTTTGAAAATAAAACAGGGAATAAACAAAACCTAAGTCGGAATCCAAAATATTGTCACTATCCGAAATCTAAACTTACTCTCTATCCGGAATATCCGACAAGCTGCTTATCCGGAATATCCGACAAGCTGCTTATCCGGAATACACCAAACTGAAACTATCCGGAATTACCTAATGTTCCTTATCCGAAAACCGTGTTTAACACGTTATCCGGAATGTGTTCTAGACCCTTATCCGGAATTGATGATGTTGCCTGCTTATCCGGAATATGGTGTCTATGCCTTATCCGAAATGCTAGATTCCACTTGTTATCTAGAATCAGATAAAGAAGGCTATCCGGAATCTTCAAATATGTTTCTTATCCGTAATTGGTTTTCTTCAAGCAATCCGGAATACAAGAAATTCCACTATCCGGAATATTGATTAACTTGCTTATCCGGAATTTATGCTAAGACTGTTATTCAGAATCTATAGTTTGGAGGGCTTATCCGGAATAATCAGGGTTGTTATTCGGAATGTTGCGATATCCGGAAGGCAAGGGTTTATAGGAATTCCGGATAAGCTAAGGAACGGAAATAAGCAAAATCTAATAATAAGCTAAAAACAAATAAGCACTTAACCAAAACTTAAACCAAATAAATTTTAAGAAAAACTAAATAAGCCAAAATTTAAAAACTTTTAGAAATACTAAATAATTAAAATATTTAAAATCAACTTTTTATAAAATAATTTTTAAAAACACTTAATTAAAATTAAGAAAAGCACACAATAAGCTATAAAATCAATAAGCTAACACAATCAATCACATAAAAAAATAACAAACAATCAAATAAGCATGACAATAAGCAAATAAGCATAAAGATTAAATCAAAACAAGAAAGGTAGAATGAGAGATTAATTAAAAACTTGATTAAAAATAAAGATTCAACAATTAAGAGTAAAAGCAAGAATTAAAGAGCTTACAAATTAAAGCTGCAAGACAATGAAATTAAATGACAATTAAGTAAATGACATGAAATTAAATGTGGAAGAACTATTTTGTCAAGATAGTCAACACCTCATAATGACACATTAGGAGGGATTTATAGGGAGGATTAACATGTGTTGATCTTTTCTTCCTTTTCTCGTCTTTTAGTCTTTATAAATTCTTCGACTTTTTTTACTTTGTCTCGGGATTCTTTGAACTCGTCTTATGATTTCTTCATTTATTAGACTTGAGTTCTTCGACTTCAGTAAACTTCCGTCTTTAGACTTTTTCTTCGATAAATTTTCAGAATAGGCCTTGGACTTCTGTTCTTTTTGCACTCTTGATCTTTTGACTTCGTCTTTTGTCTTTTTCTTCGATAAAAGCCCGTGAAAGCCCGTGTTTTCTTCCCTTTTCATATTTTGATCCTAAATCACAACAAAAACACAAACCACGCATAATTCTGACATTTACGACATAAAATACACGTTTTGGCTTGGTTATTATTATAATTAAGTGGTAAAAGGATAAGTGTTTTCACACTTATTATGCCCCAAAAGTACACTTCGCAGGATTTAACTTCATGTTGATCTTGCATAACGTTCCGAAGGTTTCTTTGATATCCCGAACGAGTTCGTCTTTCGTGTGGCTCTTTATAACCAAGTCATCGACGAAGATTTGAAGGTTACGCCTGATTTAGCTATCAAAGGCTTTGTCCACCAGCCGTTGGAAGGTAGCTCCAGCATTCCTTTACCTAAATGGCATCTTTGTGATAGACACCTTGACTTTTGTGGAACGCCATTTTCTCCTCATCCTAATCCGCCGTATGCATTTGGTGATATCCTTTATATGCGTCCAGGAAACACTTGAAGGGATACCCGCATAGGGATTCGATCTTCTAATAAATCTCTAGTAGCGGGTAGCAGTCTTGAGGGCAAGCTTTATTCAGATATGTGAAGTCCACGCACATCCGCCAGCTGTCTTCGTGCTTCTTAACCATGACTGGATGAGAAAGCCATTCATGGTAATAAACCTCTCGCTTAATGCGTACTTTTACCAGCTTCTTGACCTCCTCAAGTATAGCTTAACTATGTTCGGGGGCTTGCCCGTGCTTCTTCTGTCTGACTGGAGGGTACCCCTCACAGATTTGTAGTTTATGTTCTATAATCGATCGAGGTACACTGGTCATGTCCTTGGTTTCCCATGCAAAGATGTTGAGGTTGCTCTACCTTTTTCGGTTAATGTTCCTCCAATCATAACTTCTTGCTTTGGGAAGTCTAGATGAATTGCCACCTTCAGGTTGGGTGATCGTGCTGCTGCCTGTGTCGCAACCGATTTCGGTGGTTCTACCACGGCGTTGGATTATGTCTCTGTTATAACGGCATTGTAAATCATGACAATACCTCCCTCCACTGGTAATTTAAGCATTCCATAGACGGTAAAAATCGTACGCTAGTATCTCTGGTCTCCTGATGATGTCGTTGTATTGAGATAGTGAGCGTATCACCATGAAGTTCATCCAAGTTATGGTCGAATGCTCCTTGTCTCCAATCGTTACTAACAGTCACAGTTTTCCTAGTGGATATATTACTTCCCAACTGAAGCCTGTGCGCAGCGACGTGACCAACATCAACCGGCTCTTCAAATCTGGCCGTATCTGTGTGAAGCAGTGCTCATATAAGATTTTTGCAGAGGATCGTCATCAGTAACATGCGGTGGACCGTGTGGCCCCCATGTTAGCTTCATTTGTCAATGGCCCATCCGCTACGCTACTTGCGGTTAGAGGAGGGAACAAGATCTCTCCTTCTTGAGAGATTTTTTGACTAACCTTTTGTTTGGTTCGGCGTTGCCAGGATTTCACCATGTAGATGGTCGCGGGTTTATCCTTTGGTTGGTATTTTTTGTTCTTGTTTTCCAGTTATCCTTTCCGTCCTTTAACTCCTTGATGATATGTTTTAGCTTGTCTGCTTTCACCATCTCTTTGATCTGCTTCTTGAGCTGCACGTATTCGTTTGTCGCGTGCCCCTCCTCATCGTGGTATTCACAGTACTTGTTTCCAACACGCCTTTCAACCGGGTTAATCATGAGCGGTGGTTAAGGGAAGTTGGCCCATTCGGCTGCCAATATTTCCATTGGAGTCATCTTTAGAGGGGTGTACTTGATGTACCCATGCCCTCCTCTTTACTGGCCGCGACAGTCATTGCATGTTTTGGTTGTTAGACTACCTCTTGGGCTGGTCTTGAGACCTTTAGTTCGAATAACCCTTTCTACAGTCTACGGCTGTAGCTTCTCCTTGGATGAAGGATCTAACCAGTTACACCAGTTCATCAAAGGTTTGGGAACCCTATCATTCATACGCTTGATTAGTTCATGATTCGTTATACCATTCATGTAGTTGGAGATTTTTAAGATCTCTGGGCATGCCTTGACGTAAATACACTCATCCTTGAAGCGTTCAGTAAAGTTCTCCAAAGACTCGCCCTATCGTTGTTTCACTCTTTCGAGTGAGACCGGGTTCTTTGCGCACTTCTTGTGCTACATAAAGTTTCTTCTAAAAGCTTTCCGCAGTTCTTCGAAACCATCAATGCTTCAGCGTGGAAACTTGTCGAACCAAGTCCGTGCGTTGCCGATTAGTGTAGAATTAAACATGGGGCGCCACATGGGTTCCCACCAATGTTCAATGCTAGTCGCTGACTCGAAGACCTTCAGATGGTCATCCGGGTCGCCTAATCCGTCAAGTTTTGACGTTGGATGGCATTCGTCTTATTTGTCCTCCAAGTAATTTTAAATGCGACCCGTTAACGCATCGATCTTTTCACCGTTGCAACTGCGACGTCGACGACTAGACTTCCAGTGTCTCATGTCGCTATCAGATATATCTTCTAAGGACATGTCGTCCCTCCTGTGGCGTTTACGACGGCGAGAATCTGATTCCGAGCTAGAAGAGTCATAGTTGGGAGATCGTCCCCTTCTTCCAGATCGACTACGCTGATTCCTTTGAGGTTGTCAGTTTCAGGAGTCTGGAGTTGTACTCCTTCCTCTCTGAGGGTGGCCAAACCTTTTTAGGACACTTGTGCGCTGACTGTTACCCCCGGGGGTCTCTAGGGCTCCACGCTCCCTGGATTCGCCCAAATACTCAAAAGCTTGTTGCTCCATGGCTTGGTCGTCGGGGAGCTTCTTCCGGATTCTTCCAGAGATGTGGCGCCACTTGAGGCATCCCTTCATCCTTTTCTTGCGCCTCGACGTGTTGTCTCGATGGTCCCTATCCAGGAAAGGGTCAAGTGAGACTTCTCGTTCTTTCTCGAAATTGAGGTGAGCCTGCAGATCTCCACCCGAGTTGTTCTTCATTCTTTCGGCATAAGAGGAACAAGGGCATCATAGTTTTGAGTTATGAAGCTTTCAAGGCGTGTGTCGGTCACAGGGTTAGCCACACGGTTCTATCTTGATGTCTGATATTAGTCGTGCTTCTTTCTGTGACGCGATAGGTGGCTCTACCGATGGTGGGGTTCCTGTGACCGGCGTCGGCACATGAGTCATAAAAGGCGAGGTAACTACGTGTGGTAGTTTACACTGTGTATTTCTATTGTTCGGACAACTGGTTGTCCCAGAGGTCGATTGAGTAGAGATAATCAGTGCCTCAACAGATTGCACTTTCTTGACAGTCAGGGTCCGACAGGTTGAAAACGCTCTCATCTTATACATGTTTCAGATTTTAGTGTGGGATACAACGGATGACGCCAACTTGTTGACACAAAAGTTGGATGGACCACGTCTGATCCGAATTAGGTATAATTCGGGTATTAGGGACTCCGACTCCCGCACCAAGTGAGCTTGTTGTAAGGATCCTGCACACTAAGAAAACACCCTTGGTTTACCGTGGGATTGTCTCCCACGATTAGACTTTGGCGTGAGAGTAAGAAATCGGTTTGTGATAATAGTAAGCGGTTAGGGTTTAAGATTGCAAGTGAATCGTACCTTTGTGGAACCGCGGGGGTTCCTTATATAGGTGGCGAAACCCTAGTCGGGCTTACCGAATCGTGCGGGCCAAGAAAGAGATAATTACCATATACACAAGATCCTTATCGTCTATATAAGGAGAGTGTATATCTTCTCAACTTGGGTGAATCATAATCCTAATTAGACTATGATTCTGTTTGACCCTGTCCGCGTGCGTTCAGAGTGCGGTCCACGTAAGACCGCGTGCGACAATTGTCTATTGGGCCTCGTGGGCCCAAGACGTTGTTTATTAACCCATTCGTGATCGATTGGATACGGGTAGTACCCATTGGTCGGGATCATAGGATGACTAGAGACTATACGTCATCACCCAAGTAAGAAGCCCACCTCTTTTGAGGAGGTTCGGCCGAATAAAGGAAGCGGTGGGATTTTCTTTGTTTTCTTTTCTTCGTCTTTCCTTATTATTGATTTTACTTTTAAGTACTTAAAGTTTAACATTTAATTAGCAGATCATACATATTAATTAATTGTCGTTCTTACATGTAATGTGTGTGTTTTCATAAGCTTGAGATATTTTTCGAACTTATATTATTTACGTGTACATATTCTTTCAAAAGCAAGGTGTTAAAAAAACACATGACCTTGATTTTCAAATATGAAGTTCATAAACACATAGCCCGTAATTGTTCATTCATACATTGATACATGCTTAACATGTGAATGGACAAATTTTAAAAATGATAAACATGTGAATGAGTAAATTGTAAAAATGATAATCATACAGTAATAACTTAAAACATCAAATTCTTCTAATATTTTGTTTTTTTGGTTAAACAAATTTTGCTAATATTGGTTATTCCATAAGCCTTTTCAGGAAAAATAATTTTGTGTCACCTTTTTAGGTAAAAGAAAATTTACACATTAGCATATATAGTAATTTATGCTACCTTTTTTGGACAATTTACCAATGTGAAACGATACATTAGTGGTAAAATAATTAAATGCAACACAATAAGAATACAAATAAATCATTGAATATATCAAATAAATGAACAAAATGCAGCCGTTACATTTGGGTTTGGAAAAAGCAAAAACTCACATGAAAATGCAAGGACATGCTAAAATTAAACAGCTAAGATATGAAAAGATAACATTTATAAGAATAGAAAATTGAATTCAAATACACATAAATACAAAAATAAATTACTAGAATGTTAAAAAACGTGACGACATTCGAGTATAAATTGTGGGCTTCGGACTCGGCTTCTAATCATTCTCACCATTTCTTTGAAACCTTTCATTTGATTTCTCTTTCGTAAACCCAAACAAGGAGAGAGTACTGACAATGGGTCATTTCGCAAACAAGGTGCTGTGTACACTGCTAGTAATCGAGTTGAGTATGAGCTACATGATGGTTATGGGAGAAGTGTACAAGGTTGGCGATTCGGCTGGGTGGAGCGTCGACTCGAACTTAGATTACGCGGGTTGGGCATCCTCAAAAACGTTTCGTGTTGGCGATGTTCTTTGTAAGTATTAACATCCTTTAACTAGTTGTCCCGTTATTTAAAAACTCTCATTTCTTGGTAATGTTTTGGTTTCTAGCTTCCTGATAGCTTTTTAATAAAAATTGCCGTTTCAAAAAAAACTAGTTGTCCCGTTATTTAATAAAGTCCATTTATGAATATTTCGTATGTTCTTTTGCTCTGTGCAGCTAAATCTGATTATTTTTGTGTAATAATTTATCAAGGAACCCTCTAACCAAATAAATAGTACCATGCAATCATCATTTTTGTTTCAAAATCGTTCCGACTTACATGTGCGAAAGCTCTTTTTACTTTATATAAAAGTTTTAATTCAATGCATAAAAGTGAAAACATAGTTGAGGTTGATATAGGGTGACGGGTCTGAAAATCTTGATCCAAACCTGATCCATTTAAGTAATTGGATCAGCTTTGTTAACCTTAATCCATTTACATATAATTTGAACCTTTTTATTTAATTCATATATATATTTCTATTGACGGGTTAAATAGGAGAAAAGGAAAATAGGTTAAACGGGTTTCATGTTTACCCGTTTAATCCGTTTAATACACAAAATTTAGAACATTGCAATGGTTAAACAATTTAAATGGGTTTGTTGGTCGATCTATTAAACTCATTACACTTGTATAATCTTAAACGTCTTGGCCAATTGACCCGTTTATTTCTTTTCCAACTCGAACTTGACTTGTTTAATAAACTGCTCAGATGGGTTGACCCAAACCCGACCTGAAATGTATTTATATCTGAACTTCTTAATTTTCGTACCAGTTTCAATTCAGGTTTCGTGTCCGGTTAAAAGTTGTCATCCTAGTTATTAGTACTAATTTGAGCAAATTACGGTTTGTGTTTTCTTACTGCATGCTATTAGTACTAATAAACTACAGTAGTAATTAATTTACTATGCTTAATATGATATGCATGGTAAAATGTCAATAAGCGATTAAGCATTGGCGTCATGTTTTCTAATTATTGTGGTTTACTATGTATTGAAACAGGGTTTGAGTACAATGTGAAGAACGAGAATGTGGTAGAAGTGACCCATTCTGATTTTGTTTCATGCAACACCTCAACTCCAATGCAAGTCCTAAATTCCGGCAACGACACGTTCACCATCAAGGGACCTGGTCACTACTTTTTCACTAGTAGTCTTTCGGAGCACTGCAAGTCTGGCCAAAAAATCGATGTCAGGGTCCTCAAAACACCTCCACCAGTCGCCACCCCACAACAAAGCTCGGCCATTAGCCCCAGCTCAAGCCCAAGCCCAAGCCCGTCAAGTGCTCAAGCACCTAGCCCAATGGAGAGTGCAGCGATGGCACATGATCGCAAGTGGATGCTTACGAAGGCCATTGGTGTGGCCGTGAGTGGTCTTGTGGTTTTCGGTCATGGTCGCGCTTAGAAGCTACAAATACAAGCATATGATCTTGTAATTTTTTTCTAAAGAAATAGTAACTAGCATGGACTATTTCATGTGATCTATGTTTTGCTAGTTCTAATTGTGCTCTATTATTATTTTTATTATATATTAAAAGAAAACATTTTCTATTTAAAAAATGTTAAAACATTAATTTACTCTTTGTAATGTTTTATATACAAATCAACATAACTTCAAAAATAAAAATAATAAATATCATTTATTACTCATTATTAAAACTAATCAATATATTATTAAAAATAATTAATACATAATTTAATATTCATAGTAAAACTAAATACATATTAGCTAATACACACTTAAATATAAAAATAATTAATACACTTTATTACTTAGAAGAGTTTGGCTAAACAATGCCCATTAGACAGAGGTTAGCGTGTATTTAATACACTTATTTTAATTAACAAAAATAATACATTAAATGAACTTTTAAAATAACATATTTGAACATGATTACAGGTCCATTTAATATGTTTTTAAAGCATTTTTTGACAAATTAAGAAGGTTTGTGTGTATTAAATACACGTTAAACTTTTTTAATTTTAAATATCTATGTAATTATTTGTTTTTTTCTAAAATCACAGTCACTCAGATTTAATTACACAGCTGTAGAAGCCAAGCGAGCAACAAGCTGCGCCGCAAGCCCTTTCTGAATAGCAAAACTAATTCTATGAAAAACCACATCTGTGGATTTAGGTGTCATAACATTGCTATTCATAACGCGTTGAATTCTCTTCAGAAGCTCCACCGCTTCAGGTGCAAGGAAACCGAATGTATCAAATGCAAAAGGAATAAACACGTGTTGATTTTTAATGCATGATTTTTCGTGTTTTGTCACTTTGCATGAGGCGGCTTTCAAAGCAGCCTGACCCGCTGTAAAACGGCTACCCAACCCCACTATTTAAAAATACTTATATATATTCACATTGTACAAAAAAAAAACACTATTTAAAAATACTTATGTATATTCACATTGTACAACAATTAAAAACATATATATATATTAACAAAATCGTACATATTGCCTACCTAAAATGATGATGTTTAATTGGAAGGAGTTACAGTCGGTTCAACTAGCAAAAAAGAATCTTAGGAAGAGGAACCGGAGAAGACCCACCTAAACTGATAAAAACGGCACAATTAAATTAATTTGTACTATTTTTTTGAACAACAGATATATCTGTACTACTTATAAAAGAGATTGTACTCTGTCTCTCTCTCCAAAATTTTAAGTAGTAGTACAATATTACAAGAAATTGGTACAAATCTTTACAACACAAAAATTTCATAAATTTATTTCTATATTAATTGGTGGGCAATAAACATTAAGT
The DNA here is from genome assembly GCA_025667525.1 of Glebionis coronaria. Classification (NCBI taxonomy): domain Eukaryota; kingdom Viridiplantae; phylum Streptophyta; class Magnoliopsida; order Asterales; family Asteraceae; genus Glebionis; species Glebionis coronaria. Next base: position 554,228,067 of record CM046879.1, read on the forward strand.
GACAAAATTAATACAAATTAATATGCAACATGTTCATATGACTATTCCTATAAATGATAATATTTTAGATACAATTATTTAAATTGTTCACTAATGTAAATTTAAAATCAAATTTCTATATTAATTTAAACCATGCAATTTTTTTTATAAATTTGCATTTTTAAAGACATATATTGTTTATGTATACATTTTAGTACAAATTTAATGAAATATTGATAATTTTGCTAATAAATTCGATTAAATTATACACGTCAAAATAGAAAGATTTTAAGGTCATTTTTATGTATGAAAACGTGTAAACATATACATTAAGAAGATTTTTTTATATTTATATGTTATATAATATTGCGACGAATGTTACACAAATTTACAAATAACTCTCACCATCAATCATCACAACCCCGTAATACTATTTCTATATGAAATGGTTTATTATTGCTCAAAGTTATCCCAAATTAAAGCTATCGTCATTATTAATAAATATAACTATAAAACATCGCGCTTTCAAAATTTTAGTCTTAGGTTAGCCGTAGCCGTAACGCACGGGTACACGAGTACCCTGATATTGAAATAGAAATTAAAACATGTCACTCATGACACAAGAATTTTGATTAGTTCAATCCAATATAGATCATTATTCAATACATCATTTTTGGTGCAATCAGTGTAACACTTTTATAAAAAATATGTCCAAACTAACTTAAACGTATTGTTTGTACTGATAACCCATAAAAAGCCCTAAAAACAATATTATCAAATACGATAAAAAAATGTGAATTAGTATATATCACCAAATACAGACTCGTTGCGGAACCTCCTAATACTCAAAGTCGCCATAATAACCACCACAATGAATACTTTCTTGCTAACAAGAGAATGTTATAAAATTGTCAAGCCAACACGAAACTTCTTAAAAAAAACCATGACCGAGTGACAAAATTCCACCATCATCAAACGTCATAAATCTCTTGCCACTTAACAATGCAACATAACATGATTGATGTTATCGATATATGTATAAAAAATGCCACAAATATTAGATTGAACATCTAAACCTCTCAACATGAGATTCAAGCGGGTTGACAGTTTATACTAGATCATCCGCAACACATTGACTTTTATTGGCACTAAGTTGTTCCAACACGTCTCTTCTTTCGTGATAACTAGATTTCCCTTGTCAATCAAAACTCTCTCCATGGACACCGAAAAAAAACAAGAACTATCTACAATCCAAACTCATTTATCTAGTTGATCTGAAACAATGTAAATTTGAATGAGGGAAATCATCACATCCCAGTGATCTCTCTCAACCCCTCCCGTCGGACTATGTTGCAACCACAACCATCATGCATGAGATGAATGCGATTACAAACCATCGGTTTAGACTCTTGATCCAAAGCAAAACCTCTAGCAATTCAAAGTAACTTAATACGTATAATATTTTCTAGCAATTCGTGCGGCGAAATCACAAAAACTCGAATTGGATAATAAAAACTATAAAAAATTAAAAATAAAGTAATATAGCTATCTTGTTAAAAGTATAAGCAAATAACGTGGACACTAGATTTAATCACTCAACCAACCTCCCCTTAATGATATTTATTGAAGATTCAAAGTACTGATTACAAAACAAGGATTAGTCCTCAAACGAGTGCTAATCAAACATAGAATAGAAAGATTGATAGCCTCAAATAGGTTGGTCTTATAACCTCATAACATAGATCACTAAAACACACAGATACAAGATGAAATAATATCTCCTGGATCAAAGATAATAGAGAGAGAAAAAGAGAGAGCCAAAAGCGGTTGTGTGTGAAAATATGTGAGAAATTTCGACCTTATCTCGTCTTGACGAAATGCATAGTGTATACGGATCATTCGGCTATCAAGTATCTCATGGCTAAACAAGATGCAAATCCGAGATTACTTCGTTGGATTCTCCTCCTTCAAGAATTTGATCGCAAAATCGTTGACAAAAAAGGAGCCGAGAATCTAGCGGCCGGTCATCTTTCTGGTTTGGAAGATCCTCACCAAAGTGTTTACGAGCCCAAGGAAATCACCAAAACATTTCCGCTCGAGACACTTGGTGTAGTGAATTCTAAGCTTGTTCTTCCACCCCATGGTTTGCGGACTTTGCAAATTACAATGCGGGTAACTTCATCATCAAGGGTATGACGACTCAAGAAAAACGAAAATTCTTTCGTGACGTCAAGTTCTACTTTTGGAACGACCCTTACTTGTTTCGAACTTGTCCGGATCAAATCATTCGACGTTGTGTCTTAGGTACCGAAGCTTATAATATCCTTAGAGCTTGTCATGAGGGACCCACGGGTGGTCACCATGGTGCTAATCTCACGGCTAAGAAGGTTTTTGATGCCGGCTTATTTTGGCCTACTATTTACCGAGATGCACATGAGCTTGTGAAGTCATGTGACTCATGCCAACGACAAGGAAAAGCCTCACAAAAAGATGAAATGCCACAAAATATCATCCAAGTGTGTGAGATCTTTGACGTTTGGGGCATAGACTTTATGGGGCCGTTCCCATCATCTCGTGGTAATAAGTACATCCTTGTCGCGGTTGACTACCTATCTAAGTGGGTGGAAGCTAAGGCTTTGCCCACCAATGATGCTCGTGTGGTAGTCAAGTTTTTGAAAAGCTTGTTTTCTCGGTTTGGAACCCCTCGTGCGATCATAAGCGATCGTGGAACCCATTTTTGTAACGACCAATTCGAAAGGGTCCTAAGGAAATATGGGGTTACACATCGGCTTTCTACGGCTTATCACCCACAAACGAGTGGGCAAGTCGAGGTTTCAAACCGAGCGTTAAAGAGGATCTTGGAGAGATCCGTTGGGGAAGACCGACAATCTTGGTCGGATAAGTTGGACGATGCTTTATGGGCCTTTAGGACCGCTCATAAGACGCCCATTGGGTGCACTCCTTATAAGCTAGTGTATGGGAAGAATTGTTACTTGCCAATTGAACTCGAACACAAGGCTTATTGGGCCCTAAAGCATTGTAATGACGACATGGAGACCGCGGGAAAACACCGGAAAATGCAATTAAATGAATTAGATGAATTAAGGGATATTGCTTATGAAAATTCATTGATTTATAAAGAAAAGACTAAAAAGTTGCATGATTCTAAAATTAAAAACCAGGTTTTAACATTGGGGATCAAGTTTTGCTTTTTAATTCTCGTTTGAAAATCTTTTCCGGTAAGTTGAAATCCCGTTGGTCTGGTCCATTCACCGTGACTCGAGTTTTTCCTTATGGGACCATCGAGCTAGCTCAAAATGATGGCCCCAATTTCAAGGTGAATAGACATAGGTTGAAGCACTACTTTGGCGGGGAAGTTCCATCCTTGAACTACCTCGATCAAATCACCTTCCCCAATGATAATTAGTATTGAGGAGATCGAGTCGAGCTCGTGACTCGGTAATCAAAAACGAGGTGCCTCATGGGGGAGTCGCATGCTTATCCTATGTACATATTATCGCTATCTAATGTAGTAACGTGTGGGGATTTGTGCCCTTCCAACCTTTGTTCCGTGGTTGTTTGTGAATTGTGGATTTTAGATGATCATTATCTTCACGATCGGAGCCTCTCGTGTTCATTTTTTTATGGGAGCACTCGATCGTTTGCTTTGAAGACTTTCTCAATATCCATGATATACCCTTTGATGTTCTAACCTTAGGTTTATAGCACACTTCATAAACGGCTTTAAATTTAATGGTTACACCCTTTCCATGCTAGATTAGGCATTCGACTACGTCTCTAGTATGGGGGTGTTTGCACCCCTAGACTCGAAACATTGAGGACAATGTTTAACTTTAGTATGGGGGGTGAATAGATACTTGCCTTGCCAAACCTTCACGCTTTCCAAAGTTTATCTTTTTGTTTATCGTTTTGTTGCAAAATAAGGCTAAAAATGGCCAAATTTTAAAAAAATTTCTCATGTTTTATAAGTGTTTGAAGTCACGAATGTAGATTTTCTGATGGCGAGAATAAGAGTAATTTTTGACTCGACCGTGTGTGTTGAGCACTTAGCTTCGATTCCTTAACTTCACATTAGGCTAAGTCTCTTAAATGAGGACGAGAAATGATAGGGTTAATTATAAGTTACTATGCTAAACGTAGAGTACTCGTATTCTTTCAAAAACTCGTGTGTTCTCGTTGTTTGCTTATTCTCCCTTCGCTTGTAGATATTTTTTGCTTAATAAATATTGACTTAGCGGTTTAGTCTTGATTGTTCGGTTTCTAGTCTTTTCTAGTAGCTTCCGTGTAATTAAATTGGGAAGACATTAAGGTATCGTAAGCGTCACGGTTTTGAAGTATTGGCACCCGAATAATCAAAAGCTTCACCCAATAATAAGATTTCAAGTGCTCACCTAAATCAAGCAAACAATTTGAAGCCCTACAAGGCCGAAAAATCTATGCAAAATTGAAAGTGAATCAAGCCTTAATCTTTGAAGATTTAAAGATCCAAAATTCGCCTTAGCGGCTAATAAAACTACCGATGAGGTGGATAATAAAAGGCAAGGCAAGACCGAAGTCATAATAAAAGCTTCATGGCGAAGTTGAATAAAAGACGGAGGTAACCCAAAGATAATAAGGCCCTTCCGTTAGGGGGCGTATAAAAGTCTTGGTAATAAGTCTCATGTTCAAAACCGTTATAAAACCGTGTTTATCGATCCTTCTTGTTGACTTAATTTTTAGACATCGTTGTCTATTAGGAGGGGTTATTGATTTGATGGTCTTGGTTACACCGTTAGGACTCTATTTTTAGACCTAAATCTCTATTATCGCATAAGTCAAACAATGTATCCTCGTGAAACATTCAAGACATAATAAAATATAAGAGATACAACTTAGGAAAATAGGAGGATAAGTACGTGATTAGGGCATATGAGTAGTGTTAGCATTGCTAACATATAATGACAATGATCTCGTTGCACGCTTGGCATGGAATTGGGGTGAAAATCGAGGACGACGAAATTATTTCTAACGAAGCATTCACGTGTTCTTATTCTATGAACCTAAATGTCCCATTTTGCGATGAAAATCATACATTATGTCTAAAACCCAAGTAGTAGTAATAGTAGTAGTGTAGCTAGTTTATCATTCAATAAAGTGAATAAAAAGGAATTTTGGAGGTGCTACGATACTTTATTCTAGCATTGCGTGAGGGCACGACAATGGTTTAGTATGGGGGAGTGATGAGACTGCTTTTATACATAGTCTCATCGTCCAAAAAGGGCTTAAATGCATAAAATATCATGAAAATACCCAAATATATGCTTGTGTTTGTTTCTTGTGTATTTTAGGTACGGATATTTAGAAAATGACAAAAGATCACAAGAATCATGCAAAAACGAACACGGGAAACGAAGCCGCACATTGAACCAAGCCCTAATAAAGAATTTTCCAAGAAAACCCTTGAAGATTTGAAGATTTATGAAGAAGGGTCCTCTAATATTGAAGAATTGACACTTTATACCCTTGTATCTTCATAATTACAAGATTGTTCCTTAAAGTTTGTCAATATTGCAAAAAGGACCCTCCACTTTGAAGAATTGGCAATTTTAGTCCCTCAATAAAACTAAAATTTCAATATTTATCCTCCTCAAAGTCAAACATATCATGAAGAACTCCAAGTTACAAGAATTACAAATTTGGTCCTTTGAAAATGTCAAAATTGCCAAAAGGACCCTTGACTTTGAAGACTTGGCAAGAATGGTCCCTCAAAAATGAAGACTTGTCATTTTCAGTCCTCCAACATGTCAATCATACAAGTCAAGACCATAATCCTCGAAGAAAATACCAAATCAGTCCTTCAAGAATCAAGAAATGGCAAGAAATACCCCTGAATTCACTTTACAAAACTCTTTGGGGCAAAAGTATGAAGTTTGAAACTTTAGTTACAAAGGAAAACGGATTGTGTTATGTTTATTTACAAAGTTAAAGAAAGAAGGGAGTTAAGGGACCAAAAGGGGCAGACAACAATACTTACCTAGACCTACCAGCACTTGACACGTGCCCCACTATCACCCCACAACCAATCAGAACTCACCATTCATCCACATCACCCATACACTCACCGGGTTTAATATTAATTAAACCTTGGCGCCATTAACACATATTTAAAATTAATCCACCCCTAATCTGGATCAAACTCTCAACTATTCACCTCAAGAACATAATTAGGGGATTACTAATTACTTGTAATTAGCCTCTAATTCTTTTCAGATTTATGATTAATGATACTTTAAATATATCCCAACCTTAAAATCACTTGCCACATCGCCCAAGAGTGCACATGGGACATGCCCTGCTACACGTTTGGGGAAAAAGACAAGATTGGGACAGCAATCCAACAACCCACATTCCAGCTTAATTTCTAAGCTTATTTGAGGCCATTGATCACATTTTCACATGCCAGCTACAACAAGACGCCAAGAAAGAGTCACATGATCTTCAAAAGAGTTCAAACTTCACAAGGGCAAAACTGGAACTTCACCCAGCATTAGGGTTTCGTTTTTAGCTTTCATAGTTTACATGTATGCCTATATAAAGGCCTTAGGGTATCACTTTGAGCCCTGCTCTTGAATTTTCCTTGGTTCACAAATCTGTAAATCTCATATTCATATTAATGAAATGTGTTTGAATTTGTTGAAGAAAGCTCAAGTGCCACTCTTAATATCTGTTTATTGTTGTTGATGTTTACTAGTTCTTGAATCTCAAACCTGTTTTCAAAAGGAGTGTGCAAAAGTTTGCACATTTTCCACTTTTCTTGATATTTTGCTAAGTCTAGTTCAAACCTTGGAATTCTTGGGCTATAAGGCTGATCATAGCATCCTGATATTGAGTTATCAAGGTGTGGTGAAGCTTATAACTTGGGGATAATCAAGTGTGGGGAACTAAGGTTGCATTAATCAAGAATTTTCCATTTTTCTGATTTTCATATTGTGCTCTTAACATTGTTGATTCTTAGCAAGGTTGTTTGTGGAAGCTTGTACTTGTTCTTGCTAGTACGTAAGCTCAAAATTCATGGGTGTGGATGTACATCCATGAGGTTTGAATACTTAATCCCAAAATCTGTTAAAGTCTTGATTTTTGGTGATATTTGTGTGTGACTTGTGTTCTTGCTGATTTTGTTGGTTAATCTTGTTCTAATCTGTTTATCTCAGTTGTTGTTGTGTTGATTTGGGCTTGGGTAACCTTGGAATGCTGTTTTGATTTGAAAATCTTGATTTGAAAAGTTAAAAGGGTGTTTAGGATTACCTTTCTTGAATCATTGTGTGCTATTTTGTGGTTAGAAGTTTGTGTTTGTGCTTTGTATCTGTTAACTACTTAGTTGAGTGCATATTGCTATAAGTTTTTGGGTTTGAAACCTTGAATCATACATTGTGCTATATCTTGTTGATTTTAACTGTTTTTGACCTAAGATTTTGGTAAAATCTAGAATTTATGTATGCTTAGGGTTAAAAGTTGTTTAAACATCATTAATATAATATATGTGATAGATTTGAGTGATTGAATCTGGCTTATTGGTCATTGCATCAGCAAAAGTAAAAAACTGCATGTTTAGTGTTCATCAGTAACTTTAAGTGCTTGAATCTTGCTCGATACTTTGAATCAGTGCATGAAACCTGTTTAGACTTGCTTATTTAAGTTTATTATTGCTTGTGTATGCATTTGGTTAAGTTTGGCTGGCTGAATTGTGCTATAAGTGCTTATTGAACCATAACTGGTTATTGTTCTAAGTCTGGTGCATATCTGGTGATTGATTGAATTAACTGTACTAATTGGTTGTTGTTGATTGTGATTTCTTTGATGTTATTGACTCCTTATGATCCACTGATCATTTGGGTGCCTTTGTGTAACTTGAATCTCCAAAAAAGTCACTAAAGACAAAAAAGTCAAGACGTCAAGCAGTGGAAAAAGTTTCCACTGCTCAACACCCAAAACTAGCCCCTGCTAGTGCAATTTTTCAGTTAGCTTATCAATAAGCCATTTTGGCTTATCCAGACCTGCAACAACTTATTTTTTTGTGATAGATATTCATTATTTGACCCATTTGATTGAACTGGAGCTTATTAAACTTTGACTTTGACTTTTTGCAAGAGAACCAACTCATTTGACTTTTTCATAAGTGCTTATTTGCTTATTCCAGCTTATTTAGTGAACTTATTTGAAAACTTTTTGTTGATTAAGCTTAGTTAAGTCATTTAAAAGCTTTTGCAATTTGAATCAGCTCTTGGGATAGCCTAGAACTCAAAAACGACTTTTTTGTCGTTTTCTGTAAATTGCTTTTTGTATTTTCAGGCTTATTCCTTTGGCTTATTTTAAATTTCTTTTTACAGAAGTCTTAAGCAACTCAAAAGAATCTTGTGTGTCTAATTTGAACTTATGGCATCAGCTTATAGCTTAATGGGCCAAAAAGCCCATTAAGAATAAGCTGTTTGGTATAAGTCAGCTTATTTCATATTTTCAGCTTTTCAGCCTTTGAAAAGTTGTGTTTAAAATCATAATTTGAGTCAGATAGGAGCTTTTGGGCTAAATTAGACAACATTTTTCTTATCGGGCCTATTTGAGCCCATTATGGGGTCTGTTTTGACTTTTAGCCCATTTCTAGTCCCATTAGGGGTATTTTGTAATTTCAACTCCATTTTCTGTTTATTTAGGTTAAATTAAGCTAGTTTGCAAGTTTTTAGATTTTTTTTATAAACTTTGGATTTTTAATATTATTTTATAATTATTTTATTATTAAAAATTAAAATTTAGATTTTTCAAGTTTTTATATTTTTCTCAGGTTAAATACATTAAGTTAGGAATTTTACAACTTTTAGAATATTTTTGTTGTTCTTATATTAATTTTTATAATTATTTAAATTTTAAGAGTTTTTAATTGTTTTTAAATAGTTTTAATTAATTTTAAAATTTTCAAAAATAGTTTTAAATTAAGTTAGGGTATTTTAGAGGTTTACAAAGTGATAAATCTCATTTTGGGCTTTTTGTTAATTAAATTGATTTTTAGGGCTTTTATTAGCATTAAAAATCATTATTTAATTAAATAAAAGGTTTAGGTGATTTTTGATTTTTTTTGTAAACTCTAATTACATTATTTAGGATTTATTATAATTTTTTTAGGAATTTTTAGAGTAAATATTTAATTTTGGTGCTTTTACGGTTTTACGTGTACGACCTTTTCGTCTTAGTTTCAATCGTCATCGTAACCGTCATTCTCTTCTTATCCCATTTCTATTTTCTTTCTCATAATCAATATGATCACATAATTAATCATTTCTTAACACAACACACTAGCCTCCTTGGGAAACGAACTTTCACCTTTGGTCATTAGTGCTTGGTTTTCCTAAACCAACACTTAATATTTTCCACTATTTTACCTCCTTTTCCTAAAGGTGTGTAAAAAGGCAACATCAATTTTGGTGTTGAGCAGTGGAAACTTTTTCCACTGCTTGACTTCTTGACTTTTTTGTCTTTAGTGACTTTTTTGGAGATTCAAGTTACACAAAGGCACCCAAATGATCAGTGGATCATAAGGAGTCAATAACAATAAAGAAATCACAATCAACAACAGCCAATTAGTATAGTTAATTCAATCAATCACTAGATATGCACCAGACTTAGAACAATAAGCAGTTATGGTTCAATAAGCACTTATAGCACAATTCAGCCAGCCAAACTTAACCAAATGCATACACAAGCAATAATAAACTTAAATAAGCAAGTCTAAATAGGTTTCATGCACTGATTCAAAGTATTGAGCAAGATTCAAGCACTTAAAGTTACTGATGAACACTAAACATGCACTTTTTTACTTTTGCTGATGCAATTGACCAATAAGCCATATTCAATCATTCAAATCTATCACATATGTTATATTAATGATGTTTTAACAACTTTTAACTCTAAGCATGCATAAATTCTAGATTTTACCAAAATCTTAGGTAAAAAACAGTTAAAATCAACAAGATATAGCACAATGTATGATTCAAGGTTTCAAACCCAAAAACTTGCAGCAATATGCACTCAACCAAGTAGTTAACAGATACAAAGCACAAACACGAACTTCTAACCACAAAATAACACACAATGATTCAAGACAGGTAATCCCAAACACCCTTTTAACTTTTCAAATCAAGATTTTCAAATCAAAACAGCATTCCAAGGTTACCCAAGCCCAAATCAACACAACAACAACTGAGATAAACAGATTAGAACAAGATTAAGCCGCAAAATCAGCAACAACACAAGTCACACACAAATATCACCAAAAATCAAGACTTTAACAGATTTTGGGATTTAGTATGCAAACCTCATGGATGTACATCCACACCCACGAATTTTGAGCTTATGTACTAGCAAGAACAAGTACAAGCTTCCACAAACAACCCTGCTAAGAATCAACAAGGTTAAGAGCACAATATGAAAATCAGAAAAATGGAAAATTCTTGATTAATGCAACCTTAGTTCCCCACACTTGATTATCCCCAAGTTATAAGCTTCACCACACCTTAATAACTCAATATCAGGATGCTATGATCAGCCTTATAGCCCAAGAATTCCAAGGTTTGAACTAGACTTAGCAAAATATCAAGAAAAATGGAAAATGTGCAAACTTTTGCACACTCCTTTTGGAAACAGGTTTGAGATTCAAGAACTAGTAAACATCAACAACAGTAAACAGATATTAAGAGTAGCACTTGAGGTTTCTTCAACAAATTCAAACACATTTCATTAATATGAATATGAGATTTACAGATTTGTAAACCAAGGAAAATTCAAGAGCAGGGCTCAAAGTGATACCCTGGCCTTTACATAGGCATACATGTAAACTATGAAAGCTAAAAACGAAACCTTAATGCTTGGTGAAGTTCCAGTTTTGCCCTTGTGAAGTTTGAACTCTTTGAAGATCATGTGACTCTTTCTTGGCGTCTTGTTGTAGCTGGCATGTAAAAATGTGATCAATGGCCTCAAATAAGCTTAGAAATTAAGCTGGAATGTAGGTTGTTGGATTGCTGTCCCAATCTTGTCTTCTTCCCCAAACGTGTAGCAGGGCATGTCCCATATGCACTCTTGGGTGATGTGGCAAGTGATTTTAAGGTTGGGATATATTTAAAGGATCATTAATCATAAATCTGGAAAGAATTAGAGGCTAATTACAAGTAATTAGTAATCCCCTAATTATGTTCTTGAGGTGAATAGTTGAGAGTTTGATCCATATTAGGGGTGGATTAATTTTAAATATGTGTTAATGGCGCCAAGGTTTAATTAATATTAAACCTGGTGAGTGGATGGGTGATGTGGATGAATGGTTAGTTCTGATTGGTTGTGGGGTGATAGTGGGGCACGTGTCAAGTGCTGGTAGGTCTAGGTAAGTATTGTTGTCTGCCCCTTTTGGTCCTCTAACTCCCTTCTTTCTTTAACTTTGTAAATAAACATAACACAATCCGTTTTCCTTTGTAACTAAAGTTTCAAACTTCATACTTTTGCCCCAAAGAGTTTTGTAAAGTGAACTCAGGGGTATTTCTTGCCATTTCTTGATTCTTGAAGGACTGATTTGGTATTTTCTTCAAGGATTATGGTCTTGACTTGTATCATTAACATGTTGGAGGACTGAAAATGACAAGTCTTCATTTTTGAGGGACCATTCTTGCCAAGTCTTCAAAGTCAAGGGTCCTTTTGGTAATTTTGACATTTTCAAAGGACCAAATTTGTAATTCTTGTAACTTGGAGTTCTTCATGATATGTTTGACTCTGAGGAGGATAAATATTGACATTTTAGTTTTGTTGAGGGACTAAAATTGTCAATTCTTTAAAGTAGAGGGTCCTTTTTGCAATATTGACAAACTTTAGGGACCAATCTTGTAATTATGAAGATACAAGGGTATAAAGTGTCAATTATTAAATATTGGAGGACCCTTCTTCATAAATCTTTAAATCTTCAAGGGTTTTCTTGGAAAGTTCTTCATTAGGGCTTGGTTCAATGTGCGGCTTCGTTTCCCGTGTTCGTTTTTGCATGATTCTTGTGATATTTTGTCATTTTCTCAATATCCGTACCTAAAATACACAAGCAACAAACACAAGCATATATTTGGGTATTTTCATGATATTTTATGCATTTTAAGCCCTTTTTGGACGATGAGACTATGTATAAAAGCAGTCTCATCAGTCCAATGCACCAATCCAGTTGGAGCCTAAAAAGAAAGAATACAAGTGACAAGAGTGGTCCTCCAACTTTGTACCTATAACAAAAAACAACCAAAAAAGAAACATAACAAATACCTTGGAAAGTTTGTTAAATAAACACCCTTCGTCAAACTAAACAAGGAAAGAACACATATCACTTCCCAAACATGTTCACAAGTCTCAACTGATTACAAAGCTTCAAATGTTGAGAGATTCCATAAGCCTTGGTGAATATATCAGTTGGTCGGTTAGCTGAAGCAACTTTGATGTTGTTTATAACACCATGCCGAACCTTTTCTCTAATCAAATGAACATCAACCTCAAAATGCTTTGTTCTCTCATGGAACACAGGATTTGCAGCAATTTGTATAGCAGGACTGATATCACTATTAAGATTCACATGAAGCAAGTTCTTAACTCTGAGACCACTCAGAACATTGGTGATCCACATCACCTCACAAGTTGCACTAGCCATGCATCTGTATTCGACCTCTGCAAAGGATCTGAATACTGTGGGTTGCTTCTTGCTCTTCCAAGAGAAAAGAGACCTTCCAAGAAAAACACAGTAACTAGAAATGGATTTTCTACTTTTAAGGCATAAAGCCCAGTCAGCATTAGTGAAACAAGACAATTTCAATGAATTATCCTTATACATTTAAATCCCAGTGCCTGAAGAGATACCTTATAACTCTCAAGGACGCCTTTAGGTGAGAATGAAGAAGGGCGTGCATATACTGACTAAGACAATGAACAACATATGAGATGTCAGGTCTAGTGTGAGTAAGGTAGATAAGTTTACCTAGAAGCTTTTGGTATTCAAAGATATTGTTAAGATACTTATCAGCCTCACTCTCATAAGCAGCAAGAACACAATTTTCAGGCAAAGGAGTGGTTGTAGATTTAGCAGAAAGCAAACCAACTCATGAATAAGCTCAAGGAAATATTTTCTTTAGGTCATGCAAATGCCATTGGCGGTATCAAGAATTTCAATCCCAAGACAATATTTCATCAGCCCAAGATCTTTGATCATGAATTTAGTTTTAGAAAACTCTTAAACCTTTCAATCTCCTTAAGACAGTTACCAGTTATGATGAAGTCATCAACATAAACAAGGAGAGCAACAAAGATGTTGTCAGTTTGTTTGATGTGGAGAGAGTAGTAAAATTTGATTTGGACAAAGCCATGCTCAACTAAGACAATGGTTAACTTGGCATTCCACTGTCTTGTGTTATGTTTATTTACAAAGTTAAAGAAAGAAGGGAGTTAAGGGACCAAAAGGGGCAGACAACAATACTTACCTAGACCTACCAGCACTTGACACGTGCCCCACTATCACCCCACAACCAATCAGAACTCACCATTCATCCACATCACCCATACACTCACCGGGTTTAATATTAATTAAACCTTGGCGCCATTAACACATATTTAAAATTAATCCACCCCTAATCTTGATCAAACTCTCAACTATTCACCTCAAGAACATAATTAGGGGATTACTAATTACTTGTAATTAGCCTCTAATTCTTTCCAGATTTATGATTAATGATCCTTTAAATATATCCCAACCTTAAAATCACTTGCCACATCGCCCAAGAGTGCACATGGGACATGCCTTGCTACACGTTTGGGGAAAAAGACAAGATTGGGACAGCAATCCAACAACCCACATTCCAGCTTAATTTCTAAGCTTATTTGAGGCCATTGATCACATTTTCACATGCCAGCTACAACAAGACGCCAAGAAAGAGTCACATGATCTTCAAAAGAGTTCAAACTTCACAAGGGCAAAACTGGAACTTCACCCAGCATTAGGGTTTCGTTTTTAGCTTTCATAGTTTACATGTATGCCTATATAAAGGCCTTAGGGTATCACTTTGAGCCCTGCTCTTGAATTTTCCTTGGTTCACAAATCTGTAAATCTCATATTCATATTAATGAAATGTGTTTGAATTTGTTGAAGAAAGCTCAAGTGCCACTCTTAATATATGTTTATTGTTGTTGATGTTTACTAGTTCTTGAATCTCAAACCTGTTTTCAAAAGGAGTGTGCAAAAGTTTGCACATTTTCCACTTTTCTTGATATTTTGCTAAGTCTAGTTCAAACCTTGGAATTCTTGGGCTATAAGGCTGATCATAGCATCCTGATATTGAGTTATCAAGGTGTGGTGAAGCTTATAACTTGGGGATAATCAAGTGTGGGGAACTAAGGTTGCATTAATCAAGAATTTTCCATTTTTCTGATTTTCATATTGTGCTCTTAACATTGTTGATTCTTAGCAGGGTTGTTTGTGGAAGCTTGTACTTGTTCTTGCTTGTACATAAGCTCAAAATTCATGGGTGTGGATGTACATCCATGAGGTTTGAATACTTAATCCCAAAATCTGTTAAAGTCTTGATTTTTGGTGATATTTGTGTGTGACTTGTGTTCTTGCTGATTTTGTTGGTTAATCTTGTTCTAATCTGTTTATCTCAGTTGTTGTTGTGTTGATTTGGGCTTGGGTAACCTTGGAATGCTGTTTTGATTTGAAAATCTTGATTTGAAAAGTTAAAAGGGTGTTTAGGATTACCTGTCTTGAATCATTGTGTGTTATTTTGTTGTTAGAAGTTTGTGTTTGTGCTTTGTATCTGTTAACTACTTAGTTGAGTGCATATTGCTATAAGTTTTTGGGTTTGAAACCTTGAATCATACATTGTGCTATATCTTGTTGATTTTAACTGTTTTTGACCTAAGATTTTGGTAAAATCTAGAATTTATGTATGCTTAGGGTTAAAAGTTGTTTAAACATCATTAATATAATATATGTGATAGATTTGAGTGATTGAATCTGGCTTATTGGTCAATTGCATCAGCAAAAGTAAAAAACTGCATGTTTAGTGTTCATCAGTAACTTTAAGTGCTTGAATCTTGCTCGATACTTTGAATCAGTGCATGAAACCTGTTTAGACTTGCTTATTTAAGTTTATTATTGCTTGTGTATGCATTTGGTTAAGTTTGGCTGGCTGAATTGTGCTATAAGTGCTTATTGAACCATAACTGGTTATTGTTCTAAGTCTGGTGCATATCTGGTGATTGATTGAATTAACTGTACTAATTGGCTGTTGTTGATTATGATTTCTTTGATGTTATTGACTCCTTATGATCCACTGGTCATTTGGGTGCCTTTGTGTAACTTGAATCTCCAAAAAAGTCACTAAAGACAAAAAAGTCAAGACATCAAGCAGTGGAAAAAGTTTCCACTGCTCAACACCCAAAACTAGCCCCTGCTAGTGCAATTTTTCAGTTAGCTTATCAATAAGCCATTTTGGCTTATCCAGACCTGCAACAACTTATTTTTTTGTGATAGATATTCATTATTTGACCCATTTGATTGAACTGGAGCTTATTAAACTTTGACTTTGACTTTTTGCTAGAGAACCAACTCATTTGACTTTTTCATAAGTGCTTATTTGCTTATTCCAGCTTATTTAGTGAACTTATTTGAAAACTTTTTGTTGATTAAGCTTAGTTAAGTCATTTAAAAGCTTTTGCAATTTGAATCAGCTCTTGGGATAGCCTAGAACTCAAAAACGACTTTTTTGTCGTTTTCTGTAGATTGCTTTTTGTATTTTCAGGCTTATTCCTTTGGCTTATTTTAAATTTCTTTTTACAGAAGTCTTAAGCAACTCAAAAGAATCTTGTGTGTCTAATTTGAACTTATGGCATCAGCTTATAGCTTAATGGGCCAAAAAGCCAATTAAGAATAAGCTGTTTGGTATAAGTCAGCTTATTTCACATTTTCAGCTTTTGAGCCTTTGAAAAGTTGTGTTTAAAATCATAATTTGAGTCATATAGGAGCTTTTGGGCTAAATTAGACAACATTTTTCTTATCGGGCCTATTTGAGCCCATTATGGGGTCTGTTTTGACTTTTAGCCCATTTCTAGTCCCATTAGGGGTATTTTTGTAATTTCAACTCCATTTTCTGTTTATTTAGGTTAAATTAAGCTAGTTTGCAAGTTTTTAGATTTTTTTTATAAATTTTGGATTTTTAATATTATTTTATAATTATTTTATTATTAAAAATTAAAATTTAGATTTTTCAAGTTTTTATATTTTTCTCAGGTTAAATACATTAAGTTAGGAATTTTACAACTTTTAGAATATTTTTGTTGTTCTTAGATTAATTTTTATAATTATTTTAAATTTTAAGAGTTTTTAATTGTTTTTAAATAGTTTTAATTAATTCTAAAATTTTCAAAAATAGTTTTAAATTAAGTTAGGGTATTTTAGAGGTTTACAAAGTGATAAATCTCATTTTGGGCTTTTTGTTAATTAAATTGATTTTTAGGGCTTTTATTAGCATTAAAAATCATTATTTAATTAAATAAAAGGTTTGGGTGATTTTTGATTTTTTTGTAAACTCTAATTACATTATTTAGGATTTATTATAATTTTTTTAGGAATTTTTAGAGTAAATATTTAATTTTGGTGCTTTTACGGTTTTACGTGTACGACCTTTTCGTCTTAGTTTTAATCGTCATCGTAACCGTCATTCTCTTCTTATCCCATTTCTATTTTCTTTCTCATAATCAATATGATCACATAATTAATCATTTCTTAACACAACACACTAGCCTCCTTGGGAAACGAACTTTCACCTTTGGTCATTAGTGCTTGGTTTTCCTAAACCAACACTTAATATTTTCCACTATTTTACCTCCTTTTCCTAAAGGTGTGTAAAAAGGCAACATCAATTTTGGTGTTGAGCAGTGGAAACTTTTTCCACTGCTTGACTTCTTGACTTTTTTGTCTTTAGTGACTTTTTTGGAGATTCAAGTTACACAAAGGCACCCAAATGATCAGTGGATCATAAGGAGTCAATAACAATAAAGAAATCACAATCAACAACAGCCAATTAGTATAGTTAATTCAATCAATCACTAGATATGCACCAGACTAAGAACAATAAGCAGCTATGGTTCAATAAGCACTTATAGCACAATTCAGCCAGCCAAACTTAACCAAATGCATACACAAGCAATAATAAACTTAAATAAGCAAGTCTAAACAGGTTTCATGCACTGATTCAAAGTATTGAGCAAGATTCAAGCACTTAAAGTTACTGATGAACACTAAACATGCACTTTTTTACTTTTGCTGATGCAATTGACCAATAAGCCATATTCAATCATTTAAATCTATCACATATGTTATATTAATGATGTTTTAACAACTTTTAACTCTAAGCATGCATAAATTCTAGATTTTACCAAAATCTTAGGTAAAAAACAGTTAAAATCAACAAGATATAGCACAATGTATGATTCAAGGTTTCAAACCCAAAAACTTACAGCAATATGCACTCAACCAAGTAGTTAACATATACAAAGCACAAACACGAACTTCTAACCACAAAATAACACACAATGATTCAAGACAGGTAATCCCAAACACCCTTTTAACTTTTCAAATCAAGATTTTCAAATCAAAACAGCATTCCAAGGTTACCCAAACCCAAATCAACACAACAACAACTGAGATAAACAGATTAGAACAAGATTAAGCCACAAAATCAGCAACAACACAAGTCACACACAAATATCACCAAAAATCAAGACTTTAACAGATTTTGGGATTTAGTATGCAAACCTCATGGATGTACATCCACACCCACGAATTTTGAGCTTATGTACTAGCAAGAACAAGTACAAGCTTCCACAAACAACCCTGCTAAGAATCAACAAGGTTAAGAGCACAATATGAAAATCAGAAAAATGGAAAATTCTTGATTAATGCAACCTTAGTTCCCCACACTTGATTATCCCCAAGTTATAAGCTTCACCACACCTTAATAACTCAATATCAGGATGCTATGATCATACTTATAGCCTAAGAATTCCAAGGTTTGAACTAGACTTAGCAAAATATCAAGAAAAATGGAAAATGTGCAAACTTTTGCACACTCCTTTTGGAAACAGGTTTGAGATTCAAGAACTAGTAAACATCAACAACAGTAAACAGATATTAAGAGTAGCACTTGAGGTTT
Organism: Glebionis coronaria; assembly: GCA_025667525.1. NCBI lineage: Eukaryota > Viridiplantae > Streptophyta > Magnoliopsida > Asterales > Asteraceae > Glebionis > Glebionis coronaria. The sequence continues at coordinate 554,246,309 of CM046879.1, forward strand.
CTTCAACAAATTCAAACACATTTCATTAATATGAATATGAGATTTACAGATTTGTAAACCAAGGAAAATTCAAGAGCAGGGCTCAAAGTGATACCCTGGCCTTTATATAGGCATACATGTAAACTATGAAAGCTAAAAACGAAACCTTAATGCTTGGTGAAGTTCCAGTTTTGCCCTTGTGAAGTTTGAACTCTTTGAAGATCATGTGACTCTTTCTTGGCGTCTTGTTGTAGCTGGCATGTGAAAATGTGATCAATGGCCTCAAATAAGCTTAGAAATTAAGCTGGAATGTAGGTTGTTGGATTGCTGTCCCAATCTTGTCTTCTTCCCCAAACGTGTAGCAGGGCATGTCCCATGTGCACTCTTGGGTGATGTGGCAAGTGATTTTAAGGTTGGGATATATTTAAAGGATCATTAATCATAAATCTGGAAAGAATTAGAGGCTAATTACAAGTAATTAGTAATCCCCTAATTATGTTCTTGAGGTGAATAGTTGAGAGTTTGATCCAGATTAGGGGTGGATTAATTTTAAATATGTGTTAATGGCGCCAAGGTTTAATTAATATTAAACCTGGTGAGTGGATGGGTGATGTGGATGAATGGTGAGTTCTGATTGGTTGTGGGGTGATAGTGGGGCACGTGTCAAGTGCTGGTAGGTCTAGGTAAGTATTGTTGTCTGCCCCTTTTGGTCCCTTAACTCCCTTCTTTCTTTAACTTTGTAAATAAACATAACACAATCCGTTTTCCTTTGTAACTAAAGTTTCAAACTTCATACTTTTGCCCCAAAGAGTTTTGTAAAGTGAACTCAGGGGTATTTCTTGCCATTTCTTGATTCTTGAAGGACTGATTTGGTATTTTCTTCAAGGATTATGGTCTTGACTTGTATCATTAACATGTTGGAGGACTGAAAATGACAAGTCTTCGTTTTTGAGGGACCATTCTTGCCAAGTCTTCAAAGTCAAGGGTCCTTTTGGTAATTTTGACATTTTCAAAGGACCAAATTTGTAATTCTTGTAACTTGGAGTTCTTCATGATATGTTTGACTTTGAGGAGGATAATTATTGACATTTTAGTTTTGTTGAGGGACTAAAATTGTCAATTCTTTAAAGTAGAGGGTCCTTTTTGCAATATTGACAAACTTTAGGGACCAATCTTGTAATTATGAAGATACAAGGGTATAAAGTGTCAATTATTAAATATTGGAGGACCCTTCTTCATAAATCTTTAAATCTTCAAGGGTTTTCTTGGAAAGTTCTTCATTAGGGCTTGGTTCAATGTGCGGCTTCGTTTCCCGTGTTCGTTTTTGCATGATTCTTGTGATATTTTGTCATTTTCTCAATATCCGTACCTAAAATACACAAGCAACAAACACAAGCATATATTTGGGTATTTTCATGATATTTTATGCATTTTAAGCCCTTTTTGGACGATGAGACTATGTATAAAAGCAGTCTCATCAGTCCAATGCACCAATCCAGTTGGAGCCCAAAAAAAAAGAATACAAGTGACAAGAGTGGTCCTCCAACTTTGTACCTATAAACAAAAAACAACCAAAAAAGAAACATAACAAATACCTTGGAAAGTTTGTTAAATAAACACCCTTCGTCAAACTAAACAAGGAAAGAACACATATCACTTCCCAAACATGTTCACAAGTCTCAACTGATTACAAAGCTTCAAATGTTGAGAGATTCCATAAGCCTTGGTGAATATATCAGCTGGTCGGTTAGCTGAAGCAACTTTGATGTTGTTTATAACACCATCCCGAACCTTTTCTCTAATCAAATGAACATCAACCTCAAAATGCTTTGTTCTCTCATGGAACACAGGATTTGCAGCAATTTGTATAGCAGGACTGATATCACTATTAAGATTCACATGAAGCAAGTTCTTAACTCTGAGATCACTCAGAACATTGGTGATCCACATCACCTCACAAGTTGCACTAGCCATGCATCTGTATTCGACCTCTGCAAAGGATCTGAATACTGTGGGTTGCTTCTTGCTCTTCCAAGAGAAAAGAGACCTTCCAAGAAAAACACAGTAACTAGAAATGGATTTTCTACTTTTAAGGCATAAAGCCCAGTCAGCATTAGTGAAACAAGACAATTTCAATGAATTATCCTTATACATTTAAATCCCAGTGCCTGAAGAGATACCTTATAACTCTCAAGGACGCCTTTAGGTGAGAATGAAGAAGGGCGTGCATATACTGACTAAGACAATGAACAACATATGAGATGTCAGGTCCAGTGTGAGTAAGGTAGATAAGTTTACCTAGAAGCTTTTGGTATTCAAAGATATTGTTAAGATACTTATCAGCGTCACTCTCATAAGCAGCAAGAACACAATTTTCAGGCAAAGGAGTGGTTGTAGATTTAGCAGAAAGCAAACCAACTCATGAATAAGCTCAAGGAAATATTTTCTTTAGGTCATGCAAATGCCATTGGCGGTATCAAGAATTTCAATCCCAAGACAATATTTCATCATCCCAAGATCTTTGATCATGAATTTAGTTTTAGAATACCCTTAAACCTTTCAATCTCCTTAAGACAGTTACCAGTTATGATGAAGTCATCAACATAAACAAGGAGAGCAACAAAGATGTTGTCAGTTTGTTTGATGTGGAGAGAGTAGTAAAATTTGATTTGGACAAAGCCATGCTCAACTAAGACAATGGTTAACTTGGCATTCCATTGTCTTGGGGATTGCTTAGGTCCATAAAGAGCTTTGTTTAGCTTGCAAACTTTGGCTTTGTGATGACAGTTAAAACTAAGAGGCAAAGTCATATAGATGTCCTCATCTAAATCACCATATAGAAAAACATTGTTAACATCAAGTTGAAACATAGGCTAGTTATTAGAGACAACAATACTAATAAGGCATCTAACAGTCACCATTTTAAAAACAGGGATAAAGGTTTCATCAAAATCAATTCCTTCCTTTTAAAAATACCCTTAGCAACAACACTAGCCTTAAACTTGTCAACTTGGCCAGAGGATTTATATTTAATCTTTTAAACCCATTTGTTATTAATGACCTTTCTACCCAAGTGTAAATCACAAAGAGTCCAATTATTGTTCCTTAAGAGGGCTTCAATTTAATTGTTAATGGCCTCAACCTACCTACTATCCTTAATGGCATAATAGTAGGTGACAAGCTTAAAGGATTTGTTAAAAGTAGTGGCAAAACAGAAGTTAGTAGTGTTCGGCTTAGAATAGTTGGCATGCTTTTCAATTCATACTTAAGTTTGCTATCTAAAACAATATCATTAAGTTTGGTAAGCAACTTAGTAGGTCTGGTAGACTTTTTAATGCTAGGTCACCCATCCTTAAGATTAACCTCACTATGCTCAATATAAGTGATAGAAGGATTAATATCCTCAATGTTTCCCTCGGATTGTTGGTTATCACCTATATGGGTTGCAGAGTCCTCCTCTTGGAGTTGCACACATGCAACCTCGGTAGTAGAGTGAACTCTACCTTCCACACAATGTGTAGCGCTCTCATCATCATAGGGACTTAAAGAGTTTCGTTTATAAAAAATGGTTAGAAGTTCAGCATTACTTGCGGCAACTACATCTGCAAAATCATTTTCTTTTGTGTTTTTCATCTTAAAGGGAAAAACAGTTTCATAAAACCTCACATCTCTAGAAAACAATACTCTTCTATTATCAAGACTAAAAAGTTTATAAGCCTTTTTACCAGAAGAGTAACCAATCAACACACATTTTTCAAAATTGAACTTATCACTGTTGTTAAGACAAGTTGAAAAACATAAACATCCAAAACACTTAAGGTGAGAGAGATTTTTTTTTTCTTATAGAGCAAATCATAGGTGGATCTACCTTTTAAGACAGAAGAACGGAGCTTGTTGATTAAATAAAAAGCAGTTAGAATACATTCAGGACATAAATTAATAGGAATCCCTCCCTGAAGCATAAGACTCTTGGCCATATTAAGCAGGTGTTTATGTTTCCTTTCAGCAATGCAATTTTGCTGGGGAGTGTAAGGGCAAGAAGTTTGATGGATGACACCCAGATCAGAGAACAAAGAAAAAACATGTTTGTTAACTAACTTAGTTCCATTGTCAGATCTAAATTTTTTTATTTAGATTTAAATTGATTCTGAATAAGATTTATGAAATTCACCAAACATTCAGAAACTTCATCTTTGGTTTTTAAAAATAATTCCAGATAGCACTGGAGTAATCGATTATAATGGTAAGGAAGTACACGTACCCTTCCTTGCCTTGAACCTTGTAAGGACCTCACAAATCAAAGTGAACAAGATCACCAATCTTGTTAGATTTGTGATCACTCAAAAGGAAAGGTTCCCTTATTTGTTTGGCCCTATGACAAGTCTCACATACAGAAATACTAGTATTTCTAAAGAGGCTCAGGCCAGTTTTGAGAGCATTGAGAACTTGGTCTACTGGGTGACCAAGTCTACAATGATAGAGGTCTTTGGAGGTATTAAAGGTCATAGCAGAGTTCACATTACCTAAGATGTTATTCTTAAGGTCATCAAACAGATAAAGCCCCCCAGATTCACTACCAGTCCCAGAGTGGTCCCTTTGTCTAAGTCTGGAATATAACACTTATCCTCATCAAATCCCACAAACAATTTATTGTATTTAATGAGTTTATTCACAGATAACAAGCTAACACAATAACCAGGAACAACAAGAACATCATGAAAAATAACATTATTAGAAGGTCTCACGTCACCTATATGACTGATAGTGGCAACAGTACCATTAGGGTGACCAACAGAGATGTTGAGATTGGATATATCTACAATATTTACCATACCAACAGTGGAGTAAGCTGTTAGTTAGCCCTAGAGTCAATAATCCAACCCAAAGTAATTGTTTTGACAGAAAACATAGAGTTACCATAAAAGAATTTAGAGAAATTAACATTAAACCAAACGTTAGCCTTAAAGAAAAAGTTTTTACTGCCATATTGGACTGAGTGTTGCTAGAAGTATCATTGATCAAACTTAGGAGTTTCTGCATTTGTTTAGTTGTAAAAGAGTTTGGCGAGTTACAAGAAGAAGTTTGTTTATCCCCAATTTTCATATCACAGTTGGTATTAAAATTAGTTTTAAAACCATTTTGTTTATAAACATTAAGCCCCTTTTTATATCGAGCAAGACACCCAATTAATTCAAAGCATCTCTCAATATTATAACCAATTTGGTTACAATTATAACATGAAATATTTGGGTTAGGACCCCTAAAATTCCTTGTATCATTTCCCTTAAAAGTAGGTTTGTTAGGAGTGTTGGAATTACCCCTTCTATTTGATTAAAGGTCTTAGCAGCAAAAGAGGTGACGTTTATTTTTTATTTAATATGGTCAGAGGTCTCAAGAATTCTCCTATGAGATTCCTCTCTATACACAGTAACATAAGCATCCTTCACATCAGGGAGTGGATCCCTAGTGAGAATAGCAGTCCTAACAGGCAGATAACATAATCAAGACCCATTAGGAACTGCATCAGCCTCATGAATTGCTGATGTAGAGCCAACTCAATGCTAGTAACACATGGGCATTTATCAGCACACACAATTTAAGAAGTTTAGTGACAACATCAAATTCTCTCCAAATTGAGGTAAGCATATGATAATAGTCAGCCAAAGTACTACCTCTAATAAGTGTGAAAACACTTATCTTTTTACCACTTAATTATAATAATAACAAGACCAAAACGTGTATTTTATGTCGTAAAAGTCGGAATTATGCGTGGCTTGTGTTTTTATTGTGTTTTAGGACCAAAAGATGAAAAAGGAAGAAAATACGGGCTTTCACGGGCTTTTATCGAAGAAAAAGACAAAAGACGAAGTCAGAAGATCAAAAGTGCAAGAAGAACGGAAGTCAAAGGCCTATTCTGAATATTCATTGAAGAAAAAGTCTAAAGACGAAAGTTTAACGAAGTCGAAGAACCAAGTCTACTAAAAGAAGAAAATTAGAAAACGAGTTCATGTTATCATTCGACTAATCCCAAGACAAAGTCGAGAAAGACGAGTTATTTAAAAAGACGCGAAGACAAGAGAAAGAAGGAAGCAACAACACCCTCCCCTTATCCTATAAATATTATCCTAATCTTTCATTAGGGGAGTTAGTTAGTTTGTTTTTAAGTAAGGTAATTAGGAGTAGGTGTTACTTTCTCTCTCTAGAATTTTCTTTCAAATTTGCTTAATCTTTCATCTTTTCAATCTTGTAAACGAATCTTAATCTTTTTCATTAATTCAAATCTTTTTAGTTAATTCTTATTCTTCCTTTCTTAATCATAGTCTATTGTTTTGTCTCTTTAATCATGTAGTTTGTATAATTTTGTTGATTGTTCGGTTGATTTGCTTATTAGATTGTGCTTATTGATTTGGTGTGTTTGATGTTTTAGATTATTGTGCTTATTGCTTATTTTTATGTTCTTCTTATTTTTAAATAAGTTGATTTGGTAGATTAATAATTTATAAAAAGTTGATTATAAATATTTTGATTATTTAGTATTTTAAAAGTTTTTACTTTGTGGCTTATTTGCTTTTTCTAAAAATCAATTTGGCTAAAGTTTTGGTTAAGTGCTTATTTAGATTTTGCTTATTTGTCTTAATCCGGGTTTTAAAACCCTCATTCCGACTTGTGTTAGTGTTTCTAGTATTCCGAACTGTTTGTTTCATCTCATTCTGGATTACATGCAAAAGTAACATATTCCGGATTGTTTAAAAACATAGGATTCCGGATTACTTCTCAATCTCTTATTCCGGATTAGCCCCATATCAGTATTCCGGATTCCGTTCTTCATAGGGATTCCGAATTGTGTATGAAACAAAGATTCCGGATTAGGTCTCGCATGTTTTATTTCGGATTATGTGTAAGATGTGGATTCTGGATTGTATGTTGTTTTAGGTATTCCGGATTGTGTCAATACATGCATTCCGAACTAGCTCAATTTTCAGGGATTCCGAATTGTGTTTAAGGTTTGTATTCCGGATCAGAACTTTTTAAAGGATTCCGGATTAGTGTAGAAATTTGGTATTCCGAATTAAGTACATTTCTTTGATTCCGACTTAAGTGTTGATTTGTTTCCCGAATAATTTTTCAATTTACATTTTTCCCGCCAATTTTCTTAAGTTTCATATAAAATTGTTTTGACTTAGTTTAATTTTTAAATTACTTTTCATAAAGTTTAAATCTTTTGTCATTTATTTTTAAAGTTTTAATTTTTAGTTTACAATCTTTAAAGTTTTCAACTTTATTTTAAAATAGATAATCACCTTTCTTTCTTTTTGCCAAGCCATAATCATTCCAAATAAAGATCATTCACATTCACTATCCGCATCTCAATTTATTCAGAAAAACAAGGTTAGATTTTGATGACGTATAGTCCCCAACCGGGTCATGAACCCGGCCCATGGGTACTACCCGCATCCGGCCCATCACGAATGGGTTGGATTGATCAGTTAAGCTTACGGGCTTGAATGAACAGTGGTCGCATGAAATGTGTGCGGCCCATGGCCCGTTACAGCCGGGACAGGGTTAGACAGAATCACAATCCTATTAGGATTGAGATTTACCTTCAAGTATAGGATATACACTCGCCATAATTAGAAGATAACAATCAAGCTAATTATGGTGATTATCTTATACTTGGGTCCGAAGTAAACAGTGAGCCCATTAGGGTTTCACTGCCTATATAAGGAACCCCCAAGGGTTCCACAAAGGTATGACATTCTACAGACTCCAAACTCACATCCGATTCTTAACCCTAACCGATTACTTACTCTCACACCGGAGTCTAATCGTCGGATACATTCCCACGGTAAGCTTAACGCGTGTTGCTTTAGTGTGCAGGATCTCGGCAAGATTATTCACTTGGTGCAAGAGCCGGAGCCCAGCCAACCCGAATTAAGCCTAATTCGGGTATAGCAAGGATCATCCAACTTTTGTATCAACAAGTTGGCGCCATCCGTGGGACCGATACACTAAGCTAGAACAAATTTCATCTCGATCTCTTTCAATGACGAAAGGACATCCGCAAGGAAATCCCAGGAACACGAATCCAGCAAACCGGAAGTCCACAGGGGACGGGACACTCATCCCCACTCAGTCCCCTATCAACCAAAAAGGTGGACCGAATAACCGAAGCGTTTTTCAATCTATGGGTAGGACATGCACGTCCGCTAATACCCCACCACCAACCATGACCATGGACAACCCTGACCCAGGGAGTGCGCCTAAGGCCCCTAACAAGGAGCCACGTAGGCCATCAACTGAAGAAGAAGTGGAAGTCGAACCACTTAGCGACGAAGACCTCGCTCGTGTTTTCACGCAGAACTTTGAGAGGATTGTCCCGGGTATCACGTCAAGGCTAAACCTAGGTAGGAACCTTCATTATAGGCTCAACTTTGGTAGGGCCGTGTCCGGCACGTCTCCTCAGACTCAAAAGAAGAAGAGGGCACGACCCCAGGAACGAAACCTCTTTGAGGAAAACTCTCAACCTCGGAATGTGTTCGAACGTATAGGGGATCGTGTTATGCAGGAACTACTACAATCTCGTGAAGAAGGAGATAGATCCGACGACTCAGTCGAAAGGCCGGACTTGGAATTAACCAGGAACAATCGTCGCACAAGCGTATGGGATAGGGTGAATACCGGGAAGAAGGCTCATAGCTCTTCTCATAAAAGTGATCCTCAGCTGAGAAGTGGGGCACCGCCCCCTTCCCCCGGTTCCTCGGGAGAAGATTCGGATGACCATCCACCCAAGCGTCGCCGACCTAGGCGTACTCCTCCACCACCATCAGACGATGAGGGGTACTACGATGGCCCTTACTATCTAAAAGAATATAAGTAAGTTTCCAACTATCAAAATTTCCGTGACTACCACGGACTCATAAATATTATTCCAAGTGTTCAGATAATGTTACAAAAGATAAAGTGCCGTGGACATCCGCGGATGAATGTTTTGTTACAAACCAAATTGTTCAGAAACTACATCAATAAAGGAACACCCTACATTAGGGGGAGAAACTTACCTATCTCCCGTTGCTCTTCGGCTACTCGAGGCAATGGTTCACCATGGTCTTTCCTGTCCAGAGCCCGAGCCGCGTTCACTTCCAGCACTTCACTTAATAGCTGCTCACCAACTACGATCCTGGTGACGTCCTCATAAATGGGAAGAGTGAGTTGGCTGGGGGAGGGTGTGAAGTGTGTCCGAGAGTGTCCCTCATCCTACGAGAAGTCACCAAGGCTTAGCTTCTCCATGATCTCCTTGTTGGACGCATCCTTCGTAGCCTCGAGCTCAGCCAAGAAGGGGTACTCCAGATCTCGCATGGCAGCCATGGACGCGGTCATCTTCTCTGCGGCTCTAGTGTTAAAGTAAGCATGTTTAGTAAAATTTTGCTTCTTACTTATTAACTCTGCGGCATTAACCATCCCCTCATGACGGTCGTGGTTGATGCCATCTGATACAAGATCTGCAAATTGCTTCACGAATTGAGGGGCCTCCAACACTTTTGTAACGACCATGCGCGTCCTATGACCCACCATCCACCTGCGACCGGCAATGGCTGCAAGTAGTTGGGGGTACAATATTTCATCGCGGTCTGCGGTAAGGGCATTCAGCTCCATATCTTTTTATACGGAAGCCTCCATCAACTATTCCGCCACGGCCCTTTCTTTGGCAAGCTCCTCTTTCAACATCTCCTCGTCTTGGATCAATACCTGTGCGTCTTCAAGCTCCTTCATGAGGGTGGATACTTGGTCAGAGGAGGTCTTCGCCAACGCTTCTGCCGCGGTCACCTGCATATGGTACATTAAGTTTAGAATAAAGAATAATGTGGACGTGGGTGTGATGCTATACAGATACATACCTTCGCGGTTGCGGTCTCAAGTTGGGATTCAAGCTCGGCTACCCGTTGATCATGAGCATTGGCATGCACGGCTTGTTCTTTGATGGTGGCTTCAGCAGTAGCAAGTTGGGACTGGAGGGCGACAATCTGGGATTCATTGTCTTCAATCATTTTCTCCCTCCGACCATTCTTCCTCTTTAGAGAGTCAACATGCTCTAAGGTGGCCTCAAATCTTACCCGCATGGAAGTACCCATAGCCATCTGATGCACCAAGGCACCATTATATTCATCCACTAAGTCGGCGTGACTTAGTGAATTTATATCCTTTACCAGGCCGGGTGGAATGCAGTTGTTCAGATAGTCCTGGCATTCTTCAGCTTCCCTCATTCTAGAAGCGGTGGTTATCTTCCAATCAGGGTTGAAGTGTGTATAGGGGTCGGACACCGATATCTCTTATGAAGTCGTGGGAGTGCCTTCCTCGAAGGCTAGGCCAGATTTGGTCGTTGCAGCATGGAGGGCGGGTTCCTTCTCCTTCCTTGTCCCTTGGACAGGCGCGACACCAGCTTGTTCATCCCTGCAACAAAAAATTGAAATAAACATTAATCTTGTCTACGGAAGGACGTACCTTTTACTTAAAGAAAAGTAATGACAAGCATGTGCGGAGGACTTACATGTTGGTTTTCTCCAGCTCGGACGTAGTGGGGGGCACCTGAGTGACTGGCTCGACATCTGGTAACGACACTTCCGGAGCTATGGGAGTAGCCTGCGCCGTCCCTGAGGCATGGTTGGTGCTCTCATCAGATTGGTAAAGGGGGTGGTCCTCACGCAGTCTTTTGGCAGGGGCATTGTGTTCCCCTATCAAAGCCCCAGTAACTCTCTTTACCCGCTTATTCTTCTTACGGGTGCGTTTGGGGACGGGGTGGGGTTCTTCCTCCTCCTCCTCTTCTACTCGTTGCACCTCCTCCTCGTCATCACCCAGCATAATGGATTGGTTGGAAGTGTTTGTTCACTCGTTGAACTAAAACCGCTCCTACCGCAAAATCACTAGCATCGCACATGAGCTCGAAAGGTAACTCCCAATTCGGAGAGACTAAGACCGGTGCCTTAGTTAATTTACCTTTAAGAAATTCGAAAGAGTCGAGACATTCTTGAGAAAAGATGAAAGGAGCATCCTTTTCTAAGAGATGAGTCATTGGTCGAGCTATCTTAGAGAAATCTTGGATGAAACGACGATAAAATCCCGCATGACCTAAAAAACTTCTAACTCCTTTGATGGTTGTAGGTGGAGGCAACTTAGCAATGACGTCAACTTTAGCACGGTGGACTTCGATACCGGCTTTGGAAATTTTATGATCAAGAACAATACCTTCTTTTACCATAAAATAGCATTTTTCCCAATTAAGAATGAGACTAGTGTCTTCACACCGTTTAAGCACACGTTCTAAATTGGCAAGGAAAGATGAGAAAGAATTACCATAGACCGAGAAATCGTCCATAAAGACTTCCATAGTTTCTTCAACCATGTCATGGAATATAGCCATCATACACCTTTGGAAAGTCCCAGGAGCATTGCATAAGCCGAAAGGCATTCTTTTGTAAGCAAATGTTCCATAAGGACAAGTGAATGTGGTTTTCTCTTGGTCTTTTGGATCGATAGGAATTTGAAAATACCCGGAAAAACCGTCTAAAAAGCATTAATAGTCATTTCCCGCTAAATGCTCGAGCATTTGATCCTTGAAAGGAAGAGGAAAATGATCCTTACGAGTGGCATCATTGAGCTTGCGATAGTCTATGCAAACTCGCCAACCCGTGACAAGTCGAGTAGGAATCAACTCGTTGTTTACATTGGGAACAACGGTTATTCCGCCTTTCTTAAGCACACAATGGACAAGACTAACCCATGGCGAATCCGAAATAGGGTAAATCATTCCGGCATCTAGAAGTTTGATAACTTCTTTCTTGATGACGTCATGAATTTTTGGATTAACCCTTCTTTGGCTTTGGATTGCGGGTTTAAAGTCATCTTTCATGAGAATTTTATGAGTGCAAAAGTTAGGATCAATTCCGCGGATGTCGGAAATTTTCCAAGCAATTGCTTTCTTATGATTTTTGAGCACATCGATAAGTCGAGATTTTTCATCCTCTTTTAAGTCCTTTGAAATAATGACGGGTAACTTCTTATTGTCTTCTAGGAAAACGTATTCAAGATGAGACGGTAAATCCTTAAGCTCTAAATCTGGAGGATTGTCAATGGAAGGCTTAGTCAAATTCGGATCATCGTTTGTAACTTCCTAAGGAGTAGGTGGGGAAATATGGTCCTCATTGAGAAGTTTCTCAATGGTACGAATGTCTTCATCCCAATCGGAGGGAGAATCGTCATATTTTAAGTCCACATCCCCTAAAGTTGCTTCAAATTCTTTTAAAAGAAAGTAACTTTCTCCAAAAGGAGTCAATGAAGGAGCAATAGAGGCAACGGTCTCAACAATGGGTAGAGAAGAAAAACCAATTTTACAAGCGTCTTTGAAATGTTCTTCACAAGCCTCATCAAGTACGTCAATGAAATTAACGCTCTCGTGTTCATAAGGTTGCTTAGAAAGTTTACCCATGTTGAAGACGATTTTGTCGTCACCGACTCTCATGATCAATTCGCCCGCGGCTACATCAATGAGAGTGCGACCGGTCCTCAAGAATGGACGTCCAACGATTAATGGAACACGGGGATCCATCTCGTAGTCAACGACAACAAAATCCGCTGGAAAGGTGAATTTGTCGACACCGACGAAGACATCTTCGGCTATCCCCACAGGATAAGCAACCGTACGGTTAGCTAACTCCAATGTCATTCGTGTGGGGACTAGCTCGGGTATAGATAATTGTTTCCAAACGCTTAATGGCATTAAGTTGATACTAGCTCCTAGATCGGCTAGGTCCATACAATTCTCTACCCCGGGAAAGTTGCAAGGAATGAGAAAGCGACCCGGATCACCAAGTTTGGTTGGTAATTTCCTTAAGAGAACCGAGAAGCAATTCTCATTAAGTTGGGTTTGAGCAATATCAAGGAGTTTTTCCTTATCACTGAGAAGATCTTTGAACATTTTAGCATATTTAGGCATGTGAGCGAGAGCCTCGGCAAAGGAGATGTTGAAATTTAATGGTTTAAACATTTTAAGAAAGTTTGAAACTTGAATATCATCCTTATTTTTCAACTTCTCTTTCCTCAACCTTGAAGGATAAGGTATGTCGGGTTGAGAGGAAGGCTTTGGAATGGAATTCTCACTCACATCCTTGGGTGGTGGAGGGGTAGAAGTAGAAGGTGGAGGAGTTGGTGAAGGGGGCTGGTTATCCTTTGTCACAATCACCGGAGTAGGTTTAGGAATCTCGGGTTCCTTATAAGCTTTTCCACTTTGGGTGGTGATTGCTTTCATCTCCCCTCTTGGATTAGCAACGGTGTTACTCGGAAGAGAACCTGAAGCAGAGGGTTGACTACTTGGGAAGAAACTAGCCATCATATCCCTTAAGTCATTCGTTTGATTGCTTAAAGAGTTTTGCATGTCATTCCTAAGCTCGACTCGAAGATCATTCCCTTGTTTCGCTATGTCACCTTTCAAATTAATAATTTGACTCTGAAGATTCTTCAAAAGCGCGTCATTAGTTGTTATGTAAGTTTCAACCTCGTGGTTAAATGGCGTGGGTTGGTTGGGAGGGGGAACTTGGTAAGCGGGTGGTTGATAGGTGTTTGGTTGGTAAACTTGATTATTTCCTTGAGGTGGATATGGGTTTCTTTCGGTTTGATATTGATTAAGAGCTCGAGGTTGATTTTGATTGTTGCGACTGAATTTGTTTTGGTTTTGAGGAGGAAAACCGGGTGGTGAAAGAAAGTTATTTGAACGATAACTTAGCAAATTGCGGTCACCTTGAGGACGTGCTTGATAGCCTCCCGTAGAGAAGTTACCGTTAGCCGCATACACGTTTTCCAGATTGTCATGAGTAGAAGGACAACCGGTGTATGAATGAGGACCTCTGCAAGTCTCACAAGAAAGTGCTACAGCTTTAGCTTGTTGAAATTGGTTTGTAGCCATGGTTAAGAAATTTTTGTTCATCTCGGCTATTTGGCGGGTGAGTTCGGTTAACTCTGGGTTTAATGAAGTAAAAGAAACATTGGCCCTCAGGTTATTTCTTGAAGATGCGGATGAATCCCAATTTTTGTGATAAGTGGTCATGTTCTCTATAAGCTCTCTACACTCCTCAGGTCTTCTCTTCATAAATGTACCACCGGCGGCGACATTAATCGTATCACGATCACGAAAAGTTAAACCATTGTAGAATGTATCAATTAAAGTGACAGGGAGCATATTATGGTTAGGACAACGACCGATCAAGACATTATAACGTTCCCAAGCATCGAAAAGAGACTCATCAGGTTCTTGAGTGAAACCACTGATTTGATTTCTAAGACTAGTTACCATGGATGGTGGAAAATATCTTGACAAAAATTTTTGAGTCATCTCGTCCCATGTATGAATTGAGTTTTTAGGAAGACGATCAAACCATTTTTCGGCATGGTGGGATAAAGTGTGTGGAAAAAGATGAAGGCGGAGAAAATCCATGGAAACACCGGGCAATTTCATGCTTTGAGTGACGGTTATGAATTTATCGAGGTGTTTGTTGGCATCATCATCCGGTAATCCGCGAAATGGACAAGCATTTTGAACTTGTTGGATCATGTGATGCTTCAACGAAAATTCGGGAGCCGTGATTTGCATCGGCGCAATTGGTCCTGCACGTCCATTCATAGTTGGTTGGCAAAGCTCCTCCATTGTACGAAGGTCGGGTTGAGGGTCATGGTTGTTATTATTGACATTGGGGTGAGGTGGGTTATTATTATTATGCACACCGGCCATATCTAAGTCTCTACGAGTCTCGGGTTCAAGATAAGACGAAGATCGAGTACGCATACACTAAAAATGAAATACAATATTTTTGATTTTTTTTTTCTTTTTTTATTTTATATTTTTTAGGATTTTTTGAAAAAATTTATGCTTGAAAATAACGTTCCCAAAAGAACGGATCCCAAAATACAAATTTTCTCACAAAAACCCATTAATCTTTACGAAAAGAGCCGGCAGCGGCGCCATTTTAATAAAGCTTTTTTGGCACCTTTTGCATATGTGTACTCGTTCGTTCTCGGTATCTAATCGAATTGATCACGGTTTAAGGTGGAAATATTGTAATTGGTCACTAAAAGGGGGAGCTTTTGATTAGCTATTTCTACTGATAATATAAACGACAAAGTTATTAAACATAAAAAAAAGAAATCTAACCTTGATTGGCGGGAAAAGAAAATTTGTAAATTAATTCCACAAATAGGAAGGAAAACTCAAACCTGTCAGAATACCCCCTGTCGGAATACCCCCTGTCGGAATACTATCGGAATGATGGATCACCAATCCTATCGAAATGATGATCGAAATAACTAAAACTGTATCGGAATAACAGATGGTAACAACTATCAGAATATGTTAAGGAAAATCCGTCAGAAAGTCTGTCGGAAACACCGTCGGAATGATGGATCACGAATCCTAACGGAATGATGATCGGAATAACGATCGGAATAACTAAAACCCAATTCTATCAGAATACTCAATCGGAAAAACAATCGGAAAAACAATCGGAATACATAAACCCTTTTCCGATGGAGGTCATCGGATAACTGTCGGAAAGGAAAACCCTTTTCCGATGGAATGTAAAATACAATAAGCAAAACTGAATAAGCTCTTTTTAATAAGCACTAACTGAAACTTGACCAAATCAATAATGAAAAGAACTAATTAAGCACGAATAAGAAACTTTCAAAACACTAAATAAGCAAGATTTATAAAATAAACTTTTAAAAAGATTAAACTTTTAAAACACTTAAAAGGAAATAAGCTAAACACGAAATAAGCTAAAAACACGAAAAATTTGAAATCATCACTCGTACGAAACTGATAAGAACAACAAGTTAAAAACTTTAATCAAAATAAGCATAAAGAAGAAAACAAGTTACCTACTTTGAACCGAATCAAAATCTAGATTAAAACAAGAAAGGTAGAATAAGATAGATTATGAAAAGCTTTTAATTAAAGATAAAGATTCTAATACAAGATTAAAACTTTGAAAGAAAATGAAAGAAATCTAGAGAGAGAAAGTAGAAGAATCTACTCCTACCTCTCTCTACAAGATATGAACTCCTCAAAAAAATAAAAATGACTAACTCCTATAAAATGAAGCTGTAGGAGTATTTATAAGAGAGGAGAGTTGGTAGGATGCTTCCTTCTTTCTTCCTTTTGTCTTCTCGTCTTTTTAAATGACTCGTCTTTCTCAACTTTGTCTCGAGATTAGTCGAACTCGTCTTCTAATTTCTTCATTAATTAGATTTGGTTCTTCGACTTCGCCAAACTTCCGTCTTTAGACTTTTTCTTCGATAAATCTTCAGAATAGGTCTTTGACTTCCGTTCTTCTTGCACTTTTGATCTTTTGACTTCGTCTTTTATATTTTTCTTCGATAAAAGCCCGTGAAAGCCCGTGTTTTCTTCCTTTTTCATATTTTTGTCCTAAAACACAATAAAAACACAAACCACGCATAATTCCGACTTTTACGACATTAAATACACGATTTGGTCTTGTTTTTATTATAGATAAGTGGTAAAAGGATAAGTGTTTTCACACTTATTACAAAGATTCCGGATTAGGTCTCGCATGTTTTATTCCGGATTATGTGTAAGATGTGGATTCCGGATTGTATGCTGTTTTAGGTATTCCGGATTGTGTCAATACATGTATTCCGAACTAGCTCAATTTTCAGGGGTTCCGAATTGTGTTTAAGGTTTGTATTCCGGATCAGAACTTTTAAAGGATTCCGGATTAGTCTAGAAATTTGGTATTCCGAATTAAGTACATTTCTTTGATTCCGACTTAAGTGTTGATTTGTTTCCCGAATAGTTTTTGAATTTACATTTTACCCGCCAATTTTCTTAAGTTTCATTTAAAATTGTTTTGACTTAGTTTAATTTTCAAATTACTTTTCATAAAGTTTAATCTTTTGTCATTTATTTTTAAAGTTTTAATTTTTAGTTTACAATATTTAAAGTTTTCAACTTTATTTTAAAATAGATAATCACCTTTCTTTCTTTTTACCAAGCCATAATCATTCCAGATAAAGATCATTCACATTCGCTATCTGCATCTCAATTTATTCAGAAAAACAAGGTTAGATTTCCCTATTTTATTTTCATATTTATGTTTAATATTTTTCACGTTTATATTACAAGTAGAAATAGATAATCAAAAGTTCCCCCTTTTAGTTACCAAAAACGATAATTCCACCCTAACCCGTGATTAATTCAAATTGAATCGAGTACGAACAACACTAAAAAACACACATAAAAATCTTGTCATATTAACCTCCTTGTTTAACATAAGCAATCTTTTGAAGTAAACTATAAACAACATAGCCATCAACTTTATCATAAGTTTCATTCAATTCTTTCCACATAAAAGCAAATTGCGGGAGTAATCAAAGCCCATATAAACATTACTAGAAATAATATTCATAATCTAAGTAAGAACCATAGCATTGCATCAATCCCATAAGGCACACATAACATCATCAGAGTAAGACCCTCTTAAACAAGAACCATCAACAAAGCCAAACTTGTTTCTAGCTTGTAAATCAAGTATGATAACATTATTTTACATTCTATAGTTTTCAGTACCAAGCAGTTTGAAAGGATCCAGAGCAGAGCTACTATTATCACTATTGTGAATATGAAGGGGATTACCAGCATCCAAGTTTCTAATAATAGCAACAGGAGTAGGATTTGTCAGAGGATCACCTCTACCACCATTTCCTCCACCACCACCAGAAGGTGTAGGAGGAGGAGGTATACTACTCATACTTCACAAACAATATAACACAAGCAAACAACACAGAGATACAAAGCAGATAAGCAACAAAACATGTAGTCAATCAAGAATAATAAACAGACAAGCAAGAAACAATATGAAAGGCAGACAAGAAAAAATAAATAGGCAAAGAGACCCAAATAAAGGGTTACTAGGAATGCTAGCTATAAACTAGGATTGACCAGAGCAGGTATCCACACCAGTCAAGCTAGAGGGTCAAGGAGTTAACCGAATCCGTTTGCACCCACAATACTAGCAACAATAACCTAATATAAACCAATAAGGATGCAAGTAAGGAGATGAAAAAAAGACTTACACTGCAATAAGCAATCATAATCAATGATATAGACACCAAGACTCTAGATTCACTTAGTCTAGAGTATGGGTGAGCTTAGAACAAGAAACCCCCAAAAATAAAATTAGGGTTTCGAAACCCTAATTTTATTTTTACCTGTAAACACCAAGAAACTCAACGGCACCACCAATACAAGCTTCCATAACTCCAGAAAACCCAAGAACTAAGGCCAGAATACAAAATCCCCAAAAAATAAAATTAGGGTTTACAAACCTTAATTATGATTTTATCAAATAATCAAACCAATACCACTAAGAGAACAATAAGAGTAACCTTACAAACCAGCTAAATCCAGAACCACCAGATCTACAACCTCATCTCTGATAGCATGTTAAAAGTATAAGCAAATAACATGGACAACAGATTTAATCACTCAACCAATCTCCCTTTAGTGATATTTATTGAAGATTCAAAGTACTGATTACAAAACAAGGATTAGTCCTCAAACGAGTGTTAATCAAACATACAATAGAAAGACTGATAGTCCCAACTAGGTTGGTCTTATCATCTTAAATCGTAGATCACTCAAACACACGATACAAGATGAAATAATATCTCCCAGATCAAAGATCATTGAGAGAGAAGAGAGAGAGAGAGCCAAGAGCGGCTGTGTGTAAAAATATGTGAGTGATAACCCTAAATTAATAGGACTTAGGGTATTATATCTTGATATCCCAACGAATAGAAAAGCACACCAAGTGAAGTCAAATACACCAATCCCGCTGGAGCCCAAAAAGAAAGAATACAAGATTGAGAAAAGTATTCCTTCAACTATGTACCTATAAACAAAAAACAACCAAAAAGGAAACACAACAAATACCTTGGAAAGTTTGTTAAATCAAAATATCTTGATAAATAATCAAGACTTTGAACGCGGTTGATCGCAACAGATAAACGTAAGGCTAAATAAGAGACATATCTTTTTTTGGTGATTGTCAACTTATATGGCGCATCACAGCGAACAATGTGGTGATTTCTAATAGCACTTTCTTCGAATTTAGTTAAAAATTTACCATCTCTGACGGGATAAGCTAAACCTTAGTGGTTTGAGAATTATAAACAACATAATGAGCCATTGTTGTTTTCTGAAATCGAAGGTTGGTTCCAGCGTGTGACGGTGTGTCTTCATGAATACAATCGAGTGTCTAATATTTTTTCTTTGGAGTTTATTTACAAGCCGATGACGTTGACCTCGTCAATTGACTTTTTACGGTGTAGGGGGTTATGGTATAACGAGGTGATATGTTTTTTTCGTTTTTAGAACCTATAAACGAGGGTGTAGTGGTAACAGTTTTCCGCGGTGGCATTGAGTTTGCGGCTAAACATGGCCTATCATATATGTTGATCAGACCTACAACTCTAATACCATGTAGAAAATGTATGATGTTTTTCCATGTACATGTCACATGGCAAAAACATTCCTTTTAGCTTAGATTTAGGTGGCTTCATCGGGTTAACATCGAGAACGTTTCGGGCCTTAGAGAAAAGGGTGTCATCACACAAGAAATATGTCATGCCCACATGGAAGGGTTTTTTCGCGGCATCGTAACCATAGTGCCTCCTTCTAGTGCCATTTGCTAAGCAAATTAACTAGCACTTCGCTATTTTAAAGAAGTCTATTTTTTTAATTGGGTTTTATCGAGTTTATACTTCAATTGGGGTATGTTAGGCCGCAAAAATGATGCTTCGGCTTGAGTGATATTTTGGTGTATAAATGTGATAAAGGAATGCAAATGTTACGTTGATGTGATGAAACAATTTAAGTCATGACACCGATGTTCTACGATGAAACATATGAAACTTTATTCCAAATTTTTTAGGGTTAATAACACAAAAGTTACTGAAGTTTGTCAAAAAATTCGATTTTGTTACTAAAGTTTAAAACCTAACAGATAGGTTACTCAAGTTTACAGGTTTATTACGTGGGTTATTGAACTTTTAAATAAACTCCACTCACGTTGCTCTATGGAAGGGCTGTCGGTTCAAAAGGTATTTTTTAGCACCTTATTGTGGGTCCCATCTTATATATACCCAAATAACTAATTTATTTATAAAACATCCCAATGGACACATTAATTTTACATTGACCATTATACCCATTTACATCTATCTTCTTCAAAATTATTATATCCCTCAATCACCTTCTCATGTATCTTCGTAACAAAAAGTTTTGAAAAACCTAAATTTTGATTCAAAAATAAAACGTGCACACACATTTCTAATTTTAAATGGTTTTCCTGCCCAACATAGCCACATATGTGATTATAAAACTCAAAATGTCTAACATATGTGATTATAATTACTACGAAGTATAAAAAAGATTATCCAATACTAACATATACTTATTTCTTATTTTCTGTTCGAGTTACTCGGGTCAACTCGACTAACATGAATTTGAAGTCAGATCGGATGCCGGGTATAATAATTATATCTAATTCGGGTCAACTCGATTGACCTGAATAAAAAATTTTCTTTTTTTATTTTTAAATTTATATTTAATATATTTTCTATTAAAAAGAGTAAAAAAAATATTTTATATTTTACTCGAATTCGGATTGAACCGAACCCGAATAGACCCGAACCCGATTAACCCGAGTTGAAATCAGGTCAGGTTCGAGTAAATTATTTTTAGTCTTGACTCGAATTCAACTCGACTCGAATAACCCAAACCCGATTCCCAACCTTATACTTAAGAATGGTTCAATCTGTGTTATGTTTTATATACTTCGTATTACAGATCAACATGTAATGTTAATTGTGCTCAAATGTTACCTATGAAAAAAAGTGTTGAAAGGGTAGTGAATCTCCCAAAATGTAATTAATTATATGAGTTATCAAATCATTTTGTAAGTACAATTAAGTTATTGCAGAAGTGATACAACTTTTGTGATCATAGGTTACATTATAAATATTCATCTGTAGATGTTGTTATGGTTTAATTGAGAGTAATGTTGTTATGAGGTCAACCTTTTTAGATTCAAAAATTCGGATGAACTTAAGTAATTTTGTTAATCTATAATGACGGAGATAATGATTGTTGATTTTGATAGTCCGGGTATAAGTGACGCGGTAGTAATAAACAAAATGAAAATTTATTTTTATGTTTATTTTTTTTATCAAAATTATGCCAAATAGGAAAATGACCTGTAAATACAGGTTAAAACTTAAAGAGTAACTCAAATAACCGGTAAATCAAACTTGAATAACCTATCTGTTAGATTTTAAATTTTAGTAACAAAATCGAATTTTTTGACAAACTTAGTAACTTTGGTGTATATATTAACCTTTTTTTAGTAGAGGTATATGAAAATTTCTAAATTTTAGATTATTTTTTTAGAGCGGCATTTTTTTTACAACATATATCACATATTTCAAGATGTATCTCGCACGTGTCTCAAGCGAGAATCAGGTTTTGTTGATAATAAGTTTGTTTTATTAACTGTGATAGTAAGTAAATTGATTTAATAGAAAAAATGAATTTATTAAGTTATCATACTTCAATATTATTTTATAAAAGAGATTAGACCCTCTCTTCATTTAATACTAAAATATTAAGTAGTACAAACAACATATTAATGCAGCCAAGAAAATTAAATTTAAGTAATACAAGATTTTAATGTATATGTACAACTTTATATCTCTAATATATATACAAAGCATTTAATCATACTTAATTAAAACATAATTAATAATACAATTAAAACACCTCATCACCATAATTTACAAGCAAAATAACACATCGTACAAATCTCCTTTATAATATTTTTCTCCCTTTTTTCTTGCAATCATATGTACAAATCACTTTTTGATTGATCTTCTCATTCAAATGTTCAAAAGATGTTAGGTCAATTCTTGTATTTAATTAAGTTTCGAAAATAAAGTTACACATATTACATTTTATATATTTACGCCATAAGTAATAATATCCTTATATCAAAATTACGTTTTTTATACATCTTTTTAGGTGAAAACTATCGTCATCCATAAATTATTGCTATGAAAGACGAATAACCGAATAACATTCACTCTCAAGAAACCTTAGTCACAGGGTAACCACCGCCGCATCGCGCGGGTACCCTGCTAGTATTGTATAAATAAGTTTGTTTGTGACTTAATAAAAACGATGATTTAAAGGGTAAATAGTATAAAAAGGTACTCAATTTAAAAGTAATTTCCAATCCAGTATTGCACTTTTTTTATTGCATAAAAAGACACCCAACTTATTTTTTTAGCCAATTTGGGTGTTCTCGTTAAATATTTAACAATCTTTTGCTAACTTTTTTACATTTCAAGTCCACCGCTATTACGACCACCATCAATCAAAACGTTGCACGCACCTGTTTAGCAAAGCCGAATTTTGTTCTTTTGCTGAAATTAAACGAAGAACTGGATAAAATGAACAATTCAAAAGTCGACATTTATTTATAATGTAAGAAAAAAAATGTGATATCTTAATTGGAAATGGTCTTTAAATTGGGTACGTTTTTGTGTCATTTGCTCTAATTTAAATTATTAAGTAATAAAATTGAGTCTATATATATTAATCATGTGTTAAATTAACGTGAGTTAGTTATGTTTAATTAACAAACGACTTAAGACAGACACATTTAATTTTATTGTTTAATATTTTCAAACGTCTTACTTTATTAAGTTATAAACAAACAAATTTCTTATAACTTAATAAATTTAGTTTTCTTCTTCTTATTATAGACATTTAAGTTATACTCAAACAACACATTAATAAAAAAATAACAAATAAGTTTTTTAGACTCACAATCTCTAAATCGGTGAGGAACTCATACCTAACTCTAAATCGATGAAAAACTCATACTTAATAATATCTGTAGTGACCAATTGAACTAAGTAAGTTGATTAATTTCCTCTCATGTCACCATTTCATTGGGTATTGGATGTAATAGCTTTTGTTAATTACCAGTTGTGTCACGGTGATTAGTAAGAAACATGTTGCAGCTATTGAGCATATCTATCTGGGTTCTATTATAAATATCCCCTACTTCACTTAAAAATATAAAAAAAGTACGAAAGATGCTTTTTGTCCCCTTTATGTTTCAGTCAGACATATTTTTTATTAGTTTTTGTTTTGTGATTTTTGTCTGTTTAATATTTTTGAGCCACAAATACTTATTATTTGGCACTTTTTCACAGTTTTATAACAAATACAAAATTATAAAAATACAAAAAAAAATAAAAAAATAAAAGAAAAATAAAAAAATAAGAGGATATATATGGTGAAAAAATGGGTCTTTATAACCTTGCCCTATCATGTGAATCATTCTTACGTAGCACATGTTAAATTTGCATGTATAATCATTCTGTCCCTCACCTTTATCCTCACGTTTTTATCCCATGTCAGTAATTAAGTTTTAAGGAAGGTTAACTAGGACAACGATTTGAACTTGTAGATTATCTTGTAACAATATTAACTCTAAAGTCCGGTTATTTTAGAAATTATAGATTAAAAGAAACATAGAGGGATTATTTTTGCTAAAATGTCCAAAATTTGCAAAAAAACGACGGAAGAACTAAATTGTAAATATGACGAAAACTGGTTATCACAAGTGATATATCGTTACTAATAAAAACAATGATAAATATCACTAGAGATAAACCAATGAAATCACTAGTGATATTTCATTAACATAGTTACTGCGTAATATCCCAGTGATATTTCATTATTTTATTAACAGTGATTTTTCATTGATTTTCGGTAGTGAATATCACGAGTGATAATTCATTACTCCGTCATATTTACAACTTTGGTACCTCCGTCTATTTTTTCAACTTTTGGACATTTTGGCAAAAATAGCCCTTCCATGTTTTTTTTTTTAAATCTTATGTTAATCTCTACCATTAGATCAAAAATAAATGAAGGGTGGGGATTTGTCCCATGGTTTCCACAAAAAATAAGGATGCAAAATAACTTTTCTCTAAGCATAAATTTTACCGCTTTCCGATTAACCAAATTGTTGCATTATAATCTTTTATTTTTATTATTTTTTTCATCTCATTTTTATTGTCCACTTTTTTATTATAGTATGTCTCAGATTATTTATTGATTAATAAAAATAAGTAGAAAAATTTGATCAAATTTATTATTATACTCTTGTTTAAAATTAATATTATAAGATATAAAAAGAATTTAATTAATTAGCTAATGATAAAATCGTTATTTTGTTAAAGTGTAGAAAAAAACTGTAATAAATAAATATTTATTAAAATATGTATTTTTCATTTTAAACAATAATTTTAGGACGAAGAGAGTATATTTTTTTTAAGTGACACACTTTTTGCATGTTTTAAATAGTAAAATAATTACATCATCATTACAAAACTTTAACAGTTTACTATATAATCAAACGTTACAATTTAAGCCTTGATAAATCATAAATATCACATGAATATGCCGAGGATGGACATTAAACAGCTAAGGAATAAGTGTAACACACAATTATGAGAAAAAGAAAATTCAAATTCAGATAAATACAAAAATACATAACCAACACAATCACATAAATTGTGGCTTTACGACTTGCTCTTGACCATTCCTAAAACTTTCTTCTAAGTTTTTACTCTGAGTTCTCTCTACCGTTTAACACAAAACACAGTGAAAATTAACAATGAGTTCGTCGTCCAGTCGAACAAAAATGACGCTATATACGCTATTGATAATGGCGTTGTGTCTAAACGCCATGATGGTTAAAGGGGAAGTGTACAAGGTTGGCGGTCCATCTGGTTGGACCGCCTACTCAAACTCCAGTAATTCGGATTGGGCATCTTCCAAAACGTTTTATCTTCATGACGTTCTTAGTAAGTACCTTCGTTTTCATTTCGTTCTAATACCATTAATTTTTTTTACTTCTTTAGCTTGAATTTGTTTACACATGCATAAATACAGTAAACTTGATCTACCATGGAATACATATTTTCACTCCAAATTTATCAATGTAATAAAGATCGTGGATCGTTAGTTAGCCGGTCGATCATAACTTGTAATCACTTTAAGCGGAATTAATCGGTAATTTATTGGATCGGCAATTTTAGCAAATTATGAGTATTTTTGGCATGTTTTGAGTATTTTTAACGAGTTTTAGGTATATTTGACACTATTAATATCATATATATAGACGGTTTCTATAAGTGATAAACACAAGTTTATAGTGAGTTTTCAGTAATTTTGGCAAGATATGTAGTTTGCCGTCAAGTTTGACCTCCCTTAACTGTCGTTGACCATAACTGATCATCGTCAATCGTGTTTTACATAAATCGACAAGATTGATGGTTTTAAAATGAATAAGTGACGATTAATTGTTTTATAGACTTTTTTTTACAACACTCAGATTTATACTAAAAAATAAAGTTGAGTAGAGTTTTGTGATTGAATCTACATTCCATTGTGAAAAAAGGACTTTCTCCATAAAAAGAAAGTAATACGTGTTAGTAGTCCATTCAATCATTTACATATGCATTTACTGGTTTACTCTTGAAAAATAAATGGTCTTAAATGTGTGAAAACTATAACATTCTACATTTAGTAACTCGTATTAAATTAAAGTTTTTTTTTTCAAACTTATTAAATTTCTCAAACTTTTTACTATTTTGAGCAACCTAGGGTCAAATTCTGAAGTCATTGTTATTGATTACGTTTATTATTAGTTTTTTTTTTACTTTTTATATTGTTTGTGATACTAAAAAATTTTGTAACTTCAATTTGTTGATGCAACAGTATTCGAGTACAATGCAACGACTGACAATGTAGTCCTAGTGACTCACTCAAATTACCGCTCGTGCAACACCTCGGCTCCACTAAAAGTTTACAACTCGGGCAATGACACATTCACCATCAAGTCGGCACGCCATTTCTACTTCACTAGCAATTTTACGGGTCATTGTGATGCTGGTCAGAAGCTGTATGTCAAGGTCCAAAAACAGTCTCATCATGTCACAGCCGTGAGCCCAAGTCCCTCAGGAGCAACACAAGGGGATTCAAAAACTATAGCACCTAGCCCGACGGAAACTAGTGCTGCGCCAAGAAGTGGTCCCAACGGGATGTTTATGAACATCGTTGGTGTGGCGCTAAGTGGCCTTGTGATCTTGGCTAATGGTAATGCCTAGATAGAAAGATAACAAAGTGCAAGTAATTGATTTGATCTTGTAGTAACTTAAAGAACCTTAACTAGCATTTTAGTGCTTCATCTGATCTTTTGTGTTTTGTTTGTGGACTTGTTCTAGTTATGGTTTATTATCATTGAAATCATACTTAATATAAAAGTTTCAAATATATTTTTTTTTTATAGTTTCATAGTTGTGAATTAAAGTTAAGGGTGCGTTTGGTTTGCAACCATCAACCACTATGGATATGATTTTGATAGGAGGGTGGTATAATATCAAGGGTATTGATTTGATTGTTTATGTTTGGAATAAAAATTCGAATATCGGTATCATAGAATAGATCCCATGTTTAGTTATTTGAGAAAATATAACTATACCCTTAAATTAATAGTAAAATTAAAATTGCGGACTTTATGTTTCCAAATAATATACGCATCATTTTTTAAGCCCAAATCCGTTTAACAAAAAAATAAACTAAAAGTTTTTAACATTCAAGGATTGTTCTTGTACGGTTTTATTTTTTGTTGTCCGTAAAAGCAAACAAAACGAAAGAACTCATTAACAATAGAAAGATGAGACAAAAAAATTTATAAGATAAAAAGTAAAATCTTTTTTTTAAGGAAAAATATAAAACCTCCACACAATAAAAAAAAGCATGGCCAACAAAGAAATTTCACTAAGTTGTAAAAGTCGCATAAATCATTTAGAAATTTTTTGGTTTGATGGTGCAAAAAAGGAAATGATGAGTGATCTTGGGCTTTTCAAGAATTATCCATTTTTCTTATAACTAGAATTTGGGTCGGTTCGGGTTGATTCATATGACCCGTTTATTAAATAGATCAGGTTCGAGTTGAGAAAAAATTAAACGAGTCAACCTATATAAAATATTTTTCTTATATTAAAAACTAGTTATATTTTATTATATGAGTTAAATGAGCATCTCAAAATGCGTTAAACTTGTTTAACCACGTATAGTGTGGCAACCTTTATATATTAAATATGTTAAATGAGTCGGGCGGGATTTAAGCCTATGCGAGCTGTGCATGTGCACAGGGCTCAAAATCTTTGAAGGTCACTTGATCGAGTCACCCGGTTACCGGTTCGTCCTCCGGGTCAACCCGCCCATCGGGTCCAACAGGGTTTCGAAAATATAAGACTGGGTTTAATTTGACCTGTTTTTTTTAACTGCTTGAACCGGTCGGGTCAAACCGGGTTATTAAAATATTGTGTTAACGGGTAAAAACATGCAACTTTTACAACGGGTTATGAATGGTATTTGGGTTAGCGGGTCACCGGTTCGACCATCGGGTCATCGACTCGATCACCAGGTCAACTTGATCGAGTCATCCGGTTACCGGTTCGTCCTCCGGGTCAACCCGCCCATCGGGTCTAACAGGGTTTCGAAAATATAAGACTGAGTTTAATTTGACTCATTTTTTTAACTGCTTGAACCGGTCGGGTCAAACCAGGTTATTAAAATATTTGGGTTAGCTGGTCAAAACATGTAACTTTTACAACAGGTTATGAATGGTATTTTTAATTTTTTATGTTGTTTGGCTTTAACCTAAGGTGAACAACTTGATCTTTTCACGTTTTATTTTCAATGTTACACGCAACACTCACCACAACATCACATAATATACAACATATTAATACAGCCAAGAAAATCATATTTAAGTAATACAAGATTTAATGCATATGTACAACTTTATATCTCTAATATATACAAATCATTTAACCGTACTCAATTAAAACATAATTAACAATATAATTAAAACACCACATCACCACAATTTTCAAGCAAAAAAAAACATTGTATAAATCTCCTCCATTATATTTTTTCTCCTTATTTCTTGCAATCATATGTACAAACTACTTTTATATTGATCTTCTCATTCAAATGTTCAAAAGAAGTTCTGTCAATTCTCACAATTAACTGAGTTCTGAAAATAAAGTTACACATATTAGATATATGGCACAAGTAATAATATATCTATATCAAAATTACGTTTTTGAAACATGTTTTTAGGTAAAAACTATTGATGACTAATACAAGGGTTTTCACCAAGTATAAAAATTTGTTCGTCTCGATTCAATTCGAATTGATTACCAGTTGAAAGTGCGACTCAGTCGTTCTTGGTGGAAAATAAAGAAATGTGACTATCTATTTTAAACTAAAAGCAAAAATGAAAATGTCGTTGAGTAAAAATAAAAGATTTAAAAAGTTAAACCAAAAATTTAGACTTAAAATAAATGACGAGAGATTAAAACTTTAAAAGTAAATTTGAAAATTAAAACTTGATAAAAAGGTAAACTTTATAAAAACGTAATCTTGAGAATTAAACTAAGTGAAAATGCTTGAAAATTAAACTAGGTAAAATGACGGGAAAAATTAAAGTTTGAAAATTTAAACAGATAACAGTGAACCAAACCTAATTCGGAAACCAAATTTCGAACCTAATTCTGAATAACATAAGCTAAACCTAGTTCGGAATGTGTCCAATCCAACCTAATTCGGAATGCTCAAGCAGCAACTAGTTCGGAATCTGTATCCCAGACACAACTTGGAATATACTATGCTGAACACAATTCGGGAAACGTGAGTTTGCACCTAATTCGGAATATGACTTGGGACCTAATCCGGAATGCTGAGTCTCTGATTTAGTTCGGAATACATATGCAAGACATAGTTCGGAATCCAAGATTCCTTACCTAATCCGGAATAGACAATCCGAATATAATTCGGAATAAAGCAAATCCAACCTAATTCGGGATCCACCACCCAAAATTAATTCGGAATATAATGAAATCCAATCTAGTTCGGGAAATGAAATACTTTACCTAATTCGAGAAATGACTTAGCACACAATTCGGGAAAAGAATCTCACATATAATCCGGAATCCAACTTACTTGACCTAGTTCGGAATAATCAACTTTGTAACTAATTCGGGAAAAGGTACCTTGCATGTAAGTCGGAATAAGGTGGTATTCATGTAGTTCGGAAAAATGAAAAATGTAGGTAGTTCGGGTTATTGGGGTTTACTAGTTTGAAATATATAAAAATTAAGTAAAACTAAAAATAAGCAAAATCACAATAAACACTTAAACTTTTACCAAATTGAATTTTAGAAAAAAACTAATAAGACACAATTTAAAAACTTTTAAAAACACTAAATAAGCAAAAATTTAAAATCAACTTTTTGTAAAAATATTAAGCTCCCAAAATCAGCTTATTTTAAAAACTAATAAACATGAAAATTATGCAAATAAACACCTTAATCTAAAAACTCTAAACACACCAACTCAATAAGCACAATCAAATAAGCTAAACAATCACATCATCAACAAAATTAAACCAACTACATGATTAATTAAGCAAAATAATAGATTATTAAGAAAGGTAGAATGAGAGATATGAAATAAACTTGATTAAATTGAAGATTAAGATCAAAGATTACAAGATTAAGATAAAGGTTTGATAAGCTTGAAAGAAAACTAGAGAGAAGAAAAATAAAACACACTTAATTACCTACTAAAATTAAAAACTAAAATGAAGACTAACTCCTTAATGACTATTTTATAACTATATATATGGGAGGTGGAAAGTGCTTGTATCTTCTTTTCTTCTCGTATTTCTCGACTTAGGCTCGGGATTAGTCGAATGATAACCTGAACTCGTCTTCTATTTTTCTTCTTTTAATAGACTTGGTTTTTCGACTTCGTTAAACTTCCGTCTTTAGACTTTTTCTTCGATAAATCTTCAGAATAGGCCTTTGAATTCCGCTCTTCTTGCACTTTTGATCTTTTGACTTGTCTTTTGTCTTTTTCTTCGATAAAAGCCCGTGATAGCCCGTGTTTTCTTCCTTTTTCATATTTTTATCCTGAAACACAATAAAAACATAAACCACGCATAATTCCGACTTTTACGACATAAAATACACGTTTTGGTCATGTTATTATTGGAAATAAGTGGTAAAAGGATTAGTGTTTTCACACTTATTAAATCCCCTACACTTGACCATTGCAATGCCTTCATACAATGCATTAATTTCAAAGCATTTTTTTATATTTTTCATCATAAATACCCCACCTTGGCCTTTATTAAATACTAAACATTAAGGAAACTAAAAAGATAGAAATATATACAAAACAAGTAAGGAAATCAAAGACTTACATTAGGCTTTGGCATGTCATGAATGTTTATTACCCTCAAGTTTCACGTTCCCCACACTAAGCTTATAAACGAGATCATTGTTATTATAAGTTAGCAAACTAACACGAACTCATGTGGCCCAATTATTCACTTAGACTCCCTTATTCCTAGGTGTATTACTTATATTTTATGATTGTCTTGAATGATCACGAGGATACATTGTTTGAGTTATTTCGATAGTTTATTTAGGCCGAAAATAAAGTGGGACGATTTAATCAATAGTTAGCTAAAGGACAAAATCTTTTAAAACTGCTTCTCGGGACCTCTTAAAGTTCATATCTTGGCATAACTCGCTTCACGATTTGAGACCTTTCTCGGACCGATATTTGGCAGCGACTTCATACTTCGAATCTTGAGAGGCGTTCATGAAATTATGGTCTTCTCTTTATAATAGGAATTTCTTCACTTGAAGTTTTTGAGAGATTCTTCATACTTGGACCACGACTTCTTCATTCTTCTCCAATCTTTATTTTGGATTTTGATATACAACGATCCGTCTCCTTGTAGGACTTGGATCTATTTATCCTCATACCTTGCTAGGGTCTTTTTGGATAGACTTCTCCATGATCTTTAGGGGAGTATTTGCTTTTCGTCGTGTGTCTCGCTCCTTCATATTGATTTTTGATAAATGATTCTTCACATCACTTGGGATCTTTAGCAACAAAATGTAGCCCTCATGCCTTGTTAGGGCCTTTTCGGACTCGCCAATCTTCGCATCCCGCTTCAATAAGTTATGCCTTGGCTATGAACTCTAATTAATACCGAGAAACTTTTAAACGATCTTGGGCTAGAAGCTTAGTAAATTTTCAAATCGTACAACCTTATTTATTGCATTTAAATTTATTAGCAAGCGATGGAGAAAAAGCTCATAATTAACTCACATAAATTCATGAAAGAATACCAAACTTATAATTGACTCTATTATCTCTCGTTCTCCATAATTTAAAATCTAAAGGAATGAGACTCGTGGATGCTTAGCCAATTAAATCGAAATTTTGTTATCTTGGCTAATGGTAATGCCTAGATAGAAAAATAACAAAGTGCAAGTGTTTGATTTGATCTTGTAGTAACTTAAAGAACCTTAACTAGCATTTTAGTGCTTCATCTGTCCTTTTGTGTTTTGTTTGTGGACTTGTTCTAGTTATGGTTTATTATCATTGAAATCATATTTAATATAAAAGTTCCAAATATATGAAAATTAGTTTCATAGTTGTGAATTAAAGTTAAAAACATGTTTTGTAGTTTCATAGTTGTGAATTAAAGTTAAAAACATGTTTTGTACTTCTTGAAAATGCAGGAAAAGTAAGCATATGTCTCGTATGTTTGGCAAAGTATGAATAGAAACAATAGCACTAAGAGCATTTCCATTACAATTTTTTCTAATAACTTTCTGCTTTTAATAAATGCATTTATTAGTGTACAACTGTACAAAAAGTTTTTCTTTAAAAACTTATCCAATGCTAAAAAGCCTTTATAATAGCTTTTATGTATTTTATTTAAATAAAAGTTATAATTAAAACATATAACTTGTTAGTTCCATGACAAAAGATTTACATATAAAAAGTCATTGGTTAAAAAATCATTAATACCTATTGCTTTAATGTATAAAGTTATTTAAAAAGTTTCTCAATTAATGAAAAGTCTTTTGTAAATCTCCTACTCTAAAATTCAACAATAGTTATAAGAAAAAAAAGATAATTATTAAATGTCCCAAAATTATTTATCATCCCTATTGTGGTCCATACAACTTCTGCGACCTATGCGACTTATGTAACTTAGTAAAAAAAATTTTTAAGAAATTTCACTAAGTTGTAAAAGTTGCATAAGTCATTTAGAAAATTTTTGATTTGACGGTGCAAAAAAGGAAATGATGAGTGATCTTGGGACATTTCAAGAATTATCCATTTTTCTTATAACTAGAATTTGGGTTGTTTGGGTTGATCCATCTAACCCGTTTATTAAATAGAACAAGTTCGGGTTGAGAAAAAGTAAACGAGTCAACCTATTTAAAATATTTTTCTTATATTAAAAACTAGTTATCTATACTTCTATACTATTAGATAAATCGGCTAACTCCGATTTTAATCCCAAACCTAAAATTTCCAAACCTAACTCTAAACCAAAAATTAAGATGTGAAAGTTAAATTTAAACCCTTAGATCATATTTTGTTAAACTGATCGCATTCATCCATATATTTTTTTAACAAACTTTTGTAACAACCTTAGTAACAAACAATTCAAAAAACTTTTATTTTCAAATTGAAATATCTTTTGATATATTTTATTATTTTTATAATCTAATTTCATCATATTTTTTAAAATATCGTGCTTTTTAATCCAACATCCAATTTGATATTATTTTATTAAATTTTAATTTCTTCGTTTTTAATAAGTTTATTTAAGTTAATTTAATTTTTTTCCTACTTAACTTTAGTTTAAACCTTAATAAAATTGTAATATTTGTTCGCTAAAAAAGTAGTTATCGGGTACTCGTCGCTGTATTGCGCGAGTACAATGCTAGTATTTTATTATATGAGTTAAATGAGCAGCTCAAAATGCGTTAAACTTGTTTAACCACATTTAGTGTGGCAACCTTTATATATTAAATATGTTAAATGAACCGGGCGGGATTTAAGCATGTGCGAGCTGTTCATGTGCACATGGCTCAAAATCTTTGAAGGTCCTCTAAAAAAACATTATGATCCTAATTTATCATATTGTCTATATCTATATCTATATCTATACTTCTATACTATTTATAAAGGAAAAACCACAATTTCTTGAAAAGTGAAAAGTAAAATGTGAAAACTTAAACCATGTAATTAGTGAAATGTGAAAACTTAAATTTTATAAATAGATGCACTCATTAATTAGTCAAACTTCATCCATAATTTCAATACTCCTAATTCTGATTACCGGGTCATCGGTTCGACCATCGGGTCATCGGCTCGATCACCGGGTCAACTTGATCAAGTCACCCGGTTACCGGTTCGTCGTCCGAGTCAACCCGCCCATTGGGTCTAACAGGGTTTCAAAAATATAAGTCTGGGTTTAATTTGACCCGTTTTTTAACTGCTTGAACCGGTCGGGTCAAACCGGGTTATTAAAATATTTGTGTTAGCGGGTCAAAACATGTAACTTTTACAACGGGTTATGAATGATATTTGGGTTAGCGAGTCACCAGTTCGACCATCAGGTCATCGGCTCGATCACCAGGTCAACTTGATCGAGTCACCCGATTACTGGTTCGTCTTCCGGGTCAACCCGCCCATTGGGTCTAATAGGGTTTCAAAAATATAAGACTGGGTTTAATTTGACTCGTTTTTTTAACTGATTGAACCGGTCGGGTCAAACCGGGTTACTAAAATATTTGGGTTAGCGGGTCAATACATGTAACTTTTACAACATGTTATGAATGGTATATTAAAATTTTTATGTTGTTTTGCTTTAACCTAAGGTGAACAACTTGATCTTTTCATGTTTTATTTTGAATGTTACACGAAATACTCACCACAATATCACATATCGTTAATTTTTTGCCGCTACGAACTTCCGCCGCTATGTGCGGGTAATCTTCTAATCTTATAAAAGAGATTAGACACCCTCTCTTCATTTAATGCTAAAAAATTAAGTACAAAAAATACAACATAATATACAACGTATTAATACAGCCAAGAAAATCATATTTAAGTAATACAAGATTTTAATGCATATGTACAATTTTATATTTTTAATACAAAATATTTAACCGTAGTTAATTAAAACATAATTAACAATAGAATTAAAACACCACATCACCACAATTTACAAGCAAAACAAAACATTGTATAAATCTCCTCCATCATATTTTTTCTCCTTTCTTTCTTGCAATCATATGTACAAACCACTTTTAGATTGATCTTCTCATTCAGATGTTCAAAAGAAGTTATGTCAATTCTCACACTTTATTGAGTTCCGAAAGTAAAGTTAAACATATTAAATATACGGCACAAGTAATAATATACCTATATCAAAATTCCGATTTTGAAACATGTATTTAGGTGAAAACTATGGTCAATCATAAATTATTACTATGAAAGACGAATAACCAACTAACAGTTATCCACAAGAAAATTTAGTCACGGTATACCGCCGTTGAATCGCACATGTACCCTGCTAATTTATATGTAAAGTACTAGGCCTAAACTTTACAGATGAAGTAACAGAACATCAGTATTAAAAATTGAAGAAATAATGCATAAGGGTAAATAAGAAGATTTGAACACTGAATCAAACACTTCTATTAATCAAAACGAGTACGAAACAAAAGATTAAAAGGTTACCACAGCTACACTGGTGTAACCCTATTATCTAAATGATAATAGTCTTACAAGAACAGAAATGAATAAACATTGATATGGGTTACATTTTTAGAGAGAGTATTTGAACAAGAAAACACACACAAAAACCCAGATAACAAAACAAGAAATGGGAGCGTCTCAATATATGACCAAAGGTCAAAGAGACGTTAGCTTCCAATGTACGCTTGTACATTTATCCACAAGGGCTTGAAGTTTCCATTTGTCCATGAGAAGCCCTCCACCTCATTAAGCTTTCTACAATCCAAGTCCAAAGTGTAACTGCAAACAAGAGAAGTTACACAATAAGTCCCTAAGGTTACAAATGGGTATCTGATTAGGTCCAATATTTTAATATCCCCCCTTAATCAGATGCCTCATATATATTAAGCATGCCAAGTTTTTCAACAAGGACATTGTGTTGCAATGTATCCAGTCCCTTTGTGAGGATGTCTGCTATTTGATTAGCAGAATCCACCTTGCAAGTCTTAACAACACCACTTAAAATTTTTTCCCTTACAAAGTGTAAGTCAATTTCTAAGTGCTTAGTTCTCTCATGAAAGACTGGATTAGCAGCTATCTTAATAGCTGAGTTGCTGTCACAGTACAAAGTAACAGGCAAAAGATTTTCACATTTTAAGTCTTTTAAAATCTTTAAAATCCAGATGACTTCACTGGTGACTGAAGCAAGAGCTCTATACTCTGCTTCAGTAGAAGATTTGGAGAGAGTATTTTGTTTTTTACTCTTCCAGGAAACAAGATTGTTATTAACAAAAACACAATAACCAGTAACAGATCTCCTAGTAACAACACACTTAGCCCAATCAGCATCTGAATAAGCATTTAGAAACATACCAGAAGTCTTCTTAATGTGAATGCCCAAACCTGGAGAACCTTTAAGATATCTTAAATCTTGAAGGCAGTTTTGAGATGAGATCTCAAAGGAGAGTGCATAAATTGACTCAAGCAGTGAACAGCATAGGATATATCAGGTCTGGTATTGGTTAAGTAAATAAGCTTACCCATCAGCTTTTGAAAATCAACAATATTATCAAGTAAGGGGTCATCAATGGTGGCCTCATTAGAAATAACAAGTTTAGTAACCAAGGGAGTGCTAGCAGGTTTGCAAGCCAACATACCATACTCAGAAAGAAGATCCAAAACATACTTCCTTTGATTCAAGCAAATGCCACCATTAGTATCAATGACTTCAATACCCAAGAAGTATTTCAATTTGCCTAAGTCTTTAATCATAAACTTAGTTTTAAGAAATATCTTGAATTTTTCAATTTCACCAACATTGTTCCCAGTAATAATGATATCATCAACATACACAAGCAAGGCAAGGAAAATATTACCAAAAGACTTAGTGTACAAAGAATAATCAGATTTACTTTGGACAAAACCATTTTCACTTAACACAGCTGTAAGCTTAGCATTCCATTGCCTGGGAGCTTGTTTAAGCCCATACAATGACTTCTTAAGTCTACAAACCATGTTGTCACCACCACAAAGATATCCTTGTGGTGGTTTCATGTAAACAGTTTCATCAAGATCACCATAAAGGAAAGCATTATTAATGTCAAGTTGGAACACAGGCCAGGAATTCACAATAGCAATATTAAGCAAACATCTAACAGTAACCATCTTGACAACAGGGGCAAAAGTTTCATCAAAGTCAATACCTTCCTTTTGACCAAAGCCTTGGGCAACAACCCTAGCCTTGTATCTTTCTACTTCACCACTAGACTTAAACTTAAGTTTCCAAACCCACTTACTACCTAAGGCCTTCCTACCCTTTGGCAATTCAACAATATCCCAGGTGTCATTCTCAAGAAGGGCAGCAAGCTCAGAGTTCATAGCATCAACCCAATAAGGGTTCTGAGAGGCTTCAAAAAAGTTCTTTGGTTCACTGTTTTTGTTAAGTTGGGTGACAAAACAGAAGTTTTCATGATTAAGTCTAGAATACCCTACAAACTTTTCAAGACCATATTTAACCTTAGAGTTAACAACAAAATCATTGTAATTTTTTGGAAAAACAGAAGGTCTGGTAGACCTTCTAACACCCTGAGTAGGAGCACTTGGAATATGATTCAAGTGACCTTCAGACTCATTGTTTTCATCAAGTGTTGCTGCCTCCTCTTCCAACCTAGCTTCAATATCCTCACTGTTATGAGCATCATCTCCAATATTTGGAGAGTCAACAGCGTCCATATTGTTCCCAAGGTTGGGAGAGTGGCTACCCTCACTTTGTGACTCATTGTCACTATTATGGCTACTTGTTACTCTCTCATCATCATTAGGTAGCTCAGGGTTATCTAAATCAAAAAAGTTTAGCAAATTTTTATCTTGACCAAGACTAGGGACATTAGACTCATTATGCTTGTTTTTTGAGAAAGAATCCTTAAAAGGAAATATAGACTCAAAAAAACTTACATCTCTAGAGACAATAAACTGATTCCTATCAAGACTAAAAAGCCTATAACCCTTCTGAGAATTAGAATAACCCATCATAACACATTTTTCAGACCTATTAGACAGTTTATCATGACTATTCAAGATAGTAGCAAAACATAAACAGCCAAACATTCTGATAAGAGAGAGATTAGGGCAAGTATTGTAAATCATTTCATAAGGGGACTTTCCATTTAACACAGAAGAGGGTAATCTGTTAATGAGAAAAGTAGCAGTTAGAATGCATTCAGACCAAAATTTCAAAGGAATTCCCCCCTGAAACATAAGACACCTAGCAACATTCAATAGGTGTCTATGTTTCCTTTCAGCCACCCCATTTTGCTGGGGGGTATAAGCACATGAAGTCTGATGAAGGATGCCATTGTTGTTACAAAACTTATTAAAAGTTTGATTAACAAATTCTGTCCCATTGTCACTTCTAAAGACTTTAATGTTTCTTTTAAACTGATTTTTAATCATTTTATGAAAAACATCTAAAAAAGTAACAACTTCATCCTTGGACTTAATGAGATATACCCAAACAGCTCTGGTAAAATCATCCACAATGGTTAAGAAATATCTATGGCCAGTGTGACATGTCACCTTATAAGGACCCCATAAATCAAGATGAACAATGTCCCCCAAGCACTTAGTCTTATGGTCACTTAAAGGAAAGGGCTTTCTAGATTGTTTAGCCCTTTGACAAACTTCACAATAGTCATACTTATCATTTTTATCAAGTTTCAAAGTGGCTTTTAAGATATCTAAAGCAGGGTCACCAGGATGACCAAGTCTACAATGCCAATCATAATAAGATAAAGAACAAATAGGGACAGTTTGACTAGCATTACACTTAGTACCTTTAGTATCTAAGTAGTATAAACCACCACATTGATTACCAATCCCTAGAATGTTTTTCAGATTCAAATCCTGATTCAAAAAAAGGCATTTATTCTCATCAAAAACCACAAAAATCTTGTTATCCTTGGCTAATTTATGCACAGATATCAAGGTAACACAATACTCAGGAATAACCAACACATCAAACAAGACAAGGCCATTTGCCAGTTTCAGATTTCCAATCTTAGATATGAAAGCTTCAGTCCCATTAGGATGACTGACTTTAATTTTTAAGTGAGAAATATCAAAAACATTGTCCAGTTCTTTTTCATCATTAGTCATATGTTGGTTAGCCCCAGAGTCAACCACTTTACCATGTTGAGTAACTTTAGAATGAATATTAGAACAAAAAAAAGTTACTAAAGTTATCATTGAAGGCTTTACTGGAATTAAGGTAAGTACCTGCCATATTGGCCTGCACACCCTTCTCACTTCCATTGTTCTCTTTGATAAGAGAAAGTAAAGCAGAAAGTTGTTCATCAGAAAAGACAGAATTGGGATTAGTCCCCACAGAATTGTTAGAAACATTTTTTCCTTTAGGGTTTTGCCCAGGTCTCTTTTTACCAAAATCAGCAGGGTACCCAATGAGTCTAAAACATCTATCAATAGTATGCCCATTGTACCCACAATTTTCACAAATCACTTCAGAGTTCACATTAGGTCTGTAGGTGTTCCCATTGGGTCTATAGGTATTCCCATTAGGCACATTAGGTCTAGGGTTACTATTGTAGTTGGGGTTAGTATTGAAATTAGGTCTAAAGCCACCAGAGTTATTACTCTGATTTCTTTGAACCACATTTCTGGTGGGCCCATTAGCAAAGAAGGCAGATGTCTGATTCCTTTGGGAGGAACTAGACACATTGCCAGAGGCAACTCTATGAGACTCCTCACTAGAGATAATAGCATAAGCCCCTTTGACATCAGGTAAAGACTCCCTAGAAAGAATAGAACTTCTAATAGTCATGTAAGAGTCATCAAGACCCATTAAGAACTGCATTAATTTCAATAGACTATTATGGTTTTTAAACTCACTAGTAGCAGAACACACACAATTAGGAAGCTCAACCATAGCATCATATTGTTTCCACAAAGCATTCAAAGTATGATAATAATCAGACAAATTTGAGCCATTTTGTTTCAAGGTATTTATCTTATGATGCAAGTTAAATATCACAGACCCATCAACTTTATGATAGGTTTCTTTCAAATCATTCCAAACATGCTCAGCTTTCTTAGAAAAGATTTGACCAAGAAACAATTCATCAGAAATAGAATTAAGGATCCATCCTAACACAACAGCATTGACTCTGTCCCATTGTCTTCCCAACACTTTATTAGTTAAAGACCTTCTACAAGATCCATTTATAAAACCAGTTTTATTTTTTCCTTCCAATGCCAAAAGCATAGCATTAGACCATATTTGATAGTTCTCAGTTCCCTTGAGTTTAATAGAAATCACAGTCAATGTGGCAGAGTCATTTGGGTGAAGATGCAAAGGGTCACTAATATCAAGCTTACTTATCAAGGTGACAACAGATTCTTCCCCAATCTGGTCATCTTGATGTTCAGTGTCTGTGTCACCATGAACACTAGTCATAGTGAAGGGACACAGAAACTAAACTCCCAAAGAAATGAACTTAATCAAAGTCAACAAAGTTCCCAGGCTTCCAAACCACTCAAGGGTGGCAGGTCAAGGGCAAGACAGTGATTAAGGGTCCAAATAAGCAAAATACCCCAACAATCAAAAATAAGATCAGCCAAAAAACAAGTATCAAAAATGGAGAGAGTATAAACACAGATAGCACCAAAGGAACAAGTATGAACAAATAAATAAGCAGATAACTGAATAAACAAATAAGGAGAGAGAGCAGAGGTGTTACAAAGCATAAACCAAAAGCACAATCGAACTGTTTCTTCTAGATTCACTTAGTCTAGAGGAAACAGAACCTCCTCACCAAACCCTAATTTAAGAAAAATTAGGGAAAAGTGCAACCAGCAACAGATCTATGAAATAGATCTAATAAGTAACGTCCCTGCACCACGAACAAAGTTAAGAACAAGTATAATATAAAAAACCCCAAAATATTTTGAAACCCTAAAATTAAAAAATCGATTTTAGGATGAATAAGCAACAATAAGAACAAAATCTTTTTAAATCTGACTATCTCAATAGCAGATCTATCCAAAAAACGTTTTAATTTAAAAAACCCCCAAAAATATTTTGAAACCCTAAAATATATTTCCAACGATTTCAGAGAACCAGGGCTCTGATACCATGAAGAAATAATGCATAAGGGTAAATAAGAAGATTTGAACACTGAATCAAACACTTCTATTAATCAAAACGAGTACGAAACAAAAGATTAAAAGGTTACCACAGCTACACTGGTGTAACCCTATTATCTAAATGATAATAGTCTTACAAGAACAAGAACAGAAATGAATAAACATTGATCTGGGTTACATTTTTAGAGAGAGTATTTGAACAAGAAAACACACACAAAAACCCAGATAACAAAACAAGAAATGGGAGCGTCTCAATATATGACCAAAGGTCAAAGAGACGTTAGCTTCCAATGTACGCTTGTACATTTATCCACAAGGGCTTGAAGTTTCCATTTGTCCATGAGAAGCCCTCCACCTCATTAAGCTTTCTACAATCCAAGTCCAAAGTGTAACTGCAAACAAGAGAAGTTACACAATAAGTCCCTAAGGTTACAAATGGGTATCTGATTAGGTCCAATATTTTAATAAAAATGATATGTATTATCAGTCGATAAAGATTTGGAATTGTCATTAATTTCAGATCTTCAGAACTAAAATGACTTCTAATTTAAAAAATCGGGTCGCATTTGAGATTTTGTATCTCAGTTTTTTTGTTTTACATATTTAAAAGTAAATAAAAAACATTTTGTTAATGCTATAACGTTTTAGATTATAACAATTTTCTAGTTTCAGAATAACTATTTTGCAAGTACTTATTAATCTATACTACATTATAAAGGGTGTATCCTTTTGGTTGAAAGTTGAAAATGTTGAATAGTTGAAAAATATGGGTCCCACTAATTTATGATACATTTATAATTCAAATATCTTAATGCATATATAAACTATATTATGTGAACACACTAAAGTCATTTGGAGATGAATTATTGACGTGCAACGAAAATAAATAAACATATGAAGTTATGAACGATGCCATTTTTCAATGTTTTGAAACCCGGTTTTTAAATCGACCTGGTCGAGTTATCGGGTAAACTCGGATTAACCCGGTTTTCTAAATTGTTTACCAACTAATATAATATGTAGGGTTTACGTAACGAGTAACGTGTATTATTAGTTAGCTCATAAACTCTGATGTAATGTTTTACTTTCAGCTTTACTAAAAGTTTTTATAGGCTTTTTGATACACGTTTATTTAATATTTTATCTAGCATTGAATTGTCATATATTAAAACATTCTATAATTTCAATTTGATCTTTTAATACTTTATTTTGAACGTACACGAAACACTTACCACAATATCGCATACTGTAAATTATTTGCCACTAACCAAATTCCGCCGCTATGCGCGGGTACTCGTCTAGTACATGTTTAAGGGCCTACTTTTTGGTTTGGCACAGGCCATTCAAAATCCACGAAACGGTCCTGTAAATGAGTCAACCGAAATTCGTATAACTTATTTAACATGTGTAATCTATTTAATCGGTCATCCCAAACACATATATAGGTTAAATGGATCAAGTTCGAATCATATCATATTAAAGTTTATATAATTTATTTGATATACTTACTAGTTGATATGTCAATCTGTCAGTCCAAATCCACCCAAACCTGACCTGGATTGTGACCCCTACCCTAACCAGCCTATGCATGTTTATTTGGGCAACCAATTTTTGATATAGTAGTAGCCAGTGGCCCAAATCATGGTGTTAATATGGGCTTTCTTAGTAGTAGCCAGTGGCCCAATTTTTGGTCTGAATTCAAAACAATAGGGTTATAGTTATACTTGTGCGTTATGGCGTTATGTGACCAACAAAAACCGTTACTAATTCATTAAGAGCGTTAAAAGGACCAAATTCATGAATTTATGACCAGGACCAGCTTGAAGACTTTTAACACTTAACCGTCGTTAGTCAGTTACTATCTTGATTAAGGTTTTTTTTTCTTAGTTTGAATTATGAGACATGAAGTTATAACGAACATACCGATCCTTTAATGGCCGAAAGCTTTCATGAAAAAGACAACAATGCTTGAATGGTTATGGCCATGATAGGACCATTGCTTATTCGTTTGTTATATGTACACTCTTTTAAGGAACGACAAGAGATGACTAAGTTGGCAAGAGTTTGTAATCACGTTAACCAAATGATTTAGAGGTTCATTTATAAATGATCACGGAGGTTCATCTGCGATTCTGAAATATGAAAAAAAGGTGTCATCAAACACAAAAGAACTTGAAGTTATCACGTCAACCTTTACTGAAAAACAAACCTTGAGTGGTTTAAGTTGATGAGACGGTAAGTCGGTAACCATAATTAGAGGTGTGATTCAGGTTAACTTGATCGGGTTCGGGTCAACTCGCATCGAGTCAACTCGGATTGAGACTAGAAAATTCATACCCAAACTCGAGCCTAATTAAAACTCGGGTCACTCGTGTTCGGGTCAATTCGGGTAGCGTTAATTCGGGTCGGGTCAATTCGGGTTCAGGTCAAACCGAATATAAGTAAAAAGTCTAAAAAGTGGCTTATTTAAGTATATTTTCATTGTAAATAATGTTAGTCGAGTCAGGTCAAGTCGAATTGATCGAATCAATTCGACTCAATGCTAATAAATATAAACCTAAACCCGTCCCTATTTAAAACTTGAGTGACCTAACCAGAATAAGTTTATTCGAATTCGTGTTCAAATCAAATCGACTTTTTCTACGCCCCTAACCATAATGCTCATGAGGCCACATGAATCAGAAGCCATAGATCATAGTTACT
This sequence comes from Glebionis coronaria, assembly GCA_025667525.1. Taxonomy (NCBI): domain Eukaryota; kingdom Viridiplantae; phylum Streptophyta; class Magnoliopsida; order Asterales; family Asteraceae; genus Glebionis; species Glebionis coronaria. The sequence continues at coordinate 554,289,486 of CM046879.1, forward strand.
CCGAAACATGCTACTACTACTATGAAAGTATTAAGTTGACCTGGATTAATAAAATAATCACGATTAGAATATTAAGCACGAACCAAGCTACACTTCAAGTCATCAATGCACCCATACAATTATACAAATCTCGATCTTACAACTTTTCAAAATTCAAATTTCACATTAAAGCTCATACCTTATTCCTTACTTAATGAAGATCATTATTCATTACTAACAAAACAATTCCAAATTGGTATATTTCAAAATAAATATAAAAACACTTACATGTGAAAGTCTCACGTGATAGATTATTAAACTAGGTACTATAATTTCATAAAAAAACCTAAACAAAATAAATACTACCTTAGAGTACACAATTAATCACCTACACTACCAAACACCACAACATTAAAATCAGTTTTTTTTTTTTTTTTTTTTTATCATTACTCACTCTATAAATATAAATATAACTTCCCCACCACCTTCATTCCACTCTTCACATTTATGTCCATCACATAGTAACCGTGATCGAGTTGCTCCTGAAACTGCAAATTTTCTCCGACTCGATTCCGATAACTCGACATTTTTACGTGCTTTTACGGTATGATATCGAACTTTTTGTTTACTTTTACGCATTTTTAGAGCCAGTCTTATAGTCTAGTAAAGATTCGTGACTGACAGAAACTACCTTCTGTTATATACTGTGAAATCGAAATTAACTTCTGAATAAGTACCGTGAAATCGAATAACTAAGCTGTAACTTGAACTAAACCTTTACTATTTGTATATTTGTTGCAGTGACAATATAAAATAACCAAACATATCAATGGAAGTGAGTAGAGTTACACTAGAGATATTTTCGAGCCTCGAAAAGAAATGGCTAGCACATTGCGAAAACAGCAAGAAGACGCGCATCCTGAGCCTAGACGGGGGCGGAACAACCGCCCTCGTCGCAGGCGCGTCTTTAATACATCTCGAAGAGCAAATTCAAGCGAAAACCGGTGATTCAAATGCTCGAATCGTCGATTTTTTCGACATTATAGCCGGTACCGGCATCGGCGCGTTATTAGCTGTACTAATTAACGCCGATGACGGTAACGGTCGACCAATGTTCACGGCTCGAGAAGCCGTGAAGTTCGTTACAGATAACTGTAACGAACTTTATAAAACTAAGACTAGAGGTATTTTTCACCGAAAAGTAAGGTTTTCGGGTGAAAGTATGAGTAACGTGTTGAAAAAAGTTTTAATTCGAGATGACGGTTATGTTTTGACATTAAAGGACACGTGTAAGCCTCTCGTTGTTCCGTGTTTCGATTTGAACTCATCGGCACCGTTCGTGTTCTCACGAGCGGATGCTTCGAACCCGAGCTATGATTTTGAGCTTTGGAAGGTTATCCGTGCCACGTCAGCGGACACGGCTATGTTTAAGCCGTTTCCGTTGACTTCGGTCAACGGAAAGACTTCTTGTGTAGCGGTTGATGGCGGTCTGGTTATGAATAACCCGACTGCTATCGCTGTTACACATGTTTTACATAACAAACGTGACTTTCCGTTACTTAATGGCGTTGAAGACCTCACGGTTATCTCTATTGGTAACGGCCCGTTAAGTGTAGCGAATAGTAAAAAACTCGACCGCCACGGAATGTGCTTACCATCAACAGTAGTTGGAATCGTTCTAGACGGTGTATCGGAGACCGTTGATCAGATGTTAGGCAATGCGTTTTGCTGGAACAGCAATGATTACGTTCGAATTCAGGTACATGACATCAATTTTTCGAATATAGTTTACATTTATTTTTTCGTGACATTGTAAAATGACGTCGTTTTGGATATTTATAGTCTAACGGGTACGTGAAGGGAAGAGCCGGGCCGACAATGGAGGAGGTGTTGATGGAGAGAGGAGTCGAGTCGTTACCATTCGGTGCTAAGCGGTTGTTAAAACAGACTAACGGGCAAAGAATCGAAGCCTTTGTGCAACGACTAGTCGCCTCACGGAGAAGTAGCATTCCGCCTAGTCCTTGTAAGGACGCAGCTTTAACTCCAATTGTTTATGGTCGATAGGCTGCTACAAGCACTGCGCGCAAAGTTCAGATTTTATCTATTATAGCATAAATACATGTTTTTCAGTACTATCCGGTTCGACATATGCATGCCTAAGTAAGTCGAGTCAGGTCCAACCGGTTTTTAGGTTTGCGACTGAGGTTATCGGTATGTTATGTGACCAACAATGGCCTGGTTCGACTCACATTGTGTGCACTTCTACTAGTATGGTTCACTTCATAGTTCCTATTTAGGTTACTTTTTCTAGTTTTTAACCATCTCGGTTAAATTTTTTACCATCTAGTTACAGTGTTGAATGTTACAGTACTAGTTTGTCCCTATAGTACTAGTTTGTCCCTATGTAATTCATATCTTTCAAATTTTTGTATTGGATTATTTAATGTTCATTGTTGTTGAAGTTATAGAAATATTTAATAGCCTTGGAGTTATTTATTCTTGTCTTGTAAACAAAATAAGTAAAAAAATGAAGTAGCTTCTTCCATGCTAATAAATGGCATTAAAAGCCAATGCACTTGCCTTGTAAAAGTAAGATGCTAGTAATACTTTAATTATGGTTATAAAAATTAGATGTTCACTTTTGAAAGATTTGTAGTAGTAATATAGAATCAGATCTCGATGTGTTTATGTTTTTTAAGAAAAAAAAAATTCAATTTTGATTTGAGACAAACTAACATGTAAAGTTGAGGTTTGTATATGTCGGTGATATTGCTAAATAATTTGACAAAATAATCAAATTGTACTTATTGTGTCTCAATTATATCAATATCTCTAATGCTGGTGATATTGATGATAGTGTTCGATTTATAAAAAACAATCGGTATATTAGCTTTGTTTTTCGACGATTTAAAATAATTTTTTACATCAAAACGATTTACACCAAAAACATATACTTTAGACAAACACTTACATAACTAGGTCAGAGGGACGACCAATTCTCTCCTACAACCGAGTCACAACTTGATTGTTGCATTGATGTGATCGGGTTCGACAATTAATCGGCCTAGTGAACAATCTAATCAATCTCACCAGCCAAGTGTTATCATATGTACTTTTATCCATGTTATAATGTTCGATTTTTTTTGTTGCAATAGAGGGGCATGCCCCATGTAATAATGTTGATGTTTGGTTGTTTAAGAAGTAACAAAGGCATTTAGGCAATATGATTTAGCACCATCATTAAACTACATAAGTACACTTTGTTGTCAAGATACTTTGCTTACGAGCTATATTGAGATGACTAGTAGAAGATTGATAATTGTGGTAATAATAGATCAATGGATCTTAAATTTTAAACATAAGCATGATCGAAATTCGACATGCCTTCTCTTTTGTATTTTGTTTTGGTTTGACTCTCTTGATTTACATATTTACCAAGGGCGTCATACAAAGGTTACGAATTGATGATAGAACCATGTTCAATAAGTGAAACGTATTAGCTGTCTACTCTTAGGTTGAGCAGTAAAAATCGAAGATGCTATGGATACATTAACTATTGAATGTGCTTTTTATGATCGTTTAGAGGCTAGAGGTTTAATTTGCACCTTTAATTACGCATACGTTTTGGTCTTAACTCTTGAGTAGTTCTGATCATCTTTAAGAAAAATGATACGCGCGTGCATAATTTAATGTTGGAGTTTTTCAATAGGTTCATAACATGTCAAATTACAAATTTATAAAGTTTTTGATAGTATAAACCACATGAATTTATAAACTTTACACTAATATGTAATATCGTATATAAATATATTAAATTATGAAAAAATATAAGAGTTTAAATCTTTTGATGTCACCTAAATAAATTATAAGCTCATTATAGTTGAAACCAAAATTAAATTTATATAGTAAGTTTTAAGGTATTGTTTAGTTTGGTTTATATAACATAAGGTTATTTCTATTTATATAGCAAAAGCTTTAAATTTGTGGCTTATTTAAAAATTAATGGACTTATATAAACTTATTATATATAATAAACTTATATAAACTTCTAAGTTTCAAAATAAATCATCCAAATAAGGCTTATATTATATAAGTCGAAAATAAGTTATATTTCGGCTTATATTTTATAAACTCCAATTCTTTTAGTTTATTTGAAATTTTATAAACTTATATTAGTTTATTATATAATAAATTTATATAAATCCATAAATCTTCAAATAAACTACAAAAATAAAACTTATTTGTTTAAATCAAAATAGACTTACATTATATTTAAAACAAACCGCTCTTTAAACTTTTTCATAAATCTTTCATATTGACATCATCATAGTGGAAATAATAGTTTTAGAGCTCATGTGAGCATTTCTAATGACAAGCTTTTACGTGGTGTTCTAGTAGAAGTAAAGACTTTTTATATAATTGGACATTGCAAAACACAATGTTACACATTGTAATTGCTTTTTGCTAACTTCTTGCTAGTTTTTTTCTTAATAAATGTTTGCCGTTAAAAAAAATGACAAACTTTTACGTCCGTTATTGCTCTTAAATGTCCCGGGTAAAAACAATTTACCAACTCGCATATTGGCCCAACGATACACGCTTGTCCTCAGTTACCCAATCAATTGCTTAATTTATGCTATGTAGTACTAGTATGGATTAATTGTGAGTTTGTGACTTAAGCTATAGGTTTCAATCACTTCACAAGAAAGATACATAAGTTGGTATCATGGTATGCGTAATTAAGCTTCAATATTTGATTAATCAGTCCACTAACATAAAAGTTTCAGTGTTAAAAACTATATCTTTCTATCAGATCAGGAACATGTGTATTGTAGGCTTCAAGTTTACATTTCATAAAAAGCTATTAATCTAAGTCACGCCTATTAGTTTGATAACTAAGACTTTATATGATTTATGATTTTTTGTAAATTTTTTATGTAGTTGGGTGGTAATCCATATGGCTGGTCGCTATGATTCGGTTGAGCCATGGAGGTCGACCATGGTCTCAGTCGGTTAAGCCATAGCGTTGATCACAACAATCAGTCGACTAAGGTGAGTTTTGGTCGAGCCTGCGATCGTAAAGGAGAGCTACAAGACACCAAGAGTATTACCGTTTGAATTTATAAATGACAGTCATTTTATAGTGGTAAAAAATCGTATGATAATTGTTAAAGAGAAAAATCTAACGTGATAGGAAAAATAAAAGATCGTCTCTTTTGCCATAGCGACTATACTAAACACTTGTTGTTCATGCTATTTGAGGTGGCAAAATGGGCGGGAGGTCGGGCTAAATGGGCGGCGGGTCAACGGGTTTGAGCTAAACGGACACGGGTAAAACGGACAGACTAAATGGACGCAAGTAAAAACATGAGAAAAACATATAAAACCGTAGAATTAAAAATAAAGATACTTGTTTGAAAGCCGGTGATAAAAAAAATTAAATATAAAATATGCACCAAGTAGTCTTATTAGTATTTTACATGTACGCCCATTAAACCCATTTAGTTTCTTATATGTGCGTCTGTTTAACCCATCTATATTAAAAAAGGAAAAGGATCCTCTCATATTATGGTCAAACATTATTTGTTATGTTAGCATTTTGTCAATTTAAATAAATAAGTGGACCCCTGAATTTAATTAAATAAAAAAAATTAATATATTCAATTAATTTGTGATTGGTGAACATGATGAGTCATGTTTGACTCAATTTTAAAAAATTCTAATCCAATAAATAATTAGCAAAAACTGTTCTATCCTTTTTTGTAAAATATAAAAAAACGCTTATATATATTAAAATTGGAAAGATTTGTCACATCTACCCTTAACATATTCTTCTTATGTGTAAAAAATAAAAATTGAAATGCATACTTACGTCTAAAATTAAAAATTGAAAGAAAAGAATATGGTTTGCTTGGTTGGTAATAATTATGTCTCTCAAAACAGAAGTGCCCGTTTCAATTCTTATTAACCACCCCATCAACAATGATCTTTTTAGTTTTACATTATTTACTACACATTGAAATTAAAATGAAAATGTGGACCAAAGTTTTTGCATCATTTATTATACACTAAACAAATACTCAAACAAAACGACGGAATATAGCGGTAAAATATTACGCTTGTAAAATTAAGAGGCTTTTTTTTTGTAAAGGAGAATAAGACCCGGTAAAATTCAGAGGCTTAAGGATGTGTAAGTGGCCTTATCGCAAAGAGTCTCTATTTGAAAAAAGTGTTAAAATGTATAATGCGTAATTTTATTCTCGATACATTCTTTAAGGGCTTATGTGCAATTCTTCTTGAGTTGTTTTATTAGTTGGGAAGACTATAAAGAGTTTTGGGAAGATTGAAGACTCAAGTGCAATATGTGAAGGACTAAAGTGAAAAGCTGGATTAGACTAGTATATAAGTTAGAGTCAACGATCTCTCCTCATAACTCGGATCATATTTTCACACATTATTCTCTCAGTTGTTCTGGCTATTTTGTTCTTGATAGAGATTAAAATCTTTTCATTGTTTTGTGATTCTGTATTGTAAAACTATTATCATCTGAAGTGTAAAACCCGCATAAAATACATGAATACATTAATTACATGAAAACACGGATTAATTAAAACTTTTTAATTATTTATTCACGACAAATATTACGTATATTATTTAATTAATGACAAGTACTTACGTATATTAAATAAGGCACGACAAGACTTAACACGAATTTAAAACACAAACTTATGTCACGAATATTAATACACGGGAATTAATAAAACACGAAAACGAAACTTATGTAAAAGGGTGTGTTTGTGGCCGGCCTTAAAAGGAAAAGAAAAATGAGGGCCCAAGCCCGGCCCGTTAAGCATTTATAGTAATAAAATACTCCCAGGGATTTTCATTTATTAAGTTTATTAAAAAACACAAAAGAACCCTAGCTCCTTTGGGTGTAGCCGTCGGTCGAGAAACCAAAACAGGGGAGAGAAACATTTTTTTGATCTTTTGTATTTGGATTGTGTGTTCGAGTTTGCTTGTTCTAAGATCACATAGATTCGGTAAACCATCTCTTCTTTTCTTTTATTAATTAATCATGATTCATATTAAATAAGTGGTTAAACATGTGTTATAATCATTAAAATATCAAATTAAATCGGGTTTTGATATTGGTTTTGGGTTTAGCACGAAAACCGAGAACCCCCTTCCATGAGGGTGCTCTCGGTGAGGTATACGGTCGGTCAGCCGAGACTCAAAGGTCTCAATGGCTGTGTTGTTCTTGCGGCCGCAGGGCAGCAGACCCTACACGGGGGTTGTTTGTTGGAGCAGTGGAAACCGAGAGCCAAGATCATGGTGGGACAGGACTGCGAGCAGGGGGAACCGACTGGGGTCGGTAGGAACACTACACATGCAGCGGCTAACTTTTGCTACCAGCATGAACCGACTGCGGCCAGGGGGAAACACCACACAACCGATGGGAACTGCCAACAGGGCGGTGGCTAGGCTGTGTGGTGGTGTTTGGTTTGTTGTTTGTTTTCGTGCAACCGAGTCATGGGACTCGGTGGGCTTGTTGTGTAGGGCTCGGCTAAACCGAACCAAGAGGGTGTTTGGTTGTAGTTTTGGACTAAATTAGTTTTAGACTTTTAATAATCATTTTATTATACTGTTCATGATATAATAATTATTTTATCCATTTATTCAAGAAATTAAACATGGTATCGTTTAATAAATTAATTAAAGACTTAGCTTATTTTAATTAATTACATGTTAACCATGGTTTAATTAAATTAATTATTACCTTTAATTTAATTATATATTATCAAGCTTATGATAAAGTTTTATTAAAATAAACTCATGTTATGTTATTGATTAATAATCACTTATACATCATGTCATATTATTAATTAAAAATAATTATGTTAGACTAAAGTATTTATTTATTAATAAACTTTACTATTTTGATATTTAATTAATCGTAACTTATAAAATATGTTTATTAAACCAGCTTATATTATATGCTTATTAAACGACCTTAATACTATTTATGGAAACATGCTATTTTTGGAAACATGTTATTTATATAAACTTTCTATTTTTGGAAACTTACTATTTATGGAAACTTACTATTTTTGGAAAGTTGCTATATATGGAAACCTGCTATTTTTAAAAAGTTACTATATATAGAAACCTACTATTTTTATAAAGTTACTCATTATGAAACATCAAGTATAATAACACATGAAACATGAAATACGTTAATCAAGAACACATGAAACACTAAGAAATACATGATAAAACATGAAACAATAAAACAAGTCAAGAACACGTAAAACAAGTCAAGAACAAGTAAAGTAACCTAAGAATCAACAAGTTATACATGAACATACAACTCATTCACGTCCTTTATTATATAGCACTCGTGAAGTCGGAGTAGTTACTTTTCACATTTCATCTTTATTCGTTACTAGACATAAGGTACGAATATTCCGTCCTTCAGTAAGGACATTCTCTTTCTATGCATGATTATGATTTCCTCATTTGCTGCCATCTGTTTTCCCCAGGAGTTTACATGATATAAAACTTTTCAGTAATTACCATGCTATCATTTTAAATTACCTGAGCTATATACATGCATGACCATGTCCACCTAGTTATGGAGGTACCATAAGCATGACACTTGAGGCACCGGTGTTATGACTCTTCCACGACGAGAGTGATTTCTCGCGGCGTCCCTTTCAATTATTTGGCCATTTTTATAATTATCATGTGGGGCGTATGGGTGCATCCTAGTACATGTTTAGAAGGTTTACAAGGTGACTGTGGGGTGTGCTCTACATCCGTCACATTGGAGCTGATCCCTCCACCCAGACTTATATAATTAGAGGTTACCCCTCTAATTGCATGACGAGGTCACCCCTCTATGTATTCATGCACGTTGATATATATATATATATATATATATATATATATATATATATATATATATATATATATATATATATATATATATATATATATATATATATATATATATATATATATAGGGTTGAGTTATATGCAGAACCCATTTTAGGTGTAGAACTGTGTAGAACTATTCTAAACCAATCAAAATTTATTAATATAAAATATTTTAATTTAACTTAAAAGGGTATAATAGTAAAATGCATATTTATTCTTTTTAATTTCTTTTATGTAAAAACGTTTTTCTTATTTCCTAATTTCAAGATTTTAAAAATACTTGTTTGTCAGATTTCTAGTTTTTCATTTTTTAGAAATAATTGGTGCATCTATGTTTTCTTCAAAAATGCATGTCTTTAAATAATGTGCATAGGTGTTTTTTAAGACTATAAATACCCACTATGTTGTGTAATTGTTTATTCATTTCCACAGGCAACTAAATCTTACAAACAGATACAATAAAAAAAAAGTAGAACCTAACCAATCTAAAAAGCTACGTACATAAATGTCAGATTCCATTATAATATAATTTTATTAAACAAATGAAATATAAAATTTATCTATACACTTATGCAAAAAAAACACATATGTAACACAAAACATTAACAAAATCATAATCAAATTCAATACAGTATATGTGCACAGCGGAAAATCATAAATGCACGCCTTCAAAAAAAATATGAATACAGCTGAAAACATTAATGGACGCCTTCCAAAAACATCAATGCACGGCTGAAAACATCAATGCACGCCCTTCTAAAAACAGAAAATACATTCGTCGATTATCTTCATCACAAAAACATATATGCACCCTTTCAAAAACATATATGCACATTCTTCAAAACATGTATCTCTGTTCTGACCCATACGCTTCATAAGCAATTCCTGTCAAGAAAAAAAGAATTATTCAAAAGAACGTGACTAAAACATGTATGTTATATAAAAATTAAAATGTGGTAGATCATTTTTTATGGATATAAAATCTGTCCGACCTACTAAACTGGAACAGACCAATATATAAAATAAAAACTTATATGAAGATCAAAAACAATTTTGGAAATAATACACTCGATTTCAATTAACGACTACAAAAATTAAATTACATTAGATAAACACTGTGACCATATAAACACAATATTAAATTATCATTATGAGATAATCAACAGGTTTATGAGGAGTTAATATAATTAAATTGATAAAAGAATTGAAAATTTTGACAATTTACAATCACAAAATAATTAATTGTTTATTACCTTTGACCAAAGTAAATTGTAGATATCCCTTTGAAAACAATCAGATTAGAAATGAAAGAAATTGACATCAATGTTCACATTTTTATAATAAAGTGAACAGTTGGTTTCTTGTTCACAAAATATCCACCGCACGAATTGTATTAGACGGAGAATACGATCGGGTCAAGGTATAGCAGTCCACGAAAAGTACCAACTCATATTAGACAACGAATTTATTATAGTTCTTTTTGTTGTTGAAGCATGTTGTGGTGGTTGAGAATTGATACAGGGATAGATTTAGATTATCGTGATGGTTGTTAGTGTTTAGATTTGGGGGGTGGTATATGACGGCAGTAAGGTAGATCCAAAGGATGTTTGTAGGGTTAAGTTTGGAGAGAGATGATATAATCAAATGGATATCGATCTGTGTTATTCAGTTTTCAAAAAAGTGGGTGACGATAAATATGTAGAAAAATCATAATTAGTAAATGCCATCAGTGCCCTTTTAGCAATTTTCATAACTGAAAAAGTATACCTCATCTTTTATATAATTACATTTTTAGCACTTTTAATCTTAGCCTTTCATGAAGTTAATCTAAAGGCTTATATTCATTTTTAGAGTTCTGCATAGTTCTACACCAATAATGAGTTCTGCATATAACTCTTACCTATATATATATATATATATATATATATATATATATATATATATATATATATATATATATATATATATATATATATATATATATATATATATATATATATATAGTGTAAGGTTATTTTCAGAACCAAATAAATGTACAGAACTACGAGAACCACCTTTATACTCTTAACAATGCATATGTATTTTCATTATTATGTTTAAATTAACATTTAATAGTTGTTTTATTGGTTATAAATCCGAGTATTGTGAGCGATATGAAAAGTGCACATGTGTTTTCATATTATCCAACGAAAAGATAGTTATAGTACATGCAAAACAAATACATGTGCATTGTCCTAGGATACATGTTCCTAGTCACCTACGACAATAAAAATTCATGTATTTCTACCTAATGAACCCACCCGATGAATATACATGCATATTTTAAGAGTCAAAAGGTGGTTCTCATAGTTCTGTACATTTATTTGGTTCTTAAAATAACCTCACCCTATATATATATATAGAAAACCTAGAAAACTAAGTTATAGGGTAGATTTCGTAAACATTCAAACTTTAAGGGCAACTTTAAAAAAAACTTTATTTATTTATATAATCGAATATAAAATTTTAATATTCAAAAAAATAAAATAAAAATATATTTTTTCAAAAAAAAAGATCGAAAATTTTTTTGTTCTAAAAAAAAATTGAAAATTCTTTTTTCCTAAAAAAAAAAATTTTCAAATTTTTTTTTTCAAATTTTTTTTTTTCATATTTTTTTTTCAAAATTTTTTTTTTTCGAGAATTTTTTTCAACAATTTTTTTCTCAAAAAGAACTTTCAAATTTTTTAAAAGCACGTACTTTAGTGCATCTATTTGAGAAATTTTAGGGCATCATTTTACAAAAAAATAATATTATAACTATTATACTTAGAAAAGATGTTTATACACATATTTTGAATGTAGTAATTATAAAAAACAAACGTTTTAAAAATTTGTGTGATGCCATAATCATACTAACAGATACTAATAGATTCCTTAACTTAACATGATACTCTTATCATACTAAAAGATGTCATAACACATATTTGGGATGCACTAATTATATAAACAAACATCGTAACAATGCGTTTGATGCCATAATCAAAGTAATTGATTCCTTTGTGATAACAATAATTGGAAATAGGTTATGATTACACGTTACTTTAAACAAACAAATAGATGTCGTAAGTATACACGATGATGCCCTAATGTTCAGACGAATAGATGCACTAATTCAAACAAACAGATGCCCCAATGTAACATTATGCTCTTATCATATTAAGATGCTAAGATACTATGAGATGTCGTAACACATATTTTGGATGCACTAACTATACAATCAAACATTGTAATAATTCGTGTGATGCCCTAATCATACTAACATATGTCGTTATCATAACAATAATCGATTATTGAGTATGATTACACGTTACCCTGAATATACAAACTGATGCCCTAATCACACAAACAAATGCCCTAATCTAACATGACGCTCTTATTATACTAACAAATGCCGTAACATATATTTTGGATGCATTAATTATACAACAAACGTTGTAAAAAGTCGTGTGATACCTTAATCATACTAAAACATGCCCCTATTATAACAATAATCGTTATATTGTGATTAGCATTACCTTTAGCATAAAAACAGATGCCCTAAATATACACAATGATACAATAATGCTCATGCAGATGTATGCACTAAGCATAACAAAAAGATGCCATAACATAACATTATGCTATAATCAAACTAAATACTAACAGATGTTGTAACACATATTTTATATTGTGGATGCACTAACTATACAAAAAAAATGTTGTAACAGTTCGTGTGATGCCCTAATCATACTAAAAGATGCCCTTATTATAACAATAATTGATAACTAATTATCATTACATGTTACCTTAAACATATAAATGGATGCCCTAAACATACATAGTGATGCCTTAATCTTCCTATAAATGGATGAACTAAACAAAACAAGTAGATGTCCTAACGTAACCTGGTACTATTGGCATACAAAAATATATCATATGACATATTTTGGATGAATTATATGAACAAACTTTATAACAATTCATGTGATACATTAATCATACTAATAGATGCCCTTATAACAATAATTAACAACTGATTATGGTTACACGTTACTCTAAAAATAGATTCCCTAAACATATACAAAGATTTCTTAATTTGCTATAAACAGATGCCCTAAATATACACATAGATGCCCTAATTAGTAATGCCGATTTTTTTCAAATTTTCGTACATTTTTTAGAATATTTTTTTGAAAAAAAATTTGCAAAATTTTTTTTGAGAAAAAAAAATTTGAAAAAAAAATTTTGAAAAAAAAAATTTGAAAAAAAAAATTTGAAAAAAAAAGTTTGAAATTTTTTTTTTAAAAAAAAAATTACGAATTTTTTTTTAATTTTTTTTATTTCGATCGATTTTTATTTTATTTTTTTGAATATTAAAATTTCTTATTAGATTATATAACTAAATAAAATTCTTTTTTAAAGTTGTCCTTAAAGTTTGAATGTTTACAAAATCTACCCTAGAACTTAGTTTTCTAGGTTTTCTATTGAGATGAGGTTTTCTCTAGAACCCATCCCTATATATATATATATATATATATATATATATATATATATATATATATATATATATATATATATATATATATCATGACCAATATGAGCTCTTTGGCATTTAAATTATTTTGCATGCATGAAACTTAAGACTTTTCAGTTATAAACCAATTTATAAAACAGATTCTAGGTTTTCTAGAAGATACATGTTATTCCATGCATAACTTATTATCTTTCAATTATACTTCTTTTCTTAAACAACATATTAAAGGTTTTCCTGGACTTTCACATATTTCACTGCATTTCATGTGTTTTACTTATGTTTAAGTTATTCTTATCATGTCATTATATCCGTTCACTTAGCGTATTGCTCAGCCGTATTTTCTTCCATGTCCCAAACGGCAGGTACCCGAGGACAAACTTGAGCATTTGAGAGCACGTGCATAGGATGGAAGCTACCTTAGACTTCTTCTCCTTTTGCCTCCATATACTTATGCTTGCTTGGACACTAGTTTTTGTTCTTCCTACTTCATTTACTTTATGTATGTTTTGGGCTTATGTTTGGGAACCGATGTTTGATTCTGGTTTTTCCTTTTTGGTCATGTATGTTTTAGGACATATTACCTTGCATAATTTGATGACACTCCAAAATTATCATGTAACGGTCTACTTATCAAAGTGGGATGTTACATGAAGATAATAGATCTTCCACAGAGTAGCTGAGGGAAGATTGTTAGGGTTTGATTAATAAATTGGCTTCTGGTTTGATTGAATTGAGATTCAAGTTTAAAACTGTTTTAATTAAAATCTTTTCATGGTATTAGAGCAAGGTCTTTAATCTTGCTATATAACCTTTTTTTGATCTAACTTACTTTTTTCAAATCTTGATCAGTTAACTTGTGTTAATTGTTCGTTTTATCATACCTGCCTCAAAATTGATTGATTCTTGATAAACGCCTAATTTTTTAGAAAATTAGGGTTTGGAAAATTTGGGGTTTTTTTAATTGGTTGATTGTATCGTCTAATTAACCGTGGTTAGTTGTAATGGGAAGTTGTTCGTGGCTGGTTTTGATCATTGTGGTGATCAATTGTTCCTGATTATGAAATTAGGGTTTACTGTTCATTTAGGTTCTGGGTTAATCTCTTTGATTTAGATCAAAGGGGTTTGTTCTTCCGCTGATTTTATTGTTGTGATAGCATTGTAACACCTCTCTCTCCTTTACTTTGATTTTGTTACTATTGGTGTGGTTTATTTGTGATCTTTGTTTTTGGATTGTTGTTTTTTCGTTTGTAGTGTAATATTGTTCGCGTCAGATCAGTCTTTAGCCATTGACCTGCCATCTTTGAATGGTTTGGAAACCTGGGAACTAAAAGAGGTTGATTTGATTTATTTACTATTTCTGTTATTAATTGTTTATGATAGGTGTTTCTTTGTTTGTTTCTTGAATCATGTCTATTCATGGTTTTACTGATGATGATTATGAACCTTCACCTGGAGAAGATGAATATAATGTGACCCTAATAAGTAAACTATATTTGAGTCACCCATTACACTTACATCCTAATGACTCTACTTCTTTTATTGTGGTGTCTATCAAACTTAGGGGTACTAAGAATTATCAAGTGTGGTCTTGTGCTATGTAACTTGCTTTACAGGGTAAAAATGAAATTGGGTTTACATATGGTACATGTAAGAGGTCTAATACTGATGAAGTGTTGGGGTGTCAGTGGGATAGGGTGAATGCTATTGTATTGGGATGTATTTTAAATACTATTTCTGAAGAATTATATATTGGGCAGATTTTTTCAAAAAGGGCTTCACATGTTTGGGAAGAACTTAGGGAAACCTTTGATAAAATTGATGTTTCTGTAACGTTTAATTTACTTCATCAAATCAATTCTTTATCTTAAAATGGGTTGACTATTGTTGATTACTATCATAAACTTATGCATTGTGGAAACAATTTGATGCTTTGGTTAAGTTTCCTAGATATACTTGTCATGCTGCTGAATACTTTAAGAAACATAATGATCTTATGAAACTTATGCAATTTTTAATGGGTCTGGATGAGTCTTATATGCAAATTAAAAGTTCTATATTATCTAGGGATCCATTACCCGATGTTAGGAATGCTTACTCTATCATTTCTTGTGAGGAGTCACATAGGGTTGTTACCTCTAGTAGCAACTCCAATGTTACTTCAAGAGCTCAAAATTCTGCTTTTACTGCTAGCATTCCTAACAAAGGGAATTTCCAGAAGCCTCAAGCCTCTAGTAATAGACCTAGATTTAATAATGGACCAAGACCTAATGATAACTGGACTAAAAGGGGTGTTGGGGGACCTACTTTGGTTTGTGAGAATTGTGGTTTCAATGGTCATACTATAGATAGATGCTTTAAACTAATTGGGTATCCTGCTGATTTTGGAAAAAAGAAACCTTTGTGAACTTTAAGACCAATAACACTCAAACTAATAAATCTAATCATTTTGGTTGGTCTAGTAGTTCTACTGTTTTTCTAATGAGCAGTTATCTACCCTAATTGCTCTTATCAAAGATAATTCTGTTAATTGCAAGAACGTTAATGCCAATATGGCAGGTACTATTCTAAATACTAGTCCTCTGTTTGATAAGTACTTTGAGAACTTTTTTTGTTCTAATAGTAAAATGCATACTAAACTTGTTACTAATGGTCTGATTACTGATTCTGGAGCAAATCAACACATGACCTTTTCTGATAAAAATCTGGTTAATGTCATACATATTTAACTTTTAAAAATTAAAGTTTCCCATCCTAATGGTACTGAGGCTTTTATAACTAAGAATGGAAATATGCCTTTAACTAGTTACTTAACTCTGTTTGATGTGTTGGTGGTTCCTCAATATTGTGTCAGTTTAATGCCAGTTCATAAAGTAACAAGGTATAGTAAATTGGTTGTTGCTTTTGATGAAAATAAATGTTATATTCTTGATCAGGATTTGAAAGCAGGGAAAGTGTTTGGGACTGGTAGACAGTCTGGTGGTTTATATTACTTTGATTAAAATCAAGGTATAGAATTTGAGAATCCTAGTGTTAATACTACTTGCTAGTTGTCTGAATATACTTGCCATTATAGGTTAGGTCACCCATCTGATCATGTGCTTGATGTCATAAAAAAACAAGTTAACTCTTGATAATAAAAAAGTTAATATCATGTGTGACATTTGTCAAAAGTCTAAACAAATTAGAGAAGATTTTCCTCTTAGTGATAATGTGTCTACTATTCTAGGTGAATTGGTGCATTTAGATTTGTGGGGACCATATAAGTTTACTAGTAGAGAAGGGTTTAAACATTTCTTGACAATTGTTAATGATTTTACTAGATCTGTTTTAGGTGTACTTATTAAAAAATAAAAATGAGACATTTGATAATCTAATGGTGTTTTATAACTTGCTTCAAAATCAGTTTTCAAAGAAAGTTAAAAAATTTCGTAGTGATAATGGGACTGAATTTGTTAATCAAAAGTTTGTCATGTTTTGTTAGCAAAATGGCATTATTCATCAGACATCTTGTAGTTATTATGTAAAACCCGCATGCTTTTACCATGAATAGTGTCCTTAAGATCGTACGTCCTAGATTAAAACTTACCTTATTCAGTATTGATCACATTCATGTGCTATTAATCAAGTAAGTACATACGTGTATGACATGATAAGTATCGATTACGTACGAACTCATGATAAACAGTTAATAGATATTTCACGTGAGCATAATTAAATCATGATCACCATTTTAAAACACGAACTAAAATAATTACGTAAATACATATAATATAATTACGAGCGTTAAGAATACGATAAACTACATGATAAAATAAACAGAAACACTTTAAACACGAACACGTTTAACCACGAACGAACACGAGGACACACTTATTATTTAGACACGAAAAACATTTGGGTTACCCCATGTGGGCCCCATGAACCACGAAATTAGGGACAAGAAATGGGCCTAGCCCATCATTTTACTAAACAAGGGAGTTAAGGGGAAAAAGTCATTCATTATCACATTTTATAGAAAATAAATAAAACCCTAAAAGTTTTTCATCCTCCTTCCTTGCTTCCATTGTGGCCGCCACCTATAATCATCAAAAAGGAGGTGTTCTTGTTGATTTTGATCATGGATATTGTACAAGTGTTAGTGTTTGTTCATCCTCTATTGATCCACACATTTGGTATACTTTTTTAACCTTTCTTTTTAATTACTTCTTTTGATTTGATTTGGTAAAATTAATTAAGAACATGATGTTTTTAAAACCTAATTAAAAACATAAATTAAACATGTATTTGGTTAAAGGGTAAAATCAAAAGGGTGTTTTACGGGTGTTTGGTTTAGCCGACGCCTAGACCGTGCCCTAAGGGGGTCACGGCTTGGCCTAGAAACCACCACCGAGACCATGTGGTCCCGGTTTGGTGGTGTGGGTCCCACGGCAGCAAGGAACCAAGGGGAACCCCGATTTGGTTCGGGGTACGGTGTCGATTTCATGACCGGTTCACGGTTCGTTGGTTAAATCATGATTTATGCTACATGTTAATTTTTATGAATTATGAACTTAGGATATAAATTAATTAATAACATGAGATATTAATTAAATCATGACTTAGGTTATATTAATTATTAATTTAGCATGATATTAATTTAACCTAAGTATTTTATGTTATAAGTTATAATTAATTAATTATATAAAACATGCTTATAATTAATTAATTTAGACATGACTTAGGTTATATTATTAATACATAATAATACACATTTTAACCTAAGTATTTTATTCCATTTTAATTAAAACATGTTATACCTTAATTAAAATGCTTAACCTATAGTTTAATTAAAATACATGAAATAATAATTAAACTATACACTATATCATATGACTTAAGAAATAAGCTTATAAACACTTAGACTTATATGTTAGCTTATGTAACCAGCTTAATTCTAATTATGGAAACTTCTATATATGGAAATCTATCTATTTCAGGCAGCTAATCTAATCATGGAAACCTTCTATATATAGAAACTTATTTAATTAAGGCAGCTGATCTATTTTTGGAAACTTTCTATTTTTAGAAACTAATCTATTTTAAGCAGTAAATTCTATTTTAGGAAACTTTCTATTTTTGGAAACTTTCTATTTTTGGAAACTTTCTATTTTTAGAAACTTTCTATTTTTGGTAACTTTCTATTTTTGGAAACTTTCTATTTTTGGAAACTTTCTATTTTTGGAAACTTTCTATTTTTGGAAACCTGCTATTTTTGGAAAGTTACTTATTATTACACAGTAAGTATAAAAATACATGAAATACCAGTAATACTTAATCAGATTAATCAGAATACAAGATAAACACAGTTTAAGGCTTTTAACAGTAAACCATGACCTAGAACATACAAAGTAAGCTAAGATGAGACATAAAACCCAGTACGTAATCAGTGATTCGATACTTATACACGTGTGTATTCATGTAGCGTTAGTGATCCAGAAGTAGGAGTCTTTCTTCCGTTCATTCACTGGACTTGAGGTACGGATTCCCGTCCTTTCAGTATGGACATTCTTTCCTTATTAGGATTTCCCCGTATGCAGCCAACTGTTTTCCCCAGCATTTGTTTTATTGTTTTGAACTGCTTATGTTGAATTAGCATAATCTATAGCCATATACAAGCATGACCAGTTTCACCTAGTTATGGAGGTACCATAACCATAGCATTGGAGGCACCGATGTTATGACTTCCCCACGGCGGAGTGATTGCTCGTGGCGTCCCTTTTCAGTTTTGGCCATATTATTATATCAGGTGGGGCGTATGGGTGCATCCTAGTTACATGTTTTATTCAGTATTTCATGGTGAATGTGGTGTGTGCCTTGCATCCTTCACAAGGAGTTGATCCCTCCTACCCAAACCAGTATATTAATTAGAGGCATCCCCTCTAATCAGCATGATGAGGTCACCCCTCCAAGTATTCATGCACGTGACCTTTTCATGACATATATGGGCTATGGTATATTTATGTTAAAACAGTTTTCATAAGATAAACATAAGGCTTTTCAAACTATAAACCAGTTTTCTCAATACTTAACCAGTCTACTCAGAACTTAGTCTTCCGCTGTTATATGTTACATGCTTATCCTATTTCATGCTATATTGTATATCCGTGCACTGAGCGGTTTGCTCAGCCGTTACTTTCCTTTCCATGTCCCAAAACGGCAGGTACCCAAGACTCGAGCATTTGGAGGACATGCATAGGATGGAAGCTGCCATAGACTTCTTCTCCTGTTTCCTTCATATATTTATGCTTGTTTAGTCTTTCATTCAGTTCATTTACTTTGTTATGTTTTGGGCTTATGTTTGGGAACCGATGTTTGATTCCGGTTTTCCCTATGGTCATGTATGTTTTACTACATATTACCTTGCATGCTTTGATGACACGCCATAATTACGCGTGACATTCCATTTATCAAAATGGGGTGTTACAATTATGGTATCAGAGACAAGGCTTCGACCTATAGGCTCTAAAACTCGACCTGTGACTAGTGGGTAGTCACCAGGAGCTTCCTAAGCCAACGATTGTTATTCCACGTATTGATGTTTCAGCGTGTTGTTGTTTTAACCATTATGTTTTCAGCACCTTTTTGTTTTAGCCATGTCGTTTTCAGCACCTTGTTGTTTTCACCATGATGTTTTCACCAGTATCGTCTTATTAATATGGAATGAACAACCGTCATCCATACTTAGTTATGTGTCATTGTCTATGCATGATGTTCCTCGTGAACTGTGACGATGTGGACTAACCCCAGTAGTTCATAATTTTCACATAAAATTTTTTCTGTTAAGTTTTGACAATGATTTTTAATTATTATGTTTCATGCATTCATGCATTTATATCATATGTCATCTGTTGCAGGAATTTTGACTAAGTAATGGTTGGTACAGGACTGGCCCTATTTAGTCGCATGTGCTTTTATCGGAACTTTTAACTTTGGGACCGACCCATAGGCGTCCCCTCGCCATGTCTTTTGTTTTGGAACCGGCCCATAGGCGTTCCCTCGCACATATAAAGGTTTTATAAACTACATTACGCATTCATGCACTGTTTTCTTGCATAAAATTTTTCTCATGATTTAAATTGGCATAAAAAAAAAATTTCATGTCCCATCACAAGTTATTATGTTTTTATGTCAAGTATGCCTTCATACTGTCATGGTTAACTTCAGTTTCATGCTGATTATGTTATACACTTCTTCGTAATGGATGGTTTCATGTTTCCTCATGATGATTCCGTCTTCATGTTGATTATGTTTCACGCCTCTTTTGTTATTTACGTTGTCCTGCAAGACATTGTTAGATTTCTTGAATCATGCTTTCATGATAGTCATGGTTGGTTTCCTTTGATCATGTTGTCAGGCAAATCATCGTTGAATTTTGTGTAACCACACTTTAGCGTTTCTCTATGCAACCAGAATGATGTCTATGCTAATACTGCCAGGTTATCATGATGGTTTTCCTAACCGTTTAACCGGTTTACTTTCCTTAAATCATGACAAATGATCGAGCCCATACCGATCATTTCATGTGCATTCCATGTGTACTCCACGTACCGTATTTCATGTGTATTACATGTACCTTAATCTATGTGTATCCCACTTGCAATACTTCACGAGTATTCGCTAGTCGATTCTAAATCATCTCAGGCGTATGTTCACTTGCTGATATTCTACAAGGTTGTCGATGCCGCTCATAGCTTGGAGATGTTACTGAAGGTTGATGCTGCTGATGTTGGGAGACGCTACGAGATGCTGATACTGATGCTGTTCACAACCTGGAGATCCTAAAAGACGAAGACAAAGGCGTCGGAGCAAAGCAATTGGACGAGAAGATGTTTCACCATCAGACAATTCCCATCAATCATTGTCCCAAATTCATAGTTACATGTCACACGTCGTTCGGCTGTCATTTCAGCCATATGAGTGCAAACCAGTACCAGCCGGCCACTCAGCTAAATAGTTACATGAGTCACGGTCATGAGAATGACCGTCAGGGAACCGACAGACAAGATGATAGTAACCACTACTATGACAGCAACTATACTAGAAATCGCAACCGAGGCTCCGACCACGGACGTGATCAGAAATACAAATGATCAGTAGTCCAACCGATCCGCCAATTCTGGCATATTAACCTTATATTTGTAGTTCTAATTGTTTCACATCTCGAGACACATGTCAAGACATCAGTCAAGACACATGTCTCACGTATACTTTCTGAGGACACATGTCAAGATACCAGTCAAGGCATATGTCACGCTCACATTTCTCAAGACACGAGTCAAGACACATGACTCACGTCTAATTATGGAACATTTCTAAGAAATTCAGGGTACCCTCCAAGGGTATATCTATGTTGTTGTGCCATGTATTAATCAGGCCACAAGAATTTCAATACCATTATCCGCGCATCAGTGACAACCGTCACGTTGCCGATGTCACTTTCATTTTTTTCACCATATTTCATATATACATGACCATGAAGGACACCTTTCGTATTGCCACGTATACGAAGGTTTTCCTTCAGTTTAATGATGAGATCCAAGCTGCTAACGCATTTCCTCGGACAGACACGAGATGAATTTTATCCTAATTATAGACTAGGAACATCACACCATGCTACGATTCATAATTATGTACAGTAATGTTCAGGCTCCTGAATACATTCAGCTTGATTTTCCATCAGAAAAATCCGTACAAATTATCTACGCTTACAAGCAGGTTCGTTGTTAGCCATGGTCGCTAAAATTTTCTAGCGGTCAGTAACACACGACTACTAGGGTCCTTTTACGCATAACTAACGGATTATTCTAAAATCTTTCCTTACACTACAGAAGAACCTTCAAGGAGAAGGATGGTACCATGAGATTATGTGTCGACTACCGTCGACTTAAACAAATCACCATTCATGACCGTTATTCTCCTCCACATATTGACAACATGTCCAATCAACCGTATGGTGTTAATCACTTTTCCAAGATCGAACTCACGATGATGCTGCCAACAGTGACGGGTGAAAGAGCAGGACATGTCCATGACTGCTATACGTACACGACTCGGTCATGCTAGATTTATGATTTTGAATTAGTCTCATCAATGCTCCAATGGAACTATAAGAATGAGTTTCCATGAACTCATAGTAAATTCATCAGTGTTTTCATTAAGGATAACCTGATTTCCTTTAAGCCTAGAAGAAGAACAGGAAGACCATATCTGCACTATGTTGCAAATTCTATGACTAGAGAAATTTTACCCTAGAAATTTTTCCAATCTAACTTTTGGTTGATTACAGCGACATGCTGAATCATATGGATTCCCACGGTTAATCTTACCATGACTCAGCTTATGCGTAAAGGAGAGAACCCTACACTACTTTAGGTGTTCTAGGAAATCTTACGCTAGGAGAAGTCTGATTTAGAGACTCAGAGTTTCGCAACCTTCTATGTATCAAGTTTCTACGAAGCAGGATACAGCTACGTCCATATCTATGTACCTGACAACAGGCTAAGATAGGACACCAACAAACTGGGATGTGTCATCATCTGAAATTGTGAACTAAAATGGGACAAGATCTACACGGATTTTTGTTACCAGATTAATGCAAACGTAGAAGAAGCATGATGCTATTTGGGTTATTGCAAACAGTTTGATCAAGTCTGCAGAATCATTACATCCGCAAGGATTGTAGAACCGATAGATTGATCGGATATATTCCAGCCAAGGCTCATCCGATCACTTGGCAATCCCTCAGCTATCGGGTCAGACAAAGATTCGTAATTGTACTCCTAACTTACTTCATGTCTTCATTCTAATTCCACGACTTGCTTTCGCGCTCACGTTCATGACACTATTCACGTTCATGATCGTATTTTGGCTTACGATTCTACGTTCATTTCTTTTCTCGTTCTGGAAGTTGCAAGAACTTGTGAGACCAGACCCAAGTTTAGTATAACTCTCCATCATCAGATAGACGTATCACGTCATACTCCACGTCTCACCTTGTAGCGTTTGGCGTCACCGCCATTATATTATATGATCACGATATGTCTCACATGTCATGTTCATTCCACGTTCCTCATATCATGATCAAAATAGGTTACACGTATCATGGATCACGATATGTTTACTTATACTACACTCGCCATATCTCCACGTAGCACGTTCAAAATTTTTCACGTATCACGTTCAAAATTTTTCACGTACTACGTTTCTTTATGTCTCGCGCATCGTTTCTAATTATCAGTTAAGTCAGATTGTCTTGCATCGTAACGTTTCAGTTACCCTGCACGTTAATTCTTATTTTCCTCGATCGAATTTAGGGGATCTACCTTCCGTTGATAACCAAGAATTTCTTCGTATTCCAAGTCAAGGTCAGGAGGACCAAGATTTATCATTAGTGTCAGGATCTTCTGAAGGAACCGTTCCAAGAGGGAGGCCACTTGAGAACGGACAAGTTCATCCGGACTTCTTATCCATTTTTCTCTTATCGATTAGATATGTCCTTTCAGTCACGTCACGTTCCATGTCTTTTCAAGACATGTCACGTTCCACGTTCCCTTCTACCATGTCACCTTCATTTCTGTTATTTTGCATACCTTTCCAGTTTGATTCGGGTATGTTCCGCTTCCAGTTACTTTATCTATAATTCGGGGACGAATTATTCTTTTTAGGGGGGAAGAATTGTAAAACCCGCATGCTTTTACCATGAATAGTGCCCTTAAGATCGTACGTCCTAGATTAAAACTTACCTTATTCAGTATTGATCACATTCATGTGCTATTAATCAAGTAAGTACATACGTGTATGACATGATAAGTATCGATTACGTACGAACTCATGATAAACAGTTAATAGATATTTCACGTGAGCATAATTAAATCATGATCACCATTTTAAAACACGAACTAAAATAATTACGTAAATACATATAATATAATTACGAGCGTTAAGAATACGATAAACTACATGATAAAATAAACAGAAACACTTTAAACACGAACACGTTTAACCACGAACGAACACGAGGACACACTTATTATTTAGACACGAAAAACATTTAGGTTACCCCATGTGGGCCCCATGAACCACGAAATTAGGGACAAGAAATGGGCCTAGCCCATCATTTTACTAAACAAGGGAGTTAAGGGGAAAAAGTCATTCATTATCACATTTTATAGAAAATAAATAAAACCCTAAAAGTTTTTCCTCCTCCTTCCTTGCTTCCATTGTGGCCGCCACCTATAATCATCAAAAAGGAGGTGTTCTTGTTGATTTTGATCATGGATATTGTACAGGTGTTAGTGTTTGTTCATCCTCTATTGATCCACACATTTGGTATACTTTTTTAACCTTTCTTTTTAATTATTTCTTTTGATTTGATTTGGTAAAATTAATTAAGAACATGATGTTTTTAAAACCTAATTAAAAACATAAATTAAACATGTATTTGGTTAAAGGGTAAAATCAAAAGGGTGTTTTACGGGTGTTTGGTTTAGCCGACGCCTAGACCGTGCCCTAAGGGGGTCACGGCTTGGCCTAGAAACCACCACCGAGACCATGTGGTCCCGGTTTTGGTGGTGTGGGTCCCACGGCAGCAAGGAACCAAGGGGAACCCCGATTTGGTTCGGGGTACGGTGTCGATTTCATGACCGGTTCACGGTTCGTTGGTTAAATCATGATTTATGCTACATGTTAATTTTTATGAATTATGAACTTAGGATATAAATTAATTAATAACATGAGATATTAATTAAATCATGATATATTAATTATTAATTTAGCATGATATTAATTTAACCTAAGTACTTTATGTTATAAGTTATAATTAATTAATTATTTAAAACATGCTTATAATTAATTAATTTAGACATGACTTAGGTTATATTATTAATACATAATAATACACATTTTAACCTAAGTATTTTATTCCATTTTAATTAAAACATGTTATACCTTAATTAAAATGCTTAACCTATAGTTTAATTAAAATACATGAAATAATAATTAAACTATACACTATATCATATGACTTAAGAAATAAGCTTATAAACACTTAGACTTATATGTTAGCTTATGTAACCAGCTTAATTCTAATTATGGAAACTTCTATATATGGAAATCTATCTATTTCAGGCAGCTAATCTAATCATGGAAACCTTCTATATATAGAAACTTATTTAATTAAGGCAGCTGATCTATTTTTGGAAACTTTCTATTTTTAGAAACTAATCTATTTTAAGCAGTAAATTCTATTTTAGGAAACTTTCTATTTTTGGAAACTTTCTATTTTTGGAAACTTTCTATTTTTGGAAACTTTCTATTTTTGGTAACTTTCTATTTTTGGAAACTTTCTATTTTTGGAAACTTTCTGTTTTTGGAAACTTTCTATTTTTGGAAACCTGCTATTTTTGGAAAGTTACTTATTATTACACAGTAAGTATAAAAATACATGAAATACCAGTAATACTTAATCAGATTAATCAGAATACAAGATAAACACAGTTTAAGGCTTTTAACAGTAAACCATGACCTAGAACATACAAAGTAAGCTAAGATGAGACATAAAACCCAGTACGTAATCAGTGATTCGATACTTATACACGTCTGTATTCATGTAGCGTTAGTGATCCAGAAGTAGGAGTCTTTCTTCCGTTCATTCATTGGACTTGAGGTACGGATTCCCGTCCTTTCAGTATGGACATTCTTTCCTTATTAGGATTTCCCCGTATGCAGCCAACTGTTTTCCCCAGCATTTGTTTTATTGTTTTGAACTGCTTATGTTGAATTAGCATAATCTATAGCCATATACAAGCATGACCAGTTTCACCTAGTTATGGAGGTACCATAACCATAGCATTGGAGGCACCGATGTTATGACTTCCCCACGGCGGAGTGATTGCTCGTGGCGTCCCTTTTCAGTTTTGGCCATATTATTATATCAGGTGGGGCGTATGGGTGCATCCTAGTTACATGTTTTATTCAGTATTTCATGGTGAATGTGGTGTGTGCCTTGCATCCTTCACAAGGAGTTGATCCCTCCTACCCAAACCAGTATATTAATTAGAGTCATCCCCTCTAATCAGCATGATGAGGTCACCCCTCCAAGTATTCATGCACGTGACCTTTTCATGACCTATATGGGCTATGGTATATTTATGTTAAAACAGTTTTCATAAGATAAACATAAGGCTTTTCAAACTATAAACCAGTTTTCTCAATACTTAACCAGTCTACTCAGAACTTAGTCTTCCACTGTTATATGTTACATGCTTATCCTATTTCATGCTATATTGTATATCCGTGCACTGAGCGGTTTGCTCAGCCGTTACTTTCCTTTCCATGTCCCAAAACGGCAGGTACCCAAGACTCGAGCATTTGGAGGACATGCATAGGATGGAAGCTGCCATAGACTTCTTCTCCTGTTTCCTTCATATATTTATGCTTGATTAGTCTTTCATTCAGTTCATTTACTTTGTTATGTTTTGGGCTTATGTTTGGGAACCGATGTTTGATTCCGGTTTTCCCTATGGTCATGTATGTTTTACTACATATTACCTTGCATGCTTTGATGAAACGCCATAATTACGCGTGACATTCCATTTATCAAAATGGGGTGTTACATATTACCCTCAACAAAATGGGATTGTTGAGAGGAAGCATAGACATCTTCTTAATGTTGCTAGATCTCTCTTTTTTCAGGGAGGGTTTGTAACACCCCATTTTGGTAAATGGAATGTCACGCGTGATTATGACGTGTCATCAAAGCATACAAAGATAAATGTATAAAACATCACATGACCATAAAGGAAATACCGGAAACAAACATCGGTACCCAAAAGTAGAACTCATCACACACAAACATAAGTACTGTAAATGAAAAGGACTAAACAATGTCCATAGAAATGAGTATCAAAAGTATGAAGAAATGCATAAAGTAATGAAGGCTAGGAAGCTTCCAATCCATATGCACGTACGCTTAAAGTCTATGAGCGTCCTTGAGTACCTGCCGTTTTGGGAACATGAAAGGAAAAACGGCTGAGCATAACGCTCAGTGCACAGATATACAAGCATAGAATGAATAACATAAGCATATATAACATATAGCAGCGGAAATGTCTAAGTCTTGGAAAACCTGGTATAACTTAATAAAACTGGTTTTATAGTTTGAAAAGCCTTATGTTTATCTCATAAAACTGTTTAACATGTTTACCATTAGCTAATATAGGTCATGAAATATCAACGTGCGTGAATACTTGGAGGGGTGACCTCGTCATGCAATTAGAGGGGATGCCTCTAATTAATATAAGTTTTTTGGGTAGGAGGGATCAGCTCCTTGTGAAGGATGCAAGGCACACACCACATTCACCTGATAAATCTGTAAAAACATGTAACCTAGGATGCACCCATACGCCCCACATGATAATAATAATATGGCCAAAAGCTGAAGGGACGCCACGAGCTATCACGTCGCCGTGGTGAAGTCATAACACTGGTGCCTCAAGTGTTATGGTTATGGTACCTCCATAACTAGGTGAAACTGGTCATGCATGTATATGGCTTTAGGTATCTAATTAAACATAAGCAATTCAAAAACATATAAAACATATACTGGGAAAACAGTTGGCTGCATACGGGGAATCCTAATAAGAAAAGAATGTCCATACTGAAAGGACGGAGAATCCGTACCTTGTGTCCAGTGAACGAAGAAGACGAATGGAAGAGAGTCCTACTTTGATATCACTAATGCTACATAAATAATATACGTGTATAAGTATCTGATTACTGAGTACGTAACTGGTTTTATATCATGTCTTAGCTTGTTTTATATGTTCATGTCTCGTTTTACTGATTTTAACGTTATGTTGTGTTTATCATGTATTCTGTCTATTCTGATTAAGTATTACTTGTATTTCTTGCATTATTATACTTGTTGTGTAATAATAAGTAACTTTCTAAAAATAGCAGGTTTCCTAAAATAGAAAGTTTCCAAAAATAGAAAGTTTACAAAAATAGATTTACTGCTTAAAATAGATAAATTTCTAAAAACAGAAAGTTTCCATAAATAGATTAGCTGCCTTAAATAAATAAGTTTCTAAAAATAGAAAGTTTCCATAAATAGAAATAAGCTAAATTATTAAGCTAATAATATAAGATTAAGTGTTTACTGATTTATATTCTAAGTCATGTGATATATAGTATAGTTTATTAATTATTACATGTAAATTAAATAAACTATAGGTTAAAGTATTTAATTAAATATAACCTGATTTAATTAAATAAAAGGTAATAATACTTAGGTTAAAACATGTATTAATATTTATTATTAATATAACCTAAGTCATGTAAATTAATTAATTATAAGTTTAAAAATTAATTAATTATATAGTCTAATTTAAATAATAAATACTTAGGTTAAAATCCATGTATTATTAATAATAATACTAACCTAAGTCATGTTGTAATTAAACTAATTATTTAACATGCTAAATTAATTTAATTAAGCTTGTAAATAAATAATCTTGTAAAATAATTAAACTTATTAAATTAATAATTCGTGAACCGTGTTCGTGAACCCGTGAACCGGACTCGTGAACAGGCCACACGAACGCACCCTTAACAGTGGCAAAACCGGCTTGGCCGGTTGCCACTGTTTTCGCAAAAACAGCCACCGGCTGTGCCGGTGGTTCCCCCTGTTTTCTCGGTTGCAGCCGCCGGCTGGGCAAGGTTCCCATCGGCAGTTAGCCGGTGGTTTCCCCCTGCTGCCGCGGTTGTTCCCCCTGCTTTCCTTATTTAGCCACCGGCTTATGCCGGTGGTGTTCTTGTTTCTGCCGAGACCCAACCAAACACCAAGCCACACCCCAACCAAGGTCGGGGTCCCTTGTTCTAGCGACCGAAACATCACAACCACACCGAGACCTCTTGGTCTCGGTTGTTGGTGCGAACAAAAGCAAGCCGAGACCTTGTGGTCTCGGTTCCTTGCGTCGGCCGAAACAAACACCCCTAAAAACACCATTTTTTAACCCCCATGATTTATTACATGTTTATGTTAACTTGTTTTTATATCCATATGATTTCATGTGTTCTTATTTAATAAAAACATATAAGAAAAGGGTTTAAATGATTTACCGAATACGTGAAACAATGAAGAATGAAAAACACGAACAACATTGCAAGATTTGATCACCAAAATCAACCAAGAACACCCTTTTGGTGTGTTATACCCGACGGCCAAGAGAGAGCAAAAAGAGAGATTAGGGTTTTGTGTTATTTTCTAATTTCCTGTAATTATGAAAATATCTTTTTCCCTTTTCTTGTTTTAGTAAAATTTAAAGTGGGCTTGGCTCTTTTCTTGTGTCTATGCCGCGGGTTAGAGGGGCCCACAAGGGGAAACCCATTGTTTTTCGTGTCTAAATATTATATGTTTTCTCGTGTTGTGTTTACGTGTTTTATTTAGTTATCGTTCGTGTCGTAATATATTTATTCGTACTCGTAATAAATATACGTAAATACATAATATTAAGTTCGTGATTATAAACGTCCATGATTTCATGTTCGTATGTTCGTGATTATAATTATTGTTGAAATAATTATCGTGTCTTAATACGTATTAAATACTTATCGTGTTATAACACGTACGTAATACTTGTAAATCTTATTCGTGAAACGTAAACGTGCTATGAAAAGGAAAGTTCTAATCATGTACGTACGATCATAAGGATAATATTCATGGTGAAAGCATGCGGGTTTTATAACTCTTCCCCCCTAAAAAGAATAATTCGTCCCCGAATTATAGATAATGTAAACTGGAAAAGAAGAACATACCCGAATTCAAAATATGAAATGAGGGTAAGAAGCCCGGATAGACTCCTCTGTTTCCCAAGTGGCTTCTCACTCGGTATGATCCCTCCAAAGGATTTTGACGAATGGAATCGTCTTCCTCCTCATGACTCGTTCTTGTCTGTCAAGAACTCGTTCGGGTTCTTCTATGAAAGTGAGATCTTCACGAATCTGTTCCAGTGGATACTGAACCATGTGAAGGGGATGATACTTGTACCCTCTGAGTAAGGACACATGAAAAACATCGTGAACATGAGAAAGCTGCGGAGGTAACGCTAAATGATAAGATACTTCACCGACTCGCTCAATGACATCAAACGATCCGATGAATCGAGGACTGAGCTTCCCTTTGATTCCAAAACGTCTAACCCCACGTGCCGGCGAAACCTTAAGGAAAACGTGATCTCCTACGTTAAAGTGTAAGTTCCCACGATGCTTGTCTGCATAACTCTTCTGACGTGACCGTGCTTCTTGCAGTTTCTGCTTAGCTACTGCGACCTTCTCGTTTGTCAACTCAATCATTTCTGGTCCTTCAAGTGTTCGCTCACCAACCTGATCCTAGCAGATTGGGGCGCGACACTTTCTGCCATACAACATCTCGAATGGAGCACACTTGATACTTGCGTGCCAACTGTTGTTGTGTGCAAACTCTACCAAACAGATGTAATCGTCCCAATCTCCCGTCCATTCCAACGCACATGACCTCAACATGTCTTCCAATGTCTGAATCGTCCGCTCCGATTGCCCGTCTGTTTGAGGTTGAAAAGTTGTGCTAAGCTTAAGTTTTGTACCCCAAGCTTTCTGCACACTTCTCTAGAATCGCGAAGTGAACCGAGGATCTCTGTTTGAGACGATGCTAGATGGAGCACCATGAAGTCTCATGATCTCCCTCCTATAAGTATCGGCGATTTTACTGACCGAATCTTTCTTGCGGATCGGTAAGAAATGAGCTGACTTGGTAAGTCGATCTACGATAACCCAAATCGCATCGTGCTTCCTCTTTGTCTGCGGAAGACCGGTAACAAAATCCATGGTGATCTTGTCCCACTTCCACTCTGGAATATCTAACGGTTAAAGAAGACCCGCAGATCGCTGATGCTCGATCTTAACTTGCTGGCAGGTAAGACATTTGGAGACGTAAGTCGCAACATCCTGTTTCATACCACTCCACCAAAAGTATTGCTTGATGTCATGGTACATCTTGGTCGAACCAGGATGAATAGAGAATGGTGAGCTATGAGCCTCAGCTAACAATGCTTCCCGAAGTTCTTGATCATCAGGAACACAAAGTCTCGTGCCCTGCCATAAGATACCATCTGCGTCTACTCGAAATTTTGTCTGCTTCTCTAAATTCTGAATTATCGCCCAGATTTCACCATCATCTTTCTGAGCTTCCTTGATCCTAGAGAGTAACTCGGGTTCCACTCTAAGATTAGCCCAGTAACCATGCTGTCCACGTACCATGATCTCTATGTCTATTCGCTCAAACTCTCTTATAATTTCCTCCTCAATTTTAATGTTGTTTATCATTCCGGACTTTCTGCTAAGTGCATCTGCCACTCCATTCACCTTGCCGGGATGGTACTGCAGATTAATGTCATAATCCTTCAACAGCTCTAACCATCTCCTATGTCTCATGTTCAATTCACGTTGAGTGAAGACATACTTCAAGCTCTTATGGTCCGTGAAAATGTCACATGATTCTCCATACAAGTAGTGCCTCCATATCTTCATTGCAAACACGACTGCTGCAAGTTCCAAGTCATGCGTAGGGTAATTTTCCTCATAAGGCTTAAGCTGCCGTGAAGCATACACGATCACTTTCACATGTTGCATGAGAACACAGCCAAGTCCCTTCCCGATGCATCACTATAGATCTGAAATCCACCTGTACCAGATGGGAGAGTAAGAATCGGTGCAGATACTAACTTCTGCTTTAGGTCTTCAAAGCTCTTCTCTCTTTCTTCAGTCCAGATGAATTTCTCCCCTTTCCACATCAGTTTGGTCAATGGTAGTGCTAAACGAGAAAAGTTCTCCACGAACCTATGGTAGTAACCAGCTAAGCCTAAGAAACTGCGAACTTCAGTCGCTGATGTCGGTCTTGGCCACTTGGTAATAGCATCAACCTTTGCTGGATCCATAGTGATTCCTTCTGCTGATACAGTGTGACCTAAAAATGCCACCTTGTCTAACCAGAACTCACACTTAGAGAATTTAGCATACAGCTGCTTCTGGCGAAGAATCTGTAACATTGTACGAAGATGGTCTTCGTGTTCCTCCTTGGACTTAGAGAATATCAGGATGTCGTCAGTGAAGACAATGACAAACTTGTCCAGAAATTCATGGAATATTCTGTTCATCAAATCCATGAACACTGTTGGAGCATTGGTAAGGCTAAATGGCATGACTACAAATTCGTAGTTACCATAGCGTGTACAGAAAGCAGTCTTGGCGATGTCCTGCTCCTTAACCCGTAGCTGATGATAGCCCGACCTTAGATCAATCTTGGAGAAATGTTTGGCCCCTTGGAGTTGGTCAAACAAATCGTCTATGCGTGGGAGAGGATACCTATTCCTGATGGTAATCTTGTTGAGCTCGCGATAGTCTATGCAAAGACGCATACTGTCGTCCTTCTTCTTGACGAATAAGACCGGTGCGCCCTATGGAGTTGCGCTCGGTCGAATGAAGCCTCGTTCCAGAAGTTCTTGCAATTGATCCTTCAGCTCCTTCAACTCTATGGGAGCCGTGCGATAAGGAGCCTTGGAAATCGGCTCAGCTCCTGGGATGAGCTCGATGTTAAACTCTACTTCACGTGCAGGTGGGATGCCCGAAAGTTCTTTTGGAAATACATCTTGGAATTCTGACACTATAGGTTGATTCTAAATTGATGGGGATTCAGCATCCATGTCATGAACAGTAGCTAGATAGCTCTCGCAGCCATGTGAAAGTAATGCACGTGCTTGCAGTTGATATAATTTGTACAGACCTTCCGGGTATGAACCCGTTGTGAATGTACTCTGGTGCATTAACATCACCGAAGATGACTTGATATGAATGGCAGTCTATGGTAGCATGATGCTTGGATAGCCAGTCCATGCCCAATATAATGTCAAAATCATTCATGTCCAGCGGAAGTGCGTCAACAGGAAGAATCTTGTCATCAAACTCTAGGGGAAGGCTCTTGTACACATGGGTTATGCGTACAGAGTCTCTTAAAGGCGTGGAAATATTCAGTATATTCTCTAGTGGCATAGGGAGTATCCTAACATTCTTAGCATAAGAAGTAGAAATGACCGAGTGAGTAGCACCCGTGTCAAAAAGAACACATGCAGCTTGACCATACATATATAAGATTCCAGTGATGGTACCTGTAGACTTGTTGGCCTGATCGCGAGAAGTTGTGTAAACGCGTCCACTAGTAGGAGGCGGCTTGGTATCAGCATCTCCCGATGTGCCATCTATCTCGCCCTTGCGGCAGTCCTTCATGCGATGGCCAGGAAGACCACACTTGAAGCATGCGTCACTGTCGCGACGACATGGTCTTGGGTGCCTACGGTTGTAGGTAGTGCAAAGAGGATGAGTATATCCTCCAACAGGTGTCCTGACTGGCTGACAGCCTGATAAGAACAATATGCATGAGACATGATAATAGGTACAAAGGACAATGCGGATAATTCGTAAGATGGAATACTAGTGATAGCTGGACGGTTAGGTTGTGAACCTCTCTGGTTCTGGTCCCTCCCGTTACCATGATTCCCGGTAGAAGATTCTCTAATGTGTCAGAATTAAGAACTATAGCATGTAATCATAAGAAAATGAGTAAGTATTAGGACCTGCTGATGTTGGAGTGTCCAGCGTTGTTACGGTAATTATCATTACCGCACGCCTATCCGTAGCAGAACGGTCATGAGTTTGACAGTTTCCCTTGGGCTGAGTAGGCTGTTGCTGAGTAGCAGGCTGAGACCGGTCCCCAGTCTTCTGTCTGGAAGATATAGTTTAAAATAGATGAAATTATTGACATATACTGAAAGAATACGGTTTGGTCACCGCTGAATACGAATGTTTACCTCTTATCGGGTCTCTCTGCTTCCCCGAACTCTACTCTTTCCTACAGCATCTCCAGCTTATGTGCTGCATCGGCCACTTGTGCCACCGTGTTGAACGTAGCACACACCAAGTTGTTTGCGACCGATGTACGAAGAGCCCACCGGAAGTGGTGTGCTTGCTCTTCGGGAGTACCTGCTGCTGCACCAAGAAAACCAACCAAGCGGAGAAAGCGCTGCATGAACTCGTTGCTATTCTCCCTAGCTCTCTGTCGGATTCCATGGTACTATCTCTTCAGCTTGTCTTGCTCAGCCTTGGGAAAGAACTGTCCCATCACCAAATCCCTGAACTGATTCCAAGTCAAACCAACCACCCAATTATCACCTCCCTCTGACTGCTTCAGTGCCTTCCACCATGCTAACACATTACCTTCGAACCGGTAGCAGGCCAACCTCGACTTGAAGACAGGGTCACAACCCATAGCATCGAAGATCTTCTCAATGTGAGCCAACCAGCTTTCAGCTTCACTGGGGCTATCTGTCCTCTCGAAAGCTCGAGGGCGTAACTTATTGAATCTCTCCAGCCATGTGACCAATGTTGCTGGAGGAGGAGGAGGTACTGGGTGCTGCTGCTGATTGTTGGCAGCCTGCACCTCAGCCCTGATTTCGTTCCTCAACTGAGGAAGCATAGCTTGCATTGCAGCTTGGACTGCTGCATTGAGTTGTTCCTGCTCGTGTGTGAGAACCATCTGACAGTATAACATAAAAATACATGATTAAACTGATCAAAACATAAACTATATACATGAAAAAAATTTATATCAATAAATCATGAGAAACATTTTATGCAAAAAAACTAGTACATGAATGCATGATGCAGTTTTATGAAAACTTTTATATGCGCGAGAGTGAACGTCTATGGTCAGTTCACTCAAAACAAAAGACATGGCGAGGGGACGCCAATGGGTCTGTCCCAAAGTTAAAAGTTTCGATAAAAGCACATGCGACTAAATAGGGCCAGTCCTGTACCAACCATTACTTAGTCATAAACCTGCGACAATGACATATATGTGTATGCATGAAAATGATGAATGCATGAAAACCGACTGTCAGTTCTAGGAAGACCATAGTGACTACCCACTAATCACAGGTCATGTTTTGAGAGCCTACAGATCGAAGCCTTAGCTCTGATACCATAATTGTAACACCCTATTTTGGTAAATAAAATGTCACGCGTGATTATAGCGTGTCATCAAAGCATACAAGGATAAATGTATAAAACATCACATGACCATAAAGAAAATACCGAAAACAAACATCGGTACCCCAAAAGTAGAACTCATCACACACAAATATAAGTACTGTAAATGAAAAGGACTAAACAATGTCCATAGAAATGAGTATCAAAAGTATGAAGAAATACATAAAGTAATGAAGGATAGGAAGCTTCCAATCCATATGCACGTACGCTTAAAGTCTACGAGCGTCCTAGAGTACCTGCCGTTTTGGGAACATGAAAGGAAAAACGGCCGAGCATAACGCTCAGTGCACGGATATACAAGCATATAATGAATAACATAAGCATATATAACATATAGCAGCGGAAATGTCTAAGTCCTGAAAAACCTGGTATAACTTAATAAAACTGGTTTTATAGTTTGAAAAGCCTTATGTTTATCTCATAAATCTGTTTAACATGTTTACCATTAGCTAATATAGGTCATGAAATATCAACGTGCATGAATACTTGGAGGGGTGACCTCGTCATGCAATTAGAGGGGCTGCCTCTAATTAATATGTGTTTTTTGGGTAGAAGAGATCAACTCCTTGTGAAGGATGCAAGGCACACACCACATTCACCTGATAAATCTGTAAAAACATGTAACCTAAGATTCACCCATACGCCCCACATGATAATAATAATATGACCAAAAGCTGAAGGGACGCCACGAGCTATCACGCCGCCGTGGTGAAGTCATAACATTGGTGCCTCCAGTGTTATGGTTATGGTACCTCCATAACTAGGCGAAATTGGTCATGCATGTAAATGGTTTTGGGTATCTAATTAAACATAATCAATTCAAAAACATATAAAACATATACTGGGAAAACAGTTGGCTGCATACGGCGAATCCTAATAAGAAAAGAATGTCCATACTGAAAGGACGGAGAATCCGTACCTTGTGTCTAGTGAACGAAGAAGACGAATGGAAGAGAGTCCTACTTCGATATCACTAATGCTACATATATAATATACGTGTATAAGTATCTGATTACTGAGTACGTAACTGGTTTTATATCATGTCTTAGCTTGTTTTATATGTTCATGTCTCGTTTTACTGATTTTAACGTTATGCTGTGTTTATCATGTATTCTGTCTATTCTGATTAAGTATTACTTGTATTTCTTGCATTATTATACTTGTTGTGTAATAATAAGTAACTTTCTAAAAATAGCAGGTTTCCTAAAATAGAAAGTTTTCAAAAATAGAAAGTTTCCAAAAATAGAAAGTTCCCAAAAATAGATTTACTGCTTAAAATAGATAAGTTTCTAAAAATAGAAAGTTTTCATAAATAGATTAGCTGCCTTAATTAAATAAGTTTCTAAAAATAAAAAGTTTCCATAAATAGAAATAAGTTGGATTATTAAGCTAATAATATAAGATTAAGTGTTTACTGATTTATATTCTAAGTCATGTGATATATAGTATAGTTTATTAATTTTACATGTAAATTAAATAAACTATAAGTTAAAGTATTTAATTAAATATAACATGATTTAATTAAATAAAAGGTAATAATACTTAGGTTAGAACATGTATTATTATTTATTATTAATATAACGTAAGTCATGTAAATTAATTAATTATAAAGCATGTTTAATAATTAATTAATTGTATAGTCTAATTTAAATAATAAATACTTAGGTTAAAATCCATGTATTATTAATAATAATACATGTATACCTAAGTCATGTTGTAATTAAATTAATTATTTAACATGTTAAATTAATTTAATTAACCTTGTAAATAAATAATCTTGTAAAATAATTAAACTTGTAAAATTAATTAAGTCGTGAACCGTGTTCGTGAACCCGTGAACCGGCCACAAAAACGCACCCTTAACAGTGGCAAAACCGGCTTGGCCGGTTGCCACTGTTTTCGCAAAAACAGCCACCGGTTGTGCCGGTGGTTCCCCCTGTTTTCCCGGCTGGGCAAGGTTCCCACCGGCAGTTAGCCGGTGGTTTCCCCCTGCTGCTGCGGTTGTTCCCCCTGCTTTCCTTATTTAGCCACTGGCTTATGCCGGTGGTGTTCTTGTTTCTGCCGAGACCCAACCAAACACCAAAACCACACCCCGACCAAGTTCGGGGTCCCTTGTTCTTGCGACCGAAACATTACAACCACACCGAGACCTCTTGGTCTCGGTTGTTGGTGTGAACAAAAGCAAGCCGAGATCTTGTGGTCTCGGTTCCTTGCGTCGGCCGAAACAAACACCCCTAAAAACACCATTTTTTAACCCCCTTGATTTATTACATGTTTA
Organism: Glebionis coronaria; assembly: GCA_025667525.1. Classification (NCBI taxonomy): domain Eukaryota; kingdom Viridiplantae; phylum Streptophyta; class Magnoliopsida; order Asterales; family Asteraceae; genus Glebionis; species Glebionis coronaria. The sequence goes on from CM046879.1 coordinate 554,327,405, forward strand.
TGTTAACTTGTTTTTATATCCATATGATTTCATGTGTTCTTATTTAATAAAAACATTTAAGAAAAGGGTTTAAATGATTTACCGAATACGTGAAACAATGAAGAATGAAAAACACGAACACCCTTGCAAGATTTGATCACCAAACTCAACCAAGAACACTCTTTTGGTGTGTTATACCCGGCGGCCAAGAGAGAGCAAAAAGAGAGATTAGGGTTTTGTGTTATTTTCTAATTTCCTGTAATTATGAAAATATATTTTTCCCTTTTCTTGTTTTAGTAAAATTCAAAGTGGACTTGTCCCTTTTCTTGTGTCTATGCCGCGGGTAAGAGGGGCCCACAAGGGGAAACCCATTGTTTTCCGTGTCTAAATATTATATGTTTTCTCGTGTCGTGTTTACATGTTTTATTTAATTATCGTTCGTGTCATAATATATTTATTCGTACTCGTTATAAATATACGTAAATACATAATATTAAGTTCGTGATTATAAACGTTCATGATTTCATGTTCTTATGTTCGTGATTATAATTATTGTTGCAATAATTATTGTGTCATAATGCGTATTAAATACTTATCGTGTTATAACACGTACGTAATACTTGTAAATCTTATTCGTGAAACGTAAACGTGCTATAAAAAGGAAAGTTCTAATCATGTACGTACGATCATAAGGGTACTATTTATGGTAAAAGCATGCGGGTTTTACTGGGTTACCTTTGTCTTTTTTGTCTGAATGTATTCTTACTGCTACATATTTGATTAACAGATTAACATCTTCTATGCTGAATGGATTGTCTCCTTTTGATCTAATTTATGATAAATCTCCTTCTTTTAAGCACCTTAGAGCTTTTGGGTGTCTTTCTTATGCTACTATCCTTAATAATCATGATAAGTTTGGATCTAGGTCTAAGAAATGTGTGTTGCTTGGTTATACTAATTTTAAGAAGGGTTATAAGTTATATAGTCTTGATAAGAAACAAATCATTTTTATCTAGGGATGTTAAGTCTTATGAGGATATCTTTCCTTTTAAGACTAGTGTTTCTACAAATGATGATTATGTTCAAGAGTTTGCTTCTTTAAACTTCTTTCACCCTTCTAATTGGTATGATTCATCTCCTGACCTAACCAATGATGATAAAAAAACAAGTAGACCCCAGCCCTATTAGGATGAGTAGCTCCTCTTCTCACTCTGGTAGCATACTAGGTTCCACTCATGAGAATGAGGGAGGGCATTCTCAGGGTCCTAATGTTGTTGCTAGTGAGAATGAGATGGTTCTCAATCATGAGGAAAGTATAGATGCAAATGGCTCTAAGGGTTTAGAACCTTTGGTTCCTTCTCAGGCTGATGAAATTTTGCCTGTTAGAAAGTCTTCTAGACAGTTTGTTTTTCCTAAAAATTTTAATGATTTTGTGGTTGAGTCCAAGGGTAAGTATGGATTGGAAAGATATGTTAACTACTCTATAGAAATTAAAATGGGGGTGGGGCTTGAATAGTTTCTTATATTTACTTGTTAAATGATGGTTTTCAAAAAAATCCTTTTTCTCAAAAAAACTTAGACTTAAGGAAATAAGTGAAATCTTATTATGCACAATATGAACAATGATAGTGTAATTTAAAACTAATACTAATTAATGTATATGCACAAATAATAAAGAATGTAAAGAGTTAATGGTAAAGAAAGATCAAACCAAACAACAAAGATTTATAGTGGTTCGACAACGAAGCTCACTCCTCGTTCCTACTCCACTCCTCGAGTACTCCTTACTCGAGAGTTCACTACACAACAAGCTCCTTATGGTGGAGAAAACCGTACACGTCGCTTAACGAATTTCCGACTCTAAGCTAAAAGTCGAGCCCTAATCGTAGCTAGGACCAATCTACACAACTATACTTAGTACATACACAACTTCCAAATAGACACAACTACTTGGATCTTCACAACTATTACACAACAACAAATGTATAAGATTTGATCTTCAAAGGATCTTTGGTGGTTGACTCAACACTTCACAATGATAGTGTTCTTCTCATTGCACTTGAAGAGGAAGGGATGGATGAGATAGATTCACTTCTAAACAAGTAGTAATCAATCAAATAACCAAGGATTTGAGTGATTTAAGAAGTATGTTTGAATCTGGAAATTTGTGTGCAAAAGAAGTGGATTGAAAATCTGAGAAAGGTCCACTATTTATAGGACAAAGGACCAACGACTATATCTGCCCGCGGTTCCTTATCTCAGCCGGCGGTACCTTATCGATAAGGAACCGCCTAGGCGCTAAGGAACCGCCGGGCTAGACTCCGCTCCCTTTTTGTCCTTTAGTGGTGGAGGTCATATCTGGTTATAAAATATCCAGAAGGGATATTCCAAATCAAAAGGGAATATGCCATTTTCAAATTTTCAAATATTTAATTTAATAAAACATTTTCTTAAAAAGAAAGTTTAATTAAAAACTTGTCACACTTAATAAAAAGTGAGTTTTAAGAAAAGATTAAATCACTTGATCACTTGATTAAGGTTAGTACTTTTTTATTCATAACTTAAGTGAAAATGGGTAAAATGAAAAATACTTGAACTCAAGAATTCATTTTTTTTCATTGTTTTTGTAAATGCTTGTTTTTACATATTGTCGTAATCAAAACTAAGAGAGACCGAAAAATGCAAGTAACGTTTTTAGGCATTATTCCATTAACATTCTCCCCCTTTTTGATTTCGACAATATATAAACTCAATCACACAAAACACAAGATTTTCGAAGACGAGTTTATTCATTTCTCCCCCTTTGTCGAAGCAAAAAGGTTGCATAAGTCGGTGTTGAAGAGACGGACTTTGCAAAGACTCCCCTTGGTGCTTACTCCCCTAGCTTGGGGCACCGAGGAATCGAGATATAATGACAAGCTACATAGAAGGGTTAGTTGAACAAAAGAAACAACCAACAAGTCATAGCTAAAGGTCACACTAAAAGAATAAAAGAGAAGAAAACACAAAGACTAAGATCCAAGTGAATTCAAATAAAAATAAGAAAAGAGTCATACAAAGATGTATGAAATAGAAAACAAGCCAAAAGCATAAATCTAATCCTAGTTAATCTAGAATTCTGAGATTTGCTTAAAAAGTGTCTTGTGGATAAGCAACCAATGCTTATATGAAAGACAAGGCAGTGACGGAATGTGGTGGTGGTGGCTTGGTGGAGATCTCATAATCAAAGTGAAGAGGAGGCTTGATTAAGAGACTCTTGATGTAGCTCAACTCTTCATAGATGTGTGCCATAGCAAGATGTTGATATTGACAACAATGACAATATGTCCCATGGTGCATGACATTATCATGAGAAGGAGGAAGAACACTAAAGGGTGGTGGTGGAAGAAAAGATGTTCCACAATCAACATTCTTGGTAGGAGAGATGTGATTAAGAGTGTTCTTGGGTGAATAAGGATTGAAAGTGTTCTTAAATGAGTTGGGGTTGAAAGCAATTGGGGAGAATGGAGGAGAATCAAGGCTTTCATTAGGAGAGTAAGACATTTTAGGATGTGAAGTAAGGCAAAATGCTTATGGTTTAATAGGGAAGGCTCAAGGTATTTTGGGGGTGGTCAAAGGGTTGAAGCAAAGATTCTCAAAGATGTTGGAACAAATTTGGAATTTCAGAAATACCCGAAAAATAAGGAAGCACTGTCCGCGGTTCCTTATTGCTTCCGGCGGTTCCTTATTGATAAGGAACCGCGGTTCATTTATGGAACCGCCTACAGTGGTTGAGTTTTGGTGGTGAAGGAAGATTTTTCAGCAAATCTTATTTTTCTAGTCTAACTTATAGGGATATGCTTAAAAGCAAAGATAGACAAAGAGAACACATACTAACTCACCAAATAGGGATTGACCAAAATACATGGATTTAAAAATCGATGTAGGAGGTGTGTAAGGCAAGACCTTAAGTCATGACACAATGATCCTCCATGATTCTATCTTGTTCTTGCTATGTTTGAGAGAATCATACATATGAATTATGTAAGCTCGAGATTAATAGCAAGAATCTATGAATAACGTTTTTAGATTGAATTAACAATGTCAAAACATTTCTCAACCATTTTTGAAAGAGACTTTGAGGATTTTGAAAAGGAGAAGAGAAGATTTTCAAGAAGAGTTTAGGAGACTCAAAGACTCAAAGGAAAGAAAAAGACTCAATAAAGGAAAGCAATTAAGGAATATGTTCCATTAATCCTAGACCTAGACGCAAGTAATTAAAAGGTTCCCTCTTAAGTGGCTTAGTGAAGATGTCGGCTAAGTTATCCTTGGAGGGTACCTTCTCAATTGAAATGTTCCCCTTTTGAACATTATCCCTAAGAAAATGGTGACGAATTTCTATGTGCTTGGTTCGCGAATGTTGCACAGGATTTTTGCTAAGATCTATAGCACCCTTATTGTCACACATGATGGGAACATCATCAAGACAAATCCCGTAGTCAGCAAGCGCTTGCTTCATCCATAGAGCTTGTTGGCATGCTTTTCCGGCACTCACATACTCGGCTTCCGTGGTGGATATCGCAAGAGCGGTTTGTTTCTTGGAGAACCAAGAAGTTAAACAACAACCCATGAAGGTACAAACACCACTAGTGCTTTTCCGGTCCACATAGTCTCCCGCATGATCCGAGTCCACGTAGACAATAGTTTCTACGCCGGTCCCTTTAGGATACCATAATCCTAAATGTATAGTCCCCTTAATGTATCGGAAGATACGCTTAACCGCTTCAAGGTGAGAGGGTTTGGGAGCCTCTTGGAAGCGAGCACAAAGGCAAACACTAAACATGATATCCGGTCGACTTGCCGTTAGGTATAATAAACTACCAATCATACCTTTATATTTGGTATTGTCTACCGACTCACAATCATCATCTACGGTGAGTTTAGTATCCGAGGCCATAGGGGTCTTCATGGGTCTAGATTCTTCTAATCCAGATTTCTTTAGCATTTCTTTTGCATACTTAGATTGACTAAAGAAAATACCATCGTCCATTTGTTTAATTTGGAGTCCTAAAAAGAAGTTAAGTTCTCCCATCGTACTCATTTCAAACTCATCATGCATGATTTTGGCAAAGTCATCACACAATTCTTGACAAGTTGAGCCAAATATAATGTCATCAACATATATTTACACGATTATGAGGTGAGAACCTTTCTTCTTTGTAAAGAGAGTGTTGTCTACCATTCCCATGGTATACTCATGTTTGACAAGAAACTCTTTAAGTCTATCATACCAAGCTTTGGGTGCTTGTTTAAGACCATAAAGTGCCTTCTTAAGCTTGTAAACATTATCCGGTTTCTCAAAATCAATGAAGCCGGGAGGTTGAGCGACATATACCTCCTCATTGATCAAACCGTTAAGAAACGCACTATTTACATCCATTTGTTAAAGCTTAATATCTAAGGCACAAGCGTAGGCTAAAAGGATTCTAATGGATTCTAATCTAGCTACCGGTGCATATGTCTCGTCATAATCAATCCCTTCTTGTTGATTATAGCCTTGTGCTACAAGTCTAGCTTTGTTACGAGACACAACACCATTCTCATCTAGCTTATTCCTATATACCCATTTAGTTCCTATAATGGTAGAACTTCTAGGTGGAGGAACAAGTTCCTAAACATCATTAGCAACGAATTGATTCAATTCTTCTTGCATCGCAATGACCCAACTCTCATCCGTCAAAGCTTCTTTAACATTCTTTGGTTCAATCAAGGAGACGAAACAAAAGAACTTACTTTGGTTTTGGACTTGAGATCTTAGGGTCCTTTGATTTAAGTCACCAATGATATTATTGAGAGTATGATCCTTAGACTCCTTAATGTTTACTTCCTTTTCAACACTAAGGTCTTCAACTCCTATTTTTCTAACCTCTTTGGCTCTAGCTACTTCTACTTCATCCAAGTCATCATAAACCAATGGTGGTGTCTTGGTTAAAGGAGGGGTTTCATCAAAAGTCACGTTAAGTGATTCTTCAATTACGCCCGAGGTTCTATTAAGGACTATGTAGGCTTTGCTAGTTTAGGAATAACCTAAAAAGATACCTTCGTAAGACACTGGGTCAAACTTGGTAAGGTAGTCTTTGGTGTTGAGGATAAAGCACTTGCTTCCAAACACCCTAAAGTATTCTAATGAGGGTTTCTTACCTTTAAGAATCTCATAGGGGGTCTTTCCTAGGAAGGGTCGAATAAGAATTCGGTTGAGAATATAAGTCGATGTGTCCACGGCATTGCACCAAAACTTTTGAGGCAAAGATTGCTCGTTTAACATCATCCTACTCATCTCTTGGATGGTCCTATTCTTCCTTTCCCATTTGATTTCGGAGTGCGAGGAGCCGAGAAGTTATGGGTAATACCATGAGCTTCACAAAAGGCACCAAATTGCACTTCATTATCAAATTCCCTACCATGATCCGTCCTAATAAAGACAGTTGGACATCCTAGTTGATTTTGAATTCTTCGACTAAAGATTTCGAAATGATCGAAAGCTTCATTCTTAGATGCCAAAAATCTAGTCCAAGTGAATCTAGAGTAGTCATCAACTATAACTAAGGTATAAAGGTTACCTCCATAACTCCGTATGGCGGTAGGTCCAAAGAGATCCATATGTAGGAGTTCTAAGCACCGAGAGGTTGAAACCAAATTCTTGGCTTTGTGACTTGAGTGAACTTGCTTTCCAACTTTGCAAGCATCAAAAAAGTGACTATCAAACTTCATCTTGGGGAGGTGTCTTACCAACTCCTTAGTGACTAAAGATTGAATAAGACGCATATTAACGTGACCTAATCTCCTATGCCAAAGAGTAGAACTATCATCTATAGTCACAAGACATACGTTGTCTTTTGAATTCTTATTGACCTTCATGACATAAAGCCCATGCTTTCTAACACCTTTTCCAATGACCTTTCTATCTTTTACGATTTCACTATCATTTTTCAAAAAGATGACCTTACACTTATTGTCACAAATTTGACCTATGCTTAAAAGGTTAAACCCTAAATTATCTACGTGCTTAACATTTTCAATAGTCATGGAGTCAAGAGAAACCGTACCTTTTCCAATGATATTACCACGTAGACTACTAGCGAATGTGACGTTACCTCCATCCATATGCTTTGTACCGTGAGAACAAACTTTGATTACCCGTCATGTGTTTAGAACAACTACTATCCTTAATCCACTCGTCGGGTTCCAAATCAATTCCCAAGAATATCTAGGTAACAACATACACGATCAAACATTTGGTCCCCAATATCTCATGGGTCCAAAATTGTTAGTTCCAAATATCCCTTGCATTTGGTTAGGATGCATGAATTGAGGAGGGTTTCCCCATGGGGAACAAAAGGGAGGAGGATAAAAATTCATATCACCATTTTGTTGTTTATTATTTCTCCTAGGTGTATTTGATCTTGGTTTAGAGTTATGGTCATTCCTGCTAGGTGTTGCAGTTTTACTTCTAGGTCGTGAATTGGTTTGACTATCTCTTCTAGGTGTTGTCGTTCTACTTCTAGGCCTAGACTCATTCCGTACTCTTGGTGGAGTAGAAGATGGTCTTGATAAACTTCTATTTCCCATTAGAGGTTTACTCAAAGGCTTATAGAACTTATCAACGACATTGTCGTCAAGTATGGGTAATTTCACTTTGTTAACAATAAGATGCTTAGGATGTTCACCTAAATTTGATTTTTCAGAAAGTTCAGGATTTTCATCAAAAACGCTTTCTGGCCGCGGTACCTTATCTATGGCGGTGGTTCCATATCGATAAGGAACCGCCCCATACAGTTTGGGACCGCGTACAGTAGATAGTTTTTCTGAAAATCGGACTTGTTTAGGTTCACTAGTTGATGCTTCATCTGAGTTAAAACCTACACCAAGTCTTTCCTTAGAATGAATTTGTTTATTTAACATATCATCAAGAGAACTAGTACCTTTCATGAACTTTTCCAGTTTAATGGAGGTGCTCTTGAGATCTTCATTCTCTAACCTAAGTTTCTCACAACTTAAGCAACCTATCAACTTCTTTATTTTTCTCAAGCTTGCCTAATTTTTCCCTAAGTTCATTAATCTCATTTTCAAGCTTAGTTTTAGTTGATTTTAGTGTTTTGTTCTTTTCTATGAATTTAAGACTAAGTTTATGTAAATTGCCATATTGGCCTTCTAGTTCAATATCATCTAAGGTGGAGCTATCATTGCTATAATATTCGGTTTCGGAATGTACCTCTTTAGAAGTGTGAGCCATGAGACATTTCTCCTCTTTGGGGTTGTCATCAACATCTTCACCGCTATCGCTCCAAGAACCACTAACGAATGCCATGTGATTCTTATCGCGTGAAGGCTTTGGACACTCATTAATGAAATGATTTGGATCACCACATCTAAAGCAATTCCTATCACCCTTTTCGTTCTTGGCAAACCGATTCTTTAAGAATGGTTTCTTGTCATTGTTGGGTTGCCTCACGTGTTGACCTCGTCTTTTGAAGAACCTCTTGAAATCTCTCACCGCCAATGCATACTCCTCGTCATCACTATCCGAGGAACTATCATGATTGCTTTGTTCCTTCTTGGCTTTGAGTGCAAGAGACTTCCTTTCACTCTTGGTCTTTACCAATTCGAGTCCTTCAAAATTATCATCTCATGAACCTTCAAGTTGCCTATGAGTTCATCGAGTGATAAAGTTGAGAGATCTTTTGATTCTTCGATCACCGTGACTGATAGGTGTGTAAACACCCATATTTTCTACCACTTAATTACAATAATAACCGAGCCAAAACGTGTATTTTGTGTCTTTTATGTCGGAATTATGCGTGGTTTGTGTTTTTGTTGTGATTTAGGACGAAAAGGTGAAAAGTGGAGAAAACACGGACATTCACGGGCATTTACTGACTTTTATTGAAGAAAAGGATGAAAGACGGAGTCGAGAAGTCAAAAGTGGAAAAAGAACGGAAGTCCAAGACCAATTCTGAAGATTTATCGAAGAAAAAGTCAAAAGACGGAAGTTTATCAAAAGCCGAGAAACTCAAGTCTATTTTATTGAAGAAATTAAAGACGAGTTTTAAAGAAATCTCGAGCCACAAGTCATTAGAGTCCAAGTAAAGAAGGTTAGAAGGAAAAAGGACTAATGGTGCAATTAATGAAGACTATATGCTTAAGGACCTAATGACGCAATTAAGAGAAAAGGAAGAAGGGGAGGAAGCTTCCTAATCCTCCCCTATAAATAGTTTAGATTGTTAATCATTTCATGTTGTTGGATAGCTTGACAAACTATCTCTTCCATTTTTAATTACCTTGCACCTTTAATTACTTGTCCATTTAATTACCTTGTCTTGCACCTTAATTACCATTTAATTCAAGTAAGTTTTTCTTTTTAATTCTTGTCAAGCTTTATCTTTATCTTGTTAATCTCATTCTACCTTTCTTTTATCTTTGTGTTGATTTGTTTATGTTCAAGTTCTTTATTTTTGTTGATTTGATTAAAGTGGTTTTGATTATTTTGATTAAGTTTTGTGAGTTTGATTGTTTTGGATTGATTGTTTATGCTTAATAGTTGTTTATTTGCTTGTTTGATTTAATCTTGTGGTTGATTTGCCTTAGTTTTGAGTAGATCCGTGTTATTTTTATTTTCCTTGTTCTTCGGCCTTTGGTTTCTGATCATTCCCAGACTCGAGCCCAGAATATTCCGAATAGGTCTGGATTATTGTGCTCTATACGGAATATTTTATATTCCGAATAGAGGTTGTGTTCCGCATAGACTTGATATTCAGCATAGGGAATTTATTCCGAGTTGCAATTTATTCCGAATAGGCAGAATTATTCCGAATAGGGGTATCTTTCCGAATAGGTGACAGTATTCCGAATAGAGGCTTACATTCCGAATAGACTGCTATTCCGAATAGCAAGGACATTCCGCATAAGAACAATATTCCGAATAGGCTGAATTTTCCGAATAGGCTGGATTTTCCGAATTGGCCTAATATTCCGAGTAGAACTTTATTCCGAATAGGGACAGCTATTCCGAATAGAGGATTATTCCGCATAGGAGGTTTATTCCGCATAGGGTCAATCATTCCGAGTAGACAAATATTCCGAGTAGGGTGATATTCCGAATAGGGACAGATATTCCGAATAGCCTTTTATTCCGAATAGGAGTTTATTCCGGATAGGGAATTCTTAGTTTTTAGTTTTCTGCCTTTTCATTTTAAGCTTTATTTTTCCCGCCTTTTTCCTTACTCGCACTTTAAGTTTATTTGCCTTAGTTTAAGTTTTAGTTTTAGTTGCGTCTTAAGTTTGCCTTAGTTAGATTTAAGTTTGCGTTATTTACATTATTGCCCTTTAATTTTAGTCTTGCTTTTAAATACTCGCACTTTATTTTAATTAGAGTTAGATTTATTTTAAATTGCCCTTTACTTTATTTGTTCTGCACCTTTAATTTCAAACACTACAACGACACATCTTTGTTCCACCAAAAACAATAGAGTCACACATTAAACGCAAGTTTTTCAATTCGATTAGACTGGAACAACACAACGAATCTTTTTAACCTGAGCAAAATCAAGTTATCAAATGGCGCCGCTGCCGGCTCTTTTCGTAAAGATCAACAGTTTTTTGTGAGAGACACGTTGCTTTTTGGGATCCGTTCACTTGTGAACGTTATTTTTCTTGCATAAAAAATTCAAAAAATCATAAAAATTAAAAATTGATAAATAAACACCATAAAAATTAAAAATTTCAAAAATCCAAAAAGATTTTATCATTCTTGTGTATATATTGTCTTTGTGTTTGGTTTTGTTTTCTTTTGCATTTTCAGATGTATGCGTACTAGATCTTCTAATTATCAAGAGCCCGAGCCTCAAGAAGATTTAGATATGGCAGGTGTTAACAACAACAACATGCCACCGCACCTCAATAATAATAATAATAACAACAATGCTCTTCCACAGCCCGATCTTCGGACCATGGAGGAACTTTGTCAACCAACAATGTTTGGACGAGGAGGACCGATTGCGCCGATGCAAATCAACGCTCCTGAGTTTTCGTTGAAGCACCACATGATTCAGCAAGTACAAACAAACCCATTTAGAGGATTGCCTGATGATGATGCCAACAAACACCTCGACAAGTTCATTACAATCACCCAAAGCATGAAGTTGGCCGGTGCCACAATGGATGAACTTCGCCTACAACTCTTCCCACACACTTTATTACATCATGCCGAAAATGGTTTGATCGTCTCCCGAAGAATTCTATTCACACTTGGGATGATATGACTCAACGCTTTTTGTCGCGCTACTTTCCACCATCCATGGTCACGAGCCTTCGCAATCAGATCAGCGGTTTCATGCAAGATCCCGATGAATCTCTTTTTGATGCTTGGGAGAGATATAATGTCTTGATCGATAGATGTCCAAACCACAACATGCTCCCTGTAACCTTAATTGATACTTTCTACAACGGATTGACTTTTCGAGATCGTGATACGATCAATGCAGCCGCCGGTGGCACATTCATGAAAAGGAGACCCGAGGAGTGTAGAGAGTTAATTGAAAACATGACTACTCATCATAAGAACTGGGATTCCTCTGCTTCTTCTAGAAACAACACGATTTCTACCTCAGCAAACCCTGAGATGACCGAACTCACCCGCATGATGGCTGAAATGAGCAAAAGTATTACGCTTCTCGCTTCAAACCAACAACAACAACAAGTTAAAGCGGTTGCTAATCCTTGTGAAACATGTGGCGGTCCTCACTCATACACCGATTGTCCTTCGACACAAGGAAATCCGGAAAATGTGTATGCAGCTTACGGTAATTATTCACCGGAAAATTACCAAGCTAGACAACAAGGGGATAGAAATCTGCTGAGTTACCGTTCCAACAACTACCTTTCACCCGGTTTTTCTCCTCAAAACCAAAACCCCGCCAACAACTACAATAGAAGCAACCAAATCCCACCTCGTGCTTCTAACCCTTATCAACCACCCACCCAACAACACCCACCCATTAATCCCGATGTTGACACAATCATGAGAACTCAAGGTGAGCAAATCAAGAATCTATAGAGCCAAATAATCAATTTGAAAGGAGATATCTTGAAGCAAGGTAATGACATCAGAACCGAGGTTCATGATAATCTTCAATCCTCCTTCATCACTCAAACAACTGAATTAAAGAATCTGTTGGCTAGTTTCTTGCCCGAAGCTCAACCTTCTTCTTCTTCTGGTTCTCTACCTTCAAACACCGTCACTAATCCGCGAGCTAATGTGAGTGCTATAACTACGCGTAGTGGAATTACCATTGTCAATCCACCTGACCCACCACCATCATCTACACCTCCTCCACCACCATATATCCCTACTCCTCCTACACCTAGTGTTAGTACACCATTACCGTCTCCGCCTCGTCATGACGATGTATCTCGGAAGGACCCTTCAACATCACAACCTTCACCAACTACACCTTCACCTAACCCTTATCAACCCAGAATCCCATACCCTTCTCGCATAGGCAAGACCAATGATCTAACCAAGAATGACTGCCAAGTTTCGAAATATGTGGATATGCTATCTAAAATGACCATCAACATTAGCCTTGTTGAAGCACTTTGCCACATGCCGAAATTTGTCAAAGCATTCAAGGAATTGCTTAGCAAGAAGGAGAAGCTGATTGAACTCGCCAACACACGCTTAAATGAAAACTGCTCTGCAGTTCTTCTTAGAGAACTTCCGGAAAAGCTTGGAGATCCCGGTCGTTTTGTGTTGCCTTGCGTGTTCAACAAAACTGAAGAATTTACTGCCCTTGCTGATCTCGGGGCTAGTATTAATTTGATGCCACTGAGTGTTTGGAAAACACTATCATTACCCGACCTCATTCCAACAAAGATGACTCTCGAACTTGCAAATCGCACTCTCGCTTACCCCGTTGGTATAGCCGAAGACGTGTTCATCAAAGTTGGCACATTTACTTTCCCGGTCGATTTTGTTGTAGTTGATTATGAAATGGACCCTCGTATTCCTTTAATACTTGGTCGGCCATTCTTGAGAACCGTACGTGCTTTAATAGATGTGGCCGAAGGTGAGTTAATCCTACGAGTCGTGGATGATTCTAAAGTTTTTAAAATGGGGAAGCTTACAGGCAAATCCTTTGGAGGCCGAGAATCAGTGAATATGATAAATGTGCTCGATGACTTTACCGTCTACGACAATCCTTTATTCGAGTCTTCCACTGATAATCCACTCTTTGAAGATAATGTGGATGATTCTCTCCCTACTTTGGACGCTTCTCCCATTTATGATTCTCAACCGGTCTTCGATGCTTATGATGATGATGATTCTAGCTCAGACTCGGATGATTTTGATTGTACTTCTGAGTATCCCGAGCTGCCCACTTTCGATGATTTTGATGAGGCTGATACTCTATCGAGCGATTCTTCACATGATGAAGATCCTCCGCCATCACTCGATCCTACTTTGGACGATTATTCATTTGAGGAAGATTTCTCTGAATTTCTCAACACATACTTCCCTCATGAGAGTGATGCTCCTCCTTTGGACTTTGAAGATTATCGTCTTGATCCTACTTTAGATTTGAAGAGCATTTTGTCCAAGGAGAAGAAACCGGTTGACACCGAAATCCGTTGCACGTATGATTTAACACCTCTTTGTCCCCCTTCTGAGGACGAGGTTGTGCTTCTTTGCGGATCTTCTTCACACTCGGTTGAGCCTGAGTGCTATTTTCCCTTAAAGGAAAAGGTGTTCGACCCTGGTATTGAAGTCTTTAAGCCATCTCAGCATCCACCTGATGAAATAAAAGGAAAAATCTTTGGACCCATTGAAGACATGCTTGCACTTCACCCCTGCTTCCACCGTGCTCCATCGCTGCTTAAGGGAACCCTGCCACTTCTTCTTTGGTTTGCCTTGTTTGCCTTAAGCTCTTGCTTATTGATGGATGAAAACTATGTCTTTGATCCTGGTGGATTTGTCTCATGCTTCTTCCGTTGATGATCAAGGTCGAGTCAGGCTCACGACTCGGTTAACAAAAACCAAGCGCTTCTTGGGAGGCAACCCATGTATCTATCTTTTCGCTTTCTTTACCATAAGTGTAGGGGGGACCCTTTGGTTTGTTTTCCTCTCCTCACTTCTTAATCAGGGATTCGAGCTTCAACGATCCACTCTTGATGATTCTTGACGACCCGTGATTCCGTGTTCTACTTCTCCCCGGTTCTATCCTAAACTCTTTTCGATTCGCTATTTTATATTTTTTCAATATTAAAATAGGAATCTCTTTAGTTGTCTTTTCCTTAGCGAGATTTAAACAACGTGCACAATGTCCTAAGTGTAGGGGAGTTTACTCCCACATGCTTAAACATTGAGGACAATGTTTATCTTAAGTGTAGGGGGGACTTCTATCGAAGTTAAGTGATCTTTTCCTTGTATTTGTCCTCATTGTAACCGAAAATCAATTTTTCGACATTTTTCAAAATTTTTGATCTATTTTGGCCTATTAGTTTTTCCCTTTGTATAGTTATTTTCTTTCTTTTGCTAGAATAAATGTTTAATAAGTGGTTTTAATTTTCAAACGTTGTGAATCTTTTGACTCAATCCGAGTTTACTCTAGCTAGTATCCTTAACGTGTTTAAGTCAAGTTTTGCTAGGCTTTTATATAGGGAGCTATAAAACGCGAAAGTCTTAGCTCTCACGAGTTAAGAACAAGAACTTTTCGCAAGTTCCTATAATTGATCCTAGAGAGTCGTTTATCAAGGGAACTATAAAATGCGATTTCTAAACTTGGAAAAAGTCTAAGAATTTGCAAGATCCTATAGGCGACTCGAAAACCCAAAACTTTGATTTAATAGGCTAAGTATCCACGAGTCTCATTACTTGAGATTTTAAACTGTGGAGAACGAGAAGATAGAGCCAATTATAAGTCCGGTATTCTTTCGTGAATTTATGTGAGTTAATTATGAGCCTATTCTCCCATCGCTTGCTAATAAATTTATCTGCTAATAAATAAGGTTGTACGATTTGAAAAGTTACTTAGCTTCTAGCCCCAGATCGTTTAAAAGTTGCTCGGTATGGATTAGAGTTCATAGCCAAGGCATAACTTATTGAAGCGGGACGCGAAGATTGGCGAGTCCGAAAAGGCCCTAACAAGGCATGAGGGCTATGTTTTGTTGCTAAAGATCCAAAGTGATGTGAAGAATCATTTATCGAAAATCAATATGAAGGATCGAGACACACGACGTAAAGCAAAACTCCCCAAAAGTCATGGAGAAGTGTATCCGAAAAGACCCTAACAAGGTATGAGGATAAATAGATCCAAGTCATAAAAGGAGGCGGATCGTTGTATATCAAAATCCAAAATAAAGATTGGAGAAAAATGAAGAAGTCGTGGTCCATATATGAAGAATCTCTCAAAAATTCCAAGTGAAGAAATTCCAATTATGAAGTGAAGACCATTATTTCATGAACGTCTCTCAAGATTTGAAGTATGGAGTCGCTGCCAAATATCGGCCCGAGAAAGGTCTCAAATCGCGAACCAAGTTATGCCAAGATATGAACTTTTTGATATCCCGAGAAGCAGTTTTAAAAGATTTGGTCCTTTAGCTAACTATTGATTAAATCGTGCACTTTATTTTTAGACTAAATAATTATCGAAATAAGTCAAACAATGCATCTTCGTGATCATTCAAGACAAAATAATAAAATATAAGAGATACCCATAGGAATAAGGGAGTCTAAGTGAATAATTGGCCCACATAAGTTCGTGTTAGTTTACTAACTTATAATAACAATGATCTCGTTTTTAAGCTTGGTTTGGGGAAAGTGAAAAGTTGAGGATGATGATTATTCATGACATTTTCAAAACCCAAGGTATGCTTTTAATTTCTTTGCTTTGCATTTTTATAATTTTCTATCTCTTTAATAAAGGCCAACGTGGATTGATTATGATGAAAAGTGTAAACATGCTTTGTAACTAATGCATTGCATGAGGACATTGCAATGGTCAAGTGTAGGGGATTTGATAGGTGTGTAAACACCCATATTTTCTACCACTTAATTACAATAATAACCGAGCCAAAACGTGTATTTTATGTCTTTTATGTCGGAATTATGCGTGGTTTGTGTTTTTGTTGTGATTTAGGACGAAAAGGTGAAAAGTGGAGAAAACACGGACATTCACGGGCATTTACTGACTTTTATTGAAGAAAAGGATGAAAGACGGAGTCGAGAAGTCAAAAGTGGAAAAAGAACGGAAGTCCAAGACCAATTCTGAAGATTTATCGAAGAAAAAGTCAAAAGACGGAAGTTTATCAAAAGCCGAGAAACTCAAGTCTATTTTATTGAAGAAATTAAAGACGAGTTCTAAAGAAATCCCGAGCCACAAGTCATTAGAGTCCAAGTAAAGAAGGTTAGAAGGAAAAAGGACTAATGGTGCAATTAATGAAGACTATATGCTTAAGGACCTAATGACGCAATTAAGAGAAAAGGAAGAAGGGAAGGAAGCTTCCTAATCCTCCCCTATAAATAGTTTATATTGTTAATCATTTCATGTTGTTGGATAGCTTGACAAACTATCTCTTCCGTTTTTAATTACCTTGCACCTTTAATTACTTGTCCATTTAATTACCTTGTCTTGCACCTTAATTACCATTTAATTCAAGTAAGTTTTTCTTTTTAATTCTTGTCAAGCTTTATCTTTATCTTGTTAATCTCATTCTACCTTTCTTTTATCTTTGTGTTGATTTGTTTATGTTCAAGTTCTTTATTTTTGTTGATTTGATTAAAGTGGTTTTGATTATTTTGATTAAGTTTTGTGAGTTTGATTGTTTTGGATTGATTGTTTATGCTTAATAGTTGTTTATTTGCTTGTTTGATTTAATCTTGTGGTTGATTTGCCTTAGTTTTGAGTAGATCCGTGTTATTTTTACTTTCCTTGTTCTTCGGCCTTTGGTTTCTGATCATTCCCAGACTCGAGCCCAGAATATTCCGAATAGGTCTGGATTATTGTGCTCTATACGGAATATTTTATATTCCGAATAGAGGTTGTGTTCCGCATAGACTTGATATTCAGCATAGGGAATTTATTCCGAGTTGCAATTTATTCCGAATAGGCAGAATTATTCCGAATAGGGGTATCTTTCCGAATAGGTGACAATATTCCGAATAGAGGCTTACATTCCGAATAGACTGCTATTCCGAATAGCAAGGACATTCCGCATAAGAACAATATTCCGAATAGGCTGAATTTTCCGAATAGGCTGGATTTTCCGAATTGGCCTAATATTCCGAGTAGAACTTTATTCCGAATAGGGACAGCTATTCCGAATAGAGGATTATTCCGCATAGGAGGTTTATTCCGCATAGGGTCAGTCATTCCGAGTAGACAAATATTCCGAGTAGGGTGATATTCCGAATAGGGACAGACATTCCGAATAGCCTTTTATTCCGAATAGGAGTTTATTCCGGATAGGGAATTCTTAGTTTTTAGTTTTCTGCCTTTTCATTTTAAGCTTTATTTTTCCCGCCTTTTTCCTTACTCGCACTTTAAGTTTATTTGCCTTAGTTTAAGTTTTAGTTTTAGTTGCGTCTTAAGTTTGCCTTAGTTAGATTTAAGTTTGCGTTATTTACATTATTGCCCTTTAATTTTAGTCTTGCTTTTAAATACTCGCACTTTATTTTAATTAGAGTTAGATTTATTTTAAATTGCCCTTTACTTTATTTGTTCTGCACCTTTAATTTCAAACACTACAACGACACATCTTTGTTCCACCAAAAACAATAGAGTCACACATTAAACGCAAGTTTTTCAATTCGATTAGACTGGAACAACACAACGAATCTTTTTAACCTGAGCAAAATCAAGTTATCAGTGACCTTTGCTCTCCATTTCGGATGTAAGGCCCTAAGAAACTTCCTAACATTGTTCTTGCTAGAAAAACCTTCATCAAGTGCTTTTAGACTAGTAATAATAGTGTTAAATCTAGCAAAATCACTATCAATAGCTTCATCTTCTAAGATGACAAATTGTTCATATTGTTGGACAAGAAGATCGATTTTGCTTTCTTTGACTTGGCTATTACCTTGGTGGGTTACTAAAAGAGTGTTCCAAATACCTTTAGCGGTTTTACACATAAAAATCCTTTCATACTCTTTCTTAGGTAAAGCATTATAAATCACCATTTTAGCCTCATTATTTTTTAAAAGTTTATTTTTTGTATCATCATTAGCTTTGTCAAAAGTGACCAATTCCTTTGTTTTAGAAACTTCATTATATTGATAAAGTAAAAAATCACCATTGGTAATAACATGCCAAAGATCTAAATCTTTTGATTTCACATAAGTCTCAAATCTATTTTTCCAATAAATAAAACTATCGGTTTCAAAAAGTGGTGGTCTTTGCATAGATTGCCCTTCTAGGTACTTGTTGGAATCCATAGATCGATTCAAGTTTTAAAATACAATATACTTTAAAAATACTTGAGCAACCCGCTCTGATACCAATTGTAGAAACTAGAAGGGGGGGGGGGGGGTTGAATAGTTTCTTATATTTACTTGTTAAATGATGGTTTTCAAAAAAAAATCCTTTTTTCTCGAAAAAACGTAGACTTAAGGAAATAAGTGAAATCTTCTTATGCGCAATATGAACAATGACAGTGTAATTTAAAACTAATACTGACTAATGTATATGCACAAATAATAAAGAATGTAAAGAGTTAAGGGTAAAGAAAGATCAAACCAAACACCAATGATTTATAGTGGTTCGGCAACGAAGCTCACTCCTCGTTCCTACTCCACTCCTCGGGTACTCCTTACTCGAGAGTTCACTACATAATAAGCTCCTTATGGTGGAGAAAACCGTACACGTCGCTTAACCAATTTCCGACTCTAAGCTAAAAGTCGAGCCCTAATCGTAGCTAGGACCAATCTACACAACTATACTTAGTACATACACAACTTCCAAATAGACACAACTACTTGGATCTTCACAACTATTACACAACAACAAATGTATAAGATTTGATCTTCAAAGGATCTTTGGTGGTTGACTCAACACTTCACAGTGATAGTGTTCTTCTCTTTGCATTAGAAGAGGAAGGGATGGATGAGATAGATTCACTTCTAAACAAGTAGTAATCAATCAAATAATCAAGGATTTGAGTGATTTAAGAAGTATGTTTGAATCTGGAAATTTGTATGCAAAAGAGGTGGATTGAAAATCTGAGAAAGGTCCACTATTTATAGGACAAAGGACCAACGGCTATATCTGCCCGCGGTTCCTTATCTCAGTCGGCGGTACCTTATCGATAAGCCGCCTAGGCGCTAAGGAACCGTCGGGCTAGACTCCGCTCCCTTTTTGTCCTTTAGTGGTGGAGGTCATATCTGGTTATAAAAATATCCAGAAGGGATATTCCAAATCAAAAGGGAATATGCCATTTTCAAATTTTCAAATATTTAATTTAATAAAACATTTTCTTAAAAAGAAAGTTTAACTAAAAACTTGTCACACTTAATAAAAAGTGAGTTTTAAGAAAAGATTAAATCACTTGATCACTTGATTAAGGTTAGTACTTGTTTATTCATACCTTAAGTGAAAATGGGTAAAATGAAAAATACTTGAACTCAAGAATTCGTTTTTCATTGTTTTTGTAAATGCTTGTTTTTACATATTGTCGTAATCAAAACTAAGCGAGACCGAAAAATGCAAGTAAAGTTTTTAGGCATTATTGCATTAATATACTCTAATTTGTCTAGAGAAAATACGTGTTTTGCTTCTGTGCTTAATCAGACTTCCGAACCTAAATTTTTTTGGGAAGCATCTCAACAGCAGCATTAGGAAGATGCTATGAATGCTGAGATGGATGCTCTTTATAGAAACAGTACATGGTATTTGGTTGATCTTCTTGTTGGTAGGAAGGCTATTAGCTCTAAACGGATTTATAAGATTAAGTTTTTATCTGATAGGGCTATTGAGAGGTTTAAAGCTAGACTGGTTGCTCAAGGGATTAATCTAAGGGAGGGAATTGACTTTGAGGAGACTTTTTCCCCTATAGTTAAAATGGTAACTGTTAGATGCCTGATTAGCCTTGTTGTTCAGTCTGGTTGGACTTTATATCAATTGGATATTAATAATGTTTTTTATATGGTGATTTGAATGAAACTGTGTATAAGAAGTTACATCCTGGGTACTTTTCTGCTAATGAAACTCAAGTTTGTAAGCTTAACAAGTCCTTATATGGATTGAAACAAGCTCCTAGGCAGTGGAATGCTAAATTAACTTTTGTTCTTGTAGAAAATGGCTTTTAACAAAGTTAAAGTGATTATAGTCTGTTTACTAAGTCTAGTGATGGTTGTTTGATTTCTTTACTTGTGTATGTTAATGACATAATCATTACTGGTAATAGTAAGACTACTATTTATGACTTTAAAGAGTTTCTTAAGTCTAAGTTTATGATAAAAGACTTGGAAAAGTTGAAGTATTTTCTGGGAATAGAAGTTCCAGACACTCCTACTGGTATGTGTTTATATCAAAGAAAATATTTTCTTGACCTTATTTCTGAGTTTGGTCTTCTTGCTAGTAAACCTTCTTATATACCTATGCAGCCTAATATTAGTTTAGTTGTTGAGCCTAGTAGTGATGATCCCATTTTTGATAATATTACTGAGTATCAAAAGTTAATTGGTAAAATTATCTATCTGGCCACAACTAGGCCAGATATTGCTTATATTGTCTATTGTCTTAGCCAGTTCATGCATAAGCCTCTTAGAAGTCACTTGAAAACAACTTTAAACGTATTGAGATACCTTAAAGGGTCTTCAGGTAAAGTTATTGATATAGTTAGACAGTCTGGTTCTAGTATAAGTATTGAAGCTTATCCATGTGCAACGTGGGCTAGATCTGTGACTGGGTATTGTGTTTTTATGAATGGTTCTTTGGTTTCTTGGAAAAGTAAAAAACAAAATACTATTTCCAAGAGTTCTACTGAAGCTGAGTATAGGGTTTTGGCTTCAGTAACTTATGAAGTAATATGGGTTTTGAAAATTTTAAAAGATTTAAACTATAAAAGTATTTTATCTGTTCCAATATTTTGTGATAATAATTCAGCAATTAAGATTGCCGCTAATCCCATTTTTTATGAGTGAACAAAACATTTGGAAATTGACTTACACTTTGTAAAAGAAAAAGTTATAGCTGGGATAATAATAGTTCTTAAGATATACAATGCAAATCAAATTGCAGATGTTCTAACAAATGGATTGGATATTAAACAACACAATTACTTTGTCAAAAAAATGAAGCTAGTTGATTTATTTCAGAATAAAATTAAGGGAGGGTGTTAAAATGTATAATGCCTAATTTTATTCTGGATACATTCTTTAGGGACTTATGTGCAATTATTGTTGAGTTGTTTTATTAGTTGCAAAAACTATGAAGAGTTTTGGGAAGATTGAAGACTCAAGTGCAATATGTGAATGATTAAAGTGCAAAGCTGGATTAGACTAGTATATAAGTTGGAGTCAACGATCTCACCTCATAACTCAGATCATATATTCACACATTATTCTCTCAATTGTTTTGGCAATCTTGTTCTTGATAAAGATTAAGATCTCTTCATTGTTTTGTGATTATGTATTGTAAAACTATTATCATTCGAAGATAATAGATCTTCGACAGAGTAGATGAGGAAAGATTGTTAGGGTTTGATTAATAAAGTTTGTTTCTGGTTTGATTTGAATTGAGATTCAAGTTTAAAACTGTTTTAATTCAAATATTTTCAAAAAGACTTTATTTTTATCACGTTATATGTTAAACATATATGAATCATATAAATCAAGTTTATATGTTACTCGTATTTTATATAAATTTATAAGTGTAAAAGGGTCTCGTTGTGTCTATTGCCTAGGGTCTCCTAACATTATGAGACGACCCTTATAAAATCGTGCTTTTTTACCATTGATGCAAAACTTTCTAAGGACGAAAAATGCAAAACTTTTTGACCATTGATGCAAAACTTTCTTGTTACTATTTTCCGACTTATGTGTTGTGTTGCAAACTGCTTGTGTTTAAAGAGTTTTGCTACATTCACACAAATTTTACAAAAAATCTCTCACACAATGATATGTCAAATGTGTTGGACCAATTATAATGTTTTATATTTTCTCTTTCTTATATTCATAAACCATAACTAATTGACATGTGTATGTGTGGATTTGTTTTTGTAAATATTATATGGATGTATCACTTCTCGTGTTTAAATATATGAAATAGAAAGGAAAGAATAGGGCTCTTGTAGTTGAGTTGTTAAGTAAGATGCATCGTTTAACAATTTTTTTCTTCCTAAACGTTTATTATATATATATATATACACTGGTTATCTTTTAACAATCATAAAAAAAACACTTTTTCACCCAACATAAAAGTTTACACATACATAACTTTTTTCCAAATGCTATTCTATTATTTGCATAAGCTTTTACTATACTAATTGTTCCTTTCCAGCTTTAACTATAGTTTTAGTTATATTATTTTATTTCTTGGTCCGTGGCTAAAGGGCTGGTCTTCGAGACCTCACATGTTATTTTGCATTGTTTTGTGCTTCATCGTATTAGTTATTATAAGTCTATGTTTCGTTAACGTTCCCCAAGTTTCCTCGTACTCCTTCGATGAGAACATCAACGCAAGCTGCACGTACGTGTCACAACTAAGCTAATATATTGATATATCCTGCATGTGTTTGCTTCAATTTATCATGTGTATATGCGTTCTTTGTGTGTTTCTCATTTTTGTCATACCTCTGCAACATAGAAGCCTCGTCTTTAACACGCACTATTGGTTTTCTTGAGTGATTTATGTTTGCTAAGTATGATGGCTGACCAGCAATCTAAGCTAGGTTAAATTGTAAGCTTGCCTATTAAAGATATTTTGTTTGCCAATGTTAAAATAACAAATTAATCAAACAAAAGTTTGAAAACCTTTCCTGGACACTTAACAATGTTAAAATCAAGAGAGAAGTGCAAAAATCATTCCTGTGGTATGTCGAAAAATCGAATTACATCCTTCGTTAACTTTTTGGACAACAACCATCCCTCCGTTAGTGCGCGGGGCACAATACATCCCTCATGGACTAACGGTGCAAATGTTTTCTCGTTAAAAATTAACAAAGTCTAAAAGAGAGGGTATTCTTGTCTTTTCCTTTCCCAGGGATGTATTGTGAACCTTATCATAAATAGTTTAAAAAAAAAAAATTATTTTTGAAAAAATGATAATTTCAGAAAAAATAAGTTTTATTTTCTCGAAAAAAAATTTATTTTCGAAAAAAATAATTATTTTCGGAAAAAAAAGTTTTATTTTCTAAAAAAAATTATTTTCGAAAAAAAAAATTATTTTCGGAAAAAAAAGTTTTATTTTCTAAAAAAAAATTATTTTCGAAAAAAATAATTACTTTCGGAAAAAAAAGTTTTATTTTCTAAAAAAAATTCATTTTCGAAAAAAAAAATTATTTTCGAAAAAAAAATTATTTTCGAAAAAAAAGTTTTATTTTCAAAAAAAAAATTATTTTCGAAAAAAAAGTTTTATTTTCGAAAAAAAAAATTATTTCCCGAAAATAAAACATACTTTTTCGAAAATAAAACTTTTTTTTCGAAAATAAAACATATTTTTTCGAAAATAAAACTTTTTTTTCCAAAATAAAACTTATTTTTTAGAAAATAAAACTTTTTTTTCCGAAAATAATTTTTTTTTTCGAAAATATTTTTTTTTCGAGAAAATAAAACTTATTTTTTCTGAAAATAATTTTATTTTCAAAAATAATTTTTTTTTTTTGAAACTATTTATGATAAGGATCACAATACATCCCTGGGAAAGGAAAAAGACAAGAATACCCTCTCTTTTAGATTTTGTTAATTTTTAACGAGAAAACATTTGCACCGTTAGTCCATGAGGGATGTATTATGCCCCGCGCACTAACGGAGAGATGACTGTTGTCCAAAAAGTTAACGAAGGATGTAATTCGATTTTTCGACATACCAGAAGGATGATTTTTGCACTTCTCTCTAAAATCAAAGAACTTGACATTCAAAAGACACATGTAAGATACAAAATAATCTGATATTCTTTTAAACTTTTACAAAAAATCACTTAACTTCCAATTTAAATGCATTAGTGGTTAATGATATTTTGAGCTTATTTAGAAGTGGCAAAACGGACGGGCGGGCGGCTTAAACGGGCGCTGGCTAAATGGACACGGACAAAACGGACGGGCTAAATAGGCGCAAGCTAAAATGAGAAAAGAAACATATAAAAACGTAGAATTTAAAAAATAAAAATACTTGTTTAAAAGCTGGGATAAAAACTAAATGTAAAATATCCGCCGAGTGGGCTAATTAGTGTTTTACATGTGCGCCATTAAGCCCATAAGTTTTTTACATATGCGTCCGTTAAACCCATTAATAATAACGAATGGGCAAAAATTGCTCAATCCTTTTTTGAAAATGAGTAAAAAGTGTCTATCTTTATCAACATGGGCAAGATTTGCCACCTTTATAATTGTGTACTAAGGAAATATTTGGGATCATAAGTTGTTGGGTTTCTGATTTACTAAAGAAAAGCACTAGTTAGCCCAAAAGTAGAATGGCCTTGTAACGAATGTCAAAAACTTTTGTTGAGCGGATTAGGGGAAGCATATCCAGAACTACTTTTAGCTAGCTTATAAATAAGCTATAAACATAAGCTCGTAAACTCATAAGTCTTAAACGTACCAGTTCATATTTATCAATCGGGTTTCCACATACTAATGAGAACTCTATACCATAATAGAAATCATTATACTTTTTTATATAACTTGTGTCAACAAATACTGTTCTACTAAGTTTGTTAATAGCAATAAGAGCGTATACAATGATAATGAACTTCTGATTGTGAGCTTGATGAACAATAAAAACAAAGTTAAAGTTATTAAATATATTTTACTTACATTTAACGACACAAACACCCTACGAGTTAACATTTGATGTGGATTCTTGTTATTTTTCGACATATATCATTATATGCGACAAATTCATTAACACTAGTTAATGCTAAAGATCGTAAGACATCATAACTCGACTTTTTCGGAACTAAGAGCAAGTGGCTAATCGATTTTAGAAATTGCTGTACGGTTTACAATTCTATAGATGGATATCAAGTTCGAACAGTTTTGAGCGACAGTCACTTGGACACATGGTTGTGTTTAAATATATGAGTTTGAAATAGGTGAATAAGGTGGGTCTTATTGGGTTGGTAAATGGTAAGTATGATTATCAAGTTAAAAGGTGCCCGGTTCAAACCTTACCCACTCTCGACTGAGTTACAAATAACCAAAATTATTCAGGAACTAAACTGCAAATATTATATTTTCTTATTTATATCTAGATATATAAGATATATATTAAGTATATTTAGATATATACAAAGTATATCTTGATATATAAAAGGTATATCTAGATATATATAATGTGTATTTGGATATATATAAAGTATATTTAGATATAACCTTTTTAACTTTTTTTATGTCATTTTAGATCCATATAAGAGTCAATTTAATAATTATGATCAGATATATATTAAGTATATCTAGATATATACAAAGTATATCTAGATATATAAAAAGTATATCTAGATATATATAAAGTATATCTGGATATATATATATAAAAAAAAATTCCGCTCGAAAAAAAAACAAATTTTTTTGCCGTTCATAAAAATACATATAATAAGGTTTTCTTGATTAAATCTTAGATTAATCTTAATCATTGCATGAAAGGTGAATGGATGGTCAAGATGAGTCCCTTAGGGTGTGTTTAGTTGTGGAAAATTTTTCATATTTTTCTGTTTTTAAATTTCTAGAAAAGAGGGGAGATTTTTTTTTCTAGAAAAGAGTTGAAAATTTAGAAAAGGGTAATATGGGGTTTTCCAATTTTCTATATAAATTTGGAAAATGAAAATTTTGAAATTTTAGAAAATTTTCGAAAAATTATACTAATAAACAGCTTTTCTGTTTTTTATTTTTCAAATGAAAAATTTTCTAGAAAAATAGGAAAATTTTCACCAACTAAACAGGACCTAGTTTCTTAGAAAAAAACAAGTTTGTAAAATAACTTTTGCCATATATAAATATGGTGTTTTTCAAGTGAGCATAGTAATGTTAAAAAGAATTTAACAACGTATGGACTTTTGAAAATATTTATAAAAAGTTGAGTTTTTACTACAACAACTGGGTTATGCCCGATTTGTCTTTGAACAATGAGTAAGCAGGTTATGTTATGTGCTACCAAAAATACAAAATGCTAATAATCGAGAGTAAATATATATGTCCTAGACAAATGGTAAGAGCAAGGGCGGAGCCTATAAGTTTGGCTTGAGGGTCAAATTTTGATATATTTTATAAACTACATTATAAAATAGTTTTTATATGGTCAAATTTTTAAAACACTTGAAATTTTCAAAAATTTACTCTATAATAGAGGCTTACATGACCCCTTGTGACTCTCATTGCCTCCGCCTCTCAGTAAGAGTAATGCCTCGTTTGTTTAAAAAAAAAAACCTCTTCTAACCTCTTTTGTCTGCAAACCTCTGCAGGTGCGCAGAGGTATTTGTTTATTTTTTTGTAGACATAAGTGCTAAGAAGCACTTCTCCCCCCTTCAAGCATGAAGACATCTGCTTTTTTCTTCTTTCTTCTTCTTCTCACTTCTTGCCACTTCTTCAACATTCACATCCCGCCATCACCTTTAATATTTGTTTGCATTTTTTTTATATTTTTTATGTTTTTTTTATACCGAAGTAATTTCGTATTTTTTCACGTTTTTATATGTTTTATGTTTTTTTTTTTTGTCAATTTTGCACGTTTTTCTACGTTTTTCTATGTTTTCGTGTATTTTTACGCTTCCGTTCGTTTTCGTTCTATTTTTTCATGTGTTCATACGTTTTCGTTTGTTTCGTAAGTTTTTAAGTTTTATACATTTTCGTATATTTTAATTTATTTTTTTACGTGTTTGTATACTTTTATATGTTTTTTTAGGTATTAGCGTTTTCAGCGCTACAAAATACAAACAAAACGTATGAAAACGTAAAAATCATACAAAATGTACAAAAACGTAAAAATTGACAAAACGTACGAAACATACAAAAGAATTAATGAAAAATATAAAAAGAAAAAAAGTAGGAAAGAAGTAATTCAAGATTATAAAAAACAAACGGTCTTTTTTTATGTAGATGAATAGTTTAAATGAACATTTTCTCCTTATAAACATGATTTGTAGATGAAGAGGTAAAACTTAAAAAAAACAAACGAAGCCTAAGATTTGGTTTTATTTTTGCGTAAACATATATATTCGCTTGGACCGACTAGAAAAATCAGTAGACTTTACGATAATGATTTGAAATCTTGACACGACAGTGAACCTATAATTTACTTTTGGAAGCGATGGTTTTTTTTCACTAGAATGCAAAGCTTCTCTTTAAATAATTAAGATTGATAACTTGAGCATTTAAGAGTTGGTTTGGTAGGTTTGCTTTTCTTTGAACTAGGTGTTCACGGTTCGAACGGTTCGAACCATACCAAGCTTAATCCTTGCGTCTTTTTGCATACTTATACATTTATCGTTTGAAAATTGTTTTCTTTCCTCCTAAACCGACTATCGACCACCTTGTAACTTGTAATCGTTTTATGCGGGAGTAATCGGTGATTAATCGGATTTGATTTTTTAGCAAATTTTTGGTATTCTCGACAAGTTTTAGATATTTCTAATGAGTTTTAGGTATTTTCGGAAACATTATTCTTAATATACAACTTATCATACATATAAATAATTACTATAAGTGATGAACATAAGCTTACAATGAGCTTTCAGTATTTTCAGCAAAATTTACAGGTTTTTGACAAGTTTGACCGCCCTTGACTGTCGTTGACCATAGTTGACCGCCATTAATCGCCTTTTCATTAATCGGCAAGGTTGAGGGCCTTGTAACTATTAACCGGCGATTAATCGCCCTTGTAGACCTTATTTTACAACATTGATAAACGCACTTTGATGAAACGACTGCAATTAAAGTGTATTTAGGAAAAGGGAAAATTTCATATATATCCTTATTTTGATACCAAATTTCATATATATCCAATCTTACTTAGAAATTTCATATATATCCCTCACTTTAATGCAAAATTTCATATATATCCAATTTTACTTAGAAATTTCATATATATCTAATTTAAAACTTAAAATTTCATATATGTCCATATACCTAATTTATATATAACTAAAACCTTAAAATACATATTAAATACTATTTAAACTTAAAATCACCATTATATCTATGTTTCTCTATCTAATAATATGTACATCTAATTACCAAAACAACGACAAATCATTAAAATTCTATAATAACAAATCTAACTAACCTTGCAATAGATAATAAGCCAACAGTCTGTATTCTTATCAAGTTGTGACACTACTTCCGTCTTCAATTTTACAAACACAATTTATTGGTTCCATCAGTATCTTTATCACTTTCTTTAAATTTTTATATTATCCAATAATTTTAGTTTTATTATGATTATTTTATCATTTTAACTATATGGTAGTAAGCTTTATTTTCTTACTAATCGAATGATATTACTTTTGTGTTTGTTTGGTAATTGTAATTAGATCTTTTTTTTTTATTCTTAAATATTTTGATAAAATATGCTTTGCATCAATGTATGTGTATATAATAATTTGAGACAATGTTTATAAAAATATATGAATATATATGAATATATATGTAAGTATAAGAAAAAGAAATAAATGTATAATGGTTATTTTATGTTTAAATAATACTTAATATGTGTTTTATGCTTTTAATTATATATAAATTGATTATTTGGACATAAATGAAATCTCAAGTAAAAAATTAGACATATATGAAATATTATGTTTAAAAATGGATATATATGAAATTTTTAAATGAGGTTGGATATATATGAAATTTTTTGTCAAAAGAAGGACATATATGAAATTATCCCTTAGGAAAAATCGATATTTTTCTAAACAATTAACACTATGTCGAAAAAAAACCTTTAGGCTCCCGCAGTGGCGGACGTAGAATTTAGAACTAGGGTATGCAATAACAAAAAAAAACTTGTGAAGGTATGCACTCTCTATATTTAGTTTCTGAAAAAATTAATTTTATGAAATTTAACACTAGTATTTTTTGTTGTAAGGTGTGCATGTGCATACCCACATGCTAATGTATGTCCGCCCCTAAACTCCCGGGCACCTATGGAAACTCCTCGTTCCGTCCCTGAGATCTTTCCTTTTGACACTTACCGATATTAAGATGGAAGAATTTGACATTCAAAACACATAAGTACACATATAAAGAAATATGCTACTCTCTCAAAATTTTCCAACATCAAACTAAAAGATAATTGCAAAAAACCTTACAATTATAAATATATTATAAATATAATCAATTTGCGAAAGAAACGACGTCGTTTTGTGTCCTTCCGTGTTGGGCCCAAATTTGTGTTCTAATTTCCCGCCTGTGATTTGGCCCAAGTGCATTACTTCAAAGAGAAATGATAACTGCCCTGATCATACTAGAGTTTCTCTTTCAATAGGTGATGATCCACAAAACAAAAGAGGGTTGAGCAATACCGACCGAAACCGAGTTAAACCGATTGAACCGGTCTAACCGAATGAACCGATCCCAAAACCGAGTAATTCGGTTTGGTTTTCGGTTTACAAAATATCAGTTTTTCGGTTTCGGGCCGGTTCGATACGAAAACCCAATTTAGCCCGAATAACCCGACAGTATATAGGTTACTAGGTTATCTCTTTCTCTCTTATCTCTTTTTCCAAAACTCCATCTCTTTCTCTCTTGACTCCAAAACAGGAAGAAACAAATGAAAAACACTTTCAACCTTCATCCATTTCATCTTCATAACCAACTTTATGAACCGAATCTTGGCTTAACTAAAACACTTGAATCTTCACAATCTCATCAAAATCAACAAACCCACATCAATATTCAAGATTTTACAAACCTCACACAAAAAGAAACTTGAATCTTGATGTGGGTTTGTTGATTTTGTTGATAAAAATCAACCAACATATGAGAGAATTAGTTTACAAATCAAGATCGAATGTTTTTATGCAAAGGCTAATGTTCAATCAGTAACTATATGGTTGTGATGATGAACATAATGTTTTTATGTAAAGGATAATGTTCATCAAAGTTGGTTATGAAGATTTCAGTATGGTTTCGGTATGGACCGAATGTTGGCCCGATTAAAATCGAATCGAACCGAATTAAACCGACCTGTTTCAGTTTCGGTTTTGGTTTAGATTTTTGCTTTCAGTCGGTTTCGGGATAACTCGGTTCGGGTCGGGTCGGTTTTGGCCCGATGCTTAACCCTAAAACAAAAAACACACATTATATGAACTATCAAACCTTTGGGTTTTGATTGGTTTATTTTGCATACACCTAATAACATGTTAATTTAGCATAATTATATTTTTATTTTTCGTTATACATGTAATTTTAATGTGTTTTATAATTATGTAGGTTACGAGTGAAATGGAATAAAATGGCCGCTTTAATTAATTTTTTTGGAGAAAAGATATTGTGAGCGCCGATAAATGGAGAAGAAATATTGAAGAAAAATATTTAAGCGCGTCGCGATATTTTTGGCCATCTTTTATTTGTCCGGGCTTTATTTGAGCAATTATTGGCGTTGAGTTATTTTTTATTGGCCAAAGTTATTATATGTCAAAAGAATAAAAGAGAAAAAAAAGAAAAAAAAAATAACTTTTGGCCCATTGGACCCAAAAGGCCCAATAGCTAAACCGACCTAGTTATATATATGGTCGAACATCATTATTAAAAAAAGAGAAAAAAGGCTGCGATTGACTTTGGGGGGTTCTTTTCTTTTTGGCCGCATATTTTAGCCAATGGTCAATATTATATAAAAAAAGAGAAGACAAGAGGGGTCGACAGATACAGATTGAAGTGTGGCCTTTTTGGTGGAAGATTTTTGGACACAGTGGAAGAAAAACAATTTGCAACATTGGTTGGATTGAAAAAGAAGGTTTTATTTATTTATAAAGATGATGGTTTATATGAAACGGGTCGAGCGCACCGCGATGTCCGGTTAATTTTGTTGTTATTCCTTTCGGTAACTTTATTTATGGTTTGATCATTAATTTTGGATTATAATATTTTATTACATTGATTTATAATTTATTTATAAATTATTTTTATTGATTTAATATTATGTTTAATTATTTGTGCGAGACAATTTATTGTTAGTTAACTATTCATACTTATTTTATTTAGTTAAAAAAAGATTATCGTATAATCAACATAAGTTGTACCTAAATAAATTATTAAAACATAATTATTGGTTGCATTAATATAAGATTAATTATCGCGAGTTATTTATGAACATAATAAATGCCGACATTAATTCATTCATATTAAGTCGAAATAATCTTTGTAAACGAACTAAAAAGTTTTGATAAATCATAAATGTGATCAACTATAAATATTAGGAGCTGGAAGGGATTACATTTTTTTTTAATTGTTGACATCTTTATTATATTTTCCTAGCTTTATTATTAGTTTAATAATTATTTTAATTTTTAATCAGCATTTTTATTATCAAGAGTATTTTAGTTGTTAGATTTCAAAACCAAAACTTTTATTAATCAGTGATCACCCTAAAACTTAAACTAAAACCACATATTCCTCGTGGATCGATACCCGCTTACCCTATCTAGTATAAGGTAATTAGGTTATTTTTGACCGGCACTTCGACGTCGATAAAAAATTTGGCGCCGCTGTCGGGGACTAGTGAGCTTTTCGTTTAAGTTTTTGTTAATATTTTTCTTAAATAAAATAAAAAAATACAACAAGATTTTATTTTTCTTGTTTTGTTTGTTTTGTTTGTTTTGTTTTGTTTCTTGTGAGTGTGCAGGTTAGTGTATGCGCACACGTAGATCGGGACATACATCACCGTTAGTTTACGATCCTGCGGTTGAGAAAAGTGCAAGGTTGAGGAGGAAAACGTTTCGACGGTTTTCTACTAATCTCGATTTTACAGGTTTAACGGAGATTTTCGTTGAAATACCAGGCGGCGAAGATGTTGGCGGAGATGCTAGCGGAAGTAGTAGCGGAGAAGAATCCTCACCACGGGGTGTTGATTCTTATTACAGGCCGGGGATCTTCGAGGGTCCCTCGTCTATCTTTTATCCGAATCCGGTTAAAGGGGTTACAAGTAACTTCAAGATTCAGCCGAACCTCATAGCAATCTTGCCAGTGTTTAGAGGTCGTGAGGAGCCATACGCACATCTACGAGAGTTTTTCTCCATTGCTGACACACATCAGGTTAATAACATTACCAAGGACGAGGTAAGACTTTGCCTTTTTCCCTTTTCTCTTAAAGATCAAGCTAAGGACTGGTTCTTATCTCTTGAGCCAGGTAGTATTAACTAATGGTCTGAAATGCAATCTGCTTTTCTTGAGGAATTTTATTCTATAAGTAAAACTGTTGCCATTAGAAATAAGATTAAATCCTTTCGTCAAATCCCAAGCGAGAAGTTTCATGAAGCATTTAGTAGACTTAAGGAGTTATTAAAAACATGCCCTCATCAGATGTTCCAAAATGGGAGCTTGTCAAAATCATCTATGATGGGTTGGATTATAACAACCAACAATTTGTGATGGCCACTAGTGGGAGTATGTTTTTCTCGCGACCTATGAAGGAAGAATGTGAGTTTTTTGAAAAACTAAGCAAAGGTTCCAAGACCCAAGCTTCAGTGGATCGAAACAACCACCCATCTTCCGCCAATTCTGTGTCTAACCAACGTGACACAAATTCTGAAATTAGCGAGTTAAGTAAGAAAGTTGATCTTTTGTTCAGAAATCTAGGAAAAGGTGTGCCAAATGTGTCTAATGTGTCGCATAGTGGGTGTTCAA
Source organism: Glebionis coronaria (assembly GCA_025667525.1). Taxonomy (NCBI): domain Eukaryota; kingdom Viridiplantae; phylum Streptophyta; class Magnoliopsida; order Asterales; family Asteraceae; genus Glebionis; species Glebionis coronaria. The sequence continues at coordinate 554,360,408 of CM046879.1, forward strand.
TGTGTGGTGATCCGAGTCACTCAGTCGATAATTGTCTAAGTTGGGGGGCACCACCAAATGAACAGGTGAATGGAGTCAATGGAGGTCGTCAACGAAATGACCCATTCTCCGAAAGTTACAATCCTGGATGGCGCAATCACCACAATTTCCGTTGGAAAGATGAAAACAATCGCCCTAATAATGCCCAACAACAACACTATGGTTATAAACCAAGGTATGAGGGTGGCGATTCATCTAACTTCCAACAAAATTCTTACAATCATAGGCCACAACAACAATATCCCAAACAGGGCCAAGGCCAAGATGATAACCGTCTCTTGAACCTTGACCGAAAGTTTGTTAGGCTTATGGATTCATTGTCTACCAACAATCAAGAGATCAATAGAAAAATCGAGGTCACTAATCAAATACACGAGACCACTACCAAATCTATTGCAGCTCTTGAGAGACAAGTTGGTCAATTGGCGGATCAATTAAGCAAAAGAGATGAGGGAAAGCTACCGAGCTACCCCACCATGAATCCCGCACACAAGAAAAATGGAAACGAGCACGTGAATATGGTGACATCTCTTCGAAACGGTAAAATCTACAACAATGACAAGGGAATTCCAAATTCTCCTGATGTCGAGGATTTCGTTACTTATGACGAAATTATTGTGTAAGGTAAAAATTCTGATAATGTTAAGTCCGGTTCTGAGTTGGTAAATGATTTGTTAAATGATTTTCCTAAACCAACAACACCGAATCCTAAAGCTACTGAATCTCCCGAAGTTGGGGAGGGTGGTGTGTCCAGCACACCATATCCTACAGCTTTGGAAAAATCAACATCTGCAAGGTTAGCTAAAAAGGGTCCTCATGCTGAGGATATATGCGAGACTTTCAAGCAAGTTAAGATAAATCTACCCCTTAATGATGCTATCAAGCAAATTCCTGCATATGCCAAGTTTTTAAAGGACTTGTGTACTCAGAAGAGGAAGCTGAAGGCGTCTTTGCCTAAAAAGATTGACCTAACTGAGCATGTTAGTGCGGTCTTATCTAGCTCTCTTCCTCCTAAATTCAAAGATCCTGGAGCACCACTGATTTTAGTTATGGTCGGAAATATTGCCATTAAGAAGGCGCTCCTTGATCTTGGTGCCAGTATCAACATCCTTCCTGCTAGTTTGGTCTGTTAATGCAATAATGTCTAAAAACGTTACTTGCATTTTTTGGTCTCGCTTAGTTTTGATTACGACAATATGTAAAAACAAGCATTTACCAAAACAACAAAAAACGAATTCTTGAGTTCAAGTATTTTTAATTTACCCATTTTCACTTAAAGGTATGAATAAACAAGTACTAACCTTAATCAAGTGATCAAGTGATTTAATCTTTTCTTAAAACTTACTTTTTATTAAGTGTGACAAGTTTTTAATTAAACTTTCTTTTTAAGAAAATGTTTTATTAAATTAAATATTTGAAAATTTGAAAATGGCATATTCCCTTTTGATTTGGAATATCCTTTCTAGATATTTTTATAACCAGATATCACCTCCACCACTAAAGGACAAAAAGGGAGCGAAGTCTAGCCCGGCGGTTCCTTAGCGCCTAGGCGGTTCCTTATCGATAAGGTACCGCCAGCTGAGATAAGGAACCGCGGGCAGATATAGCCGTTGGCCCTTTGTCCTATAAATAGTGGACCTTTCTCAGATTTTGAATTCACCTCTTTTGCACACAAATTTCCAGATTCAAACATACTTCTTAAATCACTCAAATCCTTGATTATTTGATTGATTACTACTTGTTTAGAAGTGAATCTATCTCATCCATCCCTTCCTCTTCAAGTGCAAAGAGAAGAACACTATCATTGTGAAGTGTTGAGTCCACCACCAAAGATCCTTTGAAGATCAAATTTTATACATTTGTTGTTGTGTAATAGTTGTGAAGATCCAAGTAGTTGTGTCTATTTGGAAGTTGTGTATGTACTAAGTATAGTTTTGTAGATTGGTCCTAGCTACGATTAGGGCTCGACTTTTAGCTTAGAGTCGGAAATTGGTTAAGCGACGTGTACGGTTTTCTCCACCATATGGAGCTTGTTGTGTAGTGAACTCTCGAGTAAGGAGTACTCGAGGAGTGGAGTAGGAACGAGGAGTGAGCTTCGTTGCCGAACCACTATAAATCCTTGGTGTTCGGTTTGATCTTTCTTTACCCTTAACTCTTTACATTCTTTATTCCTTGTGCATATATATTGGTTTGTATTAGTTTAAATTACACTATCATTGTTCATATTGTGCATAAGAAGATTTCACTTATTTCCTTAAGTCTAAGTTTTTGAGAAAAAGGATTTTTTGAAAACCATCATTTAACAAGTAAATATAAGAAACTATTCAACCTCCCCCCCCCCTTCTAGTTTCTATAATTGGTATCAGAGAGGGTTGCTCAAGTATTTTTAAAGTACATTGTATTTTAAAACTTGAATTGATCTATGGATTCCAACAAGTACCTAGAAGGGCAATCTATGCAAAGACCACCACTTTTTGTAACCGATAGTTTTATTTATTGGAAAAATAGATTTGAGACTTATGTGAAATCAAAAGATTTAGATCTTTGGCATGTTATTACCAATGGTGATTTTTTACCTTATCAATTTAATGAAGTTTCTAAAACAAAGGAATTGGTCACTTTTGACAAAGCTAATGATGATACTAAAAAGAAACTTTCGAAAAATAATGAGGCTAAAATGGTGATTTATAATGCTTTACCTAAGAAAGAGTATGAAAGGATTTTTATGTGTGAAACCGCTAAAGATAATTGGAACACTCTTTTAGTAACCCACCAAGGTAATAGCCAAGTCAAAGAAAGCAAAATCGATCTTCTTGTCCAACAATATGAACAATTTGTCATCTTAGAAGATGAAGCTATTGATAGTGCTTTTGCTAGATTTAACATTATTATTACTAGTCTAAAAGCATTTGATAAAGGGTTTTCTAGCAAGAACAATGTTAGGAAGTTTCTAAGGGCCTTACATCCGAAGTGGAGAGCAAAAGTCACGGCGATCGAAAAATTGAAAGATCTCTCAACTTTATCACTCGATGAACTCATAGGCAACTTGAAGGTTCATGAGATGATAATTTTGAAGGACTCGGAATTGGTAAAGACCAAGAGTGAAAGGAAGTCTCTTGCACTCAAAGCCAAGAAGGCACAAAGCGATCATGATAGTTCCTCGGATAGTGATGACGAGGAGTATGCATTGGCGGTGAGAGATTTCAAGAGGTTCTTCAAAAGACGAGGTCAACACGTGAGGCAACCCAACAATGACAAGAAACCATTCTTAAAGAATCGGTTTGCCAAGAACGAAAATGGTGATAGGAATTGCTTTAGATGTGGTGATCCAAATCATTTCATTAATGAGTGTCCAAAGCCTTCACGCGATAAGAACCACACGGCATTCGTTAGTGGTTCTTGGAGTGATAGCGGTGAAGATGTTGATGACAACCCCAAAGAGGAGAAATGTCTCATGGCTCACACTTCTAAAGAGGTACATCCCGAAACCGAATATTATAGCAATGATAGCTCCACCTTAGATGATATTGAACTAGAAGGCGAATATGAAAATTTACACAAACTTAGCCTTAAATTCATAGAAAAGAACAAAACACTAAAATCTACTAAAACTAAGCTTGAAAATGAGATTAATGAACTTAGGGAAAAATTAGGCAAGCTTGAGAAAAATAAAGAAGTTGATATAGGTTGCTTAAGTTGTGAGAAACTTAGGTTAGAGAATGAAGATCTCAAGAGCACCTCCATTAAACTGGAAAAGTTCATGAAAAGTACTAGTGCTCTTGATGATATGTTAAACAAACAAATTCATTCTAAGGAAAGACTTGGTGTAGGTTTTAACTCAGATGAATCATCAACTAGTGAACCTAAACAAGTCCGATTTTCAGAAAAATATCCGTTGTACGCGGTCCCAAACTGTATGGGGCGGTTCCTAAACGATATGGAACCGCCGCCACAGATAAGGTACCGCGGCCAGAAAACGTTTTTGATGAAAATCCTGAACTTTCTGAAAAATCAAATTTAGGTGAACATCCTAAGCATCTTATTGTAAACAAAGTGAAATTACCCATACTTGACGACAATGCCGTTGATAAGTTCTATAAACCTTTGAGTAAACCTCTAATGGGAAATAGAAGTTTATCAAGACCATCTTCTACTCCACCAAGAGTACAGAATGAGTCTAGGCCTAGAAATAGAACGACAACACCTAGAAGAGATAGTCAAAATAATTCACGACCTAGAAGTAAAACTCCAACACCTAGAAGGAATGACCATAACTCTAAGCCAAGATCAAATACACCTAGGAGAAATAATAAACAACAAAATAGTTATATGAATTTTTATCCTCCTCCCTTTTGTTCCCCATGGAGAAACCCTCCTCAATTCATGCATCCCAACCAAATGCAAGGGATGTATGGAACTAACAAATTTGGAGCCATGAGATATCGGGGACCAAATGTGTTGGGAATTATTTGTTAAGTGTCAAGTATCGTTAGTATATTCCAAGTACTGTTAGTGTTATGTAAGTACCGTTAGTGTTAACGCGGTACATAGTAAGTACTGCTACTTATAAAGTAAGTACTGCTATGATGATTAGGACGAATATATTTTTGTATAAGATATGTCATAGTTATTGTTAGAGTATATCTTATGTGATATATCTAAATAGTTAGAATATTGATAAAATATCATCTATGATATAGTTATCTTTATAGAATATTCTAAGATTTCTAGGGTTCCTTACTCTATAAAAGGAACATAGGTACAATGTCTCATGTACCTCATACAAGTCGATTAATAAGAGAATCGAATAGTTAAAAGTAATTCTGTTCTTCTGTGCTTTATAAGTTATATTCCGCATAACTTATTTAGTATTAGTAAGAGTGCTCAAAGTGTTTTAGTTTGATTAAAAACTATTATACTAATTCTTAACAGAATATAGATCCAACCAAAGGGATCAACAAGTGGTATTAGAGCTTGTTGAGAAACTCTGAAAAAGAAGAACACGACCCCATACACTCCACACATACCAAATCTCAATGTCTCAACCAGATGGTGATAATGCTCACTTGGATGATGCTCAGATCCCTGATCCTATTCCACAGGGACAACCACAAGTTGTGCATCCTGCACCAGCACAAGGTGCTCAAGTCGTGAATGCTGTAGCTACCTCTACACCAACACCTTCTCATACTCTGTTTGCTGTTAAACTCCCAGTTCTCAAAGGTGACAATTATGAGACTTGGGCTATGCAGATGGAACATTACTTGAATCACACAGATGATACTGTGTGGCAAGTTATCAAGAATGGGAACACACCAAAGAAGCTACACTGGTTACCAGACGGTACATGCTATGCTCTACCTGCTGTGACTGCTGAGCAGATACAAGCAGAGATCAGAGAAAGAAAAGCCAGAACTGCTTTGGCTATGGCTCTTTCTAAGGACATCCTACCAAGCTTTCATCATTATAAAGATGCCAAAGCTATGTGGGATGCTATAAAACTTAGATTTGGAGGCAATGACAAATCTAAGAAAATTAAGAAGATTGTTCTTAAACAAGAATTTGATAACTTCTCAATTACCAGTATAGAGGGAATACATGGTGGATATGGAAGGTTCAGCAAGTTGCTTATTCAGCTAGCAGTTTATGGACAAGTAATTCCTAATGAAGAAGCTAATCTAAAATTCTTAAGAAGTGTTCCACCAGAGTGGAAAACAATGGCTATGCACTTCATCACAAGAGATGATTTGGAAACAATTCTTTTTGATCATCTCTACAACAATCTTAGAGCATATGAGATGGATGTGAAAGACACTGAAGTAAAAACAACAACTGCTTCAAAGTCTAATTTGGCTTTTGTGTCAGATGGGAACAGCGGTACTTACTTTCAAAATACCGCTAGTGGATCTAGCAGCGGTACATACTTCACAAATACCGCTGGAGGACTTACAAGCAGTACTTACCCATAAAGTATTGAAAGTAGTCCAATGGTCTCTCAAAATCCACATGGAATGTCTTCACCATTGTTTAGTGACAATGATGCCTTCTCATTCTTTGCTGGACAAGACAACATGCCAAGATTAACTCTTAATGACTTGTTCCAAATGGATGATGCTGATGTTGAAGAGATGGATCTTAAATGGCAAGCTGCTATGGTGTCAGTAAGATCTAATAGGTTCTTCAAGAAGACTGGAAGAAAAATGACTATTGATCCTAATGAGCCATTAGGATATGACAAGTCTAAAGTTGAATGCTATAACTGTGGAAGGAATGGATACTTTGCAAGAGAATGCAATAAAGATAAAGCTGAAACTAGCAATCTGAAGTCCAAGAAAAATTATAGAACCAGTCCAAGAATAACTGAAATCTTTCCAAAAGGAAACAACAGGAGTCCTAAAGGAACCAAAACATTGGTTACTGTAAATGGAGTGGTGAATTGGGCAGAAGAAGAAGAAGAGCTTGGATTAATGGCTCTCTCACATGAAGATACTGAGGTACATCCTTGTTCTAAAGATTGTATTCTTAAATTTAATAGTCTAAAAGTAGAACTAGAGGAACATTATCAAAAGGTTAACACATGCACTGTAGAAGTAGAGGCTTTCAAACAGGGTGTTGTTAAATTAGAAGAAAATATAGTTTTGTACAAAAAGGCTCAACAAAACTATGAAGAGAAAATAAGGATTTTGACTCTTCAAATGAGGGAAAAAGATGTAGAAATAAAAGCTTTTGAAAGACAAATTTTAAAAATAAATTCAGAAAATGAAGCTTTAAAAACCAGTCTTTGTAATGAGAGGGAAGTGATTAGTCATTGGCAACAATCCTCTAAGGGATTGGGAAAATTGATTAATTCACAAATGGGGTATTATGATAAAATAGGCCTAGGATATATTGAGGATCAACCTGGGATAACCTTAACTAACAAAGACTTATCAAAAGGGATTTTTGATAGTTCTAGTGAGGTAGATGATACACCTGAAAATGATAGATATGCTGAAGGAATGAAGGCAGTTCCTCCACCAGTATCAGGAATTTTCATGCCCTCTTGTAATGATACTAGTATAGAGTCAGAAGAACCTAAGATTAATAATGTCTTTAACTCTAGTATTGTGTCTCAAGAAAATACTGATGTGACCAAGAATATTGTTTATCCACCTTTAATGAACAACTTTGTGTCTGAGGAATCTAAGACTAGTTCTGCTCCCAAGTAGGTAAAAACTCCTAGCAAGATATTGGAAAACAATGAACAACATACTAAAACCAAAAGGGGTGGGCTAGGTTTTGAAAAAGTAAAGTCAAAACAACCTTTTGGGTCTTCTTTAAGAAGAAAAGGATGTTATGTTTGTGGTATTCTAAGTCATTTTATCAAAGACTATACATTACATGAAGATAAAATTGTGAAACAGAAGGCTACACAAAGTGTCATGAAAAACAGTAATGGGAAAAATGCACAGGTTTATAGGAAGCAGAAACTTAAAGATAACAAACCTAAATTTGATCACACAAGGGTAGTTAAACAGGTTAAAAATTATCCTACCAAACGTTTTGTTCCTAGGGCAGTACTTATGAAGCAAGGACTTGTATCCTTAAAGTCCGGTAAACCAAGTACCGACAAGCCTAAACCTACAAGTAATGCTAGACCAAACTCAAGTACTATTGGTTTAAAGTCTGTAAAACCAATGTTCTCCAAGACTTCTAAGAAGTTTTTGAAAAAGTTAAAACACCTAGAAGCAAGGACAAGAAAAAACCAGTACAAATGTGGGTTCCTAAAGGAGATATACCATGTGTTAAAGCAAGTACCGCTAAAGCAGTACTTAAGTCAAAGAAGTCAAAGCACATAGAGTCACCCTATGAATTTGACTACATAAATGAAACCATGAAGTATAAGAGTAAAAGTAGCATTACTGGAAATGCTTCAGTACAAACTCTTAAATGTGTAGGTCCCACAAGATCCGAGCCAAATGTGGCTTGGGTCCCTGTTAAAAACTAATGAGTTTTATTTGTGTGCAGGGCATCTAATTGATGAATTAAAAGATAAAGGAATTGTAGATAGTGGATGCTCAATACACATGACAGGGAACAAAGATTTTCTTGCTAAATTTGAAGAATTCAGAGGAGGTCCAATAGCCTTTGGGGGTAGCAAAGGCAGAATCACTGGCAAAGGGAAAATCAACACATGAAAGTGGAATTTGAAGATGTCTTCTTTGTAAAAGAATTGAATGAGTTCAATCTCGTTTCTGTATCACAAATGTGTGATAAGAAGAACAAGGTGCTATTCACAGACAAAGACTGCTTGGTGTTGTCCAAAGACTTTGAGATGCCCAAGGAATCTCAAATACTGCTTAAAGTACCCAGGCAAGAAAATATGTACACCTTTAATCTTCATACTATTACTCCAACCAGTGGTATTACATGTTTGCTAGCTAAGGCTTATTTAGATGAGTCAAACTTATGGCGTAGAAGGTTAGGTCATGTGAATTTCAAGAATCTTATTAGATTGGTAAAAAGGAATTTGGTTAGAGGTCTACCTAACAAATCTTTTCAAAATGATTTCACATGTGCTGCTTGTCAAAAAGGTAAACAACATAGAGCCTCTTGTAAGACCAAGACTGTAAACATTGTGACAAAACCTTTGCATCTCTTGCATATGGATTTATTTGGTCCAGTTTCTATCAGAAGCATTAGTCATAAGACCTTTTGTCTAGTCATAACTGATGATTATAGTAGATTCAGTTAGGTTTTCTTTTTAGCCCTTAAAAGTGAGACAAGTGAATTACTAAAGGATTTTATCACTTTAGTTGAAAAACAGTTCACTAAACAGGTTTTAATCATTAGGACTGATAATGAAACAGAATTTAAGAATGCTGATTTTGATGAATTCTGTAGGTCTAAAGGAATTAAGAGACAATTTAGTAATCCTTAGACTCTACAACAGAATGGAGTAGCTGAAAGAAAGAATAGGACATTAATTGAGGCTGCTAGAACTATGCTGGCTGATTCACTTTTGCCAAATACCTTTTGGGCAGAAGCAATCAATACTGCATGTTATGAGTTAAATAGAGTCCTAGTAACTAAGCCTCAAAACAAAACACCTTATGAACTCTTGGCTAATGTGAAGCCAAACATAAGTCATTTAAAACCTTTTGGGTGTCATGTGTCCATACTAAATACTCTTGATTATTTGGGAAAGTTTGATGGAAAGTCTGATCCATGATATCTTGTAGGATATTCATTGCAAAGTAAAGCATATAGGGTTTACAATTTGGAAACTAAGAAAGTTGAAGAAAATGCTCATGTCAATTTCTTAGAAAATAAACCCAATGTTCCAGGAATAGGTTATGCTTGGATGTTTGATTTAGATTATCTAACTAACTCTATGGATTACTACTCTTTGCAAAAGGATTGTCAAACTAACAATGCAGGTGAGGAGTCAAGTGCAACTAATGCAGGTACTCAAGAAGATGTTTCTTCATCAGATGATGATATTCATATCTATGTGCCAAACATGCCTACTTTTACTCCCATGTCTGCAACTCCCAAGAAGCAAACCATGCTATCAAATGATGATCAAGCCTCCCAGGAGCTTCAGAGGCTTCAAGATCAAGAAAAGAATGCTACATCTGCTAATAAGCATTCAGGAGAAGAGTCTTTTGAGTCACAACACTCAGCAATACATACTATACCTAGCGGTACTTCATCTGCAAGTACTAATAAGTCAAAATCTGCTAAATCTGCTAACTCACTAGAATAGATTTTGCAAGCATTGGACGATGAAGACTTATATGCCAGTCCAGCTGAAGGAATCTTCTCCAAAGCTTCCTATGATGAGCAGGGTGCAGTAACTGATTTCAACAATTTGGAAACAGAAATTCTAGTCAGTTCTATTCCCACTCATAAAGTCAACAACAACCATCCTGCTACACAGATTATTGGTGATCCAAAATCTGTTGTACAACCAGAAGACAACTGCAAACCAGTATTGAAACTCATGCACTAGTGAGTTATGTCAAACAACAGCAGAGAACAAATCATAAAGATACTCAGCATTGTTTGTTTGCCTGTTTCTTATCTCAAGTAGAGCCCAAAAACATCTCTCAGGCTCTTGATGAAGAAAGTTGGGTAGATGCCATGCAAGAAGAATTAACATAATTTGAGCTACAAAAGGTTTGGATTCTTGTGGATCTTCCCTCAGGTAAAAGAGTAATTGGTACTAGATGGGTCTTCAGGAACAAGAAGGATGAAAGAGGGGTTGTTGTGAGGAACAAGGCAAGACTTGTTGCTCAAGGCTATAGACAGGAATAAGGGATAGACTATGATGAGGTTTTTGCACCAGTGGCAAGGATAGAAGCCATTAGGTTATTTTTGGCCTTTACATCATATATGGGATTTATAGTCTATCAAATGGATGTGAAAAGTGCCTTTCTATATGGTACTATTTCAGAGGAGGTATATGTCACACAACCTCTAGGTTTTGTAGATCCTAAATTTCCCAATAGAGTCTACAAAGTTATCAAAGCACTTTATGGTCTGTATCAAGCTCCAAGGGCCTGGTGGGCAACTTTATCCAACTTTCTGCTAGAACATAGATATATGAGAGGAACCATTGACAAAACTCTGTTCATCAAGAAAAATGCCAAAGACATCAATCTAGTTCAAGTCTATGTTGATGACATCATTTTTGGTTCTACCAAGAAGACATGGTGTGAAGAGTTTGAAGCTTTGATGAAAGGAATATTTCAAATGAGTTCTATGGGAGAACTAACTTTCTTTTTGGGACTACAAGTCAAACAAAGGATGAACATGGAGAATATGTTTACATTCATCTCTATCGGTCAATGATTGGTTCATTGATATATCTTACTGCTTCAAGACCAGATATAATGTTTGTTGTGTGTGCCAGTTCAAGATTCCAAGTTCATCCAAAGGTGTCACATCTATATGCCGTGAAGAATATTTTTAAATATCTTAAAAGTCAACCTAATTTAGGATTATGGTATCCTATAGATTCCACCTTTGAATTGGAAGCATACTCAGATAGTGATTAAGCTGGAGCAAATCATGATAGGAAATCCACAACAGGAGGTTGTCAATTCCTAGGCAGAAGACTCATATCATGGCAGTGTAAGAAGCAAACCATTGTTGCTACTTCTACAACTGAAGCTGAATATATAGCTGCTGCTCATTGCTGTAGACAAGTACTTTGGATTCAAAATCAAGTGTTGGACTATGGGTTTAACTTCATGAACACCAAGATTTACATTGATAATGAAAGTACTATATGCATTGTCAAGAATCCAGTATTTCACTCCAAGACTAAGCATATTGAAATAAGACATCACTTTATACGAGATGCTTATGACAAAAAGCTTATTCAAGTCTTGAAGATTCATACAGACAACAATGTAGCTGATTTGTTGACCAAGGCATTTGATGCAAAGAGATTTGAATTATTGGTGACACACATTGGTATGCTCAACCAATAACATGCTGCATATGTTGAGGGGAGGTAATAGCTGTACAAATTTTTATAATTTTTATTCTATAGTCTATCTTTTGTGTTTTTGATGTTATTGCAGGTTTATAGAAAAAGATAAAAGAGGTTACATGTCTAGTGGAAAGCATGAACTGGTCAAAATTGTGAGGTACCGTTGTCACTCCAAGTACCGCTAGCACAAAACCAAGTACCGCTTATGTTCCATGTACCGCTACATGTCCGTTGTACCGTTAAGGGTCTCTTTTGTAAATTTGGCGGTTTCTTCGCGCTTGGGTTTGTTATTTACTTAAATACTTACCCCAATTACACAATTGATTCACCTAATCTTTTATTTTTATCTCTTGATTCTAAAAACTTCTCTATAATCTTTCGAAAATAAAAAATACTAATGGCTGCTTTACAAGTAATCTCTAAGCATAATTTGGTTGCGAATCTTGCTACGAATGATGAATCTCTTGGTTTCCATGAGATGCTTGGTTTCCTATCTAGAAGTCATGTTCGCTTCGCACTCACTGTAAGTCCAGTTGTCTCTATACCCACTGCTGAACAATTTTGGGATACTGCTGTGTTAGGTACTCGTTTTGATCAACCTTGCATTAAGGCTAGGGTGAATCATAGGAATATATATGTCACTGAGGTACTGCTACGAGCAAGTTTGAGACTTAATGATGAAAATGGACTTTGTATGCTTAATAATACAGAGATTCATGATGGCCTTGCAGCCATGGGCTATGGGGGTGGTAGGGAAAGTCTTACTTTCTTTAAAGCATTATTTTCACCTCAATGGAAATTGCTTTTTCATGCTATTATTCACTGTTTAAGTTAAAAAAGTACATCTTTTGATCAAATACCTGCTGCATTGGCATCTGTTGGTATTCGTCTAGCAAATAACAGGGTTTTTAATTTTTCAAAATTAATTTTTGAAGGCATGACTAGGAATTTGGAAGGGACTAAGAAGTTTTTAATGTATCCTAGATTCATTCAGACTTTAGTTAGTGACCAAATACCTAACCTACCAGCATTAACTAATGCATGGGATGTTCCTTCATTCACAAAGAGAACTTTCTCTTTCTTGACCAAACAAGGCAATGCCTTTACAGGAACAGTAACACCATTGTTTGCTCATATGTTAGCCCAACCTGCCAATCAAGAAGGTGAGGAACCTAGCAATGCTAGTGCTTCTCAGCAAACTCCTTCTCACCAGAGCTCCCACTCTCTAGAAGATTCACAATCTTCTTCTCACAATGTTGGTGTTCCACCAAACACTGATGAGATGATCCACACACCTGCTGCTTCCATTGCTGCTAGTGGTTCACCACAAGCACAAGCACCAGAGGTGGTGGATGTTGCAAATTTAACTGCTTTATGTACAAGTTTGTCCCAACAGGTACAAGTATTTTAGAAAGAAAAGCTTGTTCAAGACAAGAAAATTGTTGAATTGGAAGCTAGCCTTCTCAAGTTAAGGAACAAAGTGTCATCTTGGATGAGGCAATATAGATCTGTTCAGAAAACTGCAATCAAGAAGCAAAGATTCAGGAACCACAAGAAAATGCAACTGAATGCAACCAAACAGGGGAGGAATAATGAAGAATAGGGAAGGAATAATGAAGAACAACCACTTTCTTCTGATAATCAAACAAGGATCTATGGAAATGACATCAACTTTGAAATGGATGAAGATGTCATGGGGACTTACAAAGATGGAACTGGTTTAGAGACTGGTGTGGATGGACCTTCAGATATGGAGATTCAACAGCAAGACCCACAACCTACTCTAGAGGAACCACAATTTCAAGAAATGTTTGTAACTCAACTAGAGGAACCACAAGTTCAAGAAAAGTTGGTAAATCAACCAGAGGAGCCACAAGTTGCAAAAAAATTGGCAACTCAGCCAGAACCATCAGTTCAATCACCACTTCAAGCTAATTGGAGTGCTTTCTATGAGAAGTTGGAGGAAATTTCTATTCAGTTTCCTGCTCCATCACCACAAAGCAATAAATCAGATAAGACTGAAGAAGTGCAAGTTGATATGATGGCTTCTATGGAAGATAAAGTATCTGAGGATACATAAGTGATTGAAGAAACAAGTGTGTGTAATACTGGTGAAGTCAACATTGTTGAAGATCCAAGTACTGCTAAGCCAACTAAGCAGACTACAAGTACTGCTAACATTGTTGAAGACCCAAGTACTGCTAAGCCAACTAAGCCGATTGCAAGTACCGCTGGTGATCATCCTTCACTAGAAAGTCAAACTTCTTTTGGAGAAAATGAGACTTTAGCCCAACTGCTGCTTGATTTAAAGAAGAATTTAGTTGAGAAGACTAAGCAAGCAGAAGTGGAGAAAAAGACACAACAAGAAGTTCTTGCCACAAAGGATTAAATTCAAGGTAAGAAAGTTCAAGCTTCACACCCTACAAAAGGTATAGTCATTCAACAGTTAGCTAATGAAGAAGTAGCTGCCAAGCTAAAGAAGAAGATACCTAAGATAAATCCAAAGGATAAGGGGAAGAAGCAATTATTATCAGAATCTGAAGATGAAAGTGATTCAGATGATGATATAAACAAAGTCATGTACAGATTTAATCAAATAGACCATGATGAGGAATTTGCTTATAGAATGCAAGCACAAATTCGTGAAAATGAATTGCAGGAAGAACTTGGAGCAAAGCAAGATTTGCTAGAAGCTAAAAGGATACAGCAAGAAGGGAACATACAAGAGTATGACAGGATTCGAGCTGAGATACATGCTAGTGAGCTTCTTGCAGACTCATTGATAGCTGAAGAGAGAGATGCATATGATGAAGAAGAGAAATCAAAATTGATTGATGATCTAGTAAGGGAGCAACAAAGATTCTTTGCTGAAAAGAGAAGGAAAGAAAAGATTAAGCCTTCAACTACTATGCAGATTAGAAATCAGATGATGAACTTTCTAAAGAAAGTAAAAGGATTTACTCATATTCAGCTGGTCAAGAAGAATTTTGAAGAAATCAAGACTTTGTATGAGCAAAGTAAGAGGACTGAATTAAATTTTGTTGAGATTGGATCTGAAGCAGACAAGAAAGCTGTTGAAGAATTCAAGAAACATCTGCAACAACAAAGACAATTTGGTAGTACTCCTAGAATTGAGCCAAGTACTACTGAACCTAAAAGTACATCTCCACCTATCAAGACCACTTATGTGAGGAAGAATAGAAAGGAGAAAGTAAGTTCAAGGGTGGAAGAGAGTGCTCAAAGAATAAATACAGGAGTTGAAACTCAAGGTATTGCTCAGACTGAAAATGTACAAGCAGTACATACACAGTCAACAGTACATACAACAGTACATACTGAGGAAACGGTACATACAAGCTTGGAAGAGGGTTCAACAGAACTTGAGGGAATTTCCAAGAGTGTTAAAAGGAAAAGATCAACAAAGCTAAAGAAGAAAGCTAAGAGAGCTAAAACAACAGCAGAAGATAGTGATGATGATGAGAGCTTAAAGAAGTACTTAAAGATTATGAAATTTGAAGATCAATGTATTGACACAAAGATTTTTGGAAAAAGAGCATCCATTGTTAAGTGGATTTACTCTACAGATCAAGGACTTGAAGCTCATGGAATTCAGAGAACTGATGGCACAACAAGAATATTCAGACTTTTGGAAGATATTCTTCACATTCTTGACAGACAAGATATTCAAGATCTTTTGAGGTTAGTTCAAGAAGCAAGTGTAGGTAAAACTGAAGTATCACTATTATATAGGGAATTTCTCTTTATGTATGAGCCACACAACTGTGATCAAGAAATGTTGAAGGTATTAGAGGATCAGGTTCCTAGTTATTGGAGATATTATAGGTCATGTGGATTGCATATTTTGGATGTAGATGATGTTACATACTATATGCTGCAAGATAAAACTTACCCCTTCAAAAGAAGATTGTTGGAAAGGATGTTAGAACAACAATTAGAAGTTACAGAAGAGTCTGCTGATGCTTTGGAGTTGATCAGAATGGTTAAACAACAAATCAAGGATTTAAAAGATGAGGAAGAAGCTGAGAAAGAATCTTAAGTGTTTGACTTTCAGTCACACTTCATAAATGGTTCTCAGTTCACCATGTCTAACACACATAAGAACTGGCTAGTCCATAAGCAAACGGTTTGTGGTAAAGACTTATCAAATCCGTTGAAAGCTGATAGTTTGCTAAAAACTATATGGTTCTAACTCATCTTGTTTCGAGACAAAGAGTTGGCTAGTCCTAGACAAACGGTACTAAGTAAAGACTACATCAAATACGTTGATGGTTGACAATTTACCAAAATTTTTAAGGTTTTCATTATACCTTATTCTTTGTGAATAAAGTATTGGCTATTCCAGAGTGTACGGCTAACTGGTAAAGAATTTATCAAATCCGTTGATAGCTGGTGATTTGCTAAAAATCATGAAGCCAATACAGATTGGTGTTTGTTGTTAAATGTTTTATTTCAGGTATGAAGATTGCAGGCAAAGAAGTATTAAAAATATAATACTTAGAAGGTTTTGTTATCATCAAATCAAGAGAAAGATTTATGATCGAGAGTTAAAGGACTAAACTCAAGAAGACAATAACTGATGCTACAAAGATGAATGAATGTTTAGAAGACACAAGAAGATCATAGTTTGAAGACAAAGATGATGCTGATAATGTTTGAAGATTATCTTATCAGAAGAAGATCTACATTTGAAGTGTTTGGCTACATTCAGTTGGATACAAATACAAATTACCAAGTTCAATCTAAGGATGAAGGAAAGACTGAAGACATGTATTTTTAATACATCCAGTACAAGAGAAACAAGAAGACAACAAGTTATCATTTCTTGTTTAGGGGAGGATTGTTGGGAATTATTTGTTAAGTGTCAAGTACCGTTAGTATATTCCAAGTACTGTTAGTGTTATGTAAGTACCGTTAGTGTTAACGCGGTACATAGTAAGTACTGCTACTTATAAAGTAAGTACTGCTATGATGATTAGGACGAATATATCTTTGTATAAGATATGTCATAGTTATAGTTAGAGTATATCTTATGTGATATATCTAAATAGTTAGAATAATTATAATATATCGTCTGTGATATAGTTATCTTTATAGAATATTCTAAGGTTTCTAGGGTTCCTTACTCTATAAAAGGAACATAGGTACAATGTCTTTCATGTACCTCATACAAGTTGGTTAATAAGAGAATCGAATAGTTAAAAGTAATTCTGTTCTTCTGTGCTTTATAAGTTAGATTCCGCATAACTTATTTAGTATTAGTAAGAGTGCTCAAAGTGTTTTAGTTTGATTACAAACTATTATACTAATTCTTAACGGAATATATATCCAACCAAAGGGATCAACAAAATGTTTGATCGTGTTTGTTGTTACCTAGATATGCTTGGGAATTGATTTGGAACCCGACTAGTGGATTAAGGATAGTGGTTGTTCTAAACACATGACGGGTAATCAAAGTTTGTTCTCACAGTACAAAGCATATGATGGAGGTAACGTCACATTCGCTAGTAGTCTACGCGGTAATATCATTGGCAAAGGTACGGTTTCTCTTGACTCCATGACTATTGAAAATGTTGAGCTCGTAGATAATTTAGGGTTTAACCTTTTAAGCATAGGTCAAATTTGTGACAATAAGTGTAAGGTCATCTTTACGGAAAATGATAGTGAAATCGTAAAAGATGGAAAGGTCATTGGAAAAGGTGTTAGAAAGCATGGGCTTTATGTAATGAAGGTCAATAAGAAGTCAAAAGAGAACATATGTCTTGCAACTATAGATGATAGTTCTACTCTTTGGCATAGGAGATTAGGTCACGCTAATATGCGTCTAATTCAATCTTAAGTCTCTAAGGAGTTGGTAAGACACCTCCCCAAGATGAAGTTTGATAGTCACTTTTGTGATGCTTGCAAAGTTGGAAAGCAAGTTCACTCAAGTCACAAAGCCAAAAATTTGGTTTCAACCTCTCGGTGCTTAGAACTCTTACATATGGATCTCTTTGGACCTACCGCCATACGGAGTTATGAAGGTAACCTTTATACCTTAGTTATAGTTGATGACTACTCTAGATTCACTTGGACTAGATTTTTGGCATCTAAGAATGAAGCTTTCGATCATTTCGAAATCTTTAGTCGAAGAATTCAAAATCAACTAGAATGTCCAATTGTCTCTATTAGGACGGATCATGGTAGGGAATTTGATAATAAAGTGCAATTTGGTGCCTTTTGTGAAGCTCATGGTATTACCCATAACTTCTCGGCTCCTCGCACTCTTGAAAGGAAGAATATGACCATCCAAGAGATGAGTAGGACGATGTTAAACGAACAATATTTGCCTCAAAAGTTTTGGTGCAATGCCGTGGACACATCGACTTATATTCTCAACCGAATTCTTATTCAACCCTTCCTAGGAAATACCCCTTATGAGATTCTTAAAGGTAAGAACTCCTCATTGGAATACTTTAGGGTGTTTGGAAGAAAGTTCTTTATTCTCAATACCAAAGACTACCTTACCAAGTTTGACCCAAAGTCTTACGAAGGTATCTTTTTAGGTTATTCCCAAACTAGCAAAGCCTACATAGTCCTTAATAGAACCTCGGGCGTAATTAAAGAATCACTTAACGTGACTTTTGATGAAACCCCTCCTTTAACCAAGACACCACCATTGGTTGATGATGACTTGGACGAAGTAGAAGTAGTTAGAGCCAAAGAGGTTACAAAAATAGGAGTTGAAGACCTTAGTGTTGAAAAGGAAGTAAACATTAAGGAGTCTAAGGATCATACTCTCAATAATATCATTGGTGACTTAAATCAAAGGACCCTAAGATCTCAAGTCCAAAACTAAAGTAACTTCTGTTTCGTCTCCTTGATTGAACCAAAGAATGTTAAAGAAGCTTTGACGGATGAGAGTTGGGTCATTGCGATGCAAGAAGAATTGAATCAATTCGTTGATGTTTGGGAACTTGTTCCTCCACCTAGAAGTTCTACCATTATAGGAACCAAATGGGTATATAGGAATAAGCTAGATGAGAATGGTGTTGTGTCTCATAACAAAGCTAGACTTGTAGCACAAGGCTATAATCAACAAGAAGGGATTGATTATGACGAGACATATGCACCGGTAGCTAGATTAGAATCCATTAGAATCCTTTTAGCCTACGCTTGTGCCTTAGATATTAAGCTTCAACAAATGGATGTAAAGAGTGTGTTTCTTAACAGTTTGATCAATGAGGAGGTATATGTGGCTCAACCTCCCGGCTTCATTGATTTTGAGAAACCGGATCATGTTTACAAGCTTAAAAAGGCACTTTATGGTCTTAAACAAGCACCCAAAGCTTGGTATGATAGACTTAAAGCGTTTCTTGTTAAACATGAGTATACCATGGGAATGGTAGACTACACTCTCTTTACAAAGAAGAAAGGTTCTCACCTCATAATCGTGCAAATATATGTTGATGACATTATATTTGGCTCAACTTGTCAAGAATTGTGTGATGACTTTGCCAAAATCATGCATGATGAGTTCGAAATGAGTATGATGGGAGAACTTAACTTCTTTTTAGGACTCCAAATTAAACAAATGGACGATGGTATTTTTTTAGTCAATCTAAGTACGCTAAAGAAATGCTAAAGAAATTTGGATTAGAAGAATCTAGACCAATGAAGACCCCTATGGCCTCGGATACTAAACTCACCGTAGATGATGATTGTGAGTCGGTAGACAACACCAAATATAGAGGTATGATTGTTAGTTTTTTGTACCTAACGGCAAGTCGACCGGATATCATGTTTAGTGTTTGCCTTTGTGCTCGCTTCCAAGAGGCTCCCAAAACCTATCACCTTGAAGCGGTTAAGCGTATCTTCCGATACATTAAGGGCACTATCCATTTAGGATTAAGGTATCCTAAAGGGACCGGCGTAGAAACCATTGTCTACGCGGACTCGGATCATCCGGGAGACTATGTGGACCGGAAAAGCACTAGTGGTGTTTGTACCTTCATGGGTTGTTGTTTAACTTCTTGGTTCTCCAAGAAACAAACCGCTCTTGCGATAACCACCACGGAAGCCGAGTATGTGAGTGCCGGAAAAGCATGCCAACAAGCTCTATGGATGAAGCAAGCGCTTGTTGATTATGGGATTTGTCTTGATGATGTTCCCATCACGTGTGACAATAAGGGTGATATAGACCTTAGCAAGAATCCCGTGCAACATTCGCGAACCAAGCACATAGAAATTCGTCACCATTTTCTTAGGGATAATGTTTAAAAGGGGAACATTTCAATTGAGAAGGTACCCTCCGAGGATAACTTAGCCGACATCTTCACTAAGCCGCTTAAGATGGAACCTTTTAATTACTTGCGTCTAGGTCTAGGATTAATGGAACATATTCCTTAATTGGTTTCCTTTATTGAGTCTCTTTCTTTCCTTTGAGTCTTGTATCATTTTGAGTCTTTGAGTCTCCTAAACTCTTCTTGAAAATCTTCTCTTCTCCTTTTCAAAATCCTCAAAGTCTCTTTCAAAAATGGTTGAGAAATGTTTTGACATTATTAATTCAATCTAAAAACGTTTTTCATAGATTCTTGCTATTAATCTCGAGCTTACATAATTCATATGTATGATTCTCTCAAACATAGCAAGAACAAGATAGAATCATAGAGGATCATTGTGTCATGATTTAAAGTCTTGCCTTACACACCTCCTACATCGATTTTTAAATCCATGTATTTTGGTCAATCCCTATTTGGTGAGTTAGTATGTGTTCTCTTTGTCTATATTTGCTTTTAAGCATATCCCTATGATAAGTTAGACTAGAAAAATAAGATTTGCTGAAAAATCTTCCTTCACCACCAAAACTAAACCACTGTAGGCGGTTCCATATATGAACTGCGCTTCCTTATCAATAAGGAACCGCCGGAAGTAATAAGGAACCACGTACAGTGCTTCCTTATTTTTCGGGTATTTCTGAAAATACAAATTTGTTCCAACATTTTTGAGAATCTTTGCTTCAACCCTTTGACCCCCCAAAAAAAAATACCTTGAGCCTTCCCTATTAAACCATAAGCATTTTGCCTTACTTCACATCCCAAAATGTCTTACTCTCCTAATGAAAGCCTTGATTCTCCTCCATTCTCCCCAATTGCTTTCAATCCCAACTCACCCAAGAACACTTTCAATCCAAATTCACCCACGAACACTCTAAATCACATCTCTCCTACCAAGAATGTTGATTGTGGAACATATTTTCTTCCACCACCACCCTTTAGTGTTCTTCCTCCTTCTCATGATAATGTCATGCACTATGGGACATATTGTCATTGTTGTCAATATCAACATCTTGCTATGGCACACATCTATGAGGAGTTGAGCTACATCAAGAGTCTCTTAATCAAGCCACCTCTTCACTTTGATTATGAGATCTCCACCAAGCCACCACCACCACATTCTGCCACTACCTTGTCTTCCATATAAGCATTGGTTGCTTATCCACAAGACACCTTTTTTCTTTTAAGCAAATCTTAGAATTCTAGATTAACTAGGATTAGATTTATGCTTTTGGCTTGTTTTCTATTTCATACATCTTTGTATGACTTTTTTATTTTTTTATATGACTTTACTTGGATCTTAGTCTTTGTGTTTTCTTCTCTTTTATTCTTATAGTGTGACATTTAGCTATGTCCTGTTGGTTCTTTCTTTTGTTCAACTAACCCTTCTATGTAGCTTGTCACCATATCTCGATTCCTCGGTGCCCCAAGCTAGGGGAGTAAGCACCAAGGGAGAGTCTTTGCAAAGTCCGTCTCTTCAACACCGACTTGTGCAACCTTTTTGCTTCGACAAAGGGGGAGAAATGAATAAACTCGTCTTCGAAAATCTTGTGTTTTGTGTGATTCAGTTTATATATTGTCGGAATCAAAAAGGGGGAGATTGTTAATGCAATAATGCCTAAAAACGTTATTTTCATTTTTCGGTCTCACTTAGTTTTGATTACGACAATATGTAAAAACAAGCATTTACAAAAACAACAAAAAACGAATTCTTGAGTTCAAGTATTTTTCATTTTACCCATTTTCACTTAAAGGTATGAATAAACAAGTACTAACCTTAATCAAGTGATCAAGTGATTTAATCTTTTTTTAAAACTCACTTTTTATTAAGTGTGATAAGTTTTTAATTAAACTCTCTTTTAAAGAAAATGTTTTATTAAATTAAATATTTGAAAATTTGAAAATGGCATATTCCCTTTAATTTGGAATATCCTTTCTGGATATTTTTATAACCAAATATGACCTCCACCACTAAAGGACAAAAAGGGAGCGGAGTCTAGCCCAACGGTTCCTTAGCACCTAGGCGGTTCCTTATCGATAAGGTACCGCCAGCTGAGATAAGGAACCGCGGGCAGATATAGACGTTGGCCCTTTGTCCTATAAATAGTGGACCTTTCTCAGATTTTCAATTCACCTCTTTTGCACACAAATTTCCAGATTAAAATATACTTCTTAAATCACTCAAATCCTTGATTATTTGATTGATTACTAGTTGTTTAGAAGTGAATCTATCTCATCCATCCCTTCCTCTTCAAGTG
This sequence comes from Glebionis coronaria, assembly GCA_025667525.1. NCBI lineage: Eukaryota > Viridiplantae > Streptophyta > Magnoliopsida > Asterales > Asteraceae > Glebionis > Glebionis coronaria. The sequence continues at coordinate 554,382,520 of CM046879.1, forward strand.
CAAAGAGAAGAACACTATCATTGTGAAGTGTTGAGTCCACCACCAAAGATCCTTTGAAGATCAAATTTTATACATTTGTTGTTGTGTAATAGTTGTGAAGATCCAAGTAGTTGTGTCTATTTGGAAGTTGTGTATGTACTAAGTATATTTGTGTAGATTGGTCCTAGCTACGATTAGGGCTCGACTTTTAGCTTAGAGTCGGAAATTGGTTAAGCGACGTGTACGGTTTTCTCCACCATAAGGAGCTTGTTGTGTAGTGAACTCTCGAGTAAGGAGTATTCGAAGAGTGGAGTAGGAACGAGGAGTGAGCTTCGTTGCCGAACCACTATAAATCCTTGGTGTTCGGTTTGATCTTTCTTTACCCTTAACTCTTTACATTCTTTATTCCTTGTGCATATATATTAGTTAGTATTAATTTAAATTACACTATCATTGTTCATATTGTGCATAAGAAGATTTCACTTATTTTCTTAAGTCTAAGTTTTTGAGAAAAAGGATTTTTTGAAAACCATCATTTAACAAGTAAATATAAGAAACTATTCAACCCCCCTTCTAGTTTCTACATGGTCGATAAGTATGACTTAGGAACTCTTCGTAAGACAGACACCATTATTTCCTTAGCCGACCGATCTACCAAAATTCCTAGAGGTATCTTAAAGGATGTTATTGTGAAAGTTGATGACTTCTATTACCCAGTTAACTTCTTTGTTATGGACATCGAGTCACAATACAAAGATTTTCAACCAACTATTATCCTTGGGCGCCCATTCTTAGCCACGATAGATGCTAGGATTAATTGTCGAACTGGTGCCATGGATATTGCATTCGATAATAAGAAGATAAGATTGAATGTGTTTAATTCTATGAATTCTCCTACGATGAATGAATGTTACCAAGTAGATGTGATTGATGAGGAAGTTCAAAAGCATGCAACCTGTATGCTTAAGGATGATCCTTTGGAGTTATATCTAACTGGTGAGAATGAGGAGATTCTTAATGTTGTTAAAGTTCAAGAGATTCAAGAGTGTTTGGTCAGTTCTTTGGACCATCAAAAACCACCTTGGTCTTATAAAGTGGAGCCCTTACCTTCTACTTTTGACACGACCACGAAGCCATCTCTTGAGGTTCCTCCAACTCTTGAGCTAAAACCTTTGCCATCCAATCTCAAATATGCTTTCCTAGGTCCTAACAATACGTTACCCGTTATTGTTGCTTCTGATCTTTCTGAGTCACAAGAGGAAGCACTTCTAAAAGTGCTTTCCAAGTACAAAGCATCAGTGGGATGGACAATTGCAGATTTGAAAGGGATCAGCCCTTCATTATGTATGCATCGGATTGTTACGGACCCTGATATTAAGCCATCCAAAGATGCGCAAAGGCGTCTGAATCCTAATATGAAAGAGGTAGTGAAGACGGAAGTTCTTAAATGGTTAGATGATGGTATCATCTATCCCATCTCGGATAGTAAATGGGTAAGTCCTACTCAACGGTGCCTAAAAAGGCCGGAATCACCGTTGTGGAAACCGAGAATGGGGAAAAACTCACAACCCGACCAGTTACTGGGTGGAGATTGTGTATAGATTACCGTAAGCTGAATAACGCCACATCTAAAGATCACTTCCCACTACCCTTAATTGATCAAATAGTTGAGAAGATTTCGGGTAAAAAGTTCTATTGCTTCTTGGATGGGTACTTCAGTTATAATCAAATACCCATCCATCCTGATGACCAGGCCAAAACTACGTTTACGTGTCCTTATGGGACGTTTGCATTTCGAAGAATACCTTTTAGCCTATGTAATGCACCCGCTACGTTTCAGCGGTGCATGATGAGTATCTTTTCTGACATGGTTGGAGAATCTGTAGAGATATTTATGGATGATTTCTCCATATTTGGTCAGTCTTTTGAAAGCTACCTTGATCAGCTTGAAAGTGTGTTAAAAAGATGCACCAAAACTAATTTGGTGCTTAGTTTGGAGAAGAGCCATTTCATGGTTCGAGAGGGAATTGTATTAGGTCATGTTGTGTCTGAAAAAGGATTTGAGGTTGACCGTGCCAAAGTTCAAGTAATTTCAACCCTTCCTCCTCCCACTACCATCAAAGGTGTGCATTCTTTTCTTAGTCATGCCGGGTTCTATAGGCGATTTATTAAATATTTTAGTGCTATATCAAAGCCTCTTTGCAATCTACTCTTAAAAGATGCACGCTTTGACTTTAATGAATCAGTCATTAGGTGTTCCACCTGTCCTAGAAGATCCATCGGTCCCAATTCAGAAGAAGTTTTCTTCAATTGATTTCTTGGACACTGGGCATCCTCGTCATTGGACAATGGCCTAGGAACAACTCTTAACACGAACCAACAATCATTTAAAACGTTATAATTCAACCACAGGACTTAATGACTTCCTCTTAATAATCTCGTATTCTATACGAGTTAAATTTGACTTTATACAAGTTTCAACCAACTTATGCTCAATGCGACATTCTACCTCATTCTCCAATACTTTCAACCTTATTCTTAGACCTTGGAAGGACAATAAAAGCTCGATATTAACAACACTTAATTTCCAATTCTATAACTCTTATAACAATAGTTATCAAATGAGTCTAAAGCATTCAACATGCTTAAGTAGAAGCTTGTAGAAGCCCCTATTCTGCAATCACCTGATTGGTCAAAGCCTTTCGAGATCATGTGTGATGCGAGTGATTATGCCGCTGGGGAGATTTTGGGACAGCGGGTCGATTAGAAACCCGTTGTAATCTTTTATGCTAGTAAGACTTTTTCAGAAGCTCAAATGAATTACACTACTACTGAAAAAGAGTTGTTAGCTGTGGTTTTTGCTCTCGATAAGTTTAGGTCATATATTTGGGGGCATTCTAAGGTGATAGTATTTTCAAATCATAGTGCCTTAAGACATTTGTTGACTAAGAAAGAGAGAAAACCGAGGTTGCTTAGGTGGATTTTGCTTTTACAGGAATTTAATCTAGAAATCCGGGATAAAAAGGGTCAGAAAATGTGGATGTCGACCATTTGTCTAGAATTATCCCTCGGTCGTTCAACCCTTCTGATGTGATTAAGGAAAGCTTTCCGGATGAAAGCTTGTTTGAGGTTTCTAAGGTTCCTTGGTACGCAAATATAGTTAATTATCTTGCAGTTAAAAAGCTTACGGAGTTTTGGTCCAAACAACAAAGAAAATACTTCTGCTCTCAGTTGAAGCATTATTTTTGGGAGGATCCGGAGATATATAAAGTGTGTGCTGACCAAGTTGTTAGGAGATGTGTTCCCGACCATGAGCATATGGACATATTGGCTCATTGCCATTCTTATGCTTGCGGTGGACACTTTGGTGCTACGAAAACTGGGCATAAAATTTTACAAAGCGGTTTCTTTTGGCCGACTATATTCAAGGATGCCCAGTCTTTTGTGAAAGCATGTATTCGTTGCCAATAAGTTGGTGGGATTTCAAGGCGTGATCAAATGCCTATGAATCCTATACTTTTTGTTGAGATCTTTGACGTGTAGGGTATTGATTTTATGGGACCATTCCCCACTTCCCATGACAATGTGTACATTTTAGTGGCAGTGGATTATGTGTCTAAGTGGGTAGAGGCTGATGCTACTAGAACCAATGATCATAGTGTAGTTCTTAAGTTTGTTAAGAAGAATATCTTTGCTAGACATGGAATTCCTAAGGCTATCATTAGTGATGGGGGTTCCCACTTTAAGAACTTTAGATTTGGAAAATTATTGAAACACTATGGAGTTAATCATATGATAGCTACCCCTTATCACCCACAGACTAGTGGACAGGTCAAAGTATCTAATAGGGAGATTAAGCGAATTTTAGAAAAGACCGTTCGTAGTGATATAAAAGATTGGTCCTTGTGGTTAGATGATGCCTTGTGGGCTTATAAGACGGCTTTTAAGACTCCTATTAGTATGTCACCGTATAAGTTGTTATATGGCAAGGCGTGTCATTTACCGGTTGAGATAGAGCATAAGGATGAATAGGCGATTAAGACTGTTAATCTGGATTTAGAGAAAGCGCTAGGAAACTTCAATTATCTGAACTAGATGAGATTAGACGTGATGCTTATGAGAGTTCTAGGATTTATAAGGAGAAAACCAAAGCTTTTCATGATCGTCACATCACCAAGAAGTCTTTCTTGGTTGGTCAAAAATTTTGGTTATTCAATGCTAGACTTAAGCTTTTTCCTTGTAAGTTGAGAAGTAAATGGACGGGTCCATACGTTGTGACTCACGTCTCTCCACACGGAGCTATTGAAATACAAAATATGGTGGGTGGAGAGCCTTTTAAAGTTAATGGACATCGGTTGAAGCCGTATGTTGAGTTGGAGAGTGACCAGATGGAAACAGTTGATGTGGTTTACCTGGAACCACTCCAACCGTCTCAATAGCTCATATGAGTTAGGTCTGACTGAAGACGGTAAACTTAGCGCTTCACGGGAGGCAACCCGTAGTTTGTGGTTTGTGGTTTGTAGTTTGTGTATTTTCTTTTGCTTTTTATTATCTTATTTTTGTGCGTGTTTAAAACTTTGTGGGTGTGTTCATTACAAACCCTCACGAGACAAAACTTGTCCAGTCGGGCTACCGAGTGGTTTAAAGGCTTGTTGCATACGCTAAATGCAATCGTGATTCCTACGAAAGTGAGTTAGGTTTTTGTTTTTGTGTGAGTTTGTCAAATTGATTTTTAACCAAAATTTTAATTTAAAGTTTTTGCATTAGGGGCAATGCAATGCGTTAAGTTGAGGGGGTTGACACATGTTTACATGTTTTTGTGTGAAATTTTGGTCAAAATGGGTTAAGAGGTGATTTTTGGGAAAAATTGAAAATTTTAAAAAAAATTAAATCACATTATAAGAGTCTTGTGCTAATTAAATGTGGAATTTTCTTCTACATATATGTTTGTTGAGTGTTTACAGATTCTGAAGATTTGCTTGTGGATGATTTATTGGAGCAAGCTAGAGGATTTGACCATAATTATCAGGTGCACCCAATTGTATTGTATAATTTGGTTATTAAATTGATTTGATTGTTTTCATGTAGTTAGGCATATGTATAATTTAGATGATCAAACCATGCCGGTTGAATTCCCTCTACTTACTTTTGCTTAGATCGAGTAAAAAGTTTGAATAAATAATATGAAATATAGTAATGTAATAGTTGGGTTAGGACACTTGAAATTGATCTTATTCGGCTCGCTATCCGCGTACGGTGGCCTTTGAAAAGATTTGGAGAACTGCCATAATTATTGGTGGTAGTCATATGCTGGGCTTGCCTATCTGATTCGTCACCCGCGCAAGGTGATACTTTAGTTGTTAGCATGGGTCAGACGCCAATTTTTATGATGGATAGCATTGCACTTAGCTGAGATAATTTTATGTAAAATAACCCAATCATTGTATTGTTGTAATGAAATTAGAAATATTGGTTTAATTTAGTGCATTAATTAATTGGATTATGTGGTAGATAACTCCATCATGTGATGTACCAGTAGGCATGAAGTATAGTTGTTCTCATTTAATTAAAACGGATTAATTAATCGGTTCTTATGTGCCAATGTGTCTTAGTATGCACCTACAGGATAGATATTCATTTTTCTGAATAATTGGTCTTTATATCAACCTTAAAAGGAGTGTATAAAGCGTTCAGGATGACTTGTATAAGAAACGGTCCTGAATGGCTTAAAAAAGAGCTTATGTACGATGTGAAAAAAAATATGAAAAAAATAAAAATAAAAAAAAGTGAAAAAAATGAAAAAAAAATTTGTGAAAAAAAGAATGGAAAAAAAGAGGTGAAAGTATATAAGCTAAAGTATGATGGCTTATGATGTGCTCTTATGTTATATAAACTCCAATGTTATAAAATGTGTAAGATATTCTCACCTCTTGTTTTAGATTAATGTTTAGATTGATAATAGGTGTGCATTAGGTACATTGGACACATGGTTAATTATATGAAACATAAAGTAAATAGAATAAATGGGAATGGTTATGCTAAGTGTTTAAGACGGACAAAAAAATTGGTAATCATTTTGGATTATTTTTCATGTAGGGTGGTTATTAGTGTAATAGGTTGAAATTGATCTTTTTGATAAAATTTCAATGATATGATTAAAAATTATGAAATTAACATGCTTATATATTTTTATTTTATTTTTACTCGAGACAGTAAAATTTAAGTGTGAGGGGGTCTGATTGGTGTATTTTGCATACACCAATAGCATGTTAATTTAGCATAATTATATATTTATTTTTCGTTATACATGTACTTTTAATGTGTTTTATAATTATGTAGGTTACGAGCGAAATGGAATAAAATGGCTGTTGTAATTAATTTTTTTGGAGAAAAGATATTGTGAGCGCCGATAAATGAAGAAGAAATATTGAAAAAAAAAGATTTGAGCGCGTCGCAATATTTTCGGTCATCTTTTATTTGTCAGGGCTTTGTTTGACAATTATTGGCGTTGAGTTATTTTTTATTGGGTCAAAGTTATTATATGTCAAAAGAATAAAAGATAAAAAAAAAGAAAAAAAAAACTTTTGGCCTATTGGACCCAAAATGCCCAATAGCTAAACCGACCTAGTTATATATATGGTCGAACATCATTATTAAAAAAAATGAGAAAAAGGCTGCGTTTGACTTTGTGGGGTTCTTTTCTTTTTGGCCGCATATTTTAGCCAAGGGTCAACATTATAAAAAAAAAGAAGATAAGAGGGGTCAACAGATATAGGATGAAGTGTGGCCTTTTTATTGGAAGATTTTTGGACACAATGGAAGAAAAACAATTTGCAACATTGGTTGGATTGAAAAAGAAGGTTTTATTTATTTATAAAGATGATGGTTTATATGAAGCGGGTCGAGCGCACCGCGATGTCCGACTAATTTTGTTGTAATTCCTTCCGGTAACTTTATTTATGGTTTGATCATTACTTTTGGATTATCATATTTTTATTACATTGATTTATAATTTATTTATAAATTATTTTTATTGATTTAATATTATGTTTAATTATTTGTGCGAGACAATTTATTGTTAGTTAACGATTCATACTTATTTTATTTAGTTAAAAAAAAGATGGTCGTATAATCAACATAAGTTGTACCTAAATAAATTATTAAAACATAATTATTGGTTGGATTAATATAAGATTTATTATCGCGAGTCATTTATGAACATAATAAATGCCGACATTAATTCATTCATATTAAGTCAAAATAATCTTTGTAAACGAACTAAAAAGTTTCGATAATCCATAAGTGTGATCAACCATAAATATTAGGAGCTGGAAGGGATTACATTTTTCTTTTAATTGTTTACATCTTTATTATATTTTCCTAGCTTTATTATTAGTTTAATAATTATTTTAATTTTTAATCAGCATTTTTATTATCAAGAGTATTTTAGTTGTTAGATTTCAAAACCAAAACTTTTATTGATCAGTGATCACCTTAAAACTTAAACTAAAACCACATATTTCTCGTGGATCGATACCCGCTTACCCTATCTAGTATAAGGTAATTAGGTTATTTTTGACCGGCACTTCGACGTCGATCAGGTTTCAGTAATTTGGTATCAAGATTGTGACGATGTTGTTGATTCAGCAGCGGTTGATGATAGGCAGAGTGATAACCCACTGGGAAACACAGTTTGTATTCAGTGTCCAAATTAATGGTATGTTGTATATGATAGGGATTTTATTTAATGTTCATATTAGTGGTTGAATTTTACTTAATATAGACGTAAATTTTATTGTTTGAATTAGGGTCGTTTAAGTGATTTCTATTTAGAAGGGTTGAGACTTTATGGATTTTTGGATTGTCATTCTTATGCATTTATATATGTTTCGATGGAAGATTTATGTTTGGCAGCAAGTTAATGATTTTTCCCATCTTAAGTGCTATTATCTTGACTAGGAGCAGATAGACCTTAGCATGTTCTTTTTACATTATAAATAACCTTGATTTTAGGTTAAAACGATGCTAGGAAGGTGTAACACCCCCAAGTTGGTCAAATGCAGCGGAATAGTAATTGGGGTGTTACTTGGGTGGATCGATAGCACATAGCATATAGAGCAATGATCATAAATATCACTTTGAAACATATTACATGAATTAATCGTACACATTTAGTATCTTGTCTGAAATAAAACCACATTTATTATAAAAAAGAAATAAATATCCCAGCCCGATGGTAAACATGATGCTTCCTAAAATGCTGGAATCCAATGCATGAACCTGCTTACTTTCCTGAGAAAACATAAAAGTAAAATGTGGGGGTCAACACGAGGTTGGTGAATTCACAGGTTTAATTACTTAAATAAAGTATCAATATGCAGAGCACCACGATGATAGCAGGACATCACAACCCAACGCTACAGTAGTTCCTACTGCCCTGTAATAGAAGCTAGACATGATTCTCAGTAAGCCCATTTGGGTCTATCCTGATTGAGGTTTCCCTTAATCCGACAATGACATAAACCTGCTGCTTGGCCTAAGCAATACGTGACAGCTGATCACGACAGGTCTAAAGAAATAAATTACAATTTATTAAGTTTTAAGGTTTCAAAGGAAAATGGTTAACGGGGTTTGTCAATTTCGTAGAGTTTGTAAACAACTAAGTGATTTATTTTACAAATGACATGTTTTATTACTTCTTTTAAATAAATAAAACTATAATAAATCTTTGTAAGTATAATTGTTTGCAAAGGTAACTTTAAGTTTTCGTCCGTTAAGTTTATTACATCGTTAGTCCTTGTCAGTTAATTCTATTTATGAATACGCCCCTAGGGCTTGGAAAACTTTAGAGAAATGACCAAACACCCCCTCCAACCCCACGGAAACTTTATAATATGGGATTAGGGCTTGATATTAGTTTCAAAAGTGACAAAATAGGTCCTTGTGGTTTATGTTAGCTCTCGGTTTGAATTTAACATACCATATAGTTTCGAAAATGACACAAACGACCCTTGTACTATATAATAGTCACGAATATGTTTACACAAGTTTTACTAGTTTATAATTTTGGACCAAACTTTCACCATTTATCAATTTAGGCACGAAAAGTCTCCATATATATCTAGTTTGGGCTATACGGCCCATTTGGGGTCCAGTTAGGGTAAAAAGGGATAATGGGCTTGATTTGGCTTAGTAAAAACTTAAGGTAATTTAGTAAGTCTTAAATAATTACTATTGGGCCTATAATAGTTTTATTAAATGGGCTTATAACATGTTTTATTTCTAATCTAACTTAGTGTAAGCTTAAATATAATCGGCTTATTTTTATGGCTTATATAGGCTTATTGTTTTTGACTAAGTTTTATATTTTCCTAATAGTTAAACCTAAGCTTACGTTTTGAGGGCTCATGGGCTTATTCTAAGGCTTTTGAGATTCGGCTTATGTTTTCATGGGCTTATTGAGACCCATAATATTCGGCTTATATTTCTAAGGGGATTATCTACACGCGTTTTATTAATAAGCCGAGCCTATAAGTCCATCTATTGAGCTTATTATTTGTTTTCAAGGCACTCACTTATAACTAGCTTATTCCTAGGAGTTTTAAGCAAGGTGTTCAACATGCTAGGACATGGTTAAGGATTTAGGGCACGAAAATTCATTCCACCATATGAGCCGTGGGCTCTGATAGGTGTGAAAACACCCATCTTTTCTACCACTTAATTACAATAATAACCGAGCCAAAACGTGTATTTTATGTCTTTTATGTCGGAATTATGCGTGGTTTGTGTTTTTGTTGTGATTTAGGACGAAATTGTGAAAAGTGGAGAAAACACGGGAATTCACGGGCATTTACGGGCTTTTATTGTAGAAAAAGATGAAAGACGAAGTCAAGAAGTCAAGAGTGCATAAAGAACGGAAGTCCAAGACCAATTCTGAAGATTTATCGAAGAAAAAGTCAAAAGACGGAAGTTTATCAAAAGCCGAAGAATTCAAGTCTATTTTATTGAAGAATTTAAAGACGATGTCAAAGAAATCCCGAAGCCAAAAGTCCTTTAAGTCCAAGTTTAAAGAAGATTAGAAGAAAAGGACTAAGCATGCAATTAATGAAGATTAAAGAAGGAAGGACTTAAGCTTGTAATTAAGAGAAAAGGAAAGAGGGGAGGAAGCTTCCTAATCCTCCCCTATATATAGTTAGGACTAGATAATCATTTTTCTTGTTGGCTAAGTCTGACAATTAGTCTTCCACCATTTACTTACCTTGCACCTTTAATTTCCTTGTCATTTAAATACTTGTCGATTTAAATACATTGTCTCGCACCTTAAATTCATTTAATTTCAAGTAAGTTTCCATTTAATTCTTGTCAATCTTTATTTTATCTTGTTAATCTCCTATCTACCTTTCTTGATCTTTGATTTTTATGTTTATGTTTGTGTTCATGTTCATGTTCTTATTTTGATCCAAGTGGTTTTTGATTATTGTGGTTAAAGTTGTTAGATTTCTTGATATTGATTGTTTGTTTATGATTAATTGATGTTTTGTTATTAGTTTGGTTAAATCGTTTGTTTGATTTTAGTTAAATCTGTGGTAGATTAGTTGTTATTTTTGATCCCTTGTTCTTCGGGGGTGTTTGTTTGTGTTTCTGTATTCCCAGGAAAACTTCCGAGCCAAGACAAGAAAGGCTGTTCATTCGGAACTTTCAAAGTTCCGAACCAGTAGCTTTCATTCGGAACTCAAAAGTTCCGGATCAAGAGGTTTCACTCGGAACTCAAAAAGTTCCAACCCAAGCATTGCTCATTCGGAAGTCTCAAACTTCCGGATCAAGGGAAAGTTCCGACTCAACCAGGCTTCATCCGGAAGAGTTCTGGATCAGCAAAACTTCCGAGTCAGCATTGTTCATTCGGAACTCAAAAAGTTCCGGATCAATAGACTTCATTCGGAACTCAAAAAGTTCCGGATCAAGAAGATTTATTCGGAACTCAAAAGTTCAGAATCAAGAAGGCTTCACTCGGAACTCCAAAGTTCCGAACCAAGGGGCTTCATCCGGAAGTCTTCCGAGTCAAGGAGTTCAGGATCAAGATAGGTTCATTCGGAACTCAAAAAGTTCCGGATCAACTCAGAACTTCCGAATCAAGGTTTTTTTCAGTTTTATTTTAGTATCTATTTTTAAATTTCTCTCTTTTATTTTAAAGCTTTATTTTTCCCGCCTTTTATTTAGTTGCACTTTAAATTTGCCTTAGCTTTATTTTGGTTTTGCCTTAGTTTAAGTTTTAGTTGCGTTTTAAGATTGCCTTAGGTAGATTTAAGTTTACGTCATTTACTTTAGTGCCCTTTAATTTCAGTCACGTTTTTAAATACTTGCACTTACTTTAATTAGACTTAGATTTACTTTAATTGCACTTTTACTTTAATTGTTTCGCACTTTTATTTAAAAAACTACAACGACACATTTTTGTTCCACCAAAATAAAACTGAGTCACACATTAAACACAAGTTTTTCAATTCGATTAGAACACTAGAACGATAATTTTTTTACTAGGCAAAAGCCTTGTATCAGGCTCATAAGCCATATGGGAGGCATTTCATAGAAGTTTTACGTATGCATGGCAACCTAGGCTCGTTTCCTAAGTTCCTACATGCATGCCATGAGATGGAAAGTAAAAATGATGGAAATAGGTCTAAGGTAGACTATACTTACTTGTGTGATCAAGATGGTGACGAATGGGGTGATGTTGGCGTCGGTTTGCTTTAGATGAGACCTAGGGGTCTTGAATGCTAGTCTTCAATGCTTGGAGTACAAAGATATGGGGTAGTAAATGAGATGGAGGAGTTTTTTAGCTCAAGGTGCTATGTGGGAGTGTTCTTTGATCCGAAAGTAATGGTGTGAGGATGAATGAGTGTAGCTAGTTTTACAAATATCTAAGAGTGAAATGGGAGTTGTGGTTTGGGGGTAGGACACGGCAAGAAAGAGAAGGGTGCCTAGATTTGGTGAATTTTGGAAAGTACTAGGAAGTACTAGTTTTAATGAGTTTTGATGTACACATGACCCTTGTGGTCATTCAAGCCGTCGCCTACAAGGTCTTCCAAGGCAAGAATAGTGTTTTCATTTAAGGTTGTGTTGTACAAGGTGGGAAATTGTGTGTGGTGAAGCATGTATACACGGCTAGGAGTAAGGGGTGGGGTAGGGTTTGTAGATTTTTTTGAATTTTGTTTTAAGTATAGGTTAGTTAAGGGTATAATACTTTGTAGTGTCTAGGATTGGTTTTGGTTTGAATATTGGGGTCTTGGTATAATTACTAGAGTTATAAGTATGATGTAGTAGAAATAGGGTTGAGTCCTAATTTATTTGGTTAGGTTTTGGGATCCTTGGTGAAAGTATGGTCGTTTAGGTGATTTTTATTATATCAAAAGTATATTAAAAGAATAAAATGATTTAACGTAGTGTTCATGTATAAAAGTAATTGTCATCGTAGTTTAAAGTTAATTATAGTGTGAGAATCACATATAAAATATTCAAACTTAAGAATTTATATATTTAAGTAGTCATTTATTAATTGTGATCATGACGTTGGATTTTTAGAAAACAAAAGGATGTATGGAAGTGATCATATGTTCAGGTGACTTAAAGTCCCTCATAATAGATTGTTTGTTGTCCAGTATGCTCTTGAAATGTAGTCATACAAATGTGGCCATGCTTTTATGATTAAAATACTCATAGTCACAATAAAAGGTTGTGATATAGTTGTTTCCCTGATCAGATGATTAAAATGATGTATGCTCATGTGATGCATATGATTGTTCAAAGGATTTCATGCAAAGGTGATAGAATAAATATATAGATATCATGAGGTGACGTACACAATGTTGACATAGTCAAAACCTGAAATTTACAGGTTTTACAGCATAAACCCGTTATTTTAGCTTTGTCCTCAAAGCTTAAGATGACGTCACTGCTCAGGTGAAAAGGTGTGGGTACTTAGCTCTAAACGAGTCTTCGTGCACCCAAGTAAACTCGGGACCTTTCCTAGAGTTCCATCGTATTTTAACTAACAGGATTTGGCTTCGTTTCAACTTCTTAACTTCTCTCTCCACGACTTCCACTGGTTCTTCTACAAATTGAAGTTTGTCGTCAAAATGGAATCCCTCCAATGGCATTGCTAATGGTTCATCTGCGTAGCACTTCTTCAAGTTTGAGACGTGGAATGTAGGGTGTACCCGGCTCAACTGCAGGGGCAACTCTAAGCGATAGGCGACCTCTCCAATTCTGGCAATCACCTTGAAAGGTCCTACGTAACGTGGATTTAACTTCCCCCGTTTCCCAAACCGTACAACACCCTTCCAAGGTGATACCTTCAGCATAACACGGTCACCTACAGCAAACTCCATAGGTTTACGTTTCCTGTCGGCATAACTCTTTTGTCTATCCTGGGCAGCCTGAATTCTTTGCTTGATGAGGGTGATCTTCTCAGTAGTCTCTTGGATCAGTTCGGGTCCTGTCAGTTGAAATTCCCCCACCTCTGCCCAGCATACTGGTGATCGACATTTGCGGCCGTAGAGGGCCTCAAATGGTGCTGCCTTAATACTGGCATGGTAGATGTTATTGTAGGAGAATTCCACTAATAGAATGTGTTCGACCCATCCTTTTCAAAAGTCGATCACACATGCTCTTAGCATGTCTTCTAGTGTTTGGATTGTCCGTTCACTCTGACCGTCGGTCTGCGGATGGTACGCGGTACTCATATCCAGGTTCGTTCCTAAAGCTCGTTGAAAAGCTTTCCAGAAGTTTGATGTAAATCTGCCATCTCTATCGCATATGATTGAGACTGGTATCCCGTGTCTCGTCACAACTTCCTTTAGGTACGTTTTGGCTAATTTGCTCAGAGAATCATTTTCCTTGATAGGTAAGAAGTGAGCTGATTTTGTGAGGCGGTCAACGATTACCCAAATTGTATCGTAACCGTGGGACGATGTAGGAAGTTTGGTAATGAAATCCATGGTGATATTGTCCCACTTCCATTTTGGTATTTCGGGTTGGACTAACAAACCTGATGGTCGCTGATGTTCTGTTTTAACTCTAGCACAAGTCAGACATTTCTTCACGTAGGTGGCAATGTCTGCTTTCATGTTCGGCCACCAGTATAATTTCTTCACGTCTTGGTACATCTTTTCAGATCCGGGATGTATGGAGTACTTGGACTTATGAGATTCGTGCATGATCACGTTCCTCAAGTCTCCGTAACATGGCAGCCAGCTTCTTCCGTGTAAACACAATGTTCCGTCGGTTCTAGCCTCTAATTTTTCCTTGCTCAGGTCCGTCCTAAGCATTCATCCTATGTCTTCCCTTCCGATATTCTCGGGCTTCTGTGCCTGGAGTTGAGCCTCTAATATTTGTTTAGGTAGGTCCAAGTTAATGGTCATGACTAGGGCTCGAACTCTCATGGGAGGATCAGTTCCCTTTCGGCTTAGTGCATCCGCAACTACATTTGCTTTTCCTGGGTGGTATCTGATGTCACAGTCGTAGTCGCTGAGTAATTCTATCCAACGACGTTGCCTCATGTTTAGTTCCTTCTGATCTAGGATATGTTGCAAGCTCTTGTGATCAGTATGAACTGTGCACTTGGTCCCGTATAGGTAGTGCCTCCAGATTTTTAAGGCGAAAACTACGGATCCAAGTTCTAGATCATGGGTGGAGTAATTCTGCTCGTGCTTCTTCAGTTGTCTTGAAGCATAAGCAATCACTTTCTGTCTCTGCATCAACACAGCTCCCAAACCTTTGTGCGAGGCGTCATAGTAGACAACGAAGTCTTCGTTACCTTCTGGTAGGGCTAAAATAGGTGCACTGCACAATTTTTGTTTGATGGTCTGGAACGCAGCCTCCTCTTTTTCTCCCCACACAAACTTTATGCCCTTCTGGGTAAGCTTGGTCATTGATTTAGCAATCTTAGAAAATCCCTCGATAAATCGTCGGTAGTAACCGGCAAGACCTAGGAATTGGCGAATTTCCTTCGGCGACGTGGGAGATGCCCAATCTTTCACGGATTCGACTTTCGCGGGGTCAACTTGAATTCCTTTGTCATCAATCACATGACCGAGAAAGTGCACTTTAGGGATCCAAAAATCACACTTTGAGAATTTTGCGTACAACTTTTCTTCCTTAAGCAGTTTTAGTACTTGAGCCAGATGTTCTCCGTCTTCTTGCTCATTTTTGGAATAGATGAGGATGTCATCAATAAACACTATCACGAACTTATCCAGATAGGGTCTGCACACTCGATTCATGAGATCCATGAATATGGCTGGTGCATTGGTCAGTCCAAGTGGCATGACTTGGAACTCATAATGACCGTAGCGCGTTCTGAAAGCTGTCTTTGGTATATCCTCTTCTCTGGCCTTCAACTGGTGATACCCGGATCGTAAGTCGATATTGGAGTACACGCTTGATCCTTGCAACTAATCAAATAGGTCGTTGATTCGTGGTAACGGGTAACGGTTTTTCACAGTTAACTTATTCAGTTCTCTGTAATCGATACACATTCGGAAAGAACCGTCTTTCTTTTTAACAAAAAACACTAGGGCTCCCCAAGGTGAGGAACTGGGTCTGATAAAACCTTTGTCTGACAGTTCTTTGAGTTGTTCTGCGAGTTCTTTCATCTCGGTAGGTGCTAAGCGGTAGGGTGCTTTAGCTACAGGTGCAGCTCCTGGCACTAAGTCGATTTGAAATTCAACTTGGTGTGTCGGAGGTAATCCTGGCAAGTCGTCTGGAAAGACTTCAGGATAGTCACGGACGATGGGTACATCCTTGATCTGTCTCTCCTTGGGTTCTTCTTCTTTGTCTGTCTTAGAAATATGTGCTAAAAAGATAGGACATCCTTTTAGTAGATATTTCTGGGCTTTGGTACACGAGATCACACTTAACCTAGTGTCTGTTTTATCCGAATTTTCGTCTCCTCGGATAATTAGATCTGCGTTTCCCCATGGTATACGGACTAGTTTCTCGTCACACACAATGGTTACATGATATTTTGCCAACCAGTCCATACCAATAATGATATCAAAACTACTTAGTTTTATAGGTATTAATTGAATATCAAATGGGTGATTCTGAAGGTTTAAAGTACAGCCTCTTATGATGGTATTAGTTTCAATGATTTTTCCGTCCGCTAATTCGACTTTGTAACAGTTATCTAATGGGGTAGGTAGAATGCCTAGTAAGCTACTAAACTTCGTGGATACGAAACTCCTATCGGCTCCTGTATCGAATAAAATATTTGCATAGCGATTATTCAGGAGAAACGTACCAGTAACTACATTGGAGTCGGGGTTGGTCCTGTTTTCTCCTATGACATAAACTCTGGCGGATGCTCCGCCTTGGCTTTCATTCTTACGCTTTGGGCATTCAGGTCTGATATGTCCGATCTCTCCACAACCAAAGCAACGGATCTCCTTACGAGTCATGTTTCCACTGCCAGTGAGCTGGCGGCTTCCTTGGTTTCCACTTCTAGGGGAGTTTTGCCTTTTGCCGTTGTGGGGCTTGTAGTTGGCACTGGAGTTGTTCCTATTGGTCGGAGCATATGCGCTGCTTTGCTCTGGTCTTCGGCATTCAACAGTGGAGTAGTGATAGAAGTTACACTTTGAGCATTTTGGTTTGTTTCCCATGTATGGTGGTGATCCTGAGGAAACAGCACTGCAGACTTGACTTAAACTTTGCCTCTTGGGCTGTTGAGTCTGGGGATGATGACGGTAGTTATCATCGACTTTCCTCTTGTGCTCTGCTTGTCTAATCAAATGATCACGACCACGTTTGTCCACTAATTCTGTGGCAAACTCAATGGCACTCTCGATGGTAGTAGGTCGAGATGCAAGCACACTGTCATGAACAGAGTCTGGAAGTCCACTAACGTACTTCTCTATCTTATCCGACACTTTAGGGTACATACGGGTACACATCAAAGTTAGTTCCTGGAACTTCTGGTTGTAACCCGTAATATTGAAGTTGATGCATTTGAGGTTCCATAATTCAACCTCCAGCTTTTTGATTTCACTGCGTGGACAGTATTTCATGGTAAGCTTTTCCTTCAATGCAGTCCATGTCATCCCATAGGCTCCATCGTGTCCGAGGGTAGCAACTTGCGAGTTCCACCACGTGAGTGCATGTTCCAAGAGTGTACAAGTGGTGAATTTCACCTTGTTTTCCTCAGTACAGTCACTAATACGGAACACGGTCTCAGTCCTCTCAAACCATTGCATGAGCTCGACTACCCCTTCCTTGCCCTTGTAATAGCTGGGCTTGCACTTTAGGAAATCAGGGTAAGTACATCCTCGAGCTTCGCGGTTCCTGTTATTAGAGTTTTCACTGTCTCCATGGGTTCCGCTGGGGCGATTTTCCCTGGCAGCTAAGGCGTCAGTAATGCCTTGCTCAATCAGTACTCTGAGTTGTGCATCAGATATAGTTGTCGCAGGTGTTTCTGCGGGGTTTGGGCGTGCGCGTCTTGGTGGCATTTTTCTATATTTATAAGAAAAACTGAGATTTGTTAGCTGATAAGCAAGATGGTTATATTAAACTGCATGGGTAATGTTTATGCATAGAATTCATAACAAATTTGATAATCCGTTAAGAGTTCATAATAATATAAATGTAAATAAACAAGTGGACGGTAGCATGCTATTTCTGGCAAACAACAATATAGTACAAGTACAACCGATCTAAGACAGGGTCATAGCAAACCTGTCTGAAATAGTGGTACATATGTTTGTAATACAACCAAAGATATCCTACCTACTAAGGTTAGGTGCTACAAATACAACTGAAAGGAATACAAGTACAAAAGAGATAAATCATGCGAGCTGAGATGCAACTCAATGCTTGTCATGATGTACAAATAAAAATCTAGCCTACACTAGTATGGCTGCCTGCAGGTGCAGATGGTCCAGCTGGTGGTGTACGCTCATCCTGCATGCGGATCACGGCACTCCGGGTCTCTCGGGTGTATCTCAAAGCCTCTAGTAGCTGATGCTGACATGCAGTGTCGGCACTCCGTAACTGCTCTGTCTCTGTAGTGATCCCCTGGTGGCGAAGATCTGTCAAATCCACGAAGGTCCTGAAGGTGTCCTCCTGCGTGTACATGGCGGCTCGAGTCTCGTAGGAATGACTCTCTAGCGAAGCCAGGCGGTAACGGAGGTAAGCTACCTCATCCAATAGCCAGTGTATGGTCTCCCGGGTGGTGTACGACTCGCCGGCTACGGCCTAGTAGAGAGAGTCAAGTCTCTCCTGGAGCACGGCGCAACCCTACTGGTCCGTCTGTAGTAGAGAGTGGATAAGGGCGGTGTCCTGCGCATGTCGGGCCGTAAGTGCATCGACCTGTGCCTGAAGGGCGCTAAGTCTAGCCTGCCCGGCTCCCGATCCCTCTCCAATCTCATAGGTCGAGTCAGGGATAGTGTCATGTCTCCTCTTACGAGGTGGCAAAACACTAGTGGGGTAAGTGCGAGGTACAGAAGGTGGTGGTAAGGGTGGTAAAGAAGGTACGACCTGGTCCACCTCTCTAGGAAGGGATACAGGTACTACAAGCAGTGGTGTAGTAGGGGATACGGTAGGTGGTGAAGGAGTAGGTGAATCTGTGAGTACGATGACCCCGTCCTGCTGGTCATCTCTGGACTCAGTGTCAGATGCAGGTCCAGCGAGTACTGATGTCGGTGACAAGGGTGTGATGGTAGGAACCATAAGCTCCTCGAAGGTAGTAACGATAGTGGGCGTCGTCATGATATCTAAAAGTAACATTTTAAAGTTGAGCAAGTTTTTAGCTTACACAATTAAAAAAGTTTTATGATGCATATGCGATGTGGTTTTAAAGCTTTTAACCATGTTTGTCAAAAGTATAGATGGATACTTATGTGATTTATTTACCATGAGGGTATAAATCAATGTGAAGTTAGTTCACATAATATGCATGCTCTACAATGCTATATGCCTAACTTATAGGTTCCCCAAAAATCAATTTTTCTTTAGACTGATTTTTATGTTCAGTTATAGTCCAGTTTAAAATTTTTATTATTTAATTTTTTTTAAGTTTTTGATCTGGTTCTCTATAACTATGCTCTCTGATACCATTTCTGTAACACCCCCAAGTTGGTCAAATGCAGCGGAATAGTAATTGGGGTGTTACTTGGGTGGATCGATAGCACATAGCATATAGAGCAATGATCATAAATATCACTTTGAAACATATTACATGAATTAATCGTACACATTTAGTATCTTGTCTGAAATAAAACCACATTTATTATAAAACAGAAATAAATATCCCAGTCCGATGGTAAACATGATGCTTCCTAAAATGCTGGAATCCAATGCATGAACCTGCTTACTTTCCTGAGAAAACATAATAGTAAAATGTGAGGGGTCAACACGAGGTTGGTGAATTCACAGGTTTAATTAATTAAATAAAGTATCAATATGCAAAGCACCACGATGATAGCAGGACATCACAGCCCAACGCTACAGTAGTTCTTACTGCCCTGTAATAGAAGCTAGACATGATTCTCAGTAAGCCCATTTGGGTCTATCCTGATTGAGGTTTCCCTTAATCCGACAATGACATAAACCTGCTGCTTGGCCTAAGCAATACGTGACAGCTGATCACGACAGGCCGGGTGTTGTCAATACCCGAATAGATCTATCCATACATTTCGCGCTACACTATTAACTAATACAGTCCACGGGAATGGGGCAAACAGTAGGCAAATAAATTGTTGTTGTCTGTGCATGCTTGCATATAAATAGTTTTGTATGTTTTCTCCCTCAGTTATAAAACAGTAAAGATGGGGCCATGAACTCACCTTAGTGATAATGAGGTAGTGAGGATGATGTCATCGAATGACTGTCACAGTATAGTCACGGACTGGAGAAATTACCTAAGTAATTTAAATGTCTCAGTGAATGCAACAATAATAATGCATGATGAATGGTGCATATGAAAATGCATGATCACAATTTATGAGTGGTTACATTGGTTCAAGTATTTGTTCTTATAGTGAAATAAAAGTATATACATATTTTTGTTCTAAATATATATATATATATATATATATATATATATATATATATATATATATATATATATATATATATATATATATATATATATATATATATATATATATATATATATATATATATATATATATATATATATATATATTAATTGTTTAAGAAAAGAGGGGTCGTAAATTAAATAAGTAGCTTTTATCTTATTTAATTTATCATAAATAAATAAATTACAATTTATTAAGTTTTAAGGTTTCAAAGGAAAATGGTTAACGGGGTTTGTCAATTTCGTAGAGTTTGTAAACAACTAAAGTGATTTATTTTACAAATGACATGTTTTATTACTTCTTTTAAATAAATAAAACTATAATAAATCTTTGTAAGTATAATTGTTTGCAAAGGTAACTTTAAGTTTTCGTCCGTTAAGTTTATTACATCGTTAGTCCTTGTCAGTTAATTCTATTTATGAATACGCCCCTAGGGCTTGGAAAACTTTAGAGAAATGACCAAACACCCCCTCCAACCCCACGGAAACTTTATAATATGGGATTAGGGCTTGATATTAGTTTCAAAAGTGACACAATAGGTCCTTGTGGTTTATTTTAGCTCTCGGTTTGAATTTAACATACCCTATAGTTTCGAAAATGACACAAACGACCCTTGTACTATATAATAGTCACGAATAGGTTTACACAAGTTTTACTAGTTTATAATTTTGGACCAAACTTTCACCATTTATCAATTTAGGCATGAAAAGTCTCCATATATATCTAGTTTGGGCTATACGACCCATTTGGGGTCCGGTTAGGGTAAAAAGGGATAATGGGCTTGATTTGGCTTAGTAAAAACTTAAGGTAATTTAGTAAGTCTTAAATAATTACTATTAGGCCTATAATAGTTTTATTAAATGGGCTTATAACATGTTTTATTTCTAATCTAACTTAGTGTAAGCTTAAATATAATCGACTTATTTTTATGGCTTATATAGGCTTATTGTTTTTGACTAAGTTTTATATTTTCCTAATAGTTAAACCTAAGCTTACGTTTTGAGGGCTCATGGGCTTATTCTAAGGCTTTTGAGATTCGGCTTATGTTTGCATGGGCTTATTGAGACCCATAATATTCGGCTTATATTTCTGAGGGGATTATCTACACGCGTTTTATTAATAAGCCGAGCCTATAAGTCCATCTATTGAGCTTATTATTTGTTTTCAAGGCACTCACTTATAACTAGCTTATTCCTAGGAGTTTTAAGAAAGGTGTTCAACATGCTAGGACATGGTTAAGGATTTAGGGCACGAAAATTCATTCCACCATATGAGCCGTGGGCTCATAAGCCATATGGGAGGCATTTCATGGAAGTTTTACGTATGCATGGCAACCTAGGCTCGTTTCCTAAGTTCCTACATGCATGCCATGAGATGGAAAGTAAAAATAATGGAAATAGGTCTAAGGTAGACTATACTTACTTGTGTGATCAAGATGGTGACGAATGGGGTGATGTTGGCGTCGGTTTGCTTTAGACGAGACCTAGGGGTCTTGAATGCTAGTCTTCAATGCTTGGAGTACAAAGATATGGGGTAGTAAATGAGATGGAGGAGTTTGTTAGCTCAAGGTGCTATGTGGGAGTGTTCTTTGATCCGAAAGTAATGGTGTGAGGGTGAATGAGTGTAGCTAGTTTTACAAATATCTAAGAGTGAAATGGGAGTTGTGGTTTGGGGGTAGGACACGACAAGAAAGAGAAGGGTGCCTAGATTTGGTGAATTTTGGGAAGTACTAGGAAGTACTAGTTTTAATGAGTTTTGATGTACACATGACCCTTGTGGTCATTCAAGCCGTCGCCTACAAGGTCTTCCAAGGCAAGAATAGTGTTTTCATTTAAGGTTGTGTTGTACAAGGTGGGAAATTGTGTGTGGTGAAGCATGTATACACGGCTAGGAGTAAGGGGTGGGGTAGGGTTTGTAAATTTTTTTGAATTTTGTTTTAAGTATAGGTTAGTTAAGGGTATAATACTTTGTAGTGTCTAGGATTGGTTTTGGTTTGAATATTGGGGTCTTGGTAATATTACTAGAGTTATAAGTATGATGTAGTAGAAATAGGTTTGAGTCCTAATTTATTTGGTTAGGTTTTGGGATCCTTGGTGAAAGTATGGTCGTTTAGGTGATTTTTATTATATCAAAAGTATATTAAAAGAATAAAATGATTTAACGTAGTGTTCATGTATAAAAGTAATTATCATCGTAGTTTAAAGTCAATATAGTGTGAGAATCACATATAAAATATTCAAACTTAAGAATTTGTATATTTAAGTAGTCATTTATTAATTGTGATCATGACGTTGGATTTTTAGAAATCAAAAGGATGTATGCAAGTGATCATATGTTCAGGTGACTAAAAGTCCCTCATAATAGATTGTTTGTTGTCCAGTATGCTCTTGAAATGTAGTCATACAAATGTGGCCATGCTTTTATGATTAAAATACTCATAGTCACAATAAAAGGTTGTGATATAGTTGTTTCCCTGATTAGATGATTAAAATGATGTATGCTCATGTGATGCATATGATTGTTCAAAGGATTTCATGCAAAGGTGATAGAATAAATATATAGATATCATGAGGTGACGTACACAATGTTGACATAGTCAAAAACTGAAATTTATAGGTTTTACAGAAGGAATTCACTATCCAACAAGGTTTGTCTCTACCCTTTTTACTAACACAACCGGTTTAAATGAGAAAGTGAAAATGATTTCTAGTCTTTTTGACGATGAAACACCTTAACTTTTAGCCTTTGAAGCTCTCCATGGCGCCTTAAAAGTTATATTAACATCAACATCTCTTATTGCTATATATTTTAATTGAAATATGCCCGCCATAACGTACGAGCCACAATTAATCTTGTTTCAGTCATTTAGTGTATAATATTTTGAGCTTTTTTGTAGCAGGTAAGGTCTGTATTAACCAAAGCACTAGTTAGCCCAAAAGTAGAATGGGCTTGTAACGAATGTCAAAAATTTCAGTTTAGACCGAAGTATAACGTATTGTCTTAATCCAGAATCATTTTTAAACTCTAATAAGCTATAACCATAAGCTCGTAAACTCATAGGTCTTAAACTAACAAGTTCATATTTATCAATTGGGTGTATATACACATAGTGATGATGCATGAGAACCCCTATGCCATAATAGAAATCATTATACTTTTTTGTATATAACTTTTGTCTACAAATACATACCTTTGTTAATAGCGATAAGTGTGTACAGAACGAGAATCTTACTACTTTATAAAAAGTTTATACCTTTTTCTAATTATAGAAGTCTTAAAAAATTTCAGCCACAAACATTTCCTTATTAAGAAATCTATAACAATTGTCACCCATTTAAAATTTTGACTATCTACAGTTTTTTCTAGCACATTTAAAAACATCAATTAAGTCAAGCTTTGTATAGGTTTTATTCAACTCATTTAAAATCTTTAATATAGTCTAGTGTGCTTCTTCAACCCATTTAAAAAAAGGAGTAACAGACTCTTTAATGATCTCATATATATGTGTAACTAAAACACATTCTACCCCTAACACCCTTTCATCTCCTCAAAACACTTCATCATCATCAGCATCGGGCTGTTACAACCCCACAGTTAAGTACAACCACAAGACCTGGTATCAACCACAGTTCCACCACAAACACCAAGCCACTTCACCACCTGACCGCACCACCACCGAACCAAACTTACTTTTGCAGTTCGAGGTTGAAGCAGAAACAATGGATTTTGATCGCATATGGTTCGTTTTTAAAGATAGAATGAAATAAATGTTTCAACTTTGATTATTACATGTGGTTTGTGAATGTGGGTTTATGGCAGCAAGATCTTGAATAAAAACATCACCTACCTGAGTTGGAATTACAACAAACACGATATCACAATTTATGCTCCTTTAATCCGAAACCAACAACAAGACAAGATGCAAAAGGCTTGATTTTTCCTTTTTAGAAAGAAAGGAAGCATTAGCTTGTGTTTTGTTTATAACAACAAAAAAAGTCAAGAAAGAATAATTTGTGGTCTTTTAAGTCTTGTAGGTGTGTGGCTGCTTTTATGAAATGAGTTTGGTGAGGACTTAGGGATTAGGGTTGTAGTAATAGAACATGTTATATTTTATTAGGTTAAGGGGTTATAAGTGGGCTTTTGGACTTTTAAGTTATCAGTAGTCCAGTAAAATTCAAAGATAATTTGGGTAGTAGCATTGTGGATATATACGTATCTTTTACACATACATAAATGGCCTATAAACATCAGTGTTTTACTTATATTGCGAACTCTAGAATATCTTACTACTTTATAAAAGGTTTATACCTTTTTCTAATTATAGAAGTCTTAAAAAATTTCAGCCACAAACATTTCCTTATTAAGAAATCTATAACAATTGTCACCCATTTAAAATTTTGACTATCTACAGTTTTTTCTAGCACATTTAAAAACATCAATTAAGTCAAGCTTTGTATACGTTTTATTCAACTCAATTAAAATCTTTAATATAGTCCAGTGTGCTTCTTCAACCCATTTAAAAAAAGGAGTAACAGACTCTTTAATGATCACATATATATGTGTAACTAAAACACATTCTACCCCTAACACCCTTTCATCTCCTCAAAACACTTCATCATCATCAGCACCGGGCTGTTACAACCCCACAGTTAAGTACAACCACAAGACCTGGTATCAACCACAGTTCCACCACAAACACCGAACCACTTCACCACCTGACCGCACCACCACCGAACCAAACTTACTTTTGCAGTTCGAGGTTGAAGCAGAAACAATGGATTTTGATCGCATATGGTTCGTTTTTAAAGATAGAATGAAATGAATGTTTCAACTTTGATTATTACATGTGGTTTGTGAAGGTGGGTTTATGGCAACAAGATCTTGAATAAAAACATCACCTACCTGAGTTGGAATTACAACAAACACGATATCACAATTTATGCTCCTTTAATCTGAAACCAACAACAAGACAAGATGTAAAAGGCTTGATTTTTCTTTTTTTTAGAAAGAAAGGCAGCATTAGCTTGCGTTTTGTTTATAACAACAACAAAAGTCAAGAAAGAATAATTTGTGGTCTTTCAAGTCTTGTAGGTGTGTGACTGCTTTTATTAAATGAGTTTGGTGAGGACTTAGGGATTAGGGTTGTAGTGATAGAACATGTTATATTTTATTAGGTTTAGGGGTTATAAGTGGGCTTTTGGACTTTTAAGTTATCAGTAGTCCAGTAAAATTCAAAGATAATTTGGGTAGTAGCATTGTGGATATATACTTATCTTTACACATATATAAATGACCTATAAACATCAGTGTTTTACTTATTGCGAACTCTAGAATATAGTTTTTTTATTAGCTAGATTGTTTGTGGATTGACGACCATTTGCAACATGATAATAAATGCTATACAATATTGTTTAAGAGAACTAGCAGGGTATTCTCGTAATGCGACGACGGGTACCTGGTGACTATTTTTTGAACATTTATATGATACTGGAAAAATGTTGTTAATCGACTCTTACAAAATTTATATCTAAGGTTGTTAAAAAGTTTGTATTAAATGGGTCTTATACTTGTAATATCTCTTATACTTGCAACAATCCATTTAATAGAAATTTTGTAACAACCTCCGAAGTCCGAAGTAAATCTTATAAAATCCAATTAACAACATTTTTCCGATATCATAAAAAAGTACAAAATCATTTAATATCTGAAAAACATTTGTTCACGACAAAAAATAGTCATCGGGTACCCGCCGCCGCATTGCGCGGGTACCCGGCTAGTGAAATATAATTTACTTACATACAGTGACACAAACATTCAACTTTTGTTTTTCGAACATTAACACAAACACTCTACTCGAGTTCACATTTAACGCGGATTTTTGTTACTCTCCCACTTATGTCATTATGTGTGACAGATTCATTAATGCTAAAGACCGCTACACATCGTAAACTCGACTCGTTTTGAAACTAATACGATCAAGTGGGTAATCAATTTAGAAATCGTTGTAAAGTAAACAATAACTATAGCGTTTGACATCTGTGGATTTAACTATAATTTTAAAAGGCGTGCTAAAGTCCGTTTTAAAGCGTGCTAAAGTTTGACGCGTGATCTTCACGTTACAAAATAGCTTAAAGCGCTACGATATAAGGTGTGGTGATTTTTTAAATTCAATTCTAAAAAATGATTATTATTACATATAATAAGAGTTTCCTAACCTTAATAATTATGTACAACACTTATTGTAAACAAAATATAAAAATAATATTGAAATATATATGATATAAACATAATTATTTTTATATGTTGTGCCACCAAAAGTCACGTTTTGAAAACGTTAAATTTTCGTTTTAACTGTTAAAACGTGTAGCTTGAACATCCGTTACACCACGCCTTACGTTATTTATAACCTTTGGTTTAACGTATACATATAAAATCTGATGTACAGGTAATATTGAGAATTCTCTAACCTAAGTAGGAATATGTTTATACAATCTTCAACGGTCACTTGACACACGTTTGTGTTTAAATATTTGAGTTTGAAAGATTCGTATAAGGTCGATGTTTATAGGCTGATAAGTAGATGAATTTTGTTAAAGGTGCCCGGTTCAAGCCTTACCAACCCTGTAACATCTCTCCTTTTTTTATGCATTTACGTATTTAGACTATACATAAATAACATCATTTACTATACATTTGTTTCCTTACCAACTTTCACTATTCTTGTGGTTTACATTTTAATCACAGTCGAATAAACATCTGTTTGTAACGCTAAATTTACTAGCAGTTTAGTATTCGGAGGACATCAACTACATGTCAACTTTCAATTATGTTATGGGCTACGTAAAAAAAATCCTAAAGTGACAAAATATTCACATTGTTTCCAACTTATGTGTGACAATTTCATACACAGTTGTTAACGCTAAATGAACTTCTGAACTTCTAATTGTGACTTTATATGATTTATGATTTCTTGTATATTTTTTAAGTAAGTTGGGTGGTAATTCTTAAGGCTGGTCGCTATGATTCGGTTGAGCCATGGTGGTCGACCATGGTCTCAGTCGGTTAAGCCATAGCGTCGATCACAACAATCAATCGACTAAGGTGGGTTTTGGTCGAGTCTGCGATCGAAAAGGAGAGCCATGAAACACCAAAAAGTATTACCGTTTGAATTTATATATAAAAAAATGACGGTGACTTTATAGTGGTAAAAAGTCATATGATAATTGTTAGAAAGAAAAATCTAGGATGATAGAAAATTAAAAGGTCGACTCTTTGCTATAGCGACGAGAGCCTAAACGCTTGTTGTTAAGGCTATTTAGCACTAAACCACAAATTCTTGTTATGTGTAAAAAATAAAAATTGAAAGAAAACAATATGGTTGTTGTTGGTTGGTTGGTAACAATTATGTCTCTCAAAATAGAAGTGCCCGGTTCAATTCTTATTAACCACCTCATCAACAATGATCTTTTTAGTTCTAAATTATCTACTACACATTGAAATAAAATGGAAATATGAACTAAAGTTGTTACCCTGGTTTCAAAACTGCTTGTGTTTAAATATCTGAAATCGAAAGGAATAAATAATGAAATTATAGTTGAGTTGGTAAGTAAGATGTCGCACCAGTTCGAATCTAACCAGCTCAGATGCGATTTTTTTTTTTTTTTTACTATACAAACTGTTCCTTTCCAGCTTTAACTATAAATAGTTTTAGTTAAATTATTTTATTTCTTGGTCCGTGGCTAAAGGATTGGTCTTCGAGACCTCACATGTTATTTTGCATTGTTTTGTGGTTCATCATATTAGAGCACAGAGAATTCATAAGTCATGGTTTGGTGTGATGACCCAAAAAGTGCTTGTTAGCATTTTTCTCACGACACCAGTTTTCACTGGTAACTCTGAGTCGTGGGAAAAGTGGTGTCATAGGAGTAAAAAGTGGTATAAAGGGTGCACATAATACCACTTTAATAATTAAAAGAAAAAAAAATAGAAAAACTCACCACCGCGAGAGCTGGTGGCCATGGCGCAGAGGGAGGGAGTCCTCCGCCGTTGTCTTTTCATGCGTGGTGGCCTTCGCGCCTCGCCAAACCCCTGGATTGCCCCCGCTCTTAGTTTTTAGTCTATGTTTGGTAAACGCTCCCCAAGTTTCCTCGTACTCCTTCGATGAAAACATCAAATGCAACCTGCATGTACGTGTCACAACTATATATGCACTACTAATATATTGATATATCATGCATGTGTTTGCTTCGTCATTTCATTTGTATATGTAAGTCTGCAACAAAGAAGCCTCCTCTAAAACTTAACACACCCTTGGTTCTCTTGAGTCGAATAAACATTTGTCAGATTTTGGTTGACAAAATTAAGGGAGTACGTAATGTATATGAATCGAACTAAATCATTTACCGCAAAAAAAAAAAAAAACATAAAACATTGCTCTTTAAAAACCGTTAGCTCGCTTTTACTTACAGACGATCACAAAATCTTGTTATTTTCCAACTTATGTATGACAAATTCATTAAAGACCGTTACACATAAAAAAATTGACTCATTTCGGAACTAAGAGCTACTCGCTATACTCGTTAATCACGGTTGAATAAACTCGACTCGTTTTTTTGGCTAAAGACCGTTAGGATCACTATTGGCAGCAAATAATTACGCTATACTTCTGGTTTACATTTATTCGCTAAAGACCGTTTACACATCATAAGCTCGACTCGTTTCGAAACTAAGAGCAAGCGGGTATTCGATTTAATAAATTGTTGTGAAGTAAACAATTCTATAGGGTTTGACGTCCTTTGGTTAAATGTATACATAAAATCGGATGTACACGTAATATTAAGAACTCTCTATGCCCAAGTAGAAATGTTTATATACAATCTTTTGAATCAAATGGCTGTTTTTAAATACTTGAATTTATAACAAATAACATAGGTGTCATTTGTAGGGTTGATAGGTACGATGTTTCTTGACCTGGACGTACCCGGTTCAAACCTTACCAGGGAAACGCTCGAAATTTCGCCAGAGAAAGGCTCGAATTTTGTAGTGTCAAACAAATACTGTCCTACTAATTAAGTTTGTTACTATTGTAATATAGAACAAGAAGGAACTTCTGAACTTTTAATTGTAAGCTTATTGAACAATATAAACAAAGTTAAAGCTATTAAATTCATTTTGTCTACTTACACACAATGACACAAACATTGTACTTGAGTTAACATTTAACGCAGATTCTTGTTATTTTTCGACTTATATCCTTATGTGCGACAGATTCATTAACACTAGTTATCGCTAAAGATCGTTAAACATGATAAACTCGACTAGTTTCGGAACAAAGAGCAAGTGGCTAATCAATTATAGAAAATATTGTAATGTTCACAAGTCTATAGCGTTTTACGTCATGCATACTTAAAGTTAAAATGGATGTACACGTAATATTGAGAATTCGCCCCTGCAATCAAAATTTTCGAACTTGGTGTTGACTCACTTAAGACCTGTAAGTTTTCTTTATGGTTATACATATTGAAAACAAGCATGTATAAATTACTTGCTTGACTTTTTACATGTCAAGATAATGACAGCTTCGCACCAAGAACGGCTTATTTTGACTTGAAAATATGTAACTGCAAGTCTGCAACCACCCACTATATGTATCATTCAAAACTTATATAACAAGAAACGCAGAACATGATGCTTCAATCGTATCATTGGAATGTACACATTAAACTATTTACAGGCCACACGATCGATAGTGAGCAGCTAGTACTACCACTTGTAGTTTTCCTTCATGGCTTGTGAGCGTGCTGTCTTATAATATGCGACAATTGCAATATTGTGCATTTGTAAATATTTGCAAGCATAAATTTTGCACAGAGATGTTTACTACGCAGTATATGAGAACGCCTTAGTTGCGTCGTGGGATTAGATCTTTCACTCAAAAAAGATACACAAAGATATCAGTACACAAACGAAACACAGAAATAACTAGACAATATGAATAAATATGTCGACTTCCTTACCACCGACACCAGTCCATCGGTCCATCCACCTGCAACTGGTGCACCAGAAATTGGTGCAGCAGTCGCACTAGACCGTTGGTCACCCATACCAGCTGCATAATCTGCGACAACAACTTCCTCTTCTTCTTGTTCATTTGCCTCTTCTGGTCCCTTGTAGAAAAAGTATTAACCTGCAAACACATTTTTAGTTTCTCAAACACAATTCGGATTAACGATTAACATAAGAAGGCATACGGGTACTTATGATCCATAACGGGACTTCCGACTTGTGTCCTTGTGAAATGACACCGCACATTTAAAGGACCATTCTAGCAAGAATCCAGAACAAATTTTCAATGTTGTGCTTCCCCTTGTTGTTAGCAGGAATACCGACATCAACGTATCTCATGGGAGAATCGGTATCTCATAAAGCAATGGCGGGGGTGTTTCCAGAAACAGCCTCCTTGATTGGTTGAATAAATCACGTGGTTTGTGCATTAGTATTGAGAATCACTATAACAACTTAAAATCAATGCGACCAACATAATAAACAGACAACAAAGGACAGCAGCCTGGTGGTCAGTTCATGGGTCAGTCAAGATGGGAAGACGAGGCTCACTGAAAGACGTCTGAAGTTGATTGGTGAAGGCACCGAGAGTGCGACGAACAGCAATAACACGAGCACCATTTTACAGAGCAAACTCCAACACACCACTCTGTCCATTAGGTCTGGCGGATTAAACAACGATGTCCTGAGATTCTCAATTGCGGCAATCACCCTAGCAGCCATCTTGATCTTTTCCAATGTATTTCCGAGATTGAAAAGGCAAAGACTATACTTAGGATCAAACCGCCAGAGTGAGGTAATGGGGACGAGACCCTCCCCTGCCCCTATTAAGATCAGCCACTGGTTACAACCATGATGTTTATCCCACCATGTTGCATAATGGGGACCATTACAAAACATGGATAGAGCACAAGTTAGTTTGCAACACCAAACTTTAAAACAATAAATGAGAGTCTTGAGTGTTTACTAAAACTAACCAGCAAAGAAAGATTCTGAACCACCAGAATAAGTGGTATCCTTGGTGTAACTGTTGCAAGGGATGCGGATTTTGAAAAGCGAGAAGCTGGAGACAGTTAGACATGGTTCCAGTATAAGTTCACTTAAGGGATTATTACACTTGGCAACATAAGAAAGGCTTTTGGTTGCAGAGGAGTGTATATGAATCTTTGGGCCTAAGGCTGGTGGGAGTGGCACCAAAGCCACTCGTGGGTTCACTTAACCCACTCGCAGCCACCACCCCACCTACAAAAACTCGCGCGCGACTTGTTCACTGGCAAAAAAAAAACTAGGCAAACTCACCTGGGTGAGTTTAAGTTTTGTGGGCCCCAAGTGTTTTTATTTTTTGGGTTAGGTTTATTTTTTGGTGTTTTTTGTGAGTGGGGTGTGTTTAAATAATAGAAAAATAGGTATGAAAGGTGAGTGTGGGTGAGTTTGGGTGAGTGTCATTATCTCCGTGGGTGAGTTTGGTGAGTTTAGTTAAAAGCTGACGTGGCGCTGAGGTGGAGGTGAGTGGGTTTCACCCCACTCCCACTAGTCTAATAATATGAAGAGATACGATTTAACCTAATACCTAGCGACTTTGATTTAAATATACAAAGTCCATCTATGCACAGGACACAACGTATTATCAACAGAGCTAATTTAAATGAACGTTGTGTGTCTATGAGTATGAGCACATTGGCATGGTACTTAAAATCCGATGCAGGTAACTGCGTAACACCCCGCCCCATGTCAAGTCTCAGAGATGTAGAACCGCATGATACGATGATGCACAGCAAACAGTCACAAGAACGATTTCATATGCAGCCTAACCGCGGTATCCCCATAACCATTTCCCTGCCGACCCGAAAATGGGTACCTAGTGTGGTTTGCACCTAAGACCTCTTATGAGACACTGTGCATCACTAATTAACTAGTTTCAGGGGTGTGTTTTTCTGCTTATATAGCGTGCTTATAGCTTATTTTGCTTTGGGCATATGATACATAAACTCACTTTTTGTTGCTTATTTTGAAAGCATTCAGCTTATAAAGCTTATTAAGCTGAAAGGTTTCAAAATAAGGCACAAAAAAGAGCTTATGAAACATAAGCCGGAAACCGAATAACTGAAATAAGCCACAAGTCTGCTATATATAAAGCCGAAACAAACATCGGTATATCTATCCAAGCTGTGATACATCAACTCAACTTAAAACTAGAAACATTTGTATACAGTAGACGTTAGAAGCATATAAATGACTCGGTCCAAACTCGGTTTGGTCAAAGTTCAATCAAACCATGATGAGACTCGGTCCAAACTCAGTTTGAAGTATTTGAACAATCGTGTCAATATTTCTTAAGATATTTTAGAGTCCTATGAACATGTAATACATATGAATTGAAATTTATATCTAAAGAGTCTAATCCAAGTACCCCCTCCCCCTCTCTTGAGGCCAATTACTCGCTACAAGGTGTTACAACCATGCTGTTTATCCTAATATGTTGCAACCTGGGGACCATTTCAAACACATATACAGAGCATAAACTAGTTTGAAATAATATATTGTCATTTAATAGAATAGAGCAATTCACCCAGCTTTAGAACAAAAATGAGAGTTTGGGTGTTTACGAAAACTAACCAGCAAAGAAAGATTCTGAACCACCGAGACATGTGGTATGTTTGGTGTAGTTGTTGCTTGGGATGCGGATTTTGAAAACCGAGAAACTGTGACAGTTAAAGATGGTTCCAAGCCCGAAAAAAGATCATTTTTTGT
This sequence comes from Glebionis coronaria, assembly GCA_025667525.1. Classification (NCBI taxonomy): domain Eukaryota; kingdom Viridiplantae; phylum Streptophyta; class Magnoliopsida; order Asterales; family Asteraceae; genus Glebionis; species Glebionis coronaria. Next base: position 554,415,399 of record CM046879.1, read on the forward strand.
GCCTTAATTTGAAAGTTTTTGGGTTATATATGCTGAAAAGTTTCAAAAGAAGCCACAGAAAAGGCGAAGAGCCAACATTACAAGTTTTGTAGCATTTTCATTTTCGTCTGTCTCATGATATAGTTTGTACACTTCATAATAGATTTAGTATATTAAATGTGTCATATTGGACCAAGCTATTGGTTGTGTAACGGTTGTAAAGGTATGTGCAGCATCTAAGACGGCAAGGTATAGGTCGCTTAATAAAGAAGGTTTGGTTATTTTTGTTTTTAATGTGGTACCCGTGTATAAAGTATGAGGAGAATTGGTGTACTTTTAAGAATGTGCCTCGCAAACATGAGGCTTTTACTCTTTGACCGTAAAGCATAGTGGGTGCTTCAAGGTTTTTAACGTTTGGGTTTAATGAGATCGAGCTTGTTATTGTAAAAGTTGCCGTTTGCAAAACTTGATATCTGAAAGGGGATTATGCTTCTTTAGTTTTTATGTAACTTCGATGATTACCAAACTTATTGGTGTCTTTCTATTTGTTTTCAGGAATTTACCTTTTCAATCTAGGTAAGACAAAGGAAAAGATTGAGAGGGTTGCTAGGTTGATTGCGGCAATTGAGAATCCTCAAGACATCATCGTCCAATCCGCCAGACCTTATGTACAACGAACTGCGTTGAAGCTTGCTCAGTACACTGGTGCTCATGCTATTTCTGGTCGGCACACTCTCGGTACCTTCACCAATTAACTTCAGACTTTTTTCAGTGAGCCTCGCCATGTCATCTTGACTGACCCACGAATTGACCACTAGGTTGCTATCCTTTCTAGTCTGTTTACTATCATTCACCATTTAACTTAGATCCTCTGCTGATTTCATGCTTCGTATGAGCGTTATTGTAACTAAATTACATCCCTTCGAAGTTAGCATTTACTTGTATTTCAAATAAACAAAATAATAAAACTAAGATCAGACTTACCTCTTCAGCGTTCATTTGCGTTTCATTTGTATTTTAAGTTAGCCTACGTCTGGTAATCTAAGCTTTAGATTCATATGCATGATTTCATTTGTTTCAATGTTTATGTTTCATTTTCATTTGCTTGCTTAAGATAGTGCAAGATTCATCATTTGCGACGTACGTAGCAGGTGAACCCCAGTACTCCACTACCACTCGTGGGTTCATTATGTACCCTCCACGATATGAATTTAAGGCGGGTAGTCGAGTGCCTGGAATATCTTGTTTACTCCGTAGTAAACATCCCATTTAAGATACCTATAGCGATGGGTGGTATAGAAAGAACTTTGAATAAGCTAAGCTTAAGCACTCTATACTTTTTCGATTAGAGCAGCCGCACAGCTCCCCTTTCACAAATTGAAAAACCAAACTGTTCATACAAAGCCACCATGTCAATTGTTCTTACTAAGCCACCAAATTATATTTGAAGAATTTATTTTGTGTATAATTATATTAAAAAATACACTTATAAAAATTTGATTTTTAATTTGGTTCACTTTTTACAAAAAAACCGTATGATACAATGTTGGTTTCTAAATCTTTGGGCTATTTGGTTTTCGGCTTTATATATAGCGGGCGTATGGGCTATTTGGTTTTCGGCTTATGTTTCACTATCTCATTTTTTTGCCTTATATTGCAACATACTTTTACTAGATACAAGGCCCGCCCCATGGGCGGGTTGTTTCACAAATTATGGAATGAGAAATTATCAACAAACTTTTGTATACAAATAAGACGGATACGAACGTAGTAAAAAAAGTTATCTTTAAAATGAAAATGAATGCGTAATTGTTTGTTAAATGTATAAATAAGAAAATCCATCATAAAATAAAGCAAAAAGTACACTAAATGCAAATTATTGTACAAAGAGCATTCGAAAATGATTGACGCTACACGCTGCATAATACTGAAGTATATCATCCCAAGCAAAAATCGAACATTACAACATGTTAACGTTAACATGGTGAAGTTTCAACGAAACATACATATTGATGCAATGTTTCCAACTCTCGATGCAAATGCTAAGTAAAGAGAATAAGCACAAAGAAGGCTTGTAATAATGTCTTCATTCTAGTCTGAGGCATCTATCTATCTTGAAGCTTCAATGTTGACCAAACTAAAACAACTTCACACATAAGTTAATGACAAACACTCCTTTTAGTTCTCAGAATGTATACCATAAACCCATTAATTAAATTTAATTTTAAGATAATCATGAGATGAGAAATAGTACCTCTTGCTGCAAATGAGGGAATTATTGCACCGCAATTTTTTACACCTTGTAATGTTTCTTTAAAAATGAGCTTCAACCCCTATTTAAACACTCATTTGAAACTAATTAAGGTATAATGGTTGGTATGAATAGTTATATGATTATTATTCAATTTTTATGATAATAAAAAAAACACGGATTTATATGTTACCTCAAGAAGGAGATGTCCCAGTATCCATTAGAATCTGCATCAAATAATGTGCTCTCAGATAATGCCGTAAAGAATAGAGCCAACTCACAAGTTATGAAAATCTAAGACACACGAATAACGATTGTGAAAATAAATTTAATAATATTTTTTTTTCATAACCCTGATTTTCTACATATTGATCGACCAATCAACAGGCTTAGAGCCCACCGCCACACAGAAATGTAATAATAGTTTTCACCTTTATAGACCTTTCTTTCTCTTTATTTGGATATAGCCACATAGTGTTGTCATATTTTCAACACCTACACATCAGTACATATGCCATTAGATTAAGAATAAAACTAAAAATCTCTAAATCAAGTTTTTTATTTTATCCCCAACATAGTAAACTAATAAAGGGAGTGGTATAATGATTAAGCTAACCAATAGTGTGACAAACAACAAATTACTATATTGTGCAGAAAATCTTGGACAAACTTGCATAAAAGAAAGAAATAAAAACACAAACCGGAAGTATAAACAATTTATAATTTCTTGTGCTGAATATTCAACAAATAAATATGTGTAGAAAGTTTGTATAAGGGCTGTTTGGAAAGGATGTGGCCGAAAGTGGTTGTTTTGAAGAAAGATTTGGAGGGGCTGTTTAGACAGCAAAGAAATGCATAAGAAAAAAAACTTATCGTTTAGGGGCTGTTTGGACTCGCTTTTTTTAGGTGTCCATACTGTTGATGAAATTAAGGAGCTATTTGGACACATTTTTAAGATACCATATCTGCACAGTTAGCCAAGACATACTCCATTTTATAGCTAATTTAAATCAAGTCATTTAACCCATTTCATTTTCAGCTAAATATTACCCGTTTCATACTTCTAGGTCCAAATATAAAACCATATTGATTCAACAATGTTGCTATATGAGAACTTTAAAGTCTAAACTGAAGATTTCAATCAAATGCGTATAAAACACTTATACCTGTGCTTATGAAGTCTTGACACGACGTTTAGCAAGCGAAAGAAAGTGTTGCAAAAGCGCATCAACTATAAGGGGCATACCACTGCTATCCTTTATGTATTCACTTTAGTTATATAGAACTTTTTTCCCTTAATAATCAAGGCTAAAGGTCCTGCAATTGAAAAAGCTAACTCATCAATTACGCAAAAAAAAACTTCTCATTATGTAACACACAAATGCTTAAGTAAAGTGGTTCAAATGTACTGTTACAACGTCTTACACTTGCAATTAACGCTTTTAGTACTATATAAAACCACATAACAATATAAGTTATACATTAGATACTGTAGTCTGTAGATGTCATCAGATGAATCAAATTACATAACAATATACGTGCATTACTTGAAGATGTCATCAAATGAATCAGAGTACATAAAAATATACGTGCATTACTTGAAAATCACATAACACATCATTAACTTCCAAATGTATAACAAAAAGCGCACACATGGACAACATTTAATCAAATAAAAACCATTCACGGTCTGATGGATTGTAGCTACTTAGCTATCTTCACTAATAAACATGTCTATTTTAGAAGTATCATTCATAATTTTTCCAAAGCAACCTAGGTTGGACACATATGTATATATATCAATGGATCAAATACAAATGAAGGCAAGTAAAATGATGCCTGCATGAATAATACAGTATGTTAGTGGAAGTGCTAATTTGTCATGTTATTACTTACACTTAACTATCTGATAGCATTTATAGAGAAATACAAGCATAATACAACATATGTGGATGTGAAGGCCTCACCAGATAGTATGTGATGAACCTTTCATTTCACATTATAACATTGGCATAAACAAATAAGAGAACTGCATATAGGACAGGGATACCTACTAAATAAGTATTGGTTTACTTTGATTTTTGTCATCTTTTGGGTGAATGACAAATTCATTAGTCATCATTTCCATTTAGCTATTTTTACTTTATTTCCTTGGAGACTATTACTACTTAAGCAATTAGAAGAACTGCAGGTCCTAATGTATCAGTTTTTACATTACAAAACAGATGTGAAAAGTCCATATGGCCTTTGGGATGTTGAAAAACTTCATATACGACAGTTTCATCATTTGACTACATACTCCAGAATGCCATTAGCACCTAATAGTACAAATCTAATGCACAACAAATAATAAAAAGGATCATACCTGTTTCTCAAGCTCCTTGACTCTCGTCACTACATTCTTACAACTTTCTTCAGCAAACAGCTGTACAAAAGATTGAACAATGACAACATAAACCGAGTGTACCCTAATTACAACCCGAACAGTGACATATAGCGAAGATAATGATGGTTAAACAATGACAACATAAACCGAACAGTCACAACAAAGCGACTTCTCAAATAATGGTTAAATTTATTAAATCAAAAAATAATTATTTGAATTTGTGTTTCTTACAGATACATAAAGATTATTCGACACCAATACATAGATGACCAAAAATGATAGTTGTTAAAATAAATTTAGAGACTTATTAGGAATAGAAGTAAATCTTTATCGGAATTGTGTCATAGTAAAAAAAGACAGAAAATCTAGACAACCCCTTAGTGATCCCATAGATGATTGCTTGTTCGCAAACTGGCATGAATTTAACTTTTAATAAAATATTGAAATCTCCTACTAAACGACAATTAACAATTATCTGTTTATCTAAAAACTATTTTTTTCTTAAACCGGAATAAACATATAACCTGCACAAAAACTAAATCCAAACAGCTCCTTACACAAAACTTCTATATCAATTCAATGACAACATGCAAATAGATGATGTTGTATGAAAATGATGAACTTAGAACACTTGGAATCTTAGTTTATTCGAATTACAGTTTTGCTAATCGTATCAGTGATAAATGACCCTGCCTTTATATTCTCAAATTAATACTAAAATGCACACCTTGAGAATATTTTTGAAATAAAAGGTCTACGCAAAAACGGAATACTTGACACGTTTGAGACAAAACATAACCCGAGTCCACCGAATACACCTAATGAGGCTTCTGAATCAATGTACTATACATCATATTGGTAATAGTAAAATGTATAAAAGTTACAGCCTAAAGTATTCTTGAGAAACTTATTTACAAATTTCCTCATTTCATCTGAGTAAAAAATTTGACTACATAAGCAACAACATGAGCAAAAACGCAGAGTCAACTATAGGAATGCATACCATGCTTTTGCATTCAATACTTAAGTGTTAAGATCCTCGTTTATATGTGTCAGTTCGGTCTTGCTCCTCCTACTCATACATAGATTTTGTGCATTCTTATTTTAACCAATACCATGTTTGATTAAGTTATATTCTTCCATGGACGAAGAGCATGAATTTTATCTACTACAAGGCTTAATTTCATGGTAAATGAAGCTTAAAATATCAGCAGCTCCCAAGAAAAGTATATACCTTCCAATCAAAAGTTTATAAAATAGTCTTATTCTTCCGAGTTACGATAATGTTTTAAGATTATGATTGCTTAAAGCCTTAAGAAAAATATTTTTGGGCTATGACATAGGTTAAGCTTGTGATTTGACCAAGATTGTCAAAAAATCAGCTTGAAAAAATTTATTCGAGCATTTTATCAAACACCTTACCTACATATAACCAACTAAACATATAAATCTACTAACTAATCAATTCATAAGACAAACCCCTAATTTATATTGTCTGTAAATTTAAATTAGATATTCAACATACCTGATTGGAGATTGAAGATTGAATGTTATCAATTCAAATCATTTTCTTTCTGTTGGTATGTCATGTAGCTATACTAAATGATATGATATGAAATCATAAAGACAAATCGTAAGAAAACGAAACCTTCAAACGCTGAATAATAAATTTACCTTAAATCTGGTCTTTTGTTTGGGACTTGGTGTGTGATTTTGTGGATCTCACTGTGTTTTTAGGATTTTGTTTAAGGTTTGTTCAAATAATCTTTATGTCGGTGGAATTTGTTTAAGCGAAAGATATGATGCGTTTCAATGTTTAGCTACAATCAAGGAATTCAGTTTAGGTGATTAAAAACTAATTCTTATCATGGTATTCAAATTCAAATTTTCTACAATATCACAAATTTGTCAACACTGAACAAAAAAAATCATATTAAAAATTAAAAAAAGATATAAACAAATCTACCTATTTGATCGAAACATGACATATACATCATTTAGCACATAATAGATTAAAAACATATAAAAGACAGAATCATTAAAAACCTACATTTAATAAAAACACAAATTGGTTCGTATACATTATTAAGGATTAAATATACCTTTAAAATACTACGAATCTTTAAGATACATATAGATGTAAATCATATTTCTGGGTTTCTTTGTATGGATTCGGTTGATGTTGATGAATGAGGCTTGAAGCTCTTAACTGATTAAAAGTTAACTGAGACAGATTTTTCTTTTGATGTAGATGAATGATGTTGTGTTCTTGATTAAAAGGTAAACCGTGGATTAGATTGATGTAGGTGAATGATGATGTTGTGTTCTTGATGAAAAGTTAATTAGGGTAGTTTTTTTTTAGGAAAAAATTGGGTGAATTGAATTAGATGCGATAGTATGGAAAGGTACGGTATAAACATGTTATTTGATCGTACGGTTCCAAAAATTCACACTGCCAAGTGTCATTATTTAAAGGGTTTTGGGGGAAGATTAAAAAAAGAAAACCTTGCTTTATATAAGAGGTAGATGCTTATTGTTGTACGAAACCGACAACAACCCCGAAGTTCGATAACGCGGAACCGCTAGATCGCGAGTTGTATCGAGCACAAATAGCGAACACGAGAGAGACTACAAAGAACCGACAAACATATATGCACACGGTATACCCTCAACTACCCCTTTATTAATAAACTCTAATAAAGACTACATTGAGGAAGAAGAATACCATGAACTAGGATCCCCCCTCATCCCTATTTATAGAGATGAGGGGGTAAGCACCTTCCTAATACAAGTTTATTCCTAATCTAGATTACAAAGTACACTTAAGTCCCTAACCTATGTTTAATATTACTCCTAATATTCTAACAATTTCCACCTTAGGAGTAACACTTAAACATAACCGATACTCAACACCCTTTACCGGTGTTGGAACCTCGAACCGGGAACCACCTTGTCGACCAGGTATTGTACTTATGTAATTTCCCTAGATTAGCTTCCATAAACTCCTTCACGTTCTTCTTCTCAGCAACATTACCCTCCGCACCCTCTTGACCAGGTACTCCGGTTACCGTAATGTTTTCCCCCACCTTGATACCAAGGTGTACCTGCTCATTTACCAAGCAACCCGTGTTTGTCTTTTTTTCAGGTTGTTTGTCCTCCAACCGTCTTTGAGCCACTGCAGCATGATCGTTACTAACCTGAAACACCTCAACTTCACGACCCACCTGAGCTCCATGCAGTTCCACCTCAAACCGTATTTGAGCCACTGCAACATGATCATTACTATCCTGAAAAACCTCAGCTTTATGATCCCCCTGAGCTCCCTGCAGTTCCACCTCAAACCAAACACGTTTATCAACCTGTACTCCATGGACTCCTGTTTTAACACCAGGACCAAGTTGTTTGAACCCAACTTGTTTTGAACCTCCATGCTTGTGTACATTAAACCCATCGAAATTTTCGATGTCAAACCTAGTTATAGAACTAGCCATTCTTCTTTATCCCTTTGTTGATTTGCTTAACCTTGTGAATAACCTCACAATCACAAACCGACAAAGTCCCTTCGATAATTCGCTAAACCTTGTGATATATTAAACCTCACAATCACGAATACGAAGTCCCCGTTTATAAAGAAAAACCCTTGCTTTATCGATATAACCCTAAGAGAAACCTTCTTAGAAATCGATCAAACCAAGTAACCCTTCAAAAGAACACCCTTTCTTATTCAAATATCGATTGAGCCTTGGAAATTAACCTATCCAACAAATCGACAACCCTTGAATCAAGAAAGTACCCGACTCCTTTTGAAGTAACCCTTGTCGTACTTTTAATTTTGCAAAACCGATTTCTAATATCATAAGAAATCTTGCAACCTCGACAAGTCTTGAATCTTCTTTAACCTTGCTACAAACCTTGTCAAGTTGTTTCTTAACCAACTTTCCCGACAAGCCTCGCAAGCCGTGTGCAATATACCCGTTGTTGCTAAAACCTTTTCTTGCAAATCGAATTTATTAGAAAACCTCTAAACCCTCGATCACGAACAAGCAACCCGACCGTAAACTTGAATACCCAAGCGAACCACGATCAAACTTGAACCACAAGAAAAACCCTTCTTGCAATCGAATTTATTAGAGAACCCTAAAACCTCGATATCGAACAAGCAACCTCGACCGCCAACTTAAAACCCAAGCGAACCACGATCGAAACTTGAACCACAAGAAAATACCCTTCTTGCAAATCGAATATATTAGAAAAACCCCTAAACCCTCGATTTTGAATAAGTCAACCCGATCGCTAACTTAGAACCTAAGCGAACCACGATCTAAACTTAAACCACAAGAAGTAAAAAATAACCCCGCAACAACGCCTTCTTTTAATCGTTATTTATGAAAATAAAGACTAATAGAAGTTGGTTTTAAACAAAACAAAAAAAAAAACACATTTGTCTCATTGGAATATTAAAACCAAGAAACTACGAATGTGTAGTTATAATTAATATTCCCCCACTTAGTAGTATGTCTTCACATGGGTGCAATAAAAGCAACAATAAGCACCTTTATTGTCCGATCAATAAACCCCACGTCACCCTTTTCTTTTTTACCTCTCGTCAATCGATTTATAGCAAAATCGATTTGCTACTTTCGAGGATCGATTCAAAGAAATCGAAACTTGATAATTCAACGTTTTGAAGAATGAATTCTTTTTCTTTGTCCAGCGATCGCTACTCCAAAAACGATTCGCACCAAAGACGACTTCGAAAACGTAACCTCGATATATTAACCAACTCGTAACCTCGATCTAGCACTCGACCTTCGTGAGACCACAATAACCGTGAGCTCTGATACCACTTGTTGTACGAAACCGACAACAACCCCGAAGTTCGATAACGCGGAACCGCTAGATCGCGAGTTGTATCGAGCACAAATAGCGAACACGAGAGAGACTACAAAGAACCGACAAACATATATGCACACGGTATACCCTCAACTACCCCTTTATTAATAAACTCTAATAAAGACTACATTGAGGAAGAAGAATACCATGAACTAGGATCCCCCCTCATCCCTATTTATAGAGATGAGGGGGTAAGCACCTTCCTAATACAAGTTTATTCCTAATCTAGATTACAAAGTACACTTAAGTCCCTAACCTATGTTTAATATTACTCCTAATATTCTAACACTTATATAAGCTTATCATGTTATAATAAACTTTTATAAGCCGAAAAGTTTCAAAATAAGCCACAAAAAGTACTTTATGAATCATAAGCCGAAAGCAAAATAAGCTATAAGCCCGCTATATATTTGCGTAGTATTATGCCCGAAGATTCATATACATATTTGAACAAACAAAAGCTTTCCATATGTAATCCTTCAAGTGACCGGATGGAATGAACTCATAATGATTTCCTTTGTAAGAATCTCTCTGGTCCGAACCCCTTGTGTTTCTAATGCCCAAAGATTGATAAATACTCTTGTTTCGGCTTTGATATCAAATCCCATTATTTTGAACAAAGCATGAAGGTACTTAAGTTTTCCTATATCTTCCTCGGTAATATTGAGTCTTCCTTGGGCTACTAAGTTCGCCTCTTCTTGCATTTTTTTTAAACGATGATGTTATTAACAAGAGGATTGCTTTACCGGCATCTATATCTAGCTGAAAGTTGTCTGCGGCTTCCTTTTGCATCCTATAACCATATCTGTCTTAACATCAGTAGATTCCTCTTTATTTTTATTCAAGCTTTCTTCAATCAATCACTCCATCAAAATGTTGACCATTCAAAAGTTTATTTATTTCTGCTAAATGATTTAAGAGGTTTCTTGCATTAAGAATACACAGTGGTGGACTTTCGTCCCGTTTGACCGGTGTGGATGAAACTTCTGATTAAAACCCCTCTTAAGTGTGCAGAATTACATTGACATTTATTCACAAAGACGGCGAAGAGACACAGGTCAAGGTTCCCATTGGAATGGATTTGTTAGAACAACATTGAGGTTGAAGGTAAATTTGTCAAGTTATATTTATACCCATTTATTTGCACCTCCCTGTTTGGTATGTAAATTTTTTCTCATAAATCTGAACTTTATTACAGGAGCACGTGAAGGTCACATGCTTGCTCCACGCGTCACATGATAGTCATGATACGCTATTGGTGTGTACGTAGAACAATACAATAAGCTTAAAGAACCACAGATGAGGAAGATGGCATGCTAGACCTTGCTTTTGCCCTCACAGAAACGTACGTACCTTATTTTCAACATTCTATGAATGTATGTCGTCTCGGGTTTGTTAGTCTAATAATATTTGACTGAGCTGTGGTGCTGAATAAAAGGTTCGTTTGGGACTGCTGAATTAAGCGGTACTTAGGACTGTTTTACTTTTATTACCTAAATAGAAGGGGTGTTTCTACAGTTGAGTTTAAGGGGTGTTTTTGTACCGGAATCAAAGATTATTTGTGAGTTGCGACTATTTTTGTAACTCGAATTAAAGGGGTGTTTGGTACTGTTTTTTACAGTTGAGCTTAAACTGTGTTTAATATAGTTGAATCTAAGAGGTGTTTGGGACCTTTTTTTGTACCTGATCCGCATTGTTTCTGCTGAGATGGCGAAAGGAGTTATGAAAACAAACAAATGATATTGACCTAAGTCACACTTTGTTAAACAATTGCAGAAAGGGGTTACCTTTTTCTGAGATGGCCAACAAATACCCTGTTTGACCTGAGACTGTTTTGACCTGAGCCCATTTTGGACCCGTGTCCGTTATGACCCGTTGCATGTGTCCCGCCTAACCCGCCCAGTTTGCCACCTCTTCGAGAAAACTCCCATATATTGTTCATTTCCTTATCAAATAGAGTCCAAACCACTGCCTGCTCGTGAACATTGTAGTAAAATCATAGTCTGTTTTCACTCCACTTTCTTTAAAACAATAACTATCATTCCTAAGCTGTTCAAATGGAAAAAAACAAACCGCTTGAGTCTTCGACTCTATCTCTATCGAATATGACAAAACATAATAACCCTGATGTAGAAAATTTTTTGACACTTTGACCTGAGCCGTACCAAGGCCTCCTAAATATCGTGTTCTTCAAATTGAGACAGTAAATGGTCTCAGATTGTGGAAAAGCTTCCCGGTAGGATCGCAAAACAATGCAGGGATACATGGCAAAACCATCTGAGGCCAGATACTACCTATCATAGTTTCCGCTATTAATTAATGTCGGAAAAAAGGTACAAAAGACTATTTAGATATCAGCCCAAGGTGTAAGTAAAACACAAAAACAAAATCATTCTAATCTGGCCCATTTTGCGACCACTAGTTCTTATGAACAAATTTGCAGAAAGAGGCATGGTCTGAGGAAGAAGAAAAGTTATTGATAGCAATTCACAAAGAAGTTGGAAACAAATGGTTAGAGATGGCGAGGAGGGTGCCTGGTAGGAGCGAAAACACGATCAAGAACCATTGGATCGCAACCAAAACTAGTACATCACAAGTGTTCCTTCATCTTTCATAAAAATATGATAATACAGTACATCTCAAGTGGTTAGTGCCGCGATCCCCGCAAATGAGCCAAACTTAGCTCGACTACCTTACCCTAAGCTCGAGTCCAGTTAAAAAGCAGCAACTGAAAGATATTACTATAAAATCCCACTCAACTAAGCAAAGTACACTTTCAGAGCTCAAAATAGTTTTAACTTGAATGAGTTTAGGCGCAAGTAAATAAATGAACTTTGTCACATACCAAAGAGAAAACGAAGTTGTATTATATACTACTACGTACTACGTCTCACAAAAGACTAAAAAAACGCCAAGGAGGGCTCTCGTAAGCACCAACTTGGCTCAGTATACTATTTGAGCTTGTTTTTTGCACTTTACTCGAGAACTCAATAGCTTTCAAGCTCGTTTGCATGATGCCTGAAATTAACTGAAGCAAACTTTCACTGTTTTAAGTTATTTTAGCTTTTAACTGCATTTGTATGGTAGCTTATAGCCTGTGTGGCCTTTTGTCTCAGCAGATGGTCGAGCCATCACAGTTGGTGAACCAGAATTATCCTGGCGCCACTGACTTGCTTCACTTACAACGGTGCTTCCTCTTCAATGGGCGAGACCCTGGAGTACCTTCTTGACTTTGACACTGATCCATGTTTACTTCTCGAATTTCATATGTCCACCAAAGGACCTCAAACGTTCTTACATCTGCATATCCAACATGTATATTACATTAATATCAGAAGCTTTCACAGCAATGTAAATTTTAGATCTACGGACAAAGTCATATTAACATCCGTATTGTATAATAGCATTCATTTTGTACCATGTGGAAAAACGGGTCAAAAAGGGTAAGCTTTTGTACAGGTCAGTGGGTTGACCTGACCGCCATTCTGTCTATAATTTTAGATATAACATGCTATACTGCATGTCCACTGTATGGTGACACGGTTCATAGACAGCGCGGCTTTTCAATGGTACTTACGTTAAGGCTTAACGTTGATGGTAACATTGATGATGTTACTTGGTTTAGGATTTTGGTTGGTGGTGTTGCCTAGTAGTTAATTACACATTGGCATATGCTTTAAGATTGTATCCATGTTCACTTCCAAGTTACGAAATAACATTCCAACAAATAAAAGCTACCTTCTACTTCTTAAACTCTATATATGCACATATGTGACAATCATAAACATTGTATAATTGCTAAAACACTTAAGACCGCAAGTATTTGCTATAAACATGGAGAAAGCCGGGAACAAGAAATTAGCGGTTTTAGTTGGGTGCAACTACACAAACACACCAAATGAGTTGCATGGTTGCATAAATGATGTCTTAGCCATAAGACAAGTGCTAACAGACCGATTTGGGTTCAAGCCAAGCAACATCCAACTCCTAACCGATGCACCTGATTCGCTTATCAAGCCAACGGGTGCAAAGATAATGGAAGCCCTTAACCAAATGGTTGATGAGGCCGAACCTGGAGACATTCTCTATCTTCACTATAGTGGTCATGGCACACGAATTCCTTCAATCAGACGAGCACACCCTTTTCATGTAGATGAAGCCATCGTTCCCTGTGATTTTAATCTCATAACAGGCGAGTTTACACATTCACTCACTGTACTTTCTATTTCCAGCCGGCATATTTCATTTAATTTCTTATTTTAATTATGCTCTAAACGCCTTTATTAACTACAAAAATGGGAGAGGGCCGGGTGACAGCCATTTGCCCAACCTCTCCCAGCTTTGACTGTAAAACTAGCACATACAGAACGATACATAGCGAGACGTATGGAACCAATAGCATGAAAATATCCATAGAGTAAATTTTTGAAAACTGGTTGGGGTCACTTGCTAAGAGTTCATGCAGACATTTTTACCAATATACAAAATTTAATGCAGCTTTTGACCAATCGAGCCATTTCTTGTAATTCTAACGTACTGATGTAGCCCATTTCTTGTAATTCTAAATCGTCACATTTGAAACTTTTGCATTACAGATTTGGATTTCCGGAATCTAGTGAATCGAGTACCTAAAGGAGCAACCTTCACCATCCTTTCCGATTCTTGCCATAGCGGCGGGTTAATCAACAAAGAAAAAGAACAAATTGGGCCTTCTTCACTCCCGCCAACTTGCACTTCCACCATCAATATGACCAAATCAAAGGCCATCCCATTTGAATCAATACTAGATCATCTCTCATCAATCACCAGCATAAACACACCTGATGTTGGAACACATTTAGTCGAGCTATTTGGAACTGCTGCAAGTCTCAGCTTCTGTTTGCCTTTACATGAGCTGGATTCAATTCGGTCAAAGCATGAAGATGATGGGATTTTATTAAGTGGGTGTCAAGCAAATGAAACTTGTGCAGATATGAATCCTCATGGAAATGGAGGAAAAGCTTATGGCGCGTTCAGTAATGCAATTCAGATTGTGTTAAAAGAGAACAATAATGGTGATTTGAGTAACAAAGATATTGTGTTGATGGCTAGGAATGTGCTGCAAAAGCAAGGGTTTGAGCAACACCCGTGTCTCTACAGTAGTGATGATCATGCCAACTTGCCATTCTTGAAACAAAGTTAAGACCAAATTTGTTTTCGTTATTTCAAGTTTCAATGTTATGGGTCGTTGTGAAAAGAAATATAGAGACCCACGCAATATTGTAAAGTCGAAATAAATGGAATAAGTGACTAGAAAGGGTTATGGTTATAAAATTAAAGTGTTAGTTTATATGCAATTTGGAGTGGCTTACCTTGGTATGTCGTGTTCTACATGGCATGCAGATTTCAGCCATCTTGAAACAGAGTCATCAGCATATACATATAGTTGGTTTTCGTCCCGCATATACTTGCAATAGTGAAATTACTGTAAATAGAAGAAAAATAATATACATGTTAGTCCGTCACAAATTATAACAATAAAGAGAATGAATATAGTAGGTGATCGTTTCGACCCAGTTACTTTTTAATGGGTCGATTTGGGTTGTGTTGAACAAGGCGATTGTAAATTTATCGTTAATGCATACAATCCTGTTTCGACCCATATGAAAAATTTCTGTTTTGACCCTTATACTCAACACACCCAACATGTCACCTGTAGAACATATATTGAATTGAAATTTGAATGTGTGAATAATCTAACCTCTTAATATCTCCCACATATATCCGATCTTGGCACGTGTGAACCGAGCTGATTGTATTAGGCAACAATTTATTCTCACAGTTTCTATGCAGCCTTCTTTTCCCCAAATTATAAAGCCGGAGAGTTGATTCGATCCCCACAAGCAATCTTCCCTGGAACTGGCAAATGCAAGAGGAACACCATCGAATTGGGTTTTATGCAGAAGTTCAAGCGATCTTCCATCTTGTACAAACCGATAAATATGAATGTATCCAGCTGTCAACGATCTTTTAGGCCAAAAATAAAGATCTTTTGCTGTACCCTATGCCAAAAGATTTCCATACTCCTTATCATGAAAACTCACGGTGCATATACTGAAAGCCACCTCGTTGTCCTGAAGCTCCACAAGACATGTTGTCTCTGTGACTTTGGGTCAAGAACTCGAATGGAAGAAACCCATTTATTTGATTAGGCTTTTGGGTAACCGTATTGCTTGTCAGAGAAGGTGTCATCATCATCCCCATCATATTCTATCTCCATTTTTCCATTATCCCGGTATCCAGCAGCCTCAAAACACTCTTTCTTTGCACTTTCACGCAATTCAGCATGAAACGCACCCTGGTCACTCTCGATTGTTACCAAAAGTTCTCTTTTAGGACGCAACACAAATTTTCTTGGTGTGTACCTCAAAGGTATAGAAGTTTTATTAAAAGTTCCCCCTATCCTTTCAATTGTGATCACTCGTAAGGTATCACCAGCAACTGCCACAAAGCCTTCAGCACATTGAGCATAAGAAAAAGATGTCGCATATTCTAATGTTTCACATGTGAGAGCGTAAAAAGAAATTGACATTGGTGGACATAACCTAACCATGGTCTACTCGACAGACAAATCATAGCCCGCCTTCCTCTCACCAGCACCAACAAAAATTTTGGAGCTCTAAGTCCTAAGTACCGAGACCGTCCATTCGAAAACGGACCCGTGACCATGTCCACCACAATCCTAAAAAGAACCCACTTTGGAGACCGACACTCATGAAAAGACTAGCCTCGACTTCAAGACATAGAAGTGACTCAGGAGGTGTTAAAAACACTTTGCAAACTAAGAACCTACATATACAATCACGAGAATCCAAGGAAAATATCCGAATGGTATTATTATACGACCCAACAGCTAGAAACCGGGATTTTTGCATTCCTTTGGGTACAGGAGCAATATCCAAACATGCCACTTCAGCAGGCACCTCCTTTTTTACAACTTCCTGCAAGAATCCAGTAGCCATTTCTACCCAAAGTAAATAATCTCCCATCCACTTAGAGCAATAACCACCTGAAATAGGTTATATCCAACCTTAAGAATAGTTTGTTTTCCAGGAGTTCTCCATTCATCAATACGCCCGCTCTCCCTAATATACCGAATACCACTAGGATGTACTTGCATAAGAGAACCGTCACCTATCAAAGAGACAGCAAGTGAAGGTGTGGTACCAAGAAACAACCCACTCTCAGTAACCTCTTCGACAGTCTCTCCACTAATAGAAAGCACAAGAGTTGCATTCGCAAATGAAAAAACAATATCAGAATCGAATTCATCAGTAATGTTCTTTTTAACAGTCCAAACTGCACTTGGAACTCCTGGAAGCTGTGAGACTGCCAATTCACTGATAGCAAGTCCTGGTCTGCGTATTCTAAGAGAAGAACGCAGGCCTCGACCACAAAGTGTATATATTTGAGGGGTCTCTTCCTCAAAAATTTACCACCTTCATGCCCATAATGGGCATCAAACTGTCCAGCTGGTCAATTTTAACAACATTCTTTAGTGACCCGACAGTACCCGTTTGGGGAACGTCCAGTGCCAAAGTCACTGAATGGGTAGGTTTGAACAATATGGGTTGAAACCCCTCATCCGTTTCCATAGATGTAGCGGAGGATGACTCCACATGAGGATCAGTTCCCATAGCCTGGAATTGTATACAGCGTGATTCCCAAACTCTGATGCAGCAAACAAAACCCGTCTGAATTCATGACACACATTGCAGATGCCGTGGGCATGGTATCAAAATATATACTTTATTTTGATTTCCGTAACCCTCTCATTATTATCATAATCAAGGGTAACCTTAAAGACATCCCCATATTCGGTTTACAGCAGGAAGAAAAATATGGACTTGTGTTTATGCATAGTAGCAGAAACTATAACCTTTCAGGGACACACATAACTTGACAGAATTCTCAAAGTTAGAAAAACTAGCAACCAAATTATTAGCCATCTGCTCAAAATCAAAATCCCAAAAAACTATCACTCGTCGGTTAGTTGCTCATGATTAAGGAATAACCTCAAAATAGAGAAACCATTAACAGACACACCATAACACCATGTTAAACACGAATCCACGAACCAAGAGACATACAATAACAATATTAGACTCATGAATTAATAATCATACATTCATCCTCAGCTATAGCAGGTAGATAAATTACACCCGTTACAACTTACAAGTACATCCTAGATGTCAAAACCTTGTTCATACAATAAGAACTACCATATTAGAACTTTGCGATTAACATAAGATATAAAATTATTCAATTTCATAACTAACAAGCTTTCTTAAGTACAAAAATTAGAACCGTTAGTTTTATAGTTAGGAAGCTATATGAAATCCAGTAATGCGTTGGCTTCAAAGTTCCAATTTCCAAACCCTCTAGATTTTCCAAAGCTGTTACAGACACATCACCATGCCACCAGTCAGCAACCGAAATAACATGTAGCCGAAACCAAATAAAAGTGTCTGCAACATATAATACCCTAAGAATATGCTATTGTAAAATTTGTGATGCTGATTTATACACAACAAAACATCAGTCATGTTTTCATTCTTATTTTTGGGGCTAATGGCACGAATGATCAATTAGCTTCATAAAAATTCATATTTGACTTGATAGCTTCTTGTGACAAAAAAGACATTCTGTTGTGAAAACTGCCAAAAAGCTTGTAAGCTAGTGATTTGGATTCACAGTACACTAGCACGAAACCATCACACTTGACATATATAGTTTGCATAAAATGACCCGTGTTTGTAAAAAAAAGACTCAGTCTTATTGCTTTTCTAGAACGAGCAATGGCTTGTTTGCGGCGACGACTCAAACGCAAAGGATATTGAAATGTTATTCACTCCTTTTCAGGATATACAAAATGAATAGATTATATGGTCAAGATACACGGAGCATGTAGCTTACAATACATCAGCTGCTTGATCGACTTAGGTGGCTTGATGATACTCGTCAATCGTTTCTTTCATTCCATCCAATTTCTCAAGAACATATTCCACTTTCTTGCAGCAGATCTCGTTAGATATTCGAGCTATGTAATCAAAGTTCTCAAATTGACGGTACTCGCATGCACTCTTAATTTCTTCCCTCAAAGTCACATGTATATCCTATTGTACGTGATACAAGAATAAGTCAGCATCACTGAATGTCTTATAATAATAGAGGGATAAAAAACATGCTTAAAGCTTGAAAGCATATTTGTATGAAATAAATGAATACTATTTTTAATTGTAGCACGGGAAGAAAAGATAAAAACATTAAAAGGAGGCATATATGGTGTGTTATGATCCCACATCGACCAAGCAAGCATGGGACTGTCAAACTTATCCCTGGCGACATGTCGCCAGGGAAACTTTTGGGATTTGGCGGGTAAAAGCCCGCCACACATTTTGTGCTTAACTTTGAAACTAATTACGTATGGCAAAAGTTTCCCTGGCGACAAGTCGCCAGGGATAAGTTTGACAGGTTATTAGCAAAAATAATTATTTTTAAATACGATGGATGAAGTTTCCCTGGCGACATGTCGCCAGGGATAAGTTGGGACAAAGTTTCCCTGGCGTGTCGCCAGGGAAACTTTGGAGGGAAAATTTCGCGTTCTTTCACTTGGTATCTGATTTTGGACGGATTATCCCTGGCGACATGTCGCCAGGGAAACCCTAGTCAAACTTTGACCAAAAAGTAAATCTGCTTTATCACCACGTCAGCAATGTCGCCAGGGAAAAGGGTTATCCCTGGCGACATTTTGTCGAAACTCCGGTCACATGTTCCCACTTTTCTTGTAGTGGCGCTAGCTTTTTGAGTGAGTTCTAGACTTGGACTTATGAATTGTTGTGAGCCTGGTATGGGATTTCGTTGTTCGTATCAAGAAAACAAGATTGGGAAAATGTAAAACCTTCATTAACTGCATGAACTCGCTGCAGTGACTATTGACCAATTCCTTTCTAGGTCCGCTAGGGTTCGAGAATTCTTCCACGACCCCACCAGCAAGTTCCAGTACTCGAACTATCTTCTGAGAATAAAGGATAGGATCCAATACAAAGTGAATATATGAACTCTAGCATCTATTTCGATCTTAGTGTCGTTCTTTTATATGAATACTGAGCAAATTATTACCTTCTCAACAGTTTGGAGACGCTGCAACGATGCATTCTGGTTTTGTGAATCCATGCGCTCTGTTGAAAACTTGGATTATCCTGCACACAGTTCGTAAATAAAAGGTCTAGGTTTCGCAAGGTGGGAACTATTTTTAGGGGCCAATTAAACATTCTAAATAAATAAATAAAAAATAAACACATTTCAGTTATATTTTTTGTTTTTGGACTTCTTATTTGGGCCATTTATTTTGGTCTCGGGCCTTTCTAGACTAAAATAGTAAAACTTGATAAGGCTCGCATGCTTCACGTTCACGAGTCACGTATTTTGGAGCTCATATCGACTCGAAAATATACTCGAATAGCTCGAACTTGAGCTCGCCTTGTTATATTTAGTCAATTTCGAGTAGTTTGTCATTCAATCTCGAATAGATCGCGACTTGTCTCGTCTCGTTTATACCTCTTACTTGCTATCGCGGTATTACTCATAAAAATCTATAACCGAATTAAACCGATTTAAACTAAATGAATTTATTACTGAATCGGATATGTCAAAATCAAGCCACAACAGATTATATATTATACTTTCGGTTCAGTTTTACTTTCAGGGACCAAACCGAATTCACGTATATCTAACGTTTTTTATGCGTTTCTTTAACAGTGAATAGAGTTTGCACAAACACACTTAAAGCCCCGTTTGATTCGCCGTAATCCGACGTAATGGATGTAATTGTAATTCGATTACATTGCATAGGGCGTTTGGTTCGTGTAATGAAAGAAATTATAATTCACTTTACATTACGTAAGCTGTTTGATTTGCGATGTAATTGTAATCCAGACATTACAATTACATCCATTGAGAGAATTCAGATTACATATGTAGTTGGATGGAAGGTTATGAATTACTTATATTTTAAAAAATCAGCATTTATAAATAATAATAATAATTATTATTAAGATTATTTTTATTTTATTTTATTTTATTATAACATTACTTTTTTTTGTTATAGCTAAAAGAAGTGGAGGCTCAGATAGTATCTCGACTTCCCACTAATCTTTTGTAAATTCTTTAAAATTAATAAAAAAATAATTGTTATTGCTATTCTAATACAATGATCTTTTTTAAAAAATATTATAAATTATTATTATTAAAAAAGATATTTTATATTATTAATATATTAATATGGTAATTATTATCAAAATAATTAATATAAAAATATTAAATATTATTTTATTGTTTTATATTAATTGTTATTAAAATATAAATAATATAAATAATATAAATAAATACTATTATTATTATTACTATTACACTATTTATACATTAAATTATAATAAAATAATAATAATAAATATTATTACTATAATCATTATTATTTATTATTAAATATTACTAAATATATTGTTAAATATTATAATAATAACTTTATTATTTATTATTTTTTATTATGAACATCACTTTATTATTATTATTCAAATTTTCAATTATATATTAATATTATTATATTTTTTTACTTTTATTATTAGTATTTTATTTTTATTTATTGTTTTATTTGTATTATTATTATTTATTATTTATCATTTTTAATTATTATTATTCCAAAAAAAATTTTAAAAAATTGAATTACATTTCGTTGGTAAATAACCAATCAAATTGATTAAATATATTAATTACAATTACAACGTATTACAACTACAAAAAAATACATTTCAATTACAATTTATTTAAATTACAATTTCTTTCACTAATTACAATTCTTTTCAAAATATTTTGATAAACAATTGCCCACTAATAGTTGATTTTCATGTTCGTTCGTATTACAAGAACATGATGAGTCCACACTCAAAACACAAAGCCCACTAAAAACATAAGCCCAATAAGCTACTTTTAAAAAGTTACTGTAAAATACAATAGATCCAACAAAAAACCTTGTTATCCCAACCTTAAATATCCAGTATAAAACTAGTCATCCAACATTCATAAAACCCTAGCCACAAACACTTAAACAAAACACAAACTCCATTGTTAGAAAATCTTGAGTTCTGTTATGCATACTAAAGGCACACCAGGAATAAATTACATGTCAATATTTGTTTGTTCATGGTGTGCCTTTATTATGCGTAAGTCTACTTGTTCAAATATTTGGGTCTCCCATGGGATAGCATTTTCTTATCTTAGATATGTCAATCCTATATTGTTAAATAATATGGGGAAGAGGGTATGATGTTTTTCATTGCTAGTTGTTTGGATTCATCATACGATTTTATAAATTTTTCCCCAAATATTAAAAACAAACACAAGTATAATGCTTGTGAACCGATTAATATATGGTTTCCAAGTTTCGCTCTTCTGTTACATTTTTTAAAAGCATGTATGTTATGTTCTATGTGTTTCTGTTTTGTTTAAGCTGATATAAATGAATTTAAATGTTGAAGTAAGTTTTTAAAACTAACTAATTGTTACCGAAGGGTTAATTTGAGTAAGTTTTTGTGATGGGTTAGCTTACTTTCGTGTATTATTGTTGTTTGGTGATTGCTGTAACTAGGGGTGTCAATATTTCTGACCCGACCCGAACCTGACCCGACCCGAACCCGACCCGAGCATATTCGGGTCGGGTTACTCGGGTTGAAATTTCAATTCGGGTTAGTCGGGTCAACCCGACTAACCCGAATTCGAAATCGGGTCGGACATCGGGTAAAATATTTATGCTTAATTCGGGTTCGGTTCAACCCGATTGACCCGAATAAGAATTTTTTTTATTTTTTTTATTTTTAAAATTAAAATTAAATATAATTTCTATTAAAAAAATTAAAAAAAAGTTTTTTTTTATATTTTACCCGTAGTCGGGTTGACCCGAACCCGAATAGACCCGACCCGAATAGACCCGAACCCGACTAACCCGAGTTCAACTCGGGTCGGGTTCGGGTAAAATATTTTTACCCTCAAACCGAATTCAACCCGACCCGAATAACCCGAACCCGACCAACCCGATCCGATTCCCACCCCTAGCTGTAACTCCATCACTAAGTGATAATTAGCTTTTTATAGGAATTATAAAGTGCGCATTTCATAATCCGGGCTTCAACCTCCCGTACATTGTTTTAGACGTTATTAGACCCATACCCCGTGGAAGATTAGATGTTATTTTTTTTATTTTAAAAACCGGGCTCAAATAACTTGTATCATAGAACTTATAAAGAACTTGAACTTGACTCAATACAATCAAGTTGAGCTCAAACCAGCTTATATACAACCTTGCTATTTATACTTGTATGTCAGGAACCAATCTTAGCAAGCTGTGAATATTAGTACACTTGTTTCATTCTGCAAGGGCATATAACAACATTCATAGATTTGGTTAGTAGAGCGTTTAAATGTCTAGAACGAAGCCTTATGAGTAGTTACAACCATGTATTCGTTTACATTTTTCAATCCACCAAATGTCTAGAACGAAGCCTTATGAGTAGTTACATCCTTGTCATGTGTCATATGTCAACCCACCAAATGATCTTAAAGCTTACCTAATCTCACATATATCGTCCTCGTGTTTTTTATTCGGTGGATCATATATGGTATGCAAAAAACTTACAAATCATGTCTAATTTATTAACAATATCTAAACGATCGTTAAAAAGTTCTAACGTAATATAGATGTATACACACACCAATGTGTAAGGGACACCTCCAAAAAAAATTAACACATACAATTGGTCCTCTTGAATGATTTATGTTTGCTTAATCTTAAACTAATCCAGATATATTTTACCCAAAAACTAATCCAGATATGAGCGTAATATACACAAGAATGAGCTACTAAACTTCTAATTGCCAACTTGATGAGCAATTAAATAAAATTAAAGCTAAGAGTGGAAACGAGTCGAGCCGAGCTCGAGCTCGGCTCGTTTAGGTTTTATAAATCTCAAGCTCGGCTCGTTTTGAGCCTTATTATTTAGGCTCGGGTTCGGCTCGTGGTATGCTTGACAGGCTCGAGCTCGGGTCATTTATACGATTTGAAAATGTAAAAATAAATTCGGCTCGAGCTCAGCTCGTAAAATATCTAAATTGAGCTCGTTAATAAGCTTGTTATTAAGCTCGTATATAAAATATTAGGCTCGTCAAGACTCGCGAACCCAAATGAGCTTTATACGTAAAGCTCGGGCTCGAGCTCGTTTAATAAACAATCTGCAACTTAGGCTCAACCTCAGGATCGAACTCGTTTAAACTCGGCTCGTTCGAGCTATCTACTGATTCGATCTCGAGCTTTTCACAAACAACTCAGCTCATTTTCACCCCTAGCTAAAGCTATTAAATATATATATTCTACTTACACAGAATGACACAAACACTCTACTCGTTTGACATTTAACACGGATTCTTTGTTATTTACCGACTTATGTATGCAAATTCATTAACACTTGTTAACGCTAAATATCATTACACACCATAAACTCGACTCTTTTCAAAACTAAGAGTAAGTGTGATACGGATCCAACCCTACCGGATGAAGACCCGCCGTGCTTGCAACAAACAGGCGTCCAAAGTGGTTAGGACCGGCCCAACTTTTGTGACTCACTCCAGCCAAAATAAGAGATAGTTTATTTCCTTCCGTATCTTTTATATTTTGTTGAGATTGCGTTTTATTTGTTTCCTTTTTGTCATTGGTTCGTTTCTTATTTAAAGACATTGTAATCTCTTTGGTTGGGGGAGAAAAAATAATAACAGATATTATTGAAGAATACTTCTCACGTTATTATCCGGTTGGCCGGAATTAACAATCCGTCGAAAACGATTTGGTTGGCCAAGCGTCATCGCCGCTAGGGTTTTGCCTAGGTATTTTGCCTCCGCTTATACGAATCCGTATCAAGTGGTATCAGCGAGCTCAGGTATCTCGAGATTTCTGCACCAGGAAGAGATCGCCTACACCAACACCGTCGATTCGCCGCCGGAGGCAATGGTAACAATGAACGTGATCCCCGCGACGTCGAGATTGAAAAACTTCGTGAACGGATTCGAGAACTCGAAGTCAATCCTTTTAATCGATATGAAAGACAATATGAAGAAACACCCACTGAATCAGATAGAACCGAGTTTGAAATTTTTTTTCATGACCAGCCACCACAAACACCTTCTGATCGTCGCCGCCGTAACCCTCCTCCACCACCACCTGATCCATTACGTTCGTTGGGTCTCCGTACTGACATACCGGAGTTTGAAGGTCGCCTACAACCCGATGAATTCTTAGATTGGTTGCAAACAGTTGAACGTCTATTTGATATTCGGGATATTCCAGATCGCCTTAAGGTAAAGATCGTTGCCCTGAAACTTAAGAAATCAGCGTCCTTGTGGTGGGAACATGTTCAAACGCAACGTTATCGGGCAGGAAAACATAAGGTCGACTCATGGGACAAGATGAAAAAGTTATTAAAGGCGAAGTTCCTTCCAGTTACTTACAAACAAGACTCCTATCTTGATTACCAAAATCTGAAACACGGCTCCTTAACGGTGGAAGAACTTATTGGGGAGTTTGAACGTTTACGTATGCGTTGTGGGGCCGAAGAAGACGAAGAACAGCTTATAGCTCGTTTCTTGGGTATCCTCAAACCGGAAATAGGAGACGTCGTTTCCTTACAACAATATTATTCTTTTAATGACGTGTGTAAGTTGGCATTACGGGTTGAAAAACAACTCCTTCAAAAGAACAGATTTTTTCTCAAACAACCGATTACCAACCAAAAACCCACACCCGCACCACAAGCCGGGACCAGTAAAAAGAGACCCAACACCACCCGCCAACTCACAACCAGGAAGTTCAGCCCTTCTTCGATGTTTCAAATGTCAAGGATTCGGCCATCTAAAGCGTGACTGCCCCAACAAACAGTTAGTCGCTTTCATGGACGACACAGAGCCACAATATGACACAGATGGAGAGGAAGAATCTGACATTATTTACCCGGATAAGGGTGAACTGTTGGTATCTCGCAGGCTCCTACACGCGACTGTAGGGGATGATGAAGATGACACAAAGTGGCTACGTCACAACATTTTTCGCACCAATTGCACCTCAAAAGGGAAAGTTTGTACTGTGATTGTCGATGGTGGGTCTTGTGACAACATGGTGGCTACTACCATGGTTGAAAAACTCGGGTTAAAACTGCACGATCATCCAGATCCATACCAGTTAACATGGTTAAAAAAAGGGAATTTGTTGAAAGTTACGCATAAGTGTCTCATCCAATTTTCCATCGGTAACAAGTATGCGGATGAAATTTGGTGTGACATAATTCCAATGGATGCTTGTCACTTGTTATTAGGACGCCCGTGGCTTTATGATCGACGTGTTAAACATGACGGTTTCCGCAACACTTATTCTTTCAAAAAAGATGGGTTAAGCATTACCTTGGCCCCTCTTCACCCACGAGATGACCCGGCCACTTCGGCTACATTGACCAAGGCTGATTTTATTGGTCTTGCTAAGCTGCCATCCATCACACCAGTTTTTAGCTTAGTTTTGCTCGAAGAGAACGAACCCGGAGGAGACATACCACCAGAAGTCTTGCCACTGTTTCGTGAATTCTCTGACATTTTTCCCAATGATATCCCTGCAGGCCTCCCATTGGTACATGAAATTCAACATTGCATTGATTTTATACCAGGTGCTAGTATTCCCAATAAACCTGCGTACCGAATGAACCCGAAGGAATTTTCCGAACTCCATCGACAAGTGACCGAGTTACTGGAAAAGGTCTTGTCCGGGAGAGCATGAGCCCTTGTGCAGTACCCGCCTTACTTGTGCCAAAACCAAACGGTACTTTCCGAATGTGCATCGATAGTAGAGCGTTAAATAAAATTACTATTAAGTATCGTTTTCCAATTCCACGCTTTGATGATCTTCTTGACCAGTTGCATGGGGCAACCATATTTTCGAAAATTGATTTACGTAGTGGGTACCATCAGATTCGTATGCGTCCAGGTGACGAGTGGAAGACGGCTTTTAAGACTCGTGATGGATTATATGAGTGGATGGTTATGCCTTTCGGGTTGTCAAATGCCCCTAGCACTTTCATGCGTTTAATGAATCACATTTTTAAGGCATTCATTGGTCGTTTCATGGTGGTATACTTTGATGATATATTGGTTTATAGCACGAGTTTGGACGAACATCTTCGCCACCTTCAGGACATTTTCAGCATTTTACGGGAACAAAAGTTGTATGCCAATGAAACAAAGTGTCATTTTCTTAAACAGGAGGTGATTTTTTTGGGCTACCTGGTCTCGGGTACGGGTATTCACATGGACACATCCAAGATTGATGCGATTACCACATGGATGACTCCTACTTCATTACATGATGTGCGAAGTTTTCACGGACTCGCCTCTTTTTATCGCCGTTTCATACGGGATTTCAGTACCATCGTGGCTCCTATGACGGAATGTTTGAAAAGTAGCAAGTTTGTTTGGTCCCCAGCTTCTCAGGCCGCATTCGACAAGTTAAAAATAGCGGTAACCGAAGCACCCGTTCTTGCTTTGCCTAACTTTAATCATGTTTTTCAAGTTGAATGTGACGCTTCCGGCCTTGGAATTGGCGGAGTTTTGAGCCAGTTGAACCGCCCTATCGCTTTTTTTAGCGAAAAGTTCAATGAGACGACGTCGCTATAGTACTTACGACAAGGAATTCTATGCCATTGTTCGTAGCTTGGATTATTGGAGACATTATTTGTTGCCTAGTGAATTCATTTTGTACTCAGATCATCAGGCTCTAAAATTTATTCAGGGGCAGGCCAAGTTGAATCCGCGTCACGCCAAATGGGTAGAAACCTTACAAGATTTTACGTTCGTCATTAGGCATAAATCCGGGACAGCCAACACGGTAGCCGATGCTTTAAGTCGTCGCCCTAGTCTCATGGTTATAACTACTGCACAGGTGGCGGGTTTCGAACCTCTGAAACACTTATATGCGGATGATCCAGATTTTAAAGAGGTGTGGGCAAAGAGTGTTTCAAGTCCGTTTCGTGATTATGTTCGACGGGACGGGTTGCTATTTAAAGGACGTCGTTTGTGTGTCCCAATCTCGTCATTTCGTGAAGCCATTATCCTGGAATGTCATCAAGGGGCTTTAGCGGGACATTTTGGACGTGAGAAAACAATTTCACTTGTGGGAGAAATATTTTTTTGGCCAAAACTTGTGAGAGATGTGATGAAAGTTCTTAATCGGTGTCGTGTGTGCCATGTTGCCAAGACGCACAACACAAACCAGGGCCTTTACACCCCTCTCCCTACGCTAGCAGCTCCGTGGGAGGATGTAAGTCTCGATTTTGTTCTCGGGTTACCACTTACGCAACGAAAGAAGGATTCTATCATGGTTGTTGTAGACCGTTTTTCAAAGATGGCACATTTCTTTCCGTGTTCTAAAACGTATGATGCTTCACAAGTTGCTCGATTGTATTTTTCTGAGATCGTTCGGCTGCATGGGGTTCCAAAAACAATCACATCGGACCGGGATGTGAAGTTTATTAGTCATTTTTGGAGGACACTTTGACAGCGTTTGGGGGGCAAAACTTCAGTTCAGCACGTCTCATCACCCTCAAACCGATGGCCAAACTGAAGTCACGAACCGGATTTTGGGTAATCTGTTACGTTGTTTGGTGGGGGACAATACGAAGCAATGGGATCTTGTTCTTCCACAGGCGGAATTTGCTTAAAATCGCTCAAATCATAGTTCGACGGGGCGAAGTCCGTTCTTCGTTGTATATGGCAGGAATCCATTTACTCCACTAGACCTTGCTCCCTTGCATGGTCTCGACTCGTTCAGCGCTGATGGTGATGCACAAGCTGCCCAAATTAAATTGCTACATGAACAGGTGCATGACCAAATTACAAAGCACAATTTGCAATATCAAGCCCGCGCAAACAAGCATCGCACACGTGTAGTGTTTCACGAAGGTGACCTTGTGTGGATTTTTTTGCGTCGTGAACGTTTCCCCCAAGGCCGTTTTGGGAAGCTACATCCACGGGCTGATGGCCCGTTTCGTGTGCTCAAGAGGATTAATGATAATGTGTACAAGATTGACTTGTCGGGGCATTATGGGGTATCCGCTACCTTTAATGTCGCCGATTTAAGGCCTTACACGGCTGATGGTGAGTTCGAAGGTGACTCGGAGTCGAGTCGTTTTTTAGAGGGGGAGGATGATACGGATCCAACCCTACCGGATGAAGACCCGCCGGGCTTGCAACAAACAGGCGTCCAAAGTGGCTAGGACCGACCCAACTTTTGTGACCCACTCCAGCCAAAATAAGAGATAGTTTATTTCCTTCCGTATCTTTTATATTTTGTTGATATTGCGTTTTATTTGTTTCCTTTTTGTCGTTGGTTCGTTTCTTATTTAAAGACATTGTAATCTCTTTGGTTGGGGGAGAAAAAATAATAACATATATTATTGAAGAATACTTCTCACGTTATTATCCGGTTGGTCGAAATTAACAATCCGTCGAAGACGACTTGGTTGGCCAAGCGTCATCGCCGCTAGGGTTTTGCCTAGGTATTTTGCTTCCGCTTATACGAATCCGTATCAAAGTGGGTAATCAAATTTAGAGATCGTTGTAAAGTACATAATACTATAGCGTTTGACATCCTTGGGTTTAATGCATAAAACCGGATGTACACGTAACCATAGCCTAGGCGGATCTAGAAAGTTCGGATCGGAGGGTCACATTTTGATATTTTTTGTAAACTACACTACAATATGATTTTTAAAGGAATTAAATTATAAAAAACCTTAAATATTTTCAAAATTTTAGACTAAATTTTTTTCACTAAAGGGTCACATAACCCTGATGACCCTATCCTGTCTCCACTCTAAAGGCAGCGGTTCAAACATGATCAGCTTTAACAATTCTTGCCTATTTTATATCGGTGCAATTGTGCATCATAATTGAACTCATGTATTTTACATTTGTTTCTTTATCAATCTTTACTACTTTTACTTTTGGTATTTTTTATAGGTGTAGACCATAACATAAGGGAGTAATATACATGGGCGTATTTATATTAGAGTCGGGTGTGATACGAGATACAACTTATTTTTTGTCACGAAATATAATTTTTTTATAAAATAATAATTTTTCCAACACGTGCAACACTTATTTTTACTTAAGGTGATGCAACTTTAGTACTAATAATCATAAAATAAATTAGTGCAACACCTCAATGTTAATCATAGGTCCGCCTCTGGTAATGTATAAATAGAGCCGAGCATGGCAGACTTAAAACCGACTCGGACATGAAAATAAGACCGGACTGACTCGAACAGTATCGGGCAATTTCGGTCTAGTCATCTGTCCGAGGTTTTGAACCATTTTGGTTTTCGGTCCGATATGTTCCGGTTCGGTCTTACCCAAAATTTCTCCGATTATACTTAATAGGACCGGACCGGTCTATCTCGGTCCGGTCTCAGTCTAAGTTTCGGACCATTTCGGTCTAGGTCCGATCCGACTTTGATCGGTCTGATCCGGTCCAATACGAGCCCGATGCTCAGTCCTATATATAAGTGACTCTTATTAAATTATTTGTTGCCGAAAAAACAAAAAACATTGCTTTTTAAAAACCGTTAGATTTTAGTTACACGAACAATCTAATCAAGTTAGCACTTAACATAAATTCTTGTGATTTTCCAACTTATGTAAGGCAAATTCATTAACAGTTGTTGATGCTAAAGATCATTGCCCTCATCATACTCAACTTCTTTCGAAACTAAAACTAAGGGATGGTCGATTTGAGAAATTGTTGTAAAAATACTCGTACAATTTTGGACCTACAGTTGCAAGTGGGTCACGGGACATGGTAAAAAAATTAGAAATTGAGAATGTTGATTGAGGTGGTATGTGGCTTGGTAAGTATGATGTTTCCCAAACCCGATGTACCCGGATCAAATCCTCGCCTAACCTAAGTATAACCGTAACTTTTTTGTTCCTTTAACTATGATGTAAAGACCCTCAAAATCTACTTTTTATATCTCTTTAAAGTTTTTACGTTTTCTTATTTTTTTTTTATTTTTTTTAATTTGATATATATTATAAAACAACGAGACAGTAAGCGCGAGAAAAATATATAAATTTAACAGATCAATGTACTAAACTGTCAAAAAGTAAAAAAAAACTGATTAAAAATACGTTTGACCGTAAACACGAGAGGATAAGAGGATAAAATAAAAAAAAGTTGTTCTCATTGGACTTTTTATATGTGGCAGAGTGTACGAATAGTAACACCCACATATATTTCAAGTTTTGAACTATACTTTTAAGTTTAATAAATTACCATGATCTACTCTTATCAAAGTGAATTACCCAAAATAAACACTATTTGAGTATTTCTCCACATTACAAAAATAGACATGGTGAGCAAATACTTTAGTTTTAAATAGCTCGCTATATCCCGTCTTAAGGCGCGCAAAAATTTGAGGCGTGACCTCCACGCTACGCAATAGGTCAAGGCGTGCTACGACATGATGTTGAAGGTTTATGAAGTTCATAACAATTATTAAAACCCCTAATATGGATCAAAGCACACAAAGCGGAAGCGATTTAACAAGATCATAATAATAACACAATTATAATTAATCGAATTAGGGTTACATACATTTATCCTAGCGAAGATCCACAAGATCACCAACGAATCACCAATTAGGGTTTATGACAAACACTACCAAGATGTAGTCTAAAGTAAGACTACATTACGTTCTTGTACACACGTAATACAACGAGCTAACCGTGATTCTAGCACGTGTAAACCGAGATTCTACACTTGTGGAATATCTACCCAACAACCCTAGAGAGGGGCTAGGACTAGATTATTGTTGAACCAAAACCAAAGGATAAAAGGAACCCTAAAAAAGGTGTTTTTCCTTTGGAGTTTGATCAAACAAAGAAACCAAAACCAAAGGTTAAAAGGAACCCTAAAGAGGGTGTTTGCCTTTGGTTTTAGTCGCAGAAAGAGAGAAAGAAAAGAGAATGGGATAGAAAATAATGAAAGCCATGGGGTGTTTATATAGGCTTGGCAAATCTTATTCTCCAAGTAATAAACCAATTAGGAAACAATATCACCCCTTGGGCCTTGTATAATCGGCGGTGGAAGCCCACCCATGGGGTCTTCCGGAACTTTCCAGTTTCCTTCTTTTCTCTTCTATTTAATTCCATAACGGTCGTTTATACTTAACTTTTAATTATTAACGATCGTTAGTTAAGCTTCGGTTTAATTTAATAAATATATTTACTAAATAAATTAACCCTTTACGTAATGTGTGCAATCCCGTAATCCCGAGTTCGATCCTAACACACGACTATTTACATTTAAGTCCATAAAACTTCCAGCTCCCACTTGGACATATTTCAAAATATCGTGATCACATTGGTTAGCGTCTAGTTACACGCCAATGCCTAGTCCGATCTTGAGTAAGGTCTCTTGGATAAAACCTTGTAATGATTTACTATCATTATTATTATCCTTTCATTTCAAATACAACGTTAATAGGATATGGATCTCAGTCATTCCTTACATTAACCATTATGTTTCTCGTTTACGGATATAACAAGGTCACCAAAACAAATTTGGGTGCGGCCGCACAATATCTTACTACTCCCCCGAGGGGCCCAGCTGTATTATACTTCAAAATAATTTTGAAGGAAACAAATCCCATATTAACTACAAGCAAAACTTATGAATTTTGCAACACTTCTGAAAATAACCCTTATAGCTACCAGTTACGTTTATCGTTAGATTATTTCACAGAAATGCACTAGATCCACTACAGTTTCCTGGTATCTCAGGTCTAAGGATAACTATTTACGATTTACTTGATGACAAAGATCCATAAAGTAAAATCATATAGTTGGGATAAGTCCAATATTTGATTCATCAAATATCACCCAAAATTGACCAATATACTTTCAAGTATACTCTGTCACTATTTGAATTGTCTTAGTTTAATAATATTCCCATATTATTAATCGACATCGGACATTTAAAAATATCATAATATTCATGGATTAAAACACGTAAAATATGATACAAAACTAAATAACAAGAATAAACGAAACCTAATCTTTATTCTGTTAAATAATAATGTCTTAACATCCTTTATCCAAATACTAAAAATAGATCAATTCATAAAACTGGTACATGCATCATGCCTCTAGTAATGACATTCATACCTGTTTGGCAAAACATAAAATAACCAATCTTGACCTATTGGAATTTTGAGAATACTTTATTCAAGAATTCAGTTAATTGAAATTCTTGTACATGTGCATTCAAATAGTTTGATATTGCCACATAGTATCAAAATTGTGAAACATCCTTGATCACCAATTTCCTAAACTTCCAAAACACATTTGACGTTCAAAGTATTATAATTCTTTAATGTATAATGTAACTTTAATCAACATGTCATCTACAAAGATCCCATGACTAATATTGAGTGTTACCTCAATTATATCTTCTCAAGTTTTACAACTTGTCATAAAAGATATGAATATGTTACCTTTAATATCTATTATGTAATGTGTGATTGCAACCAAACCTCCAAATTTGTTGGCTATGATAATTTGCACAACGATTGACAAATTATTCATCTATAGCATATGGAAGCTGATCCAAGATTTAGGATGTTATTCTATTTCCAAACATATTCCTTCAAAATATTCATTACACAAGTTATTTAATAAATTTTAAATAGATCACTATATTCAAATCATCATGCATTTTAGGCATGATATAAATACAACACGACACACATGAGAATTTCTCAAACTAGATTTAGATTTCTTCATGTTCTAAATATCCATATAAATTTACTACATGGCATACTATGTTGTATTTCCACCGCATAAATAAATAAATTTATTTGTTCCAAGGTTATGTATATCTTATTTTCTAAATCTACAAAGCAAAGTTTCATCTCAAATGTAAACCAAATCAACATTTAATTTGAATAAAAACTTACTTTCTTACATGTCTACTTGACACATATAATTCAAGAAAATAACCATAATACTCCCACTAGCTTTTAGGAATACTCAGAAATCATCTTATTCAAATTTAAATCTAATCTTGGATTTCAAATTAAACATAAGAATAATCTCCTAGATGCATGCTTTTATCCATTCATGGATAATTTCATTTTGTACTTTTCCAAAGATTTATTTTGAAGTAATAAACTCATTTTGATTACTTAAGTCCTTGCTCAAGTAGTCATTCAAGAATTAGTTCATACATATCCAAATTTTTCAATTTAAAATATGACCATCAAAATCTTTATACATTTAATGTGTTTAGGAAAGAATATTCAATCATAATTAATTACTTAAATGTGATTAATAAACTATTCACAATACATACATTAAATATGTGTACAATTTTGTCCATATAATTTCAACATAAAGATTAAGCCACCACAATTGGCGTTTTCCTTCCTTTGATGAAACTTATCTCCAATTTCTAGTCAAACTATTTAAGATAAACCAAAACCGAAATTTGATTATCTTGTTGGACAACATCTATAACAATCATAGTATGAGTAGTTTACCCAAAACAATATTTGGTAACAAATCACACAATTATTTGTAACTCATAATTCTCAGCATATAAATCGCATATCTGAGATATCCTTACGGACCTATGACATAAATTCCTTTATCTTGAGAGTTAGCTTTTACAAGCCTTCCTCATGATAATTACTAGTGTATTTCAGAAGATTATGTATCTTGTAATTTTATCTTTCAAGATCAAAACTCCCACTTGCTTTTAGTAACTTAAAATTACTCTTTAAATACATAGCAAATAGATCAACACTCCAACGTTATCTATATGGGACATTACAAAACACAATGACAGTTCCATACTCTTTATTTTCTAAACAATCCACTTCATAAGTAGTTTAGCAAAATTCGAACTTCATTTAAGATATAACGTGATTCATCACATTCCATATATAATGGTATCTTATTAATCTTCTTAGCTCAAGTCATACTCAACGTTCTAACCTTGATATCTTTTGGAATAAAGGAAGATATAGTTATCTTGAATCAAACATCACCATCATATTGAGAATTTTGATTCTCCTAATGAACATACCATAACAATGATGTATTTAATTTAGGGAAATATTGTAAGTCAATCTTAACAATATTTAAGATAAATATATATATTTAGGCTTACCTATATACCAACTAAATCATCTTAATTTTATAATAGATTTCCTAACCATTTTGCACGCTTTATAACTCAAGTACTTCTAATACAAAGTCACTTCATTTCCATGTCTTTAGAACATAAACGTCTTACTTTATATTATACGTCTTTCAAGACTTTATGTTTGTGACTTTATTCAATAAATCATAAACACGTATAACTAAAGTAATCATGAACACCACTAGGCTTCAATAATCTTTTCAAGTTAATTCACTACTATGTCAATTTATGTAATTTCAAGAATACACAAATATTTAACTTTAGTAGAATAAGATTACTCTATGTATTTATGTCATTCAATGAATTGTCCATTTTAAGAAACCGCAAAATAATCTACGTCCGATCTTACGACATGTGGATATTTTACCCCTTGTGTTTATAATTTAGTCCAAGCTCTTACATGACTAAATCAAAACAACAAGTGTTTCTTAATATGAATGATATATATACTTTTAAGTAGTCTTCTAATCATATTGACACATGATCTAACTTTCATCTAATATTAATTAGATTGTTAGTATCTTATCTTGAAGACACGAGAATCATATCTTTATTAGTTGTTTCTTGCACACAATGTTCATTTCTCCCACTTGTGCATGGAACAACCTCATATATTAGATAAACATCATGTAACATCCCGCCTACTCAGACCACAATATTGTCCGCTTTGCCCGCAAGCTCACGGCTTTGCTTTGTGGCCTTCTTGTGAAGACTTCCCGGCAGGTCACCCAAGCCAGTACTACTCTCCCATGAGCAC
This sequence comes from Glebionis coronaria, assembly GCA_025667525.1. Lineage (NCBI taxonomy): Eukaryota > Viridiplantae > Streptophyta > Magnoliopsida > Asterales > Asteraceae > Glebionis > Glebionis coronaria. The sequence goes on from CM046879.1 coordinate 554,451,046, forward strand.
GCTTAACTGCCAACTCCTAAGAACCCCACTTGTAGTAGAACACAAAACGCGTTGTGTCATGAGAAGGAGACTGTTATCTTATGAACCATGGATCTCTCCTGGCCACAGCCGATGTGGGATTTGCCTAGGGTGTCACAATCACCCCTCCTTCGGGACTCATCGTCCTCGATGAGGTTTGCCCCACCATCCTGAACGGCTCAGGAGTGGCTCTGATACCACCTGTAACATCCCGCCTACTTAGACCACAATATTGTCCGCTTTGCCCGCAAGCTCACGGCTTTGCTTTATGGCCTTCTTGTGAAGACTTCCCGGCAGGTCACCCAAGCCAGTACTACTCTCCCATGAGCACGCTTAACTGCCAGCTCCTGAGAACCCCACTTGTAGTAGACCACAAAACGCGTTGTGTCATGAGAATGCGACTGTTATCTTATGAACCATGGATCTCTCTTGGCCACAGCCGATGTGGGATTTGCCTAGGGTGTCACACATCACGTATAACGTTCGTCTATACAAAATATGATTGTGTCACATATATTAGCTTGTACAAGTAGATGTAGAACCACTTGATCAACAAGAATCCATACATGAATATCCTTGGAGATAATAGTATCAACAATTCGAAAGTAATTATCTTAGAACATACTAAAGATAATATGGGTTATTACCAAGACAACAAGGCTTGTAACTCCCACTAAATTAGAGAATGTTTTAATAGACTCAAAATCAGTAATACAACACAATTCTCCCACTGAACTTGACAACATTGAAAATATTTCATAATCGGTGAAAATAATTAGTGTTGTGTTTACTTTCTTACACTTTTGAAAAACACATTCGTAACAATTACTTATAGTGTTTAAGAGTGTACTCTACTTCGTAAATGATGACTTATCCATGAATTGCTTTTAACTTGAAATACTTGACATGCAATTTCTTCCTTAATAGGTCTATCAACCCCACAATGGTATGTAGTGCCTATAAATGGTCAAAGCACAACTACTAGACAAAAATGCTAGTTTGCCTTATAACCAATCAGCGGTAACTTTTAATAACTCAAAATATGCACTTTTCTTAACTATTAAAGTTTGCTATGAGTTATGTATTTTGAATTTGGCATTTCTAAAATTCATATAACTCCTTCATTCATGAAAAGAGTTTAGGTTTATTTTTTCATTGTAAATTGACTCTATCCTCAACCATACAGTTTATAGATCAATAAATGAATAAAACCCCTTTTACGTTGTAACGTTGCATTAATACATTGCAAAAGAATTTACAAAATTCAATCTTAGTATTTTCGATAATACCATTCAAGAAAATAAAATTACCCCGATAATAATAACCATAGTATTTTCCTTGAAAACTAGAATCCAAAATGACATAATTTCATCACATTAGTTGATCTGCTAGCAATGAAAGTATTCAAGATGGTAACTTGTCGAACAATGATTGACAAACAAATTTGCAATTTCTAGATATTTAAGGGATTTACATTGCCAAAAGTCATTTTGCATTGTAAACATGTTTCATCCCTTCTTTATGCCTTAAGTTTCTAGATCTTACTGAGTAACTCAATTAATTCGACTAATCTAAAGAACGTAAAACCTTCATGTGCAATCTTATTCAGTCATGAAGTTTTCTCTCCATTACAACATCGTCCAGAATCTCCTATGATGAAAATTGTAACTTCAAATGTTCGTCAATTAGATGGTATATGACTTAAATTTTAAGGGTATTGATTTTGGTGTCAAAATCATGTATGGAGAAGCATGCATACATCTCCATCGCATAAGTTTAATAAAACTTTTAGTAAACTTTTTGGTGAGACTAAAATTTCATCATATATTTGCAAGTTGAGGTATTGGTTAAACCAATTAAAGATTTTACCCACAACTAAATTCACACCGTACTTTTTCTAGAACTTAGCTAAAACACAAAGCAATAACCTTATTCATTGTGTTTCAGATGCGAATTTTTGCGGTTAAATCATCCTTAAGGAATTATGTAAATAATAACTGTAGGTAATTCCAACTTTGACGCACAGGCAAGCCGGGAATTTGGTCAGCGCTGAAGCATAACACCTCCTTCCTTAACCGGGTACATGACCAGCAGTGCGTTATACCCACTTAATAGTTTGTCAAAGTTGAGTAGGCCGTTAAGTTATTATTGCAATTCTAATCAACGCAAATCATATGCCAATTAGATCTCAAAAAACAATTCATTAATTTTTATATGATTTAGTCCATATTAATTTTCTTGTAAAAAATTACCTTTGTTTACAACATACAATTAAAACAAAAACGTATGAAAACAAGTCGGTACAAAAAAACCTAAATCATAAACACATAATAACAATTTATATGTGCAATAAATAAATCAAATAGCCACATGCATACGATTTATTCAATAAATAATATCAAATCTAGGTTTTTATATTCATATAAAAGTATTCCCTAATTTTAGATTTATTGAATCAAATAAAGCATGTAGCAAAACACGTAACAATTACCACATAAAACATATGATCCATGAAAAACATGCATGTTCAGCACGGATCTCCCACATAACTTAACAAATCTCTACGGATCGAAACATTAATTCACATAACATATGCAATTCATCAAAGTTCCACCCAGATCACTTAACAATTAATTAAATCACTACGGATCGTAACCTTAAATACATGACATAACAATTAATCATGTAATTATCTAAAGATCAAAACATGCAATTTTAGGGTTTCACAAAAAAAAGCATTTTTTTTTATTTTATAATCGGCTAAAAAAAACTAAACCGATTTTTTTTAAATCGAATTTAAAAAAAAAACAAAAACCTAAATTTTCTTTTCAAAAAAAAAAACATGTAGTTTTAACTCAAAACAATTATTAGTTAAAAAACAATATTTAGATCTCGATAATTATAACATGTTAAAACGACTCTCGATGCCACTGAAGGTTTATGAAGTTCATAACAATTATTAAAACCCCTAATATGGATCAAAGCACACATAGCGGAAGCGATTTAACAAGATCATAATAATAACACAATTATAATTAATCGAATTAGGGTTACATACCTTTATCCTAGCGAAGATCCACAAGATCACCAACGAATCATCAATTAGGGTTTATGACAAACACTACCAAGATGTAGTCTAAAGTAAGACTACATTACGTTCTTGTACACACGTAATACAACGAGATAACCGTGATTCTAGCACGTGTAAACCGAGCTTCTACACTTGTGGAATATCTACCCAACAACCCTAGAGAGGGGCTAGGACTAGATTATTGTTGAACCAAAACCAAAGGATAAAAAGAACCCTAAAAAAGGTGTTTTTCCTTTGGAGTTTGATCAAACAAAGAAACCAAAACCAAAGCTTAAAAGGAACCCTAAAGAGGGTGTTTGCCTTTGGTTTTAGTCGTAGGAAGAGAGAAAGAAAAGAGAATGGGATAGAAAATAATGAAAGCCATGGGGTGTTTATATAGGCTTGGCAAATCTTATTCTCCAATTAATAAACCAATTAGGAAACAATATCCCCCCTTGGGCCTTGTGTAACCGGCGGTGGAAGCCCACCCATGGGGTCTTCCGGAACTTTCCCGTTTCCTTCTTTTATCTTCTATTTAATTCCATAACGGTCGTTTATACTTAACTTTTAATTATTAACGATCGTTAGTTAAGCTTCGGTTTAATTTAATAAATATATAATAAATAAATTTACTAAATAAATTAACCCTTTACGTAATGTATGCAATCCCGTAATCCCGAGTTCGATCCTAACACACGACTATTTAAATATAAGTCCATAAAACTTTCAGATGTGCGGTAATATTTTGAATTTAACTCCAAAAATGAATATTGTTACATGTAAATGAGAGTTTTCTAACTTTAATTATTACGTGCAACACTTATTATGAACATAATATAAGTATAATATTGAAATATGATAAAACAAATAAATATTTATATATGTTATGCCGCTATAAGCCACGCTTTATAAACGCTAAAGCTTCGCATTAGCCGCTAAAACGTGTAGCTTAGACATGCCGTCACGCCACGCCTCACGCTATTTATAACCATGACAAATACATTTTCCTCCCTATCTTGTTTGCTCGCTACTTTTAGCTTATGCCTTTGTGTTTTTTTTATTTGTATCTTGTGGCTGTGTTTGCAACTTCCTTACGGTATATATTCAAGTTTATATTTTTATCGAATAGATTTGCATCGGCTAGTCATTTTGCTCACTTTTTTAATTTGTTGTGTATTCATTTTATTTTGTTAACTTTTATAGCGCATATACAAAACCATGCTCTGGTTGAATATTAGAGACTATTGGCTAAAATATTTTAGCCTTCACAAGTAAATAAATACATAAAGATAATTGCAAAACATGGAAACCAAAGTATTTTTGGTTATTTTGCTTGCTAATTTGTGTCAACACGTGATACAATCGGCCAAATATTCTTAGGCGAGCAAATGACAAAAGCGAGCAAAGTATTTTGCTTGCCACTTCCACGTGTCACATTTACATTCAAAATAGGCTATTGACTACGATAAAAAAAGTAGTTCGAGCAAACTTGCTTTGCTCGCTATGTCCTTTTTGGTAACACAAAATTTTAAAGTCGAAATTTGTCAACCCCACCTTCCACCTCTAAACCTTCTACCTCTCAACCTTCACCTTCTACACCTACACCACCTAAACCCAATATCCCTTATCCTTCTCGGTTAGACAAGTGCAAATTGCTCACTAAATAGGATGCTCAAGTTACTTCTTTTTTGAAGATGATCTCCCAAATGAATTTCAACATTAGCCTTGTTGAAGCACTTGTCCAAATGCCGAAATTTGTCAAAGCATTCAAGGAATTGCTTAATAAGAAGGAGAAGATGGCTGAGTTTGTCAACACACGCTTAAATGAAAATTGTTATGTTGTCCTTCTTAAAGAACTTCCGGAAAAACTTGGAGATTCCAGTCGTTTTGTGCTACCTTGCATTTTTAACAAAGTTGAAGAATTTACTGCCTTAGTCGATCTCGGGGCAAGTATAAATTTGATGCCATTAAGTGTTTGGAAAAAGTTATCATTGCCCGACCTAACACCAACAAAGATGACTCTTGAGCTAGCAAATCGAACTCTCGCTTACCCCGTTGGTATTGACGAATATGTTTTTGTTAAAGTTGGTACCTTCACTTTTCCGGTCGATTTTGTTGTTGTTGATTATGAAATGGACCCTCGTATTCCGTTAATACTTGGACGGCCATTCTTACGAACCGGAAAAATTTTAGTCGATGTTGCCGAAGGTGAACTCATTCTAAGGGTCGGGAATGATCAACAAGTTTTTAAGATGGGGAAAATTACAAGTAAATCAAATGGAAAAGAATCAGTGAAAATGATTTATGTGCTGCAAGACGAGCTTACAACTCCTTTGGAAAGTATAAAGCTTGATACTTTTGTTGTATATGACAATCCTCTTTTCGAGACTTGCTATGATAATCCAATTTTTCAAGACCATGTGGATGATTCTGATGATTCTCTCTCCAATTTGGATCCCCCACCAATTTATGATTCTCCAACGATCTATGATGATTATGATGATGATTCTAGTTCCGATGTGGATGATTATGATGAATTTTCTTTAGAGTATAAAGACATGCCAACTTATGATGATGTTGATGATGTTGATACTCTTTCGAGTGATTCTTCAAATGATGACCTTGCTCCTACTTTTGATGAAGATCCCCGCCAACAATGCTTGATCCTACTTTGGATGATTACTCATTTGAGGAAGATTTTGCTACTTTTATCAATACATACTTTACCAATGAGCATGTTTCTCCTCCTTTGGACTTTGATTATGGTCTTTATCCTCCTTCGGATACTAAGAAACCCGTTTCAAAGGAGAAGAAACCGGACGAAACCAATATCCGTAGTACCTATGTCTTAACACCTCTCTTTCCACCTCCTTCGGATGAGATTGTGCGGTTTATAGGCGAATCTTCAAGGTCTATTTAGTCTAAGTCTTATTTTCCCCTAAAGGAAAAGGTGTTCGATCCGGGTATCACAACTTTTAAGCCATCTCAGTATCCATCTGACAAAATAAAAGGAAAGAGTTTTGGAAACAATGGAGATATGCTTGCACTTCATCTTACTTTCTACCACAGTGCTCAACAATTGCTTAAGGGAACCTTGCCTACTCTTCTTTGGCTTTTCTTGTTCACCTTAAGCTTGTGCTACTTGATGGATGAAAACGTATGTGACCCCGGTGGATGTTTTTCAAGGTTCTTACCATTCTAATCAAGGTCGAGTCAGGCTCATGACTTGGTGAACAAAAACAAGCGCTTCTCGGGAGGCAACCCGAGTATCTATCCTTTTTATCCGTTTTTATAATAAGTGTAGGGGAGACCCCGTAGGTGTTTTGTTGTTTTCTTTCTTATGATGTGCAGGGATTAGAGCTTTCAAAGATTCATTCTTGATGACTTTTGATGATCCGTGATTCCCTGTACCCGTCTTCCCGGTTTTATCCTAAACTCATTTGATTCACTATTTTATATTCTTCAATATTAAAATAGGAATCACTTTAGTTGTCTTTTCCTTAGCGAGATTTAAACAACATGCACAATGTCCTAAGTGTAGGGGAGTTTACTCCCACATGCTTAAACATTGAGGACAATGTTTATCTTAAGTGTAGGGGGACTTCTATCGAAGTTAGGTGGGGTTTTCCATGAATTTATCCTCATTTTAACCGGAAATTGATTTTTTTGACATTTTTCAAAATTTTTGATCTATTTTGGCCTTGTTGTTTTTCCTTTGTTTTAGTTAGTTTCTTTCATTGCTAGAATAAATTTTAATAAAATGATTTTGATAAGTTTAGATGTCTTTGATATATTAGGCCCGTCATAAATATTTTGACTCAACCCGAGTTTACTTATCCAAGTTTACTCTAGATAGTATCCTTAACGTGTTTAAATCAAGTTTTGCTAGGCTTTTATATATGGAAATTTAAAACGCGAAAGTCTTAACTTTTACGGGTTAAGAACAAGAACTTTTCGCAAGTTCCTATAATTAATCCTAGAAAGTCGTTTATCAAGGGACTTTAAAATGCGAATTCTAAACTTGAAAAAGTCTAAAAAGTTGCAAGATCCTATAGATGACTTGAAAACCCAAAACTTTGATCTAATAGGCTAAGTATCCACGAGTCTCATTCCTTGAGATTTTAAATTGTGGAGAACGAGAGATGATAGAGTCAATTATAAGTTTGGTATATTTTCATGAATTTATGTGAGTTAATTATGAGCATTTTCTCCCATCGCTTGTTAATAAATTTAATTGCAATAAGTAAGGTCGTACGATTTGAAAAGTTACTTAGCTTCTAGCACAAGATCGTTTAAAAGTTGCTCGGTATTAATTAGAGTTCATAGCCAAGGCATAACTTATTGAAGCGGGATGCGAAGATTGGCGAGTCCGAAAAGGCCCAAACAAGGCATGAGGGCTACATTTTGTTGCTAAAGATCCAAAGTGATGTGAAGAATCATTTATCAAAAATCAATATGAAGGATCGAGACACACGACGAAAAGCAAATACTCCCCTAAAGATCATGGAGAAGTCTATCCAAAAAGGCCCTAACAAGGTATGAGGATAAATAGATCCAAGTCGTAAAAGGAGGCGGATCATTGTATATCAAAATCCCAAATAAAAATTGGAGAAAAATGAAGAAGTCGTGGTCCAAGTGTGAAGAATCTCTCAAAAAACTTCAAGTGAAAAAATTCCTATTATGAAGAGAAGACCATTATTTCATGAACGTCTCTGAAGATTCGAAGTATGAAGTCAATGCCAAATATCGGTCCGAGAAAGGTCTCAAATCGTGAAACGAGTTATGCCAAGATATGAACTTTATGAGGTTTCGAGAAGCAGTTTTAAAAGATTTTGTCCTTTAGCTAACTATTGATTAAATCGTCCTACTTTATTTTCGGCCTAATAAACTATCGAAATAAGTCAACAATGCATCCTCGTGATCATTCAAGACAACAATAAAATATAAGAGATACACCTAGGAATAAGGGAGTCTAATTGAATAATTGAGCCACATGAGTTTATGTTAGTTTGCTAACTTATAATAACAATGATCTCGTTTTTAAGCTTGGTGTGGAGAACGTGAAACTTGAGGGTGATAAACATTCAAGACAAACCAAAAGCCCTAATGTAAGTCTTTGATCTCTTTACTTGTTTTCTTCCTTCTTTCATTCTTGTAATTTTCTATCTTTTTAGTTTCATTTATGTCTTGTGTTTAATAAAGGCCAAGGTGGGTTAATTATGATGGAAAATGTAAATCTTGCTTTGTAATTAATGCATTGCATGAGGGCATTGCAATAGTCAAGTGTAGGGGATTTGATAGGTGTGAAAACACCCATCCTTTTACCACTTAATTATAATAATAACCAAGCCAAAATGTGTATTTAATGTCGTAAAAGTCGGAATTATGCGTGGTTTGTGTTTTTGTTGTGATTTAGGACCAAAATGTGAAAAGGGAAGAAAACACGGGCTTTCACGGGCTTTTATCAAAGAAAAAGACAAAAGACGAAGTCAAAAGATCAAGAGTGCAAAAAGGACGGAAGTCCAAGGCCTATTCTAAAGATTTATCGAAGAAAAATCTAAAGACGGAAGTTTAACAAAGTCGAAGAACCAAATCTAATAAAAGAAGAAAATTAGAAGACGAGTTCATTTCATATCGACAAATCCCGAGACAACGTCGAGAAAGACGAATAATTTAAAAGACGAAAAGTCGAGAAGAAAGAAGAAAGCATCAACACATTTTCTTCCTCCTATATATAGTCCTTAATACTTCATTAAGAAGTAGTAAATTTTAGTTTAATTTTTTGTAAGGTAACTAGGAGTAGCTTAATATTGCTTTCTCTCTCTATCTTTTTCTTTAATGTTTTAAGCTTTTACATTAATCTTGTATTGAATCTCTTAATCTTAATCATTAATTCAAGCTTTTTAGATAATCATTCTCATTCTACCTTTCTTAATTTGTATCTTATGTTTTGATCTGGTTAATCATGTAGTTTGCTTAATCTTTATTCTTATTGCTTTATTGATGTGTTTGTTTGATTGTGCTTATTGATTTTTATGTGTTTGATTTTTATAGCTTATTGTGTTTAGTGCTTATTGTGTGACTTTTCTTATTTTTAATTAAGTGACTTTTATAGTTTATTTTATAAAAAGTTGATTTTAAATTTTTAGATTATTAAGTGTTTTTAAAAGTTTTTAAATTGTGGCTTATTTGCTTTTTCTTAAATTTGATTTGGTTAAAGTTTTAGGTAAGTGCTTATTTGTTTTTAGCTTATTTTCATCTAGCTTATTTTTTATCTTATTCGGGTTCTCAAAACCCTAACTTTCCGACTTAAATGCAATTCTACTTTTCCCGGATTAGCTAAAAAACTAGTATTCCGAATAGTATGCATACATCATATTCCGAATAAGATTAGAGACTCACATTCCGAATTAATAGTGGAAATTGTATTCCGGATTGTGTCTTACATCCTTATTCCGGATAGTGTTAAGTATTGACATTCCGGATTGTGTCTAAGAGGTGGATTCCGGATTAAGTTCGTATTCTCCAATCCGAATTAGGTGTAAATTCAGTTATTCTGGATAAGGTTGATGATACGGATTCTGGGTTGAGTATAGCACTAATATTCCGAATTGTATGTGGGCATAGGATTCTGGATTAGGTTCCAAACTTTGATTCCGGATTTTTTTGAGTTTTCTCATTTCGGATTAGGTTAGTTATAGGGTATTCCGGATTAGGTTAAGTTTTAAGTTTTCCCGACTTATGTTTGGTTTTTAATTTTCTGTTTTAGTTTCAAACATTTATTTTTCCCGCCATTTTCTTAAGCTTTATTTTTCTTTAAGTGTTTTGTCTTAGATTAATTTCAAAGTTTACATTTTTATAAGTTTTCATCATTTACTTTTTAATTTTTAAAGTCTTTATTTTTAGTCTAAATATTTTAAAGCTTTCATGTTTACCTTTACTCAACGACATTTACATTTTTACTTCTATTTTAAAATAGACAATCATTTTATTTTCCTTTCAACAAGAACAAATGAGTCACACATTAATCCTTTTTCAATTCGAACCGAGGCGAGACGATAATTTTCTATATAAGGAAAATCTTTGTATTATGGCCTTCTTCCCTTTTTCCGATAGTGTGCCCCCAATGGCTATCTCTTATTCCGGATAGTCGGTCTGGATGTTGGAGGGTGGTGATCCTTCCTTAATGGGAACCGGCTGGACTGGTGTTGTCACGGCGTGGCATCCGGATGCCGGTACGATCGAATTGTAAATTGTAACAATTCCCCCTTCGACTGGGAATTTAATCATGTCGTGAGTTGTGGACGGGACCGCCCGCATGGCCAAGATCCATGGTCTTCCGATAATACTATTATACGGAGAGTGTGAACGTATCACCATAAATTTCATCCATGCCGTGGCGGAATGCTCTTTATCCACAATGGCCAGATAGTGTCTCCACTAAAGCCAATGAGCGGCGACGTGGCCGGCTCTAATTGGATTTTTATCTCTGGTCGTAGCTGTACGAAGCAGTTTTCGTAGAGTACTTCCTCCGATGATCCTCCGTCCACATACATACGACGAACGTTGTGTGTTCCAATGCTTACCTCAATTGTGAGAGGTGCATCGGCCACGTTGCTTGTCGTAATCGGAGGGAATGAGATCTCTATGCCACGTGAAATTTTTTGACTAACTTTCTGCTTTGTACGGCGCTGCCACGATTGGATCATATATATGGTTGAAGGCTTGTCCTTTTGGGAGTCCTTCTTGTCATACTTTTTGTTATCCTTCCCATCCTTCCAATCTTTGACCAGGTGTTTGAGTTTGTCTGACTTAATCAGTGACTCTATATGCTTCTTGAGCCAGATGCACTCCTCCGTGCCATGGCCCTTGTCATTGTGGAATTCACAGAAACGGTTTCCTTGACGGTGGTCAACTGGAGTTATCATTGGGGTAGGCCTTGGGAAGTTTTCCCCATCCGTCAACAAGATATCTCGGTAAGTCATCTTTAGAGGGGTGAATTTGTCATCCGACCGCCCTCCTTTATTCTGGCTCTTGTAATCCGAGTTCCTTCCGTTGCCTTGGGTGCTTTGACCACCTGATTGCCTCTTGGGCTGGTCATTCGATCGATAGTTATGATTTCCCTTTGTAGGGTACGCTGCAGCTACCACGATTTCTCCTTCTACAAAGTTCCTCACCCTTTCCATGAGGTCGTCGTACCTCTCCGGTCGTTTGTCATTGAGACGCCTAATTAACTCCTTGTCTGTTATGGGATGCATGTAGTCAAAAAATTTTAGGAGCCTGGGGCACGTTTTTGTGCGCGTGCACTCGTCATTGAAACATTCCTTGAAGTCCTCCATAGACTCTCCGGGCTGTTGCTTGACGGTTTCTAATGAGACCAGATCCCTATTATACTTCTTTCGCTGAGTATAATTATTTTTGAACGCAGTGCGCAGCTCGCCGAAGCTATCAATACTTCGGTGAGGGAGCCTTTCAAACCAATCACGGGCATTGCCAATCAAGGTCGAATTGAACATTTGGCATCATATAGGCATCAGCCAGCGTTCAATTTTCGCCTGCCTATCAAATATCTTTAGGTGATCATCCGGATCACCAGACCCATATAGGTTTTAACGCACGCCGGCATACGACGCTTCTTTTCCTTGGAGTAGTTCCGTATACGGAGAGTGAAGGCATCCTCCCTGTCGTCACACCATGGACGGGAGAGATCCTCCTCTTTGTTCCGATAGTAGGGGTCATCATAGTATCCCTCATAGTTCGATGGTGGTGGGGGGTATACCTAGGTCAGCAACGCTTGGGAGGATGGTCATCCGAATCCGACCCCGAAGGGCCGTGAGGAGGGGGCGGTGCCCCACTTCTCGGCTGATGACCACTTCTGTGAGAAGAGATAGGAGCTTTCTCCCACCAATCACCCTATCCCACACGCTGGTGCGGCGATTGTTCACGGGTGTTTCCAACATCAGGTGTTCGATAGAGCCGTCGGACCTATCCCCTTCCTCATGGGCTTGTAGTAATTCCTGCATGATGCGATCCCCTATGCACTCGAATACATTCCGAGGTTGAGGGTTTTCCTCAAGGGGAGTTTGTTCCTGTGGGCGCGCCCTCCTCCTCCTCTTTTGAGTTCGAGGGGAGGTGCCAGGCGCGGTACTGCCAAAGTTAAGCCTAGATTCGAGGTTCCTTCCCAGGTTTAGGCTTGACGCGATACCCGGGACGGTCCTGTCAAAGTTCTGTGTAAGAACCCGCTCGAGGTCTTCGTCACCGAGTGATTCCACTTCTAATTATGTCTCGATTGGTGGCCTCTGCGGCTCCTTGTTATGGGCCTTTGGCGCACTCCCCGGATCGGGATTATCCATGGTGATGGTTGGTGGCGGGGTATTGTCGGACGTGCCTGCCCCACCAAACGACTGAAAGATGTTTCGGTTATTTAGTCTGCATGTTTGGCTACCAGGGGACTGGGTGGAGATGAATATCCCATCACCCGTGGACTTTCGGTTCCCGGGATTCGTGTTCCTCGGGTTTCCTTGCTGGTGTCCCTTCGTCATTAAAAGAGATCAAGATCAAGATTTTAGCTTAGTGTTTGGGTCCCACGGATGGCGCCAACTTGTTTATACAAAAGTTGGATGATCCTTGCTTGACCCGAATTAGGCTTAATTCGGGTAGGTTGGGCTCCGGCTCTTGCACCAAGTGAATAACTTGCTGAGATCCTGCACACTAAAGCAACACGCGTTAGACTTACCGTGGGAGCGTATCCCACAATTAGACTCCGGCGTGAGAGTAAGTAATCGGTTAGGGTTAGAAATCAGCTGTGAGTTGAGAGTGAAGAGAATGTAATACCTTTGTGGAACCCTTGGGGGTTCCTTATATAGGCAGTGAAACCCTAATGGACTGTCACTGTTACTTCGGCCCCAAGCATAAGATAATCTCCATAATTAGCTTTGATTGTTATTATAATTATTGTTAATGCAATAATGACTAAAAACGTTACTTTCATTTTTCGGTCTCGCTTAGTTTTGATTACGACAATATGTAAAAACAAGCATTTACGAAAACAACGAAAAACGAATTCTTGAGTTCAAGTATTTTTCATTTTACCCATTTTCACTTAAGGTATGGATAAACAAGTACTAACCTTAATCAAGTGATCAAGTGATTTAATCTTTTCTTAAAACTCACTTTTTATTAAATGTGACAAGTTTTTATTAAACTTTATTTTTAAGAAAATGTTTTATTAAATTAATTATTTGAAATTTGAAAATGGCATATTCTTATTCTGTTAAGAATATCCTTTCAGGATATTTTAATACCCAGATAAGACCTCCACCACTAAAGGACAAAAAGGAGCGGAGTCTAGTCCGGTGGTACCTTAGCGCATAGGCGGTACTTTATCGATAAGGTACCACGGGCTGTGATAAGGTACCGCGGGCAGAACTAGCCATTGGCTCCTTTGTCCTTTAAATAGTTGGCCATTCTCAGCTTTTCACCTCACCTCTTTTGCACATTCATTTCCAGATTCAAACCCCTTCTTTAATCACTCAAATCTTTGATCATTTGTTTGATTATTACTTGTTTAAGAAGTGAATCTTGTTCTTCCATCTCTTCCTCTCCAAGTGCAAAGAGAAGAACACTATCCTAGTGAAGTGTTGAGTCCACCACCAAAGATCCATTGAAGATCAATTTTTATATACTTGTAGTTGTGTCATAGTTGTGAAGATCCAAGTAGTTGTGTCTATTTGGAAGTTGTGTATGTACTAAGTATAGTTGTGTAGATTGGTCCTAGCTACGATTAGGGCTCGACTTTTAGCTTAGAGTCGGAAATTAGTTAAGCGACGTGTACGGTTTTCTCCACCATAAGGAGCTTGTTGTGTAGTGAACTCTCGAGTAAGGAGTACTCGAGGAGTGGAGTAGGAACGAGGAGTGAGCTTCGTTGCCGAACCACTATAAATCCTTGGTGTTCGGTTGAATCTTTCTTTACCCTTAACTCTTTACATTCCTTATTACTTTTTGCATATACATGTGTTAATATTAGATTAGCTACACTATTATTGTTTATTCTTTGTGGATATATTTTTGTTAGTATTAGTTTAGCTACACTATCATTGTTCATATTTGTGCATAAGAAGATTTCACATATTTCCTCAAGCCTAAGTTTTTTGAAAAAGGATTTTTGGAAACCATATTTTAACTAGTAAATTTAAGAAACTATTCAACCCCCCCCCCTTTCTAGTTTCTACAATTGGTGTCAGAGCGGGTTGCTCAAGAATTTTTAAAGTATATTGTATTTTAAAACTTGAATCGATCTATGGATTCCAACAAGTACCTAGAAGGGCAATCTATGCAAAGACCACCACTTTTTGAAACCGATAGTTTTATTTATTGGAAAAATAGATTTGAAACTTATGTGAAATAAAAAGATTTAGATCTTTGGCATGTTATTACCAATGGTGATTTTTTACCCTTTCAATTTAATGAAGTTTCTAAAACAAAAGAATTAGTCACTTTTGACAAAGCTAATGATGATACTAAAAAGAAACTTTCAAAAAATAATGAGGCTAAAATGGTGATTTATAATGCTTTGCCTAAGAAAGAGTATGAAAGAATTTTTATGTGTGAAACCGCTAAAGATATTTGGAACACTCTTTTAGTAACCCACCAAGGTAATAACCAAGTCAAAGAAAGTAAAATCGATCTTCTTGTCCAACAATATGAACAATTTGTCATCTTAGAAGATGAAAATATTGATAGTGCATTTGCTAGGTTTAACACCATTATTACTAGTCTAAAAGCACTTGATGAAGGTTTTTCTAGCAAGAACAATGTTAGGAAGTTTCTAAGGGACTTACATCCAAAGTGGAGAGCAAAAGTCACGGCTATTGAAGAGTCGAAAGATCTCTCAACTTTATCACTCGATGAACTCATAGGAAACTTGAAGGTTCATGAGATGATAATTTTGAAGGACTCGGAATTAGTAAAAACCAAGAGTGAAAGGAAATCTCTTGCACTTAAAGCCAAGAAGGCACAAAGTGACCATGATAGTTCCTCGGAAAGTGATGACGAGGAGTATGCATTGGCGGTGAGAGATTTCAAGAAGTTCTTCAAGAGACGAGGTCAACACGTTAGGCAACCAAACTATGACAAGAAACCATTGTCAAAGAATCGGTTTGTCAAGAACGAAAAAGGTGATAGGAGTTGCTTTAGATGTGGTGATCCAAATCACTTCATTGGTGATTGTCCAAAGCCCGCTCGTGATAAGAACCACACGACATTCGTTAGTGGCGCTTGGAGCGATAGCGGTGAAGATGATGATGACAACCCCAAAGAGGAGAAATGTCTTATGGCTCACACTTCTAAATAGGTACATTCCGAAACCGAATATTATAGCAATGATAGTTCCACTTTAGATGATATTGAATTTGAAGGCAAATATGATAGCTTACACAAACTTAGTTTTAAATTCATAGAAAAGAATAAAACCTTAAAATCAACCAAAACTAAGCTTGAAAATGAGATCAATGAACTTAGGGATAAATTGGCTAAACTTGAGAAAAACAAAGAGGTTGATTTAGGTTGCTTAAGTTGTGAGAAACTTAGATTAGAGAATGATGATCTCAAGAGCACCTCCATTAAATTGAAAAAGTTCATGAAAGGTACTAGTGCTCTTGATGATATGTTAAACAAACAAGTTCATTCAAAGGAAAAACTTGGTCTAGGTTTTAACTCAAATGAAGCCTCAACTAGTGAACCAAAACAAGTCAGGTTTTCACAGAAAACACCTTCTGGACGCGGTTCCACATTGTATGGCGCGGTTCCTTATCACTATGGAACCGCGGCCATAGATAAGGTACCGCGGCCAGAAGTTGACTTTTGTGAAAACTCTGAACTTTCTGAAAAATCTAAGTTAAATGAAAAACCAAAGCATCTTACTGTTAATAAGGTTCAATTACCCATACTTGACGACAATGCTATTAGTAAGTTCTATAAGCCGTTAAGTAAACCTCTCATGGGAAATAGAAGTTTATCTAGACTATCTTCTACTCCACCTAGAGTACGGAATGAGTCTAAGCCTAGAAGTAGAACGACAACGCCTACAAGAGATAATCAAAACAACTCACGAACTAGAAGTAAAACTCCAACACCTAGAAAGAATAATAATAACTCTAAACCTAGATCAAACACACATAAGAGAAGTAATAAACAACAAAATGGTTACATTAATTACTACCCTCCTCCATTTTGTTCTCCATGGGGAATCCCCACCTCATTCATTCATCCCAACCAAATGCAAGGGATGTTTAGAACTAACAATTTTGGACCCATGAGATATTGGGGACCAAATGTTTGATCTTGTGTATTGTTACCTAGATATGCTTGGGAATTGATTTGGAGCCCGATGAGTGGATTAAGGATAGTGGATGTTCTAAACACATGACGGGTAATCAAAGTTTGTTCTCGCATTACAAAGCATATGATGGAGGTAACATCACATTCGCTAGTAGTCTACGTGGTAATATCATTGGCAAAGGTACGGTTTCTCTTGACTCCATGACCATTGAAAATGTTGAGCACGTAGATAACTTAGGTTTTAACCTTTTAAGTATAGGTCAAATTTGTGATAATAAGTGTAAGGTCATCTTTTCGGAACATGACAGTGAAATCGTAAAAGATGGAAAAGTCATTGGAAAAGGTGTTAGAAAGCATGGGCTTTATGTCATGAAGGTTAATAAGAAGTAAAAAGACAACATATGTCTTGCGACTATAGATGATAGTTCTACTCTTTGGCATAGGAGATTAGGTCACGCTAATATGCGTTTAATTCAATCTTTAGTCTCTAAGGAGTTGGTAAGACACCTCCCCAAGATTAAGTTTGATAGTCACTTTTGTGATGCTTGCAAAGTTGGAAAGCAAGTTCACTCAAGTCACAAAGCCAAGAATTTGGTTTCGACCTCTCGGTGCTTAGAGCTCCTACATATGGATCTCTTTGGACCTTCCGCCACACGGAGTTATGGAGGTAACCTTTATACCCTAGTTATAGTTGACGACTATTCTAGATTCACTTGGACTAGATTTTTGGCATCTAAGAATGAAGCTTTCGATCACTTCGAAATCTTTAGTCGGAGAATTCAAAATCAACTAGGATGTTCACTTGTTTCTATTAGGACGGATCATGGTAGGGAATTTGATAATGAAGTGCAATTTGGTGCCTTTTGTGAAGCTCATGGTATTACCCATAACTTCTCGGCTCCTCGCACTCCACAATCAAATGGGGTAGTTGAAAGGAAGAATAGGACTCTCCAAGAGATGAGTAGGACGATGTTAAACGAGCAATCGTTGCCTCAAAAGTTTTGGTGCAATGCCGTAGATACATCGACTTATATTCTCAACCGAATTCTTATTCGACCTTTCCTAGGAAAGACCCCCTATGAGATTCTTAAAGGTAAGAAACCCTCATTAGAATACTTTAGGGTGTTTGCAAGCAAGTGCTTTATCCTCAACACCAAAGACTACCAAGTTTGACCCAAAGTCTTATGAAGGTATCCTTTTAGGTTATTCCCAAACTAGTAAGGCCTACATAGTCCTAAATAGAACCTCAGGGGTTATTGAAGAATCACTCAACGTAACCTTTGATGAAACCCCTCCGTCACCCAAGACACCACCATTGGTTGATGATGACTTGGATGAATTAGAAGTAGTTAAAGCCAAAGAGGTTAGAAAAATAGGAGTTGAAGACCTTAGTGTTGAAAAGGAAGTAAACATTAAGGAGTCTAGGGATCATACTCTCAATAATGTCATTGGTGACTTAAATCAAAGGACCCTAAGATCTCAAGTCCAAAACCAAAGCAACTTCTTTTGTTTTGTCTCCTTGATTGAACCTAAGAATGTTAAAGAAGCCTTGACGGATGAGAGTTGGGTCATTGCGATGCAAGAAGAATTGAATCAATTCGTTGCCAATGATGTTTGGGAACTTGTTCCTCCACCTAGAAGTTCTACCATTATAGGAACCAAATGGGTATTTAGGAATAAGCTAGATGAGAATGGTGTTGTGTCTCGTAACAAGGCTAGACTTGTAGCTCAAGGCTATATTCAACAAGAAGGGATTGATTATGACGAGACATATGCACCGGTAGCTAGATTAGAATCAATCAGAATCCTTTTAGCCTACGCTTGTGCCTTAGATATTAAGCTTCAACAAATGGATGTAAAGAGTGCATTTCTTAACGGTTTGATCAATGAGGAGGTATATGTGGCTCAACCTCCCGGCTTCATTGATTTTGAGAAACCGGACCATGTTTACAAGCTTAAGAAAGCACTTTATGGACTCAAAGAAGCACCCAAAGCTTGGTATGATAGACTTAAAGCGTTTCTTGTTAAACATGAGTATACCATGGGTATGGTAGACAATACACTCTTTACAAAGAAGAAAGGTCCTCACCTCATAATCGTACAAATATATGTTGATGACATTATATTTGGCTCAACTTGTCAAGAATTGTGTGATGACTTTGCCAAAATCATGCATGATGAGTTTGAAATGAGTATGATGGGAGAACTTAACTTCTTTTTAGGACTCCAAATTAAACAAATGGACGATGGTATTTTCTTTAGTCAATCTAAGTACGCTAAAGAAATGCTAAAGAAATTTGGATTAGAAGAATCTAGACCAATGAAGACCCCTATGGCCTCGGATACTAAACTCACCGTAGATGATGATTGTGAGTCGGTAGACAACACTAAATATAGAGGTATGATTGGTAGTTTGTTGTACCTAACGGCAAGTCGACCGGATATCATGTTTAGTGTTTGCCTTTGTGCTCGCTTCCAAGAGGCTCCCAAAACCTCTCACCTTGAAGCGGTTAAGCGTATCTTCCGATACATTAAAGGCACTATACATTTAGGATTATGGTATCCTAAAGGGACCGACGTAGAAACCATTGTCTACGCGGACTCGGATCATGCGGGAGACTATGTGGACCGGAAAAGCACTAGTGGAGTTTGTACCTTCATGGGTTGTTGTTTAACTTCTTGGTTCTCCAAGAAACAAACCGCTCTTGCGATATCCACCACGGAAGCCGAGTATGTGAGTGCCGGTAAAGCATGCCAACAAGCTCTATGGATGAAGCAAGCGCTTGTTGATTACGGGATTTCTCTTGATGATGTTCCCATCATGTGCGATAATAAAGGCGCTATAGACCTAAGCAAGAATCCCGTGCAACATTCGCGAACCAAACACATAGAAATTAGACACCATTTCCTTAGAGATAATGTTCAAAAGGGGAACATTACTATCGAAAAGGTGCCCTCCGAGGATAACTTAGCCGATATCTTCACTAAGCCACTTAAGAGGGAACCTTTTTATTACTTGCGTCTAGGTCTAGGATTAATGGAACATCTTCCTTAAATTCTTTTCTTCTTGTGTGTTTTCTCCTACCACCTTGAGTCCTTGAGTCTTTTAAGATTCTTTTGAAAAATCTTTTCATCTTCTTTTCAAAACTCTCAAAGTCTCTTTCGAAAACGGTTGAGAAACTCGTTTAACATTGTTAATTCAATCTAAAAACGATTTTTCATAGATTCTCGCTATTAATATAGAGCTTACATAATTCATATGTATGATTCTCTCAAACATAGCAAGAACAAGATTGAATCATGAAGGATCATTGTGTCATAAGGTCTTGTCTTACACACCTCCTACATTGTTTTTATTTTTTTTTTATTATTTTAGTCAAATCTCTATTTGGTAAGTTTGCATATACTTTTCTTGTCTATCTTAGCTTTTAAGCACATCCCTATGATAAGTTAGACTAGAAAAATAAGATTTGCTGAAAAATCTTTCTCCAAACACCAAATCCTGCCTCTGCAGGCGGTTCCATAAGTGAGCCGCGACACCTTATTGATAAGGTACCGCCACCATAGATAAGGAACCGCCTACAATGGCCTTCCTTTTTGGGGTTTTTGTCTGAAACTCCAGATTTGCTCCAACCTTTTTGAGAATCTTTGTTTCAAACCCTTTGACCACCCCAAAAATACCCTAAGCCCTCCCTATTTAAACCACAAGCATTTTGCATTCTTCATATCCAAAATGTCTTTTCCTCCAAATGAAAGCCTTGAATCTCCTCCATTTTCTCCAATTGCTTTCAATCCAAACCCACCCAAGAACACTCTTAATCACATTTTTCCTACCAAGAATGTTGATTGTGGAACTTCCTTCCTTCCACCACCACCCTTTAGTGTTCTTCCTCTTTCTCATGATAATGTCATGCATCATGGAACATATTGTCATTGTTGTCAATATCAACATCTTGCTACATTAAGAGTCTCTTAATCAAGCCTCCTCTTCATTTTGATTATGAGATCTCCAACAAGCCACCACCACCACCCTCCGCTATTACCTTGTCTTTCATATAAGCATTGGTTGCTTATCCTCAAGACACCAAATTCAAGCAAATCTTAGAATTCTAGAATAACTAGGATTAGATTTATGCTTTTGGCTTGTTTCCTTTTTTTTCTTTTCATACTTCCTTGTATGATGTTTCTTTAGTAACCTATCTTGGATCTTTGTCATTGTGTTTTCTTCTCTTTTAATTTTAATTTTTTTGTGACCTATTGCTATATATTGTTGGTTGTTTCTTTTGTTCAACTAACCCTTCTATGTAGCTTGTCATCATATCTCGGTTCCCCGGTGCCCCAAGCTAGGGGGAGTAAGCACCAAGGGGGAGTCTTTGCAAAGTCCGTTTCTTCAACACCGGCTTACGCAACGTTTTTGCTTCGACAAAGGGGGAGAAATGAATAAACTCGTCTTCGAAAATCTTGTTTTTTTGTGTGATTGAGTTTATGTATTTTCGGAATCAAAAAGGGGGATATTGTTAATGCAATAATGACTAAAAACGTTACTTGCATTTTTCGGTCTCGCTTAGTTTTGATTACGACAATATGTAAAAACAAGCATTTACGAAAACAACGAAAAACGAATTTTTGAGTTCAAGTATTTTTCATTTTACCCATTTTCACTTAAGGTATGGATAAACAAGTACTAACCTTAATCAAGTGATCAAGTGATTTAATCTTTTCTTAAAACTCACTTTTTATTAAATGTGACAAGTTTTTATTAAACTTTATTTTTAAGAAAATGTTTTATTAAATTAATTATTTGAAATTTGAAAATGGCATATTCTTATTCTGTTAAGAATATCCTTTCAGGATATTTTTATACCCAGATAAGACCTCCACCACTAAAGGACAAAAAGGAGCGGAGTCTAGTCTGACGGTACCTTAGCGCCTAGGCGGTACCTTATCGATAAGGTACCGCGGGCTGTGATAAGGTACCGCGGGCAGAACTAGCCGTTGGCTCCTTTGTCCTTTAAATAGTTGGCCATTCTCAGCTTTTCACCTCACCTCTTTTGCACATTCATTTCCAGATTCAAACCCCTTCTTTAATCACTCAAATCTTTGATCATTTGTTTGATTATTACTTGTTTAAGAAGTGAATCTTGTTCTTCCATCTGTTCCTCTCCAAGTGCAAAGAGAAGAACACTATCCTAGTGAAGTGTTGAGTCCACCACCAAAGATCCATTGAAGATGAATTTTTATATACTTGTAGTTGTGTCATAGTTGTGAAGATCCAAGTAGTTGTGTCTATTTGGAAGTTGTGTATGTACTAAGTATAGTTGTGTAGATTGGTCCTAGCTACGATTAGGGCTCGACTTTTAGCTTAGAGTCAGAAATTGGTTAAGCGCCGTGTACGGTTTTCTCCACCATAAGGAGCTTGTTGTGTAGTGAACTCTCGAGTAAGGAGTACTCGAGGAGTGGAGTAGGAACGAGGAGTGAGCTTCGTTGCCGAACCACTATAAATCCTTGGTGTTCGGTTTGATCTATCTTTACCCTTAACTCTTTACATTCCTTATTACTTTTTGTATATACATGTGTTAATATTAGATTAGCTACACTATTATTCTTTATTCTTTGTAGATATATTTTTGTTAGTATTAGTTTAGCTACACTATCATTGTTCATATTTGTGCATAAGAAGATTTCACATATTTCCTCAAGCCTAAGTTTTTTGAAAAAGGATTTTTGGAAACCATATTTTATTAAGTAAATTTAAGAAACTATTCAACCCCCTTCTAGTTTCTACAATTATGGTGAGTGTATATCCTATACTTTGAGGCAAATTCCAATCCTGATAGGATTGTGATTCTGTCTAACCCTGTTTTCGGCCGTGCCAGATCGTGGGCCGCACACATCCTATGCACTATTCATTCAAGCCCATAAACTTAAATGACATTAATCCAACCCATTCGTGATGGGCCGGATGCGGGTAGTACCCGTGGGCCGGGTTCATGACCCGGTTGAGGACTATACGTCATCAAAGGTTAATACTTGGTCCTTAAAGTATATTGGTGTAGATTGGTCCTAGCTAAGATTAGGGCTCGACTTTTAGCTTAGAGTCGGAAATTGGTTAAGCGATGTTGTGTACGGTTTCTCCACCTTAAGGAGCTTGTTGATTAGTGAACTCTCGAGTAAGGAGTACTCAAGGAGTGGAGTAGGAACGAGGAGTGAGCTTCGTTGCCGAACCACTATAAATCCTTGGTGTTTGGTTTGATCTTTCCTTCCCTTATCTCTTTACATTCATTATTCTTTATACTTGTGATTATTAGTTTAGTTCCACTATACCTTGTTCATATTGTCTATAAGAAGGTTTCACATAATTACTTAAGTCTAAGTTTTTGAATAGGATTTTTAAAAAACCTATCTTTAACAAGTAAATTTAAGAAACTATCTACCCCCCCCCCCCCCTTCTAGTTTCTACAATTGCTATCAGAGCGTGGTTGCTCAAGCCTTTTTGAAATATATTATATTTTAAAACTTGAATCGATCTATGGATTCCAACAAGTGTCTAGAAGGGCAATTCATGCAAAGACCACCTCCTTTTGAAACTGATAGCTTTATTTATTGGAATAATAGATTTGAGACTTATGTGAAATCAAAAGATTTAGATCTTTGGCATGTTATTACCAATGGTGATTTTTTGCCTTATCAATATAATGAAGTTTCTAAAAGTAAAGAGATTGTCACTTTTGACAAAGCTAATGATGATACAAAAAGGAAACTTGCTAAAAATAATGAGGCTAAAATGGTGATTTATAATACTTTACCAAAGAAAGAGTATGAAAGGATTTTTATGTGTGAAACCGCTAAAGATATTTGGAACACTCTTTTAGTAACCCACCAAGGTAATAGCCAAGTCAAAGAAAGTAAAATCGATCTTTTTATTCAACAATATGAACAATTTGTCATCTTAGAAGATGAAACTATTGATAGTGCATTTGCTAAATTTAACACCATTATTACTAGTCTAAAAGCACTTGATGAAGGTTTTTCTAGCAAGAACAATGGTAGGAAGTTTCTTAGGGCGTTGCATCCAAAGTGGAGAGCTAAAGTTACGGCGATTGAAGAATCAAAGGATCTCGCCAAATTATCACTCGATGAACTCATTGGTAATTTGAAGGTTCACGAGATGATAATTTTGAAGGACTCGGAAATGGTGAAAACTAAGAGTGAAAGAAAGTCTCTTGCACTCAAGGACAAGAAGGCACAAAGTGACCATGAAAGCTCCTCAGATAGTGATGATGAGGAATATGCCATGGCGGTTAGAGACTTTAAGAAGTTCTTTAAAAGACGAGGTCAATACGTGAGGCAACTAAACAACGACAAAAACCCTTCTCCAAAAACCGATTTTCCAAAGATGATAAAGCTGATAGGAAATGCTTTTGATGTGGTGATCCAAATCATTTTATCGGTGATTGTCCTAAACCTTCACGTGACAAGAACCACACGGCGTTTGTTGGAGGTTCATGGAGCGATAGCGATGAAGATGTTAATGACAACCCCAAAGATGAGAAATGTCTCATGGCTCACACTTCTAAAGAGGTACATTCCGAAACCGATTATTATAGCAATATTAGTTCTTCACAAGATGATAGTGAATTAGAAGGCCAATACAATAACTTGCATAAGCTTAGTCTTAAATTCATTGAAAAGAACAAAGTGCTAAAATAAACTAAAACTAAGCTTGAGAATGAGATTAGTGAGCTAAAAGAGAAATTTGCTAAGCTTGAGAAAAATAAAGAAGTTGATCTAGGATGCTTAAAATGTGAAAACCTTAGACAAGAAAATGAAAACCTCAAGAGCACCTCCATTAGACTTGAAAAGCTCATGGGAGGTACTAATGCTCTTGATGATATGTTAAACAAACAAATTCATTCTAAGGAAAGACTTGGGCTAGGATATAACACTAATGAAGCATCAACTAGTGAACCAAAACAAGTTAGGTTTTTAGAAAACGCACCCCTGTACGCAGTTCTCCAGCATATGGTGCGGTTCCTTATTTCTATACCGCAGGTGGAGCTAAAGAACCACGGCAAGAAGAAGGTTTGTGTGAAAATCCTGAACTTTCTGAAAAGTCCATTTTAGGTGAAGGACCAAAACATATTAGGTCAAAGTACCTATAATTGAAAAGACTACTCTAGATAAATTCTACAAGCCCTTGAGTAAACCTCTAATGGGAACTAGAAACTTTTCTAGACAAACATCTACTCCTCCAAGAGTACGAAATGAACCTAAACCTAGAAGTAGAACACCTACGCCAAAAAGAGATGATCAAGCTAAATCACGACCTAGAAGTAAAACTCCAACACCTAGGAGAAATAACAATAATTCTAGATCAATATCAAAGACACCTAGGAGAAACTATGGACAACAAAATGGCCATATGAATTGGAATAATTTTCAACAACAATACTTTTCCCCATGGGGAATGTCTCCTTCATTCATGCATCCCAACCAAATGCAAGGGATGTTTGGAACTAACAACTTTAGACCCATGAGATATTAGGGACCAAATGTTTCATCTTGTGTGTTGTTACCTAGATATGCTTGGGAATCGATTTAGAGCCCGACGAGTGGATTAAGGATAGTGGTTGTTCTAAACACATGACGAGTAATCGAAGTTTATTCTCGAACTACAAAGCGTATGATGGAGGTAATGTTACATTCGCAAGTAACCGACGAGGTAATATCATTGGCAAAGGTACGGTCTCTCTTGACTCTATGACTATAGAAAACGTAGAGCACGTAGATAACTTAGGTTTTAACCTTCTAAGTATAGGTCAAATATGTGACAATAAGTGTAAGGTCATCTTTTCGGAATATGACAGTGAAATTGTAAAAGATGGAAAAGTCATTGGAAAGGGTGTTAGAAAGCATGGGCTTTATGTCATGAAGGTCAATAGGAAGTCAACAGACAACTTATGTCTAGCGACTTTAGATGATAGTTCTACTCTTTGGCATAGGATATTAGGTCACGCTAATATGCGTTTAATTCAATCTTTAGTCTCTAAGGAGTTGTTAAGACATCTCCCCAAGATGAAGTTTGATAGTCACTTTTGTGATGCTTGCAAAATTGGGAAGCAAGTTCACTCAAGTCACAAAGCCAAGAATTTGGTTTCGGCCTCTCGGTGCTTAGAGCTCCTACATATGGATCACTTTGGACCTTCCGCCATACGGAGTTATGGAGGTAACCTTTATACCCTAGTTATAGTTGACGACTACTCTAGATTCACTTGGACTAGATTTTTTACGTCTAAGAATGAAGCTTTCGATCACTTCGAAACCTTTAGTCGAAGAATTTAAAATCAACTAGAATGTTCAATTGTCACTATTAGGACGGGTCATGGTAGGTAATTTGATAATGAAGTGCAATTCAGTGCCTTTTGTGAAGCTCATGGTATTTCCCATAACTTCTCGGCTCCTCGCACTCTACAATCAAATGGGGTAGTTGAAAGGAAGAATAGGACCATCCAAGAGATTAGTAGGACGATGTTAAATGAGCAATCTTTGCCTAAAAAAGTTTGGTGCAATGCCGTGGACACATCGACCTACATTCTCAACCGAATTCTTATTCGACCTTTTCTAGGAATGACCCCCTATGAGATTCTTAAAGGTAAGAATCCCTCATTGGAATACTTTAGGGTGTTTGGAAGCAAGTGCTTCATTCTCAACACCAAAGATTACCTTACTAAGTTTGACCCAAAGTCTTACGAAGGTATCTTTTTAGGTTATTCTCAAACTAACAAAGCCTACATAGTCCTCAATAGAACCTCGGGTGTAATTAAAGAATCACTTAACATGACTTTTGATGAAACCCCTCCTTCATCTAAGACACCACCTTTGATAGATGATGACTTGGATGAAATAGACATAGTTAATGCCAAAGATGTTAGAAACATAGGAGTTGAAGACCTTAGTGTTGAAAAGGGAGTAAACATTAAGGAGTCAAAGTATCATGCTCTCGATAACGTCATAGGCGAATTAAATCAAAGGAACCTAAGATCTCAAGTCCAAAATCAAAGTAACTTCTTTTGTTTCATCTCCTTGATTGAACCAAATAATGTTAAAGAAGATTTGATGGATGAGATTTGGGTCATCGCTATGCAAGAAGAATTGAATCAATTCATTGCTAATGACGTTTGGGAACTTGTTCCTCCACCTAGAAGTTCGACCATCATAGGAACCAAATGGGTATATAGGAATAAGTTAGACAAAAATGGCGTTGTGTCTCGTAACAAGGCTAGAATTGTAGCTCAAGGATATAATCAACAAGAAGGTATTGATTATGACGAGACATACACACCCGTAGCAAGATTAGAATCCATTAGAATCCTTTTAGCTTACGCTTGTGTCTTAGATTTTAAGCTTCAACAAATGGATGTAAAGAGTGCATTTCTTAACGGTTTGATCAATCAGGAGGTATATGTGGCTCAACCTCCCGGCTTCATTGATTTTGAGAAACCGGATCATGTTTACAAGCTTAAGAAAGCTCTTTATGGTCTCAAACAAGCACTCAAAGCTTGGTATGATAGACTTAAAGCATTTCTTGTAAAACATGAGTATACCATGGGGATGGTAGACAATACACTCTTTACAAAGAAGAAAGTTTTTCACCTCATTATCGTACAAATATATGTTGATGACATTATATTTTGTTCAACTTGTCAATCATTGTGTGATGACTTTGCCAAAATCATGCATGACGAGTTTGAAATGAGTATGATGGGAGAGCTTAACTCCTTTTTAGGACTCTAAATTAAACAAATAGACAATGGTATTTTCTTTAATCAATCCAAGTATGTTAAAGAAATGCTAAAGAAATTTGGATTAGAAGATTCTAAACCAATGAAGACCCCTATGGCCTCGGATACAAAACTCACCGTAGATGATGATTGTGAGTCGATAGACAACACCAATTATAGAGGTATGATTGGTAGTTTGTTGTACCTAACGGCAAGTCGATCGGATATCATGTTTAGTGTTTGCCATTGTGCTCGCTTCCAAGAGGCTCCCAAAACCTCTCACCTTGAAGCGGTTAAGCGTGTCTTCGATACATTAAGGGCACTATACATTTAGGATTATGGTATCCTAAAGGGACCGGCGTAGAAACCATTATCTACACAGACTCGGATCATGCGGGAGACTATGTGGACCGGAAAAGCACTAGTGGATTTTGTACCTTAATGGGTTGTTGTTTAACTTCTTGGTTCTCCAAGAAACAAACCGCTCTTGCTATATCTACCACGAAAGCCGAGTATGTGAGTGTGAAAACCGTGGTTTTAAGGTTCGTCACTTGGTCTTATTTTAAGGTTAATTTAGGTGTGACTATGTGATTTGCGTGTTTACATGTTATTTTGCTTGAACGAGGTTGGTGTGGATATTGTTTATGGGTATAAAGTACTCATAAGTAAATCGAGGAACGGTTATTTCATGTTCATGAGCTCACAAATTAGTGACTATGAAATGAAATGGTGTTATTTTGGTGTTTTACGTATACGTATAAGTATTATTGTAAATCGTATTTTTTTTACGATTTAGGGTTTGGCGTTTAGAGGTCTCGGATGAGGTATTTAGTCACGGGAATAATTTACGGGATGGTTTTAAGTCATTTAGTACTTAGTTATAAAGTTTATTTCATATTTTAAGAATTTTCATAAATCTGTATATTTTACGTATTTTACAGTAACCGCATAAAATTGACTAGTTAAAAGGTTTAGGTGTAATTAATTAATTAAGGGATTAAAAGATAAATTAAAAAAATAAATATAAATAAGGAATAATAAAAAAACGAAATTTAAAAAAAAATAAAAAATAATTATATTTTTGGAAAATACTTTTGTAAATTCGGTTTAAAGAAGAAAAAAAAGAATGGGTAAAAGCCCATTAGAATTTTTATTAAATTAGGAAAAGACTTGTTTAAAGGGTATAAATACATTGCTAATAAAAAAAACACAGATCTTTCTCCAAGAAAAAAAAGAGGCGACGTGGTTTTTACAAAAAATTAGGGTTCTTCCAAAAATCTTGGTTTTGATAAATTAAAGGTATAATCTTAATTTAATTCATGTTTTATTAATTAATCATGTTTACAATGTTAATTAACCATCATTGAGATGTTTAGAAGGTTAGTGCATAAAGGCGTAAAACAGTCTGATTTTTAGGGCTGTCTTGTATCGACTGTTGCGGGAAGTAGGTAGCACCTTTGGTCGAGTTTCTTTTTTTAAAATTAATTTCAGAGAGTCTACTTTTCAAAAATGTAAGTTTGGTCGAAAATGGAGTTAGGGAAGGTCGTCAAAATATTTTTACAAAAACAGTGCACTGTTTAGGAATAAATTTGGATTTCGGAAATTTGAGTCAAAACCTAACCAAACGGATGAGATAGCCAAAGATTTTTGATTTGGGAACTCTTTATAATGTATATGAAAGGACTGGAGGTATTCAATAAAAGTTATGGTGTTTAGGTCGGGCTTTTGGTGTCGAACATTTAGCATGTACAGAAAATCAGTTTTGGTGAAAACGACTTTTGGCGTAGAGACTAAACGGAAGGGTTAAATGTGTAAGTATGAAGTAAAATTGGTTTTTGGAGTTCTTAGATCATATAAAAACATAAATCCAGTAGGGTAGGAACCAAGTGTGGTGCTAAGTTCACTTCATGTGATCGTTTAGTGACTAGTAAACCGTACCGGGAAAAGTTGGATTTTTGCGTATAGAATAGCTTGTAGTGGGAGAACTAGATAGTGGGGATTGGGGAATTAGATTCATCTCCTTGATTGTTACTTAACTTGGGTGTTTAGACCTGAGCTAAGGGTGTCGTGTATGATTTTATAGGTTTGCAGGAGTGCTAGCTTGTTGTGCTATCAGGTAAGTTTCATAGTCCCATATCTTTTTATGTTTTTTTAATTCCAGATGGGATGGAAGAGACACTTTATGGTTTTGTAACTAGTGCTGTGAATGTTTTTATGGTTTGTGATGGACTTGTGTGTGCACTTATGTGATTAACTGCTATGTGATTCTTGACTGTGTTTATGATTTGGATCGGGGACACGTACCGTCTCAGTTATTGTGGTTTGACTTGGTACCAAGGGGATGTTGACAAGGCGGGGCCTTGGGGAGGTACATAGATGTGTGAGCATCTATGGGACCACTG
Organism: Glebionis coronaria; assembly: GCA_025667525.1. Lineage (NCBI taxonomy): Eukaryota > Viridiplantae > Streptophyta > Magnoliopsida > Asterales > Asteraceae > Glebionis > Glebionis coronaria. Next base: position 554,480,655 of record CM046879.1, read on the forward strand.
GATAATGACAAGGCGGGGCCTTGGGATTGGTAAATAGGTGTATGGGCGCCTATGGTACCATGGTGTTTGGTAAGGCTGGGAGCCTTGGATTTGGTTTGGAATGATTGATCTTGAATGTTAGTTGTTAATGCATACTTGTAGCATATTGTCCATATGTTTAGTGGTTTATGGTTGTTCACAGCTTATTATAATCTATTTTCGGTTTTAGTCTAAACCTATGACTCTCACCAACATTATGTTGACGTGTTTTAGTGTCTCTTTCAGGTGATAAAGTGGTTAAGCGTGAGAACATATGTGGCTAGGATTGGAGTCGCGTAGGAATGCATTTAGAAGGAGATCCCCGTTCCTTCTTAGTTTATTTTTCTGTTTGTTTCAATAAGTGATACTATGAACCTATATGTTGATTTGTTTGTGTTATTTGTTTGTCTTGGGTAAGAGGTAGGACTGTTACCTACTTACCTAGACTCCTGCATTGATGAGATATTGTCATGACATTTGTGTCACCTTTTATGACATTTCTAATTCATATAGTTCTCTCTATGGACACGCTATTGTTGTGATGATATCCATGCGTCGCGTCCCATATTCCGCCATGGTGGGGTGTGAAAGAATGGTATCAGAGACAATGGTTCTAGAGAATTAGGTTGCCTAGTCTAGTAACCTAGTCTATAGCTTAAGGGTCCCTGCATATAGGCGTCATAGGAGTATGTGTGCATTTTATATTAATTAAAGTTTTCTAGATGTTATTGGTTTTTACTTGCGATGTTTGTTAAGTTTTGACTAGTATGGGTTGAACCATAGTAGTTCATACTTAGCCACATGTTATTTTCTTTTCGGGGTGTGACTAGTGCTTGTTGAACCATAATCATCCACGCTAGTCATTGTCGTATTTTGCTTAAATTGTACATTATAGTACATAATTTGGTACATGGTAGTTTCTATCTTTTGTTGGGTTATTTTATGTACCTGAGGTATAGTATTTTTCTTTCGATGTTTAAGTCATGTTCCCTAAGAATCATGTGGTGGTTCGAGTTATTAGGAGTAGGTGGATACGAAGGATTTTAAGCTGTTTCCACTCTTATGGGCGACATGACTTATAACTGATTATGTTTTCGTTTTGGATTTAGTCTATGTTGTTTTAGCTAGACTATGGATTTATGTATTTCAAGAGTTTGACTATGTTATTTTAATGGATGGAGTTTTGGACTTTTTTTGTTATGTGGTTATGAGCTTATGTGATACATGCATTTTCATGGGGTTCATTTTTTATGTCTCTCAGTCCTCTCGAATTGATCTCGGTCTTAAGTGGAATGATTGTTCTTGGTTACTAAAAAAGGGGTTTGGATTTTCTAAAACTACTAAATGACAAATGCTCTAAAAATTAAATCAAAGACAATTACTTTAATGACAATTAATAAAAACTTGAATTAAAATTAAAATTAAAATTAAAATTGAAATTAAAGTTAAAATGAAGAAACAGTAACCTAAAGAAACAGTAACAATTAATGAAGCTCAAAAGATGATTGATTCGGAACTTTGACCTTGATCCGGAACTTTTCACCCGGAAGTCTTCATTCGGAACTTTTGGACAAATCCTTCATTCGGAACTTTCTTCGGAAGTTGATCCAGAACTTTCTTCGGAACTTTGAGTCGGAACTTTACTCGGAAGATTGGTTCGGAAGTTGGGTCGGAACTTTCATTCGGAAGATTTGAAAATGAAACTCATTCGGAACTTTCTACTCATCCGGAACTTTTGGCTTATTCGGAACTTTCTACTGACTCGGAACTTTTTGAAAGAAAACTCATGCGGAACTTTTTGAAAAGCCACTCATCCGGAACTTTTTAGTTCATTCGGAAGTTTTTGGTTCATTCGGAACTTTTGAGTTCGTTCGGAAGTTTTCAACTGATTCGGAACTTTAAAAGGAAAATTCAATCGGAACTTTTAAATAACATATTCATTCGGAACTTTGATGTTCATCCGGAAGTTTTGTGTTCATCCGGAACTTTTGAGTTCATCCGGAAGTCTGGAAACACAGATACAGTAGCAGAACCCCCGAAGAACAAGGAAGACAAATTTGATCCAAAAATCACCAAGTTTTTCACCAAAAACTTAAATAAACTAATCACTAAGCATCAACTAACCATAAACTACAAATCCCATCAACAAAAACACAAATCCCAACAACTTTTAAAGATCAAATCAATAAAATAAAAACTTAAGAACTTGAAGATAAAGATGATGATGAACAAGATGAAAATGGAAAGATTAAACAAGAACTTGTATTGATGATTTAATGTATACAACAATAACAAAACAAGGATTAAAATTACAAGATTTCAAGATCAAAGATTAAAATCACCAAACACCCTAGTGGTGATGGTGATCCGACGAAACAGAAAGGAGAGAAAAGTGAGGAGAAAGAAAAACTAAAAACTAACTGGAAGGAAAGTGTGAGGGGTGGACTATTTATAGGTGTTTCCCTTGGTTGGTGAGTGGGCTTTCTCCCGTTCTTCTTGTCTTCTCGTCTTTTCAGAAAAGTTGACGTTTTCGATTCTGATTTGGGATTTGTCGTCGATTAAATTCAACTCGTCTTTTAATTTCTTCGTTTAATAGACTTGAGTTTCTTCGACTTGTGTAAATCTTCCATCTTTGGTCCTTTTCTTCGATAAATCTTCGAATAGGCCCAGTGACTTCAAATCTTTTGCATCTCTTGGACAATAGACTTTATCTTGAGTCCTTTTCTTCAGTAAAACCCGTGCAATCCCATGTTTTCTCCAATATTCATCCGGTTGGCTCTGAAAACACAATAAACACAAAAACAACGCATAATTCCAAACAAATGATATTAAATACGTGTTTTGGTCTCGTTTTAGCCAGAATTAAGTGGTAAAAGGATGGGTGTTTACACACCTATCAAGTCCCCTACACTTAACCATTGCCATGCCCTCATGCAATGCTTAGTGATAAAGCAATTTTACATTTTTCTCATAATTAATCAACCTTGGCCTTATTCAAATACTACTAAACAAAAATTAAGATACTAAAAGAAATTAAAACTCAAAAGGATAGAAAAACCATTTTCACTTGAAAATAGCTACATGGAAATAACTTGCAAAGAGATCAAGGACTTACATTAGGGCTTGGGTGCTGCGAAGATTTATCACCCTCAAGTTTCACGTTCCCCAAACTAAGCTTAAAACGAGATCATTGTTATTATAAGTTAGCAATTCAAACACTTACACACATGGCTTAATTATATGCTTAAACTCCCTTATTCCTAGGTGTATCTCTTATATTTTATTTTTGTCTTAGAATGATCATGAAGATGCATTTTTGGACTTATTTCGATAGTTTATTTAGGCTGAAAGCAAAGTAGGACGATTTGATCAATAGTTAGCTAAAGGACAAAATCTCTTAAAACTGCTTCTCGGGATATCAAAAAGTTCATATCTTGGCATAACTCGGTTCACGATTTGAGACCTTTCTCGGGCCGATATTTGGCATGTACTTCATACTTCATATCTTGAGAGACGTGCTTGAGATAATGGTCTTCTCATCGTTCATAGAATTTCTTCACTTGGAGACTTTTGAGAGGTACTCCAACTTTATTGACCACGACTTCATGATTATTTCTTCAATCTCTATTTGGGATTTTGAGATACAACGATCCGCCTCCTTTTCGTACTTGGATCTATTTATCCTCATACCTTGTTAGGGTCTTTTCGGATAGACTTCTCCATGATCTTTATGGGAGTTGATTGCTTTTCGTCGTGAGTCTTGATCCTTCATATTGACTTTGGGAATAATGCTTTTCACATCACCTTGGATCTTTAGCAATAAAATGGAATCCTCATGCCTTGTTAGGGCCTTTTCGGACTCGCCAATCTTCGCGCCCCGCTTCATAAGTTATGCCTTGGCTATGAACTCTTATCATTACCGAGCAACTTTTAAACGATCTTGGGCTAGAAGCTAAGTAACTTTTCAAATCGTACGACCTTACTTATTGCAGATAATTTATTAGCAAGTGATGGGAGAATAGGCAAATAATTACACCAAGTGAGCTTGTGCAAGAATACTGACTTATAATTGACTTTATCATTTCTCGTCCTCCATAATTTAAAATCTCAAGTAATGAGACTCGTGGATACTTAGCCTAATAAACCAATTAAGGTCTACATGGTTAAGGATACTAGCTAGAATAAACTTGGATAAGTTTATTCGGGTTGAGTCAAAATAAACGCAACGGGCCTAATATGTCGAAGACTTCTAAACTAGCTACACCACTTTATTAAATTTTTTTACTTTATTTCTGGATATATACATATGAAGGCAAAGATAAAAATTTAAAAATTACGACTAAATGGCCAAAGTTAATAAAAAATTTGAAAAATGTTGAAAAATAGGATTTTCATGTTAAATGAAGGCATTTTCATGGAAAAGTCCACTTAAAACTTCGATAGAAGTCCCCCCTACACTTAAGATAAACATTGTCCTCAATGTTTAAGCATGTGGGAAAAGTCTCCCCTACACTTATGACATTGTGCACGTTGGTTAACTCAAGTTAAGGAAGAGACGACTAAAGTGATCAATTTCAAATGTGAGTATGAAGAAAATTGAATCACGGACAACACAAAGACAAACACCCTATAGAGGTTCCCCTAAACTTAGGGGGTTAAAACATAAAAGGATAGATACTCGGGCTGCCTCCCGAGGAGCGCTTGTTTTTTATAACCGAGTCACGAGCCTGAATCGACCCAAAATTAGTTCATGGGGAACGTGGTGAGGGATGGAATCACCTCCTGAGAGGTGTCCTCACCAAAGTACAACTTCACTCGTTGGCTATTCACCTTAAAATTAGGTCCATTAGGTTGAGCGAGCTCGAGAGTACCATATGGAAAAATTTGGGCAATGGTGAATGGGCCGGACCAACGAGATTTGAGCTTGCCCGAAAAGATTTTCAACTGAGAGTTAAAAAGTAAGACTTTGTCTCCAACATGTAACTCTCGGTTTTTGATCTTGGAGTCGTGAATGAGCTTAGTTCTTTCCTTATAGATCAAAGAATTTTCATAAGCCTCATTCCAAAGTTCATTCAGCTCATTGAGTTGGATCTTGCGTAGGTCACCGGCTTTGTTTATATCAAAATTAGCCCACTTCAAGGCCCAATAAACCTTGTGCTCCAACTCAATGGGGAGGTGGCACGCTTTCCCGTACACAAGACGATAAGGCGTATAGCCGATTGGGGTCTTGTAAGCAGTACGGAAAGCCCACAAAGCATCATCAAGTTTATCAGCCCATGAGGCACGATGCTCTCCCACGGTTCGTTCCAGAATTCGCTTAAGTCCTCGGTTGGATATTTCAGCCTGGCCATTAGTTTGTAGGTGGTAGGCTGTGGAAAGACGATGGTTTACACCGTACTTAGCCATGACTCTAGCAAATTGGTCATTGCAGAAATGAGTCCCACGATCACTAATAATGGCACGAGGCACACCGAATCTAGCGAAAAGAGCTTTCAAAAAATTACAAACCACCCTTGCGTCATTAGTAGGTAAAGCTTTGGCTTCAACCCACTTTGAAACGTAGTCAACGGCTACAAGGATGTATTTGTTTCCTTTAGAAGAAGGGAATGGCCCCATAAATTCGATACCCCAAACATCAAAGATTTCACATTCTTGAATGAAATTCTGAGGCATCTCGTCTTTATGTGTGATGTTGCCTTGTTTTTGGCAAACATCACATCGTTTAACCATATCGTGAGCGTCACGATATATGGAGGGCCAATAAAATCCCGAATCAAACACTTTTTTGGCGGTGTAGTTGGGACCAAAGTGACCACCGGTGGGTCCTTTGTGGCAAGCATCAAGGATTTCCGAAGCTGCCGGTCCATCAACACATCGGCGAATAATCAGGTCGGCACATTGTTTGAATAGGTAAGGGTCGTCCCAAAAGTAAGTCTTGACGTCGGTAAAGAACTTTTTCTTTTGTTGGGACGTCAACCCTTCCTTGAGAATTCCACCCGCCAAGTAGTTTGCAAAGTCCGTAAACCACGGGGTTTCATTAGATTTGGAATTTATAGACATTAAGGTCTCCAAGGGAAAGGAATCATTGATTTCTTTGTTCGGATGATCCCCTTGGTAAGGATCCTCAAGTCTGCTGAGATGATCTGCGGCTAGGTTTTCTGCTCCTTTTTTATCGCGAATTTCGATTTTAAATTCCTAGAGCAGCAAAACCCAACGAAGAAGTCTTGGTTTGGAATCTTGCTTTGTCAACAAGTACTTCAGCGCGGAATGATCGGTATACACAATTGTGGTGGAAAGGACAAGATAGGGGCGGAATTTTTCAAAAGCATAGACAACAGCTAAAAGCTCTTTTTCGGTTGTCGTATAATGCAATTGTGCCCCTGTCATTGTCTTGCTAGCGTAATGGATTGGTTGGAAGTGTTTATTCACTCTTTGTCCCAGAACCGCTCCAATAGCAAAATCACTAGCATCGCACATCAACTCAAAAGGCAGCTCCCAATTAGGGGTATCTAAGACGGGTGCCTTAGTAAGCTTATCCTTAAGCGAGTTGAAGGCTTCAAGACACTCTTCGGAAAAGATAAAAGGTGTATCTTTTTCCAAGAGGTGGGTCATCGGGCGAGCGATTTGAGAAAAATCTTTGATGAATCGACGGTAAAAGCCCGCATGACCCAGAAAACTTCTCACACCCTTCACGGTTGAAGGTGGAGGCAACTTGGCGATAACATCGACTTTAGCACGGTCTACTTCAAGACCTGCTTTGGAAATTTTGTGTCCCAGCACGATGCCTTCTTTTACCATAAAGTGGCATTTTTCCCAATTCAGAACTAGGCGAGTGTCTTCGCACCTCTTTAGCATACGTTCCAAATTGGCAAGGCAAGAAGAGAAGGAATCCCCGAAGACCGAGAAATCATCCATGAAGACTTCCATGGTTTGTTCAACCATGTCATGGAAGATAGCTAACATGCACCTTTGGAAAGTCCCGGGGGCATTGCATAAGCCAAAAGGCATTCTTTTGTAAGCGAATGTGCCATAGGAACAAGTGAATGTAGTCTTCTCTTGATCTTGGGGATCGATGGGTATTTGGAAATAACCCGAGAAACCATCAAGAAAGCAGTAATATTCATTACCAGCTAAGCGTTCAAGCATTTGGTCCATAAAAGGTAGAGGAAAATGATCCTTTCTCGTGGCATCATTGAGTTTGCGGTAGTCTATACAAACTCTCCACCCAGTGACGAGACGGGTGGAAATCAACTCGTTGTGTTCATTGGGAACAACGGTTATTCCGCCCTTCTTGGGCACACAATGGATTGGACTAACCCATGGGGAATCCGAAATAGGGTAAATCATACCCGCGTCAAGAAGTTTGATAACCTCTGTTTTGATGACTTCATGGATTTTTGGATTCACCCTTCGTTGGCTTTGAATTGTGGGCTTAAAGTCATCCTCCATGAGAATTTTGTGTGTGCATAAGTGAGGATCAATTCCACGAATATCAGAAATCTTCCAAGCAATAGCCTTCTTATGATCTTTCAACATGGTGATAAGTCGGGCTTTTTCTTCTTCCTTTAGGTCCTTAGAAATGATGACTGGCGACTTCTTCTCTTCTTCAAGGAACACATACTCGAGATGGGGCGGCAACTCCTTAAGTTCTAAATCCGGAGGGTTTTCGACGGGAGGCGTATTCGAAGTCGGAGTATCGATAGCAATGACCGTGGGAGATGGAGGTGAAGGATTGTCTTCTTTGAGAAGGTTTTCAATGAGGCGGAGATCTTCATCCCAATTGGTGGTAGAATCGTCTTTGTCTAAATTCACATCTCCCATGGTGGCTTCTAAATCTTTCCAAAGGAAATCACTTTCTCCAAATAGAGATAGTGATGAGTCGATAGAGGAAACGGTCTCAACATTGGGAAGAGAGGTAGGAATACTTTTACAAGCATCTTTGAAGTGTTCTTCACAAGCCTCATCAAGAACGTCAATACAATTAACACTCTCGTATGAATAAGGCTGTTTAGAAAGCTATCCCATGTTGAAGACTACTTTATCGTCACCCACTCTCATGATAAGCTCACCGGCTTCAACATCAATCAGAGTGCGACCGGTCCTCAAGAATGGACGACCAACAATCAGTGGCACACGAGGGTCCATCTCGTAGTCGACGACAACGAAATCAGCAGGAAAGGTGAATTTGTCGACTCCTACAATGACGTCTTCGGCTATCCCCACTGGATAAGCAACCGTACGGTTAGCTAATTCCAAAGTCATTTTGGTGGGGACTAGCTCTGGAGAGATAATTGCTTCCAAACGCTTAGAGGCATACGATTAATACTGGCACCTAGATCGGCTAGGGCCATGCAATTCTCTACTCCGGAGAAATTGCAAGGGATAAGAAAACGACCCGGATCACCAAGCTTGGTAGGCAATTTTCTTAAGAGCACTGCAGAGCAATTCTCATTAAGTTGGGTGTTTTCAATATCGAGGAGCTTTTCCTTGTCGCTCAGAAGATCTTTAAACATTTTTGCATATTTAGGCATGTGAGCGAGAGCCTCAGCGAAGGAGATACTAAAATTCAATTGTTTAAACATCTTAAGAAAGTTAGAAACCTGAATATCGTCCTTGCTTTTGAGCTTCTCTTTCCTCAACCTAGATGGATAAGGTATATTGGAAGAAGTGGAAGGCTTTGGAAGAATAGGATCACTCACATCCTTGGGTGGAGGAGGGGAAGAAGGAAGAGGTGGAGAAATTGGGGAAGGAGAAGGATGAGGAATAGGAGCAGGTGACTCGTTCTCCTTAGTCACAACCACCGGTGGAGGTATAGGAAGCTCGGGTTCCTTGGTACCTTTGCCACTTCGAGTAGTGATTGCTTTCATCTCCCCTCTTGGATTCGCAACGGTGTTACTCGGAAGAGTACCCGAAGAAGAGGGTTGATTACTTTGGAAGAAACTAGCCATCATGTTCCTCAAGTCATTAGTTTGGCAATCCAACGTATTTCTCATGTCGGCTCTCAAATCGTTTCCTTGCTTGACCAAGTCTGCTTTCAAGTTGATCACTTCATGCTGAAGATTTTCCACGATCACATCGTTTGTCCTCATGTAGGTCTGCACTTCTTGGTGTAGAGCGGTGGATTGGTTGGGAGGAGCATTGTATGCGGGTGGTTGATAAGCAGGTTGTTGGTAAACTTGGTTGTTACGTTGAGGAGGTTGTTGCTGCTTGTGAGGAGGGATGCATGGTTGTAGAGGTTGTTGTTGTTGTTGAGGAGGGCGATTGAGGTTTGGTTGTTGGTTTGGGTTGGTAGGAGGAAAACCGGGTGGTGAGAGGTAGTTGTTGGAACGGTAGCTAAGCAAATTACGGTCACCTTGAGGTCTGGTTTGATAAGCGGGTTGAGGATAGGTGCCATATGCCGCATTCACATTCTCAGCAGGGTAGTCTTGGGTGGCAGTACAAGTAGTGTAGGAGTGAGGACCACCGCATATCTCACAAGGTTGGCTGACAGCACTGACTTGAGCGTTTTTAGCGTTGTTGCTGTTGTTGTTGCTGACGGTGTGGGTGACAAGCGATTCAAGAAGCGTAGTGATTTTGTCCAGTCGCTTGTCGCTGTCACTAGTGCTAGCACTAGCGACATTGGTCCTAACACTCTTGGTTTGCACACGAGATTTGTTCTCAATGATGTCCCAAGCAGCATTGGAAGTCTTAGCCAATAGATTACCCCCCCCCCCCCCCCCCCCCCCCCGAGGCACTGTTTAGTGAATCTTGGTCACTCATGCTTAAACCATTGTAAAAAGTATTAATTTGATGTACTTTGGTAAAACCATGTTGTGGGCATTTTCTTAAAAGATCTTTAAAACGATCCCAAGATTCACTGAACGACTCATCGTACTTTTGTTCAAAATTTATGATCTCATTCCGCAAAGCGGTAGTACGAGAGGGTGGGAAAAAGTAATTGATGAACTTGGTTTCCAAATCCGTCCACGAGAGAATACTCTGTGGTGGTTCTTAGCAAGCTAATGCCGGGCTTGTCCCTCTAAAGAAAAGGGAAAAAGTTGTAACCTTATAACCTCTTGTGGAACACCATTGAATTTGACCGTGTTGGTTAGTTGCAAGAATCTCTTAATATGGTCGTGTGGATCATCAATGGTACGTCCCAAGAATGGTTGAGCGGAGACCATCTGGATAAAGCCTGATTTTAGCTCAAAGTTGTTGGCGGCAATTGGAGGTATGACAATTGGATCAGTGTTGCCGTCGACATGAGCTTGCAGCAATTCAATCATCGGGCGATTATCCGGAAGGGGCTCATTGTTGTTGTTATTGTTCATGTTGTTGAAAGGCGGGTTGTTGTTGTAATTATTGTTGTTCGGAGGTGGTATGTTATTGTTGTTTTGTACACCAGTCATGTCTAAGTTATCGAGAGGCTCGGGCTCTTGATAAGACGTGGATCGAGTGCGCATACACCTGCAAAAGAACGAACAAAGAAAAACAAGGCAAAAATATTTTTGGTTTTTATGTTTTTTTTTAATTTTTTTTTGTATTTTTGAAAATTTTATGTTTTTTAGTTGTTTTTGAAAATTTTCGTGAAAAAGTAACGTTCACGGGGAACGGATCCCAAAATCCAAGTTCTCACAAAAAACTTTACATCTTAACGAGAAGAGCCGGCAGCGGCGCCATTTGATACTTTGTTTTGTATGGGTTCAATTAATCTCTCAGAATCCTCTCGAATTGATCTCGGTCTTAAGTGGAATGATTGTTCTTGGTTACTAAAAAAGGGGTTTGGATTTTCTAAAACTACTAAATGACAAATGCTCTAAAAATTAAATCAAAGACAATTACTTTAATGACAATTAATAAAAACTTGAATTAAAATTAAAATTAAAATTAAAATTGAAATTAAAGTTAAAATGAAGAAACAATAACCTAAAGAAACAGTAACAATTAATGAAGCTTAAAAGATGATTGATTCGGAACTTTGACCTTGATCCGGAACTTTTCACCCGGAAGTCTTCATTCGGAACTTTTGGACAAATCCTTCATTCGGAACTTTCTTCGGAAGTTGATCCGGAACTTTCTTCGGAACTTTGAGTCGGAACTTTACTCGGAAGATTGGTTCGGAAGTTGGGTCGGAACTTTCATTCAGAAGATTTGAAAATGAAACTCATTCGGAACATTCTACTCATCCGGAACTTTTGGATTATTCGGAACTTTCTACTGACTCGGAACTTTTTGAAAGAAAACTCATGCGGAACTTTTTGAAAAGGCACTCATCCGGAACTTTTTAGTTCATTAGGAAGTTTTTGGTTCATCCGGAACTTTTGAGTTCGTTCGGAAGTTTTCAACTGATTCGGAACTTTAAAAGGAAAATTCAATCGGAACTTTTAAATAACATATTCATTCGGAACTTTGATGTTCATCCGGAAGTTTTGTGTTCATCCGGAACTTTTGAGTTCATCCGGAAGTCTGGAAACACAGATACAGTAGCAGAACCCCCGAAGAACAAGGAAGACAAATTTGATCCAAAAATCACCAAGTTTTTCACCAAAAACTTAAATAAACTAATCACTAAGCATCAACTAACCATAAACTACAAATCCCATCAACAAAAACACAAATCCCAACAACTTTTAAAGATCAAATCAATAAAATAAAAACTTAAGAACTTGAAGATAAAGATGATGATGAACAAGATGAAAATGGAAAGATTAAACAAGAACTTGTATTGTGATTTAATGTATTCAACAATAACAAAACAAGGATTAAAATTACAAGATTTCAAGATCAAAGATTAAAATCACCAAACACCCTAGTGGTGATGGTGATCCGACGAAACAAAAAGGAGAGAAAAGTGGGGAGAAAGAAAAACTAAAAACTAACTGGAAGGAAAGTGTAAGGGGTGGACTATTTATAGGTGTTTCCCTTGGTTGGTGAGTGGGCTTTCTCCCGTTCTTCTTGTCTTCTCGTCTTTTCAGAAAAGTTGACGTTTTCGATTCTGATTCGGGATTTGTCGTCGATTAAATTCAACTCGTCTTTTAATTTCTTCGTTTAATAGACTTGAGTTTCTTCGACTTGTGTAAATCTTCCATCTTTGGTCCTTTTCTTTGATAAATCTTCGAATAGGCCCAGTGACTTCAAATCTTTTGCATCTCTTGGACAATAGACTTTATCTTGAGTCTTTTTCTTCAGTAAAACCCGTGCAATCCCATGTTTTCTCCAATATTCATCCGGTTGGCTCTGAAAACACAATAAACACAAAAACCACGCATAATTCCAAACAAATGATATTAAATACGTGTTTTGGTCTCGTTTTAGCCAGAATTAAGTGGTAAAAGGATGGGTGTTTACACACCTATCAATGGATATATGTGTTATGTGTTGTATTAATTCTTATAAGTGTCGTCATAGGAAGGAGTGCATTGGGGAAGGGTAATTGTATAAGTATGGTGGCCAACATAGTTATTGAAGTACCACAACTTCAATGGATTCCTAAGTATGATTGCATGAAAGAGGGTTAGTACATGCTTGTATAGTAGATGTTAGACGGATTTAAGTATATGTATCCCGATATGCCTATATATGTATGATCCCCTACAATTATCGATTGTATCCTTAGGAGGGTGGCTAGCTTGCTTTTTTTTGATATTAAACCTTCGTTGTAGCGTATTCTTTGAGTTTCGTATTTCACGTGTACGTTTTAAAATAGTGTTCTTGGTTTTAAGTCTATTGTAATAACTTGGGATTTCTTTTGAGATAATGAAATCTTTTGTGTTGGGTCTTACATTTCTTTTGGTCGGTATATATTAAAAAAAAGGGACTTGAGTTAGATAGTTGGTTGTATTCGGTAAAATAAGGGTAAGGTGTTGGAGTCGTGTTTGAAACAAGATGTAACATAAGATTTTTTTTAATCAACACTTATTTATTTCAAATTCTAAAAGACTTTCTTTAAAATAAAGCGAAATAAAATTTCTTTCTACTTAAATAGTTTATATATGTGAGCTTAATCAATATACGTCATTTATAATTATTTATGCAAGACTAAAACAAGTTCATGAAAATTTCACATACATTTATTTCTTTTCATTTAAAAAGGATTACGTTAATTACTAAGAGGATTCTTTAGTTTTTTTTTAAAACAACTAGTATAAAACTGTTTTGGTCATAACTTGTTCGTTTTTAAAGCTTTTTGGGTGATTCAAAAGCCTAAAATTATGTACTCGGAATGTACTTTTCAAATATTTGGTATGTATAGTCATGGGGTGTCAGTAGCTTGATCGAAATTTTGGTACAAGTGACGGGTTCAAGGTTGAGTTTTGAATAGTAGTTTATTTTTATGATTTCGGATGCACGGGATACCTAGTATTTGAGTTGAGTTTTGAGATCGCCTAGAAGGTTGTTTGTAGATTGTTTGAGTCATATAGATGTGATGAGGAAAGAAAAAAAATATTCTTTTGGAAAAGTCGATCTTGTGCACGGTTTAAATAATATGTCGCGGGGCATAAGATGTTTGGGTTGCCATTAAGTGTTTCTTGGATAATTTTTTGTTGTCATGAGTCATTTGAATTGGTACATGTTTGAGTTTTCCTTTTGAGTTTTCGTGGTTTTGGTCTGTTTTAACTCGTGCACGTGAAATGTCGTTAGTTATCCGTGGGTTTGATTCGTTGATCGTATCTAGTGGATTCAGAATGTAGTTTTGGGTTCGTATTGATTGGGAGCATTGAGGTAGACATAAGAAAGACTTGGTCGCGCCTACACGATTAAGTAGGTGGCCCTGAGAGAATGGTCGGAATGCCCTTAGTGGGGATGAAAGAGTTAAAAGTTCGTAGACGAACTAATGTGGTCATGAGGTCTCTTAGGAGTGCCAAGGGAGATGAATAGAGATTTGTATAATGTATAGATATTGGCACAAGTAACGCGCCATAGAGAGTGTTGGAAGGAGATATAATACCTAAAAGGTATTTATGATTGTTCGTAAGGCATGTAAGTTTTCCGAAAATTTCTTGAGATTTAGTAGGTTTGCCTATTTCTGTGAGGTAGAACCATAAATAGAGCAAGTAGGAGAAGTGAGAGGAGTTGTAGTTAGTGACTTTCCAAGGAAATTGTTGATGGAATGATTTTAAGAGAAAAAGAGTTGTTAGAAATTGCAACGGATGCAAGGTAAAATTTGAGTTTCTTAGTAGTAGATTGGTTGTGAAAGGCGGTTGAGTGGTCAGATAAGAGGAAGTATTGGTCTTTTAGAATACGTGTAGATTTTCGCGAGTAGAACGAGGTAGAAATTTATTCGTATTGCTTCTAAGAGAGGGTGCAAGGAGGACGTAGTTGAAACTGCTAAGGATGTTGTATGAACGCTTTGGGTTTACGGTTGTGATTTGGGCTTCGCCGAGGCGCTAGCAGTTTTCATGGAGTCAATGAACCGGGGGTGCATGACAATATATAAACGAGTTGTCATCGGGAGCATCGACGATATCTTGATCTACTCACATCTAAGAAGGAGAGCGAGGCGAATTATGAGTTGGTTTTGGAGTTGTTAGGAAATGGAATTATACATGAGATTTTCAAGTGTGAGTTTTAGGATTAAGTTGGCCAGGACGAGTAGTCAGAGATGATGGCATATCGTGGAACCAGCAAGGGGCAAAGTGAAGAAGGGTGAGGAAGCGTTTTGGAGGCTGAAGAGGTGGATTGGATAATGAGCAGATCTTGGAATTATCGGAAGGACTGGATGAATTCGCGAAGCATGACGATACGTGGAGCAAGGATTTGGATGTATACGAGAACAAAAAAGAAAGGCGGTTGTTTATACGTTGTGAGAACTAAAGATTTGGAAGAACTAGATAAACTTAGTTAGTGGAGCTGGATTGTTATATCTACCTAAAATGCTGGAGGCATTTGGGGTACGAGACGTAGAGAATGATCTATACAGATCATGAACGTCTCCAACACATATTTAATAATCTTGATTGAACATTTGGAAAAAGTGATGGGTGGAGTTAAGTGATGAAAGAAAATTGCAAGGCCAAGTACCATCTGGGAAAGGCAAGCATGGTTGATGAGACATGGAATAAGAAGAATGAAGTGAAGCTGAGACGAACTTGAACTATATGGATGACGTATTAGGGTGGTTTGGATGAAGGATGTAGTGTGACAACCGCAGTTTTGAGGTTCGTCACTTAGTTTTATTTTGTGCTAGTTACGTGTCTTTTCGTGTTTATGTGCTAATTGGTGTGTATAGATTGTGGTTTGGATATCGTTTCTGGTACGGGGTACCTTGTGAGTGAAACGATGTGTGATGATTTCATGTTCATGAGCTTACATGGTAGTGACTATGAAATGATATGGTGTTATTTAGTGGTTTACGTATACGTATATGTATTATAGAAAATCGTATTTTTACGATTTACGGTTTAGCATTTCGAGGTCTCGGATGAGGTATTTAGTCACGGGAGTATTTTTTGGGATGGTTTTAAGTCATTTAGGACTTATTTAATTAGTTTATTTCATATTTCAAGAGTTTTTATAAAACTGTATATTTTACGTCTTTTACGGTATACGCGTAAATTTGACTAGTTTTACGGTTTTGAGGTTCGGGAGGCTTTAGGAGCTGAAATAAATTAAGAGAATTTAAGGTAATAATAATTAATAGTTAATTTACATTAATATAGTTAAAAAAGTCGGACATAGGGTGTTGGGCTTGGTTTTGGGCCAAATTTTGCTTAAAGAAAGGAAGGGGAGCCCAGTTTGAGTACTATTAGGCTTCCTGGTTAGTTTTAATTACCCATATTACTCCCTTTAGCCCCAAAATGATTTTTATTTCTCCCAAACCTAATATGAGTCGTGATTAACAATGGTGGATGAAGAAAACCCAATTATTCAATTATGGTTTAAGGTATGCGCTAAAACTATGCTTAATTAACGTTTAATTTACGTATGTAACCTAATATGATGGATTAGGATTTGACATTCATATTTAATTAGATTTTGTTAATAATCTGTAATTAATGATGTAATTAATAGGTTTTTATCATTGGAAATTGTTTTTAGGTTTTAATTAGGGTTTATGTATAATTAATTAGGTTAATTTAATTAAATTCGTTTTTTAAAAACTGGGCATAATTTTAGGTCAATTGTTTTGATGATATATAGAGTTCTGTAAACTATTATTTTGCGATCCAAGTATCCCTAGAAAGGTATTTGAGTTGGCTTTCAAATGCAAGAAACGAGAACTAAATTGGAGGTCGGGAAGTGGGTTAAAAACAGGTTACAACCGTCGGAGGTCAAAACTGTTTTGAAATCAGCCTGTTTTCTTTTTATGTTTTGGGTTGTTTGGGGTACTTAGGGTTATATTGGGACTTTTAAACGAACATGAGAGTTGGTTTATATAATATAGGAAGTATCTGCATTGGGGCTAAGATTGTGGGTTAGGGTAAGACCCACTAATCGTAACAAACTTTTTGTATGTTCAAAATCAGTAAAATCCGGATAGACAGAAGTATATATATATATATATATATATATATATATATATATATATATATATATATATATATATATATATATATATATATATATATATATATATATATATATATATATATATATATATATATATATATCAGGGCCTTAACAGTAGCTTTAAGGTTGGGGAAAAAATGAGGAGTTAGCTAACATATTTAAGGGAATAGGGTTTCCTTTACATAGGTCATGTGTATGGTTAGGTGGGCGTTTGGCTTATAGTTTGGAGACCTAAAAATCGGGACTGTTTTGGGTAAAATGTTAATGGGACGGGTTATGAAGTAAACTAAGTTAAGGGCTTTATAGAGGGGTGTAATGAGATTCTTAGAGAATATAAATGAGGTATATATATGGGAGAAGGTTAGATGTCCATCATAGGTTGATGAGCCATTTTAGTGTTTGGTTCATGTTTTGATTGTGTGCTTTTGTTTGTTAGCTTTTTGCTAGTGCGCGGATTTTTGGAGAAGCTCAATCAGGTGAGTTTCATAGTCCCATGTTTACTAATGATTTTGAATTTCAGATGGGATGGAAGAGACACTGTCTTGTTTTATAAATTATCCTGTGAATGTTTTGTGTTTGGTGATGGACTTGTGCATACTTATGTGATTAACTGCTAGTTGATTCATGATTGTTTTATATTTTGACTTGGTACCAAGGGGATGTTGATAAGGCGGGGCCTTGGGGAGGTACATAGATGTATGAGCATATATGGGACCAAAGGATAATGACAAGGCGGGGCCTTGGGATTGGTACATAGGTGTTTGGGCGCCTATGCTACCATGGTGTTTGGTAAGGCTGGGAGCCTTGGATTTGGTTTGGTTTGATAAATCTTGAATATTAGTTGTTAATGCATGTTTGTATCACATAGTCCATATGTTCATTTGTTAGTGGTTGTTATTCACAGCTTATAACTGATTTTTGGCGTTGGAGTCTAAACCTATGACTCTCACCAACTTTATGTTGACGTGTTTTAGTGTCTCTTTCAGGTGAGAATGTGGTTAAGCTTGAGAATAGAAGTGGCTAGTTTTGGAGGCATTAGGATTGAATATAGAAGGAGATCCCCGTTCCTTCTTAGTTTCTTTTGTTTGTTTAATAAGTGATACTATTGGCACCCATATGTTTGCTTTGTTTATTTATTGTTTGTCTTGGGTAAGGGGTAGGACTGTTACCTACTTGCCTAGACTCCTGCTATGTTGAGATATTGTCATGACATTTGTGTCACCATTTTATGACATTTCTTATTTCATTTAGTTATCTCTATAGACACGCCATGTTGCGATGATATCCATACGTCGTGCCCCATATTCCACCATGGTGGGGTGTGACAGAATGGTATCAGAGACAATGGTTATAGAGAATTAGGTTGCCTAGTCTAGTAACCTAGTCTATAGCTTAAGGGTCCCTGCATATAGGCGTAATAGGAGTATGTGTGCATTTTATATTAATTAAAGTTTTCTGGATGTTATTGGTTTTTACTTGCGATGTTTGTTAAGTTTTGACTAGTATGGGTTGAACCATAGTAGTTCATACTTAGCCACATGTTATTTTATTTTCGGGTTGTGACTAGTGCGGGTTTTACCACAATCGTCCACGCTAGTCATTGTTGTATTTTCCTTAAATTGTACATTATAGTACATAATTTGGTAGAAGGTAGTTTCTATCTTTTGTTGAGTTATTTTATGTACCTGAGGTATGTTATTTTTCTTTTGATGTTTAAGTCATGTTCCCTAAGAATCGTGTGGTGGTTCGAGTTACTAGGAGTACATGGGTAGGAAGGATTTTAAGGTGTTTCCATTCTGATGGGCGACATGACTTATAATTGATTATGTTTTCGTTTTGGATTTTGTCTATGCTGTTTTAGCTAGACTATGGAATTCTGTATTCCAAGAGTTTGACTATGTAATTTTATTAGTTGGAGTTTTTGACCTTATTGTTTATGTGGTTATGTGCTTAGGTGAGTTGATGGATTTATGTGTTATGTGTTGTATTGATTCTTATAAGTGTCATCATAGGAGGGAGTGCATTGGGGAAAGGGTAATTGTATAAGTATGGTGGCCAACATAGTTAAGTACCACAACTTCAATGGGTTCCTAAGAATGATTGAATGAAAGAGGGTTAGTACATGCTTGTATATGATGAGATGTGGATTATTGGTATATGTATAGTATATGGGTTTATGTAACGGTTGCCTACGATATGGATATTTTTAAGCGTGTTATTGTTTTGGGTTATAGTCATGTTGTGTGATTATGGGGTCACACGATATGGACTGGTTTTAGTGATGGGTTTTATGCCTTGTGGTAAGATGGTGGTTACTCGTAGAAAAAAAACGAGTGTATGACATGATTGGTTGATCTGACATGTATGGTAACGAGTATGTTTTGGGTGATTTAATAGGTATATATGCGGATGTATATATACCACTATGTGTTAAGTTATGGTATATAGTCGTTCACTAGTTATTATAACTTGAACGTACCTTGTGTTTGTTCGTGTTTTATGGTGCTGGAGTTTGATGGAGTTCCAACGACGTTTTGAGTCTTTTGGATGTGTGTCTACATTCGAGTATGTATTTTTATTAATGCGAACTAATTTAACTAAGACAGAAAGAGTAAAAAAAAGGAGATTTTATTATAGTAATTTAACTAAGACGGAAAGAGTAAAAAAAGGAGATTTTATTATAGTAATGATAATAATAACACCACACCTTGTATACGTGTAGTAGTTTAGTTATAACCAACCTAAATGGAAAAAAACAGTGTATTTTATAAACATGTATTGGTTTCATACTAACAAGTGAAATAAGTTTAATATGGGTAAACAAGATAATGGTTAGAATAAGATTGTAGTATACTAACTAGTTGATATCTTGATAGAATGATGAAGATAAAGGATGAGTTATTGGTTAAAAATGAGTATGATTGATTTTAGTAGTATTGGAGTTTGGTTCTTATGAGAAGTAACTAATTGAGACGCAAATTTAAAAAATTTCTAAGGTATCGAGATTTGGTAATACTAATCGTGAAGAGTCTAAATTTTTCGTTGTTGGCACACTCCATTGATCTTTCGGATTACATTGTTTTGTTTTCAGTTGTTTTGGCTAGGGTTCGTTTTACCCTATATTTTATTGGGACACGATTGTTTGGAATTCTTTTGTTACACGTCATGGCTGATTTAGTTATGCGGTTGTGGAAACGTTAGGATGAGAGGATAGAGTTGGGTAGTATTACTTATGGTTAGATATTAGAATGGAGAAATGTGTTTTGGTTTAAAGGTTGTGTTGAAGGAATGATTAATATTTTTGGAGTTAGGACACTTAGATTGGTTACGGGAATAAGAGAGTAAGTAAAGTTAGTTGACTGGTAGTGGGAACGAGAAGTCATGATATGAGAAGTTGGTTGAAGTACCATTAGGAGATTGATGAAAGTACTAGCGGATGTGAGGGTTCGTCACTTAGTTTTATTTTGTGCTAGTTATGTGTCTTTTCGTGTTTATGTGCTAATTGTTGTGTATAGATTGTGGTTTGGATATCGTTTCCGGTATGGGGTACCTTGTGAGTGAAACGATGTGTGATGATTTCATGTTCATGACCTCACATGGTAGTGACTATGAAATGAGATGGTGTTATTTAGTGGTTTACATATACGTATATGTATTATAGAAAATCGTATTTTTATGATTTACGGTTTAGCATTTCGAGGTCTCGGATGAGGTATTTAGTCACGGGAGTATTTTTCGGGATGGTTTTAAGTCATTTAGGACTTAGTTAATTAGTTTATTTCATATTTCAAGAGTTTTTATAAAACTGTATATTTTACGTCTTTTACGGTATACGCGTAAATTTGACTAGTTTTACGGTTTTGAGGTTCGGGAGGCTTTAGGAGCTGAAATAAATTAAGAGAATTTAAGGTAATAATAATTAATGGTTAATTTACATTAATATAGTTAAAAAAGTCGGCCATAGGGTGTTGGGCTTGGTTTTGGGCCAAATTTTGCTTAAGGAAAGGAAGGGGAGCCCAGTTTGAGTACTATTAGGCTTCCTGGTTAATTTTAATTACCCATATTACTCCCTTTAGCCCCCAAAACGATTTTTCTTTCTCCCAAACCTAATATGAGTCGTGATTAACAATGGTGGATGAAGAAAACCCAATTATTCAATTATGGTTTAAGGTATGCGCTAAAACTATGCTTAATTAACGTTTAATTTACGTATGTAACCTAATATGATGGATTAGGGTTTGACATTCATAATTTTTAATTAGATTTTGTTAATAATCTGTAATTAATGATGTAATTAATAGGTTTTTATTATTGGAAATTGTTTTTAGGTTTTAATTAGGGTTTATGTATAATTAATTAGGTTAATTTAATTAAATTCGTTTTTTAAAAACTGGGCATAATTTTAGGTCAATTGTTTTGATGATATATAGAGTTCTATAAACTCTTATTTTGCGATCCAAGTATCCCTGGAAAGGTATTTGAGTTGGATTTTAAATGCTAGAAACGAGAAATAAATTGGAGGTCGGGAAGTGGGTTAAAAACAAGTTACAACCGTCGGAGGTCAAAACTGTTTTGAAATCAGCCTGTTTTCTTTTTATGTTTTGGGTTGTTTGGGGTACTTAGGGTTATATTGGGACTTTCAAACGAACATGGGAGTTGGTTTATATATTATAGGAAGTATCTGCATTGGGGCTAAGATTGTGGGTTAGGGTAAGACCCACTAATCATAACAAACGTTTTGTATGTTCAAAATCAGTAAAATCCGGATAGACAGAAGTATATATATATATATATATATATATATATATATATATATATATATATATATATATATATATATATATATATATATATATATATATATATATATATATATATATATATATATATATATATATATATATATATATATATATATATATATATATATATATATATATATATATATATATATATATCGGGGCCTTAACAGTAGCTTTAAGGTTGGGGCAAAAGGGAGGAGTTAGCTAACATATGTAAGGGCATAGGGTTTCCTTTACAAATGTCATGGGTATGGTTAGTTGGGCGTTTGGCTTGTAGTTTGGAGACCTAAAAACCGGGACTGTTTTGGGTAAAATGTTAATGGGACGGGTTATGAAGTAAACTAAGTTAAGGGCTTTATAGAGGGGTGTAATGAGATGCTTAGAGCATATAAAGGAGGTATATTAATAGGAGAAGGTTAGATGTCCATCATAGGTTGATGAGCCATTTTAATGTTTGGTTCATGTTTTGATTGTGTGCTTTTGTTTGTTAGCTTTTTGCTAGTGCGTGGATTTTTGGAGAAGCTCAATCAGGTGAGTTTCATAGTCCCATGTTTACTAATGATTTTGAATTCCAGATGGGATGGAAGAGACACTGTCTTGTTTTATAAATTATGCTGTGAATATTTTGTGTTTGGTGATGGACTTGTGCATACTTATGTGATTAACTGCTAGTTGATTCATGATTATTTTATGTTTTGACTTGGTACCAAGGGGATGTTGACAAGGCGGGGCCTTGGGGAGGTACATAGATGTGTGAGCATCTATGGGACCAAAAGATAATGACAAGGAGGTGCCTTGGGATTGGTACATAGGTGTATGGGCGCCTATGGTACCATGATGTTTGGTAAGGCTGGGAGCCTTGGATTTGGTTTGGTTTGTTAAATCTTGAATATTAGTTGTTAATGCATGTTTGTATCACATAGTCCATATGTTCATTTTTTAGTGGTTTTTATTCACAGCTTATAACTGATTTTGGCGTTGGAGTCTAAACCTATGACTCTCACCAACTTTATGTTGACGTGTTTTAGTGTCTCTTTCAGGTGAGAATGTGGTTAAGCTTGAGAATAGAAGTGGCTAGTTTTGGAGGCATTAGGATTGCATATAGAAGGGATCCCCGTTCCTTCTTAGTTTCTTTTGTTTGTTTAATAAGTGATACTATTGGCACCTAGATGTTTGCTTTGTTTATGTATTGTTTGTCTTGGGTAAGGGGTAGGACTGTTACCTACTTGCCTAGACTCCTGCTTTGTTGAGATATTATAATGACATTTGTGTCACCATTTTATGACATTTCTTATTTCGTTTAGTTATTGTAGAAACTAGAAGGGGGGGTTGAATAGTTTCTTAAAATTTACTTGTTAAAATATGGTTCCAAAAATCCTTTTTCAAAAAACTTAGGCTTGAGGAAATATGTGAAATCTTCTTATGCACAAATATGAACAATGATAGTGTAGCTAAACTAATACTAAAAAAAATATAGCCACAAAGAATAAAGAATGATAGTGTAGCTAATCTAATATTAACACATGTACATGCAAAAAGTAATAAGGAATGTAAAGAGTTAAGGGTAAAGAAAGATCAAACCGAACACCAAGGATTTATAGTGGTTCGGCAACGAAGCTCACTCCTCGTTCCTACTCCACTCCTCGAGTACTCCTTACTCGAGAGTTCACTACACAACAAGCTCCTTATGGTGGAGAAAACCGTACACGTCGCTTAACCAATTTCCGACTCTAAGCTAAAAGTCGAGCCATGATCGTAGCTAGGACCAATCTACACAACTATACTTAGTACATACACAACTTCCAAATAGACACAACTACTTGGATCTTCACAACTATGACACAACTACAAGTATATAAAAATTGATCTTCAATGGATCTTTGGTGGTGGACTCAACACTTCACTAGGATAGTGTTCTTCTCTTTGCACTTGGAGAGGAAGAGATGGAAGAACAAGATTCACTTCTTAAACAAGTAATAATCAAACAAATGATCAAAGATTTAAGTGATTAAAGAAGGGGTTTGAATCTGGAAATGAATGTGCAAAAGAGGTGAGGTGAAAAGCTGAGAATGGCCAACTATTTAAAGGACAAAGGAGCCAATGGCTAGTTCTGCCCGCGGTACCTTATCACAGCCCGCGGTACCTTATCGATAAGGTACCGCCTAGGCGCTAAGGTATCGCCGGACTAGACTCCGCTCCTTTTTGTCCTTTAGTGGTGGAGGTCTTATCTGGGTATAAAAATATCCTGAAAGGATATTCTTAACAGAATAAGAATATGCCATTTTCAAATTTCAAATAATTAATTTAATAAAACATTTTCTTAAAAATAAAGTTTAATAAAAACTTGTCACATTTAATAAAAAGTGAGTTTTAAGAAAAAATTAAATCACTTGATCACTTGATTAAGGTTAGTACTTGTTTATCCATACCTTAAGTGAAAATGGGTAAAATGAAAAATACTTGAACTCAAGAATTCGTTTTTCGTTGTTTTCGTAAATGCTTGTTTTTACATATTGTCGTAATCAAAACTAGGCGAGACCGAAAAATGCAAGTAACGTTTTTAGTCATTATTGCATTAACAATCTCCCCCTTTTTGATTCCGACAATACATAAACTCAATCACACAAAAACAAGATTTTCGAAGACAAGTTTATTCATTTCTCCCCCTTTGTCGAAGCAAAAAGGTTGCGTAATCTGGTGTTGAAGAAACGGACTTTGCAAAGACTCCCCCTTGGTGCTTACTCCCCCTAGCTTGGGGCACCGAGGAATCGAGATATGGTGACAAGCTACATAGAAGGGTTAGTTTAACAAAAGAAACAACCAACAATATATAGCAATAGGTCACAAAAAATTTAAAAGAGAAGAAAACATAAGGACAAAGATCCAAGATAGGTTACTAAAGAAACATCATACAAAGAAGTATGGAAAAAGAAACAAGCCAAAAGCATAAATCTAATCCTAGTTATTCTAGAATTCTAAGATTTGCTTAAATTTGGTGTCTTGAGGATAAGCAATCAATGCTTATATGAAAGACAAGGTAATGGCGGAGGGTGGTGGTGGTGGCTTGTTGGAGATCTCATAATCATAGTGAAGAGGAGGCTTGATTAAGAGACTCTTGATGTAGCTCAACTCCTCATAGATGTGTGCCATAGCAAGATGTTGATATTGAAAAAAATGACAATATGTTCCATGGTGCATGACATTATCATGAGAAGGAGGAAGAACACTAAAGGGTGGTGGTGGAAGAAAAGAGGTCCCACAATCAACATTCTTGGTAGGATAAATGTGATTAAGAGTGTTCTTGGGTGGGTTTGTGTGACAATCCGTCAATTTATGGTTGATATTTTATTCTCAAATATTGTTTGAAAACATTATTTTAATGTTATATTATGAACTCACTTATTTTTGGGAAGAAATTTGGATTTACGTCTTGGAGTAGCATCGACTACGTCTAAACCGGAGGATTCAACGTTACGTGCTTACGTTTACATACACCGTCTTTGGTGACAGTCCGACATTTCAGAAAATAAATTTATCAGTAAATATTATTTTGGAGTTTTAAATTTGTGTTGGTTCATTAACTCACAAATTTACGAGAAGAGATTAGGACCTACGATTCTATTTTAACGTCCTTTACGACTAAACCGGAAACCTTAGGATTACGTATTTACGTTTTTGAACTCCGTTTTTGATGAGACAATTTTTATTGGATTCGTTTTGTGTCGTTGATTCATAATTTATAAAAACGTTTTTCGTAAAACGACCCGAGAGCACGCAAATCGAGGAAACTAGAATCGAGGAATACCCGTAAATTAGCGGGATGGGACAAAACAAGTTTATCCCACCCCACTAATATGGGATGGCCAAGAGGACTACACCTCACCCCATTATGTGTCAAGCTTAGCTAATAAGCTAAGACACATGTATAACACCTTGAAACCACTTTTGCTTAAACCATTTTCTCATTCATCTTACATGCAAAACCACTCATCCTCCCTTTCTCTCACTAGAAATTCGTCCCATCTCCACCAAGAACACCCTCATTTGATCAATTTTAACCACAAACATTTGTTATAATTAACATATGTTAATCTCCATTCAAAGAGATGAAGATTGGTGCAAGTTTTAACATCCAAGGAGAAGTTTTGTTGGTGTCTTGGGGTTGATTTCTCAAGGAGTTTTCATGGAGTATTAGGGCTGATTTTCCACAAGGTGTTCATGAAGATTGGTGGTCTTGAAGATGGTCTTGGCTATGCACAAGTTTCTCCATCAAAAATCCATGTTTTGATCAACCTACATCATCATGGTGGTATAAAGATTGTCCTCCTCATCTTCTTGTTATTTTGATTATGTAAACCTGTATTTTATTTCCTATTGTATATATTTATGATGATTATATGATGATAAAAAAATATTATGTGGGGATTTGGTGTTGATAAACATGATTAAAAAGGTGAAAAACCATAAGAAACAAGGTTAAAATCTTGGTTAAATTTGTTGGCTGTATAAAACAGTAAAGAAACAGGTCATGGACTGATAAAATGATGAAGTAGAATGGATTTACAGTAAGATATGGGTCTTGTACACATGTGAGAGTTGGCCATGCAATAGAATCATTGTAATGAGTGAGATATGATCAAAACAAGTTTAGGGTATAAATTTGAGGTTACTGTTTTGGACGATTTTTAGAAAATACTTAAAGGATGATTCAACAGTAGTTATAGAAGAGTTAAATGTAGCACATATCATGTAGTTTATGTGATAAAAATTTGAGCTTCTATCTCCATGTAGAACTCAAGATATGGCAGTTTTGGTGAAGATGAAGTTAAAAATCAGATTTTTGGAAATTAAAGAATAATACTATTATATAAGCACTCACATTTTAATATATAAAATATAAAATAAAAACCCACTAACTTATAAAACTTATTTATATAAATATATATAAAAGGTTAATCAAATGGATAAATTATATAAATAGTGGTGAAATAATGTTTATAAGTAATAAAAACTATAAACATGATTTTTACGACTTTTTCGGCTATTGCCGTAAAATTAACGTTTTTGTTAAATAAAACTTAGATGGTTGGACCCGTCTAATGAAAACTTTATAAAACTTACATACTGATATATAGACATGTATAACAAGTAAAAACCGATAAAACCCGAACTATAGGGCATACGGACATTAACGAGCTAAATAAACACATTGGGCTAATAATTGGACTAAATAAGTTAAACACTCCTAAAAAGAACTTATTGGGCTTAACCCATTTGGGCCCAACTTGTAAAGTTTAAGTACTGATAATATAAGTACAAAATGGATTAAAATAAGTTAAATGACTTATAATAAGCTTATTGGACATAAAACACGTAAATAGGAAAAACGAGAAAACTAGTATAAAAGTTATCGACACATGACACAAAAATGAGTAAATGAGGATATGTAAACCCACTTGATCATCATATATATATAATCATCATATGTATACATAATTGTTATTTTTATAAAGTCATTGGACAAACGTCTAAGACCGATTATTATTTGTCTAGGTTTCCGTGATTGAAGCGCGTACCGTACGTCCGAATTGCCGATAACCCGCCTTCCCACATCAACGTGAGTTCATAGCCTCGCACTCTTTTAAATGTTTTTATAAATGTTTTATAAACCCGCGAGGGAGATAACATGTTAGTTTTATAAAATAGGACACCATTTGTCCCGATTGTTTGTTTATTGATTTTGGACCCGAATGATTGAATGACCCGATTGTATGACCCGATAAATGATGAATGGACCCGATAGATGAAATAAAATGGATTATTAAAGTTAGGTTATGTCACTAAAAGTCCCATTAGCATGAATTGTGAACTACCGGGAGTTGGTAGACGCTTATGCATTTAATAGTACTATTTGGGGACGATCACCCCAGTTCGCGCCTTGATGGTTGATCCCCGTCGTGCCACATTGATTGGTAAGCGAATTTATGTATGAGAAGATTTCCATAGCGTGACCTTTGTGACGACACGCTACTTTAGATGGGCAAAATTTGGTATCGGGTTAGCTACCCGTTTTGGTTTAGTAAGGTAACAATGTCATGCGGCTTATAATAATCCAAAAACTAACGAAATACTATTAGACGCTTCGAATTACGATGTATTGCCTGACTAGCAATACGGGGTCATACTATTGATATTATGTTTGTGTTTTGGTTTTTATAACCATATTCATATAACGGTTTTTATTTTCATACAACGTTATAAGACGTATTGTATGATGTTTTTACGACATTGGCTCGTATAATAATTTTTAAGGCAAATGCCTATATTATGATTTTCGATAAGAATTTGTATAAAATAACTTTGGCTATTTTATGGCCTATTACAAAGATTTGTATAAAATGATTTTGGCTATTTTACGGCCTATTACAATGATTTGTACGAATTGATTTTTGGTACTAATTTTATACCAAAGTTATATTGATGGAATTTATTAAACTCTATGAATTCACTCGGCGTTATCGCTGACCTTTTCTTTTAACATGTTTTATCTCAGGTACTTGAAGGTAATTCTCGGGAAGACGACAAGAATTCATGGCCCGCACCTAAACTATATTTTCCATTCAAATACTTTGTAAAACTTTGTATGAAATATAATGACTTGGGACCGATGTAACTTTGATGTTTATGAATGGAAATGCTTTTATTATAAAACGACGCGATTCTTATGCGTTGTCTATGATGTGAGTAATGTGCTATCCCGTAACACCAACTAGTCTTCCGCTGTATTGAGTTGTATAAATTTGGGGGTGTTACAGTTTGGTACCAGAGCTCTCGTTATAGAGAACGAAAGATTTTTAAAACCGAGGTTTTGAATAAAACATTTCAAAATCATTTAACTAAAAACATTTTTCTAAAAATGTCTAAAAATCTTTTGACTATAACGGTGCCGAAGAATTCCCGAGTTACCGACAAGGCCAAGATTGAGAAGTGTTATTTTAATATATATATAACTTGGATTATATATATATATATATGATGTAATTTTATTACATGATTGTTTGATGATTATTTTGATTTTTATACAAGGTATTTATACGACGTCGATTGTCACAAGAAACCCTAAATCCCCTAGTAAATTAATCGAAGCTATTCTCGTAGGAATTCTAGCTATCCTAGATCTAAACCAAGTTGTGGATATTTAGGATCCCAACAAATGGTTGATATTCGTAGGAATGTAAATAGTAGTTGATTGTGATATTGAAAAAGAATTGGCGAGATTAAATCTGATATCGATGTCATGACGATCTTTCCTTATAGAGTGGAGTTTGACAAAACGTTATCACCTGGAAAGATGTCATCTGATTCGTTGTCATCCAATTCTTAAATTGAAATCGGAAGGGTGAATGTTGCACTTGAGGCTGTAATTGGAACCATTACCCAAAAAGCCTCATGCGACTAATACTTTTCCGAGAAGTCTAATTGAATGTGTGAGTCATCTCATGCTAGTGACTCATTTGATAATTGTTGATGTAAGAGCTATAGGATTGGAAATTAAGTGTTGATTCATATTGAGATTGTATTGCCTTTACAAGGCCGAAAAATAAGATTGAAAGTATTGGAGAATGAGGTAGAATATCGAATTGAGTAAAAAAAAATTTGGTTGAAACTTGAATAAAGTAAAATTTAACTTGTATGGGATATGAGATTGTTAATATAAGTCGTTAAGTTTTGTGATTGAATTATAAGGTTTTAATTGATTGTTAGTTTGTGTTAAAGGTTGTTCCTAGGCCATGGTCCACTAACGAGGATGCCTAGTGTCCAAGAAATGAATTGAAGAAATCTTCTTCTGAATTGAGACCGATGGATCTTCTGGGACATGTGGAACACCTAATGACTCTTGTAGATTAGTATTCATTGTGGTATCTTTTAAAAAAAAATCCCTAACTTAACTGAGACATCAGTTGGTAGGATGAGTTCTGAGAATTGTATGACATAGTGACACGTAATGTGTTACGGTACAATTTTGACTTGTTTGTGATTAATGAAAAAGAATACATTTGATTGCTAAATCCTACATGAATCTATGTTATCTATCTCTTATTGCTTCTTCCTAATGCTCGCATTAGCGATGCAACCATTGAACAAGTACTCATCTTGATTTGAGTTACGTTGTGAATTATTCTTCGTGAGTGCCATCGAGGTCATGAACCTCATGATTATTTGGCTAAGCTCATTTCCTATCATATTGTAGTTAATTCTTGGTAGACAAATTTTCATCACTCCTCTGCAGATCACTCATTGTTTTTATAAAAGATAAAACGGTATCCTTTGAGAAAATTTAATTTTCATCACTATAAGGATTATTCATAGTAAGATTTATAAGTGATTGTTATCGAAATGAGTTTGTTTATAAAGTACCTTGGAAAACCTAATTGTTTTCATAACAAAGAAAATGTTTGTAAATATATTTTTGATTCTTATTTAAGAATTAAGCATGAAAATGTCTTTATTATAAACATGATGATAAAATTTTGACGAACTGAGTAATGCATCGTTAATCTTGAAATTGTATATAGTTGCGTGCCTACATACAATTTGGAATGGACTATGCAAGACTGATTAGTAGTCACCATAAAACTAATGAATGAACACTACATTTTCTTTGAAGATTGAGAAAGATTAAATTTTATGAGATCTGCAAGAAGTGAAAAATGAGGACATAATGTTAGGGACACCTACATATGTGCCTGTAGCATCTATTCTTCTGAGTCGAATCTACTCATCTGTGGAAATTGTCTTATTTGACAATTGACAATTCTTTCTTGTCCAATTCTCCCGTAGTGAGATTCTTAGGAAAAGTATCTGATTACCGAGTGTTGATACCCGACTGGATGTATTGACGTTCTTATCATTTCTTATGATTTGATTTCATTTGAATGACCTGGGTAACGATCCGAGGAGCTTTCGAATGCGTACTCAAAATTATGAAAACATGGAATATATTCATATTCGTTAAATGTTTTCATCTGTATCTGATATGAAATTCTCTCGCGTAGATTATTCGTTGACCTTACTCTTTTAAGGTTAGTTATGTCTCCTGAAATCCCTGAATTTGAGAAGGATTATGAATTATTATCAGTCTTTTGAGAAGTTCACATCTTATCGACGGCAATAAAACTCGAAAGTTGATAGTGCCAGTAGAATGGATTGATTGATTATGACATGACGAAATTGTCTTAATTGATGGGAACTCGAGTAGAATTCCCTAAAAGATAAGATGATGATTATCAAAAGTGATCTAAATAATTCTTGATGGATGACCATATCCCGCATTTTGACTTGAATTTATACCTAAATGGTTGTGAATTAGTCATAGATATTACAATCTAGAAGGAACCTAATATGTATTTATTGAAAGATGTTTATATTATCTGAAACTTTAGGAAGTATTTGTTGGTGACCTAGACTTTTGCCATTAGGCAAGTAGAATTTGGTATTGATTATATTTCCGGTGCTGCACTTGGGGCTTGTGCACTGTACGTCAGCACCATCTGAATTTAAGGAATTACCGTACAACTAAGAAAGTTGTCGGAGAAAGACTTTATTATACCAAGCCTGTCATCCTGAAGAGCTATGGTGTTATCTTTCCTTATATTAGATTACTGTGACTGAGTAAATTGACAATCGAAAACGAAATCCATAACTCGAAATGGAAGATTTGTTCGATCATTTACAAGGTTCTAGAAAATTTGATCCATAGCATGGTTATCATCAACTTCGCATCTGCGAAAGAGATTATCTATTCCAATCACTACATCTGGTACTTGTAATGAACATTACGAGTTTCATGTTATGTCGTTTGGATTGACTAATGCACAAGTAGTATTCATAAATTTGGTGAATAACGTGTGTAAGCTGTGAATTGATAAATTCATGCTTGAGATCATTAAGGACCAATTGTTTGTATATAAAAATAAGAATGAGTTAATAATTATTTATAGACTGCCCTGAATTGGCCGAACAGTGTAAACCTGAACCTTGAATAATTAACACGTGATTAAAGACTTGAATCTTTACATGATTTAACCATGTGATTAATAGATAATGGAAGCTATATTGACTTTTCAAAGATTAGAACCATTAATGCTTAGGGGTTAAAAACTTAATCCTCTACATAAAATGACCGTTGGATTAATAATGGTAAGATGTATGCATATAGACTCTTCAAAAATTAAGAGCCCTTTTAAGACTTTGGATATTACCAAAAAGAAATGGAAATATGTTTTGACAGATGTTTTAACAAAGGATTTTAAAGGGATTATTCCCTTATACACAAACCATTTAACTAAACTTCTGTTTAGGGGTAAATGTTTGTGTATACCTCAAGATAACCTAAGAGGGATTGAGGAAACCCATTTAAACCAAAACTTGAAATTTGAAACGATAATTTACGCTTTTCAAACTAAGAAAATTTTGACCAAAATATAACCGAAGATTTTTCGAACATCTACGAATCTTATTAATTATTTTCGATAAATCAACGAAAATCTTGTTAATTAAACTCAAATTTATTTTGAACATTATATATAATTGGTCGAACTAAGAAATTTAAAACTTTTACGCTTCATAAAAATTAACTAATAATTATTTAATTAATCCTAATAAATATCGATGTTTTAGACGACAGAATGAGTAAAACGGATAAAGATGATAGTTGAGAAGAAACTAAAACATAGAAGATATGAAGAAAGAATTTTGAATAAATACGGATATGATATTTATTTCATCAGGAAGGTGAACGTAAATACTGACGTATAATATAGAAAGAATATCTGAGTGAATTGTGGACATGATAATTATATCATCATAAGAAGTGAATATAGATACCGACGCATAATATAGAAAAGATAAAGAACCAGTTAGGACATGTTCCTTAATAATGAAGGTGCAAATAAATTGCCGAACAATTTAAAATATAGCCGATGCTTATAAAAAGGATAATATAGATAATCAAAGAGGTTCGCGTCTAATGTGAACCATTAAAATAGAGAAACCAATAGCGTTAAATATTTTAAAGGCCACTTGTGGTTGCCTAACTATGAAGGATTGTGAGATATAGCTATGTTGGAATTTGTAAGTATAAGTATTATATGTATGTCATTTTATGACTAAAAGTATCTTTGTCTGAAGAAGTTGTACTAATGGCAATTATGAAGGCAGACATCGCCTCATACATTAGTAAACGTTTAGCTATTGCAAAGGTCATCATCTAAATTTGATTCGATTTAGGTCATCGTCGACAGACTGACCAAATCTGCTAATATCATTCTCGTTAATGATAAATGCAAAAGAGTTATATAAACATAGTGTGCTTGTATCGATCATCTATATATCAAGATCCTCGCTTCGCATCGAATTTCTTGAGATTTGCTCAGAATTCATTGAGAACGAACCTTGATGAGAGTACTATGTACCATCCCAAATCGAAGGGACGAGGTAAAGTAACGATACAAAATACTATAAGTGTTGTTTTATGTTTGAATGATTGACCTTTGGTAATAGACCGTATAATCGTTTTCCTTTGGAGAGATTATCATTGATAATCATCGTGTTAGGATTGAGATCGAATCTTGTTAGGATCTAAATCTTAGAGCATCTGTAAGCAGGAGTTGAGATAAGGACAACCGACTTACACCCATTGTGAGTTGGACATGTATTTTAGGTTTAAGGTTTCCTATGATGGAGAACCTATCCTTGCAAAATACCCGACCCGCGAGATCTGAAAAGATTGTTGAAATTAGGATCTGATTATTGACTGCCGGTAGTGGGCAAGAGGTTATGTGAATATGAAATGTAGATCTTGAAGTGCCAAATGGGTAGCGAAGTTATGCCACAATTTTTAACCTTGGAAAAATGAATTCATGATCTGACAAATCATGAGATATAAGTCCCCGTTGTTTGGGACCATTGAGATGATGTAAAAGTTGGGATTGAAAGGCATATAAGCTGGATCTACCCTAGGACTTCAAGAACTGCGTGAATTATGTTTCGTAAATCGAACTTGATGGAATATCTATCAAGTTAAAAATCTGAATTCTTCTTGATAAATTTTAGATCGGCGAAAAGTTGCATTCATCAAAAACCCGTGAACTTCATGGATAGAGAAAGTAAGTCAACATTAAGCCTGATCTTATTCCCGTAGATATGTTTGATGAAACTCGCGTATTATAATGGATTACACTTGTGAGAAAAGACCGAATGTGGAGGAAATACCCACATGGATTTAACTCTATAAGAAGTGAGTAGTAAGGTAAGATGATCTTTGAGGACAAAGATCCTGTTTAGGGGTAAATGCTGTGACAATCCGTCAATTTATGGTTGATATTTTATTCTCAGATATTGTTTGAAAACATTATTTTAATGTTATATTATGAACTCACTTATTTTTGGGAAGAAATTTGGATTTACGTCTTGGAGTAGCATCGACTACGTCTAAACCGGAGGATTCAACGTTACGTGCTTACGTTTACATACACCGTCTTTGGTGACAGTCCGACATTTCAGAAAATAAATTTATCAGTAAATATTATTTTGGAGTTTTAAATTTGTGTTGGTTCATAAACTCACAAATTTACGAGAAGAGATTAGGACTTACGATTTTATTTTAACGTCCTTTACGACTAAACCGGAAACCTTAGGATTACGTATTTACGTTTTTGAACTCCGTTTTTGATGAGACAATTTTTATTGGATTCGTTTTGTGTCGTTGATTCATAATTTATAAAAACGTTTTTCGTAAAACGACCCGAGAGCACGCAAATCGAGGAAACTAGAATCGAGGAATACCCGTAAATTAGCGGGATGGGACAAAACAAGTTTATCCCACCCCACTAATATGGGATGGCCAAGAGGACTACACCTCACCCCATTATGTGTCAAGCTTAGCTAATAAGCTAAGACACATGTATAACACCTTGAAACCACTTTTGCTTAAACCATTTTCTCATTCATCTTACATGCAAAACCACTCATCCTCCCTTTCTCTCACTAGAAATTCGTCCCATCTCCACCAAGAACACCCTCATTTGATCAATTTTAACCACAAACATTTGTTATAATTAACATATGTTAATCTCCATTCAAAGAGATGAAGATTGGTGCAAGTTTTAACATCCAAGGAGAAGTTTTGTTGGTGTCTTGGGGTTGAGGAGTTTTCATGGAGTATTAGGGCTGATTTTCCACAAGGTGTTCATGAAGATTGGTGGTCTTGAAGATGGTCTTGGCTATGCACAAGTTTCTCCATCAAAAATCCATGTTTTGATCAACCTACATCATCATGGTGGTATAAAGATTGTCCTCCTCATCTTCTTGTTATTTTGATTATGTAAACCTGTATTTTATTTCCTATTGTATATATTTATGATGATTATATGATGATAAAAAATATTATGTGGGGATTTGGTGTTGATAAACATGATTAAAAAGGTGAAAAACCATAAGAAACAAGGTTAAAATCTTGGTTAAATTTGTTGGCTGTATAAAACAGTAAAGAAACAGGTCATGGACTGATAAAATGATGAAGTAGAATGGATTTACAGTAAGCTATGGGTCTTGTACACATGTGAGAGTTGGCCATGCAATGGAATCATTGTAATGAGTGAGATATGATCAAAACAAGTTTAGGGTATAAATTTGAGGTTACTGTTTTGGACGATTTTTAGAAAATACTTAAAGGATGATTCAACAGTAGTTATAGAAGAGTTAAATGTAGCACATATCATGTAGTTTATGTGATAAAAATTTGAGCTTCTATCTCCATGTAGAACTCAAGATATGGCAGTATTGGTGAAGATGAAGTTAAAAATCAGATTTTTGGAAATTAAAGAATAATACTATTATATAAGCACTCACATTTTAATATATAAAATATAAAATAAAAACCCACTAACTTATAAAACTTATTTATATAAATATATATAAAAGGTTAATCAAATGGATAAATTATATAAATAGTGGTGAAATAATGTTTATAAGTAATAAAAACTATAAACATGATTTTTACGACTTTTTCGGCTATTGCCGTAAAATTAACGTTTTTGTTAAATAAAACTTAGATGGTTGGACCCGTCTAATGAAAACTTTATAAAACTTACATACTGATATATAGACATGTATAACAAGTAAAAACCGATAAAACCCGAACTATAGGGCATACGGACATTAACGAGCTAAATAAACACATTGGGCTAATAATTGGACTAAATAAGTTAAACACTCCTAAAAAGAACTTATTGGGCTTAACCCATTTGGGCCCAACTTGTAAAGTTTAAGTACTGATAATATAAGTACAAAATGGATTAAAATAAGTTAAATGACTTATAATAAGCTTATTGGACATAAAACACGTAAATAGGAAAAACGAGAAAACTAGTATAAAAGTTATCGACACATGACACAAAAATGAGTAAATGAGGATATGTAAACCCACTTGATCATCATATATATATAATCATCATATGTATACATAATTGTTATTTTTATAAAGTCATTGGACAAACGTCTAAGACCGATTATTATTTGTCTAGGTTTCCGTGATTGAAGCGCGTACCGTACGTCCGAATTGCCGATAACCCGCCTTCCCACATCAACGTGAGTTCATAGCCTCGCACTCTTTTAAATGTTTTTATAAATGTTTTATAAACCCGCGAGGGAGATAACATGTTAGTTTTATAAAATAGGACACCATTTGTCCTGATTGTTTATTTATTGATTTTGGACCCGAATGATTGAATGACCCGATTGTATGACCCGATAAATGATGAATGGACCCGATAGATGAAATAAAATGGATTATTAAAGTTAGGTTATGTCACTAAAAGTCCCATTAGCATGAATTGTGAACTACCGGGAGTTGGTAGACGCTTATGCATTTAATAGTACTATTTGGGGACGATCACCCCAGTTCGCGCCTTGACGGTTGATCCCCGTCGTGCCACATTGATTGGTAAGCGAATTTATGTATGAGAAGATTTCCATAGCGTGACCTTTGTGACGACACGCTACTTTAGATGGGCAAAATTTGGTATCGGGTTAGCTACCCGTTTTGGTTTAGTAAGGTAACAATGTCATGCGGCTTATAATAATCCAAAAACTAACGAAATACTATTAGACGCTTCGAATTACGATGTATTGCCTGACTAGCAATACAGGGTCATACTATTGATATTATGTTTGTGTTTTGGTTTTTATAACCATATTCATATAACGGTTTTTATTTTCATACAACGTTATAAGACGTATTGTATGATGTTTTTACGACATTGGCTCGTATAATAATTTTTAAGGCAAATGCCTATATTATGATTTTCGATAAGAATTTGTATAAAATGACTTTGGCTATTTTATGGCCTATTACAAAGATTTGTATAAAATGATTTTGGCTATTTTACGGCCTATTACAATGATTTGTACGAATTGATTTTTGGTACTAATTTTATACCAAAGTTATATTGATGGAATTTATTAAACTCTATGAATTCACTCGGCGTTATCGCTGACCTTTTCTTTTAACATGTTTTATCTCAGGTACTTGAAGGTAATTCTCGGGAAGACGACAAGAATTCATGGCCCGCACCTAAACTATATTTTCCATTCAAATACTTTGTAAAACTTTGTATGAAATATAATGACTTGGGACCGATGTAACTTTGATGTTTATGAATGGAAATGCTTTTATTATAAAACGACGCGATTCTTATGCGTTGTCTATGATGTGAGTAATGTGCTATCCCGTAACACCAACTAGTCTTCCGCTGTATTGAGTTGTATAAATTTGGGGGTGTTACAGTTTGGATTGAAAGTAATTGGAGAAAATGGAGGAGATTCAAGGCTTTCATTGGGAGAATAAGACATTTTGGATGTGAAGTAATGCAAAATGCTTATGGTTTAAATAAGGAAGGCTTAGGGTATTTTTGGGGTGGTCAAAGGGTTTGAAACAAAGATTCTCAAAAATGTTGGAGTAAATCTGGAGTTTCAGACAAAAACCCGAAAAAGGAAGGCCACTGTAGGCGGTTCCTTATCTAGGGTGGCGGTACCTTCTCAATAAGGTACCGCGGTTCACATAAGGAACCGCCTGCAGAAGCAGGGTTTGGTGTTTGGAGGAAGATTCTTCAGCAAATCTTATTTTTCTAGTCTAACTTATCATAGGGATATGCTTAAAAGTAAAGATAGACAAATAAAACATATGCAAACTTACCAAAATACATGGATAAAAAAACATCAATGTAGGAGGTGTGTAAGACAAGACCTTAAGTCATGACACAATGATCCTCCATGATTCAATCTTGTTCTTGCTATGTTTGAGAGAATCATACATATGAATTATGTAAGCTCAAGATTGATAGCGAGAATCTATGAAAAATCGTTTTTAGATTGAATTAACAATGTCAAACGAGTTTCTTAACCATTTTCGAACGAAACTTTGAGAGTTTTGAAAAAGAGAGAAGAAGATTTTTCAAAAGGAGTTTAAAAGACTCAAGGACTCAAAGTGGTAATAGAAAACACACAAGAAGAAAAGAATTTAAGGAAGATGTTCCATTAATCCTAGACCTAGACGCAAGTAATTAAAAGGTTCCCTCTTAAGTGGCTTAGTGAAGATATCGGCTAAGTTGTCCTCGGAGGGCACCTTTTCAATAGTAATGTTCCCCTTTTGAACATTATCCCTAAGGAAATGGTGTCTAATTTCTATGTGTTTGGTTCGCGAATGTTGCACGGGATTCTTGCTTAGGTCTATAGCGCCTTTATTATCGCACATGATGGGAACATCATCAAGAGAAATCCCGTAATCAACAAGCGCTTGCTTCATCCATAGAGCTTGTTGGCATGCTTTTCCGGCACTCACATACTCGGCTTCCGTGGTGGATATCGCAAGAGCGGTTTGTTTCTTGGAGAACCAAGAAGTTAAACAACAACCCATGAAGGTACAAACTCCACTAGTGCTTTTCCGGTCCACATAGTCTCCCGCATGATCCGAGTCCGCGTAGACAATGGTTTCTACGCCGGTCCCTTTAGGATACCATAATCCTAAATGTATAGTGCCTTTAATGTATCGGAAGATACACTTAACCGCTTCAAGGTGAGAGGTTTTGGGAGCCTCTTGGAAGCGATCACAAAGGCAAACACTAAACATGATATCCGGTCGACTTGCCGTTAGGTACAACAAACTACCAATCATACCTCTATATTTGGTGTTGTCTACCGACTCACAATCATCATCTACGGTGAGTTTAGTATCCGAGGCCATAGGGGTCTTCATTGGTCTAGATTCTTCTAATCCAAATTTCTTTAGCATTTCTTTAGCGTACTTAGATTGACTAAAGAAAATAACATCGTCCATTTGTTTAATTTGGAGTCCTAGAAAAAAGTTAAGTTCTCCCATCATACTCATTTCAAACTCATCATGCATGGTTTTGGCAAAGTCATCACACAATTCTTGACAAGTTGAGCCAA
Source organism: Glebionis coronaria (assembly GCA_025667525.1). Lineage (NCBI taxonomy): Eukaryota > Viridiplantae > Streptophyta > Magnoliopsida > Asterales > Asteraceae > Glebionis > Glebionis coronaria. The sequence continues at coordinate 554,519,471 of CM046879.1, forward strand.
ATATAATGTCATCAACATATATTTGTACGATTATGAGGTGAGAACCTTTCTTCTTTGTAAAGAGTGTATTGTCTACCATTCCCATGGTATACTCATGTTTAACAAGAAACGCTTTAAGTCTATCATACCAAGCTTTGGGTGCTTGTTTGAGTCCATAAAGTGCTTTCTTAAGCTTGTAAACATTGTCCGGTTTCTCAAAATCAATGAAGCCGGGAGGTTGAGCCACATATACCTCCTCATTGATCAAACCGTTAAGAAATGCACTCTTTACATCCATTTGTTGAAGCTTAATATCTAAGGCACAAGCGTAGGCTAAAAGGATTCTAATAGATTCTAATCTAGCTACCGGTGCATATGTCTCGTCATAATCAATCCCTTCTTGTTGATTATAGCCTTGAGCTACAAGTCTAGCCTTGTTACGAGACACAACACCATTCTCATCTAGCTTATTCCTAAATACCCATTTGGTTCCTATAATGGTAGAACTTCTAGGTGGAGGAACAAGTTCCCAAACATCATTGGCAACGAATTGATTCAATTCTTCTTGCATCGCAATGACCCAACTCTCATCCGTCAAAGCTTCTTTAACATTCTTTGGTTCAATCAAGGAGACAAAACAAAAGAAGTTGCTTTGGTTTTGGACTTGAGATCTTAGGGTCCTTTGATTTAAGTCACCAATGACATTATTGAGAGTATGATCCCTAGACTCCTTAATGTTTACTTCCTTTTCAACACTAAGGTCTTCAATTCCTATTTTTCTAACCTCTTTGGCTTTAACTACTTCTAATTCATCCAAGTCATCATCAACCAATGGTGGTGTCTTGGGTGAAGGAGGGGTTTCATCAAAGGTTACGTTGAGTGATTCTTCAATAACCCCTGAGGTTCTATTTAGGACTATATAGGCCTTACTAGTTTGGGAATAACCTAAAAGGATACCTTCGTAAGACTTTGGGTCAAACTTGGTAAGGTAGTCTTTGGTGTTGAGGATAAAGCACTTGCTTCCAAACATCCTAAAGTATTCTAATGAGGGTTTCTTACCTTTAAGAATCTCATAGGGGGTCTTTCCTAGGAAAAGTCGAATAAGAATTCGGTTGAGAATATAAGTCGATGTATCTACGGCATTGCACCAAAACTTTTGAGGCAATGATTGCTCGTTTAACATCGTCCTACTCATCTCTTGGAGAGTCCTATTCTTCCTTTAAACTACCCCATTTGATTGTGGAGTGCGAGGAGCCGAGAAGTTATGGGTAATACCATGAGCTTCACAAAAGGCACCAAATTGCACTTCATTATCAAATTCCCTACCATGATTCGTCCTAATAGAAACAATTGAACATACTAGTTGATTTTGAATTCTCCGACTAAAGATTTCGAAGTGATCGAAAGCTTCATTCTTAGATGCCAAAAATCTAGTCCAAGTGAATCTAGAATAGTCGTCAACTATAACTAGGGTATAAAGGTTACCTCCATAACTCCGTATGGCGGAAGGTCCAAAGAGATCCATATGTAGGAGCTCTAAGCACCGAGAGGTCGAAACCAAATTTTTGGTTTTGTGACTTGAGTGAACTTGCTTTCCAACTTTGCAAGCATCACAAAAGTGACTATCAAACTTAATCTTGGGGAGGTGTCTTACCAACTCCTTAGAGACTAAAGATTGAATTAAACGCATATTAGCGTGACCTAATCTCCTATGCCAAAGAGTAGAACTATCATCTATAGTCGCAAGACATATGTTGTCTTTTGACTTCTTATTAACCTTCATGACAAAAAGCCCATGCTTTCTAACACCTTTTCTAATGACTTTTCCATCTTTTACGATTTCACTGTCATGTTCCGAAAAGATGACCTTACACTTATTATCACAAATTTGACCTATACTTAAAAGGTTAAAACCTAAGTTATCTACGTGCTCAACATTTTCAATGGTCATGGAGTCAAGAGAAACCGTACCTTTGCCAATGATATTACCACGTAGACTACTAGCGAATGTGACGTTACCTCCATCATATGCTTTGTACTGCGAGAACAAACTTCGATTACCCGTCGTGTGTTTAGAACATCCACTATCCTTAATCCACTCATCGGGCTCCAAATCAATTCCCAAGCATATCTAGGTAACAATACACAAGATCAAACATTTGGTCCCCAATATCTCATGGGTCCAAAATTGTTAGTTCCAAACATCCCTTGCATTTGGTTGGGATGAATGAATGAGGTGGGGATTCCCCATGGAGAACAAAATGGAGGAGGGTAGTAATTCATGTAACCATTTTGTTGTTTATTACTTCTCCTATGTGTGTTTGATCTAGGTTTAGAGTTATTATTATTCTTTCTAGGTGTTGGAGTTTTACTTCTAGTTCGTGAGTTATTTTGATTATCTCTTGTAGGCGTTGTCGTTCTACTTCTAGGCTTAGAATCATTCCGTACTCTATGTGGAGTAGAAGATAATCTAGATAAACTTCTATTTCCCATGAGAGGTTTACTTAACGGCTTATAGAACTTACTAATAGCATTGTCGTCAAGTATGGGTAATTGAACCTTATTAACAGTAAGATTCTTTGGTTTTTCATTTAACTAAGATTTTTCAGAAAGTTCAGAGTTTTCACAAAAATCAACTTCTGGCCGCGGTACCTTATCTATGGCCGCGGTTCCATAGTGATAAGGAACCGCGCCATACAATGTGGAACCGCGTCCAGAAGGTGTTTTCTGTGAAAACCTGACTTGTTTTGGTTCACTAGTTGAGGCTTCATTTGAGTTAAAACCTAGAATAAGTTTTTCCTTAGAATGAACTTGTTTGTTTAACATATCATCAAGAGCACTAGTACCTTTCATGAACTTTTCTAATTTAATGGAGGTGCTCTTGAGATCATCATTCTCTAATCTAAGTTTCTCACAACTTAAGCAACCTAAATCAACCTCTTTGTTTTTCTCAAGTTTAGCCAATTTCTCCCTAAGTTCATTGATCTCATTTTCAAGCTTAGTTTTGGTTGATTTTAAGGTTTTATTCTTTTCTATGAATTTAAGACTAAGTTTGTGTAAGCTATCATATTTGCCTTCAAATTCAATATCATCTAAAGTGGAACTATCATTGCTATAATATTCAGTTTCAGAATGTACCTCTTTAGAAGTGTGAGCCATAAGACATTTCTCCTATTTGGGGTTGTCATCATCATCTTCACCGCTATCGCTCCAAGCGCCACTAACGAATGCCGTGTGGTTCTTATCATGAGCGGGCTTTGGACAATCACCAATGAAATGATTTGGATCACTACATCTAAAGCAACTCCTATCACCTTTTTCGTTCTTGACAAACCGATTCTTTGACAATGGTTTCTTGTCATAGTTTGGTTGCCTAACGTGTTGACCTCGTCTCTTGAAGAACTTCTTGAAATCTCTCACCGCCAATGCATACTCCTCGTCATCACTTTCTGAGGAACTATCATGGTCACTTTGTGCCTTCTTGGCCTTAAGTGCAAGAGATTTCCTTTCACTCTTGGTTTTTACTAATTCCGAGTCCTTCAAAATTATCATCTCATGAACCTTCAAGTTTCCTATGAGTTCATCGAGTGATAAAGTTGAGAGATCTTTCGAATCTTCAATAGCCGTGACTTTTGCTCTCTACTTTGGATGTAAGGCCCTTAGAAACTTCCTAACATTTATCTTGCTAGAAAAACCTTCATCAAGTGCTTTTAGACTAGTAATAATGGTGTTAAACCTAGCAAATGCACTATCAATAGTTTCATCTTCTAAGATGACAAATTGTTCATATTGTTGGACAAGAAGATAGATTTTACTTTCTTTGACTTGGCTATTACCTTGGTGGGTTACTAAAAGAGTGTTCCAAATATCTTTAGCGGTTTCACACATAAAAATTCTTTCATACTCTTTCTTAGGCAAAGCATTATAAATCACCATTTTAGCCTCGTTATATTTTGAAAGTTTCTTTTTAGTATCATCATTAGCTTTGTCAAAAGTGACTAATTCTTTTGTTTTAGAAACTTCATTAAATTGAAAGGGTAAAAAATCACCATTGATAATAACATGCCAAAGATCTAAATCTTTTGATTTCACATAAGTTTCAAATCTATTTTTCCAATAAATAAAACTATCGGTTTCAAAGAGTGGTGGTCTTTGCATAGATTTCCCTTCTAGGTACTTGTTGGAATCCATAGATCGATTCAAGTTTTAAAATACAATATACTTTAAAAATTCTTGAGCAACCCTCTCTGATACCAATTGTAGAAACTAGAAGGGGGGGTTGAATAGTTTCTTAAAATTTATTTATTAAAATATGGTTTCCAAAAATCCTTTTTCAAAAAACTTAGGCTTGAGGAAATATGTGAAATCTTCTTATGCACAAATATGAACAATGATAGTGTAGCTAAACCAATACTAACAAAAATATATCCACAAAGAATAAAGAATGATAGTGTAGCTAATCTAATATTAACACATGTACATGCAAAAAGTAATAAGGAATGTAAAGAGTTAAGGGTAAAGAAAGATCAAACCGAACACCAAGGATTTATAGTGGTTCGGCAACGAAGCTCACTCCTCGTTCCTACTCCACTCCTCGAGTACTCCTTACTCGAGAGTTCACTACACAACAAGCTCCTTATGGTGGAGAAAACCGTACACGTCGCTTAACCAATTTCCGACTCTAAGCTAAAACTCGAGCCCTAATCGTAGCTAGGACCAATCTACACAACTATACTTAGTACATACACAACTTCCAAATAGACACAACTACTTGGATCTTCACAACTATGACACAACTACAAGTATATAAAAATTGATCTTCAATGGATCTTTGGTGGTGGACTCAACACTTCACTAGGATAGTGTTCTTCTCTTTGCACTTGGAGAGGAAGAGATGGAAGAACAAGATTCACTTCTTAAACAAGTAATAATCAAACAAATGATCAAAGATTTGAGTGATTAAAGAAGAGGTTTGAATCTGGAAATGAATGTGCAAAAGAGGTGAGGTGAAAAGCTGAGAATTGCCAACTATTTAAAGGACAAAGGAGCCAATGGCTAGTTCTGCCCGCAGTACCTTATCACAGCCCGCGGTACCTTATCGATAAGGTACCGCCTAGGCGCTAAGGTACCGCCGGACTAGACTCCGCTCCTTTTTGTCCTTTAGTGGTGGAGGTCTTATCTGGGTATAAAAATATCCTGAAAGGATATTCTTAACAGAATAAGAATATGCCATTTCAAATTTCAAATAATTAATTTAATAAAACATTTTCTTAAAAATAAAGTTTAATAAAAACTTGTCACATTTAATAAAAAGTGAGTTTTAAGAAAAGATTAAATCACTTGATCACTTGATTAAGGTTAATGCTTGTTTATCCATACCTTAAGTGAAAATGGGTAAAATGAAAAATACTTGAACTCAAGAATTCGTTTTTCGTTGTTTTCGTAAATGCTTGTTTTTACATATTGTCGTAATCAAAACTAGGCGAGACCGAAAAATGCAAGTAACGTTTTTAGTCATTATTGCATTAACAGTTATCTCTATATACACGCCATGTTGTGATGATATCTATATGTCGCGCCCCATATTACGCCATGGTGGGGTGTGACCGAATGGTATCAGAGACAATGGTTATAGAGAATTAGGTTGCCTAGTCTAGTAACCTAGTCTATAGCTTAAGGGTCCCTGCATATAGGCGTAATAGGAGTATGTGTGCATTTTATATTAATTAAAGTTTTCTGGATGTTATTGGTTTTTACTTGCGATGTTTGTTAAGTTTTGACTAGTATGGGTTGAACCATAGTAGTTCATACTCCACATGTTATTTTCTTTTCGGGTTGTGACTAGTGCGGGTTTAACCACAATCATCCACGCTAGTCATTGTTGTATTTTGCTTAAATTGTATATTATAGTACATAATTTGGTAGAAGGTAGTTTCTATCTTTTTGTGAGTTATTTTATGTACCTGAGGTATGTTATTTTTCTTTTGATGTTTAAGTCATGTTCCCTAAGAATCGTGTGGTGGTTCGAGTTACTAGGAGTACATGGGTAGGAAGGATTTTAAGGTGTTTCCATTCTGATGGGCGACATGACTTATAATTGATTATGTTTTCGTTTTGGATTTTATCTATGCTGTTTTAGCTAGACTATGGATTTCTGTATTCCAAGAGTTTGACTATGTAATTTTATTAGTTGGAGTTTTTGACCTTATTGTTTATGTGGTTATTGCTAAGGTGAGTTGATGGATTTATGTGTTATGTGTTGTATTGATTCTTATAAGTGTCATCATAGGAGGGAGTGCATTGGGAAAAGGGTAATTGTATAAGTATGGTGGCCAACATAGTTATACAAGTACCACAACTTCAATGGGTTCCTAAGTATGATTGCATGAAAGAGGGTTAGTACATGCTTGTATATGATGAGATGTGGATTATTGGTATATGTATAGTATATGGGTTTATGTAACGGTTGCCTACGATATGGATATTTTTAAGTGTGTTATTGTTTTGGGTTATAGTCATGTTGTGTGATTATGGGGTCACACGATATGGACTGGTTTTAGTGATGGGTTTTATGCCTTGTGGTAAGATGGTGGTTACTCGTAGAAAAAAAAACGAGTGTATGACGCGATTGGTTGATCTGACATGTATGGTAACGAGTATGTTTTGGGTGATTTAATAGGTATATATATGCGGATGTATATATACCACTATGTGTTAAGTTATGGTATATGGTCGTTCACTAGTTATTATAACTTGAACGTACCTTGTGTTTGTTCGTGTTTTATGGTGCTGCTGTTTGATGGAGTTCCAACGACGTTTTGAGTCTTTTGGATGTGTGTCTACATTCGAGTATGTATCTTTATTAATGCGAACTACTAAATTTTCTTGCAAATAAGTCTGGCTAATTATAGGAAACGTTTTTGAAAATAATTTGTAAGTGTATGGTATGATATCGTAAGTTATAAAAAAAGTTGTCTTGAAAATAATTGGATTAGTCTTCTATGTAACATGTGATAATATATTTTAAAGGGGTAAAGAAATTTTACAATAATTTTCTTAAGTGGAGTTAAAATTTTAGAATAATTTAACTAAGACGGAAAGAGTAAAAAAAAGGAGATTTTATTATAGTAATGATAATAATAACACCACACCTTGTATACGTGTAGTAGTTTAGTTATAACCAACCTAAATGGAAAAAAACAGTGTATTTTATAAACATGTATTGGTTTCATAATAACAAGTGAAATAAGTTTAATATGGGTAAACAAGATAATGGTTAGAATAAGATTGTAGTATACTAACTAGTTGATATCTTGATAGAATGATGAAGATAAAGGATGAGTTATTGGTTAAAAATGAGTATGATTGATTTTAGTAGTATTGGAGTTTGGTTCTTATGAGAAGTAACTAATTGAGACGCAAATTTAAAAATTTTCTAAGGTATCGAGATTTGGTAATACTAATCGTGAAGAGTCTAAATTTTTTGTTGTTGGCACACTCCATTGATCTTTCGGATTACATTGTTTTGTTTTCAGTTGTTTTGGCTAGGGTTCGTTTTACCCTATATTTTATTGGGACACGATTGTTTGGAATTCTTTTGTTACACGTCATGGCTGATTTAGTTATGCGGTTGTGGAAACGTTAGGATGAGAGGATAGAGTTGGGTAGTATTACTTATGGTTAGATATTAGAATGGAGAAATGTGTTTTGGTTTAAAGGTTGTGTTGAAGGAATGATTAATATTTTTGGAGTTAGGAAACTTAGATTGGTTACGGGAATAAGAGAGTAAGTAAAGTTAGTTGACTGGTAGTGGGAACGAGAAGTCATGATATGAGAAGTTGGTTGAAGTACCATTAGGAGATTGATGAAAGTACTAGCGGATGTGAGGGTAGAGTAGAAAATTTATACTAATGGAATGGTTGGGTAAATAACACGCAAGGGAATTATTATTGTTATGGAGGCAAGGTAGTGGTAGACACGTGAAGGAAAACATAGATGTGAAAGAATGATTGGTAGGAGGCTGATTATGTGTGATTACAACAAGTAAGGAAGAGTGAGCCATTGAGGGGTTGAAGTACTTTTAGAAATATTGTGGTAGATGAGTTGAAGTTAGAAGCTATTGGGTAGTGTAAAGTTCCTAGGTAACATCATAGAGACGAGAATGGAGCGTGAAGAGCTACATCGTGAGGCAAGGAGCTGAAAGGACTACGTGCGGGCTGCTAAAGGAAGCAAGAGATTTGGATGGAGTCACAGATTTTGCAAGGACTGAAAAGGTGACAAGCACTATGAAGGGAATCTCCGTATGGTTTGTGACGAAGGAAGACAGATCGAGTACCCGGGGTGGAGCTACAAAGAGCTGAACCAGTGGATCGTGATGAAGTGAATACATAACATGGGAGATTAAGAACTCGTGGGAGTAACAAGGGGAGTCAAGTGACCACGCGGATAGAATCTTTGTGGCAATCAATATTGAAGGATGAGAAGTGAGCTGAGCTAAATAAGTTTCGTGGAGAAGTGATTTGAGAGTCGGTTTTGTGAAGGTGTTATGAAAGATCTTTGGAAGAGACAGCTATGCATTATCCAATGCACTAGTGATTTCCATAGATTTGATGAATGAAGTATGGAATTTTTGTTGGACGGGATAGTGTAGGAATAAGGGAGAACCATGGAAGGATAGAACCAAGTATTCCTAGAAGATGATGATTGAAAATACCTCATGTTGGGTGCAAGATCAAAGTAGAAGTATGAGATTTGAATAAGAATTCAAAATATGACTTAGTAGACAAATGGAAACTAATGTGGGTATAAGATGAGAGTGTGATCCGTATAGAATCACATGAAACTCTAGTCTGTCCCTATTAGGAGGGAGTAGGAGAACTGGTTGTGAAAAAAAAACAAGTGAAGCTACTTGGAAAATTTTGGCGTATAGATGACTATATAGACTTAGTTAGTGGAGGTGGATTGTTATATCTGCCTAGAATGCTAGAGGCATTTGAGGTACGAGACGTAGAGAATGATCTATACAGATCATGAACGTCTCCAACACATATTTAATCATCTTGATTGAACATTTGGAAAAGGTGATGGGTGGAGTTAAGTGATGAAAGAAAATTGCAAGGCCAAGTACCATCTGGGAAAGGCAAGCATGGTTGATGAGACATGGAATAAGAAGAATGAAGTGAAGATGAGACGAACTTGAACTATATGGATGACGTATTAGGGTGGTTTGGATGAAGGATGTAGGTTGCACGAGTTGAGTTGTCTAAAGCAGAGAACGCGTCAATAGGTATGTTGCGTGGCTTGGACAATCATATGGAGAAAAGGGACGCAGACTATACTTCCTACATAGATAGGAGTAGCTTAGAAAGGGCGTTGTAAGGACAAAATTGGAGAAAGGGATACATAATAGGGTGGAGGAATTAGTACGACGAGAGTTGGGTGATAGTCGATAGACTAACTAATTCATCTCATATTTCAAGAGGAATGAGAAGTCATGTAGTTGAGAAGTTGGAAGGATTGCGTACGGATGTGATGGAATAAAGGGTTTTGCGTAAAAGTTAGCCTAATATGTATGGAATGCCTTATGAAGGATTATGGCAAGGGAAGAAACGATGGGAAGCATCACATCGGATGTATGGTAGGAGTTGAGGAAGAAGAAGGAAGTGTGTATAGAAGCGAAGCATGAATGAAATAGGTCGAGATAGGAACCGAAGGTAAAACTTTGGTAGAGCTTAATGAGTAGAATAAAGCACAACGCAAGCTAATACTGTCGTAGTGTGGAAAAGGAAATGGCACTGACCTATACTGATTGTTTGGGAGGCTTAGTATCGATAATCGAATGGATGAGGAGTTATAGGTGTGATGTGCCATAGGGACGAAGGGCTTGGTCTAACTGAGACAAAATGAGGAGCAATATGACCTTGAAGGTAGGACATTGTGTAGGTATAAAGGAAGTGTTGGGTATAAAAAAAATCATGAAGAAAAGTGAGAAAAAAGTGTATCGGTGCTACTAGTAAGCTATCCAAATTTAATGGAAGTAGTTGTAGCATGGGTTTGGATGGAAGTTGATAGACTAACTAAGATAACCGTCCTTTTTATGATGTGTATAGATCATAAGTTGATTTGGATTGGAAGAACTAATGGATATGTGAAAGACCGTCATAGGTCACTTTGTAAGGAAAATGGAATTTTTAAGTAGTTTGGGGTACGGACTAAAGGGAGTTGATGAACATTATTGGATATGAGTGTATCCAGCTAACGGGAAAAGGATGGGCAAGTGAGATATTTATACAACCTTAGGAGTTACACTGAGGGCATGAGTGATTGATTTAGAGGGAGTTAGGAAACTCTTTAGCGATGGCTAAGTTTTCATATAATTATAGTTATCATACTAGAAGTCAATAAATGCCAATTGAGGCACTACATGAAAGGATAGGGTGAGTTGTCCCCATTGTGGACTAGAATTGGTAAAAGAGGCTACTAATGTGGTAATGGTGTGTGTGGAAAGGATGAGAGCAACAAGGGATGTTATGTTGAAAAGGAGGAAACCACTAGAGTTTAGTGACAAATTTATGTAGGAAGTTTCACCGATAGTAACGGGTGGTATGTTTTGGTAAAATGGAAGAGTTGATGTAGAGTTTTGTAGATCTATTTATGATCTTTGGAAAAATCGGACCAGTAGCTTATGAGCATAGAATTACCTGGGGGAAATGAGTGGTATACATGATATATTTCATGTATTGAGATTGGTAAATGTTGTTTGAGAATGCATATTTGCATGTACGGTTATTCGGGATTTGTGTTAATAAGGGTTTTTGTTATTAAAGAGTCAATTGTGAGATTTATTGACTGTGAGGTCAGGAGTTTGGCAATGAATTTAAATATTGTTGGTTAGTATATGTGGTAATTTAAGACTTGAACAAAAGTACTCATAGAAATGAGAAGAGTTCATTTAGAACAAGTATCCTCATGTGATTTCTTGGTTGTGTGTTTGATCCTAAGGAGTAAATCTCGGGACGAGATTTCTATTAGGAGGGAGTGATGTGACAACCACGCTTTTGAGGTTCGTCACTTAGTTTTATTTTGTGCTAGTTACGTGTCTTTTCGTGTTTATGTGCGAATTGGTGTGTATAGATTGTGGTTTGGATATCGTTTCTGGTACGGGGTACCTTGTGAGTGAAACGATGTGTGATGATTTCATGTTCATGAGCTCACATGGTAGTGACTATGAAATGATATGGTTTTATTTAGTGGTTTACGTATACGTATATGTATTATAGAAAATCGTATTTTTACGATTTACGGTTTAGCATTTCGAGGTCTCGGATGAGGTATTTAGTCACGGGAGTATTTTTTGGGATGGTTTTAAGTCATTTAGGACTTAGTTAATTAGTTTATTTCATATTTCAAGAGTTTTTATAAAACTGTATATTTTACGTCTTTTACGGTATACGCGTAAATTTGACTAGTTTTACGGTTTTGAGGTTCGGGAGGCTTTAGGAGCTGAAATAAATTAAGAGAATTTAAGGTAATAATAATTAATAGTAAATTTACATTAATATAGTTAAAAAAGTCGGACATAGGGTGTTGGGCTTGGTTTTGGGCCAAATTTTGCTTAAGGAAAGGAAGGGGAGCCCAGTTTGAGTACTATTAGGCTTCCTGGTTAGTTTTAATTACCCATATTACTCCCTTTAGCCCCCAAAACGATTTTTCTTTCTCCCAAACCTAATATGAGTCGTGATTAACAATGGTGGATGAAGAAAACCCAATTATTCAATTATGATTTAAGGTATGCGCTAAAACTATGCTTAATTAACGTTTAATTTACGTATGTAACCTAATATGATGGATTAGGGTTTGACATTCATAATTTTTAATTAGATTTTGTTAATAATCTGTAATTAATGATGTAATTAATAGGTTTTTATTATTGGAAATTGTTTTTAGGTTTTAATTAGGGTTTATGTATAATTAATTAGGTTAATTTAATTAAATTCGTTTTTTAAAAACTGGGCATAATTTTAGGTCAATTGTTTTAATGATATATAGAGTTATATAAACTCTAATTTTGCGATCCAAGTATCCCTGGAAAGGTATTTGAGTTGGATTTTAAATGCAAGAAACGAGAAATAATTTGGAGGTCGGGAAGTGGGTTAAAAACAGGTTACAACCGTCGGAGGTCAAAACTGTTTTGAAATCAGCCTATTTTCTTTTTATGTTTTGGGTTGTTTGGGGTACTTAGGGTTATATTGGGACTTTCAAACGAACATGGGAGTTGGTTTATATATTATAGGAAGTATCTGCATTGGGGCTAAGATTGTGGGTTAGGGTAAGACCCACTAATCATAACAAACGTTTTGTATGTTCAAAATCAGTAAAATCCGGATAGACAGAAGTATATATATATATATATATCGGGGCCTTAACAGTAGCTTTAAGGTTGGTTAAAAAAGGAGGAGTTAGCTAACATATGTAAGGGCATAGGGTTTCCTTTACAGAGGTCATGGGTATGGTTACGTGGGCGTTTGGCTTATAGTTTGGAGACCTAAAAACCGAGACTGTTTTGGTTAAATGTTAATGGGACGAGTTATGAAGTAAACTAAGTTAAGGGCTTTATAGAGGGGTGTAATGAGATGCTTAGAGTATTTAAATGAGGTATATATATGGGAGAAGGTTAGATGTCCATCATAGGTTGATGAGCCATTTTAGTGTTTGGTTCATGTTTTGATTGTGTGGTTTTGTTTGTTAGCTTTTTGCTAGTGCGTGGATTTTTGTAGAAGCTCAATCAGGTGAGTTTCATAGTCCCATGTTTACTAATGATTTTGAATTCCAGATGGGATGGAAGAGACACTATCTTGTTTTATAAATTATGAGGTGAATGTTTTGTGTTTGGTGATGGACTTGTGCATACTTATGTGATTAACTGCTAGTTGATTCATGATTGTTTTATGTTTTGACTTGGTACCAAGGGGATGTTGACAAGGCGGGGCCTTGGGGAGGTACATAGATGTGTGAGCATCTATGAGACCAAAGGATAATGACAAGGCGGGGCCTTGGGATTGGTACATAGGTGTATAGGCGCCTATGGTACCATGGTGTTTGGTAAGGCTGGGAGCCTTAGATTTGGTTTGATTTGTTAAATCTTGAATATTAGTTGTTAATGCATGTTTGTATCACATAGCGCATATGTTCATTTGTTAGTGGTTGTTATACACAGCTTATAACTGATTTTGGCGTTGGAGTCTAAACCTATGACTCTCACCAACTTTATGTTGACGTGTTTTAGTGTCTCTTTCAGGTGAGAATGTGGTTAAGCTTGAGAATAGAAGTGGCTAGTTTTGGAGGCATTAGGATTGCATATAGAAGAAGATCCCCGTTTCTTCTTAGTTTCTTTTGTTTGTTTAATAAGTGATACTATTGGCACCTATATGTTTGCTTTGTTTATGTATTGTTTGTCTTGGGTAAGGGGTAGGACTGTTACCTACTTGCCTAGACTCCTGCTTTGTTGAGACATTGTCATGACATTTGTGTCACTATTTTATGACATTTCTTATTTCATTTAGTTATCTCTATAGACATGCCATGTTGTGATGATATCCATACGTCGTGCCCCATATTCCGCCATGGTGGGGTGTGACATGTAGGTTGCACGAGTTGAGTTGTCTAAAGCAGAGAACGCGTCAACATGTATGTTGCGTGGCTTGGACAATCATATGGAGAAAAGGGACGTTGACTATACTTCCTACATAGATAGGAGTAGCTTAGAAAGGGCGATGTAAGGATGAAGTTGGTGAAAGGGATACATAATGGGGTGGAGGAATAAGTACGACGAGAGTTGGGTGATAGTCGATAGACTGACTAATTCATCTCATATTTCAAGAGGAATGAGAAGTCACGTAGTTGAGAAGTTGGAAGGATTGCGTACGGATGTGATGGAATAAAGGGTTTTGAGTAAAAGTTAGCCTAATATGTATGGAATGCCTTATGAAGGATTATGGCAAGGGAAGAAATGATGGGAAGCAAGCGTAGTATACCGTTGATAGACTAATGTTTGGTATGAGCATACTATATGGGTAATTGAGAAAGATGCCTAGAGCATTGGCGTAAGATTTGGAGATAGTTAGAGAACGCATTATATTAGGAAGAATTCTCCTACAAAGAGAGAGAGTCACTGGTGAGAGGGTTATATTCCCCATTGATGAGGATGTAAGGAATAAAGGAGGAAACACCTAAATTATAGGCTGAAGACGGGATATAAGATGGTATGGAAATTAAGATTGTGGAGAGAAAAGCAAAAAGTAGTATGGAGAAAGAATGATTTGAGGGAGCAAGATGTTGTGAAGATAGTGGGGTGATATTGAAGAGAAACCGTTAGAGCAAGAGGTTAGTAGTCACGAACAATTGAACGTCCAAATAGAGAAAAGGTGTAACACATGTTAGTATGAAGGATGGTTAGTTACTTGGTGCCGAGCATTGGAAAGCAAGGATGAGGTGGTGGTTATGACATGTTTCTTGTGAATATTATGGGAAGCTTTTGGTTATGCAATCCTGCATATACCATTGGATGTGTTTAAGGTTGGGAGAACTTCTGAATGATGGAAAATCCGTAGAGGATAGAAGCCGTTAGGTATGGTGATAGGAATTGTAGTAGAAACTGTTGGAGTTAATTCATAGGAGATGAGGTGGATCACCGTTACAGTTGGATGAAGTTAGAAGCGGCCAACGTATTGGACTAGAGGTGGATCAGAAAACTATGGAGGTGGTGGCAGTGACTAAGTAGAGGTTCAAAATAGCAAAGAACCGACAAGAGAGCTATGCGGACAAGAGGCGTAAGCCGTTGAGATTTGAGATAAAGTTATGCTAAAGGTTTCACCATGGAAAGGGGTGATGCGGTTTGGAAAGTAAAGGGAAGTTAGCACATAGATTTGTGGGTCCATTTGAAATCCTTGAAAGGATTGGGCTAGTGGCGTATAGGTTGAGATTACCGGAGGAATTGAGTAGTGTGCATGACGTATTTCATGTATCAAACTTGAGGAAATGCTTAGCAAGAACTGACTTACAAGTACCGTTAGATGATATTAGTATGGATACGAGTCTTCGTTTTATCGAAGAGCCGATAGAGATTTTAGGTCGTGAAGCTAGGACGTTGGATAAAAAGGGTAATATACCGTAGTTATGGGTAGATGGAATTTGGAACGTGGACTAGAGTTCACGTGAGAACGGGAAGGATTTATGAGGAGCAAGTATCCTCAGCTAATTGATAATGACGATCCTAAGGAGTAAATCTCGGGACAAGATTTCTATTAGGAGGGAGTGATGTGACAACCGTGGTTTTGAGGTTCGTCACTTGGTCTTATTTTAAGGTTAATTTATGTGTGACTATGTGATTTGCGTGTTTACATGTTATTTTGCGTGAACGAGGTTGGTGTGGATATCGTTTATGGGTATAAAGTACTCATAAGTAAATCGAGGAACGGTTATTTCATGTTCATGAGCTCACAAATTAGTGACTATGAAATGAAATGGTGTTATTTTGGTGTTTTACGTATACGTATAAGTATTATTGTAAATCGTATTTTTTTTACGATTTAGGGTTTAGCGTTTAGAGGTCTCGGATGAGGTATTTAGTCACGGGACTAATTTATGGGATGGTTTTAACTCATTTAGTACTTAGTTATAAAGTTTATTTCATATTTTAAGAATTTTCATAAAACAGTATATTGTACGTATTTTACGGTAACCGCATAAAATTGACTAGTTAAAAGGTTTAGGTGTAATTAATTAATTAAGGGATTAAAAGATAAATAAAAAAAATAAATATAAATAAGGAATAATAAAAAAACGAAATTAAAAAAAAATAAAAAAAATAATTATATTTTTGGAAAATACTTTTGTAAAGTCGGTTTAAAGAAGAAAAAAAAAGAATGGGTAAAAGCCCATTAGAATTTGTATTAAATTAGGAAAAGACTTGTTTAAAGGGTATAAATACATTTCTACTAAAAACACAGATCTTTCTCCAAGAAAAAAAAGAGGCGACGTGGTTTTTACAAAAAATTAGGGTTCTTCCAAAAATCTTGGTTTTGATAAATTAAAGGTATAATCTTAATTTATTTCATGTTTTATTAAATAATCATGGTTACAATGTTAATTAACCATCATTGAGATGATTAGGGTTTCATTAATTTTCTTGAAAAAATAGTAATTAAGATCTATTAATGATTTTAGGGTTCTTGTTTAATAATTTAGAGGTAATTAGTGATGTTTAGAAGGTTAGTGCATAAAGGCGTAAAACAGTCTGATTTTTAGGGCTGTCCTGTGTCGACTGTTCCGGGTTGTAGGTAGCACCTTTGGTCGAGTTTATTTTTTTTTTAAATTAAGTTCAGAGAGTCTACTTTTCAAAAATGTAAGGTTGGTCGAAAATGGAGTTAGGTAAGGTCGTCAAACAATTTTTACAAAAACAGTGCACTGTTGAGGAATAAATTTGGATTTCGGAAATTTGAGTCAGAACCTAACCAAACGGATGAGATAGCCAAATATTTTTGATTTGGGAACTCTTTATAATGTATATAAAAGGACTGGAGGTTTTCAATAAAAGTTATGGTGTTTAGGTCGGGCTTTTGGTGTCGAACATTTAGCATGTACAGAAAATCAGTTTTGGTGAAAACGACTTTTGGCGTAGAGACTAAACGGAAGGGTTAAATGTGTAAGTAGGAAGTAAAATTGGTTTTTTGAGTTCTTAGATCATATAAAAACATAAATCCAGTAGGGTAGGACCCAAGTGTGGTGTTAAGTTCACTTCATGTGATCGTTTAGTGACTAGTAAACCGTACCGGGAAAAAACTAGATTTTTGCGTATAGAATAGCTTGTAGTGGGAGAATTAGATAGTGGGGATTGGGGAATTAGATTCATCTCCTTGATTGTTACTTAACTTGGGTGTTTAGACCTGAGCTAAGGGTGTCATGTATGATTTTATGGTTTTGCAGGAGTGCTAGCTTGCTGTGCTATCAGGTGAGTTTCATAGTCCCATATCTTTGTATGTTTTTTTAATTCCAGATGGGATGGAATAGACACTGTATGGTTTTGTAACTAATGCTGTGAATGTTTTTATGGTTTTGATGGACTTGTGTGTGCACTTATGTGATTAACTGCTATGTGATTCTTGATTGTGTTTATGATTTGGATCGGGGGACACGTACCGTCTCAGTTATTGTGGTTTGACTTGGTACCAATGGGATGTTGACAAGGCGGGGCCTTGGGGAGGTACATAGATGTGTGAGCATCTATGAGACCAATGGATAATGACAAGACGGAGCCTTGGGATTGGTACATAGGTGTATGGGCGCCTATGGTACCATGGTGTTTGGTAAGGCTGGGAGCCTTGGATTTGGTTTGGAATGATTGATCTTGAATGTTAGTTGTTAATGCATACTTGTAGCATATTGTCCATATGTTTAGTGGTTTATGGTTGTTCACAGCTTATTATAATCTATTTTCGGTTGGAGTCTAAACCTATGACTCTCACCAACATTATGTTGACGTGTTTTAGTGTCTCTTTCAGGTGATAAAGTGGTTAAGCGTGAGAACATATGTGGCTAGGATTGGAGTCGCGTAGGAATGCATTTAGAAGGAGATCCCCGTTCCTTATTAGTTTATTTTTCTGTTTGTTTCAATAAGTGATACTATGAACCTATATGTTGATTTGTTTGTGTTATTTGTTTGTCTTGGGTAAGAGGTAGGACTGTTACCTACTTACCTAGACTCCTACATTGATGAGATATTGTCATGACATTTGTGTCACCTTTTATGACATTTCTAATTCATATAGTTCTCTCTATAGACACGCTATTGTTGTGATGATATCCATGCGTCGCGTCCCATATTCCGCCATGGTGGGGTGTGACAGTGAGTACCGGTAAAGCTTGTCAACAAGCTCTATGGATGAACCAAGCGCTTGTTGATTACGGGATTTCTCTTGATGATGTTCCCATCATGTGGGACAACAAGGGTGCAATAGACCTTAGAAAGAATCTCGTGCAACATTCGCGAACTAAGCACATAGAGATTCGCCACCATTTTCTTAGGGATAATGTTCAAAAGGGGAACATTTCGATTGAGAAGGTACCCTCGCTAGAAAACTTAGACGAAATCTTCACTAAGCCACTTAAGAGGGAACCTTTTAATTACTTGTGTATAGGTCTAGGCTTAATGGAACATATTCTTTAATTATGCATTCTAATTAATCGAGTCTTTTTCTCTTTTGAGTCTTTTCTTTCTTTGAGCATTTGGGTATCGCAAACTGTTTTTGAAAATATTCTCTTCTCTTTTTGAAAATTTTCTATGTTCTTTCGAAAATGGTCGAGAAATGGTTGTGCATTGTTAATTCAATCTAAAAACGTTTTTCTTAGCTTCTTGTTATTCATAATGAGCTTACATAATTCATATGTATGGGTCTCTCAAATATAGCAAGAACAAAAGAGAACTATAGAGGATCATTGTGTCATGACTTTATGTCTAGTTCTACACACCTTCTACATCGATCTTCATTAAAATTCATGTATTTTGGTCAAAACCTTGTTTGGTGAGTTCTTATGTGTTCTCTTTGTCTATCTTTGCTTCTAAGCATATCTCCATGATTAGTTAGACTAGAAAAATAGGATTTGTTGAATTGGAAAATCCTCCCACATCACTAAATTCAACCAACTGTGGGCGGTTCTCTATTGAGACCGCGGTTCCCTAGTGATAAGGAACCGCCTGTTGAGATAAGGAACCGCGCCCAATACTCTCATTTTCTGGTATTCCTGAAACTCCAAATTTGTTCCAAAACTTTTTGTAATCTTTGTTTCAACCCTTTGACCACCTCTAAAATATCTTGGGCTTTCCCTATTTAACCTTAAGCATTTTGCATCCTCTCTCAAATCAAAATGTCTTATTCCCCAAATGAAAGATTTGATTCTCCTCCATTTTCTCCAATTGCTTTCAATCCCAATTCACCCTAGAACACTCAAAATCACATCTCTTCCTCTTCTAAGAATGATGATTGTGGAACTTCTTATCTTCCACCACTAGCCTTTAGTGTTCTTCCCCCTTCACATGATATTTTCATGCATCATGGAACATATTGTCATTGTTGTCAATATCAACATCTTGTTATGGCTCATATCTATGAAGAGTTGAATTACATCAAGAGTCTCTTAGTCAAACCTCCTCTTCGCTATGACTATGAAATCTCTACCAAGCCACCACCACCTCCTTCCGCAACTACCTTGTCTTTTATCTAAGCATTGGTTTCTTATCTTCAAGACATCTAGTTCAAGCAAATCTTAGAATTCTAGTTTAACTAGGATTAGATTTATGCTTTTCTTTTGGCTTGTTTTATTTATGCATTGGTTGCTTTTCATACATCTTTGTATGATTTATTTGCTTGTATCTTTTATCATGTTTTCTTTTAACATGACTTATCATGGATCTTTTGTTTCTTCTCTTATTTTTTTTACCTTTGCTATATCTTGTTGGGTGTCTCTTCTCTACTACTAACCCTTCTATGTATCTTGTCACCATATATCGATTCCTTGGTGCCCCAAGAAAGGGGGAGTAAGCACCAAGGGGGAGCATTTGTAAAGTCCGATTCTTTTCTTCTTCAAAAACTTTTGCAACCTTTTTGCTTCGACAAATGGGGAGAAATGATATAAACTCGTCTTCGAAAATCTTGTTTTATTAGGTGATTGAGTTTATGTATTGTCGGAATCAAAAAGGGGGAGATTGTTAATGCAATAATGCCTAAAAACGTTACTTGCATTTTTCGGTCTCGCTTAGTTTTGATTACGACAATATGTAAAAATAAGCATTTTCGAAAGCAACGAAAAACGAATTCTTGAGTTCAAGTATTTTTCATTTCAACCATTATCACTTAAGGTATGAATAAACAAGTACTCATCCTAATTAAGTGATCAAGGATTTAATCTTTTCTTAAAACTCACTTTTTATTAAGTGTGACAAGTTTTTTTATTAAGCTTTCTTTTTAAGAAAATGTTTAATTAAATTAATTATTTGAAAATTTGAAATTTGAAACTGACATATTTTATCTTGGTTTGGAATATCCTTTCAGGATATTTTAATCCCCAGATTCGAACCAATCCACTAAAAGACAAAAGGGAACGGAGTCTATGCAGGCGGTTCCTTAGCACCTATAGCGGTTCCTTATCGATAAGGAACTGCGGGCTCCAATAAGAAACCGCGGGCAGATATAGCCGTTGGATGTTTGTCTTATAAATAATGAACCATTCTCAGACTTTCAACTCACCTCTTTTGCACATACTTTTCCAGATTCTTTCATACTTCTTAAATCACTCAAATTCTTGATCATTTGTTTGATTACTACTTGTTTAGAAGTGAATCTTTCTCCTCTCATCTTTTCCTCTCAAAGTGCAAAGAAAAGAACACTATCATCCTTGAAGTGTTGTGTTTACCTCAAAGATCCATTGAAGATCCAAACTTATTTATTCATGGTTGTGTCATTGTTGTGAATATCCAAGCAGTTGTGTCTATTTGGAAGTTGTGCATGTATTAAGGTTAATACTTGGTCCTTAAAGTATATTGGTGTAGATTGGTCCTAGCTAAGATTAGGGCTCGACTTTTAGCTTAGAGTCAGAAATTGGTTAAGCGACGTTGTGTACGGTTTCTCCACCTTAAGGAGCTTGTTTATTAGTGAACTCTCGAGTAAGGAGTACTCGAGGAGTGGAGTAGGAACGAGGAGTGAGCTTCGTTGTCGAACCACTATAAATCCTTTGTGTTTGGTTTGATCTTTCCTTCCCTTATCTCTTTACATTCATTATTCTTTATACTTGTGATTATTAGTTTAGTTGCACTATACATTGTTCATATTGTGTACAAGAAGGTTTCACATAATTACTTAAGTCTAAGTTTTTGAAAAGAATTTTTAAAAAACCTCTGGCCGACGATTCCCCGGCGACATGTCGCCGGGGATAATTGGGAGAGAAAATTTCCCGCTTTTTCTATTGAGAGCTCATTTTAGACGATGATTCCCCGACGACATGTCGTCAGGAATAACTTGGTCAAACTTTGACTAAAAAGTCTATTTGCTTTTTTGCCACGTCAGCAAAGTCGCTAGGAAAAAGAGGTTTCCCTAGCGACATTTAGTCGCCATAGAAAAGTCGGTCACCTGATCCTAACTTTTTTGTAGTGTTGGTGTTTAATAAACATGGTTTAACATGTGCTTTAGGGCACATGTTAAAAAACCTTAAAATTATTTGTTGCCCAAAAACAAAAAACATTGCTTTTTAGAAACTGTTAAATTTAAGTTACACACGAAAATTTTAATCAAGTCAAGGTGGTCCATTTTAGAAATAGTTAGATTAAAATATTCAAAACTTTTTGGTCAACCTTGGATTTAATTTGTACACGGCATATTCAGAATTCTCATTATATACCCCGAGTAGAAATGTTCATACAATTTTGGATGTACAGTTGCAAGTACGGGGACACATGCTTCTGTGTAAATAATAAAAATTGAAAATGTTTAGTAAATGGTTGTAGTAGACTTGGTAAATATGATGTTTTCCAAACCTGCGGTACAGGAATCAAATCCTTACCTCGCCTAATGTAACCATTTTTTTTTCATTAGTCTGATACTTAACAGTTAACAAATCAACTACTCGTCAATTTTCAATTATGTTATGGCTACATAAAATATCCCAGAATGACAAAATGTTACTGCGGTATATATTAATAACTGTTATAAACTCTACTATCAAGTTACATTTCCATTGTTTATAAACTCTACTATCAAGTTAAAAATTATAAATTCGTACACAGTTGTTTACGCCAATAACTAAACACCAATTACGTAAGACTACCCGCAACGGCGAAATTTTCCCTCGGTCGTGACCGAGTCGTCAACCGGTCGTTCTGTTGCGGCGACCGGGTCGTCCATTTCGATCTAACGTCTCATATGCGATCTAATTCGCATGTTATGGGCCGTGTTTTTTCTTGTTTCATAATTAAAAAAAAACTTATATTAGTTTTAATTATGTTTTAATTAGATAAAATTTCTAAATTTTAATATATTGAGCTTTGTTTAATTTAACACAATATAAAATAATTTGACAATTTTTTTAGTTAATTTTAGATAATGCATTTTATCCGCTTTATCTCTAATTAAGTTTTTTTTTAATAATTTCTTTAACAATATTTACATATAAATATTATTGTAATGTTTTTTATTTTATTTAAATAATTATTTGTAAAAAAAGTTATATTTAAAAGATTGAACTTGGTCGCACCAGGTCGCCTTGTTGGGGCAAATAGGTCGCACTAGGTCGTTGGAATGAGGAAGCTGACATGACAAAAAAAATAAAGATCGCACGAGGTCGTTGTTACAGTTAGCCTAATGTATTTGAAACAAAGAGTAACAAGTTATATTATGTTATCAGATTTGGTTTTATAGTTGTGTAACACTAGCAGCCCGTATCTGCTTGTTGCGGGATGGTTCAGGTTGTCGATTTACTGAAATTTTAAAAATTTTCGCTTTTCCATGCTTTTTCTCGCTTAGCTTCATGCCACATCTAGCGCTAAACGCTAAAGTCTATTTGTTAATGTCGAGTTCACGTCTAACGTCTGATGTCACCAAAGGCGCATGACATCCTTGGGTTTAATGTATAAAAAAGCGGATGTATGCGTAATATTGAGAATTATATATACCCAAGTAGAAATGCTTATACGATCATGAAACAAGAGATGGCACGTGGTTGTGTTTAAATACTTGAATTTACAAAAATACAATTAGCTGCGGGATGTGGTATTGGTAAGCTTCATGTTACTCAAGCTGTAGGTGCTTTGTTCAAACCTTACCAGTTCCAACAATTCTCCATCTTTTTATATCTTTGCATATACATATTTGAACGATGTACAAATATCATGTATATTATAGTTTCTTTACAAATTTTCACTATACATTTGGTTTAGAGTAAACTGCAAAATGCATCTCTGTGGTTTGTACTTTCTTACACAATATATCATTTGGTGAAACTATTGGCACTATAAATCACTCGTTAGACAAACGTTTGTCACAATACATCCCTCAAGACTAACGATTCAATTTTTAAATTCTAACGAGGGATTTATTTTGCAAAAAAAAAAAGATGATTTTCAAATAAAAGTTTTAATTTTTTCGAAAATAAAAGTTTTAAATTTTTTCGAATTTTTTTTAGTTTTCTTATTAAAAATAGTTTTAAATAATTAAAAAATATATTTTTTTTCACCGAATTTTTTTTAAATAAGTCATCAAAACATTATTATAAAATTAAAAAAAATATTTTACTTTTTAAAATGTTTTAATTTTTGACTTAATTTGTTCCTTCCAAAAAACATTTTTTTGTTTTAAAATTTTAATTAGTTTTTTCAAATCAACTGAATTTGTTCCTTCAAAAAATATAAAAAAAAATTATTTTATAAAAATGTTTTCGAACATTTTTCTTTTAATTAAACGTTTTTCTTAAAAACAATTTCATTAAACATTTTTGTTTTAAAACATTTTATGTTTCCTTTTTGTGTCTAAAGAAATTTAATATTTTTTTAGTTTTTAAGAGACATAGAAAAATAAATTTATTTTTTAAAACGAAAATGTTTAAAGTTGTTCGAATACATTTTAAAAATTATTTTTTTATACTTTTCGGAAGAACAAATCCATTTAATTTTTAAAAAAATAGTTAAAAAAAATAATTTTTTTTGGAAGGAACAAACTATGTTAAAAAAAAGATTTTGATACACGCGCTTCGCTGCGACGCGTGCGTTTAAAGCATTGATACCCGCACTTTGATGCGTAGTGTGCATTTAAAGCATTTATGAAACTAAAAAGAAAAGAGTTGTTGGATATTTTGTAAAACGGAAAAAACAAATGTTGCCCTGTATATAAGTCGTAAATCTGCAATTCACATTTCTCGTGCGAGACATTCATGTCATGTATTTCTCAATCGGATGTAGACATAACATGCTCTTCAGCTAAAGTGGTGTAGTCCGAGCTCTGGGGCACATTGTCTGATCAGTGTGTCGTTAATTATGAATTTCAAGCTAGGTCTCATTTATGGTGGACGTGGCTGCAAGAATAAAGTGTTGTAATTGGTTCACATTATCCTTCGAACTTCATCAAGACATCAACATCCATGTCCTTTATATTTTTCCTCATCATCGAAACGACTTCGATCCCCTTGACCGTTTCCATATTCTCTTCTCTTGGTTGCATTATTGACGATTTCGAGATACAAAACAGAAACAAAGAGCGTTGCTTAGTTTCTTCTGTGTAAGCTTTATATACTTGTTTTCTGGATTCTTTATTATGGTACACCGTCCCGGACCCTACATCAACATCCATGTCCTTTATATTTTTCCTCACGAAGGCCTTTGTGAACACACAACATCCCTCAATTTTTGTATGGCATATTAGCCGTAATAAACCTTTGCGTATTTCTGTTTAAATCCGGGCCCTTAGATATAACTATTGCTCGAACCACCATTACTGGAAATTTAATCTTATTGGACTGAATATCTAAGAAAGGATCGAATCTATCATCACCAACAGATTTTGGAGGCTAGGTCTTGAACCCACACGCAACAATGATATATAAGCAACACTAGATAAAAGACACGTGAAATTCACGGGTATTTTAAAAGCATCAGCGAAAAAGTTAGTAAATTATAATGCGTATTGTGGAACTATTAGTTAAAAAAACACATCTAAATATAGAAATGTTAATTATGGAACATAATAGGCAAAGAAAAAAACACCAATTCTTTAGTCTACGTATGCTACATACGTGTAGATGTAGATGTAATCATAAATTGTGACAACCCAAAATCGAGGTCATTGCTTAATCTTATTTTACGATTATTTTTGAAATTTTTGGATGAGTTTGAACGATATTCATTTTTGGAGGTTTAAGTTTAAACCGATGTTGGAAGGTCTATATTTAATATTTATTAAGTATAAGGAGTATTAGCAAGCGTGATGTCGATGGATGCCAAATATTTTACGTTTTATTGTCGGTTATTCGATTTTTGTCATTTTTGATGTTTTATTTTAAATGACGTGTTAAGTCGAGTCGAGAGTCGATATTATTATTTTTGAGGTACATTTTAAATTTTTAAAAGTATCTTTATGAAACCCGAGCCCCGTAAATATTTTGAAAAATGACTAATAGTTATTTCCCGCTTTTTATCTAACTATTTACATTAGCCACAACTTTTACCAAATTGCATCTAGGTCCCTTGAGCACTATATATAAAATTTATTTTTTTTCTTACACATCATTTCCCACTCAAATTTTTTTTTCTTTCTCTCTCTTTTTCTCTTGTGTTTGCCGAAACCCACCACAACCCCAAAACACATTCAAACTTCAATTTATCTTGAGTTTGAGGTTGAATCTAACTAAACTAACACAAGACCCACTCTTATAATTGCATAAGGATCATATTGGTGTAAGAATTTTACACATGCAAGCACAATTTTTTTTCTTGATGTTGGTAGGTAGGAGCTATGATCATGCATGGCATTTTCATGATGATGCATGGCATTTTCATGATGATGCATGGTGGTTCTTGCTATAAATCTTGTTAGAAACTT
Organism: Glebionis coronaria; assembly: GCA_025667525.1. Lineage (NCBI taxonomy): Eukaryota > Viridiplantae > Streptophyta > Magnoliopsida > Asterales > Asteraceae > Glebionis > Glebionis coronaria. The sequence continues at coordinate 554,545,084 of CM046879.1, forward strand.
CATTTTGATCTAAATATTTTTATTTTGATTATGATTTTGATGTTATGGTTGATGTATGATTATATTAGGGTATGGAAATGACCATTTTCATGGTTGGTTTTCATCAAAAAGTTAATTTTGTACAAGATTTTTATAGTCATTTTATAACATTAAGTAAAGTGTAAAATCCGAATTTTTATGTTTTTAAAATGGCTTAACTTATAGCCTAGGGTTGTAGATAATTTTCTTAGCTTCGATTTGATATAAGGTAGAGCTTCTAGCTCAAAACGAGCGCGAAGTTATGATGTTTTGAATGATCGTGTACCGGGAGACGAGTATCGACACTACAAATAGTTGTTGTCGATATTTGGATCGAATCTCGGGGACTCTAAATGGATGTTTTGAAAAATGTAACCTACTGATAATGAGGTTATTACTTATTAGGTTGAGTTTACTTTAAAACCCGAGTGTCGGTTTTGTAAACGGAGTCGTTTAAATAAGTTAAAACGGTTGTATGAAAAATTAACGTAAATCTGTCTGAATTTTGTAGTTTGAAAATGAGTTGGGTAAAGTACTTTAAAAGTAATTTCATTTGATAAACTTGTAGGAGGACTTTCTATATATAGTAAGTTAGTTTATCGAGTCGTTTCATAAACGGTTGACGAGTTTAAAAGGGGTAAATGAGCTAGTACATGTAGTATGTACCGGCGGACTTTGTAAAAAGTGTAAAATAGTAAAGTAAGTGTGTAGTAAAGTATAATGAAGTTATTTATATTGTTTTCTCTCGAGTTTATCGTGGCTTTATGAGTTTGAGTTTGATGTTGTTATGTATGATTTATTTCTCGAGTCATTATTAATGAACGCGCCTTATTTGATAGGTAGCGGTTCTCGTGTTTGAAAGGCATCCATTATAGTCGACGATCATCTCGCTAGATCTCTTATACTAAGGTAAGTCTATAGCCTCGCTTTCTACTTGTTTTAATGATTTTAATACCCGCGAGGGGGATACATGCTATTTGAAAATAAATGAACACAAGTCATGAGTAATTGTTGGACCCGAATGTTGCCTAAAGTTGATTTCATTGTATTGAGTAACTTGTTGCTAAAGACCCTAAATTCATGAGCCGTTAACTATCTTCTGACTTGATGTTGTGAGTCCGGAATAGCCGCTTATTCTAATGATAGTACTATTGGGTTGACCACCCTATCTGAGACCAGGGCATTACGTTGAGTAACCCGCTGGGAATGATAATTTTACGTGAATAAGATTGTGGTATTCTAGAAACTGATACCATAGAGGGGCAATGGTTTTATTCTAGTCATGCTGACATTTGGCGTGGGTGACTATTTGGTTAAGGGGTCGGTGTCATGAGCTTAAATACAATGTTTGTTTAATAATATCATTATTATTACTGCCTTGAAAATAGATTGTGTGTACGACAATTCTATAAATTATTATGATTGATTTTCTTCTTGTGTTCAAATGTGATTTGATAAACCTATAGTCTCGCTCAACATTATTGTTGACTCGTTTTATGCATGTATTTCAGGTAATAGGAAGTGATGGAGCATGGAGCTTTGCTTTGGAGGTTGTGGCTTGGCTTTTGGAAGAATGTTGGTCTAAAAACTGTTTCTACCTTTTACTGTTGAACAATTTACTTTATGTTGATGTACTGTACTAAACTTGTTGGTTGTTGGTCGAGATCCATGGGGACAAAACGCTTTACTCTGGTATCGTGTCAGTATAATTTGGGTTGAAATCTATGTTTTAGACCATTTATGAAAATCATGTTTATATTTTGTGTAAACGTCTCTATTTTGAGTCGTTCAATATACCTTGTGTGATGATGCTTGTGTCTAGCACCCAATTGTGTATTTCCGCTACGCAATGTAAATTGGGGGTGTTAGAGATTGGTAATCAGAGCTGCAAGTTATAGAGAACTGGGTCGATTTTTAAAATTGTCCTAAATTATAACTTTGGTGTCGAAAGTATTTATTCTTCAAAAGCACACAACTCTTCTGCAACGCTCCGGTAAGATCACTTTTAGTTTTGTTTTGCATTGTAGATGTATCCCTCATAACTGAAATGATTTCTCGAGTATTTATTAAGTAAATACTACGATATTGTATTGGAATTATTGAAAGTACGCTGAGTGCTTGTCAGTATCATATTTTTTTTTTGCGAGCATTGCATAAACATCATTTGCATTGTGTTGCATAGCATGGATAACGTATGACATTTGCATGAGCATTGTGATATGAGTTTAAACTCATATCCTTTTATCAACAAATAACCCTAAAACATGAAGCAAAATACCAATTTATTTGGCAAAAACAGTGTTATGTGGTATGTTTGTGTTTGTGTGCACTTGTGTAGGTAAAAAGATACATTTTCAAGCAAACAAGGAAAAATCAAGCTCAAATGGATGAAAAAGACAAAGAAGGATCAAAAGTGACAAGACTTTGAAGTACAAGGACCTATATTGACAAGTTATCAAAGTTGAAGGACTAATAGTGCAAATATTGTGAAAGTCAAGATCATAAGTCAAACTTGGTCAACTATCAAGTCAACTCAGTCAAGGGCTCAAATGATCAAGAATGAAGTTCAAAGGACTAGTTTTGCCAAAGAATTGAAGACTAGAGATCAAATCATAAATCTGCCAAAGTATAGGGGCTGAAAGTGACAAGTTTACACCAAATTTGGGCTTAATCCGTGTGAAGTGTTAATGGACCAATGAGAATCAAGGAAATGAGACACAAGGATCACCAAATAAGCTGCCACATAAGCCCACTAGCGCCGCCTCACATTTAATACCATATCTATACAGTAAAGTGCACTTTCTCTTATTCAACCAATAGAAATGCGCCACTCCATAATCATTTTATCCACTTTTGGATATTAATCCGTGTGACCAGATGAGAGCCAACCAGAGGAAGCCACGTGTCACTTTCAAACAAGAACGAACCCAGAACCTATTTTGAGCTACAATGCATTTCAAGCAAAGTGTTAAACATGAAATTTGCTCCATTTTGAGAGACGAATCCATACCTCATAATCAATTAAGCTGAAAGTAATTGGATCAAAAACCCCCAAATATGTTCTTGAGCCAAATTATACAATTAGCAAGAAGAAGCCACGTGGAGCTCAGAGATTGGTTCTGACACGTCACCAACCCCAACAAACTCTTCCTTCATGTCTATAAATAGTTGGATTAGACTTCATTTTCATTTGTAGCTTAAATTTGTAAAAACACATAGTTCTTAATTTCCTTTCCTTTTCCCTCAATTTTACCCTAGCTACTCAAGAGTCTGACAAACTCTTGAGTTAGTTAGTTAGTTACTAGCTTGTAACAAACCTTGTAACCGTTTTTCCATTAATGAATTTTGAATTCAAGCTTTCCTGCCAAAACTGTTCTTATCATTCCAGTTCTATTCTTGCTGCATTTGGATACTGTTGTTGCTGTTAAGTGTTAGTTATGATCATTGATGGATCATAACCAACATTGAAGGAGTTAGATTGCTGTTTGATCATAATTCAGTCATTTCCATAGTTTTTGAAGATGTTCAAGCAGTTTGATGGTTTCTAGTTGATTTGTTAGCAGAATTTGTTGATTGATTGATTCCTAGTGATAAGGTGGTGGTTATCACTAGGGTAAGAGAGCTCAGCGCTCCTCTTCTTCTCAAAGGATAACTACAATAGGTTCTAATAGTTCTCATTTTTGTTCCTCTCAATAAGTAAACTGCATGCTTTCTTTTCCTAGTATAATCTGATGGCTGCATGATAAAGTTGTTAGTAGTTGCTGTTTGATTGAACTTTGTGTGTTTGTAGCTTGATTACTGCTTACTTGTGTTCTGATTTGAATAATTTGTAGTCTACTGCATTTGTTAAGTACTTTTTAGCCTTGTAGCTTAATTGGAGTCCTAGCTTTGATAACTGATTGCTTTTAGTTTTAAAGTCTTTCATTGTAATCACCAAGTCTATTTTGTTACAACTTTTGATTCAGAGTTGATTAGATCTTAATAAGTCTTTGTAAAAATTTTAAACATCAGTAAAGGAGTGTTTGGGAGTAGCTCAGGAAGAGTTTTCAAGATTTGATTTTTGGATTGTTAGAGTTCATTTGCAGTTAATAAGTAGTGTAAAAGAGTTTTTAGTCATTTACAAGTCACTAACTAGGTCAAACAGGCAAATGGCACCTAAAAAGTTTGGGTCAGCCTTATGCATTTGAGTCATTCAGGAACTTACCATTTTCAATTTGCTAGAACTCACTCAAAACTGGATGAATTTGGATCAAATTTGTTTTCAGTCTTAGCTTACATCATAAAGAATCAGAGTCTAGAAGGATTTAATACAGTATTCAATAAGCACTTAGTTATAAGCCAAAATCAGAAATGGAGACTTAACTCAAGTTTCTGTAACTTGGATTCTGAAAATTTGTATCTCAATATTCTCTTCATAAACTTAGCAATTTTTCTTCACAAATCCATTTAAGTAGTTGAGTTACTTGATTTTTGAGAAAATTAGCTTTTTGAAAAAAAGCTGGTCAACGCTTGGTCAACATAAGCTCTTTTTAGCTTAATTCAGATTTAGAGCTTATTTCTTGATGAAATACGTTCTGGTTTGATTTCCCATTCTTAAAATCAGTTGCTTAATCAGTTTTAATCATAAAATCAAGTTGTGGTTGATTAGATTTAGCTGTAGCTTATTTTGAGCTTATTAATAAGCACTCATTTGCTTATTTTGAATCCTTAGCTAAATTCCTTGAACACACGTAGCTTAATTGAGATTTCAAGAGTTTTGCAAGTTGTTTCATCAAGTTTGGTTGAGAGATAAGCTCAAACGAGCTTATTTTCTTCTTTGTCCCGTTTTTGCTTAAATAGTTTTCTTTATTGCACTTTGGTCCTTTTAGTTCTGTCAGCGTTTAAAATTTGGCTAATCTTCATGTTTTTAGGGTTTGCATTATTTTAGTCCCTGGATTTTGGAAGTTGTTTAAATTCAGTTAGAATTTTGTTAGTTTGTTGCATTTTTGGCAAGTTTGTTATAGTTGTTGCATTTTTTATCCTTATAGTTTACTGTTTTGCACTTTTAGTCCCTATAATTGTTAGAGTTTACATTTCAAGCATTTATTTTTTATAGAAATTACGACTTCAGTCCTTTAAGTTTCATATTTTGCATTTTGAATTTTTACTTGAATAAAAACGTGGTATTTGCAATTTGTTTTACATATACGTAGGTAATATTTTTCCGTTTTGCAAGCATTTGTTGAATTAGCAATAGATTAACCAAGCAAGCTTAACAACCAAGAACAATTAAAAACCCGATATTGGTTGGACTTTCTATTAGCAAGAACTGAGAAAAAAACGAACTGCATTATACTCAATTTCAAATGGCGCCGCTGCCGGTTCTTTGACTACACGAGAGACTATCGATTGACGGTTTTCATTGGCTTTTGGGATCCGTTCACTTTGTGAACGTTATTGTTACGTATCATAAATCAAAAACAAATAAAAAATCAAAAATATAAAAATATATAAAAACTAAAAAATTAACAAAACAATTCTTTTCCTAAAGAATTGACCAAAAAAAATAAAAAAATCCAAAAAGCAATTTATTTCCTAAGAGATTGCACCCAAAAATATATATTATTGGATTCTCTCGGTTTTTATGTACATATAGTATTTTCCCTTAAAAAACTCATAAATACAAAAATATTTTCCATATATTATTATAAGTAAATACATATACGTATAAGAACAATCAATCTACATATCTTCCATAAGTATTGCCGAGGCAATACACCGTGTTGAGGGGCGTTCCGGTCCTTGACACGTGTATCGATCAAACAAAATAAAGCAAGAATAGATAAATACTCTCAATAAGCAACAATTCGAAGAATACGAACATTTAAGTGAATAGAAAGGCGATGTGCTATAAAATTCCATCTAAGGGTCAATATGTACTTAAGTGCTTCGCGCCACCTAACCCCCCGTTCACTTGGGAGTATTCTAAGAAGTAAGGCTTCATTGAGGGTCTTGCACCCAAAGTAGTAAATACATATATTGTTATTTTCTTGTGGATATTTAATATTGAAACTCGAAGAGGATAATCCATTTCTCTTCAAAGTCACACGAGAGCTTCTCTCTCATTCCTCGTATTGAGTTGCATGCTCACTCGCGGGCGTGCACAAATACCGATTGGTGTACAACCTCTTCCTCCGAAAAGGAAGAAAAAGAGAAAGAGTAAGACCACCACCGTCCATCAAGCCGATCACGAGAATCGTGCTTTGACTCCACCACAAGAAGCCATGGCTATTGATAATCGCACTTTGTATGAACGTATGCAATCCAACATTCATGGATATTCTAGTGCCATTAAGATTCCTGACTTTCCCGCTAACACATTTGAGCTACATACATCTATGATCAATATGGTTGCACTATCACCTTTCCTTGGTAAACACAATGAGGATCCTCATGCTCACCTTAAGAGATTCCTTTCACTTTGCAATACCATTAAGCATAATGGGGTTCCACATGAGGTCATTAGGTTGATGTTAGTGTCATTTTCCTTAGAGGGGAGTGCTAAGCATTGGTTAGACACCCAACCACCCGAGAGTATCACCACATGGGATGGTTTTACCACTAAGTTTTTGAACAAGTTCTTTCCTCCACAAAAGACTATGGCTTTGAGGACTTTAATTATGGGCTTTCAACAAAAACCTAGTCAATCCTTTAGTGATGCTTGGGAAGAGTATAGTGAGTTGTTGAGGCGATGCCCTAATCATGGATTGGATCAAGCTCACCAAATAAGTCTCTTTTATGATGGCCTTAAAGCTCACCACCAAGATTCACTCAATGCTTCCGCGGGAGGGAGTATTCTTCTTAAGACTTATCAAGAGGCTTTGGACATTATTGAGACTAAGGCAACGGTTCAAACAAACAATCAATTTGAAGAAAGGGTTCATGTTATCCAAAACACTTCTCAAACTCCTTGTGACACCCAACTTCTTAAAGAGATCCTTCAACAAGCCAAACAAGGACAACAAGAAATGACTCATGAGATAGTTCAAGCTTTTAAGACCGTTTCATTGAACAATTCTTCAAATAATGTGAATGCCATTGCCATTTCTTGTGTTACTTGTGGAGGTCCCCATTCTTATGAACAATGTGATAAGGTGCAAGGGTATCAAGGGGAATGCTATGCTTACCAAGAGGAACACCGTGAACACTTCAAGCCTAACATCAATCCAAATAACCTTTCTTACAAATCCCAAAACTACCTTTCTCCACCCGGCTTCCCACCCCAACCACCCACCCAAATTCCCCAAAATACTCCTCAAATTTTACCAAGGAATCAAGGGCAAAGACCACCATACCAAGGAAATAACTACAAGGCACCCAATCAATTTCAACCTCAAGCAAATACCTTTTATCCACCACAACAAGGATTTAATCAACCACTTCCATTTATTCCCAATCAAGCATATGCTCCAATACCAAATCAAGCTTACCCTCAAGTTCCAAATCAAGGATATGGGATGCAAGAGACTCAAGAGTATGTTGACAAGAAAATGCGTGAAATGGAGAAAAGAATGAGTGACCAAATCAATAGGGTTTTAGTGGCGGTAACTCAAAGACCACAAGGGGCTTTACCTTCTAACACACAAACAAACCCTAGGGCCAATGTCAATGCTATTACAACAAGGAGTGGAACAACAACAAAGGATCCTTCACCTTCTAAACCTACTCTTGTTCAACCCACTTGTGCTCCTACTTGTGACAAGCCTTCTACTTCTACTCCACCTCCTCAAAATGCTCCTATTCACTCAAACACACCTTCTCAACCACCTCATACTTCTCCTTTACCTTCCACACTTCCCAATGAAGAAGCTAACAAAGACAAATCTTCCACCACAACACCTATTCCACCTACACCAAAACCTACTCTTCCATACCCTTCAAGGTTGAAAAAGGACAAGTTAAAGAACAAAGATGACATCCAAGTCTCCAATTTCTTAAGGATGTTCAAGCAACTCAATATCAACATATCCTTTGCGGAAGCTCTTGCTTATATGCCAAAGTTTGCTAAGATGTTCAAGGATTTGCTCTCAAACAAAGAAAAATTGGTTGATTTGCCCAACACATCACTTAATGAGAATTGTTCCGCGGTGTTACTTAAAACCTTACCAACAAAACTTGGAGATCCGGGGCGCTTCTTGATACCTTGTAATTTTCCCGGTGTTGAAAATTGCATGGCTTTGGCGGATTTAGGGGCGAGCATAAATCTCATGCCTTTATCGGTTTGGAAACAACTATCTCTTCCCGAGCTCACTCCCACTAGGATGACTCTTGAACTAGCCAACCGAACCATAGCTCACCCCGTAGGTATAGCGGAAGATGTGTTTGTAGGTGTGGATAAGTTTACCTTTCCGGCCGACTTTGTAGTGGTCGATTATGACATGGATCCTAGAGTGCCTTTGATTGTTGGTAGACCGTTTTTGAGAACGGGTCGTACCTTGATAGATGTGGCGGAAGGAGAATTAATTATGAGAGTAGAAGATGAGAGAGTGGTGTTTAAGTTAGGGATAGTTTGTGATAGAAAAGAGGTTAAGGAGTCTAGACCTTGTGAGACTATTAACATTGTGGATGTGCTAGATGAAGTGTGTAATGAACACTTTCATGATGCTTGTAAGAGTGCTAGTGATGAGATTCCCCATGTTGAAACCGTGGCCTCAATTGCTCCCTCTTTAACACCTTTTGGAAGAGTGATTTCCTCTTGGAGGAATTTGAGTCTAACTTTCTTGGTGATGATGATTCTCCCATTAATTGGGAAGAAGATATTGTTACAATCCAAAAGTTGCTCAATGAGGACCCTATTCCTTCTCCTATTCCACAAGAGATTACCATTGAGGAACCTTCCATAGTTAAACCTTCCATAGAGAGTCCACCTCCCATTGAACTTAAGGAACTTCCATCCCACTTAGAATATGCTTTCTTAGAAGGAAAAGACCAATTACCGGTGATTATTGCTAAAGAGTTGAAAGAGGATGAGAAAGAGAAACTTATTGAAGTTCTTAAGAAACATAAGAAAGCTTTAGCATGGAAAATATCCGACATAAGAGGAATTGATCCACATTTTTGTACTCACAAAATCCTTATGGAGGATGACTATAAACCTGCCATTCAAAACCAAAGGAGAGTTAACCCAAAAATCCATGAGGTTATTAAGAAGGAAGTGATTAAACTCTTAGATGCGGGTATGATTTACCCCATTTCCGACTCTCCATGGGTTAGCCCGGTTCATTGTGTTCCAAAGAAGGGTGGAATCACCGTGGTGCCTAATGAGAACAATGAGCTTATTCCCACGAGACTTGTGACCGGTTGGAGAGTTTGCATTGATTATAGAAAACTCAATGAGGCAACTAGGAAAGACCATTTCCCGCTTCCCTTTATGGATCAAATGCTTGAACGCTTAGCGGGAAATGAGTACTATTGTTTTCTTGATGGCTTTTCGGGTTATTTTCAAATACCCATTGACCCTAAGGATCAAGAAAAGACCACATTCACCTGTCCCTACGGCACATTTGCTTACAAGAGGATGCCTTTTGGCCTATGTAATGCACCGGGGACGTTTCAAAGGTGCATGATGGCGATTTTCCATGACATGATAGAGCAAACCATGGAGGTTTTTATGGATGACTTTTCCGTATTTGGAAACTCCTTTAGCTCATGTCTCACCAATCTTGAGAGAATGCTTAAGCGTTGTGAGGAATCACGTTTGGTGCTTAATTGGGAGAAATGTCACTTTATGGTGAAAGAGGGGATTGTTTTAGGACACAAGATATCCAATAAGGGATTAGAAGTTGATCGAGCTAAAATTGATGTGATTGCTAAGCTTCCCCCACCCACCTCGGTTAAAGGTGTGAGGAGTTTCTTAGGTCATGCGGGATTTTATAGGCGCTTTATACAAGATTTTTCTAAGATAGCTAGACCGATGACTCATCTCTTGGAGAAAGAGGCTCCTTTCATTTTTGACCAAGCTTGTTTAGACTCTTTTGAGACCCTTAAGGAAAAATTAACTAAGGCTCCCGTTTTGGTTTCTCCAAATTGGGAATTACCTTTTGAGCTTATGTGTGACGCTAGTGATTATGCTGTGGGGGCCATTTTAGGACAAAGAGTTAATAAGCATTTTCAACCTATACACTATGCGAGTAAAACCATGACCGGTGCACAACTTCATTACACTACCACGGAAAAAGAGTTGCTTGCTATAGTATATGCTTTTGAGAAGTTTAGACCATATCTTGTGCTTTCCAAAACCATAGTGTATACGGATCATTCCGCTCTCAAGTATCTTATGACAAAACAAGATGCTAAGCCTAGGCTTTTGAGATGGGTTTTGTTGCTTCAAGAGTTTAAGATAGAGATTCGTGATAAGAAAGGGGCCGAGAATTTAGCGGCGGATCATTTGAGTAGACTTGAGCATCCTTTTCAAGGAGATTTCCCACATCAAGAAATCAATGAATCCTTTCCACTAGAGGAGCTCATGTCTATCTCTTCCCAAGAGGATGCCACACCTTGGTTTGCGGATATCGCAAACTATCTTGTGGGCAATGTGCTTATTGAGGGTCTTACTTACCAACAAAAGAAAAAGTTTCTTAAGGAAGTTAAGTATTACTTTTGGGATGATCCATATCTTTTTAGGCAATGTGCGGACCAAATCATTAGACGGTGTGTAGATGGGCCCGAGGCATTTAAGATCTTAGAGGCATATCATAAAGGACCTACGGGTGGACATTTTGGGCCTAACTACACCGCCAAGAAAGTCTTTGATTCGGGTTATTATTGGCCTTCCATTTACAAGGATGCCCAAGAGATGGTGAAATTTTGTGATGTTTGTCAAAGACAAGGAAAAATTACACAACGTGATGAGATGCCACAAAATTTTATCCAAGAGTGTGAGATATTTGATGTATGGGGAATAGATTTCATGGGACCTTTTCCATCCTCTAAGGGAAACAAGTATATACTTGTGGCGGTGGATTATGTGTCCAAGTGGGTGGAGGCTAAAGCTTTACCTACTAATGATGCTAGAGTGGTTGTAAAGTTCTTGAAACAATTGTTTGCTAGATTTGGTGTACCTCGGGCCATCATAAGTGATCGTGGTACGCACTTTTGTAATGATCAATTCACGAGAGTTATGAAGAAATATGGAGTGAATCATAGACTTTCTACCGCGTATCACCCTCAAACAAATGGTCAAACCGAGGTCACAAATCGTGGTTTAAAGAGGATTTTAGAGAGAACGGTGGGAGAACATCGAGCTTCTTGGTCGGATAAGCTTGATGATGCTTTGTGGGCGTTTAGGACGGCTTTTAAAACACCAATTGGTTGTACTCCTTATAGGCTTGTCTATGGAAAAGCGTGCCACCTCCCATTTGAGTTAGAACATAAGGCATCTCGGGCTCTCAAGTGGGCTAACTTTGATTTAAACCAAGCCGGTTCACATAGGAAAGATCAAATCAATGAGATGGATGAGTTGAGAGCCAATGCCTATGAGAATTCTTTGCTTTACAAGGAAAAGACTAAGAAATTGCATGATGCTAAGATCAAGAATCGTGAGTTCAAAGTTGGAGAGCCGGTTCTCCTCTTTAACTCAAGATTGAAGCTTTTTGCGGGCAAGCTTAAGTCGAGATGGTCCGGTCCATTCACTATTGCTCAAGTGTTTCCATATGGAACCCTTGAGTTATCCCAACCCGATGGTCCAAATTTTAAAGTGAATGGTCACCGTGTTAAACACTACTTTGGGGAGGACATTTCCGTTGAAATGGTCCAAGAGGTCCCCATTTTCCCCATGAATTAATTCATTGAGGGACGAGTCGAGCTAGAGACTCATTAACTCAAGCATCGTATAACTAGGTTTAGAGTGTTGTAGGTTAGAAATAAAAGCATAGACTTGGAGATAAGTGTAGGGGAGACCTTCTTTTGTCTTCATGATTGTTTGTAGGGTTGCTCACTCATCTCATGCTTTGGAGCTTATGGAGGAGGCCCTTGTATCCGGTTCACTTCGTTACTTTAGTGAATTTTCATTGACACCTTGTGCTTAAACATGATTTCACTAATAGTTGTCCTTTCCTTAACTTGGGTTAAGCAAAGTCTATTCCTTGTCATAAGTGTAGGGGAAGTTTTTACACTTCCATGCTCTTAAACATTGAGGACAATGTTTAGCTTAAGTGTAGGGGGGTCTTCTATCGAAGTGACCTTACCTAGAGCTTGTCATTGCCTTAACTTCATGATAATTGAGAAAATTAATTTTTCAAACATTTTTCAAATTTTTAATCTACTTTGGCCAACAAAAATATGCATTCATAATTTTTGCATCAATCATTTTTCATTTTGCATATCACATTTGCATTGTATATATTCTTTTGTTTTTCATCAAAAATATATAAAAGGAAAAAAAATATAATAAAACATGGTTTTAACAAGTTTAGACTTTTTTGACATATTAGGCCCGCCATGGATATTTTGACTCAACCCGAGTTTGCTTATCTTAGCATTCTCTAGCTAGTATCCTTAACCATGTAGACCTTCATTGGTCTATTAGGCTAAGCATCCACCAATTTCATTATTTGAGATTTTAAATTTGTGGAGGATGTGAAATGATAGAGTTGAAGCAAGTGTAAAAGGGCTAGATAGACTTCATGATAATTATTTGTGGCTAAACCCTTCTCTTCTTTATCTCTACTTTCTTCGCATGTATATAATTGTTAATAAATAATCAAGTACGGTTTTAATTGGTTTGTAATCTCTTATGCATTTTTGGCTAATCATTTATGGTTGATATGAGTACGTCTTAAGATTCTAAGTTAGCACGTTTTATGTGTACTAGACTTATGTCATGCTCCATACTTAGCGGGTGTTTTTCCTTTTCTTCTTTTCAAATTTCTTTGTGAGGAATAAAGAAAAATAAGAGCGGCTTATGAAAAAAAATGAGTGGCTAGTAAAAAAAAATAAAAAAAAAAAAAAAAGAAAAAGAAAAAGAAAAAAAAAATAATGCAAGACTCCCAAGAGGGGCAGTGTGGTGTTAATTATAGTGACTATTGAGTTCCAATATTACCTTGACGGGTTGCGGGGATTCAATAGATTGCTCCAATCCAATATTACCTTGACGGGTTGCGGGGTTGAAGATCCAAAGTCTCAAAAAGATGGCGGATGTAAATTATTGCGTGAGTTTTATTTTTCTTTCCTTAGCGAGTGTGTAGCTACTTATGAAAGCATGACATGAGGATTTTACACATAAGGCGAATGACTTATTACTCTTAATACGGACTTGTATTAATTGTGAGCGGTTTTTCAAGTAATGGATGAGATGCTTACTTAGGATTAAAACCGTGCTTCCTTATTTTTGGATTTTACACTTCTTATACTTCACACTTGAATAATGACAAATTTGCCCACAAGCAATTTGCTCAAATAATAACCGGTTCCACATTTAATTGTCATGAATAAGTTGATGCACTTTTTACTTGTGAATGCAATGATCCCATTTTTAAGCTTGGTATGGGGAAAGTGAAACTTGAGGGTGATAAATGTCCATGGTACTCAAGCCCTAATCTAAGTCATTGAATTCTTTATGAGTTATTTCCATCAAAACCATTTCAAGAAAATCAAAAAGATATAGATAGAATTGTATTTTGTTCATTGCATTATTAAAAGTCAAAATCATGCATCATTTAGTTTAGAGTAGTGTAGATGCATCTCATATGGCCAAGGTGGATTAATTATAAGGGAAATGTAAATTTGAGCCTTAATATATAATATTGCATGAGGACATGACAATGTTCAAGTGTAGGGGAATTTGATATGAGTTTAAACTCATATCCTTTTATCAACAAATAACCCTAAAACATGAAGCAAAATACCAATTTATTTGGCAAAAACAGTGTTATGTGGTATATTTGTGTTTGTGTGCACTTGTGTAGGTAAAAAGATACATTTTCAAGCAAACAAGGAAAAATCAAGCTCAAATGGATGAAAAAGACAAAGAAGGATCAAAAGTGACAAGACTTTGAAGTACAAGGACCTATCTTGACAAGTTATCAAAGTTGAAGGACTAATAGTGCAAATATTGTGAAAGTCAAGATCATAAGTCAAACTTGGTCAACTATCAAGTCAACTCAGTCAAGGGCTCAAATGATCAAGAATGAAGTTCAAAGGACTAGTTTTGCCAAAGAATTGAAGACTAGAGATCAAATCATAAATCTGCCAAAGTATAGGGGCTGAAAGTGACAAGTTTACACCAAATTTGGGCTTAATCCGTGTGAAGTGTTAATGGACCAATGAGAATCAAGGAAATGAGACACAAGGATCACCAAATAAGCTGCCACATAAGCCCACTAGCGCCGCCTCACATTTAATACCATATCTATACAGTAAAGTGCACTTTCTCTTATTCAACCAATAGAAATGCGCCACTCCATAATCATTTTATCCACTTTTGGATATTAATCCGTGTGACCAGATGAGAGCCAACCAGAGGAAGCCACGTGTCACTTTCAAACAAGAATGAACCCAGAACCTATTTTGAGCTACAATGCATTTCAAGCAAAGTGTTAAACATGAAATTTGCTCCATTTTGAGAGACGAATCCATACCTCATAATCAATTAAGCTGAAAGTAATTGGATCAAAAACCCCCAAATATGTTCTTGAGCCAAATTATACAATTAGCAAGAAGAAGCCACGTGGAGCTCAGAGATTGGTTCTGACACGTCACCAACCCCAACAAACTCTTCCTTCATGTCTATAAATAGCTGGATTAGACTTCATTTTCATTTGTAGCTTAAATTTGTAAAAACACATAGTTCTTAATTTCCTTTCCTTTTTCCCTCAATTTTACCCTAGCTACTCAAGAGTCTGACAAACTCTTGAGTTAGTTAGTTAGTTACTAGCTTGTAACAAACCTTGTAACCGTTTTTCCATTAATGAATTTTGAATTCAAGCTTTCCCGCCAAAACTGTTCTTATCATTCCAGTTCTATTCTTGCTGCATTTGGATACTGTTGTTGCTGTTAAGTGTTAGTTATGATCATTGATGGATCATAACCAACATTGAAGGAGTTAGATTGCTGTTTGATCAGAATTCAGTCATTTCCATAGTTTTTGAAGATGTTCAAGCAGTTTGATGGTTTCTAGTTGATTTGTTAGCAGAATTTGTTGATTGATTGATTCCTAGTGATAAGGTGGTGGTTATCACTAGGGTAAGAGAGCTCAGCGCTCCTCTTCTTCTCAAAGGATAACTACAATAGGTTCTAATAGTTCTCATTTTTGTTCCTCTCAATAAGTAAACTGCATGCTTTCTTTTCCTAGTATAATCTGATGGCTGCATGATAAAGTTGTTAGTAGTTGCTGTTTGATTGAACTTTGTGTGTTTGTAGCTTGATTACTGCTTACTTGTGTTCTGATTTGAATAATTTGTAGTCTACTGCATTTGTTAAGTACTTTTTAGCCTTGTAGCTTAATTGGAGTCCTAGCTTTGATAACTGATTGCTTTTAGTTTTAAAGTCTTTCATTGTAATCACCAAGTCTATTTTGTTACAACTTTTGATTCAGAGTTGATTAGATCTTAATAAGTCTTTGTAAAAATTTTAAACATCAGTAAAGGAGTGTTTGGGAGTAGCTCAGGAAGAGTTTTCAAGATTTGATTTTTGGATTGTTAGAGTTCATTTGCAGTTAATAAGTAGTGTAAAAGAGTTTTCAGTCATTTACAAGTCACTAACTAGGTCAAACAGGCAAATGGCACCTAAAAAGTTTGGGTCAGTCTTATGCATTTGAGTCATTCAGGAACTTACCATTTTCAATTTGCTAGAACTCACTCAAAACTGGATGAATTTGGATCAAATTTGTTTTCAGTCTTAGCTTACATCATAAAGAATCAGAGTCTAGAAGGATTTAATACAGTATTCAATAAGCACTTAGTTATAAGCCAAAATCAGAAATGGAGACTTAACTCAAGTTTCTGTAACTTGGATTCTGAAAATTTGTATCTCAATATTCTCTTCATAAACTTAGCAATTTTTCTTCACAAATCCATTTAAGTAGTTGAGTTACTTGATTTTTGAGAAAATTAGCTTTTTGAAAAAAAGCTGGTCAACGCTTGGTCAACATAAGCTCTTTTTAGCTTAATTCAGATTTAGAGCTTATTTCTTGATGAAATACGTTCTGGTTTGATTTCCCATTCTTAAAATCAGTTGCTTAATCAGTTTTAATCATAAAATCAAGTTGTGGTTGATTAGATTTAGCTGTAGCTTATTTTGAGCTTATTAATAAGCACTCATTTGCTTATTTTGAATCCTTAGCTAAATTCCTTGAACACACGTAGCTTAATTGAGATTTCAAGAGTTTTGCAAGTTGTTTCATCAAGTTTGGTTGAGAGATAAGCTCAAACGAGCTTATTTTCTTCTTTGTCCCGTTTTTGCTTAAATAGTTTTCTTTATTGCACTTTGGTCCTTTTAGTTCTGTCAGCGTTTAAAATTTGGCTAATCTTCATGTTTTTAGGGTTTGCATTATTTTAGTCCCTGGATTTTGGAAGTTGTTTAAATTTAGTTAGAATTTTGTTAGTTTGTTGCATTTTTGGCAAGTTTGTTATAGTTGTTGCATTTTTGATCCTTATAGTTTACTGTTTTGCACTTTTAGTCCCTATAATTGTTAGAGTTTACATTTCAAGCATTTATTTTTCATAGAAATTACAATTTCAGTCCTTTAAGTTTCATATTTTGCATTTTGAATTTTTACTTGAATAAAAACGTGGTATTTGCAATTTGTTTTACATATACGTAGGTAATATTTTTCCGTTTTGCAAGCATTTGTTGAATTAGCAATAGATTAACCAAGCAAGCTTAACAACCAAGAACAATTAAAAACCCGATATTGGTTGGACTTTCTATTAGCAAGAACTGAGAAAAAAACGAACTGCATTATACTCAATTTCACATTGCATACTAATTATTATTTTATTAACGATGACCTTAAGTATCCTTAACCCTTATAATTGTAGAAAATGGCTGGTTTACCTCGTGAGGATGGATGGATTGATTTGACTAATGTAGTGGATGGTGAGGAAGTAGATAACTTTGGTGCTAGTGACGATGAGGAGTCTTTTGAGTTTTTAGATGATGGGATTCCACTTACTGCAGTTGGTCAGACAGACCCTGAGTTGATACACGATAGTTATGTTCCAAGGGTTAATGTTGTGCCACAGACTGTTCCAGATTGTCAGCGACCTGTTGTTCGTTCTTCGACTCCTACTTGTGATGCTTATATTAGTAGTTTGCCTGGGATTGCATTTGCTAGGGGTGATGTTCCTGTTGAGTCGAGTAGGGCTGCTAGTGCTCGATCTATTCATGATGGTATTCCTTAGGTTTATTGTCCAGGTCCTAGGTCTTATGATGATATTTTCTGGTTTCTTAAGAAGTTTGATAGGTCTTTGTTTGAAAGGTATTTGGTTGAGACCCGTGTGATTAGGAGGTTTGAACAGAATGAGAAAATTTTTGACAGGTTTGTTGGTAGTGTGAGGAGGTCAGAGTTTGTTAGGGCAAGGGAAATGGATGAAGTTGTTAGATTGAGATCTATGGTGCTGAATTTAAGTGGGCAAGTTGAAAGGTTGCGTAGGGAGCAGGAAAGGAATGCTAGGTTGGGTACATGGGGTTTACCGATGAGATCTTTTCCTAGTCAAGGTGTTGTGATTCGTGATGTGCCGGATCAGGTTGAAGCTCAAGTGTCGGTGAAGCCGAGTGAAGGAGGTAGTAGAAAGGGGAAGGAAAAAGTGGAGAAAGAATCTGATGATGATGATGATAGCAGCAGTGATGACGAGCCGATGTACAAGAAGCTGCGGGGATATGATGTTTAGTTCTTTATGTTGTTTTATTAGCCTTGTTGTAATAGAACTTATGTAGACTCGTACTCTAGTTTGTGATGAAACTTAATGACTTTAAGTTGTTGTGATGAAGGATTGTAGTGACATTACTTGTCACAACTTTGTGGAGATTTTCCAAAGCAATCCAAAATTACCTTCATGACTTATGATTTGTCTTATTAGTTCTTGTGTGAATTGGTTAATGATTCATTGTGAATTATGTTGTTGATGCATGTAGTATCCATGTTACATCTTGATAGAGAAATCCTTCTTCTTATCTTGATATGAATACTTACTTGTTCTTTTTCTGTTATTGTTACAGGAAGGAGTTCGGAGGTATTTTTCTGACTTTACTAAATTGCTGTTTGGTTAGTTTTCCTGTAAACATGCCGCCTAAATTGACTACTGCTACTGTTAATACCATGATTGAGCAAGCTATTGCTAGAGCTTTAGAAGCTGAACATGCTGTGAGGAACCAAGAGGCTGAGAATAGGAATGCTGCTGGTCAGGTTGGAGGGAATGGTGAAAATCAGGTTGGATATGCTGATGGGCAAGCAAAAGGAAATGCTGCGGGACAAGTTGGAGGTAATGTTGTTGTTCAGCAGGTTCAAAAGGAATGTTCTTATGCTAGTTTCATGAAATGTGGACCTACCCAATTTCGTGGTACTGGTGGTGCATTGGAATTAAGGAGGTGGATTGAAAAGATTGAAAGTACTTTTGAAATCAGTGGATGTTCAAAAGCTAGTAAGGTGAAATTTGTTGCAGCTACTTTTCAGGATGATGCGTTGAGTTGGTGGAATAGTCAAGTAGCTACTGTGGGATTGGTTGAAGCTAATCCTAGAACATGGACTGTGACCAAGGGACTGTTGATTGCTAAGTTTTGTCCTGAAGAGGAGTTAGGTCAGTTGGAAGATGAATTGAGGCATTTGGTGCTGAGGAACAATGATATTGTAGCTTATACAAGGAGGTTCTCTGATTTATGTTTGTTGTATCCTGATGCGTTTGCTGATGACCGTAAGAAGATGAAGCAGTATATTAGGGGTTTATCTAGTAATATCAAGGGAGAAACTACTTCGTCGAAACCAAGTCATTTGATGAAGCTGTTCAAATGGCTCATGCTTTAATGGATGTAAAGCTACAGGATCTAAAGGATAGTATTGCTGAGGGGAATAAGAGAAAGTGGGAAGCTGCACACTCAAGCCAAGGGCAGAATCGAGGTGGTTATCGTAATAACAATAACCAAGGACCGAATAGGAATCAGCAATACAATTTGAGAAGGAATGATGGTGTTCGTGCTGCTACAGGAAATCAAGGTAACAAGGTGAATCCGAAGTGTGGTCGGTGTAATCTGTATCATATTGGAAATTATCCACCTGCTTGCAACAAGTGTGGGAAGGCCGGACATAAAATGGCAGATTGTAGAAACAAGGGTGTAGCCACTGGGGCCAATGCTGTTAAAGTAGTTTACTGTTCTGGATGTGGAGGCCGTGGACATAAGCAAGGGAACTGTCCGAGGGTTGGCATACGACAGGGAGGCAATGTTGCTGCTGTTGCTGCTGGGATTGCTGCTCCAGCCTATGTCGTGGGAGATGCTGACAAACCTCAAGGGCCGAACGTGGTGACTGGTACGTTCTTACTTGATGCTTGTTATGCTAGTGTGTTATTTGATTATGGATCCGATAGAAGTTTCATAGATGTTAGATTCAGTCAGCTATTGGATAGAGAACTAGTGAGATTGACAACTAGTAATAATGTGGAGTTAGTTGATGGTAAGGTTGTAAGCACTAGTTCTATGCTGAAAGGTTGTTCCTTGAAGTTAGGTAATTATGTGTTTAGTATTGATTTGATGCCTATAGAATTAGGATCTTTTGACATGATTGTTGGAATGGACTAGTTAGTTGGTAATGGTGCAGTAATTGTTTGTGGAGAAAGATTAGTTCAGATACCGCTAAGGAATAGGGTATTGACTGTGAAAGGTGATGAATGTACTTCTCGTTTGAGAGTTGTTTCTTGTTTAGAGATGATGAGATATATAGAAGCAGGTTGTGATGTGTTTCTTGCAGAGATAAGTACTGATGGTGTGAATGAAAGGAAATTGGAGGATGTGCCTGTGATTAGAGAGTATCCTGAGGTTTTCCCTGAGGAATTGCCAGGATTACCGCCGCATCGTGAAGTGGAGTTTCGTATTGATTTAGTGTCGGGTGTTGCGCCTGTTGCTCGTGCACCGTACCGTTTAGCTCCATCTGAGATGAAAGAATTATCTGATCAATTGAAGGAATTGATGGATAAGGGATTTATTAGACCAAGTTCGTCGCCGTGGGGTGCGCCTGTTTTGTTTGTTCGGAAGAAAGATGGTTCTTTTAGAATGTGTATTGATTACAGAGAGCTTAACAAATTGACTGTCAAGAATCGTTATCCACTGCCGAGGATTGATGATTTGTTCGACCAGTTGCAAGGGTCATGTGTATACTCGAAGATCGGTTTGAGATCTGGGTATCATCAACTGAGAGTTAGGGAAGAAGATATTCCTATAACAGCTTTCCGTACTCGATATAGACATTTCGAATTTCAAGTGATGTCTTTTGGGTTAACAAATGCACCTGCTGTATTTATGGATTTGATGAATCGTGTATGTAAGCCGTATTTGGATGAGTTTGTTATCGTATTCATTGATGATATTCTCGTTTATTCCAAGAGTGACGAGGAACATGAGAAGCATTTGAGAACAATTTTGGAATTGTTGAAGAAGGAGAAGTTGTATGCGAAATTCTCTAAGTGTGAATTTTGGTTGAAATCAGTGCAATTTCTGGGGCACGTAATTGATAGTGAAGGTGTTCGTGTGGATCCTGCTAAGATTGAGGCAATTAAGGATTGGTCAGTGCCGAAGACGCCGACTGAAGTTCGCCAATTTCTTGGTTTGGCTGGGTATTATAGAAGGTTTATTGAGAAGTTTTTGTTGATTGCTAAGCCGTTGACTAAGCTTACGGAAAAGAATCGAGTGTTTGAATGGGGATTGGAAGAGGAATCTGCATTTAGTATGTTGAAGGATAAGTTGTGTTATGCGCCGATATTGTCTTTGCCAGAAGGATCTGAGGATTTTGTAGTGTACTATGACGCGTCTCATAAAGGATTTGGAGCTGTATTGATGCAAAGGGAGAAAGTAAAAGCGTATGCATCGAGACAATTAAGGAAGCGTGAAGAGAATTACACTACGCATGATTTAGAACTTGGGGCTGTTATTTTTGCTTTGAAGCTGTGGAGACACTACTTGTATGGAACCAAGTGTGTGGTTTTTACTGATCATAAGAGTTTGCAGTATATTTTGGATCAAAAGGAATTGAATATGAGATAAAGGATATGGGTTGAGTTGCTGAGTGATTATGACTGCGAGATTCGTTACCATCCTGGTAAAGCGAATGTGGTAGCTAATGCACTTAGTTGAAAGGAAAGAGATAAGTCTATGAGAGTTAAAGCTTTGACGATGTTGGAAAGTGTTGATTTGACAGAAGAGATATTGAAAGCCCAAACTAATGGGTTTGAAGGAAGAGAACGTTGAGGCAGAAAATTTGGGTAGAATGTTGAAGCCGTTGTTTGAAGTAAGGTCGAATGGATTGAGGTATTTTAAGAATAGGATTTGGTTACCGTTGTGTCCGTCTGAGGAAGATTCGTTAGGGGTACGAGATTTGGTGATGAATGAATCTCATAAGTCGAAGTGTTCAATACATCCTGGATCGGACAAGATGTATCAAGATCTTAAGAAAGTTTATTGGTGGCTGAATATGAAGGCAGATATAGCACAGTATGTTAAAGTGTTTAACTTGTGCGAAGGTAAAGGCTGAACATAAGAAATCGTCTGGATTATTAGTGCAACCTGAGATTCCTGAGTGGAAATGGGAGAAGATTACGATGGACTTTGTGACAGGTTTGCCAAGGACTGCAAATGGTAGTGATATGATATGGGTGATAGTAGATAGATTGACTAAGTCTACTCACTTTTTGCCAATGAAGAAGACAGATTGTATGGAAAGGTTAACAACAGTGTATGTGAAGGAGATTGTTTGTCGACATGGTGTGCCTTTGTCGATAATTTCTGATCGTGATAGTAGGTTTACTTCAGAATTTTGGAAGTCTTTGCAGAAAGCGATGGGAACGGAGTTATGTTTAAGTACAGCATATCATCCGGAAACTGATGGACAAAGTGAGAGAACGATTCAAACATTAGAGGATATGCTTCGTGCATGTGTGATTGATTTTGGAAATGGTTGGGATAAGCATTTGCCATTGGTTGAATTTTCGTACAATAATAGTTATCATTCTAGTATTAAAGCCGCTCCATTTGAAGCTTTGTATGGACGTAAGTGTAGATCACCAGTGTGTTGGGTGAGGTAGGAGAAAGTCAATTGACTGGGCCTGAAATGATATTTGAGACGACTGAAAAGACTGTGCAAATTAAGAAGCGTTTGTTATCTGCCAGAAGTAGACAAAAGAGTTATGCTGATAACAGAAGGAAACCGTTGGAGTTTGAAGTAGGAGACATGGTTATGTTGAAAGTATCTCCATGGAAAAGAGTAATACGTTTTGGGAAGAGAGGAAAGTTGAGCCCGAGATATATTGGACCATTTTAAGATTATCCAAAGGATTGGATTAGTGGCTTATAAGTTAGAATTGCCTGATGAGCTTAAGGCTATTCATAATACTTTTCATGTGTCTAATTTGAAGAAGTGTTTAGCTGAAAGGGATGTGGTGATTCCATTGGAGGAAATTCAACTTGATGATAAGTTGCATTTTATAGAGGAACCTGTAGAGATAATGTATAGAGAAGTTAAGAAGTTGAAGCATAGTAGAATTCCGATTGTGAAGGTGAGATGGAACTCTAGACGTGGGCCAAAGTTTACGTGGGAACGTGAGGATTTATTTAAGGACAAGTATCCTCATTTGTTTAGGAAGGATTAAGCGCCGCGGACGTCGCTTCTTTTAAGAAGGGGGGATGTGACAACCCAAAATCGAGGTCATTGCTTAATCTTATTTTACGATTATTTTTGAAATTTTTGGATGAGTTTGAACGATATTCATTTTTGGAGGTTTAAGTTTAAACCGATGTTGGAAGGTCTATATTTAATATTTATTAAGTATAAGGAGTATTAGCAAGCGTGATGTCGATGGATGCCAAATATTTTACGTTTTATTGTCGGTTGTTCGATTTTTGTCATTTTTGAGGTTTTATTTTAAATGACGTGTTAAGTCGAGTCGAGAGTCGATATTATTATTTTTGAGGTACGTTTTAAATTTTTAAAAGTATCTTTATGAAACCCGAGCCCCGTAAATATTTTGAAAATTGACTAATAGTTATTTCCCGCTTTTTAGCTAACTATTTACATTTTAGCCACAACTTTTACCAAATTGCAACTAGATCCCTTGAGCACTATATATAAGATTTATTTTTTTCTTACACATCATTTCCCACTCAATTTTTTTTTCTTTCTCTCTCTTTTTCTATTGTGTTTGCCGAAACCCACCACAACCCCAAAACACATTCAAACTTCAATTTATCTTGAGTTTGAGGTTGAATCTAACTAAACTAACACGAGACCCACTCTTATAATTGCATAAGGATCATATTGGTGTAAGAATTTTACACATGCAAGCACATTTTTTTTTTCTTGATGTTGGTAGGTAGGAGCTATGATCATGCATGGCATTTTCATGATGATCCATGGTGGTTCTTGCTAAAAATCTTGTTAGAAACTTCATTTTGATCTAAAGAATTTTATTTTGATTATGATTTTGATGTTATGGTTGATGTGTGTTGATATTAGGGTATGGAAATGACCATTTTCATGGTTGGTTTTCATCAAAAACTTGTTTTTGTACAAGATTTTTATAGTCATTTTATAACAGTAAGTAAAGTGTAAAATCCGAATTTTTATGTTTTGAAATGGCTTAACTTATAGCCTAGGGTTGTAGATAATTTTCTTAGCTTCGATTTGATATAAGGTAGAGCTTCTAGCTCAAAACGAGAGCGAAGTTATGATGTTTTGAATGATCGTGTACCGGGAGACGAGTATCGGCACTACAAATAGTTGTTGTCGATATTTGGATCGAATATCGGGGACTCTAAATGGATGTTTTGAAAAATGTAACCTACTGATAATGAGGTGATTACTTATTAGGTTGATTTTACTTTAAAACCCGAGTGTCGGTTTTGTAAACGGAGTCGTTTAAATAAGTTAAAACGGTTGTATGAAAAATTAACGTAAATCTGTCCGGATTTTGTAGTTTGAAAATGAGTTGGGTAAAGTACTTTAAAAGTAATTTCATTTGATAAACTTGTAGGAGGACTTTCTATATATAGTAAGTTAGTTTATCGAGTCGTTTCATAAACGGTTGACGAGTTTAAAAGGGGTAAATGAGCTAGTACATGTAGTATGTACCGGCGGACTTTGTAAAAAGTGTAAAATGGTAAAGTAAGTGTGTAGTAAAGTATAATGAAGTTATTTATATTGTTTTCTCTCGAGTTTATCGTGACTTTATGAGTTTGATGTTGTTATGTATGATTTATTTCTCGAGTCATTATTAATGAACGCGCCTTATTTGATAGGTAGCGGTTCTCGTGTTTGAAAGGCATCCATTATAGTCGACGATCATCTCGCTAGATCTCTTATACTAAAGTGAGTCTATAGCCTCGCTTTCTACTTGTTTTAATGATTTTAATACCCGCGAGGGGGATACATGCTATTTGAAAATAAATGAACACAAGTCATGAGTAATTGTTGGACCCGAATGTTGCCTAAAGTTGATTTCATTGTATTGAGTAACTTGTTGCTAAAGACCCTAAATTCATGAGCCGTTAACTATCTTCTGACTTGATGTTGTGAGTCGGAAATAACCGCTTATTCTAATGATAGTACTATTGGGTTGACTACCCTATCTGAGACCAGGGCATTACGTTGAGTAACCCGCTGGGAAGGATAATTTTACGTGAATAAGATTGTGGTATTCTAGCAACTGATACCCTAGAGGGGCAATGGTTTTATTCTAGTCATGCCGGCATTTGGCGTGGGTGACTATTTGTTTAAGGGGTCGGTGTCATGAGCTTAAATACAATGTTTGTTTAATAATATCATTATTATTACTGCCTTGAAAATAGATTGTGTGTACGAAAATTCTATAAATGATTATGATTGATTCTATTCTTGTGTTCAAATGTGTTTTGATAAACCTATAGTCTCGCTCAACGTTATTGTTGACTCGTTTTATGCATGTATTTCAGGTAATAGGAAGTGATAGATCATGGAGCTTTGCTGTGGAGGTTGTGGCTTGGCTTTTGGAAGAATGTTGGTCTAAAAACTGTTTCTACCTTTTACTGTTGAACAATTTACTTTATGTTGATGTACTGTACTAAACCTGTTGGTTGTTGGTCGAGATCCATGGGGACAAAACGCTTTACTCTGGTATCGTGTCAGTACAATTTGGGTTGAAATCTATGTTTTAGACCATTTATGAAAATCATGTTTATATTTTGTGTAAACGTCTCTATTTTGAGTCGTTCAATATACCTTGTGTGATGATGCTTGTGTCTAGCACTCAATTGTGTATTTCCGCTGCGCAATGTAAATTGGGGGTGTTAGATAAATATTGTGACACTCCTCTCTAGTCTCTACCATACTTTTGCCTCTTAGACTATGCACATCAAGGAGGTCGCCAAATCAATCGACCGATTTAGAATCGGTCACCACCTATGCGGTAAATATTTTGGAAATGGTCGTCGAGCAAAAAGGGCCAAGGGGAGGACCCTCGTGGGAAAAGGATGATGTTTTTTTGTCTGATATTAATTAATAAATATGTATTTTTGTTGTGATATGTCTTTTGCGTGTAGGTCGTCTTCATGTGAAAAAAATCATCGATAGGTCGTCGGCGAGAGAAAAATGAGGTGGCGGGTAAAATGAAGATTGACTTTTCAACGGATGCCTGGCCTTAAGAATAAATCACGTTTTATAGTCTTTTTACAAACTTCTAAATGACACATTCTAAGTTTCTTATATTAATAACTTTTGTATAGGTCGACATGACCTATATTTTGTTTAATTCCATTATTGGCATTGTACGTATAATCAAATTTCGGAAAAACTTAAGAACAAACAGAAAGGTGGAGTTACATCTAATAAATCATCTCAATTTTTAGTTATATACTTCAAGTATATGTAACACGAAGTAAACTATACATCCTACAACTAACCTTTGGAATTTTATTGGAGCTTCATTTTCAACGTAAGTCTTCGATATTATTGCTTTTATCTCATTTATTGGAGCTTCATTTTCAAAAGTAATTTTAACTCATTAGAGATAAAACATAACCAAATTGAACCATCTCCCAAGTAGATAGGTTGAACTTTCCAACAAAACCTATTAGAGAATTAACTTGTCTCATGTTCCACGACCTTCGCTGCGAGTGAACATTTTTCAAGATTAGCTGTTGCATGTTCATTCGTCCCAAGGCTTTCCAAGATAGTATATTTCCACACATTAATGCATCATTCCCTTCTTAAAGTCTGATATACCAATCGTTGTGTCAATACTACGTCTATTACAACTCGCATGAAGACATATCTTAGAAAAGATATTAACACATGATTTTGGGTCAAAAGAGAATTTTGTTTATTGTTGAAACGGACCAGTTTGGTGTGAAACTATATTTTACCTGTATTTTTTGACAAAATTTAAGCGATATATATATATATATATATATATATATATATATATATATATATATATATATATATATATATATATATATATATATATATATATATATATATATATATATATATATATATATATATATATATATATATATGATCATGTTTTGTGGATCTGCACAACGCAAAATAGATATTGTAATAGGTTGTTAACCAAATAATTTGCAAAGATTGCAAAGATGCGGGTTATATGAAATAAATAAATTAATGTGGTTGCAAAAATTGTTAGGCTGGGTAATCATAACAGACTATGCGGATTATTTTGTGAGTCTGGCTTGTATTGTGTTGTTTATCTCTTGTTATGGCATGTCAAAACAGACGTAGTGGTAGTATCAAGTTTTTACTTGAGGTCAATGTTTTGCTTTTGCTACATTCTATTATACTCAAGCTTTTTATGTGATTAATATACTTTATTGGGGTGATCCCTTTACTCAAAATTGCTAGGCGTTAGATGGTTGGGTATCACCCTAGTGATTCATCGTTAAGCGGGGATTAATCCGATGGGACTTTTTATATTTTCATTATTAAATTTTGAAAGAATGTGCTCAATTGCTCGAGCAACTGATTTTTGTCTGATTTATCCTCAACTTGGCCGATTTGTATGCGTAACTGAGTTGGTCATAGCTAATTTGGCCGATTTATGTCCGATTAGGCCGATTTTTATCGGCTTAATATATATCCCCCGATTTTTTACCTAATCGATTAATCAGTATATTGACTTATTTTTTACCATAACGATTAATAAAGCTGATTAGTGAAAACTGAGGCGTTTAATCCGCCTATCTTTTGACGCTGATTAGTCAGCTGAAAGATCATTTTTGTAAGACTGAGTTGTATAGAATAAATTGTACATACATCATTAATAACAGTACAAATCTTTCATAAATAAACACACTTACATGTATCATAGACATACAAATGATTAATATAACATAAAATCAAAAATAGATGCAATGATCATCAATCAATTTAATGAAGGCGGAAAATGAGAAGATAAATATGAATATATAGCATGACAAATAAACATACAACTTTATAACAATCAAATAAAGATGACTACATACCTCATAGTGCTTGTTGTAAAACTCAATGAAAAATGAACTTACAAAATAATAAAACTCGGTGAGAAATGAACCTACAAAAATAATGAAACTTCACATGTTATGAAAGAAACAAAACACAGATCGTTATCTGTGTTAAACGTTATGATATAGAAAAAAACTTTTATAAAAAACTTATGACATGAGGAAATGAGTTTACAATATACTTATAATTTGTAATAAAAAGTTGTTTAAAATAAAATTGTAATTGCATTAAAGACATCCCCATATATATTTATGGTAAAATCACCTTTATAAGCAAAACGAAATCAATTTTTTAAAAAGTCTATAGAAAAAAGATTTGAACGCCAATACCGTTGAATATTAAATTTGAACGGTCCGTCATTCTGTTGTCCAAAAATAAGAATAATGTGACATTTTAGACTTTCTCAGCAATTTTCGCTTAAGATCATTGTCCACGTGGCATCACTATATTAAAAGTTATATTAAGAAAAAATTAATTAGATGAATGCTTTAAGAGTTGTACAATAGCTTCTTTAGACAGCTGTACAAAACTGTGTTTTATTAGAGATTCTAGCTAAAAGACCCGTGAAATTCACGGGTATTTTTAAAGAACGTAAAAAAATAGTTATAAATAACATTTCTTATTATTAAGTTTTAAGTAAGAAAGAACTACACATGCATATACAAACATAAAATATATATTTAGTAATAATCAAAGATGCGTTATATAATATACAATTACCTTGAATAATGTGGAAAAGAAGATAAATATCTTCGATCATTAATTTTACCAATGCGAGATATGTCGGATTATAATTGTGTAACACTTTTTTGTACACTACTTTTTTGTACACCACGTATGGTATTAGTAAGACTTTCATGCTTGTTACAAGTAACCATCTTTGAATTTATTTTAGTATTATGTGCATACACGCCTAGGAAGATTAGCTTTCAAACTCGAGTGATGATGTACGTAGTCCTAACTTTAGATTATTGGTCATCTTAAACAACACAATCCAAATCCAAACATCTAATTGCAAGTTTATTACTAATATTACAAATATTTAAGAAGTTATTTATAAAGTATATAACCTTGCATCAAAAGACCCAATCACTTTTGTTGATACAAAAGTTGGATGATCATTGCTTGACCCGAATTAGGCTTAATTCGGGTAGGCTGGGCTCCGGCTCTTGCATCAAGTGAATGTCTTGCTGAGATCCTGCACACTAAAACAACACGCGTTAAGCTTACCGTGGGTACGTATCCCACGATTAGACTCCGGTGTGAGAGTAAGTAATCGGTTTAGGGTTAGGTAATCGGTTGTAGGTTGAGAGTATAGAGAATATGATACCTTTGTGGAACCCTTGGGGGTTCCTTATATAGGCAGTGAAACCCTAATGGGCTGTCACTGATACTTCGACCCTAAGCACAAGATAATCACCGTAATTAGCTTGATTTTTATCTTCTAATTATGGTAAGTGTATATCCTATACTTTGAGGTAAATCCCAATCTTAATAAGATTGTGATTCTGTCTAACCCTGTACCGGCTGTGCCGGGCCGTGGGCCGCACACATCTTATGCGGACACTGTTCATTCAAGCCCATAAGGTCAAACGACATTAATCCAACCCATTCGTGATGGACCAGATGTGGGTAGTACCCGTGGGCTGGGTTCATTACCCGGTTGGGGTTTATACGTCATCAAATTTCACTTATATAGCTCTGTTTTTTTAGAAAGTTGCATAAGCACATGCGGTAGATTTTTGTTCTAATGAACCTGTATTTGATGTCAAGATTCAAATCAAAGGCGTTTTAATCCACTTGTGGATGACCTAAGCTTATTTTCAATTATCATACCTACATGAATTTGTTACTAACCATTTTAAAAATGTGTTTTATATTTATAATACCTTTAAATATGTGAGTTTGATTATAAAATAATAGTGTATACATAAAAAAGTTAGGTAAGCTTGTTGTCTTTTTGTAGCAGATGTATATATAATGTGTTTGCAATGATATCAACGAAATTCTTTACTGAACGCTCCAATTGAAAAACCAAATGGATAGTTTCTACATTTTTGAAAAACGAATATTCAGGGTGATTTTTGGTTGAATGCATAAAATTGAGCCGAAAAACACACCCCGTCCCACCTATGCCTACACAATCAATATATATTCTTATGGAGTATTTTTTTATAGTTATATGTGATGTTTCTAATATGTTTAGATTTTTGTTATTTATTTAAAATTAGACATTTGTAAAAGATAATTAAATAATTATGATTATTTTTCAGCTAAACTTCGTTAAATTTGTGTTTGCTATGATAGCATTATCATTATAATTCTTGGTTTTTACATACTTTAATGATAGCAAAATTTTCTACTATTATAATAGTAACTGATGTTGTGTTTAAAACTTATAATATTTTTCTTATATTAAAATAAAAAGTATCGGACATCGTGAAATATGATGTTAAAGAAATAAGAAAATGATCGTGCAATATGATGTTAAACAAAAAAAGTGGTTAAAAGAATGATGAACTTATCACAAGCCTCTGTGTACCGATGAACTTAACAACAAAAAATGCCTCCCCAGTATAGATGTAGCGTTTTAAAAAAAATTGACGACGACGAATTAATATTCACAACGCAATGCATGATACGGTACCTCATGCCGTGGGGTGGCATTTTCGCCCACCAATTGGGTTGGCTACTTCGCGCAAAACCCCAAACGCCACAGACCTTGTGGATTGTTGTGTTTCCAGCTCGCATTGTACGCAAAATGCATCTCACGACGTATTATACCGAGCCCTCTAAAAGAATATAATATCCTAGCTAATGATAGATAGATTACACAAAACCATTATATCATTTTTATATGTCCGGTTTTTGCTTATAAAAGTAGTAAATACCGCTTGTAAGTTGTGAAGTTGAGCATTGGTTCAAAATCGAATCAAAAACTGGTTTGAAAACAACATGAATCGAAAACGATTTCGAATACAACACGAACCAAAAAAGGATTTTGAAAACAACATGAATAGAAAACAAAATTGAATTAAACCTAGCAAAACCAAAATCGAACAAATCCGAAAAAAACTGAACAAAATATATTGTTTAGACATAGTTTTTGTGTTTTTAACCTAAAATCGAACCGAACCAAAAAAACCGACTTAAAAATGCAAAAACAAACAAAAAATGATCGATTCGGATAACATCGTTAAGCATTAAACATCATAATAGTATCACAAAGAAGGGAGAACAAATCAACATGAAAACAACTCAATATATTCATTATAATGGTAGAAATGTTAGGAAGAATAATTTGTTTTGGTGTTTCTTCATTATCATGATTACTTATAAAAAAAAGTCTTAACATATGTCTACACACCATCTTATTTGAATGTTGATAATAAAAAATACTCGTAGTGCATATTTATATTAAAAACACTTTATAAACAAAGTATTATTGTAGCAAAAACCTAAAAAAAACGCTAATTAAATTCGGTTTGTGTGTAGAGATATGATCCAAAGTGGTAAACTGAAATTGGTTTGTGTGTGTTTTTTTGTTAATGTATGATCGTTAATCCGAAACTGTTTGATGTGTGTTTTTTTCTTGTCGGCTGAAAACCACCAGCTAAACAAAGATCACCGATCTGATCACTGATATGAGGTGGAAGAGATGCTAAACTGCTAAACTGCTAACACGTGTAACAACTAAAATATACATGTTGGTTGATATGTTAGTATTAATATCATCAAACTATCCGAATAAATTATATTTTAATATTTTATTAACAAATCACTGCTCCTAACGATTAAAGAAACTAGGGCCTGTGCCCGCGCTCCGCCGCGGCACGTTTTAGTATGATAACAATCACCCCGATAATACAGTTTTCGGTTGACACCGAACAACAGTGAATTAAGCATTTATGTTTGGTTGGATACAACAGTGAATTAAGGGGCGAACAGCAGGGTAGCTGTAAAAATAGGCCCATCAGAAGTTGTGTTCGCAAGTATTTGGATACCCTTCGAGGTAAGCAGGGGGTAGTTTGAGATGTTTAGTGTGCCCTGAACAGACTAAAGACCGCAAAATGCCCCCTGCTTCCCTTGAAGGGTATCCATATATTTGGGAACACGTAACCCCTGATGTTACAATGTGATGGGTCTGATATGGTGGCATTCTATGTTTATTATTGGGTCTATTTTTGCAGCTACCCTTTTAGCCTTTTGTGTACAATACATGTCCACACACCATTATAAACAGTAACGTAAAACAAACCTGGTTGACCAGTTTGCACACACAGCCATGTCGCCTTATTTTGCTGTTGCGACCCTTCAAACACAACCCAGTTGACCAGTTTGCACACACAGCCATGTCGCCAACCCGCTCATTTTCTGCGGTGTAAACATCCTCTTAATATGTGTATCATTAATTAATCGTACGTATATGATTGGTACATTAAACAATTCTTCCTGAATCCTCCTCATAACATAACTGTTTATATAAGCCCACAACTTAGGTAACCCTAATTTGTAAAAACAATGTATTTGGTTATATAAGCCCAGAACTTATAAAACATTACTAACATTATAATATGTTTAAACCTATGAAATGAAGTCAACCCTTCACCTATACAACACGCATAATGCGATATTTCATAGCACATACAGTTGCACACAGTGACTAACACTACATGTTTCCATACTGATTAGATTTTATCTAGATATAGGGTTCATAATATTCTCACATACAGTAGAACCTAAATTATTCATGAAACATGAAGCTAATCTATATGTTTGTGTACACATAACTGTCCTTTTGACCCATACCCAAAATAACTGTTTAACTACAATCTGAAACACCATTAATGTATTAATAAATTTGGTTAATACTTGCTGATCAAGTCCTGACAGAACATTTTTTTCTTAGACTATGTAGTCTCAACAACCTTAAGGACTGTATTCAGCGTCCCTTTACGGTTTTGATTATTTTTTAGACTAATTTGTGAATGTGTTAAGTATTGGTAAAGATAATAAACGTCTCCGTAAATAAACCTGCAACATAAATTTCAGTCATTGGTGGCATGGAATCGCACCCTACTGTTTGTTTACCTTTGAAACGTTCCTATTATCACCAACTTTATTCTACCTAATCTTACGTCTTCATATTTATACCGAGTATATGTCTAACCCGTACTTATTTAATCCCTTACTCACATAATCATAAATATAAGATTTACATATAAAAATAACGTCACAATAATCAATTGCAAAACCTAAACCCAAACACTAAATCTTAGTAAATAGTTTTACCTGCTGGTATTTGTTTTCCAACGAAATGGTTACATCACTGAATTCCATCTTCATCTCTAATTCCCTACAATAATAAAAACCCGCGTTTAACGTAAGTATTAGTTCGCATATCATAAAGTGGGAATGGGGAGGATATATGAAGATATGAATATACATGACCAAAACATTTATGTGGCTTGACTCAAATATTTCGGCTTATTTTAGCAACTTGTAAGCCTATTATATAAGAACCATAAAAAGAAGTATAGACACCTGCTGAGTTGCCCGCTCATATGTTGCGTCAAATTCAGGAACAAAGCCCGTGAGGCGTATCATATTCTCTGTAACATAAGAGCAAAACAACACTTAAATGTAAAATAAACGTATTAAAAGAAATCTATTAAAACTGGTGAGTAAAGTAGGATACCCTTTAGTCCCAAGAACCGAGGCCTTTCAGATACCTTTCAACATCCGTTCACCTGAAGTATGAAAAGTATGTTTTTTTGGGTAATTTTTAGGCTCAGATACTGAGCAAACGGATCTTAGGATATGTGTGCTCTAGCTGCAAATCCGCCAAGATTGCCCCGCCAAGAAGCACACAATCCACTTACAGGCGCTCGATTAGAATCATCATTGCCTTTTAGAGCCTTCCAAAAAGATACACGACCTACTCTGTGTCATATTATAAACTTAACAAAGGAGTTCCCATCTCACACCCAATTTTTTATATTCAGTCTCCTCACACACACTAACTCAATCGGCTCAGATTAATTGATGTCGTGGCTGGGTTTGTGGAGGTTGCTGAATCGAGCGACGCTCGCATTCGGCCATCCTTCCACTTTCCCCGCAAGACATCGTACCAAAGGATCATCACAGCCAACCAAATAGAGATATATGACACCCAAAATAAGATGGATCCGATAGTGAGTATTCAGGGATCACATAAATAACAAATCGCGAATGTATATAGGATTTTAATACATTCAAAGGATCACACAGCACCCATATGTCAAAGAAAGGCTGAACCTTTCTCAAATAAACTGACCCAAATGAGCTTATTGTATACAATACATCTTATTATTAAAACGGGGCTAAATCCTGTTCAAGTAAACTGATCCAAAACAGCCAGTGTATGCATTGACTTGTCACCTTGTTTCAAAGAAAGGCTGAACTTTTCCAAATAAAATGATAAAAAACATCTTACTGAGACAGGTATAGCTTATTTATTTAAAAAGAGTAAATAATTTTCAAATAACCTGATCCACAACAGCTCATTAGATACAACTAATGCATGGATTGGCTTATCAGCTAAACGAATCTAAACAACTTAAAACGATGACATTCCTCATCAGTTAAAAACCCTTCATACACAAAAGCCCTGCAAAAAAACAAAACTTTAACATTAAAACCCACAAACTGAACCAAGATTCAACAAAAAAAACTCAAAATCGATACAAATAAGCTCATATGTGGCTTATGAGCTTATTTGTTTTTCGGCTTATTTCATAACCCCAAATTTCCCGCTTATTTTGAGACTTGTGGGCTTATATACGTACATTATGATTATGATATGATAAGCTCATATAAGCCCATAAGTCACATGATAAGCCGAAAATTTGGGACTTACGAAATATAAGCCGAAATCAAATAAAATCATAAGCCCACATATAAGCTTAAAAAAACAGCCCCTTAAAAATCGAAACTTTAACATTAAAAAACACGAACTAAGCTTATTCGTGGCTTATGATCTTATTTGTCTTAAAAATCGAAACTTTAACATTAAAAAACACGAACTAAGCTTATTCGTGGCTTATGATCTTATTTGTTTTTTTGCTTATATTTCATAATTCCTAACTTTCCGGCTTAATAAAGATTAAAACTTTAACATTAAAAAACACAAAACAGTTCAAAATTCATAAAGATCAAATCTTTAACATTAAAAACACTAACTAAGCCAAAATTAACACAAAAAACAGCTAAAAATCCATAAAACTCATATCCTTAACATTAAAAAACACAAATTAAACCAAAATCAACACAAAAAAACTCAAAGTTAATCAAAAAAAATTAACACGAAAAACCACAAAAGAAAGCAAGATTGAACCTGGGTTTCAAGAAACTTTAGATGGGTTGATAATTGATGAAGATGAACATCTTTGTAAATGTCCCCTCTCAGCCACTTTGTCAATAAATAGCTTTAAACCAATATCAAAACCAACCAAAGTATATAGATCCATACGATATTATGGATTTCAACCAACATCAAAGGCGATCAAAAAGATCCATACGATATTATAGATCCAGATTTGTGTTTACAGTAGAGGAAGATTGAGTTAGTGTGTGTGGCTACAGTGGAGGAAGATTGAGTTAGTGTGTGTGGCTGTGAGACGAAGAGTGATAGTGTGTGTGTGAGGAGACTAAATATAAAAATTGAGTTAGTGTGTGTGAGGAGACTGAATAAAAAAAATTATTTGGTGTGAGAGGGAACTGTTCATTGGGGAACGTGATTCCCCTCTCTTATTAAGGATATAATAATTTCTATCAATGTACTGTAGATTATATGAGTATGACCGATCACCATATTTGTATATTATTATAATTAAAACATTTTAAAAATTAAATATTTTAAATAATGTTTGAATTTTATAATATTCGGAGAAAAAAACATTTTTTTAATTATTTAAAACTAATTTTAATAAGAAAACTAAATTTTTTTTCGAAAAAGTTAAAACTTTTATTTTCGAAAAAAAATTAAAACTATTTTTGCAAAATCTCTTTCTGTAAAATACATCCCTCGTCAGAATTTAACGAGAAAAAATTGCATAGTAGTTAGTCATGAGAGATATATTGTGACAAACGTTTGCTTAAGTGGTGATGTATAGCGCCAATAGTTTTACCAGAAGATGTATTATGTGAGAAAGTACAAACCACAAGATGTATTTTTGAACTTTCGCAATACTTTTGGGTTTACATTTTAACAAAAGCCGAATCACTTTTTGTTTGTAGAAAAAGAAAAAAAAAACTTTGCCCAGGAGATAAGTAACTGATAAAATTTTACGGTAAATTCATTAGCAGTCTAGTATACAATGTCAATTTTTATTTATGTTATGGTCTATCTAAAAAATCCCAAAATGACAAAATATTAGAGTGAGACGTTTTAAAAAGGGAATTGATTTGCACACATCAAATAGTTATTTGCACACTCAAATTATATGTGTTATGATAATTATACCTTTAATAATTACATACTCCACTAAGTAATTTAAGAGTATAAAAGCCAAAACACCTAACATTTTAAATGTGCAAATTAGTTATAAGAGTGTGCAAATCACTTGCCTTTTAAAAACCGTTAGCCTTACGTACACACAAAGTACAAACACTTTACGTACACAAAGTACAAAATAACTTTTCTCCTGAGGTAAAACTGTAAACAGTAATATTTAGTTTTATTTTGAGATAATGACATATAATAACAACGTATTTTTACCTTTGTTTCATTATCAGATTTGAATTAAGAACAAAACTTAAATACCTATCAAACTTTTTATATTTTTGTTCTTTTATCATACCTCGTCCGTATTTTTGACT
The DNA here is from genome assembly GCA_025667525.1 of Glebionis coronaria. NCBI lineage: Eukaryota > Viridiplantae > Streptophyta > Magnoliopsida > Asterales > Asteraceae > Glebionis > Glebionis coronaria. The sequence goes on from CM046879.1 coordinate 554,581,676, forward strand.
AACGACCTTTTTTAATTACCTCAAAAATATGTTTTTTTTTCATCTTTTGTAAATATTATTTTTATTCAATGTTTTTTTATTTCCTATAAACAATTTTATTCCTTTTATGAATATCGTTGAACATCATATCACGACTTGTTTCTAAACTAAGAATAATTATAAGCGGGTGATCAATTTGAGAAAGCGATTTTAAGTACATGACCAGACCCATACCGAAATGATCTAAACGCTAGATCAATTATCGGACCGAAATAGTCTCGTTTGGTCTTGTTCGGTATTTGGTCCAGTTTGGTTTTATTAGACATAATTAACGGGTTTTTGTGAGACTGAACCGGACGGAAAACTAAATTTGAAAAAAGTCATGGATCGAGGATCGAAGCGAAATATATATGTTCGACAAACTCTCTACCATCTATCTCATGCTATAAGCACTATGGTGAATAATTGCTTTCAACGTAAAAGATCTGGGTTTCTGAGTACCAAGAACAAGTTGTTGACTAACCTGGTTCCTAGCCTTTTTATACGTAAAATATGTTGATTATATATATAAACATCATTTACTACTTTTTGAGTGATCACGCATACATAAACTTGTTGCATAAATCGTTTGTCAATTGTTTTCTTACTTCTCAAACTTTTACTATACACCTGTTTCATTTCCACCTTTAACTACACTTTCATTTATTTTATTTTATTTCTTGGTCCGTGGCAAAAAGAGTTTGGTCTTCGACAATCGACAGCACTACTTCACAAGCATGTTATTTTGCATTGTTTTGTGGTTCATCGTATTAGTTTTTATAAGTGTATGTTTCGTAAACGTTCCCCAAGTTTCCTGGTACTCCTTCGATGAAAACATCAATGATCAATGCAACCTGCATGTAACGTGTCATGTGTATATGTGTTCTTAGTCTTCTTCATTTTTGTCATACTGGCAAGTCTGCAACATATAAAAGCCTCGTCTACATACCTTCCAAATTTTTTAGCACAAACTATTGGTTTTCTTGAGTGATTTATGTTTGCTTCATCTTAAACCTACCGGAACAAGTATGATGGTCTGACCAAGCGATCTAAGCTAGGTGGAAATTGAATTGTGAATTGCCTCTTGAACATATTTGTTTTTATCACTTGACAAGTTATTATGAATTTTGTGTGTTTCATTAAACAACCAAAAGAGTATTTACAGTTTACAACGGAAGATTCTAGACAATAGGCTAAAGCCCATAATAAATACCGACTAACACTCCCCCGCAGTTGGAGCGGGAGGATACCGAACACTCAAACTGATACGAAATTCCTCAAATAATGCGATGGTAAACCCTTAGTAAAAATATACGCATATTGTTAACGAGAAGGCACATGAAGAACACGGATATCCCAGTAGTAACCAAATCAAGAACGAAATGAATATCAATCTCAATGTGCTTTGTACGTTGATGCTGAACCGGATTTGAAGATAAATAAACAGCACTCACATTATCACAATAAACAAGAGTAGCGGAAGACAATGGTGTGTGCAGTTCACGTAAAAGATTACGTAACCAACACGTCTCAGCAACTGAATTAGCAACTCCACGATATTATGCTTCAGCATTGGAACGAGAAAGAGTTGTCTGACGCTTAGAAGACCATGAAAGCAGATTATTCCCAAGAAAAACACAATAACCTGACGACGTGGAACGACGAGTACTAAGGCAGCCAGCCCAATCAGCATCTGAATATGCCACTAAGGAGGTAGTAGTGGATGCAAATAACTACAGCCCATGATCCAAAGTACCACTAATATATCAAAAAATCCGTTTGAGAGCCGAGAAGTGAGACTCCTGAGGATCATGCATATGTAAACAAACCTGCTGAACTGCATAAGAGATGTCAGGACGGGTAAAAGTAAGATATTGTAACGAACCCGCAAGACTTCTGTATAAAGTTGGATCAGATACATGAGCATTATCCACACCCAGTTTGGACTCAGTATCAACCGGCGTCCGACTGGAGTTACAATTAACCATATGAGCCCTTTCAAGTACCTCAAGAGCATATTTCTTCTGACATAAAAACATACTAGAAGAATCCCGTATAACAGAAACACCAAGAAAATAATTTAGAGATCCCAAATCTGTCATATCAAACTCCAAGTATAAAGAATTAATAATCCTGCGCAAAAGATCCTCAGAAGAAGCAGTGAGAATAATATCATCGACATATATGAGAAGAAAAGTTGTGTCATTCCCTTTCTGATAAATAAAAAGGGAGGAGTCACACCGACTTTGACCAAATCCAACACGAGTAATATAAGTAGCAAACCGCTGAAACCATGCCCGAGGTGCCTACCTAAGACCATACGGAGATCGTTGTAACAAACATACATAATCAGGGTGTACTGAATCACGAAACCCAGGAGGTTGATGCATATAAACAGTCTCCGTCAAATCACCATGAAGAAAAAAGCATTCTTAACATCAAGCTGATGAACGGGCCAATGCCTTAAAATAGCTAAACTCAGAACAGTCCGTATAGTACCTGGTTTAATACCCGGACTAAAAGTCTCATCCATATCAATACCATCAACCTGCGTACTACCATTCGCCACAAGGTGAGCCTTATTGCGACTCGGAGATCCATCAGCTAAATACTTGTGACGATATAACCATAAACACCAAACAACATTAACATCCGCTGGTCGAGGTACCAAAATCCAAGTGTTATTTTTAATAAGTGCATTATATTCATCTGTCATAGCTGATTGCCAATGGGGATCACGAAACGCATCATTATACGACTTAGGTAACGGTGATATGTTGGAAACAAGACAATTATACCTTGGATTAGGACGATTTTTCCCAACACAAAATCGGGTGACCATGGGGTGAACGGAGGTAGGATTTGGGTTAATGTAAGGTGTGGGTGAAGTTGGTGCATGGGTCACAATTAGAGTAATGATTGGAGTTGGGTCAAGAGGAGAAAGGGTCATGGTTGGAGTAAGAATAGGTGGAGTTGGCAAACCAAATCCAAGTGGAGGGCTGAGAGGAGTAGTGGGTTTTGTAGGTTCAGTGGTAGTGGGGGGAACCGTGGAAGAGGTGGGTAAAGGTGCCAGACGGATTAAATCATTAATAAGGTTAGAGGGAGAGTCCAAAAAATCATACGATGGGCTAGCAGGTGGCGGCATGGAGCCAAAAGGGAAAATCGTTTCATCAAACGTGACATGACGAGAAATGATAATGGTGTTGTGGTGAAGATCCAGACAACGGTACCAACGGTGATTGGTGGCATGTCCTAAAAATATGGAAGGGGTAGTTGATAGGTGTGTAAACACCCATCCTTTCTACCACTTAATTACAATAATAACCGGACCAAAACGTGTATTTTATGTCTTTTATGTCGGAATTATGCGTGGTTTGTGTTTTTGTTGTGATTTAGGATGAAAAGGTGAAAAGTGGATAAAACACGGGCATTCACGGGCTTTTATTGAAGAAAAAGATGAAAGACGAAGTCAAGAAGTGCAAAAGGAACGGAAGTCCAAGACCAATTCTGAAGATTTATCGAAGAAAAAGTCAAAAGACGAAAGTTTACTAAAAGCCGAGAAACTCAAGTCTAATTTATTGAAGAATTTAAAGACGAGTTCAAAGAAATCCCGAGCCAAAAGTCATTAAAGTCCAAGTTTAAAGAAGATTAGAAGAATAAAAGACTAATGGTGCAATTAATGAAGATTAAAGAAGGAAGGACTTAATCTTGTAATTAAGAGAAAAGGAAAGAGGGGAGAAAGCTTCCTAATCCTCCCCTATATATAGATTAGGACTAGTTAATTGTTTTCTTTGTTGGCTAAGTGTGACAATTAGTCTTCCACCATTTATTTACCTTGCACCTTAAATTTCATGTTATTTTAAATACTTGTCAAATTTAATACCTTGTCTTGCACCTTAAATTCCTTTAATTTCAAGTAAGTTTTCATTTAATTCTTGTCAATCTTTACTTTATCTTGTCAATCTCTTATCTACCTTTCTTAATCTTTGATTTTTATGTTTATGTTTGTGTTCATGTTCATGTTCTTATTTTGATCAAGTGGGTTTTTGATTATTGTGGTTAAATTTGTTAGTTTTATTGTTTGAGATTGTTTATTGTTGATTATTGAATGTTTCATTATTAGTTTTTGAATCGTTTGTTTGATTTTGGTGTAATCTGTGGTAGATTCTTTATTCTGTGATCCCTTGTTCTTCGGGAGTGTTTGTTTCTGTTGTTGTGATTCCCAGGAAAACTTCCGAACAAGCAAAAGTTCTGAACTAGAGGGTGCTCATTCGGAACATTCAAAAGTTCCGAATCAAGCTTCATCCGGAAGTGTTCCGGATCAAGAACTTCCGAGTCAAGAAACTTCCGAACCAAGGTTCCGGATCAAGAAGTTCCGAGTCAAGGAGAGTTCATTCGGAACTCCAAATCTTCCGAACGAGCAAAGGTTCCGAGTCAAGACTTGTCTTCCGAATCAAGCTTCATCCGGAAAAGTTCCGGACGAAAAGTTCCGGACGAAGGACAAGTTCCGAATCAGCCAAAACTTCCGAACCAAAGTTCCGACTCAAGCTTGTTCATCCGGAAGTCTTCCGAACGAGAGTTCCGGATCAAGACTTCCGTATCAAGGAGTTCCGACTCAAGAGCTAGGTTCATTCGGAACTTAAAAGTTCCGAATCAAGGGGTTTCTTTCAGGTTTTTGTTAGTATCTATTTTTAAATTTCTGTCTTTTATTTTCAAGCTTTATTTTTCCCATTTTAAGTTCATTTTGTCTTAGATTTATTTTAGTCTTGCCTTAGTTTAAGTTTTAATTGCGTTTTAAGTTTGCCTTAGGTAGATTTAAGTTTGCGTTATTTACGATTAGTGCCCTTTAATTTCAGTCAAGTTTTAAATACTTGCACTTATTTTAATTAGTTTTAGATTTACTTTAATTGCACTTTTACTTTAAAGTTTCGCACTTTTATTTTAAATACTACAACGACACATTTTTGTTTCACCAAAGAACAGCAGAGTCACATAGAGAACCTAGATCAATTCGATTAGACCACGAGAACGATAAATTTTTATACAGGCCAAAAGCCTTGTATCAAATGGCGCCGCTGCCGGCTCTTTTCGTAAAGATTAACGGTTTTTTGTGAAAGACGCGTTGCTTATTGGGATCCGTTCACTTGTGAGCGTTATTTTCTTGCATAAAAAATTCAAAAAATCATAAAAATTAAAAATTGCTAAAAATCCATAAAAATTAAAAATTTCAAAAATCCAAAAAGATTTTATTTTTATTGTGTATATATATTGTCTTTGTGTTTGGTTTCTTTTTCTTTTGCATTTTCAGGTGTATGCGTACTAGATCTTCTAATTATCAAGAGCCCGAGACTCAAGAAGATTTAAGTATGTCAGGTGTTAACAACAATAATAATTCCACCACACCTCAATAATAACAACAATGTTCTTCCCCAGCCCGATCTTCGGACAATGGAGGAACTTTGTCAACCTACCATGTTTGGACGAGGAGGACCGATTGCGCCGATGCAAATCAACGCTCCTGAGTTTTCGTTGAAGCACCACATGATTCAGCAAGTGCAAACAAACCCATTCCGTGGATTGCCTGATGATGATGCCAACAAACACCTCGACAAGTTCATTACAATCACCCAAAGCATGAAGTTGCCCGGTGCCACAATGGATGTTCTTCGCCTACAAATCTTCCCACATACTTTATCGCATCATGCCGAGAAATGGTTTGATCGTCTCCCGAAGAATTCTATTCACACTTGGGATGACATGACTCAACGCTTTTTATCGCGCTACTTTCCACCATCCATGGTCACGAGCCTTCGCAATCAAATCAGCGGTTTCATGCAAGACCCTGATGAATCTCTTTTTGATGCTTGGGAGAGATATAATGTCTTGACCGATAGATGTCCAAACCGCAACATGCTACCTGTGACCTTAATTGACACTTTCTACAATGGTTTGACTTTTCGAGATCGGGATACGATTAATGCAGCCGCCGGTGGCACATTTATGAAAAGGAGACCCGAGGAGTGTAGAGAGCTAATTGAGAACATGACTACTCACCACAAAAACTGGGATTCCTCTGCTTCTTCTAGGAACAACCCGAGAGTCAATGTTTCCTCCACTTCAGCAAACCCTGATATGACCGAACTCACCCGTGTGCTGACTGAAATGAGCAGAAGTATGCAACTCTTGGCTTCAAACCAACAACAACAACAAGTTAAAGCTGTTGCTACTCCTTGTGAAACATGCGGCGGTCCACACCCATACACCGATTGTCCTTCGACACAAGGAAATCCGGAAAATGTGTATGCAGCTTATGGTAATTATTCACCGGAAAATTACCACGCTCGACAAGGGGATAGAAATCTGCTGAGTTACCGATCCAACAATTACCTTTCACCCGGTTTTTCTCCTCAAAACCAAAACCCCGCCAACAACTACAATAGGAGCAACCAAATCCCACCTCGTGCTTCTAACCCTTATCACCCACCCGCTCAACAAACCCCACCCATTAACCCCGATGTTGAAGCCATCATGAGAACCCAAGGTGAGCAAATCAAGAATCTACAGAGCCAAATAATCAATTTGAAAGGAGATATCACGAAGCAAGGAAATGAGATAAGATCCGAGGTTCGCGATAATATTCAATCCTCCTTCAGCACTCAAACGAATGAATTAAAGAATATGTTGGCGAGTTTCTTGCCCTCCACTCAACCTTCTACTTCGAGTTCTCTACCTTCAAACACCGTCACCAATCCGCGAGCAAATGTGAGTGCTATTACTACTCGTAGTGGAGTCACCATCGTAGGACCACCAATCCCACCCCCATCATCTACACCTCCTCCACCACCATTTATCCCTACTCCTCCTACACCTAGTATTAGTGCACCATTACCGTCTCCGCCTCGTCATGACAATGTCTCTAGGAAGGACCCTTCAACATCTCAACCTTTACCTGCTTCACCAACTACACCTTCCACCTATAAACCCAACGACCTTATCCTTCTCGCTTGGACAAGCCTAACTTGCTAACCAAGAATGACTGCCAAGTTTCAAACTATATCAAGATGATTTCTCAAATGAACTTCAACATTAGTTTTCTTGAAGCACTTGTCCACATGCCCAAATTTGTCAAAGCATTCAAGGAATTGCTTAACAAGAAGGAGAAGTTGATTGAGCTCGCCAACACACGCTTAAACGAAAACTGCTCTGCAGTTATTCTTAAAGAACTGCCGGAAAAGCTTGGAGATCTCGGTCGTTTTGTGTTGCCTTGCGTGTTCAACAAAACTGAAGAGTTTACTGCCCTTGCTGATCTCGGGGCTAGTATTAATCTTATACCCTTGAGTGTTTGGAAAACACTATCATTACCCGACCTCAATCCAACGAAGATGACTCTCGAACTTGCAAATCGCACTCTCGCTTACCCCGTTGGTATAGCCGAAGACGTGTTTATTAAAGTTGGCACATTTACTTTCCCGTTCGACTTTGTGGTAGTTGATTATGAAATGGACCCTCGTATTCCTTTAATACTTGGTCGGCCATTCTTGAGAACCGGACGAGCTTTAGTAGATGTGGCCGAAGGTGAGTTAATCTTAAGAGTCGGGGATGATTCAAAAAATTTTAAAATGGGGAAGCTTACAAGAAAATCCTTTGGAGGCCGAGAATCAGTGAATATGATTAATGTGCATGATGACTTTGTTGTCTACAACAATCCGCTATTCGATTCTTCCACTGATAATCCACTTTTTCAAGATGATGTGGATGATTCTCTCCCTACTTTGGCAGCTTCTCCCATTTATAATTCTCCACCCGATATTTGATGCCTATGATGATTATGATTCTAGCTCAGATTCAGATGATTTTGATGATTGTACTTCTGAGTATCCCGAGATGCCCACTTTCGATGATTTTGATGAGGCCAATACTCTTTCGAGCGATTCTTCACATGATGAAGATCCTCCACCATCACTCGATCCTACTTTGGACGATTACTCATTTGAGGAAGACTTCTCTGAATTTCTCAACACTTACTCCCCTCATGAGAGTGATGCTCCTCCTTATGTTTGAAGATTATCGTCTTGATCCTACTTTGGATTTGAAGCACATTCTTTCTAAGGAGAAGAAACCGGACGACACCAATATCCGCAGCACATATGATTTAACACCTCTTTGTCCCACTTCTGAGGACGAGGTTGTGCTTCTTCGTGGATCTTCTTCCCATTCTGCTGAGCCTAAGTGCTATTTTCCCCTAAAGGAAAAGGTGTTCGACCCCGGTATTGCAATCTTTAAGCCATCTCAGTATCCACCTGATGAAATAAAAGAAAAAATCTTTGGAATTAATGGAAATCTTGTGCCACTTCACCGTGCTCCATCACTGCTTAAGGGAACCTTGCCTACTCTTCTTTGGCTTGCCTTGTTCGCCTTAAGCTTGTGCTATTTGATGGACGAAAACTATGTCTTCGATCCTGGTGGATATGTTTCATGCTTCTTCCGTTGATAATCAAGGTCGAGTCAGGCTCATGACTCGGTTAACAAAAATCAAGCGCTTCTTGGGAGGCAACCCATGCATCTATCTTTTCGCTTTCTTTATCATAAGTGTAGGGGAGACCCGTTGGTTTGCTTTCCTCTCCTCACTTCTTAATCAGGGATTCGAGCTTCAAAGACACACTCTTGATGATTCTTGACAACCCGTGATTCCGTGTCCACTTCTTCCCGGTTCTATCCTAAACTCTTTTCGATTCACTATTTTATATTTTCTCAATATTAAAATAAGAATCCCTTTAGTTGTCTCTTCCTTAGCGAGATTTAAACAAAGTGCACAATGTCCTAAGTGTAGGGGAGTTTACTCCCACATGCTTAAACATTCACTACAAGAAAAAGGGGTATTTAGGACGGTGGAAAACCATGCCAAATACTAAAAAAAACCGTGACAAATGCTATTTGGCACGGCTTTGGGACGCTTTTGGCTCCGTCCTAAATATGAGGGTGCCAAATACATTTGGGTCAAGTTGAAAGCGTGCCAAGAAACATTTGGCATGGTCCTTGGAACAGTTTAGACTTTGGTACCCGACGGTGAGTATTTGGCATGGTTAGCAAATAATGGTGCTAAATGTTTATTTGGCACAATTTTTTTCTACCTTTCCAAAAGCATATTGAATTTGGCACTAGTACTTTTATCTTAAGCATTTTAAGCATTTGAGACGATTTGTGTCATTATTCCAAATTTGTATTTGGCACATGTTTTGTTCTTTTCAAGTAAGTTATTGTGAATAATAGTCAACCATGTCAAAAAAGCACTAATCTAATTCAACTTATAAGATAAACATAAATACAAACCTCTACAATAGAAAACATCCGAACATATAATACATATATTAACACACATCTCTTTAAGTCAATCAATTGTGTTTTGAATCTCCAGTTTATCATATAATACTTTACATACATATATAACACAATAACTCACAATACATTAAGAAAGATGATCCACTGACCATTGTTTTGTATTCTTACAATGAAGCATATTGGCTTTTGATAAAAAAAATAAGACTAATATTATATAATCAGTGCTATTTCTCCATATGTAACAACATTGTAGGCCTTGTTCTCATTCCTAGTTTGTTCTCATACGTAGTATCAAATAAGATCTTCTTATAAGCTGCAATAGTAAGTGACATTCGAGTAAGATGAAATCAGGTACAATATGTATTTTAATAAATATACCAGATATAAATAAAAAAGAGCAAAATGATAAAGAAAAATAATACATACATGGCATCAATGAATTCTGATTATGCGTAACAAAGTCTGAATGAGCTAGTGAACATACTTCGTGTTGCGAGTGATAAGAGCTTCGATCTTAGGTAATGTCGATCCCCTGGGTAATAGACAACCATCTGTTGTTGCCTAAAAGTGATCTATAATAATTTCTAGTGATAAACACATTAATTGTACCTTTGATGCACATATTCAGAGAAATCGAAAGTAGATGATAAAGCATCATTCCAAAACTATACGGAAGCGAACAAGTGATCATTGTCTTAACAAAACCATAAATTCACGATTTGACCTAAAAATTAATAATCGCTATAAACATTTGTTTCGATCCGTCCAAATACATCTATACAAAATATTATTGTTTCATTTCATTTATTCTAAAATATTTTGGATCAGAAGTACAACTATTGCGTATTAAGATAAACCGTAGATATGAAGCAATAAGTAATTTGTAGATTCAAGAACAATAATATTTAATGTAATCGAATCGGAAGGAGTGCGTGTGGTTGATGAAAATCATCTCACTTCAGAAATACAAAGAATGGAAGTGATGTATATGAGAGATGAAGAAGGACGAGGGGCCGCCGAAAGTGAGGCTATATTGTAAGTGATGGATTAGGGTTTCTTTAGGCTTTTAATTATGGGCTGGGGATAAAATATTGAGCGGGATATTGGAATTTTTCATTTTGGGAGAGGTGGGAAACGAAATTACTAGTAGTACTTTTTATAATTGCATAGAAAATAAAAAATTCATTTCTACATTGAATTCATGATGAAAAATTTAGATTTGATTCTTCTAAGCTACCCCGTATTACGTAAAATGTACTTGTAATAGTCTTCTTTGGTAATTATGGTTTCGACATTTTAGTCAGTTAATCTAGGAGCTTGATTTGCCACTAAACAGAATCAAACTATTTAAAATGGTTGGTCACTTTAATATTGTTTACATCTAACGAAATTGAATTTGAGACATTACACTTTTTATACTAATAGTCATAAACTATTTTACGTGTTGATTACATTTAGTGATGGAACTAGAAGACAAAACGATCAGGTGCACTTAAGATAAACTAAACAATTTTACAAACAAAAAATTTAAAGATCGGGTGCATTTAGCAAAAATGTAACAAAAATCAAAGTTTTTTTAACAAATTTAATATTACGTAACAAAAATCCATGTGTGTCTCAGGACCCCCGGGACTCACCCTGGTTCCGTCCATAATTATATTTGAGTGTTTTCCTCCTCTGATAGTTATAAGAATAATCACAATTTATAATAAGTATCCACTTAATTAGTTCTATACACCTTTAGAAGGGTACACATATTAACTTTAAACTATAAAGCATCTCCATCATTTAAAAAAATAAGTGATTATTCTAACTGATACCATCATACTAGTATTTGATGTTCGAGAATAAAGGAAAACATATATATAACATATACAAAAAGAATGAGAAACAATTTGCATTTTGTTCAAAGTTATATTTGTTATGTGTTGGTATTTGTCACAATTTATAAAAGTCGTTTCAAATACATTAATATTTGTGACATTTTATGTGATTCGTTCCAAATGCATCGTTAGTTGGCACATATGTCAAAATCAGTTCCAAATACTTATGTATTTGGAACAAATTCTAAACAGTGGTTCTAAATACTTAAGTTTTTGGCACGGTTAACTAATTAGTCTCGAATACAAGTATTTGGCATAACTTTTTGTCTGTTCCAAAAAAATTCGTCCGAAAAAGCCTATTTTTTTGTAGTGATTGAGGACAATGTTTATCTTAAGTGTAGGGGGACTTCTATCGAAGTTAAGTGGTCTTTTCCTTGTATTTGTCCTCATTTTAACCGGAAAATCAATTTTTCGATATTTTTCAAAATTTTTGATCTATTTTGGCCCATTAGTTTTTCCTTTTGTATAGTTATTTTCTTTCCTTATTAGAATAAATTTTTAATAAAGTGGTTTTAATGTTCAAACGTTGTGAATCTTTTGACTCAACCCGAGTTTACTTATCTAAGTTACTCTAGCTAGTATCCTTAACATGTTTAAGTCAAGTTTTGCTAGGCTTTTATATAGGGAGCTATAAAACGCGAAAGTCTTAACTCTCACGGGTTAAGAACAAGAACTTTTCGCAAGTTCCTATAATTGATCCTAGAGAGTCGATTATCAAGGGAACTTTAAAATGCGGATTCTAAACTTGAAAAAGTCTAAGAGCTTGCAAGATCCTATAGGCGACTCGAAAACCCAAAACTTTGATTTAATAGGCTAAGCATCCACGAGTCTCATTACTTGAGATTTTAAACTGTTGAGAACGAGAGATGATAGCGCCAATTATAAGTTTGGTATTCTTTCGGGAATTTATGTGAGTTAATTATAAGCCTATTCTCCCATCGCTTGCTAATAAATTTATCTGCAATAAATAAGGTTGTACGATTTGAAAAGTTACTTAGCTTCTAGCCCAAGATCGTTTAAAAGTTGCTCGGTATGGATTAGATTTCATAGCCAAGGCATAACTTATTGAAGCGGGATGCGAAGATTGGCGAGTCCGAAAAGGCCCTAACAAGGCATGAGGACTATATTTTGTTGCTAAAGATCCAAAGTGATATGAAGAATCATTTATCGAAAATCAATATGAAGGATCGAGACACACGACGAAAAGCAAAAACTCCCCAAAAGTCATGGAGAAGTGTATCCGAAAAGACCCTAACAAGGTATGAGGATAAATAGATCCAAGTCATAAAAGGAGGCGGATCGTTGTATATCAAAGTCCAAAACAAAGATTGGAGAAAAATGAAGAAGTCATGGTCCAAGTATGAATCTCTCAAAACTTCAAGTAAAGAAATTCCTATTATGAAGAGAAGGCCATAATTTCATGAACGTCTCTCAAGGTTTGAAGTATGAAGTCACTGCCAAATATCGGTCCGAGAAAGGTCTCAAATCGCGAAACGAGTTATGCCAAGATATGAACTTTATGAGGTCCCGAGAAGCAGTTTTAAAAGATTTTGTCCTTTAGCTAACTATTGATTAAATTGTTCACTTTATTTTCAGACTAAATAACTATCTAAATAAGTCAACAATGCATCCTCGTGATCATTCAAGACAAAAATAAAATATAAGAGATACACCTAGGAATAAGGGAGTCTAAGTGAATAATTGGCCCACATGAGTTCGTGATAGTTTACTAACTTATAATAACAATGATCTCGTTTTTAAGCTTGGTTTGGAGAAAGTGAAAACTTGAGGATGATGATTGTTCATAACATTTCCAAAACCCAAGGTATGCTTTTGATTTCTTTATTTTGAATGTTTATAATTTTCTATCTCTTTAATAAAGGCCACTATGGATTGATTATGATGAAAAGTGTAAACGTGCTTTGTAACTAATGCATTGCATGAGGACATTGCAATGGTCAAGTGTAGGGGATTTGATAGGTGTGTAAACACCCATCCTTTCTACCACTTAATTACAATAATAACCGGACCAAAACGTGTATTTTATGTCTTTTATGTCAGAATTATGCGTGGTTTGTGTTTTTGTTGTGATTTAGGACGAAAAGGTGAAAAGTGGATAAAACACGGGCATTCACGGGCTTTTATTGAAGAAAAAGATGAAAGACGAAGTCAAGAAGTCAAGAAGTGCAAAAGGAACGGAAGTCCAAGACCAATTCTAAAGATTTATCGAAGAAAAAGTCAAAAGACGGAAGTTTACTAAAAGCCGAGAAACTCAAGTCTAATTTATTGAAGAATTTAAAGACGAGTTCAAAGAAATCCCGAGCCAAAAGTCATTAAAGTCCAAGTTTAAAGAAGATTAGAAGAATAAAGGACTAATGGTGCAATTAATGAAGATTAAAGAAGGAAGGACTTAATCTTGTAATTAAGAGAAAAGGAAAGAGGGAGGAAGCTTCCTAATCCTCCCCTATATATAGATTAGGACTAGTTAATTGTTTTCTTTGTTGGCTAAGTGTGACAATTAGTCTTCCACCATTTATTTACCTTGCACCTTAAATTTCATGTTGTTAGAAATACGTTTTTACGTATATTAGAAGTATCGGTCACTCCACAATAATATTCATGTTGTAATAGCTCGTAGTTAGATAATAGTTGTTAGTTACTTATTAACTTAAGTAAGAACCGGTCCATGGGCTTGTCATGGACCGGCCCAAGCCCATGTTTAGCTTGGTACTATAAATACCCCTTTCCACTAAGGAAAGGGGTTGGTTGTTGTTCCATTTTCACACTTCATAGTAATAAAATCTTCCACATATTTCTCTCACTTTCTCTCTCTAGTTTCTCTCACTAGAAAACATCAACCCACTTCATAGATTCATAGGTTATCAATTTCTACATTTGGTATCAAGAGCTATGGGGTGATTTAAGGTAAGGATTGTGTTGCTTTTTTAGTTTTTGAATCTATTAGTGATCTTTAGGAAAAATCAATCTTGAATCTTGTTATTTTTGGTGTTTTTGTTATTGGGATTGATTGATAAGGATTGGGTTTAGCTTATTTTGGTAAAAATCATAAAACTTTTTGTGGTTTTGGATCAAAAATCGGGGTTTTAAGCTGTTTTAGAAGTCTCGGAAATATTTCACCAGATTATTCCGAATAGAAGTTCCGAATAGGAAGGTTTTCCGAATAGAAGGTTTATTCCGAATAGAAGTTCCGAATAGGATAGTATTCCGAATAGGAAGGGTTTTTCCGAATAGACTTTCCGTTTAGAAGAAACTTTCCGAATAGCCACATTTTTTCCGAATAGAAGATTTTTTCCGAATAGCAACAAACTTTCCGAATAGCCAATTTTTCCGAATAGACACCAATTTTCCGAATAGCCAATTTTTCCGAATAGACACCAATTTTCCGAATAGCCAAAATTAGGAAATATTCCGAATTGCCATCATTCCGAATAGACCAGTTTTTCCGAATAGGCCAAATTGCCAAAATATTCCGAATTGAAGAAAACATTCCGAATAGGGGTTTTTCCGCATAAGGGTTATTCTGCATAGAGTTTATTCCGAATAGGGTATTTTCAGCATAGGATTATTCCGAATAGGCATTATTCCGAATAAGGGTTTATTCTGAGTTTGGGTTATTCCGTATAAGCAAGTTCAAGGGGTATTTGAGTTTTTCCGACGATCTTTAGTGGATTTAATCTTGAGTTCAACCAACACAACACAAATTCTCAACCTTTCTTCACTGCTCGATCAACCGATAATCTTTGAGTCTGTTAAGTGATCACAATGAATCCAAGTTCATTAATGCCTCAGATGACATCTCTTACGGATATCTCGATCATAACGGGGACTGATAGTCGTCCACCGATGCTTATTAAAGAGGTGTTTGAGGCATGGCAAGGTCGAATGATGCAATATCTAAAGGGGAAACCGACATATGGAAGGCTTATGGTCAAATCGATTTTGAATGGTCCACTCGACTATGGTACCATTACGGTTGACAACGTGACTAGACCACGAGAATTTGAAGAACTCACTCCAGCTCAACAACTTGTTGCAGATGCAGATGAAAAAGCTCTTCAAACAATTCTTCAAGCTCTTCCCCATGATATTTATAGGATGGTAAGCAAGTATACGGTAGCAAAAGACTTATGGGAACGTCTTAAGGTGTTGCTACAAGGTACATCTCTCACAAAACAGGAAAGGGAATGTCAGTTGTATGACCTGTTTGATAGATTCACCTACAACCCAGGGGAAACACTTCATGATTATTACTTCAGATTCACCACACTTATGAATGATCTGAATGTATACAATCTTGAGATTGCTCCATTCCAGGTTAACACCAAATTCTTGAATACTCTACCTCAAGCTGAATGGGGTGAGTATATT
Source organism: Glebionis coronaria (assembly GCA_025667525.1). NCBI lineage: Eukaryota > Viridiplantae > Streptophyta > Magnoliopsida > Asterales > Asteraceae > Glebionis > Glebionis coronaria. Next base: position 554,597,305 of record CM046879.1, read on the forward strand.
ACCGATGTCAAGTTAACCAGGGATCTGCACAAGTGCAATTTGGATCAAATATATGCCTTCCTTCAGCAGCATGAGAAGCATGTGATTATGCACCGTTCTCCTCGTGGTATGTATCCAGATTCCTTAGCTTTAATGGCGAATCAACCAAGTTTGTCACACAACAACACACCCTATATCTTGGGACATCAAGCCTATCATGCATCACCTTACATGACACCAACTTTTCCCCAATACTCGATCTTACCACAACCTCCCACCTCACATCAGCAACAATATCGGTTCAATGCACCTTCACCACAGTATGGTTCACAACCTCATCCAGCAAATGTTGCACCTTATGCTCAGCCATCATATTCTTCTTATCAAGAGAATGCAGCATATCCAACGAGCTACCCTGATCAAATGAGTATTCCTTCTACTGAGTACGCAGCCCATCCAGATCAAGCACTGTATTGTGATGATGAGGAAGTCCCTGTTCCTGTTTTCCAACAAGGAGCTGACCCAGTTGAAGTGCTAACTACTATGTCTGCATATCTCACAAGAACTTTAAGCAAACGAGGATACAGAGGATCAGCTCCTACCAACAATCAGTTGAGGAACTCATCCAATTCTCGCCAACAAGCTACAATTGAGAATGGCAGGGTCATGGTTCAGCCAATTCAACCGTATCAGGGGAGATCTTCCACTTCAACCAATGCTCGCACGATTACTCCTGCTCCTGCTCCAATGGTCAACAATCCTCCTCGGGCTAATACAGGCAAGTTGAGAATGATCACATGCTACAACTGCAATGAAGAGGGTCATATGTCCAGGGATTGTAAGAAACCCAAGAGGAGAAGGGATGGACAGTGGTTTGCAGAAAAGATCTATCTGGTAAATGCTCAGGCGCAAGGAAGGGAACTTGATGAAGAGGAGCTTGCATTTCTTGCTGACCCAGGGATTGCTGAACAAGACGTTGTCACTACGCAGAATGCAGCTTACCAAGCCGATGATCTTGATGCGTATGATTCCGACTGTGATGACTTTCAAACTGCAAAGGCTGCTTTCATGGCAACTTTCTCCAGCTTAGGGCCAGATAAGAAATCTGAGGTACTTATTAATAACACCGATAATGCCACTGATGCTAGTATTCAACCACATCAAGTTGGGCAAGAGAGTGCTAATTCGAATGAATCTTCGGTGGTGAGTCTTTCAAACGAGGAGACAAACAATGATAGCAATATCAATGTGAGTCCCCAAACTTTGAGTGAATCACAACCGGGAACCAGTTCGCATATGCCTACTCCTGCTCAACAAGATTTGGTCATGGTTCCTGCTACATTACTTAGCCAAATGAATGCTGCACTCTTAGAAACCTTAGCTAAGAATAAGAATTTGTCTGATGAGCTTGCCTTAAGCAATGAGAAAGTACAAACTTTGGAGTTAGTGCCCTCGTCTAGTGTTCTCACAAATCTTGAATATGATCATTTTAGAAACAAACAAATGGGTCACTTGCAAGAGATCGAAAACTTAAGAGCAAATCTGTCTAATGAACTTAAAGAAAAGGAGTTAGTGGTCACTAATTTTCAAAAACTTCAAACTGATTTTGAATTACTCGAATCTAAGAAGACTGAAATGGAGATTAATGCCACTAATAAGATTAGAAGTCTAGATTACTTGCTGTTAAGACAATACGCTGCTTCACAACTAGTTCACTTATTTGATGCTTCATTTAGAGAATTTAACTTATCACGTCTAAAAGGCCTTCCCCCTAATCCACGGTATGCAAAACAAGCTTTAAGACATAGTCCTAGACTTTATAATGCAACTCAATTAGGATTGGCGTTAGACCCGATTGTTTTTCCCAATGATCAAACAAGTAAGGATCTAGTTGATGAGGATCGGTCATACAATTCAGCAAAATATCCCGATTGTGATTATTTTAAAATGAATAAGGAGCTTGCTAAAACTGATTTTAGAGTTCGATTCCATATGGATAAAGATCTCATTACAGCACCAACCTACATGATAGAGGAAGAAAGCCCTAGTACATTTCCTACACTTGTCAACATGGAAGGTCCTAAGGAAATTCCAAAGAATCTTCCACCGGTTAGCACTGTATGGTTAAACTTGAAAGAGATTAACCGATACTTTACTAACTTTGACAAGGTCATTTTGGAATGTACGACTTCAAATGGCTTAAACGCCGGAGAATGGGCTTTCGAACACATGAACGAGGTGTTTAAAACTAAGATCAATCCGTTTGTCGAAAGTCTAAAAGGAAGTTTTGCATCCCTTAAGGAAAATCTTCAGTTTGAAATTGGTGAAGTTCAAAAAGTGTTTTATGAAATGGACACCGCTTACGAACTGCAACTAATTGAAAAAGAAAAGATTTTAACCGAATATGACCGATTCTTGTCTGAAATAATCTCGTGTGATGTGCTTACTACTGTAAATGTTAATTATTCGAATGAGCTTACATCCACTATGATTAATTGTGATGCTGTGAATATTTGTGAAGATATTTGTGATGATGTTTGTAATATTTCTGTAAATGTTGCTGAAACTGTAAATGAGGTAGATAATCATTCTTGTCACGAATCTAACGCTGAGTTTTTAAAGCTACAAGATTCTTATAATTTACTTTCTCAACGCTTTAATCAACTAGAACAACATTGTATATCTTTAGAATTAAAACAACAAGCTCAAAATGAAAATCTTCTGATATCAAATGTTTGTGAAAACGGTGTTGAGAATAGTGACAAGATGATTGCAATTGTTAAGACATTAGAGGAAGAAATCATGAGATTGAAGAGAGAGATATCATCAACGGAAACATTAAGAATGGAACTAGAGGCCGCAGAGTCTAAAAACCAGGTCTTAGAAATTAGACTATCAACTGTTCTAGGGGAGATGGATCGGACAAGGCAGGGACTATCCGCTCTTTATGGTTCACTAGAAGATCGATTCGCTTTTAATGCGACACAGCAACAATATTATGTTGAACAACTGAACCAAAAGTGCGAAGAAATCTCTGACTTGAACATCCTGCTCATAGACAAAAATATGGTTTTGGCTGAGTTAAAGGAGACACTTCTTCTCACCCGACAAGAAGTTGTTGATAACTTAGCTACCGACTCTGCACCGTCCACTAGTGCTCCAACAACCAAGAAAGTAGTGCTTTATAAGAATCCGCTTCATAAGAGAAACCAGCTTACCTATGATGATTATATGAGGAATGCCATTAAGCATGTCGATCTTCTTAGGGATATTTTAGACGATCTTTATGCCTTAGATCCCTCAAGTAGCGACTATTATTCGGCTCATGAATATGTTAAGCGAGTTCAATATTGCTTGGCTTATTTACAATACATAGGTACACCAGGTTCTGCACTACTTACTAATAGGCCCATTGCTGTCACTCCATTTAATAAGACTCCAGGAGCGAAACCGTCATTGGCACAATCAAGTAAGACACCTTTAAAATCTGCTGCTAATGTTCCCAATTTGCCTTCTACAGGATTAAAAGAGACTACTAAGGCTAAAGGATCGCCACTCAAGAAAGCTAAGATCAAGCCCTCCACTAGTAGTGCCACAAAGAAGAAAGTAGAAGTCCACAATAGGAATGCTAGTTCAGTTTTAAATAAAACGAATCATGTTAAGACTAAAAGCTCTGCGCCTGTGCAGCAGCCTAAACCATTCGTGAATTCTGATTTAAATTGTTGGAATTGTAATGAATGTATGTTTTCCCAGCGTCATGATTTGTGTCTGATTGATCACGTTAATGAAATGAATGCTATTAAGAATGGTCTTGAATGGAAGCCAACGGGTAGAACTCGTGCCCAAGTTGGCTGGCAATGGCGTCCCACTGGTAGGACCTTTACACTAGATGGTAAAATGTGCCCTTTAACTAGGAATGCATCCATTGAAGTTAGGTCTGAGCGTCCTTTAGTTAGGAACACTCGCACTCAAGTATGGAAACAGCGCCCTTTAATTAGGTCTGCCCCCACTATAGTGCCTATCAGTGTAGAAATACCTCAGGATTTGAGCCAACTAGAATCTACACCACCAATTAAGAAGAAAAAGGCTAGGAAATCTAAGAAACCTAGAGTTAGCAAATCTAAGATTATAAAATCTGTACCTGCTAATAACAAGGAACACTCAGATTCCGATACCTCTACATTGTCTTTGTGTGGTGATATTTTCAGGTGGTCCAAATCATCCTGTGGTATTTGGACTCCGGTTGTTCAAAACATATGACCGGAAATCGCTCGATGCTCCGAAATTTCGTCAGCAAGTTTCTTGGTACGGTTAAATTTGGGAATGATCATATAGCAAAGATTATGGGGTATGGTGAATATCAGATTGGAAACGTGACGATTTCTAGGGTATACTATGTTGAAGGTCTTGGTCATAACTTATTCTCAGTAGGACAGTTTTGTGATTCCAACCTTGAGGTTGCTTTTCGACAACACACTTGTTTCATCCGCAACTTGGAAGGAAAAGATTTGTTGAAGGGATCTCGTGGTGCAAATCTTTACACTTTGTCCTTACAAGACATGATGGCCGCTTCTCCAGTATGTCTTCTCTCTAAAGCTTCTAAGACCAAGTCATGGTTATGGCATCGCAGATTATCTCATCTTAATTTTGATGCTATTAATCATCTGGCTAAAAACGAGTTAGTTCGTGGTCTTCCCAAGCTTAAATTTCACAAGGATCATTTATGTTCCGCGTGTTCAAGGGGGAAAAGCACCAAGAAATCTTACAAACCCAAAGCTGAAGACACTAATCAAGAAAAACTTCATCTTTTGCATATGGATCTTTGTGGACCGATGAGAACTGAAAGTGTGAGCGGTAAGAAATTCATTCTCGTCATTGTGGATGATTTCTCAAGGTTTACATGGGTTAGATTTCTACGTACAAAGGATGAAGCTCCGAAAGCTATCATCACTTTTCTGAAGTTCATTCAGGTACGTTTGAATACCACTGTCCGCCGTATTCGTACAGACAATGGTACAGAGTTCGTCAACCAGACTCTTCGTGATTATTATGAAGGAGTTGGTATATCACATGAAACATCCGCTGCACGCACTCCACAACAAAACGGTTTCGTTGAAAGACGAAATCGTACACTTATGGAAGCTGCTAGGACCATGCTTATTTATGCGAACGCTCCATTGTTCTTGTGGGCAGAGGCTATTTCTACTGCATGTTTCACCCAAAACCGTTCTATCATTCGGAAACGCCATGGAAAACACCTTATGAGCTTCTACATGACCGCAAACCCGATGTTTCATTTTTCCATGTGTTTGGTGCTCTGTGTTATCCAAACATCAATAGTGAGAACTTGGGTAAGCTTCAACCAAAAGCCGACATAGGTATTTTCATTGGTTACTCACCGTCCAAAAGAGCATACCGAATCTATAACCGTCGTCTTGGCAAGATTGTAGAAACTATGGACGCAGATTTCGACGAGCTGACAGCGATGGCTTCTGAGCAACACAGCTCTGAACCCGCGCTTCATGAGATGGGACCCGGTGCTATAAGTTCTGGATTAGTTCCCAACAATCCTACTTCTACATCATTTTTACCACCATCAAGGCCCGAGTGGGATAAACTGTTTCAACCGTTGTTTGATGAATTCTTCGATCCCCCGACTGATGAAGTTCCAGTACCTGTAGTAATTGCTCCAATACCTGAAGTGGTTGCTCAAGTTAATGAACCTTTATCTAATGCATCTACAATTCACATTGAACCGGATGCACCTTCACCAAGTGATTCTCAAACTACACCTGAATCATCACCCCTACTTGTGCCTAATGATGTGGAAGAGGATCCTACTGATCACGACTTGGAATATGCTCACTTGCAAGAGCTTCCTTTCTTTGGTGTAGCGATCCCTGAAAACCCTTCAGCCGCGTCTACCTCAGAAGAAGCTCCATCTATTGTTCACTCCAGACCACCTAGGATTGAAAACCATAGCACTAAATGGACAAAAGATCACCCAATTAGGAATGTTATTGGAGATCTAGATCGACCAGTCTCTACACGCCATCAACTACAAGAGAGTGCACTATATTGTTACTTTGATGCATTTCTCTCTGAAGTTGAACCCAAAAATTGGCAGCAGGCTATGACCCAATCATCTTGGATTGAAGCTATGCAGGAGGAACTCAATGAATTCAAACGACTAGAAGTATGGGAATTGGTTCCTCGCCCTGACAAGGTTAACATCCTTACTTTGTTATGGGTTTATAAGGTTAAACTTGATGAGATGGGTTCGGTATTGAAGAATAAAGCAAGATTGGTCGCTAGAGGATATAAACAAGCCTTGGGTATAGACTTTGAGGAATCTTTTGCTCCTGTGGCTAGATTGGAGGCGATTAGACTATTCCTTGCGTTTGCTGCTCATATGAACATGATCGTCTATCAAATGGATGTGAAGACGGCATTTTTGAACGGTGAACTAAGGGAAGAGGTTTATGTTAGTCAACCGGATGGGTTCGTCAGTACGGAGTCTCCTAACCATGTGTACAAGCTTAAGAAGGCTCTCTATGGGTTGAAACAAGCTCCACGCGCGTGGTATGATCTCCTGTCAACATATCTCATGTCGGAAGGCTTCTCCAAAGGCAAAGTGGACCCTACTCTATTCACTCTCAAGGACGGCAACGACATGCTTCTGGTACAAATTTATGTTGATGATATAATTTTTGCTGCCACTAACATAGAATTGTCTAAACAATTTGAGAAGATAATGTCCACACGCTTTCAGATGTCGATGATGGGAAAAATCTCATTTTTCTTAGGATTACAGATTTCTCAGAATCCCAGAGGCATCTTTATTAATCAATCCAAATATGCTCTAGAATCTCTTAAGAAATATAACTTTGAGAATTGTGACCCCGTAGACACTCCAATGGTGGAGAAATCCAAGTTAGATGAAGATAGGGATGGGATTATTGTTGATCCGAAACTTTACCGTGGAATGATTGGCACCCTTCTCTATCTGACTGCTAGCAGGCCTGATTTGCAATTTGCTGTATGCATGTGTGCCCGGTATCAGGCTCGGCCTACCGAAAAGCACTTACATGTAGTTAAAAGGATCTTTCGGTATCTAAAAGGAACACTTCATCGTGGTCTATGGTATCCGAAGGATTCCTCGATTGCTTTAATATCATACGCAGATGCCGATCATGCTGGATGTCAAGATACGAGGCGTAGCACTTCTGGATCTGTGCAACTCCTAGGAGATAGATTGATCAGTTGGTCTTCAAAAAGGCAGAAAAGCGCTGCAATATCAAGCACGGAGGCTGAATACATCGCCATGTCCGGTTGTTGTGCTCAAGTCCTTTGGATGAGATCACAATTAACTGACTACGGTCTTGGATTTAACAAAATCCCGATGTATTGTGACAACAAGAGCGCCATTGCCCTTTGCTGCAACTATGTTCAACACTCCCGGGCCAAGCACATAGACATTCGCTACCATTTCATTAAGGAGCAGGTGGAGAACGGAGTGATCGAGCTGTATTTTGTCACTACTGAGTACCAGCTGGCGGATATGTTCACCAAAGCCTTAGATCGAGGACGAATCGAGTTTTTGATCGACAAGCTTGGCATGAAATCATTCACTCCAGCGACTCTCAAAGAGTTGGCAGAAGAATCAGCTGAATAGTCGTGGTAAACTATTCAGAGTATCCTTTGGTTGTGATCATGTATATTATCATAAATATATAAACCACAAAAGAAAAATACAAAAATATAAAACCAAGAAAAACCATAAAAAATATAAAACCTAGAAAAACCATAAAAAGTATAAAATCAAGAAAAACCAAAAATATTTTTCGTTTTAAATCGGGCATGTCTTTTAGTACGGTAATATTTACGGCCTTAGAAATGTCGATCAATATTGACACGGTGCCATAAATAGAGTCCGTATAAAAGTTGTACATTTTTAAAACATGCCCATTATGGCTTGTAGTTATTTCAGACTGCAACCCGGTTTTCATATTAAAGTCACGTATTTCCTTGGAAAACGTTGGCTCAGAACGGGAATTAATTTTCTCGGGCGTGATTTACAAGCCAAATCATGCAAAGGGATCAAGTTTACTTTACAACTTGGTCTAACACGAATTAGTGTACGTCTCAGTGCATTAATTTGTTAAAATAAGAGAAATCTTATTGACACCACGAATCAAATTTTTTCAAGATATCAATTGGGAAATGTTTTTCATCATCATGTGCCTCGTTAAACAATGACTACAGCTCTTTAAATAGAAAACGGGTCATCGTTTAAGGGGGAGAAAATGTTTCATCATCTTTCACATCAACAAGATCTTCAAAAGTTTTCAAGGAAACTCACACAGCTTAATGGTTAATGGTTGGATTGCTTTGGCATTTGTAGTGTTGTTGCTTATAAGCTTGTCGTGGAGAGTTTTTGTGCTTGTGTTAAGTTAAGCTAATCACTAAGACTCGAATAGTTAACATAAGATAGGGTCAAAATGGCTAGTATCAACACTTGGTAACCAAAAGAATGATTGAATGAAGCAAAAAGAAAAATTGAGGGGGCAAAGTTGACAATATGTCTAACTTATGGAAAACTTGACCTAATCAAAGTTTACTCCCCCCCCCCGTTTTTCTTTCATAACACTGTTCTTATTTCTCTTTTGCCGCCATTGATATCCTTCCACTCAAACTCACGAAAACAATCAAACAAGTAACAATCACTCACTTTCTCAAGATCAAGATCATCAAAAAGGTATTCAAACGGATTAATTTTCATATACATCAATTCAATTAACTCTTTTTAATTGGAAATCAAACGAATCACATTACTGATTAATTAGGGATAATTAATTTGGGGGTTTTGCTTGGGTTGGTTTCGGAAAAGGTTTAATTGCACTATTTTTGCCTTTAGATCAATTGAAACAAACGGATTAAGTGCCTAATTAGAAAAAAATTGTAACTGTTGCAAAACTTTCCGCGTAAGAACAACTTTCCGCATGGTGAAAATTTTTCCGAATAGAAAAATTTTCCGCATAGGCCAAAATGTTCCGCATAGGGCAAAAAGTTCCGCATAGGGCAAAAGTTCCGCATAAGAAAATGTTCCGAATAGGAAAAGTTCCGAATAGGAAAAGTTCCGAATAGGAAATGTTCCGAATAGGAAATGTTCCGAATAGGAAATGTTCCGAATAGGAAATGTTCCGAATAGGAAATGTTCCGAATAGGAAATGTTCCGAATAGGAAATGTTCCGAATAGGAAATGTTCCGAATAGGAAATGTTCCGAATAGGAAATGTTCCGAATAGGAAATGTTCCGAATAGGAAATGTTCCGAATAGGAAATGTTCCGAATAGGAAATGTTCCGAATAGGAAATGTTCCGAATAGGAAATGTTCCGAATAGGAAATGTTCCGCATAAGCCCAAATGTTCCGAATGGAGGAATTTTTTTCCGCATAGCCCAAATGTTCCGAATGGAGGAATTTTTTCCGCATAGCCCAAATGTTCCGAATAGTGCTTTTATTCCGCATAGCCTAATGTTCCGAATAGAGCTGTTATTCTGCATAGCCAAATGTTCCGAATAGGCCTTTATTCAGAATAGGGATTTTATTCCACATAGGCTAATTATTCCGAATAGAAGATGTTTGAATGATTTCAAAGCTTAAGGGATTATGTCATATGTACAATGCTTAGGTTTAAAGTCATAATGATATTCATACTTGTTTGTATCAACCTTTGTGTTTTATCTTAAGCAGAGACGATGACTAACCCTACCGTACAACAACTACAAGACGACAGAGCAGCCGCCATTGCTGAAGCCAAGACTCTAAAGTTTGTTCCAAACAACTACCGTCTGAAGGAGGTATCTCACTCTACCCATAATGGCTTTAAGGTAGCTACAGCCATGCTTGATAAATCTCACTTCAAGTATGCGCTAAGGAGAAGTGCTTCGGTGCCCTATGACTACCTTTACGAGTTCTGGGCTACCAAAGAGAGGACGTCGAACAAGATCACTTTTTCCTTGGACAACAAGCAGCAGACGCTTACTGTGTCAGACTTCAGGAAGATCTTTGGCTTTCGACCGATACTCAAAGGTCTACCATCATACTCACCCAACCCTACCAAGGACCAGATGATGGAGATGTTCACCGCCATTGGATGTCTTGACATTCGAACCCCGTCTGAGTTTACTACTGCCAAAATTGGTCAACCATGGAAAGCTATTTTTGGGATTCTAAGCCGATGCCTAACACCCAAAACAACTGGGTATGATGCTGTTCGTCCACCAATCATCAAGATGTTTTATGGTATGTTCAAAGGTATGGGTATTGATTATGCATCACTGCTGTGGGAGGAGTTTACTTTTCAACTCTTCACTAACACAAAGGGTAAAATCAAAACTTACCAGTACCCTAGGTTTATTAAGTTGATCATACATTACTTTATGGAAAACGATGCATCCATTAACAAGCTTGCAGGAAGTCGTCACCACATGATAGATGATGATGATTTGGTAGACTTAAGGCAGGAGACTCATTCGAATACGGTTATTCCTGGTCCCATTCCCAATCATCTTCTGACCGATGAGATCATTGAATCTGATGATTACAAGAACTTGCTCACGGAAATTGAGAAACAACGAGCAAGCCTTCTAGCAGGTGAAGACTCATCTACCACGGTTAAAAGCAAAGGTAAAAGGAAGCAAGCAGATTTACCTGAGCCCAAAACCAAGAAGAAGAAGACAGAGGGTAAGAAAGGAAAGGGTAAGGCTGATGAGATGCGTCTGCGTGACGAAGAAAACATTGTTGATCCTACTCTTGATAAAGCTGAACAACAAATGATGAAGATAGCCATTAAAAGGAGTAGGAAAGATACTGGCGGTAGTGGCTCAGGTGTAAGAGTAGACGTTGAGGATGAGTACATAGACCCTGATGATGTTGATGAGTTTGGGTCACCTGAAAATTATTCAACCTCGAAGGAGCCATCAATCCTTGTTTCAGCTGGTATTGAAAAGGAATCTACTCAACCTTTAACAACTCAACCTCCACCAACTCAACCCTTACCAACCAAACAGGTTTCTACACCACTTCCTCCACCACCACCAAAGCCCATCCTTAGCACCGCAGTCACAACCGAGCCTATTCCCTCAACCCAGAGCAGCTCTGCAACATCTGCAATGGCAGCAATAGTGATGGCCGAGATGTTGGATAAACACATGGATAAACAAAAGAGCGAAATGGATGAACTTCGCCAAGAGTTACAAAGACGTGCTCAAAGTGAAGAAGCATCTAAGAAGGCTCAAGAAGAGTTGATTGCCAAATTCGCTGCAGACATGGAAGCTACACGTAAAGCTCATGCAGAGGAACTTGCTCAGGTTAAAAGGGATGAAGCTAATAGGCATAAAGCACGAATTGCAAGACTTAAAGCTATTAAGGATGACTTTAAAGAGCAAAAAGAAGCTCTTGAAGCTACTATTGAGCAGAAAGTGAAAGACTCCGTTGAATCCCTAATGCCTAAACTGCGTGATGATTTGAAGACGCTTGCTGCTGATAACTTGATGATCAAGTCATCCAATCCTTCAGAAGCCGCCTACAAGATCGCATATGACTTGACGGATTTTGAACTGAAGAAGATCCTTAAGGCTCGAATGAAGGAACTTGGATCGTTTGATAAATCGAGGAAACAACGGGCTCTCTTCAAATCCCTGAATGACGCTATCATGGAGGATGATAGGTTGTTCAAGACGTTTGGAAGTGTGGTACCCTACCACATTCTCCCTGAAGAAGAACGGGAAGAGAGTGAGGAAGACGAGGGTACTGGTGGAGAGGAGGAAGAAGAAGAAGAAGATAAGAACGAGGAGGATGATGAGGATGAGAATGATGAGGATGATGAGGACGATAGTGATAATGATGATGAAGATGAGGATGAGGATGAGGATGATGATGATGAGGATGCAGATGATGATGATAATGATGGCAATGATGGTGGTGATGGTCACCAGGAGAGTGTTAAGGGGAGCAATGCGGATAAAGGTGAACAGCGTGAGAAAGGGGATAAGGGCGCCAGCTCAAAGAAAGTGGTTAAGTCTGGCACCAAGTCAAAGAAAGATGCAGCACCAAAGGAGAAGTCCACATCCACGGAATCCAGACGATCGAAGTGGCGCCATGACGTGAATGCCACTACCGGGTCATCTATTCCTGGTACATTTATCCATGCATCAATACCTGTTACCACTAAACCCGTTAGTTCTTGTATTGTTACCCCTGTGATTGCAGAATCAGTAACCGAACCAGAAGCTGCACAACACTCACCCGTCCATGACACTGCTGAAATGCCTGAATCTGAACAAGCAGATGTTCACGTCTCCACTCCTCAGCAACAAAACCCACAATCTACTATACCTGAACCAAGCACAAGGAACTGGGAGGACACGTTGGAAATCGACGAGACTGCTCCACCACAGGCTTGGATCACGGCAGCGGCGCAGTATGATCCGATCACCGACGCCGACAAAGAAGTCTTGTACCTTCGTATCCGAAGTACGATTGACTTATGTGCATTTCTTGCTCATGAGTATAAGACTTCGGTTACTCCATCATTGGTGAAGAAAGTACTGAAGGATAAAAGACTTCGCGCCAAAACCCGGTTGACCCAAATAGAGTTCGAATATTATGCCGAGGAGATACTGAAGGCTCTGAATACCGTTCAACGGCCAGGTCTTCATGAATCAGAAAGAGCTCCACCTCCAATGGATCAAGATAATCAGATTGCTCTTGACTTCTTTGTCACCAATGATCTGGTGTATCTACTGAAGGGGTCATCAAAGTACGCAACATCCCTGACATTGCTGAAAGCTGCCAACTGGGGGACAATACCCTTCATCGAGGAAAAGGTAAACCGACTCTGGGTCCCTAAGATAAATCGTAATTATGATATGTATGCTGTCATAGGTGCATCTCATTGGGACGAACGAGTCAGAAGGGCGTACAGGGGTTGCTGCCTAGTCAATTCTGGAAGCTCAGTTAGATCCGATATCCGTATCTCCAGCATTTTAGGGATGAAAACAGAAGCCAAGAACGGCTATTATCATGTGACGGAGATTCGCTTGAAAAGGGAGGATGACAGGGAATACAGAATCCAGCAGGGAGATTTTTCCATCATTCGCCTTGAGGATATCGAAGATATGCTGCTTCTGATGACCAGAGATCAACTGACACATATCCCTCGTGAAGACCTGATTGCGTTGAATACAGCACTTCGTATGTTCACACGAAGTGTTGTCATCAAGACACGAGTTGAAGATCTTCAGTTGGGAGTTGAAAGCTATCAGAGGAAGCTCAATTTAACCCGTCCTGTGAATCAAGTGTTACCTCAACATGTAGCAAGATGTCCTTATACCGGCATTTCTGTTCCGAATTCCGGCATCTTCTACTTAAACAGTCTAGGTTTGATGAAGTTTATGAGGGTGGGGGAGCTCCACAAGTATAGTGATGGCACTCTTATACAAGACAGAGACAAGTTGGAGCATCTGAACTCGGGTGGAACTTTGCCAGAAATGACGGAGGATTGGCATCCAGGTTACCGGCAGATGGCAAAGTATGTCATCAAGAAGATCGATCAGAAGCTCCGTGAACGTAGATTGATGAGGAGCTTGGAAAGATTTGTGGGTGGTAGACCATATGGAGTGCACTACAGGACACTGCAACGATCCATCTGAAGGGTCGTACATTTCAGGTCACTCTATATTGGTATTATTTGTGAATATGTATATTTGTGAATAATGTGCTTTAATGGCTTGTTGTAGTGTTAAGGTATGATAATTTTTCAAGAATTTCTCACGAGATTCTAAATCTTTCAAAATATATCATACTAAAGCACTACAACTATCCCTTATTAACTTAAGGGGGAGCAATCATTTGTTCTATGGCCAAACATCAATTTCATTTTTACCCAAAGACCGGTTAATCCATTCAATATCCCAAATATTAATGGTTAACATTTTGGATAAGGGGAGAAAATGGGATTAAGGAGATTTAAATGATACTTGGCTAAAATGAAAAAGACTTAAAGATTATCCAACTTAATATGTGTAAAGCACGTGTTAAGGGGGAGCGTTTTTGATGAACAAAACACCTAAGGTACAAAACTTTTGATTTCAATATCACAAGTACTTTAGGTGATTTTCAATGATTTTTCATGGTGGCAATTCCTTCCCAAAACACGCTTAATTCACGACGGATGTGGTGACAAAAGGGTGGTAGGAATAGGTTTAGTCCAATGATTCATCAGAGCCGATGGAATCTTCCCAAGGACAATTCCCTAGTTAGAATTAGAAGTCCTAGGAAAGATGGAGAAAGAATGTGAACGTAGCTGAATGCCGACCAAGTACTTAAGCTAGCACTGGAACAATCACAACAAGGTGCTAGTGATGACGTATTGGTAAGCATTGAAGGGGTTGAAGAATGAAAAAGAAATGTAAAGATAAAGGGTGTAAAGAAAGAAGCCCTCCTTACAACTTTAGGCAGAAACCGGGTCAATACATATGCTATTGAGGTCATTTTTGCTAATGATTCTCGGTATTGAAGAAAGACATCATGGACCCAGTGATGCAATGCACAACCCTTCCCCAGCTAACTCAAATATCTCTCAAAAGGTATTTGTTTTAATCACACGGAGATCAACACGTTATCTATTGGTTTATTCACTCCGAATAGACTGGTATTGAAAAGGTGGCACTCCTCTCCAGCCATCGCTCACTAAATCAAAACGCACAATCGAGTCTAGAGCCAAGAGATCATCAAAAGTCTCATTAGGACACTTTCCATTTATTCCTTGCTTTCTCACACACTGTGAAAAGTAAGAGATTTTCATGAGTCCTACGCAATATTCCTGTAATATTGCCAGAACATCCGAGTAATACGCAAGTATTACAATGAAGATGGAAATCCTGCTTGAGCCAACATCAAACAAGCTCATGGTAGGTTACACGTGCGGTTCTTTTAGAACCAATCTTGTGAAAAACTGGAAGGTAACAGTGGTTTAATTCTTAATTGAACTTAAACTCGTTCCAGGCCTCTTCGCATTATCATATGATCTTGCCAGAACACTCAGAGTGACTCTTTATTGACCACAGTGACGAGTGGAAATCCTTCTAGTGTCAACATCAAACAGCACTTGGTAGGTGACGTGCAAGATTCTTTATGAATTGAGCTCGTGACAACTGGAAAGCAACGATGGTGAAAATCTTAATTGAAATTCACTTGTTCCAGGTTTCATGAATTGACGACTTTTAATCACAAGGATATTTTATCCAAGTGATTCACTCTTTATGTTCGCAGTCAGCTTTGGACGGTCGAATAAAGAGAACGGGTTCACCCGCGAAATCCTGTCAGGAAGTTACTTAATTGAAACTATCCGTCACGGGTACGATATCTAATATCGTCTAACGGTCTTCACCGACCGGAGGTAAAATGCTACCGAATTAGAATAAAATGTTCAAAGCCATTTTATTCGTGTCGTTGCTGTGTACCTGCTAAAGACGGTGGCGTTGCTGTGTACCTGTTGAAGACGGTGGCGTTGCTGTGTACCAGTGAAGACGGTGGTGTTGCGGTGTTCCTGTAAAAGTCGTTCCCACATGCTTATGTCTTTTGCAACAAAAATTCAAGAAAGTACAAGATGAAGTCTTCCGCTGTACCAAACTCTGAAGCTTTCAAGAATTCAACAAAAAGACGTAAGTGTGTGGAACATGAAGTCACGAGGAGGCAAAGTTCACAAGAAAGGCAAAGATCGCACGTGAAAGGCCAAAGAACAATGCTCTCAAGTCAAAGCCAAAAAGATCAAATCAACTTATTCACAACAAAAGAAAGAAAAGAAGAAAAGACTACGAGCTAAAGAACGAAGACTTAGTATAGTATGCTAGGTTTAGAACTTTGTAACGTGGAGTGACCTCCCTTAGGGGGAGATTGTTAGAAATACGTTTTTACGTATATTAGAAGTATCGGTCACTCCACAATAATATTCATGTTGTAATAGCTCGTAGTTAGATAATAGTTGTTAGTTACTTATTAACTTAAGTAAGAACCGGTCCATGGGCTTGTCATGGACCGGCCCAAGCCCATGTTTAGCTTGGTACTATAAATACCCCTTTCCACTAAGGAAAGGGGTTGGTTGTTGTTCCATTTTCACACTTCATAGTAATAAAATCTTCCACATATTTCTCTCACTTTCTCTCTCTAGTTTCTCTCACTAGAAAACATCAACCCACTTCATAGATTCATAGATTATCAATTTCTACACATGTTATTTTAAATACTTGTCAAATTTAATACCTTGTCTTGCACCTTAAATTCCTTTAATTTCAAGTAAGTTTTCATTTAATTCTTGTCAATCTTTATTTTATCTTGTCAATCTCTTATCTACCTTTCTTAATCTTTGATTTTTATGTTTATGTTTGTGTTCATGTTCATGTTCTTATTTTGATCAAGTGGGTTTTTGATTATTGTGGTTAAATTTGTTAGTTTTATTGTTTGAGATTGTTTATTGTTGATTATTGAATGTTTCATTATTAGTTTAGTTGAATCGTTTGTTTGATTTTGGTGTAATCTGTGGTTGATTCTTTATTACTGTGATCCCTTGTTCTTCGGGAATGTTTGTTTCTGTTGTTGTGATTCCCAGGAAAACTTCCGAACAAGCAAAAGTTCTGAACCATAGGGTGCTCATTCGGAACATTCAAAAGTTCCGAATCAAGCTTCATCCGGAAGTGTTCCGGATCAAGAACTTTCGAGTCAAGAAACTTCCGAACCAAGGTTCCGGATCAAGAAGTTCCGAGTCAAGGAGAGTTCATTCGAAACTCCAAATCTTCCGAACGAGCAAAGGTTCCGAGTCAAGATTTGTCTTCCGAATCAAGCTTCATCAGGAAAAGTTCCGGACGAAAAGTTCCGGACGAAGGACAAGTTCCGAATCAGCCAAAACTTCCGAACCAAAGTTCCGACTCAAGCTTGTTCATCCGGAAGTCTTCCGAACGAGAGTTCCGGATCAAGACTTCCGTATCAAGGAGTTCCGACTCAAGAGCTAGGTTCATTCGGAACTTAAAAGTTCCGAATCAAGGGGTTTCTTTCAGGTTTTTGTTAGTATCTATTTTTAAATTTCTGTCTTTTATTTTCAAGCTTTATTTTTCCCATTTTAAGTTAATTATGTCTTAGATTTATTTTAGCCTTGCCTTAGTTTAAGTTTTAATTGCGTTTTAAGTTTACCTTAGGTAGATTTAAGTTTGCGTTATTTACGATTAGTGCCCTTTAATTTCAGTCAAGTTTTAAATACTTGCAATTATTTTAATTAGTTTTAGATTTACTTTAATTGCACTTTTACTTTAAAGTTTCGCACTTTTATTTTAAATACTACAACGACACATTTTTGTTTCACCAAAGAACAACAGAGTCACATAGAGAACCTAGATCAATTCGATTAGACCATGAGAACGATAAATTTTTATACAGGCAAAAGCCTTGTATCAGTAGCCCGAGGCTCAAGCTTGTGATTAGCATCACGGTGAGGGTAACAAAGACACCCAAAAGTACGTAAGATAGTGTAGTCGGGCGTAGCACCAAGAAGGCGGTTAAAAGGGACCTCATTATCTTTGGCACGAGAAGGCAAAATTTTTAGTAATTACACAACCATGTTAAGTGCTTCAACCTAATAGTTAGGAGGGATGTGTGCTTGAAATAATAGGGTTCGGATTAAGTTATTGATGGTTCGTATCATGCGCTCAGATTTTCCGTTTTGTTGGGAAGTACGTAGACAGGAAAAACGAAACTGAATGCCATTGGTAGCAAACAGCTTATGAAAGGTTTAGTTGTCAAACTCACCACCATGATCACACTGAAAAGACTTGATGTCACACTTAAATTAAGTGCGAACAAAAGAACGAAACAACAAAAAATTAGACAGAACATCAGACTTGCGAACCAAAGGATAAACCCGTACATATTGTGTATAATGATCCAGAAACAAAAGATAGTATTTAAAACCAGAAAAGCTCAGAACCGGAGACGTCCACAAATCTGAGTGAACATTGTCAAAATTTGAAGAAACCAAAGTACTGGAAGTAACAAATGGAAGCTTCACGTGCTTGCCAAGCTGACATGCATGACATAGCAACATGACATAGCACGAGAAGTTTCTCTTTATTACATGAAATTGAATTACTAGATAAAACACGAAGTAACACTTCACTTCCTGGATGTCCAAGACGTTGATGCCACGTGTACTGACTTGTAAGGAAAGCATGAGGAATGGTGGAGGGCTTCGTGACAGTATAAAGATCGCCAGTGCTATCACGGCGGAGCAGCACCGGACGAATTTGGAATTTCTTAACAGAAAAACCAAAAGGGTCAAACTCGACAGTACAATGATTATCATAGATAAACTGACGCACATAAATTATGTTTTTGACAATATTAGGAGTAATGAGAACATAATTTAAATGAAGCGGGCGAGACAGAGTTGATAGAACAGTACGACCAGAGTTGATAACCGGAATAGAGTGACCATCCTCAACAGAGACAGATGAATAAAGAAAATAATTAAAAATATCATCTAAATTAGATACTGCACTATTAAGATGAGCACTCGCACCTGTATCCATGTTTCGATTGCCCGAAACAGGTTCCTGAATGTTTGTTGTAGTAAAAGCAGCAGGTAAAGTAGTTTCGTGCCGATGAAGAACTAGACCAACAGAGGAACCCATATGACTACTTAAACCAGAAGCAGCCTGTGAGCTCATGGTAGAAACATGTTGAACCTGCTGAGGTTCGTGAGCCTGTGGTGCTGACGAAACCGAATAGTAGCCTGACTGATGAGAGAAATAGGCAGGCTGAACAGAAACCGGTGGAAGCGGGTAAGGAACATAATGTTGAGCCGGCTAAGGTGCATGATGTTAGGCTGGCGGGACATATTGTGATGCCGCTGGAGTAGAGAAACCAGGTGGAGAATTATAGGTGGCATATGCAACGGGTGAAGGAATCTCATGTACAGTAGGACCACGAGACTTGGTGCCTATGCACAAAACCTTTTCGTCAAAACCAAGTTTCGCCATTAGTGCTTTCAAAGTGTCCATGTCGGTAGAGAGAGCACCACTGGGGTGTTGAGGACCTCGAGAAGGTGAACCGAAACCATGTACTCCGTTGTGCAAATAACTACAATTTTCTCCCCAACGACACATATTCCAAAGATAATTGTTGCACGGTCGAAAAACCTTCTCCGTAGAATTCTGAGGACGAAGAGGATTAGCAGCATTATTGGACAACAAAACCGTAGGTGATGAGGAAGAGGAGTCAACATATGGGTCGTGAGAAAGTGACTTGAGACGCATCTCCTCCGTGGTAAGCATAGATCAGACGGTCTTGAGATCCGGAAAGACTTCCCGGTGCACAATAATACCATAAACCGTAGCATATTTTGGAGGCAAACCCGCCAAGACTATGTTAACCCCAGTCTCAATGGTAATAGAGGACCCAAGCCCTTCGAGAACAGATATGATAGATTCAATCTTCTTGTAGTAACCGTCAATTTAATATCACCTAGCTTTAAAGAATGAAGTTCAGCCTCCAAAGCAAGAGAGCGAGCTCGCTTATTGTCCTGGAATATGTTCGCCAGAATAGCCCACGCTGCTTTGGCTGATTCCGGGCGTTCATCGACCATACGACCTTGAAGAGACTTGGAAATTGTGGTAAAGATCCAAGACAATACAATTTTATCAATCTTTAACCACTACGCATCCGGAGGAGGGACTTCACTAGGGCCTGCGGCATCAGGGGAAGTGGTTTGAATTAGGGATGGCAAAAGCATCCGAAACCGATGGGTAAAACCGAAACCCGAACCGGTTGGGTCGGGTTCGGAGTCGGATTGGCGGGTTTGGACGCGGGTTCGGATTTTAATGTTATTTTCTTCGCGGGTACGGGTTCGGGTACGGGTTCTATGAATACCCGCCCCGTTTACCCGTATCCGATTTCTTACCCGTTATCCGAATCCGTACCCGCTTTTGTTGTTATTTTATATAAGTTCTAAATTTGTGTGAAATAATAGACCAAGATTGTTGAACGAATTGAATAATTATATTAGTTACATTTTGTGTGCATTAACATGTTTGTAATCAAGTATATTTGGATTTTGTAATTTTAAAATAAAAACCATGATTTATTCGATATATTAAATCGCGTGAATAATATTAAAAAGTATTTTTTTTATCTTTTAAACACTTCAAAAATATATTAGTGTATTTTGATCGTTTTCGAGTGTTTTTCTTAACATTATACGCATAATAATGGCCAACGAAAATTTAATTGTGGATACCCGATACCACGGGTAAAATCCGAAAATCCAATGGGTAATTCAAATCGGATACCCGTCAGGTGATGGAGCGGATACGGGTACGGATATTATAAACGTGTACGGATTCACTAAAACCCGACCCAAACCCGACCCGTTGCCATCCCTAGTTTGAATGTGATCTAAGAGGTTATGACCTTTACAAAGGTGTTCAAAAAAATACGTCCAAGATGAATAATTCATCTCGTCCACATCCAATATAAAAGGAACAAGGACATGGAGATTGGTGATGGCGATGAGTTTAACCAAAATCGAGAGAGTAACGGAGGGGGTGTTGATCCGGTCATGGTGATCACGGGTTAGGGTTTGCAGAATATGAACCCGAACGAAAAACTTGAAAAGAAAAAAAACAGTGCAACAAGCAACGACGTACACCTTTGGGGATCGAAACCCTAGTTACGAAACGTAAGTGTTGATAATTAGTGAGAAAACGCGTCGGGATAAAACCTTAGATTCGACGATGAAAAAAAACGATTTAGGGTTTTGATTTTGATCGGTGAACCGATTTTAGGGTTTTGATTTAGGTCGGTGGTTTAGGCTCGATACCATGTAAGTTATTATGAATTTTGTGTGTTTCATTAAACAACCAAAAGAGTATTTATAGTTTACAACGAAAGATTCTAGACAATGGGCTAAAGCCCATAATAAATACCAACTAACATTGACAGTGTTAGAAGAAGACATATGTCATTATGTGCGACAAATTCCTTAACACTAGTTAATGCTAAAGATCGTTAGACATCATAACTCGACTTGTTTGGGAACTAAGAGCAAGTGGCTAATCGATTTTAGAAATTGTTGTAAAGTTTACAACTCTATAGCGTTTTATGTCATGCATACTTAAAATCGGATGTACACGTAATATTGAGAATTCGCTATACCCAACTAGATGTTTGTACAATTTTGAACGACGTTCACTTGGACAAATGGTTATGTTTAAATATTTGAGTTTGAAAATTTTGAACAAGGTGGGGTGTTATTGGGTTGGTAAGTATGATCGATATCAAATTAGAGGTGTCCGGTACAAACCTTACCCAACCTCTAAACCCAATCTTTTTTATACATTTAAACGATCGTTAAAAAATTTTTAACGTGATACATCCTCCAAAAAATTTAAACAAATACAACTAGTTCTCTTAAATGATTTAGGTATGCTTAATCTTAAACCAATCAATGAATCTAGAAGCCTCCTAAAATGATATAGTAGTTTTTATATATATACAAGTCTTAGGAAAGACGAGTATAAATGCGGTAAGTATTAAACTTGACGATTTAATGAAAAACCGACAAATCGAATAAATTCCAAGTTCGTTCTCGAAGGAGGTGTGTGTATTAATGTGCCAATATATAAAATAACAATGTTTGGATTAGTGACGTTTTGGGTTGAGAAGGGAAAAAGTAAAGACGAGCTATAACTACGATTAAACTACGACGAATGACGTAAAACGCGAACGTAAATACGTAAAACGTGACAAAATTAAAAACAAAACCTAAAAATTAATTAAAATATTAAACTAAGTCTTAAATAATATAAATAAGAATAAAAATCCAACAAATATATTTTAAAACCTTTTATTAATTAAATATTCAATTTTTAATGCTAATTAAAGCCCAAAAATTAAATATAATTAACAAAATGCCCAAAATATTAATTTATTGAACTAATAACTAACTTATATTATTTAAAGACTAAAAAGTATTTTTTCTAAATTTTTAAAACTATTTTTCTATTTTTTTAATCACTAAAAACTATTTTTAAATTAAAATAATCCTAGAAAATAATAAAATAATGACAAAATTAATTTAACAATTTTAAAAATCCTAAATTACCCTAATGAACAGTAGAAAATTGAAAAAGTTTGAAAAAAGTAAAAATTTGCACTAAAAGACAAAACTATTTAATAATTAAACCCTAATTAACTTAAATTAATTATAAAAAATAATTAAAAAGTGAACAGCAACTAATTTTTAAACTAAAAATCTTAAATTAATATTCTAAACCTAGGAAAAATGTTTAAAATGAAAAAGAATATTTTTCTACACTAAATTCCAAAAACAACCTAATTAAAAGTAATTTAAAATGCAATTAAATATAAAAAATAGAAAATGAACAGTAACACCAAAATAAACTAAACAGGAAAATCAGAAATTTAAAAAGAAAAATAATGAAAAAAGAATCAAATCCTAACTCCTAAAAAACACCACTAAAGACAAAAAATCAGGATGTGATAGTGACCTTTTTTCTTGTTTCTGTCTTTTTGTGTAGCAGTGGCTAAAAATGCACTAGCAGGGGTAATGAAGTTCCCACTGCTAGTGTATTTTCAATGTCTGGTGAGTTAAGAGCTTAGGAAAGCTTTGATACTTGGATTTGAATGGCAACAAAGGCACCCCCACACTCATGGAAGTGTGGGGAGTCAGATTTAAGCAAATAACACACAGGTCAAAGCAAAGAAAATCACAAAAATCCCTTAATACAGTTGCTGTGATGACTAGGGGGCTGTGGGGGGGGGGGGGGGCAGTTTGCTGGTATAACTTGCAATTTGGTGAGTTTTATCAAGCCAAAACTTTCCCTATCTACTCATAAATCACAAATACCCTTGACTAAACCCTAGATGACGCCCTAAGCTAGCAGGCAACAAAAATGGAGAACAATTTTAAGCCAAAAACAAGCAGATAGAAGGCACTTGCTGATTTTTACCTATGTGACCAATATAAGAACATGCAAACTGAATAATATCCTATCAAACTAACTACTAACACTTGATATAGTCCTAATACTACCAAATGAGTGAGTCTAATTCGTTTTTAAATCAAGGAATATCACAATCTCCTAGCTAAAACACAGAACCAAACACTACCTTAAATGCTAAAAATCCAACTTTTACAAACTAAATGCTCTCAAATCATTACCAATCCTATTCTAAGCAATCAAAGCATACATACAAATACTGAATGAGCATAAACAAACAGAGAAAACAACAAATGAGCAGGCAACCCTAAAAATCACACCAAATTCTCATAAAACTGGAAAAAAGGGAAAAGGGGTTCAAGCCTTGTTTAGAGCTGATGCCTTCCTTGTCAATCCTTTTTTTTTTGTGAGCTTATGAGGGAGTGTAGAGAGTTGCTGATGTAGAGAAGTGATGATGGTGGTGGTTTAACACAAACTCACTCACCATCCAATATGTCTTCAACTTGAAAAATGATGAACCCTTTCTTGAACCTGCCAAAAAAAAGAAGAAAACACAAAGAGTGACCTGTGATACAAACCAATAAGCTATAGACAAGCTTATAGATTAAGCTGCTATAGCTTATGGCTTATGCTAAATAAGAAGGAAATGAGAACAGATTTTTGCTAAAATCTTTAAAAACTGAGACTTTGAATTATAAAAGAGACTTAACAAAAACTTATCATTAGCTCTAATCCAACTACTAATATCCACTTTCACTTCAGTTAATACTTGGATTCAAGCAAAAAAAATAACCTTTGTTAAACTTCAAAAACGTGGACTTTTCTGAAAATGTTTTGCTAACTGAAATCTTTAACAACCTTTAAACTAATTTGCATGAATAATGTAAATATTGATTAAGCTACAGAAACAATAAAGGGAACTCAGTGTTTTGCAAAGATTAAAAATTTCATTATCATTAATAATTTTAAAAATTACAAAAATTGGAACAAAAAGGCTTCCACATGTTGGAGCTCTTTTTATACTACATCTATGAATATTCTAGACTAAAAACCCTAATCCTAGAATTCCAGAAAAGCCCTTGGAGAAATTCGGATCTTTTTGGCATCTTTGAATTCCAACTTGGTCAAAAATCAGCCCATGTGATTGCCAGAGGTGTTTTGATGATCACAGCCGTTTATATGGTCCTTGGGAACAAAGAAAAACGTTTTGGAACGTTTGATTTCTGAAAGATTCGTTCTTTGCCATTTCTAGTGTAGCAGGGGACAAACGTGGGGGCCATTTGGGTGAGTGGGGAATAGTGATAGGTGGTGGGTTTTGTTTGATGTAGAGTAAATCGTACACGTTTTAGGAAAAACGCGTATGAGTGGCAAGTATTAAGTTACACGCTTTAGGAAAAACGCGAAACCGAATAAATTCCAAGTTCGTTCTCGAAGGAGGTGTGTGTATTAATGTGCCAATATATGAAATAACAATGTTTGGATTAGTGACGTTTTGGGTTAAGAAGGGAAAAAGTAAAGACGAGCTATAACTACGATTAAACTACGACGAATGACGTAAAACGCGAACGTAAATACGTAAAACGTGACAAAATTAAAAACAAAACCTAAAAATTAATTAAAATATTAAACTAAGTCTTAAATAATATAAATAAGAATAAAAATCCAACAAATATATTTTAAAACCTTTTATTAATTAAATATTCAATTTTTAATGCTAATTAAAGCCCAAAAATTAAATATAATTAACAAAATGCCCAAAATATTAATTTATTGAACTAATAACTAACTTATATTATTTAAAGACTAAAAAGTATTTTTTTCTAAATTTTTAAAACTATTTTTCTATTTTTTTAATCACTAAAAACTATTTTTAAATTAAAATAATCCTAGAAAATAATAAAATAATGCCAAAATTAATTTAACAATTTTAAAAATCCTAAATTACCCTAATGAACAGTAGAAAATTGAAAAAGTTTGAAAAAAGTAAAAATTTGCACTAAAAGACAAAACTATTTAATAATTAAACCCTAATTAACTTAAATTAATTATAAAAAATAATTAAAAAGTGAACAGTAACTAATTTTTAAACTAAAAATCTTAAATTAATATTCTAAACCTAGGAAAAATGTTTAAAATGAAAAAGAATATTTTTCTACACTAAATTCTAAAAACAGCCTAATTAAAAGTAATTTTAAATGTAATTAAATATAAAAAATAGAAAATGAACAGTAACACCAAAATAAACTAAACAGGAAAATCAGAAATTTAAAAAGAAAAATAATGAAAAAAGAATCAAATCCTAACTCCTAAAAAACACCACTAAAGACAAAAAATCAGGATGTGATAGTGACCTTTTTTCTTGTTTCTGTCTTTTTGTGTAGCAGTGGCTAAAAATGCACTAGCAGGGGTAATGAAGTTCCCACTGCTAGTGTATTTTCAATGTCTGGTGAGTTAAGAGCTTAGGAAAGCTTTGATACTTGGATTTGAATGGCAACAAAGGCACCCCCACACTCATGGAAGTGTGGGGAGTCAGATTTAAGCAAATAACACACAGGTCAAAGCAAAGAAAATCACAAAAATCCCTTAATACAGTTGCTGTGATGACTAGGGGGCTGTGGTGGGGGGGGGGGGGGGGGCAGTTTGCTGGTATAACTTGCAATTTGGTGAGTTTTATCAAGCCAAAACTTGCCCTATCTACTCATAAATCACAAATACCCTTGACTAAACCCTAGATGACGCCCTAAGCTAGCAGGCAACAAAAATGGAGAACAATTTTAAGCCAAAAACAAGCAGATAGAAGGCACTTGCTGATTTTTACCTATGTGACCAATATAAGAACATGCAAACTGAATAATATCCTATCAAACTAACTACTAACACTTGATATAGTCCTAATACTACCAAATGAGTGAGTCTAATTCGTTTTTAAATCAAGGAATATCACAATCTCCTAGCTAAAACACAGAACCAAACACTACCTTAAATGCTAAAAATCCAACTTTTACAAACTAAATGCTCTCAAATCATTACCAATCCTATTCTAAGCAATCAAAGCATGCATACAAATACTGAATGAGCATAAACAAACAGAGAAAACAACAAATGAGCAGGCAACCCTAAAAATCACACCAAATTCTCATAAAACTCAAAAAAAAGGGAAAAGGGGTTCAAGCCTTGTTTAGAGCTGATGCCTTCCTTGTCAATCTTTTTTTTTGTGAGCTTATGAGGGAGTGTAGAGAGTTGCTGATGTAGAGAAGTGATGATGGTGGTGGTTTAACACAATCTCACTCACCATCCAATATGTCTTCAACTTGAAAAATAATGAACCCTTTCTTGAACCTGCCAAAAAAAGAAGAAAACACAAAGAGTGACCTGTGATACAAACCAATAAGCTATAGACAAGCTTATAGATTAAGCTCTATAGCTTATGGCTTATGCTAAATAAGAAGGAAATGAGAACAGATTTTTGCTAAAATCTTTAAAAACTGAGACTTTGAATTATAAAAGAGACTTAACAAAAACTTATCATTAGCTCTAATCCAACTACTAATATCCACTTTCACTTCAGTTAATACTTGGATTCAAGCAAAAAAAAATAACCTTTGTTAAACTTCAAAAACGTGGACTTTTCTGAAAATGTTTTGCTAACTGAAATCTTTAACAACCTTTAAACTAATTTGCATGAATAATGTAAATATTGATTAAGCTACAGAAACAATAAAGGGAACTCAGTGTTTTGCAAAGATTAAAAATTTCATTATCATTAATAATTTTAAAAATTACAAAAACTGGAACAAAAAGGCTTCCACATGTTGGAGCTCTTTTTATACTACATCTATGAATATTCTAGACTAAAAACCCTAATCCTAGAATTCCAGAAAAGCCCTTGGAGAAATTCGGATCTTTTTGGCATCTTTGAATTCCAACTTGGTCAAAAATCAGCCCATGTGATTGCCAGAGGTGTTTTGATGATCACAGCAGTTTATATGGTCCTTGGGGACAAAGAAAAACGTTTTGGAACGTTTGATTTCTGAAAGATTCGTTCTTTGCCATTTCTAGTGTAGTAGGGGACAAACGTGGGGGCCATTTGGGTGACTGGGGAATAGTGATAGGTGGTGGGTTTTGTTTGATGTAGAGTAAATCGTACATGTTTTAGGAAAAACGCGTATGAGTGGCAAGTATTAAGTTACACGCTTTAGGAAAAACGCGAAACCGAATAAATTCCAAGTTCGTTCTCGAAGGAGGTGTGTGTATTAATGTGCCAATATATAAAATAACAATGTTTGGATTAGTGACGTTTTGGGTTGAGAAGGGAAAAAGTAAAGACGAGCTATAACTACGATTAAACTACGACGAATGACGTAAAACGCGAACGTAAATACGTAAAACGTGACAAAATTAAAAACAAAACCTAAAAATTAATTAAAATATTAAACTAAGTCTCAAATAATATAAATAAGAATAAAAATCCAACAAATATATTTTAAAACCTTTTATTAATTAAATATTCAATTTTTAATGCTAATTAAAGCCCAAAAATTAAATATAATTAACAAAATGCCCAAAATATTAATTTATTGAACTAATAACTAACTTATATTATTTAAAGACTAAAAAGTATTTTTTCTAAATTTTTAAAACTATTTTTCTATTTTTTTAATCACTAAAAACTATTTTTAAATTAAAATAATCCTAGAAAATAATAAAATAATGTCAAAATTAATTTAACAATTTTAAAAATCCTAAATTACCCTAATGAACAGTAGAAAATTGAAAAAGTTTGAAAAAAGTAAAAATTTGCACTAAAAGACAAAACTATTTAATAATTAAACCCTATTTAACTTAAATTAATTATAAAAAATAATTAAAAAGTGAACAGTAACTAATTTTTAAACTAAAAATCTTAAATTAATATTCTAAACCTAGGAAAAATGTTTAAAATGAAAAAGAATATTTTTCTACACTAAATTCCAAAAACAGCCTAATTAAAAGTAATTTAAAATGCAATTAAATATAAAAAATAGAAAATGAACAGTAACACCAAAATAAACTAAACAGGAAAATCAGAAATTTAAAAAGAAAAATAATGCAAAAAGAATCAAATCCTAACTCCTAAAAAACACCACTAAAGATAAAAAATCAGGATGTGATAGTGACCTTTTTTCTTGTTTCTGTCTTTTTGTGTAGCAGTGGAAACAAATACACTAGCATGGGAAACTAGCTAACAAAGACAGTGGGAACTAGTTCCCACTGGTAGTGTAAAAAAAACCGGACTGTGGACTGATTTCCTTGTGGATAGCTTATTACTTGGAATTGGATAGCAACAAAGGCACCCCCACACTCATGGAAGTGTGGGGAGTCAGTTTTAAGCAAATAACACACAAGCACAATACAAAAAAAAACACAAAAATAGGCAAATAGCAGTTGCTGATATGGTTTGGGGGGCTGTGGGGGGCAGTTGACTACTCTAAGTGCACAAAACCGATTTTTAAAACTTGTTAACTATCACAATGCTAAACCAAATCACACCTAACTAATTCTAACCCCTAGATACTATCCAAATCTAGCAGGCAACAAAAAATGGTGGTCAATATTTAGCTAAACAGGCAGTTAACACGATTTGCTGATTTTAGCCAATGTTTACCAAGTTTGAGCATGCAAATCTGATTTAATCCTTTTCTAAACCAAACCTTTAGTACTTAGAACTACACAGACTATCAACCTACGTGTTTATAGATTGATTTTAAACCACAAATATCACAAATTCCTAGCTTAATCTACAAAACCAAACACACCTTTAATTCTACTAACACTAATTTAACTAAGCTAAAGCATACAAACCTAAACTAAACTAATCCAAATCAGTGATAACATGCATAATAACTTGAATAAACATGAATAAGCAACATATAACACATAAAACAAGAACTTTCTCACAAATCACATAATTCACATAAAATTTCAGAAAAATATGTAAAAGGGGTTCAAGCCTGATTTCATAGCTGATGCCTTCCTTAATCACTTTTCTGAGCTTAATGAGAGCTTATGGGAAGTGTGCTGAAGTAGAGAAAAGCTGGTGTTGACTATCCAGTCAACACCCAATATGTCTTCAAAATGAGAAATGGGATGGAAATGGTGGAATTGGTTCCTTGCTGTTGTAACCTGCCAAGAAAACAAGAGAGACACAAATAGTGACATGTGGGAAACAAATAAGCTATAAACAGGCTTATTGAATTAAGCTGCTATAGCTTATAAGCTTAGGCTAAAAATATATTAAAAACTGATTTTACTCTTCTAAAACCTTTTGGAACCAATGAACTCCAAGAAAAATCTTTGATAACACTTAGATAAAACTTTGAATTAAACTCTTTTTTTTGTTCCACTTTCACTTCACTAAAGAAAAAGATTAATCCAAGCTTTTTAAGACAATTTCTCAAATAAAAACTTAAAACCGAATTTCTGAAAAACGTGTTTATAAGTTAACAACTTGAAAACTTTCTAAGCTAATTTGCACTTAAACTAGAAAACTGATAAAAAGGGAACTCAATTCTTGCATAAATTCAAATTTTCATTTTCATTAATCTTTTAAAATTAATACAAAAACTGGAACAAAAAGGCTTCCACATGTTGGAGCTCTTTTTATACTACATCTATGAATATTCTAGACTAAAAACCCTAATCCTAGAATTCCAGAAAAGCCCTTGGAGAAATTCGGATCTTTTTGGCATCTTTGAATTCCAACTTGGTCAAAAATCAGCCCATGTGATTGCCAGAGGTGTTTTGATGATCACAGCCATTTATATGGTCCTTGGGGACAAAGAAAAACGTTTTGGAACGTTTGATTTCTGAAAGATTCGTTCTTTGCCATTTCTAGTGTAGCAGGGGACAAACGTGGGGGCCATTTGGGTGAGTGGGGAATAGTGATAGGTGGTGGGTTTTGTTTGTGGGTGGGTTGATTAAAGATCTGGAAACTCTCACACAAAAACCCTTTGATTAGCTTAGTAATTGGATTAGGGTTTTTAAGGAAGAATTAAGGGTGGATTAGGGGTGGGGGATGAACAGTGAAGGTTTCCCCCCAAGTTTAATATTTTTAAACCCGGTTTAAAAAAGAGAAGTTAAATAAAGAGGGGTTTTGACTTGTTGACTGATGATGTGGCTTGTGTTGTGAGGTGGAGTGATATGGTTGGTGGAGAGAGGGAGTGTGATGACGTGTAGCATGCTGGTTGGTTGGGTTAAGTTTGTTTGTCCCCCCATTTTGGTCCCTGAAATCCCTTGATGTTGTCATTTAGCTTCAAACAGCTATATACTCCAACTTCCTTTGTTAGAAACTTTTCTTTTTCACAATTTGACCACAAAAAGTTTTCAATACTTGTTCCAAGGACTTGTTGTGTATTTTCTTCATTCTTTAAGGGCTAAACATGTACATACTTGATAATTTAGGGACCCACAAGTAATTTTGAGGATTAATAGGGGTATAAAATGACAAGTCTTCAAAAGTTGAGGGACCAATCTTGCCAATCTTCAATTCTTCAAGGGCCTTTTTGGAAATTCATGATTCGGGCCCGGTTCTTTGTGCGGCTTCGTTTCCCGTGTTCGTTTTTGCTTGACTCCTTTGATCTTTTGGTGAATTCACGATATCCGTACCTGAAATACACAATAAACAAATACAAGCACAATTTTGGGTAATTTGATGATATTTTAAGCGTTTTAAGCCCGATTCGGACGATGAGACTATGTATAAATACAGTCTCATCACTCCCCCATACTAAACCATTGCCGTGTCCCCACGCAATGCTAGAATTAAGTATCATAGCACTTCCAAAATTCATTTTATGATGACTTTTATTGAAGACATAGATTTAAATAAACTACTACACATGTTTTAGACATAATGTATTGTTTTCATCACGAGAATGTAACTTTTAGGATCATAGAACAAGAACACGTGAATGCTTCGTTAGAAATAATTTCGTCGTCCTCGATTTTCACCCAATTCCATGCTAAGCGTGTAACGAGATCATTGTTATTATAAGTTAGCAACACGATCACTTCTCATGAGTGTTAATTACGAACCTAAACTCCCTTATTCCTACTTGGTATCTCTTATATTTTATTATGTCTTAATGATCACGAGGATACATCATCGACTTATGCGTGAATAGAGATTAAGTCTAAAAATAGAGTTTTAACGGTGTAGCCAAAATCATCAAATCAATAATTCATCCCAATAGACAACGATGTTAAAAAATTAAGTCAACAAGAAGGATCGATAAACACGGTTTTATAACGGTTTTGAACATGAGACTTATTACCAAGACTTTTATACGCCCCCTAACGGAAGGGCCTTATTATCTTTGGTTTACCTCCATCTTTTATTCAACTTCGCCATGAAGCTTTTATTATGACTTCGGTCTTGCCTTGCCTTTTATTATCCGCCTCATCGGTGGTTTTATTAGCCAAAGACGTATATCCTCACGCTAAGGCGAATTTTGGAAGCTTCGAAGATTAAGGCTTGATTCACTTTCAATTTGGGCATAGATTTTTCAGCCTTGTGAGCTTCAAATTTTAGCTTAATTTAGGTGAGCACTTGAAATCTTATTATTAGGTGAAGCTTTCGATTATTCGGGTGCCAATACTTCAAAACCGTGACGCTGGCGATACCTTAATGTTTTCCCAATTTAATTAAATGGAAGCTACCAAAACAAATTAGAAACCCAACAATAGTGACTAAACCACCAACTCAATATTTATTAACAATTTATTATGCAAAAGCGTTGGGAGAATAAGCTAATAATTACTACACATAAGATCGTGACGATTATGAGACTTATAAATAAATCTATCATTTCTCGTCCTCATTTAAGAGACTTAGCCTAAAAAGTTAAGGAATCGAAGCTAAGTGCTCAACACGCACGGTCGAGTCAAAAATTACTCTCGTTCTCACCATCGGAAAACCTACATTCGTGTCTTAAACACTTATGAAAAACAAGAAAAAATTTAAAATTTGGCCATTTTTAGCCTTATTTGCAACAAAACGATAACAAAAAGATGAATATTTGGATTGCGTGGTGACGTAAGCAAGGTGAAGTATCTACTCACCCTCCCATACTAAAACTAAACATTGTCCTCAATGTTTCGAGTCTAGGGGTGTAAACACCCCCATACTAGAGATGAAGTCGAATGCTTAATCTCGAGCATGGAAAGGGTAAAACGAATAACCTAAAAGCCGTTTATGAATTATGCTAATAAGATAAACGTTAGAACATAAAAGGATATCATCGGATATCGGAATCTCCAAAGGAAACAATCGAAGCTCGAGTGATCCGTAAAACGAACACGAGAGGCTTCAATGATGACGATGAACCTAATGAATCACAATCACAAACAACCACGAAACAAAGGTAGGAAGAGCACAAGTCCCCTCGTTACGTTAACTAAGAAAGCGATAATATTTACAAGGATAAGCATGAGAATCCCCCACGAGGCACCTTGTTTTTGTTAACCGAGTCAAAAGCTCGACTCGGATCCCCATAAATGTGATCATTTAGGGATAATCTTGGTATGGTCATTTTTAGTGGGGCTTACATGATAAACAAGGCCCAAAAGTACATGGAGTACTTTAAAAACCCGATATACGTATACCGGGGTCAAAGATAGCGTCCTCGTTTTCGGATGAAAGACGAAACAACGCTACTCCAACGTGAACCCCAATGGGGTAGAAGAAAATAGATAAGAAGTAGAAAGGTGGGGCAATGGGTAAGGCAAACTTATGAGCTACTCGAGGTAGACTCACACCAAGCAAATAGATAATATTTCCATTTATTGCATCGGTGGAAGACCGAGATTTCCCTTTACAAGCAATTCCGGGATCGTAAATCTCGTCCTCGGTGGTAAAGTGTGAAGGAACATTTGGGGCTTCCCCCACACTAAGACCACACCAACCGTCGTCAAAAGGAGTAGACGAGGTGGTAGCACTCATAAAACGATGTGATGACGGAGTTAGCAATGTAGAAAAATCATTTAAAACATTTTTAAAATCCTTTCCTTTTTCATCGTTTAAAAACTCTTTATGAAAACCCGATTTGATAATGTCGAAAATATTTGGCGTGTCAAATTCAAAATTAGTCGCGCTAAAAATTCTCACATTTAAGTCTTTGGCGGGAGGGGGTGGCGGATTATATAAATTCTCAAAACGTTTGTCAATAAAGAACACCGCCCCCTCGGGGTCTACATACTCGTCATCCTCATGAACGTCGATCTCATCGATTTCTTCATCAAAGATAGGCTTGTCAAACCATGGTTTGTCATTCCCCTCCTTGAGTATCTTAGAAACTCACTCGAAAAGATCACGATCAAGCACGAAACCATCATTCTTTTGTGGGGATCGTTGATAAGTTAGATCCTCACGAATGTGGTAAACGTCATTCTCAAATGAGGAGTGTTGATTAGGTAACTCCTCGAGAATGGGATTTTTAGTGGTCACATGAGTTGGTTCGTCATCGAAAATAAGACGTTCCAACTCATTAAGTTCATCCTCGATCTTGGAAAGGTCGACCTCACTCGTAGGTGGAAGTGAAGGCATAAGAGCTAGCTCTCGTTCAATGATTTCCTCAATCTCGGGATCAAACTCATAATCATCGTACTTCACATGTTTCTTCTTAGGAGAATCAAAAATAGCATGTGGATTTCGAAGTACGTGATCAAGCTCGGCAAAATCGCCATCGTCATCGTCAAAGAAAGAGTCGATGTGAGCACTCACAACCATGGACTTACAAGCACTAGGGCTATGCTTAGGTGACTTTTCTAAGACGAGAGGATCGATGTCGATAAACCCTTTAGCCTCAACGGGTGTTGGGCTAGGCAAAGGAGGCACTTCGATGGAGTTAGAAGTTGGAGCCTCAATGACGTGGTCCTTCGAAGGTGGTGAAGACGAATCCATTTTGGTCATTGTCGTGATGGCATTAACGTCACCCTTCGGAATTGGTGTTTCACTTGTTTCGCTAAAAACATCCCAAAGTGAGTTTTCATCCATGTATTTACACATACCCTTTTGAATTAGGTACACGTATTCTTTATCATTGAAATCATCATCTTTAAAACCGTTTTTCTTAATTCTTTCAAAACATGCATCAAGCTTCATTCTTTCCGCTAAAGTAAACATTTTGAAATCATTAGAATTTGAATCATTAGGTTTTGAAACCTCGGTTTTTTCATTCTCATTAAACCCTTGGGATTTTCTAGCGAAAAAGTCTATTTTCTCATCCCCATATCTCATAGTAAGTCTCCCCTCGTGAACGTCGATTACGGTTCTAGCCGTCGATAAGAATGGTCGGCCTAAAATAATGGGACATTTAGGGTCACACTCGTAATCGAATATAACGAAATCCGCGGGAAAAACAAACTTTCCAATCCTAACATAGACATCCTCGGCTATTCCAATTGGTATAAGTGGCGTACAATTTGCAAGCTCAATTGTCATGTTCGTGGGGGTAAGCGAAGGCAATCTCATCAATTTCCAAAGAGAATGAGGCATGAGATTGATGCTAGCACCTAAATCGGCAAGGGCTAAACATCCCTCAATCTCGGAAAAATCACAAGGTAATAGAAATTGGCCCGGATCCTTTTCCTTTCTCGGCATACGCCTTTTGGGTTTTTTAAGAAGGATCGATGCACAAGTTTCTTCAAGGGTTACTTTGGTAAGGTCGACAAAGCTCTCTTTTTGAACCGTGGATGGAATTTGAGGTACACGAGGGTGTGCACTCTTTTCCTTGGTCACCACGTTCATCCCATCGACTTTAGAACAAGAAGACGTCTTAGAAGTCGAGGGTTGAGAAGCATAAACAACACGGAATCCTTCAAGGTTAGGGGTAATCACACGACCTTTCTCACGAGACGAGGCGGCTTTACATTGTTCTTTCGGATTAGCAACGGTGTCACTAGGTAATGAATTTGATGACGAACCCGAGGCTTTGTTCATTATGGCAGAAAACATCTTTTTAATATCAATTTGCCCTTGCTCAATCTTCGTGTTTTGCAATTTCAAAGTATTTGTGAAGTCGTTTTTCAAAGTACCAATTTCTCCCTCTAATCGTCTCATATTAGCCTCATTCGTTTTCATGTAATTTTGAAAATCGTTTGACGAACTATTTTGATTAGAATTAAAGTTCCCTTGGTTTTGATTACTTCTTTGAAAATTGTTTTGATTCCCACTTGAAAAATTGTTTCCTTGATTGTTATCTCTATTTTGCCAAGTTATATTACGACCTTGATTATAACCTCCTTGATTTTGATTCGAAAAATTTCCTTGTTGATTATTTCCTTGAAAATTGTTTCGATTTTGAAAATTGTTGCCTTGGTTATAATTTCCTTGTTGTGATGGACCCGCGTTATTTTGATTTTGAAAATTGTTGTTTAACGCACTCACATTCGACGTTTGGCCATCCGTAGCCGCACACTCGTAATAATTATGAGGTCCACCACAAAAGGTACACGAAACCTCAACCGCTTTCACCGTAGCGGGAGCGTCTTTCTTTTGCATCTCAATGAGATAAGACGTGAACACATTCGTAAGCTTGTCGACTTTTGCATCAACTCTCTCAATGTCGCGATTAGAACTACTAACATTGGCGACATTGGCAACACTCGGTGCATTGCGGAGTTGGTAAACCTTGGATCGGTTCTCGATAATTGTCAAAGCTTCTCTCGGAGTCTTACACAAAAAGTTGCCACCGGCGGCGGAATTCAACGAGTCTTGTTCGTGAAAATTAAGACCGTTGTAAAACGTATCAATTTGGTGCAACTCGGAAAAACTATGGTGAGGACATTGCCTAAGAAATTCCTTAAAGCGATCCCACGCGTCTCTAAAAGATTCATTCGGTTTTTGCTCAAATTTCGTAATCTCATTCTTGAAAAACGTTGTCTTAGACGGTGGGAAAAAATAATTAACGAACTTGGAAACGAGATCCTTCCACGTAGTTATCGAATTAGGTGGCTCTTTCTCGTACCAATCCTTGGCGGCACCATCGAGCGAGTACGGAAAAAGCATAAGCTTGACGACATCGGTGTCGACGTTCTTAAACTTGCTCGTGGCCAAAAGACGATCAAAATTCCGAATATGGTCGTGAGGATTATCGGCTTCACGACCTCGAAACTTTGTAGCTTGGATCAACGAAAGCATTCCGCTCTTGATCTCAAAATTCTCCGCCTCGATGGCGGGAATTACGATCGCGTCTCCATAACCCTCGGTGGGCGTTTGGAGCAATTCCATCATAGAACGATTGTCGGCCATCTCCTCTACGGTTTCTTCTACAACGATATTAGGAACGTCGGTTTCTAATTCTCGTCTACGTCGTCGATTCCTTCGATTACGATTGCGTCGATTCGAAGCTTCACTAGAATTGGAATAGTCCTTCGATCGAGTGCGCATGCACTAAGCGTAGAATGGGTGGTAGCAAAGAAGATTCTTTTTGCGGCTTTTTGATTTTTTCAATTTTTTTGGTTTTTGATTGGTTTTTTAATTTTTTTGGTTTTTTGAATGTATTACGTAGACATAAATCTACAAATCCCCCCTTGAATCGACTTTCTCGATTAAAGGAGCCTCAAAGAATGAAAACGATCACGTGGAGTGAACGTTCTCGATGACTTTAGAACGTTGGTGGAACACCAAAACGTTCAAGAGGGTTTAATCTTGAAAACAAGAAAATATAATATACGTAGATAATACTTGGGCGGCAAACCCTCGATTAGCCCTCTTTCTCAAAACACGCACAAGCAAGCGGAGGAAACGAGGCGGCGCGAAGCACTTAAGAGCCTTTTTCCTTTAGGTCGTGAAATACAACCGCCTTATACCCACCTTATAGTTTGTGTTAATTGAAATTAAGCCTCACGAAAGTATTTATCTATTTTGCCTTTAAACTTTTGCTTTGGATTCGAATACAATGATCGAGTGATGAAATCCCGAATCAAGGTTGCGTTTTCACGCTTTTGGAGTACTTGTATATTTATTGTTCTTACGTAGTACAATATAGTAATAATATATTCACAAGAAAAACGAAAACCAATATATCTACAATATAGTAAAAGATTGTTGTGTGTTTAATTTAGGAAAATTAAACACGATTTATTTGGATATTATAATATAATAGAGAAAAATAACAAAAATGAGTATGTACGTATTCACGCTTTCCAAAAAAATGAAAAGCAAAAACGCACTACTCACACAAACACGATACTAATAATAATGGCACACTAAACACCTCCCCGGCAGCGGCGCCAAAAATTGATGTAGAGTAAATCGTACACGTTTTAGGAAAAACGCGTATGAGTGGCAAGTATTAAGTTACACGCTTTAGGAAAAACGCGAAACCGAATAAATTCCAAGTTCGTTCTCGAAGGAGGTGTGTGTATTAATGTGCCAATATATAAAATAACAATGTTTGGATTAGTGACGTTTTGGGTTGAGAAGGGAAAAAGTAAAGACGAGCTATAACTACGATTAAACTACGACGAATGACGTAAAACGCGAACGTAAATACGTAAAACGTGACAAAATTAAAAACAAAACCTAAAAATTAATTAAAATATTAAACTAAGTCTTAAATAATATAAATAAGAATAAAAATCCAACAAATATATTTTAAAACCTTTTATTAATTAAATATTCAATTTTTAATGCTAATTAAAGCCCAAAAATTAAATATAATTAACAAAATGCCCAAAATATTAATTTATTGAACTAATAACTAACTTATATTATTTAAAGACTAAAAAGTATTTTTTCTAAATTTTTAAAACTATTTTTCTATTTTTTTAATCACTAAAAACTATTTTTAAATTAAAATAATCCTAGAAAATAATAAAATAATGCCAAAATTAATTTAACAATTTTAAAAATCCTAAATTACCCTAATGAACAGTAGAAAATTGAAAAAGTTTGAAAAAAGTAAAAATTTGCACTAAAAGACAAAACTATTTAATAATTAAACCCTAATTAACTTAAATTAATTATAAAAAATAATTAAAAAGTGAACAGTAACTAATTTTTGAACTAAAAATCTTAAATTAATATTCTAAACCTAGGAAAAATGTTTAAAATGAAAAAGAATATTTTTCTACACTAAATTCCAAAAACAGCCTAATTAAAAGTAATTTAAAATGCAATTAAATATAAAAAATAGAAAATGAACAGTAACACCAAAATAAACTAAACAGGAAAATCAGAAATTTAAAAAGAAAAATAATGAAAAAAGAATCAAATCCTAACTCCTAAAAAACACCACTAAAGACAAAAAATCAGGATGTGATAGTGACCTTTTTTCTTGTTTCTGTCTTTTTGTGTAGCAGTGGAAACAAATACACTAGCAGGGGAAACTAGCTAACAAAGACAGTGGGAACTAGTTCCCACTGGTAGTGTAAAAAAAACGGGACTGTGGACTGATTTGCTTGTGGATAGCTTATTACTTGGAATTGGATAGCAACAAAGGCACCCCCACACTCATGGAAGTGTGGGGAGTCAGTTTTAAGCAAATAACACACAAGCACAATACAAAAAAAAACACAAAAATAGGCAAATAGCAGTTGCTGATATGGTTTGGGGGGCTGTGGGGGGCAGTTGACTACTCTAAGTGCACAAAACCGATTTTTAAAACTTGTTAACTATCACAATGCTAAACCAAATCACACCTAACTAATTCTAACCCCTAGATACTATCCAAATCTAGCAGGCAACAAAAAATGGTGGTCAATATTTAGCTAAACAGGCAGTTAACACGATTTGCTGATTTTAGCCAATGTTTACCAAGTTTGAGCATGCAAATCTGATTTAATCCTTTTCTAAACCAAACCTTTAGTACTTAGAACTACACAGACTATCAACCTACGTGTTTATAGATTGATTTTAAACCACAAATCTCACAAATTCCTAGCTTAATCTGCTAAACCAAACACACCTTTAATTCTACTAACACTAATTTAACTAAGCTAAAGCATACAAACCTAAACTCAACTAATCCAAATCAGTGATAACATGCATAATAACTTGAATAAACATGAATAAGCAACATATAACACATAAAACAAGAACTTTCTCACAAATCACATAATTCACATAAAATTTCAGAAAAATATGTAAAAGGGGTTCAAGCCTGATTTCATAGCTGATGCCTTCCTTAATCACTTTTCTGAGCTTAATGAGAGCTTATGGGAAGTGTGCTGAAGTTAGAAAAGCTGGTGTTGACTATCCAGTCAACACCCAATATGTCTTCAAAATGAGAAATGGGATGGAAATGGTGGAATTGGTTCCTTGCTGTTGTAACCTGCCAAGAAAACAAGAGAGACACAAATAGTGACCTGTGGGCAACAAATAAGCTATAAACAGGCTTATTGAATTAAGCTGCTATAGCTTATAAGCTTATGCTAAAAATATATTAAAAACTGATTTTACTCTTCTAAAACCTTTTGGAACCAATGAACTCCAAGAAAAATCTTTGATAACACTTAGATAAAACTTTGAATTAAACTCTTTTTTTTGTTCCACTTTCACTTCACTAAAAAAAAAGATTAATCCAAGCTTTTTAAGACAATTTCTCAAATAAAAACTTAAAACCGAATTTCTGAAAAACGTGTTTATAAGTTAACAACTTGAAAACTTTCTAAGCTAATTTGCACTTAAACTAGAAAACTGATAAAAAGGGAACTCAATTCTTGCATAAATTCAAAATTTCATTTTCATTAATCTTTTAAAATTAATACAAAAACTGGAACAAAAAGGCTTCCACATGTTGGAGCTCTTTTTATACTACATCTATGAATATTCTAGACTAAAAACCCTAATCCTAGAATTCCAGAAAAGCCCTTGGAGAAATTCGGATCTTTTTGGCATCTTTGAATTCCAACTTGGTAAAAAATCAGCCCATGTGATTGCCAGAGGTGTTTTGATGATCACAGCCGTTTATATGGTCCTTGGGGACAAAGAAAAACGTTTTGGAACGTTTGATTTCTGAAAGATTCGTTCTTTGCCATTTCTAGTGTAGCAGGGGACAAACGTGGGGGCCATTTGGGTGAGTGGGGAATAGTGATAGGTGGTGGGTTTTGTTTGTGGGTGGGTTGATTAAAGATCTGGAAACTCTCACACAAAAACCCTTTGATTAGCTTAGTAATTGGATTAGGGTTTTTAAGGAAGAATTAAGGGTGGATTAGGGGTGGGGGATGAACAGTGAAGGTTTCCCCCCAAGTTTAATATTTTTAAACCCGGTTTAAAAAAGAGAAGTTAAATAAAGAGGGGTTTTGACTTGTTGACTGATGATGTGGCTTGTGTTGTGAGGTGGAGTGATATGGTTGGTGGAGAGAGGGAGTGGGATGACGTGTAGCATGCTGGTTGGTTGGGTTAAGTTTGTTTGTCCCCCCATTTTGGTCCCTGAAATCCCTTGATGTTGTCATTTAGCTTCAAACAGCTATATACTCCAACTTCCTTTGTTAGAAACTTTTCTTTTTCACAATTTGACCACAAAAAGTTTTCAATACTTGTTCCAAGGACTTGTTGTGTATTTTCTTCATTCTTTAAGGGCTAAACATGTACATACTTGATATTTTAGGGACCCACAAGTAATTTTGAGGATTAATAGGGGTATAAAATGACAAGTCTTCAAAAGTTGAGGGACCAATCTTGCCAATCTTCAATTCTTCAAGGGCCTTTTTGGAAA
This sequence comes from Glebionis coronaria, assembly GCA_025667525.1. Taxonomy (NCBI): domain Eukaryota; kingdom Viridiplantae; phylum Streptophyta; class Magnoliopsida; order Asterales; family Asteraceae; genus Glebionis; species Glebionis coronaria. The sequence continues at coordinate 554,638,056 of CM046879.1, forward strand.
TTCATGATTCGGGCCCGGTTCTTTGTGCGGCTTCGTTTCCCGTGTTCGTTTTTGCTTGATTCCTTTGATCTTTTGGTGAATTCACGATATCCGTACCTGAAATACACAATAAACAAATACAAGCACAATTTTGGGTAATTTGATGATATTTTAAGCGTTTTAAGCCCGATTTGGACGATGAGACTATGTATAAATACAGTCTCATCAGTCGTCCATATATATATACACATACCGCTGTGTAAGGGACACATATTATTGGTTCTCTTGAGTCGAATAAACATTTGTCAGGTTTTAGTTGACAAAATTAAGGGACTCACGTATATGCGGATCGAAATAAATTTGCAGCAAATTAAAGCATAAGCCATTCCTTTTTAAAACCGTTTGCTTTTACTTACAGGCGAACGCAAATTCTTGTTATGTTCCAACTTATGTATGACAAGTTCATTAACACTTGTTCATGCTAAAGACCTTGTTACACATCATAAACTCGACTGATTTCGAAACTAAGAGTTAGTGGGTAATCGAATTTAGAAATCGTTGTAAAGTGCACAATAACATCCTTGGGTTTAATGTATAAATAAAATTGCATGCACTCGCAATATTGAGAAATATTTTTTTATCCAAGTAGAAATGTTTATACAATTTTGAACCTCTATAGATGGCTTGGATCGTTTAGACACATGCTTGTGTTATTTTGGTGAGGGAAAAATTGAAGTGTGTTATAATATATATCTTTTATTTATATAATAAAAGAATTAAATTATTTAGGAATTCTAAGTGAAAAGTGGAGGTTGTTGAAAAACAATTTAACTAAATCAAATGGTTTGATTTTGACACATAAACAAAATCACGCGATTTTATTGGTCGAAAAAAAGTCAAAATTAAATTCAATTTAGTCAAAATTAAAAATTTTGATAGAGGAATTTGATGAAAACATAAAAAAATATATGTGTCAAATTTGTGAAAATAAAAACTTAAAAAAGAATGAGAATTAATTAAAATTTTAGTAGTTGAATTTTAAATAGATTAGATTGATTTAAGTGTAACTTATAAGTTTCCATATTTTTTATTAACTTTTAAAGATAAACAAAATACCCACTTAAACTTTATACCATTAACTTTATATTTAATAAATACAACATATATCTAATATTTAAAAAAAAATCAATAAATCATATGATTATTAATATTTAAATAAAACCACAAATTATTGTTTATTTATATTTTGACTCTTAACAAAGTCAAGTAATGTAATCTACGCACATTATTATTACATGAATATGAATATTAAAATAAATGCAAGACCTTATACATCTGTGTGAGATGAGAATAAATAGATTGGATTCTATATATTACAATAATATATATTTTTTGAAAGTCGTAACGTGTTACTAAATACACATTGTATAGAAAATGATGGCTAATATTTCAGTTAAACAAAGTCAAATCTTTTATGCAACAAATATTTATACAAGATATCAATTAATATTATCACATAATGAAAAATCGTGTAAAACTCGTCGGTCATCGTAACTATTTAAGTATTACAAATTTAAAATTATTTTCTAAAATAAAATTAAGCATCACAAAATCATGAATTTATAAATCATGTACGGTAAGGTTGATGTACATGGTTTGTTGATTAATAATTAAGATATAACTATTTAGAGTAAAAATATCAAAGGTAAAAAGAGTATAAAATTCAAAAAATAGAAATTTAGTTTAGTTATATTAATTTACACGATGCACAGTACAACCAATGTTTTCAGACCCGGGTCGACCCGGCCGGGGTTGACCCGGTTCCGGCCGAAAAAACTGGTCATATTGACCCGGGTTTCATATTTTCGAAACCCGGCTTGACCCGCCGGGTTTGAGGTGACCCGGGTTAAGCCGGTTCTCGAGACCCGGCCGGGTTTTGATTTTTTCGGTTTTTTTTTAAATGTAAAATTCATGTATTTGCGTCGGAATTTTATTTTTATATATTATATTAGTTGGTAAACAACTTATATATTCAATATACGGAAGTTTTTATATATAATTTTTGTTAATTATTAAAAGTAATTTTATTTTATTTTTTGAAAAACCGGGTTAACCCGGGTCGACCCCGACCCGATGGCTCGACCGGGTCGATTTAAAACCCGAGTTTTAAAACATTGAGTACAACAACATCATAATCAAACATATAAAAATTAGATGTTCTTAAAAGACATATATAATATACATAAATTCGCAATAACGAAATTGTTATTTCAGTTATCCTTTATTTTCAAGTCTCGTGCATGCGCGGGTATTAAAACTAGTTTGATGAATATATAAAACTTGGTTGAAAGATAATACAATCTTTTAAGGGGTAGATTTTGAAAAAGAAATATTTAATTAAAATAAACTGGCTAGTTATGCACTTTACGCGCACGAGCAAAATGAACGACGCACCACTTCGTGAGTTGGCGTCATGGCTCTGGCACCGTGCCTACCAGCCTACACCAAACAATTTTTTTCTTTTTATTTTAATCTAACTGAAATATATCTTTTATGAAACAAAAAATACTTCTTATGGCACCTATAAAAGCTATGACTCACCAATAGCACAAAAAACTGGTGCAATTGTATATTTGGTGTCATACTCATTTTGCTAACGTGTTACTGTATCATTTTTTAGTTATAACACCAACTCTACGCCAAAACCGTTCCTTTTGCTCTAAGATTTAAAAAAAGATTGGAAATGCCAGTTTCATGGCCGGTATTTAATATTTCTATACTTGTGGTTTACATTTTAATTTGTTGGTTTGTCAATCTTCCTAAGGGTGCATTATACTTTGCATTGTGTTATATTCTTATTTTCAGGTTTTGGTTATGGGTTGTTTACTCTTGCTGGGCTATTTACTCTTGGTGGGTTGAGGCCTTTTACCTTTTGAAGAAATATAACCCTAGTCTTTGACTAGAGTTTTCTTTTATCACTTCATTCGCAACACACACACATATATGTGTGTGCGCAGCTCTCTCTCTCTCTCTCTCACCAAACCATGGAGGTTGACCTGGGAGTTTGATTATCTTCATCTTGTATAGCTGAGTGTTTGAGTGATCATTTGTATGTGAGGGAGAACGGATCAACCTAGTTGGGACGTTCTCATCTTTTCTTTTGTAATCGTTTGATTAGCATCCGTTTGGGGGCTAATCATTATCAGTTTTGTTTTGTACTTTGATTCATAATAAAATACACCAAGGGGTGGTTGGTTGGGTGTAAGATCTCTCTTGATTCTGTGATATAATGTTTTTTAACATGGTATCAGAGAAATGGTTGTAGATCTTTCAGCCTATCTAAGCTCTCTCGATTTCTTTTTATTATAATCAATTTTTTGATTTTTGAAACCCTAATTAATTTTTTTAGGGTTTTATACTTTGAGGGTTTTGATTCTGTGGTGCCCGGGAAGCTTTAATAGGTGGTTCTGTTACTTTATTTGGTGGTGCCGTTAAAAATCTTGAAGATTAGATTAGGGTTTCTTGAAACCCTAATTTAATCTTTTGTGGTTTTCTCTCTACTTGTTATCTTGGTATCACCTTTGGTGGTGTCGTTACCTTTTTTGGCTAGCTCGTACAGGTATATCCTTGCTAGGGTTTACTAACCTTAGTTTGTTACTTTTTATTTTTTTGTGGGTTTCCTGCTGGTGGCTCACCCATCATCTAGACTAAGTGAATCTAGAGATTGGGTGTTTTTTTTGATATATTTTGCTTGCTGTTTTTCTGCTGTAAGTCTTCTTTCATTTTCCTCTCACCTCTCTTTTAGATACTTGTGAGCTACTGTTGTTAAGTTTGTGGGTGCAAACGGATTCGGTTAACACCTTGACCCTCCAGCCTTGACTGGTGTGGATACCTGCTCTGGCCAATCCCAGTCTGCAGCTTAACATTTTTGGTGCTCACTTTCTGGGTGTTTTTTATGATTATTTGTTGGTTTGCTCTACTTGCTTTATTTGTCTTTTATTATTGTTTGACCTGCTTTACTGCTTTGCTGCTTTGCTCTCTCTTGTGTGTGAATTATAAGTGCTGGTGGTCCATCTCCTACACCCAATGGTAGTGGAGGTAATGGTGGTGGTAGGGGTCCTGAAACCACTACCAATCCAGTTGCTCTCATTAGAAACTTGGATGCTGGAAACCCACTTCATATTCATAATAGTGATAATAGTAGCTCTGTCCTTGTCCCTTTCAAGTTGTTGGGGATTGAGAATTATAGAATGTGGAACAATGCTATGAGACTTGCTTTACAAGCTAGTAACAAGTTTGCTTTTGTTGATGGGTCTTGTTTAAGGGAGTCTTATACTGATGATGTTTTGTGTGATCAATGGGATAGATGCAATGCTATGGTTCTTACTTGGATTATGAATGTTATTTCTAGTGATGTTTATATGGGTCTTGTTTATTCTGAAAATGCTGCTAATGTTTGGAAAGAGCTTAATGAAACATATGATAAGGTTGATGGTTCCATTGTCTATAACTTACTTCAAAAAATTAGGTCTGTGAAACAAGGGGGTAGTTCTATTTCTGATTACTATCACAGATTGAACTCTCTTTGGAGAGAGTTTGACGATGTTTCTAAAATTCCTAAGTGTATATGTGCTATTAAATGTTCTTGCCCTGCTAGCACTGAATTGGCTTTGCATCAGCAAATCATGAGGCTTATGCAGTTTCTAATGGGGCTTGATGACTGCTATCAACCTGTTAGAACTGCACTTCTCACCAAGGATCCACTTCCTGATGTGAAGGAAGCCTATGTCACTGTTTCCCGAGAGGAATCCCATAGGGGTGTTCCTGACAACTCTGATCATGCAGAGGCAAAGTTGAATGCCACTTCTTTTGCTACTAAGACCTTCAACCAAAATAGGAGGGGTACTTCTAACACCCCTAATAGAACCTCTAACAAGGGCAATAGATCCAAAAGTTATACGGGTCCTAACCCTAACCTTTTGTGCACTCATTGCAATCAAATTGGTCATATTGTTGAAAGATGCTTTGAATTGATTGGTTATCCTGCTGGTTACATCAAAAATGGGGGTAATAGTCAAAGGCAAATTGGTTTTAAATCCAATTTTAATGCTAATTGTGACATTAAAACTGGAGAAAAACAAGCTTCCACTTGTAATTCTCCAAACTCTTTCACCACTAAACAAATGCAGAAGCTCCTTAATCTGATCAATGACACCTCTGGCAACACTCAATCCAATATGGCAGGTGGAATATCTTTCTTTAATGATAATGTGTGGTTCAATATTAATTTTTCCAAGTTTTTTTGTGGCAACTCTAAATTTATTGTCAAAACCATCACTTTGGGATGTATCATTGATTATGGGGCAAACCAACACCTTACCACTTCCACAGCTAGTATGTGCAATGTTGTTGACATCTCTAATCTCAACATTTCGGTTGGTCATCCCAATGGCACTATTGCCAATATCAGTCACAATGGTGACCTCAAACTTTCTAATAATGTTGTTCTTCATGATGTGTTGGTTGTGTCTGGATATTGTGTTAGTTTACTTTCTGTTAACAAACTTATCAAAGATAGTAAGTTGTTTGTTGGTTTTGATGAGGATAAATGTTATATTCAGGACTTGGCCAAGGGGACCACTCTGGGGACTGGTAGTGAATCTAGGGGGCTTTACTTGTTTGATGACCTTAAGACTAAGATCTTAGGTACTATTAATTCTACTATGACTTTTAATACCTCCAAAGATATCTGGCACTGCAGACTTGGTCATCCTTCTGACCAAGTGCTCAATGCTCTCAAAACTAACCTCAAACTTTCCAAAAACACCAACATTTCTGTTTGTGAAACTTTTCATAGGGCCAAACAAACAAGGGAACCCTTTCCATCGAGTGACCACAAAACCAGCCATCTTGGTGACCTGGTTCACTTGGATTTGTGGGGTCCTTACAAGGTTCCAAGTAAGGAAGGGTATAAATACTTCCTTACCATTGTGGATGATTACTCTAGAGCTGTGTGGAATTACCTTTTGAAATCTAAGGATGAAGTTTTTGATTAGTTAACTCAATTTATTAATCTTGTTAAAAATGAGTTTGATTCCAAAATCAAAATCTTTAGATATGATAATGGGACTGAATTTGTTAACAACAAAGTACACACTCTGCTCTCTTCTTTGGGTATTATCCATCAGACCTCTTGCTCTCATACCCTTCAGCAAAATGGGATTGCTGAAAGGAAACATAGACACCTTCTTAATGTTGCCAGGAGGCTTATGTTTCAGGGTGGGATTCCTATCAATTTTTGGTCTGAATGTATTTTGACTGCTGTTTATTTGATTAACAGGCTTCCATCTTCTATCTTAAATGGTAGGTCCCCCTATGAATTGCTCTATGGCAAAAAAACCCAATCTCTCTCATTTAAAGTGTTTTGGATGTCTGTGTTTTTCTACTTGTCTGAATAACAGTGACAAACTCACATCTAGGTCTGAAAAAGTGTGTTTTAATTGGTTATTCTTCTTTTAAAAAGGCTTACAAATTGTTTAGCTTAGATAATAGAAGAATTCTTTTCTCTAGGGATGTGAAGTTCTATGAAAATGTATTTCCTTTCAAAATGAAAAACAATAGTGGAAAGGACTCAACTGATGTAGTTGTTACAAGTGATGTTGATCTCTTAACATTCTTTGATAACCAAACACATGCAAGTCCCAATGATGATGAGAGAGCAACACCTGGTTTGGATGGTAGGGTTCACCCCACTATTGATGATGCCCCTGTGCATCATCAAGAGGAGAACTCTGCAACCACCATTAGGTGAAAATGTGCAATCCTGCTCTAAGGGCAACTTTGAAAATGAAAATTCCTCTAATTCTTTCATTGAGCATAGTGGGGACCATCCTATAGATGAGGAGCAACCTGTTAGAAAGTTTAGTAGATCCACTAAACTGTCTGCTAAACTTAACGATTTTGTCCTTGATAGCAAGTTTAACTATGGTATAGAGAAGCATGTTAATTACTCTAAGCTGAACACTACCAATTTCTGTTTTGCTACCACTCTTAATCAATCTATTGAGCCATCCACCTACTATGAAGCTGTGAAGGATAGTAGGTGGGTTGAGGCTATGAACAATGAAATTGAGGCCTTGTTAAGGAACAGTACTTGGACTTTATGTGATCTACCTGCTGATAGAAAGGCTATTAACAATAAACGGATCTATAAGATTAAATACAAGTCCTCTGGTATTGTTGACAAATTTAAAGCTAGGGTTGTTGTTAAAGGTTATAGTCAAAGGGAAGGCATTGATTTTGATGAGATTTCAGTCCTGTTGTTAAAATGGTTACTGTTAGGTGTCTTATTAGCATAGTTGTCTCTAATGAGTGGCCCCTTTTTCAACTTGATGTTAACAATGCTTTCTTATATGGTGATCTTGATGAGGACATTTATATGGCTCTTCCTCTGGGTTTCAATTGCAAGGATAAAGGTAAGGTGTGCTAGCTTAATAAAGCTTTGTATGGTCTCAAGCAAGCCCCAAGACAGTAGAATGCTAAACTTACCACTGTCTTGGTTGAGCATGGCTTTGTCTAAAGTAAGTTTATCTACTCCCTTTACACTAAACAGAATGGTAACATGTTTATTGATCTTCTTGTTTATGTTGATGATTTTATCATCACTGGTAACTGTATTAAGGAAATTGAATCATTTAAAAGCTTTCTAAAAACCAAATTCATGATCAAAGACCTTGGCATTATGAGATATTTTTTGGGTATTGAGGTCCTTGAAAACTCCAATGGGATCTGCATGACCCAAAGGAAGTACTGTCTTGAACTTATTCATGAATTTGGGCTTCTTGCTGCTAAACCAGCAGCAACTCCTTTACCTGAAAACTGTGTTTTGGCTGTTGATGAAAGCAAAGATGATAAATTTCTCTTGAACATTTTTTAGTATCAAAGATTACTTGGGAGACTCATTTACCTGACTCATACTAGACCTGACATTTCTTATGTTGTTCATTGTCTTAGCCAACACATGCATGCACCCCTTCAGTCTCACCTTAAAGTTGCCTTGAGAGTTATTAGGTATCTTAAAAACTCCCCTGGAACTGGTATTCAGTTCTACAAGGATAGTTCTTTAAGACTATCTTGTTTCACTGATGTTGATTGGGCCAAATGTCTTAAGATCAGGAAATCTATGTCAGGGTACTGTGTTTTTCTTGGAAGGTCTCTTGTCTCTTAGAAGAGCAAGAAGCAACCCACAGTATCCAGATCTTCAGTTGAGGCTGAGTATAGATGTATGGCAAGTGCCACTTGTGAGGTTATTTGGATCACTAATTTGCTTAGTGATCTGAGGATCAAGTCCTTGTTTCCTGTTGCCCTTTATTGTGATAGCAGTTCTGCTATACAGATTGCTGCTAACCCTGTTTTTCATGAGAGGACTAAACATTTTGAAGTTGATGGTCATTTGGTAAGGGAAAAGGTTCAGGATGGTGTTATCAACACCATCAAGGTTGCTTCACTTGATCAAACTGCTGACATTTTTACTAAGGCTCATGGCATTAATCAACACCTTAAACTATGTAAACAGATGAGACTTGTGAACATGTTTGGTAAATGATATTTCTGCTCTCTCCTTTGTCAGATTGAGGAAGGGTGTTGGTTTGTCATGTCAATCTTCCAAAGGATGCATTATACTTTGCATTGTGTTATATTCTTATTTTTAGGTTTTGGTTATGGCCTGTTTACTCTTGGTGGGCTATTTACTCTTGGTGGGCTTTGTGAACTGTTGAGGCCTTTTACCTTCTGAAGCAATATAACCCTAGTCTTTGATTAGGGTTTTCTTTTATCACTTCATTCGTAACACACACACATATCTGTGTGTGCGGAGCTCTCTCTCTCTCACCAAACCATGGAGGTTGGCCTGTGAGTTTGATTATCTCCATCTTGTATAGCTGAGTGTTTGAGTGATCGTTTGTATGTGAGGGAGAACGGATCAACCTAGTTGGGACGTTTTCATCTTTTCTTTTGTAATCGTTTGATTAGCATCCGTTTGGGGACTAATCTTTATCAGTTTTGTTTTGTACTTTGATTCATAATAAAATACACTAAGGGGTGGTTGGTTGGGTGTAAGATCTCTCTTGATTCTGTGATATTATGTTTTTGAAAAACTTTCACGTTTGGTCCCTATCGTTTACACCAAATATCAAGTTTGGTCCCTATCTCAAACTAAGTGCACAGATCGTCCCTATCGTTTACACTTTGGATCAAAATTGGTCCCTATCTCAAACGGGAGTTAGTTTTGCTCGTTAACTTTTGGACGTATAGGGGTAGTTTAGTCTTTTACTCTTTTTAGTTGCATTAAATACAAAAATCAACTCACTTATTCTTTTCATCTTCTCTCTCACGTCTCTCTATCTCACGTGTCTCTCTCTCTCCTAAATATATCATCATCACCAACTCATCTGGAAATTTCCCCAACATAAATCTGGAAATTTCTATGTTCATCATCTCTCCTGTTTAACACAGACGCAACCCAACATAAAGTATCATAACCCGGTCCACATAAACCTAATCACTAAAACAAACGCAGCCACCAAAAACATTGTAAACTCCGTCTCTTCATTTCTCCCACAATCTCTATCATCATATTTCATCTGCCTCTCTCTATCTCTCCATCTCAAATAATCACATCCAAAAACCAAAATAGGTCCAACTAATCTCCATTCAAATAATCACAAACGCAGCCCAACATAAAGTATATATTTCATCCGCCTCTTTCTATTTAGTCCAACTTTTATGTACCGTGACCTGACCAAGAACAATTAATCTCCATTCGAATTAGTCACGTATGCACACGGCGTCAAGATCCACAAAATGGGTCTCGGGTAGGTTTATATATGATTGTTGCATGTCGGTTTTTTTTGTGGTTGAATTAAACGAAAAGTAGAAAGAGTGTAACAATCTTGTTATAATTCTTTCTTCCACCTTCGAAAAATAAAGATGGGTGAAACCAAACATGGATCTGTGATGCATTCCTCTTTCGTTTTTAGATCTCAAAAGATCTATGGTATTGATATATCACAAGAAAAGAGTAATCTGAGATCTAAGTTTTCTGTTTTATTTTTCGAGTCTTCATTATTTGTTGTTAGATAGAAGTGACGGGGGTGTTGTGATGGTGATGGTATTGATGCCATGGTGACGGTGATGGTGATGGGGGTGGTGTGATGGTGATGATATTGTTGCCATGGTGATTGTGATGGAAAGTCAAGGGTGATGTTCTTCTTGTTTGTTTTCTTATTCATGGTTGCTGTAATGGCGATGGGGGTGTTGTTGCGATGGGGGTGTTGTTTTCGTATTCATGGTTGCTGTAATGGTGATGGGTGTGTTGTTGCGATGGGGCTCTGTTTATAAAAGCCACCAGATCTTTCACAATCCTTGGCTCGATATTCTGTCTGATACTTTTGGGTGGATTTGATGTTATTGATGGTTTTGGGAATTACAATCATTAATGTGAGGTTAATGGATGATGGAGGAGCAGGGTAGGAGAGAGAGATGGAGATGGAGATGTGAGAGAGAGAGAGAGAGATGAGATATAAAAGAAAAGAAAATTGTGATTTTTAAGTATATAAAAATATAACAAGTAAATGACCGAAATGCCCCTCCTCTCTCAAGACTTAACAGCCAAAATTAACCCTCATCCAAGATAAGGACCAATTTTGATCCAAAGTGTAAACGATAGGGACGATCTGTGCACTTAGTTTGAGATAGGGACCAAACTTGATGTTTGGTGTAAACGATAGGGACCAAACGTGAAATTCTTTTTATGTTTTTTAACATAATTACAGTCGATAAAATGGAGGAGCTTGAAATTCAAAACACACAAGTAACATACAAAAAAATATGTTCTTCTTTCTAAGTTTTCTAACAGCAAGCTAAAAGATAATATCATAACATCAGTCCACTTCCAATTTCAATGTGATAGGCAAGGTCATGAACTTCTGAACTTCTAATTGTGAGCTTGATGAACAATATAATCAAAGTTAAACCTATTAAATATATTTTATTAACATTTAATGAGATAAAAGATCTTTTTTTTTAATATCATCAACTTTCACTGTACCTTTGGTTTTGCCAACTTTGGCTATATTTTTGGTAACCAAAGCCGAATAACTATCTGTTTGCAGGAGATAATTAACCGGATAAAAACATACGGTAAATTCATTACGAGTCTACTATCAAGTTAATTAGCACATCAACCACTCTACTACCAAGTTAATTGAGTTATATTCTCATGCATTGCTTTCCAACTTTTATAACAGATTCATACACACTTGTTGTTCATACTTAAGAATTAAGATCATATCAATCACCTAACATAGCTCGATGTCTCGATTCGTCTTTAAACAATGAGTAAGTATGTTATGTGCTACCAAAAACACAAAATGATACAGATCAAGAGTAAGACAATTATGCGCTAAACAAATGGTCCGAGTTACTATACTCGCTACGACCGACTAGAAAAAGCGGTAAATGTTACGATGATAATTTAAAATTTTGATTATTTTGCTTAAGCTATATAGAAATCTTGACACGACAGTGTGAACCTATAAGTTAGAAACTAGAATGTAAAGTTTCTCTTTAAGTAATTAAAATTTGACAAGTTGAACAAGATGATGTATTTGGTTTGGTAAATATGTTATTCCTTAAAATAGAAGTACACGGTTTCAATTAGAGGTGGCAAAACGGGCGGACGGGCGGCGGGTAAAACGGGCAACGGGCTAAACGGGCGGCGGGTTAAACGGGCGCGGGCTAAATGGGCACGGGCGAAACGGGCGGGCAAAATGGGCGGGCTAAACGGGCGCAAGCTAAAAAAGGAAAAAACATATAAAAACCTACAATTAAAAAATAAAAATACTTGTTTGAAAGCCCGGGATAAAAAATTTAATAAAAAATATTCGTCGAGTATACTAATTTATATTTTACAAGTGCGCCCATTAAGCCCATTTAGTTTCTTACATATGCGCCCGTTTAGCTCATCCATTATAAAGAATGGGCAAAAAATGCCCTATCCTTTTTTAAAAATGGACAAAAAGTGCCTATATGTATCCAAATAAACAAAATTTACCACCTCTAGTTTCAATCTTACCAAATCTCACACTTGCATCTTTTTTATACCTATATGAATATTTGGCAATTTTTTCTTTCCTGCTAAACATTTACTATCGATTTGTAGGTAAATGGTTGGTCTTCAAGACCTCACATCACAAGCATGTTATTTTGCATTGTTTTGTGATTCATCGTATTAGTTTTTACTTTTAGTCTATGTTTCGTAAACATTTCCAAAGTTTACTCGTACTCCTTCCATGAAAACATCAACGCGACCTGCACCCTGCATGTACGTGTCACAACAATGCTAACACATTGAATTTAGAAATCGCGCGTTGTAAAGTACACAATACTATTGCGTTTGACATCTTGGGTTTTATGTATGCATAAAATCGGATGTACACGCAATATTAAAAATATCCATATTCAAGTAGAAATGTTCATACAATCTTGAACCTAGATGGGTTGGAACGATTGGACACATGATTGTGTTTAAATACTTGTATTTGAAACAATACAATAAGGTGACAATTGATTCATTGGTAAGTATAACAACTCTTAAGCTAGAAGTTGCGTGTTCAAACCTACCAATGGCAGAAATTCTGCTTTTTTATGTCTGTGCTTTTACATATTTGAATTATCATAGCGTTTCATTACATGCAATCACCCATTACATCAAAACCTTTTATTTTCATTCATTAGAGGTCCCTTCTTTTTAATCCATTACGTCCCGTAATGGAATGGGAATTACACAAAACCCCTTATTAATTACCCATCAAACAAAATATATACATCATCAAAGGTTATTTTAGTTTTTTCATTTTTAATTACATTCCACTTTATCTTTACAACCAAATATAATTACAATTTTAATCAATCATTTCATTACTTCATTTATTCCATTACAATATTCATTACATTCAATTACGAGTTCATTTCGTCAAACCAAACATACCCTATGTGTAAAAAGCATCATGTATTTTACATTTGCTTCTTTACTACTGTATTACTTTTGATTTATTTCCAGTTAAACTTTTACTTCGTAATATACTACCTGAAGCGGTGGAGCTTCTGAAGAGAATTCAACGCGTTATGAATAGCAACGTTATGACACCTAAATCCACAGATGTGATTTTTCATAGAATTAGTTTCGCTATTCAGAAAGGGCTTGCGGCGCAGCTTGTTGCTCGCTTGCCTTCTACAGCTGTGTAATTAGTGAAGTGAAATTTTGTTGGTTTTAAGTTCGAAAATTAATCGGAATTTCCTTACCAACTTTCGCAATACTTTTGGATTTACATTTTAACCAAAGCCGAATCAATTTTTGTTTGTTGAAGAAAAACGCGTTGTGCAGGAGATAAGTAAGTAACAGGATAAAATCATGCAGAACATCAACAATTTGTCAATTTTCCTTTATGTTATGGTCTACGGTAGAAATCCCAAAATGACAAAATGTTACTGAGATACATCTTAAAAACTGATAGCTTTACATAAATTCACACAATCCCTCTACTATCAGGTTAATTTAGTTACATTTTCATTTTGTTAGTCATATAGTGTTTCGGGCGTATTACTCTTCAGTGAGGTTCAAATACCAAAGTTAAACATAAAATTAAACATTATTTATCATTTGGGTTGGTCACGGAGGTTTACCTACGACTTTAGACTATCCTTGGTTCGTACAGTCGGGTTTCCCGTTTACCCACAAGTGGCCATAATGGACGAGCAAAAGAATAATCGCCTCGGAATTAGTCGGCTCGCATCGCTCTCAACTTTTTCTGAAACCCGTTATCTATCTCATCTAATAAGCATCGTGATCAATGATTGCTTTGGGCGTAATGAACTTGTGAACTTTGGTTGGTAGGCTTGATGAACAATTCAAACAAAATTAAAAGCTATTAAATTTAGTTTAATTGAAGCCGAATAAACACTGACGATCATGGTGGATATGGCACATTGAGCATTTTTGTCAAGTTTTATAATTTACAAAGTATCATATATGAGGCTCCATTTAAATTATTTGCTGCCGAAAAAACAAAAAAACATTGCTTTTTTGAAAATTCCTTAAGTTGTTTTGGATATTAAACTTTATTTGGATAGATTAATCTCCACTATCTATATTTATTTTAATCTAATAGATATGATTAAAAACAAAATATATATTTTCACCCTCTTTTTTCAAATATCAATATCTCTTAAATCGTTAATCGTTATGCGAAAAAACACACCGTTAGGAAAAACATTTAATTATATTTCTATAGATATATGCTATATGATACACTTTTAACAAATTTTTTTTTCATTTTTTTCACGTTTTCGAAAATTATCATATATGATACTAATATCATATATGATATGTCACCAGTATTATATATGATATAACCTATCATATATGATAAAAACTAATATCATATATCGGGTTTGAGCCTATACCTAGCTTCCTCGACTAACGTCGAGTGCTTTGCCTAAATCTACGACGTTTATCTAAGTGGCATCAACAATTTATGGTGTTTTTTTAATCATATCCCTCGTGTTCTGGAGATCCAACTTTGAGTTGGGTTTCTTCGTTATATATAGATAATTTTGAGAAAAGTAGATTAATAAGATCGAGTAAGGTCGTAGGTTCGAAGCAGTGTAACCTACGTACACTTATTTTTAATATATTTATATTTTGGTGTTCTCAATACTAGTTTTAATGTTTGTGCATGCACGGGAATTGAACATACAGGATAAATTCAATAATAATTTCGTCATTGCGATTTTATGTATATTATATATATTTTTTTAAAACATCTAATGCTTATATGTTTTATTATATTGTTGTTTTACTATGCACCGTGTAAATTTATAGAAATTCACCCTAATTTTGTATTTTTCGAATTTATACTCTTTTTACTTTTAATATTTTTATTATAAATAGTTATATCTTAATTATTAATTAACAAACTATTTACATCAACCTTATCATTTTCTAGACATTGTGTATTTAGTAACACATAACGACTTTGAAAAAATATATGTTTTTATAATATGTAAAATCTCATCTATTTATATTCATCTTACATCGATTCTAAGGTACTACATTTATTTTGACATTTATATTCATGTTAATAATAATTTACATAAATTACTGCTTGACTTTGTTAATTATCAAAATATAAATAGACAATAACTTTTGTTTTTATTTTAATATTTATAATCAATTGACTTATTAAATTTTTTAATATAACATATATGTTATATATTTAAAATATGAAGTTCAAAGGGTATAAAGTTTAAGGGATTATTTTATTTATTTTATAAACTTACTAAAAAGTATGGAAAATTATAAGTTTACACTTAAGTCCATCTTATTTATTTAAAATTCAACCACTAATGTTTTATTAATCACCTCCTCTGATGACGTATAGTCCCCAGCCGGGTCAGGAACCCGGCCCACGGGTACTACCCGTATCCGGCCCATCGCAGATGGGTGGGAATTATGTCATTTAAGATTGTGGGCTTGGATGAACAGTCGCACACACGTGTGCGGCCCACGGCCCGGCACGACCGGTACAGGGTTAGACAGAATCATATTCTGTCTATGAATAGGATTTACCCCAAAGAAGAGGATATTTACTCACCATAATTAGAAGATAACAATCAATCTACTTCTGATACTTATCCTTTCCTTGGGGCCAAAGTATCAGTGACAGCCCACTAGGGTTTCACTGCCTATAAAAGGAACCCCCAAGGGTTCCACAAAGGTATTACGTTCTATACTCTCAACTCACTCGATTCTCATAAACCCTAAGCCGATACTTACTCTCACACCGGAGTCTAATCGTGGGAAACATTCCCACGGTAAGTCTAACGCGTGTTGTTTAGTGTGCAGGATCCCAACCATGTAGTTCACTTGGTGCAGGAGCCGGAGCCCAACCAACCCGAATTAAGCCTAATTCGGGTCTAGCAAGGATCACCCAACTTTTGCATCAACAAGTTGGCGCCATTCGTGGGACCCATTACACTAAGCTAGAGCAAAATCTCATCTTAAACTCTCAATGACGAAGGGGCATCCGCAAGCTAATCCCAGGAACATAAATCCTGGAAATCGGAAGTCCCAGGGGGAAGGGATACTCATCCCCAATCAATCCCCTAGCCGTCCAACAGGCGGACAGAACAACCGCAGTGGTTTTCAGTCTATGGGAGTAACGAGCACGATCTCTATGACTCCTCCACCTACTTCGACCCTGGACAACCCTGACCCAGGGAGTGCGCCCAATCCCCCTAACAAGGAGCCGCGCAGACCATCGATTGAGGAAGAAGTAGAAGTCCAACCACTCAGCGAGGAAGATCTCACTCGGGTTCTCACGCATAACTTTGATAGGATCATCCCAGGGATTGCATCAAGGTTGAATCTAGGAAGGAACCTCCAGTCCAGACTCAACTTTGGTAACGCCGGACAAATCACCTCTTCCCAAAATCAGAGGAAAAGGAAGACCCGGCCTCAGGAGCGGAGCCTCTTCTAGGAAACTCCCCAACCTAGGAATGTGTTTGAGCGCATAGGGGATCGCCTAATACATGAACTAACTCAGTCTCAAGAAGGTGGAGAGAAGTTCGACGGTTCACCCGAGCGACAAGACCGGGAACAGACCAGAGCTGCTCGCCGCACAAGTGTGTGGGATCGGATGAACACTGGAAAGAAGACTCCTGGCTCTTCTCAAAAGAACGGTCCTCACTCAAGAGATGGGGCACCACCCCTTTCTCCGGATCCATCAGGAGAGGACTCGGATGACCATCCGCCCAAGCGTCGCCGGCCTAGGCGTACCCCTCCACCGCCACCAAACGATGATGAATATTATGGTGGCCCCTATTATCGGGAGGCGGAAGCGGAGGATCTTTCCCGCCCGTGGTGTGACCCGTGGGAAGACCCTAGGCTCACCCGTCCATGGGCGGATCCCATGGAAGATCCTTTTACTCTCCGTATACGGAACTACTCCGAGGACACAAAACATCGCATCCCGCGCGTGTGTCAAGACCTATGATGGAACTGGTGATCCGGATGATCACCTCAAAATATTTGATACGCAGGCTAAAATTGAGCGATGGCCCATGCCTATATGGTGCCAAATGTTAAATTCAACCTTGATGGGCAATGCCCGTGACTGGTTTGAGGGACTCCCTCCACGAAGCATTGATAGCTTCACGGAATTACGCACTGCGTTCAAGAATAATTATACTCAGCGGAAGAAGTATAATAGGGATCCGGTCTCATTGGAAACTGTCAAGCAACGGCCGAGGGAGTCTACAGAAGCCTTCACTGAACGCTTCAACGACAAGTGCACACGCACAAAGACAATGCCGGAACTCCTGAAAATCTCTGACTACATGCACGCCATAACAGACAGGGAATTAATCAGGCGTCTCAACGACAAGCGTCCGGAGAGATATGATGATCTCATGGAAAGGGTCAGAAACTTCATAGAAGGGGAAACGGCGGTTGCTGCGGCTTACCCTTCAAAAGGAAACGGCTACCGATCGAATGACCAGTCCAGGAGGCAATCGGGCGGTCAAAGCAATCAGAACAATAGTAGGGGCTCAGACTATAAGAGCCAAAAAAAAAGGAGGACGGCCGGACGATAAGTTTACCCCCCCTAAAGATGTCCTACCGGGAGATCTTGCTGACGGAAGGGGCAAATTTTCCGAGGCCTCCCCAATTGACAACTCCGCCGGACCGTCGGCAAGGCAATCGCTTCTGCGAGTTCCATAATGACAAGGGCCATGGCACGGAGGAGTGTATCCAGCTCAAGAAGCACATTGAGTCACTGATCAAATTAGGTAAACTCAAGCATTTGGTTAAGGATTGGAAGGATGGAAAATACAACAAGAAGTATGACAAGAAGGATCCCCAAAAGGACAAACCTTCAACCATATACATGATCCAATCCAGACAACGCCGCACGAGGCATAAAATTGGCCAAAAAATTTCGCGCGACAGGGAAATCTCATTCCCTCCCATTACAGCAAGCGATGTGATTGATGCGCCTCTCACTATTGAGATAAGCATTGGAACACACAATGTTCGTCGCATGTATGTGGATGGAGGGTCATCAGCAGAAGTACTGTACGAACACTGTTTTGTGCAGTTACGGCAAGAAATAAGAAGCCAATTAGTACCAGCCACGGCGCCGCTCACTGGCTTTAGTGGAGACACCATCTGGCCGATAGGGCAATTGCGTCTGCTTGTAACCATTGGGAATGAGGAGCACTCCACTACTGCGTGGATGAACTTCATGGTGATACGCTCACATTCTCCGTACAATGGGATCATAGGCAGACCAGGTATTCTGGCTATACGGGCGGTACCTTCCACGGCACACGGAATGATCAAGTTCCCTGTTGAGGGAGGAATCGTCACCATTTACAACACAATCGTACCAGCATCCGAGTGTCATACCGTGACAACACCGGCTCCACCTGTTCCACTCAAGGATGGGTCACCACCTCCCAATTGGAGGGTGGCAATCCATCCTGACTATCCGGAACAGGAGGTATCTATAGGGGGGCGCTCTCGGATAGTGGCAAAAGGGCCATGTGCTCTCTTTTAAGTGCAAATCTAGATATATTCGCATGGGAGCCAAAGCATATGACAGGCGTACCACGCGCGATAGCAGAACACAAGCTCCAAATCCGCCAGGGGTACCAACCCGTCAAGCAAAAGAAGCGCGGCCAGGCGCCTGAGCGCAGCCAAGTGATATTGGAAGAAGTACGGAAACTAGTGGACGCAGGTATCATGCGCGAGGTGTACTACCACGAGTGGTTATCCAATCCGGTCATGGTCAAAAAACATGACGGAAGTTGGCGCATGTGTGTGGATTTCACGGATCTGAACAAAGCCTGTCCATAGGATTGTTACCCGTTACCGGAGATTGACTGGAAGGTGGAATCCCTATGTGGATATCCCTTTAAGTGCTTCCTAGACGCATATAAAGGAAGTCATCTTGATGAGATGGCATTTATACATGATCTCATCGTTCTTTTCGGGCTTTAAATGCATAAAAATGTCATAAGAATACCATATATATGCTAGTGTTTGTTTACTTGTGTATTTTAGGTATGGATATCGTGAAAAAGACAAAAGATCACAAGTTACAAGGAAAAACGGACACGAGAAACGAAGCCGTGCAAAGAACCGGGCCCTAATCATGGAATTTTCAACAAAATACCTTGAAGACTTAAAGACAAACAAGATTGATCCTCATTTATTGAAGAAATGACACTTAAAACCCTTGTATATTCATAATTACAGGTTTGGTCCCTTAAGTTTGTCAAAATTACACAAATGGTCCTTCAACTTTAAAGAAATGGCAAGATTAGTCCCTCAACAAATCAAAATTGCCAACAATGGTCCCTCATGAAGCCAAAGATACATTGAAGACCTTTGAAGATCAAGAATGTCCAAGATCAGCCCTTGAAATATCTCAAAATGGCAAAATTAACCCTTGCAATCCTTTTTCCAAAGTTTTATGCCAAAAGTGACAAGTGGTGAAACTTATTTGCAAAGGGAAATATGTTTTTAGGCTGAAAGACTTTGTTTACCCAAAGTACCAAAGAACAAGGACTGAAAGTGTGCATATGAAACATTTAAACTGAAAATGCGCCAAACACCTTTCTTTCCCCCAAAATCGGATCAAACAACTTACTATTCACCCTTCATCCACCTAGTTTTTACCTCACTTAAAACATAGGGTAAATCAAAATTACCCATACCCACGTGTGATTCACACATGCAGAATCACATCCCACACACAAAACCCTCATCTCCACTCACCAATAGGCCCCACCATTCAAACCCGTCCACCAATCAAAACACAACTTAGGCTCCAAGCTTAGCCACGTGTCAAGATCAACAGCTGACACTCATTGCTTCATCACAAAGCTATTTTAAACGGTTTGGATGCATTTTGGACAGCTCACATCAAGAAAACGTCTAGAAGACCAAGGGCATTTTAGAGAAATCAGTTCTAGGGTTTGTGAATAGTGTTTAGCCATGCATTTGCCTATAAAAGGAGACCTCAACATGTGAGAGTCCATTTGTTCCAGTTTTAGGCTATCAATCTTTGTAATTCCTTTTTAAGTAATAAAATTTGATTTTCTGAATTTTGAGAAATCTTGTTCTTGTTTATTAATAGTTTGGTGTTGGAATAGCCTAATTCTGAGTTCCATTTATATGTTTGAAGGTTTTTGAGGCAAGGTTTTAGTTGATAAAGCTTGTGTTTCAAAAATCAGAAAGTGCTTTGTTATTTGATCTCACCTTATTTTTTGTTCATCTTAGCAGCATTGGAAGCTGGTACTTGTTTTGCTAGTACCTCAGCTCAAACAATCCAGGCCCTGGATGTAGGTCTTGGAGGTTTGCACCTTCTTCCCTTTTCATTTTCTCTTTAAGTTTCTGAATATTTCTGATTTTTGTGGATTTATGCTTGAATCTGTGTTATTGTGGTTGATTATTGTTGATTTGGTTTGATTTGATGTTATTGAGGTGTTACTGATCTGATTTGTGGGTTGAATCTTCATAAACCTTTGAAAATTTGTGAAATCAAGTTTTAAAAGGGTGTTTGGGATTACTGCATAAGTTGGATTTGTGGTTTGTTAAGTGCTTGAGTGTTGTATGCAAGTATTGGTATCTGTTATTTGGGAGCATATGTTCATCTGTTTGCAGGTTTTGTGGTCTTGAACACATTGATTCATAGATTGGCTATAAAATCTTCATAACTTGGTAAAATTGGCTAGGATTTTGAGGACACCTAGATCTAAGCATAGGTTAAGGGTAACAAGTGCTAAATCATAGTTAGTCACACCAGGGTAGAAATATTTGAGGCTTGAAATTGGATCAAGTGTCAAGTATATCAGCAAACTGTTTCTGCATATTGTTCATTGTTCATCAGTAACTTCTAGTGCTTTGATCTTGTTGATTTGTTTGATTCATTGTTTGATTCTTGTTGCTTTGTGTTTATTGTTAGTTTATATAGCTTGTGTATGCATCTGGTTAAGTTTGGTTGGCTTATTTTGCTTAAATCTGCTTATTAAGTGCTTAACTGCTTATTTGCATATCTGGAGCATATCTGTGGACTGTTTGGCTTATTGTGGCTTATTGTGTGGATCATTTTGTGATTTTATTGTTGGTATTGACTCATTGTGGTTCACTGATCACAAGGGTGCCTTTGTTTCCAATTGAATCAAACCAGAACTCTCAAATAAGCTTGGTCAATTAGTCAAAGCAGTGGGAACTCCTTTCCCCTGCTGGTTGCCACTGATAGTGCAATTTTGGTGTCAGCTTATCAATAAGCTATAATAGCTTATTCCAACCAGCAACAACTTTGTTTTTGTAATAGGTGCTCATATTTTGACCCATTTGTTCATACTGGAGCATTTGGGTGGTTGACTTTTAGGTTTGACTAGAAAACCAACTCCTTTGACTTTCACATAAGTTCATTTGTGCTTATTCTGGCTTATTGGTTGTGCTTATTGGATTTTTGTTGATTGATATTGCTTATTTAGTCCATTTGAAAGCTTTTGCAAGTTGAATCAGCCTTTGGGGTGCATTATTTCTCAAAAACGACTATTTTGTCGTTTTGTGGATTTTTGCTTTTCTATTTTCTGGCTTATTGAGTGAGCTTATTGGAAATTTCTTTTGACAGATCTCTTAAGCATCCTAAAAGAGGGTTGTGTGTCAAATTAGAGCTTATGGCATTAGCTTATGGCTTAATGGGCTGAAAAGCCCAATAAGAATAAGCTTTGTGTTCAATAAGCTGTGATAAGCACATTTTCAGCTTTTGGGCCTTTAGAGTTTTGTTCTTAGAATTAAATTTTAAGTCAGATAGGGCTTTTCCAAGTCAATTGGGCCAAGTTTGACTTTTTGGGCCCAAAAGCCCATTTAGGTTGACTGTTTTTGGATTTGGCCCATTTAAGGGCCCATTAGGGGTATTTTGGTAATTTCACTTTGATTTTCTGATTATTTAGGTTAAAATAAACTAGTTTGCAAGTTTTTAGAATTTTATATAATTTTTGGATTTTTAATATTATTTTATTATTATTTTATTATTATTTTTAAATTTTCACATTTTCCAACTTTTAACATTTTTCTTAGGTTTAATACATTAAAATAGGAATTTAGCAACTTTTAGAATATTTTTATCACTTTTAGATTAATTTTTATAATTATTTTAAGTTTTAATAGTTTTTAAATCATTTTAAATAGTTTTTATTAGTTTTAAAATTTCTAAAAATAGTTTTTAATCATTTTAGGTCATTTAAGAGGTTTATCAATTGAAAAATCTTTATTTGGGCTTTTTGATAATTTATTTGATTTTTAGGGCTTTAATTAGCATTTAAAAATTGAATATTTAATTATTTAAAAGATTTGAAAGAGTTTTGATCATTGGTAAACTCTTAGTTTATTATTTTTTGATTTTTGGTGAATTTTTGGTAATTTTTAGAATTTATTTTTTATTTTTGTGGTTTTTAAGGTTCTACGTTTTAACTTTCTAATAGTGATTTTTTTGTTGATTTTTATTTTTACGTCTTCGTCATTTTCTTTTCTCATCCCCTTCTAAACCAATCATTAATCACAAACATTTAACAAATTTCTCACACACATATACCTCCTTGGGAAACGAACTTGGAATCACACCATTAAGGGTTATTAACACTTGATTTTTCCTAAAATCATTTGTTTGATACTTACCACTACTTACCCTCCTTTCCCTAAAAGAGGTGTAATTTACTACAATCACTTTGGCGCCGCTGCCGGGGAGGTGTGTTGTGATTAATTTGCATTGTTGTTTTTAATATTAACCAAATAGTATTTGTATTAGTAGAACTCTACTAATACGTATTATCGGTTTTCTTGGTTTTTCTTGTACAAATATTATTACTATATTGTATTAAGTATCACAATAAATTTACAATATCTCCAAAAGTGTGAAAACACAACCTTAATTGGGATTTGATCTCCTAATTATTGTATTCGAATCTCAAACAAAAAGAAAAAGGCAAAAATAGATAAATATTTTCGTGAAGCTCGATTTTGAAAGATACAAACTATAAGGTGGGTATAAGGCGGGTATTATAAAATATACCCTAAGGAAAAAGGCTCTTAAGTGCTTCGTGCCGCCTCGTTTCCCCGCTTGCTTGTGATTATTTTGAGATTGAAGGCTAATCGAGGGTTTTGCCGCCCAAAGTATTATTACGTATAGTATATTTGCTTGGTTTCTTTGTGATTAAACCCTCTTGAACAATTTAGTTTTCACCAAAGTTCTAAAGTCATTCGAAGGCATTCACTCCACGTGATCGTTTTCATTCCTTTGAGGCTTCTTTAATCAAGAGTTTGATTCGAGGAGAGATTTTGTAGATTGTTGTCTACAAAGATAAACCAAAATCCAAAAAAATTAAATACCATCAAAAACACAAAAAAATTGAAAATTCACAAAACACCCAAAAAGAATCTTCTTTGCTCACCTCCCATTCTTCGTGAAGTTTATGATCACTCGTAATCAAGCAAAACGAGCTCTTAAACGACTTCAAAAGCAAGCAAATCAAGAAACGTTGATTGTTGAAGAACCTCCAATTGTTGAACCTATTGTAGAACAAGAAGTCGTCATGGCTAATCGTACTATGATGGAGTTGCTACAAGCACCCACCGAAGGTTTTGGAGAGGCTATTGTGATTCCCGCTATCCTTGCGGAGAATTTCGAAATTAAGACGGGTTTAATGTCTATGTTGCAAGCAAATAAGTTTAGAGGTCATGAGAAAGACAACCCGCATTACCATATTAGGAATTTTAACCGTCTCACCGCCACTAGCAATTTTAAGGATGTTCCACATGACGCCATTAAGATGATGTTGTTTCCATACTCGTTGGATGGACCCGCAAAAATTTGGCTCGAGAAAGAACCGCCAAATTCGATTTTGACATGGGCCGATCTCGTTTCTAAGTTTGTGAACAAGTTTTTTCCACCATCTAAAACAACACACTTGAAAAATGAGATTTCACGATTTGTGCAAAGAAATAATGAAAGTTTTTCAATGGCATGGGAACGATTTAAAGAGATGTTACATGAATGTCCACACCATGATTTTACGGAATTACATCAAGTGGATACTTTTTATAATGGGCTTAATGATCATGAACGACATTATTTGAATGCCGCCGCGGGTGGTAATTTTTTGTGCAAGACGGCAAATGAGGCTTTACAAATCATTGAAAATAGATCTAAGGTTTATAACCCTCGTAACACACCGAGTGTTGCCAATATGGGTTCGTCATCTTCGTCACAATCGTCTCGTAGCATTAATGCCTTACATGATGAAGCTAATGAGGAAAATCGGTTTTTTGATAGATTTGCTAATCTAATGTCCCATTGGAAGGCTCAAGAAGCTTCCAATTCCGCTTCGGTTAAAGCGGTTGCTAAGAGTTGTTTATCTTGTGGAGGAGCTCATGATCTTTCCGAGTACATTACCGCGGATGGTAACACTTCGAGTGCTTATGTAGCAACGGTAACTTACAACCAAAACGGTCAAGGTTCCCGTCCAAATCAAGCTCCACCAAATCAAAATGTTAACAATTATCGAAACAACAACCAAGGTAATTACCAAGGCAACACACGCAATTACAACAAGGGGAATTATCAAAGTGGGAATGGACAAATTTCTAATCAAAATCAAAACCGTGATTTTCAAAACACTACACAAGGTTTTCAAAATGCTCACACTAAAAATTTGCAAGGAGAATTTTTGGATTATGCTAAAGCAAATGATGCTAAATTTGATAATATGCAACGTGAGATGATTAGCTTAAGATCCGAGTTAAAAAACGAGCTAAAAAATGAACTTGCTAATGAACTTAAAACTCATGCAAACAAAATGGAAGGAAATGTCCAACGTCTTCAACAAAATCAACAAAAGATAGAATTAGGACAACATGAGATTAAGCAAGAATTATTAAAAGCGGATGCTAGGCAATCAAAATTTGAGGACCGAATGGCTAAGATGTTTGAAGCAATCATGTGTAAACCCTCTTCCTCGGGTGGTCTTCCTAGTGATACCATTGCAAACCCGAAGGGAGAAATGAAGGTTATTACTACACGAAGTGGTAAAACTTTCAAGGAACCAATCTCTCGTCCAAGTACTTCTAAGGAGAAGGAAATCGAGAAAGAACCCGAGGTGATGGTCGAAAAGGAGCACATTACGATCCCACGAAGTACCGCTCATACCACACCTACGGTTGAACCAATACCAATTGTGGAACCCGAGTTTCCAAGGCCGTTGCCTAATGACCAACCCACACCACCTTTACCCTACCCTTCGAGACGAAACAAAGAGAAGTTGCAAGAACGTAACAAACAACAAATCGAGCTTTTTATAAAAATGTTTCAACAAGTGCATTTTGATGTGAGTTTAGCCGACGCGTTGTTGTATATGCCTCGTTTCGCTTCCACTATTAAAAGTATGATGAGCGATAAGGAAAAGCTTTCAAAGCTTGCTAATTGTTCTTCGGTTTATCTTAACCGCATACCGGAAAAAGTTGGTGATCCTGGAAAGTTTCTCATTCCTTGTGACATACAA
Source organism: Glebionis coronaria (assembly GCA_025667525.1). Classification (NCBI taxonomy): domain Eukaryota; kingdom Viridiplantae; phylum Streptophyta; class Magnoliopsida; order Asterales; family Asteraceae; genus Glebionis; species Glebionis coronaria. Next base: position 554,663,727 of record CM046879.1, read on the forward strand.
GATATGAAAGAATGCCTCGCCTTGGCCGATCTTGGTGCGAGCATTAATTTGATGCCATTTTCCATTTGGAAATCGCTTTCGCTTCCGGCTCTCATTCCTTCGAACATGTCCATCGAGATGGCCGATCATTCTACGATTATGGCATGTGGAGTAGCCGAAGATGTTTTTGTGAAAGTGGGGAAGTTCTACTATCCCGTTGATTTTATAGTAGTTGACATCCCCGCGGATCCTCAAGTTCCTCTAATTCTAGGTCGTTCATTTTTAGACACTTCGAGATCGCTTATCGATTTTCATGCGAGAACTATCACTTTGAGATTTAACGAAGAGGAACTTGTTATAAACGCTACTCAAAACTCGAAACCTTCTCATGTTTATGCAATCGCATTGACATCGTTGATGTGGTTTGCGATGAGTTTTCACAAGAAGTGTTAGGTTTTTCCGATAGCTCGTCAAGTGGCAATCCCACTATTTTGGATCCGATTCTTGCTAATTCCACACCAAATCTCACTCCATTCCAAGGAGGCGATTTCACTTCAAATGAAATCGACAATGAAGATGAGGTGTTGATTAGTGATGATACTTCTATTCCACCATTACTTTCGCCGATGGAAGTTATGAGTGTTGAACCAAAATCTTCAATCGAGGAACCACCTATCCTTGATTTGAAAGATCTTCATTCTCACCTTGAATACGCATTCTTGGAAGGTGATGACAAGTTGCCGGTTATTATTGCAAAAGGTCTTGCTAATAATGAAAAAACAGAGCTCTTGAAAGTTCTTAAGGCTCACAAAGGGGTAATTGCGTGGAAAATATCCGACATTAAGGGTATTGACCTAAAATTTTGTACTCACAAGATTTTAATGGAGGAGGACTACAAACCCGCAATTCAAAGTCAAAGAAGGGTGAATCCCAAAATTCACGATGTTATTAAAAAGGAGGTCCTTAAACTCCTTGAAGCGGGAATGATTTATCCTATATCCGATAGCCCATGGGTGAGCCCAATCCATTGTGTCCCTAAAAAGGGAGGAATGACCGTTATTCCTAATGAAAACAACTAGTTAATTCCCACTCGTGTTGTGACCGGTTGGAGGGTGTGTATTGACTACCGAAAGTTAAATGACGCCACTCGTAAAGACCACTTTCCTTTGCCCTTCATGGATCAAATGTTGGAGCGACTTGCGGGAAATGAATTCTATTGCTTTTTAGATGGTTTTTCCGGTTACTTTCAAATCCCTATCGACCCTCGTGATCAAGAGAAGACTACGTTTACGTATCCTTATGGAACGTTCGCTTATCGTAGGATGCCTTTCGGACTTTGTAATGCACCCGGTACGTTTCAACGGTGTATGATGGCAATTTTTCACGATATGATCGAGAAGTCGATGGAAGTGTTTATGGATGACTTCTCGATGTTTGGTAATTCGTTCACGTCATGTTTATCTAATCTCGAGCAAATGTTAAAACGTTGTGAAGAAACCAATCTTGTGCTTAATTGGGAAAAATGTCATTTCATGTGTAAACAAGGAATCGTCTTAGGACATAAGGTGTCGAAGGCGGGGATTGAGGTCGATAAAGCTAAGGTAGACGTCATCGCCAAGTTACCTCATCCCAAAACCGTTAAGGGAGTTAGGAGTTTCCTAGGCCACGCGGGCTTTTATCGACGTTTCATCAAGGACTTTTCAAAAATCTCTCGTCCTATGACACACCTTCTCGAGAAGGATGCTCCTTTTAACTTTAATGAGGATTATGTTAAGGCTTTCGAAACTCTCAAAAGGAAACTTACCGAAGCTCCCATTCTTGTTGCTCCTAATTGGGAATTACCCTTTGAAATCATGTGCGATGCAAGTGATTATGCTATAGGGGCCGTCTTAGGGCAACGTTATGACAAGCATTTTCGTCCTATCCACTATGCTAGTAAGACGATGACCGAGGCTCAATTAAAGTACACCACAACGGAAAAGGAATTCCTTGCCGTGGTCTATGCTTTTGAGAAATTCCGACCTTATCTCGTCTTGACTAAAATCATCGTGTATACCGACCATTCGGCTATCAAGTATCTCTTAGCTAAGCAAGATGCTAAGCCGAGATTGCTTCGTTGGATGCTCCTCCTCCAAGAATTTGATGTCACCGTGCTTGACAAAAAAAGGAGCCGAGAATCTAGCGGCCGATCATCTCTCTCGTCTAGAAGATCCTCACAAAGATGTTTTCGAGAACAAGGAAATTACCGAAACTTTTCCTCTTGAGACTCTCGGTGTAGTGAATTCTAAAGACACAACCCCATGGTTTGCCGACATTGCAAATTACCATGCGGGCAATTTCATAATCAAGGGTATGACGACACAACAAAAACGAAAATTCTTTCGTGACGTCAAGTTCTATTTGGGACGACCCTTATCTCTTTCGGATTTGTGCGGATCAACTCGTTCGACGTTGTGTGTTTGGTGCCGAAGCTTCTAATCCTTAGAGCTTGTCACGAGGGACCCACGGGTGGTCACCACGGTTCTAATCTCACGGCTAAGAAAGTGTTCGATGCCGGTTTCTTTTGGCCTTCTATCTATCGTGATGCACACGCACTTGTTAAGTCGTGTGATTCGTGCCAACGTCAAGGAAAATCGTCTCAACGTGATGAAATGCCGCAAAACATAATTCAAGTATGTGAGATTTTCGACATATGGGGAATAGACTTTATGGGGCCGTTCCCATCGTCTCATGGCAACAAATATATCCTCGTCGCGGTGGACTACCTTTCTAAGTGGGTGGAAGCTAAGGCTTTGCCTACTAATGATGCTCGTGTGGTAGTGAAGTTTTTGAAGCAACTATTCTCTCGGTTCGGAACCCCTCGTGCTATTATAAGCGATCGTGGAACCCATTTTTGTAACGACCAATTTAAAAAGGTTCTAAAGAAATATGGAGTTACTCATCGTCTTTCTACGGCTTATCACCCGCAAACGAGTGGGCAAGTCGAGGTTTCGAACCGAGCTTTGAAGAGGATTTTAGAGAGGTCAATTGGAGAAAACCGTGCTTCATGGTCCGACAAACTCGATGACGCTTTATGGGCCTTTAGGACCGCTTATAAGACACCTATCGGTTGCACTCCTTATAAGTTAGTCTATGGGAAGAATTGTCATTTGCCCATTGAGTTGGAGCATAAGGCATATTGGGCCCTTAAGCATGCTAATTTTGACTTGAAGACCGCGGGAGATCACCGGAAAATACAATTGAATGAATTGGATGAATTAGGAGATAATGCTTATGAAAATTCTTTAATTTTTAAAGAAAAGACTAAAAAGTTTCATGATTCAAAGATTAAAAACCGGGTTTTTAACGTTGGTGATCAAGTGTTGCTTTTTAACTCTCGTCTTAAGATATTTTCCGGGAAATTGAAATCTCGTTGGTCGGGTCCGTTCACCATTACACAAGTTTTTCCATATGGGACCATTGAGCTAGCTCAAGATGATGGTCCTAATTTCAAGGTGAATGGACATAGGCTTAAGCACTACTTTGGTGGGGAAATTCCTTCAATGGTTGCCCTCGACCAAGTCACCTTCCCCAATGATAATTAGCATTGAGGGGATCGAGTCGAGCTCATGACTCGGTAATCAAAAACGAGGTGCCTCGTGGGGGAGATCCCATGCTTATCTTTTATGCTCACTATTCACTAATAAGGGGACTTGTACCCTTTCAACTCGTTGTCTCGTGGTTGTTTGTGATTGTGTTATCTAGATCATCATCATCATCTACGATTGAAGACTCTCGTGTTCGTTTACGTGAGCCTCCATCGTTCGTTTGAAGAAGTTCTTCACGATTCCATGACATATCCTTTATTGTTCTAACAATTATCTTTTAGCATATTTAATAAACGGCTTTAGATATATTGTTGATCACCCTTTCCATGCTAGATCCTAAGCATTCGACTCTTCGTCTCTAGTATGGGGGTGCTCCACCTTTAGACTCGAAACATTGAGGACAATGTTTACTTTTAGTATGGGGGCGGGGGGGTGAATAGGTACTTGCTTTGCTACGCCCTCACGCTTTTCCAACTTTCAATGTTTTGTTTTGCTAATAAGGCTAAAAATGGCCAAATTTTAAAATTTTTCTTAGTTTTTCATAAGTGTTTTTAAGACACGAATGTATATTTTCCGTTGGGTAGAATAAGAGTTAATTTTTGACTTGATGGGCATTTGGAGCCATTTACATTCCTTAACCCGCTCAATTCAAGTTTTACTAGACTTTTATATAGGGAGCTTTAAAACGCGAAAGTCTTAATTCATACGGGTTAAGAACAAGAACTTTTAGCAAGTTCCTATAATTGATTCTAGAAAGTTACTTATCAAGGGAACTATAAAACGCATTCTCTAAACTAGAAAAAGTCCAAGAAAGTGCAAGATCCTATAGGTGTCTTGAAAACCCAAAACTTTGATTTGTTATATTCTTAATGAAAGCTAATCCAAATTTGGCTTAATTTTGACTTGCATGGCTAAGTATTCACGAGTCTCTTTAATTAGAGGTCTTTATATAGTGAAGAACGAGAAATGATAGAGTTAGACAAGTGATCATGCTAAACGTAGAACATGAAAGTGTTCTTTCAAAAACTCATATGTTTTTAATTGTGGCTTTTTCTTCCCATAAGATCAATGCATTAGGAATAAATCATAATTGCAATAAGTAAGGTCGTACGATTTGAAAGGTTACTTAGCCTCTAGCGCAAGATCGTTTAAAAGTTGCTCGGGGTTGAATAGAGTTCATAGCCAAGGCATAACTTATTGAAGCGGGACGCGAAGATTGGCGATTATCCAAAAAGGCCCTAACAAGGCATGAGGAGCTCTATTTTTGCTAAAGATCCAAAGATGATGTGAAGTATCATTATTCCTAAATCAATATGAAGGATCGAGACACACGACGAGAAGCAATTACTCCCCTAAAGATCATGGAGAAAGTCTATCCAAAAAGACCCTAACAAGGCATGAAGATAAATATATCCAAGTCCGAAAAGGAGGCGGATCGTTGTATATCAAAATCCAAAGTAAAGATTGAAGAAAAATGATGAAGTCGTGGTCCAATATGAAGAATCTCTCAAAAACGTCAAGTGAAGAAATTCCAAATATATGAAGAGAAGACCATAATTTCAAGAACGTCTTCCCAAGATTTGAAGTATGAAGTACATGCCAAATATCGGTCCGAGAAAGGTCTCAAATCATGAAACGAGTTATGCCAAGATATGAACTTAAGGAGATACACGAGAAGCCATTTTAAAAGATTTTGTCCTTCGGCTAACTATTGATCAAATCGTGCTACTTTGCTTTCGGACTAATAACTACTCAAATAAGTCAATATGAATCACTTGTGATCCATGACAAATAGATAAAAAAATGCTAGTAACCCATTTCTTTTATAATAACTAGGATTGCGGGAAAAAAAAAAGTATTACACAATTTGGACGTATGAGTAGTGTTAGCATTGTGACTTGTACCAACAATGATCTTGTTTTTTCACTTAGCATGGAATGTATGACAATCAAGGATGACGAAGTTTACTCTAAGGGACATTAACTTGTTTCTATTCTTTGACCCTAAAAGTCACTTTTTGTGATGAAAATCATACATTATGTCTTTTCACATCCTCGTAGTATGTTGCAAGTCTTTTACTCTTCAATAAAGGTTAATAAAATTTGAACTTTGGTGATGCTTAGATACTTTATTCTAGCATTGCGTGAGGGCACGTCAATGGCTTAGTATGGGGGAGTGATGAGATGGCATTTATACATGATCTCATCGTTCTTTTCGGGCTTTAAATGCATAAATATGTCATAAGAATACCATATATATGCTTGTGTTTATTTACTTGTGTATTTTAGGTATGGATATCGTGAAAAAGACAAAAGATCACAAGTTATAAGGAAAAACGGACACGAGAAACGAAGCCGTACAAAGAACCGGGCCCTAATCATGGAATTTTCAACAAAATACCTTGAAGACTTAAAGACAAACAAGATTGATCCTCATTTATTGAAGAAATGACACTTAAAACCCTTGTATATTCATAATTACAAGTTTGGTCCCTTAAGTTTGTCAAAATTACACAAATGGTCCTTCAACTTTAAAGAAATGGCAAGATTAGTCCCTCAACAAATCAAAATTGCCAACAATGGTCCCTCATGAAGCCAAAGATACATTGAAGACCTTTGAAGATCAAGAATGTCCAAGATCAGCCCTTGAAATATCTCAAAATGGCAAAATTAACCCTTGAAATCCTTTTTCCAAAGTTTTGTGCCAAAAGTGACAAGTGGTGAAACTTATTTGCAAAGGGAAATACGTTTTTAGGCAGAAAGACTTTGTTTACCCAAAATACCAAAGAACAAGGACTGAAAGTGTGCATATGAAACATTTAAACTGAAAATGCGCCAAACACCTTTCTTTCCCCCAAAATCGGATCAAACAACTTACTATTCACCCTTCATCCACCCAGTTTTTACCTCACTTAAAACATAGGGTAAATCAAAATTACCCATACCCACGTGTGATTCACACATTCAGAATCACATCCCCCACACAAAACCCTCATCTCCACTCACCAATAGGCCCCACCATTCAAACCCGTCCACCAATCAAAACACAACTTAGGCTCCAAGCTTAGCCACGTGTCAAGATCAACAGTTGACACTCATTGCTTCATCACAAAGCTATTTTAAACGGTTTGGATGCATTTTGGACAGCTCACATCAAGAAAACGTCTAGAAGACCAAGGGCATTTTAGAGAAATCAGTTCTAGGGTTTGTGAATAGTGTTTAGCCAGGCATTTGCCTATAAAAGGAGACCTCAACATGTGAGAGTCCCTTTGTTCAAGTTTTAGGCTATCAATCTTTGTAATTCCTTTTTAAGTAATAAAATTTGATTTTCTGAATTTTGAGAAATCTTGTTCTTGTTTATTAAAAGTTTGGTGTTGGAATAGCCTAATTCTGAGTTCCATTTATATGTTTGAAGGTTTTTGAGGCAAGGTTTTAGTTGATAAAGTTTGTGTTTCAAAAATCAGAAAGTGCTTTGTTATTTGATCTCACCTTATTGTTTGTTCATCTTAGCAGCATTGGAAGCTGGTACTTGTTTTGCTAGTACCTCAGCTCAAACAATCCAGGGCCTGGATGTAGGTCTTGGAGGTTTGCACCTTCTTCCCTTTTCATTTTCTCTTTAAGTTTATGAATATTTGTGATTTTTGTGGATTTATGCTTGAATCTGTGTTATTGTGGTTGATTATTGTTGATTTGGTTTGATTTGATGTTATTGAGGTGTTATTGATCTGATTTGTGGGTTGAATCTTCATAAACCTTTGAAAATTTGTGAAATCAAGTTTTAAAAGGGTGTTTGGGATTACTGCATAAGTTGGATTTGTGGTTTGTTAAGTGCTTGAGTGTTGTATGCAAGTATTGGTATCTGTTATTTGGGAGCATATGTTCATCTGTTTGCAGGTTTTGTGGTCTTGAACACATTGATTCATAGATTGGCTATAAAATCTTCATAACTTGGTAAAATTGGCTAGGATTTTGAGGACACCTAGATCTAAGCATAGGTTAAGGGTAACAAGTGCTAAATCATAGTTAATCACACCAGGGTAGAAGGATTTGAGGCTTGAAATTAGATCAAGTGTCAAGTATATCAGCAAACTGTTTCTGCATATTGTTCATTGTTCATCAGTAACTTCTAGTGCTTTGATCTTGTTGATTTGTTTGATTCAGTGTTTGATTCTTGTTGCTTTGTGTTTATTGTTAGTTTATATAGCTTGTGTATGCATCTGGTTAAGTTTGGTTGGCTTATTTTGCTTAAATCTGCTTATTAAGTGCTTAACTGCTTATTTGCATATCTGTGGACTGTTTGGCTTATTGTGGCTTATTGTGTGGATCATTTTGTGATTTTATTGTTGCTATTGACTCCTTGTGGTTCACTGATCACAAGGGTGCCTTTGTTTCCAATTGAATCAAACCAGAACTCTCAAATAAGCTTGGTCAATTAGTCAAAGCAGTGGGAACTCCTTTCCCCTGCTGGTTGCCACTGATAGTGCAATTTTGGTGTCAGCTTATCAATAAGCTATAATAGCTTATTCTAACCAGCAACAACTTTGTTTTTGTAATAGGTGCTCATATTTTGACCCATTTGTTCATACTGGAGCATTTGGGTGGTTGACTTTTAGGTTTGACTAGAAAACCAACTCCTTTGACTTTCACATAAGTTCATTTGTGCTTATTCTGGCTTATTGGTTGTGCTTATTGGATTTTTGTTGATTGATATTGCTTATTGAGTCCATTTGAAAGCTTTTGCAAGTTGAATCAGCCTTTTGTGTGCATTATTTCTCAAAAACGACTATTTTGTCGTTTTGTGGATTTTTGCTTTTCTATTTTCTGGCTTATTGAGTGAGCTTATTGGAAATTTCTTTTGACAGATCTCTTAAGCATCCTAAAAGAGGGTTGTGTGTCAAATTAGAGCTTATGGCATTAGCTTATGGCTTATGGGCTGAAAAGCCCAATAACAATAAGCTTTGTGTTCAATAAGCTGTGATAAGCACATTTTCAGCTTTTGGGCCTTTAGAGTTTTGTTCTTAGAATTAAATTTTAAGTCAGATAGGGCTTTTCCAAGTCATTGGGCCAAGTTTGACTTTTTGGGCCCAAAAGCCCATTTAGGTTGACTGTTTTTGGATTTGGATCATTTGAGGGCCCATTAGGGGTATTTTGGTAATTTCACTTTGATTTTCTGATTATTTAGGTTAAAATAAACTAGTTTGCAAGTTTTTAGAATTTTTTATAATTTTTGGATTTTTAATATTATTTTATTATTATTTTTAAATTTTCACATTTTCCAACTTTTTACATTTTTCATAGGTTTAATACATTAAAATAGGAATTTAGCAACTTTTAGAATATTTTATCACTTTTAGATTAATTTTTATAATTATTTTAAGTTTTAATAGTTTTTAAATCATTTTAAATAGTTTTTATTAGTTTTAAAATTTCTAAAAATAGTTTTTAATCATTTTAGGTCATTTAAGAGGTTTATCAATTGAAAAATCTTTATTTGGGCTTTTTGATAATTTATTTGATTTTTAGGGCTTTAATTAGCATTTAAAAATTGAATATTTAATTATTTAAAAGATTTGAAAAAGTTTTGATCATTGGTAAACTCTTAGTTTATTATTTGATTTTTGGTAAATTTTTGGTAATTTTTAGAATTTATTTTTATTTTTGTGGTTTTTAAGGTTTTACGTTTTAACTTTCTAATAGTGATTTTTTTGTTGATTTTTATTTTTACGTCTTCATCATTTTCTTTTCTCATCCCCTTCTAAACCAATCATTAATCACAAACATTTAACAAATTTCTCACACACATATACCTCCTTGGGAAACGAACTTGGAATCACACCATTAAGGGTCATTAACACTTGATTTTTCCTAAAATCATTTGTTTGATACTTACCACTACTTACCCTCCTTTCCCTAAAAGAGGTGTAATTTACTACAATCAAATCTCTAGACCGGATGTGGCAGGTCATCTCTAGACCGGATGTGGCAAGAAGGCTACAAAAATGGAGCATTCTATTGGGGGAGCATAATATATCTTATAGGCCAAGGACAACTGTTAAAGGCCAGATCTTGGCAGATTTCTTGATAGAGAAGCCGGATGAGGAAGGACCAATCGTTAAACAAGACGAGACTCCAACAGAACCATGGGTGTTATTTACGGACGGATCTTCGTGTACGTATGGGTCAGGAGCTGGTCATCCTCACAAATCCGGAAGGAATGGAGTTCATGTACGCCCTCCGTTTTGAGTTCACAGCCACCAGCAACGAAGCGGAATATGAAGCATTAATTGCGGGTTTAAAAATCGCCGCTAGAATGGGAGTCCGCAACCTTGAGGCCTACGTGGACTCACGGCTTGTCGCGAACCACATTCTAGGTGGATATGTGGCTAAGGAGGACAACATGGTCCGTTATTTGGAGAAAGTCAAGTCACTCATCGCGGCTTTCAGCAAGTTTTCCATCAAGCAGGTGCCAAGAGGTGAGAACAAGAAGGCGGACGCTCTTAGCAAGATCGCATCCACAAGCTTCGCCCACTTGTCCAAGCAAGTCTTGGTGGAAATACTCAAGGAAAAGTCTATAACAGAAAGGGAGGTCGCTACTATAGTTGAGGAGGATGGACCTACATGGATGACCCCGATCGTTAACTATTTGACTAGTGAAACCCTTCCGGCCGATGAAAAAGCGGCGCGGCGCATCAGAAGGAAGTCGCAGCACTTCGAACTTCGAGAAGGTATCCTTCATAAGTGCTCTTACTTGCAGCCGTGGTTACGGTGTGTTGGACCACGTCAGGCTACTTATGTAATTAGTGAAATACATGAAGGGTTATGCGGCATGCACGCAGGTCCATGATCCGTGGTAGCTCGAGCCTTACGGACAGGATATTATTGGCCTACCACGCACAGGGATGCGCGCGACATGATTCGCAAGTGTAGTGATTGCAAAGTGCATAGACCGGTTCCGCGACATCTGCAGCAGGAGCTTACACCTATCACATCCCCATGTCCATTCTATAAGTGGGGAATCGACATCGCAGGACCATTTCCTGTAGCTGTGGGGGGAGTTAAGTTCTTGATTGTCGCGATGGACTACTTCACACGATGGATAGAGGCCAAGGCAGTCAAATCCATTACAGGCAAACAAGTTAAAAAGTTTGTGTGGGAGCATATTGTGTGCCGTTTTGGCCTACCAGGGGAAATCATCTCGGACAACGGTAAACAGTTCGCGGATAACCCATTCAAGGATTGGTGCGCATCATTGAGTATCAAACGGCGCTTCGCGTCTGTTAAGCATCCGCAGACAAATGGCCTTGTGGAACGAGCAAATAGAAGCTTGGGAAACGGCATCAAGGCATGTCTGGATGAACGAAGTGCTAAATGGGTGGATGAGCTACCACATGTTCTATGGGCGCATAGGATTATGATCAAAACAGCCAACGGAGACACTCCATTTGCATTGGCCTACGACACTGAAGCTGTTATACCAGCAGAAATCGGAATACCTACCATCCGCACGGTGGAGGTTAATGTCGTCACGAACGACGAGCAACTGCGAATCAACTTGGATTTATTGGAAGAAAAAAGGGAGATAGCAGCCATCAATGAGGCTAAGTCCAAGGCTAAAATGAAGGCTTATTATGACGCCAAGGTTAAAGGTGTTTCTTTTCGACCGGGAGATTATGTCTATCGTGCTAACGAAGCAAGTCGAGCGGAGAATACAGGAAAGCTGGGCCCTAAGTGGGAAGGGCCGTATGAGGTCACGGAAGCCTTAGGACGAGGCGCGTACAAGTTACGTGACATGGATGGCCGCGATCTGGAACGCACATGGAACATCTCCAATCTCAAACGGTGCTATCTTTGAAAGCTACGGCTTCCGCATGGGTACTTCGCTATATGTGGCTTTAATGAAGATCCATGTACTCTATCTGTTTTGCTTCTTATGCTTTTTCTAGGTTCCTTTTTTGTTTTTTAGGACTTATCATTCTTGTTCAAACAAAAAATGTAAACGTTCTAATAAAATACCGTGGTGCCTAGCTAGCTCCACGGCTTGTTTTGTGCAAATTATTTCTTAGGATTTTGTTAGTCATGTGAATTTTAATTATTATTATAATATGCCATGTTTCATTCATATGCATTCATTCAAACACCGTACATGTACTATACGCCTCCAGGCGGGGTAAGAGGATTAAGTGAACCTACTAATTCAACTTACCGCGTAAGAGGGATGCAACCCCAGCGGCGCGGATCATGTATCCTTACTAGACACCTTACTCACAAGACGTTGTGGTAAGTTCCATATGCCGTACTCATGCAGTGCTTGGCATAGTAAAGACGCACGTCGCATGTCTAGTGAATTATAGACTTGCATGTATTTTCCCTTTTGTGTAAGACGTGACATGTCATGTAGTATCGGTATACGATATTTAACAAAATAAAAATACATAAGTTTCCAAATAAATAACAAAATGGCCGTGGTTATCACGGACCTACAAATAAAAGACAGTTATCTACCATATCAGTCTTAGCCGTGTACATGCACGGACGAATAAAAGTTACAAATGTTTACAAGATAAATTACAAGGGAAGTAGGAATTCCCCTATGTCTCTCTTTCCTTCTTCGATCAGAGCACGGAGGGCCTCCCCGCGAGCGTCCTTTCCATCCTGTGCCTTGACCGCAGTCGCATCCAATGCCTTCGCAAGCAGCTTTTCACCTTTCATCGCTTTCGATACGGAGTCATAAGTAGGCAGGGTCAAAGGGATGGGATCCGCAGTAAGCTTGGACATTACCGCCTCATTTGGAGCATCCTTAAGCGCCTCGAGTTCATCCAGAAGAGGGTGCTGGATTTCCGCCAGTGCATTCATCGACGCGGTCATATTGTCCGCAGCTGAGGGATTATGGTATGGATGCTGCATGATGTCTTCGTTCTTACCTATCAATTCCACAGCCTTGACCAAACCCTCATGCCTACCACGGTCGATTCCATCCGACACGACCCCGGCGAAGGCTTGCAGCAGGTGCGGCGCTTCCAGGGCCTTTCTTACGGCAAGGCGCATTCCTTGTCCGATCATCCACCGGCGTCCAGCTATGGCGGATAGCAGGGGAGGACACAGTCTTTCAGCACCACTTGTGGCCATCTTGCTCAGTTCCTCCTCCGCCGTTGCAGTTTGCTCTTCCAACTGGGCCCGCACTTGTGTTAGCTCATCCTTCAGCGCATCACGCTCTTGGGCGATGTTGAAGGCTTATACGGTTACGGCCTTGGTAGAAGCTTCGGCCGCGGACACCTGCATATGGAACTTCGAGTTATCACAAGGGTAATATGTTCTTTTTCTTGGGTCAAATAAAAAATCAAGGAAAGAGTATGTGTAAAATTTTCGAAAGCATACCTTCTCGTTCGATGCGGCTACAAGGGCCTCGAGCTCGGCGAGGCGTTTTTCTCGGCTGTCGGCGTGATGAGCTTGCTCTTTCACTGTAGCCTCGGCCGTCACCAGCGCCGCTTGCAAAGACGCGACGGTCTTCTCATTCTTCACGATTATTGCCTCCTGGCGAGCTATCTTTTTGTCTGCCCGCTTCACATTCGCCAGGGCCTTGATCAGACGGCGTCTTAGAGCGGTACCCACCGTCACTTGATGCGCGGACGACACGTCAAACTGCTCCAGAAGGGATTCATGATCCAGCTCATCTAAGTCTTGTGCAAGGGCTGGAGGGGTAATGTGCTCGATGAATTCTGAACACTCAGATTCCGCCTCCAACCTTGTTAGACTTGAGAGATTCCATGCTAGGCGCAGGCAATTTTCTGGCCCTTCGGGGAGTGGCTCATCGGCGTGTGTCGCAGCAGGGGATGGGGGTCTGTTTGATGGTGCGGGGGATGGATTCCTCTCCACTTCTTCCTCTTGGGCTACGGCTGACGGATCCGCCCTGTTATTGACATTGCAAATTTTGTTTAGGCATTATATATTTCGCAAGCAAAATGATGCGACTGATATACGAAGGGTACTTACGTGGTACCAATTGCAGGTTCTGGGGCGGTAGGAGCTACGACACTCACAGGGGTAGCTCGCCAGACTTGCTCTTCCATGTGCGGGGTAGGGTCGGCCTGGGCAGTCGCAGTACCACTTCCCTCCTGGTACTGCGGATGGTCCTTCCTCAGCTTCTTCGAGGGAGCATTCGAGGCCCCGGCCTCATCCCCTATCGTCTTTGCCACCCTCATGGTGGTCTTTCTCTTTCTAGATGTGGGCGGGGCGGACCCGGAAGCTTGAGGGATGTCTTCATTCTCAAGGTTGAGGGAATTTTCTCCTTCTGCATCTCCCTGGTGCGGCACGCCACCTTCCAACATCAATTCTTCACCATCTTCATTCAGGAAATCCAGAGGGGATTTTTCAATGATGGGCTCCTCTTCATCCGATCTTTGCTCGGAGGTTTCTTCGAGTGGGATGGTCCGGTCTGCGGTCGCATCAAGGAGGGGGAGTTCATTCTCCTTCAGAGGGTGGAATCCTTCAGGCACTCTCATGGGGTCGCCCTGACGTATTAGTCCGTGTAGATTCATCTCTGCGGACATTTACAATTGCACCGGTCAGTAAAGTCCTGAATACAAATGACATTTCACATTTACAAGGTATAAGTAAACCTACCCTCTCCATGTTCCGTCAGGAAGCACGGATATAAGTCATCCCTCCCATAATAACGACGACTTAATCCTACTAAGCACAAGAAATGTTCCGGCAACCCCTTATGAAATTCCGTGCGGTGGGTATCTAATATTTTCAGGTCTCTGCTGCTATTGTCTTTGGATTTGGGCGGAAAATCTTTGGGTACCCTAGTTTTAAGGACGAAAGGAGTAGGGAATACCTTCTCATCAACAAAGAAGTAATGGTCGTACCAGTTCTTAAGGGAGTCTAAAGGCTTCCTATACGTCATGGGGGCGTTCCCGGATCGTTTTTTGAACGATAGCCACCCATTTACTAGTTGGGGGCGTAAAAAGCTCTAAATAGGTTCACGGTCGGAGTCACCCCGCATGTATGGCATGTAATTTCAAACTGGTTGACTTTACACGCCCCTATGCAGTGAAGCTGGGTTATGTGGAAGTCATAATACAATAGCAGATCTACCAAGAATTTGGACAGGGGGATACGATAGTTGGCCGAGTCAAACAGGCTCATGTACACGCCTATTTTCCCCGCTGGTGCATCCGTAATTGCCTCACCTTCACCTGGATAGGTGGGGTGTACGCTTTCGGGAATGTAATACTTCGACAGAAAGTCTATGTATTTTTCCGCTGACATCACGTTAAGGACATCCGTGATAAGTGGGTTGTCCTTTACCATGTTTTATAAAAAGTTTTTGAAAGGCGTGATGATCTAACCTGCAGCGGAGGAAATCCGTGGAATCGAAGGCAAAGTTTTGGAGGTTGAAGCTTGGAAATAACAATGGCGGAAGAAAGTATGAATTGTGTGTGTAACAAACACACACACCAACTCTTATATAGGGTTGCCTCGATTTCCGAGGTAACGTGGATGTTTGACACGTGTAGGCCACCACGCCTATCCAACGGATGGGGTTTCTGACACTTCTGCAAAATCAGAAGGGGCCCACGGGTCATTTCTTGGCAGTTTTACGTGGCTCAATGGTGGGCATTAATGGTGCACTTTTACAAAAGTGCGGCTGACCAGTTGACTGCCATTAATGCATTTATTCTTGTGTCGGGATATGCGGTCTTACGTAAGACCATATTCAATGCTACATTAAATTTGTCCCGGCCGTTACGTGCGGCTGAGGTGCTATTAGAATAATATTTCTAAGGTAGGCAGCCACGTGCGGCCAAAGCAAAATTTTAAATATTTCTCATTCCCTAGGTCTTTCTTGGTATGTCCGGAGAGCATCTTGATAGTCTAGAGGTTACGCCTACGGCTGTAACAACTAGACTGGGGGGACATGATGACGTATAGTCCCCAGCCGGGTTAGGAACCCGGCCCACGGGTACTACCCGTATCCGGCCCATCGCAGATGGGTGGGAATTATGTCATTTAAGATTGTGGGCTTGGATGAACAGTAACCGCACACACGTGTGCGGCCGACGGCCCGGCACGGCCGGTACAGGGTTAGACAGAATCATATTCTGTCTATGAATAGGATTTATCCCAAAGAAAAGGATATTCACTCACCATAATTAGAAGATAACAATCAATCTAATTCTGGTACTTATCCTTTCCTTGGGGCCAAAGTATCAGTGACAACCCACTAGGGTTTCACTGCCTATAAAAGGAACCCCCAAGGGTTCCACAAAGGTATTACGTTCTATACTCTCAACTCACTCGATTCTCATAAACCCTAGGCCGATATTTACTCTCACGCCGGAGTCTAATCGTGGGAAACATTCCCACGGTAAGTCTAACACGTGTTGTTTAGTGTGCAGGATCCCAACCATATAGTTCACTTGGTGCAGGAGCCGGAGCCCAACCAACCCGAATTAAGCCGAATTCGGGTCTAGCAAGGATCACCCAACTTTTGCATCAACATCCTCCTTTTTAAAGTTTTTATTTATTAAATTGCTCGATTTTGCATATGTGTCCAAATCAAGCCATTTGATTGGTCTAATTATTTTTATACAACCTCCATTTTTCAATAAAATTATCAAATAATCTAATTCTTTTATTATATAACAGATTTGTGTTTACTTGACTTGATTTATTTTGAGCTAACAAACTTTATTTTTAAAATAGAGAACTTCAAATTATAATCCAACAATTGTACTATACTAGATTGCCAAAACTATTTTGGGTTTGCATAAGATTTTTGCAAAAGTTGTTTTGTATTCTTTGAGCCTTTGAGATCATAGGCTCGAACTATAATATATATAATTCCTTTTAATTTTTATTTTTTTGATATTATATGTGTGTTTAGTATTTTAGTTTACTTTGATTTATTCTAGCTAACAAACTTGTATCACCTAAGAATTCTAACCATCTCAACTTTTTATAAACAAATTATAATGTCAGTTAGTTTGTATCATAAGCTTACTACACATCGCAATTCACAAATCAATAAGAAGGCCAATTATTGAATTGGGCTAACTTTAACAGAAGCTGCATTTCTCAGCCCATATAACATAAATTTACTTATCAATTCATATAGAATCACATCACCAGTATTTTTCAGTAAACTGCAAAATCCCTTTTTATGGTTTGATCAAATTACATGCACATTTCGAGTGCCTAGCCTAAATGCTAGGCGTTTACAGTATCTACTGTCTTTGAGGCTAGGTCACTTCAAGGTGATTAGAGTGACCCTTCTATCATAAAGACCAACTGGTATATGCGTGTGTAGCATTGAAGTAAAAAAACCCCACGGAGCTTGGACCCTGTGAAAGAAACCCTATGGATCTGGGAATATGAACAAATAGTAAAAAAAACAATCAACTATATACCGTATTTTTACGAGTTGTTCGACGATATACTCATAACCAGTGCGGCTTATAGCAACCATATCAAAGTTACTAAGTATTGATGTTAAGGATAATAAGATTATTGTTTGGAGTAATAATGGTGAAAGTGTTTATAACTTGGATGCTGCGATTGCCTTCTCGACTGAGTTTACCCTCGAGCAGGCCAATGGTATATTGGTATTTGTGTATACAATTCTATTTAGGGTCTATGGTATTGGTGTATACATATCGATTATGGTTCATGTTCGATACATACACTTTTTAAATCATGTATTATTTATAATGATTTGTAACATCTCATTGTTGTTTATTTAGGTCTTCAAAAACAACTGCTTGCGCGCTGACGGAAACTATAATAAAGGGCAAGACTCAGTGGACTAGGGTTTCGTTTAAACCTGATTTAGCAAAATTTGGCATGGAATGTCTCGAAGATGGTGGTATAGTCTCTTTAATGAAGAGACGGGTGTCGACATCGCAGGATGCTCAAGTGTGGAGGAGGTTCAACTAGATGGAGCATATGGTGTACCTAAAACGTTTAAAGACTATGTTCGTCTTTATCTCCAAACATTTCCTCATGATACGAGGTTCACCCTTTTAATATTTATGATGAATACCTTCTATTGTTATTTATTACTAGTTTAATTGCTAATTTGGTGCTAATCATCTCTCATTTTATATAGGATTTATGAGGATGTTAACAATAGATGGGATATATGTGTTGTCGTAGCTGATTTTCATTTGGAGCATTTTGAACAGGTATGCAAATTTGTACAGTATTTAGTTTATGAGGTAAATCTTGGCTAATATATGCTTATAATTTAATTAGGTGAGTTTTGTCGATAATATTCCGACGATGAAGGGAGGGGCACATGTGGTTGATTGTATAACGAGTCAAATTACCCATCACCTTGGGAAGACTGTGAATCTCGAACCAGATGACATGAAGAACTACCTTTGGGTATTTGTCAATGCTCATATTGACGACCCTAATAAGGAAAGTTTTGGATCAAAGTGTGAACTCACAGAAGAGATTTTGAATGAAAGTATGCACACAGACTTTTTTTTTCATTCCTTAGGATGAAATTAGTAGGTTTGACAACTTATGCTACTGTCATTGTTCATGTTTCTGCAGTTGCACTCTCTCATGTGTTCAAGCCTTTCAAGAGTTATGTGAAACTCCGTATTCCTAAACTCCGAGATGCTTACTTAGCTAATACATCTTCTTCCAAACACCACTCTAATTGTACAAGAAGGAGATTCTGCAAAAGATATTGCAGTAAGCTGTCTTTGTCTTTGTTATACCTGTCTGTATTCACATAAACAATCATTTATTCTAATGTTAATTTGTTTGCAGGAGTCTCAATTATCTGTCGTGGGCCAAGATAAATATGGTGTGTTTCGTTTGGAAGGTAAGTTGCTCAATGTGAGGGAAGCAAGTCCTGAAGAATTGAAGAGAAACACTGACATTCAAAACAATAAAAAGATTCTTGGCCTCGAAGATGGTAAAATCTATAGAAGTGTTGACCAATTGATATTTCGACGCTTGATGATTATCGCTGATGAGGTGTGTACGAATAACTCTTACTAATAAGTAATAACTCCTATGCATCTACCATCTTTTTATGCTTATAGAACATTAAATGTGTTTTGTAGGATCATGATGGTGTACAAATGAAAGGGCTATTGATCAACCTCCTTCACTATTTCTGGCCATCTTTACTAAAAGTCAAAAACTTTTTGCAAGTGTTCATAGCACCAGTTATTAAGGCCTCTCACAAGAAGACTAATCAAGTGTTCTTGTTCTTTTCAACGCACGGGTATAACGAGTGGTCGAAGAAGGAAAAATCGATAGAGGATTATAATATAAAGATCTATACGGTTTGTTTATGAAAAATTTGAATAGCAACTAAATTGTTTTTTTTGCAATTTTTAATATTTCTCATTATCTCTAGCGGCGGAGGAAGACGTTAGAAAGAGTGAATTTGATCAGCACATTAAGGACTTTGTTTGGGTTAATGACGAGGATGGTAATGCAATTGAGCTTGCCTTTAGTAATGAGAAGATTGAAGAGAGAAAGCGCTGGCTTCTAGAACTGGAGGTATTGGTCATTATTAACTTAGTTATAAATAGTGTATTATTGTGTTTAGGTCCGTGGATATCTTCAGTGCGGTTGAAATTGATTGGACTAGAAAACACTTTTTATCTCCTTTTGAAAAAATAACGTAACAAATATGGAATGCCTTAAATACTTGCGGGTTACGCTCAAACTGTGATTTTTTTGGCATTGGTCAAACTACTCGTTGAGTCAACTTTCAAAAGTATTACAATCATTTTCTCAAGATTCTGAATACAGCACTCTAAATGATTGTGTCTAGTAATAACACGTGCTATGCAACTTTTGGTGTTCTTTATTACAATCATCGTTTCGTTTCTTGCTGCAGGATGTTACTAATTTTGACCCAAAGGATAAGTGCATCCGATACCTCGACTTTATCAACCAAGAGTTCAAGCAATATGCAATGGCTGATATCCAAAGATCAATCCCATCAGTAGTGGATGGGTTGAAACCTTGCCAAAGAATGTCCTATGCTTTCAAGAACCCCATTATTCAGGAAATTGGAGTTGGTGACTTTAGTGTTTATGTGTTTGAGCAGTCTCCTTATCATCAGGGTGGGGATGAGGCGAGTCTAGTCGAAAATTATGTTTATAGGCATGGCCCAAAATTATGTTGGTAGTAACAACATTAACCTTCTTCAGCCGAATGGGCAATTTGGTACACGTGTGATGGTGAGATATACTACAATTTAAACAATTACTGTTTCGTAAACATTACATATTCTAAAGTCTATTATTCCTTTGCAGGGTGATAAAGATCATAGAGTTGACACATACCTTTACATTAATCTCTCTCCTATCACACAATATATTTTTCACCAGGATGATGAACTTCTTCTCAACTATTTGAAAGAGTGTGGTCAACCCATTGCGCCTGCATGGTAGTTTATGATCTCTGTGTATTTTTATAAGTATATGGTATTGTTCGATTTGGTATAATTTAAATTTTTTTTTGAAAAAGGTTTATTCCAATCATCCCAATGGTTCTCGTAAACGAAAGTGAAGCAAGAGGATCGTGGAGTTCGTTTATTCCAAATTTTAATCCAAGAGAAATTTTTGCAAACCTAAAACTCCTTCTGTAAGGTGAAGAAATGATCCCCATGCTTCCATGGTACAAAGGCTTTAAGGGAGATATTCAAGAATCAAAGGATGGTACATACATTACAAAAGGAAAAAAAGGAAAAATAAGAGAGGGACGATAACAATACCCCTACTCTTACTATCACTGAACTCCCAATAATGACGTGGACCAAGGATTACAAGATATTTTTAAAGGCAGCTTCACGGGGTGGGAAGGACATTAAGGTAAATGAACAAGTTTTAAATAGTTGACGTGTATTTTATTTTTTTATTTTATCATGTTTATAGCTCTTATATGGCAACCCCATGTTCTTTTTGCAGGCTTACAAGGATCGCAGTGATCATACTAGTGTGCATTTTGAAATTACCATGACTGAAGATCAAATGAATAGAGCAAGAGGAGAGGGAGAAGAGGGAGAAGAGTTCTTAGATAAACTTAAGCTAACAACTACATTAAGCACAACTAACATGCATCTATTTGATCAAAACGGTGAACTAAAGAAGTATGACACTCCTCAACAAAGTAAGTAGGATATCCTTGAACATAAGATTGATTTGAAGTGTTAATTTTTTCTTTGTGCAGTTCTTATGGAATTCTTTCACCTTCGTCTTGACTTTTATGAAAAGAGGAGGGTAAGTTGGATGTTTTTTTTTTCTTCATGTTTTTAATAGATTATCAAGCTCTCTGCTAATCCAAATGTGATGTGGTCATGGCTAACAGACAATTGTTTTGCATGAGCTCAAGAAAGCTGCATTGGTAGCGGATAACAAGTTGAACTATATCAAAGAAGTTGCCAGTGGAAAACTTTTTTTCGGGTTAGAAAGAAAGGATGGGAGGTGTAAAACATTAAAAGGTAAAGGTTTCAAAACTTTACCGGAGATTGAAAGGGCGTCTCAGCATGCACGAAGGGAAGAAACCGAGAAGGAGGAAGAGGTTTCTGAAACAGGATATGATTACTTGCTGTCTATATCATGTTCATTATTGGATATTGAGGATGTAAATAAGTTAACGGAAGAAATTTCTGTAAAGAAGGAAAAGATAAAGCATCTCACCGAGAATCTTGGTGAGTGTTTATGGCCAAAAGATCTCAAAGCTCTTGATGACAAACTTTGTGTGGTGAGAAATGAAACCTTATCTTTGCTTATCTTTTACAATTTAATACATAAGAGATTATGTGAACTAATAAAAATATGGCTTGCAGGAATATCCTTTAGCAGAACATTGTTTAGGAGAAAAGCAAGCAAAACGAGGACGAAATGCAGCCGGAGAAAGCGCGAACAAGAAGACACGTATGGAGTGAGTGAGTGATCTTTTAGGAGCAGCAAGTGATTGAAGAAATATGTGTTTGGTTCATCTAACTATGAATTTCAAAAGTGGTGGGAATGAATTGAGTCTGGTTTTATGATTAGTGAGTAGGAATGTGATATTCGTTGGACCCGCTTTTTTTAATGCTTATGCAACAATATATGCACATAGTTGGAATTTAAGATGTTTTTTATGAGCAACATGATGCTTTACCTGTTTCAGTCTCATACTTGCAGTAATCACACAGCTTATGATATTTTTGGCACAAAACAACACATATCATATATCTGTTTCGTTAAGACATACAAGTAATTACTATCTTAAATTCTTGAGGTTTCTTGAAATGTTACTATCTTCTGTTTATTATTTTCTAATTTATGCTATGTACGTATAATTATTTGTTTTAAACTGTTTTAAAACTAGTGTTTGGATGGTCCGCACCCTTTGCCATCACTCACCGCCTAGGCCGGCTACCATGAAGGGGAATGGACTTTTTGTTTGCTAAAGGATATAAGTATGTATGTAGTCTTTTCCCTGATAAAAAGTATGACTTTTCTCTAATATAGTCTTACTCTTGAATTTTCGTTCTGTCTCGAAGGAGTTGGAACTCATACACCGTGCACTCTCAATGAATCATCGCCTACATATGATGAAACTAGGACACATGATAAACGTTCAATCTCAAACATTGTTTAAGGTAGTTTAAAGCTCTTATATTCTTCGTTTTTCGGCAAAAAAGGAAAATAAAAATGAATAACGCCAATCGAGAATCACATTTGAGATGACATACGAAACAAAGGCTGCCTAGACGTCAACTACCAATCTGAACGGAGAACAAAAACCTAGGGAGCCAAGCCTAACTCGTGCCTTTAGCAATGAGATTGTGACGAGGAAGCTTCGAGTCTTCAATAAGCTTGTCAACTCGACAAGCTTTCATAAAACGTAAAGTAATCAGCTTGAGGCGTACAATTGACCCGTTTTGACAGTTGGAATAGAAATACAATTATGGATACAAATGCTATCTCATGAATTCTGTTTTGAAACCTCAAAAAGCTAATAAACTGTTCTTTTTTAACTTATGAATAAGCACTATTTGAGCTTTCCCAAACACCCTCTAACATTAGATATCAGTAGACCTCAGTCTAAATCTATCGTGATAGGGAAATCGAACCATTAATTACCGGGCAACTAGGCCCATTATCTTAACCGACCTAAAACTATCTATAAATAAAAAAAACTAATCGAACCATTAATTAACGGGTAAATAACTCGGCCCATTATCTTACGTCAACCGACCTAAATCTATCTATAAATACAATCATAAGTCATAACTCATAACCAAACCCTCCTCATTCTTTACCATTCTCGACTGTAAAAAGTAAAAACACAAAAACCAGTCGATTTTCTACAGTTATCGTGGATCAAAGTCATTATGTTTACCAAGGTACACTTTATTATGTTTTTTTAAATATTTTTTATATATAAACTTATGTCTGCATGTTCACCATGCGCATCATCAACTTTTTTGTATACAAGATAGAGTCATATGGTGTTTTTATTTTATGTTATTGTCATACGGAGTATATGATTATGGTAATTTATATGCATGTTCGATTATATATGGCCCTATTAGGGGTTAGTAATCTAGGGTTTCTAATAGTTCTGGGTTTTGTGTTTAATACATTTGTTTACATCTTAAGAAACTAAGATAGCACAAAAGATTTAGGGTGTTGCACATAACAAAAAAAGGACAGTTTTAAAAAAAAAAATTACACTTCGTGGCCTCAAACTGTTACACCCGGCACTTATGTGGGTCCGTCCCTGTTTAGATTTTTCAACGTGCATGGCTGCATACAAAAAAACAAACTTGTAAATATTTGTTGGATGCTTTTCAGGTAGTCTTATTATAATACCAACTGTTTTTACCATTTAAATCATAGCATACTACATTATTATAAACGTCAAAATTTATCCTTATAACAAGGCATAAATTCTTGACAGTTACACTATGTAGCTCAGAGAATACTATTTTGAATAAAAAATACCTTGACATCATATTTTGAAAACCAAGTTGTTTTTCATATTTTGTTCAATGTCGTCTAAATCATCCGAAGTAAGCTATTTTTTCTAGGTCTTCTCTTCTTTTATTTTTTTAGCATCCGTTAGCACTTCTCCCTTGGCCACGTTGGTCATGTAAGAAAAGCGTTGAATCATCCACTTCATCCACCCTTGAATTTGTATTGGTTCAGTACCTTATTTCATGGTTAACCTAAATTTTTCAAACAAAGGGTTGAACCTCATGGACTCGAAAAAACTTATGTTTATAATTAGGAAGCTACAATTCCAATTTTCATATTCATCCTTAGTGGCATCATCGTATTCATGGGCAATATTATTGATCGCTTCCGTGAGTTCCTTAAATCCCACTTTTAAACCCACCATATGACTCTTCAAACCCGGTAAACCATCACTGATAGAAGGGTAGCTCTTTGTATACCAAATTTTTTTTGAATTGAGGAAAGTATGTGTGGCTCCCTCAACCCCAAATTCTAACAAGAATCCATTCTTTTTTATCGCGAGAAAGTACGCGTTCGAGAATAGCATAATAGCTTCAAACCACGCATCGTTAAGGAAACTAATTTGAGTTTTAATAGTGGGATTGATTCTAGTGGTTAAATTTTGCACAAATTTCACGTGAAATTTGTGCAAAATTTAACCACTAAAATCAATCCCCCTATCAAAACTCAAAGAAGATTCCCCTAATGATGCGTGGTTTGAAGCTATTATGTTACTCTTGAACGCGTATTTTCTCGCGATACAAAATAAAGGATTCTTGTTGGAATTTGGGGTTGAGGGAGAGCCACACATACTTTCCTCAATTCAAAAAAACTTGGGTATGTAGAGAGCTACCCTTCTATAAGTGATGGTTTACCGGGTTTCAAAAGTCACATGATGGGTTTAAAAGTGGGATTTAAGGAACTCATGGAAGCGATCGACCACATTGCCGTTCGGTGATGCTACTAAGGATGAATATGAAGATGCGAAGTGTAGCTTCCTAATTATAATCATAAGTTTTTTCGAGTCTATGAGGTTCAATCCCTTGTTTGAAAATTCTAGCTTAGCCATGAAGAAAGGTAGTGAACCAATACAAATTAAATGGTGGATGAAGGGGATGATCCGAAGATTTTCTTACATGACCAACGTGGCCAAGGGAGAAGTGCTAACGGATGCTCAAAAAAATAAAAGAAGAGAAGACTTAGAAAAAGTAGCAGAGTAAGATGGACTTACTCCGGATGATTTAGACGACATTGAACAAATATGAAAAACAACTTGGTTTTCTAAACATAGAAATGTGTCATCATTACTATCCAAAAGGTAAGGTTCTCGTCAATACTAATAATTTCACCACCCGTTAACTATTGATTACAAACACACTCACAATCTAAAAAACACACATAAAATATCTTCAATTTCGTTAAAGTATTAACTTGTTTATTTTTTTCATCTTTGCAGTGATTAAGATCGGAATTAACGATATACTTTCTATCTACCTTTTACTTACTTATTTTTGTTGCTAGTTACTAGTTTATTTTATTGCTCTTATGTTCTTTTATGTATATGGTCTTTTTTATGCTCCGTTGTTGGTCGTTTTCAGAAACTCGTATGTTATTATTGTTGTTGATGTTATGGTAGTTGAGTTTGTGGATATGAATGATATGATGTAGGATTTGGAAAGATTGGAAGGTTGTTCGCTAAAGTTGTTTTAAAGATAGCTGGCATTAAGCTTGTTGCCGTTAATGATCCTGATATCTCCACCTCCACTGCTAACATGGTATGATTTTTTTGAGTTCGGATCTAAGTAGTAAATTGTTTAGGTAGCTTCAAATATCGGTTTCAAGTGACTGTGATTCTACGGTCTACTGTGAATTTGCATTGATTGATTCGATTTATGAAACATTAAATGTGTAAATGCTTATGTGTGAACATATTCATGTACTTTGACTTAGGTTTAGAGTAGTAAAGGCATTAGTAAACTAGAAAGTTTAGCATGTTGTGAGGCAAAAATATATGATCTCCAAATTATACCATTTAAAGTTTGGATTGTGTGGGTGAGACGACTATGTATCTTGATGTTGAACTCATTTCTAGTTACATCTCGCTCCCTTGTGATTGTGTATCTTGAAAGATTAGGTAAGATTCATTTCATGTATGTTGATTCTTGTAGTTAATGATTGTAGCTTCATAAGATAGTATCTTATACCTAAGTGACTGAGTTTGATTTTCTTGATTTTGAATGAGTTTTGAGAGAAGCTCGCATTGTTTCTGAGATTTTGTTTGATTAATGAACTTTTGCTCTGCTACCACAAACTCGGGGAGTGTTTGGATGTTTGGGTTAGTTAGGGATGGATGGCTATGTATCTTATTGTTGATCTCAGCATTGTTTAATCCTCTTCTCCCTTGTGATTGTATACTTTGAAAGATCATGTAACTTTATTGTAAGAGTTTTTGTTTATTGTATGGTAATCCAGTACTATAGTTTTTGTAACAATGTTTCAGAAATCACATTTTCAACCAGTGTTTCACGTCAAACCACCGTCTTAAATGAGTGTTAAATGTCCTGTTTAGACCTGTAACTAGACCCATCCATTTTGCAACCTCTTAAGTAACTGTAAATATATATACCTGCCAAGTTCTTTCTCACGAGAAGCAGTCCACTATTTAAATTGTTAAGCCTTTTGTTTGATCTTGTGTTGTAGACAAACGCAACTAAATCAACACCAAGTTTAAATTAACTAACACTTTTTAAAAGAATTGAATACAAGTCCAAACCACATGTTATCAAAACTAACGACTGACTCTTTTGTTGTAGAATCTTTTAAAAAATATTATACATATGAAAGAAACAAAATGTAGCAATCGACCATATAAAGTTGTTCAGGCACAATTTGCAAAATAAATCCTTCTCAAGTCAATGGTATAGAAGCTTTTCATAATTCTTTTTCTGTAAACTTTTGACACCAATATCCTGGTAACCTATAAAGTTTCTAGCATTGCAACTAAGAAAAAGTTGGGTACATTAAATTGGTAGTGAAAAGTAAGGTACGCTAGATTAAAATTTGGTATAAGTTCGATACATTTTGTGCTAGTTAAGCTTGCTTCAATTACCTTTAGTTCTTCACGCGCCCTAGCATACTCTGTTTAGACGTAACTTGCACCATTTTCTTTTTCCCAATTTGCCCTAGCCTTTTCAGCTACTTCCTGAAATAGAAAATAAATATTCATGAATATCAAATCATTGTTATGTTCCACTTAGAGGGGTAAACTTACAAACTTCTTTTAAAGGAATTTGAGAGCCTTTATTTTGATCTTTTTGTTCTGAAATGAGACATTGAGGTACTGAAAACATGCTTATCCAAACACTCCAGGTAAGTGTGTGAACATAGAGGTATAATTTTTATATTATAGTTCGTATACCACGTGAATAACATTTTAAAAACAACACAAATCTTACGGAAAACCTGTTACATTATATTCAACATATTCTTCTCGCTCCTATAAATTTTTCTTGTGAGATCTTTTGGTTGTGTTCAGTATTAAGGTATGTAACTGTTATATAAAGGTATAAACTAAAACATAGATAATACTAAGTCTGCTATTCGCCTAGTCAAATCCAAACCTAAGTTTGGATGAACTGATATTCTATATTTTACGAAGGCTTGCAACCAAACTGAAGAGTTATAGATTACATAATGGGCTTGTTTATTAAAAATTAAAGTCAGGCCAGAAATAATTTTAGTCTTGAGTTCTTTCTATGTAAGTGGTAATTAGTCAAAACTTTATTGATTCAAAATATAAAACTTGCACCTAGTTACAAATACAATTGTGATGCTCCAACATGCGTATAGCCTTTGTAATAAGTGTTTTCAGAAAGTTCATTACTTGATCGCCATGCATGAACGGAGTCAAAGAATCCATCATCTACACAAATATCATTAGAATGTCTAATAGAGGGGAAAAGGTTTTAATTGTATGTACCTTGAGTCATTTTTTTTTCCAAAGGGTTGGAGTTGTTAACAATGAGTCTGCAACAACAAAAAGTGTTTCAGAATCTCCACATGTTGAGAACATAGTACATACACACATGGAAACAATCTTACTTGCAGGCTTACAACGGGTTGGTTCATCTGTGCCACCATGTATCATTTTTTATTAATCCACTATTGTTGTTTTACCATACGGTTCGTAGGTGCTCCTTTGGTCTTTTCTGTTACGTGCTTTCTATCAGAAAGAATCATATTTCTGTGTTCATTTGACGCTTTTGGTTCCTTCATTTTTATATGTGGTGGCAATGACGTTTACATAAACTCTAGATTACGGATCACCAAATAGGAAAACATATAAACGATTCATTTTCATATGTGATTTTTAAGATAGTAAAAAGAGTTTCTTTTCTTTATTCAAAGGTACCTATAAACGATTTTTAGCATTGGTCAATCACCAAAATAGGCAAGATAAACAAAGACCTCTGTGGGGATTTAATGGGTTGTGTAGACCATGTTTCGGGGTACTTTGATAAGCATGTTAATCTGGTTTCTGTGCGATATAATCATGATACGTACCTTGATTCCACTTTCATCTATTTCAGAAAATCTTATAAATGTGATGCCTTGTTTAGAGAGTCCAAAATCGTATTCCAGTTGACAGAATTGATCCAATTACCCTGGACCAAAAAAATGATGGAATTGTATGCAAGTCAAACAAAAGCAGAAGTCGCGTTGTACAAAACCTATTTAATGATCACAATCAATTAAAAAGGCATCTAATAGCTTACCCAAGTTTGCTACTGTAGCAGGCTTACAGCCTGGCATCCCTTCATTTTTAAGAGTGGCAAATTGCAGAGAGTTAATTAGCCTGCAAACAAAATTGATATGTCAAGATTGTCAATGAGTCGGTGTCGCTTCTCGAAACTGGGAAAGAAATAATAATAAAATCATTGATAATGAGTATGAGAAAGATTTTGATATTGGAAATAGGTTAATGACTTACTTCGTCTCATACCATATAATCTGAAGGAAACTGCATAAAAGCGAGATAAAAATGAGAAAAACATTACCAAGAAGACGCTAGCAAAACTAATTCATGTGGCTTATCACGCATATAAACCTCGACAATCAAAAACCACCCACGAACCCTAATTGATTTTAAAATCAATGACAATTAAAAAATATTATAAAAATAAAGTTGAAGTTATAACCTCATTAAGCAATGACACTTTTAGCGATTGAGTCAGGATAAAAATCCGCATCATCGGGGATGGGGATCATCTTCTGTAGAAAATGGAAAAACAAACATAAGTCATCTCATAGCCGATTGATCAAGGGAGAAGTGCTAACGGATGCTAAAAAAATAAAAGAAGAGAAGACCTAGAAAAAGTAGCAGAGGAAGTTGGACTTACTCCGGATGATTTAGACGACATTGAACAAAATATGAAAAACAACTTGGTTTTCTAAACATATAAACATGTTAGCATTACCATCCAAAAGGTAAGGTTCCGCTACTGGTCAATACTAATAATTTCACCACCCGTTAACTTTTCATTACAAACATACTCACAATCTATAAAACAAACATAAATATCTTCAATTTTGTTAAAGTATTAACTTGTTTATTTTTTTCATCTTTGCATTGATTAAGATCGGAATTAACGGTATACTTTCTATCTACCTTTTACTTACTTATTTTTGTTGCTAGATACTAGTTGATTTTATTGCTCTTATGTTCTTTTATATATATGGTCTTTTTTATGCTCCGTTGTTGGTCGTTTTCAGAAACTCGTATGTTATTATTGTTGTTGATGTTATGGTAGTTGAGTTTGTGGATGTGAATGACATGATGTATGATTTGGAAAGATTGGAAGGTTTTTCGCTAAAGTTGCTTTGAAGACAGCTGGCATTAAGGTTGTTGCCTTTAATGATCCTGATATCTCCTCCTCCACCGCTAACATGGTATGACTTTGTTTGAGTTCGGATCTAAGTAGTAAATTGTTTAGGTAGCTTCAAATATCGGATTCAAGTGATTGTGATTCTACGATTTACTATGAGTGTTTGCATAAATATTTGATTGCTTAGTTCATTGATTCGATTTATGAAACATTAAATGTGTAAATGCTTATGTGTGAACATATTCATGTACTTTGACTTAGGTTTAGAGTAGTAAAGGTATTAGTAAAACAAGAAAGTTTAGCATGTTGTGAGGTAAAATGATCTCCAAATTATACCATTTAAAGTTTGGATTGTGTGGGTGAGACGACTATGTATCTTGGTGTTGAACTCATTTCTAGTTAGATCTCGCTCCCTTGTGATTGTGTATCTTGAAAGATTAGGTAAGATTCATTTCATGTATGTTGATTCTTGTAGTTAATGATAGTAGCTTCATAAGGATAGTATCTTATACCTTAGTGATTGAGTTTGCTTTTCTTGATCTTGAATGAGTTTCTGTTACCACAAACTCAGGGAGTGTTTGGATGTTTAGGTCAGTTAGGGATGGATGGCTATGTATCTTAGTGTTGATCTCAGCATTGTTTGATCCTCTTCTCCCTTGTGATTGTGTACTTTGAAAGAACAGGTAACTTTATTGTAAGAGTTTTTGTTTATGCGGTACTGGTTCTATCGTTCTAGTAATTGAGTTTGTAGAATACTGAATTGGTTGAGTTTTGCTTGTATGGGGATATGGACTTGATTATTGGTATGGATCCTTTGACTGTTCCCTATTTGATTGCAGCCTATGGATATGCCACAAGTCGTATGTATTTCTAGAATCAAAGTTACCGTTGTTTGGAATCCTTCTATTACAAAATCAGTTTTTGTTGTGCTAGATGTATAAAATGGTCTATATGAAACATGATTTTGGTTCTGGAGTTCATCCTAACAGTAGCGACCCTAAGAGTATTTAGATTTCATATATCTGTAAGTATAGGTTACAGCCTTTGTCAATTAGATGTTTTTTGAGTTAAGCTCACGAAAGTCCAAACCGTAATCTACCTCGTAAATTGGTTTACATTGACTTAAGTAGCTACAGTTTCTGGTTTCCATAGTGCACTTGAACAAACCAGGGGACAGTGCTTGGTATGAGCAGCACAAGTCTCCCCAGCATTTCATTTTCTGAGTACCAATATGTCAATCTACATATGACCTGATACTTTTACAACCCAACAAAACCTTAATCAATAAAACCTGATACTTAGAAAGATTAGGTAACTTTCTTTTAAGAGTTTTGGTTTCCTAATTCTAGTTAGGGATATGGAGCAAGGTGTGTATTGTCATATTTCACCTTTTACCGAAAAGTGAGTCTAAATAACATAGCACCAAGTGGAACAGGGCTATGACTAACAAAGCTTACATCAGTTGAGTATTAAAAAACGAATATATGATCTACCAGTGGAATGCAATAAAATCTCTTATTCTACCTGCATTAAACTTCTTACCAGTCGTATAGAACACAAAATAGTGGTTGTAGGTTCAAGAGCTTCTATGATTCATCTTGGCCTACTGGTTCTGGAGTTCATCCTAACAGTAGCGACCCTAAGACTGTTTAGATTTCATACATATGAAAGGATACATTGCATCATTTGTTAGTAAGATGCTTTTGAATGAAGTTCACGGAAGTCCAAACCGCAATCTACCTCGTAAATTGGTTTACATGGATTTAACTAGCTATCGTTGCTAGTTTGACATGAACAAACCAGGGAAGGGTGCTTTGTATGAGCAGCACAAGTCTTCCCAGAAATTTATTTTAAGAATAGAAGACCGATATGTCAATGTGCAAAGGACCCGATCAACTATGTCGATAGCATCCATAGCAGGCTCAAAAGTGAGAACCACTGCAAAAGGTTGGATGCTAATTGACCACCTTGATGACCTTATTTGTTTGTTCGCATAAGGGATTTTATTAACTTTTAAGTATTTTTAATAAGCTGATAAACCTATGAAGCTAAAACAAACACCCTAAGTAGAAACTTATGGCTTGAAACTCAGCTGATATATAAGAAAGTATTTGGATTAGTTTTTTATATTACATAAGTCAACTCTCACTTGTTTGTGGCTCATAAGCTACGTGAGCTTATGGCTTGTTATAAGATCTAAGATGATAAGCGTAATGTGCTCATACACATGTGTTGTATCGTCTATTTCATCTTTCAATAGTCTGCTGATATATATGGAGTCTGTATTAGTTTAATTAATGTGATAATTTGAGAAGCTTATTTCTTTTGGTGTTTCTGAGCTTATTAACTTAGATCTATAGGTTATTATATTTTTAAAATCTCAATAAGTCCATGAGCTCACTTATTTGGTTATGAGTTCTAAGGTGATAAGCTGTATGCACTTCTCGAGAAGATCGTGTTTTAGAAGATGATAACAAAAAATAAACGAACTTTTTTTGAACCCATTCTAGAAACATGAAGGATTCAGATCCCGTTTCATTTTATCTCGAGAATATCGTGTTTTAGAAGATGATAACACAAAATAAACGAACTTTTTTTGAACCCATTCTAGAAACATGAAGGATTCAGATCCCATTTTCTGGATATAAGTTACTCAAATTTGCCAGTTTGGATCATTCAAACCGGTACTTGCTGAAAGGAGAATAGCATTTGTCATAATTTCAGTTCTCATTATTGCCATTGGCTTTCTTATGTATCGCTGCCATAGCGTGATGACTGTAATCTTGATCGTGAAGCCTGATATCATAAATGCAAACTCTTCCTCATCTAGAAGAAGAAGGCATCAGAAATCAGGGAAGAATTATGTTAATGACGATGGAAATGTAGAGGTTGATAGTGAAAAAGGTTCACCATTACCACTATATTTCAATAACTTAATTGAATGTGGCACGGAAGGGCGTGTCATAGGTAAACTATTTGTTTCAAGTAAAGAAATTGCAAAGGGTAGCAATGGAACTATTTTCCTCGAAGGCATAGATGAGGGTCGCAAGGTAGCTGTGAAACGCCTTGCTAGAGCTCATCATGATGTTCTTTGAAGAAATTCAGAACCTAATTGCTTCTGAACAACATCCGAATACTGTTTGTTGGTATGGAGTGGGATATATGATCACGACTTTGTTTATCTTTCACTTGAGCGTTGTGCTTGCAACCTTTATTGATCTAATTCAGATGTATTCCAAGTGTTTTCAAAAGATGGGACGTTCAGACATGCTGGCGATGAAGTCTATGACAGATTACAAAGGCTGCACAGATTTAATGAATGGAGTCATGAATGAACTTCATCTGTGGAAGCCAAAAGGCTACACTTCCACCATCTTGTTAAAACTAACAATGTGCGTACAGGCACTTATACCAAGTATTGCCATCTGTCGACATTAAGCATGTGTAATGGTTTTAGATTGCTGCTGTCAATATTATATATGCCAGGCATCCTTGCTGAAAGGAATTTCCTTGCAGCTTTGGTATAAAGGTCGAGCCAATATAGCATCGGTCATAGGCACACGTCATTGGAAAGCTGATTGATTTAATTCGGGGTGGGATTAGCTCAAAGACCTTGACACCTTCAACATACGTTCCTATACGCATTTTTTCACCTCGACCATGCCATGTACTGTCATGAACGTTGTTCATTTCCAATGTCCTTGACTCCTGCACAAGATTATAACAAACATTTAACATTGTTATGACCTAGTTATAATGCAATAAACAAGAACAACAGCTAACCTTGGTTTCGTACTCAACGCTAGCTTTGGTTAGGAACTCGGCCTTAAGTTTCTCTGTTTAGTCAATGCATTCATTTTTGAAACACATTCACCTCCGTCTTCACCTTTATCTCTTCCTTCTGCACGCCCTTCTCCGTATCTTTGTGTCGATATGATCTTTGTGTCGTCATCTATCTTAGCTGCATTCTACAATGTTTGTTCATCTCGAAACTTGGATCAAACTTCACCCTACATTAATAAATCAAAATCAATCATCGTACATTTGTTTTTATTTGCGTACAATTTAAACGTTAGCTACCTAAGTTAACTAAAATTCTTTTTATTTATGATAAAATATTACCTACATCTTTGCTTCAGAAGCATCGATCTTAGCTTGATTCGCAGCTTCCATTTGTATTTTTTCCCCATGTACGAGAAATACTCATGTCCAGGAACATCCACAAGCTGTTTAACATTAGCATTATAGATCAACAACCCGAACTAAATAAGTTCGAGTTGAAGGAGGTGTTTGATAAGCTCGTTCATGTGGGTAACATCCTTCTCAATAACATCCAAAATGATCCCCTTAACAAGCTCGTTCATGTGGGTATCATCCTTCTCCTTGCATATGTTGTGAGTTAATTCGGGTTTATCCTCAACCCGAGGACCAATAGTGAACACACCAGGGAAGATGAAAGGTAATTTCTCGGCACTCATGGCTTAAACTTCAAAAGTTTAGTTGACTAGAGATATTTCGAATTTTTCAGAGGATTGACCAGGAAGAATCCATGATTTCTTAACGACTTTGATGTCAGAAATCCAGGCTCCAGTGATGACCAGATATTGGGACGCAGTTGCTACTCGCCACTAAGGAACAAAAAATAAGTAAGTTATTCTACACTTTATATAATAAGTTTAACATCATATAATATCATGAGAAAACCCTTTTTATGGCAAGATCAATTTGCATACAGAATGCATAATACTTTAGAAGTAGGCAAACTTCTCGTGGTAACTTTGATGTGTAAGTGTCGTTCTTGGCCTAAATGCTTGACGTTTATCTACTTTCTTTGAGCCTAGGTCACTTCAAGAGTTCAAGGTGTTTAGAGTGACCCTCCTGTTGTAAAGACCAACAATGCAAGTCGACAATCCAGTCTAGCATCAAAGTAAAGACGTTCCTGTTATATATATCGTGTTGAAAAAACAAAAATTCCAGTATCGAGGATTGAAAAGATATCATAAATCGCTTTTAAATACTTGTTATGAATCCATAACTTAACATGTCTGTTACTCAAATGAATGATTTAATCTTTTCGTTTAGATTGTGGTTTTCATCCCAACAAGTATTCCAGTATTGTAGGGAGAATACGGTCGACACTAACAAAAGTTTTACACATTAAATTATAGAAATATGCATCCTGCATATCACGCCCATCATCGATTCCTTTCGCTAGTGAAAGGTCCTTACTCCTTAGTGACACGAGCAATCATTGTTAGCTTCACTTTTTTTAGGATCAACCAACCATGCAAAATCAGCAAGAAAACATGTTTTTACAGTAATTGATTGTAAAATGGTTAAAAAAAGACAGTAGTACAAAATGAATCAGTTTAGATTCCAAAAATGACTGAAGTGCTTGACAAAAGATGTACATTCGCGTTGCATACGAAAAAATCGCTTGGAGCGGAGTTGGTTGAACTTTAGTACTCTGAAACATCTCCTACAGCTAGTATTATAAGTTTGGCTTCACAAATCAATTTTTGTTCATAATTACGAGTGCTAATAGGATCATCACTTCCATGAGAAAAAACTGAGTTTCAACATGTCAGGAATGATAATTGCACACCATACTTTAAAAGAAGCTAGACTTTCAGTGGATAAGAATATGAAGTTAGGAACTACGCCTCAATGTAGCCAAATCATCATAACGGTTTTTTGATTATACCTTTTAAAACAAAAAACTAACAGCTCTCAAAAAGTTTTAAAAAATCTTTTACCAAACATAGCATAAGCCATTTATGGCTTATATATCATAAGCTCATAAATCCATGTTTCATCAAAATTATTAAGGTAAAATGTCAAAAAAGTACATGAATATTAAATGATATAATTATTAAATATGGGGTATAAAAATCTTTTTATATGTTATTGTTATATAAGCCACCCTTTCATATAAAAGACACAAATTTTTGACCCAAAATGTTAATACTTGGCAAACTTAGCGGGAGAATTTTCCGCCCTTTTTTGGTAGACTTTTTGAGTCAAGGTTGAACCAACTTTTCCTCGACGACATCTCAGTAAAGAAAATATAGTCAAACTTTGACTCAAAAGTCTATCAGAGTTGTGTCACGTAGAACGACTTTTTATCGTTTAGCGAATTTTCTTCGACGACATATGTCATTGGAAAATTAGCTACCTCTAGTACAGGAGCAACATTGAGTTAGCCACCCATATATTCGAGGGTTTGTGGTATAACTTGAGCCATTTTTGGATCTTTATTTGAAAGCTTTTAAATGAGCAGTTTAATAAAATAAGAGTTTAGCTAATAGCTAATCAAACTGCTCTGATACCACTTGTTGGTCCTTGTAAATCATTATTACTTATCAACCTTAAGTAATAACTCTTTACCAAGACTCAAGTGTGTTGTTTTAACAATAGATAAGAACTATGAACAATTAAAACAACAATACCAATAACTTTTCAACGTATAGACTTTTATTAGAATCAAATAAAGAATTTATAACCCACTTTGTTTGCGGAATAACAAAGTGGTTGAATGACAATAGGTTGTGATCTCCTCTACTTAAACGTATAACCAAGTTAATGTCTAAGCTCCAATCTAAACATTCATATGCATCTTGGCTATATGGTTTAGTTGGTATCGAGAGAGAAAGGTTTTCTTGTATTGGTTAACCCTTTCTCTCTCAATGTGCACTCCTTTTATAGGCAGTGTAAACTAGGGTTTGCATTTGCATGTTTCAAGGCATGAGTTTATCCAGTGGGTGGTTGATGCCCATGCTGGATAAATAGTACAAAGTACATATTAAACTATTCTAGAAAAGATAAAGGTTGTACTTATATCTAAGTATACAAGCAACCTACTTTGACTTAAGGTTATCTTTTCCCGCCTAATGCAAACCATCAGAATACTGAAGAGTCTTCAGTATCCTAGAGGAGATCGACATCATTCAATTTGGTATTCAATAACTGATTTTTTAGGTTCTATTTCGATTCAATTCGAATTGATTACCGGTTAAAAGTGTGACGCAGTTATTTTTGGTTAAGAAAAAGGGAAGTTTGGTTTTCTATTTCTACTTGAAAAGGTAAATGCGAAACGTATTAAAAATAAACTAAAAACGATTAACTAATGATAACGAAGCGAAACAAATATTTAAACGTATATTAAAACGAAACAATTAATAAAAATAAAACTAAAAGACTAAATTAACTATCGATTGGAAAATAAAATTTACTTAATTAAAAAGAAGAAAATAAAACTATGAGGGTACTTTAAAACTAAAGGAGACAAAAATTAAAGCGGGCGCTAAATAAAAGATAAAACTTAAACTTTTGGAAAAAAATACTAATACTAAAAATCGACGAAAAATATAACTAAAAATACGTGACTTTCAGAATAAAAATCAGAACAACTTTCAGATAAAACTAAACGATTACGGAGCAATATTAATAAATAAGTAAGCAGGCAGGCAAGTAGCTGGAAGCACCCCAGGCTAGCAGCTCAATTTTTTCCCGGGAAAATGGAAGTAAGCAAGCAGGCATGTCAATCTAATTGCTGGTTCGGAATATATTGTTCATTCGGGAAATGTTTGTTCTTTTTGCTCATTCGGTAATTTTCCTTCATTCGGGAAAAAAATATTTTAAAACCTTCATTCGGGAAAAAAAAATTTCATTCGGGAAATTAAAAGCTTAGTTCGGGAAAATAATTTGGTTTGGGAAAAATAGTTGGCTCGGGAAAAATACTTGGTTCGGGAAAATTAAAAGCTCATTCGGGAAAAATACTTGGTTCGGGAAAAATATACAGTGGAAAAACAAAACAATAGGGAACACGAATTTAACCAAAATCAACCATAATCGATCTAAAAATTAAACTAAACTAACCACTAATAATCAGCTAACAACAATTAATCAAACCAAATCAATAACACTAACAATAAAAACCAAATCAATCAAAACCCACTTAATAAAATAAAACTTAAATCAACCAAAAACAATAAAACTAAAAACAATAAATCACTAATTAAGATCTACCAAGCATTAAAACATCTAAATCAACAAACTTTATGGAATCAAAAGCAATAAAACTATAAAACCCACTTGATTAATCAACTAAAAACTCAAGAACACAACCAAATCAAATCAAACAAGAAAGGAAGGATGAGATTAAAATTAAAATTTGATTAAAAGATAAAGATTCAACAACAATTAAAAGTAAAAATTAAATGACTTACAAATTTAAGGTGCAAGACAAGGAATTTAAATTGATAAGAAATTAAATGACATGAAAATAAAGGTGGAAGAACTATTTTGTCAAGATATCCAACACCTCCTAATGTGTCATTAGGAGGGTATTTATAGGGAGATTAGCAAGTGTTGATCTTTTCTTCCTTTTCTCGTCTTTTCGTCTTCTAAATTCTTCGACTTTTTTGACTTTGTCTCGGGATAAATTGAACTCGTCTTATAATTTCTTCATTAATTATACTTGAGTTATTCGACTTCTTTAAACTTCGGTCTTTAGACTTTTTCTTCGATAAATCTTTAGAATAGGCCTTGGACTTCCGTTCTTTTTGCACTCTTGATCTTTTGACTTCGTCTTTTGTCTTTTTCTTGATAAAAGCCAGTGAAAGCCCGTGTTTTCTTCCCTTTTCACATTTTGATCCTAAATCACAACAAAAACACAAACCACGCATAATTCCGACATTTACGACATAAAATACACGTTTTGGCTTGGATATTATTATAATTAAGTGGTAAAAGGATAAGTGTTTTCACACTTATTAAATCCCCTACACTTGACCATTGCAATGTCCTCATGCAATGCATTAATTACAAAGCAAGTTTTACATTTTCCATCATAATCAATCCACCTTGGCCTTTATTAAACACAAGACATTAAAGAGATAGATATATAAAATATTCAAAGGAAGAAAACAAGTAAAGAGATAAAAAAACTTACATTAGGGTTTTGGAATGTCATGAATGTTTATCACTCTCAGTTTCACGTTCCCAAACCAAGCTTAAAAACGAGATCATTGTTATTATAAGTTAGACATCACTAATGATCGAGATCCCTGCCGACTCGGTGTCTTCTGCTTTGACCGATTTTGGGAGTTCGTCAGGCATCTTTTCTCGTAATCCGGATTACTCCAAAGTGCGATATGTTTTTCCCAGTCCTCGGAAGTAATTTCCTGAGGACGCTCGCTGCGGAATCTGCCGATGTCTACTGTGCCGGTATCGATGTCTCTGTAATAAGTGTGAAAACACTTATCATTTTATCACTTACTTCCAATAATAACAAGACCAAAACGTGTATTTTATGTCGTAAAAGTCGGAATTATGCGTGGTTTGTGTTTTTATTGTGTTTTAGGACCAAATGATGCAAAAGGAAGAAAACATGGGCTATCACGGGCTTTTATCGAAGAAAAAGACTAAAGACGAAGTCGAAAGATCGAGAATGCATAAGATTAGAAGTCAATGGGCCTAATTGAAGATTTATCGAAGAAAAGGGCCAAAGACGGAAGATTTATATGTCGAAGAACTCAAGTCTATTAAATGAAGAAATTAAAAGACGAGTTGAATTTATTCATCGACAAATCCTGAATCGAAGTCGAAAACGTCAACTTTATTGAAAAGACGAGAAGACAAAAAGAAAAGAAGAAAGCTCACTCACCAACCAACTCCAAGGCCTATAAATAGGAGACCTCCTTCACATTTTCAAGCTAGCTTTCATTTTTCTGTTTTTTTTTCTTTCTTTTGGTTCGTAGCAAACCAAACACCATTAGGGTGTTTGGCACCTTTTAATTTTTGATCCATCTTCATGTAAGTTTGATTTTTATTATTGTTTGTTTGAATCTTAATCCTTAATACAAGTTTCCTTTTAATCTTGTTCTTCCTTTTCTTATTGATTCCAAAGTTTTAAGTTTTTATTTTGTTGATTTTGATCTTTAAAAACAAGTGGGTTTTGTGTTTTTGTTGTTTTGATTTGATGTTTATCATTAGTAGATGATTAGTGGTTAGTTGGTTTAATCTTTTGGTTGATTTTGGTTAGATTTGGTTAAATTCGTGCCTATTTCTTTTCCCTTGTTCTTCGTTTTATTTTCTGTTTCCCAGATTCCGAATGAAACAAATTTATTCCGGATGAGCACTTTGTCTTAATTATTCCGCACCAAGGTTATTTATTCCGAACCAGCATTGTCTTTTATTTTATTCCGAATCAGCATTCTTGGTTAATTATTCCGAATGAGTGCTCCTTATTCCGAACGAAGCCTGTTTATCATTTATTCTGAACCATCTAAATTATTCCGCATGAACTGAACATTCCGAATCAACTCTTTTTTCCGAACGAGACAGTTTATTCCGCATGAGCATTGTTTTCCGAATGAAGGTTTTTTCCGAACGAGTTGAATATTCCGAATGAGCATGATTTTTCCGCATGAGCTTAATATTCCGAATAAAGCATTTATTATTATTCCGCATGAGTTATTCCGAATGAATGGTTTTTCCGAACCAAGGTTTTCAAGTTTTATTATTCCGAATGAATCAATTTCAGTTTTTCTACTTTCATAAATTAAGCTTTCAGATTTAGTTTTCATTTATTGTTTAAATTTTAATTTCCGCTTTATTATTTTTAATTGTTTTTAATTTGTTGAGTCATTTTTAGTTAATTGTTTTTAGCTTATTTTTATCACTTTGCTCATTTAATTCTTTTTGGTAGAATAGATACCCAACCCTTTTTACTTTCCACCAAGAACAATTGAGTCGCACTCAAACCAATAATCAATTCGAAGAGATCGGTTTAACGAACTTTCATACTTAGCAAAATCTATGTATTACTCTGCGCCAATGCTTCGTCTTCAACGTATTTTTTCGAGAATTGTAACTCTTTTGAAGCATGTGATTGATGCCGCCACGTATACCCCTTCATACCTCAGGATCACTCTTGTGTGGCGTCAAATTAAAGTTAGACTACATTCATATACAACAAATAAAACAAACACAGAGTTAGAGTTAGAGATATAATTTATACATTATTTTGTTTATTTATTTAATGGCTTATATATTTATTAAAACTTTTATAATAAAAACAACTTATCCTGATAAGCATAAGCTTTTTGAAAACAGCTTGTTCTGATAAGCTTATCAGGACAAGCTGTTTGAAAACAGCTTATCCAGATAAGCTTATCAGAACAAGCTGTTTGAAAACAGCTTATCCTGATAAGCATATCAGAACAAGCTGTTTTCACACAGCTTGTTCTGATAAGCTTATCAAGATAAGCTGTATTCAAGCAGCTTGTTCTGATAAGCTTATCAGGATAAGCTGTTTGAAAACAGCTTATCCGAAAAAGCTTATTACCTTATTCTCATCAAATATATAATTATATAATAATATTTATAAAAGATATAATTATCATGTATAGAAAATAGTATGTTCACCTAGTGCAACTATGGAAGGCAATCCTAACCCACCCTTCGAATGTTTCGTCTCATATATGAATGCGTATAACCGATTTACTATTTGAGAAAATTTCGGCAGCATTTCCCCTCAACTCCCCAAATATGTGTTTAAATACATATTCGTAGGAGTAAAGGAGAAACACTGTCGAAATCATCTCAAATAGTAAATCGGTTATACGCATTCCTATCCTAAATAAGACAAAACATTCAAAAAGCAGTCCTAAACAGGGGACTTTCCGAAGTTAATTCCTAATAAATTAACTTCGGACATGTTTTTTATAGGTTGATCAATTTCATACGGGAACTTTCCGAAATTAATCGCTAAAATCCTAAAACATTCCTAAGGTTTAGTCCAATAAAATATTTATATCATATAATAAAAACAGCTTATCCTGATAAGCTTATCAGAATAAACTGTTTGAAAACAGCTTATCCTGATAAGCTTATCAGAATAAGCTATTTTCAAACAGCTTATCCTGATAAGCTTATCAGAATAAGCTGTTTGAAAACAGCTTATCCCGATAATCTTATCAGAATAAGCAGTTTGATAACAGCTTATTCTGATAAGCTTATCAGGATAAGCTGTTTTCAATTAGCTTATTCTGATAAGCTTATCAGAATAAGATGTTTAAAAACAGCTTATCCCGATAATCTTATCAGAATAAACAGCTTATTTTGATAAGCTTATCAGGATAAGCTGTTTTCAAACAGCTTATTCTGATAAGCTTATCAGGATAAGTTGTTATCAAACAGCTTATCCTGATAAGCTTATTAGGATAAGTTGTTATCAAACAGCTTATTCTGATCAGCTTATCAGGATAACCTGTTTGAAATCAGCTTATCCAAAAAAGCTTATTATAATTTATTCTCATCAAATAGGTAACATAAGGAGTGTCTGGATTTACGTTTAACAAAAATTAACAAGTTTAAACATCCCGGACGACATTTCGCCGGGGAATCTAAAAAAAACTAAACAAAAAACAATATGTATTATCAATTACAATTAAAAATTAAAAAAACATACCGTTAAAGAGTCGTCGGGTCTCGGCTGTGGTCGGGGCGCGACTGTGGTGGGGGCTCGGCTGCGGTCGGGATTCGGCTACGGTCGGGACTCGGCTGCGATGACCGGATATGTAAAAACAAACCAAAAATACTATCAATTATACTATAAGTTATATAAAAAAAATCAATTACAATATAAATTAAAAAAAAATTATATAATAAAACCTTAAACTATCAATTACAATATAAATTATATAAAAAAATCTTAATAGAGGACGGAGATGGAGTGGTGTTGGTGCCGGTGAACGTAGATGGCGGTGGTGGTGCTGCTGGCGGATGGAGATGGCGGGGTAGTGCACGTGTGCAGGTGTGGAGAAGAGTGGTGGTGAGTGGTGGTGGTGATGATAATGATGGTGGTGATGATAAAGATGGTGGTGGTGATAGCAGGTGGTGATGGTGGTGATAGCTGCGTAGGTTTATTTTTTGAGGATAAGTAAAAGTGTTATGAGAAAAGTGAGGATCTGGTCAAAAAAGGTCCATTTTTTCCCCGGCGACAATCCCTAGCGACATGTCGTCAGGGATACTTTCTACTTTTGTCGTTTAGCCAAAAGCGCGCGTGATTAAAAATTTTTGGAGGGTTGGGACCAAGTTTCCCTGGCGACATGTCGCCAGGGATACATTTGACTTTTCAACGCATATATACATACCTAATTTCTTTTGTCGTTTCTCCCAAACCTTTCCTGGCGACATGTCGCCAGGGAAAGTCCCAATAGTCGTAGGGGATAATTTTTGTCAAAAAAAATTTATTATTACTTATATATTATTATAATTAGTAATAAAATAATAATAATTATTATTATTATTTATAAAATAATAATTATTATTATTATTATTTATAAAATAATTATTATTATTTATAAAAAATAATATCATCTCGGTCAGTTTAACTTCGAAATTGATTCCAATTTAGTCCGTTTTGTTTCTAGATTTATTCTAATTCGGTAACCATTGGACATCTAACGTTTAGCAAATGCATACCGACTCATCCATTGAACATCTAACATGTAACCAAGACATGTCGAGTCATCCATTGAACATCTAACGTGTAACCAAGACATGCCGACTCATGCATTGAACATCTAACGTGTAACCAAGACATGTCTACTCATCCATTGAACATCTAACGTGTAACCAACACATACCGACTCATCCATTGAACATCTAACGTTTAACAAACGCATACCGACTCATCCATTGAACATCTAACGTGTAACCAAGACATGCCGACTCATCCATTGAACATATAGCGTGTAACCAAGACGTGTCTACTCATCCATTGAACATCTAACATGTAACCAACACATACCGACTCATCCATTGAACATCTAACGTTTAACAAATGCATACCAACTCATCCATTGAACATCTAACGTGTAACCAAGACATGTCGACTCATCCATTGAACATCTAAACGTGTAACCAAGACATGCCGACTCATCCATTGAACATCTAACGTGTAACCAACACATACCGACTCATTCATTGAACAACTAACGTGTAACCAAGAGATGTTGAGTCATCCATTGAACATCTAACGTGTAACCAAGACATGTCGACTCATCCATTGAACATCTAACGTGTAACCAAGACATGTCGACTCATCCATTGAACATCTAACGTGTAACCAAGACATGTCGACTCATCCATTGAACATCTAACGTGTAACCAAGACATGCCGACTCATCCATTGAACATCTAACGTGTAACCAACACATAACGACTCATCCATTGAACATCTAACGTGTAACCAAGACATGCCGACTCATCCATTGCACATCTAACGTGTAACAAACACATACCGACTCATCCATTGAACATCTAACGTGTAACCAAGACATGTCGACTCATCCATTGAACATCTAACGTGTAACCAAGACATGTCGACTCATCCATTGAACATCTAACGTGTAACCAAGACATACCGACTCATCCATTGAACATCTAACGTGTAACCAAGACATGTCGACTCATCCATTGAACATCTAACGTGTAACCAAGACATATCGACTCATCCATTGAACATCTAACGTGTAACCAAGACATATCGACTCATCCATTGAACATCTAACGTGTAACCAAGACATGCCGACTCATCCATTGAACATCTAACGTGTAACCAACACATACCGACTCATCCATTGAACATCTAATGTGTAACCAATACATGCCGACTCATCCATTGAACATCTAACGTGTAACCAACACATACCGACTCATCCATTGAACATCTAACGTGTAACCAAGACATGCCGACTCATCATTGAACATCTAACGTGTAACCAACACATACCGACTCATCCATTGAACATCTAACGTGTAACCAAGAGATGTCGAGTCATCCATTGAACATCTAACATGTAACCAAGATATGTCGACTCATCCATTGAACATCTAACGTGTAACCAAGACATGTCGACTAATCTATTGAACATTTAACGTGTAACCAAGACATACCGACTCATCCATTGAACATCTAACGTGTAACCAAGACATGTCGACTCATCCATAGAACATTTAACGTGTAACCAAGACATGCCGACTCATCCATTGAAAATCTAACGTGTAACCAACACAGACCGACTCATCCATTGAACATCTAACGTGTAACCAAGACATGTCGAGTCATCCATTGAACATCTAACGTGTAACCAAGACATGTCGACTCATCCATTGAACATCTAACATGTAACCAAGACATGTCTACTCATCCATTAAACATCTAACGTGTAACCAAGACATGTCGAGTCATCCATTGAACATCTAACGTATAACCAACACATACCGACTCATCCATTGAACATCTAACGTTTAATAAATGCATACCGACTCATCCATTGAACATCTAACGTGTAACCAAGACATGCCGACTCATCCATTGAACATCTAACGTGTAACCAAGACACGTCGACTCATCCATTGAACATCTAACGTGTAACCAAGACATGTCGAGTCATCCATTGAACATCTAACGTGTAATCAAGACATGTCGACTCATCCATTGAGGTTTCAGTATGCAACACTTGTCTAGTTGATGGATTTGA
Source organism: Glebionis coronaria (assembly GCA_025667525.1). Classification (NCBI taxonomy): domain Eukaryota; kingdom Viridiplantae; phylum Streptophyta; class Magnoliopsida; order Asterales; family Asteraceae; genus Glebionis; species Glebionis coronaria. The sequence continues at coordinate 554,708,719 of CM046879.1, forward strand.
TGGATGGGTGGTCAATTGAACATCTAAATATTGGAGGGAAAACATTGGCGGGAAAACATTGGCGGGAAAACATTGGCGGGAAAATATTGGAGGGAAAACATTGGAGAGAAAATGTGAACAATTTCCCTCACTTTTTTTAGCATAAAAGGAGAACCACACACACTCTTTATCATCACAACCACCAGCAGATCACACATACTTATCATCACAAACACATTATTATTATGAAGATGTTGAATCATGAAGCTTTTCTGTGTACGTGTGGACGTGGAGATGTAGTTCTTCGACAATCGTGGCAAGATGATACCTTTGGTAGACAGTACTATGCTTGCCCACGTTCAAAGGTGCAACCTTCAGTTTTATATGGATGCAGATTTATTATGGAAAGACGAACGAGTCAAACTACTTGTCAATTCTCTTGGAGGTTCAATGAGCTTTTCTCCTCCAAGCTCTTCTTCAAGACCTTCAACGAGCTTTTCTCCTCCAAGCTCTTCTTCGAGACCTTCAAGGGCTCCAATTTCTTCTCCAAGCTCTTCAACGTGTGCAAACTGTGTGCGCTTGAATGGAATGATAAAGGTACTTGAGAGTACAATAGAGTTGTACAAAAATTGCGATAGGCACACAATGGATTCAGTTGCACTACTTCACGACCTTTACGATGACATGGGGAACCTTATTTTGAACTAGTTTGTGATGTGATTTTTTCCGTGTTTACGAGTCTAATATCGTTGTAATATCCATGTTTAATTAAACGCGTATTTAAGTGTCCGTGACGAATAAAATTATGTTTAGGAGTGTTTGTCTGTAAGTCTCCCATGTGATATTACAAAGGTTTTATGTAATATTTGGAATAAATAAATATTTGTTTTATAAATGTCTCAACTTTATTATATAAACGTCGCAAAAATAAAATAACATCGGATCGATAGTTAAAATAATAATTATTTTGAATAAATAAATATTTGTTTTATAAATGTCTCATTTTTATTATATAAATGCCGCAAAAATAAAATAACATCAGATCGATAGTTAAAATAATAATTATTTAGAATAAATAAATATTTGTTTTATAAATGTCTCATGTTTATTATATAAATGTCGCAAAAATAAAATAACATCGGATCGATAGTTAAAATGATAATTATATGGAATAATTAATAATTTTTCATAACAAGCAAAAACTAATTATATATATGACAGGGAGTTTCCCTGGCGACATGTCGCCAGAGAAACCTTTGAGATTTGGCGGGTAAAAGCCCGCCACACATTTTCTGCTTAACTTTGAAGCTAATTACGTTTGACAAAGTTTCCCTGGCGACATGTCGCCAGGGATAAATTTGGCAGGTTATTATCAAAAAATAATTATTGTTAATTACGATGGACGAAGTTTCCCTGGTGACATGTCGCCAGGGATAATTTTGGACAAAGTTTCCCGGGCGACATGTCGCCAGGGATAATCTGGAGGGAAAAATTCGCGCTCTTTCATTTGGCATCTGATTTTGGACGGATTATCCCTGGCGACATGTCGCCAGGGATACCCTAGTCAAACTTTGACCAAAAAGTAAATCTGCTTTATTGCCACGTCAGCGTTGTCGCCAGGGAAAAGGTGTTATCCCTGGCAACATTTTGTCGCCAGGGAAACTCCGGCCACCTGTTCCCAGTTTTCTTGTAGTGAAGTGACTAATTGATTTTAGAAATTGTTGTAAAGTTTACAGTTCTATAGCGTTTGACGTCCTTGGGTGTAATGCATACTTAAAATAGAATGTACACGTAATATTAAGGATTCTCTATAACCAAGTTGAAATGTTTGTACAATGTGGAAATGGTTATGTTTAACTATTTGAGTTTGAAAGAGTTGAACAAGATGGTCACATGGTGGGGTGTTATTGGGTTGGTAAGTATGTTGGATATCTAGTCAGAGGTGTCTGGTTCAAACCTTTCCCACCCTTGAACCTTCATCATTTTTATGCATTTACATATTTGAATTTGTACCATATATAAATATGGAGTTTTTTAGGTGACCATAGTAATTTTAAAAAGAATTTAACAAAATAAGTACTTCTAAAAATATTTATAAAAAGCTGAGTTTTTACACCTATTTAAACACGCATCCACTTATCATGTTGATGTTAGAAGTAAGTGAAGCCCAAAGTTTTCTTAGAAAAAACAAAGCTCCACTTCTATCAAAGAGAGACCAAAACCAGCTCCGTAGTTCGGGTGTTCTTCTGCCTATTTGTTCCTTCGGTGTACAATTATATAATGTCCAAAAAATCGTATGTTTTTACCAAGATGCTATTGGAGCTAGATTGAGTTTCTGTCCCATGAATGCTTTATACTAGTAGTCGAAGTAAAGGCCAAGTCTACAGTGAGTGTGACGGGGTACAAATGGAGCATAAGACACTCATCGCAAGGAACTCAGAGGCGGGTTCATACAAGTGTCGGGTGTCGCACGGCTTACATTCGTCGTAAGGTCACGAAGTGCAAAAATTTTTCAAAATAATTTTTTTTATGTGTAGCCTTAATTGTTTTGGTGTTACTTTAGCTTTTTAAGGTGTAACTTTAGTTAATTTAACATTGTTTTTGCAACACTCTTTACCTAGAATGGAGAAGAGCAATGATACATGCAAAGATCGTTAGTTTGCGTGAGTTATGCTAGTTATAGGCGATAAGATAATGATTTGAAAATTTGAGAAATCTCGACACAATATTGAACTTATAGATCACTAGAATGCAAGCATCTTTCCAAAGAATAAAAATTGACAAAAATGAATGTGGTGCTTGTAGCTAGTTTGTCAAGTATGCACGTCTTTAAAAGAGAGGTTCGCAGTTCGAATCTAACAGATTAAGCGCATTCACTTTTTTACACTTTTTTCGATTTGACACCACCAATCGACTAGTTTTTGTTAGACTACATTGAAACCCGTAGGTATCACTTTATTATTAACCACAATATATAGGAGGAGAACACATGAAAACCTAACAAACCTAAACCCACAATACAGGCTTAGGCCTATGTACCACTAATACTCCCCCGCAGTTCGAGCGACAAAATCGCGAAAGCTCGAACTGAAGAGAAAACAAAAATAAAATAAAACAGTGCACTAAAACAAAACAGGATAACCCAAAGTATCCTCTATCCCTACTTGTTTATAGATAACAAATGTATCCTAGGATAACCAATGTATCACTTTATTATTAACCACAATATATAGGAGAAGAACACATTAAACCTTTACAGACCTAAACCCACACACACGGGGCTTGAGCTTATGTATTCACTAATAGTTTCGAGGTGACTATCCCTCCTAGATAGCATGGAGTCTTATTCTTAATCTTATGTAATCGCATGATCATACACTAATAGTATTATAAATAACGTTTTCTTACCTATTAAACTTTTTCATTGTACTATTATTTTATAAAAATTTGAACTATACACTGTTTATCTTTAACTATACTACTGTAGTTTATATATTTTTTTTAGAACGGCACCTCAATCTCACTGAAATATGACCCCGAGTTATACCATCCATAACGGGCAGACTGTAGGATCTTGTTTTTCTAAGGATTAGGCATTGTTGAATTACCTATTGAGATGGATGGAGAAATGGAAAACTTAGAGAGAAAGAAGAGAGAGAAAGGAGAGAGTTGAAAGAAAGATAAAAAATATGAATAATGTGTTCAACAACCCCTCCTAACATGCTAGGAGGGGGTTTATATAGCCCACCCTACATGTGGGCTGTATGGGTTATACCTTAATACATTAGGTCACGAGCCCAATACTTGTATCTATATTTGGAGTGGCCGATCCTTTCTAAATACGTAAAAACGTATTTCCAACAATCTCCCCCAAAGGGAGGTCACTCCAAGTTACAATGTACTAAATAGTCTATAGCTCGTGATCTATGCTAATAATGATGTGACCGAGACTTTCCTTGGAAAAACGTATTTCCAACAATCTCCCCCAAAGGGAGGTCACCCCATTTTACAAAATCTTAAACCTAGCATACTATGCTTGAGTCTTCGATCTTGTTCTTGTGAATATGCTTGATGTGATCTTTGACTTCAGCCTTGAGCATGTTTCCTTGCCTTGATCTTGTGCATTCATCACTTGTGATATTCGCCTCTTCGTGACTTCATGTTCCACATACTTATACCTTTATAATTCTTGAAATCTTCAGAGTTTGATACAGCGGAAGACTTGACCTTCAGACTTTCTTGAATTCGTTGAAGTACTGAGTGTATGCAGTATAAGCATGTGGTGACGACTTCTTCTGGATTGTACACCGCAATGCCACCTTCTTGTTACGCTGCATAAGACAGTTAGCAACAAAACATATACACGGATGAAATGGCCTTGAACATTTCATTCTAATTCGGTAGCATTTTACCTCCGGTCGATGAAGACCGTTGGACGATATAAAATATCGTACTTGTGGCAGGTAGTTTCAATTAAGAACCTCCTTGACAAGATTTCGCGGGTAAACCCGTTCTCTTTATTCGATCGTCCAAAGCTGACTGCGAACATAAAGAGTGAATCATTTGGATAATAATATCCGCATGATTTGAAGCCGTCAATTCATGTTCCTGGAACAAGTGAAATTCAATTAAGAACCGCACCATCGTTGCTTTCCAGTTGTCACGAGCTTGATTCGTATAGAATCTTGCAAGTTACCTACCAAGTGCTGTTTGAGGTTAACACTAGAAGGATTTCCACTCATCACTGTGAACACTAAGGTATCACTCTGAGTGTTCTGGCAAAATCACTAAGATATTGCGCAGAGGCCTGGAACGTGTTTAAATTCATTTAAGAATTAAACCATTGTTGCTTTCTAGTTATCACAAGTTTGATTCATAAAGAATCGCACAAGTCACCTACCATGAGCTTTTTGATATTCGCTCAAGAAGGATTTCCATCTTCATTGTAAATACTTTCGTATTACTCGGATGTTCAGGCAAGATCATGAAGATTTTGCGTAGGACTCTTAAGATCTTTCCTACTTTTTCACAGTGCGTGAAGAAGCAAGGAAATATGAAAGTGTGTCCTAATGAGATATTTGATGATCTCAAATGGCTCTAGACTCGATCGTGCATTTTGGATTTTAGTGATCGGAGGCTGGAGAGGAGTGCCACCATTTCAATACCAATTTATTCGGAGTGAATAAATCAATAGATAATGCGTTGTCTCCGTGTGATTAAAACAAATATCTTTTGAGAGATATCTGAGTTAGCTGGGATGGGTTGTGCATTGCATCAATGGGTCCATGATGTCTATCTTCAATATCAAGAATCATTAAAAATGATCTCAATAGCATATGTATTAACCCGGTTTCTGCCTAAGTTGTAAGGAGGGCTTCTTTCTTTACACCCTTTATCTTTACAATTCTTTTTCATTCTTCAACCCCTTCAATGCTTACCAATACGTCATCACTAGCACCTTGTTGTGATTGTTCCAGTGCTAACTTAAGTACTTGGTCGGCATTCAGCTACGTTCACAATCTTTCTCCATCTTTCCTAAGGACTACTATTTCTAGCTATGGGATGTCCTTGGGAAGATACCTCCGGTTCGAGAGGAATCATTGGACTTTAACCAATCCTACCATCCTTATGTCACCACAATCATCACCGTCGTGAATAGAGATGTTTTGGGTAAGTGTATGTCACCATGAAATCCATTTTGAAGTGCAAATCCATTTTGCTCCCCCTTAACATATGCCACGATATCCGAAAACATTTCACACATGTCGGGATGAGCTAGCACGTTAAGTCAAACCATTTTTGATTAATCATTTCCCATATTAAATCACATTTTCTCCCCCATATTAAAAATATTAACCCAATCAATGTTTTTAATATCAAATGATTTAATAGTATTTTAAGAAAATTTGGGAAGAAAAATGCAAGTCCAATTATCTTCATGAATTACACAAGCTCCCCCTCAAACTAATGAGGGTGTACTTGAGACGTAAATAAAATACCTTTTAAACACAAGTGTAAGGTATTTATCACGTGCAAAGATCATATATGATAATGAATTCACAAGATTAGCAATTTACGAGGTAGGACCTGAATGATGGAGAACATCATATGAAACATTCACATGGTTCTTGTTCACGAATGTTGGTCACGTCGTCACGTCTGAAGTTATCTCTTGACTCCATGTGTATGATTGATATCGTTGTCTTGACACCAATATGTGAACTTGGCACTCTCGGCATTAAGGATTCTGAATGCTGGACAATTGCTCCCCCTCAATTGTTGACCAGTGTTCTATTGAAAGAGCTGTAGTCACCGTTTGAGTAGTTGCATCGTCGAGTATGTAGATATCAATTGTAAGCTGCTACGGTTGGTGGAGATGATAACTTCATAAAAACAAGACTTCTCTTGTTTTAACAAATGAATGCACTGAATCGTACATATATTCGTGTTAGGTTGTGTTATGACGTAAACACAATCCCTTACATGGTTATAAAGTAAACCATGCCCGAGAAAATTAATTCCCGTTGTTGAGTCAAAGCTTTCCGGTGAAATGCTTGACTTGAGTATGAAAAGCGTGTTACTATCTGAAATAATAGCAAACCATTTTGAGCATGTTTTAAAACATTTGAACTTCTGCTCGAACTTTATTTACAACCCCGTGTCATTATTGAATGACATTTCTAGTATCGTAAATATTATCGATTCCAGAAGACATGCTCTTTTTATCAAAAATTGTTGAACACACAATTTTGAAAGATTTAGAAAAACCTTTTTGAGAAATTCTCGAAAAATTGTGTTCAACGTTTTGAAAACCAATTACTTGAGCTTAAGATGTTGAATATCTTGCAAAACGAGCTCAAGTCCGAGAAGTTGTAAACTTCCCGTTGTTAAGGATAAGATTATCATCAGCGATAAACTTTCCTTTTAACTGAAGAACGAGTCCTAAGTTGACATTTACTTAGAAGTCGTTTTCATGAGCTTGAAAAACTTTGAATGTTTTAACGAAAAGCTCATGACCGAGAAAGGTGAATTTCTCGTTATGAAGAAAAGTTCTTTTATTTAAAAGATTCACTTTCCTTTCTGAGCTTAAAACCTGGAATGTTTTAATACAAGCTCATGACCGAGAAAATTTAATTTCCCGTTACGAGGATAAGCTATCTTTAAAGATAAGCTTTCCTAAAATTAAAGTCCGAGTTACAGTCTGATATTTAACTGTAAGTCATTGTGCATGAGCTTAAAAACTTCGAATGTTTTTAATATAAGCTCATGCCCGAGAAAAATTAATTTCTCGTTGTGAGGATAAGTTTATCATCGGCGATAAACTTTCCTTAATTTGAAGATCGGGTCATCATCTGATATTTAATGATGAGCTTTGTACACGAGCTAGAAACCTTTGAATGGTTTTTAATGTAAGCTCGTGTCCGAGAAAAATTAATTTCTCGTTTTGAGGGTAAGTTATCGTTGCGAAGATAAACTTCCCTGTCTCTGAAGTCCGGGTCATCGTCTGTCATTTAACGAGGAGCCATATACACGAGCTAGAAACCTTTGAATGGTTTTTAATGTAAGCTCGTGTCCGAGAAAAATTAATTTCTCGTTTTGAGGGTAAGTTATCGTTGCGAAGATAAACTTCCCTTTCTTTGAAGAGTGGGTCACTGACTGTGATTTGACTGTGAGCCATAGTACATGAGCTTAAAAACTTAGAATGTTTTTAATATAAGCTCATGCCCGAGAAAACTAAATTTCTCGTTGTTAGGATAAGTTTATCATCGGGATGAACTTTCCTGTCTTTTGAGAGCGAGTTACAGTCTGTTATGTGACTGTAAGTCATTTACACGAGCTTAAAACCTTTGAATAGTTTAACTGTAAGCTCGTGTCCGAGAAAATTTAATTTCTCGTTTGTGAGGATAAGTTTATCATCGGCGATAAACTTTCCTTTCTTTGATGAACGAGTTACAGTCTGTGATGTGACTGTAAGTCCTGTGTAAGCTTTAACTATGAATCCCCTGAGATACTAGTTTCTCCGATATCTGCTTCTTCAGCAACCAAACTCTAAGAGTGTCCTTAGTTAAACGGTATACAACGATTGGACCGCTTCGTTCTTTTGGAACACCAACTTTGGGACCTGCATTCTCATTAGGATTTTGCATGCTTTGACATGGGTTAGCGATATCAATTATAGAAGCACGTGGGGGTTCATAGTTGGCTTTACTTGTGTCAGAGGTGACCTGAGTAGATGATTCACTTATCTTAGTTGGCAAACGTTTCCTTTTATAGAAAACTTTAAGTTCAGGCTTAAGTGATGTATCATCTTTTTCAATTTCCTCCCTAGCAGTCTTAGTAGAATCGGAGATTATCCTAGTTAAAGGGCACTCGTTTGCTACAAGAGTGAAAGTTCTACCAGTGGGGAGCCACATTTTACCAACGGGTTTGATTTTAGCAACCCACTGGGATTTAAGTCTAGCACGGGAGTTCACCTCATTAAGCAATTTCTTGATACAGGAATCATGATTTGCCGTAAAGACACATTTTCTACATGTTTTACAAGTAGCATATTTAATGTCCGAGTAAGATGTAGAATTCCTAGATGATTGATTGATGCTCCTAGGATGTGACATGCTACGGTTAGCAGTGTTGGGTAAACTAGAAGGCATCTGACTAGGTTTGAAATTCCTATCTCTTACTTGTGTCTTTTGCTTAGCTTCCCTTAGACCAAATGTATGGCGAACGTCATTTGAACTAGTTCGAGACGTATTCTTTGGACTATGTCTAGGGAAATTAGAGGCAATCATGTGATTAGGTCTTGCAAAAGCTGTTTTAGTCACATTGGGCCTAGATGGTGGAGTGACTGGTCTAGGAAAGTGAACCAAATCAACTTGGGAGGCAAACCGCGGTCTCGAGGATTATGGTCGCTCGGATCTAAATGCAGTAAGTTGTCTGACAGTCGGTTGTCTGACGAACTTATTTGTAGGCGGTTTCCCCAAGATTGATGGTTTTTCAAGCTTAGTGTCCACACTAGGTCCTCTAGTTTTCCTTAGCTCGTTTTTCAACGCAGCTATAGCAAACACCTTTTCCTGTACTTGGGCCTTTAAAGTCTCATTCTCTTTGAGCAAGTTATCTTGGGATGCCAACTTAGATTCAAGCAGTTGAATTTGTTTCAAAAGATTATCCTTTTGAGCTTTAGAATCTAAAACTTTTTGATCCAATTTTCTTTCAAGAACAACATTTGATTTTTCAAGTTTTTCAAAATATGTTTCAAATTTGTTCGTTTTCTTTGAAAATTCAATTTTGGCATCCTCAAGATCTTTTGATTGTTGAGCTAAAATCATTTCAAGCTCTTTAATCCTAAAAGCAGAATTGGTTAACGTAGCAGTCATAAAGCACATATCATGATCTTTAGCATTCTGATCATTTTCTCCCTCAGTATGATTCACATCGGATGAATCAGAAGTGGTATTGCTATCACTCTTTTCCATCCCATGTTCGGCATAGATAGGGTCGGAATGCTCAACATGCTGTAAATCATTGTTAGATACAGGATTCAATTGTACCCCAACTATTGGCTCTTCGTCATGCATGCTTGAATCATGTTGGCATGATGCAATGACGTTGCTATCATTGTTAACCGAGGTGGTCTCCTTTGAGTCATCCGTAAGACCATTTGTTTTCTCTGGCATATGCATCGGATTTTCTTGTATTCCATTATCATGCTCTAGTTGAAGTTGTGAACTTTCATGAATCAAAAGTGCAATAGATTTCATGAAATTGAGCAATCTATCACTGAAGTCTTTAACCTCGATTTGTGTGTCTTCAAAGAATAACTGGCAGATCGTTGAAGCTTCAACCTTGGCAGGATCAATTTGAAAGAATCTCGAAAAATGTTGATCTAAAACTTGAATTGAATGTGAGGATTCAATTTGATTAATGTCTTCTTTGTTGATCTGCTCTAGTAGTTGTTTAAATTTGAGGAGCATGTGGTGGACGAAAATGGTACGATCTTGACCGAAGAGTGTCACAAATCCGCTTCCTGCTTTAAGTAGAGAAATGTTCGATAGATGGGACCGAAATGGTAGAAATAAAGTCATTATACTTTCTCTAGCTTTAACTTTCATTTGATGCGATTCTCCCTCTTGAAAAGTCGAATTCAAAGACTCCATTTAATTATGATGAAAAATGATCGTGATTGTAGTTGTTTTCGGAATTTACCAATTCGTGAAGGAACTTCGAAGGATCCGTAAATAACACTTGAAATTCCTCGATGGATGATATAAATCTTTTCTCGGCTCAAAATTGTTGTCGGCTCAAACGTGGATAAATTAAACCGGAGTCCAATTCAACCGCGGCTCACTCCAAAAAGAAAGCTCGTAAACTAGTAAATCCAAGCTACGGTAAATATAATGATCGGCCCGTTAAATATTTTACCACTTTGGTTCTTTTTAAATACCCGCCTCAATACTATGCACCAAAACCACAAATAACGATTGACAAATAAATACAATTAAGTTAACTAAAAAAACTTTAAACTATATAAAAAAAAATTTAACTTAAAAAATAACTGAAAAATATGATATTTAAAAATCTGATATTTCAAAAAATCTGATATTTTCTATTAACTAAAAATAGAAAATAAAAATAGAAAAAAAATCTAATAGTTAAAAAAAATAACTGATATTAAAAAATAGGAGAAAAAAATAAAAATAAATGTGGCTATTCAAAGAATACGTGTCCTAATCACGTTTGACCAAACTCGTTTCTTGTATCCTCCGCCCCCAATACCAACCCAATTAAACTCCTTGTTTTGATCGCCCCACCTCCCTATTTTCTCTCAAACTAAACGCTCCTTTAATCACAAAAGTCGCCCCACAAAATCCTCTCAAAACTAAATCTGAAAACCTAATCTCTTTCTAAAAAACCTCGTCTAATCTCATCTCCTCCAAAAAATCGCAGATCTAATCAATCATACAACCATATCAATCTATTAACCTTCGTGTAGTAATCTCAAACCCACGAAATGAATCACCTAAGATCTTTATGTTATTTGTGCTCGGAAGATTTCGAACAATAAAAGAACAAGAAGGTCATGTCTTCAAGATCATTCATTTGGTCTCGGGTAGGTTTTTGATTTTCTGTTTTATGTTTTGGTTTTGGGATCGATGAGAGTTTTCTTTTGAAACTGAGATCTTTTTGAGTCGAGGTTGATTTGTTGAGTGAAAGAGGTAGTCAAGTCTGATTCTTGAGAGATGAGGGTGAGATGAGACTTGTTGAGTCTTGGGTGGGTGTAGTGTGCGAGTCTTGTCGAAGCTGTGGTAGTCGAGGGTGGGTGTGGTGGTGGGGTGAAGAATCGAGTCGAGTGTTCTGTTGTCGAGTGAAGAATTGAAAAATCGTTTTGAGTCAGTTTTTGATTGAAGAATCGAGTGAAGAATCGTTTAAATGTTTAAGCTGTGGTAGTCGAGTGAAGAATCGTTTTGAGTCAGTTTTTGAGTCAGGTCTATGAGTTTGAGGGGTGTCGAGGGTTGTGAGGGAGTTTGTTTTGAGAGTGTTTGTTGAGTCGAGTCTGTGAAGTGGTTGTGTTATCGAGGGTTGTTGGTTGACAATTTTGAGAGAAGGTTTGGTTAGGGTCGAGTCTATGTTGTTTGTCGAGTTCGATGAGGGTGTGTGGTGTTTGAGTTTGTGTCTAGGAGTTGTGTGAGTTGAGAGACTGTGTGAGTTTTTGGTTTAGTCAAGTGGTCTTGAGTCTTGGGTGACGAGTAAGTTAGTCGAGGTCTTGAGTCGGCATCGCAATGTTTCTCTTATTCATCTCAATATTCAAAACTAAGTCCATCGCAATATCAATAAGAGCCCACTCCATCGCAATATGTCAAACTTACAACCCATCGCAAAAACAGTTAACTTTCCATCGCAATGTTTAAACCACTTCCATCGGAATGTATCAAGAAAAATTTGGGCAGAGTTTCGACTCAATTTCCCTTAAGCCCGTCGGAATCCACAATCGCAAAGTGCGATCGGAATCCACGTCGGAATAAGGTATCGGAAAACTTTGATCGCAAATTAAAACCCGAGGGTTATTGCGATCGATGTACAAAACTTGGTTCTTTCCGATGGATGAGTAAAACGCAAATACAAACCTGGATTCTTGATGAACTCTAGAACTGATATACGATGAAGTTGATAAAGACAAAATGACACATTGAAATTGTTAACTCTTATCAATTTTTTTAGGACAGATTTGATAGAAAAAGGAGAAAAAAATAGATAAATAACTAAAAAAACAGAATTGTTTAAAATAGATACACTTTTTAAGATAAAAGTGGATAGAACAAATATAAGGAAAAAAATTGTGAATTTGAAAGAAAAAACGTTATATTGTCAAACCATTTTTTCCTTTAAAAAACGTAAGTTGAGAGTATAGATAGACGAAATTAAAGAAAAAAAATTAAAAAAAATTGAGAAAGAATGAAATTGTACCACCAAATCAATAGATGAAAACACACAAATCCAAAGAATCAACCATGCTCTTGATACCAATTGAAGGATCGTGTTTTTTCTAAGGATTAGGCATTGTTGAATTACCTATTGAGATGGATGGAGAAATGGAAAATTTAGAGAGAGAAAGAAGAGAGAGAAAGGAGAGAGTTGAAAGAATGATGGAAAATATGAATAATGTGTTCAACAACCCCTCCTAACATGCTAGGAGGGGGGTTTATATAGCCCACCCTACATGTGGGTTATATGGGCTATACCTTAATACATTAGGTCACGAGCCCAATAATTGTATCTATATTTGGAGTGACCGATCCTTTCTAAATACGTAAAAACGTATTTCCAACAATCTCCCCCAAAGGGAGGTCACTCCAAGTTACAATGTACTAAATAGTCTATAGCTCGTGATCTATGCTAATAATGATGTGACCGAGACTTTCCTTGGAAAAACGTATTTCTAACACAGACCCGGGACCCGAACCAGGGAAAACACCTAGAACTCACGGCTTCGCACTAAGGAGGAAAATCATGGATTTCTGTCTCTTGCAAGAATTGAACTCATGACCAAACCCCCTCTTGAAACTCTAGGATTCTTGTCCCGTGACTCGCATGTTATTTTGCATTGTTTTGTGATTCAGCTAACGAATTACTTTTAGTCTTTGTTTCGTAAACGTTCCCCAAGCTTCCTCGTACTCCTTCGATGAGAACATCATACAATAGTTTAAAAACCTTTCGTTGACATTCAAAAGACATAAGTAACATACAAAGAAATATTTTATTCACTTAGGTGGTGTTTGTTTCATTAAGATGTTTTACGTCTGAATCTGACTACCACCTCTTACTGGTAAGAGGCGGTTATAATGTCTGAATCTGAATGAAAAAATGTTGTTTGTTTTTTAATTATTGTCTAAATGGTCAATTTTTTAAGGTTTAACAATAGTAATACAATGAATAGGTCTCATATGTAAACATGGCAAAAAATATTTCTCGATTTTCACATACGATCTCGGTTTATAGTTTGTCAATAGGATGAATAATATTGCCTACATATACGATCTTGGTTTATACTTTGTCAATAAACATGTTACAACTAACAATTTTATCGATTTTCATTAAACTATCCTGATACATAAGCTATACACAACTCAAAGTTAACATGACACAAATTAAATATAATAATACTAAATAAATTTTAAGAAAATATTATGAATGAAACCAAAAATGTTATACGAATCACAATTTAGAAAATTTGAAGTTTTTTCTGTTTGAACACACAAAATTTGAAGTTAAAAATTATGTCACACTCTAAAATATTGCCTACATATACTTGCCCCAAAAGATATAAATTCACTAAAGTACAATACTAAAAGCCAGTGAGTTAACTAAACCCTAAACAAAATATTATCTAGCATATATAGGTGTTGGTTCCTCCTGCCGCCACTTTATAGTTCACAACCAAAAAAACTTTAGCAGCCACCATGTTCATCTCTCAAGTGTATCTATCTAAACTCCTTTTTCATTCTCATTTTTCTTATTTTCTTTCATCAATGCTAAAAATATCTACAGATCTAATTGTATACCCAATCAAAACCCACGAATTTTTTGTATTATCTCTTTCGACTCAGAGAAGAACATCAGAGGAATCATGTGTGTATAGATTTTTGTTAACAACCAATTGTCTTTCTTGTAATTCAAACCCAAGTAAGTTTGAAGGGTGTCTGAGATGGCTTTTAAGAGATAGTCAGACCTATATTCCAGGTCTGATCAAGTCAGATGATATTCCTCTGACCGCGTCTGACTCGCATCAGAAAAACAAACAAGCCTCTTGTCTGACCGCGTCTGACTAGCCAGATGTCAGAGGCAGTCAGACGTTTTTTTGTGAAAACAAACAAGCCCTTATTCTTTCAAAGTTTTCCAACAACAAAGCTAAAAAATAATTGCAAACAGTCACCTCCATTTTCTAGCTATGAAATGGTTAGTGATAATTTGAGCGTATATGTTGTACGAGACTACGAGTTAGGTTTCTAGACACACTATTTTTCAGCGGATTTTTTCAAAATAGTCGAGATGTTTAAGAAGTTTCAGTTAGAAACGAGAGAATGAGATCTGGTAAGTTTTCTCTGATTACTCTTGCAGGGATTCTATCATATATATATATAGTTAGTAATTACAAGATAAGCATAACAAGAGATCCGTACTATTAAGATCTTATCTTACACAACTAACATTTAAGTTTATCTATACTATCTATTATCTTCTTATACTACGTTTACATTCCCAATCTTAACCGTAACAAGGTTCAGATTGCTTCTTAGTCGGTCCAACATATCACGTGTGACTGGCTTAGTGAACCCATCAGCAACTTGGTCATTAGAGGATATAAAACGAACATCGAGAGCACCCATCGCCACCTTTTCGCTAACAAAATGAAAATCGACTTCTATGTGCTTCGTTCGTGCATGGAATACTGGATTAGCCGTTAAATAAGTAGCTCCGAGATCGTCACACCATAGAACTGGTGGTCTCGGTTGATTAAGTCCCAAATCCTTAAGCAACGACTGCACCTATATTGCTTCAGCTGTACCATTTGCTAAAGCTTTATACTCGGTTTCTGTACTTGATCGGGACACAGTGGGCTGCTTCCATGAACTCCATGAGACCAGATTTGGACCAAGAAAAACTGCAAATCCTCCGGTAGATCTACGACTATCCAAACATCCTACCCAATCTTAATCTGTAAACACGCTAAAAAGTGTACCAGTGGATTTTTGAATACGAAGCCCTGTATAGACCGTGCCCTTTATATTATTAAGATGCGCTTAACAACCTCCCAATGAACATCGTTGAGCTTCGAGAGATATTGGCATACCTTGTTAACAACAAATGAAATATCTGGCCGTGTTAACGTAAGATACTGTAAGCCTCCAACAATACTTCTATACTTGAAAGCATCATTATCACTAAGAAGGTTTCCATAATCACAAGCAAGCTTGTCCGTAATGGACATAGGGGTTGAAACGCTCTTACAATTCTTCATTTGAATGTGACAAAGAAGATCATAGGCATACTTGTGTTGCAAGAGAGTGATTCCCCAAACCAAGCTTAAAAACGAGATCATTGTTATTATAAGTTAGGCATCACTAACGATCGAGATCCCTGCCGACTCGGTGTCTTCTGCTTTAACCGATTTTGGGAGTTCGTTAGGCATCTTGTCTCGTAATCCGGATTACTCCAAAGTGCGATATGTTTTTCCCAGTCCTCGGAAGTAATTTCCTGAGGACGCTCGCTGCGGACTCTGCCGATGTCTACCGTGCCGGTATCGATGTCTCTGCGCCAATGCTTCGTCTTCAACGTATTTTTTCGAGAATTGTAACTCTTTTGAAGCATGTGATTGATGCCGCCACGTATACCCCTCCATACCTCAGGATCACTCTTGTGTGGCGTCAAATTAAACTTAGACTGCATTCATATACTACAAATAAAACAAACACAGAGTTAGAGTTAGAGATATAATTTATACATTATTTTGTTTATTTATTTAATGGCTTATATATTTATTTAAATTTTTATAATAAAAACAACTTATCTTGATAAGCATAAGCTTTTTGAAAACAGCTTGTTCTGATAAGCTTATCAGGACAAGCTGTTTGAAAACAGCTTATCCTGATAAGCTTATCAGAACAAGCTGTTTGAAAATAGCTTATCCTGATAAGCATATCAGAACAAGCTGTTTTCACACAGCTTGTTCTGATAAGCTTATCAAGATAAGCTGTATTCAAACAGCTTGTTCTGATAAGCTTATCAGGATAAGCTGTTTGAAAACAGCTTATCCGAAAAAGCTTATTACCTTATTCTCATAAAATATATAATTATATAATAATATTTATAAAAGATATAATTATCAAGTATAGAAAATAGTATGTTCACCTAGTGAAACTATGGAAGGCAATCCTAACCCACCCTTTGAATGTTTCGTCTCATATATGAATGCATATAACCGATTTACTATTTGAGAAAATTTCGGCAACATTTCCCCTCAACTCCCCAAATATGTGTTTAAATACATATTCGTAGGAGTAAAGGAGAAACATTGTCGAAATCATCTCAAATAGTAAATCGGTTATACGCATTCCTATCCTAAATGAGACAAAACGTTCAAAAAGCAGTCCTAAACAGGGGACTTTCCGAAGTTAATTCCTAATAAATTAACTTCGGACGGGTTTTCTATAGGTTGATCAATTTCAGACGGGAATTTTCCGAAATTAATCGCTAAAATCCTAAAACATTCCTAAGGTTTAGTCCAATAAAACATTTATATCATATAATAAAAACAGCTTACACTGATAAGCTTATCAGAATAAACTGTTTAAAAACAGCTTATCCTAATAAGCTTATCAGAATAAGCTATTTTCAAACAGCTTATCCTGATAAGCTTATCAGAATAAGCTGTTTGAAAACAGCTTATCCCGATAATCTTATCAGAATAAGCAGTTTGATAACAGCTTATTCTGATAAGCTTATCAGGATAAGCTGTTTTCAAATAGCTTATTCTGATAAGCTTATCAGCATAAGCTGTTTGAAAACAGCTTATCCTGATAATCTTATCAGAATAAGCAGCTTATTCTGATAAGCTTATCAGGATAAGCTATTTTCAAACAGCTTATTCTGATAAGCTTATCAGGATAAGCTGTTATCAAACAGCTTATCCTGATAAGCTTATTAGGATAAGCTGTTATCAAACAGCTTATTCTGATCAGCTTATCAAGATAACCTGTTTGAAATCAGCTTATCCAAAAAAGCTTATTATAATTTATTCTCATCAAATAGGTAACATAAGGAGTGTTTGGATTTACGTTTAACAAAAATTAACAAGTTTAAACATCCCAGACGACATGTCGCCGGGGAATCTAAAAAAACTAAACAAAAAACAATATGTATTATCAATTACAATTAAAAATTAAAAAAACATACCGTTAAAGAGTCGTCGGGTCTCGGCTGTGGTCGGGGCGCGACTGTGGTCGGGGCTCGGCTGCGGTCGGGTCTCGGCTGTGGTCGGGCTCGGCTACGGTCGGGACTCGGCTGCGATGACCGGATATGTAAAAACAAAACCAAAAATACTATTAATTATAATATAAGTTATATAAAAAATCAATTACAATATCAATTAAAAAAATTATATAAAAAAACCTTAAACTATCAATTACAATATAAATTATATAAAAAACCTTAATATAGGACGGAGATGGAGTGGTTGTGGTGCTGGTGAACATAGATGGCGGTGGCGGTGCTGCTGGCGGATGGAGATGGCGGGGTAGTGTACCTGTGCAGGTGTGGAGAAGAGTGGTGGTGAGTGGTGGTGGTGATGATAATGATGGTGATGATGATAAAGATGGTGGTGGTGATAGCAGGTGGTGATAGCAGGTGGTGATGGTGGTGATAGCTGTGTGGGTTTATTTTTTGAGGATAAGAAAAAGTGTTATGAGAAAAGTGAGGATCTGGTCAAAAAAGGTCCATTTTTTCCCCTGCAACAATCCCTGGCGACATGTCGTCAGGGATACTTTCTACTTTTGTCGTTTAGCCAAAAGCGCGCGTGATTAAAAATTTTTGGAGGGTTGTGACCAAGTTTCCCTGGCGACATGTCGCCAGGGATACATTTGACTTTTCAACGCATATATACGTACCTAATTTCTTTTGTCGTTTCTCCCAAACCTTTCCTGGCGACATGTCGCTAGGGAAACTATCCCTGGCGACAAGTCGCCATGGAAAGTCCCAATTGTCGCAGGAGATAATTTTTGTCAAAATAAAATTTATTATTACTTATATATTATTATAATTAGTAATAAAATAATAATAATTATTATTATTATTTTTAAAATAATAATAATAATAATTATTATTATTATTTATAAAATAATTATTATTATTTATAAAATAATAATATCATCTCGGTCAGTTTAGTTTCTAAATTCATTCCAATTTAGTCCGTTTAGTTTCTCGATTTATTCTAATTCGGTAACCATTGGACATCTAACGTTTAGCAAATGCATACCGACTCATCTATTGAACATCTAACATGTAACCAAGACATGTCGAGTCATCCATTGAACATCTCACGTGTAACCAAGACATGCCGACTCATGCATTAAACATCTAACGTGTAACCAAGACATGTCTACTCATCCATTGAACATCTAACGTGTAACCAACACATACCGACTCATCCATTGAACATCTAACGTTTAACAAATGCACACCGACTCATCCATTGAACATCTAACGTGTAACCAAGAGATGCAAACTCATCCATTGAATATCTAGCGTGTAACCAAGACATGTCTACTCATCCACTGAACATCTAACATGTAACCAACACATACCGACTCATCCATTGAACATCTAACGTTTAACAAATGCATACCGACTCATCCATTGAACATCTAACGTGTAACCAAGACATGTCGACTCATCTATTGAACATATAACATGTAACCAAGACATGTCGACTCATCCAATGAACATCTAACGTGTAACAAACACATACCGACTCATCCATTGAACAATAACGTGTAACCAAGACATGCCGAGTCATCCATTGAACATCTAACGTGTAACCAAGACATGTCGACTCATCCATTGAACATCTAACGTGTAATCAAGACATGTCGACTCATCCATTGAACATCTAACGTGTAACCAAGACATGTCGACTCATACATTTAACATCTAACGTGTAACCAAGACATGTCGACTCATCCATTGTACATCTAACGTGTAACAAAGACATACCGACTCATCCATTGAACATCTAACGTGTAACCAAGACATGTCGACTCATCCATTGAACATCTAACGTGTAACCAAGACATACCGACTCATCCATTGAACATCTAACGTGTAACCAAGACATGTCGACTCATCCATTGAACATCTAACGTGTAACCACGACATGTCGAGTCATCCATTGAACATCTAACGTGTAACCAAGACATGCCGACTAATGCATTGAACATCTAACGTGTAACCAAGACATGTCTACTCATCCATTGAACATCTAACGTGTAACCAACACATACCGACTCATCCATTGAACATCTAACGTTTAACAAATGCATACCGACTCATCCATTGAACATCTAACGTGTAACCAAGACATGCCGACTCATCCATTGAACATCTAGCGTGTAACCAAGACATGTCTACTCATCCATTGAACTTCTAACATGTAACCAACACATACCGTCTCATCCATTGAACATCTAACGTTTAACAAATGCATACCGACGCATCCATTGAACATCTAACGTGTAACCAAGACATGTCGACTCATCTATTGAACATCTAACGTGTAACCAAGACATGCCGACTCATCCATTGAACATCTAACGTGTAACCAACACATACCGAATCATCCATTGAAAAACAACGTGTAACCAAGACATGTCGAGTCATCCATTGAACATCTAACGTGTAACCAAGACATGTCGACTCATCCATTGAACATCTAACGTGTAACCAAGACATGTCGACTCATCCATTGAACATCTAACGTGTAACCAAGACATGCCGACTCATCCATTGAACATCAAACGTGTAACCAACACATACCGACTCATCCATTGAACATCTAACGTGTAAACAAGACATGCCGACTCATCCATTGAACATCTAACGTGTAACAAACACATACCGACTCATCCATTGAACATCTAACGTGTAACCAAGACATGTCGACTCATCCATTGAACATATAACATGTAACCAAGACATACCGATTCATCCATTGAACATCTAACGTGTAACCAAGACATACCGATTCATCCATTGAACATCTAACGTGTGACCAAGACATACCGACTCATCCATTGAACATCTAACGTGTAACCAAGACATGTCGACTCATCCATTAAACATCTAACGTGTAACCAAGACATGCCGACTCATCCATTGAACATCTAACGTGTAACCAACACATACCGACTCATCCATTGAATGGAATGATAAAGGTACTTGAGAGTACAATAGAGTTGTACAAAAACTGCGATAGGTACACAATGGATTCAGCTGCACTACTTCACGACCTTTACGATGACATGGGGAACCTTAGTTTGAACTAGTTTGTGATGTGTTTTTTCCGTGTTTACAAGTCTAATATCGTTGTAATATCCATGTTTAATTAAGCGCGTGTTTAAGTGTCCGTGACGAATAAAATTATGTTTAGGAGTGTTTGTTTGTAAGTCTCCCATGTGATATTACAAAAGGTACCAGTGCTAATCACTTGCAACTCTATTATCTATTCAAAAGATAAAATAAGATAAAAGAAAAAAGTTACCAGTGCTAATCACTTGCAACTCTATTATCTATTTGATAATAGTTTTACAATCAAAGCATAAACAAAACGAGATCAAACTAGGGTTTACAAGATCAAGATGAAAGAGAGAGAGAGCACTGTGTGTAAATCACACACAGTTTACATGATAAACGATACAAACAAAGTGAGACGCTCCTCCCTTTTTATCTAAACGAAGAGGCTAAAAGAGCTGTTTGGCATATGGGCCAAACACATGGGCTTGGGCTTGTCCAGCTATCAACAAAGGGAGAAAGTTGCAACTTTAGTCCTCAACGTTCACCAAGCAAAGCATCCACCATCCAAAGATATAACTGCAAGAATAAAAACTCACACAATAAATCCTTGAGGTTTAATATGGGGTGACAGATTAAGTCCTTATTTTAACATCCCCCCTTAATCTGATATCCTATATAGGTTAATCATACCAAGTTTTGTGACAAACTTGTTATGCAGATCTGTTTCCAACCCTTTTGTAAGGATGTCTGCAATTTGATTTGCAGAATCCACCTTTTCTGCGTTAACAACTCCACTCAAAAAAATTTCTCTCACAAAGTGAAGGTCAATTTCTAAGTGTTTTATTCTCTCATGAAACACAGGGTTGGCTGCTATCTTGATAGCAGAATTGCTATCACAGTGAAGTGTGACTAGGAGCAAGTTATCACATTGCAAGTCATTTAGGACTTTGAGTACCCAGATCACTTCACTGGTTACTGAGGCAAGAGCTCTATACTCTGCCTCAGTAGAGGATTTAGAGAGAGTGTTTTGTTTTTTGCTTTTCTAGGAAAATAAGTTTCCATTTATAAACACACAATACCCAGTCACAGACCTTCTAGTGACAACACATTTTTCCCAGTCAGCATCAGAATAAGCATCAAGAGTCATACCTGAGTGAAATGAATACCCAAACCTGGAGAACTTTTGAGGTATCTTAAAACCTTAAAAGCAATTTTAAGATGTGAGTTCAAAGGACAATGCATGAATTGACTCAAACAATGAACAACATAAGAAATGTCAGGTCTGGTGTTAGTCAGATAAATGAGCTTACCCATAAGCTTTTGATAGTCAACAATGTTGTCAAGAAGGGGGTCCTCACTAGTGGGCTGATTAGTTATGACAAGTTTAGAGGGTAAAGGAGTTTTAGCAGGTTTACAAGCAAGCATACCATACTCAGATAACAAGTCCAACACATACTTTCTTTGGTTTAAACAAACACCATTCTTAGTGTCAACAACTTCAATTCCCAAAAAATACTTGAGCTTACCCAAGTCTTTGATCATAAACTTGGTTCTTAAAAAACTCTTAAACTTTTCAATTTCAGCAATGTTGTTCCCAGTTATGATTATATCATCAACATACACAAGTAACACAAGAAATAAGTTACCATGAGATTTAGTGTATAAAGAATAATCAGACTTGCTTTCAATGAAGCCATTTTCACTAAGAACAGATGTAAGTTTGGCATTCCACTGTCTAGGAGCCTGTTTAAGCCCATACAAAGATTTTTTGAGCTTGCAAACCAAGTTATCACCCTCAGGAAGATATCTTTGGGGTGTTTTCATGTATACAGTTTCATCAAGATCACCATATAGAAAGGCATTATTAACATCAAGTTGGAAAATAGGCCAAGATTGTATGATGGAAAGATTAATCAAGCACCTAATAGTAACCATTTTAACAAAAGGGGCAAAGGTTTCATCATATTCAATGCCCTCCTTTTGCCCAAAACCTTGGGCAACAACCCTAGCCTTATATCTTTCAACCTCACCACTAGACTTAAACTTTAATTTCCAAATCCACTTACAACCTAAGGCTTTCCTACCTTTAGGGAGTTCAAGAATGTCCCAAGTATCATCTTCAAGCAAAGCAGCAAGTTCAGTGTTCATAGCATCAAGCCAGTGATGATTCTGAGATGCTTCAAAAAAACTTTTTGGTTCACTTATTTTGTTAAGCTGAGTGACAAAGCAAAAATTTTCTTTATCAAGTTTAGAATATCCAACAAATTTTTCAAGTCCATACTTGACTTTAGATTGAACAACAAAATCATTATAATTCTTGGGAAAAACAGAAGGTCTTGAGGACCTCCTCAAACCTTGACCACCCTGAACATTGTTTATAGAGTCATTCCCATTGTTTCCTTCTATGTTTTGAACATGAGGGGAAGGAATGGGATGAATATCTAAATTTCCCTCAGAGTTTGCACTTTCATCAAGTGTGGCAGCCTCTTCCCTATTCAAGCTGGCATCACTGGTATCATTGCCTGAGGCAATGTATCCAGTGTCACCTAGACTTGGAGGTGGGCTACTAGCACTTGGTGACAGATTGTCACCATTATGTTTAGTTGCTCTCTCTTCATCATTGGGAAGTTCAGGGTTATCAAAGTCAAAAAAATTCAACAGATTTAAGTCTTGAGAAACATTTTCTTTATTAAAATTATTTTTATTGAAATTAAAAGCAGAGTCTTTAAAAGGAAACATGGTTTCAAAAAACTTAACATCTCTAGAAACAAAAAACTGATGCCTATCAAGACTGTAAATCCTATATCCTTTCTGAGAACTAGAATAACCCATCATAACACATATTTCAGATCTGCTGGAAAACTTATCTGAACTATTAAGAATAGTAGCAAAACACAGACATCCAAACATTCTAATGTGAGAGAGCCTAGGACAAGTGTTGTAAATCATTTCAAAAGGGGTTTTTTTCATTTAGCACAGAAGAGGGCAATCTGTTAATAGGATAAGTAGCAGTTAGCACACATTCAGTCCAAAATTTAAGAGGAATTCCCACTGAAACATAAGGCATCTAGCAACATTCAACAGATGTCTATGTTTCCTTTCAGCAATTCCATTTTGTTGTGGTGTGTAAGCACAGGAAGTTTGGTGTATGATGTCATTGTTTTCACAAAAAACTTTGAAGTTTTGATTAACAAATTCAGTTCCTTTATCACTTCTGAAAGTTTTAACATTACCTTTAAATTGATTTTTAATCAAACTGTAAAAGTTTTGAATGTTGGAAAACACTTCATCTTTGGTTTTTATAAGAAACAACCAAACAGCCCTAGTATAGTCATCCACAATAGTCAAGAAATATTTATGGCCAGAGTGACTAGTAACCCTATAAGGACCCCACAAGTCAAGGTGAACAATATCACCAAGTTTTTTGGTTCTATGATCACTTAAAGGAAAAGGATTTCTGGTTTGTTTAGCTCTTTGACAAACTTCACAAAAAAAGGTTTTCTCATCTTTATCAATTTTTAAGGATTGTTTAAGCACATTAAGGGCAGGGTCAGCAGGATGTCCAAGTCTACAATGCCAATCATAATGAGACAGTGAGCAGGTAACAAGTTTGTTTTGATTTTTACAATTAATACCTTTAGTATCTAAATAGTATAAACCACCACATTGTTTACCAATCCCCATCACCTTTTTCAGATTCAAATGCTGGTTAACAAAGAAGCACTTGGTTTCATCAAATACAACAAAAATCCTATTATCTTTAGCAAGCTTATGCACAGAAATCAAGGTAACACAATACTCAGAGATAACCAACACATCAACAAGAATCAGACCATTAGGAAGTTTAAGGTTACCAATTTTAGTTATAATAGCCTTAGTACCATTTGGGTGAGCAACTTTGATTTTAAGATGAGAGATATCAAACACATTATCAAGATCCCTATCACTATCAGTCATGTGTTGGTTAGCCACAGAGTCAATAACCTTCCCCTTGTAAGTCATCCCAAGTTTAGAACTGGTATTAGAACAATAGAACTTATCAAAATTTTCATTAAAAACCTTTCTAGAGTTAAAAACAGTACCTGCCATATTGGCTTGTACATTCTTTCCAGTTCCACTGTTATCTTTAAAAAGAGAGATAAGAGTAGCCATTTGTTCATCAGAAAAACCAATAGCACTATTAGAACCAACAGAGTTATTAGCCACATTTTTCCCTTTGAAATTTTGATTTCCCCTTTTTTATGAACAAAATCACTGGGGTACCCAATAATCTTAAAACACCTATCAATGGTGTGACCATTGTATCCACAGTTCTCACAAACCAATTCAGCATTAGAGGTGAAGTTGGGTCTCACAACATTCTGATTATTAGGTCTAAAACCAATATTACCATTGTTAGGTCTAAAGTTCCCTTGATTACCATTCTGATTAAAGTTGTTGGTTATAGGTCTCAATATATTAGCATTAGGGTTCTGATTTGTTTGAACATTGTTTCTGGTGGGCCTATTAGACAAGAAAGCAGTGGTCTGAGCCCTTTGAGAGTGACCAGAACCACTGCTTGAAGCCATTCTGTGAGATTCCTCAGCAGAGATGATGGCATAAGCCCCCTTAACATTAGGAAGGCTTTCTCTAGACAATATAGAACTCCTAATACTCATATAAGAATCATCCAACCCCATTAAAAATTGCATAAGTTTCAATAGCTGATTATGTTTTTTAAACTCACTAGAAGCAGAACAAACACAAGCAGGTAACTCAATCATAGCATCATATTGTTTCCAGAGAGCATTCAGTTTGTGATAATAATCAGACAAGTTACAACCATTTTGTTTCAAAGTATTTATCTTATGATGCAAATTAAACATGACAGAACCATCAACCTTATGATATGTTTCTTTTAGCTCTTTCCAAACATGTTTGGCCTTTTTTGAAAAAACTTGTCCAAGGAAAAGTTCCTCAGAAATAGAGTTAAGAATCCAACCCAACACAACAGCATTGACCCTGTCCCATTGCCTTGCTAAAACCTCATCAGTTACAGACCTTTTACAAGTACCATCAATAAAACCAATTTTATTTTTCCATTCCAAAGCAAGTAACATGGCATTAGCCCAAACTTGATAGTTTTCAGTTCCCTTAAGTTTCACAGTGACAACAGTTAAAACAGCTGAGTCATTAGGGTGCAAGTGCAATGGGTCACTCAAGTCAAGCTTACTAATAAGTGTAATTGGGTCAGTTACACTTATAGCATCATCATCACCATGTTCGGACATGGTGAAAGGTCAAGAGGTCAAAAAAGAACTCACAATACTGCCAACAAAGTTCCCAGGAATCCAAACCAGTCAAGGGTGGTAGGTCAAGGGCAAGCAGCAAGTGAGGATCCAAATAAAGGGTATGAATGAACAAAAAACTACCAAACCCCCAAATAACAAGCAATAATAAATAAACAGACAAAGACAAATAGCAATCAAAGAGAGAGAAGCAGAGGTGTTACAGTGCAATAAACCAAAGCTCAATCGAACTGTCACTCTTAGATTCACTTAGTCTAAGAAGTGACAGAACCTCCAAGTCATAATCCCCAAAAGATTTCTTCAAGGAAAAAATTGGGGAAAGTGACAGAACCAGCGAATCAACAAGGAACCAGAGTGAATCACCACCAATCGAACAAGCCACCAATAAAAGATGAAACCCTAATTTTTTTTTAAAAAAAATTAGGGAAAATCACTTTAATCAATGGACAATACCACCAATCAACCCAATCGATAATAATAATGAATAAGAGAGCAGATATCAGAAACCCTATTTTTTTTTCAAAAAAATTAAAGGTTCAAAACTTTGATTCAACTAGTAATATTAATAGATCTAGCTATTTCAATAACCGATCTTATCAAAAAAGTATAAATAACCAAAAAACCCCCAATTTTTAACAAACCCTAAAAAAAATTCATCAAGATTTAGTAACCAGGCTCTGATACCATGTAGAAAAACATGATCAGAATAGCCTTAAACATCAAAACCTTTTATTTATCAAAGATTCAAAAGATAAAATAAGATAAAAGAAAAAAGTTACCAGTGCTAATCACTTGCAACTCTATTATCTATTTGATAATAGTTTTACAATCAAAGCATAAACAAAACGAGATCAAACTAGGGTTTACAAGATCAAGATGAAAGAGAGAGAGAGAGAGAGAGAGAGAGAGAGAGAGCACTGTGTGTAATACCACACACTGTTTAAATGATAAGCGATACAAACAGAGTGAGACGCTCCTCCTTTTTTATCTAAACAAAGAGGCTAAAAGAGCCGTTTGGCATATGGGCCAAACACATGGGCTTGGGCTTGTCCAGCTATCAACAAAGGGAGAAAGTTGCAACTTTAGTAACAAGTTGATTTTATTGCTCTTATGTTCTTTTATGTATATGGTCTTTTTTATGCTCCGTTGTTGGTCGTTTTCAGAAACTCGTATGTTATAATTGTTGTTGATGTTATGGTAGTTGAGTTTGTGGATGTGAAGGATATGATGTATGATTTAGAAAGATTGGAAGGTTGTTCGCTAAAGTTGCTTTGAAGACAACTGGCATTAAGCTTGTTGCCATTAATGATCCTGATATCTCCACCTCCACCGCTGACATGGTATGACTTTGTTTGAGTTCGGATCTAAGTAGTAAATTGTTTAGGTAGCTTCAAATATCAGTTTCAAGTGATTGTGATTCTACGGTTTACTATGAGTGTTTGCATTAATATTTGATTGCTTAGTTCATTTATTCGATTTATGATACATCATTAAATGTGTAAATGCTTATGTGTGAACATATTCATGTACTTTGACTTAGGTTTAGTGTAACACCCCATTTTGGTAAATGGATTGTCACGCGTGATTATGGCGTGTCATCAAAGCATACAAGGATAAATGTCTTAAACATTACATGACCATAAAGGAAATACCAAAAACAAACATCAGTACCCCAAAGTAAAAGCTCATCACACACAAACATAAGTACTGTAAATGAAAAGGACTAAACAATGTCCATGGAAAAGAGTAGCAAAATGTATGAATAAATGCATAAAGTAATGAAGTTTAGAAAGCTTCCAATCCATATTCACGTACGCTTAAAGTCTACGAACGTCCCTGAGTACCTGCCGTTTTGGGAACATTAAAGGAAAACGACTGAGCATAACGCTTAGTGCACAAAAATACAAGCATAGAATGAATAACATAAGCATATACAACATATAGCAGCGGAATTGATTAAGTCCTGGAAACCTGGTATAACTTAGTAAAACTGGTTTTATAGTTTGAAAAGCCTTATGTTTATCTTATGAAAACTGTTTAACATGTTACCATTAGCCAATATAGGTCATGAAATATCAACGTACATGAATACTTGGAGGGTTGACCTCATCATGCAATTAGAGGGGTTTCATCTAATTAATATAAGTTTGGGTAGGAGGGATCAACTCCTTGTGAAGGATGCACCCATACGCCTCACATGATAATATAATAAATGGCAAAAGATGGAGGGGGAGTGTTTCTACTTAAGTGCCAAGTAAGATACTGGAAGGGCTTAAAGTGCACATGTGCGAAAGTGGTGGACTTAATTGAAGAAAAGGAGTATTTATACTCCACCTCACCTAACTCGTTCATTATCTTTCTTAATCTGTTACGTTTTTTGTGTGTGAACTATGTGTATGGTTGATCAATCACTTTGATTAATCTGTGAGTCTGAGAGTGTTGTTTTTCCTTCATTTTTGTAAAACAATATTATAATTCTTTCATTGATTAAGTGAGCCAATGGTTGGTTGGCTGAATTCACTGTTATACGATTCTTGATGATATTGTGTTACTTTTATAAGTTTTTTACACATACGAAACAAAGGCTGCCTAGAAGTCAACTACAAATCTGAACGGAGAACGAACACCTAGGGAGCCAAGCCTAACTCGTGCCTTTAGCAATGAGATTGTGACGAGGAACACTACAAGAAATTTTACTTTCAGTGATGACGCCTACCGTCTCTGAAGGTAAAGAAATGCCGTCCCTAAAGTTTTTAGTTACGACATGCCGTCCTTAAAATTTCGTCACCAAACATTTGTCCCTAAATTTCTTAGTGACGATAAGTCAACCCTCTTAGGGACGACTTCTGGGGTCCGCATAAACTCAAACAAAACTCTTGAACATGTAGGTCCGATCAACTTTGGGACGATAATGTTGTCACTAATCATTTTCTAATTTAGTTTATTTTCTTTAGATGTTTTTTATAAAGTGTGAAAATTAAACTAAATATTTTTTAAAGACGACATTATCGTCCCTATATTAATTTGTAAAGAAAAAGACAATTTTAAACTTTTATAATTATTTTTATAAAAAGGGACTTAGGGACAAAATACTGTATTTTTCGTATTTTTCTGGAATATTATCCGAAAATTCTAGCCAAAATAAAACTTGTAAATGGCCCAAGAGCATGAAACAAAATTACTATACTTCATTAATCTAGGTCTCCATTCCAAAAAAATCTAACTAAGTCATAGTTTTCGCAAGACGATATAACTAAACTAATAGCAATATAAGAACGCAAATAATCAAACTATGTCAAGCCAAATAACAAACTACATACCCTTCTTACTCATCATCCAATGATGATGAAGGTTCATTATATCCATTACCATCTTCATTATAACCATTACCATCTTCATTATTGATATCTTGATCATACCATCGGTAACCTCCTTCCCACACCCTTTACATGTTCACGATTTTATCGAACTTGAATTTGATGGTGCGTGCATTGACTTGGTCTTAGACAGACTTCATCCATTCCTGTGTAGTTCAAAACATATAAAAAAGTTAGTATTGACGCCTATGAGTTAGACACAAGCTATAAATACCTAATTATATAGCACAATATGCACTAAAAAGGCTTCGTAACTTTAACTCTTTAGACCACCTTGATTACCAATTTAACTGTATCAAACCAAATCTTGGATCTTCAGAAAGTGGGTTTTTATGATCCGATCAAGAATCAAACTTATTTAAACGTTCCCGCTATTCTCTATTTCCTTGAAAAAGGTAGGTATGAACTAATTGGCATGTCTAAACCATAAACCTTAAATCTATTCCCCTAAAACAAGATAATCTTTTAGCCATACAAATAGTTGTAAAGACATTAGTTCCTAAGTACTTTTGATAACATGAGCTAATCTAAGTATAGCATGAAAACGATATTCCGTAGAAATGGTCGCACAATAAGTGACTGTGAGACTAGCCAGCGATGCCATTTTGTCTGGTCTTAATGTATGAAAACTAAGTACATGTGAGACATTTGAATTGAAAAAAACATTGTTTCTATCCAGTATTACATAATCTCAATTGACCATTAGTACTTGTGAGCTTAATTGACCATTAGTACTTGTGAGCTTATGTGATGACAAAATCTACATGATGTTATGCAAAGTTTTACTTACAAGTTAGTCACTGGTTGTTCAAGGGGTACATTGCTCTGGCTGTGATGGTCATGGGTCACTTGTGATGATGGTCAGAAGCTCTGGTGCTCCGACTGTAGTACTAACCAGAAACAAACAAGAAAAGAAAACCCAAAAATAAACAACCACATAAACAAAGAACTAGCAAACCAATATTAGCCGAATTATATTTGGCCCATGCATTAGTTATTATTATCGGGCTTAGCCCATATTAGTTATCTTATTATGCAAGACTTACATATGTATTTATATTGGATAATCAATAATATTCAGGCATGGAGTTTTACCAAATCTAATAGATTAAACAAAAACAAACATACCTTTAAATTTGTGAGAAAAATAGAGGAAGATAGGTGCTGGTCGATGTAGTGCTACTGCTAACCAAACATACAAAAAGAAACAATTAAACAAAAATAGTTATAAATAAGGTCAATGGCTTATCAGTTAAGTTTATTTATTTAAATAAGCTCTAATTAAGCTCATAAGCTACTATTAAGCTTTTGAGATGTAAACTCTTTTCATAGTGATGGGTTACCAGTCATGGTGGTCAAAGGTTTGGTGCTCCAGTTGTGATGGTCCAGCTGTGGTGCTCCGGCCAGCTTTGGTACTATCCAAACACAAACAAGAGGGTTGTGTTTTATTCGCTTGACACATGCAGGTACCACACGATTGATGCTCAAAACTTTCAAGAGTATCTAGAGGATTTCTTTGGAACCACACATCATCTCTCCCCTCACGTTTGGATTGAACCAAGTTACAGAACCTTCTAAAATATTTCACACTTTGGAACAAGAAAACGTAGATTATTACTGAAACAATATGATCTTACATTAGGCGACAAAATCACACAGCTTATGATATTTTTGGCACAGAACAACACGCATCATATATCTGTTTCGTTAAAGTAATTACTATCTTAAATTCTTGAGGTTACTTGAATGTGTTTATTATTTTCAAATTTATGCTATGTACGTATGATTATTGGTTTTAAACTGTTTTAAAACTAGTGTTTGGATGGTCCGCACCCTTTGCCATCACTCACCGCCTAGGCCGGCTACCATGAAGGGGAATGGACTTTTTGTTTGCTAGAGGATATAAGTATGTATACATGAGAAAGTGAGATGAAAAGATCGGTTGTTAAGATAAAAGCCGTTCTAACTAATTTCAAAATTAATTAAATTGGTTGTTGATTGATGTATTCCACCCAAATTGTTTTAGCGGGCTATATTTTCCATACCCCGCTTCACCAAAATTTTATCAAAATTTTAAAATTTCATCAAAACCCTGTGCCCCAAAACCACAGATCCCCTTTTCACTCCTCTCCCCAAACAAACCCTCCCAAAATCACAACACTAACCACTATTACAAAATTGATATTTGATAAAAGAGAATGGTACTAACCACAAATCCTGATGATGAAGGAAGAGATCGATAGTCTTAACATCCAAAATAATGTTACTCAGGTTGCTATTTAATCAACCATATTTTTTATTAACCAAAATTGATTTCCTGTATATGCATCCTTAGCCCATGTACTTAACCATACAAATTAGTAACTAATTAAGCAACAAGTTTACACATTAACCATACAAAACACCCCTTGGACATATGTATACATATGTTCAGGGGGTGTTTGTTTTTGCGCATTTGGTTTTCCGCTTTTGTTTCATAAACTTACTTTTTGTGGCTTATTTTGAAACTTTTCGACTTATATAAGCTTATCATGTCTTATTAAGTCTATATAAGCCGATAAGTTTTAAATAAGCCACAAAAAGTGAGATTATGAAACATAAGTCGAAAACCACATAAGACATATGGCCACTATATAAACCGAAAACCACATAGGCCATAAGCGATTAATTTGAATTGCTAAATTGGTTGTAATGTAGTGTAATGTTTGGTACTAAGTGTGTATTGTGACTAGCCTACTGGGTTTTTTAATCGCTACTGGTGGTTTAGGAATTAGCATGTATATGATATATTCACCATGAAATTAGCTACTGATGTCTCTTTTGTATGGTTAAAACTTTCAGTTATGACAAACAACCTCTGAAATCTTCTCAGAACACGTTTGATTTGGTGATAACATGTCTTCGGATGAGCTTAGCTCAAATGGATCCGCAACCGTTAGCCCACAAGGTCAGGGTGTCACACACGTCTGATAGAATGATCAATACATTTTTTTAATGATCAATGCATGTGTTTTCCTTTTGTAGATACAATGTCTTAATACATTTTAGTTTAGATGTTTCGAGTGGATTTGTAGCGGACCGAGGAAATGGTTATTGAAACTGGAATTATGTTCTTTATTTGGCGGTAGTTATAACTGTAAGTTCAAATGAGATCCTTGTTACTCATGTAAGTTCAAACTCATTGGTCTATCTTCAATGGTTAACAGACACATCAATGTCACTTGACCATACTTTGTTCTTAACTGTCACATGATAATATCAGTAGTAAAGATCTTGCTAAGGAAATGGGAATAAATTCTAGAAGTAGGATGATTTTGAAAAAACTATTCTAAAACTAGGATAGGATGACTTCTTTTTCTTATTTTAATTATAAGATTAGTAGTTTTTCTTTTATTAAATTTAAGATATTTGCATTTTTTTCTTACGGACCCAACCATTCATCTCTTTTTTCATACCTCATTTCTTCGCTTTTGATTTTATTTGTTTACCAAATCTTTCTCAAATTTAACAGTTCACTTTTAGCGTGTTTGGAGTGTGGGTCTAGGAATGAGGATGGGAACAAAACTGATAGTCATTGTTTGGTATAAGGTGACACATATGGAAAACTCATGAAGCAAACGTTTTCCCACCAGACGTGAGTGTAGATGGTTTAATTGGCTTTATTTTTATTAATAGTACTCCGTATGATAATATAATTAGGCTCGTTATGAGGCGTTTATTGTTGAGATAAACTTTGGTGTTTTGAAAACCAGACCAAACCGGCCAGTTCAACCGGGAAAAGGGCCCGAACAAGGCTGGTTCACTGATTCAAAGTGAGAAAACCAAAAAGCCGGCAAAAACGGGACAAATCTGGTTCGGTTTTTCATTAATAAGTTAGTTTATTTATTGAGTTAACTAAAACGAAGCAATTTGTGTATTTATTTAACTCGTCCTGTCACACTAAACTGTGGAGTTGAGCATTTAACTGAATGAATGAACATCCAACACATAACTAAACTGTGGTATGTGGCTCTGTGTCAATTTTAGGTCTGTCACATGTGTATAACTTTCGGTATTACTTGGGTAGATTGGTTCAAGGATCTCGTAGTGTGGGATTGAAACGATGTTTTTGTTTCTAAATGTCTAACGGAAATAATTCTTCCCATTCGCCTGCAGCCCGTGGCTTTTAATTGTTGAAAGCTTGCTGCCCTCAGTTTGTTTTTTGTAGAGTACTTGAATGTTTGGTTCTTGTTTTATTTTCTTCTATCATCCCTCCTGTGTCTCTGCTATATATCCATTATTGTGTACCTTGGAGTTGTAGAATCTTGTCTTAGATTTTATATAGTTGCTGGCTAACGATATTGAACGAAGTTGACATGTAAGTTCCAATTGTACATACATATTATGGTCATCCCTTAGCTAGTATAACTTAAGAGTTGATTTTTATGTTCATTTGTTTTTAATGTCGTCGAATCTTTTGACCTGCTTCTATCAGTTTCATACTGATATTATTGCTTTTTGATTTGGACTGTAAGATATGAACCACTCTGGTCGACCACATTATAAACAAATGAACATAACAATATATCTGCGCAGGAACATATATGCTACTGGAAATTTTACCATAGCCATGGTGGATGACCTTAGCTCAAATGGATCTGCAACCGTCAACAAGGTCAGGGTGTCACTCACTTCTAATTGTATGATTAATGCATGTATTGTCACTTTTCCTAATAAGTGTCCTCATAAATTTCAGTTTAGATATTTCGAGCGGATTTCCAGCTGAGCGAGGATAGGGTTATTGGAATTAGAATTATGTAGTTTATTCGGGGATAGTGAAATCGTGTTGTATATTTTCATGTCATTTGGTTTTGTACTATAAGATGATGATTTTGTTGAACAAGTATGGATTTGAATATTATTGTATTTTATGTGATTCAGCAGAAATTTTGAGAAAATATGGGTTCCAGTAAAATTCTATTTTTTATTTTATTTTGAAATGTGATTTAATAGATCGGTGCTTGGATAGTAACTGATCTATTTATTTTATTTGATAGATCGGTTCTCAACCGTTTTATTTGTGTGGTACTCAAAAAGATCACCCTTGTATAGAACGGTTCAAAACCGATCTTTATGAGAGGTTTCCACCGTTCTTTTTAACATTTTTTGTAATAGTCTTTTCCCTGAGAAAAAGCATGATTACTCTCTAATATAGTCTTACTCTTGAATTTTCGTTCTGTCTCGAAGGAGTTGGGACTCATACACCGTGGACTCATAACACTGTTTGGGAGTTACTTTTTCATCTCGAAAGAGTTGATAATGAATCATCGCCCCGAAGCACTCTCAATGAATCATCGCCTACATATGATGAAACTAGGACACATGATAAACGTTCAATCTCAAACATTGTTTAAGGTAGTTTAAAGCTCTTATATTCTTCGTTTTTCGGCAAAAAAGGAAAATAAAAATGAATAACGCCAATCGAGAATCACATTTGAGATGACATACGAAACAAAGGCTGCCTAGACGTCAACTACCAATCTGAACGGAGAACAAAAACCTAGGGAGCCAAGCCTAACTCGTGCCTTTAGCAATGAGATTGTGACGAGGAAGCTTCGAGTCTTCAATAAGCTTGTCAACTCGACAAGCTTTCATAAAACGTAAAGTAATCAGCTTGAGGCGTACAATTGACCCGTTTTGACAGTTGGAATAGAAATACAATTATGGATACAAATGCTATCTCATGAATTCTGTTTTGAAACCTCAAAAAGCTAATAAACTGTTCTTTTTTAACTTATGAATAAGCACTATTTGAGCTTTCCCAAACACCCTCTAACATTAGATATCAGTAGACCTCAGTCTAAATCTATCGTGATAGGGAAATCGAACCATTAATTACCGGGCAACTAGGCCCATTATCTTAACCGACCTAAAACTATCTATAAATAAAAAAAACTAATCGAACCATTAATTAACGGGTAAATAACTCGGCCCATTATCTTACGTCAACCGACCTAAATCTATCTATAAATACAATCATAAGTCATAACTCATAACCAAACCCTCCTCATTCTTTACCATTCTCGACTGTAAAAAGTAAAAACACAAAAACCAGTCGATTTTCTACAGTTATCGTGGATCAACATCAGCAAGTAACAAAGTCATTATGTTTATCAAGGTACACTTTATTATGTTTTTAAATATTTTTTTATATATAAGCTTATGTCTTCATGTTCACCATGCGCATCTTATAGGCTAGCTTGTTGCACTTGTAGTGTGCTCTGTTGTTTGTTCTTTCTTGTTTCAGGTTTGAAGTAGAATACAAGATGTAGACGTGTAGATGTGTTGATTTTTTTGGAGATTTAATCCCAAGTGATAAGCTGTTTTGATCGTATGATAAGCTGAAAAAAAAGGATTTGAGCATTCTTGTAGTAAGACTAGGCTGAGGGTTATAAGCCCTTAGACTCAATGCAAGTAATTTTCCCTTTCTCTCTTTTTTTTTTACTTCTCTGTCATAAATTATACAGCTTATGTGACTTTGTGCTTCAACTACTTATTTGCTATTCTAGTTACTTATTTTTAGTTAATTGTTGTATTTAACTTGTTTCTGCTCTCTTTATGTTTTGTAATGCTTTAAGTTTTAATTTTCTTGGTAAAAAGTTTAAATCTGCCCAATAAATTGGTGTCTGGATTAACTGCTTTGACCTAGCAGCCCTAGGTTCTAAGACTTAATAACTCTTGCACACTTGTTTGGGGTTTAGTTAGGATTAGTTTTGCTTTTATTTTCTGTGCTTAAAATAATAAAAATTATATAGACCTTAAGTTTCTGCTAGTACTTTGTAGTCTGATCACTTGATTCTGCCTTAGGTGTTGTTTTAGTTTAATGGAAGTTTCATTATACTTGATTTGAGTTATTTGAAGTCTGTGAACACTTGCCTTAGGCTTTTGTCATTTAGATTTTCAAACTGCTCATCTTTAGTTCATTTTTTTTCTTTCTATTTGAGGTCTAATACACTGTTACATTGAATTTATGAGTTACTTGTTCATTATCTGTCTTATAATCGTTTGTTGATGTTATGTTTTGGGTTTTATGTAAGTTAACTGCTTAAATCAATAAGCTGTGATTTATTTTGGACTGCAGACATAAAAAAATAACACATATATACAAAAACTGTAACAAGGTGGTCTCGAACCCCTGACCACATACCACATACCATCAATTGCGCAAATTGCGCGACGAATATTGTACTCATGCGAGAAAAATTGGGCGGTAAATAGTTAAGATAGAGTCATATGGTGTTTTTATGGTGTTTTTATTTTATCTTATTGTCATATGGAGTATATGATTATGGTAATTTATATGCATGTTCGGTTATATATGGCCCTATTAGGGGTTAGTAATCTAGGGTTTCTAATAGTTCTGGGTTTTGTGTTTAATACATTTGTGAATTGTGATGAGAACCAGATTGTTGAACAAACTTGTAAATATTTGTTGGATGCTTTCCAGGCCGTCTTATTATAATACCAACTATAAGACGGTTTTTACCATTTAAATATCCATAAATTGATATCATAGCATACTACATTATTATAAACTGTCAAAATTTATCCTTATAACAAGCCATGAACTCTTGACAGTTACATTATATAGCTCAGAGAATAGTATTTTGTATAAAAAATACCTTGACATCATATCCATCATATAATAGTATTTTTAAAAACCACTCATAAATCGAATCAATGAACTAAGCAATCAAATATTAATGCAAACACTCATAGTAAACCGTAGAATCACGATCACTTGAAACCCATATTTCAAGCTACCTAAACAATTTACTACTTAGATCCGAACTCAAACAAAGTCATACCATGTTAGCGATGGACGTGGAGGTGAAGTTATAGGATCATTAACGGCAACAAGCTTAATGCTAGATGTCTTCAAAGCAACTTTAGCAAAAAAACCTTCCAATCTGTCCAAAACTTACATCATATCATCCAGGTCCACAAACTCAACTACCATAACATCAACAACAATAATAACATACGAGTTTCTGAAACTATATATATAAAAGAACATAAGAGTAATAAAATGAACTAGTAACTAGCAACAACAATAAGTAAGTAAAAGGTAGATATAAAGTATACCGTTAATTCTGATATTAATCACTGCAAAGATGAAAAAAAATAAACATGTTAATACTTTAACGAGATTGAAGATATTTATGTGTGTTTTTTAGATTGTGAGTGTGTTTGTAATGAACAGTTAACGGGTGGTGAAATTATTAGTATTGACCAGTAGTAACCTTACCTTCTGGATGGTAATGCTGAGAAAACCAAGTTGTTTTTCATATTTTGTTCAATGTTGTCTAAATCATCCGGAATAAGTATAGCTTCCTCTGCTATTTTTTCTAGGTCTTCTCTTCTTTTATTTTTTGAGTATCCGTTAGCACTTCTCCCTTGGCCATGTTGGTCATGTAAGAAAAGCTCCAAATCATCCACTTCATCCACCCTTAAATTTGTATTGGTTCACTACCTTGCTTCATGGCTAACCTAAAATTTTCAAACAATGGGTTGAACCTCATGGACTCGAAAAAACTTATGATTATAATTAGGAAGCTAAACTTCCAACCTTCATATTTATCCTTAGTGGCATCATCGTATTCATCGACAATATTATCGATCGCTTCCGTGAGTTCCTTAAATCCCACTTTCAAACCCGCCATATGACACTTCAAACCCGGTAAACCATCACTGATAGAAGGGTAGCTCTATGTATACCAAAGTTTTTTTAATTGAGGAAAGTATGTGTGGCTCCCTCAACCCCAAATTCCAACAAGAATTTATTCTTTTTTATCGCGAGAAAGTACGCGTTCGAGAGTAACATAATAGCTTCAAACCACGCATCCTGAGGAAACTAATTTGAATTTTAATATTGGGATTGATTTTAGTGGTTAAATTTTGCACAAATTTCACGTGAAATTTGTGCAAAATTTAACCACTAAAATCAATCCCACTATTAAAACTCAAATTAGTTTCCTCTAATGATGCGTGGTTTGAAGCTATTATGTTACTTTTGAACGCGTACTTTCTCGCGATACAAAATAATGGATTCTTGTTGGAGTTTGGGGTTGAGGGAGAGCCACACATACTTTCCTTAATTCAAAAAAACGTGAGTATACAGAGAGCTACCCTTCTATCAGTGATGGTTTACTGAGTTTGAAGAGTCACATGGTGGGTTTGGAAGTGGGATTTAAGGAACTCATGGAAGCGATCGACCAGATTGTCGAAGAACACGGTGATGCCACTAAGGATGAATATGAAGATTCGAAGTGTAGCTTTCTAATTATAATCATAAGTTTTTTCGAGTACATGAGGTTCAATCCCTTGTTTGAAAATTCTAGCTTAGCTATGAAGCAAGGTAGTAAAACAATACAAATTCAAGGGTGGATGAAGTGGATGATTTGGAGCTTTTCTTACATGACCAACGTGGCCAAGGGAGAAGTGTTAACGGATGCTAAAAAATAAAAGAAGAGAAGACTTAGAAAAAGTAGCAGAGGAAGCTGGACTTACTTCGGATGATTTAGACGATATTGAACAAAATATGAAAAACAACTTGGTTTTCTAAACATAGAAATGTGTCAGCATTACCATCCAAAAGGTAAGGTTTGGCTACTCGTAAATACTAATAATTTCACCACCCGTTAACTTTTCATTACAAACACACTCACAATATAAAAAACACACATAAATATCTTCAATTTCATTAAAGTATTAACTTGTTTATTTTTTTTAT
This sequence comes from Glebionis coronaria, assembly GCA_025667525.1. Taxonomy (NCBI): domain Eukaryota; kingdom Viridiplantae; phylum Streptophyta; class Magnoliopsida; order Asterales; family Asteraceae; genus Glebionis; species Glebionis coronaria. Next base: position 554,747,694 of record CM046879.1, read on the forward strand.
CTTTGCAGTGATTAAGATCGAGATTAACGGTATACTTTCTATCTACCTTTTACTTACTTATTTTTGTTGCTAGTTACTGGTTGATTTTATTGCTCTTATGTTCTTTTATATATAGTCTTTTTTATGCTATGTTGTTAGTCGTTTTCAGAAACTCGTATGTTATTATTGTTGTTGATGTTATGGTAGTTGAGTTTGTAGATCTGAATGATATGATGTAGGATTTGGAAATATTGGTAGGTTGTTCGCTAAAGTTGCTTTGAATACATCTAGCATTAATCTTGTTGCCGTTAATGATCCTGATATCTCCACCTCCACCCGCTTCAAATATCGGTTTCAAGTGATTGTGATTCTACGGTATACTGTGACTGTTTGCATTAATATTTGATTGCTTAATTCATTAATTCGATTTATGAAACATTAAATGTGTAAATTATGTGTGAACATATTCATGTACTTTGACTTAGGTTTAGAGTAGTAAAGGCATTAGTAAAACTAGAAAGTTTAGCATGTTGTGAGACAAAAATATGATTTTCATACCATTTCAAGTTTGGATTGTGTGGGTCAGACGACTATGTATCTTGGTGTTGAACTCATTTGTAGTTAGATAGTTAGATCTCGCTCCCTTGTGATTGTGTATATTGAAAGATTAGGTAAGATTCATTTCATGTATGTTGATTCTTGTAGTTAATGATAGTAGCTTCATAAGGATAGTATCTTATACCTAAGTGACTGAGTTTGCTTTTCTTGATCTTGAATGAGTTTTCAGAGAAGCTCGCACTGTTTCTGAGATTTTGTTTGATAATGAACTTTTGCTCTGTTACCACAAACTCAGGGAGTGTTTGGATGTTTGGGTTAGTTAGGGATGGATGGCTTTGTATCTTAGTGTTGATCTCAGCATTGTTTAATACTCTTCTCCCTTGTGATTGTGTACTTTGAAAGATCAGGTAACCTTATTGTAAGAGTTTTTGTTTATGTGGTACTAGTTCTACTGTTCTAGTAATTGAGTTTGTAGTATACTAAATTGGTTGAGTTTTGCTTGTATGTGGATATGGACTTGATTATTGGTATGGATCCTTTGACTGTCCCTATTGATTACAGCCTATGGATATGCCATAAATCGTATGTATTTCTGGAATAAATGTTATCGTTGTTTGGAATCCTTCTATTACAAAATCAGTTTTTGTTTTGCTAGATGTATAAAATGGTCTATATGAAACATGTTTTTGGTTCTGGAGTTCATCCTAACAGTAGTGACACTAAGAGTATTTAGATTTCATATATCTGTGAGTATAGGTTACAGCCTTTGTCAATTAGATGTTTTTTGAGTTAAGCTCATGAAATTCCAAACCGATTGTAAAAAAGACCATGACCATGTTTAATTACTATCATAAAGGTGATTCAAGTGTATGTGTTTTTAGGGTTTATGATTGTGATTAGCAGATTCGCTAACTCGTTCAATTTTATAATTTCAAACTCTAAATAGTTTTATGGAACCATATTCCTAATATATATTTTGTCTCTTATCACAGCGTATTACTTTGAAAGTCAACTCTAAGAAGGCACGGCCAGCCAAAGTGGAGAAATTACTGAATGAAATGTATGGTTTTGAAGGTATGCTTTCGTGATTTATATTATCAGTTTATAATTTATAATTTTTTCAGTCTCTAAGATTAATCAAACAATATCATTGTTGGTACGTAGATGAGCATGGAGAAAGTGGGGAGGGGGTAAGAAGTTGCGATTGGGATGACGAGGGGAATGCACTGGTTTCAGGTTACATTGATAAAGACAAACTTGTGAATCGTTTGACAAAATATATAAAGAGGGGAGAACTAGAGGTAGGTCCAGGTCAATTTGGACAAGATGAATCCAACTTGTTTTTAGAGCCCCCACCTAAAAATCCTTCAACTAGTGCAAATCCCCCGACTAATAATGCAAACACAACAGTGGGTTTTTACCATCCTCAAGGAGGCTATTACGGTGGAGGCTATTATGGTGGAGGCTATTATGGTTGAGGCTATTATGATAATGTCGGTCTTTATAATAACGGAGGCTACAATGGGCATAGTTATAACTACCAACCACAGCCTGTCGTGTATCCCAAAGCTCGCAGGCTCTAGCAAAAGAAACTAGCATCAGGTGGCAATTATCGCGAATGCTTCATTATAATTTGATTGATTTATTGGACATGATGTCTTTGGTTCTAGATTTCTCTGTCTTTTGAAGTATATTTTGCTTCTACGTTATGTTTTACATATATGTGTTTAGTTTTAAAATTAGTTATGGATTTATATATATCTTTTGTTTTGATAATTTGAGCTTGTCTTTTTGTATTTTCATAATCGTGATGTTTGCACAGATCCACTTTTGAGCAACAAATGTGAAAATACCCATCAAGAACAATTGTTGCTCAAAAATGGATCTGTCCAAACATCACTATTATGAAAATACAAAAAGACAAGCTCAAATTATCAAAACAAAAGATATATATAAATCCATAACTAATTTTAAAACTAAACCCAGATATGTAAAACATAATGTAGAAGCAAAATATACTTCAAAAAAGACAGAGAAATATAGAACCAAAGACATCATGTCTAATAAATCAGTCACATTATAATGAAGCATTCGCGATAATTGCCACCTGATGCTAGTTTCTTTTTGCTAGAGCCTGCGGGCTTTGGGATACACGGCAGGTTGCGGTTGGTAATTATAAATGTGCCCATTGTAGCCTCCGAGGACATTATCATAATAGCTTGCACCATATAGCCTCCATGAGGTTGGTAAAAGCCTCCATGAGGTTGATAAAAGCCCACTGCTGTGTTTGCATTATTAGTCGGGGGATTTGCACTAGTTGAGGGACTTTTAGGTGGGGGCTCTAAAAACAAGTTGGATTCATCTTGTCCAAATTGACCTGAACCTACCTCTAGTTCTCCCCTCTTTATATATTTTGTCAAACGATTCATAAGTTTGTCTTTATCAATGTAACCTGAAACCAGTGCATTCCCCTCGTCATCCCAATCGCAACTTCTTACCCCTTCCCCACTTTCTCCATGCTCATCTACGTACCAACAATGATATTGTTTGATTAATCTTAGAGACTGAAAAAATTATACAGTATAAACTCATATAGATCACGAAAGTATACCTTCAAAACCAGACATTTCATTAAGTAATTTCTCCAGTTTCTCTGGCCATCTGCCTCTTAAATTGGTTTACATTGACTTAAGTAGCTATAGTTGCCGGTTTCTATAGTGCACTTGAACAAACCAGGGGATAATGCTTGGTATGAGCAACACAAGTCTCCCCAGCATTTCATTTTCTGAGTAAACGACCGATATGTCAATGTGCATATGACCTGATACTTTTACAACCCAACAAAACCTTAATCAACAAAACCTGATACTAAGAAAGATTAGGTAACTTTCTTTTAAGAGTTTTTGTCTCCTCATTCTAGTTAGGGATATGGAGCAAGGTGTGTATTGTCATATTTCACCTTTTACCGAAAAGTGAGTCTAAATAACATAGCACCAAGTGGAAACAGGGCTATAACTAACAAAGCTTACATCAGTTGAGTATTAAAAAACGAATATATGACCATACCAGTGGAATGCAATCAAAGCTCTTATTCCACCTGCATTAAACTTCTTACCATTCGTATAGAACACAAAATAGTGATTGTAGGTTCAAGAGCTTCAATTCTATGATTCATCTTGGGGCCTACTGGTTGTCTCCACATATGAAAGCCTACATTGCATCATTTGTTAGTAAGATGTTTTTTACTGAAGTTTACGGAAGTCCAAACCGTAATCTTCCTCGTAAATTGGTTTACATTGATTTAACTAGCTATCGTTGCTAGTTTCACATGAACAAACCAGAGGAGGGTGCTTTGTATGAGCAGCACAAGTCTTCCCGGAAATTCATTTCTAGAGTAGAAGACCGATATGTCAATGTGCATATGACCCGATCAACTATGTCAATAGCATCAATAGCAAGCTCAAAAGTGAGAACCACTGCAAAAGGTTGGATGCTAATTGACCACCTTGATGACCTTATTTTTTTGTTCGCATAAGGGATTTTATTAACTTTTAAGTATTTTTAATAAGCTGATAAACCTATAAAGCTAAAACAAACACCCTAAGTAGAAACTTATGGCTTGAAACTCAGCTGATATATAAAAAATTATTTGGATTAGTTTTTATATTACATAAGTCAACTCTCACTTGTTTGTGGCTCATAAGCGTATGTGAGCTTATGGCTTGTTATAAGATCTAAGATGATAAGCGTAATGTGCTCATACACATGTGTTGTATTGTCTATTTCATCTTTGAATTGTCTGCTGATATATATGGAGTCTGGATTAGTTTAATTAATGTGATAATTTGATAAGCTTATTTCTTTTGGTGTTTCTGAGCTTATTAACTTAGATCTATAGGTTATTATATTTTTAAAATCTCAATAAGTCCATGAGCTCACTTATTTGGTTATGAGTTCTAAGGTGATAAGATGTATGCACTTCTAAATGTGAGCTAAATTCTAGAGTTGTAGGTTCATTTTATCTCGAGAAGATTGTGTTTAGAAGATGATAACACAAAATAAACGAACTTTTTTTGAACCCATTCTAGAAACATGAAGGATTCAGATCCCGTTTCATTTTACCTCGAGAATATTATGTTTTAGAAGATGATAACACAAAATAAACAAACTTTTTGAACCCATTCTAGAAACATAAAGGATTTAGATCCCGTTTTCTAGATATAAGTTACTCAAATTTGCCAGTTTGGATCATACAAACCGGTACTTGCTGAAAGGAGAATAGCATTTGTCATAATTTCAGTTCTCATTATTGCCATTGGCTTTCTTATGTATCGTTGCCATAGTGTGATGACTGCAAATATTGATCGTGAAGCCTAATATCATAAATGCAAACTCTTTCTCATCTAAAAGAAGGCATCAGAAATCAGGGAAGAATTATGTTAATGATGATGGAAATCCAGAGGTTGATAGTGAATAAGGTTCACCATTACCACTATATTTCAATAACTTATTAGAATGTGGCACGGAAGAGCGTGTCATAGGTAAACTATTTGTTTCAAGGAATATATGATCACGACTTTGTTTATCTTTAACTTGAGCGTTGTGCTTGCGGCCTTTATTGATCTAATTCAGATGTATTCCAAGTGTTTTTAAAAGATGGGACGTGCAGACATGCAGGCGATGAAGTCTATCACATATTACAAAGGATGCACAAATTTAATGAATGGAGTCATGAATGAATTTCATATGTGGATGCCAAATGGCTACCCTTCCCCCATCTTGTTAAAACTGACGAGGTGCGTACAGGCACTTATACCAAGTATTGCCATCTGTCGACGTTAAGCATGTGTAATGGTTTTAGATTGCTGCTGTCAATATTATATATGCCAGGCATCCTTGCTGAAAGCAGTTTTCTTGCAGCTTTGTTATAAAGGTCGAGCCAATATAGCATCGGTCATAGGCACACATCATTGGAGAGCTTATTGAATTAATTCGGGGTGGGATTAGCTCAAAGACCTTGACACCTTCAACATACGTTCCTATACACATTTTGTCACCTCGACCATGCCATGTACTGTCATGAACGTTGTTCATTTCCATTGTCCTTGACTCATGCACAAGATTATAACAAACATTTAACATTGTTATGACCTAGTTATAATGCAATAAACAAGAACAACAGCTAACCTTGGTTTCGTACTCAACGCTAGCTTTGGTCAGGAACTCAGCCTTAAGTTTCTCTGTTTAGTCAATGCATTCATTACCTCAACTCTTTTATGTAGCCCCGCGTCCCTGAGTGCCGCAACCTTTTTGGCCTCGACCTCCACCATCTGTGAATCCTGGGCCCACTTTGCCTACTTCATCGCCAAGTCAGCATTCGCTTTTTCCACTTCAGCTTCCCTCTCGTTTCATCTATCTTAGCTGCATTCTGCAACGTTTGTCCATCTCGAAACTTGGATCAAACTTCACCCTACATTAATAAATCAAAATCAATCATCGTACATTTGTTTTTATTTGCGTACAATTTAAACGTTAGCTACCTAAGTTAACTAAAATTCTTTCTACTTATGATAAAATATTACCTTCATCTTTGCTTCAGAAACATCGATCTTAGCTTGATTCGCAGCTTCCATTTGTATTTTTTCCCCATGTACGAAAAATACTCATGTCCAGGAACATCCACAATCTGTTTAACATTAGCGTTATAGATCAACAACTAGAATTGATTAAGTTCGAGTTGAACTTTATCAAACACCTCCTTCTTAAACTCCTTAGTTCCTTTGAAAATCTCTTCCATAGTCATGGACGCAGAAAGAACACACGTCTCACCCTCAATGATCCCCTTAACAAGCTCGTTCATGTGGGTATCATCCTTCTCCTTGCATGTTGTGAGTTAATTCAGGTTTATCCTCAACCCGAGGACCAATAGTGAACACACCAGGCAAGATGAAAGGTAATTTATCCGCACTCATGGCTTAAACTTCAAAAGTTTAGTTGACTAGAGAGATGTCGAATTTTTTAGAGGATTGGCCAGGAAGAATCCATGCTTTCTAAACGACTTTGATGTCAGAAATCCAGGCTCCAGTGATGACCACTGGGACGCAGTTACTACTCTCCACAAAGGAACAAAAAATAAGTCAGTTATTCTACACTTTATATCATAAGTTTAACATCATATATATCATGAGAAGACCCTTTTTATGGCAAGATCAATTTGCATACAGAATGCATAAACTGTAGAAGTAGGCAAACTTCTCGTGGTAACTTTGATGTGTAAGTGTCGTTCTTGGTCTAAATGCTTGACGTTTATCTACTTTCTTTAAGCCTAGGTCACTTCAAGAGTTCAAGGTGTTTAGAGTGACCCTCCTGTTGTAAAGATCGACAATGCAAGTCGATAATCCAATGTAGCATCAACGTAAAGACGTTCCTGTTATATATATCATGTTGAAAAAACAAAAAATTCAGTATCGAGGATTGAAAAGATATCATAAATTGCTTTTAAATACTTGCTATTAATCCATAACTTAACATGTCTGTTACTCAAATGAATGACTTAATCTTTTCGTTTAGATTCTGGTTTCATCGCAACAAGTATTCCAGTATTGCATGGAGAATACAGCCGGCACTAACAAAAGTTTTACACAGTAAATTATAGAAATATGCATCCTGCATATCACGCCCATAATCGAGTCCTTTGGCTAGTGAAAGGTCCTTAGTGACACGAGCAATCATTGTTAGCTTCACTTTTTTTATTAGGATCAACCAACCATGCAACATCAGCAAGAAAACATGTTTTTACATTAATTGATTGTAAAATGCTTAAAAAAGACAATAGTACATGTTGGCGAGAGCATCTATGAAGATTGTGCTTAGTTTGGTAATTATTGATAGTATTTGTTATTCATAGAAAGAGTATTGATTGTGATTATCTTTTCCATGTATAGTTCCGGATTCCTTGGGATTTCGGTTGTATTGTTTCCTCTATATATGTATCTCCTTGTATCGTTTTGATAAATACGAAAAAAACCATTCAATCAAATTCTCTGTTTGACATGGTATCAGAGCAAGGTTCCTAAAAATCTCTAAAAAACCTTACTACATTCCTTACTCGAATTCTCGAAGATCATGACGGACAAAGAAGCTCCACCATCCTCTCAAGAAACCCGCTATGTTGTTCAGGATGCCCCATTCCCAACCGGGATCATTCTGGATGATATGAATTATCAGTTGTGGTCACAACTGATGGAGATGCGAATTGGAGCCCGAAACAAACTCGGGTTTCTCAACGGAAACACCAAGAAGCCTGAATCTAGAGATAAGCAAATCGAAAATTGGTTGACCGAAAAAAACCGCGTGAAAAGCTGGCTTATTGACTCCATGAGTCCGACCTTGATCCCAAGATTCATTCGTCTGAAAACGGCGAAAGAAATATGGGATGCGGTGGCCAAGACGTTCTATGATGGAACGGATGAAACGCAATTGTTCGAATTGAATAGGAGATCGTTCAGTACTCGTCAGAATGGATGAACCCTTGCATCGTATTACAACGAATTAATTGGTATTTTTCAGGAAATTGACACTAGATTGATGGTTCACGAAGATGACGTGGGGAACGTGGTGTTACTCAACAAAATCCTTAGACGGCTCCGTGTGCATATTTTTCTAGCGGGATTAGATCCTGAGTTTAATCAGGCCCGTGGAGAGATACTGCGCAAGGATCCGCCTTTGGATCTTGAAGCCTGCTATGACTTCGTACGAAAAGATCAAACCCAACGATCTACCATGGAGGAACCGAAGAATGAGCCCGACAGCATTGTTAACTTAGCTACCAGAAATCGGATCTCAAAAGGCAAGAACAGTGGCAAAAAACTTGTGTGCACTCACTATGGAGAAGAAGGGCATTCAAAACAATGATGCTATGAGATCGTGGGTTACCCGGAGTGGTGGGACTTCACCAAGAGACCAAGAAGAAAGGTGGGACAAGCCTCAACAGCCACAACAAAAACAGAAGACAATCCCATAGCAGCTCACACCGAGTCCTCCAATGATTACGGTATGTCTAATACAACCCACTCGTTAAATAGTGAATGGATTATAGACACAGGTGCAACAGACCACATAACCAATGATCCCTCCAAGCTATTAACCATAACTCGACCTACAAAACAAAAAATAAAAACTGCAAATGGATGCTTGGCCCCGGTTACATGTGAAGGTGTTGCCCAAGTTTCATCATCGATGAACCTTGATACAGTTTTAGTGGTTCCGTCACTTTCATCAAATTTATTATCTATTAGCCAGATTATTGACCAACTACATTGCTATGTAACTTTTTGGCCAAACAAATGTACGTTTCAGGACATAGCAACGAATCGGATGATTGGCTCTGGTATTAGAAAAGGGAAGTTGTACTATCTTGAAGAAGAAAGACAAGCAGAAGCAAATTATGTTGAAGGGAAGAAATCTCTTTTGTGGTTATGGCATCGTAGATTAGGCCATTTATCTTTCGGTCATTTGAAGAAATTGAAACCTGAATTATTTTTGAATAAGAATAATGTTGAATTTAATTGTGATGTGTGTGAATTGGCTAAAAGTCATCGAATCTCTTATCTTCCAAGTGAAAAAAAGTTGTTGTACCGTTTATGAAAGTTCACTCAGATGTTTGGGGGCCATCACGAATTCCCACTCCAAGTGGCTATCGATATTTTGTCACATTTATTGATGAATGTACTCGTATGGTTTGGGTGTCTTTACTTAAACACAAGAATGAGGTGTTTCATGCTTTTCAGTAATTGTACAAGTTGGTTAAGACTCAATATAAGAGCGAGATTAACATTCTTCAATCCGATAATGGAGGACGGAGGAGAGTATGTTAATCAAGAGATGAAACGTTTTTGTGAAGAAAAGTCTATTAAACACCAAACTTCATGTGCTAATACACCCCAACAGAATGGTCTTACAGAAAGGCGAAATAAACAAATTTTAGAGATTGTTCGTGCATCTCTGTTTGATATGAAAGTACCAAGGCAATATTGGGGTGAGGCAGTACGAACAGCAGCGTATGTGATGAATCGAACCCTATCCAGAGTGATTGATTTTCAAACTCCAATGCAACTTTTACATGACATCATAGACCTTCCAACGGGGATGAATCTTGAACCAAAAATATTTGGATGCACGGCTTTCGTATACCAGGATAATGGAAAGCTTGAACCACGAGCTGTGAGATGTATGTTTTTAGGGTATGCCGAGTTTAAAAAAGGATATCGGTGTTATGACCCTAAAGAAAAGAAGATGTACATCACACGCGATGTCAAGTTTCATGAAAATGTCTCATTTTTTGATCTTGGTGTTTTCCTTCAGGCAGAGAGAACAACTAATCAAGAGAGGAATACAACTGGTCAAAACAACGAGTCATGTGAGTTTTTTGAAGACCATGGGTACGACAATGATGATGGTAATGGAGATGGGTGTGATGATGACGGTGCGGGTGAAGATGGTGACGGTGGTAGAAGAGATTTCGAAGCAGGGGGAGCTAGTCCCGTACCAAAGCCAATCCTGATTCCGACTCCACTTCCGATTCCACAGGAAGGTACATCATCTAACAATATTGCTTCTATGTCTTCTGAAATTAATGATGAACAGGTAACCCCGAGGTACCCCGTGAGAAAAATTAAGGGAGTTCTAAAGAAACAATATCAACCTGAGTTCAGTCAAAATCAAAATATCCGATCAATCATTATGTATCCACGGATAAGCTGGGAAGCTCGCAAAAAACCATGGTGGAGGAACTATCTACTGTGGCCATACCGAATAATGTACAAGAAGCACTTGAAGACCCAAGATGGAGGAAGGCTATTGAAGAAGAAATGGATGCCTTAAAGAAGAACTGGACTTGGGATGAGGTAGCTCTTCCCCCAAGAAAAAAAACTGTCGGTTGCAGATGGGTATTTACTGTAAAACTGGACTCATCCGGGAAGATTGACAGATTTAAAGCCAGGCTGGTCGCGAAGGGGTACACACAGAAATATGGTATAGACTATGGAGATACTTTTGCTCCGGTAGCAAAGATCAACACTATTCGTGTTCTTGTCTCCATAGCCGCGAATAAAGAATGGCCTTTACGACAGTATGATGTAAAGAACGCTTTTTTGAATGGAAATCTAGAAGAAGAAGTGTATATGGATCCTCCACCGGGAATGAACTTTGGTAGTAAAGTGTGCAAACTGAATAAGGCTCTGTATGGCCTAAACCAATCTCCTAGAGCGTGGTTCGGGAGATTCTCGAAGTTCATGAAGAGTATTGGTTACAAACAGAGTGGTGCCGACCACACGTTATTTGTCAAGAACAATAAAGGAAAAATCACAGCTCTTATTGTTTATGTTGATGACATGGCAGTGACAGGCGATGATAAAGATGAAATGAATAAATTAAAAGATGTGTTGGGTGCTGAGTTCGAGTTGAAAGACCTAGGAAATCTGAAATATTTCCTAGGTATCGAGGTGGCTAGATCCAGTCGAGGCATTACCATGTGTTAGCGTAAATATACTCTTGATCTTCTCGTAGAGACAGGAATGTTAGAGTATCAACCAGTTAATACTCCTATTGAACAGAACCATGGGCTGACTATTCTCTCCAACAAGACTCCGACAAACAAAGAACGGTACCAGAGACTTGTTGGGAAGCTTATCTATTTATCTCATACCCGGCCAGATATTGCATATGTTGTGAGTGTGGTGAGTCGGTTCATGCACGCACCAAATGAAGATCACATGAAAGTTGTAACGAGGATCCTACGCTACCTTAAATCATCTCCTGGAAAGGGATAATTTTTGCGAGAAACGGAAACCTTGGAGTAGAAGGTTATACTGATGCTGACTGGGCTGGAGATAAGTCGGATGGAAAATCGACATCAGGGTACTTCACATTTGTTGGAGGAAACTTAGTGACTTGGAGGAGCAAGAAACAAAAACTCGTAGCACTGTCTAGTGCTGAATCAGAATTTCGTGGAATGGTGCATGGTGTCTGTGAGCTCTTGTGGATCAAGAGAATTATGCAAGATCTGAGTTTTGAAGTTAAGGAATCGATGAAGCTTCATTGTGATAATCAGGCAGCAGTTAAGATTGCAAATAACCCAGTCCTTCATGATCGAACTAAGCAGGTGGAGGTAGATCGACATTTTATAAAGGATCACTTGGAGAAAGGGACAATTAAATTACCATTCGTTGCATCAAAGGATCAGCTGGCGGATATGTTAACTAAAGCTGTGTGTACAGAAGTGTTTCAGTGCTCTCTTGACAAGCTGAGAATGATCAATATCCATTCGTCATCTTGAGGGGGAGTGTTGGCGAGAGCATCTCCGAAGATTGTGCTTAGTTTGGTAATTATTGATAGTATTTGTTATTCATATAAAGAGTATTGATTGTGATTATCTTTTCCATGTATAGTTCCGGATTCCTTGGGATTTCTGTTGTATTGTTTCCTCTATGTATGTATCTCCTTGTATCGTTTTGATAAATACGAAAAAAACCATTCAATCAAATTCTCTGTTTGACAGTACAAAATGAATCAGTTTAGATTCCAAAATTGATTGAAGTGCTCGACAAAAGATGTACATTCGCGTTGCATGCCAAAAAAATCGTTTTGAGCGGAGTTGGCTGAACATCTTCTACAGCTAGTATTATAAGTTTGGGTTCACATATCATTTTTTGTTCATAATTACGAGTGCTAATTGGATCATCACTTTCATGAGAAAAAACTGAGTTTCAACAAGTCAGGAATGATAAATGCACACAATACTTTAAAATAAACCTAGACTTTCAGTGGATAAGAATATGAAGTTAGGAACTACGCCTCAATGTAGCCAAATCATTATAACGGTTTTTCGAATATACCTTTTTTTTCTAACATTCCATCACGAGTGTTTGATATCCGGTTTGAGCCTTCCTCAGCTAACGTCGAGTGCTTTGCCTAAATCCACGACGTTTATCTACTGTAGCTTTAAGTGTGAGTCACATCAACAATTTATGGTGTTTTTTTATCATAAGTTGACCCTCGTGTTCGGGAGATCCAACTTTGAGTTGGGTTTCTTCGTTATATATAAATAATTTTAAGAAAAGTAGATAAATAAGAGTACCCGGGTTAGACCGTTAAAGAGTCTTTTGTATCCTTGAGGTCGTAGGTTCAAACTGAGTAAACATTTTTTTTAATTTATTTATATTTTTATATTATATATATTTTTATTTGACTTGATTTATTTTGAGCTAACAAACTTGATTTTTAAGAGAGAGAACTTGAAATAATAATCCACGATATTACATTGCAAAACATATTTAATTTTGCATAAGATTTTTGTTAAAGTTGTTTTGTATCGTTTGAGGTCATAGGCTCGAATAATAATATATGTATAATCTTTTTTGGATATTATATGTGTTTTTAATATGGGTTAATATACACAAAAGTTACTAAAGTTTACAAAAAAGTTTGATTTGTTACCAAATTTTAAAATCTAACAGATAGGTTATCAAAGTTTGGTTTACCGGTCACGCAGGTTACTCCGTATGTATTAACCTATTGATACCGGTTAACCATCTATCTACGTGGCAGACTACGTGGCACGGTTAATAGACAAAGATGTTACTAATTTTTGATAAAAAGTTTGATTATGTTACTTAAGTTTAAACATTACTATAGGGTTACTCAAGTTTTTTTTTAATTTTATAGAAATGAGTTTTTAAACATTATATCGTAAACGTTTTCAAACCTTTTACGTTTTTTACACGTTTGAACGTTTTCTAAATGTTTTTTACACTTTTGTTTTTACAATTTTATACATAAAAAACGTTAAGAACATACAAAAATGAATAAAAACTTAGAAAACGTAAAAAGACATGAAAATGTACACACACTTATAAAAAATAGAAAACATAAAACTAGTATGAATCATAAAAAAGATAGAGATATCTAGTGTTTTTTATTTTTAATACAGAAGATAATACAAATAAAATGGGTAAAAATATATAATGTTTTTATAAAAAATAAAAATTTCGGTTCCCATAATAAGAAATAAGGAGATTTATTCTTGCAAAACTTTAAAATTAAATCAATATCCTTGTAAATTTAATAATTATTATTTTAACATATTTACTAAATTTTAAAATACACATACATATCTAAACACTTATTTTTATTACTTTAAAATTTAATAATTACTCTAGCAACCAATTGATAAATCAACTACTCGTGTATGTTGTGCTTTAAACTCTTGACTGCAATTTGATTGAATTTGAACAAATTATTGTTAACTTTCAATTAACTCAACATTGTTAACAGATGTATTATAGTTATGTAACATCACATGTAGTTATGTACATGATAACTGGTTGCAATTAATTATCTTTATGCGTATTGTCAATCAATATCACTAACTTAGACCGCTTGATGACAAAAGTCATTCACTTCCAATATTAGGTATTTTCTAATTGCAATTTTCATCCCCAATAAACAGTGTTTAGATATGTGATTAAATCCTGAAAAAAGGTAGAAAGGTAAAACACCATGTTAGATGATATTTATGTAAATGATTTATATTTTAAGTTAATGTATAAATGGTGAGAATATATTTTTGGATATATATGTGTATTTTAGTATTTTGAAAGAAAATATTTGTAAGGATATTGACGTAATTTTCAAATTTGTTAAAGAAATGAATGTAAATGGCCCAAAGAAATATGTATAAAGAAATACAAAATATACAAAAATAGACAAAAATGAAGGACGACAGACGAAATAAATGTATATGTGTAATTATTTATTGAGTGTAACTTTTTTTAAGGTTTAGTAACCCATTTAATAAATTCGTAAACTATAGTAACTTGTTTGTAATGTTTTAAACTTTAGTGATGACGTGGAAAAGAGAACCGGGGGTAAATCATCCGGTTGCCCACCTTATAAGTAACCTGAGGATAACTTTCCTAAACATTCAGTAACCCAAAAAACAAACTCGTATACTTGAGTAATCTATCTATAACGTTTTAATCTTTAGTAACGAAATCGAATTTTTTGGCAAATTTTATTAACTTTTGTGTATATTAACTCTTTTAATATTTGGCCTTCAAAGTTAGCAATAAACGACACAAATTTTAAAAATTTAAACACTTATTAAAACAAAGGGGGTGGTATATTTGGAATATACTACTTGATTAAAGATTAAAGTCAGTGTCGGATTTAGGTATGTGCAAAATGATTGATCGTACACGCTTTTTGATTTTACATGCCCCAAATTTTTGAAAATTATTAATTTAACTAAACTAACTTTCGAAATATCTTAAAGTACCAAGTGGTATCTATTAAGAATAATAAACATAGTACAAAGTCATGAACTAATTATCGACGTTATAAAATAACGGAACTTAAAATGGTGTTAGGTATTTGATTAAGTTTATGAGTTTAGCTTATATTTATATTATGGCTATGTTTTGTAAAAATAGTTGTAAGTTGTTAATTGAAAACTGTAAGCTCAACTGTACGCTATAAGCTGTTAATTATAAAACTATTAACATTAGCTATAAGCTTTATTGTTTTTAAATAAAAGTGTTTAATAAATTAGTTGTTAACTATAAAATTAATATGTAAAATAACTTAAAATGACATATTTACATAAATTATAATATGTTTGGAGGGTATATCAGTGATCTACAGCTTTTACAAAGCTAACTATTTAAAAAGCTGTATGAATCAGCTTTTCATTTAAGAGCTACTTGTTTAAAATAAAAAATTAACAGCTCCAACAAGTTATTGTGTCAAACAGACCTAGTTATTTTTAAAACAAAAAACTAACAACTCTCAAAAAATTTTAAAAAATCTTTTACCAAACATAGCATAATGTCACGAGCCAAATTCTGATGGTCGGGTTCTGCTTGGAAGGCGCACATGAATGCGAGGGTTCCTGGTTTATTCTTGTTGGTCTCGTTGGAGTACCCCAACGATAAGGGTGTAGTACGTGCCACGAGTAGAGACTCGATATGGCACTACACTGGTCGGGAGTTGGGGCCGCTCCCCTGATGAGTCCAAGGCAGGACGAAACCAGTGAACCTCTATTATACGCGGGATGGATGGCTGGTCCTTATCGGTGTAAGGACGCCACGCGGGGTCTAAAGGATGACTCCGTGACAAGTGATATCAGAGCCAAGTCGGACCGAGGCGGACCGAAGCAGAATCGTTCAAGATTGTTCTCCCAATAAGATCTTAAAGTGTTTGGCTGCGCAAAGGTGGTGGGAGTGTGCTCCCGGGATATTGAAGAGTCAATATGATGTTGCGTGGAGTTCGTAATATCGCATTCGATGGAAGCCAGAGAGAGTAATGGACTAATCCAAAAGGGTGGATGTCAGTCGCTGCACGCTGGATCTTAAGTCGCCAGAAAGGGTAATGGACTAATGTGTAGTCGCTGCACGCTGGGACCCAAAGAGTTGAAAGTCGAATGTCCCTTTAAACCATGAAGCCGGAGTAAAGCCAAAGTCATTTGAGGGTAGTCGTTCGTTGGCGCGAATGACCATGCACGAGGTCGTGCATGAATTGGTGGTGGGAGAATGTCACGAGCCAAATTCTGATGGTCGGGTTCTGCTTGGAAGGCGCACATGAATGCGAGGGTTCCTGGTTTATTCTTGTTGGTCTCGTTGGAGTACCCCAACGATAAGGGTGTAGTACGTGCCACGAGTAGAGACTCGATATGGCACTACACTGGTCGGGAGTTGGGGCCGCTCCCCTGATGAGTCCAAGGCAGGACGAAACCAGTGAACCTCTATTATACGCGGGATGGATGGCTGGTCCTTATCGGTGTAAGGACGCCACGCGGGGTCTAAAGGATGACTCCGTGACAAGTGGTATCAGAGCCAAGTCGGACCGAGGCGGACCGAAGCAGAATCGTTCAAGATTGTTCTCCCAATAAGATCTTAAAGTGTTTGGCTGCGCAAAGGTGGTGGGAGTGTGCTCCCGGGATATTGAAGAGTCAATATGATGTTGCGTGGAGTTCGTAATATCGCATTCGATGGAAGCCAGAGAGAGTAATGGACTAATCCAAAAGGGTGGATGTCAGTCGCTGCACGCTGGATCTTAAGTCGCCAGAAAGGGTAATGGACTAATGTGTAGTCGCTGCACGCTGGGACCCAAAGAGTTGAAAGTCGAATGTCCCTTTAAACCATGAAGCCGGAGTAAAGCCAAAGTCATTTGAGGGTAGTCGTTCGTTGGCGCGAATGACCATGCACGAGGTCGTGCATGAATTGGTGGTGGGAGAATGTCACGAGCCAAATTCTGATGGTCGGGTTCTGCTTGGAAGGCGCACATGAATGCGAGGGTTCCTGGTTTATTCTTGTTGGTCTCGTTGGAGTACCCCAACGATAAGGGTGTAGTACGTGCCACGAGTAGAGACTCGATATGGCACTACACTGGTCGGGAGTTGGGGCCGCTCCCCTGATGAGTCCAAGGCAGGACGAAACCAGTGAACCTCTATTATACGCGGGATGGATGGCTGGTCCTTATCGGTGTAAGGACGCCACGCGGGGTCTAAAGGATGACTCCGTGACAATAAGCTCGTAAGCTCATAATTCCATATTTCATCAAAATTAATAAGGTAAAATGTCAAAAAAAAGAGTACATGAATATTAAATGATATAATTATTACATATGGGGTATAAAAATCTTTTTATATGTTATTGTTATATAAGCTCACCCTTTCCTATAAAAGACACAAATTTTTGCCTTACCCAAAACGTTAATACCTGGCCACACTTTTCCCCAGCGATATGCCGTTTGGGAAAACTTAGCGGGAGAATTTTCGGCCCTTTTTTGATAGACTTTTTGAGTGAAGGTTGAACCAACTTTTCCTCGACGACATGTCAGTAAAGAAAATATAGTCAAACTTTGACTCAAAAGTCTATCAGAATTGTGTCACGTAAGACGACTTTTTATCGTTTAGCGGATTATCTTCGACGACATATGTCATTGGAAAAAATTCGTCGCCTGTTCTATGATTTCTTGTAGCGTATGTCGATTATATATATAAAAGCATCATTTAGTTTACTACTTTTTGAGTGATCACACATTAACCGTATTATACATAAACTTGCTGCATACATCGTTTGACAATTGTTTTCTTACTTATCAAACTTGTACTATACTTTTATTTCTATCCAAACATAACTATACACAATATAGACACTTGTTCCATTTCTACCTTTAACTAGGGGCGGCAATTTCTGATCCGAAATGAAACCCGATCTGAGACCGACACGAAAATTAACAGGTTCGAGTTGAGTATATATAAAATTAGGTCAGGTTTGGGTCAACTCATCTGACGCGTTTATTAAACAGGTCAGGTTCGGGTTGAGAATAAATTAAGCGGGTCGACCCGTCAACCCGTTTAAACTTTTTTTCTTACATTTAAATTTATTTATATTATATAATACGGATTAAATGAGTTAAATGGATCGATCCACAAATCCGTTTAACTTGTTTAACCATGTAATGTGTCAACTTACACATAAAGCGGGTTAAATGGGTAAACAGTAACCCGTTTAACCTATTCATCTCGTTTAACCTATTTAACTCGCCAACCCAAGTATATATACGGGTTAAATGGGTTAGGTTTGGGTTATGTGTAAACAGGTTAGGGTTGAGAAAGTTGACCCGATTATCTAAATAGGTCGGGTTCGGGTTAATATTTTCTGACCCGGCAACCTGTTAACCCGAACCCGCCAACACGAACCCGACACGAATTGCCACCCCTACCTTTAACTACTCTACAGTTTATATTGTTTCATTTCTTGGTCCGTGGCTAAAGGGTTGGTCTTCGAGACCTCGCATGTTATTTTTCATTGTTTTGTGGTTCATCATATTATTAGTTTTTAGTCTATGTTTCGTAAACGTTCCCCGAGTTTCCTCGTACTCCTTTGATGAAAACATCAATGCAGTACGTGTCACAACTATGCTAATACATTGTAATATCTTGAGTGATTATGTTCGCTAAATCTTTAACCAACCAGAGCACATATGATGGTCTGACCAAGCGATCTAAGCTACGTTGAAATTGAATTGTTACTTACTTGCCTATTAAAGATATTTGTGTTTATCAGTTGACAGTGTTAAAAGATTACATTAATCATACATTAAGACTAGTTAATGCTAAAGATCGTTACACATCATAACTCGACTTGTTTCGGAACTAAGAGCAAGTGGCTAGTCGATTTTAAAAAATGTTGTAAAGGTTACAATTGGATCTATAGCGTTTTACGTCCTTGGGTTTGCTAGGATTCTATATGGTTTACTTAAAATCGAATGTACACGTAATATTGAGAACTCGGTATACCAAGTAGAAATGTTTGTACAATTTTGAACGGTCACTTGGACAAATGGTTGTGTTTAAATATTTGAGTTTGAAAGAGGTGAATAATGTGGGTATTCTTGGGTTAGTAAGTATGATCAGGGCCGGATATTGGCAAGTGCCGGCGGTGTCATGGCCCCAATTTTTTAAGGGCCTCCGATTTCTAAATCTTAATGTTAAAATAAACTCATTTTTTGATGTTTCTTTTCAATTATAACAGTGTTTTATAAATTTAATCATAGTGAAACAAGAGCTCAAAATTTCGTCTTTAAGAAAGTAAGTATGGAGAAGGGTTTCTCATTGAAGAAGATGACACAAGATCCAAAAATCTTGTCTTTATATGATAAAGTTTAAGTTTAACCCTTTTAGTTTATAGCATGACAAATAAAGCTATAATTTTATACTAATTGTTAATGGACTTTACTAAACAGCCCAATATAATACTGTTAATGTTAATACAATAGATACTGTTTATTTTAGTGTTATTATTAACTAGCCTTGAGCCCTTGACGTATTATTTTGATACGTATTAATTATCCTTGTTCAAGTGTTTGATGTTAAACTCATAAAAATGGGCGATTTAAAGCTAGTAAAGATTAATATATTAATTAATATGTACGTGTGACACGTTCATTTTTTAAAAGTCATTTTTTTGTACAAAAATGTACGGTACGCGATGCCGTAGACCATCAATCAGGTTTTCGTAAATCTTTAGGTCTACCATGCACGGACCTACTACGCAACATCGCACAGGGCCTTCAAAATCAATGAGACGGCCCTGAGTATGATGGATATCAAGTTAGAGGTGCCCAGTTCAAACCTTACCCACCCTTTGAACACTCATCATTTTTATGCATTTAAATATTTGATTTTGAACTAGATATAAATATGGAGTTTTTTAAGTGAGCACGGTAATTTTAAAAAGAATTTAACAAAATACGTACTTTTGAATTTTTTTATAAAAAGCTAAGTTTTTACTGACATCATTAAACAATCGTAAATAAAAATTCTAACGTGATATATCCTCAAAAAATTTAAATACATATAATTGGTTCTCTTTTTTTTTGAACAAGCAAACATTATATTTAAAGGTTAAGTACGATACACATCACTCCTCGCTAACGAGGTAAGTTCAACCGGAAAAGATACATCCCAATCAAAAGAAAAGGTGGACGAAGATGCTAGGGAAGCAGCATAATGAGCTACTTGGTTGTTTTCTCGACTTGTCCAGGTGAAGGTCAAACTCAAGTTCTTCGACCACGAACGAATATCATCAACAAGAGCAGCAATGCTCCATGGTTGAACAGTATCCGTAGATTAAAGGGATATAGCTACCCGAGAGTCTGATTCATCAATTGCATGATACCAACCGCGACGCAACGCAAGATGACATGTCGAGTGTACTGCAAGGACTTCACCCTGAAATGGAGAGGAAGCATGACAAGGCGTACCATATGCGTGTAAGATGGAACCTGAAGAATCGCGCCCTACTGCAGCAATAGCAGTTGTAGAATCTTTAAAGGCAGCATCACAGTTTTGTCACAAACGTGAATTTTGAATCTATTTAATTTATGTGAAACGCGATAGTTCGGGTTAGACTTGTGTGTCTATTGATGTTCCCGATTGATGACGCGTGTTTTGTGTTCAAATTTGAATTTTTATGAATAACGCCATATGGAGTATTACTTGAATGACTATTTGTTAACATACGTGTTAGGAATTACTACTATAAGGGACGATAATTATTTACATCAACGTAACCTCAATTGAAAGTGACGCTACATAAACAATGTTTTCAAGTTGATATATACGAAACGACACATTTAAGAAACTTCTTATTTATCGAATCTACTACATTACTACTATATGAGCCTTACAAGAATATACAAACACCTTAGACCTTACAAAATGTGCAAGAAATATTACCCAACTATTACACCAAATTCAAACTCTTTGTTTACTCCCACTTGCACCCAAAAATCAGCCTAGCAACATATATAAAGAAAACCCACGTTTTTATTTTGTCTCCCCCACAAGTGTTGACTTCAACCTAGTACTCTTTTCCCACCATTAAATGAAGGTACTTCTTGTCTCCCCTCATTCTCCCATAACCGATGGATACCACTATCTTTTCCTTGGTATATTCAAACTTCAACTTGTACAATCACAACCTTGTCCTTCCCATACTGCCAACAACGTGATCCCTGCCCATGTCTCTTCCCAATATTATGCAACTTACCATGCTTAGTTACATTGGCAAAACTTAGTTCTAAACCAACGTGATCCTAACTAAAGTCCTAACTATGAGTACTTAACCTAAAACCTCACTCACTTGCCTATAAATACCAACCCCATCTCTTCATAAACTCACAACACACAAATTAGCAAACTCACAAAGAAAATGCACTAAGTTAATGCTTCTTAGCTCACAGCAGAAAATAATCAACAAGTTTTGGGTTGATTTTAAATAAGCAAGATTGTTGATACTTGCTCACTAGCCTTGTTCACCTTCTCCATCAACCAGCTTAGGACCCTTGTAAGCCACCATAACCTTGTTTATTTCGTGTTGGTTGATAATCATACTTGCTAAAGCTCTTGCTAACTAAAAACTTGCATTGAACTAGTCACAGGTTGGGGATGTGTTATGCATACGGGTAATAACCTAAATCAAACCATGATCAAACAATGTACGCATGAGTCGTAGGCCTTAAGGTTCGGAACATGGGACGGGAAAACATGATTTTATGTAGTCCTTTACTTGTATGCATGATTTCATAAATGTATTCTGGTATGAATATATGGCTGTGTGCAAACCTAACCATGAAGTTTTGCTTTTCAAATTGTGATTCTAAACCTAAGTTATAGTTGAATAAGTGAACTGAATAGCTAGAAGGACGTACTACGTACCTGCGTGTGTGTATAATAAGGGTCAGGAAAGACACGAACCTAAATGAATTATCATTGAGTGAATAGAACAAGTATTAATGGTGATAACTACTTCCTTCATGGGGTGCCCTGCTGCGAAGGCAGTAAGAAAGCAGCAGGCACGCCTGCTCCTTTTTCTTTGGACTATATGGTATGTGAAATGCATGATAAGCATATAGGACCTTTTCTTTTCTTCCTTGGTACTACCAGACTTCTCAACTTGGCCATGTAAATATGACAACATGTATGTACATTAGCCAAATAAGCAGAAACTATGATGTATTGCATGGTTGTATGTGTCTCCAACTTAAGATGAAACATACGTGTTATATGCCTCAACTGAAACCAACATAGGACCCAAAGACCAACCCCTATCATATGATTTCCTGCTTGGTTAAGAGTACATGTACATGTGTCATGACCTACCTTCGCTATAAAGGATCGAGTACCATATATGTGCATGCCGCGTGTGTAAATTAGGGAGAAACTCCAACCCTTTTTTTTCTTTCGTCCATGTGCAAGATGAATATGTGATTATTAAGTGCATACGTGTATATGGTGTGTGTGTGTGCAAGCTATACCATGAAAATATAGAAGTTGGCATGTACAAAATTCTTGAGATATACAAGCATTGTATGTGTGCGTGTTTATAAGCAGTAGACAAGGACAAGACAACTTTCATTTAAAAATAAACCATACTCCTATGGCTGCGTATACAGTGGACAGAAGAAACAAAACCAGTTTTCCTTTCTGTTATTATTGATATTTTATGTGTGAAAGTATTTCAATCAACTAGCAAACCTTAAGTTGTGTTGGGATGTTGGGTGGAGAAAAAATGTGTAAACATAGTCCTTTCACTCCTGGCGTTACAACAATAGTAAAATGCGTAAGAAGTCAGAAATTATAACAAGATTGTTGCTTGTGTATTCGTGGGTATGTGTAAAGGAAATGGGTCAATATGGTGTGATAGGTAACTTGCTGTATAAAAACAATGACAGAAAACAGTAAAACAAAAAGAAAGGAATATGAAGTGTAGATGTATGTGAGTATGAAAGTAATAATGTCGTGAAGCCTTATGGCTGTATACATGTTTGTGTGCAGACCAAGTACTACAAAACAAAGATAAATAGAGATTATATACATGCTAATATTAAGAAAGGAATATGGTGTCTTCCCTTTTCCTTCCTGCTTTATATGAATACACAAATATGATAAAACTAGTATTATCCTCAAATGGCCTAATAAGATGCATGCTAGTGTATGTATGTATGGTAAGACATTGATAAATAAAAAGGACCACTCCCTTCTTATACTACTACCTGCGAAATCAGTGACCTAGGCAGCAAGCCCCACCCATTTTTGAACATGTATGTGAGGTAAATAGCAAAAGCAAATAGGTCCCCCCCCCCCCCCATTTCTTTCCTTATTCTGTGTGAATGTACAAACAGGGAACTAGTACTATTAAATAAAATGTAAGCGTATGAATGTATAATGTTGAGAAGTAGGGTCACCTTGTATTGCTTTTGTTCACTTGGTACATCTTGGCATGAAAAAGGTGCGTAGGAAAGCCATCATAAAACTTCACCTAGCGAAATGTCCCCAAACGCCTTACTTGGAACCTGTTTTTAACCGACCTAACGACCTTCGCCCAAAGATCTAAAAATATCTTATGAAACATGACCAGGCCTAGTTTTTAAAACAACTTTCGGTTTGTCTCAAAGTCAAATAACGAACCCGCAATAAATTTCCAAAGATGTTTGATTTACACTTGCATATATTTGAACTTTACTTGTTATGTTTTATGTGTGAGTGATCTACTTTACATAATTAATTGCTAGACTTAGGGACTTCAAAAAAATGTGATATTTATCAAATATTGACAACATCGCGGCCTAGTTTTTATAATGAGAACCCGATTATTTTTCGGACTAATAGATAACGAGTTATTAAAGCCCAAAATTGACTCCGTGACTAAAATCATTGAACATGAAAAATGTATGAAAACATTTTTATAAATCAAGAGCAAGTATGAAATATCAACCAAATGCATTGTACATTATCATTTCTTGTATTTAGCCTAAGTACGTATATTTTACTTAGGTTACGAGTAGATCGTTTGCGCATTGGTTTACGTGCCTTGATATTCCGTGCTATCATTGTTGATCATATTTACTGTATCATCGAGGTGAGTTTCATAGCCCCACTTTTAATTGTTTTAACTATTTTGGGGTGAGAACATTGCTTGTTTTAAACGGATGAACATAAAACTTGATACGTTTGCCTACATGATGTCTAAGTAGCGATATCCCTAGATGCTTTAGCCCACTATCGTGAACCGTTAATTACTTTGTGTAAGCGCGAATGTTATGGATAGATCTATTGGGACTAACCTCCCTATCTAATTTGGTTGTGTGGCCAAAGTTAGATACACTTACATTTGAGGATTTACAAATGCTTCAGGATAGGCATTTGCTCGGGCTCTTATTATTTCTTGTTGGTTGAGGTTAACGCTTCGGTGTCACGAGCTTAGGCGTAGGTGATTAAAACATATACTTTTGATTAAAATCTTGTATTTGTTATAAGATTATATGCCAGTTGCCTTGAAAAATCTTATGGTTCATCACACTATTTAAACTTAAACCTATGAACTCACCAACCTTTGTGTTGACGCTTTAGCAATGTCTTTCTCAGGTATCAAGACGGAGGAGTGACGTGGTTATGCATGGGAGATTTTAAATAAAAATGGTCGTGACTAGTGTATGGATATTTGGATCGATGTTAAAGTCTTTTGAAACAATGTTTTATTATGATCTTATGTAAATTCGCTTCCGAAACAAGTTTTATGCTTTTAATTAAATTAAACGGCTTTTAAATAGTCGTTCTTTGTATCTATGTCTTGTGATAGTCATGACCGTCGCACCCCATTGTGTTGTATTACTCTGATAAATTGGGGGTGTGACAGATTGGTATCAGAGCCGTAGTTATAGAGAACTAGGTTATTTTATAAAACGATTTTTATAAAAGTGAGTCAAAATTTTGTTGTTGGAAAAATAATTCTAGACTATAACTAACTCTCAAAAATCTCCAAGAACCACTTCACTCCACGTCTTCGATACAAGTAAGTTGTGACTTGAGATAGTTTATGATTTATGCAATGCTAAGTTTTGAGTTTGATGTCTACGTGTTATTAGAATTAGGTATTCCCTTCCTATGTTGAGTAATACCCATAGGGATATGTAATAAAACGATTTTTTCTAGTTGAAATAAAATGCCTAACATCCTGGTATGGATTGTTAGGATACGCAAATGGTTTGTGCCATATTCGTTTGAATGGTTTGTGCCATCTTTATTTGAATGGTTTGTGCCATATTCGTTTGAATGGTTTGTGCCATCTTTATTTAAATGGTTTGTGCCATATTTATTTGAATGGTTTGTGCCATATATATATATTTTCCTTTGAGATTAAAC
The DNA here is from genome assembly GCA_025667525.1 of Glebionis coronaria. NCBI lineage: Eukaryota > Viridiplantae > Streptophyta > Magnoliopsida > Asterales > Asteraceae > Glebionis > Glebionis coronaria. The sequence goes on from CM046879.1 coordinate 554,773,000, forward strand.
GTACGCATACTTATGCTCAACATATTTTAGATAGTCCGCGAGACTGTTATCGACTATCAAAACATTTGTGTGTTTCATATCACTATACGCCAAATTAAAAATATCGCCACGATTTCTAGAACGAAAACTATATGAATATGTTTATTTACCATGTGTTTGGTAGTATGTTAATTTGTAGTAATACTTGAATCAAACGATACTATTATAAATGTCGAGAGGAGCAACTATTTATTGGGTTCGGTAAATTGTTACCCCACTAAACATTTATAATAGAGTCGGTTGAGGAAAAATGACCTACATTAATTAACGTTTTCAAAATTGAAATTGAATGCGTAAGTTATCATATCAAATTTATAATTTGAGTACGACCGAGAAATGACTACGTCACTATTTAAGAGGACATACGACGATAAAACACTTATTACAAGTATTACTCTTGTAATGCTCCAAAGAATACTACAATTCAATGAACGAATAAATTTCGCGATATATGAACTATCCATAAATACGCAGACGCGTAAGTCAAATGGTTACCGAAGAAATTCTTTTTCTTATTTGAAATAAATTACGCAAAGACAAATCAAAGTTTTTATTAGTCCATTGGTTGCGACTAAGTTATCACGAATTTATTATAAATTTCGAAGTTACGATATAGATATAATTAAAGGGTTTACCCTTGGTTAAACAATTATGCCAATTTGTACATCAAAGGGATTATCGCGTTGCGCGATATTTGAGAACCCCAGATGCGAAATGTGGGCGTATATTGAGATCTTAAATGCAAGGTATAAATATACAACAATGACTGTAAAGTTTATCTAAGATTGCGAGCAAAACGCTAGACGAGAGCAAGATAAACGAAACATATAAGGTATAACGGAACATATTCTAAAAATCAGAGAAATTCTGTAATAAAATTTAGTAGTTGCTCGAACTGAACATTTTGAACGATTACAGATTAAAAACATATGGAACAATTCTTGTGATGAAATATTGTGATAAAATTTTAGTACTCGACTCGTTTAAATCAAATTAACAATTTTTCAAGGTGTAAAATTTGTCGAAAGTGTACGAACTAGCAATAATAAGTTAAGGAAAGACTTATGAAAACAAGAACTAGTACGGGCTACGTAATAGCCGTAAGCCGACTATACCTCAAAAACATACTTACTCATCCGAGTTGCAAGTAATAAACGTTAACAAGAGGAAATTGCACAAAAATGAACGTCGTAATAGACCTAAATTGATGAAAGAATTGTTTAAGGATAATTGTATTTATCCATCCGTGCATAATCACTACTAAGAGAAAGTACAAATAATAAGTATGTGGAAGAGTATGTTAGAGTACTTTAACATTCCACGATTCACCTATTGTTTTCCATTTAAGGACTACTTGGACATTTAAGTAGACTTACGGATCGATGTACGAGAACTTACTCTAAATAAAAGAAAATTTACAAGACATCATACAACTCATTCCTATTTTTAAAACTTTAGAAAAATACTTCGTTTCTACCTATCAAATAACCGTCGTTTTACATTTGGTGACAGGCGAAAAGGAAAAATGCCTCTCATTCCGTTTGTCATTTTGCAATCCGAATCCGACAAGGAAATTACCCCCATCCGGAGCGTAATCGCAATAAATTCGGATGACGAGCAAGATTCACCAGTCATGATGCCAAATGTCACTACGGGATTTCCTTCCATCGTCCCAAATATTTCTACTACTACCACTATGCCAATCCCCACTCCTATACCTTCAACAATGCCTGAAACTTCTAGAAAAAGAAACCGTTCTTCATCGCCACCACCTAATGTTGCTCATTCCCCAGAAGACGAGCCTACTTCAGAAGCACTCGGATTCGATGCAGAACACCTGATAGGCCATCTAGAGGATGTAGAGGGCGATGTGGATTTCCTTACCGCGCAAGATGAGGACAAGGACTTAGTGATAGCCGAGTTGCGAGAGTCTCTCGAGGCTGTTGAGTCCGAGATCGCAATCATACAAATGAGAAATGATGATGCCGAGGCTAGGCAAGCTGCGGATCATGCTCAGATCTAGGAAATCCTACGCCATCTAGGTCTTTAAGATTTTTTTTCGGCTTTCTAATAAAGTATGATGTTTTGTAATAAATGTATGACGTGTTGTCAAGACTAAAAGAAGCCATTTGTTAGTTGAATGGAATTTTGTACTCTAAGCTTCAAAACTATGTATGGAACATAGTTCAAGAATGAAATGTACGGATTTTTATGATATGAATCCCTTGATAATTGTATTACAATAATTGTGAGAAAAGCTTGGTCAAATTCGAACAATCGTAAGAATTGATAACAATGAAAGAACTAACAAAATATACATCGTTTGTGCGATAATGTTACACAGAAAAATTGAAATGACGGAACAAGGTTGCAAGGACCTCAAAGAGGTCATCACTCGTCAATACCAAAATGCCATTAGGGCCGTCGATGCGTTTGAAGCTAGTATCCGCACGGTTGACCGAACCATGGATCCTAGTGTTTACGAAAAAGATAAGGAAACAAGTGCTACACCGGTTAAAGCTTTTGGACCTCGAAAGACCCTTTCAAAAACTAAGGTAAATCATACCGTTAGTGGAAGAAAAGGGCCTTATGAGAGGAGATGTTATATGTTGAAGAACCACTCAAGGTTTAACACCATGAAGCAAGGTGCCGAAAGGTTTAACCCTCACCCTATGACTAAACCAAAGAATCACCCGTGGAAAGCGTCACGTGTTCACCAAGGAAAAACCTTGCCACCCGCTACTTGTTGTGCAAGGACAAATTTCCGGGAGGATGTCCCTAAAACAACTCCCATCTTGAACAAGAAGTATCTCGGCAACCTTCCATATTGCCGCAAGTGTGACTACCACCACGAAGGTAGTTGCGTGAACCATTGCATGCTTTGTGATGAATTTGGGCACTTGGAGGGTGATTGTCGTCTAGTAAAGTCCCATGAGAAGAATATGAAGGAACGCTACATGGAGGAATGTCGTTTAGACAAGAAATACTTGAAATTACCCAAGAAAGACGCTCGGGGGCAAAGTGCGTCCAATACCCCACCAACGTTTTACACCGGTTGTCTTCCGAGAAAGATGCGCTGACAATATTCAAATATCAACCCAAGGGTTTCTACCCTTGTCATGGATAGAGCGTGGAAATTTATGTAATATGAACTATTTTACTTTTATGCAAATCAAGTGACTCGACATCCGTCGATGTTACCGTCATCAAACTTAATTATGTAATCGAACTCCAAGTCTTCAAATGAATTGTGTTGTTTTATCTTTAAAACCTCTTTTGGTTAACCAACGAGAAAATTTTATTTTATCTTATTTATTTATTTTTCATGTGTCGGAGAAAAATTCATCCACAAAAATTTTTACTTAAGAAGGGGTTTTCTTCTACATATCTTCTTTACCTATTGAAGAGAAATAAATAAAGTAAACTTTTACTAAATGATTTTTGGAAAAATATTCTTTAGAAAATATCAAAATTTATTTTTACTCTAAGAAATCACCATCGGAAGCACTTATTAGTGGGAGTGAAAACAATCGTGATAATGAAAGTTGGAAGATTAGTAAATGTATTATTAATCAAACGCCGCAGCTAATAGCGAAATATTTTTGGTAAGAACTACCATGTAAGGTTTTGGAACTTGGTTTGACGACCAACTCAATGTGGAGAACAAAAACTATTGATAAACTTGACAAGAACTAGTACGAATAATTATGGGAATTATTTGGTCGATTGTGAAAAGTGAGCATTGGGAACAAATGAAATGCACTATGGACTAACTTGTTGGTTATGGATGTGAATAACGGTAACGAACGAAATGCACTATAGACTACCAATATATAATTACAACCTCAAAGAGCCAAATTATGACGAAAAGGAGGATGCAACCGTTGGTCCCGAGACGTACGTAGCCTGATCAACTACGTATGATCGTGGTCGAACGCGAGTATGCTCATAGTAGTCATCTTAAAAATGAAATATATTAGTACTAGTAAAATATATTCACGTTGCCTTATTCGCCAAAAAAAAAATTATATACTATGGACGTCGAACATTTTTATGCAGTCTTAAGTAAAAGCATCGAGTACGCGATACGACTAAACCTAGTATAATTATTTTCTTCGCCACTATTACGTACAAAAGCGTATATGACACGTAAATACTAAGAGCGCCACTTGTTTTTTACGACAACTAAACTCAAATAGATTAGAGTTGGAAAATCGAAAACAAATTTTAAATGATAAGGAGAAGAACAAAATGTCATGTGAGTAAGACCCAAATTTAACGGATATTGAGAAATCGACGTAACTTAACCCACGTTAAGGAACAAGATAAGCATGCTTTTGTATATAATTGGAATACCGAAACCACTCGGACAAAAATCTTTTTTTTCCTAACGATGTTTGAGCATCATACCATACTCATAGGCTTAAGAAATATTATATACTTTCTTCATAGAAGGAAACCTAAACGAACTATGATTTAAATATATTATAAATTATACACCCGTTTTTCCTCTCCATGAAAAAGGAGATAAACGAAGAGGAACGCAAACTAAATTGATTAATTAACGCAATTATCTAAATTGAATGTCACTTACAAGGAAGAAACGTCTTGACCACCATGTGTTAGGACGATTAATTTTTGGGAAACCGAGTCAGGAAACCTTGACGCTTATACTACTTATCACTACCAACTAGACAGGTAATGTGAACGGGATAAATCAAACAATGTGGAACAATTTTCAAATGTGCGATATATAGTCATCTAGGCGAAAAATGACAATACGCGACACTTTAAAGTGGAAGTAATACGCGGGACGACACGAAGGGAAGAACTCACTAAACGAAACCAACGTCGTCTAGAAAAATTTGACATACAAGAAAAGACTTAGGGAACGCTATTGAACCATGTACAAGTCAGAAGAAATATTTGTTCGTTTTGATCCTAACAAGATTATAGTAATTTTAATCTTAGCAACAAACTAAAGAAAAACAAACACACTGAACTATGAAAGGAATATACAAATTTAATTGACCTCTTGATTTGACAACGACATCGACGTGCTAGTTTTGAGGACAAAACTCAATTTAAGGGATGTCGGATGTCACAAACGTGAATTTTGAATCTATTTAATTTATGTGAAACGCGATAGTTCGGGTTAGACTTGTGTGTCTATTGATGTTCCCGATTGATGATGCGTGTTTTGTGTTCAAATTTGAATTTTTATGAATAACGCCATACGGAGTATTACTTGAATGACTATTTTTTAACATACGTGTTAGGAATTACTACTATAAGGGACGATAATTATTTACATCAATGTAACCTCAATTGAAAGTGACGCTACATAAACAATGCTTTCAAGTTGATATATACGAAACGACACATTTAAGAAACTTCTTATTTATCGAATCTACTACATTACTACTATATGAGCCTTACAAGAATATACAAACACCTTAGACCTTACAAAATGTGCAAGAAATATTACCCAACTATTACACCAAATTCAAACTCTTTGTTTACTCCCACTTGCACCCAAAAATCAGCCTAGCAACATATATAAAGAAAACCCACATTTTTATTTTGTCTCCCCCACAAGTGTTGACTTCAACCTAGTACTCTTTTCCCACCATTAAATGAAGGTACTTCTTGTCTCCCCTCATTCTCCCATAACCGATGGATACCACCATCTTTTCCTTGGTATATTCAAACTTCAACTTGTACAATCACAACCTTGTCCTTCCCATACTGCCAACAACGTGATCCCTGCCCATGTCTCTTCCCAATATTATGCAACTTCCCATGCTTAGTTACATTGGCAAAACTTAGTTCTAAACCAGCGTGATCCTAACTAAAGTCCTAACTATGAGTACTTAACCTAAAACCTCACTCACTTGCCTATAAATACCAACCCCATCTCTTCATAAACTCACAACACACAAATTAGCAAACTCACAAAGAAAATGCACTACGTGAATGCTTCTTAGCTCACAGCAGAAAATAATCAACAAGTTTTGGGTTGATTTTAAATAAGCAAGATTGTTGATACTTGCTCACTAGCCTTGTTCACCTTCTCCATCAACCAGCTTAGGACCCTTGTAAGCCACATAACCTTGTTCATTTCGCTTTGGTTGATAATCATACTTGCTAAAGCTCTTGCTAACTAAAAACTTGCATTGAACTAGTCACGAGTTGGGGATGTGTTATGCATACGGGTAATAACCTAAATCAAACCATGATCAAACAATGTACGCATGAGTCGTAGGCCTTAAGGTTCGGAACATGGGACGGGAAAACATGATTTTATGTAGTCCTTTACTTGTATGCATGATTTCATAAATGTATTCTGGTATGAATGTATGGCTGTGTGCAAACCTAACCATGAAGTAGTGCTTTTCAAATTGTGATTCTAAACCTAAGTTATAGTTGAACAAGTGAACTCAATAGCTAGAAGGACGTACTACGTACCTGCGTGTGTGTATAATAAGGGTCAGGAAAGACACGAACCTAAATGAATTATCATTGAGTGAATAGAACAAGTATTAATGGTGATAACTACTTCCTTCCTGGGGTGCCCTGCTGCGAAGGCAGTAAGAAAGCAGTAGGCACGCTTGCTCCTTTTTCTTTGGACTATATGGTATGTGAAATGCATGATAAGCATATAGGACCTTTTCTTTTCTTCCTTGGTACTACCAGACATCTCAACTTGGCCATGTAAATATGACAACATGTATGTACATTAGCGAAATAAGCAGAAACTATGATGTATTGCATGGTTGTATGTGTCTCCAACTTAAGATGAAACATACGTGTTATATGCCTCAACTGAAACCAACATAGGACCCAAAGACCAACCCCTATCATATGATTTCCTGCTTGGTTAAGAGTACATGTACATGTGTCATGACCTACCTTCGCTATAAAGGATCGAGTACCATATATGTGCATGCCGCGTGTGTAAATTAGGGAGAAACTCCAACCCTTTTTTTTCTTTCGTCCATGTGCAAGATGAATATGTGATTATTAAGTGCATACGTGTATATGGTGTGTGTGTGTGTGTGTGCAAGCTATACCATGAAAATATAGAAGTTGGCATGTACAAAATTCTTGAGATATACAAGCATTGTATGTGTGCGTGTTTATAAGCAGTAGACAAGGACAAGACAACTTTCATTTAAAAATAAACCATACTCCTATGGCTGTGTATACAGTGGACAGAAGAAACAAAACCAGTTTTCCTTTCTTTTATTATTGATATTTTATGTGTGAAAGTATTTCAAGCAACTAGCAAACCTTGGGTTGTGTTGGGATGTTGGGTGGAGAACAAATGTGTAAACATAGTCCTTTCACTCCTGGCGTTACAACAATAGTAAAATGCGTAAGAAGTCAGAAATTATAACAAGATTGTTGCTTGTGTATTCGTGGGTATGTGTAAAGGAAATGGGTCAATATGGTGTGATAGGTAACTTGCTGTATAAAAACAATGACAGAAAACAGTAAAACAAAAAGAAAGGAATATGAAGTGTAGATGTATGTGAGTATGAAAGTAATAATGTCGTGAAGCCTTATGGCTGTATACATGTTTGTGTGCAGACCAAGTACTACAAAACAAAGATAAATAGAGATTATATACATGCTAATATTAAGAAAGGAATATGGTGTCTTCCCTTTTCCTTCCTGCTTTATATGAATACACAAATATGGTAAAACTAGTATTATCCTCAAATGGCCTAATAAGATGCATGCTAGTGTATGTATGTATGGTAAGACATTGATAAATAAAAAGGACCACTCCCTTCTTATACTACTACCTGCGAAATCAGTGACCTAGGCAGCAAGCCCCACCCATTTTTGAACATGTATGTGAGGTAAATAGCAAAAGCAAATAGGTCCCCCCCCCCCCTTTCTTTCCTTATTCTGTGTGAATGTACAAATAGGGAACTAGTACTATTAAATAAAATGTAAGCGTATGAATGTATAATGTTGAGAAGTAGGGTCACCTTGTATTGCTTTTGTTCACTTGGTACATCTTGGCATGAAAAAGGTGCGTAGGAAAGCCATCATAAAACTGCACCTAGCGAAATGTCCCCAAACGCCTTGGAACCTGTTTTTAACCGACCTAACGACCTTCGCCCAAAGATCTAAAAATATCTTATGAAACATGACCAGGCCTAGTTTTTAAAACAACTTTCGGTTTGTCTCAAAGTCAAATAACGAACCCGCAATAAATTTCCAAAGATGTTTGATTTACACTTGCATATATTTGAACTTTACTTGTTATGTTTTATGTGTGAGTGATCTACTTTACATAATTAATTGCTAGACTTAGGGACTTCAAAAAAATGTGATATTTATCAAATATCGAAAACATCGCGGCCTAGTTTTTATAATGAGAACCCGATTATTTTTCGGACTAATAGATAACGAGTTATTAAAGCCCAAAATTGACTCCGTGACTAAAATACTTGAACATGAAAAATGTATGAAAACATTTTTATAAATCAAGAGCAAGTATGAAATATCAACCAAATGCATTGTACATTATCATTTCTTGTATTTAGCCTAAGTACGTATATTTTACTTAGGTTACGAGTAGATCGTTTGCGCATTGTTTTGCGTGCCTTGATATTCCGTGCTATCTTTGTTGATCATATTTACTGCTTCATCGAGGTGAGTTTCATAGCCCCACTTTTAATTGTTTTAACTATTTTGGGGTGAGAACATTGCTTGTTTTAAACGGATGAACATAAAACTTGATACGTTTGCCTACATGATGTCTAAGTAGCGATATCCCTAGATGCTTTAGCCCACTATCGTGAACCGTTAATTACTTTGTGTAAGCGCGAATGTTATGGATAGATCTATTGGGACTAACCTCCCTATCTAATTTGGTTGTGTGGCCAAAGTTAGATACACTTACATTTGAGGATTTACAAATGCTTCGGGATAGGCATTTGTTGGGGCTCTTATTATTTCTTGTTGGTTGAGGTTAACGCTTCGGTGTCACGAGCTTAGGCGTAGGTGATTAAAATGTATACTTTTGATTATAATCTTGTATTTGTTAAAAGATTATATGCTGTTTGCCTTGGAAAATCTTATGGCTTATCACACTATTTAAACTTAAACCTATGAACTCACCAACCTTTGTGTTGACGCTTTAGCAATGTCTTTCTCAAGTATCAAGACGGAGGAGTGACGTGGTTATGCATGGGAGATTTTTAATAAAAATGGTCGTGACTAGTGTATGGATATTTGGATCGGTGTTAAAGTCTTTTGAAACAATGTTTTATTATGATCTTATGTAAATTCGCTTCCGAAACAAGTTTTATACTTTTAATTAAATTAAACGGTTTTTAAATAGTCGTTCTTTGTATCTATGTCTTGTGATAGTCATGACCGTCGCACCCCATTGTGTTGTATTACTCTGATAAATTGGGGGTGTGACAAGTTTATCTTCACCAAAGGGCTATGGGGGGAATCCATCACGGAGAAGACTTAGAGCTTGGCTTATCAGCAACAGCTTGTTTTTTGGTGACACATCTATTGAACTCTAGAAGTTGACCATTAGCTGAGGCCAAGTTGCAATGAGGAGAAATAGCAGCATATTCATAAACAAAGGAGTTACGAGCTTTCCAAATCGACCAACAAATAGTCGCCACAGTAGACAATATATGAGATACTTCTTTATATGAATGAGAATGCTCAATAAGGCTCTGTATATGGATATAAGTGTTAGTACCTGAGGGCATAGCCCGCAAACTCAAGGAAGAGCCGAACCAGATTGGACGAGTCCAGGCACACTCAAAAAGTAAATGCTCGGTCGTTTCAACACCAGATTGACATATATGGCATGTAGGACTGGGTGAACAGTTTCTGTTGAAAAGATTATACATTCTGGCAACCGAATTAGACATAGCTTTCCATAAGAAGAGCTTGAATTTGGCTGCAAAGGGAATATTCCATAATTTTGTCCAGAATTGTGAAGATTGATTAAAGCTCGATTGTGCCCTTGGAAAACCGTTTTGCCTCCATAAAAGAGCTTGCTTATAACCTGATTTAACTGTGTACTGGCCCTTAGATTCAAAGTGCCACACAAGCTTATCGGGGGAGCCACTTTGGGATATAGGAATTTTCATGATGGATTTAGCTTCCATATTTGATACATGGTTACACAGCTTCCTGTTATCCCATTTACCATTCTGGATAAAATCAGCTACCTTGCTCGAATTGGAGAAAGGGCCAATAGGCGAAGAAACATAAAAGTCATCGTTACGAGGAACCCATTTGGAAGTCCAAAAAGATATGTTATTCCCATTACCAACCTGCCACCTAACACCTTACAATAGTAGGTCACGACCGCGGAGCAAACTAGACCAAAGCCATGATGGTCGAGAACCACGTTTAGCTACAAGAAAGTTAGAATTGGGGAAATAAAGGCCTTTAATAAATTTTCCCCAGAACGCTCCTGGATTGATTAAAAGTCTCCAACCTTGCTTTACGAGAAGAGCTATGTTAAAAGATTCAAAATCACTAAAACCAAGGCCTCCATCAGCTTTAGGCTATGATAATCTCTCACAATTTTTCTAGTGTATATGTCGAGCATGTGGATCACCACCCCAGAAAAACGACGAGCATATACCATCAATTTATTTAAGAAGCCTTTGGGGAGAAGATAGCATTGCATGGCATAAACCAGAATAGCTTGAATAACGGACTTGATCAGAACCTCGTGACCTGCTTGAGAAAGAAGTTTTTGCTTCCAGCCTTGCATCTTTTGAAGAACTTTCTCAAGTATGTATCCAAAGAAATAACTTTTTTTCTTGCCATAAACGGTTGGAAGACCCAAGTATTTATCTTTAGGTCCTATTTTCTTTATTCGAAGAAATGGGCAAAGATCATCTTGAAGACCAAAAGAAGTATTGGGAGAAAAAAAGGCCGAAGACTTTTCAAAGTTCATATTTTGTCCAGACGCGTGGGAATATGCATCAAGGATACTTTTAAGAGATCCACATTCAACTTGAGATGCATTCAAGAAGAAAAGAGAGTCGTCAGGAAAGAGTATGTGTGAAATAACAGGACAAGTGCAAGCCATTTTAATACCCGATAAATATCCGAATTGCATAGCCTTTGTAATCTGACGTGAGAGCACATCTGCAACAATGATGAATAGGTATGCAGATATCGGGTCGCCTTGACGAAGTCCCCTTTGAGGTTTAACAATACCAACAGACTCTCCATTCACCATGAATTGTAAATCATAATACATAAGACATGTTTGAATCCAGTTACACCAAACATCACCAAATCCTAATTTCCGAAGAGTAGCTAAAAGAAAGTCCCATCTCACTCTATCAAACGCTTTATTTAGGTATAATTTTAAAGCCATCAGATTTTGGGTCCCTTGTCTTTTATTACGGATGTAGTGGAACGCTTCATTTGCAACCACCATACAATCTTGAATCTGACGACCAGGAATAAAGGCCAATTGTTGTGGAGAAATAATCTTGCTCATAAACGGTTTCAGTAGACTTGATAAAATCGTTGATATAATTTTGTATATGAAGTTACAAAGACTTATCGGACGAAACTTCTTAAGTGTTTCCGGATCAGTAGTCTTACGAATAAGAACGAACAGATTTTGTTTAACGATGGAAACATATGTCTGGTTTCGAAGAAGTATCGAATTGCAATGCAGACAGAGTCGCCTACTATGTGCCAATACTTTTGATCAAATATACCTGAGAAACCGTCATCACCAAGGGCTTTTAGGGCACCAAGTTTCTTTGTAGCTCGATAGATTTCCTCATTTGTAACAGGGGCTTGCAAAATATCATTCATTTCATCAGTGACAACTGGATTCAACACATAAATAACTCCATGAAAGTCACGTGGACCGTTGGTTTTAAAAATTGTTTCAAAATGATAACGAACAAGTCACTAAATTTCCAATTGGTCATACACCCAAACTCCTTGAGCATTTTTCAAACCTAAGATATTGTTCTTTTGTTGACGATAAATAGCCGATAGATGAAAGAACTTTGAATTATGATCACCATAATTTAACTAGTTTACCCGAGACCGTTGATTCCAATACCTTTCCTCACAAATCCATGTAACCTCCAATTCTTGTAGCAGCTGTTGTTGTATAAGAATATTATCTTCCATGTATGGGAGGTCTTGGATCCTCTCGAGTTCATGAGTGAGACAACGAATCAACATTCGATTATTACCAAAACTTTTTTTGGTCCACTTTTTAAGGTTATCCGCACAACATGATAGATTTTGCCTCAAGTTGACAAGCTTGTTTTCATTTAATAAATTAGGCCACGCTCGGAGAATGATGCCTCCGCAATCATCATGAGTATTCCACATTGATTCAAAGCGAAAAGGTAAGCGTTTCTTACTTCTTTGTGGATGCGAGGAATAAATGAGAGGCGCGTTATCAATACCGATGAGCGACTTATGAAGGAGCGTATGGAAAGTGCATAACTCACATAGATCTATGTTACCAAATGCACGATCTATACGCTCTCAAATATTGGCTTCTTCGCTTCTCTTGTTTGTCCACGTGTATTTTAGGCCTGAAAAAGGAATTTCAAGGATACCTACAGAAGCAACAAAATTTTGAAATTCCTCAATTTGGTGCCAACTAATTGATGAGCCCCCCACTTTATCATTATTAGAACCAATCAAGTTAAAGTCTCCAAAAACGAGACATGGACGATTAGAAGAGGAATGACTTATGATAGAGGTGTAAACGTGTGATCTCGCTATAGGATTGTGTGGGGCATAAACAAAACATACAAACCCCCAATCCGGATTAGATTGCTTATCCTTAGAAAAGGACACACCTTCTGCAATAATTAGATTTTTATTACCACTAGCTATAGTAAGATGTGTTGTAGAGTCCCACCAAAGTGCTAAGCCGCCTGCAAGGCCAACTAGTTCTACATAGTAAGCATCATTGTGTTTTAGAGATCGGTGGATCTTTTCCAAAATTTGTTTTTTGTTCTTAGTTTCCATAAGAAATATTATATCTGAACGATGAGAACGATGAAGTTCTCTTAAGTACGAAATTGTCAAGGATCACCCAAATCCCCAACAGTTCAACAAAAGGACTAACATTTTTCGTGTGGCTGGTTTTGGTTCGGATCAGCCACCATACCCTTTGAAGAGCCTTCATGCGGACTAATATCCATCACTTTAATCGGAACATCTATCAATTTCGATGAATCAAATATATAAGGCATTTGCATTGCAGCTCTGCCTTTAGGACGACCTTGTCTTTTCCGATTGGTGATAACAATAGGGGGAGGTCGAGATTGGTTAATGTTTTGTTTATCTCCTATGTGGTTTGGAATCTGGGTTGAGTTGTGATCAACGGTTTGAGCGTCTTCCTTAACAATGTATGATTTTGATGCTTCATTTTCCGAGTCTAGTGAACCAAGAAGTAAAGGTTTCATTCTTTTAACTGCTGCTAACGGATAATCATCTTGTTTTCGTTTCATTGCTAACCTCGAAAGTGTAGTAGCTAAAGTATTGATGAAGAAATCAATACTCGGTGAGGGTCAGGGAAGGTTTGTTTGATTTCTTAAAGAAACTGTTTCTTTTGGTTGAGTAACATAGTAGTTGGAGCACTCATAGTAGCTAGAGCACTCTTGGGTAGTGGAGGCACTAGGGGTGTTGAAGTAATTGTATCAATCGCTATGGGTGATGAAGGTTGTAGGGTATTGGATGTATGCGAATTTGGAACAAGCGTGGGAGTGACGATGGAAGTGGTTGGTGATGGTTGATTCTTGTTATTTGTAATGGGTACTTTGGATGGTTTAGATGGTGGGATGAGCGATATTTCAAGTCCTTAAGACGGCGAAAAGAGGTTGTACGCATTAACAATTAAGTATGCCCCTAGGGAGTATTCAACTTAAATACTCAAGTAATAAATCAAATGTTAAATGTGTCAAAGTGATACGAGATGGGGATTGTCAATCCCGATGGATCCACCCACAACATTCGCGCTAGCAACACGTAGAATAATTAACGGTTCATGATATGTAGGGGACCATACGACTATTGGTACGAAAAGCAATAATAATTGGTAATCTTATGGAAATCATACAATTTTGCATAGCATACTGTTTTAAATGAATGTGTTCCAACATGTAATTTTACCTCGCATTTTGAAACAACACATAAGATGTAACACCCCACTTGGATAAATGGACCGTTACGTGTATTTATGGCGTGTCATCAAAGCATGCAAGGCAATGTATTAAACATTATCTGACCATACGGAAATACCGGAATCAAACATCGGTAGTCCAACATAAGCTCAAAATATAAAGATTAAGTACTGAAAGAAAAAGGACGAAACAGTGTCCAAACAACCAAAGTAAAGTAACGTAATGTGTGCATAAAAATAAAGGAGTCTGGATAGCTCCCATCCAAATGCACGTACTCTCTTAGAAGTCCTAAGATCGTCCCTGTGTACCTTCCGTTTGGAAACATGAAAGGAAACTACGGCTGAGCATAACGCTCAGTGTATGGATATAGCATGATAAGAATGTACTGAAAGTAATGAAATAGAAGACGACAATGAAGCTATAAGACTGATTTGTAACATGTGGTAGAACTCTGCATAAAATCTAAGAAACCTGGTTCATATATACTGATACTGAAATATAACTGTTAATTCTGAAAACATGCATTTACTGTATTTTATTTGCCAGAGCTTATATAGGTCACGTGCTGTAACAACCGTGCATGAATAACTGGAGGGGTGACCTCGTGATGCTGTAGAGGGGTGACCTCTAAATACTGTGCTGGGTGGAGGGATCAGCTCTAATGTGAAGGATATAAAGCACACACCACATTCACCCTGATAACGTGTAACACATATAAGCCTAGGATGCATCCATACGCCCCACTAAACATACATATAAAAAATGGCCAACCTGAACATGAGTGGGACGATGCAGGATATCACTCTCCTGCATGTGAGTCACGACACCGGTGCCTCTAGTGTCGTGGTTACGGTACCTCTGTAACTAGTACATAAACTGGTCGTGCTTGTATATAATGCTCAGGAAATTTATTTCTTTATTAACATGATTTCTGATAAGCTTAAACGTATACTGGGGAAAAACATTTGGCTGAAGATGGGGAATCCTAATTATGCATAAAAAGGAAGTCCTTACTGAAAGGACGGAAATCCGTACCTCGTGTCCAGTAACCGACTGAGATCAACTGACAGAAAGTCTACTCTGATTTCACGTGAGCTACATGAATAAGGGACGTGAATAAGTAAACTGATATTCGCTTATCTTAATTCCATTTATTTATTTTATTTCTGGAATTCCGTACGTATATTAACTGATAAATCTGACCTTATAATAATTCGTTTTAATGTATAATCTTTCTACTATTAGTTACGGTACAACGTATTTCTGACGCTATAGTAGTACTATATTAAGTATCCCGCTAAAATAGAAAGTTTCTTAATTTAGAAGTTCCCCAAAATAATTCAATTCATTTAATAAAATTATACCCTTTCAAATATTAAACAACCATTTTAATTTAATACATTTAAAATATATTTTAAACATTTATAAAACAATTTGATTAAAAAGGTATAATATAAAAATATTCATTTTATTTATAATAATAATGTCCCAAGCCTACCGAGATACCCCTTCTCGGTCGCACTAAACAATTCAACATAATATACAAAATCTGTCTATTTGAATTTGCTACAGAATCTGAGTCACTAAAAGTGTCGCTAAAGCTGCTGTTTTAAAAAAACTGTCTATAAAGCCATTCTATGACAGAAAAAGTGTCACATAAAACTGTCGCTAATCTTAAAACAAAACCTCCATTCTTCTATTTGTTTTTCCCACTGTCGTAACCCTACGTTCCCACTGCTAGTTTAATTACTCCCACTGCTAGTTTAATTATAAGCCAAACGCCCCTTTATTGTTAAAAACCGAAACAGATGGTTTGTTTTTGACTGGTTTGGGTCGGCACAGCCCTAGCCACCCCTGTATGGGTCACGGTTGGGCAGAGAAAAGGGTACCACCGAGACATGGTGGTGTCTCGGTTTCTTGAATTAATGCAAAACCCGACGCCCCGTTTTATATGTATCCCCTCGTTTGGGGTTGTTTTGCTCGCGGCTGGGTCAAAGAAAACACCACGCCGGACTGTATGGTCACGGCTGGCCAGCGACACCATCTACCGAGACCCCATGGTCTCGGTTCACGTGAGATGAGCAGAAACACGACCCCCTTTCATTTTGTTTATTCAAGATTTGTTTATATAAAATATAATATTAAGACATGTTAATTCTTGAAACCAAACTGAATCAAAAGAGGGGAAAAAAATGGATTACCGTTGTAGATTGGTAACACAAGATGAATAATACGAATCCTTGAAGAAAACTGAACCGAAATCCCCTTTTTCTTTGTTTTTCTTTTTCCCGGCGGCCAACTCACTCACAGAAACCCGAATATTCTTTTTTTTTTGTTCGTTACTGTCTGGTATGAGGGTTATACCCGTTTTTCTATTTCTTGTCAAGGCTGGGCCTAAAAGCCCATTAATTCTTGTTTACTACTAAAAACAAACGCCCCCTTGTAATATATATGTTTTAGTTTGGTTTCTGACACGTGTAATTTATTACGCATGCGTATTTATTTTTCTCGTGTTTATATTTTCCTGAAACGTAATAATCTTTCTGCTCTGATAATTATTTTTCTGAATATTATTTCTGAATAATTAGTTGTAGTAATAATTTATTTAAACTGAGGTTGCGTATTAAATATTCGGGAATATTTAAATACGGGTTTTACAATTCTTCCCCTCTAAAAAGAATAATTCGTCCCCGAATTAAGGATACGGCCGTACTGGGTTTTACAATTCTTCCCCTCTAAAAAGAATTCGTCCCCGAATTATAAGGTATTTAAGCTGACTGGAGTAAAAGTCGAAAATGGTAATGAGCTGGAATACATAAAAGCTGAAAGGACATACCCGAATCAAAACTGAAAGTGAGGATAAGAAGTCCATATAGACTCCTTTGTTTCCCAAGTTGTCTCCCGCTCGGTATGGTTCCTCCACAGGATTTTGACGAAAGGAATGGTCTTCCTTCTCATAACTCGATCCTGGCGGTCTAAAACTGCTTCGGGTTCCTCAATATAAGATAAATCCTCGCGAATCTGATCGAGTGGATAATTCACTTTGTGAAGCTCATGATAGTTGTACCCCTTGAGTAATGATACATGAAACACGTTGTGGACGTGTGAAAGCTGAGGTGGTAACGCCAATCGATATGACACTTCACCAATACGTTCAAGGATTTCGAACGGTCCGATGTAACGAGGGCTGAGCTTGCCATTGAGGCTAAAACGTCTGACACCGCGTGCGGGTGATACTTTGAGGAACACACGATCCCCAGTCTGAAAGGATAGATCTCTGTGATGCTTGTCGGCGTAACTCTTCTGGCGGGTACGCGCTGCTTGCAGTTTTGCCCTAGCAATGGCGAATTTTTCATTGGTCAGTTTTATCAATTCTGGTCCTTCAATCAAACGTTCTCCAACATGTTCCCAACAAATAGAAGCACGGCATTTCCTGCCGTATAACATCTCGAATGGAGCACGCTTGATACTAGCATGCCAACTGTTGTTGTAGGCAAACTCGACCAAGCAAATATAGTCATCCCAGTATCCTGTCCATTCTAATGCACAGGCGTGTAGCATGTCCTCCAAGGTCTGGATGGTACGCTCTGACTGACCGTCCGTCTGTGGATGGAAAGCTGTGCTGAGCTTGAGCCTAGTTCCCCAAGCTTTATGCAAACCTTTCCAGAAATGAGAAGTGAACCGTGGATCCCTATCTGATATAATTTCTGAGGGTGTACCATGTAATCGTACAATTTCCTTGGTGAATAGTTCTGATAATTTACTGACTGCGAAATCTTTACGGATAGGAATGAAATGAG
The DNA here is from genome assembly GCA_025667525.1 of Glebionis coronaria. Classification (NCBI taxonomy): domain Eukaryota; kingdom Viridiplantae; phylum Streptophyta; class Magnoliopsida; order Asterales; family Asteraceae; genus Glebionis; species Glebionis coronaria. The sequence continues at coordinate 554,791,019 of CM046879.1, forward strand.
CCGACTTGGTCAAACGATCTACAACAACCCAGATTGCATCATGTCTCCGCTGAGTCTGTGGTAGTCCGGTGACAAAATCCATAGAGATCTTGTCCCATTTCCACATTGGAATATCTAATGGCTGGAGAAGACCACTAGAACGCTGGTGCTCTATCTTAACCTGCTGACAGGTTAAGCATTTAGACACAACTGTTGCCATCCTGTTTCATGCCGCTCCACCAGAAATGCTGCTTAAGATCGTGGTACATTTTAGTGGAACCTGGATGGATAGAGAACGGAGAGCTATGAGCCTCAGTCATTAAGGCTTCTCTGAGAGCAGGGTCTTTTGGAACGTAGAGTTTGGTACCCTGCCATACGATACCATCGTCATCGATGCGAAATTCGGTCTGCTGGTCAATGTTCTGGACAATCGCCCAGATTTCACCATCATCCTTTTGTACGGCTTTAATCCTAGAGAGTAAATCCGGTTCTACCCTCAAACTAGCCCAGTATCCCCTCTGTCCGCGTACTAAGAGCTCAATATCATACCGCTCTAAGTCCCGAATAATTTCTTCCTGAACTTTGATGCCATTTATCATACCTGACTTTCTACTAAGGGCATCTGCTACTACATTTGCTTTACCTGGGTGATACTGAATATTAGTGCCATAGTCTTTCAGCAGTTCTAACCATCGCCGCTGTCTCATGTTCATCTCTCGTTGGGTGAATATGTACTTGAGACTTTTGTGATCGGTGAAGATATCACACGACTCACCGTATAAATAATGCCTCCAGATTTTAAGGGCGAAAACAACTGCTGCGAGCTCTAGATCATGAGTAGGATAATTTTTCTCATACGGCTTCAGTTGACGCGAAGCATAAGCAATGACTTTCCCGTGCTGCATAAGAACACAACCTAAGCCCTTTCCTGAAGCGTCACTGTAAATCTGATAACCACCTGTACCGGATGGAAGTGTAAGTATCGGTGCTGAGATCAATCGATGCTTGAGTTCCTCAAAACTCTTTTCTCTCTCCTCGGTCCGTATAAACTTCTCACCTTTTCTCATAAGTTGGGTCAATGGTAATGCCAAACGTGAGAAGTTTTCCACAAACCTGCGGTAATAACCCGCCAACCCAAGAAAACTACGTATCTCTGTGACAGATGTCGGTCTTGGCCATTTGGTGATAGCCTCCACCTTCGAAGGATCCATAGTGATTCCTTCTGCAGAAACAATATGACCTAAAAACGCCACCGTATTTAGCCAAAACTCGCACTTAGAAAATTTAGCATAAAGCTTCTCTCGTCGGAGAATCTGCAAAACTGTACGGAGATGGTCCTCATGTTCCTCTTTAGATTTGGAGAAAATAAGGATGTCATCGATGAATACAATCACAAACTTGTCTAAGAATTCGTGGAAGACTCTGTTCATCAAGTACATAAATACTGCGGGCGCATTCGTGAGACCGAATGGCATAACAACAAACTCGTAATGACCGTACCTCGTGCGAAAAGCAGTTTTGGCTATATCCTGCTCTTTTACCCGCAGCTGATGGTAGCCTGATCGTAGATCGATTTTTGAGAAGTGCTTGGCACCCTGAAGCTGATCGAATAAATCGTCAATTCGAGGAAGTGGATAACGGTTACGAATGGTGAGCTTATTCAACTCACGGTAGTCAATACACAATCGCATACTACCATCCTTCTTCTTGACGAACAAAACTGGAGCGCCCCAAGGTGACACGCTAGGACGAATGAAACCCCTTTCTAGAAGTTCCTGAAGTTGATCTTTCAGTTCCTTAAGCTCTACAAGAGCCATACGGTAAGGAGCTTTAGATACTGGTTCTGCACCTGGAATGAGATCGATACCAAATTCTACCTCTCGCATGGGAGGTAAACCTGGGAGTTCCTCTGGAAAATCTGACACTACTGGTTGATCATGAATTGAAGGTGCCTCAGAAGTCGTGTCATGGACTGTAGCTAGGAAACCCTCACAACCATGGTATAGTAAGGTACGAGCCTGTAAAGCTGAAATGATCTGAACATGTTTTCCTGGTAGGAAACCCTGGTGAATAAACTCTGGTGTCTCGACATCACCAAAGATGACCCGGTGAGCATGACAATCTATGGTGGCACGATGAACCGACAACCAATCCATACCCAGAATAACATCGAATTCACACATATCTAAAGGAAAGGCACTGACTGGACGGATTTTATCATCAAACTCAAGAGGGAGATCCTTATACACCTGGGTAATGAGTACAGAGTCTCGCATGGGGGTAGATATACTAAGTACACTGTCTAGTGGCGTAGGGGTCATGTTTATTCTAACAGCATATGAGGCGCCTATATCGAAAAGCACGCATGTAGACTATCCGTGTATAAACAAAATGCTAGTAATGGTACCTGTGGTCTTATTTGCTTGCTCACGGGTAGTAGTGTAGACACGACCAGTGGTTGGTGGTATTGGTGGTGGTGGCGGTAAAATCTGAGGGATCTGGCCTGAGGTACCGACAGCATCCCCGCTCTTGCAATCCCTCTTCAAATGGCCCGTCTGACCACACTTGTAACAGTTACCCGTACCATGACGACAAGGTCCCGTGTGTTTCTTCCCACATGTGATGCAAGTGGGATAAGTATACCCGGTGGAAGTAGCTCTGGTTTGCTGAGAACCTTATTTATGATGATAAACACGTGTCACGATTCTGATAACTTAACTGAAATGAGGCTGTTTGACTGAGATTTAAAATTACCAGAATTTGTCGGTCGAGCAACCTGCTGACCTCTGTTGTTTTGGTCACGCCCCTGTCCAGCATCTCTGTTAGAATTTACAAAAATTTAAGATCTGTTCTACATGATAGTTTAGTATTTCTGGAGCTTAAAGAATCACCTGTAGTTGCCAGACGAGTTTGAGCTGCCGCGGTAGTTATCACCACCGCTCCTCTTATCTGATCGATTATGGTCATATGACTAACCGTGGTTCCTGTAGTTCTGATGTGGAGTAGCCGATTGGGATCGGTCACCTCCTCTGTGTCTGTAAGATTATAATTGGATAAGTCATAACATATAAGTTGACAAGCAATAATGGGAGTTAAATTGTTTAAGTCTGTTGGGTGAGATGTACCTCTTCTCCGGACGCTCTACATTCTCGAGCTCATCCCTCTCGAAAAGCATCTCAATATCACGAGCTGCATTAGCTACTTGTGACACATTAGTGAATGTGGCACTCACCAGCCTATCTGCAGTCCTAGAGTGAAGAGCCCAGCAAAATTGCTTCGCTTGCTCCTTTGCGGTACCCGCAGCCTCCCTTAAGAATCCAGCCATCCTGAGGTATCGGTGCATGAACTCTATATTGTTCTCGCCATGATTCTGAAGAATAACGTGGAAGTCCCTCTTTAGTTTAGCTTGCTCCGCATGCGGGAAAAACTGGTCATAGAACATCGTCTTGAAACGTGCCCACGTCAATGTAAGCTCCCAAGCATCTCCCCCATTGGACAGCTTCTGAGACCTCCACCAATGCAGAGCAGGACCCTCCAGCTTGTAAACTGCAAGCCTAACCTTGAAAACATCACCACAACCCATAGCTCCAAAAAATTTCTCTACATGGTAGATCCAGTCTTCCGCGTCAGTTGGAGCTACAGTCTGCTCAAACGGTCGGGGTTTCTGCTTGTTAAACAAATCTAGCCAAGCGGGTAAAGTGGCAGGTGGTGGAGCAGGAGGGTTGTTATTCTGCTGAGGTCCATTTTGATATTCAGCTCGGATCTCATCACGAATTTGGGGTAACATGGCCTGTATAGCAGCCTGAACAGCAGCAGCAATGGCAGTTGCGTTAGGATCATTCTCGGTTTCACGTCTGGGTGGCATCTAAAATAAAAGAGGATAAGTTGATAAAACTGCCAAAATCTGGGGTAATAAATCTGAATATGCATAGTGTAATTCATGAAGGTATAGCCAACAAAATATGACATGAATACTGGTGAACGCCTAGGGTCAGTTCACAAAATGACAATTACTGAAACATAAATCTGACATGAGTAAGGATGAACGCCTAAGGTCAGTTCATCTACCCAAAATTTAAACTGCAAGGGTGAACGCCTATGGTCAGTTCACCAAAACGAAAAGTTCGCTGAAAAGCACATGCGATTAAGTATGGCCAGTCATGTACCAACCGTTTACTTATCAAAATTTTGAAAATCCGACTGATAAAATTCATGAGTAGCATGGAAGATAACGACGCCAAAATACAGGAAGTTCTTGGTGACTACCCACTAGTCACAGGTCAAATTTTAGAGCCTACAGGTCGAACCTTGCGCTCTGATACCATAATTGTAACACCCCACTTAGATAAATAGACCGTTACGTGTATTTATGGCGTGTCATCAAAGCATGCAAGGCAATGTATTAAACATTATCTGACCATACGGAAATACCGAAATCAAACATCGGTAGTCCAACATAAGCTCAAAATATAAAGATTAAGTACTGAAAGAAAAAGGACGAAACAGTGTCCAAACAACCAAAGTAAAGTAACGTAATGTGTGCATAAAAATAAAGGAGTCTGGATAGCTCCCATCCAAATGCACGTACTCTCTTAGAAGTCCTAAGATCGTCCCTGTGTACCTGCCGTTTGGAAACATGAAAGGAAACTACGGCTGAACATAACGCTCAGTGTACGGATATAGAATGATAAGAATGTACTGAAAGTAATGAAATAAAAGACGACAATGAAGCTATAAGACTGATTTGTAACATGTGGTAGAACTCTGCATAAAATTTGAGAAACCTGGTTCATATATACTGATACTGAAATATAACTGTTAATTCTGAAAACATGCATTTACTGTATTTTATTTGCCAGAGCTTATATAGGTCACGTGCTGTAACAACCGTGCATGAACAACTGGAGGGGTGACCTCGTCATGCTGTAGAGGGGTGACCTCTAAATACTGTGCTGGGTGGAGGGATCAGCTCCATTGTGAAGGATGTAGAGCACACACCACATTCACCCTGATAACTTGTAACACATATAAGCCTAGGATGCATCCATACGCCCCACTAAACATACATATAAAAAAATGGCCAACCTGAACATGAGTGGGACGATGCAGGATATCACTCTCCTGCATGTGAGTCACGACACCGGTGCCTCTAGTGTCGTGGTTACGGTACCTCCGTAACTAGTACATAAACTGGTCGTGCTTGTATATAATGCTCAGGAAATTTATTTCTTTATTAACATGATTTCTGATAAGCTTAAACGTATACTGGGGAAAAACATTTGGCTGAAGATGGGGAATCCTAATCATGCATAAAAAGGAAGTCCTTACTGAAAGGACGGAAATCCGTACCTCGTGTCCAGTAACCGACCGAGATCAACTGACAGAAAGTCTACTCTGATTTCACGCGAGCTACATGAATAAGGGACATGAATAAGTAAACTGATATTCGCTTATCTTAATTCCATTTATTTATTTTATTTCTGGAATTCCGTGCGTATATTAACTGATAAATCTGACCTTATAATAATTCGTTTTAATGTATTATCTTTCTACTATTAGTTACGGTACAACGTATTTCCGACGCTATAGTAGTACTATATTAAGTATCCCGCTAAAATAGAAAGTTTCTTAATTTAGAAGTTCCCCAAAATAATTCAGTTCATTTAATAAAATTATACCCTTTTAAATATTAAACAACTATTTTAATTTAATACATTTAAAATATATTTTAAACATTTATAAAACAATTTGATTAAAAAGGTATAATATAAAAATATTCATTTTATTTATAATAATAATGTCCCGAGCCTACCGAGATACCCCTTCTTGGTCGCACTAAACAATTCAACATAATATACAAAATCTGTCTATTTGAATTTGCGACAGAATCTGAGTCACTAAAAGTGTCGCTAAAGCTGTTGTTTTAGAAAAAACTGTCTATAAAGCCATTCTGTGACAGAAAAAGTGTCACAGAAAACTGTCGCTAATCTAAAAACAAAACCTCCATTTTTCTGTTTGTTTTTCCCACTGTCGTAACCCTACGTTCCCACTGCTAGTTTAATTACTCCCACTGCTAGTTTAATTATAAGCCAAACGCCCCTTTATTGTTAAAAACCGAAACAGATGGTTTGTTTTTTACTGGTTTGGGTCGGCACAGCCCTAGCCACCCCTGTATGGGTCACGGTTGGGCAGAGAAAAGGGTACCACCGAGACATGGTGGTGTCTCGGTTTCTTGAATTACAGCAAAACCCGACGCCCCGTTTTATATGTATCCCCCCGTTTGGGGTTGTTTTGCTCGCGGCTGGGTCAAAGAAAACACCACGCCGGACTGTATGGTCACGGCTGGCCAGCGACACCATCTACCGAGACCCCATGGTCTCGGTTCACGTGAGATGAGCAGAAACACGACCCCCTTTCATTTTGTTTATTCAAGATTTGTTTATATAAAATATAATATTAAGACATGTTAATTCTTGAAACCAAACTGAAATCAAAAGAGGGGAAAAAAATGGATTACCGTTGTAGATTGGTAACACAAGATGAATAATACGAATCCTTGAAGAAAACTGAACCGAAACCCCCTTTTTCTTTGTTTTTCTTTTTCCCGGCGGCCAACTCACTCACAGAAACCCTAATATTCTTTTTTTTTTGTTCGTTACTGTCTGGTATGAGGGTTATACCCGTTTTTTTTCTATTTCTTGTCAAGGCTGGGCCTAAAAGCCCATTAATTCTTGTTTACTGCTAAAAACAAACGCTCCCTTGTAATATATATGTTTTAGTTTGGTTTCCGACACTTGTAATTTATTACGCATGCGTATTTATTTTTCTCGTGTTTATATTTTCCTGAAACGTAATAATCTTTCTGCTCTGATAATTATTTTTCTGAATATTATTTCTGAATAATTAGTTGTAGTAATAATTTATTTAAACTGAGGTTGCGTATTAAATATTCGAGAATATTTAAATACGGGTTTTACATAAGAAGTAAAAAGAAGGCTATGAACTCACATTTGTACAAATCGGGATTCTAAGTCAAACTGCACTAACACAACTTATCGAAAATGATCCCGACAACCCGAAAGGTTTAAGACAATGGGTATTCCACCCATGGAAAACCTCATGTCTCTACTTTCCAACATGTCCAACCGAGAGTTATAAAGCGTTTTCAATTATCGTAAAAGTTAAGTTCAATGTAAGGTTACAAAATCAGAATTCTAGTTTTAAAGTTCGGGTTCACCGTTTTGATCATAAAATCCATTTGGTAATAGCATTGGACATGAGGTCTAGGAAAACTGAAGTTATGATCTCTACTACCTTACTAAGTCTTAAAATGCCAAAAAAAAGGCCAAATGCCTATAGCTACAAGTTGTACAAATCTGTCGTCCCGGAATAGGTTCTCGGTCGTAAATCGACCATAACTCACTCATCCGGAGGAGTTGATCGCCCATCCAACTCGATACTAACATGTAAAATGGCTAATTAATCCATCTAAACCGATGTTTTAAAACCCGGTTTTTTTATTGACCCCGTCGAGCAGCCGTTTTACCGGGTCGTCGGTTCAACCGGTTGAACCGTCGGGTCAAAACGGTTTTATGTAAAAAGGTAAAAGTACCGCTGTTTACCATGTTAGTACACCGAATATAACCTATATGTAATACGAAAATGGCATCCAAAGGTTTTTTGCTAGTACCAACATGAGAAGATAATTAATATGCATGTTGTTTCTTGGGAATAAGCATATAGGGTGGGTGGCTCCTCTCATAACTTTTGTGTTATTTCATTCATTCCATTCATTCACTTCTCACCACACATAAAAAAACTACAAACAGCCATTTCTATTCATTCACTTCTCACCACACATAGTAATTTTCAATCTGCCATTTCCATTCACCAACCTTCCACTTCATCTTGTTAATGTGGCCGACTTGAAAAAAAAGAAACAACCATGGTTGATCTATAACTACAAAAACCGTGAAATTGTGACAAGATTACATCGTATTGCACAATCAACATGTCTAACTACATCTTCTATCCCCTAATGGTGACATCAATTTCCCTCATTTCCTTTCATGAAGTTGACCCGAATGGTTCCGGTTCGACGGTTCAACCCGGGTTGACCGAAAACCGGCGGTTCAATCCGGTTTGAATTTCTAAAAAAACCCGGCATGCAATGGCCCGGTCATCACTCCGGTTCCCGGTTCGACTGGTTGAACCGGTCGGGTCGAACCGGGTTTTAAAACATTGATCTAAACCATAAAAATGCAGGCTAAAATGGAAAAATATTTGAGTTTTGGGCTCGAAATCCTACTGTCCTAATTTAAGCACTAATTAAGCCTATCACAACAATCTAAATTTCACTCAAATCAACCCAAAATCATCATAACATGATCAATAATAAATCAAAGCATACTCAAACTACTAAATGCATTGTATAATTTAATTTTGAGTAATAACCAAGATCACAACTAGGGTTCTAAACACAAAATTAACACAAATTTATCAATACCTAAACCTAAAATAACACAATACAAACTTAATTCCATGATCAAACACTATAAAAACACCAAGTATGATGTTTTTTTATTTTTCAAAAATCAATGCATGTAAGAATTAACGATGAGGTTTGATAAGGGATTAGCAAGAAAGGTTTTGGTATGTTTAAATTGCAAATTAACCAAGAAAAATTGATAATGGAGGGCTGTTTGAGTTGTGTTTGTCACTCAGAAGAAAGAAGAAGGAGCGAGTGTTTATTTTGGTAACAAAATTCTGTGTTTATGTTTGTGTTTGATGGGGCGTAACCAACGAACAGGAAAAAGAAAGGAGAGTGTGGGCTTTTTGGCCCAACAACTCAAATCTTATTAAACTTAGCCCAAAAATACAATGCAAACTAGTTTTATCCCGACTCAATTTCTTAAAACGATGATCGTTCCAACTCGGTGCAAGTTATAATACGAAAATGAAATATTTATAGAAACATAGTATTATTGACATCATAAAGTCAAAATATATAGCCATCGGTCTCGTCCCATCGAATCGGGTAACCTTTTTATAAAACATGCGCGAGTGCTTTTAAATAAAGAAATTTGATTTAGATAAATATGGAAAAATAAAATAAGTTTTTTATAATTCCAAATAAATTATTTTAAATAGTTAGAAAAATAATTAAAATATACTTTAATTAAAATTCTCAAAATCTCAGGATTTACGTATGAAAAAGTCAAAGAAATATGTAAAACATTGAAAAATCGAGAAGTACGAATAAAAGAATAATTTAATTAGCGGGAAAAATACTAGTTCTCACATCGGTGGGGGTGGTCCTAATCGGATTTTTAGCACAATAATCAACACTGGGGTTACCAATAATATGGTTTTCTGATGTAACTATGAGTTTGGTGGTCGTGGTGGTGCTGGCAACATTATGTTGGTTGTTGCAGGGACGGATGAAAGGCGTTAGTTCGGAGATCGAAATCGTCCCTGTATCAAGCGATAATACCCAATCATGATCATCATTTTGGTGGGGAATTCATTTTGATAATGGACGAAAGGAAGTGTCAAACGACCATTTATCACGTTGTGTGAACCAGGTTGTGGCTTGAATGGCGAGAAAATCTTTTCGAGGACGTTTCTTGCATGAACGAAAGGTGGGTTGGCTGGAAAGGACGGGAAATGACTAAAATACCCTCAAGCATTTATATTGTTGGTACATCAGTTATAGAACTCTTAAAAACGCGCAGTTTTGCAACTCGAAAGGTGAGTACCGACTCCTTGTTTAACACAAAAGCATGATCAATCCTTTATACTTGGGATGTTGTAACTGCTCTTGCGTAAATCTGCATTCCACTGGAGTTTATATACTTTGTCAAACAATCTGCGATTTTTCTATGTATGTGGATTTCAGTTTGGTTATGAGCGCGATGAATTAGTTGTATTGAAATGTATGAACGCGACGAATTAGCTGTCTTGAATCCTTGTTATTGCAATGAATTTTTTTTTTGAAAAGCATTAACAAGAAAAATAACATATACTTAACTTGAAATCATCTTCTCTTATGGGAACTAATGAGCTCAATGGAATTTAAATATTCTCAGCTATATTTGAGGATATATATTTGTCCAAATAACTTAGCCATCTTGCTTTTAAGAGTATCATGGTCCTGTATCAGATATCATGTCTGAATTATGACCACATGCCACCCCTAATTATGATAACCTTCTTCCTTGTTACCATATAAAACACGAAGTGGGCCGTAAGATATAAGACATTTCATTACATCTAACATACCACAATCACCATCGCTGATCGCGTGAGAAGATATGTGGAAACTGGAAACCAAAAATCTTTATACCTCACTTTTTCTGTCAAAGCCTCAAAACACAAATATGAAACAATCATGGGCCGTGCTAAAAATTACCTAGTATATAACTATGCCAAGCAACTAAACATGCCAAGACATGTATTTAGAGACAAGTTCTCAGATTTCGACACCATAAAAGAAACCAAATACGAAGGCATCAAATTCTCCAGACTTTGATTTTTCTCTGCTTTTTTTCATTTCTCCACTTTACCAAACAAGATATCTCCGCTCTGAATTCGATCCTGCAGATACATACCAGCTTTGTCGTAACCTTTACCTTGGCTCCAATCCACTCTAAGGCAGAAAGAGCAACCTTCCCCATCAAGTTTAATTTCTTGGCCACTTTCAGTTTGCGAACGAAATTCGCAAGACTTACTCAGAATCTCATTACCAAACTCATCCGTTAGCTCCAACTGAATTACAAGGCAGCAGCCGTCCTTGTTTGGTACTGCCATTAATGATTTCCTCAGCTGGATTTCAGTACCACTTTTAACACTTTTAACAGATTTATGATCTTCTAGATAGAGTAGCGCTGTGTAGAAATTTCTCTGTAATTCCAGAACTAAATCATCGCACTGATAATCAAAGTTACCGCCATAATAAGCAAAAATCCTTCCACAAACCTTTAGATTATCATCAAGCGATGTACACGTTAACTTAATAGCAGCATCTACCGCGTCCTCTATCAAAATATAATGCATCATTACATGACCATCCTCACCTGGAACCTTAATCGCACAGCAGGTAGTATCTATCCCTTTTTTCCAAAAATTTCTGAAGATTATGTCAGACTGGTGATCACAAAGTTGAAAAACAGCATCCTTTTCTTCATTAGTGACAAACAGTTTCATACAAATCTCCATATGGGACGAGAATGGAATCGATTGACGCGAACTGATATTGCCAAAGAATAAATACCCAAAGTTTACCATGTCTTCGGAATCACACCAGTCACGGTAGAATAATGAAACAAGACTACATTCGGGCTCATATGTTTCCACCCACGCATCTGATAGTAATCCAAGATTATCTGATACTGAAATATGTCCAAGCAGCTTACCCCTTCTAAACTTGCGACAAGTTCGAACATTTAGAGAAATCGAAAATGGCTCAAACCGAGGATTTTTAGGTGGATTCCTGATGAAAACCAAAACAGAAATCAAAAAACAAAAATATTACAAGTGTAAAAATCGGCTGGTTTTCAACAGTTGCATAGCACTAAGTTATGCAAAGTCCTTGTCATAAGCACAATGAAAGGGAACGGTACTTTATGCAAACAACCCTAGACTTACGTATGTTGCATAAAATGAATTAAACATAGCATGGCTGATAATTTTCGATGTCAAAATTTACCTGGCAACAACAGGACTAAGCATATGAGTATTGTAAATATCCTCGGTAGCGCCACCAACAGTCGTCTTTTGTTTTTTGTTATCAGACTCCACATCAGCCACAGAATCATTTACATCAATTGATCGTTTAGCGGATGATAGTGGTAACAGTGATTGGGCAATTGATTCCTCCGGGGATGAAGACTTCTACCCACACACGCAAAATATAAGTTTAAAACTTGTTAGAAAATCTGGAATTGTTTGACCGAGTTTTTATAAATGCACCCAAAAAAATTTAAACATTTTTAAAACTTGAGAACTCTACTTCTTCATAGTGACTTATTTAAACCACCAACTTCCTCATTAGTATGGTGCTGAGTATGAATGTTATCTTATTACACCGAAAAAAAGGTTGTGGGTTCAAGCCTCATTTGAGGTGTGCGTGAAATATATAATTTTGAGAGAAAAATTGACGTTAAAAAAAAACATAATTTAGAGAACTTAAACCTGAACACTTGAATAAATCTCAAAAGATAGTACTGCATATCAGAATCCCAGGAAAACGAAACCATATTATAAAAAAAAAATAAACTAGATAATGCATACCAAACTGATCCCCAAAAGATGAAAGCATTTTTCCATTACCACTGCAGTCGCCTCATACAGCAACAATCTGGTTGTTGGCTCCACAATAACCCCAACCTGCCAAAATTCTCACTTAATCCCAACAGAATTTGTGTCTTTTTCAAAATCCAATAAATTTTAAAGAAATCAACTTGGTTCAAGTAAAACCTTCAAAATTACGCTAATCATCGTTTTCCATTTGGAAAATTAAATTCTATAGTGTATAAGAAAAATCATATGTAAGCAAATATACTTCGCACAAAGAGGATTCGTAAGATTTCCAACAAAGTTCAAATTTATCGGATAAATCTTGAAGGTATTTACACAGAATGTGTGGCAAGATAGATCCACAAGACTCTTCAAGAACCTGAAAAACAAAGTAAGATCATTAATACAATAATAACCTATACATATTCATATTTATATATTTAAGAAAAATTATAACGATAAACTTGTTCACTTTTTTCTTCCACGTATGTGAAATGTCTTCATGTAGGCACGTAAATGAGTATTCAATATTCACCCTTTTTTTTGAACGGCAATTTTATTGAACTAGCAAGAAGCTAGAAAAAGAAACATATTACAAACAATTTTTACAAGCAGACATAGGGTCCTTTAGCCAATCGAGCCATAAAGGCCGAAAGGTTTTGGACCTATTAACAATCCAAGAAAAAGAGAAAGTTTTGATGTCATCCATGAGGGTATCTTTCCGTGGAGGCTTTTCGTCGAAGCAAATCTTATTTCGGTAGCACCAAATTACCCAAATAGTAGTTAGAATAACTCCATCCATTATGTTTTTAACATGAGCTGGAAAGATTGTTGAATCAACCCATGTTATCAGCTCCATAAGCGTACTAGGCACATTATCCACATTCCACCATTTATAAACGGAACTCCATAGATCGGTAGCCAATTTACAGTAACGTCGCGTACTAGGCACATTCAATATTCACCCTAACGTTTCTGCCGAGTAGAAACCAAACTAGCCTTTCGAATCAGTAACGTCTGAATCTCCGTTTCAATATTCTCAAAATTTTCTTATAATGTTGTAAGCTACATATCATTTTGTATTATTGCTTCCCTTAAACATGAGACTAGATAAGCTCAATCAACTATACATTGAAGAGCCTATTACAAGAAACTACTGGTATATTGTTTGAGTAACCTAGGGAAATCAAACCAAGTATTCAGTTCCAAAAACTAAGCTTTATAACTTCAACTACGCGTGTAAGTTTAAACAAGTTGTAAAAGTTCAGTAGGACAACCTCAGTAAACCTGAGTAGATGCAATCCTAACACACGTTCTTCACCTTCCTCCCAGACTTCACCTTCACCCAATGTTAACTTTGAGGCCTGTTGCAAACGATTAAGAGCCGACATGAGAAAGTTGTAACAGAATTAAAATACAATATCAGTTAACTTAATATTCAAGAACAAGAACGCAATAAAATAGGGGCCGAAATGAGAGATTGTAACAACAATGACAAGAAATTGTTACCTTCTTTAACTCCTCGACGTCTTCACTATTTTTGGTAGTAAATGAACGAATTTGAGCATGTATTTTTTGCCAAATAGTATTTCCCTAATTTTCATTGAATTTGAGCAGGTCAAAAACAAGATCGGTGTAGAAATTTCAAAACTGATGAGATACAATAGCATAACATCATTCGAATGTATACCTCTGGCTTAAGCATCTCAACAAGATTCAACGTACAATCTGCTAATCTATGTGTATTCAAGAAAGTATACCTGTTAAGAACAGAAAACGCAAAGCACTAAATATGAATAAGTATGAAACTTGACCCAAAAGTAGGCTCGTTTCTTGAAACAAAGAAAAATAGCCGGTGCAGACATTGTTAAACTCGATATAAATAATTCTGGAAATAAAGATTTGATTAAAGTACAATGGGTAAAAATTAGGATAAAAGCTTGAGAATCTTACGCAAGAACATTATCTAGTACTGTTGTAGACAACTCGACAGATTCCATCTGCATTTGCTGAAGAGCCGTGATTAACTTATCTACTTCATTACTACAGGTTCGATATCCTGCGTAACTTGCCTGAGGGGATTCGTACCTATCATCTGGGAGCCACCGTGCTTCTCTAGCCGCCTTGAAAAAATATCGGTATTCAGTTTCTCCATCTTGTAAAGTTGATCATGGTATCAGTTATGCTGCTTTGCAAATATTACTTACAGTGATGCACATTTCATAATACTCTTGTTGTTGTGCGGGAATCACATTTACCATCCAGTTTGCTTCTTGACATTTAAGTCCATACCTACATATGCAGACAGAAGATCTTAAAGCTACTGTTCATGTATCATTGGTGAAAGGTAAAAGTGTAACACTGTTTTACATGTAGTACATATTAAGAAAACTATCTTAAACTATGACCAGTTAAGGCCCACCACTGATAAGATAGTTAAGAAACTGAAATCAGGCAAAACATGGAAAAGGTTTAGGAAAATGGGTTACAAATCTATTACTAGCCAACTGATATACTCATATGCTATTGATAAACTAAGCAAGTAAAGTATGTACCACAGATTGCTGAGATCTTTAGAAGCATTGCCGAAACCTCTATGTTTCTTCCCAGAAATAATAGGTATCTGTTCTCTTTCAGGTCCAATAACAGATATCGTCACAAGTTCATCTCCTTGAATCGAAAAGCATTCTTCCACTTTGCCCTGAGCTTTAACCTCGTCACCCTTCGGGAAGACAAATGGAATTATTAAACTTATAAACAGCAAATAGAGGCAAATATAAAACGATTTTATGTAACAGCTAGATCAACTGCATACATATACCTGAGGATATTCCTTAAAGACGGTGACATCAACCTTAGAATACTTGAGCATACGAATTAGCGTCTTTATAATATAAGAGCGTCGAAACCAAGCGGAACGTCTTCCCTCTGCTGTATCACTATCCAATGACGGAGAGTTTATCATCACCTTTGGCATATTAAATTTTGGTGCCCATGTATCTATACCGTGTGTTACCATCCAATGAATGCTCTGCAAATCAAAAAGTGTAGACAAAGGTGAAAACTGCAATGTATGTTTTGATAAAGATATTGGGGAAAAGAAAAAAGAAAAAAAAGTACCTCCGCAATCCATTTCCCTGATAACTTAAAAGTGACAAAACCAATATCATGAACGGACGCTTCTTTTATCATGTCAACCCGCTTCTCAAGTTGTTTCTTAATTTCCTAATAATAACCAAAACATAAAAAAAAAAAAAAAATAGACGACATTATGTGTTGTTTAAGACAAGTTAAAAAAAGAAAAACTTGATTAGTAATATTACCTCTCCAATATCTCTTGGTGTTTTAATATGTGGATGCTCCTTGGGTTGACCTCTAATATGAAGCCATATGCTCAAGACATTCTCGCTGTAATAAATTTGTGAATAGTAATTCAGAAGAAAGAAAATGCACGAAAGACAAGGCAGAAACAAGATAATAGTAGTACCATTGGTAATCACCAAGCTCCTCTTCACTGGGAGAGAAAAGCACAGGCTGTTGGTTATCTAAACCATGGAAACTAGAATCCAGTATGTCTTGAACTAGTGTATTGACTTGTTGTTGAAGGCTCCATCTATTTGACTGACAGGGATCCACATCCATATCATCCATTGTTGATGCAGAATATCTCTGTGGCGCAAAATAATAATACTAATCATACTTGTGTAATTATAACCAAAGCAACAACAATACGGTATGCCTTTATTCTGTAAAATGATCAATCCGTGTTTGGCTAAGGTTATCGAGTTATAATAGTGGGCTTATACTAGCAGGGTAACATGTAACTAAAAGTTTCGGCGAGGCTAGACTTACAAGAACATCAGACGCATCCACTTCCATGTCCATTGCTGATATATCTCTGTGGGGCAAAATAATAATATGTATCAATCAACATTCTAACCAAACGACTTTACAAGATAAACATACAAAATAATTATATATTTATCAAAACAGGGGAATGCATCTAAACTTTTTCCTGTTATGACACAAAAGATTTAAAATCACACCATTTCACTATTGACAGCAAATGATTATTTTGGGCATTTAATAGAAAAAAAAATTGGGGGTTTTATTCTACAAACATAATATGGAGGCTCGTTGAACGATCATGTTTACTTTAACACGTTTGGTAGAGAGAAATTCAGAGAAATGAAATAGAGCAGAGATTAGAAATTCTGAGAATAGAAATGAGTAAAGAATTTTAAAGAATTCCAGTGTTTGGTAACACCAGAGACTATACCTGAGAAATAAGCAATAAATTTTTTATTTAATAGTTTTTTAGTTTGACTATATGTTTGATGCGAAAGTTATGAAAAAAAAATACTTTTTTTTGGTGAAAGATAATTATAATTATAACTATAATAATATTATATTATATTATAATTATATTATAACTATAATAATAGATGGGAAATTGCGATATTAAGAAAACAAAAAAAAAAAAGTAAACGCCCCTCACATCCCTATGTTGACGGTTACCTAACGGTTAAAAAAAAAATCATCTCTGATTCATCTTCATTTGTCATCTTCGAAGAAAAAAAAAACATCTCTGTTTTATCCTCATTTGTTCGCTTCGTCAAAAACACCACCGTAGTCCAACATTTCTTCGCGATTTTAAACATGTTTTTTTAGGTTATCTGATTGATTGACAAAGAGTTATACAAATAATAACGCCCCTCTCAGATAGCCTTTTTTACAGTTATGATTTGTGACATCAGAGGATGGTGCCTTTTCTGGACAACCTTTAAGATACGTTTGTAAACACTTACAATGATTTAACAGTCGTATCGTTTCACGAATAACCACCATGCAATAACCGTCAACAGTCAACCGTCACCACAATACCTATAAAAACATCTTTCACACTCACCATTTTGTTCATGTGTGGTTAGATATCTACCAGTCAGGTATAATGATTATTGTTCTTTTGATTTGTTTTTTTTTTTGTTGATGGTTTTTTATAAATGTGTTTTGATTGATTGATTGATTGTTCTGTTTTGTTTCATTGATTGTTTGTTTCTCATCCAGATTTAAAAAGTTGCAGTTATGCAAGATCCGGCAAATGATGAGTTTTGTAAAGAAAATCTCCAATCAAATTTAGATGGTATAGTTTTTTATCTAACAATTCAATCTGGGTTTTGATAATGGCCTTAACTAAATAAGTTGATATATATTCTTTGTCAACTTGCAATTTTTTTTTGGTGAAGGTTCGATCTTAGGAGGTTTTTTGTGGGTTGATGTGATAAAGATTTAGAATGAGGTCGTAGGCCGTGATCGATTCATAACTCATAAGGTTTGTTTCTTCGTTTTCTTCTTTTACTAGTATTTTTGTTTGTTTATGTTTTGAACTGCACCTATTTTGTATACGATACATGCCTACAATGTATGCATACCAAGTGTTTGTGTTTATGATTGAGTGAAAAAAATTTCTTTCCACTGACCACTATAGGTCTACAGGATCCATTCTATGAAAAAGATGAATCTAAGACGAACACATACGTTTCTTGCAAAATAAAGCTTCAAACTTTATATAAGTTATAATATAATAAAGCTGTGCAACCTTAACAAATTCTGAGATAGTAAACCGATGCAATCTTGAATCTTGGTTAACAGTTGGTTTTCGAAACACGATGTCGGGTTATAGTTGGTGTAAGAAACATGTATGTTTCCGTGCAGTTGTGTTGCTATAGACACACGTTAACGGTCTCTTTTGACCATGACTGTTACCCCTGCTGTTTGATGGGTCGGTGATGGTCGACGGGTATGCTTGCTGCCTACGACGGGTCCCCCCCTTTACAACCTTCTGAGACAGAAACACCAATGAAACTTGATTTATACTTTAGTCTCACAATGAAGAACAACATAATAATTTGGTTCGGTGCAGGATCAGCATACGAGTAGCAGCATAGTTGTAACCAATTGACAGTGACATGCTGCGAAAGAGGCAATGGTCAAGAAGTGTGTTGAGGATGCGATTAGTGGCGAGAGAGGAACATATGCGCCAAAGTGTAATCAATTGCCTACGGGTAAGATGACGATTATTACTATGCATAGGGCTTATTCAAGGAGTTACAAAATACTAATGATATTGCAAGAGCAATGTGAGTATAAAATATATTATTCACTTCTGGCGAACTGCAATAGCGTGTATGATTATCGTTAACTAAACTCACAATACCATCAACCTCAAAACCATCATATCATATGATTCTTAGAGATTTTGCATTGAATAAAATAAAATAATAACTAAACGAACTGACATGGAAATGATGATGGCAATTGGAGATTAGCTAAATCATAGTGTTTATGTCGCTGTATAGTGTGTCCTTTTTCAAGACCCACAGTAAAAGATCATTTATTCATTTTCTTTAGATTTCAGATTTTCATTAACATGAACGGTTGCTATGGAACCTATTGGATGAAGCTATTGACCCGTGAGTGCGCGCATCTTTAGGTATGCAAAACTGCTCACTATTACGTATTTCTTAAAAGTTAAAGTACATATTAGCCATTGTGGTTTATCACATACGGAATTTTAGACCATCAAATTTTCCTCTACCGTTCTCTAATATGCCAACACATAAGTAAAAAAATAGATTTTTTTCCCTTTATGGTATTCTATTGCACGAACTGGATCCAACATTGTTCGGAAATTTTAACAACCGCTAGTGGGGCTTTTCGTGGTATTACTCTTTCAATTCCCCGTTATTCAAAGTGCAAAGTAGCAATATTTTTTTGCTTAGTCGGGATGAAAAACTACAATCAAGAATTAAGATGAATATTTTAATGGATAGTCATGAAATACCTAAAGCTGTTACATATAAGCTAATCCAAACACCCCTTTAATTTGCCATATGTTTAATTTTTTATTTTCGACAAGTCAACAGTAGATGAGACGTGTTGTAGCATTTGATTCATTTGTTTAATGAGAATTTCGTTATAGTCACTACTTATAACCATCTACATTGATTTTGATATTTTTTTCTTTTTGTCAACTACTAGGTAAGTATCGAAATTATCATAAATCACTCATATGGAATTATGGATGTATCGAAATTATCATAAATCACTCATATGGAGTTATGGGTGTATCGTATCTTATCTATTTACATATAAGAAATGAAGGAAAATACTTATCTATTTACATAATTATGGGCGATGAAGACACTATTTCGTGTGTGGTTCGGGGATCGTACTGGGTGAAACCGGCCCGTATCTTGGCGGGGCAGCACGTCATCATGCTTGCAACCATGGCGGGTCACATACCCTTTTTATGCATTATTTTGAAACATGTTCCTTTTCAGGAAAAAGGAGTACTCATTGGCGAGATTCTGTTGAGAACTTAGATTTACGATGATGCTATATTTTGATGAGTAAATAGTAGTAGATGACAAGTCGAAACCGACACATGACGACTGCATTCATCAGGTAGAATTTACCACTTTTTTTTCACATATGTGGTTTGAACGTTTGGCATAATAAAACAGGAAAAAATATATTCTGTAGATGTAGGGAATTGGTTGCTGAGAGACGTGTATGATGATACGTTGTAGCATGTATTGTCTTTTTCCATTGCAGCGATATAAGACTAGCGAAACACCCCTTCTGCTGCAAAACTTGGCTACTGTTAACACAGTTGCCAAACACACCTTCTGTTGCAAATGGGGTGTTTGGTTTTGTACCCCTCGATAAGTGAGAATACTACATGTACTTTTGGAAAAAACCATGATATGATAATTTAATAATTCGATCTTAAGTTCTTTCCATATTCTAAAGCGTTCTATGATTTCTCTTTAGAGGACACTTCTTTTTACATTTTTGCTTGATTCAGGTTGGTCTATTGATTATGTACACCGACACGAGTTGCAAGTTATGGACCAAGGAAATGTGTCCTTACGGTAAGGATCATGCGAGAATCTTGGGGAGGGCTGCTCAACAGGTGATCATTCATTTACACATTCTCACTCACTTTATTTTAGTTGTGGTAATTGCATTTACATTTTTAAAAGTATTTTTTGGGTGATCTACGCACAGTTGTACTACTTCCTTCAATTCCTTTCGTACAGGTAAGTCTAGAGCACATGTGTGTGGAAAGCGTGTCCAGTTGTAACAGCCCGTTACTCAATTCAGGTTGTGATCCCAATTAATAAACAAGGAGTTCCAATGTCGCCTACACACAGCGTACCACCGACTTTTTAAGTGTGCGCGAACTCAAAGAATGGTTGACCACCCCAACTGGCAGCAGCAACCACAGGTAACCAACTACGACCTCTATTCAATCACTTCAGCTAGGTTAATTAACTTAAGCATATCACACTTACCCAACCACGACACTTACCCAACCACGACAGGAACCCAAACACAATGTAATAAACCAGATCACAGCAACTACCGCTACAAAAAAACTGTGCTCCATACCCAGGTAACAAATCTGCTTTAAATAACTTCAACTAGCTATGTAACGTCTTCACGCAAGCACATAATTACAGTGCTAACAAACTTTTTTCGCACAAACTGGTGGCACATAATCCGGAAGAAGACACCAGCATGCAGCAGCCTTGAAAATATCAACAAAAAGATCACTATTGTACGTACTCTCATGGGAAGCCAAGAAGAAGACATGGATTAACGAAGAAGTCCACAACGATATTTTTTTTGGTCAAAACCAATCTACACTTTCATGTATAAAACTATGTACTGTGTAATAATAATGCGCAAACTAACTGTTAACTATTGAAATACGCACACCTACACAATGTCCCCGTGGCAACGTACAAGCATAAACATTTATGTAATATCCAGCTTTACCGTACATATGCCACAATTAACGAACCTAAAACACCCGCAGCGAAGCGCGGGCACCCCAACTAGTTTTGGAAAATTAAGTAGAAGATTGAAAAGTGTAAGGTTGTTAAATCAAAAAGTAGTACAAACAGTAAAAAAAAAAAAAGAAAAAAAAAACATAAGTTATAAGTCATCAAACTTAAGCTAATATTTTTACAAGTCATAAGTCTTCTTAACTTAACAAGTCCATATTTATGAATCCGGTGTACAGTATACACATACTAATGAGAATACTCTATACGTGAACATAATATGTATACGATGGTGTAAAAGATTTGTGTAGAGTGTTGCGAGTAACTATATCGCATGTTGTTTAATGTATAAATGAACCTATAATTACAAATGGTGTAAAAGATTGCTCTAAAATCTAAAGTGAGTCATCACAAAGTCACAATGATTTTATGACTTTAAAATATAAATTGTGGAAAGTTAATAAAAGTCAGAGTAGTTCAGCTTGTAAGTTTGAATGTATAATACCTTTCTAAGGTTAACGTACACGGTTCAAACCTTGCTAGCCTTGCTACACTACTTTTTCATTTTCTTACATGGTTCAAATCACCTATTTTTCTTTTTTTACATTTTTTTTTTTTTGCCTTTACATCATACTAAACTATTAGCGGTGTATTTGTCGGTGTATTTACGCGTTGCAACAGTTGATGCTTTGTGATTTAACAAAAAAAAACAAAAAGTATATGATCCTAGTCAGTCTGGGTTCATCTGTTTTTGTCGATTTTAACTGGTCCTCTCCGATTCAATTTCAACAGCTTTTATTAGCTAGCTGAAATGGTGGCAACTTCGATTTCCAGTTGAGTCTGATTATTTTGTCTAGTTTTCAAAATTATAGGTATCAATTTGTTAGCATCTGGATTATATACGGTAAACTTTTGTGTGTATTTTATTAATATATAATGTGTATATCAAGTCGGTACAAGTGCTTTTCATTTTAAAGGCTACATTTTATGACACCAAAAATATCTTCTATAACATCAGAAATCTTATGGTTCACTAATACCACTAAAAACTAATGTCATAGCATTTCTTATGATATAACCAATTTGTTGACGTGACATCACTTTTTAGATATAACAGCAACGTTGATTTGCTCTTATAGTTTACATAATTGGATTTTGATTCTCCGTGGCTAAAGGGGTTGGTCTTCGAGACCTCACATTTCAAGCAATGTTCTCAGACCCAGGTCAACCCCGTCGGGTCAACCAACCGGTTGACCCGGTTTCGGCCAAAAAAGGGTCATTTTGACCTGGGTTTCACATTTTCGAAACCTGGCTTGACCCGGCGGGTTTGGGGTGACTCGGGTCAACCCGGTTTTTGAGACCCGGCCGGGTTTTGATTTTTTCGGTTTTGTTTTAAAAAAATGTAAATTTTACGTATTAGCAATGAAATTTTATTTTTGCATATTATATTGGTTAGTAAACAATTTATATTCTCAATATTCGGAACTTTTTATGGTTTGTATATATAACTTTTATTAATTATTAAAAATATAAAAAAAAATTGAAAACCCGGGTTGACCCGGACCCGGTGACTCGACCGGGTCGATTTAAAACCCAGGTTTTATAACATTGATTTCAAGCATGTTATTTTGCATTGTTTTGTAGTTCATCAGCTGAAGAACTGTTTTGCATTTTTCTGGAAATGAATAAAAGAAATATATGGTAAA
Source organism: Glebionis coronaria (assembly GCA_025667525.1). Classification (NCBI taxonomy): domain Eukaryota; kingdom Viridiplantae; phylum Streptophyta; class Magnoliopsida; order Asterales; family Asteraceae; genus Glebionis; species Glebionis coronaria. The sequence goes on from CM046879.1 coordinate 554,813,856, forward strand.
AGTTATATGGCGAAAGTTTATAACCGATGTATCATAGACAAAAAAAAGAATTAACCAACATACCTGATCTTGATCTTGACTCTTCAGGAGTTCAGGGAAGAGTAGAGCTCAAGGTCTATGTGAACAATAATTTCAACAAATGATGAGACTTTTGTTTTATCTGTCATATATACTATCACATAAGTTGCGGACCTACGGGGTCACGTTTAGGCTCGCAAAGATAAATTATAAAAATACGAAAAATATCTGCATAACATTTCACTGTAAAATGATTAAAATCATATTTTGTTGACATCACTAATTAACTCAGATTTTGTAGGCTTATTGATTTGTTATTCTTAGCTTATAAGCTTAAATAAGCAATAAACTTTAGCTGAGTCATTGCATTATTAATGCTTGTTTGTGTTTAAAATAAAAATATTCAAAAAAAGACAATATGGTGGCTGTAGTTGGGGTATGCTATGTATTGTTTACGGTTCAAGTCTTACTAGCCTCTTTACATTCACTTTTATTGTACGACAATTTTTCGTCATAGATTAATGACATTATACATAAATGTGTTTCCAAATAGCATTGCATAGAGACAATTTTTCGTCATCGAGTACCTAATGTTGCATTACGCGAATATCCTGCTAGTAATTGCGAATGACTTAATAGGTACTTTCTTGTGTTTAAATAACAAGTTGGGTCGACCCGCGCTTCGCTGCGGGGTGAATGTTTTTTGGTTTCAACATGTGCAAGTTAACCACAAAACCAAGAAGGCTTCTGTTTGAAAAAACACGCCTATTCCTTGTCGTTTCAAGAAGTAAATGTTCCAAACACCCTCTAAAAAAGAAACTAAATAAGCAAATAACCACTTAAACATATATAAGCCTATCTAAAGTTTCAAGATTAGCAGAAGCAAATAAGCTCTCGTAAGCCCAAAAGTATGGTTAATATAAAAGTTGGCACAAAAGGAGATCGTTACCTGCAAATGAAAGCGGCATTCATCACGTCTAACCAAGGGTAATAATAATAAGCATTTTTCATTGTGTACGTTTTAAGTGCATCTACAATGGTAGAGGTCTAAAAATTAATAAAATTATTAATTTGTAAAACTTTTGGTTTCATAAACCTTATTCCACTATGTATAAACCTCTTTAAGTTTATAAATTCTCAAGATTTACACATGCATTAAATTTTAAAGAGGTCTAAGATTATGGACCTATTCATTATAAACCTATTTATAAACCTATCTCCACTATAGTTTAGACCTCTTCATCATTTTATAAATTTTTCTTAAACTACCATAGTGGATGCCCTAATATACTCATCTTGCTATAAAAAAAAGTTTTTTTTTTATTTTGAGGCTAAACTTAATAGGCTTATAGAGAAATGTGTCAGGCGTTTGATTTAAATTTAATCTAGTTTATTCAATTTTCGCCAGTAAATATGTTATCGTAGCATTAATGACATGTTACAGTAGCATTAGTGATATGTTTTTCGAGAATCATATGTGATGTCGTGATGAGGCTATTGTAAAGTTTACCTGTAAGGTACTACAATTGTTCTATAACTTTGTATATGATAATATGACATGCAAAAGTAAGATATATGTGTATTAAAGGGAGCACACACATGATTTACAAATATTCTCTTTAATATTATACAAATTTATATAAAAAACTAATAAAAATATGGTCTTTTTAAAGTGAAAATCTTGTGCGTTTGCGTATATTGCGCACTCATCCAAGACCCCTAACTACATACACACAAACACTTTATTCTTGTTGTTTTCCATCTTATGACATGTTTATACACAGTTAGTCGTTAACGCTAAAGATCAAGCGTAACATATATGCGCTAGACAAATGGTAAGAGTTAGATTTCGTTTTACTTTTGTGTAACATATATACTTCCTAGGACGGATTTGAAAAATTATTGTACATAAACGATGGAATAATGATTTGAGAATTCTGTATAATCAATCACCATATATAGACCTTGACACAACATGTAGCTTCTGTTTAAATGATTCAAATTGACAAATTGAATGTGGTGTATGTTGTTGATTTGGTAAGTATCGTTTCTCTTAAAATAAAGGTACTTAGTTCGAATCTTACCAAATCTTCCTCATTCATCTTTTTAAAAAATAAAATAATAAATATTTGAGAAGGGTTATATTAGACTAGCAGGGTAGCCACGCGATGTGGCGACGGGTTCTATTAAGAATTACCCTTTATATTAAAGAGGGGAATCACGTTTCCATAGAAACAGTGATCCCCCTCACACCCTTAATAAAAAAACTGTTATTGTTTCCCCTCACAAACCCTCCTTTCAGTCACAAAGTTTACACACACAAAACCCGCACTAAACAGTGGTATCTTCCTTAGTCTTGACTCCGTTCTTTATTTACCTTCATTAATCACCCTTGGCCTCTTCCTCCATCATTAATGATAAGGTAACGCCCCTTCGTGAAGGGTTGCCCTTTTGATTAAAAAATCGAATACCGTTTGTCTGATTGTGGTAGTGGCTACAGGAAATCCATGTATGTATATATTAACCTCTTTATTATTCTAACCACTCAAGGGTGGCTTAGTGGTAAAAAGATTTGTGGCTATCACTCCAAAGTGTGTGAGGTCTCAAGTTCAATTCCCACTAGGTGCAAACAACCTTGAAGTGGCCACGCCAACCTCTTGAAAAGGGAGGGCTTTACCTGGTTTGAGTCTGTGTGGTGGTGGGCTCAAACCCCGTGGATTAGTCGGCCAATGAGTCGGAAATCACGGTTACCAAAAAAAAACCTCTTTATTATTCACAACCACAAACTATTTTCCCTAGAAATTTGATCGGTTGCCATAGTTGACCTTTTGATCGGATCTTGGTTGGTTTGATTGTCACGATTATCCAGTGACAATGGTTGGGTTCCGTTGAAACCAAACATGTATTGCTGTTTTTATGGTTATTCTCCATTTTCATTGTTCTTTCGGTCTAGAAGATGGGATGAGGGAGATGGCTGGTTGTTCTTTCGATTTTGGAGATGGGATGAGGGAGATGGCTGGTTGTTCATGTAAGTTTTCCTTCTTAACTTTTTTTGTTATTTTTTTCGATTTTCAATGTAGGGTTTGTTAGAAATTGGGATTTTTGTTAGTTTATAATTCTAGCATATAGATAAGGATGTGTCTGGTTGCAGGCTACATTTTTTGGCTGTGCGGGTTTATGAGTACAGTTTGGTCGTAGGGGTGTTTCATGCTCCTTCTATATTGCCATTTAGAGGCGGTTAATTTCATAAACACTAACCGGTTGTGTTGATTGTTGTCTTATTAATTTTGTTTTTGGTTTATGGTGTTTGGTATGCCATGAATTTGCCAGAACCCGATTTGTTTCCACTGGCCTATTCGTTGCCGCCATTAATGGTGTGCGGCGTTGCTGGCCGATAGGTAGCGTTGTTTGTTTGGTTTTGATACGAAGTGGTTCACTTGCAGTTTACATTTGGTTGATTAACTGTCGGCTATTTTTGTGACATGTTGTGATGAGTAATGGTGTTCTTCTATAATTATGTCGAGATGTGATGAGTTTAAACGGGCGTGGGTAAAGACAAGATAGCTCGGATCTTGGCGGGGCGGCCTTCGAAGGTTGCAGCCATGTCGGGTATCGTTTTTTCCCGAATAACGGATTATCTTATATGAGCCAATGCTAAAACTATAATAAAGAGGGTAATTTACGGGTCGACCTTAGAGTTATTAGTTTTTGGACCATCATGGGTGCCACCCAACCGTATATTGGCGGGGCGTCACTATATCGTGGTTGCAGCCACTGGTGGGTCCGGTGCCTTTTTCTCGGGCTCAAAAATCGCATTTTTAGCAAAGTCATCTAATTAATGGCGATGAAGAAATTGTTTTGTGCTTCTATTTACCGGTTTCCAACTGTTAATAGTTTGGCGATCATGATAGTTGTCGTCGACCTGAGTTTTGGCGTGGCAACACGATATTGTGTTTGCAGCCATAGCAAATCGATCACTTGAATCGTCGGCACGACACCTTCAACTCTGAGCCAACACTTGGTCTCTTGCCATCACTTAAATTGTTTGTAGACCAAAGTGATGAACCAAATAAGCAAACTTAATGCGTAAAACCAACCAACTTTGATATTGAAGGTGAAAATTCAGATTTAATTTAAAACATAGTTTCTTGAATTTCTTCTTATGCTTAAATCATTTTTCTGAAATTATGACAGGAAGACAAATCCAGCCACAAAATTTTCTCATGATGTTCTCTAACAAAGCGTTTTTACCGGTTTGTTGTTTACTCACGATGTGGAGATTTTTCTTTTTCTACAAAAAGGTAAATGCGTTCGGTTCCTACACTTTTTATCTTGACTTCGATCACACAAAAAGGTAACATTGAATCTTGATGAATATTTACTTTTGTTCACATGCATTCGAGGAAATGGTAAGAAACCAACAAGTGCTTTGTAGTGCCCTCATGCCTAAAGTTTTAGTGTCGACTAGCATATTGGAATTGGTTAGTCTTCAAAAGATTTTGGGTATAATGTCAATTTTTAATCCATTTTCGGAGCTTTCTAAATTAGGGATATTTGGTATTGGGAATACATTTGTAAAATTCGTTTATTTGTGTTTTATTCATGACTCAAAAGAATGAACAAGAAGTGCAGCTTGAGAAGCTACTTCGGTTTATGATGGAAGCTTTCAAGCAATTCTAAGCAAGTGTGCACGAATGGTAAATCTCTATTTTTTATTTCTATGAATTTATCTAAGAGTGTTTCTATTGGTGCGTCGCTTGGCGGACATATGGACATACAAAATGTAACACCCCATTTTGATAAATGGAATGTCACGCGTGATTATGCCGTGTCATCAAAGCATACAAGGATAAATGTATAAAACATCACATGACCATAAAGGAAATACCAGAATCAAACATCGGTAACCCAAAAATAGAACTCATCACACACAAACATAAGTACTGTAAATGAAAAGGACTAAACAATGTCCATGGAAATGAGTATCAAAGTATAAAGAAATGCATAAAGTAAAGAAGGCTAGGAAGCTTCCAATCCATATGCACGTACGCTTAAAGTCTACGAGCGTCCTAGAGTACCTGCCGTTTTAGGAACATGAAAGGAAAACGGCTGAGCATAACGCTCAGTGCACGGATATACAAGTAAAGCATGAATAATATAAGCATATAAGCATGAAGCAGCGGAAAAGACTAAGTCCTGAATAACCTAGCATGTCTTATAAAAACTGGTTTTATAGTTTAAAAAGCCTTATGTTTATATTATAAAAACTGTTTAACATGTTTACCATTAGCCAATATAGGTCATGAATTATCAATGTGCATGAATATTTGGAGGGGTGACCTCGTCATGCAAATTAGAGGGGCTGCCTCTAATTTAATATACTGGTTTGGGTAAGAGGGATCAGCTCCTTGTGAAGGATGCAAGGCACATACCACATTCACCTGAATAATCTGCTGAAAACATGTAAACTAGGATGCACCCATACGCCCCACCTGATAATAATAATATGGCCAAAAGCTGAAGGGACGCCACGAGCTATCACTCCGTCGTGGTGGATTCATAACACTGGTGCCTCAAGTGTTATGACTATGGTACCTCCATAACTAGGTGAAACTGGTCATGCGTGTATATGGCTTTAGGTATCTAATTAAACATAAGCAATTCAAAAACATGTACTGGGGAAAACAGTTGGCTGCATACGGGGAATCCTAATGAGAAAGAATGTCCATACTGATACGTGTATAAGTATCTGATTACTGAGTACGTAATTGGTTTCTATATCATGTCTTAGCTTGTTTTATATGTTCATGTCATGTTTTACTGATTAAAGCTTTATACTATGTTTATCATGTATTCTGTCTATTCTGATTAAGTATTTCTTGTATTTCATGTATTATTATACTTGTTGTGTAATAATAAGTAACTTTCTAAAAATAGCAGGTTTCCTAAAGTAGAAAGTTTCCAAAATTAGAAAGTTTCTAAAAATAGATTTACTGCTTAAAATAGAAAAGTTTCTAAAAACAAAAAGTTTCCATAAATAGATTAGCTTCATTAATTAAATAAGTTTCTAAGAATAGAAAGTTTTCATAAATATAAATAAGCTGGATTATTAAGCTAATTATATAAGCTTAAGTGTTTACTGATTAATATTCTAAGTCATGTAATTAAATAGTATAGTTTATTAATTATTTTATGTAAATTAAATAAACTATAGGTTAAAGTATTTAATTAAATATAACATGATTTAATTAAATAAAAGTATAAATACTTAGGTTAAAACATGTATTTTTATCTATTAATAATATAACCTAAGTCATGTAAATTAATTAATTATAAGTCATGATTTTAATAATTAATTAATTATATAATCTAAATAAAATGGTAATTACTTAGGTTAAAATTCATGTATTATTTATAATAATAATAACCTAAGTCTTGTATAAATTAAATTAATCATGTACATGTTTTAATTAATTTAATTTAATCTTGTAAATATAATTAACCTTGTAAAATAATTAACTTGCAAAAATAACCCATGAACCGAACCCGTGTTTTAATCTAAACATGTCGTGAACCGGATTTGTGAACCCCTTGGACCGGACCCATGAACCGGTCAACAAACGCACCCTTGTTCATGGCTAGCCGTCGGCTAGCAAAAGTTCCCACCCGCTAGCCGGTGGTTCCCCTTGCTGTCGCGGCTTAGGGTTCCCCCTGCTTTCCCTATTTAGCCACCGGCATAAGCCGGTGGCGGTTCCTGTTTTAGCCGAGACCCAACCGAGCCCAAACACACCCCCCGACAAGGTCGGGGTTCCCTTGCTTCTTGCGGCCGAGACCAACAACACCACACCGAGACCCGTAGGTCTCGACTGTGTTTACACGAGGCACACCGAGAGCCTTGGGCTCTCGGTTTTTGTGTCAGGCCAAAACAAACACCCCTTAAACCTTAATTATTTTACCCCCATGTTTAATTACATGATTATTAACTTGTTTTTAAATACACCATGATTTCATGTGTTCTTGATTAAATAAAAATATAAGGAAAAAGGGTTTAAGGATTTACCGCTTATGTGAAACAAAGGAGAACGATAACACTAACACTCTTGCAAGAAATCAATCACCAAAAATCAACCAAAAACACCATTGGTGTGTGTTCTACCCGGCGGCCAAGGAGAGGAAAAAGAGATATTTAGGGTTTTGATTATTTTCTAATTTTTGTAATTATGAAAATAAGTTTATCCCTTTTTCCTTGTTTAGTAAAAATTGCATGGGCTTGGCCCTTTTTCTTGTGTCTAGCCGCGGGTAAGGGGGCCCACATGGGGTAACCCAAATGTTTTCTCGTGTATAATATTATTCATGTTCTCGTGTTCGTGTTTACATGAATTAAATAGTTATCGTTCGTGTCTTATTATATTTATTCATGATCGTAATAAATATAAATAAATACGTAATACTAAGCTCGTGATTATTTACGTTCATGATTTCATGTTCGTATGTTCGTGATTATAATTATTATTGAAATAATTATCGTGTCTTAATACGTATTAAATACTTATCGTGTTATCACACGTACGTAATACTTGTAAATCTTGTTCATGAATCGTAAACGTGCTATAAAAGGAAAGTTCTAATTATGTACGTACGATTGTAAGGGTACTATTCATGGCAAAAGCATGCGGGTTTTACACAAAAGCTATTACTTTAGTAGTTCTTTTGGAAATAATACATTTTCACTCTTCTTAAAAGCCTCTAAATTTGAGCTAGCTCTTTAATTTGAGAATTGAACAAACCTTTTTGATACGTACACTCAACTTTCCTGCTTTGAAAACTACCAGTTTGTTAGTGACTTGGCTCGACTAACTACACGTGGTGCCACAATAATTATAGTCACATGGTGCCACAAGGACCTTTCACCAAACGAAAAATCCATGCAACCATAGGAAAGATGGATTCTGAACAATATTTGTGACGGGTTTTATCTTCCTGCTTGGTGTTCTATTATTATTTTCAATGAACAAGAGGTATATCAGCAGGTTCAAACGAAGCAATAGGGACAAAGAACTAACTAATGTGTTAGGAAGTGTTTGCTCAATGTAATGCCCGACATTAGTTTATTTGGAGGATAGTCAATCGTGATGTGTCAGATGAGCATGTGGGACCAAAAAATGCTATGGCGCAAGGTTAGTGGGGGTTTGTCTATATTTTTTTTCATAGGCTGATTTTTTAAGGTAACTTAGTTTCCTCTTCTTCTACTCATACTTTAGGCTGATATACCCTTATGTACAAGCCCTTTTTCTTAAAGGATGTCGTAGGCGCCAGTATTAAAAGCAAATGGGTCCTGTATCATGCCAGTAAAAAAACCTTCCTTTGAAGTATCCTGTGATTATACCTGGATCAAGGTTTCAAGAAGTTTATTATTGGGATTCTTATTGGGTTATAAGGTTAGTTTATGTTATAAGTTTGTAAAGATTGTTTGGAATCATTTCTAGATTTCTTAAGTATAAAAAAACATTTTGACTGTATGATGCTTGACATGAAGTTAATTGTATTAGGGGACTATTGGCAAGTAAATGTATGAGACAACAAAAGGGATAGTTCTGAATCTGATTGACTTGATCGACACATATGGATATGTTCTAAATGGTGCCCGATCATATTACATGAACAGAAGGTATGAAGTTCCTGTCAAGTATATTATGTGCTTTAATTGTATACTAATAAAACAGTACCAAAAATCTTATTTCGATTATTGTTGATCAAGCATTTATAGACCCTGAAATGTTAAATGATTGGTGAAACTATTTTCAGTCAGCCTCATTTACTAAGTTCAATGGTGATTGAAGTATATAATCACACTAATGACATGGACTTGGTCAAGAAATCTCTCCCGACCTTGATCAAAGAACAAAAGTTTAGGAATTCAGGTAACTCCCAATCGCTATAACTGGTTCTTTTTTTCTTTGCTAAATTGTTACTTAGGCCGATTGTGTCACAGGCATACATAGCGTGACAATTGAGGATGATCAAGGAATGACACATAATCTAAGTAGGTACTATGCAATATGGAATCAACCTAGGCCAGAATTGTTCACTATTGTAAGATTACTCATTAAAACGCAAAGATTGTGCCTTTAAAGTTTTTAACTAATTAATATAACAAGGTTTCATGCCTTATTTTTTCATAGGACAAAGAAACTGCAGATAAACTTAAGAATGATTGTGAGAAAGAGCAGCTGTATCGTGAACTAGCTTCGACTGCAAAAACTGGTTGGGATTTTAGTACGTGTTACAGAAGAGTCGTTTGGCTGTTGTTACAACAAGATCCAAACACCCCTCTTGCTGCAGAAAGGGTGCTTAAATGCCCTGCTTTTTTTGTTGTTCGTAGGAAATGAACAGAGTCAATGCAATAAGGTGTTTGGTTATGAGTGGCTGACGCCCGCCCGCCCGTTGGCCCGAGAGCCTCCAGGACAAGGAGGCGACGATCAACCATCTCGGTAGTTGGCCCGCGCCATTTTCTCTACTCATGTATACCCTTCCTAAAGCTTTGACCTTCTTGGTTGGGCATGTCTAACACTTTAGAGTGTTAATGCAGATTTAGCGCAGAATCGTTATTTTGAAGACGAAGCTTTCATTGGCTACCTGAAGTACCTTCAGTACTTGCAACGACCAGAATACATAAAGTTTATTATGTAAGTTGTGCATGCCTTTTGAGTATAGATGCATGTTATTTCAAGACTCGGTCAATTTTTGTTCAATACTTCGATTTAAATTTTATTTATATATTCTGTTTTTGGATGATTGCAGGTATCCACATTGTCTTTACTTTTTGGAACTTCTCCAAAATGCAAGTTTCCGCACTGCAATGGCACATCCGGCAAATAAGGTTAATTATCTGAACTTATCTATATCTTACCTGTTTTTTTCTTCAACTGGTTGTTTTCCATACTAGCTTTGCTCATAATTTGCATGATGATATCTGCTCATTAGTTGGTTGTGTATATTGGAGGACGGTTAATACTATGTTGTCTTGGCTGCATAACTTTCTGATTTTCACTTCAGTTGCAATCAATAACTCTTTGAGGTGTCTTGATATATGCTTTTGTTCAACTCACTCAGTATGTAAGTTGTCCCCTTAAACATATCTGGTAGCTTTACTATTGCATCCCGCATATAGTCAGAGGCGGTAAAACATGTTGACTGGGTAATGGGTGTTCGGGCTAGACACTCCAACTTTTAAGTGTGGGTTAAAGAGATTTAGTTTTCCCTACAAACACTTTTGATTCCTACTACTTAGGATAATTAATATAGTACTTTTACCATATTAAACATGACTATGAAAACCATGTATATGCATAGGGAAATGATTTAGCCTCACTAGAAAGAATGTGTGGGACATCCCTGAGGTGATCTCTCACTTGAACTCATATTTTATGCATATTTGGAATATTCATTCCTCCCCTACATAGTCCGCTTCTGACTTTACTACGTTATAAACCTAAACACATTTGACCTGTTGAATAGAGATTACCATTTGGATAATTAGATTGTTATCTGTGGTCGTAATCGTTATAGTCTTGACTTTTAAGTGTTTAGATAAACCGATTTTTTATGAGTTGATTCTGGTTGTCCGCTTATATTGGATTGTGGTCGTAATCGTTAGTCTTGACTTTTAAGTGTTTAGATAAACCGATTATGAGTTGATTCTGGTTGTCCGCTTATATTAGATTGTGATAATCAGTCTAGGAATAGAATAGAGAAACTAACTATTGAGGATACTTTGCAAATCTCGATGCCCTTAGTTTTAAGTAACTGATTATCTCTTTCTCGTCCATAAGCCGCTGTTAAATAAAAAAGCACCTCCAAACACTACCTAGTTTCCGTCTGCTCTTACGCCGCATATAACGATGGACTGGTCATCATAATTACAGAACCTGAACGAGATTCTTAAATAGTACAATGCACTTGGCACCTCCTGGAGAGAGCGATGTGAATGGACCAGGTTGCTCTGTTTTTTCCCAATGCTTTGAGTAAACATAAATGTAATGCCGCATTTCATTTGAATTTTGATAGAAACTCTTTTGTACTGAAACATAGATGTAATGGTTTTAGCTTATAATTAAAAACTAGATTCTTATTAAAGTTTAACTATTGCTATGTCTTGCTTATAATGCAACTCGTTGTTGCTTACGCAGATTGTCACTACTACCAGTCACACAAATCGCCACTGCCGTTGACCCCTCTTATTGTTCCAGTTAAACCGACGACACAATTAATCAGTATAGTTTGAGGACATTTTCAAACACTGCCTATCATTGCCTTAAGGAACTTGGAGAAGAACACCCAACGATGACTCTGGTTGTGGATCAAGTGTATATAATTTATTTCATATAAAAATACTTAACAAGCCTATCTTTTACATGGCCTCTAATTTAACATCAAACTACATAATCGATTTGCATGCATGATTCTTACTATAAACCATCTGCTTGGTTGTATTTATCAGGGGTTAAGTACACGTTGGCATGATGTATACATAAGTTTGAGTCAGACACACCAAGTGCCACATCGTTGATGATATCCGCACTGGTCTTTATCAAGATAAAGCAAAAGTTGCCAAAAAACGCCCGCACTTCGCCGCAGCGGAGCGCGGGTACAAATCCTAGTATTAATTACACATTAAAAAGTTTGTAATTATTATATGGTGAAACACTTGTACACTTGGCTTCTTAAATTGTATTACTTAAACAATATTTTAGTTTGTGCATTAAACGGAGGTACATCATGTTAATTTAGTGGTACTACTTAAAAAATTTTGTATTAATAAGAGAGAGAGTCTAAAATGCATTATATGTAGTATAGATACTATCCTTTGAATATAATGGCACCAATCCCCACCTTCTATCTAATATAAATCAAGAGCTGTTATTAATTTTCATTTTTATTATTTAAAAAGCGGAAGGGTATTTTGATCATTCGGCCCCTCCCACTTAACATTTTGAAAATAATCATCTATCATTTCATTCGTCTTTATCAACTCTAATTTTTTGAAAATAATATTGGGTATTTTTTTAAGGTTTTTTTTAGTGAATCATTGAAGAACCTTGAAACATGTTTGTTTTTTATTTAGCTTTAATTATTTTCTGTTTTTCGCTCTTTCTAATTAGCATTAGATTTGATTTATCTAATAGCAAGATCTAATTAAAAGAAATGGACAGATATATAACTATGAGTTTTTTCAAAATGAAGATAGCTTTATTTGAAATGTTATTGAATACAGTTTGTTATGAATAAGCAAACTGTTAACATAGGTTGTTAAAATCTTCCTTGAAAACGATGTTTCGTGTTCGATTTTTTAACTCAGGATCTTCGTCTTCGTCTTCAGTTATTAAAATATTTAGTCATTTCGGTAAAGTTACTCTAGATGGTGCTACGTAAAGTTACTCTAAATGAGTTTTCTTTTAATATATAGTAGAGATAAACGCATGAAAACATTACCTCTACTTATGTATGACAAATTCATCAACATTTTTTTTTGAAACGGCATATTAATGATTAGTAGATCAAGTCGTGCAGCGACATTCGATCGGCAGTATGCTGTATGCCTTCTTCTAATCTCGTCTAATTATATTATACTCGTTATCCGCTTCACTTAAAAAAAAAGTCCTTGACAAATGTTAAACTTAAAACCTTCAGAAAAACAACATCCTCTAAAAATACCATTGAGTAAAAATAATTACAAGTTATAAAATGATCGACCGACCGGCTAGCGATTCACGATTTTTGTAACATTGACTGCAATGCTTGCTTGTGTTTAAATAACAAAAATTGCAATATACAACATGGTGTTTGTAGATGGGTTTGTAAGTTTGATGTCTTGCTAAGACAGAGGTACACACGGTTCAAATCTTACAAGCGCCTTTTCAAATACTTTTTTTTTCTAGTTTTTACATCTTTTTTTTTGCCTTAACATGTATTGTACGATATTTTTCTTATTTTAAGAACTGGTTATATTTTATTATACGGGTTAAGCGAGCGATTTAGAATGTGTCTAACCTTTTTAAAATGTGTAATGTGACAACTTTTGTATATTAAACATGTTAAATGGGTTAACTAAAACTCGTGTAACCTATTCAACCTTTATAACCTATTTAACCGGCCAACCCAAGTATATATACGGGGTTAAATGAGTAATGTTCGGATCACGTGTAAACAGGTTAGGGTCGACATGACTAACGCGATTATTTAAATAAGTTAAGCTTGGGTTACGGTTTCATCACCCGCCAACCTGTCAACCCGAACCTGACCTGAATCGCTCCCTACTAATAAGCACAATTTTTAGGCTTATGGATTTACCGTCTTTTTGTTAAAAAACTTAAATAAGCCATAAAACTTAAGCTCATATTTTCACAAGTCTTAACTAACAAGTCCATATTTATATATCGGGGTGTACAATATACACATACTAATGAGAATACCCTATACGTGTAGCATGTTGTTTATAATGTATAAATGAGCCTATAATTACAAATGGTGTAGAAGATTGCCCTATATTATATAAAGTTAGTCATCACAAACTCACAATGGCTTTATCACTTTTAAATAATTGTAAGTTAAACAAATTGGTTGTAGTTTCGCTTGTAAGTTTGTATGGTTCTAAGGTGAAGGTAAACGGTTCAACTCTTGCTAGCCCTCCTACACTCAATTTTTATTTTTACTTACATGGTTCAAATCCCCTATTTTTCTAGTTTTCGCATCTTTTTCTCCTATACATACATTAAATTGAACTATTAGCAACGTATCTACGCGTTGCAGCAACTGGTGCTTTGTGATTAACTCGGAAAAAAACAAAAATAAAATGATTATCGTCGGTCTTGGCTTCTATGCGGTTCCAACCGGTCCTCTCTGTTTCATTTTGGACAGCTTTTATTAGCTAACTAAAACCGTGGCAACTTCGGTTTCCTGTTGAATCCAATTGTTTTGTCCGCTTTCAAATCTATGTGTATCAATTTGTTAGGATATAGATTATATAAATCTTTTGTGTGTGTTTTACTAATATGTATAATGTTTATGGCAAGTTAGTACAGGTGCTTTTCATTTTAAGGCTACATGCCTACATTTAATTGGTTTTGGGTTTGATAATCTTAAAAGTGAAAAAGTTGAATTTGGTTGTTGTGATGGGTTCAAATCTTATCAAGTTTATATTGTGATGAAAGCCGAATAAACATTTGTTTGTAAAGTAAATGTGGTAAATTTTGTCTATTTTGATAAATATGAGCATTTTTTGATATTTTCAAAAATGATTGACACTTTTTTTTATTTTTTATTATTAAGGGGTTAAATGAATGCACATGTAAGAAATTAAATGAGTTTATTAAGCGCACATGTAAAATACTAATTAAGTTACTCGGGGTATTTTATACAATATTTAATTTTTTTATATCCGGCTTTCAAACAAGTATTTTTATTTTTTAATTTTACGTAGGTGCCCGTTTTTATATTTTTTAATTCTTTTATCCCCGGCTTGCGCCCGTTTAACCCACTCGTTTCGTCCACCCGTTTCGCCCGTGCTCGTTTGATACACCGTTCATTTAACCCGTCGCCCGTTTAACCCGCCGCCCGCCCGTTTTACCACCTCTATCGTAAAGAAAAGCCTTATGAGATAATTAGCAAGATATAAACATACGATAAATTCACTAGCAGCCTAATATAGATAACACATCAACTAGTTAAAAACTTTTAAAAACTTTTAACTTTAATTACATACAGGATTGTTTCGTTGTTTTTTGTGACCTTAGGCAATAACAATAAAAAAGTCCACTTACGCGCGTTAAATAAAGAGAAATTACATATAACATTGAATTATATAACTCATACATGTTTAATATTATACGAATTTTATATACAAAACTAATAAAAATATGGTCTTTTAAAATAAAAGCCTTATGCGACTGTACATATTGCACACCCATCCGAGACCCCTCTTATAAGTTCATACACAGTTAGTCGTTAACGCTAAAGATCAAGCGTAATATGCGCTAGACAAATGGTAAGAGCAAGATTTGGTTTTATTTTTGTGTAACATATATACTTCGTAGGACGGATTTGAAAAATTATTGTACATAAACGATGGAATAATGATTTGAGAATTCTGTATAATCAATCACCATATATAGATCTTGACAGTTGACACAACATGTAGCTTCTGTTTAAATAATTAAAATTGACAAATTGAATGTGATGTATGTTGTTGATTTGGTAAGTATCGTTTCTCTTAAAATAATGGTACTTGGTTCGAATCTTACCAAATCTTCCTCATTCATTTTTTTAGCATTCACATCCTGCTATATATTCTAATGCTTTATGTATAAATAAAATTAGTTTTAAAATAATAATAATAACAATAAACATTTTAATACACAAGTAATATCATTTAATACAACAATACATTACATTTAATACTGTAATTAAAATATAATTAATATCATAACTCAAAACCCTACTAGCACAATTTACAAATAAAATAACACATTGTACAAATGTCATATATATCCTTTTTTTCAAAATTAATCAATGCAAAATAATATATAATTAATACACCCTCATTACATAAAATTTAAAATTTTATATTCGCATAATCGCATTACACAATACGAGTTAATATCTATGTAAACTTTTAAATTAGCATTTACCTATTCAACCAATTATAATGATACATTAAAAAAAAACACACTCCCCACCACTTTTTTAAAAATTAAATATCTCACAAACGGTATATCGTCACACGAAAAAAATACACCATTGCAACGAGAATTAAATTATCTTTCTATCGAGGGGCACATGTATATACTTTCGATGAATTTTTTTTTCGATTTCTTTTCTTAACTCACGGATAAGAGAATCATATATGATTCGTGAAATGAATCATATATGATTTTCTGAAAATCATATATGTTTTGTGACGAATCATATATGATTCTCTCAGACGTGACTTAAGAAAAAAAGTCGAAAAAAAAGTTCGTTGAAAGTATATACATGTGCCCCTCGATAGAAAGATGATTTAATTCTCGTCGCGATGCTATGTTTTGTTTTACGTAACGATGAACGGTTTGTAAGATATTTAATTTTTTAAAAATGAGTTTTTTTTTTGTTACATGATAAAAATGGGTGGTTGTGATTGGTTGATTGAGTCTATGCTAAACTAAGGATTTATATTAACTCTTTGGGAGAATTTCATATATGTCCTTTTTTTTCCACAAAATTTCATATATATCCAACCTCACTTAAAAATTTCATATATATCCCTACTTTTGATACAAAATTTCATATATATCCAACCTCACTTAAAAATTTCATATATATCCAATTTTAAACATAGAATTTCATATATGTCCAATTTTTTACTTGAAATTTCATATATATTCAAATATTATATTTATATATACTTAAAAACATAAAACACATATTGAATATTATTTAAATCTAAAATAACTATTATATATTTATTTATTTTTCTTATACTTACGTATATATTCATATATTTTTATATAAACAATGTCTCAAATTATTATATGCACACACATTAATGCAGAACATATTTTATCAAAGTATTTAAGAATAAAAAAGAAAGTAGTGTTACAACTTGATAAGAATACTGATTGTTGCTTTATTATCTTATTGCAAGGTTAGTTAGATTTATTTTTTATGGAATTTTTATGATTTGTCATTGTTTTGGTGATTAGATGTGCATATTATTAGGTAGGAAAACATAGATATAATAGTTATTTTAGGTTTAAATGATAATTAATATGTATTTTGAGTTTTTAGTTATATATAAATTAGGTATTTGGACATATATGAAATTTCAAGTTTTAAATCGGATATATATGAAATTTTTAAGTAAAATTGGATATATATGAAATTTTGCAATAAAGGGAGGGATATATATGAAATTTTTAAGTAAGGTTGGATATATATGAAATTTAGTATCAAAAGAGGGATATATATGAAATTTTCCCTAACTTTTTTCCTATACAATAATTTAAAACATATATCAATAAAATTTCTCTCTTCTTTCTTGTTAACCAATAAAAATATGCCACATATTCTATCTGGATTTTTCTTTGTGATTGTTTTATAGATATAGCAATTCCGATCAACGAAAGCATATATACACGTTGTTTAAATAAAATGATTGTGTATATAGTTTCGAATACATAATCAAATCAACAGGTTCAACCGGGAACCTGAGGCACCACCGGTTAGGCTAGACAACTAGATATCGTTGCTTAAAGCCTTAATTATCGTTTTTCGAGATGTCGTTATAAGAAAAATATAAAACTAAAATATTATTAACCAAAACCTTATGTTACAAGATACCCGTAGCCATAACGCGCCAATACCTATTTTTCTATACGTTTACATGTATTAATTGTATATATAAATACATCATTTACTGTTTTTAAAGTCATCACGCATTAATCGCATTAAGATCAAAGTATTCATTTTTATGTAGCTATTTATTTTTACGAGGCATCCGGAACCCGTGCTTGCACTAAAGGGGCATGGGTTGCTCTTCTTGGGAGCATGATATTTGTTGTTATTGAACAAATTATAAAATTTAGTATTTCTAATTTTTAACTTAATTTTGTAGTTTTAAGTATTTATGTTAACTTTGTATTTTATAGGGGTTATGCTGTTAATATGATATAATGTAGGGGCTTTTAACATAAATTCTTTTAAGATTTATTTATTTTCATGTTATGATGTTGTGTTTTTTTTTTGAACGGCAGTTTGGTGCAGCGGAGTATCTTGCGTGCCACCGAGGCACCAAGTCTCTCGACCCGAGTTCGAATCATCTCACGAAGAGAATATCAACCCCCATGCTAGCCATCCAGTTTCCCATTAAGGGGCTTCAAGGCATTGCGATGGGATTCAAACCCGGCTGCCAATTCTAGGAAAATCCCCCACATGGGGAATGACAGGAGTCGAACCCCTAACCTCCCCCACATGGAGACTATAACCAAATGCATCCATCCAACTGAGCTAGACTTCTAAAATGTTGGTGCTACAAAACATTTGCTAAAAAAACGCACACACACTACAGGCTCACCTTCTTCTAGATAACTCTAAAGCTTTTTGTTATCACTCTTGGAACAGTAAAAGGGCAAGTTCAAGATTATCGAAAGGGCACCTATGCATTAATTAGGTATTGGTTTTTAACCACGAATTTGTTTAATCTTGTTATATATAATGATTAGTTGCATTAGTCTAGTTTCATCCCATCTAAAATTAATCTCAACTTTACTATTCATCTTGATCTTTTTTTTTGATCAATGGCAAATTCAAGCTCATCCGATGTGATTTGAAATAAATTAAAGATGTTAGTGGTCATACTGAAACTAGGAAATGCATGGGTTTTTATTTTAATCAAATGGTTGTAAATGAGGAAAGCTTTGCTACTGTCTTGAGGGGTCAAGCTAAAATCGTGAAACCTAATTTGGCTAGGGTTGGTTTATTGATTGATGAGTTTGAGAAAAAAAAGAGCTTGAAGTTGAGATGGAAAGTTTGGGTTATCTGGGGGAGTTTCGTGACACTGAGACCCAGAAGCTTGCTAATCTGAATGGAATGTTGACAAGAGATAGGACTTGAATGACTGAACTCCAGTTTCAAGCTTAGATGATGGACCTTTTTTATTAGGCTATAATCTTTAGGGTTGTTAAAATAATGATGACGTAGTTATCTGTTGTTTTTTAATCAATGTTATAATCTTTTGGGTATGATCTTGTAAGCTCTGAATTATTATGGAATATGAAATCTAGTTTCTAGTATGTTATATAACTTGTGTTCTTGTGATTTTAATTTTTGCATTATAGTATTCATGGAAACAAACACTCCCACTTAATTTTTTTAATTTTTTTATTTTTGTTAGATAGACGTAACTGTCGTTTGTCTTTCATTGAAAACATCATCTATCATTTCATTCATCTTTAACAATTTTTATCTCTAATATTTTGAAATCTATCATTTCATTCATCTTTATCAATTTTCTTAACTCTAGTTTTTTTAAAATAAAATTGGGTATTTTCTTTGTAGGTTTTTTTATTGAATCATTAAAGAATCCTAAAACATGTTTGTTTTCTATTTAGCTTTAATTAATTTCTGTTTTTGCTCTTTATAATTAGCATTGGATTTAATTTATCTAATAGCAAGATATAATTAAAAGAAATGGACAGATTTATAACTATGAGTATTTTCAAAATGAAGATAACTTTATTTGAAATGCTACTGAATACAGTTTGTTATGAATAAGCAATTGTTAACATAGGTTGTTAAAAGCTTCCTTGAAAACGATGTTTCGTGTTCGATTTTTTAGCTCAGGATCTTCGTCTTCAGTCATTAAAATATTTAGTCCTTTCGGTGAAGTTACTCTAGATAGTGCTACGTAAAGTTGACCATTGCTAAAAATAGGGTTGGATAAATACACCTACATAGTTGAGTGATTTCCCTTGACTTTTGTTTATAGTCATCGCATAGCAAGGCTGGACAGGAAATTGCCTTCGTTTCATTATAAATAGCCACCGTGTTTGCATAGATGTGAGAGTTATTCTTTGGATAAGAACACTTTCCCCTACGTTGGATCCCGTAAGAATTTGGGCGCGAATGACAAATTGACCTAAATCAGTTATGATCAGTCGTGTCCCATTGCATAATCCCATGTTTGGATTTACATTACGCAAAAGCATAATAGGCAATTTATTTTTCAAATTCAATTCATGAGGTGGCATGCCTGGGAATTTTAAAGAGTTTAGAAACTTAATAGGGTACTGTTGGTGTTGATCTAAAGTGTCTGTAGATCCCTTACACACTTCATCGGCACTATTGTAAGTAACACTTTCATCTGGTAGCTTTTTAAACATATAGTTGTTTATCTCGTCGGCGTCATCATTTCGAGGAGTTAGAATTGAACGCTCCCTAAGATAGTTTTCATCACTTTTCCTAGCTTCAAAATCAAGATAAGATTGATTAACAATCTGTTCTAAATGAGAATTGCAAGCTTGGAGAAGGAAATGCTCTAGAATTTCTATCCACGTTCCTTCTTCTTTCGCTTTTGTTTTTTTGTTGGCAGAATCCTATCACCGACATCTAAAACCCATTTATTGAACTGTTGTTTGCTTCTATCCATCTCGCCTGATGCAGAATATTCATTTACTCGGATACTACATGTAAGAGTAAACACTTTGCAAGAATTCCATAAAGCTGACCAGTTTATGCATGCTTGCACTACTTCAGGCCTTTTTGTTTTGGGTATAACGGGTAAATTTGCCTAAAATCACCTCATAATAAAACTGTTATTCATCCAAACATTTTACTTTTTTTTTCTTCATTTTGTAACCCCAATATATCTGTCAGCGTCTTGTCTAATGCCTCAAATGCATATTTTTGAGTCATAGGCGCTTCGTCCCAAATAATCAACTCTACATACTGCATTAATTATGCCAAATGTGTGTCTTGTTTGATACCACATGTGCTATTTTCCATTAATTCAAGTGGTATCATGAACCTGCTGTGAGCCGTTCTCCCGCCTGGTAGGAGCAATGAAGCAATCCTTGGCTCAATTTAAAAGCTCATATTAGTTTTGAGTTTGTTACAGAAAAACATGATAGATATACGTCATTTAAGTCTTATAAAGTATTTCATTAAAAGCATATGAGTTACAAACCTGAAGAAGCAACAACAAGCACAATTTTACGTTCTGGTCGTAACCTTGATATGAGTGTCCTGTATAAAAAAGTCTTTCATGTTCCTCCAGGTCCATACACGAAGTAAGATTGTCCCTTCTCTTTACTTACAAAATCAATAACTTCTTCGTAGATAGCTGATGAGATGGCATTTATACATGATCTCATCGTTCTTTTCGGGCTTTAAATAGATTAAAATGTCATAAAATACCATATATATGCTTGTGTTTGTTTACTTGTGTATTTTAGGTATAGATATCGTGAAAAAGACAAAAGATCACAAGTTACAAGGAAAAACGGACACGAGAAACGAAGCCGTACAAAGAACCGGGCCCTAATCATGAAAATTCAACAAATACCCTTGAAGACTTGAAGACAAACAAGCTTGATCCTCAATTATTGAAGAAATGACACTTAAAACCCTTGTGTATTAATAATTACAAGTTTGGTCCCTTAAGTTTGTCAAAATTACACAAATGGTCCTTCAACTTTAAAGAAATGACAAGATTGGTCCCTCAACAATTCCAAATTGTCAATTATGGTCCTTCATCAAGCCAAAGATACATTGAAGACCTTTGAAGATCAAGAATGTCCAAGATCAGCCCCTGAAATATCTCAAAATGGTAAAAATAACCCTTGTAAACCTTTTTCCAAAAGTTTGTGCCAAAACTGCCAATGTGTGAAAGTTATTAACAAAGGAAAATACGTTTTAGGGCTGAAAAACTTATTATACCAAAAATCCCAAAACACAAGGACCTAAGTTGCCAAGTTCAAACTTTCAAACCTGAAAAATGCGCCAAACAACTCTTTTCCCCCAATTTCGGATCAAAGTTACTACTATTCACCCTTCTTCACCCCCAGATTTTACACCACTTAAACTTAGGGTAAAAACCAATTCCCTTTGCACACACTTGATTCACATGTGCAGAAACCTATCCCACACCAAAAACCCTCACTCCCACTCACAATGGACCCACCCCCAATTCCTTTTCCACCAATCAAAATGCTACTTACCCTCCAAGTTATCTGACGTGTCCAAATCAACAGCTAAGGATCAATGCTTCATTCCAAAGCTAAAATGAACATCCAGGATCATTTTGGACAGCTCACACCAAGAAAACGTCTAGAAGGACTTAGGGCATTTAGGGAATTTCACTTCTAGGGTTTGTGAATAGTGTAGCCAGGCATTTGCCTATAAAAGGAGACCTCAACATGTGAGAGTCCCTTTGTTCCAGTTTTAGGCTATCAATCTTTGTAATTCCTTTTTATGAAATAAAGTTTGAATTTCTTAAAATTTTGAGTTCTAATCTGTTATTTATAAAAGTTTGGTGTTTGAGTAGCCTAATTCTGAGTTCTATTTGATTGTTTAGACCTTCCTTAACCTTGTGGTTAAGGCACGTCTAGGTTTGAAAGGTTTTCAAGGTTCAAAAGCCTTGAAGTCCTTGTTTCTGAATTTGGCTATTATTTGTGTACTAACCCTTAGCCTTAAGCCTTGAGTTCTTTCAAGCTTGTTGAAACCAAGCCTGAGAAGGATTCTAAGCCTTTGGTTGAGTTTGTTTGTTGCTTGTGTTGAAGAAATATCATAATCAAAGCCTTGTTCTGCTTTGAACATCAGCAGGCTTTGATCATCTTTGTTGAAGTACCTTGGTCTTGTTCTAGTTGTTGAACAAGGTCCAAGGAGCATTGCTGGCCTTCCTAGGATGTTGTGGAAGGCAGGTATAATCTCTTGGTTAAGATTCCCCTAAAAATTTCATGTTTATGGCTGTTTTAAATTTGATGCTTTGATTTTGAGTATTGGTGTTTGTGCTGGTGATTTTTGAGTTTGATTGTGTTAGTTGCTATTGTTTAAGTGTTTTTGATCATTAAAATCAGTAGGTTATTAGTTAAAATCACAAGTTTCTTTGTTAAGTGGTAGATTAAGGAGTGTTTGGGATTACTGCATAAGTTGGATTTGTGGTTTGCTAAGTGCTTGTTTTGTGTAAGCAAGAGTTGGTATCTGTTGTTTGGGTGATATTGTTCATCTGTTTGCAGGTTTTGAGGTTTTGAACACATTGATTCTTGATTTGGCTATAAAATCTTTAAAACTTGGTAAAATTGGATAGGATTTTGAGGACACCTAGATCTAGGCTTAGGCTAGGGCTAACAAGTGCTAAATCATAGTTAATCACACCAGGGTAGAAGGATTTGAGGCTTGAATTTGGATCAAGTGTCAAGTATATCAGCAAACTTGTTTCTGCATATGTTCATTGTTCATCAGTAACTACTAGTGCTTTGATCTTGTTATTTACTTTGATTCAATGTTTGATTCTTGTTGCTTTGTGTTTGTTGTTAGTTTATATAGCTTGTGTATGCATCCTGTTAAGTTTGGTTGGCTTATTGTGGTTAAATCTGCTTATTAAGTGCTTAACTGCTTATTTCCATATCTGGTGCATATCTGGCAACTGTTTGGCTTATTGTGGCTTATTGTGTGAACCATTTTGTGATCTTATTGTTGCTATTGACTCCTTGTGATTCACTGATCACAAGGTGCCCTTGTTTCCAATTGAATCAAACCAGAACTCTCATATAAGCTTGGTCAATTAGTCAAAGCAGTGGGAACTCCTTTCCCCTGCTAGTTACCACTGCTAGTGTAAATTTGGTGTCAGCTTATCAATAAGCTATAATAGCTTATTCCAACCAGCAACAACTTTGTTTTTGTAATAGGTGCTCATATTTTGACCTATTTGTTCATACTGGAGCATTTGGGTGGTTGACTTTAGGGTTTGACTAGAAAACCAACTCCTTTGACTTTTACATAAGTTCATTTGTGCTTATTCTGGCTTATTGGTTGTGCTTATTGGATTTTTGTTGATTGATTTTGCTTATTGAGTCCATTTGAAAGCTTTTGCAAGTTAAATCAAGTCCTGAGGTGCATTATTTCTCAAACCCGACTATTTTGTCGTTTTGTGAAATAATACATTGCTTATTTCTGGCTTATTGAGTGAGCTTTTTCAAAAATTCTTTTTACAGATCTCATAAGCATCCCAAAATAAGGTTGTGTGTCAAATTAGAGCTTATGGCATTAGCTTATGGCTTAATGGGCTGAAAAGCCCAATAAGAATAAGCTCAGTGTTCAATAAGCTGTGATAAGCTCATTTTTAGCTTTTGGGTCTTTAGAGTTTTGTTTTTAGAATTAAATTTTAAGTCAGATAGGGCTTTTCTAAGTCAATTGGGCCAAGTTTGACTTTTTGGGCCCAAAAGCCCATTTGTGTTGACTGAATTTGGATTTGGCCCATTTGAGGGCCCATTAGGGGTATTTTGGTAATTTCAACTTGATTTTCTGATTATTTAGGTTAAAATAAACTAGTTTGCAAGTTTTTAGATTTTTTATAATTTTTGGATTTTTAATATTATTTTATTATTATTTTATTATTATTTTTAAAATTTCACATTTTCCAACTTTTTACATTTTTCTTAGGTTAAATACATTAAAATAAGAATTTAGCAACTTTTAGAATAATTTTATCTCTTTTAGATTAATTTTTATAATTATTTTAAGTTTTAATAGTTTTTAAATCATTTTAAATAGTTTTTATTAGTTTAAAATTTTCTAAAAATAGTTTTTAATCTTTTTAGGTCATTTTAGAGTTTTACCAATTAAAAAATCTTTATTTGGGCTTTTTGATAATTTATCTGATTTTTAGGGCTTTAATTAGCATTTAAAAATTTAATATTTAATTATTTAAAAGGTTTGAAAAAGTTTTGATCATTGGTAAACTCTTAGTTTATTTAATTTGATTTTTGGTGAATTTTTGGTAATTTTTAGAATTTATTTTTATTTTTGTGGTTTTTAAGGTTCTACGTTTTAACTTTCTAGTAGTGTTAATTTTTATTTTTACGTCTTCGTCATTTTCTTTTCTCATCCCCTTCTAAACCAAATATTAATTACAAATCTTGAACATCTTAGTCATACACATATACCTCCTTGGGAAACGAACTTTCATTTCATTAAGGGTCATTAGTGTTGATTTTTCCTAAATCATCACTCAATACTTACCGCTCATTTACGCTCTTTTGTTTTCCTAAACAAGAGGTGTAATTTACCACAATCATTTTGGCGCCGCTGCCGGGGAGGTGTGTCGTGATTAATTTGCATCGTTGTTTTTAATATTAACCAAATAGTATTTGTATTAGTAAAACTCTACTAATACGTATTATCGGTTTTCTTGGTTTTTCTTGTACAAATATTATTACTATATTGTATTAAGTATCACAATAAATTCACAATATCTCCAAAAGTGTGAAAACACAACCTTAATTGGGATTTCATCACTCAATTTTTGTATTCGAATCTCAAACAAAAAGAAAAAGGCAAAAATAGATAAATACTTTCGTGAAGCTCGATTTTGAAAGATACAAACTATAAGGTGGGTATAAGGCGGGTATTATAAAATATACCCTAAGGAAAAAGGCTCTTAAGTGCTTCGCGCCGCCTCCTTTCCCCGCTTGCTTGTGAGTATTTTGAGATTGAAGGCTAATCGAGGGTTTTGCCGCCCAAAGTATTATTACGTATAATATATTTGCTTGGTTTCTTTGTGATTAAAACCTCTTGAACAATTTGGTTTTCACCAAAGTTCTAAAGTCATTTGAAGGCGTTCACTCCACGTGATCGTTTTCATTCCTTTGAGGCTTCTTTAATCAAGAGTTTGATTCGAGGAGAGATTTTGTAGATTGTTGTCTACGAAGATACACCAAAATCCAAAAAAATTAAATATCATCAAAAACACAAAAAAAATTGAAAATCCACAAAACACCCAAAAAGAATCTTCTTTGCTCACCTCCGATTCTTCGTGAAGTTTATGATCACTCGTAATCAAGCAAAACGAGCTCGTAAACGATTTCAAAAGCAAGCCAATCAAGAGACGTTGATTGTTGAACAACCTCCAATTGTTGAACCTATTGTAGAACAAGAAGTCGTCATGGCTAATCGTACTATGATGGAGTTGCTACAAGCACCCACCGAGGGTTTTGGAGAGGCTATTGTGATTCCCGCCATCCTTGCGGAGAATTTCGAGATTAAGACGGGTTTAATGTCGATGTTGCAAGCAAATAAGTTTAGAGGTCATGAGAAAGACAACCCGCATTACCATATTAGGAATTTTAACCGTCTCACCGCCACTAGCAAATTTAAGGATGTTCCACATGACGCCATTAAGATTATGTTGTTTCCATACTCGTTGGATGGACCCGCAAAAATTTGGCTCGAGAAAGAACCGCCAAATTCGATTTTGACATGGGCCGATCTCGTTTCTAAATTTGTGAACAAGTTTTTTCCACCATCTAAAACAACACACTTGAAAAATGAGATTTCACGATTTGTGCAAAGAAATAATGAAAGTTTTTCAATGGCATGGGAACGATTTAAAGAAATGTTACATGAATGTCCACACCATGATTTTACGGAATTGCATCAAGTGGATACTTTTTATAATGGGCTTAATGATCATGAACGAGATTATCTGAATGCCGCCGCGGGTGGTAATTTTTTGTGCAAGACGACAAATGAGGCTTTACAAATCATCGAGAATAGATCTAAGGTTTATAACCCTCGTAACACACCGAGTGTTGCCAATATGGGTTCGTCATCTTCGTCACAATCGTCTCGTAGCATTAATGCCTTACATGATGAAGCTAATGAGGAAAATCGGTTTTTTGATAGATTTTCTAATCTTATGTCCCATTGGAAGGCTCAAGAAGCTTCCAATTCCGCTTCGGTTAAAGCGGTTGCTAAGAGTTGTTTATCTTGTGGGGGAGCTCATGATCTTTTCGAGTGCATTACCGCGATGGTAACACTTCGAGTGCTTATGTAGCAACAGGAACTTACAACCAAAATGGTCAAGGTTCCCGCCCAAATCAAGCTCCACCAAACCAAAATGTTAACAATTATCGAAACAACAACCAAGGTAATTACCAAGGCAATTCACGCAATTACAACAAAGGGAATTATCAAAGTGGGAATGGACAAATTTCTAATCAAAACCAAAACCGTGATTTTCAAAACACTACACAAGGTTTTCAAAATGCTCAAACTAAAAATTTGCAAGGAGAATTTTTGGATTATGCTAAAGCAAATGATGCTAAATTTGATAACATGCAACGTGAGATGATTAGCTTAAGATCCGAGTTGAAAAACGAGTTAAAAAATGAACTTGCTAATGAACTCAAAACTCATGCAAACAAAATGGAAGGAAATGTCCAACGTCTTCAACAAAACCAACAAAAGATGGAATTAGGACAACATGAGATTAAGCAAGAGTTATTAAAAGCGGATGCTAGGCAATCAAAATTTGAGGACCGAATGGCTAAGATGTTTGAAGCAATCATGTGTAAACCCTCTTCCTCGGGTGGTCTTCCTAGTGATACCATTGCAAACCCGAAGGGAGAAATGAAGGTTATTACTACACGAAGTGGTAAAACTTTCAAGGAACCAATCTCTCGTCCAAGTACTTCTACGGAGAAGGAAATCGAGAAAGAACCCGAGGTGATGGTCGAAAAGGAGCACATTACAATCCCACGAAGTACCGCTCAAACCACGCCTACGGTTGAACCAATACCAATTGTGGAACCCGAGTTTCCTAGGCCGTTGCCTAATGACCAACCCACACCACCTTTACCCTACCCTTCGAGACGAAACAAAGAGAAAATGCAAGAACGTAACAAACAACAAATCGAGCTTTTTATAAAAATGTTTCAACAAGTGCATTTTGATGTGAGTTTAGCCGACGCGTTGTTGTATATGCCTCGTTTCGCTTCCACTTTTAAAAGTATGATGAGCGATAAGGAAAAGCTTTCAAAGCTTGCTAATTGTTCTTCGGTTTATCTTAACCGCATACCGGAAAAAGTTGGTGATCCCGGAAAGTTTCTCATTCCTTGTGGCATACAAGATATGAAAGAATGCCTTGCCTTGGCCGATCTTGGTGCGAGCATTAATTTGATGCCATTTTCCATTTGGAAATCGCTTTCGCTTCCGGCTCTCATTCCTTCGAACATGTCCATCGAGATGGCCGATCATTCTACGATTATGGCATGTGGAGTAGCCGAAGATGTTTTCGTGAAAGTGGGGAAGTTCTACTATCCCGTTGATTTTATAGTAGTTGACATCCCCGCGGATCCTCAAGTTCCTCTAATTTTAGGTCGTTCATTTTTAGACACTTCGAGATCGCTTATCGATGTTCATGCGAGAACTATCACTTTGAGATTCAACGAAGAGGAACTTGTTATAAACGCTACTCAAAACTCGAAACCTTCTCATGTTTATGCAATCGCTACCATTAATCACATTGACATCGTTGATGTGGTTTGCGATGAGTTTTCACAAGAAGTGTTACGTTTTTCCGATAGCTCGTCTAGTGGCAATCCCACTATTTTGGATCCGATTCTTGCTAATTCCACACCAAATCTCACTCCATTCCAAGGAGGCGATCTCACTTCAAATGAAATTGACAATGAAGATGAGGTGTTGATTAGTGATGAAATTTCTATTCCACCATTTCTTTCGCCGATGGAAGTTATGAGTGTTGAACCAAAATCTTCAATCGAGGAACCACCTATCCTTGAATTGAAAGATCTTCCTTCTCACCTTGAATACGCATTCTTGGAAGGTGATGACAAGTTGCCGGTTATTATTGCAAAAGGTCTTGCTAATAATGAAAAAACCGAGCTCTTGAAAGTTCTTAAGGCTCATAAAGGGGCAATTGCGTGGAAAATATCCGACATTAAGGGCATTGACCCAAAATTTTGTACTCACAAGATTTTAATGGAGGAGGACTACAAACCCGCAATTCAAAGTCAAAGAAGGGTGAATCCCAAAATTCACGATGTCATTAAAAAGGAGGTCCTTAAACTCCTTGACGCGGGAATGATTTATCCTATATCCGATAGCCCATGGGTGAGCCCAATCCATTGTGTCCCTAAAAAGGGAGGAATGACCATTGTGCCTAATGAAAACAACGAGTTAATTCCCACTCGTGTTGTGACCGGTTGGAGGGTGTGTATTGACTACCGAAAGTTAAATGACGCCACTCGTAAAGACCACTTTCCTTTGCCCTTCATGGATCAAATGTTGGAGCGACTTGCGGGAAATGAGTTCTATTGCTTTTTAGATGGTTTTTCCGGTTACTTTCAAATCCCTATCAACCCTCGTGATCAAGAAAAAACTACTTTTACGTGTCCTTATGGAACGTTCGCTTATCGTAGGATGCCTTTCGGACTTTGTAATGCACCCGGTACGTTTCAACGGTGTATGATGGCGATTTTTCATGATATGATCGAGAAGTCGATGGAAGTGTTTATGGATGACTTCTCGGTGTTTGGTAATTCGTTCACGTCATGTTTATCTAATCTCGAGCAAATGTTAAAACGTTGTGAAGAAACCAATCTTGTGCTTAATTGGGAAAAATGTCATTTTATGTGTAAACAAGGAATCGTCTTAGGACATAAGGTGTCGAAGGCGGGGATTGAGGTCGATAAAGCTAAGGTAGACGTCATCGCCAAGTTACCTCATCCCAAAACCGTTAAGGGAGTTAGGAGTTTCCTAGGCCACGCGGGCTTTTATCGTCGTTTCATCAAGGACTTTTCGAAAATCTCTCGTCCTGTGACACACCTTCTCGAGAAGGATGCTCCTTTTAACTTCAATGAGGATTGTGTTAAGGCTTTCGAAACTCTCAAAAGGAAACTTACCGAAGCTCCCATTCTTGTTGCTCCTAATTGGGAATTACCCTTTGAAATCATGTGCGATGCAAGTGATTATGCTATAGGGGCCGTCTTAGGGCAACGTTATGACAAGCATTTCCGTCCTATCCACTATGCTAGTAAGACGATGACCGAGGCTCAATTAAAGTACACCACAACGGAAAAGGAATTCCTTGCCGTGGTCTATGCTTTTGAGAAATTCCGACCTTATCTCGTCTTGACTAAAAGCATCGTGTATACCGACCATTCGGCTATCAAGTATCTCTTAGCTAAGAAAGATGCTAAGCCGAGATTGCTTCATTGGATGCTCCTCCTCCAATAATTTGATGTCACCGTGCTTGACAAAAAAGGAGCCGAGAATCTAGCGGCCGATCATCTCTCTCGTCTAGAAGATCCTCACAAAGATGTTTTCGAGAACAAGGAAATCACCGAAACATTTCCTCTTGAGACTCTCGGTGTAGTAAAATTCTAAAGACACAACCCCATGGTTTGCCGACATTGCAAATTACCATGCGGGCAATTTCATAATCAAGGGTATGACAACACAACAAAAACGAAAATTCTTTCGTGACGTCAAGTTCTATTTTTGGGACGACCCTTATCTCTTTCGGATTTGTGCGGATCAACTCGTTCGACGTTGTGTGTTTGGTGCCGAAGCTTCTAATATCCTTAGAGCTTGTCACGAGGGACCCACGGGAGGTCACCACGGTGCTAACCTCACGGCTAAGAAAGTGTTCGATGCCGGTTTCTTTTGGCCTTCTATCTATCGTGATGCACACGCACTTGTAAAGTCGTGTGATTCGTGCCAACGTCAAGGAAAATCGTCTCAACATGATGAAATGCCGCAAAACATAATTCAAGTGTGTGAGATTTTCGACATATGGGGAATAGACTTTATGGGGCCGTTCCCATCGTCTCATGGCAACAAATATATCCTCGTCGCGGTGGACTACCTTTCTAAGTGGGTGGAAGCTAAGGCTTTGCCTACTAATGATGCTCGTGTGGTAGTGAAGTTTTTGAAGCAACTATTCTCTCGGTTCGGAACCCCTCGTGCTATTATAAGCGATCGTGGAACCCATTTTTGTAATGACCAATTCGAAAAGGTTCTAAAGAAATATGGAGTTACTCATCGTCTTTCTACGGCTTATCACCCGCAAACGAGTGGGAAAGTCGAGGTTTCGAACCGAGCTTTGAAGAGGATTTTAGAAAGGTCAATTGGTGAAAACCGTGCTTCATGGTCCGACAAACTCGATGACGCTTTATGGGCCTTTAGGACCGCTTATAAGACACCTATCCGTTGCACTCCTTATAAGTTAGTCTACGGGAAGAATTGTCATTTGCCCATTGAGTTGGAGCACAAGGCATATTGGGCCCTTAAGCATGCAAATTTTGACTTGAAGACCTCGGGAGATCACCGGAAAATACAATTGAATGAATTGGATGAATTAAGAGATAATGCTTATGAAAATTCATTAATTTTTAAAGAAAAGACTAAAAAGTTTCATGATTCAAAGATTAAAAACCGGGTTTTTAACGTTGGTGATCAAGTGTTGCTTTTTAACTCTCGTCTTAAGATATTTTCCGGGAAATTGAAATCTCGTTGGTCGGGTCCGTTCACCATTACACAAGTGTTTCCATATGGGACCATTGAGCTAGCTCAAGATGATGGTCCTAATTTCAAGGTGAATGGAAATAGGCTTAAGCACTACTTTGGTGGGGAAATTCCTTCGATGGTTGCCCTCGACCAAGTCACCTTCCCCAATGATAATTAACATTGAGGGGATCGAGTCTAGCTCATGACTCGGTAATCAAAAACGAGGTGCCTCGTGGGGGAGATCCCATGCTTATCTTTTATGCTCACTATTCACTAATAAGGGGACGTGTACCCTTTCAACTCGTTGTCTCGTGGTTGTTTGTGATTGTGTTATCTAGATCATCATCATCATCTACGATTGAATACTCTCGTGTTCGTTTACGTGAGCCTCCATCGTTCGTTTGAAGAAGTTTTTCACGAATCCATGACATATCCTTTATTGTTCTAACAATTATCTTTTAGCATACTTAATAAACGGCTTTAGATATATTGTTGATCACCCTTTCCATGCTAGATCCTAAACATTCGACTCTTCGTCTCTAGTATGGGGGTGCTCCACCTTTAGACTCGAAACATTGAGGACAATGTTTACTTTTAGTATGGGGGGTGAATAGGTACTTGCTTTGCTACGCCCTCACGCTTTCCAACTTTCAATGTTTTGCTAATAAGGCTAAAAATGGCCAAATTTTAAAATTTTTCTTAGTTTTATTAAGTGTTTTTAAGACACGAATGTATATTTTCCGTTGGGTAGAATAAGAGTTAATTTTTGACTTGATGGGCATTTGGAGCCATTTACATTCCTTAACCCGCTCAATTCAAGTTTTGCTAGACTTTTATATAGGGAGCTTTAAAACGCGAAAGTCTTAATTCATTCGGGTTAAGAACAAGAACTTTTCGCAAGTTCCTATAATTGATTCTAGAAAGTCACTTATCAAGGGAACTATAAAACGCATTTTCTAAGCTTGAAAAAGTCCAAGAAAGTACAAGATCCTATAGGTGGCTTGAAAACCCAAAACTTTGATTTGATATAGTCTTAATGAAAGCTAATCCAAATTTGGCTTAATTTTGACTTGCATGGCTAAGTATTCACGAGTCTCTTTAATTAGAGGTCTTTATATAGTGAAGAACGAGAAATGATAGAGTTAGACAAGTGATCATGCTAAACGTAGAACATGAAAATGTTCTTTCAAAAACTCATATGTTTTTAATTGTGGCTTTTTATTCCCATAAGATCAATGCATTAGGAATAAATCATAATTGCAATAAGTAAGGTCATGCGATTTGAAAGGTTACTTAGCCTCTAGCGCAAGATCGTTTAAAAGTTGCTCGGGGTTGAATAGAGTTCATAGCCAAGGCATAACTTATTGAAGCGGGACGCGAAGATTGGCAATTATCCAAAAAGGCCCTAACAAGGCATGAGGAGCTCTATTTTTGCTAAAGATCCAAAGATGATGTGAAGTATCATTATTCCTAAATCAATATGAAGGATCGAGACACACGACGAGAAGCAATTACTCCCCTAAAGATCATGGAGAAAGTCTATCCAAAAAGACCCTAACAAGGTATGAGGATAAATATATCCAAGTCCGAAAAGGAGGCGGATCGTTGTATATCAAAATCCAAAGTAAAGATTGAAGAAAAATGATGAAGTCGTGGTCCAATATGAAGAATCTCTCAAAAACGTCAAGTGAAGAAATTCCAAATATATGAAGAGAAGACCATAATTTCAAGAACGTCTTCCCAAGATTTGAAGTATGAAGTACATGCCAAATATCGGTCCGAGAAAGGTCTCAAATCGTGAAACGAGTTATGCCAAGATATGAACTTAAGGAGATACACGAGAAGCCGTTTTAAAAGATTTTGTCCTTCGGCTAACTATTGATCAAATCGTGCTACTTTGCTTTCGGACTAATAACTACTCAAATAAGTCAATATGAATCACTTGTGATCCATGACAAATAGATAAAAAATGCTAGTAACCCATTTCCTTTTATAATAACTAGGATTGCGGGGAGAAAAAGTATTACACAATTTGGACGTATGAGTAGTGTTAGCATCGTGACTTGTACCAACAATGATCTCGTTTTTGCACTTAGCATGGAATGTATGACAATCAAGGATGACGAAGTTTACTCTAAGGGACATTTACTTGTTTCTATTCTTTGACCCTAAAAGTCACTTTTTGTGATGAAAATCATACTTTATGTCTTTACACATCTTCGTAGTATGTTGCAAGTCTTTTACTTTTCAATAAAGGTTAATAAAATTGAACTTTGGTGATGCTTAGATACTTTATTCTAGCATTGCGTGAGGGCACAGCAATGGCTTAGTATGGGGGAGTGATGAGATGGCATTTATACATGATCTCATCGTTCTTTTCGGGCTTTAAATGCATTAAAATATCATAAAATACCATATATATGCTTGTGTTTGTTTACTTGTGTATTTCAGGTATGGATATCGTGAAAAAGACAAAAGATCACAAGTTACAAGGAAAAACGGACACGAGAAACGAAGCCGTACAAAGAACCGGGCCCTAAACATGAAAATTCAACAAATACCCTTGAAGACTTGAAGACAAACAAGCTTGATCCTCAATTATTGAAGAAATGACACTTAAAACCCTTGTATATTAATAATTACAAGTTTGGTCCCTTAAGTTTGTCAAAATTACACAAATGGTCCTTCAACTTTGAAGAAATGACAAGATTGGTCCCTCAACAATTCCAAATTGTCAATTATGGTCCTTCATCAAGCCAAAGATACATTGAATACCTTTGAAGATCAAGAATGTCCAAGATCAGCCCCTGAAATATCTCAAAATGGCAAAAATAACCCTTGTAAACCTTTTTCCAAAAGTTTGTGCCAAAACTGCCAATGTGTGAAAGTTATTAACAAAGGGAAATACGTTTTAGGGCTGAAAAACTTATTATACCAAAAATCCCAAAACACAAGGACCTAAGTTGCCAAGTTCAAACTTTCAAACCTGAAAAATGCGCCAAACAACTCTTTTCCCCCAATTTCGGATCAAAGTTGCTACTATTCACCCTTCTTAACCCCCAGATTTTACACCACTTAAACTTAGGGTAAAAACCAATTCCCTTTGCACACACTTGATTCACATGTGCAGAAACCTATCCCACACCAAAAACCCTCACTCCCACTCACAATGGACCCCACCCCCAATTCCTTTTCCACCAATCAGAATGCTACTTACCCTCCAAGTTATCTGACGTATCCAAATCAACAGCTAAGGATCAATGCTTCATTCCAAAGCTAAAATGAACATCCAGGATCATTTTGGATAGCTCACACCAAGAAAACGTCTAGAAGGACTTAGGGCATTTAGGGAATTTCACTTCTAGGGTTTGTGAATAGTGTAGCCAGGCATTCGCCTATAAAAGGAGACCTCAACATGTGAGAGTCCCTTTGTTCCAGTTTTAGGCTATCAATCTTTGTAATTCCTTTTTATGAAATAAAGTTTGAATTTCTTAAAATTTTGAGTTCTAATCTGTTATTTATAAAAGTTTGGTGTTTGAGTAGCCTAATTCTGAGTTCCATTTGATTGTTTAGACCTTCCTTAACCTTGTGGTTAAGGCACGTCTAGGTTTGAAAGGTTTTCAAGGTTCAAAAGCCTTGAAGTCCTTGTTTCTGAATTTGGCTATTATTTGTGTACTAACCCTTAGCCTTAAGCCTTGAGTTCTTTCAAGCTTGTTGACACCAAGCCTGAGAAGGATTCTAAGCCTTTGGTTGAGTTTGTTTGTTGCTTGTGTTGAAGAAATATCATAATCAAAGCCTTGTTCTACTTTGAACATCAGCAGGCTTTGATCATCTTTGTTGAAGTACCTTGGTCTTGTTCTAGTTGTTGAACAAGGTCCAAGGAGCATTGCTGGCCTTCCTAGGATGTTGTGGAAGGCAGGTATAATCTCTTGGTTAAGATTCCCCTAAAAATTTCATGTTTATGGCTGTTTTGAATTTGGTGCTTTGATTTTGAGTATTGGTGTTTGTGCTGGTGATTTTTGAGTTTGATTGTGTTAGTTGCTATTGTTTAAGTGTTTTTGATCATTAAAATCAGTAGGTTATTAGTTAAAATCACAAGTTTCTTTGTTAAGTGGTAGATTAAGGAGTGTTTGGGATTACTGCATAAGTTGGATTTGTGGTTTGCTAAGTGCTTGTTTTGTGTAAGCAAGAGTTGGTATCTGTTGTTTGGGTGATATTGTTCATCTGTTTGCAGGTTTTGAGGTTTTGAACACATTGATTCTTGATTTGGCTATAAAATCTTTAAAACTTGGTAAAATTAGCTAGGATTTTGAGGACACCTAGATCTAGGCTTAGGCTAGGGCTAACAAGTGCTAAATCATAGTTAATCACACCAGGGTAGAAGGATTTGAGGCTTGAATTTGGATCAAGTGTCAAGTATATCAGCAAACTTGTTTCTGCATATGTTCATTGTTCATCAGTAACTTCTAGTGCTTTGATCTTGTTATTTACTTTGATTCAGTGTTTGATTCTTGTTGCTTTGTGTTTGTTGTTAGTTTATATAGCTTGTGTATGCATCCTGTTAAGTTTGGTTGGCTTGTTGTGGTTAAATCTGCTTATTAAGTGCTTAACTGCTTATTTCCATATCTGGTGCATATTTGGCAACTGTTTGGCTTATTATGGCTTATTGTGTGAACCATTTTGTGATCTTATTGTTGCTATTGACTCCTTGTGATTCACTGATCACAAGGGTGCCCTTGTTTCCAATTGAATCAAACCAGAACTCTCATATAAGCTTGGTCAATTAGTCAAAGCAGTGGGAACTCCTTTCCCCTGCTAGTTACCACTGCTAGTGTAAATTTAGTTACCAACTCCTTTGACTTTTACATAAGTTCATTTGTGCTTATTCTGGCTTATTGGTTGTGCTTATTGGATTTTTGTTGATTGATTTTGCTTATTGAGTCCATTTGAAAGCTTTTGCAAGTTAAATCAAGTCCTGAGGTGCATTATTTCTCAAACCCGAATATTTTGTCGTTTTGTGAAATAATACATTGCTTATTTCTGGCTTATTGAGTGAGCTTTTTCAAAAATTCTTTTTACAGATCTCATAAGCATCCCAAAAGAAGGTTGTGTGTCAAATTAGAGCTTATGGCATTAGCTTATGGCTTAATGGGCTGAAAAGCCCAATAAGAATAAGTTGAGTGTTCAATAAGCTGTGATAAGCTCATTTTCAGCTTTTGGGTCTTTAGAGTTTTGTTTTTAAAATTAAATTTTAAGTCAGATAGGGCTTTTCCAAGTCAATTGAGCCAAGTTTGACTTTTTGGGCCCAAAAGCCCATTTGTGTTGACTAAATTTGGATTTGGCCCATTTGAGGGCCCATTAGGGGTATTTTGGTAATTTCAACTTGATTTTCTGATTATTTAGGTTAAAATAAACTAGTTTGCAAGTTTTTAGAATTTTTTATAATTTTTGGATTTTAAATATTATTTTATTATTATTTTATTATTATTTTTAAAATTTCACATTTTCCAACTTTTTACATTTTTCTTAGGTTAAATACATTAAAATAAGAATTTAGCAACTTTTAGAATAATTTTATCTCTTTTAGATTAATTTTTATAATTATTTTAAGTTTTAATAGTTTTTAAATCATTTTAAATAGTTTTTATTAGTTTAAAAATTTCTAAAAATAGTTTTTAATCTTTTTAGAGTTTTGCCAATTAAAAAATCATTATTTGGGCTTTTTGATAATTTATTTGATTTTTAGTGCTTTAATTAGCATTTAAAAATTGAATATTTAATTATTTAAAAGGTTTGAAAAAGTTTTGATCATTGGTAAACTCTTAGTTTATTTAATTTTATTTTTGGTGAATTTTTGGTAATTTTTAGAATTTATTTTTATTTTTGTGGTTTTTAAGATTCTACGTTTTAACTTTCTAGTAGTGTTAATTTTTATTTTTACGTCTTCGTCATTTTCTTTTCTCATCCCCTTCTAAACCAAATATTAATCACAAATCTTGAACATCTTAGTCACACACATATACCTCCTTGGGAAACGAACTTTCATTTCATTAAGGGTCATTAGTGTTGATTTTTCCTAAATCATCACTCAATACTTATCGCTCATTTACGCTCTTTTGTTTTCCTAAACAAGAGTGTAATTTACCACAATCAATGGCCATTTGTTCTGGATTTAATTGAGAATGAAGCTTATCATGCTCAACTTTGTTTTCTTTCATATCAAAATTCATTACTTCTCTTATCAAACGATTATCCATAGATGTTAGCAAACTTGTATTCGGACGTGGCATATCTTGGAAATCTGCCAATGATCGGCCATTTCGATTAAGCAGGGATTCAATCTCCACTAAACAGTAATTTTTAATTTGTTCGTCTTAGAGCTATAGATCAAGATATTTGTAAAGTTTTTCGTTTGTTAAACAAAATATCTTCCGATAATGCTTCCCAATTCTCTTCCCAAAATTTGACAGGTCTGCTCACATCACAAAAAAGTAATATTGTAACAAACAGATCTCGTAGTTGTGTTGCTTCTCCCATTCATGCTACACGTAGTGCTGTGGAAATTCAGCGTACGTCAGTTTTCAAGCATCTTTATCTCGTTTGTTTAATTCAAACCATTTTGTGAACATGGTTGTTTTATTTTCCTCTCGTTGAAGTAGTGCTGGTAAATTCTAGGAGTCACGCAATGTTATTGCGTTTTACTCTGGGAGATGAAAGTTCAGCTTCATTATAGATGGGTAGGAATTTTGAATATCAAAAGAGAATAGCCGCCATACTGCTTCATATGGAGCTATATATCGACAATTCAAATAGTTTTTTATTTTATCAACTACCATTACCTGATCTGGTTCTCCCTCGCCATTGCGTTGAACGTTCTCTTGAACAACAATTGTAGCTCTATCCGGGCCTTTGTTTAAGTATTTGAATAAATACTTAATTGATTTTGACCTGTTACACCATTCAACATTGATGTGGGCCTGATATTTGAGCAGCAGATATCGGTTGTGAGCACCACATTTTGGTTTGTGTATGTGACTTTTCCTTTAAAAATAGTAACTTTTGAATCTCTTCTACGGTAGACCGGGTACCCATCATCATCAAGTATTGTTTCTGCATTAAATTTCTTTGGGTATCGTTTTGAACACTTTCCCTCAATGTTGTATGTCGTGCCTTTACCACACAGTCCATGCAACATAAAATTTGTGACAGCTTTGTATCCATTTGGATCCTGTTTTGGGCATGGCATTTTAGTTGATATGATATCATCAAGTTGACTTGCCGTTTTGCATTTACATTCTTCTTTAAGCCATAGCAGGATATGTGCGTGCGGGAGTCCTCTTTTTTGAAACTCAGTAACATAAACAACTGCAATATAGTAGCCAAATATAGTATTTATCGGGAAAGTATGCTACACATACAATATTTGAAGTAATATATTACATGCTCGGGTTTTGCCAAAATTTTCTTTTCTTGGTTAGATCATCTAACATTTCTGTGAGTTTCATTTTAAAATCCCGAGTTCCAACTTTCGAACGATCGTGTGGTTTTTGGCCAGGAATATCAGTCAAAATTTCTACACTTTCTGGCCATTTAGGACTTGATGTAAAAGTTATAAACAGGTCAAAATTGTCGTATGTTCGGCATAAGGCCATCACATCTTCCTAATTTTGCATCATATATCTTGGGCCTCCTGTGAAGCTTGAGGGAAAAACTATTCTTCTTCCAAGTCCGGTTGCATTCGTGTCTCCTCTTGTAACGGCATCATTCAAATTGTGATAGAGGTCGACTCGCAGGGTATCTTGATTATTTCTCGACCATTTGAGTCTTTGTTCCTCAACAACAGTGAACACATCAACTAAGTATTGTTGAAAAAGGTGTCCACCTTTGAGCACAGTATTCCCATGGTTA
Source organism: Glebionis coronaria (assembly GCA_025667525.1). Classification (NCBI taxonomy): domain Eukaryota; kingdom Viridiplantae; phylum Streptophyta; class Magnoliopsida; order Asterales; family Asteraceae; genus Glebionis; species Glebionis coronaria. The sequence continues at coordinate 554,852,841 of CM046879.1, forward strand.
GTACGATGTTGAATAATTTAGTAGTATTCTTTCATTGTCACAAACCCTCTGTTTGTTTTCCGTACACCCTTGTTGTTACAGTAATGAATCTCCTCATGAAATCCATCTTCATCGTAGGGAAATAATAATGGATATTATAGGGCCATGTAGGATGGATGCAATTATGAGATTCTTTTGGGGCCTTCACATTTACTATTGATCACAATATCCCTAATAGGCTCACCATCCCCAAAATCGTTAGTGATCAAAGCCGCTACTTCAGACACAGTTGGGGCGTTGTATTGCCTTGTAGATTTTCGCTCAGTAAGACGGTGTAACTCAAAATTGACAGATTCATGAGAATGGCACCAATCGCGTGCCATTCAGAATGCTTTTTCAATAGGACTTAATCTGTCCAACATGGATATCAAGTCTGCTAAAATTGTTGCATTCACCCTATCACTTGTCTTGTTATTTAGAAAAGCAGACATCTGGTTCTTGGCTTCATTTTGTGTATCAAAAAATAAAGTGGTGTGTATCTCGGCTAGTGGCCTTCTTGCGGAAGTAGAGAACCAATACGATGATAATTTTGTTGATTTATCCTAAATGTATACAACCCCTTTCCGTTATTTATTGCATGATCTATTCTAGCTCCAAATGATGTAAAGCAGAACATGATGTTATATCTTCTAATCTGTTCTCTAATTTTGATGTATGAGGATTAGAAAAGTCAAGGATGTAGTCTAAAGGTAGTGTTGTTGCTTTGAATTTGGGTAAGAGAATTTTTCCCTCTTGACAACATAAGGAAAATGTTGGATTGACAGCCCTATGACTTTTGTTATTTCTTTCTTCATACCACATCCTGGCATGACAGTTTCGACATTGATAGGATGGAGGTCCAAGGTTACTGTAGGATACAGAAACTCCTAGTTGATGTATATTGAAGGTTAGATTCTTATTTAAATCATAAATGGATATTATATTTGAAATTCTAATATAAACATAAATCACCATTCTATGTTAACCCTGCTTGTTTTGGTACCCTTCTAGGTGTTCGATGACGGGAGGGTCTTGAAACAGTATTTATGGAATATATAAAGGGATAAAAGGTATTATTATTATTTTGAATTGTTTTTTTTAATTTGTAGCTAAATAAAATACTTGTTATTGTTAATGATTTATTGTCTGTAGAAACAGTTCCTATATGATTTTGTCTTAGGTTAGTATTAGTTGCCAATTGTAGTGTGCCTGCTTACATTTTTGCATTATAGTACATGTAAATCATAAGAATATTGAATAAATAAATAAAGTCGGTATTTTACCTCCTTCTTGAATAGCATTGTTTTTTAGTGTCAGACCACAGTAATTCTGCACTGTTCCATCGCGCATGACAGTTGTTTTCGATTGAAAGGTGATGAAATTATTAAGCATGTTGGATAATGAGGGTATATGGCTAGTGTTAGGTTGTCTTATTGTTTGATCAGCATGAACAAAATTTTATGTAGACTAAATAACTAAATGTATGAAAAATAAATTAAAACACACCTTCATTCATAGTGTTTTCAAAACTGTAAGATGATTTACCTGAACATGATGCTTGAGTTTTAAGGGCTGGATTTTGTAATTCAAGCAATTGAATACTTGACCTTTGAAATTATTTAACTTAACTATCATATTTATTGTGGAAATAAAAGATTTATTTAAGAGATTATTAACTGAACAAACTTAAATTAAATCTTGTATAAAATTTTTATATCACTCACAATAATAAGAACTCAAAGTTAGACAAAATTTTATTAATAGTCTTTAACTTGATCATATCACATAAGTTCAAATTCATAAAACAGAAAGTAACATCAGCAAGGAGATAACTTTTTTATTATTAAACTTAACATTTTCACCCTTCATCAATTTTTGCAAGTTCCTCTGAATGTTGATGACAAAATTTCTTTTTTCTCGAGTTGTGGAAAACTTGATGGCAATATCATTCTCTTTCCTGTCAATGTAGCTTTTGTGTATGTTGGTTTCTTTGATTCCTCTACAGAATTGTTGCCAGATGGTATTTTTTGTTGGGATGACATATTTTTGTATTAGATATTTTTATAGATTGTGAGAATTTTATAACATTATAAAGATCCTTTTATAGATACTTAGGATCATGAAAAAACTCATTGCAGTTATAAGAATATAAAGAGAACTTGTAATTAGTACATAACTTACAAAAAGTAAATTAAATGATCATAAATTTAACATTAGTTTAAAAGTAAATTAAATGATCATAACTTTAACATCAGTTTAAATGTTTCATACTTAAGTTTTAAAAACATTAACATCAGTTTAAGTTGATGCAATTCACTATTGTTGTTTCATATTTTGTTTTAAAAACAATAATATACAAAATTAAGATAAAAGTAACTCAAAAACTAAGATTAAATTACTTGAATTCTAGAGCATGCTAAATAATATGAGGATCATACAAAAATCAAACCAAATATAAAAATAGTTCCAAAAAAAACATTGCAAAATTCTTAAAAACCAAAAGTATTTCAAGTTTCTGTTTTATTCCCTAAAAGCTCATCCCATAGCAGTTTCCACCATGTTTTCATCCTTGAAACAAAGAATAGCCTCTACTTCGACTCGTAATCATAGATCATTTTCCTGAAAGAATAATAGACAAAAATAAATTAGTTAATTAAAAGTTAAAATCAAAATATGAGAAAGGATTTTTGAGATAAACCTTCTTGAGTTTTAGTTGATACAGTTCACTATTCTTGTTTCGTACCTAAGTTATAAAAACAATAATATACAAAATTAAGATAAAATTAACTCTGAAATCAAGATTAAATTCCTGGAGTTCTATTGCATGCTAAATAACATGAGGATCATACAAAAATCAAATCAAAAAAGAAAATAGTTCCAAAAAACAAACAATATCCCAAAATTATTAAAAACCAAAAGTAATTTAAGTTTATGTTTTATTTCCTTAAAGCTCATCCGTAAGCAGTTTCCTCTATTTTTTCATTTTTGAAACAAAGAATAGCATCTACTCCGACTCGGAATCATAGATAATTTTCCTAAAAGAATAATAGACAAATTTAATCTAGTTAATTAAAAAGTTAGAATCAAAATAAGAGAAAGGATTTTTGAGATAAACCTTCTCCTTTGATTTGATACTGAAGAGAGTTGGCGTTTTCATCATCCTCATTTTCATTACAAATGGATGTGATTTAATCATCTGTATCATCTATTTGTATGTTGTAACAATACAAAGAACAATAACATGTGAATAATAATTATTTAAAAAGCTATTGTAATATTGTGAAATTCCTTTATATGTTTAACCTTTTAGCTTTTCTATTCTCTGATTTTTTCAGGTGCGGATACGGATGGTTCCTTTGCCAACCTCTTGAACTTTGAACTCTTAACAATGTTAGAAGGAGATTCAGAGGGAGCATCATTGGCTGAACATTCAGTATTATCCATCACCTTATCCGGAACAATCTTCCAACACGTAAAACTTTCATAATTCCCATGTTCAAAGTAAGAGTGAGATTTAAGCTTCAGATTGTGGATGCCACCAATAATATTTAATGAAGCTCGGGGCAAGTTCTGCTCGCCATTACCCACCTGTATACAAAAGTAAATATTGTACTATACTTCAATGAATTATAAATTAAATAATATCATGATACCTCATTCTCAAAGTCACATATTGATTCAGCGGTACAATTGAGCAATTGATTAGCAGCCTCATCAAAAAATACAATCAGTTTAGCTGATGCCTTGTCAGTGACATCCAATTCAAGCCGATACCTACAAATGATTGATCCATAAGTCAATTATAGTAGTATATAATCAACAACTTCTTTAAGTCGCTAGACAATTCATGGTTAAACAAGTACTTACCTTAAAACTAGATACTCTACTGCTTTGCAACATGCATCACACCAGAATCCTCCATCCTTTCGAGTTATACCATTCTTGCAAGTGTCACTACCGCAGGATGGGTAGTTCCACCCTTTTCTTGTCCTAGTATTATCAATCCTGACCCGGCAATGGAAGGTTGTGGTCTGAAAGAGAGCAAGAGAATTTTAATTATTATTAATTGTCATCTAAGTGTAAGTAAAAGTTAACAGGAATAAATATACATCATTTCTCTTGTTGCGCGCCCATATCAATAGATTCTCTAAAGTTCCATTTCTAGGCTAAGAGGGATAAACAAACATAAGTTCCGGACCTAACCCTTCTTCATCATCACTACAACACATGTATAAAATTATAGCAATTATTAGGAAATTTGTGATACATACAATAGTCTATACATGAAAACAAATATTCCATGCTTAATTACTCTTAACTTTTTAGTTCTCTCAAAACAGGAATATGAAGATCATTTAACAAAAGCGTGGAGGAGCTGCTCGATAGTTGTAGCTTATCTAAAAGGTAAATAAAAATAGTTAAGCATGTTTACAATAGTTTGGAAACGCATAATATGTTAGGGAAAATAAATGCTTGCTTACTATTGTATATTTTAGCACTAACTGAAGCCACGACAACTGGAAATAGGCTGAAATGTTTGGTTTTTTTTGTATCAAAGTATCACCAAGGTTTCCCCATATTGTCATACGTATCTGCAAGTTCCTGTTTCAATAAAAGTAAGATTTATTATAATCTGAATAAGGCGTACGATAGTTAACAAATAGACACTATTATTCTAACCTACCATCAGAAAGGTAAAACTCGAGATTTTTTTATCCTGACTTTAAATGGTTAGTTCTCCCAACATTTGTGACATATCCAACAACATCTGTAATTAACAAACTGATACATGAATAAAAGCACAATAAAAATTATAATTAAAAAACACATGAAAAAAATTACCCATAAAGTATTTCCCATCTGTAGGCTCCAGCCTTTCGAGTTCTTCTAATTGAATTGGATGCCTCACAAAGCCAACGGGCTTGACAAAAGATCTTCTTATAGACGTTGAGCCATCAAATTCAAGCATAAATTCATCATATTTGAATATACGGTAACTATCCTTGTTCTTCTTTACAACAAAATCTTTTATTGAATAAACAACCCCTTCTTTTAACCTAATGAAATTATGAGCTATGGTTGCTTTAGCACTGTAGTGCATTGCACGTCCCTACAATAACAATTGGTGAGATTTCATATCATGTAGACAACAATATTTAATATAATCTACAATGTATAACAATGCATTAGTATACATTAGGGATGAGCATTTTGACCCGAATCACGAATCACGAATCCGAACTCGAACAGTTCCCGGAACCGTACCGATTCTCGGTACTCGAATCCCGTTCGGTACGGGATCGGGACTTAGGAATAAGGTGAAAAAAATTTGGGACCACTAATTCAGTACGGGACCGGTACCAAATCGGGAAATTCCCGAAAAATCGGGAAAATCTCGATTTCCCGGAAACGGTACCGATTTTCGTACCGGTACCGATACCCGAATCCCGTTCGGTACGGGATCGGTACATAAATTTTTAGATCGGGAAAAAAATCAGGAGCATTAAATCGGGACGGGATCGGTACCGAGCTCATCCCTAGTATACATAGATAATGTAACACCCCATTTTGATAAATGGAATATCATAGGATAACTATGGCATATAATCAAAGTATACAAGGTAATGTGTAAAACATTAAATGACCATAAAAGAATCTGGAAACAACATCGGATCCACATAAGCTCCACACACGAAAATGAACAAGTATGAATGTAAAGGAAAGGACTAAACGATGTCCAGCAAAACAAAAGTATGTAAATGCATTAAAGAATGAAAGAAAGTTGGCGCCTCATCCCATGCACGTACTCTTAGATTCCTAGATTTTCCTTTTAATACCTGCCGTATTAGGACATGGAAAGAGAAATACGGCTGAGCAATACGCTTAGTATACGGATATATAACAATAGAGTTTAAAGCATAATCATAAGCAAGTAATAAAATAAAATGAATAACATAGCAGCGGAATAAATGTGTCTTATGGAAAACCTGGTTTAAGTTCATAACACTGGTATATATTTCTAAAAAGCCTAATGTTTAGTTTATCTTGAAAATCTGTATTTTAGATATTTTGAGAGCCCATATATGTCATGTTATATCCACGTGCATGAATAATTGAAGGGGTGACCTCGTCATGCAATTAGAGGGTTTGTCTCTAACTAATATATAAAATGAGTTGAGGGATCAGCTCCTGTAACGGATGCAAGGCACACACCACAGTTACCATGAAATCATATTACTTGTCCTAGGATGCACCTATTCGCCCCACATGATAATAATAATACTAGCCAAAACTATAAAGGAACGCTGCGAGCAATCACTCTCACCGCAGAAGAGTCATAACACCGGCATGCATATATATATCTCATGCAATCTAAAATAATCATACATATACTGATGTGTTTAAGACACTTAACTACTGGGGAAAACAAATGGCTGCAAACGGGGAATCCTAATATAGGAAGAGAGATGTCCTTACTGAAGGACGGAATATCCGTACCTTATGTCCAGTAATATGAAGACGGAACAGACGTAGACGATCACTCCAACTTCACAATAGCTACATAAAGAAGGGACATGAATAAGAGTCGATCTTACTCATACATACTTGTTGTTTACTTGTCATGTTCATACTTATTATACTTGTTCTTGTCTTGTCTTATTGTTTCATGTTTTAATCATGTGTTTCTTATAGTTTCATGTGTTTTAGATTCATGTGTTTCATGTTTTAAGTGTTGTCATACTTGTTATAACATAATGAGTAACTTTCTAAAAATAGCAGGTTTCTATATATAGTAACTTTCCAAAAATAGCAGGTTTCCATATATAGTAACTTTCCAAGAATAGTAAGTTTCCTCAAATGGATGTGATTTTATCATATGTATCATCTATTTGAATGTTGTAACAAAACAAAGAACAATAACATGTGAATAATAATTACTTAAACTGATATTGTAATTATTATGAAATTCCTTTATATGTTTAACCTTTAAGCTTTTTTATTCTCTGAGTTTTTGCAGGTGTGGATACGGATGGTTCCTTTGCCAACCTCTTGAACTTTGAACTCTTAACAATCTTAGATGGAGATTCAGAGGGAGCATCATTGGCTGAACATTCAGTATTGACCATCACCTCATCCGGAACAATCTTCCAACACGTAAAACTTTCATAATTCCTATGTTCAAAGTAAGAGTGAGATTTAAGCTCCAGATTGTGGATGCCACCAATAATATTCAATGAAGCTCGGGCAAGTTCTGCTCGCCATTACCCGTCTGTATACAAAAGTAAGTATTATACTATACTTTAATGAATTATAAATTAAATAATATCATGATACCTCATTCTCAAAGTCACATATTGATTCAGCGGTACATTTGACCAATTGATTAGCAACCTCATCAAAAAATACAATCACTGTAGTTGATGCATTAGTATACATAGATACTGTAACACCCCATTTTGATAAATGGAATATCATAGGATAATTATTGCATATCATCAAATCATACAAGGTAATGTGTAAAACATTAAATGACCATAAAAGAATCCGGAAACAACATCAGATCCACATAAGCTCCACACATGAAAATTCACAAGTATGAATGTAAAGGAAAGGACTAAACAATGTCCAGCAAAGAAAAAGTATGTAAATGCATTAAAGAATAAAAGAAAGCTGGCGCCTCATTCCATGCACGTACTCTTGGATTCCTAGCTTTGCCCTTTAGTACCTGCCGTATTAGGACATGGAAAGAGAAATACGGCTGAGAAATACGCTCAGTGTACGGATATATAACAATAGAATGTAAAGCATAATCATAATCAAGTAATGAAATAAAATGAATAACATAGCAGCGCAATAAATGTATGTCCATGAAAACCTGGTTTAAGTTCATAACACTGGTTTATATTTCTAAAAAGACTTATGTTTAGTTTATCTTGAAAATCTATATTTTAGATATGCCGAGAGCCCATATAGATCATGTTGTATCCACGTGCATTAATAATTGGAGGGGTCACCTCGTCATGCAAATAGAGGGGCTGCCTTTAATTAATAAGTAAAATGAATGGAGGGATCAGCTCTTGTAAGGGATGCAAGGCACACACCACAGTTACCATGAAATCATATTACTTGTCCTAGGATGCACCCTTTCACCCCACATGATAATAATAATACTGGCCAAAGCTGTAAAGGGACGTTACGAGCAATCACTCTCACCGCAGAAGAGTCATAACCCCTGTGCCTCTAGTGCTATGGTTATGGAACCCCCATAACTAGGTGAAACTGGCATGCATGTATATAGCTATGACAATCTAAAATAATCATACATATACTGGTGTGTTTAAGACACTTTACTACTAGGGAAAACAGATGGCTGTAAACGGGGAATCCTAATATAGGAAGAAAGATGTCCTTATTGAAGGACGTCATATACGTACCTTATGTCCATTAATATGAAGACGGAACAGACGTAGACGATCACTCTGACTATACAAAAGCTACATAATGAAGGGACATGAGTAAGAGTCGATCTTACTTATACATACTTGTTGTTTACTTGTCGTGTTCCTACTTATTATACTTGTTCTTGTCTTGTCTTAATTTTTCATGTTTTAATCATGTGTTTCTTATAGTTTCATGTGTTTTAGATTCATGTGTTTCATGTTTTAAGTGTTGTCATACTTGTTATAACATAATGAGTAACTTTCTAAAAATAGCAGGTTTCTATATATAGTAACTTTCCAAAAATAGTAGGTTTCCATATATAGTAACTTTCCAAAAATAGTAATTTTCCTCACATGGATGTGATTTCATCATCTGTATCATCTATTTGAATGTTGTAACAATACAAAGAACAATAACATGTGAATAATAATTATTTAAACTGCTATTGTAATTATTGTGAAATTCCTTTATATGTTTAACCTTTTAGCTTTTTTATTCTCTGATTTTTTGGCAGGTGTGGATACGGATGGTTCCTTTGCCAACCTCTTAAACTTTTAACTCTTAACAATCTTAGAAGGAGATTCAGAGGGAGCATCATTGGCTGAACATTCAGTTTATCTATCACCTCATCCGGAACAATATTCCAACACGTAAAACTTTCATAATTCCCATGTTCAAAGTAACAGTGAGATTTAAGCTCCAGATTGTGGATGCCACCAATAATATTCAATGAAGTTCGGGGCAAGTTCTGCTTGCCATTACCCGTCTGTATACAAAAGTAAGTATTATACTATACTTCAATAAATTATAAATTAAATAATATCATGATACCTCATTCTCAAAGTCACATATTGATTTAGCGGTACATTTGACCAATTGATTAGCAACCTCATCAAAAAATACAATCAATGTAGTTGATGTCTTATCAGTGACATCCAATTCAAGCCGATACCTACAAATGATTGATGCATAAGTCAATTATAGTAGTATATAATTAACAACTTCTTTAAGTCGCTATACAATTCATGGTTAAACAAATACTTACCTTAAAACTAGATACTTTACTGCTTTGCAACATGCATCACACCAAAATACTTCATCCTTTTGAGTTATACCATTCTTGCAAGTGTCACTACCGCAGGATGGGTAGTTCTACCCTTTTCTTGTCCTAATATTATCAATCTTGACCCGTTAATGGAAGGTTGTGGTTTGAAAGAGAGCAAGATAATCTTAATGATTATTAATTGTCATCTAAGTGTAAGTAAAAGTTAACAGGAATAAATATACATCATTTCTCTTGTTGCGCGCCCATATCAATAGATTCTCTAAAGTTCCATTTCTAGGCTAAGAGGGATCAACAAACATAAGTTTCGGACCTAACCCTTCTTCATCATCATTGCAACACATGTATAAAATTATAACAATTAGGCAATTTGCGATACATGCAATAGTCTATACATGAAATCAAATATTACATGCTTAATTACCGAACGTGACTTTTTAGTTCTCTCAAAACAGGAATCTGAAGATCATCCAACAAAAGCGTGGAGGAGCTAATCGATAGTTGTAGCTTATCTAAAAGGTAAATAAAAATAGTTCAACATGTTTACAATAGTTTGAAAACGCATAATATGTTAGGGAAAATAAATGCTTGCTTACTATTGTATATTTTAGCACTAACTGAAGTCACGACAATTGGAAACAGGCCGGAATGTTTGGTTTTCTTCTGTATCAAAGTATCACCAAGGTTTCCCCATAGTGTCACACGTATCTACAAGTTCCTATTTCAATAAAAGCAAGATTTATTATAATCTGAATAAGGCGGATGATAGTTACAAATAGACACTGTTATTCTAACTTGCCATCAGAAAGGTAAAATTCAAGATTTTTTGATCCTTTCTTTAAATGGTTAGTTCTCCCAACATTTGTGACATAGCCAACAACATCTGTAATTAACAAACTGATACATGAATAAAAGCACAATAAAAATTATAATTAAAAAACATATGAAAAATTTTTTACCCATCAAGTATTTCCCATCTGTAGGCTCCAGCTTTTCGAGTTATTCTAATTGAATTGGATGCCTCACAAAGCCAACGGGCTTGATAGAAGATCTTCTTATAGACGTTGAACCATCAAATTCAAGCATAAAGTCATCATCTTTGAATATACGGTAACTATCCTTGTTCTTCTTTACGACCAAATCTTTTATTTAATAAACAACCCCTTCTTTTAACCTAATGAAATTATGAGCTATGGTTGCTTTAGCGCTAAAGTGCATTACACGACCCTACAATAATAATTGGTGAGATTTCATGTCGTGTAGACAGTAAGATTTAATATAATCTACAATGTATAACAATGCATTAGTATACATAGATATTGTAACACCCCATTTTGATAAATGGAATATCATAGGATAATTATGGCATATCATCAAAGCATACAAGGTAATATCTAAAACATTAAATGGCCATAAAAGAATCTGGAAACAACATCGGATCCACATAAGCTCTACACACTAAAATGCACAAGTATGAATGTAAAGGAAAGGATTAAACAATGTACAGCAAAGCAAAAGTATGTAAATGCATTAAAAAATGAAAGAAAGTTTGCGCCTCATTCCATGCACGTACTCTTGGATTCCTAGCTTTGCCCTTTAGTACCTGTCGTATTAGGACATGGAAAGAGAAATACGGCTGAGCAATACGCTTAGTGTGCGGATATATATCAATAGAATGTAAAGCATAATCATAAGCAAGTAATGAAATAAACTTAATAACATAGCAGTAGAATAAATGTATGTCCTAGAAAACCTGGTTTAAGTTTATAACAGTGGTTTATATTTTTGAAAAGACTTATGTTTAGTTTATCTTGAAAATCTGTATTGTATATATGCCGAGAGCCCATATAGGTCATGTTATATCCACGTGCATGAATAATTGGAGGGGTAACCTCGTCATGAAATTAGAGGGGATGCCTCTAATTAATATATAAAATGAGTGGAGGGATCACCTCTTGTAACAGATGCAATACACACACCACAATTACCATGAAATCATATTACTTTTCCTAGGATGCACCCATTCGCCCCACATGATAATAACCATACTGGCCAACACTGTAAAGGGACGCTGCGAGCAATCACTCTCACCGCAGAAGAGTCATAACATTGGTGCCTCTAGTGCTATGGTTATGGAACCCCCATAACTAGGTGAAACTGGCATGCATGTATATAGGTCAGGCAATCTAAAATAATCATACATATACTGGTGTGTTTAAGACACTTAGCTACTGGGTAAAACAGATGGCTGCAAACGGGGAATCCTAATATAGGAAGAAAGATGTCCTTACTGAAGGACGGAATATCCGTACCTTATGTCCAGTAATATGAAGACGGAACAGACATAGACGATCACTACGACTTCACAATAGCTACATAATGAAGGGACATGAATAAGAGTCGATCTTACTTATACATACTTGTTGTTTACTTGTCGTGTTCATACTTATTATACTTGTTCTTGTCTTGTCTTATTGTTTCATGTTTTAATCATGTGTTTCTTATAGTTTCATGTGTTTTAGATTCATGTGTTTCATGTTTTATATGTTGTCATACTTGTTATAACATAATGAGTAACTTTCTAAAAATAGCAGGTTTTTATATATAGTAACTTTCAAAAAATAGCAGGTTTCCATATATAGTAACTTTCCAAAAATAGTAAGTTTCCTCAAATGGATGTGATTTTATCATCTGTATCATCTATTTTAATGTTGTAACAATACAAAGAACAATAACATGTGAATAATAATTATTTAAACTGTTATTGTAATTATTGTGAAATTCGTTTATATGTTTAACCTTTTAGCTTTTTTATTCTCTGATTTTTTTTGCAGGTGTGGATACGGATGGTTCCTTTGCCAACCTCTTGAACTTTGAACTCTTAACAATCTTAGAAGGAGATTCAGAGGGAGCATCATTGGATGAACATTCAATATTGACCATCACCTCATCCGGAACAATCTTCCAACACGTAAAACTTTCATAATTCACATGTTCAAAGTAAGAGTGAGATTTAAGCTCCAGATTGTGGATGCCACCAATAATATTCAATGAAGCTCGGGTCAAGTTCTGCTCGCCATTACCCGCCTGTATACAAACGTAAGTATTATATTATACTTCAATGAATTATAAATTAAATAATATCATGATACCTCATTCTCAAAGTCACATATTGATTCAGCGGTACATTTGACCAATTGATTAGCAAAATCATGAAAAACAATACAATCATTGTAGTTGATCCAATTCAAGCCGATACCTACAAATGATTGATGCATAAGTTAGTAGTATATAATCAACAACTTCTTTAAGTCGCTAGACAATTCATGGTTAAACAAGTACTTACCTTAAAACTGGATACTCTACTGCTTTGCAACATGCATCACACCAGAATCCTCCATCCTTTCGAGTTATACCATTCTTGCAAGTGTCACCACCCTTTTCTTGTCCTAGTATTATCAATCCTGACCCGGCAATGGAAGGTTGTGGTCTGAAAGAGAGCAAGAGAATTTTAATTATTATTAATTGTCATCTAAGTGTAAGTAAAAGTTAACAGGAATAAATATATATCATTTCTCTTGTTGCGCGCCCATATCAATAGATTCTCTAAAGTTCCATTTCTAGGCTAAGAGGGATAAACAAACATAAGTTCCGGACCTAACCCTTCTTCATCATCACTACAACACATGTATAAAATTATAGCAATTATTAGGAAATTTGTGATACATGCAATCGTCTATACATGAAAACAAATATTCCATGCTTAATTACCAAACGTGACTTTTTAGTTCTCTCAAAACAGGAATCTGAAGATCATCCAACAAAAACGTGGAGGAGCTGCTCGATATTTGTAGCTTATCTAAAAGGTAAATAAAAATAGTTAAGCATCTTCAAAAGAGTTTGAAAACGCATAATATGTGAGGGAAAATAAATGCTTGCTTACTATTGTATATTTTAGCACTAACACCCTGAAGTCACGACAATTGGAAACAGGCCGGACTGTTTGGTTTTCTTCTGTATCAAAGTATCACCAAGGGTTCCCCATAGTGTCACACGTATCTGCAAGTTCGTGTTTCAATAGAAGCAAGATTTATTATAATCTGAATAAGGCGGACGATATTTACAAATAGACATTGTTATTCAAACCTGCCATCAGAAAGGTAAAATTCAAGATTTTTTGATACTTTCTTTAAATGGTTAGTTCTCCCAACATTTGTGACATAACCAGCAACATCTGTAATTAACAAACTGATACATGTATTAAAGCACAATAAAAATTATAATTAAAAAACATATGAAAAAAATATTAGCCACCAAGTATTTCCCATCTGTAGGCTCCAGCTTTTGGAGTTCTTCTAATTGAATTGGATGCCCACAAAGCCAACGGGCTTGACAAAAGATCTTCTTATAGATGTTGAACCATCAAATTCAAGCATAAAGTCATCATCTTTGAATATACGGTAACTATCCTTGTTCTTCTTTACGACAAAATATTTTATTGAATAAACAATCCCATCTTTTAACCTAATGAAATTATGAGCTATGGTTGCTTTAGCGCTGCAGTACATTGCATGAACCTACAATAACAATTGGTGAGATTTCATATCATGTAGACAATAAGATTTAATATAATCTACAATGTATAACAATGCATTAGTATACATAGATACTGTAACACCCCATTTTGATAAATGAAATATCATAGGATAATTATGGCATATCATCAAAGCATACAAGGTAATGTCTAAAACATTAAATGACCATAAAAGAATCCGGAAACAACATCGGATCAACATAAGCTCCACACATGAAAATGCACAAGTATGAATGTAAAGGAAAGGACTAAACAATGTCCAGCAAAGCAATAGTATGTAAATGCATTAAAGAATGAAAGAAAGCTGACGCCTCATTCCATGCGCGTACTCTTGGATTCCTGGCTTTGCCCTTTAGTACCAGCCGTATTAGGACATGGAAAGGGAAATACGGCTGAGCAATACGCTCAGTGTGCGGATATATAAGAATAGAATGTAAAGCATAATCATAAGCAAGTAATAAAATAAAATGAATAACATAGCAGCAGAAAAAATGTATCGCCTGGAAACCTGGTTTAAGTTCATAACACTAGTTTATATTTCTGAAAATACTTATGTTTAGTTTATCTTGAAAATCTGTATTTTAGATATGCCGAGTGTCCATATAGGTCATGTTATATCCACGTACATGAATAATTGGAGGGGTAACCTCGTCATGCAATTTGAGGGGCTGCCTCTAATTAATATATAAAATGAGTGGAGGGATCAGCTCCTATAACGGATGCAAGACACACACCACAGTTACCATGGAATCATATTACTTGTCCTAGGATGCACCCATTCGCCCCACATGACAATAATACTGGCCAAAACTGTAAAGGGATGTTGCGAGCAATCACTCTCACCAGAAGAGTCATAACACTGGTGCCTCTAGTGTTTTGGTTATGGAACCCCCATACTAGGTGAAACTGGCATGCATGTATATAACTCAGGCAATCTAAAATAATCATACATATACTGGTGTATTTAAGAATTTTAACTACTGAGGAAAACAGATGGCTGTAAACGGGGAATCCTAATATAGGAAGAAAGATGTCCTACTGAAGGACGAAATATCCGTACCTTATGTCCAGTAATACGAAGACGGAACATACGTAGACGATCACTCCGACTTCACAATAGCTACATAATAAAGGGACACGAATAAGAGTCGATCTTACCTATACATACTTGTTGTTTACTTGTCGTGTTCATACTTATTATACTTGTTCTTGTCTTGTCTTATTGTTTCATGTTCTAATCATGTGTTTCTTATAGTTTCATGTGTTTTAAATTCATGTGTTTCATGTTTTAAGTGTTGTCATACTTGTTATAACATAATGATTAACTTTCTAAAAATAGCAGGTTTCTATATATAGTAACTTTCCAAAAATAGCAGGTTTTCATATATGGTAACTTTCCAAAAATAGTAAGTTTCCTTAAATAGTAAGTTTCTAAAAATAGAAAGTTTCCATAATTAGTAAGTTCCCAAAAATAGAAAGTTTTCATAATTAACATGTTTCTATAAATAGTATGTTACCATAATTATTATACTACCATAAATATAATATTACCATATTTAGTATATTATCATAAATATAATACTATCATATTTATCATGTTGTCATAAATAATATACTTCCATAATTAATATGTTTATTTTATGTCATGTATTATTATAATATAAAGTTTAATAAATAAATTAATACTTAGTTTATTATTAATTAATCATATCATGTTATGTTTATTATAAGTTTATTATTAATTAATAATATTGTATAATACATGTTATTAAACTTTACCATAAATATATATTAATTACTTTAATTTAAGTTTAATTAACTAAATTCATGTTCATGAATAATTAAATAAATTAACTATTATAACCTAAGTTTATTTAATTTAATGTACATACATGTTTTATACTTGTTATAATTAAATAAAAATAAAATAAGTTTTTATTTTAATTAAACTAAATTAATTAATCCACTAAATTAATTAAACATACATACCGGTTTAATTATGTGTTCATAAAATATCAAGTACCCGAACCCGAGAACTGAGCAATAACAGATCACCGAGAGCCTTACGGCTCTCGGCTTGCTGCTGCGCCGAGTCATATATCCCCTGGCCGTGGCTGGGGTCCCCCCTGCTGTGCCCTTAGTTCCCACCGAGCACCCCAAAGGGGTCCCGGTTCCCTTCGCTAGGCCAAAGTTCCCCCTATGGGCTTTGGTCCTTGCGACTGAACATCACCACATCACCACCGCCAGCCTTTGGCTGCGGGGCTGGTGGTTTTTCTGGCCACGCCGACCCCACAAGGGGTGCGGTTGTTGATGGTTCGGCGCCACCGAGACTCCCTCATGTCTCGGTTGGCGTGCGATCGGGATAACCACCCACCAAAACCTTTTTATTTTTATAACCTTGTTAGATCTACATGTTTTTAATGTGTCTCGGTTGGCGTGCGATCGGGATACCCATACTTGAATTAGATTGAATACTAACGCATACGCGTGAGAGTTATAAATTGATCACCATAAACACCCCCTTGGTGTTGTTTGTTCGCCGGCGGCCAAGGAAAAGAAGAAGAGGAAAAAGGGTTTTGTTTTTCTTAGAAAATTAATGATAAGTAAAATCCTGTGATTTTATTTGTTATATGTTTTTAATTGCTAATGGGCCGAGGCCCGTCTCCCTCCCTTCTTTTTTTTAACCGACGCCACCAAGAACCCCCCCCCCCCCCCCCACCATACTTTTGGGGTTTGGTTTTTCTTGTTTAATATTTGTCGGGTGCATATGTATTTAATTATCGTGTTACCTTTCTTGTATGTTTTCTTAATATCGTACATATATATACTTATAGTATATTAATACTCGTTTGTACGTACATAATACTTATCATAATTAATTAATATACAAAGTATTCGTATTTAAATGTTCGTGACACGTGGCGTATATTAATTAATTTTAATGCTTAAATCTAACCGTAATCTCGTGCATTAAATGATCGTAGGATTTTTAGAGCGGGTTTTACAGATACCTTTGCATCAGAAACAACAAAATCCGTGCTTAAATAATGACCCATAGTAGCAAGGTTATAAATATCGCTCGGCGGGGTCCCGGCGGTCGACCACCGCCAAGCGATATATCGTCTTGGCGGCGATATATCGGTTTCTCGGCGGGTACTATAAATTATCATTATTTTATATATTTTATCATTATTTTATATATTTTTATCATTATTTATATATTTTTATCATTATTTTATATATTTTTTAAATTTATTTAATATAAATCTGAAATTCTTATATATTTTTATAATTTTATTAATGTATTCATTAGTTTTAGTTATATATCTTGTAAAATTCACATTAAAAAATAAAAACACAATAAAAAACAATCAAAATATCCAAAATCAACCGATTTTTTTTACCGATATTGACCGATATTTGAGCAAAACGTCAAGTTGACGGATATGCTCCATGGCGTGGCGGTGGACTACCGCCAAGCGATATATCACCGATATATCGGCCGCCATGACCAATATTTACAACACTGCATAGTAGTAGTGACATCCCACATCCTACGCAATATCACTATAATTGTGCCTGTAACATCAACAGAAAGATCGTCCAAGAACAACTCATTTTTAGGCTGAGCACCATTACTGGGCTCACCAATAGTTTTGCTTACGCCACCATCTTTGGGCTCACCAACATTTTTCTTTATGACCACACAGGTTTTCAATTCAGCATTGGGTTGTTCATCCTCCATGGACATTTCCTCAACGGCCTTTTTGGACATAATGGAATAGCTATCAAAAGATCAAAGAAATTGAAGACGTTGTATTATTTTTTGGCCGTTTTTATGAAAGAATGGCTGCCATGTATTCATTTTATACAATCGATAACTGATGTAACTCCAGCAACTCTTCATATGATGTTGGAGTAATGATTTGTGAAACTACAAACCGTTTGTGCGTCCTTAAGTTAATTAGGTTTCGTGTGAAGGTTATTAAAGCATAGAACAATGAAAGCAAATTAGCATAATTACTCCACATTCAATTATAGAACTCAATCTTTAGATATAATAATAAATGTTTACTAAGATCTAAGTAATTAAGTTAGTATGTTTCGTCCTCTTTATTACAATAGCGCTATATGTTCTTCATGGCAAGAAATATGAAATTAATTAATGATAAACTAGTACTCCCTATGTATCATAATAATAGTTTAGATTTTTATTTCTGAACATTTCAAATTAAAAGTCTATTTTCAAAAATATGTAAGGAATGTAGATTAAGTTTACTATATCACCCACATTTGAAAGTATTATTAAAAACAATAAATAATTTGTAAATTAATTGGTTAAAAATAAAATTGTCATTGCGTAAAAAGTATGAGAGAAAAAAGGCTAAAAATAATGTTTTTATTTAAATTGCATGTTTTTTGTCAATAAACTATAATTTGAAGCGAGGAGAGTATTAAAAGTGGATCACAAATAAACTAAATAATAAGCACTATATGTTTTTCCCTTTGTTTACACTTTTAAATGAGTTTAAGAAATGAGCAACTACTTGTAGGGGTGTGCAAGAAATTGAAAACTCGAACATCAACCGAAAAAACCGAAGAACCGAAACCTAAAAAACCGAAACCGATTGAAAAACCGATGGTTCCGTTTTTGCATTTTGAAAAACCGAAGCTTTTGGTTTGGTTTGGTTTTAGCATTAAAGAAAACCGATATAAACCGAACCGATCTTTATAAACATGAGAATATATATATAAGTTCACGTCGAAGCTAATGGACGATAAATATGCTATGCTAGATTAATTTTATCATGTTTAATAACTAATCATTGTTTCATATGCTTATTCAACATGACTAAATAATAAGTTTTCTTCTCGATTATTTTTATAATTAGGTTTTTATCGTTGCTATTGTGTTGATTTATACACATAAATGATTTTTTAGGATTTTATATGATATTTTTTCCTTATTGTTAATGTTGTGTTTCTTGTTGTTACTTGTTTATTTAAAGCTTTTAACGTGTCGGTTCATGGTATATTCAAAATCGACTTGTAAAAGCGAAGCTCGATAAATCATATAGAAACCGAAAAAACCGAAACACCAAACCGAAAGTAAATCGAAAAACGAAAAACCATACCGACACAAAACCGAAACCGAATGGTTCCTAAAAATCAGAAACCGAAATTTTTTGGTTCGGTTTCGGTTTTATACAAAACTGAACCAAACCGAACCATGCTCACCCCTAACTACTTGAGTGTTTGGAAATTGTGCTAAATTTAAGAATTCACATGATAAGTTTACGAGAGTCGGATAAGCAGTTTCAGGTATGTTAGGCAAGAAACGGTGATGGAGCTTTTTTGAATGGTAAGCGAGAGTATTTTGGATTTTAGTATTTGTTTGGCAAAAAGTGGGGTTAGTTTTTTAATTTTTAGTGATCGCTTGATAAACGAAGCGGTGAGTATTTTGGGGCGGCATTATTTTTTAGGATGGCTATTTTCAATGCATGTTTTAAGAAGCGATGGAAAATGAGCGGTGAGCTCTCACACCTACTTTCACTGCTACTACTCATTGCTACTACTCATTGCTACAACTCATAACTACCGTTCACTGCTATTGTCTACATCTACTGCTCGTTTTAACAAACACTCAATAAACACCTCTTAATCATACTTAGGTGTCGTTTGGTGTGAAGGTTTTAACAGCTTTGGGCTGAAAGAAATCCTAATTTGATTGTTTGGTATATTCTTTATTGTCTAACAGATGGTTATGACCCTCAAATTCTTAACCCCAATTACACTAGTGACTTTTGAGAAATCTATCATATAATTATCATTTTTTTGTCTGCGTAATTTTTATAGCCACACATTTTGATTTTCTCATTCTTTGTTTTCTTTCTACTTTTTTATTTCTAAATAATACATTTTAATCTATTTAATTTATAAAATAAAAATATTTTTTTAACACATTAATAATATTTTCTGTCATACGACACATCAAAATCCAAACCTAAATTTTAATTCAAACTAAAATCTAAACGCGTCTATAAACCAAACGGTCCCTTATTTATACATGTAAAATAAATTGGTTTAACTCAGTGTAAGATCTGATCCAAGCCCAGTCCGTATCCCATCACACATATTACACTAACAATTGGTTTGAACAAAGATTTAGGTATGCCAGACTACTTGTTCCTACGGTTGTTGATACGCTACAAACATAAATCGTTCGAAAAGTAACATGTAATGCCTTGGTAACGGGTATAATTGGACAGACCCGAGTGGATGGTAAACGATATAATACACGTACCGGTACGAGAACTGAGAGCATCTTTGTCACCATGTTTTAAGAATGTCTCTTTAAGTCTTTATTTCATCGGCCGACTGTTTCGAAATATATGGTAAAAGTTATATGGCGATAGTTTATAACCGATGTATCATAGACAAAAAATTTAACCAACATACCTAATCTTGACTCTTCAGGGAAGAGTAGAGCTCAATGTTCAGGTGAACAATAATTTCGACAAATGAGGATGAGACTTCGTTATATCGGTCATATACTTTTGCATAAGTTGCGGACCTCATTTAGGCTCGCAAGGATAGAGCATAAGAATACGAAAAATATTTGCATAACATTTTCACTATACAATGATTAAAATCATATTTTTAACATCATTAATTAATTTGATTTTGTAGGTTTATTGATTTATTATTCTTACCTCATAAACTTAAATAAGCAATAAACTTAAGTCTTAGAATACTCTCTGCCTGAACAGAAACCTGTGTACATCTGTGTAAAAGATTGTTGTATATTGAGTCACTACTATATCGCATGCTTTTGTTTAATGTATAAATGAACCAAAAAAGATGTAAAAGATTGTTTTAAAGTGAGTCATTGTAATGTTTGTTGGGTTGGTTAGTGTGGTATCTTTCTAAGATAGAGGTTTCTGTTTTTACATCTTTTTTCTGCCTTAGAGCGCTAGGTGAGGTAACGCTAGGCTCGGCGTTATGCCTAGCTGGCATGACATTGGCCGACGTTACTACACCACTGTGAAGCTTTGCCCAACGCGCGTTGGGGGTAGATTCTGTAATAAAAAAAATCCCAAACGGCACCCTTTGATATTAAATTGAACGAAACATGGTAAAAAGAATGAAAAAAAAAACCTGTTCAATTTTCTTAGTTGTTTTGATGGATCTAGATCTGATTTTTTTTGTTTTCTTTCTTCTTTTGGGAGGGGGTTAGAAAGAAAAAAAACATTAGCAAGCCCAAATTTTTCCATAAAAAAGCCGATTATAAACCTAAATATTTAAAAAATTTCTTCGTATAGTAGTTTTTTATTTTTTAATATATTTTTAATTTCGAAATATTTTTCTAATTTTGTAAAATATTTTCTTTTAATATAATTTATATTTTTAATTATAAATGAGTAGTTGGCCACCTGAGGTCTTTCTGGAGCTTGGGGAGGGAGTTTGGTCATAGGTTCAAGTCTTGCAAAAGACAAAAATTCATGATTTTCCTCCGTACTTGTATTTGTACGAGTATAAATTACTACTATCATATATTTTAATACCTTATAAAAGATTTAAGCCATTTTCTATTATTAGAAGTATTAATTTTTTAAGCCTCCAACATTTCTTGTTATAGAAAGATTGTTGTTACTTTTTTATTTATTGCACAAATAAATTTTATTAAATTTAAAGTTATTAATAGGCTTAATTTTAAAACATCCGTTACACATAAAATTAAAACACATTTTAATGAGCTCATTTTAATAGGACCATTTTGTATGTTAGTTTTCCAAGAAATTAAAAGTCAAAACTTTTTATCACACACATAACGAAAAAGTTAAATATTTTAGATTATGTAAACTCGAAACGGACTAACGTTAACACAAATTATTTAAAAATCTTGTAATTGTCCATTTAAAATATTATAGTAAAATATATTAAATTCTGCGTTCTAACTGGCATAGAGGTTTATAAAGCCTAATCTATACTATTTATACTACTTTAAATTAAAAGTATTTAGCACATTATAAATAAGGAAGTCTTAAAAAATTAAGCCAAAAACATTACTATAAAAAGAAATTAAAAAGTTAAAGTAATATTATTTATTTCGTAATTAAGCGTCTTTATGTTTAGTCCATTTCATAACCGTCTTCATTAACTTTTGTAATGAGAGTTAAATATTATCGGTTACGTTTTAACCAAAATCATAATTCTATTTTTAAAATAACTTTTGTAACGTTTACTTTATTTGAGTATAAAAGCATCATTTGGTTAATGCAAAAAAACACAACAATTTCTATTCCTCTATCATACTTCTAAAAAATCTTATGACTTTTTTTGGTTTTTTTTTAGCATCTCAGAAAATTTGTATACCTCATCAAATTCAAAAAGAATGTTTTGCTTCAACTATTACTACGGTGAACTTATTGTTAGTGTACATGCAATTGCTTAACATGAAAATAAAGATCGAGTATGTGATTTTTATGTTATTTTTTGAATACTATGCAATGTGGCGTGATAATCTTTTCAATAATATGCATCATATAGGCAATATTGTAGATACGTTATCCTTCCTTATAATAAACGTACAAGTAGAGAACATTGAATCATAAGAAAATTTTGTTACACGGGTACCCACCGCTGCAATGCGCGGATACCCGGCTAGTTATCCATTATAGATCAATGCGTTTCCAAATAGCATTGCATATTGACAACTTTTTGTTAATACATATAAACGCATGAAAACATTATTTCTACTTATGTATAACAAGTTCATCAACACTTTTTAATGCTAAAGATCTTTAGTCATCATAAACTCCACTTGTTTCGAAACTAAGAGTATGAATTTGTCGTAAGTTGGAAAACAAGCGTTTGTGTATACGTAGGTAAAGTTAACAGTTTTTAAAATGTACCGCAATAACATTTTACAGTAGGGCTTAAGCTTAGCTAGATAGGTCGGTTGAAAAATCTTTTAGCTTTTATAAGAGAGGAGGGTGTCACGACGTTTGTGGGTTCGTCGAGACGACGTGACACCCTCGTCACCTCTCGTCGCCTCTAGTCGCCACATCTACCCCTCGTCGCCGTCGAGATTTCAGAAAACCGAAATCTGAACGACGAGCCACCTCATCCAAATATAACCGTTGGCCAAAATATAACCGTTGACTAAATCTTTTTTTTTCAAATCTTTTTTTCTTTATATATACTCCTAATTTAACATTTTTAACAAACATATTTATTCCCCAAAATCAGAAAAATTAATAGCATGGCTTGTTCAACCATAGAGCCCTGTTGAAGAATACGAGGTACCTGCTGAGTTTCGTCTTACTGAGGAAGAAGAACAACAACTGCTTCTTGATGAAGAAGCATTACGTGAAGCATTAGCAGAAGAAGAAAGGGAGAAACAAGAGTTGAAGAAGCAAATCAAGTTGGAAAAAACTGTCGAATTCATCAAGAATTCATGAGGTATTTCATCGGAATCTGATTCGAATCCCGAAACCGGTTAAATTCCGACGAACCGTACCGTATCGTATCGTATTTTAAAATTATGTATTTTTTTTTCGTATTTGTAATTTTTATTTCCGTATTTGTAGTTTTTAATTTGAATGAAATAAATTTTATTTTGTGTGAAAATGAAGAAAAAAGAAAAGAAAGTGGTGAGACTCAAATGAAGAGGTGGGTGTGGTGTGAGTGAGAGTGTATTTTTTAGTTGTGTTGATGTGATGTAACAATACTAGGGCCTAAATGAAAAAAAGGAGCCTTGTTGTGAGACTCTCCTCTCTAAGCTCTATGTAATTTGTATTTTAAGTTTTAATAAAATCTGCAAAAAAGGTTGCCAGTTGTATGCTTGATAAGATTTGAACCGAGTAGCTATAGATTGAAAGACATCATACTTGTCAAACACACCAAGGCCACCACATTCAAATTTCTCAATTTTTGATATTTAGACACAAGCTTGTGTACGAGTGATCCATTTACAACTACAAAATTGTATCAACATGTTTATAGAGAATTCTTAGGCTGTGTTTAATTGGGTGGAAAACACCTTTTTTTTACAAAATGTCTTTTAGAAAATAAGGAAAACCGAAAACGCGTTCAAATTATCGTTTTTTATAAATATTTTTTAGAAAATACAAAATCCTTGTTTTACCTTTTTGCACATAAAACAAAAAAACTCTTTTTTTTGTATTCTAAGTTTTCCTTTAGACATGGATAATTTATTCCCCCCCCCCCCCCCCCCCCCCTTTGTTACCTTTATAGTTTTGGAAAATAAAAAACACAAATTTTTTCAACTTAACGCGTTTTCTAAATTTTTAAGTGTTTTGTGGAAGAAAAAAAAATCTCATTTCTTTTCTACAAAATAAAAAATAGAAAATAATCGAAAATATTTTCCAATTAAATGCACCCTTATTATTTATTACATGTCCACATTAGTACCAAAGTTGTTGAAACACTATATATAGTGTTGTTTACTTTACAACGATTTCTCAAATCGATCGCCTCACTCATAGTTGTTAACGCTAAGAGCACACGGTGCAGTCGAGCCATCAAGCTCGTGTCGTGGGCAAAAAGTGCGGCCACGTCACTTTTTTCTCCCATGACACCAAAACACCCCACGATGACACAACCCCCCTCCCTGGTTAACACAAACATTCTCGTGTCGTCGTCACCCCACCAAACGGTCAAACGGTCAAAAAAAAATAAAAAAATTAGCTATTATTCCAATGGTAGGATTTTTAAATTAAAAAATTATAAAAAAAAAAAAAGCGATAACTTAAACCCATGGCGCGAGCCACGGTGTGATTGGCTGCGCCATGGTCTCGCGCCGTGGGCGACGACGTCGGTTGGTTGTAGCATGCAAGCAACGGTAAGGTTGGCGCCGTCGTCAGCTCGCGCCGTCGTGGCCAGCCGAGTGGCCAGCCACCGTACCGTGTGCTCTAAAGATCAATAACGTAACGTAGCTCAATTTTGTTTATAGACAAAGAGTAACCAACTTATGTTATGTGCTACCAAAAACACAAAATCCTACAGATCAAGAAGACAAATTAGATTAACTAGTATGGACCCGCGTAATGCGGCGACGAGTACTTATAATCATTTTTTAGGCTAACAAAATATTAATCTCTTATCCATTAAGTTTGTATTATTAAAATTATAAAAAAATCGGAAAAAAAAACTCTAAATTTTAAAAAATTATCAGTTAATAAAACTATAGCAAAATGGGTATTGAATTAAAGAGCATAAAATTTTAAAAAAATATGGTGAGTTGTATAGATACTGTAACATACAAGGATGGAAGACCCGCGCTTCGCTGCGGGAGTCTTTTTTTCTTCAGGTTGTTTTTTATACTAAAAATACTTCATCAAACTATAGTTGTCATACTCGGGATCGGAATGATATAATTTATCAAGAAACTCTTTGCATCTTTGGAATCACAAATGAATCTCAAGTAAAGTATAAACAAATCATAAAAGTGTTCTCTTATTACACAGATCAAGCGTTCAAACAAAGAAATATGGTCTAATACTAAATTTTGGGAACATGTTCTATAATCTCGAGCATGGAGCACATGTACAGAATGACCAGCTTCCTTTCCTATAGCTCAATTCAGAATATCAACATAAAAATAAGCATATGACATATAACTGAAGATTGGTATTGATCAGATATGCAAATTGGTGTTGATCAGAATATCAAATATGCAACGCGCGGTTATAAATACCAAGAACAGTCCATCTTGGGATGTAGCCCAATATCGCCATTATCAAAGTTAAAAACGTTAGGTGGAAAAATAAGCAATCCCAAACACCGAGTTCACTTGCTTATAAATTTGTGGTCTTACCTTGGTAATTCTTGACCTGCGAGCCTTCCTCTTTTTGTAGGCAGGACGCGCTAATAATTTCTGCAGCGAACGCATAAAGCTCATCTGATTCCTCTGCCAAATTAAATAAGAGAAGGGCATCAGACTTAAATAGAATACATTCAATGGCTAAAAGGTCAGTGTTGTTTCTTCTGGGTTTTTTGGCTGTATAATGTTTTTAATAAACCATTGTAAATGCGTCTTTACCAGATTCACAAATGATAATAACTTGTACAGGCAAACTACGAAAGTATTTTAAAAATACTTATAAAAATCAGCATGACCATGAAGTAAGAATTTTTTTTACCTTATATACGAACAGAAACACCTAGTCCGGAGCTAGAATTAGACTACTGTAGAACATTTAAGAAAAAAAAACAGAAATTAGATTCGAGGTTACCTTTCGTTTAAGACCACAAACTATAGCTGACACATATTTCTCCTTAACCTTCTTCGTCCTTTTTGAATTGCTTTCTCTACAAACACATAAACAAAAAAATTAATCCATGTGTTCTGTTGGTTTGAACAAAATCTTAAGATACTAAATAGTACTTTAAAAAAATCATTTTGGTTAAAGTTACTGATATGCTATAGCAACCATATCAATTCACTCGGATAATGCATGTGGATATGAGCTTTTGGAGCCATGAAACCATTACTGATTTATACTGTTTGGGCTGCTTTTCATGCTTGTTGCTGGATAAATGATCGGCGTCGTATTGATTGTGCTTAGAGCCAACGGGACGAAGAACAGGCTCGAGCTTCGGCACCTGCTTTCACGGCTTCATTTGAATCTAGTTTTGCAAGCTTCCAATCACTGGTTCGAACTGGACGGTTAGGTGATCGTTTACTCATGTCAAGTGGCTGGACCGCATCCGGGTCAACTGTTAATGGAAGCCGACCGGATCTCGAATAAGGAATAACTACATGCTGATTTCAAAACAGAGGGTTATTACTATAAAATCATAAGTTGATACCAATCATAATATGCTAAGACACCAATCATAATATGCTTAGATGGTTCTTATCATGATATGGTCATTGGCAAACACAGTGTTGCAAAGTAAAGTCCCAATGATGCTCGATTTGCAGATGATTTTGTCTGACAAATGTGCTAAAAATCCTTATGTAGCTATAATCTTGAAATAATGGGTAACGAAGGTATGATATTACCCTAGTAGTAATATGCAAGGATTGTTCACCGAGGGTATAAAATTTATTACCTGATGACTGATGCAATAGTCCAGCATAGAGCATATATCATTAAAAGAGACCTGCTATGACTTTGGTAATGTAACATGCTTCGACCTATTTACTTAGGACTGACATTCAAGGGAAACACTAACTTGCGACATTCAACTTATTTTCCTAATGAAAAAGGCTTTAGAAAAAAAACAATTCTTTAATTTTATTTAGGATATTAAGGTTTAGATAGCCGCCAACTCATATATATGATAGGTAAATGCCTGAAACGTACAATTTGGTTAGCTAAATGCGTCAATCATCTTATAGCACTTTTTCAAATACTGTTAACCATATATTTATTTAGATCTATTTCCAGGTGTTCATAATCCAAAAATTCCTTTATAAAACAATGGTAATCAACCATACCTTCACATATCACATTACGACTAATGTCCTTCGACCGCGCATGAATAACCCGCCTACAAAAAGAAACTATCACTGCATGATTTCTTCGAACACCTGGTGTGCAACCAAATTATTTGAAAGAAATAAGAAGGAGCTTTGTATAAAAAATTTGATACCTTATTTGTGTTTATGAATTTTTTTCTTGATCCATGTTCTTCCTCATCCTACTATAACCCATTCGATTCAATCAATAGCTGGAAAAAATCAGTAATAATTGTTAAAGTCAAGAAATTGAAAGAAAGTGAGAACGAATTTTGATACCTTTTTCTTGTGTTTATGGATTTTTTTGTTGATCCATCTTCTTCCTCATCCTAAAAATTGAAGATGATGAGGCGGTGGATGTGACAATTGGGGCGCTGGATTTTTTTTTGGGAGAGAGGGAATATCGAGATGGTGAGATCCGTGAACCCGTCAAAACAACCTAAGAAAGCCGAGAGGTGGTTTTGGAGATTTGATATTTTTGGTGAGGATGATATTAATATGTGTTGTCTCAAGCGAGAGAGAAGACAGGTTGTATGTGTTTTTTTTGTGTGTGCTCTGTATACTTTGACTGAAGACACGTACCCCGAGTTAACGTACGTTTATCATTTGAATGACACGTACTAAAGATAGTTAATTGCTAGACACGTGGGTAGAAAATGTTTCCCGCCAAAACCTCAGAAAAATAATAAAATAATCGACACTGTAGCAAATGTGTGTACCTACTACTTCCTAAAACAGTTATAAGTAATAATATGTGCTAGAGATTTGTTAAGAGATCAATGCGCTGGTTAAATGTTAACGCTGCTAGATGAAATAGTGGGTGGGTTTATCATCGTTTCGTCACGTTAGCATCACATCAGCTTTTTTTCTTCACTCACTCAATCTATCTTTCAATCTTACTGATAATGAGAAACTCACCGCGACATTATGCTCCACTAGTCCACTAAATACTCAACACACTCCCAAAATAATAAAGTAAACTAAAAAAATTAAAAGAGAAAAATAGGCCCGACAACATGTAATTAACTCGTCTAGGTGAAGGATTCGACCGTTTGACCACCAACTCGCGCGTGAGTTATATGGTCGGGGTGACAACTCACGCGTGAGTTTTACTCACCTAAAAACTTCACCACCACTTCATCCGGCCTAAGAGTAAGATTTGGTTTTGAACCTTGTTAAAACATGAAAAACAAAGTAATAGATCAGATCTTATCACCCAACCAACCTCCCCTTAATTATTTATTAATGAAGAGTTCAAAAACTGAAATACAAAACAAAGATTAGTCCCCAACGGATGTTAATCAACAAATACAAAAGAGATAGATTAAGATCATCCCAACTAAGTTGATACAATCTCCCTCACTACATAAACACTCAACACTCAATCTAATCTAACAAGATGAAAATCCTCCCATACAACTAACCACAAACGGCTGATAAGAAGAGAGAGAGAGAGCACACACTTATGAGTGTGTTTGATATGAGTGATAAAATGAAATCCTAGCACAGAGCTAGGGTAATATACATCCACACAACCTATGGGCCAGATACAAGGCTTCCAACGATAAGCCCACAAGAGTCCAGCACAAGATTAGGCAATGGCAAAAGAAGTCCATGCATTAATGAAACAACACAAAACAAGCACAAATACAAAACAATGATAAGTTTGAAAAGTCAACATCCTCCCACAAACTTATCAAGGGAGAAAAATCATCTCATGAACATGTCCACCATTCTCAACTGTTTGCACAACTTGGAATGTTGGTGAGACCTATGACCTTTGGTAAATGTGAGACCCCCAAAATCAGGCAAGGAAACACGTAGGCAGCAAAGGGGTTCCACGTCATGGTACAAGAACCAATGAAATACTGTTGACATAAAGTTGACGTAATAAAAACTTATACATTACATCACAAAAAGATCAGAGTTTTTAAACAAAGGTCCCAGAGTTTTATAAGCGGAAAATCTATTATTTAAACATGGTTTTGTAACATGTTGTTACCAAAAATATAGGATAAACTTCTGACGGCTTTTACCAAAACCGAACTTTAAAAAGTAACACAGAAATCTCCAAGCTGCGATAATATCCTGCGGGCTCCCATCCAAGCAAAGCTAAGTAATAATACCTGAGATTAAACATGTAAAATCGTCAACATAAAGTTGAGTGATATTCATAGGTTTAGCAGTAAGGGTGTGGAACACAAACATTCATTGTAAAACAAGTAAATAGGGAAAATGGTTATGTACAGTAACCATTGTCCGAAACTATTATTATTATTGCTGTTCAGTTCATGAACCGAAGCTTAACTCAATGTAAGTTCCTCTAGGGAGTATTCAGCCTAAATACTCAGGTATAAACAAATGAAATGCGTCATGGTTAAAGAACCGCAACATGGGACGGGGATTGTCAATCCCGATGGATCCACCCACAACATTCGTGCTTAGCAACACAAGTAAATTAACGGTTCATGATCAGGAGAGGAAACTTAAGGGCTATAACTAAAAGCAATAATAATAATGAAAAACTGTTAGAAATCATCAAGTTCTGGAAAGCATACAAGTTCTGGAAAGCATACAAGATCTGGATAGCATACAAGTTCTAGATAGCATACAAGTTCTGGATAGCATACAGTTTTAAATGAATGTGTTCCACCATGTAAAATCTCACCCCGCGTTTAGAAAACTGTATAAGTAGTAAAAAGGGGCTATGAACTCACCTGATATAGCTGTTACACGAAGATAAAAAAACAAACGTCCGATAGTCGATACACGACTTCACGAGATAACAATTACTCGTTGATCGAGAACGAGACGTCCAACAGTCGACATATGACCAAGAGAGACCTAACATGACGAGACGCGTCTTAGGCTCGAAACGAAAAATAAATCACATATTAAGTAAATAGCATATTTTTAGGGAGTTTTAGACATTGTACAAGTTTTATATTTTTTAAATGAAAATAAACATTTATAAAGTGTTATCCAAAATTTTTGACAAACAAGCCAATTACTAACCCACTAGTGACCCATTAGGTGTTCATTTGTCTTAAACCCCTTTTAGGATCAGTTTTGGACTTATTTTTAATTGTTCAAAAATATATATACAATGTCAAAATTTATAGATAACTATAACAACATTATTTTACATAGATCAAATGAAAATTTATACATGTACGATTATTGAAAAATTATATAAAAATAAGAATAAAAGTAGGTCGGCGAACCTTACAACGATGATGATATACAAGAATATGTGAATCAAAGTTTAAACCAAATCGTATTCTAATACTTCCATAGCTCTTGTTGATACTCAAATAATTTAGCTT
Organism: Glebionis coronaria; assembly: GCA_025667525.1. Lineage (NCBI taxonomy): Eukaryota > Viridiplantae > Streptophyta > Magnoliopsida > Asterales > Asteraceae > Glebionis > Glebionis coronaria. The sequence goes on from CM046879.1 coordinate 554,883,776, forward strand.
CATAACCACACCTTCATAACCACGATATTTGATGATATGGCGATGATTGATGATTATATAACCCAAGAACCAATACTAGACACACTAATTTTTCAATCTAGTGTAAAGAATTTGTAAAAAAAAATCAAGTAGATGAATGATGTTTTTGTTGCTTGGGAATCGGCAGTAATAGAAAGGAAAGAAACGATATGTATTTTGTTTAGGTGCTTATAAGCAAAGTTTATCTAAAGATGAATGTGTATACACTTGCACGTGTCATACAACATGTGAAATTTTAAAAACCAAGTTTATCTTGTGTTTCATTTAGTGGATAAAAGAGATGGATTCTTTATAAGTTTGTTTCAAATTTTATAAAAGCGGGTGTTATCGAAGTCCGATATTTTAAAAGTTGCGCGATTTTAAAGATACGCGCAAAACGCGGAAAATAAACGCTTAATATAAAATAAAAACGACGATATTCGGAGAACATTTATATTTCGATATATAAATGAGTGCTTATTATTTAATAAACGTTAACGCGACATATAAACAAATGACATTTAAAGGTTTATCATAATTTTACAAAGAATGTCCGTAAAACGAATAATTAAAGTAATGACAAGAAAATATTTTTATGTTATAACGAGGATGTTTACGGTCGATGACGGATATAAACTTTTTCAATAAATAATAATTGACACGTATTCGATACGTTAAAGCAATAACCTTGTCGGTAACCGAAAATTGAATATTATTAGTAAAATGATCCTGACAAATAAAACTTGGGTAATAAATATTGCCCTGAATATTAATAATATTATTAGAACTCGCTCTAAATGTTGATTTTAAATTTCAGGTTACTACAGTAAATAAATATGGAAAAATAAAAATATTTTTTTTTTTTATAATTCCCAATAAAATATTATCAATGATCAGAAAAATAATTAAAATATAATTTAATTAAATTTCTCGAAATCTCAGGATTTACGTATGAAAAAGTAAAGAGGAACAAGTAAAACATTGTAAAATCGAGAAGTACGAATAAAAGAATAATTTAATACCGGAAAAGTACGAGTTCTTATAGTCGACCCCCCTAAAGGAACTCTGGTCCCTCAGAGTTCCAATGGAGACGGAGAAAATGCAAACAAAAGGAGATACAAAGTTTAGAACTGATTCATTGCTTCCCATGTAATTTCTGCACCTACGGTGAACCTTACAATTGGAATCCAACTGTGCTTCAGATTCTTAACTCTTTTACAATATTATTTCAAACTCGAATTGAAATAATAATCATTTAGTATGAAGAAATATAAAGAGTTAGAATGAACACAGAAATTGCTTAAACGAACAAGTTGCGCTAAATCAAGTTAAGATTGATAATCGACAAGGAATCGCAAGTCGCGCAAATTGTAAAACATAAAAATCTATTTTTCAAAAGTAAATAAAGAGAGATATGAATTACATATAGACATTTAAATAAGAGTTGTCACAATTGTTTGTCTAGGATTTGGTATTACTTTCAAACTCAGCTTAAGTATTTTCTTGATTATAAGAATACAAGGCTTGAGGGAATAAAACGAAATTCGTATCGATTCTTAACGAACAAGATAGAATAGAGTCGTTGACAGTAAGACAATAACAAACAAGGAATATAGCAAGTCATCACTCCTTGAGTGCAGTTGGAGTCACCCACATTGGCTTATAAATTTCTAGGTAATCGATACACGATTGAAAGATAAAAGCCACACAACAATTTTCGAATCAAAGAAAATTTTTAATTAGTCACTTTTGTATGATTCAAGTAAAATGAACAACATTGGCAATTAGAGAGCGAAATAAACACATGGTTTACACGGGCGAATTTCGAGGCAATAGAGTCTGACAAACATCATGACGAATATACGATATCGATATTCATGTACAGTCATAAATCGTTATTCTCATCCGGAGACATTTCGAAGGTATACCAAAATTTACTCAAACAAAGTTGGTCGAGGAGAACGTATAAAAACATTAGAACTTCCAAGTACGATATCAATAGTCAGTAACTTGACGAGCGGTAAATAGAATTGTATCATTAAAGAAAATGAGGTAACAAGTAGAGCAAAACTCATTGAGTAAAAAGAATATATTGTACTCGCAAACACGCAATTCGTTCATGAAAAAAATAAAGAAACATATGCATTTGTCATGAACTTGTACTACTTACATAACGAATAAAAGCTTTCATAGTTTTATTTTAACAAGATTTTAAGGTGACTACTATTCAGCCTCGCATGGCTCCTTCTAAATTATGCATAGGTGATCAGGCCATGCATAATTTAGGACTAGCAATATGATGCTTAGCTTCGTCAAACCAGTATTACTTGTCATATATTAAAAATATATAAAATACCATTTGTAAAACAGGAATCGAAATAATTTACGAAACATTCTCGAGAGTAAGTAATTCGTGAAAATACATCGTAACAGTAATATCAAATAACTCTACAGAATAACATTCATGTATTTTGTAAAGTCCAAGTAGAACATTTGTAAAATAATTCGCAAACAGTACCAGTTTAAATTTACAAAATAGCGAGTGGGTAACATGAGAGTAGTAAAGAGTAGTTGATAAGACAATCGATGTTATGTTTACAAGGTGATAAGGTTTCAAAAGGTTTAGTCGGAATCGTCATGAGACACGTGTCAAAATGATAACGAAAGATGTGAAAAAAAAAAATTTCAAACCTCGACCCAAATCGGTGGTACGATAGAAGAAAAGAAAAATAAAATAAAATGGCAAATAAGTCATGTATGAAATAGAGGATAAAGGAAATCTGTATGTGTTCGCATCGTAATTCAGTTGACATAAAAATGTTTTTAAGAAAGTAGAATATCAGTTCTCGAATAATACAACTAACACGAAGAGTTTCTATTTTTAAACGTTTTCAAATGCAATCAATGTTTGGTAGTTGTAAAATCTCATTCGTTAGAGTTTTACGAACTTAAACGAACTCAAAAACACTTCAAACCATATTTTTAAATTCTATATGCTTTGACTTTCAAGTTTGACTTTTGAGTCGACCAGACCAATGGACTCAGTAAATGACATTTTCAAAACTCGGAGTCTAAAGCAATTTGGTGTAAAACGCTGTTTCAGACAACTTTCTAGTTTTTCTCGAGACTTGAAACGGATAAAAATGGACGAAAATGCCCTCGCATCAAATCTGTCAATAAAATGGTATTTTAGAAATATGGAGAATTAAGTTCTTAAATTTTACAATTTCAATCGAGCGTAACTTGCTCGTTTCTAAGATTTATGGGTCCAAATTTATGTCATAAACGAATGTCTCAACAAGTAGAAATATATTTTTATGTCTAAAGTTTATAAAAATATTTTCTCGACATCGTTAAATTACATGTAACTTTTCTGCAGAAAATAGATATTTTTTGACACACCTTGAAATTGAATCAAATTTCATAATGACCGGAGTTTATGTACACACATATGACTTGTGGATCCCATAAAAACGAAAAAGAATAAATTGTATAATTAAACATACAAAGGAAAACATTGTATAACCATGGTTCAAGAATACCAATGATAATCTTACAAATAAAAACGGCGCATGACATTCGTATCTTCGATTTCAAGATGGAATGCATGAAGTTCTCTTTGCGGCGTGGTTTTTCAAAATCACAAGACATACCGAGGAAGAAATGGAATATTAACGGTTTGCACTCTCGGAGCGAGGAGATTTAATGAAAATGGAAGATGCATGTCTATAGAAGTAGAATTATATTTCAAACAATCGCCACATAATAGAGGATTATTTACAAGATGATGATGCTGTTTTCAAGGTACAAATGGACGTTGAAATTCGAAGTCGAAACGTAGAATGGTCAATGATGTAATATTTAATCGATATTCGAGTGTCGTGTAAAACGATGACGTAAAAGTCAATCAAAATTACGAAAACTCACGATATTATTCAACACGAGTTCAGGAATGCTTCAAGATGTGTGACTCACATGATGTCCTTTAGTCTTTTTCGGAGACTCATTGGGCTACACAGTGGTCTATAGACTATTTTTCAAGACATCCAGTCACAAATGGTCGGAAAGTAATCTATATATCTAAATAGATATTTTAAAGAGGTTTAACAATGAAGGTAACACGCACGGTAGTAAAATGAAAATCAAAATGTTCCTTGAAAACAACAACACTTATTTAATCCAGAACAATGGTATCACGAGAATACGACAAAATGTAACCGTGAGTCGAAAAAAATAAGCGGTCCAAAACGAACGAGTATGTGAGACCAGTCGCATCACGCATAAATGAACTAGCAATAGTACTCAGAAAAGTGAGTATGAAAAGTCGGCAACATACGCGCTCCGAATACAAGTATGAAATGTCATAACAATATAAAATCATTGCAACAAGATCAATTCACAAGAATTCAAGAAATACAGTAAGGGCATATTTAATCAAGTAATATCCAATGATAATTCATTGAGCACAAAGGCTTTGAAAAAAGATAGTAATTATCGTTAATAGGGTAATGTAATATTTCAAAATGTAATCAAGAGATAAAATACTACAACGATTAATAAAAGTAAATAATAAGGATTAAAGAGTTACCCACGCAGATATCGAACAACAATGGCAGATTCTGTGTTTGACACCTAGAAACATAAAATATTTGAACTTTTGGTTATAGACTAAGTTTTGAAAAATGACTCAGTTCCCTATAACCATCGCTCTGATACCAATCTGTGAGACCCCCAAAATCAGGCAAGGAAACACGTAGGCAGCAAAGGGGTTCCACGTCATGGTACAAGAAACAATGAAATACTGTTGACATAAAGTTGACGTAATAAAAACTTATACATTACATCACAAAAAGATCAGAGTTTTTAAACAAAGGTCCCAGAGTTTTATAAGCGGAAAATCTATTATTTAAACATGGTTTTGTAACATGTTGTTACCAAAAATATAGGATAAACTTCTGACGGCTTTTACCAAAACCGAACTTTAAAAAGTAACACAGAAATCTCCAAGCTGCGATAATATCCTGCGGGCTCCCATCCAAGCAAAGCTAAGTAATAATACCTGAGATTAAACATGTAAAATCGTCAACATAAAGTTGAGTGATATTCATAGGTTTAGCATTAAGGGTGTGGAACACAAACATTCATTGTAAAACAAGTAAATAGGGAAAATGGTTATGTACAGTAACCATTGTCCGAAACTATTATTATTATTGCTGTTCAGTTCATGAAGCGAAGCTTAACTCAATGTAAGTTCCTCTAGGGAGTATTCAGCCTAAATACTCAGGTATAAACAAATGAAATGCGTCATGGTTAAAGAACCGCAACATGGGACGGGGATTGTCAATCCCGATGGATCCACCCACAACATTCGCGCTTAGCAACACAAGTAAATTAACGGTTCATGATCAGGAGAGGAAACTTAAGGGCTATAACTAAAAGCAATAATAATAATGAAAAACTGTTAGAAATCATCAAGTTCTGGAAAGCATACAAGTTCTGGAAAGCATACAAGATCTGGATAACATACAAGTTCTAGATAGCATACAAGTTCTGGATAGAATACAGTTTTAAATGAATGTGTTCCACCATGTAAAATCTCACCCCGCGTTTAGAAAACTGTATAAGTAGTAAAAAGGGGCTATGAACTCACCTGATATAGCTGTTACACGAAGATAAAAAAACAAACGTCCGATAGTCGATACACGACTTCACGAGATAACAATTACTCGTTGATCGAGAACGAGACGTCCAACAGTCGACATATTACCAAGTGAGACCTAACATGACGAGGAGCGTCTTAGGCTCGAAACGAAAAATAAATCACATATTAAGTAAATAGCATATTTTTAGGGAGTTTTAGACATTGTAGAAGTTTTATATACTTTTTAAATGAAAATAAACATTTATAAAGTGTTATCCAAAATTTTTGACAAACAAGCCAATTACTAACCCACTAGTGACCCATTAGGTGTTCATTTGTCTTAAACCCCTTTTAGGATCAGTTTTGGACTTATTTTTAATTGTTCAAAAATATATATACAATGTCAAAATTTATAGATAACTATAACAACATTATTTTACATAGATCAAATGAAAATTTATACATGTACGATTATTGAAAAATTATATAAAAATAAGAATAAAAGTAGGTCGGCGAACCTTACAACGATGATGATATACAAGAATATGTGAATCAAAGTTTAAACCAAATCGTATTCTAATACTTCCATAGCTCTTGTTGATACTCAAATAATTTAGCTTCATAACCACACCTTCATAACCACGATATTTGATGATATGGCGATGATTGATGATTATATAACCCAAGAACCAATACTAGACACACTAATTTTTCAATCTAGTGTAAAGAATTTGTAAAAAAAAATCAAGTAGATGAATGATGTTTTTGTTGCTTGGGAATCGGCAATAATAGAAAGGAAAGAAACGATATGTATTTTGTTTAGGTGCTTATAAGCAAAGTTTATCTAAAGATGAATGTGTATACACTTGCACGTGTCATACAACATGTGAAATTTTAAAAACCAAGTTTATCTTGTGTTTCATTTAGTGGATAAAAGAGATGGATTCTTTATAAGTTTGTTTCAAATTTTATAAAAGCGGGTGTTATCGAAGTCCGGTATTTTAAAAGTTACGCGATTTTAAAGATACGCGCAAAACGCGGAAAATAAACGCTTAATATAAAATAAAAACGACGATATTCGGAGAACATTTATATTTCGATATATAAATGAGGGCTTATTATTTATAAACGTTAACGCGACATATAAACAAATGACATTTAAAGGTTTATCATAATTTTACAAAGAATGTCCGTAAAACGAATAATTAAAGTAATGACAAGAAAATATTTTTATGTTATAACGAGGATATTTACGGTCGATGACGGATATAAACTTTTTCAATAAATAATAATTGACACGTATTCGATACGTTAAAGCAATAACCTTGTCGGTAACCGAAAATTGAATATTATTAGTAAAATGATCCTGACAAATAAAATTTGGGTAATAAATATTGGCCTGAATATTAATAATATTATTAGAACTCGGTCTAAATGTTGATTTTAAATTTCAGGTTACTACAGTAAATAAATATGGAAAAATAAAAATATTTTTTTTTTTTTTATAATTCCCAATAAAATATTATCAATGATCAGAAAAATAATTAAAATATAATTTAATTAAAATTCTCGAAATCTCAGGATTTACGTATGAAAAAGTAAAGAGGAACAAGTAAAACATTGTAAAATCGAGAAGTACGAATAAAAGAATAATTTAATACCGGAAAAGTACGAGTTCTTATAGTAAACAAATATGCAGTTTGATTAATAGATGCAGCTTTAATGGTTCTAATAACACCAGACTGCACCTTTTCCCCTATAAGGTGGACATCCACCTCAAAATGTTTAGTTCTCTTATGGAAAACAGGATTGGCATCAAATTGGATAGCAGAAGAGCTATCAATATACAAGTTCACAAGAAACACACTTGGAATGTTCAAGTTATTAAGCAAAATTAAAATCCAAATGACTTCACAAGTAGCACTAGCCATGCACCTATACTCTGCTTCAGCATAGGTTCTAGATACATTTGGCTGTTTTTTGCTTTTCCAAGATACAAGTGTGTTACCCAGAAACACACAATAGCCAGACACAGACTTTCTGGTTTTCAAACACTTAGCCCAATCTGAATCGGTAAAGCATGACAAATTAAGTTTCTTATCCTTATAAATTTGGATACTAGTACCTAGAGAACCCTTCAGGTATCTAATAACCCTTAAAGCAACTTTAAGGTGAGATTGCAAAGGAGCATGCATGTGCTGACTTAAGCATTGGACAACATAAGAAATATCAGGCCTTCTGTGAGTCAAATAAATAAGCTTGCCAATAAGTTTTTGATAATCGAAGATGTTTATAAGGTATTTATCATATTCACTTTCATTCACATTAAGAAAACAGTTCTCAGGTAAGGGTGTAGCAACAAGTTTAGCAGCAAAAGACCAAACTCATGAATAAGGTCAATACAGTACTTCTTTTGAGTCATACACACACCAAAGTTATTGTGTAGGACCTCAATACCAAAAAAGTACTTCATATGACCAAGGTCTTTGATGATAAACTTATTCTTAAGAAAAAGCTTGAACTTCTTAATTTTAGATAGGTGATTACCAGTGACAACAAGGTCATCAACATAGACAAGAATAACAATAAAGGTCTCACCAGAATGTTTAATGTAGAGGGAGTAATCAAGTTTGCTTTGAACAAAGCCATGCTCAGCCAAAGTAGTGGTAAGTTAGGCATTCCACTGCTTTGGGGCTTGCTTAAGTCTATAAACGGACTTGTTCAATTTGCAGACTTTGGAAGGATTAGGGTTATCAAAACTAGGAGGTAAGGACATGTATGCATCCTCATCCAAGTCGTCATACAGAAAGGCATTGTTTACATCCATTTGTAACAAGGGCCAATCATTAGACATAGTAAGGCACATAATACACCTAACAGTGATCATTTTAACAACAGGACTAAATGTTTCATCAAAATCGATACCCTCCTTTTGACCATACCATTTAGCCACCACCATGGCCTTATACTTATATGTTAACCCAGAAGCCCCATACTTGATTTTTTTATAGCTATTTGCAACCTAGAGCCTTTCTTCCTAAGGGAAGGTCAGTAATGGTTCAAGTGTTATTCCTAATGAGGGCCTCAATTTCCTTGTTCATGGCCTCAATCCAGTTAGGGTCTTTAATAGCTTCATTAAAGGTGCTAGGTTCATTAAACTTGTTATGGGTGGTAGCAAAGCAAAAATTCACATAATTAAGCCTAGAGTAATTGACATGTTTTTCAATCCCATACTTAAGTTTACTGTCAATACCATAATCATTTAACTTAGGAGGCAACTTAGCACTTCTACCAGACTTTCTAGTAGGAGCAATCACCTCATCAATAACAGGGTTATCAAGGTTAAGAAGTGGTTCGGAAGAACTAGGTATAATGTTTGAATTGTTGCCCTCAGACAAGATGTTATCATCTATTTGGGTTGTAGAATCCACTTCAAGGATCTGCTGAAAATCAGGCTCAGACCTTGAAGGGTTCCTACCTTCCTCATTAGATGTTGCTCTCTCTTCGTCATTGGGTCTAATAGGAGTTTGTTCATCAAAGAAAGAAAGGTGTTCAACTTCATTTGTGTCAACATCAGCCAAATCTCCTTTCTTATTGTTTTTCATTTTAAAAGGAAATCTCACACCCCTAGAAAATAAAACACATTTAGTATCTAAACTTAATAACTTATAATCCTTTTTACCAGAGGATTACCCAATCAGAACACATTTTTAGACCTAGGTGTGAGCTTATCAATGTTGTTCAAAATAGTTGAAAAACAAAGACATCCAAAACACCTAATGTGAGTGAGACTAGGTTTTTTGTTATAAACGAGTTCAAATGGTGATTTACCTTTAAGGACAGATGAAGGAAGCTTGTTAATTAAGTAGACAACAGTTAGAATACAATCATACCAGAAAACAAGAGGAACCCCCCTGAAACACAAGGCTCCTTGCTACATTAAGCAAGTGCATATGTTTCTTTTCAGCAATGCCATTTTGTTGAGGGGTGTGAGTACCGGAAGTTTGATGAATAATTCCAAGGTCAGAAAACAAAGAAACCATTTTCTTGTTAACAAATTCAGTTTCATTGTCAGATCTCACAATTTTGATGCCTTTATTAAATTGATTTTTAACCATTTTAATATAATTAGCAAATGTGTCAAAAACTTCATCTTTAGGTTTCAAAAGGTAAGTCCAAACAGCCCTGGAATAATCATCAACAATGGTAAGAAAATACTTGTATCCCTCTCTACTAGAGATCTTATAGGGACCCCACAAGTCAAGGTGAACAATTTCACCAAGGTGAGTAGACTTGTGATCACTCAAAGGGACGGATTCTCTTGTTTGTTTGGCCCTATGACAAACATAACAGACAGAAACACAAGTATTTTTAGAAAGTTTGATGTCAGATTTGATGACAGATAGAACTTGGTGAGCAAGATGACCAAGTCTGCATATACTCCACAACAAAATGGTGTATCTGAAAGGAGAAATCGTACATTATTAGATATGGTGCGATCTATGTTTAATCTTACAACTTTACCATTATCCTTTTGGGATTATGCTCTTGAATCTGTTGTTCGTATTCTGAATATGGTTCCCACAAAGAAGGTTGATAAGACACCATATGAACTATGGCATGGCAAGAAGCCATATTTGTCTTATTTAAAAATTTGAGGTTGTGAGGCGTATGTGAAACGTGACTTTAGAGATAAACTCCAACAACGCTCAATAAAATGTATCTTTGTAGGTTACCCTAAGGAAACTATGGGTTACTACTTTTATTATCCAGCTGAGAACAAAGTGGTTGTGGCTCGGTATGGAGACTTCCTTGAAAATAATCTTGTAAATCAAGAAATCAGTGGGAGAGATTATGATCTTGAAGAAATTCATGAAGATACATTGCCTTTTGAAAATACTAGCGAAGAAATTCCTGTAAAACCAGAAAGTCTGGGAGTTCCCCCGGAATTAATTCCTCCACGTAGGTCTAAAAGAACCATACGTGCGCCAGACAAACTATGTCTTTACATAGAGGATGATGGTGAACCTGCTAACTATCGATCCGCAATGCCTGATCCAGAAAAGTCAAAATGGATAGTTGCGATGAATGAGGAAATGAAACCCATGGAAATCAACGATGTTTGGATTCTTGTTGACGCGCCTAAAAATGCTAAAGTAGTGAAAAATAAGTGGATCTACAAGAAGAAAACCGACATGGATGGTGAAGTACAATCCTATAAAGCACGTTTAGTGGCTAAAGGTTTTACTCAAACTTTTGGCGTAGAATACGAGGAGACATTTTCTCCTGTAGCAGACTTACAAGCTATTAGGATTCTCATAGCTATAGCAACATACTATGACTATGAGATATGGCAAATGGATGTTAAAACTGCCTTCTTGAACGGTCGGTTAGATGAAGACATCTATATGAAACAACCGGAAGGGTACGTTGATCCTAAATATCCAAAGCGCGTGTGCAAACTTTAAAGATCTATTTATGGTTTGAAGCAAGCATCACGTCAATGGAATAAGCGATTTGATGAAGAAATCAAAAAGTGCGGATTTATTCAAAATCGTGATGAGCCATGTGTATATCGCAAAGCTAGTGGGAGTAATGTAGTGTTCCTAATTTTATATGTCGATGACATATTAATCATGGGAAGTAACATTCCAAGACTTCAGGAAGTTAAGGATTATCTTGGTAAATGTTTTTCTATGAAAGATTTGGGAGATGTTGCATATATTCTGGGAATTAAAATCTATCAAGATAGGAGTAGACGGTTAATTGTTCTTAGTCAAGATGCTTATATAGATAAGATATTGAAGAAGTATAACATGCATAACTCTAAGAAAGGTTTTCAACCGATGGAGGTTAAGCATGAATTAAGTCATAAGAAAGATGCATCAACACCCGAAGAGGTGGCTTACATGAAGAAGGTGCCTTATGCTTCGGTTGTAGGATCTATTATGTATGCTGTAAGATGCACAAGGCCTGATGTGGCGTTTGCTCAGAACTTAGTCAGTAGATACCAACAGAATCCAGGAAAGTTACACTAGACTGCTGTTAAGCATATTCTAAAGTATTTGAGGAGTACTAAAGATATGTTTTTGGTATTCGGGGGTAAACCAGTTACAGAATTAAATGTAACAGGGTTCTGTGATGCGTCCTGGCAATGTGATAAAGACGATACGAAGTCTCAAACGGGTTACGTGTTTGTCATCAATGGAGGAGCAGTTGACTGGAAGAGCTGTAAGTAGAAAACCATTGCTATGCATGCAACTCAATCGGAGTACATGGCTGCTTCAGAAGCTGCAATGGAAGCTGTTTGGATTAGGAAGTTTATTGGAGATCTTGGAGTGATGCCTTCAATTAAAGAACCTATTGATATATATTGCGACAATTTTGCTACAATAATATTCGCCAATGACCCTGGAGTTATGAAAGGCGCCAGACACTTTAAACGTAGATATCACTACGTTCGAGAACAAGTGGAAGCTCGAGAAATAAAATTAATAAAAGTTCACACAGATAATAACGTAGTTGATCCTTTTACTAAGGCTTTATCTAGGCCAAAGGTAGTTAAGCATGCCAAGGCAATTGGGCTGCAACTAACTAGAGAATTCATGCAATTAATCTATTGATTAGTATTTGGATAAAGAATGTAAGACATTATTGAATTGATGAAATAAAGATTGGATTTCGTTTATTTTTCTGTTATTTGATTTTGTATCCTATTTTACATGTTTTAATCCATGAGCATTATGATGTTTCTAAATGTCTGTTGTCGATTAATAATATGGGAGTATTATTAAACTAAGACAATTCAAAATAGTGACAGAGTATACTTGAAAGTATATTGGTCAATTTTGGATGATATTTGATGGATCAAATATTGGACTTATCCCAACTATATGATTTTACTTTATGGATCTTTGTTATTAAGTAAATCATAAATAGTTATCCTTAGACCTGAGAAACTAGAAAAATGCATTGAATGTAGTGCATTTTTGTGAGATAACCTAACGCTAAACGTAATTGGTAGCTACAAGGGTTATTTTCAGAAGTGTTGCAAAGTTCATGTGTTTTGCTTGTAGTCAAAATGGGATTTGTTTCCTTCAAATTATTTTTGAAGTATAAATACAGCTGGGCCCCTCGGGAGAGTAGTAAGATGTTTGTGTGGCCACACCCAAATATGTTTTACGAATCTTGTTATATCCGTATACGAGAAACAGAATAGTTAATGAAGGAATGACTGAGATCCATATCCTATTAACGTTGTATTTGAAATGAAAGGATAATAATAACGATGATATATCATTATAAGGTTTTGTCCAGGAGACCTTACTCGAGTTGTACTAGTGACATTGCTAGTGTAACTAGACGCTAGTCAATGTGATCACGATATTCGAATTTTGTCCAAGTGGGAGCTGAAAGTTTATGGACTTAAAGTCGATAGTCGTGTGATAGGATCGAAGTCGAGATCACGGGATTGCACACATTACGTAAAGAGTTAATTTATTTATTAAATATATTTATTATATTTATTAAATCAAACCGTAGCTTAAACTAACGATCGTTAAATAATTAAAAGTTGAGTATTAAACGACCGTTATAGAATCTAATAGAAGCTAAAAGAAGGAGTCAGAAAAGTTTCGAAAACCCCCTTGTGGGCTTGTAAACCGCCGGCCAAAGAGAGACAAGAAGAAGGGAAAAAGATTTTGTTTCCTAAAATTTGTTTAACCTTGGAGAAAAAGTTTTTCCAATGGCTATATAAACAAACCCAAGACTTTCATAATTTTTACTCCATCCCTCTTTTCTCTTGCTCTTAACCGCCGACCAAACACACCCTTTTAGGGCTCTTCTTTGTTCTTCGATTAAGCTATTGTAGGTCTAGTCCTAGCCCCTCTCTAGGGTTGTTGGGTAGATACTCTATAAGCGTGGAAGCTCGGTTTATTCGTGCTAGACTCACGATTAACTCGCCGTATTACGTGTGTACAAGATCGTGATATAGTCTTGCTTTAGACTATATCCTGGTGGTGTTCGTGATTAACCCTAGTTGCCGATTGTTCCGTCATCTTGTGGATCTAGCTAGGATAAAGGTATGTAACCCTAATCTTGATTAATTATAATTGTGTTAATTATGATCTTTTTAATTTACTTCCGCTGTATGTGCTTTAATCCATATTAGGGTTTTTAGTAATTGTTATGAATTATATGAACCTTCAATAATTACAAATGGTGTAGAAGATTGCCCTATATATAAAGTTAGTCATCACAAACTCACAATGGCTTTATCACTTTTAAATAATTGTAAGTTAAACAAATTGGTTGTAGTTTCGCTTGTAAGTTTGTATGGTTCTAAGGTGAAGGTAAACGGTTCAAGTCTTGCTAGCCCTCCTACACTCAATTTTTATTTCTACTTACATGGTTCAAAACCCATATTATTCTAGTTTTCGCATCTTTTTCTCCTATACATTATATTGAACTATTAGCAACGTATCTATGCATTGCAGCAACTGGTGCTTTGTGATTAACTCGGAAAAAAACAAAAATAAAATGATTATCGTCGGTCTTGGCTTATCTATGCGGTTCCAACGTGTCCTCTGTTTCATTTTGGACAGCTTTTATTAGCTAACTAAAACCGTGGCAACTTCGATTTCCTGTTGAATCCAATGGTTTTGTCCGCTTTTCAAATCTATGTGTATCAATTTGCTAGGATATAGATTATATAAATCTTTTGTGTGTGTTTTACTAATATGTATAATGTTTATGGCAAGTTAGTACTGGTGCTTTTCATTTTAAGGCTACATATTGGTTTTGGGTTGATAATCTTAAAAAGTGAAAACGTTGAATGTGGTTGTTGTGATGGGCTCGACAAGAATGATGTCTTCCAAGCCGTAGGGGCCCGGTTCAAATCTTATCAAGCTCGCAACAATGTTCATCCTTTTTTTAAGCAATGAAAGCCGAATAAACATCTATTTGTAAAGTATAAGTGACAAATCTTGCTCATTTTAATAAATATGAATACTTTTTGATACGTTTTAAAAAATATGGGCACTTTATGCCCATTATTTATAATTAATGTGCTAAACAGACGCACATGTAAAAAATTAAATGAGTTTAATAGACGCACATGTAAAATACTAATTAGGTTACTCGGAGATATTTTATATCTAATCTTTTTATCCCCAGCTTTCAAACAAGTAATTTTATTTTTTAATTTTACGTTTTTATATGATTTTAATTCTACGTAGGTGCCGGTTTTTATATACTTTTATTTTTTTATCTCCGACTTGCGCACGTTTAGCCCGCTCGTTTCACCCACCCGTTTCACTTGTACCCATTTAACCCGTGCTCGTTTAGTCCACCGTCCATTTAACCCGTCGCCTATTTAACCCGTTGTCCGCCCGTTTTACCACCAGTATTGTAAAGAAAAGCCTTCTCCATGAGATAATTAGCAGGATATAAACATACGATAAATTCACTAGCAGTATTAGATAACACATCAACTAGTTAATTTTCAATTGTGTTATTCACTTATTCCCCCACCCTAAAATGTTAGTATTGCGGTACATTATAAAAAGGGTAAAAGCTATACAATACCATCCTACTTAGCAAAATGTACCGACTTTAAACACTTACAATTTAATCGCTATACATTACCAATGAACTTTCAAATTGATTATTGACTTTACCAATATGGCCCTAAAATGACGAAATTACCCTTTTCTTTTTTTACATAATTACGTTTTCGTCAGTAAATTTACGTTTTCGTCAGTAAATTTACGTTTTCGTCAGTAAATTTACATACTCGTCCGAAAAATTACGTTTTCGTCAGTAAATTAACGTTTTCCTCAGAAAAACGTTTTCGTCAGTAAATTTATGTTTTCGTCAGTAAATTTACGTTTTCGTCAGTAAATTTACGTTTTCGTCAGTAATTTTACGTTTTCGTTAGTAAATTTACGTATTCGTCAGAAAATTTACGTTTTCGTCAATAAATTTACGTATTCGTCAAAAAATTTACGTTTTCGTCAGTAAATTTACGTTTTCGTCAGTAAATTTACGTTTTCGTCAGTAAATTTACGTTTTCGTCAGAAGATTTACGTTTTCGTCTTACGTATTCTTCAATAAATTTACGTATTCCTCAGAAAATTTACGTCTGCGTCAGTAAATTTACGTTTTCGTCAGTAAATTTACGTTTTCGTCGTACGAAAACTAAAATTTACTGACGAAAAAGAAAATTTACTGACGAAAACGTAAATTTACTGACAAAACGAAAATTTTCTTACGAATACGTAAATTTTCTGACGAAAACGTAAATTTACTGACTAAAACGTAAATTTTCTGATGGAAACGTAAATTTTCTGACGAAAACGTAAATTTTCTGACGAAAACGTAAATTTTCTGACGACTACGTAAATTTACTGACGAAAACGTAAATTTACTGACGAAAACGAAAATTTTCTGACGAAAACGTGAATTTACTGACGAAAACTTATATTTTATGACGAAAACGTAAACTTACTGACGAAAACGTAAATTTACTGACGAAAAAAAAAATTTACTGACGAATACATAAATTTACTGACGAAAACGTAAATTTTCTGACAAAAACCTAAATTTACTCACGAAAACGTAAATTTACTAACGAAAACGAAAATTTACTGACGAAAACGAAAATTTACTGACGAAAACGTAAATTTACTGACGAAAACGTAAATTTTCTGACGCAGACGTAAATTTTCTGGCGAAAACGTAATTTTTTGACGAAAACGTAAATTTTCTGACGAATACGTAAATTTTCTAACGAAAACGTAAATTTTCTGACGAAAACGTAAATTTACTGACGAAAACGTAAATTTACTGACGAAAACGAAAAATTTCTGACGAAAACGTAAATTTACTGACGAAAACGTAAATCTACTGACGAAAACGTAAATATACTGACGAAAACGTAAATTTACTGACGAAAACGTAAATTTACAGACGAAAATGTAAATTTTCTGAGGAATACGTAAATTTATTGAAGAATACGTAAGACGAAAACGTAAATTTTCTGACGAAAACGTAAATTTACTGACGAAAACGTAAATTTACTGACGAAAACGTAAATTTACTAACGAAAACGTAAATTTTTTGACGAATACGTAAATTTATTGACGAAAACGTAAATTTTCTGACGAATACGTAAATTTACTGACGAAAACGTAAATTTATTGACGAAAACATAAATTTACTGACGAAAACGTTTTTCTGAGGAAAACGTTAATTTACTGACGAAAACGTCATTTTCCGGACGAGTATGTAAATTTACTGACGAAAACGTAAATTTACTGACGAAAACGTAAATTTACTGTCGAAAACGTAATTATGTAAAAAAGAAAAGGGTAATTTCGTCATTTTAAGGCCATATTGGTAAAATCAATAATCAATTTGAAAGTTCATTGGTAATGTATAGCGATTAAATTGTAAGTGTTTAAAGTCGGTACATTTTGATAAGTACGATGGTATTGTATAGTTTTTACCCTTATAAAAACTTTTAACTTTAACTACATAGAGGGTTGTTTCGTTGTTTTTTTGACCCTAGGCAATAACAACAAAGAAATCCACTTACGCGCGTTAAATAAAGAGAAATTGCATGTAAAATTAAATTATATAACTCATACATGTTTAATATTATACGAATTTTATATACAAAACTAATAAAAATATGATCTTTTTAAAATAAAAGCCTTATGCAACTGCACATATTGCACACCCATCCGAGACCCCTCTAAACTACATACACACAAACACTTTATTGTTGTTGTTTTCCAACTTATGACAAGTTCATACACAGTTAGTCGTTAACGCTAAAGATCAAGCGTAACATATATGCGCTAGACAAATGGTAAGAGTAAGATTTCGTTTTACTTTTGTGTAACATATATACTTCCTAGGACGGATTTGAAAAATTATTATACATAAAAAATACAATAATAATTTGAGAATTCTGTAACCATATAGAATTCTTGACACAACATGTAGCTTCTGTTTAAATAAAAATTGACAAATTGAATGTGATGTATGTTGTTGATTTGGTAAGTATCGTTTCTCTTTAAAATAAAGGTACTTGGTTCGAATCTTACCAAATCTTCCTCATTCATTTTTTTAGCATTCACATCCTGCTATATATTCTAATGCTTTATGTATAAATAAAATTAGTTTCAAAAAAATAATAATAATAATAAACATTTTAATACACAAGTAATATCTATATCTATATTAACTAATAAAATAAAATAATTTATAAGCTCCCTAAGCTTGCAAAATTAAAAACATTACTTTAAATAACACATATGTACAACACTTCTAAGCATGAGCATTAAAAATGTCATAAAAAGGTTTCCTAATATAAGCTGTTTTTTTGCATAACAAGATGGGGTGAAGGCAAAAAATAACTTATTTTTGTGCCACGATCTGGTTTGATCACTTACCAGGCCAACCTATTGGATCAGTTAGCCCACAAAAAAATTAACACAGAGAATTCAAATTTTAAAAACGTATAACATATTCATGGTAATGTATTTATGGTTATTAAAACACACACGCGTATATCAATTATTATGGACGCTTCTCTCCTAAAATATCCCAATCTAACCCGAAAATCTTAGTCCTATATAAATCGACACTCCAAACGTGTTTTGTTGCACAATGATCTGCATTGATGTAATGATCACACGAACAACTCTCTCTTCTTTCCATTCTGTGAAAAAAAGATGTGCAAGCTCTTAGATCAAAACTCTCTTCGTGGTTAAAATCTATATCTCCTAATATTTAGTTCGTGTTGGCTATTGCAAGATACTGAGAATGGAAGCCTTCTGTATGAGTGGTAATGATTTTGATCCACAATTGTATTGCCATGGGTTTCTGTTGTTCTATGAATATGCAAGTGGTTCTATGATATCCACTTTAATATAGGTAAGTATCACATATATTCAATATTTTAGGGTTTCTGATATAAATCACATAAGACTCTTATGTTTTTTTAATAATCAATTTAATTTTGTTTCGATCTCAGTGATTGCAGATAAATAAGTTGAAAGATGGAGGATTTTGTGCAGGGAACTCACTTTTGATTGAGGTTTGTATTTGTTTTGATTTTATATTATTTTTAAGATTCTAATCAAGATAGTTATTGAATTATGTGTTTCGTTGATAAGCATGTTTTGATACTTGATTTGTTCCTACTAAATCGATTCGGAATGAATTTATCTTATAGTGATCCCGGTGTATTAGAAAGTAGTTTTAAGGTCTTTAATTCAAAATCGAACATGAAACTTTGGTTTCGTTATTCATTTGTACGGGTTTCCTTGAATGATTCAGTTTGAACCCTTCAAACACTGTTTTTCATACATTAGTGGTTATTAGTGGTTATTAAGTCTGCTACAAATAAAGGGAAGTGGTTATTAAGTCTTTAATACATTTGTATCGTTTTCATTATAACCTATATACTACTTGAGATGTCTATTAAAACAACTACTTTATTATAGGATTCGGCTTTTGAATCAAGTGTGTAGTATTAAGGTTGATTCTTGACTTCAACTGATGTAATCTCAGTTGAATACCTCTTCTTATCTTGGTGATATTTGTCTTATCCAATTCAAAGATGTATTTCTTATCACCAACAACTCATTTACATTTATTTATTTACGAAGAGAGTTAGCGAAAAACTAAGCTTGAACAAGCAAATTAGATTTTACAATGGTTCAGATCCAAAGTCTATTACAGTGGATAACATAGAATACTTTTACTGATCTACTTATTTTGAAGCACTTTTCAATAAGTAAGTTAGGAGATGCTCGATATAATGACTATGCTTATTTTTAAGTTGATTATATGCTTGAAAGCTACAAAATGTCACTTGAAATGTCAGAATTGAATCAGTTTATATTGTTTTATGTAGAGTTTTAGAGCATATACACACATGAATCAGTTCCAGCACTGCATAAGATTAGGTAATGACGATGATTGCTCTTATCTTCTTTTCCTTTACTGAATTTAACCATCACTACTTTATCTATTTATGTTTAAAAAAGGGTTAAGTCCATATATTGGTAATATACTTTCCGTCGTTTACACATCTAGGTAACGTACTAATTTTATCATTAATATAACTATAAAAACCGGCTATTGTTTTCTAATATAGGTAATATAACCGGTTGATTTTCCAACTAGATGAATATAATTAATTTTAATTTTTGTAGGAATTTTTTTTTCTTTCTAAACCAATCAATTCTGGAAAAAATCTTCTTCCCCAGAAAAAGTTAAGCTTCCATTTTTTTCCAACACAATCAATATAAAAAATCATATAACTTAAAATCAAAACCAAAAATCCAAATCAAAACCCAAATCGAATTTTAAACCCTTTAAATCAAAACCCAAATTGAATCTTAAAATCATCTCATCCTTCTAAAATATTTACGTGGAAGACGAGTAACACCCCAACGGTTCACCACACCTTCATAACCCTTACATTTGGTAACACCAATGATGTCAATCATCTCATCCTTCTGGAAAACAGCATTAATTGAGATCTGCTTCTCGAACAATCCATAAGCAAAGTCAACCTTTTGGGAAATTGTTCCACTGTTAACTTGGACCTGGGCCTTCTTTTGCTTCAATCCCTTCATTTTCCTTATTTGTGAAAAAAAGCACAGATACTCAAATTACTGCCATAAACATATATTTAAATTTTGGATCAATTTAAGACGTTTATTGATTTCAAAACCAAATGACAAAGGTGTTCAAATACATGAATTGAAGAAATGATTAAAGATTGAACTGAAGAAATGATTAAAATTGAATTGAAATAACGAATTTTCCCTTATGTTATCATTTTAGATAAAAATATATATATTCAAATATCCACGTATGCAAAAAGTATGACGTGTCGGTAAATTTTTGATTCGTAACCTGCTCCAGCCGGTCATATTACCTATATTATAAAACAATAGCCGGTTTTTATAGCTATATTAGCAATAAAATAAGTACATTACCTAGATATGTAAACGACGGAGAGTACATTACCAATATATGAAATTAACCCTTTAAAAAAATATACTCTTACATGAAATTAAAGTATTTCTTTTATGGTAAGAATAGTGTACAAAATATCATACGTGTTCAATACAATCTTTAAGCGTCAAAGCTAAAACTCCTTTGTAACTCATTTATGCATCTTGATCTTATTTACTTCAAGTGGTATATAAGTTGACAACAATATATCAAACTTTTATGAAACATTGTAGGAAATCTGATAATCTCATGAAAGAGGCAAGTATTTTTTGGTAGCTATCAAGGCTGTTGAATGGAAATTGCTAACGAAAGACTTTTTTTCTAGGTAAATACAATATCCAACAATTGGTGCTTAAAGCTGAGGTACTACCTTCCTCTCCCCTTAACATGTTTGGGTTGAAACAAGTGTTGTTCAGTTGGTAAAGGTAAATGGCAATTAACAAGATGTTACATATTTTACATGTCTGAACTGAGCAAGCTTCATTATGGGCTGTTTAAATGGCTCCCAACATGAACAACCCGTATTGGTTTGAATTTTTAAAATTGCTTCCAACATGGGCATGTCTAAAGATTTTATTCCTAATTTCAATTGTGTAATTCAATTCTACAATTCTTCAACTCATTTGTAATACTGTAAATGTTGGATATTACTTGCAGGCTAAGAGGGTTTTGCTCTTAATACAGGGAATGTAGATTAACAATCGTGTTGGGTTATAATGCTTGAGGTAGGTCTTTCAAAACTGAGAACATGGTAGTGAAGGGGGAATGTCTGTACCATCACAAGATGATATTGTAATACGAATTTGCTTTTTCAAATATCACAGGTTGAGGATATTATTTTTATATTGTTTGGTTGAGGATAATTTTTTTTAAAAGCTAAATACTGAATTAAGGTCTTCATAGTTCATACAGTCAGATGTAGTTTGAACTTTAAATTGTTTAGTTAGTTTTGTATCGGTTATAATACCCACCATGTTGCTTTTGGTGGTTTTGACTTTCAGCTATTCTTTGAAATGATTTACCATGTCATTGTATTATCTCAAGTATATTTGATTGCTTCTGTTTCAAACCGCCTACTTAATTCATTTGAATGGTACGAGTATTAAAATATAGGGCATAAGTAAGGAGAAAGGGAATATAAAACAAAAGCGCATTGTTTGTTAATCTATTTACGATAGGTTGGTAATATATTGCAAATCTAAAACTCCAAATATTTGGACTGAATGTAGATTTTAATTGTGTTTTAACGGTAATGATTCTTTTATTCATACTTCATTTGTATTCCCGTTATGTTACGTAAATGAAAAGTTGTTACAGTTTGTATATTCATTATATCTTATATTCATTCTATCATTAGATTTTTCTCTACATGGAAAACGATGCTAATGTTAAACCCATCAATTCATCATTATTTTGTTTAACGGGTTGATATGGGCAATTTTATGTAACGGGTCAATATGGGTAATTTTCTGAAAATGTTAAATTTTTTTTAAATATGATTTATTCCTTAGCAACCCAAACCAAACTGATAAAAAAATAAAGTTTAAAATGATACACTACTTTTTTTTGTTAAGAATGATTAGTATGTAAAATGAGGTTCGCGGGTCAATAGGTTATGTGGACAATACTACTATGTTATTATTAAGGCTACAAGTTATGCAATGGAATAAGGTTACGGGTTCTTAACTTGATGATGTCCATATAATATTAGGAATGATGTCCATATAATATTGAAATTCAGTCCTTTTGATAACAGTTATTCATCATTGACATGTTCACAGGAGTTGTTTGGTCTGCGATCACTATCGACAAAAGCGAAGGCTATTATCACACACGGTAAAAAAGTGGCTCCTTGGTTAACACCAAAATTTTGGTGTTATACTGCCCCACTTTTAATAAAAAAGCTAATAAAAAAATAAAAATAAAAAATAAAAACCCACGGCGCGAGCGAGCGAATAACGCGAGCCACGGTCTCGCGTCATGACCACCAGTATAGGCTGGCAACTACGGCCCAAGAGTGTATAACGCGAGGGACGATGTGGGAGTCGGCGTTTTCATGCTCGCGTTGTGGCCATGGCTCAAGCCATGGTTCACCGTACCATACGCTCTAACTATACATTTCCATTGGTCACGCGTAAGGTTCAAGTTTGTGCAAAATGGTGGTAGTTTCATTTGAGAGACTAAAAAGTTATATAGATGCTATGATCAAAATATTATGAAACAATACGAAATCAGACAAATTTTGTTGCTTAACCTTTGATTACCATTCATAGTGTGTTCTTTTTGATGTTTTCGTATGTGGCGTGGGATCCTTGATATATGGAATCTGTGTTTTATCTCGGATCATTTTTTGAATTAATTTTTTTTATATTTAGAATGTACATGTATTAATGACTTGAATTTGGTGAAAGTAAGACCGTCATTATGCCGATATATATTTTGTGTGTAATCAATATAAAAAACCTTATGTTTTGCTTTTTTTTGATCATATGTTTTTTATGTACTGAATTATGTAGTTCATTGTTACTTGATTGGTACATTTTTCATGCTTATTGCATTGAAACAACCATGTTAACAACATATCATGACAAGATAGTTGCAACAAGTGTCTGAAAGAGCCAACGACCATGTTTTATTGTGGTAAATGTATAAATATGGGCACTTAAAATTGTGCAAATGGAAAGGGAATTGATTTGCACACTCATGAAATTGATTGGGGCACTTAAAATTGTGCCATTACAGAGTTGTACTGTGTTTTATAATGTGCTTTATCTGTTTGTACTGTGAGTGTCTCAATTTTTGAGTATGCAAATCATCTCCCAAATGAAAATCAAGAGAGCTAACTATTCAAAAAAGTTTCACAATGTTATTAATTGAAACAATGATAAAATACTACAAAAATGACATTTCAAATAAGAATACATGGAGCATTCACACATTAAGTGATTTCATAATTCTGGTCTTACTATATACCAATTTAGAAAACGATACATTCACGCACTAAGTTGTTTATCGTATCATTGACATAATATCTCTCATCAATGTTTAAAACGTATATACAACATATATATGGCATGGCATGTTTTATACCATATTTTAAATTCTAATATGTTATTAATCACAACCTAATTTTACTTGCAGCTTCTATGGATAATTAGGAGTTCATAGAACGAACATTAGTTATTAGCTCGATTAGCGCTCATCGACGTTATATGTTATGCAAGACCATTATATTTATAGACGACGATGCATCGACACGTTTATTATTTTAATTGCTACGTACTAAAAATGTTTGTCGAGTAATTAACGTATTTTTAGATTATTTATTTCATAACGAAACATATATACATTTGATTATTTATTTTATTTGTTTATTACTTCTTAAAAAAATAGTTCGTGAAACTACTCCCTAGATTACATGGGTCAAAAGTGGTTTTGTACCTCTTACATCCTGTTTTCACCCACCCACAATTATACTTAGTTGTTTCAAGAGTAAAAATAAAAAAAGAATTGAAGGTGATAGTTTGTGATCCGTAAGGTAGCGTATCTAAAACGATTACACTACAAAGAAGTGTTACACATTGTATGAACAGGGTTGTAATGGTATGTATAATACATATTTTCAAATGGTTTTTCCAATAGTTTGTAAATTCTAATTACATCTATATTACTGTTCACAAAAAAATTTTCTAATTACTTTTATGTTCAACAGTTGGGTTCATGACATGGGTATTGGCTATTGACTTTATTCATTGTCACATAGAAGACCAAAATGCACGAACCTTATTATTATGAGTGTTGCGAAGTTAAACGCTTATTGGATAATTCATGTTCTTTTTTATGATTTTTTTTATCTATTATCAAAACCCGTTTATTTTCATTTATTTTTATAAAAATCACTCATTAAGCTATACCCGACGTTAGACGGGTCTTTAAGCTAGTCATTTAATACAACAATACATTACATTTAATATTGTAATTAAAATATAATTAATATCATAACTAAAAACCCTACTACCATAATTTACAAATAAAATAACACATTGTACAAATGTCATATCTATCCTTTGTTTTCAAAATTAATCAATGCAAATTACTATAATTAATACACCCTCATTACATAAAATTTAAAATTTTATATTCGCATAATCACATTATACAATACGAGTTAATATCTATGTAAACCTTTAAATTAGCATATACTTATTCAACCAATTATAATCATCCATTTTTTTAAAAACACACTTCCCACCACTTTTTTAAAAATTAAATATCTCACAAACGGTATGTCGTCAAACGAAAAAAAAATACACCATTGCAAGGAGAATTAAATTATCTTTCTATCGAGGGGCACATGTATATACTTTCGACGAACTTTTTTTCGATTTCTTTTCTTAAGTCACGTATAAGAGAATCATATATGATTCGTAAAATGAATCATATATGATTTTCTGAAAATCATATATGTTTTGTGACGAATCATATATGATTCTCTCAGACGTGACTTAAGAAAAAAAGTCGAAAAAAAAGTTCGTCGAAAGTATATACATGTGCCCCTCGATAGAAAGATGATTTAATTCTCGTCGCGATGCTATGTTTTGTTTACGTGACGATGAACGGTTTGTAAGATATTTAATTTTTTAAAAATGAGTTTTTTTTGTTACATGATAAAAATTGGTGGTTGTGATTGGTTGATTGAGTATATGATAAACTAAGGGTTTATGTTAACTTTTTTCTATACAATAATTTAAAACATATATCAATAAAATTTCTCTCTTCTTTCTTGTTAACCAATAAAAATATGCCACATATTCTATCTGAATTTTTCTTTGTGATTGTTTTATAGATATAGCAATTCTGATCAACGAAAGCATATATACACGTTGTTTAAATAAAATGATTGTGTATATAGTTTCGAATACATAATCAAATCAACAGGTTCAACCGGGAACCTGAGACACCACCGGTTAGGCTAGACAACTAGATATCGTTGCTTAAAGCGTTAATTATCGTTTTTCGAGATGTCGTTATAAGAAAAATATAAAACTAAAATATTATTAACCAAAACTTTATGTTACAAGGTACCCGTAGCCATAACGCGCCAATACCTATTTTTCTATACGTTTACATGTATTAATTGTATATGAGAATCCCTTAATATGACAATTGTTGATAAACTATAACTCTTGTAACCACGAAATACAATGAAATACTTTTCAAACGCGTAATGCTTTATTAAGTATTATAAACAAAGTATTACAAAGTGCTATGAATACACTCGTTGAATGACAACAAGATATGAACCCTAGAACAAGTAAACTAGATTTTAGACTCAAGTTTACAAGGGAACCAATGAGACGCTGGTAGACAGCTGGGGGCTCAGCGGTTCCAAGGTAAGAAATAACTTAGATAAATTATCCAAGCACAAGGGTTAATTTACTTCTCCTTTCTCACTCCTATTTATAGTGTACGAGGTTGCTTCCTAAGTGGGAGTAGTTGATACGTGTCACCTTCTGAATGGAAGAGTACAACGTATTAAATGCATGTCCAAATCGAGACATACCTTTAAACAACTTTAGATGAACAGTTCTGCGAACTGTTCACCTTTTGTCCCACTAGGTCGTACTAGGCTTTATCTTGAATCTCTTGTTTTTTCCCGCTCAAAACACTTGGTAGATTCTCCCGCCTAAACTATAAAGGATTGGACAAGCTTTGCTTGTCCCAGACTTCTAGGGTTCTTAAGTGATCTCTGAGTGTTGTCAACTCAGAGATCCTTGAACACCAGTACATTCCTTCAACATCCCAGCTATCCATAATCGCTGGTGAGTATGACTTCAGATTGTCTTCGACTTCTCTGACGTTGTCTTTGACTTGAATGTTCCTGGTGTGCCAGCTGAGGCTTTGCCTTCCACTGGTCTAGTCTCTGTCGCTGGTCCTCTCAGCGATCAGTAAACACTTAGTCTAATTTAAACAAATCTAGACTGGGCCATAGTTAAAACTTTCATTGGCCCAACAATCTCCCCCTATTTGTTTATAAATTATACTAAGTCTAAAATTATTGTAAGTGAGTACACAGCTTCTTCTTACACATAATTTAACAAACATACCTCAGAGTTTTATTAAACATAAAGAACCTAGTCTATTACAAGAACACCCAGAGGTGTAAACATAAACAAAAATTAAAAAGGTTCTTCAGCGATCGAGGCCTTGATTACAGATTCTCTGGGCTTCAACTTTGTCACTTCTAGAGTTGATGACTAGCTCAACTTCAAACTCAAAATCCTCAGCTGTTTTGCAATTCCTTAGGATGGCTTGTTTGAGTCTGATAAGCTGGATGGTTGATGCCAGATGTAGTTCATTCATCCGCTGAAAGCAATACTCACAATTACCATTCATGAAGACCATACTTGTCTCTGGTTCTGAGTATACTTGGCCCCTACTAGTTTAGTGATCTCTTTAGGCAGTACCAAGTTTCTGTGCATCCCATCAACAACAATGTTTTCAATGACCAACTTCTCCACCAGAGGCCCCATTTGGGTTTTTCTTTTCCTTTGTCCTTGAGAAGGTTGTTGTTGTGAAAGTTGAGGAGGCAGAGGTACTTTCAGCTTCTTTGTCGTGTCTCTTACCCAATTCAGCTTTGCTTGAATGTTTTTCATCATTTGGGCAGCACCAGGCCCAGTCTTCTTTTGGGCAAGAGACAGCATTTCTAACCATTCAGAGAGGCCCAGATCTCTGAGTTTAAAGTCACTGAAGACTTTGTAGTTGGTTAGTTGGTTCTCTCTGTAAAGGGTCATCACCACTCTTTTGTCTTTGTCAGTGTAACATGCATACTTGGTGATTTGACCAGGTTCAGCTCTTTGGTTTACAAGTCTTTCATATTCCTTTTGAAGGTTGCTCCTTTTAACCTCCAGTTCTTTGAGCTTAACCAGCTGAGCTTCCTTTACAGCAGGAGAGAGTTTATTCAGAGCTTCCTTGCTCTTGATTTCAGTTGCTCTGATGTTTGCAAGCCTTTGGTGTTCCAAGATTTGAGCCTTTTCCTGCTCTGGGGTAAGTGGTGGTTCATCAGCGCTCTTGAATTTGTTCAGGTCAGAGTGTTTGGAGAGTTTAGCTGTGGATCCGCCTTCTTCTTGGAGGGAGTGCAGGGTTATTTCCGGTTGTTCAATGGCTATTCCTTTTCCCTTTTCCTTTATTGCTTCAGTGATTGGGTTGAAGGACCTGAGAGGTTTTGGTGTTGGAATCCCTGTTGAAGGTGTTGGTTGTTTAAGTGATTGCTCCCCCTTAGGTGGAGCAGTGTCTTCTTCTTCTTCAGAGGTGGAGGTTGTTGAAGTCTCCCCCTCAGGCATAGCGCTGGTAGTAGCTGTGCCTGATCCATGCTTGAGGAACTTAACGAATTCTTGATGGACAAATAAGCAGATCTCTTTAAGTTCCTCATGTAACAGCTCTTGAAGAAGTTTTCTTGAAGGCTCAGACGCCTTAGCAATAGCTACAACATTTGCTTTGACAGCTGATGTGAGGACAGATGGTATGTATTGCTAGAGGCTCTGGTCTAGAACAGCTGAGAGGTGAGCTTGCAAGGCATTTCCCAGTAGTTGCGGAAGCAAGGCAGTCATAGAGGACTCCGCAGATGAAGTTAGTGAAGTCTCTAGTGTGGCGGTGAGTTCCTCAACAGCATGGGTGAGTGTTTGTAATTCAGAGAGGATGACATCATTTGTGACTTTGGGCTTGGTTTTACTGATGTCACCCCTCTTAACCCAGAGAACCTCAGCAGCGAGTTCCTGAACATCTTTCATTCGAGGAACATGGACAGGCTTGAGGTGTTGTAAATGTTCTAAGTGTTGCTTGGCCCCTAGTTCCATGACATTTGGTAAGGTTGGGAAGGGAACTGGGGTTGGTGTACAGAGCCTCTGGTCGAATAGCCGCTTAGCAGCCAGTTCTTGCACATTGGGCATTGATGGGAAGGAGATGGGTTTTAACTCTGATTTAACTTGGTCATCATCAGCATCCATATCAGCATAATCTGAAATGGTCAAGTTCTCTTTAGTAATGAAGACCTCATCCTCTGGCATGGAATCAATGTCTGACATGGCATCGAGATCTATGTGGGGGGTTTCAGCATTTTCATGACCAACAATGGAATAGGCATCATCATTCTGCTGTTCTTCATGAAGATTATGAGCCTGTTATGATATTTGTTAGTAACCAATTGTGAAAAAATATAAAGTTATAGATCGTCATTCGCTGCCCCTAGGAAAGCTGGGTGTGATTATCCAGCCCCTCCCCCCCCTAAGGATTTCTCATTGGGACTCTTTTAAGTGTGAAATAGTTATGTTGAAGGGTCGCCATTCGCTGCCCCTAGGATAGCTGGGTGTGATTATCCAGCTCCCCCATAAGGATTACTCCTTGGGACTCTTTTGAGTTGTGAAAATTATGTGGTGAATGGTCCCCGTTCCCTGCCCCTAGGATAGCTGGGTGTGATTATCCAGCTCCCCCTGAAGGATTGCTCCTTGGGACTCTTTTAGTTGTGAATTTATGGAAGTTAAAGGTCGCCATTTATCGCTACCCCTAGGAAGACTGGGGGTGATTATTCAGTCCCCCCAAAAGAATAAATTCTTTGGGACTCTTTTAGTTGTGACTTATTTGAAGGTAATGGTCGCCTTTTATCGCTACCCCTAGGAAGACTGAGGGTGATTATTCAGTCCCCCCGAAAGAATAAATTCTTTGGGACTACTTTCATGTGAGGGGACCCAGAGACTGCGTGAAGTGTAGAGACTCTAGGTCGGGACCTATAGCATGCTCAAGTTGGTATGGACAAGAGCACAATCCAAAGGTTGAAGGATCATCGGGGTGCGTTATGAGCACAAATGAATCATATCCTTGTGTTAAGACAGAGTGTACAGATAATCCTAAGAGTTCTAGGTGCTGACACAGACACTCTATGGGTTGAGGCAAACCCTAAGACTTCATCACTCTCTCCTACATAATGTTGAGAGTGATTGTATGTGAAACTCCAAGAGAATAAATGGCAAACTAATACCTGAGAGATATCAGCATTGAAAAGGTTCTTAGTCGTCTCTGCTGACTGGGAGACGCTAGACTCAGGTTGTTTGTCAGCGGTAGGCTCTTCAACCACATCCTCCAGAGAAGGGGATGGGTTCTTCTTAGTCTTCTTGGTCTTGGAAGGATTAACAGAAGGGGTTTCAGAGGAAAGGGGGATGTCTTTCCTCTTCTTCTTCTTTTCCTTAGGCACCTTGGGCTGAGAAGAAGACTGCACAGAGGTCTTTAACAGAGACTTGTTAGTTAGTCTTTCAGCATTCACCTCATTGTGAGGGATCAAGGGCTCTCCATCAGCAACCAGTAGCCCAGCGACCTGCATCATGTGCCTGTTGAGAGGCACTTCATCTTCCAAAGGAGTCTTTAGTGAAGCAGCAGTGATGTGATAAGGAGAGAAGGAGAGAAGTTCATCATTTATGTAGCCTTCACCTAGCATATCTTCTAAGAGAATAGAGAGATATCTTGTGTAGCAGATGGTGGCTAGTCTGTTCTTCTTCCCTTTGTTTTCTAGCTTAGCAATGAGGTCAGAGTAAAGTATATGAGCGATCCCTATATCTTGCCCCCAAATTAAGCTGTAAGCAATTGCTTACTGGGCTCCATTAAGTTGATCATGAGACCCCTGGTTTCCACCCAGACATTTCATAGTGTATAACATCAGCGTCCTCCAAATAGGTGAAAAGTAGTTCACTTTGAACAGTGATTTGTTCTGGAAACCTTGGGTGGTGAAGGGTTTATCATTGTCGTCATGAGGACGAAGGGTAGCCAGAGCCTTCTTTACCATGGCGCTGGCAGGCACAGCGGACATGCCTTCATTGACTGGAAGTCCAATGACTTTGGCAAAGGTATGAAGATCAAAAGCGAGAGGTTGGGGATGTGTGGAAAGGTTGAAGGTGATGTGTGAAGAGGTTTGATCAACTTTGGCGCTATACCATAACTCCTTCAAATATTGGTGGTAGCATGTGGAAGGTACTCTGGTTATGGCTTCAAAAATGGTGGAGTTTTTGAGGAAGGAGAACAATGGTTGGTAGAGGGAATTGTTGTGTTCCAAGAGAGCTACACAATTGTTCAAGGCATTTTTGCCATCGTGTATCCCAAAATCAACGTTCGAGGCGGCCAGGACGGTGAAAGCGGTGTTTGTTGATGAAGATGCCATTGTTGATGTGAGGAAGAAATGAAGGTTTTGGAGAAGATGAATAGTATGTGTGTGTGAAAGTAATGAGTAATGTGAGTTTTGAAAAGTGAGTCAACGGTTTTGATAAAAGGGTTAGCCGTTTTACAGTTAAATCATTTAATGCAAAAAATTACCTTTTAGGAAAAGTGGGACCCCTTGACTCTTCATGTGATTTTTCTGTCCCTTGGAAAGCGGGAAAGTTGTTGACAATAAAGGTTAATCATTTGAATTAAATATGGGAATATATTAAGTCCCATTGGAATGTAACTACCTCATTACATTCAATTCCCTTTAATGCCCAGAGACAGAGATCAGAGATCATTTATCAGATTTGTTTACCAATATTGAGCATACCCAGCTCAGCAACCAACCTAGTAAAACTTGGCTCAGCCAGAGGCTTGGTGAATATATCAGCGAGCTGGTATTTAGTGGGTATAAAATGAAGCTCAATATCACCTTTTAAAATATGGTCTCTGATAAAGTGATACCTAATGTCAATATGCTTAGTTCTGGAATGAAGTACCGGATTATTTGAGATGGCTATAGCACTTGTGTTGTCACAGAATATGGGAACCTTTTCATAAATGATCCTATAATCAGCCAGCTGACTTTTCATCCAAAGAACTTGAGCATAACAACCAGCGGCCGCTACGTATTCAGCTTCAGCTGATGACATGCCACAGAGTTTTGTTTCTTGGCACTCCAGCATACTAACTTTCCTCCAAGGATTTGACAACTCCCAGAGGTGCTCTTTCTGTCAAGACAACACCCAGCATAGTCAGAGTCTGAGTAGGCTTTGAGGTCGAAGCCTGATCCATTAGGATACCAGAGACCCAATGTGGGAGATCCTTTTAAGTACCAGAAAATTCTTTTGACAGCTACAAGGTGGGATTCCTTGGGGTTAGCTTGGTACCTAGCACAGAGACATGTGGCAAATTGTATGTCTGGTCTGCTTGCTGTGAGGTACATCAGTGACCCAATCATGCCTCTATATAAGGTCTCATTAACAGAGACCCTTGAGTCATCAGATCCCAAGTTGTTGGGAGGAAGCATGGGGCGTTTCACTGATGCACAATCAGACAAATCATACTTCTTGAGCAAATCCTTAACATATTTTTCTTGAAAAATGGAAATTCCTTTTGAATTTTGTTTAATTTGAAAACCCAAGAAAAAAGTTAATTCCCCCATCATGCTCATTTCATATTTTTTGGTCATTAGTTTGGCAAACTGTTTGCTCAATGTAATATTGGTTGAACCAAAAATTATATCATCCACATAAATTTGTACTAAAATAACATCACCCTTGGACCTATAAGTGAACAGGGTTTGATCAATGGTACCTCTGACAAATTTATTTTCAAGTAAGAATTTTAATAGGGTTTCATACCAGGCTCTAGGCGCTTGTTTCAGCCCATAGAGTGCTTTGTGAAGTCTGCAGACGTGATCAGGATTGATAGGTGTGAAAACACCCATCCTTTTACCACTTAATTACAATAATAACCAAGCCCAAACGTGTATTTTATGTCGTAAATGTCGGAATTATGTGTGGTTTGTGTTTTTGTTGTGACTTAGGTCCAAAATGTGAAAATGGAAGAAAACACGGGCTTTCACGGGCTTTTATCTAAGAAACAGACAAAAGACGAAGTCAAGAGATCAAGAGTGCAAAAAGAACGGAAATCCAAGACCTATTCTAAAGATTTATCGAAGAAAAGTCTAAAGAAGGAAGTTTAATAAAGCCGAAGAACTCAAGTCCAAATAAGTGAAGAAATTATAAGACGAGTTTAATTAATCCCGAGACAACGTCGAAAAAGTCGAAGAGTTTAGAAGACGAAAAGACGTGAAGAAAGAAAGAAAGAGGAGGCAACACATGCACCTCCCCATTTCCTATAAATACCCTCCTAAACACATTTAGGAGGGTTGGTTAGTTAGTGTTAGCTAGTTCATCATTTTCATTTTGGTAGGTAATTTTAGAGAGAGAAAGTGACAGTTTCTCTCACTAGGAATTTAATCTTTCATCTTCCTTTCTAGTTTTAATCAAATCTTTACTTTTGATAGCTTAATTCTTGTTTTAGTCTTTATCTTATTCTACCTTTCTTAATTTTTGTTCATCTTTAATCCGAATTTTACACGTCTTGTTTAAATTTTATGTTTGATTTATTAAAAAGTTTATCTTTTGATTTTAATCTAAGTTTCCTACGAATTAAGCTTTGAGCTTGACATGCTTATTGGCTTATTTTGTGTCTAGCTTATTGTTTTTAAGTTTTCTTAAAAAGTTTTAGTCTTTTAAAAGTTTCCTTATTTTGTGTCTTGAAAGGTTTTAAATTTGTGATTATTTAGTTAGTCTTATTCGTGTTTAAACAGGTTTCGGTTATAGCTTATTAGAATTAGCTTATTTAGCTTATGCTTATTGCGATTTGTTCTTCCATCGGAAAGGGAATTGAGACATTCCGACAGATTTGCTCACATTCCGATAGTGACAGTATCGGAAAGAGGGTTATAACATCCCGACGGCTCTTTGCGATCTGACATTGCGATCTAAGGTTTCTCCCCCTTATTCTGATCGGGATTGCGATTGCACATTGCGATCACATATTCCGACGGGTCTTAAGGCTATTTTAAGTCGAAGTGCTGCCCAAATTTTCTTAGCAACATTCCGATCTAAGTTACATTCCGATAGATTGCATTTTTGTTCATTCCGATAGATTTTCTTTAGACTTATTCTGATAGATTGTCACTTAATTATTCCGATAGATTTTGTACCTATATTCCGATATGGACATTCCGATGGTATTGGTGACAGCATTTCGATCTGGATTCCGATGGTTTGGGGTTTGTTTGATTTTTAAGTTTACATTTTTATTACTTTGTCTAATTAATTTTTCATCAAGCTTTAATTTTTGTCATTTAATTAATTATAATTTTTAGTTTAGTTTAATCTTTAAAGCTTTTACTTTTACTCAACGGCAAGTTTTTATTTTACCTAAGTTTAAAATAGATAATCAACAAACCATTTTCTTTTATCCACCAAGAACGACTGAGTCGCACTCTTAACTAGTAATCAATTCGTAAAGATCGGACGATAACTCTTTTATACTTGGAAATACCTTGTATTAAATGGCGCCGCTGGCGGCTCTTTTCGTTAAGATTAACGGTTTTTAGTGAGAGACGCGTTGGATTTTGGGATTCGTTCACTCTTGAACGTTATTTTTCTCGTCTATTTCAAAATTTTTCAAAAATCCAAAAAATAGAAATACCATAAAAACCAAAAAATATTTCTTGTCTATTTTCCTTTTTCTTTTGTAGGTGTGCATGCATACCCGTGCTCGTAAGAAGAAAGCAGCTCAAGCTGAAGTCATTACTCAACCTATTGTCACCATGGACAATCGAACAATGATCGAGCTTTTGCAATCGCACGTAGAGGGCAACACCGATGCTATTGTCATACCCGAGATTGGCGCCAACAATTTTGAGCTCAAATCCGGTTTTATTCAAATGGTCTCTGCTCAACCATTCTTAGGGCGTACACTTGATGATCCTCATGACCATATCAAAAGGTTTCTTCAACTCACTAATACGGTCAAGTTTAATGGGGTTTCACAAGAGGTCATTCGCTTGCAACTTTTTCCTTTCTCCTTAGAGGGACAAGCCCAACATTGGCTTGATAAGGAACCGCCACAAAGTATTCTTACGTGGTCGGATTTAGAGACAAAATTCATAAACTACTTTTTCCAACCCTCACGTACTACCGCTTTGCGGAATGAAATCATTAATTTTGAACAAAAGTACGGTGAGACATTAGTGAATCTTGGGACCGTTTTAAAGAACTTTTAAGAAAGTATCCACAACATGGTTTCACAAAAGTGCATCAACTTAACACTTTTTACAATGGTTTAAGCATGAATGACCAAGATTCACTAAGTAGTGCCTCAGGGGGTAACATTTTGGTTAAGTCTTCTAATGCCGCATGGGATATCATTGAGAACAAAGCCAAAGTCCAAACCAAGAGTGTTAGGGCTACTATGGCTAGTGCTAGTGAGAGTGAAGTCACTACTCAAATCAGGGAGCTTACTTCTATAGTCAAATATCTTGTTCTACGAGATAACCCTCCCACTCAACATGCCCATGCTCTTAATATAACTTGTGAAACTTGTGGTGGGCCACACTCTTATGCTAACTGTGATAAAGCTTATGATCAATCTCACGCGGATGTGTATGCTTACAACAACACCGAGAGAGTTCATTTCAAGCCTAATGTCGATGTTAATCACTTGTCTTACAACTCGACAAATTATTTGGCTCCACCCGGTTTTCAACAAAGACCACCACAACCTAACCAAAACAACCAAGGGCCGCCAAGAGCTAATTTTCAAGGTAATGCCAATGTGAGGGGCTCAAATGGAAACCAAGGTAATTATCCGATGCAAAACCAAGGCTTTCAACACCAAGGTTTCAATCCTCAAGGTTTTCCACCTTATAACCAATACCCAAATCAAGGTTTTCAACAACAAGGGTTCAATTACCTCATCCGCCAATGGACTTGGTTTTGCAAAGTTGAATGAACATGAGAAAATCATGCTAGCAATTCAAGAATCTACAAGACAAATTCAAGAGTCCACGGATAGGAAATTCGTTCAAATGTTACAAACCCTTCGTCCACAAGGTGCTCTTCCTTCTAACACCGAAACAAACCCTAAAGCGAATGTGAGTGCTATTACCACCCGAAGTGGAGCAACTCTAGTAGGACCTTCTACCCCTCCTCCCGTTACTCCATCTACACCTCCTCCACCTCCATTTATCCCTCCTACTTCCACACCTAGTACTAGTACTCCATTACCGTCTCCACCTCTTAATGAAGAAGTACCCAAGCAAAACCCTTCACCAACCCCACCCACCACCTCTAAACCTTCTACTTCTCAACCCTCAAAATCTCAACCTGTACGTGCTACACCTACACCACCTAAAGCCAACATTCCTTACCCTTCCCGGCTGGACAAAGGTAGAATTCTTACTAAGGATGACGTTCAAGTCTCCAACTTTTTGAACAAGATTGCCGGCATAAACATCACCTTTAGCCTTGTTGAAGCTCTTGCACAAATGCCTAAATTTGTCAAGATGTTTAAGGAATTGCTTAATAAGAAGGAGAAGATGGCCGAGTTTCTTAATACTCGATTGAATGAAAACTGTTCAGCCGTCCTTCTTAAAGAACTTCCGGAAAAACTTGGAGATCCCGGTCGTTTTGCGCTACCTTGCATTTTCAACCAAACCAAAGAATTTACTGCCTTATCCGATCTCGGGGCAAGTATAAACTTGATGCCTTTAAGTGTTTGGAAAACACTATCATTACCCGACCTTACACCAACAAAGATGACTCTTGAGCTAGCCAATCGCACTCTCGCTTACCTCGTTGGTATTGCCGAAGATGTATTTGTAAAAGTAGGCACCTTCACTTTTCCGGTCGACTTTGTGGTTGTTGATTATGAAATGGACCCTCGTATTCAGTTAATACTTGGTCGACCATTTTTGAGAACCGGAAAAGCTCTAGTCGATGTTGCCGAAGGTGAGTTAATCTTAAGGGTCAGGAATGATGCACAAGTATTTAAAATGGGGAAGATCACAACCAAAACAAATGGAAGAGAATCAGCGAATATGATTAATGTGCTTGATGATTTTGTTGTCTACAACAATCCTCTGTTCAATTCTTGTTATGATAATCCACTGTTCCATGATGATGTGGATGATTCTCTCTCCAATAAAGATCCTCCACCAATTCATGAGTCTCCACCAACCTATGATGACTATGATGATGATTCGAATTCCGATGGGGATGATTATGATAATTTTACTTCTGAGTATCCAGACATGCCCACTTATGATGATTTTGATGAGGCTGATACTCTCTCGATTGATTCTTCACATGATGACATTGCACCTACTTTTGATGAAGATCCTCCGCCAACCATGCTTAATCCTACTTTGGATGACTACTCATTTGAGGAAGACTTTGCTACTTTTCTCAACACTTACTTCCCAAATGAGAGTGATGCTCCTCCTTTGGACTTTGATGATTATGGTCTTTATCCTCTTTTGGATATGAAGAAAACTGTCTCAAAGGAGAAGAAGCCGGACGACACCGATATCCGCAGCACTTATGTC
This sequence comes from Glebionis coronaria, assembly GCA_025667525.1. Lineage (NCBI taxonomy): Eukaryota > Viridiplantae > Streptophyta > Magnoliopsida > Asterales > Asteraceae > Glebionis > Glebionis coronaria. The sequence continues at coordinate 554,920,849 of CM046879.1, forward strand.
TTAACTCCTCTCTATCCACCTTCAGAGGATGAGATTGTGAGATTTATGATCGGATCTTCTTCAAGGTCTGCTGAGCCTGAGTGTTATTTTCCCCTAAAGAAAAAGGTGTTCGACCCTGGCATTGCACTTTTTAAGCCATCTCAGTATCCATCTGATGAAATAAAAGGAAAGATCTTTGAAACTTATGGAGATATGCTTGCACTTCACCCTTGCTACCACCGTGCTCAATCGCTGCTTAAGGGAACCTTGCCTACTCTTCTTTGGCTTGCCTTGTTCGCCTTAAGCTTGTGCTATTTGATGGATGAAAAACATGTCTTTGATCCAGGCGGATGTGTTTCAAGCTTCTTCCTATGCTAATCAAGGTCGAGTCAGGCTCACGACTCAGTTATAAAAAACAAGCGCTTCTCGGGAGGCAACCCACAGTCTCTATCCTTTTACTCTGTTTTCATAATAAGTGTAGGGGGAGACCCTGGTATGTGTTCGTTGTCTTCTTTTTTATCATGTGCAGGGATTCGAGCTTTCAAAAGATCCATTCTTGATGACTTTTGACTAACCGTGATTCCGTGTTCCTATCTTCCCGGTTCTATCCTAAACTCTTTTGATTCTCTATTTTATATTCTTTAATATTAAAATAGGAATCACTTTAGTTGTCCTTGCCTTAGCAAGATTTAAACAAAGTGCACAATGTCCAAAGTGTAGGGGAGGTTACTTCCACATGCTTAAACATTAAGGACAATGTTTATATTAAGTGTAGGGGGACTTCTATCGAAGTTAAGTGGCCTTTTCCATGTATTTATCCTCATTTTAACCGGAAAATCTAATTTTTCGACATTTTTCAAAAATTTTAATCTCTTTTGGCCTTTTAGTTTTTCCTTTGTTATAGTTATTTTCCTTCCTTGCTAGAATAAATTTTAATAAAGTGGTTTTACTTTTCAAACGTTGTGAATCTTTTGACTCAACCCGAGTTTACTTATCTAAGTTTACTCTAGCTAGTATCCTTAACGGGTTTAAGTCAAGTTTTGCTAGGCTTTTATATAAGGAGCTTTAAAACGCGAAAGTCTTAACTCTCACCGGTTAAGAACAAGAACTTTTCGCAAGTTCCTATAATTGATCCTAGAGAGTCGTTTATCAAGGGAACTTTAAAACGCAAATTCTAAACTTGAAAGAGTCTAAGAAGATGCAAGATCCTATAGGCGACTCGAAAACCCAAAACTTTGATTTAATTGGCTAAGCATCCACGAGTCTCATTCCTTGAGATTTTAAATTGTGGAGGACGAGAGATGATAGAGTCAATTATAAGTTTGGTATTCTTTCGTGAATTTATGTGAGTTGATTATAAGCCTATTCTTCCATCGCTTGTTAATAAATATATCTGCAATAAATAAGGTTGTACGATTTAAAAAGTTACTTAGCTTCTAGCCCAAGATCGTTTAAAAGTTGCTCGGTATTAATTAGAGTTCACAGCCAAGGCATAACTTATTGAAGCGGGATGCTAAGATTGGCGAGTCCGAAAAGGCCCTAACAAGGCATGAGGGCTACATTTTGTTGCTAAAGATCCAAAGTGATGTGAAGAATCATTTATCAAAAATCAATATGAAGGATCGAGACACACGACGAAAAGCAAATACTCCCGTAAAGATCATGGAGAAATCTATCCAAAAAGGCCCTAACAAGGTATGAGGATAAATAGATTCAAGTCATAAAAGGAGGAGGATCATTGTATATCAAAATCCCAAATAAAGATTGGAGAAAAATGAAGAAGTCGTGGTCCAAATATGAAGAATCTCTCAAAAAGTTTAAAGTGAAGAAATTCCTATTATGAAGACAAGGCCATTATTTCAATAACATCTCTCAAGATTTGAAGTATGAAGTCGCTGCCAAATATCGGTCCGAGAAAGGTCTCAAATCGTGAAGCAAGTTATGCCAAGATATGAACTTTAAGAGGTCCCGAGAGACAGTTTTAAAAGATTTTGTCCTTTAGCTAACTATTGATTAAATCGTCCCACTTTATTTTCAGCCTAAATAACTATCGAAATAAGTCAACAATGCATCCTTATGATCATTCAAGACAATAATAAAATATAACAGATACACCTAGGAATAAGGGAGTCTAAGTAAATAATTAGCCCACATAAGTTCGTGTTAGTCTGCTAACTTATAATAACAATGATCTCGTTTTTAAGCTTGGTTTAGGGAACGTGAAAACTTGAGGATGATAATCATTCATGACATTCCCAAAACCCTAAGGTATGTCTTTGATTTCTTTACTTATTTTCTTCCTTTGAATGTTTTATAATTTTCTATCTTTTTAATAAAGGCCAAGGTGGATCGATTATAATGGAAAATGTAAAACGTGCTTTGTAACTAATGCATTGCATGAGGACATTGCAACGGTCAAGTGTAGGGGATTTGATAGGTGTGAAAACACCCATCCTTTACCACTTAATTACAATAATAACCAAGCCCAAACGTGTATATTATGTCGTAAATGTCGGAATTATGCGTGGTTTGTGTTTTTGTTGTGAATTAGGTTTTAAAATGTGAAAAGGGAAGAAAACACGGGCTTTCACGAGATTTTATCGAAGAAAAAGACAAAAGACGAAGTCAAGAGATCAAGAGTGCAAAAAGAACGGAAGTCCAAGACCTATTCTGAAGATTTATCGAAGAAAAGTCTAAAGACGGAAGTTTAGTAAAGCCAAAGAACTCAAGTCTAAATAAGTGAAGAAATTATAAGACGAGTTTAATTAATCCCGAGACAACGTCGAAAAAGTCGAAGAGTTTAAAAGACGAAAAGACGTGAAGAAAGAAAGAAAGAGGAGGCAACACATGCACCTCCCCATTTCCTATAAATACCCTCCTAAACACATTTAGGAGGGTTGGTTAGTTAGTGTTAGCTAGTTCATCATTTTCATTTTGGTAGGTAATTTTAGAAAGAGAAAGTGACAGTTTCTCTCACTAGGAATTTAATCTTTCATCTTCCTTTCTAGTTTTAATCAAATCTTTACTTTTGATAGCTTAATTCTTGTTTTAATCTTTATCTTATTCTACCTTTCTTAATTTTTGTTCATCTTTAATCCGAATTTTTACACGTCTTGCTTAAATTTTATGTTTGATTTATTAAAAAGTTTATCTTTTTATCATAATCTAAGTTTCCTACGAATTAAGCTTTGAGCTTGAAATGCTTATTGGCTTATTTTGTGTCTAGCTTATTGTTTTTAAGTTTTCTTAAAAAGTTTTAGTGTTAAAATTTTCCTTATTTTGTGTCTTGAAAGGTTTTAAATTTGTGATTAGTTAGTTAGTCTTATTCGTGTTTAAATAGGTTTCGGTTATAGGTTATTAGAATTAGCTTATTTAGCTTATGCTTATTGCGATTTGTTCTTCCATCGGAAAGGGAATTGAGACATTCCGACAGATTTTCTCACATTCTGATAGTGACAGTATCAGAAAGAGGGTTATAACATCCCGACGGCTCTTTGCGACCTGACATTGCGATCTAAGGTTTCTCCCCTTATTCCGATCGGGATTGCGATTGCACATTGCGATCGCATATTCCGACGGGTCTTAAGGCTATTTTAAGTCGAAGTGCTGCCCAAATTTCCTTAGCAACATTCCGATCTAAGTTACATTCCGATAGATTGCATTTTTGTTCATTCTAATAGATTTTCTTTAGACTTATTCTGATAGATTGTCACTTAATTATTCCGATAGATTTTGTACCTATATTCCGGTCTGGACATTCCGATAGTATTGGTGACAGCATTCCGATCTGGATTCCAATCGTTTGGGGTTTTGTTTGATTTTTAAGTTTACATTTTTATTACTTTGTCTAATTAATTTTTCATCAAGCTTTAATTTTTGTCATTTAATTAATTATAATTTTTAGTTTAGTTTAATCTTTAAAGCTTTTACTTTTACTCAACGGCAAGTTTTTATTTTACCTTAGTTTAAAATAGATAATCAACAAACCATTTTCTTTTATCCACCAAGAACGACTGAGTCGCACTCTTAACTAGTAATCAATTCGTAAAGATCGGACGATAACTCTTTTATACTTGGAAATACCTTGTATTAAGGATACTCACTGCTTTCAAACCCTGGGGGTTGATAGACATATACTTCCTCTTCAAACTTCCCATTGAGGAAAGTACTCTTCATATCCATCTGGTATACAGTAAACCCCATATAAGCTGCAAAGGCTAGGAAGATTCTGATAGCTTTCAATCTGGCTACTGGTGCAAACGTTTCATCATAGTCAATCCCCTCAGATTGATTATATCCCAGCACCACAAGCCTAGCCTTGTTTTTGACAATCATGCCAGCTTCATCCCTCTTGTTTCTGTAGACCCATTTAGTTCCAACCACTTGCTCCCCAGCTGGAGCTTTTACCAGAGTCTACACCTTGTTCCTCTTGATCTGATTCAACTCATCTTGCATGGCAACAACCCACCCTTCATCTAGAAGCGCAGCAGCCACATTCTTAGGTTCATCCTCAGAGAGAAAATCAGCAAAAAGGCATTCATTCGCTGAGGCGGTTTCCAGAGATCTCAATTTGCCTCTGGTGGTGACTCCCTCAGAGGGTTCACCAAGAATATTCACCAGAAGAATATCTTGGTTCCTACTCCATTTGGATTGAGGAGCAGGAGTCTCTGTGGGTTCAGGAGTCACAGCAGGTTCAATGAATGCTGAGGGATCTTTACATATTATTTCTTCATCCATAATCTCTTCATCAAGAGGAGAGATTGGTTCGATGAGATCAGCATTCATAGTAGTGGGTGGAGTGATTTGTTCAGCATTTTCAACCTCTGGAGTGATGTCAGAGATTGAATGAGGATCAAATGCATGAACATAAGGGAAGTTCTTGTGATAGCCCTTGGATGATTCCTTGGGATATGAGAAATCATCCCCTGGATATGATTTAACTTCATTGAAGTCAATGTCACATTCTTCTGAGTTGGTGTGGTTGATGACAGCATCTGCTTCATTGAAGGTGACATGGATAGATTCTTCTAGTTCTTGTCTGTGGATGTTGAATACTCTATAAGCTCTGGAGGTGAGAGAGTAATGATGTAAGTGGATAGTATATGTGATAATTAGATACGTTATAGGGTAAATTAGAAAATTACCTTTAGGAAAAAGTAATAGTCCAATAATACCAAAGACGGATTCAATTAAACACGTGGGTGAACCAAGTTCGTTGTACACGAAGATCTTATGAATTTGAGACGTTTTGCTTTAATTTGGACAATTGATTTGAATTGGTTTTCGGTTTTTAAACTACAATTAAAATCTACGAATTTTAAGCTATTTAAAATGACCCTAAAGTGCATGAATCGTAAATCCGCCTATTTAAAATTCTACAAACAAGTACTTAAAAATTAAAACACTATTTTAAAAAATTAATCTATTTAAAAATCTATTAAAAATAAATCTATTTAAAAATTAAAACCTATACTCTATTTTAAAAATAATCTAATTAAAACTAATTAAGCTAATTACTTTACTTTATTGAAAATTACTTTGAAAACAAGTCTACTTAAAAACTATTTAAATCCACTATTATACAAATCTAATTATTATACTAATTAAACTTTTTAAAATAAAAACACATTTTTTTTTATATTTTATTTTTTTATTTTTTTATTTTATTTATTTTATAAACTATTATTTATGAAAAAGATTTACTTTAAATAAAAGTTAAAAAGTAAAATAAAAAAAACGTGACAAATGAAATAGGCTAAAACAAATTCTGCTGAGTTATTAAAACTATATAAATGAAACAAGAGAAATTAAAATCAAAAGGGCGCTTAGCCCAGTTGGTTATCACGTAAGACAAATGAAGAGAAGGTCTCGAGTTCGAGCCCCTCTAATGACGTAATTTTTGGAATTATTTTCTTTTCGACAGTTTACCAAAGAGAAGCCTTAGGAAAGACTTGTGAAAGCTTTTTAGCTTACACTGTGAGGTCACAGCTTATTTGGGAGAGCTGACAGTAATCAGCTTCTTGAGCTAAAACAGATCGTGTGGATCTGATAAGCAAATAATTATGACAAAAACAGACTATTGGCAAGCTTACACAATTAACGTTCACAAATCATCAAACTCAAGGTGAAACAAACACAAAAACATCAGTCCTAGCTAAGACCTAAAATCCTAGATCAAAAAGCTAAATCAAACACTCAGACGATACGCAAATTCAGAAACTGAAGACCAAACATGCCCTTACAAGAATAAACTATAACAGCAAACTTAAATCATTCTAAAAGCACCTAGCGATGGAAATTAACACGTATCACATCTAATCACCTAATGACATCAGACTAACATTTACCAAGAGCTCAGCACACTAAAACACTTCTCATCAAATCGAATCAGCAAACTTAATGTCAGTAGATACATATCACAAATCCAATTACCATGGTCACTAATAAACAGATTCATATCAAGACTCTTCTAAAGCACCTTGAACAAATAAAACAGATTAAACATCAAGGACAATCTTCAAAACCAGTTACACATAAACTTAATAAACCTATATTTCAAATAACAATAATACTTCAAATTAACATAAGCAGATTAACAACTTCATACAATTGTCAAACCTTATCTAAATAAACTTAAACTAACAACAACCAATCAAATTAAGCAGATAATTCATGATTCGTAAAAACAAAAAGAAAAGAGACATGGAACCTTTTGCGATATCCGTTGAGCAGAAGGGAGCGCTGAGCTACCTTATGAACCAAATCGATACCACCATTACAATCAAACGAACCACCACCTGAATCAACAATCAAACAAACCAACCTCCAAGTATCATACTCGAACCAGTAACCCTTTATTTTGTCAAACCAGTGGGGTTTGATTTAATTTACAATCTCACTTTTAATCAATTAATTAAAGCTATAGCATAAACTTTAATCAATTAACATAAATATAATGTCAAAGATAGATTATATCAAGAATAATTAATTTAAGCAGTAAATTAATAATAACTTTTAAAACTCAAATCACTTTCATTAATCTCAGTAAAACATTACAATAATATTAAAAAAATGAAATACAAATTATTCTAAACCTATTTTAACATTATAACACTAAAGAGAAATTGGAATGATTAAAACTACAGAAATTGGGGGTTTAAATAGGCCAACCCTCAAGGCTGCTGGTGAGCATCTTCGGATCTTCAAAGGGATATTCCTTTTTCTTCTAAACCATTGATCTTGATTTCCTTTTTCTCTCTCTTCTTTGACGGCTGAGATGATTCCAAATAGCACACGAATCGCCAACGTGGCATCCGTGTGCTAGTTGTGTTTCTTTTAAGGGTTGTGATTGGTGGATATGATGGAATGAGGTGTTGCAACCTATAAGAAACGGCCACGTAGCATCTTTATTCCACACCCTCTCTTCCTACAAACTTGGGGGTTTTAATCCCCTAGATGTGAATTAATCGATTTAGTAAAAAGCCCTAATTAAAACGTCTTTTTACCATCCTAGGGTTTATAGGAACAATAGTTTTTACAGGTTTGGGGTGATAATGGGCTGAGGAAGGAGAAAGAGTGGACATAGTTTATAACGAAAGTTTATTTTAATAATGAAAGTGTAGTGGGGAAAATAATTCGTTTTGATATAAACGAATGGATGGGTAGGTGAGTGTGACGTGTTTGGTGATAGGATGGTTTATATTTGTGAGTGGAAAAAGATTTAACGTTTTATAAAGATAGAAATGATGCAAACCCTAGGCCCATAAACGTTTATTCACTAGAGACATTGGGCTATAGGCCCAATTTTTCCATCCGTGTAATATAACTTTCCCAATTTGGGCTTCTTATCATTTGGGCCAAATTATTAACACAATCCGTTTGCACTAAAGCTTAGACTTGGACTTTTAAGCCCAAATACTCCAATGTGGGACCCACTAAGCTTGTTTTCTCTTTAAATGATAAAATCCACTATTGTCGAGCTCGATTTTTGGCTTCTTTGATCTTTTTCATCATTCTCGTGTCGATTTTCGTCGGTTTTTGCGAACTTGGTACCTACACACATGAAAACAAGAAACACACATATCCAAGGCATTTTTGATACAAATCATGCATAATTTCAATGTTTTTAGCTACAAATGATATGAGTAATTACACTCATATCAAATTCCCCCATGCTAAGCAATTGCCGTGTCCTCACGCAATGATAAAATAAAACTATATCTACACCATTATTCAACATTATTTTGTAAAGAAATAAAATAACCTTAAGAATCATTAAAGCTCAAATAGATTCATCGTCCTCGACTTTTCACTTTTCCATGCCAAGTGCAAAAAACAAGATCATTGTTATTATAAGTTGGTAGACAAACACGAACTCATGTGGGCCAATTATTCACTTAGACTCCCTTATTCCTAGGTGTATCTCTTATATTTTATTGTTGTCTTAAATGATCACGAGGATGCATTGTTGACTTATTTCGATAATTTATTAGGCCGAAAATAAAGTGAACGATTTAATCAATAGTTAGCTAAAGGACAAAATCTTTTAAAACTGCTTCTCGGGCTCTCATAAAGTTCATATCTTAGCATAACTTGTTTCGCGATTTGAGACCTTTCTCGGACCGATATTTGGCAATGACTTAGTACTTTCCAACCTTGAGAGACGTTCACGAAATAATGGTCTTCTCTTCATAATATTTCTTCACTTGAAGTTTTGAGAGATTCATACTTGGACCACGACTTCTTCATTTTTCTCCAATCTTTACTTGGGATTTTGATTAACAACGATCCGCCTCCTTTTTGGACTTGGCTTCATTCATCCTCATACCTTATTTTGGTCTTTTTGGATAGACTTCTCCATGACTTTTTGGGAGTATTTTGCTTTTCGTCGTGTGTCTCGATCCTTCATATTGATTTTTGATTAATGAATCTTCACATCACTTGAAATCTTTAGCAATAAAACATAGCCCTCATGTCTTGTTAGGACCTTTTTGGACTCGCCAATCTTCGCATCCCGCTTCAATAAGTTATGCCTTGGCTATGAACTCTAATCCATACCGAGCAACTTTTAAACGATCTTGGGCTAGAAGCTAAGTAACTTTTCAAATCGTCCAACCTTATTTATTGTAATTAAATTTATTAACAAGTGATGGGAGAATAGGCTCATAATTAACTCACATAAATTCCCGAAAGAATACCACACTTATAATTGGCTCTATCATCTCTTGTTCTCCATATTGTAAAATTCCAAGAATGAAATCAATGGATACTTAGCCTATTAAATCAAAGTTTTGGGTTTTCAAGTCATCTATAGGATCTTGCAACTTCTTATACTTTTGCAAGTTTTAGAATTTGCGTTTTAAAGTTCCCTTGATAGACGACTTTCTAGGATCAATTATAGGAACTTGCGAAAAGTTCTTGTTCTTAACTCGTATGAATTAAGACCTTCGCGTTTTAAAGCTCCCTATATAATAGCCTAGCAAAACTTAATTCAAATACGTTAAGGAAAAGCTAAGGTTAAAAACCGAGTCGAGTCAAAAACTATTCTTATTAAAAGCGTACATTTGTGTCAAAAACACTTATTTTATTATTAAAAACTTAAAAATACCATTAAAAATTTAAAATTTTATTGAAAAATGAGAAAAAGATAACACGTTTGGACACGACAAAAGCAATTGCAAGCGATTATATCGATTGACTCCCCCATGCTAAAACCAAACATTGTCCTCAATGTTTCTTAGCTCAATAGTAACACCCCCTTGCTAAAACACGAAGAGTCTAATGCAAACTCCTAGCATGGAAAGAGTACGCAAATCTATAAGCCGTTTATTAATTATGCCTCAAGATAAAACGTTAGTCGATAAAAATCAAGGGTAGAAAGTGTGCCCCTTTTGGCATTCAAAGAATGGAAGATCAAGTGGACCGGCAAAAACCGAACACGAGAGTCTTCAAATATTAGGGTCATACCTAAGATCACAACACAACAAAAACACGAGCACGAGCTTGAAAGATCAAGCCTTATTAGGTGTTAGAAAATAGAAAGAAGATAGAAACACTCGTTTTTGTTAACCGAGTCATGAGCTCGACTCGATCCCCGCATTCATTTGTCCTTAGGGAAAATGGTGAAAACCGGCATAATGGAATTAAATCCATGATAAAGCGCGATGCCGGGGTCAAAGATCTCATCCTCGTTTTCGGATGACAAACGAAAGGATAAAACTCCAACACAAATCTCTAAAAAGAGATGGTAGTCACAAACAATCGTATGGATGTAGCATGCTCCCCGAGATAAACTCGCACCAAGATGATTAAAAAGTCTTTCAATTATTGCATCGGTGAAAGTCCAAGATTTCCCTAAATCAACGATTCCGGGATCGAATACCTCGTCCTCGGTGGAGAAAGGAATAGACAACAAGGTGTCGTCCCCCCATGCTAATCCTAAATCATATGAAGCACATGGTAATGGTGGAACAAAAGTCTCAACCATAGTGGTTTCAACTTGCATGACTTTGTCGACTTTTTCACTCTTAGGAACGTGAACAAAGGGGTCATGGTACTCAATATGAGTCACATGAAAAACCCGCACATTAAGATCAACGCGAGTGGGAGGGAGATTGGGAATAATGTAAATTTCTCCATCCGAGTCGACATACTCATCACAAAAGGTGTGATCATCATCACAAACCTCATCAACCTCCTTCATAAGAAGATCATCATCACAAAGGTTGTGAGATGTAGGAGGTATGATGTTCTCAAAATCCTCTTGAAACAATGGATTATTGTTCAATGAAGCTTCAAATAGAGGATTTGAGTAAGTCACAAAAGTGTCGTCATCCTTGTCATCACAAGAAATTTCCGACAAAGTATCGAGTGTGTCACACTCGGATACAAGATCATCATTTTCATTTGAAGGCAATTCATCGGCGAATTCCTCGAGAATGGTAGGTAAAACACAAGAATCACGTTCGATCTCGAGATCGGAAACGTCTTCACTTCCCCGTGGAAGTGGATCAATGATAGCAAAAAGTTCATCGACGAACTTATCCAACGAATAGTCACTAACCTCACTCGGTGTGAAGCTAGGAATCAAAGGCTCTTCAATTGAAGATTGTGCCTTAGGAACATCAACATGATCCATAGAAGAGAGTGAAAATGAGTCCATTTTCAAAGATTGTTCAATTAAAGCAATGTCACTCTCGGGATCGAAATTCTCATTATCAAACTCACTAGCATCAAATGGCTCACTCAAGTAATCATCTATTTGTGTTTCAATTTTATCATCCTCGTGTGGAGTGAGTATAGAAGAGGTAACATTACAACATGATTCAACAAAATTAGGTTTATCACTTTCCAATTTCTTAGGAACCAATCTTGGAATTTTTTCCGGTTTAAAAATCATATGTTTATCCCCATGAAACAATTTAAGCTCCCCTTCTTTCATATCAACTAAAACACCGTCCGTACACATATATGGTCGTCCTAAAATTATAGGCGCACGAGGATTCGGCTCATAATCAATGATAGCAAAATCGGCTAGGTAAACGAACTCCCCCATTTTAACAATGACATTTTCCGCTATACCAACCGGTCGAGTGGTGGTGCCATTAGCAAGCTCAATGATCATTCGAGTGGGCATAAGTCGCAAATAGTCAAGAGTTTTCCAAATGGACAAGGGCATAACGTTAATACTAGCTCCTAGATCGGCTAGAGCTTTGTATTCCTCAAGCTCATCGAAAACACAAGGTATCAAGAAGTGACCCGGATCATTATATTTCTTAGGAAAGAGATCAATGAAATCCGAGGTACTAATCACATTTAAAGTAGCCTTGGTGACATTCCAAAAGGTTTCTTTAGGTGGCACAATAAGCTCAAGCTTCCTTTCTAAATTATCATAAGCGGTGATAGCCTTAAGCTCTCCCCTCGGGTTAGGAATGGTATTACTAGGTAAGCAACCCGAAGAAGATGACGGTTTAGACATAAATCCCTCAAACATCGAAAGCAATTTATTTTGATTTTGTTCCACACTTTGTTGCAAACGATTTTGACCTTGCTCAAACATTTGTTCAAATCTTTGTTCCATTCTTTGTTGATTAAGCTCAATCTTGTTATTTTTCCCCTTTAGTGTATTTTGAAACTCATTTTTCAAAGTTGCCATTTGTCCTTGAATGTTATTTTGCAAAGCTTTCATATTCGCCTCATTTGACTTCATGTAACTTGACAAATCATTTTGATTATTCCCTTGAAAACCTTGATTGTTTTGATTAGCATTAAAACCATTTCCTTGATTATAATTCCCTTGGTTACCACGGTTAAAATTATTCCCATTATTACCATTGTTGTACCTATTTTGAACCGGTGGAAAACCCGGTGGAGCAACATGATTTTGACGAGGAACTTGACCGTTGGAGCCATAAGTTCCCGTCGCGGCAAAAGCACTAGCTTGATCAAAACCCGCGTTCAAACAAGCATAATTAGGATGTGCTCCACCACATGATACACAAACATTCCCAACCATATTAATCGATCCATGAGGATTCTTCCTAATCTCACTCAAAATCGTGTCAATCTTAGAGTCCAATCTAGCAATCTCGTGATTAGATGCATTCACATTGGAAACAACCGGTGTGTTTCGTGAATATTGTGCTCTAGACTTATCCTCAATTATTCTCCACGCGTCTCTCGGTGTTTTTCTTAAAAGATTACCACCCGCAGCGACATTTAAAGAATCTTGTTCAATCATATTAAGCCCATTATAGAAAGTATTTATTTGATGCAATTCCGAGAAACCGTGGTGTGGACATTGTCTCAACAAATCTTTAAATCTCTCCCAAGCAACCCCAAACGATTCATGCACTTTTTGTTCAAATCTAGTGATCTCATTTTTAAAGTGTGTTGTCTTGGACGGTGGAAAAAAATAATTCATGAACTTAGACACTAAATCATCCCAAGTTAAAATCGAACCCGGTGGTTCTTTCTCATACCAAAGCTTAGCATTACCCTCGAGCGAGTACGGAAAAAGCATGAGCTTAATCACGTCATTCGGCACATCTCTAAACTTGAGAGTCGAGGTAATTCGATTAAAACTCCGTATGTGAGAATGCGGGCTATCGGTCTCATTGCCACGAAATTGGTCGGCACGAATGAGCGATAAAAGACCCGTCTTAATCTCAAAATGATCCGCCAAAATAGTCGGCACAACGATTGCTTCCCCATACCCTTCGGTGGGTGCACGGAGCAATTCCTCCATTGTACGGTTATCGGCCATCTCTACAACAATAGGTGGAATCTCGGGTTCCACTATTCGTTGTTGACGATTTCTATTTCTACGAGGAATATTTTCAAGCCTATTAAAATCTATCACAAGAAGAGAAGAACGTAATTGCATACACTACAAAGACGAGAATTTAGAGGATTGAAGAAAAGAAATTAGACAAGAAAGAAGATTATTTTTGGTATTTTTTTTTTTTTGGTATTGCTCAACCAAAAATGATCGATAAAAACAAGGAATAAGGATAACTACTATGGAAGTAAATTACCCTCGGTCGACTTTGAAACGATAGGTGAAAACCTAAACGTCTCGAGGTTCAATAAGTAAACAACAAAAAAAATAAGATTTATTACTACTTGAGTCGGCAAACCAATAATAGGTTGTCCCTCTCAATATACGCACAAGCAAGCGGGGAAACGAGGTGGCACAAAGCACTTAAAAACCTTTTTCCTTAGACGGCCTTTTATAGCACGTCGCCTTATACCCACCTTATAGTTTGTATAAATCGAGTTCAAACTTCTTATTAGTATTTATCTATTTTGCCTTTATTTTTTTTTTGGGTTCGAATACAATAGCTAGGTGATGAAATCCTAACTAAGGCTTATTTAAGAAGTATTTAAAATTATTGTTCTACGTAATATAATATATTATTCACAAAAAAACGAGAAAAACGATACATACTACTTAATAGAAAAATAACAAACTTTCCGAGGACGGAAAGGGTCTTCAAATCCACGATCAACAAATCTCCACAAAAGCGAATCATACACAAGATCCCCGGCAGCGGCGCCAAAATTTTTGATGTAGGTGGATAGTATATGTGATAATTAGATACGTTATAGGGTAAATTAGAAAATTACCTTTAGGAAAAAGTAATAGTCCAATAATACCAAAGACGGATTCAATTAAACACGTGGGTGAACCAAGTTCGTTGTACACGAAGATCTTATGAATTTGAGACGTTTTGCTTTGATTTGGACAATTGATTTGAATTGGTTTTCGGTTTTTAAACTACAATTAAAATCTACGAATTTTAAGCTATTTAAAATGACCCTAAAGTGCATGAATCGTAAACCCGCCTATTTAAAATTCTACAAACAACTACTTAAAAATTAAAACACTATTTTAAAAAATTAATCTATTTAAAAATCTATTAAAAATAAATCTATTTAAAAATTAAAACCTATACTCTATTTTAAAAATAATCTAATTAAAACTAATTAAGCTAATTACTTTACTTTATTGAAAATTACTTTGAAAACAAGTCTACTTAAAAACTATTTAAATCCACTATTATACAAATCTAATTATTATACTAATTAAACTTTTTAAAATAAAAACACATTTTTTTTTATATTTTATTTTTTTATTTTTTTATTTTATTTATTTTATAAACTATTATTTATGAAAAAGATTTACTTTAAATAAAAGTTAAAAAGTAAAATAAAAAAAACGTGACAAATGAAATAGGCTAAAACAAATTCTGCTGAGTTATTAAAACTATATAAATGAAACAAGAGAAATTAAAATCAAAAGGGCGCTTAGCCCAGTTGGTTATCACGTAAGACAAATGAAGAGAAGGTCTCGAGTTCGAGCCCCTCTAATGACGTAATTTTTGGAATTATTTTCTTTTCGACAGTTTACCAAAGAGAAGCCTTAGGAAAGACTTGTGAAAGCTTTTTAGCTTACACTGTGAGGTCACAGCTTATTTGGGAGAGCTGACAGTAATCAGCTTCTTGAGCTAAAACAGATCGTGTGGATCTGATAAGCAAATAATTATGACAAAAACAGACAATTGGCAAGCTTACACAATTAACGTTCACAAATCATCAAACTCAAGGTGAAACAAACACAAAAACATCAGTCCTAGCTAAGACCTAAAATCCTAGATCAAAAAGCTAAATCAAACACTCAGACGATACGCAAATTCAGAAACTGAAGACCAAACATGCCCTTACAAGAATAAACTATAACAGCAAACTTAAATCATTCTAAAAGCACCTAGCGATGGAAATTAACACGTATCACATCTAATCACCTAATGACATCAGACTAACATTTACCAAGAGCTCAGCACACTAAAACACTTCTCATCAAATCGAATCAGCAAACTTAATGTCAGTAGATACATATCACAAATCCAATTACCGTGGTCACTAATAAACAGATTCATATCAAGACTCTTCTAAAGCACCTTGAACAAATAAAACAGATTAAACATCAAGGACAATCTTCAAAACCAGTTACACATAAACTTAATAAACCTATATTTCAAATAACAATAATACTTCAAATTAACATAAGCAGATTAACAACTTCATACAATTGTCAAACCTTATCTAAATAAACTTAAACTAACAACAACCAATCAAATTAAGCAGATAATTCATGATTCGTAAAAACAAAAAGAAAAGAGACATGGAACCTTTTGCGATATCCGTTGAGCAGAAGGGAGCGCTGAGCTACCTTATGAACCAAATCGATACCACCATTACAATCAAACGAACCACCACCTGAATCAACAATCAAACAAACCAACCTCCAAGTATCATACTCGAACCAGTAACCCTTTATTTTGTCAAACCAGTGGGGTTTGATTTAATTCACAATCTCACTTTTAATCAATTAATTAAAGCTATAGCATAAACTTTAATCAATTAACATAAATATAATGTCAAAGATAGATTATATCAAGAATAATTAATTTAAGCAGTAAATTAATAATAACTTTTAAAACTCAAATCACTTTCATTAATCTCAGTAAAACATTACAATACTATTAAAAAAATGAAATACAAATTATTCTAAACCTATTTTAACATTATAACACTAAAGAGAAATTGGAATGATTAAAATTACAGAAATTGGGGGTTTAAATAGGCCAACCCCCAAGGCTGCTGGTGAGCATCTTCGGATCTTCAAAGGGATATTCCTTTTTCTTCTAAACCATTGATCTTGATTTCCTTTTTCTCTCTCTTCTTTGACGGCTGAGATGATTCCAAATAGCACACGGATCGCCAACGTGGCATTCGTGTGCTAGTTGTGTTTCTTTTAAGGGCTGTGATTGGTGGATATGATGGAATGAGGTGTTGCAACCTATAAGAAACGGCCACGTAGCATCTTTATTCCACACCCTCTCTTCCTACAAACTTGGGGGTTTTAATCCCCTAGATGTGAATTAATCGATTTAGTAAAAAGCCCTAATTAAAACGTCTTTTTACCATCCTAGGGTTTATAGGAACAGTAGTTTTTACAGGTTTGGGGTGATAATGGGCTGAGGAAGGAGAAAGAGTGGACATAGTTTATAACGAAAGTTTATTTTAATAATGAAAGTGTAGTGGGGAAAATAATTCGTTTTGATATAAACGAATGGATGGGTAGGTGAGTGTGACGTGTTTGGTGATAGGATGGTTTATATTTGTGAGTGGAAAAAGATTTAACGTTTTATAAAGATAGAAATGATGCAAACCCTAGGCCCATAAACGTTTATTCACTAGAGACATTCGGCTATAGGCCCAATTTTTCCATCCGTGTAATATAACTTTCCCAATTTGGGCTTCTTATCATTTGGGCCAAATTATTAACACAATCCGTTTGCACTAAAGCTTAGACTTGGACTTTTAAGCCCAAATACTCCAATGTGGGACCCACTAAGCTTGTTTTCTCTTTAAATGATAAAATCCACTATTGTCGAGCTCGATTTTTGGCTTCTTCGATCTTTTTCATCATTCTCGTGTCGATTTTCGTCGGTTTTTGCGAACTTGGTACCTACACACATGAAAACAAGAAACACACATATCCAAGGCATTTTTGATACAAATCATGCATAATTTCAATGTTTTTAGCTACAAATGATATGAGTAATTACACTCATATCAAGTAACCAACGAAGAATCCATCATCAGACTTTTCATCAAATTTTCCCAGGTGATCTCTGTAGTTGTGAATGAAAACAGGGCAACCAAAGACATGGAAGTAGCTTACATCAGAGGATCTCTTCCTATATACTAAGAGGTCTTGTCGTGTCTCTTCACAATAATGGATCTGTTTTGTGTATGACAGGCTGTGTTCATAGCTTCACCCTAAAATTGTTTAGGAAGTCTTGATTCGCTGAGCATAGTTCTAGCAGCCTCTATTAGGGTTATGTTTCTTCTTTTAGCGACACCATTTTGTTCAGGGGTTCCTGGGTTAGAAAAGTTATGTGATATTCCCTTTTCATCACAAAAGGCTTCCATGGCATGATTCTTGAATTCAGTGCCATTGTCACTTCTGATAGCCTTAACTCTGTAGTCATTGAGATTCTCTATTTCTCTGATGAAGGACATTATTCTTTCAGCAGCATCACTCTTTCTTTTTAGAAAGAATACCCATGTGAATCTGGAGAATTCATCTACAATGACTAGTGTATACTTGTTATGATTAAGGGATTGAGGTTTTACTGGTCCAAATAAGTCCATGTGAAGAAGACGGAGGCACTTATTTATAGAGAATGATTGTTTAGTCTTGAATGAGGCTCTGTGGTGCTTCCCTTTCTCGCACGCTAAGCAGGGTCTGTCTTTGGTGAAGGTCAAAGAGGGAAGCCCAACTACTAAATCATTCTTGGCCAGTTTGTTAATGTTTTTGAAGTTGAGATGGGAGAGTCTCTTATGCCATAGCCAATTTTCACTATCAGATGCTTTGGCATAGAGACAAGTGTTTGTCCCTTCTGGACAAGATGTCATGTCGATGACATACACATCCCTTCTCATGGGTGCAATTAGAACAACATCATCATTTTGATTGAAGATTGTTCCTTGGGTCTTAGTGAACAGAACTTTGAAGCCAGCATCGCAGAGTTGACTAATGCTGATTAAGTTGTACTTCAGTCCATTGACATAAGCGACCCTTGTGAAGGTTATTCCATTACAATCCACTGAGCCATAACCCTCACTAGCCCCTGAGGAATCATCTCCAAAGACTACTTTTGGACCAGACTCCTTTTTATATCTATGCAGATATTGTTTAACCCCTGTCATGTGTCTGGAGCACCCGCTATCCAGATACCAAACAGATTTCTTCAGATATTCCTGTATAGATATAACAAAGCCAGATTAGTTTCTATGATGAACCCACTTTCCAGTGGGTCCATGCTGTCGCTGACCAGCGACATTGGTCCTTCTCTGGTTTCCTCCCCCTCTTTGGTTACAGTCCCTGGGTTCATGACGCATGCTTCCACAGATGTCACATCCAGGATAATGCTCGCACTCATCAGAGTGATGGTCGAAGAAGCCACAGTACTTGCAAGGGGGATTAGGTCTGTAACCCTGAGAGTTATCTCTGGGTTTAGGCTCAGCCTTTCTTGAGGTTCGATGAGGAGTTTTTGATCTCATTTGAGTTCTGGTTCTTTGAACCGCAATGACCTCCTCATGCTCTCTAGATGTGTGTTCAGTGGACTCGCATGTGATACATTTTGGTTTCTTAGTGCAATCCTCGGATGAGTGATTCTTGAAACCGCAATGCTTGCAAGGTCTGAACAAAGCTCTCCCCTTGGAGCTACTAGACCCTTCACCAAAAGAGTTAACAGATGGACTATTAACTCTGGGGTTGATTTGTTCTTTCAACCCTTTTACCTCTTCCATCAAGGTGATGAGAAGTTGCGTGGTGGGTGAAAGCTCTTCAGGGGGGGAGTGGGTTTGTTGGAGTCCTTAGCCACAAAAACCTTTTTATTCGCTTTATCAGCTACTTTGAGAATTGAATTTCTAGGGGTTTTAGTTGGAGTTTTTGGGCCAAGCAAGGAATCAGATGGGTTAGCACCAACGAGTCTTGGTGGGGCTGGTACCTCTGATTCTTTGTCAGAGTTCTTCTCATCTACAGAGGTAGAAGAAGGAGAAGAAACATCTGAAAGGACAAATTTGACATTGGGAACAGGGATATATTTTTTGTATCTACCCTTTCCCCCAATAGCCCGAACCACATCACCAGGTATGGATTCAACGACTATTTCTTCCATTGTGGATTGAGCCAAATTCCATTTTTCAATGGTTTTTCTAAGTTCAGAATTTTCATCAAACAAAGACTCATTTTCAATGGATAATTTGCTCACTTCATTTTGAAGTTGATTAGCAAGATTCACAAATGGTTTAAGATTTGTTAATTCAGATTGGCAAAGATTTAACTCTGTTTTAAGACTATGAAATTTGTTTAACAGGTTTTTTCTTTGCTCTTCCACAAAGTGGAGGTCAACGAAGGTATAGTCACTGACATGGTCTCTATCAGGACCTTCAGCCATAGATAACATTCTTTGTACCTTTTTCATGGTGATGTCCACCCATTGACCAGATCTTGCTTCACTTTTACCCACAACGGGTTCTTCATCAGCGACAGCCATAAAGGCTTTGACGGTAGTGGTACCTTCATCCTCATAAGTGAGGGGTTCATCATCCTAGTCGAATGAGGCAGAGATCAGACCTTTTTCAGTCTTCTTAACATCTTTTTTCTTTGCTGCATCATCGGCTTTCTGATTGAGTTTTAGCAGCTCAGCTTTTAATTTTTTGTATTTGACTTTGTAGTCCTTCTTCCCTTCTGAGTCAGAGAGAGAGGTTTGCTTGAAAGGTGAGGTGGAAAACTTCTTCTTGCTGTTGTTGTTGTTGGATGAAGGGAAGCTTGGAGAAGAGGTTTTGTTTGACCAACAATCCTTCTGATAGTGACCAGTCTTTCCACAAGTGTAGCATGACACCTTGGATTTATCAACCTTTGCAGCTCCAACTCTACCAGATCTCTTGTAGTACCTCTATTGATCAGCTAAAAGAGCTCTGTCATGGAACTCAGCATGTAATTCATCAAGAAATTCTTGACTACTTCTGGTGTCCTCTTCAATGTCAGAGTTGTTGTCTTGAAAGGAATGGTTAGCAACAAGAGCTTTTGAACCAGTGATACTGGTGGTAAACATGTCAGTCTCTGATTTGTAAATGGAGTCAATTAGACCTTCTTCATAGTTATATCTACCAAAGAATTGGGCTAAAGTATCATTCTTTATAGCATTGTTAGCTCTTAAGGTCTGATTTAGGCTAAGCCATTTTCTAGGTAAACTATTGACAAAAGTAGCATTAACCTCAGCCTTAGGTAGAACAACTCCATTGTTTCCCAAATCATTCAACAAAATCTTAAGCCTAGTATAAGTTTGTGCAACAGTTTCTGTTTCCAAAGCTTTAAAAGCATTAAACTTAAGTCTAAGGGCTTGGATTTTGGTTTCTTTTGTTTCCTCTGGACCTTCATACCCTAGAACTAATTCAGTCCACATCTCCTTAGCAGAGTTGCATTTAATGATGGACTTCATAATGTTCTTGGGTAGGCAAGAGACTATGATACTTTTGAGTCTCTTGTCCTGGTTAGCCAGACGTCTATCCGCTGGAGACCATTGCTTAACAGGTTTCTAAATGGGTCTCTCAGGGGTAGAGGAAACGGCCAGTGGTACATAGGGACCATTTTCTAAGATTTATATCAATAAGGGTTCTAAGCCATCTAAATATATAAGAAATTCACTTTTTCAACTTGAGAAATGCTCTTCATCGAATGCTGGTACATTGGACACATGTGACCCCCCTCGAACATCAAGTAGTTGGGGAAGGTCATCATCATTATTACCAGTGCTTACAACTGGTGTAGGCATGGTAGTAGATGTGGTGGCCGGTATGGTGGTCGAAGTGGTACCTAAACTGGTTTGACCAAAAGGTGGAGGAGGTATAGTATCAGCCATATTAAGATCTTGATTTTAAAAACAAGAATGGTTTATGAAAAGTTTTATAAATCAAACCGCTCTGATACCAATTGAGAGTCCCTTAATATGACAATTGTTGATAAACTATAACTCTTGTAACCATGAAACACAATGAAATACTTTTCAAACGCATAATGCTTTATTAAGTATTATAAACAAAGTATTACAAAGTGCTATGAATACACTCGTTGAATGACAACAAGATATGAACCCTATAACAAGTAAACTAGATTCGAGACTCAAGTTTACAAGGGAACCAATGAGACGCTGGTAGACAGCTGGGGGCTCGGCGGTTCCAATGTGAGAAAGAACTTAGATAAATTATCCAAGCACAAGGGTTAATTTACTTCTCCTTTCTCACTCCTATTTATAGTGTACAAGGTTGCTTCCTTAGTGGGATTAGTTGATACGTGTCACCTTCTGAATGGAAGAGTACAACATATTTAAACAACTTTAGGTGAACAGTTCTGCCAACTGTTCACCTTTTGTCCCACTAGGTCGTACTAGGCTTTATCTTGAATCTCTTGTTTTGTCCCGCTCAAAACACTTGGTAGATTCTCCCGCCTAAACTATAAAGGATTGGACAAGCTTTGCTTGTCCCAGACTTCTAGGGTTCTTAAGTGATCTTTGAGTGTTGTCAACTCAGAGATCCTTGAACACCAGTACATTCCTTCAACATCCCAGCTATCCATAATCACTGGTGAGTATGACTTCAGATTGTCTTTGATTTCTCTGACGTTGTCTTTGACTTGAATGTTCCTGGTGTGCCAGCTGAGGCTTTTCCTTCCACTGGTCTAGTCTCTGTCGCTGGTCCTCTCAGCGATCAGTAAACACTTTGTCTAATTTAAACAAATCTAGACTGTGTCATAGTTAAAACTTTCATTGGCCCAACAGTATATATAAATACATCATTTACTGTTTTTAGAGTCATCACGCATTAATCGTATTAAGATCAAAGTATTATTTTTATGTAACTATTTATTTTTACGAGGCATCCGGAACCCGTGCTTGCACTAAAGGGGCATGGGTTGCTCTTCTTGAGAGCATTATATTTGTTGTTATTGAACAAATTGTAAAATTTAGTATTTATAATTTTTTAACTTAATTTTGTAGTTTTAAGTATTTATGTTAACTTTGTATTTTATAGGGGTTATGCTGTTAATATGATATAATGTAGGGGCTTTTAACATAAATTCTTTTAAGATTTATTTATTTTCATGTTATGATGTTCTGTAAAATGTTGGTGCTACAAAACATTTGCTAAAAGACGCACACGCACTACAGGCTCACCTTCTTCTAGATAACTCTAAAGCTTTCTGTCATCACTCTTGGAACAGTAAAGGGCAAGTTCAAGATTATCGAAAGGGCACCTGTGCATTAATTAAGTATTGGTTTTTAACCACGAATTTATTTAATCTTGATATATATAATGATTAGTTGTATTAGTCTAGTTTCATCCCATCTAAAATTAATCTCAACTTTACTATTCATCTTGATCTTTTCTTTGATCAATGGCAAATTCAAGCTCATCTGATGTGATTTTGAAATAAATTAAAGATGTTAGTGGTCATACTGAAACTAGGAAATGCATGGGTTTTTATTTTAATCAAATGGCTGTAAATGAGGAAAGCTTTGCTACTGTCTTGAGGGGTCAAGCTAAAATCGTGAAGCCTAATTTGGCTAGGGTTGGTTTATTGATTGATGAGTTTGAGAAAAAAAAGAGCTTGAAGTTGAGATGGAAATTTTAGGTTATCTGAGGGAGTTTCGTGACACTGAGACCCAGAAGCTTGCTAATCTGAATGGAATGTTGGCAAGAGATAGGACTTGAATGACTGAACTCCAGTTTCAAGCTTAGATGATGGACCTTTTTTATTAGGCTATAATCTTTAGGGTTGTTAAAATAATGATGATGTAGTTATCTGTTGTTTTTTAATCAATGTTTTAATCTTTTGGGTATGATCTTGTAAGCTCCGAATTATTATGGAATATGAAATCTAGTTTCTAATATGTTATATAAATTGTGTTCTTGTGATTTTAATTTTTGCATTATAGTATTCATGGAAACAAACACTCTAACTTAATTTTTTTAATTTTTTTTATTTTTATTAGATAGACGTAACTGTCGTTTGTCTTTCATTGAAAACATCATCTATCATTTCATTCATCTTTATCAATTTTTATCTCTAATATTTTGAGATTAATCATCTATCATTTCATTCATCTTTATCAATTTTCTTAACTCTATTTTTTGAAAATGAAATTGGGTATTTTCTTTGTAGGTTTTTTTATTGAATCATTAAAGAATCCTAAAACAGGTTTGTTTTCTATTTTGCTTTAATTAATTTCTGTTTTTGCTCTTTATAATTAGCATTGGATTTAATTTATCTAATAGCAAGATATAATTAAAAGAAATGGACAGATTTATAACTATGAGTATTTTCAAAATGAAGATAACTTTATTTGAAATGTTACTGAATATAGTTTGTTATGAATAAGCAACTGTTAACATAGGTTGTTAAAAGCTTCCTTGAAAACGATGTTTCGTGTTTGATTTTTTAGCTTAGGATCTTCGTCTTCAGTCATTAAAATCTTTAGTCCTTTCGGTGAAGTTACTCTAGATAGTGCTACGTAAAGTTGACCATTGCTAAAAATAGGGTTGGATAAATACACCCACATAGTTGAGTGATTTCCCTTGACTTTTGTTTATAGTCATCGCATAGCAAGGCTGGACAGGAAATTGCCTTCGATTCATTATAAATAGCCACTGTGTTTGCATAGATGTGAGAGTTATTCTTTGGATAAGAACACTTTCCCCCACGTTGGATCCCGTAAGATTTTAGGCGCGAATGACAAATTGACCTAAATCGGTTATGATCAGCCGTGTCCCATTGCATAATCCCATGCTTGGATTTACATTACGCAAAAGCATAATAGGCAATTTATTTTTCATATTCAATTCATGAGGTGGCATGCCTCGGAATTTTAAAGAGTTTAGAAACTTAATAGGGTACTGTTGGTGTTGATCTAAAGTGTCTGTAGATCCCTTAGACACTTCATCGGCACTATTGTAAGTAACAGTTTCACCTGGTAGCTTTTTAAACATATAGTTGTTTATCTCGTCGGCGTCATCATTTCGAGGAGTTAGAATTGAACTCTCCCTAAGGTAGTTTTCATCATTTTTCCTAGCTTCAAAATCAAGATAAGATTGATTAACAATCTGTTCTAAATGAGAATTGCAAGCTTGGAGAAGGAAATGCTCTAGAATTTCTATCCACGTTCCTTCTTCTTTCGCTTTTGTTTTTTTTGTTGGCAGAATCCTATCACCTACATCTAAAACCCATTTATTGAACTGTTGTTTGCTTCTATCCATCTCGCCTGATGCAGAATATTCATTTACTCGGATACTACATGTAAGAGTAAACACTTTGCAAGAATTCCATAAAGCTGACCGGTTTATGCATGCTTGCACTACTTCAGGCCTTTTTGTTTTGGGTATAACGGGTAAATTTGCCTAAAATCACTTCATAATAAAACTGTTATTCATCCAAACATTTTACTTCTTTTTTCTTCATTTTGTAACCCCAATATATCTGTCAGCGTCTTGTCTAATGCCTTAAATGCATATTTTTGAGTCATAGGCGCTTCGTCCTAAATAATCAACTCTATAGACTGCATTAATTCTGCCAAATGTGTGTCCTGTTTGATACCACATGTGCTATTTTCCATTAATTCAAGTGGTATCACGAACCTGCTGTGAGCCGTTCTCCCGCCTGATAGGAGCAATGAAGCAATCCTTGGCTCAATTTAAAAGCTCATATTAGTTTTGAGTTTGTTACAGAAAAACATGATTGATATACGTCATTTAAGTCTTATAAAGTATTTCATTAAAAGCATATGAGTTACAAACCTGAAGAAGCAACAGCAAGCACAATTTTACATTCTGGTCGTAACCTTGATATGAGTGTCCTGTATAAAAAAGTCTTTCATGTTCCTCCAGGTCTATACACGAAGTAAATTTGTCCCTTCTCTTTACTTACAGAATCAATAACTTCTTCGTAGATGGCTATTTGTTCTGGATTTAATTGAGAATGAAGCTTATCATGCTCAACTTTGTTTTATTTCATATCAAAATTCATTACTTCTCTTATCAAACGGTTATCCATAGATGTTAGCAAACTTGTATACGTACGTGGCATATCTTGGAAATCTGCCAATGATCGGCCATTTCGATTAAGCATGGATTCAATCTCCACTAAACAGTAATTTTTAATTTGTTCGTCTGAGAGCTGTAGATCAAGATATTTGTAAAGTTTTTCATTTGTTAAACAAAATATCTTCTGATAATGCTTCCCAATTCTCTTCCCAAAATTTGACAGGTCTGCTCACATCACAAAAAAGTAATATTGTAACAAATAGATCTCGTAGTTGTGTTGCTTCTCCCATTCATGCTACACGTAGTGTTGTGGAAATTCAGCGTACGTCAGTTTTCAAGCATCTTTATCTCGTTTGTTTAATTCAAACCATTTTGTGAACATGGTTGTTTTATTTTCCTCTCGTTGAAGTAGTGCTGGTAAATTCTAGGAGTCACGCAATGTTATTGCGTTTTGCTCTGGGAGATGAAACTTCAGCTTCATTATAGATGGGTAGGAATTTTGAATATCAAAAGAGAATAGCCACCATACTGCTTCATATGGAGCTATATATCGACAATTCAAATAATTTTTTATTTTATCAACTACCATTACCTGATCTGGTTCTCCCTCACCATTGCGTTGAACGTTCTCTTGAACAACAATTGTAGCTCTATCCGGGCCTTTGTTTAAGTATTTGAATAAATACTTAATTGCTTTTGACCTGTTACACCATTCAACATTGATGTGGGCCTGATATTTTAGCAGCAGATATCGGTTGTGAGGCACCACATTTTGGTTCGTGTATGTGACTTTTCCTTTAACAATAGTAACTTTTGAATCTCTTCTACGGTAGACCGGGTACCCATCATCACCAAGTATTTTTTTCTACATTAAAATGCTTTGGGTATCGTTTTGAACACTTTCCCTCAATGTTGTATGTCGTGCCTTTACCATACAGTCCATGCAACATAAAATCTGTGACAGCTTTGTATCCATCTGGATCCTGTTTTGGGCATGGCATTTCAGTTGATATGATATCATCAAGTTGACTTGCCGTTTTACATTTACATTCTTCTTTAAGCCATAGCAGGATATATGTGTGCGGGAGTCCTCTTTTTTGAAACTCAGTAACATAAACAACTGCAATATAGTAGCCAAATATAGTATTTATTGGGAAAGTATGCTACACATACAATATTTGAAGTAATATATTACATGCTCGGGTTTTGCCAAAATTTTCTTTTCTTTGTCAGGTCATCTAACATTTCTGTGAGTTTCATTTTAAAATCCCGAGTTCCAACTTCCGGACGATCGTGTGGTTTTTGGCCAGGAATATCAGTCAAAATTTCTACACTTTCTGGCCATTTAGGACTTGATGTAAAAGTTATAAACAGGTCAGGATTGTTGTATGTTCAGCATAAGGCCATCGAATCTTCATAATTTTGCATCATATATCTTGGGCCTCCTATGAAGCTTGAGGGAAACACTATTCTTCTTCCAAGTCTGGTTGCATTCGTGTCTCCTCTTGTAACGGCATCATTCAAATTGTGATAGAGGTCGACTCGCAGGGTATCTTGATTATTTCTCGACCATTTGGGTCTTTGTTCCTCAACAATAGTGAACACATCAACTAAGTATTGTTTAAAAAGGCATCCGCCTTTGAGCACAGTATTTCCATGGTTAGCACGATGTTGAATAATTTATGTGTAGTATTCTTTCATTTTCACAATCCCTCTGTTTGTTTTCCATGCACCCTTGTTGTTACGGTAATGAATCTCCTCATGAAATCCATCTTCATCGTAGGGAAATAATAATGGATATTATAGGGCCATGTAGGATGGATGGAATTATGAGATTCTTTTGGGGCCTTCACATTTACTATTGATCACAATATCCCTAATAGGCTCACCATCCCCAAAATCGTTTGTGATCAAAGCCGCTACTTCAGACATAGTTGGGGCATTGTATTGCCTTGTAGATTTTCGCTTAGTAAGACGTTGTAACTCAAAATTGACAGATTCATGAGAATGGCACCAATCGCGTGCCATTCAGAATGCTTTTTCAATAGGACTTAATTTGTCCAACATGGATATCAAGTATGCTACAATTGTTGCATTCACCCTATCACTTGTCTTGTTATTTAGAAAAGCATACATCTAGTTCTTGGCTTCATTTTGTGTATCAAAAAAATAAAGTGGTGTGTATCTTGGCTAGTGGCCTTCTTGCGGAAGTAGAGAACCAATACGATGATAATTTTGTCGATTTATCCTAAATGTATACAACCCCTTTCCGTTATTTATTGCATGATCTATTCTAGCTCCAAATGGTGTAAAGCAGAACATGATGTTATATCTTCTAATCTGTTCTCTAATTTTGATGTATGAGGATTAGAAAAGTCAAGGATGTAGTCTAAAGGTAGTGGTGTTGCTTTGAATTTGGGTAAGAGAATTTTTCCCTCTTGACAACATAAGGAAAATGTTGGATTGACAGCCTATGACTTTTATTATTTCTTTCTTCATACCACATCCTGGCATGACAGTTTCGACATTGATAGGATGGAGGTCCAAGGTTACTGTAGGATACAGAAACCCCTGGTTGATGTATATTGAAGGTTAGATTTTTATTTAAATCATAAATGGATATTCTATTTGAAATTCTAATATAAACATAAATCACCATTAGATGTTAACCTTGCTCGTTTTGGTACCCTTCTAGGTGTTCGATGACGGGAGGGTCTTGAAAACAGTATTTGCGGAATATATAAAGGGATAAAGGTATTATTATTATTATGAATTGTTTTTTTTAATTTGTAGCTAAATAAAATACTTGTTATTGTTAATGATTTATTGTCTATAGAAACAGTTCCTATATGATTTTGTCTTAGGTTAGTATTGGTTGCCAATTGTAGTGTGCTTGCTTACATTTTTGCATTATAGTACATGTAAATCATAAGAATATTGAATAGATAAATAAAGTCGTTATTTTACCTCCTTCTTGAATAGCATTGTTTTTTAGTGTCAGACCACAGTAATTCTGCACTGTTCCATCGCGCATGACAGTTGTTTTCGATTGAAAGGTGATGAAATTATTAAGCATGTTAGATAATGAGGGTATATGGCTAGTGTTAGGTTGTCTTATTGTTTGATCAGCATGAAAAGAAATTTATGTAGACTAAATAACTAAATGTATGAAAAATAAATTAAAACATACCTCCATTCATAGTGTTTTCAAAACTGTAAGATGATTTACCTGAACATGATGCTTGAGTTTTAAGGGTTGGATTTTGTAATTCAAGCAATTGAATACTTGACCTTTGAAATTATTTAACTAAACTATCATATTTATTGTGGAAATAAAATATTTATTTAAGAGATTATTAATTGAACAAACTTAAATTAAATCTTGTATAAATTTTTTATATCACTCACAATAATAAGAACTCAGAGTTAGACAAAATTTTATTAATAGTCTTTAACTTGATCATATCACATAAGTTCAAATTCATAAAACAGAAAGTAACATCAGCAAGGAGATAACTTTTTTATTATTAAACTTAACATTTTCACCCTTCATCAATTTTCGCAAGTTCCTTTGAATGTTGATGACAAAATTACTTTTTTCTCGAGTTGTGGAAAACTTGATGGCAATATCATTCTCTTTCCTGTCAATGTAGCTTTTGTGTATGTTGGTTTCTTTGATTCCTCTACAGAATTGTTGCCAGATGGTATTTTTTGTTGGGATGACATATTTTTGTATTAGATATTTTTATAGATTGTGAGAATTTTATAACATTAATAAAGATCCTTTTATAGATACTTAGGATCATGAAAAAACTCATTGCAGTTATAAGAATATAAAGAGAACTTGTAATTAGTACATAACTTACAAAAAGTAAATTAAATGATCATAAATTTAACATTAGTTTAAAAGTAAATTAAATGATCATAACTTTAACATCAGTTTAAATGTTTCATACTTAAGTTTTAAAAACTTTAACATCAGTTTAAGTTGATGCAATTCACTATTGTGGTTTCATATTTTGTTTTAGAAACAATAATATACAAAATTAAGATAAAAGTAACTCAAAAATTAAGATTAAATTACTTGAATTCTAGAGCATGCTAAATAATATGAGGATCATACAAAAATCAAACCAAATATAAAAATAGTTCCAAAAAAGAAAAACATCACAAAATTCTTAAAAACCAAAAGTAATTCAAGTTTCTGTTTTATTCCCTAAAAGCTCATCCCTTAGCAGTTTCCACCATGTTTTCATCCTTGAAACAAAGAATAGCATCTACTTCGACTAATAATCATAGATCATTTTCCTGAAAGAATAATAGACAAAAATAAATTAGTTAATTAAAAGTTAAAATCAAAATATGAGAAAGGATTTTTAAGATAAACCTTCTTGAGTTTTATTGATGCAATTCACTATTCTTGTTTCGTACCTAAGTTATAAAAACAATAATATACAAAATTAAAATAAAATTAACTTCGAAATTAAGATTAAATTTCTGGAGTTCTATTACATGCTAAATAACACGAGGATCATACAAAAATCAAATCAAAAACAAAATAGTTCCAAAAAACAAACAATATCCCAAAATTCTTAAAAACCAAATAAAAACCAAAAAGTAATTTAAGTTGTTGTTTTATTTCCTAAAAGCTCATCCCTAAGTAGTTTCCTCCATTGTTTCATTTTTGAAACAAAGAATAGCATTTACTCTGGCTCGGAATCATAGACCATTTTCCTGAAAGAATAATAGACAAAAATAATCTAGTTAATTAAAAAGTTAGAATCAAAATAAGAGAAAGGATTTTTGAGATAAACCTTCTCCTTTGATTTGATACTGAAGAGAGTTGGCGTTTTCATCATCCTCATTTTCATTACAAATGGATGTGATTTAATCATCTGTATCATCTATTTGTATGTTGTAACGATACAAAGAACAATAACATGTGAATAATAAATATTTAAAATGCTATTGTAATTATTGTGAAATTCCTTTATATGTTTAACCTTTAGCTTTTTTATTCTCTGATTTTTTCAGGTGCGGATACGGATGGTTCCTTTGCCAACCTCTTGAACTTTGAACTCTTAACAATCTTAGAAGGAGATTCAGAGGGAGCATCATTGGCTGAACATTCAGTATTATCCATCACCTCATCCGGAACAATCTTCTAACACGTAAAACTTTCATAGTTCCCATGTTCAAAGTAAGAGTGAGATTTAAGCTTCAGATTATGGATGCCACCAATAATATCCAATGAAGCTCGGGGCAAGTTCTGCTCGCCATTACCCGCCTGTATACAAAAGTAAGTATTGTATTATACTTCAATGAATTATAAATTAAATAATATCATGATACCTCATTCTCAAAGTCACATATTGATTCAGCGGTAATTTAAGCAATTGATTAGCAGCCTCATCAAAAAATACAATCAATTTAGATGATGTCTTGTCAGTGACATCCAATTCAAGCCGATACCTACAAATGATTGATCCATAAGTCAATTATAGTAGTATATAATTAACAACTTCTTTAAGTCGCTAGAAAATTCACGGTTAAAAAATACTTACCTTAAAACTGGATACTCTACTGCTTTCCAACATGCATCACACCAAAATCCTCCATCCTTTCGAGTTATACCATTCTTTCAAGTGTCACTACCGCAGGATGGGTAGTTCCACCCTTTTCTTGTACTAGTATTATCAATCCTGACCCGGCAATGGAAGGTTGTGGTCTGAAAGAGATCAAGAGAATTTTAATTATTATTAATTGTCATCTAAGTGTAAGTAAAAGTTAACAGGAAGAAATATACATCATTTCTCTTGTTGCGCGCCCATATCAATAGATTCTCTAAACTTTCATTTCTAGGCTAAGAGGGTAAACAAACATAAGTTCCGGACCTAACCCTTCTTCATCATCACTGCAACACATGTATAAAATTATAGCAATTATTAGGAAATTTGCGATACATGCAATAGTCTATACATGAAAACAAATATTCCATGCTTAATTACCGAACGTAACTTTTTAGTTCTCTCAAAACAGGAATATGAAGATCATTTAACAAAAGCGTGGAGGAGTTGCTCGATAGTTGTAGCTTATCTAAAAGGTAAATAAAAATAGTTAAGCATGTTTACAATAGTTTGAAAACGCATAATATGTTAGGGAAAATAAATGATTGCTTACTATTGTATTTTTTAGCACTAACTGAAGCCAAGACAATTCGAAATAGGCCGAAATGTTTGGTTTTCTTTTGTATCAAAGTATCACCAAGGTTTCCCCATATTGTCACATGTATCTGCTAGTTCCTGTTTCAATAAAAGTAAGATTTATTATAATCTGAATAAGGCGGACGATAGTTAATAAATAGACACTATTATTCTAACCTACCATCAGAAAGGTAAAACTCGAGATTTTTTTATCCTTACTTTAAATGGTTAGTTCTCCCAACAATTGTGACATATCCAACAACATATGTAATTAACAAACTGATACATGAATAAAAGCACAATAAAAATTATAATTAAAAAACACATGAAAAAAGTATTACCATAAAGTATTTCCCATCTGTAGGCTCCATCTTTTCGAGTTCTTCTAATTGAATTGGATGCCTCACAAAGCCAACGGGCTTGACAAAAGATCTTCTTATAGACGTTGAGCCATCAAATTCAAGCATAAAGTCATCATCTTTGAATATATGGTAACTATCCTTGTTTTTCTTTACAACAAAATCTTTTATTGAATAAACAACCCCTTCTTTTAACCTAATGAAATTATGAGCTATGGTTGCTTTAGCGCTGTACTGCATTGCACGACCCTACAATAACAATTGGTGAGATTTCCTATCATGTAGACAGTAACATTTAATATAATATACAATGTATAACAATGCATTAGTATACATTAGAGATGAGCATTTTGACCCGAATCACGAATCCGAACCCGAACCGTTCCCGGAACCGTACTGATTCCCGGTGCCCGAATCCCGTTCGGTACGGGATCGGGACTAAGAAATAAGGTGAAAAAAATTCGGGACCACTAATTCGGTACGGGACCGGTACCAAATCGGGAAATTCCCGAAAAAAAGTGGGAAAATCCCGATTTCCCGGAACCGGTACTGATTCCCGTACCGGTACCGATACCCGAATCCCGTTCGGTATGGGATCAGTACATAAATTTTTAGATCGGGAAAAAATCGAGAGCATTAAATCAGGACGGGTTCGAGACGGGATCGGTACCGAGCTCATCCCTAGTATACATAGATAATGTAACACCCTATTTTGATAAATCGAATATCATAGGATAATTATGGCATATCATCAAAGTATACAAGGTAAAAAACATTAAATGACCATAAATGAATCCGGAAACAACATCGGATCCACATAAGCTCCACACAAGAAAATGCACAAGTATGAATGTAAAGGAAAGGACTAAACAATGTCCAGCAAAGCAAAAGTATGTAAATGCATTAAAGAATGAAAGAAAGTTGGCGCCTCATTCCATGCACGTACTCTTGGATTCCTAGCTTTTCCCTTTAGTACCTGCCGTATTAGGACATGGAAAGAGAAATACGGCTGAGCAATACGCTTAGTATACGGATATATATAACAATAGAATTTAAAGCATAATCATAAGCAAGTAATGAAATAAAATGAATAACATAGCAGCGGAATAAATGTATCTCGTAGAAAACCTGGTTTAAGTTCATAACACTGGTTTATATTTCTGAAAAGCCTTATGTTTAGTTTATCTTGAAAATCTGTATTTTAGATATTTCGAGAGCCCATATAGGTCATGTTAATAATAATACTGGCCAAAACTATAAAGGGACGCTGCGAGCAATCACTCTCACCGCAGAAGAGTCATAACATTGGTGCCTCTAGTGCTATGGTTATGGAACCCCATAACTAGGTGAAACTGGCATGCATGTATATAGCTCATGCAATCAAAAATAATCATACATATACTGGTGTGTTTAAGACACTTAACTACTGGGGAAAATAGATGGCTGCAAACGGGGAATCCTAATATAGGAAGAGAGATGTCCTTACTTAAGGACGGAATATCCGTACCTTATGTCCTGTAATATGAAGACGGAACAGACGTAGACGATCACTCCGACTTCACAATAACTACATAATGAAGGGACATGAATAAGAGTCGATCTTACTCATACATACTTGTTGTTTACTTGTCGTGTTCATACTTATTATACTTGTTCTTGTCTTGTCTTATTGTTTCATGTTTTAATCATGTGATTCTTATAGTTTCATGTGTTTTAGATTCATGTGTTTCAAGTTTTAAGTGTTGTCATACTTGTTATAACATAATGTGTAACTTTCTAAAAATAGCAGGTTTCTATATATAGTAGCTTTCCAAAAATAGCAGGTTTCCATATATAGTAACTTTCCAAAAATAGTAAGTTTCCTCAAATGGATGTGATTTTATCATTTGTATCATCTATTTAATTGTTTTAACAAAACAAAGAACAATAACATGTGAATAATAATTATTTAAACTGCTATTGTAATTATTGTGAAATTCCTTTATATGTTTAACCTTTAAGCTTTTTTATTCTCTGAGTTTCTTGCAGGTGTGGATACGGATAGTTCCTTTGCCAACCTCTTGAACTTTGAACTCTTAACAATCTTTGAAGGAGATTCAGAGGGAGCCTCATTGGCTAAACATTCAGTATTGACCATCACCTCATCCGGAACAATCTTCCAACACGTAAAACTTTCATAATTCCCATGTTCAAAGTAAGAGTGAGATTTAAGCTCCAGATTGTGGATGCCACCAATAATATTCAATGAAGCTCGGGGCAAGTTCTGCTCGCCATTACCTGTCTGTATACAAAAGTAAGTATTATACTATACTTCAATGAATTATAAATTAAATAATATCATGATACCTCATTCTCAAAGTCACATATTGATTCAGCGGTACATTTGACCAATTGATTAGCAACCTCATCAAAAATACATTCATTGTAGTTGATGCATTACTATACATAGATACTGTAACACCCTATTTTGATAAATGGAATATCATAGGATAATTATTGCATATCATCAAAGCATACAAGGTAATGTGTAAAACATTAAATGACCATAAAAGAATCCGAAAACAACATCGGATCCACATAAGCTCCACATATGAAAACTCACAAGTATGAATGTAAAGGAAATGACTAAACAATGTCCAGTAAAGAAAAAGTATGTAAATGCATTAAAGAATGAAAGAAAGTTGGCGCCTCATGCCATGCACGTACTCTTGGATTCCTAGCTTTGCCCTTTAGTACCTGCCGTATTAGGACATGGAAAGAGAAATACGGCTGAGCAATACGCTCAGTGTACGGATATATAACAATAGAATGTAAAGCATAATCATAATCAAGTAATGAAATAAAATGAATAACATAGCAACGCAATAAATGTATGTCCATGAAAACCTAGTTTAAGTTCATAACACTGGTTTATATTTCTGAAAAGACTTATGTTTATTTTATCTTGAAAATCTATATTTTACATATGCCGAGAGCCCATATAGGTCATGTTATATCCACGTGCATGAATAATTGGAGGGGTGACCTCGTCATGTAATTAGAGGGGCTGCTTCTAACTAATATGTAAAATGAATGGCGGGATGAGCTCCTGTAATGGATGCAAGGCACACACTACAGTTACCATGAAATCATATTACTTATCCTAAGATACACCCATTCACCCTACATGATAATAATAATACTGACAATAACTGTAAAGGGACGCTGCGAGCAATCACTCTCACCGCAGAAGAGTCATAACACTGGTGCCTCCAGTGCTATGGTTATGAAACCCCCATAACTAGGTGAAACTGGCATGCATGTATATAGCTCAAACAATCTAAAATAATCATACATATACTGGTGTGTTTAAGACACTTAACTACTGGGGAAAACAGATGGCTGTAAACAGGGAATCCTAATATAGGAAGAAAGATGCCCTTATTGAAGGACGGAATATCCGTACCTTATGTCCATTAATATGAAGACGGAACAGACGTATACGATCACTCTGACTTCACAAGAGCTACATAATGAAGGGACATAAATAAGAGTCGATCTTACTTATACATACTTGTTGTTTACTTGTCGTGTTCATACTTATTATACTTGTTCTTGTCTTGTCTTATTGTTTCATGTTTTAATCATGTGTTTCTTATAGTTTCATGTGTATTAGATTCATGCGTTTCATGTTGTAAGTGTTGTCATACTTGTTATAACATAATGAGTAACTTTCGAAAAATAGCAGGTTTCTATATATAGTAACTTTCTAAAAATAGTAGGTTTCCATATATAGTAACTTTCCAAAAATAGTAAGTTTCCTCACATGGATGTGATTTCATCATATGTATCATCTATTTGAATGTTGTAACAATACAAAGAACAATAACATGTGAATAATAATTATTTAAACTGCTATTGTAATTATTTTGAAATTCCTTTATATGTTTAACCTTTTAGCTTTTTTATTCTCTGATTTTTTTGCAGGTGTGGATACGGATGGTTCCTTTGCCAACCTCTTAAACTTTGAACTCTTAACAATCTTAGAAGGAGATTCAGAGGGAGCATCATTGGCTGAACATTCAGTTTATCCATCACCTCATCCGGAACAGTTTTCCAACACGTAAAACTTTCATAATTCCCATGTTCAAAGTAAGAGTGAGATTTAAGCTCCAGATTATGGATGCCTGATAGGTGTGAAAACACCCATCCTTTTACCACTTATTTCCAATAAAAACAAGACCAAAACGTGTATTTTATGTCGTAAAAGTCGGAATTATGCGTGGTTTGTGTTTTTATTGTGTTTTAGGACCATAAGATGAAAAAGGAAGAAAACACGGGCCTTCACGGGCTTTTATCGAAGAAAACGGGAAAAGACGAAGTCAAAAGATCAAGAGTGCTTAAAGAACGGATGTCCAAGACCTTTTCTGAAGATTTATCGAAGAACAAGTCTAAAGACGAAAGTTTAATGAAGTCAAATAACTTAAGTCTAATAGAAGAAGAAAAAATAAAAGACAAGTTCAAATCCCGAGACGACATCGAGAAAAGACAAAGAATTAAAGTCGAGTCGAGAAGACGTGAAGAAAGAAAGAACGAAGATGCAACACATGCACTCCTTCCACCTTCCCTATAAATACCCTCCTAGTACACATTAGGAGGGGAGTTAGTTAGTCTTTAATTTTTAGTTTTTCATTTTTTTACTTTTCTTTCTAGTTTTAGAGAGAGAAAGTCTAAAACTTTCTCTCACTAAGTTTCATCTTTTCTTTTAATCTTTCAAGATTAAACATTTGTGTATTGCTTATTTCATTAATCAAGTTAAGATTAAGCTTTTAATCTTTCATCTCATTCTACCTTTCTTTGATTTTTAGATTGATTTTGGTGCGAATTTCAATAGATCCGTGTTGTTCTTAGTGATTTCGTGCTTAAAAAGTTAATCTTTTGATCAATACTTAAGTTTTCATACGAATAAGCTTTGAGATTCTTGTGCTTATTGGCTTATTTTTATGATTAGCTTATTTACTTATAAAAAGTTTTCTTAAAAAGCTTATATTTTTATTGTTTGATTTTCAAGTTTGCTTATTTTGATGTTAGATAAGTTGAGATTAGTGCTTATTTGATCCGGTTTGTTTTTGGTTCGTTCTAGTTTTGGGAATAAGCTCATCACAATAGCTTATTTCTTAGCTTTTAACCGAATCCCACATATTTCGGAAAGGGTACAAACCCCTTTCGGATTAGCATATTCCGAGCAGCCACCATACCACTCTTTCCGATTGGAAAATCGGAAAAGGGTTTCTGAATTTTTCCGATCAGCACCATCATTCCGATCGTAGTGATCGGATTAGGTAATTTAGATTCCGATTTGACCATTTAGCTTGTGTTTTTCGATTGGGATTTTTCCATACATTCCGATTAGTAACAATCATTGTATTCTGATTGGCTTCATTTCGGAGATATTCCGATTGTGTTTGATTGTAAGCATTCCGATTGGGTCATTTCATACATTCCGATCTGGCCCCTTGTTTGAGTATTCCGATTGATGTTTCTGCCCATTATTTCGATCAGCCACATTGCAACCATTCTGATCAGTAGATCGGAATACATTCCGATCATAGGTTTTTTAGTGATATTCCGATTAGTGTCTTTCTCCTATATTCTGATTAAGGCTTGTTTAGTTTATTGTTTTTATAAAGTTTCTAAGTGTTAGATTTATTTAGTGTTCAAGTATCTTTTCTAATATTACCTTTAAGTTTCTAAGCATTTATTTTAACTCGTCATTTTAGATTTAATCTTTAAACTTCTACTTTACTCAACGACATTTTACCTATTTGCTATTAATTAAAATTAGATAAACAAAACCAAACCATTCTCTTGTTCACCAAAAGACGATTGAGTCGCACTCTTAACCAATAGTCAATTCGAAAGGATTCGGACGATAAGATTTTATACTTAGCCTAAAGCGAAGTATTAAATGGCGTCGCTGCCGGCTCTTTTCGTTACGATTAAAGGTTTTTAGTGAGAGACGCATTGAATTTTGGGATCCGTTCTTTGAACGTTATTTTCCTTGCTTTAAAAATTTTCAAAAGCCCTAAAAAATATAAAACTCTTCAAAAATACAAAAACATTGAAAAATCATTAAAAGCAATTCTTTTCAAAAGGTTTTGCACCAAAAAGATTATATAGATTATATAGATATTCTCTCTGTGTATATTTTTCTTCTGCAAGTGTATGCGTACTAGATCTTCGAACTATTCTGAGCCCGAGACTCGTGAATATTTAGATATGACTGGTGTTAATAACAACAATAACAACCCACCTCTACCCAATTTAAATAACAACAACAACAACAATGTTCTCTTACCTGATTTACGAACAATGGAGGAATTGTGTCAACCCACCATGAACGGACGCGGAGGCCCGATTGCGCTGATGCATGTCACAGCTCAGGAGTTTTCGTTGAAGCATCACATGATCCAACAAGTGCAAACTAACCCATTTCGCGGAATTCCGGATGATGATGCCAACAAACACCTCGACAAATTCATTACCATAACCCAAAGCATTAAGTGCCCCGGTGTTTCTATGGATGACCTTCGCCTCCAACTATTTCCCCACTCGTTTCTCACCATGCCGAAAAATGGTTTGACCGTCTTCCTAAGAATTCTATTCATACGTGGAATGACATGACTCAACGCTTTTTGTCGCGCTACTTTCCCCCATCCATGGTCACAAGCCTTCGTAACCAAATCAGTGGATTCATGTAGGACAATGATGAATCGTTCTTTGATGCTTGGGAATGGTACAAGATTTGATCGACCGCTGTCCAAATCACAACATGCTCCCCATCACTCTCATTGATACTTTCTACAATGGTCTCACTTTTCGTGATCGTGACACGATCAATGCCGCCGCCGGTGGTACTTTTATGAAAAGGAGACCGGAGGAGTGTCGAGAGTTGATTGAAAACATGACTACTCACCACAAGAATTGGGATTCATCCACATCCTCAAGATCTAACCCGAGAGTCAATGTTTCTTCTACTACTTCCAATCCCGAGATATCCAAACTTACTCGACAAATCGCGAGTATGCACAAGGATTTCATGTCCATGGCCACAAACCACTTTCAACAAGCTAAAGCAGTTGCTATTTCTTGTGACACATGTGGTGGTCCTCATTCCTACAATGATTGTCCTTCCACCCAAGGCAATTTTTCTGAAAACGTTAACGCGGCATACGGTACTTATCCCACGGGAGGCTATCAAGCTCGTCCTCAAGGAGACCGTAACTTGCTAAGTTATCGTTCAACCAATTATCTTGCCCCACCTGGTTTCCCTCCTACCAACCAAAACCAACAACAAAGCTATAATCGAAACAACCAACCCCAACCTCGTGCTAACAATCAATATCAATCCCAAAGAAACCCATACCCAACTCAAGGAAATTCTCAAGCTTACCAAGCTCCACCTCTCAATCAACCGATGACAGTAAGTCCAGACGTCGAGACGTTCATGAAGACTAATCGAGAGCTGGTAACGAATCTTCAGAGTCAAGTCATCAACTTGAAGGGCGAAATGACGAAACAAGGGAACGATATTCGAGCCGAGCTAAGGAATGATATGGCCAAACAAAGCAATGAGATCCGTGCCGACCTCAGAGATTCTTTCAGCACTCAAGCACTTAACATTCGTGATATGATTGGTTCGCTCATCCAAGGTAATCAACCCTCTTCTTCGGGTACTCTTCCGAGTAATACCGTTGCGAATCCAAGAGGGGAGATGAAAGCAATCACCACTCGTAGTGGAAAAGGTTATATGGAACCCGAGCTTCCTACACCTCCACCCGTGATTGTGAACAAGGAAAAAGAGCAACTTTCCTCACCTCCTTCACCTTCTATCCCCATTTCCCCACCACCCGTGGTTGTGAGTGATCCTATTCCCCTTAAGCCTTCTTCTTCATCCAATATACCTTATCCTTCAAGGTTGAGGAAAGAGAAGCAAAAGAGCAAGGATGATATTCAGGTTTCAAACTTTCTAAAAATGTTTAAACAATTGAATTTTAACATCTCCTTTGCCGAGGCTCTCGCTCACATGCCTAAATACGCTAAGATGTTTAAAGATCTTCTAAGTGATAAGGAAAAGCTTCTTGACATTGCTCAAACCCAACTTAATAAGAATTGCTCCGCCGTTCTTTTAAGGAAATTGCCCACCAAACTTGGTGATCCGGGTCGCTTCTTGATTCCTTGCAACTTCCCGGGAGTAGAGAATTGCATGGCCCTAGCCGATCTAGGTGCCAGTATAAACTTAATGCCTTTAAGTGTTTGGAAGTAATTATCTCTCCCCGAGCTAGTCCCCACTAAAATGACTTTGGAATTAGCCAACCGTACGGTTGCTTATCCAGTGGGGATAGCCGAAGATGTCTTTGTTGGTGTTGACAAATTCACCTTCCTGGCGGATTTTGTCGTCGTTGACTACGAGATGGATCCCCGTGTTTCATTAATCGTTGGACGTCCATTTCTGAGGACCGGTCGCACTCTCATTGATGTAGCCGCGGGCGAAATAATCATGAGAGTTGGTGACGATAAAATTGTCTTCAACATGGGTAAGATTTCTAAGCAACCTTATTCATATGAGAGTGTTAATGCTATTGATGTTCTCGATGAGGCTTGTGAAGAACATTTTCATGATGCTTGCAAAAGTACTCTCTCTTCTCTACCCAATGTTGAGACCGTTGCCTCAATTGCTCCGGCATTGACTCCTTTTGGAGAAAGTGACCTGGATGATTTCGAAGCTAGCTTGGGTCCTCTCGATATTAAGTATGATAATTCGCCCACCAATTGGGATGAAGACATTCGTACTATTGAGAGACTTCTCAATGAAGACCCGTTTTCTCCTCCTCCTCCTAAAGAGGTGACTAATGATGAACCATCGTTAGTTCCACCATCCATTGAGGATCCTCCTACTCTTGAGCTTAAGGACCTACCTCCTCATCTTGAGTACGTTTTCCTTGAAGACAACGAGAAGTTACCGGTCATCATCGCGAAGGACCTGCAAGAAGAAGAAAAGTCCCGCCTCATCGTCGTGTTGAAGAAGCATAAAAGAGCTATCGCTTGGAAAATCTCCGACATCCGTGGAATTGATCCTCACTTCTGCACACATAAAATTCTCATGAAGGACGACTTTAAGCCCACAATTCAAAGCCAACGAAGGGTGAATCCTAAAATCCATGAAGTCACCAAAAAAGAGGTTATCAAACTTCTTGATGCGGGTATGATTTACCCTATTTCGGATTCACCATGGGTTAGTCCAGTCCATTGTGTGCCTAAGAAAGGCGGAATCACCGTTGTGCCCAATCAAAATAACGAGTTGATTCCTACCCGTCTCGTTACTGGGTGGAGAGTTTGTATAGACTACCGCAAACTCAATGATGCCACGAGAAAGGATCATTTCCCTCTACCTTTTATGGACCAAATGCTTGAATGTTTAGCGGGTAATGAATATTACTGCTTTCTTGATGGTTTCTCGGGTTATTTCCAAATACCCATCGATCCCCAAGATCAAGAGAAGACAACATTCACTTGTCCCTATGGCACATTTGCTTACAAAAGAATGCCTTTTGGCTTATGCAATGCCCCCGGGACTTTCCAAAGGTGCATGTTGGCTATCTTCCATGACATGGTTGAGCAAACCATGGAAGTCTTCATGGATGATTTCTTGGTCTTTGGGGATTCCTTCTCTACTTGCCTTGCCAATTTGGAACGTATGCTTAAGCGGTGCGAAGACACTCGCCTTGTTCTGAATTGGGAAAAATGCCATTTTATGGTAAAAGAAGGCATTGTGCTAGGACACAAAATCTCTAAAGCCGGTCTTGAAGTTGACCGTGCCAAAGTAGATGTCATAGCCAAATTACATCCACCTTCAACCGTGAAGGGTGTGAGAAGTTTTCTGGGTCATGCGGGCTTCTATCGACGATTCATTCAAGATTTCTCTAAAATCGCTCGCCCGATGACCCACCTCTTGGAAAAAGATACTCCTTTTATCTTTTCTAAAGAGTGTCTAGAAGCCTTCAATCATCTTAAGGATAAGCTAACTAAGGCACCGGTCTTGGTTACCCCTAATTGGGAGCTACCTTTTGAATTGATGTGCGATGCTAGCGACTTTGCCATTGGAGCGGTTTTGGGCCAACGAGTGAATAAACACTTCCAACCAATCCACTATGCTAGCAAAACAATGACTGGGGCTCAATTGCATTATACGACAACCGAAAAGGAGCTTTTAGCTGTTGTCTATGCTTTTGAAAAATTTCGCCCCTATCTTGTTTTATCCACCACCATCATATACACGGACCAATCCGCGTTGAAGTACTTGATGACTAAACATGACTCTAAGCCAAGACTTCTCCGATGGGTTTTACTCCTTCAAGAATTCAACATTGAAATTCGTGATAAGAAAGGTGCTGAAAACCTGGCCGCGGATCATCTGAGTCGACTTGAGGATCCATATCAAGGGGATCATCCGAACAAAGAGATCAATGACTCTTTCCCCCTTAAGACCTTAATGTCTATAAATCTCAATCTTGATGACACCCCGTGGTTTGCAGACATTGCAAACTACTTAGCGGGTGGTGTTCTCATCAAAGGGTTAACATCCCAACAAAAGAAGAAGTTCTTGAATGATGTTAAGACTTACTTTTGGGATGACCCTTTTCTATTCAAAACATTGCGCTGACCTGATCATTCGTCGTTGTGTTGACGGACCGGCCGCTTTGGACATTCTCCAGGCTTGCCATGAAGGACCCACCGGTGGTCACTTTGGTCCCAACTACACCGCTAAGAAAGTGTTTGACTCTGGATTCTATTGGCCCACCATTTATCGTGACGCTCACGAAATGGTTAAGCATTGTGATGCTTACCAACACCAAAGCAAGAACACACATAAAGACGAGATGCCTCAAAATTTCATACAGGAATGTGAAATCTTTGACGTATGGGCCATCGACTTTATGGGGCCATTTCCATCATCCAAAGGGAACAAGTACATCCTCGTCGCCGTCGACTACGTTTCCAAATGGGTTGAAGCTAAGGCTCTCCCAACGAACGATGCGAGGGTGGTTGTGAACTTTTTGAAGCAGCTTTTCGCTCGATTCGGCGTTCCTCGTGCTATTATCAGTGACCGCGGGACTCATTTTTGCAATGATCAATTTGCAAGAGTCATGGCTAAGTATGGTGTCAATCACCGTCTTTTTCCACCGCCTATCATCCCCAAACCAATGGGCAAGCCGAGATTTCCAACCGGAGGATTGAAGCGAATTTTGGAGCGTACTGTGGGAGAGCATCATGCCGCGTGGGCCGATAAGTTAGATGATGCTCTGTGGGCTTTCCGTACTGCTTATAAGACCTGATTGGTTGTACACCTTATCGTCTTGTGTACGGGAAAGCATGCCACCTCCCCATCGAGCTGGAACACAAGGCGTACTGGGCCTTGAAGTGGGGCGAACTTCGACATCAACAAAGTCGGTGATCATCGCAAGATTCAACTCAACGAGCTAAATGATCTGAGGAATGAAGCTTATGAGAACTCGCTGATCTACAAGGAGAAGACGCAAAATTATCCACGATGCTAAACTCAAGAACCGAGAGTTCCATGTTGGTGATCAAGTCTTACTTTTTAACTCTCAGTTGAAGATCTTCTCTGGCAAGTTGAAGAGCCGCTGGTCTGGTCCATTCACCGTCGCCAAAGTCTTTCCATATGGGACCGTTGAGCTTTCTCAGCCAACTGGGCCCAATTTCAAGGTGAATGGCCAGCGTTTGAAGTTGTACTTTGGAGAGGACATCTCTCAAGAGATGATTCCATCCCTCACCACGTTTCCCATGAACTAAATTGGGTCGAGTCAGGCTCGTGACTCGGTGAACAAAAACAAGCGCTTCTCGGGAGGCAACCCGTGATCTATCCTTTACTGCTTTCATAATAAGTGTAGGGGGAGCCCCGTATGTGTTTGTTGTCTTGTTTCTTGTGCTGTGCAGGGATTAAAGCTTCAAAGAGCATCTTGATGACTTTTGACGAACCGTGATACCGTGTTCCCATCTTCCCGGTTCTATCCTAAACTCTTGTGATTCAATATTTCATATTTTATATGTTCACATTGAAATCACTTTAGTTGTCCTTTCCTTAGCAAGATTTAAACAAAGTGCACAATGTCTTAAGTGTAGGGGAGTTTACTCCCACATGCTTAAACATTGAGGACAATGTTTATCTCAAGTATAGGGGGGACTTCTATCGAAGTAAGTGGTCTTTTCCATGAATTTGCCCTCATTTTAACTGAAAAATTTGATTTTTCGACATTTTTCAAAATTTTTAATCTATTTTGGCCTAGTTGTATAGTTGTATTTTCCTTTGTTATGTTTATTTTCTTTCCATTGCTAGAATAAATTTTCAATAAAGTGGTTTTTAAATTTTTCTTAGTCGTGAACATTTTGACTCAACCCGAGTTTACTTATCTAAGTTTGCTCTAGCTAGTATCCTTAACGTGTTTAAGTCAAGTTTTGCTAG
Source organism: Glebionis coronaria (assembly GCA_025667525.1). Taxonomy (NCBI): domain Eukaryota; kingdom Viridiplantae; phylum Streptophyta; class Magnoliopsida; order Asterales; family Asteraceae; genus Glebionis; species Glebionis coronaria. The sequence continues at coordinate 554,965,089 of CM046879.1, forward strand.
GCTTTTATATAGGGAGCTATAAAACGCGAAAGTCTTAACTCTCACGGGTTAAGAACAACAACTTTTCGCAAGTTCCTATAGTTGATCCTAGAGAGTTGTTTATCAAGGGAACTTTAAAATGCGAATTCTAAACTTGAAAAAGTCCAAGAATTTGCAAGATCCTATAGACAACTCGAAAACCCAAAACTTTGATTTAATAGGCTAAGCATCCACGAGTCTCATTCCTTGAGATTTTAAACTGTGGAGAACGAGAGATGATAGAGCCAATTATAAGTTCGGTATTCTTTCGTGAATTTATGTGAGTTAATTATGAGCCTATTCTCCCTCCGTTTGTTAATAAATTTATCTGCAATAAATAAGGTTGTACGATTTAAAAGGTTACTTAGCTTCTAGCCCCAAATTCTTTAAAAGTTCCTCGGTACGGATTAGAGTTAATAGCCAAGGCATAACTTATTGAAGCGGGATGCGAAGATTGGCGAGTCCGAAAAGGCCCTAACAAGGCATGAGGGCTAAATTTTGCTGCTAAAGATCCAAAAGTGATGTGAAGAATCATTTATCAAAAATCAATATGAAGGATCGAGACACACGACGAAAAGCAAATACTCCCCTAAAGATCATGGAGAAGTCTATCCAAAAAGACCCTAACAAGGTATGAGGATAAATAGATCCAAGTCCTAAAAGGAGGTGGATCGTTGTATATCAAAGTCCAAAATAAAGATTGGAGAAAAATGAAGAAGTCGTGGTCCAAATATGAAGAATCTCTCAAAACTTCAAGTGAAGAAATTCCTATTATGAAGAGAAGACCATAATTTCAAGAACGTCTCTCAAAGATTTGAAGTATGAAGTCGCTGTCAAATATCGGTCCGAGAAAGGTCTCAAATCGTGAAGCGAGTTATGCCAAGATATGAACTTTATGAGGTCCCGAGAAGCAGTTTTAAAAGATTTGGTCCTTTAGCTAACTATTGATTAAATCGTGCACTTTATTTTCGGCCTAAATAACTATCTAAATAAGTCAAACAATGCATCCTCATGATCATTCAAGACAAAAATAAAATATAAGAGATACACCTAGGAATAAGGGAGTCTAAGTGAATAATTGGCCCACATGAGTTCGTGTTAGTTTGCTAACTTATAATAACAATAATCTCGTTTTTAAGCTTGGTATGGGGAACGTGAAACTTGAGGATGATAAACGTTCATGGCAGCCAAAACCCAACGTAAGTTTTTAATTTCTTTACTTATTTCTATCTTTTTATGTTTAGTATTTAATAAAGGCCAAGGTGGGTTATTTATGATGAAAAATGTAAACCGTGCTTTAAAATTAAATGCATTGCATGAGGGCATTGCAATGGTCAAGTGTAGGGGATTTGATAGGTGTGAAAACACTCATCCTTTTACCACTTATTTCCAATAAAAACAAGACCAAAACGTGTATTTTATGTCGTAAAAGTCGGAATTATACGTGGTTTGTGTTTTTATTGTGTTTTAGGACCATAAGATGAAAAAGGAAGAAAACACGGGCCTTCACGGGTTTTTATCGAAGAAAACGGGAAAAGACGAAGTCAAAAGATCAAGAGTGCTTAAAGAACGGATGTCCAAGACCTTTTCTGAAGATTTATCGAAGAACACGTCTAAAGACGGAAGTTTAATGAAGTCAAATAACTTAAGTCTAATAGAAGAAGAAAAATTAAAAGACAAGTTCAAATCCCGAGACGACATCGAGAAAAGACAAAGAATTAAAGTCGAGTCGAGAAGACGTGAAGAAAGAAAGAAAGAAGATGCAACACATGCACTCCTTCCACCTTCCCTATAAATACCCTCCTAATACACATTAGGAGGGGAGTTAATTAGTCTTTAATTTTTAGTTTTTCATTTTTTTACTTTTCTTTCTAGTTTTAGAGAGAGAAAGTCTAAAACTTTCTCTCACTAAGTTTCATCTTTTCTTTTAATATTTCAAGATTAAAAATTTGTGTATTGCTTATTTCATTAATCAAGTTAAGATTAAGCTTTTAATCTTTCATCTCATTCTACCTTTATTTGATTTTTAGATTGATTTTGGTGCGAATTTCAATAGATCCGTGTTGTTCTTAGTGATTTCGTGCTTAAAAAGTTAATCTTTTGATCAATACTTAAGTTTTCATACGAATAAGCTTTGAGATTCTTGTGCTTATTGGCTTATTTTTATGATTAGCTTATTTACTTATAAAAAGTTTTCTTAAAAAGCTTATATTTTTATTGTTTGATTTTCAAGTTTGCTTATTTTGAGGTTAGATAAGTTGAGATTAGTGCTTATTTGATCCGGTTTGTTTTTGGTTCGTTCTAGTTTTGGGAATAAGCTCATCACAATAGCTTATTTCTTAGCTTTTAACCGAATCCCACATATTTCGGAAGGGGTACAAACCCCTTTCCGATTAGCATATTCCGAGCAGCCACCATACCACTCTTTCCGATTGGAAAATCAGAAAAGGGTTTCTGAATTTTTCCGATCAGCACCATCATTCCGATCGTAGTGATCGGATTAGGTAATTTAGATTCCGATTTGACCATTTAGCTTGTGTTTTTCGATTGGGATTTTTCCATACATTCCGATTAGTAACAATCACTGTATTCCGATTGGCTTCATTTCGGAGATATTCTGATTGTGTTTGATTGTAAGCATTCCGATTGGGTCATTTCATACATTCCGATCTGGCCCCTTGTTTGAGTATTCCGATTGATGTTTCTGCCCATTATTCCGATCAGCCACATTGCAACCATTCCGATCAGTAGATCGGAATACATTCCGATCATAGGTTTTTGAGTGATATTCCGATTAGTGTCTTTCTCCTATATTCCGATTAAGGCTTGTTTAGTTTATTGTTTTTATAAAGTTTCTAAGTGTTAGATTTATTTAGTGTTCAAGTATCTTTTCTAATATTACCTTTAAGTTTCCAAGCATTTATTTTAACTCGTCATTTTAGATTTAATCTTTAAACTTCTACTTTACTCAACGACATTTTACCTATTTGCTATTAATTAAAATTAGATAAACAAAACCAAACCATTCTCTTGTTCACCAAAAGACGATTGAGTCGCACTCTTAACCAATAGTCAATTCAAAAGGATTCGGACGATAAGATTTTATACTTAGCCTAAAGCGAAGTATTAATGCCACCAATAATATTCAATGAAGCTCGGGGAAAGTTTTGCTCACCATTACCCGCATGTATACAAAAGTAAGTATTATACTATACTTCAATGAATTATAAATTAAATAATATCATGATACCTCATTCTCATAGTCACATATTGATTTAGCGGTACATTTGACCAATTGATTAGCAACCTCATCAAAAAATACAATCAATGTAGTTGATGTCTTATCAGTGACATCCAATTCAAGCTGATACCTACAAATGATTGATGCATAAGTCAATTATAGTAGTATATAATTAACAACTTCTTTAAGTCGCTAGACAATTCATGGTTAAACAAATACTTACCTTACAACTGGATACTTTATTGCTTTGCAACATGTATCACACCAAAATCCTCCATCCTTTCAAGTTATACCATTCTTGCAAGTGTCACTACCGCAAGATGGGTAGTTCCACCCTTTTCTTGTCCTAATATTATCAATCTTGACCCGGTAATGGAAGGTTGTGGTTTGAAAGAGAGCAAGAGAATCTTAATGATTATTAATTGTCATCTAAGTGTAAGTAAAAGTTAACAAGCATAAATATACATCATTTCTCTGGTTGCGCGCCCATATCAATAGATTCTCTAAAGTTCCATTTCTAGGCTAAGAGGGATCAACAAACATAAGTTTCGGACCTAAGCCTTCTTCTTCATCACTGCACCACATGTATAAAATTATAGCAATTTTAGGCAATTTGCGATACATGCAATAGTCTATACATGAAATCAAATATTCCATGCTTAATTACCGAACGTGACTTTTTAGTTCTCTCAAAACAAGAATCTGACGATCATCCAACAAAAGCGTGGAGGAGCTAATCGATAGTTGTAGCTTATCTAAAAGGTACATAAAAATAGTTCAGCATGTTTACAATAGTTTGAAAACGCATAATATGTTAGGGAAAATAAATGCTTGCTTATTATTGTATATTTTAGCACTAACTGAAGTCATGACAATTGGAAACAGGCCGGAATGTTTGGTTTTCTTCTGTATCAAACTATCACCAAGGTTTCTCCATAGTGTCACACATATCTACAAGTTCATGTTTCAATAAAAGCAAGATTTATTATAATCTGAATAAGGCGGACGATAGTTACAAATAGACACTGTTATTCTAACTTACCATCAGAAAGGTAAAATTCAAGATTTTTTTATCCTTTCTTTAAATGGTTAGTTCTCCTGACATTTGTGACATAGCCAACAACATCTGTAATTAACAAACTGATACATGAATAAAAGCACAATAAAAATTATAATTAAAAAACATATGAAAAAAATATTACCCATAAAGTATTTCCCATCTGTAGGCTACAGCTTTTCGAGTTCTTCTAATTGAATTGGACGCCTCACAAAGCCAATGGGCTTGATAGAAGATCTTCTTATAGACGTTGAACCATCAAATTCAAGCATAAAGTCATCATCTTTGAATATACGGTAACTATCCTTGTTCTTCTTTAAGACCAAATCTTTTATTGAATAAACAACCCCTTCTTTTAACCTAATGAAATTATGAGCTATGGTTGCTTTAGCGTTACAGTGCATTGGACGACCCTACAATAATAATTGGTGAGATTTCATGTCATGTAGACAGTAAGATTTAATATAAACTACAACGTATAACAATGCATTAGTATACATAGATACTGTAACACCCCATTTTGATAAATGGAATATCATAGGATAATTATGGCATATCATCAAAGAATACAAGATAATATCTAAAACATTAAATGGCCATAAAAGAATCCGGAAACAACATCGGATCCACATATGCTCTACACACGAAAATGCACAAGTATGAATGTAAAGGAAAGGATTAAACAATGTACAACAAAGCAAAAGTATGTAAATGCATTAAAGAATGAAAGAAAGCTGACGCCTCATTCCATGCACGTACTCTTGGATTCCTAGCTTTGCCCATTAGTACATGCCGTATTAGGACATGGAAAGAGAAATATGGCTGAGCAATACGCTTAGTGTGCGGATATATAACAATAGATTGTAAAGCATAATCATAAGCAGGTAATGAAATAAACTTAATAATATAGCAGTAGAATAAATGTATGTCCTAGAAAACCTGGTTTAAGTTCATAACAGTGGTTTATATTTTTGAAAAGACTTATGTTTAGTTTATCTTGAAAATCTGTATTTTAGATATGTCGAGAGCCCATATAGATCATGTTATATCCACGTGCATGAATAATTGGAGGGGTAACCTCGTCATGAAATTATAGGGGTTGCCTCTAATTAATATATAAAATGAGTGGAGGGATCAGCTCCTGTAACAAATGCAATGCACACACCACAGTTACCATGAAATCATATTACTTTTCCTAGGATGCACCCATTCGCCCCACATGATAATAACAAAACTGGCCAACACTGTAAAGGGACGCTGCGAGCAATCACTCTCACCGCAGAAGAGTCATAACACTGGTGCCTCGAGTGCTATGGTTATGGAACCCCCATAACTAGGTGAAACTGGCATGCATGTATATAGCTCAAGCAATCTAAAATAATCATACATATACTGGTGTGTGTGAGACATGTAGCTACTTGGGAAAACAGATAGCTGCAAACGGGGAATCCTAATATAGGAAGAAAGATGTCCTTACTGAAGGACGGAATATCCGTACCTTATGTCCAGTAATATGAAGACGGAACAGACGTAGACGATCACTCCGACTTCACAATAGCAACATAATGAATGGACATGAATAAAAGTCGATCTTAGTTATACATACTTATTGTTTACTTGTCGTGTTCATACTTATTATACTTGTTCTTGTCTTGTCTTATTGTTTCATGTTTTAATCATGTGTTTCTTATAGTTTCATGTGTTTTAGATTCATGTGTTTCATGTTTTAAGTGTTGTCATACTTGTTATAACGTAATGAGTAACTTTCTAAAAATAGTAGGTTTTTATATATAGTAACTTTCCAAAAATAGCAGGTTTCCATATATAGTAATTTTCCAAAAATAGTAAGTTTCCTCAAATGGATGTGATTTTATCATCTGTATCATCTATTTGATTGTTGTAACAATACAAAGAACAATAAGATGTGAATAATAATTATTTAAACTGCTACTGTAATTATTGTGAAATTCCTTTATATGTTTAACCTTTTAGCTTTTTTATTCTCTGATTTTTTTTGCAAGTGTGGATACGGATGGTTCCTTTGCCAACCTCTTGAACTTTGAACTATTAACAATCTTAGAAGGAGATTCAGAGAGAGCATCATTGGATGAACATTTAATATTGACCATCACCTCATCCGGAACAATCTTCCAACACGTAAAACTTTCATAATTCCCATGTTCAAAGTAAGAGTGAGAGTTAAGCTCCAGATTGTGGATTCCACCAATAATATTCAATGAAGCTCGGGTCAAGTTTTGCCCGCCATTACCCGCCTGTATACAAAATTAAGTATTATACTATACTTCAATGAATTATAAATTAAATAATATCATGATACCTCATTCTCAAAGTCACATATTGATTCAGCGGTACATTTGACCAATTGATTAGCAAAATCATCAAAAAATACAATCATTGTAGTTGATGTCTTATCAGTGACATCCAATTCAAGCCGATACCTACAAATGATTGATGCATAAGTCAATTATAGTAGTATATAATTAACAACTTCTTTAAGTCGCTAGACAATTCATGGTTAAACAAATACTTACCTTAAAACTGGATACTCTACTACTTTGCAACATGCATCACACCAAAATCCTCCATCCTTTCGATTTATACAATTCTTGCAAGTGTCACTACCGCAGGATGGGTAGTTCCACCCTTTTCTTGTCCTAGTATTATCAATCCTGACCTGGCAATGGAAGGTTGTGGTCAGAAAGAGAGCAAGAGAATTTTAATTGTTATTAATTGTCATCTAAGTGTAAGTAAAAGTTAATACGAAGAAATATACATCATTTCTCTTGTTGCGCGCCCATATCATTAGATTCTCTAAAGTTCCATTTCTTGGCTAAGAGGGATCAACAAACATAAGTTCCGGACCTAACGCTTCTTCATCATCACTGCAACACATGTATAAAATTATAGCAATTATTAGTCAATTTACGATACATGCAATAGTCTATACATGAAAAAAAATATTCCATGCTTAATTACCGAACGTGACTTTTTAGTTCTCTCAAAACAGGAATCTGAAGATCATCCAACAAAAGCGTGGAGGAGCTGCTCGATAGCTGTAGCTTATCTAAAAGTTAAATAAAAATAGTTAAGCATGTTCACAATAGTTTGAAAACGCATAATATGTTAGGGAAAATAAATGCTTGCTTACTATTGTATATTTTAGCACTAACACCCTGAAGTCACGACAATTGGAAACAGGCCGGACTGTTTGGTTTTCTTCTGTATCAAAGTATCACCAAGGTTTCCCCATAGTGTCACACGTATCTGCAAGTTCCTGTTTCAATAAAAGCAAGATTTATTATAATCTGAATAAGGCGGACGATAGTTACAAATAGACATTGTTATTCAAACCTGCCATCAGAAAGGTAAAATTCAAGATTTTTTTATCCTTTCTTTAAATGTTTAGTTCTCCCAACATTTGTGACATAGCCAACAAAATCTATAATAAACAAACTGATACGTGTATAAAAGCACAATAAAAATTATAATTAAAAAACATATGAAAAAATTATTAGCCATCAAGTATTTCCCATATGTAGGCTCCAGCTTTTGGAGTTCTTCTAATTGAATTGGATGCCCACAAAGCCAACGGGCTTGACAAAAGATCTTCTTATAGACATTGAACCATCAAATTCAAGCATAAAGTCGTCATCTTTGAATATACGGTAACTATCCTTGTTCTTCTTAACGACAAAATCTTTTATTGAATAAACAACCCCTTCTTTTAACCTAATGAAATTATGAGCTATGGTTGCTTTAGCGCTGCAGTACATTGCACGAACCTACAATAACAATTGGTGAGATTTCATATCATGTAGACAGTAAGATTTAATATAATCTACAATGTATAACAATGCATTAGTATACATAGATACTGTAACACCCCATTTTGATAAATGGAATATCACAGGATAATTATGGCATGTCATTAAAGCATACAAGGTAATGTCTAAAACATTAAATGACCATAAAAGAATCTGGAAACAACATCGGATCAACATAAGCTCCACACATGAAAATGCACAAGTATGAATGTAAAGGAAAGGACTAAACAATGTCCAGCGAAGTAATAGTATGTAAATGCATTAACGAATGAAAGAAAGCTGGCGCCTCATTCCATGCACGTACTCTTGGATTCCTGGCATTGCCCTTTAGTACATGTCGTATTAGGACATGGAAAGGGAAATATGGCTGAGCAATACGCTCATTGTGCTGATATATAACAATAGAATGTAAAGCATAATCATAAGCAAGTAATGAAATAAAATGAATAACATAGCAGCAGAATAAATATATGTCTTGGAAACCTGATTTAAGTTCATAACACTAGTTTATATTTCTGAAAATACTTATGTTTAGTTTATCTTGAAAATCTGTATTTTAGATATGCCGAGATCCCATATAGGTCATGTTATATCCACGTACATGAATAATTGGAGGGGTAACCTCGTCATGCAATTAGAGAGGTTGCCTCTAATTAATATATAAAATGAGTGGAGGGATCAGCTCCTATAACGGATGCAAGACACACACCACAGTTACCATGAAGTCATATTACTTGTCCTAGGATGCACCCATTCGCCCCACATGATAATAATAATACTGGCCCAAACTGTAAAGGGACGCTGCGAGCAATCACTCTCACCGCAGAAGAGTCATAACACTGGTGCCTCTAGTGCTTTGGTTATGGAACCCCCATAACTAGGTGAAAGTGGCATGCATGTATATAACTCGGGCAATCTAAAATAATCATACATATACTGGTGTGTTTAAGAATTTTAACTACTGAGGAAAACAGATGGTTGTAAACGGGGAATCCTAATATAGGAAGAAAGATGTCCTTACTGAAGGACGAAATATCCGTACCTTATGTCCAGTAATATAAAGACGGAACATACGTAGACGATCACTCCGACTTCACAATAGCTACATAATAAAGGGACACTAATAAGAGTCGATCTTACTTATACATACTTGTTGTTTACTTGTCGTGTTCATACTTATTATACTTGTTCTTGTCTTGTCTTATTGTTTCATGTTCTAATCATGTGTTTCTTATAGTTTCATGTGTTTTAGATTCATGTGTTTCATGTTTTAAGTGTTGTCATACTTGTTATAACATAATGATTAACTTTCTAAAAATAGCAGGTTTCTATATATAGTAACTTTCCAAAAATAGAAGGTTTTCATATATAGTAACTTTCCAAAAATAGTAAGTTTCCTTAAATAGTAAGTTACTAAAAATAGAAAGTTTCTATAATTAGTAAGTTCCCAAAAATAGAAAGTTTTCATAATTAGCATGTTTCTATAAATAGTATGTTATCATAATTATTATATTACCATAAATAAAATATTACCATATTTAGTATATTATCATAAATATAATGTTATCATATTTATCATGTTGTCATAAATAATATACTTCCATAATTAGTATGTTTATTTTATGTCATGTATTATTATAATATAAAGTTTAATAAATAAATTAATACTTAGTTTATTATTAAATAATCATATCATGTTATGTTTATTAAAAGTTTATTATTAATTAATAATATTGCATAATACATGTTATTAAACTTTACCATAAATATATATTAATTACTTTAATTTAAGTTTATATAATTGAATTCATGTTCATGAATAATTAAATAAATTAATTATTATAACCTAAGTTTATTTAATTAAATGTACATACATGTTTTATACTTGTTATAATTAAATAAACATAAAATAAGTTTTTATTTTAATTAAACTAAATTAATTAATCGACTAAATTAATTAAACATACAAACCAGTTTAATTATGTGTTCATAAAATATCAAGTACCTGAACCCGAGAACCGAGCAACAACACATCACCGAGAGCCTTACGGCTCTCGGCTTGCTGCTGTGCCGAGTCATACAGCCCCCGGCCGTGGCTGGGGTCCCCCCTGCTGCGCCCTTGGTTCCCACCGAGCACCCCATAGGGGTCCTGGTTCCCTTCGCTAGGCCAAAGTTCCCCCTATGGGCTTTGGTCCTTGCGACTGAACATCACCACATCACCAACGCCAGCCTTTGGCTGCGGCAGGTGGTTTTTCTGGCCACGCCGACCCACAAGGGGTGCGGTTGTTGATGGTTCGGCGCCACCGAGACTCCCTCATGTCTCGGTTGGCGTGCGATCGGGATAACCACCCACCAAAACCTTTTTATTTTTATAACCTTGTTAGATCTACATGTTTTTAATGTGTTCTTATTTTATTTAAACCTAAATCATACATAAAATAAAATAAGAAAAAGGGAATTATGGATACCCATACTTGAATTAGATTGAATACTAACGCATACGCGTGAGAGTTATAAATCGATCACCACAAACACCCCCTTGGTGTTGTTTGTTCGTCGGCGGCCAAGGAAAAGAAGAGGAGGAAAAAGGGTTTTGTTTTTCTTGGAAAATTAATGATAAGTAAAATCCTGTGATTTTATTTGTTATATGTTTTTAATTGATAATGGGTCGAGGCCCGTCTCCCTCCCATCTTTCTTTGAACCGACGCCACCAACACCCCCATACTTTTGGGGTTTGGTTTTTCTTGTTTAATATTTATCGGGTGCATATGTATTTAATTATCGTGTTACCTTTCTTGTATTTTTTCTTAATATCGTACATACATACTTATAGTATATTAATACTCATTTGTACATACATAATACTTATCATAATTAATTAATATATAAAGTATTCGTATTTAAATGTTCGTGACACGTGGCGTATACTAATTAATTTTAATGTTTAAATCTAACCGTAACCTCGTGCATTAAATGATCGTAGGGTTTTTAGAGCGGGTTTTACAGATACCTTTGCATCAGAAACAACAAAATCCGTGCTTAAATAATGACCCATAGTAGCAAGGTTATAAATATCGCTCGGCAGGGTCTCGGCGGTCGACCACCGCCAAGCGATATATCGTCTTGGCGGCGATATATCGGTTTCTCGGCGGATACTATAAATTATCATTATTTTATATATTTTATCATTATATTATATATTTTTATCATTATTTATATATTTTTATCATTATTTTATATATTTTATAAATTGATTTAATATAAATCTAAAATTCTTATATATTTTTATAATTTTATTAATGTATTCATTAGTTTTAGTTATATATCTTGTAAAATTTACATTGAAAAATAAAAACACAATAAAAAACAATCAAAATATCCAAAGTCAACCGATTTTTTTTACCGATATTTGAGCAAAACGTCAAGTTGACCGATATGCTCCATGGCGTGGCGGTTGACTACCGCCAAGCGATATATCACCGATATATCGGCCGCTATGACCGATATTTACTACACTGCATAGTAGTAGTGACATCCCACATCCTACGCAATATCACTATAATTGTGCCTGTAACATCAACAGAAAGATCGTCCAAGAACAACTCATTTTTAGGCTGAGCACCATTACTGGGCTCACCAACAGTTTTGCTTACGCCACCATCTTTGGGCTCACCAACATTTTCCTTTATGACCATACAGGTTTTCAATTCAGCATTGGGTTGTTCATCCTCCAAGGACATTTCCTCAACGGCCTTTTTGGACATAATGGAATAGCTATCAAAAGATCAAAGAAACTGAAGACGTTGTATTACTTTTTGGCCGTTTTTATGAGAGAATGGCTGCCATGTATTCATTTTATACAATCGATAACTGATGTAACTCCAGCAACTCTTCATATGATGCTAGAGTAATGATTTGTGAAATTACAAACCGTTTGTGTGTCCTTAAGTTAATTAGGTTCCGTGTGAAGGTTATTAAAGCATAGAACAATGAAGCAAATTAGCATAATTACTCCACATTCAATTATAGGACTCAATCTTTAGATATAATAATAGATGTTTACTAAGATCTAAGTAATTAAGTTAGTATGTTTCGTCCTCTTTATTACAATAGCGCTATATGTTCTTCATGGCAAGAAATATGAAATTAATTAATGATAAACTAGTACTCCCTTTGTCTCATAATAATAGTTCAGATTTTTATTTTTGAACATTTTAAATTAATAGTCTATTTTCAAAAATATATAAGGAATGTAGATTAAGTTTTGCTATATCACCCACATTTGAAAGTATTATTAAAAACAATAAATAATTTGTAAATTAATTGGTTAAAAGTAAAATTGTCATTGCATAAAAAGTATGAGAGAAAAAGGCTAAAAAATAATGTTTTTATTAAATTGCATGTTTTTTTGTCAATAAACTATAATTTGAAGCGAGGAGAGTATTAAAAGTGGATCACAAATAAACTAAATAATAAGCACTATATGTTTTTCCCTTTGTTTACACTTTTAAATGAGTTTAAGAAATGAGCAACTACTTACTTTAGTGTTTGGAAATTGTGCTAAATTTAAGAATTCACATGATAAGTTTACGAGAGTCGGATAAGCAGTTTCAGGTATGTTAGGTAAGAAACGGTGATGGAGCTTTTTTGAATGGTAAGCGAGAGTATTTTGGATTTTAGTATTTGTTTAGCAAAAAGTGGGGTTAGTTTTTTAATTTTTAGTGATTGTTTGATAAACGAAGCGGTGAGTATTTTGGGGCAGCATTATTTTTTAGGATGGCTATTTTCAATGCATGTTTTAAGAAACGATGGCAAATGAGCAGTGAGCTCTCACAGCTACTGTCGCTGCTACTACTCATTGCTACTACTCATTGCTACAACTCATAACTACCGTTCACTGCTATTGTCTACATCTACTGCTCGTTTTAACAAACACAATCTCAATAAACAACTCTTAATCATACTTAGGTGTCGTTTGGTGTGAAGGTTTTAACAGCTTTGGGCTGAAAGAAATCCTAATTTGATTGTTTGGTATATTCTTTTTGTCTGACAGATGGTTATGACCCCCAAATTCTTAACCCCAATTACACTAGTGACTTTGAGGAATCTATCATATAATTATCATTTTTTTTGTCTGCACAATTTTTATAGCCACACATTTTCTCATTCTTTGTTCTCTTTCTACAATTTTATTTCTAAGTAATACATTTTAATCTATTTAATTTATAAAATAAATAATATTTTTTTAACACCATTAATAATATTTTCTGTCATACGACACATCAAAATTCAAACCTAGATTTTAATCCAAACTAAAATCTAAACGCGTCTATAAACCAAACGGTCCCTTATCTATACATGTAATATAAATTGGTTAGACTTTAACTCAGTGTAAGATCCGATCCAATAAGAGCTTGAAGGCCCGCCTAACCCATTAAACGATCCAAGCTCAGTCCGGATCCCGTCACACATAATACACTAACAATTGGTTTGAACAAAGATTTAGGTATGCCAGACTACTTGTTCCTACGGTTGTTGATACGCTACAAACATAAATCGTTCGATAGTAACATGTAATGCCTTGGTAACGGGTATAATTGGACAGACCCGAATGGATGGTAAATGATATAATACACGTACCGGTACGAGAACTGAGAGCATATTTTTCACCATGTTTTAAGAATGTCTCTTTAATTCATCAGCCGACTGTTTTGAAATACATGGTAAAAGTTATATGGCGAAAGTTTATAACCGATGTATCATAGACAAAAAATTTAACCAACATACCTGGTCTTGACTCTTCAGGGAAGAGTAGAGCTCAAGGTTCAGGTGAACAATAATTTCGACAAATGAGGATGAGACTTTGTTATATCGGTTTGTTATATCGGTCATATACTTTTGCATAAGTTGCGGACCTACTGGGTAACGTTTAGGCTCGCAAGGATAGAGCATAAGAATACGAAAAATATCTGCATAACATTTTCACTATAAAATGATTAAAATCATATTTTTAACATCATTAATTAATTCCATTTTGTAGGTTTATCGATGTATTATTCTTCCCTACTACTTATAAAGGGTATAGGACTTATTTTTTAAGTACACTTATTTAGGAAAATTAAGAATTTATAAAGGAAAGTATATGAATCTTTTTCTATATTGCCTAAAATAACATTTCACAATGAGAGACTAGAGTTGACAAATAATGAACGGTCTGTTTAAAATTTTGGTTCAAATCTTTGGACAATTCAAAAACTTCTAAACCCCAATTTTATTCTTTATATTCACAGAAAATATAAACACACTCCTCTCCCTAAAACCCTTCTACAGCCGCCATTAACATAATAGACACCATCGTCCACCACCGTCCGCAAAGCCAAATCCATCTCTCTCTAAACAAAACACCTACAGCCGCCACTATCGTATCCGCCATTTGCCAAGATCATTACAGTCTAATGGATCTGTGTTGATTTTCGGTGGGCTAGGTGGACACGGTTGGCTTTGGTGGTTCTGTTGGTTTTAGTGTATTTTGGTGGTTTTGTGTGTTCTTACAGTTGGATTTGATCCTTGTGGGAAAGAATGGTGGTTGGTTCATTGGTGTAATTTTGTATGTTGTCTAGATCTTTATATCTTTTAAGATCTGATTTTTATGGCTTGGTGGTTTTTATTATTGGTTTTTGGGTTTGTTTAGCAGGTTGGTTTACTGGCTTGGTTACGTAGCATATGAACAATATATTTCTTGTTGAAATAAGGTGTTTACAGTTGAATGGCAAATGCAGTAAAAGTCATTAAGGCTGCAAATTAGGTATGTCATCTTTTGTGCACTCTCACATCAACCTCCGTATACATGTTTATCAATTAAGTCTTATTAAACACGGTGGATATGAACCCCCCCTAATTTTTTAATGTAGCATACAATACATAGTTGGTGTTAATTATGATAAATGGATGAATCCATTAAAAGCCCTTTGACCCTTACTGTGATATTAGCCATTGAGTATGACGCATTTATATTATGTTAAAGATTTATAATATTAGCAATTGTTGTTAGTTCTTTATTAATATCTAAGAGTCACGAAAATAAGTAGCTAAATTAGCAGGGAATGTATAAAGTGTTAATAAGAATGCCTACATGGGTTGTAATATCTTTGAAGCACTCGCGCTTTCTTTAGTGTTCCGGGTGCTTGATATTTTGAAACTAGATAAATATACCCAGCAAGTGAATTAACATGTTCTGACAACCTGACAACCTGCTAAATATTTCTTATTTCAAAGTTTATGTTACCCGTATACACACACTAAGATTAGTTCAAAGATGTTATATATGTAAACATGTTTAAGATAAGAAGTTTGTTAAATTGCCATTTTCTTTTATCTTGACAGACACCCTATAACAAGATATAACAGCCCCGCAAACGCAACCCTCGAAGCTCATATCCTTAACCCAATTGTTCAAGGTCAGAGGCCAACTATTATTGGTAATAAGCATATAAACCTTGATGGTTAGAACCACACGGCAGTGAAAAAAACACACAAGGTATAACTCACATATGCACACAATTTTTGAGCCACACTGCATCGCAAGACTAGGTATATACACAACAGTTTCCACGACTCACACCCATTAGTGTCAACACCTGCCATAAAATTTGGAGTTTTTGAAAAACGAAGCCATTGGCATTACTAAAAACAACTATTACTAATGCTTTTGTCTATATAATACGTGTTCAATCATGCTTTTAATATTTTGGCATCGGCATATGCCATGGGAATGATTGGGTATTGGGACCCTAATACACTTCAATTCCCAGACAGCGAGTATGTTTTGAAAATTTCTACAAGTTTATCCATCCTAATCAGCATCTCTTGGCTACTGATATTGACAAGTCTTATGTTTTGGCTTTTACAGGGTTAAATTAAAATATGAAAGTGATACTGATCTATTCTCAATTGTCAAATGTAAAACAGTTGTTTCTGCTATCAAGGTAAGATATTGATTTATGATGATGTGTTGTACAACAGTAAGTCAGTAATGGCCCTTATAAGATTTTTTGTGATATCATGAATGTTTAACGTTTGTGCTATTGTATTTGCTATAGTTAGTTGCGCACACAAAGCATTAATTATATCCTCCTTTAATAAATTTAATATATGTAAAATAAATCAAATTGCATATAAATGTTAAGTACTAAGTTCAAGATCATTGTAATCATACTTGGAACGTATGCATGTGCACAAGAAACTCCTATAATAAGATGCACTATATTTGCTTCATCACGTAGCGACAGTACAGGGGCGGATCTAGCATAGGGACATGGTATGCAAGTGCATACCTTGTCTTGATTTTGAGTAATGTAACTTTTATTTTGTTTTTTCTAGAGTTAGTATAAAATACATTAAAGCCTTATGAGTTCACAACCCTTTAAACTTAGCAAATGTTTCTCAAACCCAAAGGGTTCTTGTCATGGAATTAGTGATAGAGTCTTTGGGGTTGCAACACATAAGGAAATCTTTAGTAGGAACATTGGAGAAATGAGGGATGCCTGTGGGACAAAGAAAGAGAGTAAATGTTGGGTTGGAAATGGTTATGAAACGTTCTTTATTAATCTAAGATGAACCAACTTCTGGTCTAGACAGTTTCTCTTAGTTACTGCTTAGAGCACTTCGACGTGAAGCACATGAAGCAGTAAATGTGTGCATGGTTGTTTATCATCCATGGCAATTATCCTCAAACAACTCATATTTTTTAGCGCTTGGATGATATTTTTTATTTTCGTACTTTATATAGTCGTAAATAATCATCTTGTTACCTATAAGCACTTTTTAAATGATCGTCTCAAATATGAATTAATATATATTTTCGGTTTTCAGCTATAGCTTATTCATGTGGATGTGTCTTCACGAGACGGCTCAACTTCTACTATTGGTGCATCCAATGATCAGTCTTTTGCTAAAGAAATATGGCGGGAATTCAAGCTATTTGTTCAACTGAAAAATGACAATTTTTGAAGTTATTTCACGAGGAGGAAGGAATTGTCTGGCCGTGTATCCCTTGTGTTTGCCGACAACATAGATACTCTCTCGTGAGGTAATAGAAGATATTTGAATTTGAGATTAATTGTTTCCCAAATCAGAACATAAGCTTATATCGGATAAAAAAACAAAGAAATAGCAAACCATGGGTCAAATGGTAGAAAGTCGCCTAAAAAACATTGTATTTGATTGTTTTGACTAAGTGGTGTGTATAGTTGTTTAATCTAAACTGATTATCAACTAAGAAAAATAAGCATGTTTCATGTAGGAACTTGATTATGCACTCTAAAATAAGAAAATAAGCATTTCCATCCAAACACTGAAAATGTCTTGTTTTTAATATATAGAGATACGAGAAGCACTTGCTAAAGTGAGCGATGAAAACTTTGGACCAGTTATATTCTTATACCATCAATGCATTATCCAAGTGTCTTCAGCTTGTATTGACTTTTGAAAATTGATTTTTTTTTCCCAAATCAGAACATAAGCTTATATCGGATAAAAAACAAAGAAATAGCAAACCATGGGTCAAATGGTAGAAGTCGCCTAAAAACATTGTATTTGATTGTTTTGACTAAGTGGTGTGTATAGTTGTTTAATCTAAACTGCTTATCAACTAAGCAAAATAAGCATGTTTCATGTAGGAACTTGATTATGCACTCTAAAATAAGAAAATAAGCATTTTCATCAAAACACTGAAAATGTCTTTGTTTAATATACAGAGATACGAGAAGCACTTGCTAAAGTGAGCGATGAAAACTTTGGACCAGTTATATTCTTATACCATCAATGCATTATCCAAGTGTCTTCAGCTTGTATTGTCTTTTGAAAATTGATTTTATCAGGATGTCATTTGCAGCATAGTTTGTATATCTTAAGTGTCTTCTGCTTGTATTACATGTTTTTTTATTGATTTGTAATGTTTTAGGTATTGGGCCCATGTGGTGAACTGCAGCAGCTGTAGTGCTATATACAAAGGTCTAAATGCACTTAAAGTGTCTGTTTATGTGTTTTCAGGCGATTGTGGCTGCAACCAAACAAGTGTTGATATCTGTTGCTTTGAGAAACACGTTGGTTGTTGTTGCGGCTTTGTATTTTGGGATCAAAATGGGTGTCTCATTTCATTTACAAAAACTTATGTTATCATGATTTCATGCTTTTCGTTGAGACTCAATATTCACTTATGGGTGTTTTCGTAGAACCATTTTCCGTGTCTCTTGCTGTATGTAGTTATTCTAAATGCAGGTATATATTTCTTGTTGGTTTGTGTTTGAGATGATTTATTCAAAATGAAAACTTGAATATAATATGACATGTTAGACTTTTGAATTACAGTAACAAGCTTCCTATATAAAGATTTCATAAAGCTTTCTAATCTTCATTCTCGTAGTTTAAGATACCCACTCATATTTCTCATGGATCATGTTATATTTGGAATGTTACACGAATCACTTACTACATCATGTTATGTTTGGAATGTTATACGAATCACTTACTACAATACCATCTTAAAGTATTAGTCGATAGGGTGATTTTTACTGAGTTTGGATATAATTAATTATAACATTACAAGAAATGGCTTTTAGTTCTAATGACTTGCTAACCTGCCAAGTATATTGTTTAAATCAATATATTACGTTAATGAAAAGCCATGTACAGCTCGAGAAATCCTACAACCTTTATTGTTCTTATCTAATAACCCCTTTTTTACAGCTAAGAGACATGCCATTAGAAGATGACTAAAAGTGGCCAGTCAAAGTGACTTAGAAAGATACCTGAGCATGTTCACTTTAAATGAATGGGCTTCTTTTTATTCAGCTACGGCTGCAAATTCTGCTTCGTCTAGCAGCTCATTATGTATATGAGTTTTGTGGTTCCAGCGGGTATTACGAGCCTTAAGTTCATAATCCAAGCATGTCTCTTTGATGGAGCTTCTAAAGAACTCGTGGATTCTCCATTTCATCATTTACATATTGATGGTTTGTAGATTACGCTACTTCCATAGGTATTTGTATTATGCCTCGTGCGATATTTCATTTCTATGTATCCTGCTCTTAATTTATTCATGGTGTTAAAACTAAGTATGTCGTATAGAAATAATGTGACATAAAAGTTTTGACCCTTTTGATATATGTAACCCAGTTGATCATTTATAAAAGAAGATGGTAGATGTTTCATTTGCAGAATTAATAATTCAGTTATGCAACACGATACCTCTTATACAAATACTTGCATTTAAATACAAATTTAGCCATTTTAGCAAATGTGGCTCATGGACCGGTTGACAAAATAAAAGGAGGAGTAAGGCTTGGGTTCATTATAATTGGCGACCGAGTTACTTAGGTCCCTGTGTACATTGACTGTTTGTTTTTTCCAGCTGTCGATGGTTCAACTCCTTTTTTCCGAGCTGTAAGAGATGGCCCAAAGAAAGACCAGTCTCCTCCCGGAGAACCTAGAATCATGAAAATCCTTGTTACTACTCTTAAGAAGTCAGTTGAGATAGCTGCACTATGAAACCGTTAGTGGTTTTTTTCCATAAGGTGCCATTTTGACTTTAATTATATACTACATACTTTTCTTTATGTGTTGTGACAAATATTGATTCGTTGTTTATGTTAGCCGTCTCATTTTCCCACAACAACAAAAACCTACGTATAGTTATCACGATATCATTAAGAGACCATTCGTGTATTTTTTTAGCAAATATTCTATAATACCGGTGTCCTAATAGTATAAATATAACATTCCACATTCAAAAATATTTACTTCACCTACGCAAAAATAAAATACCCATAACATAACATCAAATTATACCATTACACAATCGCTAAGTTTTTCTATGAAACGATCAATAGGTGGCGAATTTGTACATATAAACGGATTTTATCTATCTTAAATTGAATTATCGCATGTTACGACACTTTGCAAATACAATTTGATATTACCACAATATTTCGTATCGTTAATTTTGTGCGACCATGCAATTCTGGCGCTATGCGCGGGTAATCGCCTAGTACCTTATAAACTTAAATAAGCAATAAACTTAAGTTGATACCTCGTAAGTCTTAGAATACTCTATGCCTGAACAGATCTGTGTAAAAGATTGTTGTATATTGAGTCACTATATCGCATGCTTTTGTTTAATGTATAAATGAACCAAAAAAGATGTAAAAAATTGTTTTAAAGTGAGTCATTGTAATGCTTGTTGGGTTGGTTAGTTTGGTATCTTTCTAAGATAGAGGTTTACGGTTCAAGTCTTCTTATCAGCCTCTTTACATTCATCTTCTTTTTTTTCTATTTTTACATCTTTTTTCTGTCTCATAGCGCTAGGTGAGGTAACGCCGGGCTCGGCGTTATGCCTAGCTAGCATGGCATTGGCCGGCATTATTACACCGTTGTGAAGCTTTGTCCAACGCGCGTTGAGGGTAGATTCTGTAATAAAAAAAAATCCCAAACGGCACCCTTTGATATTAAATTGAACGAAACATGGTAAAAAGAATGCGAAAAAAAAACCTGTTCGATTTTCTTAGTTGTTTTGATGGATCTAGATCTGATTTTTTTTGTTTTCTTTCTTTTTTTGGGAGGGGGTTAGAAAGAAAAAAAACATTAGCAAGCCCAAATTTTTTCATAAAAAAGCCCATTATAAACCTAAATATTTAAAAAATTTCTTCGTATAGTAGTTTTTTATTTTCTAATATATTTTTAATTTCGAAATATTTTTCTAATTTTGTAAAATATTTTCTTTTAATATAATTTATATTTTTAATTATAAATGAGTAGTTGGCCACCTGAGGTCTTTCTGGAGCTTGGGGAGGGAGTTTGGTCATAGGTTCAAGTCTTGCAAAAGACAAAAATTCATGATTTTCCTCCTTAGTGCGAAGCCGTGAGTTCCAGGGGTTTCCCCTAATAGTTCGGGTCCCGGGGCCTGCCCGTTATGGATGGTATAATTCGGGGGTCGGATTTCAGTGAGATTGAGGTGCCGTTCTAAAAAAATATAAAAAAATAAAAAAAATGAATGGAATAATTGTTTAAAGGGTTTTATGAAGAAAAAAAAAATTTGTTAGTTGGTGTTATAATTAGAGGAGTTGGTGTTATTGGAGTGTTATGTTGATGTGTCACTAATATGACGATATTATCTGAGTGTTACGGTTTTACGATAGCTAGCGCTCATAGCATGTACTTGTATCTGTACGATATATAAATTACTACTATCATATATTATCCATTATAGATCAATGCGTTTCCAAATAGCATTGCATATTGACAACTTTTTGTTAATACATATAAACGCATGAAAACATTATTTCTACTTATGTATAACAAATTCATCAACACTTTTTAATGCTAAAGATCTTTAGTCATCATAAACTCCACTTGTTTCGAAACTAAGAGTATGAATTTGTCGTAAGTTGGAAAACAAGCGTTTGTGTATACGTAGGTAAAGTTAACAGTTTTTAAAATGTACCGCAATAACATTTTACAGTAGGGCTTAAGCTTAGCTAGATAGGTCGGTTGAAAAACCTTTTAGCTTTTATAAGAGAGGAGGGTGTCACGACGTCTGTGGGTTTGTCGAGACGACGTGACACCCTCGTCGCCTCTAGTCGCCACATCTACCCCTCGTCGCCGTCGAGATTTCAGAAAACCGAAATCTGAACGACGAGCCACCTCATCCAAATATAACCGTTGGCCAAAATATAACCGTTGACTAAATTTTTTTTTTCAAATCTTTTTTTCTTTATATATACTCCTAATTTAACATTTTTAACAAACATATTTATTCCCCAAAATCAGAAAAATTAATAGCATGGCTTGTTCAACCATAGAGCCCTGTTGAAAAATACGAGGTACCTGGAGGTGAGGAAAGTTGCTCTTTTTCCTTGTTCACAATCACGGGTGGAGGTGTAGGAAGCTCGGGTTCCATATAACCTTTTCCACTACGAGTGGTGATTGCTTTCATCTCCCCTCTTGGATTCGCAGCGGTATTACTCGGAAGAGTACCCGAAGAAGAGGGTTGATTACCTTGGATGAGCGAACCAATCATATCACGAATGTTAAGTGCTTGAGTGCTGAAAGAATCTCTGAGGTCGGCACGGATCTCATTGCTTTGTTTGGCCATATCATTCCTTAGCTCGGCTCGAATATCGTTCCCTTGTTTCGTCATTTCGCCCTTCAAGTTGATGACTTGACTCTGAAGATTCGTTACCAGCTCTCGATTAGTCTTCATGAACGTCTCGACGTCTGGACTTACTGTCATCGGTTGATTGAGAGGTGGAGCTTGGTAAGCTTGAGAATTTCCTTGAGTTGGGTATGGGTTTCTTTGGGATTGATATTGATTGTTAGCACGAGGTTGGGATTGGTTGTTTCGATTATAGCTTTGTTGTTGGTTTTGGTTGGTAGGAGGGAAACCAGGTGGGGCAAGATAATTGGTTGAACGATAACTTAGCAAGTTACGGTCTCCTTGAGGACGAGCTTGATAGCCTCCCGTGGGATAAGTACCGTATGCCGCGTTAACGTTTTCAGAAAAATTGCCTTGGGTGGAAGGACAATCATTGTAGGAATGAGGACCACCACATGTGTCACAAGAAATAGCAACGGCTTTAGCTTGTTGAAAGTGGTTTGTGGCCATGGACATGAAATCCTTGTGCATACTCGCGATTTGTCGAGTAAGTTCGGATATCTCGGGATTGGAAGTAGTAGAAGAAACATTGACTCTCGGGTTAGATCTTGAGGATGTGGATGAATCCCAATTCTTGTGGTGAGTAGTCATGTTTTCAATCAACTCTCGACACTCCTCCGGTCTCCTTTTCATAAAAGTACCACCGGCGGCGGCATTGATCGTGTCACGATCATGAAAAGTGAGACCATTGTAGAAAGTATCAATGAGAGTGACGGGGAGCATGTTGTGATTTGGACAGCGGTCGATCAAATCTTGTACCGTTCCCAAGCATCGAAGAGCGATTCATCATTGTCCTACATGAATCCACTGATTTGGTTACGAAGGCTTGTGACCATGGATGGGGGAAAGTAGCGCGACAAAAAGCGTTGAGTCATGTCATTCCACGTATGAATAGAATTCTTAGGAAGACGGTCAAACCATTTTTCGGCATGGTGAGAAAGCGAGTGGGGAAATAGTTGGAGGCGAAGGTCATCCATAGAAACACCGGGGCACTTAATGCTTTGGGTTATGGTAATGAATTTGTCGAGGTGTTTGTTGGCATCATCATCCGGAATTCCGCGAAATGGGTTAGTTTGCACTTGTTGGATCATGTGATGCTTCAACGAAAACTCCTGAGCCGTGACATGCATCAGCGCAATCGGGCCTCCGCGTCCGTTCATGGTGGGTTGACACAATTCCTCCATTGTTCGTAAATTAGGTAAGAGAACATTGTTGTTGTTGTTGTTATTTAAATTGGGTAGAGGTGGGTTGTTATTGTTGTTATTAACACCAGCCATATCTAAATCTTCACGAGTCTCGGGCTCAGAATAGTTCGAAGATCTAGTACGCATACACCTGCAGAAGAAAAATATACACAGAGAGAATATCTATATAATCTATATAATCTTTTTGGTGCAAAACCTTTTGAAAAGAATTGCTTTTAATGATTTTTCAATGTTTTTGTATTTTTGAAGAGTTTTATATTTTTTAGGGCTTTTGAAAATTTTTAAAGCAAGGAAAATAACGTTCAAAGAACGGATCCCAAAATTCAATGCGTCTCTCACTAAAAACCTTTAATCGTAACGAAAAGAGCCGGCAACGACGCCATTTAATACTTCGCTTTAGGCTAAGTATAAAATCTTATCGTCCGAATCCTTTCGAATTGACTATTGGTTAAGAGTGCGACTCAATCGTCTTTTGGTGAACAAGAGAATGGTGAGCATTGTAACTGATACCGGGAGTTTCATATCTAGTTTTTTCTACTTACGAAATGCTTACGCTTACCAAAAGGACTAGGGCATCTTGTCAAAAGCAAAAGCGAGCGGTGACTCTATTGGAATCTATAAAACTCGACTGGAAGCGGGTGGAACCCACAATTGAATCTGTCCTGTCTAGAGGTCTATGCCCTTAACCACTGCGCGTTTACTGACACACTATCCCACCTTAGGTAGCCCCCTTATTTCAAATAGAATACCTATCGTATTAGTTCTGAATAGCTCTGAAGCAGGAAAGATTCTTTGCTTTTCTACACTACATTCTGGACGGAAAGGAGATTGGGGCTGGACCGGATAGTGCATTGCAAATTCAAACTTTTCCTTCCTCTATCTCGGAGTAGAAGGTCGGGGAAAATGACCGCTGAAGTGATGCTTTAAGAAGGAGAATGGCTTATGGCCGCTGCTAAGCCTTTCAACTCCCTGCCACGAGCGGTAGCTGCGCAACACCGATTCCCTTTTTCCTATACTTCCCTCAAACAGGCCTCATTCTCCTAATCATGCTGAGGTAATTCAACAACTTCACGATTTTTCCAAGACTTTGAAAAGGCCTGTTAAAACTAGTACCATGGACGCTAACACTCCTCCAAGCGAATGGAGATTGATCATTCCCAGCTTGCTCATCAAAGAAGTGCGCCAAAAGTGGGGGGAGAGGTATCTATCATATTCTCTTATAATAGGAGCACGCCTGCTTTTAGGAACTCTCTTTCCGAACATCTTTGCCCATCAGTAATGGCGTAGGAGAGAGAAGTGACCCTCTAGGTAAGGTTTTGGCCGGCTTCCCTGCTCGTTTTCCAGTAAATGGATATGCGCCGATTGAAGGATCGGTTGCCTTCGTTGTTGTGCTATCTGAGTATGTTCCGATTCTCTTACGAGTCTTTTCGGCTAACCAAAGTAGATCGGCTCTCATCTAAGAGAATGGAAAAAAGTACACACCCAAGGAGGCCCACCTGGTGAAAGGGAAAGCCCCCTTCTTCGATCTGAGATCTCACTGTAATCGCATGATACCTTCATCCTTAAGCAATTTTCCCGGCAATTCTCCCCGATGCGTGTAAAGAAGAACTTTCTCTTCGGGAGGGTTAAAGAAAGCCGGGCTCTTTCTAAATCAAAAAAAGAATCATCTTAGCCCTTGTGCACCAAAAGACGGAGGACATCCCAAATAAGAAGTTCCGAAAAGCAAGCTCGGCTTGACAAAATAGGAGATTACATCCATTCGACCCTTCAGGATAGGAAATGCGTCGGTTCGCCCTAAACTACCCACAGAATGGTAATCCGAGGAAATGAGATTAGCTTAACTCAAGAAGGTCCTTAGCGCCACCGGCTCGACCTTAACAACTAATTGCCTAGCCCCGATTCCCTCGAAAACTTGGTCTGCCAAGTCTATTGAAATAACTAACGAAAGTCCTGTTCAGAGATTGCGTTAGTGAGCTGGTGAGTTTGAGTCGTCTAGTTCTCTTTCTGTTAGTGGGACTTGCGCGTCCCATGGATCATGGCTTCTAGAGGGACCTGTGGCTTTCGTGTACCTAATTGCTAGAGGACTTGCTATATTTTGTTGGCGTTCAGTGAACCGATCCAGCCTTTGTTTGAGCCGGTGGGTTGTGATTGAGCTTAGCTTGCCAGATCTCGCACCGTAATGCGAGTGCTTATTTACGAAAGATAGATTGTTGGTATGACTGCTGCTACCAAAAGCACACTAAGTTAGTCACAGGTAGAAACCTATGAGCTCTACTAGCTCTCCGACTCTATAAACTGCACTTTTCTTTCCCGCCGCCCCTTTACCCCATCTTTCTTGCTTGCTATGAGCGTGACTGCTACTCTGAACGGTCTTTCTTTGCCGGTTGCCTAGGCTCCCGACAGAATGACCTGGTAACGTTGCACACCATCGGCTGATTTAGCTGCATCAGTGGCTTTTCGGACTGAAGGAAGAATCCTAGGGTGGAAACAGAAATCAGCAGATAGAATCGAATTAACAAGGACTGAAGCTGACAAGCGATAGCCAAGTTAGGCGGATTGAAAACCATAAGAGGATAAGCTTGCAATAGCACAAACCGATTCAACAGAGAATCCAAGTCCAAAGGATGAGGCTGAAAGCTATAAAAGAGAGGCAGGACAATCTAATGGGACAGGTAGAGTAATAGATAGATAGCTATATCAAAAAACTAGCTAGAAAGCTAAGCTAACTAAGAAAGCAAGCCTCTATCGCGCTGCAACCTAAGAAGCAATTTGTACGCGCACAAGCTCCACACCGCTCACCCTTGTGCCTTAAACTGCTACTTCAGAGCCATAATTTCATAGCGCTTACGCAGCATAGATCTACTCAAGTAGGAGCTTTAAGTTAAGCGGAATAGTGTACTTAACAAGCATTGAAAGCGTTCGGAGAGGCCACGGCATCGTCTTCACCTCTTGGTTCAGAGGAAGGGGCAGAATAGAACTCCATCGGGTCAAAATAACCATCTCTTGGCGATATCACCAAAGCATCCCATCTGGAATCCCCCTTTGCAGCTTCTAGCCTCAGATAGCCAAGTTAGGTGTAGGAAGGAAGATAAGCATCCTAATCCTCTTTTTCTTCCGTCTGCTCTTAACACTTCTCGCCAAGTCCAATAAAATACAGACTCCCTATGACTCAAAAACTCCAACCTACATCGTACCAGATCAGACTAGTCGCTTCGAGATCCCTTTCTATATCGTTAGAATGAGTCAAGGCTTGAAGAGTCTGTTATCAAATCGTCTGTGCTCACGAATCGATTGTGGGAGCTCAATGAAAATTCTCGTAGTGTAGTTACAGTCAACACAACAGCTGTAACGTGAGCAGCACTTCGCTCCTTATATAGGCTATACACTCTGCTGAATGAAAAAGTTTCCCCATTCCCATTTCGTTTGTAAGGAAAACCTTACCTCCTTTCTTCCAACTAGAATGCTCTTTTAGGCTTCTGGTTTTGCTTATGTGCACCGGGCTGCTTAGTCGGAATAGGCAAGCGGTGTGCTAGAGAAAAATTGAACCCATTTCAAAATGAAACAAAGACTTCAAATTTTCCAATATGGATCCGAGTTTGATCCAATTGCTGCCAATCGATATTCCCCTTCAGATTGGGTAGAGATTTCCTTTTCGGAATCTTCTCCATCTGAACGAAGTCTTTCAGCAGAGGCCCCAAGTAGTTCCACCTCCGATTTCAATACGTTCCCGTCTAGTCCCCCGTTTGATTCAGACGCATTCTGGGGGCAGCCCTCTGAGGAACTTTTGCCTCAAATCATTCAGGCTATAAGAAAGAGGATCCTTCATTCAAAAGTGCTTCTACAGTAGTACTACTTATCTCTCTATATCACGAGGATTGCTGTTCTCCCTTCTTCATAGGAGCGGGAAAAGCCTATCCTTCAACTAAAGGGAATATCTATCCAAGACAGATCCCTGGTCGGAGCTTACCCTATCATTTAGCTACCCTTATAGTTAAGGATTCTTTTTGACCCACTCTTTGCTATCCTTATTATCCCAGTCATTCACTTACTTCAAGCAGAAGGCCTGCTTCCTCCCATAGAGTGTTAGATAGCCTAGGGCCTTAAAGCAGTGACAATAGCCCTTATTAAGACTCGCAAAGGAGGTATACCTTAAACAAGCTCTTTCTTTAACAGGAAAGCAGTCAGAAACCCTGGGATCCTCACTCATCTTCTATTTCAGACTCCCCCGATGGTACTACTTAGCTATTACCAGGTTTTGCTTAACATCCTTACCGATTTCACGTTCCCTTGCTACTCATAGAGAAGTGTTTCGGCAACTTTCGATTTTTCTAGGGGCCAGCCTTCTACAACTTCGACTAGCAGCAAGATCTCAGGCAGCGTATATTGACTTCTTCCTTTGCCATCACTTTCCCTATCAGACTTCGAGCCACTTCATCTATGCCATCAAACTCTTCAAAATCAGCCTCCTTGACTACTTGTCTTTCTTCTAGGATGGAAACCCTGATCAGGCGGATGGCCTAGCTAACCCCTTTCTTCGTGCTTTTACGAAAGATCGCTTCGCTTGCCATTGAACGGATCACAGGAAAGAACCCAGCAGATAGAATCCGGAAAGAGCCAAGACAAAGATACTGCAGCAGCATTGCACACATTAAGACACCTACGGTTTAGAGAATGACCAGGTCTTACACACCTAAACAAGAAAGACATAAAAGAAATGCCTAACATGGCACTCCCGTGGCAGCTCTGAGAAAGATAGGAGTGAGAGTGTCTCTTGAGTAGAGTAGACTCCCCCTCAGCCTCTAAACTCATGCACAAAAGAGAGTTGATCGCCTTTAAAGTAAGAGTTTTTCTCATTTCTTTAAGATAAGTAAGTTAGAAAGCCGATTCCTGTCCTTTTCTTATATTAGCGAAAACTCTTCTTTCCTAAAATCTTTCAGTTTCTTTATAGTTTTAAATTGTTATCCAGGAAAACGGCTTTTTTTGGTAGAATATTATGGGGGTCAAAACTAGCGATTTCAGCATGATCAACGACAAAATGCAAGAAAGAACTAATGCTTACGCCCTGCTCTCGCTACTCTTATGTTGATTACCGAGACAAGGAAGAAAGATATGTTGGAATCGGATAACTATCAACAATAAAGAAATGATTCCACTTTTGCAGCCTTTCCAGTTCTTTATCCTTCACATTTCTTTTCGGCTCGAGGGGAGAGAATAGAAGCAAGCATTTCCCGTTTAGTCGGTAATGAATCAATACGCGGGGCTACTCTCTTCCATGGGAAAGGCAAGTATTGGCTCATATTGGTTGGGTTTGCTCTTTCCGTAGGCGACTTTCCAGAAGATCCTCAAGGTAGATATGCTTTTCTTCTCAGAAAAGACCATCCTTTTTGGGGCTATTAGGTTACAAAGATGTCTGTCGACTTTTCTCTAGCTGAGATGGTAGGCTCGTAAAGGCATGAAGTGAGCCTCTACAGGGGCTGCTAAGCAGGCTTTCATCAAGATGATAAGAGACGAAGTGACTCGACCAACGGGAGAGGAGATGAATAGGGCGATTCGAGCGATCTTCCCTTTCGACGTAGCGCGTAACACTTGCTGGGGCGGCGCTTGCCTACAACCCAGATTCTTCGTCGGTAGAATAGATTGATTCGAGGAGTACTGATGATATTCTTGAAGTCATCTCACCCTTTGAGGAGGGAGGGAACGGTTGTACTAGAAGGGCTTACGATACCGATAAGAGTAAGACAAGAGCGACTTCTTTTTCGGTCACTGGTCTAGTTCCAGCAGGGGTAGGACAGGAGTACCAGTAAGCAAAAGGACTTCTTTGGGAACTCCATTGACATGCTTACACTACCGGGAGTTTCTTGCGCTTGAAGGCGAAAGGGATTTCAGGGCTATCCCCTTCTAATTCATGAGACATTCAGCCCTCTATCCATTGGGATGCTCATAAGAACCTCCGTTTTACCTTCACAGATTCCTATTCTATTCGCTAGAAAGTGAAAGGGTCCTTTAGCATTCCGAGTGATTTCAAAAGACTTTGCTTTATTAGAAAGAACTTATAGTAAGATATCCGTAAACCACTGATATGCCTCACTTTCAAAGCGGAAACTCTTGTAATGAAGTCTGTTGCAGTAACTAAAACATCTTTTACTTCTTTTGTTAGGAAGACTAGCGGATTATCGAAATGAAAGTACCACTATTTGGCACAGGGTTTATAGAATAGCCAGCCAGCCAACCTGTAAGCTAGTAGTTTGGTTGATAAAGAGAAGGAAACCGGCCTATAAACCAGTCAAAGACTACCGGTTTAGTTATAAATTAGACATGGAAGTACGCTCGCTGCTTCATTAAAGAGAGGTGTCAGCTTAATCCATTGCCGGAAATCCTTCCTGCTGTCTGCGCTTTCCACTGTAATCTAACCCATCTTTATGCCTACTTACTCTGTAGGAAGTCTCATAGAATCATAGTTGAAAGTATTGATACAACATAGTAATGATCTTTGTCCTAAAGGGAGAAATCAGTTAGGTTCTTAGTAGTAGTGGGTATTGGTACTTCCAACGAAGTCAACTTAGATAAGGTTTTAGCTATGGTATCCTCTCTTTAAAGTGAAATCAGGATGTATTTATTATTTCTATTTGAGTTGCCCCTTTCCTCTCTTTCCCTTTGATCACCGACCCTGACTTTCAATCTTGGCCTTGTGATCCTTCCCCCTCCCCCCTTCCCGTGGTTGAGAACCCTTGCCTTTCTTACTAGATTTCCTGTTGATGGGGAAGGCTTGGCAAAGAAGCTTGTGTCGGAAGAGAAGTGGAAAACTAAGCAGTTCGGGCTTAACTTGAACCTGATTGCCCTAGTAGGAGTCAGAATAAGGTTGAGGCTTGTCTTCAAGAACTGACATCTCGGATCTTGCCATTGCCAGGAGCATGGATGCCGAGAATGCCCTCAGTCTATGTCTGTCTATATAGATAGGCGAAAAAAAAAGGAAAGTCAGCCGTAAGCCAAAAAGAAAGGCTTTTAAGGATCTTCGACTGCTTATAAATAAGCTAATAACAGATCTTTTGCGTCTTTCGAGATGACTCCCTTATTTCCTCCTTAGGAGCAAATCTCTTCTTGACTTGAAAGCCTTCTTCCCGTATTCCTCAACCTAGGAAAGATCAATTGACTGTGTAAGCTCTCTAAGGTAGCTATCTATCTTTAATGAGATTCTCTAAGATAGCTATCTATCTTTAATGAGGTTCCTAGTGAAGTCATTCTAATCTTCCCATGGTTCTAACCGGACGCTTATACTAGTGACATTCTATCATCCTGTCTCACTATATCAAGATTAGTAATACCTTTCATCCTAGTTGTTCTCTTTCCTCTAGGCTAGAGAATATCTTCTTTCTAGATGTATTTATTACTTAAAGCACTGGGAGAGAAAAAAGGACTGTAAGCATCTAGTTTGTGATAGCTTCCAATTGAAGTACCAGCCCCGGGGTTTAGACTATCAGTGCTTTGAGTGTCATCTCATCTGCCCTCCTCTAATCTTCTGTCTCTTCGAGCTGTACCAAAAAAAGCAGTTTCAGGGATGCAATTTGTGATATTACTTATTCTTACTTAACGAGTTACTTACTCAATAGAGCATCTAGTATCAAGAAGAAAATCTTTATTACCTTTTGTATTTTGAGTTAAGATAGTATAAGATTTCAAGAGCCAGGGATAGTAGGACTAAAGTAAAGCAAGCAAGGCCTAAAAGGCAAGGTGCTCAGGTAAAGGCTAAGCTTAGTTGGATGAGTCCCGACAACTTATTTAATTCAAAATTTTCTTAGCAACTTTTGAACCCTTTCGAGTGAGAGCTTAGGGATATGATTCCCAGAGAGAATTTCAATCTGAAGAAGGCAACTCATCTCCTTAGCAAGAAAGTGAATCGCACTACTGACTGATTGTCTGTTTTTCAAGGGAACTCTCGAAATCTCGTAAGTAAGAGAAGCACTTTTACGCCCAAAAAGTCCCATGTCTTTCTGGACCAACCGCCGGCGATTTCCGAAAAGTCTTTTCCCGTTTTTTGGCGGGAGCAGAGCAGTCAAAGAATGCGCCAACTGCCATGAATAGTACAGAAGTTATACTATATGAGGATCCTACGCTTAGCGATATGAACTTTATCATGGATGATACATTTACTTCCTTCCCTTCTTCATTAGCAGAAGAAGAAAGGGAGAAACAAGAGTTGGAGAAGCAAATAAAGTTGGAAAAACCTGCCGAATTCATCAAGAATTCATGAGGTATTTCATCGGAATCTGATTCGAATCTCGAAACCGGATAAATTCCGTCGAACTGTACCGTATCGTATCGTATTTTGAAATTCTGTTTTTTTTTCGTATTTGTAATTTTTATTTCCGTATTTGTAGTGTTTAATTTGAATGAAATAAATTTTATTTTGTGTGAAAATGAAGAAAAAAGAAAAGAAAGTGGTGGGACTCAAATGAAGAGGGGATGAGTGTGTTGTGAGTGAGAATGTATCTTTCTTACTATATAATAAAGCATTTGGGACTATTCCTTTAT
The DNA here is from genome assembly GCA_025667525.1 of Glebionis coronaria. Taxonomy (NCBI): domain Eukaryota; kingdom Viridiplantae; phylum Streptophyta; class Magnoliopsida; order Asterales; family Asteraceae; genus Glebionis; species Glebionis coronaria. The sequence continues at coordinate 554,997,193 of CM046879.1, forward strand.
TAGAAAGTCTGAATTTTCAGACAATGTCACTTACTTGATATAGAATTTTCGGGATTGCGATCAGGAACAATAAGCGTTTCAAAACAGCGTCATTAAGTGCGCCAAATCAATTGGTTCGTCGTAGAGAAAACGATTAGTTCGGTGGTCAACAACGGGAAACGGTTAATTTTGGTGTTCGATTTTCACGATGATGGTGTTTTCCTATGGAAATTGTTTTGAAAGTGAAAAGCGGCTGAATGATAGAGAAGATATGAAGTAATACTATATTACCCTAATTGGTTTTTTAGCAAATGGGCCAATTTAAGCTATTCAATTTTACATGTGAGCAAATGGGCCAACTTAAGCTATTCAATTTTACATACATACACAACATAAGTTTTGCAACGTTTATATATAGTTATATAATTAAAATTATTAAATATAATAATAAACAAAACTTTGTAAATTTATTAAAGCCAATATAGTGCATCGTATAAAATTATAAAGATCAAATTAAAGCGAATCAGAGCATACCGCAATGAGTCTACCCTCTTCAACCGATTAAGAACCTTGCGGACCGTGTACATGTTTCACGATCATGTACCGAAGCGAATCGCTTTCGTGTGACATTGGTTATACTGCTCCATCACCCGACCTCACCACTTCCGAACCAAAACACCGTCGATGTAGTCTCGCCGAAATACCATACTCTTGTCGTTAAAGAAGTTGTTGTCGTCGTTTTTGGAGTTGAAAAAAGTAATACTTAAGGCCGATGTCTTTCTACGTGTTTAATAAATAATTTAAAAAGTTTATTTATACGGATAAAATTCGCGAAATGAGTCGTAGCTAGAACAACAGCATATATTATAAGCCGAAATCTAAATAAACTTTTTTGAGAAAATGATAGATCTCTCTCTAAATATAAAGAGCTTTAGTGTTTTATGCTTTTCATTATAAGCCGAAATATCAAATGAAGAGTTTTATATTTGTGTGTGTCTTTATACAATAAGCCTAAACCAAAATAAACTTTTTTGACAAAATAACTGCTTTATAAATTTTTATTTTTTCATTTTTATATCTTTAAAACCGCAGCATCGCGTGGACACCATACTAATTTTTTTAATTGTGTTTATGTGATGTGGCAAACACTAGGGCCTAAATGAAAAGAAGGAGCCTACTCTCCTCTCTAAGCTCTATGTAATTTGTATTTTAAGTTTTTGATAGTTTTAATAAAATCTGCCAAAAAAGGTTGCCAGTTGTATGCTTGATAAGATTTGAACCGAGTAGCTATAGATTGAAAGACATCATACTTATCAAACACACCACGGCCACCACATTCAACTTTCTCAATTTTCGATATTTAGACACAAGCTTTTGTACGAGTGATCCATTTACAACTACAAAATTGTATGAACATGTTTACAGAGAATTTTTAGGCTGCGTTTAGTTGGATGGAAAACACCTTTTTTCTACAAAATGTTTTTGAGAAAGTTAGGAAAACCGAAAACGCGTTCAAATCATCGTTTTCTATAAATACTTTAAAAAAAATACAAAATCCCTGTTTTACCTTTTTGCACACAAAACAAAAAAACTTTTTTTTTTTTGTATTCTAAGTTTTCTTTTAGACATAGATAATTTATCTCCCCCTTTGTTTCATTTATAATTTTGGAAAATAGAAAACACAAATTTATCCAACTAAACGCGTTTTTTAAATTTTTAAATATTTTATGGAAAGAGAAATCCTATTTTTTTTCTACAAAATAAAAAATAGAAAATGATCGAAAATGTTTTCCAATTAAACGCACCCTTATTATTTATTACGTGTCCAGATTAGAACCAAAGTTGTTGAAACACTATATATAGTGTTGTTTATTTTACAACAATTTCTCAAATCGATCACCTCACTCACAGTTGTTAACGCTAAAGATCAATTACGTAAAGTAGCTCAATTTTGTTTATAGACAAAGAGTAACCAACTTATGTTACGTGCTACCAAAAACACAAAATCCTACAGAACAAGAAGACGACAAATTAGATTAATACTATAACATATATGTGCTAGAAATTTGTTAAGAGATCAATGCGCTGGTCAAATGCTAACGCTAGATGAAATAGTGGGTGAGTTTATCATCGTTTCGTCACGTTAGCATCACATCAGTTTTTTTTTCTTCACTCAATCTATCTTTCAATCTTACTGGCACTGAGAAACTCACCACGACATTATGCTCCACTAGTTCACTAAATACTCAACACACTCCCGAACTAATAAAATAAACTAAAAAAATTAAAAGAAAAAAATAGGCCCGACAACATGTAATTAACTCGTCTAGGTGAGGGATTCCACCGTTTGACCACCAACTCGCGCGTGAGTTATATGGTCGGGGTGGCAACTCACGAGTGAGTTTCACTCACCTAAAAACTTCACCACCACTTCATCCGGCCTAAGAGTAAGATTTGGTTTTGAACCTTGTTAAAATATGAAAAACAAAGTAATAGACCAGATCTTATCACCTAACCAACCTCCCCTTACACTCTATTTCTGAGTTTATATTTTGGAGTGAAAGTGAAAAGTTTGAGATGATAATAAAAATATATTGTGTTCCTTAGATTTTTTAGGGGAGGAATGGGAAGTAAAGGAGAGTAAATTACACCAAATTTACTCTCCAAATCTTCTTCCCAAATTGGAGAGTAAAGGAGTGAAGTTGTTTTTAAGGCTTCTTTTTTGTTACATGCCCCTCCTTTCTTTCCAACTCAGGAACACAAAGTAAAAAAATTATTCATACTTCTCTCCTCTTTACTTCTCTCATTTTTTTCATCTCCATCTCTTTTCTTTCCATTTTTACTCAGGAACAGAATGTTAGTGATTTATTAATGAAGAGTTCAAAAACATAAATACAAAACAAAGACTAGTCCCCAAACGGATGCTAATCAACTGATACAAAAGAGATAGATTGAGATCCCAACTAAGTTGATCCGATCTCTCTCACTACATAAACACTCTAACACTCAATCTAATCTAACAAGATGAAAATCCTCCCGTACAACTAGCCACAAATGGCTGATAAGAATAGAGAGAGCACACACTTATGAGTGTGTGTGATATGAGTGATAAAATGAAACCCTAGCATAGAGCTAGGGTAATATACATCCACACAACCCATGGGCTAGATACAAGGCTTCCAACGATAAACCCACAAGAGTCCAGCACAAGATTAGGCAAATGGCAAAAGAAGTCCCTGCACTAATGAAACAACACAAAACAAGCACAAATATAAAACAAGTGATAAGTTTGAAAAGTCAACATCCTCCCACAAACTTATCAAGGGAGCAGAATCATCTCATGAACATGTCTACCATTCTCAACTGTTTGCACAACTTGGAATGTTGGTGAGACCCATGACCTTTGGTAAACAAATTTGTAGTTTGATCAGCAGATGCAGCTTTATTGGTTCTGTAGAAACTAGAAGGGGGTTGAATAGTTTCTCTTTGATTTATCTCCTAATTAAAATTCCTTTCAATTAGGTAAGTATCAAAACTATCTTTCACTTGAAAGCTAGTTGCATAATGATTAGGTTCAATTCTAATACATTAACAATGACAAATAGTAAGTGTGATAATGAAAGTAAGTAAAGAGTAAGGAAAGAAACAACCTAATGAGAAGACACAAAGATTTATAGTGGTTCGGCAACGAAGCTCTATCCTCGTTCCTACTCCACTCCTCGAGTACACCTACTCGAGATCTCTACTATATCCACAAGCTTCTTTCTTGGCGGAGAAGACCTTACAATGTCGCTTACATTATTTTCCGACACTAAGCTAAATGTCTAGACCTAATCTTAGCTAGGACCAATCTACACAACGTCGCCCACTTCACCATTTAACGACACAAAGCTAGATGTTGAGTTCTAATCGAAAGATAGAACCAATCTTCACAACGTCGCCTACTTCACCATTTTCTGACACAAGGCTAGATGTCGAGTTCTAATCCAAAGCTATAACTAATCTTCACGACTCTTCACTTTGAAGCTAAGTGAGAAATTCACACAACACAACTACACATCACTTTATAGTTTAGTGGGAACTCACAAGACACAACTACATCACTTTATAGTTTAGTGAGAACTTACACAACACATTACAACTCAACTAAACATATCCAAGTACACACATGTAACTTGGATTTACACAACACAAATCCAAGCACACACATATGCAATGGATGTACACAACAATAATCCATGTATTCACAAATAGCTTGGATGAACACAACTAGTCCAAGTATTCACAGATACATTGGATCTACACAAGACACAAATAAACAAATTATGAACATGACTAGATATTTAGGAGAGAAAGATCTTCATCAAGGCTTCATCTTTAATCACATCACAAGTGTGTGAGTGATCTTCTCTTTGGACAAGGTAAAGAAGAAGATCAAGAGGATAATCATAAGTAAACATACTTAACACATTAAGTGATCATTTACAAATGATTAGGATTAGAAAGGAGAAAGAAGGCTGAAAGAAATGTCCAAAAAAGGGTTGTGGAGAATGAATATTTGATCCACTATTTATAGAAGACAAAACCCAACGGCTAGCTAAGCGCGGTTCCTTATTGCACTAGGCGGTTCCTTATCAATAGAGAACCGCTTAGGCACTTAAGGAACCGCGGAGTTAGACTCCGCTCCTTTTTGTCTTTTAGTGGATTTGAAATATCTGAGACTGTTTAAACCTTCAAAGGATATTCTTATGACATTTGGAATATTTCATATTCAAATTTTCATTTTCTATTTTAATAAAACATTTTCTTAAAAAGAAAGTTTATTAAAAATCTTTTGTCACATTTGACAAAAGTGAGTTTTAAGGCTAATCACTTTTATGATCACTAAGCATGATTAAGATATGTTAGTGTAATGATTATTACCTTGATGATAGTATTTGTTAGATAATTCGTTTTACGATTATATTTTATGCCAAATGTCTTTGTAATTTGTCGTGATCAAAACTAAGAAAGATTAGTTAGCGCTAACAATGTTTTTAGGTATTGCTTTGCATTAACAATCTCCCCTTTTTTATTACGAAAAACTATAAACTCATTTACGTAAAATATAAAATTATTCGAATTATTAATAAGTTTATCACTATCATTTCTCCCCCCCCTTTGTCGAAGCAAAAAGGTTAGAACAAGTCTTTGAAGAAGAGAATAACTGGACTTTCCTAGTAGCTCCCCTTGGTGCTTACTCCTCCTTGCTTTGGGCACCAAGTGAGAGAGCTATGGTGACATGCTACACAAAGGTTAGAAGATAGAAAAGAAACACCAATGTATATATGTGCACTACCTACTAACTAACTTGAGAGTGAGGAAGAAAACAAATCCCAAATTAGAAGTAATTATTTGCTAAGTATGTCCAAAGAGTGTGTGTTGACAACATCAAAGTTCAATTGGTGGAATAAAGGAAGAGAAGAAACATCCAAACCAATCAAAATGATTAAAATGTCAAGGGGTTAAAAATTTAGAATGTATGGAATCACCTATAATTAATTGTAAATTTTAACCACGATCAACTCTTTAACAAATGTGTGAAAAAGAATTAGCGGGAAAGAGATAACACACATAACATTCATATTACACAAAATATGAAAGAACATACAAGAGAAATATTCATACACGCAATATGAATATTTAATGCAAAAAATATAGAAAACCACAAAGCATAAACTACTCTAGTAGTGATAATCTTCCAAGATTGCTTAAGATTTATTGACTCAAACAACTAAAGTACAAAATGTGCCTTAGTTGGAAAAGAAAGACGACGAGGCATCATTCGAAGTTTTGTTCACGAGAACGAAAACTTTGAGAGGAGGTCGAGTGAGGAGTAATTCAAGGAAATTTAGCTTGTCATAAACATGAGCAAGTTCAATTTGTTGAAATCAACAACAAGCACACGACGATCCATGATGCAAAACAAAGTCGTTGGATGGGGGAGGTCCATCAAAATGAGAGTTTGGTGGAGAGAAAGATAATGGATAAGAGATGTTTTCACAATGCCTAGTGAGATTTGGGAAAGAAGATAGGTCACTGAGTTATGGAGAGTTCAAAGGTTTAGGTGGTGGTGGAAAAATTTCCTTTTCTCTGGTAATTGGATTAATAGGGTAAGTCTCATTTCAATATTTGATCGGAGAGAAAGAAGAATTATTTGAGGGTTTTGGAGAAGAGGAATCATGAGTATTCTTGTTCTTCTTGATCCAAATGGGTCAAACCGAGATTTTCGGTTTCATTGAAAGCTTAGAAGAAGAAGCTTTAGGTTGAGACGATTGTGACAAAGATATGTCAAGGTTAGGAATGGAAGAGTTAGGCATTGTGAGGGATGAAGAGAAGAACTCCCAGAAGAGAAGAATTTAAAGAAAGTAGACAAGGCAAATATTTGAAATGAAAACAAAAGGTTTCAGGGAATGTTTAGCCAAATTAGGTAAACAAGGAATCTTAACCAAGACAGTGGTCAAAGAAGAAAGACCAAAAATAAGCCAAAAACGGTTTTGTTGTATGCGGTTTATATTTTGTCACCCTTTGTCAAGACACTCTTTGTGAGTATGTTGCTTTTATGCAATCCTAGCATACTCTAATGCTAAAAGAGGTAAAAATCCAAGATTTGCAAAATTATGAAAGAGTGTTATTTTTCTTTAAAACCTTTAAAAATCATGGTTTAACGTCCACTTTACGCGGCTTCATAGCTAGTCGCGCGGCTCCATATCGATATTATATAACATTTTGATCCAATTTTGAGTCAAGTTTTAGAGGTCGTGATAGATTTAGGTTCAATTTAAATAAATTGAGGTTGATTAATGTGACCACATATGTTGAAACACATAAAACTAAACCCATAGAACATCTTCATGAAAAACTCATGAAGGAAAGGAAATACAAGAAAAGAAATAACAACTAACTAATACAAAGTTAGCTTAAACTAGTTCTTGATAGCATAGTATTCTTTGGCTTGACTTTCTTTAAAAGCATTTGATTTTGAAAATCATCATTCATCTCCTAGGAGGAGGAGACATGGAGAACAAGGTAAGCAAGAAATCATGCAACCTCTTATGAAGACCTAGCATCTCCAACCTTAGGTTTTGAATGATGTAGTTGTTATAGAGACAACATGGGAAATTAGCACCATGAGCTTCTAGAAAACCAAAGAAGTAAGGATCACCTATGAAGTGAGAGATAGGAATGCCCGAAAGAGGAGCATTAGTGTTTGAAGGAGGAGGAGGTGGCGGAGGCATAATGTCCAAAAACGATATGGGTGAATTGGGTGGATTTGGTGGGGTGAAAGGAGAGGTAATCAAAGGCTCATCATTCACAAAAGGAATGCTTTGAAGAGGTTGAGGTTGATTGTTCACATCCAAGGGAGGAAAAGGTGTGAAGGGTGATGACAACTCATTCATTCTAGATTGGAATAATGATGAGGTAGAACCATGTGAATGGTTGGTACCATGAGTTGAGTTGGTCTTGCATGGAGCAAGAGGTGTTGAAGGTGATGAAGAAATGAGAATGGGAGAAGTATCATTTTTAGGTGCATGATAAAAAGAAGAAGAACCAAGTTTAGGTAACTTGATCTTGATTTTGAGGTTTCTTTTGGAAGAGGAAATTTTGGGAGAATTAGATGTTCTAGTGGACACCATGGTTGTGAGTTTAGGTTTAGAGAGAAGTTGAAGGGATGAAGAACACAATCAACAAGAGAGGGTTTAAGAAGAGGAATGGATGATCCAAACTAGTAATGGGTTAAAATCATTTTAGGTGAATAATGAAATTAGGTATCCTAGTTTAGGAAAGTGTAGTTTTTTTTTGCAATTTTTTTATCAATGTTTACACAGATTAAGAAAAACAATGTAAAGCAAAGATTCTGTCAAAATAGTTGCTGGCGGTTCCTTATGTAGGGTCGCGGTTTGATATCGATAAAGAATCGCGGGAAGATAAAGAACCGCCACCAGGGGGTTAAAAAAAGTGCACTTCCTGAAGCTTTTGCTAGCCCAGATTTTATACGAAGGATTATCAAGCCAAAGTGAACTATAAATCAAAATCTAGGAAGCTAACTAACACAAAAGATGCACAAAGCTATGTAAATCAAAAGATCGATCACATAGGCAATTAGGATTAAAATACTAAGTAATCCAAACACAAAGTATTAGTTAATAAACATAACATCCTAAAAATAAAGATAAAGGAAATAAAGTTCAACAATCCAAACATGTTCACAAACATGTTAACCATGATAAACCAAAGCTTCACTTCTTCTTTTTGCCAAGTCCCTTGATCAATTTGCTTATGCTCTTGAACGATCCTCTTGACTCCACTCGATGATCATACAACTCACCTTGGGTTTTAAGATTGGCACGATAGACATCCTCAAGTCCAAAGTTATCCGGAAGTCTACTTGTAGCAAAGTGAGGAGGAGGGATAATTTCATCTAAGCCGTCCATGAAAGTGTCCATGGATGGGTGGGAGTCACTCGAAGAGCCAACGTGAGTACTAGTGCCTACGCCACCACCATCACTTGGTGGCATATCAAAGTCCTCATCATCGGACTCTTGTGGATCGTACTTTCTCAAACCTCGATCACTTATAGGCTTTCGTGGTTGTACCTCTTGAATAGGTAGCATAACTCGTTTGACCGCATGAAAGCAAGGAATGTTGATGTCGGGATAGTCTTCACCAACCTTCTTAAGAAGGCGAGTAAGGAGCATGGCATAGGGAAGGTATGTTTTGGGTTTGGAAATAGCATAAGTGATTCGTCGAGCGATAAAATATGTGATATTGTACTTGGTGTTGGTAGCGATGCAACATAACATGTGTGCCATACACTTCAGAATATGATCCCGGTTTCCACCAAGAAAAAACACATTTTCCCTAAGGATGTCGGCTCATAGGCCCATACAATCATTAAGGTCGCTTAAGAGAACCTCATAGCGTTTCACCCGACGCTTGTTCGAGTGGAGGCTTCTTACAACGTTTCCACTACGCTCTTTACAAATTACATCAAGGATGAAGTCAAGGTCAATCTCTTCATTTTCATCTGGAGCACGGTCGAAGGGTTCAAGGAGACAATGAAGCTTCCATTTATTCGTAAATCGACAAGTGCCACTAAATGGAACACGAAGAGCTTGACCAAAGTCTTCAAGAGAGAGTTTAATGAGTCGAACTTCAATGATGAACCTAACATATACTCTATCGTTATCATAAACGAGAGAATATGTGCCGAATAACTCCAAAATAAATTCGGGATATATATCCTCCTTGATGTTCAACAAACAATCAAACCCGATTTGTCCAAACATCGACTAAGTATATATATAACCCTCAATATCCTCTTGGACAACTCTACCTTCTTGAAAGCAATTGTTTTGGAGTGAGGAGTAGGTGTTTGCAAGTTGAGGGGATGGACACATTTCGGCTAGGTTTGGCATATATTGTTTAGTGTATTCATGATCTTGTTGATATTCCGAAGGCATGATTAATACCTAAATAAGCACAAAAATATTTCTCCAATCACTCATTTGTTACATATAAACCAAAAAATCAAAAAGATTAGAATGTGTTTCATTAATCTATTGACAAACAAAGGATTAATCCTTATCATTCTCATGTTCACAATGTACCCAATTCATCATTGACAATAACATGTTAACTATGTAAAATCAACAATGAACTTGAACATTGGTTTTTCAAAACAAAGTTTTTAGGTAAGAATTTAACAATGCCATTACCAACTTGTTCATGGGTTCATATCAATTCCATCAATTAACCAAAATTATTAAGCCAAAATTCGGATTGTTCTACAAGTGGGTTTTAGTTAAAGCTCAATGAATATGAACCTAAGAAATCATAGTATAATCACTATGTCAACTCATATTCCTAGTAAGGTTCTAATTCAATATCAATTTTAAAAAGTCCCAATTATTAATGTATGAACCCTAGAACAAATTAGATGAAATTGAATGATATGACTTACAAATAATTGATCTTGGATGAAGGATGAGTGAAACCCGCAAATTGGAATCAAATTATCTTGAGTGATTGAAGGTTTTGAAAGTTCAACAATGGTGGAAAATAGGGAAATTGTCGCCTCTATTGGAGAAAATAGAGAAGGTTTATTTGAAAATGATTTTTATTAAAAACCTGCCGCTTTAGTCAAAATCTCTTACCGCGGTTCTTTATTGATAAGGAACCGCGTGTTTGAGTCGCGACATATAAAGAACCGCCTACAGTGGTGAGTTTTTATCAAAGAAAATCAAAGAATTTTTCAAAACCAAATTTTTCTAAAATCCTTAAAATATGTCCTAAGCCTTTAGGAAATCATTGGACCACCACAACACTAGGTAATAATGCCTTAATGAAGGATTACAAGTTGAATCGAGATAGGAAAAGACCAAAACGGACAAACGACTACTCGTAGCAAAGAAGCAAATAGGAGATAAGTCAAGGGGAGTGAATCAAGACCAAGAATAATGCTCAAGAAACAAATGACAATCTTCAAATCGAGCAGACGAATAGCTTCTGTCATATATAGTGGTTTAAGACGTGCCTTTCCGGCGAAAGTCTAAACGGCTAGGGTTGTATTAACTCTCGGTGGGTTTTGAGTGTACACAGCCGAGACCTATATGGTCTCGGTGGTTTTCTTTTGGTGATCAGGCCGAAACAAACCCCAAATGGGACTGTGGGTGTGACGACAGCAACAAACAACCACCAAAGGGTGTTTGGTTTGTTAGACAGAGCGTACAGACAGTAAGGGGGTGTTTGGGTTTGACAGTAGTGAAAACAGTGGGAAATATATACTAACAGTGGGAAATATATATTAACGGTGGGAACCCTAACAAAAATAGTGGGAACTTTAACAACAAAAGCAGTGGGAAAATATAAAACAGTGGGAACCACAAGGGACTACAGTGGCCGCCGGCTTAAGGCGGTGGCTACTGTTTATATTAACGTCGGCAATGGGGACCACGTAGTGGGCCCAGTTTGGTTAAACCGAGACGTGGGGGTCTCGGGCAAAGATTTAGCACGGGCTTTCGCGATCTCGCATATAATAATAAAACGAGGATCATTTTATTTCATTTTATAAAGTAGTCTTAATAAATAAATTAATCAAGTAATTTTGTTTTATTAATTTAATTATTAAAATTAAGTCGATATTCACTGATCCTTTAATTACTTATAAACACGTGATTTATTTATGATTTAATTTTCTAGAAAACTAAAGTGGGAAACCTTTCTAATTTTAGTAGTTTCTATTTGTGACAGGTTATTAGTTATAGAGATATTTTAATACCAGAATACAGTTTAATACAATAATCAGAATACCGTATATTATACAATAATCAGAAAGACAATCAGATTTTACATAAACTGTAATACAAAAATAAAATAAATTAAACTAAGAACAGATAAGAATCAGTAATAGTAAACAATAATCAGACAACTTATTTCGCGTCCCTTATTTATATAGTAACCGTGAAGTCGAAGTAGATCTTTCAGCTTTCATTCTTATTTCAATACTGGCCACGAGGTACAGATTTTCTGTCCTTCAGTAAGGACTCCCTTCTATGCATGATTAGGATTCCCCGTCTGCAGCCAAATATTTTCCCAGTATGTATTTTAAGCTTATCAGTAATCATTTTATAACTAAATAAATTGCCTGAGCTTTATATACAAGCATGACCAATTGTGTACTAGTTACGGAGGTACCGTAACCATGACACTAGAGGCATCGGTGTCATGACTCTTCTGCGGGGGAGTGGTTTCTCGCAGCGTCCCATTTATTCAGCTTGGCCATTTTATCAGTATTATCAGTGGGGCGTATGGATGCATCCTATGCTATCAGTTTACAGTTTATCAGGTGAATGTGGTGTGTGCTCTACATCATTCACATTGGAGTTGATCCCTCCACCCAACACTTATTTATCGGTCACCCCTCTACAGCATGATGAGGTCACCCCTCCATTTATTCATGCAACAGTTGTTACAGCACATGACATATATAAGCTCTTGGAAATTAAAATACAGTAAATGCATGTTTTCAGATTTAACAGATAACAATTCAGCTTTATTATTTATAAATCAAACTTTTCAGATTATACACAGCTTTCCGCTACAACTTTACTTATCAGTCTTACAACTTCAGTATTTTATCATTTGCTTTAATTCAGTATTTCTTATCATGCTTCATATCCATTCACTAGGCGTTATGCTCAGCCGTAGTTCTTTACATGTTAAACGGCAGGTACACCAGGACTCTCTTAGGATTCTGAGAGCATGTGCATTTGGATGGAAGTTATCAAGACTTCTTACTTTATGCACTTCTTACATTATTCTGCTTATTTGGACATTGTTTAGTCCCTTCCTTCAGTATTTACTTTTCATGTTTTGAGCTTATGTTTGGATTACTGATGTTTGATTCCGGTATTTCCTTTATGGTCAGTTAATGTTTTAGGACATTTACCTTATGCTTTGATGACACGCCATAAATACACGTAACGGTCCAGTTATCCAAGTGGGGTGTGTAGAAACTAGAAGGGGGGGGGGGTTGAAAAGTTTCTAGTTCATTTTCAAAACATTTCGTTTATTCCACTGGTCGTGGTTCCTTAAATATCACCGCGGTTCCTTATCAATAAAGAACCGCGGGCTCAATAAAGAACCGCCTATAGTTGATGCCAAATATTGATACGTTGTAAACCTTGACAATCGTTTGTATCAAATTCTCGATTAAGCTTGACTAGATATGAGATGTGTTTGCAATAGATAATAACTATAAGTAAGGAAACACACAAACACATCAAATCAAGTGTACATCAAGCAATAGTCTAAACACTAAGCACATACGTATTAAGCCTTAGCTTTTCCGCAACTAAGATGTTTAGACTAAAGGATGCACACTTGACCATAATCTAAACACGAAGCACACACGTATTAAGCCTTAGCTTTTCTGCAACTTAGATGTTTAGATTATGAGATGCACACAACACACAACATATAAATACATCTATAATAGTAAAGACATAAATGTAAAGGAAAGTACCGACACGATGATTTATAGTGGTTCGGTCACGAAGCTCCTCTTCGCCCTACTCCACTCCTCGAGTACACCTTACTCGAGAGTTAATTCACTAGTCAACAAAACTCCTTTCAAGGCGGAGAAAACCATACACGTCGCTTACACAATTTCCGACACCAAGCTAGATGTCGAGTCCTAATCTTAGGTAGGACCAATCTACACAACGTTGCCCACTTCACCATTTAACAACACAAGGCTAGATGTCAAGTTCTAATCGAAAGGTAGAACCAATCTTCACAACGTTGCCCACTTCACCATTTAACGACACAAGGCTAGATGTCGAGTTCTAATCGAAAGGTAGAACCAATCTTCACGACTCTTCACTTTGAAGCTAAGTGAGAACTTCACTAGACACAACTACATCACTTTATAGTTTAGTGAGAACTCACAAGACACAACCACATCACATTGTAGTTTAGTGAGAACTCACAACTCTTACCTATTACAACTCAATAAAACACATATCCAAGTGTACACATGTAACTTGGATCTACACAACATAAATCCAAGTATACACATATATAATGGATTTACACAAGACTTAATCCAAGTATTCACAAATACAATGGATTAACACAACTAATCCAAGTATTCACAAATATATTGGATCTACACAATATTGATCCAAGTATACCCATATACATTGGATCTACACAAGATTGATCCAAGTATACACATATACATTGGATCTACACAAGACACAAATAAAAATGATGAACATGATGATCTTTATCAAGACTTCATCTTTAATCACATCACACATGTGTGAGTGATCTTCTCTTTGCACTTAAGAGGATGAGGAGATTGAAGGAGAGAATCACATCTTAAACAAGATTAATCTAAACTAACTAATCAAGGGTTTAAAGATGTTTTTGAAGAAACTGTGCAAAAAGGGTTGAAAGAAAACCTGGAAATGATCCACTATTTATAGGACAACAATGCAACGGTTATAAAGACCCGCGATTCCTTAAGTACCCCCGTGGTTCCTTATCAATAAGGAACCGCGGATTCCTTTAAGGAACCTCCGGCTTGGAGGCCGTGCATTTTTGTCCTTTAGTGGGGATATGCCATCTGGGGTAGTTAATACCCTCAAAGGATATTACTTTGGCATATGAAATATGCCAAATTCAAATTAAAGAATATTCTTTGGAATATACCTTAGGGAATATTCTTTGGAATATTCCAAATTCAAATTTCCATTTTTCTTTTTAATAAAATATTTTCTTAAAAATAAAGTTAATTAACAATTACTTTGTCACTTTGTATAAAAGTGAGTTTTAAGAAAATATTAATCCTTGATCACTTAGTTAGGTTAATGACAAGCTTATTCATACCTTGAGTGATTCATGCCGAATGTGATCTTGGAGGTGTCGAGATAAGTATACAAATGTATTCTTAAGTGATTATGAGTACCTTACCATTTTATATAATGTATTGTGAATTATACGTTTGTCGTCAACAAAACACGAAGAGATTATATCGGCTAAACATCGTAATGTTTGCACTAACAGGGTGTTATAGATTATGTGAAACCTTCTTATACACAATATGAACAAGGTATAGTGCAACTAAACTAATAATCATAAGTATAAAGAATAATGAATGTAAAGAGATAAGGGAAAGAAAGATCAAACCAAACACCGAGGATTTATAGTGGTTCGACAACGTAGCTCACTCATCGTCCCTACTCTACGCCTCGAGTACTCTTTACTCGAGAGTTCACTAATCAACAAGCTCCTTAAGCTGGAGAAACCGTACACAAAGTTGCTTATCCAATTTCCGACTTTAAGCTAAAAGTTGAGCCTTAATCTTAGCTAGGAACAATCTACACTAGTATACTTTAAGGACCAAGTATAAACCTTAGTACATACACAACTTCCAAATAGACACAACTACTTGGATCTTCACAACTATGACACAACAATGACTAAATAATATTTGATCTTCAATGGATCTTTGATGCAGACACAACACTTCAAGGATGAAAGTGTTTCTCTTTGCACTTGAAGAGGAATAGATGTGAGAAGAAAGATTCACTTCTAAACAAGTAGTAATCATCCAAATGACCAATGATTTAAGTGATTTTAGAAGTATGAAAGAATATGAAATTATATGTGCAAAAGAGGTGAAGAGAAAATATGAGAATGGTCCACTATTTATAAGACAAGGCTCCAACAACTATATCTTCCCGCGGTTCCTTATCGACAAGGAACCGCATAGCCACTTAAGGAACCGCCGGAGTAGACTCCGCTCCTTTTTGTCTTTTAGTGGTATGGTTCGAATATGGTGATTAAAATATCCTGAAAGGATATTCCAAACCAAGATAGAATATGTCATTTTTAAATTTCAAATAATTAATTTAATAAAACATTTTCTTAAAAAGAAAGTTTAATAAAAACTTGTCACACTTAATAAAAAATGAGTTTTAAGAAAAGATTAAATCCTTGATCACTTAATTATGATGAGTACTTGTTTGTACATACCTTAAGTGATAATGGTAGATATGAAAAATACTTGAACTCAATAATTTGTTTTTTGTTGTTTTTGTAAATGCTTGTTTTTACATGTTGTCGTAATCAAAACAAAGCAAGACCGAAAAATGCAAGTAACGTTTTTAGGCATCATTGCATTAACAGATAAAATGATGCCTAATATGTTGTTTCTCTCTTCTGCAAATGTAGACTATGTGAATACAACAAAGAGCATGTATTGATGTTGCAATTGCTCGATTTGAGCAAAGCACAAGGACGTGCACGTGTATGTGTAAGGATAAAACGAAGTCGCCGTCGTGGCCCATGAAATTGTCTTACAAGAGAAAAGTATATTTGGTTGAAAATGAAAAAATTGATTGCAGAAGAAGAATATGAGTTTCAATAATAAGATGTTTTGGTTTTAATTATAAATTCAATAAACTATTTTATTTTTGTATCTTTTATGAATAAGTGTTTTAATCATAAATGGTTATATTTTATTTGAACAAGTGTTTAATCATTATTTGTATGGTCTTAAAGAGCACTATTTATTATTTTATGAACAAGTGTTTAATCATTGATTTAGCAGGTTGCTTGTTTTAATAATGAAATTAGCAGAACCTTTGTTTAATCTGTAACTTTTTAGTATAATATATGATAATGTATTATCATATATGATACTCATAAAAAGGTTTTTTTTATTTTATGAAAAAATGTTTAATCATGAATATGACACTCTTTGTTCAATATGTGAGATTTTTTATTGAGTATCATACATGATATTCCTATCATATATGATAATGGACTATTGTATATAGAAAAATTTAAGAGTTACATGTATTATCATATATAATACTAAAAGAATGTAAAAACTATGCTTCAGAAATATGATAAAAAACTTGAATAAAATAACAACATTATCCAAAAATTACATCTACAGATGTTTTGTCATTTTCATATTCAACATAAATGAAATTATTGAGTAGCATTACATATTTAAACTAATACATCACCATACATAAATTACTAAGAGATAAACTATTCAAATGTTTGAAACAATGGATGTTGATATCAATCATTAACATTTTTGCACTTGGTGCTCTTCTTTCATACAGTTGATCTTGTTATTTCAGTCAAGAATTCAATGTTCCACTTCTTGGCCTTCAGATGATTGAGTTATTCAAAATGTATTGAAAACAACTTTCACTACACAAATAAACATAATTGGTTTTAGTTTCAACAAGATTATCTTATATCATATATTACATAAGTTAAATTTTAACCACATTATCATATATGATAATATATACAACTAACTTTTAATTACCCACCGGGATATCATATACTTGCTTGTATTTGTTTTCAAGCACATTATCATATTAATATATATGATACCTCAATGTATCATATATGATATATGGAGGTATCATATATGATACATCTGTTCAACATAGCATACAATTTCAGCATAACTCTCCTAATAAGCTTATTTACATAACTCACTTTATGCTTATACTATACTTTTAACAAACTCTATTTATAAGCTTATTCATATAACTCTATTCAAATTTGTAAGCTTATTCATATTAACCTTAATTATAACACATCATAGAAGCTTAATTATACCATATCAAATAAGCTAACATATCCATAATCACATAAACATAAGCTGAAAAATAATACACTGATAATGTAAAAAAAACTATCATCTTATCCATATCAAATCTAACTAGTATATTAATTCACATCAAATAAGCTAAAAAAAGATCATGATGATGTAACCTGGTGTTAACAAACTGTCGATGGAGATGATTAATTAAAATGAGATGATGAGATAATAGGTCAAGGATGGATTGAAATATGATTCTTAGATCGGGGGTTATAGATTAAAGACGTGTTTGTGTGTGTTTTTACGTGTGTGGATCCGACGAAAAGATGAGGGTGGGAGGGATTTTGGGGGTGGGGTAGGTGGGATGTGAAAAGACCAAAATGCCTTTCTGATTTTTTAATTAATAAAAGTGAAATTAATATTGACTTTTAATATTTGGTGGATGGAAGGTGGGGATTGGTTTCCCATGTATCCAAGGGATACAAAGGTATCCAATATAATTCTTCTCATTATTTAATGGTGGATATTAATCTAATATTTAAAAAAAAACACGAAAGAAACATTTTTTTGCCAAAATGTCGAAACTTTTAAAAAATTGAACGAAGAGACTAAAGTCTTAAATTTTAGGAACTAATTTTTATAACTATTTATATTTCACTAGTGATAAAACAATGAAACATCACTAAGCAATGAATATTGCTAGTGATGTTTCGCTATAATATGTTTATTAAATATCAATATCGATATTTTATTGCGTTATTATTAGTGATATTTCATTATTTTTTTATCACCAATGAATATCACAAGTGATAAATATTTTTCGTCAAATTTATAAGTTTAGCCATTCCGCATTTTTTTAATATTTTTTGAACATTTTGGCAAAAATGATATTTTCATGTTTTTTATACAATTTAATCTTTAGTAATAAATGGTTAGAATTAGTCTCGTAACCGGTTGTGGTTAAGATCGAGCTAGACAAAGATCGAAAATGAAAATTAAATAGACCGTGGATCGGCTTCTCGATTTCGTTCGATTCACGGTCTATAGTGCTCAACCCAATCCATATTATCCTAACCTTGTAGTTTGCACACAATAATTAGAAACTAAAAGTATGTTTAGTTGGAGAAAAATATCCCACTTTTTTTTTAAAAAAATTATTTGGAAATGGAAAAATGAAAAACTTGTTTAGTTGTATTTTTTTCAATATGTTAAATTTTTTATTTTCCACTTTTGAATGAAAAACTAAAAAACCTCCTTTTACCCTTTTTTATTTTTTATTTTTCATATAAACACATTTCTTTATTCGAAAAAAAAGGAAAATGAAATTCTATCTAAACAATTTTTCAAATTTCCAACTCTTTTCTAAAAAAATAATCATTTCCTCCTTTGGAACTTTAGAAACAAAAATTTCTCAAAACTTTTACACAACTAAACGACACCTAACTTTTTAAAATACGCCAAAATTTTCGATATTTTAAATTGTCCACAATTGACATGACCTTACTATTTCAGTTTGGTATATTTATGGTAAAATCTTTTTCTTTAGACTTATTTTAAAAAAAAAATGTTATTTTAATAATTAATAAATTTTTATTTTTATGTAATGAAAATTTTTTAATTTTTTTTTCTTATTTGATAAAAGTTTTAAAAAAAATAGATGTAAAAAAATAAAATAAAATTATAGGTATCAAATTTGTGAAAAAAATTAAAAAGAGGTTGTAATAAATAATAGTTTAGTAGTTAAATTTTAAATAAATTAAACAGTGTTAAGTGAAAATTACAAATTTTCATCTTTTTTCAATAAGTTTAAAAAATTACAAAATACCCATTGTACTTTATAATATAATAATATCGCAATTTCAAAATATCAAACAAGTTTTTTTATATATCATAATATTATAAATTAAAAAATTAAATTAAATTTGATTTATTTGTAATCTCGTACGTGCACGAGATGTAAAAAGTTATAATTAGAAAAGATTAAAAGTATTTTATTATTTTACCTATTTTATAATTTAAATATGTTCTTAAACTGTTAAGTGTTAAACCAAAAAAATATACAATCGCGACGAACATTTAATTAGCTTTCTATAGATATGCACTATGATATACTTAAAGAATTTTTTTTCTTTTTTCTTTCGTTGTTTTTGGAATTTACGTAAAATATCATACTACGTATATGATAAAGTGTTTCATCATTTATGATATGGTGCTTGATTACAACTTATTATTAAATAATATATATGATAAGTTATATCATATATAATACTGGTGTTACTATCATAAATGATATTTAGTATCATATATGATAGTTTTCTACAACGAAAAGAAAAACGTGGAAAAAACGAATTATTTTTTGTCAAAAGTATATTATATAGCATATCTGTAGAAAAATAACTAAATGCCCGTCATAATAGTATATTTTTTTTTCGTTTAATGATTAACGTTTTAAAAAATATTAATTTTTGAAAAAAAAGAAGAAACTGAATTTTGGATTTAATCTTATTTATTAATTAAGATGGAGATTAGTCCATTTTATCATTAGATGCCAAAGTAAAATATTCAGTTTTATCTTTATTTACTTAAAAACTAAACAACAACCCCGCGCACATTAGCCTCCCCCATTCAAAAAAACCAATTTAGCGCGGGAGCGCACATTAGCCCCCAAATTCCAAAAATTAACCCGCCCTTTAAATACCCCCAATCCCCCAATCATTTCAATCTCACTTTCACTTTCACCCCCATTTTCACACACACACAAAAACACACACTATTTTCACACACACACACACACACAAAACAGACAGTTAATCAGTTAGCGTAACCATGGCGGACGATAAGCCGATCAACGCCGTTCGACGTAGCTTAAAGCGAAAACTAGAAGACTCGTTCGTCGTCGTCGATTCAGAAGAAGATCAATCATCATCATCATCATCTCAACAGCAGCAACAGGATGATGTGTTGATTGAAATCCGTGAGTTAATTGAAGTATTGGAGGCTAATTCGTCAGATCGTGCCCTAATTAAACGATCTATTCAGATTCTAACCGAGTTCGCCAAAAACGGTATAAATCTGCCTTATTATTCGTCGTTGTGTATAAATTGAATGTTATTAGTATACTGATTAGTTTTTTTATCCGAGCTTGCGAAAAACGGTGTAAAATATATAAAACACAAATTAAACAGTTATTTGTATCATTTTGTGTGATAGTTGCGTGTTATTAGTATACTGATTAATTATTATACTGATTAATAATTAATCCGAGCTTGTGAAGAACGATATAGTTTTATATAAGTTTGTGAATTAGTTGTATGTTAATAGTGCGGAGTGTTGAAGTTTGAGTTTACTGATCAGTTATTATTATCCGAGCTTGCGTCTAAAATATATATAAAAACATAAATTAAACCGTTATTTTTATATCATTTTGTGTAATAATTGCGTGTTATTAGTATACTGATTAATAATTATCCGAGCTTGCGAAAAGCGATATAAATTTATATAAGTTTGTGAAGTAATTGTATGTTAATAGTGCGGAGTGTTGAAATTTGAGTTTACCAATTAGTTAGTATTAATTTTGTGTAATAATTGCTTGTTATTAGTATACTGATTAATAATTATCCGAGCTTGCGAAAAGCGGTATAAATTTATATAAGTTTGTGAAGTAATTGTATGTTAATAGTGCGGAGTGTTGAAATTTGAGTTTACCGATTAGTTAGTATTAATTTTGTGTAATAATTGCTTGTTATTAGTATACTGATTAATTATTATCCGAGCTTGTGAGGTATAGTTTTATATAAGTTTGTGAACTAGTTGTATGTTATCGGTGCTGAGTGTTAAGATTTGAGTTTATTGATGATGATTATTGCGGGAGCTTGCGAAAGACTGCATAGTTTTGTTTTATTATCTTCTGTTTGAATTTGTATAAAAGAGGTATTGTTTTTGTGTATGGAGTGTAAAATTTGAGTATACTGATCGATTATTATTGGAGCCTGCAAAAAACGGCATATATTTTGATTATTATTCAATTTTATATAATTTTGTATATTAATTGCGTTTTATTGAGTATATTGATTAGTTATCATCCGAGCTTGCAAAAAACGGTTTTAAGTTGTATTATTATGTTCTGTTACTCAAATTTATAGAGTTTTTGTACATTAGTTGCGGTTTTTTGGTGCCTGATTTGTTATTATCTGAGTTTGCAAAAATCAGTATGAATTTGTGTAATTATTCAGATTTATATAGTTTGTATATTAATTGCGTGTTATTCGTGCGATGTATCTTATTAGATTCTATTAATCTAATTTATATAATTTATTGTGTATAAACTGAATGTTAGCACGGAGTGTTAGAATTTGAGTATATTGATTACTTATTGTACGAGCTTGTAAATAACGGTTTAATTGCGTGTTAACGATACCAAGTGTTACATTTTGAGTATACTGATTACTTATTATCCAAGGTTGCAAAAAACGGTATAAATTTGTATTATTATGTTTTGTTACTCGAATTTATATAAGTTTCGTATAGTAATTGTATGTTATTGGTATGGAGTGTTAAATGTTAAGTTTGTTGATGGTTATTTATTATCTGAGCTTGTAGATAGCGATATAAATTACGTGTCGTTTTTGAGTTTAATTTTTGTGTAATAGTTGCATGTTATTAGTATGAGCGTGTAAATAACGGTATACATTCATGACGATATCTTTCGAGTTTATTAGTTTATGACAGGTTAGTTTGATTTTGTACTGTTTTTTTGTTCTTATTCGAATTTATATAGACATGTATGTAATTGTGCAGGTGAATATCGTATATTAATTGAATGTTATTAGTCCTTGTAATGAACTGTGAATATATTGATTATGATTAATGTTTGAGCTTGTAAATACGAATATGTTATGGTTAGTTTGATCTTGTATCGTGTTTGAGTTTATCAGTTTATGTTGTGTTAGTGAGTTCGTATAGTTTTTCGGTTATTATTATTAATTCTTTTGTAGATAATGTTGTGTGTAATTGTGCTGGTGGATTTCGTATAAAATTTCGAGTATGCGTTTTGTGTTAATCTGATGCTGTTTTGCATAATTATCTGTTAGATGTAGGTTTTTGTAAAATATGTGATTCTGTTGCTGTGTTGTTAGTGGATTAGTATTTGCATGATCCGCTAAAATTTCGATCTCACGTTATTAGTACTGATTTGTTATTGTATCGATTTTGTGGATATTTTTTTTGTAGTTAATTGTTTTTTGTAATTGTGCTGGTGAGTTTTGTATATTAAGTGCGTGTTGATGTTAGTATTAGACATCAATATACATCTGTGTTAAAGTGATTTAGTATTAGGTGTTTGTAAATTATGTTGTTATGATTTTGTATCGTTGTATAATTTTTGTAGTTGAGGTGTTCTATGTAATTGTCCTGGTGTTATGAGTATCAATTCCGTGTTAGTACTATATAATATATCTAGTATACATTTATGTTACATGTGCGGTTGCAGAAAAAGCGGCGTAAGTTTGTTATGCTATTTTTAGTTAACTTATTAATGATGTTTTAATTTATGTTTTTGTGTATATATAATGAAGTTATTGTGTTAGATTCAGGTTTTTTTTGATATATGTTATTGTGCTGATGTAGTATCTGAATGATCTGTTACATTTTTAGTACATGCTGCGTTAATGTGATTTTATTTCGTTTTTTTGTATATCTCGTGTAGCTATCGTTTTAGATTGAGTTTCACTCAAATTTCGTTCTTGTGTCGATGTGGTTGGCATTGTTTGTTACATATAATCTTCGTAGTTATTGATGTAGTTTTTTTTCTCCTGTTGAGTATCAGATGACACTTTGTCTTATTGTGGTTAAGTTGGATGATTTTTGGTTATAGCTAATGTCTTCTCTCTATTGTTTTATGTTTTTGTAGAGGATAATGTGAACTTGCTCATCGGATGTGGTATTGTTCCAGCACTGGTGAAGCATCTTCAAGAGCCACAGTGGCCAAATGAGTCTGTTATTGGTTTTGATGAGTTTCTTACTAGTTCTAGGCCGTTAGAGCATGAGGTGGAGAAATGCAGTGCATATGCTATTGGGCTTCTTTCCATTCAGGTACTTATACCTCTACATATCTTTGTGACCTATGTACTGATACATAGATTTGTTTAAATGGGACTATTGGTCTGAATACGTATACTTTGAAGTTATAACCTTGCAAATTGTTATAGAGTAGTATCCTAAACTGAAAGACTGTTTGATAGGAACACTGTCATTGATGGTGATAGATTGTTTGCAATGATTGTCTAGAAACTTATCCTTAAACATAAGCCATTAGTGAGTTCTACTCCCACTACTATGTACTGTTAGAGCAAATAGTTATCAACTCTACTTGGATTATAATATGGAAGTTTTGTAACTGTTCCAGTAAGTTTGTCGTATTTGCTGTGAGTGGGTGAAAGTAGAACTGGAGGACATAACTTTGTTGCTATTGACAATAGCGACTGAGGTTCTTTGCATCAATGAGGTACAAATAAAAGGCTTGGGCTATCATTACCGAGGAAGAACCTTTGCAAAACTTAACGCTTAACATGCTGCCATAGAATATGTATAGGTTACAGCTTATTAGGCACATTCGTCATCTGTCATTTTGTGTTTATATCCCTGTCAAATTTCTTTGTAACTTACCATGGTTTTTATAGTAAAGTGGTTATAAGCCACGTTAACACAACCGCTGTTGGTAGGTTATTATGGCTCTTCTAATTGCAAATAGTTCATTTCTTGTATTGTTGAGAGGAGAAACCTCTTAGAAAAGTTAATCCTGTTTAATTACAGAAATTGGGTCAAACTTGTTGCTGTGAGTGTGTGAACACATATTACATGCTCCTTGTTTTTGCAGGAAAAACTCAGGAATAGATCTGATGTCTTTATTTATTGAAAGTTATTGTTGAAATCTTTAAAATTGTAATAACCTGTACATTTTTACTGAAGAACTAAACCAGTGACGTGCATTGTTAAACAGCCTGAGCATCAACAACTCATAGTTGATGCTGGAGCCCTACCTCATCTTGTAGCTCTCCTTAAAAGGCACATTGATTACGGAAATTCTCGAGCAGTCAATGGTGTCATAAGAAAAGCAGCTGATGCCATCACCAACCTTGCTCATGAAAATAGCAGTATCAAGACTCTTGTCAGGTTAGTTTTCTTTTTTGCTTCACAGTTGCAAATCATGTATTTTAGTACTTTCCTCTCACCACATTTTTTTTGTAGGGTTGAAGGTGGCATTGCTCCTCTTGTTGAATTATTAGAATTCTGTGATGCAAAAGTGCAAAAGGCTGCAGCAGCGGCCTTGCGTACATTAGCTTTCAAAAATGATGAAAACAAAACCAAGGTGACTATTATGTGAGTCAAGTGAACCTGTTTTTGAGATCAACAGTTATATTTTATATAACGTATTTTTTGCAATATATGCAGATAGTGGAGAATAACGCTCTGCCCACTCTCGTTTTAATGCTTCAATCAGAAGATGCTGGCATACACTATGAAGCAGTAAGTACTGTACCATTTCTCAAAAAATGAAACAGTTTCTATAGTTTATGTAGCTTGGCCGTAACTTCTGAATGATTTCTTAGGTTGGTGTAATTGGCAATCTTGTTCACTCATCCCCAGAAATAAAGATTGAGGTTCTTCATGCTGGAGCATTGCAGCCTGTAATTAAGTTGCTCAGGTACAGTTGCTCTTCTTTGCTATTATGGCTATGTTGTTGATCACTACAGTTTTGAGGATTTGGTAGAAAGTTGGAAAACTGATGCAGTTTATGGAAAACAAATGTCATGGTAATGGTGGTTTGGGTTTAGTTTCTATTGCAACCTGCAAGGTTGTGCTACTTCTAAAAAAACTGCAGTCAAGTTTGTTGCTACAATGCTTTGTTATCTATTTGTATGCGTGTATGTCCATGGTGTATACCTAGTATAACATGTACCCTTAATGCACATAGAAAGTGTCTTGGGATGGTAGAGAGCCTTTCCTAAATTTACTGAAGTTACTATTTCTAGTTTAAGCTAACTCGCAGTTGCTTTTTTGCAACCTCACTTCATCTTGTTTCTTACTTTTTAATGTCTTACTTTTTTTTGTTATAGTTCAACCTGCTCAGATAGCCAAAGAGAAGCTGCCTTACTTCTTGGACAATTTGCTGCTGCTGAAAATGACAGCAAGGTTGCTTAAACTGTTACTTTATTGTCCACCTTTAGTAACACGTTAACTAACAAAAAAAATGATTTTACTGATCAACCACTTTCTATTGGTTATCATTTTTTTTTTCTCTCTTTAGTTGTCCATCTGCCATAATAACCAAGGCAATTCTTTGCAGGTACATATAGTTCAAAGAGGTGCTGTTGGTCCGCTACTTGAGATGTTGAAGTCCCCAGAAGCTCAACTAAGGGAAATGTCAGCTTTTGCACTTGGAAGGTTGGCACAGGTAAGCATGTATTAATTTATATTTTTTCATATGATGTCAGTCTCTGCAACATTTCTAGATTCTCAGCTTAGGGTAATTTCAGTTCTTATGCTGTAGCATTAAATGTTCTGAGATATGTTCTTTTACTTGATTCATAATTATGAATCAGATCCTGTTTAGGTTCGTAATTTTTTCATCACAGCTGTTTTAGGCTGTGATTGTCAAATTGCAGTTTCATGTCGTTTATAAGTTATTGAACTCTCATGTTTTGAGTTTCGTGCTTGCTAAATGTTTCTCATATTACCAGGACACACACAACCAAGCTGGTATTGCCCATTGTGGTGGCATTGTTCCATTGTTGAAACTTCTTGAAACTAGAAATGGCACTCTGCAGCACAATGGTGCGTTTACTTTGTATGGTCTTGCGGATAATGAGGTAACCTTAATCTGTAACAAGCATAAGAGTTTATATTATATCTGCTAGCAAAACCTATGAACTTATTGTATATCCTTTTGTAGGATAATGTTGCTGATCTTATAAGCCTTGGTGCTGTTCAAAAGCTGATGGATGGTGAATTTGTTGTTCAAGTAAGTTTTTGACAACTGATGCCTTTCTGCAAACAGTTTTTTGTTTGTGTTTTATTGTTTTAAACAAGTTATTGCCTCTTTGTTTTTTCAGTCTTCAATTTAAATATCATACTTTTTTATTTTAAGATCCATCTTTAGTCCCTTACCTAGTTACTTATGGGACAAAACACTGATTTATGTATGGTTTATGGTATTTGTGCAGCCAACTCGGGATTGTGTTGCAAAGACTTTGAAAAGGATGGAGGACAAGATTAATGGAAGGGTAATTCCTAATTAAAATTCTATATGCTACTTTAAAGTTCATCTCTGTGATATATATTTTTCTAGACTGTTCTCAGAGGTGTGAACATAATGGCTAAATTATCTTGCAATCCTTTTGCTTGATGTGTTCATATCCCTGTGTTCCGGGAATCCAACAAACATACAGTATGTATGAAAGAATAGCGAGCTGAGAGACAAATAGTTTAGCTGTTTCTGGATATAAATAAAGAGAATATAGACCTCCTGACTGTGTAGTTACTATGCGATAAACCGTAGATTGTTGTATTCAATGCTAAAGAACCTTGATTTTGGTTATCATTGATCTCAAATAGGTGAAAATGTTTTTAGCTATAATGGAAAGGGTTGAAAGTCACTGAAAGCTGTATTGTAATATAATAGCTATTATAATCATAGTTGATGCATTGATTGTTTAATAATTGGACTAAAAATTTGTAACCTGTTCAACAAACCTGTTTTGCCCTTCTACAGCATTCATAATATATATTGTTACATTCTGGCGTCACCTGATAATGTATCGTTATTTTCCTAGCAGGTATTGAGCCGTTTGTTGTACAAGATGCATAATGCTGAGAAAATTGTTCAAAGACGAATTGTCTTGGCTCTTGCTCATCTCTGTTTACCTGAAGACCAGGAAGCAATATTTGTCGATAATAATGGTAAGTTGTGCTGGCTAATTACTCCAGACAACTTTTTCTTTGTTTGGTTTGACTGGCAAATTACACATTTTACTTGTACAGGAGTCTGATGTTATGTTGTTTGATTAATATAAACTTTTCAGGACTTCATTTACTTTTGGAGCTGTTACAATCAGTTCACTTAAAGCATCAAGCAGATGCTTGTGCCGCTTTGTGTAAATTGGCTGAAAAAGCTACATCAGCTTCTCCCGTTGATGCAGGACCATCATCTCCGATATCCCAGGTTAGGCCGTTTGGCTTTTCTGTCTTCTAATTAGTGATTGTTATTGTTGATCAAAGATTAGTTTTTGAAATTGCTTTGAACACTGTACTGAGTTTGGCTGTACATCACAAGTGACTTAAGTAAAGTATGTTATCCGTTAAATGAGCGAGCTATGTCATGGGTTTTGACTGTGAAATGCTTTTGTGGCTATAAAATGGAGAAGTAAAGGTTGAGCTAACTACTGAAAAATATTTATGTATTTTTCACTCTTGGCTGATATATGCACTTACCATAATCTACAATTCGTTTTGTAAAATAGTAAATACAGGTCTATCTGTTTGCATGAGTGGTTAGAAGAAAAAATGTTGCCTATATTGGTAAAATGTAAATAGTACATGGCGTTATCTTTAGATCTCCTTGCATGATATAATCTTATTAAGAAGCAGTCCACACCTGAAGTAAATCTTGCTGCAGGTATACTTGGGCGAGGAGTATGTGAACAACCCTAGGCTTTCTGATGTAACTTTCATTGTTGAAGGTAGAAAACTTTTTCAACTGAAAAATATTGTGGCATTGTATTGAGTGACGTGGTGACATTCTGAATTTTTGGTATCAGGAAAACGGTTTTATGCTCACAGAATTGGTCTGCTTACTTCTTCTGATGCATTTCGGGCCATGCTTGATGGTGGTTACAGGGTTAGTAGCAATGAACTTATATGGAAATGCATAATAACGACAGCTTCCTTTTCTTTCGTTCATATAATTTGTTTGTGACGTATTGAACAATGTGTTTTTAGGAAAGAGATGCTAAAGATGTCCAGATCCCAAATATCAGATGGGAGACATTTGAGTTGATGATGAGGTATGTGTCTCATTTGTGCTCACCTGATGGATAGTTTTCTTGATAAATTTCGTGTAACTGGCAATTCCGACGCGTTTACATAATGTCTTGTTATCTGACAAACCCATTTTTCACCTTTAATATACTGTTTACAGGTTTATATATACTGGATCGGTAGAAGTAAATATGGGAATAGCCCAGGATCTTCTAAAGGCTGCTGATCAGTATCTTCTAGATAGGCTGAAGCGACTTTGTGAGTACACCATGGCACGGGTGAGTTACCCTTTCTTTTTCCGTCAACACCTGTTTTGATGTTTGTTTAGCATA
The DNA here is from genome assembly GCA_025667525.1 of Glebionis coronaria. Lineage (NCBI taxonomy): Eukaryota > Viridiplantae > Streptophyta > Magnoliopsida > Asterales > Asteraceae > Glebionis > Glebionis coronaria. The sequence continues at coordinate 555,025,720 of CM046879.1, forward strand.
TTATGTTAACATATGATTGTTTTTTCCTATTTTCTTTCTGGTAGGATATCAAAGCCGACAACTTAGCGCTCATGTACGATTTATCAGAAACCTATAATGCTGTGTCACTAAGGAATGCCTGCATTTTGTTTGTTTTGGATCACTTTGACAAGTTACATTCTGAACTATGGTATGATTTTATGCTATGCCTAAGCTTATTACCTGACAACAGTTTAGCCCCACTTGCTTAGATAAGTCTATTTGGGGCCATCGTTTACATGTAACGGGTCATATGGGTAAACTTTTCTTAAACTGAAATGGTTAAAGAGGTCAAACAAGCAGAATGTTTTCAATGCACAAAGTTTTCACAATCTTATTAAAAAAATAAATTAGAGTAATATGGTTTTGTCATCATATTTGACGCTAATTTGTTAATAATTCTAGCAAGAAAATTCTGACCCGACCTCTACATCTACAAAACATCACATGTATGGCTATCTTTTCCTTCTGCGACATGATAATAGTCGATATGTGGCTAAACTCAAATCAATCTTCCAGGTATGGCAGCTTTGTCCTCCAGATTTTGCCGGAGATAAGGAATTACTTTATGACAATACTTACCAAGCCAATGGACGTCAGCTCGCAGCAATAGTGTATTTTAAACCAATTTTTTTATTCGACTTACAAGAGAGGATGTACAGAAAGGCATTAGTTGTAATCGAAGGGATGATAGTCTCCTACAGTTAGCAGTAATGCTGAACTAAATTAGAACTGGAAGTATGCACTGGCTTATTCCTGTGCTTAATGAATCAGAAAACTTGATTTATGGTTATGTTTATGCATTATTATATTGGCATGGTTTTATATTTATCAGATAGTGAATCAAAATTGGCATTTTTTGGGGGTAAAAAACTGTGCGTGCGGTTGACCTTGAACTGTAATATTTCAGATTATTGAAAGAATGAGCACCTGTAAACAATATTCTAAGCAGTTCCAAAATCATTCGACACACTTGTGATCCTAATTTTACATAACATACAAAAAGAATTTGAATCATTCGATTTCTATTCCAATAGTCGGATGATAACTGCAGTTATCTTTGATCCTACAGGCAGCATAAATGGCATGTAGCGGCCGTTCTATATGAACTTCTTTAGCTCCACTCATCAAGTCCAAACAGTATTTTCTAAAAGAGGAAGCATTTACATACAGTCGGAAATCGATGCCAAACAGAAACTTCATCTCCAGTCTGTTCATCTCTGCTGTTGTTACTCCTCCCACTCTTGCATAATAGGCATTGTTAAAAAATCTGAATTTTAAGAAAACAAGAAAGGGGTCAAGCTTTTTTTATGACATGTCAAAACAAACAAAATAGATATGAGAAGACTTACGCTTCATCAATGAACTTCGTAGCTACCATTATGCTCGTGATTAGAAGCCGATGGACATTAAGGGAAGTCAAAATGATTTTTTCTGCTTGTATGAATCTATCCATGTATATGTATGCAACAACAAAGCAAGATGGGCTACATCGAGAGTATCTGTAGATTCGATCAACATATTGTTTAATGGTAAGTGTAGGTGCTCTCGAGCCATGAAACTCCGTTAGAATGTCTTTAGTACGCATTGCTTTTAACAATTTTTCGTTTTCTTCAATAGTTTCCTGAAGAATAGAAGAAAGCAGGGCTACAACTTTCGGTGTTCCAGGCTTTTGGTTGTTTCGACCTTTAAGGCCTAAAGTAAGGTAAATTTCATCGTCTTCGGGTGTTGAAGCTTCTATATCCAAACAAGGCTGTTGAGAAAAATGATGATTTTGCAGGTAAGTCATCATAATTCATAAGACGAAAAATCACATATAAAGAACATAAACCTATACGGCTATACCTGATACACCCAGACTACCTTAAGTTTAGTATATGCAATACAGTACAATGACTACCTTAAGTTTAGTATACTATACATGAATTACTATCAATGTTTAATGACTACTTGTCTACTTATGACATCAAACTAACATTTGTACAAACTTTAATAACTAACTAAACGCTAAACATAATTTTGAACCTATTACATGACAAGTGAGAAATGTAAGAACTTACATAGTTGTTGCTTGTACCATCCATGATACCAAATCCACTTCTTAAATCATCATTATGATATGATGAGTACTAACCCTTTACTTCAAGCAAGCATATATAAAAAGTTTTTTTATCTTGTTATATATTTTGTCATTTTGATGCTTGATATTAGTTGTCTTTTTTGGTCCCTTGACATTGAATATTCTGGTTTTTATAATATAGAATGATGATGTGTTGGATTGCAATAATGGCTTTAAAAACATATAAAGAAAGTATATATACGATAGAAATAAAATTTAGGTATGGGCGGTGGGTAGTAATGGACATGGATTATGGAAGTCGATATATGACGAACTGTCGGTGATCATATAATATCCCAATTTTGTATGAAATCAATGTAATATTTGGTGAAAACTTATTTGTACATATTATTTCATACCCAATTATTTTGTATGAAGTCGATATATGACGAACTGTCGGTGATCATATAATATCCTAATTATTTTGCTCTTGGATTTTAAGAATAATATTATTGAGAATACTTAAATTCATTAGAAGTATCTAAAACTTGTTGGAAATATTCAAATTTTTTTAAAAATGCGGATCCGATTAATCATCAATTAATCCCGCTTAAAACGATTATAAGTTAAAAGGTGGTCGACCGGCCAACTAGCGATTCATGATTTTTACAACCTTGATTTTTACTGTTAAATTGTTAGTTTTAACATTTGTTAAAATTTTATATTTAAAAATTATTATAAAATTTATGATATTTATTAACTAAATTAAATAAAAAAAAGTAAGTAATAAAAGAGTTACTAAAAGTATATTTTCTATTAAAAAAATAATTAAAATATTAAAAAAAATAATCTAAAATTATTTTTATCAAGTATTACTAAAAAAATAAAATTAAGTAATAGAGAAATTACTAAAAGCTTATTCTTAATAAAAATTTTAGTAACTTTTTTTAGTAGATAAAAAATGTAAATTTCTTTTTCTTACTTTTATATTTAATGTATTTTAATTAAAAAAAACTTATAATAAATTTAATAATTAAGTATTACTTAGTAAGCAAATATTTTTTCAAAAAGAATTAGTAAAAAAATACAGTATATAGTTTCTCTTTAAAAAAAATTCAAGAGGGCTTTTATACAATGATTGTCTATTTTATTTCCGTATGATGTTATTATAGACTACACGACAGTTGGCACATAAGGTTATATCTTGTCGGTGTTTTAAAATGTTTCAAATAACAATAAACATTACATTGGCCATGTCATGTGCAATGTTATTTTATACTTGTGTCAACTTTTAGTTGTGGCCTATAATAAATGGCGTGTTAGTAGTAGGGAACCGAATGAGTCTTGGTCATGTTAGTTCGTCTAGCTTTAATCGCTCAGATAAACGAACATGATTACTTAGAGAAAAGTTATTTTGTAGCCTTGTTTTTTGGTGGAAACCAAGGGACAAATCCTCACCCTTTATTTAGCTTTGATCTAAGAGTGGGGATTAATCTAAGATTTAATTTGTCAAAACCTATTTTTATGTCTAATTAAATAAAGTATTTTTTTTAATCGTTCCTTTTATTTTCTTTTTTTCACACAGTGAAATGTGTTTTCACACAGTCGCCATCACCACACCACTGGCCACCTGCGCATTTTCTTTAACTGACCACCACCGTCAGATCCATCCTGAAACCCTAACCACCACAATCACCTCCGTAGCAAACCCCTAAAAGTGATTGATTTTCTACTTGTTTTGTTCAAGATCTCTTGTTTGCTTCTCATAATCATCTATAATCATCATCATCGTAATCCTCATCTACCAAATGCCTCTGCCACGTCATCAAACCACCACAACCGTCCACCAGATGGATAATGGAGATGTTAATGATGAAGTGTTGTTGATTGATCTTTTGTATCAGAATGAGGAGGTAACAGACATGGTGTTTAATTGAATGAGGGGTTTTGAGTGTTTTTCTTTCAGTTACGTTTATGAAGCACGTGAGTTGTTGAGAAAAATTGGTGAGGTAGACGGATGTTCACCAGATGTAGTGTCGCTACACGTTACTGTGTAATATCATCAGTGATATTTTATCACCGGTGATATTTTTATTGTTTTATCACTAGTGAAGTATCACTAGTAATAAACCAATGAAATATCACGTTACTGTGTAATATCATCAGTGATAATTTATCACCGGTGATATTTTTATTGTTTTATCACTAGTGAAGTATCACTAGTAATAAACCAATGAAATATCACGTTACTGTGTAATATCATCGGTGATATTTTATCACCGGTGATATTTTTATTGTTTTATCACTAGTAATAAACCAATGAAATATCACGTTAGTATATCACCGTTGATATTTTTATTGCTTTATCACGATAAACCAATAAAATATCACGTTACTGTGTAATATCACCGGTGATATTTTATTGTTTTATCACTAGTGAAGTATCACTAGTAATAAACCAATGAAATATCACGTTACTGTGTAATATCACCGGTGATATTTTATCATCAGTGATATTTTTGTTGTTTTATCACTAGTAATAAACCAATGTATTGGGATGGAAGGCGGAGTTGGTATTTGGGAGGGAAGTCGGGGTTGGGCTGAACTGCTGAGGGTGACCCATCTGTTGCTGCTATTGTGACCACCTACCTTCATCAGATTTCAAAGCACTTTCAACTTCAATTCTTCTTTTAGGCGTTTCATCAAACACCTTATCATCACCAATCAGCCTTATGAATCGGTTCATTTTTAATCGATTTTTTTCAGGGATCGGTTGATTTAATGGTTATTTCTTCTATTTGTGTGTTTATTTCGTGATTTGCAAGGTTAATTTGTGTAGATTTATGGATTTTTTTGTTAGAGTTTGTTGTAGAGAGAGGGTTTGATGTAGAGAGAGAAGGTTTGAGATCTGTGTGTTTTGTTTTACAGAAATGAAGGGTAGGTGAGATTTATAACATATTTTTCGTTTTGGTCCCTCTGGCTTCTTTTTATAAATTGGCAATTTTAGTCCCTCCGTATTTTTTATCATTTGATCTGGTCCCTCCCAAATGGATGGTCCAGATTGAATCCTTGGTTTCCACCAAAATACAAGACTCTTTAATAACCGGACTCTGATTACTTAATGGACAATCTCTTTCGTTTGTGTTCGTAATTTAAGAAAGTAAAGTTATTTATGTTCGTTAGTGTTCGCTTATTAATACACTCGACAAATATAAACGAATAAACATATATGAACATAGATAAATAAACATAAAATTCACATAATATTTTGTTTAATAAATGTTGTTTTTTTTAACAGTTTGGAAAATATATAATCAAATTTGAAAAGCATATAATAAAATACGATAGATGGACATAAACAAATAAAATGAACACAAATAAATGAATAAAACTTGTTTATTTCTACCCGATTAATTAAACAAACATAAAATATGTGAAATGATTTATATACTCCTTTTATTAATTGAGACACTAAAAAATATTATATATGAACATTTATACCTTTTTAACATGAACATAGGTTAATTATGTCAACACACACAACTTTTTAGATGTCCCAATCAATAAAAAAAGTGTACAAATCACCTAATAAACAAACTTTTTATAAAATAATTGGTCAAATATTTAATAAACATTCAATTCATTTATGACCAAACAAAATGCGATTGACAGGCCAAAGATAAAACATAACATATCCGGTATTTCATATGGACATGAAATGCTACCATAATGTATACACCCAAAAGAAATTATTGATAGCGAAGATTTCATGATACTTTTACTGTTAAAAACTTGTTCCCATCTACATCTATATCTATATATATATATAGAGGTGCGAATAAATCGGATTAAACCGGATTCGGATTTTCAAAAATCCGGATTTGATAAATCCGGATTTTTGAAAATCCGGATTCGGATCGGATCGGATTTTTCTGAATCGGATTTTTTCGGATTAAAAAGTTCGTATCGGTTTTTTTCGGATAAAAATTTTTGTTATCGGATTTTATCGGATTTTTTTTCGGATCGGTTTTTCGGATCGGTTTTTTCGGTAAAAAATGTTCGGATCGGGTTTTCTTCGGTTAAAAATGTTCGGATCGAGTTTTTTCGGTTAAAAAGTTCGTATCGGTTTTTTTCGAATTTTATTTACAAACATTAAAAAAAAATACAAGCATAAAACATTAGAAAAAAAATCCCACGTGATAAAATGAAAAGTTCCGAGTGAATTTAAACTTAAATTAATTAAGCAAAATATCTAAACATTTGTATGCATTTCAAAAAAAGCAGCAAATAACAAAAACTTGTGAAAATTTGAAAAAACCAAAACATGGAGGAACCAAAATTCACAAAAAAACGGCAAAATCACAAAGCTTCCGAGACACGACTCAAAAAAAGGAAAAAAAAATCCAAATTCCAATCTTTCACCACACGATGGGCGGCCAAACCCAAATTTTCATCAAAAATTTCAAATCACTTTCTTTATTAGAGCCCTAAAATAAAACCAACCAACTCCCACACTATTAACATTTTTTTAAAAAAAAAATTAAATATTTTATCCGGTTTTATCCGGTTAAACCGGTAAAAAAATCCGGTAAAAATCCGAATATATTTATAAAAAATAAAAAAAAATAAAAAAAAAATAAAAAAAAAAAAACCGGATTTATCCGGATTTTTAAAAAACCGGATAAATCCGGTAAATTATCCGGTTTTATCCGATTTTTGGAAAAATTGGAAATCCGGTTTAACCGGATCGGATAAAAAAATCCGGACCGGATTTTTAAAATCCGGTTTTTGAAAAATCCGGATCGGATTTTTTGACCGGATTTTTAAAAATCCGGTTTGGATTTGCACCTCTATATATATATATATATATATATATATATATATATATATATATATATATATATATATATATATATATATATATATATATATATATATATATATATATATATATATATTTATATTTATAAAAAGAAAAATCAATTTATTAAAAAATCTTTTATATAGATATATCATACTATCTTATAAAAGAGATTAGACCCTCTCTCTTCATTTAATATTAAAAAATTAAGTATACAACATAATGTACAACATATTAATGCAACCAAGAAAATTAAATTAAAGTAATACAAGATTTTAATGCATATGTACAACATTATATCTCTAATTTATACAAAGCATTTAATCATACTTAATTAAAATATAATTAATAATACAATTAAAAAACCCCATCACCACAATTTACAAGCAAAACAACATATCGTACAAATCTCCGCTATCATATTTTTCTCCCTTTTTCCTTGCAATCATATGTAGAAACCACTTTTAGGTTGATCTTCTCATTCAAATGTTCAAAAAGAGATTATGTCAATTCTCGCGCTTAATTGAGTTTTGAAAATAAAGTTACACATATTACATATTACATATACGCCACAAGTAATAATATCTCTATATCAAAATTACGTTTTTGAGACATGTTTTTAGGTGAAAACTATGACCATCCATAAATTAATCTATAAATTATTGCCATGAAAAACGAATAACCGAATAACATTCATTCTAAAGAAAGTTTAGTCACAAGGCACCCGCCGCCGCATCGCGCGAATACCCTGTTAGTTAGTAGTAATCAAGAAATTGTTTGAAAGTAATTATAGTAAATTGTCGAAAATAATTAAAAAATTGTGGAAAGCATTGTCACATCGTTGGAATTATGAACTCGGTGGAGTAATCAAGTCATCGGGGGTTCGATCAGTAAGTTAATTCGATCTTTCACCAAAATAAATTTTGACTGGATTTTTATCCTAGTTGGTCAAGATCATTTCAAACCCGACGAGTTTAATTGGATTTCAAAATATAATAGCCGGTTTAATTTGACAGGGTCTTGAGTTTCAAAACATTGTTTATCGTTTTTTTTTTTGGATTCGGTTTAGAAGTAAAGCTAGTTTTAGTTGGATTGAGTGGCTTAGAACCCCCAATCTTATTTTGATGTAAGCTTCTAGCGTCTTGCTAGTTTTGTATCCTTCTTTTTCTATAATAAAATTGCGGTTAAAAAAAAACATTATGCTTAATCTTTAAATCTTCAAACTTTTTTTATTTTTCGCTTATAATGTATAAACTTCTTTTTATCATTATAACTATCTTTCGCTAAAAGTTATTCTAGAATATGCATTGTTCGTAAATGATTATTCAAAAATACCTATAATAAAAAAGTGAACCCTCAACGTGAAAGTTCACAAGTTAACCGAAGATTGATGCACTTTGGGTTACCAAACTGTTGTCATAGTGTCGAAGCCTTACTGAGAATGGGTATAACGTTAGGCTGATAGACATTTATCATTCATCTACATAAGCATCTAACTCAATTTTTAACGTAATACAAAGAGTAAACTGCAAAATGAATATTTGGTTTAAACTTTCTCACGTAATATGTATTCACAGCTGAAAATGTATGTTGACACTATACGTCATTTGTTAGGCAAACATTTATCACAATAAAAATCCATCAAGACTTACGATCTCGTTATCTCGTCACAAGAGATGTATTTTGTAAAAAAAGTTTTGTTTTTTTCAAAAAACAAGTTTTGTTTTTTTCGAAAAACAAGTTTTGTTTTTTTTACAAAAATTGTTTTAATTTTTTCTCGACTATCCTTTTATTTTTTTTCCGAAAAGGGTTTTTTTAAAAGTTTAGTTTATATAAAAATTTAACATATTTATGTTTTCCATTGATTTAAAAAAAAAAGAAGTTAAAAACAACAAAATATTTTTCATCCATTTTTTTAATGTTTTAAAACATTTTTTTAACAAATTAAACGTTTTTCTTTATAAAAAAGAAAGATAAATATGTTTAAACAATTAATATTTTTATAGTTTTTTGAAAGAAAAAGGTTAACATTTTAAAAAATGTTTAAAAATATTATTTTTAAAAAAAATTTTTTGGAAGAAAAATATTTGTTATTTTCACTTTTTTTATAAAAAAATATTCGAAGAAAAACATATATATTAATTAGGGTAAATGCTATAAATACATTACGTACTATCCAAAAATGTCCATTATACACACTGTACCTTTTTATGTATAAAGTTCACACTCGCCACATAAGATTTTGGTCAAATTGTTTGAATTTACCGGTGAATTTTTTTTCGCTGGTTACTAATTGTCTTCATTTCCACGTAATTTTTTTTGATTTCCACGTAAGTTATATACAACCTTTCCCTAATTTTACCGCCCTGTAAAACCCATCTCTCCACCATTAATTTTCATGAACCATAGAATCTTAAAACAAATCTTAAAACACCAATTATCTGACTATGGGTAGGTTAATTAATATTGGTAAGTTTATTATTGTGTATCAATTCAAGCGTTAATTGAATGATACACATGCATAATTGTGATGATTCAATCGTTTGGCCTATTTTTTTTTTACTTTGTAGGTTAATTGAACACGAATGACGAAGTTTGTGGTAGATTTGCACCACGATGGCATGTTTATTGGCAATCCCGTTTCATATACCAGTGAAGAACTTCGTGTAATAGATGATATAGACTTTGAAGGTATGAAGTATGATGATTTCTTCTCTATTATGCGCAGGTTAGTCCTAGTTGCACTGTTAGGGATCTTCTATACTGTACCTGGTGTTCCAATGTATATGGGTTTGAGACCCATCACTAATGATGCCCAACTAGAACAATTCGTAGAATGCTTATTTGAGAATGATAGCCGTTTGTCTATGTATACTGAACATCATGGGTATGATGTTTTTCAGTTAGTTAATGAGGATAGGTTAACATCAGAATCTAATGACAGTGAATTTGATGATGTTAGTAAGGATGAGAATTTGGATGATTTACCTGAACACATTGACTTCCAAAATTAAGGGTGAGGAAAATATAGTCATTCCTAGGTTGGCAACCACTGATACTTGGTTGAATAAGCTAGTTGGTAAGGGTAGGTTTGTGGGTGACGATGAGAATCCTCAACAAGGAGATGTTGGTTAGTTAATGTTAGAGTATAATGATCCTGATGATAATTTTGTTGAACCTAAATATAAAGTTAGGAAGGACTTTCAATACCCTACTTTTGATCCTGATACACCATGGGATCAATGTGAACTAGTATTATGTATGAAGTTTAAGAGCCCATTACAACTAAAAAACTGCCTAGCTAACTATGGAGTTAAAAATGGTTACTAGTTGTGGTATTTACAAAATGATTGTCATATAGTACTGGTTAAGTGTGATAGGGATGTTACTGCTGGTAAGTGTGCTGAAACAAGAGGTAAAAAAACTATGGTTTTAGAAGAAAGCCATCAAATTGAGACAGATGCTAGTGAGGAAACTACCTCAAACATTGATAAAGGTAAAGAAAAATTAGGTGACAATGACCGTGAGCCTAGCAAAAAGAGTGAAACATCAAAAGCTACATGGGCTGAAAGAAAGGAAAAGGAAAAGGAAAAGGAAAAGGAAAAAGAATATGTGATGTCAGTTTGGGTCAACGTAGAAGGGAAAAATAGATGGTACTTTTTGATCATGAGGGTGGCTTAATAGACCATTATAGTAGGATATGGGACTACATGCAAGCATTGTTAGAATCTAATCCTAGTTCAACCTGCCACATTGATTTGTAAGAAAAGGGTGATGTGATGACCTATTTCAAGAGATTTTATGTGTGTTTTGCTGGACTAAAGGCAGGATGGAAAGCTGGTTGTAGAAAAGTCATTGGTTTAAATGGTTGATTTTTGACTCACACTTGCAAAGGACAGTTACTAACTTCCATGCGAAGGGATGCGAACAACCAAATGTTTCCTATAGTTTGGGCTATAGTAGGAGTGAAAAACAAACATAACTGGATGTGGTTTTTGGCATTGCTACACCATGACCATCAATTGAACAATGGTGTTGGCCTTACAATCATATCAAATGGACATAAGGTATATCAAATATCACTTTTCCCTATAATTATTCAGACTTAAACAAAATTTTTATTTATATTATGCTAACATTGTGTATATACCATGAACATAGGGTCTAATTGAAGCAGTAAAAATATGGTTGGGTGATTCAGAGCATAGGCAATGTGCAAGGCACATTTATGCAAATTTCAAGAAAAATGGAGTGACTTGCAATATAAGAGATTTTTTTGGTGGGTTGCTTCATGCACAATACTAGAACACTTTCACCAAGTTATGGATACAATCAAGCGGCTATATGATAATGCTTACACATGGTTAGTTGATAGGAACCTAAATACTTGGTGCCGTGCTTACTTTGAAATGGATAGATGTTGTGCAACCTTTGAGAATGGTATGTCTGAGAGTTTTAACTCTAGAATACTTTTGGCAAGGGGAAAACCAATTATAACAATGTAGAAGATATCAAGATATACATTATGCAAAGGATTTAGGTCCTTAACAAGAAAGTTGTTGAGCACACAGATGCAATTACACCAACATAAACTTTTACCAACTATTTGAGACTAATGTTTAGTATTGCATTCATAATGATGAATTTTTTCACTATAACAAGAACTAGGTGGTGTTTCCTAGTGGTTACCAAGAAGTTGAGGTCATAAGAGATGACCATAGGTATGGCGTCAATGTTGACAAAAAACTTTGTGGATGTAGAACATGGGAGCTTACATGTATTCCATGTGTTTATGCAGTGGCTACGTATTCTCACTCAGGTCTTAAGCCAGAAACAGGTGTGAGTGAGTGGTATTCAAAAAATAAATGGACTGACTATTATAAGCACTCTATTAGACTAATTCCTGGTAGTATGTTATGGAAGAAACTAACCTTGAAAAACTCATGTTGGTAATATACCACCTTCTACATCTAGGAATACTCCATCAGGTTCAAAAAGGCTTCCAACTGCACCGAAGAAGCCTCCCCATGCCAAGAAAGACAAAGAAAAACAAGCAACATTTGATTCAGGGATAAAGTTAACTCTAGAGGTAAAAATTAGACCATATAACAATTTAAATATCATACAGGGTAATTAAACTTATTAAAAAATATTATTAACTTTGAACAAGAACATGCTGAGCAAATGAACAGAGAGGCTTTGGAGGAACTATTAAGATTTGAGGCTGAAGAAAAAGCTAAGTGGGATGCTGAGGACAGACAGAGAATAGATGATGATGAAGCTTGGAAATAATACTATAATGAGTTCAAATCTTAAGAAGTATTTGGGCCTTCAGTTAGGCATTTACCCCCAGAACTCCAATTACAAAATAAATATTTGACATGAGAAACTACAATCAAGAACCAATGGATGAAATTTTTATGTCTAACCCTCAAGATGCATCAGAATACTTTGATACTCAACACATGCTACATTATGATGATTATGTATTTGATGTAACAACTCAATCAATCCCTTTTCAAGAAAGCAAATTCATACTAAGAGATAAGGGTAAAGCTGTTGGTGGATTCTGTGTTCCTCTGCCCAAAAAAAGAGGGAGGCCAAAGAAGACTAAAAAACCCTCACAATAAGACCAAGTAGTTCCATTTAGGGTTTTACACAAAATAGAGGCAGAGCTGAAAGGATAGCTAAGATGAATTCTAAGAAATTAAAATTTGATGAAGATAGAAATGAATCTACACCAGACAAGGCTGTTCATCTAAGTGATTGAAGTTATGCAGTTGTTGTAATAGGTTGTTGTAAACTAGATAATTATTATGTAGGTATTATGTGATGGTATTAGTCTAATGACATGAACAGTTAAACCAATATTTTTGTAAAGGATAAGCTAGGATGATGTTATTGTATGTGTGATTCATAGTAATAGATCCACAAATTTTCTGGTCCCAGTCACATGGATTTGACTTGGGAATCTCTTATAAAAAGTACCAACTTTTGTTTTTTGTATTATAACTTGTCACAAAAACTGGACCACTTTGTCTCCTAGTTGGGAAATACTATATACAGGTAACATTATAAACAAACCAGTTGTGGATGTCCACATGTTTTCCATAAGTTTACGACTAAAAAATTTGCATTCCTTTATGGAACACACTAACATTACACCACCTGGTTTTAAAACCTATAATCATAACCTGTTCTTATAGAAACCATTACATACCAAGTCTTGTAGATAAATATAACAGTCAACTTAATGCATATAAATACCATCCTAGATAGTAATCAGCTGATAATTTCATAAAAGGAGTTATCAGACCTTGGAGTTGCCCTTTCCTTTCACTGCATTCTTACCACCTTTCATAAGGCCACAAATTTACAACCAAGTGATTTGATAAGAAAGACCAATCACACAACCAATGGGTGTAACATGACTTTTAGTAAGTTGTTTTGAAGCTACATTCACTGGTATGTATTTACCTATGATAGCATCCTAAGGTTTGGGGGCAAATATCCATTTTGACTTTTGAATGTAGTTATGCACACGTATATCCCTATAAACAGTAAAATCATCACTATCAAAGGATTCCTGTGTAGAATAGCCATACCATTTCAAAAGAGCTTTTTGGATTTCATTAGCATTTGATTTTTTTAGATCCATGACCTTTTTTTTGATCCACCAACATATGATTTTTTAGATCCCTGGGCTTTTTTAGATCCATGGCCTTTACATGAATTAATGCTCGGTGAAGAAGATCCATCAGTCATAACATCTTCAGAGTTAGTGTCACTACTAATTTCAATGATTCAAAAAAACCATTACATACAAAGGATGCCATGTGCATTAGGTTAATTACAAGGATGCTAATTCGACACCATACTAACCTTTGCCTTTATCCATTTTTGAAATATGTTTTTAAGTGATGATATTAACTGGTGCTTCCTTTGTTAAACCATAAAAATTGGAATGAAGTAAATGATAAATAGGGATATGAGGGATGGATGAGACTCATTTATATAAAGGTCCAAGTAGGTGAGAGTATGCCATAAATATGGCTAATAATATCAGTCAGAAAAATTGACTAAGTTGAACAATTGGGAACATATAACATTAGATGCTTTAGAATCAAACTTGGTATGACAAAATCTGGATACAAAATAGCTTCATAATTATATTAATCCATTGAAAAATGTAACAAGAAAGTAAGATTACATTACCAAGTCAACAACCAGCGCAAGGGTTAAAAACAAAACACAAACAAAAATCACTAACAATAGCCTATCATAAAGGGCAAATTTGGCATTCACAATATTCAAGTCCTTCTTGATGCCATTCAACATTTTTTTGTTTGTGTCATGGGGTAACAATCTCCCTGATCCTCTACTTGACCCAACCGAGTTGACCATCCGTTTCAAACTTTTATTCTCTTCATTCAACCCATACAACAATTCTCTATAGTATGGGACAACTCAAGGTCTAGAAAACCATAATCACCGCATTTTTTAGTTTTATCTCTAATTGGGCATGGCTTAACCTTCTTCCTGGATTTTCTGGTGTCCAAGAAGTTTAAACAGGGATTGTGTGGAGGGTCACAATCATAATGAATTTTGTTTCTAACATCTTGATCCTTGCCGTATCTCCTAAACAATGAAGAGGACGAACTAGACATATGTTTCTGTTTGTGACCGGATTGGTATATGTCAGATATTGGAAGGATTAGTTAATTTGAATTATGAATTAGGGTTTTGATCGGATTGAATAACTGAGGTTTTGGGAATTAGAGTTCATGTGTGTGTGGTTAAAAATAAATGAACAGATAGAATGAAAAAGAGAACGGGTTGGACTAATGGTTTGGGTCGGGTATAACCCAACTGATGTGGCATCCAAGTCAGCAAAATAGTCAACCATACCTGTTTGATTTTGCCACGTCATCAAGCAACCCACAATAACAGGTTCATTATGAACTTTATACATAAAAAGTCCAGTGTGTATAATGGACACTTTTAGATACGTAATGTATTTATGACATTTACCCTATTAATTATTTTTAATTGAATTTTTAAAACTTCTTTGAAAAAAAAGAACTTTATTAAAACCCTTTTTTTGAAAAACCCTCTGTTTCCAAAAAAAACCTTTGTCAATAAAACCAAAACTTCCTTTTTGAAAAAAAAAACCACTAACTTTCTTTTCGAAAAAAAAACAAAACTTTTTTTTGAAAATAAAATAAAATTTTATTGCACAATATATCCTCGTGAGAAATAAGTATTTTTTATAGTAAAATACATTTCTCGTGAGAAGATAACGGAAAAATGTTTGCATCGTTAGTTTTGATGGATGTATTGTAAAACCCGTATTTAAAAATCAGGATATTTAAATACGCAGTTTAATTTTAATAAACTATATAAGTATTAATTATTAGACAGAGATATAAACGTAGGAATTAAATACGCAATCCCGGTTTATCCAGTTTATTTAAATATTCTAAATATTACAGTATATTCAGATAATGAATATTTAGTCTCGGAAAATATTACAGATGAACTATTTATTTTTCAGAAATAATTAAACGTTAATAGTAAATATACGCGTAGTCTCAGTTTATTTAAATATCACAAATGATTAATTATTTAGAAAATAATTATTAAGTTACAGAATATATTACGCATGTATCATTATACGAAAAATAATTATCGCGATTCAGAAATAAACACAAGAAATAAAAACAAGTATTCACGACGCTTATATAATAATAAAAAAAAAAAAGGAAATAAGAAAAGAAAAGGCCTAAGGGCCGGTTTGTAAATATTAAAAAGGGAAACAAAACTGGGCTAGGCCCATTTGGCTACAAGTAAAGGGACGGGTATTTACCCTTAGTCACAATCTGATGCAACAAAAAAAAAAAAAGAAAGAATATTAGGGTTAGTGTAGCCGCCGGGAGAGAAAAAAAAAAAAAAGAGGAAAGAAAGGAAGATCGGTTCATCCCTAATCACGCAAACCAAGGTAATTCCAATCACGTTTCTTTCTTTCTGCTTGTTTTACTCACGATCCCAAACAGGGGCGTCGGGTTTTGGCGAAGTCATGGCAAAACCGAGACCAATTGGTCTCGGTGTGGTGAGTCTGTTGCCAGCCGCGACCCACGTATGTGTTGGGTGATGGTTTTAGCCTGATTCGCAGCCCAGTAACAAACCAAACGGTGGATTTGTGTTGTGGTTACACGAAGGCCGAGAGTTTATTTACTCTCGGGGAGGGGGGCGTTTGTCTTAGTCAGCCGAGAGTCCAACTCTCGGTGGTGTTTTCTTTTGCTCAGCCACAAACAAACCCCACAGCAGGGGTGTTTGGCTTTTCGAACAGCAGAAGACACCAACAGGGCTGTTTGGGTCTATGTCGCAGCAGGGGGTGTTTGGGATTACTAAGCAGGGGGAACCAAATACCAAGCAGTGGGAACATTATACTAGCAGGGGAAACTATATAGCTAGCAGTGGGAACTTTAACAAAAGCGGGGGGAACTTAACCAAAACAGTGGGAATTTATAAATATCAGTGGGAACTTATAGATAGCAGTGGGAATACAACAAAAGCAGTGGAAACTAATACAAACAGTGGGGACCACAAATTATTGAATTGGTATACTATTTTATAAATGGGTTTTATAAATAAATTAATTATAGTTTCTAATTTTATTAATCTAATTAATAAAATTTAATTAATTCTAGCTTTACCATTTTTTTTTATCCTTTTTAAAACTTATGATTTATAAATATTTTAATCTAAAGATATTAAATTGGAAATATTTCTAAATTAGGAAACTTTCTAATTAGGACGAGTTACTATTTATAGTAATATCAGATTATACATTATCCAGTAATCAGAAATACATGGTACATTAAATCAGTAATATTTACGAACAATAAGAATTTATTAGATTATACAAATAGTAATACAAGTATAACTTAAATTCAACTAAAACAGTTAAGAGCAGTAAAACAGTAATCAGTTAACTTATTTTCGCGTACGTTATTTATGTAGTATTCGTGAAGTCAGAGTCGATCCTTCAGCTTTCAGTCTTATTTCGTTTCTGGACACGAGGTACGGATTTCCGTCCTTTCAGTAAGGATTTTCCTTTCTATGCATGATTAGGATTCCCCGTCTTCAGCCAAATTTTTTTTCCCCAGTATATGTTTAAGTTTATCAGTAATCATGTTAATAACTAAATAAATTGCCTGAGCATTATATACAAGCACGACCAGTTTATGTACTAGTTACGGAGGTACCGTAACCACGGCACTAGAGGCACCGGTGTCGTGACTCACATGCAGGAGAGTGATATCTTGCATCGTCCCACTCAGCTCAGCTTGGCCATTTTATCAGTATTATTAGTGGGGCGTATGGATGCATCCTAGGCTTATATGTGTTACAAGTTATCAGGGTGAATGTGGTGTGTGCTCTACATCCTTCACATTGGAGCTGATCCCTCCACCCAGCACAGTTATTTAGAGGTCACCCCTCTATAGCATGATGAGGTCACCCCTCCAGTTATTCATGCACGGTTGTTACAGCACGTGACCTATATAAGCTCTGGCAAATAAAATACAGTAAATCATGTTTTCAGAATTAATAGTTGTATTTCAGTATCAGTATATATGAACCAGGTTTCTCAGATTTTATGCAGAGTTCTACCACATGTTTCATATCAGTCTTACAGCTTCAGTATTCTATCGCTCGTTTCATTCAATATATTCTTATCATGTTTTATATCCGTTCACTGAGCGTTATGCTCAGCCGTAGTTCCTTTCATGTTCTAACGGCAGGTACACCGGGACGCTTTTAGGATTCTAAGCGCATGTGCATTTGGATGGAAGCTATCCAGACTTCTTACATTTTGCATTTCTTACAGTATTCTGCTTATTCGGACATTGTTTAGTCCTTTCATTCAGTATTTTATTTTTCATGTTTTGGGCTTATGTTTGGATTGCCGATGTTTGATTCTGGTATTTCCGTTATGGTCAGTTAATGTTTCAGAACATTTACCTTATGCTTTGATGACACGCCATAAATACACGTAACGGTCCACTTATCCAAGTGGGGTGTTACAATTATGGTATCAGAGCGCAAGGTTCGACCTGTAGGCTCTAAAACTTGACCTGTGACTAGTGGGTAGTCACCAGGAACTTCCCAGATTTTGGCGTTGTTATCTTTCATACTTCTCATGGATTATTCAGTCAGTTTTCTTCGTTTATCAGTCAGTTTTCTTAACGTTTTGACTAAGTAAAAGGTTGTACAGAACTGACCATATTTTATCGCATGTACTTTTAGCGAGCTTTCGTTTTGGTGAACTGACCATAGGCGTTCACTCTTGCCGTTCAGATTTTGTATTGGTAAACTGACCATAGGCGTTTACCCTTACTCATGACAGATTCATGTTTTCAGTCAAATATTACTTGGTGAACCAGCCATAAACGTTCACCATTGCTCAAGTCAAATTTCATGCTTTTCAGTCGAATGATGTTTTGTGAACCGATCCACTATTGTTCACGTTTGTCATATCAGGACATTTCATAAATTTTGACAAGTAGGGATTGGACTACAGCCATCCATATTTAGTCCGAGATTATAAATTTCTATACATGACAGTTCTCAGAAAATTTTGACCAGTATGGATCGGACCAGAATGACCCATACTAGTCTCATGTTTCTTCTCTGAATTTTGTGGGTTGAACCTTAGCCATCCACATCAGTTGATATTACGCCTCAGTTGATCTGATTTTTTTTTTATGCTCCTTGTAACATTCAATTTTCATACCCTCACGTTGATGTCGTCTTCATGATGATTCAGTTACATGTCTCCTTACGAGGATTATGTTTTTAGCCAAGTAATGATGTTTTCATGTAAGATACACAAGAACCTCAACAAAACCCGTTTTCATGATAAATCATGATTGGCGTTCATTAACCATGCTTCATGCCGACCACTGTTGGGACTTCGATTTTATCATACTTTTCAGCCTCGAAACAACCAGCATTAAGTCTACGCAGAAATTATCAGCCTATCATGTTAACCGTTTCAGTTCAGTTTACTACCGTTTAAACCAATTTATTCCATTGATAATGTCAGACAAACGACACCAGTATCAATCATCCCATAAAATTTCCACCAGTACCATGTACAGTATTCCACATGTACCCATGTACAGTGTCTCAGTTATACTCCATGTATAGTATTTCATGTGTACCCCACGTACAGTGTCCCAAATATGCTCCATGTGCAGTATTCATTTTGTACATCATGTACAGTAGTCCAGGTGTACTCCAGGTACCCTACTCTATGGATATTGCTAATCGATCCTCAACCATCTCAGGCGTTTCCATTTGTCGATATTCTACCAGGTGCTGATGCTGCTCGTGAGTTGAAGATCTTACCAGATACTGATGCTGCTAACACTCTGAAGACCACACCGATGCTGATGCTGCTGAACCTTGGAGATTTCTCAAGATGCTGATGCCGCGGAACGAGGACGAAAACTATAAACTTGAAATTTCTGACAAGAATAAATTCAACCATCAGACACTACCATTCTATTTTATGTTTTACTTCCTCAGTTAGATGTCACACATCACTCAGCTAATCTTTCTGTCGGAAGAGTGGGAACCGGTACCCAGCCGAGCACTCAGCAGAAATAATTACATTAATCACGGTCATGATAACGACCGTCAGGAAACTGACAGACAAAGTAGTAGTGACAACCACCGTGCTTATAATTACTCAGTCAGTAACCATCGGAACCCCGGAACGGACGTGACCAGAAATACAGAGGTCAGTAGTCTAACCGGTACGCAAATCCTAGCAGTTACAAAAAAATTTTCAGTCTTGTTAATATTCGTCTATTAAAACACGTGCCAAGACATCAGTCAAGACATAGTTCTCAGGTATCATTTCGGAAGACACATATCAGGGCACCAGTCATGATTCACGTCATACGAATATCTTCTCAGAGTACGAGTCCGAGCTCCTAGTTCCAGTATGTTCCAAGCAAGACCCTCAGTAATTCAGGGTATCTTTCAGAAAGGGGTATACTCATTTTATTATGCCACGCATATATCAGATCATTAAAATTTAGTCACCACCACCAGATTATTATTCAGATTAAACACACGGTAATACTTCCGTGAGGTTACAGACGAACCCACTCAGTGGAAGTTGCCACGTTACTCCGCGTATACCTATGTCAGCTTTATGTAAATCATGTAGTACCTACCTCCCAGCCAGAAAGACTCCACCATACCACCCAGATTTATTAAGTTTTCCTTTCAGTTAACGATGACATCCGTCTTACTAGATCTCAAATATTGTCATTTTAATTTCTGCCAGAAAATCAGTACAAGTTATACTTTACAGCAAGTGAGTTATTATTCTGAAACTACGAAGACCTTGCAGCTACCAGTTATAAATTCACTTTTGAAATTTCTTAAATTCATGATCAGCAGATCATTCCAGAATTCCAGATATAATTTCAGAAAGTTTTTTTCAGAAAATCCTCTCTAACCACGAGACCGGAATTAACATCAAGCTTATCCCAAGAACATAACCTGTTTTTCAAACTCTTTATTCTAAGGCTGTAGCTAAGTTAAAGGAGTTGCATCAATTGCTGCAAGAATTACCGGAACGAGGCTTTATAAACGATACTCATTCCACGAATAGGAGGTTACCTGGCCTGCTACGATGCATTAAACATTTTCTAAAACAAATTTCCGATCATGCTACCATCGATGGTGAGAGGAAAAATATGATGTTTTCCAGACTGCTGTTGCACATATTATAGTCTCTCTAAAGATTTCGATTTTATATTTTTGAACTCCCCAATGCTCCAGCAATAGTGTGGAATTTATGGATAAAATTTTCTATGATTCTCAAAGAAAATCATCAGCGTATTCATTGATCACATTTTGGTCTGCTAAATTTTAAAGAAGAACACGAGAATCATCTTCTCACAGTTGTATAGAATCTTCGATAGGAGAAAATTTTATATACAGCTTTCCAGATAAGAATTCAAATTGAACAAGGTGGAATTTCTGAGCATTCTACCTTAGCAGCAAGAAGTTACAAACAATGCTGCGAAGGTGAAGGCCATCACCTGATGGTCCCGACTGACGACTGGAAACGAAGTAAAATTTTTCTTTCTAGAAATCAATTGACTGCTAACGCAGAAATTGCTGACAGTCATCACTTAAACCTAGGCTAACGCATAAATTCTGTCATGACGATTCAACCAGATTCACACCAGAGTGTCCCATAAGCCTGGGCAGAATTTTGATAGAAACCGTATTACACATTGATGCAGCTATGTTCATATCTAGATGCCTGACCTACTGCAGGTTCAAGATAGAACGCCGTCATGTTAGTGAGTACTACAACCCTTAGAAATTCTGGACAGAAATGAGACGAAATTTCATGAAATTGTTATCAGCTACCACATGCTCAGAGAAAGTATGATACTATCTAAGTTATCATCAACCATGTAATCAGCCTGCGCGTCTCTTTCATCCGAAAGGATCACGTAGTAGCAGATCTGCAGAAAATTTTAAAATTCAGCAGTAAATCGTACGAATTCAAGGCATTCCATCGACCATCATATCAGACAGAATTCATGTTCACGATCAAGTGTATGTTTACGCCCACTTTAAGTTCATGCTTATTTTCACTTCCACGATTACGTCTCATTCGTAGTATGATGCTGTTTCAGTTCATGTCTTATGTTATCTCATGATTTAAGCTCACGTTAGCATTCATAACATTGTTCACGTTCAAGTTCGTGTGCCATTTCACGATACACGTTTCTCAATGTACTACCGAATACGGTTACAGGAAGCTTGAGAAACCAGACTCAAGTTTAGCACAACTATTCCACAACCAGGCAGACGTTTCACATCTCAGGCCATATCGTTTGGCATTCATTCCTTAATCAGCATACGTTGATAATATGTTCTAGTATCACGTTCTCAGTATGATTCATTTATCATATTCTAATTCCATGCCAGCGCTCCCCGTATGATTATGAACCACGTTCACAATTGCTCACTTAGCATGTTCACAATTGTTCACGTAGTTCGTTCCTATATAGATTCTCAGCAGCTTGCTCAGAGATGTAAATGTTATCTTTTCAGGATAATTATACGTACCCTTTTCATGTATCCTACATTCTATAGCTTATTCATTCTATCAGATTCAGGAAATCCATCTTAAGTATGGAACCAGAAACTATTCAGCATTCATTAAGACAGGGTCATCAGGACCAAGATTTTTTTTATTATGTTTAGACCTTTGAAGGAATCGTTTCGAGCGGGAGGCCACTCGAAACAGAGGAGTCCATCCGGACCTCTCATCCTTTCTTCAATAAATCCAGTTAAGTTCTTTCAGTCATGTCACGTTTCATGTTCTCTTCAGCTATGTCACATTTCATGATCATTTCAGTCATGTCAGGTTTATACCTATCAGCAGCATTATGTCTTAATTTGAAGACAATCCATCCTTCAGCTTAATTGTCTTTTCAGTCTACGTGTTCTTTCAGTTCTTATAACTTCATCAGCTTATTACCTTTAATTCGAGGACGAATTCCTCCTTTTTAGAGGGGAAGAATTGTAAAACCCAGCATGGTCGTACCTTTAATTCGGGGACGAATTATTATTTTTAGAGGGGAAGAATTATAAAACCCGTATTTAAAAATCAGGATATTTAAATACGCAGTTTAATTTTAATAAACTATATAAGTATTAATTATTAGACAGAGATATAAACGTAGGAATTAAATACGCAATCCCGGTTTATCCAGTTTATTTAAATATTCTAAATATTACAGTATATTCAGATAATGAATATTTAGTCTCGGAAAATATTACAGATGAACTATTTATTTTTTAGAAATAATTAAACGTTAATAGTAAATATACGCGTAGTCTCAGTTTATTTAAATATCACAAATGATTAATTATTTAGAAAATAATTATTAAGTTACAGAATATATTACGCATGTATCATTATACGAAAAATAATTATCGCGATTCAGAAATAAACACAAGAAATAAAAACAAGTATTCACGACGCTTATATAATAATAATAAAAAAAAAAAGGAAATAAGAAAAGAAAAGGCCTAAGGGCCGGTTTGTAAATATTAAAAAGGGAAACAAAACTGGGCTAGGCCCATTTGGCTACAAGTAAAGGGACGGGTATTTACCCTTAGTCACAATCTGATGCAACAAAAAAAAAAAAGAAAGAATATTAGGGTTAGTGTAGCCGCCGGGAGAGAAAAAAAAAAAGAGGAAAGAAAGGAAGATCGGTTCATCCCTAATCACGCAAACCAAGGTAATTCCAATCACGTTTCTTTCTTTCTGCTTGTTTTACTCACGATCCCAAACAGGGGCGTCGGGTTTTGGCGAAGTCATGGCAAAACCGAGACCAATTGGTCTCGGTGTGGTGAGTCTGTTGCCAGCCGCGACCCACGTATGTGTTGGGTGATGGTTTTAGCCTGATTCGCAGCCCAGTAACAAACCAAACGGTGGATTTGTGTTGTGGTTACACGAAGGCTGAGAGTTTATTTACTCTCGGGGAGGGGGGCGTTTGTCTTAGTCAGCCGAGAGTCCAACTCTCGGTGGTGTTTTCTTTTGCTCAGCCACAAACAAACCCCACAGCAGGGGTGTTTGGCTTTTCGAACAGCAGAAGACACCAACAGGGCTGTTTGGGTCTATGTCGCAGCAGGGGGTGTTTGGGATTACTAAGCAGGGGGAACCAAATACCAAGCAGTGGGAACATTATACTAGCAGGGGAAACTATATAGCTAGCAGTGGGAACTTTAACAAAAGCGGGGGGAACTTAACCAAAACAGTGGGAATTTATAAATATCAGTGGGAACTTATAGATAGCAGTGGGAATACAACAAAAGCAGTGGAAACTAATACAAACAGTGGGGACCACAAATTATTGAATTGGTATATTATTTTATAAATGGGTTTTATAAATAAATTAATTATAGTTTCTAATTTTATTAATCTAATTAATAAAATTTAATTAATTCTAGCTTTACCATTTTTTTTATCCTTTTTAAAACTTATGATTTATAAATATTTTAATCTAAAGATATTAAATTGGAAATATTTCTAAATTAGGAAACTTTCTAATTAGGACGAGTTACTATTTATAGTAATGTCAGATTATACATTATCTAGTAATCAGAAATACATGGTACATTAAATCAGTAATATTTACGAACAATAAGAATTTATTAGATTATACAAATAGTAATACAAGTATAACTTAAATTCAACTAAAACAATTAAGAGCAGTAAAACAGTAATCAGTTAACTTATTTTCGCGTACGTTATTTATGTAGTATTCGTGAAGTCAGAGTCGATCCTTCAGCTTTCAGTCTTATTTCGTTTCTGGACACGAGGTACGGATTTCCGTCCTTTCAGTAAGGATTTTCCTTTCTATGCATGATTAGGATTCCCCGTCTTCAGCCAAATTTTTTTTCCCCAGTATATGTTTAAGTTTATCAGTAATCATGTTAATAACTAAATAAATTGCCTGAGCATTATATACAAGCACGATCAGTTTATGTACTAGTTACGGAGGTACCGTAACCACGGCACTAGAGGCACCGGTGTCGTGACTCACATGCAGGAGAGTGATATCTTGCATCGTCCCACTCAGCTCAGCTTGGCCATTTTATCAGTATTATTAGTGGGGCGTATGGATGCATCCTAGGCTTATATGTGTTACAAGTTATCAGGGTGAATGTGGTGTGTGCTCTACATCCTTCACATTGGAGCTGATCCCTCCACCCAGCACAGTTATTTAGAGGTCACCCCTCTATAGCATGATGAGGTCACCCCTCCAGTTATTCATGCACGGTTGTTACAGCACGTGACCTATATAAGCTCTGACAAATAAAATACAGTAAATCATGTTTTCAGAATTAATAGTTGTATTTCAGTATCAGTATATATGAACCAGGTTTCTCAGATTTTATGCAGAGTTCTACCACATGTTTCATATCAGTCTTACAGCTTCAGTATTCTATCGCTCGTTTCATTCAATATATTCTTATCATGTTTTATATCCGTTCACTGAGCGTTATGCTCAGCCGTAGTTCCTTTCATGTTCTAACGGCAGGTACACCGGGACGCTTTTAGGATTCTAAGCGCATGTGCATTTGGATGGAAGCTATCCAGACTTCTTACATTTTGCATTTCTTACAGTATTCTGCTTATTCGGACATTGTTTAGTCCTTTCATTCAGTATTTTATTTTTCATGTTTTGGGCTTATGTTTGGATTGCCGATGTTTGATTCTGGTATTTCCGTTATGGTCAGTTAATGTTTCAGAACATTTACCTTATGCTTTGATGACACGCCATAAATACACGTAACGGTCCACTTATCCAAGTGGGGTGTTACATGTATTGTATCAAACGATTGCCTAACCGGTGGTGTATAGTGATAATATATTCAGCCAAAGATGTATTGAGTAAGAAAGTTCAAACCACATCAATGTATTTTTCAATTTACTCTAATACAAATGTTAAAACATGTCTAACTCAATCCGACTCATTTAAATAAGCGGATCGGCTATATCAACCATAACTTGTTTACATATAATTCTAACTTGACTTATTTAGCCCGTATATATATTTGGAGTGGCAGGTTAAATATATAGCACGAGTTGAATAAGTTAAGCGGGTTTCGGTTTGACCAATTTAAACGATTTTATATAGAAAGTTGTCATATTATACTAGTTAAATAAATTATATAGGTTTGTGGGTTGACCCGTTAACTTATTTAACATGTTTAATAAAATATAAATAATTTTTAATTTAAGAAAAACTTTTAAATGAGTTGGAAATTCCGATCAGTTTTTTTAGAACGACAAATGTTAGTGGTTAGTAGGTCGAGTCGTGCAATGACATCCAAGCGGTAAAATGTCTTTTTCGAACCCTCGCCTAGTTATGTTAAACTCCTTATCCGCTTCGCCTGAGAGCCCTTAGCAGGTCTTGAACCCAAGACCTCCTGAAAACTTTTCAAAAAAACCATTTAGTAGAAATTAGATGACCAACTTAGTGAAACCCAAGATCAGTTTAATTTATTAACGATCTAAACCTGACATTGGGCCAGGATATTAAGACCCCCAAAACACCCATCTATACCCCCTAAATTTTATATTTTATATATTTTTTTTAATTTTTATAATTTTGGTTTTGTTATAAAACTTTGAATCAGAAAATACGGAATAAAAAAAATAAAGTTTTACAGGTCAAAACTGTTAAACTGACAAAAATACGAAACAAAAACTGATAAAAAAACTGGGAGACAAAAAATACAAAAATAATGTACTTTTTAGCAAATGCGAAGGCACAGGGCCCCGTTTTCTAAAAGGCCTTCAAATTCTCAGCGCACGTATAACTACATACTCATATTCAGTCCATATGTACCATAGTTATTTAATACGCAGTAGAGTTTACTAAATTCTCCACCATTTAGATATTTGCTTCACTTAAAAAAAGTCAACATCTAATTTTACAGTTGGAGTCTTGTTTGAATATAAAATCCACCTTTGAGAAATTAATTAAGAATGTACTTACGTGATATAATCTTATATAGCCGTCGTCTCTTTAATGCTTATTAGAAATTTGCTCAACTGATAAGCGTTTCTCTCTAGAGAAATGATTGGTATGCTTAATTTTATGTCTAAACATGCGTAATGTTCGTGTGTGGTTCGGAAAGTGACCAGAGATCACGACACGTGTCACTCGCCGGCAGTGGCGGAGCCAGAAATTATGATTACAGGGGGCATTGGGCGATAAAGTGATTGTCGTTAGACAAATTTGTCTAATCGGGTCGGGTTTGGTTGACAACAACAAAAGTCCTGTATTCATAGTATATCAACTGGTATACGTGTATACGCTTATGTTCAAAAATTTGTTTGTAGTTTTAACTATTTAGTCTACCTGCAACAAAGACCTTTTGCGAACCTGATTTTTTTCTACCACGTTAACTTTCTCATTCCAGCGATCTATGCGACCTATTTGCCTTAACAATACGACCTACTGCGACCAAGTTTGATTGTTAATATATATTTTTTATTCAAATAATTATTTAAATAAAATAAAAACATTACAATAATATTCATATTTCGATTTTATTAAAGAAATTATTAAAAAAACTTAACTAGAAATAAAGAGGGTAAAATGTATTAACTAAAACTAACTCTAAAAATGGTCAAATAAAATTTAGAATTTTTTTTACAAATTTTATCTAATTAAGACTAAAATAATTTATCCAAAAAAATATAAAAAGAAAAAAAGAAGAAAGAAAAGAGAGGACTGAATGATCAAATAGATCGTGTGAGCGAACGAGTTGGGCTTATAATCAGTCGTATCAAATTGCCGCAACGGAGACGACTTGCAACGTATTCGGTCAACCGATTCGACGATCGAACCATTGCGGGTAACCTTAAAAAAAATACATTACATCACAAAACCTACAATATTATTTACCGTTAACAAAAATTAAATGAAACACAAGTTAAATACTAGAAACTCTCAAACTCAAAATTTCACCAATTTCAAGACTTGGACTTCTTATTTTACATATAACATTACACTCTTAAAAATAAAACATGGTGATATCTAAAAGAATAATTATAACAAAGTTCTGCTCGTATGATATATTTTCTGAAAACTGAAAAGCAAAAAAGAATCAAAAACTAGAAAAGATGCAAATATATTATTAAATATCATATTATATTCACTACTAGTATTATAAGTACATTAATTAATACTCACTGGAAGCTTTTGTCCTTTTCCATCCCATATAAACCAATCACGCAACCCCAACAATAACTCTTCTTCTCCAAAAGTATTCCGGTAAACAAACCACCGGAAAATTAAATTTGCATTATCTAAACAACATCGTTTTTGAAAACCTGAGATAGTATCGAGGGCATTCAGGTTAATTTTATGGGGGCACGTCTACTAATTCGACTTTTTCCTACGTATTTTTTGTGTTCGCCAGAGCTTTGTTGGGGGCAACGCCCCCCACTACTATACACGTGGCTCCGCCCCTGCTCGCCGGAGCCGTAACCGGGAAGCAATGCCGGAACACAAACCCACGTGGAATGAACAGTACTATGATGTCACCAATGACGTCATCTGATCATAGACCCCACCTAGGGCCTTGGCGTATGCCCAAAGAAGAAATGAACAGTGTCAGAACCTGCGAAGTACACATACCCATTTCGGAAAAGAAGACAAAGTATGAACTGTCAATGTTAAGGTATCAACAGTACCCTATATATAGTCTTCATATTTATTATCAATTACATTGAATGCTCTGACAACACCATTAATACCATATAACATACCATATACCATTACTCATTCTCACACCGGAGCTTGGTCATGGGATAAAACCCGCGGCGAGTTAACGTGTGCTATATCTTGTGTGTAGGTGCTCCATCTCCTTACAGCTTACGTGGAAGGTTCTCAGTCCCGTAGGTCCTACCATAGGATTTTAGCATCAACATTTTGGCTCCATCCGTGGGACCCAAACTTGAAACTACCTTGAGTATTTGATGGCGGGTCCTCAACAATCACCAATCACCCCTACCGAGGCTTCGGGCTCGGGAGGAAATAATGAAAACCGCGAACCACTTAACGATGAAACCGAAGCTCACTTGACTAACCTTTGAGCCCTTATCTCGGAGTACAACGCTCGGCTAGTCGGACCCAATATCACTCCCGTCCGCCTATCATTCGAAGAAACCGAACCAAGAAGGAACGTGGCCAAACGCATCACCACTCCAAAGCCAACGGAAGAGCCGGAGGAAGACTTGTCAAAGCCATACAAGGAGATATCCCATTCCTCCTTCACGAGACGAATCATCCAGTACTCATCTCCAAAGCACATCTTGCCCCCTCATCTCAAGTTGTATGACGGAAGCACTGATCCGGACAACCATGTCACGCGATTTGCCGGGGCGGCTACACAAGGGGATTGGCCCATGCCGGTGTGGTGTAGGATGTTCCAACAAATGTTGGACGACGTGGCCCAGGGATGGTTCGACCGCTTACCCAATGGGAGCATAGACAACTGGGTAAGTCGTTAGAAGGTTTGCGCTAAGAAAGAAGTGTACCAAGGAAGCTATCGATGTGACCAAGATAGTCAGAAAGGTTCACGAAAGCCTGTTAGACTTCAAGGAACGGTGGACGGATGAGACAAGTTACATTGAGGGGGATCCAGAAATAATGTTGATCTCTTTGTTTGTGAGCAACTGCAAATGCCCCGAATTGGCTCGGCGATTCGCTGACAAAACACCTCAGTCAATTATCGAAATGATGAAAAGGGTGGACAATTACGTCAAGTCAGAAGAAGCGTATCGATACACCGAGATGCCAAGGGGGGAGTATGCAGATAAAGGAGCCAAGCCCTTTCACAAGACAGAGAGGAGCGGAGGCTCGGGGCATAGAGGGCAAGGCCGTTATGACCGAAGGTTTGATAAAGGCAAAGAGTTATACCAGCCCTACCCGCAGTACCCTCCGCCCCGCCCTGAGGCAAAGAAGCCACTCCCAATCTCAGCCATTGATTCATTGGTCCGGACCCCGAAAGAAATCCTGGCTTACGAGACTCATTTACAGTTACCTCGACCGGAACCCACCAAAGTAATGGTCAGAAGGGAGAACTTGAACAAGCATTGCGATTACCACGGTTAGAAGGGCCACTTGACCAATGACCGTTTCCAACTGAGAAGGCAGTTAGAAGCCTCGCTAAGCCAGAAAGCTTAACCACCTCATCCGAGACCACGAGACGAGAGGATGATACATGGATAATCCCCCCAAAGCTAAATATGACTCCAAAGGAGGAAGGAAAACGATCAACATGGTTCAATCGTACATGTCAGGGGAGAAAAGAAAATAACCCACTCTAGAAGAGTGGGATTGGATGCAAGCCCCCATCGGTTTCCCCCCTCTGAATGGAAACGATGCCTCAGACGAGCCACTAATAATCGAGGCAGAGGCGGAAGGGCACTTGATAAGACGGATACTCGTGGACAACGGCGCATCAGTCCAGATCATGTTCGAGCACTGCTTTAACCACTTATGCCCCTAGATCAAGAAAAGATTAGAGCCATCGCAGTCAAACCTGGTTGGATTTTCAGGAGAGGAATTGACACCGCTGGGGAAGGTAGAGCTGGCCGTGTCATTCGAAACGGAGAAGTTAAGGCGCACAGTTAACTTAAAGTTCACCGTTGTGCAAGCCATGTCCACTTACAATGTCATCCTGGGGCGGACTGGGATTAGGGCGCTAAGGGTGGTCCCATCGACCGCTGATGCTATGTTAAAATTCCCAACCCCGAAAGGGATTGCCACACTGGTTCCCAGAGCCTCCAAAATAGCCGAATGTCGGATGCTTGAAGACAAGCAGAAAACCAGCCAAGGGAAAACAAACGAGGGCATCGTGGAACATAGGGCCGAGAAGGCCATGTCCCAAAAAGATGAGGCAGACACCCCACTCACAGAAGGAGTGTTGGTAAACCCGACCCATCCAGACCAGTTGGTGGTAATCGAGAAGAAATTTTCCAAGGAAGGAAGAGCACGTCTAATCGATCTGCTCAGACGAAGCCAAGACGTGTTCGCATGGACCCGGCCGACATGACGGGAGTACCCAAGAGGCTGATCAAACACTCATTGAATGTCAACCCATCGATGACTCCGGTCGCCCAAAAGCGACGAGTCCTCAGTGAAGAGAAGAGTAGAATAGTAGCCTATGAGGTGGAAAAATGGGTTAGAGCCAACATCGTCCGTCTAGTGAGATACCCTACATGGATATCCAACGCTGTCTTGGTCAAGAAGTCGAATAGAACGTGGCGAATGTGCATCGACTTCAAAAACCTTAACTCTGCATGTCCAAAGGACTACTATCCCCTCCTGGAAATAGATTTGAAGATAGAATCGGTGATGGGATACAAATACAAGTGTTTCCTAGACGCTTACAAAGGCTATCATCAAGTTCAAATGGACGAAGAAGACGAGGAAAAAAATAGCCTTTTACACTGACCAAGGAACTTATTGTTATACCAATATGCCTTTCGGGCTCAAGAACGTCGGGGCTACCTACCAAAGGCTGGTAGACGCAATCTTTAGGGAACATATAGGCCGGAACTTGGAAGCCTATGTGTATGACATGGTTATCAAGAGCATCTTAGAGACAACCCTCCTATCAGACATCGCCGAAACCTTCAGTAACCTCCGAAAGATCATTATGAAACTCAACCCCAAGAAATGTTCCTTCGGAGTTGAAGAAGGGAATTTCCTGGGATACATGGTAACCTCGGAAGGGATAAGGGCAAATCCAAAAAAGACGAAGGCCATAATGGACATGAGGTACCCAAAAACTTTGAAGGAAATGCAATCGCTGAGCTGTAAGCTGGCGGCTTTAAACCGGTTCGTCTCCAAGTCCGTCGAACGGTCTTTGCCCTTCTTCGAAACCCTGAAGAACATCACCAAGGAAAACCGTGATGAGTACAAGTGGACCCCAAAAGCTGAAACCGCTTTCCAAGAGATGAAGAAAATTGTGATGGACCTGCTGTTGCTAACTACCCCGGTCAAGGGAGAAACACTATTTATTTACTTGGCCATAGCAAAGGACACAGTCAGTGGTGTGCTAATGGCGGAAAGGAAGCACGAACAGGTGCCCATTTGATATGTCAGTCGGGTGTTACACGATGCGGAGCGCAGATACGCCCCACTAGAGAAGCTGGTCCTATGTCTGTTACACTTGTCAAGAAGGCTCAGAAGATACTTCGAAGCTCGTCCAATCAAGGTGATCACCAACCAACCGATCAAACAAGTGTTATCAAAGGCTGAAGCATCGGGAAGTACGCAATCGAACTGGGAGCTTATGCGATAAATTATGTACCCTAGAACGCAATAAAAGGACAAGTGCTAGCCGGTTTTCTGGCTGAAACACCGGCGGGGGAAGCACTAATATGCACCACGGAAGTATCTGAACCCACCGAAGCAGAGTGAACGTTGTTCATAGATGGGTTCGCTAGCTCAAAAGGAGCCAGAGCGGGGCTTGTCTTAATTGATCCTACTTGTACGGAATACACGTACGCCCTCCGTCTCGACTTCGAAACCTCAAATAACAAAGCCGAGTACGAGGCGTTGCTGGCTGGGCTTAAACTGGCTGAAAAGATGGGAGTGGAAGCCCTCAAAGCTAAAGTGGACTCAAGACTAGTCGCATGTCAAATCAATGGTGAATTCGTCGCATGCAACGAGCAAATGAAGAAGTACCTCGCCAAAGACATGGAGCGTGTAGACAAGTTCGGCAAGTTTGCAATCCAGAACATCCCAAGGAACCTGAATCAAAAAGCAGACATCCTAAGTAAGCTGGCATCAGTCGCTTTTAACCACCTTACCAAAAAAGTGCTAGTAGAAGTGCTGGCGTCCCGGTCGATTGAAAAAGAGGAGGTTAATGACGTGGTGGAGGAAGAGGAAGATAATTGGATGACCCCGATCATCAAGTGTCTGCAGGAAGGAGTATGACCCGAAAACCGAGACGAAGCTAGGAAGCTCCGAATAAAAATACCTCAATTTTTCATCGAAGGAGGAGTCCTATTCAAAAAGTCATATCTCTCCCCCATGCTGCGATGTGTAGGCCCCCTCCAAGCGAACTACATTATCCGGGAGGTCCATGAAGGAGGATGCAGGATGCATCCTGGCTACAGATCTGTGCTAGCAAAAATAATGAGGCAAGGATACTACTGGCCGACGATGTACCAGGATACATACGAGGTAGTCGTGAAATGTGACTCTTGCCAAATCCACGCCTCGGTCCCAAAGCTCCCAAAAACCCTAATGACTTCAATCATATCCCATTGGCCTTTCTACCAATGCGACCTCGACATCCTCAGCCTATTACCCGAAGCACCGGGAAAAGTCAAGTTCATCATTGTGGCTATCGATTACTTCACCAAATGGATTGAAGCTAAGCCATTGGCAAAGGTGCGCAGGAAGGATGTGAAAAATTTCGTATATAAGAATATAGTGTGTAGATTCGGCGTAACGGGCATCATCGTCACGGACAACGGAACCCAACTGGTGAATGATCCATTCAAGGGATGGTGCGTTAAATGGCAAATCAAGCAAATTAACACCGCTCTCGCACATCCACAAGCCAACAGACTAGTGGAAAGGGTCAACAAATCCCTCATGCACGGGTTGAAAGCGCGCCTGGGAAGAGATATGACCGGATGGGTAGACGAGTTACCAAGTGTTCTATGGGCTCGCCGAACCATGATGAAAACCAGCAACAGAGAGACCCCATTCAGCCTTACCTACGGGAGTGAAACCGTCATCCCGACCGAAATAGGGATGAGGGCTTACCGAACGCTTATGTTCAACGAATGGACAAATGAAGAAGAACTCCGCCTAAACCTCGACCTCATCCAGGAAAGAAGGGAAATGGCGGCCATCAGAGAAGCCAAGTACAAGAAAAAGATGGAGCAATACTATAATAAAAGGGTGAAACACATGGCATTTAAGGCTGGGGACTTTGTCTACTGAAAAACGAGGCAAGCCGGGTTATAAAACCTGGTAAGCTAGCTCCTAACTGGGAAGGCCCATACCGGATCACCGAAGCATTTCAGAACGGTTCCTACAAGCTGGAGACAATGGAAGGAAAGGAAATCCCAAGGAAGTGGCATGCCATGAACCTATAGAACTGTTTTATGTAATCATGAATGGATGTAAGCAACTATGTTTCGAACAATATATATATTCTCCCCTGGTTAAAAGGGATAAAATTTTCCAAAACAAGCATGTGGTAGGTACAACAATAACGAAACAACTGTAGAAACAAACACCCAAACCCCCCGACGAGTCTGATCAACTCGAAGGAAGATGCCCACTTGTAAAGGTTAAGAGCCTCATCGAGCGGTAGCATATTGGTTGTAAAGGTTAAGAGCCTCATCGACCGTGGTAAAGGTTAAGAGCCTCATCCACCGAAGCATAAGACCGCTTGTAAAGGTTAAGAGCCTCATCGAGTGGCAGGATATTGGTTGTAAAGGTTAAGAGCCTCATCGATCGTGGTAAAGGTTAAGAGCCTCATCCACCGGAGCATAAGACTGCTTGTAAAGGGTAAGAGCCTCATCAAGCGGTAGCATATTGGTTGTAAAGGTTAAGAGCCTCATCGACCGTGGTAAAGGTTAAGAGCCTCATCCATCGAAGCATAAGACCGCTTGTAGCTGTTAAGAGCCTCATCGAGCGGCAACATATTGGTTGTAAAGGTCAAGAGACTCATCAACCGTGGTAAAGGTTAAGAGCCTCATCCACTGAAACACAAGACCGAAAGTCTATTGGTCATAAAGCCGAAGCAAAAGGGTTGCGTATTAAAGGAATGAGTGGCCCTTAAGTCCTCATAAGAGGCCGAAAGCCTCATCCGAGCCGAGCCAAGGGTTGAGACTCGGTACGCCAGAGTGTATCGCAAAGGAAGGGGCGTGCCCCTACCCTTCCGGATGTGAAGGCAAAACAAATCAATTGCATAAAAATAAAGAGCTACTAATTAAAAAGTGGCGCACCGACAACATTAATATTAGCAAACATCAAAAGGGCGAATCATTACATGTTAGAAGAGCAACCGGAACATACTCCGGTGCATAAAAGTTAGAAATTATTACATCATTTAATATAACCGGAACATACTCCTGTGCTAAAAGTTGGAAATTATTACATCATTTAATATAACCGGAACATACTTCGGTGCGAATAAAAGTTGTTCAGATATTACATCACTAGGTACAACCGGAACATGCTCCGGTGCAAGTTAAAACAAGTCTGATACAAGATATAAGCAAAAGAACACAAAAGACCCTACCACAAAGACATGCTTCACTGAGGTGCTGGTTGAGACGAGGTGGAGACAGTGGGGACCTGTGGAACCTTGTTGGGGACCTCCGGTTCATCCGGAGTAAGCTTCATAAGAGACCCCATTGAAAGATCAAAGGACTTGCTCACCTTGTCGACGAAGGGGTAGGAAGGGGCAAACAGCTCATTACATTTAGCCACCCACGCCTTGGCTTGAGCAAAGTCAAAATCCTTGGTCTCGGAGAGGGTCTTGGCCAGCGACTCCTTGGAGCGGTTAACCTTTATCCCATCATACCACCCCTAGAATAACAGACATTCACAACCTCAACCACATGTTGCTTGTATTCGGAGCTACCATGGAGCAAGCGGATGGCATGAGGAATAAAGTCCTTAACAAGCCTGGTCCGATCAGATGCAGCCGTACGAAGATTATTTGCATACTTGGTATTAAGGGCTTCGACATCTTGAGCATGTTTGGGAGACCGGGCTAGCTCCTCCTCCCTCAAGCCAAGAGAACATTCAAGGTCCCGGACCTTTTGATCATCAGCTTGGGTAGCATCCTCCAAAGACTTGACCTTGGACTCCAAGGCATCTTTCTCTTGGGAGCAAGAAGCATGCTCTGTCTCGAGCTTCTTGAATTTCTCAGAAATATGCTCCAGCAAGGCTTGCCCCCTCTGAAAAGTATCAACATCTTGACGGTTAGAATTAACCAAGGCTCTATGATCCTGGTTCAGCAACTCGAACCGCTGGATAATCTCAGACTGGTTCAAGGAAGTCCGAGCCAACGCCAAATAACCCTGACGAATCAGCTCATGGTCAGATAAAGCAGCCAAAGACCGCTGCTCAGCAGGTGTAGGAAGGTGAACCAACATCTCCTTAGCGGCAAAGTGAGTATCGATGAGAACGTTATGCTGGAGTCTCCAAGAAGGGACATAGGTCTGCATCCCTTCATCATCCGCTTCATCATCATCTTCATCCTCGTTCTCCACATCAAGATGCTCCGACCCCTCTACAAAGAAGGGAAAATACCAAGATAAGAAACGAATTAAAACAAATAAAACAAATGGGTAAACAAAACGTACTGGTAATAGGTCCCTTGCCGGGACGATGGGGAGAAGGAACAGAAGGATCTACTCCCTCATCATGATTTCCCTGTTGAGAAGCATTCCCTTCCTCAACCACCGTAGGCTCTGCCACATTAACCGGGTCAACAGAAATAGTCCTATTGGATGTGGATCCCGTCCCATCTTGATCAACCGAAGCCACCTTGCTTCTCTTCGCTCCAGCTCTAGATTCATCTCCCTTCCTCTTCTTCTGGCTAGGTCCGGCCTCACCACCCTCTGGTTGCAGCAAGAGATTCTTCTCAAGAGTGGCAGCCTCCCTGTGCTCACGAGCGGCTTTGATCCTAGGATCAGCATTCTGCACCGCCTCTTGCTCCGAAGTAAGAGCAGGGGTAGCCTCACAATTGGCCAAAGACTGAGCCGTACGGTCAACCGTACGCTGGTTCTCCGAAAGCTCCTCCTCGATGGTCACTCTAGCATCGGTCCACTTGGGTAATCGCAAAAATTGCTCCATAGTATGTTCTGCATAAACAAGAGCAAGAGAGGAGAAGGAGGAACAATTAAAGAGACCCGATTAGTAAAAGACGAGATAAACATAAAAAACAAAGTATTACCGTTTCCCCTTGCATCTCGAAGAGCACGTCGACATTCGAAACGAGACAAGGGCCTAAACAACCCACACAAGTATAACAAGCCCTTGTGGGGGGCCTCAACATAATCAAGGTGGTAGCCAATAAATCTGCATCGGCTTGACTATAAGTCCTAGGGAAAGAATCCGCGACACATGTGTCACGGTCCCTCCATAGCATCGCATCCGGTATCACCCTCCGGTCAATCAGAAAGAACTTCTTCTTCCACTCCTTCAAACTGGATGTGGTCTCTATGCAAAACCGCTTCGCTTTCTTATGTACCTTACTAACGAAAGAGAAACAGTACCCCTGCTTCCCCATTTTGTAAAACACACGGAACAAATCGACGGTGCAATCAATGTTTAGGCTCCGGCAGCGAATCTCAAACATCACTACCCGGTTTACACCGATGGGTACCAACTGAGAAATGTGTACCCGGAAGTGCTTAATCACATCCAAAAAAAAGGAAGAAAAGGGTATCCGAAGCCCACCATGTTCCAAGTAAGCCAAGTAAACGCCTATATGCCCGTCGCGCCTCAACAAGTCCATAGTCATGTTCACATCCGGCAGCTGTGGCCGAAACTCCTTCGATATCCGATACTCATCAATGGTATGATCTAATTCTTCGTCGGTCATCTCAGAATACCGAATGTGTATATCGCACTTCGGATCTAGCAAGCCGAAGCTAGAGGCTACACCGTCGGACATGATCGAATGCAAGAGGAACGGAACAAAAGATAACCGGAAAAGAAAACCTACCTGAGGAATGAGAAGGAGAGAAGCCGCGAGAGATGCGCACAGTAATAATATGTGAGAAAGTGAAATAAAAGCGAAAGTGAAAAGTGAAAGTAAAAAGTGTGAAAAAGCAAGTATATATAGATATAACCTCGAGAAGTGTGAGAGTCACATTAATGAGGACCATACGTGGCGCGCACAGAAAAAACTTAGACGTGTGAGTGCGTTTCACGTGGCATCCCTAGAAGCCTCCCTGGCAAAACGACAACCAACGTTGGGCCCAGGCCCACGATTGCCCCACAGCCTACCAAAGCCCAAGATAAGTATAACGTTATCCTCCGAATAACATTATACTAGGGGGGACATGTTCGTGTGTGGTCCCGAAAAGTGACCGGAGACCACGACACGTGTCACTCGCTGGAGCCGTAACCGGGAAGCAATGCCGGAACACAAACCCACGTGGTATGAACAGTACTATGATGTCACCAATGACGTCAGATGATCATAGGCCCCGCCTAGGGCCTTGGCGTATGCCCAAAGAAGAAAGGAACAGTGTCAGAACCTACGAAGTACACAGACCCATTTCGGGAAAGAATACAAGGTATGAACTGTCAATGTCAAGGTATCAACAATACCCTATATATAGTCTTCATATTTATTATCAATTACATTGAATGCTCTGACAACACCACAAAAACCATATAACATACCATATACCATTACTCATTCTCACACCGGAGCTTGGTCCTGGGATAACACCCGAGGCGAGTTACCGTGTGCTGTCTCTTGTGTGTAGGTGCTCCATCTCCTTACAACTTACATGGAAGGTTCTCAGTCCAGTAGGCCCTACCAGAGGATTTTAGCATCAACACGTGCAAAAATTCATTGGTTGCATCAATCGAATCCACATTTTCATAACTCAATACATAGACGAAGCTTGAGGCTTTTTCTAGGAGGGTCAAAATGAAACTTATAGATTTTGAAGGGACATAATTATTAAATAATAATTTTTTACACTAACCAAATTTACAAATCACGCTAAGGACAAAATGTTTTAGAGGAGCAAGGATCCACCCTTGCTCCTATGAAGCTTCGTCCATGACTCAATGAACTAGTGACACATAAGTTAGGCACACAATTAGGCATACGTTTTAGACTTTCCAATCTTTTTCCTTCTTTGTATATGTGTAAACTTTCGTGTTCGACTTTTAATTTAGCACAGGACCCTAAAATCGATAAAACGGCCCTGATAAATATGTTCGATGAGTCAATCCAAACTTAACTCAAAATATATTTAAACTCAACGTGACCCTATCAATTTTATATCCGTTTTAGTCAAGTTTTATATCGGATTAAAAATTATCACCTTACATAAAGTATAAACATTAAAGTTCAATATTAAGAATCTAAATTGAATATTCGTACTCTTTTACTTCCTTTACTTTACTTTTTAACTTCTTAATTTTTCTAATTTTGATTGTGTAATAGAGTTATATAACTGAAAGTACGATTTTTTTTTAATGTTGAGGTAAAAAGTGTTATAAGACATTAAAGAGTTGGGTGTACAGTGATGTCATAATTTTAAATCGTAAGAAAAAAATGTCATCTCAACAAAAATTTTCATAACATAAGATTTTCACATGATAACAAAACTCTCTTCTTTCGTTGGCACCACAAAATATAATGCCATAAGTTAACATATATAATAAAATGCAACATTATAGCACGGAAAGCTATGATAGCATATGTGGTGGTTGGCATCACAAAAAGTTGCGCCATATTTTCATCGCGAGAGATGTCACAGTTAACACAAGGCGTGATGTGATTAGCCCGAGAAAAAAAATATCTGGTTCCATTGTTAAAATTATGAGCGGACTCACATAAAAATCAGGTGTGACACGAACTACATCTTATTTTAGATCACTAAAAGTAAATTTTATATAAAATGAGTGTTTTATCGACGTGTATAACACCTAACTTTACTTAATATGAGATAATTTTAATATTAATAATCATAAAAAATTATGCAACATTCTATTAGGCTACCTGCAACAGCAACATGCGATCTTGGTTTTTCAGTTTTTTCTCTTCTGCGACCTAGTGCGACCTATTTGCCCTAATAAAACGACCTAATGCGACCTAATTCATTTATTTTATATTCAATAAAAATAACATTTTATTCAATAAGAAAACATTTTATTCCATAAAAAAATATTTTATTCCATAAAAAACACAATAAATTAGGATTGATTCGATGCAATTTGCAATTTAAATTAACTAAAAAAAAGACCAAAGGTTGTTAAACGAGGACAATATTTGTAAATGTACTCATTATCCATTCCATCAAACTATCATCAAGAATCTTAACCCTCTTTTCACTCCCTAAACCCTTTCAAACCCTTAAACCCCTTAATTAAATTGTGAGATTTTTTTTTTTTACTTTCCAACGGCTATAAACACAGCCCAACACATTTCAACGTTCACAAACTCAGTCGCTTGAGGGGTTGAATTGCCTCGATCGAATAAAGGCGATCAAATCGTAGCAACGGCCGACCGAGCCATGACTCGGTTGCCACTGAGAATTTTTTCTCCCCGTTGCGGGTAGCCTTATAAATCTTAGGTCCACCTCTAGTTAAAATCATAGCTAACCATACTCTACGCTTTTATAAAAAGATATTATTACTATATACTGCTTTAGGAAGGCTTGAGGAATATTTTAATCATACTGAATTATTTTGGCGGCGGGAAAATGTTTTAGACACGTAGCTTTACTCCCTCATACGTGTCCTCAATTGTGTTAATCAATCTTTATTAGTCACAGACAAAACACAAACAAAAAGCAACATACCACCAAACCCATCTATTTTCTTTTCTCTCAAACCCACCGCTACAAAGAGCTCCAGCCACCCGCCGGATTCTATCACAATCACCCTACAATAAAAGAAATATATGGGCGGTTGTTAAGAGACAATACCATTAAAAAGGTAATTATAACCATGTATTTAGACGAATTGTTTTTATTTGTTTCATATGATATGATTTGTTGATGTTAAAGTGATGATTTTTCATTTGTTTTTGCAGGGCTGATTCGTTTGAAGCTTTAATGTTTTTTTTATTTCGCACCTTTAGATTTGAAAGTTCTTTTTCTTAATCTTTCTATTGGTTAGGTTTATGTGTTAATTTAGTGCTTCTTAATTTTTCATTGGTTGCTAATTTATATGGCGTTATTTGGAAAAAAAGCTTTGATTATAAGATGAATCTATTGCAATAATATTTGTTGTATATATTTTATGAACTGTAGATGATATATAATTGAGGTTGTGAATAAAATAGGGTAGTCAATTATATAGAGGGTTTGGGTTTCTGACATTCAGTATAGTAGAAGAAACCCAGAAAGCTGCAGAGGCATATACTGGATATGTAAACATTTTTTAACGATATCTACGGATGTATGGTTTGACTCAGGTTTTGTTTTATTTTTGGAAACGGGTTAAAAATATAAGATAGCAAGGAAAAGATAAATGTAACAAATATTTTTCTAACGTGTATTCAAATGGGTGACACCCCCAGCTATAAATTTTGACTTTTTAGATAAATTGAGATTAAAGTTTAAGCGAGTCAGTTAGCTGTAGATAAAATTTGATGATGATTCTCATTAGTTTAATACATATTGGACATATAGTACCAGAATTGTCGGACTATAATGTCGTAGAAAGATTTGCCACCTTCGTTGGACTAATTACGTTGGTCTCACGCGTGGCGTGTTTTCGGCTCAAGAACAATTGGCTGATTATATTTTTATGGATCATCTCATCATCTCATCAATTACTACCCTTGAATTTGTTTGCAGCCAGGAGATAACCCAAGGTGTTAGGTACCCCCCCCCCCGGTAGGCTGTTTGCCAAAGAAAAAATTGCACGAAGCAGCATACATGAAACATACCAATGCAGGTGTATATTGACAGGTCAAATGGGTTGACAAGATAATTTACCGGAAAGCAATTCTACAAGGCTGCTTTTGAAGCAATGAAAAAACCTGTGATATTTGGCGTGCTCCTACAAAGTTTAGGTGGTATGCAGTTATCTAGCAACCCTACCACCACTGCTGTTTAAATCAAGATATCTCGGACCTCAAACAGTTACAAACTAAGTAAGGAAATTAAAGATGTTGGAAAATTATGCATCTATTGGATACAACCGACCCGAACACATAAAAGACTAGCAACAGGTTCCCATTGTCGCCGCTGCTACAAGAAAACCCTGATAGCTACAAGGTAAGTCCATCACAATATACAGGCTATTTATTTATTTTTGAATATCCTCTTTTACAACTGCATATACCATTTTCTAACATAAACGCAGCCCTACATGGTCTACAGTGAATGATATTTACCTCGAAAGCAACCATCACCTGAATGAACACTACAAGAGATTGGTATTATCAATCCTGTAACAAATGCATCAGAAAATTATAGGCGGAACCGAGATACCCGAATGCACAAAATTATAGGCGGAACCGAGATACCCGAATGCACCGACCACCGGCCACAACCATAACCCACATATAGGTAACACACTAATACACTTTTATAGATAAATTTGACTTCTACTTCGACAATATACTTGACCAGCTCTGCGTATCACATGATCCATACCATAAAAATTCACACCATGTAAACGTAGGGTATCATTGTATTTTATTTATTAGAAGGAAAAAAAATTGCACAAGACTAATGAAACAACTTTGATCAAAACAAACACATGCGAGTAATCGAAAACATACATAGGTAAAAAACTTTCATAACATAGTCATTTCTAATATCAAACATCCACTACTTTACAGGCGTACCCGTATCGTCAATACCATCCCATCTGGGACTGTTAGAATTGAAGATGTGAGGATCCGACAATGTTACAAAGTTGCGTTAATAACAAAGAACTCTCGACAAAGAAGAGCCTTCACAAGAGTTGGTGCCTTGAATAATTCCAACCCTTATGTATAATGTTAATATTCCAGTTGTAAATCTTTCTGTAAACGATAACGAACGAAAAAAAATCATCCCCACAGCGAAGCGCGGGTGTGCCTACTTGTTATTACAAAAAAATTACATGCGTTTTGTTTATTAAAGAAATCACAATAAATATCATAACAAGTATTTTATAACTGAAACTTATTAACCAAACATGTCAATATGAATCAAACTATTCTTATATTTCTGAAGGGAAATTATTTGAACATTTTAAGTTTTTATTAGCATAGTTCAAAATACACATACATCAAGCATCTTTGTGATATGTGATATGTATTTGAAGATAGTCTTTTGCATTGTGTTATCAATTATGAACTTTTTGAAAAACTTTTCATAATAATTTGTTAAAATACAAATCTTTCATAAAAGTTCTAATCAATTAATGTAGTGTGCATTCAATGTATTCAATGCAAAAAGTCTTTAATAATTTTTTGCATTACTGATGCTCTTAAAATATACTCCCTCCATCTCACTTTTATTGTCCCCCAACAAAATTTTTTCATTTTAAGATATATTTAATGAACCTGGACATTTATTGTTAAAATGACAATTTTATCCTATTAAATATAATTAATGTAGCAATTACTTTCCATATAAAAGTGTATAAGATGGGTAATATTGTAATATTATTAAATATAAACATCTTAATAAAGAAAGTGGACATGATTTTGGGACAAACTAAAATAGTAATGAGGCCAATTAAAATGGGACGGAGAGAGTATTTAATACTCTATTTTAAATTGGTTTTAGATTAAAAAAATCATAAAATATATAAGGTTTACACCCTCAAAACTCAATCCTATAAAAAACCGAGTTTTGGCCATTTTAAATGAGACCCACAGAGCAAATGTGCATCTTTCTTATTTATTCACTTTGCACTATATATTTGTTATAAAGTAATTAAACTTTTACTTAGCAAAACAAAAATATCAGTAAAGATTTTTTATTAAAAATAATAATATTTTTTTAAATAAGAAATAATATCTTAACTTAATTCTTTTTATTTTGTAAAATAATTGATGGAGAAATTTAATGGAAGAAAAAGATATAATTATATGTTTTCAAATTTGTGAAACGAAAATTTAAAAAAGATAAGGTGATAAATAACACTTTAGTGGTTAAATTTTAAATAAATTAAGTGATGTTAAGTGATTCAGTAAGTTTTACACTTTAAACCTCGTAATATCATAATTACAAAATATTAAACATGATTTTTTTTACATATTTGTATATTAAATTAAATTATACTTATTTATAAATATGTACATACACGAGACTTATAACTAATATTTTATAAAAAATATTTTTCCCCATCATTTAATAAATATTAACATCAATTTCAAATCCTAAATTAAAAACTTACATACCAAAAAGCACCCTTATAAATAAAAAATATGCAAATCACTTTTCATTTTCAAACACATGAACCAAGCCCTTGAGCCCAATAATGCTAAAACTATTTTGGACATGAACTAACTTAACAGCCCAGCCCATTAGAAATCACATCAGGCTATCCAGGCCCTCAAATCAAAAATACATTCAAACATTCATCAAACTTTAATTTCACCGATGGTTAAAATAAGTTACTCCAATTCACCTACGCTAACTCTTCATTTACTATATGGTTAATATTGTAAAATGGCAAAAACTGGTGTAGGACTACAGTGGAAATGCCTTTTATCATCCACTAGCTTAAAGACCCGTCTAACGTCGAGTATACCTTATTGAGTGTTTTAAAAAAATAATAACAAATAGATGTTAATATTAAAAGAACATAAACAGGCTATATTGAGAAAAATAATAAAAATCAACATATCAAAAAGCTTCATCTTCACAAACAATCTTACATATAAAAATCAATATTGAT
Organism: Glebionis coronaria; assembly: GCA_025667525.1. Taxonomy (NCBI): domain Eukaryota; kingdom Viridiplantae; phylum Streptophyta; class Magnoliopsida; order Asterales; family Asteraceae; genus Glebionis; species Glebionis coronaria. Next base: position 555,069,884 of record CM046879.1, read on the forward strand.
CCGTTTTGCAAGTATACTACTGTGTTTTGCTTTTCGAAACGCTCTTAACTTTGTCTCATTTTGATATGGTGCCCACTGCCCAGACTGTGATGATATACTTTGATCTTTAATAAACGGCTTATTCGAGATCCTAACAACTTAATATAGTTTGGCGTGTTTACATCTAGTTACATATTTATGAACTTTTAACTTCGTAATCCAAGTTTGTCAAAAAAGTGTAGTGAGTTGAACTTAGATATATAACAAATTTACAATTCCCATTTTTAACTAACATCTAAATCATTTTACATGTCACGTTATCATTATTCACTCTTATTTTCTGTGTCTTTTGTTTTAGCAGTCAATTCTTGATGCAGTGGGCTCTGTACAATTTGCGTCAACATCGCACTTTTGGACTTGCCTATGTTATCCTAAACAAAACAGTGACGTTCAAGTGACCCTAATAGTTCTTCAGCATACTTTTAACCTTCTCATAACTTGATTTCAGTCTTTAACATCAAATGTACCCTCTTCGTATGTAGAGTAGTAGTTGTTAGTCACCTGTTATACAACATTGATTTTTATGTCTAATACTGAATTATAAGAATTTAAAATGGAATACTCACATATGTACAATTATGATATTACAGTTTACACACAAAAGATAGATTAGAAAAAAAAAGTATGACCAAAATAAATTACTACAAAATTAAGTTTTGTGACTAATACATTTTGCAAGCTATTATTTTAGTTACCATTGCTATTTCTCAACTGCTAATTTATAAACTCAGATTAACAGCAACCAAACATCCGAACATCCCTAGCAGCAGAAGGGGTGTTTGGCAACTCTTTTAACAACAGCCAAACACCCTATTTTTTCGTCCATAATCAATCTACCTAATCCACCAATTAGTTGATAATAATAGCCTTGTTTCCTACAGCATCAAAATCTAAAATTACATGCGCTGAAGCATCGTGACGATTTTTAAAAAATCTGAGCTATCATTTTCATATATAAATCTTTTGTCCTTTGTGGTACATATCTACCTACAGATTTAGTAGATTGTACGGTTTAAATCGATTTAAACCGACACCCTAAATCATAAGAAAGGGAAGGATTGGTACCTGAAATAAGCTTTTATTCGAGAGCCGTTGCAAGATTAGAGCATCCGTTAAGATATATCCCCGCCTTCGCGTTAACCACCCCACGATTTATGCTATTGCTATATATGTTCAAAACGTTTTAAATGTAGATGTTGCCCAAATGCAGACCCGTTCGACACGGTAAAGATAAAACACATCCAAAATCAACCCGTTCACAAGTAAATAACAATAAATTGACTTCAAATATTTCATTGTGGTACGAAAACTTTTAACTCTCATTTTAAATGAAACTCATTGCCATGACTTTTTTTTAAAATTACTAATCAAAGTATAACTTATTAAGGAGCTGTTTGATAAGTGCTTAATTGGAGGATTCATTACTGAATACCGAATCGGTCATACCCCTAAACTGTCAATTACATTGAATGTCAAATAAATGCATTTTTTATTCAATAAACTTACCTACTAAATCAACCTATCTTACTTGAATTTCGACCAACTTAGTTGTGAATTAGTTGGTTTAAAAAATCTTTTTATCTCAAATGGGTATGAAAACAAAATAGACAGTCAAATGGGTTGACCCATATTTTCAATCAATTTTGATACAGGGACGAACTATTTAGGGAAACACGCATACCTTTTAAACAAACGATGCCATGGTATGTAAATTAAATCTGAATGTTATTGAGACTTAGTAAAATTAGGGCATCCATTTATTCGATATTCATTAATGAGACGTTTTCAAGATGCGGGTCAAACGATTTTGAAGTAAAACTCATGAATCGTAAACATTTCACCCTACATACAACGCAACATTCCACCTTATGCAAGACAATGTTATACTTTATTGCTGAATACTACTTGAAACTGATTAAAAATAAAGTGCAAGAAGTACTCATTGCTAAACACAATTAAATTTAGTTTCGACATGTATAAAGCAAGTTTGACACATCATGGCTGCCATCGCGTTCTTGTGTTGCGCTGCCAGGATATACGCAGACTTTGTTTCAGCCTACTACCAACGTCAAACACCCGTCCCTATTGTTGCACGCCGTGTAAAGCGGCAACAAAAGTAACGATGGCATCGAAGGAGCATAAGTCGGATGTATTAGAAAGGCCATAACATAAATCATAAAGGATTTTGTGTTTATCAATCTATTAGGTTATGATGTTATTAAACAACCCTAATCTCAATAGGTAAACAAACAGGCGCAACATGAGATAAAAAGGCACAAAGAACAAACACCAACAATCAAAACCTTTATCAACCCTAGTTAATGACACATAGAAACCCAAATAATCAAAACCCAAATAGAAGCGTAAAATTCATAAACTTCTATGGATACCTAACTCCATTAGAGGCAAAAAGCTAAAACGCGAATTAAAAAACAGATACATGTGACGGCATCAAACAGAGCATACCAAAAAATAAAAGCTTACACCGAATTTTTAATTTTCCAGCAAAACAATGAGATAAGGAGTTTGTTTCTACATGAACTCCGCCATAACGAACAACAACTAATCACAATCCAAAGAGATCAAAATAACCAATAAACAACATCGCCAATCTACCAACAACGTCGCCCAACACACACGGTGGCAACGAAGAGGAAGGGGCAACGCCACGTATTTGGTTAGATCAAATCTTAAATTTTTATTTATATTGGAGCGTGCATAGACCAATTGAATTGAAACGGATGAATTGTGGGTTTTGGAGTAAAAGAAAACTGTTTGAATGAGTTAATGTTTAACATAAATAGTTAGGAGAATTGAAACTGAATAGGGAGTAGAAGAAGGTGTTTAGTTTTTTTTTTAAAAAATTAAATCAGTTTAATTGTAACAAATATGACAAAGTATTTATTGGGGTTTTAATATAACGCGTTTTTATTGCACTAAATATGATAAATATTTTTTTACTTGCAAATAAAAAGTCTTTTTCTTATTAAAATTATTTTTATAATAGATTTTTATTCGTAAATTATGTATTTGGTTTTAATAATTTTTCACACTACCTTCTAAAAATAGTTTAACAAACTAATGATTTAAGAAAGAATGTTTTTCAAAAGTAATAACAACGATCGGTATTATAAAACAGTTTTTAATTTTTTAGATTTAATTTTTGTTAGATAATTGTTAGTTTTTCAGATCTATTTTATATAGAACAAATTAAAAAAAATGTTTTTGTAAAAGATTAAAAGCATTTATAAAAAAATAACGTCTTTATAAAGTTTTTTCAAAAATATTAAAACATCATGCATTATTTCATTGTACTAAATGACTGAATATGAAAAGACATTTATGACTACTTTAATGTACAAAGCTCAAAGAATTTGTACCATACCAATTTTTCACATTGTGTAAATAGAAATCGAATGATATTTTCAAAATGGTGTAAAAAAGTAGTTAATTATGGAATGGTTTTTTATGACAATAACAAAGTTTAAACGTATTTTTTTTAGCTTCTGGGAAGGATAAAAAAATAACAAAGTTTAACTTTTCAAAAATAAACTTTCAAAAAAAAACGTTTGTAAATTATGTCACTTATTGTCAGCTAAAAAATAACTTCGACTACTTTTTATAATTAAATTTCATTAAAAAACTTTATAAAAATACATTTCAAAGTTGTAACAAAAACGATTTTCAAATATTTTTTTGTAAAATTATTAGACATGTGTAGTAGTATTTAAGGAAATGTTTTTAATTAGTTTTAATTCTCTCTAATCAAAATGTGGCATTGAAGTGTTGTACCTAGGCTTATTTATGGAAAACAATTTAATTGTTGCATTTAATTTTCGTGCTTTAAAGGGTTGTAACATATTCTGTTTTATTATATAAAATAGATTCATTCAATATTTATAAATACATAACCCTAAAGACCTCAACCCACAAACGGGCTTGGGCCTATTATTCGTCTAACACTTCCCGCAGTCCGAGCGGCGAAATCGCGAAAGCTCGGACGGGAGAGATAAACTAGAAAAGAGAAAAAAAAAACAAAGGACAGAACATTAAAAGAAATAACAGTTATGAAGACATCGACAACAAGCGTCTTCAGACATTCTTCTTATAATCTTCAAACTTGAAGTCGGACTGATAAACCTGATAAACCAAATAACCGAAGCACTAACAATAACATACGATTGTGTGGATTTGTGACCTTAGCACAAATCATCAACACAAATAACGATTGTGTGGATTTGTGACCTTATCACAAATCACCAACACAACAAACAAATAAAAAACTGTAAAAAGAAAGACCCCACAAATCTTCAGATCCGAAACAAATAAAAAAGATCAAAGATAAAAGATTGGAAGGATGACTGTTGACAATGGCATCATGCATGTCACAAAAGCGAGGCGAGATGAAAAAGATTGTGTGTGACATTCTTTCACACACTAAGAGAGATCAAATGATAGATGTATAACGATGGGAGTGTTGTTGAGGCTTTTTTTTTGATGGAGTTGAAGAGCGGAAGAACGACGACACAGAGTTTAGGGTTTGTGTTTGAAGGCGGAAGTGTTTCTAGGTAAGGACCGGGTATGCCTGATACCATGTAAAATGGTAAAACTGGTGTAAGACTACATTAGAAACTAGATGCCTGTTATCATCCATTCATTCAATATTTATAAGTACATAACCGAATATGATGAAAATGGTACACACATTCAACCCGTCGGGTCAGTCCAGTTCGAGTACCGTTCGAGTAAAATTTTGGACACAAGTATCAATAATTGAATATTTGAAAAAGTACATATCTATCATAAACATTTTTAAAATTAAGAATGCGAATTTTAACGAGTTTTTTTTTTTTTGAATTTTAACCTATGTAAGAATTTAGGCCAACTTTAGGTACCAACTAGCTAACGTATTCACACGAGGTTTCAGATTCAAACGTCACTAGGTACACACCGGGGGTGGCGAGGGAAAGGGTCGGAAACGGTATGCCTTATATAGGCCGCGTGCCAGATAAGAGGGAACCTCACATGTTTGTTGAATGTAGGTAATGGCATTAGGGTTGCTACTGATAACTATGTATTCTGCCTGATCAGCTTAAATCATTCCTGTATTCAGCGAAGAAATATACGACTACTTTTGTTATATCAACATTGTTAGTTGAGTTGCCTAGTTGTTACTTCAGGAAATGAATTGTTCCCTAAACGTTGGATCTTTAAGATAGTCGTAATTTGAACTCTATACACACAAATGTGCAAAATCGTGCATTTTCATCTGTTGTAAGTATACTTGCAGTCCAATTATTCTTGCACGTTGCTTAAAAATACCGCTAATGTTATTCCAACTGTAACATAAATATATACTCTATCGATGTATGCTGCAGGTTTGTTTTTCATGGAGTCCTCTACAGACAATCGCTTGCGGTCAATTAAACTATGGCCTCCTAGCTATAAGACTCGCCTTTTACTTGTGGAACGTAAAGTAAAAAGCCTTACGGCACCGTCCTTTTTATCTAGAAAATACAGTCTTGTAAGCAAAGAAGAAGCAGAAGAACTAGCTAAACAAATTGAGTCGTCAGCTTTTCAAACTGCAAACCAACAATTTTAAAAAGAACCAGATGGCGATGGAGCATCTGCTGTACAAGTTTATGCTAAAGAATCCAATACACTCATGGTGGAAGCTGTTAAAAAAAGGTCAGAGCCTTAAAGGTGATCAAGAATATATACGAGAGTCCAAACCTGGACCTGTTACCGAAACTCACAAAACGTTCTTTGACATATCGGGTGCGCCCTGAGCCTTCATTGAAGCAGACGAAGCTAAAGTACTTCTAAAGCCATTGACCAAGCCCGGAAACAAATATTCAAAAATATGTTTTAGTAACAGAAGTTTCGGGTTGGATGCAGCCAAAGTTGCTGCTTCTATATTGTTCTCAATTAGTAATAGACAGTCGTCCAAAGTTGATTTATGGGATTTTGTTGCAGGGAGACCCGGAAGCTTTTGAAGTTATGACCATATTTTCCGAATCCCGTAAACATTCTGACCTCAGGTATCTCAACCTTTCAAATAATGCATTAGCTGAAAAGGGAGTCACGGCTTTTGGCCAACTTTTAGCATCTCAACTCTCATGGCACGTTTGGTACAGAATTTCAAATATTAGAAATGAAATAAATAATTGAATTCTTAGAAATAAAATCCAAAAAAATTGTTTATTGAATTCTTTTGTTTGGTAGGATCAGAGATTTAAATTTTCAAAATATAAATAAAATAATAAAATAATATTAATAAATAACAATTAAAGTTAATAAATAATAATAATAATAAAATAATAATAAAATAATAAAAAAATAATAATAATTATAAAATTTAATAATAAAAATAATAATAAGTAATAATATTAATATTAATATTTATAAATAACAATTAAAAGTTAATAATTAATAATAATAATAAAAAAAATTTTATAAGACTTAAAAATAAAAATGATAAAAAATATTAATATTAATATTAATAAATAACAATAAAAAAATAAGAAATAATAAATAAATAATAATAATAATAATTAAAATATTAATATTAATAATAATAATAATAATAATAATAATAATAAATATTATTATTATTTTATCGACCACTTGGGTACTCGCCATTTTAAGACGGATGTGTTGAAGGGAGTTTACAAAGTGCGTATCGCGAATGATTTTTCCTTGTTTTCGGCCCTTGATCTTGCTTTGCATCAAGCGGGGATTTGGTTATGTGGTGAGTGTCTTTGTACGCATACTTTTGGTAAGAATTGTAGACATATGGATGGTGTTGTGGTTGAGTCTCCAGATTTTGAGGATTGTGCGATTTGGGGGATTGTTTTGCCGGTTTATTCGCCTAGTGCAGATGTTGATGTTGATCGAGGTCAGGTTTCGTTGTCAGGTTCTGGGCCTCCCACAGATTGTGACGAGGGTTCTGTTAGAACTGGCTTAGGGGTGGGTTCACTTTGTTTAGATGTTGACCTCCTTGACCGTTTCTTTTTGACGCGCATACGCACGGTCAAGTGCATCCCGCCTAAGTTGAGGCTTGGTTTTGCTAGGATTTTTCTTAGTGCTCTTGACAAAGTTATATCTAGCCCAAGTGATATTGCAGCGTGGGTGGAACTTCTCATCTTACCGGGTTGTATTTTGGCGGTGTTCGTACCGTCTTGTAGGGCTCAGCGTCGATCTGGTGAGAAGGAGCGTGGTCAGTTTGTTAGTATTTCTAGTGCCATTGCTCGGTGGAGGGATCCTGGGGAGAGGATTGGTTTGATTAGAGATCGTTTAGGTGGTCTTTCCTTTTCTTCGCGTAGGTACTTGAGGTCGAAAGATGCTATGGCGGCTAATATTTCTCAGTGCAAGCGTAAGTTGAGTGATGGCCACTTTTCAGCGGCTATTAAGGTCCTCACTTCTTCGGGTGTTGCCCCTGATTCTCCTGACACCCTGGGGGATTTGGAGGCTAAGCATCCCTTTGCTTCTCCTCCTGTTGTGCCTTCTTCTTCCTGTGGGGTGGACACGCTTTTTGTTCGCAAGGATCTGGTATTGAATCAGATTCGAAGTTTTCCCAAAGGTACTTCTTGTGGTCGAGATGGGCTTAGAGCTCAACATTTTTTAGATGTTTTGGGAGGAGCAGCTTCTGCTGTGGCTGATGATCTTTTGGTTTCTATCACTGGTGTGGTTAATCTGTTTCTTTCTGGTAAGTGTCCTAGTCTGCTTGGTGAGTTTATTGCCAGTGCCCCTTTGACTCCGCTTGTTAAGCCTGGAGGGGGCATTCGGCCTATTGCTATTGGTACTGTGTGGAGGAGGCTTGTCTCTAAGGTTGCATTTTCTTCTGTTGGGGAATCGATGACCTCTTATCTGCATGATTTTCAGTTTGGTGTGGGGGTGCCAGGTGGGTGTGAGGCGGTTCTTCATTCTGTCAGCAGGTTTGTGGAGGAGAGAGGGGATGAGGCCGGACTTTCTATGCTTTTGGTGGATTTTCAGAATGCCTTTAATCTTGTTGATAGGAGCACCATTATTCATGAAGTTCGGCTGAGGTGTCCGGCTATCTCGCCTTGGGTAGAGTTTTGCTATTCTCGGCCAGCTCGGCTTTATTATGAGGATTCTATTCTTTGGTCTTCTCAGGGGGTTCAGCAGGGTGATCCATTGGGTCCCTTATTATTCTCTCTTGCTCTGCATCCACTTGTTCATGCTATTCATCAGGCGTGTGAGCTCTCCCTTCATGCATGGTACCTTGATGACGACACTATTATTGGTGATACTCTTATGGTTGCTAAGGCTTTGGATATTATTAGTGTGGAGGGACCGGCTCGTGGGCTACATCTAAACGTTGATATGTCTGAGCTTTTCTGGCCGGTGGAGGATCCTCGGGGGTTGGTAGATGGCCTCTTCCCTGCTTCTATTTCTCGTCCGAGGTCTAGTGTCAAGCTTCTTGGTGGCTCTATTAGTCGTGATTTAGGTTTTGCTGGTAATTTTGTTGCGCGTCGGGTTTCTAAGGCTATTTCTTTGTTAGAGGCTATTAGGGGGCTTGAGGACCCGCAATGTGAACTTCTTCTCCTTCGTTATTGTGCTGGTGTTTCAAAGTTGGTGTATGCTTTGAGGACTTGCCCCCTGGGTTTCTTGTGGGTGTTTTGTCACAGTTTGATCAGGCCTTACGCGCGTCTTTGGAGTTGATTGTTACGGGTTCAGGGCCTGGGTTTGGTGATTTACAGTGGCGTCTTGCTACTCTTCCTATCAGTATTGGTGGCCTAGGGGTCTTATGTGCTGAGGATGTCAGGTGCTTTGCCTTTATTGCTTCTCGTTTACAGTCTGGTGATTTGCAGGATCGGATTTTGGCGAGGTCTGAGATTGTTTCGTCGGGCCCTATTTTTCAGTCTGCTCTTGATGCTTTCTCGACCTGTTGTGGTGTCGATCCTCTCTCTGTCACCACTAGCTCTCCCGTCCCCCAGTTTATGAAGTCTTTGGCAAAGAGTTACTTTGGTTTCATTGATGGTTGTTTGACGTCGCGTTTCGGGTTGAGTCGTCGTCAGGAGGCACTTCTCAGCTGTGTGCGTGCTCCTCATTCGCAAGATTACCTCTTCACTATTCCGATTGATGGGCTGGGACAGCGGATGAACCCGAGACAGTTTCGTGCGGTATTGTGTTATCGTTTGTCGATTCCTTTATTTCCTGATGGTTCTTTGTGCTCGGGTTGCCATGTACATCGGATGGATCTGTTCGGTGATCATGCTGTTCATTGCGCTAGTGATTTGGGGGTTAAGTTTCGGCACAATCTTGTTCGTGATGTGTTGTTTGATATTTGTTCTAAGGTTGGTGTGTCGGTGAGGAAAGAAGCTGATATGGGATTTGTTTCTGATGGTGGGCGTGATCTTCGGCCAGCAGATTTATTGCTACACAATTGGTCCTAGGGCAAAGATGTGTGTTTAGATGTTACAGGGGTTTCTCCGTTTGCAGGGGCGGGGTTGGATTCGTGGGTTCCTGGGAGTGCTTTGCAGTCGGCTGTTCAGAAGAAGAAGAGGAAGTATTCTTCTATTTGTGCTGAGCATGGTTACTCGTTTATTCCATTCGCCTTCTCGACTTTCGGGGAGTTTGAGGAGGAGGCGATGGGTACTCTCTCGCGTCTTAAGCGGTTAGCTGGTTGTCATTTTAATGACGCGAGGAGTGGTGGTTTTTTGATGTCTAGACTTAGTTTTTGTATTCAAAAAGGGGTGGGCGCGCAGCTTGTTTCGCGGCTCCCTTCCAATTTTGTGTGATTAATAAAATTGGAATTTCGATAAAAAAAATATTTTATTATTATTATTAATATAAGGATGCGGTTGTCTTGCTGAAGCGGATCCGAAAGTTCTTAATGGTTCAGGACATTGAGGCACGTGCTGCTGCTCATATATTTAATAGGATCAGTTTTGCTATTGCTAAAGGAGTGGAAACCCAGATAGTATCTCGGCTTCCCACTAACTTTTTATAAATTCTATTATTCTAATAAAGTGATGATGATAATTATAATAATAATAATAATAATAATAAATATTAATATATAACTAGAAAATAGTTTCCTTACCAAATATAATGGAAATGATATCCACAAAATTTACAAAAAGGTGAACTCTTTAAGAATTTAATTCTCTATCTATTTTATTTCTCTCTCAACCAAACAATAGAAATGAATCATTTCCATTTCTCTCCCTCCAATTCTTTGTACCAAACACACCAACCTCAAAGAGTTACATTTGAATATTTGATGAACAACGGTATCTCAGAAGAAGCAGCAAAAGCTGTTTGTGAGTTAATCCCTTCAACGAAATAATTAAAAGTTCTTTATTTTTTTAATAATATGACCGGTGATGAAGGGGCGGTTGCTATGTCTCAAATCGTGAAAGAATCCCCGCTGTTGGAAGACTTCATATGTTCATCGACAAGGATCGGCTCAGAAGGTGGGTTAGCATTGGCTGAAGCACTCGGGACTTTTAAGAATCTGAAGAAACTTGATCTTCGTGACAACATGTTTGGAGTTGAAGGCGGGATTGCTTTGAGTCAATCTATTCTCTTGTTTTTTATCTTACAGAAATTTATATCAGTTACTTAAATTTAGAGGATGAGGGAACTTTAGCGCCCGTGAATGCTTTAAAAAACTCGGAATCTGCTCTTGAAGTACTAGAGATAGCAGGAAACGACTTTACTTAAAGTAGCTCTGTAGAAAACATGATCAGAATAACCTCAAACATCAAAACCTTTTATTTATCAAAGATTCAAAGGACAAAATAAGATAAAATCAAAAGTTACCAGTGCTAATCACGTGTAACTCTATTATCTATTTGATAATAGTTTTACAATCAAGCATAAATAAAAAACGAGATCAAACTAGGGTTTACAAGATCAAGATGAATGAGAGAGAGGGAGAACTGTGTGTAACTCACACACAGTTACATAATGAAACGATACAAAACAAAGTAAGACGCTCCTCATCAATATAAAACCCTAAAGGCTTATTAGCCGTTGGGTATAACAAGTTTGGGCTTGGATGGGCTTAAGCCCATCATAACTTCTCTTTAGCATCTTCACACAAATGGTCCTTCATGTCCAATAAGTCCAACCATCCAGATCCTTAAGACTAACTGAAAGTTTGAAACAAGGCAAAATAAGTCCTCATGGTTATAAGTGGTTATCAGATTAGGTCATAATTTTAATATCCCCCCTTAATCTGATAACCCATAAAGGTTAATCATACCAAGTTTTATAACAAACTTGTTATGCAAATCTGTTTCCAACCCCTTTGTAAGGATGTCTGCAATTTGATTTGCAGAATCCACCTTTTCAGTTTTGACAACACCACTCAAGATTTTTTCTCTCACAAAATGAAGATCAATTTCTAAGTGTTTTGTTCTCTCATGAAAAACAGGGTTGGCTGCTATCTTGATAGCTGAATTGCTATCACAGTGAAGTGTTACTGGGAGCAAGTTATCACATTGCAAGTCATTTAAGACTTTTAGCACCCAGATCACTTCACTGGTTACTGAGGCAAGAGCTCTATACTCTGCCTCAGTAGAAGATTTAGAGAGAGTGTTTTGCTTTTTGCTTTTCCAAGAAACTAAGTTTCCATTAATAAACACACAATACCCAGTCACAGACCTTCTAGTGACAACACATTTAGCCCAGTCAGCATCTGAATAAGCATCAAGAATCATACCTGAGTTCCTTGTGAAATGAATACCCAAACCTGGAGAGCTTTTGAGGTATCTTAAAACCTTAAAAGCAATTTTAAGATGAGAGTTCAAAGGACAATGCATGAATTGACTCAAATAGTGCACAACATAAGAAATATCAGGCCTGGTGTTAGTCAGATAGATGAGCTTACCCATAAGCTTTTGATAGTCAACAATGTTTTCAAGAAGGGGGTCCTCACTAGTGGGCTGATTAGTAATGACAAGTTTAGAGGGTAAAGGAGTTTTAGCAGGTTTACAAGCAAGCATACCATACTCAGATAACAAGTCCAACACATACTTTCTTTGGTTTAAGCAAACACCATTCTTAGTGTCAACAACTTCAATTCCCAAAAAATATTTGAGCTTACCCAAGTCTTTGATCATAAACTTGGTTCTCAAAAAGTTCTTAAACTTTTCAATTTCAGCAATGTTGTTCCCTGTTATGATAATATCATCAACATACACAAGTAACACAAGAAATAAATTACCATGAGACTTGGTGTATAAAGAATAATCAGACTTGCTTTGAGTGAAGCCATTTTCACTAAGGACAGAAGTAAGCTTGGCATTCCACTGCCTAGGAGCCTGTTTAAGCCCATACAAGGACTTTTTGAGTTTGCAAACCAAGTTATCACCCCCAGGAAAATATCCTTGGGGTGGTTTCATGTAAACAGTTTCATCCAGATCACCATAAAGAAAGGCATTATTGACATCAAGTTGAAAAATAGGCCAAGATTGAATGATAGCAAGATTAATTAAGCATCTAATGGTAACCATTTTAACAACATGGGCAAAGGTTTCATCATAGTCAATACCCTCCTTTTGCCCAAAGCCTTGGGCAACAACCCTAGCCTTATACCTTTCAACCTCACCACTAGATTTAAGTTTTAATTTCCAAATCCACTTACATCCTAAGGCCTTTCTACCTTTTGGAAGTTCAACAATATCCCAAGTGTCATTTTCAAGCAAGGCAGCAAGTTCAGTGTTCATAGCATCAAGCCAGTGATGATTCTGAGATGCTTCAAAAAAACTTTTTGGTTCATTCATTTTGTTAAGTTGAGTGACAAAACAAAAATTCTCTTTATCCAATTTTGAATATCCAACAAATTTTTCAAGTCCATATTTGACTTTGGACTGCACAACAAAGTCATTATAATTTCTGGGAAAAACAGAGGGTCTTGAAGACCTCCTTAAACCTTGATTTTCCTGAACATTGTTAGTTGAATCAACCCTAATGTTTCCTTCCATGTTTTGAACATGAATGGAAGGAATGGGATTGATATCAACATTTCCCTCAGAGTTTGCATTTTCATCAAGTGTGGCAGCCTCTTCCCTATTCAAGCTGGCATCACTGGTATCATTGCCTGAGGCAATGTATCTAGTGTCACCTAGACTTGAAGGTGGGCTGCTATCACTTGGTGACAGATTGTCACCATTGTGTTTAGCTGCTCTCTCTTCATCATTGGGAAGTTCAGGGTCATCAAGGTCAAAAAAATTCAACAGATTTAAGTCTTGAGAAACATTTTCTTTATTAAAATTATTTTTATTGAAATTGAAAGCAGAATCTTTAAAAGGGAAAATAGTTTCAAAAAACTTAACATCTCTAGAAACAAAAAACTGATGCCTATCAAGACTGTAAATCCTATATCCTTTCTGAGAACTAGAATAACCCATCATAACACATTTTTCAGATCTGCTGGAAAACTTATCTGAGCTATTAAGAATAGTAGCAAAACATAAACATCCAAACATTCTAATGTGAGAGAGCCTAGGACAAGTATTATAAATCATTTCAAAAGGGGTTTTTCCATTCAGCACAGAAGAGGGCAGTCTGTTAATAAGATAAGTAGCAGTTAGCACACATTCAGTCCAAAATTTAAGAGGAATACCCCCCTGAAACATAAGGCATCTAGCAACATTCAAAAGATGTCTATGTTTCCTTTCAGCAATTCCATTTTGTTGTGGTGTGTATGCACAGGAAGTTTGGTGTATGATGCCATTTTTTTCACAAAAAACTTTGAAGTTTTGATTGATAAACTCAGTACCATTATCACTTCTAAAAATCTTAACATTACTTTTAAATTGATTTTAATCAAATTATAAAAGTTTTGAATGTTAGAAACAACCTCATCTTTGGTTTTTATGAGAAATAACCAAACAGCCCTAGTATAATCATCCACAACAGTCAAGAAATACCTATGGCCAGAGTGACTAGTCACTCTATAAGGACCCCATAAGTCAAGATGAACAATATCACCAAGCCTTTTAGTGATGTGATCACTTAAGGGAAAAGGGTTTCTGGTCTGCTTAGCTCTTTGACAAATTTCACAAAAGAAGGTTTTCTCACTTTTATCAATATTCAAAGACCTTTTAAGAGCATTAAGAGCTGGGTCAGCAGGGTGGCCAAGTCTACAGTGCCAATCATAATGAGACAGAGAACAAGTAACAAGATGGTTTTGATTTCTACAACTAATACCTTCAGTATCTAAATAGTATAAACCTCCACATTGTTTACCAATCCCCATCACCTTTTTCAGATTCAAATCCTGATTAACAAAGAAACACTTGGACTCATCAAACACAACAAATATCTTATTGTCTTTAGCAAGCTTATGCACAGATATCAAAGTAACACAATACTCAGGGATCACCAACACATCAAACAGAGTTAGACCATTAGGAAGTTTAAGGTTACCAATTTTAGTTATAATGGCCTCAGTCCCATTTGGGTGAGTGACTTTAATCTTAAGGTGAGAGATATCAAACACATTATCAAGCTCCTTATCATTATCAGTCATGTGTTGGTTAGCCCCAGAGTCAACAACCTTCCCATTATGAGTCATCCCAAGTTTAGAACTGGTGTTGGAGCAATAAAACTTATCAAAATTTTCATTAAAAACTTTGCTAGAGTTAAAAAAAGTACCTGCCATATTGGCTTGTACATTTTGCCCAGTTCCATTGTTACCTTTAAAAAGAGAGAGAAGTGTAGCCATTTGCTCATCAGAAAAACCAGTAGAACTAGCAGAACCAACAGAGTTATTAGCCACATTTTTTCCTTTAGGATTTTGATTTCCTCTTTTTTTTATGAACAAAATCACTGGGGTACCCAATAATCTTGAAACACCTATCAATGGTGTGACCATTGTACCCACAGTTTTCACAAATCAATTCAACATTAGAGGTAACATTGGGTCTCACAACATTCTGATAATTAGGTCTAAAACCTGTATTAGCATTGTTAGGTCTAAAGTTGTTTTGATTACCAGTCTGATTATAGTTGTTGGTTATGGGTCTCAATATGTTAGCATTAGGGTTCTGATTTCTTTGAGAATTGTTTCTGGTGGGCCCATTAGACAGGAAGGCAGTGGTCTGAGTCCTTTGAGAGTGCCCAGAACCACCACTAGAAGCCATTCTGTGAGATTCCTCAGCAGAAATGATGGCATAAGCTCCCTTAACATCAGGGAGGCTTTCTCTAGACAATATAGAACTCCTAATACTCATATAAGAATCATCCAATCCTATTAAGAACTGCATAAGTTTCAAAAGCTGATTATGTTTTTTAAACTCACTAGAAGCAGAACAAACACAAGCAGACAACTCAATCATAGCATCATATTGTTTCTAGAGAGCATTCAGTTTATGATAATAATCAGACAAGTTACAACCATTTTGTTTCAAAGTATTTATCTTATGATGCAAGTTAAACATAACAGAACCATCAACCTTATGATAAGTTTCTTTAAGCTCTTTCCAAACATGTTTTGCCTTTTTTGAAAAAATTTGTCCAAGGAAAAGTTCCTCAGAAATAGAGTTAAGAATCCAACCCAACACAACAGCATTGACCCTGTCCCATTGCCTTGCTAAAACTTCATCAGTAACAGACCTTTTACAAGTACCATCAATAAAACCAATTTTATTTTTCCCTTCCAAAGCAAGTAACATGACATTAGCCCAAACTTGATAGTTTTCAGTTCCCTTAAGTTTAACAGTGACAACAGTTAAAACAGCAGAGTCATTAGGGTGCAAGTGCAATGGGTCACTCAAGTCAAGCTTACTAATAAGTGTAACTGGGTCAGTTACACTTATAGCATCATCATCACCATGTTCAGACATGGTGAAGGGTCAAGGGTTCAAAAAGAACTCACAATACTGCCAACTAAGTTCCCAGGAATCCAAAACCACTCAAGGGTGGCAGGTCAAGGGCAAGCAGCAAGTGAGGATCCAAATAAAGGGTATGAAGAAACAAAAAACAACTACCAAACCCCCAAATAATCAAGCAATAAAAAACAGATAAAGGCAAATAACAATTAAAGAGAGGGAAGCAGAGGTGTTACAAAGCAATAAACCAAAGCACAATCGAACTGCCACTCTTAGATTCACTTAGTCTAAGAAGTGACAGAACCTCCAAATCACAATCCCCAATAATTTTCTTCAAGGAAAAAATTGGGGAAAATGAAAGAACCAGCCACCAATCGAACAAGTAACCAAAGAGAGTCACCACCAATCGAACAAGCCACCAATAAAGATGAAACCCTAAATTTTTTTTTTTGAAAAAAATT
Organism: Glebionis coronaria; assembly: GCA_025667525.1. NCBI lineage: Eukaryota > Viridiplantae > Streptophyta > Magnoliopsida > Asterales > Asteraceae > Glebionis > Glebionis coronaria. The sequence goes on from CM046879.1 coordinate 555,086,193, forward strand.
AGGGAAAATCACTTTAATCAATGGACAATACCACCAATCAACCCAATCGAAGGTAATAATGAATAAGAGAGCAGATCTCAGAAACCCTAATTTTTTCTCAAAAAAATTAAAGCTTCAAAACTTTGATTCAACCAGTAATATTAACAGATCTAGCTATTTTAATAGCAGATCTTATCAAAAAAGTATGAATAACCAAAAACCCCCAATTCTAAACAAACCCTAAAAAATTTTCATCAAAAAATTAGTAACCAGGCTCTGATACCATATAGAAAAACATGATCAGAATAACCTCAAACATCAAAACCTTTTATTTATCAAAGATTCAAAGGACAAAATAAGATAAAATCAAAAGTTACCAGTGCTAATCACGTGTAACTCTATTATCTATTTGATAATAGTTTTACAATCAAGCATAAATAAAAAACGAGATCAAACTAGGGTTTACAAGATCAAGATGAATGAGAGAGAGGGAGAACTGTGTGTAACTCACACACAGTTACATAATGAAACGATACAAAACAAAGTAAGACGCTCCCCATCAATATAAAACCCTAAAGGCTTATTAGCCGTTGGGTATAACAAGTTTGGGCTTGGATGGGCTTAAGCCCATCATAACTTCTCTTTAGCATCTTCACACAAATAGTCCTTCATGTCCAATAAGTCCAACCATCCAGATCCTTAAGACTAACTGAAAGTTTGAAACAAGGCAAAATAAGTCCTCATGGTTATAAGTGGTTATCAGATTAGGTCATAATTTTAATAAGCTCCCGCTTTAGCTTCGTGCATTACATCAAAGAAGTCAACTTTGACCAAATTGGTTTTATCCGAGAATGAGTTGAAGGATGAAGGTGCGATAACGATTGCTAATACAATCAAAGACGGGTTTGACAGGTTGCTAATGCAATCAAAGACGGATCGCTTGACCAAAGTTGACTTGAGTACCAATGCCATTAGTACAGCTGGTGCCCGTGTTATGTCTCAGGCTGCTGCGGGAAAAACGGGATTTAAGCTGTTGAACATTAATGGAAACTTTTTATCTGATGAAGGGGTTGATAATGTGACGGAGATATTCAAGAATTTCCCAAGTGTCCTTGGTCCGATGGACGAGAATGACCCTGAAGGTAAAGATTATGATGATGATACTGAAGATGAGTTGGAACCGAAGCCTAAGGATCTTGAAATCAAGCAGGATGAATAGGGTCGTGTTTTCTTATGACCATTTTGCTATAGTAGAAGATCATTCTAAATATTTCAGTGTTTGGTCTAGAATTCGGATTAATGATACAAGTGTCTAAGGGTACTGGTACTTGTATTATTACAACTTCACGATAGCTTGCAGCGAACCCATCAAAACTCAGGTAACTCTCTTCTTTCCTCTATTCAAAACTCATTTAACCTACTTTATATTTTCCTAGTATTTTGAGTTTCATGATCGACCCGTTAGTGATAAAATCAGCCTATTCATAAGTACATGTGTGGATGATGTCGTCTCTATATGCGAGTCTTCTTTCTTAGAAAAAATGATTACAAATACACCTTTGACGCAATGTAAGATAGGCACATAATATATTGATTACATTTTCCGTCATTCAAGGCGTCGAAAATAGAAATGACTCATCAGACCGCAACCGGGGCTTTTAGTGCTTCTAAGATCTTATCATCAATGGCGAATTTGATGTCCTTCTTGTCCCTGCCTATTTTCACATACTCTTCGTATCTCTCTTTCAAATCCTCGGGTAGATTTGTGGCACTTTGCCATCCTAATAGATCTTTAGCTGCTCGTGGTTCTGCGTAAAAATGCTGCAAAAACCAGAATAGAATCTGTTACTTATCTTGTGCCTTAATGAGTTGTTTGTAGTTGCGCAAAAATAAAATAAAATATGATTCATACCATATTACGGAAAGGGAAAGCTTTCTTTGCGTCACTGCCTATTGATTTTGGATCATAGTGCACAATCTCGACTGGTAATCCTGCTGCTTTAGCACAAAGTTTAGCCATTCCATCTAGAGTCACGGCTCGGTCACTGACACAATTGAAGATAACACCACTTGCAGCGGTTGGATTCTCGACTGCTTTTGTTAGCATAGATGATAAATCCTTAACGTGTGAGATGTTTGTTAGTTGCATACCAGAGCCTGGGATTGGAACTGGTCTGCCCCTCACGATACCTGTTTTACAAGAGGTTTAGGTCTCAATCGAGGAAATGAACCATAAAGACAATGGAACAAACTAGAAAAGAAAATTAGGTGTTAAACCCCGATATTCGACTAGACTCGGAGTACGAGATGAGACTTACGATCAAAGAACCACTCTTCACAATCCTTGTTGTTTCCTGAGCCAATCATGTATTGTGGGCGAAAGCTTGCCCAGTTTTCGAAAACCTCAGAAAGATATTTCTCCACTGCAACATGACCAGCATCAGCCTTGACAGTGTCCTGTGAATTTTAAAATATGTTACTCGTTTGATCAGCATCTTGAACGATTATAAAAGCTGCATTTAGAAGACGTAAAATGACTGAAGTGAGAGATGAGTACCCCTTCAACATGTGGTGGCTCTTCAGTTTGCTTATAAATACCAGCACTGCTAATGAACAAAAACTGTCCTGCACCTGAACTCTTTGCCCAATCTACCACTGGCCTGCAAGTTATCAAAGTTCCATGATCAGTGACTGGTAATCGCGTGGTCTATCTTTTTGGTCGATTGGGACTATATGTTTATAACTTATCTCTAGCAGATTAAACAGGTCAACATGAAAAAGGAACAAGTCATATAAGTTGAAACTTCAAATTGTCATCGTAATATGACTAAAACTTACTTGACAGTATCCAAATCTTTGCCATTGTTATCCAAAACAACATCAAATGACAATCCTTCCAAAACTGTCCCAATCGCACTCGGTTCACCCCATACCGTCTTACCACCACCTTCCACAATTTCCTGCAATATATCCATATTCCACAACATATTCTTAAGCAAATGCCTTAAAAGACCAAAATTCTTATGCTAAAACCTGTTCAATAAAGCTATAGGCTGATGCATATCTGCTGATACAGTAACGTTTAAACGTGCGTTTACTAACTAGTTATTGCGACTTAAATATCCTACAAGAGTCGCATTTTTAATGCTAAAACTGCTTAGAACCAAAATTCACAAAAACCATAATCCTTGAAATTTCCCACAAAAGATGACCTTTTTACGCGAAAACTGATTAAAATCCACAACACCCATAAACCATAACACAAAAAAGATTTATAAAAACTTAAAAACATTTACATTAAATCTGGTAAATGGAGTCTTCTTCATTTTATCAGAGCCTTGATCACCAACAGTAAGAACAGTAACATCATGACCACCACTCAGAAGCTCCTTAGCAAAGTAGAAACCAATGACAGCATGTCCACCACTGTTAGTATTCACAATCAGCACCTTCTTCTTCTCAGCACCACTAGCCTTAACTGTAAATGCTGACAAAGATACTCTTCTGCTAGAAGTTGACAATGAGAGTGACTTAGCAGATAGAGATATGGATGAAGATAATGAAGAAGAGGAGGAGAAAGAGACTGAGGACAGGGAGAGAGACTGTGGGGAGAGAGATGTGGGAGAGATTTTTGTGAAGAGGAGAGAGGATGATGAAGATGAAAGAAGAGTGGCCATTGTTTGATGATCACTTTTGTTTGAGAACCAAATGTTTCATATATATACAACACATATAAGATAGAGTTAGCCATAAAGGTATCTAAGAATTATTCTTTGGCTGTCCTTCTGTATCAAGTTACCTTCTCGCGGTCCCGGCAGGTAAATCAAACAAGTTACTTTCTCGGTGACATTGGACAAAATTGGAACGATACAGAGAAGATTAGCACGGTCCTTGCGCAAGGTGACATGCCCAAATAGTGAAAAAAAAACCCGAAAGTAGTGAGTCGTGTAACATCATAATTGAAGAACGACAATTTTATCAATTCTTTTTGAAGAGATATTAATAAGAAAAACCACTTTAAACAATAATTATTACATCTTTTTCATGCTGAGAACTTTTATTATCATCCTTATAAAGCATTTTAGCATGTTATTTATAAAATACGTGAAATTTCAAGTTACAACATCATTAAACTATTTGTACAATCAAAACAACCTTACATAATAAAAATACAAACTTGAAACATGTAATTATAATATATTGTATTAAATTATATAATTAAAATACCCTATCTTACAATTAAAATAACATGGTATAAGTAATAAGTCTATACAAATGCAAATAATAGTATAATAATTACAACATTACAAATATAATTAAAATCTCACAATTAAAATACCATATTTACAAATATGTTTGCATAATGTACAACGCGTATAAACATGACTAAAACATTAAACACACAAATATAATTAATACTCATAGTTAAAACATCCTATTACATAAATATACAATCATAATTGCACATTTTACAAGTATAAGAAAGCATGAAATTTCTTTTAAGCATTAAAATTTTTCAAACTTCATTTTTCATAATGAACATCTTTTTAATATATTAACTGAATACACATGCGAAATTGAAACTACACAATTTCATTACTTAAAAATACACATATTTATACAAAAACCACAATTAGCCAATGTAAAACACACATTTTTTTAGTTATTATTAAAACACATCTTAATACATTAAACACACTATCAATTTTTTTTTTAAAAACACCTATAAATTAAGAAGTACATGTAGTTATGCACATTATACAAACTAATAACAGACACAAAGTTCATAAAATTATATGCTAATTCATATTGGTTTGAAAATCAGACTGGACCATAGATTCAAGCGGGAACAAGAGTGGCCATCGGTTCGAATGTCAAATAAAATTCGTTCGAAAATGATCTTGAGAAATTCGACCGAAACTTATATAAATAAGTGAACCGGACCTGATCGAAATTTTTTATATCTGGTCAATCACAGGGTACCTGCCGTCGTATCGCGCGGGTACCCTACTAGTATAACATGACAAAGATTAAAACGAGAAGAACATTTAAAATTAGAAATAATTGTAACCATACATTTCAAATAGGGGTATTTCCATAAATGATCTCAAAATGAAAAGTGTTGCCATTTTATGATCCTCAACACCACTTGTTCTCAAAATGACCTAAAGCTACCGAGGCAACCAAAGGCAACCGAGGCAACCTATCTTTCATGCGTGACAAGTGTTAATTGGGAATATGGAAACAATCAAACGCAACAGAGGCATCCGAGGCAACCTATCTCCCTGCGTGACATGTGTCTCAATAATAAGACACGTGTCACACAGAGAGATAGGTTGCCTAGGTTGTTGATAGGTGTGTAAACACCCATCCTTTTATCACTTAACTACAATAATAACCAAACCAAAACGTGTATTTTATGTCGTAAATATCGGAATTATGCGTGGTTTGTGTTTTTGTTGTGATTTAGGACGAAAATGTGAAAAGGGGAGAAAACACGGGTTTTCACGGGCTTTTATCGAAGAAAAAGACAAAAGACGAAGTCAAGAGATCAAGAGTGCAAAAAGAACGGACCAAGGCCAATTCTGAAGATTTATCGAAGAATAAAGTCTAAAGACGGAAGTTTAATAAAGCCGAAGAACTCAAGTCTTACTAATGAAGAATTTTCAAGACAAGTTTAATTAATCCCGAGACAACGTCGAAAAAGTCGAAGAATTAAGAAGACGAGAAGACGGAAAGAAAGGAGGAAGCAACACATGCTTCCCTTCTCCCTATAAATAGTGTCCATTTCATTTCATTTCACTTGTTGGCTAGAGTGACAAACTAGTTCTTCCATTTTCATTTACATGCACTTTATTTTCATGTCATTTCTTTAATTGTCAATTTAATTACCTTGTTTTGCACCTTAAATTTCTTGCCTTTAATTCAAGTAAGTCTTTTGATTTTGTTGTTAATCTTTACATTCTTTTAATCAAGCTTTATTTTATCATTCTCATCCTACTTTTCTCTTGTTTTTGGTTTGTTTTAAATTCGGATTAAGCAAGAAATTGCTTAATCTCTTTGCTTATTTTATTAAAAAGTTCACCTTTTTACTTTTATCTAAGTTTTCGTATGAGATAAGCTATAAGTTTGACAATCTTATTGGCTTGTTTGTACTTAGCTTATTTGTTTTTCTAAGTTTTCTAAAAAGTTTCAATTTTTCTAAAAGTTTGCTTATTTCATTTTCTTATTTCGTGTTTTGAAAAAGTTTTTAACTTTGTTGCTTATTGTCTCATTTTATTTCCGTTTTATTCAAGTCTTTGAATTCAGCTTATTAGTCATAGCTTATTGCACTTGTGCTTATTGCGAATTTGATCCTCCATCGGAAAGTAGGGTTATCACATTCCGACAGCTTGTTTTCTCCACATTCCGATAGTGCCAGTATTGGGAGAGGGTTCACATTCCGATCCGGGATTGCGATCTAGAGTAACAACACCCTCATTCCGATCTGGGATTGCGATCGCACATTCCGACGGCTCTTGAGGTATTTTGAGTCGAAGTGCTGCCCAAATTTGTATAGCAATATTCCGATCTGAGCCACATTCCGATGGGTGTATTCCGATGGAAGTGACATTCCGATAGGTTGCATCTCTCCTTATTCCGATAGACTGATTTAGATAGCACATTCCGATCTGGATTCCGATGGGTATGGTGACAGCATTCCGATCTAACATTCTGACGGTTGTGGGTTTGGAATTATAATTTGCTTTGTTTGATTCTTTTTAAGTTTACATTTTTAGTACTTTGTCAAATTTAATTTTCCGTGACGCTTTATTTAATTAAATTACTTTTAAAAGTTTTAATTTGCACCATTTAAGTTTTAATTAGTCTTATCTTTAATTAACTGTCATTTATTTAAAGTCTTGCAATTTAAATATATTACAACGACCAATCTATTTGTTCTCACCAAAAGTCAGCTGAGTCGCACAATTAACCAGTAATCAATTCGATTAGACCACTTCAACGAACTTAATTTTCTTACTAGGTAAAAGCTATGTATTAAATGGCGCCGCTGCCGGCTCTTTTCGTAAAGATTAACGGTTTTCTGTGAGAGACGCGTTGCTTTTTGGGATCCGTTCATTCGTGAGCGTTATTTTTCTTGCATTAAATTTTTTCAAAAATCCATAAAAATTAAAAAATTTCAAAAATCCTTAAAAATTAAAAATTTTCAAAAATCCAAAAAGATTTTATTTTTATTTTCATAGTGTATATATATTGTCTATTGCTTTGGTATCTTTTCTTTTGCTTTTGCAGGTGTATGCGTACTAGATCTTCAACTTATCCAGAGCCCGAGACTCGTGAAGATTTAGCTATGGCAGGTGTGAACAACAACAATAACCCACCGCACCTCAACAATAACAACAACAATGTTCCCCCACCCGATCTTCGGACAATGGAGGAGCTTTGTCAACCCACAATATTTGGACGAGGAGGACCGATTGCGCTGATGCAAATCACGGCTCCGGAGTTTTTGTTGAAGCATCACATGATCCAACAAGTGCAAACTAATCCATTTCGCGGATTGCCTGATGATGATGCCAACAAGCACCTCGACAAATTCATTACTATTACTCAAAGCATGAAGTTGCCCGGTGCTACTATGGATGTTCTTCGCCTTCAGCTCTTTCCACATACTTTATCCCACCACGCCGAAAAATGGTTTGATCGTCTCCCGAAGAATTCCATTCATACTTGGGACGACATGACTCAACGATTTTTGTCGCGCTACTTTCCACCATCCATGGTCACGAGCCTTCGAAATCAAATCAGCGGTTTCATGCAAGAACCCGATGAATCTCTCTTTGATGCTTGGGAAAGATATAATGTTTTGATCGATCGATGTCCAAACCACAACATGCTCCCCGTTACCTTAATTGATACTTTCTACAACGGTTTGACTTTTCGTGATCGTGATACGATTAATGCAGCCGCTGGTGGCACATTTATGAAAAGAAGACCCGAGGAGTGTAGAGAGCTTATTGAGAACATGACTACTCATCACAAAAATTGGGATTCCTCCGCTTCTTCAAGGAACAACCTGAGAGTCAATGTTTCTTCTACTTCAGCAAACCCCAATATGACCGAATTCACCCGCATGATGGCCGAAATGAACAAAAATATCTTGCTCATCGCTACAAATCAACAACAACAAGTTAAAGGGGTAGCCACTTCTTGTGAGACATGCGGTGGTCCTCACTCATACACTGATTGTCCTTCTACTCAAGGCAATCCGGAAAACGTGTATGCGGCTTATGGTAACTATTCACCGGAAAATTACCAAGCCCGACCTCAAGGGGATCGAAATTTGCTAAGTTACCGGTCGAACAACTATCTTTCACCCGGTTTTTCTCCTCAAAACCACAACCCCAACAACAATTACAATAGAAGCAACCAAATCCCACCTCGAGCTTCTAATCCTTATCACCCACCCGCTCAACAAGCCCCACCCATTAATCAAGATGTTGAAGCTTTAATGAGAACCCAAGGAGAGCGAATCAAGAATCTACAAAGCCAAATTATCAATTTGAAAGGGAAATCACTAAGCAAGGGAATGACATTAGATCCGAGCTTCGAAATGATATACAATCCTCCTTCAGCACTCAAACGAATGATTTGAAGAATATGCTGGCTAGTTTCTTACCAACCACTCAACCCTCTACTTCGGGCTCCCTACCTTCAAACACCGTCACCAACCCGAGAGCGAATGTGAGTGCTATTACTACCCGTAGTGGAGCAACTTTAGTAGGACCATCTATCCCACCCCCAGTTACACCATCTACACCTCCTCCACCACCATTTATCCCTACTACTCCCACACCTAGTATTAGTTCACCATTACCGTCTCCACTTCTACCAGCTGAAGTACCCAAGAAGAACCCTTCACCAACCCCACCTTCCACCTATAAACCCAGCATTCCTTACCCTTCTCGACTCGACAAGGCTAGAATTTTGACTAAGAATGACGTTCAAGTCTCTAACTTTTTGGACAAGATTGCCGGCATGACCGTCACCTTTACCCTTGTTGAAGCTCTTGCCCAAATGCCACAATTTGTCAAGATGTTTAAGGAATTGCTTAATAAGAAGGAGAAGATGGCTGAGTTTGTTAATACTCGCTTGAATGAAAATTGCTCTGCAATCCTTCTTAAAGAACTTCCGGAAAAACTTGGAGATCCCGGTCGTTTTGTGCTACCATGTACTTTTAACCAAACCGACGAATATACTGCCTTAGCCGATCTCGGGGCAAGTATAAATTTGATGCCTTTAAGTGTTTGGAAAAAGTTATCATTACCCGATCTTACACCAACGAAGATGACTCTTGAGCTTGCAAATCGCACTCTCGCTTACCCCGTTGGTATTGTTGAAGATGTGTTCATTAAAGTTGGCACCTTCACTTTTCCGGTCGATTTTGTTGTTGTTGATTATGAAATGGACCCTCGTATTCCTTTAATACTTGGTCGGCCATTCTTGAGAACCGGAAAAGATCTTGTCGATGTTGCTGAAGGTAAGTTAATCTTAAGGGTCGGGAATGATGCACAAGTGTTCGAAATGGGGAAGATCACAAACAAATCCTATGGAAGAGAATCAACAAATATGATTAATGTGCTTGATGATTTTTGTCGTCTACAACAATCCTCTATTCGACTCTTGCTATGATAATCCACTGTTTCAAGATGATGTGGATGATTCTCTCTCCAATTCTGATCCTCCACTAATTTATGATTCTCCACCGATCTATGATGCTTATGATGACGATTCTAGTTCTAATGGAGATGATTATGATGATTTTACTTCTGAGTATCCAGACATGCCCACTTATGATGATTTTGATGAGGCTGATACTCTTTCGAGTGATTCTTCACATGATGAAGATCCCCCACCATCCATGCTTGATCCTACTTTGGATGACTACTCATTTGAGGAAGACTTTTCTACTTTTCTCAATACATACTTCCCTCATGAGAGTGATGCTCCTCCTTTAGACTTTGATGATTATGCTTTATCCTACTTTAGATATGAAGAAACCCGCTGCAAAGGAGAAGAAGTCGGCCGACACCGATATCCGCAGCCCTTATGTCTTGACACCTCTATATCCACCTTCTGAGGATGAGACTGCGAGATTTATGATCGGATCTTCTTCAAGATCTGCTGAGCCGGAGTGTTATTTTCCCCTAAAGGAAAAGGTGTTCGATCCCGGTATTGCACTTTTTAAGCCATCTTAGTATCCATCTGATAAAATAAAAGGAAAAATCTTTGGAACTTATGAAGATATGCTTGCACCTCATCACCCTTGCTTCCACCGTGCTCCATTTTTGCTTAAGGGAACCTTGCCTACTCTTCTTTGGCTTGCCTTGTTCGCCTTAAGCTTGTGCTATTTGATGGACGAAAACTATGTATTTGATCCCGGTGGATGTTTTTCACGCTTCTTCCTATGCTAATCAAGGTCGAGTCAGGCTCACGACTCGGTGAACAAAAATCAAGCGCTTCTTGGGAGGCAACCCAAGTATCTATCCATTTTCTATTATTTTTATAATAAGTGTAGGGGAGACCCTAGTATGTTGTTTTTTGTCTTCTTTCTAATCATATGCAGGGATTCGAGCGTTCAATGATCCACTCTTGATGATTTTTGACGACCCGTGATTCCGTGTTTCCGTCTTCCCGGTTCTATCCTAAACTCTTTTCGATTCACTATTTTATATTTCTCAATATTAAAATAGGAATCTCTTTAGTTATCTCTTCCTTAGCAAGATTTAAATAACGTGCACAATGTCCTAAGTGTAGGGGAGTTTACTCCCACATGCTTAAACATTGAGGACAATGTTTATATCAAGTGTATGGGGGACTTCTATCGAAGTTAAGTGGCCTTTTCCTTGTATTTGTCCTCATTTAACCAGAAAATTGATTTTTCGACATTTTTCAAAATTTTTGATCTATTTTGGCCTAGTAGTTTTACCTTTGTATAGTTATTTTCTTTCTTTACTAGAATAAATTTTAATAAAGTGGTTTTAATTTTCAAAGTCGTGAATCTTTTGACTCAACCCGAGTTTACTTATCTAAGTTTACTCTAGCTAGTATCCTTAACGTGTTTAAGTCAAGTTTTGCTAGGCTTTTATATAGGGAGCTTTAAAACGCGAAAGTCTTAACTCTCACGGGTTAAGAACAAGAACTTTTCGCAAGTTCCTATAATTGATCCTAGAGAGTCGTTTATCAAGGGAACTTTAAAATGCGAATTCTAAACTTGAAAAAGTCTAAGAATTTGCAAGATCCTATAGATGACTCGAAAACCCAAAACTTTGATTTAATTGGCTAAGCATCCACGAGTCTCATTCCTTGAGATTTTAAATTGTGGAGAACGAGAGATGATAGAGTCAATTATAAGTTTGGTATTCTTTCATGAATTTATGTGAGTTGATTATAAGCCTATTCTCCCATCGCTTGTTAATAAATTTATCTGCAATAAATAAGGTTGTACGATTTGAAAAGTTACTTAGCTTCTAGCCCAAGATCGTTTAAAAGTTGCTCGGTATTAATTAGAGTTCATAGCCAAGGCATAACTTATTGAAGCGGGACGCGAAGATTGGCGAGTCCGAAAAGACCCTAACAAGGCATGAGGGCTACATTTTGTTGCTAAAGATCCCAAGTGATGTGAAGAATCATTTATCAAAAATCAATATGAAGGATCGAGACACACGACGAAAAGCAAATACTCCCGTAAAGATCATGGAGAAGTCTATCCAAAAAGGCCCTAACAAGGTATGAGGATAAATAGATCCAAGTCCTAAAAGGAGGCGGATCGTTGTATATCAAAGTCCAAAATAAAGATTGGAGAAAAATGAAGAAGTCGTGGTCCAAGTATGAAGAATCTCTCAAAAATTCAAGTGAAGAAATTCCTATTATGAAGAGAAGACCATAATTTCAAGAACGTCTCTCAAAGATTTGAAGTATGAAATTGTTGCCAAATATCGGTACGAGAAAGGTCTCAAATCGTGAAGCGAGTTATGCCAAGATATGAACTTTATGAGGTCCCGAGAAGCAGTTTTAAAAGATTTTGTCCTTTAGCTAAATATTGATTAAATCATCCTACTTTATTTTCAGCCTAAATAAACTATCAAAATAAGTCAACAATGCATCCTCGTGATCATTCAAGACAAGAATAAAATATAAGAGATACACCTAGGAATAAGGGAGTCTAAGTGAATAATTGGCCCACATGAGTTTGTGTTAGTTTGCTAACTTATAATAACAATGATCTCGTTTTTAAGCTTGGTATGGGGAACGTGAAACTTGAGGATGATAATCATTCATGACATTCTAAAACCCTAAGGTACGTTTTTGATCTTTTTACTTGTTTCCGTCTTTTAAATATTTTTTCTCTTTAATAAAGGCCAATGTGGATTGATTATGATGGAAAATGTAAAACCTGCTTTGTAACTAATGCATTGCATGAGGACATTGCAATGGTCAAGTGTAGGGGATTTGATAGGTGTGTAAACACCCATCATTTTATCACTTAACTACAATAATAACCAAACAAAAACGTGTATTTTATGTCGTAAATGTCGGAATTATGCGTGGTTTGTGTTTTTGTTGTGATTTAGGACGAAAATGTGAAAAGGGGAGAAAACACGGGTTTTCACGGGCTTTTATCGAAGAAAAGACAAAAGACGAAGTCAAGAGATCAAGAGTGCAAAAAGAACGGAATTCCAAGGCCAATTCTGAAGATTTATCGAAGAATAAAGTCTAAAGACGGAAGTTTAATAAAGCCGAAGAACTCAAGTCTTACTAATGAAGAATTCTCAAGACAAGTTTAATTAATCCTGAGACAACGTCGAAAAAGTCGAAGAATTAAGAAGACGAGAAGACGAAAAGAAAGGAGGAAGCAACACATGCTTCCCTTCTCCCTATAAATAGTGTCCATTTCATTTCATTTCACTTGTTGGCTAGAGTGACAAACTAGTTCTTCCATTTTCATTTACATGCACTTTATTTTCATGTCATTTCTTTAATTGTCAATTTAATTACCTTGTTTTGCACCTTAAATTTCTTGCCTTTAATTCAAGTAAGTCTTTTGATTTTGTTGTTAATCTTTACATTCTTTTAATCAAGCTTTATTTTATCATTCTCATCCTACTTTTCTCTTGTTTTTGGTTTGTTTTAAATTCGGATTAAGCAAGAAATTGCTTAATCTCTTTGCTTATTTTATTAAAAAGTTCACCTTTTTACTTTTATCTAAGTTTTCGTATGAGATAAGCTATAAGTTTGACAATCTTATTGGCTTGTTTGTACTTAGCTTATTTGTTTTTCTAAGTTTTCTAAAAAGTTTCAATTTTTCTAAAAGTTTGCTTATTTCATTTTCTTATTTCGTGTTTTGAAAAAGTTTTTAACTTTGTTGCTTATTGTCTCATTTTATTTCCGTTTTATTCAAGTCTTTGAATTCAGCTTATTAGTCATAGCTTATTGCACTTGTGCTTATTGCGAATTTGATCCTCCATCGGAAAGTAGGGTTATCACATTCCGACAGCTTGTTTTCTCCACATTCCGATAGTGACAGTATTGGGAGAGGGTTCACATTCCGATCCGGGATTGCGATCTAGAGTAACAACACCCTCATTCCGATCTGGGATTGCGATCGCACATTCCGACGGCTCTTGAGGTATTTTGAGTCGAAGTGCTGCCCAAATTTGTATAGCAATATTCCGATCTGAGCCACATTCCGATGGGTGTATTCTGATGGAAGTGACATTCCGATAGGTTGCATCTCTCCTTATTCCGATAGACTGATTTAGATAGCACATTCCGATCTGGATTCCGATGGGTATGGTGACAGCATTCCGATCTAACATTCCGATGGTTGTGGGTTTGGAATTATAATTTGCTTTGTTTGATTTTTTTAAGTTTACATTTTTAATACTTTGTCAAATTTAATTTTTCGTCACGCTTTATTTAATTAAATTACTTTTAAAATTTTTAATTTTGCACCATTTAAGTTTTAATTAGTCTTATCTTTAATTAACTGTCATTTATTTAAAGTCTTGCAATTTAAATATACTACAACGACCAATCTATTTGTTCTCACCAAAAGTCAGCTGAGTCGCACAATTAACCAGTAATCAATTCGATTAGACCACTTCAACGAACTTAATTTTCTTACTAGGTAAAAGCTATGTATTAGTTGTCTTGGGTCATTTTGGGCCACCTGAACATTGTGAGTCAAAAAAGAGTTAACACCTTTTATCTAAGGACCATTTAGGAAAAATCCTCTTTTAGATGCATGATTTGAATCCGATGTATCTTAAGTTTGATTGTAAAGGATAAAATAAAAATAAGATTTGTTCTAATTTGATGAAATGCATTTAATATATGTATGTAAATGAATTTGCTAAAAATTTAAGAATGTATTTATAATATGTGATTATCGTTATCTTTTATCTTTATTTTATTTTTTTGTCTCTTTAATATATTTTCGCATTTAATCGTAAAAGTCTAACATGTATATATGTATTGACTATGTTTCAAAAGGGTAATTTCATATTTCATTCTATCTAAAATTAATTTTATTATTTAATATATATGTTTAAAAACTATTATATATTATGCATTCAATAGTTGTATTTTAAATATAAAAATAATTGATTTTGAAAGTAAGATAATATATGAAATTAACTTTAGTATAACATTACTGATATATGCATTTTCTTTAAAACATTCATCGATATATGATGTGTAAATTTTTTGGATAGTTTTATGAAACTTTTAAAAAAAATCTTTTGGTTTTAACTTTAACGCTATTTGTAGAGTACTCCAAAATTAAAACAGTTAAACAAACACCGAACACATAATACTCCACTTTCATTTTCTGCATTGGTTAATTTTACTAATTTAGATGAATCCCCAATTTTGATTTTGTGCAATCAAATAGAACCCTAGACACATATTAAGAGGAATAACTGTAAGTATCTTTAACTTTTATACATTTATTCCTCTTAATATATGTCTAGGGTTCTATTTGATTGCACAAAATCAAAATTGGGGATACATCTAGATTAGTAAAATTAACCAATGCATTAGTTAAATGTGACGTTAAAACTACTTTGTATGCGTAATTCCTCAAACCAAATCAATAGGCATTACTTGAAATCCCTAATTGATTAAAAGGTTCTCAAAAATCATTCTCACTACTTAGGTCATGCCGAAAAATTACTTTTCTACATTGTAATACCAAATATACAAAAATAATATTTTAATCATGGCATACGGACTCATGAATGCTAAAGGAATTGCATAATTCATATGTATTTTCAGGTACGTTCATTTGAAGCTACATTGAACTTAAGGAGCGTTTGGGTTATCTCAAAAAATATGCATTTTTCACTTCTTTGGCAAGCATTTTTCGGGTTGAGATAACCGCATCTCTACATTTGTTACATATAGGCACACACTAGGCATTCCCATAATCATTTTCCTAAATTTGACTAATTTGGAAAAATTGTGCCTTAGGATAAAAAATGTCGTCCGCCTAGACCTATGACCATAATGAAACCGCTAACTACATACCCAACCACCATAGATCCAAACACTTCTCTTATATTCAAAAAGCTTTATGCAAAGAGCTACAAAACCGCACCTTACCTGAAGGTCGTGTTGTCCACCCATCCTTCACGGATAACACCAACATCCATGAAGTATTTTATAGGATTAACTTTGATTGCCTTTTAGATATAGATGAACAAATTTGTCCTGAGTTTGTTCTTGAATTCTATATGTACGTCAATGTAACCTTTGATGAAACCGTATTTTTTCATGAATTTTCAAACAAACGGCATTGACTACTCCTACTCCTTAGACCAATTTGCTAGCATCCTTAGGATTCCCAACCAAGGAACGTGTTTTTACTCGGATCTCCACTCTCTCACATCCCTTGAGAAAACCAACATACCAAGAGATGCTCAAGATAGGTATAACTCTAGACTTGATGACAAAGACCTTGTTAAAACAACTCTCTTTAAACATAGAATCCATGATACTACGATTTCCAACAAAAACAAAGTCATTTATAAGGATCCATATAAAATGGAGGCCAGAGAACTCAAAGAAAAATATGAAAAGTGGGAAAGAATTCTAAGATGCAATGTCACGAGCTTAGTGGGGAACAAAGATCATATTAATGCATGTGAAAGCTACATGCTTTATAGTCTAGAAACCGGTAAACCTTTCAATCCTGCCTATTACATAGCTAATAGGATGTCTCATATCCGGAATCTTGTCACATCGGTTCTTCCATATGGAATGTTGCTCACTCGCCTCTATCACTACATAGCACATATTCCACTAAGCCCTAATGGTCGAGAAGGTACATATAACCTTGTTGATCACGTCATGACTCCAATTAGCAATGATAGAGTGACAAGAATCATGGATAATCATCCTAGGGGTAAAGGCAAGAGACCTGAACATCCCTCTAGCTCATCATCATCGGCTAGTGATGATGATGGTCTTCCGGACTCTAGGCTTCCACCTTTAGAATACCTTAGCCGTCTACCCGAAATTGAGAATGCTTCACCCGAATTCAAGAAAATAAAGAATATGTTCAAATGTATTGGAAGGTTCCTTTCCAAAATGGACAAGAAGAAGAAAAAGTGAAGAACGATAGTTTGGATGGGTAACAATGGACGTTGTTCCATGGTTTTTTTTAAAACAATGGTGATTGCAAAAACTTAACATTTCTGTTCATTTTTAAATTTTTGTTTCATTCATTATTGGTTATTGATGCTAGGATCATTATGCTTTCGAATAACATATGTGTTAAATAGTCATACATGGCGAGAAATGACTTGGATCGCAAAAGGTACATTCTCTTGCTCTCTACATGGTCTATTGCAATACATTCATGTGAAACATTTCCCCACTTCATTTCAAATTCGAAAAATTGAGGTTCGGGTCAAAAATATCATATTTCTCTCATTTCAAATATGTTAGTCACAGACACACGCGGACCCCGTCGGACCCTTTGATGAAGGGGTCGACCGGTTCCGTGTCTTTCCCTCCTCAAACAAAATTCCAAAAATTAACCTGTCCACTCACTCGGACCCCATCGGACTCCCTCCCCAAAGGGTCCGTCGGGTTTCGTGAGTATGCAGTTTCTAAACTTAAACATCATAATTACCACCATTTAATTACCCACTTATCAAAACTCTTTTTCTTCCACCTTTTTACCTTCACAAATGAACAATTAAATCACATTTACTCTTGCTCTCTTCTTTTCCCAATCATCTTCCTTATTCATTCAATTCTACCATCCTCTTAAACCATTATTTAAAAGGCCTTCATCTTCATAATCTCCTCACATACTCACCTCTTTTATCCTCTTACAATATCAACATATCACCATGACCAAAGGCTCCTTCTCCTCATCTCACAAGCCTATTAGGAGAACGACACGAATAAGTGTTCGTCCATCATGTTTCGGTTTTCCTAAGCCCTCAACTACACCATCCTCTTCCCAAAACCCTCATGAATAACCAATTCACAAAGAAATTTCTCAAGAATTAGGGGACATTCTAAGAAACTCAAGATCACCTCATTCCTCATCTATCACCACTTCTCCTATCACCACTTCACCCACTTCTAACACCATCAGTTCCTCATCACCTCCTCAACCTATCAAGATCTTCGATACACCACCAACATAACCTCCTTACTCCCAACCTATCATAACCAGTGTTGCAAGTACGCCAACATCTCCTACAATGTCGCCTCCATACCTACCATCACCTATTTCCGCTCCATTACCCAAACACTCCCTATTCCAAATATCTACTTCACCACCACACATCCCACTCCATCTTTTTTGTACTTGGACAATTATCTATGGATTGAGGAACCATCCTTTCGCCGTTCACCATCCCACTCATCACCTACTAGTGTGTTGCCTCCACCTACAACAAAACACCAACAACCCTTCAACATGCGTCAAGCCTTGAATGACTTGATTCATCGCCATCTTCGAGAAACCAAACAACACATTGACCTCCATGTTCCTTCCCCATATTATTACCATCAAGATTCTCAACTTCATCCTTCTAATCTCCACACGACTCCCCAATGCGAGCATTGTTGCTACAGTCACTCACTCGTCACGGATATACGTCAAGAGATTCGTGTAGCACTCTACAATATCCTAGATAGAATTGAGGCTCTCCTACATCCTCCATCTCAGTAGCATCACTCCTAACAAGTTCTCGAGACCTCATTCTCTTTTTTCTTCCATTCTGTTTACAGTCACCCGCGGAACCCGTCAGACCCCACCAGATAGGGCCGACACCCCAACGAGGGGACCGTGGGTTACTGTTCATGTTTTCTCTTTTTATTTTCTACTTTTTTATCCAATGTAATTCATATTTACCAATGCTTCACATGCTTAGTGTTGTAATTTTATTTGGGGAAAGATGAATGAACCTTTTTCTTTCTAACTCATCATTTTTACATGTATGATAATGTGTTGTTTGAAATGTTATGCTCATAATATACTATCGGCTATCTTTGTCTATGGCTAACTTTCTTTTGCAGGACTTAAACTCAATTTTTCTTGATCATTTGGGCATAGATCAAGGGGAGTCAAATACACCATACAACACTTGTTCACCTATTCCAAATTTATGCATTATCGCTACTTGTAATAATGTGTAATTCATAAGACCATATGTCGGGTATTCTCATATATATGTATCTCTATCACTTTCTATCTAACTCTTTCTTACAAAATTTTCATAATCCATGTCTCCCGGTTCTCCATTTTAGAGGGAGTATGAACTGAGGGGGAGACAATGGAAAAATCTTTTACTATCTATCTTTCTAGCGCTATCTAAGTGTCTCTCTCAAAACCTTTTTCCATTTATCTTCCCTTTTTATTTCGACAAAAAGGGGGAGAAGAGAAATAAGTTCACATTTCTAAAACTTATATGTTGATGTTCTTACCAATTAAAAATAAGTTCATGTTTTGTCTTCAACAAAAAAGGAGAGACTGTAAATGCAAATATCGCACTAAAACGATATTTACGTTTTAATCACGCTTAACGTTTTATTAATGACAAAACATCAAACATATTTTTATGTTTGTATTACAAGTAACACATAAGTCTTTTAATCCATGAACGTATGTTCTAAACTTTTTATAAAAAGTTTTATACACTTTATATACTTTTAAGTATAAAAATAAAAATGGACAAAATGCATGATTACCTCTCTCCATCAGATAGATAAAGTCAACTATGGGTACATACAATGTTTGTGTGTGATCTTGGACAAACATTTATGAGGCAACAAAAGTCAGACATGGCGGAACCAGCCGGATCCATAGGTATGGGGGCCGACGGGTTCCGTGGGTGTCTGATGATTTGCCTATAAATACCAAGCTTTTTCCAACCTTAGAACTCACCCCTCTTCTATCTTTTCTCTCTAATCTCTATGCATATATCTAACTCTCTAACCTCATTCTTGTCTATTCTCTTGTCTCTTGTGATATAGATCTTTATACATTTCAAGATTGATTACGAGAACTCTCTACTTTAAGCTTTGATCCTTTAAGGCTTCACTTTATGTGAATGTGTTAAATGTTACCTACAGAATCACCATTTTTGTACCTATTATTCTACCTACTTGTGTAATAGTATGGTTGGTGTTGTAAACTAAAAGTATATAGTGTAAAGGGCGTTGTTGTGCCTTTGTAAAGGACACAACTGTTAAATTACTTAAACATGTCCAGGATCAAACTCATGTAATTACATCATAAAAAGAGCATGAAAGTAAACTTACTTGATGATAGAACCGGATTAGAGGCTGAAGTCATAAGATTAGTGTTCGTCAATTCTTGTAGTAAAGTCACCAATCCGATGGAAGGATTTCTCACAAGTTATGGGTGTTTCTTGTGTATGTTTTCTTATGTGACAGAATACAGGAATGATGACTACGACCCATATATATTGTTATGACAGTTATTTCCATCAAATAACTGTCAAATGTTAGTTAGGGTAGATAATGTCATTATGGAATAGTTAAGGGTTTAAATGGTAAAGGCTATATTATTAAAGGGATTAATCTAACATTCTCCCACTTGGCCGTAGGACCATTTGTACGTAATGCATAAACTTGAAAAATTATATTGGCCAATTACAAGTTCATGAGATTCATCATAATCTCATAATAACACCAAAGCAAAAAGATACAGCCGCACGTATCGTGTTTGACACGGGACCCTCATCCATTATAACATTGATACTAATATGAAATACATGATTTCGTTAAGACAAAATGACAAATAAATAATGTGGTACAAATACGCTTGTCTACAATGAAACATAAGTGTACACAGTTAAAAGGTTAACATAGACAAACTAGACATTATAGTGAAGGATATTGTCTTAAAGCGCTTGTTTAAAAATTAAATGTTATCATGAAATAGTGCACCAACTACAACATTATGTAAGGTCTTGGCGTAAACCTATTTTAGCAACGTGACTTATAAATACTTTGGGTGGTAGACCTCAGCGGATCCGCAAGCATTTCATGAGTTCTAATGTGCTCGATACATATACATTGTTCCTCCACTCTTTCACGTACGAATAAGTACTTTGTATCGAGGTATAAACCAGCTCCGGTTGAACTGTTACTGTTCGAGAAGCTCACGGATGCGCTATTATCGCAGTAAATCTTTAACGGCCTTGAAATTGAGTTCATAATTTTGAGTCCAGTGATCAAATTTCTTAACAACATTGCAGGGAATGTCGCCTTATAAACTGAGACATATTCAGCCATCATTGTTGATGTCGTTGTTAGCACATGCTTTTGACTCTTCCAAGAAATAGGCCCACCTGATAGCATGAAAATATATCCCGTAGTTGACCTACTAGTGTCTTTGCATTTCGCAAAGTCTGAATCCGAGTATCCAATGACTTCAAGGCTGTCGGATCTAGTATAAGTTAATTTGTACTCTTTAGTTCCTTGTAAATATCGCATTACTTTCTTGGCAGCTTTCCAATGATGTAGGCCAGGATTAGCTTGAAACCTGCCTAACATGCCGCATATATAAGCGATATCAGGTCGTGTACAAACCTGAGCATACGTTAAGCTTCCAACTACTGAAGCATAAGGAATTTGCTTCATTTCCTTATATTCAACTTCAGTTTTCGAACATTGATAAGAACTGAAAACGTCACCCTTAACTACAGGAGCGACTGTGGGAGAGCAATGTTGCATATTGAACTTATTGAGTATGCGTTCAATATATGCCTTTTGGGATAATCCTAATGTCCCATTGGCTCGATCTCTGTGAATTTCAATTCCAATTACATATGAAGCTTCACCAAGATCTTTCATGACAAAATTTCTAGATAGAAACCATTTTGACTCATGCAACAAATCAATATTATTACTTTCTAAAAGGATATCATCCACATAAAGCACAAGTATAATAAAGTTTCTCCCACTCATTTTGAGGTATACGCATGTTAGCCTCAAAATATTGAGTCAAACAAGAATGTTCGGTCATAGGTTTATATTGTAACATTTAGTAGAACGTTGTAATAGCTAGTTAAAATAGTCGTGACATTACGGGCTTGATGGCTAGCTTAAAATGCCTCTTTCAAGGTACTAAGCATTTATTCAAGCCCGGCCCAATCAAACTATAGCCCATTAAGCCACATGTAGGCTTGGCTATAAATACCCTTCCTAGCATGTTAGGAAGGGTGTTGGTTGTCTCATTTTCTAATCTAATCTTCACAAGTTTACACACACTTCTCTCTACTTTCTCTCACTACTTTCTCTCTCTAGAAACCTTCCATCTTTTATCTACCTTTCTTTCTTCTTTATTCATATAGAATTATCATATTAATAGGGACAACAATTGGTATCAATCGCCATGGGGTAGTTTTTGTGATTCGTTGTTGCTATTATATTTGGTTCGTGTGATTCTCTCCTAAAATCATCTCGAATTCAAGTATTTTATTGTTTTCGTTGAGTTTTATGTTCTAAATCGTAATATAGATCATTAAATAGTTGTAGTAACGATTTGGAGATATTGTTTTGGCTAGAAACACGAATTCCCAGGTAAAGTTGTCATCTTTCTTGTTGCCTAAAAGTCTCGAACTTTTTATTGGTTACGATCCGGATATTACGATCGCATAAACCTGGGGTTTCTACTTGCGATCTAATAGTCCGATCACATATTGCGATCGAGGTTATGATCTGCTGTTGCGATCACATACTGCGATCGAGGTTATGATTTGCTGTTGCGATCACATACTGCGATCGAGGTTACGATCTGTTGTTACGATCACATACTGCGATCCTGTTGTCACGATCCAAGACCACGATCCAAGACCACGATACAAGACCACGATCCAAGACCACGATCCAAGACCACGATCCAAGACCACGGTCCAAGACCACGATCCAAGATCACGATCCAAGACCACGATCCAAGACCACGATCTAAGACCACGATCCAAGACCACGATCAAGACCACGATCAAGACCACGATCAAGGACTACGATCAAGGCTGCGATCAAGAGTGCAATGGGTGACATTGCGATGGACATCTAAATTTTGTTAGAGTATTTTTTAGACTTAGCCACTATCTAGACTAGTCCCGGAACGTAGTTTACACGAAGATTAAAAAAAAGTTAAAATTTTTCCGTCAAGTAGATTCAAATTTTTTCTATACTAGTTTTAGGCTATTTCTAGCTCGATTTCAAAATTTGGTGATTACAAATTTATTAGGTCTACCGTTTTGTCGGACTGAGGAATTTATTGTCGGACTGAGAAAAAATCGCAATTTTTGGAATTTTCACCACAAAACAATCACAACACAACTACTTAAGATCCACATTCAATTCATCATTTCAGAGAATATTGAGATGGATTCTACTGCCGAATATCGTGTGACGAACAACAACATAATGGTGGCGGGTAATAAAGAGAGACCACCAATGCTTGCGACTGGTAGATATGCACAATGGCAATCACGATTCCTTCGATATCTTGACACTAAACCCAATGGTGATGTTCTTCGACGTTGCATCAAAGAAGGACCATATACTCTCTCTACAATAACCATTCCTACAATTCCAGCAACCGAATCGACAACCGGTTCTGATGAGCAAACTATTGAGGAAACATATGAGAACACTTCGAAAGAGAAACGTGCTTGGATTGATGCAGAGAAAGAATCAATCTATTTGATTATCAGTGGGATTGGGGATGATATTCACTCAACGATTGATGCATGCTCTACTGCAAAAGAAATGTGGTTTGCCATTGAACGCTTGCAACAAGGAGAATCACTTAAGAAGCAAGATGTCAAAACCAACTTGTTCTGGAACTTTGGAAAGTTTACTTCATTGGATGGGGAATCAATTGATTCATACTACTCAAGGTTCTACAAGATGATGAATGACATGACAAGAAACAATTTGCAAGTCTCCACTATGCAAGTCAATGTGCAATTTCTACAGCAACTTCAACCAGAGTGGACACGGTTCGTAACTTTGGTGAAACAACAGAGTAAGTTAGACGAAGTCAACTATCACACGCTCTTTGACATTTTGAAACAATTTCAAAATGAGGCGAATGAACTTCGAGTTGAAAGGATAGCAAAGACTGCTAATCCACTTGCTTTGGTGTCTACCACTCACCATGTCCAATATCATCGCTCTCGTGCTCCAAAATCATACTCCACTACATCCTCATCACCAAGATACTCCACCACATCCTCTTAACCAAGATACTCCACTTTATCTAAGTATTCAACTCCCACGAGATCACGAGACAAAGAACCAAGAGCACCATCACCATCACCTGAGCCATCATCTGAAGAGGACAGTGATGAAGAACTAGCTCAGAAGGATAGAGAGATGAAGCAACAAATTGCTTTCATTATGAAGACCTACAAGAAAATCTTTAAACCCACCAACAACAATCTTCGAACATCATCAAATACAAGGAATCAATATGTTGAGACTCCTCGAAGGTATTAAACACGTCAACGTGATGAAAGTCCTCCAAGGTATGATCGACGTAATCTAACACATGTTGAGGGTTTTACACGGTATGATCGACAAACTGCTAAGTATGATGCTCAGAGGATTGCTACTGATGCTGGGAATAGGGACACTGTTGGTACTCAAGTGGTTCAGCAAAGTGGGATTCAATGCTTTAATTGTCAAGGTTATGGGCATATGGCAAAGGAATTCAGAAAGCCGAAACGAGTTAGGGACTCTGGTTATCATAAGGAAAAGATGCTGCTTTGCAAGAAGATGGAAGCTGGGGTTAAATTGTCGGCTGAGGAAGGAGCCATGCTTGATGACACTGATGATGAAGCTTCCGATCAAGAACTTGAAGCATATTACTCGTACATGGCAAACATTGAGGAAGTTCTCAACGTCACTGAAGATGACAATGGTCCTATCTTTGATACTGAGCCAATCGATAAGGTACACACTAAAGAAGAATATAATGTGTTTGGTAATACTCATGAGCATTGTGTGTAACCCAAATCCATTAATGACACATGTATGATGGAAACGGTTGATAGCAATATCCACCCGATTCATTAGACATGTGCAATAATGAGTCTGAGGATGATCAACATGCAAACGAGTATGATGATGATGAGGAGCGTATTGCGCTTGCTTACTTAATTGCTTCTTTACAAAAAGATGTCAAAGAAACTAGAAAGAGTCAAAAGCAATTAAAGAAGGCAAACGCTACGCTCACTCAAAATTTTGAAGAATGCAAAACTGTTCTAATTAAATCTAGTGAGACCATTTATAGCTAGAGAGCTCAGCTTCTTCAAAAGACCAATGAGATTAAGGGGTACAAAGGGTGTTTATTAACGTCAAAAAGGACGATTATCAACAGAAATATAACGAAACTCTTAAGCTTCTAGAACAAGAGAAACGTAATTATAATACCTCTTTGAGTACTGAATGTCACAAAACGTATCTTGCTACCACGAAAGTCAAGGATCTAACTCAAGTAAATGGTTTTCTTCAAGAGGATAAAACTAAACTTGTTAATGAAAAGAAAGCAGTGGTTGAAAAGTTGGAAAAGGATTTCAAAACTAAACAAGCAAAAGATATCGACAAAATGGTGGAACTTGAAACTCAAATTGATTTTTACAAGAAAATTGTTTACAAAACTAATCAATCAGTTCAAACCATGAGAATGTTGGCACCTCGTTCATTTTTTAAGGATCGACCTAGTTTTGCTAATCCTAAGTACCTTGAGCAAGCTCAATCTAAGAATCAACACTTATATCTTGATGAGTCCCAATGGACCGATCTTGATTGCCTTGTTGTTAGGCCCGATAGTGAAGAGAGAAACGATTTGGAAGAAGAGAGTAGACCAAAAGTTAATAAAGAATTTGTTAAACCATATAATTATGCTTATGAAAACAGTCTTTATGGTCTTTTCAAACCGCAAACACAGAAAACTTGTGAGCAAATATTTTTTGAATGTGAACAAATAAGAATTAAATGGAGACAAGCTTTTGCCACTAAGAAAACTAATGTTTCAAAATTTATTGAGTACTTGCCATTTAAAGCTTCTGTAAGCAAGAGTAAACAAGCACTTAGTATTCTTAAGAGTAACATTGAAAATTTCAAAAAGGTTATTGATGATGACTGGAAAAAACGTGAACTTTCGAAAGGAGACAAAGAAATTCCTCACGATATAACTGTGCTTGTGAAAAGTATTTTGATTTCTCTTGCGGAAAGAACGCAAAAACATATTTTGGAATTTGAAACATTAATTAAGAAAGAAATGTTTGATGATTTGAAATATGTGGAATCTCTTGAAAAAGAAGTGAACGACCATCAACCTGAAAGAGACGAGTTTTCTACAGCATATGATCTACTCTTACATGAATGTCTCTCAAAAGATATTATGTGTGCTTATGTTACATCTTGTGCTGATATTGATGAATATTCTGATGTTGCATGCAAATATCTTGATCAAATCAAAGAGTGTGAACGTCTTGAAACTGAGCTTTCTAATAAAGTTGACCAAAAAGAGTTTTCGTTACTTCAACATAGATATGATTATCTTCAAAAACATTGTCATTCACTTGAACTTGCTTTGTAAA
Source organism: Glebionis coronaria (assembly GCA_025667525.1). NCBI lineage: Eukaryota > Viridiplantae > Streptophyta > Magnoliopsida > Asterales > Asteraceae > Glebionis > Glebionis coronaria. The sequence continues at coordinate 555,112,346 of CM046879.1, forward strand.
AGAAAGTAGGCAGTTTTTCAAATGATACACCTTTGGAAGTAAAATTATCTGAGTCATGTCAATTACTAAATGAAAAATGTCTTGATATATCGGATTTGAAAGCTCAGTTACAAGAAAAAGACATAGCAATAGCAGAGTTGAAGAAACTCGTTGCTAAGATGGGTAGGAAAGTTGTGGAACCTAGCTTTAAGAAATCTGTTCTTAGACAACCCAATGCCTCTAAAGTAAATAGATCCTCTATCTTGGGAAAACCATCTGCTTTCTCAAATTCTTCGTTTTTAAAACCTGTGTTTGCCCCCAAGATGGATGGAAAGGAAAGGTTACCACATACTCAACCCATAAGGAATATTGTAGCACCAAGCGTTAAGCACAATAATGTGATTAAACCAGGAATGTATAGAATGACCACTAAACCCACAAAAAAAATTAGTCACTCGCCTCAGACTTCTAGAAACACTAATATTCATGTGTCTTCTACTATAGGAGTAGTCTCCACTGCTAGTGTTAGCCGGCCTCAGCTTAAGAGCACTCAAGTGAATGATAAGGTTTGGAAACACAAGAGTAAAGGGAAGATGAAGGAAGTAGAAGAACACCCTAGGAATTTGAATGTTTCTAAGAATAAAACGTCTGTAATCGCATGTAATGACGATTTGAATGATTCGACTGCTTTGAATGCTTATGTTAAGTTTGTTTGTGTGAAATGTGGAAATTGTGCTACTGTTGATCATTCTATGTGTGCTATGAATAATGTGAAAGGCATAGCTACTAGAACTAAGAAGCAAGTTGTGATGCCTATTAGTGCTAGTAAACCTAAACGCAAAGTGAACCATTCTGGTGCAACCCCACTAAGAAAAGTAATGCATCAGACTCCACCACTAAGAACCCTAAAAGCAGAATTAGCAAATTATATGAGTCTGCTAGCAAGTCTTGGAAATGGTGGTTTACTAATCAATGTCCTTCGGGATATAAATGGATGCCTAAAGTTAGGACAAAAATGTGACAATGGGTGTTAGTATGCCTTTAAATGTTGCTAAGGACACTAATGATTCTATTATCACAACTACTATGGTATCCAATTTAGCAAATGCTCCATCGTCTTCTAACTCTTTTACATGTAATACAAATAATTCTCTTCATACTGGACTCCGGATGCACGAAGCACATGACAGGGAATCTCAAGCTTCTAATTAACTTTGTGGAGAATTTCCTGGGTACGATCAGATTCGAAAATGATCAAATTGCACCGATCCTAGGATATGAAGATTTGGTTCAGGGGAATATCACGATAAAAAGGGTATACTACGTCTAAGGGATCAATCATAATCTTTTCTCGGTTGGTCAATTATGTGATGCAGATTTGGAAGTTTCTTTCAGAAAGAAGACATGTTTTGTTCGTGATTATGATGGGAATGACTTACTTACCGGTACACGGGGTACTGATCTTTACACAATTTCACTACAAGACACAACTTCATCAACTCTAATTTGTTTCATGGCTAAAGCTTCAACGACTCAGGCATGGTTATGGCATCAACGTCTATCTCATCTCAACTTTGATACCATCAACTTGCTTTCCAAGAAAGATATTGTGAGAGGCCTTCCAAGCTTGAAATTCATCAAAGCTCATCTTTGTTCTTCTTGTGAGATTTGTAAAGCTAAACGAAGTATCTTCAAAACAAAGACTACACCAAGCTCTAAAGGACGGTTAAATCTTCTTCATATAGATTTGTGTGGTCCCATGCGTGTTCATAGTATCAACGGGAAGAAATATGTTATGGTAATTATCTATAATTACTCAAGGTACACATGGACCCACTTCTTGAGGTCCAAGGATGAAACACCCGAAGTTCTCATCAGCTTCCTTAAACTGATACAACGTGGTCTTCAAGTTCAAGTAAAAGTGGTTCATACTGACAGAGGCACATAATTTTTAAATTCAACTCTGAGAAATTATTTTAAAGCTGAAGGAATTAAACATTGAAACATATATTGCTCGAACACCCGAACAAAACGGCGTTGTTGAAAGACGAACCCGTACTTTAGTTGAGGCTGCTCGAACATTATTATCCGCTTAAAAACTTCCACTATACTTTTGGGCCGAAGCCGTGTCAACTGCATGCTACACACAAAACCGTTCCTTAATTATCCCAAGACACGAAAAGACACTATATCACAAAATTCATGATCGAAAACCTTCACTCAAACACCTTCATGTTTTTGGATGTACGTGTTACATTATTCGCGATGGTGAAAATCTGGACAAGATGAAAGAGAAAGGTGATGTATGTATTTTGTGGGATATGCAACTCAGTCTAAGGGATATAGAGTTTACAACAAGAGAACAAAATTGATAGTCGAGGCTATTCACATCCGATTTGATGAATTACAAGAAATGACATTTGAACAAAACAGTTTAAGTCCCGAACCAAAACGACAAACGACTTCCGTTCACAATCGCACGGAACTCGGAACTCAAGACCACAACAATGAACCGTCAAGTTCAACGCTGGTTCAAGGAAATGTTCCAAGAGCAGATATGACAGTCAACACGATACTTGTAGAGTTGGAAATGTTATATGGACCAATGTATGATGAATATTTCACAGGGGAGAAACACGTTGTATCAAAGTCTTCCGCTGTCACTCATGATAAGAATGATGATACCGATCATCGTCAACAAAAGGATACAACTTCATCTACTTCAACACGGGTTGCTGCAGATTTACCTCCTCAGAATATCACATCAACAACCGCTTCTAAAACATCCACAACTACTGTCATTGCTCCAGAGAACACAAATCAAGCAGACAATGCATTATCTGACGATGACGAATTTATCAACCCATTCGGTACACCGGTACACGAAACTAGAGAGTCTTCTACTCGCCATGTTGATCCGTCAAAAATGCATACATTTTATCAACGACATCCTCCAACACATCATTGGACCCGAGATCATCCTTTGGTTCAAGTAATTGGAAACCCTTCACAACCCGTTTGTACAAGATGACAACTTGGAACCGATGGTGATGTTTGTATGTTCGCACTCGCCGTGAGTACAGCTGAACCAACAAATATCAAAGAAGCATTGGCAGATCACGCTTGGAATGAATCGATGACGGATGAACTTCAACAATTTGAAAGACTTAAAGTCTGGGAACTTGTTGACAGGCCATACGATGTAATACCTTTAAATCTTCGATGGATTTGGAAAAACAAGATGGATGAAGAGAACACGATCATCAAGAATAAATCTAGGTTAGTGGCTAAAGGTGATGAGTCCTATTGATCGTTAGACTCAATGGTTAAGAACCATTATATCTAGGTTGATCATCATTCATATGATAACATAGCGGAATAGAACAATGATCATGGACAAGGTGTTTAAGCACAAGACACATAAATTACTAAACGATTGTTCATTATATTAATAATAAACAACCACTAGACGTGTATACATTGAATCCCACGTCTAGTGCGACACACACTTTAGGTTTACATTGTGAATGAATGATATGAATAAAACCTATGACCCTTGGTTCCTTTTATAGTGTAAGGATTAGGGTTTACAAGAGATAAGAATGAATAAACAAGTAAATCTTCTATTTAAATAAACTTATGCAGAATATCTTTTGCATGTTTATCTAAATAGAAACTTCCATTAGCTTCTTTTGTCTACGTTTTGTCAATGCTTGAATTGCATGTGACAATGCTTGGATTGCTCTTGACAATGCTTGATTCCATCAATGCCTAGATTGTACATGTCAACGCCTGGAATGCTCTTGTCAACGCCTAGACAAATACTTCACGTTTTCTTCATTTTTTTGAGTTTCTGCCACATCAACTTTTTGACCCAACAATCTTCCCCTAGTTGATAGTGGCAAAACTCTATGTGTATCTCTTGTAAGTTGTACATGATCTTCAAATTGCTTCCCCTCAAGTGTAGCACGTATTTTCTTCCCCTTTTTGTCACATCAACGAGGAAGTAAACAATGTATGCAATCTTGAAAATTCTCCAAATGTAGGCTCTGTGTAATGATCCTGAAGAAAAATAAATAAAGTAGTCTTTGATGTAGAAGTAAAATAACCCAAACTTATGTTCCATGTCTTGTTTATCCATGTGATGAAGAACTTATACCAGAGTGAGAAATATAAGTAGACCTCGATCCCTTGTCAATATTCTCATCCTTTGTGAGACACTGAGCACGATAATGTAACTCCTTCAAGTGTTTATGACAAGTCTTCGTCACCATCCATGTAAAGCACGAACAAGTTACCTTTAAAGCCAGTGGCTGGAAGTCCATGACTTTAAGATATGATAGAACACAACCTCGCGCAAATCTTCTTCAATCATCAATTTTACCATAAGAATTCTTCCCCTTAAACTAACACTTCTTCATGAAGAAACTTAATCTTCATATCATATGTAAAAGAGATCAGACGGATAACTCTTTTACAAGGCTACCCCGATTACATAATCAAATCCAATAAATTACCTCACGAATTGTTGCTAACTTACTTTAAAAATCATTAATCCGTTTAAAAATATCCGAGCCATAAATATCAACTTGATATTCTGAATAAAACGGAGATTCCATGTACCTTTTGTGTGTAAATAACTCCTTTTTGTATGCTTAAAAACGTACCAGTTTTTCTCAAACAGCAGCAATCAGTGTGTTACCCGAGATCTTCCTTTGTCCAATATCCGTCCATGTGTATCGCCAGATATCGGACAACACGTAACAGCGTTTGAAGAACATATCTCGGACAACACTGTCAACCTATCAGTGTTGACTTATTCCTGTCAGCGTCGAAACCCTTCCTGTCAGCGCCTAAACAACAAACGTCAGCGCCAACCTAAAATCCTGTCAGCGTTCATTCTTGTCTTTGTCAGCGTTGCATTCTACCACTGATTTCATCTTTTTACTTCAAACTCACGTCAGTTTAGAGAAAAACATAGAAGCTCCCACAAAACTTGTCATCCAATCACAAGTTATATACCGTGTGAACACACTTTTATTGTAAATTACATAATCGTGTGAACACAATGTGTAAATAACCAATCAAAAGTCTTAAGCCGTGTGAATGCATTCTGTTCCTCCAATCAAAAAAACGAGCCTCACATAAAGATTCTTGGATGCGCATGTAGAGAATTAGAACCTAATATAATGAATATTAGGGTTTCTCATAAGGCCGTGTGAATGCAAAGCTTCTATACCAATCATAGCTATCAAACCGTGTGAACACATAAACTTCAACCAATAAGAATCGAGAGACTCACGCTTATACAGTGAACTAGCATGTAGAGAATCTAAATCAGTAATGCGTATGTATTCATTGGCTGCGAACAGAAACTTCTTTGCACCTGTTACACCATGTCACCAACAGTAGCAAAAAAACATCGATCTAGGGTTTAGAACTTTGTTTATCGAAACCCTAATTAGGGTTTGTAAATAATCCTAGCTCGACTCTTCTATCATAACAGCCATAGGTTTACAATCTTTCTGCCTTTTTATGGTGATCTAGGGTTTGAAGAAACCCTAGTTCATGATTTCATGTGAAAAGCAAAAACATTAATACCTTTAAACAGTAAACTTCGACCTTGAATAACTTCTTCCTTAGGGCTCAGATCGAAGATCGCTCCGGTGAGATTCAAGACACAAGTGCCAAGAATCTACAGTTCAAAAATCACGAAGATCCAACGGTTAACGAAGGAGAGATCGTGTTTTGAACATGGCTGTCCACAGAAAACTGCATATACCCTGCTGCTGACTTTGACGCTTAATAACTTTTGCCTGGGGATAAAACTCGACAATCCCTCCGGTGGATGTTTAGATCTATGTATGTAGAACACACACAAAAAATTTCGTGACGATCCAACGGTTCAATCAAAAGTTATGACCTTCTGAATACTGCTGCGCACACAAAAACGTCCAGAAAAACTCCATACGAATTTTTCTTCTTCAACATACACGAACACCTCGTCGGACCTAGATATCACGAGCCTTAGGCTCTGATACCAATTGATGAGTCCTATTGATCGTTAGACTCAATGGTTAAGAACCATTATATCTAGGTTGATCATCATTCATATGATAACATAGCGGAATAGAACAATGATCATGGACAAGGTGTTTAGGCACAAGACACCTAAATTACTAAACGATTGTTCATTATATTAATAATAAACAACCACTAGACGTGTATACATTGAATCCCACGTCTAGTGCGACACACACTTTAGGTTTACATTGTGAATGAATGATATGAATAAAACCTATGACCCTTGGTTCCTTTTATAGTGTAAGGATTAGGGTTTACAAGAGATAAGAATGAATAAACAAGTAAATCTTCTATTTAAATAAACTTATGCAGAATATCTTTTGCATGTTTATCTAAATAGAAACTTCCATTAGCTTCTTTTGTCTACGTTTTGTCAATGCTTGAATTGCATGTGACAATGCTTGGATTGCTCTTGACAATGCTTGATTCCATCAATGCCTAGATTGTACATGTCAACGCCTGGAATGCTCTTGTCAACGCCTAGACAAATACTTCACGTTTTCTTCATTTTTTTGAGTTTCTGCCACATCAACTTTTTGACCCAACAAAAGGGTATGGCCAGAAAGAGGGTATTGATTTTGAAGAATCATTTGCACCAGTAGCTCGTTTGGAAGCGGTCAGGATTTTCCTTGCTTATGCTGCACATAAGGGATTCATTGTTTATCGAATAGACGTAAAGACGGCGTTTCTTAACGGTCCTTTGAAGGAAGAATTCTATGTCACACAGCCGGAAGGATTCGTCAATCCTCATTATCCTGACAAGTTGTATCGTCTCCACAAAGCATTTTATGGACTCAAGCAAGCTCCAAGGGCGTGGTACGACGAGCTCTCAAAATTTCTGGTATCCAAAGGTTTCTCAAAAGGTTCCATTGATCCAACTTTGTTCACTTATAGATATGGGGATGACATTTTGCTTGTGCAGATTTATGTTGATGACATTATTTTCGGGTCTACAAACCCAAAACTTTCAAAATGGTTTGAAAAGTAATGCACAACAAATTTGAAATTTCTATGATGGGCGAACTAAAATTCTTTCTAGGAATTCAAGTTCACCAATCCCCAAGTGGTATCTTTATCAACCAAGCTAAGTATTGTCAAGAGATAATCAAAAAGCATGGTATGACCTCATGTAACCCCCTTGGGACACCATTATCAACCACCTCCCTAGATGCGGATTTGGAGGGAGATGCCATAGATCAAACGAGATATCGTTCCATGATCGGCTTCCTCATGTACTTAACAGCAAGCAGACCAGATATATCAAATGCTACGTGTTACTGTGCATGATATCAAGCACGACCCACTGAAAAGCACCTCAAGGAGGTTAAACGGATCTTTCGGTACCTCAAGAATACCATTCATTTGGGACTCTGGTATCCGAGGGAAACCGGTTTCTTTCTTTCTAATGGCCTATTCAGATTCTGGTCATGTAGGGTGTCTTGATACACGAAAAAGTACTTCTGGTGGTGCACAATTTATAGGCCACGATAAGCTTGTGGGATGGTCTTCTAAGAAGCAGGATTGCACGTCACTGTCATTAGCCGAAGCGGAGTATGCGTCTCTATCTGCGTGTTGTGCTCAAGTTCTTTGGATGAGAACACAACTCACGGATTATGGCTTCCACTTTGATAAAGTACCTATGTACTGTGACTCAAAGTCCGCCATAGCCATCTCCTGCAATCCGATATAACATTCCCGCATGAAGCACATTGATGTCAGATATCACTTCATTAAGTAACAAGTTGAAAAGGGTATTGTTGAACTATACTTTGTTGTAACTGATTACCAATTAGCTGACTTGTTTACAAAAGCTCTTTCGAAAGAGAGATTTACGTATCTAGTTAGGCAAATTGGTATGAGATGTTTGACTCCAGCAGAACTGTAGATTTTGGCAAAGAAGCCTGCTTGATTCACCTATCAAACATCTACTTGTAAATATTTTTGAAAAATCAAAATACAAAATTATAAAACACATAAAAGCAAAACACAAAATAAAAAATCTTTCAAAAACCAAAAAGATTCTTCTCGACATGTCTTTCAGTATCGATAATATGGACGTACCTAGAAATGTCGCTCAATAACGACACGGGTGTGTACATAAAGCTCGAATGAAAGTTGTAAATATTTTTCAAAACATGTCATTTCTACTTTTAATAAAGGAAAATGTCTATTTTGGACAATTTTTCCAACAACGGGTAGAGCAATCTATCTTGGGTTGAGCTTGTCACAAAACATTCAACGTTTTGAGCTCAACACAATGGCTTGTAATCACTTTCAGATTATAACCCGGATTTATATTCACGGGGGAGTGTACGCTTTAGTGCCCTTACCCTCAGCAAAAGAAGAGAAACCTTCTTACACTTGAGTAGATTCTTCAAGACATTCAAAGTCTATGAACTCAATTTTATGCTTTAGAAAAACGTTTTCGCTAAAAAGAAATAGAGTTTTTCAAAAAGCGTTGAACACAATTTTTTCTAGAATTTTTCAATGATTATTCAAAGTTTTCAAAAATTGTGTGTTCAACAACTCCCATCCTCAAAAAGCGAAATGTGGATCACATCCTCACAATAACAATTCAATTGGATCACTTTTTGAGGGGGAGCGTTTCAAACAATTTCATGCAAGTTTGACACGTTCTTCTCCCGAAGATTTTCAAGACTATATTTCCTGATATATTTTAATCAAATTTGGTATCTCTAATATCCAACGATTTTATATATTAGAGATAGGGGAGAAAATGTGATTAAAATGTGATCTAAAGACTCAAGCACTCATGGTTACGATCAAATACCTACAACATCTTTAATTCACGACGTTATTGGTGTCAAAAGGGTGGTTAGGTTTAATTCCTATGATCCAACCAAAACCGGAGGGATCTTCCCAGGGATAATCCAATAGATTATTAGAAGTCCTTAGGAAAGATGGAGTAGAATGTGAAGGTAGCTGAACGGCGACTAAGTACTGATGATAGCACTGGAACAATCACAACAAGGTGCTATTAATGATGTCTTGGTAAGCATTGAAGGGGTTGAAGAATGAAAAAGAAATGTAAGGATAAAGGGTGTAAACAAAGAAGCCCTCCATGCAACTTAGGCAGAAACCGGGTCAACACATCATGAAGACAACGCATCATGGACCCAGTGATGTGTTGCACAACCCCTCCCCAGCTGACTCAGGCTTCTCTTAAAAGAAGTTTGTTTTATTATCACAGAGATCAACACGACTTCTATTGACTTTCTCACTCCGAGATAGTTGATATTGAGTAGGTGGCATCTGCTCCAGCCTCCGACCATTAAAAGTGCACAAATCGAGTCTAGAGCCAAGAGATCAATCAAATCTCGTTAGGACACACGGATGACGATCAAGAGAGTCCTACGCTATATCCTTGCGATATTGCTAGAACACTAAGAGTGATACTACTTAGTACTCACAATGAAGAGTGGAAATCCTTCCAGTGTTAACATCAAACAGCACTGCGGTAGGTCATGTGTAAGATTCTTTTAGAATTAAACATGTGTAAACTGAAAAGCAACAGTGGTTTGATTCTGAATTGACTCAAACTCGTTTTAGGTTTCTACACAATATCTTTATGGTCATGCCAGAACATTCAGAGTAATATTCATTAATATTCACAGTGATGAATGGAAATCCTTCTAGCGTCAACATCAAACAGCGCTACGGTAGGTAACTTGCGAGATTCTTATGAATCAAGATTGTGTCAACTGGAAAGCACAAATGGTAAGATTCTTAATGAATCAAATTTGTTCCAGGAATTTGAATTGACGACTTTAATCGAACGGATATTTATCCAATTGATTCACTCTTTATGTTCGCAGTCTTGCTTTGAGACAGTCGAGTAAAGAGAACGGCTAGTACAGCCGCGAAACCGTGTCAAGGAGATTCTTAATTGAATCTACCTAATCACTGGTACAATATTTATATATCGTATAACGGTTTTCACCGACCGGAGGTAAAACGCTACCGAGTTAGGACGAATGTCAAAGCCATTCAGTCCGTGTCTATGTTTTGTCTCAAGAAGGTGGCGTTACGGTGTACTCAGCAAAGTCGACGATTCAAAACCACATTCTCATACCCAAAGACATTCAACAATCAAGAAAGCTAAAGACTTCTGCAACTCTGATGATCAAAATCTTCCTTAACAATTAATGTAGAGGAATGACCTCTATTCAAAGGAGATTGTTAGCAAGCTTTCAAGATAGTGCAAAGTATGAGGATGTGGATAAAGACACAAGATCGCAAGATGGCAAAGACAAGTCAAGAATGATTTGAAGATCTTAAGTTTAAAAACAAAGTCGAAAGACAACAACAAAGGCTCAAAGATCACACCATGAAGAAAAAGGACGGCTATTACACGTTCAAGACTCATTTATGACGAAATTAATAATCTCCATTGATCTCCAAATATCGAAGAGGAATGACCTCACATTGGGGGAGATTGTTAGCCTCACAATATTGAGTCAAACAAGAATGTTCGGTCATAGGTTTATATTGTAACATTTAGTAGAACGTTGTGATAGCTAGTTAAAATAGTCGTGACATTACGGGCTTGATGGCTAGCTTAAAAGGCCTCTTTCAAGGTACTAAGCATTTATTCAAGCCCGGCCCAATCAAACTATAGCCCATTAAGCCACATGTAGGCTTGGCTATAAATAACCTTCCTAGCATGTTAGGAAGGGTGTTGGTTGTCTCATTTTCTAATCTAATCTTCACAAGTTTACACACACTTCTCTCTACTTTCTCTCACAACTTTCTCTCTCTAGAAACCTTCCATCTTTTATCTACCTTTCTTTCTTCTTTATTCATATAGAATCATCATATTATAGGGACAACAACGCACTGATCTACTTGATTCTTAATGAAGTTGTGTTTCTTCATTACTTCATCAAATTTCAAATACCATTGACGAGATGCTTGCTTAAGCCCATAAATTGATTTCTTAAGTTTACAAACTAGATGTTCTTGGCCTTTAGATTTAAAACCTTGTGGTTGGACCATAAACACATCTTCATGTAAATCTCCATTAAGAAACGCTGTTTTGACATCCATTTGATGTAAATCTAAGTCAAAATGAGCTACAAGGGCTATTACGATCCTTAGGGAGTCTTTTCTCGATACAGGAGAAAAGGTTTATTTGTAATCAATATTTCCATTTGGGTCAAGTTTGGTCTTGAAGACCCACTTGCATCCAACGGGTTTTGCACCCGTTGGTAATTCAACAAGTTCCCAAACGTAGTTTTTACTCATTGAATTCAGCTCATCTTCCATTGCTTCCCTCCAATGAGCTGATTGGTCACAAGTAATGGCATCCTCATATGTTTCAGGATCATTGCATTTCCCTAAGTCAAAATCGGCCTCACTCAAATAGGTATAGTAATCGCCAAAGTTTGTGGGCTACCTATTTCATTGCGACCTGCACAACGACTGTTGAGTTTCTTGTGGTTCAACATTAATTTCATGGTTAGGTTCATTTTCCTCGACATTATTAGGATCATCTTGAGCAATTATGTGATCATTCGAGGCCTCAAGTGACGTGTTAATCAGGATGGGCACAAGAATTATAGGTGTCTCATCCCGGGCCTCTTGTAATTCAATTCTTTTAGATGAACCACTCCCACTGTTGTTAGCATTCTCAAGAAACTCAGCATGGCGTGTCTCGATAATTCTAGTACTATTAGACGGACAATAAAATCAGTAACCCTTAGATCGTTCTGGGTACCCAATGAAAAAGCAACTAATGGTTTTTAAGTCCAGTTTTTTGTGATTGAGGATTGTACAACTTAGCTTCAGCTGGAGATCCCCAAACCCGTAAATATCGTAAGCTAGGTTTTCTCCCTGTCCAAATTTCATATGGTGATTTTGGAACATATTTAGAGGGAACTCTATTAAGGATGTGGACAGCCGTTTTCAATGCCTCAGTCCAAAGAAACTCATGAAGGTTTGAATTTGCTAACATACTACGAACCATGTCCATAAGGGTACGATTTCTCCTCTCAGCTACACCATTTTGTTGAGGGGTACCCGACATGGTATATTGGTTAATAATCCCATGATCTTTACAAAAATCAAAGAAAGATCCATGAGCTTCACCAACATCAGTATGTCTACCATAATATTCACCTACCCTATCCGATCTTACCACTTTAATCTTTCAGTCAAGTTGATTTTCAACTTCCGCTTTAAAAGTTTTAAACATTTCAAGTGATTCGGATTTTTCATTAATTAAAAACAAGTACATGTAACGCGAGTAATCGTCAATGAAGGTAACGAATGATTTATGACCACCAATTCCCGAAGGAAAAGGTCCACATATGTCGGTATGGATTAGTTCTAATAATCCAGAACTTCGTGTGGCACCTTTCTTATTTACTTTGGTCATATTTCCCTTTATGCATTCTACACATTTTTCAAAATCCGAGAAATCAAGATTGGGTAGAACTTCATCTTTCACAAGTCTAGTCATTCTATCTCGTGAAATATGGCCTAAACGTTGGTGCCATAACATTGATGAGGTTTCTAAATCTTGTTTTCTCTTATTTTGATTAACATTCTCATTAATATTATATGATAATAAAGATTTCGAAAAACGATTATCTAAACATAACTTAAAGAGGTTTCCCTCTAGACAACCATTTCCAATGACACGAGAATTTAAACTAATATATACTTTATTGTATCCAAACGTAAATACAAAGTCATCAATAATTAGTTTAGATACAGATATTAGGTTTTGATAAAGAGTTCCATGAAGATTTAAAAGAAGCCACCCTCCAAGATTAATGAAAGGGTCCCAACAACTTCTACATTCAAATCAACTCCACTCCCGACTTTAACCGTTCGTTGGTTTCTTTCCAATCTCCGGATTGTACGGAATCCCTGTAAAGAATTAGAAATGTGTACCATGGATCCAGAGTCAATCCACCATGAATTAATAGGGACATTAATGTTAAAAGATTCATTGATCATAAAAGATTCAAATATACCTTTCTTTGCTAACCATTCCTTGAATTTTGAACAGTCCCTTTGAATATGCCCTTTCTTATGGAAAAACTTGCATTTTGGACTGCCCTGGGATGAGCTAGTACTTGCACCCGTTTTCTGGAATTTATTTGGAGTAACATTATCTCCATTTGAACCTTTGCCCTTCCATGAGCCCTTTCTTTTATTAGAGTTAGTGGTAGCAACATGAACGATATCGGGCTATTCAACTTTGAGGCGTTCTTCCTCTTGCACACACATGGCAATCAGTTCCCTCATTTTCCATTTCTCCTTTTGCGTATTATAATTGATCTTGAAAGGACCAAATTGCATAGGGAGATATGTCATTATGAAATGAACTAAGAAACCTTCACTGATCTCCATGTCCATGCCTTTCAGTTTATTTTCCATATCGCTCATCATCATAATGTGCTCACGTACACCACTAACCCCATCATATTTGGTAGTCAACATTTTAAGGATCAAAGTACTTGCATGGGCTTTTGAAGTCTCTTTAAATTGTTCCTCTACAGAGCTTAAGTACTCCTTTGCATTCTCAGAGTCAGGTATGGCTCCTCGAATGACAACAGATATGGAATTTTTAATGATCATGAGGGACATACGGTTAGATCGCTCCCACTGTTCATAAGCACGTTTCTGATCTGTTGTACTAGTAGTAGTAAGGGTAGCGGGAGGATCGATGCGAAGCGCATGATCGAGGTCCATTACTCCGAGAGTAAGTTTTACTTGATCTCTCCATGTTGAGAAGTTAGTACCAGTTAAGGGTTCAATTCCGGACATATAACCCGTATTTGAAGGTAAGGTAGATGCTGACATAGATAGAAAATTAAATGTATGCTCAGATAAAACTAAAGGCAATTAATGGGGATATATGTAAAGTAAAGCATATCAGTATTAAATATAAACCTATCGTAAACACCATAACAATAGGTATATAAGATGTTGTGTCTAATTATCAATCTCGCGTTGGCTTAATTGACAATTTAATTGTTAGACATCTTAAACTAAACTAAGCATGCACATATATCACATATTACCGTTGGGCAGAAACGTAAAATATATGCTAATTATGCTTAAATGAATTTCATTAAGTTATCATACAAATAGCCATTGGGATTAGTAAACAATAACACAAACAGTTTCATAATACGACATGAATAAACTCGTATACTCATATAAATAACCAATCGTTGGATTGATAATTTATATTAACATATGAGTTGCCGTTTAACATATTCAAGAAATTCAGAAGTTAAATTATTGATTACTTATGTAACCGCTGATCTCATATATATATTCTTGACAAACACAGAGAATTGAATAACACATGAAAGCATTTTATCATACAACAACAATTAATTCAGAGATTTGATATTAATCAAACTTTGGTTTCATGCATTATTTAATTCATTCCAATGCATCAGTATGCATAGAATCCATAAATGAATGAATACCTCAACATTCGAAAGTTAGAAATCTAACATATTCGATAAATAACTTAATGGATTCATTAATTACAAGGCTACATGATAAATAGACACTTTTTGAATTTATCTATTCTGCATCAACCGACTTGCAATATTCTATAATAATTATTATATTGCACAACATGGTCAATGGGGTATATAACCAATTCATCTAAACAATTAATAATTAAATTGATTCAAGAAATCCAAGGCACTAAAAATTATTTCCGTGTCACAGTATATTCATGGTTTAAAGCCGAAAGTTAATCCCCGGTATAGATGAAAAATAATATTTTCATGAGATCTTTTAACCGCTCTTGATGCCACATGTTAAATTACTTAAACATGTCCAGGATCAATCTTATGTAATTACATCATAGCAAGAACATGAAAGTAAACTTACTTGATGATAGAACCGGATTAGATGATAAAGTCATAAGATTAGGGTTCGTCAATTCTTATAGTAAAGTCACCAATCCGATGGAAGGATGTCTCACAAGTTATTGGTGTTTCGTGTGTGTGTTTTCTTATGTGATAGAATACAAGAATGATGACCACAACCCAGATATATTGTTATGACAGTTACTTCCATCAAATAACTGTCAAATGTTAGTTAGGGTAGATAATGTCATTAGGGCATAGTTAAGGGTTTAAATGGTAAAAGGCCATATTATTAAAGGGATTAATCTAACAACAACATCTTGGCTTAGGTGTCGTTAAAGATTGTAAGCTTAAGTGTGAAGGTTTCTCCATCAGTGTAAAGGAGATTCGTTTACTAGTGAAGTAGAACTCTCGAGTGGATAATTGAGGAGTGGAAGTAGGGGCAATATAAGTGAGATTTTGCTAGGCCGAACTGCTATAAATCATTGTGGATTGTGGTTTGTTTCATTCTTACTTTACTTGTACTACCTTGTCATGCACACTTAATCTATATCCGTAATTAATCACAAAAAAGTTTCAAAGTAGTTAAAATTAATCGGTAAAAACTATTCAACCCCCATTCTAGTTTTCCATAGAGTTCTTTAGGGTTTCTGGAATCCTATTTTAGATTGTATATAAGAAATAGCAGTGTAGCTTATTTCTTTCTTTTAAAATCTTATAAACCTTTCTTTGTGACTAATTAAAGGGAATTGAAATCCTTGCTTATTTTGTGTTCCATCTTAGTTAAATACTGCTTTTAAATTCAGTTTTTACTCTTTGTGCAAATTTTAATTTTCAGTTTAACAAAAACCCCTTTTCAAGTTTTTGGCTAAGTGATTTTGGGACCCTAGTTTGTATAAACTGTTTGTTTATGTTTGCATTAGGGGTGAGCATCGGGACGAAACCGACCCGTCCTGAATTATCCCGAAACCGACATCATGGAAAACTCAAACCAAATCCCGACCTGATTTAATCCCGAGTCCCGAACCAAATCGAGTTAGGCCCGAGTTACTCCCGGTTTGTGTGGTTTTCTTTGTGTGATCCTGATTTAATCCCGAGTCCCGACATCATGGAAAACCCATCCCGAGTCTCGACCCGAACTTGGTTGGTTTGTGTCGGTCGGTTTCGGTCGGTTTGTGTCGGTTTTTGGTTGTCGGTCGATTTTGCTCACCCCTAGTTTGCATTGACACTCAAGCATAAACCAGATTATAGAGGCTTGTTCATTTGTTGTTCTTTACCATTTACCTTGCAAATCTTTTCTTTCCAAAGTTTTATTTTTAGAAGAATCAATCTTTTATTTTTAGATTATTCACTGCAGCTTTGGGCTTATAACCTGCTTATTTGAAACTAAGCATCTTCATAAGCCCACTATTGCTTGAAGTTTGTTTATTGGTAGATTTGGTATATTTTGATTGATATTCAACAAAAGCCCAAAGAGCTCATTCCATCAACACTTAAGCTTTGAAAAAGAAAACATATCAGGGCTGCATCAACCATCTATGCTTGGTGTGGATGTACACCAAGCAAGGTAGCTTTGAACTGCCCTTGTAGTTTTTTTGACTTAATTTTGTGCCTTGAGTGTTAAGCTTATTTGTTACTGCTTTGTTGAGTTGTTTGTTTAATCTAGTCTAAACTCAGCTTATGATTGTGTTCAATGCTAGTATACTGCGTGTTATAGTTTAGAATTGCATGAGCCTTTGTTAATCATTGCTTGTTCAGATTTATAGGGATGTTTGGTAGTGGCTAGTTAAGCCTTGTTGACACCAAGGTTTGGGTAGAGTAGTACATGCATATGTTATTTAGGTCTAGGGTGGTCATTCTATGCTCTTGGTTTCATTTCTTTTGTTATAAATTGTGATTTTGCAAGTTGAGTTATAATCTGCCAAGTGTAGTTTAGTTTACTATTAATTTTTGATCTTGTATGTTAAACTTGTTCCTGGTATAATCTGATAACTGAATAATGTCTGATATGCTTGATAGTGTGGTATTTTCTTAGCTTGCCTTTGTGATCTTTGATTTGCAAAACTTGTGCTACTTTTGCCTTTGAAACCTGTCAAATATATCAGAAAGTGTCATCTATTCATTTTTAGTTTTTAGCATGCCAAACTTAGGACTTAGATAGCTTTTATATTTTTCTTGATCTATTTGGTATTGCTTTTTGGGTTTTCAGTTCATTTAGGGCTTATTCATTAAGCCAAAGTTAGACTTAAGACCTATAACTTTGTTGTTCAAGTGCCATTGCTAGGATTTTAGATTTCATTTCCTTGCATCTTTTTAACTTTCCTGCTTTATATTTGTGCTTTATGTGTTTCTTGGGTGTGCCATTTTTCTGCTTTAAACTGCTTAACACCTCAATAAGTCCCACTGACTTATTGAGGGTCAAGTGCCTGTAATAAGCAAGCAATTTGGCCAACTGCCATACCATTTTCATGGTCTTGTCCTCAAGACTCACATAACACAACACATTTTTCTTATTTCCAAGCTTACTTCAGTCCCTAGCTTCAGTTTATTTAATTTTTCTAAAGTTGACTTTTGTTGACTTTTGGTCAAATAAGTTCACTTTGCTTATTTTTATTTTTCAGATTATTTAATCAGTCACAACTTGTGTTTTTGTAGTCAATCTAGTTTTTATAACTTATATTTGTATTTCCAAAGTTTGGTTTTAGTTTGTTTGCTTTTCACTAGAAATCTAGCTTATTTGCATTTTCCAAAAGTGCTTATTAGCTTATTTCTTACTTTCTGTTTAGCTTATTGGCCATTTCTTGGTTTCATTAGCTTAGTTAACTTATTTTTGAGCTTTTCCAAAAGGAATCACATCTTGAAGTGGTCTAAATATCCAAATCGACTATTTTGTCTTTTTGTGGATTTGGCTTATTACTTATAACTGCTTTTCTAGTTGATCTTTTTAAAATTTCTTTTTGAAATCTTCTTATATATCCAAATTAATGAGGTATGCCAAAAAGTAGGCAATAAGCGTATGTTTTTGGCTTATTGAGCTTATAAGGCCCATTAAGTTAGCTCATAGCTTATTTCTAGCTTTTTGGTAGGATTAAGCTTTTGGGCCTTTAGGAAATTGTGTTTAAAGTTAAATTTTACAGCAGATAGGGATTTTTCAACTTATTTTTCCAATATTTTTCTTATTGGGCCTAATTTGGCCCATAAAGTGGACTGTTTTTGTTATTGGGCTGTTTTAGAGCCCATTAAGGGCTTTTAAAAGTCTTTATTTTCATTTTAGTTTTATTTAAGCAATTTTTGAATATTTTATTTTAATTTTGTCTTGAATTGTGTGAACGCGTAATTCATTTTAGTTTAATTCCGTCGTAGTGTAGAATCGTCTTTACTTTTAAAACCTTTCTATTTCAAAAGTGTAACTAATCCAAACACGATTAATTGGCCATAACTCAACCTCCTTCGAGAACGATTCCGTCGGTTTTTAAATTCACGCACGTTTTTCATAAAATGCGTACGATTTTATTTGCTTGACCTAAATTACACCATCAGTACCATAAAACACAAGATTTTTTTTATGTTGGGCCATAAAACATAACGAGTTTGGTTGTACCCGAAGAAGAACTCAGTATCTAGATTTTTACCGAAAAAGTGCAAGAGATGTTAGGTTGGTTTCACCTCGAACTAGAACTCGGTATTTAGCTTAGTACCGTAAAAAATGTAAGCGACGTTGTAAGGTTTTCTTCGCCGGATAAGGGAGCTTGTTGATCTAATGAAGTAACACTCGAGTTGGGTACTCGTGGAGTGAAGTAGGACGGATGGGAGATTCGTGATCGAACCACTATAAATCCTCGTGTCCGGTTTGCAATTTCCTTTACTTATCGCTTTAATTTTATCCTTGCACTATATTATGCTTATGTTGTGGATCGATGATTGTGTTTGTGTTGTGACAATACGTTTTACTCTACGCTTTATATTATTCATATAGTCATAGAATATATTTGGAACTTTTCATATTACATGAAACTTGATCGGTGATTTGATACAACAAATAAAAGACTTAAAACGGAATCGTATTCACCCTTCTACGATTTCCACAAATTTGATACGAAACATTTGGTATTCCTTAAAAGTTTCAGTTAAGGAGGAGACTAGTAGATATTTTGACTTTGATTTCCTAATGGTAGTTTGGTAATTTTTTATTGTGTCTTAAGTATTACACTCTCAAAGCTTAAGGGCATGTTTGTTTGGGAGTAATATAAAGCATGATGCTTACTGACATCAAAGACGAAAATAAGATGGGTTTACAAAATTTATCATGGGGTTTACAAAATTTATGGGCCCACCACTATATAATGTACACACTCTCTGCAATTCACTACTATTAATTTTTTTAATAAAATAATATAATTAATTTATTAAAATATTTTAGATTATCTCTCCTACATCAATCCATATCAAATTTAAACTTAAACCTAAATCTAAATCAAAATCTAAACCCACAATCAAACCAAACGGACCCTAAGTTTTTTCTATGTCAGTTCTGTACTCATATATAACAATAGCATAGCAAATATGATTTCTTTTATACTTACTTTTTGATAATAAAAGTATCGGCTTTGACCAGCCTCTTTTTGGGTTTCCTTACCTTGTGGCTTTATGTTCATAATGATGTCATGTTTGCATTTGGTACTCCGATGAAGCAAATCTTAATTGAACCTATATTTGCTCAATGGATACAATCTGCTCACGGTAAAACGACACCTTTTTTTTCTTTTATCTATGTTTTGGTATTTGTTGATGTTTGTTGACGTTTTTCTCTCCCTGATCTTAACACATAAGGCCATATGTATTGATTACTCGAAACTACTCTGCTATACTTTAACAAACATTAGAAGAACTTAAATATTTATAGAATGTGGTTTATAGTATTATAAGGTGAACGTGCGTATTGTGAAGTAATATATATTTTTACTTAATAAAGCAAAACGTTTAGTAAGGATTTCGTCCGTTTAAAAATCAATTCTTTCCTTGCTAATATTCTATTTATTTTATTTTATCTTTTAGTTATGTTTAATGTTTAATAGTATAAGAAACGCTAAATACTTCCAAATTTGACGAAAATTTATTAAAAAAAAATATGTTTTATACGTTTTCTTATTAAAATTGTGTAAAAAAGATATGTGTCACAAGTAGAACAAAATAAACTTTAAAGAACGGAGTAAATTCATAAAACACTTGAGGGTTAATGTGATCTAATATAGTATGATGATGTAAACATTTGATCTTTGTTTGTTTCATACGATATTTAAATCAATATCCTCCTATCTAATAGCAAAGCCTTCTTAGTTCATTGCAGGATCAGTAGTGAATGCATTGAGGATACATGGTTTTTATTTGCTAATAAGTTGATTGTAGCGGTCCAGTTAACATAAAAGCTCTTATAACTACTATTTTGAGACATGGTGCAGTTATGTACATGGGAGTAATAGGTGGTGCATAAATACTATGTATGGCACATACCTTTTATTTTATTTGGCGTCTTGAGGGAATGAGGGGAAGGGAAGTGCAGGTGGGGAGGAAGGTTTATGTGATTAATGTGGGAGCGGATGTGGATTCTGAGTTTATGTAAGTAATGTGGGAGTCGATGTGCATACCAAGATGTTGAGAGCATGTTTTGAGAAGTTTTGGTGAGATTGAGATGGGGCCGTTAATGTTTGGTGAGATTGAGGTTTGATCAGCAACTTCCTGATGGTCAGCATTTACAACTGTGTCGCCCTTGATCAATATCTTTGACGGTAAGTCACTCTGTGCATCCAATATCCAAGCCCAGACTCACAAGCATGTCAATTTGATCGCAGAATCTAATACACTATCTTTTGTTTTTTTTCAAACATAGGATTCAACCCCAACTGACCCTGCCCAAACATCCAAAATTTCGCCATCATTTGCGGTGGCACAAGGCATTGATGCATTAAGCCACTAACCATTGCAGGTCCAACCCCCTTATTCTTCTCATTCCCCATTCGTATAAAAAATGTGATAGTTCAGATGACAGCGAAAAAAAACCTTCCCTTACAGGTAAGAATTAAGCATCTTACTTTTTTGGTGCAAATAAGATTTGGAATGTGTTTGCTTTGTTTCCAGATAATCATGCATGATGATGTTTTTTTTCTTTTAAGCTATAACTTTCATTCTGAAAACATCATATCACAACGCAGCTGGTACTTGGGCAAGGCGGATATGCACGTTCCAAAATAGCGTTAATCAAATGGTAAGTGCAAACTTAAAGTTTCAAGTTGATTACTTAATGCGCTATAACAAATCTTAGATACAGACTCAATGTTCTAGGTTGACTTGCATCTCTGTCACAACAAGGATTTGAAACCTCGAGGCGAACAGATAATTTGCAGCTGGTTGCTGCTGTTGACGCATCATGTTGCAGCAATTAAGGGTCTTCATTAAATGGATTGCATCAAAGAATATGACGTTCTTTCGCAATACTTGCTTCTTGAAGTCTTCAAATAGTTTTATCATACACAATTGAAACATTTGGTATATAGATTGTTGCATCATACACAAGGACCGAAAGGGAGACACATAACGGCTTTCTGTTGAGTTCAACGTTGTAATGTCGTTGCAGGTGGGGTCTTACACGTAATTCATTATGTACCTAAGATTAGGTAAGCATTTTTTAGGACATCTCCTACTCTTTTCGACAATGTAAGTATGTTCCTAAAAATGAGCATGAATGAAAGAGCTAATGGAATGAAACTGATAAAAATATGAAATCAAACACCAGATATTTTTCCCAAAAAACTTTATTAACCAAAAACAAGAACAATCCCCAAACGGATGTTTTTCAAGATACAAACCAAATAGATAGTCCCCAAATGGATGCTATCTCAAATCATACATCAAGAACAAGAAACAGAAACATAAACTACTAAACTACTTAAGATCCAAACGTCTACATCTTAGATCGTTTGGATCTATTTAGAGTAAATAAGGAAGGATGATTGAAGCTGATTGAAAGGTGTGAAGATGAGGTTGAGATATGATGTGTGTGTGTGGTGAGAGAGAGAGAGAGGTGTGGGTGAGTGTGAGCGATAATAACAATGCAACGCTCCAAACCAAAGTTATAAACCAAGTCAAGCAAAGACGCTCCAGTCAACATGATAAACCAAACTTGCCACCTGAAGCCCCTGCACAATACACAAACACAACCCAACGGCTATAAAAAAAGAAAAAAAAGTAACATATTAAACCCCTCAAGGCTTAAGTACTTGCCAAACAACATCACAACATTCAACACCCTTCCTCAAGGACTTAAGCCAAAACAATTTCTCAAACCCAATCTGGAACATAACTCATTATGTTGATAACTCCCAAGACCTTTAGTCAGAATGTCAGCAACTTGGTTTTCAGAAGTGACTTTCATAGTTTTCACAAGACCAGATGCAACCTTTTCTCTTACCAAGTGAACATCAATGTCAAAGTGCTTGGTTTTTTCATACATAACAGGATTGGCTGCAATCTGAATGGCATAACTTTTGTCACAAAATAATGAAGCAGGAATACAAATAGGGACATTGAAGTCCTTCATGATTTTGTTAAACCACATAACTTCACAAACAGTAGAAGCCATAGACCTGTATTCAGCCTCAGTAGAGGATCTGGATAAGGTAGCTTGCTTTTTACTTTTCCAAGAAACAAGGTTATTGTGTATGAAAACACAATATCCAGAAACAGACCTTCTGGTCATTTTACACTTTGCCTAATCAAAATCAGAGAAAACTTTGATGGAATTGGAATGGGACTTAGTGTAAGTAATACCAGCACCAGGTGCATTTTTAAGGTATCTAAATACCCTAAAAGCTGCATCAATATGGGACTGAAGGGGAGCATGCATATGTTGGCTCAAGAAATAAACAGAATAGGATATATCAGGCCTAGTGTTGCACACATAGATCAACTTGCCAACAATCTTTTGATAACTAGTGATATTAGTTAAAAACTTGTCACCAATACTCTCTTTGTGAGCAAGAATGCCATTTTCAGTCATAGGAGTGCAAACAGGTTTGCAAGCAAGCATGCCATATTAAGAAGCTCAATGCAATATTTTCTTTGGTTCAAACATAGGTCATTCTTAAGTCTTAGGACTTCAATTCCTAGAAAGTACTTTAATTCACCTAAGTATTTAATCTTAAAGCTTTGGTTAAGAAACAACTTAAACTTATTAAGTTCACCATCATTGTTACCAGTGATGATGATATCATCAACATAAACAAGCAACGCCAAAAATACACCATCTTTGTCTTTTGTAAACAAAGAATGGTCATTTTGCTTTGCAGAAAACCAGCTTTGGTAAGAAAATTAACAAGTTTAATGTTCCACTATCTAGGGGCCTATTTTAAGCCATAAAGAGCCTTTTTCAATTTGCAAACCCTTTTTTCATTTTTATCAAAAAAAACCAGGAGGAGGAAGCATGTACACATCTTCACTTAAATCCCCATACAAGAAGGCATTGTTAATATCCATTTGAAAAATACTCCAAGTATTTTGCACAGCCAAGTTAATAACACATCTAATAGTGCTCATCTTAACAACATGACTAAAAATTTCATCATAGTCAATCCCCTCTCTCTGCCCACAGCCCTTAGCCACTAACCTAGCTTTATATGTTTCAATTTCACCATCAGGTTTGTAGAAACTAGAAGGGGGGGGGGGTTGAATAGTTTCTTATAATTACTTGTTAAAATATGGTTTCCAAAAATCCTTTTTCAAAAACTTAGACTTGAGAAAATATGTGAAATCTTCTTATGCACAATATGAACAATGATAGTGTAGCTAAACTAATACTAACAAAAATATATCCACAAAGAATAAAGAATGATAGTGTAGCTAATCTAATACTAACACATGTATACGCAAAAAGAATAAAGAATGTAAAGAGTTAAGGGTAAAGAAAGATCAAACCGAACACCAAGGATTTATAGTGGTTCGGCAACGAAGCTCACTCCTCGTTCCTACTCCACTCCTCGAGTACTCCTTACTCGAGAGTTCACTACACAACAAGCTCCTTATGGTGGAGAAAACCGTACACGTCGCTTAACCAATTTCCGACTCTAAGCTAAAAGTCGAGCCCTAATTGTAGCTAGGACCAATCTACACAACTATACTTAGTACATACACAACTTCCAAATAGACACAACTACTTGGATCTTCACAACTATGACACAACTAAAAGTATATAAAATTTGATCTTCAATGGATCTTTGGTGGTGGACTCAACACTTCACTAGGATAGTGTTCTTCTCTTTGCACTTGGAGAGGAAGGGATGGAAGAACAAGATTCACTTCTTAAACAAGTAATAATCAAACAAATGATCAAAGATTTGAGTGATTAAAGAAGGGGTTTGAATCTGGAAATAAATGTGCAAAAGAGGTGAGATGAAAAGCTGAGAATGGTCCACTATTTAAAGGATAAAGGAGCCAACGGCTATATCTGCCCGCGGTACCTTATCACAGCCCGCGGTACCTTATCGATAAGGTACCACCTAGGCGCTAAGGTACCGCCGGACTAGACTCCGCTCCTTTTTGTCCTTTAGTGGTGGAGGTCTTATCTGGGTATAAAAAATATCATGAAAGGATATTCTTAACAGAATAAGAATATGCCATTTTCAAATTTCAAATAATTAATTTACTAAAACATTTTCTTAAAAATAAAGTTTAATAAAAACTTGTCACATTTAATAAAAAGTGAGTTTTAAGAAAAGATTAAATCACTTGATCACTTGATTAAGGTTAGTACTTGTTTATCCATACCTTAAGTGAAAATGGGTAAAATGAAAAATACTTGAACTCAAGAATTTGTTTTTCGTTGTTTTCGTAAATGCTTGTTTTTACATATTGTCGTAATCAAAACTAAGCGAGACCGAAGAATGCAAGTAACGTTTTTAGTCATTATTGCATTAATAATCTCCCCCTTTTTGATTCCGACAATACATAAACTCAATCACACAAAAAACAAGATTTTCGAAGACGAGTTTATTCATTTCTCCCCCTTTGTCGAAGCAAAAAGGTTGCGTAAGCCGGTGTTGAAGAAACGGACTTTGCAAAGACTCCCCCTTGGTGCTTACTCCCCCTAGCTTGGGGCACCGGGGAATCGAGATATGGTGACAAGCTACATAGAAGGGTTAGTTGAACAAAAGAAACAACCAACAATATATAGCAATAGGTCACATAAAGAAAAATAAAAGAGAAGAAAACACAAAGACAAAGATCCAAGATAGGTTACTAAAGGAACATCATACAAAGAAGTATGGAAAAAGAAACAAGCCAAAAGCATAAATCTAATCCTAGTTATTCTAGAATTCTAAGATTTGCTTGAATTTGGTGTCTTGAGGATAAGCAATCAATGCTTATATGAAAGACAAGGTAATAGCGGAGGGTGGTGGTGGTGGCTTGTTGGAGATCTCATAATCAAAGTGAAGAGGAGGCTTGATTAAGAGACTCTTGATGTAGCTTAACTCCTCATAGATGTGTGCCATAGCAAGATGTTGATATTGACAACAATGGCAATATGTTCCATGGTGCATGGCATTATCATGAGAAGGAGGAAGAACACTAAAGGGTGGTGGTGGAAGAAGGGAAGTTCCACAATCAACATTCTTGGTAGGAGAAATGTGATTAAGAGTGTTCTTGGGTGGGTTTGGATTGAAAGCAATTGGAGAGAATGGAGGAGATTCAAGGCTTTCATTGGGAGAATAAGACATTTTGGATGTGAAGTAATGCAAAATGCTTATGGTTTAAATAGGGAAGGCTTAGGGTATTTTTGGGGTGGTCAAAGGATTTGAAACAAAGATTCTCAAAAAAGTTGGAGCAAATCTGGAGTTTCAGACAAAAACCCGAAAAAGGAAGGCCACTGTAGGCGGTTCCTTATCTATGGTGGCGGTACCTTATCAATAAGGTACCGCGGTTCACATATGGAACCGCCTGCAGAAGCAGGGTTTGGTGTTTGGAGAAAGATTTTTCAGCAAATCTTATTTTTCTAGTCTAACTTATCATAGGGATGTGCTTAAAAGCAAAGATAGACAAAGAAAACATATGCAAACATACCAAATAGAGATTTGACCAAAATACATGGATTAGAAAATCAATGTAGGAGGTGTGTAAGACAAGACCTTAAGTCATGACAGAATGATCCTCCATGATTCAATCTTGTTCTTGCTATGTTTGAGAGAATCATACATATGAATTATGTAAGCTCTACATTAATAGCGAGAATCTATGAAAAATCGTTTTTAGATTGAATTAACAATGTCAAACGAATTTCTCAACCATTTTCGAAAAAGACTTTGAGAGTTTTGAAAATGAGAGGAGAAGATTTTTCGAAAGGATTTTAAAAGACTCAAGGACTTAAAGTGGTAATAGAAAACAAACAAGAAGAAAAGAATTTAAGGAAGATGTTCCATTAATCCTAGACCTAGACGCAAGTAATTAAAAGGTTCCCTCTTAAGTGGCTTAGTGAAGATATCGGCTAAGTTGTCCTCGGAGGGCACCTTTTCAATAGTAATGTTCCCCTTTTGAACATTATCCCTAAGTAAATGGTGTCTAATTTCTATGTGTTTGGTTCGCGAATGTTGCACGGGATTCTTGCTTAGGTCTATAGCGCCTTTATTATCGCACATGATGGGAACATCATCAAGAGAAATCCCGTAATCAACAAGCGCTTGCTTCATCCATAGAGCTTGTTGGCATGCTTTTCCGGCACTCACATACTCGGCTTCCGTGGTGGATATCGCAAGAGCGGTTTGTTTCTTGGAGAACCAAGAAGTTAAACAACAACCCATGAAGGTACAAACTCCACTAGTGCTTTTCCGGTCCACATAGTCTCCCGCATGATCTGAGTCCGTGTAGACAATGGTTTCTACGCCGGTCCCTTTAGGATACCATAATCCTAAATGTATAGTGCCTTTAATGTATCGGAAGATACGCTTAACCGCTTCAAGGTGAGAAGTTTTGGGAGCCTCTTGGAAGCGAGCACAAAGGCAAACACTAAACATGATATCCGGTCGACTTGCTGTTAGGTACAACAAACTACCAATCATACCTCTATATTTAGTGTTGTCTACCGACTCACAATCATCATCTACGGTGAGTTTAGTATCCGAGGCCATAGGGGTCTTCATTGGTCTAGATTCTTCTAATCCAAATTTCTTTAGCATTTCTTTAGCGTACTTAGATTGACTAAAGAAAATACCATCGTCCATTTGTTTAATTTGGAGTCCTAAAAAGAAGTTAAGTTCTCCCATCATACTCATTTCAAACTCATCATGCATGATTTTGGCAAAGTCATCACACAATTCTTGACAAGTTGAGCCAAATATAATGTCATCAACATATATTTGTACGATTATGAGGTGAGGACCTTTCTTCTTTGTAAAGAGTGTATTGTCTACCATTCCCATGGTATACTCATGTTTAACAAGAAACGCTTTAAGTCTATCATACCAAGCTTTGGGTGCTTGTTTGAGTCCATAAAGTGCTTTCTTAAGCTTGTAAACATGGTCCGGTTTCTCAAAATCAATGAAGCCGGGAGGTTGAGCCACATATACCTCCTCATTGATCAAACCGTTAAGAAATGCACTCTTTACATCCATTTGTTGAAGCTTAATATCTAAGGCACAAGCGTAGGCTAAAAGGATTCTAATTGATTCTAATCTAGCTACCGGTGCATATGTCTCGTCATAATCAATCCCTTCTTGTTGATTATAGCCTTGAGCTACAAGTCTAGCCTTGTTACGAGACACAACACCATTCTCATCTAGCTTATTCCTAAATACCCATTTGGTTCCTATAATGGTAGAACTTCTAGGTGGAGAAACAAGTTCCCAAACATCATTGGCAACGAATTGATTCAATTCTTCTTGCATCGCAATGACCCAACTCTCATCCGTCAAAGATTCTTTAACATTCTTTGGTTCAATCACGGAGAAAAACAAAAGAAGTTGCTTTGGTTTTGGACTTGAGATCTTAAGGTCCTTTGATTTAAGTCACCAATGACATTATTGAGAGTATGATCCCTAGACTCCTTAATGTTTACTTCCTTTTCAACACTAAGGTCTTCAACTCCTATTTTTCTAACCTCTTTGGCTTTAACTACTTCTAATTCATCCAAGTCATCATCAACCAATGGTGGTGTCTTGGGTGAAGGAGGGGTTTCATCAAAG
Organism: Glebionis coronaria; assembly: GCA_025667525.1. Taxonomy (NCBI): domain Eukaryota; kingdom Viridiplantae; phylum Streptophyta; class Magnoliopsida; order Asterales; family Asteraceae; genus Glebionis; species Glebionis coronaria. The sequence continues at coordinate 555,140,496 of CM046879.1, forward strand.
GTTACGTTGAGTGATTCTTCAATAACCCCTGAGGTTCTATTTAGGACTATGTAGGCCTTACTAGTTTGGGAATAACCTAAAAGGATACCTTCGTAAGACTTTGGGTCAAACTTGGTAAGGTAGTCTTTAGTGTTGAGGATAAAGCACTTGCTTCCAAACACCCTAAAGTATTCTAATGAGGGTTTCTTACCTTTAAGAATCTCATAGGGGGTCTTTCCTAGGAAAGGTCGAATAAGAATTCGGTTGAGAATATAAGTCGATGTATCCACGGCATTGCACCAAAACTTTTGAGGCAAAGATTGCTCGTTTAACATCGTCCTACTCATATCTTGGAGAGTCCTATTCTTCCTTTCAACTACCCCATTTGATTGTGGAGTGCGAGGAGCCGAGAAGTTATGGGTAATACCATGAGCTTCACAAAAGGCACCAAATTGCACTTCATTATCAAATTCCCTACCATGATCCATCCTAATAGAAACAATTGAACATCCTAGTTGATTTTGAATTCTTCGACTAAAGATTTCGAAGTGATCGAAAGCTTCATTCTTAGATGCCAAAAATCTAGTCCAAGTGAATCTAGAATAGTCATCAACTATAACTAGGGTATAAAGGTTACCTCCATAACTCCGTATGGCGGAAGGTCCAAAGAGATCCATATGTAGGAGCTCTAAGCACCGAGAGGTCGAAACCAAATTCTTGGCTTTGTGACTTGAGTGAACTTGCTTTCCAACTTTGCAAGCATCACAAAAATGACTATCAAACTTAATCTTGGGGAGGTGTCTTACCAACTCCTTAGAGACTAAAGATTGAATTAAACGCATATTAGCGTGACCTAATCTCCTATGCCAAAGAGTAGAACTATCATTTATAGTCGCAAGACATATGTTGTCTTTTGACTTCTTATTAACCTTCATGACATAAAGCCCATGCTTTCTAACACCTTTTCCAATGACTTTTCCATCTTTTACGATTTCACTGTCATGTTCCGAAAAGATGACCTTACACTTATTATCACAAATTTGACCTATACTTAAAATGTTAAAACCTAAGTTATCTACGTGCTCAACAATTTCAATGGTCATGGAGTCAAGAGAAACCGTACCTTTGCCAATGATATTACCACGTAGACTACTAGCGAATGTGACGTTACCTCCATCATATGCTTTGTAATGCGAGAACAAACTTCGATCACCCGTCATGTGTTTATAACATCCACTATCCTTAATCCACTCATCGGGCTCCAAATCAATTCCCAAGCATATCTAGGTAACAACACACAAGATCAAACATTTGGTCTCCAATATCTCATGGGTCCAAAATTGTTAGTTCCAAACATCCTTTGCATTTGGTTAGGATGCATGAATGAGGAGGGGATTCCCCATGGAGAACAAAATGGAGGAGGGTAGTAATTCATGTAACCATTTTGTTGTTCATTACTTCTCCTAGGTGTGTTTGATCTAGGTTTAGAGTTATTATTATTCCTTCTAGGTGTTGGAGTTTTACTTCTAGGTCGTGAGTTGTTTTGATTATCTCTTGTAGGCGTTGTCGTTCTACTTCTAGGCTTAGACTCATTCCGTACTCTAGGTGGAGTAGAAGATAGTCTAGATAAACTTCTATTTCCCATGAGAGGTTTACTTAACGGCTTATAGAACTTACCAATAGCATTGTCGTCAAGTATGGGTAATTGAACCTTATTAACCATAAGTTGCTTTGGTTTTGCATTTAACTTAGATTTTTCAGAAAGTTCAGAATTTTCACAAAACTCAACTTCTCGCCGCGGTACCTTATCTATGGCCGCGGTTCCATAGTGATAAGGAACCGCGCCATACAATGTGGAACCGCGTCCAGAGGGTGTTTTCTGTGAAAACCTGACTTGTTTTGGTTCACTAGTTGAGGCTTCATTTGAGTTAAAACCTAGACCAAGTTTTTCCTTAGAATGAACTTGTTTGTTTAACATATCATCAAGAGCACTAGTACTTTTCATGAACTTTTCCAATTTAATGGAGGTGCTCTTGAGATCATCATTCTCTAATCTAAGTTTCTCACAACTTAAGCAACTAAAATCAACCTCTTTGTTTTTCTCAAGTTTAGCCAATTTCTCCCTAAGTTCATTGATCTCATTTTCAAGCTTAGTTTTGGTTGATTTTAAGGTTTTATTCTTTTCTATGAATTTAAGACTAAGTTTGTGTAAGCTATCATATTTGCCTTCAAATTCAATATCATCTAAAGTGGAACTATCATTGCTATAATATTCGGTTTCGGAATGTACCTCTTTAGAAGTGTGAGCCATAAGACATTTCTCCTCTTTGGGGTTGTCATCATCATCTTCACCGCTATCGCTCCAAGTGCCACTAACGAATGTCGTGTGGTTCTTATCACGAGCGGGCTTTGGACAATCACCAATGAAGTGATTTGGATCACCACATCTAAAGCAATTCCTATCACCTTTTTCGTTCTTGACAAACCGATTCTTTGACAATGGTTTCTTGTCATAGTTTGGTTGCCTAACGTGTTGACCTTGTCTCTTGAAGAACTTCTTGAAATCTCTCACCGCCAATGCATACTCCTCGTCATCACTTTCCGAGGAACTATCACGGTCACTTTGTGCCTTCTTGGCTTTAAGTGCAAGAGATTTCCTTTCACTTTTGGTTTTTACTAATTCCGAGTCCTTCAAAATTATCATCTCATGAACCTTCAAGTTTCCTATGAGTTCATCGAGTGATAAAGTTGAGAGATCTTTCGACTCTTCAATAGCCGTGACTTTTGCTCTCCACTTTGGATGTAAGGCCCTTAGAAACTTCCTAACATTGTTCTTGCTAGAAAAACCTTCATCAAGTGCTTTTAGACTAGTAATAATGGTGTTAAACCTAGCAAATGCACTATCAATAGTTTCATCTTCTAAGATGACAAATTTTTCATATTGTTGGACAAGAAGATCGATTTTACTTTCTTTGACTTGGCTATTACCTTGGTGGGTTACTAAAAGAGTGTTCCAAATATCTTTAGCGGTTTCACACATAAAAATTCTTTCATACTCTTTCTTAGGCAAAGCATTATAAATCACCATTTTAGCCTCATTATTTTTTGAAAGTTTCTTTTTAGTATCATCATTAGCTTTGTCAAAAGTGACTAATTCTTTTGTTTTAGAAACTTCATTAAATTGAAAGGGTAAAAAATCACCATTGGTAATAACATGCCAAAGATCTAAATCTTTTAATTTCACATAAGTTTCAAATCTATTTTTCCAATAAATAAAACTATCGGTTTCAAAAAGTGGTGGTCTTTGCATAGATTGCCCTTCTAGGTACTTGTTGGAATCCATAGATCGATTCAAGTTTTAAAATACAATATACTTTAAAAATTCTTGAGCAACCCGCTCTGATACCAATTGTAGAAACTAGAAGGGGGGGTTGAATAGTTTCTTATAATTACTTGTTAAAATATGGTTTCCAAAAATCCTTTTTCAAAAACTTAGGCTTGAGAAAATATGTGAAATCTTCTTATGCACAATATGAACAATGATAGTGTAGCTAAACTAATACTAACAAAAATATATCCACAAAGAATAAAGAATGATAGTGTAGCTAATCTAATACTAACACATGTATATGCAAAAAGAATAAAGAATGTAAAGAGTTAAGGGTAAAGAAAGATCAAACCGAACATCAAGGATTTATAGTGGTTCGGCAACGAAGCTCACTCCTCGTTCCTACTCCACTTCTCGAGTACTCCTTACTCGAGAGTTCACTACACAACAAGCTCCTTATGGTGGAGAAAACCGTACACGTCGCTTAACCAATTTCCGACTCTAAGCTAAAAGTCGAGCCCTAATTGTAGCTAGGACCAATCTACACAACTATACTTAGTACATACACAACTTCCAAATAGACACAACTACTTGGATCTTCACAACTATGACACAACTACAAGTATATAAAATTTGATCTTCAATGGATCTGTGGTGGTGGACTCAACACTTCACTAGGATAGTGTTCTTCTCTTTGCACTTGGAGAGGAAGGGATGGAAGAACAAGATTCACTTCTTAAACAAGTAATAATCAAACAAATGATCAAAGATTTGAGTGATTAAAGAAGGGGTTTGAATCTGGAAATAAATGTGCAAAAAAGGTGAGGTGAAAAGTTGAGAATGGTCCACTATTTAAAGGATAAAGGAGCCAACGGCTATATCTGCCCGCGGTACCTTATCACAGCCCGCGGTACCTTATCGATAAGGTACCGCCTAGGCGCTAAGGTACCGCCGGACTAGACTCCGCTCCTTTTTGTCCTTTAGTGGTGGAGGTCTTATCTGGGTATAAAAAATATCCTGAAAGGATATTCTTAACAGAATAAGAATATGCCATTTTCAAATTTCAAATAATTAATTTAATAAAACATTTTCTTAAAAATAAAGTTTAATAAAAACTTGTCACATTTAATAAAAAGTGAGTTTTAAGAAAAGATTAAATCACTTGATCACTTGATTAAGGTTAGTACTTGTTTATCCATACCTTAAGTGAAAATGGGTAAAATGAAAAATACTTGAACTCAAGAATTCGTTTTTCGTTGTTTTCGTAAATGCTTGTTTTTACATATTGTCGTAATCAAAACTAAGCGAGACCGAAGAATGCAAGTAACGTTTTTAGTCATTATTGCATTAACAAGGTTTATATTTAATTTTATAAACCCATTTAGAAGGTATAGCTTTTCTATTAATGGGCAGAGCAGTAAGGGTCCAAGTGTCATTCAAATAGAGAGCTTCCATTTCATTATTCATGGCATGAATCCAATTAACATTTTTAACGGCTTCATAAAAACAAGAGGGTTCAGAAGTCCTATTTAAGTTAGAGATGAAGCACCTATTGGTTTCAGACAACTTGGTATGGTTAGCATATCTATGCAAACCATACTTGACTTTGTTATCTAAAACAAACTCATTTAATTTCTCAGGTAACTTATGAGCTCTAGTAGACCTTCTACTTTCATCATCTGTCCCATTGCTAGAATTGAAAGTAGGAACATTGTTGTTGTTTGGGACATTGCTCTTAGATATGTGTATAGTGTCATCCATTGGTGATGCAGTATGGTTATCATCCCCGTCTGACTGCTCCTCTGCAGTATCAGTCAAGGATTGATCCACAATTACCTGTCCTGCATCACCAGATGATCCCCTTCCATCATCATCGGGACTTACAACATTTTGGGGTTGAAAATCAAAAACATCAAAAAAGGTTTTATTACTAATATCTTTATTATTAAAAACTCTATTATTAGAACTCATTTTATATGGAAAAACATTTTCATAAAATTTAACATCTCTGGAAAATAAGTAACTTCTATTTTCTAAATTCAAAAGCTTGTAGGCCTTTTTGGTACTAGAGTACCCAATCAAAACACACTTTTTAGATTTAGGAGAAAATTTATCATGACTGTTCAAAACTGTAGCAAAACATAAACACCCAAAACATCGTAAATGCGAAAGGGATGGTTCTCTACTATAGAGCATAAAAAAAGGAGAATGACCAGCAAGGACATATGATGGAAGCCTGTTAATCAGATAGGCAGCAGTTAAGACACAATCAGTCCAAAAACACAAAGGAACACCACTTTGAAACAAAAGGGTTCTAGCAACATTCAGTAAATATTTGTGCTTTCTCTCAGCAATACCATTTTGCTGAGGAGTATAAGCACAAGAGGTTTGATGCACAATGTCATTATCCCTAAGGTAACTATCCATCTTGTTTTTTTATGAATTCAGTTCCGTTATCAGATCTTATAACCTTAACTTTAGTTTGAAACTGATTAAGAATTAAGTTCACAAAATCCACAAAGTAGTTGAACACTTCATCCTTAGATTTGATCAGATAAACCCAAACAGCCCTAGAAAAATCATCTAGAATGGTGAGAAAATACCTAAACCCTTCCCTTGAGGTAACCCTATAGGGTCCCTATAAGTCAAGGTGGATGAGATCACCAACCTTTTTCGACTTATGGTTGCTCAGAGGAAATGGTTCTCTGGTTTGCTTAGAAAAATGACAAGTTTCGCAAGGACTAATATGCTCATGTTTATTGATTCCAAGAGAGTTTTTCGAAATTTTTAACACATTATCAGATGGATGACCTAACCGATTGTGCCAAACCCCTTTAGAAGCATTAAAACACATAACAGATAAGTTACTTTTTATCTGGGGTAACTTACATTCAGAATCAAACAAATACAAGCCATCACACTCATTACCAATCCCTAGAGTACTTTCCTTTTTCAAATCCTGAATGACACAGTTATGTTCATTAAAACCAACATGAAGTTTACTATCTTTAATTAACTTATTCACAGACAAAAGACTAACAGTGTACTCAGGTATCACCAACACATCAAATAGATACACATTATTGGTAAGTTTCAGATTACCAACATAATTAATTTTAGCGGAAGTACCATTAGGATGCCCAACAGTAATATTTAACTCAGAAATATCAACAACATTAGTCATATTTTTAGTAGAATTGGTAATGTGTTGGTTGGCACCTGAATCAATACTCCAACCAAAGTTAAAGTTGAACCCATCAACTTTGACTTTGGCAACAAAAAACTTATAGAAGTGATTGTTAAAAAAGACATTTCCATTAAAAAAATGCAGTTAATACCTGCCATGTTATCTTGACCACCACAATTCTCTTTTTCACTGATTAAACTCATAAGTTTAGCAATTTGGTCATTGGAAAAAAGGTAAAGTGGTGTTAGAAATCTGAGTATCAACACTGTTACTGGAACCAACCCTGTTATTCACCTTAAAAGGAGTCCTATTGTTACTAGCATTAGATTTCTTTTTATATCCAGGAGGATATCCAATTAACTCAAAACATCTGTCAACAATATGACCCTTCATATTGCAATTAGTACATAACAAAGAGTTGTATTGACTCCTGTTTCCCCTATTGTTGTTATTGCTATTGGAAAATTGATTAGACTGATTTATGTTTCCCCCATTGTTACCATTAAAAAATTGATTCTGATTTCTATTGTTAGAAGATCTATTTTGATTTTTATTTTTGGGAAAATCATTAGCCTTAGCAGCAAAAGAGGAAACCTGGGGTTTTGAAGCCCCAGAATTAGAGTTAAGACCCCTATGGGACTCTTCTCTACACACAATCACAAAAGCATCCTTAACATCAGGTAAAACAGGTTGGGTCAACAAAGAACTTCTTATAGGTTGATATACTTCATCCAAACCCATCAAAATTGCATTAACTTCATTAATTGTTGATATTTACTAGACTCAGCCCTAGCTATGCAAGTGCAAGGAGAAAACTTGGTAAGAATATCAATTTCTCTCCATAGAGAATTCAACTTGTGATAATATTCAGACACAGACAAGCCATTTTGTTTAAAATTGTTACTTTTTTGAATTAATTTAAACAGAATTGAACCATCAAGTTTATCATAAGTGTCCCTAAGTTCATTCAAAACCTCAGCAGCATTTTCAGAGTACACTTGACTCAAATAAATGTCTTCAGATATACAACTCAACAACCAAGATAAAACAACAGCATTGCACCTATCCCATTGATTGGAAAGGGGCTCACTATTAGCATAAGCATACTTAACACAAGTACCATCAACAAATCCTATTTTATTTCTAGCTTGTAAAGCAATTTTGACAGCATTAGCCCAAAGTCTATAGTTGTCACAACCAGTAAGCTTAATGCTAACAAGATTCCCAATATTATGATCATTAGGTTGCAAATGCAAAGTATTACCAACATCTAAAGAGCTAATCAAAACAGGAGTAGGAGCAGGAGTAGTCATAATGAAAAACAAGTAAGCAACACAGAAAGCACACCAAGCAAGAACAAGAAAATAAACAGCAAATAAAGAAGAGAGAGAGAACTTGAATCTCAAAAATCACCAATACTAGCTTGTGGACTGGGGTTGGCCAGAGCAGGTATCCACACCAGTCAAGCTGGAGGGTCAAGGTGTTAACAGAACTCGTTTGCACCCACCTCACTAGATCAATGACCAAGAAGAAACAAGTAACTTACAGTGCAATAAAACAGAAGCAGTAACACCACTTGTGCTCTTGATTCACTTAGTCAAGAGACACAGGTGGTAGATGAGTCAACAAGGCCACCACGAGCAAACAAATCCAATAATCAACAATTAGGGTTTCACAAACCTTAATTTTAAACTTTCAGAAAATCAACAAATCCAACTCCCAAAGTGTCGAAATAGCTGCAAGAAAGGTTAGATAACAAGTATATAATAAAAAAGAACTTACCAATGAAAAACCCTAACTTCTGATTTTAGGGTTTTTCAAAATAGATCAAAAAATATGTAAATTAAGACCGTTAATCAACGATTAACAATCAAAGAAATAGTTCCCAAGCCAAGATTTGAGAAATCCCCAAAAAAAAGTTTGAAACCCTAATTTTGAAAAAGTTAAAAAATTATAGATCTGTAGTATAATAACCAAAAATAAGTTTTTTAAGAAGGATTTATCCAAGAAACAGAGCCATAAGCTCTGATACCATGATAAAAATATGAAATCAAATACCAGATATTTTTCCCAAAAAACTTATTAACCAAAAACAAGAACAGTCCCCAAACAGATGTTGTTCAACATACAAACCAAATAGATAGTCCCCAAATGGATGTTATCACAAATCATATATCAAGAACAAGAAACAGAAACATAAACTACTAAACTACTTAAGATCCAAACGTCTACATCTTAGATCGTTTGGATCTATTCAGGGTAAATAAGGAAGGATGATTGAAGCTGATTGAAAGGTGTGAAGATGAGGTTGAGAGATGATGTGAGTGTGGTGAGAGAGAGAGGTGTGGGTGAGTGTGAGCGATAATAACAATGCAACGCTCCAAACCAAAGTTATAAACCAAGTCAAGCAAAGACGCTCCAGTCAACATGAGAAACCAAACTTGCCACCTGAAGCCCCTGCACAATACACAAACACACAAACACACAAACACAGCCCAATGGCTATAAACAAAAGAAAAAAGTTACATATTAAACCCCTCAAGGCTTAAATACTTGCCAAACAATATCACAACATTCAACAGACACCCCTTACCATATTTTCTCAAAATGGTCAAGTCCGATATAAGATTCTTCTTAATAAAAAGAATCTTATATCGGACTTGACCATTTTGAGAAAATATGGTAAGGGTGTTGATAACTATTAAGTCTTTAACTAAGTATATAATAAAGTGGTTTGAATTAACTAATTAAGGACAACTTATTTGTGATTCAATAATTTAACTAGAACATATAGATGTGACAAAATATTAAAACATGCAGTAGGTGAAATGTGAGGACATCCACTTTTTAATATACCATTAAGGACAAACAAAAAATAAGTGAGTTCGTCGTATAATGTGTATTGTGTAGTATAATTGTGGTGCAACACTTTTTTCAATACAAGAACATGGATTTTTTTTTAAACTAACAAGAACGTGGACGTTAACTTGATAGCAGTACGTGTGTTAACAATAAGTTTTACTCGAAACGTCAAATTGTGTAGATTTTTTTTATTTAGGAAGGCAATCGGTCTTCGGTCCTTTCAGTCTTGGCTATTCCATTTCGAGCCCGATGCTCAACCTAAATTCTTTATATGAATTGAAAAATGATGAATATGGGTTTCACTTAAGTAATCGGAGGCTAATAGCCAAAAAAAAATTATTAAATTTTTTAGAATAAAACCTGTGCGTGCATGGGTATTATAATTAGTAGAAACCAATAAGATAATTAATATGCGAGTTTTACTCAAATTGTTTTGTAGTTGTCGAGTCCTTCACGTTTGGTCCCATTCTTTTTTTATTCATTAAATCATTGGGCTTAGTCCTCATAGTATGCAAAAATTACGGGTTTGGTCTAACTCAGTAACGACGTTTAAACGGTCGTAAAAAAGGACTAACATGATAAGGACGCGTAAATACAAGGGCTAAAAATTGTAATTTTTGACTTCCTTTCCAAAATTTGATAAATTTTGAAAAAAAAACTTTTTTGTAAAAAATTACTTTGTTTTTGGCCTAATTTTTTTAATAAGGTTGGTATTTTTTAGTTTTGGGCCAGAAATTTTAAAAAAAATGTAGTTTTGATTTTTATTACATTTTTTATTTTTATATTTTGTAAAAAACTTTATGTATTTGTTTTATTAAAAAATTTATTTTGTTTATGGCCGGAAAAAGAAGTTTGCCCAAAATTCGTTATATTGAAGTTTTTTTTAACTTATTTGTAAATTTACACACATTTTTATGGTAAAAACACTTACATTTTTATGTTTATTGAGAAAAATACTTTTATTTTTTTAACCTTGTGAAAAAAAATCTTTCAGTATTTATTTTTATTAAATTTCTTTTCATGTTTTTAGCCAAGAAAACCTTGATTGAATTCTTTTTATTGATAATTTAAATTTATTGTGAAAGAAACTTTTGAAGTTTTATTTCTTGTAAAAAAGAACTTCACATTTTATTTTTATTGGGAAAAAAACTTACTTTTGTTTTTGGCCCCAAAAGCTTAAGCTGGAGTCATTTTTGTATATATTTTTTTGTTGAAAAAACTACTTTTTAAAAATCATTTCTATCCCAAAACATAAAAAGGTTATAAAAAATTTAGGCCTTAAACAAAACATTTTTTTACAAAAACTTAGGCCGAAAACGTAAAAAAAATGTTTGTTTTACAAAAACTAACTATTTAAAAAATAGATAAAAATTTAAGATTACATTTTTTCGCCAAAATAAATTACAAAAAAGCGTAAGTTTGAGAGATAAGTAAAAAATTATAGTAATTTTTAGCCATCGTATTTATGCGTCCTTATCACGTTCATTCTTTCTTAACGACCCTTTAGACGTTGTTATTGATTTGAATCAAACTCGTAAGTTTTGTATACCACGAGAACTAAGCCCAATGAAAAAAGCAAAAAGAGCAAAAATGTAAAATCTGGCAAACCACGTAGATGATCTATGTAAATAACTTTTAATATGCTTAGTATATACTTTGCAACAATAATTACTGCGTACCATGCTTCTTATTGAGTTAGGGAGGAGAATCCGAGCTCTCATTACTTATCAGGAATTAAGAATCGCCATAATTTATAGTCTAGCTAAGATTATAATACTTATTTCTTCATGTTTGGATCTAAATTAATTTTCAGTTTGCTCGAAAGTTTCCAGCATCATGCTTCTATATATCTACGCATAGGGGTGTAAGTGAGTCCAAACCGAGCATGACAAGGACGGTCATGCTTGCGCTTAGCTCGTTTAGTATTAAATCTCGAGCTTGGTTTATTTCGATCCTAATCATCAAAGTGATAGATCGGCTCAAGCTTGAGTTAATTCTGAGGCTCGAGCTTAGCTCGGTTTCATTATATTAATAATAAAATTTTATTCGTAAGACAGAATAATAAAAAGGGCAAGGATATTACACATACCTTCAAAATCACCTTATGTATTCATTATATTTTGGAGATTTTTTTTATATAATTTAGTATATTTTATAAAACTAGAAAACTGAAAATACAAAACGAAATTATAATATTTGGTAGGTAAAAATATTAAATTGACAAAAACTACTAAACATAAATCGATATAAAATTACTTAGAGACAAAACACACTCGGCTCTCATGTGGGTACGCCCCTGTATGTGGGTCAGGGAGTCTTTAATTATCCTATACCTCGTACTATTGAATGCTTAATCTAAAGACAACTTGCCCAGCTTCAAGATGCTTTCATATTAAAATCATGGTTAGTTGGAAGGTAATTATCGTATGAGTGATACATCGTACCTTTGTTTACGATTTATAAATATAAATCATATTAAAGAATAATACCTCGACCTTGACTTCATAAAAATGCACATGGAATTTGTCCTATGCGATGTCCATACTCATTGAGATCGCTAATTTTTGAAATGCCCTAAAATCATTGATCATTTGTTCTTTTCACACACCAAACCAATATTTTTTTAAATAACTCATGCGATTTATACGACGTATACAACTTAGTACAAAATAAAAAAAATGTATTTAAGAAATTTATATAAGTTACATAAGTCGCATAGGTCGCATAAGCCGCATGAAGGTCGCATAAGTTATAATTCAAGAATTAACCCCTATAAATACATATACTCCCATCATTCTACTGCATCTTTTGGTTCTCTGTCTCTTGTCATCCAAATATGACAAAGTTTAGAGGTCTATACTGTTTTCTCACTTTGCTTATAATCATCAGCAATGTGAAAGGCAGGTGGCTAGAGACCTCAGATGGTGTTCATGACATCAACGATACGAATCCGAGAAATGACTCATTCCTTAGGATGAGCGTTTCTGATTCAAATCCCACAACGTTGTATGCTTCAGGGAAGAGTTGTGAGAGCATCTACGGGTTCTTACCATGTGCTGACACGGTGCCGGAGGGCATATTCCTGATTGTGATGTACACATATGCCTTGATGCTTGGAGAGGAGTGTCTAAAGAAAGGAAGTGGAGCGCTACTTATACACTTCAGGAAAAAAGATATAGCCGGTAGTGTCTTCCGTGTGCTCATGGCCTTACCAAGGGTCGTTATGGTCATTGGTAAACTTTTCTTTAGCTTCAATTCTTTGATTTCTATACTGTCATCATTAATTTGTCATTTACATTACAAGAGCTACCATTGAAGTTCATGGCTGCTTTGTAGAGTTTGTCCCCTTCATTATTACTGCAGAACTAAACAACTCTTGAAGCTTCAGTCTCCAAATAGAGTATACTTAAGCTTTTTTGCGAGAAAAAATAATTAAGTATTCTAAATTTTATTAGGTTTGAACTTGATTTATAAGCTATCTCAAAACCTATCTCTAAACTTCTCTTATTTTGGCTTAAACTTGACCAAATATATAACAACCTATCTTAAAACGTGCTTTTAAAACTTGTCCGGGATCTAACTAACCCATATAAAGTAGAGGCGGATCGAGGCAGGGGGCGACTACTGACGGGCAAGCCCCCTTAACAAGCCAGAAAGCCCATGTAATTTGTGTAATATAAATAAGTTGATGAGTATTTAGTTATGTAGGATGTTTAATTATAATTATAAGGCAACGATATATTAGTTCACATAATCATAAGTCATAAACATATAATTGAGAATGTTTTTGTCTAATCTAACTTGTATATGCATTTATTTAACAGTATCAGGAGTACTTTCTACCCAAACAAATGCTCAAAACCAAGTGGCATTTGGATTTGCAATGTATGCTGGATCGACTGTTATATCCCTAACCGGGTTATGGGGAGTTTACGTCGTATTAAATACAGAGAAACTTACAAAATCTTGTAACCCAACCACATCTTCAAAACTTTCACATTTCAAAGGTTCTTGCTTTTTTTCATTTTTGCTAGTTACTACCAACAAGTTTCATTAGCTAATGAGATTCTTACATAACACATGTAAATAAATGATGACAATTGCTTCTATCTATTATTGTTTGATCCACACTTGCTTTTCACAGATGTTGGCGTTATAATAGACGATGACACTTGCAACATGGCTTCGATCTTGCTTCTATCATTGATCCCGTTTGCTGTTGTGCTTCTTCTACTAGTGTTCAGTGACCGTATCGTAGTTTTGCTTGCACTCATACTATCAGTGTTATCATTTTGTTACTACATACACTATCAGGTACTTGGAAACCTTGTTCAAACTTTCAGATCGTTAAAGCATCGAGACACTTGTGTTGATCATTTTATGTGCATATACATTTATAGATTAAACATCCCCGTATTCAAGAAAAGAGCGTGACATACTTGAAGGAGGAGGAATTTCAAAAGAAGTTTTTGCTGAAACTCAAAGGGCCTAACAAAGAAAGCCTTTACACAAATAAAGGCCATCCCGATACAAAAGTCATCGAAAGGTGCCTTTTAGCTAATTATATATCAAAGAATAATTTTTATTGGAGCTTAATTATGTTGTCCTGTATATGCATAGTTACTATGTAAACACTAATTTACAATTTTATATCAACGTAGCATATTCAATTCACGAGATGCTGATAACGATGGTTACTTGAAACGGTCAGAGTTGGAAAACTTCATAAGAGAGACATTTGATAATGAAGAGGAACACATATGCAGACAGTATGCTTTAGATGAGATTTTAAAGCACTTTGACAAGGATAGTACTCAAAGTCTAACAATGACGGAATTTAAAGATGGATGCACAAGTTGGCTAAACAAATGGAGTGTAGCCAATTACGATCTAGGTCTGCAAAAGGCAAGTACATTTTCAGTTTTAACACATTTAGGGCAAATGCTATGCTTACATTTATCTCCCAAATCGATCCCGTTCCATGTTAGTCTTCATTATAACTAATACGACTCTCAGGTTTTGTATTTGGTCATTTTTAATCTAACAATCAGGTTTCTCAGTTTGTGGCTGATAATAAGATTGACGAGCTCGCCATCATACCAAAATACTTGTATGAACCACTCATAAACAGCTTGACTACAAAAGAAAATGAAGTAATGACAGAAGAATTAGAGAAGTAACATTCTTTGAATCTATCTATATATACCACTCCCGATTTCCTTCAGATTATTACTTACACGTAAAACAAAAATTGCAGGCTCTTTAGTCACGATGTAAATAATGATAATGAGATGAACTATGCGGAACTAGAAAAGGCAATAGTGGAACTGAAGATAGCAGAGCAAGATGCAGGTGCATTTGCAAAAAGTATGATTGCTGCACTTGACACGAACAACTCAGGTACACTCAGCAAGGAAGAAGTCATTACAGGATTAAAGAAAATGACCGAAATGGCAAATACGCCTGCTTCAGGTGACAATGATCTAGTCACATTATTTCAACGTTATGTTCGTGTAAGTTAATCCCTTACTCTCTCCTTCTTACCTTAATTAGAACATATATAATGAGCTTTTGTTTATTCAATTTGCTAATTTGTAGGAAACGCTGGGTCTTGTAGAAGACAAGGAGGGTTTCGATTGGAACATGTTATATATTCTGCTTGGAGCTGGTACACTTTACTTATTCGCAGGGCCATTCATGCAAAGTGTCATACAATTCTCAAATGCACTGCAAATACCATTTCTGTTCACTTCGTTTGTTGTTGCGCCATTTTTCATGAACGCTAGATCGATGATAATCCGTGCACTTTCTTTTTCAAGTCAAAAGAACTCCAGCAGAAGTGGTTCTTTGAAATTTTTTGAGGTTTGTTACTGTCACTAATACAAGTTTACATATACTTTCCCTCATTTTTATTAAGTTTTTCCAACTAATATATGGTTTCATTTTCCTCTTTTTTTTACTTTCAGCTTTATAGCGGACTAATTATGAATAACTTGATGGGGTTAACGACATTATTGGCCATTGTTTATGCCAAAGATTTGACATGGAGCTATACGCCTGAAGTAGTTACAATTATCGCCATTGGTTTGATTATGGGAACTTTTGCTCGTAACTGCAAGACATATCCTCTTTGGACAAGCGTTCTGTCATTCCTCTTGTATATAACTACCATAGTTATATTCTGCGTGTATGCTTGGGAACGAGACTAATAAGTCTTAATTGTGTTCAGAAAGTGGTTCCACCTTTATTTAGCTCGTTAAGTGGGAAAGATGTGTATCTTTGTTTTTGTAAAATAAAATACTCGTACTAAATGTTTCAGGTTTTCGATTTATGGCTACAAGATGCGAGATTTAAGATATGTCGTACATTGAGATAAGGGTTTGTGGTAACAGATTTTCCCGCCCATACAACTATTTGAATGTGTTGACTTTTTTTTTTTTGAATCGTAGTCATTATATCCTTATAATCATTAAAAGTTTAGTTACATAGCTGTAGAAGACAAGCGAGGAACAAGCTGCGCAAGCCCTTTTAGAATTGCAAAGCTAATTCTAGTAAAAATCACATTTGTGGATTTAGGTGTCATAACATTGCTATTCATAACGCGCTGAACTCTCTTCAGAAGCTCCACCGCTTCAGGTGCAAGAAAACCGAAGGTATCAAATGCAAAAGGAATAAACACGTGTTGATTTTCAATGCATGCTTTTTCGTGTTTTGTCACTTTGCATGAGGCGGTTTTCAAAGCAGCCTGACCCGCTGTAAAACCCCGGCTACTCATCCCCACAAGAGGAGAAACCCCAGTCAGATCCACACACGCATGTTTTCCTCCAACCCATCCAAAAACCAGAATGTCCGCCGGTCTGAGTGTAGATCTTCCATCTACCGGGTCAGTCAAGAAGTTCACAGGTGCTCCTTTCTTGGCGGAGATACCAGCACGCCTACATATGTCAAAAAGAACGTCTCTAACCATATCGTGTCGATACTTGAAGCCCAGGATCTCTTTACAATGAACCGCATGTTCCCCAAAAGAGTCCAAACATGACTTTCTTAATTGACTTTGTACTTTGGCTTATATCACTCCAACTCCCTTGAAAACATTCTTGTTCTCATATGTTCTCAAGAGTTTGAACTGCATATTGATCTTGTTTTGAGTATCTAGTCTTTTCCGAAATGATATACTCCACCACTTCTTTCGACCCTTGTACTAGCTAAAAATCCATGACTTATTTGTTCTGTAGTAGCAAGGGTACAAACACTACAGAGCTTTCACTAATGATCTGACATGTTTTGTCACCTTCATGCTCATCCAGAAACTCTTTCTCCCCAAAATGAGCTTTGCCAAGATAACCTTCTCCCCAAATCATCTAAAGCATAAGCCTTGATATCTCAGATGAAGAAACACCACGGCAGCAACCACCTCACAGAGATATCATAGATCCGCGTCCACATAGGCATCATTCTACAACTCTGAGATCAGACCATCTCTATACCTCCCTATCCGTTCCACGGAACCAAATTCCCTCATAACAGATAATAATCAGCAACTAGCATATTCCAAACACCCCACAAACTGCATTCAGCATTTTGCTTGTTACATTCCCAAATTTGCTCCACTTTGAGGACTGATTTTGATGGCTTCACCTATCGACTCATCAATCTCACTGTTATAGTATCATAAAGGATTTTATATAATTTCTCCGAATTCCTTCTTTCATCTCTAAATATTCTGCAATTTCTTTCCTGCCATAACAAGTATACATGTGCAGCCAAACTAAGTCTTCTAATAATGCTACCAATAGAATTATCATTGAACTTCCTGGCTAGTTCACTAACAATATCCATTCACTCCATATTAGAGAAATTAGCATCCACTTTCTAAGTTAATGGTCCGAGTTATTCAAACAGGAAAATGGCGTGTTCCCATTTACGTCTTCTGATATGTATAGTGTCACATTTATCTCGATAATATATGATAAAATGGAAAAGGAAAACTCAATCATGGATACAGTGTGGTTTTTAATGTATGTAGTTGTTTTAGCTTTTGGTTCCAAATGTGAATTCCATATTATCCATTGGACTACACTACTGTATTAGTTTAGTTTAACCACATGATGTTTTACAGGACTCAGAAATGCTGGCTAAGAAAGGGGTGTTTAGAATTTCATATTCCAGATATGCGTAGCAATCCAAACACGTCAAAATGGCTTTTGTCGTTTAGAAATGAAAATAGCAATAAGGACTTCCAGTAAGAAATCCCAAACACCCTCTAAAACAGTTTTGGAAAAGATAAGTACAGAAAAGTAACGTGTATCGGTGCAATTACTAATTGTGGTTGGACGTTTTACTAAGAGGATTCACGTGAAGCCACGTAATCATTTTCGTAAGGGCAATACGGAGCTTTTACATCCATTTTCACCGCTTCTACACACTCACCCTTTATACCAACCTCAACTCATTACTCTCAAGTAGTCACGTTCACATTTGCCGTCCTCTAATCCCTTTCGATCTCTTCCTCCTTCCCAGTGCTGATGTCCTTGTTCGGCTTGATTTCTCAAACCGCAAGGTAAATTTTCATTACAAGAATGTTTTGATTGGATTTTCAGATATACTTGCAGGACCTAAATATTTATAATGTGCTAGATTTAGAGATTTCTTTTCTGTTTCTATTATTCTTCATTACATTTTAGCATATCTGATGTATATTTTAGTGTCAAGCATCTAATGATTTAGCCATCGAGTCTATATTTGGAATAATCTCTAACACGGAGAGATTCAGAAAAGAATCTCCGAAGAAAGAAAGAATAGTAAACTCTTTTTTCATATAAGCTAAAAATACCTCCACTACTTGTTATCATAACCTTATTTAGTATAGTAGTAAGGCTTATTATTGCTCGATCGTTGACAACTGACTCGGCCTTCACAAGATAAAGGTCATAGTCAAGTTTGTTTGATAAGCACACCCTGTAACACTAACACTATCTATTTGCTGCACGCATATGTGTTTTTTAATGGGTTCACCTACCAATTACTAATTGTAAAAATTATAGCCTATGATTTTTCACAGTGCAGCACAAAAGGTCCTTTATTTTGTAGTGTGTAAAGATAAAACTTAATGCTTAAACGTGTAGAAAGAGCACTTTGACGGGTAGCCTTCTTGACATTTGTGATCAGTTGAGACTTGTAGTTGTGTTTAAACTAAGTCGAGAGCAAACCAAACCAAGCGAAGATATATATTAATGAATATTATATGACGCAACTAAATATGCCTTAACAAATCACAATAGCGTTTTCAGTAGACAACTATGTATTGCTTCATAGCATAGACTAAAAGCTTGAGTATTAGGATTCATGATTTACAAGTTAAGTATTATGGTTATTTGTTTCTGTAAATTACAACTATTAATTGGTCCACATAACAATTACACAAAAAACACACATAAAAATCTTAACTTAATATAATTGACACCTATAATATATCTACTGTCCACAGATCCTGATCAGGAAGAATAATTATTCACCAAGAAGATGGATAGAACCAGTGGAGACACCTTCGTCGCCATCAACAAAAAGGACAGTAAAAAACGGGCCGAAGAGGACAACTCTGAGATTGATCATTTGACTCATTTACCGGATTCTATTTTGTTCCTGATTTTAAGTTTTTTGACTTTTAGAGAATGGATACTAATGCGCCAAGTTTCGAAGACATTTAAAAACTTATGGACCCATGCACCCATGTTGAACTTTCAGACACCAAAAATTCGATTCACTGGACACATGACGTGTCACAGTTGTGGTGCATTTCATGGTCACCTTCTCCCAGTGGAATGCTATGTTTACTGCATAGAACTATCAAGACATGGATTTTGTCGATTTGTGAGCAGAACTCTCCTTGAACATTCAGGCTATCCAATTAAGGCTTTCGGCCTTGCATTGAACTACTATCACCATCTTTGGGATGGGTTCATGTTAAAAAGTTGGGTCGATTTTATGTTTACAAAAGATATTGAAAACCTCGACGTGAACTTTGACAAAAGCGACTCTTTCAAGTATTATAAGAGCACAGGTTTGAGAGTAACGCAGATGCACACTGGATGCCTATATTATTTGCCGCATCAAAATTTTATATCAAAGATGCTCTCAGTTCTGTCATTGCAATACTGCCTGCTTAATGCAAGGTACTTTGGAACTTTTGAGTCCCTCAAGTACTTGTGTTTGAGAAATGTCGCCTTGCTTGACTACAACATTACAGACTTCCTCTCCAAATTCCCTATGCTGTTAAGTCTAGTCTTGGAAAAGTGTGTATTCTGGAAAGACTTCTTTGTGAGTAATGAAGTCCTCATGATCAAGTATCTATATATTCGGAATTGTATGACTACCAGGTGGTTAACATTCAAAGTAGATATTATAACACCACAGATTATAGAATTTCAGTTTACAGGAGTTCATCTTCAAGAATTCCACATAAGAAATGCCAATGAGTTACAGTCGGTGCAAATTGACATTCAGTGCCCGTATGCATCTCAAGAAGCAGAAGTTCATTTGTCCTCACTGTTAAACAGTCTACACAATTGTTCAGACCTCGTCCTATCCAGTTGGTGCATTCAGGTAAGCATTTGACCCATGGGCGGACCTATGGGGATTCCCGGAAACCAATGGATGTTTTCCCTCTACTGTAAATTTTAGTTAAAAATCCTGATATTTCTAATATGAACCTGGTCCCGAACTTTGGGTCACACAAATACACCGTGTTGTTTAGTTATTCCACTATTAGGCCAAAAGAAATGCACGTCATCTCTTATATTTGATTACAACTTTTGATGATATCGTACATTTTTTTCCTTTTATACTCGTAAAAAAAATTGTGCGCATGGTGACTTAAGTCGTCATGAGTCTGCCCCCAGTTTGACCCATTTCCCTTTTAGCAACTCATTTTTTTAAAATTTTACCCGTTTGGCTTGTTATAAATACATACTGTCTCATGTAAGTTTATATGATATAGGGTTAATAATTTGTTCAATATTTTTCATTGTACTTGATTATTAGGTTCTATCTAAATGGCGAGCTGGTTCTGAATACTTGCTTCAGCTTCACAGTGTACGAAATTTAGAGCTTTATGTTAATTTCGTCAAGGAAGAACTCCCGGGGATATATTACCTGTTACAGTGTTGCTCAAATCTGAAAACACTAACTATCAGTATAGGGGTGAGAATTTTAACCATATAGACTTCTTTTATTAAAAAAATCACCAATAACTACTTAATATTGTATCACTGATTATCTATTTCTTTCATCGATAGCCGGAACTATTGCCAGATATTTACGACTTTCAAGAAAACAACTTCTGGGAAACAAGGGATTCAGCAAGCACATGTGTGCAGAACTCAGTCAACACCGTAACCATTTACGGGTTTTCTGGAAGAGTGGTGGAGATAGAGTTTATAAAGTTTCTTCTTCGAAACGGCCAGGCCTTGGAAAAGATATATATTGAAGAATTCGAAGGTATGGAAGGCGAGAGCGACGAAGAGTGGGTATCTGAAGTTGCATACATCTACAACAATCACATTGCAAATGTTGTCCAGTTTGCGACAACTAGAGTCCAAGTTATAATCAAGTAGTATGTTTCGGTTTCGTTGGATGATGTTTAAACAGCATAGAAATATGAACTGTGTTTCTCATAATAAATAAATATCAGACATTTTGTGATTTGCTTCTATGTTTTATTTCATATAATTGCTATGTTGATGAGATTAAGGTCATGCATATAATTATGTATGATCAAACATAAGTAATGCAAGTAATGGCTTCTAAGAAAATGTTGAATATAAACAACTAACCGTTCTGCACCTGGCAGCTCGATTTCGGATAAAGGATGCCAAAGGGTTCACGTGATCTTGTTCGGGAGTTTCCTTATAATTTGACCTGGCCCTAATAATGAATTAGCTCACGAGCAACTAATTTCACTAAAGGTTTGAATTATTTGCGGACTAGACTTTAGCTCTCTTTTTAAAGCAATTCCACGAATCATATACATTGTTAGTTTGAACCGTCGAATTATCTTGTTCTTGTGAATACTCAAATGAATATACACCACTAAAGTTGCTATATACACCGTTAATTTACATAACTCATGCACATAGTACAATATCTTAATGCATGAGAAATAGTGTATGCATTAATTTTAGTGGTGTACATATCACTTTCCATAAATTAGAGGTGACAAAATCGACGGATTCGGTACGCACGGGCAAACGATAAATGGGTGACGGGCTTAACGGGCGGCGGACAAAATGAACGACGGGCAAAATAGGTGTGAGCTAAACGGGCGCGGGATAAAACAGACAAAAAACATATAAAACGTAAAATCAAAAAATAATAATACTTGTTTATAAATCGAAAAAAAACATTAAATATAAAATATTCGTCGAGTGACTAATTTTGTGTTTTACATACGCCCTAATTATGAACACCTCTAAATAAAGTTTATTTTGGATCTTTGTTTTTTAATAGAGCGACTAATCTTAACTATTCAATAACTAAGATTAAAAAAATATGGAATGATCATTTTTGACAAAATATCTAAAAGTTATAAAAAAACAACAGAGAGACTAAAGTTGAAAATATGACAAAAAATGATTATCACTAGTCATATTTCATTAATGATAAAAGTAATAAAATATCACTAATGATTTCATACAGATAGTTACTATGTAATATCATATTGATATTTGATTGTTTTATCACTAGTGATATTTCATTGCTTTCACTAGTGATAAATCAATACTTTGTCATATTTACAATATTAGTCCTTCCGCCATGTTTTACAACTTTTGAATATTTTGCCATAAATGATCCATCCGTGTTTTTTAAGTCTTAAGTTAATATCCACTATTAGATAAAAAAATAAATAGAAGATGAATATTTGTCTCTTAGTATGTAATAAAAAATAAAAATGCAAAATAATGCATCTCAATCATGAATGATAAATATTAAAAAAAGTAAAAATAAAAAAATGTTTTCTACTTAAATAAACAATCTTTTTCTTCTTTCAAAGGGTAAAAAGTTATAAAATATCATTGTACTTATTGATTTGTGCCGACTTTAAACATTTACTAATTAATCTCGTGACTTTACCATCATACTTTCAAATTTGTCTTACTTATACCAATATAAGCGTAAAATGACTATATTACCATTTTAAATGACTAATATACCCTTTATCTTTTACCCTTTTACATTTACTTGAAACCTTAATCATCATCAATTCCATACATCAGTCGGAGAAAATTGCAAAAAGAAGGGAATTGGTGGATGCAATTTGGGAACGGATACGTGTTTGAGATTCCATGATTGAATGGGACGGAGAGGTGGTCAACTATGACCCTGATGAATCGAGAAAGATATCCCTTTTATACTAATAAAATAATATAATATTTTCATAGTAATAGTCAAAAATGATGAAATTTTCATGAACGTGACACTCAAATATGGTCAAATTGGAAATTTCAAAGAAAAAGATCTCTTTCTCGATTTGTAAGATCTTACAATATTATTTTCTTTTTGTTTGACAAATTGTAAGATCTCTTTCTCGATTCATCAACACGCGTTAATTCAAATGGGCAGCGATCGATTCACAAAACAATCAAACAGTTATGATGTTCAAACTAGGAGCAATAGTGGTTGGGGTCACTAATTTTACTATTGGGGCTTGGTAAAAACCCAAACTGCCTACAACCTTATATCTTGAGAATCCACCTATGCTCGTGATTTTGTAATCTCGAATGTAGATGGAAGAACAAATCTTGATGAACAGTTGTTATTGAAGATAGAGTGGTTATTGAAGACCAGCCAAAGAGAGTGAGAAAGCCCAAACCCCTACAGTCAGATTTATGGAAAAAAAATGTAATTATGCTGAAGAAGATAAAGGTAATATAATCATTTTACGCTTATATTGGTATAATCAGAACAAATTTAAAAGTACAATGGTAAAGTTACGAGATTAATTAGTAAGTGTTTAAAATCGGCACAAATCAATAAATATAATGATATTTTATAACTTTTACCCTCTTTCAAATGTAAAAGTCTTCATTTTAGGTTTTGCTTTATTATATCGTCTCTCAGTTTTATTTTAATTGTTCATGTTTTTTTTGAAACGTCACAATTTTATTAAAAATAGATGAGAAAGTTTGATTAAGTTTATTATTATTAATAAAATAAAAATTTTCAATACAAAACATTCTCTTATTTTTAAGTTTATTAAATAGAAAACATTGTGTCAAAAATAGAATAAAAGTAAAAATTATAAAAAATGTACTTTTTTTAAACTGTTCGTGCAATTTCTTGCAAGGGTATGGAATGAGTAATCTGGAATGATTAATCCTCCGGACTAGTCGAGGCTTGTCCTTCGGATATCCTGAAATCAAAGTAAACGCGTTAGCCTCGTCCGGGTGTGAAGACCCAGACCAAGCTCAGGCGTGAGAGTAAGTAATGTGAAATGATCCGGAATGGGTAAGTGAAAAATATACAGTAAAACAATAATATTCTAAAGTAAAAACAACTAGCTCAAACCTGAGTCCAAGGGGGGGTATTTATACTGCTCAAACTTCCTGAAAATCCGGGAGGCCCAATGGGCCTTGGTCGGGGCCTTGTTGGTTTGTTTGGGGACAATCTTCCTGCATTTGGGGGAAATTGTCGTTTGACTCGCTTTGACTTTTGCTTCTTCCTTTGGGCCGGATACACGTTTCGGATCCGGGTTTCGGATATGGGTTTCGGATATGAGTCCGGTTCAGACTTATACACGAACAAGTTCCCCCCCCCCCCCCCGCCCGAAGTATTAATTCGAGCCTTGTTCTCTCATGTCTTGAATTAATATTGCGGATGCAACTTGAGATGATGCGCCGGAAATGAATTAGAATGGCTGTCTATGAAACACGCACTTAGCATATGTGGGCTTTAATAAGATGGGCCGTCATCAAGCCCAAAACGCGTTTTTGGCCCATGAAAGCCCAAATCGTTTTTGAACTCCCCACTCGATGACTGCCACGTGTCCTCTACTTGCATCTCTTTCTGCCACGTGTCTTGGTACTGTACCGTCGCGGGTTTCTAGGCTGCACTCCTCCCTATAAATAGTCCACCCTTCGTCACTATTTACCGTGTGTTTTCACAGCGCAACTTTTACGTCTCTCTAACCTTCCGGATCTTTTTCAAGCATTTCGGCATCTTCAGGTATATTCTTAATCCTTCTTGTTGATAACCTTCCGGATTCTTCCACAAAACTATGACCAAAAAAGATCAACCTGTTCCTTCCGGATATCTTCCAAATTTGACATGCCAAAATACAAGTCGAACCTCTCGGGTGAGTACGTTAAGTATTTGGTCAAAACGTATAACATTCCCTTGAGTTTGCATCCTCGTCCCCCTCCTGAAGATATTGTTAATGCAATAATGCCTAAAAACGTTACTTGCATTTTTCGGTCTCGCTTAGTTTTGATTACGACAATATGTAAAAACAAACATTTACGAAAACAACGAAAAATGAATTCTTGAGTTCAAGTATTTTTCATTTTATCCATTTTTACTTAAGGTATGAACAAACAAGTACTAACCTTAATCAAGTGATCAAGTGATTTAATCTTTTCTTAAAACTCACTTTTTATTAAGTATGACAAGTTTTTTATTAAACTTTCTTTTTAAGAAAATGTTTTATTAAATTAAATATTTGAAAATTTAAAAATGGCATATTCTTTTTTGATTTGGAATATTCTTTCAGTATATTTTATAATCAGATAAGACCTCCACCACTAAAGGACAAAAAGGGAGCGGAGTCTACTCCGGCGGTTCCCTAGTGCCTATGTGGTTCCTTATCGATAAGGAACCGCCGGCTGAGATAAGGAACCGCGGGCAGATATAGCCGTTGGCCCTTTGTCCTATAAATAGTGGACCATTCTCAGATTTTCTCTTCACCTCTTTTGCACATATATTTCCAGATTCAAACATACTTCTTAAATCACTCAAATCCTTGATCATTTGATTGATTACTACTTGTTTAGAAGTGAATCTATCCCATCCATCCCTTCCTCTCCAAGTGCAAAGAGAAGAACAATATCCTTGTGAAGTGTTGAGTCCACCACCAAAGATCCTTTGAAGATCAAATCTTTTACATTTGTTGTTGTGTCATAGTTGTGAAGATCCAAGTAGTTGTGTATATTTTGAAGTTGTGTATGTACTAAGTATAGTTGTGTAGATTGGTCCTAGGTACGATTAGGGCTCGACTTTTAGCTTAGAGTCGGAAATTGGTTAAGCAACGTGTACGGTTTTCTCCACCATAAGGAGCTTGTTGTGTAGTGAACTCTCGAGTAAGGAGTACTCCAGGAGTGGAGTAGGAACGAGGAGTGAGCTTCGTTGCCGAACCACTATAAATCCTTGGTGTTTGGTTTGATCTTTCTTTACCCTTAACTCTTTACATTCTTTATTCTTTGTGCATATACATTAGTTAGTATTAGTTTAGTTACACTATCATTGTTCATATTGTGCATAAGAAGATTTCACATATTTCCTCAAGCCTAAGTTTTTGAAAAAGGATTTTTTGAAAACCATCTTTTAACAAGTAAATATAAGAAACTATTCAACCCCCCCCCCCCCCCTCTTTTAGTTTCTAAAATTGGTATCAGAGCGAGGTTGCTCAAGAATTTTTAAAGTATATTGTATTTTAAAACTTGAATCGATCTATGGATTCCAACAAGTACCTAGAAGGGCAATTTATGCAAAGACGACCACTTTTTAAAACCGATAGTTTTATTTATTGGAAAAATAGATTTGATACTTATGTGAAATCAAAAGATTTAGATCTTTGACATGTTATTACCAATGGTGATTTTTTACCTTATCAATTTAATGAAGTTTCTAAAACAAAAGAATTGGTCACTTTTGACAAAGCTAATGACGATACTAAAAAGAAACTTTCGAAAAATAATGAGGCTAAAATAGTGATTTATAATGTTTTACCTAAGAAAGAGTATGAAAGGATTTTTTTGTGTGAAACTGCTAAAGATATTTGGAACACTCTTTTAATAACCCACCAAGGTAATAGCCAAGTCAAAGAAAGCAAAATCGATCTTCTTGTCCAAAAATATGAACAATTTGTCATCTTAGAAGATGAAACTATTGATAGTGCTTTTGCTAGATTTGACACTATTATTACTAGTCTAAAATCACTTGATGAAGGTTTTTCTAGCAAGAACAATGTTAGGAAGTTTCTAAGGGCCTTACATCCGAAGTAGAGAGCAAAAGTTATGGCGATTGAAGAATCGAAAGATCTCTCAACTTTATCACTCGATGAACTCATAGGCAACTTGAAGGTTCATGAGATGATAATTTTGAAGGACTCAGAATTGGTGAAAACCAAGAGTGAAAGGAAGTCTCTTGCACTCAAAGCCAAGAAGGCACAAAGTGATCATGATAGTTCCTCGGATAGCGATGACGAGGAGTATACATTGACGGTGAGAGATTTCAAGAAGTTCTTCAAAAGACGAGGTCAACACGTGAGGCAACCCAACAATGACAAGAAACCATTCTCAAAGAATCGGTTTGCCAAGAACGAAAAAGGTGATAGGAATTGCTTTAGATGTGGTGATCCAAATCATTTCATTAGTGATTGTCCAAAGCCTTCACGCGATAAGAATCACACGGCGTTCGTTAGTGGTTCTTGGAGCGATAGCGGTGAAGATGTTGATGACAACCCCAAAGAGGAGAAATGTCTTATGGCTCATACTTCTAAATAGGTACATTCCGAAACTGAATATTATAGCAATGATAGCTCCACCTTAGATGATATTGAATTAGAAGGCCAATATGATCATTTACACAAACTTAGCCTTAAATTCATAGAAAAGAACAAAACCTTAAAATCAACCAAAACTAAGCTTGAAAATGAGATCAATGAACTTAGGGAGAAATTAGCCAAGCTTGAGAAAAATAAAGAAGTTGATTTAGGTTGCTTAAGTTGTGATAAACTTAGATTAGAGAATGAAGATCTAAAGAGCACCTCCATTAAATTGGAAAAGCTCATGAAAGGTACTAGTGCTCTTGATCATATGTTAAACAAACAAATTCATTCTAAGGAAAGACTTGGTGTAGGTTTTAACTCAAATGAAGCCTCAACTAGTGAACCTAAACAAGTCAGATTTTTAGAAAAATCGTCTGATGTACGCGGTCCCAGATTGTATGGGGCGGTTTCTTACCACTATGGAACCGCCGCCCTAGATAAGTGTAACACCCCCACAAATGCTATGCGCAGCGGAACTACGACATTTGGGTGCTACGTAGTTATCATCACACATAAGCTACATTAAACGACTCAAAGAGACGTAAAAGTTTAAACATGAATTTAAACATAGTTAAAATGTACAAATCTACGGTTTTCCAAATCCCAAGATAATACAAAACAGAGTTTGCGTTTAGGTCCCCACTGAATCTCAACCCAAAAGTACATTTTCATTCTCATGACATAATATAAAAGAGTTTTAAGTGTAAAAAGGGAGGAAAACAAGTAGACCGCCAAGCCACAACAACTTCCATCCTCGCATGCTCCACTGCTATCAACCTGGATTACCTGAAACACATGCTTGAAATCGTCAACACAAAGGTTGAGCGAATCTATAGGTTTATTAAATCATCAGTTGAACATAAGTGTTAAAAACCAATCATGATCATTCAATAGCATTGTCGTACTCACAATCTATTACTCAAGGATATGACAATTGTGTTTAAGCTCATGACACTAATCCGTTAACTCAATCACCCGCGTAATAATTACCGGCGTGATTCAGATGAAACCAGTGCCCCTTCTAAAGGCATCAGTTGCAATTATACCTTATCTCTCATACAAGATAATCTACCGCAGAACTTACTCAACGTACAGCTTCTCGGCTAGCATTGGGTCGTTAGCCCCGTAGTACTACAAATTGTATAAGCGGCTATTTCCCCCTTCGCAGGGGCAAGACAATAGTTAATAGTTCATGAATTTAGGGACTTTTGCAACTAGGTACTCAACACAATTTCGAGGCAACATTCGGGTCCAACAATCAATCAAGACTTATGTTCATTTTCATTTAAATTAGCATGTATCCCCCTCGCGGGTTAAAAACATTTGAATAAAGTAAAGAGCGAGGCTATAGACTCACCTTGCGTAGTAGTAGTAGTTCTAGCGAAGACGTAACGAGAAATGTCACCGACGACGTGGATGCCCGGGAAAATCAAACACTTGACCTAAAAGTCAAAGTACGAAAACCAAATCAATACACCGCGTACATAATTGTACTAACACACGCATATGCAAACACACTCAACTCTTATGAAAACTCACGCCAAAATCAAACAAGTAGTTGTTACTAGACTTATACCATTTATCAATGTTTTTAAAGTTACTATCCATTTCACGACTTCGCCGATACTTACCCAAAAGTATGGGCTGTTTTACTATACTTAACCATTTTTATAAAATTTGAGAAAATTCTCAAAAATGCCTTAAGACCTGTAGAAAACCCATTTTTAATCCCAATAAAAGTTTTTACTTCTACGACTCATTACTCAACACTTTTCCAAAACTACGTTTTTCGGACTGAAATTGTACCTTGACCAAGTCGGACTCATTTGACCCGTTTAAAATACTCCATTGACCCATTTGACACCTAAGTCCTATAATAGACTCAAATGTGCAGGTTTGACACCAAAATTTAGCCCTTGACCATTTACCAAACTAGACTTATAGTCCCTGGGATTTGACCTAAAACCAAACACAAATTCGGATTGTGTTGATTCTCATCTCCCGGTACACGTATTTTCAAAGTATCATAACTTTTGACTCGTTAGGAGTCGTAAGCTCTACCTTATACCAAATCGAAGCTAAGAAGATGCTCTACAAATCTATCCTATCCACAAGACCTGTTTTCAAAATAATTTTTACGAAAATGCCTTAAACTTTCTGCCTAAAATCAACTATGCCAAAATCACACTAACGCTCGTTTCCAAACCCATTTGTCATCACTAGACATCATCCTAAGCATCCCTAATCACAACCAAACAACATTTTCAGTCCTAAACCCCTATTGATCATCAACCTCATAGAATCAAAATCCTAAAAACAAGCATGCAATGTGTTTAACCCATTCAAACACACCCAAAACACCCTTATAAACACAAACCCATGACATTTCATCAAACACCTTGAACACACCCAAAACCCCCAAAAATTTCGTGGCTTTTGGTGACCAAAACACCCAAAATAATCAGCCCCCAATTCGTTTTATGAATGAATAAACATTATCAATACACCAATTAAACATCCCACTAGTTTAATTAGATTAAAACACTTTTTTTGAAAAATCTTTAATTCTTGAAAAATTAATGTTAATGCATGTTGAAATTGATTGTTTAAAAGTACTTACAAGAGGTTTTTAAGGATTGGTCTTTGATTTGTTTTCTCAAAAACACAAGAAAATTGATGTGGTGGTGGTGATGGTGTGGTATGGCCGGCGGCCTAGAGAGAAAGAGAGAAGAAGATGGGATTTTTGAAATGATTTTTGAAAGTGTGTTTTCCATTTCCTTCCTTTTGTAAAGTTTGAGGGATCTTTCTTGCAATTTGGTTATTCTTTTGGCCTCATATGTAAAACGACCTCAAATGTTTGCGGGATTGACTAGTAGTCGGTTTAAAAACTTTACGGAAGTCGGGGGTCGTCCCGAACACTCGAAAATACTTTTAAATGACTCAAACGCACACAAAACGAATATTCATATGGTTCCGACTCGACTTAACACGTAATAAAAATAAAATCTCGAAAAACTCAAATATCGATCAATCGATAATAAAATGTAAGTTTTGGGCATCCGTCGGGATCGTAGTCGTCATCGGTTCTTCTTAAATCGTCAAACGTTAAATTACGGCCGTAAACGTTGGTTTCAACTTAAACCGTCAAATATATCCACGATAAAAATTCTTAGAAATTTCAAAAATATTCGTAAAATTGGATTAAATAAATGACGTTGGGCTCGGGATATCACATCCACAAGTGAGCCACAACTTAAGAGAGATGCTCATACTGAACAACTCTTGAGACAATAACTTAGCATCTTACGGCACTTTCACGGGTGTTACATCCTCCCCTCCTTAAGGGAGCGACGTCCCGGCGCTCTCCGGTTCTTGTACTCGCATTTTGTACTACTAGGAAGGTAAAGGTACTTCTTCCTAAAGAGGTCTTCATGTTCTGTTCCGAGCTCCGGTTCACGTTTCGGGTTCTATCACATTTTCACCATGGGTATTACACCTTGCTTCAGTCTCTTACCATCTCGATCCATGATCTCCACTTCAATTTCCCAAATTCTTCCTACGGTTATCAACACGTCTCTTTTCAAAGCTTCTCGCGGTTAGCAAGTGATTCTTAATCTACACCATCTCTTCCGTAGCCTCTCGAATCATTTCAAGTCCATTCAACTGACTTTTTCCTGCTTCATTCTATTCAACTGGTGATCTACCTTTTCATCCCACAATCCTTCAAATAAAACACATGAAGAGTATTGTCATTTCTACGGAGTTCATCCAGCAGTTCCAACTAGTAGGCAACTGGTCCAACATACCTTTGGACCCACCTTTCTTATTCTCCAAAACGAATCACGCCCTTCCACGATCTCAACTTCCACCAAAATCAAACACATACGCTCGGAGCACGTCTTCCAACTTTCGAATCGTCCTTTCACTTGGTTCATCGTCTAATAAAAACAATTAATCATAAAGAAAATCACACGGATCGCACCTAACCCCATCGAAAAACGTTCAAAATATAAAAGATGAAGTAATCAATACTAGTCGTACAAAATCGCCTTGTTCGCAATATTATGTACATACAAACCTAGTTCGTCAAAAACGAATTCATCGATACGGAAATCATTCGACGTATACATAACTCTCTCGAAGACATCACAAACCAATCAAACACAAAAGCCATTATAAAACACGTACAATCACATTACGACATGTTTGCAACATAGCCAAACCGTCCCAAGTCAATCCGTTCAATCGAGTGAACTCATGCTTGCTAATCAGCCAAGCCATGATAAAATAAGAATATTCGACATATTTCTCGGATGAGTCCAGTTAAAAGAAAATTGCAAGTTTAAGAAGGTTTACGAGCTTGCCAGCTATGGATGCATACCCAAAAGAAATAGAATAAAATAAAATACATACATATGTCATCGTAGGGTGCTCATACACGGATCCATACCCAAAAGATATTACAAGAACACCATCTTACTTTCGTCCCAAACGTGGTAAAAATATCAATATATATCATCGTTCACAGTTAAAAAAAAATACATTACATGGCACGTGTTCTCCATGATCGGACTTCATTGGACAATGTCGTCTCAAGTTCTCACAACTTACGATCACTCGACCAGATTACTTACCACACAAATACATAAAAGGCAAGGGTTTACCACAAAAACATCAACTAGGGATATCTATCGTTTAACCATCGATAATCAAGGATGGTTGAGTCAAGCAAAGAGGATTCCTCACTTAAATAAACGAAGACGACAATTGGAATGGTCTTCCAATTACCGATGCACAGTTGGTAAACTTCAACAATTTATCATGTGTCGTTGTCATATCAAAAGAACAAGAAAAGAATAATAAATAAAGTACGATACATTCGCTGTAGGAGAAGTCTTCGTTATTTCCCTTAGAGTTATTCGAACTCTGATTTCCTCTACTTCGGCATTTTTCCATCTTTATTAAAAACTCTTCTCCCGGTGACGATACGAGCCCCTTTGGTATTTCATCAACACCCTCGTGATTCCGATGAAATTTGCACGTTACACACAACTCATAAAAACATTTTCCAAAAACTACTCGGTCACAGTGACTTACCAAGTCAACACCAAACGAAAGAAAAGATTTCAAGGAATACAAGAAAAATTCAAAAATTGTCTTTAGGAATCAAAGAAAATGCGATTACTTGCATAAGGATCCACCATTTTTAAAAACGTTCTCATCCAAACATTTATCAAAACACTACAAGTTTCAAGATGACCAATTTGTTTGACACGATAGTGCCCTTCCTAAACTATGCATAATTAGCTAGATCATGCATACTTGAGGATCAAGCAACAACAACCAACAAAACAGGACTCTTCCCGAATTATGCATAGTTAGCTAAGCTGTGCATAATTGAGGATCGAGTGACAACACAAACATTATTATTACATACCAAACACGACTATGGAAGTTTTTGACCTAGCCTTCAAAATAATTAAATCATTTGAAATGAAATTTGGAATGGGAAAATATTGCTACCATCGTTTTAAGAAACACATCAAACATTTTTCGTCCACTTTGGAAACATACTTTTACTTTGCCTTTTTGTGAGGAAAATAAATAAATAATTAAATAAAGAAATCGACACCATTTGCATTTAGTTCACCAAAACATTTGACACACTCATACCTATTTTCACAATAGACTATTCACAAAATAACGGTAAGGTGGTTCATGATTAAAGATCATTGCAAGCACAACAAGTAATAAAATTAAGATCAATGAGATCGAACAAGGTAAACGAGCAATATATTTGCCAACGGAAATTAACTACATTAGAAATGAAAATACTTCAAATGTATGACAAAAGTCTCAGGATAATAACAGCGATCTACGAATACATGGAGTGAAAGTTGAATATCAACACAAGCGTCAAAAATAAAAAAAATAAAAATAAAACAACGATCATAATTCCCATCGTCTCGAGTTGCACACACATTCCACGAAGTGTATACGGGAAGAGAAGAATAATCACTTGGTTAACTATAAACAATTTTCACCAGGAAGATCGAGTTCTTTCACCTCTACAATTTGGTAAAGCGGCTTCGCCTTCTCGCTTTTGTTAAATATAAATAAACAGCCACTTTAATGAAGATTTATAGCATCATTCAAGTAAATACAGAATTTTTAGGTTCCATTAACCGTAAGAAGAAAAGTTACGGTGTCCATGAACATGACAAAAATACACCGGGTGACATACCCTCATCATCAAGTACTAGCGAAGTAGCGACACAAAAATAAATATAATAATATTGGTTTCATACCATAGACAATATTAAAATGAACAATCACATGACGACTCATGTTTAGATACAGACTCACAAAATCAAAGAAGGGATGTCGGACGATCGAACCATCGTGACTCAAAACGTTATATATACATCTTTATTAAATAATATACAAGTATGCGTGTGTTGTGTAATCCAGTTGCGTATAATAATTAGTGTTACCTTGTACATTGTAAAACCGAACATTTACACATTTTTAATTTGTGTTACACCATTAAAGAATTTATACCTTTCATTTTCCAATCTTTACAACGCTTTCATTTCTGGAAAAATTTCAATCTCTCGGAAATTATTAACATTAGTAGATGCGGTGACTCGGTTATCATAATTGACAAATCATTAGGTTTGAAAATCTCCATACATGTGTCAAAACCTCATTAATGTTCATATTTTAAGTACCAAAAACATACGTAGTAAGAATTTCCCAAGTTTTACGTTTTTATTATTACGACTTATATTATCACAAATATACACGTATCCAACATGACTCAAACTAGTCCAATTAACTCTTAAAATCAACCTTTGACTTTTATTACACACATGTTTTCCCCAAAACTGTTTTGTTAAATCATATTCACGTAATTCGACTCAAATGATAAAGAGGTTTCACGTGGTATTATCTCGGATACTTACTGATTTTAGTCGAGACTTAAATCTCAATAATAATAATATAATAAACAATCAAAATGCTTATCTCAATAATTTTAAAATATATAAAATTTAACTTTTAATCCTTAGCCCATTATCAAATGATTTTAAAATTAACAAATCTCGTCGCGGAATAAAACAAAAGATTTTTCAAACGATTTTAAACAAGCATCATCAAATTACACATATCGATTCTCTATAACGACAATTAAACAAACAAATGATTTCCAATGACGTTCCATCAATGTTTAAAATTTTATTTCAAGCATTATAATTTCATACTTAAAGTGTATATTCCGATTTTATCCCAGTTTATTTACTACAACGAGTGACGAGTTCTAGTTTACACCAATGCATACGTAAACATAACCTTATGTTTAAAATAAACCAATTTTTACAAAGTTTCTACCTCCAAAATATATGACCAATTTTTCTACTCTATATTACAAATTATGCCAAAAGTTTGCTACATTGACCCGAAAATTAATTCATACTAAATCCGAAGCTACATATACTCAATAGTCGTCTCGCAAATTTTATTATAACTCCTTTCTCGAACTAATTTAAACAAATTCTTAACAAGTCCATCACAATCTTTTAGTATCAAATTTTAATATATGAAAAACAAGGATCTTACGAGTAATACAAGTTACTTATTACGATTTACCAACCAAGGTTGAAGGAAAATAATTTCACAATGTCCGTTTATTCTCTACACTAATTTTACTTGTTATAAGACACATCATACGTCATTTTTTTTATCCAAAAGTTTCATTCACCAAATATTAAATATATAAAACACTTTATGTTTAAACCATTTAATCAACAAAGTTTAGTGCTTACTTAACTCACACAAATGCCGGACCTCGTCATGTAAAATATTAACTTCAAAATAATGAAACAACAAAACAAGATGAAATAAATGGAACGAGAATACGTATGTCAACTAAATGTTGTTATCGGCCTCGGATGAGTCTCGAAATCGTACTCCACAAAATTAACACAAAAACCAACCAAATTCCAAGTTATCGCGCTTGATCACAACGCCAGTCTATTTTAAAACACATCTTTAAAATTCAAGTAGAATAGTAAACAACGATTTAATGGCAACACGCCTCAACCACGTTTCATAATATACACACATGATTCGCCGCCCCAATGTACGCATCGTCGATTATACTTCGTCTATGTTATAGTTACGTGAACTAACATATCAAACCCATTAGGAATAAAGGAAATAAAGTAATACGTAAGTAAATTACGTTTCAAAAGAAAATGTCCAAAATGACACATCACGGTGCGATAACGACAATCGAGATCGACCTAGTCGATATAAAATATGTTACGAAGCATCATTTACGTATCTAGGATATCAAACGAGGTTCATATTCGGTTATTCGAACAATAAGTTAATTATCAAGATTGATAATTAGCGGTAAGGCCGAATTCTCAGCAAAACCGCATTTTAATGTACGATAATTACTCAAGGACCATTGCTTCACGTGCAATGCCTTTAAATACCATAGTATATACATACTTATACATACAACCATTCCTACATACACGTAGGATTTCAACGCGGTGTTGCCATGTAATGCAATGTAGCCCGTTATGCCAATTACATGCAACATATACGATAATCTTTACAGGAATTTGCAAATTACGATGATAAGTACTCAACGTACAAAACAATATATCTCAATATATATATCAAAGTATTTACTTACTAAATACTCGGGAATTCATATCAATTTTTGAGGGATACATCTAAAATATAAGGCAATTCTAAAGTATTCTTACCGGAGCCATGCAGGATAGTTGTGTGCTTGGACAATTTCTTACGACACCAAAAGTTATAGTTTAGGATTTTTCAAAATGACCTAGTTCTCTATAACTCATGGCTCTGATACCAATCTGTAACACCCCCACAAATGCTATGCGCAGCGGAACTACGACATTTGGGTGCTACGTAGTTATCATCACACATAAGCTACATTAAACGACTCAAAGAGACGTAAAAGTTTAAACATGAATTTAAACATAGTTAAAATGTACAAATCTACGGTTTTCCAAATCCCAAGATAATACAAAACAGAGTTTGCGTTTAGGTCCCCACTGAATCTCAACCCAAAAGTACATTTTCATTCTCATGACATAATATAAAAGAGTTTTAAGTGTAAAAAGGGAGGAAAACAAGTAGACCGCCAAGCCACAACAACTTCCATCCTCGCATGCTCCACTGCTATCAACCTGGATTACCTGAAACACATGCTTGAAATCGTCAACACAAAGGTTGAGCGAATCTATAGGTTTATTAAATCATCAGTTGAACATAAGTGTTAAAAACCAATCATGATCATTCAATAGCATTGTCGTACTCACAATCTATTACTCAAGGATATGACAATTGTGTTTAAGCTCATGACACTAATCCGTTAACTCAATCACCCGCGTAATAATTACCGGCGTGATTCAGATGAAACCAGTGCCCCTTCTAAAGGCATCAGTTGCAATTATACCTTATCTCTCATACAAGATAATCTACCGCAGAACTTACTCAACGTACAGCTTCTCGGCTAGCATTGGGTCGTTAGCCCCGTAGTACTACAAATTGTATAAGCGGCTATTTCCCCCTTCGCAGGGGCAAGACAATAGTTAATAGTTCATGAATTTAGGGACTTTTGCAACTAGGTACTCAACACAATTTCGAGGCAACATTCGGGTCCAACAATCAATCAAGACTTATGTTCATTTTCATTTAAATTAGCATGTATCCCCCTCGCGGGTTAAAAACATTTGAATAAAGTAAAGAGCGAGGCTATAGACTCACCTTGCGTAGTAGTAGTTCTAGCGAAGACGTAACGAGAAATGTCACCGACGACGTGGATGCCCGGGAAAATCAAACACTTGACCTAAAAGTCAAAGTACGAAAACCAAATCAATACACCGCGTACATAATTGTACTAACACACGCATATGCAAACACACTCAACTCTTATGAAAACTCACGCCAAAATCAAACAAGTAGTTGTTACTAGACTTATACCATTTATCAATGTTTTTAAAGTTACTATCCATTTCACGACTTCGCCGATACTTACCCAAAAGTATGGGCTGTTTTACTATACTTAACCATTTTTATAAAATTTGAGAAAATTCTCAAAAATGCCTTAAGACCTGTAGAAAACCCATTTTTAATCCCAATAAAAGTTTTTACTTCTACGACTCATTACTCAACACTTTTCCAAAACTACGTTTTTCGGACTGAAATTGTACCTTGACCAAGTCGGACTCATTTGACCCGTTTAAAATACTCCATTGACCCATTTGACACCTAAGTCCTATAATAGACTCAAATGTGCAGGTTTGACACCAAAATTCAGCCCTTGACCATTTACCAAACTAGACTTATAGTCCCCGGGATTTGACCTAAAACCAAACACAAATTCGGATTGTGTTGATTCTCATCTCCCGGTACACGTATTTTCAAAGTATCATAACTTTTGACTCGTTAGGAGTCGTAAGCTCTACCTTATACCAAATCGAAGCTAAGAAGATGCTCTACAAATCTATCCTATCCACAAGACCTGTTTTCAAAATAATTTTTACGAAAATGCCTTAAACTTTCTGCCTAAAATCAACTATGCCAAAATCACACTAACGCTCGTTTCCAAACCCATTTGTCATCACTAGACATCATCCTAAGCATCCCTAATCACAACCAAACAACATTTTCAGTCCTAAACCCCTATTGATCATCAACCTCATAGAATCAAAATCCTAAAAACAAGCATGCAATGTGTTTAACCCATTCAAACACACCCAAAACACCCTTATAAACACAAACCCATGACATTTCATCAAACACCTTGAACACACCCAAAACCCCCAAAAATTTCGTGGCTTTTGGTGACCAAAACACCCAAAATAATCAGCCCCCAATTCGTTTTATGAATGAATAAACATTATCAATACACCAATTAAACATCCCACTAGTTTAATTAGATTAAAACACTTTTTTTGAAAAATCTTTAATTCTTGAAAAATTAATGTTAATGCATGTTGAAATTGATTGTTTAAAAGTACTTACAAGAGGTTTTTAAGGATTGGTCTTTGATTTGTTTTCTCAAAAACACAAGAAAATTGATGTGGTGGTGGTGATGGTGTGGTATGGCCGGCGGCCTAGAGAGAAAGAGAGAAGAAGATGGGATTTTTGAAATGATTTTTGAAAGTGTGTTTTCCATTTCCTTCCTTTTGTAAAGTTTGAGGGATCTTTCTTGCAATTTGGTTATTCTTTTGGCCTCATATGTAAAACGACCTCAAATGTTTGCGGGATTGACTAGTAGTCGGTTTAAAAACTTTACGGAAGTCGGGGGTCGTCCCGAACACTCGAAAATACTTTTAAATGACTCAAACGCACACAAAACGAATATTCATATGGTTCCGACTCGACTTAACACGTAATAAAAATAAAATCTCGAAAAACTCAAATATCGATCAATCGATAATAAAATGTAAGTTTTGGGCATCCGTCGGGATCGTAGTCGTCATCGGTTCTTCTTAAATCGTCAAACGTTAAATTACGGCCGTAAACGTTGGTTTCAACTTAAACCGTCAAATATATCCACGATAAAAATTCTTAGAAATTTCAAAAATATTCGTAAAATTGGATTAAATAAATGACGTTGGGCTCGGGATATCACATCCACAAGTGAGCCACAACTTAAGAGAGATGCTCATACTGAACAACTCTTGAGACAATAACTTAGCATCTTACGGCACTTTCACGGGTGTTACAATAAGGAACCGCGGCCAGAAAGAGGTTTTGCTGAAAATCCAGAACTTTCTGAAAAGTCAAATTTAGGTGAACAACCAAAGCATCTTATTGTTAACAAGGTCAAATTACGCATACTTGACGACAATGCCGTTGATAAGTTCTATAAGCCCTTGAGTAAACCTTTAATGGGAAATAGAAGTTTATGAAGACCATCCACTACTCCACCAAGAGTACGGAATGAGTCTAGGCCTAGAAGTAGAAGGACAACACCTAGAAGAGATAGTCAAAACAATTCACGACCTAGAAGTAAAACTCCAACACCTAGAAGGAATGACCACAACTCTAAACCAAGATTAATACACCTAGGAGAAATAATGAACAACAAAATGGTTATATGAATTATTATCCTCCTCCAATTTATTCCCCATGGGGAACCCCTCCTCCATTCATGCATCCCAACCAAATGCAAGGGATATTTGGAACTAACTATTTTGGACCCATGAGATATTGGGGACCAAATGTTTGATCTTGTGTGTTGTTACCTAGATATACTTGAGAATTGATTTGGAACCCGACGAGTGGATTAAGGATAGTGGTTGTTCTAAACACATGACGGGTAATCGAAGTTTGTTCTCGCGCTACAAAGCATATGATGGAGGTAACGTCACATTCGCTAGTAGTCTACGTGGTAATATCATGCGCAAAGGTACGGTTTCTCTTGACTCCATGACCATTGAAAATGTTGAGCACGTAGATAATTTAGGGTTTAACCTTTTAAGTATAGGTCAAATTTGTGACAATAAGTGTAAGGTCATCTTTTTGGAACATGATGGTGAAATCGTAAAGGATGGAAAGGTCATTGGAAAAGGTGTTAGAAAGCATGGGCTTTATGTCATGAAGGTCAATAAGAAGTCAAAAGACAACATATGTCTTGCGACTATAGATGATAGTTCTACTCTTTGGCATAGGAGATTAGGTCACGCTAATATGCGTTTAATTCAATCTTTAGTCTCTAAGGAGTTGGTAAAACACCTCCCCAAGATGAAGTTTGATAGTCACTTTTGTGATGCT
This sequence comes from Glebionis coronaria, assembly GCA_025667525.1. NCBI lineage: Eukaryota > Viridiplantae > Streptophyta > Magnoliopsida > Asterales > Asteraceae > Glebionis > Glebionis coronaria. Next base: position 555,180,498 of record CM046879.1, read on the forward strand.
TGCAAAGTTGGAAAGCAAGTTCACTCAAGTCACAAAGCCAAGAATTTGGTTTCAACCTCTCGGTGCTTAGAGCTCCTACATATGGATCTCTTTGGACCTTCCGCCATACGGAGTTATGGAGTGTCACACCCCACCATGGCGGAATATGGGGCGCGACGTATGGATATCATCACAACATGGCGTGTCTATAGAGATAACTATATGAAATAAGAAATGTCATAAAATGGTGACACAAAAGTCATGACAATATCTCAACAAATGCAGGAGTCTAGGTAAGTAGGTAACAGTCCTACCTCCTACCCAAGACAAACAAATAACATAACCACAAACAAACATATGTGTGCCAACAGTATCTCTTATTAAATGAACAAATAAAAACTAAGAAGGAAACGGGGATCTCCTTCTAAATGCATTCCTACGCTCTCCAAATCCTAGCCACTTATGTTCTCATGCTTAACCATAGTATCACCTGAAAGAGACACTAAAACACGTCAACATAAAGTTGGTGAGAGTCATAGTTTTAGACTCAAACGCCAAAATCATACCAAAAGCTATGAGTAACAACCAAAAGTTAAAAACATATGGACAATGTGATACTAATATGCATTAACAAACTAACATTCAAGATTTAACTAATCAAACCAAAACCCAGGCTCCCAGCCATACCAAACACCATACTCCCATAGGCATCCAAACACCTATGAACCAAATCCCAAGGCCCCGCCTTGTCAACACCCCCTTGGTACCAAGTCAAAACATAAACAATCAAGAATTAACTAGCAGTTAATCACATAAGTATGCACACATAAGTCCATTACCAAAGCCAAACATTCACAGTATAATTTATAAATAACATAACAGTGTCTCTTCCATCCAATCTGGAAGTCATAAACATTAGAAAACATGGGACTATGAAACTCACCTGATTGAGCTTCTCCAAAAGTCCTCGCACTAGCAAAAAGCTAACAAACCAAAAACACATAATCAAAACATGAACCAATCACTAAGATGGCTCATCAACCTATGATGGACATCTAACCTACTCCCATATATGACCCTCATTAATATGCTCTAAACACCCCATTACCCTTCCCTAACAAGCCCTTAACTTGTTTAAGTTTGATAACTATCCCGTTCGTATTTTACACAAAACAGTCCTAACTTTTAGGTCTCCAAACTATAAGTCAAACGCCCACCTAAACATACCCATGCTCTCTGTAAAGAGAATATTTATGCCCTTACATATGTTAGCTAACACCTCCTATTTGCCCCAACCTTAAAGCTACTGTTAAGACCCTGATATATATATATATATATATATATATATATATATATATATATATATATATATATATATATATATATATATATATATATATATATATATATATATATATATATATATATATATATATATATATATATATATATATATATATATATATATATATATATACTTTTGTAATTCTAGATTTACTGATTTTAAACATACAAAAAGTTTGTTATGATTAGGGGGTCTTACCCTAAACCATAACCTTATCCCCAATGCAGATACTTACTATAATATATAAACCATCTCTCATGTTCGTTAGAAGATCCCAATGCAACCCTAAGTACCCCAAACAACCCAAAACTTAAAAAGAAAACAGGCTGACTTCAAAACTGTTTTGACCTCCGACTGTTGTAACCTGTTTTTGACCCACTTCCCGACCTCCAATTTAGTTCTCGTTTCTTGCATTAGAAATCAACTTCAATTACCTTTTCAGGGATACTTGGATCGCAAAATAAGAGTTTATAGAACTCCCGATATGATCAAAACAATTGACTCAAAATTCTGCCTAGTTTTTAAAAACGGGTTTAATTAAATTAACCTCATTAATTACCCCTACCCCACTAATTACAAGCCCTAATTTATGTAATCATCATATTATCATTAATATAACATTAATATACTGTTTTTAAATTAAACCCTAACCTAATTCCTTCATAAGATGTTTAAAGAAAACATTAAAACAATTTAATTGAGAAGGGTTATGAAGGTTTACCTTTAAATTAATGGAAGATGAAAAAAAACTATGAAATCCTAAAAACACCCCTTTTGCCGTCGACTTCAACTCCAGGAGAAAAATAATATGTCTTTTGATTTTATTAAAAACTTTATATAGGGTATGGGTGAATCCAAGTCCAACCCATAGCCCACTTACCTTAAATCTTTTTTTTTTTGTTCCAATCGGCCTAAACCGACCCTTAACCCCTTTTTCTTTTTTTTTTCTTTTTATTTATTTATTATAAACTACTAATATTACCTTAATTTTCCTTAATTTATTACAACTCCTAAAACCTCCTAAAACCTTAAAACCGTAAAACTAGTCAAATTTACGCGTTTTACCGTAAAAGACGTAAAATATACACTTTTATAAAAAATCTCAAATTTTGAAATAAACTTTATAACTAAGTCCTAAATGACTTAAAACCATCCCGAAAAATACTCATATGACTAATTACTTCATCCGAGACCTCTAAATGCTAAACCGTAAATCCTATAAAAATACAATTACTATAATACTTATATGTATACGTAAGCACCAAAATATCACCATTTCATTTCATAGTCACTAATTGTGAGCTCATGAACATGAAATATCCGTTCCTCGATTTACTTATGAGTAATCTATACTCATAAACGATAACCACACCAACCTCGTTCACACAAAATAAACACGTAAACACACAAATCAAGTAGTCACACATAAAATAACCTAAAAATAGGACCAAGTGACGAACCTCAAAACCACGGTTGTCACATCACTCCCTCCTAATAGAAATCTCGTCCCGAGATTTACTCCTTAGGATCGTCATTAACAAACAGCTGAGGATACTTATTCCTCATAAACTCTTCCCGTTCCCACGTGAACTCCGGTCCACGTTTTGAATTCCACCTAACCTTAACTGACGGTATCTTACTTCTTTTCAATGTTTTAACTTCTCGGTCCATAATCTCTATCGGCTCTTCAATAAAACGAAGACTCGCATCTACACTAATATCGTCCACCGACACTTGCAAGTCAGTTCTTGCTAAGCATTTCCTCAAGTTTGAGACATGAAACACATCATGTACACTACTCAACTCTTCCGGTAATCTCAACCTATACGCCACTAGCCCAATCCTTTCAAGGATTTCAAATGGACCCACAAATCTAGGCGCTAACTTCCCTTTCTTCCTGAACCGCATCACCCCTTTCCATGGTGAAACTTTTAGCATAACCTTGTCCCCAACCTCAAATTCCAACGGCTTACGCCTCTTGTCCGCATAGCTCTTTTGTCGATCCCTAGCCGCCTTTAATTTTTCCTTAAGCACAATTATCGCATCCGTAGTCTCCTGTACCATCTCCGGTCCAATTAGTTGACTACTTCCTACTTCAGCCCATAGCAACGGTGACCTGCACTTCCTACCATAAAGTGCTTCAAACGGTGCACACTCTATACTAGCATGGTAACTATTATTGTACGAAAATTCTGCCAAAGCCAGATGATTCTCCCAACTTCCTCCAAAGTCTATCACACACGCCCTCAACATATCCTCTAGCGTTTGTATAGTCCTCTCACTCTGTCCATCCGCCTGCGGATGATACGTTGTGCTCATATCCAGTCTCGTTCCCAAGGCTTTCTGCAATAGTCCCCAAAACCTAGACGTAAACCTGCTATCCCTATCCGATATGATCAACACCGGCACCCCATGTTTTGCCACCACATGTTCCAAGTATTTCTTGGCAAACCTTTCCATCTTATCATCCTCCTTCATTTCCACAAAATGGGCAGACTTAGTCAGTCTGTCCACTATTACCCAAATCATGTCATTACCACTGTTAGACCTTGGCAGTTTTGTAATGAAGTCCATGGCAATATTCTCCCACTTCCACTTAGTAACTTCTGGTTGTTGCAGTAATCCTGATGGTCTTTGATGTTCAGCCTTCACCTTGGCGCAAGTCAAACACTCACTAACGTATAAAGCTACATCTTCCTTCATTCCTGGCCACCAATACATATCTCTCATGTCCCGATACATCTTATCAGCTCCTGGGTGTATCTAATACCTCGACGTATGAGCTTCATCCAATATAACCTTCCTTGTATCGCCAAACAACGGAACCCATATTCTATCCAAGTAATACTTGCAACCATCTCCTCTTTCTTCCATGTACTGATCCATAGTATGTAGATTTTCTTCAACCAGCCTCTCCTCCTTAACGGCCTCTACTTGTGCTGCTCGAATTCTATCTCTAAGGGTTGTCTAAATAGTTATGCTCATTGCCCTTACTCTTTTAGGTTTTAGCCTCTCCTTCCTACTTAGAGCATCCGCCACCACATTGGCCTTTCCAGGGTGATACTTAATCTCAAAATCATAATCACTAAATAGCTCCAACCACCGCCTCTGCCTCATGTTCAAATCTTTCTGATCAAAGATGTGCTGCAAGCTTTTGTGATCCGTATAGATCACACTTTTTGTCCCATACAAGTAATGTCTCCATATCTTAAGAGCAAAGACTACAGATCCTAGTTCTGAGTCGTGTGTGGTGTAATTCTTCTCATGGTTTTTCAATTGTCGTGATGCATAAGCTATGACCTTATCTCGCTGCATAAGAACACATCCTAAACCCTGGTTGGACGCATCACAGTAAACCACAAAATCTTCCACCCATTCTGGTAAGGACAAGATCGGCGCATTACACAACCTATCCTTTAGTGTCTGAAACGCCTGCTCTTACTCTTCGCCCAATTCATACTTCTGATTCTTTTGGGTCAACAATGTCAAAGGCTTTGATATTCTAGAGAAATTCTCTATAAATCTTCTGTAATATCCTGCCAAACCTAAGAATGACCTTATTTCTGACGGTGTAGTAGGTGCCTTCCAATCCTTCACGGCTTCATCTTCTTTGGGTCTACATGTATGCCATCATTGTCGATTACATGCCCTAGAAATTGCACTTCTTGCAGCCAAAATTCACACTTGGAGAACTTCCCATAAAGTTTCTCCTTCCTGAGCAGTTCCAATACCGACCTTAAATGTTGATTGTGCTTCTCCTCCGTCTTAGAGTAGATAAGTATGTCATCAATGAATACTATGACAAACTTATCCAGATATGGCTTGCACACTCGGTTCATTAGGTCCATGAACACTGCTGGCACGTTTGTCAATCCAAATGGCATAACGGTAAATTCAAAGTGTCCATACCTTGTTCTGAACGCGGTCTTTTGTATGTCCTCCTCATAGACCCTTAGTTGGTGATAACCGGACCTAAGGTCAGTTTTTGAGAAGTATCTTGCTCCTTGCAGTTGATCAAATAAATCGTCAATCCTTGGGAGAGGATAACGGTTCTTAATGGTCAGCTTGTTCAGCTCCCGATAGTCGATACACATCCAGAATGTTCCATCCTTCTTCTTAACGAATAGCACCGGCTCTCCCCATGGAGAAGAACTTGGTCGAATGAAACCCTTATCCTGCAACTCCTTGAGTTGCTCGGCTAATTCTTGCATCTCTGACAGTGCTAGACGTTATGGTGACTTCGCTGCGGGTGTTGCCCCGGGTACTAAGTCAATATTAAACTCTACTTGTCGCACCGGTGGTAACCCCATCAAGTCATCCGGGAATACATCGATGAACGCTCTTACTACTCGAATCTTATTTATTTGTGGCTCATCATCCTTGGCATTCATAAGGGACCTGGTCTTCTTCTCCTTCCTTTCTCCGTACACATATAACACCTTATTATCACCTATGGGGATCTTAACAATCTTTTCATGACACATTAGCTCAGCCCTATGCTTTGATAATCAATCCATCCCAATAATCACATCGAAGCTCCCATGTCCTAGAGGGATTAAATCTATGGTGAACTTAAATTCTCCCAACTCTAATTTGTAGTTTAAAAATATCTCATCTACCTCTTCTTGCTTACCACTAGCTATCTCAATCACATACCCTGGTTTCGCTACACTAGGGTTCATATTTAACAAAGGCACGAATTGAGAAGACACAAAACTAAAATCTGCCCCAGAGTCAAAAAGAATCGTAGCGAGGTGATTGTTAACAGAAAACGTACCCGTTACTACATTCGGGTCCTGCACCGCTTCTACTGCATTTGCAAGGTAAACCCTGCCTCCATTCCGATTTCTCTTATTATGATTTCCTTCGTTCCTGTTCCAGTTCCGATTCCTAGTGTTTCCATTGTTGCGGTTGGCATTGTTCCGGTTCCCACCGCCTTGGTTTCCTCGATTTCCTTCCAAAGCTAGCTAGCCTCTGCCCTGGTTGGTTGCTCCAACCAATCTAGGACACTCCCTCTTGAAATGCCCGGGTTGTCCATACTCAAAGCAGTTTCCCCCGGTGACATTTATCCTCACAGACTGGATTGGTGTTGCGTTCATGTTAGGTGCTTCACAGTTCCTAGCAAAGTGTCCTGGTTTCTGGTAATTGAAGCATATTTGGCATGGTGTACCTCTTGGATGGAACCTAGAGCAGGTTCGGCAAGATGCATTGTTGTTGTTTGAATTTCCAGAACCTTGAGGTACTCTCATGGCAAAATTTCTTCCATCTTTTGCCTTCTTAACATTTTTCCAGTTGGTGTCAGGCGATTTCGCGGCTTCTGGCTCCTTTCTTTTATCCCCCGCCTTTACCAAGGTTCCACTAGATACCGCCTCCTCAACAAGTATTCCTGCTGTAAGTATAGCTTGCTGTATCGTGTTAGGTTGAGTAGCCTTGATCATTCCCCTAATCTGAGTAGGCAATCCAGCAATGTACCGCTTGATTTTGTTTGCCTCAGGGGTAACCAAATGGGGAACCAACTTTGCCAATTCTTGGAAGCGATCCGTGTAATCTGCATGAGCCGCTCCAACCATAGCATGTCCCCAAAACTCATTTTCCAGCTTCTCCATCTCATTGCTTGGACAAAATTCCGTAGTCATAAGAGCCTTAAAATTGGCCCAAGCCATAGCATTTGCAGCAACTCTCCCTCTTGCTTGAACTTGAGTATTCCACCAAGTTAAAGCCTTCCCTACCAGTGAACCAGTTACATACATGACCCTTTGATTGGGTAGACAACTACTCATCTGAATCACATTTTCCATCTTCTCAATCCATTGGGTAAGTACTACCGCGCCACCCTTCCCATCATACTCTTTTGCACCACAAGAAGTGAATGCCTTATAGCTACAACCATTGTTTCCACCTCCTCCTTGACCATTGTTGTTGTTGTTGTTGTTCAGGTTATTAGTCACCTGCTGAACAATGGTTGGTATTATGTTGGCCATTTGAGCAGCAATCAAAGCAGCCAAATCAGGATTTCCGTCACCACCACTTCCCCCAGCACCATTTCGCGTATTCACCATGCTATAGTAAAAACATGACACTCGTTAACAACTACCAAAATACTCCATATAGTATACTTACCACCATACACACGCCTAACATAACCATACATACTACCAATATATACTATACAAGCATGTATCAACTCTCTTTCATGCACTCATACTTGTGGTGTTGTGACACATATATAATTATGTAGGCCTCCATAATTATACATGTTCCCTTTCACCAATGTACTCCCTCCTATGATGACACTTACAAGAAATTAATACTACACATAACACATAAATCCGTCAACTCACAAGCACATAACCACACAAAATAAGATCCAAAACTCCATTTATTAAAATAACATAGTCAAATACTTGAAACATCCCAAATCCATGGTCTAGCTAAACTAGCGTAGACATAATCCAAACGAAAACATAAATAATTCTAAGTCATGCCGCCCATAAGAGTCGGAAAAGGTTTAAAACAAATAACTATTGGATGCAGTGGATTCGGTATCGGATTCTTCTCCATCATTATTGTTACTATCTGGGTAAACTGGTCTAGTCTTGACAGTCCTCAATAGTACTTCCTTATTCCCTTCCTTAGCCGTTATCATTAGGACATTCTTATAGACCCACACATTGTTCACTTCCACCTTAGACATGCGTTCTATCACCTCACATGGATCCCACTCCTCTGGAATTCTCCTCCTATAGTTTGTACGTCTGTGGCATCCTAACCTCGTAATTCCTGTGGCTTGCACCACCACTACTTGGCTCTTAAGGGGCATGACTTAAATATCAGAAGAAAATATCACTCATCAGATACATAGTATAACATAACAAAAAGCAGATGCTATCATGCACCAAATTATATACTATAACATACATTTCTAGCAAAGTACAAAAATGACTAGCGTGGACGATGGTAGTTAAACCCGCACTAGTCAAACCCCGAAAAGGAAAATAATATGTGGCCAAGTATGAACCATATTAGTTCCTAACTTAACAACATCACAAAATAACATCCAAACACATCAATTATTATAAAATGCACACATACTCCTATGACGCCTATATGTAGGGACCCTTAAGCTATAGACTAGGCTACGCGACTAAGCAACCTAATTCTCTATAACCATTGTCTCTGATACCATTCTGTCACACCCACCATGGCGGAATATGGGGCGCGACGTATGGATATCATCACAACATGGCGTGTCTATAGAGATAAATATATGAAATAAGAAATGTCATAAAATGGTGACACAAAAGTCATGACAATATCTCAACAAATGCAGGAGTCTAGGTAAGTAGGTAACAGTCCTACCTCTTACCCAAGACAAACAAATAACATAACCAAAACAAACATATGTGTGCCAACAATATCGCTTATTAAATGAACAAATAAAAACTAAGAAGGAAACGGGGATCTCCTTCTAAATGCATTCCTACGCTCTCCAAATCCTAGCCACCTATGTTCTCATGCTTAACATTAGTATCACCTGAAAGAGACACTAAAACACGTCAACATAAAGTTGGTGAGAGTCATAGGTTTAGACTCAAACGCCAAAATCATACCAAAAGCTGTGAGTAACAACCAAAAGTTAAAAACATATGGACAATGTGATACTAATATGCATTAACAAACTAACATTCAAGATTTAACTAATCAAACCAAAACCTAGGCTCCCAGCCATACCAAACACCATACTCCCATAGGCATCCAAACACCTATGAACCAAATCCCAAAGCCCCGCCTTGTCAACACCCCCTTGGTACCAAGTCAAAACATAAACAATCAAGAATTAACTAGCAGTTAATCACATAAGTATGCACACATAAGTCCATTACCAACGCCAAACATTCATAGCATAATTTATAAATAACATAACAGTGTCTCTTCCATCCCATCTGGAAGTCATAAACATTAGAAAACATGGGACTATGAAACTCACCTGATTGAGCTTCTCCAAAAGTCCTCGCACTAGCAAAAAGCTAACAAACCAAAAACACATAATCAAAACATGAACCAATCACTAAGATGGCTCATCAACCTATGATGGACATCTAGCCTACTCACATATATGACCCTCATTAATATTCTCTAAACACCCCATTACCCTTCCCTAACAAGCTCTTAACTTGTTTAAGTTTGATAACTATTCCGTTCGTATCTTACACAAAACAGTCCCAACTTTTAGGTGTCCAAACTATAAGTCAAACGCCCACCTAAACATACCCATGCTCTCTGTAAAGGTAATATTTATGCCCTTAAATATGTTAGCTAACACCTCCCATTTGCCCCAACGTTAAAGCTGCTGTTAAGGCCCCGATATATATATACATACTTTTGTCATTCCAGATTTACTGATTTTAAACATACAAAAAGTTTGTTATGATTAGGGGGTCTTACCCTAAACCATAACCTTAGCCCCAATGCAGAAACTTAATATAATATATAAACCATCTCTCATGTTCGTTAGAAGATCCCAATGCAACCCTAAGTACCCCCAAACAACCCAAAACTTAAAAAGAAAACAGGCTGACTTCAAAACTGTTTTGACCTCCGACTGTTGTAACCTGTTTTTGACCCACTTCCCTACCTCCAATTTAGTTCTCGTTTCTTGCATTGGAAATCCACTTCAATTACCTTTTCAGGGATACTTGGATCGCAAAATAAGAGTTTATAGAACTTCCGATATGATCAAAACAATTGACTCAAAATTCTGCCCAGTTTTTAAAAACGGGTTTAATTAAATTAACCTCATTAATTACCCCTAACCCCACTAATTACAAGCCCTAATTTATGTAATCATAATATTATCATTAATATAACATTAATATACTGTTTTTAAATTAAACCCTAACCTAATTCCATCATAAGATGATTAAAGAAAACATTAAAATAATTTAATTGAGAAGGGTTATGAAGGTTTACCTTTAAATTAATGGAAGATGAAAAAAAAACTATGAAACCCTAAAAACACCCCTTTTGTCGTCGACTTCAAATCCAGGAGAAAAATAATATGGCTTTTGATTTTGTTAAAAACTTTATATAGGGTATGGGTGAATCCAAGTCCAACCCATAGCCCACTTACCTTAAATCTTTTTTTTGTTCCAATCGGCCTAAACCGACCCTTAACCCCTTTTTTTTATTTTTTTTATTTTTATTTATTTATTATACACTACTAATATTATCTTAGTTTTCCTTAATTTATTACAACTCCTAAAACCTCCAAAACCTTAAAACCGTAAAACTAGTCAAATTTACGCGTTTTACCGTAAAAGACGTAAAATATACACTTTTATAAAAAATATCAAATTTTGAAATAAACTTTATAACTAAGTCCTAAATGACTTAAAACCATACCGAAAAATACTCATATGACTAATTATCTCATCCGAGACCTCTAAATGCTAAACCGTAAATCCTATAAAAATACAATTACTATAATACTTATATGTATACGTAAGCACCAAAATATCACCATTTCATTTCATAGTCACTAATTGTGAGCTCATGAACATGAAATATCCGTTCCTCGATTTACTTATGAGTAATGTATACTCATAAACGATAACCACACCAACCTCGTTCACACAAAATAAACATGTAAACACACAAATCAAGTAGTCACACATAAAATAACCTAAAAATAGGACCAAGTGACGAACCTCAAAACCACGGTTGTCACATGGAGGTAACCTTTTTATCCCTTGTTATAGTTGACGACTATTCTAGATTCACTTGGACTAGATTTTTGGCATCTAAGAATGAAGCTTTCGATCATTTCAAAATCTTTAGTCGAAGAATTCAAAATCAATTAGGTTGTCCAATTGTCTCTATTAGGACGGATCATGGTAGGGAATTTGATAATGAAGTGCTATCTGGTGCCTTTTGTGAAGCTCATGGTATTACCCATAACTTCTCGGCTCCTCGCACTCCACAATCAAAGGGTAGTTGAAAGGAAGAATATGACCATCCAAGAGATGAGTAGGACGATGTTAAACGAGCAATATTTGCCTCAAAAGTTTTGGTGCAAGGTCGTGGACACATCGACTTATATTCTCAACCGAATTCTTATTCGACCTTTCCTAGGAAGACCCCCTATGGGATTCTTAAAGGTAAACAACCCTCATTGGAATACTTTAGGGTGTTTGGAAGCAAGTGCTTTATCCTCAACACCAAAGACTACCTTACCAAGTTCGACCCAAAGTCTTACGAAGGTATCCTTTTAGGTTATTCCCAAACTAGCAAAGCCGACATAGTCCTCAATAGAACCTCGGGCGTAATTGAAGAATCACTTAACGTGACTTTTGATGAAACCTCTCCTTTACCCAAGACACCACCATTGGTTGATGATGACTTGGATGAAATAGAAGTAGTTAAAGCCAAAGAGGTTAGAAAAATAGGAGTTGAAGACCTTAGTGTTGAAAAGGAAGTAAACATTAAGGAGTCTAAGGATCATACTCTCAATAATATCATTGGTGACTTAAATCAAAGGACCCTAATTGAATCAAAGCAACTTCTTTTGTTTCATCTCCTTGATTGAACCAAAGAATGTTAAAGAAGCTTTGACCGGTGAGAGTTGGGTCATTACGATGCAAGAAGAATTGAATCAATTCGTTGCTAATGATGTTTGGGAACTTGTTCCTCTACCTAGAAGTTCTACCATTATAGGAACCAAATGGGTCTATAGGAATAAGTTAGATGAGAATGATGTTGTGTCTCGTAACAAGGCTAGACTTGTAGCTCAAGGCTATAATCAACAAGAAGGGATTGATTATGACGAGACATAAGCACCGGTAGCAAGATTAGAATCCATTAGAATCCTTTTAGCCTACGCTTGTGCCTTAGACTTTAAGCTTCAACAAATCGATGTAAAGAGTGTGTTTCTTAACGGTTTGATCAATGAGGAGGTATATGTGGCTCAACCTCCCGGCTTCATTGATTTTGAGAAACCGGATCATGTTTACAAGCTTAAGAAGGCACTTTATGGTCTTAAACAAGCACCCAAAGCTTGGTATGATATACTTAAAGCGTTTCTTGTTAAACATGAGTATACCATGTGGATGGTAGACAACACGCTCTTTACAAAGAAGAAAGGTTCTCACCTCATAATCGTGCAAATATATGTTGATGACATTATATTTGGCTCAACTTGTCAAGAATTATGTGATGAATTTGCCAAAATCATGCATGATGAGTTTGAAATGAGTATGATGGGAGAACTTAACTTCTTTTTAGGATTCCAAATTAAACAAATGGATGATGGTATTTTCTTTACTCAATCTAAGTATGCTAAAGAAATGCTAAAGAAATTTGGATTAGAAGAATCTAGACCAATGAAGACCCCAATGGCTTCGGATACTAAACTCACCGTAGATGATAATTGTGAGTCGGTAGACAACACCAAATATAGAGGTATGATTGGTAGTTTGTTGTACCTAACGACAAGTCGACCGGATATCATGTTTAGTGTTTGCCTTTGTGCTCGCTTCTAAGAGGCTCCCAAAACCTCTCACCTTGAAGCGGTTAAGCGTATCTTTCGATACATTAAGGGCACTATACATTTAGGATTATGGTATCCTAAAGGGACCGGCGTAGAAACCATTGTCTACGCGGACTCGGATCATGCGGGAGACTATGTGGACCGGAAAAGCACTAGTGGAGTTTGTACCTTCATGGGATGTTGTTTAACTTCATGGTTCTCCAAGAAACAAACCGCTCTTGCGATATCCACCACGGAAGCCGAGTATGTGAGTGTCGGAAAAGCATGTCAACAAGCTCTATGGATGAAGCAAGCGCTTGTTGATTACGGGATTTCTCTTGATGATGTTCCCATCATGTGCGATAATAAAGGTGCTATAGACCTTAGCAAGAATCCCGTGCAACATTCGCGAACCAAGCACATAGAAATTCGCCACCATTTCCTTAGGGATAATGTTCAAAAGGGGAACATTTCGATTGAGAAGGTACCCTCCGAGGATAACTTAGCCGACATCTTCACTAAGCCACTTAAGAGGGAACCTTTTAATTACTTGCGTCTAGGTCTAGGATTAATAGAACATATTCCTTAATTGCTTTCCTTTTATTGAGTCTCTTATTTTCTTTTGAGTCTTTTATCACTTTGATTCATTGAGTCTCCTAAACTCTTCTTGAAAAATCTTCTCTTCTCCTTTTCAAAATTCTCAAAGTCTCTTTCGAAAATGGTAGAGAAATGTTTTGACATTGTTAATTCAATCTAAAAACGTTTTTCATAGATTCTTACTATTAATCTCGAGCTTACATAATTCATATGTATGATTCTCTCAAACATAGCAAGAACAAGATAGAATCATGGAGGATCATTGTGTCGTGACCAATGTTGCAAAAATCGTGAATCGCTAGCCGGCCGGTCGACCACTTTGTAGCTTGTAATCGTTCTAGGCGGGATTAATCGGTGATTAATCGGATCGACATTTTTAGCAAATTTTGGGTATTTCGGAAAGTTTTGGGTAATTCTAACGAGTTTTAGGCATTTTTGGCATTATTATTCATAAAATCCAACTTATCATACTTATAAATAGTTGATATAAGTTATAAACGCAAGTTTATAGTGAGTTTTTGATATTTTCAGGAAGATTTGCAGGTTTTCAGCAAGTTTGACCTCCCTTGACCGTCATTGACCCTAGTTGACCGCCATTAATCGCCTTTACATTAATCAGCAAGGTTGATGGCCTTGTAGCAATTAAGCGGCGATTAATCGGCCTTGTAGACCTTGTTTTGCAACATTGGTCGTGACTTAAGGTCTTGTCTTACACACCTCCTACATCGATTTTTATTTTAAAATCCATGTATTTTGGTCAAATCTCTATTTGGTGAGTTCGTATGTGTTTTCTTTGTCTATCTTTGCTTTTAAGCATATCCCTATGATTAGTTAGACTAGAAAAATAAGATTTGCTGAATTGAAAATCTTCCTTCACCACCAAAACACAGCCACTGTAGGCGGTTCCATATATGAACCATGGTCCCTTAGCGATAAGGAACCGCCAGAAGTGATAAGGAACCGCGTACAGTGCTTCCTTTTTCGGGTATTTCTGAAACTTCAAATTTGTTCCAACACTTTTGGGAATCTTTGTTTCAACCCTTTGACCACCCTAAAAATACCTTGAGCCTTCCCTATTTAACCATAAGCATTTTGCCATACTTCACATCCTAAAATGTCTTATTCTCCTAATGAAAGCCTTGATTCTCCTCCATTTTCCCCAATTGCTTTCAATCCCAACTCACCCAAGAACACTTTCAATCCAAATTTACCCAAGAACACTCTTAATCACATTTCTCCTACCAAGAATGTTGATTGGGAACATCTTTTCTTCCACCACCACCCTTTAGTGTTCTTCCTCCTTCTCATGATAATGTCATGCACCATGGGACATATTGTCATTGTTGTCAATATCAACATCTTGCTATGGCACACACTTATGAGGAATTGAGCTACATCAAGAGTCTCTTAATCAAGCCTCCTATTCACTTTGATTATGAGATCTCCACCAAGCCACCACCACCACCTTCCGCCACTACCTTGTCTTTCATATAAGCATTAGTTGCTTATCCACAAGACACCTAATTCAAGCAAATCTTAGAATTCTAGATTAACTAGGATTAGATTTATGCTTTTGGCTTGTTTCCTGTTTCATACATCTTTGTATGATTTTTATTTACATGACTTCACTTGGATCTTAGTCTTTGTGTTTTTTTTGTGTGACCTATAGCTATCTCTTGTTGGTTGTCTCTTTTGTTCAACTAACCCTTATATGTAGCTTGTCACCATATCTCGATTCCTCGGTGCCCCAAGCAAGGGGGAGTAAGCACCAAGGGGGAGTCATTGCAAAGTCCGTCTCTTCAACACCGACTTGTGCAACCTTTTTGCTTCGACAAAGGGGGAGAAATGAATAAACTCGTCTTCGGAAATCTTGTTTTTGTGTGATTGAGTTTATGTATTGTCGGAATCAAAAAGGGGGAGATTGTTAATGCAATAATGCCTAAAAACGTTACTTGCATTTTTCGGTCTCGCTTAGTTTTGATTACTACAATATGTAAAAACAAGCATTTACGAAAACAACGAAAAACGAATTCTTGAGTACAAGTATTTTTCATTTTACCCATTTTCACTTAAGGTATGAATAAACAAGTACTAACCTTAATCAAGTGATCAAGTGATTTAATCTTTTCTTAAAACTCACTTTTTATTAAGTGTGACAAGTTTTTCTATTAAACTTTCTTTTTAAGAAAATGTTTTATTAAATTTGTAAAAACCCAAAAATTTGGTTTGTATTTTATTTTATTAAATTGAATATAACCTAAAGTTTAAATAATAAGCATTGATATTAAAACTTTGGTTATATAATACCTAAAAATAAGTTTTAGCAAAATTAATGATATAAGTAGTACTATAGGAAAATTAATATAAATATTAAAGGTGAGCAAATATGTTAGTAGTATTTTATACATACAATGAATCCAAAGCACCATCCATATCTTATATTTACAAACTAACGACAATTTTGGATAATAGAATTAGAGGGTTTAACTAGTTACACTATAAATTGGAGCTGACAGAATAACATTAAAAACGTTTCCAAATTATCTAGCATTTCTTTCGCTTTAATTTCGTTGATTTCGGAAAACTAGTATACCATATTCATGTATAGACAGTTAACCCTACCAAGGCTCAATAACATTTCTTTAGAATAAAGAAACAAACAAGATCGCCGTTAAAACATCAATCAAACGCAGTGCGGGTACAAGTTTGGTTCGGGCTGTGGTCCATGTTTCGGTTACGTTCGGTTCGTTGTTGGATTAAGATTTTGGTCGCAAGTCATAGTTTTGAGGTTGTCATGTTCGGGCTAAATTCGAGTCCGTGTGGGTATAAACAACTAGTCCGCGTTTTGATTCTTTAGCTGTCGTGCATGTTGGGGCTTTTAGATATGATCACATGTCGCAAGATCTTAGTAATTGTGTTCGAATCAGTGTCCGTTATTGTTGCAGTTCGACATATATCATTAGAGGTATTCATACGTTCAACCATAATTCAAATGCAGCATCATACATAAGATTTAAGTATTATATTAAAAAAAATCTTGTTTTAAATTTTGATACAATGTTTCATATAAGGATAACTAGTTAAAACATGTTAGATATTCATTAAGGTTTCTTTCTTATACTAATTAAACTCATAGTGATATTAAATATGATTAGTTTTACAAAGACTGTCAACAATTCACACGTATTAACTAATTGTTTTAACCGACTATTATAATTATGTGTCGAGTTGGGTGAGTGAGAACTTGATGATTATACGTGTTGAAATTTTTAATAAGATTGGTCATGTCTAACATTTGTATACAAGACTACTAGTGATTCAAGTAAAGTGTTTTTTAGTACTTTTAAATGAGAACTTGACTATTATTTATGTTCTAAAAATCTATTATTTTTGAAAAGTTACTATTTATGGAAACATTTTATTTTTAGAAAGTTACTAATTATGGAAATATCAAGTATATTATCACAGAAAATATGAACTACAATATCAAGAACTCATGAACCATGCCAGCTTAAGGAACAATATAAAACAATTCATGAACAAGTATAACAAGTCAGAACCAGTAAATCAAGTCAAGAACAAGTAACTCATGTCATGCACAAACAACTTATTCATGTCCCTTTGTCATTAGAGTGCACGTGAAGTCAGAATAGGAATTTCATCCGTTTTCTCTTCAGTCAGACTGGACACAAGGTACGGATTTTCCGTCCTTTCAGTAAGGACTTCCTTTCCTATGCATGATTAGGATTTCCTGTCTGCAGCCAATTGTTTTCCCTATTTATATGTTATAAGAATTATCAGAAATCAGTTTTATAATTAAGTTAAATTGCCTGAGCCTTATATACAAGCATGACCAGTCAGTAGTACTAGTTACGGAGGTACCGTAACCATGACACTAGAGGTACCGGTTTCGTGACTCACATGCAGGAGAGTGATATCCTGTATCGTCCCACTCAGCTCAGTTTGGCCATTTTATCAGGATTTTTAGTGGGGCGTATGGATGCATCCTAGGCTTATCAGTTTACAAGTTATCAGGGTGAATGTAGTGTGTGCTCTACATCCTTCACATTGGAGCTGATCCCTCCACCCAGCACATTATTTAGAGGTCACCCCTCTACAGTTATATAGAGGTCACCCCTCTACAGCATGACGAGGTCACCCCTCTAGTTATTCATGCACCATTGTTACAGCACATGACCTATATAAGCTTTGGCAATTAAAATACAGTAAATGCATGTTTTCATATTTAACAGATAACAGTTCAGTTTTATTATTTATAAATCAGCCTTTACAGATTATACACAGATTTCCGCTGCAACTTTACGTATCAGTCTTACAGCTCCAGTATTTTATCATCTGTTTCATTTCAGTAATTCCTTATCATTCTTTATATCCGTTCACTGGGCGTTATGCTCAGCCGTAGTTCCTTTCATGTTCTAACGGCAGGTATACTAGGATGCTCTTAGGATTCTGAGAGCATGTGCATTGGATGGAAGCTATACAGACTTCTTACTTTATGCACTTCTTACATTATTCTGCCTATTTGGACATTGTTTAGTCCTTTCCTTCAGTATTTACTTTTTATGTTTTGATCTTATGTTTGGATTACCGATGTTTGATTCCGGTATTTCCTTTATGGTCAGTTAATATTCTAGGACATTTACCTTATGCTTTGATGACACGCCATAAATACACCTAACGGTCCACTTATCCAAGTGGGGTGTTACAATTATGGTATCAGAGCTATAGGTTCGACCTGTAGGCTCTAAAACTTGACATGTGACTAGTGGGTAGTCACCAGGAACTTCCTAGATTTTCGCGTCGTTGTCTTTATGTTTTTCATGCATTTATCAGCCAGTTTTCTTCAGTTATCAGTCGGTTTTCTTAAAGTTTTTGACTAAGTAAAAGGTTGGTACGAGACTGGCCATATTTAGTCGCATGTGCTTTTCTGTGAATTTTCGTTCTGGTGAACCGACCCATAGGCGTTCATCCTTGCCCGTTCAGATTTTGTATTGGTGAACCGACCCATAGGCGTTCATCCTTACTCATGTCAGATTCTTGTTTTCAGTCAAATATTTCTTGGTGAACCAGCCATAAACGTTAACCATTATTCAGGTCAAATTTTCACGCTTTTCAGTTGATACATGATTTTTGCTTAGGGTTTAATTGTTCTCGGAATCTCCTCGAATTGATCACAGCTCAAAGTAGAATGATTTGTTCTTGGTGACAAAAAGTAGGTTTGGTTTTCTATTCTATTAAAAAGATAAATGCATGAAGGAAACAAAGATTCAAACCAAAACAATTACTTAAATAAAACTAGAACTTAATTCAAACAATTAAATAAGAAAGCAGTAAAATAAACTTACTGGAAACTAGCTCAATTCGGAATAATAGTCCTACTCGGAATAAACATGCTTATGCGGAATAATCAACCATGCGGAATAGTTGTGCCTACCCGGAATATTGAACTCTATGCGGAATAACAAGGGTTATGCGGAATAAGTGGGCTATGCGGAATAACATACTCTATGCGGAATAACTGGGGCTATCCAGAATCTGTGACCATGCGGAATAAATACGACCATGCGGAATGCTAGAAACCATTTGGAATAATACACCCTATGCGGAAAAAATCTCTATGCGGAATATTAAGGTCACTCGGAATAAACAGTTATTCGGAATAATTTGAAGCTATGCGGAATATTGAAATATTCCGAATAAGGAATGAACTTAGGAAGGCTACTCGGAATATATAATATTCCGAATAAGAGACAGAATAAGCAGACAGTTCGGAATATAGAAATATTCCGAATAAGGGAAAGAGAAGGATGACAATACGGAATGTTGCTGGGATGAAGAACAGTACTCAGACGCGAGAAAACAGGGGAATGATTCTAATCCAAAATCGACCGTTTTTAACCAAATCATAACCAAAACTAATAGCAATGCATCTACTAATCACAAACAACAAATCCCAATCATAAAAACAAAAATTCGACAACTTCTTAAAATCAAAACTCAACTAAATAAACACTTAGGAACTTTAAATAAAAAGATGATGAAGAACAAGATGAATAAAAAGATTGAAGGAAGACTTGTATTGATGATTAAGATTCAATAAACAAAAGGAAAAAGATCAAACTTACAAGATTAAAGAACAAATCAAAGAAGATGAAAAACCACTCCTTAAGGGAGATGGTTTCCTACGAACTAGGAGAAGAGTAACAGAAAGGAAAAACTAGATTCCAAATTTTGTGAGGGTGATCCCTTTATATAGGCTGAGTGGTTGGTTGGTGAGTGGGCTTTCTCCCTTTCTTCTTGTCTTCTCGTCTTTTCAGAAAAGTTGACGTTTTCGATTCTGATTCGGGATTTGTTGACGATTAAATTCAACTCGTCTTTTAATTTCTTCGTTTTATAGACTTGAGTTTCTTCGACATATGTAAATCGTCCATCTTTGGTCCTTTTCTTCGATAAATCTTCAAATAGGCCCATTGACTTCAAATCTTTTTCATCTCTTGGACAATAGACTTCGTCTTTAGTCTTTTTCCTTGATAAAACCCGTGCAATCCCATGTTTTCTTCAATATTCATCCGGTTAGCTCTGAAAACACATTAAACACAAAAACCACGCATAATTCCAAACAAATGATATTAAATACGTGTTTTGGTCTTGTTTTAGCCAGAAATAAGTGGTAAAAGGATGGGTGTTTATACACCTATCAAATCCCCTACACTTAACCATTGCCATGCCCTCATGCAATGCTTAGTGATAAAGCAAATTTACATTTTTCTCATAATCAATCAACCTTGGCCTTATTAACATACTACTAAACAAAAATTTAAATACTAAGAGAGATTGAAAACTTTAAAGGAGATAAAGGATAGAAACCATTTTCACTTGAAAATAGCTGTATGGAGATAACTTGCAAAGAGATCAAGGACTTACATTAGGGCTTCGGTGCTGCGAAGATTTATCATCCTCAAGTTTCACGTTCCCCAAACTAAGCTTAAAACCGAGATCATTGTTATTATAAGTTAGCATATCAAACCCTTACACACATGGCTTAATTAAATGCTTAAACTCCCTTATTCCTAGGTGTATCTCTTATATTTTATTTTTGTCTTAGAATGATCATGAAGATGCATTTTTGGACTTATTTCGATAGTTTATTTAGGCTGAAAGCAAAGTAGGACGATTTGATCAATAGTTAGCTAAAGGACAAATTCTCTTAAAACTGCTTCTCGGGATATCAAAAAGTTCATATCTTGGCATAACTCGGTTCACGATTTGAGACCTTTCTCGGGCCGATATTTGGCATGTACTTCATACTTCATATCTTGAGAGACGTGCTTGAGATAATGGTCTTCTCATCGTTAATAGAGTTTCTTCACTTGGAGACTTTTGGGGGGTACTCCAACTTTGTTGACCACGACTTCATGATTATTTCTTCAATCTCTATTTGGGATTTTGAGATACAACGATCCGCCTCCTTTTCGGACTTGGATCTATTTATCCTCATACCTTGTTAGGGTCTTTTCGGATAGACTTCTCCATCATCTTTATGGGAGTTGATTGCTTTTCGTCGTGAGTCTTGATCCTTCATATTGACTTTGGGAATAATGCTTTTCACATCACCTTGGATCTTTAGCAATAAGATTGAATCCTCATGCCTTGTTAGGGCCTTTTCGGATTCGCCAATCTTCGCGCCCCGCTTCATAAGTTATGCCTTGGCTATGAACTCTCATCATTACCGAGCAACTTTTAAACGATCTTGGGCTAGAAGCTAAGTAACCTTTCAAATCGTACGACCTTACTTATTGCAGATAAATTATTAGCAAGTGATGGGAGAATAGGCAATTAATTACACCAAGTGAGTTTGTGCAAGAATACCGACTTATAATTGACTCTATCATTTCTCGTCCTCCACAATTTATAATCTCAAGTAATGAGACTCGTAGACACTTAGCCTAATAAACCAATTAAGGTCTATATGGTTAAGGATACTAGCTAGAATAAACTTGGATAAGTCTATTCGGGTTGAGTCAAAATAATCACAACGGGCCTAATATGTCAAAGATTTCAAAACTAGCTACACCACTTATTAATATTTTTGACTTTATTGCGGGATATATACATATGAAAGCAACGATAAAAATTTAAAAATTACGACTAAATGGCCAAAGTTAATTATAAATTTGAAAAATGTTGAAAAAGATGATTTTCTGGTTAAATGAAGGCATTTTCATGGAAAAGTCCACTTAAAACTTCGATAGAAGTCCCCCCTACACTTAAGATAAACATTGTCCTCAATGTTTAGGCATGTGGGAAAAGTCTCCCCTACACTTATGACATTGTGCACGTTGGTTAACTCAAGTTAAGGAAGAGACGACTAACGTGATCAATTTCAAATGTGAGTATGAAGAAAATTGAATCACGATAGTTGAGAGATAGAACCGGATTTCGGATAACACGGAAGCACGATTCTTCGAAGGTTCCAAAAGTGCATTCATCCCTGTAATCACATCACCAAACAAAGACAAACACCTATACAGGTCCCCCTACACTTAGGAGGTTAAAACAGAAAAGGATAGATACTCGGGCTGCCTCCCGAGGAGCGCTTGTTTTTGATAACCGAGTCACGAGCCTGACTCGACCCAAAATTAGTTCATGGGAAACGTGGTGAGGGATGGAATCATCTCCTGAGAGATGTCCTCACCAAAGTACAACTTCACTCGTTAGCCATTCACCTTAAAATTAGGTCCATTAGGTTGAGCGAGCTCGAGAGTACCATATGGAAAAATTTGGGCAATGGTGAATGGGCCGGACCAACGAGATTTTAGCTTGCCCGAAAAGATTTTCAACCGAGAGTTAAAGAGTAAAACTTTGTCTCCAACTTGGAACTCTCGGTTCTTAATCTTAGAGTCGTGAATGAGCTTAGTCTTCTCCTTATAGATCAAATAATTTTCATAAGCCTCATTACGGAGTTCATTCAACTCATTGAGTTGGATCTTGCGTAGGTCACCGGCGTTGTTGATATCAAAATTAGCCCACTTCAAGGCCCAGTAAGCCTTGTGCTCCAACTCAATGGGGAGGTGGCATGCTTTCCCGTACACGAGATGATATGGTTTACAACCAATCAGAGTCTTGTATGCGGTACGAAAAGCCCACAAAGCATCATCAAGTTTATCAGCCCATGAGGCACGATGCTCTCCCACGGTTCTTTCAAGAATTCGCTTTAATCCTCGGTTGGATATTTCAGCCTGGCCATTAGTTTGTGGGTGGTAGGCTGTGGAAAGACGATGATTTACACCATACTTAGCCATTACTCTTGCGAATTGGTCATTGCAAAAATGAGTCCCACCATCACTAATAATGGCACGAGGCACACCGAATCTAGCGAATAGCGATTTCAAATAGTTACAAACCACCCTTGCGTCATTAGTGGGTAAAGCTTTGGCTTCAACCCACTTTGAAACGTAGTCAACGGCTACAAGGATGTATTTGTTTCCTTTAGATGAAGGGAATGGCCCCATAAAGTCGATACCCCAAACATCAAAGATTTCATATTCTTGTATGAAATTTTGAGGCATCTCATTTTTATGTGTGATCTTGCCTTGTTTTTGGCAAGCATCACATCGTTTAACCATATCGTGAGCGTCACGATAGATGGTGGGCCAATAAAATCCCGAATCAAACACTTTTTTGGCGGTGTAGTTGGGACCAAATTGACCACCGGTGGGTCCTTTGTGGCAAGCGTCAAGGATTTCTAAAGCTGTCGGTCCATCAACACATCGGCGAATAATCAAATCGGCACATTGTTTGAATAGATACGGGTCATCCCAAAAGTAAGTCTTGATGTCTTTGAAGAACTTCTTCTTTTGCTGGGATGTTAACCCTTCCTTGAGAATTCCACCCGCTAAGTAGTTTGCAAGGTCTACAAACCACGGGGTTTCATCAGCAGTCGAGTTGATAGACATTAAGGTCTCCAAGGGAAAAGAATCATTGATTTCTTTGTTCGGATGATCCCCTTGGTAAGGATCCTCAAGTCTACTGAGATGATCCGCGGCTAGGTTTTCTGCTCCTTTTTTATCGCGAATTTCGATTTTAAATTCTTGGAGTAGCAAAACCCAGCGAAGAAGTCTTGGTTTAGAATCTTGTTTAGTCAACAAGTACTTCAACGCGGAATGATCGATGTAAACGATTGTGGTCGAAAGGACAAGATAGGGGCGGAACTTTTCAAAAGCATAGACAACAGCTAAAAGCTCTTTTTCGGTTGTCGTGTAATGCAATTGAGCCCTAGTCATTGTCTTGCTAGCGTAGTGGATTGGTTGGAAGTGTTTATTCACTCTTTGGCCCAAAGCCGCTCCAATAGCAAAGTCACTAGCATCGCACATCAACTCGAAAGGCAACTCCCAATTAGGGGTGACCAAGACGGGTGCCTTAGTTAGCTTATCCTTAAGCGAGTTGAAGGCTTCAAGACACTCTTTGGAAAAGATAAAAGGAGTGTCTTTTTCCAAGAGGTGGGTCATCGGGCGAGCGATTTGAGAAAAATCTTTGATGAATCGACGGTAGAAGCCCGTATGACCCAGGAAACTTCTCACACCCTTCACTGTTGAAGGTGGAGGAAACTTAGCGATAACATCGACTTTAGCACGGTCTACTTCAAGCCCGGCTTTGGAGATCTTGTGTCCTAGCACGATGCCCTCTTTTACCATGAAATGGCATTTTTCCCAGTTCAGAACAAGGCGAGTGTCATCGCACCGCTTAAGCATACGTTCCAAATTGGCAAGGCAAGAAGAGAAGGAATCCCCGAAGACCGAGAAATCATCCATGAAGACTTCCATGGTTTGTTCAACCATGTCATGGAAGATAGCTAACATGCACCTTTGGAAAGTCCCGGGGGCATTGCATAAGCCAAAAGGCATTCTTTTGTAAGCAAATGTGCCATAGGGACAAGTGAATGTTGTCTTCTCTTGATCTTGGGGATCGATGGGTATTTGGAAATAACCCGAGAAACCATCAAGAAAGCAGTAATATTCATTACCCGCTAAACGTTCAAGCATTTGGTCCATAAAAGGTAGAGGGAAATGATCCTTTCTCGTGGCATCATTGAGTTTGCAGTAGTCTATACAAACTCTCCACCCAGTAACGAGACGGGTAGGAATCAACTCGTTGTTTGCATTGGGCACAATGGTGATGCCGCCTTTCTTAGGCACACAATGGACTGGACTAACCCATGGTGAATCCGAAATAGGGTAAATCATACCCGCATCAAGAAGTTTGATAACCTCTGTTTTGATGACTTCATGGATTTTTGGATTCACCCTTCGTTGGTTTTGAATTGTGGGCTTAAAGTCGTCCTCCATGAGAATTTTGTGTGTACAGAAGTGAGGATCAATTCCGCGAATATCAGAAATTTTCCAAGCAATTGCCTTCTTATGATCTTGAAGCACGGCGATGAGGCGAGTTTTCTCTTCATCTTTCAAGTCCTTCGCGATAATGACAGGCGACTTCTTCTCTTCTTCAAGGAACACGTACTCGAGATGAGGCGGCAACTCCTTAAGTTCTAAATCCGGAGGATTTTCGATGGGAGGTGTTTTCAAAGTCGGAGTATCGATAGCAATAACCGTGGGAGATGGTGGAGAAAGATTGTCTTCGTTGAGAAGGTTTTCAAAGAAATGCATGTCTTCATCCTCATCGGTGGGAGAATCATCATTAGCTAAGTTCACATCTCCCATGGTGGCTTCAAGATCTTTCCAAAACAAATCACTTTCTCCAAATAGAGACAGTGATGAATCAATAGAGGAAACGGTTTCAACATTGGGAAGAGAGGTAGGAATATTTTTACAAGCATCATTAAAGTGTTCTTCACAAGCCTCATCCAGAACGTCAATACAATTAACATTCTCGTATGAATAAGGTTGTTTAGACAACTTTCCCATGTTGAAGACAATTTTATCGTCACCCACTCTCATGATAAGCTCACCGGCTTCAACATCGATGAGAGTGCGACCGGTCCTCAAGAATGGACGACCCACAATTAATGGCACACGAGGGTCCATCTCGTAGTCGACGACGACGAAATCGGCAGGAAAAGTGAATTTGTCGACTCCTACAAAGACGTCTTCGGCTATCCCCACTGGATAAGCAACCGTACGGTTAGCTAATTCCAAAGTCATTTTGGTGGGGACTAGCTCAGGGAGAGATAATTGCTTCCACACACTTAAAGGCATTAAGTTGATACTGGCACCTAGATCGGCTAGGGCCATGCAATTCTCTACTCCCGGGAAGTTGCAAGGGATTAGGAAACGACCCGGATCACCAAGCTTGGTTGGCAATTTCCTTAAGAGCACTGTAGAGCAATTCTCATTAAGTTGGGTGTTGGCAATATCAAGAAGCTTTTCCTTGTCACTCAGAAGATCTTTGAACATTTTCGCGTACTTAGGCATGTGAGCGAGAGCCTCAGCGAAGGAGATGTTGAAATTCAATTGTTTGAACATTTTAAGAAAGTTCGAAACTTGAATATCATCCTTGCTTTTGAGCTTCTCTTTCCTCAACCTAGATGGATAAGGTATATTGGAAGAAGAGGAAGGCTTTGGTAGAATAGGATCACTCACATCCTTGGGTGGAGGAGGGGTAGAAGTAAGAGGTGGAGAAATTGGGGAAGTAGAAGGATGAGGAATAGGAGCAGGTGACTCGTTCTCCTTAGTCACAATCACCGGTGGAGGTATAGGAAGCTCGGGTTCCTTGGTACCGTTGCCACTGCGAGTGGTGATTGCTTTCATCTCCCCTCTTGGATTCGCAACAGTGTGACTCGGAAGAGTACCCGAAGAAGAGGGTTGATTACCTTGGAAGAAACTAGCCATCATGTTCTTTAAGTCATTCGTTTGACTATCCAACGTGTTTCTCATGTCAGCTCTCAGATCGTTCCATTGTTTCACCAGGTCTGCTTTCAAGTTGAGCACTTCGCGCTGAAGATTTCCCACGATCACATCGTTAGTCCTCATGTAGGTTTCCACTTCTTGGTGTAAAGCGGTGGGTTTATTGGGAGGAGCATTGTATGCGGGTGTTTGATAAGCAGGTTGCTGGTATACTTCGTTGTTTCGTTGAGGTGGTTGTTGCTGTTTGTGAGGTGGTATGTATGGTGTACGAGGTTGTTGTTGTTGTTGAGGAGGGCGATTGAGGTTTTGTTGTTGGTTTGGGTTGCTAGGAGGAAAACCGGGTGGTGAGAGATAGTTGTTGGAGCGGTAGCTAAGCAGGTTACGGTCACCTTGAGGACGGGCTTGATAAGCGGGTTGAGGATAGGTGTCGTAAGCTGCATTCACATTCTCAGAAGGGTAGTCTTGGGTGGCAGTACAAGTGGTGTAAGAGTGAGGACCACCGCATATCTCACATGGTTGGCTAACAGCATTGACTTGAGCGTCTTTAGCGTTTCTAGCGTTGATGTTGTTGGTGTTGCTGGCGGTTTGGGTAGCAAGCGATTCCAGAAGCACAGTGATTTTGTCAAGTCGCTTGTCGCTGTTACTAGTACTAGCACTAGCGACATTGGTCCGAACACTCTTGGTTTGCACACGAGACTTATTCTCAATGATATCCCAAGCAGCATTGGAAGTCTTAGCCAAAAGATTACCCCCTGAAGCACTATTTAGTGAATCTTGGTCATTCATGTGTAAACCATTATAAAAAGTGTTAATTTGATGCACTTTGGTAAAACCATGTTGTGGGCATTTTCTCAAAAGTTCTTTGAAACGATCGCAAGATTCACTAAACGACTCATCGTACTTTTGTTCAAAATTGATAATGTCATTCCGCAAAGCGGTAGTACGAGAGGGTGGGAAAAAGTAATTGATAAATTTGGTCTCCAAATCCGTCCACGAAAGAATACTCTGTGGCGGTTCCTTAGCAAGCCAATGTCGGGCTTGTCCCTCTAAAGAAAAGGGAAAAAGTTGTAAACGGATTACCTCTTGTGGAACACCATTGAATTTGACCGTATTCGTGAGTTGTAGAAATCTCTTGATGTGGTCATGTGGATCATCAATGGTACGCCCCAAGAATGGTTGAGCAGAGACCATCTGGATAAAGCCGGATTTGAGCTCAAAGTTGTTGGTTGCAATCGCGGGTATAACAATTGGATCAGTGTTGCCATCTACATGGGCTTGCAGCAGTTCAATCATCGGGCGATTGTCTGGTAGAGGCTCATTGTGGTTGTTATTATGCATGTTGTTGAGAGGTGGATTGTTATTGTTATTATTGTTTTGAGGTGGGTTATTGTTGTTGTTTTGTACACCGGCCATGTCTAGGTTATCGAGAGGCTCGGGCTCTTGATAAGACGTTGATCGAGTGCGCATACACCTGCAAAAGAACTAACAAGGCAAAAACAAAGCAAAAATATTTTTGGTTTTTATGTTTTTTAATTTTTAGGATTTTTGAAAATTTTATATATATATATATATTATTTTTTTTGGGTTTTTTGAAAATTTTTATGACAAAGTAACGTTCACGGATCCCAAAATCCAAGTTCTCACAAAAAACTGTTGATCTTAACGAGAAGAGCCGGCAGCGGCGCCATTTGATACATGATTTTTGCTTAGGGTTTAATTGTTCTGGAAATCTCCTCGAATTGATCACAGCTCAAAGTGGAATGATTTGTTCTTGGTGACAAAAAGTGGGTTTGGTTTTCTATTCTATTAAAAATATAAATGCATGAAGGAACCAAAGATTCAAACCAAAACAATTACTTAAATAAAACTAGAACTTAATTCAAACAATTAAATAAGAAAGCAGTAAAATAAACTTACTGGAAACTAGCTCAATTCGGAATAATAGTCCTACTCGGAATAAACATGCTTATGCGGAATAATCAACCATGCGGAATAGTTGTGCCTACCCGGAATATTGAACTCTATGCGGAATAACAAGGGTTATGCGGAATAAGTGGGCTATGCGGAATAACATACTCTACGCGGAATAACTGGGGCTATCCGGAATATGTGACCATGCAGAATAAATACGACCATGCGGAATACTAGAAACCATTCGGAATAATACACCCTATGCGGAAAAAATCTCTATGCGGAATATTAAGGTCACTCGGAATAAACAGTTACTCGGAATAATTTGAAGCTATGCGGAATATTGAAATATTCCGAATAAGGAATGAACTTAGGAAGGCTACTCGGAATATATAATATTCCGAATAAGAGACAGAATAAGCAGACAGTTCGGAATATAGAAATATTCCGAATAAGGGAAAGAGAAGGATGACAATACGGAATGTTGCTGGGATGAAGAACAGTACTCAGACGCGAGAAAACAGGGGAATGATTCTAATCCAAAATCGACCAAGTTTTTAACCAAATCATAACCAAAACTAATAGCAATTCATCTACTAATCACAAACAACAAATCCCAATCATAAAAACAAAAATTCGACAACTTCTTAAAATCAAAACTCAACTAAATAAACACTTAGGAACTTTAAATAAAAAGATGATGAAGAACAAGATGAATGAAAAGATTGAAGGAAGACTTGTATTGATGATTAAGATTCAATAAACAAAAGGAAAAAGATCAAACTTACAAGATTAAAGAACAAATCAAAGAAGATGAAAAACCACTCCTTAAGGGAGATGGTTTCCTACGAACTAGGAGAAGAGTAACAGAAAGGAAAAACTAGATTCCAAATTTTGTGAGGGTGATCCCTTTATATAGGCTGAGTGGTTGGTTGGGGAGTGGGCTTTCTCCCTTTCTTCTTGTCTTCTCGTCTTTTCAGAAAAGTTGACGTTTTCGATTCTGATTCGGGATTTGTTGACGATTAAGTTCAACTCGTCTTTTAATTTCTTCGTTTTATAGACTTGAGTTTCTTCGACATATGTAAATCGTCCACCTTTGGTCCTTTTCTTCGATAAATCTTCAAATAGGCCCATTGATTGCAAATCTTTTGCATCTCTTGGACAATAGACTTCGTCTTTAGTCTTTTTCCTTGATAAAACCCGTGCAATCCCATGTTTTCTTCAATATTCATCCGGTTAGCTCTGAAAACACATTAAACATAAAAACCACGCATAATTCCAAACAAATGATATTAAATACGTGTTTTGGTCTTGTTTTAGCCAGAAATAAGTGGTAAAAGGATGGATGTTTACACACCTATCATCAGTCGAAGGTTGTTTTTTGAACCGATTCATAGTTGTTCACCTTTGCTCCTATCATGACATTTCATAAAATCTTGACAAATATGAATTGGACTACAACCAACCACATTTAGTCCCAGATTGTACATTTCTATACATGACAGTTCTCATAAAGTTTTGACAGGTATGGATCGAAACAGAATCGCCCATACTTAGTCACATGCTTCCTACTTTGAATACTGTGGATTAAACCATAACTATCCACATCAGTTGATGTTAAAACTCAGTTGATTATTCTTCTATGTATTTGTATCAGTCAAGTTTATACTTTCACGTGAATGTCGTTTTCATGCTGATTAAGTTCATGTCTCCTTATGAGGATTATGTTTTCAGCAAGGTGATGATGTTTTCAGGCTAAGATACAGAAGGGGTTATAGTTAAATCCTATTTCATGATAAATCATGTTATAGTCTTTATCAATCATGTCTTTATACTGAACATTGATGAAACTCCGTTTAATCGTACTTTTCAGCCTCTATACAACCAGCATTAAGTCTACGCAAAAATCTTCAGCCTATCATGTTAACTGTTTCGGTTCAGTTGCTAACCAGTTAAATCAAATTATCTTCCATTGACCGTGTCAGACGGTTTACACCAGTATCGATCCTATCAGCAAACCTTCAACGGTACCACATGAATAGTATTCATCGTGTACTTCACGTACAGTATTTCTGGTGTACCCCATGCACCTTACACCATGTGTACCGTTAATCGATGCTTAATCACCTCAGGCATTTCCGCTTGTCGATATTCTACCAGATGCTGATGTTGCTCGTGAGTTGAAGATTTTGCTAGATGCTGATGCCGCTAACACTTGGAAGACCTCAAAAATGCTGATGCTGCTGATACTTTGGAGATTTCTCAAGATGTTTATGCTGCTTATACTATGAAGACTCTGCAGAACAAGGACGAAAACTATAAATTTGAAATTTCTGACAAGAATAAATTTCAACTATCGGACACTACCATTCCATTTCATGCTTTTACCTTCTCAGCTAGATGTCACACTTCACTCAGCTAACCTTTCATTCAGAAGAGTGGGAACCGGAACCCAGCCGGCCACTCAGCAGAATAGTTACATGAATCATGGTCATGATAATAACCGTCATTAATTGACAAACAAAGCAGTAGTGACAACCACCGTGCTTATTAATTAATCAGTCAGTAACCATCGGAACTCCGGAACGGACGTGACAAGAAATACAGAGGTCAGTAGTCTAAACGGCCTGCCAATCGTAGCAGTTACCGAAAAAAAAATCCAGCCTTGTACAGATTCATCAACTAAAACACATGTCAAGACATCAGTCAAGACATAGGTCTCAGATATCATTTCGAAAGACACATATCAGGACACCAGTCATGGTACACGTTATACGAATCTTTTCTCAAAATACGAGTCAGAACTCATAACTCCAGTATGTTTCTAAACTAGGCCCCCAGAAATTCAGGGTACCCTTCAGAAAAGGGTATACCGTTCTATTATGCCACACATGAATCAGATCATTAAAAATTCAGTCACCACCACTAGAGTATTATTCAGGTTAAACACGCAGTATTCATTCTGTGAGGTTATAGACGAACACATTCAGCGAAAAGTCGCCATGGTTACTTCACGTGTTCTTGTGTCAGCTTTATCTTAAATCAGGTAGTTACCAACCCCTCAGCCAGAAAAGACTTCACAGTACCACCCATGTTTATTAAAGTTCTCCTTTCAGTCAACGACGAAATCCGTCTTACTAAATCCCAAATATATTCATTATATATTTCTGTCAGAAAAATCAGTACAAATTGTTTCTGCCTTACAAGCGTGTGACTTATCAGTCCATAGTTACGAAGACTTTCTAGCCACCAGTTATAATCCACTTCTGAATTTCTTTAAATTTAGATCAGCAGATTTTTTTTCCAGCATTTCCAGAAGTAATTCCAGAAGGTTCCAAAAATTCCTTCCTAACCATGAGACAGAATTTAACATCGAGCTTGTCTCAAGGACAACAACTGTTTTTAGAACTCCTTATCGCAGGGCTTCAGCTGAGTCTAAAAGAGTTTCAACAATTGCTGCAAGAATTACAGAATGAGGCTTATTCGCCCTAGCGCACCACCAGGAAGTACACCGTTTATGTCCATCAGGAAGAAGGTCGGTATCATGAGATCATGTATCGACCACTAATTTTTTTTTGACAAGATCACCATTCTTAATCAATGTTCATCCCATAAATAGCAAGTTTATCTGATCTGCTACGATGTCTTAAAAATTTTCCAGAACAAATTTCCGATCATGCTACCATCAGTGGTGAGAAAAAAAAATGACGTTTCCAGGCTGGTGTTGCACGTATTACAGTCTCTCTAAGAATTTTGATTTTATACTTCTGAGCTCCCTAATGCTCCAGCTATATTATGAAATTATGAATAAATATTTTTCCATGACTCTCAGACCAAAATCGTCAGTATATTCATTGATCACATTCTTATCTGCCTAATACTAGAGAAGAACACGAGACTCATCTTCTCACAGTTGTACAGAATCTTCAATAAGAGTAATTTTTATACACAACTTTCCAGATATAAATTTCACTTGAACAAAGTGGCATTTCTGAGCCACCCTATTTTAGCAGAAAGAAATTTCAGACAGTCCTGCGAAGGTGAAGGCCATCACCTGATGGTCCCGACTAACGCCTGTGAACGAAGTACATGATTTTCTAGAACTCGGTTAACTGCTATCGTAGAAATTGCTGGCAGTTCTCATTGAAAACTTTTTCATGACTACTCAACTAGATTTCCACCAAAATATTCCGTAATCCCAGGCAGAATTTTGATAGAAGCAGTATCACACATTGATGCAACTATGTTCATATCTAGATGCCTGACATGCCGCAGCTTCAAGATAGAACGTCGTCATGTTAGTGAGTTACTTCAACCCTTAGAAATTCCTGAACAGAAATGAGAAGGAATTCCATAAAATGGTTACCAATTATCACAGACTCAGAAAAAAGTATGATACTATCTAACGTATCGTCAAACATGTAATCAGTCTGCGCATTTTCTTTCATCCGAAAGGATCACGCAGTAGCAGAACTGTAAAAAAGTTTTGGCAGTAAATTGTACGAATTCAAGGTATTCCATCAACCATCATATCAGACAGAATTCATGTTCACGATCACGTGTATGTTTACGTGCATTGTAAGTTCACGTTTATTTCATGTTCAGTTCATGTTTTGAGTATGATGCCGTTCAGTTCACGTTTTGTGATATCTCATGATTTAAATTCACGCTTTGCATTTATGAAATTGTTCACGTTCAGGTTCGTGTTCCATCTCACGATACGCGTTTCACAGTTTATTACCGAATACGATTACAGGCAGCTTGAGAAACCAGACCCAAGTTTAGCACAACTTTTCCATAACCAGGCAGACGTTTCACATCTCAGGTCGTATCGTTTGGCATTCCCTCCTCAGTTAGCATACGTTTATGACATGTTCTAGTATCAAGTTCACAATATGTTTCACGTATCTCATTCATGATATATATTCCATTCTCAGCGTTCCTCATATAGTCATGAACCACGTTCACAATTGCTCACGTAACACATTCAAAATTGTTCACGTAGTTCGTCCCTAT
Organism: Glebionis coronaria; assembly: GCA_025667525.1. NCBI lineage: Eukaryota > Viridiplantae > Streptophyta > Magnoliopsida > Asterales > Asteraceae > Glebionis > Glebionis coronaria. The sequence goes on from CM046879.1 coordinate 555,213,751, forward strand.
ATATTTTCAGCAGTTTGCTCAGATATATGAATGTTATCTTTCAGGATATTTATATGTACCGTTTCATGCATCCTACATGCTATAGCTTGTTTAGTCTATCAGATTCAGAAGATCCATCTTAAGTATGGAACTAGAAACTATTCAGCATCATCAGGACAGGGTCATCAGGACCAAGATTTTTTATTATGTTTTAGACCTTTGAAGGAATCGTTTCGAGCGGGAGGCCACTCGAAACGGAGGAGTCCATCCGGACCTCTCAACCTTTTCCTTCAATAAATCCAGTTAAGTTCTTTCAGCCATGTTACGTTCCATGTCCTCTTCAGCCAAGTTACGTTTCAGGTTCTCTTCAGTCATGTCATGTTATACCCTTTCAGCAGCAGTATGTTCTAAATCAAGGACAAGTGGTCTTTCAACTTATATGTCTTTCAGCTTTCATGTCCTTTCAGTCTATGTGTCTTTCAGCTTATATAAATCTCATTAGCTTAAATTACCTTTAATTCGAGGAAGAATTTTCTTTTTAGAGAGGAAGAATTGTAAAACCCGCAGTAATATCGAGTTTCTAATTCGAGGACGAATTATTTTTTTAGAGATGAAGAGTTGTAAAAACCCAAAAATTTGGTTTGTATTTTATTTTATTAAATTGAATATAACCTAAAGTTTAAATAATAAGCATTGATATTAAAACTTTGGTTATATAATACCCAAAAATAAGTTTTAGCAAAATTAATGATATAAGTAGTACTATAGGAAAATTAATAGAAATATTATTAGTGAGCAAATATGTTAGTAGTATTTTATACATACAATGAATCCAAAGCACCATCCATATCTTGTATTTACAAACTAACGACAATTTTGGATAATAGAACTAGAGGGTTTGACTAGTTACACTATAAATTGGAGCTGACAGAATAACATTTAAAACGTTTCCAAATTATCTAGCATTTCTTTCGCTTCAATTTCGTTGATTTCGGAAAACTAGTATACCATATTCATGTATAGACAGTTAACCCTACCAAGGCTCAATAACATTTCTTTAGAATAAAGAAACAAACAAGATCACCGTTAAAACATCAATCAAATGCAGTGCGGGTACAAGTTTGGTTCGGGTTGTGGTCCATGTTTCGGTTACGCTCGGTTCGTTGTTGGATTAAGATTTTGGTCGCAAGTCATAGTTTTGAGGTTGTCATGTTCGGGCTAAATTCGAGTCCGTGTGGGTATAAACAACTAGTCCGCGTTTTGATTCTTTAGCTGTCGTGCATGTTGGGGCTTTTAGATATGATCACATGTCGCAAGATCTTAGTAATTGTGTTCGAATCGGTGTCCGTTATTGTTGCAGTTCGACATATATCATTAGAGGTATTCATACGTTCAACCATAATTCAAATGCAGCATCATACATAAGATTTAAGTATTATATTAAAAAAATCTTGTTTTAAATTTTGATACAATGTTTCATATAAGGATAACTAGTTAAAACATGTTAGATATTCATTAAGGTTTCTTTCTTATACTAATTAAACTCATAGTGATATTAAATATGATTAGTTTTACAAAGACTGTCAACAATTCACACGTATTAAATAATTGTTTTAACCGACTATTATAATTACGTGTCGAGTTGGGTAAGTGAGAACTTGATGATTATACGTGTTGAAATTTTTAATAAGATTGGTCATGTCTAACATTTGTATACAAGACTACTAGTGATTCAAGTAAAGTGTTTTTTTAGTACTTCTAAATGAGAACTTGACTATTATTTATGTTCTAAAAATCTATTATTTTTGAAAAGTTACAATTTCTGGAAACATATTATTTTTAGAAAGTTACTAATTATGGAAATATCAAGTATATTATCACAGAAAATATGAACTACAATATCAAGAACTCACGAACCATGCCAGCTTAAGGAACAATCTAAAACAATTCATGAACAAGTATAACAAGTCAGAACCAGTAAATCAAGTCAAGAACAAGTAACTCATGTCATGCACAAACAACTTATTCATGTCCCTTTGTCATTAGAGTGCACGTGAAGTCAGAATAGGAGTTTCATCCGTTTTCTCTTCAGTCAGACTGGACACAAGGTACGGATTTTCCGTCCTTTCAGTAAGGACTTCCTTTCCTATGCATGATTAGGATTTCCCGTCTGCAGCCAATTGTTTTCCCTATTTATATGTTATAAGAATTATCATAAATCAGTTTTATAATTAAGTTAAATTGCCTGAGCCTTATATACAAGCATGACCAGTCAGTAGTACTAGTTACGGAGGTACCGTAACCATGACACTAGAGGCACCAGTGTCGTGACTCACATGCAGGAGAGTGATATCCTGCATCGTCCCACTCAGCTCAATTTGGCCATTTTATCAGGATTTTTAGTGGGGCGTATGGATGCATCCTAGGCTTATCAGTTTACAAGTTATCAGGGTGAATGTGGTGTGTGCTCTACATCCTTCACATTGGAGCTGATTCCTCCACCCAGCACATTATTTAGAGGTCACTCCTCTACAGTTATATAGAGGTCATCCCTCTACAGCATGACGAGGTCACCCCTCTAGTTATTCATGCACCATTGTTACAGCACATGACCTATATAAGCTCTGGCAATTAAAATACAGTAAATGCATGTTTTCATATGTAACAGATAACAATTTAGTTTTATTATTTATAAATCAGCCTTTACAGATTATACACAGATTTCCGCTGCAACTTTACGTATCAGTCTTACAGCTCCAGTATTTTATCATCTGTTTCATTTCAGTAATTCCTTATCATTCTTTATATCCGTTCACTGGGCGTTATGCTCAGCCGTAGTTCCTTTCATGTTCTAACGGCAGGTATACTAGGATGCTCTTAGGATTCTGAGAGCATGTGCATTGGATGGAAGCTATACAGACTTCTTACTTTATGCACTTCTTACATTATTCTGCCTATTTGGACATTGTTTAGTCCTTTCCTTCAGTATTTACTTTTTATGTTTTGATCTTATGTTTGGATTACTGATGTTTGATTCTGGTATTTCCTTTATGGTCAGTTAATGTTCTAGGACATTTACCTTATGCTTTGATGACACGCCATAAATACACGTAACAGTCCACTTATCCAAGTGGGGTGTTACAAAAATAAATATTTGAAAATTTGAAAATGGCATATTCTTTTTTGATTTGGAATATTCTTTCAGGATATTATATAATCAGATAAGACCTCCACCACTAAAGGACAAAAAGGGAGCAAAGTCTACTCTAGAGGTTCCCTAGTGCCTATGCGGTTCCTTATCGATAAGGAACCGCCGGCTGAGATAAGGAACCGCAGGCAGATATAGCCGTTGGCCCTTTGTCCTATAAATAGTGGACCATTCTCAGATTTTCTCTTCACCTCTATTGCACATATATTTCCAGATTCAAACATACTTCTTAAATCACTCAAATCCTTGATCATTTGATTGATTACTACTTGTTTAGAAGTGAATCTATCCCATCCATCCCTTCCTCTCCAAGTGCAAAGAGAAGAACACTATCCTTGTGAAGTGTTGAGTCCACCACCAAAGATCCTTTGAAGATCAAATCTTTTACATTTGTTGTTGTGTCATAGTTGTGAAGATCCAAGTAGTTGTGTCTATTTGGAAGTTGTGTATGTACTAAGTATAGTTGTGTAGATTGGTCCTAGGTACGATTAGGGCTCGACTTTTAGCTTAGAGTCGGAAATTGGTTAAGCAACGTGTACGGTTTTCTCCACCATAAGGAGCTTGTTGTGTAGTGAACTCTCGAGTAAGGAGTACTCGAGGAGTGGAGTAGGAACGAGGAGTGAGCTTCGTTGCCGAACCACTATAAATCCTTGGTGTTTGGTTTGATCTTTCTTTACCCTTAACTCTTTACATTCTTTATTCTTTGTGCATATACATTAGTTAGTATTAGTTTAGTTACACTATCATTGTTCATATTGTGCATAAGAAGATTTCACATATTTCCTCAAGCCTAAGTTTTTGAAAAAGGATTTTTTAAAAACCATCTTTTAACAAGTAAATATAAGAAACTATTCACCCCCCCCCCCCCCCTTTCAGTTTCTACAGATATGACCACAGATAAGCTTCCTGCGGACTCCATAGGTTTATATGAACAGTTCTTCAAATACTCCGGACTACGTGTCTCCTTCTCCTCATTCCTTCTTGCCGTAATAAAGTTTTTTGGAGTGAATATCTCTCAATTGGTGCCCCTAGGTGTAAACAGAGTTACTACCTTTGAGGTTTACTGCCTGAGTCTTTTCATCGAACCTTCTGTCACTCTCTTTCGTTTGTATAATAGGCTAAGTAGGCAAAGTCATTGGTACACCTTCGAAAAGCGTTCCGGAAAGAAGCTCGTAAGCAAATTTTTCAAGATGTTCTTACCGGTATGAAGAAATGGAAATTGGAATTCTTTTTTAAAGACCGACGAGCTATCTCGGATTACATGCCTTGGAGACATATGGACTCCGAAATAATTTTTGTTGTCCCCCAAGATGGGTATAGGGAAGAGGATGCTCTTTCTTTGGAGGAGGGAACAGTGCTCTTAAGTAACATTCTGGTTGGGCTTCTCTTTCGGTCTGGTTTGTCTCCTACCTGGGAATGTCCGAGATATGTGCCTAGTTTCGAGGATCCAGATGGGAATGGTATTGGCTTCCCCTTACATTTATGTACCGTCGATGTACGTTTATTTGTATTTCTGCATTTCTGGTGTTTATTTACCATTAAAAAAATTTATTGCAGCTCTCAGTATGTCCGAATATCTTCGCTTTCCTACCACTTCGGCTCGGATTGTTAAGGGCGACAACCTTACTGAAGCCAATAAAATCCCTCTTCGGATTACCAATGCTTTGAAGACCGGTGAGCCCTTACATCCTCCCACTACGGAACAGATAATTGCTGAGAACGAATGTGAAGCTGTAAAATTACTTCGTGAGAAGAAAAAGTAGTCAGCTCTTCGTGCGGCAGATAAGAAGAGGAAAGAAGCCGAAGAGGGTCCTAGGAAGGTTCCGGCTAAAAGAAAAGGTGATGAAAAAGGTGACTATTCTGCTCACAACAAGAATAAGGCGAAAAAGACCGATAAATCTAGCAGTGAACTACTCCGAAGTATGAAGAGAAAAACCGTGGATAAACCTGATGATTCTTCCGGATCTCGTCCGAAGAAAAATCGTACTGGTTCGGCCAATGATGTTGAGGGTGGAGATTCATCTTCTCATGGTAAGGTTATCAGTCCTATGCCTATTAGATCCGTAGATCTGAAACAGCTTTGCTTCAATGTTGTTGATGCTCAATCCAGCCCTTCTACTAAAGATATATCCCAAGGGAAGCCTTCCGTCGAAGAGACGAAAAAGGTTGTGTTGTCCAATTCAGACTCCGGCCAAGTTGATGCCTCAACCTAACACAAAGAGGATCCGAAAGATGACATGGACTTTCATACCTTTTCTCCCTTTAAAAATTATTATCTTGATGGGGTGAGCTCAAAGGGCGTGTTTACTTCGGATGGTGATGATGATGAACCTCCCCTTTGCCGGGATGGAAAAGACCCAGCTGAACCGAATCACATTATTTTTAGCTGTAAGTTTTCAACTTCCTGTGCCTTGTGTCTTTAGTTAGTTTCTTCTTCTCCTTATTCTTTATTGGCTTCATTTTTAAGGGTTTTTTCTGCTAACGGAGGTGACTTGGGTCCGGGAGGGAGGTATGTGTTGAATTGGCTCATATGTGCAAATAGCCGATTGGAAACACCTGCTGAATGCAAAGATCTTATGCTAAACATTGTGCCTCTGGCCCTTAGGCAAGAATTGAGCTCTTATCCCCCTCCCTTGCTTTGGACCGATGTTGGTTCCAACTTGCCCGAAGTACTATAGGGATGGTAGATTCGCTTTGGCAACTAGAGCAGGAACATGGAGATCAAGATGAGTTGTGTGATAAGTTTGAGAAATCTTAATCCTTGCTTAAAGCTTCCGAAGCCAAACTGTCCGAACAACTCAAAATCAACTCGGACTCTCCTCTTCCTTGAAGACTTCTGAAGATCTCCTCAAAGCCAAAGATTGTAAGTTGAACCTAGCTAATCGAGCCAAGTGGGAGCTGTCCGAGGAGCTTAAAGGTCGTGACATTCGTATTGCAGACCTGGAGGCGACTCTGGCTCGTCATAAATCCGAATTGGAAAGCTATGCCAAAAAGGCTGAGGCTTGAAAGGTTGAAGAAGAAAGGTTAAAAAGCAAACAAAACTCCTTCGAGACGGGACGCTACAATGCAGTCCGGCTTCTTCTTCCTTCCGTCGTCTCAAAGCTTTTGAACAGTCATGAGCATAAGGCAAGGATAACGGACTGTTTCAACATGGCCATTCAGGCGGGGTGGGCTGAAGGTATAAAGGTCTGGAGGTCTGATGAAGAAATGATGGAGATCGTCTCGTCCACCGAAGGTTTCGACCCTTATTGTGACAAGAATATGAATAAGATGGTTGATGATCTTCCTAACGTGCAATATCCCTTCATTTAAGAGGTTTCCTCCAGCTTCTGCCTTCCTATTGACCGAATCATGGAACTTGAACCGGAACCCGCTCCTGCTAAGATTGTTGAGCCCACTTTGGTTGATGATGAGGAGCCAAGGAATATCTCTCAAGAAGACAATCCTGCCATCTAGACTTATCTTTTTTTATGAACAATTCAATATTTGGTCTGTAATAAAATACTTTGATGTAATCGTGATGATACTTGTTTGGTTGGTGCTATCGGATATGCATTTTTGTATACCGCCTTTTGTATTCGGAATTATGGATGGTTTGTAACCTTTATTACCTACTTGTTTGTCTTATCACATATGACATAATTATCTTCCGTGATATGCTTAGCTTGCATTTTATGTTCCGGCATGTTCCTTTATGTATTGATGTATGACTTTCTTACCGAATTTTTCTTGTTTTGAGTAATAAATATCCGCGATGTATAGATGTATTATGAACAATCAATTAAATGAACTATCGGATAGGGTGTTTCGTTCCTGCCCTCGAGGGTCCTCCAGTACTTGTTTGTACTTATACTCAGTATGTATTTTTGTTTCGGCATGCGACGTGCTCCGAATAATACACATTTTATATATATATATATATGTAATGCAATTCTTACCTTGAATTGAAAGGAGTCAGAATTACCAAATTTCAATCAAACTTCATTTCTTTTAATGACGAAATGCTTATTAATATTGCCTTCCGGCTATCACTGTGATTCTTCCTTTAAATTGAAAGGAGAGAGGATTAGGTCATGTTTATCAAAATTGTATTTCGGCCAGCAATGTAATTCTTCCCTTGAATTGAAAGGAGAAAGAACTAAGTCATGTTTATCAAAATTGTATTTCGGCCAGCAATGTAATTCTTTCCTTGAATTGAAGGGAGAAAGAATTAAGTCATGTTTATTAAAATTGTATTTCGGCCAACAATGTAATTCTTACCTTGAATTGAAGGGAGAACGAATTAAGTCATGTTCATTAAAATTGCATTTCGGCTAATAATGCTTGGCTTATTTCCCATGCGTGAATGCTAGCATGGAGATTCATCTCATATGTTCCTTAATTACTTTAAATTTGAGACTAAATTGATTTACTCTTATAAGCGAGGTAAGCTTTTGATTAATGTAAACAAGAATTGTAATCTTTCCCTTCGGGAGGGAGTGAAGATCATTACATTAGGATAAAGGAAAAATATAGTCTAGGCTTATCCCTTGCCGGAGGGAAATGAAGCCGGTACATGATTTTAAAAAGGAAAACTACACATAACATATTCGAAGGTGCATAGCATGCCACATCCTTGGAACCTCTTTTCCCCTCATGGTGAGCAACTTGTATGAGCCACTTTGAAATGCTTCCTTAATACGATAGGGACCCTCCTATGTGGGTGCGAGCTTTCCCTCTTTTTCCACTCTACTAGACTCATTTTTCCGGAACACATAATCTCCTGGCCAGAATGTGACAGGCCTCACTTTTTTGTTGTAATACTGTTCCACCTTTTCTTTATATTTGGCTTCTCGGATAGCCGCCATTTCTCTTTTCTCTTGGAGCAAATCCAGGTTTATGCGAAGGGCATCATCATTTTCCTTTTCATTTATCATCATAGTCCGGTATGTGGGCATTCCTATCTCGGCTGGTATAACGGCCTCGAAACCATAAGTAAGGCTGAAAGGTGTTTCTCCATTGCTTTGCTTCAGTGACGTCCGGTGTGCCCACAACACATGTGGTAGCTCTTCTGCCCATCTGGATCTGTCTCTTCCTAGCCTTGTTTTGATCCCCTCCATGAGAGTCTTTTTGGCTCGTTCCACTAGACCATTTGCTTGTGGGTGAGCAACAGCCGTGTTGATCTGCTGGATTTCTAGGTCCGAACACCAACTCTTGAAAGGCTCATTGATGAATTGTTTAGCATTATCAGTCACGACTATCTTCGGAACACCGAACCGGCATACCACATTGTCCTAAAAGAACTTTATGACCTCCTTTTCCGGATATCTTGACCAGCGGCTTAACCTCTATCCATTTTGTAAAATAGTCTATGGCCACTATGACATATTTGACATTTCCTGATGATGCCGGTAATGGGCCTAAAATGTCCATTCCCAGTTGAAAAAATGGCCAAGGTGCCATGATATACTTCATTAGAGTTTTTGGTAACCTTGCGACTAGGGCATGCACTTGGCATGAATCACATTTTTGCAATTCCTCTCTAGCATCCATGTGCATTCTTGGCTAGTAGTATCCTGATCACAATGCTTGAGCCACTATGGATCTAGGTTTTAGATGCATGCTGCATGAGCCCATATGTATTTCTCTTAGTACATAGTTGGCTTGTAATGGTCCCACACACCGGAGCATTGGTTCCAAGTATCATTTTTTAAATAGTACTCTATCTATTACCTCGTATTGGTGGATCTTCAACCTTAGGCATATTGCTTCCTCCTAGTCTTCCGGCCATATCCCATCTTTCAAGCACTTTGTGATTGAAGTCATCCAATTGTCCTCTTCTTCTTCTACTATGGTGTTCACTTCTCCTCGGTCGATTGACCTCTCATTGAGCACTTCCACCAGCACTTCTTTTGTTAGTTGGTCGAATGTCATGGTTGCTAACTTTCTGAGCACATCTGCCTTTTGGAACTGTCTCCTTGGTATGTTATGGATTGAGAAGAATGAGAATTTTGTCACTATCGTTTTTGCTTCGGCTAGGTATTTTGTCATCCGGTCACAACTTGCTACGTATGTTCCGTTAATTTGGTTGGCTACCAGCTTTGAGTCTACCCGGACCTCTATCCTTGCTACCTTAATTTGATTTGCAATTCTCAAACCTGCTAACAGAACCTCATATTCTGCTTCATTGTTGGTACTTTCAAAATTTAGCCGCAATGCGTAGGTAAACTCTGTTCCAGATGGACTGATGAGCACTAAACCTGCTCCAGAACCTTGTGCACTTGAGGATCCATCGGTGTACAAAGTCCAAGTTTCTGTCTCATCCTTTTCTGGCTTTCGGACGGGCAGTTTGAAGAACTCTTCGGCAGATTGACCTATTGGAGCCTCTGTGAGGAAATCGGCTAATACATGTCCCTTGATCACGTTTTTGGGCTTGCACTCAATTTTGTATGCCCCCAACTCGATTGTGTATTTAGCCAACTATCTGGATGCATCCACTTTGCTTAGTATTTGTTTGATTGGTTGGTCCATAATCACATTTATTTCACGGCCTTCGAAGTACCTTCCGAGTCTCCTTGATGCTTTGAGTAATGTTAAGCCAACTTTTCCATTAGAGAATAATTCTTTTCCGCATCACTTAATGTTCGGCTAATGTAATGAATTGAGCATTGTCTCCCATTCCTTTTTGTCAACAACACCGCACTGATTGATTTTTGTGAAGTCGCTAGGTACATGTATAATGGTTCCTTTGGTCGAGGAGTAGTAAGAGTTGGTAGATTGATGATCAACTGCTTCATCTGCTGGAAAGCCTTCTCTGCTTATTGCGTCCATTTGTACTCATGCTTGTTTTCTTTTGTGATGTTCTTCAAAGTGTTGAAAAATGGAAGCGCTCGTTCGGCTGATCGAGCTAGGAATCGATTCAAATCGGCCAGCTTCCCGCTTAAAGATTGCATCTCCTTCCAAGTTTTTGGTGATTGGATGTCCGCAATAGCCCTAGTCTTCTTCGGATTCGCTCGGATTCCATTCGGAGTAATCATGTACCCAAGGAACTTTCCTTCCTCTACCCCGAACGAACACTTGACTGGATTTAGTTTCATATTGATCTGCCGAAGGTTGTCAAAAGTTTCCGCAATGTCTGAGAGTAAGGCTTTCTCGTCATTACTCTTGATGACCATGTCATCTATGTATGCTTCCAAGTTTCTTCCTATTTGTGACTGGAATACCGAATCCACCAGCCTTTGATATGTTGCTCCGCCATTCTTCAATCCGAATGACATCTTGGTATAACAAAAGGTTCATTGATCTGTATAGAAAGCTGTCTTCTCTTCGACTTTTTCTGACATTTGAATTTGATGATACCCTTTGTATGCATCCAAAAACTTTTGAAACGGGATTCCACCACAGACTCGATCTTTTCATCAATGTCCGGAGGTGAATAATAGTCTTTCGGACATGCTGAATTCAGGTTTTTAAAATCAACGCACATTCTCCATGATCTATCACTCTTCTTGACCATTACCGGATTGGATATGTATGTGGGGTACTTGACTGGTCTTACGATTCCTGCTTTCACCAAGTCCTCAACTTCTTTTGTTACTGCTTGACTCTTTTCGGCTCCTAGCATCCTGCGCTTTTGATATACTGGCTCTAGACTTTCATTAACATTCAAGCTATGCTGCATTATTCTTCGTGGTACTCGAGTCATGTCTGACGGTTCCCAAGCAAAAATGTCCAAGTTGTCTTTCAGAAGATTCTTTAGAGCTTCCTTACAAATCTTTGTCATTCCTCCTCCCACAATGGTAAGCTGATCCGGATATGCAGGGTTAAGCATTACCTCTTCCGTTGTGTTTGAAACCTGTTTCTCACCTTGCTCTTTGGCTAATAAAGTTGGGGCTTGATTTTTTGCCAACTGTCTACATTCCGATACAATAACTGACCGGGACGCAAGAGCTGCTACGCCTCTTGGGGTAGGAAATTTTATCATTGCTTGAATGGTTGAGGGAACGACTCTCAAGATCCGAATGCCTGGTCTTCCTATTATGGCATTGTATGGTGATGGAGCACTTATCACCACGAACTTCATGCGTGTTCGGCGAATTAAACCGTTCGATCCAAAACTCACTTCCAACTCAATCTTCCTGATTGGTTTGACAACTTTTCTGGCAAAACCAACCAAGTCCGTATGCGTTTGCCTTATGCTTTATTTGATGCTTGTGGGTAGCTTTTCGAAGCAATGGTCAAACATGATTTCGACCAAATCTCCTTCATCAACATAGATTCTCCTCACCAAGTATCCTCCTAGCTCCGCTTCTATTATTATCGGATCATCAGACATCTCGTCTTCTTCCAAAAAGGGAAAAGTTATGGGGACCTTCATCCATTCTTCAACTTCTCCTCTGGACTTTCTTTTCTCCCTATCCGTAATAGTTCGTATCATGATTACCTTATCCTGCTTGGGAGTCTCGTCCCTTCGGTTGTCTTGACCTCTTTGTCTTACGTCCCTTACCAAATGGTTCAGTTTTCCAGATTCTAGCGCCAACTCGATTTGTTTCCTCAGCTGGATGCAATCGTTAGTGTAATGGCCCTTATCTTGATGGTAATCACAATACCTATCCATGTTTCCACCTCGTGTTGGGTTATTCATCGGGTGAGGGGGGGGGGGGGGGGGGGGGGCAAACGCAATTGTGTTTCGGTCATCAAGATTTCTTTTAGGTTCTTTGTTAAGGAATTAATGCTCAAAAAAGTGTTGGCTTATGATAACTGTCGTTTCGGTTGAAGTTGTTTCAGTCGTAGTTATCATTTCGGTTGTAATTGTCATTTCGAGGTGGTGGGTATGGTGTCCGATAGTCCATGTTCCTGTTGTTATTCTGCAAATCTCTTCCCCTATATGCCTCTCGCCCATCATTCCTCCTATTGTTGTTCCAACCATTATACCTTTGACTGCGATCATCCCTTCTTTGGGTGGGAGGGTTGGGTTTTCTGTATTGCTCGAATCCTTCCCCTTTTGGTAATTCAGTGCTAGAAAATGCTTCTTCCGCTCGAACAAAGTCATCCAACCTTTCCATCATTTCGTCCACTGATTCAGGAGCCTTGTCCGAATATCTCTTTGCTAGTTCAGGGCTCTTGACTGAATCCATGAATGCCGAAATCTTCATGACTTTCGGAACTCCATGGATAAGACCAACTTCTACTGTCAATCTCTCCTTAAAGTCTGTGAGTGATTCATTTGCTTTCCTCACGATCTTGGTTATCTCGTGAGGGCCCTTATGACATAGCTTTCGGATCGAGTATCTCTTGGTAAATGCTTTCCTTAAGTCAGCCCATTCATCAATGTTGTCTGATTCTAAGCTTTCAAACCACCCTCTTGCTCCCCCTTCTTATGTCTGCTGGAACATTCTGCACCAAACCGTCATTGGCCACTCTCCGAAGTTGGCGGCTCCTGTAAAGCGGTTAAGATGATCTTCTGGATCTCCCGTACCTGTAGATTTGTAAATCTATGCTTATGATTCTAGAGAGAGAAAGAGATAGAAAGATGGTGGATTTCACACTTTAGAGAGAGAAAGTTAAAGTGAACTATGTGAAAATAATGAAAAACCACACCCTCTCCATCAAAGGAGAGGGTTTATATACCCAAGCCCTTGTCATGGGCTTGGGCTTACATTTGGCCGCCGGCCCATACATTTCATGGGCTCGGTTTTGGGCTTCGTTTAAGTAAATGCAAATGACTAAACTACGAGCTATTACACGAACTAATGTTGGAGTGACCGATCCTTCCTAATACGTAAAACGTATTTCCAACAATCTCCCCCTAAGGGAGGTCACTCCAAACAAGGGCGTTACCCAAGTTACAATGATAAAATAAACCTAGCATACTATGCTTGTCTTGAACTCGTAGTCTTCGTCTTTCTTTTTCTTTTCTTTTTCTGGTGAACATACTGATGTGATCTTTGATATCAATCTTGAGCATCAATCTCTTGCCTTGACCTCGTGCATCTATCACTTGTGATCTTCGCCTCTTCGTGACCTCACGTCCCACATACTTATGCCTTAGTAATTCTTGAAAGTTTCAGAGTTCGATACAGCGGAAGACTTAACTTTTAGGCTTTCTTGAATTAGATGAGGTATTAAGTGCATAAAGTATAAGCATGCGGGGACGACTTCTTCTCGGATTCCGCAACGCCACCGTCTTCAAATGCCGCAACATAAGTAGACACGAACGAAATGGCTTTGAACATTTCATTCTAAATCGGTAGCATTTTACCTCCGGTCGGTGAAGACCGTTGGACGATATTAGATATCGTACCCGTGACGGATAGTTTCAATTAAGTAACTTCCTGACAGGATTTCGCGGGTAAACCCGTTCTATTTATTCGACTGTCCAAAGCTGACTGCGAACATAAAGAGTGAATCATTTGGATAATAATATCCGCATGATTTGAAGCCGTCAATTCATGTTCCTGGAACAAGTGAAATTCAATTAAGAACCGCACCATCGTTGCTTTCCAGTTGTCACGAGCTTGATTTGTATAGAATCTTGCAAGTTACCTACCAAGTGCTGTTTGAGGTTAACACTAGAAGGATTTCCACTCATCACTGTGAACACTAAGGTATCACTCTGAGTGTTCTGGCAAGATCACTAAGATATTGCGTAGAGGCCTGGAACGTGTTTAAATTCAGCTAAGAATTAAACAGCTGTTGCTTTCCAGTTATCACAAGTTTGATTCATAAAGAATCGCACAAGTCACCTACCATGAGCTTTTTGATATTCGCTCAAGAAGGATTTCCATCTTCATTGTAAATACTTTCGTATTACTCGGATGTTCAGGCAAGATCATGAAGATTTTGCGTAGGACTCTTAAAATCTTTCTTACTTTTCATAGTGTGTGAAGAAGCAAGGAAATATGAGAGTGTGTCCTAATGAGATATTTGATGATCTCAAATGGCTCTAGACTCGATCGTGCATTTTAGATTTTAGTGATCGGAGGCTGGAGAGGAGTGCCACCTTTTCAATACCAATTTATTCGGAGTGAATAAATCAATAGATAACGTGTTGTCTCTGTGTGATTAAAACAAATATCTTTTAAGAGATATCTGAGTTAGCTGGGATGGGTTGTGCATTGCATCACTGGGTCCATGATGTCTGTCTTCAATATCAAGAATCATTAAAATGATCTCAATAGCATATGTATTGACCCGGTTTCTGCCTAAAGTTGTAAGGAGGGCTTCTTTCTTTACACCCTTTATCATTACAATTCTTTTTCATTCTTCAACCCCTTCAATGCTTACCAATACGTCATAACTAGCACCTTGTTGTGATTGTTCCAGTGCTAACTTAAGTACTTGGTCGGCATTCAGTTGCGTTCACAATCTTTCTCCAACTTTCCTAAGGACTACTATTTCTAGCTATGGAATGTCCTTGGGAAGACTCCTCCGGTTCTGGAAGAATCATAGGACTTAACCTATCCTACCATCCTTATGTCACCACAATCTTCATCATCGTGAAATAAATGGGTTTTGGGTAAGTATATGTCACCATGAAAATCCATTTTGATATGCAAATCCATTTTGCTCCCCCTTAACATATGCCACGATATTCGAAAACATTTCGCACATGTCGGGATGAGCCAGCACATTAAGTCAAACATTTGTGATAATATCCCATATTAAATCACATTTTCTCCCCCATATTAAAAATATTAACCCAATCGATGTTTTTAATATCAATTGATTTAATGAAGTTTTAACAAAGGTTTTGGGAAAAAAATGCAAGTCCGTTTTATCTTCATGATACCAAATGTATGAGATATGATATCGATATGTAGCATGATCACATAATCACCATATTAGAAAAGAATTGACAAGGTTGGACCTGATAGATGAGAACATCATATGATAAGATCAAATGGTTCTTGGCAGCATATGTTGGTCGCCTCGTCACGTCTGAAGTCATCTCTTGACACCACATGTACGATTGGTATTGTTGTCTTGACACCAACTTGTGAACTTGGCACGTTCGGCATCGAAGATTCTGAATGCTTGACAATTGCTCCCCCTCAATTGTTGACCCGTGTTCTATTGAAAGAGCTGTAGTCGTCGGTTGAGTAGTCGCATCGTCGAGGATGTAGATACCAAATGTAGATAGCTATGGTTGTAAAGATGATAACTTCATAAAAACAAGACTTCTCTTGTTTTAACAAATAAATGCACTGAAACGTACATATATTCGTGTTAGATCAAGTTATAAAGTAAACTTGATCCCTTACAAGGTGTTAAAGTAAACCTTGCCCGAGAAAATTAATTCCCGTTGTTAGCCAAAGCTTTCATAAGAAATACTTGACTTTAATGTGAAAACCGGGTTGTAGTCTGAAATAACTACAAGCCATTTAGGCATGTTTTATGAAATATTTACAACTTTTGTACGAACTCTATTTATGGTGCCGTGTCGATATTAATCAACATTTCTAAGGCCGTAAATATTATCGTACCAAAAGACATGCCTTTGAAAAATAAAGTAAAAATATTTTTGGATTTTTATGAATTTTTCAATATTTATGGTTTTTATATGGTTTTATATTTTTGTAATTTGCTTTTGTGGATAAAAATATAAATAATATATACAGATGATCACCAAGGATACGGAGAATAGTTTCACCAAGACTATTCTTTCGCTTCATCTGCTAGTTCCTTTAGAGTCTCAGGCGAGAAGGTTCTCATTCCTAGTTTGTCGGCCAAAAATTCAATTCGAGCGCGATCTAAAGCCTTCGTGAAAATATCCGCCAATTGATACTCAGATCGGACAAAGTAAAGCTCGATTACTCCATTTTCCACTTGCTCCTTGATGAAATGGTAGCGAATGTCAATATGCTTCGACCGGGAGAATTGAACATTGTTGCAGCATAAGGCAATTGCACTTTTGTTGTCGCAGTACATCGGAATCTTGTTGAAACCTAGACCATAGTCGGTTAATTGCGATCTCATCCAAAGAATTTGAGCACAGCAACCGGACATAGCTATGTATTCTGCTTCCGTACTTGAGATTGCAGCGCTTTTCTGCCTTTTCGATGCCCAACTGATTAGTCGATCTCCTAGTAGTTGCAAAGTTCCACTCGTGCTACGCCTGGTATCTTGACAACCCGCGTGATCCGCATCTGCATATGCCATTAGTGCAATAGAAGAGTCCTTCGAATACCAAAGTCCCCGATTAATGGTTCCTTTAAGATATCGAAAGATCCTTTTAACAGTAGCTAAGTGTAACTCAGTAGGCCTAGTTTGATACCTGGCACACATACATATAGCAAACTGAAGATCATGTCGACTGGCTGTGATATACAGAAGAGTACCGATCATTCCACGATAAAGTGTCGGATCAACGGCAACTCCATGAGGATCTGCATCAAGCTTAGTTCATTCCACCATTGGAGTATCCACGGGGTCGCAAGATTCCATCTTATACTTCTTTAGCGATTCAAGGGCATACTTGGATTGATTGATAAAGATGCCTCTGGGACTCTGAGATATCTGAAGACCTAAGAAGAATGATACCTTGCCCATCATTGACATCTTAAACTTGGAAGACATGAGTGTCCCAAACTCGTCGGATAAGGTTTGGGTCGTGGCTGCAAATATAATATCATCAACATATATTTGTACCATAATCATATCTTTACCTTGTTTCTGAATGAACAGCGTTGGATCCACCTTGCCTTTAGCGAAGCCTTGGGTAATGAGGAATTGTGACAAAAGATCATACCATGCGCGAGGAGCTTGCTTCAACCCATAGAGAGCCTTCTTAAGCTTGTACACATGATTAGGATAATTAGGATTCACAAAGCCATCCGGTTGTTGAACATAGACCTCTTCCTTGAGTTCACCATTAAGAAATGCCGTCTTCACATCCATCTGATAGACGACCATATTCATATGGGCTGCATAAGCGAGGAATAGTCTAATAGCTTCCAAACGGGCAACAGGTGCAAAGGATTCCATAAAGTCGATGCCCAATAATTGCTTGTATCCACGAGCTACTAGACGAGCTTTGTTCTTCAATATTCCGCCTAACTCATCGAGTTTCACCTTGTAAACCCATTTCAACGTGAGTAACTGCACTTGATCCGGACATGGGACAAGTTCCCAAACATCAAGACGTATGAATTCGTTAAGTTCTTCTTGCATAACTTCTATCCAACAGGATTGAGTAAAAGCTTGTTGCCATGTCTTAGGTTCAACTTCAGTGAGAAAAGCATCAAAGTGACAAAACAATGCACTTTCTTGTAACTGACTTCGTGTGGATACCGGACGATTAGGGTCACCAATAATAGAATCTATAGGATGATCCTTTGTCCACTTGCTGTCATGTTCACGAATCCATGGATTGGAGTAAACTGTAGAAGGAGCTTCCTCTGAGGTGGACGGCCCGACTTGATTAGGGTCGGGAATAGATACACCAAAGAATGGAAGTTCACGCATTTGAGCGAATTCCAAATCATGATCATCATCATCCTCTTCATCATCAATGGGCATGACGTGGGTAGTTGTTACATGTGTTGGTTGAGAATTACTGGTTGAAGGTATATCTTGACCAATTGTAGGTGCAGATGTATCTGATTGTGCTTCGGTTGCTGGAGCGACAACTTCGGTTACCGGAGCTATTACCTCAGGTTCTGGAGCAACAATAGTTGGAGGAGTAAAAAATTCATCAAAGAACGGTTGAAACAACGTATCCCATTCCTTCCTAGTAGGTGGTGTAAATGATGATGAAGTAGGGTTGTTTGGGACAAGACCAGAACTAATATTACTGGGTCCCATTTCATGAAGTGCGGGTTCAGAGCTGCTTTGCTCAGAAGCCATTGCTGTCAGCTCATCAAAATCAACATTCATAGTTTCAAGGATTTTGCGAGAGTTACGGTTGTAGATTCGGAATGCCTTCTTTGCGGGTGCGTAACCAATGAAAATACCAATATCAGCCTTTGGTTGAAGTTTTCCCAAATTGTCACCATCATTGTTTGGATAGCAAAGAGAACCAAATACATGAAGATAAGATAAATCTGGTACTTTTCCATGGAGAAGCTCATAAGGTGTTTTACCATGGCGTTTACGAATTAGTGACCGGTTTTGGGTGTACACTGCTGTAGATACTGCTTCTGCCCATAAAAACAATGGAGCCTTTGCGTAAATTAACATCGTCCGAGCAGCTTCCATAAGTGTGCGATTTCGCCTTTCAACGACACCATTTTGTTGTGGAGTGCGTGCAACGGATGTTTCATGAGATATGCCAACTTCTTCATAATAATCACGCAGAATTTGATTCACAAATTCGGTTCCATTATCTGTACGAATGCGTCGGACAGTAGTGTTGAGACGTACTTGAATCATCTTGAGAAATTTGATGATGAATTTAGGTGCCTCATTTTTTGCTTTAAGAAATTTCACCCATGTAAACCGAGAGTAATCATCGACAATGACGAGGATGTACTTTTTGCCACTAAGACTTTCAACACGCATTGGCCCACAAAGATCCATATGCAACAGATAAAGTTTCTCTTGGTTGGTGTCTTCAGTCTTGGGTTTGTAAGACTTCTTAGTGCTTTTCCCCATTGTACACGCGGAACACAAATGATCCTTGTGAAATGATAGTTTAGGAAGACCACGAACAAGTTCGTTTTTCGCCAAGTGATTAATAGCGTCAAAGTTAAGATGAGATAACCGTCGATGCCATAACCATGACTTAGTCTTCGATGCTTTGGAGAGAAGACATACGGGAGAGGCGGCCATCATGTCTTGTAGAGACAAAGTATACAAATTATTCCCTCGAGTACCTTTCAACAGATCAACCCCTTCCAAATTACGAATGAAGCAGGTATGCTCTCGAAAAGCAACTTCTAGGTTTGCATCACAAAATTGTCCCACAGAAAATAAGTTGTGACCGAGACCTTCCACGTAATACACTCTTGAAATTATAACATTCCCAATATGATATTCACCATAACCCATTATCTTTGCAATATGATCATTTCCAAATCGAACCGTACCAAGAAACTTGCTGACGAAATTTCTGAGCTGAGAGCGATCTCCGGTCATATGCTTGGAGCAACCAGAGTCCAAATACCAGAGAACAATTTGGACCACCTGTTTTCAATCACAACAGTAGACAATGCATTGGAAACTATTGGTTCCGGAGTGTTAGCAGATACAGATATGTTATTATCAGAATTGCTAACATTTTTGTTATCCTTAGATTTCCTGCATTTTCTAATGTGAGTTTTAGCATTTACAGGTTTTACTGTTCCAATTTTCTGAGGTTTTGGAGTATTAGCGGGCACTACAGTGGGAGTAGACCTATTTAAAGGGCACTTTGTTCCTACAGTAGTGTTGGTGTTCCTAGTTAAAGGACACGCTTGTGTTTTGGTAGCCTTGGTACTCCTAGTTAAAGGGCACGCTTTCTTCGCTGTAGTGGGAGTGATCCTAGTCAAAGGGCACATATTTCCTACTATAGTGAAAGTTCTACCAGTGGGGCGCCACATCCAGCCAACTTGGGTTAACACTTTCCCAGTCGGTTTCCATTCTAATCCATTTTTCTGGGCCTGCATCTCATTCACATGGTCAATAAGGCAAGAATCATGATGACTAGAAAACATACATTCATTGCAATTCCAACATTTTAAATTAGAATTCACAGTAGGCTTAGAACGCTGCACAACCGCAGAGCCTTTAGGTTTAGCTACATGATTCTTTTTATTTAAAACAGAAATAACATTCCTAGGATGGGCTTCTACTTTCTTCTTCACTTGACTACTAGATGGGGGCAAGATCCTATCATTCTTCTTGTTTCTCTTAAGCTTAGATCTTTGAGCCTTAGTAGTGGTGCTTACTCCTGTAGAAGGCAACACGGGAATATTAGAAGCTGGTTTTGATTCCGCCTTATCTTTAGTGACCAAAGTTTGAGATGGTTTAGTCCTAGGGCCCTTGTTAAGTGGTGTGACGGCTATAAGGGTTCTTTTGATTGCACTAGAGGACGATGCTGAGATGGTGGCTGCGTTATCGACAACATTCTTACCTTTTAGAGTTCGAAGTGTTTCCTTTAACTCAGCCAAGACCAGATTTTTATCACAAATTTGTTCCCTCAAATCAGATATTTCCACCGACTTTCGATTCAATTGTTCAATCAATGATTGATTCTGTGCAGTGGTATCAACACATGCGGGCTGTACTGAATCGAAGAGTCGTGTATTTTTCTGTTTTAAGTTATCAACTTTGGACAAAATCTTGGAAACTTGATTGTCTAGATCAAGTCTAAAACTCTCAGCGGCCTCAAGTACGTTCACACAGTTAAGCTCCTTAGATTTCTCTATTTCTATCGGCAAAGAGTTAGCAACTTTGTCACTTGGCTGACGCTGTTTTGATTGTAAATTCAATCGAAAATTCTTTTCAAAGTTTGCATCATCGATATTAACACCTTCGAATGACGTTTCAAAGATTTCTTGAATAAATTGTTGCTTGCATTCAAGCGAAATACAATGTGTTTGAATCTCATCAAAACGTTTTGAAAGCGAAGAATATGAATCTTGAAGCTTTAAAAATTCAGCGTCAGATTCGTGACAAGTACTATCTACCACAGTATCCACAGATTCAACATTATGCACAATAGAATCATTATCAACACTTGTATTCACACAGACAGAAACTATATCATGAGACATCACTTGATTCAGAAGTAGATCATTATGGCGTGAAACCCGTTCTATTTCAAGTAAACTGTTTTCATAAGCATCTTCCATTTCATTGAAAACACGTCTAACTTCTTCTATTTCCAAAAACAAATCTTGATCAATATTACGAAGACAAGCTTTAACATTCTTTACAAACGGAACAATTTCATCTCGAAACGCAGCTCTAGTGTGCTCAAAGTTCCATTCACCTTCCGTTATGGCCGTGGCCGTCGTACGTTCCAAAATGACCTTGTCAAAATCGGCTAAGTGTTGGTGAACCGTATTTAAGTTAACGGACGCCTTACTTACCGGTGGAATTAACTTCGTTAAATCCTTTTTGACGAGTGTAGGAGATGTACTAGGAAGGTTTTCATTTGACAAACTTTGGGGCACAAGAACTGTTAATTCTGCTAATTCCTTTTGTAAGCGAATGCGTGTCTTTTTCGAAAATTGATCCTTGTTATGTTGATCATAATCAATTGTATGGAATTTTGAAAGCATTTTAGAATGAGTTTCATCCCCAAGTGATTGTGTCTCCTCAGTACTACGAACAAAAGGTGCTTCTTTCGATTTGCCAATTATGGTCATATCATAAAGACCGGGAATATATTCCTGAGCTTGTCTTGCATAACCGGGATTAGGTGGTAAATCTTGAAGACGCTTAAGTTCGAATTCTTTAAATGATTTAGTTAAAAGATGAACCTTTTCTGTGGAAGCGTATTGTTTTAAAAGCTGTTGTTCTTTGAATTTAAGAAGTTTGGTAGCATTAATTTCCGATTCAACCTTTTTAGACTCGAGAGTTTCGAAATCCATTTTAAGTTTCTGAAAATCATTGACAACCGACTCTTTTTCTTTTAATTCATTGGAAAGATTAGCTTTTAATGATTCTATTTCTTTCAAGTGTTCAATCTTTTCAAAACGAAATTGGTCAAATTCAGAACATGTTATTTTCTCTGCTTGAGGGACCATTTCAAAAGCTTTGACCTTTTCTTTATGCAACGCAAGCTCAGCAGTTAGGGTGGAATTGGTATCTACGGATTGTCTGAGGGCCATATGCATTTGATCAATAATATGTTTAGGCACCATTACCAAATCATGTTGAGCATAAGATTCCATACCCGTCGTAGCATTTGGTTGAGGTTCACTCAAATGTGTTGGATTGGGTACCACTTTATTTGAGTTACTAGTTCCCGAATGCTGTTCGAGGTTGTCAGTTTCATGCCCAACTTGATGTTGGTTTTCATCAATATTATTAGATGTGGTTGGTACCTCACTGATGACATCAGAACCATAGTGAGAGAGATTAGCAACGAGAGCAGCTTGGGCAGAGTGAATATCATCACAATCCGAATCGTATGCATCAAGATCATCCGCTTGATAAGCTGCATTAGAAGTGGAAACAACTGCAATGCCTTCAGTATCTGCTGCCCCTGGGTCTGCAAGAAATGCTAACTCCTCTGAATCCAAAATCTTCCCTTTAGACTGAGCATCAACCAAATACATCTTCTCACGAAACCATGCATCATCCCTCCTCCTTTTCGGCTGAGTGCATTCCCTAGCCATATGACCTTGTCCTCGGCAATTGTAGCAAGTCACAACCTTCTTAGGACCAATAGGACTCCCATTTCCACTAGCTTGAGAATTCACAGCTTGATTGTTCCTAGTCCTTGTAGGAGGTCCATATGAATTTTGCCTTCCCTGAATAGGTTGCACCGTCACTTGACCATCTTGAACAGTGGCTTGTTGTCGAGGATTTGATGAGGTGCGGAGCTGATTGTTTGTTGGTGGAAATCCTCTAGTTGCAACAAGTTTTGACAAGTAGGCGGTGAGATGGTTTAAAACATCAGCTGGCGTATCATTTGGAGTAAAGACCGGTGCTTGGATTGGTGGAAGTTCATTAGAGTAGAAAGCTTGTGCTGGTTGTGCTTCAATTGGAAAATATCCTTGCTGAGGAGTATAGCCCAATGGAGAAGTGTTGGTTTGTGATGGTGATGTTTGATATGGTGGTTGCTGTTGAAAAGATTGTTGATGAACACTTTGTTGATATTCTTGTTGTGGCATCATTGGTGGTTGATAAGATGGTTGCTGTGGTTGCTGATAGATGTGTGGTGGTGGCTGCTGCAAGTATGATGGTTGTTGATAAGTATAAGCCATGTTTTGTTGAGAAGCATACATTGCAAGTGGATCATGAACTTGAGGTGTAGACAACCAAGCCTCGATCACATGGCATTCGTGTTGTTGAAGAAAAGCTTGAAGTTGATCCACATTGGTATTATGCAAGTCCTTAGCCAATTTAACATCCGTCACGTATTTTTTCCATTCTGGAGGAAGAGTGTTCAAATACTTGGTGTTCAATTGAAAGGTAGGAATTGCCATGCCATATATATTTAGCTCATTCAACAATAGGGTAAATCTCAGATAGTAGTCATTGAGAGTCTCCCCTGGCACATAGGCAAACTTATCAAAAGTATCATAAAGCTTACACTCTCGTTCTTGTTTAGTTAACGAGGTGCCTTGCATTAGAACACGAATTCTATCCCATAACTCTTTGGCAACTTTATGTTTGCTGACGAGTTTGTAGACATCTGGAGGAAGGGCTTGGAGAATGATGTTTGTAGCATACTTATCACATTTATCTTGAATCTTCATATCTCCAGTCAACTCACCCGTTGTGCGAGGACGAGTGGTCGTACCTTCCGTCACAGTACCATAATCTAATGGTCCATTGAGTACCGATGCCCAAATTAGATGTCCATTCTCCTTGTTCAACATATAAAGTTCCATACGAGAAGCCCATTCCTCATACATAGTCTTCACCAACATTGGTGGACGATTATCCGTACCCGAGAGGATGGACTTATCCGTAAGAGATGTATACTCCATTTCAATAAGTTAAGATTTACAAAGTTGATCGAACAATGAAATAAGGTTAAGTGTTTTTGTGTTGTTGTGAGTTATAATCGAGAAACAATGTTAAAATCCCCTAAAATATGTTCTCGATAAACCAAAAATTCCAAGTCAAAATTACACACGAAATTTTTTATGGAAAAAATTGTGATTATCGGAATGCCAGATCGAAATGTCAGATCGTAATACTAGATCGGAATGTCAGATCGTAAACCAGATCGGAATGTCAGATCGTAACACCAGATCGGAATGTCAGATCGTACTACCAGATCGGAATGTCAGATCGTAATACCAGATCGGAATATAGCCCTGTCGAAATGTTGTTGGTATCGGAATGTTCAGATCGCAAAGTGGCTGACAAAATTCGAGCAGAGTAACGACTTAAAATACTACCTTATACCCGTCGGAATCTCAGATCGCAATAGCTATCGGAATGATTCAGATCGGAATAAGTGATAAAAATCCCACGATCGCAATGTAGAAACCAAACCCTTTCCGATGGAAGGTTATTGCGATGGAAGCCCAAGTACAAATTGTACTTTCCGATGGATGTTTCTGCTTAAATTTCGGAATGATAGAACACAACCTTTTTGCACTTTTGATCCAAAAAATTGATGTTTTAATGAAAAACCAAGATACCAAGAACACTTTTAAGCATAAAATCCTATGTTGCACTACTTGATACTACGATCAAAGCAAAAAATTTTGAAGATTTCGGCAAAACACACTTATACTATACGAATTGTTTAGAAAACAATACGCAACACAAACACAAACCTATATTTCATCCCAAGCTCTTGATACCATTTGTAGATTTGTAAATCTATGCTTATGATTCTAGAGAGAGAAAGAGATAAAAAGATGGTGGATTTCACACTTTAGAGAGAGAAAGTTAAAGTGAACTATGTGAAAATAATGAAAAACCACACCCTCTCCATCAAAGGAGAGGGTTTATATACCCAAGCCCTTGTCATGGGCTTGGGCTTACATTTGGCCGCCGGCCCATACATTTCATGGGCTCGGTTTTGGGCTTCGTTTAAGTAAATGCAAATGACTAAACTACGAGCTATTACACGAACTAATGTTGGAGTGACCGATCCTTCCTAATACGTAAAACGTATTTCCAACAGTACCGTCGTATGTCTTGACATTAACCGACATCTTGTATTCGGGTCCGGCAAAGTCAATGATTCTTTGAGTGAGAGGAGATTTGACTGCTTCTTGAAAGGTTTCTTTAAATCCGCATCGGATAACACCTTCCCCTTACTATCTTAGTGCTACTGCTTCCTTCGTCTTCTTCATTGAAACTTAGACGGACTGGTGCTACAGCATTCTGGTTGTGTTCCTTGACTAGTGATCCCAAGGCCGAAATGTGTTGCTCAAGTTGCTCCCTTGTGAGATTCTGATTCTCCGGTGAGATCAAGTTGATGGGAAAATTAGGACCTATCGGAGTGACAAGAGGAGTAGGGCCTGCCATTCTAAGAAACTGGTAGATAGAATATCAAGTCCCACGAATGGCGCCAAATGTTCGTGCAATTTCTTGCAAGGGTCTGGAATGAGTAATCCTCCGGACTAGTCGAGGCTTGTCCTTCGGATATCCTGAAATCAAAGTAAACGCGTTAGTCTCGTCCGGGTGTGAAGACCCAGACCAAGCTCAGGCGTGAGAGTAAGTAAGGTGAAATGATCCAGAATGGATAAGTAAAAAGTATACAGTAAAACAATAATATTCTAAAGTAAAAACAGCTAGCTCAAACCTGAGTCTAAGTCTAAGGGGGGGGGGGGGGGGGGGGGGGGTATTTATACTGCTCGAACTTCCTGAAAATCCGGAAGGCCCAATGTGCCTTGGTCGGGGCCTTGTTGGTTTGTTTGGGGACAATCTTCGTGCATTTGGGAGAAATTGTCGTTTGACTCGCTTTAACTTTTGCTTCTTCCTTTGGGCCGAATACACGTTTCGGATCCGGGTTTCGGATATGGGTTTCAGATATGAGTCCGGTTCGAACTTATACACGAACAAAAACCATGTGATTTCTTATAAAAGATAATAATTTTGAAGACCATGTTTATCCATGACTTTCAACCAACCGATTGGAAGTACAAGCTATTAAATTTCACATATTAAATTCCAAAAAGTACAAAAGCACCAAAACTATTACCACGACCAGTTCGCTTGATGATTCTAGGTTGCTGCAACGATCTGTCCACGTGTCATAATCTTATTGGTTATCTATATTTCCATTTATCTAAGTTGGGTTTGTATGTAATGTAACAGAAAGTCAATATATTATCAAATAAAAAGTTTGGATAAGTAAACAAGATCTCGGATTCATGTTTATACAAAACTGTTATTAAACCCATCAACAATCTAGAAACAAAAATAATCAAAAGAACCAACCTGAGATTGAAGAGGTGTTCTTCGTGGTTTCTCAAGAAAGAATAGGACAAATAAGAAGATTGATATGACTGCTGATCTGCTATGATTTAGGTAATGAGGAGGAATATGAGTTATTGTTATGTTATTTATGTTAAGAGAAATGCTAAACTCACATAACATTTACAAAATAAAATCCACACAATGAGTTGTCATGTTTATGATTGGTTCAAAATATAAGATGGTTTGAAAAGTAAGAGAGATAACACCACATATTTACTTGCCACTTCATTGTGTGGATTTTATTTTGTAAGAATTATGTGGTTCTAGCACACCTCTTATGTTAAACTTGGGCTGATTGAATACAAAGTGGGCTAAATATGTTTGATAAATTTGATGGATAATATTTTGTCTTAAATTTGGTAAATAAACATTTTCCAAAATTATTTATATAACTTCAAATCTTTGTAAAACTTTAAATGATTAAAATAAATATAAAAGTATGTTGTATATTAGGTTGGGTTGGGTTGGGTTAGATTATAGATAAATGGTAAAAATGTTAAGTTTGGTTGTATGTATAGGTTAGGTATGTGAAAGAGTAAGAAAATAATATTTTAGTGATGGGTTGGGTTGGATTGGGTTGTGAATAAATGTAGTCGAAAAGTAGAGTCATTATTTGAGTTTCGGTTTCTACTCAAGTTATTTCAATTCTGACAGCCACTTTGCACATGAACTTTGCTTGTACTTTCGAAGTTCTAGTCTTTTATCAAGAACGTGAATTTTAGCATTTGTACATGAAAGGTACTCCGTATTTACTGTAATGTTTAGTACTTTTAATTTTTCTTGTTTGTCTTTTCTAAAATGTAACATAATTTTTTATAAGTTTATGTTTCATATTTTTTATTAATTTAACCGTTTTAGCTTTGAACTTAATTTAACAGTTTTATAAGTTTATCTTTCATATTTTTTATTAATTTAACAGTTTTAGCTTTGAACTTGTGAATTTTTTTTTTTGGTTTTGCTAATGACAGCCCTAAGGGTTGTGGTTAAAGGAATGCATTTCTTACAAACTTATTTATGGATCACTGTGATTGAATGTCAATTCCAAAAAACATGGATATAGTTCCTAAAAATCAGGATGCATAACAAAGCCTTAAATCTGATTGGTTGATTTTATATCTTACACTAAATTGTAGTAAAATGATCCTTCTTAAAGACAGCCCTAAGGGTTGTCATTAGCAAAACCCGTTTATATAAAATAATTAAGTTTTATAAATTAACTATTACATAAATTATAATTTTTTTTATAAAAAATACAACAATATATTATATTATTGATGTGTGGCTATAAATTATGGGAGCATAAAGTTGTCCGAGGTTTTATGTAAATCTTAGGGTTTCGCCACTTAAAAAAGATATAAAATAATGTTTTTAAAAAATTTTGTATTTGAACCAAACAACGAATTTAACTTATCATTGACTCGATACCCTCGCAACCCCTGATACCAAACAGGCCCTTAATACCAAATAGTATAAAAAATAAATACAATTAATAAGACATAAAAAAACTCATTAAATAGAGAAAAAAAAATCTTACAAATAAACAAAAATTCAAACCCATTCTTGAAAAAAACATCTTAAAATTCATAAAAAAATCCCAAAAATAAATACTTTTTTTAAGAGCCGTTAGATTCTCTAATATCCAAACACACATACATTTATTAACGTTAACTTTTTTTTGCCTTTATTTAAAACCAAACACAACCCCACTTTAATTTCATAAAAAAAAACTAGCCGTTACACACACCTTCAATGGCAGCAACAGATATTCAATCCCCATCTCAAGATCCCACTTTTAAGGTCTGATCTTTATCAAAGTAGTCATCTTTATTCGTTACCAAACAAACCCGTAAATCTTTTTTCTTTTTTTTTTTTGGTTTTCAGGGAGCGATGGTTAGCCCGGTTTCGGATAAGCAGTTCTGGAGTGTTTTGAGGAACCGGATTGATACGCTTTTGGAGAATCAAAAGGGAAAGGTTTTGGTAAGTGGGTTTGGAAGGGTTTTGGTTGGTTTTGTGTTTTGATTAGGGTTTTTTCAGGGTTTTGAGGTTTTGAGATTTGGGGTTTTTGTGTTTTGTAGGATGGTGATGGGAGGGATCGTGTGAAGCGGTTGAAAGAGGATTCGATGTTGTTGTTGAGAGGGTTTGATTCGGTTTCTAGTTCGTTGACTCAGCTTTCGAGTAATCTTGATCATGCACTTCAGGTAGGTTAGCTTGATTCTTGCGAATTATGTTGTTTTTGTATTTAAGCATCTTTTTGAATGATTGATTTTGAGTTTTCAAAGCTAAGATACATTATTTAGGAGGTGTTGAGAATTGCTTATTAGGAGGTGTTGAGAATTGCTTATTAGGGGAGGTTTAGGACTGCTTATCTGCTTTGAAAATCTTGTGGAGCTTAATTACATTAAAAGAGGGTTGATAGATAGTTCTACCCAAACACTTGATGCTGCTTATGTACTTGAAAAATAAGCAGATCGGCACTTATGTAGTTATGTCACAAACACCCTCTTAGATTCGCTTAGGGATGAGCACGGTACCGGTCCCGTACCAATTAGTGGTACCGATTTTTTCCCAAGCATAAACTAGTGGTACCGGTACCGGGAAATCGGCTTTTTCCTCTTTTTTTCGGAAATTTCCCGATTTGGTACGTGTCCGTACCGAATTAGTGGTCCCGATTTTCTTTTCACCTTACTTCATAGTCCTGGTACCGTACCAAACGGGATTCGGGTACCGGGAATCGGTACGGTTTCGGGATTTGTGTCGAAATGCTCATCCCTAGATTCGCTTAGTATATCATACTGCATTTTGTAAAGGCTGACAGTTCTGAGTGTGATTATCTGAAACAACTTTTGAGGGTGTTGGGGCTTACCTATTCAGATTGCTTATTTGATTATTAGGTGGTGAAATAAGCATTTTTTAGGGTGTATTGCCAGTCCAAAGTGATTGTATGAACATTTGAGTGAAATCGGCTGTTTTAAATAATTGCTCAATCTAAATAGCATAAACAGATTTGGATAGTTGAGAGTTGCTTATGTCAAATGGCATAAGCTGTTTTAATAAGTAGTTACAAAAATGAGGACGAGAGTTGCTTATCACACACATTACATCTTGCTTCTCACGAGTTAGTAACTGACATATAGCAAAGAGAGTATTACATATGTGGTTTTAGAGAAAAAAAGGATCCATTGCTTAAGCACTTTAACAATAAAAACGTTGGTGTTTCCTTTCCCAAACACCCCTAATACTAATATGTACTGACATCCTACCAAAGTATTTCATTATTAGACAAGCTTTTGATCATTTTTGTTTTGTCATGGAATTCTGATTCAACACACAAGTTACTAAACTTAAAAAAACGTGTATTTCAAGTCCTGTCTCTTTATTGTTTATCAAAAATTAGGACTGTTGATAGATTTTGTCGCCCAAAACATGTACTGCAGAACCTAAGCAGGTTCAGAAAAATGTACTTTTTGCGGCTTAATCATTGTTTGCCAGTCTTCCTTTTTAACTACTTACAAAGTTTACTTCCTTCAAACAAAATAAAGGAGTTAAAACTAGTTTATTTTCTGTTTACTAATGTTTACTTGAATGGCCTATTTGATTTTAGGGAGCAAAAGATCTTGCGAGACCACCAACATTATCTGATGTTCTTCATAGTTCTTTACAAGAAGCAAAAACTAATCAAGATACATCGAACGAAGATGAACAAAAGGAAGAAGATGATCAGGGTTTGGATTCTAACAAGCGAGGGATGAAACGAAAGCTTGATCCTGAAGAGCTTTCTGAAGAAATCCGTGAAAGCTCAAAAGAATTTGGGAAACTCAATAGAGCCAAAAATGTTAGTTAACCGTCTTAAAAGTTGTACAAAATGAAAACTTTTTTTTCTAATTTCTAATGTTTATATTTCCTATCTCAGATTGCAATATCCATGGCGAAGAAAGCAGGATTCTTGGCTAGAGAAATGAAATCCATGAAATCAGATCTTTGTTTTGTGCAAGAAAGATGCGGTATTCTTGAAGAGGAAAATCGGCGACTTCGTGATGGTTTCATTAAAGGTGTTCCACCAGAGGAAGACGATCTGGTATGCTTTTATACACAGGCATTACCTGAAAAAACATTACAGTAGGTGACTACACTGATGGGTCGGGGAACTGGTTTGCGTTTAAACTTTACATTCTTAAGGCGTGCTTGGTTACAACCTATTTTAACCCATTAATTAGTATTTGGGTCGAAAATGACAGCCATCTGTAATTTCTAGTGCATCTTGAAAACTAAGCAGAAATTCTAATATATAACAAACATTTTTTGATGATTGTGTAGGTGAGGCTTCAGCTAGAGGCATTGTTAGCCGAAAAGTCAAGACTAGCAAACGACAATGCTAATTTAACTCGTGAAAACCAGTGTCTCCGACAGCTTGTGGAGTATCATCAGCTAACATCCCGGCACGAAGAGGACGATGTGCTGGAGGAAGATTATGAAAGTGTGCTTAAAGGTGTGTGTTTGGACTTCTCGTCCCCACCACCAAGTATAGCCGAGGATCTCGCTGGAGAGGAGGATAACGGTGTCTTAGAACTACCAGAAGCAGTCTGTTTAAATAACCGTTATGACGAGGAGT
This sequence comes from Glebionis coronaria, assembly GCA_025667525.1. Classification (NCBI taxonomy): domain Eukaryota; kingdom Viridiplantae; phylum Streptophyta; class Magnoliopsida; order Asterales; family Asteraceae; genus Glebionis; species Glebionis coronaria. The sequence continues at coordinate 555,244,569 of CM046879.1, forward strand.
GTTAGAAGATTAGGTTGTTGCTTGTAACAATGACCAAAAACTGTAATTCTCTTGAAATTCTGGTTATAATTTGTAAAAGATGATGATGGAATTAAATATTCTTTTAAAGCTCATAATGTGTTGATCATACGACTATCAGTTTGGGAGGCTTAAACTAAGTTTTATAAACGACCATTCAAGTGTTTAGCAAGTATTATTGGGCTTAAAACTCAGTATGAAGTAGACAAGCTAAGTACTGAGATGGAATTTTAAAGTTAGTGCAACACAAACTGCACGAAAAGCTTCGGGGTTAATCAAACAAGATGACTGATAATGAACGAGAAGTTGTTACTGATCGAGAGCTCGTACAAAGAAAGACTTCAGATAAGGAAAATATAGGTTTGAAACGAGACTTGGAGAACATGGATTCACAGACTATCCGTGATGCTTAGTTCTCGAGTTTTGAATGAAAGGAAATGGAAAAGGAAAGGAAAAAGAAAAGAAAAGTAAGTGTAATTTATGTGTTCATAAAAGAAAGAGAAAGGAAATTAATCATAATCATGTTTTTAAGTAAGAGGAAAAGGAAAGGAAGTTGTTTAAGTTACATAAATGCCCTTTAGTTGTTAGTATTAACTAAAGTTGTCAAGATCTCGATCTTGATATTAGGATCTTACGATTTTACGATACTGCAAAGCAAAAACGATCCGGATCTTACGTAGGATCTTTGCATGCTTAAGATCTTATAGGATCTCGATCTTGATCATAGGATCTTAGGATCTACTACGATCCAATCTTACTTTTTCTCGAACGACAAACTAAAAAGTTACAAATTTATAGTTCTATTTTGTATAATCTAAAAAACAACATGTAAATCTTCTTATATATTTCATAATCATAATTTAGGATCACAATTTTATGAAATATTCGTATAATTTTGTGTTTACGATGTATATTAATTTGTAAATTTGTAAAATATTGCAAATACTACTAAGAAAATTACATTATAGTAGGATCTTACGATCCTGATCCTACTTTACGATCTCGATCTTGCAAAGACGAAAACGATCCTAAGTAAGATCCCGATCTTGAAAACCTTGGTATTAAGTATTTTAAAAAGGGTATATTAGTCTTTAAACAACATTAACTTAAGTTCTAATTTCTTTTCTTTCCCTTTCCTCCCAAAAATGGGTGGAAGATATTTCAAGAAAAGTTCCTCTTTATTTCCTTTCCAATTCCCTTTCTTTTACTAAAAAATAACTAGAGAACATAAAAATCATTCCATTTCCTTTCCTTTTCCTTCATACACCAACTCGAGAACACAGTGTAAAGGATTCACAGTTTATGTGAAGGTGTTATGTTTTACAGTATTTGTGTAATATAAAGCATACTAATATGTTATGATCAATGTTTTCAAACCCGCTTTTTAAATTAACTTGTTAAAGTTATTAGGTTCGAGTCAATTCGAGTTAACCCGATTTTTAAAAAAGTATTTTTTTTATATTTTTAATAATCAACAAAAACTATATATAAAAACTATAAAAAATTTCGTATATTGAAGAAATAAATTGTTTATTAACCAATATAGTATGTAAAAATAAAATTCCGTTGCAAATACGTAATATTTACATGTTTTTTTAAGAACTCGAAAAAATTGAAATTCGGTCGGGTCTCGAGAACCGGGTTGACCCGGGTCACCCTAAACCCAATGGGTCTAACCGGGTTTCGAAAATGTGAGACCCGGGTTAATATGACCCATTTTTTTTTGTCGGAACCAAGTCAACCGATTGACACGATCGACTCGACCCAAGTCTGAAAACATTGCTAACGATACCTATGGTAATGTGGTATGTGTGGGTTTAAGTCATGCTTATTTATTTTACATATAAAGCATAAGATATTTAAAATTGCTAACCATACCGTGATGGTTTGTTTCCTATGGATATTCGGAGACCGTCTTTTGGTGTGAAGCTTCTTGAGGGAGCTGTTAGTAGAGACGCCAATTTTATTAGAGGGATGGCCATGAGGAGAGCCACGAATGCAATTGATTTGATGAGCCTTCTTCCATAGTTACATGACCCGCAGAGTGAGCTCCTTTTACTTCGATCATGCATGGGTATTTCCAAACTCTTTTTAAGGACTTGTCAACCTGTACACATGGACGATGCGGCCTTGTTTTTTGATAAGGGTTTGCGTGGGTCAATTGAGAACATAGTGGTTTGTGGAGGGCCATTCTTTGGAGACTTACAGTGGCGACTTACTTCTTTACCCATTCGTCTTGGTAGTTTGGGTTTATACTCGGTAAAAGAGGCCTCCTCATATGCTTTTGTGGCCTCGAGGGCCCAATCTTGGGTGTTACAAGATCACATTTTACGTGACAGTGGCGTATGTGGTATGGATGATGATTATGCTTCTGCTTTAGCTTGTCTACGTGATAAGATTCCAAGCTTTGATTTTAGTTGTTTCACTAATAAGGATATCGCCCCCTCTAAAACCCAATAAACATTGGCGACTACCCTTTTTAGTGAAATGGTCAAGGATATGGAGGTCCACTTTGACATGACTTTGAGGCAGAAAGCGGTTTTTGAGTGTTTACGCGCGTCACATGCTCAGGATTTCCTACTAGCTATCCTTATAGACGGGCTTGGTCAACATATGTCACCAGTGGAATACCGTTCTATTCTTAAGTATCGCCTCATGATCCCATTACTTCCGGTTGATACAATGTGTCATGTTTGTCGCAAGGCATGTTTGGATTCTTTTGGGGAACATGCGGTTCATTGTAAAGAGCTCCCGGGCTTCAAGTATCGACACGATATGGTTAGAGACGTTCTTTTTTACATATGTAGGCGTGCTGGTATCTCCGCCAAGAAAGAAGCATCTGTGAACTTTTTGACTGATCCAGTAGATGGAAGATCCACACTCAGATCGGCGGACATTCTGGTTTTTGGATGGGTTGGAGGAAAACATGTGTGTGTGGATCTGACTGAGGTTTCTCCTCTTGTAGGGATGAGTAGCCGGGGTTTTACAGCGGGCCAGGCTGCTTTGAAAGCCGCCTCATGCAAAGTGACAAAACACGAAAAAGCATGCATTGAAAATCAACACGTGCTTATTCCTTTCGCATTTGATACCTTCGGTTTTCTTGCACCTAAAGTGGTGGAGCTTCTGAAGAGAGTTCAACGCGTTATGAATAGCAACGTTATTACACCTAAATCCACAAATGTGATTTTACTAAAATTAGCTTTACAATTCAAAAAGGGCTTGCTACGCAGCTTGTTGCTCGCTTGCCTTCTACAGCTATGTAATTAAACTTTTAATGATTTAATATCATCATTCCGTAATATGTAACATAAAGGAACGAGAAAAAGTTGATGTAAAAAAACATATAAAAATAATTTAATACTCATATTAAAACTAATTAATACATAATAATTAATACACACTTTAAAATAAAATTAATTAAGTACTAATGAATGTATAACTAATACACCTCATTTCTTAAAAATACAATTTTATATTCACATTATACAAAAATTAAAACAATACATCTATAAAAGCATATATTTGTTATTTACCTAAATCATAAGAGCGCCGTAAAAATAATTTAAAATAAGTTTTGAAGTTTTTTTAAAATAAACTTAACCACAAAAGCAAAAACGCTCTTTTTGATAAAAAAAATCATGACAACTTTTTGAACACAAACGATGCAAAAGTGCAAAGTGTGCTAGTCTAATGATAATAAATTAATAATAATGTATATAGTTATATCTACCCAATATTTTTAACATGTATATTTTCTTTACATTATAAGCACTTTCTTATTTATATCTTTTATATACGTGAGACAAGTTCAATGTTAAAAATATAAACATGTTCATAACAAATATACTTTAATGTAAGATGATATTTGCAATTTGTTAACCTATAAAAAAGTACTTGTAAACTTTAACATGACATTTCTATAAAAAAAACTAAAACTTTTATTTACTTATTGAGATGTGCAGTTTATTATATATATATGACATATAACATTACAAACTACCATTTTTTATGAACACAACATCGTATCAATATTTCGTAAATTTTAAATTAATTAATTTGATATTATCCATCATTTTTTAAAGTTACTCAAATCTAATATATTTCGCTATTATAAATGTTTGAAAAAACATAAAATTGAAATTAGTTTCGTCGAAAATTTTATTGCATGGTTCCGTCGTGACAACGCACGGATACATATTACGGAGTAGTAGTTTATTATAAATATTACGGAGTATGAGACAATTTAATATTATCTTGCAAAAATTGATGTTATTAGTTTAATACTGTAGGAAACATTTTCCAACAAATACTTCATTCGTCCTAATTTACTTGTCTATTTTTTATTTTTCAAGTTTTTTTTAATAACTTTGACTTTAAATTAAAAAAGTTGTGTTATGCAATACTTGATAAAAAGTATATAAATGAATTGAGTTTTAAATGTATTTTTATTAATATAATTTTTATCAAATATAATATAATACAAAAATTTTAATTTATAGTTAAAATTGAGGAACAAAAATTTGAAAAATTTAAAGTAAATAAATAAATTAAGATGAAGAAAGTAGTATTTTTTTTCTGTCCCAAAATTACAGTAATTTCTAAAGTTACAAATTAATAAAATTGATGTTTATTATTTTCAAACATTAGGCATTCATTTCTAAAAATAAATAAATAATGCAAATTAAATTTATCTTATTAAAGTAATATTTCAAACAATAAAAAATTATAAATTAATTAATTAAAAATAAATATTTTTATTAAATTACTTATTTTTTATCGATAAAATACAGTAACTATTAAACAATAAAAATATAAGTTAAAAGTATCTAATATTTCTTCAAATACTTTTCAACTTACTTTAAAATTTAAAGATCTCACTTTAACAAAATACAAACCCACAAGATCCAATCCAACCACTAAAAAAGTCTCCTTAGATCCACTTTTAAATATAAAATTTATAAAAAAGACACTTTTTAATATTTTAATGAGTAAATTGCATAAATCGTCCCTAAAGTTTAGTCAAATTGCATGTTTCGTCATAAATATTATAAAAGTGCAAAGATCATCCTTGTGGGAAAACTTTAATGCAAGCATCGTCCTTATGAGGAAAATTATTAGGACGAAACCTGCAAAATAGCCAAAACTTTTGGGACGAAACCTGCAAAATGACAAAACATTAAGGATAAAAATTTATGAAATAATTTGATTTTAGAACGATATGAGCACTTTTAAAATATTTAGGACGAAACATGTAAAATGACCAAACTTAAAGGACTATTTATGCAATTCTCTCTATTTTAATTACTTAAAAAAACATAATAATCCAACATGTGAATAAATAAATATCAATAAATAAAGGCGGGAATTAAAATGAAATTAAAAAAAAAAGAAAAAAAGATAAGAACACTCATCACCTCCACAAACCCAAAGATAAAACACACACACTAAAAAACACCTTCAAAAACACACAGACAAAACACATGTTCCCCGTCATCTTCTTCATTTCGTAAACCTGCAAACCCTAGAAACCCTAACAATGGCATCTCTCCATTACCACACTCTCCCCCTCTCCAACCACCACGGCCACCACCGTCTCACCTCCCTCACCAAACCCTTTTCCTCCCACCGTCCGCCGTCCCTTCCTCGCCGTAATTCCATCACCTGCACCCTCTCAAACTCAAATTCCGTCCCAAAACAGCCTCCCAAGACATTATTCCCAGGTGGGTATAAACGGCCTGAGATTCGGGTGCCGAACGTGGTGTTGGAAGTGGAGTGTGGGGAGGTGGTTGGTGATAAGGAGAGGGTGGTTAAGGTTGTTGATGAGGCGGTTAGGGAGGTTGTTGGGGTTGTTGTGTTGAAAAGTGGCGGTGATGGGAGTGGGAGTGGGAGAGCGATGTATGATGCTGCGTGTTTGTTGAAAGGGGTTATTCGGGATCGGGCGTATTTGTTGGTTGATGAACGAGTTGATGTTGCGACTGCTGTTAATGCTAGCGGCGTTGTTCTTTCTGATCAAGGTTTGTTAGTTGTTTTCGTGGATTTTAGGTTGTGTTTGAATTCGTACATATAAAACGGGTGAGGTTTTCGCCTTTTAGGACTTTAGGTTACCCGTGACTCAGATGTACACGGCCTATCTATCTCGTGTCCGTTTCTGAACCTTTTGCCTTGACTCCCTAATACCTTGTGGGTCGAAGCTAAATTTTATGTCGGGGGTTCAAAACAAAAAATAGGAACAATTTTATATAATATCAGTGTATTCAAAACGATTATTAATGCTGTATTGTTCAAATAAATTGTTTTCACGTTTTTTAGTGGTAAAGTTGTCCTTCTTCAAAAAGTACTAAAGATAGGACGGTTATCTCTGTGTGCTTTTTTGTCCGACGACAATTATTTTTGGATGGAAGGGGTAAATTTAGAGTGAATAAGATATTCTTTTAGCGTAGGTGTTTAAATTGTTTTCGTGACATAGCAACACCAATTTTGAATTTACCAAAATACCTCTGCCACATCAGCAAATGCTCATAGGCACAATTTAAAGTACGGCAAATGTTCTGGTGATGAGTACTAGAATAGGTTACTCATCCTAGTTTTGATCAAGGTTTGTTTCATGTTTGATCAAGGTTACTAATCCTAGTTCGAGTCTCGGTTTGTGCTCACTCTGATTTGTGCCCCGCTAGGCCTGAAGAGTTCCCCAAGCTATTTCTTGTGGGGTAGACAATGGCGGGTGCCAAAAAGGCACTTGGGGTCATGGTGTCCCCACCAATCTGCACCTTTTTGTGGACAATGGCGGGTGTTTAAATTAGTTAATTTTGTGGGCTTATGTGCTCATTTGAGGTTTTAAAAGCGCCTGTAAGCTCATTTTTTTCGGGTTACAAAGCTAATGAACATGAGCTTATGGATTTGGCTTAAATTGATGCTTGTAAGCTCAGAAAAGTGGGTTTACAAGCTTTTTTCAATACAGATAAGCTGATAATTCCGCAATATAAACTAATCCAAACACCCCCTTGGTAAACTTTTGGATATGATTTTGGATCTAAGGGGTGGTTGGATGCTGGGTTGTTAGGTAATTGGTTGTGTAATTGTAGGGGTAATTTGGTAATTTTACGTTTATGTTGAATCATTGAGGATCACTTTTTTAATTGCGTTTATGGACTTGATTAAAGTATGATTACGTTGACTTTTAGAGTGTGATTAGATGTTGGACCATTAGATATTAGGCTGTGTAAATCTAGGGGGTTCTTAAATACTGTAATTCGTTTAATAATTTTACGTTTACACCAGTGAGCACTTACTTATTGCACCCAGTTTGACTTTAAGAGGTTGATTGGCATCGCCATTTTGAATGTGTTGATTAGACTTAACAAAATGAACCACGCGAGATAGTGTTTGGATGTGCTTCTGCATGAGATAGGCTGATAGCGAGTTAGCTTATGAGTTAATGGGGTGTTTTTGGATATGTGTTCAAATGATTTTTTAGTTGAGGTTTTGTTTGAAGTGATTATCGTCAATGAGAAACACATATGAAAACACATATGAAGTTACTAAGAAAACTAATAAGCAAGATAAATGTAAATTACCATCGTATCCCTATCTTGAAGCCACAAATTAATCATTCTTAAGTTCAATAATCACTACCAAAACACACACACACACACACAACTCTCAAACACCACTCAAAGTACGATTGAGTAATTTTGTTATCCGGATAGCATGCTTATGTATTCTATGACTGGAACAGGTTTACCTGCCATTGTTGCAAGGAATACGATTATGGATTCAAAATCAGACTCGGTATTTCTTCCATTGGTTGGAAGAAAGGTGCAAAGTTCAGACGCTGCTATGACCGACTCTAGCTTTGAAGGTGCTGATTTTCTAATCTATGACATCAATAAAGAAGAAAACATAGAGGAATTCTCTGCCTCGGTAATCAGCAAGATCAAAATTCCAACTTTTGTGACTATTGATTCCGTTGACGAAGATAAATTACTCAAAGACATGTCGTATGTGTTGCAATCTGGTGCAAGTGGTTTAGTTGTTTCACTGGAGGGTTTGAAGCTGTTAGGAAAAGATGCTTTAAACATGATATATAGCATGCAGGCATCAGATAAAAGAATGGAAGCTTTAAATGACGGTTTGGAGTTGGATAAGTCAAACGGGTTTACAGGATTTGTCAACTTATTGGATCGAGAAGTAGAGCTGATAGAAACCGAGAGATCGCTGCTGCTTGAAGCTATTGATGTTATCCAGAGAGCTTCACCTCTGGTGATCTTTTAATCTTAAAATTTGGTAGCTAATCCTTTTACTCTGGTAAAAATGTACAGGTGGCAAGATGGGTGGTTTGAATAATGGGTCATAACCGGGTTTGAGTTGAAAGATGAAACATGTCATACGAGTCAAAACTGGCATGGTTGCCCCGCAAATGCTTTTTGTGTCTATCTTCATATAAGAAGTCATAATAGTTCATTATGGCCACAAAAACAATATAGAAATAACAATAATCTAAGTTTTATATAAAGCAATATAGGAGGTTGTATGCCAGCAATTTTGGCGACTTAAATGCAATCTTTAGGTAATTATGTTCATATGCGTATTCGTCCTATTTGATCCATTTGAGTTAAATAATTAGCCCATGTCGACCCATTCAGAAATCGTAAATAAATGGACCTACATTGCCACCTGTACTGAAAAGGTTTAACTTCCGGTTTGAATTTTCTCCTGATACCCGGATTGGTTTTTGTATCAGATGGAGGAAGTTTCGCTTCTCAATGATGCTGTTTTGCACCTCAGTGAGCCTTTCTTACTGGTTATAGTGGTAATTGTGCGCTGAACTTCAACAACTTCTGGTTTCGGCGGTTGTACATTGGTATTAGCTCTTAATTTCAAATGATTTTCCTGTATATATATTACAAAAGCACTTTTAAATGACTTTAATGTTTACGTAGATGCTAGTCTAAAGCGAGAATTTGTACATTGAGCAAATTTTTTTTTGGGTCAATCTCAGAGTTCTGCTGTGATGCGTGCATAGCGTCCTTCCAAATCATGAATATTAAATGAACCTTGAGGTCAACATTATAATTTGAAACCAAGTTGGTTAATGTGCAGGTTGTAAAACATGTAAAGGATTGTAAAAGTTCTAGGACGGCCCAAAATGAATTGGCTTGACCCCCCACCACTTCTTTTGTTCATATCATCTTTTTCCATGAATAATCATCTGATTCCATTTGTACAAATTGCAGTAATCACTTTGAAAACGCACAACCAAACTCCCATTAGTGTTATAAGCATGTGTTGTAACTTTGCACTAAATATACAATAATTAATACTCATATATAAGATCTTTATAGTAACTATTTATTCACATGAAATACCAAATTTTCTTATCAAAAGATGTCCAATGCTACGACTCTTCATGATTTTCTATTTTTGTTCCCTTGAATCATGATTTTCTAATGCATTTAAGTTCGCAGGGCGAGTTCAATTCTGGGAAATCAACGTTTATAAACGCTCTTCTTGGAAGAAAGTACCTAAAAGACGGAGTTGTTCCTACGACAAACGAGATAACATTTTTACGCTATTCTGAACTTGATTCTGATGAACAGCAACGTTGTGAAAGGCACCCAGATGGCCAATATATATGTTATATACCTGCACCAATACTTGAGCATGTGAGTAGTTATATCCAGTTATGAACCCATTTTCGTTCCATTGCTTTGGATGAGTAAATTATCTCCCACATCTTAGAATTTTGTGTAGCCACCGGTTATAAGCTACTGGTAACTTCTGTTATTCCTAAATTGTTTATTTTTTTTGTGTAACAGATGATCATTGTTGACACACCAGGAACCAATGTGATTCTTCAAAGACAACAGCGCCTGACCGAAGAATTTGTGCCTCGAGCAGATTTGCTTCTTTTTGTTATTTCTGCAGATCGTCCATTGACTGAAAGTGAGGTATAATATCCGTTGTTCATGTGACATTATCATGGTCATTGATCTGGCCATGTATTCAGATGACTCCTATAATCATATAGATGATTATTGAACTCTAATGGTGCTTTTCAGGTTGCTTTTTTGCGCTATACACAGCAATGGAAGAAAAAGGTCGTGTTTGTACTGAACAAATCTGATATATACCAAACTCCCGCCGAGGTTTGATCATACTTCCCTTCAGTCTTGCTCTTTTTTGTGTGGGGGGTGGGGGGGGGGGGGGGGGGGGGGGGTGGGGGGGTGGGGGGGTGTAGATGGGTTGAAAGATTGGTAATTTAGTTTTGTAGTGTCTGAAAAGACCCGTTTCTTTACTGGCCGAAACAATTAGACTTACAGAAGCAGATAGAGTCTGCAAGATTGCTGATTCATGACTTTTTAGGTCAAGTTACCTGACTACCCCTAACGTCAATTATTTTTATGTCTAAATGGTATTCTTTATAGTCATAATAGTCGCCAAAAGAATGAACATCCTTGGTAAACTGGTTCTTTGGTTTAAAGTCAAGGTGACAATTTCACCCATTTACTAAGAATAGCTCGGTATGGGTGGTGTTTTTTTCTCAGACAGACAAATAAAAAAATTAGCTAATCGGGGAAAAGGTCAAAACTAATTGAAAGTAGCCCAAACTCTATTATATCTTTTAGCAATAGAGCTTTAACAATCTTTAATATGTCAACTATCTTTAAAGTGGTGCGGGTAAACCTAATCTGATCCGTCATGTTTTGATTGCGACTCATCCTGCCCAGCAACTTCTCTTACGACTTCTAATTACAGGTTATTCTTGGGTTTGTAACTTTGTCTAGTTTAAATGCAGCTTGAAGAAGCGATTGGATTTATTAAAGAGAACACACAGAAGGTGTTGAGTACTGAAGTACCATTGTTTCCTGTATCTGCACGATCTGCACTTAAACGAAAGTTGTCGACTATATCCGATACTGGAGAAGAACATAAAGAGTTCATGGGAGACGACTCTTATTGGGAGACAACTAGCTTCTATGAGCTCGAGAAGTTTTTATACAGCTTCTTAGACAGGTCAACAAGCACAGGAACTGAAAGAATGAAACTTAAACTTGAAACACCTATTGCAATTGCTGAGCAACTGCTTTCTGCATCACAAAAGATTGTGGAACGAGATTGCCAACAGGCCAAAAACGATTTGATTTCAATAAACGAGCTAATAAGTAGTGTAAAAGACTATACATACAAGATGGAAACCGAAAGCCTATCGTGGAAGAAACAAGCTTTGTCACTGGTATGATAAATACATAACTGGATATATATTTTGTTAAGAAAATACATTTTTAGATTTAACAAGTTATCTTTTTTGTTGTGTTAAAATGCAGATAGATAAAACACAATCACGTGTTGTGGATCTTATTGTGTCAACTCTTCGCTTATCAAATCTTGATATTGTTGCCTCGTATGTTTTTAGAGGAGGTAACAAGGCCCCGATGCCTGCTGCTGAAAGTGTTAGAAACGATGTCCTTGGTCCAGCAATATCGGATTCACAAGTAAGCGAACAAATCGTTGGTAATAGTTAAGTGTCAAACATGGGCAGCTTGGATGATAGGTTAAAAAAGTACTGTAGTTTTTATACATATCAGGTTGGGTTGACTAGACGTACCTATTCTCTAAAGGGATAATGTATACTTATCTCAGAAATAAGTTTCTGCAAGGTTATTACACGCTTCTCTAAATCTAGTTATTTTGACCCTAATGAGAATATCAGATTAATAATCGGTTTTACTCAAACGTTCGAAACTAATGAAGCCGTAATTATGCTTATTAGCAGATTTAGACACCCATGCTTTCACCTTAGATGTATGTCATACTTTCAGAGGTGACAGTTTAAATCCATTTACTTATATTAGGGATTATCTGGGTTATATTTTATCTCTATGGCTTCCATTGGGTTAAACGGGTAAATAGTCGTTTGAACTATACTTAAATCCACAAATGTCTTCTGAATCGTTATATTAAGATTCGTTGCCCTACTAGCTCATTATATAAATGTACTGTCCATGCTTGTGCATATTATCTTAGGCATTGCCTTCTGTCCAAATTTATTGATCACCTGTTTTGTTAAAAATGTTCTCGGGCAGAAATTACTAGGGGACTATGTTGCATGGCTTCAATCAAGTAATGCCCGGGAAGTAACACTTTATGAGGAAACTTTTGAGAAAAGATGGGCTTCATTTATAGACTCACGCAGCCGATATATGTCAGAGACTCGCAACTTGGTTGAGAGAAAAAATGAGTTCAGTATAGAAGTAGTACAGGACTTCAGTGCTGCTGCCGCTTCCAAGCTATTTGAGCAAGAAATTCGTGAAGTGGTGAGCTAGATCTACTAACTACGTATTATATTATTGCATGTGTTAAGTTGAAACGGTTTAGTTGTTGATTCAATAAGTCTGACGAATTGTGCTACATGTCATAAAGAGGTGTTTTAAGACAAGTGAAACCAGTTCAAGTCGGGTTAAGTTGATCTGCCAACACTTATTTTGAGTTGATAAATTATTAGCATAGTAGTTATGACTAAAAAGAACTTAAAACACTTGCAGGACTTAAGAGGTTGTATGCACATTTTATTTATGTTATTTTTATGTGAAGGTATACGGATAATCATGTGAATATTAAGATAGGCTTGTATAGCAAATTTGATCACATCTTATGTTAGGCTTGCTGTATCGTGTATCATCATATTGCAAGTGGTTGCTTATCAGCCTATTTTTTCTGTTGCAGTTCTTAGGGACCTTTGGCGGAATAGGAACAGCCAGTTTGTTAGCATCACTGTTAACATCAGTGCTTCCAACCACTTTAGAAGATCTTCTTGCTCTTGGTATTTGCTCTGCTGGCGGGTAATAGATCTTGCTACCGTGTCAGTATATTCCGTTACTGTCATTCATATGATATTCCCACTTTTAGAAATCAAAATTCTCAAAACTTCTTTGGTCAGGTCAACTGAACCAAAACAGTGAAACACAGTGTCAAAAAATGACCCTTTTTTGGTATCTAATTTGACCTCTCTGTCTGACAGTTACATAGCGGTTGCGAATTTCCCAGTTCGTAGACAAAAAGTGGTTGATAAAGTAAAAAGGACAGCTGATAGTTTAGCACGCAAACTCGAAGAAGCAATGCAGAGAGATCTTTTGGAGACAACCGAGTCTCTTGAAAACTACGTTAAGTTTGTGGGTAAGCCTTACCAAGATTTGGCACAAAGTAGATTAGACGAACTTGTGAAGATTCAAGGTGAATTGACAAAAATGGAGGAAAGAGTTAAAGCGTTACAGATTGAAGTTCAAAATCTGCGTATGTCATAAATAGGATGAACTTATAGCTTGAAAATCATTCATATAAATCATAGATGGACATCTTGTCTGTTGTATGGCCTTGTGTATTGTAAATGGAACTTTGGTATAAGCTAATAAATTTTATTGATTTTTACTGTGATTTTCCAATAAGCATAAGTTTTCTTGATCGAGAGTGGGATGACTGGGAAGTTGGGAACTATGATAGATATAGTTTGGATTAAGTTTTACAAAGTGTTAACCTAGTACAATGTCCCAGTTTCTAAAACATTAACCCATGCTGCGAATCATTATATAAGCTTTATCTGTGAGCGTGTATCGATCTTCATTCCTCAACATATAACAAAGCGATTTTTACATCTAGACTATCGAGTAAACCATGAACTATGACATATCAGTACTAAGTGACGCAACGTCAACCAGGGACAGTTGCATTTCCAAAAATCTGAGATTTCTTAAACAAACTAGCACAGTAGCACTATGCCGCAAAAATCTGAGATTTATTAAACGAACTAGCAATGCGCTGCAATAATCTATAGGTATCGCGAGACCAACCTTAATTTTGTCACTGACGCCACCTAGATAAATACTTGTTGTGTCAAGTAATATCAATTGTCACAAATCATACACGCCTAAATGTCACATGTTAACCAAATCATACATGCTTGAAACCAAGTGAGCTAACTCAGTTGGTCACCAAAGGTAACCTTGAGAAGTTATTATTAAAGAGTTCTCAAGTTCGAGTCTCACTAAATACCTTCAAGGATTCGACCAATTAGATGTTAATGTGAGCTCGAATCACTAACTACTAACTCATGATTAAAAAAAAATCATACGTGCAATGTCAAGCATTAATTTTTTTTTTCTCTTTTTCATTTTAAACGTTTTAGTCTTTTAGACCTTTATAATTTTGATAGTTTGTAATTTCGATAGTTTGTAATTCTTTTTCATTCCTTTTCCTTCTCTTTTCTTCCTTATGTGACACTCCAAAACAAAACGTTGTCTTTATTTCACTTATTTTTTTTTTACCGTTGACCAAATCAATTTGATCGATTTTCTCAAATCAAACAGGCTAGTGACCGATTAACACTAAAACGTCGTGTTAAACGTCAATTTCATCATTTTTTCTAAGAGAGAATTGCATTGATCGCCTTTAAGGTTTGGCTATTTTGCATATTCCGTCCCAAATACTTTAAAAGTGCATATATCATCTTAAAATATAAGTATTTTGAAAATTATCGTTCTTAGATACAACTAGAAAGTGCAGGTCTCGTCCTTAGATACAACATACAACTTAAAGTGCATGTTTCGTCTCAAATATTTTGTAATAATTTGATTTTGAAATAATATTGTATTTTCAAAGTATTTGAGACGAAACAAGGTTAAACAATTAATTAAACTAGGCCCAACAACCTTCTTGGGCCTTGGGCCTTGGCTCATCACTCTTAAATTAAAAAAAGCCCAAACCCATTTGCATCACACACACACACTCACCGGAGTTTACTTACACACACCATGCTCCTCAGGTTAGCTCGCCGGTCACTCACCGCCGTCCGTCACTTCACAGCAGCAGCAGCAACACTACCAGAATCCACGTCATCACAACCTCCACGTGTCACGACCAGGAACACCGGAGGTAGAGACACGTTAGGCAGAAGACTGTTGAGCCTAGTATACACGAAACGAAGTGCAGTTATAGCAGTTAAGAAATGGAAAGAAGAAGGACACGTAGTGCAGAAATATGAAATGAACCGTATTGTTCGGGAGCTTAGGAAACTCAAACGTTACAAACATGCCCTTGAGGTACTATTTTTTTTTTTTTATTTCTTTGAATTGAATGAGATAGTAGGGCGACTAGTGGGCGCTGAACATCGACGAAGTATGACCGGGTGCACAAATTTTTTAACCGTAATATATACGAGTTAAAATTTACTATTTTATTTGTAAGTATTTAAACTAAATAAGACTAGAAACACATTTTGATGAACCGGGTGCATTTAAGATGCATTTAGGAAAAATCAAGGTTTTTTTTCAATAATTAACACTATACCGAAAGAATCCTTAGGTGTCCCGGGCATCTACGGGACACCCCTGGCTCCGTCCCTCGCGCTGAAGCACACCTAACTTTATTCACTTGTTAGTTATGAGCTGTTTGGTTAAGCTTATGAATTGGGCTTATATATATGTTGCTTATAAACGTTTGTTAAGTGCTTAGTTAAAATGAAAAAAATATATATAAATAAAAGGATGTAATTATGAAACGATGAGATAAAAGTCTTTTTATATAATATTCTTATATAAGCCACAAATTTTTGGCTTACCAAACCCCCCCTTATATAAGCTCGTAAGCCCACTTATGTAAGCTTAACCAAACACTTGATTTTGGCTTATAAGCTTATATAAGCTAATAAGCCCATTATGTAAGCTAAAACAAACACCCCCTAAGTAAAATCTTGTGTATTTTGCATTTTGAGCGAATGCGAAATAATCACTTTTAGGTATAGGTGAACTGATTATAGGCATTTTTACATGATATGTTACTTGCGCCTAAACTGTACCACTATTATTAGGTAGCATTTAGGATTTTCGCTCGATTCTACACTTGTTGATTTTGTGAAATCAATACTTTGCTTGAGGTGAGTTTATAAGCCCGCTTAAACTATTTATACTTGTTTTACAAATATCGGGGGTGAGATATTTGCTTTGTATTATAAATAGATATTTGCATTTAAACTATTACTGTACTTGATTACGAATTAGCCAAGTACATAGTGTCCCCCTATGCACGTTATCATGAACTGTTAATTACTTTGTGAGCGCGAATGTCGTGAATAGATCTATTGGGAGCGACTTCCCTTACCGTTGGGGTACTGCAACAAGACCCAAAAGATACACCAGGAAGCCTTCAGAATTTGGCTCGTGACATCTCGAATAATAAGATGATTAGATATTTGATAAACAATGCTAAAGCACCCTCATAGAAGACGGCTTTCACATGCTTTTGAGTAAAGAGAAATGGCCTTCTAGCACCTCTCCCGTAGGTCGAGTGGTTTCCTGAGCCATAGGTGTGGGAATCAATCCAATCCATTGTCTCATTGCCAATTAGAGTAGAAGTCTTCTTTAGACTGGGGTAATGGCAATCATTTCTAACTGTTTGAAATTACAATACGCATATAAGGGCTCCGCGGGATTGGGTATGTTGTTGTATACCAGAGGACAGAGGTTTTAATAAGTAATCCCAAACACCCCATTAGGGTCTAGTAATTAGTTTTTGCTTAGCAGTTTAGTCATATAGGATTCGTTGCTACAAAAATGCTAGTATTGGTTATTTTTTGTAATTTTGATAAGCAGTTTAGTCATATCGGAACATTTTAAATATTTACAACATCTGATCCTGACTCATGATCGCATATCTTATAGTCAGTTAGTCACTCCTAATACATACTGCCAAACAAAATGGAAGAATTTAGAGTTGACTTTGCAACTAATTTGAATGACTAGGTTTAACATGCCCGAACCACAATGCCACAATGTTAGCAGATGAGCTATACAGTTGAAAAAAAGTTTATGTTACCAGCTATTGCCATTTGCCTGTTTTAACACCATTGAAGTGTATTTGTAATCGTGAGTATGATCGTCCAAATAAGACTAAAAGGAGAATAAGGTTTATATGCGAATCTCTAGTATGATTATTCAATTGGATGGAAAAATGGAAGGGAGGTTGAGTTCGGCCCGACCCAATACTGGACTGCTGCACATTGTTTAACCATTTTGTCACGGAAGACAGTAGTTGTGAGTTGTGACCCATGAAGTGTGGATGAGAAGATATTGATAAATAGGAAGTTTCACAAATCATCAGACTGCATGATAATAAGCTACTATAGTGAACAGAGTTGAAGTATGAGTACATGGTATAGGTGGAAAATTGGCCGCGTTTTCGGGTTGGGTAATGGGAACCAGTTTAACTTTTTAGGGCGGGTCAAAATTGAGGTAACCTGGTCAACCTGACCCTCTGAAAGTTCAAATTTCTATTCTTCCTGTTGCATTTTACTAGTAGTAAAATATAAAAGAACATATGTACTAGAAGGCACTAAAAGACCATGTATATGCTTTTGGGGACATTAAAAGAGTTCGACTTGTTCCTTTTCCCCTTAGCTATAAAATCTTACCTCAAATCGACCATTATCACCTAAACGGGTGGACTTGACCACCTCTACTATCTGAACTATTAAAATTAATTACTTGTTGTATAGATATAGTTACCTTGTAATTTACATCAACTAAAAGTAATTTGGTTATTCTTCAGATTTGTGAATGGATGACAATGCAACAAGATATTAAACTATTAGAAGGCGATTACGCGGTCCATTTAGATCTAATCTCAAAAATTCGCGGCATAAACAGTGCCGAGAAGTTTTTTGTAGATCTCCCTGATCAAATGAAAGGCCAACTAACATGTACATCCCTTTTACACAACTACGTCCAACATAAAGATACAACAAAAGCCGAAGCTTTGATGGAAAAAATGAAAGAATGCAATTTCCTAAAATACCCTCTTCCCTTTAACCACATGATGACACTCTACATCTCAAATGGGCAGTTCGAAAAGGTCCCGGAATTACTTCATGAGTTAAAGAAAAAGACTTCACCTGATATCGTTACTTACAATCTATTGTTAACTGCATGTAGCTCACGGGGTGATACCGGTGACTTAATTACCGCAGAAAAGATTTTTCTTGAGCTTAAGAAGACGAAGGTGGATCCCGATTGGGTAACGTTTAGTCTTTTAACGAGTATCTATATTAAAAATTCACGGTTTGAAGATGCGTTATTGAGTGTTAAAGAGATGGAAAAACGTGTTTCACGAAAAATCCGCTTTGGATATTGTTCGGTTATTAGTCTTTACGCGGGGCTCGGGAAAACAGAAGATGTTCATCGGATATGGAAAAAGATGAAATCACTTTTTCGTAAATTAAATGATGCAGAATATAATTGTATGATATCGTCGTTGATAAAACTTGATGCGTTGGAAGAAGCGGAAAATTTGTATACAGAATGGGAATCGGTTTCTGTGACCGGCGATACGCGGATCCCGAATTTGATCCTGGCAGGTTACATTAACAGACATGAAATGACAATGGCGGAAATGTTTTTTCATAAACGGATGTTGGATAAAAACATTGTCCCGAGTTACACATCATGGGAGCTTCTAACATATGGTTATTTACATAGAAAAGAATTGAATAAAGTTTTAGAATGTTTTAAGAAAGCGATAAGCTCGGTCAAGAAGTGGGACCCGAATGAAAAATTTGTCCAAGAAGTGTATAAATTGCTTGAAGAGTGTGGTAACACAGAAGGTGCAGAAGAAGTTTTATCGACACTTCGTAAGGCGGGTTATGTGACTACGGATGTATATAACTTGGTTCTTAAAACGTACGTCAAAGCGGGTAAAATGCCTTTAATCGTAGCTGAGCGGATGAAGAAGGACAAAGTTGTGTTGAATGACGA
Source organism: Glebionis coronaria (assembly GCA_025667525.1). Lineage (NCBI taxonomy): Eukaryota > Viridiplantae > Streptophyta > Magnoliopsida > Asterales > Asteraceae > Glebionis > Glebionis coronaria. The sequence goes on from CM046879.1 coordinate 555,263,384, forward strand.
AACACGTGAACTCATCAAGGTAACTAGTAAAATGTGTATTAGTGAAGTTTCGTCGCATCTTTTATAAGAATATAGGATTATTTGTAGCTGTATTTTTTAACCCAGGTTACAATTTTTTTTCCCTTAAATTGTAGTCCACAACTCCACATTGGTGATATTAGTATCCAAAGAAATATTTTTGTTAATTTTTCGTCTGTAACTTTGTGTAGTTAGATTCAATTTGATACATCATAGTTTCATACTTTCATACATGTGAAGTGTGTTTGTGACAATCTGTTAATTCTTCAGCTCAAGACTAGTTTCATTTTGTAATGATGTTACATGATTTACTTTCCATTCATGGTGGTGACTGATATAGAGTTGGTTTCCTAGTACATCGGAGTAGTACAATACTACAACAATGTACCAAATCCTGCTGGAGCGGGCTACGGAGTGGTTTCCTTGTAAGCTATCTACAAACCACACATACCATCAGCTGGCGCCAAGGATTTTTTTTCTTTTTAAATAATAAAATTGGGTATTTGTGGACCTATTATATCCCTTTGGCACAACTTTTTCTCGTGCCAACCACTCCTCGTAAATGTGGCGCCAGGTGCCAAAACTCCAAAATCTTACTTGTCAGTTTTGATACCACTTTTTGAAGAGGGGGACACCTATGCTAACTTGTTTGAAGAGTGGACACCCTAGGCTTTATAAACCATAAACCGATCCTATATTTGGCCGATGTGAGATCATAACAGCTTGGTGCACTGTTAAAGGGTAACTCTGGTGGAAAAGATGTCACGTAAAGTTAACTGACTACTTTCATGTTATTTTTCGATTATGATTTTAAGCAGAACATTCGGGTATATGTTTAGCAAAACCTCCAAAATTTTAACTGCTACAAATTATCGACGACCACCAAGGCTAATCCATTGGAAATATAATGAATTTTATTTTAATTTAATTCAATATATTTTTATGAATTTTTAAATTAATAAAATGTAACTCTAAAGGCTTGTTTACTTTGTTAAGTGGTGTCATATAAGCCTCTTAATTAGGCTCTTAGGCTATGTTTGGCAATAAGCAAAATGGAGCGTTTTGGAGCGGTAAGCGATAAGTAATTTAACCAAAAAGTTTGTTTGGTAATGAAGCGACAAGCGTTTTGTAGAGTTTAGATTTTACACAACTACTCCAAATTAAAATGCTTCTTTTTGAAGCGTTTGCAAGCAAGATGAAGCGTTTTGGTAAAAATTTACATATATACCCTCATAATTATATTAATTTAATATGCTTACGTCCATTTTTGTAAATTTACAGTTTATAGCATCTGCTTACTGCTACGTTTACCAAACACTTTTTTAGCAAAGTGTTTCTGCTTACAGCTTACTGCTAACTGCTTCTGCTTACTGCTACTGCTACTGCTTACTGCTTCGTGTCACAAAACATACACTTCGTGGGAAGACAGAATTTTTTTATTTGAGTGTGGAACAAATGATTGAAAAGGATTTGAGCCCACAACTCTTCCCACTAAGAGGCACAACAAAGAAAAAAACACCTCCTAAGTCATTAAACAATTTCATGAAAATATAATTTACAGAAACCTCAAGGCCCGACCTATTTCGTAAGGGTATAAATAAACTAAACCGTTCGGTAAGGTTTGTTTATACTTGTTTTTTTTATTCGATGAATGAACATAAACAAGAGCCATGTTCTATGGTTTATATCGTTTATGTTCGTTAACATTCCATTATGAGTTCATCAAAAAAATTTTGTGTTCATTTATTTGTTTAATTTCATATATCATATCATTTAATTCTATACCTTTATATGTTTAAGCAAAAAAAATGACATTTATAAAATAAAATGTTACACATAATTTGATATTTTTTCCATTCTAAAATTATTATCCTAAAAAAAAAACAAATAGTTTAAGAAAAATACATTTATTACAAAATTAATTCTGATAAAATAATAATTTTACCATTAACTAATTAATTTAAACTTTGTAGTGATAAATCCAAGCAAAGATAATATAGTAACTTGATTAAAATTTCTTTTCTATTATTAATAGTGGACAATTAAATTGAGACATATCAAAAAAGAAAACATAGACAATAATATTAGGACGGAGAGAGTATATTTTATGTATTTTTTATTAATGTTTAATCGTTTACGTTTGTTTAAAGTTTATTAAATTTTTTAATAAATGACAATAAACGAATTTGAACAACTCATTTCTTTAATAAACGAGCGTGAATAAAAAAATTCGTCTGTTTAAACATTCGTATTCGTTTATTTATTTGATTAAAATTAAACGAACGAAATAAACAAAGCTTAGTTCGTGTTGGTCCTGGTATCCGAAACCTAAAAATGTAAAATTACAAAATTGAAAATTGAACTAGTTTCTAGAGCTTGCTAAAAAAAAACCAGTTTTGCTAAACCCCCAAATAGAATATTATCTGAGCAAAAAAACCCCAAAAGGGGTTTAATAAACCACCCTCAAACCCAAACAAACCTCCTAATCTTCTTCAGCATCACCGGTGTACCGAAAAATAAACCGGTCAACGGAAAACCATAATTTCACACAGTTATCTGAGTTTATTTAGAAATGATGAATTTGCAAATTGATAGCAGTAATCCGAGGTTGTTGAATAATTCTTCCTCTCATTACTTTCCTCCCCAACAACCTCGGCTTTTCGTATCTGGTAACTTCATTTCCTTAATTCATAATACTAGAATTTTCTGTTTTTTTATTTATTTCAATTTATGTCAATTGCTTGCTTGTAATTATAATTCTAACCTATTATTCCAAATGAACTTTAAATTCGACCCTCCTTTTATTTTGTTTACGCGGCGAGTGACTACCTTTTTGATAACCCGGGATCGGCGCAGACGAACCTCCGTGGCCACAACTGGAGTAATTTTCTCCGCATTGGATGCGAACCCTTAAATAGGCACCACTCGAGATTCACTCGTAATTGCAAAACTTTTCAATAGGCTGGGAATGCTGGACTTGCTTAGATAGGGGGTGTTTGTTTCGCCTTATGAAACGTAAGCTGAAACGGGCTTGTGTTTCGTAAGTCCCAATTTTGTGGCTTGTTTTTAGACTCATGGATTTATGAAATACAAGCCGAAAATTTGGCTTATTTTCGGCTTACGATAAACTTATATAAGCCCATAAGTCTCGAAATAAGCCACAAAATTGAGATTTATGAAACACAAGCCCGTTTCAGCTTATGTTTCATAAGCCGAAACAAACACCCCATAGTATAGAAACTTAGAAATCATGTAAAAGTGCATATAACCCCATATGGCCAAGTGGTAACTTCCTCACAAAAGGTCAACTGGTCAAGGGTTCAAACTTTGGTAGATACTTACACATTTAGGGTGGCCAGGGAAGGGTTGGAATTCGAAAAAGTCACGATGTACCCCAGTTAGGCTGCGTTCATAAGTCCCAAGTGTAGAACTCACTTAAAAAGCTAGCTTGTAGGAGGAGGGAACACCTAGACATTATAAACCATCAACCAATCCCATACTTGGTCGATGTGGGATCATAACATAGTCATCCTCTGAGTGTAACCTCAACATGGAAAATCTCATCTGTTTTGTATGTAAAAGGGCATATAAATAAAGGGGTTAAACCGTAAAGTGATGCAAGCTTCATAAGGCTTGCGAGCCGAGCATTTTGATATTCGACTTCAACTTGATTTGTACAACTTTTTAAGTTGTCAACATCTTTTGTTGACATAAAGTTATAAGCTTTGGGGCGTTTATAATTGTTTATTAAAATGGATCGTGCTGTTTGGAAACGAGTAGAAGCACATAATAGATAATCAGCTACGAGAAAACAATGCAATAATGAGATAAGTAGTTGTTCAAGTGTTTGGGAAACATGATTGTTTGCCGACTTTCGAGGTTTAAATAAATTAGGAATAAGATAAGCAGTTTTAGTAAGCAGCTCCTAAATACCACTGTATACGGTGAACTCAATTAACGTATCTCTTTGTAACTATTAACCTTAGATATTGAAATGTAATATCTCTTCAGTTGTTCTATAAGTTTAGAACTTTTATAGTAGCAGGGTCGCCCAAAAATTGTAACAATGGGTGAAATTAAAGAAATGAAAATCGAGTTAGTATTTGGGTGGCTAATTTTTTTTTAAAGTTGTGGTTGTATACTAAGCTACTCATATAATTTTGCATTTCAGTGGCTTGATTTTATGGTTAATTTTTATTTACTTTTTTCATGATGGACAGCCGGAAATGCTCATACTCTCAAGTTATGTCGACCTTCCCGTGTTAGCAAAAGATGTTGCCTCAAGACTAATAATCTAGAATTTCAAACAAGGGTTTTTGCGTTACCAAAGGTTTTACACAACCAGCCCAAAAGAACCCATATGAGAATCAAGGCTGCATCTTCTGGATCTTTGAGTCACGAACTTTTCACGCAAACTTCTGAAAACGAGTTTGAAGTTACTTCATATGATTCCGTGAATTTGCAGCCTAGCCCCAAATATGAAAACAGATTCCTTATTTTTGCACGGTTCGGTTCATTCATCAACAACACCGCCGAGTCTTTTTTTAAGAGTGAGATACGAAGGAGGTTATTTGTTACTGCAGCATTGCTTGTGATTAGTCGTATAGGATATTTTATTCCTCTTCCGGGGTTTGATAGAAGATTGGTGCCAGAGAACTATCTTAGCTTCGTCTCAGGGTCAGTTGGTATGCTGTTAATTCATTATTTTCCATGCTTTACTTTTCTATGTTGCTTTCCATTAATTTGATTCAAATAAAAGATGGCTTCGTGTCTGGTTTGATTTTCTTGTTACCCAAATTCGTATTATTTATGTATCAAAATTAGCGTTATATGTGAAATTAACATTTTCATACATTATTTAAACAATATATGAATCGTCATTTAGAAAGCGGACTTCTAAGAGTATTCGGGCTACAAAATGACTCAAACAGGACAGAAAGCCATCTGTTCATGACTCAGATGCACAAAAAGTAAAATGACGTAAAATTGGACAAATAAAAGTGTGAATTCGTTTAACACATGATTTCCTTTCATTATCTTCCCCTTTCCCCTATCCTCATAAGATCGTTGTTTTAAATGACAGAGGAGCTTGGTGAGATTGCACCAGAACTCAAACTCTCCCTCTTCCAACTTGGAATCAGCCCTCAAATTGGAGCGTCAATTGTTATGCAGGTAAAGCTTCCCATTGTGTGGATATGTGCAAACTTAAGTTATAAAAACTTAACCTAGCTTATTTACATAAGTTATAACTATGTGAGTTTATGGCGCCATACTACTCATAAAGTTAGCATCGCGTAACCTTACACTAACCGTCACTGAGATACACTTTTAACATATCTTTTGGATAGTGAACATCCAAAGAGATATGCAGCATAGAAGTGTGTGTGATGTTGGTTCTTGTTTACATTGCGATTGAACTTGATTTGTAATTTAAGCTGACGAATATGATTATGCGATCAGGTACTTTGCTATGTTATACCTTCGTTGGTCAAGCTGCGGAAAGAAGGCTTGGATGCTAATGAAAAAATAAAGAGTTATACGTATGTTTAATCACGTTTTTGATAAGCAAAGAGAAGATCAATTTCTTATTAGTTTCATAGAATTATACTATTGTATGATTATAGAAGGTTAATAATCACATGTCTCTGGTTATTTCAGATGGTGGCTGTCGTTTGGATTTGCAATAGTAGAGGCACTGATCATTTCCTATTTTTCGCTTTCATATTCGATTTATGCAGCAAATGCTGCTCAAAGGTAATGATTAATATCTTCTGTTATGACAGTCAGAATTACCTTTTTGTGTCTCTTCTATTTGATGGATCTTGATATGAAAATTCTTATCCTAATCTATAGCGTTATTCTTTCAAATTTGTAAATTCTATAAAAGTAGGAAAGTAAGAATTTGCTATGAACTCTGTGTTGATATATTGGTGTTGCTGCAGAAATATTGTGTGTTTAGCAAGGAGGATTTTTGTTATAAATAGCATCGTTTCTGGGAAATTGCTAATTTTTAATATGATTTGGTCTGATGTATTACTTGTAGGACGCGACACGTTATGTTGACAACAATGTTATTGGTCTCTGGTGCAATGACTACGACATGGATTTGTGACAAAATATCAGACTCTGGATTTGGTATTACTTTTATACGTTGTTATACTATGTAATTGATTTGCTCTACTCTTACAGTCCTAGAAACTAGCTGATTTAATAGGATAGTTACAAGGCACCCATTGATTGTACCATTAAACTTACCACTGATGATATGACATGATACTATACGGTGCTCCACCAACCTGTCAAGTGTCAAATAGGATATTGAAAACATGATAATATGACATTGCATGTTTTTTACCTAATCAATTTGTTATTTGGTCTAGTGTGTTGTTTTCGGTTTATGAGATTACATATCTTTTTGCAGCTGTCTGATATCTAAGGAATGTTGCAGGTCATGGATCATCTTTGCTCATATGTGTGAATATCTTGACTGGCTACACAGAGACATTACACAAAATGTTATCTCAGCTCTCAGGTCAGTGAATTTAGAAGTTCTCTAGTGCATTGACTTTTATAACTCAAAATAAATTCAAATTTGCTCATTTTTATATTCTTGCTATTCAGTTGCAGGAAGTGCTGGCGGATGGTGGCCTTATTTACTTGCAGTGTCGGGCGTCTTCGTAATTGTCACCATGTGGGCGGTTGTCGTAACTCAGGGTTGCAGAAAAATTAAGCTACAATACTATGGCTTCAAACTTGCTTCTTCTACAAGGTAAATGACATCTCTGCTTTTGAATCATTAATGGGATTTTTTTGTATGCTTTTACCTTTGGCTCGAATACCGATTACGAATTTGCTGATTTTTATGGTATGGACAGAGAAGACTCCCCAGTAACAGAAGTCGAGCAGTATATCCCATTTAATATTAATCCATCTGGAATGCAGCCTGTGTTAACTACTAGCTATCTATTGGGTTTTCCTGCTCTTGTAGCAAGGTTTGATTATGTGATATTCTTATAAACTAATTCCTATCGCCGTGGATTCATGGCTGATAAAGTTTATCATGCTATCACATACTGATATGGAGCATTATATGCAGCTTCTTTACTTCACGATTTTGGACAAATGTCAGAGAAATCCTAAATCCTGAATCATCTCTTGGAGCAGCACCGTGGGTCTACTATACAATCTACGCATTCTTCGTTTTCGTTTTCAACATATTTGATATCGTAAGTAATATTTCTATTTATTTCAACTTCTAGAAGCTTTTATTGCCGTATGTATGCTTGTCTGTAACTATCCTGCAAATTTCTTAGATCAGTTTCCATCTTTAGCATTAATATTGGCAAATGGGTGTGGGTGGGGTAGTGCCGTAATTGGTAAAAAAGGGCTGGTTCGAGGCAGCTTGCTCTTAACACTTGTTTACCTTGATATAATCATCTGAGTAAATAGCATAAACCATTCCTGTGTTTGGTCAATATTATATGAACTGTTCCTGTGGTTTAGTCAAAATTTGTGCTGTTTGCTTTCACTTTTGGTCCTCGATACTAGAAGCTCTACTCTAACCTCAGGTTCAATATGTTATATTCATTGCAGGCCAACATGCCCAAGGAAATTGCCGAGTACTTAAATAAGATGGGTGCTAGGATACCAAATATAAAGCCAGGAAAAGCCACTGTCGAATATCTGGGAAAGATTCAAGCTTCAACTCGTTTCTGGGGTACATCTCTGTCCACAATATTTTCAGCTAAAATTATGTGTTGCATTGATGTGACTTAGCTGCTTTCTTGTGAACTTGTTTAGGTGGTTTGCTGTTGAGTGTTTTGGCCACGTCATCAACGATTCTTGACCATTATTTGCGCAAAAACAATGAAGGATTCTCGATTGGGTTTACATCTGTTCTTATCATAGTAAGTTCTTCAGTGTTATAGGTTTAAAACTTTGTAGGTCTTACTCCCTTCATTTCTTGATTTTTTTCAACGTTTGATTGAACAAATAGTTTTAGGACAACGCAGCCATTTATAAATGTCTTAACTTCTCTTGGATAAAGTAGGACTTGTGAAAAATAGGCGGGGCGGTTGGGCTGGTAGGTTTCATAATGGCTCAACACGGATAATATATGGTCCAGGGTTGTATACTTTGGATTACTTTCGATGCATGTGACCCGTTCTCTTTTAAGCGCTTTCTAATTTACATGTTCGATTCAACAGATATCTAACACAACCCAAATATACCCATTTATGAGTAAATGGGCAAAATTTCCACTTCTACCCCGTGAACTTCCCATTCAGTAGCTTAAAAAAAAATCAGGCTTATTAGGCCATAGTTTTTACTTGCATGTTTTTTGTCCAGGTGGGTTCGATCATCGAACTAAGAAGATCTTATCAAGCATACAATGTAATGCCAAGTTTGAGCAAAGCTTTAAGACGGTACGGTGTGTAAAATCTAAAACAAGAAATCAAGGAGGTAAGAGTATCAACCTGCATACCACCAACAAGCATGAATATAAAAAGGAAGATCTTGTATAACGGACAGTCCCTCGAGACTACCAACAAGCATGAAGTTCTTGAGGCCCAATGTTGGTGCTCTATTCAATATCTCATTCAAGGACCTCATGAAGTATAATGGTTATTACGCTGTTGAACAAGAGTTCCTGAAACACGTTTACAGTTTAATTTTGTTTGTTTTTAGTGGTTCTGAAATGTCTATAAATGGTTTATAGAAGAAATTTTAGTTATGACAGTTTTGTAGTCTTAGTTATCGTGTAGATAATTACTCTGTATTTGTTATTGCAATGCTTATAGCGCAATGCTTACAGCGATCATACAAGTTTTTAAGATTTAACTGTGATCTAGGATCCACGTTCTCAAATGATGGCAGACTGGCAGTGTACGTATGAGGACGCTAGGTAAATAGGTTTGCTTGTGTGTAGGATATAACCAGAAAGATCACCAAGCATTATCTAGTGTGTTGTGTAAAGAACATCTAAATTCTACAATATAATGAAGAAAGCCTTTTTCTTTTATATGCTAATCAATTTGACTGAAAAGGATTGAAAATTATTGCTCTCCTAAAATCTTGATTTTGCAACACACAAATACTCTATTAAAAAAAACATTTTGATAACGTTAAGTGAACATAATTACGTTTATGTTCACCTAAAGTAATTCTCATGTTATTAGTTTTTATAAACATTAGTATATAAATTAACATTTGTTTCAATCTATTTCTGATGTGGGATACTCCTTCCTCCCACATTACATTCATATGTTAAAAGATGTGATTTCATATTAATTTGTAAAACTACGAAACATGACTACAACTACTAACATATATGTGTGAGAATTAATCACAACACCGGTTCAAAGGTTAGAGATTAATTGATTGCGATATTTTTTCTACATTTCATTTGTTAGAATTTGTATTTCATTACATTCTATTGGAACGTCGTCATTCGTTAATGATTCTTGATCATTATTTGCGCAAAACAATGAAGGACTTTCGACTGGGTTTACATATGTTCTTATCATCAAACAATGGAGGATTTTCGATTGGGTGTACATATGTTCTAGGTTTAAAATTTTATTGGCCTTACTCCCTTTCATTCCATGAAAATTTGGATGTTTGATTTGCCATTTGTAAAATGTACTATTAAACACCTTTCGATAAAGTTGGACACGTGAAAAATGAGCTAGATGTTAAATAATTTAGATTTAACTTAAAATATAACTTAACATGTAACATATACAAATTTTGAGTTGAGATCAATATATACTCTTAATTTATGACAGACTCAATCAACTAATAATATTCATTTTTTATATAAAAAAAACCTACTTCTCATTTTTAAAAAAAGTTAAATATATCACAAATGGTAAATCGTCAAACGACAAAAATACACAATTACAACTAAAATTAAATTATCTTTCTAACGAGGGGCACACGTATAAACTTTCAACGAATTTTCCCTTTTTTTCTGAAAAAATCATACTGTATATAATTCGTATCACGAACATATATGATTTACCAGAATCATATATGATTTCAAAAAATCATATGACTCGTGACACGAATCATGTCATGATTTTCTAAGGAAAAAATAAAGGTTCGTCGGAAGTATATATATGTGTCCCTTGTTAAAAAAATGATTTAATTCTCGTCGCCATGGTATGTTTCGTTTCGCGTAACGATTAACGATTTGTGAGATATTTAATTTTTAAAAAATGATGAAAGTGGACAGATAAAAAGGATGGATAGGGATAAGGTGTTGTTTGAAATCGACTTAACTGACTTAATATGAAAAAAAGTGAATTTGTTAAGTCATATGAAAATTGTTTGTTAATGACTTAATTGTTAAAAATAATTTAAAATATTAAGTAATAAAACTGAACTTGTCTACAATAAGTTATCTGTTAATTAAACATGATTTAATGAAAAAAAGTAATCATAGAGGCCCCCTAAGGTTCATTAATTGGGTTTATGTTAAAATATAATTCACATAATGATTTTTTATTTTATTATTTTTTTTTATTTTTTTTAACCGTGATTTCTGTCACATTGGCCAACTAATTCACATAATGATGTGTAACTTAATTTATATATATATATATATATATATATATATATATATATATATATATATATATATATATATATATATATATATATATAAAGAATCAAAAGTAATCCGTACGAGAAAGAAAACCAATTGTTTTCATGCCACATTATTATGTAATTTTTTTAAACCTTTTGTGGGTTTAGTATTTCTCATTAAACTTTTGTCTACAAATTTTAATGTTATGCACGTTAAACAATAATTATTCTACATGTAATTAGATGAAGCTTTAAGCCGTAAATCTTAAAGCCTATGTTAACTTTTTGTTTAGTTATACAGTTATACACATCTATCTTTTTTTGGAATTGCATGTTAAAAAAAATATCTATGCACTCTAGTACAAGTCTAACCAATTAGGCCGAAAAGAATTGTATCCGTTAAATAGATGATTTATAAAGTATGCAAAACGTGTAAACATACAAAGTGCAAAGATTCTCTATGTTTACACGTTATATAGTCTTATGAGATTAAGAAGTACATTTCACCGTCAATCATCACAACATCATAATACTGTTAATTACCATTTTGGTATCGTCATTGCATCGATGCACATGTACTTTACATTTCAATTTAAAATAGCGTGTGATAAATCTATTTTTTAAAGTTCTCGTCATGTGTAAAATCATTATCACAAAAACACATGATTGAAGAATATTGCTCGTCTATAATTAGTTACATGGTACTAACCTTTACAACACACAATGACTCTCTTAGTATATATGAAAATTACTAGCATATATTTGATGAGATTATAATGCATCACTGATTTGTATTATTTCATCAAACTTATTTTGTGAAGAAACGACTTCTAGGTCCAAAAAATAATTCCACACTCTAATAGTAGTAACTTGAAGACATTATAATGTATCACTGATTTGAATTATTTCATAAAACTTATAAGTATAAAAAATAGTTTCACATACAAGTGAAAAAATAAATAATAAATAACAAGCCATTCAAATGTAAAAACATTTGGACAATATTAAGTGAATATAATTATGTACTTATATTCGCGTAATTGATCAACATGTTCAAAAATAATTTATCACCACTAGTATATAAAGTAACATTTGTTTCATTCACTTTTCGACGTGGGATACTCTTACGGTTCATTTACAATTTTCTAGTATGTTAAAAGATGTGAGTTCCTATTAATTTGTAAAACTATGAAACATAACTACAACTACTAGTATGTATCTGATTAATCACAACACCGGTTTTATGGTTAGAGATTAATTGATTACGATATTTTTTCTACATTTTATTTTGTTAAAATTTGAACTTTATTACATTCTATTGGGACTAAGTTGTTTGCGAGGTAAAAGCTATATAATATTATTTTACTTATCGATTTGTGCTGACTTTAAATATTTATTATTTTATTTTGGTGTGTTGTAAGTGAAATGGTATTTTCCAATCACGAGATAAAATAATAAGTGTTTAAAGTCGACACAAATAAATAGGTAAGATGGTATTTTATATCTTTTACCTTGTTTGCGTACGAGAAAAATGTAAATGACGAGACAAAAAGATCTTTAGACGAAATATAAATTCAACTACGATATACTTATTTACTACGCAATATTTCTATTTTTTTCAACCCGTTTCTTGGGTATCTCAGGCACGATTTTGAGTTACAAATATGTGTCCATTAATGTGACCTAGGTGCTTTCTCGTTAAACTTTTCTAGGTTGTTTGCTGTTGAGTATCTTGTCCACATCATCAACGATTGTTTTTTATGGAGTACTCCTTTTACGTTTGTAGGCGGGAAGAAGAAAAAAAACATAATGCATTTGTTTTATTCATGTGTCAAAGTTGGAAGACGAAGAGAAAGAAGAAGTGTGTTTGTTAGCCTTTAGTATCGTTGCAAAATAAGGTTTATATAGTTGATTAATCGCTGCTTAGATAGTGCAAGGTCGATGGCCTTGCCGATAGGTAACAAAGTCGAATAGGTCAATAGTGGTCAACGTGTCAAACTTATTGAAAACCTAAAAATCTTGTCGAAAGTAGCCAAAACGTACAGTAAACTGGTTTTGATCACTTATGGTAACTGTTTAAATTTAAAACAAGATTTTTTTTTAAAATATGGCCGAAAATATACAAAACTCGCCGAAAATACTCAAAACTTGCTTAAATTGCCATAAATGTTTATCCGATTACTCCAACCTAAACGGATTACATGCTACAAAGTGATTAACCATCCGACTACCAATTTACGATTTTTGCAACGTTTTATTATCTTAACTAATTATAAATGACGGATGGTATTTGTTGAAAATTGAAAAATTCCTTTGTGACTTCTGTTGTAAGTTTCACCTAGTTTGGAAAGTATTTGACTTTATAGCATTGGATTAATGACACACCTGTATTTGAATTTGCAAAATGATAATTTGGTAAGTATACTTAAGGAACCATGCAAGCAAGGAATAATCTTCTCATGTCTGCATTTGATAATGATACGTATTATGAAATGAAAATGGAAGTATACAACTGTATAGCATAGTACATGCAAGTTTCAAGTATGAAAACATCACGTATATATTTTGTATTTATGGAATGAAAATCAATATAATTTGATAAACTTTTACGTCATTATTCCGTTTTGGACCATCCCCACTCCTTATAAATCACATCTGTATCAATGAAAAAAGAGCATCCTATCCATTTTCTCGATCTGTGAATTAACAACTCTCAAAAATAACTTCAAGGTGTGTGCTAGGGTAATTCGTGCTTGGAAGCAGCCAGTGTTTTATATTATCTACATGTTTTATTTGATATTGTGGTGTTCAAAAGATCACAAGCATATTAAACATGCATTAACAAGTACCTTCTTGCGTCTTATACGGGAAGGAAATGCCGTAATCTCAAGAAACTTCAAAGTTGTGCGGACTTGCGGCCATGCAATTTACGGAATACAGTATCCTTTGGTGAAGCACGCCATGAATATATGGTGCAACCATGCAATCTAAATTGCAGGCTTGCAGCCATACATTCTCTGACTTGTGATAAAGTTAAAACAAGCTTTCTGATTTTATCAACTAAACGTAATGCCGTTTTATATATTAAGTGCAGTGAAAACAAGCATTCTCTTAAGATTTGGGATGATTTTGCTTTTGCTAATCAAGTTACACTCTTATGTTGTGGCAACCACTAATCGTGACAAACAACTTAGCATGAGGAAGATTGTCATGCTGCATTTTGTTTGTAAATTGTTTCAAACTCATTAGAACTTATTTTTATTTGGTTCATTTGTTTTGTATTCCAAGATGTTAGTTATTACACTATAGTATTTCATTCTTTGCTATATGTTTGATTGCTCTTTGGAATTTACATTTTTCTTTATAGGGACCAGGATCACGTGATGGAGAAGCCATATACAGTATGTAAAGAAAGACATGAGATGATTCTCCAAACAGTAACAACTATAACCGAACAGTGAGTAATCTTTTCACACTTTCAAGTGTTTATAGTGAAATTTAAGGTAAAAAGTTATGTGCTTTATATCTTTATTGATTGCTAATACAATTTGTATGCTTTATGCAAATCATTAACAAGCGTCGCAGGTTTTGTGAGCATCTACACAACCACCATTTTCTGGAGAATAAAGATGCTCAATAACTTCTTTAGAATCTCAGGGATCGTGTTAAAACAATTTATGTAAAGATTAATGACATAGTGTTATTATTCGCGGGTCCATTATCGGCAAACTTCGTTTTTATCTCTTTTCTGATTTGGCTTGTGAGTTTGTCTTAGACGATATTTTCTTCAATATTTGAAAATATACTCACAATTTAGGGATTTACATATGCAATGACCCTTAAGTAAATTAGTTAACCGAATTGCTTTGTTACAGTTGCTCCTCAATTGGTTATTTAACAGGTTGTTTGGCAAGTGATTCAACATAGGCGTATATTTACAACTCATGTATAATATAATTAGATAAGTTTGGCAAGAAAAGAAAGAAATTTTTGGCACCTAATCATCATTTTTAACCTCATATGTTTTATTGGCAACGTAAATATGAGCTTACCTAAAAACTTTCTTGAATAACTAAACATATAGTGTCATATTATTGATTATTGTACATGTACTCCAAGAGAAGGAAATGGACTTTCACCAAATAAACGTTACAGTATGTAGTGTTAGTGTTATACTTATGTAGTCATGTTGTCTATCATCTATGCTTGGACAAGACATGCAATATGAATCTATGTATATTGGGAGGTTGTAGCTCGGTTTTTTCCTTAGATGACATTTTTCTCATCAAATGTAACTGACGTGTATGTTCACTCTATTCAAGTGTTGTTTTGAAATTTATAAGTAACAATTTTATTTGTAACAACAATAATCGTATTTACGTGAGTTTTAGATTATGTTCCCAAACTATGTTCTCGAAGCATATTAAAATTTTCTTAAAGGGCTTTTGTATTATAATTTCTATACTTATACATTTGAGGTGACGACGGGTCGCATCGAAATAAGTTTTTAGAACTTATTATTTAATACTTATAATTTAGCACTTATTATATTTATTAGATCTATATAGACGAGAACCCGTGCATTAGTTATTATAAACAAAACACTTAACCAAAACATCGCAATAAAACTTATATCGCCTTCGTTTTCCCGATATATGTGTAAGAATTATTGTTCGATTTTAATTATCGCATGTTACGACATTTTGCAATTACATATTGATATTTGCACATTATATGTTTGAATGTTACACGAAACGCTTAGCACAACATGGCATATCTATAATTGTTTACCGCTAGAAATTCCGTTGCTATGCACGGGTGTTCATCTAGTTTGACATAACAAAGAAACATTACTTTTTTCTTAAAATTTGCAAATTTCTATTTTGTTGATTATCACTTCTTGTATATTAAATATTTCATATTCACCCTCTTTTGCAAATGATACATAAAACATTTGAAAAGACAAAAACAACATTACCCTTTTGTATACTTTAAAAAAAATTCACACCAAATCAAGAAAAAGAACAAGACACTCTCTAATGTTTGTGTAAAAGACGTTTCAAAGAAGACAAGTGGACTTAATTTCATATGTACACTTGACGAACTTCTTAACGTGAATTTTTGTGCATCACCGTTATTATATAAGCAAAATTTGTTCAAGCTTTTTACATGTGGGACACCTCAACTTTAGATTTACCATTTTCTAATATGCAGGGCCGTCTCATGAGTTTTGAAGACCTTATGCTAAATTTATAAGAAACCTTTCGTTACAAGTTTTATTAATAAAGTATTCGTTAAATGTTGCATATTTTACCTACGATTTTACATTATATATTTTAATAGTAAGAGAAATTTGTTTTTTTCAATTATTAACATAGTATAGTCTTTTAGCAAAGTATTTTAATTTTCAAAACGTATAAGGTTTTAACTACAAAATTTATAGAATCCAAACAAATCACGTGAACATAAAGTAACTAACTAATTGAGATATTTGAGTATACTAGGCGAGTACCCGCGATCATACAAGTTATTGCTATTGCGATCATACAAGTTTTTAATTACTCTGTATGTGTTACAACAATTGTTATTGCGATCATACAAGTTTTTAAGATTCTGGGACGGGTAAAGCTACAGGCCCAAAAAATTCGACCCTTCTTTCTAAATGGGGGTGCTCAGGGCACCTCGTCTTGTAATTTCGTCCTTCCTCATTTCTGTTACGCTGAAGTCTTTGGTCTTTCCTTCTCCACACCCGCTTACACTTTGCTGACTTATTGCGTGGTAAAGAGAAGAAAGTACGAAAGAATTGTAAACGGAGCACACTGCAGAAACATAACCTTCTCCCAAAAATATTTCATATCATTTATTGTTAGAAAAGTGATATTTACTAAACTGGTAGATCAGTTTAGCGGAATCCAAAGCATTTTGCTAATCAATTTGACTGAAAAGAAGTGTATACGTTAAAGTCTAAACATATAAAATGGGAAGTTTCACTATGTTTATACGTTATATAATATTGTGACAATTATTACACATCTACCGATTAAGAAACATCTTTAACCGTCAGTCATTGTAACCTCGTAATAGTGTTGTTAATCATTTTGGAATCGTCATTGCATCGATGGACATGTACTTTACATTTCAATATAATATCTTGTTATAAAAAATAGTTTCATATATAAAATATAAATAAAGAAAAGCAAGTCATTCAAATGTAAAAACATTTCAACAATATTAAGTGAAAATACATTATATTCACCTAATTTGTTGATGTATTTAAAAAAACTTATCACCACTAGTATATAAAGTAACATTTGTTTCATTCTCTTTTCGATGTGGGATACTCCAGCAGTTTTCTACTGATATGTTAAAAGATGCGATTCCTATTAATTTGTGAAACTACGAAACATAACTACAACTACTAACATATATATATATATATATATATATATATATATATATATATATATATATATATATATATATATATATATATATATATATATATATATATATATATATATATATATATATATATATATATATATATATATATATATATATATATATATATATATATATATATATATATATATATATATATATATATATATATATATATATATATATATATATATTGCTAGCCTCAAAATATTGAGTCAAACAAGAATGCTCGGTCATATGTTTATTATGTATCGTATATTAGAACGTTGTAATAGGTAGTAGATTAGTCGTGAATTACGGGCTTAACTTTAAGCTAAGGTTCATTCATAAGTAACCAAAGCCCAAAAGGAAAGCCCGGCCCATTATCATATAGCCCATTATGCCACATGTAGGCAAGGCTATATAAACCTCTCCTTGCATGTAAGGAGAGGTTGGTTGGTCATTCATTTTCTCTTAATCTAATATTTCACAAGTTCACACACTTCTCTCGCTTTTCTCTCTCTAGTTTCTCTCTCTAAAATTCATCTCATATCTACCTTTCTTTCTTCATTAATCGTATAGAATCATCATATATTAGGGACAACAATTGGTATCAATCGCCATGGGGTAGTTTTGTGATTCGTTGTTGATTTACTACTTAGTTCGTGTGATTTTACCATAAAATCTACGCATTCAAGTTTTTTCTTGTGTTTTTCGTGCTCTAAATCTTCCTCTTTTAATCTCTACATCTTTAATACGTATGGTAAGATTTTGGTTACTTTCGTTTGGTTAGATTAACGAATTCCAAGGTAAAAATTCATTCTTTCTTGTTGCTCTTAAGTCTCGGCTTATTATTTTGGGGTACGATCTGATTTTGTGATTGCATAAACCATGGGGGTTTCTGCTTGTGATCCATAGTCACGATCTAGTACTACGATCTAACTGCGATCACAAGTACGATCCACGTTACGATCTGTGACTACGATAGCTCACTACGATCCAGGCTTCGATCAAGGAGTACGATTGCTAAGTGCGATCACAGGATACGATCGTTGGATACGATCACCAATACGATCAAGTGAGTACGATCCAAGAGTACGATCACTTGTTACGATCTGACTGCGATCTAGGAGTACGATCAGAGTGCGATCAAACTACGATCTAGGAGTACGATCAGAGTGCGATCAGACTACGATCATAGAGTACGATCAGAGTGCGATTAGAGTGCGATCAGAGTGCGATCAGAGTGCGATCAAAGTGCGATCAGAGTGCGATCTAAGAGTGTGATGGGTGACATTGCGATGGACATCTAAATTTTGTTCGAGTATTTTTTAGACTTAGCCACTATCTAAACTAGTCTCGGAACGTAGTTTACACGAAGATTAAAAAAAAAAAATTCCATACTAGTTTTAGGTCAAGTAAAATTAATTTTTTTCCATACTAGTTTTAGTCTATTTCTAGCTCGATTTCAAAATTTGGTGATTACAAATTTTTTAGGTCTACCGTTTTGTCGGACTGAGGAATTTATTGTCCGACTGAGAAAAAATCGCAATTTTCGGAATTTCAACAACAACTCAATCACAATACAACTACTTAAGATCCACAATCAATTCATCACTTAAGAGTATATTGAGATGGATTCTACTACAGAATATCGTGTGACAAACAATAACATCATGGTGGCGGGTAACAAAGAGAGACCACCAATGCTTGTGGCCGGTCGATATGCTCAATGGCAATCACGTTTTCTTCATTATCTTGATACAATGCCTAATGGTGATGCATTGAGGCAATGTATTAACAATGGACCATATGTTTCTCTGATATCACTGTTCCTCATACACCAGCCACTGACACTACCACAGAAGTACCTGCAACCACAAGAAAAGAAACTTTATCTGATCTTACACCAGAGAAGCGTGCTTGGTATGACGCAGAAAAAGAAGCGATCTATATGATTCTAAGTGGAATTGGAGATGATATTTATTCCACGGTTGATGCATGTCCTACGGCACAAGAATTGTGGACGGCTATTGAACGCTTGTAACAAGGAGAATCACTCAACAAGCAAGATGTTAACACAAACTTGTTTTGGAACTTTGGTAAGTTTACTGCATTGGATGGAGAATCAATTGAGTCTTATTATTCACGATTCTATAAGATGATGAACGATATGACAAGAAACAACTTGGAGGTCTCCACCATGCAAGTCAATGTGCAATTTCTTCAACAACTTCAACCAGAGTGGACACGTTTTGTTACTTTGGTGAAACAACAGAAGCAGTTAGACAAGGTAAACTATCACACCCTCTTTGATATCTTGAAACAATTTCAGCATGAGGCAAATGAAATTCGAGCTGAACGAGTTGCAAAGACAGCTAATCCACTTGCTCTAGTGTCTACCACTCAAGATCATCGATCTCATACTTCAAAGTCATACTCCATTCAATCATCCTCACCACGATGTTCCACATCATCCAAGTCTTCATCCTCCACAAGATCACGAGGCAAAGAACCAAGAGCACCATCACCACCATCTGAGTCATCATCTGAAGAGGATAGTGATGAAGATCAAGCTCAGAAGAATCAGGAAATGAAACAACAAATTGCTTTCATTATGAAGACCTACAAGAAAATCTTCAAACCCACCAACAACAATCTTCGAACATCATCCAACACAAAGAACCAATATGTTGAGAACCCTTCAAGGTATGACACACGTCAACGTGGTGAAAGTCCTTCTAGGTATGATCGACATAATCCAACACATGTTGAGGGTTCTGCAAGGTATGATTGACAAACTGCCAAGTATGATACTCAGAGGATTGTTGCTGCTACTGGGAATAGGGAAACGGTTGGAACGCAAGTGGTTCAACAAAGTGGATTCAGTGTTATAATTGCCAAGGTTATGGGCATATGGAAAAGGAATGCAGAAAGCCGAAACGGGTTAGGGACTCTAGCTATCATAAAGAGAAGATGTTGTTATGCAAGAAGATGGAAGCAGGGGTCAAATTGTCGGCTGAGGAAGGAGCAATGCTTGATGATACCGATGATGAAGCCTCCGACCAAGAATTAGAAGCACATTACTCGTACATGGCAAAGGTTGACGAAGTTCTCAACGTCACTGAAGATGACAATGGACCTCTCTTTGACACTGAGCCACTCGATAAGGTACAAACCACTGATGAATATAATGTGTTTGGTGATACTCATGAGCATAGTGAGCTACCCAATGCCATTAATGACACATGTATGACGGAAAAGGTTGATAGCAATACCACACCCGATTCATCAGACATGTGCAATAATGAGTTTGAGGATGATCAACATACAAATGAGTATGATGATGAGGAGCGTGTCGCGCTTGCTAATTTAATTGCCAGTTTACAAAAAGATGTCAATGAAACTAGAAAAAGTCAAAAGCAATTAAAAAAGGCAAACGCAACGCTCACTCAAAATTTTGAAGAATGCAAAGCTGCACTAATTACATCTAGTGAGACCATTGAACACTATAAAGATGAGCTTCTTCAGAAAACCAAAGAACTTGAGGGGTACAAGGGTAGTGCGTTAAAAAGTCAAAAGGACGATCTTGAAAAGAAATACAACGAAACTCTTGAGTTATTAACCAAAGAGAAACGTCAATTTAATGTTTTGTTAATGGATGAACGTCAAAAAACGTACCTTGCTACCACCAAAGTTAACGAACTTGAACAACGACTTTCGATGGATAACACCGAGTCTGCTAAAATTCTTGATGTTAAGAAACAAGAGGTTGAAACGTTAAAACAAGATTTCAAAAGTCGACATGAAAAAGATATTGAAAAAGTAACGGAACTAGAAAAACAAGTCGAATTTTTGAAGAAAGTTGTTTATAAAACGCTTGACTCTATTCAAACCGTACGAATGTTAGCACCTCCGTCTATGTTTAAGGGTCAAGCTAGCTTTGCAAGTCCTGATTATCTTGCCCAAGCTCAAGCTGCGAACCCGCGCATTTATATGGATGAGTCCGAATGGACCGATCCTGAATATCCTCTTGGTTATGATGAGACATCCCTTTGGGAAGAGGAGAGTAGATCACCGGTCAATAAAGAGTTTGTGAAAACATACAATTATGCTTATGAGAATAGTCTATATGGTCTTTTCACTACACAAAAACAAAAGTCTCGTGAGGAATTGTTTTTAGAATGCAAACAAAGAAGAATTCAATGGAAGAAAGCTTTTGCTACTAAGAAAACAAACGTTTCTAAGTTTATCAACTACTTGCCTCTTGAAGCTTCTAAAAGCAAGAGTAGGCAGACATTTGGGTTTCTACAACATTACATTGATAATATTAAATCCATTGTTGACAATGAATGGAAACAACGAGAAAATGACGAGTGGAAAAAACCAATTCCTCAAGATATAACTGTGCTTATCAAACAAATCTTAATACCGAACACGACCACATTAAAAGAAAATATGCTTGAACTTGAAAGATTAATTCAGTCTGAAATGTTTGATGATTTAAAATATGTTGAGTTTATTGAGAAAGAAATTGACGATCTTCAAATGGACAAGTCCGTTTTTTCTAGATGAATATGATTTACTCTTAGAAGAATGTCTCTCCAAAGATATTTTGTGTGTTACTCTTCAATCTTGTGCTGATATCGATGAATATTCTGATGTTGCATGCAAATATCTTGATAAAATCAAAGAATGTGAGCGTCTTGAACTTGAGCTTTCGAAACATAAAGAAAATGTTGATAAAAAGGCTTTTGAGTTACTTCAACACAAAACTGATTTCCTTCAAAAACATTGTCATTCTCTTGAACTTGCTTTGCAAAAAGACGTTGGTCGTTTTCCACATGATAATAACTTGCAAGAAAAACTTTCCATAACGTTTCGAGAAATGAATGAACTGAATTTGGAAATTAAAGGGTTGAAAGCTCAGTTACAAGACAGGGAAATAGCGATAGCAGAGTTGAAGAAACTCGTTGCTAAGATGGGTGGGAAAATTGTGGAACCTAGTGTTAAGAAACTTGTTGTAAGACAACCCAATGCGCAAAAATTGACTAGACCCTCTGTCTTGGGAAAACCATCTGTTTTCTCTAATTCTGCATTTGCAAAACCTGCGTTTGCCCCCAAGACAGATGGGAAGGATAGGTTACCACAGAATACTCCCAAAACACATATTCGATCACCAAGCATTAAGAACACAAATGTGATTAAACCAGGGATGTATAGATTGGCCACTAAACCCACACAAAACAAAGAAAGTCAATCACCTCAGACTTCTAGAAACACTAATAGACGTGTGTCTTTTACTACAGGAGTAATCCCCACTGATAGTGTTAGCCGGCCTCAGCTTAAGAGCACTCGCATGAAAGAAAAGGTTTGGCAAAACAAAAGTCAAGGGAAGATGAAGACAGTAGAAGACCACCCTAGGATTTTCAATGTTTCTAAGAATAAAACGTCTGTAATCGCGTGTAATGACGATTTGAATGATTCGACTTTGAATACTTTGAATGTTAAGTTTGTTTGTGTGAAATGTGGAAAGTGTGCTAATGCTAATCATGCTATGTGTGTTTCGAATAATGTCAAAGGCGTAGATACTAGAACTAAGAAGCAAACTGCGATGCCTATTAGTGCTAGAAAACCCAAACGCAAAGTGAACCATTCTGGTGCAACCCCCACTAAGAAAAGTAATGCATCAGACTCCACCACTAAGAACCCTAGAAGCAAAATTAAGGAATTATATGAGTCTGCTAGCAAGTCTTGGAAATGGTGGTTTGCTAATCAATGTCCTCCAGGATATAAATGGATGCCGAAAGCTAGGACAGAAAATGTGAAAACGAGTGTTAGTTTGCCTTTAAATGTTGATAAGGACACTAATGATTCTACTATCACAACTATTGTGGTATCCAATTTAGCAAATGCTCCATCGTGTTCTAACTCTTCTGCAGGTGATACAAATAATTCTCTTCATTATGGACTCCGGATGCACGAAGCACATGACGGGGAATCTCAAGCTTCTAATTAACTTCGTGGAGAAGTTCTTGGGTACGGTCCGATTCGGAAATGACCAATTTGCACCGATCCTAGGATATGGAGATTTGGTTCAGGGTAGTATCACGATAAAAAGGGTATACTACGTCGAAGGGCTCAATCACAATCTTTTCTCGGTTGGTCAATTCTGTGATGCGGATTTGGAGGTTGCTTTCAGGAAGAAGACATGTTTTGTCCGTGATTATGATGGGAATGATTTACTTACCGGTACACGGGGTACTGATCTCTACACTATTTCACTTCAAGACACAACTTCATCAACTCCAATTTGCTTCATGGCTAAAGCTTCAACGACTCAGGCATGGTTATGGCATCAACGTTTATCTCATCTTAACTTTGATACCATCAACTTGCTTTCCAAGAAAGATATTGTGAGAGGCCTTCCAAGTTTGAAATTCATCAAACATCATCTTTGTTCTTCTTGTGAGCTTTGTAAAGCTAAACGAAGTAGCTTCAAAACAAAGACCACACCAAACTCTAAAGGACGGTTAGATCTTCTCCATATGGATCTATGTGGTCCCATGCGTGTTTAAAGTATCAATGGGAAGAAATATATTCTGATAATTGTCGATGATTACTCAAGGTACACATGGACTCACTTCTTGAGGTCCAAGGATGAAACACCCGAAGTTCTCATCAGCTTCCTTAAACTGATACAACATGGTCTTCAAGCTCAAGTTAAAGTGGTTCGTACTGACAAAGGTACATAGTTTTTGAATTCAAATCTGAGAAACTACTTTGAAGCCGAAGGAATTGAACATGAAACATCTATTGCTCAAACACCCGAACAAAACGGCGTTGTTGAAAGACGAAACCGTACTTTAGTTGAGGCTGCTCGAACATTATTACCTGCTTCAAAACTTCCACTATACTTTAGGGCCGAAGCCGTGTCAACCGCATGCTACACAAAACCGCTCCTTAATTATCCCGAGACACGAAAAGACACCATATCACATAATTCATGATCAAAAACCTTCACTCAAACACCTTCACGTTTTTGGATGTACGTGCTACATTATTCGAGATGGTGAAAATCTGGACAAGATGAAAGAGAAAGGTGATGCATGCATTCTAGTGGGATATGCAACTCAGTCTAAGGGGTATAGAGTGTACAACAAGAGAACAAAATTGATAGTCGAGACTATTCATGTCAGATTTGATGAATTACAAGAAATGACACTTGAACAAAACAGTTTAAGTCCCGATCCACAAAGACAAACGACTTCTGTTCACAACCGCACGGAACTCGGAACTCAAGATCACAGCAATGAACCATCAAGTTCAACGCTGGTTCCAGAACATGTTCCTAGAGCTGATATGACAGTCGACACGACAATTGAAGAGTTGGAAATGTTATATGGACCAATGTATGATGAATATTTCACGGGGGAGAAACAAGTTGTATCGAAGTCTTCCGTTGTCACTCATGATAAGAATGATGATACCGATCATCGTCAACAACCAGATACAACTTTATCTACTTCAACACGGGTTGCTGCAGATTCACCTCCTCAGAATATCACTTCAACAATCGATCCTACAACATCCAAAACTACTGTCATTGCTCCAGAGAACACAAATCAAGCAGACGATGCATTATCTGACGAAGACGAATTTATCAACCCATTCGGTACACCGGTACACGAAACTGGAGAGTCTTCTACTCGCCATGTTGATCCGTCAAATATGCATACGTTCTACCAACGACATCCTTCAACACATCATTGGACCCGAGATCATCCTTTGGTTCACGTAATTGGAAACCCTTCACAGCCTGTTCGTACAAGACGACAACTCGCAACCGATGGCGATGTTTGTATGTTCGCACTCGCAGTGAGTACAGCTGAACCAAAAAACATCAAAGAAGCCATGGCTGATCATGCTTGGATCGAATCGATGACGGATGAACTTCAACAATTTGAAAGACTTAAAGTCTGGGAACTTGTTGACAGACCATACGATGTGATTCCATTAAATCTTCGTTGGATCTGGAAAAACAAGATGGATGAAGAGAATACGATCATCAAGAACAAAGCTAGGCTAGTGGCTAAGGGGTATGGCCAGAAAGAGGGAATTGATTTTGAAGAATCATTTGCACCAGTTGCTCGTATGGAAGCGGTCAGGATTTTCCTTGCTTATGCTGCACATATGGGAATCACTGTCTATCAAATGGACGTAAAGACAGCATTTCTTAACGGTCCTTTGAAGGAAGAAGTCTATGTCACGCAGCCGGAAGGATTCGTCAATCCTCATTATCCTGACAAGGTGTATCGTCTCCACAAAGCACTATATGGACTAAAGCAAGCTCCAAGGGCGTGGTACGACGAGCTCTCGAAATTTCTGGTCTCCAAAGGTTTCTCAAAAGGTTCCATTGATCTAACTTTGTTCACTTATAAATATGGGGATGACATTTTGCTTGTGCAGATTTATGTTGATGACATTATTTTCGGGTCTACAAACCCAAAACTTTCAAAATGGTTTGAAAAAGTAATGCACAGCAGATTTGAAATATCAATGATGGGCGAACTAAAATTCTTTTTAGGAATTCAAGTTCACCAATCCCCAAGTGGTATCTTTATAAACCAAGCTAAGTATTGTCAAGAGATAATCAAAAAGCATGGTATGACATCATGTGACCCCGTTGGGACACCATTATCAACCACATCCCTAGATGCTGACTTGGAGGGATTACCCATAGATCAAATGAGATATCGTTCCATGATCGGGTCCCTTATGTACTTGACAGCAAGCAGACCTGATATTCATCATGCTACATGCTATTGTGCACGATATCAAGCACGACCCACTGAAAAGCACCTCAAGGAGGTTAAACGGATCTTTCGGTACCTTAAGAATACCATTCGCATGGGACTCTGGTATCCGAGGGAAACCGGTTTCTTTCTAACGGCCTATTCAGATTCTGATCATGCAGGGTGTCTTGATACACGTAAAAGTACTTCTGGTGGTGCACAATTTCTAGGACAAGATAAGCTTGTGGGATGGTCTTCCAAGAAGCAGGATTGCACGTCACTTTCATCAGCCGAAGCGGAGTATGTGTCTCTATCTGCGTGTTGTGCTCAAGTTCTTTGGATGAGAACACAACTCACGGATTATGGCTTCCACTTTCATAAGGTACCAATGTACTGTGACTCAAAGTCGGCCATAGCCATCTCCTGCAATCCGGTACAACATTCCCGCACAAAGCACATTGATGTCAGATATCACTTCATTACGGAACAAGTTGAAAAGGGTATGGTTGAATTATACTTTGTTGGAACTGATTACCAATTAGCTGACTTGTTTACAAAATCTCTTTCGAAAGAGAGGTTTACGTATCTAGTTAGGCAAATTGGTATGAGATGTTTGACTCCAGCAGAACTGTAGATTCTGGCAAAGAAGCCTGCTTGATCCACCTATCAAACATCTACTTGTAAATATCTATGAAAAAGCAAAATACAAAAATATAAAACATATAAAAACAAAACACAAAATTAAAAAATCTTTCAAAATCCAAAAATATTCTTCTCGACATGTCTTTCAGTATCGATAATATGGACGTACCTAGAAATGTCGCTCAATAACGACACGGGTATGTACATAAAGTTCGAATGAAAGTTGTAAATATTTTTCAAAACATGTCATTTCTACTTTTAATAAAGGAAATTGTCTATTTTGGACAATATTTCCAAACAACGGGTAGAGCAATCTATCACGGGTTGAGCTTGTCACAAAACATTCAACGTTTTGAGCTCAACACAATGGCTTGTAATCACTTTCAGATTACAACCCAGATCAATATTCACGGGGGAGAGTACGATTTAGTGCGCTTACCCTTAGCAAAAGAATAGAAATCTTCTTACACTTGAGTGGATTCGTCAAGACATTCAAAGTCTAAGAACTCAAGTTTATGCTTTAGAAAAACCTCTTCGCCAAAAAGAAATAGGATTTTTCAAAAAGCGTTGAACACAATTATTTCAAGAATTTTTCAATGATTATTCAAAATCTTTCAAAAATTGTGTGTTCAACAACTCCCATCCTCAAAAAGCGAAATGTGGATCAAATCCTCACAATGACAATTCAATTGGATCATTTTTTGAGGGGGAGCGTTTCAACTTCATGCAAATGATTAACACATCTTTCTCCCGGAGATTTTCAAGACTATTTTTCAAAATATATTTTAATCAAATTTGGTATCTCTAATATCAAAAGATTTTATATATTAGAGATAGGGGAGAAAATGTGATTAAAATATGATCTTATATAAGACTCAAGCACTTTAACTCTTACCTACATGTGCGAAACACTTTCGATTATCGATGCACATGTGAAGGGGGAGCATTTCTAAAACGACAAAACTAGCAAGGTGTTAAATGTTTTTAAAACACTTTGTTAGAATTTAAAGTGGTTTTCATGGTTACGATCAAATACCCACAACATCTTTAATTCACGACGTTATTGGTGTCAAAAGGGTGGTTAGGTTTAAGTCCTATGATCCAACCAGAACCGGAGGGATCTTCCCAGGGACAATCCAATAGATTATTAGAAGTCCTTAGGAAAGATGGAGTAGAATGTGAACGAAGCTGAATGCCGACTAAGTACTGATGATAGCACTAGAACAATCACAACAAGGTGCTATTAATGATGTCTTGGTAAGCATTGAAGGGGTTGAAGAATGAAAAAGAAATGTAAGGATAAAGGGTCTAAAGAAAGAAGCCCTCCATACAACTTAGGTAGAAACCGGGTCAACTCATCATGAAGACAAACTCATCATAGACCCAGTGATGTGAATCACAACCCTTTCCTAGCTACTCAGGCTTATCTCAAAAGAAGTTTGTTTTATTGTCACGGAGATCAACACGACTTCTATTGACTTTCTCACTCCAAGATAGTTGATATTGAATAGGTGGCATCTGCTCCATCCTCCAACCACTAAAAGTGCACAAATCGAGTCTAGAGCCAAGAGATCAATCAAATCTCGTTAGGACACGCGGATGAAGATAAAGAAAGTCCTATGCTATATCCTTGCGACATTGCTAGAATGCTCAAAGTGATAATACTTAGTATTCACAATGATGAGTGGAAATGCTTTCAGTGTTAACCTCAAACAGCACTGCGGTAGGTCATATGCAAGATTCTTCATGAATTGAACATATGTAAAACTGAAAAGCAACAGTGGTTTGATTCTTAATTGATTCAAACTTGTTTCAGGTTTCTATGCAATATCTTTATGGTCTTGCCAGAACATTCAGAGTGATATTCATTAATATTCACAGTGACGAATAGAAATCCTTCTAGCGTCAACATCAAACAGCGCTACGGTAGGTGACTTGTGAGATTCTTATGAATCAAGCTTGTGTCAACTGGAAAGCAACAATGGTAAGATTCTTTATGAATCACACTTGTTCCAGGAAATTGAATTGACGACTTTAATCAAGCGGATATTTATCCAATTGATTCACTCTTTATGTTCGCAGTCTTGCTTTGAGACGGTCGAGTAAAGAGAACGGCTAGTATAGCCGCGAAACCCTGTCAAGGAGATTCTTAATTGAATCTACCTATCACAGGTACGGTATTTAATATCGTATAACGGTCTTCACCGACCAGAGGTAAAACGCTATCGATTTAGGACGAATGTCAAAGCCATTCAGTCTGTGTCTATGTTTTTTCTCGAGAAGGTGGCGTCACGGTGTACTCAGCAAAGTCAAAGATTCAAAACCACATACTCATGCCTAAAGACATATTCAACTATTAATAGTGTGAGCATGTGGATAAAGACACAAGATCGTAAGATGGCAAGGACAAGTCAAGGATGATTTGAAGATCTCAAGATAAAAGGACAAAGTCGAAAGACAATGACAAAGGCTCAAAGATCACAGCATGAAGGAAAAGGACTACTGTTACACGTCCAAGACTCATTTATGGCGAGATTAGTAATCTCTACAAACTTCCTAAATGACCAAGGTTTATGACCTCTCATTGTGGGAGATTGTTAGCCTCAAAATATTGAGTCAAACAAGAATGCTCGGTCATATGTTTATTATGCATCGTATATTAGAATGTTGTAATAGGTAGTAGATTAGTTGTGAATTACGGGCTTAACTTTAAGCTAAGGTTCATTCATAAGTAACCAAAGCCCAAAAGGAAAGCCCGGCCCATTATCATATAGCCCATTATGCTACATGTAGGCAAGGCTATATAAACCTCTCCTTGCATGTAAGGAGGGGTTGGTTGGTCATTCATTTCTCTTAATCTAATATTTCACAAGTTCACACACTTCTCTCTCTTTTCTCTCTCTAGTTTCTTTCTCTAAAATTCATCTCATATCTACCTTTTTTTCTTCATTAATCGTATAGAATCATCATATATTAGGGACAACATATATATATATATATATATATATATATATATATATATATATATATATATATATATATATATATATATATATATATATATATATATTGTAGCGCTATTTGCAGAACCTGAATATAGGTACAGAACTTACAGAACCTATCTAAACCAATCATAAAAAAGGAAATTTTGTTTTATTTATTTAATTACTATTTTAAGTAAAAGGTTATTTATGGTATTTTGCAAATACGAGTTTTCAAAAAAAAAATCCTATAATTATGGTATCATTAATTACTATTATTTTCAAAAATCATTCTTATAATTATCCGGATCATCACACGGAAAATTCATATATATCTGTTTTCCATTATAAATCCACGATCATAATACAGATTATTCATCCTAAATTTACGAATCATAAAAAAACCCTAACCGTATTTTTTAATTATCATGGATTCACAAAACGAACGTGGACAATGTTCATCAGCTATGGAGGATCACAACGAGAATATTATTGTGTTATTACCTGAACATGATCAAAATTATGGTATTTTTTCATAATTTTTTTTAAAATTTTATGTTAATGTATACACATCTCATTCAATTTACACGGATATTTACAGATTTAGTTTCAGTATCAAATATGTAACATGCATGTACAAACAATGAATAAATAATTTTTTTAATTTTTTTAATGTTTCTGTATCATACATTCATACAGTTCGTGTATGTATAGAGGTTTCTGTATCATTAAGGTTTATGTACAAACAGGAAAGCCTCTAGCATACATTAATGTTTCTGTATCATACATTCAAATAAGTATAGGTTTCTGTATTATACTAAGTATACTTTTGTTATACAAGGTTATAATTTTCGGTTTTATTTTTTTTAGATGAATCTGACGTGGAAGTATTTGAGCTTGATCCGAAGTTTCAGCCTAGTCCAAAAGGGGCACCTTATTGGATTCCAGATGTGCCTGTAGATGATAAACCAAGAAAAAATGATTTCTTTAACACGTTTGAAGAGGCTTATAACAGGTACAAGGTATATGCTGAAAAAGCCAGATTTAACATACGTAAGTCAGGTATAACATATAAGAAAGGGCAGATTACATATAGGAATATTGAATGTAATCGCGCCGGCAAGCCAAGAAAGACCAAAGAGGTTAATACTCTTACTGAATCTACTGAAAAAGACCATGATAATGTTGATGATAAAAGAAAAAAACGTTGGTCAACATCTCAGGCATGTAAATGTCCTGCCAGGTTTGGTTTAAAACGAATTCCAGGAACAGAGACTTATAAGTTGTATGAGTTCGTTGAATACCACAACCATAAACTTATAAACCCCAATAATATGGATCTTTCAAAATCTAGGCGCCAGTTGGAATTTGGCGATTATGTTTTCATACATCGTGCGTCAATGTCTAGTATAGGTCCTGTGATAGCTCATAGATTAAAGGTTGCTCTTGCTGGTGGATATGATAATATGCGGGGAACACCCACACAGTATCGTAATTTTAGAACTAAGGTGAACTTATTTATTGGAGATAGGGATGCCCAAATGTTAGTTGATAAATTGCTGAAGAGGAAAAAACATGTACCTCAGTTTTCATTTGAATACCACACCCTTCCTTCTAAAGAGTTGGTTAGATTATTCTGGGCTGACGAAACTATGAAGTGCAACTATGTTGCATTTGGTGATGTTGTTTCTTTTGACGCTACTTTTGACACCAACAAGTAAGTTAACACGATTGTACTTGTTTTAAAGTTAATTATTATTGTTACTTGTCAATATATTTAATGAATTAGCTTTTCGCAGATATGGTTATAAATTTGTCCCATTTACCGGTATTGATCACAACCAAAGTAGTGTGACTTTCGGGGCTGCTTTACTATCCGATGAAACAGAAACATCATTCTCTTGGATGCTAGAGGCTTTCCTGAAAATTCACAAGAAACAACCACCATTTGCTATAACAGATCAAGATGGTGCATTAAGGAATGCGGTACGTAAAATGTTTCCTGATTCACATCATCGATTGTGCATGTGGCACATTACACAGAAACTACCGGTGAAGGTAAATACAATAAATTCTTTTTTTTTGAAACAAGTATTTTTTTCATATTCATGTATAAATTTTTAATATTTTCATATTAATATAGGTATTAGGAGATCTTGAAACTAATTCTAATTTTAGAAAAGATTTCAACAAATTGGTTTGGAATGTCTACATATCTCGTGATATCTTCGAGCAACGGTGGGATGATTTGATAACCCGGTACGACTTGCAAAACAACAAATGGCTTTCTGACATGTACCAGATTAGAGATAGGTGGATACCAGGATACTTTAGCGATATCCCTATGTGTGGTTTGATGAAAACCACGTCTAGATCAGAGAGTAGCAACTCTTTTTTTCAGATTTATTCACATCCGGGTAACACACTTGTTCAATTTATGCTGTGCTTCGAGTCTGCTATGGAGAAACAAAGATACAGCCAGCGTGTTATCGATAATGCTTCCGATGGTACCACTCCGTCCATGTTTACTGAATTACCAATTGAGAAACATGCTTGTGAGTTGTATACACATTCCATATTCAGAGAAGTTCAACATGAAATCTACAAAGGGTTTACAGCATGTACGCAGACTCGTTCTAATAGTGAAGGAAACACCGAGACTTGCATCATACGCCACAGGGACAAGAGACAGAATACCGTTATTTTTGCCACGGTATTTTTTTTTACAATTCCATATTTGTTACTTTTTATATTGTAGTTGTTAATAATTTAGTTTATTTTTACAACATGTTTACCATTTGTTTATTTATTTTACTAGGTTGTTTTTGATAAAGTAGACTATAGTGTCAGCTGTTCTTGTGGCCATTATAATCGACATGGCTACTTGTGTCGTCATGTCTTCACTGTATTTCAAATACATGGTGTAGACAAAATCCCGGATATGTACATCAACCGTCGTTGGACTAGGCATGTTCTTCCTTCTCATTTGCTTGACAAGAGGCACAGGTATGGTCCTTGCATTGAAGAGACTGATCGGTTAGCATCTCAAATTCATTCAACAATCGAAGAATGTATTAGTCTTATTAGGAACGACAGTGACAAGTTGTCAGATTTTCTGTCTACGGTCAAAGAATTTAAGAAGAAGCTAGAAGCTGAGACACCACATACTAATGTTGCAACAGACAAGGATGCTTTAATTGCCGAATTGTTGGACGTTACTGTTCCTGATCAGCTTGATATACTGAATCCTCAGTCGGTATTTGCAAGTAAAGGTACGCGCAGAATTAAAAGTGGAGCTGAGAAAGGAAAGGAAAAAGCAAAAGCAACGACTATTAGAACAAACCGGAAAAGACCTTTCAAACCGCGACAATGCGGCATTTGTGGCGAATTTCGTCATAACAGAGCTACTTGTCCGGATAGATTTGAAGCACAGTCATCCAAAGCTGGGTCAAAAAGAAGAAGAGCAAACATAGAAGATGAATCCCAGGGTGATGAAGGTGACGTACCTGAAGTTAATGAAGATGTTGGAGATGTGGAAGAAACCGAAGGCAATGAGTTACTATCTGGAGCAGAATCATCAGATGAGTCGGATGATGAAAATGATACTGATTATTGATTTTATATGTTTTTTTAAATTATACATTTTTATTTTGATTTTATTAGTTTTCAAAATATCATGTTTATTAGTTTGAATTCACGTTTTTTGTTATACTATATGATTATTGATTTTATGTTTTATTAGATGTAGGTCACCTGTACACTTGCATAATAAAACCTGAAACATACATGTACTTGTATGTAAAAGATGTACTTCTATGTACACTTGCATAATAAAGCATGAAACATACATGTATTTTTGGTTTTAACTGTATTTGTAAATGTACGAATAATTAATATAACATATCCTGATCATTTTAAGTGCGTGGTATATGTACTATATGTGACGCGTTTTACATATATTAGTTGGTATAAAGTGCGTTGGAATGTATTTAAAAATACCACATTTTTACTATATGGTTCCGTGTTTTTTCAATGTCGATTTATTTATCAAATATACACATAACTATGACACTACTGCATTTTGATAGTATCCTACTTCATTCTGTATGATCTTTTTTGTATATTGAAACTTCCATATACATGTAACAAACATAATTGAACTTGTAAGTGCAGCAGTGCAAAAAGTTCAACATACATGAACCATATACAGGTTACAAATATACAAACTGATGGTAACATACATAATAATTTAAATCCAAAAAAAATAAACATGGACGGCAAACAAATACATACATGTTATTTTCATAAAAGATCAATTTATTAAGCATTTGTTCCAACAAAAGCATGCTCATTTTCCAAAACGAACCGAAATAAAAGAAGTCTTTCCAACATATCCAAAACAACCCAAGAACATTGAAGTTTACGGTAATTCAAATACTAAAAACACATAAGTTCCAAGTAGTCTAACGATAATGAAAAAAACTTTGAAATCTTCATTTTAGTGCCTTTGATGTCTTCATACGCTTCAATTGTTCGCGTATCTTGTCACGATGAATGTTGCAGTCTGATAGGAGGATAGTTGTTGCATATCTGTTTCTTAAGCGTCTCAGCTGCGTGTTCTATTTGTTGCCTTCTATTGCTAGACCACATTGCCATTTACCAAGATCTTCCCCCATGTAGGTTTCCATGTGGCGCATCAAAAAAATACCACAATCCAATATCCTCTTGTCAGTTTCCCAACAAAAACGTCCACGTACAAGTTGAGCGTTGATAATTGACGAGGCTTTTCCATGATTTATTGCAATTAGATATTGTCCGAAATCATGTTTCTGCATTTTTTGTAGTGAATTTCACATTATTATATGTATTAAAAACATCAAAATACTATCATAGTTTACGCGTACCAGAATTGTTGCAATTTTCAAAGCATCGATGTTTGTAACCTTCCTCCTTTTCATTTTTTTATCTGTATCTGCATTCTTCTTTACGTCAATCAAGCACGCTTCTGGATTCTTCATGTTAAAACACAGAAGAAACTTATGGTCTTCATGACTTACTGGTACAAAAACCTTCAAAATTTATACAGCATTACACGCACACGTTACATTATGCATATGTGGAAATTTTCTGAATTTTATTTATATTAAACTTACAAGGTCGGCTTCCGCAAGCATCACATCCGTCCCGTATTTTGATTTTGCTTCCTCGACATATAACATGAATTTTTGAATTCTGTCACTAACAGCGTAATCTTCCATGAATTCTTTCTTATCCTGTTACATGTGAATTATTTTCATTAATTTTTTATTTTTCATAAATAACGCAACATCTAAGTAAACCAATTCACATACCACTTCAAATATGGGTAAAAACACCCTGGCCAATGAGTTTTCAGCTCTTTTATACTCCATGAAATTCAGATACGATGAAAACGCGTTTATCACGTTGTCAACCACTTGTTCTTGCGGACCCAGCGATTCCATTTCCAACCTTGAGGTTTTATGCCCATATTCGGTCTCGAAGATAACATAACTGTAACTAGTACTGTAAGTAAAACTGTAACATAAATTTAACAAATACTGTATTAACAATCATCTAACTATTACAACCAAAATATCATTTTACAAACTCGCAACTTCGTAAAATTTATGTTATTACGTATAAAGCTATCTTTTTTACATACTTAGATCAGTGATTTATTGTGTCAAACGCATCAACATTTCAACTAAACACTTTTTCTATTTAGTAATCTAGCACTCTTAATGATCGAAACATATATGTTTTTCACATTGTGTTAACCGCCTCATTATTTTAACAAAATATGTATGTTAAGTAATATTTTTTCTAACTAAATAGTTATGCTATGCATTTTGGTTGAACTGTATAACAATAGTTATAAATAAAAGACGTAAACTTAAATTTCAAATTACTTACTTTTCGCCAGCCCGACATTTGAATAGGAAATCTGCCATCCGTTTCTCTTCAGCTGTCTCAGGTTTGTCTACTTTAACTATTCTGTCTAAATATGGCGACTTCATCATACTAGTCAACGCATGAGCCCTCTTTTGTCGATTAACCATACCACCAACATTTGTTTGTACAGGAGTTTCAAAACCAAGTGGAGCTACATCCAACACAATATCTTCGAACGTACCCGATCTGATTGTACTAACCCCATATTGTCCCGTATTTTTTCTATTAGATAAAGAGGCCTCGAGGTCTTCAGTCATTGATGCGGCTTCTTGTTGTGTTTCCGGTCCCATATGATTTTCAGGGAAATCGAATGGTGTATCGATACCAAGATCAAAACTTGGTATTGGAAAGTCCATTAATGACTGAAGACGTAACTGTTCACCTAAGTTGTACGGGTTTGTTATATCGTCCGCATATCCTGGTCTTTCTCCTTCTTCTTTTTCTGCACTTTCAACAGTTTCCCGTTGTGTCTGTTCACCCCACTGGTACGGATCTGTTTCATCATCTTCACACGCATCCCTATTCTTTTCCACATTATCCTTTTGAACCAAGTGTATTTTCCCGTTCTTTGTTCCAAACATACGCTGCCTATATGAACTACTTGTCCCTGCGCCATTAGTCACAACCATGTCCTGTTTCCCCACAGGTGTTTCACAGAAACCTGTTTTCTGTACATGGTGCATAGGTGTACCATTTGTCCCCTCACTATTTCCCTTTTCATATTTCAAACTTTCAATATACCTATCACTCAACTCATCTAACACCCTGTTGTTCGGATAGAAGACCCTAGCAGAAGCTAATGTTTTCTCAAAAACATATCTTTCGTTATTTATTACTTCCAGAGTTTTATTCATTTTCCAAACGAAGACCTACATAAGAAATACGTAAAATTATTTATATCTATATGAAAAATTATTTTATTCAACTAAATGAACACTTATGTTTTGTTTAACTTGCCTCCAACTTGTCAGAAATTGGTTCTTCCTGCTGAGCTACGTAAGGTCCTTCAACTTCACCCTTTCCAAATCCACCGGTTCTAAGTTCTGCTTCCTCACGTTCCCTCAAAAACTCCATTGTCCACACTTTGGTAGGTGGGCGTTGCCTCGGAACTCTAAAACTTGGACACGCTATCCCATCAACATACCGCATCTGTTTATAAATTACAAATAAATTAAAAAATAAAAGTTTGAGTCACGAATCACTACTTAAAAAATGTATGCTAAAAAAACATATGATAGCATACTTACCAGTAGAAACGTTGTTGGACCTAGAAAATGACTGTTAGCGAGTTTAGGACTCCATCCTTTCTTACATGTTTTCAACCATCTCCAAATATAACTGCACCAATTTATGTTTGCAAAATCCGTAGTCATGGAGATATGATCAAGGATGGTAAGATCACATACGGCTTTTTGTTTAACACCCCCCATAATTGAAGCGAATAGAACTACAAAATTTATTTTGAAGTTCATATCCACATCTTCTGATTGTCTAATCTTTTTCTTGATCATAGTTGGAGTGATTACTGGTGTAATGTCCTCACTAACTACATACTGAGCTTTCCAATTTCGTATCATGGAATGGTCCCTAACAACTGGTTCTTCTAGTATATCAACACCTTTGTTTTCGACTCCGATCATCTCAGCGATTATGTCCTTAGTTATTTCCAAACTACCATTAACAAGTTTGATTTCCATCTTATCAGCATCAAACTTATCTACGACATAAAACGCTAACCTTGAGGGGACACCATCTAAGCTAAACTTTAATAACTTCCCAAATCCTAGTTGTTCGAGACATGCTTGTTGTATTGGCGGTAGGTTTTTCAGAGCATTGAACAACGCAGAAGGGCTTGTCCTGGTGTTGAACATATTCACATTCTTTTTCTTCCGTTTAACAGGACTGTTATCCAATCCTTTTGATGTTGGGTTTTTGTTTTTTCCTCTTTTTTTGACAGATTTGTCTACTTCAGTACCTGAAAAATCACAATCATATGTCAATTCTTACACATTATTTTTTTTTCACATACATTACATTAAAATATTAAATTTTTTACCTTTATTGTTTTGTATCTTTCTTTTCTTTGTTAATTCGTTACCGTCCTCAAAGATTGTTTCTTTTTTCAATCCTGTTAACCATAAAAAAATATTTCAGGTATTTGCACGTTTCAATGCAACCAGAAAAAACAGGTTAATCACTAATTTCATAAAATTTTTATGGTATCTCTTACCTGTTATTCCAGAGCTCGATGAAGCAACATCGGTTTTTCTGAATTTCATTTCATAAACATATTCATTGCCATTATCGTCCGATGAGAAGTCTTCTTCACTGTCTGTCTGATCGTCCAATTCATGCACTTGTTTTTTACCCTTTGACCTTTGACTCCTACGTAGGCCTGTAATGATTATTTATAAAACATACTTGTTATATTATATTGAATATCTATATCGTCGAATTATATTGAATTTCGTTATAATCGAATTAATGATTAATATAATTGGACCATATTTATTGTATTGAATTGCATGATTAATTAAAATTATATTTTAGAACAAAATTTATCTTAATATTAATAAGCTAAAACACTAATGAACCATATTTTCTATTATTTGAAACATTTATGTACTAACTGTAATGAATAAAAAAAAATATATATATCGAGTTTGTTGTACCTGATATTGGTGAATCATTATGAATGTTTTCATCTTCACATGCCATGATGTCATCATAATCAGATTCACTCAAATAGTCATCGACATCAATAGCTTCATCTATAGTATTCTCTTCTATCACCGGTAATTTGCTCCTATATCTTGGACTTCTTCGCAATCCTGCAAACAATATGCACCAGCTTATTTAACAAAATTTTGATGGTACACGATTGATTATTGTATACATATTTACGAGTACTTCATTCATAAATATATAAACAAACAATCACAATACTAGTTGGTCATACAAATAATCATTCTTGTACCTTATATCAGCGAATCATATTTCTTTTTGTGCATAAAAAATAAGCATTTTATAACAAATGTATACATTTTTAATTTTACTAAATTTGTGTGTTTCTAATAACATGTATGTCCTGCATCTGAAAAAACATGCACGTAATCAGAAATAACATATATGTCCTCAAACTAAACACCCACATAATCAGAAATAACATATATGTCCTCAAACTAAACATGCATGTCCTGATTTTACACCACACGCCCCCTAGAACCAACTTAGAGATACCAAAAACAAATATCCGTTATCATACTAAACATGCATGTCCTGATCACTCACAAATATTTACAAACATTAAACATATAACAAATATCCGTTCTCTATCCTAAACTAAACATACATACTGAAAACAACTAAACATACTGAAAAAACATCAATGTTTAACCAATTATCCCAATAGACCACTAGTTAACATGGATAAAACATACATGTCCAAACATACTTTTTGCAAGTTACTAATAACAAGTCCTTCTACATGATGTATCAAACTTTCATTTCCAAACATAATTTTCTAAGCTACCAGATACATGTCCAAACATACTTCTACAAAAGCAGGTTATTTCTTATTAACATGACAATCGACTTGAATAAGCATTTATACGTTGAATCTGCGTATTTATATATTTAACTATATAAATTTTTATCCCAAACAGCTTATCACTAACTATATCTTAAACTCACAGATCCCACACATATATGCATATTTCATTATGTACATATTTCTTATTTAATCTTTGTTTTACTTATTATTAAATCTTTATTAATCTGAAATATGGGTATTTGGCATTGTTTTTAGTAATAACTGATTTCTTATTAGAACTGATACTTTTTAGGGCATTCAGGATTGCTTACTTAGCTACATGACTTGCTAGATTATTAGTTGTCGAAATAAGATTAAGCACTTTAAATCGGTTTTTTGGGGCAGCTTTTTTCAAAAAAAACAAATAAGCATATACGATGTGATAGTAAGGCAGTAGTAAATAGAATTTGGATATGCTTAATTGTTTGAGCGTTTGATTATTCCAATCTAGAAGTATTAAACGGTGTTCAAACATACATGTCCGCACCTACTTTTATGTTTTTAATAAACATCATTTTGGCAAATTCTTATAGGAAAACAGGTTCGGTTCATGGGGTGTGCAAACCTGTGCATATGCACATGGCCCATGATCAAATATGGCCTCTAAGGGGGTGTTTGGTTTGGCTTATATAAAGTAAGCCCATTTGGGCTTATATAAAATAAGTCTCAATTTTATTGCTTATTTGGAGACTTATTGGCTTATATAAGTTTACTATATCATGGTAAACTTTTATATAAGCTATTAAGTCCAAAATAAGCAACACAGTTATATCTTATGCTATATAAGCCGAATCTGACCAAATTTCGGCTTATATATCATATACCTCAAATTTTTAATCTTATTTCGAGACTTATGGCTCATATAAGTTTAGTATATCATAATGAACATATATAAGACAATAAGTCTCCAAATAAGCCACAAAATACGGGTTTATGTTATATATGCCGAAATTTGCTTACATCATATAAGCTAAAACAAACAGGTTCTAAGTACAATAAAGTGTTCTGTCGGGTAGCTTTTTTCAAAAAAAACCAATAAGCATATACGATGTGATAGTAAGGCAGTAGTAAATTGCATTTGGATATGCTTAATTGTTTGAGCGTTTGATTATTCCAATCTGGAAGTATTAAACGGTGTTCAAACATACATGTCCAAACCTACTTTTATGTTTTTAATAAACATTATTTTGTCAAATTCTTATAGGAAAACAGGGTCTGTTCATGGGGTGTGCAAACCTGTGCATATGCTCTTGGCCCATGATCAAATATGGTCTCTATACAATCAAGTTTTCTGTCGGGCAGCTTTTTTCAAAAAAAAAACCAATAAGCATATACGATCTGATAGTAAGGCAGTAGTAAATAGCATTTGGACATGCTTAATTATTTGAGCGTTTGATTATTCCAATCTCGAAGTATTAAACGGTGTTCAAACATACATGTCCAAACCTACTTTTATGGTTTTAATAAACATCATTTTGGCAAATTCTTATATGAAAACAGGGTCGGTTCATGGGGTGATCAAACATGAGCATATGCACATGGTCCATGATCAAATAGGGCCTCTAAGGGGTGTTTGGTTTGGCTTATATAAAGTAAGCCCATTTCGGCTTATATAACATAAGTCTCAATTTTATTGCTTATTTGGAGACTTATTGGCTTATAAAAGTTTATTATATCATGGTAAACTTTTATATAAGCTATTAAGTCCAAAATAAGCAACACAGTTATGTCTTATGCTATACAAGCCGAAATTAAGCCATATTTCGGCTTATATTTCATATACCTCAAATTTTTAAGCTTAATTCAAGACTTAATGGTTCATATTAGTTTATTATATCATAATGAACTTATATAATCCATTAAGTCTACAAATAAGCCACAAAACGCGGTCTTATGTTGTATAAGCCGAAATTTGCTTACATCATATAAGCGAAAACAAACAGCCCCTAATTTCAGTAGATTGACTTATTGAAAAAACATAAGTATATTAACTAAATGATGTTTTCCTGGATAAAATATCAATGTTGGCAGATTTTCATATTAAACATACATGTTCTTCACAACATCTATAAAAATAACTTGGAAAAATCATACATTTTCAAATAATTCAATATCTACAATAAAATTAAGTACATAAACATTAAAACCCAGTTTTAATTCCATTACAGTCATCATCTAAAACATAAATCTTTCGATTACAGTCAAAATCTTAAACATAAATGTTATGGGTTTCTTATAAACAGCTCGAATTATAGTAACAATTTATCAAAATATACATCCAATTAAAAAAATCAAAATCAAAATTAAACAAATAATAACAATTGTTGATAATCAATTTCTAATTAAAACAAATTACAATGCATGTTTATCTTTTTTTGATTATAGAAAATACATACCTAACATTTGAT
This sequence comes from Glebionis coronaria, assembly GCA_025667525.1. NCBI lineage: Eukaryota > Viridiplantae > Streptophyta > Magnoliopsida > Asterales > Asteraceae > Glebionis > Glebionis coronaria. Next base: position 555,304,803 of record CM046879.1, read on the forward strand.
TTCTCATATCTTCTCAGTAGATGATCCCCTGTTTCGATAACATATATGTTTTTTTTTGTTTTATAGAATAAAAAAAATGATTAAGAACCACGATTTGAGTTAGTTGGGTGAATGTTTACCGGAATTATTGTTATTTTAAATAAATAACGAGAGATTATTGGAGACATGGATGAGTGAATTAAAAACCGTCCCATCAAAATAGATATGATTATATCCTATTTTGCAAATTTATATATTGAAATTTCCATAATTACCCTTATGTTCCGTTCTCAGCATTACTTTTTACTTTTTTTAATTACTAAAATGCCATTTTGCATAAATGTGTGGTACATGATGCAATATTCTAAGTACAATCAAGGGTTCTGTAGGTTCTGTACCTAAAAACAGGTTCTGTAAATAGCGCACCCCTATATATATATATATATATATATATGAATTAATCACAACACCTATTTTTTGTTAGAGATTAATTAATTGCGATAATTTTTCCACTTTTTATTTTGTTAGAATTTGAATTTCATTACATTCTATTCGGACTAAGTTGTTTGCGTACGAGAAAAATGTAGACGACGAGACAACAATCCCTTTAGACGAGATATAAATTCAACTAAGAAACACTTTTATACCTTATCAGTTATCATATTCGTTTGAGTAAATTACATAAACCCGTTGTGTGGTTTGGTCAAAATGTGTGTCGTGTGCTTTCACCTTTGATCCTTGATGCTATAAGCTCGAGCCTCATGTTTAATATGCGATTATATTCATTTCAGGCCAACATGCCAATGGAGATTTTCGAGTACTTAAATAAAATGGGTGCTATGATACCAAATATATGGTCAGGATCAGTATTAAGAAAGATTCAAGCTTTAACCCGTTGTATATTGTTGGCCACAATATTTTCAGCTACAATTATGTGTTGCATTGATGTGACTTAGCTGCTTTCTTGTGAACCTTCTTTAGGTGGGTTGCTGTTGAGTGTTTTAGCCACATCACTAACGATTCTTGATCATTGTTTGCACAAAAACAATGAAGGCTTTTCAATTGGGTTTACATTTGCTCTTATCATCGTAAGTGCATCAATGTTATAGGTTTAGTATTTTGTAGGTCTACACCATTTCATTCCAGAAATTACGAAATTTCATTGAACATACAGTTTTAGGACAATGCGGCTATTTAAAGTGTCTTAGATACCCTTCGATAAAGTAGGAGTTGTGAAAAAGATCTAGTTGGCAGGTTCTATAACGGGTCAAAACGGGTAATCTTTTTGTGGTGCAGGCTGTGTAACATGTGCTAACTAGAAACAGTTGATAAATATGAATACCAAATTATATTATAAAAGTCCATAGATATTAAGAAAAATCATTTGTAAGTTTTGTGCATTAAAAGTATACTTTGGATGACTTTCCACTTATTTAACCTGTTTTCTTTTTAGGTAATTTAGTTTACATGTTCGACTCAGTAGAGATCAGACACAACCTAAATCGACCCATTCATAAGTTAGAGGGCCAAATTTTTTACTCCTACCCATGAGCTTCCATTCATTTGGCTTTAAAAAATACAAGTATCAGGCAGCATAATACAAATATTGGGCCTTAATTCTGAAGTTTGAGCAAAGATTTAAGACGATATGGTGTGTAAAATCTAAAACAAGAAACCCTGCATGGTCGAGACTACCAACAAGCACGGAAAGGAAGATACGCAGAAAGATCTTCTAGGTTCAATGGTTTCTAAGAGGTTCTTTTCACTTTTCTTCTCTAAGTAGGAAGAGAAAATGAGAAAATTAAAGTGCGTTTATGTATTTTTAGACTTTTTGACACAGAAAATTGACTTTTGCTCTTTGATTTTGTACAACTTCATTCTGTCTAATTGTTAACTCCTACTCTAAAATTTTTTAAATCCACACCTCCTCACTCGCACATAGAGTATAATTTTGCAGATGAGACATAAAATCTAAAAACACCTAACGGCTAGTTTTATGAAAATGTTTCATTTCACCCCCCAACGGCTAGTTTTTTGAAATTCGAATTCTAACGACTATATTTTTCGATCCGTCTATAAATATAACTCAAAATCAACCATTTCTTACACACCAAAACACAAACACTCTACAAACAAATATGAATCCCAATCACGTTCCGTCAAATTTTGAAATCGATGAGGAATTCGATGCTTACTTCTTGCCACTAGCACACAATCATTATCAACAGTTGCTTGAAGAAGAGAATCGTGCAAGACTATCTCGGACCCCAGTCAACCGTGACCGAGAAGGTGATGAGGAACGGCTCATGAACGATTATTTCACTGATAATTGTAGGTATTCTTTGGTTAAGTTTCGTGAAAGATTTTGAATGAGCCGAAGACTATTTTTAAAAATAGTTAACGGTATAAGAAATTATCAGGCCGATCCTCTTCCTGCGCATTTTCATTATTTTACTTCTCGACCCGATGCTACGGGTCGAATGAGTATTAATGCTATTATGAAGTGCACAATAGCTATACGTCAATTGGCATACGACAACACGCCGGATGCATTTGATGAATATTTATAAATTGCTTATCGAACCGGACGTGAGTGTCTAATGTATTTTAATATGTGTGTTATTGACTTGTATATGGCCAAGTATTTAAGAAAACCAACTCCAGCCGATGTTGATCACATATATGATCTACATCTTACGAAACATGGTTTTCCGGGGATGCTTGGCAGCATTGATTGTATGCACTGGGAATGGAAAAATTGTCTAGTTGCGTGGCATGGACAATACACTGGTGGTTATAAAAGATACCCTACTTTGATGCTTGAAGCTGTTGCTTCGCAAGATCTGTGGATTTGGCATGCGTTTTTTGGGATGGCAGGTGCGAATAACGATATTAATGTTTTAGATAATTCTCTGTTATTTGATGACCTTCTGAATGATGAAGCAACGGTAAAACCGTATACGGTTAACGGAGTTGAGTATCAAAATGGGTATTACTTAGCGGATGGTATTTACCCACAATGGGCGAGTTTCGTGAAGTCTTTCACGGTTGCAACTGACGCCAAACATGCTCACTTCAAAAAACGTCAAGAAGGTGCACAGAAAGATGTTGAACGTGCATTTGGTGTTCTCCAAGGACGTTGGGGAATACTACGTCAACCAGCACGCGCGTATGAAGTAAACACCTTACGACGAATCATGTATACATGCATCATACTTCATTACATGATTTTGAAAGATCAAGGTATGGAGGTTTTAGATTGGAACCAAAATTACGTTAACCCGTCAAGAAATATGCAATGAACATGGGTTGATCGGTGTGAGGTTTACCACCGAAAAAACAAAGAAATACGCGACTGAGAAACCCATCAAAGTCTTTAACAAAACCTTATGGATCATATCTGGAATCAAATTGACCACGGAGATGAATATGCATATGAAGATGAAGAAAACTAAACGGCGGGTTGTATGATTTTCTAATTTTCGTATGTTTTTTTATTTTTCGTATGTTTTTTTAATTTTCGTATGTCTTTTTTATTATGTTCGTTTTATTTTAAAAGTATTGTAATGTTGGTTATGTTTAATGAAATATTTAAGTTTGTTTAGGGGGGTGTTTTGTAAAATTCTAAAAAACTAGAAATCACTTGGAGTGATGACTCCCCTGTTTTTTTTTCATGTGAGTGAGTGAGTGAGTTTCGCTGACGTGACACCAAAAAAACTCATCACTTGGAGTGATGACTCCTAGTGCTCTTACATCATGACCACATATACTTGACATTTCAATATGAAATAGTGTGCGATAATTTAATTTCTTAGAATTCTCCCCATGTGTAAAGTTATTATCACGAAAAAACAAAAATATTAGTCGTTTAAAATTTCAATTTTATAACACCCGCCGTTACAACAAACGGATAATCTCCCGGTATATATAAAATTACTGGCATATTTTTAAGGATATTAAAATATAACACTGATTTTAATTATTTTATAAATTTATTATGTGAAAAAACCTCTTCCAGATCTGAAAAATAATTTTTGCACTATAATATTAAATTACAATTGGTTTTTAAATGTACTTTTATTAATATAATTCCTATCAAATATTACATAACAAAAACAGAAAAATTGAAGGTAAAAAATGAAAGAAAAATATCAAAAAAATCAATATAACACAATAATTTTATAACAGAACAGGTAAAAACGTATCGTGTGAACAATCCCTAGCGTGTCATTAAAATATAATTTTACATATAGCAAAAAATAAATAAAGAATAACGATCCATTCAAATGCAAAAATAATTTGATGATGTTGAGTGAGCACAATTGTGTATTTCTCTCACACTCATCAGCATGTTTGAGATTGTTGTATCACCTGATCACCATTAGATATAAACTAACATTTATTTTGATCTTTTTTCGATGTGGTATACACTTTCCTCCCACATTACATCTATTTCTAACATGTTAAAGGATGTGATATCAGATTAATTTGTAAAACTATGAAACATAACTACAACTACTAACATATATATATCTGAATTAATCACAACACCTGTTTTATGGTTAGAGATTAATTAATTGGGATAACTTTCCACATTTTATTTTGTTAGAATTTGAATTTCATTACATTCTATTGGGACTAATTAAGTTGTTTGCGTACGAGAAAAATGTAGACGACGAGACAACAATCCCTTTAGACGAGATATAAATTCAACTAAGATATTTCTATGGTGCAAATTTCTTAGAATTGTTCCCATTAGGCAAATGTGTGCATTGGCTAAAAAGGACACTCGTTCGTGGCTTGATCTAAAACACTTTTATACCTTATCAGTTATGATATTGGCTTTAGTAAATTACATGAACCCGTTGTGTGGTTTGGTCAAAATGTGTGTCGTGTGCTTTCACCTTTGATCCTCGATGCTATAAGCTCGAGCCTCATGTTTAATATGTGATTATCATTTCAGGCCAACATGCCAATGGAAATTGTCGAGCACTTAAATAAAATGGGTGCTATGATACCAAATATAAGGTCGAAACCAGTATTAAGAAAGATTCAAGCTTTAACCCGTTGTATATCGTTGGCCACAATGTCTTCAGTTGCAATTATGTGTTGCATTGATGTGACTTAGTTGCTTTCTTGTGAAACTTCTTTAGGTGGGTTGCTGTTGAGTGTTTTGGCCACATCATTAACGATTCTTGATCATTATTTGCACAAAAACCAGGAAGGATTTTCAATTGGGTTTACATTTGCTCTTATCATCGTAAGTGCATCAATGTTATAGGTTTAGTATTTTGTAGGTCTACACCCTTTCATTCCAGAAATTACGACATTTCAATGAACATACAACCATTTATAAACTGTCTTAGATACCCTTCAATAAAGTAGGAGTTGTGAAAAGAGCTGGTTGGGATGTTCTATAACGGGTCAAAACGGGTAATTTTTTATGGCGCAGGCTGTGTAACATGTGCTAACTAGAAACAGTTACTATTTAAAGGTTTAAGATCTTCATATACAGCAAGTTTGATGAATATGAATAACAAATTATATTATCTCCATAAAAGTCCATATATATTAAGCAAAATCATTTGTAAGTTTTGTGCATTAAAAGTATACTTTGGACGACTTTCCACTCATTTAACCTGTTTTCCTTTTATGTAATTTAGTTTACTTGTTCGACTCAGTAGAGATCAGACAAAACCTAAATCGACCCATTCATAAGTTAGAGGGCCAAATTTTCTACTGCTACCCATGAGCTTCTATTCATTTGGCTTTAAAAAAATACAAGTATCAGGCTGCATAATACAAATATTGGGCCTTAATTCTGAAGTTTGAGCAAAGATTTAAGTCGATATGGTGTGCAAAATCTAACACAAGAAACCCTGCATAGTCGAGACTACCAACAAGCACGGATATAAAAAGGAAGATTTTGTATGCGGACAATTCCCTAAGCCTTACTTGAAGTTCTTCAGGTCGCATGTCGATTGGTGCTCTATTCATTATCTCGTTCAAGGACCTCATGAAGTATAATGTTTACGTTGTTGAACACGAGTTCCTAAACACGCTTCCATGATAATTTTGTTCGTTTTTAATGGTTCTAAAATGTTCATAAATGGGTTATGGAAGAAATTTTAGCAATGAAAGTTTTGTAATCTTAGTTATCGTGTAGATAATTACTCTGTATTTGTTGCTGCAATGGTTATAGCGATTATACAAGTTTTTAATATTCTAACTGTGATCTAGGATCCGCATAGTGTACGGATGAGGACATTAGGTAAATAGGTTTGCTTGTGCGTCTTGTGCCTAGGATATATCAAGAAAGATCAGCAAACGAGTCGGGTCTGAATCAATCCGACCTTGTGATCCTCGGTTTGTTTTTTTATATATATGAATATCACTGGCATATTTTTTTCGATTTGATGATGTATCACTAATTTGAATAATTTTATAAAACTTATTTTGTGCAGAAACATCTTTCAAGTCGCGCGTGAGTGGGTTAGTGGAGGGATGACACTCGCGCGCGACTATGTGCAAGTCGCGGGTGGGTTTTACCCCACTCCGCTCAGCCTAAGGAGGAAGACCAAATGAAAAAAAAACGTGTTCGTACAACTTCATTTTGTCTAATTGTTAATTTACTCTAAAAACTTCAAATTGACTTCTTCACTCGCAAATAGTATAATTTTGCAGATGAGACACAAAATCTAAAATAAACAAAAACAACATTAACTTTTTATAATGCAAGGAATATTTTTATCATAAAAATAAACAAACAAATAAAGAATAACAAACCATTCAAATGTTCTGTGTCAAAACATTTTGATAGTGTCAAGTGAACTAAATTACATATGTTCACTAAAAACATACATAATTTTGAAGTTATTGTATCAACATTAGTGTATAAGTTGATATATGTTTCAATCTTTTTCCGATGTGGGATACTCCCTCTTCTCTCAACATTAGCTTTACTATTTTCTAATACGTTAATAGAAGTGATTTCTTATAACTTTATAAAACTACGAAACATAACTACAAATAATGGCATATATGTATTTGAAATAATCACTAGGATGAAAAACCCGATTTCGGTTTCTTGGTCAGAAACTGATTAACACATTATATAATATCGTGACAAATATTCCGTAACATCTACACATTAGCAAGTATCTTTTTACTATCAATCATCACAACCTCGTAACGCTATTGATTATCGTCTTAGTATCGTCATTGCATCGTGATAATATATACTTGACGATTCAATGTGAAATAGTGTGTGATAATTTAATTCCTTAAAGTTCTCGCCATGTGTAAAATTATTATCACGAAAGAACATAAATATTGATCGCTAAATTTTTTTATTACGTAGTATATTTTTTTTAATGGCGAGATAGTAGTTAGGGATTCGAGCCCACAGTGACATTCAATTGGACAGTATGCAACCCTCGAAACTTCCCTTTTATGGGATAAACTCCACTCTTGCTTCTATTTATTTCGAGTCCCTAAAAATCTTTATTGAGACTCAAACTTAAGACCTATCTAAAAATAACTATTAAAGTTACATTTAGTGGCCAACTGAGGAGTTAACTGAGTTGGTTATTATATAATACATGCCTTTACAACAAACAGACACACTACCGGTATATATAAAAAAAACACTGGCATATTTTTGAGGAGATTATAATATACCACTGATCTTAATTATTTCATAAAATTTATTATGTGAAAAAACCTCTTCTAGATCTATTAGACGATTATCCGCGCACAGCGACGAAAATTCGTAGCGGCAAAAACTTAACGATATGTGATATTGTGGCGAGTGTTTCGTGTAACATTCAAAATAAAACGTGAAAATATCAAGTTGTTTACCTTGGGTTAAAGCAAAACAACATAAAAATTTAAAATACCATTCATAACCCGCTGTAAAAGTTACATGTTTTGACCCGCTAACCCAAATATTTTAATAACCCGGTTTGAACAGACCGGTTTAAGCAGTTAAAAAGAACGGGTCAAATTAAACCCGGTCTTATATTTTCGAAACCCTGTTAGACCCGATGGGCGGGTTGACCCAGAGAACGAACCGATAACCGGGTGACTCGATCAAGTTGACCCGGTGATCGAACCGATGACCTGATGGTCGAACCCGTGACCCGGAGAACGAACCGGTAACCGGGTGACTCGATCATGTTGACTCGGTGATCGAACCGATGACCCGATGGTCGAACCCGTGACCCGGTAATACTAATTAATGAGTGAATTTATTTATAAAATTTAAGTTTTCACATTTGGAATTTAAGTTTTCACATTTTACTTTTTATTTTTCAAGAAATTATGGTTTTTTCTTTATAGATAGCAGATATAAAATAATTCTTGCACTCTAAATAGTAATTTGAGAATCTTATTATGTTTCACTAATTTAAATTATCTCATAATCTCTTCGTCTCAAACCCAAAATGATTGTCCTCTGTTTACTTTTTCCATCTTTTTTCTCCAAGTTTGATTAAAACATTTCTTTATATAATATTTAATAAAAAATATATGAATTAATTAGTTTTCAAATGTAATATCATTAATATAATTTTCATCAAATGTTATATAAAATTGAAGATAAAAAATGAAAGGAAAAACCAAAAATATCAATATAACACAATAATTTTATAACGAAATAATAAAACTCATCGTGTGAACAAAGTAACAAACGTTCTTGTGTGTTCAAAAAATAATTTTACATAGAAAGATACATAAGGAATAAAGAGCCATTCAAATGCAAAAACTTTGTGATGATGTTGAGAGAACATAATTACGTATATTCTCACCTTCATCAATATGTTGGGATTATTTATCACCATTAGTATATAAACTAATATTTGTTTCGATCTTTTTCTGATGTGGGATACACTTAATTTCTTCCCACATTACATCTATCACTTTTTAACATGTTAAAAGATGTGATATCAGATTAATTTATAAAACTAGGAAACATAACTACAACTACTAACATATAATCACAAGGCCAATTCTAAGTTTTAGAATTTTATTGATCTTACTCCCTTTCATTCCATGAAAATCACGATGTTTGATGGAATCTACAGTTTTAGAACAATAAGGCCATTTATAAAATGTCTTAGATACCTTTCGATTGGAAGGTTCTATAACGGGTAAGAACGGTTAATATTTTTATAATGCAGGCTGTGTAGCATGCGCCAACGAGAAATTGAAGCTTTTATATGTTAATAAATAGAAAGTTTGATGAATATGAATACCTAAATTATATTATCTCCATAAAAGTCCATATATATTAAGCAAAATGATTTGTAAGTTTTGTGTACATTAAAAGTATACATTGGACAACTTTCCATTCATTTGACCCGTGTTCTTTTCAGGGAATTTAGTTTAAATGGTCGATTCAGTCGAGATCAGACACAACGCAAATCAAGATATTCATAAGTTAGAGGGCCAAAATTTCCACTCCTACTCCTGAACTTCCATTCATAAGTAAATACGAGTATCATGAATAAAATATTAGGCCATAATTCTGACTTGCGTGTTTTTTTTCCAGTTGGGTTCGATCATCTAACTAAGAAGATCTTATCGAGCTTACAATGTAATGCCAAGTTTGAGCAAAGCTTTAAGACGATATGGTGTGTAACATCTATAACAAGAAATACTTAAGGTAACACTACCAAGCAGCAAATACAAAAGAAAGATTTTGCTTATGGACAGTTCTTCGAGCCTTACTTGACGTTCTTGAGTCTCCATGTTGGTGCTTTGTAAATGATAATTTTGTTCGTTGTTAATGGTAATGAAATGTGCATAAATAGGTTATTTATTAATAGTTCCTAAACACTCGGATGGTAAGTTAAATAAATAATAACCAGGCGTTCTCAAATGTTTGTGTAAAAATGTTTGGAGGTTGTCAAGTGAGCTTATTACATATGTTCGCTGACACCATCCTATCCTAGCACTGAAGTTGTTACATCACCGTGAGTATATAAGCTGAAATTTGTTTAGATCATTATTTTACGATGTGGGACTCCTTCCTCCAACACTAGATTATCCACTTTCTAATATGTAACAAGTAGTGATCTGATGATGATTAGTAAAACTACAAAACATAATAAACTAGGGTAAAAGCTATATAATACCATTATACTTATTGATATGTGTCGACTTTAAACACTTACTAATTAATCTTGTGACTTTACCATTGTACTTTCAAATTTGTTTTGACTATACCAATATAAGCGTAAAATGACTATATTACCATTGTCTTCTCCAACATAATTACTTTTATTGTCACAAGTCTGCTTCTCAGTCATCCATTCTAGTTTCTCTCTCTTTAGAAATCATTGTTGTTGTTGCATTAAAATTAGAGATGAAATAGTTGTAGGATTTCCATTTTATAACAATGATAAGATTGGTAAACATTGTAGGCCACTTTTCCTTTTTGGTGACCAAGAATCTCTATAAACAGTACTTACGAAATCGACATGTTACATAGAACTGGTTTCTTATAATTGTACTTTTGTGCATCTTATGTGTAAAGTTTTTAAAAACGTGTATTCCATTAACAGTGTAGTTAGTAATTGAGAAACGGAGCAAGAGTGGCCATTTGAACTAACGCCAGAAGCAATGGCATGTGCTGAACTTATAAAATGAGGTGCTAATTTTGTCTAATGAAGCTGGGATAAGAAGCCCAAAGTCAACCCACAATGAGAACGTTCGATATCTCCATTTCAGATATGGGAGCTTGGGATTCTTTGCTAGACTCCATTAAAACTCTCACTTTAGATCTTTACATTTCAGATCTCTACAATTTGGCAAAAAGAAAATTAAACATTCGATATCTCCATTTCAGATCTGGGATACATAAGGTTCCAATCAATTTAGTGGATGTCTAAAAGGTTTTTTTTAAAAGAATATTTTTAAAATAAAACAAAGGGTATATTAGTCATTTAAAAGTGTAATATAGTCATTTTATGCTTAAATTGGTATAGGCGGAACAAATTTGAATGTACAATGGTAAAGTCACGAGATTAATTAGTAAGTGTTTAAAGTTGACGCATATCAATAAGTATGATGGTATTATACAGCTTTTACCCACTAAACTAATAACCAACCTGTATTTGAATTAAGAGTAAAATGCAGATATGGTTATTGTGGGTTTTCATTTTTGTATATATCCTCCCCGGTCTTCAATAAGTGCAGACATCCTCCCTGTGGAGAACGTTTTGGTTCATTTTCATCATTTGACCTAACAAAGGTTAACGTTTGACTGTTACTCACTTTTAATTAAAGAGCATTTTTGTCTTTTTCTTTGTCTTCTTCCCCATCACCAAAAACACCCAGAAAACATAGTTGTTAACATTTATTTAGCAAAAAGTTGTCATCTTGAAGTCAATTAATATCTAACGGTAGTTGTTTCATGTAGTTCTTAGAGACGTAAGACATATATTTTCTTCTTTCTTTTGGTATGAACTCGATTGGACATCGTCACATGTTTACTAAAACATATCATAGATCCATGATCAAAGTCATCATGAGTAAACTTTTTGTTTAACAATTTGTGTAGAGTAGACAAGAATCACAAGGCTATGTTTTACCTATATATTATTCATCCGCCAGATTGGCAACAAACTTATAGAAAAGCAACAATGAACATTGTTGGCTTGAGTCGTTTCATAAAAAAGTTAAGTGTGGTTTTGTTGATCCAAAAAGCCATGTTGCCTAAGTTCGTCACATCACCACTTCCCGAACTGACACACCTTTGTCGATGATGATGTACCTTTACACAAACATACCTCGAAAAAACACACACGACACTCACTAAATACACAAATAGGCACGCCGCCTAGCCCCTTGATCGTCGCCAAACCGATGCACCATCGACGATGCAGTGCCATCAGTGTCTATAAACCTGCACTCTTTGGTTTGTAAACTCACGAGGCCGTTGATAGCGGTCTAAACTGCACACATTAGATTAAAGGGTAAAAGCTATAAAATACCATCGTACTTATTGAGATGTGCCGACTTTAAACACTTACTAATTAATCTCGTGACTTTATCATTGTACTTTCAAATTTGTTCCGACTATACCAATATTACGTTAAAATGACTGTATTACCCTCGTCTTTTATGACATAATTACAACTCTTGCCACATTTATCACCATTTTACAAATTTCTGCTTCTCACTCCTCTATTTTTGTTTCATTCTTTAAAACTATCACAATAATGATAGTTTCATTTAATCGAATTTGATAACGTCAACACTTGTGTTAATTATACCATTTACTCATTAACATGACTTAGGGTATTCCGACACCCATTAGTCTAGTATACAAACACAACCTTTAAGTTTCATTTTAAATTTTGCAAACAAAGTAAGAAACACAAGTTAGAAAATAGTCTTCTAGTTTGTCTTCGTCAAAGCGCCCAGTGCTCCAGATTCAGCAATGAGAAGTTTTTTTTGCATCACTTCCATTTGCAATAGAAGTCAAAAGGCAAACCACAGAAGGAGGAGCACGTGGCTTATCTGGCATTGGTCTCAAAAGATCCACCAATAAAAGAATGGTTTTGCAAGCCGTTGACCCAATTCTGACTTCTTCAACTGCAAAAAGATGCTCCAGAACAATTTGATCATGATTTTGTAATGTATATTTTTTTACTTTTTAATACTTATCTCTCTATCTCTTCTTCCATCTTTCAAACGCTATATCTTCTTCCATCTCCAGCCTACACTTATTCCAGATCCATAATTATTGGCAATCTCTTTGTTGTTTCAGATCCATAATTATTGGCAATCTCTTTCTATTTGTAAAAAATGGTTTAACCAGATCTATCAAGTTTTGCTTCTCGGCATGTCGTTTAGTATCAAAACCCAGATTGAGTTTGTAAAAAAAAGGTTTTTCAATCAATGTGAAAAGAAAAAAGACAAAGGGTATATTAGTCATTTAAAAGGGTAAAATAGTCATTCCAAGCTTATATTGGTATAGTCGGAACAAATTTGAAAGTAAAATGGTAAAGTAATGAGATTAATTAGTAAGTGTTTAAAGTCGGCACATCTCAATAAGTACGATGGTATTTTATAGCTTTTACCCTTTTTCACACACACAAAATCAAACATCTCATCTTCATCTCCATCTTTATCGCAATAAAAAATGGCATTCTCATTCCCACATACCAAAGTCGAGATTAAGGCTATGATTCAGAGACAAATAAATCAACAACAACGTCGTTACGATGAGCTTACGAAGTTAGGTGATGATTTCGATGCTGCGTCCGAAGAAAATACGAAATTACGCACGAAATGTGGGATCTGCCGTGATCTCTCCCCACAAAAGCGTCAGTTACTCGACACGTATTTTAGAGATCAGTCTGATATCGATTTCACCTTCCGGAGATCTATGTTTAGAAAGTCGATAAAATTGCAAGCTAGAATTGAAGAAAATACTAAATGGTTGAATAACTTGGGTTCTTCGTCCCAATCTCAAACAACTCATATCGGTTCTTCGTCGCAACAACACCGAAGAAGAAATGAGTCGCCCGATCTACCCTTTCCAATTCCAAACGACTCAGATGGCAGAATGACTGACAATGAGGTGTATCAAGAATACCTAGATCAAAAAGTGTTGAGACAAACTCAGGAAGAAGAAGAAAGGGAAAGAAGGGAGTTGGAGGCGCAAATTATGGCGGAAGAAGATGAAGAAGAAACAATGCGTTGGGAGTTACCTGGTCAGCTTTCGGATTCAGATCCGGGAACTGACTAATCGTATTAAGTTTTTTTTATATTTATGTTTTTTTAAATGTTGTTTTTAAATTTCCTATGTATCGTCTTTTAATTTCGTACTATGTTTTAATTTTATATGTACCCGTGTTTTAATAAAATGTATGAATAAAAAATATTTAATAAAAAGATGGGGTGATGTGGAGTGAGTTTGGGTGAGTTTGGTGAGTGTCATTACCTCCTGTAGTGAGTTTGGGTGAGTTTTGGTGAGTTTGGTAAAAAAGCTGACGTGGCGCTGAGGTGGAGGTGAGTGGGTTTCACCCCACTCCCACTAGTCTAAGTGTTAGTTTACTTACCCTTAGCAGGGTTCAGAATATGGCCATTTATTTTTGTTCGGGTTATAGGCTATTGGTTTAAGTTTGATTTTGGTACTATATTCCTTGCATTTGGCCAGTGGTTGATCTTATTATACTATAATTATTTTAATTTATAAACCAATAACGTAAATAAAAACGTAAACGTAAACATTTATTATTCAAAAATTAAAACATTTATTCAATACATAAAGAGAGAATTGCATAAATCGTCCCTGAAGTTTGGACATTTTGCAGGTTTTGTCCTATATATCTTGAAAGTGCTGATATGGTCCCAAAATCAAACTATTTTGCAAATTTTCATCCTGGAGGTTTTGATATCTTGCATGTTTCGTCCCAAAAATTTTGGCCATTTTGCGTGTTTCGTCCCAAGAATTTTCCCCGATACTTGCATTAAAATTTCTAAATAGGGATTACTCTTGCACTTTCGTAACGTTTAAGACAAAACATGCATTTTGGCCAAACTTTAGGGACGATTTATGCAATTTGATCATACATAAAACAACAAAATACTACAATTCAAATACAATACGAAATGAAATAAAGTACTAGATAGATAAAAAACAAATACGTTATACGATTTCTCGGATCCGAATCCGATAACTGACCAGAAAACTCTCATGACCCATTTAGTCGCGCCCGTTTTTTCTCAACTTTTGAACATTTTTTTAACGTTTTTATACGTTTTTAGTCCGTTTTAGCCCACACCCATGACCCATCTAGCCGCGCCCGTTTGACCTGTGCCCGTTTAACCTGTCGCCAGTTTAACCCAATTTGTGCCCGTTTAGGCCACTCATTTTACCACATCTAATTTCATCCGAAGGAGAAGAATAATCGTTTAACATAATTAATAAGTGCGAAAACACTTATCCTTTTACCACTTATTTCCAATAATAGCAAGACCAAAACGTGTATTTTGTGTCGGAAAAGTCGGAATTATGCGTGGTTTGTGTTTTTATTGTGTTTAGGACCAAAAGATGAAAAAGGAAGAAAACACGGGCTTTCACGGGCTTTTATCGAAGAAAAACGAGAAAAGAGGAAGTCAAAAGATCAAGAGTGCAAAAAGAACGGAAGTCCAAGGCCTATTCTGAAGATTTATCGAAGAAAAAGTCTAAAGACGGAAGTTTAATGAAGTCGAAGAACTCGAGTCTAATTATAGAAGAAAACTAGAAGACGAGTATAATTTACATCGACAAATCCCAAGACGACGTCGAGAACGACAAAGAATTTAAATCAAGTCTAGAAGAAAGAAAGAAAGAAGGAAGCACATGCACCTCCCCATCTCCTATAAATACCCTCCTAATGACACATTAGGAGGGTGTTAGTTAATTTAGTCATTTTTCATTTTTTCTTTCTTTAGTTTTTAGAGAGAGAAAGTTTTAACTTTCTCTCACTAAAACTTCATCTTTTCTTTCAAGTTAAGCTTTATTTTAATCTTTTTATTAGAGTTTCATTAATAAAAATTTCAAGTTTAAGCTTTTAATCTTCAATCTTTTTCTTCCTTTCTTAATTTACTTTAATTTTTGATCCGAAAATTATATTTCATAAGGTTTGATTTTGATTGATGATTTCGTGATTAAAAGTTTATCTTTTTAATCCTTTTTAAGTTTTTGTCCAACATAAGCTTTGAGCTTGTTATGCTTATTGGCTTATTTAGTACCTAGCTTATTTACTTTTTAAAAGTTTTCTTAAAGTTTTAATCTTTTTGTGGTTTGATTTAAAAAGTTGCTATTTTAAGTTGTGGTAAGTTCTTATTAGTGCTTATTACTACTTTTATCTTAATTAGTAAAGTTTTGGATAGTGCTTATTGAATCTTTGCTTATTTGGATTGGCTTTTTACGAATTTGCTTGTCATCTGAAAAGGTTAAACCCTTTTCCGATTGTACATTCCGGGGGCCCATATTCCTATCAGCTTCACTAGTATTCCGATCACGAGTGATCGGAAAAGGGTTTTACTTTCCTATTTGGATTCCGATAAGGGATTCCGACGGGGGTGTTTATATTGACATTCCGATAGCTGTCTTTTTTATACATTCCGATTGCATTGTTTTGATTTATTCCGATCATTCCTCTTATCCGCATCTCGATTACAAATATTTCGATCAGTAGCATTCCGCTTGGATTCCTATTGGGATTATTCCGATGGTTTGAGTTTTGTTTTTACTAAGTTTTTATTTGTTTAGTTTTAATTTCCATAAATTGCACGCTTACCGAAATCTCCATTTTTTACCAAGTATTTGTCTAATTTTAAGTTTTAGGTTTTAAGTTTTAAATTCACTTTTAAGCTTTTAAGCTTTTAAGTTTTCAGTCATTTAGTTTTAACTCGTTATTTTAGTTTAATTTTTAAAGCTTTAATTTTACTCACGACATTTTCATATTTGCTATTAGTTTAAAATAGATAACCAAACCATTTATTTTTCCACCAAGAACGACTGAGTCGCACTAATTAACGGTAATGAATTCGAAAAGATTGGAACAAAATTATTTTATACTTGGGTAAAACCTTGTATTAAATGGCGCCGCTGCCGACTCTTTTCGTTAAGATTAACGGTTTTTAATGAGAGACGCGTTGGATTTGGGATCTGTTCACTTTTGAACGTTATTTTTCTTGCTTAAAATTTTTTCAAAAATCCATAAAAATTAAAAAATTTCAAAAATCCAAAAAAATAGAATAACATATAAAAAACCAAAAATGTTTCTTGTCTATTTTTCTGTTCCTTTTGTAGGTGTGTATGCGTACTCGTGCTCGTAAGAAGAAAGTAGCTCAAGTCGAAGTCATTACTCCACCTATTGTCACCATGGACAATCAACCAATGATCGAGCTTTTGTAATCGCACGTAGAGGGCAACACCGATGCTATTGTCATACCCGAGATTGGAGTCAATAACTTTGAACTCAAATCCGGCTTCATTCAAATGGTCTCTGCTCAACCTTTCTTGGGGCGTTCGCTTGATGATCCTCATGACCATATAAAAAGGTTTCTTCAACTCACCAATACGGTTAAGTATAATGGGGTTTCACAAGAAGTGATTCGCTTGCAACTTTTTCCTTTCTCCTTAGAGGGACAAGCACATAATTGACTTGATAAGGAACCGCCACAAAGTATTCTTACGTGGACGGATTTAGAGACTAAATTCCTCAACTACTTTTTCCCACCCTCACGTACTACCGCTTTGCGGAATGAAATCATTACATTTGAACAAAAGTACGGTGAGACATTTAGTGAATCTTGGGACCGTTTTAAGGAACTTTTAAGAAAGTGTCCACAACATGGTTCCACAAAAGTACACCAAATAAATACTTTTTACAATGGTTTAAGCATGAATGACCAAGATTCACTAAATAGTGCCTCGGGGGGGGGGGGGGGTAATATTTTGGTTAAGTCTTCTAATGCCACATGGGACATTATTGAGAATAAGTCTAGAGTGCAAACCAAGAGTGTTCGGACTAATGTGGCTAGTGCTAGCACTAATGAGAGCGATAAGAGAATTGATAAGCTTACTTCGCTTGTTGAATCACTTGCTCTCCAAACCGCCAACAACACCAAGCTATCAATGCCCAAGTTAATGCTATGAGTCAATCATGTGAAATATGCGGGGGATCTCACTCATACACCGATTGTCCTTCGACTCATGACAATCCAGAAAATGTGTATACCGCCAACGGTAACTTTGCTACGGGAGGCTATCAAACACGTCCTCAAGGTGACCGCAATTTACTCAGCTATCGCTCAAACAACTTTCTTTCACCACCCGGTTTTCCCCCACAAAACCCAAACAACCTCAATCGCAACAATCAAAACCAACCTCGTGCTCCAAATCAATATCAAAACCAAAGAACCCCATATCCACCTCAAAGAAACAACCAAGTTTACCAACAACCCGCTTATCAACCACCTGCCTACCATGCTTTTCCTCCCAACCAACCCACCGCATTACACCAAGACGTTGAAACGTACATGAGGACTAATGATGTGATAGTGCAAAATCTTCAGCGGGAAATGGCCAACATGAAAGCAGATATGGTGAAACAAGGGAATGATCTTCGAGCCGATATGCGAAACTCTTTGGCAAGTCAAACGAATGACTTAAGGAACATGATGGCTAGTTTCTTCCCAAGTAATCAAGCCTCTGGTTTGGTTTCTCTTCCGAGTAACACCGTTGCTAATCTAAGAGGGGAGATGAAAGCAATCACCACTCGAAGCGGAAAAGGTTTAAAGGAACCTGAGCTTCCTACACCTACACCGGTGATTGTGACAAAGGAAAACGAGTCTCCTTCTCCAATTCCTCCACCTTCTATTTCTCCAACACCTCCAACTTCTACTTCTCCAATTCCACCACTTTCTACTTCCACCCCTCTACCACCCAAGGATGCGAGTGAGAATTCCATACCAAAGCCTTCATCTCAACCTAATATACCTTATCCCTCAAGGTTGAGGAAAGAGAAATTGAAGAACAAGGATGATATTCAGGTTTCTAACTTTCTCAAAATGTTTAAACAACTGAATTTCAATATCTCCTTTGCTGAGGCTCTCACTCACATGCCAAAATATGCTAAAATGTTTAAAGATCCTCTCAGTGATAAGGAGAAACTCCTCGATATCGCTTCGACCCAACTTAATGAGAATTGCTCCGCAGTGCTCTTAAGGAAATTACCAACCAAACTTGGTGATCCGGGTCGTTTCTTGATTCATTGCAACTTCCCCGGGGTAGAGAATTGTATGGCCCTAGCCGATCTAGGTGCTAGTATAAACTTAATGCCATTAAGTGTTTGGAAACAATTATCTCTACCCGAGCTAGTCCCCACACGAATGACTTTGGAATTAGCTAACCGTACGGTTTCTTATCCGGTGGGGATAGCCGAAGATGTCTTCGTCGGTGTCGACAAATTCACCTTTTCGACTGATTTTGTTGTCGTTGACTATGAGATGGACCCCTGTGTTCCATTAATCGTTGGACGTCCATTCCTGAAGACCGGTCGCACTCTCATTGATGTAGCCGTGGGAGAATTTATAATGAGAGTTGGTGACGATAAAATCGTTTTCAATATGGGAAAACTTTCTAAGCAACCTTCTGAAAACGAGAGTGTTAATTTCATTGAAGTTCTTGATGAGGCTTGTGAAGAACATTTCAAAGACGCTTGCAAAATTGGTTCTTCTTCTCTACCCATTGTTGAGACCGTTGCCTCTATTGCTCCATCACTAACTCCATTTGGAGAGAGTGATTTCATCTTGAAAGAATTTGAAGCAACTTTGGGAGATGTGGACTTGCAATATGATGATTCTCCCTCCAATTGGGATGAAGACATTCGTACCATTGAGAAACTTCTCAATGAGGACCATATTTCTCCACCATCTCCTAAGGATATCTCTATCGATGAACCGAATTTGACTACGCCTTCCATCGAAAATCCTCCGGATTTAGAGCTTAAGGACCTACCGTCTCATCTCGAGTACGTTTTCCTTGAAGACAACAAGAAGTCACCCGTCATCATCGCAAAGGACTTGAAAGAAGAAGAAAAATCTAGACTTATCACCGTGCTGAAGAATCATAAGAAAGCGATTGCTTGGAAAAGTTCTGATATTCGTGGAATTGATCCTCACTTTTGCACACATAAAATTCTCATGGAGGACGACTTTAAACCTACTATTCAAAGCCAAAGAAGGGTGAATCCCAAGATCCATGACGTTATCAAAAAAGAGGTTATCAAACTTCTTGATGCGGGAATGATCTACCCTATCTCGGATTCACCATGGGTTAGTCCCGTCCATTGTGTGCCTAAGAAAGGCGGAATCACCGTTGTGCCCAATGAAAACAACGAGTTGATTCCTACTCGTCTCGTTACAGGGTGGAGAGTTTGTATAGACTATCGCAAACCCAATGATGCTACGAGAAAGGATCATTTTCCCCTTCCTTTCATGGACCAAATGCTTGAACTTCTAGCTGGTAATGATTATTACTGCTTCTTAGACGGTTTCTCAGGTTATTTTCAAATACCCATCGATCCCCAAGACCAAGAGAAAACCACATTCACTTGTCCTTATGGAACATTTGCTTACAAAAATAATGCCTTTCGGCTTATGCAATGCTCCTGGGACATTCCAAAGGTGTATGATGGCTATCTTCCATGACATGGTTGAAGAAACTATGGAAGTCTTCATGGATGATTTCTCGGTTTATGGTGATTCTTTCTCTCATTGCCTTGCCAATTTAGAACGCATGCTTAAACGGTGTGAAGACACTCATCTCGTTCTCAATTGGGAAAAATGTCATTTCATGGTAAAATATGGCACTGTTCTTGGACATAAAATCTCCAAAGCCGGTCTTGAAGTCGACCGTGCTAAAGTCGATGTTATTGCTAAATTGCCTCCACCTTCAACCGTGAAGGGTGTGAGAAGTTTCCTTGGTCATGCGGGCTTCTATCGTCGATTCATTCAAGATTTTTCTAAAATCGCTCGCCCGATGACCCACCTCTTGGAAAAAGATACTCCTTTCATCTTTTCGAAAGAGTGTCTTGAATCCTTCAATCTTCTTAAGGATAAGCTTACTAAGGCACCGATCTTGGTTACCCCTAATTGGGAGCTACCTTTTGAATTGATGTGTGATGCTAGCGACTTTGCTATTGGAGCGGTTTCGGGCCAAAGAGTGAACAAACACTTCCAACCAATCCATTACGCTAGCAAGACAATGACGGGGGCTCAATTGCATTATACCACTACCGAAAAAGAGCTTTTAGCTGTAGTGTATGCTTTTGAAAAGTTCCGCCCCTATCTTGTCCTTTCTACCACCATCGTGTATACCGATCATTCCGTGTTGAAGTACTTGTTGACTAAACAAGATTCTAAGCAAAGACTTCTTCATTGGGTTTTGCTCCTTCAAGAATTCAATATTGAAATTCGTGACAAGAAGGGAGCCGAAAACCTATCCGCGGATCATCTAAGTAGACTTGAGGATCCTTATCAAGGGGATCATCCGAACCAAGAGATCAATGACTCTTTCCCCCTTGAGGCCTTAATGTCTATCAATCCAAATCTTGATGACACCCCGTGGTTTGCGGACATTGCAAACTACTTAGCGGGTGGAATTCTCAAGGAAGGGTTAACGTCCCAACAAAAGAAAAAGTTCTTTAAAGATATTGAACATTATTTCTGGGGCGACCCTTACCTTTTCAAACAATTTGCGGATCTTGTCATTCGTCGATGTGTTGATGGACCGGCAGCGGTACGAATCCTTGACGCTTGCCATAAAGGACCCACCGGTGGTCACTTTGGTCCCAATTACACCGCGAAGAAAGTATTCGACTCTGGATTTTATTGGCCAACCATTTATCATGATGCTCATGAAATGGCTAAACATTGTGATGCTTGCCAAAGACAAGGCAAGATCACACATAAAGATGAGATGCCTCAAAATTTCATACAAGAATGTGAAATCTTTGATGTATGGGGCATCGACTTTATGGGGCCATTTCCATCATCTAAAGGGAACAAGTACATCCTCGTAGCCGTTGACTACGTTTCTAAATGGGTTGAAGCTAAGGCTCTCCCCACGAACGATGCGAGGTTGGTTGTGAACTTTTTGAAGCATCTTTTTGCCCGATTCGGTGTTCCTCGTGCTATAATCAGTGAGCGCGGGACTCATATTTACAATGATCAATTTGCTAGAGTCATGGCTAAGTACGGTGTCAATCACCGTCTTTCCACCGCTTATCATCCCCAAACTAATGGTCAAGCCGAGATATCTAACCGTGGACTGAAGAGAATTTTAGAACGAACTGTGGGAGAGCATCGTGCCTCGTGGGCCGATAAGTTAGACGATGCTTTGTGGGCTTTCCGTACCGCATATAAGACCCCGATTGGTTGTACACCTTATCGTCTTGTGTACGGGAAAGCATGCCACCTCCCTATCGAGCTGGAACATAAGGCATACTGGGCCTTGAAGTGGGCTAACTTCGACATCAACAAAGTCGGCGATCTTCAGAAGAGTCAACTCAACGAGCTCAACGAACTAAGGAATGAAGCTTATGAGAACTCATTGATCTACAAGGAGAAGACGAAGATCATCCATGATTCAAGGATTAAGAACCGAGAGTTCCACGTTGGTGATCAAGTTTTACTCTTTAACTCTCGGTTGAAGATCTTCTAGGGGAAGCTGAAGAGCCGCTGGTCTGGTCCATTCACCGTCGCCAAAGTCTTCCCATATGGCACCATTGAGCTTTCTCAGCCAAATGGGCCCAATTTTAAGGTGAATGGCCAGCGCGTGAAGTTGTATAATAAGTGTGAAAACACTTATCCTTTTACCACTTATTTCCAATAATAACAAGACCAAAACGTGTGATTTATGTCGTAAAAGTCGGAATTATGCGTGGTTTGTGTTTTTATTGTGTATTAGGACCAAAATATGAAAAAGGAAGAAAACACGGGCTTTCACGGGCTTTTATTGAAGAAAACGGGAAAAAGACGAAGTCAAAAGATCAAGAGTGCAAAAAGAACGGAAGTCCAAGGCCTATTCTGAAGATTTATCGAAGAAAAAGTCAAGAGACGGAAGTTTAACGAAGTCGAAGAACTTAAGTCTAATAGAAGAAGAAAATTAAAAAGACAAGTTCAAATCCCGAGACGACAAAGACGAAGAATTAAAGTCGAGTCGAGAAAACGTGAAGAAAGCAAGAAAGAAGATGCAACACATGCACTCCTTCCTCCTTCCCT
This sequence comes from Glebionis coronaria, assembly GCA_025667525.1. Classification (NCBI taxonomy): domain Eukaryota; kingdom Viridiplantae; phylum Streptophyta; class Magnoliopsida; order Asterales; family Asteraceae; genus Glebionis; species Glebionis coronaria. Next base: position 555,327,576 of record CM046879.1, read on the forward strand.
ATAAATACCCTCCTAATAGTCATTAGGAGGGTAGTTAGAGTTTTTTTAGTTAATTTTTCACTTTTTAGTTTTTAGAGAGAGAAAGTCTTAAACTTTCTCTCACTAGTTCATCTTTTAGTTTTAATCTTTCAAGATTAACACTTTTGTATGCTTATTTTTATTAATCAAGTTCCATTTTAAGCTTTTATCTCTTAATCTCATTCTACTTTTCTTTGATTTAAGATTGATTTTGGTGTGATTATCATGTGATCCGTGTTGTTCTAATTGATTTCATGCTAAAAAGTTAATCTTTTGATTATTTTACGAGTTTTCATTTGATTAAGCTTTAAGACTTTTGTGCTTATTGGCTTACTTTTATGATTAGCTTATTTTTATCATTAAAAAGTTTTATTAAAAAGTTTATGTTTTTATTGTTTGATCTAAAAAGTTGTTTGATTTTGAGTTAGATAAGTTGATGAAAGTGCTTATTTGATTTGGTTACATATTTGGATTGATGAGTTTTGGTATTAGCTTATTACTTAGCTTATTACCTTGCTTTTCCCCATTTCCATAGATTTCGGAAAGGGATTTATATCCCCTTTCCGATCGGACCCTATATTCCGACCGGTACACCATAACCGTTTCCACAATTTTAGGAAATTTTGTTACTTCCTTTTCCGATTGTTGCCTTATTCCGACGGGTCCCATCTCCACATTCCGATCGAGTGATCGGATTAGGTACTTGATATTCGGATTGGTACACCACATATTCCGACGGTAGGGCTTGTCCCTTATTCCGATTGGTTTCATCTTTGAGCCTATTCCAATCAAAGCTTTGTTGTGCTTTCCGATTGGTTGCATTTCCCTATTCCGATTGAGACTCAAGCATTATTCCGATTCGTGTGATTTTGGACATTCCGATTGCTAATCTCTTGTATTCCGATTTGTTTAAGGTTGCACATTCCGATTGGGACCCTAATCCCACTTTCCGATTGACAGTTTTTCGGTTATTCCGATTGTGTTACTTCTTCCCCCATTCCGACCATCCGATCGGAATACATTCCGATCGGGCTCCTTTTTGGGTTGTTTTGGTTTCTTTCGATAGCATTTTTTTATAGTACTTGTTATTTTTCTGAAAGTGTTAGTTTTATTTAGTGAGTTAGCATTTTTCCATTGTCACCATTAAAGCTTTATGCATTTATTTTTACTCGTCATCCAATTTAATCTTTTAACTTCCATTTTACTCAACGACACTCTAATTACTTGCAATTAGTTTAAAACAAACCAACCAAAACCTTTGATCCACCAAAAGACGATTGAGTCGCACTTTAGACCGGTTTTCAATTCGAAAAGATTCGGAACTATAACGAACTTGAACTTTGATACTTTTGGTTGCAAAATCACAAGTATTAAATGGCGCCGCTGCCGGCTCTTTTCGTTAAGATAAACGGTTTCTAGTGAGAGACGCATTGAATTTTGGGATCCGTTCTTTGAACGTTATTTTCATTTCTATAAAAATTTCCAAAAATCCATAAAAAAAAATTATAAAACTTTTCAAAAATACAAAAACATTAAAAAACCTATAAAAACCAAAAATATTATATAGATATTCTTTGTGTATATTTTTCTTCTGCAGGTGTATGCGTACTAGATCTTCAAACTATTCTGAGCCCGAGAATCGTGAAGATTTAGATATGGCTGGTGTTAATAACAACAATAATCACCCACCTCAAAATAATTTGAATAACAACCACAACAATAACAACAACAACAATGTCCTTCTACCAGATTTACGAACCATGGAGGAATTGTGCCAACCCACCATGAATGGACGCGGAGGCCCGATTGCGCCAATGCATATCACGGCTCAGGAGTTTTCGTTGAAGCATCACATGATCCAACAAGTGCAAACTAATCCATTCGCCGGAATGCCTAATGATGATGCCAACAAACACCTCGACAAATTCATTACTATCACTCAAAGCATGAAGTCCCCCGGTGTCTCTATGGATGACCTTCGCCTTCAACTTTTTCCACACTCGCTTTCTCACCATGCCGAAAAATGGTTTGACCGTCTTCCTAAGAATTCTATTCATACCTGGAACGACATGACTCAACGCTTTTTATCGCGCTACTTTCCCCCATCCATGGTCACTAGCCTTCGTAACCAAATTAGTGGATTTATGCAAGAGAATGATGAATCGCTTTTCGATGCTTGGGAACGTTACAATGATTTGATCGACCGCTGTCCTAATCACAATATGCTCCCCGTCACTCTCATTGACACCTTTTACAATGGTCTCACTTTTCGTGATCGTGACACGATCAATGCCGCCGCCGGTGGTACTTTTATGAAAAGGAGACCGGAGGAGTGTCGAGAGTTGATTGAAAACATGACTACTCACCACAAGAATTGGGATTCTTCCGCATCCTCAAGATCTAATCAGAGAGTCAATGTTTCGTCTACTTCTTCCACCACCAACCCGTCTATTTTGGAACGTGCTATTCTCGATATTAACAAAAGTCTCCAAATTTTGACTTCTAACCAAACTCAACAAGCTAAAGCCGTTGTTATCTCTTGTGACACATGTGGTGGTCCTCATTCCTACAATGAGTGTCCTTCTACTCACGGCAATTATTCTGAAGACGTTAACGCAGCATATGGTACTTATCCTACGGGAGGCTATCAAGCCCGCCCTCAAGGAGACCGTAACTTGCTAAGTTATCGATCCAACAATTATCTTGCTCCCCCCGGTTTCCCTCCTGCAAACCAAAACCAACAACAAAGCTACAATCAATCCCAACCTCGTGCAAACAATCAGTATCAATCCCAAAGAAACCCATACCCAACTCAAGGAAATTCTCAAGCTTACCAGGCTCCACCTATCAATCAACCGATGGCAGTGAATCCAGAAGTCGAGACATTCATGAAGACTAATCGGGAGTTGGTGATGAATCTTCAGAGTCAAGTCCGCAACTTGAAGGGAGAAATGGCAAAGCAAGGGAACGATATTCGAGCCGAGCTAAGGAATGATATGGCCAAACACAATGATACAATGAATGTAAACATGCAAAACTCTTTTAACAATCAAGCTCTTCATCTTCGTGATATGATTGGTTCGCTCATCCAAAGTAATCAACCCTCTGCTTCGGGTACTCTTCCGAGTAATACCGTTGCAAATCCGAGAGGGGAGATGAAAGCAATCACCACTCGTAGTGGAAAAGGTTATATGGAACCCGAGCTTCCTACACCTCCACCCATGATTGTGAACAAGGAAAAAGAGCAAATTTCCCCACCTCCTTCACCTTCTATCCCCATTTCCCCACCACCCGTGGTTGTGAGTGATCCTATTCCCTTAAAGCCTTCTTCTTCATCCAATATACCTTATCCCTCAAGGTTGAGGAAAGAGAAGCAAAAGAGCAAGGATGATATTCAGGTTTCAAACTTCCTAAAAATGTTTAAACAATTGAATTTTAACATCTCCTTTGCCGAGGCTCTCGCTCACATGCCCAAATACGCTAAGATGTTTAAAGATCTCTTAAGTGATAAAGAAAAGCTTCTTGACATTGCTCAGACCCAACTTAATGAGAACTGCTCCGCAGTGCTCTTAAGGCAATTGCCCACCAAACTTGGTGATCCGGGTCGCTTCTTGATTCCTTGCAACTTCCCGGGAGTAGAGAATTGCATGGCTCTAGCCGATCTAGGTGCCAGTATAAACTTAATGCCTTTAAGTGTTTGGAAGCAATTATCTCTCCCCGAGCTAGTCCCCACACGAATGACTTTGGAATTAGCCAACCGTACGGTTGCTTATCCAGTGGGGATAGCCGAAGATGTCTTTGTTGGCGTCGATAAATTCACCTTCCCGGCGGATTTTGTCGTCGTTGACTACGAGATGGATCCCCGTGTTCCATTAATCGTCGGACGTCCATTTCTGAGGACCGGTCGCACTCTTATTGATGTAGCCGTAGGCGAAATAATCATGAGAGTTGGTGACGATCAAATTGTCTTCAACATGGGTAAGATTTCTAAGCAACCTTATTCGTATGAGAGCGTTAATGCTATTGATGTTCTCGATGAGGCTTGTGAAGAACATTTTCATGATGCTTGCAAAAGTACTCCTTCTCTACCCAATGTTGAGACCGTTGCCTCAATTGCTCCAGCATTGACTCCTTTTGGAGAAAGTGACTTGGATGATTTCGAAGCTAGCTTGGGTCCTCTCGATATTAAGTATGATAATTTGTCCACCAATTGGGATGAAGATATTCGTACTATTGAGAGACTTCTCAAAGAGGACCCGTTGTCTCACCCTGCTCCTAAAGAGGTGACTAATGATGATCCATCGTTAGTTTCACCATCTACTGAGGATCCTCCTACTCTCGAGCTTAAGGACCTACCGCCTCATCTTGAGTACGTTTTTCTGGAAGACGACGAGAAGCTACCGGTCATCATCGCAAAGGATCTGAAAGAAGACGAAAAAGCCCGACTTGTCGCTGTGTTGAAGAAGCATAAACGCGCTATCGCTTGGAAAATCTCGGACATCCGTGGAATTGATCCTCATTTCTGCACACATAAAATTCTCATGGAGGACGACTTTAAGCCCACAATTCAAAGTCAACGAAGGGTGAATCCTAAAATCCATGAAGTCATCAAAAAAGAGGTTATCAAACTTCTTGATGCGGGTATGATCTACCCTATTTCGGATTCACCGTGGATTAGTCCAGTCCATTGTGTGCCTAAGAAAGGCGGAATCACCGTTGTGCCCAATGCAAACAACGAGTTAATTCCTACCCGTCTCGTTACTGGGTGGAGAGTTTGTATAGACTACCGCAAACTCAATGATGCCACGAGAAAGGATCATTTCCCTCTACCTTTTATGGACCAAATGCTTGAACGCTTAGCCGGTAATGAATATTACTGCTTTTTGGATGGTTTCTCGGGTTATTTTCAAATACCCATCGATCCCCAAGATCAAGAGAAGACAACATTCACTTGTCCCTATGGCACCTTTGCTTATAAACGAATGCCTTTTGGCTTATGCAATGCCCCCGGGACTTTCCAAAGGTGCATGTTGGCTATCTTCCATGACATGGTTGAGCAAACCATGGAAGTCTTCATGGATGATTTCTCGGTCTTCGGGGATTCCTTCTCTACTTGCCTTGCCAATTTGGAACGTATGCTTAAGCGGTGCGAAGACACTCGCCTTGTTCTGAATTGGGAAAAATGCCATTTTGTGGTAAAAGAAGGCATTGTGCTAGGACACAAAATATCTAAAGCCGGTCTTGAAGTCGACCGTGCTAAAGTAGATGTCATAGCCAAATTACCTCCACCTTCAACCGTGAAGGGTGTGAGAAGCTTTCTGGGTCATGCGGGCTTCTATCGTAGATTCATTCAGGATTTCTCTAAAATCGCTCGCCCGATGACCCACCTCTTGGAAAAAGATACTCCTTTTATCTTTTCTAAAGAGTGTCTCGAAGCCTTCAATCTTCTCAAGGATAAGCTCACTAAGGCACCGGTCTTGGTCACCCCAAATTGGGAGCTGCCTTTTGAATTGATGTGCGATGCTAGCGACTTTGCTATTGGTGCGGTTTTGGGCCAACGAGTGAATAAACACTTCCAACCAATCCACTATGCTAGCAAAACAATGACGGGGGCTCAACTGCATTATACGACAACCGAAAAAGAGCTTTTAGCTGTTGTCTATGCTTTTGAGAAATTTCGCCCCTATCTTGTTTTATCCACCACCATCGTTTACACGGACCATTCCGCATTGAAGTACTTGATGACAAAGAACGATTCTAAGCCAAGACTTCTTCGCTGGGTTTTGCTCCTTCAAGAATTCAACATTGAAATTCGTGACAAGAAGGGAGCCGAAAACCTGGCCGCGGATCATTTGAGTCGACTTGAGGATCCATATCAGGGGGATCATCCGAACAAAGAGATCAATGACTCTTTCCCCCTGGAAACTCTAATGTCTATAAATCTCAACCTTGATGGCACCCCGTGGTTTGCAGACATTGCAAACTACTTAGCGGGTGGTATTCTCATCCAAGGGTTAACATCCCAACAAAAGAAGAAGTTCTTGAACGATGTTAAGACTTACTTTTGGGATGACCCTTATCTATTCAAACAGTGTGCTGATCTGATTATTCGTCGATGTGTTGACGGACCGGCAGCTTTTGACATCCTCCAAGCTTGCCACAAAGGACCCACCGGTGGTCACTTTGGTCCCAACTACACCGCTAAGAAAGTGTTTGATTCTGGATTCTACTGGCCCACCATTTATCGTGACGCTCACGAAATGGTTAAGCATTGTGATGCTTGCCAACGTCAAGGCAAGATCACACATAAGGATGAGATGCCTCAAAATTTCATACAAGAATGTGAAATCTTTGATGTATGGGGCATCGACTTTATGGGGCCATTTCCATCATCCAAAGGGAACAAGTACATCCTCGTCGCTGTCGACTACGTCTCTAAATGGGTTGAAGCTAAGGCTCTTCCTACGAATGATGCGAGGGTGGTTGTGAACTTTTTGAAGCAGCTTTTCGCTCGATTTGGCGTTCCTCGTGCTATCATCAGTGACCGCGGGACTCATTTTTGCAACGATCAATTTGCAAGAGTCATGGCAAAGTATGGTGTCACTCACCGTCTTTCCACCGCCTATCATCTCCAAACCAATGGGCAAGCCGAAATTTCCAATCGTGGCTTGAAGAGAATTTTGGAGCGTACTGTGGGAGAGCATCGCGCCGCGTGGGCCGATAAGTTAGATGATGCTCTGTGGGCTTTCCGTGCTGCTTACAAGACCCCGATCGGTTGTACACCCTATCGTCTTGTGTACGGAAAAGCCTGCCACCTACCCATCGAGCTGGAACATAAGGCACACTGGGCCTTGAAGTGGGCGAACTTCGACATCATCAAAGCCGGTGATCATCGCAAGGTTCAACTCAACGAGCTAAATGAACTGAGGAATGAAGCTTATGAGAACTCGCTGATATACAAGGAGAAGACGAAGATGATCCACGATGCTAAAATCAAGAACCGAGAGTTCCACGTTGGTGATCAAGTCTTACTCTTTAACTCTCGGTTGAAGATCTTCTCTGGCAAGTTGAAGAGCCGCTGGTCTGGTCCATTCACCGTCGCCAAAGTCTTTCCGTATGGGACCATTGAGCTTTCTCACCCGAATGGGCCCAATTTCAAGGTGAATGGCCAGCGTCTGAAGCTGTACTTTGGTGAGGACATCTCTCAGGAGATGATTCCATCCCTCACCACGTTCCCCATGAACTAAAATTGGGTCGAGTCAGGCTCATGACTCGGTGAACAAAAACAAGCGCTTCTCGGGAGGCAACCCGTGTTCTATCCGTTACTGCTTTCATAATAAGTGTAGGGGGAGCCCCGCATATGTTTGTTGTCTTGTTTCTTGTGCTGTACAGGGATTAAAGCTTCAGAGTGCATCTTGATGACTTTTGACGACCGTGATACCGTGTTTCCTATCTTCCCGGTTCTATCCTAAACTCTTGTGATTCAATATTTCATATTCTATATGTTCACATTGAATTCACTTTAGTTGTCCTTTCCTTAGCAAGATTTAAACAAAGTGCACAATGTCCTAAGTGTAGGGGAGTTTACTCCCACATGCTTAAACATTGAGGACAATGTTTATCTCAAGTGTAGGGGGGACTTCTATCGAAGTAAGTGGTCTTTTCCATGAATTTGCCCTCATTTTAACCAGAAAATTTGATTTTTCAACATTTTTCAAAATTTTTAATCTATTTTGGCCTAGTTGTATAGTTGCATTTTCCTTTATTATGTTTATTTTCTTCCCTTGCTAGAATAGTTTTTCAATAAAGTGGTTTTAGATTTTTCTTAGTCGTGAACATTTTGACTCAACCCGAGTTTACTTGCCTAAGTTTACTCTAGCTAGTATCCTTAACATGTTTAAGTCAAGTTTTGCTAGGCTTTTATATAGGGAGCTATAAAACGCGAAAGTCTTAACTCTCACGGGTTAAGAACAAGAACTTTTCGCAAGTTCCTATAATTGATCCTAGAGAGTCGTTTATCAAGGGAACTTTAAAACGCGATTTCTAAACTTGAAAAAGTCTAAGAAGTTGCAAGATCCTATAGGCGACTCGAAAACCCAAAACTTTGATTTAATAGGCTAAGCATCCACGAGTCTCATTCCTTGAGATTTTAAACTGTGGAGAACGAGAGATGATAGAGCCAATTATAAGTTCGGTATTCTTTCGTGAATTTATGTGAGTTAATTATAAGCCTATTCTCCCATCGCTTGCTAATAAATTTATCTGCTAATAAATAAGGTTGTACGATTTAAAAGGTTACTTAGCTTCTAGCCCCAGATCGTCTAAAAGTTGCTCGGTAATGACGAGAGTTCATAGCCAAGGCATAACTTATGAAGCGGGGCGCGAAGTTTGGCGAGTCCGAAAAGGCCCTAACAAGGCATGAGGGCTACATTTTGTTGCTAAAGATCCAAAAGTGATGTGAAGAATCATTTATCGAAAATCAATATGAAGGATCGAGACACACGACGAAAAGCAAGAACTCCCCAAAAGTCATGGAGAAGTCTATCCGAAAAGACCCTAACAAGGTATGAGGATAAATAGATCCAAGTCCTAAAAGGAGGCGGATCGTTGTATATCAAAGTCCAAAATAAAGATTGGAGAAAAATGAGGAAGTCGTGGTCCAAAGATGAAGAATCTCTCAAAAACTTCAAGTGAAGAAATTCCTATTATGAAGAGAAGACCATAATTTCAAGAACGTCTCTCGAAGATTCGAAGTATGAAGTCGCTGCCAAATATCGGCCCGAGAAAGGTCTCAAATCGCGAACCAAGTTATGCCAAGATATGAACTTTTTGATATCCCGAGAAGCAGTTTTAAAAGATTTGGTCCTTTAGCTAACTATTGATTAAATCGTTCACCTTATTTTCGGACTAAATAACTATCGAAATAAGTCAAACAATGCATCCTCGTGATCATTCAAGACAAAAATAAAATATAAGAGATACACCTAGGAATAAGGGAGTCTAAGTGAATAATTGGCCCACATGAGTTCGTGATAGTTTGCTAACTTATAATAACAATGATCTCGTTTTTAAGCTTGGTATGGGGAACGTGAAACTTGAGAATGATAAACGTTCATGGCCGCCAAAACCCAATGTAAGTTTTTTTTAATTTCTTTACTTATTTCTATCTTTTGTGTTTAGTAGTTAATAAAGGCCAAGGTGGGTTATTTATGATGGAAAATGTAAACCGTGCTTAAAAATTAATGCATTGCATGAGGGCATTGCAATGGTCAAGTGTAGGGGATTTAATAAGTGTGAAAACACTTATCCTTTTACCACTTATTTCCAATAATAACAAGACCAAAACGTGTGATTTATGTCATAAAAGTCGGAATTATGCGTGGTTTGTGTTTTTATTGTGTATTAGGACCAAAATATGAAAAAGGAAGAAAACACGGGCTTTCACAGGCTTTTATTGAAGAAAACGGGAAAAAGACGAAGTCAAAAGATCAAGAGTGCAAAAAGAACGGAAGTCCAAGGCCTATTCTGAAGATTTATCGAAGAAAAAGTCAAGAGACGGAAGTTTAACGAAGTCGAAGAACTTAAGTCTAATAGAAGAAGAAAATTAAAAAGACAAGTTCAAATCCCGAGACGACAAAGACGAAGAATTAAAGTCGAGTCGAGAAAACGTGAAGAAAGCAAGAAAGAAGATGCAACACATGCACTCCTTCCTCCTTCCCTATAAATACCCTCCTAATAGTCATTAGGAGGGTAGTTAGAGTTTTTTTAGTTAATTTTTCACTTTTTAGTTTTTAGAGAGAGAAAGTCTTAAACTTTCTCTCACTAGTTCATCTTTTAGTTTTAATCTTTCAAGATTAACACTTTTGTATGCTTATTTTTATTAATCAAGTTCCATTTTAAGCTTTTATCTCTTAATCTCATTCTACTTTTCTTTGATTTAAGATTGATTTTGGTGTGATTATCATGTGATCCGTGTTGTTCTAATTGATTTCATGCTAAAAAGTTAATCTTTTGATTATTTTACGAGTTTTCATTTGATTAAGCTTTAAGACTTTTGTGCTTATTGGCTTACTTTTATGATTAGCTTATTTTTATCATTAAAAAGTTTTATTAAAAAGTTTATGTTTTTATTGTTTGATCTAAAAAGTTGTTTGATTTTGAGTTAGATAAGTTGATGAAAGTGCTTATTTGATTTGGTTACATATTTGGATTGATGAGTTTTGGTATTAGCTTATTACTTAGCTTATTACCTTGCTTTTCCCCATTTCCATAGATTTCGGAAAGGGATTTATATCCCCTTTCCGATCGGACCCTATATTCCGACCGGTACACCATAACCGTTTCCACAATTTTAGGAAATTTTGTTACTTCCTTTTCCGATTGTTGCCTTATTCCGACGGGTCCCATCTCCACATTCCGATCGAGTGATCGGATTAGGTACTTGATATTCGGATTGGTACACCACATATTCCGACGGTAGGGCTTGTCCCTTATTCCGATTGGTTTCATCTTTGAGCCTATTCCGATCAAAGCTTTGTTGTGCTTTCCGATTGGTTGCATTTCCCTATTCCGATTGAGACTCAAGCATTATTCCGATTCGTGTGATTTTGGACATTCCGATTGCTAATCTCTTGTATTCCGATTTGTTTAAGGTTGCACATTCCGATTGGGACCCTAATCCCACTTTCCGATTGACAGTTTTTCGGTTATTCCGATTGTGTTACTTCTTCCCCCATTCCGACCATCCGATCGGAATACATTCCGATCGGGCTCCTTTTTGGGTTGTTTTGGTTTCTTTCGATAGCATTTTTTTATAGTACTTGTTATTTTTCTGAAAGTGTTAGTTTTATTTAGTGAGTTAGCATTTTTCCATTGTCACCATTAAAGTTTTATGCATTTATTTTTACTCGTCATCCAATTTAATCTTTTAACTTCCATTTTACTCAACGACACTCTAATTACTTGCAATTAGTTTAAAACAAACCAACCAAAACCTTTGATCCACCAAAAGACGATTGAGTCGCACTTTAGACCGGTTTTCAATTCGAAAAGATTCGGAACTATAACAAACTTGAAGTTTGATACTTTTGGTTGCAAAATCACAAGTATTATTGTACTTTGGTGAGGACATCTCTCATGAGATGATTCCATCCCTCACAACGTTTCCCTTGAATTAAGTTCTGGGTCGAGTCAGGCTCGTGACTCGGTGAAAAAAAAAGCGCTTCTCGGGAGGCAACCCGTGATCTATCCTTTACCGTTTTCATAATAAGTGTAGGGGGATACCCGTATGTGTTGGTTGTCTTGTTTCTTTTGATGTGCAGGGATTAAAGCTTCAAAGTTCCATTCATGATGACATTTGACGAACCGTGATCCCGTGTACCCATCTTCCTGGTTCTATCCTAAACTATCGTGATTCGATAATTCATATCTTATATGTTCACATTGAAATCACTATAGTTGTCCTTTCCTTAGCAAGATTTAAACAACGTGCACAATGTCCTAAGTGTAGGGGAGTTTACCCCCACATGCTTAAACATTGAGGACAATGTTTATCTCAAGTGTAGGGGGACTTCCATCGAAGTAAGTGGGCTTTTCCATGAAATTGTCCTCATTTTAACCGCAAAATCTGATTTTTCGATATTTTTCAAAAAATTTAATCTATTTTGGCCTTGTAGTTTTCCTTTGTTATCGTTATTTACTTTCTTTGCTAGAATAAATTTTCAATAAACTGGTTTTAAAGTTTTCATAGTCGTGAATATTTTGACTCAACCCGAGTTTACTTATCTAAGTTTACTCTAGCTAGTATCCTTAACGTGTTTAAGTCAAGTTTTGCTAGGCTTTTATATAGGGAACTTAAAACGCGTAAGTCTTAACTCTCACGGGTTAAGAACAAGAACTTTTCGCAAGTTCCTATAATTGATCCTAGAGAGTCGTTTATCAAGGGAACTTTAAAATGCGAATTCTAAACTTGAAAAAGTCTAAGAGTTCGCAAGATCCTATAAATGACTCGAAAACCCAAAACTTTGATTTAATTGGCTAAGCATCCACGAGTCTCATTCCTTGAGATTTTAAATTATGGAGAACGAGAGATGATAGAGTCAATTATAAGTTTGGTATTCTTTTGTGAATTTATGTGAGTTAATTATGAGCTTCTTCTCCCATCGCTTGCTAATAAATTTATCTGCAATAAATAAGGTTGTACGATTTGAAAAGTTACTTAGCTTCTAGCCCAAGATCGTTTAAAAGTTGCTCGGTATTAATTAGAGTTCATAGCCAAGGCATAACTTATTGAAGCGGGATACGAAGATTGGCGAGTCCAAAAAGGTCCTAACAAGACATGAGGGCTACATTTTGTTGCTAAAGATCCAAAAGTGATGTGAAGAATCATTTATCGAAAATCAATATGAAGGATCGAGACACACGACGAAAAGCAAAAACTCCCCAAAATATCATGGAGAAATCTATCCGAAAAGGCCCTAACAAGGTATGAGGATAAATAGATCCAAGTCCTAAAAGGAGGTGGATCGTTGTATATCAAAGTCCAAAATAAAGATTGGAGAAAAATGAAGAAGTCGTGGTCCAAATATGAAGAATCTCTCAAAACTTCAAGTGAATAAATTCCTATTATGAAGAGAAGACCATAATTTCAAGAACGTCTCTCAAAGATTTGAAGTATGAAGTCGCTCCCAAATATCAGTCCGAGAAAGGTCTCAAATCGTGAAGCGAGTTATGCCAAGATATGAACTTTATGAGGTCCCGAGAAGCAGTTTTAAAAGGATTTGTCCTTTAGCTAACTATTGATTAAATCGTCCCACTTTATTTTCAGCCTAAATAACTATCGAAATAAGTCAAACAATGCATCCTCGTGATCATTCAAGACAATATTAAAATATAAGAGATACACCTAGGAATAGGGGAGTCTAAGTAAATAATTGTCCCACATGAATTCGTGTTAGTTTGCTAACTTATAATAGCAATGATCTCGATTTAAGCTTGGTGTGGGGAACGTGAAACTTGAGGATGATGAACATTCATGACGGCCAAATCCCCAAAGTAAGTTTTTGATTCCTTTACTTGTTTCTATCTTTTTATTTTCCTTAATGTTTAGTATTTAATAAAGGCTAAGGTGGGTTATTTATGATGGAAAATGTAAAACCATGCTTTAAAATTAATGCATTGCATGAGGGCATTGCAAAGGTCAAGTGTAGGGGATTTAATAAGTGTGAAAACACTTATCCTTTTACCACTTATTTCCAATAATAACAAGACCAAAACGTGTATTTTGTGTCGTAAAAGTCGGAATTATGCGTGGTTTGTGTTTTTATTGTGTTTTAGGACCAAAAGATGAAAAAGGAAGAAAACACGGGCTTTCACGGGCTTTTATCGAAGAAAAACGAGAAAAGAGGAAGTCAAAAGATCAAGAGTTCAAAAAGAACGGAAGTCCAAGGCCTATTCTGAAGATTTATCGAAGAAAAAGTCTAAAGACGGAAATTTAATGAAGTCGAAGAACTCGAGTCTAATTATAGAAGAAAATTAGAAGACGAGTTTAATTTACATCGACAAATCCCAAGACGACGTCGAGAACGACAAAGAATTTAAATCGAGTCGAGAAGAAAGAAAGAAAGAAGGAAGCACATGCACCTCCCCATCTCCTATAAATACCCTCCTAATGACACATTAGAAGGGGGTTAGTTAATTTAGTCATTTTTCATTTTTTCTTTCTTTAGTTTTTAGAGAGAGAAAGTTTTAACTTTCTCTCACTAAAACTTCATCTTTTCTTTCAAGTTAATCTTTATTTCAATCTTTGTATTAGAGTTTCATTAATAAAAAGTTCAAGTTTAAGCTTTTAATCTTCAATCTTTTTCTTCCTTTCTTAATTTACTTTAATTTTTGATCCGAAAATTATATTTCATAAGGTTTGATTTTGATTGATGATTTCGTGATTAAAAGTTTATCTTTTTAATCCTTTCTAAGTTTTTGTGCAACATAAGCTTTGACCTTGTTATGCTTATTGGCTTATTTAGTACTTAGCTTATTTACTTTTTAAAAGTTTTCTTAAAGTTTTAGTCTTTTTATGGTTTGATTTAAAAAGTTGCTATTTTAAGTTGTGGTAAGTTCTTATTAGTGCTTATTACTACTTTTATCTTAATTAGTAAAGTTTTGGATAGTGCTTATTGAACCTTTGCTTATTTGGATTGGCTTTTTACGAATTTGCTTGTCATCGGAAAAGGTTAAACCCTTTTCCGATTGTACATTCCGATTAGGGGCCCATATTCCTATCCGCTTCACTAGTATTCCGATCACGAGTGATCGGAAAAGGGTTTTACTTTCCTATTTGGATTCCGATAAGGGATTTCGACGGGGGTGTTTATATTGACATTCCGATAGCTGTCTTTTTTATACATTCCGATTGCATTGTTTTGATTTATTCTGATCATTCCTCTTATCCACATCCCGATTACAAATATTCCGATCAGTAGCATTCCGATTGGATTCCTATTGGGATTATTCCGATGGTTTGAGTTTTGTTTTTACTAAGTTTTTATTTGTTTAGTTTTAATTTCCACAAATTGCACGCTTACCGAAATCTCCATTTTTTACCAAGTATTTGTCTAGTGTTAAGTTTTAAGTTTTAAGTTTTAAATTCACTTTTAAGCTTTTAAGTTTTCAATCATTTAGTTTTAACTCGTTATTTTAGTTTAATTTTTTAAAGCTTTAATTTTACTCACGACATTTTCATATTTGCTATTAGTTTAAATAGATAACCAAACTATTTATTTTTCCACCAAGAACGACTGAGTCGTACTAATTAACGGTAATCAATTCGAAAAGATTGGAACGAAATTATTTTATACTTGGGTAAAACCTTGTATTAATAATAAACCTAATTTATTGTCTATATCCACAGCAAATATTTATGACAAAAGTTTAAATGCAATTTTGATTTTTCTCAAAAGTAGGAAATAAATCTCCACTGTCTATTTTAGTTTGATCTAAAGGTAGAGATTAACTTAAAATTTAAGAAAAAACATGGAGGGATCAATTTCGCAAAAAAATCCAAAAGTTTCAAAATTTAGGCGGAGGGACTAAAGTTGAAATTTTTACGAACTAATTTATCAACGGTGATGTTTCACTAGTGAAAAAAACAATAAAATATCACCAGTGATAAAATAATTTATCAACGGTGATTAAATAATTTATAAATGATGATATTTCATTTGTTATTGCTAGTGAAATATCACCATTAACAAAAATCAGTTTGGAAAATTTTCAATTTTAGTCCTTCCACCAATTTTTTTTTCATCTTTTTGATATTTTGACAAAATTGACCCCTCTATGTTTTTTTCATAAGATTTAATTTTAAGTAATAAATGACTTAGATTAGTCCTCTTGATTACAAATAAATAAATAAAAAGTTGTAAAATAACTCAACTCAATATTTATTACATATATATTTTTTTTAATTTTAAGAAACATAATTTTATCTTTAGCTGATCAATTTTTTTAATTTAATTTATTTAATTTAAGCATATTTTATCATTTCCCTGTGTAGGGGTGAAAACGAGCCTAAACAAGCTTTGTATACAAAATATTATGCTCGTTTAGGTTCGCGAATTCAAATGAGCTTTGTACTTAAAGCTTGGACTCGAACTCGTTTAATAAATAAACGACAACTTAGGCTTGAGCTCGGGTTCGAGCTCGTTTAAGCTCGGCTCGTTCGAGCTTTTTAGCTATCCGATCTCCATCTTTTCACGAACACTTCGGCTCATTTCTCCCCTATCCCTGTGCATAACGAAACCATAACTGATGTCACATCTACATCGTCTCCGACTCAGAGGCGGATCTAAGTGGGTTCAAGGTGGTTCCCGGGAACCACCTTACGAATCGAAATCGTGTAGAAAGTATGCAATATTTTTGCTGGAACTACCTTAGAATTATGTTAGGACCTACCTTGGATCGAAAGATCTAGTTTTAAGCCAAAAAAATTCCAGAATCGTGAGAAATAAATCAGATATGTAGAAGTTGAACAAAGTTTTATTATGACTGTTGAGAGGTAGAGGAAGACTACTTTCTTTGTGTGGGTAACAGTCAAAGAAAATGTGGGGCCCATTGAGAGTTATGTCATTCTAATTTTCTTTTTAAGTTTTTTAGTATCATATATTGAGATTTCTTTCGAACCAAATCCTATGATTACGTTTTATTTACTTATCAATATCTGATTCTACGAAGAAAAAAGAATCTGTCATTAACAATATATTTTATCAATGATAGTGAAGCTTTTAGCTAGCTAGCTATAATACAAATACTTGTTTACGTCTCGTTTTATTATGAGCTCTCAACCGATTAAGCCATCGAGGACCTCTAACGTAATCATTTCAATGTCTAATCCAATTTTCAATTAGTATAAACTGGTGAACAAGTAATACTCGGAAATAAACAACACACTAGAAGTTATACTGAATATAACCATGTGAACTGATCACCAATTTTGTTAAATTAATAAAGTGATTGTGCTAATATTTTAACCCGACCCGACCCATTATACAAAATTTTTAGCCAGTTAACCTCTTATTCTTATAACATCGTCAAGGAACCACCTTAGTTTTGCTCCTAGATCCGCCACTGCTCCGACTTGCACTAAATGCTCTTGAGACCAAGATTTGGTGATAGTAGGGTAGAGTAAATGTGTTTCGTCTAGGTGGTATGTGAGATCCGAATATGGGAGTTTACAAGTGAGAAGTGTGAGTTACTTAGCTAAATATCTAGGCATGATTTGGTTATGTGGTTTGGTGTTAACCCACGTCTAAGAGAGAGGGAAAGGATTAGCTTTCTTAGGTTTAGTACAAGGTAAATCCAAGTACTGGATACTTAGTACTTTTCCATTAATGGCAAAACAAGGACATATTGGCTTTTCATGTTGTGTAGTCGACGGGTTTTAGGAGTCAAGGGGGCAATGAGATGACTAGAATAGTATGCCTTAATGAGGGAGTGTTTGTACATGTTTTATTTTCTAAGCTTAGTAAAGTTGTAATGATTTAAGTTAGTATATGTGTTTGTTGTGGTGTATTCGGCTAGAATGGGACGCCTAGGATAGTTTTGGGTTCGAGTCTAATGATTTGGTATAGTTATTAGGAGTCTAGGTATTATATTGTATGAGTAGGTTCGAATCCTAGTCGATCTGGTTAGGTTTTAGGGTTTTTGATGAAAGTATAGCCAAAATTAAGTAAATCTATAGTTTTATCTATTTAATTTGTATGACACTTAATTAAATGTTATAAATTTTGTTAGATACAAAATTATATTGTTGCAATAGCTTTTGTTGATTGTTGTAACACTTAAAGTGTAAAGTAAATATATAGAATATATATATTTTGTAGTAATGTGATACTAGATAAACGTATTAATTGTGATCATGGTTTTAGGTTTTCATAACACTAAAATGATGCATGAATATGTTCATGAGTTTACAGGTGACTTATTAGTCCCAAAATGATGTCTTGTGTTCTGTATGCTCATAAAATGTAGCTATACACAATGTTTGATGAAATATAGTATGTCTGTATGCTCATAAAAATGTAGTCATGTTGTTCCTGTGATCCCATGATTCAATATTCACAATCATAATGTATTGTTCAAAGTTATAGTTGATTAAATGTTTCAACTGTTCCCAGATATGATAAATGCTCAAAGCTCTATAGCTTAAATGATGTATGCTCATGTATGATGCATATGATTGTGCAAGATTTTCATGTAAAGGTGAATATATATATATATATATATATATATATATATATATATATATATATATATATATATATATATATATATATATATATATATATATATATATATATATATATATATATATATATATATATATATATATATATATATATATATATATATATATATATATATATATATATATATATATATATATATATATAAGTGTAAGGTTATTTTCAGAACCAAATAAATGTACCGAACTGCGAGAACCACCTTTGTACTCTTAAGAATGCATATGTATTTTCATTATTATGTTTAAGCTAACGTTTAATAATTGTTTTATCTGTTATAGATCTAAGTATGATGAGAGATATGAAGAGTGCGCATGTGTTTTCATATTTTCTAACAAAAAGATAGTTATAATATATACAACACAAATACATATGCATAGTCCTAGGATACATGTTCCTAGTGACCTACGACATGAAAATTCATGTATTTCTACCTAATGAACTAATCCGATGAATATGCATGTGCATTTTAAGTGTAAAAAGGTGGTTCTCGCAGTTCTGTACATTTATTTGGTTCTGAAAATAATCTCACCATATATATATATATATATATATATATATATATATATATATATATATATATATATATATATATATATATATATATATATATATATATATATATATATATATATATATATATATATATATATATATATATATATATATATATATATATATATATATATATATATATATATATATATATATATATCATGAGGTGACGTGTACAATGATGTCATAGTCAAAACCTGAAAACTGCAGGTTTTACAGCATTATCCCGTTATTTTAGCTTTGTCCTCAAAGCTTAAGATGATGTTACTGCTCAGGTGAACAGGTGTGTGTACTTAGCTGTAAACGAGTCTTCGTGTTCCCATGTGAACTCAGGGCCTCTCCTGGAGTTCCAACGTATCTTAACCAACGGAATTGGGTTGCGCTTCAGTTTCTTGACTACTCTCTCCATGACTTCCATGGGTTCTTCTGTAAATTGGAGTTTTATAGTAGTAAAGTACGTCTTTTAGGAAAAAGAGCGTATAATGGGCAAGTATTAAACTCGACGATTTAGGAAAACCGACAAGTCGAATAAGTGCGAGTTCATTTTCGAAGGAGGTGTGTGATTATGAGTGCCAATATGTAAAATCAATGTTTGTATTAGTGTCGTTTTTGTATGAGAAAAGAAGGAAAAATAAGACGAATTATGCAAAAAATTACCCTACGACGTAAAACGAACGAAATCGTAAAACTCGACGAAAAATGAAAGTGCTCAAAAAATTACTAAAAATCAATAAAAATGTAATTAAGACAAAAATGCAAACAAAAAATTCCAAAACTTTTTTAATAATTTTATATTAATTTTTGAAGTCTAATAAAAAATAAAAAATTAAATAAATTTAAAAATAAGTCAAAATGAAAACTTTTTCTTTTGTAAACCTCAAAAATACTTTTAAAAACCTAAAAATGATTTTTCCAAATTTTTAAAATACTTTTGACTATTTTTTAACCACTTTTCAAAATTAAAACAAAAAATAATCATAAAAAATAATTGAAAAACGTAAAAAATAAAAATTTTAACTAGAAAAGTCCTAAATGGAATAATGAACAAGGTAAAAATACAAAATGGTAAAAGTACTTATGTGATAAGCTGAAAACGGCTTGTATAAGTTCGAATTGAATTTTAATAAGCTAAAACCAAAACCCCTTAAATAAATTTTGAATGCAACCCTTGGCAGTAAAAGACCCAAGGGCCCAGTGGTGTGTGTGTGGTGTTGTGAGAGGAATGCCGGCAGGTTCGAGTCCTTGTTATGTCCTTTTTAAAAAATATTTTTCTTTTTATAAAACTAAAACCTGTTGATCTAAACTTAACACAAAAATAAACTTAAAACAAACAAGATTAAGGCCTAAAATGAGCAAAACTTGCTACAGTACTAAATTTAACAAAAACTAGTGTCACCATCTCCTTAACTGTTGTCTCACTGTCACCATCTCCTAATTTTGTGGTATGTATTGTGATTGAATATCACTTGTAAAATCAATGTATGATGAACTGATTATGTTATTGTTACTAACTAGGTGCGTGTAAAGTGTTTGATGAAATGCCGCATACATGTTATGTTATGTGAGCGGCTATAAAGACTAAAATACCTTTAACTCTATGAGGGGATTTGGATATGAGTTAGTCTAGGCTCATATAGCTGGCTTATGGCTTATTTGGGTTTGGGCTTATGTTTCATAAGCTCACTTTTTGTGGCTTATTTTGAAAATTTTCGGCTTATATAAGTTTCTAATGTCATAATGTTGTTCCAATAATACTTTACAATGACATTGGCATAGACGATGGGTAACTTTTTGGGATGCTCATATTATCACAACTCTGTCGCTTTGAGTGTCATTTTCCATTTCCCTAGTTACTTTGAGTCGGTATTTATTATTCAGGTGAAGTTAGCTTTATATACGTAAGTTTATGCATGTTTATTCTTATTTAAAACTTATAGGATCTGATTATACTCAATCAAGCTTTTAGCTTATGTGTTTTTACCATTCTATTTATTTGGTTTTATTCCAAGTACCAAACTCCACATGGATTAAATTTTGTATTAGACTGGAAACATATATGCTATGTATGTTAAATTATGTATTAAACAAATATGCAGGTGTATGCGTCAGTCACTATATTACTATGCGAGAAGCGTCTTTTTTGCTAATGTCAAATTCAAATCTACTCATTTAGGAACAACGTTCCCTAGTCCATTGCCCAACCTCTAACAACCTCATCTTGCCTTGCCTTATTACCCCCTTTATATATGTATTGCACAAAACGCTAAGTCACTTGAATACTCGTTGATTATTTGACCTTTCGGGAGTCATGTACTTTCCTATATTGGGCTACTATTATGTCGCGTCTCATCCTCCTCATTACACTATGAATGTATTGCAAAGATCGTTTAGGGATGCCCATTGGCCAAGCCCAACCTTGCCTTACATAATTACCCCCTTATTTATGCATAATGCATATAAGTGACATTGAATTTTTTGACGAGTCACATACTTTCTTATTATATAGGGACAAAATTTCTCCAAGATAACTAAATCAATCAAAGTATGTAACGATTACTTTTTACAGCCAACATCCTGTTGTAGACTAACACCGATTTCCCTTCTCTTGAGAATAGGAAGTTCTGAACATTTATCATCACCGTAAGTCTGTAGCCGAAAAACGAGTTTCATGTGTATACTACTTAATGAAATAAAAGTATGAGGTAGGATTCACCAGGGATTAAGTACAACAAATTTGCTTTGTGTATTGTAGTCACTAAGTGTTAGTTTACTTACCCTTAGCAGGGTTCAGAATATGGCCATTTATTTTTGTTCGGGTTATTGGTTACGTTTGATTTTAGTACTATATTCCTTGCATTTGGCCTGTGGTTGAAAGAATGCAGTGCAATTTTGCTTGGTTGAAAGAATGCCCGTGGTTAAATAACTACAATTGTCAACATGCCTACTAAACTACAACCTTTTGTTGTTTTATTTGTATATTCTAGTAAAGCGATGAGTAGCAGAGCTGGTGGGTAAAGTCTGACCGGGGGAAAAGTGAAGGGAAAGTTGGTTTGTTTGAACGCACAACACTCCTAATACCTGGGTTTCTAACTCGACATTGCGAGCTGACTAATCCCGAGGCGACTACCCTTTTGGATAGCCGGGGGATTTTATGACTAGTGGTGAGGTGTTCATGCTGTAAGGTCTATGGGATAAGAAGATTGAGACGTATGTGAAATGAGGGTGGAGGAAGGAAGAGGTGTTGTTGGCCTTTAGGAGTGATCCGTGGTGTATTGACGCTTACTCGGCCATGTAATCCTTGTTTTACAACGCTGGGTATAGGTGATTATAGTGTGTAGTTACATACAGTATTAGTATACTATAATTGGTTTTTGAAGCACGATAGACATGGTTAGTTGACGATAATGAAAATGTCTTAAAACCTGTGATAGTATACTAAAATTGGTTTTCAGCTGAGACCACAGACAAATAACTTGCAGTAATACTTAATAGTGGGTTACAATGATTTAACCACCTGCTTTATATAACCCGTAATTGTGTAAATAATAAACCGTATTAGTATCTCATGTCAGTTCATATAGCTTTGATTCTTTGAATATTATTTCCATTTTGTTTGTAGCCCTTTGCTACAAGCATTTCCTTGTATCTTTCCATAAAACCATCTTGATACTTGATCTCCTTAACCTATTTGCAGCATTTAGCTTTCGTATTAAAGGGATGAGATGTCATAATTAACCTATGTCTTCGTTTTGTTTAAGGATGCGATACTTTTTATCCATAGGTTTAGTTCACCACATGCACTTCATACCCTGGGTTTAAGTTCATATGTATGCCATGATCATTGATATAATTTACGTATACTCCGTAATTAAGACTGACTGACTTGAGAGTAATTCTAGTAACTGTGATGTGGTGTCACTGTCTGATTGAAGTGAGGACAAAATATTCTGTAGACGCAGGCAACTGATTTCTTAACTGAAGCTTTTAGAAATAGTAAGGGGATTAAGTAGGCGGAGTGGGAATTCAAGGTGGACTAGGAAGTGAATGATGTTATGGTTAGAAGTTAGATCAGATTGACAGGGGTACGAGTAGGGTAAGAGATGTTAGAGCAGTTACTTATATTCACTAGAGGAGGTTTAATCCTCTAGACATGCAAAGAGCTCGGAAATGCTCTAAGGGGATCACCAATCGACACCTTGATCCGGTCTTGCCTTTTAGAGGAACGATCTGGTTCTGCATCATACAACTATGACGTACCTGGTGCATCATACACTCTCAAATGGACGTTCCATAATGAGCTTGGTATCGTTTTTGTTGCAGTGTATCAAAAGATTCTCCATCTTTTGTATGTGGATGATTTGCTCGCTATGGTGAAACGTGAGTTTTCTGAGATCTATGATCCTAAACGGATGGTGTATGATGATTTCGATGAGATATTTAGGCAGCTTAGGAAGGAGGCAGAGGCTCGAGCTGAGGAGATGAAGAAGTCGAAGCAGGTGATGGCTAAGCCAGTTAGCAACATGGGTAAAAAGCAAGGACAACAAATGCAAAAAACAGGGTTTGAAGGAGGCAATAAAAAAAAGAGCGGTGATGGGGAATCGGGTAAAGATGGTGAAAAAGGTGATAATGTGAAAACTGGTAATTTGGAAAATGGTCACTCCAATGGGGAGATAGCTAACAAGGGTAGGGTTAATGGTAAAGAAAACGGTAATAACAATAGTAATGGTGAAGCTTTTGATGTAAATAAGCTACAGAAGGTTCGATCTAAAGGTGGGAAGAAGCCTAATGTTGTTGTAAACAAGGTTTCTAAAGAGGAACCACACGAAAAAACCTGTGACAAAGAAGAGTTTGGGATGATAAACCTGTCGATACTAAATTAGATTTCACGGAACCTATGAAGGAGAATGGTGATAATGGTCACATGGCTATTCCGCAAGTTGTTGAAGGGGAGAGTATGATGGATAAAGATGAGTATGTCAGCAGTGACAGTGAAAGTGAAGAGGATGATGAAGCAGAGACCGACAAGAAGGTGGATTCAAAGAAGAAAAGGGTGGTTTACATCCATGTTCCAGAGGTATATTATCACTCCAGTTTTAATCAAGCTTAACTTTTATTGTAAGATAGTAGTTTATACCGATTAAAACAGTCGTGAGCTTGATCTTTCCAAAAATCAAATAAAAAAACAGTCGTGAGCTTGTTGTATAGCTGTTTCATGTAAGATCATAGATCAATTGTCTAAGCGTAGTTTTTTCTTGTTCAGCATTGCTGGAAAGGCAAATTTGGAGAAAGCAGATCCTTTTTTTTCGAACCAGCTTTGAAGGCTCTGAAAGACAGACTTATGACGAAGAATGTGGTATGTGTCTCTCGTATTTACGTTCTAGTTTTATGGTGTTCTGGTTTCATGTATAAATGTGGAGTTGCTACCGAACTTGACTTGTGG
Source organism: Glebionis coronaria (assembly GCA_025667525.1). Classification (NCBI taxonomy): domain Eukaryota; kingdom Viridiplantae; phylum Streptophyta; class Magnoliopsida; order Asterales; family Asteraceae; genus Glebionis; species Glebionis coronaria. The sequence goes on from CM046879.1 coordinate 555,351,387, forward strand.
TTTTTGCTGTGCTGCAGGCTGAAGAGATTGCTGAGAAACTTTGCGAGTCTGTTGCGTTCAGCCTCGAGGGCAAGAAGCTTGCTTCATTTACTAGGATATCATCAACGTGCAGGTGAGCTGACTTGATTAATCTCTTGGTAGAATGTTATTTAATTTATTATCTTGTCATATTGAATTATCTGCTGATACTGATGCATAATAACTTGTACTTTATTGAACTAACTACTTCAGACTGCAATGGAAGATGCTCTTGTTCGTATTTTAACTCCAAAACGGTCCATTGACATTCTGAGGGATGTTCATGTTGCAAAAGAGCAACGCAAAACGTATGTTGTGGTTTTTGTTGGAGTTAATGGAGTTGGAAAGTCCACTAATCTTGCTAAGGTAAAGAACGCCTGATCATTTGTGGTACACTTTTTTGCTTATAAAGATAATCTATGGTCTAATTCTAAATGTTGCAACTGTGCGTAGGTGGCTTACTGGCTTCAGCAGCATGATATCAATGTCATGATGGCTGCATGTGATACTTCCCGTTCAGGAGCAGTTGAGCAGTTGCGTACTCATGCTCGTAGGCTCCAGGTATGATGACCCTGTTTACATTGACACTGCAGTCCTTAACTATAGGTGGCAATTCTGACACAGTTGCTTGAAACTATGGGTTTGATTTTCGATCTGTCTCTTAAAACAAGTTAAAAAAAAGAAATAACTGAAATTTAATCGAATAAGCACGGAGTCACGGGGTCTTTTTATTTAAGTTGGATCATTATTCTATATCATGTTGGTGATGCTGGAGACACCACTATTATAATTATTTTAAACTTATGGGGAAAATGTTTTTGCAAGTTAATCATTCCAAATCGACTTACTTCGACAATACACCATTATTAACTAGATTATTTTAAACTTATGGGGAAAATGTTTTTTGCAAGTTAATCATTCCAAATCGACTTAGTTCGACAATACACCATTATTACCTGATCTGACCCATTATACATCCCTATCGTTCAATCCATTTTGCCACATCTATTAGCTAATATATATTCTGCGTGCAGATCCCTATACTTGAAAAGGGTTATGAGAAAGATCCTGCAGTTGTTGCTAAGGAAGCAATTCAGGAGGCCACCCGCAATGGATCAGACGTTGTTCTTGTTGACACAGCTGGTCGAATGCAGGTACTATTCATCCCTTAACTCTCATCATCTATTCCAGCTTCAGTTTATTAATAGTTGTATACATTACTTCAAAATATTCTGATATCTGCTGGCCCTCACTCATAAACACTGGAAACTATGCATATAATGATTCTTTTGTGAACACTGAACAGCCAATGTGTTTAACAGTATCTTTTTGCATTTCTAGGACAATGAACTGTTGATGCGTGCGCTACCGAAGCTAATTTATGTCAACAGTCCAGATCTAGTACTTTTTGTTGGCGAGGCATTGGTCGGCAATGACGCGGTTGATCAACTCTCAAAGTTCAATCAGGTCTCGACGCCGTTACCCCTCTTTTTCACATTATCATATATGTAACTGGTTAACAACTTCATGTAATTTCTTACAGAAATTAGCTGACTTCTCACCTTAACCGAGTCCTAAGGTTGATCGATGGAATCTTGCTAACCAAGTTTGATACCATAGATGACAAGGTAAAATTCAAACATATCAGACATAATCTTTTACCTTGTTTTTTTTCTGGAAAGTTAGTTAATTGTTTCTAAAATGGTGATGGTAGGTTGGAACTGCACTTTCGATGGTTTACATATCTGGGTCGCCCGTGATGTTTGTTGCATGTGGACAGTCGTATACCGATCCGAAGAAGCTGAACGTCAAGTCTATTGTGAAGAGTGAAGATTTTGCTTAAATGAGTGCGTGCATCGGTGCATGATGTCCTGGGTCAGTTGTATTTTGATTTGTGTCATGGATCTGCTTGACCTCTTTACCTTCAGTTTGTCTGTTAAATGTTGTGCTACATATCTTTGATTCATACTCTTTGTCTTGTGACTCGACTTGTTGTGGCTTTGGAGAATAAAGTATGGTTGAAATCTGCAAACTTATTATGCTATTATTGAGTTCTATCTATTCATTTTAAATCGAGCTATAAGAATATAATGGAATTTGAGCCAATCGACTGTTACGTATGTGCTTGCTTTTTCTTAAGCATCTAACTGCAATGCCATCATCGAAACGTTGTATTTATCGACCAGAAATATGCTTGATGTTTGTCTTGCTTATGTGAAAGGGTTGTTTTGCATGAATCGCACTAACACTAAGCCTACTCGCATAAAGCTTTATTATTTATAGACCCTCTAACCACTAGTTTGATGATACCGCCTAGGCGCCTAGCGGAAATGAGTCGCGCACGACTTTATCTAACAAACCAGCATAAGCGTTGTACTTCCACCATTTGAACACAAACTGACATATGGTTTGTGGCTGCTATATATATTAAACGCATGGAGTCCTGGCTTTTTGTTAAGAGAGCTGGTACATATGGTTTGTCACTGCTATATATTATACCTTGTCAGTAAACTCTTTACCATAACATTTAAGGTTACAACCAGCAAAAGACTATGGTGGTCAAAGGAGACTGTTTGAATATAAAACAATAAAATTTTTATCGCATTGAATAGAATATAAAGTATATCATGTGCCTTGGCAGAAACGACTTTAACTGCTGCGATCAGTCTGTTGGTAAAAAAATATCATAATCAAGCACATATGTCTATTATCTACATAATCAGGCTTAATAACACACAATTAATATATTATTATGCATATTAAGCATCTGATACAGTTCAGAGTATATTATTTGTTAGCCAAAAGGAATCCATTCGTCTGAAAACACAAAAACGTATCCATTAGTAGCATGATAAGAACACTTTTGAATTCAACATGACCAAAGTTTGATTGAAAACTTTTGATTCTCGAATGAAAATTGTATTTAAATTAAGTAAATTATAAAGGTCGAGTAAGCTACTATCTTTTCGGTTGACTTTTTTTATGTCCAGCCTCTACTTACAGTTACATTCTGTGTTTCTATAATTAACATACCATTTCCATAGTTATACATTCAAACCAGCATTTTGTATTCCAGCATACTGCATTCATAGGCAATAAATTTTTCAACGTTTCCATATATTTTTCAACTTTTGTGATAGGCTCTTTATAATGTACTAGTATAGAAGAAGTATAGAAGTATAGATAAGCTTTCAATCAAATTGTGAGCTTCTAGTGATCATAGGGCTATATGAACATTTACACCAACATGTTAGTACAAGTAATATAAGAACAAACAGGAAATAACATACTTAAAGAAGCAGAATTTATTCAATCATACAGCAAATGTTTAGGATCCTAGCAAAACAAAAATCAACAATTCAAACAAAATACAAATACAACGAACAAGACAACAACGTGACTCTTGATACCCTGATCCTTAGGAATGCCACCCTGTTATGAAAGGTATTAGAAGCACAACTTAAAAGATGCAGTCGTATAGTGAACTAATCTTTCACTGTTAATCAAGAAGGGCCAGTGAGTATCAATATATACCTCAGTTTATGCTTAGTACGGATATCCGGAAGGGACCTTCCTCTTTTGACGCAAGGGACCTCCAGAAACACCCATTGTTCTACCACTTCTCCTGCCTACAACAACGGATACCACAACTCCAGGGCGAATAGTATTGCCTGACAGCCTCAAAGCAGTCGCTATAGAATTCGGTGAGTCGTATTCAAGAAACAAGTATCTGAAAATATACAAAATGCAAGATTAAATAACTACATTGAAAAAAAAAATGTAAACCAATTATCTGTTCATACCCTTTGCAGCCACCTTTAGGAGTCCTGACAACTGAGCGCTTACGAGGGATACCACAGTCACTAAAGAAATGATTAATCTGCAATACAAAAAATAATACATTTATCAATAGAACAAAAACTGGGCTCTGAATTTATAAAATCAGAGAATTTATAACATACCTCATGATCTCTGATATCTGCAGGTAATCCACTCACATAAAGGAACCCTCTCGCTGCTACATATGCATGCTCATTATCAATATGATCCGGCCCTTCCTCAGCAACCTTAAAATGTTCATTAGTAATTAGTAATATAAAAAAGAATGACAAAATCAAGTTGCCTGTAAGCGATCAGAAACAGTAAACATAATTCACTAACCACCTTTCTCAAAGATGATGAAGAATTTTCAGCAGTTGGATCCTGCATTAGAAAGCAAAAGGTTAAGTCTTATTAGACTGATTGGGCAGTAAACGACGAAAATAAATGTAGGCAATCAGAGTAGCATGTAAAGACAATTTCACTAACCAAAGAGAAGTCTTTTTTCTTGGCTGATTTTGGAGACTTGTTAGCAGCAGAGTCAGAAGATTTCTTATCCTGCAATAAAAAAGCAAAACACACATTAAATTTTTATTACTTTCTACATGAAACATAAACAGCCAAAAACAACACAACTATATGTCACATAATAATGTTAAAAATTTCTAACCAATAGCTTCCCAGAAGCTTCACATATTGTTTCAAGTTGGTGATGAGATAAGCCTTTGACACTCAACTTCTGTAATATAAAGAATGAGTTTAATTAATGAAATACAAAATAAACCTTTGAATAAAAGAATACACAGATGGTAGGTAAACCTTAGTAGTATGTTTCTTTAGGTCATCAGCATTAAAAATTCCAGCAGTTTTCAAACTCTTAATGTCTGCAACACTTACTCCGTGAAGAGCCACTGTATAAACAAAAGGACACCAGGTCACTCTAGAAACTAAATGTTGCTCCTAATTACTGATCGTAATTCACACAATACAAAAAAATCGAACTTTAACTTGCACAAAACTCGTGAATCACTTATAATAGAGCTTAGATGTTTCATTCAAATGCCAAAAGAAAATCGTATTTAGACTGTGGGGGTGTTTGGTTAAGCTGATGAGTTTGGCTTAGGCTTATATTATATAAGTCATATATGGCTTATATGTGATAAGCTTAAAAGCCCATATTTATAAGCTTATAAATAAGCTTATAAGCCTAGTTATATAAGCTTAACTGACCACTTAGCTTAACCAAACACCCCCTGTATACTCTAATATGCATAACAGCATCATGATTCATTAAACAAGTCGATTATTATTACCGAACTAGTACAGTAAACCATTTAACCATTGATCATTATGTCACTTACAAAAACAGTAAGTCATTCAGTCGTCACATAAATTTTAATCAATTCAGACAGCAAATATTTATTCAACTTAACACAAATAATCAAAACTGTGATTAGTTTTTCATGATATAACATCAAGACATTCATAAAACTTGAAGAATCATAAATACAAATGAATAAACAAATTGACGAAAAAGTCTATTCATTAATCAATCACTGATTTATGATATATATTCAGTATCAATTAATTATTCTATCATTTAGATATATGTAAAGCGGATGTCATCAGATATAACACCTAAATGTAAAAAAAAAAAAAGTAAAAAATTGGGATTAATCTATAATCGCAACGTAATATCAACAGTTCTGACTAGTTTTTCACGACAATCATAAATACAAATATTCAGTCATGAATTAATTCATCATCTAAGGATATACAACTAGAAAATTCATATAATTCGACAATCATCAAGTAAACATAAATGCAAAAACAGTTATAACAATCGCATTTCACCAAATCCTACACCGATGTAAATGAAAAAGTTTTACTTACATCCATTATAAAACTGATCCTTTTCATCCAACTGATGAGTAACTGCCTTCCCCTTGTTTTCGATCCTATAAACACAAATTAAGTAATCAAGATATTAGAGCTTGTTAATCAACTGAATTAGAGATTTTTAATCAAATGAAATGTTTATATTTACAATTTTGATTTCCCCATGTGTGTGTGTTGTGTGTGTGTTTTTTGTTGAATGAGATAGAGAGAGGGAAAAGGGAGCAATTTGAACTTTTATAGGAGCGGTTGGGAGAGAGGGGTATAATAGTAAATAAATGATAAAGTTTGTTAGAGTTTGTTACAGCCTGTGGGAGTGGGGAGTGCGTGTAATTTTTGTTTTGACTTTTTGGTCAAAATTATTAGTCATATTTTCGAGTGAAATGGCTAAAAAACAATATTGAAAGAAAAAAAAAAAACTTTTTTAAAAACTACTGTAAATTTTATTTTAGAAGATTTTACTTGTACACAACCGAAATCAATTTTCTATTAAAAAAAAAAAACGTAACCTGTATAACATCTCCATATCTTATCATCTTCTTCTAAACAAATCAATATAAACTTGTACAAAATATTTATCATCTTTGTACAAATCAATATCAATTTTTACAAAATATTTATCATCTTTGTACAAATCGATATTAATTTGTACAAAATATTTATTATCTTTGTACAAATCAATATCAGTTTGTGCCATGAACACTAAACCAAATAGAAGCAAGTAAAGTTGTTTTGTAACATAGTGACGGCTGCATATATATATATATATATATATATATATATATATATATATATATATATATATATATATATATATATATATATATATATATATATATATATATATATATATATATATATGTATGTGTGTTTCGTTTCTTATATATAATACCTACTTATGCCCTAATGGGCTTTTATGACCAAGTATGCTAAGCCCAATCATTTCACTTGTCAACAAACATAAATCGGATCGGATAATTGAATACTGAACCGGTTCTGGTTTTTCTATCGTTTTTTTTAAAAAAAAAAAACAATGCTAAATTAAACCCGGACTTATCTTTTCAAAACTCGGTTAGACCTGTCGGATATGGGCAGCAATTTTTGACCCGACTTGAAACTGACACTAAAATTAACAAATGCACGTTGAGTAAAAAGAAATTTAGTTCATATTTGGGTAAACCCATCTGACCCGTTTATTAAACATGTCAAATTTTGATTGAGAATAAACTACACAAGTATATCTATACTACCTATAAAGGAAAAACCACTAAACCTTGAATGTTGAAAAATATTATAATTTAGGAAATGTTGAAAAATTTAATGTCATCTTATGTTGAAATTGTTAAAAGAAACTATCCTCCTGTTTTGTAAGTTGTAACTCATAACATGATTTTTGAAAGTATTTGCTGGAAAATTCAAAATTGACGGAAACTATATTAGGAAGCTACAGTTTTGAATTCTCATTTACGGAAACTATTCAATATTTTAGCGGAAGGTATTAAGCACTACAACGGAATATACGATAACACAACCGAAAATGATAATTAACACGGGTGTAATGTACTCCAAATCTATTAAAGGAATGTATTCAGTCTCTTAAATGTACACTTTTGGAAATGATATTGTGAAATTGAAACTTCAAAAATTCCAAGTTACTATATATCTCACCCATTGAAATCGTTACATATGTTCATATTGTATGTCTCTTTTCATCTCTAAAAACCTAAATACTTCAAACCTCCTACTACTGCCGCCTCCCTCATCCGAATCCGCCGCCACCCCCTTTACCGGTAAAGGTTTAGGTGGTTTTGGCAGGTGGTTTCGATTAGGTTGCTTATGTTGGTGGCTTTGGATTTAATGTTTTGTGCTTGAGATTATTAAATCTGGTTGGTTTCATGTTTTGTTGGTTATACAGAAATCTGTCTGAACCATGCATGGTTTATTTGTTTTGGTTTAAATGGGATCGTGGCGTTGGTTCTGCAGTTTGTATATGAAGTTTGTGCTCTTCCATTAAGTTTATAGACAAGTCTGGCTAAAACTGTTTTATGGTTTTCATAGCTTCTTTCTAACTAGATCTGTTGAGATCCAACAATCACTTAGCCTTGTTATGGTGCTTTTGGTTGTTTGTAATCACCCTTTCATAGTGGTTTCTGTTCGTAGTCTTTATCTTAAACCACAACTGTGAAACGGGTGTTGGTTTAGGTCTTTGAAATGTATAATATGTAAAGATTCATATTATATATTTATGAAGTATCTTAAACGTGAAATTATTGGAAATTTGTTGGGTACGATCTCACCAAGTAGGGGTTGCTATAACTCATTTCATAAAAATGAGTTGTGGTTGTTTAATTGCAAGATAGAATAGTTGTACATAAAGCATATGGAATGTAAGCTAAAAAATGATTACTATATGTGTTTGTTCAATTGCAATATGGAGTTGTTATTTAGTTGTAAGATTGAATAGTTGTACAGAATAATTATGTTTGTTTTGTTTAATTGCAAAATGAAATAATCTTGCAAAATGAAAATCAAGGATTCTAGAAGTCATTCAAAATTGATTACATTTTGTTGAAACAAAATCCTCCGGCTAGGCTGCGGTCAGTGATTTTGCCTCGACATCATAAAGATGTGCTCGTCTCTTGGCCTTGAACCTAGGATACACAAGACAGCACACGTTAGCTCGCCCCAGGTTTGACCCCGAGACCAAGCTCCGGTGTGAGAATAAGTAACTATCGCACACGGATGGTATTCAGTAGTTAATACCGGAAGGTAAGAATATGTATTAATGGAAGTATTGAATGTTCGATGCTTGTGTGTTAAATGTAAGGGTATTTATACTACCCCAAGGTGTATACCTGTCTGAGTAGTCACATCATAGGCTAGGCCTCGAAACCTGGACTTAGTCAAATCCCCACAATCGAGGGATTTATTGTCCCAAGGGCGGTGGTGCTTCCTTTTACCCATAGGACGGACGGAAGATCCCTGGATAATAGGATGGATGCCTTTTGCTTTTTCCTTGGGCCTTGCTATGCTCATTAGTGCTCTACTGTTCACGCAAACAACCTTATTAAATGATCAAGGGTTCCGGTCCTGAGGTGGGGGAGCGTTCGTCTCCGGGGGTCTTGGCCGGAGGCATACGCGAACAAGTCCCCCCCAGTATCATAGCGTTAGCCTCAGCTAGCGGTGTGATACTTAAAATACGTGTCCTTCAAACAGTAACGGGTGGAATTAATGCGAGCCGCCTCTTTGGCTTCGCATTAATTGATTTTGTCTGTTGGGTTTTGGGTTGTCGGCCACTTATGGCATTGATTTTCGCCCTTTGACTCGCCATCTGCCCCCACGTGGCTTTTCATTTTTCAACTGTGTGGATTTGACTTGGGAATTTGTGCACGTCCCCTCAGTGCCCCCTTTCCCTAGTATAAATACCTACCTATTTTTTCATTTTCTTCACGCTCCTTTTCTTTCTTGCTTCCGCCATTGTTATTCTTTCTTGCGGAATTCTCCTTCAGCAGGTGTGCCCTTCTCCTTATTCCCATTTTTGTTCGTACTTTTTGTTATGTCTACCAGTAGTTCCGGTGAAGAGGCTACTTTTCGTGATCCCAAATGTGATATGCACATTAGGGTTTCGACCTTGACGGAGGATGATCTTAAGAAGATACGCAGAAAGTATCTTATACCAAATGAGCTTCGTCCACGGTTACCGGATCCACTTCTTACCATGGACAACCTTCCGGATCGATTTATTGGGATATACGAAGATTATTTGAAACATGGGGGTCTTCGGATTCCTTTTTCTACCTTCCTTTTATCTGTGTTGAGATATTTTCTTGTGCATATTTCTCAATTGGTTCCCATGAGTGTCAACCGCGTCACCATGTTTGAAATCCGCTGTCGAAGCTTAAACATTCCTTGTTCCGTGACTTTGTTTCGTGTATTCTATAAGTTGGGTAAACAGGGTCACTGGTTCTCCTTTGAAAGCCGGTATCCAGCTCGATATGGCAAATGTTTGAAAGAGACTACTTCTAGTTTGAAACTTTGGAAACACAAGTGGTTCCTTATAGACCGAAGGGCCATCCCTCATGCCATGCCTTGGAGGGATAGAGACACCGATGTCCATGATGATTTTCCCACTAACTTCAACGCCGATCACGCTAAGATGCTTGCCGATGACCCTATTCTGCTTCGTCCCCCTCACAGACATTTATTGTTCTTGGTCGGTCTATGGTTTCCTTATGAGAACCCTCCTTTCCGTTGGATCGTAGTTGATCTCGATAAAAAGGGTACTTTGCACATATAAAAAATTTTCTTTACTTACCGCGGGCTATTGTTGCTCGCTCTAACCGCTATCTTTTTTTGTGTAGAGCTCACTATGGATGAATTTATTAAGCTGCCGTCCTTTGACAACGCCAAGGTGGGGAGAGATGAGAACGTTACTATGGATAATCCTGTATCAAGGGTTACTCAACCGCTACCTTTGAAGACTTCTATTCCCAAATTGACTTCTCAACAAGAGGCCGTGACCAAACCTGATCCGAAGATCCTTGCGACTCGCCTTCGTCATGAGGGAAAGAATCCTGTGACTACTGCCAAAAAGAGACCTGCGGCTGGTGAACCTTCTAATCGTCGAAACAAGAAGAAAGCCGGTAAGGGCCAAGCTTCGTCGGGTACTGATGATGACGAGGTTCATTCCAGTCCTCCTCTTAATCATTCTCATCCTTCGGGTTCCGGAGGAGATCATAGCAAGACCGGCGGAAAGGGACCAATGACTACCCCTCACATCAATCTGAGCGATCACTCATCTCCTTCTCATGACAATACTCATGATGATGATGTTACAGGTATACTCCGGTTTCTCGTGACTCATTTTGTGATGCGTTTACCTTCCTCGTTGTGATGCGTTTTCTTTGTTCAGGAGGTATGCAGGATCCTCCTCGCCGGTTCGTTCCCCCGTGGCGTCTTGATGAATCTGTGCGTATTGACTCACATTATGCTGCTCGAGAGCTATTATTTCATCTGCCAACTCCTGCGGAACAAGCTATGCTATCTTCTCTTTCCAATTATGACGTTTTGAGCCATGCGTATCAGACTCTTGCCAGGAGTACTCTTACTGTATCCGAATTGATGAAAAGGTACGAGGCTCTTAGTCGTGATCATTCCCGCTTGACTGCAGCCCAAAAAGAACCTCAGGGACATTTTGCTGCTGGGAAGAGCATGCTTGATCAGATGGCGTTGGCGCACAAGAAGCTTGAAGACAACTATAACAGTTGTCTTTCCCGGGAGCAGGAACATCTGGCGGCTATCGATAGGTTGGAAAAGGAGGTTGAAGATTCCGGTGCCCTGATTGCTACCAAAGACGAGAAGATAGCTGAGCTGGAACATCTGTCAAGTCTAAGCATCTAGGATCACGTCAGAGATTCTGAGAGGATTAAAGAGCTTGAAGCCGGCAACAAACACTTGACCTCTCTACTCGCTCAAGCCGAAGTGGACAAACAAGTCTTGGTAAGAGATGGTTTCCCTATTTTGGTGCGCAAACTTCTTGCTAGCTATGAGTACAGGCGATCTCTCTCCTTGGGCGCTGGCGGTATGTATAACGCAGGGTTTTTGAAGGCTGTTGAATATGGGCGTACGCCGGAGCAAATTGAGGCTGCTATTGCCGCTGCTGACAATCTTAACATAGAGATGGCTAGGACCTGGAAGGAGGATTTCATTGCTTTATTCTTTGCTGAGTATCCCTTCGTAGCCAAAGTGTCAGCAGCCAACAAGCTTTCAGTTGTCGATATCATGCAGCTTGCTCCAGCTGAGAAACCCCCCGCCCCTACAGCCGAGATCGTTGATGCTACTCAACCTCCAGTGAACAACCAAGATGGTGCCGGTTCTCATTCCACAACCCATGACGGCGAAGCCTCATGATCTGAAGACCCGGGATGCCGGGATACCTTGTAATCTGTTACTTTGAAACATTCGTGGTTATTGTAATAATCTTTAACATTTGTGGTTCCGTAAACAAGTTTCACCTGCGACATTTATTGTTTTATGAATGGTTATCCAATTTCCTTTGTGTTATATCTTTGTCTGAACCGCTATGACTACCGACTTGTTATCCAAAATGTCTCTTATAGACTTGGCCTTATTTTCTATTATTTACACTTCATATATGCGGAAGACATCGGCACTTGACCGCTTTTATTTTATCTTCGGATTGCTATTCGAGCGCATCCGACACTTGTACATCTACATTAGTGTATATATGGTTTGGGAGACATCGGTATTGAGCCGCTTTTTGTTTGCCTCCGGATTGTCCTTTGAACGCATCCCATCATGTATAATAATACTTTCATTAAGTTTATGTGGGAGATATCGGTACCGGACCGCTTTTTATTTATCTCTGGATTGCCTTTTGGGCGCATCCAGCATTTTAAAGCGTATTCACATACCATACGGTTAGCTAAGCCGAGGTTTATAATTACTGCAATCAAACATGCTTAAAGACTTTCATTCATTTAAAAACAATTGGAAACGATACATCTTGTTCATATTACATAAAACATTTTTGTAAGTTGGTTGCATGCCAGGTACGCGGGATTTCTTTCCCTTCGGTGGTTTCCAGCTTGTATGATCCAGTCTGATAGGCTTCGACAATCCTGTAGGGACCCTCCCAGTTGGGACCCAATTTCCCTATTTTCTCCTGCCGGCTAGCCATGTTGCGCCGGTATACAAAGTCTCCGACCTTGAAAGAGCAGGGCCTAACACGTTTGTTGTAGTATTGTTCTACCTTCTTTTTATATTTGGCTTCCTGTATGGCCGCAACCTCTCTTCTTTCTTGTAAAAGATCTAGGTTTAGCCGCAGCTCTCAAACTGTACTCAGGGGCTACGGATCCTAATGATCATATTACTCGGTTTGCCGGTGCTGCCAATTCGGGAGAATGGCCGATGCCAGTATGGTGTAGATTTTTCCAGCAAACTTTAGACGGAGCCGCTGGAGGATGGTTTGAAAGGTTGCCGAGGGGGAGTATAGACAATTGGGAAGATTTGAAGGAGCAGTTCCTGGAAAGGTTCTCCTTAAGGAGAAAAAGTCTTAAAGCGCCAATGGAAATCACCACCAATGGGACGAGATCTCCAAATGTGATTCATGCAAAATACATGGTCCCATACCGAGGCTTCCAAAAACCAACCTTACTTCAGGAGAACCTTTCCAGGAACTGCTCCTTCAAATCTTCCCAATTTTCTATACTCCCCCTTGGCAACCTTTCAAACCATCCTCCAGCGGCTCCGTCTAAAGTTTGCTGGAAAAATCTGCACCATACTGGCATCGGCCATTCTCCCGAATTGGCAGCACCGGCAAACCAAGTAATATGATCATTAGGATCCGTAGCCCCTGAGTACAGTTTGAGAGTTGCGGGTCACCTATGCTTTGGTGAGGAGAATTGTATGATTCTTTTAGTAAATGGGGAGGCCATCACATCTTTGAAAGGTTTCTGCAAATCATCTTCCGGGAGGTTAGCTTCCTTCTGAGTCTCCCGCCCTTCATCCTTATCCTTAGGTAGATTCGATACATCTTCCTCGAAATCTAGGCGTATAGGCGAAATGGGCCTCTTAGATGCGGCGTTATGACGCTCCACCAGACCTTGTAGCGCGCTCATACTCTCCAAAATCTTTTCCCGCAAGTTTAGAGGCGTTTCCGTCTCTTTCACTATCGTCGCGGGGTCACGACTAGGGGATGACGACGGATCCGACTCCCCTGAGACCCCTGCCATTGTTTAGCTGTTGTGTGGAGATCCGAGTTTAGGGTCCCACGGATGGCGCCAAATGTTGAAACAAAATCCTCCGGCTAGGCTGCGGTCAGTGATTTTTCCTCGACATCATAAAGATGTGCTCGTCTCTTGGCCTTGAACCTAGGATACACAAGACAGCACACGTTAGCTCGCCCTAGGTTTGATCCCGAGACCAAGCTCCGGTGTGAGAATAAGTAACTATCGCTCACGAATGGTATTCAGTAGTGAATACCGGAAGGTAAGAATATGTATTAATGGAAGTATTGAATGTTCGATGCTTGTGTGTTAAATGTAAGGGTATTTATACTACCCCAAGGTGTATACCTGTCTGAGTAGTCACATCATAGGCTAGGCCTCGAAACCTGGACTTAGTCAAATCCCCACAATCGAGGGATTTATTGTCCCAAGGGCGGCGGTGCTTCCTTTTACCCATAGGACGGACGGAAGATCCCTGGATAATAGGATGGATGCCTTTTGCTTTTTCCTTGGGCCTTGCTATGCTCATTAATGCTCTACTGTTCACGCAAACAACCTTATTAAATGATCGAGGGTTCCGGTCCTGAGGTGGGGGAGCGTTCGTCTCCGGGGGTCTTGGCCGGAGGCATACGCGAACACATTTCGTATTTAATCTATGTCTCAGCATGGTTAGGTGTTAGCAACTGACATGTCATCAATAAGGGAATCGCACTGCAAAGAATTCGTAGCATTATCTGCCCGTGAGTGAACCTGAACAAGACCTCTATTACTCTATAAGTAGTCCTCAAATTTCCAGCCGATGTACTCTTTGAATTGATCACGCTTTTTGTGTTCATACGCTTATGTATCATGTTTGTACCCGTATCCACTTGTTGAAAATCATTAGTTAAAGTAACCTAATAAAACTCACCTACTAAATCATCACCTTTTAGCACAACACTTGGGTATTTCCATGTAATCGCTGATCCTGTCTCCAATTGAGTCCAAAAAATCTTGGATTTTCTACCATTACAAAGACCCTTCTTTGTCACAAAATTCACCTTTTTCATTTTCATCTCTGGTATCCCATTTCTGTATCGTGGAGTATTTAATCACTGCTTTCTCGTTACAATAAAGTTACACTACAATAACATGAAGCTAATTCTTATCATATGAAGGATGTACAGCCTTCAAAATACTCAACAGAACTCCTACCTAGCCTCAGCCACTATTAGAGTGCTCAAACTGACCCATTTTCTAAGCATTTATTCTAAAATGAGTCAATATTTTCATAGGGCATTTAGTGTCTTTAGGTATATGGGTACTCTTTCAAGTATAAAGTATCTATAACTTTTTTCTTATTTTCAAAATTCTTGAATAATAAAAGTAACTATGGAAACTCTTTAATACATTAAACATGCAATGGGGTGACTTTGATATAATCAGTAAACATGCAACGTCTTGAATTCGGCAACTCTTCAATGAGTATAATGCGTTTTTGGCACTATTAAATTTGTTAACATTTCAATCACTATAAGACATTTCTAGCAACTATTTATATACACGATTGACAACTATATATAGTTTTATCTCCTAAATTGAAACTTATGAACCGAAATAAAGAAATGATGTGAAAAGTAATTTCATATATAAATATTACCATCATTCAATGGAGACCTCGTCGAATTGTATAAAAGAAGGACCTTTTGGAAAATGTGTTTTTCTCACTTTTGCAATTATAATTTGATTTTTTCACGTTACACCAAACACTTACAACAATATAAGATATCGTTAATTATCGTTCGTTAGACAATTTTCGCCGCTATGCGCGGGTAGTCATCTATCTTTATTATCTTTATCTTTATTATCTTATAAAAGATGTATCATTTTGGTTGAAATGTTGAAAACATATAATGGTTGAAAATATGAGCCCTACTAAAAAGACAAAATTTATATACTTTATAAAACTTTTATCCCAATTGTTGAAAAATTAAATTTTTTCAAAAAGAAAAATATTACAACTTCAATGTAAATCTTAAACCTTTCACCATACGACTCATTCTGAAAATTAAAAGGGGTCCAGTTTCAAAATTATCCTAAAGCCAGATTCATAAATCGATCTACATGTTAAGAACTCATGGAATGTTATGAACGTTTCATTTTTATTTTAAAAAATTTACTTTGGATTTCAAGAAACATTACTACAAAATGAGTCAATACGTCATTATCCGCCGTTAAACATTCCGCCGCTATGCGCGGGTATTCATCAAGTTATATGTTAACTGAGGTAAATTCGGTTCTCGATTTGGTTTTTTATTTTACTAAAAAGACAATTTAACCGAACCAAATTAATTGAACGATTCGATAACCGAACTAGTTTAGGCCCTACATATAATTGGCCCTTTTACGTAATTTTATAAAGAAAAACACGCTAATATACAATGGATTAAGGCCTTAAGCAAACATACAAATTTTATAATAACAAACTACTAATACTTTGATTGTTATTACAAATAATAAAAAACAAAGTGTTTACAATAAATAATACTTCATTTGTCTCAAAATTACAATATATTATTTTCGAACGTCTCAAATTAATAGGATATATTTAAAAATAGATAAATAATGTAAATTTAATTTAAAATATCACCCTCACTTAAAATATTATTACAAACAATAAAAAATGTGTAAATTAATTAAAAGTAAAATTGTTTTTATGCAAAAGTTAAGAGAAAAAAAAACTAAAAAAATAATATGTTTTATTAAAATGCGTGTTTTTTCGGTGGTTTATAAGATTCTATGAACGGTTGGGGGCCAAAGGTGGTACCAAAAGCAGCACATCTAACTCCTTTATAAAACAAATTAAACCTTCTCTCCTATTAAATGCAAGAAAAATTAAGAGGTACTATTACATCTACATATTGTACCTCATTTTAATGCACAAACCAAAATATTGTTTAAGGAATACAACTTTACAAGTAAAATGTACAACATGATAGAATTAAATGTAAAAGTGTATTTAATACTCTTAATAAAACACCCGATTACATATATATATATATATATATATATATATATATATATATATATATATATATATATATATATATATATATATATATATATATATATATATATATATATATATATATATATATATACAATATTATATACACATTTTACAAACATTAAAAGCATTTATATATACTATATTAATGCAAATTTTAATATACATATATTTCTCAAAAAAGTTATAACATTACAAAAATTTTCATGCATGCATCAAATGAAAAGTGTAATTGAAAAATAGTTTATTACATTTAGTTTTTTTTCCTTTAATCATTTACATAAATTTACTTGAACTTTGATATATATATATATATATATATATATATATATATATATATATATATATATATATATATATATATATATATATATATATATATATATATATATATATATATATATATATATGTGTTCAAGTGAGTTACACCTTAAAATAAAATATAATAGACACCAATAAGAAGATGCCATGAGTCATTTAGGTATAAAAATTAAACAAAATTTCATTCACAAATTAAAAGGGTACTGTTGGTATTTTGGCCAATTATTAATTTATCATCACTCTAATAAAGATATGTCATTTCTCTCACCATCGTTAAATCCAAAATCCATCCATCCCATACCGAAAACAATTAGCGCCGTCGACATGATGTGCACCTTAAACATGTCTCAACTAGTAACTAACTTTTTCAGACGATCCATGACGATTTATCGAAAATCGATTTTAAAGAACTCTAATTCATCAGCACTATAAGATTTTATGTCATCTCCGACGTCACTTGTGACGAAAAAGCCATGGTGCATCAATTCGTGAACATGAGTATCAGAATCTTTTTATCTGATTTTTCTTTTCGACGTGTATATTTTTAAGCCTTTAATGTCTGAATAGATGATGCATATTTTTAAGCCTTTAATGTCTGAATAGCTGATGCAATGTATATAAATGAAGTATCAATTTTGAGGATCCATCAGTAAGTTTTCTATCATTTTTTCTAAGTTAATATGGAGTAGTAGTTGCGTATCCATTTTGTTTTTCTCATGGGATATCACTTTTAGAATTTTGTATAAAAGATTATAATGACTTATCACTAGCAGTATGTGTCTATCAATTTGGTATACAATTGTGTAGGGGTAGAAACGAGCCGAGTCGAGCTCGAGCTCGTCAGGGCTCGATCTCGGCTCGTTTAAGTTTTACAAAGCTCGAGCTCGAGCTCGACTCGTTTCGAGCCTTATTATTTAGGCTCGGGCTCGGCTCGTGGTATGGTAGACAAGCTTGGGCTCGGCTCGTTTATACGATTTTGTAATGTAAACATAAAATTTGGCTCGAGCACGGCTCGTAATATACCTAAATTAAGCTCGTTAATAAGCTTGTTATTAAGCTCGTTAAGAAGCTCGTTTAGGCTCGCGAGCCCAAACGAGCTTTGTACGTAAAGCTTGAGCTCGAGCTCGTTTAATAAACGAGCTGCAACTTAGGCTCGAACTCGGGCTCGAGCTCGTTTAGGCTCGGCTCGTTCGAACTTTTTACCGATCTGATCCCGAGCTTTTCACAATTGAATTGTGCATCAACTAGTAGTGTATATCAAGTTTTAAATTTTTAATTCAATAGTGTTTAATAGTATCAATCTGTTGCTTTTAATTTTTTTAGTTAGATTTGTATTAATGTCAGTTAACATGTCTCATAATATTATTCAGATTAATGTATACTAAAAGTATATGTTTTGAGGGTTTATGCATCACTAAATTATTCCGGTATGTAATTTACATGGGTTATAAATTATGATAGGTCTTATTTATTTTGTAATGCTTACCACTAGCTATTGACAAAAACATAGAATCGTATACTTATGTATCACCAGTTATGATGTACAAATCGTCTATCACATAAAAATATTTGAAAAAGTAGTCAAAAATTTTATGCTAAATCTTAATAATATTTATATTTTATTTGTGAATTGTGATGAAAGAGAGTCACAAGAGGAGACTATATACTCAAAATGAAAATCTATTTTTAAATGTTTTTTTATGAGTCACGGTAGTTGTGCTTCAAAAGATGAAGTAGTGGGCAAGAGACTTTTATTGTATATTTGTATTTGTATTGATATAAAGAGGCTTTTATCTTTTATATATTTCTAAACCTGGTATTATTTTATTGTAAGGATGAATATTTTGTACTGAATTTTAAATTTTAAAATCGAACTGGAATCGTACTAAAACGGTTCTGATTTCCGATATCCGAGTTTTGTTCGGTACGATACTGGTACAACAAAATAAAGTGAAAAAAGAATTGTACCACTAATTCGGTACGGGGCCGGTACAAAATCAGGAAATTAAAAAAAAACGGAAAAATCCCATTTTTTGGTACCGGTACCGATATCCGAATCTCATTCGATACGGTACCAGTCCATTGATTTATGTTCGGGGAAAAGAATATGTACCACTAATTCGGTACCGTGGTCATCCTTATTTTATCGTTATAATTGATTGTTTATTGACTAATCTTCAAATTTTTAGAAATCACGTAAAGTAAATTTGTATGTATCAATTGATTTTTTGTCTCAAGGCTGAATATTATAAGTACTAACTTTCACGTAGCAATATTATTAAAATAATGTCAATGTGTCACTAATTATATACTATTACTAGAGAAAATATATTAGTAAAAAACACAATGTGTCACTAATGTATAAAAAATCAAAAAGAAAATATGCCACTTATATATAAAAAGGTAAAGAAATAAAATAATGTGTCATTAATAATGTATCGCAAATAAAAAAATTTTATGTCATTTATATTTTATATATATAAAACTAAGTAATGTTACATTGTCAAATAAAAAAACAAATATCATAATTAGACATTTTAATAAATATTATAAACGACGAAAGATTGTGTACAGGTTTTACGATTGAATGTTGTGTGTATTAAAAATGCAAGGTTCAAAAGATGCCAAATTTTTTTACTTAATTACAAAATTGTCATTGGTAGTTAATATCTATGTCAAGTTTAATCTTATTACAAAAGATTCATCTAACGGTCTACAACTGTGCCTATGATAATCTACTTTAAGGGTGTACACCACAATAACGCTTCCCTATATATATATATATATATATATATATATATATATATATATATATATATATATATAGAATTTGGATCAAATAAGAACTTTTTAAAGTTGTAAATATAAGAACCCAATCAACTAACAACAAGTGGAATTTGTATTTTTAAAAAACTGAAAATTAAATGTATAGATGAAAGGGCATTATGGGTATTTTTTTACATTTAAACCTAATCATAACAACAAGCCTCCAAGAAACACATTACTTTTTCTCTCTTCACTGCCTCCACCACAACTTCCGATATAACATCCAGCTACCAGTGATACATAACTGCCGCCGAAAAACCCACCACTTTCGCTTAGTTGCTTTTCCAAATCAATCAAACTTGATGAATATATATGTACCCTATTACCATCGCTACCCAACCGCCGTTGATGCCTAACAGCTGCCTCGTCATGTATACCAACCGCCGCCAACACACAAGATCTACTCACGCCGCCACCATGTTCCAGCCACCGTATATCAAGTGATGCTCGTATTCAAGCCATAAGATCTAGTTACTGCCGTAAAGTGTTGCTTGTGTATCAGATTTACTCTTTCCTTCTTTAAGATGTTGGTACGTCTGATACAACGTGGTATGTGATGCAAACAACCATAATGTACCATGTACCAAGTTTGTGATGGTGGTGGGCTACTACCGCTGATGTACCAAACTCTAATGGTGGTGAGCCTATGTTAATGGGCCGATGCACCATGTACCACGTAGTAGTTGGGTATCACTGATGATGGTGGTTGGTGCACAAACTGATGATTTATTCGGTGTACCTGCGTGTGTTGTTGTTTGGTTTTGATGCGTCCGTCAGAAACTAGGTGTGGTTGTGTATAAGATTTCTAGATAGGACTTGTTTAAAGATCTGTTGTAGAATGGAGTATTTTTTTGTCCGAATTACATTATTTAGAATGTTATCAGTTGGTTCGTGTTGAAACGTGTTCTATGTAACACAGATTTGTATCAGTTTTTAATGTATATTTGTTTATTCTATATCTAAAGCCTACTAGTCTAGTTTAATAGTAGTACGTATCACATGTATCACTATTTTATAAGAAAAATGGTTATTGAAATGTAAAAATAAAAAAAAGTATCAAATATAAAATACTCAAAAATACCCTTAAAAAAGCTAAAAATTAATTAAAAAAATGTTATAAGAATTCTCAAAAATACCCTCAAAGCTTTATTCAATTAATTGAATGTTTCTCATTTAATGTTAATTTAATCTAGTAAAAAATAAAACATCCAACGGTTCATACTAGTTCTCATTTTAATAATTTTAAAAAATCTCTTACATTAACCTCCCTCTATATATATATATATATATATATATATATATATATATATATATATATATATATATATATATATATATATAGGGATGGGTTCTAGAGAAAACTTTGTTTTGAGAGAAAACTTAGAAAACAAATTATAAGGTAGCTTTTGAAAAATATCAAAACGGAAGGTTGAAAACGAAAATTAACTAAAAGAGGAGGGGTAAAAATTGCCAACAACACATTCTCAATTGTTCCAACTACCAAACACACACAGATGGATAACGTCTCCATGACTCAATCTCACCGGAAGCACAATCTCCATCACCACCATCATCATCCGCCTCTCCATCTCCGCCACTCCATCTCCGCCGTCTTCATCTCCACCGCTCAATTATTCAAAACCCTAATATCACTCATTGTCGACATCCTTTCCACAATCACTGGAATAGCTTTGGTGGTAAGTTTATGCCCTACATTTTCTGATCAATTTAGGTTTGTTATGCATATACGCTTGAGTTTTCTGATGTCGGAACAAAATAATGGAAGTTTATCAAGTTGTTTATATGTGATTTTGAAGTAATGTCATGTATGAAAGAAAGGAACATTATAACTGTAGGAAGAAAACCGTTTAAGTTGATCTTTATGGCAGAAAGTGCTATAAGAAATGTTGGCAGACTGTGAAACTCTTTGATAACAAGATCACTACTTTTGAATACTTTTCTAAGCATACTGGCGAATTGGGGGGGGGGGGGGGGGGGGGGGAACAATTTGATAACTTTTAGGGTAGTAAATGATTGATACCTTGTAATATCTATAGTGATTGATGCTTTTGATAGAACTATAGATGCGTTTTAGGAACCGATAGATGTGTACTAGGAGTAGGATCGCTAAATGCATTGTAGGGATTTATTAGTGCGTTTTAGGGAAGGCTTGATACCGTTTTAGGAGATGACTAATAGATAAGTCCTCGTTATCCCATGGATTAATATGCATAATTGAGATTAAAATATACTAAGACGGTCAAAACATATTTTTTCCTTATACTGTACATGGCAGCCCCATTTGAGCTGATGATGATGGTCGTGTGACACTCACGCGCATGTATTTCAACCGTATGTTTCTAGCCACCGCCATTGTTGTTCGTTGGAAGTCAAGTAAAAACTCTGTGTATATCTGTTTTAACAAAATATAACTGAGAAAAGTGTCTAAATTGAGAAATAAGACGACCTGATCTAAATAATCTGATAAGATGTCTAAATGATAAACTGCTTTAGGTTGATTTTTTTGAGAAAATGGTTATATCTCCTAATTAGCACTATCATATTAACACTATTAATATTAACACTATATGTGTAGACACTATGATAGTTAATGGTAATTGAGGGTCAGATGGTAATTCATAGTTTATTAATGTTATAGTATGAAGAAGAAAGATTGCATGACCAACAAGAACGAGAGGAGTTGGAGCGTCATCCAAGGGACAAAGATGCATCAAGGACGACAGAGGGTTGGTTTATATAATCAATAGTTTTGTTACCGACCTGAATTGATTTTTTAGTATTTTAAAGTTTGATGATGAAATAAGTTATTTTCTCTTTTTAACTTGTTTTTATCTTATATAACAGCTGACTGATCAGAAGTTATCCAAAAGGGAGGAAGGTATAACATGGCTTAACTTATTTAGTTATATATTATAGAAATCTACAAAGAATGTTATTACAGTATTACTTTTTCCTGCTTCACTTATTAGGATAACAGAAGAGGCAATTAGAAGAGCCAATGCCTTGAAAGAAGATGAAGGCATTGGAACTTTCAGATCTGAATTGAACTTTAAGGTCTCAAGAACTTGCATTACGCGCTTGCGAGATGTCTGAGATTGTATGCTGATGGCAGTGACTTGTGCACAGAAGTTGGGATTGAGTCTCAAGGTTAGCCAAAATTTCGATCATTATATTATAGTTAGTGTATATAACATATAGTATGACCTGAAAAGTATGCAAGTAGCGTAGAAGTTTTAAGGCTGTTTAGGATTGCTTGTCGAAACTTCCTATCTCTTATTTAGGATTGCTTATCCAAACTGCTTTGTTTAGTGCATCGATAACACCACATTAGGGCATCAATGTTTATCCGGCTGAAATTGTCATTTTTGGTGTTGTTCAAAATAGGTTGGGTGGGTTTGAAGTTGGAACAACCTTAAAAAAACTTTATTGTCCTTCAAAAAATATTTTATAATTAATTAAAGCTTTCTGATTACAAAAGCAGTATTGTATTATCATGTTGCATAATGGGCTAGTCATAAGTTTAAGGCATCTGTTACTTGCGCTAAGAAGGAGAAAATATTGGATAGGTGGCTTAATTGCTTTCTTAGTATCTCTTGTGCCCTTTTCGCGATTCGTGCACTGGTTGCAGGTAAAGCATAATGCAGACGTTAGTGTTTGGGTTTTGTTTCTATATAAGAACATAGTTAGTAAATTACTAGTTTTTAAACGAGTCTTAGAGAATAAACCGAGTTTGAGATGTTAATGTGCTGTTATTATATTATTTATATGTGTTAGTGGTTAGCTTCGAGTTTTTATTTTGTCAGCTCCCTCTATAATATTTTAGTTACTACTATCACCATATAAAAGAATGGCATATCCGGAAGTAATTTGGGGCACCTATGTGAAATACTTGATACGCCGTCTTGGGTTCGAAGAATATTCTATTTAAGGCATATATTTGTTAAAATCAAGGCATCATTTTGGTGTATGAATAATTTAGATTTAAGGAATCGGTTTAAAACTATCTTAAGGCGTCATGATGTTAAGAAAAAAAACAAAGGGTACAAGTGCATGAGTTAGTTACCCAGTCAATGGACAACGCTCTTGGCAAGGTTGGTGATCAGGCAACATCAAACGAATTTTGATTTCCTAGTACTTGCAAGCGGAATTTAGATAAATAGGGATTATTGTTCACATGCCACTATTCAACAGGGGAATAGTTTTGAAGGTCTTATCATTGACTGTGATGGTGATGAAGTCAACGAGCCTTGCTATTAGTGGAGGAAATGTTAGAATGGGACATGGTGCTAATGTGTCCATCCATATTAAAAAAAAGTATCGTGGGGACATGGAACCAGTGGTAGAAGTGATAGAAAGACAAGGTCAAAATGTGAATCTACTGCAGATCCTGGACTAATAGGTCATCTAATGTTAAAGTCAGTAGGCGGAGCAGACAGTGACTCAGAATATTTGGTAAGATTTAAGTTGGAATCTCTTGAAAGTAGTAAAAATAATATGAACATCCTAGCCTAGGAGCAAAGTACCCACCCATCTCTTTCTATAAGAAGACATGTCTCTAGAGGTTATGCACATGATACCTCGTGGACTTGTTTGGACTATGGAACATACTTATTTAATTGCATTTGTTGACATACTTTAGTGCATCCTTTCAAGGAACTTTACTGCATCCGTTTGAGGTATCCATTTGTATTTAGTAGGTCATCCACATTATTAATTTATTAGATCATGAATTTTAGACCCGTTTATTTATTTAAGGAATTTTTCCTTTTCATCTTTAGTGATGACGCATTAGTAAGTTGCTGTTTGTGCTTCCATTTGATGTAATCTATTGTATATGTTTAAGGTCAAATAGTGCATCCGTTCGTTTGGTCCATCCGTTTGTATTATTTGTTATCTTTGTTTTCATGAACTAAAGTTATTTGCCTTATGCTCGACAATCAGTCAAAATAGTGCATCCGTTCGATGTACTTTGGTCCATCCGTTTGAGGTCAGAATAGTTCACCCGTTTAATTATTTTAGGGCATTTTTCCTTTTCATCTTCAGTGATGACACGTCAGTAAGTTGCTGTTTGTGCATTCATTTGATGTAATTTAGTGTATCTGTTTGAGGTCAAAATAGTGCATCCATTCGATGTACTTAGGTCCATCTGTTTGTATTATTTGTTATCTTTGGTATCATGAACTAAAGTTATTTGCTTTATGCTCAAAGGTCAGTGGATATAGTTGTTCTTAAATCATTTTAGCTTGGTGCAAATAATATATATATTTCTACTAACTTACATTCACTATCTTATGTCATGTCAGAGAAGCAAAGCCGACAAGTTCAAGTATGGATGAAATTACCACTTTCTAGCAACAAAAGGAGCTGGTTTAGAGGTACGATATACAAGATGTGTTTCCCGTTGATTATGATCAAGTTAATACTTATATGCCCTTGAAAAATGTAATTAGGAGCGTTATCTTTTAGTGTATAACGAGTTTGAAAAAGTTTGCTGACATTAGCTTTTAAGAACAGACCTGGTTGATGCATTTCAATACTAACCGAATTACGATGAAGTATATTTTTAAAGTTTTTTTTTACATTGTAATAACTTGGGGCTCCTCTAACAAAACAGTTCTTGTCCCGTCATTGATTACTCTATTTTCAAGCACGTCATGGCTCGTTGTTCTTTGTAAATGCAGGATCTGGAGTGGCCTTATCTTTACCTCGCAATCAAAAGGCGGCGGCTTGAGGTACTATTATTAAACATCTTTTACCTATATTTTTATACTTTCTAAATGCTAGCTATAAATGATCTAGGTTGTAACAAAACTGAACTTTCTTTGTGTAACCTCTTCTAGAGGTTTAGTCCGATATAGATGTTTGATTAACGTCCGATCTTAGTACTTCTTCTAAACCACCCACAGATCAAACTTCTGCATGTATACTTATAATTATTTCTTGTATCTTGTGTTTTGTGTTCTTATTGATGTTATCTGTATAACACTTTCATGAAAGCTGAATTTAACATAGCATGGCTTCATGGAGGGCATCTCATACTTAATTTTGGCGATATATCGACTGAAGCTAGTCGAATTGTTGCTTAATTAGCTAATACATCCAGTTGTTACTGAGCAATATGGTGGTTATCGTGTTAATAAAGAGGTTTATTATCAATGCTTATTAGATTAATGCAGCTCTGTACACTTTCATAATTTCCTTTTATCATTCCTTTACAGTCTTTCTGCAATCGCAAAGAAAAGGCCCGCATTTTATGGTGTATACTTCCAGTTTTACTTGGTTTGGATCCATCAAGTGTTGCAAGTGGGTCATGTTTGGAATGCATCATGATTTAAAGAATTATTTTTCTTCTCTGCTTTAGATGCACACATTTGGGTGTTGTTCCGGTAACTATTTTCTTTATTACAGGACTCCACTAAGAACTTGATTCGAGTACTTATAATGGAACAAGAAAAAGGATTTATTTATATTTTGAGTGTTTTTTGTTGTTATATTGTCCTTAAACTATTTTGTACTTTCTTAATAGTGGTGGGATCGTCTAGTTGGGTCACTTAGATATATGAAGATATATGAAACTGGTGGGTTGGCTGAAGAAGCCCTTTTGTGAAGTTTCTACGGGTAATTCGTGTGTCGCACAGGTACGCTACTTGTTTTGAGTTACTCATGTTGTTTATAACCAAGTATTTTTTTATATGTTTGACTAATGCGTATTTACGAATATTGTGTATTTATGCTATAAAATTGTAACCATGCTTTGCTTGTGGACTACAGTCAACGAATCTCGTCGTGGCAGATATTTGAAATGCAAGTTTCAAGGGATTCCGGTTCAGATGGGCCAGAGGATGCTCATCAAGCATATGAGCGACCAAAAATGAGTGAACTTAAAGCTACAATCACAGCCTCTTGAGCCAATGGAAAGTAGTTCTTGCAAGTTGTAACCGTACTGGTCATATAACTATCTATGGAATTTGAAAGGGAATAGAAGTCTTTGGAAAGTAGTAGACGACGCATAAGATTCTTTGTTCATAATTTTTTCGAGTCATTTAAATAGTCTATCTAGTCTATGTCAAGACGTCGAGTATCAAAGGTACTTGTTAAGCCCGTGAGACTTATTAAGTAGTTTGATTTGTAAGTTTACTATAATTTTACTAGATTTGTATCTTTATTTTTTTTGTTGATGTTAGAAGTTACAATATTAAGGAACATTGACAACAATAAAGGATGCTAACAAAAAAAAAAAAACGTTAATAGCACAAACATTAATACGCAAGCAGCAACGCAAAAATACAACTCAAAAAAGGAAAAAAAAAGTACTACGAGGGAAAAGCAAAAAAAAAACGCACGATCAAACATAAGATAAGAAGTTAAAAGAATATACAAAATCAGCCCTTAAAAATAAAGAAAGTTACAATCAGGTCCCTCTAGTTTGGATGGAAAAAAAAAGAGGGGAAGGAGGTTTGATCCAACGGTTGGGAAGAAGGTTTTCTAGGTTTTCTATTGAAATGAAGTTTTCTATTGATCCCATCCCTATATATATATATATATATATATATATATATATATATATATATATATATATATATATATATATATATATATATATTACATATAATGTTAAAAGTAATAATATCCCTCGATTGAAATTACGTTTTTAGAACATGTTTTTAGATGAAAACTATTGAATCAAAAATTATAATAAAAAAATATGAATTATAACACCGAGGAATTTTGTCACAATGTACCCGCCGCCGCGTCACGCGGGTACCCTACTAGTAAGATTATAAGACTTTGCACCACATTTTATTTACTGTTGAACATGTTGTCAAACACCCCATGACAAATATTTCTAAATACATTACGGAATTTTTTTAAAATTTAAAAAAAATTCAATTTTTTTTATTTCGCAAGAATGTCAATCTTTTCAAATTTTGTGATTATTTTAGCTTTATGATGAAAAATTAAGTATTTTCTGAAGTTGGTTTAAAAAATGGATTTTTTTGTGATTTTTCCTTATTTATTTATAAAATATATTATGAGCATGTGCAACCCTTAATATTACATAATAAATGTTTTATGTAGCAATTTTAGTAATCATTAGGCGAGTATCCGCGCATAGCGGCGAAATTTGCTTGGCGATAGATAATTAACGACACGTTATATCGTGGTAAGATAAAATTGTAGTTGTAAAATGTCGTAACATGCGATAATTCAAATTTAAATAAAATCTCAAAAAAAAAAATGTGTCAAACAACATATGAAAAACATTTAGTAAATTGAAAATGGAACATTATACCAATTAGTAAATCAAACAACGGACGTTATTTTTGGTGTAGACTCCTCCTTCACCAACTCAACTCTTTGACTCGTAATATCTTGGTAGTTAGATGTCATATCCCTCTAGACAATGCAACATAAAAGTGGCCTTGCGAGATAACATAGTCGGGAAAATAGACACTCACAATTAGAATTATTTTCCTGAGTTTTATTGATAGTCATTGTAAATCAAAGACGTATGGGGAATCATGTTGTCTTTAACTTAAAAGGGATATATATATGTCTTCTTTAGATGGAGCAAAATAAATTCTTGGCAAACTTCAGCGTGTTACTCGACAATAATATCAGCATTGATGTCATTAAGTATATATGTAAATATGCAAAAAAATAAGTTTCTTTTATAAATGACAACAGACTAACTAAAAAAGAGGGCGACAAACATATATACATAGGAATTTAAAATCAAATTTAATATCTGCAACAATTTTGCAAATTTCTCATTCTATTATAAACATGGAACACAATGCAATTCACACTTTGGTTATGGTTCTGTGATGTGGTCTGTAACTCAAGTATGATAATGTTTCCTTCTTGTCTTGGTAAGTCCCCTATAATAGCTGCATGAATATCAATGTTAGCCATCATATATTCATATGCCAAAATATAAACCTTAAACACCCTTATTTTGTTTCATGCAGGATTATCTATCATACATAAACTACTTCGATTATTTGAGACCTAAAGTAGAAGCAATTTTTGAATGACCTATTAGCATAAAACACCCTGTACATTAAGCTGATTTAATCCCAAATATTAATCGGTGTCTACACCTTCTAGAAAAAACTAAAAATAAGCTTACCCAAACACCCATTTTGTAACACTTCATGCTAACTTTGTTAGAAATATACTCATAAAGGTAACTTTTTATTCTTATAAATTTAAAGCAATAGGTCGCTTTGCGAAGCAAATTTTAAAAATACCATTATTTAGATATTTCCAATCTATTTAAGATAAATGTAGCTTTTTATCTAACTTGATGAGACGCTAATTTTGTACTTAAATGGACCAACTATAAATCGAATTAGGCTTCATTTTAACAAAAATGATCACAATGTAGTAACTTGTTTGCTTAAGTAAACTAATAACTATGGGCTATGGATTAGTATTTCAATCAACGAAAACCAAATAGTAATCCGCTTAACGATTTCAAAAAACTACCAACAAAAAAATGTGAATTGGAGGGAACAATATTCGAATTTTTTTTATATCAATCCTATTCTCATCATCTTATCTATAGAGAAGGCATTTTTTGATAGATAATCCTTACCTTTGTGTCAAGAAAATCAACAAAGTTGGTGTGTTTAGTTGGTCTCTAAAGCAGCAAAAGCTGTCAAAATAGAAGAGAGGAAAAGTTGAGTACCACAATCGCATTTAAACATTTCATCAAGTTCTAAGACTCGCTCGGTGAGATCGTGTATGGGTTTGTGATCACTTCTAGAGGCATAGCTCAAAAATCCTGAATCGTACCTTGAGACTGGCCTCTTCATTGGAGACTTGTTGGTCTTTAATGCCACCCACTCGAACCTGTTTTAACCAGCGCTATCTGTTGAAGGGAAGAACTGGGTACTATGAAAATGTCAACACAGTTCATGTAAAACCCGCATGCTTTTACCATGAATAGTACCCTTAAGATCGTACGTATATGAATAGAACTTTCCTTTTATAAATTGTTTACGTTTCACGTATAAGAATTACGAGTATTACGTACGTGTTAGAACATTGATGAGACTGCTTTTATACATAGTCTCATCGTCCAAATCGGGCTAAAATTGCATAAAATATCATTAAAACTGCCAAATATATGCTCGTGTTTGTTGCTTGTGTATTTTAGGTACGGATATTGAGAAAAAGACAAAAAGATCACAAGAATCAATCAAAAACGAACACGGGAAACGAAGCCGCACAATGAACCGGACCCGAATCAAGAATTTCCAAAATGGTCCTTGAAGAATTGAATATTGTCAACATTGGTCCCTCATTTTTGAAGATTTGGCAAGAAAGGCCCTTGGAGAGTTCATTTATACAAGATACATCCTTGGATTTTGAAGACATGTCATTTAAAGCCCTTGAAGATTGCATTTATTGCACTTTTGGTCCTTGATAAAAGTTTGTATAAAACTTGTGCCAAAATTGACAAGTTGATGAAAGTTAATTACAAAGGATTAGAAGTTATTTGCTGTTTATTACAAAATGAAGAAAGGAAAGGAATTGAGGGACTGTTTTTGCAAGACATTCAAACCCACCACAACCAATCAAACTGCCACATCACACCCCACCACCTCATCCTCCTCTCCACGTCACACTCCACCCAAACATAATAACTGATTAAATCAGTTATTTATGTTTCCCTTCTTAACATTTATTTAAAAACCCTTAATCCCCAAAACAGATTAAAACAACGCCTTAAACACCCCATAAACCCTAATCTACCCAGGATCAATTACCTTAAAAACAAAGGGTTTTTGCTAACCCTTTTCCAGATCACTAATTAAACTCTTTGTCACCAAAACCCACACCAAAACCATCACCCTGACACACCCATGTGTCTTGTAGGACCCTCCCCTGCCCATCACTTTCGTCCCAAACCCCTAAACCCGACCAGATAAACGCCCCACCTCCACTCCTTTGTCCCCAAGGACTAATAAACGATCAAGATTGAATATCAACATCTGGCTATCACATGTTTGCTGCAAAATCACAAGATGGCACAAGACCAGTTTGAAATTCGTTTGACCCAAGGACATTTTAGGGATTTCATGTATTAGGGTTTAAGCATTCTAGAATTTTCTATCATCTTGTATAAAATGAGACGTATGTGTCTCATTTTACTTGTTCCAGCTTTAGCTTTTCATCATTTGTAATTCCTTTTTATTAATATATAAAAGTTGGTAATTGTGAGCAATATAATCCCTTTTTATTGTTGTTAAAAGTTGGTGTGTGTTTGAAAGCTAGCTGAGTTCCAAAATCATTTGTTAAAGGTTCTTTTTGAGTTGTCAAAAAAGTATTTCAAAAAAAACGTTTTCTGAAAATCAGTCTTTGAATCTTCTGAAATCCACTCACACTGAAGTGAAAGTGGAAGTGTGTGTGTATTTCAGCTTTGATTCTTGGTTGTTTGAGTGTCAAGGTCCAATAGTTTGTTCCCAAAAGCTTGTTTTTCAAGATTTTATCAAAATCTTTGGTTTTCTCAATACTTACTGTTATATAAGTTCACCATAAGCTGCTTGCAACAGCTTATGGTCAAGCTTATATAACTTGAAGTTTTTTTTTCTTGGTTGTTGTGGTGTGCAGGAAACAAGAAGTAAACAAGTACCCATTTTTATCCATTTCTTTTCATTTTATTATATCAAGCATCTTCTACATAAGCAGCTTATAGAGGTTCAGCACAAGCCCGGGCTTGTGGGAGGTGGCTTTTCAGCCATTGTGGGACCTGGATGTGGGTCCCACAAGGTAACTATCTTGATCCCTTGTTATCTAGTTTTATTCATATGATGTTGTGAAGAATCTGTTCTTGTGTTCATTTGATAAAGTTTTGTGTTTGATTGTGCCTAAAAAGATTGTTCTTGCATGTTTAGATATATTAGGATCACTTTGGAGAAGTTTTGTTAAGTGTTATTGTGTTAAATCTTGAGTTACAGATTTAAAGGGGTGTTTGGGAATACAGGATAAGCTCATATAAGCTACTGCTTTTTGCTTTAAAACTGGTTTAACCTACTCATTAGGTTAGTAATAGGATTGCATGATAGTTTATTTTCAGTTTGGACAGGGTTTTAAACAAATTTGCATGTTAAAAATTGAGAAGAGTAGCTAAATCAGCAAGTGCCTTGTTTTGACTGTTTTTGTTGGAATCTGCTCATCCAATCTTGTTCAATGTTAGATATTTGTTCCACCTAGGGTTTGTAATAGCTTATATGTGATTTGGTTGGATTGTGTGCCTAAATTGAAGCTTCAAATCTCATTTTTGTGCAAGTTGAACCAGATTACTGTTCATCAGAAACCATCATGCTTAATTAGTAACTTTTTGTGCCAATTGTGCTTGATTTTTGTGAAAGACTTGTGTGTTTTCTTGCATAATCTGACTCCCTACACTCCACTGAGTGTAGGGGTGCCTTGTTGTCCAAAAACAAGCCCTCACATAGCTTTCCTAAGCTATTTGGTCAACTGACCATTTATTTACACTAGCAGTGGTAAAAAGTTCCCCCTGCTAGTGTTATTTTTACCACTGCTCAGCTAAAAGACAAGATCTGTCAAGTGTCACTATCAGAGTTTGCAATTTTTTGTCTTTAGTGCCTAAATTTAGGAGTTAGGGTTTCAAACTTTTTTCAATATTTTTCTTATTTAATTTATGATTTTTCAGTTTAATTAGTTTTTAATTTACTATTCATTTAGTATTTTTTTTTTACATTTAATAGCTATTTTAATTAACTTTTAATTTCTGATTTTTGTCTTTTAGTGACAAAAATTGTTATTTTTCAATTTTAAGATATATCTTGGATTTAGAAAAATAATTTAAGATTTTTGGTTTAAAAAGTTTTTACTGTTCACTTTTTAATTATTTTTTAGAATTAATTTAGTTTAATTAGGGTTTTTATTATAACTTTTTTTGTCTTTTAGTGAAAAAAATAATATTTTTCAAACTTTTTCATTTTTCTACTGTTCATTAGAGTAATTTAGGATTTTTAAAAGTGTCAAATTATTTTTAGCATTATTTTATTATTTTTTATAATTATTTTAGTTTAAAAATAGTTTTTAAAATTTAGGAAAAATACTTTTTAGTCTTTAAATAATATAAGTAAGTTATTTATTCAATAAAATAGTATTTTGGACATTTTGATTAATTATATTTAATTTTAGGGCTTTAATTAGCATTTAAAATTGAATATTTAATTAATAAAAGGTTTTAAAATATTTTTATTGGATTTTTATTCTTATTTATATTATTTTAGACTTAGTTTTAGCTTTTAATTAATTTTAGGTTTAAAATTTTAATTTGTAGCTTTTTACAGTTTTACGTGATCGACCTTTTCGTCTTAGTGTAATCCGTCGTCGTAACCATCATTATCTTCTCACCCCATTTCTATTTTTTTCTTTCTCTCAATATAATCACAAATCAAAATCAATTCATCACACAACACACTAGCCTCCTCGAGAACGAACTCACTTTAGGGTCATTTACACACGGTTTTCCTAAATCGTCGTGCTTACCCTATATTTTACGCTCTTTTTCCTAAAAGAGTGTGATTTTACAATTATCATTTTGGTGTCGCTGCCGGGGAGGCGGGTTGTGTTTTGATTGGCATTGTTGTTTTTCTATACTAACCATAAATAGTAATTGTATTAGTAGCACTCTACTAATACGTATTATCGGTTTTCGTTTTTTTGTGAATACTATTACTATATTGTATACGTAGAACAATAAATTCACAAGTACTCCAAATACGTGAGAAATCACAACCTTGACTTGGGAGGTCATTACCCAATCATTGTATTCGAGTCTCAAACCAAAGAAAAAAAAGGCAAAAATAGATAAATACTTTTGAGAAGCTCAATCTTGAAAAATACAAACTATAACGTGGGTATAAGGCGGATATTATAAAATATATCCTAAGGAAAAAGGCTCTTAAGTGCTTCGCGCCGCCTCGTTTCCCCGCTTGCTTGAGAGTATTTGATTTTGAGAGCTAATCGAGGGTTTTGTCGCCCAAAGTATTACTAAGTATCATATATATTTTCTTGGTTTTATTGATTAAACCCTCTTGAACGATTTGGTGTTCCACCATCGTTCTAAAGTCATCGAAGGCGTTCACTTCACGTGATCGTTTTCATTCCTTGAGGCTTCTTTAATCAAGAGATTTGATTAAGGAGGAGATTTGTAGATTTGTGTCTACTTAATACATTCACCAAGTTCCAAAAAGGTTAATACAATAAAAAACCACAAAAAAATGAAAAATACAAAACACCAAAAAGAATCTTCTTTGCTCGTCCCCTCGTTGTATGTGACGTTTATGCTAACTTGTAATCAAGCAAGACGTGCACGTAAACGAAAGAACAAAACTCCCACTCCCAATCATTCTAGTGAGGAGTCTCCTATTGACGAACCCATTGTAAGAGAAGCACCAACCATGGCGAATCAAACTATGATGTAGTTACTTCAAGCACCCACCGAGGGTTATGGAGAAGCTATTGTGATTCTCGCTATCCTTGCGGAGAATTTTGAGGTGAAAACGGGTTTGTTGTCGATGATCCAAAAAACAAATTCCGTGGTGATGAGAAGGACAATCCCCACAACCATATCCGCCAATTCAATCGTCTTACCGCCACTTGTAAATTTAAGGATGTCTCGAATGACTCGATTAAGATGATGCTTTTTCCGTATTCCTTAGCGGGGCCCGCTAAAATTTGGTTAGAGAAAGAGCCACCCAATTCTATATTGACGTGGAAGGATCTCGTTTCAAAATTCGTGAACCAATTTTTTCCGCCCTCTAAGACTACGCACTTGAAAAACGAGATTTCAAAGTTTTCACAAGAATGTAATGAAAGTTTTTCAACGGCTTGGAATAGGTTTAAGGAAATGTTACATGAATGTCCTCATCACGGTTTTTCCGACTTGCATCAAATTGACACGTTTTACAATGGACTTAATGATCATGAAAGAGATTATTTAAATGCCGCCGCGGGTGGAAATTTTTTGTGTAAAACGGTTGAGGAAGCTTTGGTGATAATTGAGAATAGGTCTAAGGTTTATAGCCCTCGTAACACACCGAGTGTTGCCAAAATGGGCTCGTCATCATCTCGTAGCATTAATGCCTTGCAAGATGAAGCTAATGAGGAAAATCGGTTTTTTTGATAGATTTGCTAATCTTATGTCCCATTGGAAAGCTCAAGAAGCTTCGAATTCCGCTTCAGTTAAAGCGGTTGCTAAGAGTTGTTTGTCTTGTGGTGGAGCTCATGATCTTTCCGAGTGCATTACCACGGATGGTAACACTTTGAGTGCTTATGTAGAAACGGGAACTTATAACCAAAACGGTCAAGGTTCCCGCCAAAATCAAGCTCCACCAAATCAAAATGCTAATAACTATCGAAACAACAACCAAGGTGGTAATTATCAAGGCAATCAACGTAACTACAACAAGGGTAATTATCAAAGTGGAAATGGGCAAATTTCAAACCAAAACCAAAACCGTGATTTTCAAACTACCACACAAGGTTTTCAAAATGATCACACCAAAAATCTTCAAGGAGAATTTTTGAATTATGCTAAGGCAAATGATGCTATGTTTGATAATATGCAACGTGAAATGGTTAGCTTAAGATCCAAGTTGAAAAACGAGCTTAAAAACGAACTTGCTAATGAAGTTAAAATTCATGCTAATAAAATGGAAGGAAATGTTCAACGACTCCAACAAAATCAACAAAAAATGGAGCAAGGTCAACATGAGATTAAGCAAGAATTGTTAAAAGTGGATGCTAGGCAATCTAAGTTTGAAGACCGAATGGGAAAAACGTTTAAAGCTATCATGTGTAAACCCTCTTCTTCGGGTAGTCTTCCTAGTGATACCATTGTAAACCCGAAAGGAGAATTGAAGGTTATTACTACTCGTAGTGGTAAAACTTTCAAAGAACCCATTTCTCGTCCAAGTACTTCTACTGAGAAGGAAAAAGAGAAAGAACCCGAGGGGGTGGTCGAAAAGGAGCAAATTCCAAGCCCACGAAGTACCGCTCAAACCACACCTACGGTTGAACCAATACCAATAGTGGAACCCGAGATTCCAAGGCCGATGCCTATGCCCCAACCCACACCACCCTTACCTTACCCTTCAAGACGAAACAAGGAAAAGGCACAAGAACGAAATAATTATCAATTTGAACTTTTTATGAAAATGTTTCGTGACTTGCATTTTAATATAAGTTTTGTCGACGCCTTGGTCATGATGCCTCGATTTGCCGCAAACTTCAAAAGTATGTTGAATAACAAAGAGAAATTGCAAAAATCGTCTAGTTGTTCATCGGTTTTTCTTAGCCGCATACCTCAAAAAGTCGGTGATCCCGGCAAGTTTTTAATCCCATGTGCAATACAAGATATGGAAGAATGCTACGCCTTGGCCGATCTTGGTGCTAGTATTAATTTGATGCCTCTTGAGATTTTTAAATCGCTCAATCTTCCAAATCTCACTCCTTCAAGAATGTCAATCGAAATGGCCGATCATTCTACGATTCTAGCTTGTGGAGTAGCCGAGGACGTCTTCGTGAAAGTTGGAAAGTTCTACTATCCCGTAGACTTTATTGTTGTTGACATTCCCATCGATCCTAAAGTTCCTTTAATTTTAGGTCGATCATTTTTGGATACCTCGAGAGCACTTATCGATGTGCATGCTAGGAAAATCACTCTTCGTTTCAATGAGGAAGAACTCGTCATTAATGCAACTCAAAACTCCACACTTTCTCATGTGTATTCTATCACGTCTTTGAACAATGTTAGTCCCATCAAAAACATTTGCAAAAAGATTTCAAAAAGAGTTTTAGAAGTTGATGATAAAAATGAAGTTCCGTCCCCTTCGCCGGTGGAGGTTAAGAGTGTTAAGCCTACGATTCCAATCATGAATGATTCTTCGGATGATGAATGTGTTGATCCCGATGGGGGAGCTTTCTTTGTTGACAAACGTTTTGAGAACTTACCGCCACCTAAACCAAAACGGTTTTCAAATGTGAGAATTTTTAGTGTGACTAACATTGCTTTAGAAACACCAAATATTTTTGACATAATTAAATCGGGTTTTCACAAGGAGAGTTTAAAAGATGAAAAAGGGAAAGATTTTAAATTGAATTTAAAAGATTTTTCTACAACTCTAACTCCGTCATCACCACGTGTTTTGAGTGCTACAAGCTCGTCTTCTCCTTTTTACGATGCTTTGTGTGGACCTAGTGTGGGGGAAGCCCCTTATGTTCCCTCCCCTTTCTCCATCGAGGACGAGATATTTGATCCCGGAATTGCTTATAAAGAGAAATCTCGGTCTTCCACCGATGCAATAAATGGAAAATCTTTCTATTTGATTGGTGCGAGTCTACCTCGAGTAGCTCATGGTTTTTGTGACTTACCCATTGTCCCACCCTTCTATTTCTTCTCATCTATTTTCTTTAAACCCTTTGGGTTTATGTTGACTCATGATGAAGCGGCGTTGATTTATTTTTCCAATGAAAATGAGAACGCCATCTTCGATCCCGGTATTTTGCACCATCAAAGGACTTAGTCCTTAATACCGGTTGTTTTTGGGCCTTGTTTATCATGTAAGCCCCACCAAAAATTGACCACACCAAGATTATCCCTAAATGATTAAATTTATGGGGATTCGAGTCGAGCTTTTGACTCGGTTATCAAAAACAAGGTGCCTCGTGGGGGAAACCCATGCTTATCCATGTACATATTATTGCTTTCTAATTAGTTTAATGTGAGGGGATTTGTGCCCCTCCAACCTTTGTTCCGTGGTTGTTTGTGAATTGTGGTTTTTAGATCATGATCTTCACGATTGGAGCCTCTCGTGTTCGTTTATGGGAGCACTCGATCGTTTGCTTTGAAGACTTTCTCAATATCCAAATGATATATCCTTTGATGTTCTAACCTTAGGTTTATAGCACACTTCATAAACGGCTATTGACTTAACGGTTACACCCTTTCCATGCTAGATTAGGCATTCGACTACGTCTCTAGTATGGGGGTGTTTGCACCCCTAGACTCGAAACATTGAGGACAATGTTTAACTTTAGTATGGGGGGGGGGGGGGTGAATAGATACTTGCCTTGCCAAACCTTCACGCTTTCCAAAGTTTATCTTTTTGTTATCGTTTTGTTGCAAAATAAGGCTAAAAATGGCCAAATTTTAAAAATTTTCTCATGTTTTATAAGTGTTTGAAGACACGAATGTAGATTTTCCGACGGCGAGAATAAGAGTAATTTTTGACTCGACCGTGCGTGTTGAGCACTTAGCTTTGATTCCTTAACTACACACTAGGCTAAGTCTCTTAAATGAGGACGAGAAATGATAGGGTTAATTATAAGTTACTATGCTAAACGTAGAGTACTCGTATTCTTTCAAAAACTCATGTGTTCTCGTTATTTGCTTATTCTCCCTTCGCTTGTAAATATTTTTTGCTTAATAAATATTGACTTAGCGGTTTAGTTAGGATTGTTGGGTTTCTAGTCTTTTCTAGTAGCTTCCGTGTAATTAAATTGAGAAGACATTAAGGTATCGCCAGCGTCACGGTTTTGAAGTATTGGCACCCGAATAATCGAAAGCTTCACCTAATAATAAGATTTCAAGTGCTCACCTAAATCTAGCAAACAATTTGAAGCCCCACAAGGCCTAAAATCTATGCAAAATTGAAAGTGAATCAAGCCTTAATCTTCGAAGCTTTAAAGATCCAAAATTCGCTTTAGCGTGAGGATATACGTCTTTGGCTAATAAAACCACCGATGAGGCGGATAATAAAAGGCAAGGCAAGACCGAAGTCATAATAAAAGCTTCATGGCGAAGTTGAATAAAAGATGGAGGTAAACCAAAGAAAATAAGGCCCTTCCGTTAGGGGGCGTATAAAAGTCTTGGTAATAAGTATCATGTTCAAAACCGTTATAAAACCGTGTTTATCGATTCTTCTTGTCAACTTAATTTTTTGACATCGTTGTCTATTAGGAGGGGTCATTGATTTGATGGTCTTGGTTACACCGTTAGGACTCTATTTTTAGACCTAAATCTCTATTATCGCATAAGTCAAACAATGTATCCTCGTGAAACATTCAAGACAAAATAAAATATAAGATATACAACTTAGGAATAATGGGAGGATAAGTACGTGATTAGGGCATATGAGTAGTGTTAGCATTACTAACTTATAATGACAATGATCTCGTTGCACGCTTGGCATGAATTAGGGTGAAAATCAAGGACGATGAAATTATTTCTAACGAAGCATTCACGTGTTCTTGTTCTATGAACCTAAACGTCCCATTTTGCGATGAAAATCATACATTATGTCTAAAACACAAGTAGTAGTAGTAGTGTAGCTAGTTTATCATTCAATAAAAATGAATAAAAATAAATTTTGGAGATGCTACGGTACTTTATTCTAGCATTGCGTGAGGGCACGACAATGGTTTAGTATGGGGGAGTGATGAGACTGCTTTTATACATAGTCTCATCGTCCAAATCGGGCTTAAATTGCATAAAATATCATTAAAACTGCCAAATATATGCTCGTGTTTGTTGCTTGTGTATTTTAGGTACGGATATTCAGAAAAAGACAAAAAGATCACAAGAATCAATAAAAAACGAACACGGGAAACGAAGCCGCACAATGAACCGGACCCGAATCAAGAATTTCCAAAATGGTCCTTGAAGAATTGAAGATTGTCAACATTGGTCCCTCATTTTTAAGATTTGGCAAGAAAGGCCCTTGGAGAATTCATTTATACAAGATACATCCTTGGATTTTGAAGACATGTCATTAAAAGCCCTTGAAGATTGCATTTATTGCACTTTTGGTCCTTGATAAAAGTTTGTATAAAACTTGTGCCAAAATTGACAAGTTGATGAAAGTTAATTACAAAGGATTAGAAGTTATTTGTTGTTTATTACAAAATGAAGAAAGGAAAGGAATTGAGGGACTGTTTTTGCCAGACATTCAAACCCACCACAACCAATCAAACTGCCACATCACACCCTACACCCAATCACACCCCACCACCTCATCCTCCTCTCCACGTCACACTCCACCCAAACATAATAACTGATTAAATCAGTTATTTATGTTTCCCTCCTTAACATTTATTTAAAAACCCTTAATCCCCAAAACAGATTAAAACAACCCCTTAAACACCCCATAAACCCTAATCTACCCAGGATCAATTACCTTAAAAACAAAGGGTTTTTGCTAACCCTTTTCCAGATCACTAATTAAACTCTTTGTCACCAAAACCCACACCGAAACCATGACCCAGACACACCCATGTGTCTTGTGGGACCCCCCCTGCCCATCACTTTCGTCCCAAACCCGTAAACCCGACCAGATAAACGCCCCACATCCACTCCTTTGTCCCCAAGGACTAATAAACGATCAAGATTGAATATCAACAGCTGGCTATCACATGTTTGCTGCAAAATCACAAGATGTCACAAGACCAGTTTGAAATTCGTTTGACCTAAGGACATTTTAGGGATTTCATGTATTAGGGTTTAAGCATTCTAGAATTTTCAATCATATTGTATAAAATGAGACGTATGTGTCTCATTTTACTTGTTCCAGCTTTAGCTTTTCATCATTTGTAATTCCTTTTTATTAATATATAAAAGTTGGTAATTGTGAGCAATATAATCCCTTTTTATTGTTGTTAAAAGTAGGTGTGTGTTTGAAAGCTAGCTGAGTTCCAAAATCATTTGTTAAAGGTTCTTTTTGAGTTGTCAAAAAAGTATTTCAAAAAAAACGTTTTCTGAAAATCAATCTTTGAATCTTCTGAAATCCACTCACACTGAAGTGAAAGTGGAAGTGTGTGTGTATTTCAGCTTTGATTCTTGGTTGTTTGAGTGTCAAGGTCCAATAGTTTGTTCCCAAAAGCTTGTTTTTCAAGATTTTATCAAAATCTTTGGTTTTCTCAATACTTACTGTTATATAAGTTCACCATAAGCTGCTTG
Source organism: Glebionis coronaria (assembly GCA_025667525.1). Taxonomy (NCBI): domain Eukaryota; kingdom Viridiplantae; phylum Streptophyta; class Magnoliopsida; order Asterales; family Asteraceae; genus Glebionis; species Glebionis coronaria. Next base: position 555,392,089 of record CM046879.1, read on the forward strand.
CAACAGCTTATGGTCAAGCTTATATAACTTGAAGTTTTTTTTTTCTTGGTTGTTGTGGTGTGCAGGAAACAAGAAGTAAACAAGTACCCATTTTTATCCATTTCTTTTCATTTTATTATATCAATCATCTTCTACATAAGCAGCTTATAGAGGTTCAACACAAGCCCGGGCTTGTGGGAGGTGGCTTTTCAGCCATTGTGGGACCTGGATGTGGGTCCCACAAGGTAACTATCTTGATCCCTTGTTATCTAGTTTTATTCATGTGATGTTGTGAAGAATCCGTTCTTGTGTTCATTTGATAAAGTTTTGTGTTTGATTGTGCCTAAAAAGATTGTTCTTGCATGTTTAGATATATTAGGATCACTTTGGAGAAGTTTTGTTAAGTGTTATTGTGTTAAATCTTGATTTACAGATTTAAAGGGGTGTTTGGGAATACAGGATAAGCTCATATAAGCTACTGCTTTTTGCTTTAAAACTGGTTTAACCCACTCATTAGGTTAGTAATAGGATTGCATGATAGTTTATTTTCAGTTTGGATAGGGTTTTAAACAAATTTGCATGTTAAAAATTGAGAAGAGTAGCTAAATCAGCAAGTGCCTTGTTTTGACTGTTTTTGTTGGAATCTGCTCATCCAATCTTGTTCAATGTTAGATATTTGTTTCACCTAGGGTTTGTAATATCTTATATGTGATTTGGTTGGATTGTGTGCCTAAATTGAAGCTTCAACTCTCATTTTTGTGCAAGTTGAACCAGATTACTGTTCATCAGAAACCATCATGCTTAATCAGTAACTTTTTGTGCCAATTGTGCTTGATTTTTGTGAAAGACTTGTGTGTTTTCTTGCATAATCTGACTCCCTACACTCCACTGAGTGTAGGGGTTCCTTGTTGTCCAAAAACAAGCCCTCACATAGCTTTCCTAAGCTATTTGGTCAACTGACCATTTATTTACACTAGCAGTGGTAAAAAGTTCCCCCTGCTAGTGTTATTTTTACCACTGCTCAGCTAAAAGACAAGATTTGTCAAGTGTCACTATCAGAGTTTGCAATTTTTTGTCCTTGGTGCCTAAATTTAGGAGTTAGGGTTTTAAACTTTTTTCAATATTTTTCTTATTTAATTTCTGATTTTTCAGTTTAATTAGTTTTTAATTTACTATTCATTTAGTATTTTTTACATTTAATAGCTATTTTAATTAACTTTTAATTTCTGATTTTTGTCTTTTAGTGACAAAAATTGTTATTTCTCAGTTTTAAGATTTTTCTTGGATTTAGAAAAATAATTTAAGATTTTTGGTTTAAAAGGTTTTTACTGTTCACTTTTTAATTACTTTTTAGAATTAATTTAGTTTAATTAGGGTTTTTATTATAACTGTTTTTGTCTTTTAGTGAAAAAATTAATATTTTTCAAACCTTTTCATTTTTCTACTGTTCATTAGAGTAATTTAGGATTTTTAAAAGTGTCAAATTATTTTTAGCATTATTTTATTATTTTTTATAATTATTTTAGTTTAAAAATAGTTTTTTAAAATTTAAGAAAAATACTTTTTAGTCTTTAAATAATATAAGTAAGTTATTTGTTCAATAAAATAATATTTTGGACATTTTGATTAATTATATTTAATTTTAGGGCTTTAATTAGCATTTAAAATTGAATATTTAATTAATAAAAGGTTTTAAAATATTTTTATTGGATTTTTATTCTTATTTATATTATGTTAGACTTAGTTTTAGCTTTTAATTAATTTTAGGTTTAAAGTTTTAATTTATAGCTTTTTACGGTTTTACGTGATCGACCTTTTCGTCTTAGTGTAATCCGTCGTCATAACCATCATTCTCTTCTCACCCCATTTCTATTTTTTTTTTCTCTCAATATAATCACAAATCAAAATCAATTCATTACACAACACACTAGCCTCCTCGAGAACGAACTCACTTTAGGGTCATTTACACACGGTTTTCCTAAATCGTCGTGCTTACCCTATATTTTACGCTCTTTTTCCTAAAAGAGTGTGATTTTACAATTATCAAACATGATAAGTATTTATTACGTATGAATACACGATAATTATTCCAATAATAATTAAAATCACGAACAGATAATTACGAACTTACGTATATTATTAATACGATGAATGTCGTTACGAACATGTAATTATAATAACACGAATTATAATAGCATGAATAAGTAATAAATACGTAACACGTAAGCATGAATAATTAGCACGATTATTCGCCGTATATTAAATCAAACACGTTAAGTTATTACATATGTAATGATTACGTTTTACACGTATAAGATAACCATGAGGAAAATTCACGACACTCAATACTCGATTACGCGCGTCATTAGCAAGACGCGATTTAATTAAAAGTACAAATGTTTATTGGGCTGTTTTAGACAAAGAAGAAAAGAAGGAAGTGGGCTCAAGGCCCACTTGGACTCCTAAACCATATAACATGAATGAAAGACGGGGGGTTTATGTTTTTCTTTTTGTCGACACAAACAACACAAACCAGGAAACCTTAAAACAATAAAAACAGCCGCCCTTTGTTTCTTCTTCTGTCCTCCTGGTCGCCGTCATTTTCCACCACAAGGATCAAGGAAAACGAATGTTAGATGATAAAGAAGGAGTTGTATTCGTTTGATTTCTTAAACCCTAACACGAAAAACAAGGTAAAACCCTAATCTCGTCTTCTTTTCTTTCTTTGCGTATTGAATCACGAATCCATGTCTAAAACATGTTAAGAACACGTAATGCTAATATTAGATTCATGGGGGTCGTTTGTTTTGGCCAGTTTGCACATAAACCGAGACACTCATGTGTCTCGGTGGTAAAATTGATCCACCAGCCGAAACCCTAATTGGGTTTTGGCTTAGTCTGTGCTAGCAGTGGGAACGACAACCAGCAGGGGAAACCACTGGCTGCGGCCAGTGGCGTGACTGTTCTAGCAGTGGGAACCAAGACCACCTGGGTCTCGGTGGGAACTTATAACAAGCAGGGGAAAACCAGGGACAGGGGGTGTTTGGCTACGGGTTAAGAAGGGTGTTTGGCAAATAGTTTTAGATAAAATTAAGGGGCTGTTTGGTTAGGTTTATATGTAAACATAATACGAGTGTCACGGGTTCGGTTTTCGACACGTTTCAATAAAATAATACATGAGTACGGGTTATTATTTTACAAGTTATTAGCTTTAACGTGTATATTAATTTACGAGGTAAATTAAATTAATAAAACACGACTTATAATTTCAAGATTATTTATTTACAAGATAATTAAATTAATGTGACATGTTACTTAATTAATTTAATTACATCATGACTTAGGTTATTATTATTAATAATAATACATGAATTTTAACCTAAGTATTTACTTTTAAATTAGACTATATAATTAATTAATTAATAATCATGACTTATAATTAATTAATATACATGACTTAGGTTATATTAATACTAATCATAATACATGTTTTAACCTAAGTATTTTACTTTATTTAATTAAAAACATGATATATTTAATTAAATACTTTTAACCTATAGTTTATTTAAATTACATGTAATAATTAATAAACTATACTTTATAACAACATGACTTAGAATAATAATCAGAAAACACTTAAGCTTATATAATTAGCTTATTTAACCAGCTTCTATCTAAATATGGAAAATTTCTATTTTTAGAAACTTATTTAATTAAGGCAGCTAATCTATTTATGGAAACTTTCTATTTTTAGAAACCTATTCATTAAGGCAGCTAATCTATTTATAGAAATTTTCTATTTTTGGAAACTTTTTATTTTTGGAAACTATCTATTTTTGGAAACTTTCTATTTTTGGAAACTTTCTATTTTTGGTAACTTTCTATTTTTGGAAACTTTCTATTTTAGGAAACCTGCTATTTTTAGAAAGTTACTTATTATTACACAACAAGTATAATAATACATGGAATACGAGTAATACTTAATCAGAATAGACAGAATATAAGATAAATACAGTATAAAGCTTAAACAGTAAAACATGACATGAACGTATAAAAGAAGCTAAGACATGACATAAAACCAGTTACGTATTCAGTAATAAGATACTTATACACGTATGTATTTATGTAGCATTAGTGATACCGAAGTAGGACTCTCTTCCGTTCGTCTTCTTCGTTCACTGGACATAAGGTACGGATTCCCGTCCTTTCAATATGGACATTCTCTCCTTATTAGGATTTCCCGTATGCAGCCAACTGTTTTCTCGTAGTATAAGTTTATATGTTTGATTTTCTTATGTTTAATTTAGAATACCTATAGCCATATACATGCATGACCAGTTTCACCTAGTTATGGAGGTACCATAACCATAACACTAGAGGCACTGGTGTTATGACTTCCCCACGGCAGAGTGATTACTCGTGGCGTCCCTTCAGCTTTTGGCCATATTATTATATTTATCATGTGGGGCGTATGGGTGCATCCTAGTTACATGTTTTCAGCAGATTACTCAGTGTGAATGTGGTGTGTGCCTTGCATCCTTCACAAGGAGCTGATCCCTCCTAACCCAAACCAGTATATTAAATTAGAGGCAGCCCCTCTAATTTGCATGATGAGGTCACCCCTCCAAGTATTCATGCACGGTGGATTTTCATGACCTATATTGGCTAATGGTAAAAAATGTTAAACAGTTTTCATAAGATAAACATAAGGCTTTTCAAACTATAAAACCAGTTTTATGAACATGTTCCAGGTTTTCCAGGACGTATACATTTCCGCTGCTATTAAGTCTTTATTATGTTCTAGTCATTTATACTATGTCTATATCCGTGCACTGAGCGTTTTGCTCAGCCGTTACTTTCCTTTCCATGTCCCTAAACGACAGGTACCCTAGGAAAGACTCTAGCATTTGGAGGACGTGCATAGGATGGAAGCTGCTAGAGAATTCTTTTCCTTTTTGCCTTCATATACTTATGCTTGTTTAGTCTTTCATTCATTTCTTTTGCTTTATTATGTTTTGGGCTTATGTTTGGGAACCGATGTTTGATTCCGGTTATCCCTATGGTCATGTAATGTTTGAGACATTTATCCTTGTATGCTTTGATGACACGCCATAATTACGCGTGACATTCCATTATCAAAATGGGGTGTTACAATTATGGTATCAGAGCCAAGGTTTCGACCTGTAGGCTCTAAAACTCGACATGTGACTAGTGGGTAGTCACCAGGAGCTTCCTAAGCCAACGTTTGTTATTCTACGTATTGATGTTTTCAGCGCATTGTTGCTTTAACCATGATGTTTTCAGCACCTTGAGGTTTTAACCTTGATGTTTTCATCGATATTGTTTTACTAATATGGATGGACAACCGTCATTCATATTTAGTTATGTGTCATTGTTTCATGCATAAGGTTCCTCGTGAACTGTGGCTATGTGGACTGAACCCCAGTAGTTCATAATTAGTCACAAAAAAATTTTTCTGATAAGTTTTGACAGATGAGTTGCATTTATTTATGTTTCATGTATCATTGTTGCAGGGATTATGACTAAGTAATGGTTGGTACAGGACTGACCCTATTTAGTCGCATGTGCTTTTATCGAATCTTTTAACTTTGGGACCGACCCATAGGCGTCCCCTCGCCATGTCTTTTGTTTTGGGACCGACCCATAGGCGTCCCCTCGCACATATAAAGGTTTTTATAAACTACATTACGCATTCATGCACTGTTTTTCATGCATACAATTTTTCTCATGATTTATTGGCATAAATTTTTTTCATGTCCCCTCATAAGTTAATATGTTTTTATGTCAAGTATGTTTTCATACTGTCATGGTTAACTCCAGTTTCGTGCTGATTATGTTATACACTCCTTCATGATAGATGGTTTCATGTTTCTTCATGATAATTCCATCTTCATGTGGATTACGTCTTACGCCTCTTTTGTTATTGTGCCTTCATGCAAGACATTGTTGGATTTCATTGAATTCTGCTTCATGATAGTCATGGTTGGTTTTCATTGATCATGCTGTCAGGCAAATCATCGTTGAATTTTGTGTAACCACACTTTAACGTTTTTCGATATAACCAAAATGATGTCTATGCTAATACTGCCAAGTTATCATGATGGTTTTCCTAACCGTTTAACCGATATACTTTCCTTAAATCATGATAAATGATCGACCCCATACCGATCATTTCATGTGCATTCCACGTGTACTCCACGTACCGTATTTCATGTGTATTACACGTACCTTAATCCATGTGTATTTCACTTTCAATACTTCACGAGTATTCGCTAGTCGATTCTGAATCATCTCAGGCGTATTTTCAATTACCGATATTCTACAAGATTTCTGATGCCGCTCATAACTTGGAGATGTTACTAAAGGATGATGCTGCTGACGTTTGGAGACGCTACGAGATGCTGACGCTGTTCACAACCTGGAGATCCTACAAGACGAAGACAAAGGCGTTGGAGCAAAGCAATTGGACGAGAAGATACTTCACCATCAAACGATTTCCATCAATCATTTTCCCTAGTTCTTAGTTACATGTCATACGTTAATTAGTTGTCGTTTCAGTCATATGAGTGCAAACCGGTACCAGCCGGCCACTCAGTTGAGTAGTTACATGAATCATAGTCATGAGAATGACCGTCATGGAACTGACAGACATGACGATAGTAACCACTACTATGACAATAACTATCCTAGAAAGCGCAACCGAGGCTCCGGCCGCGGACGTGATCAGACATCCAAATGATCAGTAGTCCAACCAATCCGCCAATTCTGGCATACTAACATAATATTGTAGTTCTATTGTTTCACGTCTCGAGACATATGTCAAGACATCAGTCAAGACACTTGTCTCACGTATACTTTCTGAAGACACATGTCAAGACACCAGTCAAGACATATGTCATGCTTATATTTCCAAGACACGAGTCAAGACACATGACTCACGTCCAATTATGGAACATTTCTAAGAAATTCAGGGTACCCTCCCAGGGTATATCCATTTTGTTGTGCCATGTATTAATCAGGCCACAAGAATTTCAGTACCATCACCGGTGTATCAGTAAGGCCAGTCACGTTCGCTGGATTACACTTTCCTTTCTTGCACCTATATTTCGTATGTTCATGACCATATCGGACGCCATTCGTATTCCCACGTATACGAAGGTTTTCATTCAGCTTAATGATGAGATCCAAGCTGCTAACGCATTTCCTCGGACAGACACGAGTTGAATTTTATCCTAATTATGGACTATGAACAGCATACCCTGCTACGATTCATAATTATGTACAGTTATGTTCAGGCTCCTGAATACATTCAGCTTGATTTTCCATCAGGAAAATCTGTACAAATCATTTATGCTTTACAAGCACGTGCTTGGTTAGCCATGCCTGCTAAAATTTTTAGCTGTCAGTTAAGACATGACCACTGAAGTCCTTTTGTGCATAGCAAATTGATTATTCCAAAATCTTCCCATACATTCCAAAAGAACCTACAAGGAGAAGAACGGTACCATGAGATTATGTGTCGACTACCGTCGACTTAAACAAATCACCATTCATGACCGTTATTCTCCTCCACGTATTGAAAACATGTCCAATCAACCTTATAGTGTTAATCACTTTTCCGAGATCGAACTCATGATCATGCTGCCAACAGTGACGAGTGAAAGAGCAGAACATGTTCATGACTGCTATTCGTACATGACTCGGTCATGCTAGATTTATGATTTTGATTTAGTCCCATCAATGTTCCCGTAGCAGATGAGTTTCCATGAACTCATAAGCAAATTCATCAGTGTTTTCATTGAGGATAACCAGATTTCCCTCAAAGCCTAGAGAAGAACAGGAAGACCATATTTGCACCATGTTATAAATTCTATGACAAGAGAAATTCCACCCTGGAAATTTCCAATACCAATTCTGGTTGATTACAGTGACATGTTGGATCACATGGATTTGCATGGTTAATCTTACCATGACTCAGCTTATGCGTAAATGAGATAATCCTACATTACATTAGGTGTTATAGAAAATCCTACGCTAAGAGAAGTCTAGATTCAGAGACTCAGAGTTTCGCAAACTCCTATGTATCAAGTTCTACGAAGCAAGATACAGTTACGTTCATATCTAAGTACCTGACATACCAACATGTTAAGATAGGACACCAACAGACTGGGATCTTTTCATCATCTGAAATTGTGAATTGAAATGGGACAAGATCTCCACGGATTTTGGTTACCAGATTAGCGCAAACTCAGAAGAAGCATGATGCTATCTGGGCTATTGCGAATAGTTTGATCAAGTCTGCAGAATCCTTACATCCGCAAGGATTTCAGAACCAACATATTGATCGGACATGTTCCAGCCAAGGCTCATCCGATCACTTGGCAATCCCTCAGTTAGCGGGTCAGACAAATATTCATAATTGTGCTCCTTATTTACTTCACGTCCTTATTCAAATTTCACGACTTGCTTTCGCGCTCGCGTTCATGACACTATTCACGTTCATGATGGCATCTCGGCTTACGATTTTACGTTCATTTTTCTCATTCTGGGAAGTTTTTCAAGAACTTGAGAGACCAGACCCAAGTTTGGTATAACTCCCTATCCTCATATAGACATTTCTCATCATATTCTATGTCTCACCTTGTAGCGTTTGGCGTTACCGCCATTATATTCTATGTTCACGATATGTTTCACATGTCATGTACATTCCACGTTCCTCATATCATGATCAAGATATGTTACACGTATCATGGATCATGATATGTTTACTCATATTACACTCATCATAACTCCACGTATCACGTTCAACATTTTTCACGTATTACGTTCAAAATTTTTCACGTACTACGTTTCCTTATGTCTCGCGCATCGTTGCTAATTATCAGTTAAGTTAGAAGTGCGTTGCACGATAACGCTTTAGTTGCCCTTACACGTTAATTCTTATTCCCTCGATCAAATTTAGGGGATCTATCGTAAGTTGATAACCAAGAACTTCTTCGTATTTCAAGTCAAGGTCAGGAGGACCAAGATTTATCATTTGTGTCAAGATTTGTGAAGGAACCGTTCCAAGAGGGAAGCCACTTGGAAACGGACAAGTTCATTTGGACTTTTATCCATTTTTCTCTTATCAATTAGATATGTCCTTTCAGTCATGTCACGTTCCATGTCCTTTCAAGACATGTCATGTTCCGCGTTCCTTCTGCCAGGTCACCTGCACGTTCATTAATCTTACATACCCTCTCAGTTTGATTCGGGTATGTTTCTCTTTCAGTTACGTTATCTATAATTCGGGGACGAATTATTCTTTTTAGGAGGGAAGAGTTGTAAAACCCACATGCTTTTACCATGAATAGTACCCTTAACACCGTACGTATATGAATAGAACTTTCCTTTTATAATATGTTTACGTTTCACGTATAAGAATTACGAGTATTACGTACGTGTTAGAACACGATAAGTATTTATTACGTATGAATACACGATAATTATTCCAATAATAATTAAAATCACGAACAGATAATTACGAACTTACGTATATTATTAATACGATGAATGTCGTTACGAACAAGTAATTATAATAACACGAATTATAATAGCATGAATAAGTAATAAATACGTAACATGTAAGCACGAATAATTAGCACGATTATTCGCCGTATATTAAATCAAACACGCTAAGTTATTACACACGTAATGATTACGTTTTACACGTATAAGATAACCATGAAGATAATTCACGACACTCAATACTCGATTACCCGCGTCATTAGCAAGACGCGATTTAATTAAAAGTACAAATGTTTATTGGGCTGTTTTAGACAAAGAAGAAAAGAAGGAAGTGGGCTCAAGGCCCACTTGGACTCCTAAACCGTATAACATGAATAAAAGACGGGGGGGGGGGGGGGTTGTTTTTCTTTTTTTCGACACAAACAACACAAACCAGGAAACCCTAAAACAATAAAAACAACCGCCCTTTGTCTCTTCTTCTGTCCTCCTGGTTGCCGTCATTTTCCACCATAAGGATCAAGGAAAACGCATGTTAGATGATAAAGAAGGAGTTGTATTCGTTTGATTTCATAAACCCTAACACGAAAAACAAGGTAAAACCCTAATCTCGTCTTCTTTTCTTTCTTTGCGTATTGAATCACGAATCCATGTCTAGAACATGTTAAGAACACGTAATGCTAATATTAGATTCATGGGGGTCGTTTGTTTTGGCCAGTTTGCACACAAACCGAGACACTCATGTGTCTCGGTGGTAAAATTGATCCACCAGCCGCAACCCTAATTGGGTTTTGGCTTGGTCTGTGCTAGCAGTGGCAACGACAACCAGCAGGGGAAACCACTGGCTGCGGCCAATGGTGTGACTGTTCTAGCAGTGGGAACCGAGACCACCTGGGTCTCGGTGGGAACTTATAACAAGCAGGGGAAAACCAGGGACAGGGGGTGTTTGACTACGGGTTTAGAAGGGTGTTTGGCAAACAGTTTTAAATAAAATTAAGGGGCTGTTTGGTTAGGTTTATATGTAAACATAATACGAGTGTCACGGGTTCGGTTTTCGACACGTTTCAATAAAATAGTACATGAGTACGGATTATTATTTTACAAGTTATTAGCTTTAACGTGTATATTAATTTACGAGGTAAATTAAATTAATAAAACACGACTTATAATTTCAAGATTATTTATTTACAAGATAATTAAATTAATATGACATGTTACTTAATTAATTTAATTACATCATGACTTAGGTTATTATTATTAATAATAATACATAAATTTTAACCTAAGTATTTACTTTTAAATTAGACTATATAATTAATTAATTAATAATCATGACTTATAATTAATTAATTTACTTGACTTAGGTTATATTAATACTAAACATTAATACATGTTTTAACCTAAGTATTTTACTTTATTTAATTAAAAACATGATATATTTAATTAAATACTTTTAACCTATAGTTTATTTAAATTACATGTAATAATTAATAAACTATACTTTATAACAACACGACTTAGAATAATAATCAGAAAACACTTAAGCTTATATAATTAGCTTATTTAACCAGCTTATATCTAATTATGGAAACTTTCTATTTTTAGAAACTTATTTAATTAAGGCAGCTAATCTATTTATGGAAACTTTCTATTTTTAGAAACCTATTCATAAAGGCAGCTAATCTATTTATAGAAACTTTCTATTTTTGGAAACTTTCTATTTTTGGAAACTTTCTATTTTTGGAATCTATCTATTTTTGGAAACTTTCTATTTTTGAAAACTTTCTATTTTTGTAAACTTTCTATTTTTGGTAACTTTCTATTTTTGGAAACTTTCTATTTTAGGAAACCTGTTATTTTTAGAAAGTTACTTATTATTACACAACAATTATAATAATACATGGAATACGAGTAATAGTTAATCAGAACAGACAAAATATAAGATAAATACAGTATAAAGCTTAAACAGTAAAACATGACATGAACGTATAAAAGAAGCTAAGACATGACATAAAACCAGTTACGTATTCAGTAATCAGATACTTATACACGTATGTATTTATGTAGCATTAGTGATACCGAAGTAGGACTCTCTTCCGTTCGTCTTCTTCGTTCACTGGACATAAGGTACGGATTCCCGTCCTTTCAGTATGGACATTCTCTCCTTATTAGGATTTCCCGTATGCAGCCAATTGTTTTCCCGTAGTATAAGTTTATATGTTTGATTTTCTTATGTTTAATTTAGAATACCTATAGCCATATACATGCATGACCAGTTTCACCTAGTTATGGAGGTACCATAACCATAACACTAGAGGCACTGGTGTTATGACTTCCCCACGGCGGAGTGATTGCTCGTGGCGTCCCTTCAGCTTTTGGCCATATTATTATATTTATCTTGTGGGGCATATGGGTGCATCCTAGTTACATGTTTTCAGCAGATTACTCAGTGTGAATGTGGTGTGTGCCTTGCATCCTTTACAAGGAGCTGATCCCTCCTAACCCAAACCAGTATATTAAATTAGAGGCAGCCCCTCTAATTTACATGATGAGGTCACCCCTCCAAGTATTCATGCACGGTGGATTTTCATGACCTATATTGGCTAATGGTGAAATATGTTAAACAGTTTTCATAAGATAAACATAAGGCTTTTCAAACTATAAAACCAGTTTTATGAACATGTTCCAGGTTTTCCAGGACGTATACATTTCCGCTGCTATTAAGTCTTTATTATGTTCTAGTCATTTATAGTATGTCTATATCCGTGCACTAAGCGTTTTGCTCAGCCGTTACTTTCCTTTCCGTGTCCCAAAACGGCAGGTACCCTAGGAAAGACTCTAGCATTTAGAGGACGTGCATAGGATGGAAGCTGCTAGAGACTTCTTTTCCTTTTTGCCTTCATATACTTATGCTTGTTTAGTCTTTCATTCATTTCTTTTGCTTTATTATGTTTTGGGCTTATGTTTGGGAACCGATGTTTGATTCCGGTTATCCCTATGGTCATGTAATGTTTTAGACATTTATCCTTGTATGCTTTGATGACACGCCATAATTACGCGTGACATTCTATTATCAAAATGGGGTGTTACAATTATGGTATCAGAGCCAATGTTTCGACCTGTAGGCTCTAAAACTCGACCTGTGACTAGTGGGTAGTCACCAGGAGCTTCCTAAGCCAACGTTTGTTATTCTACGTATTGATGTTTTCAGCGCATTGTTGCTTTAACCATGATGTTTTCAGCACCTTGAGGTTTTAACCTTGATGTTTTCATCGATATTGTTTTACTAATATGGATGGACAACCGTCGTTCATATTTAGTTATGTGTCATTGTTTCATGCATAAGGTTCCTCGTGAACTGTGGCTATGTGGACTGAACCCCAGTAGTTCATAATTAGTCACATAAAATTTTTTCTGATAAGTTTTGACAGATGAGTTGCATTTATTTATGTTTCATGTATCATTGTTGCAGGGATTATGACTAAGTAATGGTTGGTACAGGACTGACCCTATTTAGTCGCATGTGCTTTTATCGAATCTTTTAACTTTGGGATCAACCCATAGGCGTCCCCTCGCCATGTCTTTTGTTTTGGGACCGACCCATAGGCGTCCCCTCGCACATATAAAGGTTTTTATAAACTACATTACGCATTCATGCACTGTTTTTCATGCATACAATTTTTCTCATGGTTTATTGGCATAAATTTTTTTCATGTCCCCTCATAAGTTAATATGTTTTTATGTCAAGTATGTTTTCATACTGTCATGGTTAACTCCAGTTTCGTGCTGATTATGTTATACACTACTTCATGATAGATGGTTTCATGTTTCTTCATGATAATTCCGTCTTCATGTGGATTACGTCTTACGCCTCTTTTGTTATTATGCCTTCATGCAAGACATTGTTGGATTTCATTGAATTCTGCTTCATGATAGTCATGGTTGGTTTTCATTGATCATGCTGTCAGGCAAATCATCGTTGAATTTTGTGTAACCACACTTTAACGTTTTTCGATATAACCAAAATGATGTCTATGCTAATACTGCCAAGTTATCATGATGGTTTTCCTAACCGTTTAACCGATATACTTTCCTTAAATCATGATAAATGATCGACCTCATACCGATCATTTCATGTGCATTCCACGTGTACTCCACGTACCGTATTTCATGTGTATTACACGTACCTTAATCCATGTGTATTTCACTTGCAATACTTCACGAGTATTCGCTAGTCGATTCTGAATCATCTCAGGCGTATTTTCAATTACCGATATTCTACAAGATTGCTGATGCCGCTCATAACTTGGAGATGTTACTAAAGGTTGATGCTGCTGACGTTTGGAGACGCTACGAGATGCTGACGCTGTTCACAACCTGGAGATCCTACGAGACGAAGACAAAGGCGTTGGAGCAAAGCAATTGGACGAGAAGATACTTCACCATCAGACGATTTCCATCAATCATTTTCCCTAGTTCTTAGTTACATGTCATACGTTAATTAGTTGTCGTTTCAGTCATATGAGTGCAAACCGGTACCAACCGGCCACTCAGTTGAATAGTTACATGAATCACAGTCATGAGAATGACCGTCATGGAACTGACAGACATGACGATAGTAACCACTACTATGACAATAACTATCCTAGAAAGCGCAACCGAGGCTCCGGCCGCGGACGTGATCAGACATCCAAATGATCAGTAGTCCAACCGATCCGCCAATTCTGGCATACTAACCTAATATTGTAGTTCTATTGTTTCACGTCTCAAGAAATATGTCAAGACATCAGTCAAGACACATGTCTCACGTATACTTTCTGAAGACACATGTCAAGACACCAGTCAAGACATATGTCATGCTTATATTTCCAAGACACGAGTCAAGACACATGACTCACATCCAATTATGGAACATTTCTAAGAAATTCAGGTTACCCTCCCAGGGTATATCCATTTTGTTATTCCATGTATTAATCAGGCCACAAGAATTTCAGTACCATCACCGGTGTATCAGTAAGGTCAGTCACGTTCGCTGGATTACACTTTCCTTTCTTGCACCTATATTTCGTATGTTCATGACCATATCGGACGCCATTCGTATTCCCACGTATACGATGGTTTTCCTTCAGCTTAATGATGAGATCCAAGCTGCTAACGCATTTCCTCGGACAGACACGAGTTGAATTTTATCCTAATTATGGACTATGAACAGCACACCCTGCTACGATTCATAATTATGTACAGTTATGTTCAGGCTCCTGAATACATTCAGCTTGATTTTCCATCAGGAAAATCTGTACAAATTATTTATGCTTTACAAGCACGTGCTTGGTTAGCCATGCCTGCTAAAATTTTTAGCTGTCAGTTAAGACATGACCACTGAAGTCCTTTTGTGCATAGCAAATTGATTATTCCAAAATCTTCCCATACATTCTAAAAGAACCTACAAGGAGAAGAACGGTACCATGAGATTATGTGTCGACTACCGTCGACTTAAACAAATCACCATTCATGACCGTTATTCTCCTCCACGTATTGAAAACATGTCCAATCAACCTTATAGTGTTAATCACTTTTCCGAGATCGAACTCATGATCATGCTGCCAACAGTGACGAGTGAAAGAGCAGGACATGTTCATGACTGCTATTCATACATGACTCGATCATGCTAGATTTATGATTTTGATTTAGTCCCATCAATGTTCCCGTAGCAGATGAGTTTCCATGAACTCATAAGCAAATTCATCAGTGTTTTCATTGAGGATAACCTGATTTCCCTCTAAGCCTAGAGAAGAACAGGAAGACCATATTTGCACCATGTTATAAATTCTATGACAGGAGAAATTCCACCCTGGAAATTTCCAATACCAATTCTGGTTGATTACAGTGACATGCTGGATCACATGGATTTGCATGGTTAATCTTACCATGACTCAGCTTATGCGTAAATGAGATAACCCTACATTAAATTAGGTGTTATAGAAAATCCTATGCTAAGAGAAGTCTAGATTCAGAGACTCAGAGTTTCGCAAACTCCTATGTATCAAGTTCTACGAAGCAAGATACAGTTACGTTCATATCTAAGTACCTGACATACCAACAGGTTAAGATAGGACACCAACAGACTGGGATGTTTTCATCATCTGAAATTGTGAATTGAAATGGGACAAGATCTCCACGGATTTTGGTTACCAGATTAACGCAAACTCAGAAGAAGCATGATGCTATCTGGGCTATTGCGAATAGTTTGATCAAGTCTACAGAATCCTTACATCCGCAAGGATTTCAGAACCAACAAATTGATCGGACATGTTCCAGCCAAGGCTCATCCGATCACTTGGCAATCCCTCAGTTATCGGGTCAGACAAATATTCATAATTGTGCTCCTTATTTACTTCACGTCCTTATTCAAATTTCACGACTTGCTTTCGCGCTCGCGTTCATGACACTATTCACGTTCATGATGGCATCTCGGCTTACGATTTTACGTTCATTTTTCTCATTCTGGTAAGTTTTGCAAGAACTTGAGAGACCATACCCAAGTTTAGTATAACTCCCTATCCTCATATAGACATTTCTCGTCATATTCTATGTCTCACCTTGTAGCGTTTGGCGTTACCGCCATTATATTCTATTTTCACGATATGTTTCACATGTCATGTACATTCCACGTTCCTCATATCATGATCAAGATATGTTACACGTATCATGGATCATGATATGTTTACTCATATTACACTCATCATAACTCCACGTATCACGTTCAAAATTTTTCACGTATTACGTTCAAAATTTTTCACGTACTACGTTTCCTTATGTCTCGCGCATCGTTGCTAATTATTAGTTAAGTTAGAAGTGTGTTGCACGATAACGTTTTAGTTGCCCTTACACGTTAATTCTTATTCCCTCGATCAAATTTAGGGGATCTATCGTAAGTTGATAACCAAGAACTTCTTTGTATTTCAAGTCAAGGTCAGGAGGACCAAGATTTATCATTTGTGTCAAGATTTGTGAAGGAACCGTTCCAAGAGGGAAGCCACTTGGAAACGGATAAGTTCATCTGGACTTTTATCCATTTTTCTCTTATCAATTAGATATGTCCTTTCAGTCATGTCATGTTCCATGTCCTTTCAAGACATGTCATGTTCCGCGTTCCTTCTGCCAGGTCACCTGCACGTCCATTAATCTTACATACCCTCTCAGTTTGATTCGGGTATGTTTCTCTTTCAGTTACGTTATCTATAATTCGGGGACGAATTATTCTTTTTAGGAGGGAAGAGTTGTAAAACCCGCATGCTTTTACCATGAATAGTACCCTTAAGATCGTACGTATATGAATAGAACTTTCCTTTTATAATATGTTTACGTTTCACGTATAAGAATTACGAGTATTACGTACTTGTTAGAACACGATAAGTATTTATTACGTATGAATACACGATAATTATTCCAATAATAATTAAAATCACGAACAGATAATTACAAACTTACGTATATTATTAATACGATGAATGTCGTTACGAACAAGTAATTATAATAACACGAATTATAATAGCATGAATAAGTAATAAATACGTAACACGTAAGCACGAATAATTAGCACGATTATTCACCGTATATTAAATCAAACACGTTAAGTTATTACACACGTAATGATTACGTTTTACACGTATAAGATAACCATGAGGAAAATTCACGACACTCAATACTCGATCACGCGCGTCATTAGCAAGACGCGATTTAATTAAAAGTACAAATGTTTATTGGGCTGTTTTAGACAAAGAAGAAAAGAAGGAAGTGGGCTCAAGGCCCACTTGGACTCCTAAACCGTATAACATGAATAAAAGACGGGGAGGGGGGGGGGGGGGGGGGTTGTTTTTCTTTTTTTCGACACAAACAACACAAACCAGGAAACCCTAAAACAATAAAAACAACCGCCCTTTGTTTCTTCTTCTGTCCTCCTGGTCGCCGTCATTTTCCACCACGAGGATCAAGGAAAACGCATGTTAGATGATAAAGAAGGACTTGTATTCGTTTGATTTCATAAACCCTAACACGAAAAACAAGGTAAAACCCTAATCTCGTCTTCTTTTCTTTCTTTGCGTATTGAATCACAAATCCATGTCTAAAACATGTTAAGAACACGTAATGCTAATATTAGATTCATGGGGGTCGTTTGTTTTGGCCAGTTTGCACACAAACCGAGACACTCATGTGTCTCGGTGGTAAAATTAATCCACCAGCCGCAACCCTAATTGGGTTTTGGCTTGGTCTGTGCTAGCAGTGGCAACGACAACCAGCAGGGGAAACCACTGGCTGCAGCCCATGGTGTGACTGTTCTAGCAGTGGGAACCGAGACCACCTGGGTCTCGGTGGGAACTTATAACAAGCAGGGGAAAACTAGGGACATGGGGTGTTTGGCTACGGGTTTAGAAGGGTGTTTGGCAAACTGTTTTAGATAAAATTAAGGGGCTGTTTGGTTAGGTTTATATGTAAACATAATACGAGTGTCACGGGTTCGGTTTTCGACACGTTTCAATAAAATAGTACATGAGTACGGGTTATTATTTTACAAGTTATTAGCTTTAACGTGTATATTAATTTACGAGGTAAATTAAATTAATAAAACACGACTTATAATTTCAAGATTATTTATTTACAAGATAATTAAATTAATGTGACATGTTACTTAATTAATTTAATTATATCATGACTTAGGTTATTATTATTAATAATAATACATGAATTTTAACCTAAGTATTTACTTTTAAATTAGACAATATAATTAATTAATTAATAATCATGACTTATAATTAATTAATTTACTTGACTTAGGTTATATTAATACTAAACATTAATACATATTTTAACCTAAGTATTTTACTTTATTTAATTAAAAACATGATATATTTTATTAAATACTTTTAACCTATAGTTTATTTAAATTACATGTAATAATTAATAAACTATACTTTATAACAACATGACTTAGAATAATAATCAAAAAACACTTAAGCTTATATAATTAGCTTATTTAACCAGTTTATATCTAATTATGGAAACTTTCTATTTTTAGAAACTTATTTAATTAAGGCAGCTAATCTATTTATGGAAACTTTCTATTTTTAGAAACCTATTCATTAAGGCAGCTAATCTATTTATGGAAACTTTCTATTTTTGGAAACTTTCTATTTTTGAAAACTATCTATTTTTGTAAACTTTCTATTTTTGGAAACTTTCTATTTTTGGAAACTTTCTATTTTTGGTAACTTTCTATTTTTGGAAACTTTCTATTTTAGGAAACCTGCTATTTTTAGAAAGTTACTTATTATTACACAACAATTATAATAATACATGGAATACGAGTAATACTTAATCAGAACAGACAGAATATAAGATAAATACAGTATAAAGCTTAAACAGTAAAACATGACATGAACGTATAAAAGAAGCTAAGACATGACATAAAACCAGTTACGTATTCAGTAATCAGATACTTTTACACGTATGTATTTATGTAGAATTAGTGATACCGAAGTAGGACCCTCTTTCGTTCGTCTTCTTCATTCACTGGACATAAGGTACGGATTCCCGTCCTTTCAGTATGGACATTCTTTCCTTATTAGGATTTCCCGTATGCAGCCAACTGTTTTCCCGTAGTATAAGTTTATTGTTTGATTTGCTTATGTTTAATTTAGAATACCTATAGCCATATACATGCATGACCAGTTTCACCTAGTTATGGAGGTACCAAAACAATAACACTAGAGGCACTGGTGTTATGACTTCCCCACAGCGGAGTGATTGCTCGTGGCGTCCCTTCAGCTTTTGGCCATATTATTATATTTATCATGTGGGGCGTATGGGTGCATCCTAGTTACATGTTTTTAGCAGATTACTCAGTGTGAATGTGGTGTGTGCCTTGCATCCTTCACAAGGAGCTGATCCCTCCTAACCCAAACCAGTATATTAAATTAGAGGCAACCCCTCTAATTTGCATGATGAGGTCACCCCTCCAAGTATTCATGCACGGTGGATTTTCATGACCTATATTGGCTAATGGTAAAATATGTTAAACAGTTTTCATAAGATAAACATAATGATTTTCAAACTATAAAACCAGTTTTATGAACATGTTCCAGGTTTTCCAGGACGTATACATTTCCGCTGCTATTAAGTCTTTATTATGTTCTAGTCATTTATACTATGTCTATATCCGTGCACTGAGCGTTTTGCTCCGCCGTTACTTTCCTTTCCATGTCCCAAAACGGCAGGTTCCCTAGGAAAGACTCTAGCATTTGGAGGACGTGCATAGGATGGAAGCTGCTAGAGACTTCTTTTCCTTTTTGCCTTCATATACTTATGCTTGTTTAGTCTTTCATTCATTTCTTTTGCTTTATTATGTTTTGGGCTTATGTTTGGGAACCGATGTTTGATTCTGGTTATCCTTATGGTCATGTAATGTTTTAGATATTTATCCTTGTATGTTTTGATGACACGTCATAATTACGCGTGACATTCCATTATGAAAATGAGGTGTTATAGTTCACTTGCTCGTCTAACATGGAATAGCTAACTGGTATATTTATATGTTTGTTCCTAGTTTGAGATAAGAGGCGTAAATAGCTAGGTGGGTCAAACATGTTGTGTAAATAGCTAGGTAGGTCAAACATGGATGTTAGAACTAAAACCTCTTAAGCTTTAAATCAGGTTTTCCTAAATTCTTGTTAGATCATCATTGGTTTAGAGAAAAAGAATAAATCTTATTTGGTTGATAAAAGAATACTTATATGATGACACATTACCATAAAAGTTATTCCTCTTTATATCCACCATACATATATATATATGATGAAAACAACCTAGAAAAAGAAGATGAAGATTAAGAGCCAGTCACTTCTTTTTTTTGTTTCAAATTTATAAGAATTCATTTAGAGGATGTGGGTCCTTACAATTAAAAGTTTTGGTTATGTAAGAAATGAATTGATTGTGGAATTAATATTGATTATTGACTTGCCCTCTTAAAGGTTATACTGATTGAAAACTTCCTATGCGTTTCTTAAGATAAATTGTCTAACGAGATATTCAAATGATATGTGTTTCAACTTTCATTTCAATATTTCTAAAATTACTTTCCAAAATTGTTGGCAAATCATGGTGTATAGTTTCTATATTTGTTGTGTGAATGTCAAAGAGACGGTTTGTAACAATCTATATAAGGAATTGTTGAAATTTTCAAGTTTTTCAACAATTGACATATGCTCTTTATAATGTAGTATAGATAATTGTAAAAAGATAATTGTGTAACGCTTTTTAAAAAATTATGGATCCGTCTTTTTACATACCATTTGTGACGTTGGCATATATTAAAAAAGCCAATGTTGCATTAGTCTAGTCGCAACGGTAACGGGTCCGACTCATAGAAATACCTATCACATCAGTTTTTTTTTCGACGACCTAAAATGACCTTTTTTCACATCAAAACAACCTATATTAAAAAAAAACTACTCTACACAAACAATTATAAAACTAAGTCGTAGGACGATCACTTTCGTCCTACGACCGACTTGTAAATCGATAGCCGTAACGGTACGATCAGATTTGACAATTGGTCAACTTAGAGCACGACCAAGCCGTTGTGCTTAGCCTTCTCTCCCGGCGGCAATGCTTTGTAAATGATTGGCAAGGACGTTAATTTGATTCCCGGACTCATTTGTTTTTTGATACTTTTTATGAATTTTACTTTTTTTCTTATAATTATTGTTTATCATTATTACATTTTGTGCAAAGATAATTTCACTCCTAACTAATTAATTATATTTTTTTAAAGTTTGTAATTATCACCTCATATGAGAGTAATAAAATAAACTTAATCTAAAACAAAGAGAGTAGTTATTATCCTTTTAACAGTTATTAAATTTCTAAACAACCTCTATGTTATTGTCAATGTTACTTATATGAACGTTAGTTTGTGTAATTAACAAAAGGGTTGTTGCCATTGTGTTAATTTTTTATAAATTTTTTAAAATATCAAAAGTATTGCTTAAAATTTTTAGTATATGTGAGATTTTGAGTCCTATATTCGATGTGGTCGAGTAAAAACCGGTAAACATGTAGACTGAGATACTTGCATTAAGTTATCGAAGTATGTTAAAGAGTGAGTTTTTTTATAATTAAAACTAGTTTTAACGTCTATGTACAAAAGAGATTTAGATATAAAAAATAAATTAAATAATAATTTCGTTATTCTAATTTATTTAGATTACATTCAATTTTTACATGTTTGATTATGTCATTTTTCTACTTTGTTTCGTATAAATCAATATAAACTCACTTTAACTTTTATATCCTTTTACACCTTTGGATTTTATTTACTTTATTATTTATTTGATATTTTTGGTTTGTTATGAAACAATAAAACAAAAAATATGAAACAAAAGAAAGAAAGAAATAAAATTTAACAAGACAAAACTTTAAAAATGACGATAAATATAAGAACTGATAAAGTATTACCCCATCCGTCTCATATTAATAGTCCACCTAGAAAAAATAGGCAGTTTCTAAAAACATCATTTTTTCAGTTTTTTCTCTTTTACTTTTTACATAATGACAATTTTATCCTTAACTAATTAATTTATAATTTTTTATTGTTTATAATAATAGCCTTAAGTGTGGGTGATTTAGTAACTTAATATACATTTCTTATCTACCTTAAGACTGAATTATTAATTTGAGACATCCAAAAATAATAACCTAAACTATGAGATAAGAGAATATTTTACATTAAAAACTAAGGACAAAAGAAAAATAGCTTTTGTGGGTCGGAATGCCACACTAGCACCCAATATGTAATCTATACATACTTTACGTTGACATTTGTGAATAACCAAACAGAACTTCTGTGACAACCTGGAAAAATAGGTTCATTTTTTTCCTTTTAATCATAGAATAATTATCGCACTTTATTAATATCACCGTTAAACTGCAACAAGAGGTTATCTTATTTATAACAAGTGTGCTACCCAAACTAAATTGAAATAAGTTATTTTTGTTTATAAGTCATATAAGCGTCAAAAACTGTTCATTTTAATAGTTAACATAAACTATCGAAATCACCGCAAATTATTAATAGAAAGTTATATAAACGTTTTCAACTCACGATTTCTTCAAAACAATATATGATAGACTATAAAAAGTCTATAAATCATATATTTTTCACATATAATTTATTTTAAAGTTTCAGTAAATTTACTGAGGTAATCGTATTTTATTTATTATTTAATTGTAAAATGTCGTTTTTATGTCAAAATGATCACGAAAATATCAAAATTAATTTTATTAACTAGAAACTAATAACATTAATTTTTAAACCTAATATTTAATTATATGAACTTAATAAAATTATTAAATGACTAAAAATAAGCCCGTACTTAATTTTAAAGGCCCATAAACCCAAATAAAACCCACTAATTATTCTTAAACCCAAGTTAGCCCAAGATTAACACTACTCCACATAAATTTCGTGGGTTGGCCTTATTAAATCCTTAGGCTGGTTTATTTCAACTACAAAATAGGATATATGCTTTAGATAAATAGAAAATAAACTTTAAAAATTATTTACACTTATCTACTTGCCAAAATAATGCACATATGGTTTCTTGGCATAATAATTCGACCAATAACAGCCACATCTCTTCCAACGAGTCTTTTTCTTATCCCTGAAAATCCTCTAAGTCGATTGTTCTTCAATCTATGGCTACAGTAATTAATTTCCAGCCATAACTCAAGATTTCCATGGATGATTGATTTATTGGTGATGTGTGTTCAAGAGTATTATAAATAGGCAGCAACTAACATGTCTTGAATCACCAAATCATCCTAAACAAATCAATCAAATCTTTTCTTTGTTCTTTGTTTGCTGCCGTAAACCGCCACCATCACACCATCATTCCCACCACCCCAAGAGCAGTCAAGGACTCCTAAACCTCCACAAAGGACCCTTGGTCTCTGCCCTAGAATCTCAGCAAGTGTGAAGAACCATAGATGAAACTCTAGCCAAAATCGATTTAGGGTTTTCTAAGAAACCCTAATTTTGTTTTCCGATCCTTGTTGTTGCTGGTGTTCTTGTTACTTAGAAACATTCTTTACATCATCTCTGGTCTTCCAAGTAGTCCTAGTACATATATTTAAGTCCTCCAAGTGTTCGTGTACGGGTTGTGCAAGCAAAAACCTAGCCGAGCTCTTTGTAGGGCTTTATAGGTCCGGTTTTGCTCAAACCACCAATTAATTCGTAAGATATGATTTACATAGTACAAGTAACTTTTATTACATGTTAAACCCTGACCTAGTAATGCCTAAAGTTGAAAAATAACACGTAATTGGCTAAATAGTTAAAAACGAGCCCTAACGGGACGTACGGGTAAAAACCGTGCCCTAGTTTTGCTTATTTTGATTTTGAACTGAATTTTCGTGTTTAAAACTATTAAACGATGTTAGTAATTATTTTATGTTAGTTAAATTCAGTAGGTAATGTTATTTCATCAAGTAGTAAAAGTAGCCGAAACTCTCATTGCTAAACTAGCTTAAAAACGCCAAAACCTTTACTAAAAACCGACCATCTAATGTTGGCCACGAAAGTTTTACTCAAAATATTCATATTTCATTTTTCGTAAGTTTTCTAGTGCTTTTTGAATCAAGTAAAAAGACCTAAAAATGAATTAGTTATCACACTATCAATTTTATGATTTTATGTGAAAATTTATAAAATCGCATGCATGTAAAATGGTAAACTTAAGATCACTTAGAATGTCACTAATATTAATTGTTTAATGAAATTATAATATCATAATATAAATCAACCTCTGCAAAAATAATCATGGTAGAAGGATTAAAAATGAGTTAATAATTAATAAACAACTACTACACGTAAAAACTGACGTTTAAAAAAAAAGAATCTAATTACATTTTATAACTCATGAAATTGTTGTAAAATTTAATGCTAAACATATAAATTTTATATTTCATATTAACTTATAAAATAATTACATGCTTTTATAATACTTAAAATGATTAAGAAATGAATACGAATACTAAAACCATAAAACCTGAATTTTTACTTATTAAGAACTATGTAAAATTTAATTGATAATTTGTTAGCAAAATTTAAACTTCTTTTACTGGAATTTATATCAGCCTATCAACTATTTTATACAAACATGAAAATATAAAATTATAATAATTGATGAAACCCTAGTTTAAAAACATAAAACCCGACTCTAAATAATTATATTAATTAATAGCCGAAAACGTTTATCAAACTTTAGTCGTTATTATTCCAACCTAAAGTACCAACTAAGAAAGGGTTTATACATGTACATTTATATATTACACATGGTTTAAATGGATATTGTTCTTATTAGGTTACCGGTAAAATCCTACTTTGTCCCGCGACACTTTACTATCAACAAGGTGAGTTACTAGCCCCTTTCTATTTTAAAATGTTAGCATCTTTTGGGTGAGAACATTGCTTGATTTATAACGCGTGAACACAAGTGAACTATTCTTTACTAGTTGAATTATGTCCTGAAACACCACAAATGATAACTGCCCACGAATCATGAACCGTGAGTCACCTAGCTGGGTTACAGCGAAGTGAGCGCGAATATTATGGATAGATCTATCGGAGTTGACACTCCTATTTACTTTGAATCAGTCCATTCAAGTAAATACAGTTTCATTTGAAGACAATGGGTGACTTGACTTAGTCACCTTCACGGGCACACACGAAGTCAGTTTGACTCGTTAATGCATCGGTGTCATGAGCTTAGATAGTAGTAAAGATAAACTAAGTGACTTTGTATGTGTTATATTGTCACAGGTGGATACGAATCTTGTGGTTCATTAAAATGATTTTATTGTTTTCATAAAACTTAAACCTAGGAACTCACCGACTTTGTGTTGACACTTTAACAATGTTTTTCTCAGGTAATCAAAATGAAGGAGAAAACTGAAGTCTCATGCATTGAAGTCTTTTCAAGTCCAAACTCAGATCATTTGTACTGGTTCATGCTTCCAAAGTTTTTTAAAAACACTTATTTTAATTAATTCAAATGATCTATTATCAAACGTCTCATATAGAGGTCGTTCTTTATCTCCTTGTGTTGTGATAATCATGAAGTCACCAACCCCCAAAGCTATGCTACTTTGATCCATTTTTGGGGGTGTGACAGATTGGTATCAGAGCCCTGAGGTTATAGAGAACTAGGTTGCATTAAGTAACACTAGACTATACCTACACATCTATTTAAAATGATTATCACTTTCAAGGTCACTAATCATAAGTTGCTTAGCTAAATATAGAATACATGTGAACTAAAAATTTTGGAACTGTACAGATGTCATATAAGATAAATGTGACCTACACACTCGAAACATCATTATCATATGGGATACAAATGATTTAAATAAACTAGAGCTACTTACATAAAGTTTATTATTTTCTTATTATAGAATCATGTCAATATTTTGTGAGGGAGAAGACAACATGAATATTACTATCACTCCAAACTCCACCACAACATATGAGTACTCATCCAAAATACCAAATGATAATTGTTTACACTCGACGCCGTTTTAACCAAAATCCTGCTAAAATACCCAAATCCCGGCCAAAAAGATGTACTGCCTGTAAATCTGTTAGACCTATTCCAACTACACAAATTGTAACACATACCAACAATCCTACAATTAGCCTTGACAATTATCAGATGGATTCTGACTCTCCACCTCTATCACCTTTGTCCCCATATTCATTATCAGTTTATAACAGGATGATTTCAGAAGCAGACCTTGCATTGAAAGGAAAAGCTCCAACTGATGTCCCGCCTTTTGGGATAGAAATTAGAGATAGTTCCGCAATGGTGTTGGGAATAAAATATGGGTCAGATCACCAAACGCTGATAAGAAGAAAGTCAACGCTGATAGATTGACATTGGACGCTGATAGAAGTCAACGCTGACAGCCTTGAAGATTGACACTGATAGAATATCTTTTGTTTATTTGTTTCTTTATTTATGTATGGTAAAGATAAGCACAACATTGTATTTTCTATTATTATCTTTACCTAGAATAGTTGATTCATAGATTATTGTACAAGACTTCTTGTTCTATAAAAGAAGGTCTTTTAGGTTAAAGTCATATATCAGTTTTCATAGTATTCGATTGTTAAACCCTTTCATTGTAACCAAGTACGATTATTCTAATACAAGTGAAAGTTTGTTTAACATCATTGTGTTTTAGATCAAGTGTTAATTCCGCATAACACTTTGTTACTTTACTCATAAGCAAAGGTTTCTCTACGTGTAGTACTTGATCTAATCTCGTATACACAAAGCTTAATCGATCTAAGTTTGGGATCAACAAGTGGTATCAGAGCTTGTTGAGAAACTTTTGATCTTTAAGTAACGCAAGAACCCTAAAACACCAAACCCTAAAAACCCTAAAATTCTCAAAACCCTAAAAACATCATGTCTGGCACAAATCAACCTCCTGCTTTGCTTCAAAACAACTTCTCAAACCCTAGTATCAAAATTCCCATGTTTGATGCCAGGAACTTTGAGCTATGGAAGTCCAATTTTGAGCAATACATAGCTATTCATGACTACACTCTTTGGGAAATTATCGAATATGGGAACACATTCGATAAAGCAGCAAAGATTACTGCTGCTATTGCCACAAGGACAGCTGTTCCTAATTGTCCTGAATCTGATAAGGTGGAAAAGCCTGAAGATGGGAGAGCTGTTGCTGTTGAAGATATAGCCAAGAAGAGGGTGGACATGAAAATCTTGAATATCTTGAAACATGCCCTAGGTCATGAGAATCAGCACAAGTACAAACGTTTTGAGTCTGCAAAAGAGCTTTGGGAAGCTCTTGAAGTAGCACATGGTGGCAATGCTGATACAAAAGAAGAAAAGAAGAAGCAACTATTGCATGAGTATGCTGTCTTTAAAGCTCAACCTAATGAGAATCTCAGCAGTGTGAGAAGTAGACTTCTTGACATCACAAGTCAACTTTCCTTCATGGGAAAACAGATTGATGACCCTGAATTGAATGCTACTTTTCTCAAAAGTCTTGGTGATGTATGGAAGATTGAGACAAGATCTATTCTTGTCAATAACACCCACAAGACTTCCAGGTTTGATGACATCTTCAACAAGTTAAGGCTGTTGGAGAATGAATGGCAATTGGAGAGTGATAACAAATCTTCCAGTAGCAACATGGCCTTCTTTTCACAAAGTGAAGGCCAATTTGATTCCATGAACTTCTATGGACATTCAGCCTCTGGGTCTCAAGGTGTCAGCGTTGGATGTCAGTCTGTCAGCGCTGGATCATATCCTGTCAACGCTTTGTACTCAAGCGCTGACACACACAATCATGGCGCTGATAGAATTAAACCTGCTCGTTTTGATCTAGATACTGTATGTGCGTTCATTGCTTCTTTGCCCAGTGATTCAAGGATTACATATGAAGATCTTGAGCAGATAAGTGATGAACAATTGGAAGAGATGGACGTCAAGTGGACTATGGCTCTTGTAAGTCTAAGAGCAAACAGGTTCAATAAAAGGTTCAAGAAGAAGATGACCTTTAATGCTAAGGATGTTGCTGGATTTGATAAGTCCAAGGTTGAGTGCTACAACTGTCATAGGATGGGGCACTTTATGAGAGAATGTAGATCTCCAAGAAGATCTGATGCTGGGAAGCCTTCTAGCCAAATGATTAAGAACCCAGATCCCAAGGCCATGGTTGCTGTTCAACAAATTGATGGTGTTGGAGAATGGGACTGGAGCTGGATGGCTAAAAATGAAGAAGAGGACAGAGCTTTGGTTGCTGAAGTTAAAGAAGAGCATGTTGAATATGCTCTCATGGCACACTCCTCCTCTTCATCAGATAATGAGGTATATGATGATGCTTTCTGTTCTAAGGGTTGTCGTTTAAATACTGAAAAATTAAAACAAGAGATAGTTAAGTTATTAGATGAGGCAAGTACTGAAAGATGCAAAGTATCTAATTATCAAATTGCTCTTACCCAAACAGAAAAGACTGTAGCTGAGTATAAGAAAATGGAGTTTGATTTAAAGGATCAAATAAACATCTTAAAACATGAGTTATTTCAGAGTAAAGATGTGCAAGATATAGTAAATAGGGTTAATCTTGATTTGATAGCTCAGTTAGAGGAGGCTAACAAAAACAAAGATAATGTGAGTCTTAAAATCCAGAGATTTGATAAGGCCACACAATCCCTAGGAGAGTGTGTTAGTAAACAAAGAGACTCTAAGGATATGAGTGGGATTGGGATGAATAATTATACTGTTGTTCCACCACCAGCTGGGGATTTCTATGGTGTCCAATCAAAGGACTTATCTTGGACTGGCTTGCCAGAATGCCAAGAGGAGGAATTCATTCCTCCACCTAGAGTGACTTCCCCAGTTGAGGAATATCAGCAAAAGCTGACTGACCTAGAAGAGTGGAAGAAAGCTAACCACACTTTGTTTGTTAAGGGAGGGTTGTTGTGTGAAAGTCCAAATGAGCCCACACCAATCACAAAACCAATTGATGATCCTAAACCTATTAAGATCACACACCCTACCACTGGCAAAGCTGTTGACCTTGGCCCACAAGCTGTTAGAAAACCTAGTGTTAAGTATGCAGAGATGTATAGGAATACTAGGTCTCCAAAAAGCCAAGTTAGTAATCATGGAACAGGCTTCTTTGCTTCTAGACCTAAGACTATGTCTAGAAAAGCTTGTTACACATGTGGTAGCTTCTCACATTTGGCCTACAAATGTGTCAACGCTTCCAATGTCAACGCTGATAGGAACCATTTCAGCGTTGACAAAAGTCAACATAGGTCAAACACTGTCAAACCCAATACCTTTGTGAACAGAAGTTCACAAGTTGTTAGACCAGCCCCATTCTTTTCTAGAGGGTCTAACACACAAGGCCTAAGACCTTTTCAAAAGTCAAATACTTGGTCAAATAGGCAATGGGTTCCTGTAGCAAACCCTAGGTTCAACGCTGATAAGAGCAATCGGGGCGCTGACAGGAGTAATTTCAGCGCTGTCAAACACACTGCTAAACCTAGGTATTTGCAACCACAGGGAAATAGGTCTAAAGCTTCTACTAGCTTAACATGGAGACCAAAACAAGACCAAAACCCTAATTCTACTGGTATTTCTATGACATGCAACAGGTTTCATTATATTTCTAAGGCATTGTCAACACCAATTGGGGTTAACTGGGAATTTCATTCAAACAGGGATGAAAATGGGGTTGTTATGAGAACCAAGTCTGTTCTTGTTGAACAACCAAATGAATCCAAGTCTTCTAAGGCTTGGGTTCCCAAAGAAAACTAATGTGTTTTCTTTATGTGCAGGGCATTCAGAAGAAGATCAATGATTATGGATACTGGGATAGTGGATGCTCAAGGCACATGACAGGAAAGGAAGACTATCTGACCAATTTCTCTCCTATTCAAGATGGTGATAAGGTATACTTTGGAGGTGGCTACGGCACAATCACAGGAAAAGGAACCCTTGTCACCAACAATCTACGGTTTGAGAATGTCTTCTTGGTAAAAGATCTAGATTATAATTTGTTTAGTGTATCACAAGTGTGTGATAACAAAAATAAGGTTCTTTTCACAGATACTGAGTGCTTGGTGTTAAGCAAAGATTATAAGCTCCCTGAGGAGAAATACATAGATTTTAGAACACCAAGGCATAAAGACATATATAATGTGAATCTTAATGGAATTAAGGTAAATAATAAGATGTCATGTCTGTATGCTAAAGCCTCAGTAGATGAAAGTAATCTTTGGCACAGGAGATTAGGGCACATAAACTTTAAGAATATTAATAGGCTTGTGAGACTTGGTTTAGTTGATGGTTTGCCTGAAAAGGCTTTCCACAATGACCACTCTTGTGTTGCATGTCTTAAGGGCAAGCAGCACAAGGTCTCATTCAGGTCTAAACAGGTGCACTCTAGTTCTAAACCACTTCACTTATTGCATATGGACCTCTTTGGTCCAACTAATATAGAAAGTTTGAAGGGTAAATCATATTGTTTTGTTATTACTGATGATTACTCCAGGTTTACATGGACTTTCTTTTTAGCCAAGAAAAGTGAAACTGCCCTAAGTCTGATTAATTTCATTACCCAGATTGAAAAGAAAAATGGTAATGAGGTCAAAATTATTAGAAGTGACAATGGGGGTGAGTTTAGAAATCAGTTGTTAGATGATTTTTGTGCCAAGAAAGGGATTACTAGGCAGTTTAGCATAGCTAGAACCCCACAGCAAAATGGGGTTGCTGAAAGAAAGAATAGGACCCTTATTGAAGCAGCCAGAACCATGTTGGCTGATGCCCACTTTCCTATAGCCTTTTGGGCTGAAGCTGTTAACACAGCTTGTTATGTTCAGAATAGGGCATTGGTCAACAAGATACATAATAAGACACCTTATGAATTACTTTGGGGAAGGAAGCCCAATATTGGCTTTCTCAAGCCTTTTGGATGTCATATAGTTGTTCTAGAAACTAGTGAGGCCCTAGGTAAATTTGATTCAAAAGGTGATGAAGGCTACTTCATGGGTTACTCAGTGCAGAGTAAAGGATATAGGGTTTACATTAAAAAGGAAAAACGTATACTTGAAAAAGTACATGTTAGGTTTTTAGAAAGTAAACCTAGTGATCCTGAGAGTGGTCCAAATTGGTTGTTTGACTTAGAACCTTTATCTAGAGCTTTAAATTATATGCCTGTTACTGATCCAGACATTGTGAAGGTAACTTCAAGTGTTTTGGAAAAGAGAATTGGTAATGTTTCAGGTATACAGGTTGCTAAGGAGGATAGACCACCAGCAGTTGAATCAACTCCCACACAAGAATATGTTACACTTCCTATATGGACAGATGAGTATTATGCTGCTGCTACTGCTGCAAGGAAAGATAATGGTGGTGTTCAAATACCACCAAATACAAACATGCATGATTCTTCAGGCGCTGACAAAGGGAAATCAAGCGCTGACACGACCAATTCAGACGCTGATGGCTCCAACGCTGACAACACCAGTTCAAGCGTTGTTAGCCCAAACGCTGACAAACAAGGATCAGACTTTGGAGACACCTTTACACAGCTTTTCTCTTCTCATTTTGAACAAGGTGGACCTTCCAATGTTCATGAAGGGATTTCTGTTGATCAAGAAGAATCTGAGGAAGAAGATATTGGCAACATGGAGCGTGAAGTTGAGGACACCAGACTTTTTGAAGGAGGAGTTCTCACTTCAACAGCTAAGGATCACCCCACATCTCAAATCATTGGTGATGTTATGGCTCCAGTTCAGACAAGAAGATCCCATCAAGGTCTTGGTGGATTTATTGCCAATATACACAAGAAGGTTGATACCCCTCTTGTACAAGCATGTTTGTTTGCCTGTTTTCTGTCACAGGAAGAACCCAAGAAAATTTTTGATGCTCTCAAGGAACCAAGTTGGGTGGAAGCAATGCAGGATGAGCTTCACCAATTTGCTATACAGGATGTTTGGGAGCTGGTTGATTGTCCTAGGTATGTGAGACCAATTGGGACAAGATGGGTTCTAAGGAACAAGAAAGATGAAAGAGGCATTGTGGTCAGAAACAAGGCACGTTTGGTAGCTCAGGGTTATACACAAGAGGAAGGAATTGATTATGAAGAAGTTTTTGCACCAGTTGCAAGAATTGAAGCTATAAGAATTTTTCTAGCTTATGCCTCTTGTATGAACTTCACTGTTTACCAAATGGATGTGAAGAGTGCTTTCCTCTATGGGACAATTGTTGAGGAAGTATATGTCATGCAACCTCCTGGTTTTGAAGATCCTGAAAATCCAGACAAGGTTTATAGAGTGAAGAAAGCAATGTATGGACTTCATCAAGCCCCAAGAGCATGGTATGGTACATTGTCCACTTACTTGGTGGAAAATGGTTTCAAAAGGGGCACCATAGATCAGACACTATTTACAAAGAAGAAAGGAAAACATGTGTTCTGGTGCAGGTCTATGTTGATGACATCATTTTTGGGTCTACTGATCCAAAAATGAGTGAGGATTTTTCCAAGCTCATGACAGATAAATTCAAGATGAGTGCAATGGGTGAGATGAACTTCTTTCTAGGTTTACAAGTTCAGCAGAAAGAAGATGGTATCTTCATCTCCCAAGACAAGTATGTAGCTGAAATCTTGAAGAAATATGGTTTTTCTCCACATGAGAAGGAGGCTTCCACTCCTATGGATAGACAACACCCTTGGGGAAAAATTGGAGCTGGAAAGGATGTGGATGTTAGGCACTATAGATCAATGATTGGATCATTGATGTATCTTACAGCCTCAAGACCTGACATCATGTTTGTTGTGTGTGCATGTGCACGCCATCAAGTGACTCCCAAAGAATGTCACCTATTTGCTGTGAAGAGAATTTTTAGGTACCTAAGGTGTTATCCAGATCTTGGATTATGGTACCCAAAGGATTCTCCATTGGACCTTATTGCATATTCAGACAGTGACTATGGTGGTGACAAGTTTGATAGGAAATCCACAACTGGTGGATGCCAATTTCTTGGGAGCAGATTAATATCTTGGCAATGCAAGAAACAAACAGTGGTGGCAAACTCTACAACTGAAGCAGAATATGTGGCTGCAGCTGCTTGTTGTGGACAAGTCTTATGGATTCAGAACCAGCTGTTGGATTATGGGTATAATTTTATGCATACCAAGATTTTTGTAGACAATAACAGTACTTTATGCATTATTAAAAATCCTGTACATCATTCTAAAACCAAACACATAGAAATTAGACATCATTTTATAAGAGATTGCTTTGAGAAAGGTTTAATACAACCAGATAGGGTAGATACTGAAGATAATGTAGCTGATTTATTAACTAAACCTTTTGATGCTGGAAGATTTCAATATTTGGTAACAAATATTGGAATGGTTAATCTCACTTAATATGTGTTTTGGAACCTTTTTGTAAAAGAATGTACAGGATAATGCATTGTTATTGGTCTTTGTGATGATTTAGATTTTCCACATTATTTTTCTAACACTGACAAAGGTAAATGCAACGCTGTCAAGTGTTATTTTGCCATTGTTGGAGATATTATTGTCTAACGCTGACAAGAGTTCCTTCAACGCTGATAAGTGTTGTCGGGACGCTGTCAGCAACAAATGTTAGTTTTGTGGTTTTCATCTAAATGTGCAGGTAATGGTAGCTTTATGCCATTGGATACAGAGTTGCTTATGGATCTTTGAAGAGCTATTTGGACATGTTTTGTTTATGGATGATGGTTGGAATATTTATATTCCTATCTTGACATAAATTTTTAATGTTCATATATATATTTTGAGAACTCATGTATTATAGTTTAAGGGGAGGTTTAAGGAACCTTTAGGACTCTTGGGTATTCTTATAATACTCTCATCACAATTATAGATTGTGTCCACAGGTGAGTATGGGTTAGTTTTACTAAACCATGAGGCACTGTAGCATGCAAAGGTGACAATCTATGCATGCTGCCAAGACACTTTTGGCCTAGACTTGGTTGTGGTCTGATGGGAGACTTGGGAATGCTTTGGATATGGGTTTACCTGGGAGTTACAAAGAATTTTATGAAATAACTTTGTTGGTAAGTATTTTGGTTAGCAAGGGACTCTAGAGGACATTTGTGTCTATCTTGCTTATGCAAGTGTGCATAAATGGACAGTGCTTGCCGCCCAGTAATTATTATCAACTTGTAAGATATTTCCCTTAGGATAAATTACTTTGTTAAGGTCTTTTTCTTTTTAAATATTTTTATTTTTAGACGCTGACAAGTTTTTCTCCAAACGCTGTTACGTCCAATCGTGACGCTGACAAGGCTTTAGGCAAACGCTGACAAGAAAATATAGCTGTTGGGCGCTGATGGGCTATTTTTGACCGTTGACACCTAGTGGGCCCTACCCAGTTGTTATTTTTGACTAATCTTTGGCCGTAATTTTTGGGAGAAGTTACTTTTAATTAATGCATGAGATAAGTTATATTTGATTCAAGATTTTCATGATTGCTCTTTGAATATAACCGCCTCATTTCTGACCAATCAAAATCATGTATCTCTCCTATAAATTTGGCTAATCTTTTTATTCTGGGTATTCATATTTTCTTGTCTAACACTTTTTCTCCTAGATTTTTCCCATATCACATAATCTAAACAGCTTTCAATCATGGCACCCAAATTCAACTCAAAGAATTTAACATTGGAGTTCAAGAGCCAACACAATATGGTAGCTTACTTGACTGCTGATGATGCTTTATTTCCTCAGTATTCACAGATGGTGGCATTTTTAAATGCATCTTCATTGAGGTATGCACTTTCTCATACACCATTAGTCCCTGTCGCACACATTAGACAGTTTTGGAACAATGTTAGTTCCACAACAACTAATGGAGTGACCACATTAACATCTACTGTTCATGGAAGAACATGGGTGGTCACTGAAGCTTTGGTTCGCCAAGCTTTGCGTCTTGATGACGCTGATGGTGTGACTACCCTTGCCATTGCAACAATAGAACAGGGTCTTAGGGAATTGGGTTATCCTATTCCTGCTGATGTCACTTTAAATAAATATCATAAGCAGGAATTTCCCTCTGACTGGAAATATTTGATACATGTCCTTTTACAATGCTTAAGTCCAAAATGTACTTCTTTTAATGAAATAAACAGGTCAATAGCAAGTGCTTTGGTTTGTATAACACGTGGGCTTAAGTATAATTTTTCAAAAATGATTTTTTAAGGGATGTGTAAAAACAAGGGAAGTAAAATGACTTTGGCTTACCCTAGATTTTTGCAAATGGTCTTTGATTTACAAGAATATTGTTCTAGGGATCATGACACTTTTTATGAGATCCCTAAACAACAGAAAACCATTTTTGCTAAAATGAGCTCCACCAATGAATCCATACCTCTTACCCAACCAATGCTTGAAGTAATTCAGGCTGCACAACCACAACCACAACCACAACCAGACCCTGAACCCCAACTTGAGCCTATTCATGAACCATCACCTTCACCAGAAAACATGGACATTGACCAACCCAGCGCTGACACTCTAAATGTGGGCGCTGACACAGCCAATCCCAACACTGATACACTTCCTGAACAATCCCAAACACCCCTTAATCAACCCACACCCACACAATCTACTTCATCTTCCACCCCATTACAATCTAGGTTGACTAAACGCCAAAGGGTTACTGGAGTGTTCTCCTCTAGTGATCCTAGCCTTGTAGCAGAGAGAACCACCTCCACAAGTGTGGCTGGTGAAATGGGTGAGGCTGGGGCTATTGACACAGGCTTAGATGCTGGTCAAGACAGTCCCAACATCATTAAGACCTCATTCATGCCCCATGATCCTATTTTGGGAGGTCAAATCCCCATTCTAGCTGAGGGCAGATTGGAACCTATGACAATAATTGAATTGACGGCGGCTGTCATTAGCTTGCAAAAGCAAAATGTCAGTCTTGTACAAACTGTCAACAAACAGGGACGAGAACTCCAAGTTTTGAGGGAGAGAGTGACTGTTTTGGAGAATCCAAGTAGCAGGAGTCTAATGGAGGAATCTTCCAAAGGGGAGGATAAAGAGGATGAGGAGGATGAGTTGATTCACACAGCTAGTGAAAAGAGTTCAGAAAAGAGTTCACAATTTAGTGAATCTTTGCAGATTGCTGAAGCTCTCACCAACTTGAAGAAGCACCCAGTTGTTGATACATCCAAGATGACACCAAAGAACTTGGAAGGATCTTTCAAAGAAACATTGGGCGCTGATACAGGTTTGGACGCTGACACATCCAGCGCTGATAAAGGTAATCGTGGCGCTGATAGGAGCAACTTGGACGCTGACAAAGTTGCAGGTGGTGTTGATGTATTCCAGCCATCAACAATCATCAAAGATGTGTCCACACAGGTTTCTTCTTCTACTTTACCAATTATTGATCCAAAAGACAAAGGTAAAGGTATTTTGATTGAAGAAGAAGTTCCAAAGAAAGATGCAGCACAAATAGCATTTGATGAACAGTTGGCTGCACAACTTGTGGAAAGAGATTTGAAGAGGAGTAGAAGATCACCATTTGTTGTTTCTGAGAGTGAGGAAGAAAGTGGTGATGATAAAGAAGGTGATAGCTCAGATTCAAGTATTCAAATTATTGAAGATCCAGAAAGGCTTGAATATGGGGATGAGCTAGCAAAGGAAAGGTTGAGTGAGTTGAAGAATCAGATTGATTGGGACCTACCAGAAATCACCAGAATGTACCATGCTTGGGAAGACAAGGTTATGGACAACCCAGGTATGAGTTTATCAGATCAAATTTGGGGGTTAGAAGTTCTGCTTAGGGTACAAGCTGACATAAAGGTGATTATGAGGTTTAATGCACAAGAGGTCAAAACCTGGCTTAAAAGAGATAGAAGGCAGTTGTACTATAAGTTGCTTAGATGTCATCAGCCTAATTGGACATCAAAGAAGTTGCTGGCCTTATCTTTTGAGGAGCTAGAGTATAGGGCACATCCTATTTGGAGGAAGGTGCAAGAACAGAATGTCTACCAGTTTCTTTCAGAAGAAAGAAAACAAGAGCTTGCAGAGGAGATGCAGATTCAAAAGGAAATAAGTATTGCTCAAAGACCAGTGAAGAAAGGAGATCCTTTTCAATTTCCTAAAGACATGGATGTGTATTTTCCAACTGAAGGTGTTATAAGGAAGCATCTCAAGCTTTCTCCATTGGAAGCTTCAGATTTGGTAAATGTAGTACCTCTAGATGACAGAAATCCAATCATCAGTTTTGATGAAGATGAGTGTGGATTTTGGAAGATTGGACGATTTGGAAAGGAGGTACATACTTTCACTTCAGTTATTTCTATATTTGCAAGCATAGACAGGGAAGACTTGGTGCATCTATGGAGGTTAATAGAGGCCAAGTATACAGCTGAAGCACCTACTTCAGCTAATGGAATAAGACTTTGGAACACATTTATGACTTTGTGTGGTCCAAAAGAAGCAGATCCTGCCATTTGGAAGGATCTTGAAGATGATCTCAGTAATCTTCATTGGAGGCTATATTCTACTTGTGGTGTATTTCATATGAGCTCTACAAAGTTTTCAGAGTATTTACTTGTGGATGCTGACTATTTCTTGTCCAAAGAAGTGTTGGAGAAGATGCTAGAGACACCCTTGGAGATAGATTATACTAGTGATGTGGCCAAGGACTTGATCAGATATGTTTATCACCAACATAAGAAGTTTTTGCAAGATTCCTCCTAAGCCTTTAGTTTTTATTCAGAAACTTGATCATTGGAGTGGATATCAAGTTTAGGGGAGGATTGTTGGGAATAAAATATGGGTCAGATCACCAAACGCTGATAAGAAGAAAGTCAACGCTGATAGATTGACATTGGACGCTGATAGAAGTCAACGCTGACAGCCTTGAAGATTGACACTGATAGAATATCTTTTGTTTATTTGTTTCTTTATTTATGTATGGTAAAGATAAGCACAACATTGTATTTTCTATTATTATCTTTACCTAGAATAGTTGATTCATAGATTATTGTACAAGACTTCTTGTTCTATAAAAGAAGGTCTTTTAGGTTAAAGTCATATATCAGTTTTCATAGTATTCGATTGTTAAACCCTTTCATTGTAACCAAGTACGATTATTCTAATACAAGTGAAAGTTTGTTTAACATCATTGTGTTTTAGATCAAGTGTTAATTCCGCATAACACTTTGTTACTTTACTCATAAGCAAAGGTTTCTCTACGTGTAGTACTTGATCTAATCTCGTATACACAAAGCTTAATCGATCTAAGTTTGGGATCAACAAATGGCAGAAGCAACACCTTGGAAAGAAACAACCCTGTGAAAAACCCGTCTCAAAGGTCAAATGCATAGCATACTCAATGATATGGATGGCTACTCAGCTACATGTCTTGAGGAGTTATGAACCTTTATGACCAAATGGAAGGT
The DNA here is from genome assembly GCA_025667525.1 of Glebionis coronaria. Lineage (NCBI taxonomy): Eukaryota > Viridiplantae > Streptophyta > Magnoliopsida > Asterales > Asteraceae > Glebionis > Glebionis coronaria. Next base: position 555,430,665 of record CM046879.1, read on the forward strand.
GGATGCATTGGGAGAAGATCCTTTTGAGGAATTATGTGAGGAGTTTAGAAATGAATGTCACTATAATGAAGTTCGTTATGAAGATACCCTATGTCAATTTGGGGTACTTGAAGGAAAAGTTAAAATGCTCGAGGAAAAATTGAAACAACTTCGTAACAAAAGTGGCTAAAATATTTACTATGTTTTCCAAAACCTTTATTAAGCTATGAGGTTTACCTCAGCTAGTTGATTTTAATTATGTATGGCATTTCAAGGTTTATGTGTGAAAGTATCTCAATTTGATTAATAAGGGAATTTTATTTACCTTATTCAGTACAACCTGACTATTTAACCATGCTATCATAGATTATACATAACTCTATTAATCATCCAGTTTATAGAAGATGGCCCCAGTACGCAAATCAACAACAAGAAGAGGCCATGCAGTTAATGGGAATATGCCGGTTAACCGAACAATCAATAGAAATACTCCTGACATTAACAACGGGCTAAATGCTGAAATGCTTGACCAATTTATTGCTACCCGAGTGGCAGAGGCACTTGCAGCTGCGGCAGCAACCAATGCACCAATACCCAAGAGGAGACAAATCGCAGGCCTATCAATACCTATAATAAAACCTGCACCTACAAAGAGTTCCGCACCGTAATGCAAGGAAACTTCCATGGTACGAAAGGAGGTGTAGGTCTGACTAGGTGGATTGAGAAGCTTGAATCCCAGTATGGGATTAGTAATGTTTCTGAGAGTGACAAGGTAAAATTTGCCTCCAGCACATTGCTCGATGGTGCGCTCACTTGGTGGAACGTTTATGTTCGTTCCGTGACCATTGAAGTTGCTCATGCTCTACCCCGGAGTGAGTTTAAATCAATGTTCATAGGGAAATATTGTCCACGGGAGGAAGTGAAACAAATGGAAATAGAATTGTGGAACCTGAAGGTAAGAGGTACGGACCTCACTGCCTATAATAAACGTTTCCAAGAACTAGTTCTGTTGTGTCCTGAGATGGTATCTACAAATGAGCGTTTACTAGAGCGCTACATTGAAGGACTACCTTTGAGTATCAAAGGAAATGTGACATCAGCTCAGCCTGAAGACCTAAACAAGGCAATAACTATGGCACAAATGTTGATGAATCAGGTGACACGAGAACTTGGAGAAAGTTCTAGAGAGAAAAGGAAATGGAGTGGTAATCACACCAACCTGACCGGTAATGTAAATTACCAAAACCCTAATAAGCGACAGGAAGTTGCTAGAGTATTTCCTAATGGTCAAGGTGGATCGAAGAACTATTTTGGGAATTCACATTGTTCGGAAAGTGTAATCATCACCACATTGGGCCATGTCCACCGAGCTGTCAAAACTGTAGTCTATTCGGACATAAGGCTACAGAATGTAGGGCTCCATCTCGCCTTGCAAGCCAAAGAGGATCTGCAGCGCAGTCAGGTGAAGTTACATGTTATGGATGTGGTGAGAAGGGACACTTTAGGAGCAATTGTCCAAAATTTGGAAACCAAGTGCGTGGTACTCAGATACGCAGCACTCAGAATAATAACGTGGGATAGAATCAAGGGAATTCCAATGGGAACAATCGAACATCAAACAAAGGCGGAAATCCTGCACCTGGAAGAATCTACCACCTTGGTGCTAAGACAGCAGCACACGAAACCAACGTTGTCACCGGTACCTTCTTAGTCAATAATAACTATGCCTCAGTATTATTTGATTCTTGTGCGGATAAAAGTTTTGTGTCGATTTCATTTAGTGAGTCTAAATACTACCCTACCTCTTTAGATTCAGAGTATATTGTTGAGTTAGCTGACGGAAAGCCAATTACCACGAACACTATTTTTAAAGCGTGTACCATAAAATTCCAAAACCACCTATTTCACATTGACCTACTCCCTGTCGAGTTAGGAAGTTTTGATGTTATTATTGGGATGGATTGGATGTCAAAACAACATGCCGAGATAGTCTGTTATGAGAAGTGCGCTCAAATTCATTTTGAAGATGGTGTGCTGATCATACAAGGCGAAGGTAGCAATACCCGAAATAGATCAAGGGTAGAAATCATCTCATGTATTTGAACTCAACGATACATTGAGAAAGGATGCCCAGTATTCTTGGTTCAAGTGACTAAGAAAGAAGAGGATGAAACCCTAGAGAAACGGATCGAAGATGTACCAGTTGTTAGGGAATTCCCGGAAGTACTTCCTGAAGACTTACCCGGACTACCCCCGATGCGGCAAGTTGAATTTCACATTGAGCTAACACCCGGTGCTGCACCTGTTGCAAGAGCGCCATATCGGTTAGCACCTGCGGAGATGAAGGAATTAGCAAAACAACTAAAGGAACTTTATGACAAGGAATTCATACGACCAAGTTCCTCACCTTGGGGAGCCCCGGTCCTATTTGTCAAAAAGAAGGATGGATCCTTTAGGATGTGTATCGATTATCGAGAGTTGAATAATCTCACGGTAAAGAATCGGTATCCATTACCAAGAATTGACGATTTATTTGACCAACTCCAAGGATCAAGTATCTATTCCAAGATTGATCTACTGTCAGGTTATCATCAATTAAGGGTAAGAGAGGAAGACATTCCCAAAACAGCCTTCAGAACTCGTTATGGTCATTTCGAATTTCAAGTCATGCCATTTGGTTTAACAAAACGCACCTGCGGTATTCATGGACCTCATGAACCGTGTGTGTAAACCATATTTAGACAAATTCGTGATTGTCTTTATCGACGACATACTTATCTACTCCCCTAGTCAGGAAGAGCACGAAGGACATTTGAGAATCATTCTGGAATTGCTGAGAAAAGAGGAGTTGTATGCAAAGTTTTCCAAGTGTGAATTCTGGATCAACACTGTGTAATTCCTTGGACATGTTGATAGCAGTGGAATCCACGTAGATCCATCGAAGATTGATGCAGTTAAGAACTGGAGTACTCCTACCGCACCATCGGATATACGTCAATTTTTAGGTCTAGCTGGCTATTATAGAAGATTCATCGAAGGATTTTCTAGGATAGCTAAGCCTATGACGAAACTGACTAAAAAGAATAAGAAGTTTCAATTGGGAAAGGACCAAGAAGCAGCTTTCCAGCTATTGAAGCAAAAGCTATGCAATGCACCTATTCTAGCATTACCCGAAGGCAGTGATGACTTCGTGGTGTACTGCGATGCATCCATCCGAGGGTTAGGAGCTGCCCTAATGCAAAGAAAGAAGATTATTGCTTATGCTTCCAGACAATTGAAAGTTCACGAGAAGAACTATACCACTCATGACTTGGAATTGGGAGCAGTGGTATTTACCCTCAAAATTTAGAGACATTATCTTTATGGGGCAAAATGCGTGGTATTTACCGACCACAAAATATTGCAACACATTTTGAACCAAAAGGAGCTTAACATTAGGCAACGAAGATGGATAGAATTACTAAGTGATTACGATTGTGAAATTAGTTATCACCCAGGCAAGGCAAATGTTGTAGCTGATGCTTTGAGTCGGAAAGAAAGAATCAAGCCATTACGAGTAAAGTCCCTAGTTATGACTAATGGTTTGGATCTTCCATCTTAAATATATATGGCTCAACAAGAGGCAATGAATCCTGAACACCTCGAAGCTGAAGAAATTGGGGGAATGATAATGAAACTAGATGCACGTGCTGATGGAACTTTATGTTTTCATGGTAGATGTTGGTTACCGAGATACGGTGAAGTTAGGTCTCTGGTTATGCATGAATCGCACAAATCAAAGTACTCTATTCACCCTGGATCTGACAAGATGTACCATGACATGAAGTTACTATATTGGTGGCCAAACATGAAAGCCGACATTGCAACATATGTTGGTAAATGTTTGACTTGCGCCAAGGTAAAGGCTGAACATATGAAACCATCCAGTTTACTAGTTCAACTAGAGCTACCTGAATGGAAGTGGGAACGGATAACTATGGACTTCATCACCAAGCTACCCAAGACCTCCAAAGGATCCGATACAATTTGGGTTATAGTCGTCCGACTTACCAAATCAGCACATTTCTTGCCAATCAAGGAAACCGACAAGATGGAGACCTTAATGGGACTGTATCTGAAAGAGATAGTCTCGAAGCATGGTGTGCCCGTATCAATTATTTCTGACCGCGATAGTCGCTTCACCTCAAGATTTTGGCAATCCCTACAAAAAGCTTTAGGTACGCAACTAGATATGAGTACAGCATATCATCCGCAGACTGATGGCCAGAGTGAGAGAACGATACAAACTCTGGAAGACATGTTAAGAGCTTGTGTGATTGACTTTGGAAATGCATGGGAGAAACACCTACCGTTGGTAGAATTCTTATACAGTAATAGTTACCACACAAGTATCAAAGCTGCGCCTTTCGAAGCACTCTATGGGAGAAAGTGTCGTTCACCTGTTTGTTGGGCGGAAGTGGGAGATGCCCAACTTACCGGACACGATATTGTTCACGAGACCACAGAGAAAATCTTCAAGATTAGGAATCGCATGCAAGCTGCACGAGACAGACAAAAGAGCTATGCTGACAAAAGAAGGAGACCACTTGAGTTTCAAGTTGGTGATATGGTTATGCTAAAGGTTGCACCTTGGAAAGGTGTAATACGTTTTGGAAAAAGAGGAAAGTTAAACCCCCGCTATAATGGACCCTTTAAGATCATATAAAGGATTCGTCCAGTAGCATATCGTTTGGAATTACCTCAGGAGCTAAGCAAAGTGCATAATGTGTTCCACATTTGTAACTTGAAGAAATGCTTAGCTGATGAATCCCTCGTCATTCCATTGGAGGAATTAGAACTCGATGATCAACTTAATTTCCTAGAAGAACCTGTTGAAATTATGGAACGAAAAGTTAAACAGTTAAGGCAAAGCCGTATACCTATCGTTAAAGTCCGCTGGAACGCACGTAGAGGGCCCGAGTTTACTTGGGAACGAGAAGATCAATTCAAAAATAAATACCCGCATTTATTCTCGACTTCACCATCACCAACAACCTTTTGATTTCAAGACGAAATCCTTCTAACCCGGGGTGACTGTGACAACCCGGAAAAATAGGTTCATTTTTTTTCCTTTTAATCATAGGATAATTATCGCACTTTATTAATATCACCGTTAAACTACAACAAAAGGTTATCTTATTTATAACAAGTGTGCTACCCAAACTAAATTGAAATAAGTTAACTTTGTTTTAAGTCATATAAGCGTCAAAAACTGTTCATTTTAATAGTTAACGTAAATTATCGAAATCACCGCAAATTATTAATAGAAAGTTATATAAACGTTTTCAACTCACGATTTCTTCAAAACAATAAATGATGGACTATAAAAAGTCTATAAATCATATATTTTTTCACATATAATTTATTTCAAAGTTTCAGTAAATTTACTGAGGTAATCGTATTTTATTTATTATTTAATTGTAAAATATCGTTTTTATGTCAAAATGATCACGAAAATATCAAAACTAATTTTATTCACTAGAAACTAATAACATTAATTTTTAAAACCTAATATTTAATTATATGAACTTAATAAAATTATTAAATGACTAAAAATAAGTCCGTACTTAATTTTAAAGGCCCATAAACCCAAAATAAAACCCACTAATTATTCTTAAACCCAAGTTAGCCCAAGATTAACACTACTCCACATAAATTTCGTGGGTTGGCCTTATTAAATCCATAGGCTGGTTTATTTCAACTACAAAATAGGATATATGCTTTAGATAAATAGAAAATAAACTTAAAAATTATTTACACTTATCTACTTGCAAAAATAATGCACATATGGTTTCCTGGCATAATAATTCGACCCATAACAACCACATCTCTTCCAACGAGTCTTTTTCTTATCCCTGAAAATCCTTTAAGTCGACTGTTCTTCAATCTATGGCTACAATAATTTATTTCCAGCCATAACTCAAGATTTCCATGGATGATTGATTTATTGGTGATGTGTGTTCAAGAGTATTATAACTAGGCAGCAACTAACATGTCTTGAATCACCAAATCATCCTAAACAAATCAATCAAATCTTTTCTTTGTTCTTTGTTTGCTGCCGTAAACCGCCACCATCACACCATCATTCCCACCACCCCAAGAGCAGTCAAGGACCCCTAAACTTCCACCAAGGACCCTTGGTCTCTGCCCTAGAATCTCAGCAAGTGTGAAGAACCATAGACGAAACTCTAGCCAAAATCAATTTAGGGTTTTCTAAAAACCCTAATTTTGATTTTTGATCCTTGTTGCTACTGGTGTTCTTGTTACTTAGAAACATTCTTTACATCATCTTGGTCTTCCAAGTAGTCCTAGTACAAATATTTAAGTCCTCCAAGTGTTCGTGTACGGGTTGTGCAAGCAAAAACCTAGCCGAGCTCTTTTTAGGGCTTTATAGGTCCGGTTTTGCTCAAACCACCAATCAATTCGTAAGATCTGATTTACATAGTACAAGTAACTTTTATTACATGTTAAACCCTGACCCTGTAATGCCTAAAGTTGAAAAATAACACGTAATTGGCTAAATGGTTAAAAACGAGCCCTAACGGGACGTACGAGTAAAAACCGTGCCCTAGTTTTGCTTATTTTGATTTTGAACTGAATTTTCGTGTTTAATACTATTAAATGATGTTAGTAATTATTTTATGTTAGTTAAATTCAGTAGGTAATGTTATTTGATCAAGTCGTAAAAGTAGCCGAAACTCTCGTTGCTAAACTAGCTTAAAAACGCCAAAACCTTTACTAAAAACCGACCATCTTATGTTGGTCACCTAATTTTTACTCTAAATATTCATATTTTATTTTTCATAAGTTTTCTAGTGCTTTTTGAATCAAGTAAAAAGACCTAAAAATGAATTAGTTATCACACTATCAATTTTATGATTTTATGTGAAAATTTATAAAATCGCATGCATGTAAAATGGTAAACTTAAGATCACTTAGAATGTCACTAATTTTAATTGTTTAATGAAATTTTAATATCATAATATAAATCAACCTCTGCAAAAATAATCATGGTAGAAGGATTAAAAATGAGTTAATAATTAATAAACAACTACTACACGTAAAAACTGACGTTTTAAAAATAGAATCTAATTACATTTTATAACTCATGAAATTGTTGTAAAATTTAATGCTAAACATATAAATTTTTATATTTCATATTAATTTAGTAAATAATTACATGCTTTTATAATACTTAAAATGATTAAGAAATGAATACGAATATTAAAACCATAAAACCTGAATTTTTACTTATTAAGAACTATGTAAAATTTAATTGATAATTTGTTAGCAAAATTTAAACTTCTTTTATTGGAATTTATATCAACCTATCAACTATTTTATACAAACATGAAAATATAAAATTATAATAATTGATGAAACCCTAGTTTAAAAGATAAAACCCGACTCTAAATAATTAAATTAATTAATAGCCGAAAACGTTTATCAAACTTTAGTCGTTATTATTCCAACCTAAAGCACCAACTAAGAAAGAGTTTATACATGTACATTTATATATTACACATGGTTTAAATGGATATTGTTCTTATTAGGTTACCGGTAAAATCCTACTTTGTCCCGCGACACTTTACTATCAACAAGGTGAGTTACTAGCCCCTCTCTATTTTAAAATGTTAGCATCTTTTGGGTGAGAACATTGCTTGATTTATAACGCGTGAACACAAGTGTACTATTCTTTACTAGTTGAATTTTGTCCTGAAACAACACAAATGATAACTGCCCATGAATCATGAACCGTTAGTCACCTAGCTGGGTTACAGCGAAGTGAGCGCGAATGTTATGGATAGATCTATCAGAGTTGACACTCCAATTTACTTTGAATCAGTCCGTTCAAGTAAATACAGTTTCATTTGAAGACAATGGGTGACTTGAGTTAGTCACCTTCACGGGCACACACGAAGTCAGTTAGACTCGTTAACGCATCGGTGTCATGAGCTTAGATAGTAGTAAAGATAAACTAAGTGACTTTGTATGTGTTATATTGTCACAGGTGGATACGAATCTTGTGGTTCATTAAAATGATTTTATTGTTTTCATAAAACTTAAACCTAGGAACTCACCGACTTTGTGTTGACACTTTAGCAATGTTTTTCTCAGGTAATCAAAATGAAGGAGAAAACTGAAGTCTCATGCATTGAAGTCTTTTCAAGTCCAAACTCAGATCATTTGTACTGGTTCATGCTTCCGAAGTTTGTTAAAAACACTTATTTTAATTAATTCAAATGATCTATTTTCGAACGTCTCATATAGAGGTCGTTCTTTATATCCTTGTGTTGTGATAATCATGAAGTCACCAACCCCCAAAGCTATGCTACTCTGATCCATTTTTGGGGGTGTGACAGATTGGTATTAGAGCCCTGAGGTTATAGAGAACTAGGTTGCATTAAGTAACACTAAATTATACCTACACATTTATTTAAAATGATTATCACTTTCAAGGTCACTAATCATAAGTTGCTTAGCTAAATATAGAATACATGTGAACTAAAAATTTTGGAACTGTACAGATGTCATATAAGATAAATGTGACCTACACACTCAAAACATCATTATCATATGGGATACAAATGATTTAAATAAACTAGAGCTACTTACATAAAGTTTATTATTTTCTTATTACAGAATCATGTCAATATTTTGTGAGGGAGAAGACAACATGAATATTACTATCACTCCAAACTCCACCACAACATATGAGTACTCATCCAAAATACCAAATGATATTTCTATTGTTTACACTCGATTCCGTTTTAACCAAAATCCTGCTAAAATACCCAAATCCCGGCCAAAAAGATGTACTGCCCGTAAATCTGTTAGACCTATTCCAACTACACAAATTGCAACACATACCAACAATCCTACAATTAGCCTTGACGATTATCAGATGGATTCTGACTCTCCACCTCTATCACCTTTGTCCCCATATTCATTATCAGTTTATAACAGGATGATTGCAGAAGCAGACCTTGCATTGAAAGGAAAAGCTCCAACTGATGTCCCGCCTTTTGGGATAGAAATTGGAGAGAGTTCCGCAATGGCTGATGCAATACCTTGGAAAGAAACAACCCTGTGCAAAACCCGTCTCAAAGGTCAAATGCATAGCATACTCAATGATATGGATGGCTACTCAGCTACATGTCTTGAGGAGTTATCAACCTTTATGACCAAATGGAAGGTGGATGCATTGGGAGAAGATCCTTTTGAGGAATTATGTGAGGAGTTTAGAAATGAATGTCACTATAATGAAGTTCGTTATGAAGATACCCTATGTCAATTTGGGGTGCTTGAAGGCAAAGTTAAAATGTTCGAGGAAAAATTTAAACAACTTCGTAACAAAAGTGGCTAAAATAGTTACTATGTTTCCCAAAACCTTTACTAAGCTATGAGGTTTACCTCAGCTAGTTGATTTTAATTATGTATGGCATTTCAAGGTTTATGTGTGAAAGTATCTCAATTTGATTAATAAGGGAATTTTATTTACCTTATTCAGTACAACCTGACTATTTAACCATGCTATCGTAGATTATACATAACTCTATTAATCATCCATTTTATAGAAGATGACCCCAATACGCAAATCAACAACAAGAAGAGGCCATGCAGTTATTGGGAATATGCCGGTTAACCGAACAATCAATAGAAATACTCCTGACATTAACAACGGGCTAAATGCTGAAATGCTTGACCAACTCATTGCTACCCGAGTGGCAGAGGCACTTGCAGCTGCGGCAGCAACCAATGCACCAAGTACCCAAGAGGAGACAAATCGTAGGCCTATCAATACCTATAATAAAACCTGCACCTACAAAGAGTTCCGCACCGTAATGCAAGGAAACTTCCATGGTACGGAAGGAGCTGTAGGCCTGAATAGGTGGATTGAGAAGCTTGAATCCCAGTATGGGATTAGTAATGTTTCTGAGAGTGACAAGGTAAAATTTGCCTCTAGTACATTGCTCGATGGTGCGCTTACTTGGTGGAACGTTTATGTTCGTTCCGTGACCATTGAAGTTGCTCATGCTCTACCCCGGAGTGAGTTTAAATCAATGTTCATAGGGAAGTATTGTCCACGGGAGGAAGTGAAACAAATAGAAATAGAATTGTGGAACCTGAAGGTAAGAGGTACGGACCTCACTGCCTATAATCAGCGTTTCCAAGAACCAGTTCTGTTGTGTCCTGATATGGTATCTACAAATGAGCGTTTACTAGAGCGCTACATTGAAGGAATAACTTTGAGTATCAAAGGAAATGTGACATCAGCTCAGCCTGAAGACCTAAATAAGGCAATAGCTATGGCACAAATGTTGATGAATCAAGTGACACGAGAACTTGGAGAAAGTTCTGGAGAGAAAAGGAAATGGAGTGGTAATCACACCAACCTGACCGGTAATGTAAATTACCAAAACCCCAATAAGCGACAGGAAGTTGCTAGAGTATTTCCTAATGGTCAAGGTGGATCGAAGAACTATTTTGGGAATTCACCATTGTGCGAAAAGTGTAATCATCACCACATTGGGCCATGTCCACCGAGCTGTCAAAACTGTGGTCTATTCGGACATAAGGCTACAGAATGTAGAGCTCCATCTCGCCTTGCAAGCCAAAGAGGATCTGCAGCGCAGTCAGGTAAAGTTACATGTTATGGATGTGGTGAGAAGGGACACTTTAGGAGAAATTGTCCAAAATTTGGAAACCAAGTGCGTGGTACTCAGATACGCAACACTCAGAATAATAACGTGGGACAGAATCAAGGGAATTCCAATGGGAACAATCGAACATCAAACAAAGGCGGAAATCCTGCACCTGGAAGAATATACCACCTTGGTGCTGAGACAGCAGCACACGACAACAACGTTGTCACCGGTACGTTCTTAGTCAATAATAACTATGCCTCAGTATTATTTGATTCTTGTGCGGATAAAAGTTTTGTGTCGATTTCATTTAGTGAATGTCTAAATACTACCCCTACCTCTTTAGATTCAGAGTATATTGTTGAGTTAGCTGACGGAAAGCCAATTACCACGAACACTATTTTTAAAGCGTGTACCATAAAATTTCAAAACCACCCATTTCACATTGACCTACTCCCTGTCGAGTTAGGAAGTTTTGATGTTACTATTGGGATGGATTGGATGTCAAAACAACATGCCGAGATAGTCTGTCATGAGAAGTGCGCCCGAATTCATTCTGAAGATGGTGTGTTGATCATACAAGGCGAAGGTAGCAATACCCGAAATAGATCAAGGGTAGAAATCATCTCATGTATTTGAACTCAACGATACATTGAGAAAGGATGCCCAGTATTCTTGGTTCAAGTGACTAAGAAAGAAGAGGATGACACCCTAGAGAAACGGATCGAAGATGTACCAGTTGTTAGGGAATTCCCGGAAGTATTTCCTGAAGACTTACCCGGACTACCCCCGATGCGGCAAGTTGAATTTCACATTGAGCTAACACCCGGTGCTGCACCTGTTGCAAGAGCGCCATATCGGTTAGCACCTGCGGAGATGAAGGAATTAGCAGAAAAACTAAAGGAACTTTATGACAAGGAATTCATACGACCAAGTTCCTCACCTTGGGGAGCCCTGGTCCTATTTGTCAAAAAGAAGGATGGATCCTTTAGGATGTGTATCGATTATCGAGAGTTGAATAAGCTCACGGTAAAGAATCGGTATCCATTACCAAGAATTGACGATTTATTTGACCAACTCCAAGGATCAAGTATCTATTCCAAGATTGATCTACGGTCAGGTTATCATCAATTAAGGGTAAGAGAGGAAGACATTCCCAAAACAGCCTTCAGAACTCGTTATGGTCATTTCGAATTTCAAGTCATGCCATTTGGTTTAACAAACGCACCTGCGGTATTCATGGACCTCATGAACCGTTTGTGTAAACCATATTTAGACAAATTCGTGATTGTCTTTATTGACAACATACTTATCTACTCCCGTAGTCAGGAAGAGCACGAAGGACATTTGAGAATCATTCTGTAATTGCTGAGAAAAGAGGAGTTGTATGCAAAGTTTTCCAAGTGTGAATTCTGGATCAACACTGTGTAATTCCTTGGACATGTTGTTGATAGCAGTGGAATCCACGTAGATCCATCGAAGATTGATGCAGTTATGAACTGGAGTACTCCTACCACACCATCGGAGATACGTCAATTTTTAGGTCTAGCTGGCTATTATAGAAGATTCATCGAAGGATTTTCTAGGATAGCTAAGCCTATGACGGAACTGACTAAAAAGAATAAGAAGTTTGAATGGGGAAAGGACCAAGAAGCAACTTTCCAGCTATTGAAGCAAAAGCTATGCAATGCACCTATTCTAGCATTACCCGAAGGCAGTGACGACTTCGTGGTGTACTGCGATGCATCCAACCGAGGGTTAGGAGTTGTCCTAATGCAAAGAAAGAAGGTTATTGCTTATGCTTCCAGACAATTGAAAGTTCAAGAGAAGAACTATACCACTCATGACTTGGAATTGGGAGCAGTGGTATTTGCCCTCATAATTTAGAGACATTATCATTATGGGGCAAAATGCGTGGTATTTACCGACCACAAAATCTTGCAACACATTTTGAACCAAAACGAGCTTAACATGAGGCAACGAAGATGGATAGAATTACTAAGTGATTACGATTGTGAAATTCGTTATCACCCAGGCAAGGCAAATGTTGTAGCTGATGCTTTGAGTCGGAAAGAAAGAATCAAGCCATTACGAGTAAAGTCCCTAGTTATGACTAATGGTTTGGATCTTCCATCTCAAATATATATGGCTCAACAAGAGGCAATGAAACCTGAACACCTCGAAGCTGAAGAAATTGGGGGAATGATAATGAAACTAGATGCTCGTGCTAATGGAACTTTGTGTTTTCATGGTAGATGTTGGTTACCGCGATACGGTGAAGTTAGATCTTTGGTTATGCATGAATCGCACAAATCAAAGTACTCTATTCACCCCGGATCTGACAAGATGTACCATGACATGAAGTTACTATATTGGTGGCCAAACATGAAAGCCGACATTGCAACATATGTTGGTAAATGTTTGACTTCCGCTAAGGTAAAGGCTAAACATATGAAACCATCCGGTTTACTAGTTCAACCAGAGCTACCTGAATGGAAGTGGGAACGGATAACTATGGACTTCATCACCAAGCTACCCAAGACCTCCAAAGGATCCGATACAATTTGGGTTATAGTCGTCCGACTTACCAAATCAGCACATTTCTTGCCAATCAAGGAAACCGACAAGATGGAGACCTTAATGGGACTGTATCTGAAGGAGATAGTCTCGAAGCATGGTGTGCTAGTATCAATTATTTCTGAGCGCGATAGTCGCTTCACCTCAAGATTTTAGCAATCCCTACAAAAAGCTTTAGGTACGCAACTAGATATGAGTACAGCATATGATCCGCAGACTGATGGCCAGAGTGAGAGAACGATACAAAGTCTGGAAGACATGTTAAGAGCTTGTGTAATTGACTTTGGAAATGCATGGGAGAAACACCTACCGTTGGTAGAATTATCATACAGTAATAGTTACCACACAAGTATCAAAGCTGCGCCTTTCGAAGCACTCTATGGGAGAAAGTGTCGTTCACCTGTTTGTTGGGCGGAAGTGGGAGATGCCCAACTTACCGGACCCGATATTGTTCACGAGACCACAGAGAAAATATTCAAGATTAGGAATCACATGCAAGCTGCACGAGACAGACAAAAGAGCTATGCTGACAAAAGAAGGAGACCACTTGAGTTTCAAGTTGGTGATATGGTTATGCTAAAGGTTGCACCTTGGAAAGGTGTAATACGTTTTGGAAAAAGAGGAAAGTTAAACCCCCGCTATAATGGACCCTTTAAGATCATATAAAGGATTCGTCCAGTAGCATATCGTTTGGAATTACCTCAGGAGCTAAGCAAACTGCATAATGTGTTCCACATTTGTAACTTGAAGAAATGCTTAGCTGATGAATCCCTCGTCATTCCATTGGAGGAATTAGAACTCGATGATAAACTTAAATTCGTAGAAAAACCCGTTGAAATTATGGATCGAAAAGTTAAACAGTTAAGGCAAAGCCGTATACCTATCGTTAAAGTCCGCTGGAACGCACGTAGAGGGCCCGAGTTTACTTGGGAACGAGAATATCAATTTATAAATAAATACCCGCATTTATTCTCGACTTCACCATCACCAACAACTTCTTGATTTCAAGACGAAATCCTTCTAACCCGGGGTGTGTGACAACCCGGAAAAATAGGTTCATTTTTTTTCCTTTTAATCATAGGATAATTATCGCACTTTATTAATATCACCGTTAAACTACAACAAGAGGTTATCTTATTTATAACAAGTGTGCTACCCAAACTAAATTGAAATAAGTTATTTTTGTTTATAAGTCATATAAGCGTCAACAACTGTTCATTTTAATAGTTAACGTAAATTATCGAAATCACCGCAAATTATTAATAGAAAGTTATATAAACGTTTTCAACTCATGATTTCTTCAAAACAATATATGATGGACTATAAAAAGTCTATAAATCATATATTTTTTCACATATAATTTATTTCAATGTTTCAGTAAATTTACTGAGGTAATCGTATTTTATTTATTATTTAATTGTAAAATATCGTTTTTATGTCAAAATGATCACGAGAATATCAAAACTAATTTTATTCACTAGAAACTAATAACATTAATTTTTAAACCTAATATTTAATTAAATGAACTTAATAAAATTATTAAATGACTAAAAATAAGCCCGTACTTAATTTTAAAGGCCCATAAACCTAAAATAAAACCCACTAATTATTCTTAAACCCAAGTTAGCCCAAGATTAACACTACTCCACATAAATTTCGTGGGTTGGCCTTATAAAATCCTTAGGCTGGTTTATTTCAACTACATAATAATTCGACCCATAACAACCACATCTCTTCCAACGAGTCTTTTTCTTATCCCTGAAAATCCTCTAAGTCGACTGTTCTTCAATCTATGGCTACAGTAATTAATTTCCAGCCATAAATCAAGATTTCCATGGATGATTGATTTATTGGTGATGTGTGTTCAAGAGTATTATAAATAGGCAGCAACTAACTTGTCATGAATCACCAAATCATCCTAAACAAATCAATCAAATCTTTTCTTTGTTCTTTGTTTGCTGCCGTAAACCACCACCATCACACCATCATTCCCACCACCCCAAGAGCAGTCAAGGACTCCTAAACCTCCACCAAGGACCCTTGGTCTCTACCCTAGAATCTCAGCAAGTGTGAAGAACCATAGACAAAACTCTAGCCAAAATCGATTTAGGGTTTTCTAAGAAACCCTAATTTTGATTTTCGATCCTTGTTGCTGCTGGTGTTCTTGTTACTTAGAAACAATCTTTACATCATCTTGGTCTTCCAAGTAGTCCTTGTACAAATATTTAAGTCCTCCAAGTGTTCGTGTACGGGTTGTGCAAGCAAAAACCTAGCCGAGCTCTTTTTAGGGCTTTATAGGTCCGGTTTTGCTCAAACCACCAATCAATTCGTAAGATCTGATTTACATTGTACAAGTAACTTTTATTACATGTTAAACCCTGACCCAGTAATGCCTAAAGTTGAAAAATAACACATAATTGGCTAAATGGTTAAAAACGAGCCCTAACGGGACGTACGGGTAAAAACCGTGCCCTAGTTTTGCTTATTTTGATTTTGAACTGAATTTTCGTGTTTAATACTATTAAATGATGTTAGTAATTAATTTATGTTAGTTAAATTCAGTAGGTAATGTTATTTGATCAAGTAGTAAAAGTAGCCGCTTTTTGAATCAAGTAAAAAGACCTAAAAATGAATTAGTTATCACACTATCAATTTTATGATTTTATGTGAAAATTTATAAAATCGCATACATGTAAAATGGTAAACTTAAGATCACCTAGAATGTCACTAATATTAATTGTTTAATGAAATTTTAATATCATAATATAAATCAACCTCTGCAAATATAATCATGGTAGAAGAATTAAAAATGAGTTAATAATTAATAAACAACTACTACACGTAAAAATTGACGTTTTAAAAAAAAAGAATCTAATTACATTTTATAACTTATGAAATTGTTGTAAAATTTAATGCTAAACATATAAATTTTATATTTCATATCAATTTAGTAAATAATTACATGCTTTTATAATACTTAAAATGATTAAGAAATGAATACGAATATTAAAACCATAAAACCTGAATTTTTACTTATTAAGAACTATGTAAAATTTAATTGATAATTTGTTAGCAAAATTTAAACTTCTTTTACTAGAATTTATATCAACCTATCAACTATTTTATACAAACATGAAAATATAAATTTATAATAATTGATGAAACCCTAGTTTAAAAAGATAAAACCCGACTCTAAATAATTAAATTAATTAATAGCCGAAAACGTTTATCAAACTTTAGCCGTTATTATACCAACCTAAAGCACCAACTAAGAAAGGGTTTATACATGTACATTTATATATTAAACATGGTTTAAATGGATATTGTTCTTATTAGGTTACCGGTAAAATCCTACTTTGCCCCGCGACACTTTACTATCAACAAGGTGAGTTACTAGCCCCTCTCTATTTTAAAATGTTAGCATCTTTTGGGTGAGAACATTGCTTGATTTATAACGCGTGAACACAAGTGAACTATTCTTTACTAGTTGAATTATGTCCTGAAACAACACAAATGATAACTGCCCACGAATCATGAACCGTTAGTCACCTAGATGGGTTACAGCGAAGTGAGCGCGAATGTTATGGATAGATCTATCGGAGTTGACACTCCTATTTGCTTTGAATCAGTCTGTTCAAGTAAATACAGTTTCATTTGAAGACAATGGGTGACTTGAGTTAGTCACCTTCACGGGCACACACGAAGTTAGTTAGACTCGTTAACGCATCGGTGTCATGAGCTTAGATAGTAGTAAAGATAAACTAAGTGACTTTGTATGTGTTATATTGTCACAGGTGGATACAAATCTTGTGGTTCATTAAAATGATTTTATTGTTTTCATAAAACTTAAACCTAGGAACTCACCGACTTTGTGTTGACACTTTAGCAATATTTTTCTCAGGTAATCAAAATGAAGGAGAAAACTGAAGTCTCATGCATTGAAGTCTTTTCAAGTCCAAACTCAGATCATTTGTCCTGGTTCATGCTTCCGAAGTTTGTTAAAAACACTTATTTAATTAATTCAAATGATCTATTTTCGAACGTCTCATATAGAGGTCGTTCTTTATCTCCTTGTGTTGTGATAATCATGAAGTCACCAACCCCCAAAGCTATGCTACTCTGATCCATTTTTGGGGGTGTGACAGATTGGTATCAGAGCCCTGAGGTTATAGAGAACTAGGTTGCATTAAGTAACACTAGACTATACCTACACTTTTATTTAAAATGATTATCACTTTCAAGGTCACTAATCATAAGTTGCTTAGCTAAATATAGAATACATGTGAACTAAAAATTTTGGAACTGTACAGATGTCATATAAGATAAATGTGACCTACACACTCGAAACATCATCATCATATGGGATACAAATGATTTAAATAAACTAGAGCTACTTACATAAAGTTTATTATTTTCTTATTACAGAATCATGTCAATATTTTGTGATGGAGAAGACAACATGAATATTACTATCACTCCAAACTCCACCACAACATATGAGTACTCATCCAAAATACCAAATGATATTTCTATTGTTTACACTCGACGTCGTTTTAACCAAAATCCTGCTAAAATACCCAAATCCCGGCCAAAAAGATGTACTGCCCGTAAATCTGTTAGACCTATTCCAACTACACAAATTGCAACACATACCAACAATCCTACAATTAGCCTTGACGATTATCAGATGGATTCTAACTCTCCACCTCTATCACCTTTGTCCCCATATTCATTATCAGTTTATAACAGGATGATTGTAGAACCAGAGCTTGCATTGAAAGGAAAAGCTCCAACTGATGTCCCGCCTTTTGGGGATAGAAATTGGAGAGAGTTCCAAAATGGCTGATGCAACACCTTGGAAAGAAACAACCCTTTAAAAACCCCGTCTCAAAGGTCAAATGCATAACATACTCAATGATATGGATGGCTACTCAGCTACATGTCTTGAGGAGTTATCAACCTTTATGACCAAATGGAAGGTGGATGCATTGGGAGAAGATCCTTTTGAGGAATTATGTGAGGAGTTTAGAAATGAATGTCACTATAATGAAGTTTGTTATGAAGATACCCTATGTCAATTTGGGGTACTTGAAGGAAAAGTTAAAATGCTCGAGGAAAAATTGAAACAACTTCGTAACAAAAGTGGCTAAAATATTTACTATGTTTCCCAAAACCTTTATTAAGCTATGAGGTTTACCTCAGCTAGTTGATTTTAATTATGTATGGCATTTCAAGATTTATGTGTGAAAGTATCTCAACCTGATTATTTAACCATGCTATCGTAGATTATACATAACTCTATTAATCATCCATTTTACAGAAGATGGCCCCAATACGCAAATCAACAACAAGAAGAGGCCATGCAGTTAATGGGAATATGCCGGTTAACCGAACAATCAATAGAAATACTCCTGACATTAACAACGGGCTAAATGCTGAAATGCTTGACCAACTCATTGCTACCCGAGTGGCAGAGGCACTTGCAGCTGCGGCAGCAACGAATGCACCAAGTACCCAAGAGGAGACAAATCGCAGGCCTATCAATACCTATAATAAAACCTGCACCTACAAAGAGTTCCGCACCATAATGCAAGGAAACTTCCATGGTACGGAAGGAACTGTAGGTCTGACTAGGTGGATTGAGAAGCTTGAATCCCAGTATGGGATTAGTAATGTTACTGAGAGTGACAAGGTAAAATTTGCCTCAAACACATTGCTCGATGGTGCGCTCACTTGGTGGAACGTTTATGTTCATTCCGTGACCATTGAAGTTGCTCATGCTCTACCCCGGAGTGAGTTTAAATCAATGTTCATAGGGAAGTATTGTCCACGGGAGGAAGTGAAACAAATGGAAATAGAATTGTGGAACCTGAAGGTAAGAGGTACGGACCTCACTGCCTATACTCAGCGTTTCCAAGAACTAGTTCTGTTGTGTACTGAGATGGTATCTACAAATGAGCGTTTACTAGAGCGCTACATTGAAGGACTACCTTTGAGTATCAATGGAAATGTGACATCAGGTCAGCCTGAAGACCTAAACAAGGGAATAGCTATGGCACAAATGTTGATGAATCAGGTGACACGAGAACTTGGAGTAAGTTCTAGAGAGAAAAGGAAATGGAGTGGTAATCACACCAACCTGACCGGTAATGTAAATACCAAAACCCCAATAAGCGACAGGAAGTTGCTAGAGTATTTCCTAATGGTCAAGGTGGATCGAAGAACTATTTTGGGAATTCACCATTGTGCGGAAAGTGTAATCATCACCACATTGGGCCATGTCCACCGAGCTGTCAAAACTGTGGTCTATTCGGACATAAGACTACAGAATGTAGAGCTCCATCTCGCCTTGCAAGCCAAAGAGGATCTGCAGCGCAGTCAGGTGAAGTTACATGTTATGGATGTGGTGAGAAGGGACACTTTAGGAGCAATTGTCCAAAATTTGGAAACCAAGTGCGTGGTACTCAGATACGGAGCACTCAGAATAATAACGTGAGACAGAATCAAGGGAATTCCAATGGGAACAATCGAACATCAAACAAAGGCGGAAATCCTGCACCTGGAAGAATCTACCACCTTGGTGCTGAGACAGCAGCACACGACAACAACGTTGTCACCGGTACGTTCTTAGTCAATAATAACTATGCCTCAGTATTATTTGATTCTTGTGCGGATAAAAGTTTTGTGTCGATTTCATTTAGTGAATGTCTAAATACTACCCCTAACTCTTTAGATTCAGAGTATATTGTTGAGTTAGCTGACGGAAAGCCAATTACCACGAACACTATTTTTAAAGCGTGTACCATAAAATTTCAAAACCACCCATTTCACATTGACCTACTCCCTGTCGAGTTAGGAAGTTTTGATGTTACTATTGGGATGGATTGGATGTCAAAACAACATGCCGAGATAGTCTTTCATGAGAAGTGCGCCCGAATTCATTCTGAAGATGGTGTGCTGATCATACAAGGCGAAGGTAGCAATACCCGAAATAGATCAAGGGTATAAATCATCTCATGTATTTGAACTCAACGATACATTGAGAAAGGATGGCCAGTATTCTTGGTTCAAGTGACTAAGAAAGAAGAGGATGAAACCCTAGAGAAACGGATCGAAGATGTACCAGTTGTTAGGGAATTCCCGGAAGTATTTCCTGAAGACTTACCCGGACTACCCCCGATGCGGCAAGTTGAATTTCACATTGAGCTAACACCTGGTGCTGCACCTGTTGCAAGAGCGCCATATCGGTTAGCACCTGTGGAGATGAAGGAATTAGCAGAAAAACTAAAGGAACTTTATGACAAGGAATTCATACGACCAAGTTCCTAACCTTGGGGAGCCCCGGTCCTATTTGTCAAAAAGAAGGATGGATCCTTTAGGATGTGTATCGATTATCGAGAGTTGAATAAGCTCACGGTAAAGAATCGGTATCCATTACCAAGAATTAACGATTTATTTGACCAACTCCCCAGATCAAGTATCTATTCCAAGATTGATCTACGGTCAGGTTATCATCAATTAAGGGTAAGAGAGGAAGACATTCCCAAAACAGCCTTCAGAACTCGTTATGGTCATTTCGAATTTCAAGTCATGCCATTTGGTTTAACAAACGTACCTGCGGTATTCATGGACCTCATGAACCGTGTGTGTAAACCATATTTAGACAAATTCGTGATTGTCTTTATCGACGACATACTTATCTACTCTCGTAGTCAGGAAGAGCACGAAGGACATTTGAGAATCATTCTGGAATTGCTGAGAAAAGAGGAGTTGTATGCAAAGTTTTCCAAGTGTGAATTCTGGATCAACACTGTGTAATTCCTTGGACATGTTGTTGATAGCAGTGGAATCCACGTGCATCCATCGAAGATTGATGCAGTTAAGAACTAGAGTACTCCTACCACACCATCGGAGATACGTCATTTTTTTAGGTCTAACTGGCTATTATAGAAGATTCATCGAAGGATTTTCTAGGATAGCTAAGCCTATGACGGAACTGACTAAAAAGAATAAGAAGTTTGAATGGGGAAAGGACCAAGAAGCAGCTTTCCAGCTATTGAAGCAAAAGCTATGTAATGCACCTATTCTAGCATTACCCGAAGGCAGTGACGACTTCGTGGTGTACTGCGATGCATCCATCCGAGGGTTTAGGAGCTGTCCTAATGCAAAGAAAGAAGGTTATTGCTTATGCTTCTAGACAATTGAAAGTTCACGAGAACAACTATACCACTCATGACTTGGAATTGGGAGCAGTGGTATTTGCCCTTAAAATTTGGAGACATTTTCTTTATGGGGCAAAATGCGTGGTATTTACCGACCACAAAATCTTGCAACTCATTTTGAACCAAAAGGAGCTTAACATGAGGCAACGAAGATGGATAAAATTACTAAGTGATTACGATTGTGAAATTCATTATCACCCAGGCAAGGCAAATGTTGTAGCTGATGCTTTGAGTCGGAAAGAAAGAATCAAGCCATTACGAGTAAAGTCCCTAGTTATGACTAATGGTTTGGATCTTCCATCTCAAATATATATGGCTCAACAAGAGGCAATGAAACCTGAACACCTCGAAGCTGAAGAAATTGGGGGAATGATAATGAAACTAGATGCTCGTGCTGATGGAACTTTATGTTTTCATGGTAGATGTTGGTTACCGCGATACGGTGAAGTTAGGTCTTTGGTTATGCATGAACCGCACAAATCAAAGTACTCTATTCACCCCGGATTTGACAATATGTACCATGACATGAAGTTACTATATTGGTGGCCAAACATGAAAGCCGACATTGCAACATATGTTGGTAAATGTTTGACTTGCGCCAAGGTAAAGGCTGAACATATGAAACCATCCGGTTTACTAGTTCAACCAGAGCTACCTGAATGGAAGTGGGAACGGATAACTATGGACTTCATCACCAAGCTACCCAAGACCTCCAAAGGATCCGATACAATTTGGGTTATAGTCGTCCGACTTACCAAATCAGCACATTTCTTGCCAATCAAGGAAACCGACAAGATGGAGACCTTAATGGGACTGTATCTGAAGGAGATAGTCTCGAAGCATGGTGTGCCAGTATCAATTATTTCTGACCACGATAGTCGCTTAACCTCAAGATTTTGGCAATCCCTACAAAAAGCTTTAGGTACGCAACTAGATATGAGTACAGCATATCATCCGCAGACTGATGGCCAGAGTGAGAGAACGATACAAACTCTGGAAGACATGTTAAGAGCTTGTGTGATTGACTTTGGAAATGCATGGGAGAAACACCTACCGTTGGCAGAATTCTCATACAATAATAGTTACCACACAAGTATCAAAGCTGCGCCTTTCGAAGCACTCTATGGGAGAAAGTGTCGTTCACCTATTTGTTGGGCGGAAGTGGGAGATGCCCAACTTACCGGACCCGATATTATTCACGAGACCACAAAGAAAATCTTCAAGATTAGGAATCGCATGCAAGCTGCACGAGACAGACAAAAGAGCTATGCTGACAAAAGAAGGAGACCACTTGAGTTTCAAGTTGGTGATATGGTTATGCTAAAGGTTGCACCTTGGAAAGGTGTAATACGTTTTGGAAAAAGAGGAAAGTTAAACCCCCGCTAAATTGGACCCTTTAAGATCATAGAAAGGATTGGTTCAGTAGCATATCGTTTGGAATTACCTCAGGAGCTAAGCAAAGTGCATAATGTGTTCCACATTTGTAACTTGAAGAAATGCTTAGCTGATGAATCCCTCGTCATTCCATTGGAGGAATTAGAACTCGATGATCAACTTAATTTCGTAGAAGAACCCGTTGAAATTATGGATCGAAGAGTTAAACAGTTAAGGCAAAGCCGTATACCTATCGTTAAAGTCCGCTGGAACGCACGTAGAGGGCCCGAGTTTACTTGGGAACGAGAAGATCAATTCAAAAATAAATACCCGCATTTATTCTCGACTTCACCATCACCAACAACTTCTTGATTTCAAGACGAAATCCTTCTAACCCGGGGTGACTCTGACAACCCGGAAAAATAGGTTCATTTTTTTTCCTTTTAATCATAGGATAATTATCGCACTTTATTAATATCACCGTTAAACTACAACAAGAGGTTATCTTATTTATAACAAGTGTGCTACCCCAACTAAATTGAAATAAGTTATTTTTTTTATAAGTCATATAAGCGTCAAAAACTGTTCATTTTAATAGTTAACTTAAATTATCAAAATCACCGCAAATTATTAATAGAAAGTTATATAAACGTTTTCAAATCACGATTTCTTCAAAACAATATATGATTGACTATAAAAAGTCTATAAATCATATATTTTTTCACATATAATTTATTTCAAAGTTTCAGTAAATTTACTGAGGTAATCGTATTTTATTTATTATTTAATTGTAAAATATCGTTTTTATGTCAAAATGATCACGGAAATATCAAAACTAACTTTATTCACTGGAAACTAATAACATTAATTTTTAAACCTAATATTTAATTATATGAACTTAATAAAATTATTAAATGACTAAAAATAAGCCCGTACTTAATTTTAAAGGCCCATAAACCCAAAATAAAACCCACTAATTATTCTTAAACCCAAGTTAGCCCAAGATTAACACTACTCCACATAAATTTCGTGGGTTGGTCTTATTAAATCCTTAGGCTGGTTTATTTCAACTACAAAATAGGATATATGCTTTAGATAAATAGAAAATAAACTTTAAAAATTATTTACACTTATCTACTTGCCAAAATAATGCACATATGGTTTCCTGGCATAATAATTCGACCCATAACAGCCACATCTCTTCCAACGAGTCTTTTTCTTATCCCTGAAAATCCTCTATGTCGACTGTTATTCAATCTATGGCTACAGTAATTAATTTCCAGCCATAACTCAAGATTTCCATGGATGATTGATTTATTGGTGATGTGTGTTCAAGAGTATTATAAATAGGCAGCAACTAACATGTCTTGAATCACCAAATCATCCTAAACAAATCAATCAAATCTTTTCTTTGTTCTTTGTTTGCTGCCGTAAACCGCCACCATCACACCATCATTCCCACCACCCCAAGAGCAGTCAAGGACTCCTAGAATCTCAGCAAGTGTGAAGAACCATAGACGAAACTCTAGCCAAAATCGATTTAGGGTTTTCTAAGAAACCCTAATTTTGATTTTCGATCCTTGTTGCTGCTGGTGTTCTTGTTACTTAGAAACACTATTTACATCATCTTGGTCTTCCAAGTAGTCCTAGTACAAATATTTAAGTCCTCCAAGTGTTCGTGTATGGGTTGTGCAAGCAAAAACCTAGCCGAGCTCTTTTTAGGGCTTTATAGGTCCGGTTTTGCTCAAACCACCAATCAATTCGTAAGATCTGATTTACATAGTACAAGTAACTTTTATTACATGTTAAACCCTGACCCAGTAATGCCTAAAGTTGAAAAATAACATGTAATTGGCTAAATGGTTAAAAACGAGCCCTAACGGGACGTACGGGTAAAAACCGTGCCCTAGTTTTGCTTATTTTGATTTTGAACTGATTTTTCGTGTTTAATACTATTAAATGATGTTAGTAATTATTTTATGTTAGTTAAATTCAGTAGGTAATGTTATTTGATCAAGTAGTAAAAGTAGCCGAAACTCTCGTTGCTAAACTAGCTTAAAAACGCCAAAACCTTTACTAAAAACCGACCATCTAATGTTGGTCACGAAATTTTTACTCTAAATATTCATATTTCATTTTTCATAAGTTTTCTAGTGCTTTTTGAATCAAGTAAAAAGACCTAAAAATGAATTAGTTATCACACTATCAATTTTATGATTTTGTGTGAAAATTTATAAAATCGCATGCATGTAAAATGGTAAACTTAAGATCACTTAGAATGTCACTAATATTAATTGTTTAATGAAATTTTAATATCATAATATAAATCAACCTCTGCAAAAATAATCATGGTAGAAGGATTAAAAATGAGTTAATAATTAATAAACAACTACTACACGTAAAAACTGACGTTTTAAAAAAAAGAATCTAATTACATTTTATAACTCATGAAATTGTTGTAAAATTTAATGCTAAACATATAAATTTTATATTTCATATTAATTTAGTAAATAATTACATGCTTTTATAATACTTAAAATGATTAAGAAATGAATACGAATACTAAAACCGTAAAACCTGAATTTTACTTATTAAGAACTATGTAAAATTTAATTGATAATTTGTTAGCAAAATTTAAACTTCTTTTACTGGAATTTATATCAACCTATCAACTATTTTATACAAACATGAAAATATAAATTTATACTAATTGATGAAACCATAGTTTAAAAAGATAAAACCTGACTCTTAATAATTAAATTAATTAATAGCCGAAAACGTTTATAAAACTTTAGTCGTTATTATTCCAACCTAAAGCACCAACTAAGAAAGGGTTTATACATGTACATTTATATATTACACGTGGTTTAAATGGATATTGTTCTTATTAGGTTACCGGTAAAATCCTACTTTGTCCCGCGACACTTTACTATCAACAAGGTGAGTTACTAGCCCCTCTCTATTTTAAAATGTTATCATCTTTTGGGGTGAGAACATTGCTTGATTTATAACGCGTGAACACAAGTGAACTATTCTTTACTAGTTGAATTATGTTCTGAAACAACACAAATGATAACTGCCCATGAATCATGAACCGTTAGTCACCTAGCTGGGTTACATCGAAGTGAGCGCGAATGCTATGGATAGATCTATCGGAGTTGACACTCCTATTTACTTTGAATCAGTCCGTTCAAGTACATACAGTTTCATTTGAAGACAATGGGTGACTTGAGTTAGTCACCTTCACGGGCACACACGAAGTCAGTTAGACTCGTTAACGCATCGGTGTCATGAGCTTAGATAGTAGTAAAGATAAACTAAGTGACTTTGTATGTGTTATATTGTCACAGGTGGATACGAATCTTGTGGTTTATTAAAATGATTTTATTGTTTTCATAAAACTCAAACCTAGGAACTCACCGACTTTGTGTTGACACTTTAGCAATGTGTTTCTCAGGTAATCAAAATGAAGGAGAAAACTGAAGTCTCATGCATTGAAGTCTTTTCAAGTCCAAACTCAGATCATTTGTACTGTTTCATAAGCTTTGTTTGATTTATGTGACCAGTTTCATGCTTCCGAAGTTTGTTAAAAACACTTATTTTAATTAATTCAAATGATCTATTTTCGAACGTCTCATATAGAGGTCGTTCTTTATCTCCTTGTGTTGTGATAATCATGAAGTCACCAACCCCTAAAGCTATGCTACTCTGATCCATTTTTGGGGGTGTGACAACTTCACATTCAATAAGAAAAAAAGTAGCACGTTTACTCACGGATAATTATGAAAATTGTTTAACAACGAATAATTAACTATATGGTAATTGATTTAGTGGTCGATTCATTAACATGATCGACTAGGTTGATTTGGTTGTTGAATTAGTGAATCGGCGACTCGATCGAGTTGACTCGATAGTCGAACACGTGACCCAACGACTCGATTGAGTTGACTCGGTAGTCGAATCAGTAAATCGATAATCCGATCGATTGACTCGGTGATTAAACCTGTGATCTGATGACTCGATCTGATTAACTTGATAATCGATCTTATGATCCAATGACTAGATGAAATTGACCGATAATTAAACGTGCGACCCTATGGTATTCAATTTTATAGTTCTGTATTAAAAAATGTTAAAACAATCACTCTAAAGAAAATGAGATAACTCTTTTACATATATACTCCATGATTCAAAGTTGACGTGAGCCATAAAATATTATTGTTAATGTTATGGTGATAGTTTGGTTACTAATTTACTATTTATCGTAGCTCAGGCTAAGCAAATCTAACCAAAAATTGAACTAAACTGAGCTGAGCCGAATCAAATGAAAGTGAACTAATAACTTTTAATTCGGTTGTTTTGTATATATTTATGGTTTCCGTTTTTGTTTTCTATGTTTGATTTGGTTTTCGAAACGAAGAAACGAAAATTGAAATATTGAAGAACTGAGAACATAACCGCGGTGTTGAAACTCGGTCTGAGTTGAGTCGGTTATGGTTCGATTCTCAGGTCATTTGCTCACCCTACTAAATATGTACACAGAATAGCAAAACAACACGAAGTAAATAATTTTTTTAATAATTATCACTGTTGATATGACCACTCTATATTTAAATAAATATTATTTATTTTTAATTGTGATTAGAGACTAACTTATATATATTTGTACAATCATGAAAATTAAGATATTATTATTAATATTTATAATTTGTATTCATAGACAATTTAAGATGTATGTTACAACGTAATCAAGTCTTAAATTTAACAGTTAAAGTGAAGCTTTTACGATTTTAACACGTAACTTAAAATGATATAAACTCTAAAATTATTTTTATATTATATTTTATATATCGAGTTTATGAAAAACGTATTACACAATAAATAAATAAAGTTTGAAAATTTATCACTGGATGTGGCTATGTTAGGCAAAGAGCGGTGAGCGGTGAAAAAGAAAATTTTGATTTTTAATGTTTGTTTGGAAAAAGAAGCGGCGAGCGTTATGATTTTTTTAGTCGTTTGGCAAAGGAGCGGTGAGCAGTGCTATTTTTTAGGAATGCTAGTTTTTCAATGTTTCCTTTAACGAGCGGTGACAAATGAGCGGTGAACAAATGAGCGGTGAGTTATGACATCTACTACTCATAGCCACTGTTCACTGCTCCTGCTCATAACTACTGCTTCTGCTCACAGCTACTGCTCGCAGCTACTGCTCATTTCAACAAACACACCCGTAATCTTCTTCACTTTTTTTTAAAAGTTATCGAAGTTGAATTTAAAAAACTCGCCACACTTTACGTTTGAATGCGCTTTTTCAAGCCTCATCTCACGGCGCGCTTAGAGTTGACACATTGGTGTATTTCGTAATGTATAATTCATTCCTTGCGTCTTAATGATGTTTTGGCGCCATCATTGGTGTATTTCGTAATGTATAAGTCACACTTTACGTGACCTGAACTCGAATTGACTTAAGTGAACTCGACTTGAACTCGACCAACTCGAGTTCAAATCGAGTCAGCTTCAAGTATCATTTTTAGTCTCGGTCCAACTTTGATGAGACTTAAATTAGTCTAAGCAAGACTACGTCGACCAGTCTAAGACCTCTGACAAACACATCTAAGATATAATGGCAAAATATATTTTAAACTATGATATTTTTTAAGTTAGTGGAACAAAATAAAATAGATTATTAACTATTAATAAAAAAACGAATATAAAAAATGAACAAACATGAAAAAAAAGCTATGAGAAGATGTTAACATAAAAACAATACTGCATTATACTCCAACGATTCCTAGACCCGTCTTCTTTTGTCACATCTTTTTTCCTAGTTTTAACTTATTTCGTCCAATTTTTATTTTTCATTTTTTTATTTTATAATTTTTTAAATTAACTGTTTATTATTAAAAATAGATAAAAAATGTTAATTAGATTTAATATATTACATTTATTTAAATTTAATATTACAAGATAGAAAAAATACTTTAATTAATTAACTAAAAATTAAACAATTATTTTATCAAAAAGTAAAAAATATAAAGTTGTAATAAATTCACTTTTTTTTTAAATGTATGTTTATTGTCGGGGGACAACAATATTTGGTTGGAGCTGGTAGTATTAGCCATTTGGACTGTTAGTATTACTAATTAATCTCTCCGTTCTAATATTATTATTCACGTTTTCTTTTTGAGTGTCCTAATATATTTTTTAACTATTAGTAAAGAAAAGAAAAGTGTGATCAAGTTTACTGTTAGAAAATATTGTTTGCAAAATAACTTTTGACCAACTTTGGACATAATTATGTATATGTATGTATCATATATGTAAAACCCGTATTTAAAATCCCCGAATATTAAATACGCAGCCTCAGTTTAGATAATTTATTACCACAAACTAATTATTCAGAAAATAATTATTAATGTCAGAAAATATTACGTAAGTATTTATTCAGGAAAATAAATAATACGTTCAGAGTTTCAGCACGGGAAATTTATTCACGAAGGTTAATCACGATCATGACGTAAATAATTATAACAAAAAATTACAAGTATACTAGTGTTTGTCTTTGGGCTGCCGACTAGAAACAAGAACAAGGAAGAATGGGTTGTAGGCCCAGTCCGATTTTTTTAAAAAAAATCACCAGGGGGAAATAAACACAGGTTTTCATCCATTTTACATTTCATAAAAAAATTAGGGTTGTGGTCCCTTGAACCTGCCGACACAAAAAGACAAAAAAGAAGAGTCGTTGTTTCCTTTGTCTTTTCCAGCCGACGAACCAACAACAAGAAACATAAATCATGCGCGAATGTAATTCAAAGGATCGAGATTTGATGTCGTTTGATTTTTGTTTTCTCTTTTCACGCAAACCAAGGTAAACCCAATCACATTTTTTCCTTCTTTTGTTTGTTTATTCACGATCCAAACAGGGTGTCGGGTTTTGGTTGAATCAAGGAAACCGAGACTGTTAGAAATACGTTTTTACGTATATTAGAAGTATCGGTCACTCCACAATATTATTAATGTTGTAATAGCTCGTAGTTAGTGTGTGCTTATTAAGTTAAGTAAGAAACCGACCCATGGGCTTGTCATGGGTCTGCCCAAGCCCAAATAATGGCCTTGGATATAAATACCCCTTTCCACCATGGAAAGGGGTTGGTTGTTGACATTCTATTTTCTCATTTGAATAAAATACACATAGTTTCTCTCTCACTTTCTCTCTCTAGTTTCTCTCTCTAGAAATCTTCAACCCACTTCATAGATTCATAGGTTATCAATATTCTACAGAGACCAACAGTCTCGGTGTGTTGCTCGCTGCCAGCCGTGACCACAGCAGGTCGACTTGGCGTCTCCCTTGGCCAGCCGAGGGACAGGAAACCCCAATCGGGGTGATTATTTTGTTAAGGGGGGTCGGGTTAGTGCGTAACCGAGACGTAACAGTCTCGGTGTGTATTCTTTTGGCAAACCACGACCCAAATAAGGGCCAGTGGTGGTCTGGGTGTTCTCGACAGCAGGCTGAAAACCAAACAGGGGTGTTTGGGTTAACGGTTAGTAAAGGGGTGTTTGGGATTATAAGCAGGAAACACTAACAGTGGGAACGTAATATTAACAGTGGGAATTGTTTACAAACAGTGGGAAATTTATACAAACAGTGGGAACCGTTAAAAAATGAAAACAGTGGGAATTATATATACAAAAACAGTGAACTATATGAACATTAGGGGGATCACGTAAAGGGTCGGTTTGGTTAAACCGAGACGTGGGTGTCTCGGGAAAGTTTTAGCACGGGTTTTCGAGATAGCTAGTAATTATAAACGCGAGGAAATTATTTATAATAGTTAAATCATTTTACAAGGAGTTTGATAAAAGATTAATTAAATAGTTAATTTTATTAATTTATTTAGTAAAATTAAATCGATATTGTTTTACCTTGTTATTATTTTTAAAACGTGTGATTTAATTAATACTTTCAAAAGAAACAAATTTGTAAATCTTTCTAAATTTAGAAACTTTCTATTTAAAGCTATTTAAAGCAGGTTACTATTTATAGTCATATTATTTTATTGGCATAGATATTACACAGTAATCAGGAACACATAATATATTTAATCTGCAATGTTTTCGAACAGTAAGAACTTACTAGATTATATACGATCAGTATTTCAAGAATAAATTTAATCCAACGAAAACAGTAAGATCAGTAAAATAAATAAACATCAGTCAACTTATTTTCGCGTACGTTATTTATGTAGTATCCGTGAAGTCGGAGTCGATCCTGCAGCTTTCATTCTTATTTCATTATTGGACACGAGGTACGGATTTTTCGTCCTTTCAGTAAGGACTTTCCCTCTATACATGATTAGGATTTCCCGTCTGCAGCCAAATGTTTTCCCCAGTACATGTGATAAATTATCAGAAATTATTTAAATAACTAAGATATTGCCTGAGCATTATATACAAGCATGACCAGTTTATGTACTAGTTACGGAGGTACCGTAACCATGGCACTAGAGGCACCGGTGTCGTGACTCACATGCAGGAGAGTGATATCCTGCATCGTCCCACTCAGCTCAGTTTGGCCATTTTATCAGTATTTTTAGTGGAGCGTATGGATGCATCCTAGGCTTATCAGTTTACAGTTTATCAAGTGAATGTGGTGTGTGTCCTACATCCTTCACATTGGAGCTGATCCCTCCACCCAGCACAGTATTTAGAGGTCACCCCTCTACAGCACAGTATTTAGAGGTCACCCCTCTACAGCATGACGAGGTCACCCCTCCAGTTATTCATGAACCGTTGTTAAAACACATGACCTATATAAGCTCTGGCAAGTAAAATACAGTAAATGCATGTTTTCAGATTTAACAGATAACAGTTCAGCTTTATTATTTATAAATCAGACTTTACAGATTATACACAGATTTCCGCTGCAACTTTACTTATCGGTCTTACAGCTCCAGTATTTTATCATCTGTTTCATTTCAGTAATTCCTTATCATGCTTTTTATCCGTTCACTGAGCGTTATGCTCAGCCGTAGTTCTTTCATGTTCTAACGGCAGGTACACCAGGACGCTCTTAGGATTCTGATAGCATGTGCATTGAATGGAAGCTATCTGGACTTCTTACTTTATGCACTTCTTACATTATTCTACTGATTTGGACATTGTTTAGTCTTTTCCTTCAGTGTTTTACTTTTCATGTTTTGAGCTTATGTTTGGATTACCGATGTTTGATTCCGGTAACTCCTTTATGGTCAGTTAATGTTTTAGGACATTTACCTTATGCTTTGATGACACGCCATAAATACACGTAACGGTCCACTTATCAAAGTGGGGTGTTACAGTTATGGTATCAGAGAGCAAGGTTCGACCTATAGGCTCTAAAACTTGACCTGTGACTAGTGGGTAGTCACCAGGAACTTCGTAGATTTTGGCGTTGTTATCTTCATGTTTCTCATACATTTATCAGTCAGTTTTCTTCATTTATCAGACGGTTTTCTTAAAGATTTTGACTAAGTAAAACGTTAGTACAGGACTTGCCATACTTGGTCGCATGTGCTTTTTAGCGAATTTCCGTTTTGGTGAACTGACCATAGGCGTTCACCCTTGCCCGTTCATTTTTATATATATATGAACTGGCCATAGGCCTTCATCCTTACTCATGCGAGATTCATCTTTTCAGTCGAATATTACTTGGTGAACCGACCCAAAAACGTTCACTATTTCTCAGATCAAATTTTTACGCTATTTAGTCGAATGATGTTTTGTGAACCGATCCACAGTTGTTCACCTTTGTCATGTCAGGACATTTCATAAAATTTGACAAGTATGGATTGCACTACAGCCAACCATATTTAGTCCCAGATTATAAATTTCTATACTTGGCAGTTCTAATAAAAGTTTGACAAATATGGATCGAACCAGAATCGCCCATACTTAGTCACATGTTTTCTTCCTTGGATTCTATGGATTGAACCATAGCCATCCACATCAGTTGATATTAAACCTCAGTTGATTAGACTTTTTATGTTCTTTGTAACAGTTAAATTTTCATACCCTCACGTTGATGACGTCTTCATGCTGATTCAGTTTCATGTCTACTTACGAGGGTTTTATGTTCAGCAGAATGATAATGTTTCATGCTAATATACAGAAGGATTACAGTAAGTGCCCGTTTCACGATAAATCATGTTTGGTCTTCAACAGTCATGTCTTTATGCTGACCATTGTTGAAATTCCGTTTAATCATATTCTTGAACCTCTATACAACCAGCATTAAGTCTACGCAGGAATTACCAGGCTATCATGTTACTCATTTCAGTTCAGTTACTACCGTCCAAATCAATTTATTTCTTTGATCATGTCAGACAATTGACACCAGTATCGATCATCCCATAAAATTTCCACCAGTGCCATATACAGTATTCCATACGTACCCCATGTACAGTGTCTCAGATATGCTCCATGTGCAGTATTCATTTTTTACTTCATGTACAGTAGTCCAGGTGTACTCCAGGTACCCTACTCCATGGATATTGCTAATCAATTCTCAATAATCGTAGGCATTTCCACTTGTCAATATTCTACCAGGTGCTGATGTTGCTCGTGAGTTGAAGATTTTACCAGATGCTGATGCTGCTAACACTTTGAAGACCTCACAATTGCTGATGCTGCTGATACTTTGGAGATTTCTCAAGATGCTGATGCTGATGCTGTTTATACTATAAAGACTCAACAGAGCAAGGACGAAAACTAAAAATTTGAAATTTCTGACAAGAATAAATTTCAACCATCAAGACACTACCATTCTATTCCATGCCTTACTTCCTCAGTTAGCTGTCACACGTTACTCAGCTAATCTTTCAGTCGGAATGGTGAGAACCAGTAACCATCCGGCCACTCAACATAAATAGTTACTTGAATCATGGTCATGATAATGACCGTCATTAAATTGACAAACAAGGCAGTGGTGACAACCACCGTGCTAATAATTAACTAGTCAGTAACCATCGGAACTCCGGAACGGACGTGACAAGAAATATAGAGGTCAGCAGTCTAACCGGTCCGCCAACCCTAGCAGTTACCAAAATTTTCAGCCTTGTTCAGTTTCACCTACTAAAACACATGTTAAGACATCAGTCAAGACACAGACCTCAGGTACCCTTTCTGAAGACATTTTTCAGGACACCAGTCATGGTACATGTCATAAGAGTGTCGTCTCTAGGTACGAGTCAAGACTCATAACTTCAGTATATCTCCTAAACCAGACCCTCAGAAATTTAGGGTACCCTCCAAGGGAGTATACCCGTTTTGTCATGCCATGCATAAATCAAACCATTAAAGACTCAGTCACCACCACAGGAGTATTGTCCAGATTAGACATGCAGTGTTCGTTTCGTGAAGTTACTGGCTATATAAATTCAGTAAAATCTACCACGTCTACTTCACATATTCATATGTCAGCATCATCTTAAATCAGGCATTATCTACCCTCAGCCAGAAAAGACTCCACAGTACAACCCATGGTTATTAAAGTTATCCTTTCAGTTAACGACGAGATCCGTCTTTGTAGAATATTGATAACCTATGAATCTATGAAGTGGGTTGAAGATTTCTAGAGAGAGAAACTAGTGAGAGAAAGTGAGAGAGAAACTATGTGTTTTTATTAAATGAAAAGTGTAGAAAACATCAACAACCAACCCCTTTCCATGGTGGAAAGGGGTATTTATATCCAAGGCCACTATTTGGGCTTGGGCCGACCCATGACAAGCCCATGGGTCGGTTTCTTACTTAACTTAATAAGTAACATTAACTACGAGCTATTACAACATAAATAATATTGTGGAGTGACCGATACTTCTAATATACGTAAAAACGTATTTCTAACAATCTCCCCCTAAGGGAGGTCACTCCATGTTACAAAGTTCTAAACCTAGCATACTATACTAAGTCTTCGTTCGTCAGCTCGTAGTCTTTTCTTCTTTCTTTTTTGTTGTGAATATGTTTATTTGATCTTTTAAGCTTTGGCTTGAGAGCATTGTTCTTTTGACCAATCACGTGCGATCTTTGCCTTCTTGTGAATCTTGCCTCCTCGTGACTCCATGTTCCACACACTTATGTATTTTTGTTGAATTCTCGAAAGCTTCAGAGTTTGGTACAGCGGAAGACTTCATTTTGCACTTTCTTGAATTTTGCTGAACTTTGATGCAAAAAAACATAAGCATGTGGGAACGTCTTCAACAGGTACACCGCAACGCCACCGTCTTCAACTGGTACACAGCAACGCCACCGTCTTCAACAGTTACACAGCAACGCCACCGTCTTTAACAGGTACACAGCAACGACACGAATAAAATGGCTTTGACATTTTATTCTAATTCGGTAGCATTTTACCTCCGGTCGGTGAAGACCGTTGGACGATATTAGATATCGTACCCGTGACGGATAGTTTCAATCAAGTAACTTCCTGACAGGATTTCGCGGGTAAACCCGTTCTCTTTATTCGACCGTCCAAAGCTGACTGTGAACATAAAGAGTGAATCACTTGGATAAATTATCCTTGTGATTTGAAGCCGTCAATTCATGAAACCTAGAACAAGTGAATTTCAATTAAGATTTTCACCATCTTTGCTTTCTAGTTATCACGAGCTCAATTCATAAAGAATCTTGCACGTCACCTACCAAGTGCTGTTTGATGTTAACACTAGAAGGATTTCCACTCGTCACTGTGATCAATCAAGAGTCACTCTGAGTGTTCTGGCAAGATCATATGATAATGCGTAGAGGCCTGGAACGAGTTTAAGTTCAATTAAGAATTAAACCACTGTTTCTTTCCAGTTTTTCACAAGATTGGTTCTAAAAGAACCGCACGTGTAACCTACCATGAGCTTGTTTGATGTTGGCTCAAGCAGGATTTCCATCTTCATTGTAGTACTTGCGTATTACTCGGATGTTCTGGCAATATTACAAGAATACTGCGTAGGACTCATAAAAAATCTCTTACTTTTCACAGTGTGTGAGAAAGCAAGGAATAAATGGAAAGTGTCCTAATGAGACTTTTGATGATCTCTTGGCTCTAGACTCGATAGTGCGTTTTGATTTAGTGAGCGATGGCTGGAGAGGAGTGCCACCTTTTCAATATCAGTCTATTCGGAGTGAATAAACCAATAGATAACGTGTTGATCTCCGTGTGATTAAAACAAATACCTTTTGAGAGATATTTGAGTTAGCTGGGAAGGGTTGTGCATTGCATCACTGGGTCCATGATGTCTTTCTTCAATATCAAGAATCATTAACAAAAATGATCTCAATAGCATATGTATTGACCCGGTTTCTGCCTAAAGTTGTAAGGAGGGCTTCTTTCTTTACACCCTTTATCTTTACATTTCTTTTTCATTCTTCAACCCCTTCAGTACTTACCAATACATCATCATTGGACTTCTAATTCTATCTAGGACTTCTAATTCTATCTAGGGAATCGTCCTTGGGAAGATTCCATCAGCTCTGATGAATCATTGGACTAAACCTATTCCTACCACCCTTTTGTCACCACATCGTCGTGAATTAAGCGTGTTTTGGGAAGGTATAGCCACCATGAAAAATCCTTGAAAATCACTTAAGGTACTTGTGATATTGAAATCAAAAGTTTTGTACCTTAGGTGTTTTGATCATCAAAAACGCTCCCCCTTAACACGTGCTTTACACATATTAAGTTGGTTTATCGTTAAGTCTTTTTCATCTTTTAGCCAAGTATCATTTAAGTCTCCTTAATCCCATTTTCTCCCCTTATCCAAAATGTTAACCATTAATATTTGGGATATTGAATGGATTAACCGGTCTTTGGGTAAAAATGAAATCGATCTTTGGCCATAGAACATGTTAATGCTCCCCCTTAAATTAATAAGGGATAGTTGTAGTGCTTTAGTATGATATATTTTGAAAGATTTAGAATCTCGTGAGAAATTCTTGAAAAATTATCATACCTTATCACTACATCAAGCCGTAAAAGCACAATATTCACAAATTTACATATTCACAATTAAAAACCAATATAAAGTGGACCTGAAATGTACGACCCATTAGATGGATCATTGCAGTAACTTGTGGTGCACTCCATATGGTCTACCACCAACGAACCTTTCTAAGCTCCTCATCAATCTACGTTCCCGGAGCTTTTGATCAATCTTCTTAATCACATACTTTGCCGTTTGCCGATAACCCGGATGCCAGTCCTCAGTCATCTCTGGTAAAGACCCACCAGAATTAAGATGCTCCAATTTTCCTCTGACGTAAATGAGAGTCCCATCACTGTACTTATAAAGCTCTCCTACCCTCATAAACTTCATTATCCCACGACTGTTCAAGTAGAAAATCCCGTAATTCGGAACATAAATCCCGGTATAGGGACATCTTGTGACATGTTGAGGTAGAACTTGGTTCAATGGACGGGTGAGGTTAAGCTTCCTTTGGTAGCTTTCGACTCCCAACTGGAGATCTTCAACTCGTTTCTTGATAACAACGCTTCGTGTGAACATACGAAGTGCTGTATTCAAGGCAATGATGTCTTCACGAGCAATATGGGTGAGTTGATCCCGGGTCATCATAAGCAACATGTCTTCGATATCCTCAAGGCGAATGATAGAAAAATCTCCCTGCTGGATTGTGTATTCTCTGTTATCCTCCCTTTTTAGACGAATCTCCGTCACATGATAATAGCCATTCTTGGCTTCAGTTTTCAACCCTAAGATACTGGAGATGCGAATATCGGATCTGACACGACTTCCTGAATTTGCTAAGCAGCAACCTCTATACGCCCTTCGGACTCGCTCGTCCCAATGTGATGTACCTATAACAGCATACATATCATAATTATGATTTACCTTTGGGACCCAGAGTCGGTTTACCTTTTCCTCGATATAGGGTATTGTCCCCCAATTAGCGGCTTTCAGCAAGGTCAGAGAGGTTGCATACTTGGATGACCCCTTCAGAAGATACTCAAGATCATAGGTGACAAAGAAGTCAAGAGAAATTTGATTATCTTGAGAGGGATCAAGTGGAGGTGGAGCTCTTTCTGATTCATGGAGGCCTGGCCTTTGAACGGTGTTAAGAGCTTTCAGTACCTCGTCAGCATAATATTCGTACTCCATGCGGCTTAACCTGGTTTTGGCGTGAATTCTCTTATCCTTTAACGCTCTCTTCACCAAAGACGGAGTGACCGAAGATTTATACTCATGAGCTAGAAATGCACACAAGTCTATCGGACTACGGATACGGAGATATAGAACATCTCTGTCAGCGTCTGTGATCGGATCATATTTAGCAGCTGCCGTGATCCAAGCTTGTGGCGGTGCAGTCTCGTCAATCTCCAATGTGTCTGCCCAGTCCCGTGTGCTTGACTCGGGAATAGTAGATTGTGGTTCTCGTTGCAGAGGAGTAGAAACGTGAACATCTGCTGGTTCTGATTCAGGCATCTCGGCGGTGTCACGAACAGGTGAGTGTTGTGCAAACTCAGGTTCAGTAACTGATTCTGCAATCACAGGAGCAACAACAGAACTAGCAGGATTAGTGGTAACAGGTATAGAAATAGCAACAGATGTACCAGGAATCGATGACGCCGTAGTAGCATTCACATCATGGCGCCACTTGGATCGTCTTGATTCCGTTGAGGTGGATTTTTCTTTTTCCGTAGCATCTTTCTTAGACTTGGTACCAGACTTAGATGGTTTCTTTGTGCTGGCAACCTTATCCCCCGTTTCAGGCTGTTTACCATCAT
The DNA here is from genome assembly GCA_025667525.1 of Glebionis coronaria. Lineage (NCBI taxonomy): Eukaryota > Viridiplantae > Streptophyta > Magnoliopsida > Asterales > Asteraceae > Glebionis > Glebionis coronaria. The sequence continues at coordinate 555,469,265 of CM046879.1, forward strand.
CATCCTCATCGCTATCCTCATTGCTTCCCTTAGCACTCTCCTCATTACCATCACCACCATCATCACCATCATCATCATCATCATCCTCATCATCATCACCATCATCGTCACCATCATCATCATCTTCTTCTTCTTCTTCTTCTTCGTCTTCTTCACCGTCACCCTCTTCTTGTTCACTATCATCCTTTTCCTCCTCAGGCAGAATGTGGTAAGGTACCACACTTCCAAACATTTTAAATAACCGATCATCCTCCATGATAGCGTCATTGAGTGATTTGTAGAGAGCCCGTTGAACTTTAGACTTAAAAAAAGATCCAACTTCCCTCATACGAGCTTTAAGGATCTTCTTTAATTCAAAATCCGTCAAGTCATATGCAATTTTGTAGGCGGATTGAGAAGGATTGGATGACTTGATCATCAAGTTATCAGCCGCGAGTGTCTTCAACTCATCACGCAGTTTTGGCATAAGGGATTCAACGGATTCTTTCACTCTCTCCTCAATAGAAGCTTCAAGAGTTTCTTTCTGCTCCTTGTAGTTATCCTTAATAGCTCGAAGTCTCGTAAGTCGTGCTTCATACCTATCAGCTTCAGCCTTTTTGACCTGAGCAAGTTCTTCTGCATGAGCTTTACGTGTCAACTCCATCTCTGCAGTGAACTTGGCTAGCATCTCTTCTTGGGCTTTCTTGGATGCCTCTTCACTTTGAACTCGTCTAAGTAGTTCTTCTCGAAGATTATTCATCTCTTGTCTTTGACTGTCCGTATGTTTATCCAACAATTCCGTCATTATAAATGCAGCCATTGAAGATGATGCAGAGCTACTCTTGGTTGGTTGAAGAGGCTCGGCTGTGACTACAGTACTGAGGATGGGAGTTATTGGAGGTGGAAGGAATGGTGTTGGCACCGGTCGGGTTGGTAAGGGCTGGATTGGTGGAGGTTGAGTTACGAGAGGCTGGGTAGGTACCATGAATGTAGGAGCACCGGTCTCCTTCTCAACACTTGCTGAAACAGCAATGGATGTCTCCTTCGAAGTAGAATACCGTTCGGGTGATCCAAACTCATCAACATCATCTGGCTCCTCGTACTCTTCTTCAATATCTTTCTGTGCACCCGAACCACTACCGCCCGTTTCTCTCCTACTCTTTTCGATAGCCATCTTCATTAACTTTTTCTCAGTCTTTCGAGTTTGCTCAGGAGTAAGATCGTCATCAATATCTTCTTCATCGCGAATAACAAACTTGTCAGCCGTGCTCTTACCCTTCTTAGCTACTTTGTCTTTTTGGCTTTGGGTTCAGGTAAAGTTGTTTGCTTGCATTAACCTTTGCTCTTAACCGTGGTAGATGAGTCTTCACCTGCTTGAATGCTTGCTCGTTGATTCTCAATTTCTTGTAGCAAGTTCTTGTAATCAGCAGATGCGATAATCTCATCTGTCAGGAGATGACCGGGAATGGGACCAGGGATAATAATATTGGAATGAGTTTCTTGCCTTAAGTCCACCAAATCATCAGCATCCATTGTGTGGTGACGGCTACCTGCACGCTTATCAATAGATGCATCGTTTTCCATAAAGTAATGTATGATCAGCTTAATAAACCTAGGGTACTGGTAACCTTTAACCTTACCCTTCGTGTTTGTGAAGAGTTGAAAGGTAAACTCTTCCCACAGCAATGATGCATAATCAATACCCATACCTTTGAACATACCATAAAACATCTTGATGATTGGCGGACGAACAGCATCAAACCCAGTTGTTTTGGGTGTGAGACATCGGCTGAGAATACCAAAAATTGCTCTCCAAGGTTGACCCACTTTGGCTGTGGTAAACTCGGACACTATTCGTATGTCTGCACATCCAATGTCAGTGAACATCTCCATGAGCTGGTTCTTGGTAGGGTTCGCTGAGTATGATAATCCTTTGGGTGCCTCCCGAAAACCAAAGATCTTGCGAAAGTCTGACACTGTGAGAGTTTGTTGCTTGTTGTCCAAGAGGAATGTGATCTTATTGGACGTCTTCTCCTTGGTTGCCCAAAATTCGTACATGTAGTCGAAGGGTACCGAAGCACTTTTCCTTAGCGCATTCTTGAAGCGAGAATTGTCAAGAATGGCTGAACCTACCTTGAATCCATTGTGAGTAGAATGAGAGACCTCCTTCAACCGGTAGTTGTTTGGAATGAACTTGAGGGTTTTAGCCTCGGCAATGGCTACTGCTCTAGATTCTTGGATTTGTTGCACGGTTGGGTTAGTCATTGTTTCTGCTTAAGAATAAAACACAAAAGTTGATACATACAGATATGGATATCATGATGAGTTTATACCTAAGCATTATACAAAAGACATAATCCCTTAGACTGTTAGGACACTCAAACATCCTTCATTAGAATAAACATTTAATTCTGAATAAACCTCAATCCGGAATAAACAACATGCGTACCCGGAATAATTATCCTATGTGGAATAACATGCCTACCCGGAATGATTATCCTATGCGGAATAATCACCCTATGCGGAATAAACAGCCTATGCGGAATAAACATGCCTGCCCGGAATATTCATTCTATGCGGAATATTCAGCCTACCCGGAATAATCATTCTATGCGGAATATTCTGTCTACCCGGAATAATTATCCTATGCGGAATAATCACTCTTACCCGGAATAATCTTCCTATGCGGAATATTCAGCCTACCCGGAATAATTATTCTATGCGGAATATTCTGTCTACCCGGAATAATTCTTCTATGCGGAATAAATGTCTACCCGGAATAAACATCCTATGCGGAATAAATGTCTACCCGGAATAATTCTTCTATGCGGAATAAATGTCTACCCGGAATAAACCTCTACCCGGAATAATTATTCTATGCGGAATAAAACATCTACCTGGAATAACTTCTTCTATGCGGAATAAACAGCTTATGCGGAATGTTTTTGGCTGTTTATTCGGAATGACTTAAATGATCTTTCAATTAAGCGCGAATGTTTGTTTTAAGCGTTCTAAAGGCCATCTATCTTAGTTTTGTTCTATTCCGAGTGAAACCCAGGCAAAACCCCCAAATCACATAACCCTAATTAAGCAGAAACCCTAGTTTGATTTATCTTAATTAAAATGAGTTAATTGATTTGATTTAAAGGGAAAATTCCACAAATTAACTGACGATTATACCTTAAGAGTGAATGAGAAGGATTATCTTGAGTAAAACAGAGATGTTTGATAGCTTCAAGTGTGTGTTTGTGTGTTTGTTAATGGCGGGGAAGAAAACAGATGAAAGAAAGAAAGTGAAACGGGGGGGGGGGGGGGGGGGGGGTTATTTGACTTGGGTCAAATTTTAACAAGTTTGACTCATTGTCATTTTTCACCCCTCATCTTTTCCTTTTTTTTCTTTAATCATAATTCTTTGCTTTTCTTTTTGTTTCAAGTCGTTAAATTCCCGAATCTTAGTTACTTTAACCTATTTAACAAACACAAAGCTTAACTATTCATGACAAGCTTACAAACAACTACAAGATGAAGCCAAAGCAGTCCAACCATTAACCATTAAGCTAATTAATTTTCCTCGAAAACTTTTTGAAGACTTTTTTTGATGACGAAGACGATTTAACATTTTCTCCCCCTTAAACGATGACCCGTTTTCTATTTAAAGATCTGTAGTCATTGTTTAACGAGGCACATAATGATGAAAACATTTCCAATTAATGTCTTGAAAAGATTGATTCGTGGTGGCAATAAGATTTCTCTTATGTTGACAAATTAATGCACTGAGACGTACACTAACTCGTGTTAGACCAAGTTGTAAAGTAAACTTGATCCCTTTGCATGATTTGGCTTGTAAATCATGCCCGAGAAAATTAATTCCCGTTGTGAGCCAACGTTTTCCAAGGAAATACGTGACTTTAATGCGAAAACCGGGTTGTAGTCTGAAATAACTACAAGCCATGATGGGCATGTTTTAAAAATGTACAACTTTTATACGGACTCTATTTATGGCGCCGTGTCAATATTGATCGACATTTCTAAAGCCGTAAATATTACCGTACTAAAAGACATGCCCGATTTAAAGAAATGAAAAATATTTTTTGGTTTTTCTTGATTTTATAATTTTTATGGTTTTTATAAGTTTTATATTTTTATGGTTTTTCTTGGTTTTATATTTTTGTATTTTTCTTTTGTGGTTTAAATATATACAATAATATACATGATCACGAACAAAGGATACGCCTGAATAGTTTACCACTACTATTCAGCTGATTCTTCTGCCAATTCTTTGAGAGTAGCTGGAGAGAATGATTTCATGCCAAGCTTGTCGATCAAAAACTCGATTCGTCCTCGATCTAAGGCTTTGGTGAACATATCTGCCAGCTGATACTCAGTAGTGACAAAATACAGCTCGATCACTCCGTTCTCCACCTGCTCTTTAATGAAATGGTAGCGAATGTCTATGTGCTTGGCCCGGGAGTGTTGAACGTAGTTGCAGCAAAGGGAAATGGCGCTCTTGTTGTCACAATACATCGGGATTTTGTTGAATCCCAAACCGTAGTCAGTTAATTGTGATCTCATCCAAAGGACTTGAGCACAACAACCGGACATGGCGATGTATTCAGCCTCCGTGCTAGAAATTGCAGCGCTTTTCTGCCTTTTTGAAGACCAACTGATCAATCTATCTCCAAGGAGTTGCACAGATCCAGAAGTGCTACGCCTCGTGTCTTGACACCCAGCATGATCGGCATCTTCGTATGATATTAAAGCAATAGAGGAATCTTTCGGATACCATAGACCACGATGAAGTGTTCCTTTGAGATACCGAAAGATCCTTTTAACAACATGTAGGTGCTTTTCGGTAGGCCGAGCCTGATACCGGGCACACATGCATACGGCAAATTGCAAATCAGGCCTACTAGCAGTCAGATAGAGAAGGGTGCCGATCATCCCACGGTAAAGTTTTGGATCGACAATAGTCCCATTCCTATCTTCATCTAACTTGGATTTCTCCACCATTGGAGTGTCCACGGGGTCACAATTTTCAAAGTTATATTTCTTTAAAGATTCTAGAGCATATTTGGATTGATTAATAAAGATGCCTCTGGGATTCTGAGAAATCTGTAATCCTAAGAAAAATGAATTTTTTCCCATCATTGACATCTGAAAGCGTGTGGACATTATCTTCTCAAAGCGTTTAGACAATTCTATGTTAGAGGCAGCAAATATTATATCATCAACATAAATTTGTACCAGAATCATGTCGTTGTCCTCCTTGAGAGTGAATAGAGTGGGGTCCACCTTGCCTTTGGAGAAGCCTTCCGAGATGAGATATGTTGAAAGGAGATCATACCACGCGCGTGGAGCTTGTTTCAACCCATAGAGAGCCTTCTTAAGCTTGTACACATGATTAGGAAACTCCGTGCTAACGAACCCATCCGGCTGACTAACATAGACTTTTTCCCTTAGTTCACCATTCAAAAATGCCGTCTTCACATCCATTTGATAGACGATCATGTTCATATGAGCAGCATACGCAAGGAATAGCCTAATTGCCTCCAATCTGGCAACAGGAGCAAAAGATTCTTCGAAGTCGATACCCAAGGCTTGTTTGTATCCTCTAGCAACCAATCTAGCCTTATTCTTCAAGACTGCACCCATCTCATCAAGTTTAACCTTATAAACCCACAACAAAGTAAGGATGTTAACCTTGTCAGGGAGAGGAACTAATTCCCATACTTCAAGTCTTTGAAATTCATTTAGTTCCTCTTGCATGGCTTCAATCCAAGATGATTGAGTCATAGCATGTTGCCAGTTTTTAGGTTCAACTTCGGAGAGAAATGCATCAAAGTAGCAATAGAGTGCAATCTCTTGTAATTGATGGCGTGTAGAGACTGGTCGATCTAGATCTCCAATGACATTCCTAATAGGGTGATCTTTTGTCCATTTGGTGCTATGTTTTTCAATCCTTGGTGGTCTGGAGTGAACAATTGAAGGAGCTTCTTCTGAGGTAGACGCGGCTGAAGGGTTTTCAGGTATCGGTACACCAAAGAAAGGAAGCTCTTGTAGGTGAGCATATTCCAAATCGTGATCAATAGAATCCTCTTTAACATCATTAGGCACAAGTAGGGGTGACGATTCAGGTGTAGTTTGAGAATCACTTGGTAAAGGTGCATCCGGTTCAATATTAATTGAAGATGCATTTGATAAAGCTTCATTAGCTGGAGCAACAACTTCAGGGATTGGAGCTATCACTATGGGTGCTGGAACTTCATCATTTGGGGGATCAAAGAATTCATCAAACAACGGTTGAAATAGTTTATCCCACTCGGGCCTTGTTGGTGGTAAAAATGATGTAGAAGTAGGATTATTGGGAACTAATCCGGAACTAATAGCACAGGTTCCCATCTCGTGAAGCGCGGGTTCAGAGCTGCGTTGCTCAGAAGCCATTGTTGTCAGCTCATCGAAATCTGCGTCCATAGTTTCTACAATCTTACCAAGACGACGGTTGTAAATTCGGTATGCTTTCTTGGAGGGTGAGTAACCAATGAAAATACCTATATCGGCTTTCGGTTGAAGCTTGCCGAAGTTCTCACTATTAATGTTTGGATAACAAAGAGCACCAAACACATGAAAGAATGAAACATCGGGTTTACGATCATGTAGAAGCTCGTAAGGTGTTTTTCCATGGCGTTTCCGAATGATAGAACGGTTTTGGGTGAAACATGCAGTAGATATAGCTTCTGCCCACAAGAACAATGGAGCGTTCGCATAAATCAGCATCGTCCTAGCAGCTTCCATAAGCGTACGATTCCGTCTTTCAACGACACCGTTTTGTTGTGGAGTACGTGCAGCGGATGTTTCATGTGAGATACCAACTTCTTCATAGTAATTACGAAGAGTCTGGTTGACGAACTCTGTTCCATTATCTGTACGAATACGGCGAACAATAGTATTTAAACGTACCTGAATGAATTTCAGAAAAGTGATGATAGCCTTCGGTGCTTCATCCTTTGTACGTAGAAATCTAACCCATGTAAACCTGGAGAAATCATCCACAATAACAAGAATGAATTTCTTACCGCTCACACTTTCAATTCTCATTGGCCCACAAAGATCTATATGCAAAAGATGAAGTTTTTCTTGATTGGTGTCTTCAGCTTTGGGCTTGTATGATTTCTTGGTACTTTTCCCCCTTGAACACGCGGAACATAAATGGTCCTTGTGAAATTTGAGCTTTGGAAGACCACGAACTAATTCGTTTTTAGCCAGATGATTAATAGCATCAAAGTTGAGATGAGATAATCTGCGATGCCATAACCATGACTTGGTCTTAGATGCTTTAGAGAGAAGACATACTGGAGAGGCGGCCATCATGTCTTGTAGGGACAACGTTTAAAGATTTGCACCACGAGATCCCTTCAACAAGTCTTTTCCTTCCAAGTTGCGGATGAAACAAGTGTGTTGTCGAAAAGCAACCTCTAGGTTGGAATCACAAAACTGTCCTACTGAAAATAAATTATGGCCAAGACTTTCTACATAGTATACCCTTGAAATCGTAACGTTTCCAATCTGATATTCACCATACCCCATTATCTTTGCAATATGATCATTACCGAATTTAACCGTACCAAGAAACTTGCTGACGAAATTTCGGAGCATCGAGCGATCTCCGGTCATATGCTTTGAACAACCGGAGTCCAAATACCAGAGGATGATTTGGACCACCTGAAAATATCACCAGACGAGGACAATGTAGAGGTATCGGAATCTGAATGTTCCTTTGTATTAGCAGGTACAGATTTAATAATCTTAGGTTTGCTAACTTTAGGTTTCTTAGATTTCCTAGCATTCTTCTTCCTAGTTGGTGGTGTAGATTCTAGTTGGCTTAAATCCGGAGGTATTTCTTCACTGATAGGCACTATAGTGGGGGCTGACCTAATTAAAGGGCGCTGTTTCCATACTTTAGTGCTAGTGTGCCTAACTAAAGGACACTCAGACCTAACCTCAATGGATGCATTCCTAGTTAAAGGGAACATTTTTCCATCTAATGTAAAGGTCCTACCAGTGGGACGCCATTGCCAGCCAACTTGGGCACGAGTTCTACCAGTTGGCTTCCATTCAAGATCATTCCTAATGCCATTCATTTCATTCACATGATCAATAAGACACAAATCATGACGTTGGGAAAACATACATTCATTACAATTCCAACATTTCAAATCAGAATTCACAAATGGTTTAGGCTTCTGCACAGGCACAGAGCTTTTAGTCTTAACATGATTCTTTTTATTTAAAACTGAACTAACATTCCTATGGTGAGCTTCTACTTTCTTCTTGTTGGTACTACTAGTGGAGGGCTTGATCTTATCTTTCTTGAGTAGCGATCCTTTAGCCTTAGTAGACTCTTTTACTCCTTTAGAAGACAAAGTGGGAACATTAGCAACAGTTTTTAAAGGTGCCTTACTTGATGGTGCCAATGACGGTTTTGCTCCTGGGGTCTTATTGAATGGAGTTACAGCAATGGGTCGATTAGTGAGTAGTGCAGAACCTGGTTTACCTATGTATTGCAAATATGCTAAGCAATATTTGTTGGGTCAAAAAGTTGATGTAGCAGAAACTCAAAAACGAAGAAAACATGAAGATATTGTCCAAGCGTTGTCAAGAGTTAATCAAGCGTTGATAAGAGAAAATTAGGCGTTGATAGCTCAAGAGTTGTCATGTACAATGTAAGCATTGTTACATGCAATTCAAGCATTGACAAAACGTAGACAAAGAAGCTTATGGAAGCTTCTATTTAGATAAACATGCAAAAGATATTCTGCATAAGTTTATTTAAATAGAAGATTTACTTGTTTATTCATCATTATCTCTTGTAAACCCTAATCCTTACACTATAAAAGGAACCAAGGGTATTAGGTTTATTCATATAATTCATTCACAATGTAAACCTAAAGCGTGTGTCGACTAGACGTGGGATTCAATGTATACACGTCTAGTGATTGTTGATTATTAATATAATTAGCAATCCAATTGTTTTAATTCATGTGTCTTGTGCCTAAACACCTTGTTAATGGTTGTTGTTCTAATTCCGCTTTGATTATATTAATCATATGAACAATGATCATTCCTAGTAGCTTAAAAGATCCGGAAACCAAGGTTTCCACCATTGGTATCAGAGCCTCGTGGCTCGTGATGCTAGGACCAACAAGGTGTTCGTGTTTCGAGAAGAAAAGAAAAATCCGTCTAGGGTTTTTCTGGACGTTTTTGTGTGCGCAGCAGTATTCAGAAGATCATAACTTTTGATTGAACCGTTGGATCGTCATGAAATTTTATATGTGTGTTCTACATACATAGATCTAAACATCCACCGGAGGGATTGTCGAGTTCGATCCCCAGGAAAAAGTTATTAAGCGTCAAAGTCAGCAGCAGGGTATATGCAGTTTTCTGTGGACAACCATATTCAAATCACGATCTCTCCTTCGTTAACCGTTGGATCTTCGTGTTTTTTGAACTGTAGATTCTTGGCACTTGTGTCTTGAATCTCACCGAAGGGATTTTCGATCTGAGCTTTTGTCTGAAAGTTATTTAAGTTCGAAGTAGGCTGCAAAGAAGGAACGAAGTTTTCTTTTTCACATAAAATAATGAATTAGGGTTTATTACAAACCCTAGATCGAGTTTATGAACATAAAAGAAGGAAGCAGATTCGTGTTTACGTTGCAGTTTGTGTAGGATTTCTTTCTTTGTGAATCCTAAGTTTGGTGTTTAGGGTTTGTTTGAAGAAACCCTAGAATGGCTGTGATGTTTGTCGTGACATTGGCAACTAAAGTACTATTGCTTCACGTTTGTGTAAGGAAGCAGGTTGTTTATTGTTCTCATGTTGGTATCTACAGTACGCAAGATAGCAATTGGTTGAATTGCTTCTGTTCACACGAAGCAAGGTCTATGATTGGTGGAGAACAGTTGCGTTCACATGATCAAGGAGGTCAAAACAATTGACGTGTGATAAAGCTTTGTGTTCACACGGTACTTAGATTTTGATTGGCTATTCAAGTTTGTGTTCACACGGTACAAGATTTTTCATTGGTGGAAAGAACCTAAATTCACACGATTAGTTATGGTGGACCTGCGGTCACATGATCAAAGCCCATTCAAAGACGACATGGAGAACAGGAGTGTGATCTATCAAGTTTGGGATATAAACATAGGATATAAACTTGGTAATCACATATCCAGAGATCACGGTTTAAATTTGGATGTGATTTATTGCCCTAAGAGACGAGACGCTGACAAGAATGGTATTAACGCTGACAAGCTTTAATTTGACGCTGACAGAATAAGTCAACGCTGATAGAGTTGACAGTGTCGTCCGATATATGAACTTCAACGCTGATAGGTATTGTCCGATATTGGACAATACATCTGCCAAAGATATTGGACAGAAGAGGATATTGGACAACACAAGGTTTGCTGCTGTTTGAGAAAATTGGACGTTTTTAGCACACAAAAAGGAGGATTATACACACGAAGGTACATGGAATCTCCGTTTTAATATAGAATATCATGTTGATATTTATGGCTCGGACATTTTTAAAAGGAATTAATGATTTTAAGGCGAGTTAGCTACCATTCATGAAGATTATTTATTGGAGTATGTAATCGGGATAGCCTTGTGAAAGAGTTATTCGTTGAACACTTTTACATATGAAGATATTGACTTGTCATGAAGAGGTGTTGGCTTAAGGGGAAGAATTCTTATGGTAAGTTTGATGATTGAAGAAGATTTTCGCGAGTTTGTGTTTTATCATATCTTAAAGTCATGCACTCCCAGTCATAGACTTTAAAGATAACTTGTTCGTGCTTTACATGGTTGGTGATGAAGACTTGTCATAACACTTGAAGGAGTTACATTATCGTGCTCAGTGTCTCACAAAGGATGAGAATATTGACAAGGGATCGAGGTCTACTTATAATTTGCCAGGTATAAGTTCTTCATCACGTGGATAGTACAAGACATGGAACACAAGGTTGGGTTATTCTACTTCTACATCAAAAATATTATAATAATAGTTCTTCAAGATCATTACATAGAGCCTACATTTGGAGAATCTTCAACATTACATACATTGTTTACTTCCCTATTGATGTGACAAAAAGGGGAAGATATACATGCTACACTTGAGGGGAAGCAATTTGAAGATCATGTACAACTTACAAGAGATACACATAGAGTTTTGCCACTATCAACTAGGGGAAGATTGTTGGGTCAAAAAGTTGATGTGGCAGAAACTCAAAAACGAAGAAAACATGAAGATATTGTCCAAGCGTTGTCAAGAGTTAATCAAGCGTTGATAAGAGCAAATTAGGCGTTGATAGCTCAAGAGTTGTCATGTACAATGTAAGCATTGTTACATGCAATTCAAGCATTGACAAAACGTGGACAAAGAAGCTTATGGAAGCTTCTATTTAGATAAACATGCAAAAGATATTCTGCATAAGTTTATTTAAATAGAAGATTTACTTGTTTATTCATCATTATCTCTTGTAAACCCTAATCCTTACACTATAAAAGGAACCAAGGGTATTAGGTTTATTCATATAATTCATTCACAATGTAAACCTAAAGCGTGTGTCGACTAGACGTGGGATTCAATGTATACACGTCTAGTGATTGTTGATTATTAATATAATTAGCAATCCAATTGTTTTAATTCATGTGTCTTGTGCCTAAACACCTTGTTAATGGTTGCTGTTCTAATTCCGCTTTGATTATATTAATCATATGAACAATGATCATTCCTAGTAGCTTAAAAGATCCGGAAACCAAGGTTTCCACAATATTGAACTCGCTTAATATATTCATGAGCTGAATAATAGTAGCTACTTGAGGGATCTAAGGCATAAAGATCGTCTAAAATATCCCTAACAAGATCTACATGCTTAATGGCATTCCTCATATAATCATCATAGGTAACCGGGTTGTTCTTATGGAGCGGGTTCTTATAAAGCACTACTGACTTGGTTGTTGGAGCACTAGAGGACGGTGCAGAGTTGGTAGCTAAGTTATTAACAGCTTCTTGTCGGGTGAGAAGAAGTGTCTCCTTTAACTCGGCCAAAACCATGTTTTTATCAATGAGCAGGATGTTTAAGTCAGAGATTTCCTCACATTTTTGGTTCAATTGTTCAACATAAGATTGTTGCTGTGTCGCATTAAAAGCGAAGCGTTCTTCTAGTGAACCATAAAGTTTGGACATTCCCTGTCTTGCACGATCCATCTCCCCTAGAATAGACGAAAGTCTAATTTCTAAGTCCTGGTTTTTATACTCTGCAGCCTCTAGTTCCAATTTTAGTGTTTCATTTGATGACACATCTCTCTTTAACCTCATAATCTCTTCCTCTAATGCCTTAACTATTGCAATCATCTTGTCACTCGTCTCAACACTGTTTTCACAACTATTTGTTATCAAAAGATCCTCATTTTGAGTTTGTTGTTTTAATTCTAAAGATATACAATGTTGTTCTAGTTGATTAAAACGTTTTGATAGTAAGTTGTAAGAATCTTGTAGCCTTAAAAACTCAGTGTTAGATTCGTGACAAGAATGATTATCTACCTCATTTACAGTATCAGCAACATTTACAGAGAGATCACACACATCATCACATATATTCACAGCATCACATTTAATCATAGCGGATGAAAGCTCATTCGAATAATTAACATTCACAGTAGTAAGCACATCACACGAAATAACTTGGGACAAGAATCGGTCATATTCGGATAAAAGCTTTTCCTTTTCAATTAATTGTAGTTCGTAAGCGGTGTCTATTTCATAAAACACTTTTTGAACTTCTCCAATTTCAAACTCAAGATTTTCCTTAAGAGATGCAAAACTTCCTTTTAGACTTTTGACAAACGGATTGATCTCATTCTTAAACACCTCGTTCATGTGTTCGAAAGCCCATTCTCCGGCGTTTAGGCCATTTGAAGTCGTACATTCCAAAATGACCTTGTCAAAACTAACAAAGTATTGATTAATCTCTTGCAAGTTTAACCATACAGTGCTAACAAGTGGAAGATCCTTTGGAATTTCCTTAGGTCCTTCCATTTTGACAAGTGTAGGAAGTGTACTAGGGTTTTCTTCATTTAACATGTAGGTTGGTGCTGTAATGAGATCTTTGTCCATATGGAAGCGAATTCTAAAATCCGTTTTAGCAAGCTCCTGATTCATTTTAAAATAATCACAATCGGGATATTTTGCAGAGTTGTATGACCGATTCTCATCAACTAGATCCTTACTTGTGCGATCCTCGAAAGTAACAATCGGATCTAAGACCAATCCTAATTGGGTTGCATTATAAAGTCTTGGACTATGGATAAGAGCTTGTTTTGCATACCGTGGGTTAGGGGGAAGGCCTTTTTGACGCGATAAGTTAAATTCTCTAAACGAAGCATCAAATAAGTGCACTAGTTGAGAGGCAGCGTATTGTCTTAAAAGCAAATAATCTAGACTTCTAATCTTATTAGCCGCATTAATTTCCATTTCATTCTTCTTAGACTCGAGTAATTCAAAATCCGTTTGAAGTTTTTGAAAACTAGTGACTACTAACTCTTTTTCTTTAAGTTCATTAGAAAGATCTGCTCTTAAGGTTTCAATTTCTTGCAAATGACCCATTTGTTTGTTTCAAAAATGATCATATTCGGGATTTGTTAGAACACTAGACGAAGGCACTAATTCCAAAGTTTGAACTTTCTCGTTGCATAAGGCAAGCTCATCAGACAAATTCTTATTCTTAGCTATGGTTTCTAAGAGTGCAGCATTCATTTGGCTAAGTAATGTAGCAGGAACCATGACCAAATCTTGTTGAGCAGGAGTATGCGTATGCGAAATGGCTCCCGGTTGTGATTCACTCAAAGTCTGGGGACTCACATTGATATTACTATCATTGATTGTCTCCTCATTTGAAAGACTCACCACCGAAGACTCATTCGAATCAGCACGCTCTTGCCCAACTTGATGTGGTTGAATACTAGTATCAGTGGTATTATCAGTGGTATTAATAAGTACCTCAGATCTCTTTTCTGGCCCTAAGCTAGAGATAGTTGCCATAAGAGCTGCTTGTGCTGATTGAAGTTCATCACAGTCTGAATCATAAGCATCAAGATCATCTGCTTGGTAAGCTACATTCTGTGTAGTGACAACATCTTGTTCAGCAATCCCTGGATCAGCAAGAAATGCAAGCTCCTCTTCAATAAGTTCCCTTCCTTGTGTCTGAGCATTCACCATATAAATCTTCTCTGCAAACTATTGACCATCCCTTCTCCTCTTGGGTTTCTTACAATCCCTGGATATGTGACCTTCTTCCTTGAAGTTGTAGCATGTAATCATTCTCAGCTTGCCTGTGGAATTAGCCCGTGGAGGAGTGTTGACCATTGGAGCAGGATTGACCGTGCGTGCATTGGTGGTTGATGTAGTAGGTCTCCCCTGATAAGGTTGAATAGGTTGAACCATTACCATGCCATTCTCAATAGTAGCTTGTTGGCGAGAATTGGATGAATTCCTCAGCTGATTGTTAGTAGGAGCTGGTCCTCTAAATCCTCGTTTGCTTAATGTCCTTGTGAGATAAGCAAACATAGTGGCTAACACTTCAACTGGGTCAGTTCCTTGTTTGAATACAGGAATGGGGACTTACTCATCATCACAATACATTGCTTGGTCTTGTTGAGCTGCATAATCACTAGAAGGAATACTCATGTGATCAGAGTAGCTTGATGGATATGCTGCATTCTCTTGATAAGAAGAATATGAAGGCTGAGCATAAGGTGCAATGCTTGCTAGGTGAGGTTGTGTAGCATATTGTGATGAAGGTGCATTAAACCGATATTGTTGCTGATGTGAGGTGGGTGGTTGCGGTAGAATCGAATATTGGGGGAAGCTTGGTGTCATGTAAGGTGATGGATGATAGGCTTGGTGTCCCAAGATATAAGGAGTGTTGTTGTGAGACAAGCTTGGTTGATTCGCCATCAAAGCTAAAGAATCAGGGTACATACCTCGAGGTGAACGGTGCATGATCACGTGTTTCTCATGTTGCTGAAGAAAAGCATAGAGTTGATCCAAATTGCACTTATGCAAATCCCTGGTTAACTTAACATCGGTAATATACTCACCCCATTCAGCTTGAGGTAAAGTATTCAAAAACTTGGTGTTAACCTGGAATGGAGCAATCACGAGATTGTATACATTCAGATCATTCATGAGAGTAGTGAATCTGAAGTAATAGTCGTGAAGCGTTTCCCCTGGGCTGTACGTGAATCTATCAAACAGATCATACAACTGACATTCCCTTTCCTGTTTGGTAAGAGACGTACCTTGTAGCAACACCTTTAGACGTTCCCATAAATCCTTTGCCACCGTATACTGACTTACCATTCGATAGATGTCATGTGGAAGAGCTTGGAGAATGGTTTGAAGAGCCTTTTCGTCTGCATCTGCAACAAGTTGTTGAGCTGGTGTAAGTTCTTCAAATTCTCGTGGTCGAGTCACATTGTTAACCACGATGGTACCATAGTCAAGTGGACCATTTAGAATTGACTTCACCATAAGCCTCCCATATGTCGGTTTTCCCTTAATGTAAGACATCATCCGGCCTTGCCATGCTTCAAAAACTTCTTTGATGAGCATTGGAGGGCGATTATCCGTTCCCGTAATGACAGAAATGTCCGTAAGTGATGTCATCTGAGGCATTAATGAATTCGGATTCATTTTGATCACTTTAAAGAGACAAAGATTATCAGTTGATCGAGCAGTGAAGTAAGGTTATGAATTGTGTTGTGTTGTTGAAGTAAAGAGTGTAAGAAGCCAAGATTAAATCCACTAAAAATCTTCGAAAAAACCCTATTCGGAATAATACCCTATCCGGAATAATACCCTATTCGGAATAATACCCTATTCGGAATCCAACCCTATTCGGAATACTACCCCTATTCGGAATACTACCCCTATTCGGAATATAACCCTATTCGGAATATAGCCCTATGCGGAATATAGCCCTATGCGGAATACTACCCTATTCGGAATAATACCCTACTTGGAATAATACCCTACTCGGAATAAACCCCTATTCAGAATAATACACTATCCGGAATAATCCCTTACTCGGAATAAACCTTATGCGGAATGATCTCCTATCCGGAATGAGATGCTATTCGGAATTTTTGGCTACACGGAATATTTTGGCTATTCGGAATATGTTGGGTATTCGGAATGTTTGGCAATTCTGAATGATTGGTTGTTCGGAATTTTTGGCTTTTCGGAATAAACCTGGAAACAAAAACACTTCGAGACCAAAAAAAACAACCTTCGAACGATTTTAAACCCGATTTTTGATCAAAAACCACAAAAAGTTTTATGATTTCTACCAAAATAAGCTAAGCCCAACACTTATCTACTAATCCCAACAACAAAAACACCAAAAATTTCAAGATTCAATGTTGATTTTTCTAAAAAAATCACTAATACCCTTAAGAACTAAAAAACAACACTAATCTTTACCTTAAATCACCCCATGGCTCTTGATACCAATTGTAGAATATTGATAACCTATGAATCTATGAAGTGGGTTGAAGATTTCTAGAGAGAGAAACTAGTGAGAGAAAGTGAGAGAGAAACTATGTGTTTTTATTAAATGAAAAGTGTAGAAAACATCAACAACCAACCCCTTTCCATGGTGGAAAGGGGTATTTATATCCAAGGCCACTATTTGGGCTTGGGCCGACCCATGACAAGCCCATGGGTCGGTTTCTTACTTAACTTAATAAGTAACATTAACTACGAGCTATTACAACATAAATAATATTGTGGAGTGACCGATACTTCTAATATACGTAAAAACGTATTTCTAACAGTCTTACTAAATCCCAAATATATTCATTATATTTTCTGCCAAAAAATCAGTACAAATTGTTTCTGCCTTACAAGCGCGTAACTTATCAGTCCAAAGCTACGGAGACTTATAGCTACTAGTTATAAATCAACTTCTGAAATTCCTTAAATTCAGGACCAGCAGATTATCCCAAAGTTTCCAAAGGTCATTCTAGAAAGTTTTTAAGAAATTCCTTCCTAACCACGAGTCAGAGTTTAACATAGGGTTCGTCTCAAGGACAGAACCTATTTTCAGAACTCTTTATCGCAGGACTTCAGCTGAGTTAAAAGAATTGCATCCTTAGCTGCAAGAGTTACCAGAACGAGGCTTTATTCGCCCTAGCGCACCGCCAGGAGATGTACCGTTTCTGTCTAGCAGGAAGAAGGCCGGTATCATGAGATCATGTATGGACCACCGAAATTTTTTACAAGATCACCATTCTTAATCAATGTTCATTCCACAAATAGTAGGTTTATCTGATATGCTAAGACGTCTTATATATTTTCCAGAACAATTCATGATCATGCCACCATCAGTGGTGAGAGAAGGAACATGATGTTTTCCATACTGCTGTTGCACATGTTATAGTCTCTTTAAAACGTTGATTTATATTTCTGAGCTCTCAAATGCTCCAGCTATAGTATGAAATTTATGAATAAAAATTTTCCCATAAATTCTCAGACAAAATCATCAATATATTCATTGATAACATTCTGATCTGCTAATTCTAGAGAAGAACACGAGAATCATCTTCTCGCAGTTGTACAGAATCTTCAATAGGAGTAATTCTTATACACAACTTTCCATATATAAATTTCACTTGAACAAGTGGCATTTCGGAGCCACCCTGTTTCAGCAGAAAGAAATTTCAGACAATCCTGCGGAGGTGAAGGCCATCACTGATGGTCCCGGCCGACGCCTGTGAACGAAGTATAAAATTTTTCTAGAACTCAATTGACTGCTACCGCAGAAATTGACGCCAGTTCTCCCAAAATTTTTTCCCATGACTAGTCAACCAGATTTCCACCAAAATGTCCCATAATCAGGCAGAATTTTGATAGAAGTAGTATCACACAATTATGCAGCTATGTCCATATCTAGATGCCTGACATACCGCATGCTCAATATAGAACGCCGTCATGCTAGTGAGTTACTACAATCCTTAGAAATTTCTAATCATAAATGAAACGAAATTCCACGAAATTGTTATCAGTTACCACAGACTCAAAAAAGTATGATACTATCTAAGTCATCGTCAACCATGTAATCAACCTGCATGTTTTCTTTCATCCGAAAGAATTACGCAGTAGTGAACCTGTAGAAAGTTTAGCAGTAAATTGTACGAATTCAAGGTATTCCATCGACCATCATATCAGACAGAATTCATGTTCACGATCACGTGTATGTTTACGTTCACTTACGTTCACGTTTATTTTCAGTTCCACGTTTACGTCTCATCACCAATACGATGTTGTTTCAGTCCATATGTTGTACTATCTCATGATTTAAGTTCACGTCCGTATTCATGACATTGTTACGTTCAGATTCGTGTTCCATCTCATAATACACGTTTCCCAGCTTGTTAATGAGTATGGACACAGAAAACTTAAAGAACCAGATTCAAGTTAGCACATCTTTTCCATAACCAGGAAGATGTTTCAAACCTCAGACCGTATCATTGGCATTCCTTCCTCAGTCGGCATACGTTCATGATATGTCTTGTACCACGTTCAGAGTATGTTACACAGATCACGTTCATGACATATTCCATGTCCAGCGTTCATCAGATGACCGCGAACCACGTTCTCAATTGCTCACGTAGCACGTTCTCAATTGTTCACGTAGTTCGTCCCTATACGTTTTGTTGGGTCAAAAGGTTGATGTGGCAGAAACTAAAAAACGAAGAAAACATGAAGACATTTGTTCAGGCGTTAACAAGATCAAATCAGGCGTTGTCAAGAGCAAATCAAGAGTTGACAGAAGTCAAAATTGACAAGCATTGTCAAGTGCAATCCAAGCATTGTCACATGCAATCCAAGCATCGACAGAAACGTAGACAAGTGTTGTTGGAAGTTTCTATTTAGATAAGTATGCAGAATATATTCTGTATAAGTTTATTTGAATAGAAGATTTACATGTTTATTTGATATTATCTCTTGTAAACCCTATTCCTTACACTATAAAAGGAACCAAGGGTATTAGGTTTATTCATAACTTTCATTCACAATGTAAACCTAAAGCATGTGTCGACTAGACGTGGGATTCAATGCATACACGTCTAGTGATTGTTTGTTATTAATATAATGAACAATCATTTTGTTTTATTTCATGTTCTTTGTGCCTAAACACCTTGTTACATAGTTATTGTTCTTTTCCGCTTTGATTGTTAATCATATGAACAATGGCTATGCCTAGTAGCTAAAAGATTCGAGGAAACCAAGGTTTTCACAGTTGGTATCAGAGCCTCGTGGCTCGTGATGCTTGGACCAACAAGGTGTTCGTGTGTCGTGAAGAAGAAGAAAAACCTGTCTAGGGTTTTTCTGAACGTTTTTGTGTGCGCAACAGTATTCAGAAGGTCATAACTTTTGATTGGACCGTTGGATCGTCACGAAATTTCTTGTGTGTACTCTATACACATATATCTAGACATCCATCGGAGGGATTGTCAAGTTTTATCCCCAGGAAAAAGTTATTAGGCGTCAAAGATCACAGTAGGTTGAAAGTTTGCTTTTAGGGTTTTATTTACAAACCCTAGATTCGTTGTTCGTGGCTGCTGGTTTTAGTCACATTAGCTTTGGTGAGTTGGTTGTTAAAATAGCAATGAACCCTAATGTGATTGATGAATCATGGGGGCTCAAATCAGAATTATTTCTTTTAGGGTTTTTCTCAAACCCTAGATGTATATAGGTGCAGCAAGAAAGCATGCGTGTTCACGCAAGGGGAAAGAAAACAGAGGAAGCAACAAGCTGTGATATCACGTGAAGATGTACATGTGTCTTGTTTTAATATGATTCACTGGGAAAAAAGATATAGAATTTTAAGATTGTAATTTAATCAGACGTGGGGTTTAATCTTCAAGAATATTCAGAAATTTTAAAATGGTATGAAAATATTGCTATTTTATAGGTATCTTTTCCATCACAACATATGCTGAAGATGTATTTAAAAGACGTGCAGTATGTACTCCTACTTTGTAGGAATTAGATCGGATTGTTTATTCTACAAAAGTCATCACGTGAGAAAAGGGAAAGTCAGCAAAGACGTCTTATGAGAGTTTCAAACTTTGACTATGCTGCGTGAATTTTGGAGTTGTGCTGGTGTATATCTCCTACAATCTTGGACAAAGTGATATTTAAGGTATTTGGTTATACGGGGTAGAAGATATGACTTCCTTATATATCTCACATTTATTGACAAGGTTCACGTGGGGCATTCTTTGCTATGACTTGGTGGTTTTCATTCAACAAAGGACATGATCTGCTGAATTTTAGGTTACATGGGATGGATGGGCTTAAGACATGAGTACTATTGAAGTTACGAGGGTTTTTGTCTAAAGCTTGTATTATACAAGTCACCGACTTGTATTTTAGCCACTAATGATGTTAGCCGCTGACAAGGTTTGTTTTGATGCTGACAAGAATAAGTTGACGCTGATAGAACAAGCGTTGACATGTGTTGTCCGAGAAACGCTTGCTCAAGCGTTGATAGGTTTTGTCCGATATCTGACAATGCATGCGATTAAGATATTGGACAATGAAGGTTCTCGGATAACAAAAGGATAGCTGCTGTTTAAAAAAAATGATACGTTTTTAGCACACAAAAAGGAGGTATTTACACGCAAAGGTACATGGAATCTCTGTTTTTATATAGAATATCAAGTTGATATTTATGGTTTGGATATTTTTAAAAGGGATTAATGGTTTTAATGCGAGTTAGGAACAATTTGTGAAGAACTTTATTGGATTTGATTATGTAATCGAGGTAGCCTTGCAAAAGAGTTATCCTTCTTTTACTTTTACATATGATATAAAGATTGAGAGTCGTCATGAAAAGGTGTTGGCTTAAGGGGAAGAATTCTTATGGTAAGTTTGATGTTTGAAGAAGATTTTCGCGAGTTTGTGTTCTATCATATCTTAAAGTCATGCACTTCCAGTCATGGACTTTTAAGATAACTTGTTTGTGCTTACATTGTTACTGATGAAGTGATACAAGATCTAGGAATATGTGATTTTTCTTATGGTACTCTATGCACATATTTTCTATCACTTGAAGGAGTTACATTATCGTGCTCAGTGTCTCACAAAGGATGAGGATTTTTGTATCTGCTACACACTTCATCACATCGTACAAGATATGGAACATAGGTTTAGGTTATTCTAATTCTACATCAAGAATATTATAGTTATTTTTCTTCAAGATCATTATATAGAGCCTACATTTGGAGAATCTTCAAGATTGCATACATTGTTTACTTCCCTGTTGATGTGACAAAAAAGGGAAGACATACATGCTACAATTGAGGGGAAGCAATTTGAAGATGATGTACAACTTACAAGAGATACACAAAAAGTTTTGCCAACATCAACTAGGGGAAGATTGTTGGGTCAAAAAGTTGATGTGGCAGAAACTCAAAAACGAAGAAAACATGAAGACATTTGTTCAGGCGTTGACAAGAGCAAATCAGGCGTTGTCAAGAGCAAATCAAGAGTTGACAGAAGTCAACATTGACAAGCATTGTCAAGTGCAATCCTAGCATTGTCACATGCAATCCAAGCATCGACAGAAACGTAGACAAGTGTTGTTGGAAGCTTCTATTTAGATAAGTATGCAGAATATATTCTGTATAAGTTTATTTGAATAGAAGATTTACATGTTTATTTGATATTATCTCTTGTAAACCCTATTCCTTACACTATAAAAGGAACCAAGGGTATTAGGTTTATTCATAACTTTCGTTCACAATGTAAACCTAAAGCATGTGTCGACTAGACGTGGGATTCAATGCATACACGTCTAGTGATTGTTTGTTATTAATATAATGAACAATCATTTTGTTTTATTTCATGTTCTTTGTGCCTAAACACCTTGTTACATAGTTATTGTTCTTTTCCGCTTTGATTGTTAATCATATGAACAATGGCTATGCCTAGTAGCTAAAAGATTCGAGGAAACCAAGGTTTCTACACGTTTCAGCAGCTTGCTTAGAGATATAAATGTTATCTTTTCAGCATATTCGTACGTACCGTTTCATGTATACTGCATACTATAGCATATTCATTCTATCAGATTTAGAAAATCCATCTTAAGTATGGAATCAGACACTATTCAGCACCATCAGGACAAGGTCATCAGACCAATAATTTTATTATGTTTAGACCTTTGAAGGAATCGTTTCGAGCGGGAGGCCACTTGAAACGGAGGAGTCCATCCGGACCTCTCATCTTTTTTTTTCTTCAATAAATCCAGTTAAGTTCTTTCAGTCATGTTACATTCCCTGTCCTTTTCAGCAAGGACACGTTCAATGTTTACTTCAGTCATGTCACGTTTATACCCCTTCAACATCATTATGTTCTAATTCAAGGACGAATGATCCTTCAACTTATATGTCTTTTCAGCCTTCATGCTCTTTTAGCACATATGTCCTTTCAGCTTTTATAACTTTACCAGCTTATTACCTTTAATTCGAGGACAAATTTCTCCTTTTTAGAGGGGAAAAATTGTAAAAGCACGGCATAAGCGCATCCTTAATTTGAGGACGAATTATTTTTTTAGAGGGGAAGAATTGTAAAACTCGTATTTAAATCCCCGAATATTAAATACGCTGCCTCAGTTTAAATAATTTATTACCACAAACTAATTATTTAGAAAATAATTATTAATGTCAGAAAATATTACGTAAGTATTTATTCAGGAAAATAAATAATACGTTCAGAGTTTTAGCACGGGAAATTTATTCACGAAGGTTAATCACGATCATGACGTAAATAATTATAATGAAAAATTACAAGTATACTAGTGTTTGTCTTTGGGCTGCCGACTAGAAACAAGAACAAGGAAGACTGGGCTGTAGGCCCAACCCGATTTTAAAAAAAAATCAGCAGGGGGAAATAAACACAGGTTTTCATCCATTTTACATTTCATAAAAAAAATTAGGGTTGCGGTCCCTTGTACCTGCCGACAAAAAAAGACAAAAAAAAGAGTCGTTGTTTCCTTTGTCTTTTCCAGCCGACGAACCAACAACAAGAAACAAAAATCATGCGCAAATGTAATTCAAAGGATCAAGATTTATATGGTCGTCTTTATCATGTATGTTTACGTTCACTTTACGTTCACGTTTATTTTCACGTTTACGTCTCATTCGTAGTATGATGCTGTTTCAGTTCATGTTTTATGCTATCTCATGATTTAAGCCCACATTTGCGTTCATAATATTGCTCATGTTTAAGTTCGTGTTCCATTCCGCGATACACGTTTCACAGATTACCGAATACGGTTATAGAAAGCTTAAGAAACCAGACCCAAGTTTAGCACAACTTTTCCATACTCAGGCAGACGTTTCAGTCTTAGGCCGTATCATCAGTCATTCCTTCCTCAGTCAACATACGTTCATGATATGTCTAGTATCACATTCACAGTATGTTCCACAGATCACATTCACGACATATTCCATGCCCATCATTCATCAGATGATCGCAAACCACGTTCATAATTGCTCACGTAGCACGTTCACAATTGTTCACATAGTTTGTCCCCATATGTTTCAGCAGCTTGCTTAGAGATATAATTGTTACCTTTTCAGTATATTTGTACGTACCATTTCATGTATACTACATGCTATAACTTATTCATTCTATCAGATTCAGAAAATCAATCTTAAGTATGGACCCAGAAACTATTCAACATCGTCAGGACAAGGTCATATAGACAAATATTGTTCATTTTATCAAGATCTTTGAAGGAACCATTTTGAGCGGGAAGCCACTTGGAACGGAGGAGTCCATCCAGACTTCTCATCATTTTTCCTTCCATAATTCAGTTATGTTCTTTCAGTCATGTTACGTTCCATGTCTCTTCAGCCATGTCACGTCCCATATTCACTTCAGTCATGTCACGTTATACCCTTTCAGCAGCATTATGTTCTAATTCGAGAAAAAATATCTTTCAGCTTATAGGTCTTTTCAGCTTTCCTGTTCTTTCAGCCTATGTATCTTTTCAACTTTTATAACTTCACCAGCTTAAATTACCTTCAATTCGAGGACGAGTTTTCCTTTTAGAGAGGGAGAATTGTTAAACCCGCAGCAATATCGTATTTCTAATTTCGAGGATGAAATTTTCTTTTTAGAAAGGAAGAGTTGTAAAACCAAAAAATTTGTTTGTATTTATTTCACCATTTTAATATAGGCTAATGTTTAAATAATAAGCATTTAATATTCAAACCTTATGTAATAATTTTGATAAATTAAATTATAATATCCTATAAAGACAATAAATATCATTAATAAGTGACATAAATTTTCATCAAATAGAATGAATGAAAATGAAAAGAAAATAGTTGAATGGGTCCTATGTCACTCCTCAAATATGCAAACTATTCGGCAGGCCCATAACGTATTATAATCCTTCCATAAGTTTCTCCTTAACATGATAGAAACCCTAAACTCGTCTATAAGAAAATAAAATAGAAACAAAAACAGCCGCCTCAAATAAAACATAACGACTAAAGTGTTCATTTGAGGGCAAGTATGGTTCACGCTGAGGTTGTTCGTTCGAGTTGGCGATTCGACTGGCGCTAGTCAGTTGTTTGTCGTGTTACGACATTAGCTTCGGGTCCATCTGTTGGCATACACGTGAAGGTCTTAGGATGTTGATGTCGATGTTTGTGTCCGTGCGTGTTCGGTGTTCGATTTAGTGCTACTACTAGTTTTCATATTTGCTCTCGAATTGTGTTTTGTTTTGATCCAAGGTATACTCTTCCAAACACATTCACGCTTCATTTATTAGCCATGAAATCAAGTTCTTCTACGTCTCTTTTATTACTATCAATGTCGAGAAAACGAGTCGCTTAAGTTTAACACATGTGGTTACTTGATACTGCTTAAGTTGGAAACAAAAGGAAGACGCCATTATTAATTAGTCGAAGAGCGTATCTGAAACGTTATGTATGCTATTTCCAAACATATAAATGATATGGTCTATCTAGTTTACTGATGTTAACATTTTAACATGATAAATCTGTTTTAAATATGAGGTTAAATGGTCATTTGCAATAGATTGTCTGAACACATATTGCTGTTTTCTTGCATGGGATAATATAAAAAGCAAACTTTGATATATTTGATTTGAGTGTCTAGACAATGAAGAAACTTACATTTACAAATCTGTTAGTAATTTGGAACGTCCATATATTAATGATCATATGAGAGCATCTATGTCATTTAGTAAAAAAAAATGGTTACTAATGTTAAATTCAATATACTGAAGTTAGTGAAGTATTGCGACAGTTATTTGTTTAGTTTGTATTAATAAGGCACTGGTAATTTTATGTAGACCGTTTGACGCAGAAGTAAGATTGGAATTTGTTTAGCGTCGAGTTTGGTTAAGGTACAAATATCTTTATCTCTCTAATGTATGATGATCATTTGTTCCTTTCATTTATATGATTGATTGTACGGATTTTCCCCCTCTATGCATGATTAGGATTTTCCGTCTGCAGCCAAATGTTTTCCCCAGTACATGTGATAAATTATCAGAAATTATTTAAATAACTAAGATATTGCCTGAGCATTATTGTAACACCCCATTTTGATAAATGGAATGTCACGCGTAATTATGGCGTGTCATCAAAGCATGCAAGGTAATATGTAGTAAAACATACATGACCATAGGGAAAACCGGAATCAAACATCGGTTCCCAAACATAAGCCCAAAACATAACAAAGTAAATGAACTGAATGAAAGACTAAACAAGCAAAAATATATGAAGGAAACAGGAGAAGAAGTATATGGCAGCTTCCATCCTATGCAAGTCCTCCAAATGCTCGAGTCTTGGGTACCTGCCGTTTTGGGACATGGAAAGGAAAGTAACGGCTGAGCAAAACGCTCAGTGCACGGATATACAATATAGCATGAAATAGGATAAGCATGTAACATATAACAGCGGAAGACTAAGTTCTGAGTAGACTGGTTAAGTATTGAGAAAACTGGTTTTATAGTTTGAAAAGCCTTATGTTTATCTTATGAAAACTGTTTTAACATATAAATACCATAGCCCATATAGGTCATGAAAAGGTCACGTGCATGAATACTTGGAGGGGTGACCTCATCATGCTGATTAGAGGGGATGCCTCTATTTAATGTACTGGTTTGGGTAGGAGGGATCAACTCCTTGTGAAGGATGCAAGGCACACACCACATTCACCATGCAATACTGAATAAAACATGTAACTAGGATGCACCCATACGCCCCACATGATATAATAATATGGCCAAAACTGAAAAGGGACGCCACGAGCAATCACTCCGCCGTGGGGAAGTCATAACATTGGTGCCTCCAATGTTATGGTTATGGTACCTCCATAACTAGGTGAAACTGGTCATGCTTGTATATAGCTATAGATTATGCTAATTAAACATAAGCAGTTCAAAACAATAAAACAAATACTGGGGAAAATAGTTGGCTGCATACGAGGAAATCCTAATAAAGAAAGAATGTCCATACTGAAAGGACGGGAATCCGTACCTCAAGTCCAGTGAATGAACGGAAGAAAGACTCCTACTTCTGGATCACTAACGCTACATGAATACACACGTGTATAAGTATCGATTCACTGATTACGTACTGGGTTTTATTTCTCGTCTTAGCTTACTTTGCATGTTTTAGGTCATGGTTTACTGTTTAAAGCCTTAAACTGTGTTTATCTTGTATTCTGATTAATCTGATTAAGTATTACTGGTATTTCATGGATTATTATACTTACTGTGTAATAATAAGTAACTATCCAAAAATAGCAGGTTTCCAAAAATAGAAAGTTTCCAAAAATAGAAAGTTTCCAAAAATAGAAAGTTTCCAAAAATAGAAAGTTACCAAAAATAGAAAGTTTCCAAAAATAGAAAGTTTCCAAAAATAGAAAGTTTCCAAAAATAGAAAGTTTCCAAAAATAGAAAGTTTCCTAAAATAGAATTTACTGCTTAAAATAGATTAGTTTCTAAAAATAGAAAGTTTCCAAAAATAGATCAGCTGCCTTAATTAAATAAGTTTCCATATATAAAAGGTTTCCATGATTAGATTTGCTGCCTGAAATAGATAGATTTCCATATATAGAAGGTTTCCATTAATAGATTAGTTGCCTTATTTAATTAAGTTTCTATAAATAGAAGTTTCCATATTTAGATATAAGCTGGTTACATAAGCTAACATATAAGTCTAAGTGTTTATAAGCTTATTTTCTTAAGTCATATGATATAGTGTATAGTTTAATTATTATTCCATGTATTTAATTAAACTATAGGTTAAGCATTTTAATTAAGGTATAACATGTTTTAATTAAAATGAAATAAATTACTTAGGTTAAAATGTGTATTATTATGTATTAATAACATAACCTACGTCATGTCTAAATTAATTAATTATAGGCATGTTTTAAATAATTAATTAATTATAACTTATAACATAAATACTTAGGTTAAATTAATATCATGCTAAATTAATAATTAAAATAACCTAAGTCATGGTTTAATTAATATCTCATGTTATTAATTAATTTATATCCTAAGTTCATAATTCATAATATTAACATGTAGCATAAATCATGTTTTAACCAACGAACCATGAATCGGGCATGAACTCGACACCGTACCCCGAACCAAATCGGGGTTCCCCTTGGTTCCTTGCTGCCGTGGGACCCACACCACCAAACCGGGACCTTATGGTCTCGGTGGTGGTTCCTTGGCCAACCCGTGACCCCCCCTTCGGGTACGGTTAGGCGTCGGCCAAACCAACAACCCTAAAAACGCCCTTTTTGATTTTACCCTTTAACCAAATGCATGTTTATTTCATGTTTTTAATTAGGTTTTAAAAACATCATGTTCTTAATTAATTTACTAAATCAAATCAAAGAAATAATTAAAAAGAAAGGTTAAAAAGGTATACCGAATGTGTAGATGAATTAAGGATGAACAAACACTAATACTTGTACAATATTCAAGATCAAAATCAACAAGAACACCCCTCCTAGGTGTGTTATGGGTGGCGGCTACAAAAGGGAAAAGGAAGGAGAGGAGAAAACTTTTTAGGGTTTTTGTTTAATTTCTTGAAAAATGAAAATGACTAGCAAAATTTACCTTAACCCCCCTTTCATGTAAAACTTGATGGGCTTGGCCCATTTACCTTCCTAATTTCGTGGATATGGGGCCCACAAGGGGTAACCCAAATGTTTTCCGTGTCCCGATGTTTCGTGTTCGTTCGTGGTTAAACGTGTTCGTGTTTAAAGTGTTTCTGTTTATTTTATCATGTAGTTTATCGTATTCTTAACGCTCGTAATTATATTATATGTATTTACGTAATTATTTTAGTTCGTGTTTTAATGGTGATCATGATTTAATTATGTTCCCGTGAAATACTTATTAACTGCTTATCATGAGTTCGTACGTAAACGATACTTATCATGTTATACACGTATGTACTTACTTGATTAATAGCACATGAATTTGATCAATACTGAATAAGGTAAGCTTTAATCTAGGACGTACGATCTTAAGGTCACTATTCATGGTAAAAGCATGCGGGTTTTACAATTCTTCCCCCCTAAAAAGAATAATTCGTCCCCGAATTATAGATAAAGTAACTGGAAGCGAAACATACCCGAATCAAACTGGAAAGGTATGCAAAATAACGGAAAAGAAGGTGACATGGTAGAAGGGAACGTGGAACGTGACATGTCTTGAAAAGACACGGAACGTGACGTGACTGAAAGGACATATCTAATTGATGAGAAAAACGGATAAAAGTCCGGATGAACTTGTCCGTTTCCAAGTGGCCTCCCTGTTGGAACGGTTCCTTCAGAAGATCCTGACACTAATGATAAATCTTGGTCCTCCTGACCTTGACTTAGAATACGAAGAAATTCTTGGTTATCAACGGAAGGTAGATCCCCTAAATTCGATCGTGGAAAATAAGAGTTAACGTGCAAGGGTAACTGAAACGTTACGATGCAAGACAATCTGACTTAACTGATAATTAGAAACGATGCGCGAGACATAAAGAAACGTAGTACGTGAAGAATTTTGAACGTGATACGTGAAAAATTTTGAACGTGCTACGTGGAGATATGGCGAGTGTAGTATAAGTAAACATATCGTGATCCATGATACGTGTAACCTATTTTGATCATGATATGAGGAACGTGGAATGAACATGACATGTGAGACATATCGTGATCATATAATATAATGGCGGTGACGCCAAACGCTACAAGGTGAGACGTGGAATATGACGTGAAACGTCTATCTGATGATGGAGAGTTATACTAAACTTGGGTCTGGTCTCACAAGTTCTTGCAACTTCCAGAACAAGAAAAGAAATGAACGTAGAATCGTAAGCCAAAATACGATCATGAACGTGAATAGTGTCATGAACGTGAGCGCGAAAGCAAGTCGTGGAATTAGAATGAAGACGTGAAGTAAGTTAGGAGTACAATTATGAATCTTTGTCTGACCCGATAGCTGAGGGATTGCCAAGTGATCGGATGAGCCTTGGCTGGAACATGTTCGTTCAATCTGTTGGTTCTGAAATCCGTACGGATGTAAGGATTCTGCAGACTTGATCAAACTGTTGACAATAACCCAAATAGCATCATGCTTCTTCTGAGTTTGCTGAAATCTGGTAACTAAAATCCATGGAGATCTTGTCCCTTTTCGATTCACAATTTCATATGATGAAAACATCCCAGTTTGTTGGTGTCCTATCTTAACCTGTTGGTATGTCAGGTACCTAGATATGAACGTAACTGTATCTTGCTTCGTAGGACTTGATACCTAGGAGTTTGCGAAATTCTGAGTCTCTGAATCTAGACTTCTCCTAGCGTATAATTTTCTAGAACACCTAATGTAGTGTAGGGTTCTCCCCTTTACGCATAAGCTGAGTCACGGTAAGATTAACCATAGAAACCCATGTGATTCAGTGTGTCACTGTAATCAAACAGAATTGATATTGGAAAAAAATTCCAGGGTAGAATTTCTCTTGTCATAGAATTTGCAACATAGTGCAGATATGGTCTTCCTGTTCTTCTCTAGGCTTAGAGGAAATCAGGTTGTCCTCAATGAAAACGCTGATGAATTTGTTTAGGAGTTCATGGAAACTCAATTTATTAAGTCCATAATGCGGTTGAAGCATTGATGCGACTAATTCAAAATCATAAATCTAGCATGACCGAGTCGTGTACGAATAGCAGTCATGGACATGTCCTGCTTTTTCACTCATCACTGTTGGCAGCATGATCGTGAGTTCGATCTTGGAAAAGTTATTAACACCATACGGTTGATTGGACATGTTGTCAATATGAGGAGGAGAATAACGGTCATGAATGGTGATTT
The DNA here is from genome assembly GCA_025667525.1 of Glebionis coronaria. NCBI lineage: Eukaryota > Viridiplantae > Streptophyta > Magnoliopsida > Asterales > Asteraceae > Glebionis > Glebionis coronaria. The sequence continues at coordinate 555,499,745 of CM046879.1, forward strand.
GTTTAAGTCGACGGTAGTCGACACATAATCTCATAGTACCATCCTTCTCCTTGAAGGTTCTTTTGGAGTGTAAGGAACAATTTTGGAATAATCCGTTGGTTATGCGTAAAAGGACCTTAGTAGTCGTGGGTTACTGACAGCTAGAAAATTTTAGCAATATGGCTAACAAAGCACGTGCTTGAAAAGCATAGATAATTTGTAAAGATTTTCCGATGGAAAATCAAGCTGAATGTATTCAGGAGCCTGAACGTTACTGTACATAATTATGAATCATAGCATGGTGTGGTGTTCATAGTACATAATTAGGATAAAATTCATCTCGTGTCTGTCCGAGGAAATGTGATGAGATGGCATTTATACATGATCTCATCGTTCTTTTCGGGCTTTAAATGCATAAAAATGTCATAAAATACCATATATATGCTTGTGTTTGTTTACTTGTGTGTTTTAGGTATGGATATCGTGAAAAAGACAAAAGATCACAAGATACAAGGAAAAACGGACACGAGAAACGAAGCCGTACAAAGAACCGGGCCCTAATCATGGAAATCTTCATCAAATACCCTTGAAGACTTGAAAACAAACAAGATTGATCCTCATTCTATGAAGAAATGACACTTAAAACCCTTGTATATTAATAATTACAAGTTTGGTCCCTTAAGTTTGTCAAAATTGCAAAAAGGTCCTTCAACTTTGAAGAAATGACAAGATTGGTCCCTCAACAAATCAAATTTGTCAACTATGGTCCCTCATGAAGTTAAAGATGCAAAGAAGACCTTTGAAGATCAATATAGTCCAAGTTCAGCCCTTGAATTATCACAAAAGGTCAAAAACAACCCTTGATAAGCCTTTTACAAAGTCTTGTGCCAAAAATGTCAAGTGGGGAAAGTTATTTACAAAGTAAAACGGGTTTTAGGGCTTAAAAACTTAATATGCCAAAAATTTCAAGTTACAAGGGCCAGAATTGCCAACTGAAACATTCAAATCCTAAAAACGCGCCTAACAACTTACTTTCCCCCAAATTAGGATCTAAGGACTTACTGTTCATCGTTTCACCCTCCCAGAAATTACCACCACGTTTACTTGGGTAAAATCTAATTAAAAGTGCACACGTGTAATTCCCACACCCCAAAACCATTCCCACACACAAACACCCCAATCCCACGCGTGTGTTCAAAACCCCCAATTCCCTTTCACCCAATCAGCTTACACCTTGTCCTCCAAGGCATGAGACGTGTCCTACATCAACGATGGAGATTCATTGCTTACTCACAACGCAAAATTGAATAGTGGAGATCAAGAAAAGACAACTCACCTCAAAAACGTATAAGGGCATTTTGGGACTTTTCTATGTATTAGGGTTAGCATTTTAGGATTCTAGATTATTCAGTAGAGTAGTATAAATAGGGTGTGAGCCTGTTCACAACCCTTTGTTCCAGTTTTCTTCCAAAACTTTGTAATTCCTTTTAATATATAAAAGTTGGTTTTTGTCTTAAAGAGCAATTTAATTCCTTTTTATTTTTATTAAAGTTGGTATTGTTATTGGAAGAATTCTGAGTTCCATCTTTGTTATTTGGTTAAGGATTTTGTGCTTCAAAATATTTTCAAAAGTTTCTGAAAATCAAAGGATTTTTGGGAGAATTTGTTATAAGGATTTGGTGTTTATGGTTCATGTTATTGGTGATATTAGGTTTTAGAAAACGTGTTTAGAAGGTTTGGAAAGATTTGAAAGAGGTTTAGAAAGAAAGAAATAAAACAGAATATTAATATATTGTTATATTATTTTGCCTTTTTCTTTGATTTTGATTTCAAGCAGGTTAAAGGTGTTGATATTGGTTCTGCACCAGCCCGGGCTGGTAGGGAGGTGGTGTAGCATCCACTAGGACCCTTGGATGTAAGGGTCCTAAGGTACTTCCATTTTTCATTTGAAAAATTTCAGAAAAGTGGTGGTTGCATGATCTTAATTGATTTTGTGCTTAAGTGTGTTAAATCTGCATGATTTGTGTTATATTGTGTTCTTATGCCTGTTAGATGATAATAGGGTCACTTTGAACAAGTTTTAAAAGGTTTTGAGTTGAAAATCTTGGATTTAGATAATTAAAAGGGTGTTTGGCAATAGGTTTAAGCAGGGTCATAATGTTGATTTAGGCTATTAAAACATGTTAGTGGAATTGAAAAAGGTTGAATAAGGTTTGTAGTTAGTATTAAGTTAATTTGGATCAAGTTAGAAGTTATTTAGTGTGGTTTTAAAAGGAAAAAGTGAGTTAAAATCTGGTAAGGGTAAAATCTGCTTATTTTATCAGATTTTGGGTGATTGATCTTTGAATTGTGTGAAGTGATAGGGAGATTTTAAGTTTGTTATTGTTTGTGCATGATTTGAAGTTGTTGTATGCCAAATTTTGGTATCTGAATCCCACTAGAAGTGCATTTGATAGCATCACAGCCCACTGTCCTAGCTATTTCATCACAGAGACTTAACATACGTTTTTGGTGTGCATTTGATTGAGATTTCTTGTGCTAGTGTGCTTATACTTGCTTGAGCTTGACTCCTTGAGCTGCAATAAGCTCAAGGGTGCCCCAATTGTTCCAAAATCACCATCAAATAAGCTCAAACCAAGCCCCTCTTGGTTCCAAGTGCACAAGTATGCACTAAGCAATTGTTCATCAGAAAACTTGAAAGTCTGGCCACTTTTGATCTTCAATTTGGCTTAATCCTTGGTTTAAAAAGAGATATTGGATTGGTTTATAAGCTATTTAAGGTCACTAGTTGGATTGGTTAAGAAAAAAAAAAATAAAAATAAAAAGCAAAAACCGTCATAGCATGGACTCGAACCCCCGACCTGTCGTGCAGGAGTGAAAGGGCTTACCATTGATCTATGAGGCTTTTTCTGTTAGCCTCTCAACACAATAGTTATTTAACCAGTTCCATTTTCTAGCTTATTATTAAAAGCCGTGGCTTATTTTGCAATTTCCAGCTTATTTGCTTCTCATTTTTGCTTGTTTTCATTTTTCCTAGAATCTTATTAAGTTTATAGATTTTTCTAGCTACTTTTTATATTTTTCACTTTATTAGTTTATTTTCTAGGATTTAATTAATATACGTTTTTTATTAAATCAATAAAAAATACCAAAAATAGTTTTTATTTTTAGGAAAAATAATTTTTAGGTTTTAAAATAATAACTTGAGGTTTACATATAGTTTTGGTTTTATAAACTTTAATTTTTAATTTTATAATATTTTAAGGTTTTTAATAAACTTTAAGGATTTTTATAAAATTATTAAAAAAGGTTTAGAAGCTCTAATTAGTGTTTTTCTCTTAGTTATGTTATTTAGGATTTTTAGAAAATTTTTAGAATTAATTTTAGAAACTTTTTATTTTTAGTATTATTTTAATATTATTTTAATATTAATTTTTCAAAATTTTATTTTTCTTTCTTTTTCATTTTTCCTAGATTCTTTATCATTAATTAGGACCTTTTCCATTTTTAGAATAATTTTCTAGCTTTTAGATTTATTTTTATAATTATTTTAAGTTTAATTAGGTTTTAATCATTTTTAATCATTTTTAGAGTTTTAAAAATAGTTTTAATAGGTTTTAATTTTTAGAAAATTACTTTTTAGTCTTCTAATAATATAAGTTAAGTGATTATTCAATAAAATCATATTTTAGACATTTGAATTAGTTAAATTTAATTTTAGGGCTTTAATTAGCATTTAAAATTAATTATTTAATTAATAAAAGGTTTTAAAATATCTTTGTTGGATTTTTATCTTTATTTATATTATTTTAGACTTCTTTTTAGTCTTTTTAATTATTGATTTTGTTTTTGGATAATTTTTAATTTTTGTGGTTTTTCTACGGTTTTACGTTTTCGTCGTAGTTTAATTTTCACGTAACCGTCTTTCATCTTCTCATCCCCATTCTCTTAATATTAATCTCAAATACACACAAGTTAATTCACAACACCATACCTCCTTGGGAAACGAATCTTTTCATCTCTTTTATTTGATTGAGGGTCATTACTTGTGGTTTTCCTAAATCACTCGTTAATACTTTCCGCTATTTACGCTCTTTTCCTAAAGAGTAGTAAAACTCTACAATCATTTTTGGCGCCGCTGCCGTGGAGGTGTGTCGTGTTTTAATTTGGAAACTTTTGTTTTTGATATTATCCATAAATAGTATTTGTGTTAAGTGGAACTCCCTTAACACGTATTATCGGTTTTCTTGGTTTTTCTTTGTGAATATTATTAATATATTGTATTAAGTATCACAACCAAAATACAATATCTCCAAAAGTGTGAAAACACAACCTTAATTGGGATTTGATCTCCTAATTATTGTATTCGAATCTCAAACAAAAAGAAAAGGCAAAAATAGATAAATACTTTCGTGAAGCTCGATTTTGAAAGATACAAACTATAAGGTGGGTATAAGGCGGGTATTATAAAATATACCCTAAGGAAAAAGGCTCTTAAGTGCTTCGCGCCGCCTCGTTTCCCCGCTTGCTTGTGAGTATTTTAAGATTGAAGGCTAATCGAGGGTTTTGCCGCCCAAAGTATTAATACGTATACTATATTTGCTTGGTTTTCTTTGTGATTAAACCCTCGTGAACAATTTGGTTTTCACCAAAGTTCTAAAGTCATTCGAAGGCGTTCACTCCACGTGATCGTTTTCATTCCTTTGAGGCTTCTTTAATCAAGAGTTTGATTCGAGGAGAGATTTTGTAGATTGTTGTCTACGAAGATACACCAAAATCCAAAAAAATTAAATATCATCAAAAACACAAAAAAATTGAAAATCCACAAAACAACCAAAAAGAATCTTCTTTGCTCACCTCCCATTCTTCGTGAAGTTTATGATCACTCGTAATCAAGCTAAACGAGCTCGTAAACGACTTCAAAAGCAAGCAAATCAAGAATCGTTGATTGTTGAAGAACCTCCAATTGTTGAACCTATTATAGAACAAGAAGTCGTAATGGCTAATCGTACTATGATGGAGTTGCTACAAGCACCCACCGAGGGTTTTGGAGAGGCCATTGTTATTCCCGCCATCCTTGCGGAGAATTTCGAGATTAAGACGGGTTTAATGTCGATGCTACAAGCAAACAAATTTCGAGGTCACGAGAAAGACAACCCGCATTACCATATTAGGAATTTCAACCATCTCACCGCCACTAGCAAATTCAAAGATGTTCCGCATGACGCCATTAAGATGATGTTGTTTCCATATTCGTTGGATGGACCCGCAAAAATTTGGCTCGAGAAAGAACCGCCAAATTCGATTTTGACATGGGCCGATCTCGTTTCTAAGTTTGTGAACAAGTTTTTTCCACCATCGAAAACAACACACTTAAAAAATGAGATTTCACGATTTGTGCAACGTAACAATGAAAGTTTTTCAATGGCATGGGAACGATTTAAAGAGATGTTACATGAATGTCCTCACCATGATTTTTCGGAATTGCATCAAATTGATACATTTTATAATGGGCTTAATGATCATGAACGAGATTATTTGAATGCCGCCGCGGGTGGTAATTTTTTGTGCAAGACGACAAATGAGGCTTTACAAATCATTGAAAATCGATCTAAGGTTTATAGCCCTCGTAACACACCGAGTGTTGCCAATATGGGTTCGTCATCTTCGTCACAATCGTCTCGTAGCATTAACGCCTTACATGATGAAGCTAATGAGGAAAATCGGTTTTTTGATAGATTTGCTAATCTAATGTCCCATTGGAAGGCTCAAGAAGCTTCCAATTCCGCTTCGGTTAAAGCGGTTGCTAAGAGTTGTTTATCGTGTGGAGGAGCTCATGATCTTTCCGAGTGCATTACCGCGGATGGTAACACTTCGAGTGCTTATGTAGCAACGGGAACTTACAACCAAAACGGCCAAGGTTCCCGCCAAAATCAAGCTCCACCAAATCAAAATGCTAATAATTATCGAAACAACAATCAAGGTAATTACCAAGGCAACACACGCAATTACAACAAAGGGAATTATCAAAGTGGGAATGGACAAATCTCTAATCAAAACCAAAACCGTGATTTTCAAAACACTACACAAGGTTTTCAAAATGCTCACACGAAAAATTTGCAAGGAGAATTTTTGGATTATGCAAAAGCAAATGATGCAAAATTTGATAATATGCAACGTGAGATGATTAGCTTAAGATCCGAGTTGAAAAACGAGCTTAAAAATGAACTTGCTAATGAACTTAAAACTCATGCAAACAAAATGGAAGGAAATGTCCAACGTCTTCAACAAAACCAACAAAAGATGGAATTAGGACAACATGAGATTAAGCAAGAGTTATTGAAAGCGGATGCTAGGCAATCAAAATTTGAGGACCGAATGGCTAAAATGTTTGAAGCAATCATGTGTAAGCCCTCTTCTTCGGGTGGTCTTCCTAGTGATACCATTAACAACCCGAGGGGAGAATTGAAGGTTGTTGCTACACGAAGTGGCAAAACTTTCAAAGAACCAATCTCTCGTCCAAGTACTTCTACGGAGAAGGAAGTCGAGAAAGAACCCGAGGTGATGGTCGAAAAGGAGCACATTACAATCCCACGAAGTACCGCTCAAACCACACCTACGGTTGAACCAATACCAATTGTGGAACCCGAGTTTCCAAGGCCGTTGCCTAATGACCAACCCACACCACCTTTACCATACCCTTCGAGACGAAACAAAGAAAAAGCACAAGAAAGGAACAATTATCAATTTGAGCTATTTATGAAAATGTTTCGTGATTTACATTTTAACATAAGTTTTGCCGATGCTTTAATCATGATGCCTCGATTCGCCGCAAACTTCAAAAGTATGCTAAACAACAAAGAGAAGTTACAACAATCGTCTAGTTGTTCATCGGTTTTTCTAAGCCGCATACCACAAAAAGTCGGTGATCCCGGTAAATTTTTGATTCCGTGTGCTATACAAGATATGGAGGAATGCTACGCCTTGGCCGATCTTGGCGCTAGTATTAATTTAATGCCTCTCGAGATTTTCAAATCGCTTTCGCTTCCGGCTCTTACTCCTTCGAACATGTCTATCGAGATGGCCGATCATTCTACGATCATGGCATGTGGAGTAGCCGAGGACGTTTTCGTTAAAGTCGGAAAGTTTTACTATCCCGTTGACTTTATCGTTGTAGACATTCCCATCGATCGAAAAGTTCCTCTCATTTTGGGTCGTTCATTTTTGGATACATCAAGAGCACTTATCGATGTTCATGCTCGTAAAATCACCCTTCGTTTCAATGAAGAAGAACTTGTCATCAATGCAACACAAAACTCCAATCTTTCTCATGTATATTCTATTGCTACTTTAAACCATGGTGACTCGACCAATGTCGTTTGCAAAGAATTTTCACCAAGAGTTTTAGGGAATGTCTCCAAAAACAATTTACCATTTCCTCCGCCGGTGGAGGTTATGAGTGCTAAGCCTACAAAGAAGAAACCGTCAATACTTGAATCGAAAAATCCTTCACCTTCATTCTTGAAAAGTATTGATAAGTTGCCGGTTTCTACGGAAGATCTTTCGGATGATGAATATGTTGACCCCGATGGGGAGGTTTTCTTCGTCGATAAACGTTTTGAGAACTTGCCACCACCAAAACCAAAACGGTTTCAAAATGTGAGAATTTTTAGTGTAACTAACATCGTCTTAGAAACACCGAATGTTTTCGACATTATCAAAAAGGGTTTTCATAAGGAGAGTTTAAAAGATAAAAAGGAAAAAGATCTTAAATGTGATTTTTCTACAAATCTAACTCCGTCATCACCACGTGATTTGAGTGCTACGAACTCGTCTACTCCTTTTGACGATGTTTTGTGTGGTTCTAGTATGGGGGAAGCCCCTTATGTTCCCTCATCCTTGTCCACCGAGGACGAGATATTCGATCCCGGAATTTCATGTAAAAGGAAATCTCGGTCTTCCACCGATGCAATAAATGGAAACTATATCTATTTGCTTGGTGCGAGTCTACCTCGAGTAGCTCAAACGTTTGTCTTACCAATTGTCTCACCCTTCTACTTCTCATCTATTTTCTTCAAACTCTTTGAGTTTATGGCACATGTTGGAGTGGTGTTAATTTGTTTTTCCAATGGAAACGAGAACGCCATCTTCGACCCCGGTATTTTGCATCATCTAAGGACTTAGTCCTTTTTACCGGTTGCTTTTTGGGCCTTGTTTATCATGTAAGCCCCATCAAAAATTGACCACACCATGAATTTCCCTAAATGTTCACATTTTGAGGGGATCGAGTCGAGCTCATGACTCGGTAATCAAAAACGAGGTGCCTCGTGGGGGAGATCCCATGCTTATCTTTTTTATACTCACTAATAAGGGGACTTGTACCCTTCCAACTCGTTGTCTCGTGGTTGTTTGTGATTGTGTTATCTAGATCATCATCATCGTCTACGATTGAAGACTCTCGTGTTCGTTTACGTGAGCCTCCATCGTTCGTTTGAAGAAGTTTTTCACGAATCCATGACATATCCTTTATTGTTCTAACAATTATCTTTTAGCATAATTAATAAACGGCTTTAGATATATTGTTGATCACCCTTTCCATACTAGATCCTAAGCATTCGACTCTTCGTCTCTAGTATGGGGGTGCTCCACCTTTAGACTCGAAACATTGAGGACAATGTTTACTTTTAGTATGGGGGGGGGGGGTGAATAGGTACTTGCTTTGCTACGCCCTCACGTTTTCCAACTTTCAATGTTTTGTTTTGCTAATAAGGCTAAAAATGGCCAAATTTTAAAATTTTTCTTAGTTTTCATAAGTGTTTTTAAGACACGAATGTATATTTTCCGATGGGTAGAATAAGAGTTAATTTTTGACTTGATGGGCATTTGGAGCCATTTACATTCCTTAACCCGCTCAATTCAAGTTTTGCTAGACTTTTATATAGGGAGCTTTAAAACGCGAAAGTCTTAATTCATTCGGGTTAAGAACAAGAACTTTTCGCAAGTTCCTATAATTGATTCTAGAAAGTCACTTATCAAGGGAACTTTAAAACGCATTCTCTAAACTTGAAAAAAGTCCAAGAAAGTGCAAGATCCTATAGGTGGCTTGAAAACCCAAAACTTTGATTTGATATAGTCTTAATGAAAGCTAATCCAAATTTGGCTTAATTTTGACTTGCACGGCTAAGTATTCACGAGTCTCTTTAATTAGAGGTCTTTATATAGTGAGGAACGAGAAATGATAGAGTTAGACAAGTGATCATGCTAAACGTAGAACATGAAAGTGTTCTTTCAAAAACTCATATGTTTTTAATTGTGGCTTTTTCTTCCCATAAGATCAATGCATTAGGAATAAAACATAATTGCAATAAGTAAGGTCGTACGATTTGAAAGGTTACTTAGCCTCTAGCGCAAGATCGTTTAAAAGTTGCTCGGGGTTGAATAGAGTTCATAGCCAAGGCATAACTTATTGAAGCGGGACGCGAAGATTGGCGTTTATCCAAAAAGGCCCTAACAAGGCATGAGGAGCTCTATTTTTGCTAAAGATCCAAAGATGATGTGAAGTATCATTGTTCCAAAATCAATATGAAGGATCGAGACACACGACGAGAAGCTATTACTCCCCTAAAGAATGGAGAAAGTCTATCCAAAAAGACCCTAACAAGGTATGAGGATAAATATATTCAAGTCCGAAAAGGAGGCGGATCGTTGTATATCAAAATCCAAAGTAAAGATTGAAGAAAAATGATGAAGTCGTGGTCCTATATGAAGAATCTCTCAAAAACGTCAAGTGAAGAAATTCCAAATATATGAAGAGAAGACCATAATTTCGAGAACGTCTTCCCAAGATTTGAAGTATGAAGTACATGCCAAATATCGGTCCGAGAAAGGTCTCAAATCGTGAAACGAGTTATGCCAAGATATGAACTTAAGGAGATACACGAGAAGCCGTTTTAAAAGATTTTGTCCTTCGGCTAACTATTGATCAAATCGTGCTACTTTGCTTTCGGACTAATAACTACTCAAATAAGTCAATATGAATCACTTGTGATCCATGACAAATAGATAAAAAATGCTAGTAACCCATTTCCTTTTATAATAACTAGGATTGCGGGGAGAAAAAGTATTACACAATTTGAACGTATGAGTAGTGTTAGCATTGTGACTTGTACCAACAATGATCTTGTTTTTGCACTTAGCATGGAATGTATGACAATCAAGGATGACGAAGTTTGCTCTAAGGGACATTGACTTGTTTCTATTCTTTGACCCTAAAAGTCACATTTTGGTGATGAAAATCATACATTATGTCTTTACACATTCTCGTAGTATGTTGCAAGTCTTTTACTCTTCAATAAAGGTTAATAAAATTGAACTTTGGTGATGCTTAGATACTTTATTCTAGCATTGCGTGAGGGCACGGCAATGGCTTAGTATGGGGGAGTGATGAGATGGCATTTATACATGATCTCATCGTTCTTTTCGGGCTTTAAATGCATAAAAATGTCATAAAATACCATATATATGCTTGTGTTTGTTTACTTGTGTGTTTTAGGTATGGATATCGTGAAAAAGACAAAAGATCACAAGATACAAGGAAAAACGGACACGAGAAACGAAGCCGTACAAAGAACCGGGCCCTAATCATGGAAATCTTCATCAAATACCCTTGAAGACTTGAAAACAAACAAGATTGATCCTCATTCTATGAAGAAATGACACTTAAAACCCTTGTATATTAATAATTACAAGTTTGGTCCCTTAAGTTTGTCAAAATTGCAAAAAGGTCCTTCAACTTTGAAGAAATGGCAAGATTGGTCCCTCAACAAATCAAATTTGTCAACTATGGTCCCTCATGAAGTTAAAGATGCAAAGAAGACCTTTGAAGATCAATATAGTCCAAGTTCAGCCCTTGAATTATCACAAAAGGTCAAAAACAACCCTTGATAAGCCTTTTACAAAGTCTTGTGCCAAAAATGTCAAGTGGGGAAAGTTATTTACAAAGTAAAACGGGTTTTAGGGCTTAAAAACTTAATATGCCAAAAATTTCAAGTTACAAGGGCCAGAATTGCCAACTGAAACATTCAAATCCTAAAAACGCGCCTAACAACTTACTTTCCCCCAAATTAGGATCTAAGGACTTACTGTTCATCGTTTCACCCTCCCAGAAATTACCACCACGTTTACTTGGGTAAAATCTAATTAAAAGTGCACACGTGTAATTCCCACACCCCAAAACCATTCCCACACACAAACACCCCAATCCCACGCGTGTGTTCAAAACCCCCAATTCCCTTTCACCCAATCAGCTTACACCTTGTCCTCCAAGGCATGAGACGTGTCCTACATCAACGATGGAGATTCATTGCTTACTCACAACGCAAAATTGAACAGTGGAGATCAAGAAAAGACAACTCACCTCAAAAACGTATAAGGGCATTTTGGGACTTTTCTATGTATTAGGGTTAGCATTTTAGGATTCTAGATTATTCAGTAGAGTAGTATAAATAGGGTGTGAGCCTGTTCACAACCCTTTGTTCCAGTTTTCTTCCAAAACTTTGTAATTCCTTTTAATATATAAAAGTTGGTTTTTGTCTTAAAGAGCAATTTAATTCCTTTTTATTTTTATTAAAGTTGGTATTGTTATTGGAAGAATTCTGAGTTCCATCTTTGTTATTTGGTTAAGGATTTTGTGCTTCAAAATATTTTCAAAAGTTTCTGAAAATCAAAGGATTTTTGGGAGAATTTGTTATAAGGATTTGGTGTTTATGGTTCATGTTATTGGTGATATTAGGTTTTAGAAAACGTGTTTAGAAGGTTTGGAAAGATTTGAAAGAGGTTAAGAAAGAAAGAAATAAAACAGAATATTAATATATTGTTATATTATTTTGCCTTTTTCTTTGATTTTGATTTCAAGCAGGTTAAAGGTGTTGATATTGGTTCTGCACCAGCCCGGGCTGGTAGGGAGGTGGTGTAGCATCCACTAGGACCCTTGGATGTAAGGGTCCTAAGGTACTTCCATTTTTCATTTGAAAAATTTCAGAAAAGTGGTGGTTGCATGATCTTAATTGATTTTGTGCTTAAGTGTGTTAAATCTGCATGATTTGTGTTATATTGTGTTCTTATGCCTGTTAGATGATAATAGGGTCACTTTGAACAAGTTTTAAAAGGTTTTGAGTTGAAAATCTTGGATTTAGATAATTAAAAGGGTGTTTGGCAATAGGTTTAAGCAGGGTCATAATGTTGATTTAGGCTATTAAAACATGTTAGTGGAATTGAAAAAGGTTGAATAAGGTTTGTAGTTAGTATTAAGTTAATTTGGATCAAGTTAGAAGTTATTTAGTGTGGTTTTAAAAGGAAAAAGTGAGTTAAAATCTGGTAAGGGTAAAATCTGCTTATTTTATCAGATTTTGGGTGATTGATCTTTGAATTGTGTGAAGTGATAGGGAGATTTTAAGTTTGTTATTGTTTGTGCATGATTTGAAGTTGTTGTATGCCAAATTTTGGTATCTGAATCCCACTAGAAGTGCATTTTATAGCATCACAGCCCACTGTCCTAGCTATTTCATCACAGAGACTTAACATACGTTTTTGGTGTGCATTTGATTGAGATTTCTTGTGCTAGTGTGCTTATACTTGCTTGAGCTTGACTCCTTGAGCTGCAATAAGCTCAAGGGTGCCCCAATTGTTCCAAAATCACCATCAAATAAGCTCAAACCAAGCCCCTCTTGGTTCCAAGTGCACAAGTATGCACTAAGCAATTGTTCATCAGAAAACTTGAAAGTCTGGCCACTTTTGATCTTCAATTTGGCTTAATCCTTGGTTTAAAAAGAGATATTGGATTGGTTTATAAGCTATTTAAGGTCACTAGTTGGATTGGTTAAGAAAAAAAAAAAAATAAATAAAAAGCAAAAACCGTCATAGCATGGACTCGAACCCCCGACCTGTCGTGCAGGAGTGAAAGGGCTTACCATTGATCTATGAGGCTTTTTCTGTTAGCCTCTCAACACAATAGTTATTTAACCAGTTCCATTTTCTAGCTTATTATTAAAAGCCGTGGCTTATTTTGCAATTTCCAGCTTATTTGCTTCTCATTTTTGCTTGTTTTCATTTTTCCTAGAATCTTATTAAGTTTATAGATTTTTCTAGCTACTTTTTTTATTTTTCACTTTATTAGTTTATTTTCTAGGATTTAATTAATATACGTTTTTTATTAAATCAATAAAAAATACCAAAAATAGTTTTTATTTTTAGGAAAAATAATTTTTAGGTTTTAAAATAATAACTTGAGGTTTACATATAGTTTTGGTTTTATAAACTTTAATTTTTAATTTTATAATATTTTAAGGTTTTTAATAAACTTTAAGGATTTTTATAAAATTATTAAAAAAGGTTTAGAAGCTCTAATTAGTGTTTTTCTCTTAGTTATATTATTTAGGATTTTTAGAAAATTTTTAGAATTAATTTTAGAAACTTTTTATTTTTAGTATTATTTTAATATTATTTTAATATTAATTTTTCAAAATTTTATTTTTCTTTCTTTTTCATTTTTCCTAGATTCTTTATCATTAATTAGGACCTTTTCCATTTTTAGAATAATTTTCTAGCTTTTAGATTTATTTTTATAATTATTTTAAGTTTAATTAGGTTTTAATCATTTTTAATCATTTTTAGAGTTTTAAAAATAGTTTTAATAGGTTTTAATTTTTAGAAAATTACTTTTTAGTCTTCTAATAATATAAGTTAAGTGATTATTCAATAAAATCACATTTTAGACATTTGAATTAGTTAAATTTAATTTTAGGGCTTTAATTAGCATTTAAAATTAATTATTTAATTAATAAAAGGTTTTAAAATATCTTTGTTGGATTTTTATCTTTATTTATATTATTTTAGACTTCTTTTTAGTCTTTTTAATTATTGATTTTGTTTTTGGATAATTTTTAATTTTTGTGGTTTTTCTACGGTTTTACGTTTTCGTCGTAGTTTAATTTTCACGTAACCGTCTTTCATCTTCTCATCCCCATTCTCTTAATATTAATCTCAAATACACACAAGTTAATTCACAACACCATACCTCCTTGGGAAACGAATCTTTTCATCTCTTTTATTTGATTGAGGGTCATTACTTGTGGTTTTCCTAAATCACTCGTTAATACTTTCCGCTATTTACGCTCTTTTCCTAAAGAGTAGTAAAACACTACAATCAAAATGCGTTAGCCGCTTGGATCTTATCATTAAGCTGAAGGAAAACCTTCGTATGCGTGGGAATACGAAAGGCGTCCTTCATGGTTATGAATATATGAACTATGGTGAAAGAAATGAAAGTGACATCGGCAACGTGACAGTTCTCACTGATGCGCCGATAATGGTGTTGAAATTCTTGTGGCCTGATTAATACATGGCACAACAACATAGATATACCCTTGGAGGGTACCCTGAATTTCTTAGAAATGTTCCATAATTAGACGTGAGTCATGTGTCTTGACTCGTGTCTTGAGAAATGTAAGCGTGACATATGTCTTGACTGGTATCTTGACATGTGTCCTCAGAAAGTATACGTGAGACATGTGTCTTGACTGATGTCTTGACATGTGTCTCGAGATGTGAAACAATTGGAACTACAAATATTAGGTTAATATGCCAGAATTGGCGGATCGGTTGGGCTACTGATCATTTGTATGTCTGATCACGTCCGTGGCCGGAGCCTCGGTTGCGATTTCTAGGATAGTTGCTGTCATAGTAGTGGTTACTATCATCTTGTCTGTCGGTTCCATGACGGTCATTTTCATGACAGTGACTCATGTAACTATTCAGCTGAGTGGCCGGCTGGTACTGGTTTGCACTCATATGGCTGAAATGACAGCCGAACGACGTGTGACATGTAACTATGAATTTGGAACAATGATTGATGGGAATTGTCTGATGGTGAAGCATCTTCTCGTCCAATTGCTTTGCTCCGACGCCTTTGTCTTCGTCTTTTAGGATCTCCAGGTTGTGAACAGCATCAGCATCAGCATCTCGTAGCGTCTCCCAACATCAGCAGCATCAACCTTCAGTAACATCTCCAAGCTATGAGCGACATCGATAACCTTGTAGAATATCAGCAAGTGAACATACGCCTGAGATGATTTAGAATCGACTAGCGAATACTCGTGAAGTATTGCAAGTGGAATACACATGGATTAAGGTACATGTAATACACATGAAATACGGTACGTGGAGTACACATGGAATGCACATGAAATGATCGGTATGGGCTCGATCATTTGTCATGATTTAAGGAAAGTAAACCGGTTAAACGGTTAGGAAAACCATCATGATAACCTGGCAGTATTAGCATAGACATCATTCTGGTTGCATAGAGAAACGCTAAAGTGTGGTTACACAAGATTCAACGATGATTTGCCTGACAGCATGATCAATGAAAACCAACCATGACTATCATGAAAGCATGATTCAAGAAATCTAACAATGTCTTGCAGGACAACGTAAATAACAAAAGAGGCATGAAACATAATCAACATGAACACGGAATTATCATGAGGAAACATGAAACCATCTATTACGAAGAAGTGTATAACATAATCAGCATGAAACTGAAGTTAACCATGACAGTATGAAGGCATACTTGACATAAAGACATAATAACTTATGATGGGACATGAAAAAAAAAATTTATGCCAATTTAAATCATGAGAAAAATTTTATGCAAGAAAAACAGTGCATGAATGCGTAATGTAGTTTATAAAACCTTTATATGTGCGAGGGAACGCCTATGGGTCGGTTCCAAAACAAAAGACATGGCGAGGGGACGCCTATGGGTCGGTCCCAAAGTTAAAAGTTTCGATAAAAGCACATGAGA
Source organism: Glebionis coronaria (assembly GCA_025667525.1). Taxonomy (NCBI): domain Eukaryota; kingdom Viridiplantae; phylum Streptophyta; class Magnoliopsida; order Asterales; family Asteraceae; genus Glebionis; species Glebionis coronaria. The sequence continues at coordinate 555,515,586 of CM046879.1, forward strand.
CTAAATAGGGCCAGTCCTGTACCAACCATTACTTAGTCAAAATTCCTGCAATAGATGACATATGATATAAATGCATGAATGCATGGAACATAATAATTAAAAGTCATTGTCAAAACTTAACAGAAAATTTTTTATGTGAAAATTATGAACTACTGGGGCCAGTCCACATCGTCACAGTTCACGAGGAACATCATGCATAGACAATGACACATAACTAAGTATGTATGACGGTTGTTCATTCCATATTAGTAAGACGATACTGGTGAAAACATCATGGTGAAAACAACAAGGTGCTGAAAACGTCATGGCTAAAACAAAAAGGTGCTGAAAACATAATGGTTAAAACAACAACGCGCTGAAACATCAATACGTGGAATAACAATCGTTGGCTTAGGAAGCTCCTGGTGACTACCCACTAGTCACAGGTCGAGTTTTAGAGCCTACAGGTCGAAGCCTTGGCTCTGATACCATAATTGTAACACCCCATTTTGATAAATGGAATGTCACGCGTAATTATGGCGTGTCATCAAAGCATGCAAGGTAATATGTAGTAAAACATACATGACCATAGGGAAAACCGGAATCAAACATCGGTTCCCAAACATAAGCCCAAAACATAACAAAGTAAATGAACTGAATGAAAGACTAAACAAGCATAAATATATGAAGGAAACAGGAGAAGAAGTCTATGGCAGCTTCCATCCTATGCAAGTCCTCCAAATGCTCGAGTCTTGGGTACCTGCCGTTTTGGGACATGGAAAGGAAAGTAACGGCTGAGCAAAACGCTCAGTGCACGGATATACAATATAGCATGAAATAGGATAAGCATGTAACATATAACAGCGGAAGACTAAGTTCTGAGTAGACTGGTTAAGTATTGAGAAAACTGGTTTTATAGTTTGAAAAGCCTTATGTTTATCTTATGAAAACTGTTTTAACATATAAATACCATAGCCCATATAGGTCATGAAAAGGTCACGTGCATGAATACTTGGAGGGGTGACCTCATCATGCTGATTAGAGGGGATGCCTCTATTTAATGTACTGGTTTGGGTAGGAGGGATCAACTCCTTGTGAAGGATGCAAGGCACACACCACATTCACCATGAAATACTGAATAAAACATGTAACTAGGATGCACCCATACGCCCCACATGATATAATAATATGGCCAAAACTAAAAAGGGACGCCACGAGCAATCACTCCGCCGTGGGGAAGTCATAACATTGGTGCCTCCAATGTTATGGTTATGGTACCTCCATAACTAGGTGAAACTGGTCATGCTTGTATATGGCTATAGATTATGCTAATTAAACATAAGCAGTTCAAAACAATAAAACAAATACTGGGGAAAACAGTTGGCTGCATACGGGGAAATCCTAATAAGGAAAGAATGTCCATACTGAAAGGACGGGAATCCGTACCTCAAGTCCAGTGAATGAACGGAAGAAAGACTCCTACTTCTGGATCACTAACGCTACATGAATACACACGTGTATAAGTATCGATTCACTGATTACGTACTGGGTTTTATGTCTCGTCTTAGCTTACTTTGCATGTTTTAGGTCATGGTTTACTGTTTAAAGCCTTAAACTGTGTTTATCTTGTATTCTGATTAATCTGATTAAGTATTACTGGTATTTCATGTATTATTATACTTACTGTGTAATAATAAGTAACTTTCCAAAAATAGCAGGTTTCCAAAAATAGAAAGTTTCCAAAAATAGAAAGTTTCCAAAAATAGAAAGTTTCCAAAAATAGAAAGTTATCAAAAATAGAAAGTTTCCAAAAATAGAAACTATCCAAAAATAGAAAGTTTCCAAAAATAGAAAGTTTCCAAAAATAGAAAGTTTCCTAAAATAGAATTTACTGCTTAAATTAGATTAGTTTCTAAAAATAGAAAGTTTCCAAAAATAGATCAGCTGCCTTAATTAAATAAGTTTCCATATATAAAAGGTTTCCATGATTAGATTTGCTGCCTGAAATAGATAGATTTCCATATATAGAAGGTTTCCATTAATAGATTAGTTGCCTTATTTAATTAAGTTTCTATAAATAGAAGTTTCCATATTTAGAATTAAGCTGGTTACATAAGCTAACATATAAGTCTAAGTGTTTATAAGCTTATTTTCTTAAGTCATATGATATAGTGTATAGTTTAATTATTATTCCATGTATTTAATTAAACTATAGGTTAAGCATCTTAATTAAGGTATAACATGTTTTAATTAAAATGAAATAAATTACTTAGGTTAAAATGTGTATTATTATGTATTAATAACATAACCTAAGTCATGTCTAAATTAATTAATTATAGGCATGTTTTAAATAATTAATTAATTATAACTTATAACATAAATACTTAGGTTAAATTAATATCATGCTAAATTAATAATTAAAATAACCTAAGTCATGGTTTAATTAATATCTCATGTTATTAATTAATTTATATCCTAAGTTCATAATTCATAATATTAACATGTAGCATAAATCATGTTTTAACCAACGAACCATGAATCGGGCATGAACTCGACACCGTACCCCGAACCAAATCGGGGTTCCCCTTGGTTCCTTGCTGCCATGGGACCCACACCACCAAACCGGGACCTTATGGTCTCGGTGGTGGTTCCTTGGCCAAGCCGTGACCCCCCTTCGGGTACGGTTAGGCGTCGGCCAAACCAACAACCCTAAAAACGCCCTTTTTGATTTTACCCTTTAACCAAATGCATGTTTATTTCATGTTTTTAATTAGGTTTTAAAAACATCATGTTCTTAATTAATTTACTAAATCAAATCAAAGAAATAATTAAAAAGAAAGGTTAAAAAGGTATACCGAATGTGTAGATGAATTAAGGATGAACAAACACTAATACTTGTACAATATTCAAGATCAAAATCAACAAGAACACCCCTCCTAGGTGTGTTATGGGTGGCGGCTACAAAAGGGAAAAGGAAGGAGAGGAGAAAACTTTTTAGGGTTTTTGTTTAATTTCTTGAAAAATGAAAATGACTAGCAAAATTTACCTTAACCCCCCTTTCATGTAAAACTTGATGGGCTTGGCCCATTTACCTTCCTAATTTCGTGGATATGGGGCCCACAAGGGGTAACCCAAATGTTTTCCGTGTCCCGATGTTTCGTGTTCGTTCGTGGTTAAACGTGTTCGTGTTTAAAGTGTTTCTGTTTATTTTATCATGTAGTTTATCGTATTCTTAACGCTCGTAATTATATTATATGTATTTACGTAATTATTTTAGTTCGTGTTTTAATGGTGATCATGATTTAATTATGTTCCCGTGAAATACTTATTAACTGCTTATCATGAGTTCGTACGTAAACGATACTTATCATGTTATACACGTATGTACTTACTTGATTAATAGCACATGAATATGATCAATACTGAATAAGGTAAGCTTTAATCTAGGACGTACGATCTTAAGGTCACTATTCATGGTAAAAGCATGCGGGTTTTACAATTATATACAAGCATGACCAGTTTATGTACTAGTTACGGAGGTACCGTAACCATGGCACTAGAGGCACCGGTGTCGTGACTCACATGCAGGAGAGTGATATCCTGCATCGTCCCACTCAGCTCAGTTTGGCCATTTTATCAGGATTTTTAGTGGGGCGTATGGATGCATCCTAGGCTTATCAGTTTACAGTTATCAGGTTGAATGTGGTGTGCGCTCTACATCCTTCACATTGGAGCTGATCCCTCCACCCAACACAGTATTTAGAGGTCACCCCTCTACAGTTATTTAGAGGTCACCCCTCTACAGCATGACGAGGTCACCCCTCCAGTTATTCATGCACCGTTGTTACAACACATGACCTATATAAGATCTGGCAATTAAAATACAGTAAATGCACGTTTTTCAGATTTAACAGATAATAGTTCAGCTTTATTATTTATAAATCAGACTTTACAGATTATACACAGATTTTCCGCTGCAACTTTACTTATCAGTCTTACAGCTTCAGTATTTTATCATCTGCTTCATTTCAGTAATTCCTTATCATGCTTTATATTCGTTCACTGAGCGTTATGATCAGCCGTAGTTCCTTTCATGTTCTAACGGCAGGTACACCCAGACGCTCTTAGGATTATGAGAGCATGTGCATTTGGATGGAAGCTATACAGACTTCTTACTTTATGCACTTCTTACATTATTCTGCTTATTTGGACAATGTTTAGCCCTTTCCGTAAGTATTTACTTTTCATGTTTTGAGCATATGTTTGGATTACCGACGTTTGATTCCGGTGTTTCCTTTATGGTCAATTAATGTTTTAGGACATTTACCTTATGCTTTGATGACACGCCATAAATACACGTAACGGTCCACTTATCCAAGTGGGGTGTTACAATTATGGTATTAGAGAGTCAGAAAACCCAAAAATTTATAAGAGTAGGTACGTTTGGTTTATAGAAACAATGGGAAAACGTAGACAAGCAGTGGGAACAAGGGTAAAATCAGTACCTGGCATTCTAAACAGAAAATAAAGGATTTTATTTTCAGATTAGCGACGGTTTTGTGACATTATTTTCCGTCGCAGACTGCTTTGTGACAGTTTTCTTTATAGACAGTTTTAAAACTCAGCTTTTGGTCACACCTTTTAGTGACATTTTTTCTGTTGTTATTTCATATAGACAGATTTAATATAGTTGTGAGATTGTTTAGTGCGACCGAGATGGGGTATCTCGGTAGGCTCGGGATATAGTTTAAACATATAAAACGAAGATTTATATATTATACCTTTTTATTAATTGTTTTATAAATGTCTTAAATTGTATTTTAAATGAGTTAAATTAAAATAGTTTTAATATTTAAAAAGGGTATAATTTTATTATATGAATTATACTACTTTAAAACTTCTAATTTAGAAATCTTATGTTTTAACGGGTTAATTTATCACAGTATTAACATAACGTCAGAACACGTTGCATCATAATTATTAGTGAGTCGTTATATATATTAAGAGGATTAATATAAATTCAGAGTCATCGGCTAATATACGTACAGATTTCTAGAAATAAAATAAATAATTGGATAAGCCAATAAGATCCTTAAATTAAATAAACGAATATAAGTTTACTTATTCGCGTCCCTTATTCATGTAGCTCGCGTGAAATCAGAGTAGACTTTCCGTCAATTGATCTCGGTCGGTTACTGGACACGAGGTACAGATTTTCCGTCCTTTCAGTAAGGACTTCCTTTGTATGCATGATTAGGATTCCCCGTCTGCAGCCAAATGTTTTCCCCAGTATGTGTTTAAGCTTATCAGTAATCATGTTAATAACTAAATAAATTGCCTGAGCATTATATACAAGCACAACCAGTTTATGTACTAGTTACGGAGGTACCGTAACCACGGCACTAGAGGCACCGGTGTCGTGACTCACATGCAGGAGAGTGATATCCTGCATCGTCCCTTCACGTTTTGGCCATTATTATTATCATGTCATGTGGGGCGTATGGATGCATCCTTGGCTTATCAGTTTACAGTTATCAGGGTGAATGTGGTGTGTGCTCTACATCCTTCACATTGGAGCTGATCCCTCCACCCATCACAGAATTTGGAGGTCACCCCTCTACAGCATGAAGAGGTCACCCCTCCAGTTATTCATGCACGGTTGTTACAACACGTGACCTATATAAGCTCTGGCAATTAAAATACAGTAAATGCATGCTTTCAGATTTAATAGTTAATAATTCAGCTTCAGTATTTATAAACCAGGTTTCTTAGATTTTATACAGGGTACTACTACATGTTTCATATCAGTCTCATAGCTTCATTAGTTATCATTTATTCCATTTATTTCAGTACATTCTTATCATGCTTTTCATCCGTTCACAGAGCGTTATGCTCAACCGTAGTTTCCTTTCATGTTTCCAAACGACAGGTACACAGGGACGATCTTAGGACTTCTAAGAGAGTACGTGCATTGGATGGGAGCTATCCAGACTCCTTTATTTTTATGCACACATTAAATTACTTTGGTTGTTTGGACACTGTTTCGTCCTTTTCTTTCAGTATTTAAATCTTTATATTTTGAGCTTATGTTTGGACTACCGATGTTTTATTCCGGTATTTCCGTACGGTCAGTTAATGTTTAATACATTGCCTTGCATGCTTTGATGACACGCCATAAATACACGTAACGGTCCATTTATCCAAGTGGGGTGCTACAAACAATTATTAATGTCAGAAAATATTACGTAAGTATTCATTAAGGAAAATAAATAATACGTTCAGAGTTTCAGCACGGGAAATTATTCACGAAGGTTAATCACGATCATGACGTAAATAATTATAACGAAAAATTACAAGTATACTAGTGTTTGTCTTTGGGTTGCCGACTAGAAACAAGAACAAGGAAAACTGGGCTGTAGGCCCAGCCCGATTTAAAAAAAAAATCATCAGGGGGAAATAAACACAGTTTTCATCCATTTTACATTTCATAAAAAATTAGGGTTGTGGTCCCTTGTACCTGCCGACACAAAAAGACAAAAAAAGAGTCGTTGTTTCCTTTGTCTTTTCCAGCCGACGAACCAAGAACAAGAAACAGAAATCATGCGCGAATGTAATTTAGAGGATCGAGATTTGATGTCGTTTGATTTTTGTTTTCTCTTTTCACGCAAACCAAGGTAAACCCAATCGCATTTTTTTTCCTTCTTATGTTTGTTTATTCACGATCCAAACAGGGTGTCGGGTTTTGGTTGAATCCAGGAAACCGAGCCAACAGTCTCGGTGTGTTGCTCGCTGCCAGCCGTGACCACAGCAGGCCGGCTTGGTGTCTCCCTTGGCCAGCCGAGGGACAGGAAACCCCAATCGGGGTGATTATTTTGTTAGGGGGGGGGTCGGGTTAGTACGTAACCGAGACGTAACAGTCGGTGTGTATTCTTTCGGCAAACCACGACCCAAATAAGGGCCAGTGGTGGTCTGGGTGTTCTCGACAGCAGGCAGAAAACCAAACAAGGGCGTTTGGGTTAACGTTTAGTAAAGGGGTGTTTGGGATTATAAGCAGGAAACACTAACAGTGGGAATTGTTAGTGAACAGTGGGAAATTTATACAAACAGTGGGAACCGTTAAAAAATGAAAATAGTGGGAATTATATATACAAAAACTATGGGAACTGTAAAACCCGCATTTAAAAATCGGATATTAAAAACGCAGTTTTAATTCATTATAAGCATAACATACAATTATTCAGAAAAAAAAAACAATTATTTACTTTAGAAAATATTACGAAAGATAGTTACGTTTCAGGAAAGTGTTTCAAAAAAAAAAAACACGCGAGAATTAAATACGATTGCACGTAAATATATTAAAGTGTCGAAAATGGAAAAAAAAAAATATATATATACATATATATAATAAAGGGGCCGGATTTTTAAAGAATAAAAGAAAGAAATGTGGGTTTTTAGCCCGGCCCACTAACCAAAGCAAAAGGACGGGAGTCCCCTCTTTCACATAGCAGTAGTAAAAAAAAAAAAAAAAAAGAACTAGGGTTCCGCTCCCTCTTGTGGCTGCCGACGGTAGAGGACAAAAAAAAAGGGGGAGATCGATCTTGTTAGCTATATGAACTCGTGTTTAATGGTTATTCACCCTAAGAATCGTAAGGTAATCACTTTTCTCTTTTCTGTTATGAATCCGAAATCCATCTCAATGGTTTCACAAATTCATGAATCTATATTTTAAAAATGGAATCAGTCATGGGTAGTCGAGTCTTGGAGATAACAGTCACGAATTAAACCCCAACCAGGAGTAGCCGTGTACAACGAGGGTGTTGTTTTACAATAACAGTGAGTAAAACATAAAAACAGGGGGCGTTTGGGACTGCAGTTTCCAGCAGGGGCGTTTGGGACTGCAGTTTCCAGCAGGGGCGTTTGGGACTGCAGTTTCCAGCAGGGGCGTTTGGGACTGTAAACAGTGAGACCGTATACTAACAGTGGGAACTTAACATAAGCAGTGGGAACTTAACATAAGCAGTGGGAACTTAACATAAGCAGTGGGAACTTAACATAAACGGTGGGAACCACGAATTATTTGAATGGATAAATTATTTTATAAACGAGTTTATAAATAAATTAAATTGTATTGTCCAATTTAATAAAGCAAGTTAATAAAATTAAATTAGCTCTAACTTTATCATTTTGTTTATCTTATTAAAAAAAAAAAACCTTTGATTTATAAATAATTTAATTTTAAAGATATTAAATTGGAAATATTTTAAGAAAGGAAACTCTTTATAATAACGAGTTACTATGTATAGTAATACCGGGGTATACATTATACGATAATCAGAAATACCGAATATATTAAATCAGTAATATTTACGAACTGTCAGAACCTACCGGTTTATATACAATCAGTATTTCAAGAATAATTTTAATCCAACGAAAACAGTAAGAGCAGTAAATAAATAAACGTCAGTCAACTTATTTACGCGTCCGTTAATTTATGTAGTAACCGTGAAGTCGAAGTAGATCTTCAGCTTTCAGTCTTATTTCATTACTGGACACGAGGTACGGATTTCCCGTCCTTTCAGTAAGGATTTCCTTTCCTATGCATGATTAGGATTTCCCGTCTGCAGCCAAATGTTTTCCCCAGTATATGTTTAAGTTTATCAGTAATAATGTTAATAACTAAATAAATTGCCTGAGCATTATATACGAGCACGACCAGTTTATGTACTAGTTACGGAGGTACCGTAACCACGGCACTAGAGGCACCGGTGTCATGACTCACATGTAGGAGAGTGATATCCTGCATCGTCCCACTCAGCTCAGCTTGGCCATTTTTATCAGTATTATTAGTGGGGCGTATGGATGCATCCTAGGCATATATGTGTTACAAGTTATCAGGGTGAATGTGGTGTGTGCTCTACATCCTTCACATTGGAGCTGATCCCTCCACCCAGCACAGTTATTTAGAGGTCACCCCTCTACAGCATGACGAGGTCACCCCTCCAGTTATTCATGCACGGTTGTTACAGCACGTGACCTATATAAGCTCTGGCAAATAAAATACAGTAAATCCATGTTTTCAGAATTAATAGTTATATTTCAGTATCAGTATATATGAATCAGGTTTCTCAGATTTTATGCAGAGTTCTACCACATGTTACATATCAGTCTTACAGCTTCAGTATTCTATCGCCTGTTTCATTCAGTATATTCTTATCATGCTTTATATCCGTTCACTGAGCGTTATGCTCAGCCGTAGTTCCTTTCATGTTCTAACGGCAGGTACACCAGGACACTCTTAGGATTCTGAGAGCATGTGCATTTGGATGGAAGCTATCCAGACTTCTTACATTATGCATTTCTTACATTATTCTGCTTATTTTGGACATTGTTTAGTCCTTTTTCTTCAGTATTTACTTTTCATGTTTTGAGCTTAGGTTGGATTACCGATGTTTGATTCCGGTATTTCCGTTATGGTCATTTAATGTTTTAGGACATTTACCTTATGCTTTGATGACACGCCATAAATATACGTAACGGTCCACTTATCCAAGTGGGGTGTTACAATTATGGTATCAGAGCAGCAAGGTTCGACCTGTAGGCTCTAAAACTTGACCTGTGACTAGTGGGTAGTCACCAGGAGCTTCCCAGATTTTGGCGTTGTTATCTTTCATGTTTCTCATGGATTATTCAGTCAGTTTTCTTCATTTATCAGTCAGTTTTCTTAAAGTTTTGACTAAATAAAAGGTTGGTACATAACTAGCCATATTTAGTCGCATGTGCTTTTAGCGAATTTTCGTTTTGGTGAGCTGACCATAGGCGTTCACCCTTGCCGTTCAGATTTTGTATTGGTAAACCGACCATAGGCGTTTACCCTTACTCATGACAGATTCATGTTTTCAGTCAAATATCACTTGGTGAACCAGCCATAAACGTTCACCATTTCTCAAGTCAAATTTCATGTTTTTCAGTCAAATGATGTTTTGTGAACCGATCCACAGTTGTTCACCTTGTCATATCAGGATATTTCATAAATTTTGACAAGTATGGATTGAACTACAGCCATCCATATTTAGTCCGAGATTATAAATTTCTATACATGACAGTTCTCAAGAAATTTTGACCAGTATGGATCGAACCAGAATAGCCCATACTTAGTCTCATGTTTTCTCCTTTGAATTATGTGGATTGAACCATAGCCATCCACATCAGTTGATATTACACCTCAGTTGATTTGATTTTTTATGTTCCTTGTAACAGTCAAATTTTCATACCCTCACGTTGATGTCATCTACATGATGATTCAGTTTCATGATTCCTTACAAGGATTATGTTTTCAACAGAATGATAATGTTTCATGCTAAGATACATAAGGATTACAATGAAATACTATTTCATGATAATTCATGTTCGGGTCTTTATCAATCATGTCTTCATACTGAACGTAGATGAAACTCCATTTAATCATACTTTTAGCCTCTATACAACCAACATTAAGTCTACGCAGAAATTATCAGCCTATCATGTTAACCGTATCAGTTCAGTTTACTACCGTTTGAATCAATTTATTTCTTTGATAATGTCAGACAAGCGACACCAGTATCGATCATCCCATAAAATTTCCACCAGCTCCATGTACAGTATTCCATATGTACCCCATGTACAGTGTCTCAGTTATACTCCATGTATAATATTTCACGTGTACTCCAGGTACAACGTCTCAGATATGCTCCATGTGCAGTATTCATTTTGTACTTCATGTACAGTAGTTCAGGTGTACTCTAGGTACCCTACTCCATGGATATTGCTAATCGATCCTTAATCATCTCAGACATTTCCACTTGTCGATATTCTACCAGGTGCTGATGCTGCTCGTGAGTTGAAGATTTTACCAGATGCTGATGCTGCTAACACTCTGAAGACCACACAGATGCTGATGCTGCGGAACTTTAGAGATTTCTCAAGATGCTGATGCCGCGGAACGAGGACGAAAATTATAAATTTGAAATTTCTGACAAGATTAAATTCAACCATCAGACACTACCATTCTATTTTAGGTTTTTTTTTACTTCCTCAGTTGGATGTCACACATCCCTCAGCTAATCTTTCTGTCAGAAGAGTGGGAACCGGTAACCAGCCGACCACTCAGCAGAAATAATTACATTAATCACGGTCATGATAACGACCGTCAGGAAACTGACAGACAAAGTAGTAGTGACAACCACCGTGCTCATAATTAATCAGTCAGTACCATCGGAACCCCGGAACGGACGTGACCAGAAATACAGAGGTCAGCAGTCTAACCGGTCCGCCAATCCTAGCAGTTACCAAAATTTTTCAGCCTTGTTCATATTCATCTATTAAAACACGTGCCAAGACATCAGTCAAGACATAGTTCTCAGGTATCATTTCGGAAGACACATATCAGGGCACCAGTCATGATACACGTCATACGAATATCTTCTCAGAGTACGAGTCCGAGCTCCTAGTTCCAGTATGTTCCAAGCAAGACCCTCAGTAATTCAGGGTATCTTTCAGAAAGGGGTATACTCATTTTATTATGCCACGCATATATCAGATCATTAAAATTTAGTCACCACCACCAGATTATTATTCAGATTAAACACACGGTAATACTTCCGTGAGGTTACAGACGAACCCACTCAGTGGAAGTCGCCACGTTACTCCACGTATTCCTATGTCAGCTTTATGTAAATCAGATAATTACCTACCTCTCAGCCGAAAGGACTCCACAGTATCACCTATATTATTAAGGTTTCCTTTCAATTAACGATAAGACATGTCTTACTAAAAATTCTAAATATATTGTTACTTTCTGCCAGAAAAATCAGTACAAATTACGTCTACCTTACAAGCACGTGGCTTGTCAGTCCATAGATACGAAGACTTTTACCTACCTGTTATAAATTCACTTTTGAAATTCCTTAATTTCATGATCAGCAGATTATTCCAGAGTTCCAGATATAATTTCAGAAAGTTTTCAAGAAATTCCTTCCTAACCACGAGACATAAATTTAACATCGAGCTAGTCTCAAGAACAGAACCTGTTTTCGTAACTCTTTATTACAGGGCTCTAACTAAGTTAAAAGAGTTGCAGTATTTGCTGCAAGAATTACCGGAATGAGGCTTTAGTCGCCTTAGTGCACCGTCTGTCCATTAGGAATAAGGCCGCTATCATGAGATCATGTAGCGACCACTGAAAATCCTTACAAGATCACCATTCATAATCGATGTCATCTCACGTATAGAAGGTTTATCTGACCTGCTACGACATCTTAAATATTCTCCAGAACAATTTCCGATCATGCTACCATCAGAGGCGAGAGAAAGAACATAATGTTTCCAAGACTGCTTTTGCACACGTTATGGTCTTTCCAAATTTTGACTTATACGTCTGGGCTCCCTAATGCCCCAACTATAGTATGAAATTTATGAATAAATTTTCCTTGATTTCTCAGACAAAATTTGCAGTACAGTCATTGATAACATTCTGATCTCCTAAATTCTAGAGAGGAACACGAGAATCATCTCCTCTCAGTTGTACAGGATCTTCAATAGGAGTCATTTTTATACACAACTTCCCAGATATGAATTTCAATTGAACAAAGTGGCATTTCTGAGCCATTCTACCTTAGCAGAAAGAAATTTCAAACAATGCTGCGAAGGTGAAGGCCATCACCTGATGGTCCCGACCGACGACTGTGGACGAAATACAAAATTTTCTAGAACTCAATTGACTACTACCGCAGAAATTGCCGACAATTCTCACTAAAAAATGTTTTATGACTATTCAACCAGATTTCCACCAGAATGTTCCATAATCCCAGACAAAACTTTGATAGAATCCGCATCACCCATTAATGCAGCTATGTCCATATCTAGATGCCTGTCATTTCAGCAGGTTTAAGATAGAACGCCGTCATGCTATCGAGTTATTACTACCAGTAGAAATTCTGGACCGAAAGGAGACAAGACTCCATGGAGATTGTTATCAAGTTTTACCACAGACTCAGAGAAAGTATGATACTATCTAAGTTATCATTAACCATGTAATCAGCCTGCGCGTTTCTTCAATCCGAAAGGATCACGTAGTAGCAGATCTGCAGAAAATTTAGAAATTCAGCAGCAAATCGTACGAATTCAAGGCATTCCATCGACCATCATATCAGACAAAATTCATGATCATGATCAAGTGTATGTTTACGCCCACCTTAAATTCATGTTTATTTTCACTGTCACGTTTACGTCTCATTCGCGGTATGATGCTATTCCAGTTCATCTTTATGCTATCTCTTGATTTAAGCTCACGTTTGTGTTCATAACATGGTTCACGTTCAAGTTCGTGTGCCATTTCACGATACACGTCTCTCAGTTTATCACCGTATACGGTTACAGAAAGCTTGAGAAATTAGACTCAAGTTTAGCACAACTATTTCATAACCCAGGCAGACGTTTCACATCTCAGGTCGTATCGTTTGGCATTCATTCCTCAGTCAGCATACATTCATGATATGTTCTAGTATCACGTTCACAGTATGATTCACTTATCATATTCTAATTCCATGCCAACGCTCCTCATATAATTATGAACCACGTTCACAATTGCTCACTCAGCACGTTCATAATTGTTCACGTAGTTCGTCCCTATAATTCAGCAGCTTTCTCAGAGATATAAATATTATCTTTTCAGAATATTTACACGTATCGTTTCATGTATCATACATGCTATAGTTATTCAGTCTATCAGATTCCGAAAGTCCATCTTAAATATGGAACCAGAAGCTATTCAGCATCATCAGGGTCATCAGGACCAAGATCTTATCTATTATATTAGACCTTTGAAGGAATCGTTTCGAGCGGGAGGCCACTCGAAACGGAGGATTCCATCTGGACCTCTCATTATCTTCGTCAATAAATTCAGTTATGTTCTTTCAGCCAGGTCACGTTCCATGTTCTCTTCAGCCATGTCACATTTCATGATCATTTCAGTCATGCCAGGTTTATACCTATCAGCAGCATTATGTCTTAATTAGAAGACAATTTATCCTTCAGCTTAATTTTCTTTTCAGCCTACGTGTTCTTTCAGTTTTATAACTTCATCAGCTTATTACCTTTAATTCGAGGACGAATTTCTCCTTTTTTAGAGGGGAAGAATTGTAAAACCCAATATAGTCGTATCTTTAATTCGGGGACGAATTATTGTTTTAGAGGGGAAGAATTGTAAAACCCGCATTTAAAAATCGGATATTAAAAACGCAGTTTTAATTCATTATAAGCATAACATACAATTATTCAGAAAAAAAAAACAATTATTTACTTTAGAAAATATTACGAAAGATAGTTACGTTTCAGGAAAGTGTTTCAAAAAAAAAAAACACGCGAGAATTAAATACGATTGCACGTAAATATATTAAAGTGTCGAAAATGGAAAAAAAAAAATATATATATACATATATATAATAAAGGGGCCGGATTTTTAAAGAATAAAAGAAAGAAATGTGGGTTTTTAGCCCGGCCCACTAACCAAAGCAAAAGGACGGGAGTCCCCTCTTTCACATAGCAGTAGTAAAAAAAAAAAAAAAAAAGAACTAGGGTTCCGCTCCCTCTTGTGGCTGCCGACGGTAGAGGACAAAAAAAAAGGGGGAGATCGATCTTGTTAGCTATATGAACTCGTGTTTAATGGTTATTCACCCTAAGAATCGTAAGGTAATCACTTTTCTCTTTTCTGTTATGAATCCGAAATCCATCTCAATGGTTTCACAAATTCATGAATCTATATTTTAAAAATGGAATCAGTCATGGGTAGTCGAGTCTTGGAGATAACAGTCACGAATTAAACCCCAACCAGGAGTAGCCGTGTACAACGAGGGTGTTGTTTTACAATAACAGTGAGTAAAACATAAAAACAGGGGGCGTTTGGGACTGCAGTTTCCAGCAGGGGCGTTTGGGACTGCAGTTTCCAGCAGGGGCGTTTGGGACTGCAGTTTCCAGCAGGGGCGTTTGGGACTGTAAACAGTGAGACCGTATACTAACAGTGGGAACTTAACATAAGCAGTGGGAACTTAACATAAGCAGTGGGAACTTAACATAAGCAGTGGGAACTTAACATAAACGGTGGGAACCACGAATTATTTGAATGGATAAATTATTTTATAAACGAGTTTATAAATAAATTAAATTGTATTGTCCAATTTAATAAAGCAAGTTAATAAAATTAAATTAGCTCTAACTTTATCATTTTGTTTATCTTATTAAAAAAAAAAACCTTTGATTTATAAATAATTTAATTTTAAAGATATTAAATTGGAAATATTTTAAGAAAGGAAACTCTTTATAATAACGAGTTACTATGTATAGTAATACCGGGGTATACATTATACGATAATCAGAAATACCGAATATATTAAATCAGTAATATTTACGAACTGTCAGAACCTACCGGTTTATATACAATCAGTATTTCAAGAATAATTTTAATCCAACGAAAACAGTAAGAGCAGTAAATAAATAAACGTCAGTCAACTTATTTACGCGTCCGTTAATTTATGTAGTAACCGTGAAGTCGAAGTAGATCTTCAGCTTTCAGTCTTATTTCATTACTGGACACGAGGTACGGATTTCCCGTCCTTTCAGTAAGGATTTCCTTTCCTATGCATGATTAGGATTTCCCGTCTGCAGCCAAATGTTTTCCCCAGTATATGTTTAAGTTTATCAGTAATAATGTTAATAACTAAATAAATTGCCTGAGCATTATATACGAGCACGACCAGTTTATGTACTAGTTACGGAGGTACCGTAACCACGGCACTAGAGGCACCGGTGTCGTGACTCACATGTAGGAGAGTGATATCCTGCATCGTCCCACTCAGCTCAGCTTGGCCATTTTTATCAGTATTATTAGTGGGGCGTATGGATGCATCCTAGGCATATATGTGTTACAAGTTATCAGGGTGAATGTGGTGTGTGCTCTACATCCTTCACATTGGAGCTGATCCCTCCACCCAGCACAGTTATTTAGAGGTCACCCCTCTACAGCATGACGAGGTCACCCCTCCAGTTATTCATGCACGGTTGTTACAGCACGCGACCTATATAAGCTCTGGCAAATAAAATACAGTAAATCCATGTTTTCAGAATTAATAGTTATATTTCAGTATCAGTATATATGAATCAGGTTTCTCAGATTTTATGCAGAGTTCTACCACATGTTACATATCAGTCTTACAGCTTCAGTATTCTATCGCCTGTTTCATTCAGTATATTCTTATCATGCTTTATATCCGTTCACTGAGCGTTATGCTCAGCCGTAGTTCCTTTCATGTTCTAACGGCAGGTACACCAGGACACTCTTAGGATTCTGAGAGCATGTGCATTTGGATGGAAGCTATCCAGACTTCTTACATTATGCATTTCTTACATTATTCTGCTTATTTTGGACATTGTTTAGTCCTTTTTCTTCAGTATTTACTTTTCATGTTTTGAGCTTAGGTTGGATTACCGATGTTTGATTCCGGTATTTCCGTTATGGTCATTTAATGTTTTAGGACATTTACCTTATGCTTTGATGACACGCCATAAATATACGTAACGGTCCACTTATCCAAGTGGGGTGTTACAGGAACTATATGAACATTAGAGGGATCCCGTAAAGGGTCGGTTTGGTTAAACCGAGACGTGGGTATCTCGGGAAAGTTTTAGCACGGGTTTTCGAGATAGCTAGTAATTATAAACGCGAGGAAATTATTTATAATAGTTAAATCATTTTACAAGGAGTTTGATAAAAGATTAATTAAATAGTTAATTTTATTAATTTATTTAGTAAAGTTAAATCGATATTGTTTTACCTTGTTATTATTTTTAAAATGTGTGATTTAATTAATACTTTCAAAAGAAACGAATTTGTAAATCTTTCTAAATTTAGAAACTTTCTATTTAAAGCTATTTAAAGCAGGTTACTATTTATAGTAATATTATTTATTGGAACAGATATTACACATTAATCAGGAACACATAATATATTTAATCTGCAATATGTTCGAACAGTAAGAACTTACCAGATTATATACGATCAGTATTTCAAGAATAAATTTTTCCAACGAAAACAGTAACATCAGTAAAATAAATAAACATCAGTCAACTTATTTTCGCGTACGTTATTTATGTAGTATCCGTGAAGTCGGAGTCGATCCTGCATCTTTCATTCTTATTTCATTATTGGACACGAGGTACGGATTTTTTGTCCTTTCAGTAAGGACTTCCCCTCTATGCATGATTAGGATTTCCCGTCTGCAGCCAAATGTTTTCCCCAGTACATGTGATAAATTATCAGAAATTATTTAAATAACTAAGATATTTCCTGAGCATTATATACAAGCATGACCAGTTTATGTACTAGTTACGGAGGTACCGTAACCATGGCACTAGAGGCACCGGTGTCGAGAATCACATGCAGGAGAGTGATACCCTGCATCGTCCCACTCAGCTCAGTTTGGCCATTTAATCAGTATTTTTAGTGGGGCGTATGGATGCATCCTAGGCTTATCAGTTTACAGTTTATCAGGTGAATGTGGTGTGTGCCCTGCATCCTTCACATTGGAGCTGATCCCTCCACCCAGCACAGTATTTAGAGTCACCCCTCTATAGCACAGTATTTAGAGGTCACCCCTCTACAGCATGACGAGGCCACCCCTCCAGTTATTCATGCACCGTTGTTACAACACATGACCTATATAAGCTCTGGCAAGTAAAATACAGTAAATGCTTGTTTTCAGATTTAACAGATAACAATTCAGCTTTATTATTTATAAATCAGACTTTACAGATTATACACAGATTTCCGCTGCAACTTTACTTATCAGTCTTACAGCTCCAGTATTTTATCATCTGTTTCATTTCAGTAATTCCTTATCATGCTTTATATCCATTCACTGAGCGTTATGCTCAGCCGTAGTTCTTTCATGTTCTAACGGTAGGTACACCATGACGCTCTTAAGATTCTGATAGCATGTGCATTGAATGGAAGCTATCCAGACTTCTTACTTTATGCACTTCTTACATTATTCTAATGATTTGGACATTGTTTAGTCTTTTCCTTCAGTATTTTACTTTTCATGTTTTGAGCTTATGTTTGGATTACCGATGTTTGATTCCGGTAACTCCTTTATAGTTAATTAATGTTTTAGGACATTTACCTTATGCTTTGTTGACACGCCATAAGTACACGTAACGGTCCACTTATCAAAGTGGGGTGTTACAATATATATTAGTGATACTTTATAGGTTCGCGTTCTCCTTGAAGAGAGCTTCGCAATGAGCCTTTATGTGTCCAAAATAAAGCTGATGTGAATGAGATATCGTGTCTTAAAGTTAAGCATTTGGTACCATGCTTAAAGAGGAAAAATAGTTTATTTTTGTCCCAAATCGGTGGGATGAGTAAACTGGAAGGGAGTCTATTGTGTATAAATAGAAGCCTAATTCCATAGCTTTTTTACACATCAAATCAATAAGTATTATTATTGATTTCCAACATATGGAGTACACATCTTTAAAGGCGAAATTTCGGGCAGTTTTGTTAAGTCCGACAGTACAACTTACTGTTTCGGCTGTTGTACCCTGGGAAACAGACGACGAATCTGTTTTAAGGGAAGCGTGTCAAACACGTGCCTCGGCTTTTTAGTTCTAAAGCGTGTCTTACGCGTGTCTCGACTTGCTGGTGATTTAGTAAGTCTTTTTATTATTTTATTTAGTTATCGTTTATAATTATGTTTGTATTTATTTTATGTTATTTATATTATGTTATTTGTTTTATGTTAATTTAATTAATTTTATTTATTTGATTTATAAATAAAAGTGTTATAGTTTCCTTACAGTCTTAAAACAGATTCGGTGTAACAGAATTAAACACTTTTTTACTAAAATCATATTAGTTTTATTAACTTATTTTTATACAACTGTATTCTCTCGAAACGTGTTTATTTAGGAAATCAGTTTTTAAGTAAACAGAATTTTAATTAACAGATCTGGTGTTACATATCTATAAATGATTTTTTAAAACAATTTATCGTATCAGTTTGTTTTGAAACCATGATGAGTTTGCGTTCAAACTGATCGTTTAGTTTGATTACATATGTTATAGATTTAACCTAGATATACTGAAGACGATTGAGTTTCTTTGAATCAGAATTGGTACAAGTTCATATAAACCATGTTGAGTTTATTAGATACCAAATTGTTTTAATAGTTCTTAACTTGTGGTAACACAATTGTAACCCTAGTGTATCTTGTAAATGTAATTGGTGCGCCAACTACAACATGATTGAAATCATGATGAATTTAGATTCATTGAAACCAAGTGGAGTTTCTTTGACACAAATCTCGTAAAATATAAGTTGCTATTTTATGAGATTATTAGAATGTATTCATTGATCTCATAAAATGCAAGTTGTTATTTTATTAGATTTTTGGAACGTGTTCAATGAAATCAAGAAGAATTTTTTTTGAAACAAGATATTGACAATGGTACGAGTTATCATTAAATATCAGATTACATACACTATTTTACCAAATAAGTGGAAGTGTTTGTTTGACTTGTGTAATTTATTTTATGTTGGGCCGAGTTTAATTATAAACCATATATATTCTTGAAACCTTGTTGAGTTTCTTTAAAATAATGGATCTACTGAAACCTTGTTGAGTTTCATTGTAAAAATTGATCATATGAAACTGATCTATTAAGATCTTCGTGATGAAAATTGACAACATATGTGGTTTTGTTAAAAAGATTATGTCATAGGAGACATTCTTTAATTGTTTAGTTGAAAGACTTTCTTTAAAGTGGTTTTGTGTAACGGATCGTACAAAACATTAGTGGTTTGAAATAAAATTCGATTTAATTTGTTTTGGACAAGAATCACTATGTGATTTAGAACGTTGTTAATAGTAACAAAAATTAGTTTCAAACTAATTATGAGACATCGGATTAACAAATTATTTGGAATGTCACGAGTGACATCTAAAGGATCTTCTCCCTTACTTGTAAAATGGGAGACCGATACTCGAGTTATGTGTACAGTAGAAGCTTTAAAGCATTCAGAAACCTTTTGTGCCGTAACTATGTGTTAAATGGCTAGAATGACATGAAAACTGAGGTCATGAGTGAATCCAACCATAGATAATGGTGCATCAGCACTTCTGTATCATGTCATGTATATGGTGATAAGAGTTTGATTAACTCTATATTGCAGTTGAGAATGGAGTGAACGAGTTTCGGCAACTCTCCAACTGCGAATATCAAGGAAAAAAGAAGATATGATTCACATTTGGAAAAGACACTAAGTTAACCAACGTTGTGGGTGCCAGAGATTCGTAGGAATCTTATGTCTGGATGGTTGCTTAATGAAATTTGGCTTTCATATGTGTTTGAATCAAATAAAAATCGATTTAACGAATAACATAAATTTAGTGCATACAGGTTATGCCTTTAAAATGGTTAAGTTGATTATATTTTATAATGTTTATTTTTAAATGTATGTTATGACTTACTTTGACATGTTTTAAATTTTTACCCAACATGTTGTCCAATTAAACCAAATTGGATACCTATTTTTGTATTGACACGGATTACAAATTTGAAACTTACGTTAAAGCCAAATTGATATGTCTTTTCTCTTGGTTGAACAGAAATAACCAAAAACCTTGATATGATTCACATGGTTTTATGTGATTTGGAATTGATACCTACTAAGGTATAGAGTATCGTGTACTTCATCATATTGGCTGAATGTGGTACAAAATATTGCTATTTACACTTACTTGAGAGTAAGGATATAGACAAGCTTGATCTATATACATAAGTTGAGAACCAACTTATTACTGATAATAAGGTGATTCGAAGTTATTGGAGGTGAATATGTGTCTCCATTTCTAAATTTTTATGCTAAACTTAGAGTAAGACACAAATTCATTGCTCTTGATATAGAAAAGAATTGTGCCTTCGAAGAAATGGTTAATGCCATGTTCTTAAGTCTAGGTTTAAGCCATGACATGTGGGGGAAAGCGATTATATCAATTACTTATCTTTTAGATAAGATACCTTGTAAATAAAATAAGATACTTCTTACGAACTATGGGTGAGAAGAAAACTATCTTATAAGTACTTACAAATGTGGGGGATATCTAGCTAAGATATCCGTATGAAATTCATGGTTCAAAAGATTGGACCTAAACCTATGGATTGTATGTTCACAGGATTTGTTATGAATAGCAGTGCTTATCGTTTCATTGTACATGAATCGAAAATAGACATAGTAATGGAATTAAGGAATGATTCATTCTTCGAAAATATATTCCTTGTTTACGAAGGAAATTGAAAGATCATATAGAATAGATGACGAGGTTGTCCAAGGTCAGAGACATCGAGATGATATTGATATCTTAAAAGAGAGACAAGATTGACCCAAGAAGAGGTTAAAACTATAAGAAACAAAATGGCATGAACCGAGAGATTGGTTAGATTTGGTTTTTCTTTCTTTTATGGAAAAAAATGGAAAAATGAGTTTACTTCTTACTGAGAAGCAGTCACTTCTTTGAAAGGGTCTCAATAGAAAGAAGCCATTAAAAGTGAAATAGATTCTATTTTACAAAAGTAAAATAAGAAGCTCGTGGATGTACCTTAAGTTGTAAACCACTAGGCTATAAATGGATCTTCAAAAAGCAGATAAAAGTCGATGTCACCATTGACACGTGCAAAGAAAGACTGGTAATTAAAGAATTTAAAAAACGAGAAGGTTCATCTTCCTTTGATGCTTATTCGCATGTTACACGAATAACCTCAATTATGATGGTACTTTATTGTCGCATTAAGAAATTTTGGAAGTTTCTTATGTGGATGCGAAAACGATATTTCTAAACAGGGATTTAGAAAAAGGAACTATACATGAACCATCCTGAGGGTTTCATAGTTCCTATGCTAGAGAGAAAAGTTTGTAGGCTAATTAAGTCATTATATGGTTTAAGGCAAGCTACCAAACAATGACATCAAACTTTTTGACCATATCATGTCAGAATGTGGATTCAAAATTGATGTACGTACGTGTGATCAATAGTAAATATGTACTCTTGTGTTTATACATGAATATACTTATCACTAGAAGTGATAACAAGATGAATAAATCCACTAATGATCTGTCGTAGTCAATATTTGACATGAATTTCATTAGTTGTTGGGTTTGTTGAACCCATATGGATTTGTTTTGAAGTCAAACATTAAGAAAAACAATATTATTGAGAGGTTAAATATGTGGGATTCCAGCCTAGCTAGAGTCCAATGACATTTTTTAAAATCTATTTGAAATAGAGGTAAAATTGTTTCCCATTTTGAATACTCAAAGAATATTGGGTATCTTATGTGTCTAATGACGTGTGTATGATCTGATTTAGAACTTATAATCAGGCAAGCAGATATATTAGTAATTCAAGTGGGGACCATTTGAATAAGTATTACTTGAGTACTATGATACTAATAATATTGCATTATGGAAGATATCCTACAACTATCAAGTGATAGAGTAATGCAAATATAGATTCTTACATATAAGAATCTAAATCCACTAGAGGGGATGTATTTATCCTAAGTGGAAAGCTATGTCCTAGAAATCTTGAAAGTATTTCAAAGAGACAATTATAGCTAAATCTATGATGAAATATGAATTTATTATTTGAGATAAATTTATAGAATAAGCAGGATAGTTTACGTTAATTCGTAAAGGACATACCAAGATGGCGTATACCGGTAACGGCCATGTTTATAAAGTGTGATAGTCAATTGAATTTGACAGAGCTCATATCACAAATGTAAAACGGTAAGTCGAGACATATCCATCATAGATTGTGATTGTTGCGACAACTACTCTCCACTAGATTTATCACGATTGACTACGTAACGTCAAAGCATAACATCGTGGATCCACTTACGAAAGGCTTAAGCAGAGAGTTAGTTAGTGAGTCATCTAAAGGAATGGGACTAAAGCCCTTGAAAGAATGAGTTTCTATGAAAGAAACCTAACCTAGTTGACTGGAGATCCCAAGATCTGGGTCAATAGGACAACCTAATCATAGAAATGTGGGGGAATTCACGTCAATGTGGGGGAGCTACTTAATACAGTAACTTTCCTAGTCCATTCCTAGAACAATGTGACTTATTGAGAGGTTAAACATATAGCTTAAATGATTCAAGATGAAATCATAAAGCATGATGATTCAAGATGAAATCATAAAACATATGTTTTTAATGATTCAAGATGAAATCACTTATGCGAGAGAAGAGTAGGGGTCACTTCGAAAGAAATTATGGGGGCGCAATTTCTAAGAGATCTTGCAGAACCAGGCTAATGTTCATAACCATAACGAACACGGCTACGAGGACTTGACAATGTCAGGGAGAGTCTTGTGTGAGTGTGTATTGTCGTCTATGTAAACAGAGGCTAAGTTCAAAGACATCACGTCTACTTAGATCTAGGAGACTAAGTGCATCTCACAAGGGAAGGTTCAAAGGGTCACACCTACCTATTCTATGCAAGATTCAACTGTTGGAATTTAATTGAAACTTTTGTGTATTACAACCGATCTCTATTCATGTGGGGGATTGTTGGAAAATATTGTTCCCAAAATAACTTTTGACCAACTTTGGACATAATTATGTTTATGTATGTATCATATATATTAGTGATACTTTATAGGTTCGCGTTCTCCTTGAAGAGAGCTTTGCATTGAGCCTTTATGTGTCCAAAATGAAGGTGATGTGAATGAGATATCGTGTCTCAAAGTTAAGCATTTGGTACCATGCTTAAAGAGGAAAAATAGTTTATTTTTGTCCCACATCGATGGGATGAGTAAACTGGAAGAGAGTATATTGTGTATAAATAGAGGCCTAATTCCATAGCCTTTTTACACATCAAATCAATAAGTGATATTATTGATTTCCAACATATGGAGTACACATCTGTAAAGGTGAAATTCCAGGCAGTTTTGTTAAGTCCGACAGTACAACTTACTGTTTCGGCTGTTGTGCCCTGGGAAACAGAAGACGAATCTGTTTTAAGGGAAGCGTGTCAAACACGTGCCTCGGCTTTTTAGTTCTAAAGCGTGTCTTACGCGTGCCTCGACTTGCTGGTGATTTAGTAAGTCTTTTTATTATTTTATTGTTTTATTTAATTATCGTTTATAATTATGTCTGTATTTATTTATAGTTATTTATATTCTATTATTTGTTTTATGTTAATTTAATTAATTTTCTTTATTGGATTTATAAATAAAAGTGTTATAGTTTCCTTACATTTACAATATTATCCTTACTTGAAATTATAATTAAAAAATCTAAGAAATAGTAGAATTAATTAATTAAGGGTAAAAATTGTCATTTTGTCAGTAAATAAGAGAAATGATGTTGTAAAAAATGTATTTTTTAACTGTGTGTTTTTTTATCGTTAAATAATGTTTTTATAACGGAAAGAGTACTAGTTATAAGTATTACTTACTAGTTTATGAATCAAACAAATTTAATTTAATATTTTAGTTTAGTGTATAAATATATATAAAAAATTCGCGTTTATGGTTTGTAATTGTGATATTATTACAACTAATAATTATGTAACTTGTTTTATACAAAAAAATTTATTTTATATTTTGTATGATATAAAATATAAAAGGTATAAAATGTAAATTGTATTTGTTTATAATCTAAAGTTATTGAAAAATTATAATTTTTTACTTTACACAGTTTAGATAATTATTAATATTTTATTAGTTATTTTTTTATTTTTTTTATTTTTTTACAAATTTAAATATTAGACTCACAAATGTCCAAAATCCATGACCAAATGTTAACAATTTTCACTTTTACCGCTGCTTATTCAAACTAAACACATATTTGTACTTTTAAACCTCATTCGCTACTTTCAAAGCTACACAAACGATTTTCAAAAACTTGTACAACCAAAAAAAATTCACTACTCTCTTAAGAAAAAGGATTTTGAATTCTAAGAAAAGCAAATGCTTTGTTTGTATAAAAAATGATTATGTAAGGTTTTTGGTTAAAAAAACCACGAAAACAAGCTTGAAATAAGCTAAGCAAAAACATAAACACCCATAACCCGAAACTCTTGATACCGATTGTTGTCTTATTCTAATGAATGAAACTGATTAGGATGAGCATTTAGTCTCGAATTTCAAAACCGAAATAAAACTGTGTCGATTATTGGTATCCGAATCTCGTTCGGTATTATACCGGTACTATGAAATATGGTAAAAAAATTGGGTACCACTAATTAAGTACGAAACCGGTACGAAATCGAAAAATTCTTGAAAAAACGGGAAAATCCTGATTTACTGGTACCGGTCGCGATACCGGTACCGGTACCGATATCCGATTCCCGTTCGGTATGATACCGGTACCATTATTTTATACTTGGGAAAAAATCAATACCACTAATTCGATATGTGATCGATCGATACCCGACATCATGCTCATCCATACCTATTATATATTATGTGTTCCATTCAAGCGTTACTCGACCAATTTCCTTTTTTGTAGCTAACTACCGGCCTAAGCAGGGAGTAATCGGATCAGAAATTTCAATCTTATATGTATGGCGACATGTTTAAGTACTTCGAACTCGGTCGACTCGTTGCAGCGACTGAATCGAGTCATTCTAATGTTTTAATTTCAACAATTTTATACTAAAAAAACACTTTTTTTTTTAAAATTACAATTTAAACCCTATACCGTTAATCACTGAGAGAAAATCACCTCCACGTCATACCGTATTTTATTCTTAATTATTTAAATTCGTAAATTAAAAACATAAATAAAAACGTAAACAATTTTTATTCGAAAATTAAAATATTTATTCCATACACAAACATTAAAATACTGGAATTCAAATAAACTACGAAGGAAGATACACTACTAGATAGATAAAATAAAATACGTAATACTATTAGTCCGCTCCTAGATTGAATCCGATAGGTGCCCATAACAAAACTCTGAGCGAAATTGTGCTTCTTCAGCTTCTTCGGTCTTAACTTTTTTATCCCGCTCCCTTTGTGCCCTAACTTCTTTTCCGCTGTTTATCTCATCACTTGTTCATCTTGGTATAGTTGATACAACTGACTGTCAGTAAGTAAGCCATTTGAGTTGTTTACAAATTGGATAGGGTGGATCAGGATAAACATAAAAGCGTCGATGTTGTTGTGATGAAGAACCGATATGCGTCTAGGAAGTGAGTCTTCATTTTTGCCTCTTTTTAGACAAGGATTTTTGCATGGCTTTATCATTATTATCTTTTTTTAGAAACGTATCTATTGAAACACGTATGGGAAAATATCACGACACTTATCATATGTTGTGCGCATGTTTGTCTTATCATAACTTGCATTATCGAAATCAAAGGCCGACGTTGTGAGCTTGAGTTGTCGACGTTTTTCTTCATCGATTTGTTTCTGAATCATAGCTTTGATCTCGTCAACGATGTGTGAAAGGGAGCATGTCATTTGATTTTTGAAGTTGTGTGTGAAAACATTGAAAGTTAAGAAGTATTAATTGATAGTTGTGTGTGAAAATGTGGTATTTATAAAGAAAGAAAAGATGATTTTTCTTATATGAACAAATTTCTTTTGAACTAAGTCATTTTGTTGTGATAAATAATCACTGGAGGTTGTCGGAGAGAGAAATTGTTGTGATAGAAAAAATAAAAAAATCGTAATAAGTCATTGTTGTGGGTAACTTTAGATAATATTATTTAATCTCCCAACCGGTTTTTGACACATGTGTTTCTTTTCCACGTCACCAATTCTAAATCCATACATATTACCGTACAACCTGATTGGGATCAAATGAGTAATCTTTTGGGTATATCTGAGTTTTGGAATCCAAGATCTTTAGACTGAAGCAGTAAAAACCATTTTATCTTGGATGATCAATTGTACATATGAATTAACATAGAAGAATTGCACAATTAATCATGAACAAGATGTTTAACAATGAACTTTTCCAAAGGGTTTTTATTAATCATTAACACAAACCACTCTAGGTGTGTGTACATTGAATCCCACACCTAGAGATCAAACTGTTTGTAAGTTACATTATGAACGGAAGATATGAATATTAAACCTACGGGCTGGTTCCTTTTATAACTTAAGGAAACCAGAGATACATGGAAACTAAATAAAGTAATAATGACTAAATCAAAACTGACTTATTCATACTTATCACATATTCTGACCAAATCCTCATCCTTCAATATATGGCAGGGGAAACTTCACAACAGTGGAAAGTATAACTAGTAGGGGGAACTTTCTTGTATTTTGTCCACCAGCTTGAAGTTTCACATAATGCCATATTTGTTCCTTCTTGTTTCCATGGCGATTTGACTCATCAACTTTTTACCCAACAATCTTCCCCTAGTTGATGATGTCAAAACAATTCCCCTTAAGCGTACAACACCAAAGATCAACAGGCTGAACATTCTCTATAGACAACTTCCCCTTTTTGACATGATCAAATAAGGGTCTTCTATGTAAACAACCTTGATTTTCAACTACTACTAACCAATATCATACATCAAACCCAAGTATTCCACCTTTCAAAATACCCTCCATTAAGCACATAGGGAACATAAACCTAATAAAAAGTGATTTTGAAAAATAGATACCCACATTAGTTGTAGTAATACCAATGATCAGTAGCAAAAATCTTTACCTTGATGTCATATGTGAATGACTAACACTTTATCAAATGAGCTTCCCCTAAAATTGTGCTAGTCATCGATGAATCTTTAATTCTGTAGGCTTTATGTAATGATTACATATGAAGAAATCGAATTATAACTTACTTGATAATGAAGTAGAATAACCCCAACTTGCATTTTATATCTTGTACTAACCACGTGACAAAGAGATCTCAATATACAAAATCCTCATTTTCCTTTGAAATGAGACACTAAGCACAATAACATAACTCCTTCAAGTGATAGGACATGTGAGAATACAACACCATAAGAAAAATAACACATTCCTAGATCTTGTACCACTTTGTTACTAAGCGTTTTAAGCATAAAACACATACCCGCAAAAATCTCATTCATCCTCAAATAAATGATAAAAACTTTTCTTCGTAATCAATAAAATTAAGATGAGCCTTGATGCATTTAAGACAAGTTGCTGTGAATAACCAAACTCCAAAATATTTCTATCCTAAAAACCAGATTTGACAGCAGGGGGAACTTTCAAAAACAGTGGCAATCCGTTAATGAAAGCAGTGGGATATATTAAAGGTAGGGGGATCGTAGCAGGGGGAACTTTTAATGAAAGCAGGGGGAATTTTTTCAAAAGCAGGGGGAACTTTTAATGCCACTGTTTTTGTTATTAACTGTGCCAAACCCACACACAGTAGGAATGAATTTATAACAGTGGAATAAATAACAAAAACAGGGAACTAAAAATACCTCTATTGTTAATAAATACCACTCCTTTCACTTGATATACTCCCTTGCATTCTCGATAATCAATTCAAAGTCAAACAATACCCCTCGTGAACCATCACTTTACCTGCTCACGTAACTTCAAGTATTCCACTTTCTATTCCATGTGATGCCAAGCGCCTCTCAATTAGTATAATCAGAACGTGTGTGAGTATATGTTAAACAGTTGGGACCCCAACGAATAATAAATAACGAAACCAGTCAATGATTCCGTTTGACCAATGCACTGCGATTCGACCATATACTTATTAATTCTTGGGATCATATCTTCACGTGATGATATTGTATAATGTCTAACGTGACATCATCCTTGGCAGTTGAGCCAATCATATAACAAATAGCAATTCAACTACTGACTGCTCCCTTTCTTTTCACACGTGAGTACTCATATTCAATTAATTAAACAATCGATCGATGTGTAATGCATATCAATCAACCAATTCAATTAACACGGTAGAGACCCATCCTTCCCCATGTGATATTTATTGCATCTGACCCACAAACACATGAATAATTTTTATTCATTCCACACAACGGCTTCAAGCAATCACCCATATATTCACAACAACAAGATTAAACACCTTTATTCTCCTAGATATCGAGAGCCACCCGCTCTGATACCAATTGTGGAATCCAAGATCTTTAGACTCAAACAGTAAAAACCATTTTATCTAGGATGATCAATTGTACATATGAAATAACATCGGAATTGCACAATTAATCATGAACAAGATGTTTAACAAATATGAACTTTCCCAAATGGTTTGTATTAATTATTAACACAAACCACTCTAGTTGTGTGTACATTGAATCCCACACCTAGAGATCAAACTATTTGTAGGTTACATTGTGAATGGAAGATATGAATATTAAACCTACGGTCTGGTTCCTTTTATAACTTAAGGAAACCAAGGATACATAATGACTAAATCAAAAATGTCACTTATTTATACTTATCACATATTGTGACCAAATCTTCGTCCTTCAATATATAACAGGGGAAACTTTACAATAGTGGAAAGTAGAACTAGCAGGGGGAACTTTCTTGTATTTTGTCCACCAGCTTGAAGTTTCACATAATGCCATATTTGGTCCTTCTTGTTTCCATGGTGATTTAACTCATCAACTTTTGACCCAACATGAGTTTATTATTCGACATTGTGAGCCGACTAATCCCAAGGTGACTAGTGGTGAGGTGTTCTTGCTGTAAGGTCTATGGGATAAGAAGATAGAGACGTATGTGAAATGGGGGTGGAGGAAGGAGTCATCGCAAATGAACCTCCGTGTCCACCCCTAAATGTACACACCTAGCAAGGTTTGAACCCTTGACCCTCGTGGTTTATGATTTGGTCAATTATATTATATGCTCATTAAGTTATGGATCGAGTCAGTTATTCAATGTTATTTGTTCAATCATATAATATGGAGCTTAAACCGAAGGATCAAGTTAGGGGCTGTTTGTTTTCGCTTTTATAACGTAAGCCTCAATTTTGTGGCTTATTTGGAGACTTAGGGACTTATATAAGTTTAAAATGATATAATAAACTTATAAGTCTCCAAATAAGCCACAAAATTGGGGCTTATGTTATTATATAATCAGAAATAGGCTTACGTTATATAAGCCAAACCAAACACCCTTTTATTATATTTTATGTGTAAAATGAACACATCATGCTATAATATCAGACGATGAAGAAAGTTGATTGGTTTCTGAATTCAAGACTAGTTTCTCCTTGATATGTAGATCTAAGTTATCATGTTACGCTATAAGAAGAGTACGTTGATCTGAATTCATCGTGCTATAAAATCGTGTTACACTATAGGATATGCAAAATCAATAGCATAATGCAACAGTAACAGATTTAGAAGGTCGCTTGTGAACTTTGACTCCTGATTATGATCAGGTTCTCCTTTAGAATGTAAATTGATAGCATCAGATTAAGATTAGATTCCTTCAGACTAGTGTGATTACCGCAGAAGGCACCATATTTTGAATCTAGTTAGTGTTTTTGTTTTCTCTACTTCCAGATTGTATATCGAGTAGTTATATCAAGTTATTCGTCATTGTTTGCACCATAGATTTATCAAAAACAAAATATGCTTGTTTTTAATATCGCAACCACCTTTATGTCATTTAATTTTGGGTGTGATATTTGTTATAGCACCCAGCACCACTTTTATGTTTGTTTAACTATGAAGAGACCTATGATTGATTTGAGGACAATAATTCTGTAGACAAAGGCAACTGCTATCTTAACTGAAAGTTTTTAGGAATAGTAAAGAGAATAAGTAGGGGGAGTGGGAATTCAAGGTGGACCAGAGAGTGAACGATGTTATGGTAAAAAAGATTAATGGTTAGAAGTCAGAAAAAAGCTATCTACAAAAAGAATGGACATATATATAGTAAGATAGGTTCGAATTGAGAGGTATCTTTGCAGATGTAGCGACCCTGCTAATATACGCACGTTGTTCTAGGGAGTCATCTATTAAAGTTCAAAGAATAAATTCTTGCACTCTTTAGTATGCTGATTGCTGAAGGACTATTGCATTATGGTGTTTGTCCTCTAGATAAACCATGACACTCCAATTTCATTGTCATTGTTTGACAATTATGTTTAATGTATATTGGTGCTGATAAAAAATGGTTGATTTCTAATGGAAATTCTATTGTAGTTAACTGGGACTTGCATTTTTATAGTGTGGTTGGGGTTTGCATGATGAGTAACAAGTGGAACGACACACAACATCCATCTCTTATAAACTCCATATCCTCCTTCTTTACTGCAAACTCCTTCTAGTTAAATGTTGTGCCAATTGCACCTGTAAGTTAATTTAACTGACTGGAGCGAGTATATTAATCCTGATGTGAATGATGATGATCAAGGTTAATTGCTCACTTTTATTAGCCTAATTAGGTTATAGGTGTTTGTTTAAGTGTATATTGTGGGCTTATGACCTATTTGATTTCCAGCTTATGTTTCATACGCTTAGTGTTTGTGACCTATTTTTGGAAAAAAATGGCTTATATAACCTTATTATGTCATGATAAGCTTATACAAGCCGTAAAGTTTCAGAATAAACCACAAAAGGTGAGCTTATGAAACATAAGCCCAAAACCAAATAAGCCATAAGCCAACTAGTATATTGATCCCAAATTTCATAATGATAATGATGATGATCAAGGTTAATTGATTAGCCTAATTACGTTATTTGTTCAGCTTAAATGATACATTATGGTATTTTATGCTCATTGAGTTTCTATATAGCTTATGTGGCCAACTTATGAACTTATTGAATTTTTTAGAAGTTCATAAGCTCAACTTTTGGGCTTATCAACTAATCAACTTGAAGTCATGAATTTAAATAAGCCATAAGCTTAAGTTGATAAGCTGATGCGTCCGTCGTGTGATGGATTTGTAGAACAAGTTTTAATTTATAACACGAATTACCGGATTGACTAAAAACGCACGGCAAGTATAACCCTTTCGTTTGTGTATAGCTTTTATGTGGTAATACCGAGATCGTTCATGGGGATTTGGAAAGCCTATGATTATTTAAAAATAAAACTATAATCGTTGATTGTAGCAATTGTTGACAAACAAGTAACAAGTAAAATGATGAGATTAATAATAAGATTAAAGCCAACACTTGGTAAAGACTAGTTTGAGCATCCGTAGTGGTATGATTGTGATGACACGTTTAACAAATATGATTATGATAAATATATGGATAATCCAATCTATTGTTTTTAAAAGCTTCAATCATCGTCAAGACTTTGGTTAAAGAAAACAAGCATTAGACTCAATCACTCAATTCAAGACTTAATTCGATTTCAACACATTCGATTCACGGTCGTTTTATGAATTTGCTAACACTTATAATTATGTTTCTTGATAATCAAAACTTCTTAAGAAATGATCAATACAAAAGATATCCAATCATAGACAAACCGGCTATGACTTGTTGATAGAAAATAACCCTTTCGACCTATGAAATCTTCACCAACAAATTAAGTTTTGATAACAATTGTCACATGAAACATAAGTACTAATGGTTCATAGGAAAGCTTGACATTGAAATAAACATAAATCACAATCACAACCACTACTTCATACCACAAACATCATCCTACCAAGAGTAGAATGAGATTTAGCTACTCATAACAAATAATAAAATAAAATCTGAAATAATAGTCTTACAAGTCATAATCAAGAGCCTTACAAAGTGAAAATATGTTGCTAATGATTAGGGTAATGATCCCTAAGAGTTTCGTGATGTTAACTTTGCTTTTCGGACTCTAAAAGTGACTTTTCTTGCACCACCTTGCTCAAATCCGGGAATGGAGGTTTGGACAAGGTTGAGAGAGTTATTTATGAGATGATATGAAGAGATATTTGAGTTATGAAAAGATATATGATTACATGACCCCAAGGGTCTTATTTATAGGCAAAGTTGATGGCATGGAGTAAATGCATGGCTTGGAGCCAAAGACAAATACTTGGAGCCAAAGACAAGTGCTTGGAGCCAAAAAGAGTCTAGAAGCTTCTTGTATGAGCTTGCATGAATGTAGACACAATTTCTGCCTACACAAATGTTGGTGGCATCTTTGATGATTTTTGCAAGTGGCAACTTGATGGTGCTGGTGGCATTTTCATGCTGAGTGACTTGTATGCTCCTTGAAAATAGTTGTTCTTGCACCCGAAATTGATCTTCAAAGACTTGTAACTTGTACATGGGTCTTGAACTTGACTAGGATTCTTCGTACTCATACTAATCTTCACATTTTGCGTTGTTTTACACATCATTCCTGAAATTGGCTACACAAAGATTTGTAAACACAATTGGGCACAAATATGCACAAAAGTATTATAGATATAACCAATATACATGTACAAAAGTACGGATAACGCTTCCAAAAACATGTTGGATTTGGGCGTTATCAAATCCCCTCACACTTAAGTTTTGCTTGCCCTCAAGGAAGAAGAAAAGAAAATTAAATCCAAAGGTACATGTATTTTATAAAAATTCAATGCAAGTCTACCAAGTACAAGTACAAGATAAAACTCATCAACTTAAGTTTTTAAGGTTGAAAAATTAAGATATAAAGTCAATACCCATAAAAATCTAGAAAGTCTTTTATTTCTAACTACACTAATAACATATGAATTGAAGCAACATGTATCCCGACTTAGCACATTGGCTAATCGATACCTTTTATTTCTTCTTCTTCCTTCAACTTCATAACATTATAGCTCATTGGCTATTTATTTGTCTCTTTGACTTTTTCTTTCTTTTGTCTTTTTTTTTTCTTTTTTTTCTTGGCTAAAACTCCTAGCCATGGATCAACATACTTACAAAGTTCATGTTGTATTGACAAACATGGAACTTGCAACTTTCTCTTATTTTTGGATTTTTCTTCTACTTATTATATGAGACTTTGACTTGGGTAAGTTTGACACAAAAATATATCTCAAGTTTTCAATAATTACCGATTGGATAATTTCTTGATTATTTATATACATTTGCTTGAAACTTTTTATTTACAAGGGCAAAATAGAACAAAATTTTAAAATAGCCCAAAAATATGGCAATTAAGCATCTTTTTCTCGATTTTCCTACAACCCCCTTGTTGATCCCAAACTTAGATCGATTTTGCTTTATGTATACGAGATTAGATCAAGTAATACACTTAGATAAACCTTTGTATATGTATATGACAACCTAAGTGCTATGCAGAATTAACACTTAAACAAGAACACACAAGATGTAAACAAACTTTCACTTTGATTAATGATATCAAACTTGCTTACAATGAAAGTAGTTTACGTATGAAAACTTATCTTAAACATTAACCTAAAGGTCTTCTTTTATAGACATAAGAAGCCTTGTACAATAATCTACGTATCAACTATTCTAGGTAAAGATAAATATAGAAAATACATTGTTGTCCCTATATTTACTAGAAGTAATCTAGAATACAATAAACGCGTAGAGAATATCCTTCCCTCAGTGCTTGTCTTCAATGTATCAACGCTTGACTTCTTCTTGTCAACGCTTGAGCTGTCAGCGTTTGTTTTACTCCTGTCAACGCTTGTTCTACTCTTGTCAGCGCTCAAGTAGACTGGCTTACAATTTATTCCCAACAATCCTCCCCTAAACTTGATATCTACTTTAGTGATCAAGTTTCTTAATAAACATTAAGGAATAGGAGGAATCTTACAAACCTTCTCATATGGGTAATAAATAAATATGATCAAGTCTTTTGCCACGTCACTTGAATAATCAATTTCCAGCTGAGTGTTCTTCATCTTCTCCAAGACTTCCTTGGACATGAAGTACTGACCATCCACAAGTAGATACTCAGCAAACTTTATAGAACTCAAATAATAAACACCAGCAGCTGAATACAACCTCCATTGAAGACCACTGAGATCATCTTCAAGATCCTTCCAAACAGCAGGATCTTCATCAATTGGTCCACACATTCTCTTAAATGTTGACCACAGTTTTATTCCATTGACTGAAGTTGGTGCTTCAGTCACATACTTGGCTTCTAATAACCTCCATAGATCTACCAAGTCTTCTATGTCAAAACTTGCAAACAAAGATATAAGGGTGGTAAAAGTGTGAACCTCTTTTCCATACCTTCCAATCCTCCAAAACCCACATTCATCTTCTTCATAGCTTACAATTGGGTTTCTGGAATCAAGTGGTAACACTTGTACCATATATGAAGCTTCTAATGGTGAGAGCTTGAGGCTCTTTCTTATGACAGCTTCACTTGGATGTAATGGATCCATATCTTTGGGAAACTCAAGAGAAACTCCCTTTTTCACTGTTCTGGGAACAAACATTGCCTTCTTGAGCTCCATTTCCTCTGCAAGTTCTTCTTTTCTTTCATCAGAAAGAAGTCTTAGAGTGTTCTCTTCCTGCACTCTAACCCAAATGGGATAAGATCTACATTCCAACTCATCAAATGTCAACCCAGTCAATTTCTTATAAGTCCATCCTGTTCCATGACATCTGAGCAGCATGAAATACAACTCCTTTCTATCCCTTTTCAAATTTGAGAGAACATTGCTTGCTTTGTGTTTCAGTATAACCTTGCAATCCTTTTGTACTCAGAGAAGAATCTCCAAACCCCATATCTGATCTGAAATGGTCAAATGTGGATTTTCTATACACCTTTCTTCCCAAGCATGGTACATCTGAACCACCTCTGGCATATCAAAATCAACCTGCAATTTCAACTCATTCAATTTCTCCTTGGCCAGCTCATCACCATACTCAAGTCTTTCTGGTTGTTCTATGATCATAACACTTGAGTCTGAACTGGCTTCATCACTTCCTTCTTGCTCTTCTGAAGTGACAACAAAAGGTGATTCACCCACCTGCTTTCTTTCTTGTTCCACAATTTGTGCAGCCAACCTTCTATCAAATTCAATTTGTGCGGCATTCTTTGGAACAACTTCTTCTACCATAATACCCTTAACCTTATCTAATGGATCAACTGTTGGTAAGGTAGATGGTAATACCTGTGAAGAAACCTCTTTGATGATGGATGATGACTGGAATACATCAACCTCATTTGCAGGTCTGTCAACGCCCAAATCTGCTTTGTCAGCGCCCAAGATACTCATGTCAGCGTTCAAATTCTCCTTGTCAACGCTCAAATTTCCTGCCTCAGCGCCTTTTGCAATTTCCTCCAACATGGCTGTAAATGATAAATTTAAGTTTGTAGGAGAGACTAGAGACGTATCAAAACCTGTCTGTTTCTTCAAACTTGTTAAGGCCTTAGCAACATCCAAAGATTGACCATCATGAGAGCCCTTATCACTCACATTTATTTGTTCATCCTCCCCTTTGGAAGATTCCTCCATCCCTCTCCTGGTACTAGCAGTCTCCAAGAAAACAATCCTCTCCCTCAATTGCTTGAGTTCAAGGCCTTGTGTGCTGACAACTTGTACCAAGTCTGCATTTTGCTTTTGCAAGCTCATGCAGACAGCCGTCAATTCCATTAGGGTCATTGTTTCCAATCTGCCCTCTTCTAAAATGGGTATTTGACCTCCCAAGTTAGATTTATTGGGCATGGATGAGGTCTTAATGATAGTAGGACTGTCTTGGCCAGCTTCTAAGCCAGAACCAATAGTCCCAGCCTCATCCATAACACCAACCACACTTGTGGTGGTGGTTCTCTCTGCTACATGGCTAGGACCACTAGAGGAGAACACTCCAGTAGTCCTTTGGCGTTTCTGTAACCTATATTGGGTTGGGGAAGAAGAAGATGTGGATTGGGTGGATGTGGGTTGATTAAGGGGTGTTTGGGTCTGTGAAGGATTTGTGTCAACATTTGAAATAGGCACATCAACGCCAACATTTAATGTGTCAGCGTCGAAGGGTTCTTGGTCAATTTGCATATGTTGTGGTGAAGGTAATGGTTCAGGTATTGGGTCAATTTGGGGTTGGGGGTCTGGTTGGGGTTGAGCTGCATCAATGACAACAATCATAGCTGGGGTTAGGGGTAGATCACGATGTGGGGGTGAGTTCATCTTCATAAAAATTGCTTTCTTTTGCACAGGGATCTCATAAAAATCATCATGATAACCATTTGTAAAAATCTGGGATAAGCTAAAGTCATTTTGTTCCCTTTATTTTTACACATGCCCTCAAAAATCATTTTGGAATAATTAAATTTTTGCCCAGTAGCAATACACACAATAGCACTAGCAATAGATCTATTGATCTCATTATGTGCAGTGCACTTGGGACTCAAACATTGTAAGAGGACATGTATTAGGTACTTCCAGGCTGTGGGAAACTCCTGTTTATGATATTTATTTAAAGTTCATTGAGCAGGAAAAGGATAACCCAAAGCCCTTAGTCCTTGTTCTATTTCACTAATGGGAAGGGTGGTTATACCATCAGCATCATCAAGATGCAAAGCTTGGCGTACCAAAGCTTCAGTAACCACCCATGTTCTCCCATGAATAATAGAAGATAATGTAGTCACTCTATTAACTGTTGAGGAACTGACATTGTTCCAAAACTGTTTAATATGTGTGACAGGAATGAATGGTGCATGAGAAAGAGCATACCTAAAAAGGGATGCGTTCAAATACGCCACCATTTGTGTGTATTGGGGAAACAGAGTATTATCAGCTTCAAGATACGTGATCATGTTGTGTTGACTTCTGAATCCTAATTCCAAATCACTTGGTTTGAACTTTGGTGCCATTGTTGAAAGCTGTTTGAAGGATTGATAAAGATGAAGTTGATAAGAGAAAATTATGTTAGACAAGAATAATAGGTACCCTATTTAAAAATAGGAGCCAAATATATAGGAGAAGAAAATGCATGTGATTGGCCCAAAAATAGGCACGTATTTTCAAAATGTAATCATGAAAATATTGAAAAAGAATAAGTTTATCTCATGCATTAAATGAAAGTTATCTGCTCCCAAAATTACGGCCTAAAAATATGTCAAAAAGTAACAACTGGGTAGGTCCCATTGAGTGTCAACGGTCAAAAATAACCTATCAACGCCCAACGGCTATATTCTTGTCAACGTTTGCCATAGCCATGTCAGCGTCTAAATTGGTCACAACAACGCTTGGAAAAATACTTGTCAGCCTCCAAAAATAAAAATGTTTAAAAAATGAAAAATGACCTTAACAAAGTAATTTATCCTAGAGAAGATAACCAAAAAGTTGATAATTATTATAGGGCGTCAAGCACTGTCCAGTTATGCACACTTGCTTATGCAATATAGACATAACAGTTCTCTAGTGTCCCTTGCTAACCAAAACTCTTAACAACTAAGTTACCTTATAAAATTCCTTGTTACTCCCAGGTAAATCCCATAACAAAATCATTCCCAAGTCTCCCAGCAGACCACAACCAATTCTAGGCAAAAAATGTCTTGGCAGCATGCATAGTATATCAAATTTGCATGCTACAGTGCCTCATGATTTAGTAAAACTAACTCATACTCACCTGTGGACACAATCTAGAATTGTGATAAGAGTATCATATGGATACCCAAACATCCTAAAGGTTCCTAAAACCTCCCCTGAAACTATGATACATATGTTGCTAAAAATATGCATGATTATAAATTTTTTTATGTCAAGATAGGAATTAAAAATTCCAACCATCATCCATAAATAAAAACATGTCCAAATGCTTCTCCAATGATCCATAAGCAACTCTGTATCCATTGGTATACTGCTAACACCACCTGCACATTTAGATTGAAAACCACAAAACTAACATTGTTGCTGACAACGCCCCGATAACACATGACAGCGTTGAGGGAAGCTTTGTCAGCGTTAGACAAATATATTGCTGACAACGTTACAAAAACACTTATCAGCGTTCAAGCAACCTTTGTCAGTGTTAGAAAAATATAGTGGAAAATCTAAATACTCAAAAAGAACAATAACAATGCATTATCCTGTACATAATTTTACAAAAAGACTCCAAAACACATATTATGTGAGATTGATCATCCCAATACTTGTTACCAAGTATTGAAATCTTCCAGCATCAAAAGGTTTAGTTAGTAAATCTGACACATGCTCTTCTGTGTCAACCATATCTGGTTGTATTAAACCTTTTTCAAAACAATCTCTTATAAAATGGTGTCTAATTTCTATGTGTTTAGTTTTAGAATGATGTACAGGATTCGTAATAATGCATAAAGTACTGTTATTGTCAACAAATATCTTGGTATGCATGAAATTATACCCATAGTCCAACAGCTGGTTCTGAATCCACAAAACTTGTCCACAACAAGCAGCTGCAGCCACATACTCAGCTTCAGTTGTAGAATTAGCCACCACTGTTTGTTTCTTGCATTGCCAAGATATCAACCTGCTCTCAAGAAACTGACATCCACCAGTTGTGGATTTTCTATCAAACTTATCACTTCCATAGTCACTGTCTGAATATGCAATCAGCTCCAATGGTGAATCCTTTGGGTACCACAAACCAAGACTAGGATAGAATCTTAGGTACCTAAAGATCCTCTTCACAACATAAAGGTGACATTCCTTAGGAGTCACTTGATGGCGTGCACAAGCATACACAGCAAACATGATGTCAGGTCTGGAGGCTGTAAGATACATCAATGATCCAATCATGGATCTATAGTGCCTGACATCAACATCTTTCCCATCTCCAATCTTTCCCCAAGGGTGTTCTCTATCCATAGGAGTAGTAGCACTCTTTTCATGTGGAGAAAAGCCAAACTTCTTCAAGATCTTTGCCACGTACTTATCTTGGGAGATAAAGATACCTTCTTCTTTCTGCTGAACTTGTAAACCAAGAAAGAAGTTCATCTCCCCGATAACACTCATCTTGAATTTGTCTGTCATAAGATTGGAGAAATCTCACTCATCTTTGGATCAGTAGACCCAAAAATGATGTCATCAACATAGACCTAAACAAGCAACACATCCATACCTTTCTTCTTTGTAAATAGTGTCTGATCTATGGTGCCCCTCTTGAATCCATTGTCCACTAAATAAGTAGACAAAGTACCATACCATGCTCTAGGGGCTTGATGAAGTCCATACATAGCCTTCTTGACTCTATACACCTTGTCTGGATTCTCTGGATCCTCAAAACCAGGAGGCTGCATCACATATACCTCCTCAACAATTGTTCCATAGAGGAAGGCACTCTTGACATCCATTTGATAGACAGTGAAGCCCATGCAGGATGCATAGGCCAAAAAGATCCTAATAGCTTCAATCCTTGCAACTGGTGCAAAGACCTCCTCATAGTCTATCCCATCCTCTTGTGTATATCCCTGAGCCACTAATCTTGCCTTGTTTCTGACCACAATGCCTCTTTCATCTCTCTTGTTTCTTAGAACCCATCTTGTCCCTATAGGTCTGACATATTTGGGACAATCAAACAGCTCCCAAACATCCTGAATTGCAAATTAGTGAAGCTCATCCTTCATTGCTTCCACCCAACTTAGTTCTTTGAGAGCATCAAATATCTTCTTGGGTTCCTGTTGTGACAGAAAACAAGCAAACAAACATGCTTGCACAAGAGGGGTATCAACCTTCTTATGAATATTGGCAATAAATCCACCAAGACCTTGATGAGATCTTCTGGTTCTAACAGGAGTCATAATATCACCAATGATTTGAGAAGTGGGGTGATTCTTCATGGTAGAAGTAAGAACTCCTCCTTCA
This sequence comes from Glebionis coronaria, assembly GCA_025667525.1. Classification (NCBI taxonomy): domain Eukaryota; kingdom Viridiplantae; phylum Streptophyta; class Magnoliopsida; order Asterales; family Asteraceae; genus Glebionis; species Glebionis coronaria. The sequence continues at coordinate 555,556,324 of CM046879.1, forward strand.
AAAAGTCTGGTGTCCTCAATCTCATTCTCCAAGTTGCCAATATCTTCTTCATCAGACTCTCTTTCATCAACATGAGGATGAACCTCTTCATATAATTGGAAGGTTCACCCTGTTCAAAATTAGAAGAGAAAAGATGTGCAAAAGCGTTGTCAACGCCTGAACCTTGTTTGTCAGCGTGTGAGCTAACAACGCTTGAACTGTTGTTGTCAACATCTGGGCCATCAACATCTGAATTGGTCTTGTCAGCGCTAGATTTGCCTTTGTCAGCGCCTGAAAGACCATGCATGTTGTTATTGTGGTACTTGGGGACCACCATTATCTTTTCCAGCAGCAGCAACAGCAGCAAAAGCATCTGTCCATATGGGGATTGTAACATATTCTTGTATAAGAGATGACTTTTCTGCTTGTGATCCAACCTTTTCATGAACCTGTGTACCTGAAACATCAACAACTTGTTCTTCCACAACATTTGAAGTTACCTTCACAATGTCTGGATTAGTGACAGGCATATAGTTTAAAGTTCTAGATAAAGGTTCCAAGTCAAACAACCAATTTGGACCACTTTCAGGATCACTAGGTTTATTCTCTAAAAACCTAACATGTACTCTTTCAAGTATACATTTTTCTTTTTTAAGATAAACCCTATACCCCTTGCTCTGCACTGAATACCCCATGAAATAGCCTTCATCACCTTTTGCACTAAATTTACCTAAGGCATCACTAGTGTCTAAAACTACTACATGACAACCAAAAGGTCTTAGAAAACCAATATTAGGTTTTCTTCCCCAAAGTAACTCATAAGGTGTTTTGTTCTGTATTTTGTTGACCAATGCTCTATTTTGAACATAGCAAGCTGTATTAACAGCCTCAACCCAAAAGGCTATAGGGAAATGAGCATCAGCCAACATGGTTCTGGCTGCTTCAATTAGGGTTCTATTTTTCCTCTCAGCAACCCCATTTTGCTGTGGGGTTCTGGCAACACTAAATTGCCTAGTAATTCCTTTCCTGGCACAAAAATCATCTAACACTTTATTCCTAAATTCACCACTATTATCACTCCTAAGCATTTTGACTTCATTACCAGTCTTCTTCTCAATCTGAGTGATAAATTCAATTTAAGTGTCAGCTGTATCATTCTTCATAGCTAAAAAGAAAGTCCAAGTAAACCTAGAAAAGTCATATGTGATGACAAAGCAGTAGGACTTACCATTCAAACTTTCTATATTGGTTGGACCAAAGAGGTCCATATGAAGCAAGTGAAGAGGTCTAGTACTAGAGTGCACCTGTTTGGACTTGAATGAGACCTTGTGCTGCTTGCCCTTAAGACAAGCAACACAAGAGTGGTCATTGTGGAAGGCCTTTTCAGGCAAACCATCAACCAAGCCAAGTCTTACAAGCCTGTTTATATTCTTAAAATTTATGTGCCCTAGTCTCCTGTGCCACAAATTACTCTCATCTACTGAAGCTTTAGCATAAAAACATGACATATTGCTGTTCATTCTAATCCCATTCAGATTCACATTATATATGTCTTTATGTCTAGGTGTTTTATAGTCAATATATTTCTCATCAGGAATCTTATAATCCTTGCTTAACACTAAACATTCAGTATTAGTAAACAGAACTTTATTTTTGTTTTCACAAACTTGTGATACGCTAAAAAGATTGTAATCAAGTTCCTTTACCAGAAATACGTTCTCAAAACGCAAGTTGTTGGTGAGAAGTGTTCCTTTGCCTGTGATAGTACCATATCTGCCTCCAAAGTAAACCTTATCACCATCTTTAATGGGAGTGAAGTTGGTTAAATAATCTTCCTTCCTTGTCATGTGCCTTGAGCATCCACTATCCCAATATCCAAAATCATTGACCTGTCTTTGAATGCCCTGCACATAAAGAAAACAAGTTAGTTTTCTTTGGGAACCCAAGCCTTGGAAGACTTGGATTCATCTGGCTGTTCAATAAGAACAGACTTAGTTCTCATAACAACCCCATTTTCATTCTTCTTTGGATGAAATACCCAGTTAACCCTAATAGGTTTTGTAATGACCTTTGAAATGTAATTAAATCTGTTGCAGGTCATTGAAATCCCATTATCATTAGGGTTTTGATCTTTCTTTGGTCTCCATGTTAAGCTTGAAGAAGCTTTAGACCCCTTACCCTGTGGTTGCAAATATTTAGGTCTGGTCACGTTTCTGTCAACGTTGGAATTGGTCTTGTCAACACTGAAATTACCCTTGTCAGCATTGAACCTAGGGTTTGCTACAAAAACCCATTGCCTATTAGACCAAGTATTTGTCTTTTGAAATGGTCTTTGTCCATAAGTGTTAGACCCTCTAGTGAAGAATGGGGCAGGTCTAACAACTTGTGGACTTTGCTGCACACAAGGTTTGGGTCTGACAACTTTTGACTTTCTAACAAAGTTGACTTTGGAGCGTTGACACACTTATATGCTAAATGTGAAAAGCTACCACAAGTGTAACAGGCTTTTCTAGACACAACCCTAGGTCTAGAAGAGAAGAAGCCTGTCCATCATTGCTAACTTGGCTCTTAGGTGACCTAGTATTCCTATACATCTCTGCATACTTAATGCTAGGTTTTCTAACAGTGTTTGAGCCAAGGTCAACAGCTTTACCAGTGATTGGGTTAGTAACTTTAATGGGAGTTGACTCATTAGGACTTTCACATAATAAGCAACCCTTAACAAATAAGGTAGGGTTAGCTTTCTTCCATTCATTCAAGTCAGTCAACTTTTGTTGATACTCTTCAACTGGGGTGACAACTCTTGGTGGAGGAATGAATTCCTCCTCTTGGAGTTCTGGCAAACCAGTCCAAGATAGGTCCTTTTGTTGGACACCATAGAAGTCACCAGCTGGTGGTGGAACCACCGAATAGTCTTTCATCCCAATCCCAGTCATGTCCTTAGGATCCCTTTGTTTATTCACACATTCTCCTAAGGTTTGTGTGGCTCTATCAAATCTCTGAATTTTAAGGCCAACATTGTCTTTATTCTTAATGGCCTCATCTAACTTAGCCTGTAAATCACTGTTAACCCTTTCCATGATGTTCCTAACATCATTACTAGCATCTAACTCATGTTTCAAGATATTTATTTTATCTTTTAAATCAAATTCCATTTTCTTGTATTCAGAGACTGTTTTCTCAGTTTGAGTGAGAGCTAATTGATAGTTGGACAGTTTGCATCTCTCAGTGCTCACATCATCTAGTAACCTTAACACATCTTTGTTAAGTTTCTCAGTATTTAACCTACAGCCCTTACTACAAAAGTATCATCGTATACCTCATTATCTGATGAAGAGGAGGAGTGTGTCATGAGAGCATATTGAACATGCTCTTCTTCTTCAATTTCAGCAACTAAAGCTTTATCCTCTTCTACATCTTTAGCCAAATAGCTCCAATCCCATCCCATACCATCAATTCCTTGAACTGCAACCATGGCCTTAGGATCATGAGCTTTAACAATTTGACTTGAGAGTTTACCAGCATCAGATCTTCTAGGAGATCTGCATTCCCTCATGAAATGCCCCATACGATGACAGTTGTAGCATTCAACTTTGGATTTATCAAATCCAGTTGTGTCCTTTGCATTGAAGGTCATCTTCTTCTTAAACCTTCTATTCCACCTGTTTGCTCTTATACTAGCAAGAGCCATATTCCACTTGATATCCATTTCTTCCAAGTGCTCATCACTTATCTACTCAAGGTCCTCATATGTAATCACTGAACCATTGGGCAAAGAAGCAATATAGGCACATACAGTATCTAGGTCCAAACCAGCAGGTTTAACTCTTGGTGAGTCACTTTTGTAAGTGTCAGCGTCTGAATAGGAGGCGTTGACAGGACATGTGCCAGTGTTGACACATGATGATCCAGTAACTGGATGCATGTAAGAGTCCTTCTGATCAAATTGGCCTTCACTATGTGAGAAGAAAGCCATGTTACTATTAGTAGACTTACTTCCATGCTCCAGAAGGGTTTCATTCTCCAACAGCCTTAGTTTGTTGTATATATCATCAAAAGTAGAACTTTTGTGAGTGTTGTTAGCAAGTATAGATCTTGCCTCAATCTTCTACGATTCACCAAGACTTTTAAGAAAAGTGGCATTTATGTCAACATCACCAAGTTGTGTCCCCATGAAGGACAATTTGCTTTTAATGTCAAGCAATCTGCTTCTCACACTGCTAAGTTTCTCATTAGGTTGAGCCTTGAAAACAGCATAATCATGCATGAGTTGTTTCTTCTTTTCTTCCCTGGTATCTTCATTGCCACCATATGCAACTTCAAGAGCTGCCCAAAGGTCTTTAGCAGAATCATAACCCCTATATTTATGCTGGTTCTCTTGTCCCAAAGAGACTTTCAGAATATTTAGGGTTTTCATATCAACCCTTCTCTTTGCTATGTCTTCAGCAGACACAGCTCTGCCATCACCAGGTTTTTTCTTTCTTATCTGCTTCTGGACATCCAGCAACAGCAGTTCTTGTAGCAATAGCAGCAGCAACCTTTTCAGCTCTATTGAATGTTTTTCCATATTAAATGATCTCCCAGAGAGTGTAGTCATAGATCCCCAGATATTGCTCAAAGTTGAATTTCCACAATTCAAAGTTGGTTGCATCAAGCATGGGAATCTTGATGTTTGGCAAAGTTTGGGAGGAAGAGGTTATTTCTGGATTTGACATGATGTTGTTTAGGGTTTTGAGAAAATTAGGGTTTTGGTGTTTTAGGGTTCTTGTGTTCTTTAAGATCAAAAGTTCCTCAACAAGCTCTGATACCACTTGTTGATCCCAAACTTAGATCGATTTAGCTTTATGTATACGAGATTAGATCAAGTAATACACTTAGAGAAACCTTTGTATATGTATATGACAACCTAAGTGCTATGCGGAATTAACACTTAAACAAGAACACACAAGATGTAAACAAACTTTCACTTTGATTAATGATATCAAACTTGCTTACAATGAAAGTAGTTTACGTATGAAAACTTATCTTGAACATTAACCTAAAGGTCTTCTTTTATAGACATAAGAAGCCTTGTACAATAATCTACGTATCAACTATTCTAGGTAAAGATAAATATAGAAAATACATTGTTGTCCCTATCTTTACTAGAAGTAATCTAGAATACAATAAACGCGTAGAGAATATCCTTCCCTCAGTGCTTGTCTTCAATGTATCAACGCTTGACTTCTTCTTGTTAACGCTTGAGCTGTCAGCGTTTGTTTTACTCCTGTCAATGCTTGTTCTACTCTTGTCAGCGCTCAAGTAGACTGGCTTACAATTTATTCCCAACACCCCTCACACTTAAGTTTAGCATTGTACTCAATGTGATGAAACTGAACAAAAGTATAGGGAATAAGAGAAAAACCAGAATTACGGGCATATCGTGCATCATACAAGAGTCTTGTCTTCGCCTTCAACTTGTGGTACCTACAAAAAAGATAAAACACACAAAAATACAAAACACTCTATTTTTGGTTTTTATAATTTTTATAAAAGCGACACATGCTACATCCCCTCACACTTAAGCAAAACATTGGTTAAAAATTATGGGGTGTAAGCATGAATTTATTTTAAAAAGGAAAATCACACTTAAAAAAACTTCAAAACACACGGGTGGCCTCCCGAGAAGCGCTTATTTTGTTATTGAGTCATCAACCTGACTCGTACTTCTTTTTATTTTTCTTTATTTTTATCGAGCGGAAAATGTTCACTCCACTCCTCATGATATAGTTTAACACGGTGTCCATTAACAACGAATTTTCCTTCATTCTTGTCATAATTCAACATAACCAGACGGGTATCCATGTTTTACTATAAAAGGACCGTACCAATTTTTATTAAGCTTTGGAGATTTGAATTTATATCGCATATTAAACAAGAGAACTTTGTCTCCTTTCTTGAATTATTTTCGGATTCGAAGTTTCCTGTCATGATAAGCCTTGGTACGTGCTTTGTATAATTTGGAATTCTCATAAGCTTGGAGTCTTAATTCATCGAGTTCATGCAATTGCAAGAATCGGTTTTCTCCAGCGATTTTGAGATCGAGATTACAGCTTCTCAATGCCCAATAAGCACGGTGCTCAATTTCAAAGGGCAAGTGACACGTTTTACCGTACAATAAATGATACGGTGTTGTGAAAATTGGTGTCTTATAAGATGTTCGGAATGCCCACAGAGCGTCGTCAAGTTTCCTTGACCAGATGGAAGGATTGTCTTTAACCGTTTTTTTGAGTATTCATTTTAAGGCTCTGTTTGTATTCTTAACTTGTCCACTCGTTTGTGGATGATATGCGGTGGCAAAGCGATGGGTGACTCCATAACGCTTTAAGATTTCTCCATTTGTTTGTTACAAAAATGGGAACCTCGATCGCTAATTAAAGCTTTCGGCATTCCATAACGAGAGAAAAGCTTTTTCAGAAAATTCATTACGGCCCGTGAATCGTTCGTGGGTAAAGCTTCGGCTTCGGCCCATTTGGACACGTAATCAATAGCGACTAAGATATATTCGAACTTATGGGATTTGGGAAAGGGTCCCATGAAATCAGTTCCCCATACGTCAAATATTTCGCTAATTGGATGCTGTTTTGAGGCATCTCATCTCTTCGAGAGAGGCTACCAGTACGTTGGCAAGCATCACAATTTTCGACTAGAGTATAGGCCTCTTTAAATATTGTTGGCTAATAGAAACCAACATCAAACACTTTTTTCGCGGTGGTGGAAGGACCATAATGTCCCCCAGTAGAGCCATGATGACATTCATCAAGATCTTCCTTGTTTCCGCACCATAAACACATCTCCTAATCATGCCATCGAGGCATACCTTGAAAAGGTAGGGATCTTTCCAGAAGTAGTGTTTTAGGTCAGAAAAGAATTTACATTGTTGGTGATAGGTTAAACCTTTTCTTAAAATTCTTCCAACGAGGTAATTTGCAAAATCTACGAACCACAGAGATTCATCTGTAGAAATTTGCATAAGAGTTTCATCGGGAAAATAGTCATCGATATCTTCGTCCCTAAACTCTTCCATGTTTGGATTTTCAAGTCGCGATAAATGACCGACTGCGACGTTTTCAGCTCCTTTCTTGTCTTGAATTTCGATGTCAAATTCTTGGAGGAGTAAAATCCGTCTAATAAGACGTGTTTTAGCATCTTGTTTAGAGAATAGGTATTTCAACGCGGAATGATCGGTGAATACAATTGTTTTCGACAACACGTGATAGGATCGAAATTTGTCAAAAGCAAAAACTACGGCAAGTAGTTCTTTCTCGGTGATTGTGTAGTTGAGCTGCGTGCTATTTAGAGTTTTGCTCGCAAAATGTATAGGACGGAAATGTTTTCCTTCGCGTTGTCCTAATACGGCTCCTACAGCGAAATCGCTTGCATCGCACATAAGTTCAAACGGTGGCGACCAATCCAGTGAAACCATGATTGGTGCATTCGTTAACTTGTCTTTAAGCTTTTCAAATGCCTTTATGCATTCTTCGTTGAAATCAAAGACTATGTCTTTTTCAAGGAGTTTGGTCATCGGTATAGCGATTTTGGAAAAGTCTTTTATGAATCGGTGGTAGAATCCTGCATGACATAGAAAACTTCTAACGGCTTTAACGTTAGTGGGTGGTGGTAATTTGGATATCACTTCGATCTTGGCTTTGTCTACCTCCAATCCGGCTTCGGAGACTTTGTGTCCAAGCACAATTCCTTCAGTCACCATAAAGTGACATTTCTCCCAATTGAGCACGAGATTAGCTTGTTTGCATCGGATGAGCATGTGCTCTAGATTAAAAAGGCAAGACTCGAATGAGTTTCCGAAGACTGAGAAATCATCCATGAAAACTTCCATGGATACTTCGATCATGTCTTGAAAGATCGCGATCGTACACCTTTGAAAAGTCACAGGTGAATTGCAAAGACCAAAAGGTATACGCCTATAAGAAAATGTTCCAAAAGGACACGTGAAAGTGGTCTTGTCTTGATCGGATGGTTTGGTAAGTATTTGGAAATATCCAGAAAAGCCATCGAGAAAACAAAAGAATTTGTTCCCCGCTAGTCTTTCCAACATTTGGTCCATGAATGGTAGAGGAAAATGATCATTTTGTGTGGCATCACTCAATTTGTGGTAATTAATACACACACGCCAACTGGTAATGGTTCATATAGGAACAAGTTCGTTATGTTCGTTGGTCACAACAGTCATTCCTATTTTCTTAGGAATGCAGTGAATAGGACTAACCCAAGGACTATCTTCTATGGCAAAGATGATTCCTGCTTCAAGGAGTTTGATTACTTCGGCTTTTACAATCTCCTTCATGTTTTGGTTAAGTCGACGTTGCCTCTCTATAATGGGTTTGGCATCGTCTTCAAGATTGATCTTGTGTTTGCAAAATTGCGAATCAGTTCCCGGTATATCAGATGTTTTCCATGCAAACGCTTCTTTGTGGTTTTTGAGCATAGAAACAAGACGTTTCTTTTGATCTTCCTCTAATAAGGCTGAGATAATCACTGAAAGGAGTGAATCCTTCTCTAAATAAGCGTACTCGAGATGTTCGGGAAGAGGTTTTAATTCAAGATCCGTCGGTGGATCATGAATAGATTTGTGAACTACAAAGTTCGACTTCGAAGGCAAAACTTCGAAGGGTTTGTTTTCCTCTTCTTCGAGTGTTACTTCAGAATCAACGGTCATGAATACTTCAAAGTCCTGATCACGATCGGTATCGCTAATCTTTTCTGAAGTTGTTTGGAATGGTGCGTTGTCATCAAGCAATGCATCCAACTCTTCTTCCATTACTTCGTCGATAACATCCATGCGGAAGCATGTGTCATCATTGGAGTGAGAATGTTGCATAGCTTTATCGACTAAGAATGTGAATCGATCATCACCAACTCCAAGGTTGAGTTCTTTATTCTTAACACGAATGATAGCATCGGCGGTGTGCAAGAATGGTCGTCCTAAAATGAGAGGGACGGTCTTCCTCCATTTCAAGGATTACGAAGTCGGCGGGAAATATGAATTTGCCAACTTGAACAAGCATGTTCTCGGTTATCCCAATGGGATATTGGTAAGTGTGGTTAGCCAAACGTATACTCATACTTGTAGGTTTCAAAGTATTATTTGAAAGATTCTTGTATAATGAGTATGGCTTAAGATTGATACTCACGTCTAGATCGGCCAAGGCGTGACATTCAACATTGTTGGCTAGGGTACATGGTATGAGAAAGCTTCCCGGATCTCCAAGCTTTGGTGGAAGTTTGCTTTGCAAGGCTGCAGAATATTCTTCGTCAGAAATGCAGCAGAGATTTGCTCCGTCTTACTATGGTTGCTCACAAGATCTTTGAGGAATTTCCCATAGTTGGGCATGCCGGTTAAGATATCAACAAGGGGCACGTTGATCTTAACTTCTTTCATCATCTTAAAGAATTTGGAATTACGAGCCTCCATCTTATCCTTCCGTAGGCGTTGAGGATATGGAATTTTGGGTGTATACACCTTTGGTGTTGGTGTTGGAATGAGTGTGGTTTGTTTTGGTTTGGGTTTGGAAGGAGGAACGATTTCTTCCTTCTCGGGCTCATCGGCTTCATCTTCACTTTCATCGGCGAAAGTGGGAGAATTGGTGTTTGGGTTTTGTGGTGGATCATAACTCAACCCACTCCTTGTGAATACGACATTCACATGTTCATTACGGGAGGGTGTTGGTGGGGATGGTTTATCCAGAGATGGTTTTGGGTTTGTTTGAGTGTTGCTTGGCAACGAACCACTTGGTCGATTGGCTAATTGGTCGTTGATTCGACCGATCTTGGTTTCGAGATCACTAATAGTGGCGGTGTGGTGTCTTTGTCCTCTTTCAACGTTGGCTTTGAGATCGAAGAATTGGTTCTTAATAAACGTGTTTGTTGATTTTTGAGATTCTATGAAAGCTAACAACGTTTTCTCTACGTTTGATCCTTCGGGTTTCTTCTCGTTTGATGGAACGGAATTATCGTTCTCACAAGGTTGTGAGTTACGATTTTCGTTTTGGGGTACTCACGCCAAATGCCGGGGTTTCTACCGTAGTAGTTACCTCGATAACTACCTACTCGGTATCCTTGGGCGTAGTTTGCTTCTTGTGGTGGTTCTCTTATTGGTGTGTCATGACACTCTGTAGATGGGTGTGGTCCTCCACAAAAAGTACATTCGCCTCACATCTCTTTCATTTCGTCTTTGATAGTTTTGAATTGCGAGTCGAATTTAGATGTGAGAGCGTCCATCTTTTCCATGAGTTTAGAATTTTTACTACTTACAACAAAAGCAACGGTTTCTTGAAAGGTTTGGAACAGTTATCTTTGGACCAATCAAGTTTTAAGAGAACTTGGTCCTCGAGCAATTCATATGCTTTATTGGGAGTCTTATAGAGAAAGAGTCCACCGGCGTCAAGGATTGCTTGCGTCGGTTCATTGAGACCATGATAAAAGATTTGGATGATGGTTCCCTTTAATAAACCATGTCCATGACAACTACAAAGTAGGTCTTTCATTCGGTTCCACGCATCAATGAGTGTTTCTTGTGGAATTTGGGAGAAACCTCGGATTTCTTCCATGAGTCTTTCATACATGGCGGGTGGAAAAAAACGGCTAACAAAAGCGGTTCTCATTTGTTCCCATGTTTCAATGGTACCGGGCGTCAACTCATTATACCAAATTCTTGCATCTCCGGATAGAGATGATGGGAAGAGTTTGAGTTTTATAGCGTCTCCATCGACGTCGACACCATATCGGAACATGCCACATATTTCTATAAATTTGGATATGTGCTTATGCGGATCAGCCCGCGTACGGCCGTCAAATTGGTGGTAATTGATCATTGAAAGGTGATGACCTTTCACGGTGAAGTTTTCTCCAAGCTCAACTTGAACAATAGCAGCCTCGGGGGTAGGTGCCACTACTCGGTTGGCTGCCCACATAAATTATCGTCGGCCATTGGGAATGGTTAGATCGTTAAATGGGTCATAGACGACAAATGCGTCTAAGAGATTATCAAACGGTGGGTTTTTGGTTTTTGGAACTCGGTTTTCAAAAGAAACAAAGGGTTTCTTCTTGTGGTTTTTCTTTCGAGATTGATGAATATAACGTTCGGGATCGATGTATGGACTAAGCAATTCTTGACCGGAAGAACGTGTGTTCATTCAAGTCTTGAAGAACTTTTGAAAAAGACCACAAGTAACAAAAATAAAAACAAACAAAATATAACTACTAGGAAAATAAGTAAATAGGAAATTAAATAAACCAAACAAAATAAAAACATAATTTTTTTTATTTTTTTAATTTTTTTAGAGATGCCGACGGCAACTGTCCGTGCCGGTCGGCAAAATAGGGACTGTTTGGGAGATGCCGACGGCAAAAGGAGATGTCGGGCGGCAAAAACCTTTCTGTTTGAGAGATGCTGGCGGCAAGTCTCTTAAGCCGGCGACAAAACTGACTTTGCTGCAATTTTATTTTTTTTACTTTTTGATTTTTGGGCTTTTTGGCAACAAGAACGCTACAATGGGTTTGATTATAGGATGATTTTGGAACTAAGAACACAATCAAATCCCCGGCAGCGGCGCCAAAAACTTGATGCGTCCATCATGTGATGGATTTGTAGAACAAGTTTTAAATTTATAACACGAATGACCGGATTGATTAAAAACGCACGGGCAAGTATAACCCTTTCGTTTGTGTATAGCTTTTATGCGGTAATACCGAGATCGTTCACGGGGATTTGGAAACCCTATGATAATTCAAAATAAAACTATAATCGTTGATTGTAGCAATTGTTAACAAACAAGTAACAAGTAAAATGATGAGATTAATAATAAGATTAAAGGCAACACTTGGTAAAGACTAGTTTGAGCATCCGTAGTGGTATGATTGTGATGACACGTTTAACAAATATGATTATGATAATTAGATGGATAATCCAGTCTATTGTTTTCAAAAGCTTCAATCCTCGTCAAGACTTTGGTTAAAGAAAACAAGCATTAGACTTAACCACTCAATTCAAGACTTAATCCAATTTCAACACATTTGATTCACGGTCGTTTCACAATTTTGCTAATGCTTATAATTTTGTTTCTTGATATTGAAAACTTCTTAAGAAAATATCAATACAAAAGATAGCCAGTCATAGACAAACCGGCTATGACTTGTTGATAGAAAATAACCCTATGAAATATTCACCAACAAATTAAGTTTTGATAACAATTGTCACATGAAACATAAGTACTAATGGTTCATAGGAAATCTTTACATTGAAATAAACATAAATCACAATCACAACCACTACTTCATACCACAAACATCATCCTACCAAGTGTAGAATGAGATTTAGCTACTCATAACAAACAATGAAATAAAATCTGAAATAATAGTCTTACAAGTCATAATCAAGTGCCTTACAAAGTGAAAATATGTTGCTAATGATTAGGGTAATGATCCCTAAGAGTTTCATGATGTTAACTTTGCTTTTCGGACTCTAAAAGTGACTTTTCTTGCACCACCTTGCTCAAATCCGGGAATGGAGGTCTGGACATGGTTGACAGAGTTATTTATGAGATGATATGAAGAGATATTTGAGTTGTGAAAAGATATATGATTACATGACCCCAAGGGTCTTATTTATAGGCAAAGTTGATGACATGGAGTGAATGCATGGCTTGGAGCCAAAGACAAATACTTGGAGCCAAAGACAAGTGCTTGGAGCCAAATAGAGTCTAGAAGCTTCTTGTATGAGCTTGCATGAATGTAGACACAATTTCTGCCTACACAAATGTTGGTGGCATCTTTGATGACTTTTGCAAGTGGCAACTTGATGGTGCTGGTGGCATCTTCATGCTGAGTGACTTGTATGCTCCATGGAAATAGTTGTTCTTGCACCCGAAATTGATCTTCAAAGACTTGTAACTTGTACACGGTATTGAACTTGACTAGGATTCTTCGCACTCGTACTAATCTTCACATTTTGCGTTGTTTTACTGTAAAACCCGTATTTAAATTGGGAAATATAAATACGCGGGTTATTTACTTAAACCATTTACGTAGAATTTATCGACGGAAACAAACGCGAGAAAATTATACAAGCATTATTATATACAAGTAGTATTATTATATACAAGTTTAAAAAAAAATAATAATAAATAAAAGGAAAGAGTAAGGGGGCCGGTTATAAAACAAAATAAGGGATTATGGGCTTTAGCCCATTATTGGTTATACAAACAAACGGGAGTTACCCCTTTTCCCATAATCAGTACACAAAAAAAAAGGAAATTAGGGTTTCCTTGTGTTGGCCGCCGGTAGAAGATAAAAAAAAAAGAGGCCGAGCCTTATTTCGATCTAGTAATCTGTGTTTCCTTTCCGTCGTCAAACCATACGGTAATCACTCTCGGTTTCCTTCTTCTTGGTCATCACGTTTTACTTTGATTTTAGGGTTTACTAAACGAAAATTATGAAGAGTCTTATAAACATGATTAAAGGGGGTGTCGGGTTTGGATGACCATACCAAAACCGAGACATCACAAAGTCTTGGTGGTTTTGGTTTATACAGCCGCAGCAAACCGATTCACCATCAAGGTGTTTGGTTCGTGAAGCAGGGGTGGTCGGGTTCGTTTGGCCTCACGAAAACCGAGACCTAATGTCTCGGTGACTTCCTGCCCTGCCCAGCCGTGACCCACACAGGGGCGGCTTGGGCCAGTTGCAACATAAGGATGCGTTTGGGGGCTGTAAAACATAAGGGCGCGTTTGGATTGTGTAAACAGTGGGAAACCGTAACCCAACAGTGGGAAACATAGGTAAAACCAGTGGGAAAAGATGGGGCTTTAAAATGGTTGTGTTGAGTAAATTTAGCGACAGTTTTAGCGACAGTTTTTCTGTCGCAAAACTGTTAGATATATGCAGTTTTTAAAAAGGGGCAGTTTTAGCGACAGTTAGTGACACAAAATTTCTGTCACTAATCCTTGGGGACAGATTTTGTGTTATATGTTAATTTGTTTTAGTGCGACCGAGAGGGGTTATCTCGGTAAGCTCGGGACGTTATTATAAACCAAAAAATAAATAATTTTATATTATACCTTTTTAAATTAAATTGTTTTATAAATATTTTATAAGTGTATTAAATTAAATTAATTCTTTAATATTTAAAAGGGGGTATATTTTAGGAAATGAATTAAATTAATTGAGAACTTTCTAAATTAAGAAACTTTCTATTTTAGCGGGGTTCTTAATATAGCAATACTATAGCGTCAGAAATACGTTGTACCATAATTAATAGTAGGAAATAATACATTAAAATGAATTAATATAAGTTCAGATTTATCAGTTGGTATACGTACAGAATTTAAGAATGAAAATAAAATGAATAAATAAGAAGCCAATAAGATCAATAAAATTTCATAAACGAATAGCAGTCAACTTATTCGCGTCTTTATTCTTGTAGCTCGCGTGAAATCAGAGTAGTCTTTCGGTCAGTTGATCTCGGCCAGTTACTGGACACGAGGTACGGATTTTCTGTCCTTTCAGTAAGGACTTCCTTTCTCTGCATGATTAGGATTTCCCCATCTTCAGCCAAATGTTTTCCCCAGTATATGTTTAAATTTATCAGTAATTATGTTAATCATTAAATAAAGTGTCTGAGCATTATATACAAGCATGATTAGTTTATGTACTTGTTACGGAGGTACCGTAACCACGACACTAGAGGCACCGGTGTCGTGACTCACATGCAGGAGAGTGATATCCTGCATCGTCCCACTCAGCTCAGCTTGGCCATTTTATCAGTATTATTAGTGGGGCGTATGGATGCATCCTAGGCTACAGTTTACATTTTAGCAGGTGAATGTGGTGTGTGCTCTACATCCTTCACATTGGAGCTGATCCCTCCACCCAGTACAGTTATTTAGAGGTCACCCCTCTACAGCATGACGAGGACACCCCTCTATGTATTCATGCAACAGTTGTTACAGTTCATGACCTATATAAGCTCTTGGCAATTAAAATACAATAAATACATGTTTTCAGAATTAATAAGGCATATCTCAGTTTCAGTATATATGAACAGGTTTATCAGATTTTTATGCAGAGTTTTACCACATGTCATATCAGTCTTATAGCTTCATTGTTGTCTTCTATTCCATTACTTTTAGTACTTCCTATTCATGCTATATCCGTCCACTGAGCGTTATGCTTAGCCGTAGTTTCCTTTCATGTTTTCAAACGGCAGGTACACAGGGACGATCTTAGGACTTCTAAGAGAGTACATGCATTTGGATGGGAGCTATCCAGACTCCTTTGTTTTTTATGCACACATTACGTTACTTTACTTTGGTTGTTTGGACACTGTTTCGTCCTTTTTCTTTCAGTACTTAATCTTTATATTTTGGGCTTATGTTGGACTACCGATGTTTGATTCCGGTACTTCCGTTTGGTCAGTTAATGTTTAATACATTGCCTTGCATGCTTTGATGACACGCCATAAATACACGTAACGGTCCATTTATCCAAGTGGGGTGTTACAGTTATGGTATCAGAGAGCAAGGTTCGACCTGTAGGCTCTAAAACTTGACCTCTGACTAGTGGGTAGTCACCAAGAACTTCTTGTATTTTGGCGTCGTTATTTTCCATGCTACTCATGAATTTTATCAGTCGGATTTTCCAAATTTTGATTAAGTAAACGGTTGGTACAGGACTGGCCATACTTAATCGCATGTGCTTTTCAGCGAACATTTCGTTTTGGTGAACTGACCATAGGCGTTCACCCTCGCCCGTTTAAATTTTGTATGGATGAACTGACCATAGGCGTTCATCCTTACTCATGTCAGATTTATGTTTCAGAAATTGTCATTTTGTTAACTGACCCTAGGCGTTCACCAGTATTCATGTCATATTGGCTATACCTTCATGAATTACATATTCAGATTTATTATCCCATGTTTTGGCAGTTTTATCAACTTATCCTCTTTTATTTCAGATGCCGCCCAGACGCGAAACCAAGAATGACCCTAACGCAACTGCCATTGCTGCTGCTGTTCAGGCTGCTATACAGGCCATGTTACCCCAAATTCGTGATGAGATCCGAGCTGAATATCAAAATGGACCTCAGCAGAATAACAACCCTCCTGCTCCACCACCTGCCACTTTACCCGCTTGGCTGGATCTGTTTAACAAGCAGAAACCCCGACTGTTTGAGCAGACTGTAGCTCCAACTGATGCAGAAGACTGGATCTACCATATAGAGAAAATTTTTGGAGCTATGGGTTGTGGTGATGTTTTCAAGGTTAGGCTTGCAGTTTACAAGCTGGAGGGTCCTGCTCTGCATTGGTGGAGGTCTCAGAAGCTGTCCAATGGGGGAGATGCTTGGGAGCTTACATTGACCTGGGCACGTTCCAAGACGATGTTCTATGACCAGTTTTTCCCGCATGCGGAGCAAGCTAAAATGAAGAGGGACTTCCACGTTATTCGTTAGAATCATGGCGAGAACAGTATAGAGTTCATGCACCGATACCTCAGGATGGCTGGATTCTTAGGGGAGGCTGCGGGTACCGTAGAGGAGCAAGCGAAGCAATTTCGCTGGGCTCTTCACTCTAGGACTGCAGATAAACTGATGAGTGCCACATTCACTAATGTGTCACAAGTAGCTAATGCAGCTCGGGATGTCGAGATGCTTTTTGAGAGGGATGAGCTCGAGAATGTAGAGCGTCCAGAGAAGAGGTACATCTCACCCAACAGACTTAAACAATTTAGCCCCATTATTGCTTGTCAACTTATATGTTATGACTTATCCAATTATAATCATAAATACACAGAGGAGGAGACCGATCCCAATCGACTACTCCGCATCAGAACTAGAGGAACCACGGTCAGTCATATGACCGTAATCGATCAGATAAGAGGAGCGGCGGTGATAATTACCGCGGCAGCTCCAACTCATCGGGCAGCTACAGGTGATTCTTTAAGCTCCAGAAATACTAAACTATCGTGTAAAACAGATTTTAAATTTTTGTAAGTTCCAACAGAGATGCTGGACAGGGGCGTGACCAAAACAACAGGGGTCAGCAGGTTGCCCGACCGGCAAATTCTGGTAATTTTAATTTCAGTCAGATAGCCTTATTTCAGGTTAAGATATCAGAATCGTGACACGTGTTTTTCATCGTAAATCAGGTTCTCAGCAAACCAGAGCTGCTTCT
Source organism: Glebionis coronaria (assembly GCA_025667525.1). NCBI lineage: Eukaryota > Viridiplantae > Streptophyta > Magnoliopsida > Asterales > Asteraceae > Glebionis > Glebionis coronaria. The sequence continues at coordinate 555,573,528 of CM046879.1, forward strand.
ACCGTGTATACTTATCCCACTTGCATCACATGTGGAAAGAAACACACGGGACCGTGCCGTCGTGGTACAAGTGGTTGTTTCCAGTGTGGCCAGCCGGGCCATCTGAAGAGAGATTGCAAGAGCGGGAATACTGCTGGTACCTTAGGCCAGATTCCTCAGATTTTACCTCCACCACCACCGATACCACCAACTACTGGTCGTGTCTACACTACTACCCGTGAACAAGCAAATAAGACCACAGGTACCATTACTGGCATTTTGTTTATACACGGACAGTCTGCATGCGTGCTTTTCGATACAGGCGCCACGCACTCGGTTATTTCTACTTCATATGCTGTTAAAATAAACATGACCCCTACGTCACTAGACAGTGTACTTAGTATATCTACCCCCATGCGAGACTCTGTACTCATTACCCAGGTGTATAAGGATCTCCCTCTTGAGTTTGATGATAAAATCCGTCCAGTCAGTGCCCTTCCTTTAGATATGTGTGAATTCGATGTTATTCTGGGTATGGATTGGTTGTCGGTTCATCATGCCACCATAGACTGTCATGCTCACCGGGTTATCTTTGGTGATGTCCAGACACCAGAGTATATTCACCAGGGTTTCCTACCAGGAAAACATGTTCAGATCATTTCAGCTTTACAGGCTCGTACCTTATTATACCATGGTTGTGAGGGTTTCCTAGCTACAGTCCATGACACGACTTCTGAGTCACCTTCAATTCAGGATCAGCCAGTGGTGTCAGATTTTCCAGATGTCTTCCTAGAGGAACTTCCAAGTTTACCTCCCATGCGAGAGGTAGAATTTGGTATCGATCTCATTCCAGGTGCAGAACCAGTATCTAAAGCTCCTTACCGTATGGCTCCTGTAGAGCTTAAGGAACTGAAAGATCAACTTCAGGAACTTCTAGAAAGGGGTTTCATTCGTCCTAGCGTGTCACCTTGGGGCGCTCCAGTTTTGTTTGTCAAGAAGAAGGATTGTAGTATGCGTTTGTGTATTGACTACCGTGAGTTGAATAAGCTCACTATTCGTAACCGTTATCCACTTCCTCGTATTGACGATTTATTCGATCAGCTTCAGGGTGCCAAGCACTTCTAAAAAATCGATCTACGATCAGGTTACCATCAGTTGCGTGTAAAAGAGCAGGATATAACCAAAACTGCTTTTCGCACGAGGTACGGTCATTACGAGTTTGTTGTTATGCCATTCGGTCTCACGAATGCGCCTGCAGTATTTATGGACTTGATGAACAGAGTCTTCCACGAATTCTTAGACAAGTTTGTGATTGTATTCATCGATGATATCCTTATTTTCTCCAAATCTAAAGAGGAACACGAGGATCATCTCCGTACAGTGTTGCAGATTCTCAGACGAGAAAAGTTATATGCTAAATTTTCTAAGTGCGAGTTTTGGCTGAATACAGTGGCGTTTCTAGGCCATATTGTTTCCGCAGAAGGAATCACTATGGATCCTGCAAAGGTGGAGGCTATCACCAAATAGCCAAGACCGACATCTGTCACAGAGATACGTAGTTTTCTTGGGTTGGCGGGTTATTACCGCAGGTTTGTGGAAAACTTCTCACGTTTGACATTACCGTTGACCCAACTCATGCGAAAAGGTGAGAAGTTTATATGGACCAAGGAGAGAGAAAAGAGTTTTGAGGAACTCAAGCATCGATTGATCTCAGCACCGATACTTACTCTTCCATCCGGTACAGGTGGTTATCAGATTTACAGTGACGCATCAGGAAAGGGCTTAGGCTGTGTACTTATGCAGCATGGGAAAGTCATTACTTATGCTTCGCGTCAACTGAAGCCGTATGAGAAAAATTACCCTACTCATGATCTAGAGCTCGCAGCAGTCGTTTTCGCCCTTAAAATCTGGAGGCATTATTTATACGGTGAGTCGTGTGATATCTTCACCGATCACAAAAGTCTCAAGTATATATTTACACAACGAGAGCTGAACATGAGACAGAGGCGATGGTTAGAACTGCTAAAAGACTATGACACTAATATCCAGTATCACCCAGGCAAAGCAAATGTAGTAGCAGATGCCCTTAGCAGAAAGTCAGGTATGATAAATGGCATTAAAGTTCAGGAAGAAATTATTCGGGATTTGGAGCGGTATGATATTGAGCTCTTAGTGCGCGGACAGAGGGGATACTGGGCTAGTTTGAGGGTAGAACCAGACTTACTCTCTAGAATTAAAGCCGCCCAAGAGGATGATGGTGAAATCTGGGCGATTATCCAGAACATCGACCGGCAGACCGAATTTCGCATCGATGACGATGGTATCGTATGGCAGGGTACCAAACTCTGCGTTCCAGAAGACCCTGCTCTCAGAGAAGCCTTAATGACTGAGGCTCACAGCTCTCCGTTCTCTATCCATCCGGGGTCCACAAAAATGTACCACGATCTTAAGCAGCATTTCTGGTGGAGCGGCATGAAGCATGATGTCGCAACATTTGTGTCTAAATGCTTAACCTGTCAGCAGGTTAAGATAGAGCACCAGCGTTCCAGTGGTCTTCTCCAGCCATTAGATATTCCAATGTGGAAATGGGACAAGATCTCTATGGATTTTGTCACCGGACTACCACAGACTCAGCGGAGACATGATGCAATCTGGGTAGTTGTCGATCGTTTGACCAAGTCAGCACATTTCATTCCTATTCGCAAAGATTTCACGGTCAGTAAATTAGCGAAACTATTCACCGAGGAGATCGTACGATTACACGGTACACCTTCTGAAATTATATCAGATAGGGATCCCCGTTTCACTTCTCACTTCTGGGAAGGTTTGCATAAAGCTTGGGGAACTAGGCTCAAGCTCAGCACAGCTTTCCATCCACAGACGGACGGTCAGTCAGAGCGTGCCATCCAGACCTTAGAGGACATGCTACGCGCCTGTGCATTAGAATGGACAGTACACTGGGATGACTATATTTGCTTGGTTGAGTTTGCCTACAACAACAGTTGGCATGCTAGTATCAAGCGTGCTCTATTCGAGATGTTATACGGCAGGAAATGTCGTGCTCCTATTTGTTGGGATCAGGTTGGAGAACATTTGATTGAAGGACCTGAACTGATAGAACTGACCAATGAAAAGGTCGCCATCGCTAGGGCAAAACTGCAGGAAGCGCGTACTCGCCAGAAGAGTTACGCCGACAAGCATCGCAGAGATCTATCTTTTCAGACGGGGGATCGTGTATTCCTCAAAGTATCACCCGCACGCGGTGTCAGACGTTTTGGCCTCAAAGGCAAACTTAGCCCTCGTTACATCGGACCGTTCGAAATCCTTGAACGTATGGGTGAAGTGTCATATCGATTGGCGTTACCGCCTCAGCTTTCACACGTTCACAACGTGTTTCATGTATCATTACTCAGGGGGTACAACTATCATGAGCTTCACAAAGTAAATTATCCACTCGATCAGATTTGGGAGGATTTATCTTATATTGAGGAACCCGAAGCAGTTTTAGATCGCCAGGATCGAGTTATGAGAAGGAAGACCATTCCTTTCGTCAAAATACTGTGGAGGGACCATACCGAGCGGGAGGCCACTTGGGAAACAGAGGAGTCTATACGGACTTCTTATCCTCACTTTCAGTTTTGATTCGGGTATGTCCTTTCAACTTCTATGTTTTTCCAGCTTATTAGCAATTTCGGCTTTTACGCCAGTCTGCTTAAGTACCTTATAATTCGGGGACGAATTCTTCTTTTAGAGGGGAAGAATTGTAAAACCCAGTACGGTCGTATCCTTAATTCGGGGACGAATTATTCTTTTAGAGGGGAAGAATTGTAAAACCCGTATTTAAATTGGGAAATATAAATACGCGGGTTATTTACTTAAACCATTTACGTAGAATTTATCGACGGAAACAAACGCGAGAAAATTATACAAGCATTATTATATACAAGTAGTATTATTATATACAAGTTTAAAAAAAAAATAATAAATAAAAGGAAAGAGTAAGGGGGCCGGTTATAAAAAAGAATAAGGGATTATGGGCTTTAGCCCATTATTGGTTATACAAACAAACGGGAGTTACCCCTTTTCCCATAATCAGTACACAAAAAAAAAAGGAAATTAGAGTTTCCTTGTGTTGGCCGCCGGTAGAAGACAAAAAAAAAGAGGCCGAGCCTTATTTCGATCTAGTAATCTGTGTTTCCTTTCTGTCGTCAAACCATACGGTAATCACTCTCGGTTTCCTTCTTCTTGGTCATCACGTTTTACTTTGATTTTAGGGTTTACTAAACGAAAATTATGAAGAGTCTTATAAACATGATTAAAGGGGGTGTCGGGTTTGGATGACCATACCAAAACCGAGACATCACAAAGTCTTGGTGGTTTTGGTTTATACAGCCGCAGCAAACCGATTCACCATCAGGGTGTTTGGTTCGTGAAGCAGGGGTGGTCGGGTTCATTTGGCCTCACGAAAACCGAGACCTAATGTCTCGGTGACTTCCTGCCCTGCCCAGCCGTGACCCACACAGGGGCGGCTTGGGCCAGTTGCAACATAAGGGTGCGTTTGGGGGGCTGTAAAACATAAGGGTGCGTTTGGCTTGTGTAAACAGTGGGAAACCGTAACCCAACAGTGGGAAACATAGGTAAAACCAGTGGGAAAAGATGGGGCTTTAAAATGGTTGTGTTGAGTAAATTTAGCGACAGTTTTAGCGACAGTTTTTCTGTCGCAAAACTGTTAGATATATGCAGTTTTTAAAAAGGGGCAGTTTTAGCGACAGTTAGTGACACAAAATTTCTGTCACTAATCCTTGGGGACAGATTTTGTGTTATATGTTAATTTGTTTTAGTGCGACCGAGATGGGATATCTCGGTAAGCTCGGGACGTTATTATAAACCATAAAATAAATACTTTTATATTATACCTTTTTAAATTAAATTGTTTTATAAATATTTTATAAGTGTATTAAATTAAATTAATTCTTTAATATTTAAAAGGGGGTATATTTTAGGAAATTAATTAATTTAATTGAGAACTTTCTAAATTAAGAAACTTTCTATTTTAGCGGGGTTCTTAATATAGCAATACTATAGCGTCATAAATACGTTGTACCATAATTAATAGTAGGAAATAATACATTAAAATGAATTAATATAAGTTCAGATTTATCAGTTGGTATACGTACAGAATTTAAGAATCAAAATAAAATGAATAAATAAGAAGCCAATAAGATCAATAAAATTTCATAAACGAATAGCAGTCAACTTATTCGCGTCTTTATTCTTGTAGCTCGCGTGAAATCAGAGTAGTCTTTCGGTCAGTTGATCTCGGCCAGTTACTGGACACGAGGTACGGATTTTCCATCCTTTCAGTAAGGACTTCCTTTCTCTGCATGATTAGGATTTCCCCATCTTCAGCCAAATGTTTTCCCCAGTATATGTTTAAATTTATCAGTAATTATGTTAATCATTAAATAAAGTGCCTGAGCATTATATACAAGCATGATTAGTTTATGTACTAGTTACGGAGGTACCGTAACCACGACACTAGAGGCACCGGTGTCGTGACTCACATGCAGGAGAGTGATATCCTGCATCGTCCCACTCAGCTCAGCTTGGCCATTTTATCAGTATTATTAGTGGGGCGTATGGATGCATCCTAGGGTAAAGTTTACAGTTTAGCAGGTGAATGTGGTGTGTGCTCTACATCCTTCACATTGGAGCTGATCCCTCCACCCAGTACAGTTATTTAGAGGTCACCCCTCTACAGCATGACGAGGACACCCCTCTATGTATTCATGCAACAGTTGTTACAGTTCATGACCTATATAAGCTCTTGGCAATTAAAATACAATAAATACATGTCCTCAGAATTAATAGGGCATATCTCAGTTTCAGTATATATGAACAGGTTTATCAGATTTTTATGCAGAGTTTTACCACATGTCATATCAGTCTTATAGCTTCATTGTTGTCTTATATTCCATTACTTTCAGTACTTCCTATTCATGCTATATCTGTCCACTGAGCGTTATGCTCAGCCGTAGTTTCCTTTCATGTTTTCAAACGGCAGGTACACAGGGACGATCTTAGGACTTCTAAGAGAGTACGTGCATTTGGATGGGAGCTATCCAGACTCCTTTGTTTTTTATGCACACATTACGTTACTTTACTTTGGTTGTTTGGACACTGTTTCGTCCTTTTTCTTTCAGTACTTAATCTTTATATTTTGGGCTTATGTTGGACTATCGATGTTTGATTCCGGTACTTCCGTTTGGTCAGTTAATGTTTAATACATTGCCTTGCATGCTTTGATGACACGCCATAAATACACGTAACGGTCCATTTATCCAAGTGGGGTGTTAAATTTACACTTCATTCCTGCAATTGTCTACACAAAGACTTGCAAACACAATTGGGCACAAATATGCACAAAAGTATTATAGATATAACCAATATACATGTACAAAAGTACGTATAACGCTCCCAAAAACATGTTGGATTTATGCGTTATCATAAGCTTGTAAGCCCAAAAAGTTAACCTTATGAGATTTTCAAAGTTTAATAAGCCCATAAGGGTGCCACATAAGCTTAAACAAACACCTCAAGCTTATCTGGTCGCCTTATACACTTATTGAAAAGTTGACAAGCCATAAGCTGAGCTTATCAACTTGAGCTAATGAAATTGAATAAGCCATAATGACAATGATGATGATCAAGGTTTAGTTATTCGTTGTTATCTGTTTCGTAATATGGAGCAAAAACGATAGATTGTTATCTTCTAATTTCCTTCGTAAACAAGGAAATATATTTCCAAAGAAGGAATCATTCCTTATTCCATTACTGTAGGTCTATTTTCGATTCAAGCACAATGAAATGATAAGCAATGCTATATGAATTTCATACGGATATCTTAGCTAGATATCTCCCACATTTGTAAGTACTTATAAGATATTTTCTTCTCACCCATGGTTCGTAAGAAGTATCTTATTTTAATTACAAGGGATGTTATATAAAAGATAAGTAGTCGATATAATCGCTTTCCCCCACATGCCATGGCTTAAACCTGGACTTAAGAACATGGCATAAACCATATTTTCTAAGGCACGATCCTTTTCTATATCAAGAGCAATGAACTTGTGTCTTTGATGCGGTATTTTTGTACACTTTATTTTAGGAAAAACAAAGCCACAAAAGCGGGTAAGTATTAAGTATCACGTTTTGTGAAAAACGCGAATACTCGTCGTTGAGTTTGTTCTCGAGGAGGTATGGTGTTTAGCCAACAATTATAGACATTATTTAATCGAGTGATTACGTTTTTGGGAAGAAAGAAAGAAAGGAAAATGGAGACGAATTACGCTCAAAACGGACGAAAACACGCGAATGTACGAACGTAAAAACGCGACCCAACGAAAAATTTCACCTAAAAATAATTTAAAATTACTAAAAAGTCCTAAAAATTGTAATTATAAATAAAATATAAACTAAAAAATTTGAAAGTGCGTAAATTATTTTATAATAATATTTAAATTTAATTAAAAATCCTAAAAAATGAATTAACGAAGAAAAGGACAAAATTCAAACTTTATTATTTGCAAACCAATTTTATACTATTTAAAAACTAAAAATATTTTTTTAAAAATTTTTTCTAGACTTTTTTCTATTTTTTATGACTTTTTAAATTTTAAAATGAGAATAATCTTAGAAAATACATAATAACAAGAAAATTATGAAATTTAAACTATATAAAAGCAAATTTATTTTACCTACGTCCTAAATGAAAAAAGAAAATTTTAGAAAAAAGAATTACATTTTTTTTACTTTTAAATATTTTTTATGAATTAGTTAAGATTAAAACTAATTAAATGATTTAAAAATATTAGATTACTTTATAAAAATCCCAAAAAATCATGACAAGTACCTAAGTGAATGAAAAATATAAGAAAGATAAGCTGGACTAAGCAGCTTATCCAATAAGCTCGAAAAGCTTTGAGTAAGCCAAATAAGACCACTATACTATAAATAAGCCACATTTGGCTTATTGCTTAAGCCAAATAAGACCACTATACTATAGAGCAACCTAAAACAGATTTAACTAACCAAGAACACTAATTAATTCCAAAATTTCAAAGTAAAAAAGCTAAAAATGAATCCTACACAGTGGCTGCAATGTGATTACGAAGTTTTCGCCAAAAATACTAGCAATACCTTACTGTTTGAACCAAGAGATGTTTCTAAGTGAAAACTTAAACTTGTAACCTGTAACTACCATTAAGCAACTAATTTTCAGCCTAATACTAACACCAAACACAACTGATTGCAATGGATTTTCTAGAAAATCTCATGAAACCCACAAACTGATGGCAGATTTCTGAGTAACTCGCAAATCACCATCTTCAAACTAACAACCTAGTTTTGATTACATCAAATCTCTTTTCCTAAGCTATCAAGTAATGCAGAGCTAAGCAAGGGCTCTAGTGTGTATCCCTACCCCTAAACCAAAGCTGTCCCAAACACCTTTTTAAGTCTAGTTAAGAAAATTTCTCAAAAGCTTTGTTAAACAAAACCACAAATGCCAGGTTTATCGCAGACTTTTATCAAATAACATTCAAACAAAACGTCAACCTCAAGTTAACAGCAAACAACACACAAAATCACATAGGCATTAATTCTTCTTGACAGAAAATAGAAAAATCAAAGGAAACTTTAGAAAAACCTCCAAGGCATACATCCATGCCTTGGAATTTTGAGCTTATGTGCTAGCGAAACAAGCATAAGCTTCCAAATCCTGGTAACAATAACACATGTGAACAGTAACAATTCAGAAGTGAACAAACTGAGTTCTTTTTACACTTTTCTTTTTCTTGAAAACTTATTTTACCCAAAACTTTCTCAAAACTTACCCCTTGAACAAAATTTCAGATTGGATAATAACCTTAACAAACTAGAATCCACAAAATGAATTCCTAACAAGACTTAGTAAAAGAAAACGGGCAACAAAACTTAACTAGTTTTTACCAACTATTCAAAATTTTGAACAAGGAATTATAAAACATGTTTGATTAATATATGATAATGGAACTCAGATTTTCACAAGTAACCACCAACATTTGAAAAGTAAAAAGGAATTATAATTTCAACAAGAAAAATACCAACTTTTATTATTTAAAAAGGGATTACAATAACTTGGAAAATCTAGAACAAAAGGGGTTGCCACAATCCGGACCTCCTTTTATAATGGATACAAAGAACATTCTAGTATCCTAAAATTCTAAACCCTAATGCTTGGTGTGATTCCAGAAATACCCTTGAGTCTTCATTCTTAAAATAGTCCATGTGATTCACAGCAAGATTAAAACAATCTTGGCCATTCAAGGAAACTTTGGGAGCACGCAAAACAATCTTGGCCATTCATTTATGTACTGGCTTTTGTTTGGAGGTGCAGGGGGTGTGTGGGAATGCCACGTAGGATGAAGTGAGGTGAGATTCAAGTGTGTGAGGGTGATTGGGATTTACCCTCCGGTAAAAAGGAAGGTGGTAAGTTAGGTTTTATGGTAACAATGATTTTTTTGATCCGAAATAAGTGGGGAAGAAGATGTTAGCCTGTTTGTTTAGTTTTTGAAGTTTAAACTTGCCAAAAACACCCCCTGTTCTTTGGCCAAAGGTTTTTAACAAGTATTTTGCCCCAACAAAACTTGTTTCTAGTGTAAATGAATATTGTTTATTCTATTTTGGCCACAAAACTTTTGAATAAGTATTTCAAGGGTTTGTTTTGTATATTTCTTGAATCTTCAAGGGCCGAACTTGACTATTCTTAATACTTTGAGGTCCTTTCTTGTATTCTTGATATTTTAGGAGGACTAAAAGTGTCAAGTCTTCAATAGTTAAGGGGCCTTTCTTGCCAAATATTCATTCTTCAAGGACTTTTCTTGGAAATTCATAACTAGGGCTCGGTTCATTGTGTGGCTTCGTTTCTCATGTTCGTTTTTCCTTGTTTCTTGTGATCTTTTGTCTTTTTCACGATATCCATACCTAAAACACACAAGCATATATATGGTATATTTATGACATTTTATGCATTTAAAGCCCGAAAAGAACGATGAGATCATGTATAAATGCCATCTCATCAGTCTTTTTCTAATTTTAGCATACAAATTTAGAAATAGAGACACATATTCGACTCCAACGACTTCGAATCACCTTGTTATCGATAATAAGTTGGTTCTCAACTTACTTATATAGATCATCTTGTCTATATCCTTACTCTCAAGTAAGTGTAAATAGCAATATTGTTTACCACAGTCAGCCAATATGATAAAGTACCTGATATTCGCTACCTTAGTAGGTATCAATTCCAAATCACATAAAACCATGTGAATCATATCAAGGTTTCGGTTATTTCTGATCAACCAAGAGAAAAGAATTGTCAATTTGGCTTCAACGCAATTTTTAATTTTGTAATCTGTGTCAATATAAAAATGGGTATCCAATTTGGTTTAATTGGATAACATGTTGAGTAAAATAAAAAACATGTCAAAGTAAGACATACCATACATTAAAAAACAAATAAGCCAAATTCACCCTCATTTTCCTAAAATGACCATTTGAAAACATAATCAACTTAACCATTTTAAAAGCGTAATCAGTATGCACTTAATTTATGTTATTCATTAACTCGAATTTTATTTGATTCAAACACAAATGAAAGCCAAATTTCATTAAGCAACCATCCGAACACAAGATTCATATGAATCTCCAGCACACACAATGTTGGTTAACTTAGTGTCTTTTCTAGATGTTAATCACATTTTCTTTTTCCTTGACATTCGCAGTTGGAGAGTTGCTCAAACTCGTTCTCTCCATTCTCAATTACATTATAAGAGTTAATCAAACTCTTATCACCATATTATTTGCAAACCTATTTTATACTATTTAAAAACTAAAAATATTTTTTTTGAAATTTTTTCTAAACTTTTTCCTATTTTTTATGACTTTTTTAAATTTTAAAATGAGAATAATCTTAGAAAATAAACAATAACAAGAAAATTATGAAATTTAAACTATATAAAAGCAAATTTATTTTACCTAAGTCCTAAATGACAAAAGAAAATTTTAGAAAAAAGAATTACATTTTTTTTACTTTTAAATATTTTTTGGAATTAATTAAGATTAAAACTAATTAAATGATTTAAAAATATTAGACTAATTTATAAAAATCCAAAAAAATCATGACAAGTACCTAAGTGAATGAAAAATATAAGAAAAATAAGCTGGACTAAGCAACTTATCCAATAAGCTCGAAAAGCTTTGAGTAAGCCAAATAAGACCACTATACTATAAAGATGCCACATTTGGCTTATTGCTTAAGCCAAATAAGACCACTATACTATATATCAACCTAAAACAGATTTAACTAACCAAGAACACTAATTAATTCCAAAATTTCAAAGTACAAAAGCTAAAAAGGAATCCTACACAGTGGCTGCAATGTGATTACAAAGTTTTCGCCAAAAATACTAGCAATACCTTACTGTTTGAACCAAGAGATGTTTCTAAGTGAAAACTTAAACTTGTAACCTGTAACTACCATTAAGCAACTAATTTTCAGCCTAATACTAACACCAAACACAACTGATTGCAATGGCTTTTCTAGAAAAACTCATGAAACCTACAAACTGATGGCAGATTTCTAAGTAACTCGCAAATCACCATCTTCAAACTAATAACCTAATTTTTATTACTTAAAATCGCTTTTCCTAAGCTATCAAGTAATGCAGAGCTAAGCAATGTCTCTAGTGTGTATCCCTACCCCAAAACCAAAGCTGTCCCAAACACCTTTTTAAGTCTAGTTAAGCAAATTTCTCAAAAGCTTTGTTAAACAAAACCACAAATGCCAGGTTTATCGCAGACTTTTATCAAATAACATTCAAATAAAACGTCAACCTCAAGTTAACATCAAACAACACACAAAATCACATAGGCATTAATTCTTCTTGATAGAAAATGGAAAAATCAAAGGAAACTTTAGACAAACATCCAAGGCATACATCCATGCCTTGGAATTTTGAGCTTATGTGCTAGCGAAACAAGCACAAGCTTCCAAATCCTAGTAAGAATAACACACGTGAACATTATCAATTCAGAAGTGAACAAACTGATTTCTTTTTACACTTTTCGTTTTCTTGAAAACTTTTTTTTACCAAAAACTTTCTCAAAACTTACCCCTTGAACAAACTTTCAGATTGGATGATAACCTTTAACTAACTAGAATCCACAAAATGAATTCCTAACAAGACTGAGTAAAAGAAAACGGGTACCAAAACTTAACTAGTTTTACCAACTATTCAAAATTTTGAATAAGGAATTATAAAACAAGTTTGATTAGTATATAATAATGGAACTCAGATTTTCACAAGTAAACACCAACTTTTAAAAAGTAAAAAGGAATTATAATTTCAACAAGAAAAATACCAACTTGTATTATTTAAAAAGGGATTACAATAACTTGGAAAATCTGGAACAAAAGGGGTTGCCACAATCCGGACCTCCTTTTATAATGGATACAAGAACATTATAGTATCCAAAATTCTAAACCCTAATGCTTGGTGAGATTCCAGAAATACCCTTGAGTCTTCATTCTTAAAATCGTTCATGTGATTGACAGCAAGATTAAAACAATCTTGGCCATTCAAGGAAACTTTGGGAGCATGAAAAACAATCTTGGCCATTCATTTGTGTACTGGCTTTTGTTTGGAGGTGCAGAGGGTGTGTGGTAATGCCACGTAGGATGAAGTGAGGTGAGATTCAAGTGTGTGAGGGTGATTGGGATTTACCCTATGGTAAAAAGGAAGGTGGTAAGTTAGGGTTTATGGTAACAGTGATTTTTTTGATCCGAAATAAGTGGGGAAGAAGATGTTGGCCGGTTTGTTTAGTTTTTGAAGTTTGAACTTGCCAAAAACACCCCCTGTTCTTTGGCCAAAGGTTTTTAACAAGTATTTTGCCCCAACAAAACTTGTTTCTAGTGTAAATGAAGTATTGTTTATTCTATTTTGGCCACAAAACTTTTGAATAAGTATTTCAAGGGTTTGTTTTGTATATTTCTTGAATCTTCAAGGGCCGAACTTGAATATTCTTAATACATGTCCTTTCTTGTATTCTTGATATTTTAGGAGGACTAAAAGTGTCAAGTCTTCAATAGTTGAGGGGCCTTTCTTTCCAAATCTTCATTCTTCAAGGACTTTTCTTGGAAATTCATAACTAGGGCTCGGTTCATTGTGCGGCTTCGTTTCTCGTGTTCGTTTTTCCTTGTTTCTTGTGATCTTTTATCTTTTTCACGATATCCATACCTAAAACACACAAGTAACAAACACAAGCATATATATGGTATATTTATGACATTTTATGCATTTAAAGCCCGAAAAGAACGATGGGATCATGTATAAATGCCATCTCATCACTCCCCCATACTAAACCATTGTCGTTCCCTCACGCAATGCTAGAATAAAGTATCTAAGCATCTCCAAAATTCAATTTTTATTACCCTTTATTGAAAAGTACACTTGCTACAATACTACGAAGATGTGTTGAAGACAAAATGTATGATTTTCATCACGAATGTGACTTTTAGGGTCAATGAATAGAAATAAGTGAATATATCATAGAGTAAAGTTCGTCATCCTTGATTGTCATACATTCTATGCTAAGTGCAAAAACGAGATCGTTGTTGGTACAAGTCACAATGCTAACACTACTCATACGTTCAAATTGTGTAATACTTTGTCTCCCCGTAATCCTAGTTATTATAAAAAGAAAGGTATCTAGAATTTTTTTAACTATTTGTCATGGATCACAAGTGATTCATATTGACTTATTTGAGTATTTATTAGTCCGAAAATAAAGTAGCACGATTTAATCAATAGTTATAAAGGAAAAATCTTTTAAAACTTCTTCTCGTAATCTTCTTAAGTTCATATCTTGACATAACTCGTTTCACGATTTGAGACCTTTCTCGGACCGATATTTGGCATGTACTTCATACTTCGAATCTTCGGAAGACGTTATTGAAATTATGGTCTTCTCTTCATATTTTGGAATTTCTTCACTTGACATTTTCGAGAGATTCTTCATACTTGGACCACGACTTCATCATTTTTCTTCAATCCTTATTTTGGATTTTGATATACAACGATCCGCCTCCTTTTAGGACTTGGATATATTTACCTCATACCTTGCTAGGGTCTTTTTGGATAGACTTTCTCTATGATCTTTAGGGGAGTAATTGCTGTAGAAACTAGAAGGGGGGGGGGGGTTGAATAGATTCTCATCGGTTTATCACCTAATTAAAATTCCTTTCAATTAGGTGAGTGCACAAAACTATATTACTTGAAAGCTAGTTGCATAATATTAGGTTCAATTTTAATGCATTAAAAATGTGCAGTATGTATAATGATAATGAAAGTAAGTAATGAGTAAGGAAAGAAACAACCTAGTAGGAAGACACCAAGATTTATAGTGGTTCGGTAACGAGGCTCTATCCTCGTTCCTACTCCACTCCTCGAGTACACCTTACTCGAGATTTCCACTATATTCACAAGCTCCCTTCTTGGCGAATAAAACCTCACAACATCGCTTACATTATTTTCCGACACTAAGCTAAATGTCGAGACCAAATCTTAGATAGGACCAATCTACACAACGTCGCCCACTTCACCATTTTACAACACAAGGCTAGATGTCGATTTCTAATCCAAAGCTAGAACCAATCTTCACAACGTTGCATACTTCACCATTTTCCGACACAAGGCTAGATGTCGAGTTCTAATCCAAAGCTAGAACCAATCTTCATGACTCTTCACTTTGAAGCTATGTGAGAACTTCACACAACACAACTACATATCACTTTATAGTTTAGTGAGAACTCACAAGACACAACCACATCACTTTATAGTTTAGTGAGAACTAACACAACTAATTACAAATCAACTAAACATATCCACGTACACACATGTAGCTTGGATCTACACAACAAAAATCCAAGCACACACATGTGCAATGGATTTACACAACTCTAATCCAAGTACTCACATATAGCTTGGATGAACACAACTAGTCCAAGTATTCACAAATACATTGGATCTACACAAGACACAAATAAACAAATGATGAACATGACTAGATCTTTAGGAGAAGGTGATATTCATCAGTGATACATCTTTAATCACATCACAAGTGTGTGAGTGATCTTCTCTTTGGACAAGGTAAAGAAGGAGATCAAAAGGATAATCATGAGTAAACATACTTAACACATTAAGTGATCATTTACAAGTGACTAGGATTAGATAGGAGAAAGAAGGGTGAAAGAGATGTCCAAAAAGGGTTGATGAGAATGCATATTTGATCCACTATCTATATGACAAACATCCAACGGCTATATCTGCCCACAATTCCTTATTGGAGTAGAGTCCGCTCCCTTTTGTCTTTTAGTGAATTTGAAATATCTGAGGCTGTTTAAACCTTCAAAGGATATTCTTATCGCATTTGGAATATACCATATTCAAATTTACATTTTCATTTTAATAAAACGTTTTCTTAAAAATAAAGTTTATTAAAAATCTTTTGTTACATTTGACAAAAGTGAGTTTTAAGGCTAATCACTTTTATGATCACTAAGCATGATTAAGATATGTTAGTGTAATGATTATTACCTTGATGATAGTGTTTGTTAGATAATTTGTTTTATGATCGAGTTTGATAATAAATGTCTTTGTAATTTGTCGTGATCAAAACTAAGAAAGATTAATTAATACTAACAATGTTTTTAGGCATTGATTTGCATTAACAATCTCCCCCTTTTTTATTACGACAAACTATAAACTCATTTATGTAAAATACAAATTTATTCGAATTATTAACGAGTTTATCACTATCATTTATGTTGGGAATAAAATGTAGCCAGTGCACTTGAACGCTGACAAGAAGAAAACAAGCGTTGATAAGAAGAAAACAAACGCTGACAGATCAAGCGTTGACAGAAAGAAGTCAAGCGTTGATAGGTTGAAGACAAGCACTGATAGAAAGATATGGTCTACGCGTATTTTGTTTCTAGTTTGTTTCTAGTAAAGATAGGATCAAGATTGTATTTTCTATAATTATCTTTACCTAGAATAGCTGATACGTAGACTCTTGTACAAGGCTTCTTATGTCTATAAAAGAAGACCTTTAGGTTATGTTTCAAATAAGTTTTTTCATACGTTTAAACACTTTCATTGTAAGCAAGTTCGAATCAATCAATCAAGTGAAAGTTTGTTTTACAACTGTTTGTGTGTTCTTGTTTGAGTGTTAATTCCGCATAACACTTAAATTGTTTTATACATAAACAAAGTTTCTCTACGTGTTTAACTTGATCTAATCTCGTTTACACAAGCTAAATCGATCTAAGTTTGGGATCAACAAGTGGTATCAGAGCTTGTTGTTAAACTTTGATCTAAAAGAACACAAGAACCCTAAAATAACCAAAAACACTAATTTTCACAAAACCCTAAAAACATCATGTCTACTCCAAAAGTAACCTTCTCCTCCTCCTCAAACCACAACATTAGGATTCCCATGCTTGATGCAGACAATTTTTAGCTGTGGAAGTTCAACTTTGAGCAATATCTGCAAATCCATGACTACACTCTCTGGGAGATTATTGAATATGGAAACACATTCATTAAAGCTCAAAAGATTGCAGATGCCATTGCTACAAGATCAGCTGTTCAAAGATGATATGAAGCAGATAAGAAAGAAAAACCTGAAGATGGTAGAGGTGTGTCTGCTGAGGACATAGCAAAGAAAAGGGTTGATATGAAAACCCTAACCATTCTGAAACTCTCCTTTGGACAAGAAAATCAGCACAAATACAGAGGTTATGAGTCTGCAAAAGACCTTTGGGCAGCCCTTGAAGTTGCCTATGGTGGTAATGCTGATATTGTGGAAGAGGAAAGGAAGCAACTCTTACATGAGTATGCTGTTTATAAGGCTCAAACTAATGAGAAGCTAAGTAGTGTGAGAAGTAGACTTCTTGACATTACAAGCAAGCTGTCCTTCATGGGGACAGTAATTAGTGAGGTTGACATTATTGCCACGTTTCTCAAAAGCCTTGGTGATGCATGGAAGATTGAGGCAAGATCTATAATTTCCAACAACACTCACAAAAGTTCTACTTTTGATGATGTTTATAACAAACTGAGGCTGTTGGAGAATGAAACTCTTTTGGATCATGGAAGTAAGTCTACCAATGGTAACATGGCCTTCTTCTCACATAGTGAAGGTCAATTTGATCAGAAGGATTCATACATGCACCCAGTTACTGGATCAACATGTGTCAACGCTGGATCATATCCTGTCAACACCTCACATTCAGACGCTGACACATACAAAATCGACTCTCCAAGAGTTAAGCCTGCTGGTATTGATCTGGATACTGTATGTGAATACATTGCTTCATTGCCCAATGGTTTAGTGATTACATATGAGGACCTTGAGCAAATAAGTGAAGAGAATTTGGAGGAGATAGATATAAAGTGGAACATGGCTCTTGCAAGTATAAGAGCAAACAGATGGAATAGAAGAGTTAAGAAGAAGATGACTTTTAATGCTAAGGACACTGCTAGATTTGATAAATCCAAGGTTGAGTGTTACAATTGTCATCGTATAGGGTACTTTATGAGAGAATGCAGATCTCCAAGAAGATCTGATGCTGGAAAACCATCAAGCCAAATTGTTAAGGCTCAGGATCCTAAGGTCATGGTGGCAATGCAAGAAATTGATGGTGTTTGATGGGACTGGAGCTATTTGGCTAAGGATGAGGAAGAGGATAAAGCTTTGGTTGCTGAGATAGAAGAAGAAGAGCATGTTCAATATGCTCTCATGGCACACTCCTCATCTTCATCAGATAATGAGGTATATGATGATGCTTTTTGTAGTAAGGGTTGTCGTTTAAATATTGAAAGACTTAACAAAGAGGTTTTAAGATTGTTAGGAGATGTGAGTACTGAGAGATGCAAGTTGTCTAACTATCAACTTGCTCTTACTCAAACTGAAAAGACTGTAGCTGAGTATAAGAAAATGGAGTTTGACCTAAAAGATAAAATAAATATCTTAAAACATGATTTAAATGCTAGTACTGATATTAGAAACATCATGGAAAGGGTCAATGCTAAATTACAGGCTAAGTTAGATGAGGCTATCAAGAATAAGGATAATGTAGACCTTAAAATACAGAGATTTCATAAGGCCTCACAAACCCTAGGAGAATGTGTTAGTAAACAAAGGGATTCTAGGGACATGACTGGGATTGGGATGAAAGAGTATGCTGGTGTTCCACCACCAGCTGGGGACTTTTATGGTGTCCAAAGAAAGGACTTATCTTGGACTGGTTTACCAGAACTCCAAGAAGAGGAATTTATTCCTCCACCAAGAGTCCTTACCCTAGTAGAAGAATATAGGCAAAAGTTGACTGATTTGGATGAATGGAAGAAAGCCAACCCTACCTTGTTTGTCAAGGGTGGCATGCTTTGTGATAGCCCAAATGAGTCTACGCCTATCAAAGTAACAAACCCAATCACTGGCAAGACTGTTGACCTTGGCTCAAACGTTGTTAGTAAACCTAGCATTAAATATGCAGAAATGTATAGAAATACTAGGTCACCAAAAAGGCAAGTTAGTGATACCAACTTTGGAAACCTTGATAATGGAACAAGTTTCTTTTCTTCTAGACCTAGAGTTGTGTCTAGAAAAGCCTGCTATACTTGTGGTAGCTTTTCATATTTAGCCTATAAGTGTGTCAACGCTTCAAAGGTCAACGCTGTCAAAAGGTCAAACACTGTCAAACCCAAAACTTTTGTGGAGCAAAGTCCACAAGTTGTTATACCAGCCCCATTCTTCACTAAAGGGTCTAACATTCATGGACAAAGACCTTTTCAGAAGACCAACACATTGTCTAATAGGCAATGGGTTCCTGTAGCAAACCCTAGGTTCAACGCTGATAAGGGTAATTTCAGCGCTGACAAGACCAAATCAAACGCTGACAGAAACGTTGCCAGACCAAATAATGGTAAATATTTGCAACCACAGGGAAAGGGGTCTAAAGCTTCTTCTAGCTTGACATGGAGACCTAAGCACGATCAAAACCCTAACTCTTATGGGATTTCTATGACCTGTAACAGATTTAATTATATTTCAAAGGTCATCACAAGACCAATTGGGGTTAACTGGGTGTTTCATCCAAAAAGGGATGAACACGGGGTTGTTATGAGAACTAAGTTTGTTCTTGTTGAACAACCAGATGAATCCAAGTCTGCTTAGGCTTGGGTTCCCAAAGAAAACTAATTTGTTTTCTTTATGTGTGCAGGGAATTCAAAAACAGGTAAATGATTATGGCTATTGAGATAGTGGATGCTCTAGGCACATGACTAGGAAGGAAGATTATCTCACAAACTCCACTCCCATTAAGGATGGTGATAAAGTTTACTTTGGAGGCGGATATTGAACTATCACAGGCAAATGAACTCTTCTCACCATCAATTTGCGTTTTGAAAATGTGTTTCTGGTAAAAGAACTTGATTATAATCTTTTTAGTGTATCATAAGTTTCTGATAACAAAAATAAGGTTCTTTTCACTAATACTGAATGCTTGGTGTTGAGCAAGAAATTTAAAAAGCCAGATGAGAAATTTATTAACTATATAACACCTAGGCATAAGGACATTTATAATGTGAATCTTAATGGAATTAGGATGAATAATAACATGTCATGTTTTTATGCTAAAGCTTCAATTGATGAGAGTAATCTATGGCACAGGAGACTAGGGCACATTAACTTTAAAAATATAAACAGACTTGTGAGACTTGGTTTGGTTGATGGTTTGCTTGAAAAGGATTTCCATAATGACCACTCTTGTGTTGCATGCCTTAAAGGCAAACAGCACAAGGTCTCATTTAAGTCTAAACAAGTGCACTCTCGTTCTAAACCACTTCACTTGCTGCATATGGACCTGTTTGGTCCAACTAATATAGAGAGTTTGAATGGTAAATCATACTGCTTTGTCATCACAGATGACTTTTCTAGGTTTACTTGGACTTTCTTTTTAGCCATGAAAAGTGACACTGCTGATACTTTAATTAACTTTATTAACCAAATAGAGAAGAAAACTGGTAATGAAGTTAAGATGCTTAGAAGTGGTAATGGTGGTGAGTTTAGAAATCAACTGTTGGATGATTTTTGTGCCAGTAAAGGGATTACTAGACAGTTTAGCATTGCCAGAACCCCACAGAAAAATGGGGTTGCTGAGAGAAAGAATAGAACCCTAATTGAAGTAGCTAGGACTATGTTGGCTGATGCTCACTTTCCCATTGCATTTTGGGCTGAGGCTGTGAATACAGCTTTTTATGTTCAGAATAGAGCATTAGTCAACAAGATTCATAACAAAACACCTTATGAGTTACTTTGGGGAAAGAAACCTAATATTGGTTTTCTTAAACCTTTTGGCTGTCATGTAGTTATGTTGGACACTAGTGATGCCTTAGGTAAATTCAGTGCTAAAGGTGATGAAGGCTACTTCATGGGTTATTCAGTGCAGAGCAAGGGATATAGGGTTTACCTTAAGAATGAAAAACGTATACTTGAAAAAGTACATGTTAGGTTTTTAGAGAGTAATCCTAGTGATCCTGAAAGTGGTCCAAATTGGTTGTTTGACTTGGAACCTCTATCTAGGACTTTGAATTATATGCCTGTTACTAATCCAGACATTGTGAAGGTAACTTCAAATGTTGTGGAAGAACCAGTTGTTGATGTTTCAGGTACACAGGTTAATGAAGAGGTTGGATCACAAGCAGACAAGTCATCTCCCATACTTGAGTATGTCACAATTCCCATATGGACAGATGCTTTTGCTGCTACTGCTGTTGGAAAGGAAAATGGTGGTCCCCAAGTATCACCAGTTAACAACATGCATGGTCTTTCAGGCGCTGACAAAGGAAAATCTGGCGCTGACAAGACAACTTCAGGCGTTGATGGCTCAAACGTTGACAACTCTAGTTCAGACGTTGACAACTCTAGTTCAGACGTTGATGACCCAAACGCTGACAACCTTGGTTCAGGCGTTGACAACTCTTTTGAGCATATTTTCTCTTCAAATTTTGAACAAGGTGAATCTTCAAGCAGAAATGGATAGGTTCATTCAGATATTGATGGAAGAGAGTCTGAAGAGGATATTAACAATATGGAAGATGAGATTGAGGACAACACACTTATTGAAGGAGGAGTGCTTACTACTACAACCAAAAATCACCCTCCTTCTCTTATTATTGGTGATGTGATGTCTCCTGTTCAAACTAGAAGATCTCATCAGAATCTTGGAAGATTTATTGCTAATATCCACAAGAAGGTTGATACCCCTCTTGTTCAAGCATGTTTGTTTGCTTGTTTTCTGTCACAACAGGAACCCAAAAAGATTTTTGATGCTCTCAGAGAACCAAGTTGGGTGGAAGCAATGCAGGATGAGCTTCACCAATTTGCTATTCAGGATGTTTGGGAGTTAGTTGATTGTCCCAGATATGTCAGACCTATTGGGACAAGATAGGTTCTTAGAAACAAGAAAGATGAAAGAGGCATCGTGGTCAGAAAAAAGGCACGTATAGTGGCTCAGGGTTATACACAAGAGGAAGGGATAGACTATGAGGAGGTCTTTGCACCAGTTGTAAGGATTGAGGCTATAAGGATATTTCTAGCCTATGCTTCCCGTATGGGCTTTACTGTCTATCAAATGGATATGAAGAGTGCTTTTCTTTATGGCACAATTGTTGAGGAGGTTTATGTAATGCAACCTCCTGGTTTTGAAGATCCAGGGCATCCAGACAAGGTGTATAGAGTCAAGAAAGCTATGTATGGACTTCATCAAGCCCCAAGAGCATGGTATGGCACATTGTCCACCTATCTGGTGGAAAATGGATTCAAAAGGGGCACCATAGACCAGACCTTATTTACAAATAAGACTGGTAAGGATGTCTTACTTGTTCAGGTTTATGTGGATGATATCATCTTTGGTTCCACAAACCCAACGATGAGTGAAGACTTTTCCAAGCTTATGACAGACAAATTCAAGATGAGTGCAATGGGGGAGATGAACTTATTTCTAGGGTTACAAGTTCAGCAGAAAGAAGATGGTATCTTCATCTCTCAGGATAAATATGTAGCAGAAATCTTGAAGAAGTTTAGCTTTTCTCCACATGAAAAGAGGGCCAGTACTCTAATGGATAGAGAACACCCTTGGGGAAAAGTTGGATATGGAAAAGATGTGGATGTCAGGCACTATAGATCAATGATTGGTTCATTGATGTATCTCACAGCCTCAAGACCTGACATTATGTTTTCTGTGTGTGCATGTGCACGCCATCAAGTGACTCCCAAAGAATGTCACCTTCATGTTGTCAAGAGAATCTTTAGGTACCTTAGATGTTATCCAGATCTTGGATTATGGTATCCAAAAGATTCACCATTGGAGCTTATTGCATATTTAGACAGTGACTATGGTGGTGATAAATTTGATAGAAAATCCACAACTGGTGGATGTCAGTTTCCTCGGAGTAGGTTGATATCTTGGCAATGCAAGAAACAAATAGTGGTGGCCAATTCTACAACTGAAGCAGAGTATGTTGCAGCAGCTGCTTGTTGTGGACAAGTCTTATGGATTCAGAACCAGCTGTTGGATTATGGGTATAATTTCATGCATACCAAGATTTTTGTAGACAATAACAGTACTTTATGCATTATTAAAAATCTTGTACATCATTCTAAAACAAAACACATAAAAATTAGACATCATTTTATAAGAGATTGTTTTGAAAAGGGTTTAATACAACCAGATAGGGTTGACACAGAAGAAAATGTGTCTGATTTATTAACTAAACCTTTTGATACTGGAAGGTTCCAGTACTTGGTAACAAGTATTGGAATGATCAATCTCACTTAATATGTGTTTTGGGATCTTTTTGTAAAAGTATGTACAGGATATGCATTGTTATTGGTCTTTTTGAAAAGTTAGATTTTCCACTATATTTGTCTAACACTGACAAAGGTTATCTTAACGCTGATAAGTGTTATCATGACGTTGTCAGCAACAATGTTAGTTTTGTGGTTTTTGATCTAAGTGTACAGGCGTTGTTAGCATTGTACCATTGGATACAGAGTTGCTTATGGATCCTTGGATAATCATTTGAGCATGTTTCAATTTATGGATGATGGTTGGAATATTTATATTCCTATCTTGACATAAATTTTTATATTCATGCATATTATTGGGCAACATATGTATCACAGTTTAAGGGGAGGTTTTAGGAACCTTTAGGACTTTTGGGTATTCTTATAATACTCTTATCACAATTCTAGATTGTGTCCACAGGTGAGTATGAGTTAGTTTACTAAATCATGAGGCACTATAGCATGCAAAGTTGATATACTATGCATGCTGCCAATACATTTTTGGCCTAGAATTGGATGTGGTATGTTGGGAGACATGGGAAGGATTTATAATGGGTTTACCTGGGAGTTAGAAGGAATTTTATGAGATAACTTAATTGTTAAGAATTTTTGTTAGCAAGGGACACTAGAGGACTGTTATATCTATCTTACATAAGCAAGTGTGCATAACTGGACAGTGCTTGCCGCCCTGTAATAATTATCAATTTATAGGTTATCTTCACTAGGATAAATAACTTTGTTAAGGTCCTTTTTCATTTTTATTACTTTTATTTTTGGACGCTGACAAATATTTTTCCAAGCGTTGTTATGACCAATTTAGACGCTGACATGGCTTTGGCAAACGTTGACAAGAATATAGCCGTTGGGCGTTGATGGGTTATTTTTGACCGTTGACACTCATTGGGACCTACCCAGTTGTTATTTTTGACGAATTTTGGGGCCGTAATTTTTGGAGTAGATAACTTTTAATTAATGCACAAGATAAATTATTTTCTTTTAAAGATTTTCATCATTATATTTTGAAAATTTCCTGCCTTATTTTTGACCAATCACATGTGCCTATCTCTCCTATATAGTTGGCTCCTATTATTAAACAGGTTATCTCATATTCTTGTCTAACAATTTTCTCCTATAATTCATCTTTCTCGATAATTCATAAACAGCTTTCTTCAACAATGGCACCAAAGTTTAAACCAAGTGACTTGGTATTGGGATTCAGGAGTCAGCACAACATGATTGCTTATTTGGATGCTGATGATACTTTGTTTCCACAATACATCCAGATGGTGGCGTATTTGAATGCATCTCCAATTAGGTATGCACTTTCTCATGCTCCTCTCATCCCTGTCACTCATATTAAACATTTTTGGAACACTGTTAGTTCCTCAACAATTAATAATGTGACTACATTATCAGCTATTGTTCATGGGCGTACTTGGGTGGTTACTGAAGCCTTGGTTCGCCAGGCTTTGCATCTTGATGATGCAGATGGTATAACCACCCTCCCCATCAATGAAATAGAACAAGGACTTCGGGTTTTGGGGTATCCTTTCCCCGATGAGGGCACTTTAAAAAAATATCATAAACAAGAGTTTCCCCCAGCCTGGAAGTACCTCATACATGTCACCCTTCAATGTTTGAGTCCCAAATGTACTGCACACAATGAAATTAATAGATCAATTGCTAGTGCAATTGTGTGCATTGCAAATGGGCTAGTTTAATTTTTCAAAAATGATTTTTGATGGCATGTGTAAAAACAAAGGGAATAAGATGACTTTGGCTTATCCCAGATTTTTGAAAATGGTTTTTGATGTGCAAAATTACTACACAAGGGATCATGATGATTTTTATGAGATCCCTGTGCAAAAGAAAGCTATTTTTACCAAGATGAATTCACCCGCTCACCGTGAATTACCCCTCACCCAAGCTATGATTGGTGTTATTACAACAGCACAACCCCAACCAGACCTACAACCACAACTTGACCCAATACCAGAACCTTTGCCTTCACCTCAACACATGGAAATTGACCAAGAACCCTTCAATGCTGACACATTAAATGTTGGCGTTGACACAAGTAATCCAAACGTTGACACCTTTCCTTCACAGACCAAAACACCCCTTAACCATAAAACTACCTCCCAATCCACATCATCTTCTACCCCACCTGAATATAGGTTGCAAAAACACCCAAGGACTACTTGAGTGTTCTTCTCTAGTGGTCCTATCCATGTAGCAGAGAGAACCACCACCACAAGTGTGGTTGGTGCTATGGATGAGGCTGGGACTATTGGTACTGGCTTAGATGCAGGCCAAGACAGTCCTAACATCTTTCAGACCTCATCCATGCCCCATGACTCTACTTTGGGAGGTCAACAACCCATTCTAGAGGAGGGCAGATTGGAACCATACACATTGATGGAATTGACGGCTTTCTGCATTAGCTTGCAAAAGCAAAATGCAGACTTGGTATAAACAGTCAGTACACAAGGCCTTGAACTCAAGCATTTGAGGGAGAGGATTGCTATTTTGGAGAATGCTAATACTAGGCGTGGATTGGAGGAATCTTCTAAAGGGGAGGATGAGCAGATTAATGTAAGTGATAAAGGCTCACATGATGGAGAATCTTTGGGTGTTGCTGAAGCCCTCACTGCATTGAAGAAGCAACCAGGTTTTGATACATCTCTGGTAACTCCTACAAATTTAAACTTGTCTTTTACAGCTATGTTGGAGCAATTTACAAGAGACGCTGAGATAAGTAAGTTGGGCGTTGATAAGCAAAATTTGAACGCTGACATACCAAGCGCTGACATGAGTAAATTGGGCGCTGACACAAGGAATTTGCGCGTTGACAGACCTGCAGATATGGTTGATGTATTCCAGTCATCAGCTATCATCAAAGAAGTGTCTTCACAGGTATTACCATCATCCTTACGCATCATTGATCCATTAGATAAGGGTAAAGGAATTATGGTAAAAGTAGAAGTTCCAAAGGATGCAGCACAAGTAGAGTTTGATTCAAGGTTGGCTGCACAACTTGTGGAACAAGAAATAAAGAAGGTTGGTGAATCACCATTTGTTGTCACTTTTGAGGAACAAGAAGGAAGTGATGAAGAAAGTTCAGATTCAAGTGTGATGATAATTGAACAACCAGAAAGACTTGAATATGGTGATGACTTGGCAAGAGAGATGCTTAGAGAGTTAAAATTGCAAGTAGACTTTGATATGCCAGAAGTAGTTCAGATGTACCATGCTTGGGAGAAAAGGATTATGGAGACTCCAGATTTGACTATTTCAGACCAAATTTGGGGATTGGAGATTCTTTTAAGAGTTCAAAGAGACTGCAAGGTTATTCTGAAACGTAAGGCTAGCAATGTTTTCTCACTGCTGAAGAGGGATAGAAGAGAACTTTATTACATGTTACTCAGATGTCATGGAACTGGATGGACCTTCAAGAAATTGTAGGGATTATCTTTTAAAGAATTGGAGTACAAGGCTTATCCCATTTGGGCGAAAGTGCAGGAAATGAACACTCTAAGACTTCTTTCAGATGAAAGGAAAGAAGAACTTGCAGAAGAGATGGAGATTCAGAAGGCAATGATTGTTCCAAGGCCTTTGAAGAAGGGAGTTCCACTTGAGTTTCCTAAAGATCTAAATAAAGTGGTTCCCAGTGAAGCTGTTCTTAGAAGGAGCATCAAGATCTCACCCATGGAAGCTTCAGATATGGTACAAGTGTTACCTCTTGATGTCAGAAACCCTATCATTAGCTATGAAGAAGATGCAAGTGGGTTTTGGAAGATTGGCAGATATGGGAAAGAGGTACACACATTTACTACCCTTATGTCTCTCTTCGCAAGTATGGATAGAGAAGACTTGGCAGACCTTTGGAGGTTGTTGATGGCCAAATATGAGACTGAAGCACCTACTTCAGTCAATGGAATAAAACTTTGGTCAACATTTAAGAGAATGTGTGCACCAGAAGAAGAAGATCCTGTTTGGAAGGATCTTGAGGATGATATCAGTGGTCTTCAATGGCATTTGTATTCAGCTGTTGGTGTGTATTATTTGAGCTCTACAAAGTTTGCTGAGTATCTTCTTGTAGATGCTCAGTATCCCATGTCCAAAGAAGTTTTGGACAAGATGAAGACAACACAACTGGAGATTGACTATTCAAGTGACGTGGCCAAATATTTGATAAGACATGTTTATTACCAATATAATAAGATTTGTAAGATTCCTCCTAGTTATTAATTTTTATTCAGAAACTTGATTACTAGAGTAGATCTCAAGTTTAGGGGAGGATTGTTGGGAATAAAATGTAGCCAGTGCACTTGAACGCTGACAAGAAGAAAACAAACGTTGATAAGAAGGAAACAAACGCTGACAGATCAAGCGTTGACAGGAAGAAGTCAAGCGTTTATAGGTTGAAGAAAAGCACTGATAGAAAGATATGGTCTACGCGTATTTTGTTCCTAGTTTGTTTCTATTAAAGATAGGATCAACATTGTATTTTCTATAATTATCTTTACCTAGAATAGCTGATATGTAGACTCTTATACAAGGCTTCTTATGTCTATAAAAGAAGACCTTTAGGTTATGTTTCAAATAAGTTTTTTCATACGTTTAAACACTTTCATTGTAAGCAAGTTCGATTCAATCAATCAAGTGAAAGTTTGTTTTACAACTGTTTGTGTGTTCTTGTTTGAGTGTTAATTCCGCATAACACTTAAATTGTTTTATACATAAACAAAGTTTCTCTACGTGTTTAACTTGATCTAATCTCGTTTACACAAGCTAAATCGATCTAAGTTTGGGATCAACAGATTTTAGAGACGCTACAAGATGCTGATGCTGTTCATAACCTAGAGATCTTACAAAACGAAGACAAAGGCGTTAGATCAAAGCGATCGGACGAGAAGATGCTTCACCACCAGAAGATTCCCATCAATCATTGTCCCTAATTCTTAGTTACATGTCACACATCATTCATTTGTCGTTTCAGTCATATTAGTGCGAACCGATACTAGTCGGCCACTCAGCGGAATAGTTACATGAATCACAGTCATGAGAATGACCATCATGGAACTAATAGACAGGACGATAGTAACCACTACTATGACAACAACTATCCTAGCAATCGCAACCAAAGCTCCGGCCGCGGACGTGATCAGAGATACAAAGGATCAGTAGTCCAACCGATATGCCAATTCTGGCATAATAACCTAATATTTGTAGTTCTATTTGTTTCACATCTCGAGACACATGGTAAGACACCAGTAAAGACACACGTCATGCTTATACCTCCCAAGACACGAGTCAAGACACATGACTCACGTCCAATTCTTGAACACCCCTAAGAAATTCAAGGTACCCTCCAAAGGGTATATCCATTTTGTGGTGCCATGTACTAATCAGGCCACAAGAATTTCAGTACCAGCACTGGCATATCAGTGAGATCTGTCACGATTTTTCGATGATACTTTCCTTTCTTGCACCTATATTTCATATATTCATGACCATAAAGGACGCCATTCGTATCCCCCATGTATACGAAGGTTTTCCTACAGCCTAATGATGAGATCCAAGCTGCTAACGCAGTACCTCGGACAGATGCGGGTCGAATTTAATCCTAATTATGGACTACGAGCAACACACCTTGCTACGGTTCATGATTTTGTACCGTAATGTTCAGGCTCCTGAATACATTCAGCATGGTTTTCCATCAGGAAAATCTATACAAATTATCGATGCTTTCCAAGCACGTGCTTTGTTAGCCATGACTGCTAAAATTTTCTAGCTGTCAGTTAAGACACGACCACTGAAGTTCCTTTTAAGCATAACCAACCGATTATACCAAAATCTTTCCATACATTCTAGAAGAACCTTCAAGGAGAAGGACGGTAACATGATATTATGTGTCGACTACCGTCGATTTAACAAATCACCATTCATAACCGTTATTCTCCTCCACGTATTGACAACTTGTCCAATCGACTTTAGGGTGTTAATCACTTTTCCAAGATCAGACTCATGATCATGCTTCCAACAGTGACGATTGAAAGAGCAGGACATGTCCATGACTGCTATTCGTACACGACTCGGTCATGTTAGACTCGTGATTTTGTTTTAGTCTCATAAATGCTCCAACAGCATTATGGACTTAATAAATCGAGTTTCCATGAACTCATAAATAAACTCATCAGTGTTTTCATCGAGGACAACCTGATTTTCTCTAAGTCTAGAGAAGAGCAGGAAGACCATATTTGCACTATGTTGCTAATTCTACGACAAGAAAAATTTCACCCCGATTTTTTTTAAATATAAATTCTGGTTGATTACAGTGACATGCTGAATCACATGGATTCTCAAGGTTAATCTTACCATGACTCAGCTTATGCATAAAGGTGAGAACCCTACACTACGTTAGGTGTTCCAAGAAAATCCTACGCTAAGAAAAGTCTAATTTCAGAGACTCGGAGTTTCACAAACTCCTATGTATCAAATTTCTACGAAGCAAGATACATTTACGTTTATATCTAAGTGTCTGTCATACCAGCAGGTTAAGATAGAACACCAACAGACTATGATGTTTCTCCACCAGCAGAAATTGTGAACAGAAAGGGGACAAGATCTCCATGGATTTTGGTTACCATATTAACGCAAAGTCAGAAGAAGCAAGATGCTATCTGGGTCATTGCCAACAATTTGATCAAGTCTACATAATCCTTACATCCACAAGGATTTCAAGAACCAACAGATAGATCAGACATGTTCCAGCCAAGGCGCATCTGATCACTGGGTAATCCCTCAGCTATCGGGCCAGACAAAGGTTCGCATTTGTGCTCCTTATTTGCATACACGTCCTTGTTCTAATTTCACAACTTTCTTTCACACTCACGTTCATGACACTATTCACATTCATGATCGTATCTTTGCTTATGATTTTACGTTCAGTTTCGTTCTGGGAGTTTTTGCAAGAACTTGAGAGACCAGAATCAAGTTTAGCATAACTCTCTATCCTCAGACAGACGTTTCACGTCACATTCCACACCTCACCTTATAGCGTTTGGCGATACCGCCTCCGTATCCCATGTTCACGATATGTTTCACATGTCATGTTCATTCCACGTTTCTTTTATCACGTTCACGATATGTTACACGTATCATTGATCACGATATGTTTGCCATATTACACTCACCATATCTCCATGTACCACGTTCAAAATTGTTCACGTATCACGTTCATAATTTTCACGTACTACGTTTCAGTATGTCTCACGCATCATTGCTAAGACGTTACTATTATCAGTTAGTTTAGGTTATTTTGCATCAAAATGTTTCAGTTACCCTTGCATGTAATTTTAATGCATTCGATCAGAGTCATGCAAATCTATCTTACGTTGACACCCAGAAACTTTTACGTATTTTCAAGTCAAGGTCAGGAGGACCAAGATTTATCAGTTGTGCCAAGATCTTGTGGAGGAACCGTTCCGAGAGGGATGCCACTTGGAAACGGACGAGTCCATCCGGATTTTATCCTCTCATCCTTCCATAATTCAGTAAGACTCTTTCAGTCACGTCACGACATGTCACGTTCCATGTTCCTTTCTAACATGTCACCTTCAGGTCCTTATATCTTACCTACCCTCTCAGTTTGATTCGGGTATGTTTCTCTTTCAGTTTACTTACCTATAATTCGGGGACAAATTATTCTTTTTGGGGGGGAAGAGTTGTAAAACCCGCATGCTTTTACCATGAACAGTACACAAATAATCGTACGTACAAGATTACAAATTTCCTTATATAACATGAACACGAATCACGAATATTAATTACAAGAATTACGTACGTGTTATTAAATGATAAATATTAAGTACGTATTAATACACGATAATTATTATCAACAATAATTATAATTACGAACATGAAATCATGAACGTAAGAATCACGAACATATAATTATATATTTACGTATATTATTATTACGGTCACGTACAAGTATTATTTATAACACGAACATTTAACCACAAACTAACACGAATGTATTAACGAATGAACACGTAAATAGTTAAACATGAAATTAGTCGGGTTTGCCCTTTGGGATTTTGTAGGCCGCGGACAAGAGAAGGGAGGGGGCCCAGCCCAACTTGACTTTTCTACTAAATTTAGGAAAAGGGAAAACATAGGAAAACTTAAACACATAAAGTTTTTACAAAAAAGAAAAGAACCCTAGCCTCTTTCTCTCACCTTGTGGCCGCCGACTATACATCACACCACAGGAGGTGGTTGTTGATTTTGAGCATTGAAATTAGAGAGATCGTGTTTTTGTTCATAGTTTCATTTAATCACGCATTCGGTAGAAACATCAAACCTTTATCTTCTTTTAATTCTTTTATTAATTAAGAACATGTGAATTTGATCTTGTATAATTAATAAAAACATGTAATAGATTAAACTAAAACAAGAAAAGGGGTCCATTTGGTTTGGATTATGTTCGGCAGCCCCCAAACCGAGAGTCCTATGACTCTCGGTGCGCCATGGTCCACAGTCGAGACCCCCTGAGGGGTCGGTGTGTGTTTTGGTCCAATAGTAGAAACCACTGGCCAAGCCGGTGGCTGTTTTGGTTTGAGCAAGGGGAGGCAACAGCACGGCATGGGGAACCACCGGCCTACTACCGGTGGAAACCCTGTTCGAGCAGGGGGTACACGCAACCAAGTAGGGGGAAACAACCGGCTTCAGCCGGTGGGGTTTTTGTTTCAAACAGGGGGAACTTTTTACTCACAACAGGGGTGTTTGGCTGCTGGTAGGGTGTTTGGATGGTAGTTTTAGGATTTAAAAAGGGGTGTTTGTTTTATCATTCTTTCAAGTTATTTTAATTAATTTAACTAGGATATTAAATTAATCATGCAATATTAATTTTATTTAATCTAATTAATATTGAATTAACCATGTTAAGTTAGGCTATGTACTTTAAACCTTAGTTATAAAAGGATTAATAAAATAATTCGGTCCGGTTCATGGGGTTCCGGGTCCGGTTCATGACTAAAAATGTACAAGTATTTTATTTTTGTGCAAGTATTATTTTTAACAAGATATTAAATTATGAAATTAATTTAATTAAACATGGACTTAGGTTAATTATTTTTAGTTAATAATACATGTTTTAACCTAAGTATTTAACTATTTATTTTACACTATAGTATTAATTAATTATTAAACATGAAATATAATTAATTAATAATCATGACTTTGGTTATATTAATATAAATGTTAATACATGTTTAACCTAAGTATTTTATACACTTTAATTTTATTAAATCATGCTTATATTTAATTAAATCTTATAACCTATAGTTTATCTAATTAACATGTTATAATTAATATACTAAACATGACTTAGTATATTTAATCAGTAAAACTAAGATTATATTATTAGCTTATTAATCCAGCTTATTTCTAATTATGGAAACTTTCTACTTCAGGAAACTTACTATTTTTAGAAACTTTTTATTTTAGAAACTAATCTATTTTAAGCAGTAAATCTATTTTTTTGGAAACTTTCTATTTTTTGGAAACTTTCTATTTTAGGAAACCTGTTATTTTTAGAAAGTTACTTATCATTATACAACAAGTATAATAATACCAGAAGTACAAGTAATACCTAATCAGAATATCCAGAATACATGATAAACACAGTATAACGTTAAAATCAGTAAAACAAGACATGAACATATAATCCAAGCTAAGACATGATATAAAATCAGTTACGTACTTAGTAATCATAATACTTATACACGTATACTATTTATGTACCATTAGTGAGATCAAAGTAGGATTCTCTTCCGTTCGTCTTCATCGTTCACTAGAAATATGGTACGGATTCTCCGTCCTTTCAGTATGGACATTCTTTCCTTATTTGGATTCCCCGTATGCAGCCAACTGTTTTCCCAGTATATGTTTTATATGTTTTGATTTGCTTATGTTTAATTAAATTCCTAAGCCATATACATGCATGACCAGTTTCACCTAGTTATGGAGGTACCATAACCATAACACTGGAGGCACCAGTGTCATGACTTCACCACGGCGGAGTGATAGCTCGTGGCGTCACTTTTAGCTTTTGGCCATATTATTATATTATCATATGGGGCGTATGGGTGCATCCTAGTTACATGTTTTAGTCAGGATTTCATGGTGAATGTGGTGTGTGCCTTGCATCCTTCACAAGGAGCTGATCCCTCCTACCCACTTACCAGTTAATTAGAGGCAACCCCTCTAATTTTATGATGAGGTCTCCCCTCCAAGTATTCATGCACGTTGTTGACCTCATGACCTATATTGGCTTTTGTTACATTAACTAATACAGATTTCATAAGTAACTTAAGCTATATTTTCAGAACTAAAACCAGTTAACATGACATACAACTAGGTTTTCCAGGACTTATACATTTTCTCTACTATTAGTCTTATTTATGTTTCAACCATTCATACTATGTCCTATAATAAAAGTTGGTATTTTTCTTGTTGAAATTTTAATTCCTTTTTACTTTTTAAAAGTTGGTGTTTACTTGTGAAAATCTGAGTTCCATTATCATATATTAATCAAACTTGTTTTATAATTCCTTATTCAAAATTTTGAATAGTTGGTAAAAACTAGTTAAGTTTTGGTGTCTTGTTAGGAATTCATTTTGTGGATTCTAGTTTGTTAAGGTTATTATCCAATCTGAAAGTTTGTTCAAGGGGTAAGTTTTGAGAAAGTTTTTGGTAAAAAGAAGTTTTCAAGAAAAAGAAAGTGTAAAAAGAAATCAGTTCGTTCACTTATGAATTGTTACTGTTCACGTGTGTTATTCTTACCAGGATTTGGTAGCTTGTGCTTGTTTCGCTAGCACATAGGCTCAAAATTCCAAGGCATGGATGTATACCTTGGAGGTTTGTCAAAAGTTTCCTTTGATTTTTCTATTTTCTGTGAAGAATAATTAATGCCTATGTGATTTTGTGTGTTGTTTGTTGTTAACTTGAGGTTGACGTTCTGTTTGAATGTTATTTGATACAGTCTGTGATAAACCTAGCATTTGTGGTTTTGTTTAGCAAAGCTTTTGAGAAATTTGCTTAACTAGACTTAAAAAGGTGTTTGGGACAGCTTTGGTTTTGGGGTAGGGATACACACTAGAGCCATTGCTTAGCTCTGCATTTCTTCACACATTAGGAAAAGCGATTTGAAGTAATAAAAACTAGGTTGTTAGTTTGAAGATGGTGATTTGCGAGTTACTCAGAAATCTGCCATCGGTTTGTGGATTTCATGAGTTTTTCTAGAAAAGCCATTGCAATCACTTGTGTTTAGTGTTACTATTAGGCTGAAAATTAGTTGGTTAATGGTAGTTACAGGTTACAAGTTTAATTTTTCACTTAGAAACATCTCTTGGCTCAAACAGTAAGGTATTGCTAGTATTTTCGGCGAAAACTTCGTAATCACATTGCAGCCACTGTGTAGGATTCATTTTTAGCTTTTGTGTTGAGATATGCGATCGTTTAGGCATCGGTAAATGCGTGAGCCTATCGGGGGCACACACTCAATACGGAGAACATACGTTTATTTACGTTTTATTATTTATAATTAAACGTTTAATAAAAACTTCATGTTTTATTTAATTAACGGTGGTTAAATTAATTAACAGGTTTTAGTTAATTTAATGCGAGTGTGTTATTTAAATTAAGGAAGGAAATCGACTTCTAGAACCCTCCGGTGCCCTATAGGCGGCCGAATACTCTAAGGGGTCTAGAAGGATCCTTGGTTTGTTAATTAAGTAATTACTTACTTAATTTAGGTGTTGGGTTCGGCCTTAATAATTTTGAGGAGGTGCTAGGATGTGTATAAATACAATCCCATACCCCTCGCAATTTTTTGTCTCTCCCCTCTTCCTTGTTTCGTCCGATAGCAACACCCCCAACACCCAAACCGAACAAATTTTTCCTTTAACCAAAAATCACACATAAATGTTTAACCTTTATAAGATCAAACCTTCTTGGTGGTTTTCTTATAAATATTTAAGCTTTATAACTAAACCCTAGATCTCATAATCTAGGTTTTAGTATTCCCTTGTGGTCCGATTTATTGTAAACCCTAATTAGGGTTTATTGGTGATTTTTCCAAGAGTCTTGTAACTTCTACAAAACCGGATCCTTACGCAATCCCATTAGGGTTTTGGATCTTAGGGTTTTAAGTTGCAAGATCTATCGAAGTGAAGTTACCACTAGCATCGCGGTGTGTTCGTTTGACGTGTCGTGTGAGCAATCGTTAGAGGACGGTTACTTTACCGTTATAGCTTCAAGATCAAGATAATTAAATTATTTATTCAATTAATTAAAAGGTTGGTTTTATTATTATTTTCTTTTATTTTGTGTTAATCATGATTGTTATACTAGATCCATTCCGCTGCGTACTCGTAGTTATTGGTTTTAACTAGTTCTAAATCCGAACAGTGGCATCACGAGTCAAATCGTATGGCATTCATGGGTTACACATAGAATAAAACACGCTTGCTTCGCTTTAAAATCACTTTTATTTATGTTTTTATAACAATTACATGCATACTTGTCATAAAGTTTTAATCTTGATCTAGATCTATTAAAATTGGGTAGGTTTAAATTGAACCGGTTAATAATTACTTTTGTTTTTTATTATCCGTCAAAGACCTTTGCATCTCACGTTACTGATACTTTTCACGTCATCAAGTACCATGCTCGAAAACTTGATGAGGGTCTTTGGTCCTCAATTTGGGGAAGACTCATTCGAGACTTGGATCTTATATGATTTACCACTTTCATATAGAGTCTGTCTTCTGCTTCTACCCCCTTCTGTCTGTTTTTATGTGCTTATTTGTTTTCCATTATGAATTGCAAAACGTAATAATTCAAGATTCAAGGAATCATAAAAACGGATTGTACTTATATCGAAAGTAGCTTTAAAACTATGTTATATTAATACACCATATTTTCCTTGCGAATCAGCTATGTGTTATTTGTTAAAATCTTGATTTTTGAACAAATCTTAATATTGACATAAGAACTATGAAACTTGTTTTTATTGTATTCTAATTGTTTTTGCAAAATCATATTGTCACTCGAGTTGGGCTTACATACCGTAATGATGGCTTATAAACTATCTTCTCAACGACGTGATTTGCAAAATTAGTTAGTTCTACAATACCTAAAATTACAACACTATTTTGTGTCTTTACTAATAATGGACTTGCTATTGCACTTTGTGCTCTAGTCGAGCTATCTAGGGTTTGAGGGATCTTTAATCTTCTCTCGTGTTCCATAGGTGTTTCGGCGCTTATAGAATAATTATCCCAAGTATTTGCACTTTCGGGTGCATGAAGAGTAGGATATAGGGTTTGATCTCTCTTTAATCTTCTCCCGCGGTAAAACACACCTAAACCAAAAAGTTAATAAATTGTTTTCTTAACTTGTGCTAAGAGAATGAATTGCATGCATTCTTTTAGCCACTTTGACATTTGTTTTTCTAAGACTTATGTGATACCTATTTGAAATTTTTAAGTCTATGCCATCCAATTTAGAAGCGCTTGTAGTTGTTTTTCATCATCTGGTCAGACCTAGGGCAAATTACATACCCGAGGCGATCTTTGTCACTGGTCAGACCTTTGTCGATAATTGAATGCTTCAAATTGGTACGACTTAATATCGAGTTCCCGGTCAGATTCGGAACCTGAGGCATAAAGATGAGATGAAACATACTCATGACTTTATTACGTGTAGAACAAGTTTGTTTGAGATGTTAAAAGGTGCTCGAAAGAGATGAGAGAACATCCCATCCAAACACTCTACAATAAATAAACTTCATGAATCGTCTCATAAATCTAAGAGTTGCACTTGTAATGTAATTAACGCCCGTCGCTTACCGCTTGTCCTACTTGATACTAGACGGTCGAACCTCTAATATTAAGTGGGAGTGCAATCAAGGATCTTAGTCTCAACATGATTAATTGGGTAGTTAATTCTTTGAGAATGTAATTATCAAAATTACTAATCGTTGAAATTTTATTTTGTAGATGAATAATCAAAACTCTTGCTTAAACAGCACAGTTGTTAAGTCATTCCTTGAAAAGATGAAGTTGACTGAGAATAACTTCGTTGATTGGTATCATGCTCTTCGGATAGCGCTCGAAACCGATGACTTGGTTAAATACCTTGAGCAACCAATTCCTGATCAACCAAAAATTCTGCCTCATGGTCATGAAGGACCAGAGCAAGACCCGGATTTACATCCAACTTGGGTAAAAAGGTCAAGAGAAATCGCTAACCTTATGCTCAGACTATGTCCCCTGAACTCCTGAAACTTTTGGAGGGTCATGGCGCATGGTCGATGATGGAAGAATTGAAAATCATGTTCACTGAACAAGCTGATCAAGAACTCCTTGATGTTGCATGTGCCTTTCACGCGTGTAAACATGAGGATCGACAATCTGTGAGCTCCTATGTCTTGAAGATGAAGGGCTACATAGAGAATTTGGAACGTTTGGGTCACCCCATGTCCTTGAAACTTTTGGTTAGCTTAATTTTAGCCTCACAGAATAAGGACTATGATAGGTTCGTGCAAGACTACAATATGCATGGCCTGGGGAAGACAATACCTGAATTGCATGCCATGTTAAAGCTACATGAGAAAACGTTGCCAAAGAAAGTTGCATCTGCTACTCCTAATACCATTAATGCTATTAGGTTAGGAAGGATTCAAAATCCTAACAAGGCTAAACCGTCTAATGATGTGAAGGGTAAGAATCGTGGTAAAAGGAAGAAAGTAGCTAATTTACTCCCCGAGCCAAGATTCCCCTCCACCAAGAAGAGAGAATCCTGCTAAGGATGCCATTTGTCACCAATGCGCTGACATTGGTCATTGGAAGAGAAACTGTCTAGAGTATCTCGCTGAGTTGTGGAAGAAAAATAAGTCCTCTCAATGAGCTAGCACTTCAGGTATCTTCACTATAGAACTCTTTCCTTTTCCTAATAAATCTTGGGTTTATGACACTGGTTATGGTACTCACATCTGTAATACTACTCAGGGTCTAAGGATAAGTAAGAAGCTGAAGCCAGGAGCTTTAAATCTGTACGTGGGCAATGGTCATCGTGCAGCTGTTGAAGCCATTGGTGTTTTTCAATTATTTCTCCCTAGTGGACTAGTTGTTATTTTGAATAATTGTCATTACGCACCTTCTATTTCTAGAGGGATTTTCAGTTTCATGTTTGTATGACGATGGATTTGTTAATCGTTTTGAGAATAATGCAAGTATTTCTGTTTCAAAAAATAATATGTTTTAGTTTAGTGCTATTCCTAGTAATGGTATTTATGAAATTGATATGTATGATTCTAATGCAAACAATAGTTCTATGTATGCTATAAGCAACAAAAGGGCCAAATCTAATTTGGACTCTACATTGCTATGGCATTATCGCCTTGGCCACATAAGCAAAAAGCGCATTGAGCAATTACAATCTGATGGATTGCTTAAGTCAAACGATGATGACTCCTTGACAAGTGTGTTTCATGTTTATCTGGAAAGATGGCATGTAAACCTTATTCACATCAAGTGGAGAGGGCTAAAGATCTACTTCGACTAATCCACACCGATGTATGTGGTCCATTTAGGACCGTGTCAAGACAAGGTGCAAGTTACTTCGTCACTTTCACTGACGACTTTAGTCGTTATGGTTATGTTACTTGCTGAAGCATAAACATGAAGTGTTTGAAACATTTAAGGTGTTTCAAAAGTAAGTAGAAAATCAACTCGGTAAAACCATAAAGGCACTACGTTCAGATCGTGGAGGTGAATTTATGTGCTATGAATTTCTTGAGCATCTTAAGGAACATGGAATAGTTTCCCAAAGAACTCCTCCATATACACCACAACATAATGGTGTTTCTGAGAGGAGAAATAGAACCTTACTTTATATGGTTCGTTCCATGATGGCCCAAACAATTCTTCCAAAATCCTTTTGGGATTATGCTCTTGAGTCTGCTGCTCGCATACTCAATATGGTTCCAACTAAGAAGGCTGAAAAGACACCATACAAAGTATGGTATAGGCAAGCCCCTAACTTTTCTTACTTAAAGGTCTGGGGATGTGAGGCTCTCGTTAAGCATGACACGCTTATGAAACCGGACAAACTAGAGTCCCGATCTGTTAAGTGTATATTTGTAGGTTACCCAAAGGAAACGATGGGTTACTCCTTCTATTACCCACCCGAGAACAAAGTTTTTGTTGCTCGTAATGCCAAATTCCTAGAGAGAAATCTTATGAATCAAGAAGCAAGTGGGAGTATAGAAGATCTTGAAGTAATTCAAGATGAAGATATACATCCTTCTAAAAACACTAGCAATCATGAAGAGGATGATCAAGAAATTGATGAACCTATAAGTGATATAGATCCCATTCGAAAGTCTGAAAGGACTAGGCGTGCTCCTGACCGTATGTGTTTATAGATTGACGCTGAGGAACATGAGTTAGGGGATCATAATGAACCCACTAACTACAACGCTGCATTGGTAGATCCTGAATCTGACAAATGGCTGGATGCTATGAATGTGGAGATGCAATCCATGAAAGACAATGATGTCTGGATCTTAGTTGACCTCCCCCCTAACGCTAGAACCGTTAGTGGCAAGTGGTTGTACAAGAAGAAGACCGACATGGATGGCAATCTACACACCTTTAAAGCTTTATATGTAGCGAGGGGCTTCACTCAAACCTTCGGGGTTGATTATGAAGAAACCTTCTCTCCTGTTGCGGATATCAAAGCTATAAGGATTCTCTTAGCCATAGCCGCGTTCTATGACTATGAGATTTGGCAAATGGATGTTAAAACCTCCTTCCTCAATGGACTGCTTTACGAAGAAGTCTATATGAAGAAACCTGAGGGTTTTGTTGATCGAAAGTATCCAAACCGTGTATGCAAGCTTCAAAGATCCATTTATGGACCTAAGCAAGCATCAAGGCAATGGAACAAGAGTTTTGATGATGAAATCAAGAAATTTGGTTTCAATCAAAATCCTGATGAGCCATGTGTATATATCAAAGCTAGTGGGAGTAGCGTAGTGTTTCTTGTCTTGTATGTCGATGACATATTGTTGTTGGGAAAAGACATTCCAATGTTGCAAAGAGTAAAAGCTTACCTTGGAAGGTGTTTTTCCATGAAGGATTTGGGAGATGCTGCGTTTATTCTTGGAATCAAGATCATACGTGATAGAACTAGACGGTTAATTGGTTTATGTCAAAGTGCTTACATAGATAAGATTTTGAAGAAGTATAACATGGACAATTCCAAACGTGGCTTTGTTCCCATGAAAACTAAATCAAAATTATCTAAGACACAAGTAGCATCAACACCTGATGAGGTGAGACACATGCAAAGAGTTCCTTATGCTTCGGCAATAGGATCAATCATGTATGTTGTTAGATGTACGAGACCTGATGTTGCGTTCTTTCAGAACATGACTAGCCGATTTCAGCAAAATCCTGGTGATTCTCACTGGACTGCTGTTAAGAACATTCTGAGGTATCTTAGGCCTACCAAAGACATGTTTCTTGTTTATGAAGGAGATATGAAAAGAGAGCTCAGGGTTGCTTGCTACACTGATGCTGGATATCTTACGGATGCTGATGACACGAAGTCTCAGATGGGATATGTTTTCATGATGAATGGAGGTGTTGTAAGCTGGAAAAGTGCAAAGCAGACCATCCATGCAAACTCATCTACAGAGGCTGAGTATATAGCCGCTTCGGAGGCTGCTAAAGTGGCAGTTTGGATTAGGAAGTTTATTTCTGGGCTTGGTGTTGTTCCCACAAATAATGAACCTATGACGATGTATTGTGACAATACTAGAGCCATTACTATATCTAATGAACAAGGAATCACTAAAGGTGCGAAACATTATCATTCCAAATTTCACTACCTCAGAGAAGTGATTGAACTTGGTGATGTTAGCCTGGAGAAAGTTCACACAGACGACAATTTAGTTGAACCATTCATAAAGGCGTTAGACCTTAAGAGGCATTCCATGTTAACTCATGGAATTGGTTTGCTACCAGCTAATAGTCTCATGTAATCTATGTTATCGTAGTATTTGGATAATTTAGGATTGTAAGACAATTTGTTATTTTCTGACGAATAAAGATATTTGATATTTGTTATCTTCATATAATTGTTGTTGCCCTATGTTTGTATGTTTAAATCCTTGAATATTTAATTATTCTAAACATGTCCATTGTCGGTTAAACAAGATGGGAATATTGTATACATTAAGACAAATATGAGTGTTGGTAATATAATGGTATATATGGTGGACGGCTTCCAACCAAACTCATATGTTATTCATTGATATGAATATTGGACACCCCGAACTTTCGAGTGCTTACTTTTGGATCCGTTGTCATGAGTAAATTCGAATACATAAATGGTGAGGATTAGGTCATCCTTACACTTGAGATGCAAACAAGTTGTGCATGTGTGGATATCGCTTCTTGATTATATGTCCAACGCTAGTTCAGAAGATCTAGCTATAACGACTCTAATTGGAAGTGTTGTGAAGCAGCATCCACAGACACTTGCAGTCAATATAGAATTCGTTCCTCCACTCTGATATAGTGTAGTGAAGTACCCTGGATCCCCTCTAGAATTAATTAGGTAATTGTATGGCCGTACCCAAAATGTAATCAAGATAATGCTTGTTACAATTTGGACTATCTAAATTAATTTGTAAACGAGGAATTAAAGTTAAACTATATGGAATGAGTTAGGATCCATATCCATGGTTTACCGGTACATTGAAACGAAGGGATGATTATCAGTAAGCTCAACTAATCGTACACCATTACTAGCTTTTAAGATCTTATTCTTGAAACTATTTAACTCAACATTTTCCGGTTATAATGAAGTGTTGCTAGATGCTTCATTATGGACGCTGTATGTCTAAACTCTCACAAGTTGGAGCTGTTGAGATATACGATCATTTAGCCATCGGTAAATGCGTGAGCCTATCGGGGGCACACACTCAATACGGAGAACACACGTTTATTTACGTTTTATTATTTATAATTAAACGTTTAATAAAAACTTCACGTTTTATTTAATTAACGGTGGTTAAATTAATTAACGGGTTTTAGTTAATTTAATGCGAGTGCGTTATTTAAATTAAGGAAGGAAATCGACTTCTAGAACCCTCCGGTGCCCTATAGGCGGCCGAATACTCTAAGGGGTCTAGAAGGATCCTTGGTTTGTTAATTAAGTAATTACTTACTTAATTTAGGTGTTGGGTTCGGCCTTAATAATTTTGAGGAGGTGCTAGGATGTGTATAAATACAATCCCATACCCCTCACAATTTTTTGTCTCTCCCCTCTTCCTTCTTTCGTCCGATCGCAACACCCCCAACACCCAAACTGAACAAAATTTTCCTTTAACCTAAAATCACACATAAAGGTTTAACCTTTATACGATCGATCCTTCTTGGTGGTTTTCTTATAAAGATTTATGCTTTATAACTAAACCCTAGATCTCATAATCTAGGTTTTAGTATTCCCTTGTGGTCCGATTTATTGTAAACCCTAATTAGGGTTTATTGGTGATTTTTCCAAGAGTCTTGTAACTTCTACAAAACCGCATCCTTACGCAATCCCATTATGGTTTTAGATCTTAGGGTTTTAAGTTGGAAGATCTATCGAAGTGAAGTTACCACTAGCATCGTGGTGTGTTCGTTTGACGTGTCGAGTGAGCAATCGTTAGAGGACGGTTACTTTACCGTTATAGCTTCAAGACCAAGATCATTAATTGATTTATTCAATTAGTTAAAAAGGTTGGTTTTATTATTTTTTTATTATGTGTTAATCTTGATTGTTATACTAGATCCATTCCGCTGCGTACTCGTAGTTAATGGTTTAACTAGTTCTAAATCCCAACATTTTGTACTTTGAAATTTTGGAATTAATTAGTGTTCTTGGTTAGTTAAATCTGTTTTAGGTTGCTCTCTAGTATAGTGGTCTTATTTGGCTTAAGAAATAAGCCAAATGTGGCTTCTTTTCTTGTAGGTGCACCCATAAGAAACACCCACTGTCTCTTTTTTTCTTTGTTTCTTTTTGAATCCTTGAATTTGCCCAATGTGATGTTTGTGATTTTTAATGTTTTTTTATATATATCATAAGTCGTAGCTTATTGAAATAGTTACAAACCATTATCATCACTATCCTTAGTTGCATTTCTTTTTTGTTTATTCTTAACAAAAGCGCACTTACTGTTCACTCATTTGCATTACTTGCTTCCTTTGATTTCTTGCTTGGTGATTGATTTTGAGTTCTTGTTTATGTTTTTATTCGGTTGTAAAAACACTCAATAAGCCCACTGCTTAGTTAGTGCATTATGCTTCCAAGAAAAATTAAAAATTAAAAAATAGATGTTCATATGTCTCTGAGTTAGTGAGATCAGTAGGTGTAGGATCGGAGTACTTTGTTGTTTTATGTCGATGTACTAGCTTAATTCTTATTTGTTGTCGCAACTAAACATATAACTAATAGGTTTCAAGTGTTAGATTTGCTTAGGCTTCGAATTTGAGTATTGGAGACTTGCACCTTTTACCCTTTTTTTTCTCTGCACAAAATCACATCAGCAGCCCCTTTAGTCTGATCTTGAAGATGTAAGCTTTGAAATTCAGGATTTGAGTAGATTAGAGATAGCCAATTTTCTGTTTTTAGTAAGCTGTTGGTTTGGTGCTTATTAGGTAACTCAACAAATGAGCTAGAACTTGGCCCTTTGAAGTTGAAATGCACCTAGTTCATAGCTCTATAGTTCGTCTTATGCATATCTCGAATTGTTGATGTCTGTGAGTTAAATGTTTCTGTGTTGGTTCTGTTTATTTTTGCTTATCAATCACTCAATGGTGAACTGCTCTTGAGTGAGCTTATTGTTCCTGCAAAAAGCTGTTAAGCTGCAAAAAAAGATAATAAACAGAAAAGCGCCGGCAGTGAGTATCAAACCCCAGACCACCTACAACACACAAACACAGAACCACCCCTCTTTACCATCTGATCTTTTGACTCTTATTGTTTATACTTCCTTTGGATTTTTACCTAATAAAAGAAAAAAAATAGAATAAGTGCCAACTGTGGGATTCGAACCCTTGACCAAACAACAGCACTAGAC
The DNA here is from genome assembly GCA_025667525.1 of Glebionis coronaria. Classification (NCBI taxonomy): domain Eukaryota; kingdom Viridiplantae; phylum Streptophyta; class Magnoliopsida; order Asterales; family Asteraceae; genus Glebionis; species Glebionis coronaria. The sequence continues at coordinate 555,617,725 of CM046879.1, forward strand.
GCAGCAGGCCTCTCTGCAACCATCTGCTCTTCTTAACCTTCTTGTTTAAAACTCCCTTTTACTTTCTTTTATACCTTTTTTATTTTCTTTTTAGTTTTTTTATATATAAAACTTGTAGCTTACTCAAAGCTTTTCGAGCTTATTGGATAAGCTTCTTAGTCCAGCTTATTTTTCTTAGATTTTTCATTCACTTAGGTACTTGTCATGATTTTTTGGGATTTTTATAAGTTAGCCTAATATTTTTAAATCATTTAATTAGTTTTAATCTTAATTAATTCATAAGAAAATATTTAAAAGTAAAAGAAAATGTAATTCTTCTTTCTAAAATTTTCTTTTGTCATTTAGGACGTAGGTAAAATAAATTTGCTTTTATATAGTTTAAATTTCATAATTTTCTTGTTATTATTTATTTTCTAAGATTATTCTCATTTTAAAATTTAAAAAAGTCATAAAAAATAGAAAAAAGTTTAGAAAAAGTTTCAATTTTTTTTTGTTTTTAAATAGTATAAACTAGGTTTGAAAATAATAAAGTTTGAATTTTGTCCTTTTCTTAGTTAATTCATTTTTTTAGGATTTTTAAATAACTTTAAATATTAATATAAAATAATTTACGCACTTTCAAATTTTTTAGTTTATATTTTATTTTTAATTAGAATTTTTAGGACTTTTTAATAATTTTTAATTATTTTTAAGGTGAAGTTTTTCGTTGGGTCGCGTTTTTACGTTCGTACGTTCGCGCGCTTTCGTCCATTTTGAGTGTAATTCGTCTCCATTTTCCTTTCTTTCTTTCTTCCCAAAAACGTAATCACTCGATTTAATAACGTCTATATTTTTTGGCTAAACACCATACCTCCTTGAGAACGAACTCAACGACGAGTATTCGCGTTTTTCACAAAACGTGATACTTAATACTTACCCGCTTTTGTCGCTTTGTTTTTCCTAAAATAAAGTGTACAAAAATATCACATCACAAATGGCGCCGCTGCCGGGGAGGTGTGTTTAGCCATACTTATTTATCGTGTTTGTTTGAGTGTTTATGTTTTTATCGTAAATAGTTCTTTTAATTTTTCTATACTATTAGTCATACAAATAAATAGTGTTAAATTAAACTCTATTAACACCAAATCGTTTTCTCGTTTTTATTGTGAATAATATATTGTATTTACGTATCACAATTAATACACAATAATTATCAAAATACGCGAGAAATCGCACCTCAATAGTTGAGCATTCCGGTCACTGTTGTTGTATCGATTTCAAACAAAAATCAAAGGGCAAAATAGATAAATACTCTTAAAAGATTTGATCTTAATTGATACAAACTATAAGGTGGGTATAAGGCGGGTGTTATAAAATACACCCTAAAGAAAAAGGCTTTTAAGTGCTTCGCGCCGCCTCATTTCTCCGCTTGCTTGTGCGTATCGATTTAGTGACTATTAATTAGGGGTTTGCCAACTCAAGTATTATTAATCTATTTTTGTGAGTTTTAGTTATTGAACCTCGAAACGTTTTGGCGTTCCGCCAACGTTTCAAAGTCGACGAGGGTTTTTACTTCAGGTAATTACCTTCATTCTCTTTGGATTCATTAATCGAGACATTTGATTAGTGGATAATTTTTGTAGATTAATTTCTATGTAATACACCAAAATTCCAAAAAAAATTGAAAAACCAAAAACACAAAAAAATAATCTTCTACTTTCCCTCTATTTTCATAATTCTTTTCTCAGCCCCTCTTATTTTAATTCTTTATGGATTTTTACGACGATTGTGTAGGGTGTGGGAGATCGTTGAATGGTTTTCAATCATGTCAATGGTGTTCATGCGAGCGGTGCGGAATGGACCTCCGCAATGCACAACTTGGACATTGGCCATCTTGTAATACGGTCAATTCGTACTTCACCTCGAATGAAATTATCTCCCCCTATTGCATATATTGCGGTATCACTTACCATTGGCACACTTCGTGTCCAATTCAATATCTGAATGCTCACAACTACGAACCAAGTTACGATTATGACGATGGGGAGTGTTACTCACACGACGAACCGGATTTTATTCAAAATCTGAGTTGCGATAATTGTGGTGGGCCTCACGATACGTTCTCTTGCGAACCGACTACTTATAACGAGCCTTATTTTTTCGATAATTTTGAGGACCCACCACACAATCTCGAACATCAAAATTCTAACGAGGGGCAAAACTCTTTTGTCGCTTTCTTACTAGAAAATCGAGAAGATTTTTTGCAAGATGTGAGAGACGTTTTTCGTAGTATGAGGGAAGAGAGAGAAATGGAAGAACAACGAGAGAAAGCGTTAAATACTTACGACTCTACATCTCTTGTAATTCCATATGATTACTGCAACGATGACGATAACGGCCATTTCAATCTCGACCCTCATCATGAGACCGCTACTCTTATACCTACTTCAGAAACTGATGCCTCTCTAAATATGGGGGAGACGAATCTTAGCATTAATCCTCATGATGAGTTTCCTATCCCAATCTAAAGTGAGCCTACGGTTATCTCCGTAGATGAGTTAAGTAATTTTGCGCTTGAATAATTTTTCCACGAAGATTCTAATGAGACAAATTACGATAGCGAGTGTAAGTCGATTTCTCAAGATGATGTCTCTCCTAATGACACTTCGGGGAGAGAATCAACGAATTTCTCGAACCCACTTTTCGATGAAGAAGATTTTTTCGCTAGTGATGACGAGTCACTAATCGACGAAGACGTTCAAACTAATGATTTTAAAATATTTTCGAACCCTTCTTTTGAATTTGATGACGCGTACATTGTTGGTGACGTAAATCCTCTCCTTAGTAAGACGTTCGAGGACATCGAGAGCGAGGATTCCAAGGATCCTAAACTCGATGAGCCGGATTGGCTAGTCACCCTCCCGAAGTCTCATGACGTTGAGATTTCTCCTTCTACTCTTGATATTCTCATTCTCGAGGGGTTCACCGATAGACCGCGTCTCGATGTGAATTAGGGTTTTAGTGAGGCTTTCGACTTCGATCCGGGGGGAGACTTTGGAAATCTTAATTTGCATAATTTACCTTTGTTCCAAAGTTACCATACCCACCCCCTCGGATTTAATGATGAAACGTACTTTAAGTACGTTGTAAGGAGTTTTCCTTACAAGACGTATCCTCCAACTTTGCCTTTATCATTTTCCAATAAATGTGAGGATACGATCTTCGATCCCGGTATAAAGGCTTTGCCTTTATTTTCGGTTCATTTTGGGCCTTGATTACATGTAAGTCCCACTAAAAATGACCAACCATGAAAATCCCTAAATGATCACATTTAAAGGGATCGAGTCGAGCTCATGACTCGGTAATCAAAACCGAGGTGCCTCGTGGGGGAGATCCTATGCTTATCCATGTACATATTATCGTTTTCTAATGTGGTTAATGTGAGGGGATTTGTGCCCTTCCAACTCGTTGTCACGTGGTTGTTTGTGAATGTGTTATCTAGATCATCATTATCGCCACGATTGAAGAATCTCGTGTTCATTTACGTGAGCCTCGATCGTTTGCTTGAAGAGTTTTTCACGAATCCATGACATATCCTTTATTGTTCTAACAACTATCTTTTAGCATAATTCATGAATGGATTTAGATATATTGTTGATCACCGTTTCCATGCTAGATCCTAAGCATTTGACTCTTCGTCTCTAGTATGGGGGTGCTCTACCTTAGACTCTAAACATTGAGGACAATGTTTAATTTTAGTATGGGGGGTGAATAGATACTTCCCTTGCTACACCCTCACGTCCTCCAACTTTCATCATTTTGTGTTGTTTTGTTGCAAATAAGGCTAATAATGGCCCTTTTTTTTTTTTTTTAGTTTTCATAAGTGTTTCTAAGACACGAATGTATATTTTCCGATGGGTATAATAAGAGTTAATTTTTGACTTGATGGGCATTTGGAGCCCTTTACATTCCTTAACCCGCTTGAATCAAGTTTTGCTAGACTTTTATATAGGGAACTTTAAAACGCGAAAGTCTTAGCTCATACGGGTTAAGAACAAGAACTTTTCGCAAGTTCCTATAATTGATCCTAGAATGTCACTTATCAAGGGAACTTTAAAATGCATTCTATAAACTTGAAAAGGTCAAAGAAAGTGCAAGATCCTATAGGTGACTTGAAAACCCAAAACATCGATTTAATATAGTCTTAATGAAGCTAATCCAAATTTGGCTAAATTTTGACTTGCATGGCTAAGTATTCACGAGTCTCTTTAATTAGAGGTGTTTAAATAGTGAAGAGAGAGAAGTGATAGAGTTAGACAAGTGATCATGCTAAACGTAGAACATGAAAATGTTCGTTAAAAAAAACTCATATGTTTTTAATTATGGATTTTTCTCCCATTAGATCAATGCATTAGGAATAAATTAATTGATAAGTAAGGTTGTACGATTTGAAAGTGATGACGTATAGTCTCCAGCCGGGTCATGAACCCGGCCCACGGGTACTACACGCATCCGGCTCATTACTGATGGGTGGGATTAATGTCATTTAAGCTTATGGGCTTACATGAAAAGTAACCGCACACATGTGTGCAGCCCACGGCCCGGCATGGCCAGTACAGGGTTAGACAGAATCATACTCTTACTATGATTAGGATTTTTCCCAAAGAAGAGGATATTCACTCACCATAATTAAAAGATAACAATCAATCTAATTCTGGTAATTATCATTTCCTTGGGGCCGAAGCATCGGTGACAACCCATTAGGGTTTCACTGCCTATATAAGGAACCCTCAAGGGTTCCACAAAGGTATTACATTCTACATACTCACAACTCATCCGATTATTAAACCCTAACCGATTACTTACTCTCACGCCGGAGCTTATTCGTGGGATACATTCCCACGGTAAGTCTAACGCGTGCTGTTTTAGTGTACAGGATCCCAACCAGATATTTCACTTGGTGCAGGAGCCGGAGTCCAGCCAACCCGAATTAAGCCTAATTCGGGTCTAGCAAGGATCAACCAACTTTTGTATCAACAAGTTGGCGCCATCCGTGGGACCAATACACTAAGCTAGAGCAAATATCATCTCGATCTCTCTCAATGACGAAAGGACATCCGTAAGGAAACCTCAGGAACACAAATCCTGCGAATCGGAAGTCCACATGGGACGGGATACTCATTCCCACTCAGTCCCCCGGTAACCAAACAGGTGGACCGAATAACCGGAGCGTTTTTCAGTCCATGGGTGTAGTAGGTACGTACTCTATCACCCCACCACCAACCTCAACCTTGGACAACCCTAATCCAGGGAGCGCGCCTAAGCCCCCTAATAAGGAGCCGCGCAGGCCATCAACCGAGGAAGAAGTGGAGGTCGAGCCACTTAGTGAGGAAGATCTCACTCGAGTTATCACGCAGAACTTCGAGAGGATCGTCCCAGGAATCGCATCCAGAATGAACCTAGGGAGGAACCTCCAATCTAGGCTCAACTTTGGCAGTGCCGGACCCGGCACCTCTCCTCAGACTCAAAGGAAGCGAAGGGCACGACCCCAGGAACGAAACCTCTTTGAGGAAACCCCCCAACCTAGGAATGTGTTCGAACGCATAGGGGATCGCATTATGCAGGAAATACTACAATCCCGTGAGGAGGGAGAGAGGTCCGACGATTCGGCCGAACGACCAGATCTGGAGCTAACCAGAACTAATCGCCGCACAAGCGTGTGGGACGGGATGAATACCGGGAAGAAGGCTCCTAGCTCTTCTCACAAGAGCGATCCTCAGCCAAAAATGGGGGACCACCCCCTTCTCCCGGTCCATCAGGAGAGGATTCGAATGACCATCCACCCAAGCGTCGCCGACCCAGGCGTACTCCTCCACCGCCACCAGACAATGAAGAGTACTACGGCGGCCCCTATTATCACGAGGCGGAAGTAGAAGATCTCTCCCGCCCATGGTGTGATCCTAATCTCACCCGTCCATGGGTTGATCCCAGGGAAGATCCTTTTACCCTCCGCATACGGAATTACTCCGAGGATACAAAGCGTCGCATGCCGGCGTGCGTCAAGACTTATGATGGGTCTGGTGATCCGGATGATCACCTAAAGATATTTGACACGCAGGCGAAAATTGAACGATAGCCCATGCCCATATGGTGCCAGATGTTCAATTCAACCTTGATCGGCAATGCTCGCGATTGGTTTGAGGGACTTCCTCCCCGAAGCATTGATAGCTTCACTGAACTGCGTACTACGTTCAAGAACAATTATACTCAGCGAAAGAAGTATAATAGGGACCCGGTCTCGTTGGCAACCGTCAAGCAACGGCCTGGGGAATCTACTGAGGCCTTCACCGAACGCTTCAATGACGAGTGCACACGCATAAAGACAATGCCGGAACTTCTAAAAATTTCCGATTATGTGCACGCCATAACAGACAGGGAATTAATCAGACTTCTTAATGACAAGCGACCGGAGAAGTATGACGACCTTATGGAAAGGGTCAGGAACTTCATAGAGGGGGAAACCTCGGTAGCCGCGGCCTACCCTTCAAAAGGAAACAGCTATCGATCGAACGACCAGTCCAGGAGACAGTTGGGTGGTCAAAACAACCAGGGCAGTGGGAGGAGCTTGGACTACAAGAGAAAAAACAAAGGAGGGTGGTCGGAGGACAAATTTACCCCTCTAAAGATGTCCTACCGGGAGATCTTGCTGACAGAAGGGGCCAACTTCCTGAGACCTCCCCTAATGACGACTCTGGTGGATCGTCGTCAAGGAAATCGCTTTTGCGAATTCCACAACGACAAGGGCCACGACACGGAGGAATGTATCCAGCTCAAGAAGCACATTGAGTCACTGATCAAAGCAGGCAAACTCAAACATTTGGTCAAGGATTGGAAGTACGGAAAGGACAACAAGAAGTATGACAAGAAGGATCCCCAAAAGGACAAACCTTCGACTCTATACATGATGCAATCCAGGCAGCACCGCACAAGGCAGAAAATTAGTCAAAAATTTTCACGCGGCAGAGAAATCTCATTCCCTCCCATCACGGCAAGTGACGTAGCCGATGCACCTCTCACGATTGAGATAAGCATTGGAACACACAATGTCCGCCGTATGTATGTGGATGGAGGGTCATCGGCAGAAGTACTATACGAAGACTGTTTCGTACAGTTACAACCAGAAATAAGAAGCCAATTAATACCGGCCACGTCGCCGCTCATCGACTTTAGTGGAGACACCATCTGGCCAATTGGACAGCTGCGCCTGCTTGTAACCATTAGGAATGAAGAGCATTCCACCACGGCGTGGATGAACTTTATGGTGATACGCTCACACTCTCCATACAATGGGATCATAGGCAGACCAGGTATCCTGGCCATACGGGCAGTACCCTCCACAGCCCACGAAATGATTAAATTCCCTATGGAAGGAGGAATTGTTACTATCTATAACACAATCATACCAGCATCCGAATGTCATGCCGTGACAACACCAGTTCCACCTGTTCCCCCCAAGGATGGATCACCACCTCCCAACTGGAAGGTGGCAATCCATCCTGATACCCGGAACAAGAGGTATCCATAGGAGGAACACTCTCGGATAGCGGCAAGAGGGCCATGTGCTCTCTCCTAAAAGCAAACTTAGATGTATTCGCATGGGAGCCCAAGCATATGACGGGCGTACCGCGTGCGATAGTAGAACATAAACTCTAAATCCGCCAGGGATATCCTCCCGTTAAGCAAAAGAAGAGCGGTCAGGCACCAGAACGCAGCCAAGTAATATTGGATGAAGTACGTAAATTGGTGGATGCAGGTATTATGCGCGAGGTATACTACCACGAGTGGTTATCCAAGCCGGTCATGGTCAAGAAGCATGATGGAAGCTGGCGTATGTGCGTGGACTTCACAGATCTGAACAAAGCCTGTTCGCAGGACTGCTATCCGTTACCGAAGATTGATTGGAAGGTGTAAACCCTATGTGGATATCCCTTTAAGTGATTCTTAGACGCATACAAAGGATACCACCAGATCTAGATGGCGAAAGAGGACGCAGAGAAGACGGCGTTCCATACTAGTCAAGGCGTATAGTGTTATACAAAAATGCCATTTGGACTAAAGAACGCCAGGGCAACATATCAGCGGCTTGTTGACAAAGCCTTCGACTCACAGATAGGCCGCAATCTTGAGGTCTATGTTGATGATTTAGTCATCAAAAGTCATACGGAGGATGCACTTCTCCATGACGTCCAAGAGACGTTTGACACATTGAGGAGGATTAATATGAAACTGAATCCAAAGAAATGCACGTTTAGGGCAACGGAAAGGATGTTCCTTGGATATATGATTGATCCAAACGACATCACGCCTTGTCCGGAAAAGACGGATGCGGTAATACAGTTACCATCTCCCCAGACGCGAAAAGAAGTACAATCACTAAATGGGAAGCTGGCCAGGCTAAACAGATTCTTGTCGAAATCCGCGGAGAAGTCACTCCCCATATTCAAAACACTCAAGAAGTGTATCAAGAAGGGAGATTTCTGGTGGAAAAAGGAAGCGGAGGAAGCTTTTGGTCAGCTTAAGAAAAATCCTTGCAGCTCTTCCCATGCTAGTGGCACCCCGACCTAAGGAGGAGCTCATCATGTATCTGTCGGCCACACTAATAACTCAAATTTTAGTTAGAAAATTTGTTCGTTGAAATCGGTCTAATCGAATTGACTCTTGTTTTAAGTGCGACTCAGTCGTCTTTTGGTGGAAACAAATAGTTTGGTCGTTGTAGTAAAGTAAATGTGCAAGACTTAAAAGTAAATGACAGTAATTGAAACTAAAACTAATTAAAACGTAAATAATGCAATATTAAAACTTTTAAAAGTAAATTAATTAAATGACAAAAATTAAAGCTTGAAGAAAAATTAATTTTACAATGTAATAAAAATGTAAACTTGAAATTTAAAATAAAGAAAAACGATTAAAATAACATTAAAGTAAAATGGCGGAAAAATAAGCTTTAAAAATTAAACTAAAAATTACTAGAAAAACACTTGGTAAAAACAGAGATTTCGGGAAGCGTGAAAAATTTGAAAACTTAAAACAATGCAAACTTAAAAATAAAACTAAGACAAAAAATTAAAACAAAACCAACTCTATCGGAATCCTCCGATCGGAATAACGATCGGAATGTTGCTTACCATCGGAATGTTGTCACGACAAAGCCGTCGGAATAACAACTCACCTATCGGAATGTAATAAAAACTAAAGCATCGGAATATCTAAAAACAAATCCATCGGAATACTGCATCGGAATATGGCTACAAAAAATTTGGCAGCATTCCGTCGCAATACAACCTTAAGCCCCGTCACAATCCACGATCACAATGAGCGATCGGAATCTTGATCGGAATAAGGGGGAGTATCGCAATACTGATCGCAATGTAGAAACCCTTGTGGTTTTTGCGATCGTAACAAGCTGTCGGAATCCAAATCCCTTTTCAGTTGGAATGAAATTCGTAATAAGAAAACCAAATAAGTACTTAGACAATAAGCAAATAACAAAAACTAAATCAAGGCAATAATAAGACGAACAAAATAAGCTACAAATTTAAAGACTTTTTCAAAACACAAAATAAGCAAACAAAATAAGCAAACTTTAAAAAGATAAAACTCTTAAGAAAACTTTAAATCAAATAAGCTAAATACAAAATAAGCCAATAAGATTGTCAAACTTATAGCTTATTTCGTTTAAAAGCCTAGATAGAAATAAAAAGATAAACTTTTTAATCAAATAAGCAATAAGATTAAGCAAAAGAATGCTTAATCCGAATTAATAATCAAAATCAAAAGCAAGAAAAGTAGAATAAGACGGATAATAAAAAGCTTGATTAAAGGAAAACAAAGATTCAACAACAAAATCAAAAGACTTACTTGGAATTGAAGGCAAGAAATTTAAGGTGCAAAACAAGGTAATTAAATTGACAATTAAGTAAATGACATCAAAATAAATGTGCAAGTAATGAAAATGGTGGAAGACTAGTTTGTCAAAATAGCAAACACCTCCTAATGTGTCATTAGGAGGGTATTTATAGTGATTAGGGAGGTAAGCATGTGTTGCTTCTTTCTTTCTTTTCTCGACTTCTCGTCTTCTAAGTTCTTCGACTTTTTCGACTTTGTCTCGGGATTAATTAAACTCGTCTTATAATATCTTCACTTATTTAGACTTGAGTTCTTCGGCTTTATTAAACTTCCGTCTTTAGACTTTTCTTCGATAAATCTTCAGAATAGGCCTTGGACTTCCGTTCTTTTTGCACTCTTGATCTTTTGACTTCGTCTTTTGTCTTTTTCTTCGATAAAAGCCCGTGAAAGCCCGTCTTTTCTTCCCTTTTCATATTTTGATCCTAAATCACAACAAAAACACAAACCACGCATAATTCCGACATTTATGACATAAAATGCACGTTTTGGCTTGGTTATTATTATAATTAAGTGGTAAAAGGATAAGTGTTTTCACACTTATTAAATCCCCTACACTTGACCATTGCAATGTCCTCATGCAATGCATTAATTAAAAAGCAAGTTTTACATTTTCCATCACAATCAATCCACATTCGCCTTTATTAAAGAGACAAAATATTTAAAGGAAGAAAACAAGTAAAAAGATCAAAAACTTACCTTAGGGTTTTGGAATGTCATGAATGTTCATCATCCTCAAGTTTCACGTTCCCCAAACCAAGCTTAAAAACGAGATCATTGTCATTATAAGTTAGCAAACTAACACAAACCCATGTGGGCCAATTATTTACTTAGACTCCCTTATTCCTAGGTGTATCTCGTATATTTTATTGTTGTCTTGAATGATCACGAGGATGCATTGTTGACTTATTTCGGTAGTTATTTAGGCTAAAAATAAAGTAGGACGATTTAATCAATAGTTAGCTAAAGGACAAAATCTTTTAAAACTGCTTCTTGGGACCTCATAAAGTTCATATCTTGGCATAACTCGCTTCACGATTAGAGACCTTTTTCGGACCGATATTTGGCATCGACTTCATACTTCAAATCTTGAGAGACGTTCATGAAATAATGGTCTTCTCTTCATAATAGGAATTTCTTCACTTGTACTTTTTGAGAGATTCTTCAAATTTGGACCACGACTTCTTCATTTTTCTCCAATATTTATTTGGGATTTTGATATACAACGATCCGCCTCCTTTTAGGACTTGGATATATTTATCCTCATATGTTGTTAGGGCCTTTTCAGATAGACTTCTCCATGATCTTTAGGGGAGTATTTGCTTTTCGTCGTGTGTCTCGATCCTTCATATTGATTTTTGATAAATGATTCTTCACATCACTTGGGATTTTAGCAACAAAATGTAGCCCTCATGTCTTGTTAGGACCTTTTCGGCCTCGCCAATCTTCGCATCCCGCTTCAATAAGTAATTCCTTGGCTATGAACTCTAATTAATACCGAGCAACTTTTAAACGATCTTGGGCTAGAAGCTAAGTAACTTTTCAAATCGTACAACCTTATTTATTGCAATTAAATTTATTAACAAGTGATGGGAGAAAAAGCTTATAATCAACTCACATAAATTCATGAAAGAATAACAAACTTATAATTGACTCTAACATCTCTCGTTCTACACAATTTAAAATCTCAAGGAATGAGACTCGTGGATGCTTAGCCAATTAAATCAAAGTTTTGGGTTTTCAAGTCGTTTATAGGATCTTGCAACTTCTTAGACTCTTTCAAGTTTAGAATTCGCATTTTAAAGTTCCCTTGATGAACGACTTTCTAGGATCAATTATAGGAACTTGCGAAAAGTTATTGTTCTTAACCCGTAAGAGTTAAGACTTTCGCGTTTTAAAGCTCCCTATATAAAAGCCTAGCAAAACTTGACTTAAACACGTTAAGGATACTAGCTAGAGTAAACTTAGATAAGTAAACTCGGGTTGAGTCAAAAGATTCACAATGTTTGAAAATTAAAACCACTTTATTAAAAATTTATTCTAGCAAAGAAAGAAAATAACTATACAAAGGTAAAACTATTAGGCCAAAATAGATAAAAAATTTTGAAAAATGTCGAAAAATCAATTTTTCGGTTAAAATAAGGACAAATACATGGAAAAGGCCACTTAACTTCGATAGAAGGCCCCCTACACTTAATATAAACATTGTCCTCAATGTTTAGGCATGTGGGAGTAAACTCTCCTACACTTATGACATTGTGCACGTTGTTTAAATCTTGCTAAGGAAGAGAGAACTAAAGTGATTCCTATTTCAATATTGAAAAATATAAAATAGTGAATCAAAAGAGTTTAGGATAGAACCGGGAAGACGAGAACACGGGATCATGGTTCGTCAAAAGTCATCAAGAATGGATCTTTGAAAGCTCGAATCCCTACACATGATAAGAAAGAAAACATCAAACACATACTAGGGTATCCCCCTACACTTATTATAAAAACAGAGAAAAAGGATAGATACTGCGGGTTGCCTCCCGAGAAGCGCTTGTTTTTGTTCACCGAGTCGTGAGCCTGACTCGACCTTGATTATCATAGGAAGAAGCTTGAAATATATCCACCGGGATCAAATACATGGTTTTCATCCATCAAGTAGCACAAGCTTAAGGCGAACAAGGCAACCCAAAGAAGAGTAGGCGAGGTTACCTTAAACAAAGATTGAGCACGGTGGTAGACAGTATGATGCAGCACAAGCATATCTCCATAGTTTCTAAAAATCTTTCCTTTTATTTCATCAGATGGATACTGAGATGGCTTAAAAATGGCAATACCGGGATCGAACACCTTTTCCTTTAGGGGAAAATAACACTCGGGCTCAGTAGACCTTGAAGAACATCCGCTCATAAATCGCACAATCTCATCCTCAGAAGGTGGATAGAGGGGTGTCAAGACATAAGTACTGCGGATATCGGTGTCTTCCGGCTTCTTCTCCTTTGAAACGGGTTTCTTCATATCCAAAGGAGGATAAAGACCATAATCATCAAAGTCCAAAGGAGGAGAATCACTCTTATTGGGGAAGTAAGTGTTGAGAAAAGTAGCAAAATCTTCCTCAAATGAGTAGTCATCCAAAGTAGGATCAAGCATTGTTGGTGGAGGATCTTCATCACAACTAGGTGCAAGGTCAACATGTGAAGAATCACTCGAAAGAGTATCGACATCGTCAAAATCAAAATCATCATATGTTGGCATGTCTTTATACTTAGAAGAAAAATCATCAGAATCATCCATGTCAGAACTAGAATCATCATCATAGTCATCATAAATTGGAGGAGATTCATGAATTGGTGGGGGATCTAAATTGGAGAGAGAATCATCCACATCATCTTTGAAAAGTGGATTGTCATAGCAAGTATCGAAAAGAGGATTGTTGTAGACGACAAAATCATCAAGCACATTAATCATATTTGCTAATTCTCTTCCATTGGTTGTGGGTGTGATATTCCCCATTTTAAAAACTTGTGCCTCATTCCCGACCCTTAAGATTAACTCACCTTCGGCAACATCGACTAAGGCTTTTCCGGTTCTCAAGAATGGTCGACCAAGTATTACGGAATACGAGGGTCCATTCCATAATCAACAACAACAAAGTCGACCGGAAAAGTGAAGGTGCCAACTTTAATAAACACATCTTCGACAATACCAACAGGGTAAGCGAGAGTGCGATTTGCAAGCTCAAGAGTCATCTTTGTTGGTGTAAGATCGGGTATTGATAACTTTTTCCAAACACTTAAAGGCATCATATTAATACTTGCCCCGAGATCAGCTAAGGCAACAAATTCTTATGTTTTGTTAAAAATGCAAGGCTGTTGATCCCAAACTTAGATCGATTTAGCTTTATGTATACGAGATTAGATCAAGTAATACACTTAGAGAAACCTTTGTATATGTATATGACAATCTAAGTGTTATGCGGAATTAACACTTAAACAAGAACACACAAGATATAAACAAACTTTCACTTTGATTAATGATATCAAACTTGCTTACAATGAAAGTAGTTTACTTATGAAAACTTATATCGAACATTAACCTAAAGGTCTTCTTTTATAGACATAAGAAGCCTTGTACAATAATCTACGTATCAACTATCCTAGGTAAAGATAAATATAGAAAATACATTGTTGTTCCTATCTTTACTAGAAGTAATCTAGAATACAATATACGCGTAGAGTATATCCTTCCATCAGTGCTTGTCTTCAATGTATCAACGCTTGACTTTGTCTTGTCAACGCTTGAGCTGTCAGCATTTGTATTACTCCTGTCAACGCTTGTTTTACTCTTGTCAGCGCTCAAGTAGACTGGCTATAATTTATTCCCAACAATCCTCCCCTAAACTTGATATCTACTCTAGTGATCAAGTTTCTGAATAAACATTAAGAACTAGGAGGAATCTTAAAAACCTTCTCATATTGGTAATAAATAAATCTGATCAAGTCTTTTGCCACGTCACTTGAATAATCAATTTCCAGCTGAGTGTTCTTCATCTTCTCCAAGACTTCCTTGGACATGAAGTACTGACCATCCACAAGTAGATACTCAACAAACATTGTAGAACTCAAATAATAAACACCAGCAGCTGAATACAATCTCCATTGAAGACCACTGAGATCATCTTTAAGATCCTTCCAAATAGCAGGATCTTCATCAATTGGTCCACACATTCTCTTGAATGTTGACCATACTTTTATTCCATTGACTGAAGTTGGTGCTTCAGTCATATACATGGCTTCTAATAACCTCTATAGGTCTACCAAGTCTTCTCTGTCAAAACATGCAAACAAAGATATAAGGGTGGTAAAAGTGTGAACCTCTTTTCCATAGCTGCCAATCTTCCAAAACCCACATTCATCTTCTTCATAGCTTATAATTGGGTTTTTGGAATCAAGTGGTAACACTTGTACCATATCTGAAGCTTCTAATGGTGAGAGCTTGAGGCTCTTTCTTATGACAGCTTCACTTGAATGTAATGGATCCATATCTTTAGGAAACTCAAGAGAAAATCCCTTTTTCACTGGTCTAGGAACAAACATTGCCTTCTTGAGCTCCGTTTCCTCTGCAAGTTCTTCTTTTCTTTCATCAGAAAGAAGTCTTAGAGTGTTCTCTTCCTGCACTCTAACCCAAATGGGATAAGCTCTACATTCCAACTCATCAAATGTCAACCCAGTCAATTTCTTATAAGTCCATCCTGTTCCATGACATCTGAGCAGCATAAAGTACAACTCCTTTCTATCCCTTTTCAAATTTGAGAGAACATTGCTTGCTTTGTGTTTCAGTATGACCTTGCAATCCTTTTGTACTCTAAGAAGAATCTCCAAACCCCATATCTGATCTGAAATGGTCAAATGTGGATTCTCTATACACCTTTCTTCCCAAGCATGGTACATCTGAACCACCTCTGGCATATCAAAATCAACCTGCAATTTCAACTCATTCAATTTCTCCTTGGCCAGCTCATCACCATACTCAAGTCTTTCTGGTTGTTCTATGATCATAACACTTGAGTCTGAACTAGCTTCATCACTCCCTTCTTGCTCTTCTGAAGTGACAACAAAAGGGGATTCACCCACCTGCTTTCTTTCTTGTTCCACAATTTGTGCAGCCAACCTTCTATCAAATTCAACTTGTGCTGCATTCTTTGGAACAACTTCTTCTACCATAATACCCTTACCCTTATCTAATGGATCAACTGTTGGTAAGGTAGATGGTAATACCTGTGAAGAAACCTCCTTGATGATGGATGATGACTGGAATACATCAACCTCATTTGCAGGTCTGTCAACGCCCAATTCTGCTTTGTCAGCACCCAAAATACTCATGTCAGCGTTCAAATTCTCCTTGTCAACGCTCAAATTTCCTGCCTCAGCGCCTTTCGCAATTTCCTCCAACATGGCTATAAATGATAAATTTAAGTTTGTAGGAGAGACTAGAGACGTATCAAAACCTGTCTGTTTCTTCAAACTTGTTAGGGCCTCAGCAACATCCAAATATTGACCATCATGAGAGCCCTTATCACTCACATTTATTTTTTCATCCTCCCCTTTGGAAGATTCCTCCATCCCTCTCCTTGTACTAGCAGTCTCCAAAATAACAATCATCTCCCTCAATTGCTTGAGTTCAAGGCCTTGTGTGCTGACAACTTGTACCAAGTCTGCATTTTGCTTTTTCAAGCTCATGTAGACAGCTGTCAATTCCAGTAGGGTCATTGGTTCCAATCTGCCCTCTTCTAAAATGGGTATTTGACCTCCCAAGTTAGATTCATTGGGCATGGATGAGGTCTTAATAATGTTAGGACTGTCTTAGCCAGCTTCTAAGCCAGAACCAATAGTCCCAGCCTCATCCATAACACCAACCACACTTGTGGTGGTGGTTCTCTCTGCTACATGGCTAGGACCACTAGAGGAGAACACTCCAGTAGTCCTTTGGCGTTTTTGTAACCTATATTGTGTTGGGGGAGAAGAAGATGTGGATTGGGTGGATGTGGGTTGGTTAAGGGGTGTTTGGGTCTGTGAAGGTTGTGTGTCAACGTTTGAAATAGGCACATCAACGCCAACATTTAACGTGTCAGCGTCGAAGGGTACTTGGTCAATTTGCATATGTTGTGGTGAAGGTAATGGTTCAGGTATTGGGTCAATTTGGGGTTGGGGGTCTGGTTGGGGTTGAGCTGCGTCAATGACAGCAAGCATAGCTGGGGTTAGGGGTAGGTCACGATGTGGGGGTGAGTTCATCTTAATAAAAATTGCTTTCTTTTGCACAGGGATCTCATAAAAATCATTATGATCCCTTGTGCAGTATCCTTGGATATCAAAAACGATTTGTAAAAATCTGGGATAAGCTAAAGTCATTTTGTTCCCTTTATTTTTACACATGCCCTCACAAATCATTTTGGAATAATTAAACTTTTGCCCAGTAGCAATGCACACAATAGCACTTGCAATAGATCTATTGATCTCATTGTGTGCAGTGCACTTGGGACTCAAACATTGTAGGAGGACATGTATTAGGTACTTCCAGGCTGGGGGAAACTCCTGTTTATGATATTTATTTAAAGTTCCTTGAGCAGGAAAAGGATAACCCAAAGCCCGTAGTCCTTGTTCTATTTCACTAATGGGAAGGGTGGTTATACCATCAGCATCATAAAGATGCAAAGCTTGGCGTACCAAAGCTTCAGTAACCACCCAAGTTCTCCCATGAACAATAGAAGATAATGTAGTCACTCTATTAACTGTTGAGGAACTGACATTGTTCCAAAACTGTTTAATATGTGTGACAAGAATGAGTGGTGCATGAGAAAGAGCATACCTAAAAGGAGATGCGTTCAAATACGCCACCATTTGTATGTATTGGGGAAACAGAGTATCATCAGCTTCAAGATACGCGACCATGTTGTATTGACTTCTGAACCCCAATTCCAAATCTGACGGTTTAAACTTTGGTGCCATTGTTGAAAGCTGTGAAAATGATTGATAAATATGAAGTTGAGAAGAGAAAATTGTGTTAGACAAGAATAATAGGTACCCTGTTTAAAAATAGGAGCCAAATATATAGGAGAAGAAAATGCATGTGATTGGCCCAAAAATAGGCAAGTATTTTCAAAATGTAATCATGAAAATATTGAAAAAGGATAAGTTTATCTCATGCATTAAATGAAAGTTATCAGCTCCCAAAATTACGGCCTAAAAATATGTCAAAAAGTAACAACTGGGTAGGTCCCATTGAGTGTCAACGGTAAAAAATAACCTATCAACACCCAACGGCTATATTCTTGTCAACGTTTGCCATAGCCATGTCAGCGTCTAAATTGGTCACAACAACGCTTGGAAAAAAACTTGTCAGCGTCCAAAAATAAAAATGTTTAAAAATGAAAAATGACCTTAACAAAGTAATTTATCCTAGAGAAGATAACCAAAAAGTTGATAATTATTATAGGGCGGCAAGCACTGTCCAGTTATGCACACTTGCTTATGCAAGATATACATAACAGTCCTCTAGTGTCCCTTGCTAACCAAAACTCTTAACAACTAAGTTACCTTATAAAATTACTTGTTACTCCCAGGTAAAACCCATGACAAAATCATTCCCAAGTCTCCCAATAGACCACAACCAATTCTAGGCCAAAAATGTCTTGGCAACATGCATAGTATATCAACTTTGCATGCTATAGTGCCTCATGATTTAGTAAAACTAACTCATACTCACCTGTGGACACAATCTAGAATTGTGATAAGAGTATCATATGGATACCCAAACATCCTAAAGGTTCCTAAAACCTCCCCTTAAACTATGATACATATGTTGCTAATAATATGCATGAACATAAAAAAAATTTATGTCAAGATAGGAATTAAAAATTCCAACCATCATCCATAAATAAAAACATGTCCAAATGCTTCTCCAATGATCCATAAGCAGCTCTGTATCCATTGGTATACTGCTAACACCACCTGCACATTTAGATTGAAAACCACAAAACTAACATTGTTGCTGACAACGCCCCGATAACACATGACAGCGTTGAGGGAAGCTTTGTCAGCGTTAGACAAATATATTGCTGACAACGTCACAAAAATACTTATCAGCATTCAAGCAACCTTTGTCAGTGTCAAAAAAATATAGTGGAAAATCTAAATCCTCAAAAAGATCAATAACAATGCATTATCCTGTACATCCTTTTACAGAAAGACTCCAAAACACATATTATGTGAGATTGATCATCCCAATACTTGTTACCAAGTATTGAAACCTCCCAGCATCAAAAGGTTTAGTTAGTAAATCTGACACATTCTCTTCTGTGTCAACCCTATCTGGATGTATTAAACCTTTTTCAAAACAATCTCTTATAAAATGGTGTCTAATTTCTATGTGTTTAGTTTTAGAATGATGTACAGGATTCTTAATAATGCATAAAGTGCTGTTATTGTCAACAAATATCTTGGTATGCATGAAATTATACCCATAGTCCAACAGCTGGTTCTGAATCCACAAAACTTGTTCACAACAAGCAGCTGGAGCCACATACTCAGCTTCAGTTGTAGAATTAGCCACCACTGTTTGTTTCTTGCATTGCCAAGATATTAATCTGCTCCCAAGAAACTGACATCCACCAGTTGTGGATTTTCTATCAAACTTATCACCTCCATAGTCACTGTCTGAATATGCGATCAGCTCCAATGGTGAATCCTTTGGGTACCACAAACCAAGACTAGGATAGCATCTTAGGTACCTAAAGATCCTATTGACAGCATAAAGGTGACATTCTTTGGGAGTCACTTGATGGCGTGCACAAGCACACACAACAAACATGATGTCAGGTCTAAAGGCTATGAGATACATCAATGAACCAATCACCGATCTATAGTGTCTGACATCAACATCCTTTCCATCTCCAATCTTTCCCCAAGGGTGTTCTCTATCCATAAGAGTAGTAGCCCTCTTTTCATGTGGAGAAAAGCCAAACTTCTTCAAGATCTCTGCCACATATTTATCTTGAGAGATGAAGATACCATCTTCTTTCTACTGAACTTGTAAACCAAGAAAGAAGTTCATCTCCCACATAACACTCATCTTGAATTTGTCTGTCATCAGCTTAGAGAAATCCCCATTCATCTTTGGATCAGTAGACCCAAAAATGATGTCATCAACATAGACCTGAACAAGCAACACATCCTTACCTTTCTTCTTTGTAAATAGTGTCTGATCTATGGTGCCCCTCTTGAAGCCATTGTCCACTAAATAAGTAGACAAAGTACCATACCATGCTCTTGGGGCTTGATGAAGTCCATACATAGCCTTCTTGACTCTATACACCTTGTTTGGATTCTCTGGATCCTCAAAACCAGAAGGTTGCATCACATATACTTCCTCAAAAATTGTTCCATAGAGGAAGGCACTCTTGACATCCAGATGATAGACAGTGAAGCCCATGCAGGATGCATAGGCTAGAAAGATCCTGATAGCTTCAATCCTTGCAACTGGTGCAAAGACCTCCTCATAGTCTATCCCCTCCTCTTGTGTATATCCCTGAGCCACTAATCTTGCCTTGTTTCTGACTATAATGCCTCTTTCATCTCTCTTGTTTCTTAGAACCCATCTTGTCCCTATAGGTCTGACATATCTGGGACAATCAACCAGCTCCCAAACATCCTGAATTACAAATTGGTAAAGCTCATCCTACATTGCTTCCACCCAACTTGGTTCTTTGAGAGCATCAAATATCTTCTTGGGTTCTTGTTGTGACAGAAAACAGGCAAACAAACATGCTTGTACAAGAGGGGTATCAACCATCTTGTGTATATTGGGAATAAACCCACCAAGACCTTGATGAGATCTTCTAGTCTGAACAGGAGTCATAATATCACCAATGATTTGAGAAGTGGGGTGATTCTTCATAGTAGAAGTGAGAACTCCTCCTTCAAACAGTCTGGTGTCTTCAATCTCATTCTCCAAGTTGCCAATATCTTCTTCTTCAGACTCTCTTTCATCATCATGAGGATGAACCTCTTCATATAAATTGGAAGGTTCACCTTGTTCAAAAGTGGAAGAGAAAAGATGTGTAGAAGTGTTGTCAACGCCTGAACCTTGGTTGTCAGCGGATGGGCTAACAACGCTTGAACTGTTGTTGTCGACGTCTGAGCCATCAACGTCTGAGTTGGTCTTGTCAGTGCTAGATTTGCCTTTGTCAGCGCCTGAAGGACCATGCATGTTGTTATCTGGTGGTACTTGGGGACCACCATTATCTTTTCCAGCAGCAGCAGCTGCAGCAAAAGCATCTGTCCATATGGGGATTGTAACATATTCTTGTATAGGAGATGACTTTTCTGCTTGTGATCCAACCTTTTCATGAACCTGTGTACCTAAAACATCAACAACTTGTTCTTCTACAACATTTGAAGTTACCTTCACAATGTCTGGATTAGTGACAGGCATATAATTTAAAGTCCTAGATAAAGGTTCCAAGTCAAACAACCAATTTGGACCACTTTCAGGATCACTAGGTTTATTCTCTAAAAACCTTACATGTACTCTTTCAAGTATACGTTTTTCCTTTTTAAGATAAACCCTATATCCCTTGCTCTGCACTGAATACCCCATGAAGTAGCCTTCATCACCTTTTGCACTAAATTTACCTAAGGCATCACTAGTATCTAAAACTACTACATGACAACCAAAAGGTCTGAGAAAACCAATATTAGGTTTTCTTCCCTAAAGTAACTCATAAGGTGTTTTGTTCTGTATTTTGTTAACCAATGCTCTATTTTGAACATAGCAAGCTGTATTACCAGCCTCAGCCCAAAAGGCTATTGGGAAATGAGCCTCAGCCAACATGGTTCTGGCTGCTTCAATTAGGGTTCTATTCTTCCTTTCTGTAACCCCATTTTGCTGAGGGGTTCTGGCAAAACTAAATTGCCTAGTAATTCCTTTCTTGGCACAAAATTCATCTAAAACTTTATTCCTAAATTCATCACCATTATCACTCCTAAGCATTTTAACTTCATTGCCTGTTTTCTTCTCAATCTGAGTGATAAAATCAATTAAAGTGTCAGCTGTGTCACTCTTCATAGCTAAAAAGAAAGTCCAAGTAAACCTCGAAAAGTCATCTATGATGACAAAGCAATAGGACTTACCATTCAAACTTTCTATATTGGTTGGACCAAAGAGGTCCATATGAAGCAAATGAAGAGGTCTAGTACTAGAGTGCACCTGTTTGGACTTGAATGAGACCTTGTGTTGCTTGCCTTTAAGACATGCAACACAAGAGTGGTCATTGTGGAAGGCCTTTTCAGGCAAACCATCAACCAAGCCAAGTCTCACAAGCCTGTTTATATTCTTAAAATTTATGTGCCCTAGTCTCCTGTGCCATAAATTACTCTCATCTACTGAAGCTTTAGCATAAAAACATGACATATTGCTGTTCATTCTAATCCCATTCAGATTCACATTATATATGTCTTTGATAGGTGTGTAAACACCCATCTTTTCTACCACTTAATTACAATAATAACCGGACCAAAACGTGTATTTTATGTCTTTTATGTCGGAATTATGCGTGGTTTGTGTTTTTGTTGTGATTTAGGACGAAAAGGTGAAAAGTGGAGAAAACACGGGAATTCACGGGCATTTACGGACTTTTATTGAAGAAAAGGATGAAAGACGAAGTCAAGAAGTCAAAAGTGGATAAAGAACGGAAGTCCAAGACCAATTCTGAAGATTTATCGAAGAAAAAGTCAAAAGACGAAAGTTTACTTAAAGCCGAGGAACTCAAGTCTTATTTATCGAAGAATTAAAAGACGAGTCCAAAGAAATCCCGAGCCAAAAGTCATCACATTCCAAGATTAACAAAAAAAAGATTAAGAAGGAAGGACTTGATGGTGCAATTAACAAGAAAGGAAGGAGAGAGGAAGCTTCCCCTAACCACTCCCTAATCCCCTATATATAGTCATTAGCTAATTACTTTTCATTTTGTTGACTAATCGTGACAATTAGTTCTTCCATGGTTGGTGGCTTGACAAACCATTCTTCCACTTTATTTTATGCACATTTAATTACTTGCACATTTAAATACATGTTTTGCACCTTTAATTACCTTTAATTTCAAGTAAGTGTTTCTTTTTAATTACTTGCACCTTTACTTTATCTTGTTCATCTTCTTCTACCTTTCTTTGATCTTTGATTTACACGCGTTGATTTTTATCTTGTTGATTCGTTTAAAGGTTAGATTTTTATGCTTTTGATTGTTTTAAACCATTTGTTTTCATAGCTTATTTGATTTATTTTCAAGTTTATATAGTTTTTACACAAGTTATTTTTATATAAAAAGTTGTTTTTCTTAAAAGTTTATCTTTTTAATATTTTAAAAGTTGTTAACTTTCAGTTTTATAGATTATTTTTACACGATTTACCTTAAGGATTTAGTCTAGTGCTTATTAGAACAATAGCTTATTTACTTAGCTTAATTTCCATCCAAGTCTCCGTATTCCGATCTTGACGATCGGAAAAGGGTTTTACTTTCCGATCGTGAGGACTTTGGTATTCCGATTGGGTGATTTTTGGGTATTCCGATTGGGTTAGAGTGACAGCTTTCCGATTGGTACTCATTTCCACATTCCGATTGAGGTGGTGTTTGGACATTCCGATCAGGGTAAGAGTGACACTTTCCGATCTAAGGTTCCGATCAGCATTCCGACCATAGTTCATTCGAGCATTCCGATCAAAGGTATTCGTCATTCCGATCTGAGGTTTGTTGGATATTCCGATCAGGGTGTAAGGTTATATTCCGATCAAGGTAAGCAGCAACATTCCGATTGGGTGATTTTTGGGTATTCCGATCTGGAAGGGGTGACAGCATTCCGATTGGGACCTCACTACACATTCCGATTGGGGTGATCGGAATATATTCCGATTGGGGGGTATTTTTCTCTTATTTTGACTTGTTTAATTTTTAGCTTAAGTTTTTAATACTTGTCTTATTTTAATTTCCGTCACGCCTTCATTTTTAGTCATTTTAATTAATTTACTTTCCGTCACGTCTTTAAATATCGCACACTTTCTTTTTGATTAGATTTAGATTTATATACTTGCCCTTTACTTTAACGACATTTACTTTTAAGTCTTTGCACATTTAAATTTAAAACCAACCAAAAATATTTGTTTCCACCAAAATAAAACTGAGTCACATAGAAAACCTAGATCAATTCGATTAGAACAACACAACGAACATATAATTTTTATACGGGCGAAAAACCTTGTATCAAATGGCGCCGCTGCCGGCTCTTTTCGTTAAGATCAATAGTTTTCTGTGAGAGACACGTTGCTTTTTGGGATCCGTTCACTTGTGAACGTTATTTTTCTTGCATAAAAAATTCATAAAAACCATAAAAATTAAAAAATTCATAAAAATCATAAAAATTAAAAATATCAAAAATCCAAAAAGATTTTATCTTTCTTGTGTATATATATTGTCTTTGTGTTTGGTTTTGTTTTCTTTTGCATTTTCAGGTGTATGCGTACTAGATCTTCTAATTATCAAGAGCCCGAGCCTCAAGAAGATTTAGATATGGCAGGTGTTAACAACAACATTCCACCGAACCTGAATAATAACAATAACAACAATGTTCTTCCACAGCCCGATCTTTGGACCATGGAAGAACTTTGTCAACCAACAATGTTTGGACGAGGAGGACCGATTGCGCCGATGCAAATCAACGCTCCTGAGTTTTCGTTGAAGCACCACATGATTCAGCAAGTACAAACAAACCCATTTAGAGGATTGCCTGATGATGATGCCAACAAACACCTCGACAAGTTCATTACTATCACCCAGAGCATGAAGTTGGCTGGTGCCACAATGGATGAACTTCGCCTACAACTCTTTCCACATACTCTATTACATCATGCCGAGAAATGGTTTGATCGTCTCCCGAAGAATTCTATTCATACTTGGGATGACATGACTCAACGCTTTTTGTCGCGCTACTTTCCACCATCCATGGTCACAAGCCTTCGCAATCAAATCAGCGGCTTCATGCAAGACCCTGATGAATCTCTTTTTGATGCTTGGGAGAGATATAATGTCTTGATCGATCGATGTCCAAACCACAACATGCTTCCGGTCACCTTGATCGATACTTTCTACAACGGATTGACTTTTCGAGATATACGATCAATGCAGCCGCCGGTGGCACATTCATGAAAAGGAGACCCGAGGAGTGTAGAGAGTTAATTGAGAACATGACTACTCACCACAAGAACTGGGATTCCTCTGCATCTTCTAGGAACAACCCGAGAGTCAATGTTTCCTCAACCTCAGCAAACCCTGAGATGACCGAACTCACCCGCATGATGACTGAAATGAGCAAAAGTATTACGCTTCTCGCTTCAAACCAACAACAACAACAAGTTAAAGCGGTTGCTAATCCTTGTGAAACATGTGGCGGTCCTCACTCATACACCGATTGTCCTTCGACACAAGGAAATCCGGAAAATGTGTATGCAGCTTATGGTAATTATTCACCGGAAAATTACCAAGCTCGACCTCAAGGGGATAGAAATCTGCTGAGCTACCGTTCCAACAACTACCTTTCACCCGGTTTTTCTCCTCAAAACCAAAACCCCGCCAACAACTACACTAGAAGCAACCAAATCCCACCAAGAGCTTCTAATCCTTATCACCCACCCACCCAACAAACTCCACCCAGTAATCCGGATGTTGAGGCCATCATGAGAACCCAAGGTGAGCAAATCAAGAATCTGCAGAGCCAAATTATCAATCTTAAAGGGGATATCACAAAGCAAGGAAATGAGATAAGATCCGAGCTTCGAAATGATATTCAATCCTCCTTCAACAATCAAACCAATGATTTGAAGAATATGCTCGCTAGTTTCTTGCCAGCCGCTCAACCTTCTACTTCGAGTTCTCTACCTTCAAACACCGTCACTAATCTGCGAGCCAATGTGAGTGCTATTACTACTCGTAGTGGAGTCACCATTGTAGGACCACCAATCCCACCCCCATCATCTACACCTCCTCCACCACCATGTATCCCTACTCCTCCTACACCTAGCATTAGTGCACCATTACCGTCTCCGCCTCGACGTGATGAAGTTCCCACGAATGATCCTTCAACATCTCAACTTTTACCTACTACACCTGCACCCTCAACACCCAAACCTAATATCCCTTATCCTTCTCGCTTGGGCAAGAACAAAATGCTAAACAAGGAGGACGCTCAAGTGACTAGCTATATCAAGATGATTTCTCAAATGAACTTCAACATTAGCTTTCTTGAGGCACTTGTCCACATGCCCAAATTTGTTAAAGCATTTAAGGAATTGCTTAATAAGAAGGAGAAGCTGATTGAACTCGCCAACACACGCTTAAATGAAAACTGCTCTGCAGTTATTCTTAAAGAACTTCCGGAAAAACTTGGAGATCCCGGTCGTTTTGTGTTGCCTTGCGTGTTCAACAAAACTGAAGAATTTACTGCCCTTGCTGATCTCGGGGCTAGTATTAATTTGATGCCTTTGAGTGTTTGGAAAACACTATCATTGCCCGACCTCACTCCAACAAAGATGACTCTTGAACTTGCAAATCGCACTCTCGCTTACCCTGTTGGTATAGCCGAAGACGTGTTCATTAAAGTTGGCACATTTACTTTCCCGGTCGATTTTGTCGTAGTTGATTATGAAATGGACCCTCGTATTCCTTTAATACTTGGTCGGCCATTCTTGAGAACCGGACGTGCTTTAGTAGATGTGGCCGAAGGTGAGTTAATCTTACGAGTCGGGGATGATGCAAAAGTTTTCAAAATGGGGAAGCTTACTAGTTTAACTTTTGGAGGACGAGAATCAGTGAATATGATAAATGTGCTCGATGACTTTACCGTCTACGATAATCCTTTATTCGCGTCTTCCACTGATAATCCACTCTTTGAAGATAATGTGGATGGTTCTCTCCCTACTTTGGACGCTTCTCCCATTTATGATGCGCCACCGGTCTTCGATGCTTATGATGATGATTCTAGCTCAGATTCGGATGATTTTGATGATTGTACTTCTGAGTATCCCGAGCTGCCCACATTCGACGATTTTGATGAGGCTGATACTCTCTCGAGCGATTCTTCACATGATGAAGATCCTCCGCCATTACTCGATCCTACTTTGGACGATTATTCATTTGAGGAAGATTTCTCTGAATTTCTCAACACATACTTCCCTCATGAGAGTGATGCTCCTCCTTTTGACTTTGAAGATTATCGCCTTGATCCTACTTTGGATTTGAAGAGCATTTTGTCTAAGGAGAAGAAACCGGTCGACACCGAAATCCGTTGCACGTATGATTTGACACCTCTTTGTCCCACTTCTGAGGACGAGGTTGTGCTTCTTTGCGGATCTTCTTCACACTCGGCTGAGCCGGAGTGCTATTTTCCCCTGAAGGAAAAGGTGTTCGATCCCGGTATTGAAGTCTTTAAGCCATCTCAGTATCCACCTGATGAAATAAAAGGAAAAATCTTTGGAAATCTTGAAGACATGCTTGCACCACTTCATCCTTGCTTCTACTGTGCTCCATCACTGCTTAAGGGAACCCTGCCATTTCTCTTTTGGCTTGCCTTGTTCGCCTTAAGCTCGTGCTTATTGATGGATGAAAACTATGTCTTTGATCTTGGTGGATATGTCTTATGCTTCTTCCGTTAATGATCAAGGTCGAGTCAGGCTAATGACTCGGTTAACAAAAATTCAGCGCTTCTTGGGAGGCAACCCATGCATCTATCTTTTCTCTTTCTTTATCATAAGTGTAGGGGGACCCTTTGGATTGCTATTTCCTCTCCTCACTTCTTAATCAGGGATTCGAGCTTCAATGATCCACTCTTGATGATTCTTGACGACCCGTGATTCCATGTTCTACTTCTTCCCGGTTCTATCCTAAACTCTTTTCGATTCACTATTTTATATTTTCTCAATATGAAAATAGGAATCTCTTTAGTTGTCTTTTCTTTAGCAAGATTTAAACAACGTGCACAATGTCCTAAGTGTAGGGGATTTTACTCCCACATGCTTAAACATTGAGGACAATGTTTATCTTAAGTGTAGGGGGGACTTCTATCGAAGTTAAGTGGCCTTTTCCTTGTTTTTGTCCTCATTTTAACCGGAAAATCAATTTTTCGACATTTTTCAAAATTTTGGATCTATTTTGGCCTATTAGTTTTTCCCTTTGTATAGTTATTTTCTTTCCTCATTAGAATAAATGTTTAATAAGTGGTTTTAATTTTCAAACATTGTGAATCTTTTGACTCAATCCGAGTTTCCTCTAGCTAGTATCCTTAACATGTTTAAGTCAAGTTTTGCTAGGCTTTTATATAGGGAGCTATAAAACGCGAAAGTCTTAACTCTCACGGGTTAAGAACAAGAACTTTTCGCAAGTTCCTATAATTGATCCTAGAGAGTCGTTTATCAAGGGAACTTTAAGATGCGATTTCTAAACTTGAAAGAGTCTAAGAATTTGCAAGATCCTATAGGCGACTCGAAAACCCAAAATTTTGATTTAATAGGCTAAGTATCCACGAGTCTCATTACTTGAGATTTTAAACTGTGGAGAACGAGAGATGATAGAGCCAATTATAAGTCGGTATTCTTTCGTGGATTTATGTGAGTTAATTATAAGCCTATTCTCCCATCGCTTGCTAATAAATTTATCTGCTAATAAATAAGGTTGTACGATTTGAAAAGTTACTTAGCTTCTAGCCCCAGATCGTTTAAAAGTTGCTCGGTAATGACGAGAGTTCATAGCCAAGGCATAACTTATGAAGCGGGGCGCGAAGATTGGCGAGTCCGAAAAGGCCCTAACAAGGCATGAGGGCTATGTTTTGTTGCTAAAGATCCTAAAGTGAGGTGAAGAATCATTTATCGAAAATCAATATGAAGGATCGAGACACACGACGAAAAGAAAAAACTCCCAAAAAGTCATGGAGAAGTGTATCCGAAAAGACCCTAACAAGGTATGAGGATAAATAGATCCAAGTCAATAAAGGAGGCGGATCGTTGTATATCAAAATCCAAAATAAAGATTAGAGAAAAATGAAGAAGTCGTGGTCCATATATGAAGAATCTCTCAAAAATTCCAAGTGAAGAAATTCCAATTATGAAGAGAAGACCATTATTTCATGAACGTCTCTCAAGATTTGAAGTATGAAGTCGCTGCCAAATATCGGCCCGAGAAAGGTCTCAAATCGCGAACCAAGTTATGCCAAGATATGAACTTTCTGATATCCCGAGAAGCAGTTTTAAAAGATTTGGTCCTTTAGCTAACTATTGATTAAATCGTGCACTTTATTTTCAGACTAAATAATTATCTAAATAAGTCGAACAATGCATCCTCGTGATCATTCAAGACAAATAATAAAATATAAGAGATACCCATAGGAATAAGGGAGTCTAAGTAAATAATTGGCCCACATGAGTTCGTGTTAGTTTACTAACTTATAATAACAATGATCTCGTTTTTAAGCTTGGTTTGGAGAAAGTGAAAAGTTGAGGATGATGATTATTCATGACATTTTCAAAACCCAAGGTATGCTTTTAATTTCTCTGCTTTGCATTTTTATAATTTTCTATCTCTTTAATAAAGGCCAATGTGGATTGATTATGATGAAAAGTGTAAACATGCTTTGTAACTAATGCATTGCATGAGGACATTGCAATGGTAAAGTGTAGGGGATTTGATAGGTGTGTAAACACCCATTTTTTCTACCACTTAATTACAATAATAACCGGACCAAAACGTGTATTTTATGTCTTTTATGTCGGAATTATGCGTGGTTTGTGTTTTTGTTGTGATTTAGGACGAAAAGGTGAAAAGTGGAGAAAACACGGGAATTCACGGGCATTTACGGACTTTTATAGAAGAAAAGGATGAAAGAGAAGTCAAGAAGTCAAAAGTGGATAAAGAACGGAAGTCCAAGACCAATTCTGAAGATTTATCGAAGAAAAAGTCAAAAGACGAAAGTTTACTTAAAGCCGAGGAACTCAAGTCTTATTTATCGAAGAATTAAAAGACGAGTCCAAAGAAATCCCGAGCCAAAAGTCATCACATTCCAATATTAACAAAAAAAAGATTAAGAAGGAAGGACTTGATGGTGCAATTAACAAGAAAGGAAGGAGAGAGGAAGCTTCCCCTAACCACTCCCTAATCCCCTATATATAGTCATTAGCTAATTACTTTTCATTTTGTTGACTAATCGTGACAATTAGTTCTTCCATGGTTGGTGGCTTGACAAACCATTCTTCCACTTTATTTTATGCACATTTAATTACTTGCACATTTAAATACATGTTTTGCACCTTTAATTACCTTTAATTTCAAGTAAGTGTTTCTTTTTAATTACTTGCACCTTTACTTTATCTTGTTCATCTTCTTCTACCTTTCTTTGATCTTTGATTTACACGCGTTGATTTTTATCTTGTTGATTCGTTTAAAGGTTAGATTTTTATGCTTTTGATTGTTTTAAACCATTTGTTTTCATAGCTTATTTGATTTATTTTCAAGTTTATATAGTTTTTACACAAGTTATTTTTATATAAAAAGTTGTTTTTCTTAAAAGTTTATCTTTTTAATATTTTAAAAGTTGTTAACTTTCAGTTTTATAGCTTATTTTTACACGATTTACCTTAAGGATTTAGTCTAGTGCTTATTAGAACAATAGCTTATTTACTTAGCTTAATTTCCATCCAAGTCTCCGTATTCCGATCTTGACGATCGGAAAAGGGTTTTACTTTCCGATCGT
This sequence comes from Glebionis coronaria, assembly GCA_025667525.1. Lineage (NCBI taxonomy): Eukaryota > Viridiplantae > Streptophyta > Magnoliopsida > Asterales > Asteraceae > Glebionis > Glebionis coronaria. The sequence continues at coordinate 555,647,994 of CM046879.1, forward strand.
GAGGACTTTGGTATTCCAATTGGGTGATTTTTGGGTATTCCGATTGGGTTAGAGTGACAGCTTTCCGATTGGTACTCATTTCCACATTCCGATTGAGGTGGTGTTTGGACATTCCGATCAGGGTAAGAGTGACACTTTCCGATCTAAGGTTCCGATCAGCATTCCGACCATAGTTCATTCGAGCATTCCGATCAAAGGTATTCGTCATTCCGATCTGAGGTTTGTTGGATATTCCGATCAGGGTGTAAGGTTATATTCCGATCAAGGTAAGCAGCAACATTCCGATTGGGTGATTTTTGGGTATTCCGATCTGGAAGGGGTGACAGCATTCCGATTGGGACCTCACTACACATTCCGATTGGGGTGATCGGAATATATTCCGATTGGGGGGTATTTTTCTCTTATTTTGACATGTTTAATTTTTAGCTTAAGTTTTTAATACTTGTCTTATTTTAATTTCCGTCACGCCTTCATTTTTAGTCATTTTAATTAATTTACTTTCCGTCACGTCTTTAAATATCGCACACTTTCTTTTTGATTAGATTTAGATTTATATACTTGCCCTTTACTTTAACGACATTTACTTTTAAGTCTTTGCACATTTAAATTTAAAACCAACCAAAAATATTTGTTTCCACCAAAATAAAACTGAGTCACATAGAAAACCTAGATCAATTCGATTAGAACAACACAACGAACATATAATTTTTATACGGGCGAAAAACCTTGTATCAGTCTTTATGTCTACGTGTTCTATAGTCAATATATTTCTCATCAGGAATCTTATAATCCTTGCTTAACACCAAACATTCAGTATCAGTAAACAGAACTTTATTTTTGTTATCACAAACTTGTGATACACTAAAAAGATTGAAATCAAGTTCCTTTACCAAAAATACGTTCTCAAAATGCAAATTCTTGGTGAGAAGGGTTCCTTTGCTTGTGATAGTACCATATCCGCCTCCAAAGTAAACCTTATCACCATTCTTAATGGGAGTGAAGTTAGTTAGATAATCTTCCTTCCCTGTCATGTGCCTTGAGCATCCACTTTCCCAATATCCATAATCATTGATCTGTTTTTGAATGCCCTGCACATAAAGAAAACAAGTTAGTTTTCTTTGGGAACCCAAGCCTTAGAAGACTTGGATTCATCTGGTTGTTCAATAAGAACAGACTTAGTTCTCATAACAACCTCATTTTCATCATTCTTTAGATGAAATACCCAGTTAACCCAAATAGGTTTTGTAATGACCTTTGAAATGTAATTAAATCTGTTGCAGGTCATTGAAATCCCATTGTCATTAGGGTTTTGATCTTTCTTTGGTCTCCATGTCAAGGTTGAAGAAGCTTTAGACCCCTTACCCTGTGGTTGCAAATATTTAGGTCTGATCACGTTTCTGTCAGCGTTGGATTTGGTCTTGTCAACGCTGAAATTTCCCTTGTCAGCGTTGAACCTAGGGTTTGCTACAGAAACCCATTGCCTATTAGACCAAGTATTTGTCTTTTGAAATGGTCTTTGTCCATGAGTGTTAGACCCTCTAGTGAAGTATGGGGCAGGTCTAACAACTTGTGGACTTTACTGCACACAAGGTTTGGGTCTGACAACGTTTGACTTTCTAACAATGTTGACTTTGGGAGCGTTGACACACTTATATGCTAAATGTGAAAAGCTACCACAGGTGTAACAGTATTTTCTAGACACAACCCTAGGTCTAAAAGAGAAGAAGCCTGTTCCATCATTGCTAACTTGGCTCTTAGGTGACCTAGTATTCCTATACATCTCTGCATACTTAATGCTAGGTTTTCTAACAGTGTTTGAGCCAAGGTCAACAGCTTTACCAGTGATTGGATTTGTAACCTTAATGGGAGTTGACTCATTAGGACTTTCACATAGCAATCCACCCTTAACAAATAAGGTAGGGTTAGCTATCTTCCATTCATTTAAGTCAGTCAACTTTTGTTGATACTCTTCAACTGGGGTGACAACTCTTGGTGAAGGAATGAATTCCTCCTCTTGGAGTTCTGGCAAACCCGTCCAAGATAGGTCCTTTTGTTGGACACCATAGAAGTCACCAGCTGGTGGTGGAACCACAGAGTAGTCTTGCATCCCAATCCCAGTCATGTCCTTAGGATCTCTTTGTTTACTCACACATTCTCCTAGGGTTTGGGTGGCCTTGTCAAATCTTTGGATTTTAAGGCCAACATTATCTTTATTCTTACAGGCCTCATCTAACTTAGCCTGTAACTCATCATTAACCCTTTCCATGATACTCCTAATATCATTACTAGCATTCAACTCATGTTTTAGGATATTTATTTTATCTTTTAAGTCAAATTCCATTTTCTTGTATTCAGAAACTGTCTTCTCAGTTTGAGTGAGAGATAGTTGGTAATTAGACAGTTTGCATCTTTCAGTGCTCATATCATTTAATAATCTTAACACCTCTTTGTTAAGTCTCTCAGTATTAAACCTACAACCTATACTACAGAAAGCATCATCGTATACCTCATTATCAGATGAAGAGGAGGAGTGTGCCATGAGAGCATATTGAACATGCTCTTCTTTTTCAATTTCAGCAACCAAAGCTTTATCCTCTTCTACATCTTTAGCCAAGTAGCTCCAATCCCATCCCATACCATCAATTCTTTAAAATGCAACCATGGCCTTAGGAACCTGAGCTTTAACAATTTGACTTGAGGGTTTACCAGCATCAGATCTTCTTGGAGATCTGCATTCCCTCATGAAGTGCCCCATACGATGACAGTTGTAGCATTCAACTTTGGATTTATCAAATCCAGCTGTGTCCTTTGCATTGAAGGTCATCTTCTTCTTAAACATTCTATTCCACCTGTTTGCTCTTATACTAGCAAGAGCCATGTTCCACTTGATATCCATCTCTTCCAAGTGCTCATCACTCATCTGCTCAAGGTCCTCATATGTAATCACTGAACCATTGGGCAAAGAAGCAATATAAGCACACACAGTATCCAGATCCAAACCAGCAAGTTTAACTCTTGGTGAGTCACTTTTGAATGTGTCAGCGTCTGAAAAGGAGACGTTGACAGGACATGTTCCAGCGTTGACACATGATGATCCAGTAACTGGATGCATGTAGGAGTCCTTCTGATTGAATTGACCTTCACTATGAGAAAAGAAGGCCATGTTACTGTTGGTGGACTTGCTTCCATGCTCCAAAAGAGTTTCATCTTCCAACAGCCTTAGTTTGTTGTAGATATCATCAAACGTGGAACTTTTGTGAGTATTATTGGCAAGAATAGATCTTGCCTCAATTTTCCACGCCTCACCAAGACTTTTAAGAAAAGTGGCATTAATGTCAACATCACCAAGTTGTGTCCCCATGAAGGACAATTTGCTTGTAATATCAAGCAATCTGCTTCTCACACTACTAAGCTTTTCATTAGGTTGAGCCTTGAAGACAACATAATCATGCATGAGTTGCTTCTTCTTCTCTTCCTTAGTATCTTCATTGCCACCATATGCAACTTCAAGAGCTGCCCAAAGGTCCTTAGCAGATTCATAACCTCTATATTTATGCTGGTTCTCTTGTCCCAAAGAGAGTTTCAGAATATTTAGGGTTTTCATATCAACCCTTTTCTTTGCTATGTCTTCAGCAGACATAGCTCTACCATCATCAGGTTTTTCCTTCTTATCTGCTTCTGAACATCCAGCAACAGCTGTTCTTGCAGCAATGGCATTAGCAATCTTTTGAGCTTTATTGAATGTGTTTCCATATTCAATAATCTCCCAGAGTGTGTAGTCATAGATCCCCAGGTATTGTTCAAAGTTGAATTTCCACAATTCAAAGTTGGTTGCATCAAGCATGGGAATATTGATGTTTGGCAAAGGTGAGGTAGAAGAGGTTATTTCTGGATTTGACATGATGTTGTTTGGGTTTTGAGAAAATTAGGGTTTTAGTGATATTAGGGATCTTGTGTTCTTTAAGATCAAAAGTTCCTCAACAAGCTCTGATACCACTTGTTGATCCCAAACTTAGATCGATTTAGCTTTATGTATACGAGATTAGATCAAGTAATACACTTATAGAAACCTTTGTATATGTATATGACAATCTAAGTGTTATGCGGAATTAACACTTAAACAAGAACACACAAGATATAAACAAACTTTCACTTTGATTAATGATATCAAACTTGCTTACAATGAAAGTAGTTTATGTATGAAAAATTATATCGAACATTAACCTAAAGGTCTTCTTTTATAGACATAAGAAGCCTTGTACAATAATCTACGTATCAACTATCCTAGGTAAAGATAAATATAGAAAATACATTGTTGTTCCTATCTTTACTAGAAGTAATCTAGAATACAATAAACGCGTAGAGTATATCCTTCCATCAGTGCTTGTCTTCAATGTATCAACGCTTGACTTTGTCTTGTCAACGCTTGAGCTGTCAGCGTTTGTATTACTCCTGTCAACGCTTGTTTTACTCTTGTCAGCGCTCAAGTAGACTGGCTATAATTTATTCCCAACAAAGGCAACACAAAACGACCGGGATCTCCAAGTTTTTCCGGAAGTTCCTTAAGAATGACTGAAAAACAGTTTTCATTTAAGCGTGTGTTGACAAACTCAGCCATCTTTTCCTTCTTGTTAAGCAATTCCTTGAATGCTTTGACGAACTTTGGCATTTGGACAAGTGCTTCAACGAGGCTAATGTTGAAATTCATTTGAGAGATCATCTTCATAAAAGAAGAGATTTGAGCATCCTCTTTAGTAAGCAATTTGCTCTTGTCTAACCGAGAAGGATATGGGATGTTGGGTTTATAGGTAGAAGGTGGGGTTGGTGAAGGGTTCTTCTTGGGTACTTCTTTATTAAGAGGTGGAGTCGATAATGGAGAACAAATACTAGGTGTGGGAGTAGGAGGGATAAATGGTGGTGGAGGAGGTGTAGATGGAGTAACTGGGGGAGGGAGAGATGGTCCTACTAAGGTTGCTCCACTGCGTGTAGTAATAGCACTCACATTCGCTCTCGGGTTGGTGACGGTATTTGAAGGAAGAGAGCCCGAAGTAGAGGGTTGAGTACTTGGAAAGAAACTAGCCATCATATTCTTCAAATCATTCGTTTGATTGCTGAAGGAGGTTTGCATCTCATGTCGAAGCTCGGTTCTAATATCATTCCCTTGCTTAGTGATATCTCCCTTCAAATTGATGATTTGGCTTTGTAGATTCTTGATTTGCTCACCTTGGGTCTTCATGAAAGCTTCAACATCTTGATTAATGGGTGGGGCTTGTTGAGCGGGTGGGTGATAAGGATTAAAAGCTCGAGGTGGGTTTGTGTTGCTTCTATTGTAGTTTTTGGGGTTGTGGTTTTGAGGAGAAAAACCGGGTGAAAGAAAGTTGTTAGAACGGTAACTTAGCAAGTTACGATCACCTTGAAGTCGAGCTTGATGGTTTTCCGTTGAATAGTTACCATGAGCCGCATACACGTTTTCCGGATTGTCATGAGTAGAAAGACAATCAGTGTATGAATTAGGACCCCCGCAAATCTCACAACAAGTTGCAACAGCTTTTACTTGTTGTTGTTGATTTGTAGCCAAAAGTTGCATATTCTTGCTCATTTCGACCATTGCGCGGGTCAATTGGGTGATATCGGGGTTTGAAGAAGTAGAAGACACATTGACTCTCGGGTTATTCCTTGAAGATGCGGATGAATCCCAATTTTCGTGATAAGTAGTCATGTTCTTGATAAGCTCTCTACACTCCTCAGGTCTTCTTTTCATAAATGTGCCACCGGCGGCTGCATTAATCGTATCATGATACGAAAAGTTAAACCGTTGTAGAAAGTATCAGTTAAGGTGATGGGGATCATGTTGTGGTTTGGACATCGATCGATCAAAACATTATAGCGTTCCCAAGCATCAAAAAGTGATTCATCAGGTTCTTGTGTAAATCCACTGATTTGATTCCGAAGGCTCGTGACCATGGATGGTGGAAAGTAGCGCGAAAAAAAACGTTGAGTCACCACATCCCAAATATGAATTGAATTCTTCGGAAGACGATCAAACCATTTTTCGGCATGGTGGGATAAGGTGTGTGGAAATAGGTGAAGGCAAAGGAAATCCATAGTAACACCGGGCAACTTCATGCTTTGAGTAACGGTAATGAACTTGTCGAGGTGGTTGTTGGCATCATCATCCGGTAATCCGTGAAATGGACAAGTGTTTTGAACTTGTTGGATCATGTGATGCTTCAACGAAAACTCTGGAGCCGTGATTTGCATCAGCGCAATCGGTCCTCCGCGTCCATTCATCGTAGGTTGACACAAATCCTCCATCGTTCGAAGGTCGGGTGATGGAACATTGTTGTTGTTATTATTGTTGAGGTGCGGTGGGTTATTGTTGTGTTGGGAATAAAATTAGCTAAGTCACTTGAACGCTGACAAGAGGAAATTAGACGCTGACAAGAGTAAACGAGGCGCTGACAAATGAGACGCTGATAAGAATTATCAAGGCGTTGACAAAAAGAATCTTAATGACAAAGACAAGGACTAAATCTGCCAATGATGAATTCTTCAAGCTGGTGGACAAAATATGAAGATAAGAATTCAGAATATATTCTTAATGTTTAAAAAGATTTAGTCAATAAGTTATGTTTATCTTATGTCTTTTCCTAAAATAGTTGATCTTATCTTTTTGTACAAGGCTCCTTAAACCTATAAAAGGAGGCCTTAGGGTTAGACATAAGACACATCTTTTTCACACACCTCTTCCACATATCTCATAACACTTTCATTGTAATCATTCATTGATATTATTAATCAAAGTAAAAGTTTGGTTTACTTTGTTTTGTTCTTTGCTCTAAGTGTTAAATTCCGCATAACACTTAGTTTGTTCAATACAACAAAGTTTCTCTACGTGTTAAACTTGATTTAATCTCGTTAACACAAAGCTAAATCGATCTAAGTTTGGGATCAACAAGTGGTATCAGAGCTTGTTGAGAAACTTTGATTTGAAGAACGAGATCCAATGCTGTGAGGTGAACCAGGCTAAGGAAGAAGGTGAAGAAGAATCTGATGATGTTTTCAGTTAAGGCCACGTCTACTTCAAGTTCCAATTCATCTTCGTCATCTGATAATGAGGTATGTGATGAATCTTCTTGTAGGTTAAATACTGAAAGACTTAATAAAGAGGTTTTAAGACTGTTATCAGATGTGAGTACTGAGAGATGCAAGTTGTCTAACTATCAACTTGCTCTTACTCAAACTGAAAAGACTGTAGCTGAGTATAAGAAAATGGAGTTTGACCTAAAAGATCAAATCAATATTTTAAAACATGATTTAAACTCTAGTATGGATATTAGAAACATCATGAACAGAGTTAATGCTGAATTACAGGCTAAGTTAGATGAGGCTATCAAGAATAAGGATAATGTAGACCTTAAAATTCAAAGATTTGATAAGGCCTCACAAACCCTAGAAAAATGTGTTAGTGAACAAAGGGACTCTAGGGATATGACTGGGTTTGGGATGAAAGAATATGTTGCCGTTCCACCACCTGCTGGGAACTTCTATGGTGTCCATAGAAAGGATCTCTCTTGGACTGGTATTCAAGAACTCCAAGAAGAGGAATTTATTCCTCCACCTAGAGTTCTTTCTTCAGTTGAGGAATATCAACAAAAGGTTATTGACCTAGAAGAGTGGAAAAAGGCCAACCCCACTTTATTTGTTAAAGGTGGGATACTTAGTGAGAGTCCTTATGTGCCTACACCCATTGAGAGTCCAGTTGTATCTACACCTATAACGGTGACAAATCCCATCACTGGAAAAGCTGTTAATCTTGGCTCCCCAATTAAGAAACAACCTAGTGTTAAATACGCTGAAATGTACAGGAAACCTAGGTCATTCAGAAGCCAAGAAAGTGTTAATGGGATAGGGTTTTATCAGTCTAAGCCTAATTTTGTGTCCAAAAAGGCTTGTTACTCATGTGGGAGCTTCTCACATTTGGCCTATAATTGTGTGAGTGAATACAATTCATTCGCAGACAATAGGTCATCCAATGTCAACTATAGACCTTTTGTCCACACTAGACCACAGGCTACTAGACCAGCTCCTTTCTTCTCTAAGGCAGCTAATACCCATGGACAAAGGCCCTTTCAAAAGACCAACACTTGGTCAAACAGACAGTATGTTCCTGTAGCAAACCCTAATTTGGGCGCTGATAGAAACAAATTCAGCGCTGACAAGAAAAAATTCAGCGCTGACAGGAACAAATGCAGCGCTGACAGCTCCAAGTTTGGTGTGAGACCTTATGTTAGATCATATAAACAAAGATACTTGGTTAATAAGTGTCAAGGGTCTAAAGCATCATCCCACTTCACATGGAAACCTAAACAAGAGCAAAACTCCAATTTTAATGGTATTTCAATGACTTATAATAGATTTAAATATCTTGAGAAGGTCATTACTAGACTCATTGGAACAAATTGGGTACTCAGGGAAAAAGGGATGAACCGAGATTTATGGTAAAGAATAAGACCACTCTAGTTGAACAACTAGATAGATCCAAGTCTGATAAGGCTTAGATCTCCAAAGAAAACTAATTTGTTTTCTTTTTGAGCAGCCTATCCAAAAGCAGGTTAATGGTCAAGGATATTGGGATAGTGGATGCTCAAGGAACATGCATTGTTGGTCTTTCAACTAATATTATTTTTATCCACTAACATGTTATCTATACCCATTGTCGTGGGAAAGGTAGCCTCTGTTGGTGTGTGTTTTTGTGGTTTTTGTCTAACTATGCAGGAAAGTGGAGCTACATTTGGATGGATACAGAATTGCAAACTTTTATTTATGATGGTTGGAGTGTTTACATTCCTATCTTGAGATAAAATTTTGGTTCTTCAAATATAATGATTTGTATGCTTCTGTTAAGGGGAGGTAAACCTCTAGGTTTTTGGGTACTCTTAGAGCACTCTTGCACAATTCTAGATTGTGTCCACTGGTGAGTGGGGGTTAGAAATAATGAAGGCTCTTTCCTTATGAAATTGTTGGAATTTCTAAACCTCGAGGCACTGTAGCATGCACGTAGTTTATTTTGCATGCATGTTGCCAAGACTTCTGACCTAGAATTGGGTGTGGTCGTATAGGTGACTTGGGGTAGATATATTTTTGGGTTACTTGGGGAGTTGCAAAGGTTTTATATGAGTTAACTTTCTCTTTGGGGCTTTTGTGAACAAAGGACTCTAGAGTTCATGTGTGTCTATCATGCTTTTGCATGAGTGTATGCATGAACAGTGTTTGTCACTCTTGCTTATTAGAGACTAGTTAGTTTCCTTAGGATTATTACCTTTGTTTATGTTCTAACTAAAGTTTTCCATTCTCAAGTCCATTTTATGCTATGACATCTTAGCTGGTGTCATTGATAAACTTCTTTATAGTCCCAAAATGTTTCATCACCCTTTTATTTTTCAAATTTTTGGATATCTGGAAGCCTAATGATCATTGAGATGTTTTTCCTAGTGATTGACATCTAGTAGCAGCAGAGATCACTTTCACAAGGGTGTATAGTGTTATGGAGATGGCTGAGACTATTGGCACTAGCTTTAATGCAGTTCAAGTCAATCTTATCATCAGCAAGTCCATCCCCATGTCCTATGAATCAACATTGAGGATTCATTTCCCGAATGTGGCTGAGGACAGTATGAAACCTTTGACATTAATGGAATTGACGAAAATCTATATTAGCTTGTAAAAGCATAATATAGAAATGGTACAAATTGTCAAGGATCACTGTTTTGAACTGATAGACTTGTTGTTTTGGAAGCTAATGCAAGGAGGACGTTCTTGGTTCCTTCCTTGTATATTGATCTTGGAGAGGAGTCTTAAAAAGGGGAGGAGCAATCGAATTTGAGTGACAAAAGTAATCAAGAAAGGTCCAAAGACACTACAGGTACTGAAGATGATTAAGACCAAGTGAAGGCTGACTATACAAGGGATTTGAGTGATTGACTTTTTGAGATTTATTACTACTCAAATTCAGGGATAAGTATGTTTGTAAGAATCCTCTCTATATGTTTTATTTTATTCAAAAACTTGATTACTAGAGTAGATATCAAGTTTAGGGGAGGATTGTTGGGAATAAAATTAGCTAAGTCACTTGAACGCTGACAAGAGGAAATTGGACGCTGATAAGAGTAAACGGGGTGCTGACAAATGAGACGCTGATAAGAATTATCAAGGCGTTGACAATAAGAATCTTAAAAACAAAGACAAGGACTAAATCTGCCAATGATGAATTCTTCAAGCTGGTGGACAAAATATGAAGATAAGAATTCAGAATATATTCTTAATGTTTAAAAAGATTTAGTCAATAAGTTATGTTTATCTTATGTCTTTTCCTAAAATAGTTGATCTTATCTTTTTGTACAAGGCTCCTTAAACCTATAAAAGGAGGCCTTAGGGTTAGACATAAGACACATCTTTTTCACACACCTCTTCCACATATCTCATAACACTTTCGTTGTAATCATTCATTGATATTATTAATCAAAGTGAAAGTTTGGTTTACTTTGTTTTGTTCTTTGCTCTAAGTGTTAAATTCCGCATAACACTTAGTTTGTTCAATACAACAAAGTTTCTCTACTTGTTAAACTTGATTTAATATCGTTAACACAAAGCTAAATCGATCTAAGTTTGGGATCAACATGTTGTTGTTCACACCTGCCATATCTAAATCTTCACGAGTCTCGGGCTCTGAATAAGATGAAGATCTAGTACGCATACACCTGAAAAAGAAAAATCTTTTCGGATTTTTGAAATTTTTAGTTTTTATGGATTTTTAACAATTTTTAATTTTTATGGATTTTTGAAAAATTTTTAGCAAGAAAAATAACGTTCACGAGTGAACGGATCCCAAAATTCAATGCGTCTCTCACAAAAAACCGTTAATCTTTACGATAGCCGGCAGCGGCGCCATTTAATAACTGTTGTTTTAGTTAGAAAAATTGTTCGTTGAAATCGGTCTAATCTAATTGACTCATGGTTTAAGTGCGACTCAGTCGTCTTTTGGTGGAAACAAATAGTTTGGTCGTTGTAGTAAAGTAAATGTGCAAGACTTAAAAGTAAATGACGGTAATTGAAACTAAAACTAATTAAAACGTAAATGGTGCAATATTAAAACTTTTAAAAGTAAATTAATTAAATGACAAAAATTAAAGCTTGACGAAAAATTAATTTGACAACGTAATAAAAATGTAAACTTGAAATTTAAAATAAAGAAAACCGATTAAAATAACACTAAAGTAAAATGGCGGAAAAATAAGCTTTAAAAATTAAACTAAAAATTACTAGAAAAACACTTGGTAAAAACAGAGATTTCGGGAAGCGTGAAAAATTTGAAAACTTAAAACAATGCAAACTTAAAAATAAAACTAAGAAAAGAAATTAAAACAAAACCAACTCTATCGGAATCCTCCGATCGGAATAACGATCAGAATGTTGCTTACCATCGGAATGTTGTCACGACAAAGCCGTCGAAATAACAACTCACCTATCAAAATGTGATCGGAATCTTCTTTCGGAATGAGCCTATCGGAATATAGTAAAAACACTTCTATCAGAATGTAATAAAAACTAAAGCATCGGAATATCTAAAAACAAATCCATCGGAGTACTGCATCGGAATATGGCTACCAAAAATTTGGCAGCATTCCGTCGCAATACAGCCTTAAGCCCCGTCGTAATCCACGATCACAATGAGCGATCGGAATCTTGATCGGAATAAGGGGGAGTATCGCAATACTAATCGCAATGTAGAAACCCTTGTGGTTTTTGCGATCGTAACAAGCTGTCGGAATCCAAATCCCTTTTCAGTTGGAATGAAATTCGCAATAAGAAAACCAAATAAGCACTTAGAAAATAAGAAAATAACAAAAACTATATCAAGGCAATAATAAGACGAACAAAATAAGCTACAAATTTAAAGACTTTTTCAAAACACAAAATAAGCAAACAAAATAAGCAAAAAAATAAGCAAACTTTAAAAAGATAAAACTCTTAAGAAAACTTTAAATCAAATAAGCTAAATACAAAATAAGCCAATAAGATTGTCAAACTTATAGCTTAATTCGTATAAAAGCCTAGATAGAAATAAAAAGATAAACTTTTAATCAAATAAGCAATAAGATTAAGCAAAAGAATGCTTAACCCGAATTAATAATCAAAATCAAAAGCAAGAAAAGTAGAATAAAACGGATAATAAAAAGCTTGATTAAAGGAAAACAAAGATTCAACAACAAAATCAAAAGACTTACTTGGAATTAAAGGCAAGAAATTTAAGGTGCAAAACAAGGTAATTAAATTGACAATTAAGTAAATGACATCAAAAATAAATGTGCAAGTAATGAAAATGGTGGAAGACTAGTTTGTCAAAATAGCCAACACCTCCTAATGTGTCATTAGGAGGGTATTTATAGTGATTAGGGAGGTAAGCATGTGTTGCTTCTTTCTTTCTTTTCTCTACTTCTCGTCTTCTAAGTTCTTCGACTTTTTCGACTTTGTCTCGGGATTAATTAAACTCGTGTTATAATATCTTCACTTATTTAGACTTGAGTTCTTCTGCTTTATTAAACTTCCGTCTTTAGACTTTTCTTCGATAAATCTTCAGAATAGGCCTTGTAATTCCGTTCTTTTTGCACTCTTGATCTTTTGACTTCGTCTTTTGTCTTTTTCTTTGATAAAAGCCTGTGAAAGCCCGTGTTTTCTACCCTTTTCATATTTTGATCCTAAATCACAACAAAAACACAAACCACACATAATTCCGACATTTACGACATAAAATACACGTTTTGGCTTGGTTATTATTATAATTAAGTGGTAAAAGGATACGTGTTTTCACACTTATTACACACATGGAGCGATAAGCGCGATACTCATGACGGATAGGGACACAGTCCAAAATCCGGTCTACTTCATAAGTAGAACAATGCAAGGGCCGGAGTTGAATTATTCTTCTATGGAGAAATTGGTTTTGGCATTAGTGTTTGCCACAAAACGGTTACCCCGGTACTTTCAGGCGCACCCAATTGTGGTTATTACTGATCAACCAATAAAACAAGTCATCTCCAGACCAGACGTGGCCGGTAGGCTATAGAAGTGGAGCATTCTGTTGGGAGAGCATAACATCTCTTATAGACCAAGGACAGCTGTTAAAGGCCAAATCTTGGCAGATTTCTTGATAGAGAAGCCGGACGAGGATGGACCGGTCGTACAACGAGAGGAAACTCCAGCAGAACCATGGGTATTATTTACGGACGGATCCTCGTGCACAGATGGATCAGGAGCTGGTCTCATCCTTACGAATCCGGAAGGAATGGAGTTTACATACGGCCTGCGCTTTGAGTTCACAGCCACCAATAATGAGGTAGAATATGAAGCGTTGATTGCGGGTTTAAAAATCGCCGCTAGAATGGGAGTCCGCAACCTTGAGGCCTACGTGGACTCACGGCTTGTCGTGAACAAAATTCTAGGAGGTTACGTAGCCAAGGAGGATAACATGGTTCGATACTTGGAGAAAGTCAAGTCACTCATCGCTGCTTTCAGCAAGTTTTCTATCAAACAAGTACCAAGAGGTGAAAACAAGAAGGCGGATGCTCTTAGCAAGATCGCGTCTACAAGTTTCGCCCACTTATCCAAGCAAGTCTTGGTAGAAATACTAAAGGAAAAGTCTATAACGGAAGGGGAAGTCGCGTCTATAGTTGAAGAAGATGGACCTACATGGATGACCCCGATCATCAGCTATTTAACTAAGGAAACCCTTCCGGATGAGGAAAAGGCGGAACGACGTATCAAAAGGAAGTCGCAGCACTTCGAGCTTCGAAAAGGTATTCTTTACAAGCGCTCTTTCTTACAGCCGTGGTTGCGGTGTGTTGGGCCACGCCAGGCTACTTATGAGATCAGTGAGATACATGAATGGTTATGCGGCATGCACACGGGTCCCCGATCTGTAGTAGCTCGAGCTCTACGCACAGGATATTATTGGCCTACTAAGCATAGGGATGCACGCGACATGATTCGTAAATGTAACGATTTCCAAGTGCACAGACCAGTACCACGACATCCGCAGCAGGAACTAACACCCATTACATCCCCATGGCCATTCTATAAGTGGGGGATTGATATTGCAAGACCATTCCCCGTGGCTGCAGGGGGAGTTAAGTTCTTGATTGTCGCAATGGACTACTTTACATACTGGATAGAGGCTAAGGCAGTTAAATCCATCACAGGCAAACAAGTTAAAAAGTTTGTTTGGGAGAACATCGTGTGCCGTTTTGGCTTGCCAGGAGAAATCATCTCGGACAACGGGAAGCAGTTCGCGGATAATCCATTCAAAGACTGGTGCGCAGCATTGAATATCACGCGGCGTTTCGCATCTGTTAAATATCTGTAGACAAATGGTCTTGTGGAACGAGCAAATAGAAGCTTGGGTGAAGGCATCAAGGCAAGCTTGGATGAACGAAGTGCCAAATGGGTGGATGAACTGCCACATGTTCTATGGGCACATAGGACTATGATCAAAACAGCCAATGGGGACACTCCATTTGCACTGGCCTACGGCACTGAAGCTGTTATACCAGCAGAAATCGGAATGCCGACCATCCGCACAGCAGAGGTTAATGTTGTCACAAACGACGAGCAACTCCAGATTAATCTGGACTTGTTGGAGGAAAAAAGAGAAATAACGGCTATTAATGAGGCCAAGTCCAAGGCACGGATGAAGGCTTATTATGACGCCAAGGTTAAAGGTGTTTCTTTTCGACGGGGAGATTTTGTTTATCGTGGTAACGAGGCAAGTCGAGCGGAGAATACAGGAAAGATGGGCCCTAAGTGGGAAGGACCGTATGAGGTTACGGAAGCCTTAGGACGGGGCGCGTACAAGTTGCATGACATGGATGTCCGCGACCTAGAACGCACATGGAATATCTGCAATCTTAAAAAATGCTACCTTTGAAAAGCTACGACTTCCGCATGGACACTTCGCTATATCTGGCTTCAATGAAGATCCATGTGTTCTATTTGTTTTGTTTTTTATGCTTTCTAGGTTCCCTTTGTTTTTAGGATTTCCCATTCTTGTCAAAACAATAAATGTAAACCTTATAATAAAATGTCGTGGTGCCTAGCTAGCTCCACGACACGTTCTTGTGCAAATTATTGTCTTATTTTTTAGATTCTATGAACAAATTATTGTCGTATAGATTTAGTTGTTATTGCTATAATGTGCTATCTCTTATTCATATGCATTCATTCAAAACCGTACATTTACTATGCGCCTCCAGGCGGGGTAAGAGGATTAAGTGAACCTAATAATTCAACTTGCCGCATAAGAGGAATGCAACCCCAGTGACGCGGATTATGTATCCTTACTAGACACCTTACTCACAAGACGTTGTGATAAGTTTTTCATATGTTGCGCTTACGTAGTGCCTTGCATGGTAAAGACGCACGCCGCACGTCTAGTAAAACATAGACTTGATTGTATTTTTGAGTAAGACGTGACATGTCATGCAACACATGTATATGATATCTAAAAAAAATACACAAGTTTCAAATTCAAACCACAAAAATAGTCGTGGTCATCACGGACTTGCTTAAATATATATAACAAGTTATCACAATAATATTAGTTCTAGCCGTGTACATATACAGACGAATAAAATGGTACAAATTTTTACAATGTAAATTACAAAGGAGGTAGTAACTCCCCTATCTCTTTCTTCCCATCTTCAATCAAGGTGCGGAGGACCTCCCCGCGAGCATTTTTTCCATCATGTGCCCTGATCATGTTCGCATCCAGCGCCTCGGCTAGTAGCTTCTCACCTTTCATCACCTTCGACACAGAGTCGTAGGTGGGCAGGGTCAGTTGGATGGGTTCGGCGGTGAGCTTGGACATTATTACCCCATTGGGAGCATCTTTTAGCGACTCTTGCTCGTCTAGGAAGGGGTGCTGGATTTCCCCAAGGGCGGCATTGATGCGGTCATATTGTCTTCGGCTAGAGGGTTGTGGTAGGCATGTTGGGTAATATATTCTTTCTTGCTTATTAGCTCCGCAGCTTTGATCAGCCCCTCGTGCCTACCACGGTCAATACCGTCCGATACAACGTCAGCAAAAGCCTACAATAGTTAAGGATCCTCCGTTACCTTACTCACGACAAGTCGCATTCCCTGGCCAACCATCCATCTACGCCCAACTATGGCTGTGAGCAAAGGAGGACACAACACTTCGACGCAGTCTATTGCCACCCTGATTAGTTCACCCTCAGCTACCACAGCTCGCTCTTCCAAGGTAGTCCGCGCATGGGTAAGTTCATCCTTCAGTGTGTCGCGCTCCTATAGTGAAAGCGTATACTGTTACGGCTTTAGTGGCGGCTTCGGCTGCGGATACCTATACATGATACTTGGGGTTACTACAAAGACAATGTGGGTTTTTTTGCGTGAACAAATAAGTGTCAATATAAGCATATACCTTCTCATTGGTTGCAGCCAAGAGGGCCTCCAATTCAGCAATGCGTTCCTCACGAGCGTTGGCAATGTGGGCTTGCTCCTTAACGGTTGACTCTGCCACGATCAACGCTGCTTGCAGAGATGTGATAGTTTTCTCGTGCTTGTTCACCAGTTCTTCGCGGCGAGCTATCTTTCTATCAGCACAGCTCACGTTAGCCAAGTCTTTGATCAGACGGCGTCTTAGGGCCGCACCAACTGTCACCTAGTGTGCGGAGGATACATCAAACTGCTCCAGCAGCGTCTCGTGCTCTAGATCGTCCAAATCTTGCGCCAGCGCTGGAGGAGTGATGTGTTCAGTAAATTCTGTGCACTCGGACTCCGCCTCTAATCTTATTAAACTAGAAAAATTCCAGGCTAGGCGAAGGCTGGTGTCGGGTCCCTCAGGACGTGGCTCCTCTGCATGAGTTACGGGAGTGGATGGAGGTCTCGTTGATGTCACTGGTGAGGGTTCCCTTTCCACCTCCTTCTCTTGGGCTACTGTCGACGGGTCCGCCCTGTTATTAACACACTTATTAGTTCTGTTTATGGAGTTATATCCTTTGGAGTATTAATGGGTACTTATGTAGTGCCAGTTACGGGTTCCGTGATGGTAGGAGCCACGACATTCACAGGGATGGTCATCCAGACTTGCTCATTTGCACGCAGCGAAGGGTCGACTTGGGTCGTAGAGGCGCCGCTCCCTTCCTGAAACTACGGATGATCCTTCCTTAGCTTCTTTGGGGGAGCATTGTGTGCCCCTGCCCCAGTCTCCAGGTTTTTTTCTACCCTCCTAGTAGCCTTACGCATTCTGGACTTGGGCTTTGATGGCTGAGGGGACCCATAATCCTGCATTGTTTCATCTTCTTCACCGGTGCGGTTGTCAGCTGGATTGGTGAGTTCATCTTCTTCCTCGTCTTGGTGCGGTGCGACATTATCTAGTAATAGCTTCTCACCATCTTCATTGTGGAAGTCTAGAGGAAACTTCTCGATCACGGGCTCTTCCTCGTCAGATCGCTGCTCAGTTGTTTCTTCTAGAGGGATAGTCATATTGATGGTGGCCTCTAGCAAGGGAAGTTCACCTTCTTTCAGTGGTCGTGATCCTTCAGGAACTTTGCTTGGATCGCCCTGGCGTAACAAGCCAAACAGCTTCATCTCTGCAGACATTGGCATACACACGGATTAGTAATTTCACAAAGTACTATCAGACATGTTTGTATTTACAGTATGGAAGACCTACCTTGCCTACGTTCGGTCAGAAAGCACGGATATCTATCCTCCCTCCCATAGTAGTAGTGGCTGATCCCTACTAGGCACAGGAAGTGCTCTGGCATGCCCCTATGGAATTCTGTGCGGTGGGTGTCTAAAATTTTCAAATCCGTACTACTATAGTCCTTTGATTTGGGAGGATAGTCTTTGGGTGCTTTGGTTTTGAGGACAAAAGGGGTGGGGAATACTTTCTCATCTACGAAAAAATAATGGCCGTACCAATTCTTGAGGGAATCTAAGGGTTTCTTGTAAGTCATGGGGGTCTTCGCAGATCGTTTCTTAAACGATAGCCACCCATTCACCAGTTGGGGAGAGTAAAAAGCCCTAAATAGATTCACGGTCGGGGTTACCTCACAAGTATGGCAGGTAATCTCAAACTGGTTGATTTTACATGCCCCTATGCAGTGAAGTTGGGTTATGTGGAAGTCATAATATAGAAGCAGATCTACTAAAAACTTATATAAGGGGATGTCGTAGTTAGCCGAATCAAATAGGCGCGTTTACACGCCTATCTTTCCCTTCGGATCATCCGTAATCGCTTCACCATCACTTGGATAGGTCAGATGTACGCTTTCAGGAATATAATACTTAGATAAAAAGTCTATGTATTTCTCCGCATGCATCACGTTAAGGACATCCGTAATAAGAGGATTGTCCTTCACCATGGTTTATAAAAAGGATTTGAGAGACGTGATGATCTAACCTGCAGTGGAGAAAATCCGTGGGATAAAAAGCGAAGGTAAGAAGGAATGAGCTTGGGGATAACAATGGCGAAATGAAATATAAACTGTGTGTGTAACAGTAGCACACACCAACTCTTATATAGGGTTTCCTCGATTTCCAAGGTAGCATGGATGTTCGCCACGTGTAAGCCACTACGCCCATCCAACGGATGGGATTTCTGACACTTTTGAAACGCCAGAAGGGACCCACGGGTCACTTCTTGACAGTTTTACGTGCTCGAGGGTGGGCCTTTCTGGTACACTTTTGCAGGCGTGCGTCCGACTATTGACTACCATTAATGCATTCATTAAAGTTGTCCCGGTTGGCTTATTTTGGAGTGCGACCGTAATTACAACAAACAGGTCTACGTGACATTGTATAGTCTAGAGGTTACGCCTACGGCTATAACAATTAGATTGGGAGGACATGATGACGTATAGTCCCCAGCCGGGTCATGAACCCGGCCCACGGGTACTACCCGCATCCGGCCCATTAGTGATATGTGGGATTAATGTCACTTAAGCTTATGGGCTTAGATGAACAGTAACCGCACACATGTGTACGGCCCACGGCCCGGCATGGCCGGTACAAGGTTAGACAGAATCATACTCTTACTATGATTAGGATTTATCCCAAAGAAGAGGATATTCACTCACAATAATTAGAAGATAACAATCAATCTAATTCTGGTACTTATCCTTTCCTTGGGGCCGAAGCATTAGTGACAGCCCATTAGGGTTTCACTGCCTATATAAGGAACCCTCAAGGGTTCCACAAAGGTATTACATTCTACACATTCACAACTCATCCGATTCTTAAACCCTAACTGATTACTTACTCTCACGCTGGAGCTTAATCGTGGGATACATTCCCACGCTAAGTCTAACGCGTGCTGTTTTAGTGTGCAGGGTCCCAACCAGATATTTCACTTGGTGCAGGAGCCGGAGTCCAGACAACCCGAATTAAGCCTAATTTGGATCTAGCAAGGATCACCCTACTTTTGTATCAACAGAAAGGTTACTTAGCTTCTAGCCCAAGATCATTTAAAAGTTGCTCGTGGTTGAATAGAGTTCATAGCCAAGGCATAACTTATTGAAGCGGGACACGAAGATTGGTGAAGTTCCAAAAAGGCCCTAACAAGGCATGAAGACTCTATTTTTTGCTAAACATCCAAGATGATGTGAAGAATCATTATTCCAAAATCAATATGAAGGATCGAGATACACGACAAAAAGCAATTGTTAATGCAAAGCAATGCCTAAAAACATTGTTAGTATTAATTAATCTTTCTTAGTTTTGATCGCGACAAATTTCAAAGACATCTATTGTTAAACATAATCATAAAACAAATTATCTAAAAACACTATCATCAAGGTAATAATCATTACACTAACATATCTTAATCATGCTTAGTAATCATAAAAGTGATTAGCCTTATAACTCACTTTTGTCAAATGTAACAAAAGATTTTTAACAAACTTTATTTTTAAGAAAATGTTTTATTAAAATGAAAATGTAAATTCGAATATGGCATATTCCAAATGCCATAAGAATATCCTTTGAAGGTTTAAACAGCCTCAGATATTTCAAATTCACTAAAAGACAAAAGGGAGCGGACTCTACGCGGCGGTACCTTAGCACCTACGACGGTTCCTTATCGATAAGGAACCGCGGGCTACAGTAAGGAACAGTGGGCAGATATAGCCGTTGGATGTTTGTCTTATAAATAGTGGATCAAATCTGCATTCTCTCAACCCTTTTTGGACATCTCTTTCAGCCTTCTTTCTCCTATCTAATCCTAGTCATTTGTAAATGATCACTTAATGTGTTAAGTATGTTTACTCATGATTATCCTCTTGATCTCCTTCTTTACCTTGTCCGAAGAGAAGATCACTCACACACTTGTGATGTGATTAAAGATGTATAATTGATGAAGATCACCTTCTCCTAAAGATCTAGTCATGTTCATCATTTGTTTATTTGTGTCTTGTGTAGATCCAATGTATTTGTGAATACTTGGACTTGTTGTGTTCATCCAATCTATATGTGAATACTTGGATTAGAGTTGTGTAAATCCATTGCACATGTGTGTGCTTGGATTTGTGTTGTGTAGATCCAAGCTACATGTGTGTACATGGATATGCTTAGTTGAGTTGTAATTAGTTGTGTTAGTTCTCACTAAACTATAAAGTGATGTGGTTGTGTCTTGTGAGTTCTCACTAAACTATAAAGTGATATGTAGTTGTGTTGTGTGAAGTTCTCACTTAGCTTCAAAGTGAAGAGTCGTGAAGATTGGTTCTAGCTTTGGATTAGAACTCAACATCTAGCCTTGTGTCGGAAAATGGTGAAGTAGGCAACGTTGTGAAGATTGGTTCTAGCTTTGTATTAGAACTCGACATCTAGCCTTGTGTCGTAAAATGGTGAAGTGGGTGACGTTGTGTAGATTGGTCCTAGCTAAGATTAGGTCTCGACATTTAGCTTAGTGTCGGAAAATAATGTAAGCGACGTTGTAAGGTTTTCTCCGCCAAGAAGGGAATTTGTGGATATAGTGAAAATCTCGAGTAAGGTGTACTCGATGAGTGGAGTAGGAACGGGGATAGAGCCTCGTTGCCGAACCACTATAAATCTTAGTGTCTTCCTACTAGGTTGTTTCTTTCCTTACTCTATTTCTAAATTTGTATGCTAAATTTAGAAAAAGACTGATGAGATGGCATTTATACATGATATCATCGTTCCTTTCGGGCTTTAAATGCATAAAATGTCATAAATATACCATATATATGCTTGTGTGTTTTAGGTATGGATATCGTGAAAAAAATAAAAGATCACAAGAAACAAGGAAAAACGAACACGAGAAACGAAGCCCCACAATAAACCGAGCCCTAGTTATGAATTTCCAAGAAAAGTCCTTGAAGAATGAAGATTTGGCGAGAAAGGCCCCACAACTACTGAAGACTTGAAACTTTTAGTCCTCCTAAAATATCAAGAATATAAAAAAGGATCTCAAAGTATTAAGAATAGTCAAGTTCGGCCCTTGAAGATTCAAGAAATATACAAAACGAACCCTTGAAATACTTATTCAAAAGTTTTGTGGCCAAAATAGAATAAACAATATCCATTTACACTAGAAACATGTTTTGTTGGGGAAAAATACTTGTTAAAAACCTTTGGCCAAAGAACAGGGGGTGTTTTTGGCAAGTTCAAACTTCAAAAACTAAACAAACCGGCTAACATCTTCTTCCCCACTTATTTCGGATCAAAAAAATCACTGTTACCATAAACCCTAACTTACCACCTTCCTTTTTACCAGAGGGTAAATCCCAATCACCCTCACACACTTGAATCTCAACTCACTTCATCCTACGTGGCATTCCCACACACCCCCTGCACCTCCAAACAAAAGCCAGTACACAAATGAATGGCCAAGATTATTTTTCGTGCTCCCAAAGTTTCCTTGAATAGCCAAGATTGTTTTAATCTTACTGCCAATCACATGGACGATTTTAAGAATGAAGACTCAAGTGTATTTATGGAATCACACCAAGCATTAGGGTTTAGAATTTTAGGATACTATAATGTTCTTGTATCCATTATAAAAGGAGATCCGGATTGTGGCAACCCCTTTTGTTCTAGATTTTTCAAGTTATTGTAATCCCTTTTTAAATAATAAAAGTTGGTATTTTTCTTGTTGAAATTATAATTCCTTTGTACTTTTTAAAAGTTGGTGTTTACTTGTGAAAATCTGAGTTCCATTATCATATATTAATCAAACATGTTTTATAATTCCTTATTCAAAATTTTGAATAGTTGGTAAAAACTAGTTAAGTTTTGGTGCCCTTTTTCTTTTACTCAGTCTTGTTAGGAATTCATTTTGTGGATTATAGTTTGTTAAGGTTATTATCCAATCTGAAAGTTTGTTCAAGGGGTAAGTTTTGAGAAATTTTTTGGAAAAAAGAAGTTTTCAAGAAAAAGAAAAGTTGGCAACCCCTTTTATCCATTATAAAAGGAGGTCCGGACTGTGGCAACCCCTTTTGTTCTAGATTTTCCAAGTTATTGTAATCCCTTTTTAAATAATAAAAGTTGGTGTTTTTCTTGTTGAAATTATAATTCCTTTTTACTTTTTAAAAGTTGGTGTCAACTTGTGAAAATCTGAGTTCCATTATCATATATTAATTAAACATGTTTTATAATTCCTTATTCAAAATTTGGAATAGTTGGTAAAAACTAGTTAAGTTTTGGTGCCCGTCTTCTTTTACTCAGTCTTGTTAGGAATTCATTTTGTTGATTCTAGTTTGTTAAGGTTATTATCCAATCTGAAAGTTTGTTCAAGGGGTAAGTTTTGAGAAAGTTTTTGGTAAAAAGAAGTTTTCAAGAAAAAGAAAAGTTGGCAACCCCTTTTTTCCATTATAAAAGGAGGTCCGGATTGTGGCAACCCCTTTTGTTCTAGATTTCCTAAGTTATTGTAATCCATTTTTATATAATAAAAGTTGGTATTTTTCTTGTTGAAATTATAATTCCTTTTTACTTTTTAAACGTTGGTGTTGTCTTGTGAAAATTTGAGTTCCATTATCATATATTAATCAAACATGTTTTTTAATTCCTTATTCAAAATTTTGAATAGTTGGTAAAAACTAGTTAAGTTTTGGTGCCCGTTTTCTTTTACTCAGTCTTGTTAGGAATTCATTTTGTGGATTCTAGTTTGTTAAGGTTATTATCCAATCTGAAAGTTTGTTCAAGGGGTAAGTTTTGAGAAATTTTTTGGTAAAAAGAAGTTTTCAAGAAAAAGAAGTTCTAGATTTTCAAAGTTATTGTAATCCCTTTTTAAATAATAAAAGTTGGTATTTTTCTTGTTGAAATTATAATTCCTTTTTACTTTTTAAAAGTTAGTGTTTACTTGTGAAAATCTGAGTTCCATTATCATATATTAATCAAACATGTTTTATAATTCCTTATTCAAAATTTTGAATAGTTGGTAAAAACTAGTTAAGTTTTGGTGCCCCGTTTTCTTTTACTCAGTCTTGTTAGGAATTCATTTTGTGGATTCTAGTTTGTTAAGGTTATTATCCAATATGAAAGTTTGTCCAAGGGGTAAGTTTTGAGAAAGTTTTTGGTAAAAAGAAGTTTTGATAAAGTCTTGTTAGGAATTCATCTCTTGTAATTCCATATGATTACGACAACGATGACGATAACGACTATTTCAATCTCGACCCTCATCATGAGACCGCTACTCATATACCTACTTCAGAAACCGATGCCTCTCTAAATATGGGGGATACGAATCTTAGCATTAATCCTAATGATGAGATTCCTATCCCAATCCAAAGTGAGCCTACGGTTATCTCCGTAAATGAGTTAAGTAATTTTGCGCTCGAATAATTTTTCCACGAAGATTCTAATGATACAAATTACGATAGCGAGTGTGAGTCGATTTCTCAAGATGATGTCTCTCCTAATGACACTTCGGGGAGAGAATCAACGAATTTCTCGAACACACTTTTCGATGACGAAGATTTTTCCGCTAGTGATGACGAGTCACTAATCGACGAAGATGTTCAAACTAATGATTTTAAAATATTTTCGAACCCTTCTTTCGAATTTGGTGACGCATACATTGTTGGTGACGTAAATCCTCTCCTTAGTGAGACGTTCGAGGACATCGAGAGCGAGGATTCCAAGGATCCTAAACTCGATGAGCCGGATTTGCTAGTCACCCTCCCGAAGTCTCATGACGTTGAGATTTATTCTTCTACTCTTGATATTCTCATTCTCGAGGGGTTCATCGATGGACCGCCTCTCGATGTGAGTGAGGGTTTTAGTGAGGCTTTCGCCTTCGATCCGGGGGGAGACTTTGGAAATCTTAATTTGCATAATTTACCTTTGTTCCAAAGTTACCATACCCACCCCTCGGATTCAATGATGAAACGTACTTTAAGTACGTCGTAAGGAGTTTTCTTCCTTACAAGACGTATCCTCTAACTTTGCCTTTATCATTTTCCAATAAATGTGTGGATACGATCTTCGATCCTGGTATAAAGGCTTTGCCTTTACTATCGGTTGATTTGGGCCTTGATTACATGTAAGTCCCACCAAAAATGACCAACCATGAAAATCCCTAAATGATCACATTTAAAGAGATCGAGTCGAGCTCATGACTCGGTAACCAAAAACGAGGTGCCTCGTGGGGGAGATCCCATGCTTATCCATGTACATATTATCGTTTTCTAATGTGGTTAATGTGAGAGGATTTGTGCCCTTCCAACTCGTTGTCTCATGGTTGTTTGTGAATGTGTTATCTAGATCATCATCATCGCCATGATTGTAGACTCTTGTGTTCGTTTACGTGAGCCTCGATCGTTTGCTTGAAGAGTTTTTCACAAATCCATGACATATCCTTTATTGTTCTAAAAACTATCTTTTAGCATAATTCATTAACGGCTTTAGATATATTGTTGATCACCCTTTCCATGCTAGATCCTAAGCATTCGACTCTTCGTCTCTAGTATGGGGGTGCTCCACCTTTAGACTCAAAACATTGAGGACAATGTTTAATTTTAGTATGGGGGTGAATAGATACTTGCCTTGCTACACCCTCACGTTCTCCAACTTTCATCGTTTTATGTTGTTTTGTTGCAAATAAGGCTAAAAATGGCCCAATTTTAAAAAATTTCTTAGTTTTCATAAGTGTTTTTAAGTCACGAATGTATATTTTCCGATGGGTATAATAAGAGTTAATTTTTTGACTTGATGGGCATTTGGAGCCCTTTACATTCCTTAACCCGCTTGAATCAAGTTTTGCTCGACTTTTATATAGGGAACTTTAAAACGCGAAAGTCTTAGCTCATACGGGTTAAGAACAAGAACTTTTCACAAGTTCCTATAATTGATCCTAGAAAGTCACTTATCAATGGAACTTTAAAATGCATTCTATAAACTTGAAAAGGTTTAAGAAAGCGCAAGATCCTATAGGTGACTTGAAAACCCAAAACTTCGATTTAATATAGTCTTAATGAAGCTAATCCTAATTTGGCTAAATTTTGACTTGCATGGCTAAGAATTCACGAGTCTCTTTAATTAGATGTGTTTAAATAGTGAATAACGAGAAGTGATAGAGTTAGACAAGTGATCATGCTAAACGTAGAATGTGAAAATCTAACATTTTCAGGTAGTAAATTATTTTCTCGTATATTATTTTGAAACATATTTTTGTGTTGGATGAGGAACTCACAATTTACGGATTTAAATTTGGGCTTACGTGCATAATTTAGCGTCCTTTACGACTAAACCGGAAACCTTAAGATTACGTATTTACGTTTTTGAACTCCGTTTCTGATGAGACAATTTTTAATAGATTCGTTTTGTGCCGTTGATTCATAATTTATAAAAACGTTTTTCGTAAAACGACCTGAGGGCACGCAAATCGAGGAAACAAGAATCGAAGAATACCCATAAATTAGTGGGATGAGACAAAACAAGTTTATCCCACCCCACTAAAAGGGACGGCCAAAAACAAGGACACCACATCCATGATGTGGCACCCTTGTAACGAAAAGCTAACACTTGTTAGCTAAGCTTAACAAGTAAGCTAACATCAACACAAAACCACCTAAAACATACCATTTTCACTTAGCTACACATGCAAACTACTTCAAAACTCTCTCATCTCCTCCCCTTTTGTCGTCCCATATCAAGAACAAACACCCCTTTTTGATCAATTCTAGCCATAAACATTGTGTTATCTACACATATAATGAAGAAACCTTGAAGCCTTGTTGATTGGTGATCATATTAACATCAAAGGAGGTGATTTGCTTGTGTCCTAGGGATGATTTCTCGACAAATAATCTTGGTGATTGATGATCTTGAAGATATATTTGGTGTACATCAAGTTGTTGTCATCCAAAAACAAGTTATAGTCTTGGTTGGTAAACAAGATCATCCTTTCCATTTTCCTTGTTATTTTTGTAAAGATCAAATGTATTTTCTTTCCTATTGTATATGTATATGATGAATGTATGATGATAAAAATGTTGTGTGGGGATCAAGTGTTGATAAATATGGTTAAAAAGATGAAAAACCATAGGTAACAAGGTTAAAATCTTGCTTAAAATGATGGCTGTATAAAAACAGTAAGTAACCAAATGATAAACTGATAAAATGGCATAGTGGAATCAGTTTACAGTAAGTATTAGGTGTTATACACATGTGAGAGTTTGCCATGCAATGGAATCATCAAAATGAGGGAGATATGATCAAAACAAAATTAGTGTATCAATCTGAATAGTCTACTTTGTAGGGACTGTTAAGGATACTTAGACATGGATTGAGCAGTAGCTAAAACTAAGTTATTTGTATCACATAATATGAAGTTTATGTCATCCAAAAATGTGCTTCTATATCCTTGTAGAACTCAAGATATGATAAAAATGGTGAAAGTGAAACTAAAAATCAGATTTTGTGAAATTAAAGTTTAATACTATTATATAAGCACTCTAATAAATATAGTATAAAATGTGAATTAAAACCCACTAACTTATATATTACATTTATATAAATATTTACAAGGATAAATAAATGGAAATTTTATAAAAATAGTAGTTTGGTAAGTTTTATAAGTTATAAAACTATAAACATGATTTTTACGTCTTTTCGGTTAATACCGTAAAATTAACGTTTTTCGTCAATTAAAACTTAGAGGGTCGGACCCGTCTAATGTAAACTTTTTAAAAGTAATATACTGATATAAAAGTACCTATTAGAAGTAAAAACCGATAAAACCCGAACTATATAACATATGGACATTAACGGGCTAAGTTAGCCTTATTGGACTATTAATCCAACTAAATAGGCTAAACACTTATAAATTTACTTATTGGGCTTAACCCACTTGGGCCCAACATGTAAATTATAATACTGATAATAAAAGTGTAAAATGGACTTATTTAAGGTATTAGGCTTATAATAGGCTTATTGGTCCTAAATCTTGTAAATAAGTAAAACTTGTAAACTAGTATAAAAGTTACCAATACATAACACTAAAATGAGGAAATTAGAATGTATAAACCCACTTGATCATCATCATATGTACAAAATCATCATATGTATACATAATTGTTATTTTGATAAAGTCATTGGACAAAAGTCTAAGACCGATTATTATTTATATAGGTTTCTGTGATCGAAGCACGCCCGTAGCCGATAATCCGCCTTTCATTATCAACGTGAGTTCATAGCCTCGCACTCTTTTAAATGTTTTATAAAATGATTTGTAAACCCGCGAGGGAGATAACATGCTAGTTTTTGATAAAGATCGAACACAAGTAGTCCCGATGGTATGCTTAATGATATGGACCCGAATGATGCTATGACCCAGTAAAAGAGATAAAAATGATTATTAGTAGTTAGGTTATGTCACTTAAAGTACCATTAGCATGAATTGTGAACTTCCAGGATTTGGAGACGCTTATGCATATGATAGTACTATTTGGGGACGATCACCCCAGTTCGCGCCTTGACGGTTGATCCCCGTCGTGCCGCATTGATTGGTAAGCGAATTTATGTATGAGAAGATTTCCATAGCGTGATTTTTGTGACGACACACTAACTTAGATGGGCAAACTGTTTGTCGGGTTCGCGGCCTGTTGTTTGTGATAGTAAGGTAACAATGTCATGCGGCTAATAATAATCCACATGAATCTAATGTAATCCAATAACGATATGAATAACGATAATAATATTACCTATAATGGTAATATTGAGACTACGGTCTCATGGATGGTTTAAGATGTATGCTTTGATTTATATATTGCCTGACTAGCAATATGAGGACTTACTTATGATAATATACTCATTTTCTGATCTCAAAGATTTTTTTATATAACGGTTTTATTAAACTCTATGAATTCACTCGGCATTCGCTGATATGATTTTTGCATGTTTTTATCTCAGGTGCTTGAAGGTAATTCGGATGGAGATCGAATCTGATGGCCCACATAATAATAAAATTGTTCATTCGATCTATGTTTTGTAAACTTAATGACCTGTATAATTTGGGACCTATTGTACACTTGAAACTTTTTATCGAATAAATGTATGTTAAACCTTGTACAACCATTTTTATGTGTTGTCTATGATTGGAGTTATTGTGCTATCCCGTAACACTCTAAAAGACTCTTCCGTTGTACCGATATGAAATTTGAGAGTGTTACATAGAACATGAAAATGTTCTTTCAAAAAAACTCATATGTTTTTAATTATGGCTTTTTCTCCCATAAGATCAATGCATTAGGAATAATTTAATTGCAATAAGTAAGGTCGTATGATTTGAAACGTTACTTAGCTTCTAGCCCAAGCTCATTTAAAAGTTGCTCGTGTTTGAATAGAGTTCATAGCTAAGGCATAACTTATTGAAGCGGGACGCGAAGATTGGTAAAGTACCAAAAAGGCCCTAACAAGGCATGAGGACTCTATTTTGTTGCTAAAGATCCAAGATGATGTGAAGAATCATTATTCCAAAATCAATATGAAGATCAAGACACACGACGAAAAGCAATTCTTAATGCAAAGCAATGCCTAAAAACATTGTTAGTATTAATTAATCTTTCTTAGTTTTGATCACGACAAATTACAAAGACATTTCTTGTCAAACATAATCATAAAACGAATTATCTAACAATCACTATCATCAAGGTAATAATCATTACACTAACGTATCTTAATCATGCTTAGTGATCATAAAAGTGATTAGCCTTAAAACTCACTTTTTTCAAATGTAACAAAAGATTTTTAATAAACTTTATTTTTAAGAAAATGTTTTATTAAAATGAAAATGTAAATTTGAATATGGCATATTCCAAATTCCATAAGAATATCCTTTGAAGGTTTAAACAGCCTCAGATATTTCAAATTCACTAAAAGACAAAAGGGAGCAAACTCTACGCCGGCGATACCTTAGCACCTACGGCGGTTCCTTATCGATAAGGAACTGCGGGCTCCTATAAGGAACCGTGGACAGATATAGCCGTTGGATTTTTGTCTTATTAATAGTGGATCAAATCTGCATTCTCATCAACCCTTTTTGGACATCTCTTTCAGCCTTGTTTCTCCTATCTAATCCTAGTCATTTGTAAACGATCACTTAGTGTGTTAAGTATGTTTACTCATGATTATCCTCTTGATCTCCTTCTTTACCTTGTCCAAAGAGAAGATCACTCACACACTTGTGATGTGATTAAAGATGTATCATTGATGAAGATCACCTTCTCCTAAAGATCTAGTCATGTTCATCATTTGTTTATTTGTGTCTTGTGTAGATCCAATGTATTTGTGAATACTTGGACTAGTTGTGTTCATCCAAGCTATATGTGAATACTTGGATTAGAGTTGTGCAAATCCATTGCACATATGTGTGCTTGGATTTGTGTTGTGTAGATCCAAGCTACATGTGTGTACTTGGATATGTTTAGTTGAGTTGTAATTAGTTGTGTTAGTTCTTACTAAATTATAAAGTGATGTGGTTGTGTCTTGTGAGTTCTCACTAAACTATAAAGTGATATGTAGTTGTGTTGTGTGAAGTTCTCACTTAGCTTCAAAGTGAAGAGTCGTGAAGATTGGTTCTATCTTTGGATTAGAACTCGACATCTAGCTTTGTGTCGGAAAATGGTGAAGTAGGCAACGTTGTGAAGATTGGTTCTAGCTTTGGGTTAGAACTCGACATCTAGCCTTGTGTCGTAAAATGGTAAAGTGGGCGACGTTGTGTAGATTGGTCCTAGCTAAGATTAGGTCTCGACATTTAGCTTAGTGTCGGAAAATAATTTAAGCGACGTTGTAAGTTTTTTTCCGCCAAGAAGGGAGCTTGTAGATATAGTGAAAATCTCGAGTAAGGTGTACTCGAGGAGTGGAGTAGGAACGTGGATAGAGCCTCATTACCGAACCACTATAAATCTTGGTGTCTTCCTATTAGGTTGTTTCTTTCCTTACTCATTACTTACTTTCATTATCATTATACTTATTACACATTGTTAATGCATTAGAGTTGAACCTAATCATTATGCAACTAGATTTCAAGTAAAAGATAGTTTTTTGCACTCACCTAATTGAAAAGAATTTTAATTAGGAGATAAACCGATGAGAAACTATTCAAACCCCCCCCCCCCCCCCCCCCCCCCTTCCCCCCTTCTAGTTTCTAGAATTGGTATCAGAGCGATGGTGACACGAGATCTTTGAAGTATATTCTACTTTTAAACTTGGATCGATCCATTGTCTCCTCAAATTAGAAGGTTAATTTGTACTAAAGTTTTTCTTTGGTCAAAACTATTTTTTTGTTGAAAATAAGCCTTTTAAAATGTTAATATTGCATATTAATTAAACTAGTAGTATTAATGCATTTTAGATTTACTCTTGAAATGTATCTACTAGTGTGCATCTTGTTATGTGTAGGTACTCATGAAGATAAATAATTCTATTGATTGTGGATTGAGTTACTTACACTTGTAAAAGACTCATCTTCTTTGATTTCCAACATCATTGAATGATGATATCAAGATAGGTAGGAGTGATACTAGTATTTGAAGACTTAGTAGTCACTGTTAGTCATAGTTGGGCTTTGCATCGGTTCCTTGAAAGCTCGGAATGCAATTTGTGGCCAAGGTACGCTTTCATTCTTCCACACACCCTATTTATAATTCTTTTAATCATTAACTGACTATATGCTTGTTCTTGGCATCCTTGCCTTGACATTTACTTGTGGTTTGTGATTCTTTCCTTTTTCCCTCTCAAACCTTCATTGCTTGGATACTTGACTGGCTATGGTGATGTAGGGTGAGTTAGTAGAAGCTTAAAGTATCAAGCATGATTTCCATGGTTTGCACCCTTACAGTTAGTAGGCCCTATATCATGTGTAACTTGTGCAATTAAGCTCATTTCTAGGATGATTAGTGAATCCCTTGAGATACCAAACTACTTCATTAAGTTGTAGGTAGATTTTACACATTTGGAATTGAAATATTCCAAGGATATTGTTATTGTTAATTCTAGCAATAATTGTCCGGTCATGTGGGAGAGAAAGTGAATCTATAATTTGCTCATATTTTGAAATAGAATAAGACTACTCTTGAAAATGATTTTATTCTATGCATCAAAATTGCTTGGTATAAATCATTACCAAAGCCGTTTAGACTTTCACCGGAAAGGCACGTTTAAACCACTATATATGACACAAGCTCTTCTCCTCCTCAATTTTAAGAATGTCATTTGTCCCTTGAGTAATGTTCTCGGTCTTGATTCACTTTCCTTGACTCCTCTCCCTTTGTCTCTTTGTTACGAGTAGTCGTTTGTTCGTTTCGGTCTTTTTCTATCTCGATTCAACTCGTAATCCTTCAGCAAGGCTTTATTACCTAGTTTTGTGGTGGTCCAATGATATCCTAAAAGGTTTAAGATATATTTTTAAGTATTTTAAAAATTTTGGTTTTCAAAAATTCATTGTTTTTCTTTGATAAAAACCTGCCTCTGTAGGCGGTTCTTTATCTCTGGCGGTTCAATATCGCGGTTCTTTATCGAAAAGGAACCTGGGCAGAAACTTTGTCAGAGCGCCAGTTTTATTAAAATACTCCCTCCGTCCCTAAATAAATGTCCACTTTGACTTTTTTACGGTCTTTCTTGATCAACTTTGACCTTACATATTTACGTTTGTGTTATATAATACTTGATGAAATTTACATCAATGAAAAGTTCATTTAAAACCCAATCCATCCATATATTTTGCATCAAGTATTATATAACACAAACGTAATTATTAAAGGTCAAAGTTGAAAAGAAAGACCAGAAAAATTTAAAGTGGACATTTAATTAGGGACGGAGGGAGTAACCTTTTCAAACAAAACCTTCTCTCTCCTTCACACACACAGTGACGAAAACACCCAATTTTCCACCATTGTTGTTCTTTTAAAACCTTAAATTACTCAAATTAATTGATTCAAGTTCGTGGGTTTCACTCATCCATCATCCAAGATCATTTAATTCTAAGTTATTTCTTTCAATTTCATCAAATTTGTTCTAGGGTTCATACATTCATAATTGGGGCTTTTTAAAATTCACATTGAATTAGAACCTTACTAGGAATAAGAGTTGACATAGTATTGTTACTATGATTCCTTAGGTTCATATTCATTAAGATTTCATTAAAACCCATTTGCAGAACAAATCCGAATTTTGACTAAATAATTTGGTTGATTGATGGAATTGATATGAACCCATGAACAAGTTGGCAATGACATTGTTAAATGCTTACCTAAAAACCTTGTTTTGAAAAACCAATGTTCAACTTCATTATTGATCTTACATGGTCAATGTGTCATTGTTGATGATGAACTTGGTACATTGTGAATATGAGAATGATAAGGATTAAACCTTGGTTTGTCAAGAGATTGATAATACACATTCTCACTTTCTTTGATTTTTGGTTTATATGTAACATATGAGTAATTGGAGAAATATGTTTATATGTTATTTTTAGGTACTATTATGACTACAGGATATCAAAATGACCATCTACTTACTAGAAGATACATGCCTAATCCTTCTTTGACAAATCAAACTCGCTCTTTTCAAAACACTTATCATAATCTTGAATCTCGTTGTTTCCATGAAGGACGTATTGTTCCTTCTAACCTTCTTGGACTTGACTTCATTCGATTCATGTTCAATACCATTGGCTTTGATTGTTTGCTTGATATTGATGAGCCAATCTTTCCTTCTTTCCTCACGGAATTCTTTAACTCGTTCAAGCTAATGCGCATCAACAATGGTCTATCTATAAGATTTTCCATCAAGGGGAAGACCTTTGTGTACACTCTCGAGGAATTTGGTAAGATTCTCGGAGTTCCATACGAAGTTCAATGTAGGTTCACTGATGCTTGGGGTTTAAACCACTTAGAATCAGACCCTATTGATGTGCATTATGTGACCGAGATTCCTTTGACTTCAGCCATCTCTCGTGCCTTTGCTACACCTCGTGAACATCCTATTCTTGGTAACTTTTAAGGATAATTTCGTGCTCTCACTCCTTGGGAATTACTAACTAGCGATCTTGGTGATTTTATGGTCCCTTGGGCCGAAATCATTAGGGAAAATGCAATGTGTTTGGTTGGTGATCGTAACCATGTGCCTGCTTGTCTTGCACATATGTTTTATTGTGTTGCTACCACTACTCCATACAACCTTGCATTTTTCATAGCTAGAAGGATAAGATTTGTTCTCTATAGATCTCGTTCTACTCTTCCTTATGCCATGATTCTCTTACGGCTTCTTTGGAGAGTTCTTCTTGACCATCCCCCTCTAAATCCTTCATCTTTTCACTCTGTAGTTCGAGTCATGTTTCCTATTGAAGGGAGTGTCTCTTAAGTTCCCACACATGACTAAAATGAATATGAAAATGTCTCTCAAGACAATTCTCTCATTTCTCGTTATGATTTGTCATCATCTATCTCTCAATTGTCTTCACTAGACATTGATTCAGACTATCAGTATTGTCTCAATCTTCATCTTCAAGATCGAATCAGAAGTGAATCAAGGCCAGGAGGAAATGCTCATAGATGAATGATATATACCACTCTTGTGAGACTAACATGTGTGTAAACATGTATGGATTGTTTAACTTTATCTCTTTTCTTATCTCTATTCTTAGGATGTTGTGTATTCTTTAACTAACAATTTGTGTTTGGATTATCTAGTATTTTAATCCTAATTATCCATGGTATCGATTTTTCGATTTACATGGCTCTGTGCATCTTGTGTGTTAGATAGCCTCCTAGTTTTTGATTATTAGTTCACTTTGGCTTGATAAAACTTAGTATAAAATCTGGGCTAGCAAAAGTTTGAGGGAGTGCTATTTTTGAACACCTCTGGTAGCGGTTCCATATCAAACCCGCGGTTCCTTAGCGATAAGGAACCGCAGACCTACATAAGGAACTACCTAGTACTGTTTCAACATAATCTTGACTTTACAATGTTTTCTTTAATATGTGTAAAACTTTGATAAAACTTTTGCAAAAACCTGCACTTTCCTAAACTAGGCTACCTAATTTTATTGTTCACAAAAAATGATTCTAACCTATTACTAGTTTGGATCATCCCCTTCTCTTCTTGAACCCTCTCTTGTTGATTGTGTTCTTCATCCTTTCAACTCTTCCCTTAACCTCAACATTCAACCATGGTATCCACTAGAATATCCAACTCCTCCAAAACCTCCTCACCCAAAAGAAGCCTTAAGGTGAATCTCAAGTCCTCTAAACTTGGTTCTCCATCTTCTCTCAAACCAAAAAGTGAAGCCACACCTATTATCATCTCCACATCACTTTCATAACCCCCTTGCTTCATGGAAAACAAACTCAACCCATGGTACTAACCATTCACATGGTTCGACCTCCTCTTCATTCCAATCAAGAATTAATGAGTTTTCCTCTCCACTCGTTTCTAGTCCTACCTTAAATATGAATGCTCAACCACAACCCCATCAAAGGATTCTCTTTGTTTTTTAGCCTCTTCCTTTCACTCTACCAAATTCACCCATATCACCAATATCACCCTTGGATATCATGCCTTCTCCTCATCCTCCTACCTCCAACACTCCTCACTTGGGTGTTCCCATTTCCCGTTTCTTAGGTGATCCACACTTGTTTGATTTTTTCATGCACAATGGAACAAATTGTCCTTGTTGCTTGAACAACTTTCACCTTATGGATATCCTTAGGTTAGAGATGATTGGGGCTCACATCAAGTTGCAAAGCTTCTTGTTGAACCTATTTGCTAATCCTCCACCTCCGAGGAGATGAATGATGGCTTTTAAAATTAACATGCTTTTCTAAAGAAGGTCAAGCCAAAAGAGGACTATGAATTAAAGACCTAGGTGTTAGCTATCTTTGTAGTAGTTAATTGAATTTTTAGTTATTGTATTTCCTTTCCCTCATGATTTTCTCATGTGGATGATTTATGGATTTAGTGTTTATGTGTTTTAATCTATGTGATCACATTAAACAACTTCAATTTATTTAAAATTGAACCTAAATCTATTACAACCTCTAAAAACTTGACTTAACATTGGACCAAAATGTTATCTAAATATTATGTCACTCTTTGTCAAGACATTCTTTGTGAATGTGTTGCTTTTATGCAACCCTAGCATACTCTAGTGCTAAAAGAGGTAAAAAATCTAAGATTTGTAAAATTTTGAAAAAGTCTTATTTTTCTCCAAAACTTTTGGAAATCAAGGTTTGCTGTCCACTGGACGCGGTTCCTTAGCCTCCAGGTGGATCCATATCGATATGGAACCGTAGACTATTTTAAAGAACCGCGCATAGTAAAGCCGTTCTTGGCTTATTTTTGGTCTTTCTTTTTTGACCACTGTTTTGGTTAAGATTCTTTGTTTACCCAATTTGGCTAAGCATTTTCTAAAACCTTTCTTTTTCATTTCAAATCTTTGCCTTGTCTATTTTCTTTATATTCTTCTCTTTTGGGAGTTCTTTTCTTCATCACTCATAATGCCTAATTCTTCCTTTCCTAACCTTGACATTTCTTTGTCACAAACTTCTCAACCTAAAGCTTCTTCTTCTAAGCTTTCAAAGAAACCGAAAATCTCGGTTAAATCCATTTGGATCAAAAAAATAATCCTCATGATTCTTCTTCTCCAAAATCCTCCAAGAATTCCTCTTTCTCTCCGATTCAATATTAGAATGAGACTTACTCTATAAATCTAATTACCGGAGAAAAATAAATTCTTCCACCACCACCAAAATCTTTCAACTCTCCTCAACTCAATGACCTATCTTCTTTCCCCAACCTCACTAGGCATTGTGAAAACATCTCTTATCCATTATCTCCTATTCCACCAACCTCTAATTTTGATGGATCTCCCCCATCTAACGACTTTGTTTTGCATCATGGTTCCTCGTGTGCTTGTTTTCGTTTTCAACAAATTGAACTTGCTCATATCTATGACATGCTAAATTTTCTTGAATTCCTCCTCACTCGACCTCCTCTCAAAGTTTTTGTTCTCGTGAACAAAACTTCGAATGATGCTTCGTCGTCTTTCTTTTCCAACTAAGGCACATTTTGTAATTTAGTTGTTTGAGTCAATAAAACATAAGCAATCTTGGAAGATTATCACTATTAGAGTAGTTTGTGCTTTGTGGTCTATTTTCCATATTTTTTTCTTCAAAATATTCATATTATGTGTATGAATATTTCTCTTGTATGTTATTTCATATTTAGGTAATATGAAAGTTATGTGTGTTATCTTTCCCTCTAATTCTATTTCACACATTGATTAAAGAGTTGATCATGGTTAAAACGTAAAATTAATTATGGGTGATTCCATAAATTCTAAATTTTAACCCATTGACATTTTAAATCATCTTTGATTTGTTTGGATGTTTCTTTTCTTCCTTTATTCCACCAATTGAACTATGATGTTGTCAATAAACACTCTTTGGACATATTTAGCAAATGCTTGCTTCTAATTTGAGATTTCTTTTCCTTCTCCCTCTCAAGTTAATTAGTAAGTAGTGCACATACATACATTGGTGTTTCTTATCTTTCTTCTAACATTTGTGTAGCATGTCACCTTAGCTCATTTACTTGGTGCCCCAAGAAAGGGGGAGTAAGCACCAAGGGGAAGCTAC
Organism: Glebionis coronaria; assembly: GCA_025667525.1. Taxonomy (NCBI): domain Eukaryota; kingdom Viridiplantae; phylum Streptophyta; class Magnoliopsida; order Asterales; family Asteraceae; genus Glebionis; species Glebionis coronaria. The sequence continues at coordinate 555,685,166 of CM046879.1, forward strand.
TATCAAAAGTCCGGTTCTTTTCTTTTTCAAAGACTTGTGCTAACCTTTTTGCTTCAAAAAAAGGGAGAAATGATAGTGATAAACTCGTTAATAATTCGAATAAACTTATATTTTACTTAAATGAGTTTATAGTTTGTCGTAATCAAAAAGGGGGAGATTGTTAATGCAAAGCAATGCCTAAAAACATTGTTAGTATTAATTAATCTTTCTTAGTTTTGATCACGACAAATTACAAAGACATTTATTATCAAACACAATCATAAAAAGAATTATCTAACAAACACTATCATCAAGGTAATAATCATTAAACTAACATATCTTAATCATGCTTAGTGATCATAAAAGTGATTAGCCTTAAAACTCACTTTTGTCAAATGTAAAGAAAGATTTTTAATAAACTTTATTTTTAAGAAAAAGTTTTATTAAAATAAAAATGTAAATTTGAATAAGGTATATTCCAAATGCGATAAGAATATCCTTTGAAGGTTTAAACAGCCTAAGATATTTCAAATTCACTAAAAGACAAAAGGGAGCGGACTCTACGACGGCGGTACCTTAGCACCTACGACGGTTCCTTATCTATTAGGAACTGTGGGCTCCAATAAGGAACTGTGGGCAGATATAGCTGTTGGATGTTTGTCTTATAAATAGTGGATCATATCTGCATTCTCATCAACCCTTTTTGGACATCTCTTTCAGCCTTCTTTCTCCTATCTAATCCTAGTCATTTGTAAATGATCACTTAATGTGTTAAGTATGTTTACTCATGATTATCCTCTTGATCTCCTTCTTTACCTTGTCCAAAGAGAAGATCACTCACACACTTGTGATGTGATTAAAGATGTATCATTGATGAACATTACCTTCTCCTAAAGATTTAGTCATGTTCATCATTTGTGTGACAATCCGTCAATTTATGGTTGATATTTTATTCTCAAGTATTATTTAAAAACATTATTTTAATGTTATATTATTAACTCACTTATTTCTGGAAAGAAATTTGGATTTACGTCTTGAAGTAGCATCTACTACGTCTAAACCGAAGGATTCTACGTTACGTGCTTACGTTTACATACACCGTTTTTGGTGACAGTCCAACATTTCAGGAAATAAATTTATCCGTGAATATTATTTTGAGATTTTAAATTTTTGTTGGTTCATAAACTCACAAATTTACGAGAAGAGATTAGGACTTGCGGTTATAATTTAACGTCCTTTACGACTAAACCGGAAACCTTAGGATTACGTATTTACGTTTTTGAACTCCATTTTTGATGAGACAATTTTTATTAGATTCGTTTTGTGCCGTTGATTCATAATTTATAAAACGTTTTTCGTAAAACGACCCGAGGGCACACAAATCGAGGAAACTAGAATCGAGGAATACCCGTAAATTAGCGGGATGGGACAAAACAAGTTTATCCCACCCCACTAACACATGGGACGGCCAAAAGAGGACACCACATCCATGATGTGGCACCCTTGTAGCTATAAGCTTACACATGGAAGCTTAGCTTTACATGAAAGCTAACTTTTCCCAACAAACTAGCAAAAACCACTAAACTTTACCATATACTTCCATTTCACATGCAAACCACCATAAACACTCTCCTCTCTCTCTAAAATTCGTCCACTATTCATCAAAAACAACCCTCATTTGATCTATGATAGCCATAAAATCATGTGTTATTCATACACATGATGATGCTAATTTGAAGCTTTGAAGATTGGAGGTGATTCTAACATCCAAGGAGAAGATTTGTTGGTGTCATAGGACTGAGTTTCCATGAGAAGTTTATAAAGGATGGTAGACTTGAAGATGATATTGGTTTATCACAAGTTTTGCCATCAAAATCCAAGCCTTCTTCATCAAAGACTCATCTTTTCATCACTAATGGTGGTATAGAGATTCTTCTTCCTATCCTCTTGTTATTTTGATTATGTAATCTTGTATTTTCTTTATTTATGTATATGTATATGATGATGAATGATTATTAAACATATTATGTGGGGATTTGGTGTTGATAGATTTGATAAACATGGGTAAAAAGATGGAAAAACCACATGTAAAAATGGTTAAATCTTGCTTAATAAGATGGCTGTATAAAAACAGTAAGTAACCAAATGTTAAACTGATAAAATGGTGAAGTGGAATCAATATACAGTAAGTATTAGATTTTATACACATGTGAGAGTTGGCCATACAATGGAATCATAAAAATGAGTCAGATATGATCAAAACAAGTTTAGAGTGCAAATCTGCCTACACTATTTTGGACGAATTTATTAAAATATTTAGATGTTGATCATCAGTAGCTATAAAGGAATAAAATGAAGCACATATCATGTAGTTTCTGTGATAAACATTTGGGGTTCTATCTCCATGTAGAACTCTAGATATGATCATTTTAGTAAACTAGATTTTTAGGACTGATTTTGTATAAATAATATATAAAATAAGCACTCAAAAATTTATATAAAATATATATAAATACAAATTCCACTAGTTGATAATGATTATAATAAAAGAGTTATATAAATGTTGATATTAAAATGGATTATGTTATATAAAGTATAAATATAAATGTTTTTCCAAGTTATAAAACTATATACTAAGTTTTACGTCTTTTCGGCTAAAACCGAAAGATTAACGTTTTTGTCAAATAAAACTTAGGCGGTCGGACCCGTCTAATATAAAATTTTATAAACTCACATACTGATGTATAAACATATATAACAAGTAAAAACCGATAAAACCCGAGCTTTACAACATATAGACATTAACGGGCCAAAGTAGCCTTATTGGAATATAAACCCGACTAGTTAGTAAAACACTTATAAATTTACTTATTGGGCTTAACCCACTTAGGCCCAACATGTAAAGTATAATACTGATAACAAAAGTATAAAATGGATTAATACAAACTAATGGACTTATAGAAGGCTTATTGGACCTAAAACATGTAAATAGGTAAAACTAGTAAACTAATATAAAAGTTGTCAACACATAACACAAAAATGAGTGAATGAGAATATATAAATCCACATGATCATCATCACATGTATAAAGTCATCATATATATACATAATTGTTATTTTGATAAAGTCATTGGACAAAAGTCTAAGACGAGTATTATTAGTCTAGGTTTCCGTGATTGAAGCACGTGTCGTACATCCAAATCGCCGATAACCGCCTTCCCACATCAACGTGAGTTCATAGCCTCACACTTTTTAAATGTTTTTATGAAATGTTTTATAAACCCGCGAGGGAGATAAGATGTTAGTTTTTATAAAATATGACACTAGTTGTCCCGATTGTCTGTTTATTGATTTGGACCCGAATGATTGTATGACCCGATGAATGATTAAATGACCCGATAGATGAAATGAAATGGATTATTAAAGTTAGGTTATGTCACTAAAAGTCCCATTAGCATGAATTGTGAACTACCGGGATTTGGTAGACGCTTATGCATATAATAGTACTATTTGGGGACGATCACCCCAATTCGCGCCTTGACGGTTGATCCCCGTCGTGCCACATTGATTGGTAAGCGAATTTATGTATGAGAAGATTTACACAAGCGTGAATATTGTGACGACACGCTAACTTAGATGGGAAAATTGAGTTTCGGGCTAGCTACCCGTTGTTTGATGTAGTAAGGTAACAATGTCATGCGGCTTATAATAATCTAATTAACGAAATACTGCTATACACATTGAATAACGATATATTGCCTGACTAGCAATACAGGGTCTTATTATTGATATTATGTTCGTGTTTTGGTTTTATATAACCATATCCATATAACGGTTTTTATTTAACTTTATACAACGTTATAAAACATATTGTATGATGTTTTTACGACATTGGTTCGTATAATGGTTTTGAAGGCAAAAGCCTATATTATGATTTCGACAAGGATTTGTATAAAATGTTTTTTGCCTATTTTATGGCCTACTACAAGGATTTGTACAAAATGATTTCGGTAATAAATATATATACCGATGATATATTAATGGTTTTATTAATCTCTATGAATTCACTCGGCGTTATCGCTGACCTTTTCTTTTAACATGTTTTATCTCAGGTACTTGAAGGTAATTCTCGGGAAGACAACAAGATTTCATGGCCCGCACTTAAATAACAATTTCCATTCAAATGCTTTGTAAAATTTGTATGAAATATTATGACTTGGGACCTATGTAAAATTTGATATTTATGAATGGAAATGCTTTATTATTAAACGACGCGATTTTTAAGCGTTGTATATGACGTGCGTGATGTGCTATCCCGTAACACCATCGGGTCTTCCGCTGTATTGAATTGTATAAATTTGGGGGTATTACAGTTTGGTACCAGAGCTCTCGTTATACAGAACGAAAGATTTTTAAAACCCAGGTTTTGAATAAAACATTTCAAAATCTTTTAACTATAAACATTTTTCTCAAAATGTCTAAAAATCTTTTGACTATAACGGTGCCGAAGAATTCCCGAGTTAGCGACAAGGCCAGACTGAGAAGTGTTATTTTAATATATATATATATATATATATATATATATATATATATATATATATATATATATATATATATATATATATATATATATATATATATATATATATATATATATATATATATATATATATATATATATATATATATATATATATATATATATATATATATATATATATATATATATATAACTTGGATTATATATATATGATGTAATTTTATTACATGATTGTTTGATGATTATTTTGATATTTATACAAGGTATTTATACGACGTAGATTGTCACAAGGAACCCTAAATCCCCTAGTAAATTAATCGAAGCTATTCCCGTAGGAATTCTAGCTATTCTTGATCTAAACCAAGTTGTGGATATTTATGATCCCAACAAAATGGTTGATATTCGTACAAATATAGATATTGGTTGATTGTGATATAGAATAAGAATTGGCAAGATTAAAACTGATATCGATGTTATGACGATCTTTCCTTATAAAGTGGAGTTTGACAAAACGTTACCACCTAGAAAGGTGTCATCTGATTCGTTGTCACCCAATTCGTAAATTTGAAATCGAAAGGCTGAATGTTTCACTTGAGGCTGTCATTGGAACCATTACCCAAAAGCCTCATGCCACTAGTACCTTTCCGAGAAATCTAATTGAATGTGTGAGTCATCTCATGCTAGTGACTCATTTGATAATTGTTGTTGTAAGAGCTATAGGATTGGAAATTAAGTGTTGATCATATCGAGTTTTGATTGCCCTACTAAGGTGTAAGAATAAGGTTGAAAATATTAGAGAATGAGGTAGGATATTGCATTGAGTATAAGTTGGTTAAAACTTGAATAAAGTAAAAATTTAACTCGTATGGAATATGAGATTGTAAGAGGAAGTCATTAAGTTCTGTAATTGAATTATAAGGTTTTAAATGATTGTTGGTTCGTGTTAAGGGTTGTTCCTAGACCATTGTCCAATGACGAGGATGCCCAGTGTCCAACAAATAAATTGAAGAAATCTTCTTCTGAATTGGGACCGATGGATCTTCCGGGACAGGTGGGACACCTAATGACTCTTGTATATTAGTATTCATTGTGGTATCTTTTAAAAATAATCACTAACCTAACTGAGACATCAGTTGGTAGGATGGGTTCTTGGAATTGTATGACATAGTGTCACGTAATGTGTTACAGTACAATTTTGACTTGTTTGTGATTAATGAAAAGACTACCTTTGATTGCTAAATTCTACATGTATCGATGATATCTATCTTTTTTGCTTCTTCCTAATGCTCGCATTAGTGATGCAACCATTGAACAAGTATTCGTCTCGAATTGAGTTACGTTGTGCATTATTCTTTTTGAGTGCCATCGAGGTCACGAACCTCATGATTATTTGGCTAAGCTCGTTTCCTATTATATTGTAGTTAGTTCTTGGTAAACCACTTTTCATCACTCTTTTGCAGATCACTCATTGTTTTTATAAGATAAAACAGTATTCCTTGACAAAAATTGAATTTTCATCACCATAAGGATTATTTTAAGTGAGATGTACAAATAATCGTTATCGAAATGAAGTTGTTTATGAAACATCTTGGAAAACTTAACTGTTTTCATGATAAAGAACATATCTGTAAATTCATTTTGAATTAAGCATGAATATATATTTTAAACATGATAAAAAAGTTTTGACGAACTGAGTATCGCATCGTTAATCTTGAAATTGTATATAGTTGCGCGCCTACATACAATTTGGAATGGACCATGCAAGGCTGATTAGTAGTCACCATAAAACTGATTAATAAACACTACATTTTCTTTAAGATTGTGAAAGATTAAATTTTATGAGATCTGCAAGAAGTGAAAAATAGGGACATAGTGTTAGGGACACCTACATATGTGCCCGAACCATTTATTTTTCTGAGTCGAATTTACTCATCTGTGGATATTGTCTTAATTGACAATTGATATCCCCTCCTTGTCCAATTCTCCCGTGGTAAGATTCTTTGGAAAAGTATCTGATTACCGAGTGTTGATACCCGACTGGATGTATCGACGTTCCTATCATTTCTTTTTATTAAGATTTCATTTGAATGACCTGGGTAACGATCCTAGGAGCTTTCGAACGCGTACTCAAATTATGAAAACATGGGATATATTCATATTCGTTAAATGTTTTCGTCTGTATCTGATTTGAAGTTCTCTCCCGTAGATTATGCGTTGACCTTACTCTTTTAATGGTAGTTGTGTCTCCATATATCCTTGAATTTGTGAAGGATTATGAGTTATTATTAGTCTTTTGAGAAGTTCACATCTTATCGACGGCAATAAAACTGGAAAGTTGATAGTGCCAATAGAATGGATTGATTGATTATGACATGACGACATTGTCTTAATTGATGGGAACTCGAGTAGAATTCCCCTAAATGATAAGATGTTGATTATCAAAAGTGATCTAAATAATTCTTGATGGATGACCATATCCTGCATTTAGAGTTGAAATTATACCGTGAATGGTTGTGAATTAGTCATAGATATTATAATCTAGAAAGAACCTAATATGAATTTATTAAAAGATGTTTCTGTTATCCGAAACTTTAGGAGGTATTTGTTGGTGAATTACCTAGACTTTCGCCATTAAGGCAAGTTGAATTTGGTATTGATTATATTCCCGGTGCTGCACCTGTGGCTTGTGCACTGTACGTCAGCACCATCTTAATTAAAAGAATTACCGTACAACTAAGAGAGTTGTCGGAGAAAGCTTTTATTCTATCAAGACTCGTCATCATGAAGAGCTATGGTGTTATCATTCCTTATGTTTATTGATTACCGTGAACTAAGTAAATTGACGATTAAAATCTATATCCACTACCCAAGATGATAGATTGTTCGATCATTTACAAGGTTCTAGCGTATATTCAAGATTTAATCCACGGCATGGTTATCATCAACTTCGCATCCGCGAAAAATATTATCTATTCCAATTAATACATCCAGAACTTGTAATAAACATTATGAGTTTCACGTGATGTCGTTTGGATTGACTAATACACATGTAGCATCCATAAATTTGGTGAATCACTTGTGTAGGCTGTAATTTGGTAAATTCATGCTTGTGATCATTAAGGACCATTTGTTTGTTTCTAAGAATAAGAATGAGTTAATAATTAGTTATAGACTGCCCTAAATTGGCCGAACAATGAAAACTTGTACCTTGAATTTTTAACATGTGATTTAAGGCTTGATCCTTTACATAAAATGACCGTGTAATCAATGATAATGAAATCTATATTGACTCTTCAAATATTAGAGCCATTTAAGACTTTGAGTTATACTAAAAAGAAAGTGCAAATATGTTTTGACAAATGTTTTAACAAAGTATTTTTAAGGGATTCTTCCCTTATACCCAGAACATTTAACTAAACTCCTGTTTAGGGGTAAATGTTTGTGTATACCTCAAAATAACCTAAAGAGGGATTGAGGAAACCATTTATACCATGACTTGAAATTTAAAATGACAATTTTTGCTTGACAACTAAGAAAATCATGACCAAAGTATAAATAAAGATTTTTTGAACATTTACGAATCTCACTAACTATTTTCAGTAAATCAACAAAAATCGTGTTAATTAAATTCAAATTTATTCTTTTGAACATTTTTATATAATTGGACAAACTGAGAAAATTTAAAAACTTTTTGCGTTTACTTTTCATAAAAATTAAATAATTATTATTTAATTACTTGTAGTAATTATTGACGCTTTAAACGTCGGATTGAGCAAAACTAATAAAAGTAATAGTTGAGATAGAACTAAGACTTAGGAAATATGAAGGAATAATTTCTGAATAAATACGGTCATGATATTTATTTCATCAGGGAAGATGAATGTAGATACCGACGCATTATGTAAAAAGGATAAAGAACCAATTAGGATGTGTTCCTTAGTATTGATGGTACAAAATAAATTGCCGAACAATTTAAAATATAGCCGATGCTTATAAAAAGGATAATATAGATATTAAAAGTGGTTCGCGGCTAATGAGAACCATTATAATTGAGAAGCCAATGGCGTCAAATGCCACTTGTAGTTGCCTAAATGTAGAGATTGTGAGATATAGTTATGTTGGAATCTTGTAAGTATAAGTATTTTATTCATGACATTTATGATTTAATGTATTTTTATCTGAAGAAGTTGTACTAATGGCAAATTATGAAGGCAGACATCGCCTCATACATTAGTAAACGTCTAACTATTGCAAAGGTCATCCTCTGAATTTGATTCGATTTGGGTCATCGTCGACAGACTGACCAAATCTACTAATATCATTCCTGTTAATGGTAGATTCATGATGAAGAAATTGACTCTTTTGTATTTAAAGGAGTTGTGTAAACATGGTGTGCCTGTATCGATCATCTCTATCAAGATCCTCGCTTCGCATCGAATTTCTAGAGATTTGCTCAGAAGTCATTGAGAACGAATCTTGATGAGAGTACTGTGTACCACCCCAATCGAAGGGACGAGGTAAAGTAACGATAAAAATACTATAAGTGCTGTTTTATGTTTAAATTCTGACCTTTGGTAATAAACTGCAAAATCGTTTTCATTTGGAGAGATTATCATTGAAAACTATCGTATTAGGATCGAGATCGAATCTTGTGAGGATATATATATTAGAGCATCTGTAAGCAGGAGTTGAGATGAAGACACCCGACATACACCCATTGTGAGTTGGACATATCTTTTAGGTTTAAGGTTTCCTATGATGGCGAACCTAACCTTACAAAATACTCGACTCGCGAGACCTGAAATGATTGTTGAAATTAGGATCTGATTATTGACTGCTGGTAGTGGGCAGGAGGTTATGTGAATATGAAATGTAGATCTTGAAGTGCTAGATGGGTAGCGATGTTATGCCAAAAAAATTTACCATGGAAAAATGAATTGATGATCTGGAAGATCATGGGATATAAGTCCTCGTTGTATGGGACCATTGAGATGATCTAAAAGATTGGTTTGAAAGGCATATAAGCTGGATCTACCCTAGGACTTCAAGAGCTGCGTGAATTATGTTTCGTATATAGAACTTGATAAAATGTCTATCAAGTGAGAATCTGATCACTTCTTGATGAAGTTTAGATCGGCGAAAAGTTTCATTCATCAAAAACCCGTGAACATCATGGATAGAGAAAGTAAGTCAACATTAAGCCTGATCTTATTCCCGTAGTTATGTTTGATGAAACTCGCGTATTGTAATGGATTACACTTATGAGAAAAGATCATATGTGGAGGAAATACCCACATGGCTTTAACTCTATAAGAAGCAAGTAGTAAGATAAGATGATCTTTGAGGACAAAGATCCTGTTTAGGGGTAAATGCTGTGACAATCCGTCAATTTACGGTTGATATTTTATTCTCAAGTATTATTTAAAAACATTATTTTAATGTTATATTATGAACTCACTTATTTCTGGGAAGAAATTTGGATTTATGTCTTGAAGTAGCATCGACTACGTCTAAACCGGAGGATTCTACGTTACGTGCTTACGTTTACATACACCGTTTTTGGTGACAGTCCGACATTTCAGGAAATAAATTTATCCGTGAATATTATTATGAGATTTTAAATTGGTGTTGGTTCATAAACTCACAAATTTACGAGAAGAGGTTAGGACTTACGGTTATAATTTAACGTCCTTTACGACTAAACCGGAAACCTTAGGATTACGTATTTACGTTTTTGAACTCCGTTTTTGATGAGACAATTTTTATTAGACTCGTTTGGTGCCGTTGATTCATAATTTATAAAAACGTCTTTCGTAAAACGACCCGAGGGCACGCAAATCGAGGAAACTAGAATCAAGGAATACCCGTAAATTAGCGAGATGGGACAAAACAAGTTTATCCCACCCCACTAACACATGGGACGGCCAAAAGAGGACACCACATCCATGATGTGGCACCCTTGTAGCTATAAGCTTACACATGGAAGCTTAGCTTCACATGAAAGCTAACTTTTCCCACCAAACTAGCAAAAACCACTAAACTTTACCATTTACTTCCATTTCACATGCAAACCACCATAAACACTCTCCTATCTCTCTACAACTCGTCCACTATTCATCAAAAACAACCCTCATTTGATCTATGATAGCCATAAAATCATGTGTTACTCATACACATGATGATGCTACTTTGAAGCTTTGAAGATTGGAGGTGATTCTAACATCCAAGGAGAAGATTTGTTGGTGTCATAGGGCTGATTTTCTATGAGAAGTTTATAAAGGATGGTAGATTTGAAGATGATATTAGTTTATCACAAGTTTTTCCATCAAAATCTAAGCCTTCTTCATCAAAGACTCATCTTTTCATCACTAATGGTGGTATAGAGATTGTTCTTCCTATCCTCTTGTTATTTTGATTATGTGATCTTGTATTTTCTTTATTTATGTATATGTATATGATGATGAATGATGATTAAAAATATTATGTGGGGATTTGGTGTTGATAGATTTGATAAACATGGGTAAAAAGATGGAAAAACCACATGTAAAAATGGTTAAATCTTGCTTAATAAGATGGCTGTATAAAAACAGTAAGTAACCAAATGTTAAACTGATAAAATGGTGAAGTGGAATCAATATACAGTAAGTATTAGGTGTTATACAGATGTGAGAGTTGGTCATACAATGGAATCATAAAAATGAGTGAGATATGATCAAAACAAGTTTAGAGTGCAAATCTGCCTACACTGTTTTGGACGAATTTATTAAAATATTTAGAGGTTGATTCATCAGTAGCTATAAATGAATAAAATGAAGCACATATCATTTAGTTTATGTGATAAACATTTGGGATTCTATCTCCATGTAGAACTCTAGATATGATCATTTTAGTAAACTAGATTTTTAGGACTGATTTTGTATAAATAATATATAATATAAGCACTCAAAAATTTATAAAATTCCACTAGTTGATAATAATTATAATAAAAGAGTTATATAAATGTTGATATTAAAATGGATTATGTTATATAAAGTATAAATATAATGTTTTTCCAAGTTATAAAACTATATACTAAGTTTTACGTCCTTTCGGCTAAAACCGAAAGATTAACGTTTTTGTCAAATAAAACTTAGGCGGTCGGACCCGTCTATTGTAAAATTTTATAAACTCACATACTGATGTATAAACATATATAACAAGTAAAAACCGATAAAACCCGAGCTTTACAACATATAGACATTAACGGGCCAAAGTAGCCTTATTGGACTATAAACCCGACTAGTTAGTAAAACACTTATAAATTTACTTATTGGGATTAACCCACTTGGGCCTAACATGTAAAGTATAATACTGATAAAAAAATTATAAAATGGATTAATACAAACTAATGGACTTATAGAAGACCTATTGGACCTAAAATATGTAAATAGGTAAAACTAGTAAACTAATATAAAAGTTGTCAACACATAACACAAAAATGAGTGAATGAGAATATATAAACCCACATGATCATCATCATATGTATAAAGTCATCATATATATATACATAATTGTTATTTTGATAAATTCATTGGACAAAAGTCTAAGACGAGTATTATTTGTCTAGGTTTCCGTGATTGAAGCACGTGGCGTACATCAAAATCGCCGATAACCGCCTTCCCACATCAACGTGAGTTCATAGCCTCGCACTCTTTTAAATGTTTTTATAAAATGTTTTATAAACCCGCGAGGGAGATAACATGTTAGTTTTTATAAAATAGGACACTAGTTGTCCCGATTGTCTGTTTATTGATTTGGACCCGAATGATTGTATGGCCTGATGAATGATTAAATGACCCGATAGATGAAATGAAATGGATTATCAAAGTTAGGTTATGTCACTAAAAGTCCCATTAGCATGAATTGTGAACTACCGGGATTTGGTAGACGGTTATGCATATAATAGTACTATTTGGGGACGATCACCCCAGTTCGCGCCTTGACGATTGATCCACGTCGTGCCACATTGATTGGTAAGCGAATTTATGTATGAGAAGATTTATACAAGCGTGATTATTGTGACGACACGCTAACTTAGATGGGCAAATTGAGATTCGGGCTAGCTACCCGTTGTTTGATGTAGTAAGGTAACAATGTCATGCGACTTATAATAATCCAATTAACGAAATACTGCTATACGCATTGAATAACGATATATTGCCTGACTAGCAATACAGGGTCTTATTATTGATATTATGTTCGTGTTTTGGTTTTATATAACCATATCCACATAACGGTTTTTATTTAACTTTATACAACGTTATAAAACGTATTGTATGATGTTTTTACGACATTGGTTCGTATAATGGTTTTGAAGGCAAAAGCCTATATTATGATTTCGACAAGGATTTGTATAAAATGTTTTTGGCCTATTTTATGGCCTACTACAAGGATTTGTAAAAAATGATTTCGGTAATAAATATATATACCGATGATATATTAATGGTTTTATTAATCTCTATGAATTCACTCGGCGTTATCGCTGACCTTTTCTTTTAACATGTTTTATCTAAGGTACTTGAATGTAATTCTCGGGAAGACAACAAGAATTCATGGCCCGCACTTAAATAACAATTTCCATTCAAATGCTTTGTAAAATTTGTATGAAATATTATGACTTGGGACCTATGTAAAATTTGATATTTATGAATGGAAATGCTTTATTATTAAACGACGCGATTTTTAAGCGTTGTCTATGATGTGAGTGATGTGCTATCCCGTAACACCAACGAGTCTTCCACTGTATTGAATTGTATAAATTTGGGGGTGTTACAATTTGTTTATTTGTGTCTTGTGTAGATCCAATGTATTTGTGAATACTTGGAATAGTTGTCTTCATCCAAGCTATATGTGAATACTTGGATTAGAGTTGTGTAAATCCATTGCACATGTGTGTGCTTGGATTTGTGTTGTGTAGATCCAAGCTACATGTGTGTACTTGGATATGCTTAGTTGAGTTGTAATTAGTTGTGTTAGTTCTAACTAAACTATAAAGTGATGTGGTTGTGTCTTATGAGTTCTCGCTAAACTATAAAGTGATATGTAGTTGTGTTGTGTGAAGTTCTCACTTAGCTTCAAAGTGAAGAGTCGTGAAGATTGGTTCTAGCTTTGGATTAGAACTCGACATCTAGCCTTGTGTCAGAAAATGATAAAGTAGGCAACGTTGTGAAGATTGGTTCTAGCTTTGGATTATAACTCGACATCTAGCCTGGTGTCGTAAAATGGTGAAGTGGGCGACGTTGTGTAGATTGGTCCTAGCTAAGATTAGGTCTCGACATTTAGCTTAGTGTCAGAAAATAATGTAAGCGATGTTGTAAGGTTTTCTCCGCCAAGAAGGGAGCTTGTAGATATAGTGGAAATCTTGAGTAAGGTGTACTCGAGGAGTGGAGTAGGAACGATGATAGAGCCTCGTTGTCAAACCACTATAAATCTTGGTGTCTTCCTACTAGGTTGTTTCTTTCCTTACTCATTACTTACTTTCATTATCATTATACTTACTACACATTGTTAATGCATTAGAACTGAACTTAATCATTATGCAACTAGCTTTCAAGTAAAAGATAGTTTTGTGCACTCACCTAATTGAAAGGAATTTTAATTATGAGATAAACCGATGAGAAACTATTCAACCCCCCCCCCCCTTCTAGTTTCTACAGCAATTACTCCCCTAAATATCATGGAGAAAGTCTATCCAAAAAGACCCTAGCAAGGTATGAGGATAAATATATCCAAGTCCTAAAAGGAGGTGGATCGTTGTATATCAAAATCCAAAATAAAGATTGAAGAAAAATGATGAAGTCGTGGTCCAAGTATGAAGAATCTCTCAAAAACGTCAAGTGAAGAAATTCCAAAATATAAAGAGAAGACCATAATTTCAAGAACGTCTACCAAATATTCGAAGTATGAAGTACATGCCAAATATCGGTCCGAGAAAGGTCTCAAATTGTGAAACGAGTTATGTCAAGATATGAACTTAAGGAGATTATGAGAAGCCGTTTTAAAAGATTTTGTCCTTTATCTAACTATCGATTAAATAGTGCTACTTTATTTTCGGACTAATAAATACTCAAATAAGTCAATATGAATCACTTGAGATCCATGACAAATAGTTAAAAAAATTCTAGATACCTTTTCTTTTTATAATAACTAGGATTGCGGGGAGAAAAAGTATTACACAATTTGAACGTATGAGTAGTGTTAGCATTGTGACTTGTACCAACAATGATCTCGTTTTTGCACTTAACATGGAATGTATGACAATCAAGGATGACGAAATTTACTCTATGAGACATTCACTTGTTTCTATTCATTGACCCTAAAAGTCACATTCATGATGAAAATCATACATTATGTCTTTAACACATCTTCGTAGTATTGTAGCAAGTGTACTTTTCAATAAAGGGTAATAAAAATTGAATTTTGGAGATCCTTAGATACTTTATTCTAGCATTGCGTGAGGGAACGGCAATGGTTTAGTATGGAGGAGTGATGAGATGGCATTTATACATGATCTCATCGTTCTTTTCGGGCTTTAAATGCATAAAATGTCATAAATATACCATATATATGCTTGTGTTTGTTACTTGTGTGTTTTAGGTATGGATATCATGAAAAATACAAAAGATCACAAGAAACAAGGAAAAACGAACACGAGAAACGAAGCCGCACAATGAACCGAGCCCTAGTTATGAATTTCTACGAGAAGTCCTTGAAGAATGAAGATTTGGCAAGAAAGGCCCCTCAACTATTTAAAACTTGACACTTTTAGTCCTCCTAAAGTATTAAGAATACAAGAAAGGACCTCAAAGTATTAAGAATATTCAAGTTCGGACCTTGAAGATTCAAGAAATATACAAAACAAACCCTTGAAATACTTATTCAAAAGTTTTGTGGCCAAAATAGAATAAACAATACTTCATTTACACTAGAAACAAGTTTTGTTGGGGCAAAATACTTGTTAAAAACCTTTGGCCAAAGAACAAGGGGTGTTTTTGGCAAGTTCAAACTTCAAAAACTAAACAAATCGGCTAACATCTTTCTCCCCACTTATTTCGGATCAAAAAATCACGGTTACCATAAATCCTAACTTACCACCTTCCTTTTTACCAGAGGGTCAATCCCAATCACCATCACACACTTGAATCTCACCTCACTTCATCCTACGTGGCATTACCACACACCCTCTACACCTCCAAACAAAAGCCAGTACACAAATGAATGACCAAGATTGTTTTTCGTGCTCCCAAAGTTTCCTTGAATAGCCAAGATTGTTTTAATCTTGTTGTCAATCACATGGACGATCTTAAGAATGAAGACACAAGGGTATTTCTGGAATAACACCAAGCATTAGGGTTTAGAATTTAGGATACTAGAATGTTCTTGTATCCATTTTAAAAGGAGGTCCGGATTGTGGCAACCCCTTTTGTTCCATATTTTCCAAGTTATTGTAATCCCTTTTTAAATAATAAAAGTTGGTATTTTTCTTGTTGAAATTATAATTCCTTTTTACTTTTTAAAAGTTGGTGTTTACTTGTGAAAATCTGAGTTCCATTATCATATATTAATCAAACTTGTTTTATAATTCCTTATTCAAAATTTTGAATAGTTGGTAAAAATTAGTTAAGTTTTGGTGCGTGTTTTCATTTACTCGGTCTTGTTAGGAATTAATTTTGTGGATTCTAGTTTGTTAAAGGTTATCATCCAATTTGAAAGTTTGTTCAAGGGGTAAGTTTTGAGAAAGTTTTTGGTAAAAAGAAGTTTTCAAGAAAAAGAAAAGTGTAAAAAGAAATCAGTTTGTTCACTTCTGAATTGTTACTGTTCACGTGTGTTATTCTTACCAGGATTTGGAAGCTTGTGCTTGTTTCGCTAGCACATAAGCTCAAAATTCCAAGGCATGGATGTATGCCTTGGAGGTTTGTCTAAAGTTTCCTTTGATTTTTCCATTTTCTGTCAAGAAGAATTAATGCCTATGTGATTTTGTGTGTTGTTTGCTGTTAACTTGAGGTTAACGTTTTGTTTATTTGTGGTTTTGTTTAACAAAGCTTTTGAGAAATTTGCTTAACTAGACTTAAAAATGTGTTTGGGATAGCTTTCGTTTTGGGGTAGGGATACACACTAGAGACATTGCTTAGCTCTGCATTACATGATAGCTTAGGAAAAGCGATTTGAAGTAATAAAAACTAGGTTGTTAGTTTGAAGATGGTGATTTGCGAGTTACTCAGAAATCTGCGATCGGTTTGTGGGTTTCATGAGTTTTTCTAGAAAAGCCATTGCAATCAGTTGTGTGTGGTGTTAGTATTAGGCTGAAAATTAGTTGCTTAATGGTAGTTACAGGTTACAATTTTAAGTTTTCACTTAGAAACATCTCTTGGTTCAAACAGTAAGGTATTGCTAGTATTTTTGGCGAAAACTTTGTAATCACATTACAGCCACTGTGTAGGATTCATTTTTATCTTTTGTACTTTGAAATTTTGGAATTAATTAGTGTTCTTGGTTAGTTAAATCTGTTTTAGGTTGCTCTATAGTATAGTGGTCTTATTTGGCTTAAGCAATAAGCCAAATGTGGCTTCTTTATAGTATAGTGGTCTTATTTGGCTTACTCAAAGCTTTTCGAGCTTATTAGATAAGCTGCTTAGTCCAGCTTATTTTTCTTATATTTTTAATTCACTTAGGTACTTTCATGATTTTTTGGGATTTTTACAAATTAGTTTAATATTTTTAAATCATTTAATTAGTTTTAATCTTAATTAATTCATAAAAAAATATTTAAAAGTAAAAAAAAGTAATTCTTTTTTCTAAACTTTTCTTTTGTCATTTAGGACATAGGTAAAATAAATTTTCTTTTATATTGTTAAAATTTCATAATTTTCTTGTTATTATTTATTTTCTAAGATTATTCTCATTTTAAAACTTAAAAAAGTCATAAAAAATAGAAAAAATTAGAAAAAATTCAAAAAAAATATTTTTAGTTTTTAAATAGTATAAAATAGGTTTGAAAATAATATGGTGATAAGAGTTTGATTAACTCTTATAATGTAATTAAGAATGGAGAGAATGAGTTTGAACAACTCTCCAACTACGAATATCAAGGAAAAAGAAGATGTGATTAACATCTAGAAAAGACACTAAGTTAACCAACGTTGTGTGTGCTGGAGATTCATATGAATCTTATGTCCGGATGGTTGCTTAATGAAATTTGGCTTTCATTTGTGTTTGAATCAAATAAAATTCGAGTTAATGAATAACATATATTAAGTGCATATCGATTAAGCTTTTAAAATGGTTAAGTTGATTATGTTTTCAAATGGTCATTTTAGGAAAATGAGGGTGAATTTGGTTTTTTTTTTTAATGTATGGTATGTCTTACTTTGACATGTTTTAAATTTTACTCAACATGTTATCCAATTAAACCAAATTGGGTACCCAATTTTATATTGACACAGATTACAAAATTAAAAATTGCGTTGAAGCCAAATTGACAAGTCTTTTCTCTTGGTTGATCAGAAATAGCCAAATTGACAAGTCTTTATCATGTGTAACTCGTGCAATTAAGCTCATCTCTAGGATGATTAGTGAATCCCTTGAGATACCAAACTACTTCATTAAGTTATAGGTGGATTTTACACATTTGGAATTGAAATATTCCAAGGATATTGTTATTGTTAATTCTAGCAATAATTATCCGGTCATTTAGGAGAGAAAGTGAATCTATACTTTGCTTATATTTTGAAATAGAATAAGACTACTCTTGAAAATGATTTTATTCTATGCATCAAAATTGCTTGGTATAAATCATTACCAAAGACGTTTAGACTTTCATCGGAAAGGCACGTCTTAAACCACTATATATGACACAAGCTCTTCTCCTCCTCAATTTGAAGAATGTCATTTGTCCCTTGAGCAATGTTCTTGGTCTTGATTCACTGTCCTTGACTCCTCTCCCTTTGTCTCTTTGTTACGAGTAGTCGTTTGTTCGTTTCTGTCTTTTTCTATCTCGATTCAACTCGTAATCCTTCAGCAAGGCTTTATTACCTAGTGTTGTGGTGGTCCAATGATATCCTATAAGGTTTAAGATATATTTTTAATTATTTTAAAATTTTGGTTTTCAAAAATTCATTGTTTTTCTTTGATAAAAACCTGCCTCTGTAGGCAGTTCTTTATCTCTGACGGTTCAATATCGCGGTTCCTTATCCATAAGGAACCACGGGCAGAAACTTTGTCAGAGCGCCAGTTTGATTAAAATACAGTAACCTTTTCAAACAAAACCTTCTCTCTCCTTCACACATACTATGACAAAAACACCCAGTTTTCCACCATTGTTGTTCTTCCAAAACCTTCAATTACTCAGTTTAATTGATTCAAGTTCGTGGGTTTCACTCATCCATAATCCAAGATCAGTTAATTGTAAGTTATTTCTTTCAATTTCATCTAATTTGTTCTAGGGTTCATACATTCATAATTGGGGCTTTTTAAAATTCACATTGAATTAGAACCTTACTAGGACTAAGAGTTGACATAGTATTGTTACAATGATTCCTTTGGTTCATATTCATTGATATTTCACTAAAACCCGTTTGTAGAACAAATCCAGATTTTGACTAAATAATTTGGTTGATTGATGGAATTGATATGAACCCATGAACAAGTTGGCAATGACATTGTTAAATGCTTACCTAAAAACCTTGTTTTGAAAAACCAGTGTTCAAGTTCATTATTGATCTTACATGGTCAATGTGTCATTGTTGATGATGAACTTGGTATATTGTGAGTATGAGAATGATAAGGATTAAACCTTGGTTTGTCAAGAGATTGATAAAACACATTCTCACTTTCTTTGATTTTTGGTTTATATGTAACATATGAGTAATTGGAGAAATATGTTTATATGTTATTTTTAGGTACTATCATGACTTCAAGATATCAAAATTGTAAAACCTCTGATTTTACCTTATTGACTTTGTCTACTGTTGTACTATTTATTTTTGGAATTTATATAATTTCACTTTTATATGACTTATTATTTATCATATACCTTTAGTCATACTACCTTTCATATTTATTTTATACTTATATGAACTCTTAGTCATTTATTGACTACTCTGGCAACTGACTGGCCACTTGATTTAATAATAGACCCATCACTTCAGTACATATTTTGGAGATAAACTGTAATCTTACTTAATTTATTTATTAAGTACTTTGATTTATTTTATATGTACATATTTACATATATTACCTAAAAGGAATAAACACCTAACACTTTAAAACAATGTACATTATTTTATATTGTCATTTATTTACTTTATTTAAGTAAAATAATTATAGTGATGTATTTAATATACACTTTCACTAAATTACCTAAAAGCTTCAACAAAAATACCTACAACTCAACAAATACATACAATATTAAACAAGGGCTATTATTCTCATACAACACTTGGCAAAATTTATCAAAAACCCTCCCACATGCATATACATGCCGTGTACATGTATACATGTTTACACTATCATCATTTGTTAGCTAGCTACTAGTATAATCAAGTGTAGTCTCCACTAATACACTATACTAAACCATGCTTTCTTACATAACCTCACTTTTCTTACACACTACTTACACACACCATACCCATACACTATACCAAGTCTCTTCTTGTCCCCCTTTGACCCATAAACACACGGAAACATTGCCCATTTGTGGAAGAAAAGTCAATTGCTATTTGGAGCATGTGGGAATAAACTAGCAAATATCTTAAACCAAATCTTGTGTATCTTTGTAAGATACAAACTAGGTACCAAGATCCTATTTGATACTCTCTCTTTCCTTGTTTTTAGCTGAAACACACACAACCCACAACACAATTCACTTGCAAACACATTTCACTCCATCACCTTCACTCTCTCTCTAAAAACCTACGGCTAAACACCTTTCCACCATTAATAAACCTCCAAGCTCATTTACTACTCTTAGATTATGTCTCATACTACATAAAGGTTAATCATTAGCTCATCCTACAAGTACCTTGATCATTGAAGCAAGAAAGAAGCCCTAGAAGCTCTCCTTGAAGCCCACGACTTGTTTTAGGTCACTAAGACCTCCATTGTTGAAAGCTTAACTCTTGTTCTTACTTATTCTCCTATCACTCCTAAACCTACCTAAACAAGTAAGTCAAATCTAAAACCTATCTTTCTATACATTTACTTTCATACATATTAACATACACATGGTGATTCTTAGTAAAAGTTAATGTTGAAACAAATATATGAAACCCTAAATCTATAATAACTCACGGCTTGATTTTTACTGTGGCTTAAAATGACATAAAAACTTATCAACCATGAAGAACATGTCACCATGATCTAGTTAAACTTGAAAAACTATGGAAACCTAAACATGCATGATTTTTGGACGTGGGGTTTAAGCCCATATTTCCATTTTGGCTAATCTTGTAATGTTTAGATATAACTAGAAATACTAGATTTATGTTTAGAGGTGCCTTAAAATGATAAGCTCACTATTATGCTTTATAAGGTTTAGTTTTAAGCTCACTATAAAAAGTTGCCTAAATAAATATTCATTGTCACTAAATAAAATGTTTTTATAAAAATTTTAGTGTCAAAAATGTAACTTTGTAAAGTTTCGGGTTTAAAATAATAGATCTATAAATATTTGGTATTAAAATGCAAGATCTATGAAACTTGGGGTTAAAATAGTAAATCTATAGTATTTTGGGTTAAAATGGAAAATATAATACTTCGGGTTGGATTTACAATTTTACAAAGTATAGGGATCTAAATAAACAAGTGTAGAAACTTATTTTCCAAAAATATAAACTATATGACCACTTTTTTAAACTGCCGAGAGTTAAGGGTGTGTTTTGAACACTATCCGAAACTTTAAGGTGATAAAAAGGACTTAAATGGAGTTAATATGGTGTTAGGGTAATTTGTGTAAACTTAAGAAAACCTAGGGATCTCATTTGTTATATACCAAAACATAGTATAAGCCCTAGGGGGCATTTATGCCAACTTAGCAAACTTATTCGAACCCTAGGTAAACCCTAAGGGTGATCTCTGCCATTTGTCGAAAGATATACAAGCCCTAGGGGGCATTTGTGTAACTTAATATTAAACCTAATTATTAGCCGAATGTTGGAGGACTAAAAATGACAATATGTGAAACTATAATAAGCCCTAATATAATCTGAATGTTTAGGGACCATTTTTGCCATTTAGCGAAACTTAAACAAACCCTAGTTACACGTGTAACTAGGGAGGGACCAAAATTGTAAATACTTGAAAGACTTAGAAACCCTAGGGGTATAAAAGTAATTTAACCACGAGTAATTATTTAAATAGAAGGACTAAAACGTAAATTATACAAAGTATAACGAACCCTAAAATTCTATATATTTATACCCGTTATTTAAAACGTAAAACTTAAATAAACGTAAAAATTGTTATTTTTCCAAACTTATAATTTAATAATTATAAATACTATGTAAACGTGGAATTTAAATGTTATACGTTTTATAAACCTCATTTATATATTAAATATAAATTAAAAATGATTAACTTATAAAATAAATATATTTATTATATTTATTTTCTATTACTTTAAATATATATATAAAACTACCTTTTATAAATATTTAAAGTGTTTTATAAACAACATAAGTACAAAATATTAATTAAATGGGTTAATTAATTTAACCTTATTATTTTATACTTAAAATAAATACTATTAGAACTTGTACAACGATGAACTGAAAAATACAAGTATCATAATAAAATGCTTAAAACCAGTATAAGCGTGCACAGATTTATTCTGAAACTTTTATGCATTCTGTTATGCATTTACTGAGACTTTATAATTATTTAGGTCGTTGATTGTATCGTGTTGTCCCTAATAGATATAGCACACGAATTAAAGAAAGAAAGGAAGATATGAGATGAATTTTAGAGAGAGAAAGTAGTGAGAGAAAGTAGAGAGAAATGGTTGGTGAAACTTGTGGAATATTAGATTAGAGAGAAAAATGAAATGACCAACACCCTTCCTAACATTCTAGGAAGGGTTTATATAGCCTTTGCTTACATGTAGCTTAATGGGCTATATTTATCCTGGGCCGGGCTTTCCTTTTGGGCTTTGGTTACTTATTAATGAACCTTAGCTTAAAGTTAAGCCCGTAATAACACAACTTATATACTACCTATTACAACGTTCTAAAATACGATACATAATAACCATATGACCGAGCATTCTTGTTTGACTCAATATTTTGAGCCTAACAATCTCCCCCAATGAGAGGTCATAAACCTTGGTTATTTAGGAAATTTGTAGAGATTACTAATCTCGCCATAAATGAGCCTTGAACATGTAATCGTAGTCTTGTTCCTTCATGCTGTGATCTTTGAGCCTTTGTTATTGTCTTTCGACTTTGTCTTTAAGCTTGAGATCTTCAAATCATCCTTGACTTGTGTTTGCCATCTTGCGATCTTGTGTCTTCATCCACATGCTCACACTATTAATTGTTGAATATATCTTTAGGCATGAGTGTGTGGTTTCTGAATCATTGACTTTGCCGTGTACACCGCGACGCCACCTTCTCGAGACAAAACATAGACACGGACTGAATGGCTTTGACATTCGTCCTAAATCGGTAGCGTTTTACCTCCGGTCGGTGAAGACCGTTATACGATATTAAATATCGTACCTGCGATCAGGTAGATTCAATTAAGAATCTCCTTGACAGGGTTTCGCGGCTGTACTAGCCGTTCTCTTTACTCGACCGTCTCAAAGCAAGACTGCGAACAAAAAGAGTGAATCAATTGGATAAATATCCGCTTGATTAAAGTCGTCAATTCAAATTCCTGGAACAAGTGTGATTCATAAAGAATCTTACCATTGTTGCTTTCCAGTTGACACAAGTTTGATTCATAAGAATCTCACAAGTCACCTACCGTAGCGCTGTTTGAGGTTGACGCTAGAAGGATTTCCATTCGTCACTGAGAATATTAATGAATATCACTCTGAATGTTCTGGCAAGATCATAAAGATATTGCGTAGAAACCTGAAACGAGTTTGAATCAATTCAGAATCAAACCACTGTTGCTTTTCAGTTTTGCACATGTTCAATTCATAAAGAATCTTGCATATGACCTACCGCAGTGCTGTTTGATGTTAACACTGGAAGGATTTCCACTCATCATTGTGAATACTAGGTAGTATCACTATGAGTGTTCTAGCAATATCACAAGGATATAGCGTAGGACTTTCTTGATCTTCATCCGTGTGTCCTAACGAGGTTTGATTGATCTCTTGGCTCTAGACTCTATTTGTGCACTTTTAGTGGTCGGAGGGTGGAGCAGATGCCACCTATTCAATATCAACTATCTCGGAGTGAGAAAGTCAATAGAAGTCGTGTTGATCTCCGTGACAATAAAACAAACTTCTTTTGAGAGAAGCCTGAGTAGCTAGGAAAGGGTTGTGCTTCACATCACTGGGTCCATGATGATTTTGTCTTCATGATGAGTTGACCCGGTTTCTGCCTAAGTTGTATGGAGGGCTTCTTTCTTTACACCCTTTATCCTTACATTTCTTTTTCATTCTTCAACCCCTTCAATGCTTACCAAGACATCATTACTAAAACCTTTTTGTGATTGTTCCAGTGCTAGCATCAGTACTTAGTCGGCATTCAGCTACGTTCACATTCTACTCCATCTTTCCTAAGGACTTCTAATAATCTATTGGATTGTCCTTGGGAAGATCCCTCCGGTTCTGGTTGGATCATAGGACTTAAACCTAACCACCCTTTTGACACCAATAACGTCGTGAATTAAAGATGTTGTGGGTATTTGATCGTAACCATGAAAACCACTTTAAATTCTAACAAAGTGTTTGAAAAGCATTTAACACCTTGCTAGTTTTGTCGTTTTAGAAATGCTCCCCCTTCACATGTGCATCGATAATTGAAAGTGTTTCGCACATGTAGGTAAGAGTTAAAGTGCTTGAGACTTATATTAGATCACATTTTAATCACATTTTCTCCCCTATCTCTAATATATAAAATCTTTTGATATTAGAGATACCAAATTTGATTAAAATATATTTTGAAAATAGTCTTGAAATCTCCAAGAGAAAGATGTGTTAATCTTTTGCATGAAGTTAAAATGCTCCCCCTCAAAAATTGATCCAATTGAATTGTCATTGTGAGGATATGATCCACATTTCGATTTTTGAGGATGGGAGTTGTTGAACAGACAATTTTTGAAAGATTTTGAATATCATTGAAAAATTCTTGAAAAAATTGTGTTCAACGCTTTTTGAAAAAATCAATTCTTTTTGTCGAAAGGTTTTTCTAAAGCATAAACTTGAGTTCATAGACTTTGAATGTCTTGACGAATCCACTCAAGTGTAAGAAGAGTTAACTTTTTTTGCTAAGGGTAAGAGCACGAAATCGTACACTCCCCCGTGAATATAGTTCCGGGTTGCAATCTGAAAGTAATTACAAGCCCCAGTGTTGAGCTCAAAACGTTGAATGTTTTGTGACAAGCTCAACCCGTGATAGATTGCTCTACCCGTTGTTTGGAAATATTTGTCCAAAATAGACAATTTCCTTTATTAAAAGAAGAAATGACATGTTTTGAAAAATATTTACAACTTTCATTCGAGCTTTATGTACACACCCGTGTCGTTATTGAGCGACATTTCTAGGCACGTCCATATTATCGATACTGAAATACATGTCGAGAAGAATATTTTTGGATTTTGAAAGATTTTTAATTTTGTGTTTTGCTTTTATGTGTTTTATATTTTTGTATTTTGCTTATTCAAAGATATTTACAAGTTGATGTTTGAAAGATAAATCAAGCAGGCACCTTTGCCAGACTCTCCAGGTCTGCTGGAGTCAAACATCTCATACCAATTTGCCTAACGAGGTACTCAAACCTATCTTTCGACAGAGCTTTCGTAAACAAGTCGGCTAATTGGTAATCCGTTCCAACAAAGTATAATTCAACGATACCTCTTTCAACTTGTTCCTTTATGAAGTGGTATCTGACATCGATGTGCTTCGTGCGTGAATGCTGTACCGGATTGCAGGAGATGGCTATGGCCGACTTTAAGTCACAGTACATAGGTACTTTATCAAAGTGGAAGCCATAATCCGTGAGTTGTGTTCTCATCCAAAGAACTTGAGCACAACACGCAGATAGAGACACATACTCCGCTTCTGCTGATGAGAGTGACGTGCAATCCTGCTTCTTGGAAGACCATCCCACAAGCTTATCTTGACCTAGAAATTGTGCACCACCAGAAGTACTTTTTCGTGTATCAAGACACCCTGCATGATCAGAATCTGAATAGGCCGTTAGAAAGAAACCAGTTTCCCTCGGATACCAGAGTCCCAAATGAATGGTATTCTTGAGGTACCGAAAGATCCGTTTAACCTCCTTGAGGTGCTTTTCAGTGGGTCGTGCTTGATAACGTGCACAATAACACGTAGCATGTGAAATATCAGGTCTGCTTGCTGTCAAGTACATGAGGGACCCGATCATGGAACGATATCTCGTTTGATCTATGGGTAATTCCTCCAAGTCAGCATCTAGCGATGTGGTTGATAATGATGTCCCAACGGGGTCACATGAAGTCATACCATGCTTTTTGATTATCTCTTGACAATACTTAGCTTGGTTTATAAAGATACCACTTGGGGATTGGTGAACTTGAATTCCTAGAAAGAATTTTAGTTCGCCCATCATTGACATTTCAAATTTGATGTGCATTACTTTTTCAAACCATTTTGAAAGTTTTGGGTTTGTAGACCCGAAAATAATGTCATCAACATAAATCTGCACAAGCAAAATGTCGTCCCCATATGTATAAGTGAACAAAGTTAAATCAATGGAACCTTTTGAGAAACCTTTGGATACCAGAAATTTCGAGAGCTCGTCGTACCACGCCCTTGGAGCTTGCTTTAGTCCATATAGTGCTTTGTGGAGACGATACACCTTGTCAGGATAATGTGGATTGACGAATCCTTCCGGCTGCGTGACATAGACTTCTTCCTTCAAAGGACCGTTAAGAAATGTTGTCTTTACGTCCATTTGATAGACAGTGAATCCCTTATGTGCAGCATAAGTAAGGAAAATCCTGACTGCTTCCATCCGAGCAACTGGTGCAAATGATTCATCAAAATCAATTCCCTCTTTCTGGCCATACCCCTTAGCCACTAGCCTAGCTTTGTTCTTGATGATCGTGTTTTCTTCATCCATCTTGTTTTTCTAGATCCAACGCAGATTTAAAGGAGTCACATCGTATGGTCTGTCAACAAGTTCCCAGACTTTAAGTCTTTCAAATTGTTGAAGTTCATCTGTCATCGATTCAATCCAAGCATGATCATCCATGGCTTCTTTGATGTTTTTGAGTTCAGCTGTACTCACGGCGAGTGCGAACATACAAACATCGCCATCGGTTGCTAGTTGTCGTCTTGTACGAACAGGCTGTGAAGGGTTTCCAATTACGTGAACTAAAGGATGATCTCGAGTCCAATGATGTGTTGAAGGATGTCGTTGATAGAACGTATGCATATTTGACGAATCAACATGGCGAGTAGAAGACTCTCCAGTTTCGTGTACCGGTGTAGCGAATGGGTTGTGAAAATCGTCATCGTCAGATAATGCACCGTCTGCTTGATTAGTGTTCTCTGGGGCAATGACAGTAGTTGTGGATGTTGTAGGATCGATTGTTAATGTGATATTTTGAGGAAGTAAATCTGCAGCAACCCGTGTTGAAGTAGATGAATTTGTATCCTTTTGTTGATGATGATAGGTATCATCATTCTTATCATGAGTGACAGCGGAAGACTTCGATGCAACTTGTTTCTCCCCCGTGAAATATTCATCATACATTGGTCCATATAACATTTCCAACTCTTCAAGTGTCGTGTCCACTGTCATATCTGCTCTAGGAACATGTTCAGGAACCAGCTTTGAACTTGATGGTTCATTGTTGTGGTCTTGAGTTCCAAGTTTCGTGTGGTTGTGAACGGAAGTCGTTTGTCGTTGTGGATCGGGACTTATACTGCTTTGTTCAAGTGCCATTGTGTTGGTTACTTGTGAAACCCCTGAGACACATATTTCTCTGATATTTTTTTCTTCAGCAACCAAACTCTGAGAGTGTCTTTTGTTGAACGGTATGAATAAGGAAAACCTTTATGTTCTTGTTGAACCTTTACTAGATTACATGCACTTTCATCAGTAGTTTGTATGCTTGCATATTTGTTAGTGATATCTTTGTGAGAATCATGTGGGGGTTCATAGTGAACCTTTGTCGTGCTAGAGGGAAATATTTTTCCAGTAGGAACCCATTTAAGACCAGTTGTTTTGAAGATTCTACCTGTTTGTCTCCACTTAAGACAGGTTCTAGGAAACTTAGCTTTCTCATGCACCGCGGAAGACTTAATTGGAGAAAAACTATTTCCTTTAGGGTTCCATCTTTGAGATGCTCTAGCTGTTTGGTTCACCTTGTTTAGGACTTTAGTGATGCAATCATCATGAATGGCATTAAACACACATTTGTTACATTTCGTGCAAACAAAGTGCTTAACATCTGAGAAGGATCTAGTGTTCCTAGGATAGGCTGATTTAGGCACATCATAGAAGGGTCTAGAATTCCTAGATGTGTGATTAGCGCTCCTAGGTTTAGGTTGGGTACTATATCTTGCTTGTATCTTTATCTTAGCATCCTCTAAATAGCTTTTATGACCCGTGTCATTTGAACTTCGCCTAGGCATGTTCTTGTGGCTATTGCTAGAGTTGCTTGAATCATTCATGTGATTGGGTTTTACATAGGCAGAATAGTGACAGTGTTTGGCAAATTGCTACGAATGTCAACTTGGGATGCAAACCTCGAGTTCGATGTTTTGGGTCGTTCAGATTTAAACGCATTCGGTTGTTTAGCAACTGAGCAGTTTCTGAATGGTTGAGTAGGAGGTTTCCCCAAGATAGACTGATTTGCTAACTTAGTATCCACACTATTTCCTTTTAGCTTTCTTAATTCATTTTTCACTGTTGTTAATGCAAAAACCTTTTCCTAAATCTGAGCTTTCAATTGCTCATTTTGTAGAAGTAATTGAGCGACACGTTGTTCTAACTTAAGGTTTATATTATCAAATATGTCGTTATCAGCATTCGCGTCATTACTATCTACAGTGTCGATAGGTTGCATAGATATTTCACTTACTGAAGCAGGCGGAGGACTTGGATTTTGAGAAGCCAACTTTGATTCTAACAAATTTATTTGTTTCACAAAATGTTCTTTTTCCGCATTAGAATCTTGAATCTTACGATCCAGTTTTTGTTCAAGAACAACGTTTGCTTTTTCAAGTTTTTCAAAATAAGATTCAAATTTGTCATTTTTCTTTAAAAACTCGAGTTTGGCATCCTCAAAATCTTTTGTCTTTTGAGCTAACATAGTTTCAAGCTCATGAATCTTAGAATCAATATATTGATTATCATCATACACAGCATTTAATTGTACCTCAGCCATTGGCTCTTCATCATAAATGGGTCTGATATCTACATCATCGGCTGCTGGATCATTCCCTGAGCTGTGGATGGTTTGTTGCTGTTCTGATTCTATCCCGCTGATTTCTGTGATAATCGAACAATCATCCAATGTTTGACCATCATCGGCATTGATCTCGTTCGTCTGCATCAGTCTTTTATTCGCCCGTCTTTCAACTGGTAGTTTATGACGTGTTCTTTCGGCAATTAACTTCCTTATATCTCTCATGTGTTGAAGAAACGTCTCCTTGAATTCTTGAACTTCTAACCGAGTATATTTAAAGAAGTAATTGTTTATGAATTCTCGATCATAGTGTACAGACACCTGTGTACCAATGAATTGCTGAAACTGATTTTCGAGAACCAAAACGGCATCTATGGATTCAACCTCTTGAAATTCATCGTTGGCAAGTTGTTGTTCAAGGTGAGCTGCATTGAGTAACATTGTTCTTGTGAATGTCTCAACATCTTGACCAGTTAGTGACATGAATACCCGTTTGAATCCAAGTTCGACGCGAGTGCCTTTTAAATCGTCATTTGAAATAACTTGAAGGTGTGACTGGAGTGATCTAAAGTGTGTCATGCATCGTTCTTTTGCAACCGACATCTTGGATTTGAGTGCATGCACATCTTGTGTTACGGAATCCATAATGGGTGACACAGTTGATGAATTGACTTTGGATCTTAAGTAGATATGGTGCGATTGGTTTGTGGTTGCAATTTCGAAAATTCCGATTTTTTCTCAGTCCGACAATAAATTCCTCAGTCCGACAAAACGGTAAACTGAAAAATTTTGTCTTACCAAATTTTGAAATCAAGTCCGAAATAGCCAAAAACTAATAGGGAAAAATTTTGAAAAGTGAAAAATTTTGACAAAAATAAAACCTAAAAGTGGCCTAAAAATTTGAATTTTGGTCCGAAAATTTGAATTTTTGGTCGAAAATTTTTTCGCATCGCCAAAATTTGAAATCGAAGCATAAATGGCCTAAAAATGGTCTAGGAAAAAATAAATTTTAAAATGGTTTTCCCGCCAAAAAATACTCGAACAAAATTTAGCTAAACGATATTACGAAACTAGTCTAGATGGTGGCTAAGTCGAAAAAATACTCGAACAAAATTTAGCTAAACAAGTCATCGGAATGTCCATCGGAATGTGCCATCGGAATGTCCATCGGAATGTGCCATCGGAATATCCATCGGAATGTTCATCGGAATGTGGCTTAGATCGCAATGCACTGTCGGAATCCCAGATCGCAATGTACTGTCGGAATATGTTCAGATCGGAATGTTCAGATCGGAATGTGTCTAAAGCAAATTTGGCAGAGTAACGACTCAAAAGTCCCTTGAAACCGTCGGAATCCCAGATCGCAATGTACGATCCAAATGTCCAGATCGGAATAAGGTATCGGAATCCTTAGATCGTAAAGTAGAACCTAGTGGTTATTGCGATCTGACCTCAAAATATTTGTACTTTCCGATGGGTACCTTTGCAAGAATTTCGGAAAGATGAAAAACCAATGAAGTTTTCACCTTTTGATCCAAAAGACTCGTGTTCTAACCAAAACCAAGATACCCAAATCACTATGGCACGAATAAAGAAGTAATACGACGTGTAGAACACTAAAAAACACAAAAAAATCTTGAATTCGTGGAAGAAATAAGGATCAAACCAAATGAAAACTCAAAAACCAATCACAAAACTACCCCATGGCGATTGATACCAATTGTTGTCCCTAATATATGATGATATAGCACACGAATTAAAGAAAGAAAGGAAGATATGAGATGAATTTTAGAGAGAGAAAGTAGTGAGAGAAAGTAGAGAGAAATGGTTGGTGAAACTTGTGGAATATTAGATTAGAGAGAAAAATGAAATGACCAACACCCTTCCTAACATGCTAGGAAGGGTTTATATAGCCTTTGCTTACATGTAGCTTAATGGGCTATATGATCATGGGCCGGGATTTCCTTTTGGGCTTTGGTTACTTATTAATGAACCTTAGCTTAAAGTTAAGCCCGTAATAACACGACTAATATACTACCTATTAAAACGTTCTAAAATACGATACATAATAACCATATGACCGAGCATTCTTGTTTGACTCAATATTTTGAGGCTAACATATCGTGAGCATCCTTATCAGATTTATCTACTGACTTATTGTTGTACTACTGAGGTGAGTTCATGGCCCCACTTTATATATTGACAAACTTTTAAACCTTTTAATGGGGAAGAAAACATGCAACATATTTTTTTATGGACATGGATTGAATTGCGAAACCTTTGATTACATTGCCTATTGTAGATGAACCCGCATGACCCGTGCATCTGAAACTGTTA
The DNA here is from genome assembly GCA_025667525.1 of Glebionis coronaria. Taxonomy (NCBI): domain Eukaryota; kingdom Viridiplantae; phylum Streptophyta; class Magnoliopsida; order Asterales; family Asteraceae; genus Glebionis; species Glebionis coronaria. The sequence continues at coordinate 555,716,626 of CM046879.1, forward strand.
GAATTATTGAATTACCTGAATGTTATAAATAGATCTATTTGGGATTGACCGTCCCCGTCTGGGTGAGTCATGCTCACTGTGCCTAGGCCAGGACAACAGATGTTTCACATGTCAGCACTTACTATTTTTATGGGTGCCTTTTATAAGGCGAAGGGTCCTTATTTGTTAAGGACTTAACTGTCAAGTCTCAGTTTCAGGCAATATGGGAACGTAATTACTTTTAAGTATTGATGCTTTGTGCATTACTACTTTAGTGAATGTTTAATGTCCAAACTTATTTTAATTAAACTTGTGAATTCACCAACTTTATGTTGACTCTCTAAGCATGTTTTCTCATGAAATTGAAGCCGGTATTGGTGTGCATGGAGTCAAGCATCATGATAGGCTGCATTTATAGAGATCATTTGGGGTTTTATCAACTGGGGAATAATTAAAACCGCTAAACAATGTTAAAGACTATTTTAATACTATTTGCACTTTCAATCATGTAATAAATGTAAGGATAATCTTTTATCTGTTGCTCTATATTCAGTCTGCTGTTGATCCACCTACGTGACACCCAAATATTATTTCCGCTGCATTTGACTCAATTTGGGGGTGTCACACCCAAATATTATTTCCGCTGCATTTGACTCAATTTGGGGGTGTCACAGAATGGTATCAGAGCGATAGTTATAGAGAATCAGAACAAAAATTTAAATGAATATAAAAATAAAAATTTTATATAATCTGGACTATAACTGCTTTAAAAATCTTTTGGGATTTTCGGGACTAGATTAGTTAAGCATATAGAACGTAGAGCATACATCGATTGTGTGATTGCCTGTGCATTGATTATTAACATCCGGTTGATTAATCTTATAAGTATTAACGTAACCTTTAACATGGCGAGTGTTAAACGACACTATTATATAATTTTAAATTATTATTTCCCAATACTTTTAACTTGAGTAAGTTTATACTTATGTCAATTAAAACTATATTACTTTCAGATTTACCATGACATCACCTGCCGATACACCTGCTGCCGTATCCCCGACGACCGTCTTATGTGGATGGTTATCTGCCAGTGACTCCAGAGATAGTCACACTTCTGTCGACGCCGCTTCTATTAAGGCACTTATCTCAACTCCACCTATTTCCCCCGCTGGGGAAGAGGTCCAGCCTCCTGCTGCCATACCACCTGTACCACAAGTGACTTCTCTACAGGACCATGCCGAGTCTCTGCCACCTCGTAAGAGGAGATACGAGGCACCTCTCGATTCCACTTTTGAGATTGGTGAGGGTTCCCGGGCTAGACATGCTGACCCCGTTCAGGCCCAGATTACGGCACTGGCCGCACGCCAGGCCCAGGATGTAGCAGATATTCTTGCTCTGCTATCGTCCGGACAGACCGAGCGCGTTGTCCTACAGCAGCGTCAGGACCTTCTATCTTGGACTGTGAGTGTGGAGGCGCACGCTGCACGAGGGGCATGGTCGACTACTTATCATTCTCTCCAGTGGTTGCTGGATTAGAATGAGTTCCTCCGTGAGCAGATCTACTTGCTCCAGAGCCAGCAAACGAACACCCATACCGCCCTCTTGACCATGGAGGGGACTCTTGCTATTTTCTTCGACCTCTAGGAGGTCCGTCATTAGGGATTAACGTCAGAGACCGCTCATCTCTGGGGAGTTCAGCAGACTCTCAGAGACCAGTTCCTTGAGGCACTCCGACTGCTCAAGGAGACCAGGACTGCCATGACCGCGATGCAGGTTGCCATGCAGGCAACAACTGTCTCATCACCGCCCGTGGCACCAGCCGTATCCGAGGAGTCTGTTAGGCACCAGTAGATTAGATGTACTAGATCTTTTATACATCATGATAAGCTATTAGGGTTGCATCCTGGCTATCATGATATAGGATCTCATGTATTTGTACTTTTCTTTAGTCAGTTGTATCTTTGTACTGTACTATTTAGATTAGGGATTCATAGATGATGTACTTTAGATTTCATGTACCACCATCCCAGACAAGCGGGCTGTGCTCTGTCTTGGATCAAGTTGTGTATTTTGTACTGTATTCCTATTCTAGACTTATGACATGTACTCATTAGCTTTTATTATATCTTGTACTGTATTATATTATGAACTTTAAACAGGTTATCCAATTTGTTGCAAAGTCTATGCATGAATTCCTTTTCGTGTAATTATATAAAACTGTGCTAACACCTTGAACTAATGATTTCATTTTTGTGTATAATTATAGACAAATGGTAATCACTAGAACGAACCCCAACAATGCCGACACTACCCAAAACGTCACCGCTGCCCAACTAAGGGAAATGATTGATCAAGGCATCGCATCTGTGATATCTGCCCGTAGAAACGTAGACGATAGTCAAAACTCGAACAACCGCCAGAATAATCAGACCACCAGGGGTTGCTCTTACCCCGACTTCTTGAAATGTAAGCCTTCCTACTACAAGGGCAAAGAAGGAGGGGTGAAACTGATGTAGTGGTTTGAGAGGCTGGAAACGGTATTGCGCATCGGCGACTATGCAGAAGAGAACAAAGTGAAGTTTTCCACCTGCACCCTACTTGAGAGGGCTCTTACTTGGTGGAACTCTGTTGTTGCTACTCTTGGACACGATGCTGTCTATGCTCTCAACTGGACTGAGTTGAAGGAAAGAATGACAGAGAAATATTGTCCAAGGGGAGAAATAAAGAAACTTGAGATCGAATTGTGGGATCTTAGATGCAGGTACAATGACATCACTGCGTACAACCAAAGGTTCCAAGAGTTGACCCTAATGTGTACCAGAATGTTTGTGGAGGAGGAAGACAAGATTGAGAAGTATGTGGGTGGACTCCCAGACGCCATTCACGATAGTGTGCTCGCATCTCGACATACTACCGTCGAGAATGCCATTGAGTTTGCTACTGAGTTGATAAACAAAAAAGTCCGTACCATATCCGAGAGGCAGACTGACAACAAGTGAAAGGCAAAAGAGTATTTCCGCAGTCAGCACCAGCAGCATCCTAAGAAGCAGAATGATGGGCAAGTTTACAGTGCTACCTCTGCAGGAGCTAACTCATACGTGGGCGCCAAACCTTTGTGCTCAAAGTGCAACTATCATCATACTGTTGATAGCCCATGCCAGACATGCTACAGATGTAGACAAGTGGGTCATTTTGCTAAAACCTGTCGAGTTAATGCTGTCACTCAGGCCCGACCTACTCAAAACACTGGGATCTACAACGACAGGGGCGGATACAATGCCCGTGGGAACGGGAGTGGACAGCAGGGAAACCACAACGCTACTGGAAGAAACAACAATGGACCCAAGAAGGGAGGTGTGTGCTATAAGTGTGGAGCACCAGGACACGTGAGACCAAGTTGCCCTAAGCGGGCCAACCAGAACAAGAACAGTGGATGAGCTTCGTCCAGAGTATACGTGGTCGACAATGCAAAAGCCAACCCCGATTCAAATGTTGTTACTGGTACGTTTCTATTGAACAATCGTTATGCATCTGTTTTGTTTGACACTAGAGCAGACCGAAGTTTTATATCCACTGAATTTAGCCAAGTACTAGAAGTTATTCCTGCAAGCTTAGATCACCGTTACTCTGTAGAATTAGCTGACGGTAAAACTGTAGATGCTGACACTATCATTAGAGGTTGTACGTTAAATCTTTCCAAACATCCGTTCAACATCGACCTTATTCCCGTAAACCTTGGTAGTTTTTATGTTATTATTGGCATGGACTGGTTAGCGAGATACCGCGCAGTCATTGTTTGTGACGAAAAGCTAGTCCGTATTCCATGGGGAAACGAAACTCTAATCATTCGAGGAGACAGTAACACCGACCTCGCTGACACTAGACTTAGTGTTATCTCTTGTACAAAAGCTTAGAAATATTTGTTGAGAGGATGTCCTATCTACTTGGCCCATATTTCTCAAACAGATGAAGAATACAAGCCCGAGAAGAAGCAAATCAAGGACGTACCCATCGTCCGAGATTTTCCAGAAGTCTTTCCTGATGAGTTGCCAGGCTTACCACCAACCGGACAAGTGGAATTTCAAATTGATTTGATTCCCGGAGCTGCACCTGTAGCTAAAGCTCCATACCGGTTGGCACCATCAGAGATGAAAGAACTAGCTGAACAACTTCAAGAACTATCTGACAAAGGATTCATTCGACCCAGTTCCTCACCATGGGGAGCTCCTGTGTTATTTGTCAAAAAGAAAGATGGTTCTTTTCGAATGTGCATCGATTACAAAGAGCTTAATAAGTTAACTGTGAAGAATCGTTATCCGCTTCCTCGCATTGACGACCTATTTGACCAACTGCAATGGTCAAGTGTATATTCCAAGATTGACTTGAGATCTGGATACCATCAGCTACGAGCCAGGGAGGAAGACATTCCAAATACAGCTTTTAGAACCCGTTACGAACATTACGAATTCCAGGTTATGCCATTTGGGTTGACCAATGCACCAGCTATTTTCTTGGACCATATGAACCGTGTATGCAGACCCTACCTGAATAAATTCGTGATAGTCTTCATTGACGATATACTCATTTATTCCAAGAACGAAAAAGAACACGAGGAACATCTTGCACAAGTACTAAAGGTACTAAAGGAGGAGCAGCTCTATGCTAAGTTTTCCAAATGTGAATTCTGGATTCCTAGAGTGAAATTCCTTGGTTATGTCATCGATAGTGACGGTATTCACGTGGATCCCGCAAAGGTCAAATCTGTCAAGGATTGGGTATCTCCTAAATCACCGACGGAGATCCGGTAATTTCTAGGCCTTGCCGGGTACTACCACAGATTCATTGAAGATTTTTCCAAAATAGCCAAACCGATGACCAAACTCACACAGAAAGGAATAAAATTCGATTGTGGAGAGAAGGAAGAATCAGCTTTCCAACTGACCAAGCAGAAGCTATGCAGTGCACCCATACTGGCCTTGCCTGAAGGCAACGATGATTTCGTTGTGTACTGTGATGCTTCACACAAGGGCTTAGGTGCAGTATTGATGCAGAGGATGAAAGTGATTGCCTACGCTTCAAGACAACTGGAGAAGCATGAGAAGAATTACACCACTCACGATCTAGAACTTGGATCCGTAGTTTTTCCTCTCAAAATCTGGAGGCATTACTTATACGGAACAAAGTGCACAGTGCATACTGACCATAAAAGTTTGCAGCACATATTGGATCAGAAGGAGCTGAACATGAGACAATGCCGTTGGATTGAGTTGTTGAGTGACTACGACTGCGAGATCAAATACCACCCTGGTAAAGCAAACGTGGTTGTTGATGCTTTAAGTCGAAAGGAAACGGACCCTCCTATGAGATTTCAGGCATTAGTTATGACAATCAGTTTGGATCTACCCAAACAGATTTTGGAAGCTCAGACTCAAGCCCAATCACCTGGAAACCTCGTGAAGGAAGATGTCGGGGGAATGCTCAGAACCGACCTTAGCAAGGAGAAACTAGAACCTAGAGCAGACGGAACCCTATGCCTTCACGGACGAAGTTGGTTACCTTTCTATGGAGATTTGAGGAACCTGATCATGCACGAATCTCATAAGTCGAAATATTCTATACATCCCGGATCTGATAAGATGTATCAGGATATGAATGAAAACCAACATTGCCACCTACGTTCAGAAATGGTTGACCTGTGCTCGTGTCAAAACTGAACACCAGAGACCATCGGGTTTACTTGTACAACCCAAGATACCGAAATGGAAGTGGGACAACATCACCATGGACTTTGTCACCAAACTCCCAAAGTCATCTCACGGTTACGATACTATCTGGGTAATCATCGATCGACTCACCAAGTCTGTTCATTTCCTGCCAATTAGGGAGAACGATTCCATTGCAAGACTAGCAAAAACGTACCTGAAGGAGATTGTGACCAAACATGGAATACCAGTGTCGATAATCTGTGATTGAGATGGTAGGTTCACATAAAACTTTTGGAAGGCTTTCCAATGAGCCTTAGGTACCAATTTGGATATGAGCACTGCTTATCATCCACAGACTGATGGTCAAAGTGAATGAACCATCCAAACTATAGAGGACATGCTACGAGCATGTGTGATTGATTTTGTAAATGGATGGGTTGACCACATTCCTTTAGTGGAATTCTCCTACAACAACAATTATCACGCTAGTATCAAGGCTGCCCCTTTTGAAGCACTGTACGGTCGCAAATGCCGTTCGCCTGTGTGCTGGGCAGAAGTAGGTGAATTTCAGCTCACTGGACCAGAATTAATCCAGGAGACTACAGACAAGATCGTCCTCATCAAGCATAGAATTCAAGTTGCTCGCGATCGATAAAAGAGCTACGCGGACTTGAAACGTAAACCTATGCAATTTGAAGTAGGTGAGCGTGTTATACTCAAGGTATCACCTTGGAAGGGTGTTGTACGCTTTGGAAAACGTGGAAAACTGAATCCACGTTATGTTGGCCCTTTCAAAGTAATAGCCAGGATCGGAGAAGTAGCTTATCGTTTAGAGTTGCCCCAACAACTTAGTCGGGTACACTCTACCTTTCATGTGTCTAACCTGAAGAAGTGCTATGCTGAAGAACCATTGGCTATGCCATTGGAGGGAGTTCAATTTGGCGACAAACTCCAGTTCATAGAAGAACTAGTGGAAATCATGGAGAGGACAGTTAAGAAATTGAAACGCAGTCGCATCCCGTTGGTCAAAGTACGTTGGAACTATAGGAGAAGCCCTGAGTTCACTTGGGAACGATAAGACTCGTTCAAGACCAAGTACCCACACTTGTTCACCTGACCAATAGCTTCATCTTAAGCTTTGAGGACAAAGCTAAAATAACGCGATGGTGCTGTAAAACCTCTGATTTTACCTTATTGACTTTGTCAACTGTTGTACTATTTATTTTTGGAATTTATATAATTTCACTTTTATATGACTTATTATTTATCATATACCTTTTGTCATACTACCTTTCATATTTATTTTATACTTATATGAACTCTTAGTCATTTATTGACTACTCTGGCAACTTACTGGCCACTTGATTTAATAATAGACCCGTCACCTCAGTACATATTTTGGAGATAAACTGTAACCTTACTTAATTTATTTATTAAGTACTTGGATTTATTTTATATGTACATATTTACATATATTACCTAAAAGGAATAAACACCTAACACTTTAAAACAATGTACATTATTTTACATTGTCATTTATTTACTTTATTTAAGTAAAATAATTATAGTGATGTATTTAATATACACTTTCACTAAATTACCTAAAAGCTTCAACAAAATTACCTACAACTCAACAAATACATACAATATTAAACAAGGGCTATTATTCTCATACAACACTTGGCAAAATTTATCAAAAACCCTCCCACATGCATATACATGTCGTGTACATGTATACATGTCTACACTATCATCATTTGTTAGCTAGCTACTAGTATAATCAAGTGTAGTCTCCACTAATACACTATACTAAACCATGCTTTCTTACATAACCTCACTTTTCTTACACACTACTTACACACACCATACCCATATACTATATCAAGTCTCTTCTTGTCCCCCTTTGACCCATAAACACACGGCAACATTGCCCATTTGTGGAAGAAAAGTCAATTGCTATTTGGAGAATGTGGGAATAAACTAGCAAATATCTTAAACCAAATCTTGTGTATCTTTGTAAGATACAAGGTACTAGGTACCAAGATCCCATTGGATACTCTCTCTTTCCTTGTTTTTAGCCGAAACACACACAACCCACAACACAATTCACTTGCAAACACATTTCACTCCATCACCTTCACTCTCTCTCTAAAAACCTACGGCTAAACACCTTTCCACCATTAATAAACCTCCAAGCTCATTTACTACTCTTAGATTATGTCTCATACTACATAAAGGTTAATCATTAGCTCATCCTACAAGTACCTTGATCATTGAAGCAAGAAAGAAGCCCTAGAAGCTCTCCTTGAAGCCCACAACTTGTTTTAGGTCACCAAGACCTCCATTGTTGAAAGCTTAACTCTTGTTCTTACTCATTCTCCTATCGCTCCTAAACCGATCAAAACAAGTAAGTCAAATCTAAAACCTATATTTCTATACATTTACTTTCATACATATTAACATACACATGGTTATTCTTAGTAAAAGTTAATGTTGAAACAAATATATGAAACCGTAAATCTATAATAACTCTCAGCTTGATTTTTACTATGGCTTAAAATGATGTAAAAACTTATCAACCATGAAGAACATGTCACCATGATCTAGTTAAACTTGAAAAACTATGGAAACCTAAACATGCATGATTTTTGGACGTGGGATTTAAGCCCATATTTCCATTTTGGCTAATCTTGTAATGTTTAGATATAACTAGAAATAATATATGACCACTATCCGAAACATTAAGGTGATAAAAAGGACTTAAATGGAATTAATATGGTGTTAGGGTAATTTGTGTAAACTTATGAAAACCTAGGGATCTCATTTGTTATATACCGAAACATAGTATAAGCCATAGGGGGCATTTATGCCAACTTAGCAAACTTATTCGAACCCTAGGTAAACCCAAAGGGTGATTTCTTCCATTTGCCGAAAGATATACAAGCCCTAGGGGGTTTGTGTAACTTAATATTAAAACTAATTATTAGCCGAATGTTGGAGGACTAAAAATGCCAATATGTGAAACTATAATAAGCCCTAATATAATCCGAATGTTTAGGGACCATTTTTGCCATTTAACGAAACTTTAACAAACCCTAGTTACACGTGTAACTAGGGAGGGACCAAAATTGTAATTACTTGAAAGACTTAGAAACCCTAGGGGTATAAAAGTAATTTAACCATGGGTAATTATTTAAATAGAAGGACTAAAACGTAAATTATACAAAGTATAACGAACCCTAAAATTCTATATATTTATACCCGTTATTTAAAACGTAAAACTTAAATAAACGTAACAATTGTAATTTTTCCAAACTTATAATTTAATAATTATAAACACTACGTAAACATGGAATTTAAATGTTATACGTTTTATAAACCTCATTTATATATTAAATATAAATTAAAAATGATTAACTTATAAAATAAATATATTAATTATATTTATTTTCTATTACTTTAAATATATATATATAAAACTACCTTTTATAAATATTTAAAGTGTTCTATAAACAACATAAGTACAAAATATTAATTAAATGGATTAATTAATTTTACCTTTTTATTTATTTTATACTTAAAATAAATACTATTAGAACTTGTACAACGATGAACTGAAAAATACAAGTATCATAATAAAATGCTTAAAACCAGTATAAGCATGCACAGATTTGTTCTGAAACTTTTATGCATTATGTTATGCATTTACTGAGACCTTATAATTATTTAGGTCGTTGATTGTATCGTGAGCATCCTTATCAGATTTATCTACTGACTTATTGTTGTACTACTGAGGTGAGTTCATGGCCCCACTTTATATATTGACAAACTTTTAAACCTTTTAATGGGGAAGAAAACATGCAACATATTTTATTTTATGGACATGGATTGAACTGCGAAACCTTTGATTACGTTGCCTATTGTAGATGAACCCGCATGATCCGTGCATCTGAAACTGTTAGAATTATTGAATTACCTGAATGTTATAAATAGATCTATTTAGGATTGACCGTCCCCATCTGGGTGATTCATGCTCACTATGCCTAGGCCAGGACAACAGATGTTTCACATGTCAGCGCTTATTGTTTTTATGGGTGCCTTTTATAAGGCGAAGGGTCCTTATTTGTTAAGGACTTAACTGTCAAGTCTCAGTTTCAAGCAATATGGGAATGTAATTACTTTTAAGTATTGATGCTTTGTGCATTACTACTTCAGTGAATGTTTAATGTCCAAACTTATTTTAATTAAACTTGTGAATTCACCAACTTTATGTTGACTCTCTAAGCATGTTTTCTAAGGAAATTAAAGTAGGTATTGGTGTGCATGGAGTCAAGCATCATGATAGGCTGCATTTATAGAGCTCATCTGGGATTTTATAAACTGGGGAATAATTCAAACCACTGAACAATGTTAAAGACTATTTTAATACTATTTGCACTTTCAATCATGTAATAAATGTAAGGATAATCTTTTATCTGTTGCTCTATATTCTGTCTGCTATTGATCCACCTATGTGACACCCAAATATTATTTCCGCTGCATTTGACTCAATTTGGGGGTGTCACAAAAATGACCATCTACTTACTAGAAGATACATGCCTAATCCTTCTTTGACAAATCAAACTCGCTCTTTTCAAAACACTTATCATAATCTTGAATCTTGTTGTTTCCATGAAGGACGTATTATTCCTTCTAACCTTCTTGGACTTGACTTCATTCGATTCATGTTCAATACCATTGGCTTTGATTGTTTGCTTGATATTGATGAGCCAATCTTTCCTTCTTTCCTCATGGAATTCTTTAACTCGTTCAAGCTAATGTGCATCAACAATGGTCTATCTATAAGATTTTCCATCAAGGGGAAGACCTTTGTGTACACTCTCGAGGAATTTGGTGAGATTCTCGGAGTTCCATACGAAGGTCAATGTAGGTTCACCGATGCTTGGGGTTTAAACCACTTAGAATCAGCCCCTATTGATGTGCATTATGTGACCAAGATTCCTTCGGCTTCGGCCATATCTCGTGCCTTTTCTACACCTCGTGAACATCCTATTCTTGGTAACTTTTAAGGAAAATTTTGTGCTCTCACTCCTTGGGAATTACTAACTAGCGATCTTAGTGATTTTATGGTCCCTTAGGCCGAAATCATTAGGGAAAATGCAATGTCTTTGGTTGGTGATCGTAACCATGTGCCTGCTTGTCTTGCACATATGTTGTATTGTGTTGCTACCACTACTCCATACAACCTTGCATTTTTCATAGCTAGAAGGATAAGATTTGTTCTCAATAGATCTCGTTCTACTCTTCCTTATGCCATGATTCTCTCACAGCTTCTTTGGAGAGTTCTTTTTGACCATCCTCCTCTAAATCCTTCGTCTTTTCACTCTGTAGTTCGAGTCATGTTTCCTATTGAAGGGAGTGTTTCTTAAGTTCCCACACATGACTCAAATGAAGATGAAAATGTCTCTCAAGACAATTCTCTCATTTCTCGTTATGATTTGTCATCATCTATCTCTCAATTGTCTTCACTAGACATTGATTCAGACTATCAGTATTGTCTCAATCTTCATCTTCAAGATCGAATCAAAAGTGAATCAAGGCCAGGAGGAAATGCTCATAGATGAATGATATATACCACTCTTGTGAGACTAACATGTGTGTAAACATGTATGGATTGTTGAACTTTATCTCTTTTCTTATCGCAATTCTTAGGATGTTGTGTATTCTTTAACTAACAATTTGTGTTTGGTTATCTAGTATTTTATTCCTAATTATCCATGATATCGATTTTTCGATTTACATGGCTTTGTGTATCTTGTGTGTTAGATAGCCTCCTAGTTTTTGATTATTAGTTCACTTTGGCTTGATAAACCTTAGTATAAAATCTGGGCTAGCAAACGTTTGAGGGAGTGCTATATTTGAGCACCTCTGGTCACGGTTCCATATCAAACCCGCAGTTCCTTAGCGATAAGGAACCGCAAACCTACATAAGGAACCGCCTAGTACTGTTTCAACAGAATCTTTACTTTACACTGTTTTTGTTGGGAATCTAAGTTTGTTAGATTCCCTGCATCATAGATTTAAACACAAATTAAGTTGTTAGATAGTCACTTGCCTGTGCCTAGGAGGCAGGCAAGCATCGCAAGACTCACAGAGATCCAAATCTATGTGAGCAACCTCAGAGGAGTCCATGTCAGAGACATTTTCAAGGAAGTCAAAAATTACTTGAAGACATATTCATTGGCTGTGATGGATAACAACCAAGATGTATCAGGGACTCTAAGGGGTTGAGGGTTAACAGGGGTGGCAATACCCTGTTAATACTCATCACACTTTGGACATGCCATTTGTGTGTACGAGACTATGAAGAAAAAGGAAACTGTTTCAAGATCTGTTTCCTTAAAGCATTATGGCAGACTACCAAGAATAGAAGAGCATCTTGTGACAGATGTCTGAAAAGTGAATGTCTTGTGTAGTCACCATCAACTAGTACTTAGGTCAACCTCGTATCACTATAAATAGGATATGTAGCCCAGCATTAATGTTTAACACTTTGAGAATATTCACACCATTAATGCTTACAACTTATTGAATCAAACAGATTTGACTGTATTCATAAGTTAGAGTTTTTAGTTGTTCAAAGTGTGCACAACACATTGTCATCAAACGGTGTTATCCATAACACTTGTAATTCTTTATTATACAATAATAAGATTACGTTTGAAAAGTAATACCTTGTGTTGATTAGAAGTTTAGTGTTTCTCGCATTGATTAGGGACTTTCAATTCGTATCAGAGCGGTGTTTGATATTAAAACCTTCAAGAAACATCGTTCTCAGTTTTATAATCAAGATCCACCATGCCAGAAACATCCAACCCACCACAATCGCCTTCTGGAAACAACAACAATACATCACCATCTTCACCAAGACTCACCCCTCCACCTCCTAATGACGATGATCTACCCCAACTTCTTAACTCAAGAGGCGGATCACATGTCACCAGCGTACCAGTTTTTGATGAAGAAGATTTTGCTAGTTGGAAGAGTCAATTCCTTGTGTATCTCGATGGACTTGAACCATTTCTTCTAGAAATTCTAGAAAATCTTCCTTATGTTCCCATGGCGCTTACCTCTACTGAAGAAAACCCTCTTCCCAAACCTCTCAAATAATGGACTCCAGCTGATAGAAAATTGGCAAATCAAGAAAAACGTCTCAAAAGCATCATCATATCCTGTCTTCCCAAACACATCACGAAGTCTGTCATTCAGTGTCCCAAAGCCAAACAAATGTGGACATACCTCATCCTTGGCCATGAAGGACCCTCTGAAACTAGAGAAACCAAGATTCAGACACTTAGACTTCAGTTCAATGCTTTCAAGGCACTTGAAGGTGAAAAGGTTCAACAAACCTATACAAGGCTGAAGATTCTTCTCAATGACCTCGCTATGAATGATGTCACCATTGGTCAAGCTGAGATTAATGCCACATTTGTCAACAGCCTTCCAAGAAAATGGCTGAGTATGAATCAGACTCAGAGAGCCAATAACTCAATCAAGAATGACACATTAGCTCAGCTTTATGGAAAGTATAATTATGAAGAAGGGCTGATTGATACTATAAACAAATTAGAGACTGAAAGATTTGTAGTTCAAGGAGCAACTTCCAAAGCCTTGATCTCTGCCCCACATCCTCATGACAGCGACTCTGATGTTGAAGAAGACACCCGCAGCAGCCAAGAGTTCTTGACAGACCTTAATGCTGAGTTTCATGAAAGAGCCTTGATAGCCAATCAAAGAAGATTCTTCAAAAGATCAGGGAGAATAGGATCAGCTAGTAAACAAACTGAAAGATCAAAAGAAACTTGTTTTGCCTGTGGAAAGCTTGGACACTTCCAAAAAGACTTTCCTTCCACCAAGACATCCTCACCTTCCTATCCATCATCTTCCACCAAACCTTACAAATTCAAACCACAACACAACAACTCATCTCACCAATCCAACTCATCAGACAATGAGAAGAAGGATTACAAGAACAAGTACAAGGCACTTAAAGCTGAGTTAGAACAGATGAACTTGAAGCTTAAAGCTCTGTCTAAGAAGAAAGGAGGTGATAAAAAGACAGAGAAATGGTTGGTTGCTGAAGCATATGATTGGAATGATGAGCCACTGACTTCAGATGAGGAAGATACTACTAGAGTTAGGGCTTTCATGGCTATAGCTGAGGATGAACCAGCTGTTGGGAAAGGTGATGCAAGATCAGGACAATGGGTTGACATCACAATGAAAAAGGTACACAGGCTTTTATCAATGTCTGATAGTGATGAACGCAAACATGTCCTTGATTACACCATTGTTGATTTGCACTTTGTTGAGGAACAAAGAAAGAACCTGCTTGATAAGTTTCACTCTGTTGAACTGTTGAATGCTAAATCTGAATGTGAAACTCTCAAACGGGTTAATTTAGAGAAAATATCCCTTCAAAATGAAGTCAGTAGGTTAACCCTGAAGAATAGTGCCTTAAATGATCAAGTATCTGAATTAAACAAGGTTATTGAAAAATGGTTGTGTAGTAGGTTCACTATAGATCAATTGCTTAATGATGAACTGCCTGCTGACATTAAAAGGGATGTATCTGCTATGAATAATAAGCTGAAAATTCTCACCAAACCCAAAGAGATTGTTTTTAAATCTACAGAGACTATTCATATGTCTGATCCTATTTTGACTGATGACACCCTGTCTCTGAAGATGTGGCTGAATTACCACCTTTACCCTAACTCTCAGGAGTTGAACCCTGAGTTCCTCTAGAGGAGCTAAGGGTGAACTTAAAACAGATGTTGAGAAATCACCAGCTAAAATATTTTCTCTACCTGCTAAACAATCTGTTAAGCAAGTTGCTTTTAGCCTGTCTCAACAAAAGCTGTAAACAAAGTTGACTCCTCAACTGAAGAACGCCTGTTGTCATTAATGAAAGAAGTAGAACTCTTAAAACAACACATTAAGCCTTCCGCTGAATGCTCTACTTCTCGTGAACCTAAGTCTGTTCTAGGTGAACCCAAGGGGGAAAGGTTAGTCAAACCTTATTGCAATATCTGTAAGAACTCTCATCACATGACCTTAGACCATGATAGACATATGGCTGCTAAGAGAGCTCAAACACCTTCTAGGGAAAGACAACAGGGTTCTAAAAGACAATTAGGGAACTACAGACCTTATCCTCCCTGCAAATTCTGTGGATTCACAGACCATCACTCAGATGAGTGTGGTGACTTCCTAGGTTGTGATATCTGTGGAAGTTTTACCCATGAGACAGCTAATTGTCCTTCCCATCGCCAAAAGTTCTACAGGAACTCAAGAGTTGCTAATCAGCAATTCAGGGAACCCACTGGAAAGTGGGTTCACCATATGAACTAACTTGTTTCTATGTATCTGTGCAGAAACATGTTAAGGAATCAGTATGGTATCTAGATAGTGGCAGTTCTAGACACATGACAGGGATTCAACAATACCTGCACAGATACTCAAGGGAGCCAGGTCCTAAAGTGGTGTTTGGAGATAATTTTTCAGGCGACACAGAGGAATACAGCTCAATGAACTACAATGGGATAACTTTTACAAGAGTTGCATATGTGAATGGTCTTAAACACAATCTCATTAGCATCAGCCAATTGTGTGATGCTGACTAAAAGGTTTTGTTTACTAAGACTCAGGGAACCATATTCAACAAGAACAATGATGTTGTGCTTATTGCACCAAGAAGGAGAGATGTTTATGTCATCAACATGGCTGTTTGCTCTGAAGACAGCTCAAACTGTTTTCTAGCTAAATCCTCTGAAAGTGTCATTTGGCTGTGGCACAAAAGATTGTCTCATCTCAACTTCAAGAACATCAACAAGATAGCCACACAAAACCTGGTTGCTAGTCTACCTTCAGTGATGTTTTCTAAAGACAAGACTTGTTCTGCTTGTGTCAAGGGAAAGCATCACAGGTCTTCTTTCAAGACCAGGCAATCATTTTCTATTGACAAGTGCTTACATCTCCTTCACATGGATTTGTTTGGGCCTGTCAAACCTCAGACCATTAATCACAACAAATACACCTTGGTCATAGTTGATGATTTTTCAAGGTATACATGGGTTTTCTTCTTCAGAAGGAAAAGTGATGCATCTGATACCATCATGTCCTTCATCAAACAGGTTGAAAATATGAATGATGTTAGAGTCAAAGCTCTAAGAAGTGATAATGGTACTGAATTCAAGAATCATCAACTTGAATCTTTTTGTGATGAAAAGGGAATATCACAAAACTTCTCTTCAGCTGGCACCCCTGAACAAAATGGTGTGGCTGAAAGAAGAAACAGGACTTTGATTGAAGGAGCCAGAACTATGTTGAATGGTGCAGCTTTACCAAAGCAATTTTGGGGAGAAGCTGTTCACACTGCATGTTATACACAAAATAGATCAATCATTTTCAAAAGACATGGTAAAACTTCCTATGAAGTTTTCCGAAACAGAGCTCCAGATGTCAGCTATTTTCATGTTTTTGGATGCCCTATGTTCATTTATAACTACAGGGATAAACTTGGAAAAAATTTGATGAAAAAGCTGATGATGGTTTCTTCTTGGGATACTCTCCAACAGCCAAAGCCTTCAGAGTATTCAACATCAGAAGACAAGAAGTAGAAGAAACCTTTTATGTTAGATTCAATGAAGATGATGATGTCATACAGAGAACTGGAACAGAGGGTGATGAAATTGATTTTGATGAAAATGTATCATTCCCAAGTGATGAATTCTCCGAACCAAGACCTGCCTGTCATCACCATCATCACTCCAACACTCTCACTCCTTATGTTCCTGCTTTTGACCCTCTGTCTATGATGAGATGGCATTTATACATGATCTCATCGTTCTTTTCGGGCTTTTAAATGCATTAAAATATCATAAAATACCATATATATGCTTGTGTTTGTTTACTTGTGTATTTTAGGTATGGATATCGTGAAAAAGACAAAAGATCACAAGAAACAAGGAAAAACTGACACGAGAAACGAAGCCGTACAAAGAACCGGGCCCTAGTTCATGAATTATCCAAGAGTAAACCTTGAAGACTTGAAGAAATACAAGATTGATCCTCAATGAATTAAGAAATGACACTTAAAACCCTTGTGAATTCATAATTACAAGTTTGGTCCCTTAAGTTTGTCAAAATTGCAAATAGGTCCTTCAACTTTGAAGAAATGGCAAATTTAGTCCCTCATCAATTCTAAATTGTCAATTATGGTCCCTCATGAAGTCAAAGATCAAAAAAGACCATTGAAGATCAAGAAAAATACACTTCTAGTCCTTTAAAAATGAAGTTAATATCAAAAGGACTGAAGTTGTAAATAGCCTAAAGTTTAAAAAGCCCTAAAACCTTGTTTTGAAACTTTTTGTGGCCAATGTGTGAAATCAGAAACTTATTTTACAAAGGAAAACGGGTTTGCTTGAAAAAGAAACTTGCTATTCATTGTTTTCCAAAGATTAAGGGACAAATGTGTACAACTGAAACATTCAAATGAATATTTGCGCCAAACACTTACCTTTCCCCCAATTTCAGATCAAAAGGAGTTACTGTTACCATCAAGAACCCAGTAACTCCTCTCACTTAAACAAAGGGTAAATTGCAATTACCCATTCCCACACTTGATTCACACGCCCAGAAACATAACCCACACACAAAACCCTCAATCCCATTACCCAATGGACCCCACACTCAACCTCATCCACCAATGAAAACCCAACTTTCTCTCCAAGTAATCTGACGTGTCAAGATCAACAGATTAGAGTCATAGCTTAACTCCAAAGCTAAAATGAACGTCCATGATGCATTTGGAAAGCTCACACACATCAAACGGCATCAAGCACTCAAGGGCAATTTTGAGAATTCATAGCTAGGGTTTTTATCATTCTAGAACCATCTGTTAGGCCTATAAAAGGAGACCTCAACCTGTGAGAGTCCCTTGTTCCAGATTTTAGCTTTAAATCTTTGTAATTCCTTTTTATTAAATAAAAGTTTGATTTTCTAAAAAGTTTGTGATTTCCCTTTGTGTTTTATAAAAGTTTGGTATCTAATAAGCTAAAGTTTGAGTTCCTTATTCGTGTTTGAAGGTTTTTGAGGCAAGGTTTTAAGCAATAAAACTTGTGTTTCAAAAATCAGAAATATCTTGTTGTTTGTTCATCATTGTGGTTTGTTATTCTTAGCAGGTACAAGGAAGTTGGTACTTGTTTTGCTAGTACCTCAGCTCAAACAATCCATGGCTTGGATGTAAGTCTTGGAGGTTTGCATCCCTCTCCCTTTTCAATTTTTCTGAATTTATTTGAATT
This sequence comes from Glebionis coronaria, assembly GCA_025667525.1. Lineage (NCBI taxonomy): Eukaryota > Viridiplantae > Streptophyta > Magnoliopsida > Asterales > Asteraceae > Glebionis > Glebionis coronaria. The sequence goes on from CM046879.1 coordinate 555,734,675, forward strand.
TTTGCTGATTTTGCATGTTTTATGGTGAATCTATGTTTTGAGGCTTGATTTATGTTTCTGAGGTTGATTATCAAATGTAGGGGTGGATTAGATCTTGTTTGATAGGTTAAAACACAACAATCCTTTGGAAGATTGCAAAATCAGATTCCAAAGGGGTGTTTGGGTTAACTGATTCAAAGGGATTTGACCTTTCCTTTGTTGTTGTTTTTGCTTCTATTGGTTTGGTATCTGTTTACTGGGTGCTAAGTGACATTTATCTGCAAGTTTTGTGGGTTTGAACAACCAAAACAATCAAAAGGCTATAAAATCTGATTTACTTGGGTATTTTGGCTAAAATTTTGGGAACACCTAGATCTAAGGGTAGACTAGGGATAACAAGTGTGAAGTTTTGGTTAACTTAATCAGGGAAAGATGTTTGAAGGCTTAAAATTAGATTGGTGGTCAAATAGATCAGCAAAAGGATTTTGGATAATCACTTTTGCTAATCAGTAACCTTTGGTGCTTGAATCTGCTTATTTACTTTGATCCATTGCTTGAAACAAGTTTATTTGTGCTTATTGGACTTTATTATAGCTTGTGTATGCATTTGGTTTAATTTGGCTGGCTTATTCATGCTAAAACTGCTTATTTGTTCATAACTGATTATTTTCAAGGTCTATGCATTATATGTGGATTGTTTGCTTATTCTGGGCTTATTGAGTGAACCAATTTGTGATTTTTTTGTTGATATAGACTCCTTGTGATTCACTGATCACAAGGGTGCCCTTGTTTTCATTTGAATCCAACTGGATCTCTCACAAATCACATGTCAAATAGTCAAAGCAGTGGGAACTCCTTTCCCCTGCTGCTAGCCACTGCTAGTGTAATTTTGTGTTCAGCTTATCAATAAGCTATTCTAGCTTATTTTAACCAGCAACAACTTTGATTTTGTAATAGGTGCTCATTATTTGACCCATTTGTTCATACTGGAGCACTTGGTGGGTTGACTTTAGGGTTTGACTAGAAAACCAACTTAATTGACTTTTTCATAAGTGCTTATTGGCTTATTCCAGCTTATTGGTTTTGCTTATTGTATTTTGGTTGATTGATTTGGCTTATTGAAGTCATTTGTAACCTTTTGCAAGTTGAATCAAGTTCTGAGGTGCCCTTGAACTCAAACCCGACTATTTTGTCTTTTAGTGGATTTGTACTTGGCTTATGTCTGGCTTATTGAGTGTGCATTTTCAAAATTTCTTTTTACAGATCTCTTTAGTATCCCTAAAGAAGGTTGTGTATCAAATTAGAGCTTATAACATTGGCTTATTGCTTAATGGGCTTATTGGCCCAATAAGAATAAGCAGTTTGTTCATTAAGTTGTGATAAGCTCACTTTCAGCTTTTGGGCCTTTAGAGTTTTGTGTTTAGAATTGAATTTTGAGTCAGATAGGGCTTTTCCAAGTCATTTGGGCTTATTTTGACTTTTTGGGCTAAAAAGCCCATTAGGCTTGACTGTTTTTGCTTTTGGCCCATTTGAGGGCCCAATAGGGGTAATTTAGTAATTTCACTTTCATTTTCTGATTACTTAGGTTAAAATAAACTAGTTGGCAAGTTTTTAGAATTTTTTTATAATTTTTGGATTTTTAATATTATTTTAATATTATATTATTATTATTTTTCAAATTTCACATTTTTGCATTTTTTATATTTTTCTTAGCTTAAATACATTAAAATAGGAATTTTGCAACTCTTAGATTAATTTATCATCTTTAGATTAGTTTTTATAATTATTTTAAGTTTTAATAGTTTTTAAACCATTTTAAATAATTTTTATTAGTTTAAAAATTTAGAAAAATAGTTTTTAATCTTTTAAGTCATTTTTGAGGTTTAACAATTGAAAAATATTTATTTGGGATTTTTGATTATTAATTTGATTTTTAGGGCTTTAATTAGCATTTATAAATTAATATTTAATTAATTAAAAGGTTTGAAAAAGTTTTGATCATTGGTAAACTCTTAGTTCATTTATTTTGATTTTTGGTAAATTTTTGGGAATTTTTAGAATTAATTTTTATTTTTGCTCATTTTACGGTTTTACGTGTAGTCGTAGTAGTAATTAATTTCACGTCTTCGTCATTCTCTTTTCTCATCCCCTTCTAACCAATATTAATCTCAAATCTTGCTACATTTTAGTCACACACATATACCTCCTTGGGAAACGAAGTTCATTGGGTCATTTGTGTAGGGTTTTCCTAAACCGTCGTACTTAATACTTTCCCTTTTTACCTACTTTTCCTAAAGGTGTGGTAAAACACTACAATCATTTTGGGCCGTTCCCATCGTCTCATGGTAACAAGTATATCCTCGTCGCGGTGTACTACCTTTCTAAGTGGGTGGAAGCTAAGGCTTTACCTACTAATGATGCTCGTGTGGTAGTGAAGTTTTTGAAACAACTATTCTCTCGGTTCGGAACCCCTCGTGCTATTATAAGCGATCGTAGAACCCATTTTTGTAATGACCAATTCGAGAAGGTCTTAAAGAAATATGGAGTTACTCATCGTCTTTCTACGGCTTATCACCCGCAAACGAGTGGGCAAGTCTAGGTTTCGAACCAAGCTTTGAAGAGGATTTTAGAGAGGTCGATTGGAGAAAACCGTGCTTCGTGGTCCGACAAACTCGATGACGCTTTATGGGCCTTTAGGACCGCTTATAAGACACCTATCGGTTGTACTCCTTATAAGTTAGTCTATGGGAAGAATTGTCATTTGCCCATTGAATTGGAGCACAAGGCATATTGGGCCCTTAAGCATGCAAACTTTGACTTATAGACCGCGGGAGATCACCGGAAAATACAATTGAATGAATTGGATGAACTAAGAGACAATGCTTATGAAAATTCATTAATTTTCAAAGAAAAGACTAAAAAGTTTCATGATGCAAAGATTAAAAACCAGGTTTTTAACGTTGGTGATCAAGTGTTACTTTTTAACTCTAGACTTAAAATATTTTCTGGGAAATTGAAATCTCGTTGGTCGGGTCCTTTCACCGTTACACAAGTGTTTCCTTATGGGACCATCGAGCTAGCTCAAGATGATGGTCCTAACTTCAAGGTGAATGGACATAGGCTTAAGCACTACTTTGGTGCGGAAATTCCTTCAATGGTTGACCTCGACCAAGTCACCTTCCCCAATGATAATTAGCATTGAGGGGGTCGAGTCGAGCTCATGACTCGGTAATAAAAAACGAGGTGCCTCGTGGGGGAGATCCCATGCTTATCTTTTTATGCTTTCTAATAACTAATGAGATGGGATTTGTGCCCTTCCAACTCGTTGTCTCGTAGTTGTTTGTGATTGTGTTATCTAGATCATCATCATCATCATCTAGGATTGAAGACTCTCGTGTTCGTTTACGTGAGCCTCCATCGTTTGCTTGAAGAAGTTTTTCACGAATCCATGACATATCCTTTATTGTTTAAACAATTATCTTTTAACATACTTAAAAAACGGCTTTAGATATATTGTTGATCACCCTTTCCATGCTAGATCCTAAACATTCGATTCTTCGTCTCTAGTATGGGGGTGCTCCACCTTTAGACTCGAAACATTGAGGACAATGTTTAATTTTAGTATGCGGGGTGAATAGATACTTGCTTTGCTACGCCCTCACGTTTTCCAACTTTCAATGTTTTGTTTTTGTTGCTAATAAGGCTAAAAATGGCCAAAATTTTAAAATTTTTCTTAGTTTTCATAAGTGTTTTTAAGACACGAATGTATATTTTCCGATGGGTAGAATAAGAGCTAATTTTTGACTTGATGGGCATTTGGAGCCCTTTACATTCCATAACCCGCACAATTCAAGTTTTGCTAGACTTTTATATAGGGAACTTTAAAACGCGAAAGTCTTAGCTCATTCGGGTTAAGAACAAGAACTTTTCGCAAGTTCCTATAGTTGATCCTAGAAAGTCACTTATCAAGGGAACTATAAAATGCATTCTCTAAACTTGAAAAAGTCCAAGAAAGTGCAAGATCCTATAGGTGGCTTGAAAACCCAAAACTTTGATTTGATATAGTCTTAATGAAAGCTAATCCAAATTTGGCTTAATTTTGACTTGCATGGCTAAGTATTCACGAGTGTCTTTAATTGGAGGTCTTTATATAGTGAAGAACGAGAAGTGATAGAGTTAGACAAGTGATCATGCTAAACGTAGAACATGAAAATGTTCTTTCAAAAACTCATATGTTTTTAGTTGTGGCTTTTTCTTCCCATAAGATCAATGCATTAGGAATAAAAATAATTGCAATAAGTAAGGTCGTACGATTTGAAAGGTTACTTAGCTTCTAGCCCTAGATCGTTTAAAAGTTGCCCGGGGTTGAATAGAGTTCATAGCCAAGGCATAACTTATTGAAGCGGGACGTGAAGATTGGTGAAGATCCAAAAAGGCCCTAACAAGGAATGAGGAGCTCTATTTTGTTTCTAAAAGATCCAAGATGATGTGAAGTATCATTATTCCTAAATCAATATGAAGGATCGAGACACACGACGAAAAGAAATTACTCCCCTAAAGATCATGGAGAAAGTCTATCCAGAAAGACCCTTACAAGATATAAGGATAAATATATCCAAGTCCGAAAAGGAGGCAGATCGTTGTATATCAAAGTCCAAAGTAAAGATCAAAGAAAAATGATGAAGTCGTGGTCCAAATATGAAGAATCTCTAAAAAACGTCAAGTGAAGAAATTACAATATATGAAGAGAAGACCCTAATTTCAAGAACGTCTTCCCAAGATTTGAAGTATGAATACATGCCAAATATCGGTCCGAGAAAGGTCTCAAATCGTGAAACGAGTTATGCCAAGATATGAACTTAAGGAGATACACGAGAAGCCGTTTTAAAAGATTTTGTCCTTCGGCTAACTATCGATTAAATCGTGCTACTTTGCTTTCAGACTAATAAATAAATAAGTCAATATGAATCACTTATGATCCATGACAAATAGTTAAAAAAAATGCTAGTAACCCATTTCCTTTTATAATAACTAGGATTGCGGGGAGAAAAAGTATTACACAATTTGGACGTATGAGTAGTGTTAGCATTGTGACTTATACCAACTATGATCTCGTTTTTGCACTTAGCATGGAATGTATGACAATCAAGGATGACGAAGTTTACTCTAAGGGACATTTACTTGTTTCTATTCATTGACCCTAAAAGTCACATTCGTGATGAAAATCATACATTATGTCTTTACACACCTTCGTAGTATTATTGCAAGTCTTTTACTTTTCGATAAAGGGTAATAAAATTGAATTTTGGTGATGCTTAGATACTTTATTCTAGCATTGCGTGAGGGCACGGCAATGGCTTAGTATGGGGGACTGATGAGATGGCATTTATACATGATCTCATCGTTCTTTTCGAGCTTTTAAATGCATTAAAATGTCATAAAATACCATATATATGCTTTTGTTTGTTTACTTGTGTATTTTAGGTATGTATATCATGCAAAAGACAAAAGATCACAAGAAACAAGGAAAAATGGACACGAGAAACGAAGCCGTACAAAGAACCGAGCCCTAGTTCATGAATTATCCAAGATTAAACCTTGAAGACTTGAAGAAATACAAGATTGATCCTTAATGAATGAAGAAATGACACTTAAAACCCTTGTGAATTCATAATTACAAGTTTGGTCCCTTAAGTTTATCAAAATTGCAAATAGGTCCTTCAACTTTGAAGAAATGGCAAATTTAGTCCCTCATCAATTCTAAATTGTCAATTATGGTCCCTCATGAAGTCAAAGATCAAAGAAGACCCTTGAAGATCAAGAAAATTACACTTCTAGTCCTTTAAAAATGGAGTTAATATCAAAAGGACTGAAGTTGTAAATAGCCTAAAGTTTAAAAAGCCCTAAAACCTTGTTTTGAAACTTTTTGTGGCCAATGTGTGAAATCAGAAACTTATTTTACAAAGGAAAACGGGTTTGCTTGAAAAAGAAACTTGTTATTCATTGTTTTCCAAAGATTAAGAGCCAAATGTGTACAACTAAAACATTCAAAAGAATATTTGCGCCAAACACTTACCTTTCCTCCAATTTCGGATCAAAAGGAGTTACTGTTACCATCAAGAACCCAGTAACTCCTCTCACTTAAACAAAGGGTAAATTGCAATTACCCATTCCCACACTTGATTCACACGCCCAGAAACATAACCCACACACAAAACCCTCAATCCCATTACCTAATGGACCCCACACTCAACCTCATCCACCAATGAAAACGCAACTTTCTCTCCAAGTAATCTGACGTGTCAAGATCAACAGCTTAGAGTCATAGCTTAACTCTAAAGCTAAAATGAACGTCCATGATGCATTTGGAAATCTCACACACATCAAACGGCATCAAGCACTCAAGGGCAGTTTTGAGAATTCATAGCTAGGGTTTTTAGCATTCTAGAACCATCTGTTAGGCCTATAAAAGGAGACCTTAACCTGTGAGAGTCCCTTGTTCTAGATTTTAGCTTTAAATCTTTGTAATTCCTTTTTATTAAATAAAAGTTGGATTTTTTGAAAATTTGTGATTTCCCTTTGTGTTTTATGAAAGATTGGTATCTGATAAGCTAAAGTCTGAGTTCCTTATTCATGTTTGAAGGTTTTTGATGCAATGTTTTAAGCAATAAAACTTGTGTTTCAAAAATCAGAAATATCTTGTTATTTGTTCATCATTGTGGTTTGTTATTCTTAGCAGGTACAAGGAAGATGGTACTTGTTTTGCTAATACCCCAGCTCAAACAATCCAAGGCTTGGATGTAAGTCTTGGAGGTTTGCATCCCTCTCCCTTTTCAATTTTTCTGAATTTATTTGAATTTTTGGTGATTTTGCATGTTTTATGGTGAATCTATGTTTTGAGGCTTGATTTATGTTTCTGAGGTTGATTATCAGTTGTAGGGGTGGATTAGATCTTATTTGATAGGTTAAAACACAACAATCCTTTGGAAGATTGCAAAGTCAGATTCCAAAGGGGTGTTTGGGTTAACTTTAACACCCCCAAATTTACACGCAGCGGAATACATCTTTGGGTGCTAAACAATGATACAAAAACTCATAATTTATAAAGAACGACTCGAAAAGAGACGTTTTAGATTTATCATTCCTAAAACATTTGTCAGAGTAGCGTAGTCCCAAGTAATCGTTACCAAAAGATAAGTTAAAACAACATATTAGTTTGTTTTAAAATGGAACGATAAATAAATCAAAGAGTTTGAACAACAAAAGCATTGCACAACTTCATTCCCGTGACCTCCAAGCTTCCACTTCTTGATTACCTGAAATACATGTGAGTAAAACAATCAGCAAAAATGCCGAGTGAATCTATAGGTTTATGAAATCAATTTGAACACAAGCAAAGATTATAAGTTTGTGGCATGCTTATAAGCATCAAATAATAATTTGCATCAACAATGATAATTGTATATAGCATAAATTGCAATAAGCTCATAGAACCGAGCCCTTAGACACTCCCATATCAGTCTAATAAGACGAGAGATTTATTAATTGTCGGTTACCTCCAGATTATTGGTACATTGCCGTATACCTGACTTCTCAATACAATATGCTCAAACAGTGTGGAGGTCGGGCCTAAGCTTCTATGACAAGTCCACAAAAACTGAACCGGGGCGGCTTCCCCTATAGATCTATTCATGGTACTAGCGGTTAACCCATCATAGGTTAATTAACGGTCCATAATTGAGGTTTTAACAAAGGCAATCACTTAATGCAATTTAAAGGCAACCACGGGTCCATTCATCGAGGGACAAAGCATACCATAAAAATCTTGTGTTCTAAGTTTATAAAACATGTATTCCCCCTCGCGGGTTTAAAATCATTTAATAACTAGTATAAAGCGAGGCTATAGACTCACCTTAGCCAATAGTGGTAATGAGACGATCGCCGACGATAGATGATGCCTTTCAAACACGAGAACCGCAACCTATCAAATGAGGTGCGTTCATTAATAATAGACTCGAGAAATAACCCATACATAAGAATATAAAACTAGACTCATAAATCACGACAAAATCGAGAGAAAACGATACAAGTGATACTATTACACTCTCCTATATATTCATTTTATTATTCTACGCCTTTAATAAAAATCTGCCGGAACATACCGAATGTCCAAGCCGTTTTACCATACTAAGACATATCAACTTTTTATGATACTACTCAGAGAACTCACTTACTATATGTAGAAAGTCCTCCCAAGAGCCCATTAAAAGATTTTACTTCTAAAGTTCCCTGCCCGACTCATCTTTGAATCAAAAAATCCGGACAGTTTAGCGACCTTGACTTACGAAACCATTTTGACCATTCTAAACAACTCCATTTATAAAACCGCCAATTGATTCTAAAAATAGACTCAAAATGCTAAACTTGGAGCCTGAGAACAGCCCTTGAATCATTTTGATACTCATTTTATAGTCCCCGAGATTCGATCCAAATATCGACAACAATTTTCGGATTGTGTCGACACTCGTCTCCCGGTACACGAAAATCAAACTAGTGTATCTTCCACCTCGTTTGGAGTTGGAAGGCCTACTTTATATCAAATCGAAGCTAACGAAATTCTCTACAACATAATCCCATAATATCAACCCATTTTCAAACTTAAGATTTCCGAAAATGCCTCTAAACCTGCTGCCTAAAATTGGCCATTTAAAAACCATACAAAATCAAGTTTTTGATCAAAACCAACAACTTTTATCATCATTCTAACATCCTAATATCATCACAACCTAATCCTAACACTTGTATCATCATCAAAATCAAAAACCCAAACTCAAAAATATATTTTCTTTACAAAAATAGCATGATCTACACATGATTATCACTAGATAATCGCATGCAACATCATCTAACAACTTTACTCACCAAGATTCTTGATCAAAATTTCAAAGTTCATGCATGTTGATGAAATTAGTACCAAAAGAATCCCCTTGAAAAATTAGGAATGGGACTAGTCTTTGTTTTGGAAGAATCAAGCTAGATAATGGAAAATTTTGATGTATATGTTTAAAGGGGTGTATGGTTTTTGGAGAAAAAGGAGAGAGGAAGAAGAAATGGTGGTTTTTATTGTAATGAATTTTAAATGAAATGGTGTTAGTGGAAATATTATATATAGTGTAAGGTTAGGGTAGTTTTTGCCAATTTGTGATAGTTTTGGTCCAAAATGTAATAAAATAGTTTAAAAGGGTAGAAAATGTAAATTGTAAATTTTGAAATATTTACGAGACTCGGGTTTCGTAAAAATACTAAAATGTTTAAACGCACACGAAAAATAATAATATAACGACTCGCTACATAATTAAAACGATATTGTCGAAAGTATTAAATATCGAAACGATTGATAATAAAATATAAAAATTTTGGCATCCGTCGGTATCGCGATCACTAGTAGTCCTCGTTACTCGTCAAAATATTAAAATATAATATTTAATATCGGTTTCAACAAAAACCGTTAAGCATAATAGTATTTAACGTTATAAAATACTTCAAAATAATTGAAAGTGGAATTAAATTATGACCTTATTTTTACGGGTTTTACATTAACTGATTCAAAGGGATTTGACCTTTCCTTTGTTGTTGTTTTTGCTTCTATTGGTTTGATATCTGTTTACTAGGTGCTAAGTGACATTTATCTGCAAGTTTTGTGGGTTTGAACAACCAAAACAATCAAAAGGCTATAAAATCTGATTTACTTGGGTATTTTGGCTAAAATTTTGGGGACACCTAGATCTAAGGGTAGACTAGGGATAACAAGTGTGAAGTTTTTGTTAACTTAATCAGGGAAAGAGATTTGAAGGCTTAAAATTGGATTGGTGGTCAAATAGATCAGCAAAAGGATTTTGGATAATCACTTTTGCTAATCAGTAACCTTTGGTGCTTGAATATACTTATTTACTTTGATCCATTGCTTGAAACAAGTTTATTTGTACTTATTGGACTTTATTATAGCTTGTGTATGCATTTGGTTTAATTTGGCTGGCTTATTCATGCTAAACTGCTTATTTGTTCATAAATGTTTATTTTCAAGGTCTATGCAATATCTGTGGATTGTTTGCTTATTCTGGGCTTATTGAGTGAACCAATTTGTGATTTCTTTGTTGATATAGACTCCTTGTGATTCACTGATCACAAGGGTGCCCTTGTTTCCATTTGAATCCAGCTGGATCTCTCACAAATCACAGGTCAAATAGTTAAAGCAGTGGGAACTCCTTTCCCCTGCTGCTAGCCACTGCTAGTGTAATTTTGTGTTCAGCTTATCAATAAGCTATTCTAGCTTATTTTAACCAGCAACAACTTTGATTTTGTAATAGGTGCTCATTATTTAACCCATTTGTTCATACTGGAGCACTTGGTGGGTTGACTTTAAGGTTTGACTAGAAAACCAACTTAATTGACTTTTTCATAAGTGCTTATTGGCTTATTCCAGCTTATTGGTTTTGCTTATTGGATTTTGGTTGATTGATTTGGCTTATTGAAGTCATTTGTAACCTTTTGCAAGTTGAATCAAGTTCTGAGGTGCCCTAGAACTCAAACCCGACTATTTTGTCTTTTAGTGGATTTGTACTTGGCTTATTTCTGTCTTATTGAGTGTGCTTTTTCAAAATTTCTTTTTACAAATCTCTTTAGTATCCCAAAAGAAGGTTGTGTGTCAAATTCGAGCTTATGGCATTGGCTTATTGCTTAATGGGCTTATTGGCCCAATAAGAATAAGTAGTTTGTTTATTAAGTTGTGATAAGCTCACTTTCAGCTTTTGGGCCTTCAGAGTTTTGTGTTTAGAATTGAATTTTGAGTCAAATAGGGCTTTTCCAAGTTATTTGGGCTTATTTTGACTTTTTGGGCTAAAAAGCCCATTAGGCTTGACTGTTTTTGCTTTTGGCCCATTTTAGGGCCCAATAGGGGTAATTTAGTAATTTCACTTTCATTTTCTGATTACTTAGCTTAAAATAAACTAGTTTGCAAGTTTTTAGAATTTTTTTATAAATTTTGGATTTTTAATATTATTTTAATATTATTTTATTATTATTTTTCAAATTTCACATTTTTGCATTTTTTATATTTTTCTTAGCTTAAATACATTAAAATAGGAATTTCGCAACTCTTAGATTAACTTTATCATCTTTAGATTAATTATTATAATTATTTTAAGTTTTAATAGCTTTTAAACCATTTTAAATAATTTTTATTAGTTTAAAAATTTAGAAAAATAGTTTTTAATCTTTTTAGGTCATTTTAGAGGTTTACCAATTGAAAAATCTTTATTTGGGCTTTTTGATAATTAATTTAATTTTTAGGGCTTTAATTAGCATTTAAAAATTAATATTAAATTAATTAAAAGGTTTGAAAACGTTTTGATCATTGGTAAACTCTTAGTTCATTTATTTTGATTTTTGGTAAATTTTTGGGAATTTTTAGAATTAATTTTTATTTTTGATCATTTTACGGTTTTACGTGTAGTCGTAGTAGTAATTAATTTCACGTCTTCGTCATTCTTTTTTCTCATTCCCCTTCTAACCAATATTAATCTCAAATCTTGCTACATTTTAGTCACACACATATACCTCCTTGGGAAACGAACTTCATTGGGTCATTTGTGCACGGGTTTCCTAAACCGTCGTACTTAATACTTTCCCTTTTTACCTCCTTTTCCTAAAGGTGTGGTAAAACACTACAATCAGTCTACACATATCATTGAAGTTCCTACCTCTCAGGAACTTGATGAAGAAGAACCACAACCTTCTTGTAGTCCTTCTTCCTCAACTGCTATTGATGACTCACCAATTCTTCAAATCCCTGAAGAATCTCTTGCTGATAATGAAATTGTACCCCCTGATATGGCTGAAGTAGACTCAGACACTGAAGTAATATTTGAAGAAAGCCCTCCTAGTCAGCAGGATGAAACTCAAATAGTACCAGCTATACCCACAACTGTCCCTGTCCATGATTCCCCAGCTCCTCAAACCAAGTGGTCAAGAGATCAACACATACTTCTTGTCAACATCATTGGGGAACCTAATGCAGGGGTTACTACTAGACAACGAATTCATGACTCAGAGTCTACCTCAGCCAATGAATGTCTTTTTGCTGAATTTCTCTCTCAAATTGAATCTAAGAGAGTAGCTGAGGCTCTTGTAGAAGATGGGTGGGTAGCTGCTATGCAGGAATAAATCAATCAGTTCAAAAGGAACAAGGTATGGACACTAGTGCCAGCTCCACCTGGGAAGAACATCACAGGCACAAGATGGATCTATAGAAATAAGATGGATGAAATTGGAAACATCATCAGAAACAAGGCCAGACTGGTGGAACAGGGGTATACACAGACTGAAGGAATTGATTATGATGAAACATTTGCTCCTGTAGCAAAGACTTGAAGCCATCAGAATCTTCTTGTCTTATGCTACTTATATGAACTTCACTGTGTATCAGATGGATGTTAAGAGTGCCTTCCTCAGTGGAGATTTGGCTGAGGAAGTATATGTTGAACAACTTGAAGGATTTGAGAACAACGAGTTTCCCAATCATGTGTACTGTGACAATCTGTCAATTTATGGTTGATATTTTATTCTCAAATATTATTTAAAAATATTATTTTAATGTTATATTATGAACTCACTTATTTTTGGGAAGTAATTTGGATTTACGTCATGAAGTAGCATCGACTACGTCTAAATCGGAGGATTCAACGTTACGTGCTTACGTTTACATACACCGTTTTGGTGACAGTCCGACATTTCAGAAAATAAATTTATCCGTGAATATTATTTTGAGATTTTAAATTTGTGTTGAATCATAAACTCACAAATTTACGAGAAGAGATTAGGACTTACGATTATAATTTAACGTCCTTTACGACTAAACCGGAAACCTTAGGATTACGTATTTACGTTTTCGAACTCCGTTTTTGATGGGACAATTTTTATTAGATTCGTTTTGTGTCGTTGATTCATAATTTATAAAAACGTTTTTCGTAATACGACCCGAGGGCACGCAAATCGATGAAACTAGAATCAAAGAATACCCATAAATTAGTGGGATGAGACAAAACAAGTTTTGCCCCACCCCACTAATATGGAACACTTAGCCACTAACACCCTTAGGTGTCAAAAAGCTTCACAAGAAAGCTACTACACTTGTCATGTAAAGCTTAACTTGTAAGCTACACATAACAAAACAACCACCTCAAACCATTTCCTCCTAAACACATACATGCAAACCACTCTCATCCTCCCTTTTTCTCTCTAAATTTCGTCCAAGAACCACCCCTAAACACCTTCATTTGATCAAATTTAACCATGAAATCATATGTTATTCACACATATGATGAAGCCCTTTTCAAGCTCTATTGATTGGTGTTGATTTTAACATCCAAGGAGAAGATTTGGTGATGTCCAAGGGCTGATTTCTACATGAAGTTTACAAGTATTGGTGGCCTTGAAGATTGGTGTTGATCTACCACAAGTTTTGCCATCAAAAATCCAAGCCTTAATCATAAACTACACAACCTTGGTGGTATAGAGATTGTTCTTCCTATCCTCTTGTTATTTTGATTATGATATCTTGTATTTTCTTTATTTATGTATATGTATATGATGATGAATGATGATTAAAAATATTATATGGGGATTTGGTGTTGATAGATTTGATAAATATGGTTAAAAAGATGGAAAACCCACATGTAAAAATGGTTAAATCTTGCTTAATAAGATGGTTGTATAAAAACAGTAAGTAACCCAATGATAAACTGATAAAATGGTAAATTGGAATCAATATACAGTAAGTATTAGGTGTTATACACATGTGAGAGTTGGCCATACAATGGAATCATCAAAAAGAGTGAGATATGATCAAAACAAGATGAGTGCACCAATCTGAATCGTCTGTTTTGTAGGGACTGTTAATGATAGTTAAACATGGAATGAGCAGTAGCTATATCTAACTTATTTGTAGCACATAATATGAAGTTTATGCCATCCAAAAATGAGCTTCTATATCCTTATAGAACTCAAGATATGATAAAAATGGTGAAGATGAAACTAAAAATCAGATTTGGAAGAATTAATGTTTAATAGTATTATATAAGCACTCAAACTAATATAGTATAAAATGTGAATTAAAACCCACTAACTTATAAATTTCATATATATAAATATGTATAAGGTTAAATAAATGGACATTTTATAAAAATGTTAGTTTCATAAGATTTATAAGTTATAAAAACTATAAACATGATTTTTACGACTTTTTCGGCTATTACCGTAAAACTAACGTTTTTCGTCAATTAAAACTTAGACGATCGGACCCGTCTAATGTAAACTTTTTAAAAGTCATATACTGATATATAAGTAGTTAATACAAGTAAAAACTGATAAAACCCGAACTAAATAACATATGGACATTAACGGGCCAAAGTAGCCTTAATGGACAATAAACCCGACTAAATTGGTAAAACACTTATAAACTTATTTATTGGGCTTAACCCATTTGTGCCCAACATGTAAAGTATAATACTGATAATAAAAGTATAATTGGGCTAATGAATAGTATTGGGCTTGTAATAGGCCCATTGGGCTTCAAAATGTTAACAAGTTGAACTAGTGTAACTAGTCTTGAAAAGTTCCAACACATAACACTAAAATGAGTAAATGAGAATATATAAACTCACTTGATCATCATATATATAAAATCATCATATGTATACATAATTTTTATTTTTATAAAGTCATTGAACATGAGTCTAAGACGAGTATTATTTGTCTAGGTTTCCGTGATTGAAGCACGTACCGTACATCCGAATTGTCGATAACCCGCTTTCCCACATCAACGTGAGTTCATAGCCTCGCACTCTTTTTAAATGTTTTTATGAAATGTTTGATAAACCCGCGAGGGAGATAACATGTTAGTTTTTATGAAAGAGGACACTAGTTGTCCCAATTGTTTGTTTATTGATTTGGACCCGAATGATTGTATGACCCGATGAATGATTATATGACCCGATAGATGAAATGAAATGGATTATTAAAGTTAGGTTATGTCACTAAAAGTCCCATTAGCATGAATTGTGAACTACCGGGATTTGGTAGACACTTGTGCATATAATAGTACTATTTGGGGACGATCACCCCAGTTCGCACCTTGACGGTTGATCCCCGTCGTGCCACATTGATTAGTAAGCGAATTTATGTATGAGAAGATTTCCATAGCGTGATCCTTGTGACGACACGCTAATTTAGATGGGCAAATTGAGTTTTGGGCTAGCTACCCGTTGTTTGTTGTAGTAAGGTAACAATGTCATGCGGCTAATAATAATACAAAAATAACGAAATACTGCTTATACGCACCGAATTACGATATATTGCCTGACTAGCAATACGGGGTCATATTATTGATATTATGTTTGTGTTTTGGTTTTACATAACCATATTCATATAACGGTTTTTATTTAACTCTACACGACGTTATAAAACGTATTGTATGATATTTTTACGACATTGGTTCGTATAATGGTTTTGAAGGCGAAATCCTATATTGTGATTTTGACAAGGATTTGCATAAAATGTTTTTGGCCTATTTTATGGTCTACTATAAAGATTTGTACAAAAATGATTTTCGGTAATAATTATATACCGATGATACATTGATGGTTTTATTAAACTCTATGAATTCACTCGGCGTTATCGCTGACCTTTTCTTTTAACATGTTTTGTCTTAGGTACTTGAAGGTAATTCTCGGGAAGACAACAAGAATTCATGGCCCGCACTTAAATAATAATTTCCATTCAAATGCTTTGTAAAACCTGTATGAAATAATATGACTTGGGACCTATGTAAATTTGATATTTATGAATGGAAATGCTTTATTGTTAAACAACACAATTTTTAAGCGTTATCTATGATGTGAGTAATGTGCTATCCCGTAACACCAACGAGTCTTCCGCTGTATTGAGTTGTATAAATTTGGGGGTGTTACAGTTTGGTACCAGAGCTCTCGTTATAGAGAATGAAAGATTTTTAAAACCAAGGTTTTGAATAAAACATTTCAAAATCTGTTAACTATAAACATTTTTCTCAAAATGTCTAAAAATCTTTTGACTATAACGGTGCCGAAAGAATTCCCGAGTTACCGGCAAGGCCAGACTGAGAAGTGTTATTTTAATATATATATATATAACTTGGATTATAGATATATGATGTCATTTGATTACATGATTGTTTGATGATTATTTTTAATACTTATACGAGGTATTTATACGACGTAGATTGTCACAAGGAACCCTAAATCCCCTAGTAAATTAATCGAAGCTATTCCCGTAGGAATTCTAGCTATCCTAGATCTAAACCAAGTTGTGGATAATTATGATCCCTACAAAATGGTTGATATTCGTAGAAATGTATATATTAGTTGATTGTGATATTGAAGAAGAATTGGCGAGATTAAAACTGATATCGATGTCATGACAATCTTTCCTTATAGAGTGGAGTTTGACAAAACATTACCACCTGGAAAGGTGTCATCTGATTCATTGTCACCCAATTCTTAAACTTGAAATCGAAAGGGTGAATGTTGCACTTGAGGCTGTCATTGGAACCATTACCCAAAAGCCTCATGCCACTAGTACCTTTCCGAGAAGTCTAATTGAATGTGCGAGTCATTTCATACTAGTGACTCATTTGATAATTGTTGTTGTAAGAGCTATAGGATTGGAAATTAAGTGTTGATTCATATCGAGCTTTTATTGCCCTATTAAGGCCTAAGAATAAGGTTGAAAGTATTGGAAAATGAGGTAGGATATCAAATTGAGTATAAGATTGATTGAAACTTGAATGAAATAAAACTTAACCTGTATGGAATATAAGATTGTTAAAAGGAAGTCGTTAAGTCCTGTGATTGAATTATAAGGTTTTAAGTGATTGTTAGTTTGTGTTAAGGGTTGTTCCTAGGCCATTGTCCACTGACGAGGATGCCCAGTGTCCAATAAATAAATTGAAGAAATCTTCCATAGAATAGGGATCGATGGATCTTCCAGGACAGGTGGAACCCCCATGACTCTTGTAGATTATTATTCATTGTGGTATCTTTTAAAAATAATCCCTAACTTAACTGAGACATCAGTTGGTAGGATGAGTTCTTGGAATTGTATGACATAGTGACACGTAATGTGTTACGGTACAATTTTGACTTGTTTGTGATTAATGAAAAGACTACCTTTGATTGCTAAATTCTACATGTATCAATGTTATCTATCTTTTATTGCTTCATCCTAATGTTCGCATTAGTGATGCAACCATTGAGCAAGTACTCATCTCTGTTTGAGTTACGTTGTGGGTTAATCTTTTTGAGCGCCATCAAGGTCATGAACCTCATGATTATTTGGCTAAGCTCATATCCTATCATGCTGTAGTTAGTTCTTGGTGAAAAACTTTTCATCACTCTTTTGCAGATCACTCATTGTTTTTATAAGATAAAACAGTATCCCTCGAGAAAAATTGAATTTTCATCACTATAAGGATTATTCAAAGTAAGATTTATAAGTGATTGTTATCGAAATGAAGTTGTTTATAAAACACCTTGGAAAACTTAATTGTTTTCATAACAAAGAAAATCTTTGTAAATTTATTTTTGATTCTTATTTAAGAATTAAGCATGAAAATGTTTTTATTATAAACATGATGATAAAATTTTGACGAACTGAGTATTTCATCGTTAATCTTGAAATTGTATATAGTTGCGCGCCTACATACAATTTGGAATGGACCATGCAAGGCTGATTAGTAGTCACCATAAAACTAATGAATAAACACTACATTTTCTTTGAAGATTGTGAAAGAATAAATTTTATGAGATCTGCAAGAAGTGAAAAATAGGGACATAGTGTTAGGGACACCTACATATGTGCCTGTAGCATCTACTCTTCTGAGTCGAATTTACTCATCTGTGGAAATTGTCTTATTTGACAATTGACAATTCTTTCTTGTCCAATTCTCCCGTAGTGAGATTCTTAGGAAAAGTATCTGATTACCGAGTGTTGATACCCGACTGGATGTATCGACGTTCCTATCATTATTTTGATTTGATTTAATTTGAAAGACCTGGGTAACGATCCGAGGAGCTTTCGAATGCGTACTCAAATTATGAAAACATGGGATATATTCATATTCGTTAAATGTTTTTGTTTGTATCTGATTTGAAATTCTCTCGCATAAATCATGCGTTGACCTTACTCTTTAAAGGTTAGTTATGTATCCAGATATCCTTGAATTTGTGAAGGATTATGAGATATTATTAGTCTTTTAAGAAGTTCACATCTTATCAACGGCAATGAAACTGGAAAGTTGATAGTGCCAATAGAATGGATTGATTGATTATGACATGACGACATTGTCTTAATTGATGGGAACTCGAGTAGAATTCCCCTAAATGATAAGATGTTGATTATCAAAAGTGATCTAAATAATTCTTGATGGATGACCATATCCTGCATTTAGACTTAAAATTATACCATGAATGGTTATAAATTATTCATAGATCTTGTAATTTGAGAAGAACTTAAAAGTAAATGTATAAAAAGATGTTCATGTTATTTGAAACTTTAGGAGGTATTTGCTGGTGAATTACCTAGACTTTCCCCATTAAGGCAAGTTGAAATTGGTATTGATTATATGCCCGGTGCTGCACCTGTGGCATGTGCACTGTACGTCAGCACCATCTGAATTAAAAGAATTACCGTACAACTGAGAGAGTTGTCGGAGAAAGCTTTTATTCTACCAAGCTCATCATCATGAAAAGCTAGGGTGTTATCCTTCCTTATATTTATTAATTACCGTGAACTAAGTATTGACGATTAAAATCTATATCCACTACCCAAGATGATAGATTTGTTCGATCATTTACAAGGTTCTAGCGTATATTTAAGATTTGATCCTCGGCATGGTTATCATCAACTTCGCGTTCGCGAAAAAGATTATCTATTCCAATCACTACATCCAGAACTTGTAATGAACATTATGAGTTTCACGTGATGTCGTTTGGATTGAATAATACACATGTAGCATCCATAAATTTGGTGAATCACGTGTGTAGGCTTTAATTTGATAAATTCATGCTTGTGATCATTAAGGACCATTTGTTTGTTTCTAAGAATAGGAAGGAGTTAATAATCATTTATAGAATGCCCTGAACTGGCCAAGCAACGAAAACCTGTACCTTGAATAATTAACATGTGATTTTAGGCTTAATCATTTACATTATTTGACCGTGTGATTATAAGATAATGGGATATATATTGACTTTTCAAAAATTAAGAGCCCTTTTAAGACTTTGGGTTTTACCAAAAAGAAAGTGGAAATATGTTTTGACCAATTTTTTAACAAATGATTTTTAAGGAATCATTCCCTTATAACCAAAACATTTAACCAAACTCCTGTTTAGGGGTAAATGTTTGTGTATTCCTCAAGACAATCTAAGAGGGATTGAGGAAACCATTTAAACCATGACTTAAAATTTGAAACGACAATTTTTGCTTTTCAACTAAGAAAATTTTGACCAAAGTATAACCAAAGATTTTTCGAACATTTACGAATCTTAATAATTATTTTTGATAAATCAACAAAAATCATGTTGATTAAATTCAAATTTATTTTTAAACATTTTCATGTAATTGGACGAGCTAAGAAATTTAAAATTTTTACGCTTGCGTTTCATAAAAAAAATTAAATAATTATTATTTAATTACTTGTAATAACTATCGACGCTTTAAAACGTCGGATTTAGCAAAACTGATAAAAATGATAGATGAGACAAAATTAAGACTTATAAAATATGAAGAAAGAATTTCTGAGTGAATTGTGGTCATGATAATTATATCATCAGGAGAGGTGAATTTAGATACCGACACATTATGTAAAAAAAAAAGAGATAAAGAACCAATTAGGATGTGTTTCTTAATAATGACTGTGCAAAATAAATTGCCTAACCATATAAAAATAAACAATGCTTGTAAGAAGGATTATATAGATAATAAAAAGGGGTTCGCGTCTAATATGAACCATTAGAATTGAGAAGTCGATGGCGTTAAATGTATAAAAGGCCACTTGTGGTTGCCTAAATATCGAGGATTGTGAGATATAGTTATGTTGGAATCTTATAAGTTTAAGTATTCTATTTACGTCAATCCTGATCTAAAGTATCTTTATCTGAAGAAGTTGTACTGATGGAAAATTATGAAGGCAGACACCGCCTCATACATTAGTAAACGTCTAGGTATTGCAAAGGTCATCATCTGAATTTGATTCGATTTAGGTCATCATCGACAGACTGACCAAATCTGCTAATATCATTCCTGTTAATGATAGATTCTTGATGAAGAAATTGACTCTTTTGTATTTAAAGGAGTTGTGTAAACATGGTGTGCCTGTATCGATCATCTCTATCAAGATCCTCGCTTCGCATTGAATTTCTAGAGATTTGCTCAGAAGTCATTAAGAACGAATCTTGATGAGAGTACTGTGTACCACCCCAATCGAAGGGACAAGGTAAAGTAACGATACAAAATACTATAAGTGTTGTTCTATGTTTGAATGATTGACCTTTGGTAATAAACTGTAAAATCGTTTCCCTTTGGAGAGATTATCCTTGAAAACTATCGTATTAGGATCGACATCGAATCTTGTGAGGATATATATTAGAGCATCTGTAAGCAGGAGTTGGGATGAAGACACCCAACATACACCCATTGTGAGTTGGACATGTCTTTTAGGTTTAAGGTTTCCTATGATGGCGAACCTACCCTTATAAAATACTCGACCCGCGAGACCTGAAATGATTGTTGAATATAGGATCTGATTATTGACTGCCGGTAGTGGGCAGGAGGTTATGTGAATATGAAATGTAGATCTTGAAGTGCCAGATGGGTAGCGAAGTTATGCCAAAAATTTTAACCATGGAAAAATGAATTGATGATCTGAAAGATCATGGGATATAAGTCCCCGTTGTATGGGACCATTGAGATGATGTAAAAGATTGGTTTGAAAAGCATATAAGTTGGATCTACCCTAGGACTTCAAGAGCTGCGTGAATTATGTTTCGTATATCAAACTTGATAAAATGTCTATCAAGTGAGAATCTGATCACTTCTTGATGAAGTTTGGATCGGCGAAAAGTTGCATTCATCAAAAACCCGTGAATATCATGGATAGAGAAAGTAAGTCAACATTAAGCCTGATCTTATTCCGTAGTTATGTTTGATGAAACTCGCGTATTGTAATGAATTACACTTGTGAGAAAAGACCGAATGTGGAGGAAATACCCACATGGCTTTAACTCTATAAGAAGCGAGTAGTAAGACAAGATGATCTTTGAGGACAAAGATCCTGTTTAGGGGTAAATGCTGTGACAATCTGTCAATTTATGGTTGATATTTTATTCTCAAATATTATTTAAAAATATTATTTTAATGTTATATTATGAACTCACTTATTTTGGGAAGTAATTTGGATTTACGTCTTGAAGTAGCATCGACTACGTCTAAATCGGAGGATTCAACGTTACGTGCTTACGTTTACATACACCGTTTTGGTGACAGTCCAACATTTCAGAAAATAAATTTATCCGTGAATATTATTTTGAGATTTTAAATTTGTGTTGGTTCATAAACTCACAAATTTACGATAAGAGATTAGGACTTACGATTATAATTTAACGTCCTTTACGACTAAACCGGAAACCTTAGGATTACGTATTTACGTTTTCGAACTCCGTTTTTGATGAGACAATTTTTATTTGATTCGTTTTGTGCCGTTGATTCATAATTTATAAAAACGTTTTTCGTAATACGACCCGAGGGCACGCAGATCGATGAAACTAGAATCAAGGAATACCCGTAAATTAGTGGGATGAGACAAAACAAGTTTTGCCCCACCCCACTAATATGGAACACTTAGCCACTAACACCCTTAGGTGTCAAAAAGCTTCATAAGAAAGCTACTACACTTGTCATGTAAAGCTTAACTTGTAAGCTACACATAACAAAACAACCACCTCAAACCATTTCCTCCTAAACACATACATGAAAACCACTCTCATCCTCCCTTTTTCTCTCTAAATTTCGTCCAAGAACCACCCCTAAACACCCTCATTTGATCAAATTTAACCATGAAATCATATGTTATTCACACATATGATGAAGCCCTTTTCAAGCTCTATTGATTGGTGGTGATTTTAACATCCAAGGAGAAGATTTGGTGATGTCCAAGGGATGATTTCTATATGAAGTTTACAAGTGTTGGTGGCCTTGAAGATTGGTGTTGATCTACCACAAGTTTTGCCATCAAAAATCCAAGCCTTAATCATAAACTACACAACCTTGGTGGTATAGAGATTGTTCTTCCTATCCTCTTGTTATTTTGATTATGTAATCTTGTATTTTCTTTATTTATGTATATGTATATGATGATGAATGATGATTAAAAATATTATGTGGGGATTTGGTGTTGATAGATTTGATAAATATTGTTAAAAAGATGGAAAAACCACATGTAAAAATGGTTAAATCTTGCTTAATAAGATGGATGTATAAAAACAGTAAGTAACCAAATTATAAACTGATAAAATGGTAAAGTGGAATCAATATACAGTAAGTATTAGGTGTTATACACATGTGAGAGTTGTCCATACAATGGAATCATCAAAATGAGTTAGATATGATCAAAACAAGATGAGTGCACCAATCTGAATAGTCTGTTTTGTAACGACTGTTAATGATAGTTAAACATGGAATGAGCAGTAGCTATAACTAACTTATTTGTAGCACATAATATGAAGTTTATGCCATCCAAAAATGAGCTTCTATATCCTTATAGAACTCAAGATATGATAAAAATGGTGAAGATGAAACTAAAAATCAGATTTTGAAGAATTAATGTTTAATAGTATTATATAAGCACTCAAACTAATATAGTATAAAATGTGAATTAAAACCCACTAACTTATAAATTTCATATATATAAATATGTATAAGGTTAAATAAATGGACATTTTATAAAAATGGTAGTTGAATAAGATTTATAAGTTATAAAAACTATAAACATGATTATTACGACTTTTTCGGCTATTACCGTAAAATTAACGTTTTTCGTCAATTAAAACTTAGACGATCGGACCCGTCTAATGTAAACTTTTTAAAAGTCATATACTGATATATAAGTACTTAATACAAGTAAAAACCGATAAAACCCGAACTAAATGACATATGGACATTAACGGGCCAAAGTAGCCTTAATGGACAATAAACCCGACTAAATTGGTAAAACACTTATAAACTTATTTATTGGGCTTAACCCATTTGTGCCCAACATGTAAAGTATAATACTGATAATAAAAGTATAGTTGGGCTAATGAATAGTAT
The DNA here is from genome assembly GCA_025667525.1 of Glebionis coronaria. Taxonomy (NCBI): domain Eukaryota; kingdom Viridiplantae; phylum Streptophyta; class Magnoliopsida; order Asterales; family Asteraceae; genus Glebionis; species Glebionis coronaria. Next base: position 555,758,111 of record CM046879.1, read on the forward strand.
TGGGCTTGTAATAGGCCCATTGGGCTTCAAAATGTAAACAAGTTAAACTAGTGTAACTAGTCTTGAAAAGTTCCAACACATAACACTAAAATGAGTAAATGAGAATATATAAACCCACTAGATCATCATATATATAAAATCATCATATGTATAAATAATTTTTATTTTTATAAAGTCATTGGACATGAGTCTAAGACGAGTATTATTTGTCTAGGTTTCCGTGATTGAAGCACGTACCGTACATCTGAATTGTCGATAACCCGCTTTCCCACATCAACGTGAGTTCATAGCCTCGCACTCTTTTTAAATGTTTTTATGAAATGTTTGATAAACCCGCGAGGGAGATAACATGTTAGTTTTTATGAAATAGGACACTAGTTGTCCCAATTGTTTGTTTATTGATTTGGACCCGAATGATTGTATGACCCGATGAATGATCATATGACCCGATAGATGAAATGAAATGGATTATTAAAGTTAGGTTATGTCACTAAAAGTCCCATTAGCATGAATTGTGAACTACCGGGATTTGGTAGACGCTTGTGCATATAATAGTACTATTTGGGGACGATCACCCCAGTTCGTGCCTTGACGGTTGATCCCCGTCGTGCCACATTGATTGGTAAGCGAATTTATGTATGAGAAGATTTCCATAGCGTGATCCTTGTGACAAAACGCTAATTTAGATGGGCAAATTGTGTTTCGGGCTAGCTACCCGTTGTTTGTTGTAGTAAGGTAACAATGTCATGCAGCTTATAATAATCCAAAAATAACGAAATACTGCTATACACACCGAATTACGATATATTGCCTGACTAGTAATACGGGGTCATATTATTGATATTATGTTTGTGTTTTGGTTTTACATAACCATATTCATATAACGGTTTTTATTTAACTCTACACGACGTTATAAAACGTATTGTATGATATTTTTACGACATTTGTTCGTATAATGGTTTTGAAGGCGAAATCCTATATTGTGATTTTGACAAGGATTTGCAAAAACGTTTTTTGCCTATTTTATGGTCTACTATAAAGATTTGTACAAAAATGATTTTCGGTAATAATTATATACCGATGATACATTGATGGTTTTATTAAACTCTATGAATTCACTCGGCGTTATCGCTGACCTTTTCTTTTAACATGTTTTGTCTCAGGTACTTGAAGGTAATTCTCGGGAAGACAACAAGAATTCATGGCCCGCACTTAAATAATAATTTGCATTCAAATGCTTTGTAAAACCTGTATGAAATAATAGGACTTGGGACCTATGTAAATTTGATATTTATGAATGGAAATGCTTTATTATTAAACAACGCAATCTTTAAGCGTTGTCTATGATGTGAGTAATGTGCTATCCCGTAACACCAACGAGTCTTCCGCTGTATTGAGTTGTATAAATTTGGGGGTGTTACATGTACATATTACACAAAGCCATGTATGTGCTGAAACAAGCTCCAAGAGCATGGTATGAAACTATTTCTAATTTCTTAACTGAACACAAATTTGTCAGAGGTTCTATTGATAAAACACTCTTTACCTTCAAGGATAAGAGTGATTTCATCATTGTGCAGATTTATGTGGATGATATCATATTTGGGTCAACAAATGTTAATCTTAGTAAACGTTTTGCTAAATTAATGACCAAGAAATATGATATGAGTATGATGGGTGAATTAACTTACTTTTTAGGTTTTCAAATTGAACAATGTCCTAAGGGAATTTCAATTTGTCAAGAAAAGTGTATGTTAAAGATTTATTTAAAAAATATGACTTAGCTGATTGTGCATCAGTGAAATGCCCCATGCTTCCACCCAACAACTTGGGTCCTGATGAGTCAGGGGTCTCTGTTAATGAGACTTTATATAGAGGCATGATTGGGTCACTCATGTATCTAACAGCTAGTCGTCCTGATATCCAATTCTCCACATGTCTCTGTGCAAGGTACCAAGCTAACCCAAAAGAATCCCATCTAGTGGTTGTTAAGAAAATTTTCAGGTATCTCAAAGGAACACCCTCCCTAGGTCTATGGTATCCCAAGGAATCAGGCTTTAATCTCAAGGCCTATTCAGATTCAGACTATGTTGGATGTTGTATTGACAGGAAAAGCACCTCAGGTAGCTGTCAAATCCTAGGAGGAAAATTGGTTGGATGGAGTGCTAAGAAGCAAAACTCTGTGGCCATGTCATCAGCTGAAGCAGAATATGCCGCTGCTGCCAGCTGTTTTGCTCAGCTGCTCTGGATGAAAAGTCAATTTTCTGACTATGAAATCTTATATGACAAAGTGCCAATCTTTTATGACAACACCAGCGCCATTGCCATCTCTAACAACCCTGTTCTTCACTCTCGTACCAAACACATTGATATCAGGTATCATTTTATCAGGGATCACATAATGAAGGGAGATATTGAGCTGCACTTTGTTCCCACAGAGCTGCAACTAGCTGATATTTTCACAAAGCCTTTAGCTGAACCTTCGTTCAACAGGCTAGTTGCTGAGCTAGGGATGCTCAATATCTCAAAGCCTGTGGCTTGATGATAAATGTGTTCATTAAATGACTAATTCTATATTAAATGTTTTTTACATGAAACTAGGTAGTCACTTTCCAAGTAAATGCTAACAAACATTCTCAATATTTAATCATTTATTTTCGAATAACGAGGAGACAAATAAGTTTTGAAAGGTCAAGGGACCCACATGTGCAGTCATTTTCCCACTTTGCATTAAATGCGGTTGAATAACTGTTTTCACATTTGAATATATATATTGTCTCACGTCTCTCCTCACCTACCACTATTCTCATTTCATAAATATCTCTCTCTCTCTCTAAGCTTTCTCTCTCTAAACCCATCCTCCATTTTCGCTCTTCTTCAACCTTGAATCCATGGCATTTCCAGTTCCCAAGGCAGCAAACGTCCACTTTGAACTCAACGAAAGCATTCTTGCATCGAACAACTCCATTGGATGGCTCAAGGCTCCAAACGAATCCTACTAAGATCTGGTAAACTTCATGCAAAATTGTGATGCAAGTGAAGCATTCACAAAATCCCCAACCACCTTCTACCAAGAATACCTTAGGGAATTCTGGTACTCTGCTGAAGTCGTTGATGACACCATTACCTTTACCCTCTCTTGCAACGAACACCCATTTTCCTTCTCCTTAAAAGACTGCTAGTGTGGCTGGGTTAAAACATGGTGATGGATGCCTAAAGGTGATTGACAAAAAGGCTGTTAAGGACGCCCTGACCATACTTAAACCCTTTCATGATGTGAACCCTGCTCTTACACCCGCTGAGGTCCTCTCTAAGTCTCCTCTGAAGACTAAGTATTTTTCCCCATGTGGCGTATCCTCTTCACCCACATAGTTAAATCCCTGGGAGGAATGCAAGGATCCCAAGATCAGATTTCCTTCAGCCACCAATCTATTGCATATGGGCTGATCTGGGGAGCTGATGTGAATGTAGGAAGTATTCTCTTCTCCAATCTAGTTGAACAACTGAAAGGACGGAACCAAGTCAGGGAGAAGAACATATGCTACGTTCGCTTTATATCTCTGATCTTCAAAAGCCTATTGGGTGACAGCTATCATAACTCTGCACTCACTTCTCTGAATCCCTATCGCATCACTGGTGCCATCTACAAGGAAATAGGAGCTGAAGATGTCCCTGTCACCTCCCACATGATGCACACTGTAAACAAACAACCCACTGCTGAGAAGTCCTTGCTCCCTTCATCAGAGAAGGTGATTACCTCTGGTGTGTCTGGCAAGTCTAAGTCTTTGACCTCTAGGCAGCACACCACGACGTCCAAGGCTTCAACTGGCCAACAACCTAAGAAGAAGAAAAACCCATCTTCTTCCCACACCAAAACTGTTGCAAAGGCCAGGGGAAAGAAGACTGTGAACCTCGACACCTCCTCTGTTCTAGAGACTCATGTGGAATCAAAGACTTCAGCTGACCAACAACAAGGGTCTAGTGTCTTGATGTCAGCCGAGACAACAGGGAACCATCTGAATTCTGCTGATATCGCACAGGTAATCAGTGAAAATTTTTAGAGTTCCACAAGGAGCCACTCTCAAATGTCTATAGGTGAGAGTGGTGAAGTTAGGGTAATCCTCGACCCATAGAAGTCTGTCTATGCACTTAGAACTCTTTAAGAATTCTGTACACCCTGTCTATCCACCAGGGAATGATTCATTTGTGTTTATAAAGCACCCCGATGACCCGCATCCTCTAGACAGTATTCAGGCAAACAACAACCTGAATACATATATGTCTCAACCTTGATCAGCTGTACCTCACACAGCCTCTTGGTTCCCTCAGAAAAAGAATCCCAAAAGTTTTACTTTTAAGGGAGCTGAATAATCATCCTCAGCTCTTCTAGGGACAGCGTAATAAGACGATCTTAACCTTTATCTTTTTCACACTTAAAAGAATCCCAAAGGATTTATCCTTTCAGGGGGAGCTGAATCATCACCCTTAGCTTTCCTAGGGACAGCGTAACAGGCGACCTTCACCCACATATGTTTTTTCATTAAAAGAGTTCCAAAGGTTCCTTAACCTTTTGGGGGGGCTGAATAATCACCCTCAGCCTTCCTAGGGGCAGCGAATGGCGATCCTTAACAACATATGTTTCACAATCAAAAGAGTCCCAAAGGTTTTAACCTTTTGGGGGGGGGGGGGGCTGAATAATCACACTCAGCTTTCCTAGGGGCAGCGAATGGCGATCATTGACCATATACTTTTCACCCATAAAAGAATCCCAAGGATTTATCCTTTGGAGTGGCTGAGTAATCACCCTCAGCCTCTCTGGGACAGCGAAATGGCGACCATTCCCCTTACTTATTTCCCTGTTACTAATAAAAACAATTTGCAGGCTGATATTGTACAGCCAAACACAAAAACCCTGGAGCAACAAGACAAAGAGGCTGATACAATCATTCAGGATCAACCAAATGACAAAGAGCCCCTGCTTGATATTGAAGAAGAAGTGCTGTCATTAGTTGATGATTTCTCTGAACCTGAATCGATGCCTGAGGACGAAATCCCTGAGGGGATGTTTGAAGAGGAGGACGAAGAAGAAGATGATCAACAATCTGTGTCTCCTCCCAAGGAAATAGCTGTGTCCACACTAGCTGATAATAACACTCCTCCTCCCAAGGAAGTTGTTGTCACTCCCACCTTTGCTACCTCCACCATAACCGTCTTCCAAAGACCTGCTTATGATCCAACTACTGAATTCCTTATGTTTGATCATCCTTCCCAAACAACTTTGATCTTTTGCCAAGGGGGGATGATTATGCTCAACAAAGCCTGAATATCCATAATCTTCAGCCTGTTCATCATCAATCAGATATTGAACGCCTATCAAGAAAGCTGGATGTTATCAAGTCTGAGATGCATAATTTCACTGTCACATTTCCTGGGATCATCAAGAAGGCGGTCACAGATGCATTCACTGAACCCATCAAGGATGGTACAAGAAAAGGAGTATCACAAGGACTTAGTCATTTGTCCACAAGAATCAAGGATGCCATTGTCACAGAGGTCCTTGCTCTCCTTCATGATCATGAGTTAACAATGCACAAAGAGTTTGAAGTTGTTCGTAGCAGGAAATATCGTCATAAAAACTTCATCATTAATCGTGTTCAGGGCAACATCAATGGAAATTGCAACCTCCTGCTGAAGATTGCCAGAGCTTTAAGGACAATGCAACGTGATATGGCTGCCTCTGTTGAACAGATTCCAAGGCACTTTCAGACACGTTCATCCAAACGTCTGAAGAGACAGGTTGAACGTGAGGGGGAGAAGGAAAAGGTACTTAACCTTGAATCTGCCAAACAGTGCTCAACATCTGCTGATAACACCATTTCTTCACCTGTCCCCGTCCAAGTCACCACACCTGTAATCATACCTGATGATGAGGATAACACTAAGGTGGAGCAACAGAATAATGATGGAGTTGATTCATCAAAGTCCCTGACTTTGGTTAACACCAGCGAGTCTGGGGATGATGGTGAACCAGCTGCCAAGAAGCTAAAATTCACTGTTAGCTCCCTACCCAAGGCAATACAAACTCAAGCTCAGTCAGCGTTTATCAAAAGAGCTGAGCAGCTGAAAAATATGAGTATGGAATCCTCTGTCTCGAAGAAAGGAAAGGAGATAGTTTTGGTTGACACAGATACCAAACTAAAGAAGATAGCTGCGATGCTAGAGACAGGAGGATCCACCATAGACCTTTCCCAATTTTCAACCTTCACACCTTCCAATGAGAATCCCTTAACACCTGAAGAAATAGAGAAACAGGCTGAGGAATTCAAAAGGCTAAATGAAATCAATAAATCCAAGGAGCTAAATAAGGCTACTCTGAGGAAGATGACTCCACCTGAAAGGGAGAAGCAGAGACAAAGGTTGAGGGAAATGGAAGCTAAACGCACAGAGGCACTAAGAAAAGTTAAAGCTGATTATGATGCCTGCGTTAACAATAGGTATGAACCTGGGAAGATAACCAAGTTCAAATACACAATTCACAAGGCCACCAACACACCACAAATGATTTTATGGAGAGATAACCAACAGGGTAATATGAATGTATTTGAGGACTTCAGGTTTAAGAAACTTGGGTTATCTGAATGGTTTGAACTTGAAGCCTTGGCTGCCAAAAGAACTGGTCAGGTAAATTTCCTTCTGCTTAAAACTCTTAAGGCTAAGTTCACCTGGATCAAAGAAACAGCAGCCAAACTCAAAATAGATCCCCCACCACGGCTATTTGAACAAGAACCCCCAAAGTCTGGCAAAAAAAGAAGAAGGGTTTCTCAACTTGTTAAGGAAACCTTTGTCACAGATGATGTTCAAGTGGATGGAATGCACAGGGATTTGATCATACCAAATGGAATCGTTGGCCCCATTGATGGTCAGACCTACACAGAGCCTGAAAGAGGTATGGCCTTCATGAACAGAGCTTGCCAGTATGCATTCCAAAGAGAAGATGAGCTTGGATTAGCATCAACAATTCAGCTGCTTTATCTCAAAAAGGGACTCAAGATTAACTCAGAGTATTCCAAAGTTTTTGCACAAGCTTTACAGGCAGAATTAGATACTAGAACAGACATCGCTGAAGCTGAAGAAAAGATCAAAAATGATGACTATTGAAGAACTTCACATCTCAATTTTATCTTCACATTTTATTTCACTTTTGTAATGTACTTGTAATTTTCTTTAAGTATGAATACGATCATGAGGTATGTTTGTTTAGATCTTTTATGAGTAAGAAGAAGTTGTTATCTCACTTACCTTAACTTAGTTAGATCTAGCTATATTTATGTTTAAATAGGGGGAGATTGTTGGGAATCTAAGTTTGTTAGATTCCCTGCATCATAGATTTAAACACAAATTAAGCTGTTAGATAGTCACTTGCATGTGCCTAGGAGGCAGAGCAACCTCAGAGGAGTCCATGTCAGAGACATTGTCAAGGAAGTCAAAGATTACTTGAAGACATACTTATTGGCTGTGATGGATAACAGCCAAGATGTATCAGGGACTCTGAGGGGTTTAGGGTTAACAGGGGTGGCAATACCATGTTAACACTCAGCACACTTTGGACATGCCATTTGTGTGTACGAGACAATAAAGAAAAAGGAAAATGTTTCAAGATCTGTTTTCTTAAAGCATTATGGCAGACTACCAAGAATAGAAGAGCATCTTGTGACAGATGTCTAAAAAGTTAATGTCTTGTGTAGTCACCATCAACTAGTACTTAGGTCAACCTCGTATCACTATAAATAGGATATGTAGCCCAGCATTAATGTTTAACACTTTGAGAATATTCACACCATTAATGCTTAGAACTAATTGAATCAAACAGCTGTGATTGTATTCATAAGTTAGGGTTTTTAGTTGTTCAAAGTGTTCACAACACATTGTCATCAAACGGCGTTATCCATAACACTTGTAATTCTTTATTATACAATAATAAGATTACGTTTGAAAAGTAATAACTTGTGTTGATTAGTTAAGTTGGTTGTTTCTAGCATTGATTAGGGACTTTCAGTTTTCTTTAATCTGTGTAAAACTTTGATAAAACTTTTGCAAAAACCTGCACATTCCTCAACTAGGCTACCTAATTTCATTATTCACATAAAATGATTCTAACCTATTACTAGGTTGGATCATCCCCTTCTCTTCTTAAACCCTCTCTTGTTGATTGTGTTCTTCATCCTTTCAACTCTTCTCTTAACCTCAACATTCAACCATGGTATCCACTAGAACATCCAACTCCTCCAAAACCTCCTCACCCAAAAGAAGCCTTAAGGTGAATCTCAAGTCCTCTAAACTTGGTTCTCTATTTTCTCTCAAACCAAAAAGTGAAGCCTCACCTATTATCATCTCCTCATCACTTTCACCGCCCCTTGCTTCATGGAAAACAAACTCAACCCATGGTACTAACCATTCACATGGTTCTACCTCCTCTTCATTCTAATAAAGAATGAATGATTTTTCCTCTCCACTCATTTCTAGTCCTCCCTTAAATATGAATGCTCAACCAGAACCCCATCAAAGGATTCCCTTTGTTTTTTAGCCTCTTCCTTTCACTACACCAAATTCACCCATCTCACCAATATCACCCTTGGATACCATGCCTTCTCCTCATCCTCCTACCTCCAGCACTCCTCGCTTGGGTGTTCCCATTTCCTGTTTCTTGGGTGATCCACACTTGTTTGATTTTTTCATGCACAATGGAACAAATTGTCCTTGTTGCTTGAACAACTTTCACCTCAATGATATCCTTAGGTTGGAGATGATTAGGGCTCACATCAAGTTGCAAAGCTTCTTGTTGAACCTATTTGCTAATCCTCCACCTCTTAGGAGATGAATGATGGCTTTTAAAATTAACATGTTTTTCAAAAGAAGGTCAAGCCAAAAGAGGACTATGAATTCAAGACCTAGGTGTTAGCTATCTTTGTAGTAGTTAATTGCATTTTTAGTTATTGTATTTCCTTTCCGTCATGATTTTCTCATGTGTATGATTTATGGATTTAGTTTTTATGTGTTTTAATCTATGTGATCACATTAAACAACTTCAATTTACTTAAAATTGAACCTAAATCTGTTACAACCTCTAAAAACTTGACTTAACATTGGACCAAAATGTTATCTAAATATTTTTTCACCCTTTGTCAAGACATTCTTTGTGAATGTGTTGCTGTTATGCAACCCTAGCATACTCTAGTGCTAAAAGAGGTAAAAAATCCAAGATTTGCAAAATTTTGAAAAGTTTTATTTTTCTCCAAAACTTTTGAAAATCAAGGTTTGCTGTCAACTGGACGCGGTTGCTTAGCCTCCAGGTGGATCCATATCGATATGGAACCGCGGACTATTTTAAAGAACCACGCATAGTAAAGCCGTTCTTGGCTTATTTTTTGTCTTTCTTTTTTGACCACTGTTTTGGTTAAGATTCTTTGTTTACCCAATTTGGCTAAACATTTTCTAAAACCTTTCTTTTTCATTTCAAATCTTTGCCTTGTCTATTTTCTTTATATTCTTCTCTTTTGGGAGTTCTTTTCTTCATCCCTCATAATGCCTAATTCTTCCTTTCCTAACCTTGACATTTCTTTGTCACAAACTTCTCAACCTAAAGCTTCTTCTTCTAAGCTTTTAAAGAAACCAAAAATCTCGGTTAAACTCATTTGGATCAAAAAGAACAAGAATCCTCATGATTCTTCTTCTCCAAAATCCTCCAAGAATTCCTCTTTCTCTCCGATTCAATATCGGAATGAGACTTACTCTATAAATCCAGTTACCGGAGAAAAAGAAATTCTTCCACGACCACCAAAACCTTTCAACTATCCCCAACTCAATGACCTATCTTCTTTCCCCAACCTCACTAGGCATTGTGAAAACATCTCTTATCCATTATCTCCCTCTCCACCAACCTCTAATTTTGGTGGACCTCCCCCATCTAACGACTTTGTTTTGCATCATGGTTCCTCGTGTGCTTGTTGCCGTTTTCAACAAATTGAACTTGCTCATATCTATGACATGCTAAATTTTTCTTGAATTCCTCCTCACTCGACCTCCTCTTAAAGTTTTTGTTCTCGTGAACAAAACTTCGAATGATGCTTCGTCGTCTTTCTTTTCCAACTAAGGCACATTTTGTACTTTAGTTGTTTGAGTCAATAAACCATAAGCAATCTTTCGAAGATTATCACTATTAGAGTAGTTTGTGCTTTGTGGTCTATTTTCCATATTTTTTGCTTTAAAATATTCATATTGTGTGTATGAATATTTCTCTTGTATGTTATTTCATATTTATGTAATATGAAAGTTATGTGTGTTATCTTTCCCTCTAATTCTATTCACACATTGGTTAAAGAGTTGATCATGGTTAAAACTTAAAATTAATTATAGGTGATTCCATAAATTCTAAATTTTAACCCATTGACATTTTAAATCATCTTTGATTGGTTTGGATGTTTCTTTTCTTCCTTTATTCCACCAATTGAACTATGATGTTGTCAATACACACTCTTTGGATATACTTAGCAAATGCTTGCTTCTATACATACATTGGTTTTTCTTTTCTTTCTTCTAACCTTTGTGTAGCATGTCACCTTAGCTCATTTACTTGGTGCCCCAAGCAAGGGGGAGTAAGCACCAAGGGGGAGCTACTAGCAAAAGTCCGGTTCTTTTCTTCTTCGAAGACTTGTGCTAACCTTTTTGCTTCGACAAAAGGGAAGAAATTGTGGAAACCTTGGTTTCCTCGAATCTTTTAGCTACTAGGCATAGCCATTGTTCATATGATTAACAATCAAAGCGGAAAAGAACAATAACTATGTAACAAGGTGTTTGGGCACAAAGAACACATGAATTAAACAATTGGATTGTTCATTATATTAATAACAAACAACCACTAGGTGTGTATACATTGAATCCCACACCTAGTCCACACACGTTTTAGGTTTACATTGTATATGAAAGTTATGAATAAACCTAATACTCTTGGTTCCTTTTATAGTGTAAGGATTAGGGTTTACAAGAGATAATATCAAATAAATTGATTTGTTCTTGGCAACGCCTGGAATACACTTGTCAACGCTTAGACAAATGCCTTCATGTTTTCTTCGTTTTTGAGTTTCTGCCACATCTACTTTTTGACCCAACAAAATCCGCAGCATCAACCCTTAGTAACATCTCCAAGCTATGAGTGGCATCAGCAATTTTGAGAGTATCAACAAGTGGAATACGCACATGGGATACGGTACATGGAATACATATGGAATGCACATGAAATGATTGGTATGGGGTCGATCATCTGACATGATTTTAAAGGAGAATAATTGGTTAAACGGTTAGAAAGACCATCATGATAACCTGGCAATGCCAGTATATACGTCATTCTGGTTGCATAGTGAAACGCTAACGGGTGGTTAAACGAATCTCAACGATGATTTTCCTGAAAGCATGATTAATGAATACCAACCATGACTATCATAAAAGCAGGATTTAAATGAATTCCAACAGTGTCTTGCATGAAAGCATAAACAACAAAAGAGACGTAAGACGTAATCACATGAAGACGAAATCATCATGAAGAAACATGATACAACCTAACATGAAGGAGTGTATAACATAATCAACATGAAAATGAAGTTAACCATGATAGTATGAAAACATACTTGACATAAAAACATAGTAATTTATGAGGGGACATGAAAAATTTTAATGCCAATAAATCATGAGAAAATTTTATGCATGAAAACAGTGCGTGAATGCATGATGTAGTTTATAAAAACCTTTATATGCGCGAGGGTAAACGCCAATGGTCAGTTTACCCAAAACAAAAGACATGGCGAGGGGACGCCTATGGGTCGGTCCCAAAGTTAAAAGTTTTGATAAAAGCACATGCGACTAAATAGGGCCAGTCCTGTACCAACCATTACTTAGTCATAAACCTGCGACAATGATACATGAAATAAATAAATGAAACCCAGCTGTCAAAACTTAACAGGAAAAAATTTTATGTGACCAATTATGAACTACTGGGGTTCAGTTCACATTAATCATAGTTCACAAGGAACGTGCATGAAACAATGACACGTAACTAAGTATGGATGATGGTTGTTCAGTCCATATTTGTAAAAGCGATACTGATGAAAACATCATGGTTAAAACAAAAAGGTGCTGAAACATCATGGTTAAAACAACAAGGTGCTGAAAATATAAATACATGGAATAACAAGCGTTGACTTAGGAAGCTTCTGGTGACTACCCACTAGTCACAGGTCGAGTTTTAGAGCCTACAGGTCGAAGCATTGGCACTGATACCATAATTGTAACACCCCACTTTTATAAGTGGACCGTTACGCGTAATTATGGCGTGTCATCAAAGCATGCAAGGTAATATGTAGTAAAACATACATGAACCATAGGGAAAACCGGAATCAAACATCGGTTCCCAAAATAAGCACAAAACATAAATAAAGTAAATGAAATGAATGAAAGACTAAACAAGCATAAGTATATGAAGGCAAAAGTAGAAGAAGTCCATGGCAGCTTCCATCCTATGTACGTCCTACAAATGCTTGAGTCTATCCTTTGGTACTGATGTTGGAGTTTTGTACACCTTTAGGAAAAGGATGCACAAGGTAGGGCAAGCGTGCACGACGATTTAGTAAAACCGTGTGTGAATGACCCTAAGTGAGTTCGTTCTCGAGGAGGCAAGTGCGTTGTGTTAAGAGTTGATTAATGTTTGTGATTATAATATTGAGAAAGAAATAGGATTAGAAGAAAAAGACGGTTACGAAAACGAATTAAACTACGACGAAAAAGGCGAACACGTAAAACCGTAAATAGTGCCAAAATTAAAATTTTAACCTAAAAATTCCTAAAAATTACTAAAAATCCTCAATAATATTCTAAGAGTTTACAAAAAATCCAAACTTGCTAAAACCTTTTAATTAATTAGATAATGAGTTTTTAATGCTAATTAAAGCCCTAAAAATCACTTTTAATTATTAAAAAGCCTTAAACAATATCTAATAGTTTGTAAACCTCAAAAATGACCTAATTAAGCTAAAAATTATTTTTAAAAATTTTAAAACCAAATTAAACTATTTTTAAACACTTAAAAACTATTAAAATCTATTAAATCTTAAATTAATTCTAGAAATTAATTGAAAAGTCTAAAAAATATTTGGAAAGTGACAAAACTCCTATTAAGTGTCCTTAACCTAGGAAAAATGTAAAAACTAAAAAAAATAAAACATCAATTTTTAATAATAAAATAATATTAAAATATTCAAAAAAATAAAAAGTTTGTAAATAAATTCTAAAAAATTACCAAAAATCCTAAATAATGTAACTAAAACAAAAATGCAATCCAAATTTCCTGAAACCTATTTAATAATTTTATATTGAATTTTAAAGTTAGCTAAAAACCCTAAAATCCTATAAAATAAAAAATAAACTAATTTGAAAACTTAAAAAGCTGTAAACCTCAAAAATATGATTAAAAACGTAAAAACTATTTTTTCAGATTTTTAATATACCTTTTTCTATTTTTTAATGACTTTCTAAAATTAAAACTTAAATTAATCCTAATAAATTAATTAATAATGGGAAAATTATGCTTTTTGCTCAGAAAAGTCAAAAACCCTTATACAATCCTAGGAAAAATGCTAAACATGAAAAAGCTAAAAGAAATAAGCCAAAAACAGCTTATTTAAAAGCTGTTATCTAAATAAGCTATAAAACAAACACTACTTAAATAAGTAATGAAATGAAATGTAAACGTAAAAAGCCATCTAGATCACTGGTTAACACGCTAGCCCTTGGAAAGCAAGGTCGCGTGTTCGAGCCCAGGCAAGGTGAGCTTTTTGCAATTTTTTTTTTTTTTTTTTACTTTTAACACTTAATCCAATAACTATGTTAAGCTAAAAAACACAACACAACTCAAGATTAAACAAGATTAAGACTACTTGAGATCAAAAACGTGCTCAGGATTGCACAACTTTCTGATGAACACTTATGGTGTTTCTTCACAAGTGAAAAAATGATCAAGAGGGCTTGATCTTGGTATATTGTTGATGATTTATGGACAATGGGGCACCCTTGTACTCTGTTGAGTACAAGGAGTCAACACAAACACAAAATCAAGGATCACTTAGCAAGAATCAAACACACAAAGTCAAGACAAGTTGCTGAATAGCTTATGTTTCTGATGAACACAAATGACCCTTACTTACTAGCACACAAATGGATTTTAAACACCAAGATCTTGCATACACTCACACAAAATAGCATACAAGCAACACACAGACCTTAAACAGCCTATAATCTAACAGCCAACAAGATATGGATGCACAAATTCAGGCAAAACAAGCAGACAATAGACTTAACTGATTTTTACCACTTAAACCAATTTTCAAGCATGCATATGGTTTAAAACTTACTCAAATTGAAAACCAAGCTAGCCTAAGACCTATTGACAACCCAAAGAGTGTGTATAACAAGTCTACAAGCAGATTCTAAACAATCTAAACTATTTAAAACACTGATCCAAACACCTCTTTAAATCTGATAAACACAAAATTTTCAAAGCAAATCCAATCAAGACTTAACCAAACTGATTGAACACTATCTAAGCATGCATACAAGTCCTATTTAAGCAGTTTTAAGCACTCAAACATACATTTAACACCTTAACATGCAAAATCACATAATGCACATAATTTTCAGAAATCTAAAAATTTAATTAAGAGACAAGGAGCTACCTTAAGGGTCCTACATCCAGGACCCTTAGTGGTTGAAAAACTACCTCCAAACAAGCACGGGCTTGTGCTGAACTTTGTTGAGGTTCTGATGAAGTTTGCTTAACAAAAATGAATAAGATTGGTTCCTTTTTGAATCTGCTAAGAGAAAAGGGAACAAAGCTTGTGTAAAAGCTTAAGAGCTTACCCCTAGCTTATTGATTAAGCTAGAAGGAAACCTTAGCTTATAGGTCAGATTATGATAAACTTAAAAAAAAGAAAGAAATGACCAAACCAATGGCTTATTTAAACTTGGGTACCCACTACACCAGAACAAGCCATGGTGTTATGGACATACACAAGCTCAAATACCATCCAACCAACACAATTAATCACCATTTTAACAGGTTTTGAATGAAATTTAAGATTTGAGAAAAGACTTGAAAAGAAATCAGAAACTTGGAAATTTAAAAACCTTTGCTGAAACTTAAACCAAACTCAAACAATGAACTTAAATTAACATGAAATGTAAAAGGAACTTGTTTTCATCACCAACTCTTAACTTAGTTTCTCATTAGAACAAGAAGATTTACAAGGTTGTGAAAACAGGAAAACAAGAACAACTTTCTACTATGTCCTACAAGGCCTTTATATAGAGGCTACAATGTGATTCTAGAACTGATAAGAAGCTAAAAACCCAAACACTTGAACTTCCAATCTTGCCCTTGGACGATTTTGAATTTTTTAGTCAAAACAAAGCCATGTGAAGATCTTTGGCAGTTTGTGGGATGCCAGCAATGAAAAGAGGATCTTGGACATCCATTTAGTCTTTAGGAACACGAAAATGCTGTGAGTTGTTGATCTTGCTGTCCTCTTTTGTTTGGGAGTGAATAGTGGGGCAGGGGAGGGTTGCACAAGCATGTGGGGTGATGGTGATGGGGGTTTAAGGATGGTTTTAGGTTTAGGTGATGTTTAATTAAGGATCTGGAAAGAATCACCCAAAAACCCTTTGGTTTAATTATAGTTCATCCTGGAAAAAATTAGGGTTTAAGGGTGGATTAGGAGGTGTTTAATCTGAAAAGAGGGTTAAGTATTTAAAAATTGTGTTTGCCACCAAAATTTAAAACCGGTTTAAGTTAATTTAAATAAATGGTGAGTGGATTTGTGACGTGGAGGGGAGGGTGAATATGATTGGTGGAGGGTTTAAGGTAGGTGAGGTGGCAGCTTGTGAGTGGTGGGTTGTCTTAGGTTGTCTGGGCAGATTTGCCCCCTCTCTTTTCATACTTTGTGCATGTTGTATTAAATGGCTAAAACTTCATTTCCCTTTGTAAACAAGTTTCATCATTTGGCAGTTTTGGCACAAAAACTTTATAAGCTTGAAACAAGGACTAAACATGTAATTTCTTCATTCTTCAAGGACTGATTTTGACATATCTTCATACTTCAAGGCCTTGACTTGTTTGTTGACTTCTTGGAGGACCAATATTGACAATTTAGATTTGTTGAGGGACTAAATTTGCCAATTCTTCAAAGTTAAGGGTCCTTTTTGTAATTTTGACAAACTTTAGGGACCAAACTTGTAATTATGAAGATACAAGGGTATAAAGTGTCAATTCTTAAAACTTGGAGGACCAATCTTCATAATTCTTCAAATCTTCAAGGGTTTTCTTTGGAAAATTCTTCATTAGGGCTTGGTTCATCGTGCGGCTTCGTTTCCCGTGTTTGTTTTTGCATGATTCTTGTGATCTTTTGTCATTTTCTCAATATCCGTACCTAAAATACACAAGCAACAAACACAAGCATATATTTGGGTATTTTGATGATATTTAATGCATTTTAAGCCCTATTTGGACGATGAGACTATGTATAAAAGCAGTCTCATCAGGTACCTTCCATTTTGGGACATGGAGTGGAAAGTAACGATTGAGCATAACGCTCGGTGGACGGATATAGGATATAGTATGAATGGTTGAAACATAAATAAGCTTAATAGTAGCGGAAATGTATAAGTATTGGAAAACCTAGTTGTTTGTCATGTTAACTGGTTTTAGTTCTGAAAACGTAGCTTAAGATACTTATGAAATCTGTATTAGTTAATGTACCAAAAGCCAATATAGGTCATAAGGTCAACAACGTGCATGAATACTTGGAGGGGATACCTCATCATGCAATTAGAGGGGTTGCCTCTAATTAACTGGTAAGGGTAGGAGGGATCAACTCCTTGTGAAGGATGCAAGGCACACACCACATTCACCATGAAATCCTGACTGAAACATGTAACTAGGATGCACCCATACACCCCACATGATAATATAATAATATGGCCAAAAGCTGAAAGGGACGCCACGAGTTATCACTCCGCCGTGGTGAAGCCATAACACTGGTGCATCTAGTGTTATGGTTATGGTATCTCCATAACTAGGTGAAACTGGTCATGCATGTATATGGCTTAGACATTTATTTAAACATAAGCAAATCAAAACATATAAAGCATATACTGGGAAAACAGTTGGCTGCATACGGGGAATCCTAATAAGGAAAGAATGTCCATACTGAAAGGACGGAGAATCCGTTCCTTATGTCCAGTGAACGATGAAGACGAACGGAAGAGAAACCTATTTCGATCTCACTAATGCTACATAAATAGTATACGTGTATAAGTATTCTGATTACTGAGTACGTAACTGATTTTATATCATGTCTTAGCTTGGTTTATATGTTCATGTCTTGTTTTACTAATTTTAACGTTATATTGTGTTTATAATGTATTATGGATATTCTGATTAGGTATTACTTGTACTTCTGGTATTATTATACTTGTTGTGTAATAATAAGTAACTTTCTAAAAATAGCAGGTTTCCTAAAATAGAAAGTTTCCAAAAATAGAAAGTTTCCAAAAAAAATAGATTTACTGCTTAAAATAGATTAGTTTCTAAAATATAAAGTTTCTAAAAATAGTAAGTTTCCTGGAATAGAAAGTTTTCATAATTAGAAATAAGCTGGATTAATAAGCTAATAATATAAGCTTAGTTTTACTGATTAAATATACTAAGTCATGTGATTAATAATATAGTTTATTAATTATAACATGTTAATTAGAGAAACTATAGGTTATAAGATTTAATTAAATATAAGCATGATTTAATTAAATTAAAGTGTATAAAATACTTAGGTTAAACATGTATTAACATCTATATTAATATAACCTAAGTCATGATTATTAATTAATTATATTTCATGTTTAATCATTAATTAATACTATAGTGTAAAATAAATAATTAAATACTTAGGTTAAAACATGTATTATTAACTAAAAATAATTAACCTAAGTCCATGTTTAATTGAATTAATTTCATGTCATGTTTAATTAATTTAATATCTTGTTAAAAATAAATACTTGCACGAAAATAAAATCCTTGTACATTTTTAGTTATGAACCGGACCCGGAATCCCATGAACCGGACCGAATTATTTTTATAATTCTTGTATAACTAAGGTTTAAAATACATAGCCTAACTTGACAGGGTTAATTCAATATTAATTAGATTAAATAAAATTAATATTGCATGATTAATTTAATATCCTAGTTAAATTAATTAAAATAACTTAAAAGAATGATAAAACAAGCACCCCTTTTTAAATCCTAAAACTGCCATCCAAACACCCTGTCTTAAACCAGCAGCCAAACACCCCTACTGTGAGTAAAAAGTTCCCCCTGTTTGAAACAAAAACCCCACTGGATGAAGCCGGTGGTTTCCCCCTACTTGGCTGCGTGTACCCCCTGCTCGAACATGGTTTCCACCGGCAGTAGGCCGGTGGTTCCCCCTGCCGTGCTGTTGCCTCCCCCTGCTCAAACCAAAACAGCTACCGGCTTGGCCGGTGGTTTCTGCTGTTGGACCAAAACACACACCGAGCCCCTTTAGGGGGTCTCGGCTGTGGACCATGGCGCACCGAGAGTCATAGGACTCTCGGTTTGGGGGCTGCCGAACATAAGCCAAACCAAATGGACCCCTTTTCTTGTTTTAGTTTAATCTATTACATGTTTTTATTAGTTATACAAGATCAAATTCACATGTTCTTAATTAATAAAAGAATTAAAAGAAGATAAAGGTTTGGTGTTTCTACCGAATGCGTGATTGAATGAAACTATGAACACAAACACGATCTCTCCAATTTCAATGCTCAAAATCAACAACCACCTCCTGTGGTGTGATGTATAGCCGGCGGCCACAAGGTGAGAGAAAGAGGCTAGGGTTCTTTTCTTTTTTGTAAAAACTTTATGTGTTAAGTTTTCCTATGTTTTCCCTTTTCCTAAATTTAGTAGAAAAGTCAAGTTGGGCTGGGCCCCCTCCCTTCTCTTGTCCGTGGCCTACAAAAGCCCAAAGGGCAAACCCGGCTAATTTCATGTTTAAATATTTACGTTTTCATTCGTTAATATATTCGTGTTAGTTTGTGGTTAAATGTTCGTGTTATAAATAATACTTGTACGTGATCGTAATAATAATATACGTAAATACATAATTATATGTTCGTGATTCTTACGTTCATGATTTCATGTTCGTAATTATAATTATTATTGATAATAATTATCGTGTATTAATATGTACTTAATACTTATCGTGTAATAACACGTACGTAATTCTTGTAATTAATATTCGTGATTCGTTTTCATGTTATATAAGGAAAGTTGTAATCTTGTACGTACGATTATTAGTGTTCTGTTCATGGTAAAAGCATGCGGGTTTTACAATTTAAATTTTAGAAATAGAGACACATATTCGACTCCAACGACTTCGAATCACGTTGTTATCGATAATAAGTTGGTTCTCAACTTACTTATATAGATCATCTTGTCTATATCCTTACTCTCAAGTAAGTGTAAATAGTAATATTCTGTACCACAGTCAGCCAATATGATAAAGTACCCGATATTCGCTACCTTAGTAGGTATCAATTCTAAATCACATAAAACCATGTGAATCATATCAAGGTTTTCGGTTATTTCTGATCAACCAAGAGAAAAGACTTGTCAATTTGGCTTCAACACAATTTTTAATTTTTTAATTTGTGTCAATATAAAATTGGGTATCCAATTTTTTTAATTGGACAACATGTTGAGTAAAATTTAAAACATGTCAAAGTAAGACATACCATATATTAAAAAAAAATAAGCCAAATTCACCCTCATTTTCCTAAAATGACCATTTGAAAACATAATCAACTTAACCATTTTAAAAGCGTAACCGGTATGCACTTAATTTATGTTATTCATTAACTCGAAATTTATTTGAATCAAACACAAATGAAAGCCAAATTTCATTAAGCAACCATCTGGACATAAGATTCATATGAATCTCAAGCACACACAGCGTTGGTTAACTTAGTGTCTTTTCTAGATGTTAATCACAGCTTCTTTTTCCTTAATATTCGCAGTTGGAGAGTTGCTCAAACTCGTTCTCTCCATTCTCAATTACATTATAAGAGTTAATCAAACTCTTATCACCATATACTTAACATGATAATGAAGTGCTAATGCACCATTATATATGGTTGGATTCACTCATGGCCTCAATTTACATGTCATTCAATCCATTTAACACATAGTTATGGCACAAATGGTTTCTAAATGCTTTAAATCATCTAACGTAGACATAAATCGAGTACCGGTTTCCCTTTTTACAAGTAAGGGAGCAGATCCTTTAGATGTCACTCGTGACATTCCAAATAATTTGTTATGTCTCATAATTAGTTTGAAACTAATTTTGGTTACTATTAACAACATTCTAAATCACATAGTATTTCTTATGCAAAACGAAATAAATCGAATTTTGTTTCAAACCACTAATATTTTGTAAGATCCGTTACACAAAACAACTTTAAAGAAAGTCTTTCGACTAAACAATTAAAGAATGTCTCCTATAACATAATCTTTCTAACAAAACCACACATGTTGTCAATCTTCATCACGAAGATCTTAATAGATCAATTTCATATGATCAATTTCTACAATGGAACTAAACAAGGTTTCAGTACTAAAGAAACTCAACAAGGTTTCTATAGATATGCCTTTAAACTCAACACTATTTCTATAAGTATATCTATAAACTCAACAAGGTTTCTATAGGTATATCTATAAACTCAACAAGGTTTTAAAAATATATGTGGTTTATAATTAAACTCGGTCCAATTTAAAATAAATTACACAAGTCAAACAAACACTTTCACTTGTTTAGTAAAATAGTGTATGTAATCTGATATTTAATGATAACTCGTACCATTGTTGTCACACACGTGAATTTTGAAAGTATTTAATTTACATGAAATGCTATGGTTCGGGTTAGACTTGTGAGTCTAAGGATATTCCCTACTGTTTAGGCGTATTTTGTGTACGGTATTGAATTTTTAAGAATGACGTTTCTATCAATTTCTATTTGAATGACTTATTGTTAACTTACATTACGTGTTAAAAAAGTACTGTTTTAGGAGACGACATTTATTTATTTCAGCGTAATCTCATTTAAGAGTTTCACTACACAAAACAAATCATCCGCTCAATACATTTACGATGCCCTTAGAGATTTCATATTTTCTCTTTTTTTTCGTGTTAATTTTAAAACTACTATTACTTCAATTTTTACACAATAAACAGACATGTAAACCACACTACATTTATACATCAACTACTAATAATTCTTGTAAATACAACCCAAAATAAATTCTACACTTTATGCACAATTCAAACACAAATCCGCCCCCCTCTTGAACTATCTAGCCACGTCTTTTTCTTGTCTTTGCATTTAACTCTCACAAATATTCCTACTACCTTACCCTTTCATTTAAAGAATAGTACTTCTTGTCTACCTTTTCTTCCCTAAACCGTTGAGTAATTAACAAAACTAATGGTTTCCAAACTTCAAACTTGTATCTACATCATCCCATTAATTGGTCAAAGAAAAGACTCACTCTCTTCCATGTTTTCCCTGCCCTAGACGAACCAAGCACAACCTTTTTACTTTCCCCAAATTTGCACATCAACCCATGTGTACTACTTAGTTGGTTACTAGTTTCAAATGAACCAAAGACATCACAAACCCTAACTAGGATACTCCCACTATCGAACTCACTTGTTCTCTATAAATAGCAACTCACCCCTCATCAAGTAGCACACATACAAAAAAGGGTAAACACTTTTACCTTGAGATACATTTAGTCGCTGCCTAGAAATAAAAAAAGAAGGGTTTCAGTTTAGTTTCTAGTTGATTAAGGATTCACATATGTCTAGTGCACAATAACAAAACCACCTTTAGCCCGAACATTGGAACTCGTATCCTTAGTTTCCATCGCTTTCTACATACATTTGTTGCATTCTCCTCGTTGTGTTCGATCAAGTAGTAGCAAGAAAAGAGGAAAGGTATTAGAACTAGTTGCTAAATCATTGTTAGGATTTCACTTGAATCATTGTTAGTCTGCAACGCAGCAGCTGCAACATGAACGATCAAGTGGAGTCTCGTTTGGTGTGTAGTGGTTTCGTCCGTTTGGTGTCAAGAGTTTAGGTTCGATAAGTGTAGAAAAACATGAATCAAGACACCTCAAACACTTTTCCTTTTATTAAACAAGATCAAGAACACAAACAGAACAAGAAAAATATTAAAGACTACCAGTTCTACTCACGTGTAGCCCTATGATCTACATGATCATAGTTTTACAATCTTAGAACAATAAACAAAAAGATTAACAAAGGTTTCTGAGTTCTAGAGTTTTTGAGAGAGAGAGAGAGTGTAACTATGTGAAAAACACACAAATAAACAAAGTGAGGCGATGATAACAATGAATACACGCTCCTCTCTTTATAAAACCTAAAAGGCTTTTAGAGCCGTTGTGACACAAGGCTAAACGAGTGGGCTTCAAGATAATAAGCCCAAGCCCATCAATAACATAAGAGTCTTCACAGCAATGGTCCTTGTAGTCCATGAAGTCTTTCACAGCAAGTCCTTGCACATAACTAAAAGTTAACAAAAAGACACAATGAGTCCTCATGGTTAGTAATTTAAAGCAGATTAGGTCCAACAAATCAACATCCCCCTTAATCTGACTTCCCATACAAGTTAATCATACTCAGTTTCCCAACAAGTTTTTCACGCTGCTCTATATCCAACACCTTTGTAAAGATATCTGCAATTTGATTTGCAGAATCAACTTTACCAGTGTTGACCACCCCATTCAAAATATTTCCCCTCATAATGTGAAGGTCAATTTCAAGATGTTTGGTCCTTTCATGAAAAACTGGGTTGGCTGCTATTTTAATAGCAGAATTACTATCACAAAACATATCCACAGGTAAAAGATTGTAACATTTTAAATCTCTTAATATTTTGAGGATCCATATGACTTCACTAGTAACAGAAGCAAGAGCTCTGTTCTCTACTTCTACTGAAGATTTAGAGAGAGTATGTTGTTTTTTGCTTTTCCAAGAAATCAAGTTTCCATTCAAGAAAACACAATACCCAGTAAAAGAACTCCTTGTCATAATACATTTAGCCCAGTCAGCATCAGAAAAGGCTTAAGAGACATACCCGAGTTTCTAGCAACATTAATACCAAGACATGGAGATCCCTTTAGATATCTAAAAATTCTAAAGGAAATTTTCTGATGAGACAGCAAAGGAGAATGCATAAATTGACTTAAACAATGCACATCATAAGAAATGTCAGGTCTGGTATTGATCAGGTAAATCAACTTTCCCATAAGTTTTTGGTAATCAACAATATTATCAAGTAAAGGGTCATTATCTGAAGGTTGGATGGAGATAGATATCTTTCACACCAAAGGTGTCTTAGATGGTCTGCAGGAAAGCATACCATACTCAGACAAAAGGTCCAGCACATACTTTCTTTGGTTCAAACATATTCCAAAATCAGTTTTGATAACTTCAATTCCCAAAAAATATTGTAGATTTCCCAAATCATTAATTTTGAACTTACCTTTCAAAAACATTTTAAAGTTATCAATTTCACTTTTGTTATTGCCAGTAAAAATGATGTCATCCACATAAACAAGAACAACAATAAACAATTTATCATCAGACTTTGTATATAGAGAGTAGTCAGATTTGCTTTGAACAAATCCATTTTCCACAAGAACAGAAGTAAGTTTAGAATTCCACTGTCTTGGAGATTGTTTGAGTCCATAAATAGACTTCTTCAATATACAAACTAGATTTTTATTTCCAGTATAGAAACCCTGTGGAGGTTTCATAAAGATAGTTTCATCTAACTCACCATACAAAAAGGCATTGTTGATATCAAGTTGATAAATAGGCCAAGACTGGTTAACAGCTAAATTGATCAAACATCTAACAGTAACCATCTTCACTCAGGGGAAAAAGTCTCTTCATAATCAATTCCTTCTTTTTGCCCACAACCCATAGCAACAAGTCTAGCTTTGTACCTTTCTGTTTCACCACTGGCTTTAAACTTAAGTTTCCAAACCCATTTAGAATTTAAGGCAGTCCTATCAGCAGGTAACTCAACTAAGTCCCAAGTATCATTTTCAAGCAAAGCAGCAAATTCCAAATTCATAGCATCAACCCAATGAGGGTTTTGAGAGGCTTCAAAGAAATTTCTAGGTTCATTATTCTTATTCAGTTGGGTCACAAAACACAAAGCATTACATTTAATCCTAGAATATCCCACAAAATTTTCAATCCCATACTTGACATTTGAATTTACCATAAAATCATTATAATTTTTTGGAAAAACAGAAGGTCTAAAAGACCTTCTTAACCCTTGATTTCCCTGAGCATTAGAATTAGGAATGTTCCCCAAGTTTTCAGCCATGCTTTGATCATGAGAAGGAATACTAGGGTTAAAATCTAAAGTACCCTCAGAAATATGATTATCATCAAGTGTGGCAGCATCATTCCCATTTGAGCTGGTATCTGTGCTATTATTGCCTGAAGCAATGTGTCCACAGTCACCAAAGCTCATGGGTGGGTTGCTAGCACTTGGTGACCCAAGGTCACCATTATGTGCACTTGTTACTCTCTCATCATCATAGGGTAGCTCAGGGTTATCTAAATCAAAAAAGGTTAAAGCTTTATCATTTTGGAAAACATCAAAATCTCCATTATTATTCTTTTTATTCAAGGTACCATCTTTAAAAGGAAAAATTGATTCAAAAAATTTGACATCTCTAGAAACATAGAATTGATGTCTGTCAAGACTATATAGCTTGTAACCTTTTTGAGAATTAGAGAAACCCATCATAACACATTTTTCAGACCTACTGGTCAATTTATCATGACTATTTAAAATAGTAGCAAAACAAAGACATCCAAAGTTCTGATATGAGAGATATTTGGGGATGAATTATAAATCATCTCATAAGGAGATCTACCATTTAGCACAAAAGAAGGTAATCTGTTAACAAGATAAGTAGCAGTAAGAATACATTCAGTCTAAAATCTTAAAGGTATTCCCCCCTGAAACATAAGGCATCTAGTTACATTTAACAAATGCCTATGTTTCCTTTCAGCAACCCCAGTTTGTTGTGGAGTGTAAGGGAAAGATGTCTGGTGTATAATTCCTTGATTATGACAGAATTTTTGAAAACTATGATTGAAAAACTCTGTTCCATTGTTACTTCTAAATATTTTCACATTTCTTTTAAACAGAGTTTTTAACAGATTGAAAAAAGTTTCAATATTAGTTCCAACTTCATCTTTGCTTTGAAACAAATACACCCACACAGCCCTTGTATAATCATCCACAACAGTCAAGAAGTATCTATGACCAGTGTGACTGGTCACCCTATAAGGACCCTACAAATCTAAATGAACAAGATCACCAATAGCTTTAGTTTTATGATCACTTAAAGGAAATGGTTCTCTAGTTTGTTTAGCTCTTTGACCTATTTCACATAAATCACTTTGACCATGGTCAGTTATGTTTAAAACATTTTTTAGAACACTTAGGGCAGGGTTACCAGGGTGACCTAATCTAATGTGCCAGTCATGTTTAGAAAGAGAGAAAGTAGGCACACTGAAATTATTCACCATCTTAGTACCTTCTATATCTAAATAGTACAGACTACCACATTGTCCACCACTCCCTAAAAGAGTTTGGTGATTCAAATCCTGATTCAAATCTTGATTCACAAAAAAAATTTATTCTCATAAAAAATAACCAACATTTTGTTATCCTTAGCAAGTTTATGAACAGAAATAAGGGTCACACAATAATCAGGAATAACAAGAACATCAAACAAAACCAGTCCATTTAAAAGTTTTAGGTTACCATTTTTGGAAATGATGGCTTCAGTCACATTGGGATGAGCCACATTAGTATTTAAGTGTGAAATATCAAACACATTGTCCAATTCTGTTTCATTATTAGTCATATGTTGATTAGTCCCATAATCAACAACCTTCCCATTATAACCCAGTTTTGTTTTGATGTTAGTGTTGGAACAAAAAAATCTTTCAAAGTTATCATTAAACACTTTGCTATTGTTAAAGTAAGTACCTGCCATATTGGCATGAACCCCCTTTTGAGAATCAGTAGCATAAATCTTGTTATCCTTAATAAGAGAGAGCAAAGTGGTCAATTGTTCATTAGTGAACCCTGATGAAGAAGGTGTACCAACAGAATTGTTGGACACATTTTTCCCTTTATAATTTTGCCCCCCTTTTCTTTTTTCAAAGTCACTAGGATAGCCAATGATTTTAAAACACCTATCAATGGTGTGCCCATTATACCCACAATTCTCACACACAATTTCAGCATTAGAATTAGCATTAGGTCTATACAAATTATTGTTACGAGCATTAGGTCTAAAGCCAGTAGTGCTAGAGCTAGGTCTAAAGTTACCATTGTTCCCAAAGTTAGGTCTGAAATTATCAATTTGAGGTCTGAAATTACCAGTTTGAGAATTCTGAAAATTTTGAGGTCTTTGAACATTGTATCTAGCTGGCCCATTAGAAAGAA
This sequence comes from Glebionis coronaria, assembly GCA_025667525.1. Taxonomy (NCBI): domain Eukaryota; kingdom Viridiplantae; phylum Streptophyta; class Magnoliopsida; order Asterales; family Asteraceae; genus Glebionis; species Glebionis coronaria. The sequence continues at coordinate 555,784,848 of CM046879.1, forward strand.
AAGCATATGTCTGAGTCCTCTGAGAGGAACCAGTAAGAGTGCCAAATGCAACTCTGTGAGACTCCTCACTACAGATAATGGCATAAGCACCCTTAACATCTAGAAAAGCCTCTCTAGAGAGAATAGAACTCCTAATACTCATATAAGAATCATAAAGTCCCATTAAAAATTGCATAAGTTTCAACAATTGATTATGTTTCTTAAACTCACCAAGAGTAGAACACAAACAATTATGTAATTCAACCATAGCATCATACTGTTTCCAAAAAGCATTCAGTTTATGATAGTAATCAGACAAGTTAGACCCATTCTGCTTAAGAGTGTTAATTTTATGATAAAGATTAAAAATCACAGACCCATCAACTTTATGATAAGTTTCTTTAAGCTCATTCCAAACATGTTTAGCCTTTTTTGAGAAAATTTGACCAAGGAACAATTCCTCAGAGATAGAGTTCAAAATCCATCCAAGAACCACAACATTCACCCTATCCCACTGTTTTCCCAAAATCTCATCAGTTATGGACCTTCTGCAAGATCCATCAATAAAACCAATTTTTGTTTTTCCTTCCAACGCAAGTAACACTGCATTAGCCCAAATTTGATAATTTTCAGTTCTCTTAAGTTTAATAGTCACAACAGTCAAACAGTAGTATCATTCGGGTGCAAATGCAAAAGGTCACTCAAATCAAGCTTGCTAATAAGTGTAACTGGATCAGTCATACTTATATTATCATCATCACCATGTGCCGACTCAGCATGATCAGACATGGTGAAGGTTCAAGAGGTCAAAAAAGACAACTCACTAAACTGCAACAACTTTCCAGGCTTCCAAACCACTCAAGGGTGGCAGGTCAAGGGCAAGCAGAAAAGTGAGGATCCAGATAAAGGGTTGAAAAATAAAAAGACTACCAACCCAACACAATAAAAACAGATAGCAACAATAAACACAAATAAGCAGATAGCAAGTAATAAAGAGAGAGTAGAGAGGTGTTACAGTGCTCTCAACAAAAGCTCAATCGAACTGTTACACCTAGATTCACTTAGTCTAGGAGCAACAGAACCTCCAAATCACAAACCCTAATTTTCCTTCGAGGGAAAAAAAGGGAAAATGACCAAAGAACCACGAACCAGCAACAGAGATGCAAATCCCACTTAGGAAATAACCACAAAGAAAGAACCTCTTCAAAGAAAGTGAAACCCTAATTTTTTTTCTCAAGGAAAATTAGGGAAAAGCACTTCAATCGAAGAATAAAGTAACCAATCGTCCAAAAAAGTAACCAGATGAAATGATACACCAGATCTCAGAAACCCTAATTTTTTAAAATAAAAAGTGAGGCATCAAAACTTTTAATCAAAAAAGTAAAATTAACAGATCCTACTATCTCAATAGCAGATCTAATCAAAAAAGTGTATATCGTATAAAACTCCCAAAATTTTTGAAACCCTAAAAAAAATTTTCATCGATTATCAACAACCTGTCTCTGATACCATGTAGAAAAACATGAATCAAGACACCTCAAACACTTTTCCTTTTATTAAACAAGCTCAAGAACACAAACAGAATAAGAAAAATATTAATGACTACCAGTGCTACTCACGTGTAGCCCTATGATCTACATGATCATATTTTTACAATCATAGAACAATAAACAAAAAGATTAACAAAGGTTTCTGAGTTTTAGATTTTTTGAGAGAGAGAGAAACTGTGTAAAAAACACACAGATAAACAAAGTTAGGCGATGATAACAATGAATACACGCGCCTCTCTTTATAAAACCTAAAAGGCTTTTAGAGCCGTTGTGACACAAGGCTAAACGAGTGGGCTTCAAGATAATAAGCCCAAGCCCAGCAATAACATAAGAGTCTTCACAGCAATGGTCCTTGTAGTCCATGAAGTATTTCACAACAAGTCCTTGCACATAACTGAAAGTTAACAAAAATACACAATGAGTCCTCATGGTTAGTAATGGAAAGCAGATTAGGTCCAACAAAACAACAATAAGTTTTTATAAGCAAACTAGGGATCCTCTAGTTCACACCTTGCGCACACGATTTCTCGCTGTGAGTTACAAATATTCCTCATTATTTTGCTTCGTTATGCATACGAGTCCATTACTAAGTGTGCTTGAGAAACAGACCAATGTTTTATAACAGGAACAATGAAGCCCGCTTAATTTTAGCATTTAAACTAGTCACGACCCAACTTTTTCCGACCTATATTAGACCCCCGAAACGATCTCGCCACGAGACGGTTAAACAACAAAAGTTGTAGACGGCCATGCCGTCTACACGACCATACTTTCAGTTCGACCCAAAAGTCACTATCGAGAACCGCAGACGAGATCGAAGATGACTTGTTAAACAGTTTTCTTTTAAACCGGTTTCACGACCCTTACTTCAAACCCGATTTTAACCCATCAAACGAACTCGGTTTATAAAGCTTAAAACTCGATGTTAAAGATGACATGGCTGGCTACGTAACAGTATTCTCAGTTCACTCCACGAGCAACTAACGAGCTCATTATTGTTGTCCAAAAACCCGAGGATCGGTCGTGACTTCAAATGTAATCCCTTTTGTCACATGTTTCAAAATAGGGGACATGTTTCCTTTTGAATCAACAATTATATATATTTTAAACTTTAGTTACTTATTATATTTTTAACAATAAAGTAAAAACTATTTAAATTAATTATATTATTATGTTTTTCTATAATAATGTGAAAAAATATTTAAGATATTGACCACTAAATAATCTGACTAGATAAACCGTCTCGGCTTCGAAGTGTCCAATATTGATATATATTGATTAGATAACTACACTTTTATTAAAACGTTAAATTTTTGTAAGTGTTAAAAGCTACCGATTTATTTAAATAAACTCAAGCACATACTAGGGGACTAAATGCTACCTTATTTCTGTGTTGCAAGTATAGTAATACATACCTTATTTAACTTAGGTTACGAATCGTTTCGAGCTATTATTTCTTCATGATTGTGTTATTTTACCAATGCTATTGCTTCAAGCTGAGTTTCATAGCCCCAATTTTTACTTTTTTATATCATCTTTTGGGGTGAGACATTTCTTGATTTAACGTATGAACACAAGTACATTTACTCGTTTACTTATTGGTCTAAGTATCGATTTAACCCAAATTGCTATTTGCCCAATTATCATGAACCGTTAATTATTTGGCTGGGTTGCAGCAGTTAGCGCGAATGTTATGGATAGATCTGTCAGGGTCGACACATCAATCCGGCTTAAACTGACATTAGTTAAGCGGATACAATTTCATTTGAGTCAGACTACGAGTATCCCGGGTTAGATACTTGCATGGGCTTTCATTGTTGATTATCAGTTAATGCGTCAGTGTCATGAGCTTAGACAATAGCAAATGCATTTTTATGTGACTTTGATTTTGTTATATTGTCACTCGAGGATTAAATCTTGTTGTTCATTAAACATTACTGCTTAAATAAATCTAAGAACTCACCAACCTTTGTGTTGACACTTTAGCAATGTTTTTCTCAGGTATCAAGACGGGTGAGTGACGTGGTTGGGCTGTGGAGATAAATAATTTGTCGTGACTATCTTTTGAGAATTGAACACTTATGTTATGTCTTCAAAAATTGGTTTATGCAATAATGTTGTATCAAATGCTTCCGCATGCTTTTACTTATATTTAATGAAATAAAACGACTTTTCAATGTTGCTCTTTATATTTATGTCTTGTGATAGTCATGATAGTCGAACCCTAGTGTATCCACTTACTCTGGTAATTTGGGGGTGTGGCAGATTGGTAATAGAGCCTCGGTTATAGAGAAATAGGTCACTTTTATAAAAACCATTTTAATAGATGCTTTGGTCAAAAAAATGAAATTTTGAGAAAAGAGTAATACTAGACTAACCGTTTCACTATCTCCATGGACCAATTCATTCCACGTCTTCGATACAAGTAAGTTGTGACTTGATATAGCTTATGTGTTTCATCATGCTAAGTTTAAGCTTTATTGCTACATGCTATTAGGAGTAGGTACTCCTTTCCATTGTTTGAATAATCCCTATGTAAGATATACCTATAGGGATAAATACAAAAACGATTTTTATGCTGAAATAAATACTAACATCCTTGTAAGGATTGTTATACTACTCAGATGTTTTTGTGCCATACTTATTTGGACAACAATGGTTTGCGCCATATGTATATATATATTTTGGGATTGAACGTACGCATATATTTATGATATAACGTATTTTAAAATAGCCCACAGGACTACTATCAACTATCGAAACATTTGTGTTCCATATCAATATACGTCAAATTAAAATTTACGCCAAAACAGTACTTGGACGCGGTGATATTTAGTAATGATTGATGATAAGTCGTAAGTAAACCTAAAACCAAGACAAATCATCAAAAATGTTAAGATGTATAACGATACTTAGCAAGGTCTCAAGGCTTTTCTTGTTTGATTGGGCTGCGAGACTAAGTTAAGTGCCAGTCGTTACACAACTTAAGGTTTTTGATGAGTTTTCTTGAGGATGGGTAAGACTCATGAATTTACATGTTGCGTGATTAGTTTGGTCATTAAGATATAACATATTTGACGAGTTGTGTATGGGTTTAATCGATGTTAAATTGTGTGAGTAATATCTAAAGACGAGTAAATTCCCCAAAGATATTAGGAAGTTTAACGTCTGCTACTTGACTGAACCTCAAGGCTATTCTTGTTTGATTAAGTTGCGAGGCTTAGTCAAGTGCCAGTTGTAATCCAGCTTAATATTTTTAGTGAATTTCCTTGGGGATGGTTAAGACTTAGATGATCTGACAAGGTGATTACCTCATTGACGTTTGACAAATACGATACATTAAGTTCCATTAGTTTGTATGGTGTGCGAACACTAAAATAATTAAAGTCGAAGTCTCTATATTTATACAACATATGATGATAAACACTCTATACAAAGTATTACTCCTGTAATACTCCATAATGTACTATATCATAAGGAACAAACATAAACTAGTATTACAAAAATATGAAAACTATCCAGAAATACGGTGACACGTAAATCGAATGCATATCAAAAAGAAATTTATGTTGGACAAATTGTACAAAGACGGACCTAAAAGTTCTAGTCCACTGGTTTGCAACTAAGTTTCTATGAAGCTATTATAGATTTACAAAGTATAATATAACAACTAATATTAAAGGAAGAACTCAATTATATGAGGATTATACCATACTTTAAATTAAAAGGATTATCGCATGTCGCAAAGCTTGAGGACCTTAAATATGAATTGCGGTTACTTCTTAGAAATTCTAATAACGCATGTCGAACGTAAAAAGGTCTACCTAACGATTATGAGCAAACGTAAGATAAAAACAAATTGAACAATTCCTGTGATGAAATTTTTGTGATGGAATTGAGTAATTAACTGGATTAAACAAATGGAAATATTTTGGGATAAAAAAAATTTGAACAAATTGTATAAGAGGTAATAAAACATGATCAAAACTCTGAAATATTCTATGATATAATTGAGAGACTGATGTGTAATACTAAATAATTTATTTTTAAGAAAATCAAGTGACTCGACATTCGTCGATGTTGCCTGATGAGACTGCTTTTATACATAGTCTCATCGTCCAAAAAGGGCTTTAAATGCATCAAATATCATGAAATTGTCTAAATATATGCTTGTGTTTGTTGCTTGTGTATTTTAGGTACGGATATTGAGAAAATGACAAAAGATCACAAGAATCATGCAAAAACGAACACGGGAAACGAAGCCGCACAATGAACCAAGCCCTAATGAAGATTTTCCAAGACAAACCCTTGAAGATTTGAAGATTATGCAAGAAGGGTCCTCCAATATTGAATAATTGACACTTTATACCCTTGTATCTTTATAATTACAAGATTGGTCCCTAAACTTTGTCAATATTGCAAAAAGGGCCCTCCACTTTGAAGAATTAGAAATTTTAGTCCCTCAACAAAGCTAAATTGTCAACCATTATCCTCCTCAAAGTCAAACATACCATGATTGACTTCAAGTTACAAGAAATTACAAGTTTGGTCCTTTAAATATGTCAAATTACCAAAAGGACCCTCAACTTTGAAGAAATGGCAAAAATGGTCCCTCATTAATCATGACTTGGCAAATTCAGTCCTCCAAGAAGTCAAACAAACAAGTCAAGACCATTATCAATGAAGAAAATGGCAAAACATCCCTTCAAGAATCATAAAATGGCAAGAAATACCCCTGAAAATACTTTGGAAAAGTATTTGGGGCAAAAGTGTGAAAAGTGAAACTTCAAATACAAAGGGAATCGAGTTTTAGCATGTTTTATACAAAGTGGCAACAGTTAAAGAAACAGGGGACTAATTTGGGCAGACAAGGGAAGATACCTTAACCAACCATGGGAGGACCCGTGCCCCACTATCAAAAACTAGCCAATGGGAGCTCACCCTGGCTCCACATCACCATCCCACTCACCAGCTTAACTAACTAATTATTTAATTAGTTAAATTACGCGCTAAACAACATTTTTAAACACAAATAAAGATCAAACCAGTGTTCTTCATGTTCATAAGCAGATTTGGGCTTTTGCTAATTACTTGATATTATCCCTTAATTCATTCCAGATCTATGAATAAGGTGAAGCTAAACACATCCCACACCTAAAACCCTTGGCCACGTCACTCAACAAGTCACATGAGTTCCCTCCTTCACATGGTTTTGAAGATACTGCAAAAACCTTTGCCACATCCAACGTCCAATATTAAAGTTTGAAACTTAAGCTTATTTTGAGCCTTTGATGCAATTCCAACAGCTCTTACATCAACAAACTGCCAAAAATCCATCACATGTTCAAGAATATTCAAGCTACTCAAGGGGAATTTTTGGGACTTCACCACCAATTAGGGTTACGTTTTTATGCTTTGTAGTAGTCACTTGTAGCCTATATAAAGGCATTTAGGCTTTCATTTACAATTTGCTCTTGAATTTTCCATGTTCACAATTCTGTAAATCATATATTCTAAGTAATGAAATGTGTTTGAATTTGTTGAAGAAAACTCAAGTGCCAATCATTATATCTGCTTATTGTTGTTATTTGTTTACAAATCTTCAATCTTAAAACCTGTTTTCAAAGGAGTGTGCAAAAGTTTGCACATTTTCCTTGAATCTTGATATTTTGTTAAGTCTTGTTCAAACCTTGGAATTCTTGGGCTATAAAGCTGATCATAGCATCTTGATATTGTGATATCAAGGTGTTGTGAAGCTTATAACTTAGGGATAATAAAGTCTGGGGAACTAAGGTTGCATTAATCAAGTTTTTCCACTTTTCTGATTTTGATATTTTGCTTCTAACCTTGTTGAATCTTAGCAGGAGTTTGTGTGGAAGCTTGTGCTTGTTCTTGCTAGCACCTAAGCTCAAAATTTGTGGGTGTGGATGTACATCCATGAGGTTTGCACCTTTCTACTAAAAATCTGCTTAAAATCTTGATTTTTGGTGATTTTGTGTGTTACTTGTGTTCTTGCTGAATTTGTGGCTTAATCTTGTTCAATACTGCGTATTATACTTGTTAATGTGTTTGATTGGGCTTGGGTAGTCTTGGAATACACTTATACTTGTTTTAAATTGATTTAAAAAAGATAAGGGGTGTTTGGGATTATCTGTTTAAGATCATAAGTTGCTATTGTGTTGTTGAAAGTTGTTGTTTATGCTTGTTATCTGTTATTCACTTGGTTGATAACTAAAACCTGCAAGTTATTGGGTTTAAAACCTTGACACAAAGATTGTGCTATAGCTTATTGATTTTGACTGTTTTTGACCTAAAATTTTGGTAATACTTAGAGTATATGCATGTTTAGGGATATAAGCTGTTAAATCAAAGTTTTCATAACATATCTAAGAGATTTGAGTGTTTGAATTTGGCTTGTTGGTCAAGTACATTAGCAAAGTAAAAATCTGCCTGTGTTAGTGTTCATCAGTAACCTTATTGTGCTCGAATCTTGATTTAGGCCTTGAACCATTGCATGAAACCTGTTTAAACTTGTTCCTTTGAGTTTATTATAGCTTGTGTATGCTTTTGGTGCAATTTGGTTGGCTGAAATTTGCTTAAAGTGCTTATTGAACCATAACTGCTTATTTGTTCATATCTGGGCTAGATCTGGTGATGTTTTGAATTACCTATACTAATTGGCTGATTGTGATTGTGTTTTTCTGATTACTATTGACTCTTTATGATTAACTGATCATTTAGGTGCCTTTGTGAAACTTGAATCCACAAAAAAGTCACTAAAGACAAATAGTCAATTAAGTCAAGAAGTGGAAACTTTTCCCACTGCTTAGACACCAAAACTCGCCCCTGCTAGTGTTAATTTTTGTTTAGCTTATTAATAAGCCATATTGGCTTATCCAGACCTGCAACAACTTATTTCTTGTGATAGATCTTCATAATTTGACCCATTTGATTGAACTGGAGCTTATCAGACCTTGACTTTGACTTTTTGCTAGAAAACTCATAAAGTTTGTTGGAAATACGTTTTTACGTATTTAGAAAGGATCGGTCACTCCAATGATATTGGGCTCGTGATCCAATATATTCCATATAGCCCACATGTAGGGTGGCCTATATAAACCCCCTCCTAGCATGTTAGGAGGGGTTGGTCACTTTGTGTTTACACACATTTCATTCATCAACCATTTTCTTTCATTCTCTCTCTCTCTACCTTTCTCTCTCTAGTTCTTCCATTTCTCCATCCATCTCAATAGATAATTCATACATGCTTAATCCTTAGAAAATGTAGACCTACAATTGGTATCAAGAGCTTAGGTTGATTCTTGAGATTGGCGTGTTTTTTTTAATCTATTGATTTGGTTGTAAAATTTTCTTCTTTCACATTTTTTCTTTCGTCTATCTTTCTCTTTAAGTTTAAGTTGGGCAAAATGGTTTTTATATTCTAAATTTTTTCCTTAAAAGTTCCCGAATACTTTTTATAATTTTTATATAAAATGGTTTAAGTTTAAGTTCTCGAATACTTAAAGTTTAAATCTCTTTATCAGTTATATACCTTTTATATCTATATTTTTTTGTCTTGATCTGTGCTTTCTTGTCTCAGAGTTGGGGAGTTTGGTCACAAATTTTTTATTTTCGTTTTATCACCTTTTGTTTCTCTCTGTACTTGTCTTGTCTGTGTATCTGTTCGAAAAGGGTTTAGCATTCCGATACTTATTTTCCAACACTTTTTCCGATGGTTACGAGTTTTGCACATTATCGATCGCAATAACCATTGGTTCTTCTTTGCGATCAAATCATTCTGACACCCTTATTCCGACGTGGGTTGCTGACAAGCATCAAAAAGGCACCTAAGATCGGGGGGTCGGGGATGATCAAAGAACATGATGAACATGATTAGTTCTAGTGAGAGAAAGTTAGAGAGAGGTGAAGGAATGTTGTGTGTTTTATTTCAAGTGAAAGAAAACAAAGAAAAAATGAACAAACTTCCACACCCCCATGGAGAGTCATGGGGGTATTTATAGGCCTATCAATACAATACTATCTATCCTTTACATAATTAGTCCCTACGTATAGCAAATGGATATAAGTCTATTCCAACTCACGTGAAAGGCGCCAGCTTACCAGAAATTAAGTCTAACAATCTCCCTCCAAGATGGTGACTCACGTGAGTTGGTTACAATGATTCCTACAAGTAAAAATAAAGAAAAATGATAAGCATGAATTCTAGCATACCTTGAGACAGTCTTCAACGACCTTCATCTTCTTGAATACTCCAGCTCTATTTCTTCAGCTTTGTAGAATCTAGTTGAGTTTTACTCCCTCCCAACTAGAAGGCCTTTCATTAAACAAGCAGTAAAGACTGCTCCCTCCCAAATAGATCGTACAGAGGAAATCTGTGGGAGGTGATAACGTCATCAATATTTTCTCACAAATTGAAGAAATCCCATTCTTGATTCTATGAGAGATTACCAGAAGTACACACTCTATCCCGAACATGAAGTCAAATTGTAGCACCAGAGTCAATTAAGTCCCGGAAATGCACATTTCTCCGGACAAGTCATTGATGATAAAAAGTTGCCACATCAAAGTCAATTAAGTCCCGAATGTAGTCAACTTATCCCTTTATGTAGAAACAGTAACACCAAAGTCAAGTGACCTCGCATGTACACATTTCTCCCTCCAGGATGATACCTATTACGGGAATCATCCTTCATGTGTGTATGTGGTATGCCAACTGGAACCGCTTACTTAGTAACCATTAATATGTGAGAAGATGTCAACAATATCTCTCAAAACAAAAATTCTCTCAAGATCACCCCGAACTGAATCCCCTTATCAATTTTATTGGCTATTGATAGTGACCACTGATGAAGATAACCCGATAAACCAAACTTGAAACTGAAGTAAAATTCCCCAAACTTGATCTTAAGCTTGCACTATAGTAGAATGAAGAGCGATGCAGAGAAGTCTTAAACGTACCCTATACCAAAAGGCGGTATTAAAAAGGTACATCCTCTCTAAAGTACCCTATACCAAAACAGGCGGTATATAAAAAGGTACTACATCTCTTGAAGAAATCCACAACAGCAAGTGCGTGTGACACTGAGAACCGCAACGAAGCTCCCAAAAAATGATAGTTATACATGTCGTCGTCCATCCTCCCCTTGACTATGCAAACTAGATACTTCAAGTCTTATTCATAATCGTATATGCTCGAAAACGTTATCTTATAAAGTCATAAGTACTCCTTTAAAGATAAAATAAGGACGCCTCTGAAAAATCTCACATCAACCTAAAATAAGTAGCATCGAATCATCTTCGTAATCACATAAACCGTAATAGTCATTAGGAATTTAGGTGAATTTTTGATAAGGATCGCTTTAGTGTAATGTATCGTGTTTGTTGTGTTTGTTGTTTGTGAAGAAGAGTTATGATAAAAAAACGGATATCCGGCCAAAATGTCACTGTTTAAACGGCCTGCCAAAGTAATAAAATCCTGTCCCACAAGCATTTAACTCGACAACAATTTTACTACTCGGTTCTTTCGAAAAATCCGGCTCAATCCAATTAAACCAACCTGATTAATTTTTCACAATTTGGATATTTAGACAGTCATCCCGAATTAAATTGCAAAATCTAATCGACCCACTAAGTGCTTTTGGTAGAGTAGAGATCGACCCGTCACAACTAATCAAACCTTTGTACGCCTAAGTATAACATATGTTCGGCCCACATGAAGTCCGAGTAGCATAGTTGATAACAGAAACTGGCCCAAGAAAAACTGTTCAATCAGAGCCTATGTTTAACTTATGTTCGGCCCACATGGACAATATATACCCGGACTCGTAAACAATCAATCGGACCAAGTATGCAACTTTAGTCCACGACTACCCTTTGATTAAGCCAAAGGAAACTTGTACTTATAAAAATGATAACACACAACTCTAAATTTGACTCACGGGAATCAAGTTGCAAAAGATATTTTCAAGAAAGCAACCCACGTGTAGTCCACTGGTCTAACACATGTTGCAACGCTCGGTCCACCCATCATATTATAAACAGATCCAATACATTGTAAAGTACCCCCCCCCCCCAGTTGCTAGATGTCCACGTGTGAGTTGAGTGTCTTGGTCAACATTTATAATGAGATATAAACAAAAAGAAGGTAATCTCTAATTTACATCACATTATATCCTGAACACACCAAAGCCACATATTATTCTCTTTGTAACCTTCGCCCCCTATTATTTTCTCCCATCATCAACCCCTAAACCAGATACCACACAAAAATCCGCCCACTAATCAAATTCAGACACACAAAAAACCTGATAAACACATCTTTGTTTACTCCGTCTCCTTTGTTTTCTAAATCCCATCTAAATGAAATAACCATGCTGCTGCTTAAGTGAATAATCAAAGAACCCATCCAATATAAATATGAATCCCATACGAATCAAAGAGCACTCATCTCCTATTTCGGCTTTCAAGATCATTCCATGGTCTCGTGTAGGTCTCATTATATGCATGTGATTGATTTGAGATTTAAAAATGAAATAAACAAAGATCTATGATGATATATTGTTAAACAAAAAAATAATCTTTTTAATGATTAGAAAAAAAACGTTTAACAAACTGAGGTCATGAAAGTGATTTCGGGTCTAAGATTTTAGTGTGCATTAATATTGATCGAGTCTGGATGATGGGATAGGTGACGAAGGGTTAGGATAGATGAAGATTTGTGGAGGTAAAAGGTGGATTAAGGCTGTTATAATAGTACATGGGTCACGGTTAAGGTTTGAATGTCCAAGAGTCGGTTAATGTTACAGGGTTGAATATTGAATGAGAATGTTTCGGTTTAACATCATTGAGGTTTGATTTAATCTTGAATGAAAAGAGTCCAATTTTGATTTTTTATTTTAACTTATTTAAACTCCCAACGCAATGATTTCACAAAAACCATTGCAATATGTCACAATGTATGTCCATCGCAGTCAGTTTTTAAACCCATCGCAATAAGCATGACTGTCTTTCATCGCAATGAGTCAACACAAAAAACCATCGCAATAAACACTGTATCCATCGCAATAAGACATGAACCCATCGCAATACACACTCCCCATCGTAAAGTCATCGGAAAAATTTGGGCAGCATGACGACTTATCTACCATTGCGATGGATCAAGCCACCCATCGCAATGAGACCCATCAGAATGAGTCCCATCGCAATAGATACAGCCCTACCATCGGAATGTGTAAAAAAATCCCCATCGGAATAGATCCGAAAAAGAAGCCGTAAGCAATGTATTCATCTGAATGTGCATCGTAATAATCATCTGAAAGTACCATCTCAGTAGGGTTTTGACTCATAATTTGGTGTCCCCGAAAAAATGGACCTGGTCAATTTTTTCTTTTTCCTCAAAAATTAGATCTTAGCAGAGATTGATGGGACAAAGACAAAGAAACGGGTACCAAAAAGTTTTATTACGAGACAAAAACCCAACACAGATTTTGACAAAGCTTTAAATATCGTGACAAACTGATTCAAAGTGAATGATAGCAATAACTTGACATAATGAAATCATGTATAACTTGAATCAGAAAAAAAACGAACCATAAAACTGAAAGCACGTCACGAACTTGATAACCCGGTGAATCTGAAAACACGACACGCACACAAACCACACGGATACAAGACACCCCCGGTTAGCTCTGATACTAATTGACAAGCATCAAAAAGGCACCTAAGATCGGGGGGTCGGGGATGATCAAAGAACATGATGAACATGATTAGTTCTAGTGAGAGAAAGTTAGAGAGAGGTGAAGGAATGTTGTGTGTTTTATTTCAAGTGAAAGAAAACAAAGAAAAAATGAACAAACTTCCACACCCCCATGGAGAGTCATGGGGGTATTTATAGGCCTATCAATACAATACTATCTATCCTTTACATAATTAGTCCTTGCGTATAGCAAATGGATATAAGTCTATTCCAACTCACGTGAAAGGCGCCAGCTTACCAAAAAGTAAGTCTAACAGTTACAATTGCACTTTGCGATTGTGATTGCGACGAGATTAAGGTTCACTGAGACGAAACTCTGCCGAATTTTTTTGTGACATTCCGATGGTTAGTTTTTGTACATTCCGATGGAAGTGTGCTTGAATATTGTGATGGAATTATGCATATTACAATGGTGGGTTTTTAAACATTACGATGGAAATGGTTTGAATATTGACACAAAACATCTCTCGACCAGACTCCTATCTTTTCTCACGTTCACTAGGACTCGACACAACAAACAATCCCTCTCCCACGCCCTCGACTCTAAACAGACCCTCATCTAATACTTACTCACCAAAAGACTCTATAGACTCCACAACAACACACGACCCTCGAACACATATCTCTCACAACTGTCAAACCAACCCTACCCTTGACTCCAACACACCCACCCACCCTCAAGAACAACCTCGTCATAATAGACTATTTTAAACCTTAACTGACTCGACCAACCTAACAGTTTATCTCGAACCACTCAAAACCACTCTCACACACTCTCAAACACTCAAAATCCCAGACCAACAACACTCACACTCGACTCAAAAAGACTTGCAAAGTTTTTTTTTTTTTTAAAAGAAAAAAACACCCCGTCACAAACACCTCTTCAACCTCACAAGATTCAAAACAAACCCACTCTCTCGACATACACTCGAACCCACGACAACAACACAAAGATCTCCGTCACTATAAAAAAATCCTCGATCCAAAACCAGAAAATAAAACATTATTTAGTTACCTACCTGAGACCTCATTCAGAGATCTTGAAGCCATAAATATCTTGTGTTCTTCATGGTTGTTGTTTCGTAAGATTAAGACAAGATTTTCTTAGTTTGGAGTTGTTTGAGTTTTTGGGAAAATCATTATTAGGTAACTGAGATTTGGTATTGGGGTTTCAGATTGACGGTTTTGTTTTTATTTGGGGGGGGGCGGATGTATCGAGATAGGAGATGAAGATCTGGGTTAGATGGGTTTGTCTGGGAAAAAGAAATTTGGTGTAGGTAAGATTATGACCAAGGTTGACTGGGAGACTTTATATAACTCCAAATAGTAGTGGGATTTAGTTTTAGAGCAAGCCAAGTGGGCTTCATAAAGCCACGTGGGTTTTGTTATTTAAATTGAGGGTATCGTGTGTGTAGTGAGTTTGTGTTATTAACCACGTGTTTATCTGAATATAGTGTTTTTATAGTGTTAGGTATAGATACGTGGGTTAATAGTGGACCAGAATATAGATACACGTGGGTTAGTAGTGGACCGGGTATAGATACGTTTGATTGGGCTGAGTGTTTATCTGGGATTATTCTACTCACCCAATGTTAACTACTCACCCAATGTTAACTATTATTCTAATGAGTGTTTAGTGATGGACCGGGTTATTCACAATTTAAGTAGTGGGGATATACACATTTGAGTATTGAGTTAATTTTCACATTATTTACACAATTTGAGTAGTGCGTGGGGATTTAAGACGTGTGTGGGTAGTTAACGTCGTGTCTGTTAATGTCAGTGGGGTGACGTTTACAAAGCTCATTACTCCCACGTGTGTCAAATTTTTGTGTCAAAATTTTTTTGATCATCATTGTTTCGTATTCAAGAGATTTTGAGTTCTCGAGTATTCACACTTAGGGGATTATATTTATTTTTCTTCAAAATACTTACCGTCATTTTTCATCGAATTTCAAATGAAATCGTCGAATTCGACAGTTCTCGAGGGAGACTTGCATCACATGCAAGACACAGTTAGAGAAAGTTGTATAATTTCATGTCGACTACTTCAGTCACATCTTATGACCATTGCATGGGTTCAAGGAGGAAGCGAATTTGTGACACTCTTTGGTCAAAATCATTATACATTCATCGATTCACTATTCCTCAACTTGCACCAACTTGCTGATCAACTTCAAAAAGAAGACTTTAATCACTCTGCATCGGCACTTTCTTATAAGGATCTTGTGACACAACTTACGCCTTTCCTCCAATTCAGTATCATCAAGTCTGACAATTCAGGGATATGCCGGTCATTTCTTCAATACACACAGAACGAGGTTAAAGACTTCCGTGATAAACTGTTGAAATTTATGACATCGGTTTCGTCTTCGATTTATAAAAATCCAGACTTCAGCAAGCGTATGATAATGGAGTGCAAGAATCTACGATGCAGATACAAGAGGAGAATGGTCATACGGTTGACAACTTGGAGCCTAACGATGGCAAGAGCACGGAATCAGGAGGACAACATGATATCAGTGGCACGTCAGGGAATGGTCACGAGATCTCTTTTGATGATACCTTACCCGTTTATGATGAAGAGCCTACAAATATGGTACAATGTAATGTGTTTATGATGTATATGCTGATGAAATGCGGCATATTGAGCATTCTGAACCTAATTATGACAAACATGGGATGGAAAAGAGTGATAGAAATACCACTTCTGAAACTTCCGATGTGAGTCATAATGGGAGAGAAAGTGTTCAAAATGCTAAACATCATAATAATTGTCTTATAACTGCTTCATTGACTGAATCCGATTCCAAGATTAAAGAGCTCGAAACGATTGTAGCTCAGCAATCAAAAGATCTTGAGGATGCCAAATTAGAATTTTCCAAGAAAATGGACAAATTTGAAACATATTTTGAAAAACTTGAAAAGTCAAACGCTGTTCTTGAAAGAAAATTGGATCAAAAAGTTTTAGATTCTAAAGCTGAAAAGGATAATCTTTTGAAACAAATTCAACTGCTACAATCTAAGTTGGCATCCCAAGATAATTTGCTCAAAGAGATTGAGACTTTAAAGGCTCAAGTACAAGAAAAGGTCTTTGCTATAGCTGCATTGAAAAACGAATTGAGGAAAACTAAAGGAACTAGTGTGGACACTAAGCTTGAAAAACCATCAATCTTGGGGAAACCGCCTACAAATCAGTTCATTCGACAACCGACAACATTTAGATCTGAGCGATCACAATCCTCGAGACCGCGGTTTGCCTCCCGAGTTGATATGGCTCATATTTCTAGAACAGTCACTCCACCATCTAGGCCCAATGTGACTATAACAGCTTTTGCAAGACCTAATCACATGATTGCCTCTAATTTCCCTAGACATAGTCCAAAGAATACGTCTCGAACTAGTTCAAATGACATTCGCCATACAATTGATCTAAGGGAAGCTAAGCAAAAGACACAAGTAAGAGATAGGAATTTCAAACCTAGTCAGATGCCTTCTAGTTTACCCAACACTGCTAACCGTAGCATGTTACATCCTAGGAGCATGAATCAATCATCTAGGAATCCTAGATCTTACTCGGACATTAAATATGCTACTTGTAAAACATTTAGGAACTGTGTCTTTAAAGCCAATCATGATTCTTGTATCAAAAAATTACCTAATGAGGTGAACTCCCTTGCTAGACTTAAATCCCAGTGGGTGGCTAAAATCAAACCCGTTGGTAAAATGTGGCGCCCCACTGGTAGAACTTTCACCCTTGTAGGAAACGAGTGCCCTTTAACTAGGATAATCTCCGATTCTACTAAGACTGCTAGGGAGGAAATTGAAAAGGATGATACATCACTTAAGCCTGAACTTAAGGTTTTCTATAAACGGAAACGTTTGCCAACTAAGACAAGTGATTCATCCACTCAGGTCGCCTCTGGCAGAAGAAAAGACAACTGTGAACCCCCACTTACTTCTAAGATAGATATCGCTAACCCATATCAAAGCATGCAAATTCCTAATGAGAATGTAGGTACCAAAGTTGATGTTCTAAAAGAACGAAGCGGTCCAATCGTTGTATACCGTTCAACTAAGGACACTCTTAGAGTTTGGTTGCTGAAGAAGCAGATATCGGAGAAACAAGTGTCTCAGGGGAGTCATGGTTAATCTTACCTATAGGATTTACAGTCACATTACAGTCTGTAACTCGATCATCAAAGAAAGGAAAGTTTATTGCCAATGATAAACTTATCCTCACAACGAGAAATTAAGTTTTCTCGGGCATGAGCTAAAATTAAAAACATTCAATGTTTTTGAGCTCATGCACAAGGACTTGTAGTCACATCACAGATTGTAACTCGTTCATCAAAGAAAGGAAAGTTTATCGCCGATGATAAACTTATCCTCATTAACGAGAAATTAATTTTTCTCGGGCATGAGCTTATATTAAAAACATTCCAAGTTTTTAAGCTCATGCACAAAGGCTCATCGTTAAATGTCAGACGATGACCCGTTATTCATATAAAGGAAAGTTTATCGCCGATGATAAACTTATCCTCATTAACGAGAAATTAAATTATCTCGGACACGAGCTTACGTTAAAATCATTCAAAGATTTTTAACTCGTGTAAATGGTTCATTGTTAAATGTCAGACATTGACCCATTCTTCAAATAAAGGAAAGCTTATCGCCGATGATAAACTTATCCTTACAACGAGAAATTAATTTTTCTCGGGCATGAGCTAATATTAGAAACATTCGAAGTTTTTAAGCTCATGTACAATGACTTACATTTAAAATCAGACTGTAACTCAGACATTAATTTTAGGATAGCTTATCTTTAAAGATAGCTTATCCTCGTAACGGGAAATTAAATTTTCTCGGTAATGAGCTTGAATTAAAACATTCCAAGTTTTAAGCTCAGAAAGGAAAGTGTATCTTTTAAATAAGAAAACTTTTCCTCATAACGAGAAATTCATCTTTCTCGGTCATGAGCTTTCGTTAAAACATTCAAAAGTTTTTCAAGCTCATGAAAACGACTTCTAAGTAAATGTCAGCTTAGAACTCGTTCTTTAATTGAAAGGAAAGTTTATCGCCGATGATAAACTTATCCTTTCAACAAGAAATTATTTTTTCTCGGGCATGAGGTAATATTAGAAACACTCGAAGTTTTTAAGCTCATGCACAATGACTTACAGTTAAATATCAGACTGTAACTCAGACTTCATATTTAGGAAAGCTTATCTTTAAAGATAAATTATCCTAGTAACGGGAAATTCCTTTTTCTCGGTCATGAGATTGTATTAAAACATTCCAAGTTTTAAGCTCATAAAGGAAAGTGAATCTTTTAAATAAGAGAACTTTTCCTCAAAACGAGAAATTCATATTTCTCGGTCATGAGCTTTACGTTAAAAAATTCAAAGTTTATCAAGATCATGAAAACGACTTCTAAGTAAATGTCAACTTAGGACTCATTCTTCAGTTAAAAGGAAAGTTTATCACCGATGATAAACTTATCCTCACAACGGGAAGTTTATAACTTCTCGGACTTGAGCTCGTTTTGTAAGATATTCAACATCTTAAGCTCAAGTAATTGGTTTTCAAAACAGTGAACACAATTTTTCGAGACATTCTCAAAAGGTTTTTCTAAATCTTTCAAAATTGTGTGTTCAAAAATGTTTTGATAAAAAGAGTATGTCTTCTGGAATCGATAATATTTACGATACTAGAAATGCCATTCAATAATGACACGGGGTTGTAAATAAATTTCGAGCAGAAGTTCAAATGTCTTTTAAAACATGCTCAATTAAGGTTTGCTATTATTTTAGATAGTAACCCGCTTTTCATATTAAAGTCATGCATTTCATCGGAAAGCTTTGACTCAACAACAAGAATTAATTTTCTCGGGCATGGTTTACTTTATAACCATGTAAGGGATTGTGTTTACGTAATAACATAATCTAACACGAATTTATGTACGTGTCAGTGCATTTATTTGTTAAAACAAGAGAAATCTTGTTTTTATGAAGTTATCATCTCCACCAACCGTAGCAATTTACAATTGATATCTACATACTCGACGATGCGACTACTCAAACGGCGACTACAACTCTTTCAATAGAACACGGGTCAACAATTGAGGGGGAGCAATTGTCCAGCATTCAGAATCTTTGACGCCGAAAGTGCCAAGTTCACATGTTGGTGTCAAGACAACGATATCAATCGTACACATGGAGTCAAGAGATAACTTCAGACGTGACGAGGTGACCAACATTCGTGAACAAGAACCATGTGATTCTTTCATATGATGTTCTCCATCATTTAGGTCCAACCTCGTAAATCGCTAATCTTGTGAATACATTATCATATATGATCTTTGCACGTGATAAATACCTTACACTTGTGTTTAAAAGGTATTTAATTTATGTTTCAAGTACACCCTCATTAATTTGAGGGGGAGCTTGTGTAATTCATGAAGATATTGGATTTGCATCTTTCTTCCCAAATTTTCTTAAAATGCTATTAAATCAATTGATATTAAAAACATCGATTGGGTTAATATTTTTAATATGGGGGAGAAAATGTGATTTAATATGCGAAATGATTAATCATAAATGGTTTGACTTAATGAGATAACTCAGAGTTACCCGACATGTGCGAAACGTTTTCGGATATCGTGGCATATGTTAAGGGGAGAAAAATGGATTTGCATTTCAAAATGGATTTCATGGTGACACACACTTACCCAAAACATCTCTATTCACGACGGAGAAGATTGTGGTGACATAAGGATGGTAGGATAGGTTAAAGTCCAATGATTCCTCTAAAACCGGAGGAATCTTCCCAAGGACATTCCATAGCTAGAAATAGTAGTCCTTAGGAAAGATGGAGCAAGATGGTGAACGTAGCTGAATGCCGACCAAGTACTTAAGTTAGCACTGGAACAATCACAACAAGGTGCTAGTGATGACGTATTGGTAAGCATTGAAGGGATTAAAGAATGAAAATGAATTGTAAAGATAAAGGGTGTAAAGAAAGAAGCCCTCCTTACAACTTAGGCAGAAACCGGGTCAATACATATGCAATTGAGATCATTTTTAATGATGATTGATATTGAAGACAGACATCATGGACCCAGTGATGCAATGCACAACCTATCCCAGCTAACTCAGATATCTCTCAAAAGATATATGTTTTAATCACACGGAGACAACGCATTATCTATTGATTTATTCACTCCGAATAAATTGGTATTGAAATGGTGGCACTCCTCTCCAGCCTCCGATCACTAAAATCGAAAATGAACGATTGAGTCTAGAGCCATTTGAGATCATCAAATATCTCATTAGGACACACTTTCATATTTCCTTGCTTCTTCACACACTGTGAAAAGTAAGAAAGATCTTAAAAGTCCTACGCAAAATCTTCATGATCTTGCCTGAACATCCGAGTAATACGAAAGTATTTACAATGAAGATGGAAATCCTTCTTGAGCGAATATCAAAAAGCTCATGGTAGGTGACATGTGCGATTCTTTATGAATCAAACTTGTGATAACTGGAAAGCAACAGTGGTTTAATTCTTAAATGAATTTTAACACGTTCCAGGCCTCTACGCAATATCTTAGCGATCTTGCCAGAACACTCAGAGTGATACCTTAGTGTTCACAGTGATGAGTGGAAATCCTTCTAGTGTTAACCTCAAACAGCACTTGGTAGGTAACTTGCAAGATTCTATACGAATCAAGCTCGTGACAACTGGAAAGCAACGATGGTGCGGTTCTTAATTAAATTTCACTTGTTCCAGGAACATGAATTGACAGCTTCAAATCATGCGGATATTATTATTCAAATGATTCACTCTTTATGTTCGTAGTCAGCTTTGGACAGTCGAATAAAGAGAACGGGTTTACCCGCGAAATCTTGTCAATGAGATCTTTAATTAGAGCTACCTGTCACAAGTACGATATTTCATATCGTCCAACGGTCTTCAACGACCGGCGGTAAAATGCTATCGAATTAGAATGAAATGTTCAAGGACATTTCATCCGTGTATATGTTTTGTTGCTAACTGTCTTATGCAGCGTAACAAGAAGGTGGCATTGCGGTGTTCAATCCAGAAGAAGTCGTCAACACATGCTTATGCTTTCTGCACTTAATACATCAACAAATTCAAGAAAGTCTAAAAGTCAAGTCTTCCGCTGTATCAAACTCTGAAGCTTTCAAGAATTTATAAAAGTATAAGTATGTGGATCATGAAGTCACGAAGAGGCAAATATCACAAGTGATGAATGCACAAGGTCAAGGCAAGAGAACATGCTCAAGACTAAAGTCAAAGATCTCATCAGCATATTCACAAGAACAAGATTGAAGACTCAAGCATAGTATGCTAGGTTTAAGATTTTGTAAAATGGTGTGACCTCCCTTTGGGGGAGATTGTTGGAAATACGTTTTTCCAAGGAAAGTCTCGGTCACATCATTGTTAGCATAGATTACGAGCTATAGACTATTTAGGACATTGTAACTTGGAGTGACCTCCCTTTGGGGGAGATTGTTGGAAATACGTTTTTACGTATTTAGAAAGGATCGGTCACTCCAATGATATTGGGCTCGTGATCCAATATAGTCCATATAGCCCACATGTAGGGTGGTCTACATAAACCCCCTCCTAGCATGTTAGGAGGGGTTGGTCACTTTGTGTTTACACACATTTCATTCATCAACCATTTTCTTTTATTCTCTCTCTCTCTCTCTACCTTTCTCTCTCTAGTTCTTCCATTTCTCCATCCATCTCAATAGATAATTCATACATGCTTAATCCTTAGAAAACGTAGACCTACAATGTGGTCTAGGTGGGTGGTGGAAGGTGGTGGAAGCCATGGTTGAGAGAGAGAAGAGAGGTTGTGTGTGAAAGTTAAGAAAATGTATTAAACAAGAAATGAAACACAAGTAACACCCCTCCTTAGAAGCCTTGGAGGGGTATATATAGTCACACAACGCACCTAAACTATACATGGTTTCCTAGTCTAGTCTAAGTGTGTGTGACTATGATAACTAATGGGAATTCTTAAATGTCGTCACATAAAGTGAATTTCCAACAATCTTCCCCCATGGGACGACGTGTAGGATTCCTTACAATACTTTTCCTAACAAGTACATAATGATTAAGAACAAAAGCTTTCATGAAGCGTCCAATGTTGATGATGTCTTCACTTCAAAACGACTCATCTTTAAAGTAACTTGTAGTAGAAATACTGTAACGGCACGAGCTAAGTAATCCATATACTTCTGGTTAAGGAGAAGCTTCTGAATTAACTTCCCCCTAATTCATGCCATATAAAATTGATGTAGAAGCTTTTAAATAGCTTCCCCCTAAACCGACAACCCTCGTAAGCAACTTCAAAGCTTTCAATAAAGCTTAGAATGATTAAGCGCACAACGGAATTTATAAAGAAAACCCCATCATATAACATGATAATGTTGCTATGAGGGATTGAAAGTTTGGGGCACACCAAGTAGATCAACAACTTCTCTTCTCACGCTTGAATAATTCTTCTGAATTTTTCTTCCCCTGAGAGTTCAAGTTAGGCATACTAGAAAGAATCAAGACATTTCTTCCCCCACATAGTTGAAGAAATTAAATCAATCCCAAGTATGAAGCTCAGATACTGAAGTAGACACTTTATCCCATTCATGAAGTTGACATCGTAACACCAGAGTCAATTAAGTCTCGGAAATGCACATATCTTCTTCCAGAGATACACCAGAGTCAATTAAATCCAGGAAGTGCATATCTCTTCATATAGGATAATGATGATGAATAATTGCAACATCAAAACAATTAAACATCGAATCAGTAGTGTACCATTTAGAGATTGATAATGCCACGAGTTAAAACACTGATTTTCTCTGCGGTTAGGATAAATGTCATCCCGGAATGTGTTCAAATCAAAAGAAGGTATGAAGTTCATCACGTGTACTCGTTGTGCGTTCAATGTGTCTTCTTCTTCCCCCTTGATGGTTTCGAAACTCGAAACCATCAATAAATCGTACGCACATGTACGTGAAATCTCGTGAGAATAATAAATAAGTTGAATTATATATTTTGTGAGAATCAGCTGTTGATCGAAAATCTCTACTCATAAACTCTCCATGGCCATCTTTACCAACCTACGTGAAAGCAATTTGAAGTGACCACTGATAGAATAAACCAGATATATCAAACATGAAACAGTATAAAAATCCTTCGATCTTGTGACTTAAGCTTGCACAATTGTTGAATGAGGAACGGTGGATAAATCTCTAAGTACCCAATGCATCACTAAAGAAGTCTTTAAGCACAACACCTCTTGAAATTATCCACGTCGACTAAGCGCGTGACACTGAGTACAACAATGTAACCCCTTTAAGTGATAGTTATCCGAGTCATCAACCAACCACCCCGAACCCGGAAACTAGATAAACAAGTCGTCATTCTAAGATTAAGCACGAGCAAGTTATCTTCCAAAGATAAAATAAGTGCACGCCTTCGAAAAATCCGTCTTCAACTTCACATAATTAATACCCGGTCAAACAAATCCGTAGCCACGAAAAATATAGCCATTTTTTTTCTTGGTCTCGTCAAAATAATTCTTGTTACTTGGTAACGTCTTTTTTGTCGCGTCACCTCTTTTTGTCTCGTCACTTTTAAAATCGTTAATCAAAATATTTAACATTTATCACATAAAATGATAAATAATATTTAGATGTAACAATTTTATCAAAATTTGTACCATTAGTTGCAATACACAAACTAATACTAATCTAGTCCAAACAACTTTCAATATCCGGATATATAAAATTTGTCCCATTGCCAACTAAAGCAGAATAACCGATCCACATTTGTCTTTGGTTCATAGCAAAATACTGCACCAATCAATATTGGCCCATATTAACATGTTTAGTACCCGGTCCAATGAAAGACGAATGTGATATATAATCACAACTCCTTATCATTTTCAACCCTAATCTCATCTTATCATAATACACTCGTAGCAACACTTAAACCAACACCTCGTAACATCCGTCCTCTTTTTTTTTCTCCCATCAACAGTCCCAAACTCCACAAATCATCATGTGTCTTACAAACAAACACACAGCCATCCCAAAAACACTACTCGTATCATCTAATTTCAATATCATAAATGACCATGTCATGCTGATTAAATACGACACACCCCATCTATCTAAGATCTCTAACATACAAAAAAATTACGCACATCATATCCACCGATTCAAACACTTCAACCACAAGAAGAAACGAATCATACATCTTATCAAAATTCCCAATTGATATATTGATTACAAGTGCGTCTTCAAGATCTTTGTAATATAAGGTCTCGGGTAAGATATGATTTCGTGACTGCATGTTGGTTTTTTGTGTTGTCAACGAGACTGGGAATAATAATAACATAGTTGTTATTAGTTATTCTTAATACTGAAAAATTAAGTACAGATCTGTGATGATGATTTAATTTTCGTGAATAGTTAGATCTTTGTGATCTTGAAGATTCTAAGTCACGGAAAATTAAGAGTCTGAGATTATATTTTATGATTTTTCTGTTGGAATCTGATTAAAGATGTGTCTGTAGATGGGATTAGGTGACGAAGGGAATTAGGTTAGATTGTGGATTTGTTGTGGAGTTATAATGGAAATGAGTGTGTTGGTTCTGGTCTCGGGCAAATTTTAAACTACATGGTCTTCGAATGATTTGTAAAACTGGTAACAATCTTTTCTTAAAAAAAATGTCATTGTAGTCTAACTTTTTTTTAAACCCATCGCAGTCTTAAAACAATATGGTCAACGTAACATGATGTCCCATCGCGATGGTACCCATCACAATGGTAGCCATAGCAATGGTAGCCATCACAATACACCCATCGCACTCAATGTGATTGTTGCCATCGTAATGATGACCAGCAGAAAATCTTATCCAAAAGTACTTTTTCTGTAAATTCAGGATCATGTTTTTCTGAATCTGACTTTCTGGGCAAAACTGGGCTCATCTTCATCTTCATGAGCATGAAAATTTCCAGAAAAAAATTCCTAGAAAATGATAATAACAGAAAATCCAGTCACAAAATCAATAGCAGATTTAAAAAATATGGCAGGTTTGACTTTTGACCAGTTACAAAATATGGTAGGTGAGACAAAAATGTAACTGTTTTGATGGACAGATATAAAAATATCATACCAAAAATAAGTGAGAGAGATATGGATATGAGACAAGATTTGAGACCAAAGACATTGAAAGACATCGTGACAAAAAATTGTGACAGTTTAAGACCAAAAAAATATTTGACCACCAAATTGAAAACAAAAATATGATCCAAGGATTGAACCGAGGCTCTGATGCCAATTATGGATTTGCTTTTTAGTAATCCGGTGGTCTAATATGGTGGTAGATGGTTGTGGAAGCCATGGTTGAGTTGAGAGAGAAGGTTGTGTGTGAAAATATAAGAGAAGTGTATTAAAAGTGAAGAAGAAACACAAATGAAACACAAGCAACACCCTTCCTTGGAAGCCTTGGAGGGGTATATATAGTCACACAACGCACCTAAACTATACATGGTTTCCTAGTCTAGTCTAAGCGTGTGTGACTATGATAACTAATGGGAATTCTTAACTGTCGTCACATAAAGTAAAATTCCAACAAAGTTGACTTTTAATTAAGTGCTTATTTGCTTATTCCAGCTTATTGAGTGGTCTTATTTGGAAAATTTTTGTTGATTAAGCTTAGTTAAGTCATTTAAAAGCTTTTGAAACTTGAATCAGCTCTTGGGGTGGCCTAGAACTCGAAAACGACTATTTTGTCGTTTTGTGAAGATAGCTTTTTGCTTTTTCAGGCTTATTCCTTGTGCTTATTTCAAATGTCTTTTTACAGAACTCTTAGCTAACTCAAAAGAAGCTTGTGTGTCTAATTTGAGCTTATGGCATCAGCTTATAGCTTAATGGGCCAAAAGCCCATTAAGAATAAGCTGCTTTGAAATAAGCTAGCTTAAACTCATTTTCAGCTTTTGGGCCTTCAGAGTTTTGTCTTTAAAATCAAATTTTGAGTCAGATAGGAGTTTTGGGGCTTATTTGGACAACATTTTTCTTATTGGGCCTTAATAAGCCCATTAAGCTAACTGTTTGGACTTTTGGCCCATTCTAGGGCTATTAGGGGTATTTAGGTAATTTCAACTTCATTTCTGAGTTTATTAGATTAAAATAAGCTAGTTTGCAACTTTTTAGAATTTTTTATAAATTTTGGATTTTTAATATTATTTTATTATTATTTTATTATTTAAAATTAAAATTTAGGTTTTTCAAGTTTTTATATTTTTCTTATGTTAAATTCATTAATTTAGGAATTTTAAAATTTTTAGAATATTTTTATTGTCCTTAGATTAATTTTTATAATTATTTTAAGTTTAAATAGTTTATAATTGTTTTTAATTGTTTTTAAATAGTTTTTATTAATTTTAAAATTTTCAAAAATAGTTTTAAATTAAGTTAGGTCATTTTAGAGGTTTACAATTGAAAAATCTCATTTTGGGCTTTTTGTTAATACTTACCCTGATTACGCTTTGTTTTCCTAAACAAGGTTGTAAAATACTTCAACTATCATTTTGGCGCCGCTGCCGGGGAGGCGTGTTGTGTTTTGATTTGGAAATTGTTGTTTTTATATATAGCCATAATATCTATTTGTATTAGTAGCACTCTACTAATACGTATTATCGGTTTTTTGTTTTTTGTGTGAATATTATTAATATATTGTATACGTAGAACAATAAATTCACAAGTACTCCAAAAGTGTGAAAACACAACCTTAACTTGGGAGGTTATTACCCAATCATTGTATTCGAATCTCAAACAAGAAAGAAAAGGGAAAAATAGATAAATACTTTCGTGAAGCTCGATTTTGAAAAATACAAACTATAAGGTGGGTATAAGGCGGGTATTATAAAATATACCCTAAGGAAAAAGGTTCTTAAGTGCTTCGCGCCGCCTTGTTTCCTCGTTTACTTGTGAGTATTTTGAGATTGAAAGCTAATCGAGGGTTTTGCTGCCCAAAGTATTACTAAGTATCATATATACTTTCTTGGTTTCATTTGATTAAACCCTCTTGAACGTTTTGGTGTTCCACCAATGTTCTAAAGTCATCGAAGGCGTTCACTTCATGTGATCGTTTTCATTCCTTGAGGCTTCTTTAATCAAGAGATTTGATTAAGGAGGAGATTTGTAGATTTTGGTCTACTTAATACAATCACAAAAATCCAAAAAAAGTAAAAACAATCAAAAACCACAAAAATTAGAAAAATACAAAACACCAAAAAGAATCTTCTTTGCTCATCCCCTCGTTGTACGTGACGTTTATGCAAACCCGCAACCAAGCAAGACGTGCACGTAAACGTAGAAACCGAAAGGAGTCAACACCTACTCCTAATCTTTCTAGTGAGGAATCTCCTATTGACGAACCTATCGTAAGAGAGGAACCAACCATGGAGAATCGTACTATGATGGAGTTACTTCAAGCACCCACCGAGGGTTATGGAGAGGCTATTGTAATTCCCGCTATCCTTGCGGAGAATTTTGAAGTGAAAACGGGTTTGTTGTTGATGATCCAAAACAACAAATTACGTGGTGATGAAAAGGACAACCCGCACAACCATATCCGCCAATTCAATCGTCTTGCCGCCAGTTGCAAATTTAAGGATGTTGCTAATGACTCGATTAAGATGATGCTTTTTCCGTATTCCTTAGCGGGGCCCGCTAAAATTTGGTTAGAGAAAGAGCCACCCAATTCTATATTGACTTGGAAGGATCTCGTTTCAAAATTTGTGAACCAATTTTTTTGCCCTCTAAGACTACGCATTTGAAAAACGAGATTTTAAAATTTTCACAAGAATTTAATGAGAGTTTTTCAACGGCTTGGAATAGGTTTAAGGAAATGTTACATGAGTGTCCTCATCACGGTTTTTCCGACTTGCATCAAATTGACACGTTTTACAATGGACTTAATGATCATGAAAGGGATTATCTTAATGCCGCCGCGGGTGGTAATTTTTTGTGTAAAACGGTTGAGGAAGCTTTGGTGATAATTGAGAATAGATCTAAGGTGTATAGTCCTCGTAGCACGTCGAGTGTTCGTAAGGCTTCGTCTTCAGCTTCACCTTCTTTGTCTAATACCATCGATGCTTGCTAAATTGAGGCGAACATGGAAAACAAAATCTTTGATAAGCTTAAAGGACTTTTAATTGAATTCAAAGTTGGAGAACAAAGTGCTCCCGCTACGGCTAAAGCGGTTGAGGCTTCATGTATGTATTGTGGTGGAGGTCATGATTTCTCTGAGTGCATTACCAACGGTGGTAACACTTCGAGTGCCTACACGGCCACGGGAACTTACAACCAAAACGGTCAAGTTACCAGCTCTAATCAATTGACTCCACCGGGTTTTGCTCAAAATCAAAATGCTAACAACAACTATCGAAACAATCAAGTTGGTTTCAAAAACAATTACAAAGGAAACTATGGGAATCAAGGGGCTAATAATCAAGTTTCAAACAAAAATCAAAGTGATTTTCAAAACAACAACAAGGGTTTGCAAACTTTGAAAGATTTTCTAAATGAATTTGTTGAATACGCTAATGGAAACGATGCTAGGTTTGACAACATTCAAAGAGAAATCATTAGCCTAAGATCCGAGTTTAAGAACGACTTGAAGAGAGAGTTGAAAAATGAGTTAGCAAATGAGCTTAAAATTCATACAAACAAAATGGAAGGAAATGTAACTAGGTTACAACAAAACCAACAAAAAGTGGAACAATGGCAACATGAATTTAAGCAAGAAATGATTAAGGCCGAGAAGAGGCAATCCATGTTTGAGGACAAAATTTCATCTATGTGTGACAATCCGTCAATTTATGGTAATATTTTATTCTTAAATATTATTTAAAAACATTATTTTAATGTTATATTATGAACTCACTTATTTCTGGGAAGAAATTTGGATTTACGTCTTGAAGTAGCATCGACTACGTCTAAACCGGAGGATTCTACGTTACGTGCTTACGTTTACATACACCGTTTTGGTGACAGTCCGACATTTCAGGAAATAAATTTATCCGTGAATATTATTTTGGGATTTTAATTTTGAGTTGGTTCATAAACTCACAAATTTACGTGAAGAGATTAGGACTTACGATTTTAATTTAACGTCCTTTACGACTAAACCGGAAACCTTAGGATTACGTATTTATGTTTTCGAACTCCGTTTTCGATGAGACAATTTTTATTATATTCGTTTTGTTCCATTGATTCGTAATTTATAAAAACATTTTTCGTAAAACGACCCGAGGGAACGCAAATCGAGGAAACTAGAATCGAAAAATACCCGTAAATTAGTGGGATGGGACAAAACAAGTTTATCCCACCCCACTCAAAAGAGATGGCCAAAAGAGGACACCACATCATAAGATATGGCACCCTTTTAGCTAGAAAGCTAACACATGTTAGCATAAGCTTAACATGTAAGCTAACTTAGCACAAAACCACCAAAACCACTTCATTCATACCATTTACACTTAGCAACTCATGCAAACCACTCACCAAACTCTCTCATCTCTCTAAAATTCGTCCAACCATCATCAAAAACAACCCTCATTTGATCTATGTTAGCCATAAAATCATGTGTTACTCATACACATGATGATGCTACTTTGAAGCTTTGAAGATTGGAGGTGATTAACATCCAAGGAGAAGATTTGTTGGTGTCATAGGGCTGATTTTCCATGAGAAGTTTATAAAGGTTGGTAGACTTGAAGATGATATTGGTTTATCACAAGTTTTGCCATCAAAATCCAAGCCTTGTTCATCAAAGACTCATCTTTTCATCACTAATGGTGGTATAGAGATTATTCTTCCTATCCTCTTGTTATTTTGATTATGTAATCTTGTATTTTCTTTATTTATGTATATGTATATGATGATGAATGATGATTAAAAATATTATGTGGGGATTTGGTGTTGATAGATTTGATAAACATGGGTAAAAATATGGAAAACCACATGTAAAATGGTTAAAATCTTGCTAAATATGATGGCTGTATAAAAACAGTAAGTAACCAAAGGTTACACTGATAAAATGATAAAGTGGAATCCATTTACAGTAAGTGTTAGATGTCATACACATGTGAGAGTTGGCCATGCAATGGAATCATCAAAATGAGTGAGATATGATCAAAACAAAATGAGTGTACCAATCTGAATAGTCTGTTTTGTAGGGACTGTTAAGGATAGTTAAACATAGAATGAGCAGTAGCTATAACTAACTTATTTTTATCACATAATATGAAGTTTATGCCATCCAAAAATAAGCTTCTATCTCCTTATAGAACTCAAGATATGATAAAAATGGTGAAGATGAAACTAAAAATCAGATTTTAAAGAATTAATGTTTAATAGTATTATATAAGCACTCAAACTAATATAGTATAAAATGTGAATTAAAATACACTAACTTATAAATTTCATTTATATAAATATGTATAAGGTTATATAAATGTACACTTTATAAAAATGGTAGTTGAATAAGATTTATAAGTTATAAGAACTATAAACATGATTTTTACGACTTTTTCGGCTATTACCGTAAAATTAACGTTTTTCGCCAATTAAAACTTAGACGATCAAACCCGTCTAATGTAAAGTTTTTAAAAGTCATATACTGATGTATAAGTACCTAATACAAGTAAAAACCGATAAAACCCGAACTATATGACATACGGACATTAACGAGCTAAGTTAGCATAATTGGACTAATAATTTAACTAAATAAGTTAAACACTTATAAAAATTTCTTATTGGGCTTAACCCATTTGGGCTCAGCATGTAAAGTATAAATATTGATAATACAAGTATAAAATAGATTCATACAAGTTAATGAACTTATAATAGGCTTATTGGACCTAAAACACGTAAATATGTAAAACTAGTAAACTAGTAAAAAGTTACCAATACATAAACACTAAAATGAGTAAATAAGAATATATAAACCCACTTGATCATCATCATATGTACAAAATCATCATATGTATACATAATTGTTATTTTTATAAAGTCATTGGACAAGAGTCTAAGACGAGTATTATTTGTCTAGGTTTCCGTGATTGAAGCACGTACCGTACATCCAAATCGCCGATAACTGCCTTCCCACATCAACGTGAGTTCATAGCCTCGCACTCTTTTAAATGTTTTTATAAAATGTTTTATAAACCTGCGAGGGAGATAACATGTTAGTTTTGATAAAATAGGACACCATTTGTCCCGATTGTTTGTTTATTGATTTGGACCCGAATGATTGTATGACCCGATGAATGATTAAATGACCCGATAGATGAAATGAAATGGATTATTAAAGTTAGGTTATGTCACTAAAAGTCCCATTAGCATGAATTGTAAACTACCGGAATTTGGTAGACGCTTATGCATATAATAGTACTATTTGGGGACGATCACCCCAGTTCGCGCCTTGACGGTTGATCCCCGTCGTGCCACATTGATTGGTAAGCAAATTTATGTATGAGAAGATTTACACAAGCGTGATTATTGTGACGACACGCTAATTTAGATGGGCAAATGAGTTTCAGGCTAGCTACCCGTTGTTTTGTTGTAGTAAGGTAACAATGTCATGCGGCTTATAATAATCCAAAATAACGAAATACTGCTATACGCACTAAATTACGATATATTGCCTGACTAGCAATACGGGGTCTTACTATTGATATTATGTTCGTGTTTTGGTTTTTCATAACCATATTCATATAACGGTTTTTATTTCTATACAACGTTATAAAACGTATTGTATGATGTTTTTACGACATTAGTTCGTATAATGGTTTTGAAGGCGAAAGCCTATATTATGATTCTGATAAGGATTTGTATAAAATGACTTTGGCTATTTTGTGGCCTATTACAAAGATTTGTACAAAATGATTTTCGGTAATAATTTTATATTGATGGAATTTATTAAACTCTATGAATTCACTCGGCGTTATCGCTGACCTTTTCGTTTAACATGTTTTATCTCAGGTACTTGAAGGTAATTCTCGAGAAGACAACAAGAATTCATGGCCCGCACTTAAACAACAATTTCCATTCAAATGCTTTGTAAAAATTGTATGAAATATTATAACTTGGGACCTATGTAACTTTGATATTTATGAATGGAAATGCTTTATTATTAAACGACGTGATTTTTAAGCGTTGTCTATGATGTGAGTAATGTGCTATCCCGTAACACCAACGAGTGTTCGCTGTATTGAATTGTATAAATTTGGGGGTGTTACAGTTTGGTACCAGAGCTCTCGTTATAGAGAACGAAAGATTTTTAAAACCAAGGTTTTGAATAAAATATTTCAAAATCTTTTAACTATAAACATTTTTCTAAAAATGTCTAAAAATCTTTTGACTATAACGGTGCCGAAGAATTCCCGAGTTACCGACAAGGCCAGACTGAGAAGTGTTATTTTAATATATATATATAACTTGAATTATATATATACATATGATGTAATTTGATTACATGATTGTTTGATGATTATTTCTATATTTATACAAGGTATTTATACGACGTAGATTGTCACAAGAAACCCTAACTCTCCTAGCAAATCAACCGAAGCTATTCCCGTAGGAATTCTAGCTATCCTAGATCTAAACCAAATTGTGGATATTTATGATCCCAACAAAATGGTTGATATTCGTAGAAATGTTGATATTAGTTGATTACGATATTGAAGAAGAACTGGCGAGATTAAATTTGATATCGATGTCATGACGATCTTTCCTTATAGAGTGGAGTTTGACAAAACGATACCACCTGGAAAGGTGTCATCTGATTCGTTGTCACCCAATTCTTAAATTTGAAATCGAAAGGGTGAATGTTGCACTTGAGGCTGTCATTGGAACCATTACCCAAAAGCCTCACGCCACTAGTACCTTTCCGAGAAGTCTAATTGAATGATCGAGTCATTTCATACTAGCGACTCATTTGGTAACTATTGTTGTAAGAGCTATAGGATTGGAAATTAAGTGTTGTTCATATTGAACTTTTATTGCCCTATTAAAGCCTAAGAATAAGATTGAAAGTATTAGAAAATGGGGTAGGATATCGAATTAAGTATAAGTTGATTGAAACTTGAATAAAGTAAAATCTAACTTTTATGGAATATGAGTTGATAAGAGGAAGTCGATAAGTTATGTGATTGAATTATAAGGTTTTAAATGATTGTTAGATCGTGTTAAGGATTGTTCCTAGGCCATTGTCCACTAATGAGGATGACCAGTGTCCAAGAAATAAATTGAAGAAATCTTCTTCTTAATTGGGACCGATGGATCTCTCGGGATAGATGGAACACCTAATGACTCTTGTAGATTAGTATTCATTGTAGTATCTTTTAAAAATCCCTAACTTAACTGAGACATCAGTTGGTAGGATGAGTTCTTGGAATTGTATGACATAATGACACACAATGTGTTACAGTACAATTCTGACTTGTTTGTGATTAAAGAAAAGACTACCTTTGATTGCTAAATCCTACATGTATCGATGTTATCTATCTTTTATTGCTTCATCCTAATGATTGAATTAGTGATGCAACCATTGAACAAGTACTCATCTCGATTTGAGTTACGTTGTGGATTATTCTCTTTTTATTCCTGAGTACCATCGAGGTCATGAACCTCATGATTATTTGGCTAAAGCTCATTTCCTATCATATTGTAGTTAGTCCTTGGTGAACAAGCTTTCATCACTCTTTTGCAGATCACTCATTGTTTTTATAAGATAAAACAGTATCCCTTGAGAAAAATTGAATTTTCATCACCATATGGATTATTTAAAGTGAGACTTATAAATAATAGTTATCGAAATGAAGTTGTTTATAAAACACCTTGGAAAACTTAATTGTTTTCGTAACAAAGAAAATCTTTGTAAATTTATTTTTGATTCTTATCTAAGAATTAAGCATGAAAATGTTTTTATTATAAACATGATGATAAAATTTTGACGAACTGAGTATTGTATCGTTAACTTTAAATTCTATATAGTTGCGCGCCTACATACAATTTAGAAGGGACCATGCAAGACTAATTAGTAGTCACCATAAAATTGATTAATAAACACTACATTTTCGTTGAAGTTGTGAAAGATTAGATTTTATGAGATCTGCAAGAAGTGAAAAATAGAGACATATTGATAGGGACACCTACATATGTGCCCGTACTATTTATTCTTCTGAGTCGAATTAACTCATCTATAGATATTGTCTTAATTGACAATTGATATTCCCTTCTTGTCCAATTCTCCCGTGGTGAGATTCTTTGGAAAAGTATCTGATTACCGAGTGTTGATACCCGACTGGATGTATCGACGTTCCTATCATTTCTTTTGATTTGATTTCATTTGAATGCCTAGGTAACGATCTGAGGAGCTTTCGAATGCGTACTCAAATTATGAAAACATGGAATATATTCATATTCATTAAATGTTTTCATATGTATCTGATTTGAAATTCTCTCGCGTAGATTATGCGTTGACCTTACTCTTTTAATGGTAGTTGTGTCTCCATATATCCTTGAATTTGTGAAAGATTATGAATTATTATTAGTCTTTTTGAGAAATTCATATATTATCGACGGCAATGAAACTGGAAAGTTGATAGTGCCAGTAGAATGGATTGATTGATTATGACATAACGACATTGTCTTAATTGATGGGAACTCGAGTAGAATTCCCCTAAATGATAAGATGTTGATTATCAAAAGTGATCTAAATAATTCTTGATGGGTGACCATATCCTGCATTTAGACTTGAAATTATACCGTGAATGGTTATGAACTAGTCATAGATATTATAATCTAGAATGAACTTAAAGTAAATGTAAAAAAAATGTTCATGTTATTTGAGACTTTAGGAGGTATTTGCTGGTGAATTATCTAGACTTTCGCCGTTAAGGCAAGTTGAACATTGGTATTGATTAAATTCCCGGTGCTGCACCTGTGGCTTGTGCACTGTACGTCAGCACCATTTAAATTAAAAGAATTACCCTACAACTGAGGGAGTTGTAGGAAAAGACTTTTATTCTACCAAGCTCGTCATCATGAAGAGCTATGGTGTTATCATTTCTTATGTTTATTAATTACCGTGAACTAAGTAACTTGACGATTAAAATCTATATCCACTACCTAAGATGATAGATTTGTTCGATCATTTACAAGGTTCTAGCGTATATTCGAAAATTTGATTCACGGCATGGTTATCATCAACTTCGCGTCCGCGAAAAGATTATCTATTCCAATTACTACATCCAGAACTTGTGATGAACATTATTAGTTTCACGTGATGTCGTTTGGATGGACTAATACACATGTAGCATCCATAAATTTGGTGAATCTCGTGTGTAGGCTGTAATTTGATAAATCCATGCTTGTGATCATTAAGGACCATATGTTTGTTTGTAAGAATAGGAAGGAGTTAATAATTATTTATAGACTGCCCTGAATTGGCCGAGTAGTGAAAACCTGTACCTTAAATATTTAACATGTGATTAAAGACTAAATTCTTTACATTATTTGACCGTGTGATTAATAAATAATGGAATCTATATTGACTCTTTAAAAAAATTTGAGCCATTTGAGACTTTGGGTTTTACCAAAAAGAAAGTGCAAATATGTTTTGACAAATGTTTTATCAAAAAGAACTTTTAAGGGATTATTCCCTTATACCCAGAACATTTAACTAAACTCCTGTTTAGGGGTAAATATTTGTGTATGCCTCAAGACAACCTAAGAGGGATTGAGGAAACCATGACTTGAAATTTAAAACGACAATTTTTGCTTGTCAAATAAGAAAATTGTGACCAAAGTATAAACAAAGACTTTTCGAACATTTACGAATCTCACTAATTATTTTCAGTAAATCAACAATAATCGTGTTAATTAAATTCAAATTTATTCTTTTGAACATTTTCCTATAACTGGACGAACCGAGAAATTTAAAACTTCTTACGTTTACGTTTAATAAAATTAAATATCTATTATTTAATTACTAGCAATAGTTTTCGACGCTTTAGACGTCGGATTGAGTATAACGGATAAAAATGATAGTTGAGAAGAAACTAAAACTCAGAAAATGTGAAGAAATAATTTTTAAATAAATACGGACATGATAATTATTTCATCAGGGAAGATGAATGTAGATACTGACACATAATATAGAAAGGATAAAGAATCAATTAGGATTGTGTTCCTTAATAATGACGGTGCAAAGTAATTTGCCCGAACATTTAGAAATAATTGATGCCTGTAAGAAGGATAATATAAATAATAAAAGGGGGTTCGCGGCTAATGTGAAGCATTAGAATTGAGAAGCCGATGGCTCTAAATGATTAAAAGGCCACTTGTGATTGTCTAAATATGGAGGATTGTGAGATATAGTTATGTTGGAATCTTGTAAGTATAAGTATTTTATTCATGACATTTATGATTTAATGTATTTTTATCTAAAGAAGTTGTACTAATGGCAAATTATGAAGGCAGACATCGCCTCATACATTAGTAAACGTCTAACTATTGCAAAGGTCATAATCTGAATTTGATTCGATTTGCGTCATCGTCGACAGACTGACCAAATCTGCTAATATCATTCCTGTTAATGATAGATTCTTGATGAAGAAATTGACTCTTTTGTATTTAAAGGAGTTATATAAGCATGGTGTGCCTGTATCGATCATCTCTATCAAGATCCTCGCTTCGCATCGAATTTCTAGAGGTTTGCTCAGAAGTCATTGGGAACGAACCTTGATGAGAGAGTACTGTGTACCACCCCAATCGAAGGGACGAGGTAAAGTAACGATACAAAATACTATAAGTGTTGTTTTATGTTTGAATGATTAACCTTTGGTAATAAACTGTGAAATTGTTTTCCTTTGGAGAGATTATCATTGATAATTATCGTATTAGGATCAAGATCGAATCTTGTGAGGATATATATTAGAGCATCTGTAAGCAGGAGTTGGAATGAAGACACCCGACATACACCCATTGTGAGTTGGACATGTCTTTTAGGTTTAAGGTTTCCTATGATGGCGAACCTAACCTTCCAAAAATACTCGACCCGCGAGACCTGAAATGATTGTTGAAATTAGGATCCGATTATTGACTGCCAGTAGTGGACAGGAGGTTATTGAATATGAAATGTAGATCTTGAAGTGCCAGATGGGTAGCGAAGTTATGCCAAAAATTTTAACCATGTAAAAATGAATTGATGATTTGAAAGATCATGGGATATAAGTCCCCGTTGTATGGGACCATTGAGATGATGTAAAAGATTGGTTTGAAAGGCATATAAGCTGGATCTACCCTAGGACTTCAAGAGCTGCGTGAATTATGTTTCGTATATCGAACTTGATAAAATGTCAATCAAGTGAAAACCTGATTACTTCTTGATAAAGTTTAGATCGGCGAAAAGTTGCATTCATCAAAAACCCGTGAACATCATGGATAGAGAAAGTAAGTCAACATTAAGCCTGATCTTATTCCCGTAGTTATGTTTGATGAAACTCGCATATCGTAATGGATTACGCTTATGAGAAAAGATCGGATGTGGAGGAAATACCCACATGGCTTTAACTCTATAAGAAGCGCGTAGTAATATAAGATGATCTTTGAGGACACAGATCCTGTTTAGGGGTAAATGCTGTGACAATCCGTCAATTTATGGTTTATATTTTATTCTCAAATATTATTTAAAAACATTATTTTAATGTTATATTATGAACTCACTTATTTCTGGGAAGAAATTTGGATTTACGTCTTGAAGTAGCATCGACTACGTCTAAACTGGAGGATTCTACGTTACGTGCTTACGTTTACATACACCGTTTTGGTGACAGTCCGACATTTCAGGAAATAAATTTATCCGTGAATATTATTTTGGGATTTTAATTTTGAGTTGGTTCATAAACTCACAAATTTACGAGAAGAGATTAGGACTTACGATTTTAATTTAACGTCCTTTACGACTAAACCAGAAACCTTAGGATTACGTATTTACGTTTTCGAACTCCGTTTTTGATGAGACAATTTTTATTCGATTCGTTTTGTTCCGTTGATTCGTAATTTATAAAAACGTTTTTCGTAAAACGACCCGAGGGAATGCAAATCGAGGAAACTAGAATCAAAAAATACCCGTAAATTAGTGGGATGGGACAAAACAAGTTTATCCCACCCCACTGAAAAGAGATGGCCAAAAGAGGACACCACATCATAAGATGTGGCACCCTTTTATCTAGAAAGCTAACACATGTTAGCATAAGCTTAACATGTAAGCTAACTTAGCACAAAACCACCAAAACCACTTCATTCATACCATTTACACTTAGCAACTCATGCAAACCACTCACCAAACTCTCTCATCTCTCTAAAATTCGTCCAACTATCATCAAAAATAACCCTCATTTGATCTATGTTAGCCATAAAATCATGTGTTACTCATACACATGATGATGCTACTTTGAAGCTTTGAAGATTGGAGGTGATTCTAACATCCAAGGAGAAGATTTGTTGGTGTCATAGGGCTGATTTTCCATGAGAAGTTTATAAAGGTTGGTAGACTTGAAGATGATATTGGTTTATCACAAGTTTTGCCATCAAAATCCAAGCCTTGCTCATCAAAGACTCATCTTTTCATCACTAATGGTGGTATAGAGATTGTTCGTCCTATCCTCTTGTTATTTTGATTATGTAATCTTGTATTTTCTTTATTTATGTATATGTATGTGATGATGAATGATGATTAAAAATATTATGTGGGGATTTGGTGTTGATAGATTTGATAAACATGGGTAAAAAGATGGAAAACCACATGTAAAATGGTTAAAATCTTGCTAAATATGATGGCTGTATAAAAATAGTAAGTAACCAAAGGTTAAATTGATAAAATGATAAAGTGGAATCCATTTACAGTAAGTGTTAGATGTCATACACATGTGAGAGTTGGCCATGCAATGTAATCATCAAAATGAGTGAGATATGATCAAAACAAAATGAGTGTACCAATCTGAATAGTCTGTTTTGTAGGGACTGTTAAGGATAGTTAAACATAGAATGAGCAGTAGCTATAACTAACTTATTTGTAGCACATAATACGATGTTTATGCCATCCAAAAATGAGTTTCTATCTCCTTATAAAAATGGTGAAGATGAAACTAAAAATCAGATTTTGAAGAATTAATGTTTAATAGTATTATATAAGCACTCAAACTAATATAGTATAAAATGTGAATTAAAACCCACTAACTTATAAATTTCATTTATATAAATATGTATATGGTTAAATAAATGGACACTTTATAAAAATGGTAGTTGAATAAGATTTATAAGTTATAAGAACTATAAACATGATTTTTACGACTTTTTCGGTTATTACCGTAAAATTAACGTTTTTCGCCAATTAAAACTTAGACGATCAAACCTGTCTAATGTAAAGTTTTTAAAAGTCATATACTGATGTATAAGTACCTAATACAAGTAAAAACCGATAAAACCCGAACTATATGACATACGGACATTAACGAGCTAAGTTAGCATAATTGGACTAATAATTTAACTAAATAAGTTAAACACTTATAAAAATTTCTTATTGGGCTTAACCCATTTGGGCTCAACATGTAAAGTATAAGTACTGATAATAAAAGTATAAAATGTATTAATACAAGTTAATGAACTTATAATAGGCTTATTGGACCAAAAACACGTAAATAGGTAAAACTAGTAAACTAGTAAAAAGTTACCAATACATAAACACTAAAATGAGTAAATAAGATTATATAAACCCACTTGATCATCATCATATGTACAAAATCATCATATGTATACATAGTTTTTATTTTTATAAAGTCATTGGACAAGAGTCTAAGACGAGTATTATTTGTCTAGGTTTTCGTGATTGAAGCACGTACCGTACATCCAAATCGCCGATAACCGCCTTCCCACATCAACGTGAGTTCATAGCCTCACACTCTTTTAAATGTTTTTATAAAATGTTTTATAAACCCGCGAGGGAGATAACATGTTAGTTTTGATAAAATAGGACACCATTTGTCCCGATTGTTTGTTTATTGATTTGGACCCGAATGATTGTATGACCCGATGAATGATTAAATGACCCGATAGATGAAATGAAATGGATTATTAAAGTTAGGTTATGTCACTAAAAGTCCCATTAGCATTAATTATGAACTACCGGGATTTGGTAGACGCTTATGCATATAATAGTACTATTTGGGGACGATCACCCCAGTTCGCGCCTTGACGGTTGATCCCCGTCGTGCCACATTGATTGGTAAGCGAGTTTATGTATGAGAAGATTTACACAAGCGTGATTATTGTGACGACACGCTAATTTAGATGGGCAAATGAGTTTCGGGCTAGCTACCCGTTGTTTGTTGTAGTAAGGTAACAAAGTCATGTGGCTTATAATAATCCAAAATAACGAAATACTGCTATACGCACTAAATTACGATATATTGCCTGACTAGCAATACGGGGTCTTACTATTGATATTATGTTCGTGTTTTGGTTTTTCGTAACCATATTCATATAACGGTTTTTATTTCTATACAACGTTATAAAACGTATGGTATGATATTTTTACGACATTAGTTCGTATAATGGTTTTGAAGGCGAAAGACTATATTATGATTTTGATAAGGATTTGTATAAAATGACTTTGGCTATTTTGTGGCCTATTACAAAG
Organism: Glebionis coronaria; assembly: GCA_025667525.1. Lineage (NCBI taxonomy): Eukaryota > Viridiplantae > Streptophyta > Magnoliopsida > Asterales > Asteraceae > Glebionis > Glebionis coronaria. The sequence continues at coordinate 555,825,973 of CM046879.1, forward strand.
ATTTGTACAAAATGATTTTCGGTAATAATTTTATACCGATGTTATATTGATAGAATTTATTAAACTCTATGAATTCACTCGGCGTTATCGCTGACCTTTTTGTTTAACATGTTTTATCTCAGGTACTTGAAGGTAATTCTCGGGAAGACAACAAGATTTCATGGCCCGCACTTAAACAACAATTTCCATTCAAATGCTTTGTAAAAATTGTATGAAATATTATGACTTGGGACCTATGTAACTTTGATATTTATGAATGGAAATGCTTTATTATTAAACGACTCGATTTTTAAGCGTTGTCTATGATGTGAGTAATGTGCTATCCTGTAACACCAACGAGTCTTCCGTTGTATTGAATTGTATAAATTTGGGGGTGTTACACTATGTTTTAGGCTATTATGTGCAAACCGTCTTAGAGTAGTCTTCCTAGTAACACCATATCGAACCCTAAGGGAGAGATGAAAGTGATTAACACACGTAGTGGTAAGACACTCAAGGAACCGACTCCTCAACCAATTGCTCCTAAAGAGGATGCAATTGAGGAAGAACCCAAGGTGGTGGTCAAAAAGGAGCATGTCCCAATCCCACGAAGTACCGCTCATGCCACACCTACGGTTGACCCATTACAACATTTGGAACCCGAGATTCCAAAGGCTATGCCTATGCCTCAACCCACACCACCTTTTCCTTATTCATCGAGACTTAGGAAGGAGAAACGTCAAGAGCGCGATAATTATCAATTTGAGCTTTTTATGAAAATGTTTCGTGATTTGCACTTTAATGTGAGTTTCGCAGATGCTTTGTTCATGATGCCTCGATTTGCCGCTAACTTTAAGAGTATGTTGAACAACAAGGAGAAATTGCAACAATTGTCTAGTTTTTCATCGGTTTATCTTAACCGCATACCTCAAAAAATCGATAATCCTGGTAAATTCTTGATTCCATATGCAATCAAAGATATGGAAGAATGTTATGCCTTGGCCGATCTTGGTGCTATTATTAACTTGATGCCACTTGCAATCTTCAAGTCGCTCAATCTTCCTAATCTAACTCCTTCACTAATGTCTATCGAGTTGGCCGACCATTCCACGATTCCCGCATGTGGATTGGCGGAAGACGTTTTTGGGAAAGTGGGAAAGTTCTATTATCCGTTAGACTTTATCATTGTCGATATTCCCACGGATCCTCAAGTTCCTCTCATTTTAGGTCGTTCGTTTTTAGATACGTCTATGGCTTTAATTGATGTGCATGCTAGAAAGATCACCTTACGTTTCAACGATAAGGAACTTGTTATAAACGCAACTCAAAATTCTCAAATTTCTCATGTTTATTCTGTTGCAACCATAAACCTCGTTGATATGATTGACGTTGTTTGCGAGGAATTTTCACAAGAAGTTTTAGGTTTTGGTGATGATGAAAATAGTGGCAATCCCACTATGTTAGATCCCATCCTTGATAACTCGACACCAACCTTCACTCCATTTGAAGGTGGTGGTTTTACGTTGGCAGAATTCGATGTTCCACGTACTTGTGACGAAGACCTCAACAATGATGAGGACTTATCGATTATCAAGGATTTTCTTAACGATTTCCCATTTCCTCCACCCGAGGAGGTTATGAGTATCGAACCCAAATCTTCGATTGAGGAACCACCTATCCTCGAGTTGAAAGATTTACCTCCTCATCTCGAATATGTCTTTTTGGAGGAGGACGACAAGTTGCCGGTTATTATTTCGAAAGAACTTTCAAATGATGTAAAAACCGCACTTGTCGATGTTTTAAAGGATCACAAAGGGGAAATTGCGTTGAAGTTATCCGACATTAAGGGGATCGATCCCAAATTTTGTACCCATAAAATCTTAATGGAGGAAGATTACAAGCCCGCAATCCAATGTCAAAGGAGTGTAAACCCCAAAATTCACGCCGTCATCAAAAAGGAGGTCCTAAAACTCCTTGACGCAGGAATGATTTACCCTATTTCCGATAGCCCTTGGGTGAGTCCTATTCATTGTGTCCCCCAAAAGGGAGGAATGACCGTTGTGACAAACGATGCCAACGAGTTAATTCCAACTAGACTCGTGACCGGATGGAGAGTGTGCATTGACTATCGTAAGTTGAATGAAGCCACTCGAAAAGACCATTTTCCCTTGCCCTTCATGGACCAAATGTTGGAGCGTCTTGCGGGAAACGATTTCTATTGCTTTCTAGATGGTTTTTCCGGTTACTTCCAAATCCTCATCGATCCACGTGATCAATAAAAAACTACGTTTACGTGTCCATATGGAACGTTTGCCTATCGTAGAATTCCATTCGGACTTTGCAATGCACCGGGAACCTTTCAAAGGTGCATGATGGCTATTTTTCATGATATGATCGAGAAGACGATGGAAGTCTTCATGGATGACTTTTCCGTGTTTGGTAGTTCGTTCACTTCGTGTTTGTATAATCTTGAGAGAATGTTGAAGTGTTGTGAGGAAACCAACCTTGTGCTTAGTTGGGAAAATGTCATTTTATGGTTAAAAGTGAAATCGTCTTAGGGCACAAGGTTTCGAAAGCGGGGATTGAGGTAGATCAAGCTAAGGTAGACGTCATCGCCAAATTACCTCATCCCAAAACCGTTAAGGGAGTTAGGAGTTTCCTAGGCCACGCGGGCTTTTATCGTCGATTCATCAAGGATTTTTCAAAGATCTCTCGACCTATTACACATCTCCTTAAAAGAGATGCACGTTTTGTCTTTGACGAAGATTGTCTTGTTGCTCCCAATTGGAACCTCCCCTTTGAGCTCATGTGTGATGCTAGTGACTACGCTATTGGGGCCGTATTGGGGCAACGTCATGAAAAGCACTTCTTGCCTATTCACTATGCTAGCAAGACGATGACCGAGACTCAACTAAAATACACTACAACGGAGAAGGAATTCCTTGTCGTGGTGTATGCATTTGAGAAATTCCGACCTTATCTCGTCTTGATGAAATGCATAGTGTATACAGATCACTCGGCTATCAAGTATCTTATGGCTAAACAAGATGCTAAGCCAAGATTACTTCGTTGGATTCTCCTCCTTCCTGAATTTGATCACAAAATTGTTGACAAAAAAGGATCCGAGAATCTAGCGGCCGATCATCTTTCTCGTTTGGAACATCCTCACCAAAGTGTTTACGAGCCCAAGGAAATCACCGAAACATTTCCGCTCGAGACACATGGTGTAGTGAACTCTAAGCTTGATACTTACACCCCATGGTTTGCGGACAACGCAAATTACCATGCGGGCAACTTCATCATCAAGGGTATGACGACTCAAGAAAAAAGAAAATTCTTTCGTGACGTCAAGTTCTATTTTTGGAACTACCCTTACTTGTTTCGGACTTGTGCGGATCAAATTATTCGACGTTGTGTCTTTGGTACCGAAGCTTCTAACATCCTTAGAGCTTGTCACGAGGCACCCACGGGTGGTCACCATGATTCTGATCTCACGGCTAAGAAGGTTTTTGATGTCGGTTTCTTTTGGCCTACTATTTACCGAGATGCACATGAGCTTTTGAAGTTGTGTGACTCATGCCAACGACAAGGAAAAGCCTCACAAAAAGATGAAATGCCACAAAATATCATCCAAGTGTGTGAGATCTTTGACGTTTGGGGTATTGACTTTATGGGGCCGTTGCCATAATCTCGTGGTAATAAGTACATCCTTGTCGCTGTTGACTAACTATCTAAATGGGTGGAAGCTAAGTCTTTGCCCACCAATGATGCTCGTGTGGTAGTCAAGTTTTTGAAAAGCTTGTTTTCTATGTTTGGAACCCCTCGTGCGATCATAAGCGATCGTGGAACCCATTTTTGTAACGACCAATTCGAAAGGGTCCTAAGGAAACATGAGGTTACACATCGACTTTCTACGGCTTATCACCCACAAACGAGTGGGCAAGTCGAGGTTTCAAACCGAGCGTTGAAGAGGATCTTCGAGAGATCCGTAGGGGAAAACCGATAATCTTGGTCGGATAAGTTGGACGATGCTTTATGGGCCTTTAGGACCGCTCATAAGACGCCAACTGGGTGCACTCCTTGTAAGCTTGTGTATGGGAAAAATTGTCACTTGCCAATTGAATTGGAACACAAGGCTTATTGGGCCCTAAAGCATTGTAATGATGATATGGAGACCGCGGGAAAACACCGGAAAATGCAATTAAAAGAATTGGATGAATTAAGGGATATTGCTTATGAAAATTCATTGATTTATAAAGAAAGGACTAAAAAGTTGCATGATTCAAAAATTAAAAACCGGGTTTTTAACATTGGGGATCAAGTTTTGCTTTTTAACTCTCGTTTGAAAATCTTTTCCGGTAAGTTGAAATCCCGTTGGTCCGGTCCATTCACCGTGACTCAAATTTTTCCATATGGGACCATCGAGCTAGCTCAAAATGGTGGCCCCTATTTCAAGGTGAATGGACATAGGTTGAAGCACTACTTTGGCGGGGAAGTTATATCCTTGAACTACCTCGACCAAATCACCTTCCCCAATGATAATTATTATTGAGGGGATCGAGTCGAGCTCATGACTCGGTAATCAAAAATGAGGTGCCTCGTGGGGGAGTCCCGTGCTTATCCTATGTACATATTATCGCTTTCTAATGTAGTAACGTGCGGGGATTTGTGCCCTTCCAACCTTCGTTCCATGGTTGTTTGTGAATTATGGATTTTAGATGATCATTATCTTCACGATTGGAGCCTCTCGTGTTCGTTTTATGGGAGCACTCGATTTTTTGCATTGAAGACTTTCTCAATATCCATGATATATCCTTTGATGTTCTAACCTTAGGTTTTTAGCACACTTCATAAACGGCTTTAAATTTAGTGGTTACACCCTTTCCATGCTAGATTATGCATTTGACTACGTCTCTAGTATGGGGGTGTTTGCACCCCTAGACTCGAAACATTGAGGACAATGTTTAACTTTAGTATGGGGGTGAATAGATACTTGCCTTGCCAAACCTTCACGCTTTCCAAAGTTTATCTTTTTGTTTATCGTTTTGTTGTAAAATAAGGCTAAAAATGGCCAAATTTTAAAAAATTTCTCATGTTTTATAAGTTTTTGAAGACACGAATGTAGATTTCCCGATGGAGAGAATAAGAGTAGTTTTTGACTCGACCGTGCGTGTTGAGAACTTAGCTTTGATTCCTTAACTTCACATTAGGCTAAGTCTCTTAAATGAGGACGAGAAATGATAGAGTTAATTATAATTTACAATGCTAAACGTAGAGTACTCGTATTCTTTCAAAAACTCATGTGTTCTCGTTGTTTGCTTATTCTCCCTTCACTTGTAAAAATTTTTTTTGCTGAATAAGTATTGACTTAGCGGTTTAGTCTTGATTGTTGTTTTCTAGTCTTTTCTAGTAGCTTCCTTGTAATTAAATTGGGAAGACACTAAGGTATCGCCAGCGTCACAGTTTTGAAGTACTGGCAACCCGAATAATCGAAAGCTTCACCCCATAATAAGATTTCAAGTGCTCACCTAAATCAAGAAAACAATTTGAAGCTCACAAGGCCGAAAAATCTATGCAAAATTGAAAGTGAATCAAGCCTTAATCTTTGAAGCTTTAAAGATCCAAAATTCGCCATAGCGTGAGGATATACGTCTTTGGCTAATAAAACCACCGATGAGGTGGATAATAAAAGGCAAGGCAAGACCGAAGTCATAATAAAAGCTTCATGGTGAAGTTGAATAAAAGATGGAGGTAAACCTATGATAATAAGGCCCTTCCGTTAGGGGGCGTATAAAAGTCTTGGTAATAAGTCTCATGTTTAAAACCGTTATAAAACCGTGTTTATCGATCCTTCTTGTTGACTTAATTTTTTGACATTGTTGTCTGTTAGGAGGGGTTATTAATTCGATGGTCTTGGTTACACCGTTAGGGCTCTATTTTTAGACCTAAATCTCAATTATCGCATAAGTCAAACAATGTATCCTCGTGAAACATTCAAGACAAAATAAAATATAAGAGATACAACTTAGGAAAATGGGAGGATAAGTACGTGATTAGGGCATATGAGTAGTGTTAGCATTACTAACTTATAATGACAATGATCTCGTTGCACCCTTGGCATGGAATTGGGGTGAAAATCGAGGACGATGAAATTATTTCTAACGAAGCATTCACGTGTTCTTATTCTATGAACCTAAACATCCCATTTTGCGATGAAAATCATACATTATGTCTAAAACGCAAGTAGTAGCAATAGTAGTAGTGTAGCTAGATTATCGTTCAATAAAAGTGAATAAAAATGAATTTTGGAGATGCTATGATACTTTATTCTAGCATTGCGTGAGGGCACGACAATGGTTTAGTATGGGGGAGTGATGAGACTGCTTTTATACATAGTCTCATCGTCCAAAAATGGCTTTAAATGCATAAAATATCATGAAATTGGCCAAATATATGCTTGTGTTTGTTGCTTGTGTATTTTAGGTACGGATATTGAGAATATGACAAAAGATCACAAGAATCATGCAAAAACGAACACGGGAAACGAAGCCACACAATGAACCAAGCCCTAATGAAGATTTTCCAAGACAAACCCTTGAAGATTTAAAGATTATGCAAGAAGGTTCCTCCAATATTTAATAATTGACACTTTATACCCTTGTATCTTCATAATTACAAGATTGGTCCCTAAAGTTTGTCAATATTGCAAAAAGGGCCCTCCACTTTGAAGAATTGGCAATTTTAGTCCCTCAACAAAGCTAAATTGTCAACCATTATCCTCCTCAAAGTCAAACATACCATGAATCACTTCAAGTTACAAGAAATTACAAGTTTGGTCCTTTAAATATGTCAAATTACCAAAAGGACCCTCAACTTTGAAGAAATGGAAAAAATGGTCCCTCATTAATCATGACTTGGCAAATTCAGTCCTCCAAGAAGTCAAAAAAACAAGTCAAGACCATTATCAATGAAGAAAATGCCAAAACAGCCCTTCAAGAATCATAAAATGGCAAGAAATACCCCTGAAAATACTTTGGAAAAGTATTTGGGGCAAAAGTGTGAAAAGTGAAACTTCAAATACAAAGGGAATCGAGTTTTAGCCTGTTTTATACAAAGTGGCAAGAGTTAAAGAAAAAAGGGACTAATTTGGGCAGACAAGGGAAGACACCTTAACTAACCATGGGAGGACATGTGCCCCACTATCAAAAACTAGCCAATGGGAGCTCACCCTGGCTCCACATCACCATCCCACTCACCATCTTAAATAACTAATTATTTAATTAGTTAAATTACGCGCTAAACAACATTTTTAAACGCAAATAAAGATCAAACCAGTGTTCTTCATGTTCATAAGCAGATTTGGGATTTTGCTAATTACTTGATATTATCCCTTAATTCATTCCAGATTTATGATTAAGGTGAAGCTAAACACATCCCACACATAAAACCCTTGGCCACGTCACTCAACAAGTCAAATGAGTTCCCTCCTTCACATGGTTTTGAAGATACTGCCTAAACCTCCGCCACATCCAACATCCAAGATTAAAGCTTGAAACTTAAGCTTATTTTGAGCCTTTGATGCAATTCCAACAACTCTTACATCAACAAACTGCCAAAAATCCATCACATGTTCAAGAATCTTCAAGCTACTCAAGGGGCATTTTTGGGACTTCACCACCAATTAGGGTTACGTTTTTATGCTTTGTAGTAGTCACTTGTAGCCTATATAAAGGCATTTAGGCTTTCATTTACAATTTGCTCTTGAATTTTCCATGTTCACAATTCTGTAAATCATATATTCAAAGTAATGAAATGTGTTTGAATTTGGTGAAGAAAACTCAAGTGCCAATCATTATATCTGCTTATTGTTGTTATTTGTTTACCAATATTCAATCTTAAAACCTGTGTTGTCCCTAATATATGATGATATAGCACACGAACTTATGAAAGAAAGGTCGATATGAGATGAATTATAGAAAGAGAAAATAGTGAGAGAAAGTAGAGAGAAAATGGTTGGAGAAACTTGTGAAATATTAGATTAGGAGAAAAATGAAATGACCAACACCCTTCCTAACATGCTAGGAAGGGTTTATATAGCCTTTGCTTACATGTAGCTTAATGGGCTATATGATCATAGGTCGGGCTTTCCTTTTGGGCTTTGGTTACTTATTAATGAACCTTAGCTTAAAGTTAAGCCCGTAATAACACGACTAATATACTACCTATTACAACGTTCTAAAATACGATACATAATAAACATATGACCGAGCTTTCTTGTTTGGCTCAATATTTTGAGGCTAACAATCTCCCCAAATGAGAGCTCATAAACCTTAGTCATTTAGGAAATTTGTAGAGATTACTAATCTCGCCATAAATGAGTCTTGAACGTGTAATAGTAGTCTTGTTCCTTCATGCTGTGATCTTTGAGCCTTTGTCATTGTCTTTCGACTTTGTCTTTAAGCTTGAGATCTTCAAAACATCCTTGACTTGTCTTTGCCATCTTGCGATCTTGTGTCTTCATCCACATACTCACACTATTAATTGTTGAATATGTCTTTAGGCATGAGTATGTGGTTTCTAAATCATTGACTTTGCTGTGTACACCGTGACGCCACCTTCTCGAGACAAAACATAGACACGGGCTGAATGACTTTGACATTCGTCCTAAATCGGAAGCGTTTTACCTTCGGTCGGTGAAGAACGTTATACGATATTAAATACCGTACCTGTGATTAGGTAGATTCAATTAAGAATCTCCTTGACAGGGTTTCGCGGCTGTACTAGCCGTTCTCTTTACTCGACCGTCTTAAAGCAAGACTGCGAACATAAAGAGTGAATCAATTGGATAGATATCCGTTTGATTAAAGTCGTCAATTCAAATTCCTGGAACAAGTGTGATTCGTAAAGAATCTTACCATTTTTGCTTTCCAGTTGACACAAGTTTGATTCATAAGAATCTCACAAGTCACCTACCGTAACGTTGTTTGATGTTGACGCTAGAAGGATTTCCATTCGTCACTGTGGATATTAATGAATATCACTCTGAATGTTCTGGCAAGACCATAAAGATATTGTGTAGAAACCTGAAACGAGTTTGAATCAATTCAGAATCAAACCACTGTTGCTTTTCAGTTTTGCACATGTGCAATTCATAAAGAATCTTGCATATGACCTACCACAGTGCTGTTTGATGTCAACACTGGAAGGATTTCCACTCATCATTGTGAATACTAAGTAGTATCACTCTGAGTGTTCTAGCAATATCACAAGGATATAGCGTAGGACTCTCTTGATCTTCATCTGTGTGTCCTAACGAGATTTGATTGATCTCTTGGCTCTAGACTCGATTTGTGCACTTTTAGTGGTCGGAGGCTGGAGCATATGCCACCTATTCAATATCAACTATCTCGAAGTGAGAAAGTCAATAGTAGTCATGTTGTTCTCCGTGACAATAAAACAAACTTCTTTTGAGAGAAGCCTGAGTAGCTAGGAAAGGGTTGTGCATACATCACTGGGTCCATGATGAGTTTGTCTTCATGATGAGTTGACCCGGTTTCTGCCTAAGTTGTATGGAGGGCTTCTTTCTTTAGACCCTTTATCCTTACATTTCTTTTTCATTCTTCAACCCCTTCAATGCTTACCAAGACATCATTACTAGCACCTTGTTGTGATTGTTCCAGTGCTAGCATCAGTACTTAGTCGGCATTCTGCTACGTTCACATTCTACTCCATCTTTCCTAAGGACTTCTAATAATCTATTGGATTGTCCCTGGGAAGATCCCTCCGGTTCTGGTTGGATCATAGGACTTAAACCTAACCACCCTTTTGACACCAATAACGTCGTGAATTAAAGATGTTGTGGGTATTTGATCGTAACCATGAAAACCACTTTAAATTCTAACAAAGTGTTTGAAAAACATTTAACACCTTGCTAGTTTTGTCGTTTTAGAAATGCTCCCCCTTCACATGTGCATCGATAATCGAAATTGTTTCGCACATGTAGGTAAGAGTTAAAGTGCTTGAGTCTTATATTAGATCACATTTTAATCACATTTTCTCCCCCTATCTCTAATATATAAAATCTTTTGATATTAGAGATACCAAATTTGATTAAAATATATTTTGAAAAGTAGTCTTGAAATCTCCGGGAGAAGGATGTGTTAATCTTTTGCATGAAGTTAAAATTATCCCCCTCAAAAATTGATCTAATTGAATTGTCATTGTGAGGATATGATCCACATTTCGCTTTTTGAGGATGGGAGTTGTTGAACACACAATTTTTGAAAGATTTTGAATAATCATTGAGAAATTCTTGAAAAAACTGTGTTCAACGCTTTTGGAAAAATCCTATTTCTTTTTGTCGAAGAGGTTTTTCTAAAGCATAAACTTGAGTTCATAGACTTTGAATGTCTTGACGAATCCACTCAAGTGTAAGAATATTTCTCTTCTTTTGTTGAGGGTAAGAGCACGAAATCGTACACTCCCCCGTGAATATAGAACCCGGTTGCAATCTGAAGGTGATTACAAGCCATTGTGTTGAGCTCAAAACGTTGAATGTTTTGTGACTAGCTCAACCCGTGATAGATTGCTCTACCCGTTGTTTGGAAATATTGTCCAAAATAGACAATTTCCTTTATTAAAATAAGAAATGACATGTTTTGAAAAATATTTAAAACTTTCATTCGAGCTTTATGTACACACCCGTGTCGTTATTGAGCGACATTTCTAGGCACGTCCATATTATCGATACTGAAAGACATGTCGAGAAGAATATTTTTGGATTTTGAAAGATTTTTAATTTTGTGTTTTGCTTTTATGTGTTTTATATTTTTGTATTTTGCTTTTTTTCAAAGATATTTACAAGTTGATGTTTGAAAGATAAATCAAGCAGGCACCTTTGCCAGAATCTCCAGGTCTGCTGGAGTCAAACATCTCATACCAATTTGCCTAACAATGTACTCAAACCTATCTTTCGACAGAGCTTTCGTAAACAAGTCAGCTAATTGGTAATCCGTTCCAACAAAGTATAATTCAACGATACCTCTTTCAACTTGTTCCTTTATGAAGTGGTATCGGACATCGATGTGCTTCATGCGGGAATGCTGTACTGGATTGCAGGAGATGGCTATGGCCGACTTTGAGTCACAGTACATAGGTACTTTATCAAAGTGTAAGTCATAATCCGTGAGTTGTGTTCTCATCCATAGAACTTGAGCACAACACGCAGATAGAGACACATACTCCGCTTCTGCTGATGAGAGTGACGTGCAATCCTGCTTCTTGGAAGACCATCCTACAAGCTTATCTTGACCTAGAAATTGTGCACCACCAGAAGTACTTTTTCGTGTATCAAGACACCCTGCATGATCAGAATCTGAATAGGCCGTTAGAAAGAAACCGGTTTCCCTCGGTTACCAGAGTCCCAAATGAATGGTATTCTTGAGGTACGAAAAGATCCGTTTAACCTCCTTGAGGTGCTTTTCAGTGGGTCGTGCTTGATATCGTGCACAATAGCATGTAGCATGATGAATATCAGGTCTGCTTGCTGTCAAGTACATGAGGGAACCAATCATGGAACGATATCTCGTTTGATCGATGGCATTTCCCTCCAAGTCAGCATCTAGCGATGTGGTTGATAATGGTGTCCTAACGGGGTCACATGAAGTCATACCATGATTTTTGATTATCTCATGACAATACTTAGCTTGGTTTATAAAGATACCACTTGGGGATTGGTGAACTTGAATTCCTAGCAAGAATTTTAGTTCGCCCATCATTGACATTTCAAATTTGCTGTGCATTACTTTTTCAAACCATTTTGAAAGTTTTGGGTTTGTAGACCCGAAAATAATGTCATCAACATAAATTTGCACAAGCAAAATGTCATCCCCATATTTATAAGTGAACAGAGTTAGATCAATGGAACCTTTTGAGAAACCTTTGGATACCAGAAATTTTGAGAGCTCGTCGTACCACGCCCTTGGAGCTTGCTTGAGTCCATAAAGTGCTTTGTGGAGACGATACACCTTGTCAGGATAATGAGGATTGACGAATCCTTCCGGCTGCGTGACATAGACTTCTTCCTTCAAAGGACCGTTAAGAAATGCCATCTTTACGTCCATTTGATAGACAGTGAATCCCTTATGTGCAGCATAAGCAAGAAAAATCCTGACTGCTTCCATACGAGCAACTGGTGCAAATGATTCATCAAAATCGATTCCCTCTTTCTGGCCATACCCCTTAGCCACTAGCCTAGCTTTGTTCTTGATGATCGTGTTTTCTTCATCCATCTTGTTTTTCCAGATCCAACGAAGATTTAAAGGAGTCACATCGTATGGTCTGTCAACAAGTTCCCAGACTTTAAGTCTTTCAAATTGTTGAAGTTCATCCGTCATCGATTCAATCCAAGCATGATCAGCCATGGCTTCTTTGATGTTTTTCGGTTCAGCTGTACTCACGGCGAGTGCGAACATACAAACATCGCCATCGGTTGCTAGTTGTCGTCTTGTACGAACAGGCTGTGAAGGGTTTCCAATTACGTGAACCAAAGGATGATCTCGGGTCCAATGATGTGTTGAAGGATGTCGTTGATAGAACGTATGCATATTTGACGAATCAACATGGCGAGTAGAAGACTCTCCAGTTTCATGTACCGGTGTACCGAATGGGTTGTGAAAATCGTCATCGTCAGATAATGCACCGTCTGCTTGATTTGTGTTCTCTGGAGCAATGACAGTAGTTGTGGATGTTTTAGGATCGATTGTTGAAGTGATATTCTGAGGAGGTAAATCTGCAACAACCCGTGTTGAAGTAGATGAAGTTGTATCCTTTTGTTGACGATGAACGGTATCATCATTCTTATCATGAGTGACAGCAGAAGACTTCGATGCAACTTGTTTCTCCCCCGTGAAATATTCATCATACATTGGTCCATATAACATTTCCAACTCTTCAAGTTTCGTGTCCACTGTCATATCTGCTCTAGGAACATGTTCAGGAACCAGCTTTGAAATTGACGGTTCATTGATGTGGTCTTGAGTTCCGAGTTCCGTGCGGTTGTGAACGAAAGTCGTTTGTCGTTGTGAATCGGGACTTAAACTGTTTTGTTCAAATGCCATTTCTTGCAATTCATCAAATCTGATATGAATAGTCTCGACTATCAATTTTGTTCTCTTGTTGTACACTCTGTATCCCTTAGACTGAGTTGCATATCCTACTAAAATGCATGCATCACCTTTCTCTTTCATCTTGTCCAGATTTTCACCATCTCGAATAATGTAACACGTACATCCAAAAACGTGAAGGTGTTTGAGTGAAGGTTTGCGATCATTAATTATGTGATATGGTGTCTTCTCGTGTCATGGGATAATTAAGGAGCGGTTTTGTGTGTAGCATGCGGTTGACACGGCTTCGGCCCAAAAGTATAGTGGAAGTTTTGAAGCGGATAATAATGTTCGAGCAGCCTCAACTAAAGTACGGTTTCGTCTTTCAACAACGCCATTTGGTTCGGGTGTTCGAGCAATAGATGTTTCATGTTCAATTCCCTCGGCTTCAAAATATTTTCACAGTTTTGAATTCAAAAATTTTGTACCTCTGTCAGTACGAACCACTTTAACTTGAGCTTGAAGACCACGTTGTATCACTTTAAGGAAGCTGATGAGAACATCGGGTGTTTCATCCTTGGACCTCAAGAAGTGAGTCCATGTGTACCTTGAGTAGTCATCGACAATTACCATAACGTATTTGTTCCCATTGATACTTTGAACACGCATGGGACCACACAAATCTATATGAAGAAGATCTAACCGTCCTTTAGAGCTTGGTGTAGTCTTTGTCTTGAAACTACTCCGTTTAGCTTTACAAAGCTCACAAGAAGAACAAAGATGATCTTTGATGAATTTCAAGTTAGGAAGGCCTCGCACAATATCTTTCTTGGAAAGCAAGTTGATGGTGTCAAAGTTAAGATGAGATAAACGTTGATGCCATAACCAAGCTTGAGTCGTTGAAGCTTTAGCCATGAAACAGATTGGAGTTGAAGATGTGGAGTCTTGTAGTGAAATAGTGTAGAGATCAGTACCCCGTGTTCCGGTAAGTAAGTCATTCCCATCATAATCACGAACAAAACATGTCTTCTTTCTAAAAGCAACCTCCAAATCCGCATCACAAAATTGACCAACCGAGAAAAGATTGTGATTGAGCCCTTCGACGTAGTAAACCCTTTTGATAGTGATATTCCCCTGAACCAAGTCTCCATATCCTAGGATCGGTGCAAATTGATCATTTCCGAATCGGACCGTACCCAGGAACTTCTCCACGAAGTTAATTAGAAGCTTGAGATTCCCCGTCATGTGCTTCGTGCATCCGGAGTCCAGTATGAAGAGAATTATTTCGATCACCTGCAGAAGAATTAGAACACGATGGAGCAGTTGCTAAATTGGATTCCATGTTAGTTGTGATTTCCGATTCATTAGTTTCCCTAGTTTCATCACTTAGAGGCACACTAACGCTCGTAGTCACATTTTCTGTCCTAACCTTAGGCATCAATTTATATCCTGGAGGACATTGATTAGCAAACCACCATTTCCAAGGCTTGCTAGCAGACTCATATAATTCCCTAATTCTGCTTCTAGGGTTCTTAGTGGTGGAGTCTGATGCAATACTTTTCTTAGGGGGGGTTACACCAGAATGGTTCACTTTGCGTTTGGGTTTTCTAGCACTAATAGGCATCACAGTTTGCTTCTTAGTTCTAGTTTCTACGCCTTTGACATTATTCGAAACACACATAGCATGATTAGCATTAGCACACTTTCCACATTTCACACAAACAAACTTAACTTTCATAGCATTCAAAGTAGAATCATTTAAATCGTCATTACACGCGATTACAGACGTTTTATTCTTAGAAACATTGAAAATCCTAGGGTGGTCTTCTACTTCCTTCATCTTCCCTTGACTTTTGTTTTGCCAGACCTTTTCATTCATGCGAGTGCTCTTAAGCTGGGGCCGACTAACACTAGCAGTGGGGACTACTCCTGTAGTAAAAGACACACGTCTATTAGTGTTTCTAGAAGTCTGAGGTGATTGACTTTCTTTGTTTTGTGTGGGTTTAGTGGCCAATCTATACATCCCTGGTTTAACCACATTTGTGTTCTTAATGCTTTGTGATCGAATATGTGTTTTGGGAGTGTTTTGTGGTAACCTATCCTTCCCATCCGTCTTGTGGGTAAACACAGGTTTTGCAAATGCAGAATTAGAGAAAACAGATGGTTTTCCCAAGATAGAGGGTCTAGTCACTTTTTGAGCATTGGGTTGTCTTACAACAGGTTTCTTAACACTAGGTTCCACAATCTTCCCACCCATCTTAGTAACGAGTTTCTGCAACTCTGCTATCGCTCTGTCCCTGTCTTGTAACTGAGCTTTCAAACCTTTAATTTCCAAATTCTGTTCGTTCATTTCTCGAAACGTTTGGGAAAGTTTTTCTTGCAATTTATTATCATGTGGAAAATTACCAACGTCTTTTTGCAAAGCAAGTTCAAGAGAATTACAATGTTTTTGAAGGAAATCAGTTTTGTGTTGAAGTAACTCAAAAGCCTTTTTATCAACATTTTCTTTATGTTTCGAAAGCTCAAGTTCAAGACGCTCACACTCTTTGATTTTATCAAGATATTTGCATGCAACATCAGAATATTCATCGATATCAGCACAAGATTGAAGAGTAACACACAAAATATCTTTGGAGAGACATTCTTCTAAGAGTAGATCATATTCGTTTGAAAATTCTAATTTGTCATTTTGAAGGTCATCAATTTCTTTTTCAAGAGACTCAACATATTTCAAATCATCAAACATTTCAGACTGAATTAAATTTTCAAACTCAAGAACATGTTCTTTTATTATCTTCGTATTTGGTATTAAAAGTTCTTTCACAAGCACAGTTATGTCGTGAGGAATCTCGGTTTTCCACTTATCCTTTTGACGTTTCTCCCAATCGCTTTCAACAATTGATTGAACATTATTAACGTGGTGTTTAAGAAAACCAAGTGTTTTTCTACTTTTGCTTTTAGAAGCATCTAGAGGCAAATAGTTAATATATTTAAAAACATTAGTTTTCCTCTTAGCGGCAAAAGCCTTTTTCCATTGAATTCTTCTTTGTTTGCATTCTAAAAAGAATTCCTCACGAGACTTCTGTTTTTCTGGAGTGAAAAGACCATAAAGACTGTTTAGATAAGCATAGTTATATGGTTTCACAAAATCTTTATTGACCGGTGATCTACTCTCCTCATCCCAAAGGGACGTCTCTTCACTATCGATGTTAGCTACTGGGCAGTCATTATCAGTCCATTCGGACTCATCAAGATATAAGTGAGGGTTCGCAGCTTGAGCTTGTTCGAGGTACTTGGGGGTGGTAAAGCTAGGTTGACCCTTGAAAAACGACCGAGGTGCTATCATTCTTACGGTTTGAATAGAGTCATGTGTATTATAAACAACTTTTTTTCAAAAAATCGACTTGTTCTTCGAGATCCTTTACTTTTTCAGTATGTTTGGTTTGTCTATTTTTGAAATCTTGTTTTAATGTTTCAACCTCTTGTTTCTTCTCGTCAAGAATTTTAGCAGAATCGGTGGTGTTCATAGAAATCCTCTGTTCAAGTTCATTAACTTTTGTTGTGGCAAGGTACGTTTTTTGACGTTCATCACTTAATAAAACATTAAATTGACGTTTTTCTTTAGTTAACAAAGCAAGAGCTTCATTGTATTTATTTTCAAAATCGTCCTTTTTAACGTTGATGACACGACTTTTGTACCCCTCAAGCTCGTTGGTCTTTTGAAGAAGCTCAGCCTTATAACTATCAATAGTCTCACTAGATTTTATAAGAGCGGCTTTGCATTCTTCAAAGTTTTGAGTGAGCGCTGTGTTTGCCTTCTTTAATTGCTTTTGATTCTTTCTATTTTCATGACATCTTTTTGTAAACTAGCAATTAAATTAGCAAGCGTGACACGCTCCTCGTCATCATACTCATTTGCATGTTGATCATCCTCAAACTCATTATTGCACATGTCTGATGAATCAGGTGTGGTATTGCTATCAACCGTTTCCATCATACACGTGTCAGTAATTGTTGTTGGTAGATCACTATGCTCATGTGTATCACCAAACACATTATATTCAGCATCATCTTGTACCTTATCAATTGGCTCGGTATCAAAGATAGGACCATTGTCATCTTCAGTGATGTTAAGGACCTCATGAATCTTTGCCATGTATGAATAATGTGCCTTGAGTTCTTGGTCGGAGAGTTCATCATCTGTGTCGTCAAGCATTTCTCCTTCCTCAGCTGATAACTTGATTCCAGCTTCCATTTTCTTGCACAGCAGCATCTTTTCCTTATGATAACCATAATCTTTAACCCTCTTTGGCTGCCTGCATTCCCTAGCCAAATGCCCAAAACCTCTACAGTTATAACACTGAATCCCACTATGTTGTACAACTTGAATACCAACAGTTTCCCTATTTCCAACAACAATAGCCACCCTCTGGTTATCATACATAGGTTGTCGATCATACTTTGGAGGACTCTCAGCACGTCTTCGTGTGTCATACCTTGGAGGACTCTGTGCATGGGTGTTCCTCGGGTTTGAAGATGTTCGAAGTTTGTTGTTGGTGGGTTTGTAGATTTTCTTATATTGCTTCATAACAAAAGCCATTTGTTGCTTGAATTCCCTATCCTTTTGAGCTACTTCTTCATCACTGTCTTCTTCGGATGATTGCTCAGGCGTGGGTGATGGTGCTCGTGCAACTTCTTTGCCTCGGGATCGTGTTGAACATGTGACTTGGAGACAATGGATGATCGTGGTGATGATGATTGAGTAGAGTAGGTCTTTGAAGTACGGGAGTGATATTCTGGGTAATGTTGAGTGGTAGACACCAAAGCAAGTGGATTGGAAATCTTTGCAACTCGTTCAGCTCGAAGTTCATTTGCCTCATTTTGAAGTTGTTTCAAGATGTCAAAGAGCTTGTGATATGAAACTTTGTCTAACTTTTGTTGTTGTTTCACCAAGGTGACAAACCGTGTCCACTCTGGTTGAAGTTGCTGTAGAAATTGGACATTGACTTGCATGGTGGAAACTTGCAAGTTGTTTCGGGTCATATCATTCATCATCTTGTAGAATCGGGAGTAATAAGAATCAATTGATTCCCCATCCTTTGATGTAAACTTGCCAAAGTTCCAAAACATCTTAGTTCACATCTTGTTTGTTAAGTGATACACCTTGTTGCAATCTTTCAATGGCCGTCCACATTTCTTGAGCAGTAGGACATGCGTCAACCGTAGAGTAAATTTCATCTCCAATGCCACTGAGAATTAAGTAGATTGCTTCCTTCTCTGCATCAAACCACGCACGGTTCTCTGGGGTGAGGTCGGTCCTCTTTTCATCACGTTCATATGCGGGTTGTGCGTCACTTGTGTCTGTGGCTGGTACTGCAGGAACTTGAATCCTTGAGAGTTTATAGGGTCCTTCCAAGATACATTGCCTTAAAGCATCACCGTTAGGTTTTGTGTCAAGGTAACGTATAAAACGGGATTGCCATTGATCATATCGACCCGACACAAGCATTGGTGGTCTTTCTTTGTTACCTGCCACCATTATGTTGTTGTTCGTCACACGATATTCAGCGGTAGAATCCATCTCAATGTTCTCTGAAATGATGAATCGAATGTGGATCTTAAGTAGTTGTGTTGTGATTGTTTGGTTGTTG
Organism: Glebionis coronaria; assembly: GCA_025667525.1. Classification (NCBI taxonomy): domain Eukaryota; kingdom Viridiplantae; phylum Streptophyta; class Magnoliopsida; order Asterales; family Asteraceae; genus Glebionis; species Glebionis coronaria. The sequence goes on from CM046879.1 coordinate 555,844,706, forward strand.
AAATTCTGAAAATTGCGATTTTTTCTCAGCCCGACAATAAATTCCTCAGTCCGACAAAACGGTAGACCTACAAAATTTGTAATCACCAAATTTTGAAATTGAGCTAGAAATGTCCTAAAACTAGTATGGAAAAATTTTTACTTGTAATCACCAATTTTTTTTTATTTTTTTTTGTGTAAACTACGTTCCGAAACTAGTCTAGATGGTGGCTAAGTCTAAAAAATACTCAAACAAAATTTAGCTAAACATGTCATCGGAATGTCCATCGGAATGTGCCATCGGAATGGCCATCGGAATGTTGGTTGTCGGACGTAGAACGGAACGTCCTTTAGATCGCAATGTACTGTCGAAATGTTCAGATCGGAATGTCCTTTAGATCGCAATGTGTACCTATCGAAATCCCAGATCGCAATGTTTACCTGTCGGAATCCCAGATCGGAATATTCAGATCGGAATGTGGCTGAAACAAATTTGGCAGAGTAACGACTCAAAATTCCTTAAAACCGTCGGAATCCCAGATCGCAATGTACGATCGAAATGTCCAGATCGGAATAAGGTATCGAAATCCTTAGATCGCAAAGTAGAACCTAGCGGTTATTGCGATCTGGCCTCACTTTTGTACTTTCCGATGGTTCAACAAGCTAGAATTTTGGAAAGAAGAAAAACAATAAAGTTTTCAACTTTTGATCCAAAAGACTCGTGTTCTAACCAAAACCAAGATACCCAAATCACTATGGCACGAATAAAGAAGTAATACGACGTGAAGAACACTAAAAAACACAAAAAATCTTGAATTCGTGGAAGAAATAAGGATCAAATCAAATGAAAACTCAAAAACCAATCACAAAACTACCTCATGGCGATTGATACCAATTGTTGTCCCTAATATATGATGATATAGCACACGAATTTATGAAAGAAAGGTAGATATGAGATGAATTCTAGAGAGAGAAAGTAGTGAGAGAAAGTAGAGAGAAAATGGTTGGAGAAACTTGTGAAATATTAGATTAGGAGAAAAATGAAATGACCAACACCCTTCCTAACATGCTAGGAAGGGTATATATAGCCTGTGCTTACATGTAGCTTAATGGGCTATATGATCATAGACCGGACTTTCCTTTTGGGCTTTGGTTACTTATTAATGAACCTTAGCTTAAAGTTAAGCCCGTAATAACATGACTAACATACTACCTATTACAACGTTCTAAAATACGATACATAATAAACATATGACCGAGCATTCTTGTTTGGCTCAATATTTTGAGGCTAACAACCTGTTTTCAAAGGAGTGTGCAAAAGTTTGCACATTTTCCTTGAATCTTGATATTTTGCTAAGTCTTGTTCAAACCTTGGAATTCTTGGGCTATAAAGCTGATCATAGCATCCTGATATTGTGATATCAAGGTGTTGTGAAGCTTATAACTTGGGGATAATCAAGTGTGGGGAACTAAGGTTGCATTAATCAAGTTTTCCACTTTTTTGATTTTAATATTTTGCTTCTAACCTTGTTGAATCTTAGCAGGAGTTTGTGTGGAAGCTTGTGCTTGTTCTTGCTAGCACATAAGCTCAAAATTCATGGGTGTGGATGTACATCCATGAGGTTTGTACCTTTCTACTAAAAATCTGCTTAAAATCTTGATTTTTGGTGATTCTGTGTGTTACTTGTGTTCTTGCTGAATTTGTGGTTTAATCTTGTTTAATACTGCATATTATACTTGTTAATGTGTTTGATTGGGCTTGGGTAGTCTTAGAATACACTTATATTTGTTTTAAATTGATTTGAAAAAGATAAGGGGTGTTTGGGATTATCTTTTTAAGATCATAAGTTGCTATTGTGTTGTTGAAAGTTGTTGTTCATGCTTGTTATCTGTTATTCACTTGGTTGAGAACTAAATCCTGCAAGTTATTGGGTTTAAAACCTTGAATCAAAGATTGTGCTATAGCTTATTGATTTTGACTGTTTTTTACCTAAAATTTTGGTAATACTTAGAGTATATGCATGTTTAGGGATATAAGCTGTTAAATCAAAGTTTTCATAACATATCTAAGAGATTTGAGTGTTTGAATTTGGCTTGTTGGTCAAGTACATCAGCAAAGTAAAAATCTGCTTGTGTTAGTGTTCATCTGTAACCTTATTGTGCTTGAATCTTAATTTAGGCCTTGAACCATTGCATAAAACCTGTTTAAACTTGTTCATTTGAGTTTATTATAGCTTGTGTATGCTTTTGGTGCAATTTGGTTGGCTGAAATTTGCTTAAAGTGCTTATTGAACCATAACTGCTTATTTGTTCATGTCTGGGCTAGATTTGGTGATGTTTTGAATTAATTGCACTAATTGGCTGATTGTGATTGTGTTTTTGTGATTGCTATTGACTCCTTATGATTAACTGATCATTTGGGTGCCTTTGTGAAACTTGAATCCACAAAAAAGTCACTAAAGACAAATAGTCAATTAAGTCAAGCAGTGGAAACTTTTCCCACTGCTCAGACACCAAAACTAGCCCCTTCTAGTGTTAATTTACAGTTAGCTTATTAATAAGGCATATTGGCTTATCCAGACCTACAACAACTTATTTCTTGTGATAGATCTTCATCATTTGACCCATTTGATTGAACTGGAGCTTATCAGACCTTGACTTTGACTTTTTGCTAGAAAACTCATAAAGTTGACTTTTAATTAAGCGCTTATTTGCTTATTCCATCTTATTGAGTGGGATTATTTGGAAACTTTATGTTGATTAAGCTTAGTTAAGTCAATTAAAAGCTTTTGAAACTTGAATCAGCTCTTGGGGTGGCCTAGAACTCGAAAACGACTATTTTGTCATTTTGTGAAGATAGCTTTTTGCTTTTTCTGGCTTATTCCTTGTGCTTGTGGAAACCTTGGTTTCCGGATCTTTGAAGCTACTAGGAATGCATCATGTTCATATGATTAAATAATCAAAGCGGAACTAGAACATAACACATTAACAAGGTGTTTAGGCATAAAAACTTGAATTAAAACAAATGGGGTTGCTCATTATATTAATAATAAACAACCACTAGACGTGTATACATTGAATCCCACGTCTAGTGCAACACACGCTTTAGGTTTACATTGTGAATGAATTGATGATTAAAACCTAAGACCCTTGGTTCCTTTTATAGTCTAAGGATTAGGGTTTTACAAGAGATAAAATCAAATAAACAAGTAAATCTTCTATTTAGATAAACATATACAGAATAAATCCTGCATATATATCCAAATAGAATCTTCCATAAGCTTCTTGTCTACGTTTTGTCAATGCTTGTTTTGTTCATTACAATTCTTAGATTATACATGACAATGCTTGATTCCATCAACGCCTAATTTGTGCTTATCAACGCCTGGAATACTCTTATCAACGCTTAGACAAATAACTTCATGTTTTCTTCGTTTTTGAGTTTCTGTCACATCAACTTTTTGACCCAACAATCTTCCCCTAGTTGATGGTGGCAAAACTCTATGTGTATCTCTTGTAAGTTGTACATGATCTTCAAATTGCTTCCCCTCAAGTGTAGCATGTATTTCTTCCCCTTTTTGTCACATCAACAAGGAAGTAAACAATGTATGCAATCTTTGAAGATTCTCCAAATGTAGCTCTAAATAATGATCTTGAAGAAAAATAAATAAAGTATTCTTGATGTAGAAGTAGAATAACCAAACCTTGTGTTCCATATCTTGTACTATCCATGTGACTAAGAACTTATACTCATGGTACTAAGTATAAGTGGACCTCAATCCCTTGTCAATATTCTCATCCTTTGTGAGACACTGAGCACGATAATATAACTCCTTCAAGTGTTATGACAAGTCTTCGTCATCAACCAAGTAAGCACGAACAAGTTATCTTCAAAAGTAATGTTGACCAAACATGACTTTTTAAGATATGATAGAACACAAACTCGCGAAAATCATCTTTAATCATCAAACTTACCACAAGAATTCTTCCCCTTAAGCTAACACCTCTTCATGATGAATTTAATGGAATAATATCTTCATACCATATGTAAAAGCCACTTCTCAAGGCTATTACATAGTTTAAAATATCCATCGAATTCTCATGAATAGTTTCTAACTCGCTTTAAGATCATTAATTCCTTTTAAAAATATTCGAGCCATAAATATCAACATGATATTCTAAATTAAAACAGAGATTCCATGTACCTTCGTGTGTAATTACCACCTTTTTGTGTGCTAAAAACGTCAAATTTTCTCAAACAGCAGCCTTCCTTGTGTTGTCCAATATCATCTTTATCCAAGATCTCTATCAGTTGTATTGTCCGATATCGGACAATACCTATCAGCGTTGGAATTCATATATCGGACGACACTGTCAAGGCTATCAGCGTTGACTTATTCTGTCAGCGTCAAAATGCTTCCTGTCAGCGTCTGGATTACAAACGTCAGCGTCTAAAACACAACTCGCTCCAAAATTCACATGTCTCAAGCCACGAATAAAAAGCCCATGCAAGATTTAGACAAAGACTTCAGTAACAAATGATAAATGATATTTTGGAAACCAAATCCCTAAAAATCAGCTAATTTGAAACATCATCTTTCTCACGTCTGTTTACCAAATATCATGCGCCTTTTTATACTCCTGAAAATCAGAAACCTTACTGGCAACCCATGTCTTGTTCAATAACGAATATATCCCACAAAAATTGGCAAGTAAATATCCTATTTTATCTTAGACCAGTAGAATCCTTATCGTCTTGATCCCACGTTTTGAACACAAACGAATTAGATAACCATGTGAACGCACAATCTTTCACCAATCATAGAGCTCTCACCGTGTGAACATAAATTAAAAGGACCGTGTGAACACAAAGTGTTCCACCAATAGGAAACGAATGGCTTACGTCTAGCTTTTGTCTCACGTGAGTAACATGGAATAGCAAGTACCTGATCTGACCCAAAATACGTACATATTCTTCATGTCAAACAAATACTGGGAACATATGATCAGCTACTCTTCCTTTTTGCTACTATAACAAACCCTAAATTCTGATGAACTTAAACCGAAACCCTAATTAGGGTTTTGAGAACAAACAGATTCGAATTATATTCCAGAATACATTATAACAGCCTCCAAATCTCAAATGTTTCAGCCTTGAGTCGATCTAGGGTTTATAGAAACCCTAGTTCATGAATTTATGTAAAAGCTGAAAAACTGAAAATCACCTCTGCTGCCAACTTCGACGCTTAATAACTTTTGCCTGGGGATAAAACTCGACAATCCCTCCGTTGGATGTTTAGATATATGTATGTAGAACACACATATAAAATTTTGTGACGATCCAACGGTTCAATCAAAAGTTATGACCTTCTGAATACTGTTGCGCACACAAAAACGTCCAGAAAAACCCCAGACGAATTTTTCTTCTTTTCACCATACACGAACACCTTGTTGGTCCTAGCATCACGAGCCACGAGGCTCTGATACCAATTGTGGAAACCTTGGTTTCCGGATCTTTGAAGCTACTAGGAATGCATCATGTTCATATGATTAAATAATCAAAGCGGAACTAGAACATAACACATTAACAAGGTGTTTAGGCACAAAAACTTGAATTAAAACAAATGGGGTTGCTCATTATATTAATAATAAACAACCACTAGACGTGTATACATTGAATCCCACGTCTAGTGCAGCACACGCTTTAGGTTTACATTGTGAATGAATTGATGATTAAAACCTAAGACCCTTGGTTCCTTTTATAGTCTAAGGATTAGGGTTTTACAAGAGATAAAATCAAATAAACAAGTAAATCTTCTATTTAGATAAACATATACAGAAAAAATCCTGCATATATATCCAAATAGAATCTTCCATAAGCTTCTTGTCTACGTTTTGTCAATGCTTGTTTTGTTCATGACAATGCTTAGATTGTACATGACAATGCTTGATTCCATCAACGCCTAATTTGTGCTTATCAACGCCTGGAATACTCTTATCAACGCTTAGACAAATAACTTCATGTTTTCTTCGTTTTTGAGTTTCTGCCACATCAACTTTTTGACCCAACAGTGCTTATTTCAAATTTATTTTTACAGAACTCTTAGGTAACTCAAAAGAAGCTTGTGTTTCTAATTTGAGCTTATGGCATCAGTGTTGATCCCAAACTTAGATCGATTTAGCTTTATGTATACGAGATTAGATCAAGTAATACACTTAGAGAAACCTTTGTATATGCTAATGATAATCTAAGTGTTATGCGGAATTATCACTTAAACAAGAACACACAATGATATAAACAAACTTTCACTTTGATTAATGATATCAAACTTGCTTACAATGAAAGTAGTTTACGAATGAAAACTTATATGAAACATTAACCTAAAGGTCTTCTTTTATAGACATAAGAAGCCTTGTACAATAATCTACGTATCAGCTATTCTAGGTAAAGATAAATATAGAAAATACATTGTTGTTCCTATCTTTACTAGAAGTAATCTAGAATAAAATAAACGCGTAGAGTATATCTTCCCATCAGTGCTTGTCTTCAATGTATCAACGCTTGACTTTGTCTTGTCAACGCTTGAGCTGTCAGCGCTTGTTTTTCTCTTGTCAACGCTTGTTTTACTCTTGTCAGCGCTCAAGTGATCTGGCCTTAATTTATTCCCAACAATCCTCCCCTAAACTTGATATCCACTCTTATGATCAAGTTTCTGAATAAGCATTAAGGACTAGGAGGAATCTTACAAACCTTCTTATATTGGTAATGAATAAATCTGATCAAGTCTTTTGCCACGTCACTTGAATAATCAATTTCCAGCTGAGTGTCCTTCATCTTCTCCAAAATAGCCTTGGATATGAAATACTGACCATCCACAAGTAGATACTCAACAAACTTTGTAGAACTCAAATGGTAAACACCAGCAGCTGAATATAATCTCCATTGAAGACCACTGAGGTCATCTTCAAGATCCTTCAAAATAGCAGGATCCTCATCTTTTGGTCCACACATTCTTTTGAATGTGGACCACAGTTTTATTCCATTAGCTGAAGTTGGTGCTTCAGCCTCATACTTGGTCTCTAGCAACCTCCATAGGTCTACCAAGTCTTCTCTATCACAACTTGCAAACAAAGATATGAGAGTGGTAAAAGTGTGTACCTCTTTGCCATATCTGCCAATCTTCCAAAACCCACATTCGTCTTCTTCATAGCTCACAATTGGGTTTCTGGAATCTAATGGTAACACTTGCACCTTATATGAAGCTTCTAATGGTGAGAGCTTGAGACTCTTTCTTATGACAGCTTCACTTGGATATAGTGGATCCATATCTTTGGGAAACTCAACAGAAATTCCCTTTTTCACTGGTCTGGGAACAAACATAGCTTTCTTGAGCTCCATTTCTTCTGCAAGTTCTTCCTTTCTTTCATCAGAAAGAAGTCTGAGAGTGTTTGCTTCCTGCACTCTCACCCAAATGGGATAAGCCTTGCACTCCAACTCATCAAATGTCAATCCCCTCAATTTCTGATAAGTCCATCCTACTCCATGACATCTGAGCAACATGCAGTAAGCTCCCTTCTATCCCTTTTCAACTCTGAGAGAATATTGCTTGCCTTATGTTTCAAAATTACCTGGCAATCCTTTTGAACTCTGAGGAGAATCTCCAATCCCCATATTTGATCTGAAGTAGTCAAATGTGGATTCTCCATACATCTTTCTTCCCAAGCATGATACATTTGAACCACCTCTGGCATGTCAAAGTCAACCTGCAATTTCAACTCTATCAATTTCTCCTTGGCGAACTCTTCTCCATACTCAAGTCTTTCTGGTTCTATAATCATAACACTTGAGTCTGAGCTAGCTCCATCACTTCCTTCTTCTGAAGTAACAACAAATGGTGACTCTTTCACCTCCTTTCTATCTTGTTCCATGATTTGTGCAGCCAATCTTCTATAAAACTCAACTTGAGCTGCATCCTTTGGAACAATCTCTTCTACCATAATACCCTTACCCTTATCTAGTGGATCAATTGTTGGTAAGGTAGATGGTGATACCTGTGTAGAAACCTCCTTGATGATGGATGATGACTAGGATACATCACCCTCATGTGCAGGTCTGTCAACGCTCAATTTTGTTCTATCAGCGCCCAAAATATTTCTGTCAGCGTCCAAATTCTCCTTGTCAACGCCCAAATTTCCTGCCTCAGCGCCTTTTGTAATCTCTTCCAACATGGTTGTAAATGATAAATTCAAGTTGGTAGGAGAAACTAAGGACGTATCAAAACCTGTTTGTTTCTTCAAACTTGTAAGGGCCTCAGCAACATCCAAAGACTGACCATCATGGCTGCCCTTATCACTCAGATTTATTGGATCTTCCTCCCCTTTGGAAGATTCCTCCATACCTCTCCTTGCACTTGCAGTCTCCAAAACAACAATCCTCTCCCTTAATTGCTTGAGTTCAAGGCCTTGTGAGCTGACAACTTGTACCAAGTCTGCATTTTGCTTTTGCAAGCTCATGTAGACTGCCGTCAATTCAAGTAGGGTCATTGGTCCAATCTGCCCTCTTCTAAAATGGGGATTTGACCTCCCAAGTCAGATTCATTAGGCATGGATGAAGACTTAATGATGGTGGGACTGCCTTGGCCAGCTTCTAAGCCAGAACCAATAGTCCCAGCCTCATCCAGGTCACCAGCCACACTTGTGGTGGTGGTTCTCTCTGCTACATGGCTAGGACCACCAGAGGAGAACACTCCAGTAGTCCTTTGGCGTTTCATCAACCTATATTCAGGGGGTGTAGAAGATGGTGTGGAAGAATGTGTGGATGTGGGTTGGTTAAGGGGTGTTTGGGTTTGTGAAGGTTGTGTGTCAACGTTGGAAATAGGCACATCAACGCCAACATTTAATGTGTCAGCGTTGAAGGGATCTTGGTCAAGTTGCATATGTTCAGGTGAAGGTATGGGTTCAGGTATTGGGTCAAGTTGTGGTTGGGGGTCTGGTTGGGGTTGTGCTGCTGCAATAACAGCAAGCATAGCTTGGGTTAAGGGTAGGTCACGATGGGGTGGTGAGTTCATCTTCATAAAAATAGCTTTCTTTTGCACAGGGATCTCATAAAAATCATTATGATCCCTTGTGCAGTATCCTTGAACATCAAAAACCATTTGTAAAAACTGGGGATAAGCTAAGGTCATTTTGTTCCCCTTATTTTTACACATGCCCTCAAAAATCATTTTAGAATAATTAAATTTTTGCCCTGTTGCAATGAACACAATAGCACTTGCAATAGAGCTATTGATCTCATTGTGTCCAGTGCATTTGGGACTCAAACATTGAAGGAGGACATGTATGAGGTACTTCCAGGCTGGGGGAAACTCCTGTTTATGATACTTGTTTAAGGTACCTTCATCAGGAAAAGGATATCCCAAAGCCCTTAGACCTTGTTCTATTTCATTAATGAGAAGGGTGGTTATACCATCAGCATCATCAAGATGCAAGGCTTGGCGTACCAAAGCCTCAGTAACCACCCAAGGTCTCCCATGAACAATAGAAGTCAATGTAGTCACTCTATTAACTGTTGAGGAACTGACAGTGTTCCAAAACTGTTTAATATGTGTGACTGGAATGAGTGGTGCATGAGAAAGAGCATACCTTAAGGGGGATGCGTTCAAATACGCCACCATTTGTGTGTATTGGGGAAACAGAGTATCATCAGCTTCAAGATACGCGATCATTTGTGTGTATTGGGGAAACAGAGTATCATCAGCTTCAGGAATTGGTCTTGTCAACACTGAAATTACCCTTGTCAACGTTGAACCTAGGGTTTGCTACAGAAACCCATTGCCTATTAGACCAAGTGTTTGTCTTTTGAAATGGTCTTTGTCCATTTATGTTATACCCTCTAGTGAAGAATGGGACAGGTCTAACAACTTGTGGACTTTGCTCCACACAAGGTTTGGGTCTGACAACGTTTGACTTCCTAACAACGTTGACTTTGTTCCTGTCAGCGCTGAATTTGTTCCTGTCAGCGCTGGCTTTGGGAGCGTTGACACACTTGTATGCCAAGTGTGAAAAGCTACCACAAGTGTAACAAGCTTTTCTAGACACAGCCTTAGGTCTAGAAGAGAAGAAGCCTGTTCCATTATTGCTAACTTGGCTCTTGGGTAACCTAGTATTCCTATACATCTCTGCATATTTAATGCTAGGTTTTCTATCAGTGTTTGAGCCTAGGTCAACAACTTTACCAGTGATTGGGTTAGTAACCTTAATGGGTGTTGACTCATTGGGACTTTCACATAGCATGCCACCCTTAACAAATAAGGTAGGGTTAGCTTTCTTCCATTCATTCAGGTCAGTCAACTTTTGTTGATACTCTTCAACTAGAGTGACAACTCTTGGTGGAGGAATGAATTCCTCCTCTTGGAATTCTGGCAAACCAGTCCAAGATAAGTCCTTTTGCTGGACACCATAGAAGTCACCAGCTGGTGGTGGAACCAAAGAGTAATCATTCATCCCAATCCCAGTCATGTCCTTAGAATCTCTTTGTTTACTCACACATTCTCCTAGGTTTTGTGTGGCCTTATCAAATCTTTGAATTTTAAGGCTAACATTATCTTTATTCTTAATGGCCTCATCTAGCTTAGCCTGTAACTCACCATTAACCCTTTCCATGATGTTTCTAATATCCATACTAGCATTTAACTCATGTTTTAAGATATTTATTTTATCTTTTAAGTCAAATTCCATTTTCTTGTATTCAGAAACGGTTTTCTCAGTTTGAGTGAGAGCTACTTGGTAATTAGACAGTTTGCACTTTTCAGTACTCACATCACTTAATAATCTTAACACCTCTTTGTTAAGTTTCTCAGTGTTTAACCTACAACCTTTACAACAAAAAGCATCATTGTATATGTGACAATCCGTCAATTTATGGTTGATATTTTATTCTCAATATTTAATTGAAAATATTATTATATGAACTCACTTATTTTTGGGAAGAAATTTGGATTTACGTCTTGAAGTAGCATCGACTACGTCTAAACCGGAGGATTCAACATTACGTGCTTACGTTTACATACACCGTCTTTGGTGACAGTCCGACATTTCAGAAAATAAATTTATCCGTAAATATTATTTTGGAGTTTTAAATTTGTGTTGGTTCATTAACTCACAAATTTACGAGAAGAGATTAGGACTTACGATTTTATTTTAACGTCCTTTACGACTAAATCGGAAACCTTAGGATTACGTATTTACGTTTTCGAACTCCGTTTTTGATGAGACAATTTTTATTGGATTCGTTTTGTGCCGTTGATTCATAATTTATAAAAACGTTTTTCGTAAAACGACCCGAGGGCACGCAAATCGAGGAAACTAGAATCAAGGAGTACCCGTAATTAAATGGGGATGAGACAAAACAAGTTTGCCCCACCCCCACTATATGAGGCGTCCAACATAAGCCAACACCATGTGTGTGGTGTCAACCTTACAACTAGCTACATAACACTTGTCTACTAAGCTTAAAGTTTAAGCTACATCTTCTCAAAACCATTAACTAGCTACAACATAAACCACTAGTTTTATTTCCACTCATGCAAATCAACCAAAACTCTCTCTTCCTCTCTCTAGCTTGCCGTCCATATCTCACCTTCAAACACCCATTTGATCAAAATCTAACCACAAAATATTATGTTATATACACATATATTGAAGCCCTTTTAAAACCCTATTGATTGGTGGTGCTTATAACATCCAAGGAGGAGTTTTCATGGAGTAGTAGGGCTGATTTTCCACAAGGTGTTTATGAAGAATGGTGGTCTTGAAGATGGTCTTGGCTATGCACAAGTTTCTCCATCAAAATCCATGTCCAAATCATAACCTACATCAACTTGGTGGTATAAAGATTGTCCTCCTCATCCTCTTGTTATTTTTGATTATGTAATCTTGTATTTCTTTCACTTATGTATATGTATATGATGATGAATGATGATTAAAAATATTGTGTGGGGATTTGTTGTTGATAAACATGCTTAAAAAGGTGAAAAACTATAAGAAACAAGGTTAAAATCTTGCTTAATTTAGATGGCTGTATAAAACAGTAAAGAAACATGTCATGAACTGATAAAATGATGAAGTAGAATGGATTTACAGTAAGCTATGGGTCTTGTACACATGTGAGAGTTGGCCATGCAATAGAATCATTGTAATGAGTGAGATATGATCAAAACAAGTTTAAAGTACAAATCTGAGTTCACTGTTTTGGACGATTTTTAGAAAATTCTTAGAAGATGATTCAACAGTAGCTATAGAAGAGTTAAATGGAGCACATGTCATGTAGTTTATGTGATAAAAATTTGAGCTTCTATCTCCATGTAGAACTCTAGATATGGCAGTTTTGGTAAAAGTGAAGATAAAAATCAGATTTTGGAAATTAAAGTATAATACTATTATATAAGCACTCAAAATTTAATAGTATAAAATATTAATTAAAACCCACTAACTTATATAATACATTTATATAAATATGTACAATGGTAAATAAGTGGACATTTTACAAAAATGGTAACATGTTAAGTTTAATAAGTTATAAAACTATAAACATGATTTTTACGACTTTTTCGGCTAATACCGTAAAATTAACGTTTTTGTTAAATAAAACTTAGATGGTTGGACCCGTCTAATGTAAACTTTATAAGACTCATATACTGATATATAAACATATATAACAAGTAAAAACCGATAAAACCCGAACTATAGGACATACGGACATTAACGAGCTAAGTAAACATATTGGACTAATAATTGGACTAAATAAGTTAAACTCTTATAAAAAGTACTTATTGGGCTTAACCCATTTGGGCCCAACTTATAAAGTTTAAATACTGATAATTCAAGTATAAAATGGATTAAAACAAGTTAAATAACTTATAATAAGCTTAATGGACTTAAAACGTGTAAATATGTAAAACTAGTAAACTAGTATAAAAGTTACCGACATATAACACTAAAATGAGTAAACGAGAATATGTAAACCCACTTGATCATCATATATAAATAATCATCATATGTATACATAATTGTTATTTTTATAAAGTCATTGGACATGAGTCTAAGACGAGTATTATTTTTCTAGGTTTCCATGATTGAAGCACGTACCGTACGACCGAATTACCGATAGCCCGTCTTCCCACATCAACGTGAGTTCATAGCCTCGCACTCTTTTAAATGTTTTTATGAAATGTTTTATAAACCCGCGAGGGAGATAACATGTTAGTTTTTATAAAATAGGACACCATTTGTCCCGATTGTTTGATTATTGATTTGGACCCGAATGATTGTGTGACCCAATTGTATGACCCGATAAATGATTAAAGGACCCGATAGATGAAATAAAATGGATTATTAAAGTTAGGTTATGTCATTAAAAGTCCCATTAGCATGAATTGTGAACTACCGGGATTTGGTAGACGCTTGTGCATATAATAGTACTATTTGGGGACGATCACCCCAGTTCACGCCTTGACGGTTGATCCCCGTCGTGCCACATTGATTGGTAAGCGAATTTATGTATGAGAAGATTTCCATAGCGTGACCTTTGTGACGACACGCTACTTAAATGGGAAAATTTGGTATCGGGTTAGCTACCCGTTGTTGGTTTAGTAAGGTAACAATGTCATGCGGCTTATAATAATCCAACTAACGAAATACTACTAGACGCACCGAATTATGATGTATTGCCTGACTAGCAATACAGGGTCATACTATTGATATTATGTTCGTGTTTTGGTTTTATATAACCATATTCATATAACGGTTTTTATTTAATCTATACAACGTTGCAAAACGTATGGTATGGTGTTTTTAACGACAATGATTCGTATAATGGTTTTTAAGGCAAATGCATGTATTATGATTTGATAAAGATTTGTATAAAATGATTTTGGCTATTTTATGGCCTATTACAATGATTTGTACAAAATGATTTCCGGTAATAATTTTATACCGATGTTATATTGATGGATTTTATTAAACTCTATGAATTCACTCGGCGTTATCGCTGACCTTTTCTTTTAACATGTTTTATCTCAGGTACTTGAAGGTAATTCTCGGGAAGACAACAAGAATTCATGGCCCGCAGTTAAACAATAATTTCCATTCAAATACTTTGTAAAACTCTGTATGAAATAATATGACTTGGGACCGATGTAACTTTGATATTTATGAATGGAAATGCTTTATTATTAAACGACGCGATTTTTATGCGTTGTCTATGATGTGAGTAATGTGCTATCCCGTAACACCAACGAGTCTTCCGCTGTATTGAGTTGTATAAATTTGGGGGTGTTACAGTTTGGTACCAGAGCTCTCGTTATAGAGAACGAAAGATTTTTAAAACCAAGGTTTTGAATAAACCATTTCAAAATCTTTTAACTATAAACATTTTTCTAAAAATGTCTAAAAATCTTTTGACTATAACGGTGCCGAAGAATTCCCGAGTTACCGACAAGGCCAGACTGAGAAGTGTTATTTTATATATATATAACTTGGATTATATATATGATGTAATTTTATTACATGATTGTTTGATGATTATTTCTATATTTATACGAGGTATTTATACGACGTAGATTGTCACAAGTAACCCTAACTCCCCTAGCAAATCAGTCGAAGCTATTCTCGTAGGAATTCTAGCTATCCTAGATCTAAACCAAGTTGTGGATATTTATGATCCCAACAAATGGTTGATATTCGTAGAAATGTAGATATTAGTTGATTGTGAAATTGAAAGAAGAATTGGCGAGATTAAATCTGATATCGATGTCATGGCGATCTTTCCTTATAGAGTGGAGTTTGACAAAACGTTACCACCAAGAAAGATGTCATCTGATTCGTTGTCACGCAATTCTTAAATTGAAATCGAAAGGGTGAATGTTGCACTTGAGGCTGTCATTGGAACCATTACCCAAAAGCCTCAAGCCACTAATACCTTTCCGAGAAGTCTAATTAACTGATCGAGTCATCTCATACTAGTGACTTATTTGATAATTGTTGTTGTAAGAGCTATAGGATTGGAAATTAAGTATTTATTCATATTGAGCTTTTATTGCCCTTTTAAGGCCTAAGAATAAAGACTGAAAGTATCGGAGAATGAAGTAGGATATCGAATTGAGTATAAAATTGGTTAAAACTTGAATAAAGTAAAAATTAACCCGTATGGAATATGAGATTGTTAAGAGGAAGTCATTAAGTCCTATGATTGAATTATAAGGTTTTAAATGATTGTTAGATCGTGTTAAGTGTTGTTCCTAGGCCGTTGTCCACTAACGAGGATGCCCAGTGTCCAATAAATAAATTGAAGAAATCTTCTTCTGAATAGGGACCGATGGATCTTCCGGGACAGGTGGGACACCTAATGACTCTTGTAGATTAGTATTCATTGTGGTATCTTTTAAAAATAATCCCTAACTTAACTGAGACATCAGTTGGTAGGATGAGTTCTGAGAATTGTATGACATAGTGACACGTAATGTGTTACGGTACAATTTTGACTTGTTTGTGATTAATGAAAAGACTACCTTTGATTGCTAAATTCTACATGTATCGATGTTATCTATCCTTTATTGCTTCATCCTAATGTTCGCATTAGTGATGCAACCATTGAACAAGTACTCATCTTGATTTGAGTTACGTTGTGGATTATTCTTTTTGAGTGCCATCGAGGTCATGAACCTCATGATTATTTGGCTAAAGCTCATTTCCTATCATATCGTAGTTAGTTCTTGGTGAACAACTTTTCATCACTCTTTTGCAGATCACTCATTCTTTTTATAAGATAAAACAGTATGCCTTGAGAAAAATTGAATTTTCATCACTATAAGGATTATTCATAGTGAGATTTATAAGTGATTGTTATTGAAATGAAGTTGTTTATAAAACACTTTGGAAAACCTAATTGTTTTCATAACAAAGAAAATCATTGTAAATTTATTTTTGATTCTTATTTAAGAATTAAGCATGAAAATGTTTTTATTACAAACATGATGATAAAATTTTGACGAACTAAGTATTGCATCGTTAATCTTGAAATTGTATATAGTTGCGCGCCTACATACAATTTGGAATGGACCATGCAAGACTGATTAGTAGTCACCATAAAACTAATGAATAAGCACTAAATTTTCTTTGAAGATTGTGAAAGAATAAATTTTATGAGATCTGCAAGAAGTAAAAAATAGGGACACAGTGTTAGGGACTTCTACATATGCGCCTGTAGCATCTATTCTTCTGAGTCGAATTTACTGATCTATGGAAATTGTCTTATTTGACAATTGACAAATTCTTTCTTGTCCAATTCTCTCGTAATAAGATTCTTAGGAAAAGTATCTGATTACCGAGTGTTGATACCCGACTGGATGTATCGACATTCCTATCATTTCTATTGATTTGATTTCATTTGAATGACCTGGGTAACGATCCGAGGAGCTTTCGAATGCGTACTCAAATTATGAAAACATGGGATATATTCATGTTCGTTAAATGTTTTCGTCTGCATCTGATTTGAAATTCTCTCGCATAGATTATGCGTTGACCTTACTCTTTTAAGGTTAGTTATGTCTCCTGGTATCCTTTAATTTGTGAAGGGTTATGAGTTATTATTAGTCTTTTGAGAAGTTCACATCTTATCGACGGCAATGCAACTGGAAAGTTGATAGTGCTCGTAGAATGGATTGATTGATTATGACATGACGACATTTTCTTAATTGATGGGAACTCGAGTTGAAATTCCCTAAAAGATAAGATGTTGATTATCAAAGGTGATCTAAATAATTCTTGATGGATGACCATATCCTGCATTTAGACTTGAAATTATACCGTGAATGTTTGTGAATTAGCCATAGATATTATAATCTAGAAAGAACCTAATATGAATTTAATAAAAAGATGTTTCCGTTATCTAAAACTTTAGGAGGTATTTATTGGTGAATTACCTAGACTTTCGCCATTAAGGCAAGTTGAAATTGGTATTAATTATATTCACCGGTGCTGTACCTGTAGCATATTCACTATACTTCAGCACCATTTAAATTAAAGGAATTACCGTACAACTGAGAGAGTTGTCGGAGAAATATTTTATTATACCAAGCCTGTCATCATGAAGAGCTATGGTGTTATCATTCCTTATATTTATAGATTACTGTGACTGAGTAAATTGACAATCGAACACGATATCCATAACTCGAAATGGAAGATTTGTTCGATCATTTACAAGGTTCTAGCGTATGTTTTAAAGATTTGATCCACGGCATGGTTATTATCAACTTCGCATCTGCGAAGAAGATTATCTATTCCAATCATCACATCCCGAACTTGTGATGAACATTATGAGTTTCACGTGATGTCGTTTGGATTGACCAATGCACATGTGGTATTCATAAATTTGGTGAATCACGTGTTTAGGCTGTAATTTGATAAATTCATGCTCGTGATCATTAAGGACCATTTGGTTGTTTATAAGAATAAGGAGTTAATAATTAACTATAGATTTCCCTAAATTGGCCGAACAATTAAAAATTGTACCCTGAATATTTAACATAAGACTTAAGACTTAATTCTTTATATTAATTGACCATGTGAATAATACATAATGAAATATATTGACTCTTTAAAATTTAAAAGTCATTTAAGACTTTGAGTTATACTAAAAAGGAAAGTGCAAATATATTTTGACAAATGTTTTAAGAAAGGATTTTTAAGGGATTATTCCCTTATACACAAACCATTTAACTAAACTTCTGTTTAGGGGTAAATGTTTGTGTATACCTCAAGATAACCTAAGAGAAATTGAGGAAACCATTTAAACCATAACTTGGAATTTGAAACGACAATTTTTGCTTTTCAACTAAGAAAATTTTGACCAAAGTATAACCAAAGATTTTTCGAATATTTACGAATCTTATTAATTATTTTCAATAAATCAACAAAAATCTTGTTAATTAAATTCAAATTTATTTTGAACATTTTGTATAATTGGTCGAACTAAGAAATTTAAAACTTTTATGTTTACGCTTCATAAAAATTAACTAATAATTATTTAATTAGTTGTAATAATTATCAACACTTTAAAACGTCAGATTGAGTAAAACAGATAAAGATAATAGTAAAGACGAAACTAAAACTTAGAAGATATGAAGAAAGATTTTTGAATAAATACGGTTATGATATTTATTTCATCAGGAAAGTGAACGTAATTGCTGACACATTATGTATAAAGGATAAAGAACCAATTAGGATGTATCTCTTAATAATGAAGATGCAAAACAAATTGCCGAACGATATAAAAATAAACGATGTTTGTAAAAAGGATAATATAGATAATAAAAGGGGTTCGAGGTTAATGTGAACCATCAGAATTGAGAAGCTGATAGCGTTAATTATTTTAAAGACCACTTGTGATTATCTAAATATGGAGGACTGTGAGATATAGTTATGTTGGAATTTGTAAGTATAAGTATTCTATATATGTCATTTCTGACTAAAAGTATCTTTGTCTGAAGAAGTTGTACTGATGGCGATTATGAAGGCAGATATCGCCTCATACATTAGTAAACGTCTAGCTATTTCAAAGGTCATCATCTGAATTTGATTCGACTTGGGTCATCGTCGACAGACTGACCAAATCTGCTAATATCATTCCTGTTAATGATAAATGCAAAAAAAGTTATGTAAACATAGTGTGCCTGTATCGAACATCTTTATCAAGATCCTCGCTTCGCATCGAATTTCTAGAGATTTGCTAAGAAATCATTGAGAACAAACCTTTATGAGAGTACTATGTACCACCCCAAATCGAAGGGACAAGGTAAAGTAACGATACAAAATACTATAAGTGTTGTTCTATGTTTGATGATTGACCTTTGGTGATAGACCGTATAATCGTTTTCCTTTGGAGAGATTACCATTGATAATCATCGTATTAGGATTGAAATCGAATCTTGTTAGAATCTATATTAGAGCATCTGTAAGCAAGAGTTGAGATAAAGACACCCGACATACACCCACTGTGAGTTGGACATGTCTCTTAGGTTTAAGGTTTCCTATGATGGCGAACCTATCCTTGCAAAATACCCGACCCGAGAGATTTGAAATGATTATTGAAATTAGGATCTGATTATTGACAGCCGGTAGTGGGCAAGAGGTTATGTGAATATGAAAGTAGATCTTGAAGTGCCAAATGGGTAGCGAAGTTATGCCACAATAAAAAAAATGAATTCATGATCTGACAAATCAAGGGATATAAGTCCCCGTTGTATGGGACCATTGAGATGATGTAAAAGTTGGGATTGAAAGGTATATAAGCTGGATCTACCCTAGGACTTCAAGAACTGCGTGAATTGTTTTCGTAAATCGAACTTGATGGAATATCTATCAAGTTAAAATCTGAATTCTTCTTAGTAATGTTTAGATCGGCGAAAAGTTGCATTCATCAAAAACCCGTGAATATCATGGATAGAGAAAGTAAGTCAACATTAAGCCTGATCTTATTCCCGTAGTTATGTTTGATAGAACTCGCGTATTGTAATGAATTGCACTTGTGAGAAAAGACCGAATGTGGAGGAAATACCCACATGGCTTTAACTCAATAAGAAGCGAGTAGTAAGATGATCTTTGAGGACAAAGATCCTGTTTAGGGGTAAATGCTGTGACAATCCGTCAATTTATGGTTGATATTTTATTCTCAATATTTAATTGAAAATATTATTATATGAACTCACTTATTTTTGGGAAGAAATTTGGATTTACGTCTTGAAGTAGCATCGACTACGTCTAAACCGGAGGATTCAACGTTACGTGCTTACGTTTACATACACCGTCTTTGGTGACAGTCCGACATTTCAGAAAATAAATTTATCCGTAAATATTATTTTGGAGTTTTAAATTTGTGTTGGTTCATTAACTCACAAATTTACGAGAAGAGATTAGGACTTACGATTTTATTTTAACGTCCTTTACGACTAAACCGGAAACCTTAGGATTACGTATTTACGTTTTCTAACTCCGTTTTTGATGAGACAATTTTTATTGGATTCGTTTTGTGCCGTTGATTCATAATTTATAAAAACATTTTTCGTAAAACGACCCGAGGGCACGCAAATCGAGGAAACTAGAATCGAGGAGTACCCGTAATTAAATGGGGATGAGACAAAACAAGTTTGCCCCACCCCCACTATATGAGGCGTCCAACATAAGCCAACACCATGTGTGTGGTGTCAACCTTACAACTAGCTACATAACACTTGTCTACTAAGCTTAAAGTTTAAGCTACATCTTCTCAAAACCATTAACTAGCTACAACATAAACCACTAGTTTTATTTCAACTCATGCAAATCAACCAAAACTCTCTCTTCCTCTCTCTAGCTTGCCGTCCATATCTCACCTTCAAACACCCATTTGATCAAAATCTAACCACAAAATCTTATGTTATATACACATATATTGAAGCCCTTTTAAAACCCTATTGATTGGTGGTGCTTATAACATCCAAGGAGGAGTTTTCATGGAGTAGTAGGGCTGATTTTCCACAAGGTGTTTATGAAGAATGGTGGTCTTGAAGATGGTCTTGGCTATGCACAAGTTTCTCCATCAAAATCCATGTCCAAATCATAACCTACATCAACTTGGTGGTATAAAGATTGTCCTCCTCATCCTCTTGTTATTTTTGATTATGTAATCTTGTATTTCTTTCACTTATGTATATGTATATGATGATGAATGATGATTAAAAATATTGTGTGGGGATTTGTTGTTGATAAACATGCTTAAAAAAGGTGGAAAAACTATAAGAAACAAGGTTAAAATCTTGCTTAATTTAGATGGCTTTATAAAACAGTAAAGAAACATGTCATGAACTGATAAAATGATTAAGTAGAATGGATTTATAGTAAGCTATGGGTCTTGTACACATGTGAGAGTTGTTCATGCAATGGAATCATTGTAATGAGTGAGATATGATCAAAACAATTTTAAAGTACAAATCTGAGTTCACTGTTTTGGACGATTTTTAGAAAATACTTAGAAGATGATTCAACAGTAACTATAGTAGAGTTAAATGGATCACATATCATGTAGTTTATGTGATAAAAATTTGAGCTTCTATCTCCATGTAGAACTCTAGATATGGCAGTTTTTGTGAAAGTGAAGATAAAAATCAGATTTTGGAAATTAAAGTATAATACTATTATATAAGCACTCAAAATTTAATAGTATAAAATATAAATTAAAACCCACTAACTTATATAATACATTTATATAAATATGTACAATGGTAAATAAGTGGACATTTTACAAAAATGGAAACTTGTTAAGTTTTATAAGTTATAAAACTCTAAACATGATTTTTACGACTTTTTTGGCTAATACCGTAAAATTAACGTTTTTGTTAAATAAAACTTAGATGGTTGGACCCGTCTAATGTAAACTTTATAAAACTCATATACTGATATATAAATATATATAACAAGTAAAAACCGATAAAACCCGAACTATAGGACATACGGACATTAACGAGCTAAGTAAACATATTGGACTAAATAAGTTAAACTCTTATAAAAAGTACTTATTGGGCTTAACCCATTTGGGCCCAACTTGTAAAGTTTAAATACTGATAATATAAGTATAAAATGGATTAAAACAAGTTAAATAACTTATAATAAGCTTAATGGACTTAAAACGTGTAAATAGGTAAAACTAGTAAACTAGTATAAAAGTTACCGACATATAACACTAAAATGAGTAAACGAGAATATGTAAACCCACTTGATCATCATATATAAATAATCATCATATGTATACATAATTGTTATTTTTATAAAGTCATTGGACATGAGTCTAAGACGAGTATTATTTGTCTAGGTTTCCGTGATTGAAACACGTACCGTACGACCGAATTGCCGATAGCCCGTCTTCCCACATCAACGTGAGTTCATAGCCTCACACTCTTTTAAATGTTTTTATGAAATGTTTTATAAACCCGCGAGGGAGATAACATGTTAGTTTTTATAAAATAGGACACCATTTTTCCCGATTGTTTGATTATTGATTTGGACCCGAATGATTGTGTGACCCGATTGTATGACCCGATAAATGATTAAAGGACCCGATAGATGAAATAAAATGGATTATTAAAGTTAGGTTATGTCACTAAAAGTCCCATTAGCATGAATTGTGAACTACCGGGATTTGGTAGACGCTTGTGCATATAATAGTACTATTTGGGGACGATCACCCCAGTTCGCGCCTTGACGGTTGATCCCCGTCGTGCCACATTGATTGGTAAGCGAATTTATGTATGAGAAGATTTCCATAGCGTGACCTTTGTGACGACACGCTACTTTAGATGGGAAAATTTGGTATCGGGTTAGCTACCCGTTGTTGGTTTAGTAAGGTTAAAATGTCATGCGGCTTATAATAATCCAACTAACGAAATACTACTAGACGCACTGAATTACGATGTATTGCCTGACTAGCAATACAGGGTCATACTATTGATATTATGTTCGTGTTTTGGTTTTATATAACCATATTCATATAACGGTTTTTATTTAATCTATACAACGTTGCAAAACGTATGGCATGGTGTTTTTAACGACAATGATTCGTATAATGGTTTTTAAGGCAAATGCCTATATTATGATTTGATAAAGATTTGTATAAAATTATTTTGGCTATTTTATGGCCTATTACAATGATTTGTACAAAATGATTTTCGGTAATAATTTTATACCGATGTTATATTGATGGATTTTATTAAACTCTATGAATTCACTCGGCGTTATCGCTGACCTTTTCTTTTACATGTTTTATCTCAGGTACTTGAAGGTAATTCCCGGGAAGACAACAAGAATTCATGGCCCGCACTTAAAAAATAATTTCCATTCAAATACTTTGTAAAACTTTGTATGAAATAATATGACTTGGGACCGATGTAACTTTGATATTTATGAAAGGAAATGCTTTATTATTAAACGACGCGATTTTTATGCGTTGTCTATGATGTGAGTAATGTGCTATCCCGTAACACCAACGAGTCTTCCGCTGTATTGAGTTGTATAAATTTGGGGGTGTTACAGTATACCTCATTATCAGATGAAGAGGAGGAGTGTTCCATAAGAGCATATTCAACATGCTCTTCTTCTTCAACCTCAGCAACCAAAGCTTTATCCTCTTCAACATTCTTAGCCAGAAAGATCCAAACCCATCCCATACCATCAATTCCTTGAACTGCAACCATGGCTTTGGAATCCTGAGCTTTAACAACTTGACTTGAGGGTTTACCAGCATCAGATCTTCTAGGAGATCTGCATTCCCTCATGAAGTGCCCCATACCATGACAGTTGTAGCATTCAACTTTGGATTTATCAAATCCAGCTGTGTCTTTTGCATTGAAGGTCATCTTCTTCTTAAACCTTCTGTTCCACCTATTTGCTCTTATACTAGCAAGAGCCATGTTCCACTTAATGTCCATCTCTTCCAAGTGCTCATCTCTTATCTGCTCAAGGTCCTCATATGTAATCACTGAACCATTGGGAAAAGAAGCAATATAAGCACATACAGTATCCAAATCTAAACCAGCAGGTTTAACTCTTGGGGAGTCACTCTTGAATGTGTCAGCGTCTGAATAGGAGACATTGACAGAACTTGTTCCAGCGCTGACATATGATGATCCAATAACTGGATGCATGTAAGAGTCCTTCTGACTGAATTGACCTTCACTATGAGAGAAGAAGGCCATGTTACTGGTGGTAGACTTGCTTCCATGCTCTAAAAGAGTTTCATCTTCCAACAGCCTTAGTTTGTTGTAGATGTCATCAAACGTGGAACTTTTATTGGTATTATTGGCAAGAATGGATCTTGCCTCAATCTTCCACGCCTCACCAAGACTTTTAAGAAAAGTCGCATTGATGTCAACATCACCAACTTGTGTCCCCATGAAGGACAATTTTCTTGTAATGTCAAGCAATCTACTTCTCACACTACTCAGCTTCTCATTGGGTTGTGCTTTGAAAACAGCATAATCATGCATGAGTTGCTTTTTTTTCTCTTCCTTAGTGTCTGCATTGCCACCATATGCAACTTCAAGAGCTTCCCAAAGGTTTTTAGCAGATTCATAACGTCTATATTTATGTTGGTTCTCTTGTCCCAAGGAGACTTTCAGAATATTTAGGGCTTTCATGTCGACCCTTTTCTTTGCTATGTCATCAGCAGACACAGCTCTACCATCTCCAGGTTTTTCTTTCTTATCTTCTTCAGAACATCCAGCAACAGCTGATCTTTGAGTAATAGCATCAGCAATCTTTTGGGCTTTATCGAATGTGTTTCCATATTCAATGATCTCCCAGAGTGTGTAGTCATAGATCCCCAGATATTGCTCAAAGTTGAATTTCCACAAATCAAAGTTGGTTGCATCAAGCATGGGAATATTGATGTTTGGTAAAGATGAGGAGGAGGAGGTTATTGCTTCAGACATGATGTTGTTAGGGTTTTTGAGAAAATTAGGGTTTTGGTGATTTTTAGGATTCTTGTGTTCTTTAAGATCAAAAGTTCCTCAACAAGCTCTGATACCACTTGTTGAACCCAAACTTAGATCGATTTAGCTTTATGTATACGAGATTAGATCAAGTAATACACTTAGAGAAACCTTTGTATATGCTTATGATAATCTAAGTGTTATGCGGAATTAACACTTAAACAAGAACACACAATGATATAAACAAACTTTCACTTTGATTAATGATATCAAACTTGCTTACAATGAAAGTAGTTTACGAATGAAAACTTATATGAAACATTAACCTAAAGGTCTTCTTTTATAGACATAAGAAGCCTTGTACAATAATCTACGTATCAGCTATTCTAGGTAAAGATAAATATAGAAAATACATTGTTGTCCCTATCTTTACTAGAAGTAATCTAGAATACAATAAACGCGTAGAGTATATCTTCCCATCAGTGCTTGTCTTCAATGTATCAACGCTTAACTTTGTCTTGTCAATGCTTGAGCTGTCAGCGCTTGTTTTGCTCTTGCCAACGCTTGTTTTACTCTTGTCAGCGCTCAAGTGATCTGGCCTTAATTTATTCCCAACAATCAGCTTATAGCTTAATGGGCCAAAAGCCCATTAAGAATAAGCTGCTTTGAAATAAGTTAGCTTAAACTCATTTTCAGCTTTTGGGCCTTCAGAGTTTTGTCTTTAAAATCAAATTTTGAGTCAGATGGGAGTTTTTGGGCTTATTTGGACAACATTTTTCTTATTGGGCCTTAATAAGCCCATTAAGCTAACTGTTTGGACTTTTGGCCCATTCTAGGCCCATTAGGGGTATTTAGGTAATTTCAACTTCATTTCTGAGTTTATTAGATTAAAATAAGCTAGTTTGCAACTTTTTAGAATTTTTTATAAATTTGGGATTTTTAATCTATTTTATTATTATTTTATTATTAAAAATTAAAATTTAGATTTTTCAAGTTTTTATATTTATATTATGTTAAATACATTAAGTTAGGAATTTTAAAATTTTTAGAATATTTTTATTGTCCTTAGATTAATTTTTATAATTATCTTAAGTTTAAATAGTTTTTAATTGTTTTAAAATAGTTTTTATTAATTTTAAAATTTTCAAATATATATAAATTAAGTTAGGTCATTTTGGAGGTTTACAGTTGAAAAAATCTCATTTTGGGCTTTTTGTTAATTATATTGATTTTTTTGGGCTTTAATTAGCATTAAAAAATTATTATTTAATTAAATAAAAGGTTAGAGTGATTTTTTATTTTTTGTAAACTCTAATTAAATTATTTAGGATTTATTGCAATTTTCTAAGAATTTTTAGGGTAAATTTTTAATTTTGTCACTTTTTACGTTTTTACCTGTACGACTAATCGTCTTAGTTTAAATTCGTTACCGTAACCGCCATTCTCTTCTAACTCATTTCTATTTTCATTTCTCATAATCATAATCACATCATTAATCATCTCTTAACACACACACCAAGCCTCCTTGAGAACGATCCCCACTTTGGGTCATAGCTTGTGGTTTTCCTAAATCACTTGTTAATACTTAAATTAATTACGCTTTGTTTTCCTAAACAAGGTTGTAAAATACTTCAACTATCATTGCCGCCAACAAAAATTTGGTTATGTAATCGTACTTTTAAAATTTTATTTAATTGTTTCTAGTTGTTTTTTTAAGTTATCTTTTATATCTTGTAAAGTTTTTACTTAAGAAAGAGTTTTTTTTATCCTACAATATTTTTATATATGTCAAAGAAAAATTTATCAAATAATATTTTTTTCAAGAAGTTGTAAAAAAACGAATATATATTTTAGGAAAACATTACAAAAAAAAATTTACTTTGAAGGAATCATCACCGTGAACTTTAGTAGTAAGAATGTCAAAAATTTTAATAAAGCGTTTTGGTAAAACAGTAAAGGTATTATTGATAAAAACGACATGATTGATGACGAAATATTTTGGTAAAGATTATCATGCAATGTTTTGAAAAAAAAACATTATGAAACACTTTTTATTATAAGAAATCTTCACCTTAGAACTTTTTAGTGGGAATAATAACAATCATGATAAAGTAATTTGGAAAAATGAGTAAAGGTATTATTAATAAAACGCCGCGGCTAGTGACGAAACATTTTTGGTAAAAACTACCATGTAATGTTTTGAGGAAAATCTAATTTTACGAACAACTTGATGTGGACCCAAACTATTGAGGAAGTTAATAAGAACCACTACGAATAATTATGAGAACTAAATTACCGATTATTAAAGTGAACAGTGGTAACGAATGAAATGAACTATAGACTACTAATATTTAAATTACAACCTCAAAGAGACAATTGATGACGAAAAAGAGGATGCAACCGTTGGACCCGAGAAGTACGTAGCCTGATCAACTACGTATGATCGTGGTCGAACGCGATTATGCTCATAGTAGTCGTCATAAAAAAAATATAATTAATACTAGTAGAACATACGCAAGTTCGCCCTATTCGCCAAGGAAAAAAATTTATTATGTGATATTAGCTTCGCATATTCTCATACCATCGCTTAAGTGAAAACGCCATGTACACAATACAAGTAAAATCTATTATGACTATTTTCTTCGCCATTATGACA
Organism: Glebionis coronaria; assembly: GCA_025667525.1. Classification (NCBI taxonomy): domain Eukaryota; kingdom Viridiplantae; phylum Streptophyta; class Magnoliopsida; order Asterales; family Asteraceae; genus Glebionis; species Glebionis coronaria. The sequence goes on from CM046879.1 coordinate 555,871,855, forward strand.
TACAAGAGCGGGTATGACGCGAAAAATACAAAGAGCGTCATTTTTACGACAACTAAACTGAAATAGACTAGTGTCAGAAAAATCTAAATCAAATTGTAAATAATAATTTGAATAAGTGTGATGCCATTTGAGTAAAACTCAAATTTAACGGATATCGAGACCTCGCCGTACGTTGACCAACGTTAGGGGACTATTGGGTCGAGATAAGCGTGCTCTTGTATATAAGAAAACGGATACCGAGACCACCCAGATAAGAATCTATTTTCTTAAATTTGAGCAAAACACCGTGCTCATAAAACTAAGAAAGAATAAAACTATTGTACCTACGAAATGTGAACCCTCCCGGATCACAATTTAATTTAACTTTGCACGACTCAACCGTTCTCACCTCCATGAAAAGGAGATAAACAAGGAGGAACGCGAACTAAATTAAGTGATTTACGAGATCGTCTAAAAGGAAAATATCACCTAGAAGGAAGAGATGTCTTAACCATCGTGTGTCGACCATCCATCCTAGATGTTTGGGAAATCGATTCGAAAAACCTTGCCGCATGAACTACTTATCAAAACCAAGTAGACAGTCAAGGTGAACGGAATTAACCAAACAATGTGAAATGAATTTCGTTTGTGCGATATTATCCTTAGGAGAAATCAAATTAAACACTCAAGATCAATATTAGCACAAATATAGGCATCTATGCGAGAGATGACAACACGCTATCCTTTAAAATGGAAGTAATACGTGAGACGGCGTAAAAAAATTGTTAATGAAAAAACTCACTTAATAAAACCGACGTCGTCGAAAAAATTCGACATACAAGAAAATAACTACTACTATAAGCATTGAGGAACATTTTAAGATCATGTACAATCGAAAGAAATGAATTTCATTCATTCTAATAATAAGATTATACAAAATTTAATCTTAGCACGAAACTAACGAAAAACAAAGGCGAGGAATGCCAGGAAAATAGATAAAAATTTAACCTCTTGTTTTGGTAAACGACATCGACGTGCAAGTTCTGAGGACAAAACTCAGTTTAACGGATATCGAATGTCCCACACGTGAATTTTGAAAGTATTTTTATTACATGAAACGCTATGGTTTGGGTTAGACTTGTGAGTCTAAGGATATTCCCTACTGTTTACGCGTATTTTTTGTACGGCATTGAATTTTTAAGAATGACGTTTCTATCAATTTCTATTTGAATGCCTTATTGTTAACTTACATTACGTGTTAGAAGTACTGTTTTAGGAGACGACATTTATTTATATCAGCGTAATCTCATTTAATAGTTTCACTACACAAAACAAATCATTCGCTCAATACATTTACGATGCACTTAGAGATTTCATGTTTTCTCTTTTTTTCGTGTTAATTTTAAAACTACTATTACTTCAATTTTTATACAAAAAACAAACATCTAAACCACACTACATTTATACATCAACTACTAATAATTCTTGCAAATACTACCCAAAATAAATTCTACACATTATGCACAATTCAAACACAAATCCGCCCCCCCCCCCCCCCCCAAACACAAATCCCCCCCCCCCCCCCCCCTCTTGAACTATCTAGCCACGTCTTTTTCTTGTTTTTGCATTCAACTCTCACAAATATTCCTAGTACCTTACCCATTCATTTAAGGAATAGTACTTCTTGTCTACCTTTTCTTCCCAAAACCGTTGAGTAAATAACAAAACCCTAATGGTTTCCAAACTTCAAACTTGTATCTACATCCTCCCATTAATTGGTCAAGAAAAGTGTAAAACCCGCATGCTTTTACCATGCATAGTACCCTTAGGATCGTACGTACTAGATTAAAACTTTACTAATATAGCATGATTACGATTACGTGTTAGGAGTTTACGTATTACGTACGTGTTAGAACACGATAAGTATTTATTATGCACGATCATGTAATAATTATTTGACGATAATTAATCACGAACATGCGATCATGAAATCATGAACGTAATTAAAACACGAACTATTATTAATTACGTATATATATATATTACGAGCGTAATTAAATATATTAGATCACGGTATTTACGTAACGAGAACATTTAAAACACGAACATAAATAATCACAAACGTTTAACTTAATAACGAGACACGGAAAAACGTACGGGTACCCCAAGTGGGGTCCCTACCCGCAGCAACAAGGACAAATGGGCCAAGCCCATTTGTCAAATTTACTAAAAGGGGGTTATTATTATTTTTACTACTCAATTAATCTTTATAGAAGATTTTTAAGAAAACCTAAAAACCCTCCTTCCCTTTCTCCTTTGTGCCGCCACCCTACAACCACCATAAGAGGTGATTTGTGATCTTGGATCTTGAAGTTTTAGTGATTGATCGTGTTGGTTCTTCGTCCATTTGATCCACGAATTCGGTAAAACCTTTTTAAACCTTTTCTTTGGATTTAATCTTTTTATAAATCAAGAACATGTGTTGTTTTTATAAAAACATAATAATTAAACATGGATCTAACATGATTTGGTGTTAAATAAAATCAAAAGGGTGTTTTTAAGGGGTGTTTGTTTTGGCCGCAGGCTTCACCGAACCCAAAAGGGGTCTCGGTTTGCCAAGCCGACCACCACCAAGACCATATGGTCTTGGTTGGTGCGTGTGGGTCCCACGGCAGCAGTAAAACATGGGGTACCCCGAGTTGGTTCGGGGTACGGTGTCGATTTCATGTCCGGTTCATGCTTTATAATCTAGATCCGGTTCATGGTGTATGTTAGTTTTTTTTTATGTTTATGATCTTATGTTAAAATTGAATTAATAAAATGATGTGATTAATTTAATAACATGACTTAGGTTATTTAATTATTAATGATCATGAAATTATTTTAACCTAAGTATTTATATATTTAAGACTTATAATTAATTAATTATTTTAAAACCATGGATATAATTAATTAATTAACATGACTTAGGTTATATTATTAATATATAATAATACATATTTTAACCTAAGTATTTAACTTATCTAATTAAAAACATGTTATACTTTAATTAAATATTTTAACCTATAGTTTAATTTAATTACATGAAATAATTATTAAACTATACATTATATCATATGACTTAGAAAATAATCATGAAAACACTTAGGCTTATATACTTAGCTTATTTAACCAGCTTATTTCTAATTATGGAAACTTTCTATTTTTAGAAACTTAATTAAATAAGGCAGCTAATCCATTTATGGAAACCTTCTATTTTTAGAAACTTATTTATTTTAGGCAACTAATCTATTTATGGAAACTTATTTAATTAAGGCAGCTAATCTAATTATGGAAACTTTCTATTTTTAGAAACTTATCTATTTTAAGCAGTAATTCTATTTTTGGAAACTTTCTATTTTTGGAAACTTTCTATTTTTGGAAACTTTCTATTTTTGGTAACTTTATATTTTTGGAAACTTTATATTTTTAGAAACTTTCTTTTTTTGGAAAATTTCTATTTTAGGAAACCTGCTATTTTTGGAAAGTTACTTATTATTACACAGTAAGTATAATAACACATGAAATACCAAAAATACTTAATCAGATTAAACAGAATATAAGATAAAACACAGTTTAAGGCTTTTAAACAGTAAAACATGGTAAGAACACATAAAATATGCTAAGACATGACATAAAACCAGCTATGTATTTAGTAAGCAGATACTTATTCATGTACGTATTTATGTAGCACTAGTGATTCGGAAGTAGGATTCCTCGCAGTTCATCTTTTTCGTTCACTGGACATAATGTACGGATTCCCGTCCTTTCAGTATGGACATCCTTTCCTTATTAGGATTCCCCGTATGCAGCCAAATGTTTTCTCGTAGTATAAGTTATGTGTTTGATTTGCTTATGTTTAATTAAGAATACCTATAGCCATATACATGCATGACCAGTTTCACCTAGTTATGGAGGTACCATAACCATAACATTAGAGGCACTGATGTTATGACTTCACCACGGCGGAGTGATTGCTCGTGGCGTCCCTTCAGCTTTTGGCCATTTATTTATATTTATCATGTGGGGCGTATGGGTGCATCCTAGTTACATGTTTTATTCAGGATTTCAAGGTGAATGTGGTGTGTGCCTTGCATCCTTCACAAGGAGCTGATCCCTCCTACCCAAAAACCAGTATATTAAATTAGAGGCAGCCCCTCTAATTTGCATGATGAGGTCATCCCTCCAAGTATTCATGCACGGTGGATTTTCATGACCTATATTGGCTAATGGTAAAATATGACAAACAGTTTTTTATAAGATAAACATAAGACTTTCAAACTATAAAACCAGTTTTATTAAGACTTAACCAAGTTACTCGGGACTTAGTTTTCTTCCGCTGTTATATGTTATATGCTTATCCTATTCATGCTTTATTGTACATCCGTGCACTGAGCGTATTTGCTCAGCCGTTTTCCTTTTCTATGTTCCCAAAACGGCAGGTACTCAGGGACGCTCGTAGACACTAAGAGTACGTGCATATGGACTGGAAGTTGTCTAGCCTTCTTTACATTATGCATTTCCTTTCTTATGATACTTATGCTTTGGACATTGTTTAGTCCTTTCCTTTATTATACTATGTTTGTGTGTGATGAGCTTTACTTTTGGACTACCGATGTTTGATTCCGGTATTTTCCTTTTATGGTCAAGTAATGTTTAGACATTTTTCCTTGTATGCTTTGATGACACGCCATAATTCCTGTGATATTTCCATTTCCAAAATGAGGTGTTACAATTATGGTATCAGAGCCAAGGCTTCGACCTGTAGGCTCTCAAATATGACTTGTGATTAGTGGGTAGTCACTACGGTCTTCCTAGAACTGACAGTTGTTTTCATGCATTCATCATTTTTAAGCATACATATACATGTCATTGTTGCAAGGTTTTTGACTAAGTAATGGTTGGTATAGGACTGGCCCTATTTAGTCGCATGTGTTTTATCGAAACTTTTAGATTTGGGACCGACCCGTAGGCGTCCCCTCGCTATGTCTTTTGTTTTGGGTGAACTAACCAGAGGCGTTCACTCTCGAGTATACAAAAGTTTTCATAAAACTGCATCATGCATTCATACACAAAATTTTCTTGCATAAAATTTTTCTCGTGAAATTTTAGCATAATTTTTTTTTTCATGTATATATAGATTTTATGTTTTGATCTGTTTAATCATATGTTTTATGTTATACTGTCAGATGGTTCTCACACGCGAACGGGAGCAGCTCAATGCTGCAATTCAGGCTGCCATGCAAGCCTTGCTTCCTCAATTGGGGAATGACATCAGGGCTGAAGTTCAAGCTGCCAACAATCAGCAGCATAATCAGCCACCTCCTCCTCCTCCAGTGACATTAGCAGTGTGGCTGGAGAGATTCAAAAATCTCCGCCCTCGAGCTTTTGAGAAGACAGATAGCCCCAGCGATGTTGAAAGCTGGTTGGCTCACATCGAGAAGATTTTCAATGCCATGGGCTGTGACCCCGCATACAAGGCGAGGTTGGCATGCTATCGGTTCAAAGGCGATGTACTCAACTGGTGGTTAGCATTGATGCAGTCTGAAGGTGGTGATGAGTGGGTTGCTGGTTTGACTTGGGCTCAGTTCAAGGACAGGGTGATGGAGCAGTTCTTTCCCAAGGCTGAGCAGGACAAGCTCAAGAGAGAGTACCATGGGATCCGACAGAGAGCTGGGGAGAATAGCAACGAGTTTATGCAGCGCTTTCTTCGCTTGGCTAGTTTCCTTGGTGCGGCAGCAGTTACTCCTGAAGAGCAGGCACATCACTTCAGATGGGCTCTTTGCACATCGGTCGCAAACAATTTGGTGTGTGCTACGTTCAACACTGTAGCACAAGTGGCCGATGCAGCACGAAAGCTAGAGATGCTGCAGGAGAGAGATGAGTTCGGGGAAGCTGAAAGACCCGACAAGAGGTAAACATTTGTATTCAAGCGGTGACCAATCTGTATATTTTCCATATGTCAATTATTCATCTCTTAAATGTATCTTCCAGGCAGAAAACTGGGGACCGGTCTCAGCCGGCTACTTAGCAGCAGCCTCATCAGCCCAAGGGAAACGGTCAGACTAACGACCGTTCTACTACGGATAGGCGTGGCGGTAATGACAATTACCGTAACAACGCTGGGCACTCCAACAGCAGCAGGTCCTAATACTTACGCAATTCCTTATGTTTTATGTTATAACTCATATTCTGACACTTAGTAAAACTTCTACCAGGAACCATGGAAACGTTAGGGACCAGAACCAGAGAGGTTCGCAGCCTAGCCGTCCAGCTATCACTGGTATTCAATCTTACGATTATCCGCTTTGTCCTTTGTACCCGACTATCATGTCTTATGTAAAATGTTTTATCAGGTTCTCAGCCAGCCAGGGCACCTGCTGGAGGATACACTCATCCTCTTTGCTCTACTTGCCATCGTAGGCACCCAGGACCATGTCGCCGTAATACTGATGCGTGCTTCAAGTGTGGTCTTCCTGGCCATATTATGAAGGATTGCCGTAAGGGCGAGATGGAGGGTACATCGGGACATGCTGATACCAAGCCGCCTCCTACTGCCGGGCGTGTCTACATGACATCTCGAGACCAGGCCAACAAGTCTACAAGTACCATCACTGGAATCTTGTATATGTATGGTCAAGCTACGTGTGTTCTTTTCGATACGGGTGCTACTCACTCGGTTATTTCTACTGCTTATGCTAAGAATATTAGGATGCCTCCCTTGCCACTAGAAAATAGGCTTACTATTTCCACGCCTTTGAGGGACTCTATATTAATCACCCATGTCTACAAGAGTCTTCCCCTAGAATTTGATGATAAGGTTCGACCTGTCGACGCACTTCCGCTGGACATGAATGACTTCGACATAATTTTGGGCATGGATTGGCTATCCAAGTATCATGCTACCATAGACTGCCATTCATATCGAGTTATCTTCGGTGATGTTAATGCACCAGAGTACATTCATAATGGGTTCATACCCGGACGGTCTGTACAAGTCATTTCGACCCTACAAGCGCATGCACTACTGTCACATGGCTGCGAGGGTTATCTAGCTACGGTTCACGACATGGATGCTGAATCTCCATCGATTCAGGATCAACCTATAGTGTCGAAATTCCAAGATGTGTTTCCAGCAGAACTTCCGGGAATACCACCTGCACGAGAAGTGGAATTCAGTATCGAGCTGGTTCCAGGAGCTGAACCAATCTCCAAGGCTCCTTATCGCATGGCTCCCATAGAGCTGAAGGATCAACTGCAAGAACTTCTTGAACGAGGTTTCATTCGACCGATCGCATCTCCATGGGGCGCATCGGTCTTGTTTGTTAAGAAGAAGGACGGCAGTATGCGTCTTTGCATAGACTATCACGAGCTCAACAAGATTACCATTCGGAATAGGTATCCGCTGCCACGCATTGACGATTTGTTTGACCAACTCCAAGGGGCCAAACACTTCTCCAAGATTGATCTTAGGTCAGGCTATCATCAGCTACGGGTCAAGGAGCAGGACATCGCTAAGACTGCCTTTCGTACCCGTTATGGCCACTACGAGTTTGTAGTTATGCCATTTGGCCTGACAAATGCTCCAGCAGTGTTCATGGATTTGATGAACAGAATCTTCCATGAATTTCTGGACAAGTTCGTCATTGTCTTCATCGATGACATCCTGATTTTCTCAAAGTCCAAGGAGGAACACGAAGACCATCTTCGTACAGTACTACAGATTCTTCGCCAGAAGCAACTGTATGCTAAATTCTCCAAGTGTGAGTTCTGGTTAGACAAGGTGGCATTCTTAGGTCACATTGTATCAGCAGAAGGAATCACTATGGATCCAGCGAAGGTTGAGGCCATTACTAAGTGGCCAAGGCCGACATCAGCGACGGAAGTCCGCAGTTTCTTAAGCTTAGCTAGCTATTACCGTAGGTTCGTGGAGAAATTTTCCCGCCTAGCACTACCATTGACCAAACTGATGCGGAAAGGGGAGAAATTCGTCTAGACTGAAGATCGAGAGAAGAGCTTTGAAGACCTGAAGCAGAAGCTAGTATCTGCACCTATTCTTACTCTACCATCTGGTACGGGTGGATTTCAAATCTACAGCGATGCATCGGGGAAGGGACTTGGCTGTGTTCTCATGCAACATGGGAAAGTGATCGCGTACGCTTCACGGCAGCTTAAGCCTTATGAAGAAAATTACCCCACGCACGACCTGGAACTTGCTGCAGTCGTGTTTGCATTAAAGATATGGAGGCACTACTTATATGGAGAATCATGTGACATTTTCACGGACCACAAGAGCTTGAAGTATATCTTCACTCATCGTGAATTGAACATGAGGCAGAGGAGATGGTTAGAGCTGTTGAAGGATTATGACATTAATCTACAGTATCATCCCAGAAAGGCAAATGTAGTAGCAAATGCTCTTAGCAGGAAGTCCGGAATCATCAACGGCATAAAAATCGAAGAGGAAATCATCAGAGACTTGGAGCGACTAGACATCGAGATCATGGTACGTGGACAGCACGGTTACTGGGCTAATCTTAGAGTGGAACCAGAGTTGCTATCTAAGATCAAGGAAGCTCAGAAGGATGACGGAGAAATCTGGGCGATAGTACAGAATTTGGAGAAGCAGACAAAATTCAGAGTAGATGCAGATGGTATCGTTTGGCAGGGCACTAAACTTTTTGTTCCTGATGACCAAGAACTCCGGGAAGCTTTGTTAGCTGAAGCTCATAGCTCCCCATTCTCAATACATCCTGGTTCGACTAAGATGTACCATGACATCAAACAGTACTTTTGGTGGAGTGGTATGAAACAGGATGTGACCACTTACGTCTCCAAATGTCTTACCTGCCAGCAGGTTAAGATCGAGCATCAGCGATCTGGCGGTCTCCTTCAACCGTTAGATATTCCAGAGTGGAAGTGGGACAAAATCACCATAGATTTTGTTACCGGTCTTGCGCCTACCAAAAGGAAGCACGATGCAATTTGGGTTATCGTTGATCGACTTACTAAATCAGCTCATTTCTTACCGATCCGCAAGGAAGATCCGGTAAGTAAACTTGCAGATACGTACAGACGAGAGATCATGAGACTCCACGGTGCACCATCCAGCATCGTCACAGACAGAGATCCTCGATTCACTTCGCGCTTTTGGAAAAGTCTGCAGAAAGCTTGGGGTACACAACTTAAGCTTAACACGGCTTTTCATCCTCAAACGGACGGACAATCGGAGCGAACCATCCAGACATTGGAAGATATGTTGAGGTCATGTGCGTTGGAATGGACGGGTGATTGGGACGAATATATCTGTTTAGTAGAGTTTGCATACAACAACAGTTGGCACGCAAGTATCAAGTGTGCTCCATTTGAGATGTTGTATGACAGAAAGTGTCGCGCCCCAATCTGCTGGGATCAGGTTGGCGAGCGAACACTTGAAGGACCGGAAATCATAGAGATGACCAATGAGAAGATCGCAGTAGCTAAGCAGAAAATTCAGGAGGCACGGTCACGTCAGAAGAGTTACGCCGATAAGCATCGTAGGGATATACACTTTAATGTAGGAGATCACGTCTTCCTTAAGGTTTCGCCGGCACGTGGTGTTAGATGCTTCGGGATTAAAGGGAAGCTCAGTCCTCATTTCATCGGACCGTTTGATATCATTGAACGAGTCGGTGAAGTATCTTACCGATTGGCGTTACCTCCGCAGCTTTCGCATGTGCACAATGTGTTTCATGTGTCCTTACTTAGAGGGTACCAGTATCATCCCCTTCACATGGTTCAGTATCTACTGGAACAGATACGTGAAGATCTTACTTTTATAGAAGAACCTGAACGAGTTCTTGACAGACAAGAACGAGTCATGAGAAAGAAGACGATTCCATTCGTCAAAATTCTATGAAGGGATCATACCGAGCGGGAAGCCACTTGGGAAACGGAGGAGTCTATCCGGGCTTCTTACCCTCATTTCATATTTTGAATTCGGGTATGTTCTTCTTTTCCAGTTTACTTTATCTATAATTCGGGGACGAATTATTCTTTTTAGGGGGAAGAGTTGTAAAACCCGCATGCTTTTACCATGCATAGTACCCTTAGGATCGTACGTACTAGATTAAAACTTTCCTAATATAGCATGATTACGATTACGTGTTAGGAGTTTACGTATTACGTACGTGTTAGAACACGATAAGTATTTATTACGCACGATCATGTAATAATTATTTGACGATAATTAATCACGAACATGCGATCATGAAATCATGAACGTAATTAAAACACGAACTATTATTAATTACGTATATATATTATTACGAGCGTAATTAAATATATTAGATCACGGTATTTACGTAACGAGAACATTTAAAACACGAACAGAAATAATCACAAACGTTTAACTTAATAACGAGACACGGAAAAAGGTACGGGTACCCCAAGTGGGGTCCCTACCCGCGGAAACAAGGACAAATGGGCCAAGCCCATTTGTCAAATTTACTAAAAGGGGGTTATTATTATTTTTACTACTCAATTAATCTTTACAGAAGATTTTTAAGAAAACCTAAAAACCCTCCTTCCCTTTCTCCTTTGTGCCGCCACCCTACAACCACCATAAGAGGTGATTTGTGATCTTGGTTCTTGAAGTTTTAGTGATTGATCGTGTTGGTTCTTCGTCCATTTGATCCACGAATTCGGTAAAACCTTTTTAAACCTTTTCTTTTGATTTAATCTTTTTATAAATCAAGAACATGTGTTGTTTTTATAAAAACATAATAATTAAACATGGATCTAACATGATATGGTGTTAAATAAAATCAAAAGGGTGTTTTTAAGGGGTGTTTGTTTTGGCCGCAGGCTTCACCGAACCCAAAAGGGGTCTCGGTTTGCCAAGCCGACCACCACCAAGACCATATGGTCTTGGTTGGTGCGTGTGGGTCCCACGGCAGCAGTAAAACATGGGGTACCCCGAGTTGGTTCGGGGTACGGTGTCGATTTCATGTCCGGTTCATGCTTTTTAGTCTAGATCCGGTTCATGGTGTATGTTAGTTTTTTTTATGTTTATGATCTTATGTTAAAATTAAATTAATAAAATGATGTGATTAATTTAATAACATACTTAGGTTATTTAATTATTAATGATCATGAAATTATTTTAACCTAAGTATTTATATATTTAAGACTTATAATTAATTAATTATTTTAAAACCATGGATATAATTAATTAATTAACATGACTTAGGTTATATTATTAATATATAATAATACATATTTCAACCTAAGTATTTAACTTATTTAATTAAAAACATGTTATACTTTAATTAAATATTTTAACCTATAGTTTAATTTAATTACATGAAATAATTATTAAACTATACATTATATCATATGACTTAGAAAATAATTATGAAAACACTTAGGCTTATATACTTAGCTTATTTAACCAGCTTATTTCTAATTATGGAAACTTTCTATTTTTAGAAACTTAATTAAATAAGGCAGCTAATCTATTTATGGATACCTTCTATTTTTAGAAACTTATTTATTTCAGGCAGCTAATCTATTTATGGAAACTTATTTAATTACGGCAGCTAATCTATTTATGGAAACTTTCAATTTTTAGAAACTTATCTATTTTAAGCAGTAATTTTATTTTTGGTAACTTTCTATTTTTGGAAACTTTCTATTTTTGGAAACTTTCTATTTTTGGTAACTTTCTATTTTTGGAAACTTTCTATTTTTGGAAACTTTCTATTTTTGGAAACTTTTTATTTTTGGAAACTTTCAATTTTAGGAAACCTGCTATTTTTGGAAATTTACTTATTATTACACAGTAAGTATAATAACACATGAAATACCAGAAATACTTAATAAGATTAAACAGAATATAAGATAAAATACAGTTTAAGGCTTTTAAACAGTAAAACATGGTAAGAACACAAAAAATAAGCTAAGACATGACATAAAACCAGCTATGTATTTAGTAAGCAGATACTTATTCATGTACGTATTTATGTAGCACTAGTGATTCGGAAGTAGGATTCCTCGCAGTTCATCTTTTTCGTTCACTGGACATAAGGTACGGATTCCCGTCCTTTCAGTATGGACATTCTTTCCTTATTAGGATTCCCCGTATGCAGCCAAATGTTTTCCCGTAGTATAAGTTATGTGTTTGATTTGCTTATGTTTAATTAAGAATACCTATAGCCATATACATGCATGACCAGTTTCACTTAGTTATGGAGGTACCATAACAATAACATTAGAGGCACTGATGTTATGACTTCACCACGGCGGAGTGATTGCTCGTGGCGTCCCTTCAGCTTTTGGCCATTTATTTATATTTATCATGTGGGGCGTATGGGTGCATCCTAGTTACATGTTTTATTCAGGATTTCATGGTGAATGTGGTGTGTGCCTTGCATCCTTCACAAGGAGCTGATCCCTCCTACCCAAAAACTAGTATATTAAATTAGAGGCAGCCCCTCTAATTTGCATGATGAGGTCACCCCTCCAAGTATTCATGCACGGTGGATTTTCATGACCTATATTGGCTAATGGTAAAATATGACAAACAGTTTTTTATAAGATAAACATAAGACTTTCAAACTATAAAACCAGTTTTATTAAGACTTAACCAGGTTACTCGGGACTTAGTTTTCTTCCGCTGTTATATGTTATATGCTTATCCTATTCATGCTTTATTGTACATCCGTGCACTAAGCGTATTTGCTCAACCGTTTTCCTTTTCTATGTTCCCAAAACGGCAGGTACTCAGGGATGCTCGTAGATACTAAGAGTACGTGCATATGGACTGGAAGCTGTCTAGCCTTCTTTACATTATGCATTTCCTTTCTTATGATACTTATGCTTTGGACATTGTTTAGTCCTTTCCTTTATTATACTATGTTTGTGTCTGATGAGCTTTACTTTTGGACTACCGATGTTTGATTCCGGTATTTTTCTTTTATGGTCAAGTAATGTTTAGACATTTTTCCTTTTATGCTTTGATGACACGCCATAATTCCTGTGATATTTCCATTTCCAAAATGGGGTGTTACAAAAAGACTCACTCTCTTCCATGTTTTCCTTGCCCTAGACGAACCAAGCACAACCTTTTTACTTTCCCCAAATTTGCACATCAACCCATGTGTACTACTTAGTTGGTTACTAGTTTCAAATGAACCAAAGCCATCACAAACCCTAACTAGGAGACTCCCACCATCGAACTCACTTGTTCTCTATAAATAGCAACTCACCCCTCATCGAGTATCACACACACAAAAAAGGGTAAACACTTTTCCCTTGAGATACATTTAGTCGCTGCCTAGAAATAAAAAAAAAGAAGGGTTTCAGTTTAGTTTCTAGTTGATTAAGGATTCGCATATTTCTAGTGCACAATAACAAAACCACCTTTAGCCCGAACATTGGAACTCATATCCTTAGTTTCCATCACTTTCTACATACATTTGTTGCGTTCTCCTCGTTGTGTTCGATCAAGTAGCAGCAAGAAAAGAGGAAAGGTATTAGAACTAGTTGCTAAATCATTGTTAGGATTTCACTTGAATCATTGTTAGTCCGCGACGCATCAGCTGCAACATGAAAGATCAAGTGCAGTCTCATTTGGTGTGTAGTGGTTTCGTCAGTTTGGTGTCAAGAGTTTGGGTTAGATAAGTTTTTATAAGCAAACTAGGGTTCCTCTAGTTCGCACCTTGCGCACATGATTCCTCGCTGTGAGTTACAAATATTCCTCATTATTTAGCTTCGTTATGCATACGAGTCTATTACTAAGTGTGCTTGAGAAACATACCAATGTTTTATAACAGGAACATTGAAGCCCACTTAATTTTAGCATTTAAACTAGTCAAGACCCGACTTTTTCCGACCTATATTAGACCCACGAAACGATCTCGCCAAGAGACGGTTAAACAACGAAAGTTGTAGAAGGCCATGCCGTATACACGACCATACTTTCAGTTCGACCCAAAAGTCACTATCGAGAACTGCAGACGAGATCGAAGATGACTTGTTAAACAGTTTTCTATTAAACCGGTTTCACGACCATTACTTCGAACCCGATTTTAACCCATCAAACAAACTCGGTTTATAAAGATTAAAACTCGATGTTAAAGATGACATGGCTGGCTACGTAACGGTATTCTTAGTTCACTCCGCGAGCAACTAACGAGCTCATTACTGTTTTCTATAAAACACCAAGGTATTGTATTATTGTAATTGATTATTATACAAAGATTGTATATGTATATATACTAATACATTAACTTGGGGACTAAGTAACTAACATATAGCCTAATGGGTACGGCCCATTTATATATTTGGTCTAACACGCCCCCCCCCCCCCCCCCCCCAAGCTAAGGACGGGCAACAACCTATAGCTTGGATCTTAGAAAAAGAAATCGAGGAGTTGGTAATGGCTTTGTAAATATATCTGCAATTTGATAATGTGTAGATATATCTTGAACTCGAAGACCTCCTTGAGCAACCTTTTCTTGAGCAAAGTGATAGTCTATTTCCACGTGTTTTGTACGTGCATGAAAGATAGGGTTAGTTGACAAGTATGTTGCCCAAGATTGTCACACCATAGTGTAGGCGTTGAAGATGACCGGATACCAAGCTCATGAAGAAGAGGTTGAAGCCATGTGAGCTCAGCAACGGTGTCAGCAAGAGCTTTGTATTCTGCTTCTGTAGAGGAACGTGAAACCGTACGTTGTTTACGAGCGGTACAAGATATAAGGTTTGAACCAAGATACATAGCAAATCCCCCCGTGGACCGACGATCATCTGAATCTCCAGCCCAGTCAGCATCTGAGAAAGCTTCAAGAGAAGTATCAAGACTACCTTTCCATAGTGCATCGGTAAAAGCTTGAAGAGTAGAACCAGAAGAACAACGCATGAGCATGCCATGTTCAAGCGTACCATGAAGATAACGTAAAATCCGTTTTAATGCAGACCAATGATTCTCGGTTGGAGCATGCATATATTGACATACCTTGTTAACAACAAAAGCTATGTCAGGCCGAGACAAGGTAACATATTGTAAAGCACCCACTACTTGTCGATATTTCACTGGATTAGAAAGTGCGGTACTGTCATATAAGGTGAGTGGGCTCGAGGTAACCATGGTAGAAGACACATCATTGTAGTTAGAAAGACCAACCCTTTGTAATAGCTCCAAAATATACTTCTTTTGAGATAGGAGAATACCAGACACATGAGGAACAACTTCAGTACCCAAGAAGTAGTTAAGGGGCCCGAGATCTTTTAATGCAAAAGCTGATCCAAGTTGACAAACTATATTGTCGATAGTGCCCGTGTTATTACCTGTAACGATGATATCATCCTCATATACTAGAATGTACAAAAATGTGTTTCCACGCGCATAAATAAACAAACATGGATCCGTTTTAGATCCTTTGAAACCGAGATCATAGAGAGTCATGGAAAGGCGCTCAAACCAAGCGCATGGGGCTAGCTTTAAGCCATAGAGAGACTTATGAAGTAAACATACATGATGTGGTCGTTCTGGATCAATAAAGCCCGGAGGTTGGTTCATATAAACCTACTCCTTAAGACTTCCATAAAGAAATGCATTTTGAACATCTAATTGCCGTAGTGGCCAGCTGTGAGTAAGGGAAAGTGATAAAACAGCCCAGATAGTTGTTGACTTGACAATCGGGCTAAATGTCTCATGAAAATCAATACCTGGTTTTTACCGAAAACCTTTGGCAACAAATCCCGCTTTGTAACGAGTGATAGCACCATTCTTGTCCTATTTTATCCTGTATACCCACTTACCATCAACAACATTGGTGTTAGAGGCACGAGGTACTAAAGACCACGTTCCATTCTTGATGAGAGCATCGTACTCTTCTTTCATAGCTTGACGCCACTCTAGAGAGTTGTTGGCAATAGTAAACGATGTTGGTTCAGTGATTTTAGTGGGGAGGACGGTAACATGATTTGTGGAAGAATCATAAGGAACACGTTGTTTGGGATTTGGACGAAGATTTGCGGGATGTTGTCGAAGTATAAGAGGTGGTGATGGTGGGGGTGGTGTTGGTATGGATGTATTCGATACAGGAGATTGTTTGCCATTAGAAGACACGAGAGAAGTTTGAAAAGTTGGACTCAAGTGTGGTGAAACAGATGATGGAGAAGAGGTAGGTGAACTTGGTGAAGGTGGTGGGATTGGATGGTCTGTGGTAGGAATTATATAAGGTGATTTCGAAGAGTATGGAGAGGTTTACGAAGAGGGTGATGAAGTAGTTTTAGGGATATCGAAGGGGAATTGTGCTTCGTTAAAATGAACATGACGAGCAATATAAAGACGCTCTGTCGAAATATCAAGACAACGGTATCCATGATGGGAGGGGCTGTAGCCAAGAAAGACACACGGAGTTGAACGAAAATCCATTTTGTGACGATTGTATGGACAAAGATGGGGAAAACATAGGCACCCAAAGACACGAAGAAAAGTATAGTCGTGTTGACGTTTTAATACATGTTCAAAAGGTGACTTGTTTGTTGATGTGCGAGAGGGCATGCGACTGATTAGGTAAACAACAGTATCAAAGGCATAATGCCAAAATCGTTGAGGAACACATGATTGAGCAAGAAGAGTAAGACCAGTCTCTACAACGTGGCGATTGCGACGCTCAACAAAGCCATTTTTCTCACTTTTATGAGGACAAGATCGCCGGTGAATAATTCCTAGCGAAGAGAAAAACGAAGCTAAATTGTGAAACTCACCACCCCAATCGATTTGAACATTCTTTAGTTTTGTGGTGAATTGATGTTCGTCCATTTGCACGAATGATTTAAAAGTTGAATACACATCACATTTTTGAGCTAAATGATATATCTACATGTACAGAGAATGATAACAAAGGTGCGGGACCCCAAACATCACAATAAACCAAGTCTAAAACATTATTACTTCGAAAATCAGAAACAAATAAAGGGAGTTTTGAAGATTTTCCCAATTGACAAGAATTACATAGACTTGACAAACTATTATTTGTAACAGGAAGAGAAAAATTAGAAAGCATAGAACGCAAAAGACGTTGATGAGGATGTCCGAGCCGCCTATGCCAGATGGTTGGGGAAGCTCGTACAACCGAAAAAGACACTTTGTTGATCGACTTCAGTTGGGGAAGAGTGATGGTGTAGAGACCGTGTTTACTAGGTCCGGTGAGAAGAGTGGTGTGTGTAGACTCGTCCTTTACAACAAAATAAGAAGAGTGAAATTCAAAAAGAGACACCATTATCATGACAAAAGTTTTGAACAGAAAGAAGATTATGGGAGATTTCTGGTACATGAAGAATAGTTTTGAGAGAAAACGTTTTTTGTGACGAGTGAACTTTAGATGAACCAATATGAAGAATAGGAAGACCCTTACCGTTTCCAACTTGAAGTGCGTCGTCACCAAAATATGCTTCTGAATTGTCCATTTCTTCCAAATCAGGTGTCACGTGACTGTTTGCTCCGGTGTCTGAATGC
This sequence comes from Glebionis coronaria, assembly GCA_025667525.1. Taxonomy (NCBI): domain Eukaryota; kingdom Viridiplantae; phylum Streptophyta; class Magnoliopsida; order Asterales; family Asteraceae; genus Glebionis; species Glebionis coronaria. The sequence continues at coordinate 555,889,382 of CM046879.1, forward strand.
CAATTTGCAGACGCAGTAGAGGATTGACCGTGAGTATTTGCAAAGTTAGCCGATGGCCGAGTATGAATGGTCGAAGGGTCACGATTCGGGCATTGTGATGGAATGTGACCAATACCACATCTATTGCAAGTGCCATACACCGTGTTCTGGGTGGATGCCCAATCAAATTGACGACCATTGCCACGACCTCGGTTGTTGTTGTTACCACGAGAGTCGTTTCGATTTTAGAAGTAATAATGTTTTAGACTTGGTTTATTGTGATGTTTAGGGTCCCGCACATTTGTTATCTTTTGAAGGTCATAGGTATTTTATGTTGTGTGTTGATAATCATTCTCGGTACATGTGGATATATCATTTAGCTCAAAAATCTGATGTGTATTCAACTTTTAAATCATTCGTGCAAATGGTCTAACATTATATTATTGTAATTGATTATTATACAAATATTGTATATGTATATATACTAATACATTAACTTGGGGACTAAGTAACTAACATATAACCTAATGGGTACGGCCCATCTATATCTTTGGTCTAACATTGTCCAAAACCCCGAGGATCGGTCGTGACTTCAAATATAGAAAATGTTTTCTTTCAGTTCATTTCGAAAGTGTAACAACAACATTGATTATAACATCTTTTCAAATCTAATCCCTTTTGTCACATGTTTCAAATTAGGGGACATGTTTCCTTTTGAATCAACAATTATTATATTTTTAAACTTTAGTTACTTAATATATTTTTAATAATAAAGTAAAAACTATTTAAATTAATTATATTATTATGTTTTTCTATAATAATGTGAAAACATATTTAAGATATTGACCCACTACATGATCTGACTAGATAAACCGTCTCGGCTTCGAAGTGTCCAATATTGCTATATATTGATTAGATAACTACACTTTTATTAAAACGTTAAATTTTTGTAAGTGTTAAAAACTACCGATTTATTTAAATAAACTCAAGCACATACTAGGGGACCAAATGCTACCTTATTTCTGTGTTGCAAGTATAGATACATACCTTATTTAACTTAGGTTGCGGATCGCTTCGAGCTATTATTTCTTCATGATTGTGTTATTTTACCAATGCTATTGCTTTAAGGTGAGTTTCATAGCCCCAATTTTTACTGTTTTATATCATCTTTTGGGGTGAGACATTGCTTGATTTAACGTATGAACACAAGTACATTTACTCGTTTACTTATTGGTCTAAGTATCAATTTAACCCAAATTGCTATTTGCCCAATTATCATGAACCGTTAATTATTTGGTTGGGTTACAACAGTAAACGCGAATGTTATGGATAGATCTATCGTGGTCGACACCCCTATCCGGCTTAGACTGACATTAGTTAAGCGGATACAGTTTCTTTTGAGTCAGACTAAGAGTATACCGGGTTAGATACTTGCATGGGCTTTCATTGTTGCTTATCAGTTAATGCGTCGGTGTCATGAGTTTAGACAATAGTAAATGCATTTTTATGTGACTTTGATTTTGTTATATTGTCACTCGAGGATTAAATCTTATGGTTCATTAAACATTACTTCTTAAATAAACCTATGAACTCACCAACCTTTGTGTTGACACTTTAGCAATGTTTTTCTCAGGTATCAAGACGGAGGAGTGACGTGGTTGGGTTGTGGAGATAAATAATTTGTCGTGACTATCTTCTGAGAATTGAACACCTATGTTATGTCTTCAAAACATGGTTTATGCAATAATGTTGTATCAAATGCTTTCGTATGCTTTTACTTATATTTAATGAAATAAAACGACTTTTCAGTGCTGCTCTTTATATCAATGTCTTGTGATAGTCATGATAGTCGCACCCTAGTGTATCCACTTAATCTGATAATTTGGGGGTGTGACAATTGTTAATATCTTGTTTCAAAAAAAATTCTTCTTGATTTCATTGACCACGTTCCAAAAATCTAATAAAATAACAACTTGCATTTTATGAGATCAATGAATACATTCTAATAATCTCATAAAATAGTCAATTATATTTTACAAGATTTGTGTCAAAGAAACTCCACTTGGTTTCAATGAATCTAAATTCATCATGATTTCAATCATGTTGTAATTGGCGCACCAATTACATTTACAAGATATACTAGGGTTACCATTATGTTACCACAAGTTAAGAGCTATTAAAACGATTTGGTATCTAATAAACTCAGCATTGTTTATATAAACTTGTACCAAATCAGATTCAAAGAAACTCAATCGTGGCTTCAGTAAATCTAGGTTAAAACTATAACATATGTAATAAACAAACTAAACAATCAGTTAGAAAATAAACTCATCATGGTTTCGATACAAATTGATACAATAAACCGGTTTTAAAAATCGTTTATAGATGTGTAACACCAAATCTGTTAAATAAAATTATGTTTACTTAAAAACTGATTTTCTAAAGAAACACAATCTTGGTTTCGAGAGAATACAGTTTATATAAAAATTTGTTAATTAAATTAATATGATTTAAAAAATGTTTAATTCTATTACACAGAATCTGTTTTAAGACTGTAGGGAAACTATAACACTTTTATTTATAAATCAAACAAATAAATTTAATCAAATTAGTTAAATTAACGTAAAACAAATAACATAATATAAATAACAGAAAAACAAATACAGACATAATTATAAACGATAATTAAATAAAACAATAAAATAATAAAAAGACTTATTAAATCACCAGCAAGTCAAGGCACACGTATGACACGCTTAGAACTAAAGAGCCAAGGCACGTGTTCGACACACTTCCCTTAAAACAGATTCGTCGTCTGTTTCCCAAGGTACAACAGTCGAAACAGTAAGTTCTACTGTCGGACTTAACAAAACTGCCTGGAATTTCACCTTTTCAGGTGCATACTCCATATGTTGGAAATCAATAATAATACTTATTGATTTGATGTGTGAAAAAGCTATAGAATTAAGCCTCTATTTATACACAATAGACTCCCTACCAGTTTACTCAATTCACTGATGTGGGATAAAAAATAAACTACTTTCTCTTTAAGCATGGTACCAAATGCCTAACTTTGAGACACGATATCTCATTCACATCAGCTTCATTTTGGATACATAAAGGCTCATTGCGAAGCTCTCTTCAAGGAGAACGCAAACCTATAAACTATCACTAATATATATGATACATACATATACATAATTGTGTCTAAAGTTGGTCAAAAGTCATTTTGCCAACAATATTTTCCAACACATTGTATGTTGTAGCGTGTAGTGTTGCTTCTTCCATAAGTTCTGTGAGAACCGCTCAATTCTTCTGCTTTTACAGATTTTGAACGAACATGCTATCAAGTTTGCCAAATACTTAAAATGGACGGGAAACCTTGTGCAAAACAATTCAATTTGCATTACCACTATACCTTTTACTATTAGGTTCCGTACGTCTAATATCCGCAGATTCTGTGACTGATCGGTGATCACTTTCATCATCTTAACTACATCACTCGAATGTGCTTTTGCCACGTCAGATAGCTTGCCAGTGATGTAAGAAGCAGAATATTTACTATCTACAGTTTCATATTCACCCAACATATAACCTATTTGCAAAACCATACAGATCCAACTGAAATAAGACAAGAATACAAGTGTCACATTATTATAATAATTACATACAACGGATGATCTCAGTTGGCTATCTTCTGTATCACCCTCCTCTCCAAATCCTTCTGCAATCAATCTCATCAAGTTATGGGCCACATTAGGGTTTACAAGATCCCTAGCATACTGGAAAACTTTGTTCATGGTTTGTAAAGTTAAAAGGTAGGTAAGATGGGTGGAGTGTATTTAATGTCAAACTCGAACACTTCTTTGAAAACAGACATCTCCGAATGCTTGATAGGATCAAATTGCTCTGCTAGCTCCACACACCTCGAAGCAATTTCATTTTTGTAATGACTATCGTCGATGCTAATCATGTATTCTATTATACGCTTTACTATCATTTCCACATTGGAGGACTTTGTCATTTTATCGAAGGTGAAAGAGAACTTAAATATACATACATATATCTAGCAAGCACCAACTGACACATGTATGGACCAATTGAGACAGACCTACACATTCAATAGTCATTAAAATTTTACATGAAGCATACTGCTACAGATGTATCTATGCGGTTCATATCTGGTAGATCAATGAACCTAGATTGCAAGAAAGTTGGATATTGGTTCCATTGTAATAAAATACTACTAGTTTCAAATGTTGGTGTTTATTCGTCCTAACCAGGGTAAGATAATCAAACCTATACGTAGCAAAACAATGGTTACCGGATATCACTTGGAATCGTGTAATCACTTCCCAAAGTAAATTATTCGACCCTAATGCTTGGGTATCACGAATACCTACTTGGGATAAGACCAAATACAGTTAGTGATTTAGGCATAAATCTCTAACCCTTTCGCTGTTATGTGTTTATGTTTATGTGTCTCTTCATGCAAGTTATGATCACCTATTTATAGGCGGAGTACTCAACCCTAGTCAATGGTATTAAGAGGAAATAACGGCCCTTAATATCCTCTTAATAGGATCCATAACACTAGGAACTAGTGGGTAGAAGACCAATTAAATGTGGTCTTTAAAACACTTGAATTGGTCAAAGATCGTTACAAGTATTCATGTTCAGCTTCAATATCTTTCATTCTTCAGTCCACTGAAGCATCAGCAAACCCTGAAGGGTATTATCGCTGAAGCCTTCAGTACTGAAGAAGACTTACTAAAGTGTAAACACTGAAGACAAGTCTTTAGTGGTGTTACTCCCTGATGAATACCTTTAGTCCAAAGTTAGACTCCCTGAAGAGTTAACTCTCTAAAGATCATCAGCGATGCTGAACAACCTTCAACCACAACAAGTGTCAGGGTGTTCAGGGACTTATGGGTGTACACTCTGTACCTCCTTCCCCATTCACCAGTATGAACTAGCCCACAATTGAACTATATTTCCAACAATACTCCCCAATATAGTACAATTCCCTTTGCATGAAAATTAACTTTAACAAAACGAGTGCATAAATGAAAATTTCCCAAGGATTGATTTTCCATCTTAGTATATTACTTCAAACATTCGAGAATCAGGGTGTTCTAAGAATTGAACCCTTCAATTACTTTGAGTACCTGAAAATAAAATACACACAAGGTTTCAAATACATAGCAACTCTTGACACTACTAGCCATGTGTCCATATCCAAATTCATACATGTTGGAAGAGCCAAGTCTATGCTCCCTGAAGGCAAAACCTCAACATTTACATAGGTGGTTCCTCTTTAGATCATGCTCCTGCTTCAAAACTTTTTTAAAGACTTTTAACCATTGAGAAGTTTATAACTTCATCATCCTTTAACAGGTACAAGCACATCCTTAGGATGATATACATGTGCTTCAGTTCCCTGAATGTTCAGCTTTCCACATTGAACTCATCTCCCAGGTTTCCTTAGGAGGGAGTTAGGTGTCCTAGAATTCAGTGACTAGAGTTTACTTTTAAACCCATCCCTTCAGCAGACTTCATAACCAAGTCTCTAGCCAATCCCTTCGTCAAGTGATCAGCTGAATTTTGTTGAGACCTCTCACACTCTATTAAAATCACCTCATTCATGATCAGCTCACGAATCATGCTATGTCTAACACCTAAGTGTCTAGACTTACCATTCTACATCTGATTATACGCCTTAACCAATGTAGCAGCACTATCATAACAGATAGATATGGATGCCATAGGTTTGACCCATAATGGAATCTCAAGAAGCAAGTTTCTCAACCATTCAGCTTCTTTACCAGTAGCTGCTAGAGCCACAAACTCAAATTCTATGGTAGAGCTAGTAATGCAAGTTTGTTTCTTGGATGCCCACGAAATTGCACCAATACCAAGTAGGAATACCCAGCCACGGGTGGATGAATTATCCTCAGTATTGTTGATCCAACTTGCATTAGTGTAACCTTCCAACACTGAAGGATATCTAGTATATGACAAACAATAATCCATTATTCCTTTCAAATACTTCAGTACTCTCTGAATTGCTTGTCAGTGCTGAGTACTAGGATTACTAGTATACCTACTCAGTTTACCCGTAGCAAATGCAATGTCAGGCCTAGTACTAGTCATGGAATACATCAAGCAACTAATCACCCTCGAATACTCAAGCTGGGAGACAGCCTGACCATTGTTATGCATTCGTTTCTCACTTGTATCTATAGGTGTACTGATACTCAGATTTTACTAGGTTAAAAAGTTCGTTTTCTCGGTGTCTTAACGAATTGATTTCCGGTACAATGTGCGACTCAATTGTTCTTGGTGAATAAATGAATATGTTGTTGAGTATCAATTTAAATTAAAAATGCAAACTTTAAAGTAAATGACAAAATAACAAAAGCGATAAACTAATTAAAGCTTAAATGAAAGGTTTAAACGAAATAACAAGGAAATTAAAGTAGTTAAAAACTTAATTAAAAGTAAATTTGAAATTAAAATAAAATAAAACAAAGCAATTTGAAAATAAAACTAAAGAAAAATGGCGGGGAAAATAATTTGAAAACAATACGGAATAAAAATAGGTCACAACTAGGATCGCAACCAGGATCGTGACCAGGATCGCAACCAGGATCGTAACCAGGATCGTGACCAGGATCGCAACCAGGATCGCAACCAGGATCGTGACCAGGATCGCAACCAGGATCGTGACCAAGATCGCAACCAGGATCGCAACCAGGATCGTGACCAGGATCGCAACCAGGATCGTGACCATGATCGCAACCAGGATCGTGACCAGGATCGCAACCAGGATCACAACCAGGATCGTGACCAGGATCGCAACCAGTGATCGAAGTAAAGGATCGCAAGTAGAAACCCTAGGGGTTTATGCGATCACACTTACTTGATCGGAACTGATAAAACCCTTAAACATGATACGATGGAAATCAAAACCAGAATAAGCAAAACTGATTAAGCACTTTGACAATAAGCTAATACCAAAAACTTGATTAAATAAGAATAAGACGAATGAAATAAGCACAAATTTAAGAACTTTCAAGACTCAAGTTAAACAAACTTTATAAAATAAACTTTATAAAGATAAAACTTTTAAGAAAACTTAAAAAGTAAATAAGCTAAATACATAATAAGCCAATAAGATTGTCAAACTTATAGCTTATTTCGTATGAAAGCTTAGATAGAAATAAAAAGGTGAACTTTTTAATCAAATAAGCAAAGAGATTAAGCAATATCTTGCTTAATCCGAAATTGAGATAAACCAAAAACAAGAAAAGTATGATGAGAAAGATAAAGAAAAGCTTAATTAAAAGTGAAGATTCAACAACAAAATTAAAAAAACACTTACTTGAATTAAAGGAATTAAAGTGCAAGACAATTAATTAAAATGACATGAAAAATAAAGTTGCAAGATAATGAAAATGGTGGAAAGCTATTTGTCAAGTAGCCAACAACTACAAATGCAATGAAAGAAAACTATATATAGGGAGATTAGGGAGGAGCTTAGGAAGCTTCCTCCCTCTTTCATCTTTTCCTTAATTGCATGCTTTAGTCCTTGATCTTCTTAATTCTTTGTTAATCTTCTTAATACTTGGACTTTGTCTTGGGATTTCTTTAAACTCGTCTCGACATTTCTTCATAAATAAGACTTGAGTTCTTCGGCTTTTGGTAAACTTCCGTCTTTTGACTTTTTCTTCGATAAATCTTCAGAATTGGTCTTGGACTTCCGTTCTTTTTACACTCTTGACTTCTTGACTTCGTTTTTCGTCTTTTTCTTCGATAAAAGCCCGTGAATGCCCGTGTTTTCTCCACTTTTCACCTTTTCTTCCTAAATCACAACAAAAACACAAACCACGCATAATTCAGACATAAATGACATAAAATACACGTTTTGGCTCGGTTATTATTGTAATTAAGTGGTAAAAAGGATGGGTGTTTACACACCTATCAAATCCCCTACACTTGACCATTGCAATGTCCTCATGCAATGCATTAGTTACAAAGCATATTTACATTTTTCATCACAATCAATCCACCTTGGCCTTTATTAAAGAGATAGAAAACTATAAACATTCAAAGTAAAGAAATCAAAAACATACCTTGGGTTTTGGAAATGTCATGAATAATCATCATCCTCAAGTTTTCACTTTCTCCAAACCAAGCTTAAAAACGAGATCATTGTTATTATAAGTTAGCAAACTAACACGAACTCATGTGGGCCAATTATTCACTTAGACTCCCTTATTCCTAGGTGTATCTCTTATATTTTATTGTTGTCTTGAATGATCACGAGGATGCATTGTTGACTTATTTCGATAGTTTATTAGGCCGAAAATAAAGTGAACGATTTAATCGATAGTTAGCTAAAGGACAAAATCTTTTAAAACTGCTTATCGGGACCTCATAAAGTTCATATCTTGGCATAACTCGCTTCACGATTTGAGACCTTTCTTGGACCGATATTTGGCAGCGACTTCATACTTCGAATCTTTGAGAGACGTTCTTGAAATTATGGTCTTCTCTTCATAGTAGGAATTTCTTCACTTGAAGTTTTAAGAGATTCTTCATCTTTGGACCACGACTTCTTCATTTTTCTCCAATCTTTATTTTGGACTTTGATATACAACGATCCGCCTCCTTGTAGGACTTGGATCTAATTATCCTCATACCTTGTTAGGGCCTTTTTGAATAGACTTCTCCATGATCTTTAGGGGAGTATTTGCTTTTCGTCGTGTGTCTCGATCCTTCATATTGATTTTCGATAAATGATTCTTCACATCACTTTTGGATCTTTAGCAACAAAATGTAGCCCTCATGCCTTGTTAGGGCCTTTTCGGACTCGCCAATCTTCGTATCCCGCTTCAATAAGTTATGCCTTGGCTATGAACTTTAATCCATACCGAGCAACTTTTAAACGATCTTGGGCTAGAAGCTAAGTAACTTTTCAAATCGTACAACCTTATTTATTGCAGATAAATTTATTAACAAGCGATGGGAGAATAGGCTCATAACTAACTCACATAAACTCATGAAAGAATACCAAACTTATAATTGACTCTATCATCTCTCGTTCTCCATAGTTTAAAATCTCAAGGAATGAGACTCGTGGATGCTTAGCCTATTAAATCAAAGTTTTGGGTTTTCGAGTCATCTATAGGATCTTGCAAACTCTTGGACTTTTTCAAGTTTAGAATTCGCATTTTAAAGTTTCCTTGATAAATAACTCTCTAGGATCAATTATAGGAACTTGCGAAAAGTTCTTGTTCTCAACCCGTGAGAGTTAAGACTTTCGCGTTTTATAGCTCCCTATATAAAAGCCTAGCAAAACTTGACTTAAACACGTTAAGGATACTAGCTAGAGTAACTTAGATAAGTAAACTCGGGTTGAGTCAAAAGATTCACAACGTTTGAAAATTAAAACCACTTTATTAAAAATTTATTCTAGCAAGGAAGGAAAATAACTATACAAAAGGAAAAACTAATAGGCCAAAATAGATCAAAAATTTTGAAAAACGTCGAAAAATTGATTTTCTGGTTAAAATGAGGACAAATACAAGGAAAAGACCACTTAACTTCAATAGAAGTCCCCCTACACTTAATATAAACATTGTCCTCAATGTTTAAGCATGTGGAAGTAAACTCCACTACACTTAGGACATTGTGCACTTTGTTTAAATCTTGCTAAGGAAAAGACGACTAAAGAGATTCCTATTTTAATATTGAGAAATATAAAATAGAGAATCAAAAAGAGTTTAGGATAGAACCGGGAAGTCGGGAACACGGAATCATGGTTCGTCAAAAGTCATCAAGAGTGTGTCTTTGAAGCTCTACTCCCTGCACATGATAAGAAAGAAAGCAAGAAACACCACGGGGCTCCCCCTACACTTATGGTGAAAATAGATAGATAACTGGGTTGCCTCCCAAAAAGCGCTTGTTTATATTAACCGAGTCACGAGCCTGACAAGTCCCCGAATTAAATGGTCCATGGGGAAGCCTCGAATGTGATACCGGGATCAAAGACCTTGTCCTCGTTCCCGGTTGACATCAACAAAGGAGAGGCGGGGGGATAAGTTTTGAATGGGAGAAAGGTCCTTTCAACATACGAAAAGTATGTGAAATCAAGATCCACGGGAGGTGGGGTGGGTAAAGTAAGCACATTGTCATCCCCCAAAGACAATGGAGGCTGAGCATTCGGCAAAGCTGTAATGTTATCAATGATAATAAAATCAATGTCACCTCCCGGGTCAAAGCACTCATCCTCCGTAAGAGTGGCTAAAGGGGAGGATGAAAGGTGCTCGGGAGGGGGAGTTGGGACAATACCTTCTTGCAGCGAATTATCAAAAATAATATCCCCCTCTGTATCATTATCATCAATACCTGGAGGCATGGAGTGAATGTCGATTTCTTCCAGCAATGGGTCATTATCTTCAACGGGAGGAATAGATGGAGGCAAAGACTCGGAGAGAGGAAGAGAATTCAACTCTTCGATTTGAGCAATAAGAAGATGAAATTTCCGTAATCTATCGCGAAGAAGCACGTCTTCCACCTTATCCACAAGATCATGTTCATCGGTGAACTTCTCGTAAGCCGGAGAGAATAAATCGTCATCGCCCGCATCTCGCGGTGGAGATTGAGAAACTTCAAAAGTGAAATTCTCATAGCTTGGAGAAAAATCTTCATCATTAGGATCGACCTCTTCCGTAAGAGTAACGTCGTCCTCAGTCTCCATAGTTGGTATGTCACAAACCTCCTCATCAAATAAATTGTCGAGACCAAAATCACTCAGCTCACTCAAAGTATCACAATCCTTAGATACGTTTGGGATATCGAACGAAGGGATGACAATTGCACTAGGACATTGAGCAGTAAGATCATTCCAAGAAATAGTAGGCTCATCGTCATCATCATCATAGTAGTATGGATACACCGGAGGAGGAGTATATGTCTCGATATTCGATATTTGCTCAGGCCGTTGATCCTCTTGATATTTTTTGATGATCTTGTTGCAAGCTTCTTGAACTTTTTGAAATCGGTCAAAAAATGCGGCCATTTGCTCAGGAGGAAATGCACAATAGGGTTGATGATCGATGGGGTGTTGTGGGGGCTCAAAATGTTGAAAACCTGAATTATAGCATGGTTGTGGCTCATAGTAGTTCATCGGTTGAGAAGAATTAGAAACCGGGTTTGGTTCATAATAATCCATTGGTGAAGAAAACTGAGGACACGGATTTTGCTCATAATAATTCATTGGTTGACAATAATAGGTATCGTGAGGACCCCCACAATTTTGGCAACATGGGTCGGGAGAAAAATCGGGTGCGTCTTGTGGATAGCTATTATCATTGTCATAATTGTACCCCGGTTCTTGCCCGTGACCATACGGGTATTGAACCGGGCACGAAACATGCCAATGAGAATCGCTTCCACAATAGAGGCATGGGGGAATAGGAGGAGGTGGGTTCAAAAAGGACGAATTAGTCGAGTTGCACAAGGGACAAAATCCGAATATGAATTGTGTATTGTTGATATCGTTTCCACACCGCTCACATGTACACCATTGACATGAGTCGTTCCCGTACAATCGTCTCCCACACCTGACGCAATGGACATAAGAATCCATGAAGAAAAAGAGATAAGCAAGAAGAATATTTTTGGTGCAAAACTTTGAAAAAGAAATGCTTTTTAAGATTTTTAAAATGTTTTTGGGATTTTTTTGAAAATTTTTTATACGAAAAATAACGTTCACAAGTGAACGGATCCCAAAAGCCAACGCGTCTCTCACAAAAAACCGTTAATCTTCACGAAAAGAGCCGGCAGTGGCGCCATTTGATACTCAGATTTTACTAGGTTAAAAAGTTCGTTTTCTCGGTGTCTTAACGAACTGATTTCCGGTACAATGTGCGACTCAATTGTTCTTGGTGAATAAATGAAAATGTTGTTGAGTATCTATTTAAATTAAAAATGGAAACTTTAAAGTAAATGACAAAATAACAAAAGCGATAAACTGATTAAAGCATAAATGAAAGGTTTAAACAGAATAACAAGGAAATTAAAGTAGTTAAAAACTTAATTAAAAGTAAATTTGAAATTAAAATAAAATAAAACAAAGCAATTTGAAAATAAAACTAAAGAAAAATGGCGGGGAAAATAAATTTGAAAACAATACGGTATAAAAATAGGTCGTAACTAGGATCGCAACCAGGATCGTGACCAGGATCGCAACCAGGATCGCAACCAGGATCGTGACCAGGATCGCAACCAGGATCGTGACCAGGATCGCAACCAGGATCGTGACCAAGATCGCAACCAGGATCGCAACCAGGATCGCAACCAGGATCGTGGACCAGGATCGCAACCAGGATCGTGACCAGGATCGCAACCAGGATCGCAACCAGGATCGTGACCAGGATCGCAACCAGGATCACAACCAGGATCGTGACCAGGATCGCAACCAGTGATCAAAGTAAAGGATCGCAAGTAGAAACCCTAGGGGTTTATGCGATCACACTTACTTGATCGGAACTGATAAAACCCTTAAACATGATACGATGGAAATCAAAAGCAGAATAAGCAAAACTGATTAAGCACTTTGACAATAAGCTAATACTTAAAACTTGATTAAATAAGAATAAGACGAATGAAATAAGCACAAATTTAAGAACTTTCAAGACTCAAGTTAAACAAACTTTATAAAGATAAACTTTATAAAGATAAAACTTTTAAGAAAACTTAAAAAGTAAATAAGCTAAATACAAAATAAGCCAATAAGATTGTCAAACTTATAGCTTATTTCGTATGAAAGCTTAGATAGAAATAAAAAGGTGAACTTTTTAATCAAATAAGCAAAGAGATTAAGCAATATCTTGCTTAATCCGAAATTGAGATAAACCAAAAACAAGAAAAGTAGGATGAGAAAGATAAAGAAAAGCTTAATTAAAAGTGAAGATTCAACAACAAATTAAAAAAAACACTTACTTGAATTAAAGGAATTAAAGTGCAAGACAATTAATTAAAATGACATGAAAAATAAAGTTACAAGAAATGAAAATGGTGGAAAGCTATTTGTCAAGTAGCCAACAACTACAAATGCAATGAAAGAAAACTATATATATGGAGATTAGGGAGGAGCTTAGGAAGCTTCTTCCCTCTTTCATCTTTTCCTTAATTGCATGTTTTAGTCCTTGATCTTCTTAATTATTTGTTATCTTCTTAATACTTGGACTTTGTCTTGGGATTTCTTTAAACTCGTCTCGACATTTCTTCATAAATAAGACTTGAGTTCTTCGGCTTTTGGTAAACTTCCATCTTTTGACTTTTTCTTTGATAAATCTTCAGAATTGGTCTTGGACTTTCGTTCTTTTTACACTCTTGACTTCTTGACTTCGTTTTTCGTCTTTTTCTTCGATAAAAGCCCGTGAGTGCCCGTGTTTTCTCCACTTTTCACCTTTTCGTCCTAAATCACAACAAAAACACAAACCACGCATAATTCCGACATAAATGACATAAAATACACGTTTTGGCTCGGTTATTATTGTAATTAAGTGGTAAAAAGGATGGGTGTTTACACACCTATCATGTACTCACTAGAGTACAATCAAAGTGTTTGAATTTCTTCAGCACCTTCTCAATTTAATGAGACCGATAAATTACAATACCATCACTTTGATGCTTAATCCTTATGCCAAGGATAAAATCCGCCTCCCCCATGTCTTTCATGGAGAACTTTGATGACAAAAAATCCTTTGTCAAGTTGACCATAACTTGGTCAGTCCCAAAGATTAGCATGTCATCAACATATAGGCAAATGATAACTCCTTTACCAGATTCATCAAATTTGCTATATACCCACATTTGTCAACTTGGTTAAGTGAATAACCATTAGACAAAACCACTTCATTAAATTTCTTGTGTCATTGCTTAGGTGCCTGCTTCAGTCCATATAAGTACTTAAACAGTTTACACACCTTGCCTTCATGACCAGGCATGATGAAACCTAGAGGTTGGTTCATATAAACCTCCTCATCTAAATCACCATTCAAGAATGTTGTCTTCACATCCATTTGATGAATAATCAGTTTGTGAATACTTGCTAGAGCAATCAGCATTCTTATGGTACTGATACATTCTATTAGAGCATTAGGATCAAAGTAGTCTATCCATGACCTTTGTTTAAAGCCCTGAATGACTAACATTGCCTTGAACTTTTCAACAGTTCCATCTACCTTCATTTTCCTTTTGAAAATCCATTTGTTGCCAAGTGGATTGCAACCTGGAGGTAGATCAACCAACACCCAAGTGTTTTTGCCCATGATGGAATCCATCTCATCATTTATTGCTTCTTTCCAGAAAGCAACGTCTTGGGACTTCATTGCTTCATCAAATGTTTTGGGATCATCCTCAACATTAAAGCAATAAGAGTATTGATCAGAGACCTCATCCCTTGTTCCTTCAACCAAGTATAGTTAAAACTCAGGCCTAAAATTCCTTGGAGTCCTATGCCTTGTGCTTCTTCTAAGCTCAAGATCAGGTTGCTGAACCACAACCTCATCAGTGACCCTTTCAGGTTCTACTGAAGCACCAATGTCCTCAGCTCCAGTAGGAGTCCTAAGGCTTGGTCTAAGGACTGATGAGAACCTAGTCTCATCAAAGTTATCATCCCTTGATTCAATGATTGAGTTTATAAAAACTGAATCATTAGGTTTTATAACATAGAACCTATAAGCCTTGGAATGCTCAGCATATCCAACAAAGATGCATTCAATGCCTCTTTCACCCAAGGTTTTCACCTTTGGATCAGGGAGTCTTACAACTGCCCTACAATCCCAAACCTTGAGATAGTTCAAGTTTAGTTTCCTTTTAGTCTAGAGTTCATAAGGGGTAATCTTGTTCCTTTTATTTGGAACCCTATTTAATAAATAGCAAGCTGTTAACATAGCTTCATCCCAAAACCCTTGATTCAGTCCTGAATAGGACAACATGGAGTTAACATTTCCTTTAGTACTCTATTTTTCCTTTCATATTTACCATTTTGTTGAGGGGTATAGGGAGTAGTCGTTTCATAGATAATACCAACATGTTGAAAATATTGGGCATCCATGTACTCACCTCCCCTATCATCCTTAATATTTTTTGATTTGGACTCCTTGTTATAATTCAACTTCAGTTTTAAATACTTTAAATTTATCTAATGCTTCATCATTAGTATGTAAAAAATAAACATAGCAAAACATTAAAGCATCATCAATAAATGTTACCAAATATTTCTTATTCCCTAATGAGAGAGTAGAATGCAAATCACATAGATCACTATGGACTAGCTCCAAAACTTCAGTGTCACATTTTACATCTTGAAATGGTTTCTTAGTTATTTTGTTCAGCATGCAAGTCTGACACTTTTCAGTGTCCACGTCAAATCCCGGGATTAACCCATCCTCAGACATATCTTGCATCCTCTTAAAGTGGACATGGCCCAGTATAGCATGCCATAGTGAAGAATCCTTCAGTTTACTAGTGTACACTGAGGCTGAGCAAATATTTGCACTACCAGCACTAACTGAGTTAATACTGGTGGTTGTTTCATGAACAATATTAAGCCTGAACATTTGATTGCTCAAATAACCAAAACTAATAAACACACCATGTTTGGATAAAAAATTTATTAGATTCAGTCACTTGTTTATAACCAAAAATTATTCAACACACTACTATAAACCAAATTCTTTCTAATATTAGAAACATGCAAAACATTAAACAAGGAAACAATCTTTCCATAACTAAACTTAAGATCTACATAACCACGTCCATGAACTAGGGCTGTTGACTCATTTCCCATATAAAGAATAGATCCATCATTCAGTGACTCATAAGTCTTGAACCAGCATCTATCTTTACACACATGAACTGTTGCTCCAGAATCAACCCACCATGCAACATCATCATCCTGCACAAAATAAGCTTCAGATACATATGTAACATATTAAATCTGGAGAGATTCATTAAACATATTCCGACCTTTCAGTGTTGTGTTGTTAGAACCAATCACTGAACTATTTGTGCCTGATCCATTAGCTTTGCTGCCAGTACCAACACCTTTGTAATCCCTTTTCAAGTTTCCATGTTTCCCACACTTCCAACAAGTCACTGATGATGACTTCTTGTTAGGATTGGCTTTAGTGTTACACTGATGCTTACGTTTTCCCTTGTTGTCATTGTACCTGGAGGAGTTGTTATGCTCCACCATATTGACAACTGATGAACCAGCAACATTGTTGCTTTTTGGCTTGTCACTATCATGCACTCTGAGGGATTCCTCAATGCACAAATGACTGCCCAACTCAACAAGAGTTAAATCCTCCTTCTTATGTTTCAAGGTGTGCTTCAAATATTTCCAAGAAGGAGGGAGTTTATCTATGACACAAGAGACTTGAATGGTCTCATCCATGTGCATATGATGTTGTGTGAATCTACCAAGTATACCAAGAAGTTCATTATATTGTTCCATGACTGGTCTTGAATCAATCATTTTGTGATTTGTGAAATCACTCACAAGGAACTTCTTACTTGATGCATCCTCAGCCATATATTTGGCTTCCAAAGAATCCCATTGTTCTTTACCAGATTCAGAATTTTGGTAAATATCAAATAAGGAATCAGACATACCATTGAGAATTATGTCGCGACACACATAGTCATCATTCTCCCATTTGCTCCTTTTCCTATGTTCTCCAAGGTAGCATCATCACCATCAGGAATATGAGTTTTTAGCACATACACCACACTCATGGTAGAAAGAAGAAAGTGCATCTTCTTTTGCCATCTCCTGAAATCAACCCCTTCAAACTTATCTAGCTTGGAAAAGTTAGCCACCATATGCTTCATTGCAGCCGCCATTGATTTTCACAAAATAATGTACTTTGATTATTGGTGTTTATTCGTCCCAACCAGGGTAAGATAATCAAACCTAGCTATGTACCAAAACAATGGTTACCGGATATCACTTGGAATCGTGTAATCACTTTCCAAACTAAATTATTCGACCCTAATGCCTGGGTATCATGAATACCTACTTGGGATAAGACCAAATGTAGTTAGTGATTTAGGCACAAATCTCTAACCCTTTCGTTATTATGTGTTTATGTTTCTGCGTCTCTTCATGCAAGTTACGATCACCTTTTTAGAGGCGGAGTACTCAACCCTAGTCAATGGTATTAAGAGGAATTAACGGCCTATTAATCTCCTCTTAATAAGCTCAATAATACCAGGAACTAGTGGTTACAAGACTAATTAAACGTGCTCTTTAAAGCTCTTGAATTGGTCAAAGACCGTTACAAGTATTCATGTTCAGCTTCAGTATCTTTCATTCTTCAGTCCCACTGAAGCATCAGTAAACCCTGAAGGGTTTTCTCGCTGAAGCCTCCAGTACTGAAGAAGACTTACTAAAGTGTAAACACACAAGACAAGTCTTCAGTGGTGTTACTCCCTGATGAATACCTTCAGCCCAGAGTTAGACTCCCTGAAGAGTTAACTCTCTGAAGATCATCAGCGATGCTGAACAACCTTCAACCACAACAAGATTCAGGGTGTTCAGGGAATTATGGGTGTACAGTCCATATCTCCTTCCCCATTCACCAGTATGAACTAGCCCACAATTGAACTATATTTCCAACATCAAATACCTATGTGAAAGTATGAGATACTGAATCTAGTGTTTCGCAAACTTCATACATTATCACATGTTGTTTTTATAGGTATTGCGGTCCTAAAACTGAACTCCAAACCGTTACAACAAGAAGTAGGAGTTGTTGGTTGCATTATAATGCTTTATAACGTGTTTTACATTCTACACTTGTACTGTCAAGAGAAGTTTCCCCAAGAAGAATTGGTCAAGTTCGTGAAGCTATAAGATACTATTCAACTGAATCCACCATAGCTGTGTTTGCAACTACTGTGTTTAGCTTTTGTATATGTGGGCTGTTGGGTTACTTGCAACTGGACATAGTAGTACCATTATGCATACTTATGCAGGACATTTTATAATAGGTGGTTTTCTTGATTTGAGATTCAAGAAAGGGGTACAGGACTTGATTACTAGAAGTCGTGTAACACCCGACACCACTACAATACGCAGAATTTATAACTTTTTACACGAAAACGACTCGTCTCGCTATAACCTTTAACATTAGGCACACATATTATTATCTTTCATCATTAAGACGTACACATACAAGACCAACATACAATATACTTCTTTGAAAAGCACTGATGAGACTGCATTAATACATAGTCTCATCGTCTAAATCGGGCTTAAAACGCTTAAAATGTCATAAAATACCCCAAAATATGCTTGTGTTTGTTCATTGTATATTTTAGGTACGGATATCGTGAAATCAACAAAAGATTATAAGATTAAGGCAAAAACGAACAAGGGAAACGAAGCCACACAAAGAACCGGACCCGGACAATTATTTTCCAAAGAAGTCCTTGAAGTTTAAAGATTTGTCAAGATTGGTCCCTCAACTTTGGAAGACTTGTCACTTTTAACCCTTACAAATCTCAAAAATTGCATTTGGGTCCTTTAAGTTTCAAGAATATACCATATATGCCCTTGAAGAATGAGGATATTGCATTAATAGTCCTTGATAAAAGTTGTTGCAAACCATTATGCCAGATTTGACAACTAGGCCAAAGATAATAACAAAGGAAATTGGGTTAAGTTGCTGAAAAACATATTATGCCAAATTTTCCATACATGGGGGACTATAAATGCCCAGAAAACCAACCTCATACCACCAACCAGAAACCTCCACATCACTCACTCGCACCACCTCACAACCCCATGTCACCTTCCACAACTATCAGATTATTATTAATTAATATTTTCAAAATATTATATTAATATTAATTTGGGCGCCTAACAAGTACTGATCATAATTATCACCCCTTAAACCCCTAATCTCACATCATAAACCCTAATTTCGGAATCACACCAAACCAAAGGGGTTTTCCCTAATACTATCCAGATCCCTGATTACCCATATCATAAACCCATCCCACACCCTAAAACGCGTCCACATACATCCCTGATCTCCTCCCCAAGGTCCCCTGACCCACACTTTTGCTCCAAGACAAGTTTTTCCAGGAGGATCAACGTCTATGGTTTGATGCTTTCTTCCAACGCACTTTTAGACGTATGGGATTAATTTGCAACAGCTGTAAACATCAACATCCATCACATGACTCCATATTTGACCAAAAGGATTCAAACTTAAAAGGGCATTTCTGGGATTTTAGCTATTTGGGTTTTATGTTTAGGACATCTTATTTTGTATCCTAGAAGCATCTATAGATTAGTATATAAGCCTATGTCGCCTGTGACATTAGGCTTGTTCCAGTTTTATATAATTTTTTGATAAATGAATAGTTAACGTATTTTGAGAAAACCCTTGCATAAGACTGAGTTCCATAATTGTTTCCATTGTTCTAGTGTAAAGTTTCATTTTCCCTGAAATTCGTTTAAAGCTTTAAGTTTATTGAAGAATTTCACTTTTTTACAAAATATTTCAGAAATTTGGTTTTTTGAAAAGTTTTGGATCCAAGTTCAAGTTTTGGATTGAATTTGTCCTGACAAGACAAGTTTGATACAAGAAGTTAGATTTGTTCAGTTTCTTTGTTGATTCTAGTGGTTTACAAATTTTTCAAACTTGTGTTTTCCAAATGATTTTT
Source organism: Glebionis coronaria (assembly GCA_025667525.1). NCBI lineage: Eukaryota > Viridiplantae > Streptophyta > Magnoliopsida > Asterales > Asteraceae > Glebionis > Glebionis coronaria. The sequence continues at coordinate 555,909,119 of CM046879.1, forward strand.
ATAAAATGTTGTTTTCTTTGTTGTTTTATCACCTCATTGTTACACAAGCTTCTCCACAATTTTTTGACAAAAGCTTGTGTAAAGGCTTTTGTGACTTGTTATTGTTCATCTTAGCAGGTCTCAAGTTTTTAATCAAGTGACACCACCCTTTTGACTGTTGTAGTCTAGGGTGGTGTGGTTTTCTTTATTCCATACAAACAGCAACCTCATAAGCTACCAGCCTCACTTCTAGCTTGTTAAGGAGATGGCATCAGCAGCCATTGTGGGTTCTGTATGTGGGTTCCACAAGGTAACAGCTTGAACCCTCCTTAAATTGCATGAATTTCTAATTTTTTGGTTTTATGGAACATTTGTTTGTGACTATTCTTGGTATAGTTTGTTGAGTGATTTGTGTTCATTTAAGATATAAAACTTGTTCTACTAGTCTAGAATAATTTTATAGTTAATTTATTAATGTTTCTTTAAAAAGTTTTGTTGAATCTGTCATAAGGGGTGTTTGGATTGGATGTGTTAAGGGGTGGTGCAGCTGACCATTCCTGCTTGTGCACCTTTAGTTAGTTAAGTTAGTCACTTTATAGCCTTGATTAAGTTAGTTGTAGTAGTGTAGTGAAGTTTGCATGTTTTTATATAATATGTCAATAGTATGCTATGGCTTTGATAATTGTAGACAACTAGGTTAGGTGATAGATTAGGTGTATTAAGTGTAAGTTTGAAGTTTGGTGAGTTTTTGTAGCTTATTGAGGTTGTTGAAGTTCACTCTATGGCAAATTAAATCAGCAATGTCACTTTTCTGCTTAATAAACACAACAGCAAGCCTATAGGGTGTGTTTTTGTGTTTTATGGTTTGTTAATTAGGTCCACATCTAGTTTGGGGGTATGCCTAGGGTCTAGATATCTAGTGGTAGGGGATTGAGATCTCTTGGTGGCTTAATTTAACAAGCTTAGCTCAGTGACTGCATTTGATTGATTTTTGTGCCCTCTTTGTGTTAGATTGTGGTGTTTGTGTATTTGCTTGACTCCCCACAACCCAACTGGTTGTGAGGGTGCCTTATTGTCCAAAAACAACCCACAAATAAAGGCTCAAACTCGTTTTCTATGAAGTAGCAGTGGGAACCAAGTTCCCATTGTTAGCTCAACCCTTGCCACGGCTCTACTAAAAGACAAAGTTAGCACTAGTGTCACTATCAGTTTGCTATCATTTTGTCTTTAGTGCCAAAATTTTGACTTTTCTATTTTTTTCATTTTTTCCCTGGTTGAGTTATTCATTTAAAGATTTTTAGAAAAAGTTAATTTATTTTTCTAATTATTTTATTATTTTTAGCATTATTTTAAGTTAAAATTAGTTTTTAATATTTATGTTTTTGTCCTATTAGGACTTACATCATTTTTTCACATATTTCATTTTTCCCAAGTTTAATTAAGTGTTTTAGTATTTTCAGTAAAGAAAAATTGTTTTTCTCATTATTTTATTATTTTTATGATTATTTTCATTTAAAAATTGTTTTTAGCTAATTAAAAATAGAAAATTAGTTTTAAATTTTTTATAAAAATACTTTTTAATTATTAATTGATAAAAGTAAGATTTAGTTTGATAAAATATAATTTTGGATTTTTTGTTAGTTATATTTAATTTTCGGGCTTTAATTAATATTTAAAACTAAATATTTAATTAATAATAAGTTTAAAATTTACTTATTGAATTTTTATTCTAATTTATATTATTTTAGACATAGTTTTGATTATTAAATTTTTTTTAGTCTAAATTTTTAATTTCGTCGCGTTTTACGTTTTAACGTACACGTTTTACGTTTTACGTCGTAGTGTAATTTAGCATAACTCGTCATTTTCTTTTCTCTCTTTAAAACCAAAAACATCACTAATCCAAACTTGATTTTATATTATTGGCACACAACATACACCTCCTTCGAGAACGAACTCGCATTTTTTCGGTTTTGCGGTTTTCATAAACCGTAGAACTTAATACTTGCCGCACATACGCGTTTTTCCTAAAACGTGTACCATTTTGCTACATCAATTTTAGCCCCGCTGCCGGGTAGGTGTTTTTAGTGCATTATACATATTGTGTTTGTGTGAGTAGTGCGTTTTTTATTTTCATTCTTGAGAAGCGTAAATATCGTACATACTCGTTTGTTATTTTTTCTACTATATTATAAATAGCCAAATAAGTCGTGTTAGTTGTTCCTCAATTAACACACAAAAATCTTTTACTATATTGTAAAATATCCTAGTATTCGTTTTCGTTTTTCTTTGTGAATATTATTAATATATTATATTACGTATCACAACAAAATTTACAATATCTCCAAAAGCGCGAAAACGCAACCTTAATTCAGATTTCATCACTCAATTATTGTATTCGAGTCCAAAACAAAAAGAAAGGCAAAATAGATAATTACTTTCGCAAAGGCTTAATTTTAATTAACACAAACTATAAGGTCGGTATAAGGCGGTTGTATTTCACGACCTAAAGGAAAAAGGCTCTTAAGTGCTTAGCGCCACCTCGTTTCGTCCGCTTGCTTGTGTGTGTTTTGAGAAAAAGGGCTAATCGAGGGTTTTCCAACCAAAGTATTATCTACGTATCATATATTTGCTTATTTTTCAAAGATTAAACCCTCTAGAACGTTTTGGTGTTCCACCAACGTTCTAAAGTCATCGAAGACGTTCACTCAACGTGATCGTTTTCATTCCATGAGGCTCCTTTAATCGAGAAAATGATTCGAGGAGAGATTTGTAGATTTGATTCTACGTAATACCCCAAAATCCTAAAAATTAATAAACAATCAAAAACCAAAAAAATTGAAAAAACGAAAAACCCCAGAAAGAATCTTCTTTGCTACCCCCATTATGTAGGTTATTGCATGCGCACTCGATCGAAGGACTATACGAATTCTAGCAACGCTTCTAATCGACGCAATCGAAATCGAAGGAATCGACAACGAAGACGTGATTTAGAAACCGAGGTTCCTAATATCATTGTCGAAACCGTAGACGATATGGCCGACAATCGTTCGATGATAGAATTGCTCCAAGCGTCCACCGAGGGTTATGGAGACGCGATCGTTATTCCCATTATAGAAGCAGAGAATTTTGAGATTAAGAGCGGAATGCTATCATTGATTCAGCAACGAAGTTTCCAGGTCGTGAGGCGGATAATCCTCACGATCACATTCAGAATTTTGATCGTCTTTTGGCCACAAGTAAGTTTAAAAACGTAAACACCGATGTCGTTAAGCTTATGCTTTTTCCGTACTCACTCGATGGTGCTGCCAAGGATTAGTACGAGAAAGAGCCACCTAATTCCATAATTACGTGGAAGGATCTCGTTTCCAAGTTCGTTAATCATTTCTTTCCGCCGTCTAAGACCACGTTTTTCAAAAACGAGATCACGAGGTTTGAAGAAAAACCAAATGAGTCGTTTAGAGACGCGTGGGATCGTTTTAAGGAATTGATTAGGCAATGTCTTTGATGAGACTGCTTTTATACATAGTCTCATCGTCCAAAATGGGCTTAAAATGCATTAAATATCATGGAAAATGCCAAATATATGCTTATGTTTGTTACATGTGTATTTTAGGTACGGATATTGAGAAAATAACAAAAGATCACAAGAAACAAGCAAAAACAAACACGGGAAACGAAGCCGCACAATGAACCAAGCCCTAATGATGATTTTCCAAGAATAACCCTTGAAGAAATGAAGATTGTACAAGAAGGGCCCTCCACTTTGAAGAATTGGCAAGAATGGTCCTTTAAAAATGAATACTTGTCAATATTAGTCCTCCAAGAAGTCAATCATACAAGTCAAGACCATAAACTTTGAAGAAAATGCCAAAACAGCCCTTCAAGAATCATGAATTGGCAAGAAATACCCCTGAACTTACTTTTGAAAACTTTTTGGGGCAAAAGTGTGAAAACTGAAACTTCAATAACAAAGGAAATCGGTTTTTATGCTATTTATCACAAAGTGAAAAGAAAGAAAGAAGTGAGGGACTAAAACGAGGAGACAAGGAAAGATACATAGACCACTCACATGGTGACACGTGCCCTACTCACTCAAACCAGCCAATCACCACTCAGCTTTTTGCCACATCACATCCCACCCAAAACCGTTTATAACTAATCTTTATTAGTTAATAAATATGGCGCCTAACACCATATTTAAGTCCTAATCCAGATCAAACCGTGCATTATTCACTCAAGAACAAGGATTAGGGGTTTTTGATTAAGCAAAAATTAAGCCTCCAAACTATCCAGAATTATGATTAAGTTATCCTTAATCATAACCCAACTCACAAAACACTTGCCGCCTCACCACAAGAGTCACATGTTAGCTACCGTGCACACGTTTTGGGGAAGATGACAAAACAGTGACAGCCATCCAACGCCCCACATTCTTGCTTCAAACTTAAGCTCATTGTGAGCCTTAGATCAAATTCCAACAGCTTACAAGTCCACAAGCTTCCAAGAAAACATCACATGTTCAAGAGAATTCAAAAATCTTCAAACTTAAGCTCATTATGTTTTTTAAGGCTTTCATAGAACTCATGTAGCCTATATAAAGGCATTAGGGTCCTTCATTTAGCTTTTGCTCTTGGTTTTTCCTTTATCACAAATCTTTAAAGCCTTGTTCATTTTTAATGAAAAGTGTTTGATATTGCTGATGAAATCCAAGTGCCAACTTTAATCTTTGCTTGTTATTGATATATGTTTGTGCTTATTGAATCTTAAAACCTGTTTTTAAACCTTGTGAAAGAAATTGCCAAGTTTTCTCAAAACTTGATATTTTGCTAAATTCTTGGTTCAAACCCTTGGAATTTTTGGATTGCAAGTGATTATAGCACCCTGATAAGGAGCTTATCAAGGTGTTGTAAGCTTGTGGTTTGGGGATAATCAAGGAGTGGGAACAACTTTGCATTAATCAAGCTTTTTCACTTTTCTGTTTTATATAATTGTTCTCTAACCTTGTTGAATCTTAGAAGGGTTGTATTGGAAGCTTGTGCCTTGTTTTGCTAGGCACATAAGCTTAAAAATTCGTGAGTGTGGATGTACATTCATGAGGTTTGAGTCCTTTTACCCAAAATCTTATAAAAGTCTTGATTTTTGGTGATTTTGTGTTCTGCTGTTATACTTCTTGTTTTTTTGGCTTAAAATTGCTTGATACTGCATAATATTGATGTTATTTTGTTAGATTAGGCTTAGGTAACATTGAATCACACACTTACTTTGTTAAATCTTGGATTGAAGAAGTTAAGGGGTGTTTGGGTTAACCTGTTTAAGTTTACAAATTGGATTTGAGTTATTGTTTGTTGGTTATTTGTGTTGGTATCTAAAGAATACTTGGTTGTATGCTATTTGCTGCAAGTCTTTGGCTTTTGAACATCAAATTCTTAATTGTGCTATAAAAAGTTGAAATTTGCTTATTTTGACCTATGATTTTGGAAACACATAGATTGTATGCATGCTTAGGGATTAGAAGTGATTAAACAAAGTTTATATAACCTGTTAAGAAGATTTGAGGGTTTGAAATTGGAATTTGTGGTCAAGTATATCAGCAAAGTGTGTAAATTGCTTGTTCTTTGTTCATCGGTAACTTATTTGAGCTTGAATCTTGATCTAAACCTTGAATCATTGCGTGAAACCAGTTAATTTATGTTCATTTGAATTAATATAAGCTGTTGTGTGCCTTTGGTTCAATTTGGTTGGCTTATTCTTGCTAGAACTGCTTATTTGGTGAAATCTGCTTATTGTTCATGTCTAGTGCATATCTGTGGATCTTTTGATTAATCTGTGCTAATTGGCTTGTTGTAATTGTGATATTATTGTTGTTATTGACTCCTTCTGATCCACTGATTACTTGGGTGCCTTTGCTTAACCTGAATCCAACAAAAAGTCACATAAGACAAAAAGTCAAGAAAGTCAATCAGTGGGAACTCCTTTCCCCTGTTACTAGCCACTGCTACTGTTATTTGGTCATCAACTTATTCATAAGCCATTTTGGCTTATCCAGACTTGCAACAACTTATTTTTTGTAATAGATCTTCCTTATTTGACCCATTGAACTAATCTGGAGCATATTAGGGTTTGACTTCTAAGTTTGACTAGAAAACCAAACAGTTTGACTTTTACATAAGTGCTTATTTGCTTATTCCAGCTTATTCTTTGTGCTTATCGGAAAATTTTTTGATTATTTTGCATAATTAAATCATTTAAAACATTTTGCAAGTTGAATCAGCACTTGAGGTAGCCTAGAGCTCAAAAACGACTATTTTGTCGTTTTGTGAAGAAAGCTTTTGCTTATTTCAGGCTTATTTCTTGGGCTTTTTCAAAATTTCTTTTCACAGATCTCTTTGGTAACTCAAAAGAAGCTTGTGTGTCAAATTAGAGCTTATGGCATTAGCTTATGGCTTAATGGGCCCAAAAGCCCATTAAGAATAAGTTGTTGACTTATTAAGCTGTGATAAGCACATTTTCAGCTTTTGGAGTTTTGTGTTTAAAATCAATTTTTAGGTCAGATAGGAAGTTTTGGGCTTAATTGGATCACTTTTTGGGCCTAAATTAAGCCCATTAAGTGGATTATTTGGGTTTTTGGCCCATTTTAAGGCCCAATAAGGATATTTTGGTAATTTCAAGTTCATATTAGTGTTTATTGGGTTAAAATAAACAAGTTTGCAACTTTTTAGAATTTTTTATAAATTTTGGATTTTTATTAATATTTTATTATTACAAAATTAAATTTTAGATTTTTACAAGTTTTTCATTTTTCCTAGTTTAAGTACATTAAGTTAGGAATTTTAGGATTTTTAGATTAGTTTTATTGTCATTAGATTAATTTTTAGAATTATTTTAAGATTTTATAGCTTTTAATAATTTTTAAATAGTTTTAATTAAATTTAAAATTTTCAAAAAGAGTTTTTAATTTAGTTAAGTCATTTTAGAGGTTTACTAGTTAAAAAGTCTCATTTTGGGCTTTTTGTTAATTAAATTGATTTTTTGGGCTTTAATTAGCATTAAAAATTTTATATTTAATTAAATAAAAGGTTTGAGTAATTTTTGATTTTTTGTAAACTCTAATTACATTTTTTCGGATTTATTGCAAATTTCTAGGAATTTTTAGGGTAATTTTTAAATTTTGTCACTTTTTACGGTTTCACGTGTACGACTTCGTCTTAGTGTAATTCATAATCGTAACCGTCATCCTTTTCTATTCTATTTTCTCATTTCTTTTTCTCATCAATATAATCACAAACACTTAATCATTTCTTACACAACACACTTGCCTCCTTGAGAACGATCCCCACTTTGGGTCATTTACATGTGGTTTTCCTAAACTACTTGTTAACGCTTGCCCTAATTACCTTGTTTTTCTAAACAAGTGTAAAATTTCAATTATCAATTTTGGCGCCGCTGTCGGGGAGGCGTGTTGTGTTTTGATTTGAACAATTGTTGTTTTTGTATTAGCCATAATATCTATTTGTATTAGTAGCACTCTACTAATACGTATTATCGGTTTTTGTTTTTTTGTGTGAATATTACTATATTGTATACGTAGAACAATAAATTCACAAGTACTCCAAAAGTGTGAAAACACAACCTTGATTCGGGATTTCATCACTCGATCATTGTATTCGAATCTCAAACAAGAAAAAAAAGGGAAAAATAGATAATTACTTTCGTGAAGCTTAATATTGACAAACACAAACTATAAGGTGGTTATAAGGCGGGTATTATAAAAATATACCCTAAGAAAAAAGGCTCTTAAGTGCTTCGTGCCTCCTTATTTCCCCGCTTGCTTGTGTGTGTTTAGATAAAAAGGGCTAATCGAGGGTTTGCCAACCAAAGTATTATCTAAGTATCATATATATTTTCTTGGTTTCATTTGATTAGACCCTCTTGAACGTTTTGGTGTTCCACCAACGTCCTAAAGTCATAGAAGGCGTTCACTTCACGTGATCGTTTTCATTCCTTGAGGCTCCTTTAATCAAGAGATTTGATTTGAGGATAGATTTGTAGATTTTTGTCTACTTAATACATTCACCAAAATCCAAAAAAGTAAAAACAATCAAAAACCACAAAAAAATTTGGAAAAATTAAAAACACCAAAAAGAATCTTCTTTGCTCATCCCCACGTTGTACGTGACGTTTATGCTTACTCGTAATCAAGCAAGACGTGCACGTAAACAAAGGAGACCACACCTAACCTTTCTAGTGAGGAATCTCCTATTGACGAACCTATCGTAGAAGAAGAACCAACCATGGTGAATGAACTATGATGGAGTTACTTCAAGCACCCACCGAGGGTTATGGAGAGGCTATTGTGATTCCCGCCATCCTTGCGGAGAATTTTGAAGTGAAAACGGGTTTGTTGTCGATGATCCAAAACAACAAATTCCGTGGTGATGAAAAGGACAACCCGCACAACCATATCCGCCAATTCAATCGTCTTACCGCCACTTGCAAGTTTAAGGACGTTGCTAATGATTCGATTAAGATGATGCTTTTTCCGTATTCCTTAGTGGGTCCCGCAAAAATTTGGTTAGAGAAAGAGCCACCCAATTCTATATTGACGTGGAAGGATCTCGTTTCAAAATTTATGAACCAATTTTTCCCTCCCTCTAAGACTACGCATTTGAAAAACGGGATTTCAAAGTTTTCACAAGAATTTAATGAGAGTTTTTCTACGGCTTGGAATCGGTTTAAGGAAATGATACATGAGTGTCCTCATCACGGTTTTTCCGACTTGAATCAAATTCACACGTTTTACAATGGTTTGAATGATCATGAGAGGGATTATCTTAATGGCCCCGCGGGTGGTACTTTTTTGTGTAAAAGTTTAACACCCCAAAATTACAATGCGCGGCGGAAATACACATTTGGGTGCTAAATACAAACATCATTATACAAGACACTTTGAACAATCTCAAAATGGTACGTTTGGAATATAAAAGGAAATAATTTAACCATTGTCTAAAACTTTCGATCCCAAGCAAAACAATTTAAAAATAATATCAGAGTACATTTAGGTCCCCCAAAGATTTTATCAATCAACAAACAATTTACCAAAGTACGTGACCGTACATTATTATTATTTTTTATGACAAAAGGGGAAAGAAATCCGTTTTAGACCAATCATCACAAAAGCAATCCACAATCCTTCTCCAGCAAGCTCCGCAAATCATCAACTTCAATCACCTAAAATACATGCTTAAAATCATCAACACAACGGTTGAGCGAGTCTATAGGTTTTACAAATCATCATTTGAACACAAGAGAAAAATCAATCAAGATCATTTAATAGAATTGTAGATCATTACAATCTATTATTCAGGCAATCTGGTATATAGCAATGGCTATTGTATTGTATTAAGCTCATGAGACCGACCCCTTAACTTAGTCACCTAAGCCTAAAGCCGGCATGACTAGATGAATTCCAGTGCCCCTACTAGGGTATTAGTTGCAAGTATACCACATTCTCATTCTCATAAAATTATCCTTCCCAGCGGGTTACTCAGCGTAATACGGTCGTCAGCCCAATAGTACTATTATTAGAATGAGCGGCTATTGCCAACTCACAACATCAAGTCAAAAGATAGTTAACGGCTCATGAATTTAGGGACTTTTGCAACACATGTACTCATACAATTCAAAACAACAAAGGCAACAAGGCAACATTCGGGTCCAAACAATCAATCATGAATTGTGTTCCTTTTACTTTCAAATAGCATGTATCCCCCTCGCGGGTTTTAAAATCATTCAAAACAATTACAAAAGCGAGGCTATAGACTCACCTGGAGTAATAGTAGTAGTAAGACGATCTTCGACGATAGTTGATGCCCGATAAATACAAAAACCGCAACCTATCAAATAAGGTGCGTTCATCAATAATAACTCGAAAAAAATCCATACTTAGTAACATCAACTCAAAATAATCAAATCACAACCAACCCAAAATGAAAACAATACAAGTGACCTATTACTTCATTATATATGTTTACTTTATTAGTTAATCCCTTCGATAAAATCTGCCGATACATACCAAATGTACGGGCTCATTTACCCCACTTAAACACGTCAAATACTTATGATACTAATCCGAGACCTCACTTACTATATATAGAAAGACATGTTAAAAGCCCATCAAAAGATTTTACTTTTAAAGTTCCCTGCCCGACACATCTTTGAACTACAAAAACCGGACAGTTTTACGTCACCGACTCATATAACCATTTTGACCATTCTAAACAATCCCGTTTACAAATCCGACACTTGAGTTTGAAAATAGACTCACAACCCTTAGTTTAGAACCAAACATCAGAACTTGATCATTTTTACAACTCATTCTATAGTCCTCGAGATTCGATCCAAATATCGACAACAACTTCGGATTGTGTCGATACTCGTCTCCCGGTACACGAATAATCAAAACATCATAACTTCGCGCTCGTTTGGAGCTAGAAGCTCTATATTATATCAAATCGAAGCTAAAAGAGTTCTCTACAACCCTATGCTATTAGTTAAACCATTTTCAAACAGTAAGGTACCCAAAATTGGGCTTGAACCTACTGATCTAAAACACCACTTTAAAAATCATGTCAAATTAATTTTTCAACCCATTTTAACCATTCTCATACTCCTAATATCACCCTAATATCATTTTAAACAACTCATCTAACCCATAGCATCCTTGGATGATCATACAAAAATTTACCCACTCAAATTTTCTAACATGCAATTGTTAATATATATAAAACACTACTTACAACACACCCACACAACAAAAATAAATCAAACAAGCATGGATCATATCAAAAAAAATAAAAGTTCTTGCATGTGTATAAATTATACCAAAAGATGCACAACTTAATTTCCAAATATGGTCTTTTGTTAGATTTCTTTGATTCAAGTTCAAAATCAAAAATCAAAAATCAAAAACAACTTTTTAACAAAATTTTGGCATGATCATCTCTTGATCATCACCAACAACACATGCATAATCATAAATGTGACCTACCAACTCTTGAAAAATCATCCTTCATGCATGTTGAAGATTTTTACACCAAAAGAAAGCCCTTGAAAATCTAAGATGTGGTCTTGTGTTGTTTTTTATTAGATCATAATAAAAATGGAAGAAATTTGATGGTAAAGGGGTGTTGGGGGTGACGGTAAAGAGAGGGAGGAGAGAGGGGTGGATTTGATTTTGTTTTCACACATTTTGTGTGTGTTTTTCCTAGTGGAAAAACCTTTTATAGTGGGGTGGAGGGTTAGATTTTGCCAATTTGTGATAGTTTTGGTCCAAAATGCAATTAAATAGTTGTAAGGGTAGAAAATGTAAGTTGTCAATTTTGAAAGTATTTACGAGGCTCTGGTTTCGTAAAAATACTTTTCAAAAGTTAAAACACACTCAAAATATGATAATAATATGATCCCGGTTTGACTTAATACGAACTTAAAATAAAAACGTCAAAAATATAAACATCGAGACAACAAATGATAAAACATAAAATCTCGGGCAACTGTCGATATCGTGGTCACTAATAATCCTCGCTATTAGTAAAAAGATAAAAATAAGACCTCCAACGTCGGTTTTAAATAAAACCATCAACCGTCATATCATTCAACTCATCAAAAATTTCAAAATTATTCGTAAAATAATATTATATAATATTAAATAAATGACCTCGAGCTTGGGTTGTCACATCCTACCCTCCTAAAAGATAGCGACGTCCCGGCGCTCGGCCCCTCTTATATTCACATTCCATACCTCCAGAACAAAAGAGAACTCTTTTTCCTTAAAGAAATCCTCATGCTTCCTTCACAATTTCAGATTCCACTCCTAGAATTCTTGTATCCTCACAACATGATTCCCATTATGTTTTGACCTCATAAGAACTCTTCACACTTCTTTCTATGAAAAACAACTCATCTTCCAGTTGAATTCTTTCCTTGTTGTTCCCAAAACAAATTTCACCCGTCATAACGACACCTTAAGCATAACCACGTTTCCAATTTCAAACTCCATCAACTTCCTTCGATTGCCAACTTAACTCTTCTGACAACTCCTTGTTACTAATGAATGATCCTTAACCCATACAATCTTATCAATATTACCAATATCACTTCTAGTTCAGTCATTTTACACGGAGAACCTAATCTTACGTCCATAACTCACGATCTTTAACCTTCACAAATTGAAGTTCTTTATGGCCTTCAAACAGTCTATCCTCATTACTAGCATGACAATCATTGTCGTATAAGAATTCCAACAAGGCCTAAGTCAATCACACACGTACAAGTATACCGTTCGATGTTCAAATCGTTCTTTCACTCTGTCCATCATTCTCTGTATAACACACAGTACTCAACTCAACTTTCATCTTTACCCAAACCAAAACGTATCGATTACTTGACTTGTGAGATTCCTTCATCACTAAGTCTCACTCTCTCAACTTAGATATGTTAGGAGTGCTCAAAATACCACGTCTAACTTGACTTTACAACAAAATGCTTTCCATAAGTTTTACAAAATGTTGAAATCACTTACCTTGACATCCTTCTCAATTCAGACCACTAACTTAAAATTTCAATATCCTTTCTATCAGGTCCACACTTTTTGAAATTACCAAAACTCAATCCTTAGAAGATTTTTCCTTTTTCTTCCTGATAAGTGGATTAGCTACCACATTCGCCTATCCCGGATGGTAGCGAATCTCGTAATCATAATCACTCAAAGTCATAACTATCAACATACGCAAATACCCGAATATACAACTGGTAATCCTCTACTTATTTCCTTTTATCATCCCAATAAATTAATTATGAAGCAAACTCTTATGATCCTTGATTACTACATACTTGATTCCATACAAGTAATATTTCTACAATCTCAAAGCAAACACCACGACTACATAACCCTTATGCGACGCATCACAGCAAACTACAAACTATAAATACTTCAGATCCTTTCAACAATGACAACATCGGTGCTGAACACGACTTACCCTTCAGTGTTCAGAATACAGCTTCCCCATCTGATGAGGATCAGATCTCGAAACTTAAAAATTTAGATGTATAAGTGGGACTCACACATCTAATTCTTCTTAGTCAGCTTAATCAATGGTTCAACAATTAGTGAAAACCTTTCGATAAACCTTCGATTATTCCCAGCTTAGACCAAGGAATTAACAGATTTCTGTCTGCTTCGTTGGTACTGACCAATCCTTAATCGTTTCAATCTTGGCAAGATTTTCACGAATACCTTTGTTGTCAAACAACTGCCTTAGAAAACACGAATATTTCAACCAACATTCACACACGGAACTTTACATGCAGTTTCTCCTTTTCCAACCATCCCAAAATTATCCTCATATGCTACTTATGTTCCTCCTTTCCTATTAAAATAGAATATCTTCAATAGATATAATGACTAACTCATCCTAGTACATCTTACACACAAGATTCACCCAGTCCATGAATATGGCAAACGCGTTCGTCAATCCAAAAACATCACTTGCTACTTAAAGTACCCACATCAAGCACGAAAACCAACTATAGGAACATCTTATTCCCTTACTCTCAGTAAATGATAACCAGAACTCAAAGCGATCTTTGAGTACACACGGGATCCAGATAAGTTGCAAGGATCAAACGAATCATCAATCCTCGGTAATGGATATCGATTCTTGGTAGATAATTGGTTAAGCTCTCGATAATCAATACACATCCGAAACAATCCATCCTTCTTTGACAAACAACACAAGCGATCGGCATTGGCAACAAAACTTAATCTAATAGATCCCTTATCCATCACTTCTCACAGTTGACTGGATAACTCATTCCACTCTGACGGTGCCAAATGATAAGGCATACAAATACTACTCAACGAAACGCAGAAGCACTACACGTATCGCTTACAACACTTAATAGACACGAACTCCACTTCACAAGACGACAGCACTCTTCAAAACTTCAGGAAAACCTCAGAATACTCTTGAGTCATTGACACATGCCCCAACTACACTATCACAAGTTACCTGAGCTAGAAATACATCACATCCCTCTTCCACATACTTCCTTGTTTCCAAACAAGATACTTCTCAAACGGAGAATTCACTCATCAACTCTCATACAACACTCAGCTTCGCAGCAAAATCCAAACCAGCAGCTATCAATTTATAGTGAAAATTAGTCCAATCTCAAGCATCAGCACTTCGCACCACTACCCAATTCATACCAATAATCCATATCCAAAGATTCCAACTCTTCTATCATCAAGTCGATACTAAACACCTACCTTCCTAAATTCAAGGAACACACTCTTAGTATAAAACTAATACTAGTAACCTTTCCATCGGTTAACTCCACATCATAGTTAATTGTCAATCTTACTAATTCTCCATTGATAAAGCAACTAAATCTTTACAGTTCTATAGTTCTACTCGATCTGAAACCAAACAACATACTGACATAAAGAATCTCAAGTAAGAATATACCATTTACAACGTTCGGACCTTAAGGTTTGTCAACATCAATCAAAACGTAAGCTGGAGCGGCAGCATTCCTACCTTGTCAATTTCCTTTCCTTGGACAATTCCCTTACTTGTGTCCTTTCTTGCCATGGCTAAATCATATCACTACTCTAGGGTACTAATATAAATGACTAATCCTCTTGTCCTATGCTTCGCAGCTTTATGACCAGGTTGTCCTAACTCTAGTCGCAATTGTGGAAAATTACCTACATGGTATAGAGTACAACAAACACACTTGAGATTTATTTTGTTACTCCTAGACACAGTGGTAGCATGAATCCCATCATTCCTTCCATGGTTTGAATACTGATTTCGGTTCTGTCTTTGGTTATTGTAATTACTATAATCCCCATGATTCTAACCTTGATTCTGGTTGGACTGAACAGATTCGCACTTTCTCTTATTGTTTTCAACAATACTATCTTTCCTATCTTGCACTTTTACTTCCATTAAATCATGCGCCAGTCGAACAGCTTCATCGAAAGATTTAGGTCTTGAAGAATTAATCTCACCCTTGATATCACTTAGACAATCCTCTAATGTACTGCTTCCTTGCCTTACAGTCATTCACAAAAGTATCAGTATATAGCAAATATAGCTCAGAAAATTTCCCATTAAGAAATAATAACATCGTTCGCTAGCACTAATTATCTCAATTCAGATTCCAACTGTCCTAGTTCCTTCTTAGGACAAAACCTAGCAGTAAATAGTCCTTTCATCACGGTCCATGTCTTACCATTAGCCACAACTAATCCTAAAGTATCCACTTGGTTGTTCCACCATCTTAGTGTACCATCCTGAAATATAGCAGCAGCAAATTTCACCTTATTAATTTCTGAACACCCAATAATCTCAAAGTACTCTCTATCTTATCAATCCAACTATGCAATTCTAATGCACAACTAATACCACAAAATTGCGCAGAACCACAGTTCTGAAAACTAACATAAGTACATTCTCTTGAACTTGTAGAACAGCAGCAACACTATCATCTGGATCAGCAGCATCCTCATTATTCTTAGCAGCATCGCCATTATTTTCAGCAGCATCATCATTATTCTCAGCAGCATCATCATTATTCTCAGTAGCATCATTATCTCCATCACAATTAACTCCAGCATCTTGATTCCTTGCAGCACGATCAGCTTCATGTGCTCTAGCAATAACTTGTTCAATCATAGTGTTTACAGTAGCATTCGTTAGCTTTGGCGACATCTTTCAAGAAACTTAGTCACGTAGCGATCTACTTATGACAGAAATATGCTCCTCTTACTCCTTCTTGCATCATCACAAAAGAAAGAAACATGATAAGTATACATATCAAGATAAAAGAAGAATTCTTTATCAGGACATCTCATGGATACTACATGCACGAACAACATAACTACAATGGTTCATCAACCAAAACTCAAAAGAGTTAATAAAGGCACATCATAGATCATGAGGGCAATTCAGACTGTGTTGAGGATTCAACAGGATAGTGGCAATGTTTGTCACTACAATCATCTACCGAACAAACTTAAAAGATAATAAGTTCCATCAAAATGCTACGACACAAGGTTTAGATAAGTCTGATCATAAAAAGAGAATAAGATACAAAGAAGTCCATTACGCGATTAGTTCCTTAGACACCAGCTCCTCATCCACTTTAACATTGTTTTCAGCTTAATCACACTCATCTATTTCTCCTTCGGACCTCAAAGTCAAATCCCTGACATGATGGTAGCTCATTCTCAAAATCTAAATACTCACTCCTACACGGCAGATTAATCACAAGGAAAATCTCGATACGACTTTCAACATTCCTAAACTTCCAAGCTTGACTCAAAAATGATCTCACATGAGGCTCCCACTCACTCATCCCTTCAAAACTTACCTACTTCTCTTTAAACCTTTCAATTCAAACACACAAATTCATCACAATCGACCCAAGACTAGCAATCTCATCCATCTTCCAAGTCCTAACAGACTCAATTCTCCACAAACCAATTTCAACCTTTAAAACAACTTTTCTTTCACATCAACCTTCTAATCACACCAATTTCAACCACATATCTATCATACATCAGCTAATCAAACTTCTTCATACCCGATATAAGTCGCAAGAAATCAGTTGTAAAATTGTTCATCATCTGGTCTACTGTCCTAGACCCTCGGCAGTACATAAGGTCATTATTTAAAATTATATACATATGCATTACATAAAGAAAATTATGATGAGAAGTACTCAACGTACTTTCAACATCATTAATACATCATCCATACATCAGCATAGTATTTACTTAATAAATACTCTAAAAATCATTTCAATTTTAAGGGATACATCTAACTATAAAACAATCCAAAATAAATAATCTTACCGGAGCCTTGCGGAGAAGTTAGGTGCTTTTGTAAAATATTTCGACACCACAGTTATAGTTTAGGACATTTTTCAAAAATCAACCTAATTCGCTATAACTAAAAAGCTCTGATTACCAATCTTTAACACCCCCAAATTACAATGCGCAGCGGAAATACACATTTGGGTGCTAAATACAAACATCATTATACAAGACACTTTGAACAATCTCAAAATGGTACGTTTGGAATATAAAAGGAAATAATTTAACCATTGTCAAAAACTTTCGATCCCAAGCAAAACAATTTTAGAAATAATATCAGAGTACATTTAGGTCCCGCAAAGATTTTATCAATCAACAAACAATTTACCAAAGTACGTGACCGTACATTATTATTATTTTTTTTATGACAAAAGCGGAAAGAAATCCGTTTTAGACCAATCATCACAAAAGCTATCCGCAATCCTTCTCCAACAAGCTCCGCAAATCATCAACTTCAATCACCTGAAATACATGCTTAAAATCATCAACACAACGGTTGGGCGAGTCTATAGGTTTTACAGATCATCATTTGAACACAAGAGAAAAATCAATCAAGATCATTTAAAAGAATTCCAGATCATTACAATCTATTATTCAGGCAATCTGGTATATAGCATTAGCTATTGAATTGTATAAGCTCATGAGACCGACCCCTTAACTTAGTCACCCACGCCTAAAGCCGGCATGACTAGATGAATTCCAGTGCCCCTACTAGGGTATTAGTTGCAAGTATACCACATTCTCATTCTCGTAAAATTATCCTTCCCAACGGGTTACTCAACGTAAAGCCCTGGTCTCGGATAGGGTCGTCAGCCCAATAATACTATTATTAGAATAAGCGGCTATTCCTAACTCACAACATCAAGTCAGAAGATAGTTAACGGCTCATGAATTTAGGGACTTTTGCAACACAGGTACTTATACAATTCAAAACAACAAAGGCAACAAGGCAACATTCAGGTCCAAACAATCAATCATGACTTGTGTTCATTTTACTTTCAAATAGCATGTATCCCCCTCGCGGGTTTTAAAATCATTCAAAACAATTACAAAAGCGAGGCTATAGACTCACCTGGAGTAATAACAGTAGTAAGACGATCTTCGACGATAGTTGATGCCCGATAAACACAAAAACCGCAACCTATCAAATAAGGCGCGTTCATCACTAATAACTTGAATAAAATCCATACTTAGTAACATGAACTCAAAATAATAAAATCATAACCAGCCCAAAATGAAAACAATACAAGTGACCTATTACTTCATTATATATGTTTACTTTATTAGTCAATCCCTTCGATAAAAATCTGTCGGTACATACCAAATGTACGGGCTCATTTACCCCACTTTAACAGGTCAAATACTTATGATACTAATCCATTGCATATGTGTTTTCTTGGATTTGTGTTGTGTAGATCCAAGCTACATGTGTGTACTTGGATATGTCTAGTTGAGTTGTAATAGATTTGTGTAGTAGTTCTCACTAAACTTTAAAGTGATGTGGTTGTTTCTTGTAAGTTCTCGCTAAACTTGAAAGTGATTAGTAGTTGTGTTGTGTGAATTTCTCACTTAGACTCAAAGTGAAGAGTCGTGAAGATTGGTTCTAGCTTTGAATTAGAACTCGACATCTAGCCTTGTGTCGTTAAATTGTGAAGTAGGCAACGTTGTGTAGATTGGTCCTAGCTAATGAATAGGTCTCTACATTTAGCTTAGTGTCGGAAAATAATGTAAGCGACGATGTAAGGCTTTCTCCGCCAAGAAGGGAGCTTGTGGATATAGTGGAAATCTCGAGTAGGGAAATCTCGAGTAGGTGTACTCGAGGAGTGGAGTAGAAACGAGGATAGAGCCTCGTTGTCGAACCACTATAAATCTTGGTGTCTTGTCACTAGGTTGTCTCTTTCCTTACTCTTTACTTATCTTTTTATCATTATACTTACCTATTACCATTGCTAATGCATTTGAATTGAACCTAATCATTATGCAACATAGCTTCAAGTAAAAGATAGTTTTGATACACACTTAATTCAAAGTAATTTAAATTAGGTGACTAATAGAAGAGAAACTATTCAACCCCCCCTTCTAGTTTCTACACTCTTAACCTAAATCAAGCAAAACATTTGAAGCTCACAAGGCCAAAAAATCTATGCGAAAATTGAAAGTGAATGTCTTAAGTCTTGAAGCCTAAAAGATCCAAAAATCGCCTTAGCGTGAGGATATACGTCAAGTCATAATAAACACCTCATGGCGAGGTTAAATAAAAGACAAGGGCAAGACCAAAGCCATAATAAACACCTTATGGCGAGGTTAAATAAAAGGTGCCGGTAAACTAATTCCAAATTGGTAATAAGGCTCATGTTCAAAACCATTATAAAACTGTGTTTATCGATCCTATTTGTTGACTTAATTTTTTGACATCGTTGTCTATTAGGATGAATTATTAATTCGATGATTTTGGTTACACCGTTAAGACTCTATTTTTGGACCTATCTCTATTCACGCACAAGTCAATAATGTATCCTCTTGATCATTAAGACAAAAATAAAATATAAGAGATACACCTTAGGAATAAGGGAGTCTAAGTACGTGATTAGAGCATATGAGTAGTGTTAGCATTACTAACTTATAATGACAATGATCTTGTTTCACGCTTAGCATAGAATTGGGTGACAATCGAGGACGACGAAATTATTTCTAACGAAGCATTCACGTCTTTTTATTCTATGATTCTAAACATCCTATTTTGCGATGAAAACAATACATTACTTCTAAAACGCATGTAGTAGTTTATTTAAATTTAGGTTTTCAATAAATGTCGCCTAAAATGAATTTTGGAAGTGCTATGATACTTAATTCTAGCATTGCGTGAGGACACGACAATGGTTTAGTATGGGGGAGTGATGAGACTGCATTTATACATAGTCTCATCATCCAAATCGGGCTTTAAACGCTTAATAATGTCATAAAATACCCCAAAATATGCTTGTGTTTATTCATTGTGTATTTTAGGTACGAATATCATGAAATCAACAAAAGATTACTGATGAGGCTACTTTTATACATAGTCTCATCGTCCAAAAAGGGCTTTAAATGCACTAAATATCATGAAAATGGCCAAATATATGCTTGTGTTTGTTACTTGTGTATTTTAGGTACGGATATTGAGAAAATGACAAAAGATCACAAGAACCATAAAAAACGAACACGGGAAACGAAGCCGCACAATGAACCAAGCCCTAATGAAGATTTTCCAAGAATAACCCTTGAAGATTTGAAGATTATGCAAGAAGGTCCTCCAATATTGAAAAATCGACACTTTAAACCCTTGTATATTCATAATTACAAGATTGGT
The DNA here is from genome assembly GCA_025667525.1 of Glebionis coronaria. Classification (NCBI taxonomy): domain Eukaryota; kingdom Viridiplantae; phylum Streptophyta; class Magnoliopsida; order Asterales; family Asteraceae; genus Glebionis; species Glebionis coronaria. Next base: position 555,929,392 of record CM046879.1, read on the forward strand.
CCCTAAAGTTTGTCAAAATTACAAGAAGGTCCCTCCACTTTGAAGAAATGGCAAATTTAGTCCCTCAACAAAACTAAATTGTCAATATTAGTCCTCCTTAAAGTAAAACATATCATGAAGGCCTTCAAGTTACAAGAAATTACAAGTTTGGTCCTTTAAATATGTCAAATTGCAAAAAGGACCCTTGACTTTGAAGAAATGGCAAAATGGTCCCTCATAAATCATGATTTGTCAAAATCAGTCCTCCAAGAAGTCAACAAGACAATTCTAGACCATTATCAATGAAGAAAATGCCAAATCAGCCCTTCAAGAATCAACAAATGGCAAGAAATACCCTTGAAAATACTTTGGAAAAGTATTTGTGGCCAAAGTGTGAAAATGAAAACTTTAATTACAAAGGAAATCTGGTTTTGGCTTAATAAACTTCAAATGGAAAGAAAGGAAGAAGTGAGGGGTTAATATTGGCCGACAGCCATACTTACCTAGACCAACCCACATCCAACACGTGTCCCACTCACCCTTTTCCACCAATCAGCTCCCACCATTCCTCCACATCACCTTTACACTCACAACTTATTTAAGTAATCTCTGATTAGTTAAACTTATGGCGCTTAACATGTTTTTTTAAACCTAAAACTGGATTAAACATAACACTATTCCCTCAAGAACACGAATTGGGTTTTCTTAATCCTCTTGTAATTAAGCCACCAAAACCTCCAGATTAATGATTAAGCTTGTCTTAATCATAACCCAACCTTTAAACTGACCACCTCATTACTCAATAGACCCACATGAGATTCCCCAACACCAAGGTTGAAGATACTGCCAAGACTCCACCAATCATCCAACGCCCAGCATTGAAGCTTACTTTTTAAGCTTACTTTAAGCCATTAGATGCAATTCTACTATGCCAGCAACTACAAAACACCAAGAACAAGTCACATGATTCTCAAAAATTCAAACTTCACAAGAGGCATTTTGGGACTTCTACTGCATTAGGGTTCACGTTTATAGCTTTCTTAGACATCACTTGTAGCCTATATAAGGCATTAGGGTTACTACATTTGTTTCTTGCTCTTGAATTTTTCCTAAGTTCACAATTCTGTAAATCTCATTTTCATTAATGAAGTGTGTTTGAAATTGGTGAAGAAAAGTCAAGTTCCATTCTTATTTCCTGCTTATTATTGTTGTTTGTTAACTAAACCTGAATCTTAAAACCTATTTTCAAAGGAGTGTTCAAAAGTTTGCATATTTTCCTTAAATCTTGATATTTTGCTAAGAACTTGGTAAACCTTGGAATTTTTGGGCTATAAGTTGATCATAGCACCCTGATATTGTGATATCAAGGTGTTGTAAGGCTTATAACTTGGGGATAATGTGGGGTACAAGAGTTGCATTAATCAAGGATTTGTCACTTTACTATTTTTACATTTTTGCTTCTAACTTTGTTGAATCTTAGCAGGAGTGTGTGTGGAAGCTTGTGCTTGTTCTTGCTAGCACATAAGCTCAAAATTCGTGGGTGTGGATGTACATCCATGAGGTTTGAACCATTCTACCTTAAATCTGCTTAGAATCTTGATTTTTGGTGATTTTGTGTGTTACTTTTGTTCTTGCTGAATTTGTGGTCTAATCTTGCTTAATACTGCATATTACATCTGTTTATGTGTTTGATTGGGCTTGGGTAGTCTTGGAATACACTTATACTTGTTTAAATTGGATTTGAAACAGATAAGGGGTGTTTGGGATTATCTGTTTAAGATCATAAATTGGTATTGTGTTATTAGAAAGTGTTGTTTATGCTTTGTATCTGTTATTTACTTGGTTGAGTACTAAAACCTGCAAGTTATTGGCTTTAAAACCTTAAAATCAAGATTGTGTTATATCTTATTGGTTTTGACTGCTTTTGACCTAAAATTTTGGAAATACTTAGAGTATATGCATGTTTAGGGATAAAAGGAGTTTAATCAGAGTTTGTGTAACCTGATTTGAAGATTTAAGTGTTTGAATTTGGCTTGTTGGTCAAGTATATCAGCAAAGTGTTCATAACTGCCTGCTAGTGTTCATCAGTAACTTTAAGGTGCTTGAATCTTGATCTAGACTTTGAATCATTGCATGAAACCTGTTTAAATCTGTTCATTTAAATTTAGTATAGCTTGTGTATGCATTTGGTGATGTTTGGTTGACTGATTCTTGTTAAAAGTGCTTATTGAACCAAATCTGCTTATTGTTCATGTCTGTGGGATATCTCGTGATCTTTTGAATTAATTGTGCTAATTGGCTGATTGTGATTGTGATTTCTTTGTTGTTATTGACTCCTTATGATTAACTGATCATTTGGGTGCCTTTGTGAAACTTGAATCCACAAAAAAGTCACTAAAGACAAATAGTCAAGAAAGTCAAGCAGTGGGAAAAGTTCCCACTGCTCAACACCCAAAACTAGCCCCTGCTAGTGTTAATTTTGATCCAGCTTATTAATAAGCCATATTGGCTTATCCAGACTTGCAACAACTTATTTTTTGTGATAAATCTTCCTCATTTGACCCATTTGTTTGAACCGGAGCTTATCAGACCTTGGCTTTGACTTTTTACTAGAAAACTCATAAAGTTGACTTTAAATTAAGTGCTTATCTGCTTATTCCAGCTTATTGAGTGTGCTTATTGAAAAAATTTTGTTGATTAAGCGTAGTTAAGTCATTTAAAAGCTTTTGAAACTTGAATCAGCTCTTGGGGTGGCCTAGAACTTGAAAATGACTAATTTGTCGTTTTGTGAAGATAGCTTTTAGCTTATTCAGGCTTATTCCTTGTGCATATTTCAATATTCTTTTTACAGATCTCTTAAGTAACTCAAAAGAAGCTTGTGTGTCTAATTTGAGCTTATGGCATCAGCTTATAGCTTAATGGGCCAAAAAGCCCATTAAGAATAAGCTACTTTGAAATAAGCTATCTTATAGACATTTTCAGCTTTTGGGCCTTCAGAGTTTTGTTTTTAAAATCAAATTTTGAGTCAGATTGGAAGTTTTGGGCTTATTTGGTTGACTTTTTCTTATTGGGCCCAAATTAAGCCCATTAAGGGACTGTTTTGTCTTTTAGCCCATTTCTAGGCCCATTAGGGGTATTTTGTAATTTCAACTTCATTTCTGAGTTTATTAGGTTAAAATAAGCTAGTTTGCAACTTTTAAGAATTTTTTATAAATTTTGGATTTTTAATATTATTTTATTATTATTTTATTATTAAAAATTAAAATTTAGATTTTTCAAATTTTTATAATTTTCTTAGGTTAAATACATTAAGTTAGGAATTTTACAATTTTTAAAATATTTTTATTGTCATTAGGTTAATTTTTATAATTATTTTAAGTTTTAATAGTTTTTAATTGTTTTTTAAATAGTTTTTATTGGTATTAAAATTTCAAAAATAGTTTTAAATTTAGTTAAGTCATTTTAGAGTTTTACAATTGAAAAAATCTCATTTTGGGCTTTTTGTTAATTAAACTGATTTTTGGGCTTTAATTAGCATTAAAAAATTATTATTTAATTAAATAAAATGTTTAGGGCTTATTGCAATTTTCTAGGAATTTTTAGGGTAAATTTTTAATTTTGTCACTTTTTACGGTTTTACGTGTACGACTAATCGTCTTAGTGTAATCCACAATCGTAACCGTCATTCTCTTCTAATCCCCTTTCTTCTTTTCTTTCTCATCAATATAATCACAAAGTTAATCATCTCTCTACACAACACACAAGCCTCCTTGAGAACGATCCCCACTTTGGGTCATAACTTGTGGTTTTCCTAAACTAGTTGTTCATACTTGCCCTAATTACGCTCTTTTTCCTAAAAGACGTATTTCTACAATTATCATTTTGGCGCCACTGCCGGGGAGGCGTGTTGTGTTTTGATTTGGCAATTGTTGTTTTTATACATAGCCATAATGTCTATTTGTATTAGTAGCACTCTACTAATACGTATTATCGGTTCTCGTTTTTTTGTGTGAATACTATTACTATATTGTATACGTAGAACAATAAATTCACAAGTACTCCGAAAGTGTGAAAACACAACCTTGATTAGGAGGTCATTACTCAATCATTGTATTCGAATCTCAAACAAGAAAGAAAAGGCAAAAATAGATAAATACTTTCGTGAAGCTCGATTTTGAAAAATACAAACTATAAGGTGGGTATAAGGCGGGTATTATAAAATATACCCTAAGGAAAAAGGCTCTTAAGTGCTTCGCGCCGCCTCGTTTCCCTGCTTGCTTGTGAGTATTTTGAGATTGAAAGCTAATAGAGGGTTTTGCCGCCCAAAGTATTATTAAGTATCATATATACTTTCTTGGTTTCATTTGATTAAACCCTCTTGAACGTTTTGGTGTTCCACCAACGTTCTAAAGTCATCGAAGGCGTTCACTTCACGTGATTGTTTTCATTCCTTGAGGCTTATTTAATCAAGAGATTTGATTAAGGAGGAGATTTGTAGATTTTTGTCTACTTAATACAATCACAAAAATCCAAAAAAGTAAAAACAATCAAAAACCACAAAAAAATTGGAAAAATACAAAACACCAAAAAGAATCTTCTTTGCTCATCCCCTCGTTATACGTGACGTTTATGCAAACCCGCAACCAAGCAAGACGTGCACGTAAACGAAAAAACCGAAAGGAGTCAACACCTACTCCTAATCTTTCTAGTGATGAGTCTCCTATTGACGAACCTATCGTAAGAGAGGAACCAACCATGGCGAATCGAACTATGATGGAGTTACTTCAAGCACCCACCGAGGGTTAAGGAGAGGCTATTGTGATTCCCGCTATCCTTGCGGAGAATTTTGAAGTGAAAACGGGTTTGTTGTCGATGATCCAAAACAACAAATTTGGTGATGAAAAGGACAACCCGCACAACCAATCCACCAATTCAATCGTCTTACCGCCACTTGCAAATTTAAGGATGTTTCTAATGACTCAATTAAGATGATGCTTTTTCCGTATTCCTTAGTGGGGCCCGCTAAAATTTGGTTAGAGAAAGAGCCACCCAATTCTATATTGACGTGGAAGGATCTCGTTTCTAAGTTTGTGAACCAATTTTTCCCGCCATCTAAGACTACGCATTTGAAAAACCAGATTTCAAAATTTTCACAAGAATTTAATGAGAGTTTTTCAACGGCTTGGAATAGGTTTAAGGAAATGTTACATGAGTGTCCTCATCACGGTTTTTCCGACTTGCATCAAATTGACACGTTTTACAATGGACTTAATGATCACGAAAGGGATTATCTTAATGCCGCCGTGTGTGGTAATTTTTGTGTAAAACGGTTGAGGAAGCGTTGTTTATAATTGAGAATAGATCTAAGGTGTATAGTCCTCGTAACACATCGACTGTTCGTAATGCTTCGTCTTCGGCTTCACCTTCTTTGTCTAATACCATCGATGCTAGCCAAATTGAGGCGAACTTGGAAAACAAAATCTTTGATAAGCTTAAAGGACTTTTAATCGAATTCAAAGTTAGAGAACAAAGTACTCCCGCTACGGCTAAAGCGGTTGAGGTTTCATGTATGTATTGTGGTGGAGGTCATGATTTCTCCGAGTGCATTACCAGCGGTGGTAACACTTCGAGTGCCTACGCGGCCACGGGAACTTACAACCAAAACGGTCAAGTTACCCGCTCTAATCAATTGACTCCACCGGGTTTTGCTCCTAATCAAAATGCTAACAACAACTATCGAAACAATCAAGTTGGTTTATAAGCAATTACAAGGGAAACTATGGGAATCAAGGGGCTAATAATCAAGTTTCAAACAAAAATCAAAATAATGATTTTCAAAACAACAACAAGAGTTTGCAAACTTTGAAAGATCTTCCAAATGAATTTGTTGAATACACTAATGGAAACGATGCTAGGTTTGACAACATTCAAAGAGAAATCATTAGCCTAAGATCCGAGTTTAAGAACGACTTGAAGAAGGAGTTGAAAAACGAGTTGGCAAATGAGCTTAAAATCTATACAAACAAAATGGAAGGGAATGTAACTAGGTTACAACAAAACCAACAAAAAATGGAACAAGGGCAACATGAAATAAAACAAGAGATGATTAAGGCCGAGAAAAGGCAATCCATGTTTGAGGACAAAATTTCATCTATGTTTGAGGCTATTATGTGCAAACCGTCTTCGAGTAGTCTTCCTAGTAACACCATATCGAACCCTAAGGGAGAAATGAAAGTGATTACCACACGTAGTGGTAAGACACTTAAGGAACTGGCTCCTCAACCAATTGCTCCTACGGAGGAAGCAATTGAGGAAGAACCCGAGTTGGTGGTCGAAAAGGAGCATGTCCCAATCCCACGAAGTACCGCTCATACCACACCTACGGTTGACCCATTACCACATTTGGAACCCGAGATTCTAAAGGCTTTGCCTATGCCTCAACCCACACAACCTTTGCCCTATCCATCGAGACTTAGAAAGGAGAAACTTCAAGAGCGTGATAATTACCAATTTGAGCTTTTTATGAAAATGTTTCATGACGTTCATTTTAATGTGAGTTTTGCTGATGCTTTGGTCATGATGCCTCGATTTGCCACTAACTTTAAGAGTATGTTGAACAACAAGGAGAAATTGCAATAATTGTCTAGTTGTTCATCGGCTTATCTTAATCGCATACCTCAAAAAGTCGGTGATCCTGGTAAATTCTTGATTCCTTGTGCAATCCAAGATATGGAAGAATGCTATGCCTTGGCCGATCTTGGTGCTAGTATTAACTTGATGCCACTTGCAATCTTCAAGTCGCTCAATCTTCCTAATCTTACTCCTTCACTAATGTCTATCGAGTTGGCCGCCATTCCACGATTCCCGCATGTGGATTGGCGGAAGACGTTTTTGTGAAAGTGGGAAAGTTCTATTATCCGGTAGACTTTATCGTTGTCGATATTCCCACGGATCCTCATGTTCCTCTTATTTTAGGTCGTTCGTTTTTAGATACGTCTATGGCTTTAATCGATGTGCATGCTAGAAAGATCACCTTAGTTTCAACGAAGAGGAACTTGTTATAAACGCAACTCAAAATTCTCCAATTTCTCATGTTTATTCCTTTGCAACCATAAACCTCGTTGACCTGATTGATGTTGTTTGCGAGGAATTTTCACAAGAAGTTTTAGGTTTTGGTGATGATGAAAATAGTGGCAATCCCACTACGTTAGATCCCATTCTTGATAACTCGACACCAACCTTCACTCCATTTGAAGGTGTTGGTTTTACGTTCGAAGAATTCAATGTTCCACGTACTTGTGACGAAGACCTCGACAATGATGAGGACTTCTCGATTATCAAGGATTTTCTTAACGATTTCCCATTTCCTCCACCCAAGGAGGTTATGAGTATCGAGCCCAAATCTTCAATTGAGGAACCACCTATCCTCGAGTTGAATGATTTACCTCCTCATCTCGAATATGTCTTTTTGGAGGAGGACGACAAGTTGCAGGTTTTTATTTCGAAAGAACTTTCAGTGATGAAAAAACCGCACTTGTCGATGTTCTAAAGGATCACAAAGGGGAAATTGCGTGGAAGTTATCCGACATTAAGGGGATCGATCCTAAATTTTGTACCCACAAAATATTAATGGAGGAGGATTACAAGCCCGTAATCCAATGTCAAAGGAGGGTGAACCCCAAAATTCACGACGTCATCAAAAAGGAAGTCCTAAAACTCCTTGACGCGGGAATGATTTACCCTATTTCCGATAGACCTTGGGTGAGTCCTATTCATTGTGTCCCTAAGAAGGGAGGAATGACCGTTGTGCCAAACGATGCCAACGAGTTAATTCCCACTAGACTCGTGACCGGACGGAGAGTGTGCATTGACTATCGTAAGTTGAATGAAGCCACTCGAAAAGACCATTTTCCCTTGCCCTTCATGGACCAAATATTGGAGCGTCTTGCGGGAAACGATTTCTATTGGTTTTTAGATGGTTTTTCCGGTTACTTCCAAATCCGCATCGATCCTCGTGATCAAGAAAAAACTACGTTTACGTGTCCATATGGAACGTTTGCCTATCGTAGAATGCCATTCGGACTTTGCAATGCACCGGGAACTTTTCAAAGGTGCATGATGGCTATTTTCATGATATGATCTAGAAGACGATGGAAGTCTTCATGGATGACTTTTCCGTGTTTGGTAGTTCGTTCACTTCGTGTTTGTCGAATCTTGAGAGAATGTTGAAGCATTATGAGGAAACCAACGTTGTGCTTAATTAGGAAAAATGTCATTTTATGGTTAAAAGTGGAATCGTCTTAGGGCACAAGGTTTCGAAAGCGGGGATTGAGGTAGATCAAGCTAAGGTAAACGTCATCGCCAAATTACCTCATCCCAAAACTGTTAAGGGAGTTAGGAGTTTCCTAGGCCACGCGGGCTTTTATCGTCGATTCATCAAGGATTTTTCAAAGATCTCTCGACCTATTACACATCTTCTTGAAAAAGATGCACGTTTTATCTTTGACGAAGATTGTGTACGAGCCTTTGAAATCCTTAAGAGGAAACTTAGCGAAGCTCCCATTCTTGTTGCTCCCAATTGGAACCTCCCCATTGAGCTCATGTGTGATGCTAGTGACTACGCTATTGGGGCCGTTTTGGGGCAACGTCATGAAAAGCCTTCTTGCCTATTCACTATGCTAGCAAGATGATGACCGAGGCTCAACTAAAATACACTACAACGGAGAAGGAATTCCTTGCTGTGGTGTATGCATTTGAGAAATTCCGACCTTATCTCGTCTTGACTAAATGCATAGTGTATACGGATCATTCGGCTATCAAGTATCTTATGGCTAAACAAGATGCAAAGCCGAGATTACTTCGTTGGATTCTCCTCCTTCAAGAATTTGATCACAAAATCATTGACAAAAAGGGAGCCGAGAATCTAGCGGCCGATCATCTTTCTCGTTTGGAAAATCCTCACCAAAGTGTTTACGAGCCCAAGGAAATCACCGAAACATTTCCGCTCGAGACACTTGGTGTAGTGAATTCTAAGCTTGATTCTTCTACCCCATGGTTTGCAGACATCGCAAATTACCATGCGGCCAACTTCATCATCAAGGGTATGACGACTCAAGAAAAACGAAAATTCTTTCGTGACGTCAAGTTCTATTTTTGGAACGACCCTTACTTGTTTCGAACTTGTGCGGATCAAATGATTCGATGTTGTGTCTTTGGTACCGAAGCTTCTAACATCCTTAGAGCTTGTCACGAGGGACCCACGGGTGGTCACGACGGTGCTAATCTCACGGCTAAGAAGGTCTTTGATGCCGGTTTCTTTTGGCCTACTATTTACCAAGATGCACATGATCTTGTGAAGTCGTGTGACTCATGCCAACGACAAGGAAAAGCCTTACAAAAAGATGAAATGCCACAAAATATCATCCAAGTGTGTGAGATCTTTGACGTTTGGGGCATTGACTTAATGGGTCTGTTCCCATCATCTCGTGGTAATAAGTACATCCTTGTCGTCGTTGACTACCTATCTAAGTGGGTGGAAGCCAAGGCTTTGCCCACCAATGATGCTCGTGTGGTAGTCAAGTTTTTGAAAAGCTTGTTTTCTCGGTTTGGAACCCCTCGTGCGATCATAAGCGATCATGGAACTCATTTTTGTAATGACCAATTCGAAAGGGTCCTAAGGAAATATGGGGTTACACATCGTATTTCTACGGCTTATCACCCACAAACGAGTGGGCAAGTCGAGGTTTCAAACCGAGCTTTGAAAAGGATCTTGGAGAGATCTATTGGGGAAAACTGACAATCTTGGTCGGATAAGTTGGACGATGCTTTATGGGCCTTTAGGACCGCTCATAAGACGCCCATCGGGTGCACTCCTTATAATCTAGTGCATGGGAAAAATTGTCACTTGCCAATTGAATTGGAACACAAGGCTTATTGGGCCCTAATGCATTGTAATGATGATATGGAGACCGCGGGAAAACACCGGAAAATGCAATTAAATGAATTGGATGAATTAAGGGATATTGCTTATGAGAATTCATTGATTTATAAAGAAAATACTAAAAAGTTGCATGATTCAAAAATTAAAAACCGGGTTTTTAACATTGGGGATCAAGTTTTACTTTTTAACTCTCGTTTAAAAATCTTTTCCGGTAAGTTGAAATCCCATTGGTCCGGTCCATTCACCGTGACTCAAGTTTTTCCATATGGGACCATCGAGCTAGCTCAAAATGATGGCCCGAATTTCAAGGTGAATGGACATAAGTTGAAGCACTACTTTGGCGGGGAAGTTCTATCCTTGAACTACCTCGACCAAATCACCTTCCCCAATGATAATTAGTATTGAGGGGATCGAGTCGAGCTCATGACTCGGTAATCAAAAACGAGGTGCCTCGTGGGGGAGTCCCATGCTTATCCTATGTATATATTATCGCTTTCTAATGTAGTAACGTGTGGGGATTTGTGCCCTTCCAACCTTTGTTCCGTGATTTTTTGTGAATTGTGGATTTTAGATGATCATTATCTTCGCGATTGGAGCCTCTCGTGTTCATTTTATGGGAGCACTCGATCATTTGCTTTGAAGACTTTCTCAATATCCATGATATATCCTTTGATGTTCTAACCTTAGGTTTATAGCACACTTCATAAATTGATTTAAATTTAACGGTTACACCCTTTCCATGCTAGATTAAGAATTCGACTACGTCTCTAGTATGAGGGTTTCTCAACCCTTAAGACTCGAAACATTGAGGACAATGTTTAACTTTAGTATGGGGGTGAATAGATACTTGCCTTGCCAAACCTTCACGCTTTCCAAAGTTTATCTTTTTGTTTATCGTTTTGTTGCAAAATAAGGCTAAAAATGGCCAAATTTTAAAATTCTTCTCATGGTTTATAAGTGTTTGAAGACACGAATGTAGATTTTCCGATGGCGAGAATAAGAGTAACTTTTGACTCGACCGTGCGTGTTGAGCACTTAGCTTCGATTGCTTAACTTTTTATTAGGCTAAGTCTCTTAAATGAGGACGAGAAATGATTGAGTTAATTATAAGTTACTATGCTAAACGTAGAGTACTCGTATTCTTTCAAAAACTCATGTGTTCTCGTTATTTTCTTATTCTCCCTTCGCTTGTAAATATTATTTTTTTTGCTTAATAAATATTGACTTAGCGGTTTAGTCTTGATTGTTGGTTTCTAGTCTTTTCTAGTAGCTTCCATGTAATTAAATTGGGAAGGCATTAAGGTATCGCCAGCGTCACGGTTTTGAAGTATTGGCAACCCGAATAATCGAAAGCTTCACCCAATAATAAGATTTCAAGTGCTCACCTAAATCAAGCAAACAATTTGAAGCTCACAAGGCCGAAAAATCTATGCAAAATTGAAAGTGAATCAAGCCTTAATCTTTGAAGCTTTAAAGATCCAAAATTCGCCTTAGCGTGAGGATATACGTCTTTGGCCATAATAAAACCACCGATGAGGCGGATAATAAAAGGCAAGGCAAGACCGAAGTCATAATAAAAGCTTCATGGTGAAGTTGAATAAAAGATGGAGGTAAACCTATGATAATAAGGCCCTTTCGTTAGGGGCGTATAAAAGTCTTGGTAATAAGTCTCATGTTCAAAACCGTTATAAAACCGTGTTTATCGATCCTTCTTGTTGACTTAATTTTTTTACATCGTTGTCTATTAGGAGGGGTTATTAATTTGATGGTCTTGGTTACACCGTTAGGACTCTATTTTTAGACCTAAATCTCTATTATCGCATAAGTCAAACAATGTATCTTCGTAAAACATTCAAGACAAAATAAATATAAGAGATACAACTTAGGAAATTGGGAGGATAAGTACGTGATTAGGGCATATGAGTAGTGTTAGCATTACTAACTTATAATGACAATGATCTCGTTGCACGCTTGCCATGGAATTGGGGTAAAAATCGAGGACGACGAAATTATTTCTAATGAAGCATTCACGTGTTCTTATTCTATGAACCTAAACATCCCATTTTGCGATGAAAATCATACATTATGTCTAAAACGCAAGTAGAAGTAATAGTAGTAGTGTAGCTAGTTTATCCTTCAATAAATGTGAATAAAAATGAATTTTGGAGGTGCTACGATACTTCATTCTAGCATTGCGTGAGGGCACGACAATGGTTTAGTATGGGGGAGTGATGAGACTGCTTTTATACATAGTCTCATCGTCCAAAAAGGGCTTTAAATGCACTAAATATCATGAAAATGGCCAAATATATGCTTGTGTTTATTACTTGTGTATTTTAGGTACGGATATTGAGAAAATGACAAAAGATCATAAGAATCATACAAAAACGAACACGGGAAACGAAGCCGCATAATGAACCAAGCCCTAATGAAGATTTTCCAAGAATAACCCTTGAAGATTTGAAGATTATGCAAGAAGGGTCCTCCAATATTGAAGAATTGACACTTTAAACCCTTGTATCTTCATAATTACAAGATTGGTCCCTAAGGTTTATCAAAATTACAAGAAGGGCCCTCCACTTTGAAGAAATGGCAAATTTAGTCCCTCAACAAAACTAAATTGTCAATATTAGTCCTCCTCAAAGTCAAACATATCATGAAGGCCTTCAAGTTACAAGAAATTACAAGTTTGGTCCTTTAAATATGTCAAATTGCAAAAAGGACCCTTGACTTTGAAGAAATGGCAAAAATGGTCCCTCATAAATCATGATTTGTCAAAATCAATCCTCCAAGAAGTCAACAAGAAGTGTCAAGACCATTATCAATGAAGAAAATGCCAAATCAGCCCTTCAAGAATCAGCAAATGGCAAGAAATACCCCTGAAAATACTTTGGAAAAGTATTTGTGGCCAAAGTGTGAAAATGAAAACTTTAATTACAAAGGAAATCTGGTTTTGGCTTAATAAACTTCAAATGCAAAGAAAGGAAGAAGTGAGGGGTTAATATTGGCCGACAGTCATACTTACCTAGACCAACCCACATCCAACACGTGTCCCACTCACCCTTTTCCACCAATCAACTCCCACCATTCCTCCACTCACAACTTATTTAACTAATCTCTGATTAGTTAAACTTATGGCGCTTAACATGTTTTTTTAAACCAAAACTGGATTAAACATAAAACTATTCCCTCAAGAACACGAATTGGGTTTTCTTAATCCTCTTGTAATTAAGCCACCAAAACCTCCAGATTCATGATTAAGTTTGTCTTAATCATAACCCAACCTTTAAACTGGCCACCTCATCACTCAATAGACCCACACGAGATTCCCCTGCACCAAGGTTGAAGATACTGCCAAAACTTCACCAGTCATCCAACGCCCAGCATTGAAGCTTACCTTTTAAGCTTACTTTAAGCCATTGGATGCAATTCTACTATGCCAGCAACTACAAAACGCCAAGAACAAGTCACATGATTCTCAAAAATTCAAACTTCACAAGGGGAATTTTGGGACTTCTACTGCATTAGGGTTCACGTTTTTAGCTTTCTTAGACATCACTTATAGCCTATATAAGGCATTAGGGTTACTACATTTGTTTTTTGCTCTTGAATTTTTCCTAAGTTCACAATTCTGTAAATCTTATTTTCATTAATGAAGTGTGTTTGAAATTGGTGAAGAAAAGTCAAGTGTCATTCTTATTTCCTGCTTATTATTGTTGTTTGTTAACTAAACCTGAATCCTAAAACCTGTTTTCAAAGGAGTGTGTAAAAGTTTGCATATTTTCCATAAATCTTGATATTTTGCTAAGATCTTGGTACACCATGGAAATTTTGGGCTATAAGTTGATCATAGCACCCTGATATTGTGATATCAAGGTGTTGTGAGGCTTATAACTTGGGGATAAACAAGTGTGGGGTAGAAGAGTTGCATTAATCAAGGATTTGTCACTTTACTGTTTTTATATTTTTGCTTCTAACTTTGTTGAATCTTAGAAGGAGTGTGTGTGGAATCTTGTGCTTGTTCTTGCTAGCACATAAGCTCAAAATTCGTGGGTATGGATGTACATCCATGAGGTTTGAACCATTCTACCTTAAATCTGCTTAGAATCTGGATTTTTGGTGATTTTGTGTGTTATTTGTGTTCTTGCTGAATTTGTGGTCTAATCTTGCTTAATACTGCATATTACAACTGTTTATGTGTTTGATTGGGCTTCGGTAGTCTTGGAATACACTTATACTTCTTTAAATTGGATTTGAAAAAGATAAGGGGTGTTTGGGATTATCTGTTTAAGATCATAAATTGGTATTGTGTTGTTAGAAAGTGTTGTTTATGCTTTGTATCTGTTATTTACTTGGTTGAGTACTAAAACCTGCAAGTTATTGGCTTTAAAACCTTAAAATCAAGATTGTGCTATATCTCATTGGTTTTGACTGCTTTTGACCTAAAATTTTGGAAATACTTAGAGTATATGCATGTTTAGGGATAAAAGGAGCTTAATCAAATTTCGTGTAACCTGATTTGAAGATTTGAGTGTTTGAATTTGGCTTGTTGGTCAAGTACATCAGCAAAGTGTTCATAACTACCTGCTAGTGTTCATCAGTAACTTTAAGGTGCTTGAATCTTGATCTCTACTTTGAATCATTGCATGAAACCTGTTTAAATCTGTTCATTTGAATTTATTATAGCTTGTGTATGCATTTGGTGAAGTTTGGTTGACTGATTCTTGCTAAAAGTGCTTATTGAACCAAATCTGCTTATTGTTCATGTATGTGGGATATCTGGTGATCTTTTGAATTAACTATGCTAATTGGCTGATTGTGATTGTGATTTCTTTGTTGTTATTGACTCATTATGATTAACTGATCATTTGGGTGCCTTTGTGAAACTTGAATCCACAAAAAAGTCACTAAAGACAAATAGTCAAGAAAGTCAAGCAGTGGGAAAAGTTCCCACTGCTCAACACCCAAAACTAGCCCCTACTAGTGTTAATTTGATCCAGCTTATTAATTATCCATATTGGCTTATCCTGACTTGCAACAACTTATTTTTGTGATCAATCTTCCTTATTTGACCCATTTGTTTGAACTGGAGCTTATCAGACCTTAGCTTTGACTTTTTACTAGAAAACTCATAAAGTTGACTTTAAATTAAGTTCTTATCTGCTTATTCCAGCTTATTGAGTGTGCTTATTGAAAAACTTTTTGTTGATTAAGCTTAGTTAAGTCATTTAAAAGCTTTTGAAACTTGAATCAGCTCTTGGGGTGGCCTAGAACTCAAAAACGACTATTTTGTCGTTTTGTGAAGATAGCTTTTAGCTTATTCAGGCTTATTCCTTGTGCTTATTTCAAATTTCTTTTTACAGATCTCTTAAGTAACTCAAAAGAAGCTTGTGTGTCTAATTTGAGCTTATGGCATCAGCTTATAGCTTAATGGGCGAAAAAGCCCATTAAGAATAAGCTGCTTTGAAATAAGCTAGCTTATACACATTTTCAGCTTTTGGGCCTTCAGAGTTTTATTTTTAAAATCAAACTTTAAGTCAGACTGGAAGTTTTGGGCTTATTTGGTTGATTTTTCTTATTGGGCCCAAATTAAGCTCATTAAAGGACTGTTTTGTCTTCCATTTCTAGGCCCATTAGGGGTATTTTTGTTTTCAACTTCATTTTTGAGTTTATTCTGTTAATAAAGCTAGTTTGCAACTTTTTAGAATTTTTTATAAATTTTGGATTTTTAATATTATTTTATTATTATTTTATTATTAAAAATTAAAATTTAGATTTTTCAAATTTTTATATTTTTCTTAGGTTAAATACATTAAGTTAGGAATTTTACAATTTTTAGAATATTTTTATTGTCATTAGATTAATTTTTATAATTATTTTAAGTTTTAATATTTTTAATTGTTTTTTAAAAAGTTTTTATTAATATTAAACTTTTCAAAAATAGTTTTAAATTTGGTTAAGTCATTTTTGAGGTTTACAATTGAAAAAATCTCATTTTGGGCTTTTTATTAATTAAATTGATTTTTTGAGCTTTAATTAGCATTAAAAAATTATTATTTAATTAAATAAAAGGTTTGAGTGATTTTTTATTCTTTTGTAAACTCTAATTACATTATTTAGGATTTATTGCAATTTTCTAGGAATTTTTAGGGTAAATTTTTAATTTTGTCACTTTTTACGGTTTTACGTGTATGACTAATCGTCTTAGTGTAATCCACAATCGTAACCGTCATTCGCTTCTAATCCCCTTTCTTCTTTTCTTTCTCATCAATATAATCACAAAGTTAATCATCTCTCTACACAACACACAAGCCTCCTTGAGAACGATCCCCACTTTGGGTCATAACTTGTGGTTTTCCTAAACTACTTGTTCATACTTGCCCTAATTACGCTCTTTTTTCTAAAAGACGTATTTCTACAATTATTTACAAGATTCAAGCAAAAACAAACACGGGGAACGAATCCGCACAAAGAACCGGACCCGAACAATGATTTTCCAAAGAAGTCTTTGAATTTTAGAGATTTGTCAAGATTGGTCCCTCAACTTTAAAAGACTTGTCACTTTTAACCCTTGAAAATCTCAAAAATTGCATTTGGGTCCTTTAAGTTTCAAGAATATACCATATATGCCCTGGAAGAATAAGGATATTGCATTAATAGTCCTTGATAAAAGTTGTTGCAAACTATTGTGCCATATTTGACAACTAGGCCAAAGATAATAACAAAGGAAATTGGGTTAAGTTGCTGAAAAACTTATTATGTCAAATTTTCCATACATGGGGGACTATAAATGCCCAGACAACCAACCTCATACCACCAACCAGAAACCTCCACATCACTCACTCCCTCCACCTCACAACCCCACGTCACCTTCCACAACTATCAGATTAATATTAATTAATATTTTAAAAGATTATTTTAGTATTAATTTGGGCGCCTAACAAGTACTGCTCACCATTATCACCCCCAAATCCCCTAATCTCACATCATAAACCCTAATTTCGAAATCACACCAAACCAAAGGGGTTTTCCCTAATACTATCCAGATCCCTGATTACCAATATCATACACCCATCCCACACCCCAAAACGCGTCCACATACATCCCTGGTCCCCTGACCCATACTTTTGCTCCAAGACAAGTTTTGCCAGGAGGATCAAGGTCTATAGTTTGATGCTTTCTTCCAACGCACTTTTGGACGTATGGGATTGATTTACAACAGCTGTAAACATCAACATCCATCACATGACTCCATATTTGACCAAAAGGATTCAAACTTCAAAGGGCATTTATGGGATTTTAGCTATTAGGGTTTTATATTAAGGACATCTTATTTTGTATCCTAGAAGCATCTATTGATTAGTATATAAGCCTATGTCGCCTGTGACATTAGGCTTGTTCCAGTTTTATGTAATTTTTTTTTATAAATGAATAGTTAACGTATTTTGAGAAAACCCTTGCATAAGACCGAGTTCCATATTTATTTCCATTGTTCTAGTGTAAAGTTTCATTTTCCCTGAAATTAGTTTAAAGCTTTAAGTTTATTGAAGAATTTCACTTTTTTACAAAATATTTCAGGAAATTTGGTTTTTTGAAAAGTTTTGGATCCAAGTTCAAGTTTTGGATTGAATTTGTCCTGACAAGACAAGTTTGATACAAGAAGTTGGATTTGTTCAGTTTCTTTGTTGATTCTAGTGGTTTACAAATTTTTCAAACTTGTGTTTTCCAAAAGATTTTTATAAAATGATGTTTTCTTTGTTGTTTTATCACCTCACTGTTACACAAGCTTCTCTACAAGTTTTTGACAAAAGCTTGTGGAAAGGCTTTTGTGACTTGTTATTGTTCATCTTAGCAGGTCTCAAGTTTTTAATCAAGTGACACCACCCTTTTGACTGTTGTAGTCTAGGGTGGTGTGGTTTTCTGAAGGTCTACGTAATTAATGGCCTATTCTATGTGATGGATTTGGTGGATTTATGTGGTTGATTGATTGATAATTAAAGAAGAAATGAAGGAATTAGATGAAGGATTAGAGAGAGAAAGGAGAGAAGGGAGAGAATTGTAGAGAGAGAAAGTAAAATGAAAAATATGATTAAGTGAAATGTGAATCAACAACCCCCTCCTAACATGCTAGGAGGGGTTATATATAGCCCACCCTACATGTGGGCTATATGGACCATACATAAAGTAAATAGATCACGAGCCCATTACATAATTATCGTTGGAGCGACCGATCCTTCATAAATACGTAAAACGTATTTCCAACAATCTCCCCCTAAGGGAGGTCGCTCCAAGTTACAAAGTTCTAAATAGTCTATAACTCGTGATCTATGCTAACTAAGATGTGACCGAGACTTTATTGGAAAAAACGTATTTCCAACATTTTCTTTATTCCATACACACAACAACCTCATAAGCCATCAGCCTCACTTCCAGCTTGTTAAGGAGATGGTATCAGCAGCCATTGTGGGGCCTGGATGTGGGTCCCACAAGGTAACAGCTTGAACCATCCTTAAATTGCATGAATTTGTGATTTTTTTGGTTTTGTGAAAAATTTGTTTGTGACTATTCTTGGTATAGTTTGTTGAGTGATTTGTGTTCATTTAAGATATAAAACATGTTCTGCTAGTCTAGAATAATTTTAGAGTTAATTTATTATTGTTTCTTTGAAAAGTTTTGTTGAATCTGTCATAAGGGGTGTTTGGATTGGATGTGTTAGGGGGTGGTGTGACAACACTAGCTGACCATTCCTGCTTGTGCACCTTTAGTTAGTTAAGTTAGTCACTTTATAGCCTTGATTAAGTTAGGTGTAGTAGTGTAGTGAAGTTTGCATGTTTTTGTATAATCTGTCAATAGTTTTCTTTGGCTCTGATAATTTGTTTTAAGGCTTAAAATTTGGTAGACAACTAGGGTAGGTGATAGATTAGGTGTATTAAGTGTAAGTTTGAAGTTTGGTGAGTTTTTGTAGCTTATTGAGGCTTTTGAAGTTCACTCTATGGCTAATTAAATCAGCAATGTCACTTTTCTGCTTAATCAACACAACAGCAGGCCTATAGGGTGTGTTTTTGTGTTTTTTGGTTTGTTAATTAGGTTCACATCTAGTTTGGGGGTATGCCTAGGGTCTAGATATCTAGTGGTAGGGGATTGAGGTCTCTTGGTGGCTTAATTTAGCAAGCTTAGCTCACTGATCTAGTTAGTAAACCATCAGACCCCTAGGTTCTATCATAGTGACTGCATTTGATTGATTTTTGTGCCCTCTTTGTGTTAGATTGTGGTGTTTGTGTGTTTGTTTGACTCCCCACAACCCAACTGGTTATGGGAGTGCCTTATTATCCAAAAACAACCCTCAAATAAAGGCTCAAACTCGTTTTCTATGAAGTAGCAGTGGGAACCAAGTTCCCACGGTTAGCTCAACCCTTGCCACTGCTCTACTAAAAGAGAAAGTTAGCACTAGTGTCACTATCAGTTTGCTATCATTTTGTCTTTAGTGCCAAAATTTTGACTTTTTCAATTTTTTTATTTTTCCCTGGTTGAGTTATTTATTTTAAGATTTTTAGAAAAAGTTAATTTCTTTTTCTGATTATTTTACTATTTTTAGCATTATTTTAAGTTAAAATTAGTTTTTAATATTTCTATTTTTGTCCTATTAGGACCTTAAACCATTTTTTTCACATTTTTCATTTTTCTCAAGTTTAATTAAATGTTTTAGGATTTTCAGTAAAGAAAATTTATTTTTCTCACTATTTTATTATTTTTATGATTATTTTCATTTAAAAATTGTTTTTAGCTAATTAAAAATACAAAAATATTTTTAAAATTTTTATAAAAATATCTTTTAGTTATTAATTGATATAAGTAAGATATTAGTTTGATAAAATATAATTTTGAACTTTCTGTTAATTATATTTAATTTCGAGCTTTAATTAGCATTTAAACTTAAATATTTAATTAATAATAAGTTTTATGATTTTTTTTATTGAATTTTTATTCTTATTTATATTATTTTAGACTTAATTTTGATTTTTAAATTATTTTTAGGTTAAATTTTTAATTTCGTCGCGTTTTACGTTTTAACGTATACGTTTTACGTTTTACGTCGTAGTGTAATTTAGCATAACTCGTCATTTTCTTTTCTCTCTTTAAAACAAAAAACGTCACTAATCCAAACTTGATTTTATATTATTGGCACACAACATACACCTCATTCGAGAACGAACTCGCATTTATTCGATTTTGCGGTTTTCCTAAACCGTAGAACTTAATACTTGCTGCACATACGCGTTTTTCCTAAAACGTGTACGATTTTGCTACATCAAGCACCTTATATCGTTTAAAACTTGTACCAAAATCCTTCCAGATGTAACCAGTATCTACACTCATGGATACACCCAGTGTCGAAATCAGGAAATTAGGTTGCGAGAGACAAAAATAAAATAAAATTTGACAATAACATCAAAATGCGGATAAAAACTAATCTCAAAATGATAAATCGAGTATATAACTATAAGACATATAGTTTTTCAGTTATTTTTATCCGTGTATGTTTGAAAAGTTTTTTTCATTCATTCAACTCATTTTATATTTCAAACATTTATAAAATCATAAAGTAAAGAAAAAGTAATGTAAAAGCTTTTAAGTGATTGAATTCTTAAGAAAAATATATGGTTCATTTATGTTGAAGTACAACTCAAATAATAAGGACGATGATGGTTTTTGGAACCGGAACTATATTAGAATCGAAACTAGAACCGTATCAGAAATGAACCAAAGTACATGAGATGGTTCTCTGTTCAATATTTTTTCATTTTTTGGTTCTTAATTTTTGTGGTTCGGTTCCAGTTCGATTCTAGTTCGATAATCTGGTTTAAAGCCACAGACACCCCTAAACCTAACATAAATACTACAACCATAAACTTACACCGAAACTGTTTACTATTACGTTTAGTACATATAAGATCTTGAATAGTAATAGTTTACACTTTTAATTTTTTATGTTTCAACAATCTCCTTTCGAGAGTAGATTATTGAGATCTTATACAAATCTTTACTTGTATGGATGTTCTTTTGGACTCACTCGTCAGTTCTGGCATAAAAAAATGATAGTAGGATAGAAAAGGGCCACAATTTATGTTCCCGAGTGGCAAGTTTTTGACAATTGGGGTTGTGTGTCTGCTTTGAAAACAAGAACTCACGTGTGGCTTCTTTCGGTGGGGTGAGAACTCACACGTGAGTTTTAGCCACGTGAGAACCCACTCGTAGCCTTTATGCCCATTTCGTTCAGCCTTAGAATGACATGAGTGTTCGCCAAAGTAATAATGCTGATTATATGTAGCCTTTCGAAAAAAATGCTGATTATATGTAAGATAAGATATTTTATCTTTCACTTTATTTTGTATAGACAATTGTAAAAAATAAACGTGATTTGCACACTTTTATTTTGTATACGTGGTTGTACTTTTATTATATGGGAAATGCTAACAACAGCCCTAAGGGTTGTCGATAAGAACTAACTTTCCATAAAATTCGCTTATATTAAGACATTATGAGAAACATCTTCCGCATTTTTCGCTAAATTAACCAATAAGAAGATTAAATTGAATTTGTTTATGAGATATTTCAGGAGATTGTTAGTAATTTTAGATGATTTTGTTTGAACATTGTATTGTGTCTTATCAAATTTTTTGAAATGTAGATGTTAACAACAACCCTAAGGGCTGCCGTTAGCAAAACCCTATTATATATCGTTTTATCAATTTCTAGTAAAATGTTATCAGTTAAAGCACTCGGTGCAGTAAGCTGGCAACGCAAATTAAATACTCCTTTTGTTCTAAAATTATTTTCCTCCGACAAAAAAATACTTTTAAAAAAAATGTATTTATTAAAATTTTCTTTTTCTTACTTTTTAACAAAATTACAGTTTTACCCATAACTATATAATTACTAGATTTTTTTTAATCTTGTAATAATAATTTTAAAAGCAATTTTGTAAACTTGACTAATTTGTTTTTATCTATTTTTAGCAAGGTTATAAATAGCGTGAAGCGTGGCGTGGCGGCATGTCCAAGCTATATGCTTTAGCGGCTAAGGCGAAGCTTTAACGTTTCTAATGCGTGGCTTATAACGGCAAAACATATAAAAATATTTATTTATTTTATGTATTTCAATATTATATTTATATTAGTTCATAATTAGTATTGTACATAATAATTAAAGATATAAAACTCTCCTTACATTTGACAATATTCATTTCCTAGAGTTGAACTCAAAAAATTACTGCACCTTATTTCGTAGCGCGTCTTGACCTATTGCGTAGCGCGAAGACCACGCCTCAAGCTTTAGCGCGCCTAAGACGAGTTATAACGAGCTATTTAGAACAATGATTTTTAGTAACAGACAGTTAAATTAAGACGTAAAAAAAACATGAACATTAAAAACTTGTCAAGAAAATTACCAAAAACCTCCCGTCAGACAACAATGCGGTGACTCAAAAAGTCAAAAACAAGCCCCAAAGTGAATCTAGCCCGCTCTTACAAAAAGCCCGGTTGAAGAATAACAGCAGCTTCCTGGTCATGAAACAAAGGGGGTCAAAAACCGGGTCAAATGGAAATGAACTGGTTTAAAAAATAAATGTTCGTGCATCAGCTGGGAAATCTTGACCAACCTACCAAGGTTCAAATAATACAACGACAATCTTTTCATTTTTTGTATTTTTCATTCTTTCCTTTTTGTTTTATTTGTATTTCGAGAAAAATTAAATATTTTGTTTTTACCTTTTAACTCATTAATTTTCGAGAGCAATATTATGCTGAGTACATCAATCGATTATTTTCGTACTCCGATCCTCTGTCATCTTAACTCATTATATAGATAAGGTTTCAAATTTCATTTCACAAATTTTGTTTACTTGTAATTGTTACTTTTTAAGGCAAATAGTATAAAAAAGTACTCATCTTATATTAAAATTCAATTAAAGGTACTCAACTTTTTTTTCTCAATTTAAGATACCAATCTTTTTTCTTGTTGCAATGTTGGGACAATAACAAACTTAAAGGTTATATATTAACGACCGTTTACTTTATTATTGTATCGTTAGTCCTTTACATTAATAACACTTTATAATAAACTTAAAATTTTGTTTTTTACAGTTTTAGACCGTTTTTCACCTTTTTCGTCTAATTTTTACCGTTTTTGTTTGTTTTTAATCAAACGAAAAAACGGACTAAGACGATTAAAAACCGAGTGAAAACGGTAAAAATCAAACGAAAAAGATAGAAAACGGTCTAAAACTGTAAAAAAAAACGAATTTTGAGGTTATTATAAAGTGTCGTTAATATAAAGGACTAACGATGCACTAATAAAGTAAACGGTCGTTAATATAAAACCTTTAAATTTGTTATTGTCCCAACATTGCTACAAGAAAAATGATCGGTACCTTAAATTGAGAAAAAAAAAAGTTGAGTACCTTTAATTGAATTTTAACATAAGATGAGTACCTTTTTATGCTATTTGCCCTACTTTTTACCACCCGTGTTTAATTCGGTTTTTAGGATCAATAACTTACAGAGAACAATTAATTTTAAAAGTTGGTTGATAGGTTGTGTTGGGTCCACTAGATGTGGATCTTGCAGCCTGTCAGGAACGGTGAACGACTTCTGTAATCACAAGTCTATTCACAAAGAGACTCAATACACAATGTAAGTGCGGAATATAAATACTATAAAGAAGAACAGAATAACTATAACGACTTGATCCTTTTCTAAGGATTTCTAATATTAATGATAACTAGAATTACGTTTGATGAAGGTGTCTGTAACCCTTCTGCCTAAGGTTCCTTTTATACTACAAGGAAACCCTAATACATCATTAAACAAAAACGTGTAAAACTGATATGCATATCCTTTCCTAACATATCTCATGCATATCCTAACAAAATAATAACTAAATAATAAAGTTTGACTTTAACTAGGACCAGGAGCACGTCTTGCTCCTACTACTACTATGACCAGGAGGAACTACATACCTTCTAGTCTACCTATTACAATTAATTATTCCAATGGTCCTAACAATCCTCCCCTAAACTTGAATTTGACCTGTTGAGTTCAAGTTTCGTGGTAAAACGTTCAATAAAGCTTGAGGATTGAAACAGCAAAAGAAACAGCAGCATCAGCAAGATAAGAAACATAAGAACCGCCGCAACATGGAACACTAGAAGCTTCTCCAAAGCTTGAAACAAATCAGCATCGTGTTAAATCTTTACAGCAACATGAGCAGATTTGATGAGCATTTACCAAGTAGTTGCTCGCTCTTGGGCTAGCCAGTCTTTCTGGTGGAATAAGCATCACCCTGGGAGACCAGAACCCAGCCCAACTCTTAGAACGTGAATCAATGGTGAGTGGGGGTACCCTGATGATTTTAGGCAAACCATCACAGCCGTCAACGGATTTGATATGTCTTTACCAGAATCCGTACCCTTCTGGACTCGCCAACTCTTAGAAATGAAGCATCGGTGTGTTGAAAACCCTAAAGCTTTAAGCAAGCTATTACAGCTATCAACGGATTTGATAAAATCTTTACCAAGAGCCGTACCCCCTTGGATTAGCCACTTTTCAGTCTAGGACCATGGCAAGTGAAAACCATCCAGTTTTGGGTAACCTGGCAACCATCAACGGATTTGAGAATCACACCAGGAGCCGTACCCTCAAGGTGAATCAAGTCTTTCTTGTCGGTTAGACATGGTGAGTTGAGGACCATTTGTTGTGAGGACCAAGTCCAACACCAGATGAAACAAGCAACCAGCACAAGTGTGAATCAGCAACAGGAACCCAAAGTTTGAATCAGCAGATGGTATATTATTCACAAGTGTAAAATCTAGGATTTGTTTAAAGTATAAGCAGATATTATATAAAAAGTATATTTTATTTTTTTTCATTTTTTTTAACTATAATGAATGAAAGTCACCGATCACTACACATATTGGTGAAAAGAATTGCAGTATTAACAGATGAACATAAAACACAAAACATAAAAACTTACAAACCAACCATATCACATACCAGAAGCAGCAACCTTATCAGCTTGCAATCGAGCTTGGATCCCTTCCACCAGTGTAGTTGCCATAGAAGACTCATTCCCGGAAGGGGCATTAGAAATCTGCAAGTGACAAGCAAGCATGGCCTCCATCGAAGCAATCGTCAACGGATAATCCAAATCTGTAAGCATGAACACCATAGGACCAGACTCCAAATCCAAGGCATGCACACCACAGCCAGCATATAACTTCCATCTCGTGATAACCCATGTCGGCTGGTCCTTCCAGACACCAGAAAGGGGAGCATGTGGAGGGGAATCAAGCATCATTTTCAAATCAGCCCACATTCTCAGACCAGGCCAGGAGGGCACTTCACTAGGATGAACAGGCATACCAGCATCCACAAACCCATATAATGCCATAAGATCCTTTCGATCCACCCAGGACAAAATACCTTGCAAACCCGAAGCATACCGAACATAACCATCACTAATGGTAATCCTATGGGAGACAGTACCAGGTAGAGTCGTGGAAGGCTTAACCGTCAAACCTGTAATAGATCCATTACCCAATGGCAACTCGGAGTCACTATCGGAAGCTGCATCAATAAGATTTTCGGGAGCACGCTTCTCATAGGGAACAGACTTGCCACGTCTAGCACGTCTAGCCAATTGCTTGCGGATGGAACGGCGAGGATTAGGAGCAGCAGGCGAGGGTTCAACCTTTACCTTTACATGTACAGAAGGAGTAGGATCAGCAGAAATAGAATCAATACCTTGCCCATCCAAAGGATCAACAGGAGCTGCACTAGAAGAAGGAATAGGTAGAGGAACAGTCACGGGTGGTGATGGTGATGCCATAGCAGGAGTAGCAGTGGTGGTGGTAGTGGTAGCATAGGTGGTGGTGGTAGTAGGACCTAGAGATGAAACAGGAGGAGCAACCGAAGGTGTAGGTGTGGTACCAACAGTAGAAACAGCAACAACCGATGGAATAGCAGTAGAACCAAGAGGAGCATCATATGTAGAACCAGGCGCAACAGCAGGTTGAGAAGTATGAACCACGCGTGGAGGAGGACGATAGATGAAACGCTCCGGAATAGGTGTGCTCTGATGCTTGATTATTCGTTCATAGAGTGCCTTAAGCTTATCAAAAGACAATGCCCGAACTCGTTCCTATGTCCAACCAACAGTGAAATAAGCAGCCGACTGATACTTCACATACCGCTGCATCTGCTTTTTCTCCTCGGTTTTCGTCAAAGGCCTGTTCTTACGTTTTTCACGAAGTTGAGCAGCAAGCGCTAACTGTTGCTTACGCATTAACACCATAGCTCGAGGAATACAATTATGCTCATTCACATCAGAACCCAAGAGATCAGTAAACTGTGAATAATCCGAGGTAAGAATAGTAAGCACCCGCATCTAATCACTATCATCCCAATGCATAGCATCATGCTGCAACTGTTCACGTCTCTGCTTCTGAAGAGCTTCCTCCTCAGCCTGAGCAGCTTGGTCAATCTCTACTTGCAGCCTTTGTGCAGCCTCCTCACCCAACCTATCCTCCTCAAGTTGTCTACGTGTACGCTTGCGAGGGGGTGAGGGAGCATCAGTCATGGGGGCTTTCCCCTTTGGATCATGAGATGGTCCAACAGTGGAATCAGCAGTAGTACCAACAACATCTTCCTTTGGTGTAGGGACAACAGCAGGAGAAGAAATGCTGGAGGAAGTAGGAGGAATCGGCAGATCATCATACAACTTATCAGCAAAGGCAGCCTTCGCCAACAAATTCAAACAATCCTCCACAAGATCTTCAACCTCCTCATCAGAATCAGATTGAACCACATGCTTCTTCCTTCGCCTCTGCTGTGTCTCCAAGGCTTTAATTCGGTCAGCCATGGGAAGAAAAAATTCCCGGGTAGGCTTACGATGTTGATTCAAATCCTCTTCCAAAGAAAGAATCCGTTCATGGTACCTGTGCATGAGATCAAGCAAAGAAGTAAGTGTAATAGGCTCCACCGCTTTCCCACCAAGAGGACTTGGGTCTGGGAAGGCTTCATTGGAACTAGAAGCAATAAATGGGTCATGATCATGAGCACGAGCACCAGAAGGCTTATCAGAAGAGTGTGGAACAGGACTAGGAGGGGGTATCCACAAATGGAGACGAATGTGGCATTGAAGAAGGAGCAGCCTTGGAAGTGGATGGCCTTTCAACCACCACCTCCTCAACCGGCTCTTCCACAACCACATTAGGTGCACCACCAGCAGAATGCTCCTCCTCCATTGGGTCATCACCTAATTGAGTTTCCTCCTCGGCTTGGTCAACCGGAGGAACAACATCAGGAGGACCTTGAGCAAGGCCCAACATTGCATCAGTAAGGGCCTCCACTCTCCTCTAAACCCATGAGCCATGTTATAGTATACTTTAGCAGTAAGCTTAGAAGGCTCGTACTCCTCCCTATCACGAGGTAAACAAACAAGTGTCTGCTGTAAAAACCTAGAATACATCAAAAATTTCTTCCTAGAACCAGTACTAGACAGACTGCTAACCATCCCATCAAACAAATAGCGAGAGAAATTAAATACCCTACCATGTGCTATGCATATTAGACCAGTAGCCAAAGGAATAGGAAAAGCATCCCAACTCCCAGACTTGGGGCTTAAACAATGAATCAAAAATTGCAATAGAAGCTTCCATTGGGGGGAAAACCGATTCTTTTGGAAGTTAAACTTCCCCCCATGATTGTACCCAATAGCAGCCATCCCCTCCAAAACCTCAGCATTGGGGATGGAAACAACACCACCTTCATCTTGAAGATGAAGGGAACTCCGAATAGAAGCTTCAGTAACCACATAAGAACGGCCATCAATGGTAGCATGGAGTTCACGTGGACGACCAACTAAAGCCACAAGAGTAGCAGAACCCCAAAACTGACGGATTACACTATCATAAACAATGAGGCACACAGTAAAAGCATACATGAGGTTAGAAGCCTCAATAAACTCTAGAATGTCTGCGAAGTCATCACGTTAAGGACCATCTCCAAGATAAGCGACCTTATTGTGAGCGGGTTGGTAGACCAAAGAAGCCATTGATGTTGATCAGAAGGAATGGAAGATGATTTGTTAGGGTTTGAGAGAGTAGGAGCGGATGTGTGTGTGTTATGATTGTGATGAATGAGTCAAGGGGGTTATTGACCATAAATAATGGTCTAGTAACTGTTCATTGACCCCTAATAATGGGGGTTGCCCTTTCAAATTAGGCAGTTAATGCAAAGTAACCACTTGCCCCTTTTAACATTATTTGCAAATCCCAATTTACCAAAGTTAAATAAGAGGATATAGACCAGAATTTGCATGCGTTAACTAAAAGTCAAAGCGCACAATGGTCAACACTAGAAGCATAATGTGGTCATCAGAAGTCAACAAAGTGATCAGTGTCCCAAACCAAGACCAGAAGTCAACCATCACTTGACAAAGAAGGATTTTTATCCACTAGAAGCCAACCAAGAACGACTATAAGCTAACCATTAAGGACTAGAAGCCAGTCATAAATGAAGACAACCATCAGAAGTGAGCAAAAACCTCCACTATGAGTAACACACACCACAAGAACCCACTCAATCTGTTGTTAAAAACTACCAATTTGTTAGTCTGTGCAAATAAGTATGTACACGAAGCCTCCCCTTAGGCTTAGCCTCCCCTCAATCCTAGGGCTCAAGGATTGACCATCCCAATGTGAACCACCAAGTGGTTGAACCGAGGACCATCAAAGGCTTTAGTCAACAGATCAACAACATTATCATCCGTATGAACCTTAAGAACCTTTATCAACTTCTTCTCATTGGCATCCCGTATAAAATGGTGCCGAATTTCAATATGCTTTGTACGTTGATGAAAAACTGGATTCTTCACAATGCAGATAGTGCTTTGGTTGTCAATGAAAATTTTTGTGTTCATAAAATTGAACCCATAATCCAGCATATGATTTTGGATCCACAAAACTTGTCCACAACAGCTAGCAGCAGCAACGTATTCAGCTTCTGTTGAAGAAGTAGCTACGATCGTCTGTTTCTTGCATTGCCATGAAATAAGTCTTCGACCCAAAAATTGACAACCACTAGTAGTAGATTTTCTGTCATTATTAGCACCTGCATAGTCACTATCACTATATGCTTCAAGAACAAAAGGTGATTCTTTAGGATACCACAAGCCAAGCTTGGGTTGAGCCTTGATGTACTTGAAAATCTTCTTGACTGCATTCAAATTAGAAACCGTTGGAGCCACCTGGTGTCTAGAACAAGCACTTACTGCAAACATGATATCCGGACGTGATGCAGTCAAATACATGAGTGAGCCAATCATAGACCTGTACATGTGAACATTTACCGGAGGATCTGGATCATTCTTGAGTTTGACTTTAGCAACTTCATAAGGTGTTGCTGCTAGTCTAAGAGGATCCATATCAAACTTCTGAAGGATCTCATGAACATATTTATCTTGACTTATAAAGATCCCATCTGACTGTTGCTTGACTTGAAGACCAAGGAAAAATGTAAGCTCTCTCATAGCACTCATCTGAAATTCACCCTTCATTAGTTGTTCAAACTCATCACACCATTCCTTTTTAGTAGAACCAAAAATAATATCGTCCACATACAACTGAACAAGGATAATGTCCTTGGTGTTCCTCTTAAGAAATAGTGTTTTGTCAATTGTGCCTCTTCTATAGCCATGTTTCAACAAGAAAGTTGAGAGACGCTCATACCAAGCTCTAGGAGCCTGATGAAGTCCATAAAGAGCCTTGACCACCTTGTAAACTTTCTTGGGATGAAGTGGATCTACAAAGCCCTTAGGTTGAGTAACATAAACTTCCTCATCAATCTTGCCATAGAGAAATACACTCTTGACATCCATCTGAAAAACTGTAAAACCCATATAGGAAGCAAAAGCCAAAAACAGACGAATGGCCTCAATCCGAGCAACAGGAGCAAAAACTTCAGTGTAGTCAATGCCTTCAAGTTGTGTATGACCCTGTGCAACCAACCTCGCCTTATTTCTCACCACAATACCCCGTGCATCTTTCTTGTTTTTGAGAATCCATTTGGTACCAATGGTTGTCTTTCCATCAAGCAAGTCAACTAGGATCCAAACATTCTGAAACAAAAATTGATGCATTTCCTCCTGCATAGCCTCCACCCAACTTTGATCCTCAAGAGCATGAGAGACTAATCTAGGTTCCACCTGTGAAAGAAAACAAGCAAACAAACAGTGTTGAAAGTCCGTATGATTATTACGCTTTTGATCTTCAATATAGCTCACAAGAGCATGATGATCAGACGTGGCCTTCTTATGCATTCTGCGTGTCTTGACAATAGAACCAGGATCTCCAATGATTTGAGTAGTAGGATGGTCTTTGTGTGATTGCAACACTGGATTGGAAGCTACCTCCACTTCTGATGCCAAGTTATTAAGATCCCCAACAAAGTCATCATCATATGAAGCAGCGTTGAAAATTCCATCAATTGGTTGTTTATGAATATCATCCAGCTTGGTAGAAGACTTCTTTTGATGGTTCCCCAGGTCGGAAGGACTTGAGAATCTAGTATGGGAAGTAGAATCACTAGCCGGACTACCAATAGGTGTTAAACTAGCACTAGGAGTAGCAGTTGGAGTACTAGGAGCAACTTGGCCAGCAGGCGTATTCAAGGGAAACTCAAAGCCACCTTGAGCAGCTGCTGTAGTAGCTTCTTGTTGTTGTTTGAGTAATGTGTCAAGAGCTACTTGTGAATCCAATGCATCCAATGGAGTTACATCACCAGGAGGAGTAGGAGAGACTGTGGTGGAATAGGATGGAACAACAAAAATATCATCCTCGTCATCTGAGTCGGAAAGACTAGAGTGAGCACTTGTACTAGAAGTTGCAAACACTTGTGGACCTGCATCATGGTTAGTTTTGAACCGAAAATATCCCAATGAGTCACTAAGATAATCAAGATCAAAATACCATTCAGGACCCTTGCCTTGGATGTTTGACTTCTCCTTAAAATACCTGAGATTTATAGTTTCAATTACTCGCTTGGCTTGGAGATTGTAGACACGATAAGCCCGAGAGTGAGCTGAATATCCCACAATGTATCCTTCATCTGCCTTGCCATAAAATTTCTCCAAATAGTCACTAGTATTTAGAATGGTGACAGGACACCCAAATGGCTTCAAATGAGCAATATTTGGAACTTTGGCTGTCAGGAGCTCATAAGGAGTCTTCTTGTGAGGATTTGTAATAGAAACTCTATTTAAAACATAACTTGCAGTATTAACAGCTTCTGTCCAGAACATGGTTGGAAGCTTGGAATCGGCAAGCATTGTTCTTGCTGCTTCTATTAGAGTCCTGTTCTTTCTTTCTGCCACGCCATTCTGTTGAGGAGTTCTTGCTGCACTATAATCTCTTTTGATGCCTTTAGAATTACAAAGTGCTATGAGGTTTGCATTTTTGA
Source organism: Glebionis coronaria (assembly GCA_025667525.1). NCBI lineage: Eukaryota > Viridiplantae > Streptophyta > Magnoliopsida > Asterales > Asteraceae > Glebionis > Glebionis coronaria. The sequence goes on from CM046879.1 coordinate 555,960,826, forward strand.
ATTCGGTTCCATTATCACATCGAATACCTTTAACCTTCTTGGTCAACTGATTCTCTATAAGTGTAATGAAATCTTTTAGTATAGAGAAGGTCTCACTCTTGGCAGCCATGAAGAAAACCCACGTAAACCTGCTATATCCATCAGTTACCACCAGACAGAATTGCTTGTGGTCAATGCTCCTAATAGAGGTAGGACCAAATAAATCCATGTGTAGTAGCTGCAATGGTTCAGTTATAAGGCTGAGAGCAGTAATGGCCTTGAAGGATGCTTTATGTTGTTTGCCTTTGCTGCAAGCAAGACAATTAATATCATTTCTAAATGACTTGGGAGGTAAACCAGAGACCAGGTTCATATTTGCTAGTTTGTGAATGGTCTTGAAGTTCACATGTCCCATCCTTCTGTGCCATTGAGTGGCTTCATCTTCTGAGGCTTTAGCAACCAAACATGCTAGTTGACCAGTAGGGTTGACTTCATTCAGCTTGATACTATAGAGATTGTGTCTTCTAGGGACTCTGAGTAGAACCTGTGAATCATCCGAAAGTTTAAAGTCTTTGGATAGCACACGTGCGTCAGTATCCGTAAAGAGGACAAATTGCTTCTTGTCACAAATCTGAGAGACAGATATCAAGTTGAAGTGTTGAAGTGCTTCCACATAGTAGACCTGCTCAAAATTAAGATTGGGCGTCTGAATCGTTCCTTTGCCAGTAATCCTGCCTTCACCTCCTCCAAAGTAGACCTTTTCGCCTTGAAATGGTACCAAGTTAGATAGAAGTCTTTTATTTCCTGTCATGCTCCTAGAGCATCCACTATCAACAATTCCTAGAGTAGGATCTTGGTATGGAGTAACCTACAACAACAAGATAATAGAGATGCAAAAGTTAGTGTCTTAAGGGGACCCAAACCTTTTCAGGTTTGAGCCTGCCTTGTGGATCTTTAGTAGATAGCCAAGAAGATTGATGAGATCCACTGTTGTTCTTTGGTTGCCTATTCATCATATTGGTGTTATTTTTTGACCAAGAACAACCTGCTGAGGGCTTAACAGCAGTTCCCCAATTTCCCAATCCAAAATACATGTGGTCAAAATTATGTGCATAATTTGGATTAAAATTCTGAAAATAGTTACTGGTTGGTCTATTTGATGTTAATCCAATATGTCTCCAATGATCAGAAGCTAATGGAGAGGTCATTCTAGAAGAAGAAAACGATTGAGCACTTGGGTTTAGTCTTCTAGAAGAATATGGAACAACTCCTAGTGGACCAGGAGCAGGAAATGCTTGATGAACAGAAGAATGTTTGTCATAAAAATCACAATCTTTAATCAAATGAAATGCACTCCCACAAACAAAACATGTTTTAAACGACCTTTTATTAGAATGACATTGTTTCATACTGCTAACTTTATTACACACATTTCTAGGAGAATCAATCTTCCTAGGACTCAATAAACCAGGACTAGACATAGTAGATTTAAAAACAACTCTCTCTTCACACTTCCTAGCACCAGTAGCAGCATGATCATTCGGCTTGGAACTTGTAGGTATCGACTCTTCACTTGAACCACTTGATGCAGAGTAACTGGCTTTGTCACTGAAAGTACATAAGACAAAGTTATTAGAATTAGTAAAACCTTTTGGGGACTCATGCATCTGTGATCCATCCAAGTCATTATGCCTAGAAGTGGGCATGAAAGTTCCAGTAAGATGTGGAGGGACAACATGCATTGCTGCTGCTGGTTTAAACTTATTGTAACTAGGTTCTCCTTCTTCCTCTTTGTCGGGATCAAAGAACTCGAAAAAGATAAATCAAACACATCTTCTGAATCAATATATTTATCAAATCCTAACCCTCTTTTAGTCCTACAAGACATGCTACTATTGATTAATTTCGAAAGATTTTTAGGTGCCTTTTGCCATTTGTCAAATCTTAAAAGTGTAGCATCTAATCTTTCTTTCATCTCTTGTTTTTCTTTGATACTCTCATCTTTTACCTTTTCTGTGTATCTTAGCATATTTGTTGTGTTTTCTAAATCAATGTTCAGTATCCTAATTTTATCCTCATACTCACGTTGAGTATCTTGAAGCCACCTCTTTTGTTGTTCCAATGTGTTTAATGAAGCCTTATAGGCTTGAACCTCTAAAAAATACTTATCATTTTGATCATTTAAGTCATTATATTGGGACAACAATTCTGAATATTTATCATGACAACCAAGAGGACAATGTTGTACCTGAGGTGAGATGCCCATAAGAGCAAACTCGTCTGCTTCCTCTGCATCAAATAGATTCCCAGCAATCATTGCAAACACGTCAGTAGAGGACTCAGCTGATTCCAATGTAGTAGTCTGATGATCATTCCAGTTGACCATAGAGTCAACATACACCAATGCCTTCTTGTCATCGTTTACCTCCTGAACCTTAAAAGCTGAATATCTGCTCTTCTCATGGTCATTCTTGTTAGGGCATTCCCTTGCAAAGTGACCTTGCTGCTGGCAGTTATAGCATCGAACCTTGCTTCTGTCAAACCTTGCTGGCTCTCGTGGGTTGTAATTAAATTTACGACCTGCTTTCTTCTCAAACTTGTGAACCCTAAGAGTGAGCATGGCCATCTGCCATTTGAGATCCATTTCATCCAGGTCAAGTTTATCAACCTGTTTGAAGTCATCAAAAGCAAGTTGCTGTTGAGCATCAACGTCAGAAACAAAAGAATGAAGAACAGCTTCTACCATGCTACCAGACTTGGCTGTTGGTTCAGGAGCAGAAGTATGCTGGAAAGTATGTTGAGAAGACACAGTATTGCTTGGGCTACTAGCATAAGACATGGGACTGGATGCCATAGAACTCACAAAGGCAGAATTAGCAGGAGTGGGAAAAGAATCACTTGAATATCCTCTCACATGAGGCTCAAAAGTTTTGAGCTTATGAAATAAATCATCAAAGTTGAGATAGTCAAGCCCACCTTTTGCTTTTAGAGAGATTACCACCTGATTCCATGAGTAAGGTAAGGCTCTAAGAAATCTTGCATTAATATCACCATCGTCAGGTTTCGACCGAAGTTGATTCAACTGGCTCAATATCTTTTGGAACATGTCATACCCTTGATGAATACCTTCAGTTTCTGAGATTTTTAATTCTGTGAATTCATCTCTCAGCATGGATCTTTGCATTTTCTTTGACTCCTCATTCCCACCAAACCTTGCTTTTATTCCATTCCAGATCTCTCTAGCATCATCCAAATGGTAGAAGTCACCCATGTGATCATCAGGAAGGGATTGAAGCAAAATAGTTTTTGCTTTGACCTCATTCTGAATGGCTATGATTTCTTCATGAGTTTTAGGGTCAAGAAGAGTAATATTACCATTCTTGTCTCTTCCAATCAGCTTCCTGCTGTTCCCATTCAGAATAATCTTCCAAAGGTCTTGATTAGTGTTGGTGATCCACCATTCCATCTTCATTGCCCAACTATCATACTCGTCCTTCTTCAGAAGAGGAAACTTACCATTTGTGTTGGAAACCGTAGCAACGATCTGCTGAGGTTGCAGAGTTTTAGGAGTACTATCTTCTCCTGTTTGAGTAGAACTTGAGGCAGACATGATTAAAAAAAATGTTAGTAATAAGAAAAATTTATTCTTCTTGTACAGAGACTCTCACAGGCTCTGATACCACCTGTTGGGTCCACTAGATGTGGATCTTGCAGCCTGTCAGGAACGGTGAACGACTTCTGTAATCACAAGTCTATTCACAAAGAGACTCTATACACAATGTAAGTGCGGAATACAAATACTATAAAGAATAACAGAATAACTATAACGACTTGATCCTTTTCTAAGGATTTCTAATATTAATGATAACTAGAATTACGTTTGATGAAGGTGTCTATAACCCTTCTGCCTAAGGTTCCTTTTATACTACAAGGAAACCCTAATACATCATTAAACAAAAACGTGTAAAACTGATATGCATATCCTTTCCTAACATATCTCATGCATATCCTAATAGAATAATAACTAAATAATAAAGTTTGACTTTAACTAAGACCAGGAGCACGTCTTGCTCCTACTACTACTGTGACCAGGAGGAACTACATACCTCCTAGTCTACCTATTACAATTAACTATTCCAATGGTCCTAACAGGTTGCCATACTGAGCTTATTGATACTAACTACTCTATTTGATTATTGTGATATAGTAATAAAAAAAGTATATTTATTATGTAAGATATGATCTACCATCACGTTTAGTTATTGTTCAAGTAGACACTAAAACCAAACCAACTTGTTTAAATTCAGTACTTAAATATGGAAAACAAGTTTAATCGCAAATACCCGGATATATGAGAAACTAGAACAGTTTTGTATAGATCGGATCCATAAAACAAGATAAAGTGTGCATAATCCGACCCAAAAACTAAACTTATAATTTACTTTTCTACTATGAAAATGCACGCCCTAGTACGGATTCCTGAGTCCGCCACTGGCCATACATGAACATCGTTTAATAATACGAAGTATTTAATAAAGGAAAAATTACGTGTTTCGTCGTTTATATCAAACATCACGTTTCGTCTCTATTTCATTTTAAATACACTAATAATACTTTAATTTTGTAAGTTGTAATCTCAACGGTCCCTATTCTAAAAATAGGGACCATGTATATAATTAATTTTCTTGAAACTCGTAACACAGATAGTCTTTATTTTTTAAAATAGAGACTGTCAGGGTTATAATTTTTAAATTTAAGAATTGTCAGTGTATTTGAAATTACATCATAATCTCATTATTTTTGTCTAAGCATAGGGGGCGTCGCCACATTTTATGTTCTAAAGTAATAAGTTTTTGACAATTGAGGTGTTGTGCGGCCTTGGAAACAAAAACTCACGCGCGGGTTTTTTCTGTGGGCGAAAATTCACACGCAGGTTTTGGTTACATGAGAACCCACCCGCAGCTTTTATGCCCATTCCCTCCGGTCTTAGGATGACATGAGCGTGTCACTTTATTTGGTATACGTTTGTAAAAAAAATCACACTTTTATTTTGTAGGAAAAAGATCCCTATAGACCCTTAGTTTAGCATAGACTCAACCAACCAATCACAACCATCTATTTTTATCATGTAACAAAAAAACTCATTTTTTAAAAATTAAATATCTTACAAACCGTTCATCGTTACATAAAACAAAATATATCATCGCGACGAGAATTAAATCATCTATCTATCGAGGGGCACATGTATATACTTTCGACGAACTTTTTTTTCGACTTTTTTTCTTAAGTCACGTCTGTAGAGAATCATATATGATTCGTTACGAAACATATATGATTCTCAGAAAATCATATATGATTCATATCATGAATCATATATGATTTTCAGAAAATCATATCTGATTCGTGACGAATCATATATGATTCGTGACGAATCATATATGATTCGTGACGAATCATATATGATTCGTGACGAATCATATATGATTTGTGACGAATCATATATAATTCTCTCCAGACGTGACTTAAGAAAAAAAAATCGAAAAAAAAGTTCGTCGAAAATATACATGTGCCCCTCGGTAGATAGATGATTTAATTCTCGTCACAATTGTGTATTTTTTTCGTTTGACGATTTACCGTTTGTGAGATATTTATTTTTTTAAAAAGTGGTTGGAAGTGGTTTTTTAAAAAATGGGTGATTATAATTGGTTGGATAGGTTTATGCTATATAGATCTTAACTCTTATTTTGTATAGGTTGTACTTTTATTACATATTCTTTTTAATAATTTCTTTTAAAATATTAAATAGATCTCAATAGATTAAAAAATACTACGCAAGAAAAATACGGCCAAAAAAATAAAGCTTCAAAAACTCCGGTTGAAGAATAACAATTGGCCGGTCATGAAACAAAAGGGGTCAAAACCCGGCTCGAATGATAATGAACCGGCTCTAAATATAAAGGTTTGTGCACCAGCAGGATAATCTTGACCCACCAGCCATAAGGTCAAAATTTAAAGAGAACAACGATTGATAAAAGATACAACGGCATTTTTCATATTTCTGTATTTTTCATTCTTTCTTTTTTGTTTTATTTAAATTATATGTACGTACGGGATAACAAATAAATCAAACTGAATTTAACATTTTAGTTTAATGTACGGATATATTAATATTATGAAATTTTGAATTATTAAGTTATAAAGCGTATTATAAAGTGTAAGGGAATTTGTTAATTTTTTTTAATTTATTGAAAAAATTTGAAAAATAATAACTTTCAATTAACATTATCTAATTTATTTAAAAATTTATCATTCAAATTTTATTTATTACCTTATTTTTGTAAAAAAAAATCATAAATTTGACACCTAAAATTTTATGTCTTTTTTTTTCTACATCAAATTTTTCAATTTTTTAAAAAACTTTTTCCAAATAAAAAATTTTTAAAATTTTTTAAAAGAAAATAGAAAAAAAAAATTAGATTAAGGAATTATTCCTTATAAGAGAAATGTTCTTTTTTCTGGAAATAAACTTTTTTACTAATCGCTGCTTTAGAAAGTAAAAGATTTTAAGAGCAGTTAAATATTTTCTTTTTTACTTTTAAACTTTTTCGTAGTTAACATTTCGATCTACGTTAGCATCACGTTTTTATTTTAGCTTTTTAACTAATAACCTTCTAATATATAATATATTTTAAGAAAATTGCGTGTCACGGTTGTGGGTAACAAGGTAACCCGGAGTAATTTAATTTTCGGCAAGCGACATAAAATGATTATATGCTTTTTATTTGACGATAATTATAGGCAAGTTTTAGATCCGAGTAACTTTATAGAGACGGATCGATGACAAGCTGTTGTTGATAAGTGAGTACATCAGTCGATTATTTTCACACTCCAATCCTCTGTCGTCTTAACCAATTTTATAAGTAAGGTTGCAAATTGTATTTTCATTTCACAAATTTTGTTTAATTGTGATTATTACTTTGTATCACTCGTCTTTAATTTGGTTTCTAAGATCAATAACGTACAATTTATTTTAAAAGTTAGTTGATAGATGCCATTTTAGATGGTATAACTCGGAGGTCGAATTTTAGTATAATTAAGACACCGGTATAAAAAAATAATAATAAATAAAATAGGTGCCATACATGAATATCATTTAATAATACGAAGTAAGTATTTGTAATTGACATTGAATTTGACATAATAAGCGTTTATAATCAGGGACGGACCCACATGGGAGTCGGGTGTGACACGGACCACACCCTTTTTTTAGTCACTAAGTGTATTTTGTAACCAAAAAGTGTCGTTTTTTTGTTTGTGTAACCCCAAAAATAACCTTTGCTACTTTATTTCTTTATGATTAGTACATCCAATGAAGAAAACTTGTGCAAAACTCTTTCGGAAAAAACTGTGCTACACCCATTTCAAAATCCTAGGTCCGCCTGTTTATAATGGCTATAGTTAATGAAATCATTCGTATTTTTTATAAATGAAATCATGTGTATTTTCACCCCCAATCAGGTCGTTCTCTTGCTCCAAGCATACAAAGCAAGAATCAGGCATGCTACAATAAACTTAACTGTGGTTAGGGGTGTGATTCGGTTGACTCGGTTGGATTTGAGTCAATTCGAGTCGAGTCAACTCGGGTTAAGGCTAAAAATATCATATCTAAATTCGAGCTTAATTAGAACTCAGATCATTCGGGTTCGGGTCAATTCTGGTCAGGTCAACTTGGATCAGGTCAACTCGATTATAAGGAAAAATTGTAAAAAGTGGCTTATTTAAACATTAATACAATATAAAAAGTGTTATTCGAGTCGGGTCAAGTCAGGTTAGTCGGATTCGGATCAAGTCAGGTCGGGTCAGTTAGCGTCAAGGATAAATATATAAACCCGAACCCGAGCCTAGTTAGAACTCGGGTCAACCCGAATTGGGGTTAATGGATTCAAGGTAAAGATTGATCTATGTATATGTGTGTCTCCACCTGCCATCACCACCACCACTGACCACCACCATTGTCGCTACCACCACTCTCCAAACGACACCACCACTCTCAGACGCCACCACCACTCTCCTATGCCACCACTACCACTAACACCGGCCGCTACTACCTCACATGCTAACGCGTCGCAGAATCACACCCCTACCATTGACGATTACCAATGGCGTCACCGCCACCACCACCACCACACCACTGATCATCACCACTGCCACAACCTCCACATCCCGTGGCCATCTATACCAATTACCACAACCGCTTATTGCAACCACCAACCAACCGTCAATAACCACCAAAAAACCACCAAACCACGCCATTACCACCACATCCACCTTCGATCTTCACCTCTGTCGACTACCATAAGTACGCAATCGTCTGTAATGGGTGTCGTTCTCAACCACCACTAACTGCCACTAATTTTATTAATTGTTTCCTTCACCAACATCGTAATCGTCGCGACCACTGACAATCACCCTAACAGTTGTTCCCACCATCTCCAATTACCTCCATGACTTTTATATTAACCAAACACCAACAATGATAATGATAATACTAAGGAATGCTCATTGCATTCTTTTGTATTCTGTTATCTTTACCCATTCCTATTATCCTTAAGTTAACCACGCCCCTGAATTTACAATTAATGGTTGTTTATAACATGAATCGTGTGCAACAATAATGAGTGTGAAAATTTTTCATACACTTATATTATAAGCGTTAAAATATTATTTACTAAGTTAATTGCATTTTTGGTCTCGTAATTTGGTTTTATTTTCACATTTAGTCAAACAACGATTAAATATGCAAAATTGTTTAAAACATAAACTGTTTCTTCACTTTTGGTACGTTTTCGTTATGAAAACATTATTTAGATGTCCACACATAAAAATATGGCAAAATTAAAAAAACATTTACAACTAAAAAATTTGAGGCTAAAATACAGAAAATTATATACCTATAAATGTGGATAACAGTGTCAACAGCCAAAAGTTCTTTGTAGTTTTTTTTTTCAAAGGCTTTATAGATTAATTCAAGTCATCCAATCTATTTACATCCAATGGCTCAAATTAAAATAAAAATAAACTACCCACCCTCCATTTTCCCCTAAACCATTTCTTTCTTATCCTCAACAACCACCACCACCACCACCAACCCCTCACTTCTTATCCTCAACCACCACCAGGACCACCAACCCCTCACCCACACCCACACCCACACACACAGATGATCAACCATCATTGATTTCGGCCACCACCACAAGAATTCACTATTTTCCGGCGAGATATATAAGAATCCACAGTTCCACAACAAACTCAGTTCTCCGGCGACTTTCACAACAAATCCACCCTTATTCGACGACATTTACAATAAAACCACCTAGTTCTACAAAATAAAAATGTTGAGATTGCTGTTTCATATAGTTGACGAGACAGTGAGTGAAAGAGAAATGGGTATATGGTTAATAGTACATACTGACCAAAAGTTGACCCAATTGTTTGCAAAGGAGACTTAACATAGGTTTAGTCCTATATTTTATTTTCAAGTGGTTGTGTCTAAATATTAATTTGGCATGGTTTTGTGTCGGGTTATATTTAAACAGGGAGCGGGGCTTCGGGTTTGAAAGTGATTAGTCAAGATTTAATTAACGTGAGTATCCGGCGACCTTCACAACAAGTCACCATCTTCCATGTTAGTGAAATGATAGAGTCATCGCGACTCATGTATGATTCATCTTGGCGACTCATGTATGAGTCACGGTGACTCATACATGTATGAGTCATCATGACTCATATATGAGTCGGTGACTCATATATGAGTCGGTGACTCATATATGGGTCGGTGACTCATATATGAGTCAGTGACGAGGTCGACGAAAAAGTGGATTTGTTGTGGTAGTCGCTAAAAAATGGTGGATTTGTTGTGAAAGTCGTCGGAGAACTGGGTTTGTTGTGGAACTCGCCGAAAATTGATGGATTCTTGTGGATCTCGCCGGAGAACATAGCATATTATTTACATTTTATGTATTTAGTTTCAATATTGGCAAAAATAGTCCTTTTAGTTATATTTTGGCATAATTACACTTTTAACCCCTAAAGTATATAGTTTCATTATTTGCAATTTAAACCCTCAATATTTAACCTTAGGGTATCAAACTTTCCAATATATATTATTATATCTTTAACTTTCACAAAATGACACTTTTGGCCCAAAGTTTCAAATAGTTTCAAAAATGACAGTTTTGGTCCCTATACTTGTAAAAATCATATAGCAACTTCAAAAATCTACCAAATGATCTAGGATTTTAAAAAAAAGTTTCAAAACACATTTATAATCATAATAAAAACATTGTTCCAGAGTTATAGCTTTTGAAATGTATTTTAAATCATTATTTCATGTAAATTACAAAACTAGGGTTTTAAGACATCTTTAGCTTATAACTTTCATTTAAAATGATCAAATGCTCTAATTTATTTTGGATTATCTTTCTAACATTATTTAAATATTATAAAAATTCAAAGAATTTATTATAACAAGATCAAATCTTGGTTAATATAGAAATTACCTAGGTAGCTCCAAAATGGATCCTTATGGCTTCCTATGAACACAACTTGCTATCAAAGCTTCAAGAGCTTCAATAGCTTCTTTCTAGACCTGGTTTCTGGTCTTCTAAGAGTCCTATAATGTTTATAGAAGTGGAATTGAAGAATGGGTAGCACATACTTAAGAAACAGGGTACAAGTTCTTCCATGGAGTGTTCGCCCTTATTTATAACCATTTCAACCCTTAGGCTCCAAGTTTCTAGCCTTAAACGTTTAACAAGGATAGATTAGTGACTAAGGGATGCTAATGAATCTCTACACAAGCTTACAAGCTTATAGACTCTAGGATGAAAAATATCTAAGGTTGTGGTCTAAAATGTGTCACGGTAACATATGGATGAGAATGGTGATGTGTAGCCTTTAAGTAAAGTATTCACCTACTTTTTTGTACTCCAAATTATCTAGGGACATCCTAAATATCTGATTTGAGGTTTGAATTTGGGAGGGAAGAAGTTTAAATTAGGTTTCGGTAGGAAAACTAAAACCGAGTACTAAATTAGGGCTTGTAACTTTATACTTTGTAATATGGTGATTAGGGACTTAGGAATGTGATTAGTGAATGAAAATGGCTTAATTAGGGTTTATAAATTCTATTTATAAGATTTGGGTCCTTGGTTTGAAGTTTAACAAAGGTTTAATGTGAATTTGGGAAGAAAACTTATGTAGATTAGGGTTTCTAATGATTTATGTTTAAATCTTAGTAAAACTCATTATCATCCTCTTAGATACTGATGAAAACTCAATTTAGGTCATATACATTGTGTTTTAAGTTTCTAATAAGTTCTCACGCTTGGTTTAATAGTTTATTCCAAGTAAACATGTCTAAAGGGTGAAAATACCTATTTTGACCTAATTTACAAGTCATGTATTGAAATCTTGTACCTTGTGCTTAAGGATACTTGTACATTATCTTAACATAATCTTGTAACCTTAATTAAATACTATAAGTGTTTATAGACTTGTCCTAAAGATTAGGTAATGATTCTATATATATTTCTTTATATAAGGGTTTCTATGTTACTAATCCTAATGACTTTCTATTTTGGGTGATTAGTGTTTATATCATAATGTAAGCTTATTCTAGGTCTTATATAGTATGTTTATGACTTATAGGGTTTCTACATTCTTAGTTTGAGGGTTTATATAGGTTAATCATATCTTAAGGATAATAAAGTGAGCTTAAGATCTTATGCTTTGATAACTTGTACTTTATGCTTTATCAATTTGTAACTTGGCTTGAGATAATTGTATTAACTTATTATAATATTGTTAAGTTTTATAATTAGTTGCAAAAGATTAGACTTCAATTCAATGTGAAATGGATTTTATATACTAATCTTGGTTAGTAGGTCATTTACTTGTAATTAGCATGAGATTAGTGAATATTAGTGTTTTGTGACTAATTACCTTGATAGATTATAACTAGTATATTGTATTTGATAATTGTACATAGATATTATGTAGTTATATTGCTTGAAATATAGGTTTATAAAGTAATTTCTAGAGTTTCTATGGTTCTTTAGCAATTTAAGGCATCCTTGTTATATTTGAATTATTATTATTCATAATATATACATATTATTACTTTTGTAACTCATATTGTTCACAACATATAGGAATATGTTGAAGTGACAATTGAGATAGTGAGAACCCATATATTCCATAATTCAGTCATATATCATAGCAAAATGCAAAAAATTCTTACAAAATCTCCTCTTTATTTATTTATCAAATAGGCAATTACATATTTATTGATATTATATTAGTCAAAACTACTGGATGTTATATAATACTACCTATTCTAGTTTGGATAATGGATACTAGCTTGAATCTGTGACTTTCTCATAGCGGAAGCCCTTGCTACTTGTGTTGTTTTTAAAGAAAAAGCAACCCTTAGACGTTGGGCAAATAGATTAGAAAAGCTTGCAGGCAAACCATAATGTTAACATCAGTCATTGACACAGATGAGAGTTCACACACATTTTAAAAGTTTAAAAATTTGTAGTACTTTTGGATAAAACTGAGGTCAGAAGCTTTGATAGGTGTGAAAACACTCATCCTTTTTACCACTTAATTACAATAATAACCGAGCCAAAACGTGTATTTTATGTCATTTATGTCGGAATTATGCGTGGTTTGTGTTTTTATTGTGATTTAGGACGAAAAGGTGAAAAGTGGAGAAACCATGGCATTCACAGGCTTTTATAGAAGAAAACGACAAAAGACGAAGTCAAGAGATCAAGAGTTCAAAAAGAACGGAAGTCCAAGGCCTATTCTAAAAATTTATCGAAGAACAAGTCTAAAGACGGAAGTTTACTTAAAGCCGAAGAACTCGAGTCTAATAAATAAATAAATTATAAGACGAGTTTAAATTAATCCCGAGACAAAGTCGAAAAAGTCGAAGAACTTAAAAGACGAAAAGACGTGAAGAAAGAAAGAAAGAAAATGGGAAGACACCAACCACTCCCCTTTCCTATAAATACCATTCATTTCACCACATGAAGGGGTGTTAGTCATTTAGGTTAGTTTTAGTTTTAGGAGTAGGAGTAGTTTAGTTTTAGTGAGAGAAAGTGACAGTTTCTCTCACTAGAACTTTAATCTTTCATCTTTTATCTTTCTTGTTTTTAATCAAACCTTTACCTTTTAAGATTAATTTTGTCTTAATCTTCATGTTATTAATCTTTCTTGTTAATCTCAATCTTGTTTTCATCATCTTTTTCATCAAGTTCTTATTTAAAGTTTTGATCTTTTAAACTTTTCGAGTCTTTAATTTAATCTTTTTATGTTTTCATTTTAAAGCTTGTTTATTTTACGTTTGATAAGTTGATGTTAGTGCTTATTACGTCTATTTCCATTATTGGTTCGTTTAAGTTTTAGAGATTAGCTTAATTTTGTAGCTTATTTTCTTGGCTAAAGTTTCGGATCACACACAAATCGGAAAAGGTGTTAAAACCCTTTTCCGACCGGCTCTTTCCGATCAACAGCCCCTTATTCCGATCTACAGATCGGAAAAGGGTTTCATGTTATTCCGATTAGTATGTTTTGCCAAGTATTCCGATTGATATCATTTGATGAATATTCCGATTGTAGCCTATTTCAATTATTCCGATCTGGCAAGTTTTACAATATTCCGATTTGTCCCTATTTGATATATTCCGATTGCACTTGTTTCCCCATATTCCGATTTGGTTGATTTCAAACATTCCGATTGGACCACTTAGTGTATTCCGATTGGGATTCATGTTTAGTATTCCGATTGCCACCTTTTTACTCATTCCGATCGGGTACATTACGATCGGATCCTTATGGATTCCGATCGGGTGTATTCCGATGGAATGTTTTGTTTTGTTTTAATATTTTGCTTGGGTTAAAGCGTCAATTTTTCTCATTTTATTTTTAGCTCCTTTTAAATTCATTTTGTATTTTTATTTAATTGTCAATTTACTTTTGTTAAGTTTTAATTTCACTTCATTTAAATTCTCGCCATTTACTTTTAACGTTTTAAATATTGCACCGTTTTATGTTTTAACTAGTTTTAGCTTTAATTACTCGTCATTTATTATTAAGTCTTGCACATTTATTTTACCAAAACCAAAAATATTTGTTTCACCAAGAACAACTAATCTCACACAATTTACCAGAAATCAATCCGATTAGACACCGAGAATAACGAACCTTAACCTAGCAAAATCCAAAGAATTAAATGGCGCTGCTGCCGGCTCTTTTCGTGAGGATTAACGGTTTTTTGTGCAAGACGCGTTGGCTTTTGGGATTCGTTCACTTGTGAACGTTCTTTTTCATGTCCAAAAATTTTCAAAAATCCAAAAACATTTGAAAATCATAAAAAGCATTTCTTTTTCTAAGTTTTGCACCAAAAATATCCTTCTTGCTTATCTATCTTTCTTTATGGATTTTTATATCCATTGCGTCCGGTGTGGGAAACAATTATACGGGAACGACTCATGTCAATGGTGTACATGTGAGCGGTGCGGTAACGATATCGACAACACACAAAACGGATTTTGTCCCTTGTGCAACTCGACTAATTCATTCTTTTTGAACCCACCTTCTGTTCCCCCGTGCATCTATTGCGGAAGCGATTCTCATTGGCATGTTTCGTGCCCGGTTCGATACCCGTATGAACACGGGCAAGAACCGGGGTACAATTATGACAATGATAATAGCTATCCACAAGACGCACCTGATTTTTCTCCATACCCGTATTGCAACAACTGTGGGGGTCCTCATGATTCTTCTTATTGTCAACCAATGAATTATTATGAGCAAAATCCGTGTCCTCAATTTTCTTCACCAATGGATTATTATGAACCAAACCCGGTTTCTAATTCTTCTCAACCGATGAACTACTATGAGCCACAACCATGCTATAATTCAGGTTTTCAACATTTTGAACCCCCACAACACATCATCGATCATCAACCCTCCTTCGAACAATTGAGCTCCAATGAACAATGGGACAATCTGGTTAAGCAAAGTCAACAAATTCAAGAAGCTTTCACCAAGATCATCGAGAAATATCAAGAGGATCAACGACAGGAGCAAATATCGAATATCGAGACTTATACCCCTCCTCCGGTGTATCCATACTATTATGATGATGATGACGATGAGCCTACTATTTCTTGGAATGACCTTACTGCTCAATGTCCTAGTGCAATTGTCATCCCTCCTCTCAATATCCTAAACGTGTCTAAGGACTGTGATACATTGAGTGAGCTTAGTGAGTTTGGTCTTGATAAATTGTTTGATGATGAGGTTTATGACATACCGGCTGCTATGGAGCTTGAGGACGACGTTGCTCTTATGGAAGAGGTCGCTCCTAATGATGTCGATTTTTCTCCAAGCTATGAGAAATTCACTTTTGAAATTTCTCAATCTCCACCGGGAGATGCGGGCGATGATGATTTATTCTCTCCGGTTTACGAGAAGTTCACCGATAAACATGATCTTGTGGATGAGGTTGAAGACGTGCTTCTTCGCGATAGATTACGGAAAGTGCACCTTCTTATTGCTCAAATTGAAGCGTTGACTTCTCCTCCTCTTTCCGAGTCTTTGCCTCCATCTATTCCTCCCGTTGAAGATAATGCCCCATTGCTGGAAGAAATTGACATTCACTCCATACCTCCAGGTATTGATGATAATGATATGGAGGGGGACATTATTTATGATAATTTGCTGCAGGAAGATATTATCCCAAGTCCCCCTCCCGAGCACCTTTCATCCTCCCCTTTAGCCACTATCATGGAGGATGAGTGCTTTGACCCAGGAGGTGACATTGATTATGCTATGATTGATAACAATACGGCTTTGCCGCTTGCTCAGCCTCTATTGTCTTTGGGGGAGGACAATGTGCTTACTTTACCCACCCCACCTCCCGTGGATCTTGAATTCACATACTTCTCGTATGTTGAAAGGACCTTTCTCCCTTTCAAGACTTATCACCCCGCCTCTCCTTTGTTGATGTCAACCGGGAACGAGGACAAGGTCTTTGATCCCGATATTACAATCGAGGCTTCCCCATGGACCATTTAATTCGGGGACGAGTCAGGCTCGTGACTCGGTTAATATAAACAAGCGCTTTTTGGGAGGCAACCCAATTATCTATCTATCTTTACTATAAGTGTAGGGGGAGCCCCGTGGTGTTTCTTGCTTTCTTTCTTATCATGTGCAGGGATTAGAGCTTCAAAGTCACACTCTTGATGACTTTTGACGAACCGTGACTCCGTGTTCCATTCTTCCCGGTTCTATCCTAAACTCCTTTCGATTCACTATTTTATATTTCTCAATATTAAAATAGGAATCTCTTTAGTTGTCTCTTTCTTAGCAAGATTTAAACAACGTGCACAATGTCCTAAGTGTAGGGGAGTTTACTTCCACATGCTTAAACATTGAGGACAATGTTTATCTTAAGTGTAGGGGGACTTCTATCGAAGTTAAGTGGCCTTTTCCTTGTATTTGTCCTCATTTTAACCGGAAAATTAGATTTTTCGACATTTTTCAAAATTTTTAATCTATTTTGGCCTAGTTGTATAGTTGTATTTTCCTTTATTATGTTTATCTTCTTTCCTTGCTAGAATAAATTTTCAATAAAGTGGTTTTAAATTTTTCTTAGTCGTGAATATTTTGACTCGACCCGAGTTCACTTATCTAAGTTTGCTCTAGCTAGTATCCTTAACATGTTTAAGTCAAGTTTTGCTAGGCTTTTATATAGGGAGCTATAAAACGCGAAAGTCTTAACTCTCACGGGTTAAGAACAAGAACTTTTCGCAAGTTCCTATAATTGATCCTAGAGAGTCGTTTATCAAGGGAACTTTAAAATGCGATTTCTGAACTTGAAAAAGTCTAAGAGTTTGCAAGATCCTATAGGCGACTCGAAAACCCAAAACCTTGATTTAATAGGCTAAGCATCCACGAGTCTCATTCCTTGAGATTTTAAATTGTGGAGAACGAGAGATGATAGAGTCAGTTATAAGTTTGGTGTTCTTTCGTGAATTTATGTGAGTTAATTATAAGCCTATTCTCCCTCTGCTTGTTAATAAATTTATCTGCAATAAATAAGGTTGTACGATTTAAAAGGTTACTTAGCTTCTAGCCCCAGATCGTTTAAAAGTTGCTCGGTATTAATTAGAGTTCATAGCCAAGGCATAACTTATTGAAGCGGGATGCGAAGATTGGCGAGTCCGAAAAGGCCCTAACAAGGCATGAGGGCTATATTTTGTTGCTAAAGATCCAAAAGTGATGTGAAGAATTATTTATCGAAAATCTATATGAAGGATCGAGACACACGACGAAAAGCAAGTACTCCCAAAAGATCATGGAGAAGTCTATCCAAAAAGGCCCTAACAAGGTATGAGGATAAATAGATCCAAGTCCTAAAAGGAGGCGGATCGTTGTATATCAAAGTCCAAAGTAAAGATTGGAGAAAAATGAAGAAGTCGTGGTCCAAATATGAAGAATCTCTCAAAACTTCAAGTGAAGAAATTCCTATTATGAAGAGAAGACCATAATTTCAAGAACGTCTCTCGAAGATTCGAATTATGAAGTCGCTGCCAAATATCGGTCCGAGAAAGGTCTCAAATCGTGAAGCGAGTTATGCCAAGATATGAACTTTATGAGGTCCCGAGAAGCAGTTTTAAAAGATTTGGTCCTTTAGCTAACTATTGATTAAATCGTTCACTTTATTTTCGGCCTAAATAACTATCGAAATAAGTCAAACAATGCATCCTCGTGATCATTCAAGACAACAATAAAATAAAAGAGATACGCCTAGGAATAAGGGAGTCTAAGTGAATAATTGGCCCACATGAGTTCGTGTTAGTTTGCTAACTTATAATAACAATGATCTCGTTTCTAAGCTTGGTTTGGAGAAAGTGAAAACTTGAGGATGATGATAATTCACGACATTTCCAAAACCCAAGGTATGTTTTTAATTTCTTTACTTTGAATGTTTATAATTTTCTATCTCTTTAATAAAGGCCAAGGTAGGTTGATTGTGATGGAAAATGTAAAACATGCTTTGTAACTAATGCATTGCATGAGGACATTGCAATGGTTAAGTGTAGGGGATTTAATAGGTGTGAAAACACCCATCCTTTTTACCACTTAATTACAATAATAACCGAGCCAAAACGTGTATTTTATGTCATTTATTTCGGAATTATGCGTGGTTTGTGTTTTTATTGTCATTTAGGACAAAAAGGTGAAAAATGGAGAAAACATGGGCATTCACAGGCTTTTATAGAAGAAAACGACAAAAGACGAAGTCAAGAGATCAAGAGTGCAAAAAGAACGGAAGTCCAAGGCCTATTCTGAAAATTTATCGAAGAACAAGTCTAAAGACGGAAGTTTACTTAAAGCCGAAGAACTCGAGTCTAATAAATAAATAAATTATAAGACGAGTTTAAATTAATCCCGAGACAAAGTCGAAAAAGTCGAAGAACTTAAAAGACGAAAAGACGTGAAGAAAGAAAGAAAGAAAATGGGAAGACACCAACCACTCCCCTTTCCTATAAATACCCTTCATTTCACCACATGAAGGGGTGTTAGTCATTTAGGTTAGTTTTAGTTTTAGGAGTAGGAGTAGTTTAGTTTTAGTGAGAGAAAGTGACAGTTTCTCTCACTAGAACTTTAATCTTTCATCTTTTATCTTTCTTGTTTTTAATCAAACCTTTACCTTTTAAGATTAATCTTGTCTTAATCTTCATGTTATTAATCTTTCTTGTTAATCTCAATCTTGTTTTCATCATCTTTTTCATCAAGTTCTTATTTAAAGTTTTGATCTTTTAAACTTTTCGAGTCTTTAATTTAATCTTTTTATGTTTTCATTTTAAAGCTTGTTTATTTTACGTTTGATAAGTTGATGTTAGTGCTTATTACGTCTATTTCCATTATTGGTTCGTTTAAGTTTTAGAGATTAGCTTAAATTTGTAGCTTATTTTCTTGGCTAAAGTTTCGGATCATACACAAATCGGAAAAGGTGTTAAAACCCTTTTCCGATCGGCTCTTTCCGATCAACAGCCCCTTATTCCGATCTACAGATCGGAAAAGGGTTTCATGTTATTCCGATTAGTAGGTTTTGCCAAGTATTCCGATTGGTATCATTTGATGAATATTCCGATTGTAGCCTATTTCAATTATTCCGATCTGGCAAGTTTTACAATATTCCGATTTGTCCCTATTTGATATATTCCGATTGCACTTGTTTCCCCATATTCCGATTTGGTTGATTTCAAACATTCCGATTGGACCACTTAGTCTATTCCGATTGGGATTCATGTTTAGTATTCCGATTGCCACCTTTTTACTCATTCCGATCGGGTACATTCCGATCGGATCCTTATGGATTCCGATCGGGTGTATTCCGATGGAATGTTTTGTTTTGTTTTAATATTTTGCTTGGGTTAAAGCGTCAATTTTCTCATTTTATTTTTAGCTCCTTTTAAATTCATTTTGCATTTTTATTTAATTGTCAATTTACTTTTTGTTAAGTTTTAATTTCACTTCATTTAAATTCTCGCCATTTACTTTTAACGTTTTAAATATTGCACCGTTTTATGTTTTAACTAGTTTTAGCTTTAATTACTCGTCATTTATTATTAAGTCTTGCACATTTATTTTACCAAAACCAAAAATATTTGTTTCACCAAGAACAACTAATCTCACACAATTTACCAGAACTCAATTCGATTAGACACCGAGAAAACGAACTTTTTCAAATAGCAAAAATCTAACATTAAGCTTGCATACGTAGGAACTCTCTTCGTATGTTGCAGCCAAATCCCATGTGTTGTCATGTACTTTGTTACATATCTTGTGAAAGTGAAGGGCTCTAGAGTTTCCAACTGCCATATTTTCATGATTCTATTAATGAGAGAACTGATGTTAGGGTGGTAATTGTATATATCTTCATTGGTCTTGATGCGTGCATCTTCTTATAGGGTATTTTCTCCCTTTGTGGAAGAGTATTTTAGATTCCGATATGGTTTTTAGCTTAGTAGTTTGTTTCGCTCTTGTACTACCTTTTTAATCGCCAAGGTTCGTTATTCAAAGATTATTCAGGAAAAAGGGTAATGAAGTTTAAAACATCGGCTTAATCTACCACATCTTAACTTGTTGAAACTCTTGTTGACATAAACAACCAAAGAAACTTTTCACCTATACAATTGAGAAAACTTAACACCTAAAAAACAATCACTAGGGAATTATAGAACGAGTTTAGATTTGCGTTTATAGAAAGACTAGGGAGTTAATTGCACTTTTGGTCCTTGTGGTTTGGTTCCTTTTCACTTTTGATCCAAAAATTCAAATAGTTTTGATTTTGGTCCAAAAGTAAACTATTCTTTCACTTTTGGTCCAAAAATGAAAAAATAGCTTATCAAAAGTGGACCAAAAGTGGAGAAATAGTTTCGATTTTGGACCAAAGTGGAGAAACAGTTTCAAATTTGGACCAAAAGTGAAAAAATAGTTTACCTTTTAGACCAAAATCGAAACTATTTGAGTTTTTGGACCAAAATTGAAGACGAAACCAAACCACAAGGACCAAAAATGTAGTTAACTCAAGACTAGGTGATATTAGTATACCATAACTGGTCGTAAGGAACCATGTTTGGAGGTGTAAGTTTTTAAGCTTATGGAACGTAAGTTCATTTCATTTTATATTCCACAAGCCCCAATGTTGTACGATACAAACAACAAACCCGAAGTTCGATAACGCGGACCGTTAGATCGCAAGTTGTATCGAGCACAAGTAGCGAACACGAGAGATTACAAAGAACCGACAAATATATGCACACGGTTTACCCTCAACAACTTCTTTTTTAATAACCCTAATAAAGAATACATTGAGGAAGAAGAATTCAATGAACTAGGATCCCCTCATTCCTATTTATAGAGATAAGGGGGTAGGCACCTCCTTAAGTCAAATAGGAAACTTCTTATAAACCAACTTGAGGAGGTTAGCCTAAATATTTCCTAATACTAGTTTATTCTTAATCTATATTACAAAGTACACTTAAGTCCCTAAACTATATTTAAGGTTGCTCCTAATATCCAACAATTTCCACCTTAGGAGTAACACTTGAACATAACTGATAGTCAACACCCTTTACCGGTGTTGGAACCTCGAACCGGGAACCACCTTGTTGACCAGGCATTGTACTTCTGTAATTTCCCTAGATTAGCTTACATAGACTCCTTCATGTTCTTCTTCTCAACAACCTTACCCTCCGCACCTTGTTGACCAGGTACTCCGGTTATCGTAATGTTTGCCCCCACCTTTATACCAAGGTGTACCTTTTTTCCTGCTCATTTATCAAGCAACCCGTGTTTGTGTTATTTTCAGGTTGTTTGTCCTCCAACCGTCTTTGAGTCACTGCAACATGATCGTTATTAACCTGAAAAACCTCAGCTTCACGATCCCCTTTAGCTCCCTGCAGTTCCACCTCAAACCGTCTTTGAGCCATTGCAGCATGATCGTTACTAACCTGAAAAACCTCAGCTTCACGATTCCCTTAAACTCCCTGCAGTTCCACCTCAAACCAAACACGTTTATCAACCTCCATGGACTCATGTTTTAACACCATGACCAAGTTGTTTGAACCCAACTTGTTTAGAACCTCCATGCTTGTGTACATTAGACCCATCGAAATTTTCAATGTCAAACCTATTTATAGAACTAGCCATTCTTCTTTATCCCTTTGTTGTTTGCTAAACCTTGTGAAAAATCTCACAATCACCAACCGACAATGTCCCTTCGATAATTCGTTAAACCTTGTGATATATTAAACCTCACAATCACGAATTACGAAGTCCCCTTGTATAGAGAAAAACCCTTGCTTTATCGATATAACCCTAAGAGAAACCTTCTTAGTAATCGATCAAACCAAGTAACCCTTCAAAAGAACACCCTTTCTTACTCAAATATCGACTGAGCCTTGGAAATTTACCTATCCAACAAATCGACAACCCTTGAATCAAGAAAGTACCCGATTCCTTTGAAGTAACTCTTATCGTACTTTTAATTTTGCAAAACCGATTTCTAATAACCTAAGAAATCTTGCAACCTTGACAACTCTTGAATCTTCTTTAACCTTGCTACAAACCTTGTCAAGTTGTTTCTTAACCAACTTTACCGACAAGCCTCGCAAGTCGTGTGCAATATACCCATTGTTGCTAAAACCTTTTCTTGCAAATCAAATTTATTAGAAAACCTCTAAACCCTCGATCAAGAACAAGCACCCGATCGTAAACTTGGATACCCAAGCGAACCACGATCAAACTTGAAGCACAAGAAAAACCCTTTTTGCAAATCGAATTTATTAGAGAACCTTAAACCCTCGATTCCGAACAAATAACCCGATCGTTAACTTAAAACATAAACAAACCACGATCAAAACTTAAGTCACAAGAACCCGCAACAACGACAACTTCGCTTTATTTAAAGACGATAATCGACTTTAAGTAAAGTTATGTTAATAACCTTTGACTCTTCAAATTCGTTTGTAAACTTTCCACAAACGACAATTAAAAACCTTGAAACTTACTTCAAGCTTAATGCATTTGAATTAGTTTAATATAAATATGCTAAAACCAACGTCAAGTTCATTCTTTGTAGTAAGTTGCTTTCTACATGACATTAAAACAAAAAACCAATCATGCGTTTTTGTTTTATCTCATTCACGTGGGTAATAAATACCCCACAACCTTTTCCTCTCGTCTTAATTGCAATCGCTACTATAGACAATCGATTTACGTAACCTCGATCTAGTACTCGATCTTCAATGACCACAATAACTGTGGCTCTGATACCACTTGTTGTACGATATCGACAACAAACTCGAAGTTCGATAACGCGGAACCGCTAGATCGTGAGTTGTATCGAGCACAAGTAACGGAAATAAGAGATTACAAAGAACCGACAAATATATGCACACGGTATACCCTCAACTATTCTTTTTTAGTAACCCTAATAAAAAATATATTAAGGAAAAAGAATTCAATGAAATAGGATTCCCTCATCGGGTAGACACCTCCTTAAGTCAAATAGGAAACTTACTATTAAACAACTTGAGGAGGTTAGCCTAAATAGTTCCTAATACTAGTCTATTCCTAATTTATATTACAAAGTACACTTAAGTCCATAATCTATATTTAAGGTTGCTCCTAATATCTAACACCCAATCTTATGAATTATTTGAAAACTTGTGGGCTAATAAACTTTAAGATAAGCCACAAGTTTGAGGCTTATGAAATATAGGCCGAAAATAAGCCCGATTTCGACTTATATCATAAACCTTAAATTTTGTGGCTTATCTTAAGATAAGTCTTATATAACTTTATTTTGATTAAAAAATAAGGTTATATACGCCATAAGTCTAATAAGCTTATATAAGCACATAAGTCTCAATAAGCCACAAAATTGGGGCATAACTAGAAATGGGCTTACACCGAAATAGGCTTACGTTATATAAGAAAAAACAAACACCCCTTTGTGTAAGCTTTTTAGTGTTTCAATTCTGGCCGTTTGACTACTTGATAAGGGTCATGATCTAGTCTGTGGTTCAGATATAGTCTGTGCATGGTAAGTGAAGAAGTTAAAGGTTCAGGTTGGTGCCGGTGCGATTAGACTTTATGGTAGTGTGTTGTTGTTTCAGCAAGGATCATAAACTTTATGGTGCTTTTGTGATCATGTATTTTGGTAGTTTATAAAGCCGTCGTGGCTGTAGAAATTCAAATTAAAGGGTCGATTGAATCACCTTCTGAAATGAGTTGAATACATGCGGTTTATGAAACATCTAGTGAAATTGATCCAATAAAACAATCAAAGTTTGGAAACAGTATCAAAACAAGACTTTTCTTATTCTAAAATTAGCACAGATTTTTTATCCTCGTTCTCTTCTTCTTTTCTCTGTCTCCCTCAGACTTATTCATGGCGTCTTCGTTTATAAGGATACATCAATTTCTCTTTCTTTCTGCAATCCGTGTTCTCCAAAAATTACACAGGGGATGTAAAAAAAACTTAAGTTCGATAAACTTGAAAGTAAATAAGCTTCGATTGTACCTTAGAACTGTTCTTTTCAGGCTCTTGATACTCTTTCGCTTTCTCTTCCTCCGGGTCACGACATCTTCTTCCTCAATCTCTCTCCTTTCCTAGAAGTGTATATAAAAATTATAAATGATAAATCGATAACCAATTCAAAACAGGGTGCAAGTGTAGAATAAACAGGTAAATGGATGGAAAACAATAAACAGACTTATTTCTACGTGTTAGGAAACTTCATTAAGCTCCTTATCGTCGCCTCAAAAGCAGCCAATATTGGCGCTTTCGTTCGGCAACCTTGGTAAACAGCATATCTACACTACTTAAAAAGAAAAAAAAACGTTTTTACTTATAAAAGTACTCATCTAGCAGCAATAAATAATGGAAATAATTAGCTAAACAGAGATCAATGTTCAATTTACTTATAATGCATAATTACTAGTATGGATAAAGGACTTTAGAAGAACAACATAGCCAGAACCTGTCTTACAATCCGGTTTGGATCTGTTAAGTTCTCAATTCGATAGCCAGGGGCGGATCCAGTTAAGGGGGGCCGGCCATACTCAAGTGAAAAAATCATGGTGATAAAGGGGGTTTAATGTAAAAACTAGTAGTATAACGGCTTGTAATATAAATAAATAACGAACGTAGTAGGTTTGATTAGGCATCCGCTAGTCCCCCTTCTAGCTCCGGCCGTGCCACCAACTAGTCAATTCTTCATAATACATAAATAAAACACTAGTTTTCGTCTTATACATCTAGATGTTGAGATCGTCATCAGCAGAATATATTGATTGAGTAAAATGTACAGATATATAAACCAATTATAGGGACATAAGACAAATGTCATGCATATTGAGCAAAGGGTAATTCTAAAATATATGAGTACTAAATTGTACTCAAGAGAATATAATAAGTAAAAATTACCTTAGAACTCCCTGCTTCAACAGTCCGCTTGGTCTTCTTTGAGAGTCACTTGTCTCGTGTGATTATTAACATAAGGAGATACAAGGGTTTGCACAAAGATAGGAGACCAGATATGCCCCCTAGACAAAACTGTATAAGGACAACAAAAGTAGCTTGGAATTTTCCTAGAATGAAAAGAATCATTAATCATATAATGTACACGATTCGTCATCTCACACTCAGTTGGCAACAGTTCCCAACAGACTACCGAAGACTGTTTGACAATGTAGTTTTTCATAATCCAAATGCCATAGGGACGACGATCATGCACTTCCTGAAATATGCATAGGTGGTCTTTGAAAATCCCCAGTATCTCATCAAGTTGGGCAATTTCTTTAAATTCCTCTGTAGCTAACTCAAAAGAGAATATAATTTTTATACCTGTTAATACCATAGTACATAATCCAGTGAAGAGCCCCATTGAATAAGATCCCGGCCTCGCCAAAATGGAACCTATAATTAACATGTCCAAAAATTTTCCAGACATTTGATTTTAAAGATAAGATTTGAACAAGTGTCCCATTAGAACGCTGGTCGATCACACAAACAAGTTTGTAATCATCTGTGGATGAATCATAACCAAAGCCGTAACATCGTATATACGATTCATATCAAGGAAGGTTTGGGGGCTTAAGCAGTTTTCGAAACTCTCGAGTGGAAGGATTGGTTATAGCAAGTCCTGTCATTTGAAGCTATGCAAATAAGGCCATTAGAAGAACCTTCAATATCTAATATCTGGTAGGAATTCCACTTGTGAGGTATATAGTAGAAATCTCCCTTCCTTTTAGCATATACTCTAGTCATAGCAATTCTTCTGGTTCCAAGTTGTTTATTATTCTTTGCCATCTTTTTCGCAAATATGTTTAACATGAAGTTTAATAAAATAAGGACTTGAAATTAAAGAATACCATGACTTACAAACACTTTTGCATCGAAGAAGATCTTTAACAGTCAACCTTAAAAGACTTCCTCTGTTAACAAAACCATCATGTCTTCTGCTTCTGTCATTGAAACCCTAGCTCTCAGCTAGATGATAGCTAGAAGTCTTTATATCGAACAATAGATACACTCAAGCCCATCCCAAACAAATCATTGGCCCAACTCAACCCACCTAACCCACATTTACAAAAATTAGCCAAAGGTCGACCTAAAGAAACAGCCGAGGTTTTAGAACGATTTGTGTGTGTTAGGGTTGATAGAAGAATGGTATATAATGTCATTTTGATTCATAATATTCATGTGCGGACATGTAGTATAGAAACCCCTAACAATATCGACTAATCATCTTGACTGTCTTGTGCGGCCGTTCCCTCGACGTCTTCGACATTCCACATTGGCCGACTAGGGAAGACTTCCTTGCTAATTTTCGTTGCAAAGAATCCTAAGGTCTTGTCCATTCTTAATGCATACATATATAATGGTATTGGATCTTTACATAGAAAAAGTCCCAACTATTGGGTTAAACTCCAACGACCGGCCATAAACACGCGAGATTTGTTTTAGTGAGCTCACGAAGTAGCCACACTGAGTGGGGGTGCCAATGTGCCATCATCTCAGCAGCCAGTTATCTACTACCCAATCGTAAACTTGGTCACACACGATAATCTTATTGCGGCCTCCTACCCATTTTCTTCATCTCCGGTAGATTTTTTATGGACTCCGGACATTGTTGAATGCCCAATCTTCATAACCCCATCATTGGGTCTAACCAAAGTCCAATTAAGTATCTTGTTGTTCCTTTAATTTCTTCGCGTTTACTTTATAAAGATTGCAAAATTCTAGTGGACAGAGTTCAAAATCGAGTTGGAAAATGGAAAAACAAGACCTTGTCGTTTGTAGGACGTACAACTTCAATTGATAATGTATGGAAAAACAAGACCTTATCGTTTGTTGTTCCTTCAATTGACTTCAAATAAATAATAAATTGTTAGTTTAAAATGACTCCGATACATATAGTTTTTAGAACATCTATGAAAATCAGTAAAACAATCTCAAATTGATTACAAGACTCTTATTACTCTTGTGAATTGTTGTTCCTCAATCTCTTCTTCTTTCCACCATATCCCTCGTTCCTCAGTCTCTTCCTCTTTCCACCATATCCCTCTTTCTGCATCAGATTTCTTGGGGCATGACCTCTTTGTTTATAGAAATTATACATCCATGTCTTATTTCCTGTATGAGTAATTTTCAAAAATTTACATAAATTCTAAACTGGGTAAAACTTGTATAGTAAAATAAGCTTAAGTTGTACCTTTGAACCGTTTGTAGAGTAACATAAGCTGTCTCTTCGTCCTCTCTCTCTCAAGTACGTATTTGTCCAAAAATGCATTTTTTCTCCACCCCTCATAGTATAAACTTCCTCGAGCTCTCTCTTTTTCTAGAATTATATAGGAAAATTATAAATAAAAAAACAATTACCAATTCGAAACAGAGTACAAACTTGTAGAATAAAAAAACAATAAACAAACTTATTTTTATGTGTTAAGAAACTTCATCAAGCTCCTCTTGGCTTTTCGGTTTAGCAACTTTGCTAAGGCACGATGGCCGTTCACAAAAATGAAAACTTTAACTTGCTAAACTGAGACCAATGTACAATTTACACCAGAGTTGGCATAATGAGGTGGCAAGAGTGTGTGTGCTTAGTGCTTATGCCTTCATATAGTATTTGGTTCAGTTTGTAGTTTGGCGTTAAAAACAAAATTTTCTCAATTCCAATAGCAACAAACTAGGCCGTTCTTCATCTATCTATATATAATTCTATATAAAGAGGCTATCTCTAATCCTAACTCCAATCCTTTTTGACAAAGATGTATCTTCACAACAAAAGTAGGACGGCATTTTCGTGGACAGAAGACGGTCCTTAATCATATAGTGTACACGATCCTTCATCTGACAATTAGATGGCAAAAGTTTCCAAGACTGTTTGACACCGTATTTTTTCATAACCCAAATGCGATGGGGGCGACCATGTTCGCGTTCGCGAAATATACATAAGTGGTCTTTGATGGTCCCAAGTCTGTTACTAATATTCCAAACATATCTTGTGTCATTAGGTGGTGGAGTTTCTGTGAATTGCTCTTTAGCTAAATCAAAAGACACAATCGATACTTTTTTCATATCAAACTAGTGAAGTGCCCCATTGTATAAGATACCAGGCTCAGCCTCATCGAATCCATAATTAACATGTCCAAAAAGTTTCCAAACATTTGATTTCAAAGATAAGATTTGAACAAGTGACACATCATCAGAACCTTGGTTGATCAAGGAAACAAGTTTGTAATCATCTGTGGATGAATCATAACCAAAGCCATAACATTGCCAATACATGCGAACTTTAGAAAGTACTGGGGGCTTAGGCAGTTCTCGAAACTCTCGAGTGGATGGAAGGATTGGTTAAACAAATTAGATTATCATATGAAGACATGCAAATAAGGCCATTAGAAGAACCTTCCATATTCAAGTCAGAATAGTCGCTCCAATTTTCAGGTATATAAATCCCATTCCCATCCCGTTCAGCGTATCTGTTAGTCATAGCAATTCTTCTGGTTCCAAGTTGTTTATTATTCTTGTCATCTTTTTCGCAAAGATGTTTAACATGAAGTTTAATAAAATAAGTGCTTGAAATGAAAGAATACCATGACTTACAAACACTTTTACATCGGAGAAGATCTATGACAGTCAACCTCAAAAGCACTTCCTCCTCTAGTACATCGAACGGAACCATATCTCAAACCCTAACTAGACCTACGACTACTACTACATAGGCTTGACGGAAAGAAACACTTTATATAATAAAGCTTGTTCAAGCACAACCCATACACCAACCCACCTAGCCCACATCCACAAGATTCGCTTTTGCAGAAGATTCGTATTTAATTTTTACAACATCTAACGCTACGTCACAAAAATAAACGGATAAACGGATAAGATGTAGGGGTGAAAACAAGCCGAGCTACTCTCGTGAAAAGCTCGAGATCAGATCGGTAAAAAACGAGCCGAGTTTAAATGAGCTCGAGCCAAGTTTTATTTCTACATTGCTAAATCGCATAAACGAGTCGAGCTCGAACCGAACCCAAGCCTATCTACTATAGCACGAACCGAGCCCGAGCCGAGTCCAAGTCTGTCTACTATACCACGAGCCGAACCCGAGCCATGCTCGAGTGTAGGTAATGAAGCTCGAAACGAGCCGAGCTCAAGCTCGAGCTTTATAAAAATTAAACGAGTCGAGCTCGAGCTCGGCTCGGCTTGTTTCCATCTTAATATTAAGATGTCTTGTGTTGAGCTTTTTCTGCATGGTCACCTATCTACCAAAGTTTGAACCATTATATTTCTTTTTAGTAAATTCATTTGATGATGGTTAATTTCTTCCGAACGTTGACCAGTCAAACTTGTTTTTTTAGTGTTGAGTTTGACTGAAATTCATCGACTTTGACCTTTTTGAAATGTTACATCAGTTACCTTAATTTGACCTTTTTTTTTGTTTTAAGTGAAGCAAAGGAAGAAAAGCAGCAACAAATAGATCTACGTGCATCATCTCCAACTAGAACAACCTGTCCGCAAAGTCTTTTCGCAGGCTTTTCTGGCCAAAGACGTTTGTAAATTCGTTCAGACGTTCAATATGTCTTGCCAATTCGTCCAACATGAAAGTTTATGGACTTAAAATTAATAGTCGTGAGATAGGATCGAATTCGGAATCACGAGATTGCACACTTAACGTAAAAGGTTAATTTATTTATTAAATATATTTTATATATATTTATTAAATCAAACCAAAGCTTAATTAACGATCGTTAATAAATAATAGTTAAGTTTTAACGACCGTTATGGAATTAAATAGAAGCTAAAAAGAAGAAGGAAAAATTACACAAACACCCCTGGGGGGGTGTTAACCGCCGGCTACAAGAAGGGGCAAAGGGAAACTTTTGTTTCCTTTTTCGTTTATGACTTGGAGCCCAAGGTTTGCCAAGCCTATATAAACAAACCCTTAGCATCATAATTTTTCATCCCTCTCTCTTTTCTTTGCTTTGATCGCCGGCCCCACAACACCTAACTTAGGGTTTTGTTTGGTTTTCGATCAAGTCTATTTTTATCTAGTCCTAGCCCCTCTCTAGGGTTGTTGGGTAGATATTCCATAAGCGTTGAAGCTCGGTTTGTTCGTGCTAGACTCATGGTTAACTCGCCGTATTACGTGCTATAGTCTTACTTTAGACTATATTCTTGGTGGTGTTCGTGATCAACCGTAGTTTCCGTTTGTTCCGTCGTCTTGTGGATCTTGCTAGGATGAAGGTATGTAACCCTAATCTTGATTAATTATAATTGTGTTAAATTAATGATCTTGTTAATTTGCTTCCGCTGTATGTGCTTTGATCCATATTAGGGTTTTAAATAATTGTTATGAACTATATAAACCTTCAGTGGCATCGAGAGCCGTTTTAACATGATTTTAATTATCGAGATCTAAAGATTGTTTTAACTAATAATTGTTTTGAGTTAAAAATACATGTTTTTTTTGAAAAGAAAATTTAGGGTTTTGATTTTGTTTTTTTTATTAAAAAAAACCGATTTAAAAAAAAAGGGTCGGTTTGTTTTGTTTTTTAGCCGATTAAAAAAAATAGTTTTTTTGTGAAACCCTAAAATTGCATGTTTTGATCTTTAGATAATTACATGATTAATTGTTATGTCATGTATTTAAGGTTACGATCCGTAGTGATTTAATTAATTGTTAAGTGATTTGGGTGAAATTTTGATGAATTGCATGATTAATTGTTATGTTGTGTGAATTCATGTTTCGATCCGTAGAGATTTAATTGTTAAGTGATGTGGGGGATCCGTGATGAACATGAATGTTTTTCATGAATCATATGTTTTATGTGGTAATTGTTACGTTTTTTGCTACATGCTTTATAATTCAATAAATCTAAAATTAGGGAAGACTTTTATATGAATATAAAAACCTAGATTTGATATTATTTATTGAATAAATCGTATGCATGTGGCTATTTGATTTATTTATTGCACATATAAATTGTTATTATGTGTTTATGATTTAGTTTTTTTTGTACCTACTTGTTTTCATACGTTTTTGTTTTAATTGTATGTTGTAAACAAGGGTAATTTTTACAAGAAAAATTAATATGGACTAAATCATATTAAAATAAATGAATTGTTTTGAGATCTAAATTACATATGATTTGCGTTGATTAGAATTGCAATAGCAACTTAACGGCCTACTCAATTTTGACAAACTATAAAGTGGGTATAACGCACCGCTGGTCATGTACCCGGTTAAGGAAGGAGGTGTTATGCTTCAGCGCTGACCAAATTCCCGGCTCGCCTGTGCGTCAAAATTGGAATTACCTACGGTTGTTATTGGTATAATTCTTTAAGGTTGATTTAACTAAATTAATTCACATCTGAAACACAATGAATAAGGTTATTGCTTTGTGCTTTAGCTGAGTTCTAGAAAAAGTATGGTGTGAATTTAGTTGTGTGTAAAATCTTTAATTGGTTTAACCAATACCTCAACTTGCAAATATATGATGAACTTTTAGTCTCACAAAAAAGTTTACTAAACGTTTTTATTAAACTTATGTTATGGAGATGTATGCATGCTTCTCCATACATAATTTTGACACCAAAATCTATACCCTAAAAGTTTAAGTCATATGCCCTCTAATTGACGAACACTTGAAGTTACAATTGTCGTCATATAAGATATTGGACGATGTTGTAATGGAGAGAAAACTTCATGACTGAATAAGATTGCACATGAAGGTTTTACGTTCTTTAGATTAGTCGACTTAATTGGGTTACTCAGTGAGATCTGGAAACTTAAGGCATCAAGAAGGGATGAAACATGTTTACAATGCAAAATGACTTTTGGCAGTGTAGATCCCTTAAATGTCTAGAAATTGCAAATGTTTGTCAATCATTGTTCGACAAGTTACCATCTTGAATACTTTCATTGCTAGCAGATCAACTGATGTGATGAAATTATGTCAATTTGGATTCTAGTTTTCAAGGAAAATACTATGGTTTTTATTATTATTTTCTTGAATGGTATTATCGAAAATACTAAAATTGAATTTTGTAAATTCTTTTGCAAATGTATTAATGCAACGTTACACCGTAAACCTGGTTTATTCATTTATTGATCTACAAACGTTGAGGATAGAGACAATTTACAAATGAAAGATAAACCTAAAACTCTTTTTCATGAGTAAAGAAGGAGTAATAAGGATTTTAGAAATGTCAAATTCAAATCCATAACTCATAGCAAATTTTAATAGTTAAGAAAAGTGCATATTTTGAGTTATTAAAAGTTACCGCTAATTGGTTATAAGGCAAACTAGCATATTTGTCTAGTAGTTGTGCTTTGACCATTTATAGGCACTACATACCATTGTGGGGTTGGTAGACCTATTAAGGAAGAAATTGCATGTCAAGTCTTTCAAGTTAAAAAGCATTTGATGGATAAGTCATCATTTACGAAGTAGAGTACACCCTTAAACACTATAAGTAATTGTTACGAATGTGTTTTTCAAAAGTGTAAGAAAGTAAACACAACACTAATTATTTTTCACCGATTATGAAACTTTTTCAATGTTGTCAAGTTCAGTGGGAGAATTGTGTTGTATTACCGACTTTGAGTCTATTAAAACATTCTCTAATTCAGTGGGAGTTACAAGCCTTGTTGTCTTGGTAATAACCCATATTATCTTTAGTATGTTCTAAGATAATTACTTTCGAATTGTTGACACTAATATCTTCAAAGATAGTTATGTACTGATTCTTTTTTATTAAGTGGTTCTACATCTACTTGTAAAAGCTAATATATGTGGCACAATCATATTTTGTATAGACGGACGTTAGACGTGATGTTTATCTTATATATGAGGTTGTTCCATGCACAAGTGGAGAAATGAACATTGCGTGCAAGAAACAACTCATAAAGATATGATTCTCTTATCTTTAAGATAAGAGGTTAACAATCTAATTAATATTTAGATCATGTGTCAATATGATTAAAATACTACTTAAAAGTATATATATCATTCACATTAAGAAACACTTGTTGTTTTGATTTAGTCATGTAAGAGCTTGGACTAAATTGTAAACACAAGGGTAAAATATCCACATGTCGTAAGATCGGGCGTGGAATGTTTTGAAGTTTCTTAAAATGGACAAATTCCTTAAATGACATAAGATACATAGATTAATCTTATACTACTAATGAAACCTAGTGGTGTTCATATAATAGTATAGTAGTGAATTAACTTGAAAAGATTAATGAAACCTAGTGGTGTTCATGATTTACTTTAGTTATACATGTTTATGATTTATTGTATAAAGTCACAAACATAAAGTCTTGGAAGATGTATAATATAAAGTAAGACGTTAATGTATTGTCTCTATTTCACTAAAAGACATATACATGTAACGTGTAATGGACTTATAACTTTTATGAAGTGACTTTGTATTAAAAGTACTTGAGTTATAAAGCATGCAAAATGGTTAGGAAATCTATTATACCATTAAGATGATTTAGTTGGTATATAGGTAAGCCTAAAGATATATATTTATCTTAAATATTGTTAAGATTGACTTGTAATATTTTCCTAAATGAAATACATCATTGTTATGGTATGTTCATTAGGAGAATCAAAATTCTCAATTTGATGGTGATGATTGATTCAAGATAACTATATCTTCCTTTTCTTCTAAAAAGATATCAAGGTTAGAAAGTTGAGTATGACTTGAGCTAAGAAGATTAATAAGATACCATTATATATGGAATGTGATGAATCACGTTATATCTTAAAGGAAGTTCGGAATTTTTTAAACTACTTATGAAGTGGATTGTTTAGAAAATAAAGAGTATGGAACTGACATTGTCTTTTGTAATGTCCCATATAGATAACGTTGGAGTGTTGATCTATTTGCTATGTATTTAAAGAGTAATTTTAAGTTACTAAAAGCAAGTGGGAGTTTTGATCTTGAAAGATAAAATTATAAGATACATGATCTTCTAAAATACACTAGTAATTGTCATGAGGAAGGCTTGTAAAAGCTAACTCTCAAGATAAAGGAATTTACGTCATAGGTCCATAAGGATATCTCGGATATGCGATTTATATGCTGAGAATTATGAGTTACAAATAATTGTTGTGATTTGTTACCAAATATTGTTTTGGGTAAACTACTCATACTATGATTGTTATAGATGTTGTCCAACAAGATAATCAAATTTCGGTTTTGGTTTATCTTAAATAGTTTGACTAGAAATTGAAGATGAGTTTCGTCAAAGGAAGAAAAACGCCAATTGTGGTGGTTTAATCTTTGTGTCGAAATATTATGGACAAAATTGTACACATATTTAATGTATGTATTATGAATAGATTATTAGTCACACTTAAGTAATTAATTGTGATTGAGTATTCTTTCCTAAATGCATTAAATATATAAAGATTTTGATGGTCATATTTTAATTGACAAATTTGGATATGCATGAACTATTTCTTGAATGACTACTTGAGAAAGGACTTAAGTAATCGAAATGAGTTTATTACTTCAAAATAAATCTTTGGAAAAGTACAAAAATGCAATTATCTATTAATGGATAAAAGCATGCATTTAGAAGATTATTCTTATGTTTAATTTGAAATCCAAGATTGGATTTAAATTTGAATAAGATGATTTCTAAGTATTCCTAAAAGCTAGTGGGAGTATTATGGTTATATTCTTAATTATATGTGTCAAATAGACATGTAAGAAAGTAAGATTTCATTCAAATTAAATGTTGATTTGGTTTAGATTTGAGATGAAACTTTACTTTGAAGATTTAGAAAATAAGATATACATAACCTTGGAACAAATAATATTTGTTTATTTATGCGGTGAAAATATAACATAATATACCATGTAGTAAGTTTACATGGATATTTAGGACATGAAGAAATTTAAATCTGGTTTGAGGAATTTTCATGTGTGTCGTGTTGTATTTATATCATGCTTAAAATACATGATGATTTGAATATATTAATATATTTAAGAAGTAATTAAATAACTTGTGCAATGAATATTCTAAAGGAATATGTTTGGAAATAGAATAACATCCTAAATCTTGGATCAGCTTCCATATTTTATAGATGAATAATTTGTCAAATCATTGTGCAAATTATCATAGCCAACAAACTTGGAGGTTTGGTTGGAATCAAACATTACATGATAGATATTAATGGTAACGTATTTTATCTTTTATGACAAGTTGTAAAACTTGAAAAGATATAATTGAGGTAACACTCAATATTAGTCATGGGATCTTTGGAGATGACATGTTGATTAAAGTTGCATTATACATTAAAGAATTAGAATACTTTGAACTTCAAATATGTTTTGGAAGTTTAGGAAATTGGTGATCAAGGATGTTTCATAATTTTGATACTATGTGGCAATATCAAATTGTTTGAATGCACATGTACAAGAGTTTCAATGAATTGAATTCTTGAAGAAAGTATTCTCAAAATTCTAATAGGCCAAGATTGGTTATTTTATGCTTTGCCAAACAAGTATGAATGTCATTACTAGAGGCATGATGCATGTACCAGTTTTATGCATTGATCTATTTTTAGTATTTGGATAAATGATGTAAGACATTATTGAATTGATGAAATAAAGATTGGATTTCGTTTATTTTTCTGTTATTTGATTTTGTATCCTATTTTACATGTTTTAATCCATGAGCATTATGATGTTTCTAAATGTCCGTTGTCGATTAATAATATGGGAGTATTATTAAACTAAGACAATTCAAACTAGTGACAGAGTATACTTGAAAGTATATTGGTCAATTTTGGATGATATTTGATGGATCAAATATTGGACTTATCCCAACTATATGATTTTACTTTATGGATCTTTGTCATCAAGTAAATCATAAATAGTTATCCTTAGACCTGAGATACCAGGAAACTGTCGTAGATCTAGTGCATTTCTGTGGAATAATCTAACGCTAAACGTAACTGGTAGTTATAAGGGTTATTTTCAGAAGTGTTGCAAAGTTCACGTGTTTTGCTTGTAGTCAAAATGGGATTTGTTTCCTTCAAATTATTTTGAAGTATAATACAGCTAGGCCCCTCGGGGGAGTAGTAACATATTTGTGCGGCCGCACCCAAATTTGTTTTGGTGATCTTGCTATATCCGTAAACGAGAAACAAAATAGTTAATGAAAGGAATGACTGAGATCCATATCCTTATTAACGATGTTTTTGAAATGAAAGGATAATAATAATGATTTAATCATTAAAAGGTTCTTGTCCAGGAGACCTTACCCGGTTTGTACTAGTGACATTGCTAGTGTAACTAGACGCTAGTCAATGTGATCACGATATTAGAATTTTGTCCAAGTGGGAGCTGAAAGTTTATGGACTTAAAATTAATAGTCGTGAGATATGATCGAACTCGGGATCACGGGATTGCACACTTAACGTAAAGGGTTAATTTATTTATTAAATATATTTTATATATGTTTATTAAATCAAACCAAAGTTTAACTAACGATCGTTAATAAATAATAGTTAAGTTTTAACGACCGTTATAGAATTAAATAGAAGCTAAAAAGAAGAAGGAAAAATTACACAAAAACACCCCTTGGGGGGTGTTAACCGTCGGCTACAAGAAGGGGCAAAGGGAAACTTTTGTTTCTTTTTTCGTTTATGACTTGGAGCCCAAGGTTTTCCAAGCCTTTATAAACAAACCCCTAGCCTCATAATTTTCATCCCACTCTCTTTTCTTTGCTTTGATCGTCGGCCCCACAACACCCAACTTAGGGTTTCGTTTGGTTTTCGATCAAGTCTATTTTTATCTAGTCCTAGCCCCTCTCTAGGGTTCTTGGGTAGATATTCCATAAGCGTTGAAGCTCGGTTTGTTCGTGCTAGACTCACGGTTAACTCGCCGTATTACGTGTGTACAAGAACGTGATATAGTCTTACTTTAGACTATATTCTTGTTGGTGTTCGTGATCAACCGTAGTTGCTGTTTGTTCCGTCGTCTTGTGGATCTTGCTAGGATAAAGGTATGTAACCCTAATCTTGATTAATTATAATTGTGTTAAATTAATGATCTTGTTAATTTGCTTCCGCTGTATGTGCTTTGATCCATATTAGGGTTTTAAATAATTGTTATGAACTATATAAACCATCACAACAGCAATCGGAGATGTTAGGCGATGAAAATGAAAATGAAGCACGATGGGGTGAAGAGGTTGAGGCTGGACAAATTAAATGTGTTTGGTAACTAATGGTTTCCAACACATGAGTTGACTAATCCATCAGGTATAAACCCACCACCACACAATAACGCCCTCCCTTTCACAACTACTGTATATAGTTCAAGTGTGTTTGATTAATGATACTGTAATTAAAAAAACCAAGTTTTCGCTACTCGTTTGCACCCACAGTCAATGGTGGACACTCGACTTCAAATCTCTGCATATTCAACATATTTTCGCACAATCAACATTTTGCACCTAAAAAAGGAACAGTAACATCTATAAATGTAACGTAAATGTTCATGTACGCAACACATACAACTTTGAATGTTTGATACATTAAGGGTCTGAATCTGAAGCGCACATCTAAATCTGATTGATAAATGTCTGGAATCTAATAAAACTCTTCTTGTTTTTTTAAAAGTCTGAACGTTGCAAATGTAAACCAGTTTCATTTTTGCAAGACATAAACTCATACGAACATTAAAGAAAACATTTGATTCATTAATTAAGACATGTATTTTTTGTTTTAACCTCATGTGATAATTATGTTTGATTTAGTAGTAAGTAGTAACAAACCATCAACAAATATGCATATAGAAAATCACATACACAACTTGATATAAAGTTGATTATTCATGTTGTGCCATTAAACAACTTCATATTCACACTCACATATTAAACAAACTGATTGCTAATCTGCCACAATTTAGGCTGTTTGGCTCAAACTATATCTGAAAAGAATGAAACACAAGAGTATCATGTATTCATGTTTATGCCCCGCCACTATCTACCTCCAAGAATTATAAAGGCTATATATAAGTTTATTATGACATAAATTAACACTATAACTAAAACCCATAAAAATTTGTGATAGAAGTCCACCATTGCAAAAGTGGGGCAGTTGTATGCTATCTTTGGAAAGTGGTTGAATCTTCTCAATCAAATCACTGGATAACCTTAAGCTTTAGATTTCCTTTCATAGATTCTGGAACCTCCGACAGACAGAATATCCATGCATGCGTTCTTTCTCTCCTCCCCTAAGCCATAGAGTCATCTTCCCCCCCTTTTTTATTAGATAGGCATTGAACCCCACCGCTCCTTGGGGTGCCGCCAACCCGCATTTGATGAATCTCGGGAGATGCGATTCGTTGAGAAGCACGCGAGAACTTGCGAAACCCGAATCCAAAAAATTATAGACCGCGTTCAGACTCGATATGAAGGCGGACACCTTTTTGGGAATGAATTTAAATAATGATTGTCCAGAAAATTAGGGTGTAGAATCCCGCCCTTAATTTCTACCCATAATTCTAGCATTTAGTTAGTATAAATAGTGGCTAGTTATTCATGTTTTAGCATTCAGAATTATCTTTCAAATTACTTCTTCATGTAATCAGGAGACATTACCTTTCTCGAATTGGGCCACTATCCTTTATTTCTAATAAAACTCAGCCACTTTCATCTTAATCACATCTGTACCTATCATTTGGTTCCATTGCCGGGAAACAAAACATGGTGCAAACCCGGAATAGCGAGAACAACAATTCACCCGATCCGATTGCCACTCAATTGGCTGCAATAGCCGCGAAATTGGAGGCAATTGAAACAATGAAAGAAGATATAGCAGCTTTGAAGGAAGGAGATCGATCCAGATCCAAAGGAAGCAAGAATTTTGATGGGGAAAGTTC
This sequence comes from Glebionis coronaria, assembly GCA_025667525.1. NCBI lineage: Eukaryota > Viridiplantae > Streptophyta > Magnoliopsida > Asterales > Asteraceae > Glebionis > Glebionis coronaria. The sequence continues at coordinate 555,999,881 of CM046879.1, forward strand.
TTGGAGGGGTCGACAGTCGTATAGACCCTATAACAAGATTGATTTCCCGAATTTTAGTGGCGGAGACCCTCGCGGTTGGCTGCTGAAAGCCGAAAAATACTTCAAGTATTATCAAACACCGGATGAAGAGAAGGTAGAGATAGCTTCAATGCACTTAGAAGGGGATGCCTTGGACCTCTATTCATGGCTCTCTAACGGTTAATTCATTTTTTGGGAAGAATTAGTCCAGGCGTTTACCAAAAACTTTGGACCGACAGAATTCCAGAACCCGGATGAGGACCTGTGTAGCATTAAACAAACTGGTTCAGTACAGGAATATCGACAGGAGTTCGCTAAGAGATCCTCTCGGGTTTCTAACTGGCCCGATCATTGTCTTTTGGGGGTGTTCCTAAATGGCCTCAAAGATGAGTTAAGATCAGATGTACGAATTCACAAGCCTCGTACAGTATATAGCGCCATGAGTCTGGCTCTAGAGTTTGAATCTATACTCACCACCCACGGACCCGAAAAAAATGATTCTTGGACCCCAAATTCAAAACCCTCTCAACCTGATTCTAAACCAACAACTTTCACCCAAGCCCAAACAACCCAACCAAAAAAAACTGTCAGAACGTTCGACGCAGAAAAACAAGACCGATTCCTAAAGGGGGAATGCTTCAGATGTGGCGATAAATATGGACCGGGGCATCGTTGCAAAACCGCTACTTTTAAGGTTTTAGAGGCTAACGAGGATGTCGAAGAATCCTTTACAACAGATTCATTCGGCATCGATTGTATCGAAGAAGAATCTGCTGCTCAAATAAGTTTGCATGCTATTTTGGGGAAGAACCAGCCTACCACGATGAAGGTCCACGGTGAGCTTCATTCTACTAAAGTTTTAATTTTGATTGATGGGGGTTCTACACTCAATTTCATTTCAGATGGTTTGGTGAAAGAACTTAAGCTGGCTACGCAGCCAGTAGCGTCTTTCGGGGTTCAAATTGGTAACGGGGATATAATTCGATGTGGTCAAATCTGCAAAAAACTTCCCCTACAGATTAATGATCTCAAAATCACTCAAGATTTTCATCCTTTTTCTCTTGGAGGGGCTGATCTAGTTTTGGGTGTTCAGTGGTTAGCCACATTAAATACGGTTCAAGCCAATTGGAAAGAATTGTTCATGATTTTTTCAATAGATGGGAAGCGATATAAACTAGAAGGCGTTGTAACTGGTCCCCAAAAATTATCCAGTTTCCAACAACTAGCCATTGAACCAGAAGTCATCACCTGCATACCAGCCCCGACTACACCATTACCCATCACTAAAGACGGGGAAACTGACTTGCAACCAAGTTCTGTCATAACGCAACGTTGGGTTTATGAAGCAGGCCGCCAGAAGTTGGAATTGTTGATTTCATGGTGTAATCAGCCTGTAGAAGAGGCAACATGGGAAACCTATGATCTAATGGCTGAGCAAGATGGAATGCAGGAGGGAAGTAATGATAGAAGTCCACCATTGCAAAAGTGGGGCAGTTGTATGCTATCTTTAGAAAGTGGTTGAATCTTCTCAATCAAATCACTGGATGATTTTTGGGAATCAATTTTAATAATGATTGTCCAGAAAATTAGGGTGTAGAATCCTGCCCTTAATTTCTACCCATAATTCTAGCATTTAGTTAGTATAAATAGTGGCTAGTTATTCATGTTTTAGCATTCAGAATTATCTTTCAAATTACTTGTTCATGTGATCAGGAGACAGTGCCTTTCTCGAATTGGGCCACTATCCTTTATTTCTAATAAAACTCAGCCACTTTCATCTTAATCACATCTGTACCTATCAATTTGTCTTACGATCAGGTTCCCGGCTTATATAAGTTTATTATGACATAATGTACTTACATAATCCGAAAAGTTTCAAAAGAAGCCACAATAGTGAGCTTATGAAACATAAGCCCAAACTAAAATAAGCCATAAGCCGACTATATAATAAGTCGAAATGGGCTTACGCCAAAATAGGCTTATGTTATATAAGCCAAAACAAACACCCGTTTGTGTAAGCTTTTTGTTGTTTCAAGTGTGGTCATTCGACTACTTGGTAAGGGTCTGAGGTAAGTGGAGAAAGGTTCAGGTCGGTGCCGGTGCGATTGCTCTTTATGGTAGTGTTTTGTTGTTTCAAGGGTCGTTTCAGCATATGTTGCTCTTGGATCATAAACTTCTCCATATTTTGGTAGTTTATAAAGCCGTTGTGGCTGTAGAAATTCAAATTAAAGGGTCGGTTGAATCACCTTCTGAGATGAGTCAAATACATGCGGTTTATGAAACATCTATTCAAATTGATCCATTAAAACAATCACAGTTTGGAAGCACTGAGATTTTTTTATCCTCGTTCTCTTCTTGTCTCCTTCTCCCTCAGACTTCTTGATTCACGACGTCTTAGTTTATAATGATACATCAATTTCTCTTTCTATCTGCAATATGTGTTTTCCAAAAATTACACAGGGGATGCAAAAAAAACTTAAGTTCCATAAACTTGAAGAGTAAATAAGCTTCAATTGTACCTTAGACCTGTTTCTTTCAGGCTCTTAATACTCTTTCGCTTTCTCTTTCTTCGGGTCTCGACATCTTCATCCCAATGAAATGCATTTTTCTCTCCATCTTTAGGAGTATAAACTTCCTCAATCTCTCTCCTTTCCTAGAAGTGTGTTTAAAAATTATAAATGAGAAATCAATAACCAATTCAAAACATCGTGTAAGTGTAGAATAAACGGGTAAAGGGATAGAAAACAATAAACAGACTTATTTCTACGTGTTAGGAAACTTCATTAAGTTCCTCATAGTCACCTCAAAAGCAGCCAATATTGGCTCTTTCGTTCCGCAACCTTGGTAACCGCATATCTACACTACTTATAAAGAAAAAAAACGTATTTACTTATAAAATTACTCATCCAGCAGTAATAAATAATGGAAATAATTAGCTAAACTGAGATCAATGTTCAATTTACTTATAATTCATAAATACTAGTATGGATAAAGTACTTCAGAAGAACAACATAGCCGGAACCTGCCTTAAAATCCTGTTTGGATCTGTTCAGTTCTCAATTCCGATAGATAGCAGGGTCGGAGACAGGAAATTTAGGTAAGGGGGGCCGGCCATACTCAAGGCAAAAAATCATGGTGATAAGGGGGCTTAATGTAAAAACTAGTAGAAAAACCGCTTGTAATATACATAAATAACGAACGAAGTAGGTTTGATTAGCCACCCGCTAGTCCCAATACTAGCTCCGCCCGTGCCACCAACTAGTCAATAATTTTTCATAATACATAAATAAAACACTACTTTTCGTCTTATACATCTAGATGTTGAGATTGTCATCAGCAGAATATATTGATTGAGTAAAAAGTTAAAATATATAAACTATTATTTATAGGGACACAAGACAAATGTCATGCGTATTGAGCAAAGGGTAATTCTAAAGTATATAAGTACTAAATTTTACTCGAGAGAATATAATAAGCAGAAATTACCTTAGAACTCCTCTTGTCCTTCTTTGAGTCACTTGGTCTCGTGTGATTATTAACATAAGGAGATACAAGGGTTTGCACAAAGATAGGAGACCAGATATGTCCCCAAGACAAAACTGTATCAGGATTCAGGACAACAAAAGTAGCTTGGAATATTTTCCTAGAATGAAAAGAATCCCTAATCATATAATGTACACGATCCGTCATCTCATACTCAGTTGGCAACAGTTCCCAACAGACCACCGAAGACTGTTTGACATTGTAGTTTTTCATAACCCAAATGCCATAGGGACGACAATCATGCGCTTCCTGAAATATGCATAGGTGGTCTTTGAAAATCCCCAGTTTGTTATACAAACTGGGACAATATCGCGTCTCATCAAGTTGGGCAATTTCTTTAAATTTCTCTGTAGCTAAATCAAAGAGACAATATAATTTTTATACCTGTTAATACCATAGTACATAATCCAGTGAAGAGCCCCATTGAATAAGATCCCGGCCTCGCTAATATGGAACCTATAATTAACATGTCCAAAATTTTTCCAGACATTTGATAATTAAGATAAGATTTGAGCAAGTGTCCCATTAGAACCCTGGTCGATCACACAAACAAGTTTGTAATCATCTGTGGATGAATCATAACCAAAGCCGTAACATCGGGGATACGAGTCATATCTAGAAAGGTTTGGGGGCTTAAGCAGTTTTCGAAACACTCGAGTGGAACGATTGGTTATAGCAAGTCGATTGTCATTTGAAGCTATGCAAATAAGGCCATTAGAAGAACCTTCAATATCTAATCTCTGGTAGGAATCCCACTCGTGAGGTATATAATAGAAATCTCCCTTCCTTTTAGCATATATTCTAGTCATAGCAATTCTTCTGGTTCCAGGTTGTTTATTATCCTTGTACTCTTTGTTGCGAATATGTTTAAGATGAAGATTAACAAAATAAGAACTTGAAATCAACCATGACTTACATACACACACTTTCACTACAACAATCCAGCCCTTCCCCATCGGGGTTTTCCCCAGCGACACGATGTCGCTGGGGAAAATTCGCTAAACGACAAAAACTTTCTGACGTGGCAAACTTTCTCGAAAAAATTTTGACCAAAAAGCAAAGCAAATTTTCCCCAGCGACATGTCGCTGGGGAAAAGTTGACTGAATTTTGACCAAACTACTTCACAATTAATGCAAGCGGGAGATTAACCCGCCAACTTTTCCCCAGCGACATGTCGCTGGGGAAACTTTCTCCCACGTCTAATCCAAGTGATTAGCGTTAATGCGTTGTTTAATTTATGCCAAAGATTTTCCCCAGCGACATGTCGCTGGGGAAACTTTTAGGATTCCCTCCAAAAGATATTAAGTTAACGCGCCTATTTTACAAAAAAGTAACAAAATTTTCCCCAGCGACATGTCGCTGGGGAAACGTTGACTTCTATTTGACCACCAATTTTCAGAAAATGTGTAATCTTTATATAATATTTTAGTAAATATAATATATATATTAAAAAATAAAGTTATTAAAATTTAAAATAGTATATCTCTTTTAATGATAAAAAAAAGTGAGACAAATGGTTAATTTCCCGCTAATGTTTTCCCGCCAAAGTTTTCCGGCCAAAATTTTGCCCGCCAAAAGTTAACATTCACTGATAATTGTTAACATTCATTGTTAATATTAATTAAAAATTGTTAACATTCATTGAGGCTTACAAACAGACACGCCTAAACCTAACTTTATTCTACACTGACACTTAAACACGCGCTTAATTAAACATGGATATTAAACCGATAATAGACTCATAAACACGAAAACAGATACATCATAAACTAGTTCAAACAAATGTTCCCCATGTCATCGTAAAGGTCGTGAAGTAGTGCAGCTGAATCCAATGTGTGCCTATCGGAGTTGCGGTACAACTCTATCGTACGCTCAAGTACCATTATCATTCCATTCAAGCGCACACAGTTTGCACACGCTGAAGAGCTTGGAGAAGAAATTGGAATCGTTGAAGGTCTGGTAGAAGAGCTTGGAGGAGAAAAGTTCGTTGAAGGTCTTGAAGAAGAGCTTGGAGGAAAAAAGCTCATTGAATCTCCAAGAGATTTGATTAGTGGTTGGACGCGTTCGTCTTTCCATAAAAAAAATTTGCATCCATATGAAACTGAAGGTTGAACCCGTGAACGTGGACAAGCATAGTACAGTCTACCAAAGTTTTTAGTTGTCCACGATTCTCGAAGAACTACATCTCCATGTCCACACCTGCACGGAAAAGCTTCATGCTTCAACATGTACATAATAACAATTTGTTTATGATGATAAGTGTGTGTAATCTGCTGGTGGTTGTGATGATAAGGAGTGTGTGTGGTTCTCTTTTTATGCTAAAAAAGTGAGGGAAATTGTTAACATTTTCCCTCCAATGTTTTCCCTCCAATGTTTTCCCTCCAATGTTTTCCCTCCAATACATTGAACCCTATCTAATTCAATGAACCTCTACTGTTGAAACCTATCTAATACATTGAACCTCTAATGATGAACCCTATCTAATACATTGAACCTATAATGATGAACCCTATCTAATACATTGAACCTATAATGATGAACCCTATCTAATACGTTGAACCTATAATGATGAACCCTATCTAATACATTGAACCTCTAATGATGAACCCTATCTAATACATTGAACCTCTAAAGCTGAAACCTATCTAATACATTGAACCTATAATGTTGAACCCTATCTAATACATTGAACCTCTAATGATGAACCCTATCTAATACATTGAACCTATAATGATGAACCCTATCTAATACATTGAACCTATAATGATGAACCCTATCTAATACATTGAACCTCTAATGATGAACCCTATCTAATACATTGAACCTATAATGATGAACCCTATCTAATACATTGAACCTATAATGATGAACCCTATCTAATACGTTGAACCTATAATGATGAACCCTATCTAATACATTGAACCTCTAATGATGAACCCTATCTAATACATTGAACCTCTAAAGCTGAAACCTATCTAATACATTGAACCTATAATGATGAACCCTATCTAATACATTGAACCTCTAATGATGAACCCTATCTAATACATTGAACCTATAATGATGAACCCTATCTAATACATTGAACCTATAATGATGAACCCTATCTAATACGTTGAACCTATAATGATGAACCCTATCTAATACATTGAACCTCTAATGATGAACCATATCTAATACATTGAACCTCTAAAGCTGAAACCTATCTAATACATTAAACCTATAATGTTGAACCCTATCTAATACATTGAACCTCTAATGATGAACCCTATCTAATACATTGAACCTATAATGATGAACCCTATCTAATACATTGAACCTATAATGATGAACCCTATCTAATACGTTGAACCTATAATGATGAACCCTATCTAATACATTGAACCTCTAATGATCGTGTTCATTTATTTAATTATCGTGTTCATTTATTTAATTATATATATTTATTTAAATTTGTTTTTTTATTTATATCATATAAATAAATAAACAAATTTAAATAAATATATAAATTATATTGTTAACTCCGTTTTTAATGTGTTGTATTGTGTATATTTATTTAAATTCGTTTATTTATTTATATCATATAAATAAATAAACGAATTTAAATAAATATATAAATTATATTTCTAACTCTGTTTTCAATGTGTTGTATTGTGTATATTTATTTAAATTTATTTATTTATTTATATCATATAAATAAATAAACAAATTTAAATAAATATATAAATTATATTTCTAACTCTGTTTTCAATGTGTTGTATTGTGTATATTCATTTAAATTCGTTTATTTATTTATATCATATAAATAAATAAACGAATTTAAATAAATATATAAATTATATTTCTAACTCTGTTTTCAATGTGTTGTATTGTGTATATTCATTTAAATTCGTTTATTTATTTATATCATATAAATAAATAAACGAATTTAAATAAATATATAAATTATATTTCTAACTCTGTTTTCAATGTGTTGTATTTGATTGCAGAAAAAATATGATCTCACGCCGTACGTGAACACCCCTCGGTGGAAGAGTATTTATGATACCATTAATCACCAGCTACAAAAATCATACAATACCAGCAAGGCTAGTCTGAAGCGAGATTACTTTGTAAAAAACCCCGAGACTGGAGAATACGATTTGGATCAAATCAGGCGGAACAGACCGGACGAGCACACACCTGAAGTGTGGGAGAAACAGATAGAGTTTTGGACTGACGAAGCTAACATGAAGCGATCCTCAACAAACAGCCAAAATCGGTCCAAGGCAACACTTGTCTCCCGACATGGTTCTCGGTCGATCCCTCGCACTCGACATCTCATGGTAATTATTATTATTATTATTATTATTATTGATTTTAAATTATTATGGTTTTTTTTTTATTTTTTTTATTTTATTATTATTATTATTGTTTTTTATTTTTATTATTTTATTATTATCATTATTTATTTTACATACATATTATTATTGCCGCATTTAATTAGATTGATCTTACTTACGTGTGTATGTACAGCAAAAGTCGTCCGAAACCCAACAGGAGCCTACTGAGATCGACATGTTCTATCGTCTGCATACGAATTCAGATGGTGTATTTATAGATGAGCAGTCTCTCCAGTTGTATGTAAGTATTCTTTTCAAAACACACTTTAATGAATCATTGATTAATAATCTAGCAACCCGACTAATATATTTACTATATTGTGTTATTGTCACCACACAGGATGAGATGAGGGAGCTAGAGGCGACGGGTGAGCACACCACTGCCGAGATCAACAGGATGGTGCGAGGAGGCAAGTTTCGCGGCCACCATCCTGGCGTGGGTATGGTATTGCCAGGATACACCAGTACTCCCCCGTGCTTTCCGCCACCACCCCCTGAGACTCGTCGGGATCGGGATGTTGATTTCATGATGGGCTTGTTCAGAAACGACCCCAGGTATGGCGATCTTTTTGCCGCATATGAGAGTGGTGGTGCCAGCGGGAGTGGGAGTCGCCCGGATGATGATGCTGGTGCCAGCGGGAGCGGGAGTCGCCCGGGTGATGATGCTGAGGATCGGGAGGGTGGCGATGACACGAGCTAGTCGTGTCATATATGTGTTTGTTAGTATGGTACATAGTTTCTTTATGTTCATCTTGACTTGTTTCCCTATTATCCTAAATTAGAACGCTTGTTTCCCTAGTATCCTTAACTATCCCGACTTATTCCTAGTATCCATGTGATCATTAGAACGTTATATTATATTTGGTGCAAGTTGAACTTATTCCGCGTTTGTGTTGATTTGTATTTCAAGTTTACTTTATATGTGTCTTTTGGTGAGCAAATACAGGTTTTGGTTACAGGTTTTGGTAGATTTTTTCCGAAAAAATTCCGGAAAAAATCTGGAAAACGCCTGCTGTGCAGGCAATTTAAAAAAAAAACCTGCAGACTCTTCCCCAACGACATGTCGCTGGGGAAAAGTTGGTTATTCGTTGACAAGTCAAACGCAAAGCGTTGACAAGTCAAACGTATCAAGAGTTTCCCCAGCGACATGTCGCTGGGGAAAATTTGGATAGCGTTGACTAGTCAACGGCAACGCGTTGACAAGTCAAAAGAAAGGAAATTTTCCCCAGCGACATGTCGCTGGGGAAAATTTGTAATTAGCTAAAATGGTTAAGTTTAACTTAATTTTTTTTATTTTATAAGGATTTTCCCCAGCGACATGTCGCTGGGGAAAATTTTGCCACCGTGGCATCTGTTCTTCCAGGAAAAGTCTGTGGGGCCCACTTGTCGCTGGGGGAAGTCGTTGGGGATACTTTTAACAACTAGCTTACCCCAGCGAATATACCCCAGCGACATGTCGCTAGGGATATGCTTCCCCAGCGACATGTCGCTGGGGAAACACCAAAAATATCGCTGGGGTAGGGCGCGATTGTTGTAGTGTTTTACATCGAAGAAGATCTTTAACAGTCAACCTTAAAAGCACTTCCTCTTTGTTATTGTTTGTCATGGTTGTTGAGACGGGTAAAAATCATGTCTTGAGAATTCGTGGTTCTCTATAACAACTACTTACTTCGCCGCGGGTTGTTTACAAATGATATATGAGAAAGATGTTAACTCATTAGATGTCTGGCTAGTAGCTTGTTTGCTACCAGGCTAATATACAGTTACATTGCGTGCATTATATGTTTCACCACAATCTTTGTCATATACGTGTGCATTCAGGTTCTATAAAAACAATAATCATGATATGGAATTTGTCTCTCTTAATAACTCACCATGATCCCTTTCTTTTATTAAGGCTAGAGATCAGACTTCGACTTTGTAACACGTCCCACATCTCTTTCTTCTTGATGTATTAACTTGGTTTTTAAAATTTCAAACACAATGCAAGCCCATCCAGTGTGTGTGTATGTTGAGTGTGGTACATACAATTATGTTAATTTGGTGTAAGATGTAATTTGGTTTAATGCTTCAACTTTTTAATGTGTTTATCACATCAAGTAGTTCTTAAGGCCCCATGAATTTCATAGATCAATAAATTAGTTTTAAAAGAGTCGATAAATATAGTTTTTCAAAAACATCTATTAATATCAATCCAGTAAAACAATCGCAAAACCACTACACTATCGAACACAACTCTCTTATTCGAAAATCAACTCTTGTTAATAGTTTTTGTTCCTCTATCTCTTCTTTCCACCCTCTCCCTCTTTCTGCATCAAATTCTCGAGTCATGACCTCTTCGTTTATAAGAATTACATAAATGTCTATGTATACCTGTATAAGTGATTTTCGGAAATTTACATAAAAGGGAGATAATAAATTCTAAACTGGGTAAAACTTGTAGATTAAAATAAGTTTATATTGTACCTTTGAACCGTTTGCAGGCTAACATAAGCATTATATTCTTTCTCTTGTGTATCTTCTTCATCTCACTCTTAAGTACATCTAAGTCCAAATGAAAACCATTTTTCTCTCCATCTTTGAGAGTATGAGCTTCCTCGATCTCTCTCAATTCCTATATATGAATTTGAAATTTATGAAGTATTATGCAAGTTGAGCCATTGATAAGAAATACAGGTAACTTCGGCAATAGGACAATTATAAAGTATATACTAGATTGTTACTACTATATAAAAGCATACTTAGCACCACCGGTACTTCATACATTGGTTTTCTCAGTCCCTATATATAATAATACAGCTAACGTTCAAGAATAAGATAATTCAAAAAAGTATTAAGCGAAGAGACTGTGAAATAACAATATAATAAGCAGAACCTACCTTACAGCTTCCAGCGTTAACGATCATCTGGTTCTTCTTTGTGTCACTTTGTCTCCCATGATTGTTAACATAAGGAGATAAAAGTGTTTGCACAAAGATAGGAGACCAAATATGTTTTCCACTTGTTGACAAATATATATTTTCACAGCAAAAGTAAGATGGCATTTTCCTAGATAAAAGGCAATCCTTAATCATATAGTGTATACGATCCTTCATCTCACGCTCAGTTGGCAACAGTTCCCAATAGACTACTGAAGACTGTTTGACATTGTAGTTTTTCAAAACCCATATGCCATAGGGACGACCATCAACGTGTTCCTGATATATGCATAGGTGGTCTTCGATAAAACCCAATCTGTTATAACGAATCCCATCAAGTTGGGCAATTTCTCTAAATTCCTCTGTAGTTAAATTAAAAGAGACAATGAATACTTTGTCGCTGTTAATATCAAAGAGAATCCAGTGAAGAACTCCATTATATAAGATGCCAGGCTCGCTAATATAGAACCTATAATTAACATGCCCAAAAAGTTTCCAAACATTTGATTTCACGGATAGGATTTGAACAAAACACCCATCAGAACCTTGGTTGATCAAGGAAACAAGTTTGTAATCATCAGTGGATGAATCATAACCAAAGCCGTAAGATGGTGGATACAAGGTATGTTTAGGTGGTGTTGGGGGCTTTTGAAGTTTTCGAAACTCTCTAGTGGAAGGATTGGTTAAACAAATTCGATTTTTAAAAATTGAAGACATGCAAACAAGGCCATTAGAAGAACCTTCAATTCTCAACGAATGGTAGGAATCCCACTCTGGAGGTATATAGCTAGTATTTACAATCCTTTTAATATATCTTCCAGTCATAGCAATTCTTCTGGTTCCAAGTTGTTTATTATTCTTGTCATCTTTTTCGCAATTAAATTTGAGATGAGTTTTAATAAAATAAGGACTTGAAATCAAAGAACACCATGACTTACAAACACTTTTGCATCGGAGAAGATCTTTGACAGGCAACCTTAGAAGCACTTCCTCTGTTACATCAAACAAAACCATGTCGTCTGCTTCTGTCTGTCATTCAAACCCTAGCTCAAACTCTTTATATCTAACTGAGCCCAGCCAGCCCATCTCAGCTTTGGGCTTAAGTCAGCTTTTACAAATTCAATTCAAATCTATTTCTTAATTCTAAACTATCTACAGTCAAACTGACCTTATTATTTTGGGAGAATCTCATGGATATCAATTGATATTACGTCAATATCCTTTTAACACTCATGTATATCCAAAAACTAATTAAATTATATTTATATTGATTCTAATTTCTAAAACTATTATTTACCTCTTACTTAATATTTAAAATAAATGACCATATTACCCTTTTTTAATATTTCATACGTACATACATTCCTGAAACATAAATATTTCTTTTTACCATTCAACAGCTATAGTAAGAAGCCAGATACTCGCATCTCAGTGTAAATAGACGCATTATCATCCATAAATCATGCTCAAACTTTCAAATGGTATCAGTTTGACAATTACGTGAGGTAGATACTTTTAAGACCAAACCCATCATATGCAAATACTATGCATCAAGAAGAATTAATGCGAAAGGAAGCAGGCTTATGTGAAGGTGCCTTTAAATATCATATATATGCAGGTTTGTACTAATAAGTTTGTTATAGTATTTATATAGTGATGACAATATTGAAATAAATAAGATCTATAGCTAGCTTTAGTATTTGTTTGGTTGGCATTCACTTTTTCCATTTGTCAACTGAAATGTGTTCTTACATTAAACTGGTAATATATTATCTGAATGATTGATTACTGCTAATTGAAGGCAGGTTTTCCATTTACAAAGTGTGAAGTTCGATAAAACCAAGACCAACCAAGTTTAAAGAACCTACATTCGTGAGCACAGACAGTCTAAGATTATCAGTAAGCGTTAGATTTGAGATTTGTGATAATAACAACTTTTTCTAGGTTAAACAAGCAATGGGTTGTGATTCCATACCACTAAGATAAATGGGATAAGTTCTTATCTAACTAAAATTTTAATGTATTTCAGTAAATTGTCTAATAGTCGTGAGCATAGACAGTATAAGATTAACAAGAAGGGGTCACCAAGAACGACTACTCAAGAACAAGATGACTCAAATGCTAATTTGTCTCTAAAGGTAAGAACCAGCATTGTATTCCTTATGTTAGCTTTTAAAGAAGTCTATGCGATATCGTGCTTATTTTGAAGGCTCACTTTTTGTGTGTGGATAGATAAGCTAATAAGCATATAATCCTTTGGATTGCGAGTATCTGAATATACATATAAGCTTTTAGGCATGAGATGACCGAAACATCCCTGTAGGTGAAATGCAAAATGAAATAGTTTGTTTTAAAGGATATGAGTAAAATATGTTAACATGCTAAAAATAAATGCTCAATCTGTATGTTTTTTTATATGGGAAAACCACAAAAATACCCAATTTTTTAAACCCATTTCATAAATACCCATTTTATCCTTAAAAAACCAAAATACCCAAAAAAAATAAAAAATATGAACACTTTTGCGAAATAGTAATGGTGCGTCATGCAACAGGGGGTGTTTGGATATCGCTGCAACTTGCAGCGAGGGTGTTTGGATATTGCTGCAACTTGCAGCAGGGGCTGTTTGGATATTGATGCATCATGTGGTATTCTTGCTGGATTTTTAGGAACCAAATGCTAAAACATGATCATGTCTTAGACTATATCAGATTTGTGAGTGCCTTCTTCAACCTTCCCTGTATATCATCAGATATATGAAATCAGTTTTGATCACTTAGTTATGGCCAACTTAGTGGACTTAAGGCTGTTTTACACTTTGTATCTCTATGTTACCCAAAATGTATCAAATACGAGCTTACTCATGTTTGTAAGATTATGAACTAACTGCTTTCTGGTTGTTTAAATGTATTGCCTCTTTATCAGTTACAACCCTCCTCATTTTGCCGTTAAAAAAATAAACAACCCTACTTATTTATATCCATATGCACTTGGCATAGGATCCAATTGTTGCTGGAATAGAAGATAAAATTGCAACTTGGACCTTCCAACCAAAAGGTATGTTTCATTATGATCGTTTAAACCCGTAACTTTACATCTAATAATTGAAGGTTTCAAGAGTATCATATTGTTTATATGTTACAAGCAATCACCATTTCTTTTGGTAGTTATGATGTTGGTTTTAAACAAATCCAGATAATATACCTCTTCTTTAGCCAAACAACTATACCACACACCCGAGTTTAAGAGTCTTTATAATATTATAGGTATTTTTTTAACAAGAAAAAGCATGTACATATAAACATCGAACTTTTGGGGATTTTGAATCATTTGATAAATTTAATACATGTAAGAGCCTTTTGGGAATTCACTTGCTGTTTTTGGTTGTATAATTATTGGTTGTGTGAATTTTAGGCAACTAGAGCTGAAGATGTTGAATGCTTTGAGACATTTAGGCCAGATGAATATGGTGAATGCTTTGAGACATTTAGGCCAGATGGGACCTTCCTGAAAGTTGAGTGACAAAGATAAATTTAGTTCAATAGGTTTTTTTGGTTGAAGTTTTTATTTGCAGTGAAGATTAATAGGAAAAAGATTTGACTGAGATGAGAATAGCAAGGGAAGCTAATTACATGGCATTAGAGTAAAAGATATGTTTTCATGTTTTGTGCAGCAAAAAAGTTGTTTAATGTTGTGGTCGATGTCGAAAAGACACGATAAACTACTTCAAAATGGTGGTCTTTTAAGAAGAGTGTCAGTTATTCGTTTAAAGAAAAGGGCTATTTCAAAAAGAGGACTAAAATGGGACATTGCACCCAAAAAATGTCTTTCTCAAAAGAAAAATAGCCAATTATTCTATTCGACCTATTCGACTATCACTTGAAAGTGACACATTAGGTAGTACATGTAGGTCCCTACTAGTACAAGCAAGTACACATGGTGTAAGTGTACTTGTTATTCGACCACTAGTCATATCCGTTATTCGACTCGTACTATTTTAATTAAATAATAATTTTTAATAAACTATAATTATTATAATAATAATTATTATTATTAATTTGCTTTTTAATCAATATTTATTACTTTAAAAAAATACAAATCTAACACGTATCCATATCACATTTTTTAACCAACTTTTTAACAAACTTTTTTTCAAATTACAAACCAACTTTTTCATCATCTGATTCATTCACTGCGTGGACCTTTTCCAAACTAGATCAAATACTTATCTTGATCTTTTATAAAATCTCAATAACTATTTGTTACTCAAAATAACCTATCTGATCAAGATCTGATCGGATCTGTGTTAACGTCGTGCCTGAAGAACGTCCCATCGATCGGGCCGCCCACTATCTAGTGGATCCGTGGGTTTACCTATAATAACCTATCTGATCAAGATCTGATCGGATCTATGTTGGAGTTGTGCCTGAAGAACGTCTCATCGATTGGGCCGCCCACTATCCAGGGCGACGGTGGAATGAGGCTAGGATGGATGGGTTTGTGAACTTTGTGATAAAGAATGAAAAAAGGATTTTTAACATCATATATAAGAGATGTTTCCAGATCTGAGAGAGAGGGCGACCATGATTTGATTGATTCGGGCGGAAGTTGTGGCGGTTCGTGGTGGTACTCGTCGCCTCGTATGAGGGGAAGAAGTAATTGTGACACCTGTTCTTTAGTGGTGGCAGTCTTCATTTGGTAGTCCTCTGCTGCCTGGGATCTTCACTTCCGGCGTAACTATGACATCACCACAATAATTAAAGTATCACTTATGCTAGATCTATCCACCAGGGTCACTTGGAAATACTTTCTTTATAGACTTTATATATATTTATTTGATTTGTCTTAAATCATATGTTCTTAACAATTTTCAGAAGTTAATCTTTGATATAGTGAGGATTTGAGGATGGAAATGATTTCAATGAGAGAGAAAAATAGATAGATAAAACAAGTATAAAGTTTGAAAAAATACAAAAACAAACTGACAAAAAAAGTAAGAGTAACTTTGTGTGAAAGAGACTATTTTGGAAACTACAACACAATTTATTAATAGTAATAAAAAGCAAATTAATAATAATAATAATATTCATTATAATTTATTAAAAAATATAATTTAAAAAAAAAGTACGGGTCGAATAATAAATGTGACTAGTGGTCGAATAACAAGTATACTTACATAAATTCTACTTGCTTGTACTTGTGGGGACCCACATGTACTATCCAATGATTAACACAAATGACAAGTGTTAATAGTCGAATAGGTCGAATAAGTCGAATAGTTCGAATAGAGGTAATTAGCTAATTGATAGGACCTTGGGCTATTTTTTAGGTGCACATATACTTTTGGTCCTCATTTTAAAATAGCCCTAAAGAAAATCCATAGATAGGTGAAAATGTAATCATGACCCAGAAGCTATTTTTGGTACAAACAACATACGTACATCTTTATGGTAATGATAAATCAATCTTGTGAATTACCAACTAATATGAGGAAGACAAAGCTCTATTTAGAGTAACTAGCAGGGTACCCGCGCGTTGCAGCGGCGGGTACCCTACATATAAATTTATTTAAAAAAATTGATTTACGGAAAATAGTTGCTTAAGCGGGATTTAGTTAAGTTGTTGTTGTTATACATAAAATAAGGGTCCGTTTGGTTTATATATGGGGTTAGGATTAAAATCAAGATTAGGATAAAAGTATAATTTTAGGTTTGAATTTGAATTTAACATAATATTTTAAATTAAATGATGAAAGAGAAAAATAATATAAATAATATATGATTTATGGTATATACGAATTTTATTGTCTTTAAAATTGTTGTTATGCTAAATTAAAAATAAATAAAAAAATAAGTGATAGATGTAAAAGTTAGGCCCCTAAAAAATAGAAATATACCAGAAAGGAAGGAAGGAGGTTAGGTTTTGCACAAGGTCAAAATGTAGGAACCAATCCCATTTTTGGGACCAACACAAACAAACCAAACAACTAAGTTTGAGATTATCCTTAAATCCTAAACCTACTCCCGTAGACCAAACGCACCCTAACGAAATGTCAAAATATTACATAAAATAAGTGTCTTCTCACACACATGTATTAGAATAAAAAATAGTATTGTTAAACACACATAACACAACATGAATATGCTTTCAATTGTTCCATCGATCCAAAAATATCTTTCATTTTCTTTGAACATTCGTCATAAGCTTCAATATCTTTTCTGGTATAAATTACAGAAATTAATAATTTTGAAACCGCTCATTTATCTTATTCGAAGGAAAGTGCGTAACATCTAATGTTATAAAGCTTTGCCTATTATCAATCATAAAAAAATTAGTAACAATTGCATTATTTTGCATTTAATGTTAAAAAAGCATTAACTATTACTATAATCGCTTTGAATATCACACGTTTTCTTATTTATTTGAATTGATGATTGAATTAAAGTATTCCAATGTATACATATGGAACATTTCTTAAAATATTATGATATATGTGTATTTACAATATCATACGGTTTTAGAAAAACTTTTTGCAAAAACCGTTGCTAGTTGGACGGTTAATACCGCTCAACAATTAATCGGGTTAAACGAAAATTAATTGGGCTGAATTTTATATATAAAGTTAAAAGACTTAAAAACTACGTGACTGATTTAAGCATATCAAACCAATATAAGACACATTAATAAAAATCAAAGTGATTAATTCTTTCTTAACGTCGATTAATCAATCGTTTAGGTTGATTTTTGCAACACTCATATTAATTCGAACAATAAATAGCCCCAAATATAGAAAAAAGAACAGAACAGAGACCTCCATGTCATGAACATCGTATTAGTTCCATCTCTAACCCTATATAACTTGTAAAATTTAAAGTTGTCTCGAACATATTTAACTGGTACAAATATTCCAACCAATAAACTTCGTACACAAATTCTGAAAAACTTTAAATAGGTCCGCATTGTAGATAAAAGTTACACACAATTTCAAAAGTTATAAATATAAAAGGCAAAATAAATCTAAACTAAAACTTCAATCAAGATTTTAACAACCAACAAAAACAGCTTATACCAACATCAAAACCACCAACAAAACTTTTTTTACCCGATACGCAGAAACATCAAATCCTCTTTTTTGAGCACCACTTGGTCACTACAAAAATCACCACATCTACCACTAAAATGACAAAAAAAAACACAACAAAAATGCGAAACCACACAATGTTAGTGGCGGCAGAGGTACTGGTGGAAACAGAAGTAGTGGCGAATGAGGTGCCAAGAAGAAGCAATGCGGAGTTTTTGTTTGTAGAGAAAAAAATGGAGTGTGTGTTTCATGCGTGGTTGTTCTAATTCACTGTGGTGTCGGAGGATGTGGCGACGAAGGTAGAGTTGTTGAGGAGATGGTTCACTACAAACACACACCCTCTATATAAACATAACCAAGAAACCAACACGGAAGTATTAGATCCGACGGATCAAATGTTCTATAAGCGACGGTTGTAGTTTTTGAAAGAGGGCGGTCTGTTTTTTAGGCTGTAAAGAGGAATTGAACTGTGTTTTTATGTGACTTTTATCATGAATTTGTACTAATTATATATAAGGGTTTAATAATGTTGGAATGAACTTATAGACAACAGTTACAACTCTACACTTAATGTACACTTAATGGGCTGTTACAAAATTATTTTAATGAGATGTTACAATTTTACATTTAAATAGGTTGTTATGACAATGAATTAATATTATTACATTTTTTAGTCAAATTTTATGTCTTAGTGTATTCTAATGGTTTGTTACTTTTTAATTAAAGAAATGTTTAAAGTTGAAATTTTAAAACTTGTAAAAATAAAAAGGTGTAAATACTTTAAAAAATAGTTAAGATTAAGATAGTGTATTTTTTTTATTTTATATCAATGTTAATATTATAATGTTAGCTTTTAAAATAAGCTATATCATGTTTGTAGTTACAAGTTTGACTTGACCGAATTGAATACATATATGAATGTTAAGAGTTATAAGTTTAGATTATTTTAAAAAATGTATGCATTAAAACTTGATCAAAATTCGAAACTGAATATTAATGTAAATTTTCTTAATTACTTTTTATAGAAATGTTTTAGGCTTAATATTTTAAGACTTCTATTTTTAGAAAGGTTGTAAATCTTTTATTAAGTAGTATAGATATATGTAAGTTTGTGTATGTATTAAAGATTTAAAACAAGCATGCACCCACCGCACAAGAGGTCGTTATGGCTTTCCACGATGGCTTGAACTTTAAAGTTTGTTTCACAATCAACTAACTATGTTTAGTTTTCTTACAGTTTTCAAAAGCAAGTTTTGTTTTTTAACATCACTTGATCAAGCGTTATAATACTTCTGTTATCTTATAAAATAATTTTTGAAGCTAGCCGCGGCGGGCCTTGAAGCTAATAGTGTTATAAAAAATAGTTTCACATATAGCAAGTAAAAATATAAATATTCAAATGTAAAAACATTTCAATAATATAAAGGGAATATAATGTTGATGTATATTCACTTAATATTGATCGTGTTTACAAAAACTTATCACCACTAGTATATAAAGTAACATTTGTTTCATTCTCTTTTCGATGTGGGATACTCCAGCAGTTTTCTAATATGTTAAAAGATGCGATTCCCATTAATTTGTGAAACTACAAAACATAACTACAACTACTAACATATATATATATATATATATATATATATATATATATATATATATATATATATATATATATATATATATATATATATATATATATATATATATATATCTGAATTAATCACAACACCTGTTTTATGGTTAGAGATTAATTAATTACGATAATTTTTCCACATTTCATTTTGTTAGAATTTGAATTTCATTACATTCTACTGGGACTAAATTGTTTGCGTACCAGAAAAATGTAGACGCCGAGACAACAATCCCTTTAGACCAGATATAAACTCAACTAAGATATTTCTATGGTGCAAATTTCTTAGAACTGCTCCCATTATGCAAATCTGTGCATTGGCTAAAAAGGACTCGTTTGTGGCAGCTTGATCTAAAACACTTTTATACATTATCATATTCGTTTGAGTAAATTACAAATACCCCTTGTGTGGTTTGGTCAAAATATGTGTCGTGTGCTTTCACCTTTGATCCTCGGTGCTATAAGCTCGAGCCTCATGTTTAATATGCGATTATATTCATTTGAGGCCAATATGCCAATGGAAATTGTCGAGTACTTAAATAAAATGGGTGCTATGATACCAAATATAAGGTCAGGACCGGTATTAAGAAGATTCAAGCTCCAACCCGTTTCTGGGGTATATAACTGGCCATAATATTTTGAGCTACAATTATGTGTTGCATTGATGTGACTTAGCTGCTTTCTTGTGAAACTTCTTTAGGCCATTGAGTATTTTTGGCCACATCATTAACGATTCTTGATCATTATTTGCAAAAACAAGGAAGGATTTTCAATTGGGTTTACATTTGCTCTTATCTTATCATCGTAAGTGCATCAACGTTATAGGTTTAGTATTTTGTAGCTCTACCCCCTTTCATTCCAGAAATTACGACATTTCATTGAACATACAGTTTTAGGACAATGACATTTATAAACTGTCTTAGATACCCTTCGATAAAGTAGGAGTTGTGAAAAAGAGCTGGTTCACAGGTTCTATAACGGGTCAAAACGGGTAATCTTTTTATGGTGCAGGCTGTGTAACATGTGCTAACTAGAAACAGTTACTATTTGAAGGTTTAATATGTTCATATACAGCAAGTTTTGTGTTTTGTTTTGTGCATAAAAGTCCATAAAAGTCCATATATATTAAGCAAAATGATTTGTAAGTTTTGTGCATTAAAAGTATACTTTGGACGACTTTCCACTCATTTGACTTGTTTTCCTTTTAGGGAATTTAGTTTACTTGTTCGATTCAGAAGAGATCAGACACAACCTAAATCGACCCATTCATAAGTTGGTGCTCTATTCATTATCTGGTTCAAGGACCTCATGGAGTACAATGGTTGCGCTGATGAACACGAGTTCCTAAACACGCTTCCATGATAATTGTGTTTGTTTTTAATGGTTCTGAAATGTCTATAATAGAAGGAAGTATAGTTATGACAGTTTTGTATTCTTTATTATCGTGTAGTTTATTACTCTAGTTGTTAATACAATAGTTGTAAATATTATACAAAATTTTAACCCGTTGATGATCGGTCTGTTTTTTCATATACTATATGAATATCACTAGCATTTTTTTTAGGAGTTGAGAATGCATCACTAATTTGAATAATTTTATAAAACTTATTTTGTGCAGAAACATCTTCTAAGTCCAATGGTTTCTGATAGGTTCTTTTCACTTTTGTCTGTAAGTAGGAAGACCAAATGAAAAAAAAACATGTTTGTGTATTTTTAGACTTTTTGACAGAAAATTAACTTTTGCTGTTTAATATTGTACAACTTAATTCTGTCTACTGGTAATTGTTAATTCCTACTCTAAAAAACATCAAATCCATCTCTTCACTCGCACATATAATTTTGTAAATGAGACACAAAATCTAAAAAGAAAAACAAAAACAACCTTAATATTTTATAATACAAAGAATATTTTTATCATTAAAATAAATAAAGAATAAAAACCATTCAAATGTTCGTGTCAAAACATTTTGATTGTGTCAAGTGAACTAAATTAGTTACATTTGTTTCAATCTTTTTTCGATGTGGGATCCTTCTTTCAACATTAGATTTACTATTTTCTAGTAAGTTAATAGAAGTTATTTCATATAAGTTTATAGAACTACGAAACATAACTACAAATAATGACATATATGTATTTGAATTAATCACTATGAAGAAAAACCCGATTTCGGTTTCTAGGTCTGAGATTGATTAACACGTTATATAATATCGTGACAAATATTACGTAACATCTACACATTAGCAAGTATCTTTTTACCATCAATCATCACAACCTCGTAACACTATTGATTATCGTCCCAGTATCACCATTGCATCGTGATAACATATACTTGACGTTTCAATGTGAAATAGTGTGTGATAATTTAATTCCTTAAAGTTCTAGCCATGTGTAATATTATTATCACGAAAGAACATAAATATTGATCGCTGAAAATTTTAATTATATTTTTTTA
The DNA here is from genome assembly GCA_025667525.1 of Glebionis coronaria. Taxonomy (NCBI): domain Eukaryota; kingdom Viridiplantae; phylum Streptophyta; class Magnoliopsida; order Asterales; family Asteraceae; genus Glebionis; species Glebionis coronaria. The sequence continues at coordinate 556,021,907 of CM046879.1, forward strand.
ACGACGAGATAATAGTTAGTGATTCGAACCCACAGTAACATTCTCCCAAAGTTTAATTAAATTATTATCACGAAAGTTTTTAGTGAGACTCAAACTTGAGACCTCTCTAAAAATATCTCCCAAAGTTACCTTTAGTGACCAACTGAGTTAACTGAGTTGTTATTATATAATACCCCTCTACCAGTATATATAAATAAACACTCGCATACTTTTGAGGATATTATAATATACCACTGATTGTAATTATTTCATAAAATTTATTATGTGAAAAAACCTCTTCTAGATCTAAAAAATAATTTTTTTTACTCTAATACTAATTTGAGAATCTTATTATGTTTCACTAGTTTGAATTATCTCATACTCTCTTCGTCTCAAACTCAAAATGATTGTCCCTGATTTATTTTTTCGAGTTTTTCCTCTAAGTTTAATTACATATTTTTTATGTTATATAATATTTAATGAAAAGTATATGAATCGATTGGTTTTGAAATGTATATTTATTAACATAACTTTAAAATATTATAGTAAAAAAACAGAGTAATTGAATGTAAAAATTGAAAAAAATAAAAATCAATAAACCCTCTTGTGTGTTCAAAAAATAATTTTACATAGCAACGTGAAAAAATAAATAAATAATAACGAGTATTTTCTCACCTTCATCAACAGAAATAATATCTATATAAACACTTAAATTAGCATAAACCTATCCAACAAATCATAACCACCCATTTTTTAAAAAACCACTTCCCACCACTTTTTTAAAAATTAAATATCTCACAAATGGTAAATCGTCAAACGAAAAAAAATACACAATTGTGACGAGAATTAAATCATCTATCTACCGAGGGGCACAAGTATATACTTTCGACGAACTTTTTTTTTGACTTTTTTTTCTTAAGTCACGTCTGGAGATAATCATATATGATTCGTCACAAATCATATATGATTCGTCACGAATCATATATGATTTGTCACGAATCATATATGATTTTCAGAAAATCATATATGATTCGTGATATGAATCATATATGATTTTCTGAGAATCATATATGTTTCATAACGAATCATATATGATTCTCTCCAGACGTGACTTAAGAAAAAATGTCGAAAAAAAAGTTCGTCGAAAGTATATATATGTGCCCCTCAATAGATAGATGATTTAATTCTCGTCGCGATGATATGTTTTGTTTTACGTAACGATGAACGGTTTGTGAGATATTTAATTTTTAAAAAATGAGTTTTTTTGTTACATGATAAAAATGGATGGTTATAATTGGTTGGTTGAGTCTATGTTAAATTAAGGGGTCTATGAGGATCTTTTTCCTCTTCATCAAAAGTAAACATCATGTTATTTTTTTTTATAAATATTAGTATATAAAGTAACATCTGTTTAGATCTTTTTCCGATGTGGGATACTCCTTCTTGGGTCCTTCCTCCCACATTACATTGTATGTTAAAAGATGTGATTTCACATTAATTGGTAAAGCTATGAAACATAACTACAACTACTTACATATATGTATAAGAATTAATCACAACCCCGGTTTTAAGGTTAGAGATTAATTAATTTATTGATTGCCATATTTTTCAACTTTTTATTTTGTTAGAATTTACATTTCATTACATTTTATTCGGACTAAGTTGTTTGCGTACGAGAAAGGAAACAATACCTTTAGACGAAATATAAATTAAGCTATGGTATTTCTATTTTTTTTCAACTTCAAAAAGCTCTTATTATCTTATGTATGCTTGTCTGTAATGATCGTGCAAATTTCAATTTGTTCCCATCTTTAGAATTAATATAGGCGAATGGGTGGGTTGAGTAAAAACGAATTAATTTGTGGCAGCTTGATCTCAAACACTTTTATACCTTACCATATTCATATGAGTAAGTTACATTATATAAACTGGTCCTGTGGCTTTCACCTTTGATCCTGGATACTATAAGCTCGAGCCTAAGGTTCAATATTATTATATTTATTTCAGGCGACATGTCAAAAGAAATTGCCTAGTAAATAAAATGGGTGCTAGGATACCAATTATAAAGCAAGGAAAAGCCAATGTTGAATATGTGGGAAAGATTCAAGCTTCAACCCATTTATGGGGTATATCTCGAACCATAATATTTTGAGCTACAATTATATGTTACATCGATGTGACTTAGCTACTTTCTTGTGAAACTTCTGGAATGAAACTCGTCCTCACTACGAGCTATCTGTTGGTTTATGTTTATCATAACAATTATAAAAATCCTAATATGGATCAAAGAACACACATCGGAAGCAAATTAACAAGATCTTTAATTAACACGATTATGATTAATCAAGGCTAGGGTTACATACCTTTATCCTTGCAAGATCTACAAGTTGACGGAACGGTCACCGGTAGAGATAGATCACGAACACCACCAGGATGTAATCTAAAGCAAGATTACACCACGATCTTGTACACACGTGATACGGTGAGTTAATCGTGAGTCTAGCACGAACAAACCGAGCTTCCTGGTCTATGGAAGATCTACCCAACAACCCTAGAGAGGGGCTAGGACTAGATCTAGAATAGCTTAATAAAAATTAAAGAAGAACCCTAATAGGGTGTGTAACACCCCCACAAATGCTATGCGCAGCGGAACTACAACATTGGGTGCTACGTAGTTATCATCACACATAAGCTATATTAAACGACTCAAGGAGACGTAAAAATTTAAACATTATTAAAAACATCAAGCCTACAGTTTTCCAAATCCCAAAAGAAATATAAAACAGAGTTTGCGTTTAGGTCCCCGCTGAATCTCAACCCAAAAGTACATTTCCATTCATATGACATAATATAAAAGAGTTTTAAGTGCAAAAAGGGAGGAAAACAAGTAGACCGCCAAGCCACAACAACTTCCATCCTCGCATGCTCCACTGCTATCAATCTTGGTTACCTGAAACACATGCTTAAAATCGTCAACACAAAGGTTGAGCGAATCTATAGGTTTATCAAATCATCAGTTGAACATAAGTGTTAAAAAAACCAATCATGATCATTCAATAGCATTGTGGCCATACAATCTATTATTCAAGGATATGACAATTGTGTTTAAGCTCATGACACTAAACCGTTAACTCAATCACCCGCGTAATAATTACCGGCGTGATTCAGATGAAACCAAGGCCCCTAATAAGGCATCAGTTGCAATTATACCTTATCTCTTATCACAAATTATCCGTCCGCAGGGGGTATCAACGTACTAGCCCTCGTCTCGGATAGGGTAGTCAACCCCATAGTACTATCACTTTGTATAAGCGGCTATTTCTAATCCACGCTAGGACTAAAAAATAGTTAATAGTTCATAAATTTAGGGACTTTTGCAACTAGGTACTCAACACAATTTCAAGGCAACATTCGGGTCCAACAATCATTCATGACTTATGTTCATTTTCCTTTAAATAGCATGTATCCCCCTCGCGGGTAAAATCATTTGAAATAAGTAAAGAGCGAGGCTATAGACTCACCTTATATAACAAGTAGTCGATAGTTCGAGAGACGGTCACTCACGACGATACGGATGCCCGGGTAAATCAACACCTATCAAACCAAATAACGCGTAATGAGTAATCTCATTTTAAAACCTTATGGTACTGTATAAAATACATAAATACTAGTCACTTGTGACAATTACAACTCACGCCAAAACAAAACGACAAGTGTTACTTGTTTTATACCATTTGTCCTTATTACTAACGTTATCCATTTTTACTCATTTTCGCCGATACTTACCGAAAGTACGGACTATTTTACTATACTTAACCATTTTTATAAAATTTGACAAAATTCTCAAAAATACTATAAGACCTGTAGAAAACACATATTTAATCCCAATAAAAGTTTTTACTTCTACGACTCATTACTCAACACTTTTTCCAAAACTACGTTTTTCGGACTGAAATTGTACTTTGACCAAGTCGGACTCATTTGACCCGTTTAAAATACTCCATTGACCCATTTGACACCTAAGTCCTATAATAGACTCAAATGTGCAGGTTTGACACCAAAATTCAGCCCTTGACCATTTTCCAAACTAGACTTATAGTCCCCGGGATTTGACCTAAACCAAGCATAATTTCGGATCATGTCGGTTTTCATCTCCTGGTACACGAATTTCAAAACGTCGTAACTTTTGACTCGTTAGGAGTCGTAAGCTCTACCTTATACCAAATCGAAGCTAAGAAGATGCTCTACAAATCTATCCTATCCACAAGACCTGTTTTCAAAATAATTTTTACGAAAATGCCTTAAACTTTCTGCCTAAAATCAACCATACCAAAATCACGCTAACGCTCGTTTTCAAACCCATTTGTCATCACTAGACATCATCCTAAGCATCCCTAATCACAACCAAACATTATTTTCAGTCCTAAACTCCTATTGATCATCAACCTCATAAAACCAAAATCATAAAACAAACATGCAATGTGTTTAACCCATTCAAACACACCCAAAACATCATTATAAACACAAACCCATGACATTTCATCAAACACCTTGAACACACCCAAAACACCCCCACATTTCGTGGCTTTAGGGGCTGTGGAACACAAAACTCTTAAACCCCATCTTGTTTTATAGGTGAATTAACATTATATACACATGAATTAAACATGTGTATGGTTTAATTAGATCAAAATCCGTTTTTGAAAAATCACAAATTTTTGGAAATATTTCTTGATTGCATGTGTGTTTTTGTTTGTGGGATTCACTTACAAGATGAAATGGGAGATGGGTCTTTACTTATTTTCTTCAAAATCAAGTTTGGTGGTGGTGGATGGTGGTTTTTGGTGGGTGGCCGACGGCTAAGAACACAAGGGAGGGGGTGTTTGATCTTTTTCTTGTAAAAATGTTTTGTGTGTGTTGTTAGCTCCTTTTGGTGAAATGGGAAGGACCTAAGTGCAATTTAAGCTTTCTTTTGTCCTTAAGCAAAAACGACACCAAAACTTTGCGGGAAACGACCTATTAGTCGACTTGAAAATTTTACGGATGTCGGGGTCGCCCCGAACACTTGAAAATACTTTTAAATGGTTCAAACGTACACAAAACGAATATTCATATGGTTCCGACTCGACTTAACACGTAATAAAAATAAAATCTCGAAAAACTCAAATATCGATCAATCGATAATAAAATGTAAGTTTTGGGCATCCGTCGGTATCGTATTCGTCATCGGTTCTTCTTAAATCGTCAATCGTTAAGATTACGACTTTAAACATTGGTTTCAACTTAAACCGTCAAATAAATCCACGATAAAAATTCTTAAAAATTTCAAAAATATCCGTAAAATAGGATTAAATAAATAACGTTGGGCTCGGGATATCACATCCACAAGTGAGCCACAACTTAAGAGAGATGCTCATACTGAACAGCTCTTGAGAAAATAACTTAGCATCATACGGCACTTTCACGGGTGTTACATCCTCCCCTCCTTAAGGGAGCGACGTCCCGGCGCTCTCTGGTTCTTATACTCGCATTTTGTACTACTGGGAAGATAAGGGTACTTCTTCCTAAAGAGGTCTTTACGTTCCGATATGGACTTCGGTTCACGTCTCGGGTTCCATCACACCTTCACAATTAGTATTATACCATGCTTCAGTCTCTTAACATCTCGATCTATAGTCTCCACTTCAATTTCCCAATTTCTTCCTAGGCTCCTCGCGGTTAACAAGTGATTCTTAATTTACACCATCTCTTCGGTAGCCTCTCGAATCATTTCGAGCCCATTCAACTGACTTTTTCCTGCTTCATTCTATCCAACTGGTGATCTACCTTTTCATCTCATAATTCTTCAAATTCGACACATGAAGAGTAGTGTCATTTCCACGGAGTTCATCCAGCAGTTCCAACTAGTAGGCAACTGGTCGAACATACCTTTGGACCCACCCTTCTTATTCTCCAAAACGAATCACGCCCTTCCACGATCTAAACTTCCACCAAAGTCAAACACATACGCTCGGAGCACGTCTTCCAACTTTCGAATCGTCCTTTCACTTGGTGCTTCGTCTCATAAAACAATTAATCATAAAGAAAATCACGCGGGTCGCACATAACCCCATCGAAAAACGTTCAAAATATAAAAGACGAAGTAATTAACACTAGTCCTACAAAATCACCTTAATCGCAATATTACGTACATACAACCCTAGTTCGTCAAAAACGAATTCATCGATACGGTAATCATTCGACGTGTACATAACTCTCTCAAAAACATCACAATCCAATCAAACACAAAAGCCATAATAAAACACATACAACCACATTACGGCATGTTTGCAACATAGCCAAACCATACCTAGCCAATCAGTTCAACCAAGTTAGCTCATGCTTGCTAATCAGCCAAGCCAGGGTAAAATAAGGATATTGACATAATGCTCTGATGAGTCCAGTCAAAATAAAATTGCAAGTTAAAGGGGGTTCACAGCTTGCTAGCTATGGATGCATATCCAAAAAGAAAGAAAAATACATACATATGTCATCGCAGGGTGCTCACACACGGATCCGTACCCAAAAGATATTACAAGAACACCATCTTACTTCCGTCCCAACCGTGGTCAAAATCTCAATAAGCATCATCGTTCACAGTAAAGAGATATATATATATATATTACATGGCACGTGTTCTCCATGATCGGACTTCATTGGACAATGTCGTCTCAAGTTCTCACAACTTTCGATCACTCGACTAGATCACATACAACATAAACACATAAAAGACAAGGGTTCACCATAAAAACTTCAACTATGTTTATCCATCGTTTAACCATCGATAATCAAGGATGGTTGAGTCAAGCAAAGAGGATTCCTCACTTAAATAAACGAAGACGACAATGGAATTGTCTTCCAATTACTGATGCACAGTTGGTAAACTTCCACAGTTTATCGCGTGTCATAAAACATATCAAAAGAACGAGAAAATAAATTAAATAAGGTACGATACGTTTGATGTAGGAGGAGTCTTCATCATTCCCCTCAGAGTCCCTTGAACTCTGATTTCCTCTACTTTGGCAGTCTTCTATTCTTGTTTAAATTTCTTCTCAGTGTCGGTATGAACCCCTATGGTATAACATCAATACCCTAACGGTTCCGATAAACTTCACACATTACACACAACACATAAAAACATTTTCCAAAAAAAAAAAATTACTCGGTCCCAGTGACTTACTAAGTCAAACATTATTAAAAACATCAAGTTTCAAGATGACCAATTTTGTTTGACACGATAGTGCCCTTCCTAAACTATGCATAATTAGCTAGATCATGCATACTTAAGGGTCAAGCAACGATAATTAACAAAACAGGACTCTTCCCGAATTATGTATAGTTAGCTAAGCTGTGCATAATTGAGGATCGAGTGACGACACAAACATTATTATTACATACCAAATATGACTACGAAAGTTTTCGACCTAATCTTCAAAATAATTAAACCATTTGAAATGAAATTTGAAATGGGAAAATATTGTTACCATCGTTTTAAGAAACACCTCAACATTTTTCATCCACTGTGGAAACATACTTTTTCTTTGCCTTTTTATGAGAAAATGAATAAATAATTAAGTAAATAAATCGACACCATTCGCAGTTGGTTGAACGAGCCATTTGACACACTCATACATATTTTCAAAATAGACTGTTCACAAAATAAAGGTAAGGTGGTTCCAGATTAAAGATCATTGCAAGCATAATAAATAGTAAAAATAAAAATCAATGAGATCGAACGAGGTAAACGAGCAATATAATTGCCAACTAAAATTTAACTACATTAGAAATGAAAATACTTCAAATACATATGACAAAAGTCTCGGGATAACAACAGCGATCTACGAATACATAGAGTAAAAATTGGATATCAACACAAGCGTCAAAAATAAAACAACGATCATAATTCTCATCGTCTCGAGTTGCACACACATTCCACCAAGGGCAAACGGGAAGAGGAAAATAATCACTTGATCGAATAGAATCAATTTCACCAGGAAGATCGAGTTCTTTCACCTCTACAATTTGGTAAAGCGGCTCCGCCTCCTCGCTTTCGTTCAATATAAATAAATAACCAATTTAATGAAGATTTATAGCATCATTCAAGTAAGTACAGAATTTTAGGTTCCATTACCGAGAGAAGAAAAGTTACGGCGTCCATGAATATGATAAGAATACACCGGGTGACATACCCATATTTTCAAGTAATAGCGAAGTAGTATTTTAAAAATAAATAACGGTTTCATACCATAGAAAATATTAAAATGAGCAGTCACATGACGACTCAAGTTTAGATACAGACTCACAAAATCAAAGAAGGGATGTCGTACGATCGAACCATCGTGACTCAAAACATTATACATACATCTTTATAAAATATTATACAAGTAGGCGTGTGTTGTATAATCCAGTTGCGTATAATAATTAATGTTACCTTGTACATTGCAAAACCGAACATTTACACATTTTTAATTCGTGTTACACCATTAAAGAATTTATACCTTTCATTTTTCAATCTTGACGAAGTTTTCATTTCTGGAAAAATTTCAATCTCTCGGTTATCATAATTGACAAATCATTAGGTTTGAAAATCTCCATACTTGTGTCAAAATTTCGTTAATGTTCATATCTTAAGTACCAAAACGTATACAGTAAGAATTTTCCAAGTTTTACGTTTTCATTATTACGGCTTACCTTATTACGTATATACAAATAACCAACACAACTCAAATTAGTCCAATTAACTCTTAAAATCAACTTTTGACTTTTTATTACACACATGTTTTCCTTAAAACTGTTTTGTTAACTCATATTCGCGCGATTCGACTCAAATGCTAAAGAAGTTTCACGTAGTATTATTTCGGATAATTACTGATTTTAGTCGAGACTTGAATCTCAAAAATAATAATAATATAATAATATAATAATTAATCAGAAATGCTTATTTCAATAATTTAAAGATATATAAAATTCAACTTTTAATCATTAGCCCGTTATCAAGTGATTTTTAAAATTAACACATCTCGCAGCGGAAATAAAACAAAAGATTTTTCAAACGATTTTTTAAACAAGCATCATCGAATTATGCATAATGATTCTCTATAACGACGATTAAATAAACAAATGGTTTCCAATGGCGTTCCATCAAGATTTTGTAATTCATTTCAAGCATTATAATTTCTCACTTAAAGTGTACATTCCGATTTTAACCCAGTTTATTCACTACAACGAGTGACGAGTTCTAGTTTATACCAATGCATACGTAAACATAACCTTATGTTTAAAATGAAATCAATTATACAAAGTTTTTTTTTTTTTTTTTTTTTTTTTTTTTTTTTTTGCTCCAAAATACATGACCACTTCTTCTACTCATGTTTTATATTACAAGATACGCCAAAAGTTTGCTACATTGACCCGAAAATTAATTCATACTAAATCCAAAGTTACATATACTCAATAGTCATATCGTAAATTTTATTACAAACTCCTTTTTCAAATTATATTAAATAAATTCTTAACAAATCCATCACTAGCTTCTAGTGTCAAATTATTAATATATAAAAGCAAGGATTTTACGAGTAGTATAAATTACTTATTATGATATACCAACCAAGGTTGAAGGAAAAATAATTTCATCTTGTCCATTTCTTCTCTACACTTATTTTATTGGTTACAAAACACATCATAAGTCATTTTTATCCTAAAGTTTCATCCGCCAAGTATTAAATATGTAAAACACTTTATGTTTAAACCATTTAATCAACAAAGTTTAGTGCTTACTTAACTCACACAAATGCCGGACCTCGTCATGTAAAATATTAACTTCAAAATAATGAAACAACAAAACATAATGAAATAAATGGAACGAGAATACGTATGTCAACTAAGTGTTGTTATCGGCCTCGGATGAGTCTCGAAATAGTACACCACAAGATTAACACAAACCGACCAAATTCCAAGTTATCGCGATTGATCACAACGCTAGTCTAATTTTAAAATGCATTTTTGAATTCGAGTAAAATGGTAAACAACGATTAAATGGCGATACGCCTTAACCACGTTTCATAATATACACACATGATTCGCCGCCATGATGTACGCCTCGTTGATTATACTTCGTCTATATTATAGTTACGACAACTAATATATCAAACCAATAAGGAATAAAGGAAATGAAATAGTACGTAAGTAAATTACGTTTCAAAAAGAAGAAGTCCCAAAAATGACACATCACGGTGCGATAACGACAATCGAGATCGATCTAGTCAATATAAAATATGTTACGAAGCATCATTTACGTATATAGAGTATCAAACGAGGTTCACACTCGGTTATTCGATCAATAAATTAATTATCAAGATTGATAATTGGCGGTGAGGCTGAATTCTCAACAAAACCGCATTGTAAAATGTACAATAATCACGCAAGGACCATTGCTTCACGTGCAATGCCTTTAAATACCGTAGTATATACATACTTATACGTACAATCATTCCTACATACTCGTAGGATTACAACGCGGTGTTGCCATGTAACGCAATGTAGCCCGTATGCCAATTACATGCAACATATAAGACAATCTTTACAAGAATTTGTAAATTACGATAATAAGTACTCAACGTACACAACAATATATCTCAATATATATCAAAGTATTTACTTACTAAATACCAGGGAATTCATATTAGTTTGAGGGATACATCTAAAATATAAAGCGATGCTAAAGAAATCTTACCGGAGCCATGCAGGATAGTTGTGTGCTTGGACAATTTCTTACGACACCAAAAGTTATAGTTTAGGATTTTTCAAAATGACCTAGTTCTCTATAAGTCATGGCTCTGATTACCAATCTGTAACACCCCCACAAATGCTATGCGCAGCGGAACTACAACATTGGGTGCTACGTAGTTATCATCACACATAAGCTATATTAAACGACTCAAGGAGACGTAAAAATTCAAACATTATTAAAAACATCAAGCCTACAGTTTTCCAAATCCCAAAAGAAATATAAAACAGAGTTTGCGTTTAGGTCCCCGCTGAATCTCAACCCAAAAGTACATTTCCATTCACATGACATAATATAAAAGAGTTTTAAGTGCAAAAAGGGAGGAAAACAAGTAGACCGCCAAGCCACAACAACTTCCATCCTCACATGCTCCACTGCTATCAATCTTGGTTACCTGAAACACATACTTAAAATCGTCAACACAAAGGTTGAGCGAATATATAGGTTTATCAAATCATCAGTTGAACATAAGTGTTAAAAAAAACCAATCATGATCATTCAATAGCATTGTGGCCATACAATCTATTATTCAAGGATATGACAATTGTGTTTAAGCTCATGACACTAAACCGTTAACTCAATCACCCGCGTAATAATTACCGGCGTGATTCAGATGAAACCAAGGCCCCTAATAAGGCATCAGTTGCAATTATACCTTATCTCTTATCACAAATTATCCGTCCGCAGGGGGTATCAACGTACTAGCCCTCGTCTCGGATAGGGTAGTCAACCCCATAGTACTATCACTTTGTATAAGCGGCTATTTCTAATCCACGCTAGGACAAAAAAATAGTTAATAGTTCATGAATTTAGGGACTTTTGCAACTAGGTACTCAACACAATTTCAAGGCAACATTCGGGTCCAACAATCATTCATGACTTATGTTCATTTTCCTTTAAATAGCATGTATCCCCCTCGCGGGTAAAATCATTTGAAATAAGTAAAGAGCGAGGCTATAGACTCACCTTATATAACAAGTAGTCGATAGTTCGAGAGACGGTCACTCACGACGATACGGATGCCCGGGTAAATCAACACCTATCAAACCAAATAACGCGTAATGAGTAATCTCATTTTAAAACCTTATGGTACTGTATAAAATACATAAATACTAGTCACTTGTGACAATTACAACTCACGCCAAAACAAAACGACAAGTGTTACTTGTTTTATACCATTTGTCCTTATTACTAACGTTATCCATTTTTACTCATTTTCGCCGATACTTACCGAAAGTACGGACTATTTTACTATACTTAACCATTTTTATAAAATTTGACAAAATTCTCAAAAATACTATAAGACCTGTAGAAAACACATATTTAATCCCAATAAAAGTTTTTACTTCTACGACTCATTACTCAACACTTTTTCCAAAACTACGTTTTTGGGACTGAAATTGTACTTTGACCAAGTCGGACTCATTTGACCCGTTTAAAATACTCCATTGACCCATTTGACACCTAAGTCCTATAATAGACTCAAATGTGCAGGTTTGACACCAAAATTCAGCCCTTGAACATTTTCCAAACTAGACTTATAGTCCCCGGGATTTGACCTAAACCAAGCATAATTTCGGATTATGTCGGTTTTCATCTCCCGGTACACGAATTTCAAAACGTCGTAACTTTTGACTCGTTAGGAGTCGTAAGCTCTACCTTATACCAAATCGAAGCTAAGAAGATGCTCTACAAATCTATCCTATCCACAAGACCTGTTTTCAAAATAATTTTTACGAAAATGCCTTAAACTTTCTGCCTAAAATCAACCATACCAAAATCACGCTAACGCTCGTTTTCAAACCCATTTGTCATCACTAGACATCATCCTAAGCATCCCTAATCACAACCAAACATTATTTTCAGTCCTAAACCCCTATTGATCATCAACCTCATAAAACCAAAATCATAAAACAAACATGCAATGTGTTTAACCCATTCAAACACACCCAAAACATCATTATAAACACAAACCCATGACATTTCATCAAACACCTAAAACACACCCAAAACCCCCCCACATTTCGTGGCTTTAGGGGCTGTGGAACACAAAACTCTTAAACCCCATCTTGTTTTATAGGTGAATTAACATTATATACACATGAATTAAACATGTGTATGGTTTAATTAGATCAAAATCCGTTTTTGAAAAATCACAAATTTTTGGAAAGATTTCTTGATTGCATGTGTGTTTTTGTTTGTGGGATTCACTTACAAGATGAAATGGGAGATGGGTCTTTGCTTATTTTCTTCAAAATCAAGTTTGGTGGTGGTGGATGGTGGTTTTTGGTGGGTGGCCGACGGCTAAGAACACAAGGGAGGGGGTGTTTGATCTTTTTCTTGTAAAAATGTTTTGTGTGTGTTGTTAGCTCCTTTTGGTGAAATGGGAAGGACCTAAGTGCAATTTAAGCTTTCTTTTGTCCTTAAGCAAAAACGACACCAAAACTTTGCGGGAAACGACCTATTAGTCGACTTGAAAATTTTACGGATGTCGGGGTCGCCCCGAACACTTGAAAATACTTTTAAATGGTTCAAACGCACACAAAACGAATATTCATATGGTTCCAACTCGACTTAACACGTAATAAAAATAAAATCTCGAAAAACTCAAATATCGATCAATCGATAATAAAATGTAAGTTTTGGGCATCCGTCGGTATCGTATTCGTCATCGGTTCTTCTTAAATCGTCAATCGTTAAGATTACGACTTTAAACATTGGTTTCAACTTAAACCGTCAAATAAATCCACGATAAAAATTCTTAAAAATTTCAAAAATATCCGTAAAATAGGATTAAATAAATAACGTTGGGCTCGGGATATCACATCCACAAGTGAGCCACAACTTAAGAGAGATGCTCATACTGAACAGCTCTTGAGAAAATAACTTAGCATCATACGACACTTTCACGGGTGTTACAGGGTGTTTGTTTGGCCGGATTTTAGAGCAAGAGAAAGAGAGATATGAGGTGAAAATTATGAGGCTTTTGGTTTGTTTATATACACCTTGGAAAACTTCTCTTCCAAGGTTAAACAAAATAAAGCCACAAAATCTTTTCCCCTTTTCTTTGTCTCCTCTTTAGGCCGGATATACATCACCTCCAAAAGAGGTTTTCGGAACTTTTCCGACTCCTTATTTTAGCTTCTTTAACCTTCTATAACGGTTGTTTAATACTTAACTTTTAATTACTTAACGATCGTTAGCTACGATTTGATTTAATAAATATAATAAATATATTTAATAAACAAATTAACCCTTCACGTAATATGTGCAATCCCGTGATCTCGAGTTCGATCCTATCACACGACAATCGATTTTTAAGTCCATAAACTTTCAGCTCCCAGTTGGACAAAATTCGAATATCGTGATCACATTGATTAGCGTCTAGTTACACTAACAATGTCACTAGTACAACTCGAGTAAGGCCTCCTGGACAAGAACCTTTTAATGATTATATCATTATTATTATTATCCTTTCATTTCAAATACATCGTTAATAAGGATATGGATCTGAGTCATTCCTTCATTAACTATTATGTTTCTCGTTTACGGATATAGCAAGATTACCAAAACAAATTTGGGTATGGCCACACAAACATCTTACTATTCCCCCGAGGGGCCCAACTGTATTTATACTTCAAATAATAATTTGAAGGAAACGAATCCCATTTCGACTACAAGCAAAACACATGAACTTTGCAACACTTCTGAAAATAACCCTTATGACTACCAGTTACGTTTAGCGTTAGGTTACCTTATAGAAATGCACTATATTCAATGTAGTTTTCTGGTATCTCAGGTCTAAGGATAACTATTTATGATTTACTTAATGACAAAGATCCGTAAAGTAAAATCACATAGTTGGGATAAGTCCAATATTTGATCCATCAAATATCATCCAAAATTGACCAATATACTTCCAAGTATACTCTGTCACTATTTTGAATTGTCTTAGTTTAATAATACTCCCATATTATTAATCGACAACGGACATTTAGAAACATCATAATGCTCACGGATTAAAACATGTAAAATAGGATACAAAATCAAATAACAGAAAATAAACAAAATCCAATCTTTATTTCATCAATTCAATAATGTCTTACATCCTTTATCCAAATACTAATGAACAGATTTATTGCATGAATTCGCTAGCTAGTTGTAGCCCAATTGCCTTGGCATGCTTAACTACCTTTGGCCTAGATAAAGCCTTAGTAAAAGGATCAGCTACGTTATCATCTGTGTGAACTTTTATTAATTTTATTTCTCGAGCTTCCACTTGTTCTCGAACGTAGTGATATCTACGTTTAAAGTGTCTGGCGCCTTTCATAACTCCAGGGTTATTGGCGAATATTATTGCAGCAAAATTGTCACAATATATATCAATAGGTTCTTTAATTGAAGGCATCACTCCAAGATCTCCAATAAACTTCCTAATCCAAACAGCTTCCATTGCAGCTTCTGAAGCAGCCATGTACTCGGATTGAGTCGCATTCATAGCAATGGTTTTCTGCTTACTGCTCTTCCAGTCAACTGCTCCTCCAATGATGACAAACACGTAACCCGTCTGAGACTTCGTATCGTCTTTATCACATTGCCAGGACGCATCACAGAATCCTGTTACATTCAATTATGTGTCTGGTTTACCCCCGAATACCAAAAACATATCTTTCGTACTTCTTAGATACTTTAGAATATGCTTAACAGCAGTCCAGTGGAACTTTCGTGGATTCTGTTGGTATCTACTGACCAAATTCTGAGCAAACGCCACATCAGGCCTTGTGCATCTTACAACATACATAATAGATCCTACAGCCGAAGCATAAGGCACCTTCTTCATGTAAGCCACCTCTTCAGGTGTTGATGCATCTTTCTCATGACTTAACTCATGCTTAACCTCCATCGGTAGAAAACCTTTCTTAGATTTATGCATGTTATACTTCTTCAATATCTTATCAATATAAGCATCTTGGCTAATACCAATTAACCGTCTACTCCTATCTCGATAGATTTTAATTCCCAGAATATACGCAACATCTCCCAAATCCTTCATAGAAAAACATTTACCAAGATAATCCTTAACTTCCTTAAGTCTTGGAATGTTACTTCCCATGATTAATATGTCATCGACATATAGAATTAGGAACACTACATTACTCCCACTAGCTTTGCGGTATACACATGGCTCATCACGATTTTGAATGAATCCGAACTTTTTGATTTCTTCATCAAATCGCTTATTCCATTGACGTGATGCTTGCTTAAAACCATAAATAGATCTTTGAAGTTTGCACACGCGCTTTGGATATTTAGGATCAACATACCCTTCCGGTTGTTGCATATAGATGTCTTCATCTAAACGATCGTTCAAGAAGGCAGTTTTAACATCCATTTGCCATATCTCATAGTCATAGTATGCTGCTATAGCTATGAGAATCCTAATAGCTCGTAAGTCTGCTAAAGGAGAAAATGTCTCCTCATAGTCTATGCCAAAAGTTTGAGTAAAACCTTTAGCCACTAAACGTGCTTTATAGGAATGTACATCACCATCCATGTCAGTTTTCTTCTTATAGATCCACCTATTTTTCACTACTTTTGCATTTTTAGGTGCGTCTACAAGAATCCAAACATCATTGATTTCCATGGATTTCATTTCCTCATTCATGGAAACTATCCATTTTGACTTTTCTGGATCAGACATTGCAGACCGATAGTTAGCAGGTTCACCAAGATCCCTACTTCCTCCTCATCATCCTCTATGTAAAGACATAGTTTGTCTGGCGCACGTATGGTCCTTTGAGACCTACGTGGAGGAATTAATTCCGGTGGAACACTCAGACTTTCTGGTTCTTCAAGAATTTCTTCGCTAGTATTTTCAGAAGGCAATGTATCTTCTAGAATTTCTTCAAGATCATAATTTCTCCCACTGAGTTATTGATTTACAAGATCATTTTCAAGGAAGTCTCCATACCGAGCCACAACTATTTTGTTCTCAGCCGGATAATAAAAGTAGTAACCCATAGTTTCCTTAGGGTAACCTACAAAGATACATTTTACTGAGCGTTGTTGGAGCTTATCTCCAGAGTCACGTTTCACATACGCCTCACAACCCCAGATTTTCAAATAAGACAAGTATGGCTTCTTGCCATGCCATAGTTCATATGGTGTCTTATCAACCTTCTTTGTGGGAACCATATTCAGAATACGAACAACAGATTCAAGAGCATAATCCCAAAAGGATAATGGTAAAGTTTTAAGATTAAACATAGATCGTACCATATCCAATAATGTACGTTTTCTCCTTTCAGATACACCATTTTGTTGTGGAGTATACGGAGAAGTAAGTTTTTGAACAATTCCATTCTCACTTAAATAATCTTTAAACTCTTGACATAAATATTCACCACCACGATCAGAACGAAGAGCTTTAATCTTCTTTCCTAGTTGTAACTCTACTTCGGCTTTAAACTTTTTGAATGTTTCAAATACCTCATGTTTATGCTTAAGTAAATAAACATAACCATAACGGCTATAATCATCCGTAAACGTCAAGAAGTAGCTAGCACCTTTCCTTGACACATGTCTAAGTGGTCCACACACATCAGTATGTATTAAACCAAGTAGTTCAGTAGCCCTTTCAATATTGCTATTAAAAGGTTTCTTGGTCATCTTTCCAGAGATACAAGATTCACATTTATCAAATGATTCATCATTGATACTTTCCAAAAGCCCATCACGTTGAAGCTTTTTAATACTTGAGATTTTACCCCGAAGTATCAAAGTTCGTTAGTTCCGATCTTTTCGAATTGAAAACCGGTCTTAAGTGCAACTCAATTGTCTTTTGGTGAATCAAGAGAATGGTTTGGATTGTTTTAAACTATTAGCAAGTAATTAAAGTGTCGTTTAGTAAAATGGAAGTTAAAAGACTAATTTGAATGACGAGTAAAAATAAATGCATACAAACTTAAAGGTAAAATGGAAAAGTACTAACTCACTAAATAAAACTAACACTTGGAAAATTTTCTGAAAATAAAGTACTATAAGAAAGTAACGTCGAAAGAAACCAAAACAAGCCAAAAGAAGGCCAATCGGAATGTATTCCGACCGGCTGATCGGAATACGGGTAAATGCTACTATCGGAATAATCAAAAATAGGACCAATCGGAATGGCCTCTAAGACTCCCAATCGGAATACCTGATTAAGCACAATCGGAATACGGGACAATTCCCAATCGGAATACGTAAACTTATACCTATCGGAATAATCAACAAGAACGTAGATCGGAATGTTTGGGGTGCCAATCGGAAAACAAAGCCCTTTTCCGATTGGATTCCAATCGGAAAGGGTGAGATGCTGCTGGTCGGAATAAGGGGCCGATCGGAAAGGCACCAATCGGAAAGGGATTTTGTACCCTTTCCGAAATTTAAGGAAATCAGTTAGGGAGAGCACCCAGTCGGAATACCCAATCGGAAAGGGGCTTTACCACCCTTTCCGAAAATTGTGGGATTTTGGGAAAGCTAGGAAATAAGCTAAGTTCAATAAGCTAATATCCAAAACTTTATCAATCCGAATACTTAACCGAATCAAATAAGCACTTATCAACTTATTCAACTCGAAATTAAGCAACTTTTTAGATCAAACAATAAAAACATAAACTTTTTAATAAAACTTTTTAATAAGAAAAATAAGCTAATCATAAAAAATTAAGCCAATAAGCACAAAAGTCTTAAAGCTTAATCAAATGAAAACTTATAAGATGATCAAAAGATTAACTTTTTAGCACGAAATCAATTTAGAACAACACGGATCTTATGATATACGCACCAAAATCAACCTTAAATCAAAGAAAAGTAGAATGAGATTAAGAGGTAAAAGCTTAAAATAGAACTTGATTAATAAAAATAAGCAATACAAAGTGTTTAATCTTGAAAGATTAAGAGAAAAAGATGAACTAGTGAGAGAAAGTTTAAGACTTTCTCTCTCTAAAAACTAGAGAAAACTAAAAAGTGAAAAATTAACTAAAAACTCTAACTCCCCTCCTAATGACTATTAGGAGGGTATTTATAGGGAAGGTGGAAGGAGTGCATGTGTTGCATCTTCTTTCTTGCTTTCTTCACGTTTCCTCGACTCGACTGTAATTCTTCGTCTTTGTCGTCTCGGGATATGAACTTGTCTTTTAATTTTCTTCTTCTATTAGACTTAAGTTCTTCGACTTCGTTAAACTTCCGTCTTTTGACTTTTTCTTCGATAAATCTTCAGAATAGGTTTTGGACTTCTGTTCTTTTTGCACTCTTGATCTTTTGACTTCGTCTTTTCCCGTTTTCTTCGATAAAAGCCCGTGTTTTCTTCCTTTTACATATTTTGGTCCTAAAACACAATAAAAACACAAACCACGCATAATTCCGACTTTTACGACATAAATCACACGTTTTGGTCTTGTTATTATTGGAAATAAGTGGTAAAAGGATAAGTGTTTTCACACTTATTAAATCCCCTACACTTGACCATTGCAATGCCCTCATGCAATGCATTAACTTTAAAGCACGGTTTACATTTTCCATCATAAATAACCCACCTTGGCCTTTATTAAATACTAAACATAAAAGATAAAAATAAGTAAAGAAATCAAAAACTTACATTGGGTTTTGGCAGCCATGAACGTTTATCATCCTCAAGTTTCACGTTCCTCATACCAAGCTTAAAAACGAGATCATTGTTATTATAAGTTAGCAAACTATCACGAACTCATGTGGGCCAATTATTCACTTAGACTCCCTTATTCCTAGGTGTATCTCTTATATTTTATTTTTGTCTTGAATGATCACGAGGATGCATTTTTTTGACTTATTTCAATAGTTATTGTTGTCCCTAATATGTGATGATTATAATACGAATTAAAGAAGAAAGAAAGGAAGAAATGAGATGAATTGTAGAGAGAGAAAGTAGTGAGAGAAAGTAGAGAGAGAGAGAGATGATTAACTTGGTGAGATTAGATTAGAGAAAAGAATTTGACCATCCACCCTCCTAACATGCTAGGAGGGTAGTATATATAGTCCACCCACATGCGGGCTTTAATGGACTATATATTGGGCCGGGCTTGTCTTTTGGACTTTAATTAGTTTAAATCCAAGCCCGTGAACCACGACTAAATAACTACTTATTACAACGTTCTAATAAATATTACAATAGAAACCTATGACCGAACATTCTTGTTTGACTCAATATTTTGAGGCTAACAATCTCCCCCAATGTGAGGTCATTCCTCTTTGATATTTGGATTCCAATGGAGATTTATGAATTTCGTCATAAATGAGTCTTGAACATGTAACAGTAGGTAGTTTTGTTCCTTCATGCTGTGATCTTTGAGCCTTTGTCGTTGTCTTTCGACTTTGTCTTTAAGTCTTGAGATCTTCAAATCATCCTTGACTTGTCATTGCCATGTTGCGATCTTGTGTCTTTATCCACATGCTCACACTATCAATTGTTGGATAAGTCTTTGGGCATGAATATGTGGTTGTGAATCTTTGACTTTGCTGAGTACACCGTGACGCCACCTTCTCGAGACAAAACATAGACACGGACTGAATGGCTTTGACATTCGTCCTAAATCGGTAGCGTTTTACCTCCGGTCGGTGAAGACCGTTATACGATATTAAATATCGTACCTGTGATCAGGTAGATTCAATTAAGAATCTCCTTGACAGGGTTTCGCGGCTGTACTAGCCGTTCTCTTTACTCGACCATCTCAAATCAAGACTGCGAACATAAAGAGTGAATCAATTGGATAGATATCCGCTTGATTAAAGTCGTCAATTCAAGTTCCTGGAACAAGTTTGATTCATAGAGAATCTTACCATTGTTGCTTTCCAGTTGACACAAGTTTGATTCATAAGAATCTCACAAGTTACCTACCGTAGCGCTGTTTGATGTTGACGCTAGAAGGATTTCCATTCGTCACTGTGAATATTAATAAATATCACTCTGAATGTTCTGGCAAGACCATAAAGATATTGCGTAGAAACCTGAAACGAGTTTGAATCAATTCAAAATCAAACCACTGTTGCTTTTCAGTTTTACATATGTTCAATTCATAAAGAATCTTGCATATGACCTACCGCAGTGCTGTTTGATGTTAACACTGGAAGGATTTCCACTCATCATTGTGAATACTAAGTAGTATCACTCTGAGTGTTCTAGCAATATCACAAGGATATAGCGTAGGACTCTCTTGATCTTCATCCGTGTGTCCTAACGAGATTTGATTGATCTTCTTGGCTCTAGACTCGATTTGTGCACTTTTAGTGGTCGGAGGCTGGAGCAGATGCCACCTATTCAATATCAACAATCTCGGAGTGAGAAAGTCAATAGAAGTCGTGTTGATCTCCGTGACAATAAAACAAACTTCTTTTGAGAGAAGCCTGAGTAGCTAGGAAAGGGTTGTGCTTCACATCACTGGGTCCATGATGAGTTTGTCTTCATGATGGGTTGACCCGGTTTCTGCCTAAGTTGTATGGAGGGCTTCTTTCTTTACACCCTTTATCCTTACATTTCTTTTTCATTCTTCAACCCCTTCAATGCTTACCAAGACATCATTACTAACACCTTGTTGTGATTGTTCCAGTGCTAGCATCAGTACTTAGTCGGCATTCAGCTACGTTCACATTCTACTCCATCTTTCCTAAGGACTTCTAATAATCTATTGGATTGTCCCTGGGAAGATCCCTCCGGTTCTGGTTGGATCATAGGACTTAAACCTAACCACCCTTTTGACACCAATAACGTCGTGAATTAAAGATGTTGTGGGTATTTGATCGTAACCATGAAAACCACTTTAAATTCTAACAAAGTGTTTGAAAAAACATTTAACACCTTGCTAGTTTTGTCGTTTTAGAAATGCTCCCCCTTCACATGTGCATCGATAATCGAAAGTGTTTTGCACATGTAGGTAAGAGTTAAAGTGCATGAGTCTTATATTAGATCACATTTTAATCACATTTTCTCCCCCTATCTCTAATATATAAAATCTTTTGATATTAGAGATACCAAATTTGATTAAAATATATTTTGAAAAAAGAGTCTTGAAATCTCCGGGAGAAAGATGTGTTAAGCTTTTGCATGAAGTTGAAATGCTCCCCCTCAAAAATTGATCCAATTGAATTGTCATTATGAGGATATGATCCACATTTCGCTTTTTGAGGATGGGAGTTTGTTGAACACACAATTTTTGAAAGATTTTGAATAATCATTGATAAATTCTTGAAAAAATTGTGTTCATAAACTTGAGTTCACAGACTTTGAATGTCTTGACGAATCCACTCAAGTGTAAGAAGATTTAACTTCTTTTGCTAAGGGTAAGAGCACGAAATCGTACACTCCCCCGTGAATATTGATCCGGGTTGCAGTCTGAAAGTGATTACAAGCCATTGTGTTGAGCTCAAAACATTGAATGTTTTGTGACAAGCTCAACCCGTGATAGATTGCTCTACCCGTTTGTTAGGATATGGTATCTTTAAAGATACACTTTCCTTTATTTGAGGTCCGAGTTACAGTCTGACATTTTAACTGTAAGTCGTTTACATGAGCTTAAAAACTTTGAATGTTTTTAATGAGAGCTCATGACCGAGAAAATTTATTTTCCCGTTGTTAAGGATAAGTTATCATTCGTGATCAACTTTCCTTTCTTGGAAGTACGAGTCACAATCTGAGGTAATTGTAAATCACTGAAATGACATGTTTTGAAAAATATTTACAACTTTCATTCGAGCTTTATGTACACACCCGTGTCGTTATTGAGCGACATTTCTAGGTACGTCCATATTATCGATACTGAAAGACATGTCGAGAAGAATATTTTTGGTATTTTGAAAGTTTTTCCATTTTTTATTTTGTTTTTCTATGGATATTTACATTTTATTATATTTTTGTGTTTTCTCAAGTTTTTCGAAAATAATCCAAAATAGACTTTTGTACAGCAGAAGAAGGTGATATAGAATGTACAGAAATGGAACCCTTTGAAGAAGGAGAAGTGGGTTCAGAATCCGCTGTTGTACCTGCAATCACAGAAGAGGAGTTTGCACAAATACTAGAATTAGGAGTAACAAATTCCTTTTCATCGTGTAGAACAGTAGCATTAGTGCTGGTGCAGGTGTCATCACTCTTCTCTATTGGAATCCACTTAAGACCAACTTCTGTGAAGATCCGACCCGTTGGTTTCCACTGAAGACTAGATTTAGGAGTAGCTTTCTCTTGCACAGCGGAAGACTTCTTTGGAGAAAAACTATGTCCTTTTTGAATCCACGTCTCAGATTTGGTGTGGTTGCTTTTCTTTACGACGGGTTTGTATCTCCTTGTTGTCTTATGGGATTCTGTATTCGATCTCCGTTCAAAGGAACGAGATTTGACCTCATAGAGGTATTGCAAAATGCAATGGTCATGATTTCCATTTTGAATGCCCTTTTTGCAAGTGGGACATACAGGGAATTTGGGATTCACGAAAGTACTTGTATTCCTTTGTTTTCCAAATCGTTCAGGCGTAGTGTTGGAAACACGACTATTCATGGATGGTCTCCAATTCCTAGATTGCTGAAGAGGGATCCTAGGTTTTGGGTGACTACCATTAGGAGTGTGTAGAACTCTAGCGGGATTTGGTGAACTAGGTTTTTCATACACTGGTTTGTCTTTCTGAATCTTCCCTTTTTGTTTCGCATCCTCTAGGTTGTGGGTATGAACGAGGTCATTTGAACCTACAGATTCCTTTGTGGACGCGAATGTCACACGTTTTGGAGGAGTCCTAGAAGTGCTAGGTGCATTCACATGGTTGGGTTTAGCAATGGTGTGCTTTCTAAATGGAGGAACATAGGGTGAAACGGATGGTTTTGGAACACTTGGTTGCACATCGGTCTTAGGGGGTAACCTAGATTTTACATGAGAAGAATTGGAGAAAGTAGTCGGTTTTCCTAAGATAGACGGCTTTGGATCCTTGTAGGCATTGGGTTGTCGAATAACAGGTTTCACAACTTTAGGTTCCACAACTTTCCCACCCATCTTAGCAATGAGTTTCTGCAACTCTGCTATAGCTCTTTCCCTGTCTTGTAAAAGAGCTTTCAACCCTTTAATTTCCAAATTCTGTTCATTCATTTCTCGAAATGTTTGCGAAAGTTTTTCTTGCAATTTATTATCATGTGGAAAACGACCAACGTCTTTTTGCAAAGCAAGTTCAAGTGAATGACAATGTTTTTGAAGGAAATCAGTTTTGTGTTGAAGTAACTCAAAAGCCTTTTTGTCAACATTTTCTTTCCGTTTCGAAAGCTCAATTTCAAGACGTTCACATTCTTTGCTCTTATCAAGATATTGGCATGCAACTTCAGAATATTCATCAATATCAGCACAAGATGTAAAATAAGCACACAGAACATCTTTAGAAACGCATTCTTGCAAGAGTAAATCATATTCATCTGAGAAATCAGACTTCTCCATTTGAAGATCATCAATGCGTTTCTCAAGAGATTCAACATATTTTAAGTCATCAAACATTTCAGTCCGAATGAACTCCTCAAGTTGAAGGAAAGTTTCTTTAATCAATGCCGTGTTTGGAATTAAGAGTTCTTTCACAAGCAAGGTAATATCTTGAGGAATCGGACGTGTCCACTCAGCATTTTCACGTTTTGCCCAGTCTCTTTCAACAATAGATTTAACATTATCTATGTGGTGTTTAAGAATACCTAATGTTTTCCTACTCTTGCTTTTAGATTCATCTAGAGGAAGGTAGTTTATGTATTTGTAAACATTAGATTTCTTAGGGGCAAATGCTTTCTTCCATTGAATTCTCTTTTGTTTGCATTCTAGAAACACTTCCTCACGAGTTTTCTGAGTTTGTTTGTTGAAAAGACCATAAAGACTATTCTCATAAGCATAATTATATGGTTTCACAAACTCCTTATTGACAAGTGGTTGACTATCATCATCCCAAAGGGCAGTCTCTTCAATATTGGCACTAGCAGGCATGCAATCAAGATCTGTCCTTTCAGTCTCATCAAGATAAAGACACGGGTTCGCAGCTTGAGCTTTGGCAAGGTACTCAGGACTTGCAAAGCTAGCTTGACCCTTAAACATGGACGGAGGTGCTAGCATTCTGACGGATTGAATAGAATCATGCGTTTTATAAACAACTTTCTTCAAAAATTCGACTTGTTCTTCTAATTTTGTTACTTTTTCAGTTTCTTTATCGTATCTACTTTTGAAGTCTTGTTTTAACGCATCTACCTCTTGTTTCTTATCCTCTAGAATTTTAGCAGAATCAGTAGTGGTCATAGAGAGCTTTTGTTCAAGTTCATTAACTTTGGTATTGGCAAGGTACGTTTTTTGACGTTCATCCATTAAGAAAACATTATATTGACGCTTCTCTTTAGCTAATAACTCAAGAGTGGTATTATATTTGTTTTCAAAATCGTCCTTTTGACTTTTTAACGCACTTCCCTTGTACCCCTCAAGCTCTTTGGTCTTTTGAAGAAGCTCAGCCCTATTACTTTCAAGGGTCTCATTAGATTTAATTAGAGCGGCTTTGCATTCTTCAAAGTTTTGAGTGAGCGCTGTGTTTGCCTTCTTTAATTGCTTTTGACTCTTTCTAGTTTCATTGACATCTTTTTGTAAACTAGCAATTAAATTAGCAAGCGCGACACGCTCCTCATCATCATACTCATTTGCATGTTGATCATC
This sequence comes from Glebionis coronaria, assembly GCA_025667525.1. Taxonomy (NCBI): domain Eukaryota; kingdom Viridiplantae; phylum Streptophyta; class Magnoliopsida; order Asterales; family Asteraceae; genus Glebionis; species Glebionis coronaria. Next base: position 556,047,427 of record CM046879.1, read on the forward strand.
CTCAAACTCATTATTGCACATGTCTGATGAATTTGGTGTGGTATTGCTATCAACCTTTTCCGTCATACATGTGTCAATAAGGTTTGTTGTTTGATCACTATGCTCATGCGTATCGGCATTGGCAAACACATTAAATTCAGCATTGTGTACCTCTTCCAATGGCTCAGAATCATAAACAGGACCATTATCATAGGAAGGTGTATTGCTGATGACATTCTCAGAGTCGATGTGTTGTTTGCCAAAGCTGCTGTTGTCTTTCCTAGAGTTGTTGTCATCATTCCCTGAACTATGCGTTGGAGTCTCATATCTGCAGCTTGTATTCTCAACATCTGATGCGATACCACAACTGGTATGAAGTCTGTCATCAACCGTTTGTTGCGTCTGTATTGTGTGATTCACATAGGTTACAATGAAGTCGATGTCGCGGGTTATCCGATCTTTGTATGATAAAGCATCCATTCCATGATATCGCTTGAAGCACTCGTTGGTAAGCGAAGACTTGATGAAGTCAGAAGAAAACATCGTTTCAAGTGATGTCTTGAGATCAGTGAAAGTGATCTTGCATTCACTAGCAATGATTCTTTCGTTGACAAGTTGTGTTTGAAGTTTATCCATGGCATGAGTGAATGTTTTGCTGAATGTGCCAGTGGATTCACGTAGGTCGAACAAGACTTTTGAAAGATTCTGAAAAGAATCTTGAAGTACTCTAAAACCGTCCATGGCGTTTTTTCTCAAAAAACATATATGTTGTTGTAGTCGTTCCATTTCGATGTCTTTCACGTCTGAACTTTCAGTAACCGCATTACTCGTTGGCATGATGATCGTCTCTCTCTGTGGATGAAGTGACTTTGGATCTTAAGTAGATATGCTGTGATTGAGTTGTTGTTGAAATTTCGAAAATTTGAAATTTTTCCTCAGTCCGACAATAAATTCCTCAGTCCGACTAAAACGGTAAACCGAAAAATTTTGAATAACCAAATTTTGAAAATGAGTTAGAAATAGCCAATAACTAGTAGGGAAAAAATTTGAAAAATGAAAATTTTAACGAAAAATAAAACCTAAAAATGGCCTAAAAATTCGAATTTTGGTCCGAAAATTTGAATTTTTGGTCGAAAAATTTTTCGCATCGCCAAAATTTGAAATCGAAGCATAAATGGCCTAAAAATGGTCTAGGAAAAAATAAATTTTAAAATGGTTTTCCCGCCAAAAAACTCTTTTTTTTTTTTTTTTTTTTTTTTTTTTTTTTTTTTAATCTTCGTGTAAACGATATTACGAAACTAGTCTAGATGGTGGCTAAGTCGAAAAAATACTCGAACAAAATTTAGCTAAACAAGTCATCAGAATGTCCATCGGAATGTGCCATCGGAATGTCCATCGGAATGTGCCATCGGAATGTCCATCGGAATGTTCATCGCAATGTGGCTTAGATCGCAATGTACTGTCGTAATCCCAGATCGCAATGTTCAGATCGGAATATGTTCAGATCGGAATGTTCAGATCGGAATGTTCAGATCGGAATGTGTCTAAAACAAATTTGGCAGAGTAACGACTCAAAAGTCCCTTGAAACCGTCGGAATCCCAGATCGCAATGTACGATCGGAATGTCCAGAACGGAATAGGGTATCGAAATCCTTAGATCGCAAAGTAGAACTTAGTGGTTATTGCGATCTGACCTCAAAAAACTTGTACTTTCCGAAATTTAAGCTGTCGCAATGATAGTACTTTTTCCAACTTTTTAGGCAACAATTTTAGCAACTTTTAGGCAACAAATTCGTGATTTTTACCAAACCAAAACAACCAAATCTCTATAACAAGTATATAGAAGATTTGTAGCAAGATGAAGAACACGAAAAACACAAAAAGAATTTGAATTCGTGATGATTTATAGATTAAATCAAACGAATCAAATATAATAACAACAATCAATCACAAATCTACCCCGTGGCGATTGATACCAATTGTTGTCCCTAATATGTGATGATTATAATACGAATTAAAGAAGAAAGAAAGGAAGAAATGAGATGAATTGTAGAGAGAGAAAGTAGTGAGAGAAAGTAGAGAGAGAGAGATGATTAACTTGGTGAGATTAGATTAGAGAAAAGAATTTGACCATCCACCCTCCTAACATGCTAGGAGGGTAGTATATATAGTCCACCCACATGCGGGCTTTAATGGACTATATATTGGGCCGGGCTTGTCTTTTGGACTTTAATTAGTTTAAATCCAAGCCCGTGAACCACGACTAAATAACTACTTATTACAACGTTCTAATAAATATTACAATAGAAACCTATGACCGAACATTCTTGTTTGACTCAATATTTTGAGGCTAACAGTTATTTAGTCTGAAAATAAAGTGCACGATTTAATAAATAGTTAGCTAAAGGACCAAATCTTTTAAAACTGCTTCTCGGGATATCAGAAAGTTCATATCTTGGCATAACTTGGTTCGCGATTTGAGACCTTTCTCGGGCCGATATTTGGCAGCGACTTCATACTTCGAATCTTCGAGAGACGTTCTTGAAATTATGGTCTTCTCTTCATAATAGGAATTTCTTCACTTGAAGTTTTGAGAGATTCTTCATCTTTGGACCACGACTTCTTCATTTTTCTCCAATCTTTATTTTGGACTTTGATATACAACGATCCGCCTCCTTTTAGGACTTGGATCTATTTATCCTCATACCTTATTAGGGTCTTTTCGGATAGACTTCTCCATGACTTTTGGGGAGTTCTTGCTTTTCGTCGTGTGTCTCGATCCTTCATATTGATTTTCGATAAATGATTCTTCACATCACTTTTGGGTCTTTAGCAACAAAATGTAGCCCTCATGCCTTGTTAGGGCCTTTTCGGACTCGCCAATCTTCGCGCCCCGCTTCATAAGTTATGCCTTGGCTATGAACTCTCGTCATTACCGAGCAACTTTTAAACGATCTGGGGCTAGAAACTAAGTAACCTTTTAAATCGTACAACCTTATTTATTAGCAGATTAATTATTAACAAGCGAAGGGAGAATAGGCTCATAATTAACTCACATAAATTCACGAAAGAATACCGAACTTATAATTGACTCTATCATATCTCGTTCTCCACAATTTAAAATCTCAAGGAATGAGACTCGTGGATGCTTAGCCTATTAAATCAAAGTTTTGGGTTTTCGAGTCGCCTATAGGATCTTGCAACTTCTTAGACTTCTTCAAGTTTAGAAATCGCATTTTAAAGTTCCCTTGATAAACAACTCTCTAGGATCAATTATAGGAACTTGCGAAAAGTTCTTGTTCTTAACCCGTGAGAGTTAAGACTTTCGCGTTTTATAGCTCCCTATATAAAAGCCTAGCAAAACTTGACTTAAACACGTTAAGGATACTAGCTAGAGTTAACTCGGGTTGAGTCAAAATGTTCATGACTAAGAAAAATCTAAAACCACTTTATTGAAAATTTATTCTAGCAAAGGAAACATAACAAAGGCAAATATAACTATACAACTTGGAGAAAATAGATTAAAAATTTTGAAAAATGTCGAAAAATCAAATTTTCTGGTTAAAATGAGGGCAAATTCATGGAAAAGACCATTTACTTCGATAGAAGTCCCCCCTACACTTGAGATAAACATTGTCCTCAATGTTTAAGCATGTGGGAGTAAGCTCCCCTACACTTATGACATTGTGCACTTTGTTTAAATCTTGCGAAGGAAAGGACAACTAAAGTGAATTCAATGTGAACATATAGAATATGAAATATTGAATCACAAAAGTTTAGGATAGACCCGGGAGAATGGAAAACACGGTATCACGGTTCGTCAAAAGTCATCAAGATGCTCTCTGAAGCTTTTAATCCCTGCACAGCACAAGAAACAAGACAACAAACATATGCGGGGCTCCCCCTACACTTATTATGAAAGCAGTAAAGGATAGAACACGGGTTGCCTCCCGAGAAGCGCTTGTTTTTGTTCACTGAGTCATGAGCCTGACTCGACCCAATTTTAGTTCATGGGGAACGTGGTGAGGGATGGAATCATCTCCTGAGAGATGTCCTCACCAAAGTACAGCTTCAAACGCTGGCCATTCACCTTGAAATTGGGCCCATTCGGCTGAGAAAGCTCAATGGTCCCATACGGAAAGACTTTGGCGACGGTGAATGGACCAGACCAGCGGCTCTTCAACTTGCCAGAGAAGATCTTCAACCGAGAGTTAAAGAGTAAGACGTGATCACCAACGTGGAACTCTCGGTTCTTGATTTTAGCATCGTGGATAATCTTCGTCTTCTCCTTGTAGATCAGCGAGTTCTCATAAGCTTCATTCCTTAGTTCGTTTAGCTCGTTGAGTTGAACCTTGCGATGATCACCGGCTTTGATGATGTCGAAGTTAGCCCACTTCAAGGCCCAGTGCGCCTTATGCTCCAGCTCGATGGGTAGGTGGCAGGCTTTCCCGTACACAAGACGATAAGGTGTACAACCGATCGGGGTCTTGTAAGCCGTACGGAAAGCCCACAGAGCATCATCTAACTTATCGGCCCACGCGGCACGATGCTCTCCCACAGTACGCTCCAAAATTCTCTTCAAGCCACGATTGGAAATTTCGGCTTGCCCATTGGTTTGGGGATGATAGGCGGTGGAAAGACGGTGATTGACACCATACTTTGCCATGACTCGTGCAAATTGATCGTTGCAAAAATGAGTCCCGCGGTCACTGATGATAGCACGAGGAACGCCAAATCGAGCGAAAAGCTGCTTCAAAAAGTTCACAACCACCCTCGCATCATTCGTAGGAAGAGCCTTAGCTTCAACCCATTTAGAGACGTAGTCGACGGCGACGAGGATGTACTTGTTCCCTTTGGATGATGGAAATGGCCCCATAAAGTCGATGCCCCATACATCAAAGATTTCACATTCATGTATGAAATTTTGAGGCATCTCGTCCTTATGTGTGATCTTGCCTTGACGTTGGCAAGCATCACAATGCTTAACCATTTCGTGAGCGTCACGATAAATGGTGGGCCAGTAGAATCCAGAATCAAACACTATCTTAGCGGTGTAGTTGGGACCAAAGTGACCACCGGTGGGTCCTTTGTGGCAAGCTTGGAGGATGTCAAAAGCTGCCGGTCCGTCAACACATCGACGAATAATCAGATCAGCACACTGTTTGAATAGATAAGGGTCATCCCAAAAGTAAGTCTTAACATCATTCAAGAACTTCTTCTTTTGTTGGGATGTTAACCCTTGGATGAGAATACCACCCGCTAAGTAGTTTGCAATGTCTGCAAACCACGGGGTGCCATCAAGGTTGAGATTTATAGACATTAGAGTCTCCAGGGGGAAAGAATCATTGATCTCTTTGTTCGGATGATCCCCTTGATATGGATCCTCAAGTCGACTCAGATGATCCGCGGCCAGGTTTTCGGCACCCTTTTTGTCACGAATTTCAATGTTGAATTCTTGAAGGAGTAAAACCCAGCGAAGAAGTCTTGGCTTAGAATCGTTCTTAGTCATCAAGTACTTCAACGCGGAATGGTCCGTGTATACGATGGTGGTGGATAAAACAAGATAGGGGCGAAATTTCTCAAAAGCATAGACAACAGCTAAAAGCTCTTTTTCGGTTGTCGTATAATGCAATTGAGCCCCCGTCATTGTTTTGCTAGCGTAGTGGATTGGTTGGAAGTGTTTATTCACTCTTTGGCCCAAAACCGCACCAATAGCAAAGTCGCTAGCATCGCACATCAATTCAAAAGGCAGCTCCCAATTAGGGGTAACCAAGACCGGTGCCTTAGTTAGCTTATCCTTAAGAAGATTGAAGGCTTCGAGACACTCTTTAGAAAAGATAAAAGGAGTATCTTTTTCCAAGAGGTGGGTCATCGGGCGAGCGATTTTAGAGAAATCCTGAATGAATCTACGATAGAAGCCCGCATGACCCAAAAAACTTCTCACACCCTTCACGGTTGAAGGTGGAGGTAATTTGGCTATGACATCAACTTTAGCACGGTCGACTTCAAGACCGGCTTTAGAGATTTTGTGTCCTAGCACAATGCCTTCTTTTACCATAAAATGGCATTTTTCCCAATTCAGAACAAGGCGAGTGTCTTCGCACCGCTTAAGCATACGTTCCAAATTGGTAATGCAAGCAGAGAAGGAATCCCCGAAGACCGAGAAATCATCCATGAAGACTTCCATGGTTTGCTCAACCATGTCATGGAAGATAGCCAACATGCACCTTTGGAAAGTCCCGGGGGCATTGCATAAGCCAAATGGCATTCTTTTATAAGCAAATGTGCCGTAAGGACAAGTGAATGTTGTCTTCTCTTGATCTTGGGGATCGATGGGTATTTGAAAATAACCCGAGAAACCATCAAGAAAGCAGTAATATTCATTACCAGCTAAACGTTCAAGCATTTGGTCCATAAAAGGTAGAGGGAAATGATCCTTTCTCGTAGCATCATTGAGTTTGCGGTAGTCTATACAAACTCTCCACCCAGTAACGAGACGGGTAGGAATTAACTCGTTGTTTGCATTGGGCACAACAGTGATTCCGCCCTTCTTAGGCACACAATGGACTGGACTAACCCACGGTGAATCCGAAATAGGGTAAATCATACCCGCATCAAGAAGTTTGATAACCTCTTTTTTGATGACTTCATGTATTTTAGGATTCACCCGTCGTTGACTTTGAATTGTGGGCTTAAAGTCGTCCTCCATGAGAATTTTATGTGTGCAGAAGTGAGGATCAATTCCACGGATGTCGGAGATTTTCCAAGCGATAGCTCGTTTATGCTTCTTCAACACAGCGACAAGTCGGGTTTTTTCGTCTTCTGTCAGATCCTTTGCGATGATGACCGGTAGCTTCTCGTCGTCTTCCAGAAAAACGTACTCAAGATGAGGAGGTAGGTCCTTAAGCTCGAGAGTAGGAGGATCCTCAATAGATGGTGAAACTAACGATGGATCATCATTAGTCACCTCTTTAGGAGCAGGAGGAGACAATGGGTCCTCATTAAGAAGTCTCTCAATAGTACGAATATCTTCATCCCAATTGGTGGACAAATTATCATACTTAATATCGAGAGGACCCAAGCTAGCTTCGAAATCATCCAAGTCACTTTCTCCAAAAGGAGTCAATGCTGGAGTAATTGAGGCAACGGTCTCAACATTGGGTAGAGAAGAAAGAGTACTTTTGCAAGCATCATGAAAATGTTCTTCACAAGCCTCATCGAGAACATCAATAGCATTAACACTCTCATACGAATAAGGTTGCTTAGAAATCTTACCCATGTTGAAGACAATTTTATCGTCACCAACTCTCATGATTATTTCGCCCGCGGCTACATCAATGAGAGTGCGACCGGTCCTCAGAAAGGGACGTCCAACGATTAATGGAACACGATGATCCATCTCGTAATCAACGACGACAAAATCCGCCGGGAAGGTGAATTTGTCGACGCCTGATGAGACTGCTTTTATACATGGTCTCATCGTCCAAATCGGCCTTAAATTGCATAAAATATCATAAAAAGACCAAATATATGCTCGTGTTTGTTACTTGTGTATTTTTAGGTACGGATATTGAGGAATTGGCAAAAGAACACAAGAATCATTCAAAAACGAACACGGGAAATGAAGTCGCACAATGAACCGGGCCCAAGTTTGGAAATTTGCAAAAAGACCCTTGAAGAATTGAAGATTGGCAAAAATGGCCCCTCATCTTTGAAGAACTTGTCACATTTGACCCTCAAATTATCAAATGAACAAGTACAATCCTTAATGTCTGAAGATTGTTCAAGATCAGTCCCTGGAATTTGAAGATAATACAAGTTAAGCCCTTGGAAAAGTTTTTGGAAACCTTTGTGCCAGTTTTGACAACTTAGCAAAAGTTGATAAGGCTAAATCAAGCGCTGTTGGGTATTTAATACAAAGTGAAGGAAAGTTAAAACCTTGGGGACCAAACTTGCCTAACCACCAAACCAAACCAACCAACCAGACGTTGCCACGTTAGCCCTACCCACCCACCAACCCATAACCATTAACCAAACCCACAACCCACCCATGTCACACCCGGTTTTATTTATTAAGTTGGTCAACACCCCAGTCAAACCCACTTAACCCATTTATTTCCCTCCCAAACACTTTTTCAAAACGTATTAACCCCAAATTAAGATTAAACCCATCCCTCTTAACCTCCTAGAACCCTAAAATTTCCAGATTAATTACACCCCAAACCAAAGGGGTTTAAGCCCAAACTGTCCAGATCTTTAATTCCACTTCTCCTCACCCAAACCCACTCAACAAAACACCTCCACGTGGCCTCTGGTCCCCTCCCCAAACCTCCCCTGCTCTTGTCACTTTCGCACAAAGCCCCAATCCGACAAGATAAACGATTCTAAGCAACTCCTTAGTCCCCAAGACTATTTTAACGTCCAAGATGAGAGATTGCAGCTGTCAAGTCACATGGAACCAGTTTTGACCAAGATTCGTCAAGAAGACCAAGGGCAAACTTGAGAATTCCAATTTTAGGGTTTCAGCATTTGAAATATTTTAATCTTAGCCGAGAATGTTCTATTAGATAGTATAAAATGATGAGCCTGTTCATCATTTTGTTTTGTTCCAGTTTTTGCACAACTTGTAATTCCTTTTTTATAAAATTGAAGTTTGGTATTTGTTAAAGTCAATTGTAATTCCTTTTAATGTTTATAAAAAGTTTGTGTGTTGTTGAATGCAAAAGCTGAGTTCCATTGTTAATTGTGAAAGATTTGTTTGAGTTTTGAAAATTCAAAAAGTTTTAAAAAGTGCTTTAATTTCAGAAAATTTAAAAGGATTGGGAAGTGAAAGTGGACTAGTCCCTTTGATTTTTCTGAGGTTGAGAGTTGTTAAAACGTGTAAGAAAGTTTAAGAAGTTTGGAAAGATTTTAGAAAGAAAGGAAAAGGAAACAGAAAGATATATTGGTTGTATACTTGTGTATTTTTCTTTGATTTTGATTCAAGCAGGTTGAGAAGGCTTGTTGATTTGTGTTCTGCACCAGCCCGAGCTGGTAGGGAGGAGGATTTAACATCCTATAGGGCTTTGGATGTAAAGCCCTAAGGTAAAAACCTTTTACCTTGTTGAAAAATTTCAGAAAAAGCTGTTTTGTATGATCCTGCATGATTTTGATGCTATAGTGTGTTAAAGCTGTTGGATTGTTGTTCTTATGTGTGATTATGCATGTTAGATGTTACTAGGGTTGGTTTGGATTAGTTTTTAAGTGATTTTGTTTGATAAAAAACGTTTTCAAGTAATTAAAGTAGTGTTTGGATATAGGGTTTAGCAGGGTGATAAATTTGATTTGAGCTTTTAAAGTGTGTTTAACCAGTTGGAAAAGGTTAAGATAGGTGTTTATTTAGTTATAAATTAGTTTGGATCAAGATTGAAGCTGATTTGAGTGTTTAAAAAGAAAAAGTAAGGTAGAAAATCTGCATAAGTCATATTTTGCTTAATTTTCTTGAATTTTGTTGCTTAAATCTTGAATTCTGTTAGGAGCTAGGGTTATACAGGATTGTAGGATTGTTGTGTGCTATTTGGTGAGTTGGTGTACCAAATTTGGTCAAGTGAAGTTCATTAGATTGCTAGTAACAAGCTTGTAAGCCCACTGACCTGCTATAAACATCACAGAAACTTGCATTGTCTTTGTATGCTATTGTTTTGTTGAATTCTTGGTGCTAAGTGTTTAATTGTTGTTGATTCTTGCTTATTGTGACTCCTTGTGCTCAGAAAGAGCACAAGGGTGCCTTGTGTTCCACAAAATCACCATCAACAGCTAAAGTCAAGTCCTCTTGGCTCAAAAAGTGCACAAGTGTGCACTTGTCACTTGTTCATCAGAAAACAACCAGACCTGGGCACTATATCATTTTGGCGCCGCTGCCGGGGAGGCGTGTTGTGTTTTGATTGAATCCATTGTTGTTTTCTATATTAGCCATAATATAATTGTATTAATAGCACTCTATTAATACGTATTATCGTTTTTTGGTTTTTGTGTGAATACTATTACTATATTGTATACGTAGAACAATAAATACACAAGTACTCCAAATACGTGAGCAATCACAACCTTGATTTGGGAGGTCATTACCCAATCATTGTATTCGAATCTCAAACCAAAGAAAAAGGCAAAAATAGATAAATACTTTCGTGAAGCTCGATCTTGATAATACAAACTATAAGGTGGGTATAAGGCGGTTGTATTTCACAACCTAAAGGAAAAAGGCTCTTAAGTGCTTCGCGCCGCCTCGTTTCCTCCGCTTGCTTGTGCGTATTTGATTTTGAGAGTGAATCGAGGGTTTTGCCACCCAAAGTATTATTACATATCATATATATTTTCTTGGTTTCCATTTGATTAAACCCTCTTGAACGATTTGGTGTTCCACCATCGTTCTAAAGTCATCGAAGGCGTTCACTCCACGTGATCGTTTTCATTCCTTGAGGCCTTTTTAATCAAGAGATTTGATTAAGTGAGGAGATTTGTGGACTTGTTGTCTACTTAATACATTCACCAATTTCCAAAAAAAAGGTTAATACAATCAAAAACCACAAAAAAATTGAAAAATCACAAAATACCAAAAAGAATCTTCTTTGCTCGCCTTCTCGTTGTACGTGACGTTTATGCAAACTCGCTCTAAAGCTAGACGTGCTCGTAAACGAAGAAACAAATCACTCACTCAATCTAGTGAGGAGTCTCCAAGTGAGGAACCTATTGTAGAACAAGAAGCTATCATGGCTAATCGTACTATGATGGAGTTGCTTCAAGCACCCACCGAGGGTTTTGGAGAGGCCATTGTGATTCCCGCCATCCTTGCGGAGAACTTTGAAATCAAAACGGGTTTAATGTCTATGTTGCAAGCAAACAAGTTTCGCGGTCATGAAAAAGACAACCCACATTATCACATTAGGCAATTTAATCGTCTCACCGCGACAAGCAAGTTTAAGGATGTACCACACGATGCCATTAAGATGATGTTGTTCCCTTACTCGTTAGATGGACCCGCCAAGATTTGGCTTGAGAAAGAACCGCCGAATTCGATTTTGACATGGGCCGATCTCGTGTCTAAATTTGTGAATCAATTTTTTCCACCATCTAAGACAACACATTTGAAAAACGAGATTTCACATTTCACACAAAGACCAAATGAAAGTTTTTCAATGGCTTGGGAAAGATTTAAAGAAATGCTACATGAATGTCCACACCATGATTTTTCCGAATTGCATCAAATTGACACTTTTTATAATGGGCTTAATGAACATGAACGAGATTATTTAAATGCCGCCGCGGGTGGTAATTTTTTGTGCAAAACGACCAATGAGGCTTTGAAAATCATAGAAAATAGGTCTAAGGTCTATAGCCCTCGTAACACACCGAGTGTTGCCAATTTGGGCTCGTCATCATCTCGTTCCATTAATGCCTTGCAAGATGAAGCAAATGAGGAGAATCGGTTTTTCGATAGGTTTTTGACTCTTATGTCTCATTGGAAAGCTCAAGAAGCTTCAAGCACCGCTTCGGTTAAAGCGGTTGCTAAGAGTTGTATTTCGTGTGGTGGAGCTCATGATTTTTCCGAGTGCATTACCGCGGATGGTAACACTTCGAATGCTTATGTAGCCACGGGAACTTATAACCAAATCGGTCAAGGTTCACGTTCAAATCAAGCTCCACAAAATCAAAATGCTAATAACTATCGAAACAACAATCAAGGTGGAAATTACCAAGGAAATCAAAGGAATTATAACAAGGGTAATTACCAAAGTGGAAATGGGCAAGTTTCTAATCAAAACCAAAACCGTGATTTTCAAACTCCTACTCAAGGTTTTCAAAATGCTCACACTAAAAATTTGCAAGGAGAATTTTTAGATTATGCTAAGGCTAATGATGCTAAGTTTGACAACATGCAACGTGAGATGATTAGCTTAAGGTCCGAATTGAAAAACGAGCTTAAAACCGAACTTGCTAATGAACTTAAAACTCATGCTAATAAAATGGAAGGAAATGTCACACGACTCCAACAAAATCAACAAAAAATGGAGCAAGGACAACATGAGATTAAGCAAGAATTGTTGAAAGCGGATGCTAGGCAATCTAAGTTTGAAGACCGAATGGCTAAAATGTTTGAAGCTATCATGTGTAAGCCCTCTTCTTCGGGTGGTCTTCCTAGTGATACCATCGTGAACCCGAAAGGAGAATTGAAGGTTATTACCACTCGTAGTGGTAAAACTTTCAAAGAACCCATTTCTCGTCCAAGTACTTCTATGGAGAAGCAAAAAGAGAAAGAACCCGAGGTCGTGGTTGAAAAGGAGCACATCTCAAGCCCACGAAGTACCGCTCAAACCACACCTACGGTTGAACCAATACCCATTATGGAACCCGAGATTCCAAGGCCGATGCCTATGCCTAATTTGCCCCAACCCACACCACCTTTACCCTACCCATCAAGACGAAACAAGGAAAAGGCACAAGAACGAAATAATTATCAATTTGAACTCTTTATGAAAATGTTTCGTGACTTGCATTTTAATATAAGTTTTGCCGACGCCTTAGTCATGATGCCTCGATTTGCCGCGAACTTCAAAAGTATGTTGAATAACAAAGAAAAATTGCAAAAATCGTCTAGTTGTTCATCGGTTTTTCTAAGCCGCATACCTCAAAAAGTCGGTGATCCTGGAAAGTTTTTAATCCCATGTGCTATCCAGGACATGGAAGAATGCTACGCCTTGGCCGATCTTGGTGCTAGTATTAATTTGATGCCTCTCGAGATTTTTAAATCGCTCAATCTTCCAAATCTCACTCCTTCAAGAATGTCAATCGAAATGGCCGATCATTCTACGATTCTAGCTTGTGGAGTAGCCGAGGACGTCTTTGTGAAAGTTGGGAAATTCTATTATCCCGTGGACTTCATTGTTGTTGATATTCCTATCGATCCTAAAGTTCCGTTAATTTTAGGTCGATCTTTTTTGGATACCTCGAGAGCACTTATCGATGTGCATGCAAGAAAAATCACTCTTCGTTTCAATGAGGAAGAACTCGTCATTAATGCAACCCAAAACTCCACTCTTTCTCATGTTTATTCGATCACATCTTTGTACAATGTCAATCCCATCAAAAGCATTTGTCAAAAGATTTCAAATAGAGTTTTAGGAGTTGATAAAAATGAAGTTTCGTCCCCTCCGCCGATGGAGGTTAAGAGTGTTAAGCCTATGATTCCAATCTCGAGTGAATCTTCGGATGATGAATACGTTGATCCCGATGGGGAGGTTTTCTTTGTTGACAAAAGATTTGAAAACTTGCCACCACCTAAACCAAAACGCTTTCAAAATGTGAGAATTTTTAGTGTGACTAACATTGTTTTAGATACACCAAATATTTTTGACATAATCAAATTGGGTTTTCACGAGGAGAGTGTTAAAGATGAAAAAGGAAAAGATTTTGAATCTAATTTAAAAGATTTTTCTACTATTCTAACTCCGTCATCACCGCGGTTATTGAGTACTACAAGCTCGTCTTCTCCTTTTGACGATGCTTTGTGTGGACCTAGTGTGGGGGAAGCCCCTTATGTTCCCTCCCCTTTCTCCACCGAGGACGAGATATTTGATCCTGGAATTGCTTATATAGGGAAATCTCGGTCTTCCACCGATGCAATAAATGGAAAATCTTTTCATTTGATTGGTGCGAGTCTACCTCGAGTAGCTCAATGTTTTGCCTTACCCATTGTCCCACCCTTCTATTTTTTCTCTCCTATTTTCTTCTATCCCATTGGGATTTGTGTTGAAGTTGTTTTGTCTCGTCTTTCATCCGAAAACGAGGACGCTATCTTTGACCCCGGTATACGTTATCGGATTTTTAAAGTACTCCACGTACTTTTGGGCCTTGTTTATCATGTAAGCCCCACCAAAAATTGACCATACCATGATTATCCCTAAATGATCACATTTATGGGGATTCGAGTCGAGCTTTTGACTCGGTTATCAAAAACAAGGTGCCTCGTGGGGGAGACCCATGCTTATCCATGTACATATTATTGCTTTCTAATGTAGTTAATGTGAGGGGATTTGTACCCTTCCAACCTTTGTTCCGTGGTTGTTTGTGCATTGTGTCTTTTAGATCATCATCTTCACGATTGGAGCCTCTCGTGTTCGTTTCATGGGAGCACTCGATCGTTTGCTTTGGAGGCCTTTCCCAATATCCACATATGATATATCCTTTTATGTTCTAACCTTAGGTTTTTAGCACACTTCATAAACGGCTATTACTTATTGGTTACACCCTTTCCATGCTAGATTAGGCATTCGACTACGTCTCTAGTATGGGGGTGTGTGCACCCCTAGACTCGAAACATTGAGGACAATGTTTAACTTTAGTATGGGGGGGTGAATAGATACTTGCCTTGCCAAACCTTCACGCTTTCCAAAGTTTATCGTTTTGTTTATCGTTTTGTTGCAAAATAAGGCTAAAAATGGCCAAATTTTAAAATTTTTTCTCATGTTTTATAAGTGTTTGAAGACACAAATGTAGATTTTCCGATGGCGAGAATAAGAGTAATTTTTGACTCGACCGTGCGTGTTGAGCACTTAGCTTTGATTCCTTAACTACACATTAGGCTAAGTCTCTTAAATGAGGACGAGAAATGATAGAGTTAATTATAAGTTACTATGCTAAACGTAGAGTACTCGTATTCTTTCAAAAACTCATGTGTTCTCGTTGTTTGCTTATTCTCCCTTCGCATGTAAATATTTTTTGCTTAATAAATATTGACTTAGCGGTTTAGTTAGGATTGTTGGGTTTCTAGTCTTTTCTAGTAGCTTCCGTGTAATTAAATTGGGAAGACATTAAGGTATCGCCAGCGTCACGGTTTTGAAGTATTGGCACCCTAATAATCGAAAGCTTCACCCAATAATAAGATTTCAAGTGCTCACCTAAATCTAGCAAACAATTTGAAGCCCCACAAGGCCTAAAATCTATGCAAAATTGAAAGTGAATCAAGCCTTAATCTTCGAAGCTTTAAAGATCCAAAATTCGCTTTAGCGTGAGGATATACGTCTTTGGCTAATAAAACCACCGATGATGGCGGATAATAAAAGGCAAGTCAAGACCGAAGTCATAATAAAAGCTTCATGGCGAAGTTGAATAAAAGATGGAGGTAAACCAAAGATAATAAGGTCCTTCCGTTAGGGGGCGTATAAAAGTCTTGGTAATAAGTCTCATGTTCAAAACCGTTATAAAACCGTGTTTATCGATTCTTCTAGTCAACTTAATTTTTTAACATCGTTGTCTATTAGGAGGGGTTATTGATTTGATGGTCTTAGTTACACCGTTAGGACTCTATTTTTAGACCTAAATCTCTATTATCGCATAAGTCAACAATGTATCCTCGTGATCATTAAGACAAAATAATGGGAGAATAAGTACGTGATTAGGGCATATGAGTAGTGTTAGCATTACTAACTTATAATGACAATGATCTCGTTGCACGCTTAGCATGGAATTAAGGTGAAAATCGAGGACGACGAAATTATTTCTAACGAAGCATTCACGTGTTCTTATTCTATGAACCTAAACGTCCCATTTTGCGATGAAAATCATACATTATGTCTAAAACACAAGTAGTAGTAATTGTAGTGTGTAGCTAGTTATCATTTCAATAAAAGTAAATAAAATTAAATTTTGGAGATGCTTTGATACTTTATTCTTAGCATTGCGTGAGGGCACGGCAATGGTTTAGTATGGGGGAGTGATGAGACTGCTTTTATACATGGTCTCATCGTCCAAATCGGCCTTAAATTGCATAAAATATCATAAAAAGACCAAATATATGCTCGTGTTTGTTACTTGTGTATTTTTAGGTACGGATATTGAGGAATTGGCAAAAGAACACAAGAATCATTCAAAAACGAACACGGGAAATGAAGTCGCACAATGAACCGGGCCCAAGTTTGGAAATTTGCAAAAAGACCCTTGAAGAATTGAAGATTGGCAAAAATGGCCCCTCATCTTTGAAGAACTTGTCACATTTGACCCTCAAATTATCAAATGAACAAGTACAATCCTTAATGTCTGAAGATTGTTCAAGATCAGTCCCTGGAATTTGAAGATAATACAAGTTAAGCCCTTGGAAAAGTTTTTGGAAACCTTTGTGCCAGTTTTGACAACTTAGCAAAAGTTGATAAGGCTAAATCAAGCGCTGTTGGGTATTTAATACAAAGTGAAGGAAAGTTAAAACCTTGGGGACCAAACTTGCCTAACCACCAAACCAAACCAACCAACCAGACGTTGCCACGTTAGCCCTACCCACCCACCAACCCATAACCATTAACCAAACCCACAACCCACCCATGTCACACCCGGTTTTATTTATTAAGTTGGTCAACACCCCAGTGAAACCCACTTAACCCATTTATTTCCCTCCCAAACACTTTTTCAAAACGTATTAACCCCAAATTAAGATTAAACCCATCCCTCTTAACCTCCTAGAACCCTAAAATTTCCAGATTAATTACACCCCAAACCAAAGGGGTTTAAGCCCAAACTGTCCAGATCTTTAATTCCACTTCTCCTCACCCAAACCCACTCAACAAAACACCTCCACGTGGCCTCTGGTCCCCTCCCCAAACCTCCCCTGCTCTTGTCACTTTCGCACAAAGCCCCAATCCGACAAGATAAACGATTCTAAGCAACTCCTTAGTCCCCAAGACTATTTTAACGTCCAAGATGAGAGATTGCAGCTGTCAAGTCACATGGAACCAGTTTTGACCAAGATTCGTCAAGAAGACCAAGGGCAAACTTGAGAATTCCAATTTTAGGGTTTCAGCATTTGAAATATTTTAATCTTAGCCTAGAATGTTCTATTAGATAGTATAAAATGATGAGCCTGTTCATCATTTTGTTTTGTTCCAGTTTTTGCACAACTTGTAATTCCTTTTTTATAAAATTGAAGTTTGGTATTTGTTAAAGTCAATTGTAATTCCTTTTAATGTTTATAAAAAGTTTGTGTGTTGTTGAATGCAAAAGCTGAGTTCCATTGTTAATTGTGAAAGATTTGTTTGAGTTTTGAAAATTCAAAAAGTTTTAAAAAGTGCTTTAATTTCAGAAAATTTAAAAGGATTGGGAAGTGAAAGTGGACTAGTCCCTTTGATTTTTCTGAGGTTGAGAGTTGTTAAAACGTGTAAGAAAGTTTTAAGAAGTTTGGAAAGATTTTAGAAAGAAAGGAAAAGGAAACAGAAAGATATATTGGTTGTATACTTGTGTATTTTTCTTTGATTTTGATTCAAGCAGGTTGAGAAGGCTTGTTGATTTGTGTTCTGCACCAGCCCGAGCTGGTAGGGAGGAGGATTTAACATCCTCTAGGGCTTTGGATGTAAAGCCCTAAGGTAAAAACCTTTTACCTTGTTGAAAAATTTCAGAAAAAGCTGTTTTGTATGATCCTGCATGATTTTGATGCTATAGTGTGTTAAAGCTGTTGGATTGTTGTTCTTATGTGTGATTATGCATGTTAGATGTTACTAGGGTTGGTTTGGATTAGTTTTTAAGTGATTTTGTTTGATAAAAAATGTTTTCAAGTAATTAAAGTAGTGTTTGGATATAGGGTTTAGCAGGGTGATAAATTTGATTTGAGCTTTTAAAGTGTGTTTAACCAGTTGGAAAAGGTTAAGATAGGTGTTTATTTAGTTATAAATTAGTTTGGATCAAGATTGAAGCTGATTTGAGTGTTTAAAAAGAAAAAGTAAGGTAGAAAATCTGCATAAGTCATATTTTGCTTAATTTTCTTGAATTTTGTTGCTTAAATCTTGAATTCTGTTAGGAGCTAGGGTTATACAGGATTGTAGGATTGTTGTGTGTTATTTGGTGAGTTGGTGTACCAAATTTGGTCAAGTGAAGTTCATTAGATTGCTAGTAACAAGCTTGTAAGCCCACTGACCTGCTATAAACATCACAGAAACTTGCATTGTCTTTGTATGCTATTGTTTTGTTGAATTCTTGGTGCTAAGTGTTTAATTGTTGTTGATTCTTGCTTATTGTGACTCCTTGTGCTCAGAAAGAGCACAAGGGTGCCTTGTGTTCCACAAAATCACCATCAACAGCTAAAGTCAAGTCCTCTTGGCTCAAAAAGTGCACAAGTGTGCACTTGTCACTTGTTCATCAGAAAACAACCAGACCTGGGCACTTTTGTGTTCATAATTTGCTCAATCTTGGTTAAATATTGATTTGGATTTATGTTTGTAAGCTCTTAAGTGGTATTGATCAAGTTTTTAAAAGCTAAAAAGAAAAAAA
The DNA here is from genome assembly GCA_025667525.1 of Glebionis coronaria. NCBI lineage: Eukaryota > Viridiplantae > Streptophyta > Magnoliopsida > Asterales > Asteraceae > Glebionis > Glebionis coronaria. The sequence goes on from CM046879.1 coordinate 556,065,691, forward strand.
AAAATTCCAAAAAGGACGTGGCCAGGACTCGAACCTGCGCCACTCCTCTCACACACATACACTCTAACCATTGCGCCCTGGGGACTTTGACTGACAAGTTTGATTTTGAATTGTATTTAAGGGTGTTTTGGTTTGGGCTTATATAAATAAGTCGTGGCTTATTTATTCATTTTCAGCTTATTTATTAAGCTTTTTGGGCTTTTCTCATTTTTCCTAGGACATTTATAGATATTAGGATTTTTCTGTTTAAAAAATTTATTTTTCCTTTTATTAAATTAATTTTTAGGATTATTTTTAGTTTTAAAATTAGAAAGTCATTTAAAAATATTAAACAGTAGTAAAAAAATACAAAAAAATAGTTTTTAGGTTTTTATTTGTATTTTTGAGGTTTACATATAAAAAAGTTTTCAAAAACTTTAATTTTTGATTTTATTTAATTTTAGGGTTTTTTGGCAACTTTAAAAATTAATTTAAAATTACTTAAGAGGTTTTAGATACTTTAATTTACATTTTCTTCTTAGTTAGAATATTTAGGATTTTTGAGAATTTTTTAGAATTTATTTGAGGACTTTTAATTTTTTAGAATATTTTAATATTATTTTATTCATTAAAATAAAAAGTTTAATTTTTATTTCTTTTTCATTTTTCCTAGATTCTAGACATTAAAATAGGACCCTTGTCACTTTCCAAATAATTTTTAGGCTTTTCAATTAATTTTTAGAATTAATTTAAGATTTAATAGATTTTAATAGTTTTTAGGAGTTTAAAAATAGTTTAATTTGGTTTTAAAATTTTTAAAAATAGTTTTTAGTTTAATTAAGTCATTTTTGAGGTTTAGAAACTATTAAATCTTGTTTAGGGCTTTTTAGTATTTAAAAGTGATTTTTAGGGCTTTAATTAGCATTAAAAAGTCATTATTAAATTAATTAAAAGGTTTTGGCAAGTTTTGATTTTTTGTAAACTCTTAGAATATTATTTGGGAGTTTTTAGTAACTTTTAGAAATTTTTAGGTTAAAATTTTAAATTTTGTGCTTTTTCACGTTCTACGTCGTAACTTTCTAATAGTGTTTTCGCCTTATTTTTCTAATTTTTTCGTCTTCGTCATTTTCTCTTCTTTTCTTCTCATTAATAATCAAAAACATAATCAATCAATTCAATTCACAACGCACTAGCCTCCTCGAGAGAACGATTCCCATCAAGGGTCATAACTTGTGGTTTTCCTAAACCGCTCGTTAATACTTACCGCTTTTTGTGTTACTTTGTTTTTCCTAAAATAAAGTATATACAAAACCACTATATCAACGCCAAAAAAGACATCTTCGGCTATCCCCACTGGATAAGCAACTGTACGGTTGGCTAATTCCAAAGTCATTTTAGTGGGGACTAGCTCGGGGAGAGATAATTGCTTCCAAACACTTAAAGGCATTAAGTTTATACTGGCACCTAGATCGGCTAGGGCCATGCAATTCTCTACTCCCGGGAAGTTGCAAGGAATCAAGAAGCGACCCGGATCACCAAGTTTGGTGGGCAATTGCCTTAAGAGCACTGCGGAGCAATTCTCATTAAGGTGGGTCTGAGCAATGTCAAGGAGTTTTTCTTTATCACTTAGAAGATCTTTAAACATCTTAGCGTATTTGGGCATGTGAGCGAGAGCCTCGGCAAAGGAGATGTTAAAATTCAGTTGTTTAAACATTTTTAGGAAGTTTGAAACCTGAATATCATCCTTGCTCTTTTGCTTCTCTTTCCTCAACCTTGAGGGATAAGGTATATTGGATGAAGAAGAAGGCTTTAAGGGAATAGGATCACTCACAACCACGGGTGGTGGGGAAATGGGGATAGAAGGTGAAGGAGGTGGGGAAAGTTGCTCTTTTTCCTTGTTCACAATCACCGGTGGAGGTGTAGGAAGCTCGGGTTCCATATAACCTTTTCCACTACGAGTGGTGATTGCTTTCATCTCCCCTCTTGGATTCGCAACGGTATTACTCGGAAGAGTACCCGAAGAAGAGGGTTGATTACTTTGGATGAGCGAACCAATCATATCACGAAGGTGAAGAGCTTGATTATTAAAAGAGTTTTGCATGTTGGCATTAATATCATTGCTGTGTTTGGCCATGTCATTCCTTAGCTCTACTCGAATATCGCTCCCTTGTTTCACCATGTCATTCTTCAAGTTGACAAATTGACTCTGAAGATTCGTCACCAACTCACGATTAGTCTTCATGAACGTCTCGACGTCTGGACTTACTGCCATCGGTTGATTGAGAGGTGGAGCTTGGTAAGCTTGAGAATTTCCTTGAGTTGGGTATGGGTTTCTTTGGGATTGATACTGATTGTTAGCATGAGGTTGGGATTGATTGTTTCGGTTAAAGCTTTGTTGTTGGTTTTGGTTTGCAGGAGGGAAACCAGGAGGAGCAAGATAATTGTTGGAACGATAACTTAGCAAGCCACGGTCTCCTTGAGGGCGAGCTTGATAGCCTCCCGTGGGATAAGTGCCGTAAGCTGCGTTAACGTTTTCAGAATAATTGCCTTGGGTAGAAGGACAATCATTATAAGAGTGAGGGCCACCACATGTGTCACAAGAAATAGCAACGGCTTTAGCTTGTTGAAAGTGGTTTGTGGCCATGGCCATGAAATTCTTGTTCATTTCAGCGAGTTGTCGAGAAATTTCAGACATTTCAGGACTGGAGGTAGTAGAAGAAACATTGACTCTCGAGTTAGATCTTGAGGATGCGGATGAATCCCAATTCTTGTGGTGAGTAGTCATGTTTTCAATCAACTCTCGACACTCCTCCGGTCTTCTTTTCATAAAAGTACCACCGGCGGCGGCATTGATCGTGTCACGATCACGAAAGGTGAGACCATTGTAGAAGGTGTCAATGAGAGTGACGGGGAGCATATTGTGATTAGGACAGCGGTCGATCAAATCATTGTAGCGTTCCCAAGCATCGAAAAGCGATTCATCATTCTCTTGCATAAATCCACTAATTTTGTTACGAAGGCTAGTGACCATGGATGGGGGAAAGTAGCGCGATAAAAAGCGTTGAGTCATGTCGTTCCACGTATGAATAGAATTCTTAGGAAGACGGTCAAACCATTTTTCGGCGTGGTGAGAAAGCGAGTGTGGAAAAAGTTGGAGGCGAAGGTCATCCATAGAAACACCGGGGCACTTCATGCTTTGGGTAATGGTAATGAATTTGTCGAGGTGTTTGTTGGCATCATCATCCGGAATTCCACGAAATGGGTTCGTTTGCACTTGTTGTATCATGTGATGCTTCAACGAAAACTCCTGAGCCGTGACGTGCATTGGCGCAATCGGGCCTCCGCGTCCGTTCATGGTGGGTTGGCACAATTCCTCCATGGTTCGTAAATCAGGTAGAAGGACATTGTTGTTGTTGTTGTTCAAATTATTTTGAGGTGGGTGATTATTGTTGTTATTAACACCAGCCATATCTAAATCTTCAAGATTCTCGGGCTCAGAATAGTTCGTAGATCTAGTACGCATGCACCTGCAGAAGAAAAATATACACAAAGAGAATATCTAAATAATATTTTTGGTTTTTATAGGTTTTTTAATGTTTTTGTATTTTTGAAGATTTTTATATTTTTTTTATGGATTTTTGGAAATTTTTATAGCAATGAAAATAACGTTCAAAGAACGGATCCCAAATTTCAATGCGTCTCTCACTAAATACCGTTTATCTTAACGAAAAGAGCCGGCAGCGGCGCCATTTAATACTTGAGATTTTACCCCGAAATATCAAAGTTCGTTAGTTCCGATCTTTTCGAATTGAAAACCGGTCTTAAGTGCGACTCAATTGTCTTTTGGTGAATCAAGAGAATGGTTTGGATTGTTTTAAACTATTAGCAAGTAATTAAAGTGTCGTTTAGTAAAATGGAAGTTAAAAGACTAATTTGAATGACGAGTAAAAATAAATGCATACAAACTTAAAGGTAAAATGGAAAAGTACTAACTCACTAAATAAAACTAACACTTGGAAAATTTTCTGAAAATAAAGTACTATAAGAAAGTAACGTCGAAAGAAACCAAAACAAGCCAAAAGAAGGCCAATCGGAATGTATTCCGACCGGCTGATCGGAATACGGGTAAATGCTACTATCGGAATAATCAAAAATAGGACCAATCGGAATGGCCTCTAAGACTCCCAATCGGAATACCTGATTAAGCACAATCGGAATACGGGACAATTCCCAATCGGAATACGTAAACTTATACCTATCGGAATAATCAACAAGAACGTAGATCGGAATGTTTGGGGTGCCAGTCGGAAAACAAAGCCCTTTTCCGATTGGATTCCAATCGGAAAGGGTGAGATGCTGCTGGTCGGAATAAGGGGCCGATCGGAAAGGCACCAATCGGAAAGGGATTTTGTACCCTTTCCGAAATTTAAGGAAATCAGTTAGGGAGAGCACCCAGTCGGAATACCCAATCGGAAAGGGGCTTTACCACCCTTTCCGAAAATTGTGGGATTTTGGGAAAGCTAGGAAATAAGCTAAGTTCAATAAGCTAATATCCAAAACTTTATCAATCCGAATACTTAACCGAATCAAATAAGCACTTATCAACTTATTCAACTCGAAATTAAGCAACTTTTTAGATCAAACAATAAAAACATAAACTTTTTAATAAAACTTTTTAATAAGAAAAATAAGCTAATCATAAAAAATTAAGCCAATAAGCACAAAAGTCTTAAAGCTTAATCAAATGAAAACTTATAAGATGATCAAAAGATTAACTTTTTAGCACGAAATCAATTTAGAACAACACGGATCTTATGATATACGCACCAAAATCAACCTTAAATCAAAGAAAAGTAGAATGAGATTAAGAGGTAAAAGCTTAAAATAGAACTTGATTAATAAAAATAAGCAATACAAAGTGTTTAATCTTGAAAGATTAAGAGAAAAAGATGAACTAGTGAGAGAAAGTTTAAGACTTTCTCTCTCTAAAAACTAGAGAAAACTAAAAAGTGAAAAATTAACTAAAAACTCTAACTCCCCTCCTAATGACTATTAGGAGGGTATTTATAGGGAAGGTGGAAGGAGTGCATGTGTTGCATCTTCTTTCTTGCTTTCTTCACGTTTCCTCGACTCGACTGTAATTCTTCGTCTTTGTCGTCTCGGGATTTGAACTTGTCTTTTTAATTTTCTTCTTCTATTAGACTTAAGTTCTTCGACTTCGTTAAACTTCCGTCTTTTGACTTTTTCTTCGATAAATCTTCAGAATAGGTTTTGGACTTCCGTTCTTTTTGCACTCTTGATCTTTTGACTTCGTCTTTTCCCGTTTTCTTCGATAAAAGCCCGTGTTTTCTTCCTTTTACATATTTTGGTCCTAAAACACAATAAAAACACAAACCACGCATAATTCCGACTTTTACGACATAAATCACACGTTTTGGTCTTGTTATTATTGGAAATAAGTGGTAAAAGGATAAGTGTTTTCACACTTATTACTTTTGTATGCGAGTCTTCCCAATATGGGCAAGCCTACAATGCCAAAGATAAGAAGAGTTATTGTCTAACTTACTCTTCTTATTCATGCTAAAAACAGAATTATTTTTCCTCTTAGAATTTTTATCATGCATGTTAATTTCAAAAACACCATTCACAGAAATTGCATCAAAATAGAATAAACCATCTTTGAAAACAGAAATTCTATTATTATCAATCGTGTGAGTAAATCCAAGATCCAACATACAAGAAAAGGAAATGACACCCTTAACAATTGTAGGTGCATAATGACAATTATTCAAAAACAGTACTAAACCCGAAGGTAAAACTAATTTAAATATTCCTATAGCTTCAACCGCTGCTTGTGCGCCATTGCCCACTTGCAGAAATTGTTCCCCATAGGTAAGCCTCCTTTTCAACTCAAATCCCTGCAAGGTATTACAAATATTAATACAACATCCCGTATCATATACCCAGGAGTTTGATTTGTATGAAAGATTAAATTACTCTATCATAAAAAAGTTACCAGAAGATGGTGCTGCAGCAGCTTGCTCAGCCTTCTTCTTATGTTCTACCATTTCATGGAGATAGAGAGAGCAGCTCCTCTTCCAGTGTCTAGTCATCTTGCAGTGGTGACAAGTCTCATCTTTCAGAGATTTCTTAGCAAAGTTCTGCTTCGGTTTTGATGTAGTCGCAACTTACTTGCTCTTATCAACCTTGCCTTTGCCTTTCTGCTTCTTATTCACTTGCGGTTTTGGTTTCGACACTCTACCCTTTTGTACATGAAGTACTTGAGGAGTAGCAGTGGATGCCTTATCTTTCAAACCCTTTTCAAAGTCAATGAGCATTGCATGCAAATCATTAACTGTCTTCCCCGTGCAATGCATATTATAGTTACGAACGAAATCATTGAAGTCCTTATTAAGGGACCTATTGATCAAGTTAATAGCCATATTATGATCAAAGGGTTGTCCTAGTGCGATGAGTTGTTCCATATAACCCCTCATCTCCATATAATGAGCACTTACGGGCTTTCCAGGAGCTTGCTTGCAACTATGTAGAGCATCAACTAGATCATAGATCTCTACAGCTTGCGGCGTTTCATACACAGCCTTGAGTTCATCAAGCATTTGCAGAGGTGAAGCTAGCTCATACTTCCTTTGAAGTGATGGAGCCATTATCCCTAACATTATAGCATCCACCTCATGGTGCTTCTTAACGTTAGCAGCGTGTTGAAGCCTTTCCGCATCAGTTGCTCCTTCAGCAAGATTCTCCGGAAAAGGAGTTTCCAAGATATTGATAGTACCCGCTGCTCTCAGAACAATTCTTAGTGAGCGGTACCAGTCATTGAAATTAGGGGCAGTAAGTTCAGGCCGTTCAAAAAAAACTTTGAACGCCGAGCTTATTGTCAGATTGTTTTCGGGTTGAGCCATTTATACAGAAATAAGTTCAAACATTAGTATTTTCGATAATAAAATTCAAGAAAAAAAAATTACCCCGGTAATAAAACCATAGTATTTTCCTTGAAAAACTAGAATCCATATTGACATAGATTTATCACATCCGTTGATCTACTAGTGACAAATGTATTCAACACAGTAACTTGTCACACAATAATTGACAAACAAATTTGCAATTTCTAGATATGGTAGGGATTTACATTTCCTAAATCATTTGCATTGTAAACATGTTTTATCCCTTTTATGCCTTAATTTCCAGTTCTCACTGAGTGACTCAATTAAGTCGACTAATCTAAAGAACGTAAAACCTTCATGTGAAATCTTATTCAGTCATGAAGTTTACTCTCTATTACAACATCGTCCGATATCTTATATGACGACAATTGTAACTTCAAGTGTTCGTCAATTAGAGGGCATATGACTTAAATTTTAGGGTATAGATTTTGGTGTCAAAATCATGTATGGAGAAGCATGCATACATCTCCATAACATAAGTTCAATAAAACGTTTAGTAAACTTTTTGGTGAGACTAAAAGTTCATCATATATTTGCAAGTTGAGGTATTGGTTAAACCAATTAAAGATTTTACACACAACTAAATTCACACCGTACTTTTTCTAGAACGAAGCTAAAGCACAAAGCAATAACCTTATTCATTGTGTTTCGGATGTGAATTAATGTAGTTAAAATCAACCTTAAAGAATTATACCAATAACAACCGTAGGTAATTCCAATTTGACGCACAGGCGAGCCGGGAATTTGGTCAGTGCTGAAGCATAACACCTCCTTCCTTAACCGGGTACTTGACCAGCGGTGCATTATACCCACTTTATAGTTTGTCAAAATTGAGTAGGCCGTTAAGTTGCTATTTCAATTCTAATCAATACAAATCATATGTAATTTAGATCTCAAAACAATTCATTAATTCTGATAGGATTTAGTCCATATTATTTTTCTTAAAAAAACTACCCTTGTTTACAACATACAATAAAACGCATGAAAACAAGTAGTACAAAAAAAAACTAAATCAAATAGCCACATGCATAACAATTTATTCAAAGAAAATTAAATCTAGGGTTTTTTATGAACATAAAAAGTCTTCCCTAATTTTAAAATTTTGAATCAAATAAAGCAAATAGCAATCAAAATTATATGATCCGTAAAAAACATGCATGTTTATTACGGATCTCCCACATTCTCTTAACAATTAAAAAACTACGGATCGTAACCACGCATGACATAATAATTAATTCATGCAAAATATCTAAAGTTTAATTACCATGTAATTTTAGGGTTTACTAAAAAAAATTTATAAAAATTTGGCAGATCCGAATTTAAAAAACAAAAAACAAAAACCTAATTCTTTTATAAAACCTAAAAACAACATGTAATTATTAACACCAATCAATATTAGTTAAAAAACTTTAGATCTTGATAATTAAAATCATGTTAAAACGGCTCTCTGATACCACTGTTGGTTTATGTTTATCATAACAATTATAAAAACCCTAATATGGATCAAAGAACACACAGCGAAAGCAAATTAACAAGATCTTTAATTAACACGATTATAATTAATCAAGGTTAGGGTTACATACCTTTATCCTAGCAAGATCTACAAGTTGACGGAACGGTCACCGGTAGAGATAGATCACGAACACCACCAGGATGTAATCTAAAGCAAGATTACACCACGATATTGTACACACGTAATACGGTGAGTTAATCGTGAGTCTAGCACGAACTAACCGAGATTCCAAGTCTATGGAAGATCTACCCAACAACCCTAGAGAGGGGCTAGGACTAGATCTAGAATAGCTTAATAAAAATTAAAGAAGAACCCTAATAGGGTGTTTGTTTGGCCGGATTTTAGAGCAAGAGAAAGAGAGATATGAGGTGAAAATTATGAGGCTTTTGGTTTGTTTATATACACCTTGGAAAACTTCTCTTCCAAGGTTAAACAAAATAAAGCCACAAAAACTTTTCCCCTTTTCTTTGTCTCCTCTTTAGGCCGGATATACATCACCTCCAAAAGAGGTTTCTGGAACTTTTCTGACTCCTTCTTTTAGCTTCTTTAACCTTCTATAATGGTCGTTTAATACTTAACTTTTAATTACTTAACGATCGTTAGCTACGATTTGATTTAATAAATATAATAAATATATTTAATAAATAAATTAACCCTTCACGTAATATGTGCAATCCCGTGATCTCGAGTTTGATCCTATCACACGACAATCGATTTTTAAGTCCATAAACTTTCACTATCTATACGTTTTTCCTGCTGTGGTGGCAAGGTTTGATTGGTTATGTGATTTTCTTATAAATTAATTCCTATCACTGTGGATCATGGCTGATATATTTTATCATGCTATCACATACTGATATGGAGCATTATATGCAGCTTCTTTACTTCACGATTTTGGAAAAATGTCAGAGAGATCATAAATCATGAATCATCTCTTGGAGCAACACCGTGGGTCTACTATACAATCTACGCATTCTTCGTTTTCATTTTCAACATATTTGATATTAAGTAAAATTTCTATTTATTCAACTTTTAGAAGCTTTTATTACCGTATGTATGCTTGTCTGTAACTATCGTGCAAATTTCTTATATCTGTTTCCATCTTTAGCATTAATATTGGAAAATATGTGTGTGTGGAGTGTCATAATGGGTCAAAAGGGCTTGTTCGATGTAGCTTGATCTTAACACTTGTTTACCTTAATATATTCATCTGCATAAATTTCATAAACCATTCATGTGGTTTGGTAAATATTAGTATATGAACTGTTTCTGTGGTTTAGTCAAAATTTGTGCTGTTTTGCTTTCACTTTTGGTCCTCGATACTAGAAGCTCTACTCTAACCTTAGGTTCAATATGTTATATACTTTGCAGGCCAACATGCCCAAGGAAATTTCTGAGTACTTAAATAAGATGGGTGCTAGGATACCAAATATAAAGCCAGGAAAAGCCACTGTCGAATATCTGGGTAAGATTCAGTGGTACGACCCGGTTAGGGTGTATCGTGATAGATAACACTACTTTAAGCGACTGCTTGCTCCATAAGAATTAGAGAAGAGAAACTAGACATGTTTATTGATTTATTTGATTGACCGCTTACATTCATAACAATGACAGTATTTATAAAAAATAAAAACACTAATCCTAGATAGATAATAGTAATGGCTCATTCGGCCCGACCCACACAACCCCGGGTGTATCATTCCCCACTCCTTCGAATCCACCTTGCCCTCAAGGTGATGTCTTGAAAAACATACTTGATTCCGGGATCCCATATCCTAATCCTACCGCAACCTCGCCTTTCACTCCCGCGGTTACTCTGCCTTCCGCTACAACAAGCAACACCCTTTTTCCTCTTTCTCCTTCTGCTACCTTGGACATAACACAACACCCTTCTTTTGCCTACCGCTACCCTGGCCTAATACTCCTCACATCTTCAAAACCCACCTTGCCCTCAAGGTGATATGAAAAATACGCCGATAGGGAGTCTGACATCCATTCCCACGCCTATGGTTGAATATTTTTTTGGATGCGCCCATTATTCATGAACCTGTGAATATCACCGATACCAATTCTTTTCCATAGGTGACGAACTCGTTGACTTCCATGAGCAGTCAAAGAACTGGGTATGTGACTAACCCCACTGTCCGCTAATTCTTCGGTTAAACTCTGATCCTGTTTTAATGGTGGACTTAGAGGACTTTGATCCTGTTTTAGATTTGGGTGAACTACTCTTAGAACTAGAATCACTACCAAAAAGTCTTTCTCTTGAAAAGAGAACACGGTTATCAATTTTCCATTGTTTTAAAGCAGTCTGTTCTTTTTCAAAGTCCCTAACAATAATAGTTTTCACTAGAGGCTCTTCTTTTTCAAGACTATTAGGTATGTAAGCACTCAAGTCAAATTCAATATCTTCCTGTTTTTGGAAGCAAGAGAGACCAGTCCAAGACAAGTCTTTTCTAGGAAAAGGTGCATGAATATTGGCAAGAGGTGGTGGTATGGTAGAATGCTCATTTTTAATCCCAAAACCTGTTTTGTCCCTAGGAGATTGACCAATTTCAACTGCTTTAACTAAATCTTTAGAAGCTTTTCCAAACTTTTCAACAGCTTTATCATCTATCTTTTTATTAGATTTAAAAACTTCAAGTTCAGCAGTCAACTCCTTAATGGAATCATTATTTTCCTTAGCATTTATCTCTAGAATCACAATGTAATCTCTATAATCACTTTCTCTTTGTTTATACTCTCTTATGGTGGACTCTAGCTGTTCTAAAGCACGTCTGTAATTATCAAGGTCATTGTCACAATTGATATAATCAACTTTTATCTTTCTTATTTGATCATTCAATGACTCAGTATTTTTCCTACAAGCTTTACTACAATATGAATCATCATGTACCTCATCGTCTGAGCTGGAGCTTGACATGGCCATAAGAGAAAAATCTTCCTCTTTTTCCTCAGCAACTAATGCTTGATTTCTTTCAACACTCTCTGTCATAGCACTCCAATCCCATCCACCTGATCCATCTATCCCCTGCATGGCTACCATAGCCTTAGCACCAGAATCATCATCTCTGGTTTCCTTCCTATAGCTGTTCCCTTTTTTAGGTCCTCTGCATTCCCTAGCAAAATGACCTTTCTTGCCACAGTTGTAGCATTCAACTTTTGTTTTGTCAAACCCAGCCACGTCAGAGGGATTGATGGAGATCTTCTTCCCATACTTCTTGTAAAACCTGTTAGCTCTCATACTAAGCAGAGCCATGTTCCACTTGATATCCATCTCCTCCAGTCCTTGCTTACCGATTTGACTCAGATCTTCGTGTAACACAATAGATCCTTGTGGCCCTTGGGATGCTATAAAAGCGTAAGCGGTGTCAAGACTGAATGTTGCAGGCCTTTCTTCATCATAAGATGATCCAAACCTGGTAGCAGGGGAATAAGTAGCAGGGCCTACTTCGATTCCACTGCCTTTGAAGATTCCACTGCTTTGAGATATGAATGCCATGTTAGTAGGGGAATCAGTAGATCCACTTGAATTGGTGGGAATTGTTTCATTTTGACTTCATCTCATTGACAACAGGTTCAAAAACTTTCAAGTTATAGTAATGTCATCAATGTTCTTGTTATCTAAGTCATCCTTATTCTGCCAAATAGCTTTGTAGACAAACCATTCTTTCTGAAGGCTGTTAAGAAACCTGGTATTCACCTGATCTCTTGTCACTTTAATATCAAAGAACTCCAACTGAGCCACCATATCTTGAAGCCTATTGTAAATAGCGCCAATTGATTCATCACCAATTGCTTTGAAAGAAGCAAATTCATCAAGCATTTGATTCTTCTTCTTCTTTTTTGTGGCTTCATTTCCTCCAAAAGTTGTGCCTATGGCTTCCCAGAGTTCCTTAGCTGTTTTGTACTTACTGAATCTTAGTTGATGTCTATCAGGTAGAGCCAACAGCAATAAACTATGAGCTCTGACATCATGCCTTCTGGCCAGTATTTCCTTATCACAAAGAGCAGCAGATTTCTTATTGTCCTTACCACCTTTGGAACTTTCACCTTTCTCTTCTCCCTTGCCATCTTCAACCGCCATTGTTTTGGTGAATTGATCACCAAATTCTATGATCTCCCAGAGAACATAGTGTTCCATTTTGAGGTATTGTTGGATCCTGAATTCCTATAATTCAAAGTTTTCAGGATCCAGCATGGGTAGTTTGAGGTTGTTGTTGTTTGAGGAAGAGTCTGAAGACATGGTTGTAATGATGGTTTTGTTCTTGGTTTAGTCAAAGTTTCTCAACAAGCTCTGATAGTTAGCAGTGTCTTCATCACCCTGAGTCCTCTATTCAACCATGGTCTAAGCACAAAAAGTTAACACATAAGTCACCCTGCACTTGGTCAACCCAAGAAAATAAGCATACCCTAGTCACCAGCCCTACCTTTTCCCTTACCTATGGTCAGTTTAGTCTTGGCAATGTGTACCACACATCTGTACCTGAACAGCAAGCTATTTTGATATAGAAGTACAAGTACACATTACAGTGCCTCAAGGTTTCAGAATTCTGACAAGCTTTGCAGCAAGTCTTCTCACCCTGAACCTTTACTCACCAATGGATATGATCTAGAATATATATGAGCATCCTAAGGATACCCTCAGTCCTAAAGGTGTGACCTAACCTCCCCTGAAACATAGAGTATATACTTGATTCACCCATGAGTGTAGTATGCACCATTTGGATCTTTGCATTGTTAGTCTAAAACCACATATAACCACTTTTAAAAAGAGTAAACCCAGCTTAAGAGAAAAACTCTTTTAGCAGGGGAATGAACCCCAACAGCGGAATCTTTGTTCAAAGGCAGTGGAATGAAAAATGATGGAAAAATTGACTAACATTAATACAACAACAGCAATAAAGCAACCCTAGAAATACAAGACACAATAGACATCAATTTTTAGGGAGAAACCATTCCAATACCTGCAACCAGATACTGAAACCTCCCCACTACAAAAGCTTTTGTCAAAAGATCATCAACATTAAGTTCTGTATCAATTTTCTCAGGGACAATAAGCCCTTTTTTCAAAAGAATCTCTAATAAAATGATGTCTTATTTCAATATGTTTAGTCTTGCTATTAAAAACACGATTCTTAATAATGCAAGTGGTGCTGTTGTTGTCAATAAATATCTTGGTTTTAAGAAATTTATATCCATAATCAAGCAGCTGATTCTGAACCCAAAGTACTTGACCACAACATGCAACAGCTGCTACATACTCAGCTTCAGTTGTTGATGTGGCCATAATAGTCTGCTTCTTACATTGCCAAGATATAAGCCTGCTTTCCAAAAATTGGCGTCCACCTGTTGTAGACTTCCTATCATTGTTGTCACCAGCATAGTCACTATCTGAGTAGGATATCAGCTCAATTGGTGACTCTTTGGGGTACCAAAGTCCTAAGATTGGATGGCACTTTAGATACCTAAAAATTCTCTTTACAGCAAATAGATGACACTCTGTTGGTGCCACCTGGTATCTTGCACATAAGCAAACTGCAAACATGATGTCAGGTCTTGAAGCTGTGAGGTACATTAGAGACCCAATCATAGACCTGTAATTCCTGACATCTATAAGTTTTCCAGGACCATCTTTGCCCCATGGATGATCCTTGTCCATTGGTGTGGACACCTTCTTTCCCTCAGACATGCCAAACTTCTTCACAATTTCAGCCACATATTTGTCTTGTGAGATAAATATCCCATCTTTCCTCTACTGAACTTGTAACCCCAAAAAGAATTTAGCTCTCCCATGGCACTCATTTGGAATTTGTCCTGCATCAACTTGGCAACAGTAGGTCACCTTTTTGTTTCTTTATAAATAGGGTCTGATCAATCTTCCCCCTGTTGAAGCCATTATCCAATATATATTTAGAAAGAGTTCTATACCAGGCCCTGGGAGCTTGGTGAAGTCCATACATAGCCTTTTTCAGCTTGTATACCTTGTCTGGATGTTCTGGGTCTTCAAACCCTGGAGGTTGTATAACATAGACTTCTTCATCAATGGTGCCATATAAAAAGGCACTATTTACATCCATTTAGAACACAGTGAAGTCCATAAATGAAGCATAAGAAAGAAATAATCTAATGGCTTCAATCCTGGCAACTGGAGCAAAGACTTCCTCATAATCAATGCCTTCTTCCTGTGTATATCCTTGTGCCACCAGTCTTGCTTTGTTCCTGACTACTATACCTCTCTCATCCTTTTTGTTCCTTAGCACCCACTTTGTCCCAATAGGCCTTGCCCATTTAGGACAATCTACCAGAATCCAAACCTCTTGAATGTCAAATTGTAAGAGCTCCTCTTGCATAGCTTCAACCCAACTGGATCATTTAAAGCCTGAAAAATCTTCTTTGGCTCTTCTTGTGACAAAAATGCAGTAAACAGACAACACTGCATGTTGTCATGGTTAAACTTCATGGTGATGTTAGCAATGAAGCTGTGCTCCTTTGCTGTATACCTTGTATGTCTAGGGGCTTCAGGATCACCAATGATTTGTGAGAGAGGGTGATCCTTACTGCTTCTGTAGGTAGGCTGCATGATTACTTCTATTTCATCCTCTTCCAAATCAGAATTGATGGGGCTATCTTGATTGGTAAATAACTCCTAAAAAGAGCTTCCAAAAGATACAACATGACCTAGAGATGGGTGCTAATGAGCTAAATGCAGCTCTGAATAACTTGGACCTCCACTCTTAAATATTCTGCTTCCACTGTTGCATATGAGAGAACCATCAGATATGGGTGTAGATGAGGAAATGAGTGGGGATTCTCTTTCTTCATCATTGACAGCTGGATCCTTTGTAGCAGGGGAAGCAATTGATCTAGCAGGGGAATCCTGGATTCCACTGCTTTTAGCCATTCCACTGCTTTCAGAAAGTGACTTAGCAGGGGAAGAGATTGTATGTTCTTTCCTTTGAGAGGTATCATCTTCTTCACCTGTTTTTAAAGCAGCTTCAATGGGAAATAGTGAGGGTACATTCATGTACCTCAATGGTGGCTTCTCCACACTAGTTGGTTCTTGAGTACCTGAAATGTTAGTATTCTACAATGCAACAGGTACATAATTCATAGATTTTGAAAGAACCTCAATATCAAAGAACCAGTCAAGCCTGTTTGAACATCTTCAGGCTTGTCTTCTAGAAAATCCACATGAAGATCTTCTGTTATTTTGCTTGTCTTCTTGTTGAAGACCCTATATCCCTTGCTGTTTAATGAATAACCAACAAAATATCCATCATTCCCTTTTTCATTGAACTTGCCTAGATTGTCAATTATTTTCAAAATGATCACATGACATCCAAATGGTATAAAGAAGTCAATTAAAGGAGGTCTTTCTTTGAACAGCTGATAAGGGGTCTTGTTGTGTGCCTTAACCACCAAGGCCCTGTTTTGGACATAACAAGTAGTGGATACAGCCTCAGCCCAAAAGATAACTGGAAGTTTGGAATCAGACAGCATAGTTCTTGCTGCTTCAACGAGTGTCCTATTCCTTCTTTCTGCAACTCCATTCTGTTGAGGTGTTCTTGCAATGCTAAATTCCCTCTTGATTCCTTTGTTTATGCAGAAAGTGTCTAGTTTCTGATTTCTGAATTCACCACCATTATCTGATCTGAGGTTACTACCTTCATGCTTTTTGATAGTTCAATCTGATTGATGAACCCAATGAGTACATCAGCTGTGTCACTCTTTTCAAACAGAAAGAATGTCCATGTGAACCTTGAAAAATCATCAGTATTCACTAGGCAGTACCATTTCTTCTTTATGCTTGCCATAGAAGTAGGACCAAAAAGATCCATATGTAGTAGTTCCAATGGCTTGGTAGTGGACATACTTGTTTTGGATTTGCAAGATGCACTATGTTGCTTTCCTTTCAGACAAGCAACACAAGTATGATCATTGACAAAGGACTTGGAAGGAAGACCATGAACCAGATTATATTTTACCAGTTTGTTCATGTTCTTAAAATTAAGATGACCAAGTCTTCTATGCCATTTCTTACACTCATCAACTGAGGCTTTGGCAATGAAACAAGTTTCATTGTCTTGAAGAGAGATGTCTTTGAGATCAATTGTGTACATGTTTGTTGATGCAAAAGTTGGTTGATCCTTGCTAGACCCGAATTAGGCTTAATTCAGGTTGGCTGGGCTCCGGCTCCTGCACCAAGTGAATCGTCTGGTTGGGATCCTGCACACTAAACAACACGCGTTAAGCTTACCGTGGGAAGGTTTCCCACGATTAGACTCCGGCGTGAGAGTAAGTAATCGGTTTAGGGTTATATGAGTTTAGAGTGAGTCGTGATACCTTTGTGGAACCCTTGGGGGTTCCTTTTATAGGCAGTGAAACCCTAGTGGGCTTTCACTGATCCTTCGGCCCCAAGGAAGAGATAAGCACCAGAATTAGAATGATTGTTATCTTCTAATTCTGGTAATGAATATCCCTTCGCATTTGGGATTAAGATATACCTAGACAGAATATTATTCTGTCTGATCTTATGTCGGCCGCCTTGGGCCGTGGGCCGCACACATGTGCGGGTACTGTTCACTCGAGCCCATAAGCCTGAATGACATTTATCCACCCATCTGTGATGGGCCGGATACGGGTAGTACCCGTGAGCCGGGCTCATGACCCGGTTGGGGACTATACGTCATCATGTCCCCCCAGTCTAGTTGTTACAGCCGTAGGCGTAACCTCTAGACTATCAAGCTGCTCTCCGGTCATATCAAGAAAGACCTAGGAAATGACACTGGAAAATTTGTTCCGGCCGCACGTGGCAACCGGTCGTAGGAATACACTTTAAGGAATACTACCTTAGCCGCACGTAACGGCTGAGACAAATTAAATGCAACATTTAATACGGTCTTATGTAAGAGCCGCATAACTCGACAAGAATCCAATCGCATTTAATGATATTCATCAATCCAGTCGCATGTCTGCAAAAAGTGCATGATTACTGACCACCCTCGAGCCACGCGAAACTGTTTAAGAAGTGACCCGTGGGTCCCCTACTGACGTTACAGAAATGTCAGAAACCCTATCCATTGGATAGGGAATGCGACTGACACGTGTCAAAGATCCATGGCACCTCGGAAACCGAGGCCACCCTATATAAGAGTGAGTATGCGTGTATGTTACACACACAACTCACTCATTCTTCCGCCATTGTTAACTTCAAGCTTTTCTCTTCAAAACTTTCGCCTTCTTTTTCACGGATATCCGTCACCGCAGGTTAGATTACCACGCCTTTAAAAACCTTTTCATATATTATGGTCAAGGATAACCCCCTCATCACGGACGTCCTGAATGTGATGTCGGGGGAAAAATACCTCGACTTCCTGTCGAAGTATTACGTGCCCGAAAGCGTACATCCCACCTTTCCGGGTGATGGTGAAGCTATTACGGATGCACCGGCGGGGAAAATAGGCATATACACACGCCTGTTTGACTCAGCCAACTACCGTATCCCGTTGTCTAAGTTCTTAGTAGACTTGCTTTTGTACTATGACTTTCACATCACCCAGCTCCACTGTATAGGGGCGTGTAAAATCAACCAGTTTGAGATTACATGCCATACCTGTAGGGTAACCCCCACCGTGAACCTTTTTAGGGCTTTCTACTTTCCCCAATTAGTGAACGGGTGGTTGTCGTTCAAGAAACGACCTGGCAATGCCCCGATGACATATAGGAAACCCCTTGACTCCCTGAAGAATTGGTACGACCATTACTTCTTCGTAGATGAAAAGGTATTCCCCACCCCCTTCGTACTTAAAACCAAGGCCCCAAAAGACTATCCGCCCAAATCCAAAGATTATAGTAGCCGGGACCTGAAAATACTAGATACCCATCGCACTGAATTTCACAAAGGGTTGCCGGAGAACTTTCTGTGCTTGGTAGGGATAAGCCGCCGTTACTTTGGGAGGGATGACTTATATCCGTGTTTCTTAACGGAACAGGGCGAGGGTAGGTCATATATATCTTGTAAATTTGATCTTTCACATATGTGTAAAATGTTACTAACCCATATACTTCTACAATTATTTGCAGAGATGAACCTCCACGGATTAATTCGTCAAGGCGACCCCATGAAGGTGAGGGAAGGATTCCGGCCGTTGAAGCCGAATGAGCTTCCCTTGCTAGAAGCTTTAGCCGACCGTTCGATTCCGCTGGAGGAGACAACCGAACCCAGGTCGGACGAAGAAGAGCCTGTTATTGAGAAGTCCCCATTGAACTTTCATAACGAAGATGGCGACGACCCCTTGCTGGAGGGAGGCACCGTCAACCAGGAGGAGGAGCGCGATCTGAATGAAGACACCACGCAAGCTTCCGGATCCACCACTCTTACTTCAAAAAAGAGAAAAACAACCAGGCGTGTGGCAAAAAAGGCTGGGGAAGATGCCGGAGGTGCGAATGCTCCTCCCAAGAAGTTGCAGAAAGACCATCCTCAGTATCAAGGAGAAGGCAACACCACGACTGGTCAAGCCGACCCTACCCCGATCATGGAAGGGCCAGTTCTGCAAGTCGACCCTGTGAGCGCCGTAGCTCCTACCGGCCCAGACCCTGCTATTGGCACCTCGTAAGTACCCTTTACGATTATGACTTGTACCTTCGTATGATACATGTAGACTAAAAATTTCCCCCCCCCCCCCTTTTTTGTTCAATGACAGGGTTAATCCGGCGGTCGCAGCACAAGGAGAAGAGTTGGGGAGAAATCCATCCCCTGCGGCTACTAACAATCCCCCTTCACCCATCACCACCCGTGCCAAGGAACCGTGCCCCGAGGGGCCAGAAGAGAGCTTGCGTTTAGCATGGAACCTATCGAGCTTGACACGGCTGTCGGCCGAATCAGAGTGTTCGGAATTCATCGAACACATCACCCCACCTGTCCTCGCACAGGATTTAGATGAGCTAGACCATGAGGCCCTAATTGAACAGTTTGATGTGTCATCCGCACATCAGGTAACGGTGGGTGCCGCGCTGAGACGCCGACTGATCAAGGCCCTCACCAATGTGAGCCGTGCCGACAAAAGGATCGCCCGCCGGGAGGCTTTGGTCGTAAAGAGCGAGAAGACCATCACGTCCTTGCAAGCGGCGTTATTGACTGCTGAGGCAACGGTGAAGGAGCAGGCGCTTCATGCCGAGACAAGAGAGGAGCGTATCGCTGAATTGGAGGCCCTCGTAGCCGCATCAAACAAGAAGGTAATCTTTCAAACATGTTGTTTATATATTCCTACTCCTTGTGTATATGTAGCCCAAAGATATATATTCGTGTACTAACTCCCAATTTCATACGCAGGTGTCTGCGGCTGAGGCTGCTACTAAGGCGGTGACCGCGCAATCCTTCAGCATTGCTCAGGAGCGCGACGTACTGAAGGAGGAATTGAAGCAGGCTCAAAACAACCTTGAAAATCAAGTTGTCGCTGCTGATGAAGAGTTGAGCAAGGTGGTCGTCAGTTGTGCGGAGAGAGTATGCCCCCCCTACTGACCGCGACAGCCGGTCGTAGGTGGATTATCGGGCAAGGACTGCGGCTTGCCGTAAGCGGGGCCCTTAACGCTCCACATCTATTGCAGGCCTTTGCTGGGGTTGTATCTGACGGGATCGACCGTGGCAGGCATGAAGGCATGGTCCAAGCTGCGGAGATGATCACAAAAGGTGAGGATATCACCCAACATCCGTATCACAATCCCTCTGCAGCGGGCAAGATGACTGCGTCCATGGATGCGTTGGCGAACCTTCAACACCCCCTTTTGGACGAGCTTGAAGCCCTGAAAGATGCTCCCAATGAAACAATAATGTCCCAGCTGAATGCTGACTCTATTCCCTTGACGCTGGCTACCTATGATTTCGCATCCAAAGCCATGTCAGGTGAGAAGCCGCTTGGTGAAGCCTTAAACGCTCTTGCAGTCAAAGTTCAGGGCGGGAAGGATGCTCGCGGGGAGGCCCTTCGTGCTTTAATTGAGGAAGGGAAGAAGGATCTAGAAGAATTCCTCCCCCCCTTGTAACTTGTATGTTGTAAACATGTGTGATTATATTCATCCGTGTATGTACACGGCTCAGACATATATATGTAATAACTTGTCCTTTTATGTTATAAGTCCGTGGCAACCACGGCCATTTTGTTTATTGTTAATTTTGAAACTTGTGTATTTCATTGTACTTTAATGCCGCGCGACGTACCACGTCTTACACATAAAGAAAAAATACATACAAGTCTATAATTTACTAGACATGCGACGTGCGTCTTTACTATGCAGAGTACCGTGTGGATACGGTACACAAAAAACTTACCCCAACGTCTTGTGAGTAAGGTGTCTAGTAAGGATGCATGATCCGTGCGGCTGGGGTTGCATCCCTCTTACGCGGCAAGTTGAATTAGTAGGTTCACTTAATCCTCTTACCCCACCTGGGGGCGTATAGTACATGTACGGTAATTTGAGAGAATGCATACGAATGAAACATGGCATAGTATAATACAAGTAAAATTCATACGGCTAACAAAAGATCTAACAAAGAAAGGAAAATGATTTGCACGAAACATGCCGTGGAGCTAGCTAGGCACCACGGTATTTTATTAGAACGTTTACATGTTTGTTTGAATAATGACGACAAGTCCTAAAAAATTCAGAAAGGAAACTTAAACAAACATAAGAAAAACAAATAAAACAAATAACCCGCATGGTTCTTTATTAAGACCGCCTATAGCGAAGCATCCATGCGGGAGCCGTAGCTTTCAAAGATAGCACCTTTTGAGATTGGAGATGTTCCATGTGCGCTCTAGGTCGCGGCCATCCATATCACGTAACTTGTACGCGCCTCGTCCCAAGGTTTCAGTGACTTCACACGGTCCTTCCCATTTAGGACCCAGTTTTCCTGTATTCTCCACTTGACTTGCTTCGTTAGCACGATAGACGTAGTCTCCCGGTCGAAAAGAAACACCCTTGACCTTGGCGTCATAATAAGCCTTCATCTTAGCCTTGGACTTAGCCTCATTGATGGCTGCTATTTCCCTTTTTTCTTCCAACAGATCCAGGTTGATTCGCAGTTGTTCATCGTTTGTGACGACATTAACCTCCGCTGTGCGGTTGGTAGGCATCCCTATTTCTGCTGGTATAACGGCTTCAGTGCCGTAAGCCAATGCAAACGGAGTATCTCCGTTGGCTGTTTTTATCATGGTTCTATGTGCCCATAGCACGTGTGACAACTCATCGACCCATTTGCCCTGTCGTTCATCCAGCCGCGCCTTGATTCCATTCCCCAAGCTCCTATTTGCTCGTTCAACAAGGCCGTTCGTTTGTGGATGCTTAACGGACGCGAAGCGTCGTTTGATGTTCAATGATGCACACCAATCTTTGAATGGGTTGTCCGTAAACTGCTTGTCGTTGTCCGAGATAATTTCTCCTGGTAGACCGAAACGGCATACGATGTGTTCCCACACGAACTTCTTGACCTGCTTACCTGTGATAGATTTGACTGCCTTGGCTTCTATCCATCGTGTGAAGTAGTCCATTGCAACAATCAAGAATTTAACCCCTCCCGCAGCTACAGGAAATGGTCCTGCAATGTCAATTCCCCACTTGTAAAATGGCCATGGGGACGTGATAGGTGTAAGCTCCTGCTGCGGGTGTCGCGGTACTGGCCTATGCACTTGGCAATCATTGCACCTGCGAATCATGTCGCGCGCGTCTCTGTGCATAGTGGGCCAATAGTATCCTGTTCGTAAGGCTCGGGCTACCACGGATCGTGGGCCTGCATGCATGCCGCACAACCCTTCGTGTATGTCACTGATGACGTAAGCCGCCTGGCGTGGTCCAACACACCGCAGCCACGGCTGCAAGAAAGAGCGTTTGTAAAGGATGCCTTCTCGGAGTTCGAAATGTTGTGATTTTCTTTTAACGCGCCTTGCTGCTTTTTCCTCGTCTGGAAGGGTTTCATTAGTCAAATAGTTGATGATTGGGGTCATCCACGTAGGTCCCTCCTCCTCAACTATAGCTGCCACTTCCCCTTCCGTGATAGATTTCTCCTTGAGTATTTCCACCAAAACCTGTTTAGACAAGTGGGCGAAGCTCGTGGATGCGATCTTGCTGAGAGCGTCTGCTTTCTTGTTCTCGCCCCTTGGCACCTGCTTGATGGAAAACTTACTGAAAGTTGTGATTAACGACTTGACTTTTTCCAAATACCTGACCATGTTGTCCTCCTTAGCCACATACCCACCTAGAATATGGTTCGCGACAAGCCGTGAGTCCACGTAGGCCTCAAGGTTGCGGACTCCCATTCTAGCGGCGATTTTTAAACCCGCAATTAATGCTTCATATTTCGCTTCGTTATTGGTGGCCGTGAACTCAAAACGGAGGGCGTATGTGAATTCCATTCCTTCTGGATTTGTGAGGATGAGACCTGCCCCAGACCCGTCTGTGCATGAGGATCCGTCCGTGAATAGCACCCAAGGTTCCGCTGGGACCTCGTCTTGCTTAATGATTGGTTCTTCCTCATCCGGCTTCTCGATCAGGAAATCTGCTAAGATCTGGCCTTTAACAGCCGTCCTTGGTCTGTAAGATATATTATGCCCCCCCAATAGGATGCTCCACTTTTCTAGCCTCCCTGCCACGTCTGGTCTAGAGATAACCTGCTTAATTGGCTGATCCGTGATCACCACAATTGGGTGCGCCTGAAAGTACCGGCGCAACCGCTTTGTAGCAAATACTAGTGCTAGCACCAATTTTTCCATAGAGGAATAATTCAACTCCGCCCCTTGTAGTGTTCTACTTATAAAGTAGACCGGAGTTTGTATTGTATCTCTATCCGTCATCAGTACCGCGCTTATTGCGCCATGGGTGGCTGAGAGATACATAACGAGTTCCTCCTTTGGCCGGGGAGCTACTAGCATGGGGAGAGATGCGAGATGCTTCTTGAGTTGGCAAAAAGCTTCCTCAGCTTCCTTCGTCCAGCGGAAGTCTCCCTTTCTAATGCACTTCTTGAGTGTTTTAAATAGGGGTAATGACTTCTCTGCGGATTTAGATAGGAATCTATTCAGCCCGGCTAACTTCCCATTCAGGGACTGCACCTCTTTCCGTGTCTGGGGGGACGGTAGTCGTATCACTGCGTCCGTCTTCTCTGGACAAGGTTTGATGCCGTTTGGGTCAATCAAATATCCTAGGAACATTCCTTCTGTTGCCCTAAACGTACATTTCTTTGGATTTAACTTCATGTTAATCCTTCTCAGCGTGTCGAATGTCTCTTGGACATCCCGGAGAAGTGCCTCCTCCGTGTGGCTTTTTATCACCAAGTCATCAACATATACTTCCAAGTTGCGTCCTATTTGTGATTCGAAAGCTTTATCCACCAACCGCTGATACGTAGCGCCGGCGTTCTTCAATCCAAACGGCATTTTCGTATAGCAGTATACGCCCTGGCTCGTGTGGAACGCCGTTTTTTCTGCATCCTCCTCCGCCATCTGGATTTGGTGATACCCTTTATACGCATCCAAGAAGCATTTGAAAGGATATCCACACAAGGACTCCACCTTCCAGTCTATTTCTGGTAACGGGTAACAGTCCTGTGGGCAGGCTTTGTTCAAATCCGTGAAATCTACACACATGCGCCAACTCCCGTCATGTTTCTTGACTATGACCGGATTAGATAACCACTCGTGGTAGTATACCTCGCGCATGATGCCTGCGTCCACTAGCTTCCGTACCTCCTCCAGTATCACTTGGCTGCGCTCAGGTGCCTGGCCTCGCTTCTTTTGCTTGATGGGTTGGTACCCTTGGCGGATCTGGAGCTTATGTTCTGCTATCGCACGTGGCACGCCCGTCATATGTTTTGGCTCCCATGCGAATATGTCTAGGTTTACACTTAAAAGAGAGCACATGGCCCTTTTGCCGCTATCCGAGAGCGCCCCTCCTATGGATACCTCCTGTTCCGGATAGTCAGGGTGAATTGCTACCTTCCAATTGGGCGGTCGTGATCCGTCACTAGGTGGAACAGGCGGAGCTGGTGCTGTCACAGTGTGACACTCGGATGTCGGTACGACTGTGTTGTAAATGGTAACAATTCCCCCCTCAACGGGGAATTTGATCATTCCGTGCGCCGTGGAGGGCACCGCCCGTATGGCCAAAATACCTGGTCTGCCTATGATTCCATTGTACGGGGAATGTGAGCGTATCACCATGAAGTTCATCCACGCTGTAGTGGAGTGTTCCTCGTTCCCGATGGTTACAAGTAGCCGTAATTGCCCTATTGGCCAAATAGTGTCTCCACTAAAGCCGGTGAGCGGCGCCGTGGCCGGTACTAATTGGCTTCTTATTTCTGGGCACAACTGCACAAAACAGTGTTCATACAGTACCTCCGCTGACGACCCTCCATCCACATACATGCAGCGAACATCTTGTGTCCCAATGCTTATCTCAATGGTGAGAGGCGCGTCAACCACATCGCTTGCTGTGATGAGAGGGAATGAGATTTCTCTGCCGCGTGAAAATTTTTGACCAATTTTCTGCCTCGTGCGACGCTGTCTGGATTGGATCATGTATATGGTCGAAGGTTTGTCCTTTTGGGGATCCTTGTCATACTTCTTGTTGTTGTCTTTCCCATCCTTCTAATCCTTCACTAGGTGTTTGAGTTTGCCTGATTTGATCAGCGACTCAATGTGCTTCTTGAGCTGGATACACTCCTCCGTGCCGTGGCCTTTGTCATTATGGAACTCACAAAAGCGACTTCCTTGTCGACGTTCCGGGGGAGTGGTCATTGGAGGAGGCCTTGGAAAGTTCGCCCCTTCTGTCAGCAAGATCTCCCGGTAGGACATCTTTAGGGGGTGAACTTATCGTCCGACCGTCCGCCTTTGTTTTGGCTCTTATAGTCTGAGCCCTTGTTATTGTTCTGATTACTTTGACCGCCCGACTGCCTCCGGGACTGATCATTTGACCGGTACCCATTTCCTCTTGATGGGTAGGCCGCGGCGACAGCTGTTTCTCCCTCTATGAAATTTCTGACCCTTTCCATGAGGTCATCATATTTCTCTGGACGCTTGTCATTGAGGCGCCTGATCAATTCTCTGTCTGTTATGGCGTGCATGTAGTCAGAGATCTTCAGGAGCTCTGGCATGGTTCTCGTGCGCGTGCACTCATCATTGAAGCGTTCAGTGAAGGCTTCTGTAGATTCCCCCGGCCGTTGCTTGACAGTTGCCAATGAGACCGGATCTCTATTATACTTCTTCCTTTGAGTGTAATTATTCTCAAAGGCAGTGCGTAGTTCCGTGAAACTATCAATGCTCCGTGGGGGGAGTGCCTCGAACCAGTCACGGGCGTTTCCAATCAGGGTCGAATTAAACATTTGGCACCATATAGGCATGGGCCATCGCTCAATTTTAGCCTGAGTATCGAATATTTTGAGGTGATCCACAGGATCACCGGACCCATCATAAGTCTTGATACATGCCGGCATGCGACGTTTGGTGTCCTCAGAATAGTTCCTTATGCGGAGGGTGAACGGGTCTTCCCTGGGATCCGCCCATGGCCGGGTAAGCCTAGGGTCATCCCATGGTTCGCACCACGGACGCGAAAGATCCTCCGCTTCCGTGTCTCGGTAATAGCCACCATTGTTTGGTGGGGGTGGAGGAGTACGCCTAGGTCGGCGACGCTTAGGCGGATGGTCATCTGAGTCCTCTCCGGACGGGTCCGGGGATGGCGGTGGTGCCCCACCCTTTGTATAGGGGCTAGCCTTTTTCCGATTATTCATTCTGTCCCACACACTCGGACGACGTGTGGCTCTGGCCAGCTCCCGATCTGGTCGCTCGGGTGAGCCATCCGACCTTTCTCTTTCTTGAGGTTGCGTTAACTCCTGTATAAGGCGGTCTCCTATGCGCTCGAACACATTCCGGGGTTGAGGGTTTTCCTCAAAGGTCCCCTGCTCCTGGGGCCGGGCTCCCCTTTTCCTCCTATTCTGGGAGGGTGTGGTTGGTCCAGAGTCGCCAAAGTTGAGTCTGGCTTGGAGGTTCCTCCCCAGATTCAACCTTGATGCTATCCCTGGGACGATCCTTTCGAAGTTCTGCGTGAGAACTCGAGTAAGCTCATCCTCGCTGAGTGGTTGAGCTTCCACTTCTTCCTCCGTTGAGGGTCTACGCGGCTCCTTGTTAGGAGGGTCTGGCGCACTTCCCGGATCAGGGTTGTCCAGGGTTGAAGTGGGCGGGGGTGTCACCGAGATCGTGCTCGTCACCCCTGCGGACTGAAGGCCGCTACGGTTACCTGGCCCGCCTGCGAGGCGGCTAGGTGATTGGTTGGGAATAAGAATCCCTTCCCCTTGGGACTTCCGGTTCCCAGGATTCACATTCCTGGGGTTAGTTGGCGGATGCCCCTTCGTCATTGGAGATTCGAGATGAGGTTTTGTTCTAGCTTAGTGTTACGGGTCCCACGGATGGCGCCAACTTGTTGATGCAAAAGTTGGTTGATCCTTGCTAGACCCGAATTAGGCTTAATTCGGGTTGGCTGGGCTCCGGCTCCTGCACCAAGTGAATCGTCTGGTTGGGATCCTGCACACTAAACAACACGCGTTAAGCTTACCGTGGGAAGGTTTCCCACGATTAGACTCCGGCGTGAGAGTAAGTAATCGGTTTAGGGTTATATGAGTTTAGAGTGAGTCGTGATACCTTTGTGGAACCCTTGGGGGTTCCTTTTATAGGCAGTGAAACCCTAGTGGGCTTTCACTGATCCTTCGGCCCCAAGGAAGAGATAAGCACCACAATTAGAATGATTGTTATCTTTTAATTCTGGTAATGAATATCCCTTCGCATTTGGGATTAAGATATACCTAGACAGAATATTATTCTGTCTGATCTTATGTCGGCCGCCTTGGGCCGTGGGCCGCACACATGTGCGGGTACTGTTCACTCGAGCCCATAAGCCTGAATGACATTTATCCACCCATCTGTGATGGGCCGGATACGGGTAGTACCCGTGAGCCGGGCTCATGACCCGGTTGGGGACTATACGTCATCAATGTTCTTTTGTCTTGGTGTTCTGAGTACAATTAGAGTGTTTGGTGGTAAGACAAACTCCTTTCCTAACACCAGACATTCAGTGTCAGTAAACAAGACAAAATTCTTGTTATCAGTCATCTGTGACACACTAAATAGATTGTACTTGAGCTCTTTCACCAAGTAGACATTATCAAAGGTCATCCCATTGGTGACAATAGTTCCTTTTCTTGTGATTGTTCCATGCCAATCTCTAAAAGAAACACCATCATTGTCATGCATGGGCACAAAGTTAGACATATAAGATTTTTGTCCAGTCATGCTTCTTGAGCATCCACTATCCCAATATGCTCTATCATCCCTGGTCTTCTTTGTCACCTGTAAAAAGAAAAACAAATTAGTTTTTCTTGGGGACCGAAGCCATTACAGACTTGGATCTACCTCGTGTATCAATGTAGGATAGCTTATCAAAAACTAAAGATACACCATTAGACTGAGCACCCCTTTTGGGTACCCAAACCCAACGAGCTGAGGCTTTCACAGCTTTCCCCCATCTGCCCATGTTCCTAGAGGGCAAAACTTTGCTAGCAGGAGATACCCCAGATTTAGCAAGGGAATCCCTATGCTTAGCAGAGGGAATCCATCTTTTGTTTTAACCTCTATTTATGTGTTGGTAAGGTCTAGGGACATATCTATATGCATTATGAGGTGTTGGGTTGGTCTGGAGGAGCTAGTCTTGGGATGAACATCATTCACCTTTCTTAGAGCAGGAACAACATATTTGTCAGTAACCCTGTTTCTCAAAGCAGGGGCAACATACTTGGCAGGGAAAATTGTTTCTCAAAGCAGGGGAAATTCAAGGACCTCATGAAGTATAAAAATTACGTCGTTGAACACGAGTTCCTAAAACACGTCTCGAGTTTAATTTTGTTCGTTTTTAATGGTTACTGTCTATAAATGGGTTGTGGAAGAAATTACAATAATGATAGTTTTGTAGTTTCAGTGATGGTGTAGATAATTACTATGTATTTGTTGCTCTAATGGTTATAGCAATAAAACAAGTTTTTAAGGATTCCAACTGCGATCTAGGATCCGCGTTCCCAACTGATGGTAGTGTAGGAATGAGGACGTTAGATAAATACATTTGCTTGTGTGAAGGACATAACTACAAATATCAGCAAGCATTATCTGCACGGTGTGTAAAAAACCTATAAATTCTACTTTTGTTACCTTTCTAACTTACTTTTTACTTTTGTTGCAAGAAAGTAGTATCCGGGTGGGTCTGAATCAATTCGAGACGTTGATGGTTTCCGCCTTTTTTATTTCATTTTTTTTACTTTATATCTATATACTATAGTTGTTTAAAGAAATTTTTCTAAGTTCAAAAATATTTTCACTTCAATTGTAATTTGTATAATAATATAATGTATCACTTATGTGAATTATCTCATGAAAAAAGTTGTAAAAAAATGACGAAGAGGTTAGAGTTGTAAATATGATGAAAACTGGTTATCACTAGTGATATTTTACTAATAATACAAATAATAAAATATCACAAGTGATAAAATAATAGAATATCACTAGTAATATTTTACAAACATAGTTATTGAGTAATATTATTAGTGTTGGTACCTTAACATATCACTAGTAATACACAATATTTACAACTTTAGCCACTTTGTTTTTCTTTTTATAACTTTTGAACATTTTGATAAAAATAATTTTATTGTATTTTGTATCTTAAGTTAATTCCTAGCACTAAATAAAAAATAAAGATTAGCACTTTGGTATGTAGTAAAAATGAAAAATAACTCATCTAATTATCTCATAAAACTTACGCGAACAAACCTCTTATATATGTCCAAAAAATAATTTAACATATAACAAGTGTAAATGTAAATAAAGAATAACAAGCTATTTAAATCTAAAAACCATATAAGGAAGTTGAGTGAACTTAATTGCGTATATCCCTTCACTTATTTATACCGTTGATGATATTATATCACCATCAGTATTTCAAATAATATTTGTTTCAATCTTTTTCTCATGTGGTATACTCTTTCCTCAAACATTACATTTATCAGTTTTTAATATGTTAAAGACGTGATTTCACATTAATATGTAAACCCTACGAAACATATGTATCTACTATTTAATATCTGCATTTTTCGTTACGTATGTTAGGAGATTTTTTTGTTATTATCCCGGCCTTAAGTGAAGTTAATAATGTGTCCCGTGTTCTGTGTTATCACTACTTTGCGCAAAAACAATTAAGGATTTTCGACGTATCATCGTAAGTGCATAAGTGTTATAGGTTAGAATTTCATTCCATGTTATAACGTTTCATTGAACATACAGTTTTAAGACAATGAAGCCATTTATAAAATGTCTTAAATATCAAAAAGTCTTCATGGCCTTGTGTCACATTAGCGAAGTCGCCAGGGATTACTGGCTTTCCCCCGCGACATTCTGTCGCCGGGGAAAACCCTGTCACTTGATCCTTCGATTCTTGTAGTAAAAACGTATAACATTTTTATGGTGCATGTTGTGTAATTTGTACTAACTATAAACACTTACTATTTGAAGCTTTAATATGTTTAAAAATAGCAAGTTTGATGCATATGAATACCCCCATATTATATTATCTCCATAAAAGTCAATGTATATATAAAGCAAAATGATTTGTGATTTTTCTTTTCTTTTTCCATTTTGGTAACTATGATTTCTGACACATTTATCGAATAATTCACGAGGTTGCAACTCATCGTCACACAAACGCAAACCAGGTAAAACCATCTCTTTCCGAGAGGTTAGCGTGGCCACTTCAAATGATTTGTAAGTTTTGTATGTTAAATGTATTGGAGTATTTTGGACAACTTTTCACTCATTTAACCTGTTTTCCTTTTAGGGATCTAGATTACTTGTTCGATTCAGTAGAAATTAGACACAGTCCAAATTGACTCAGTCATAAGATATAGGGCCACATTTTCAACTACTACCCATGAGCTTCCATTCACTTGGCTTTAAAAATGCAATTATCAAGCTGGTTCCATAATCAAATATCAGGCCATAATTCTGACTTGCATGTTCTTGGTCAAGGTGGGTTTGATCATCGAACGAAGATGTTTTTAGCAAGCATAATGTAGTGCCAAGTTAGAGCAAAGCTTTAAGACGATATGGCGTGTAACTTTTAAAACAAGAAATCGAGAAGGCAACACTACCAAGCAGCATGGTCGAGACTACTAACACGTACAAATATAGAAAGAAATATCGTGTATATGAATAATTTCGTGAGTGCTACTTGAAGTTCTTCGGACCTTATGTTGGTGCTTGTGCTTTATTCAGTATCTCATTCAAGGACCTCATGAAGTGTGCTGCTAAACACGATTTACTAAACATGTTTCTATGGGTTGTAGAGATTGTAGTTACGATAGTTTTGTAGTCTTAGTTATTGTGCAGAACTCTTTATTTGTTACTACAATGCATTTAAAGATCACACGAGTTTACAAGAATAATGTAAGGTGGTGTTTGTTTCATTAAAATGTTTTGGGTTTGAATCTGACTACCGCATCTTACTAATAAGAGATGATTAAAAAGTCTAAATATGAATAAAATAATATTGTTTGTTTTTTTAATTGTCTGAATGATTTTAATTACGTAATTTTAAGTATATTTTAATTGATACGGTTCACGAAAACTAGCTCGACAGTCAACACGCACAAGTTAACATCATACACCGTATAAAAGTAGACACATCTTTTTTAATTATGTTTTTTCTACTCAACAATTACCCAAAATATCAACATAAAATTCTAGCTCAATCTATGTTAACCAAATAATAAGCCCAAACCCATTTACATAACCCTAAACCTAACTACATGTGCTATCCCTATGTTGCCTTCCTAAACACACAGCCAACCATTTTTTTTCTTTTATCTCTTTGTCATTGTACCTCAATGAAGACACAAACCAAGCCATGACATAAAGTATATGGTAAGGTTTAATCATCTTGATTATTATTGTTTTGTTTCTTGTTCTACTTTGTAAACTACAACCACAAATCAACGACACAAAACCAAAAGTCTCGTGTCTTGTAATGGTTTTCTTGTTATGGTTTAGGAGATAATTTTGTTTCTTTCTAAATTAAAGATCGATGATTGGTTTAACTCAAATTTCTGAATATTTTGTAACAATCCTAAAAAAAAAGAACCCAATGTCTATTTTTTTTTGTTTAAGATATATATTTTTCTTTGTTCTATATTTTCACAAAAAAAAACAGTCTCAAATTTATGTGGTGGCTGAAAATTTTTAAGTGTTTTTAGTTGTTAACGACCAATCAGACATAACCACCGCCTTTTAATCAATCAGAGATATAACCTCTGGCCGCGACTCTGACCAAAGAAACAAACAATCAAAAAGTCTGACAGCGTCTGACTAGTCAAATTCAGACGTGGTTCAAATATTTTTGGCAAAAACAAATACACCCTAAGTGTGATCTTAGGATCCCCATTTGGAAGACGATTCAAACTGACCAGCTTACTAACGCGTGATATTTGGACATAACACAGAAAAATGACTTTTTTTTGCACAATTTTATTTTGTCTGATTATCACTTCTTGCATTTTGAAAACGTGCGTTTGTATTATGTCTGCACACATGAGAAGAAATGAAAGAAATGCGTTCGTATTTTTCTCTTATGTGTGCAAGGGGAAGACGAAGTGAAAGAAGTCTGTTTGTTAACTTTTAGACATAACAAGAAACTATGACTTTTTTCTTAAATTTTTCAAATTTTATCTTGTCTGATTATGACTTCTTGTATCTTAAAAACTTCAAATTCATACTGTTCTCTCGCAGACACAAGACGCTCTCAATTGTTTGTGTAAAAACTTTTCGAAGGTGTCAAGTGAACAATTTCATATGTACACTTAACACAATTCTTATCATGACAGTTATTGCATCCCCGTTATTATATAAAGTGAAATTTGTTTCAATCTTTTTACGATTCCCTCCTCCAACTTCATATTTACCACTTTATGCTATGTTAAAAGAAATAATTTCTCGTTTATTTGTAAACTACGAACATACCTACAGGCCAGAACTAATAAAATATAAGTGGGATCAGCCACATTAGATGCCGCCCAAGATATCCTATTTGCAGCCGAACAAGCTGTTTATTCTTGATCATCTTTTCTTATATATAACCTATGATATGTTTTAATCTTCTTCAACTTATGTAGTACTATTATTATTATTAACTCGTCAAACCTATATATGCACTTTTTGCCTTTCTTGTACGTTTCTTTTTAATAATCCCGTCTACGCTGTGCCCCATGGAGTCAAACTTTATGACTCCACCTAACAACCAAAGTATGATCTTGTATATGGACCTTGAGCCTTGCTTGAAGTTCTTCAGGGCTTCAGACCTCATGTTGGTGCTCTATTAAATATCTCATTCAAGTACCTTATGAAGTATAATGGTTACGCTGTTGGACACGAGTTCTTAAAACACATTTACCACTACAACATTCGAGGCCGTCCCTAGCAATATTTTGAGGCTTTCCCCATCGACTTTTAGATGGGGATATGTTTCCCCAGCGACATGTCGCTAGGGGAAATTCGCTGGGGTACGCTCAATGAGACAGGTATCCCAACGACTTACCCCAGCGACTTGCGGGCCCCACAGACTTTTCCTGGAAGAATAGATTGCCACGGTGGCAACATTTTCCCCAGCCACATGTCGCTGGGGAAAATCCTTATTAAATAAAAAAAATTAAGTTGAACTTTATCTTTTTAGCTAATTACAAAGTATCCCCAGCGACATGTCGCTGGGGAATCTTTCCTTATGTTTGACTTGTCAACGCGACGTCGTTGACTTGTCAACGATTTCCCAAGTTTCCCCAGCGACATGTCGCTGGGGAAACTCTGGATACATTTGACTTGCCAATGCTTTGCGTTTGACTTGTCAACGAATAACCAAAGTTTCCCCAGCGACATGTCGCTGGGGAAAAGTATTAGATAGGGTTCAACATTAGAGGTTCAATGTATTAGATAGGTTTTAACATTAGAGGTTCAACGTATTAGATAGGGTTCAACGTATTAGATATGGTTCAACATTAGAGGTTCAACGTATTAGATATGTTTCAACATTAGAAGTTCAACGTATTAGATAGGGTTCAACATTAGAGGTTCAACGTATTAGGTAGGGTTCAACATTAGAGGTTCAACGTATTAGATATGGTTCAACATTAGAGGTTCAATGTATTAGATAGGGTTCAACATTAGAAGTTCAACGTATTAGATAGGGTTCAACATTAGAGGTTCAACGTATTAGATAGGGTTCAACATTAGAGGTTCAACGTATTAGATAGGTTTCAACATTAGATGTTCAACGTATTAGATAGGTTTCAACATTAGAGGTTCAACGTATTAGAAAGGGTTCAACATTAGAGGTTCAACGTATTAGATAGGGTTCATTATTAGAGGTTCAATGTATTAGATAGGGTTCATCATTAGAGGTTCAATGTATTAGATAGGGTTCAACATTAGAGGTTCAGCGTATTAGATATGGTTCAACATTAGAGGTTCAACAGATTAGATAGGGTTCAACATCAGAGGTTCAACGTATTAGATAGGGTTCAACATTAGAGGTTTAACGTATTAGATAGGGTTCAACATTAGAGGTTCAACGTATTAGATAGGGTTCAACATTAGAGGTTCAATTTATTAGATAGGGTTCATCATTAGAGGTTCAATGTATTAGATAGGGTTCATCATTAGAGGTTCATCGTATTAGAAAGGGTTCAACATTAGAGGTTCAACGTATTAGATAGGGTTCATCATTAGAGGTTCAATGTATTAGATAGGGTTCAACATTAGAGGTTCAACGGATTAGACAGGGTTCAACATTAGAGGTTCAACGTATTAGATAGGGTTCAACATTAGAGGTTCAACGTATTAGATAGGGTAAAACATTAGAGGTTCAACGTATTAGATAGGGTTCAACATTAGAGGTTCAACGTATTAGATAGGGTTCAACATTAGAGGTTCAACGTATTAGATAGGGTTCAACATTAGAGGTTCAACGTATTAGATAGGTTTCAACATTAGAGGTTCACCGTATTAGATAGGGTTCAACATTAGAGGTTCAACGTATTAGATAGGGTTCATCATTAGAGGTTCAATGTATTAGATAGGGTTCATCATTAGAGGTTCAACGTATTAGATAGGGTTCATCATTAGAGGTTCAACGTATTAGATAGGGTTCAATATTATTGGCGGGAAAAAATTGGAGGGAAAACACTGGCGGGAAAATGTTAACCATTTCCCTCACTTTTTTACCATAAAAGGACAACCACACACACTCCTTATCATAACAACCACCAACAGATCACACACACATACACACACACACACACTTATTATCACAAACACATTGTTATTATGAAGATGTTGAAACATGAAGCTTTTCCGTGCAAGTGTGGACATGGAGATGTAGTTCTTCGAGAATCGTGGCAAACTGAATCTTTTGGTAGACTGTACTATGCTTGTCCACGTTCACAGGTTCAACGTCCAGTTTCATATGGTTGCAATTTTTTTATGGAAAGACGAACGCGTGCAACTACTAATCAACTCTCTTGGAGGTTCAATGAGCTTTTCTCTTCCAAGCTCTTCTTCGAGACCTTCAACGAGCTTTTATCCTCCAAGCTCTTCTCCCAAACCTTCAACGATTCCAATTTCTTCTCCAAGCTCTTCAACGTGTGCAAACTATGTGCGCTTGACTGGAATGATAAGGGTACTTGAGAGTACAGTAGAGTTGTACAAAAATTACGATAGGCACACAATGGATTCAGCTGCACTACTTCACGACCTTTACGATGACATGGGGAACATTCGTTTGAACTAGTTTATGATGTATCTGTTTTCGTGTTTATGAGTATATTATCGGTTTAATATCCATGTTTAATTAAGCGCGTGTTTAAGTGTCCGTGTAGAATAAAGTTAGGTTTAGGCGTGTCTGTTTATAAGCCTCAATGAATGTTAACAATTTTTAATTAATATTAACAATGAATGTTAACAATTATAAGTGAATGTTAACTTTTGGCGGGAAAAATGTTGGCGGGAAAACATTGGCGGAAAAACATTAGCGGGAAAATTAACCATTTGTCTCACTTTTTTTTATTATAAAAAGACATACTATTTTAAATTTTAAGAACTATATTTTTTAATATATATTTTATATTTATTAAAATATTAAATAAACATTACACTTTTTTGTGAAAATCGTTGGTCAAATTGCAGTCAACTTTTCCCCAGCGACATGTCGCTGGGGAAACTTTTTGTTCGTCGTTTGTTAAATAGGCGCGTTAACGAAAAACATTTGGAGGGAATCGTGAAATTTTCCCCAGGGACATGTCGCTGGGGAAACTTTGGGCCATAAATAAACAAAACATTAACACTAATCACTTGGATTAGTCTGTGGAAGAAAGTTTCTCCAGCGACATGTCGCTGGGGAAAACTTGACGGGATAATCTCCCGCTTGCATTTTTGTGAAACAGTTTGGTCAAAATTGGGGAAACTTTTCTTTATTTTTTGGTCAAAATTTCTACGAGCAAGTTTGCCACGTCAGACTGATTTTGTCGTTTAGCGTCGTTTCCCCAGCGACACGCTGTCGCTGGGGAAAACCTCGATGGGGAAGGACTGGATTGTTGTAGTCTACATTATAATTTTGTTTGTTTATTATGGTTCTGAAATGTCTATAAATAGTTTATAGAAGAAATTATAGTGATGACAGTTTGTAGCCTTAGTAGTTATTTTGTAGATAATTACTCTGTATTTGTTACTATAATGGTTATAGCGGTATAAAATTTTTTAAGATTTTAACTGTGATATAGGATTCGCATTCCCAACTGATGGTAGTGTACGAATGAGGATGTTAGGTAAATACGTTTGTATGTTAAAAAAAGGTAAATACGTTTGCTTGTGTGTAGTGTACGATATAACCAGAAAGATCATCAATCGTTATCTACACGGTGTGTAAAGAACCTATAAACTCTATTTTTGTTGCAAGAAAGTAGTATCTGATTGGGTCTGAATCAATTCGGCCAGTTGAAATATCTATATCAATACTAGACACAAATTGTCTAAAGAAATCTTTTCCAAGTTAAAAAAATATTTTCACTCCAATTGTAATTTGAAGATATTATAATGTATCAATGATGTGAATTTCATGAACAAAGTTTATTTTCTTAAATCTTAAGTTAATCTTTACTATTAAAATAAAAAAACAAATAAAAATTGAAGATTAACACTTTGATATGTAGTAAAAACGAATATGAAAAATAACTCATCTAATTATTTCATAAAACTTATGCGAACAAACCTCTTATAAGTCCAAAAAGTAATTTCACATATAATAAGTGAGAACGTAACTAAAGAATAAAATCTATTTAAATCTAAAAACGATATGATGAAGTTGAGTGAACTTAATTACATATGTTTTCCCAATTCCTCATACTGTTGATATTATTATATCACCATCACTATATGAAGTAATTTTTGTTTCAATGTTTTTCCCATGTGGGATACTACTCCTTCCTCCCATATTACATTTACCACTTTCTAATATGTTAAAAGAACATTAATTTGTAAAACTACGGAAACATAACTATATGTATCTACTATTTAAATCTGTATTTTTAATTATGTATGTGAGGAGATTTCTTTGTTATTATCTCGGTCTTTAGTTAAGTTAATAGTGGCGTGTGCTTTCACCATTGATCCTCGTACTATAAGCTCGAGCCTCATGTTTAATATGTGGTTATATTCATTTCAGGCCAACATGCCAAAAGAAATATCCGAGTATTTAGATAAAATTGGTGCTAGGATATACCAAATATAAAGCCAGGAAATCCCATTGTCTATACAATATTTCAGCTTCAATCATGTGTTGCATTGATGTGCGACTTAGCTCTTTTCTTTATGAACTTTTCTAGGTGGTTTTGCTGTTGAGTATTTTGCCACGTCATCAACGATTCTTGATCATTATTTGCGCAAACACAATGAAGGATTTTCTACTGGGTTTATATAAGTTCTTATCATCGTAAGAGCATCAATGTTATATGTTTAGAATTCTGTAGATCGTACACCCTTTCATTCCAGAAAATTACAACGTTTCATTGAACATATAGTTTTAGGATACTGTAGCCATTTATAAAATGTCTTAGATGAAGGTTTATATTTACCATAACAATTAAGTAAAACCCTAATATGGATCAAAGAACACACAGCGAAAGCAAATTAACAAGATCTTTAATTAACAGGATTATAATTAATCAGGGCCGGATTTAGTAACGGGCGA
Organism: Glebionis coronaria; assembly: GCA_025667525.1. Classification (NCBI taxonomy): domain Eukaryota; kingdom Viridiplantae; phylum Streptophyta; class Magnoliopsida; order Asterales; family Asteraceae; genus Glebionis; species Glebionis coronaria. The sequence goes on from CM046879.1 coordinate 556,103,512, forward strand.
AGTGGGCGACGGCCCGGGGCATCAAAATTTTTGGGACATCTGATTTGAAATTCTAACTATATTTTGTTAGACTGGATTTTTTTTAAGAAGTGGGTAAATCTGGAAGTGGGCGAATATAATGACTAAACATAACATATAATGTATCAATGATGTGAATTATTTTATGAAAAAAATTTATTTTTCTTAAATCTTAAGTTAATCTCCACTATTAAAATAAAAAAACAAATAAAAATTGAAGATTAACACTTTGATATGTAGTAAAAACAAATATGAAAAATAACTCATCTAATTATTTCGTAAAACTTATGCGAACAAACCTCTTATAAGTCCAAAAAGTAATTTCACATATAATAAGTGAGAACGTAACTAAAGAATAAAAGCTATTTAAATCTAAAAACGATATGATGAAGTTGAGTGAACTTAATTACATATGTTTTCCCAATTCCTCATACTGTTGATATTATTATATCACCATCACTATATGAAGTAATTTTTGTTTCAATGTTTTTCCCATGTGGGATACTACTCCTTCCTCCCATATTACATTTACCACTTTCTAATATGTTAAAAGAACATTAATTTGTAAAACTACGGAAACATAACTATATGTATCTACTATTTAAATCTGTATTTTTAATTACGTATGTGAGGAGATTTCTTTGTAATTATCTCGGTCTTTAGTTAAGTTAATAGTGCCGTGTGCTTTCACCATTGATCCTCGTACTATAAGATCGAGCCTCATGTTTAATATGTGATTATATTCATTTCAGGCCAACATGCCAAAAGAAATTTCCGAGTATTTAGATAAAATTGGTGCTAGGATATACCAAATATAAAGCCAGGAAATCCCATTGTCTAATACAATATTTAAGCATCAATCATGTGTTGCATTGATGTGCGACTTAGCTCTTTTCTTTATGAACTTTTCTAGGTGGTTTTGCTGTTGAGTATTTTGCCACGTCGTCAACGATTCTTGATCATTATTTGCGCAAACACAATGAAGGATTTTCTACTGGGTTTATATAAGTTCTTATCATCGTAAGAGCATCAATGTTATATGTCTAGACTTCTGTAGATCGTACACCCTTTCATTCCAGAAAATTACAACGTTTTATTGAATATATAGTTTTAATTACTTAACGATCGTTAGCTACGATTTGATTTAATAAATATATAATAAATATATTTAATAAATTAATTAACTCTTCACGTAATGTGTGCAATCCCGTGATCTCGAGTTCGATCCTATCACATGACTATCGATTTTCCATAAAGTAGAACTTGTGAAAAATGAGCTAGATGAGACTTAAGAGGTTCTATAACGGCTCAAAAGGGGTAATATTTTTATGTGCGGGCTGTATAACTTGCGCTACCTAGAAACGCTTACTATTTGAAGCTTTAATATGTTTATAAATCACAAGTTTGATGAATATTAAAAGTCAAGCATGCTGTATGATATTATGCCATAATTTTGACTTGCATGTTTTTGGTCTAGGTGGGTTCGATCATCAAACTAAGAAGATCTTATCAAGCATACAGTGTAATGCCAAGTTTGAGCAAAGGTTTCAGACGATATGGCGTGCAATGTCTAAAACAAGAAATCCACACTACCAATTAAGCAGCACGGTCAAGACTACCAACAAGCACAAATATAGAAAGGAAGATCGTGTATATGAACAATTCCCTGAGCCCTATTTGAAGTTCTTCAAACCCCGTGTTGGTGCTCTATTCAGTATCTCATTCAAGGATCATGAAGTATAATAGCTAAACACGAGTTACTAAAAATGTTTCTATATATGAAAATTGTTTTTACTTTCTTGAGGGAATATTTGATTCTGAAATGTCTCTAAAATGGTTGTAGAAATGTTAGTTACGACATTTTTGTAGCCTTAGTTATTGTGTAGATTATCACCCTTTATTTGTTAACTCGTTTTAATACCCGTGCACGTACGAGACTTGAATATAAACAAAAAATTGTGTAATAATTTCGTTATTACGATATTTTTGTATATTATATATGGTTTTAAAAACATATAATGTTTATTGTTTAATTATTTTTTTGTTTTACCGTGGACCGTGTAATATAAACTCACCTCAAATTTTAATTTTCGAATTACATACTCTTTTTACTTTCAATATTCTTATTTTAGATAGTTATATTTTAATTATTAATCAATAAACAATTTACATCAACTTTATAAGTACACGATTTATAAATTCATGATTCCCTAATGCTTAATATAAAACAATATTAAAATTTTAATACTTAAATAATTACAATGCTCATGAACCCACGAGTTTTACATAATTTTTTTATTATGTGATAATAATAATTGATATTTTGTATAACTATTTGTTGCATAAAGGATTTCACTTTATTTAACTGAAATGTTAACTATCATTTTCTAGATGTTGTGTGCTTAGTAATACATATAACCTTGAAAAAAAAATATGTTCTTGTAATATATAGAATCCCGCCTATTTATTTTCAATTCACGCTGATGTCTTAAGTCGTGCATTCATTTCTATAGTTATATTCATGTTAATAATAATTTACGTATATTGCATTGATAGACATTGTTAAGTGTCAAAATAAAAGTATATAATAGTTTGTATATTTATTTGAATATTTATAATCATGTGATTTGTTAATTTTTTTAATATAACATATATGTTTTATTTAAAATATAAATTCTAGATGGTATAAAGTTTAAGGGGGTATTTTGTTTATTTTTTTTAAATTATTAAAAAATATGGAATAACATAAGTTTGTATTTAAGTCCATCTAATTTATTTAAATTTCAACTTAAAGTTTTATTAATATCCTCCTCATTTTTTAAGTTTTTATTTTCACAAATTTAACACATATATTTTATTGCGTTTTCATCAAATTTCTCCACCAAAATTTTTAGTTTTGACTAAATTGAATTTAACTTTGACTTTTTTCAACCAATTATATCGCTCGATTTTGCTTATGTGTCAAAATCAACCTATTTGATTGGTTTAATTATTTTTTCTACAGCATTCACTTTCCACTTAAATTCTCTATTAATTTAATTCTTTTATTATATAAAAGATTTGTTACTACAATGGTTTTAGTTTCTAAGGCTGGTGGGAGTGAAGGCAAACTCACTCGCCTTCACGTCAGCGCCACCTCAACCTTTAACAAACTCACAAAAACTCACCCACGGAGATAATGATACTGGGGATGGCAAAAGCACCCGAAACCGATGGAGAAAATCGAAACCCGAACCGATTGGGTCGGGTTCGGATTCGGGTTGGCGAGTTTGGATGCGGGTTCGGGTTGGGATATTTTATTTTTCGCGGGTACGGGTTCGGGTTCGGGTTTTAGTAATACCCGCCCCGTTTACCCGTATACGTACCCGTTTACCAAAATATATATCGTTTATTGCTATTTTATATAATTTATAAATTTGTGCGAAATAGTAGACGAAGATTATTAAACAAATGAAAAACTTATATTAGTTACATTTTGTATGCATTAACATGTTTGTGATCAATCATATTTCGATGTTGTAACTTTAAATAAAAAATAATTTATTCGATACATTAAATCGCATGATATTATACTGAATTAGTATTCTTCATCTTTTAAAAACTTTAAAAATTATATTAGGGTATTTTAATTTTTTTTCATTGGTTTTTTTAACTTTATACATACAATTATGTCTAACGAAATTTAATTGTGGATACCCGATACCCCGCGGGAAAAAACCGAAAACCCGTTGGGTAATAGTAATCGGGTACCCGTCGGGTATTGGGGCGGATGCGGGTTTGGATATTATAAACGGGTGCGGGTATGGGTTCAGTAAAACCCGACCCGAACCCGACCCGTTGCCATCCCTAAATGATACTCATCCAAACTCACCCACACTCACCTTTCATACCTATTTTTTAATTATTTAAACACACCTCACTCACAAAAAACACCTACAAATAAACTTAATCCAAAAAATAAAAACACTTGGGCCCACAAAACTTAAACTCACCCAGGTGAGTTTGACCCTCTCTTTTTTCTAGGGACTAACTCGCGCGCGACATTTAAGGGGGAATGAAAACTCGCTCGTGACTTTACAAAGTCACGATTGGCTTCAATGCCACTCCCACCAGCCTAAAGAATGGTTTCTGGGCTAGTCTGAGATTGAGCTTTTAGTTTATAAGTCAATGCGACCCCTTGATGATTGGTGTGTTTCCTTTTTATATACATATAAAAAGACACATTGTCATATCTTTTACAGAATGTATCACTTATTTAAATTGTTTCATAAACCTCTTAGTATGTGAAGTTATGAACAAACCTCTTCTAGGTCCAATGGTTGCGTAGAGGCATATGCTTTTTTTCTCTTATCTATGACAAGTGTAAACTAGTGAGAATATTTTGATTTCGGTGTCTTTTAGCACCAACAGATCTTTACCTTATAAAGAATAGATTCGACAACTTTTCAGGCTTAGCACGAGCACAACTAAAGTAATCAAGAATCAAGACTTGAACATTTAACCTTTTATCGCATAAAATCGTTATAAAAAGAACATTTAACCTTTTCGGTGTCTTTTGGCACCAACACTGGCACCAACAGATCATTATCACAGCAGTGTTGGTGACCAAGACATATAGTGCCTATAAATTAAACTCAATTTCATTTTTAAATCCAAAAACGCAACTTTTATGCATCAAAGTTCCACGCTTCGAACATTCTTTTTTTTGTCAGAAACACACATTGCATCCTTGATCTTTCACGCAAATAAGCCCGGCTGTACACCTACTTTGGATGTTGTACCATGGGAAACAAACGATGAATCCGATTTAGGGGAAGCGTGTTAAACACGTGCCTCGTCTTAATGTTTACTCCTTTCTTTATTACTATTATTTATTTGTTGTTTCTTAATTTTTATCAATTTATAATTGTAATTCGATTTTGTATAATAAAAGTGTACATTATATCTTACATTTTGTAAAACTTCTTTTTGTCTAATTGTTAATGCCTACTTTAAAAACTTCAAATCCACCTCTTCCCTCGCGCATATAATATTGCTGATGAGACATAAGATCTTAAAAAAAACAAAGACAACATTAAGTTGTTATAATACTTTCAAAAAGTATATTTGTCATAAAAATAAATAAAAATAACATACAATTTAAATGTTCGTTTCAAAACATTTTGATAATTTCAAATGAAATATTTTCAGTTAAAGGGCTCAAAGTATTGAAAGTTACCATGTTAAAGCTTATATTTGTTTCAATCTTTTTTTGATGTGGGATACTCCCTGCTTCCGACATCAGATTTATCTCTTTTTCATATGTTAAGAAAAGTGATTTGATATGAATTTGTAAAACTACCAAACTTAACTACAAGTCTACAACTAATAAGATATACATATATTTAAATTAATCACTACGTTAGAAAGAAAAACAGGTTTCCAGGATAGGGATTAATTGACACGTTTTGTAATATTATTGGTGACATATATTACACATCTACTCGATAGCAACTTTTTACGATTAATCATTATAACTTCGTAATACTAGCGATTATTGTTTTGATATCATGATTGCATCGTGAAGCACATGTACTTGACATTTCAGTATAAAATAGCGTGTGAAAACTTTACTCCTTGACGTTCTCGTCATGCGTACAAATTGAAAAATATTACTCGTCTAAAATATAGTTGCGTAATACCCGCTTTTACAACACACAATTACTTTGCTAGTATATATGAAAAGTACTAGCATAATACCCGCTTTTACAACACACAATCACTGATTTGTATTATTTCATAAAACTTGTAATGTCAATGCAAGAACTCTTTTCTAGGTCCAGTCTTTTTTTGAACGACAATTTTTTATAAGTCATACAAATTTAATCTCACATGTCATCAGTGAGACTTGAACCCACAACCTTTAGGTTAGAGAGTACTCAAATACCGTTGAACCAAGAGGCCTTTGGTTCTAGTCCTAGAAAATAATTCCAGACCTCAACAGTATTTGAAAATATTATAATATATCACTTATTTGAATTTCACGTATAGCGAGTAAAAAAATAAATAAACAATGAGAAATCATTCAAAGGCAAAAACATTTTGCTGATGTTGAGTGAACTTAATTACGTATATTCGCGCATCTACAGCAACAAGAGATTCTTTATCAACAGTAGTATATAAAGTAACATTGGTTTTGATCTTTTTTCGATGTGGGATACACTTTCCTCCCACATTACATCTAATCACTCTCTATTCTCTAACATGTTAAAAGATGTGAGATATCCAATTAGTTTGTAAAACTACCAAACATAACAACAACTACCAAACAACAACAACATACCATATGCATCTGAATTAATCACAACGCCAGTTTTAAGGTTAAGAATTTTATTAATCTTACTCCCTTTCATTCCATGAAAATTACGATGCTAATTTGATGGAATATACAGTTTTAGAACAATAAGGCCTTATCTGACTTGCGTGTTATTTGTTCAGTTGAGTTCGATCATCGAACTAAGAAGATCTTATCAAACATACAGTGTGATGGCAAGCTTGAGCAAAGCTTTAAGACGATAGGGCGTGTAAATTTTAAAACATAAATCTAGACGGTATCACTAGAGGTGGCAACACGGGCGGGCTGGACACGCACGAGCGCAGGGTAAAAAGAGCGACGGGCTAAACGAGCGAAGAGCTAAACGGAATGCGGGCTAAATAGGCGCGAGTTTGATGAATATGAATACCTAAATTATATTATCACCATAAAAGTCAATACAGTAAGCAAAATGATTGGTAAGTTTTGTACATTAAAAGTATACTTTGATGACTTTTCACTCATTTGACCCGTTTTCTTTTTAGGGAATTCAGTTTACATGTTCGCTCAGTAATGATCAAACACAACCCAAATCGACCCTTTCATAGTTAAGGGGCCAAATTTTCTATTGCTATTAACGAGCTTCCATTCAAGTGGCTTTAAAAATACATCAAGCCATAATTCTGACTTGCAAGTTTTTAGTCCAGGTGGGTTCGATCATCGAACTAAGTAGATCTTATCAAGCATACAACGTAATGCCAAGTTTGAGCAAAGATTTATGAAGATATGGTGTGTAAGTTTTAAAACAAGAAATCCAAAAGGGAACACAACCAAGCAGCATGGTCGAGACTACCAACAAGCACAAATATAGAAAGGAAGATCGTGTATACGAACAATTCAATGAGCCCTACTTGAAGTTCTTCAGAACCCATGTTGGTGCTCTATTCAGTATCTCATTCAAGGACCTCATGAGTCATGAAGTATAATGGTCGCGCGCTGCTGAACACGAGTTACTAAAAATGTTTCTAGGAAAATTGTTTTTGCTTTCTTATGTAAAGTGAAATTTGTTTCATATGTACACTTAAGACTCTTCTTACGTGGGACACCTCCAAATTTATTTCAATGCGATATGGCTAGGTTGTTCACCATAAAATTTGTGGGTGGTGGGATTTGGACTCGACGGAGATAACTTCTTTTTCAGATTGGGATGCATGGTTTTTATCCATTCGGTTTACGTCTCGTTTTAAGAGTATTTTAGATGGTGTGTTTTATGTTTCATGGTGGAGGATTTGGTCTATTCGGAACAAGCTAGTTTTTGATGCTTTGCATCCTAGTCGTTCGTTGATTTTTGATGATATTGTTTCTTATTCTTTTTTTTTTAGTTCTAGTAGATGTAATAAGGCGTTCTCTTGGGAGAGTAGGCTTAAAAGTCCCTATTTAATTTTCTTGTAATTTTTCTAACTGCTTGCTAGTGTTTAATAAAATTTGTCGTTAAAAAAAACTTTAAATTTGCCACTTTCTACTATGTTAAAAGAAATGATTTCTCATTTATTTGTAAGATTACGAACATACCTACACTAATAAAATATATGTACTACTATTTGAAATAATCACAGCGTCATGAAAAATACGGTTTCAAGGTCTAGGGGCATATACCCTATCTAGTGAAAAAATTGTAATGTGTATTTTTGTAAACTGTTCCAATATTTTTTTGTAATTTTCCTCTCTAAAAATCATTTTATAGTTTAGTATCGAGCCAAACTTTGTGGCTCCGTCTCTTCCAACAACCACATATATAAAAAGGAAGATCTTGTATACGGACCTCGAGCCTTACTTGATGTTTTTCATGCCTCATGTTGGCGTTCTATTCAATATCTTATTCAAAAACCTCATGAAGTATAATAATGGTTACGCTCTTGAACACGAGTTCTTAAAACACATTTACTGTTTAATTTGTTTGTTTTATGTATATGAAATGTCTATAAATGGGTTATCGAAGAAATTATAGTTATGATAGTTTTGTAGCCTTAGTTATTTTGTAGATATTACTCTGCGTTTGTTACTATAATGGTTTATAGCGGTATAAAAGTTTTTAAGATTCTAACTGTGATCTAGGATTCGCGTTCCCAACTGATGGTAGTGTACGAATGAGGACGTTCGGTAAATACATTTGCTTGTGTGTAGGATATAACCAGAAAGATCAGCTATTATCTACACGGTGTGTAAAGAACCTATAAACTCTACTTTTGTTGCAAGAAAGTAGTATCTGGTTTGGTCTGAAGCAATCCGGCCAGTAGAAATATCTATATCATTACTAGACCCAAATTCTCTAAAGAAACCTTTTCCAAGTTAAACAAATATTTTCACTCCAATTGTAATTTGAAGATATTATAATGTAGGGTTTAATACCTACAACCCTGATTAATAGATGCGGAATATCGATCGAAGAACACACACACAGCAGAATCGACAGAAAAGATAAAGCGACGCCCACAAGGTATTATCCTTAATCGTTACTTTGATTAGTATTGAAAGAATGACGTGAATTGGTTCGTTCCCCCTCACCTCCTTTTATAGAGATAAGGGGGAATCGACTATTACAAGTCCTACGGGTCGGGCTGGGCTTAAACATTGCCAACCGACCTTTGTTCATAGCTATTAGGAAACTATGCTACTCGACTCTTAATTCCTTAGACACGACTTAGGCGAATATAATGACTAAACATAACAATTTCCACCTTAGGCATATATTAGCCTATCTCAACACTCAGCAATTCCAAGCAGTGTTGTAACTTGCGTCCAGGTACCACCTTCGTCAAGGAATCCGCAACATTGTGTTCAGTACCCACCTTCAGAACTTCGACCGTCTTAGCTTCCAAGACTTCTCTGATAAAGTGATAACGCACATTTATGTGCTTTGTCCTTTCATGAAAAACATGATTCCGCGATAAGTGAATCGCGCCCTGATTATCACAATTAACTGCAACAGTGTTGAGTTTCACGCCCAACTCTTCCGAGAGTCCCCTTAGCCAAATAGCTTCATTCACAGCCTCCGTAAGGGCCATATACTACGCCTCTGTAGTTGAAAGAGCCACCACGTGTTGTAGTGTTGCCTTCCAGCTTACAACACATCCTTGTACTAAAAATGCGTAACCAGTGAGAGACCTACCTTTATCTGGATCCTTAACGTAGTCTGAATCAACAAAACCTGTTACGTCTACATGGTTGCCACGATTTGTCCCATACACCAAACCCACGTTTACAGTGCCCTGCAAATACTTCATAATCCACTTCACTGCTTCCCAATGGAGTTTACCCGAATTCGCCAAATATCTGCTAACTACACTTACTGCACACGCTATGTTTGTCCTCGTACATACCATCAAGTACATTAAGCTCCCAACCGCATTTGAATATGGCACCCTACTCATTCTTTCAACATCACAATCCCTAACCGGGCAATCCTTCAACGACAGCTTGAAGTGCCCATCCAATGGTGTCTGAACCGACTTCCCATTATCCATTCTAAACCTTTTTAAAACTTTAGAAACGTACCCGGATTGTGAGAGTCTCAGAATCTTGCGACTCGGATCCCTGAAGATCTCCATACCAAGAATCTTCTTTGCTTCCCCTAGCTCTTTCATGTCGAACTCCCTTTTAAGAAAAGACTTGGTAGCCGCGATCTCAGTCTTGCTTTTACAAGAAATCAACATATCGTCTACATATAACAATACATAGATATACTCCCCTGGTGCATAACTCTTGTAATATACGCAGATGTCGTAACTGCTACGCTTAAGCCCATTGCTCAGCATATACTCATCGAACCTCTTGTACCATTGCCTAGGTGACTGCTTCACACCATAAAGAGATTTCTTTAACAAACATACCTTATTACCTTGTTCAAATCCTGGTGGCTGCGTCATGTAGATCACTTCTTCAAGATTTCCATGTAAAAACGCCGTCTTTACATCAAGCTGCTCCAGCTCATAATCTTTACACGCAGTCAATGCAAGTATAACCCGAATAGATGTGTATCGAACTACCGGCGAAAATACTTCATTGTAATCAATACCTGCTCTTTGTGTGAATCCACGAGCCACCAACCTTGCCTTGTACCTAGGCTGTTGAACACCTTTAATCCCTTCCTTTATTTTGAACAACCATTTGCAACTCACCAGCTTTTGCCCAGCTGGATGATCTACTAACACCCAGGTCTTGTTCTTCCTTAGAGAATCCACCTCTTCTTTCATAGCAGCTTTCCACTTAGAATTGTCTTCACAAGCAACTACTTCCTGGTATGTCAATGGTTCATGAGTATCTTCTTCCTCTGATGCAGCAAACGCGTAAGCAACTATATTACTCTCATCCCGAAACCTTGTCGGCTTCATTCTTGTCCTTGGTTCTCTATCCCGAACTAATTTATAATCTGTGAGATCCGGTGGATGATCGATATCTTGAACCCCTACATCTTCATCATAGCCATCTTTTTGATATGTCTGGTTTTCGTGATTTGTCTGATCTTCCTGACCTGTTTGATCTTCTTGACCTGTATGGTCTTCCTCAGGCGTATGATTATTTAACCTCTGCAGTTCCACCTCAACCTGTAATTCCTCAACAGACTTATCATTACCTGCACCAGTACCTTTCAACGTATCTTTGTACATGACACTTTCATTGAAGACTACGTTCCTGCTTGTGACTATTTTAGGTGATTCATTATCAAGCCTATATAGTCTGTACCCCTTCACACCTTCAGGATACCCCAAAAGAACGCATTTTACCGCTCTCGGCTAGAGCTTACCTTGTTTAACGTGTGAATACGCGACACAGCCAAAAACCCTCAACATCCCATAATCACTAGGATGTCCCGACCACATCTCCATAGGTGTCTTCTTCTCACTCGATGTAGATGATGACCTATTTATAAGATATGCGGGCGTACATGTCGCTCCCGCCCAGAAGGTCTTGGGCAATCCAGACTGCATTAATAAACAGCGTACCTTGTCCATGAGAGTTCTGTTCATCCGTTCTGCTAACCCGTTCTGCTGCGGCGTCCCGGCAACTGTCAAATGTCTAGCAATCCCACTCTCAGTGCATATCTTATTAAACTCTCGGTTACAGAACTCAAGACCATTATCCGTCCTAAGCTTCTTAACCGTCCTCCCAGTCTGATTTTCTACTAACTGCTTCCACTATTTGAACTTCCCAAATGCTTCGTGTTTGAACGTGAGAACATAAACCCATACCCTCCTAGAATAATCATCAACTATAGATAAGAAATACCTCTTACCTCACAATGATTCCACCTGAGACGGACCTCATAAGTCTGAATGAATATAGTCTATCACTCCTTGAGTAGTGTGCCTTCATACACCGAAATGGAATCGATGTGACTTTCCTAGAACACAATTCTCACAAAAATCGAGTTTACCTAGACTCTTCTTGCCAAACAAACCCTGCTTTTCCAGAACGTGTAGTCCCGCCTCACTGATATGTCCCAGTCTTTTATATTAAACCTGCACAAGACTATCTTTTTCTTCAACACTAGCATTAAGCTCACCGGCCAATGCATGGCCATCCAAAGAGTACACACAGTTCTCCCTTCGTGTTCCAGATATAATAACCCTAGAACCATTAATCACCTTGACTTTGCCCGACTGCAATTTTACGGTATATCCCTCTTTTTCAAGAGTTCCCAGCGTTATCAAGTTTCTTTTCAATTCAGGAATGTACCTGACATTGTGTAACACAAAACTTGACCCATCTTTCAGTTGTACCTTTACCTTGCCAATACCCCTGATCTTGCACTCCATGTTGTTGCCCAACAGTACGCTGCCCCCATCGCATTCTAGAAAATCAAAAAATACATCTAACCTCGACGACATGTGATATGAACCTCCTGAATCCATGATCAAATCATGCAGTCTTTCTGCACTCATCACCATCATCACCTCAGAATCGTCGTAAATCATACCACTGGAGCTTGGTTGATCTTCTTTCTTGACGTAACCTTTTGACTTCTTGCGATTATTCTTCGGACAGTTTCTAATCAAGTTCTCCTCAGATTGGCAAATAAAGCATTTGAGTCTTCCACCTCGAGACTTCGATCTTGACTTTCCTTTTGACTGATTTGAATTCCTACGATCAGTTCTTCCCCTCACGTATAACCCTTCACCATCATCCCCCTTCGCCTTGGACCTTTCTTTGATTTCCTTTGAATTTAGTGTGGCCATCACGTCCTCCAAAGTCAAAGATTCCCGTCCATAAAGCAAGGTATCCAGAAAGTGCTCGTATGATGCTGGTAAAGAAGTGAGTAACAATAAAGTAAGATCTTCATCTTCGAATTTTACCTCAATATTTGCTACATCAAGAACTATTTTGTTGAACTCATCTATATGCTCGGAAATCTTTCGTCCAGTCGGCATGTAGAATGTATGCAACTTCTTCTTCAGGTACAACTTGTTAGCCAATGACTTTGTCATGTACAAAGACTCAAGCTTTGACCAAACCTCCGCTGCAGTCGTCTCCCCGGTAACCTCTCTCAGGACCTTGTTACCTAAACACAAAATCATGGCACTATGAGCTTTCTTGTCAAGCTTAGATTTCTCTTCAGCTTCAATATTTGCGGGTAAAACCTCCAGAGCGGCTTCACATCCGTTCTGGATTAATAAAGCATGCATCATGATTCTCCATAACCCGAAGTCACCAGTTCCATCGAATTTTTCAATGTCAAACTTGGCTCCCGTCATTCTTTATCCCTTTGTTGATTTGCTAAACCTTGTGAAAACCTCACAATCACAAACCGACTAAGTCCCTTCGATAACTCGCTAAACCTTGTGATACGTTTTACCTCACAGTTACGAATCACGAAGTCCCCTTTCTTAGTTTGCTAAACCTTGTGTAATACCCACAATCACAAACTAACAAAGTCCCCTTGTGTACAGAACCCTCCAAAATATATAACTGTTTTTGTTTTATAAAAAATAAACAACTGACCCAGGCCCAAAAACCTTAACCCAACAACAAACAAGTGTCAATTTATATAAAAACAAAAAACCCTTTTGGAGTGATACTTTTGTTTCACTTTTGATAATAAACACAGCAGCCGTTTTTTTCCTTTCTTCTTCTTCTACCTTACATTACCTGCGTATAAAAGAGAAACAATGGCAGATCTATCTTCAAAACCGAGAAACCAACACACCCACTTCAATCGAAACCTTGTTAACCTTATTGATCTACACCGATCAACAAGAATCTCCTTCGATCGATCCTAGAAACCAGTTACTCGGAGAACCGAGCTCTTGATACCACTTGTAGGGTTTAATACCTACAACCCTGAATACTAGATGTGGAATATCGATTGAAGAACACACACACAGCAGAATCGACATAAAAGATAAAGCGACGCCCACAAGGTATTATCCCTAATCGTTACTTTGATTAGTATTGAAAGAATGACAACCGACTATTACAAGTTCTACGGGCCGGGTTGGACTTAGACATTGCCAACCGACCTTTATTCATAGCTATTAGGAAACTAGGTTACTCGACTCTTAATTCCTTAGACACGACTTAGGCGAATATAATGACTAAACATAACATATAATGTATCAATGATGTGAATGAAAAAAATTTATTTTTCTTAAATCTTAAGTTAATCTTCACTATTAAAATAAAAAACAAATAAAAATTGAAGATTCACACTTGTATGTAGTAAAAACAAAAATGAAAAATAACTCATCTAATTATTTCATAAAACTTAAGCGAACAAACCTCTTATAGGTCCAAAAAGTAATTCACATATAACAAGTGAGAATCTAACTCCTTTATAAAAGAGATTGGTATCTCTTTCTTATTAAATGCAAAAAAATTAAGAGGTACTACTACATCTACATGTTGTACCTCATTTTAATGCACAAACCAAAACATTGTGTAAAGAATACAATTTTACAAGCTAAATGTACAATATGGTAAAATTAAATTTAAAATTGTAATTAATACTCTTAATAAAAAACCTCATTACATAAATATACAATACCATATACACATTGTACAAAACTAAAAAGCATCTATCTTATACTAATACAAACTATAATGTCAATTTTTTGAGTGCCGAGAATATGCTAAAATCAATATGCCGGGAATATAAAATGTAAGGACTTGGTTAACTCAACTAACTCAACAGAGTTTAGCCTCAACCGAGTTAAATAAAAAAAAGGCCAGACGAAATGGCTCGACTTTATAACCTATCATCAGACCAGACTCAAAAAAGTAAAAGATATCAGATTCAATTCGTGTTTAGACATGCAAGCCGAGATCGTTATAGAACATGTTTTTAGATGAAAACATTTGATTCAAAAATTATAATTAAAAACACTAATTATAACACCGAAAAAAAATTTAGTCACAGGGTACCCGCCGCCGCATCACGCGGGTATCCTGCTAGTGTAACTAAAGAATAAAAGCTATTTAAATCTAAAAACGATATGACGAAGTTGAGTGAACTTAATTACATATGTTCTCCCAATTCCTCATACTGTTGATATTATTATATCACCATCACTATATGAAGTAATATTTGTTTCAATGTTTTTCCCATGTGGGATACTACTCCTTCCTCCCATATTACATTTACCACTTTCTAACATGTTAAAAGAACATTATTTTGTAAAACTACGAAAACATAACTATATGTATCTAATATGTTAAAAGAACATTATTTTGTTATTATCTCGGTCTTTAGTTAAGTTAATATTCTTAATAATGTGTGTCGTGTGCTTTCACCTTTGATCCTCGTACTATAAGCTCGAGCCTCATGTTTAATATATAATTATATTCATTTCAGACCAACATGCCAAAAGAAATTTTCGAGTACTTAAATAAATTGGTGCTAGGATTGTAGGAAACGGTGTATACTTTTATTAAAATCATATTACAATTAACAAATCTAACAGAATATAAAGACAAAAAATAATAACAGTAATGAAGAAAGCAGTAAAACTAAGACGAGGCACGTGTTTAGCACGCTTTCCTTAAAACAGATTCGTCGTCTGAGTCCCAGGGTACAACGTCCAAAGCTGTTGTACAACCGGACTAGACAAACTTGCCTGAAAGATCACGAAAACCTTCTGTGTTTCTGATCGACAAATTGCTGAAAAAACTGTCTCGTAATAGAGTTAGAAAAGCTACGTTTTTTCTGATGATGAAAACTGAATGAGAATGGTTTATTTTATAGCCCATTCATGTCTTGGTCACCAAGATAGAATATATGCTCCTAAAATAATTTGACATACAAATCTGTTAAATATAAACGCGATTTGCATATATTTTACATACACAAGAATATTCATTCATGACTTAATAAGAAAGTCTAAATCTATTCCTTAAATAGATGTACAGAATTTTCTGAAAAAAATCCGAATTCGCAGCAAAAAAGATTCCGAAATCTGCCCGCACCTAGGCGAATTTCGGAGCTGCATTCGTGTATGTAGGTCGCGCGCTCATGCACAAGTTCAGTAGCTTCGAACCCGTTTTTGCCTAGAAATCTCACTTTCTGCACCCCACCCTGCGCACGCGTAGGCGTGGGAGTAAAAACCCACAAACGAATATTGAAGGGTAGAAACCAAGATTTCTTTATAAACATAATTTCACTTCATGTTTTTGGCTATGTGGGACAAACATTTTTCCAAAGTTTGTGTTTCACGTGACTCACTTTGAGACACGATATCTCATTCATATTAACTCCATATTGGACATACTTTAGCTCGTTGCGAAGCTCTCTTCGAGGAGAACACAAAGATACTAAGTACTAAGAATATATATAGCATATACATATATAAAATTATGTCCAAAGTATTGCAAAAAACATATTTTGCAAAATATTTTCCAACAATCCCCCAAATGAATGAGAACCGGTCGAAAACACACAAAAGTTTCGGCAAAATTTATGCGGTTAAGTCCTGCATAGGATAGGTAGGTGTAATCCCTTGAACATTCCCTTGTGAGATGCACTTAGTCTCCTAGATCTGAGTAGACGTGATGTCCTTGAACTCAGCCTCTGTTTATGTAGACGACAATACACACTCACACAAGACTCTCCCTCACTTTGTCAAGTCCTCATAGTCGTGTTCGTTATGGTCATGAACACTCGCCTGGTTCTGTAAGAGCTCTTAGAAATTGCGCCCCCACAATTTCCTTCGAAGCGACCCCACTTCTCTCTCACATAGGTGATTTCATCTTGAATCATTAATAACATATGGGTTTTATGATTTCATCTTGAATCATTATGCTTTATGATTTCATCCTGAATCATTAAGCCATATGTTTAACCTCTCAACAAGTCACATTAGGAATGGACTAGGAAAGTTCATGTGTTAAGTAACTCCCTCACATTGACGTGACTTCCCCCATATTTCTATGATTAGGTTGTCCTTTATAGAAACTCATTCCTTCAAGTGCTTTAGTCCCATTCCTTTAGAGGACTTACTTACTAACTCTCTGCTTAAGCCTTTCGTAAGAGGATCCGCGATGTTATCATTTGACTTCACATAGTCAATTGAGATAACTCCTGTTGAGAGTAGTTGTCGTACCAATTATGTCGATGACGGATATGTCTAGACTTTCCATTATACACTGTGCTATGAGCTCTGTCAATTTCTGATTGACTATCACAATGTCTACTAATGACCGTTACCGGTTTAGGCCACCTAGGTATGTCCTCTACGAATTGACGTACCCATTCCGCCTCTTCTCCGCATTTATCTAACGCGATAAATTCTGATTCCATCGTGGACTTAGCTATTACTGTTTGTTTGGAATACTTCTAAGATATAGCGGCCCCTCCCAGTGTAAACACATATCCACTGGTCGATCTAGAATCTTTTATGTCAGATATCCAATTTGCATCACTGTATCCTTCAATAACCGCTGGATATCTAGCATAATTCAGTCCATAATCACGACTGTATCTCAAAAAATAAAGTACCCTAGTCATAGCTTTCCAATGTGCTTCACTTAGATTACTAGTATACCTACTCAACCTGCTAACAGCATATTCTAAGTCAGGTTGGGTACATGTCATCAAATACATTAACATGCCAATAATTCTTGAATACTCTAATTGGGCAACACTTGCGCCTTTATTTTTAGATAGATGCAAACTGGTGTCAATTGGAGTTCTAGCTAGGCCGGAATCCCCCGTATTATGAGTATTAAGAATTTTGTCCACGTAATGTGCTTGACTTAATGCAAGTCTACTATGAGTTCGTATGATCTTTATTCCAAGGATCACATCAGCCAAACCCATATCTTTCATGTCAAACTTTGATTTCAACATGTCTTTAGTAGACTTGATCATATGGCCGTTACGGCCAACGATAAGCATATCATCGACATAAAGACAGAAGATTACATATCCATTATTCGTGTCTTTGACATAAACACACTTGTCGCATTCTTTAGTTTTGAATCCACCCTCTAGCATGACGTGATCAAAATTTTGATGCCATTGTTTTGGATCTTGCTTTAAGCCATACAATGACTTAACAAGCCTACAAACTTTGCTCGCTTGTCCAGGAGCCATGAAACCCTCAGGTTGGTTCATGTATATTTCTTCTTCTAAATCTCCATTTAGAAAAGCCGTATTCACATCCATTTGGTGAACTTCTAAATTTCTTAATGCGGCAATAGCAAGAATCATCCTAATAGAAGTTATTCGCGTAACAGGCGAATAAGTATCAAAGTAATCTAGACCTTCGCGTTGTCTAAAACCTTTGATCACCAATCTTGCTTTGTACTTATCAATGGTGCCATCAGCTTTCATCTTCTTCTTGAAGATCCATTTAGAGGCTAGTGGTTTACAACCAGGAGATAAATCCACGAGCTCCCAAGTATGATTTTGTAAAATAGACTCTATTTCACTGTTAATCGCTTCTTTCTATCGAGGCCCTTCCGAGGAATTTACAGCTTCTTGATAAGAAGTGGGTTCATTTTCTACCATAAAAGAGACAAAATCGGGTCCAAATGATTTCTCGATTCTCGCCCGTTTGCTTCTTCTAGGTTCAACATCTTCATCCTCGGGTTGACCTTGTTTCTCATCATGGAGATCATTATCATCTAGTTGTCTCTTATCTTGGACAACTGCATCATCTATTCTAGATGTGCTTCCATTTTCCTTCTTTAAACAAGGAAATATATTTTCAAAGAAGGACGCATTCCTTGATTCCATAAATGTGTTCTTATGTATATCTGTATTTTTCGAATCATGTACAATGAAACGATACACACTGCTATTCTTAGAATATCCAATAAATATAAAATCCACGGATTTAGGTCCAATCGTTTGGGCCTCAGGTTTCGGCACAACTACCTTGGCTAGACACCCCCACACTCGTAAGTACTGGTATGATGGTTTTCTTCCCATCCACAGTTCATATGGGGTTTCCTCTTTATCCTTACGAGGTATCTTGCTTAAAAGATAAGTAGCCGTTAGAATGGCTTCCCCCCCACATGTCCTGGCTCAAACCAAAACTTAACAACATGGCATTAACCATTTCTTTCAAGGTACGGTTCTTCCTTTCGGCAATACCGTTTTGCTGAGGTGAATAAGGAGCAGTAAATTCGTGTCTAATTCCATGTTTCGCACATAGATCAGCAAAAGGAGACACATATTCACCTCCTCTATTGTAACACCAGAGAATTTTCGTTACCATAAATAATAATAATTTATATTAATTATTATTTGAAATTCATTTTTGAGCGCAACCAAACTTATTGGATTTGAAAACAGGACATATTTTGACAAAGTTTGAAAAATCGGACAGTCTGCACACCGACTTAGTAAAATTTAAATTCTTATATTTAATTGTCTCGAGATATTTAATAAAATGATTTATCAAATTATTTAATATTTGTTGAATAATGCTTGATAAAACACGAATATTACATTTGAAGTCCGTTTTAATTAAACAAAGCATACCCGTGTCACCCGATGGAGGATTTATAAATTTAATAACTATACAAGACATCATAAAACAGTAGTCAAGTAAGTACTCACTTTTAATGGAAAAATCATTTTAAAAACAATGGCGTAACTTTCGTGTCGTGAATCAGATTTTATCTAACCCGATCGAGTCTCGAATTATAATTATAAAAGTATAATAAAACTTTTTAAGAAAACTTCACTTTTAGTCCCCCAACAATTTTGTAATTGACTTTTGGTTTTAAGAGTATTAATATAAATAGCAACCAAAAACCATTTATCCTCATTTTTACTTCCACCTCAAAATAATAAAACGCACACACTATCAATCTATCTCTCCTCCCTCCATATATTCCGGTCACCGGAACCCTAGTTCGGCCGCCGGAAACCACCGTCGTCACCTTTTCCGGCCAAAATTCCGGCAAGCTCCAAAATACTCTCTGATATTTAGGTTTTGCTAGGTTCAATTTTACTCTCGATATCCTCTCGAATTGATCTCGGTCTTAAGTGGAATGATTGTTCTTGGTTACTAAATAAAAGGGTTTGGTTTTCTAATCTAATAAAAAGGGAAATGAAAATTTAAATCAAAGACAATTACTTTAACAAAGATTTGTATTAAACTTAAGATTAAAATCAAGATTAAAACTAAAATTGAAATTTAAGCAAACAAACATAAAGAAATAGTAAAGTAGACAAACAGTAAGCTAAGAGAAAACTTGATTCGGAACTTTTAAACCTTGATTCGGAACTTGCTCATGCGGAACTCACTGATTCGGAAGTTACTATTCATTCATCCGGAACATTCTCATCCGGAACTTATCCGGAACTTTCTGGCTGATTCGGAACCTTCCGAATGAAGGTGCTTGGTTCGGAAGTCTGAGCTTGATCCGGAACTTCTGCTTCGTTCGGAAGTCACTGGTTCGGAAGTTTTAAAAACTTCCGAATGAAGGGCTTGGTTCGGAACCTTGAAACTTCCGAATGAAGGAGTTTGGGTCGGAACTTTCAGTTTGATTCGGAAATAACTGACTCGGAACTTAATGCTTGGTTCGGAAGTTTCCGAATGAAAGCTTCATTCGGAACTTTTGGCTGATTCGGAAGTTCTGGAAATCAGATACAGTAGCAGAATAACGAAGAACACGGAACAAAGATTTTAATCAAAAATCAAACCAAATACTTAAAAAGGTTTTACCAATTTAAACACAAATCATTTAGACACCATAAGCAACGAATCCCACTAATAAAAACACAAATCCAAACAACTTTTGAAGATCAAATCAAGAAAATAAAAACTTAAAAACTTGAAGATAAAGATGATGATGACCAAGATGAAATGAAAGATTAAACAAGAACTTGTATTGATTGATTAATGTTTTGACAAGATAAAACAAAGATTAAAATTACAAGATTAAAGAATCAAAAATGAAAATACCAATCACCCTAATGGTGATGGTGAAGCTACGAACCAGGAAGAAAGAAAAGATGGGAAAGAAGAAAAATAATGAAAAACTTGTCTAAAATGTGTGAGGGGAAGGCTATTTATAGTCTTGTCCTTTGGTTGGTGAGTGGGCTTTCTCCCGTTCTTCTTGTCTTTTCGTCTTTTCAGAAAAGTTTCCGTTTTCGATTCTGATTCGGGATTTGTCGTCGATTAAATTCAACTCGTCTTTTAATTTCTTCGTTTAATAGACTTGAGTTTCTTCGACTTATATAAATCTTCCATCTTTGGTCCTTTTCTTCGATAAATCTTCGAATAGGTCCAGTGACTTCAAATCTTTTGCATCTCTTGGACAATAGACTTTATCTTGAGTCTTTTTCTTCAGTAAAACCCGTGCAATCCCATGTTTTCTTCAATATTCATCCGGTTGGCTCTGAAAACACAATAAACACAAAAACCACGCATAATTCCAAACAAATGATATTAAATACGTGTTTTGGTCTCGTTTTAGCTCGAATTAAGTGGTAAAAGGATGGGTGTTTACACACCTATCAAATCCCCTACACTTAACCATTGCCATGCCCTCATGCAATGCTTAGTGATAAAGCAAGCTTACACTTTTCTCACATTTAATCAACCTTGGCCTTATTTAAAATTCTACTAAACAAAAATTAAAGAAATAAAACTTCAAAGATAACAAAGGGATAGAAAACCATTTTCTCTTTGAAAATAGCTACATGGAAATAACTTGCAAAGAAATCGATGACTTACATTAGGGCTTTGGTGCTGCGAAGATTTATCACCCTCAAGTTTCACGTTCCCCAAACTAAGCTTAAAAACGAGATCATTGTTATTATAAGTTGGCAATTCAAACACTTACACACATGGCTTAATTAAATGCTTAAACTCCCTTATTCCTAGGTGTATCTCTTATATTTTATTTTTGTCTTAGAATGATCATGAAGATGCATTTTTGGACTTATTTTGATAGTTTATTAGGGCTGAAAGCAAAGTAGGACGATTTGATCAATAGTTAGCTAAAGGACAAAATCTCTTAAAACTGCTTCTCGGGATATCAAAAAGTTCATATCTTGGCATAACTTGGTTCACGATTTGAGACCTTTCTCGGGCCGATATTTGGCATGTACTTCATACTTCATATCTTCGAGAGACGTTCTTGAGATAATGGTCTTCTCATCATAATAGAGTTTCTTCGCTTGGAGACTTTTGAGGGGTACTCCAACTTTGTTGACCACGACTTCATGATTATTTCTTCAATCTCTAATTGGGATTTTGAGATACAACGATCCGCCTCCTTTTCGGACTTGGATCTATTTATCCTCATACCTTGTTAGGGTCTTTTCGGATAGACTTCTCCATGATCTTTATGGGAGTTGATTGCTTTTCGTCGTGAGTCTTGATCCTTCATATTGACTTTAGGAATAATGCTTTTCACATCACTTTGGATCTTCAGCAATAAAATTGAATCCTCATGCCTTGTTAGGGCCTTTTCGGACTCGCCAATCTTCGCGCCCCGCTTCATAAGTTATGCCTTAGCTATGAACTCTTATCATTACCGAGCAACTTTTAAACGATCTTGGGCTAGAAGCTAAGTAACTTTTCAAATCGTAAGACCTTACTTATTGCAGATAAATTATTAGCAAGTGATGGGAGAATAGGCAAATAATTACACCAAGTGAGCTTGCGCAAGAATACCGACTTATAATTGACTCTATCATTTCTCGCTCTCCACAATTTAAAATCTCAAGTAATGAGACTCGTGGATACTTAGCCTAATAAACCAATTAAGGTCTACATGGTTAAGGATACTAGCTAGAATAAATTTGGATAAGTCTATTCGGGTTGAGTCAAAATAAACGCAACGGGCCTAATATGTCAAAGATTTCTAAACTAGCTACACCACTTTATTAATATTTTTGACTTTATTGCGGAATATACACATATGAAAGCAACGATAAAAATTTAAAAATTACAACTAATTGGCCAAAGTTAATAAAAAATTTGAAAAATGTTGAAAAATAGGATTTTCTGGTTAAATGAAGGCATTTTCATGGAAAAGTCCACTTAAAACTTCGATAGAAGTCCCCCCTACACTTAAGATAAACATTGTCCTCAATGTTTAAGCATGTGGGAAGAGTTTCCCCTACACTGATGACATTGTGAACGTTTGGTTAACTCAAGTTAAGGATGGGACAACTAAAGGGATCAATTTCAAATGTGAGTATGAAGAAAATTGAATCACGATTTCGGATAAACACGGGAGCACGGTTCTTCAAAGATTCCAAGAGTGCACTTATCCCTGTAATCACATCACCACACAAAGGCAAACACATATAGAAGTCCCCCTACACTTAGGGGATTAAAACATACAAGGATAGATACTCGGGCTGCCTCCCGAGGAGCGCTTGTTTTTGATAACCGAGTCACGAGCCTGACTCGACCCAAAATTAGTTCATGGGGAACGTGGTGAGGGATGGAATCACCTCCTTAGAGGTGTCCTCACCAAAGTACAACTTCACTCGTTGGCCATTCACCTTAAAATTTGGTCCATTAGGTTGAGCGAGCTCGAGAGTACCATATGGAAAAATTTGGGCAATGGTGAATGGGCCGGACCAACGAGATTTGAGCTTTCCCGAGAAGATTTTCAACCGAGAGTTAAAAAGTAAGACTTTGTCTCCAACATGGAACTCTCGGTTTTTGATCTTGGAGTCGTGAATGAGCTTAGTTCTTTCCTTATAGATCAAAGAATTTTCATAAGCCTCATTACGGAGTTCATTCAGCTCATTAAGTTGGATCTTGCGTAGGTCACCGGCTTTGTTTATATCAAAATTAGCCCACTTCAAGGCCCAATAAGCCTTGTGCTCCAACTCAATGGGGAGGTGGCACGCTTTCCCGTACACAAGACGATAAGGCGTACAGCCGATCGGGGTCTTGTAAGCAGTACGGAAAGCCCACAAAGCATCATCCAATTTATCAGCCCATGAGGCACGATGCTCTCCCACGGTCCTTTCAAGAATTCGCTTCAGCCCTCGGTTAGATATTTTAGCCTGGCCATTAGTTTGTGGGTGGTAGGCTGTGGAAAGACGATGGTTTACACCGTACTTAGCCATGACTCTAGCAAATTGGTCATTGCAGAAATGAGTCCCACGATCACTAATAATGGCGCGAGGCACACCGAATCTAGCGAAAAGAGCTTTCAAAAAGTTACAAACCACCCTTGCGTCATTAGTAGGCAAAGCTTTGGCTTCAACCCACTTTGAAACGTAGTCAACGGCTACAAGGATGTATTTGTTTCCTTTAGACGAAGGGAATGGCCCCATAAAGTCGATACCCCATACATCAAAAATTTCACACTCTTGAATAAAATTCTGAGGCATCTCGTCTTTATGTGTGATTTTGCCTTGCATTTGGCAAACATCACATCGCTTAACCATATTGTGAGCATCACGATATATGGAGGGCCAATAAAATCCCGAATCAAACACTTTCTTTGCGGTGTAGTTGGGACCAAAGTGACCACCGGTGGGTCCTTTGTGGCAAGCATCAAGGATGTCCGACGCTGCCGGTCCATCAACACATCAGCGAATAATCAGGTCAGCACATTGTTTGAATAGGTAAGCGTCGTTCCAAAAGTAAGTCTTAATGTCGGTGAAGAACTTTTTCTTTTGCTGGGACGTCAACCCTTCCTTGAGAATTCCACCCGCCAAGTAGTTTGCAAAGTCCACAAACTACGGGGTTTCATTCGGCTTCGAGTTTACAGAGAATAAGGTCTCCAAGGGAAAAGAATCATTGATTTCTTTGGTCGGATGATCCCCTTGGTAAGGATCCTCAAGTCTGCTAAGATGGTCCGCGGCTAAGTTTTCTGCTCCTTTTTTATCGCGGATTTCGATTTTAAATTCCTGGAGCAGCAAAACCCAACGAAGAAGTCTTGGTTTGGAATCTTGCTTTGTCAACAAGTACTTCAGCGCGGAATGATCGGTGTACACAATGGTGGTAGAAAGGACAAGATAGGGGCGGAATTTTTCAAAAGCATAGACAACAGCTAAAAGCTCTTTTTCGGTTGTCGTATAATGCAATTGTGCCCCAGTCATTGTCTTGCTAGCGTAATGGATCGGTTGGAAGTGTTTGTTCACTCTTTGTCCAAGAACCGCTCCAATAGCAAAATCACTAGCATCGCACATCAACTCAAAGGGCAGCTCCCAATTAGGGGTAACCAGGACGGGTGCCTTAGTTAGCTTATCCTTAAGCGAGTTGAAGGCTTCAAGGCACTCTTTGGAGAAGATAAAAGGAGTATCTTTTTCCAAGAGGTGGGTCATCGGGCGAGCGATTTGAGAAAAATCTTTGATGAATCGACGGTAGAAGCCCGCATGACCCAGAAAACTTCTCACACCCTTCACAGTTGAAGGTGGAGGCAACTTAGCGATGACATCGACTTTAGCACGGTCTACTTCAAGACCGGCTTTCGAGATCTTATGTCCAAGCACGACGCCTTCTTTTACCATAAAATGGCATTTTTCCCAATTTAGAACTAGGCGAGTGTCTTCGCACCGCTTTAGCATACGTTCTAAATTGGCAAGGCAAGCAGAGAAGGAATCCCCGAAGACAGAGAAATCATCCATGAAGACTTCCATGGTTTGTTCAACCATGTCATGGAAGATAGCTAACATGCACCTTTGGAAAGTCCCGGGCGCATTACATAAGCCAAAAGGCATTCTTTTGTAAGCGAAAGTGCCATAGGGACAAGTGAATGTAGTCTTCTCTTGATCTTGGGGATCGATGGGTATTTGAAAATAACCCGAGAAACCATCGAGAAAGCAGTAATATTCATTACCGGCTAATCGTTCAAGCATTTGGTCCATGAAAGGTAGAGGGAAATGATCCTTTCTCGTGACATCATTGAGTTTGCGGTAGTCTATACAAACTCTCCACCCAGTAACGAGACGAGTGGGAATCAACTCGTTGTGTTCATTGGGAACAACGGTTATTCCGCCCT
This sequence comes from Glebionis coronaria, assembly GCA_025667525.1. Classification (NCBI taxonomy): domain Eukaryota; kingdom Viridiplantae; phylum Streptophyta; class Magnoliopsida; order Asterales; family Asteraceae; genus Glebionis; species Glebionis coronaria. Next base: position 556,129,250 of record CM046879.1, read on the forward strand.
TCTTGGGCACACAATGGATTGGACTTACCCATGGTGAATCCGAAATAGGGTAAATCATACCCGCATCAAGAAGTTTGATAACTTCTGTTTTGATGACTTCATGTATTTTTGGATTCACCCTTCGTTGGCTTTGAATAGTGGGCTTATAGTCGTCCTCCATGAGAATTTTGTGTGTGCAGAAGTGAGGATCAATTCCACGAATATCCGAGATTTTACAAGCGATAGCCTTCTTATGATCTTTCAACACAGCGACAAGTCGGGCTTTCTCTTCATCCTTCAAATCCTTAGCAATGATGACTGTCGACTTCTTTTCTTCTTCGAGGAATACATACTCAAGATGGGGCGGCAACTCCTTAAGTTCTAAATCCGGAGGATTTTCGACGGGAGGCGTATTCGAAGTCGGAGTCTCGATAGCAATAATAGTGGGAGATGGAGGGGAAGGGTTGTCTTCTTTAAGGAGGTTTGTAATGAAACTGAGGTCTTCATCCCAAGTGGCAGTAGAATCGTCATTGTCTTGCTTCACATCTCCCAAGGTGGCTTCCAAATCTTTCCAAAGGAAATCACTTTCTCCAAATAGAGATAGTGATGAGTCGATAGAGGAAACGGTCTCAACATTGGGAAGAGAGGTAGGAATATTTTTACAAGCATCCTTGAAGTGTTCTTCACAAGCCTCATCAAGAACGTCAATACAATTAACATTCTCGTAAGAAGAAGGCTGTTTAGATAACTTTCCCATGTTGAAGACTACTTTATCGTCACCCACTCTCATGATAAGCTCACCGGCTTCAACATCAATGAGAGTGCGACCGGTCCTCAAGAATGGACGACCAACAATGAGTGGCACACGTGGGTCCATCTCGTAGTCGACGACAACAAAATCGGCAGGGAAGGTGAATTTGTCGACTCCTACAATGACGTCTTCGGCTATCCCCACTGGATAAGCAACCGTACGGTTGGCCAATTCCAAAGTCATTTTGGTGGGGACTAGCTCTGAGAGAGATAATTGCTTCCAAAGACTAGCTCTGAGAGAGATAATTGCTTCCAAACACTTAGAGGCATGAGATTAATACTGGCACCTAGATCGGCTAGGGCCATGCAATTCTCTACTCCCGGGAAATTGCAAGGGATAAGAAAACGACCCGGATCACCAAGCTTGATTGGCAATTTCCTTAAGAGCACTGCAGAGCAGTTCTCATTAAGTTGGGTGTTGGCGAGATCGAGGAGCTTTTCCTTGTCGCTCAGAAGATCTTTAAACATTTTGGCATACTTGGGCATGTGAGCGAGAGCCTCAGCGAAGGAGATATTGAAATTCAGTTTCTTGAACATTTTTAGGAAGTTCGAAACTTGAATATCATCCTTGCTCTTTTGCTTCTCTTTCCTCAACCTTGAAGGATAAGGTATATTGGAAGAAGAGGAAGGCTTTAAGGGAATAGGATCACTCACAACCACGGGTGGAGGAGGGGTAGAAAGAAGAGGTGGAGAAATTGGGGAAGGAGAAGGGTGAGGAATAGGAGCAGGCGACTCGTTCTCCTTAGTCACAATCACCGGTGGAGGTATAGGAAGCTCGGGTTCCTTGGTACCTTTACCACTTCGAGTAGTGATTGCTTTCATCTGCCCTCTTGGGTTCGCAACGGTGTTACTCGGAAGAGTACCCGAAGAAGAGGGTTGACTACCTTGGAAGAAACTAGCCATCATGTTCCTCAGATCTGTAGTCTGGCTATCCAACGTGTTTCTCATGTCAGCTCTCAAATCATTTCCTTGCTTGACCAAATCTGCCTTCAAATTGCGCACTTCCTCTTGGAGATTTCCCACTATCACATCATTGGTCCTCATATAGTTGGCGACCTCTTGGTGTAATGCGGTGGTGGCTTGGTTGGGAGGAGCATTGTATGCAGGTGGTTGGTAAGCAGGTTGTTGGTATACTTGATTGTTACGTTGAGGTGGTTGTTGTTGCTTGTGAGGTGGGATGTATGGTTGTCGAGGTTGTTGTTGTTGTTGAGTAGGGCGGTTAAGGTTTTGTTGTTGGTTTGGGTTGGTAGGAGGAAAGCCAGGTGGTGAAAGATAGTTATTTGAGCGATAGCTAAGCAAGTTACGGTCACCTTGAGGTCGGGCTTGATAAGCAGGTTGTTGGTAGGTGCCATATGCCGCATTCACATTCTCAGCAGGGTAATCTTGGGTAGCGGTACAAGTTGTGTAAGAGTGGGGACCACCGCATATCTCACAAGGTTGGCTGACAGCATTCACTTGTGCGTTTTTGGCGTTGTTGCTGTTGTTGTTGCTGACGGTATGGGTGACAAGCGATTCAAGAAGCGTGGTAATTTTGTCAAGTCGCTTGTCGCTGTCATTAGTGCTAGCACTAGCAACATTGGTCCTAACGCTCTTGGTTTGCACACGAGACTTGTTCTCAATGATATCCCAAGCAGCATTGGAAGTCTTAGCCAATAAATTACCCCCTGAGGCACTATTCAGTGAATCTTGGTCACTCATGCTTAAACCATTGTAAAAAGTATTAATTTGATGTACTTTGGTAAAACCATGTTGTGGGCATTTTCTTAAAATATCTTTAAAACGATCCCAAGATTCACTGAACGACTCATCGTACTTTTGTTCAAAGTTTATAATCTCATTCCGCAAAGCGGTAGTACGAGAGGGTGGAAAAAAGTAGTTGATAAACTTTGTTTCCAAATCCGTCCACGAGAGAATACTCTGTGGCGGTTCCTTAGCAAGCCAATGCCGGGCTTGTCCCTCTAAAGAAAAGGGAAAAAGTTGTAACCTTATCACTTCTTGTGAAACTCCATTGAACTTGACCGTGTTAGTGAGTTGTAGAAATCTCTTGATGTGGTCGTGTGGATCATCAATGGTTCGTCCCAAGAACGGTTGAGCTGAGACCATCTGGATAAAGCCTGACTTGAGCTCGAAATTGTTGGCGGCAACTGGAGGGATGACAATTGGATCCGTGTTGCCATCAACATGAGCTTGCAGCAATTCAATCATTGGGCGATTATCCGGAAGGTGCTCATTGTTGTTGTTATTGTTCATGTTGTTGAAAGGCGGATTGTTGTTGTTATTATTGTTGTTCGGAGGTGGTATGTTATTGTTGTTTTGTACACCAGCCATGTCTAAGTTATCGAGAGGCTCGGGCTCTTGATAAGACGTGGATCGAGTGCGCATACACCTGCAAAAGAACGAACAAAGAAAAACAAAGCAAAAATATTTTTGATTTTTATTGTTTTTTAATTTTTAGGATTTTTGAAAATTTTATATTTTTTTAGTTGTTTTTTGAAAATTTTCTTGAAAAAGTAACGTTCACGGGGAACGGATCCCAAAATCCAAGTTCTCACAAAAAACTTTTGATCTTAACGAGAAGAGCCGGCAGCGGCGCCATTTGATATTTAGGTTTTGCTAGGTTCAATTTTACTCTCGATATCCTCTCGAATTGATCTCGGTCTTAAGTGGAATGATTGTTCTTGGTTACTAAATAAAAGGGTTTGGTTTTCTAATCTAATAAAAAGTGGAAATGAAAATTTAAATCAAAGACAATTACTTTAACAAAGATTTGTATTAAACTTAAGATTAAAATCAAGATTAAAACTAAAATTGAAATTTAAGCAAACAAACATAAAGAAATAGTAAAGTAGACAAACAGTAAGCTAAGAGAAAACTTGATTCAGAAGTTTTAAACCTTGATTCGGAACTTGCTCATGCGGAACTCACTGATTCGGAAGTTACTATTCATTCATCCGGAACATTCTCATCCGGAACTTATCCGGAACTTTCTGGCTGATTCAGAACCTTCCGAATGAAGGTGCTTGGTTCGGAAGTCTGAGCTTGATCCGGAACTTCTGCTTCGTTCGGAAGTCACTGGTTCGGAAGTTTTAAAAACTTCCGAATGAAGGGCTTGGTTCGGAACCTTGAAACTTCCGAATGAAGGAGTTTGGGTCGGAACTTTCAGTTTGATTCGGAAATAACTGACTCGGAACTTAATGCTTGGTTCGGAAGTTTCCGAATGAAAGCTTCATTCGGAACTTTTGGCTGATTCGGAAGTTCTGGAAATCAGATACAGTAGCAGAATAACGAAGAACACGGAACAAAGATTTTAATCAAAAATCAAACCAAATACTTAAAAAGGTTTTACCAATTTAAACACAAATCATTTAGGCACCATAAGCAACGAATCCCACTAATAAAAACACAAATCCAAACAACTTTTGAAGATCAAATCAAGAAAATAAAAACTTAAAAACTTGAAGATAAAGATGATGATGAACAAGATGAAATGAAAGATTAAACAAGAACTTGTATTGATTGATTAATGTTTTGACAAGATAAAACAAAGATTAAAATTACAAGATTAAAGAATCAAAAATGAAAATCACCAATCACCCTAATGGTGATGGTGAAGCTACGAACCAGGAAGAAAGAAAAGATGGGAAAGAAGAAAAATAATGAAAAACTTGTCTAAAATGTGTGAGGGGAAGGCTATTTATAGTCTTGTCCTTTGGTTGGTGAGTGGGCTTTCTCCCGTTCTTCTTGTCTTTTCGTCTTTTCAGAAAAGTTTCCGTTTTCGATTCTGATTCGGGATTTGTCGTCGATTAAATTCAACTCGTCTTTTAATTTCTTCGTTTAATAGACTTGAGTTTCTTCGACTTATATAAATCTTCCATCTTTGGTCCTTTTCTTCGATAAATCTTCGAATAGGTCCAGTGACTTCAAATCTTTTGCATCTCTTGGACAATAGACTTTATCTCGAGTCTTTTTTCTTCAGTAAAACCCGTGCAATCCCATGTTTTCTTCAATATTCATCCGGTTGGCTCTGAAAACACAATAAACACAAAAACCACGCATAATTCCAAACAAATGATATTAAATACGTGTTTTGGTCTCGTTTTAGCTCGAATTAAGTGGTAAAAGGATGGGTGTTTACACACCTATCACTCTCCGTCACCCGATCTATGCACTACACCACCCGATGTGTCCTTTCTCCATGTTTTCCGACCGTCGCTGCCACCTACTGCCCGTCGTGGCCTTAACCGCAACATCACCATCTCCATGGCCACCATCACCACAACGTCACTCACCTCTACTGCTGCCACCATCATAACCGCGTCTCCATCACGTCATCCTCGTCACCATGCTCGGCCATCAGTAAATCCACATCACCAAAATGGCTGCCGCGTCGGCCAGCCTACTATCACCAACCGCCGCTGTTATCATCACCCACCAGCCTCCCGTCATCACCTATGTCGCAACCAACAACCACTAATTTATAACCACTATAAATCTCCGCTGTCCGGATCTAGCAGTACCACCACACCCCGCTTACACCATCATCATTATACCATCAACACCACAAATCTGTTGTCGTGGTATTTGAACCACAGTGCCGCCACCACTGTGGTTGTCCTCAGCCGCAACCACCACTGCTCCATCGCGGCTCAGCCGCTGAGAAACAGCACCACCACCCTCCGATTCGTTCCCCCCCCCCACACCGATGTGTACTAGTCTGTTTGTTGTTTTGGTTACCACGACACCACCATGAAGTGGTTTCGTGTGTGTTTGACGACGGTCACAGCCGCACCGATGGCGGTGTCGACTCGTGGCTATATTGGTTGTTATTGTTTTGATTGTTGTCTAAAAATGATATTATGTTGGTTTTTGTGAATTAACGACCGTTAGTGTCGTTTGGTTCGGTTTAACAACCGCTAAGGGCGTTAGTTGTGAGGTTGGAATACGTTAATGGGCGTTTGGTGTTGTGATTAATGAATGGTTGAAAGTGTTGATTATCGGGATTGTTTGGTTGAAAGTGTTATTATTGAAAGTGTTGGTTATTTACTTGGTTACCGGTAAATTCGTTTTAAATTATATCGCTTATGATTCGACAATAATTAATTTGATATAATGAAAAGATGTGGATATTTGAAACATGGACTAATTTTGAAAGTGAAAATATTATGTTTTGTGATTATGGGAAACGTTGTACAAACGAATAGGTCATGCCAAATTTTTTATAAATTTAATAGTTATTAGTTTTCCTAAATGCTATTTAGAAACTAAAACGATTTATTTATTATTAAATTGACGATTAAAGAAATAATCATTTATAAAATATCATATTATAAAATCATAATTATTGTATATAGTATTGAAACTTCATTTGAGACCCTAAAACGTGTGTTTGTTTTTATTAAATGAACTCTATGTAATTAATAAGTGATTTTGAAAACATGTCGAATCATTTTAATTTTATTTATTTTTATGGTTTATATAATAGTTGCAAGGTCTTGTATACTCGGGCTATTTATTCTTTTGGTCGTCATCTTTCTTGAGTTTAGTACATGTCATGTGTCATGTACATTCCGAGTTATTCGTGTGTTGTCTGTTCTGCTATATAATTCAAGCTATGAATTATATACATGTTCCGTTCTTTCGTGTGTAATATATACTAGGTGTATATATTACATACATGGTGGTATTTTCCGCTTCATCTTACTGAACCGATTACTAAACCGACTACTGAACCGATTGCTAAACCGATTAATGAACCGATTGCTGAACCGATTACTGAACCGATTACCGAACGACTTCGATATGGGATTTAAACGGTTTATGAGCCGATGGTATTGATGAAACCTTTCATCGGGAAAGCTTGGATGCATCAAATTGGGATGCTGGGAAATAATATATAAGATAAACGACGGCTTCTGGTGCTGAGCAGTTTTGGTTTACGTTACGCTGCTCTTGGTATTCACATATCTGCTAATCGTTCTGCAACATCGATGTGAGTTCATACCCCCTCTTTTTATTTTCAAATCACCCTATAAATGTTTTGAATCTCTTTTGGGGGAGATACATGCTTGTCGATGTCAAATACGTGTTGTGCATTTCAATGATTGTTTACGATATTCATGTCTATACCTTCCAAGTGTTATTGTGATAAATACGCGTTGATATCTTTTTGAAGATTGTTTATATTGCGCACGTGCTTGTACTTTAGAGGATTTTTACGTGACATATGTGTTTACACATTTCGGATTGTTGATGATTTATACTTGTGAATATCTGAGCCATCCCATGGCTCATTTTAAACTGCTTTGTATGTTTAATACTTTGAAGTGAAATGACTGCTTGTTCTTGCTTGTGGACGCAAAAGAACTGAATTCTGTGAACACTCAGTGAACTTCGTTTATGATTAGCCTAAGTAGTGTTAGCCATAGCCCCACCATCATGAATCGTTAATTACTCTGCTGGAGTAAGCACTTATGTTATGGATAGATCTATTGAGGCTTGACAACCTCCACTCGGGCATTCTGACGCCGGATAGGTGTATATCATTTGTGTGAACTCGGGTAGTCTTGGCTAGACTCCCACTTGGGGCAACTTATATGTACATTGTGGTGTACGTACTGGATCATTAACTTCGATATCATGAGCTTAGCGTTATCATAAACACTGAAACACCCGATTTATCCTACACTTGGAACTATATCTCCTATAGTTGCCTTGGGTACTTGAACAGAACTTTTACGGTCCATCTTGCTATGAATCTTGAATGTGAATCCTGACTTTGATCTTGCTATGAATCTCCAATGTGAATCTTGACTTTGATCTTGCTATGAATATTGATATGAATCTTGACTATGATCAAGTAGTGATCTGATATGAATCTTAACCGCGATATTGATATGAATCTTGACTGCGATCATGTATTGGTCCGATATGAATTTTAACTGTGGTATCGACATGAATCTTGACTATAGTAATGAAATGCTCTTGACGAGAATTTATTATGTGGTTCTGACATGATTCCTGCATGATGTGATAGGATTGATATAATCCTTAGGTGTGGTATTGACGTGATTCGTGCATGTGGTTTCTATATGACACTTATATGATGGTTTGAATTGATGTTTACATGCTGGTTTGATATGGTTCTCGTGTGCTAGTTTGACATGATGTTTATATGCCGGTCTGATATGATTCTTGTGTGCTAGTTGACATGATGTTTATTTGCTGGTCTGATATGATATTTGTATGCTAGTTTGATATGATACTCATATGCTGGTTTGATATGATACTTATATGCTGGTTTGGTATGATGCTCATATGCTTATTGCTATAGTTCTAATATGTGATCTCAATTGTGATACTGACATGAACCGAGAATATGACATTGTTATGTATATTGACCGTGGCTACTGAATTGAACTCGGGTGTGAATGAGTTCATGAACCTAAAAACTGAACTGAAATGAACTGTGAGTATGAACTACAACTTGTGTATGAACTGAAATTTTGTGCTAACTGTTATGCTATTTCTAAACTTTGATTTATGACCGAACTTTGTTTTAATGTCTCTTTATTGTGAACTCTGGTTTCCCGAACATTTTTGCGACACAACCTATAGTAGTTGTCCTTGTAAACTTTTAAAGTGTCTTAAACATTTTAATAAAACTTATGAACTCGCCAACCTTTGTGTTGACACTTTTAAGCATGTATTCTCAGGTACTTGACTGAATGATTATTTGGAGTCAACATTGTGATATTTGGCATAAAGGTCGTTCTCTCGGATCAAGACTCGGATAATCATGACGTAACAGGCCCCTATACTCGTGGGATTCCGCTGGGCCAATTTGGGGGTGTTACAGATTGGTATCAGAGCCTTGGTTATAGAGAACTAGGTGTTATTATATAGGCCTAGACTATAACCGATGCTCTCTTGTGTTTTAGCATGTCATTATGCTTATTCTTCTTATATATGAATATGTGCTTTACATGATACGATTACTTATCCGCTGCTATATGAATACTTGTCATTCATGTTTGCGATCTCTTGTTTCACTGTTATGTGAATGTTACTATGCATGTTGTGATTTCTTCATGCGCTACTATATGAATATATGCCTTATACGTTGGATTGCTTTATGCAATGTCATGTGAATATTTGATCTGCATGTCTGCTATTACTTGCTATATTGTTAATTTCCTTACGTGTTGTGATTGCTTCCTATATGGGTATTTGACCTACATGTTTGTTATTACCTAATGCGTTACTCATATAGTAATATATCATATATTTCGTTAATTTTATTCTTGCATTGTTTAGATCTATGCATACATGTCACTTATAATGTGTTTTCTTGAAAATGAAGGAAATAATTATTTTCTACATGGTATCTTTTAGATCTATACATTTTTATGTGGATCTACTAAATCTATATATTTTAAAAACATAAATGTAATTTTTATAAAAATATAAGTTGTAGTATTTATAGAATCTATGGATGAAAGTATGTTTTTGGTAAATCATTGGTGTCTAAAAGTGGTTAAAAATGTATATTTTTTTTAGTTATGCATTATGTTCAATTTTATATCGAGGTTAAAAGTTTATAAAAATTGTTTTGACACTAGATTAGTATAAGATAATGAAAATACAAGTTATTACCTTCGTTTTGGTGTATTGTTGTAAGCTAAAACGGAGTCAAAATGAGTAAGATATGGTCGTTTGAATTTGTTGTCGGAAAATTTAATTTTTGCGAAAACATTAAAAGTAGTTGCTGTCTAATTTTAAAATGGTCGAAATGACGTTTTTAAGTCAAATCGGGTTATTCTAAATGTCGAAACGAGTTTAAAATGACTTACATGAATATTGAAGATGTTTTGAAAAGGGTAAGAATGCGTGTTGGAAATATCTGATGATTGTGACTATTTGGACGTGTTGAAGGAGTATTTTGCGGAAACATATATATATTTGTTGATTGTGATTTAAGAAAATGTTGAAAATATGGGAATTTAGATTGTGATTTGGGTACTTATTAAAGATGGCAAATCTTGAAATGGCGCCGAAAGGCTGTCGAATTTTCCGTAAAAAGTGTGTTGCAAAATTTACTAAATTAAATTCTGATAAACTACAATTTACGTCGAAAGACTTTCGAAATCCCGCCGAGTTGAAAATGAACATTCTTGCCTAAGTATAATATACTAATATTAACTATATGATTTCGACGAGTCATATTTTATCTATAAAACTAAGCACATGATTGGTAAGTGACATACGTGATAGACTTATGTGATTTAATTGTTCACGCCTGGACTATAGTGTTATGTTTAGGTCGCCGGTAGTGTTGTTCGCTTTTACTTGATCTCTATACTTGTGCTAGTTGATTCATTGCTTGGTATCATACTACTTGATATAATATTATGAATGTAAGATATCATATGAAGTAAATATACAAGATCATTGCCTCATCTGTTTGCGATTGCTTTATACGCTGCTGCCTGACTATTTGCCTTACGTAATCACGATTGTTTTATATACATTCATACTTAATTACGAGTCTTCCTCGACGATGAGTGAGATGTAATCGGCTAGTTCCTTTATTTATTTGATAACTATTATAATATATCATTATATTATATACAGGTTCTTTGTTTGATACGTGTTATCACGCACGCTATTGCGTGATTGCGATTTATTTTCTTCCGCTTATGAATTTGAACGTCTGTTTATGGAAAGCAACTCACTGACGACTCCTGCGCTTGCTTTTGACAATTTCCTCTAATAACGTTTTAGAGATTATAACTATTTTCAATGAGATTTTTCCGCTGATAACTATTATGATATATTATCCTCTTGATTACGATTTATGACCTTACACTCCATACACGTCTATACTCACGTTATCGCAAACGCCTATTATTGGAGTGTAACTGGTCGACATCTCGTTTTGATTATCTGATGTAATTTTATGTTATATCATTTGGATAGTTTGCCTGTCTAAATGCTACGGTGTGACTCCAATCAGGGTACTTATGATTTCATATTTAAATGGAATGGGACGTTTGAATATGGAACATGAGTCTCTTGGCGACAAGTTAATTATGGTTTCGTATTTAAATGGTATGAGACGTCCAAATGTGAAATCATAAGCCACCAGACCCGAAGCTTATTTATGGTTCCGTATTGAGATGGTATGGGACGTTTGAATACGGAAGGTGTAAATAAACTAGTTGTAAACTCTTTTTGTAATATCTATTTTTTTAGATACTTTATATATTTTGATGGTAAATCTTGTCGAGAATATTGAGTAAGATGAGTTATGAGGTCTTTATTGAAATGGATTGGGACGCCTTTACATTTGAATAAAGAAGTTATAAATCGCTTAACCAAAGGTTTATTATTCATATTTACATAGATTGGGACGCCTCTGTGTGTAAATGTGAATTATAAACAAGTGGGCTTAAGCACATCTGACATCGTTTCATATTTACGTTATTATTCTATGATTCCAATTATGGAATGCGTTTCTTTTGACTCATGATTCGTCCGTATGATTTTAATCATTGCTTTCTCTTCTTACCATTATCATTATTGCGTTTTGGCGAAAGATTTCATAAATTTCACTTGACTCATGAATTGTTGCACAGACTTTTCCGAATAAACACCAATTGACGTGAGTCTAACAAGCTGACTACTGTGAACTATTTTTCATCTTTTCTGAGTCAACGGCTTGCTAAAATTCTTCACTTCTAATTGTCCTTTATTTATTCTATGAACCCTTACCGACATTTAAGATGTTGGCGACTTGTCGAACTCTTCGCTTCTAGTTGTCCATATCTGTTCTTTGAATTGTTACTGCTTTGTCAGATTGATTGCCAAACCTTTCGGATACATTACAGCTTTACCTATTCCTTTCCGGCATTCTTGACACCTCTAAACCTAGTAACAACGATCGAGTTTTGAGGACAAAACTCAAAATAACACGTGGATGATGTAACACCAGAAAATTTTCGTTACCATAAATAATAATAAATTATATTAATTATTATTCGAAATTCATTTTTGAGCGCTACCAAACTTATTGGATTTGAAAATGGGACATATTTTGACAAAGTTTGAAAAATCGCACAGTCTGCACACCGACTTAGTAAAATTTAAATTCTTATATTTAATTGTCCCGAGATATTTAATAAAATGATTTATCAAATTATTTAATATTTGTTGAATAATGCTTGATAAAACGCGAATATTACATTTGAAGTCCGTTTTAATTAAACAAAGCATACCCGTCTCACCCGATGGAGGATTTATAAATTTAATAACTATACAAGACATCATAAAACAATAGTCAAGTAAGTACTCACTTTTAATGGAAAAATCATTTTAAAAACAATGGCGTAACTTTCGTGTCGTGAATCAAATTTTATCTAACCCGATCGAGTCCCGAATTATAATTATAAAAGTATAATAAAACTTTTTAAGAAAACTTCACTTTTAGTCCCCCAACAATTTTGTAATTGACTTTTGGTTTTAACAGTATTAATATAAATAGCAACCAAAAACCATTTATCCTCATTTTTACTTCCACCTCAAAATAATAAAACACACACACTATTAATCTATCTCTCCTCCCTCCATATATTCCGGTCACCGGAACCCTAGTTCGGCCGCCGGAAACCGCCGCCGTCACCTTTTCCGGCCAAAATTCCGGCAAGCTCCAAAATACTCTCCGTCACCCGATCTATGCACTACACCACCCGATCTGTCCTTTCTCCATGTTTTCCGACCGTCGCTGCCACCTACTGCCTGTCGTGGCCTTAACCGCAACATCACCATCTCCATGGCCACCATCACCACAACGTCATTCACCTCTACTGCTGCCACCATCATAACCGCGTCTCCATCCCGTCATCCTCGTCACCATGCTCGGCCACCAGTAAATCCACATCACCAACATGGCTGCCGCGTTGGCCAGCCTACTATCACCAACCGCCGATGTTATCATCACCCACCAGCCTCCCGTCATCACCTATGTCGCAACCAACAACCACTAATTTATAACCACTATAAATCTCTGTTGTCCGGATCTAGCAGCACCACCACACCCCGCTTACACCATCATCATTATACCATCAACACCATAAATCTGTTGTCGTGGTATTTGAACCACAGTGTCGCCACTACTGTGGCTGTCCTCAGCCGCAACCACCACTGCTCTATCGCGGCTCAGCCGCTAAGAAACAGCACCACCACCCTCTGATTCGTCCCCCCACACCGATGTGTACTAGTCTGTTTGTGGTTTTCGTTACCACGACACCACCACGAAGTGGTTTTTCGTGTGTGTTTGACGACGGTCACAGCCGCACCGATGGCGGTGTCGGCTCGTGGCTATATTGGTTGTTATTGTTTTGATTGTTGTCTAAAAATGATATTATGTTGGTTTTTGTGAATTAACGACCGTTAGTGTCGTTTGGTTCGGTTTAACAACCGCTAAGGGCGTTAGTTGTGAGGTTGGAATACGTTAATGGGCGTTTGGTGTTGTGATTAATGAATGGTTGCAAGTGTTGATTATCGGGATTGTTTGGTTGAAAGTGTTATTATTGAAAGTGTTGGTTATTTACTTGGTTATCGGTAAATTCGTTTTAAATTATATCGCTTATGATTTGACAATAATTAATTTGATATAATGAAAAGATGTGGATATTTGAAACATGGACTGATTTTGAAAATGAAAATATTATGTTTTGTGATTATGGGAAACGTTGTACAAACGAATAAGTCATGCCAAAAAATTTATAAATTTAATAGTTATTAGTTTTCCTAAATGCTATTTAGAAACTAAAACGATTTATTAATTATTAAATTGACGATTAAAGAAATAATCATTTATAAAATATCATATTATAAAATCATAATTATTGTATATAGTATTGAAACTTCATTTGAGACCCTAAAACGTGTGTTTGTTTTTATTAAATGAACTGTATGTAATTAATAAGTGATTTTGAAAACATGTCGAATCATTTTAGTTTTATTTATTTTTATGGTTTATATAATAGTTGCAAGGTCTTGTATACTCGGGCTATTTATTCTTTTGGTCGTCATCTTTCTTGAGTTTAGTACATGTCGTGTGTCATGTACATTCCGAGTTATTCGTGTGTTGTCTGTTCTGCTATATAATTCAAGCTATGAATTATATACATGTTTCGTTCTTTCGTGTGTAATATATACTAGGTGTATATATTACATACATGGTGGTATTTTCCGCTTCATCTTACTGAACCGATTACTAAACCGACTACTGAACCGATTGCTAAACCGATTAATGAACCGATTGTTGAACCGATTACTGAACCGATTACCGAACGACTTCGACATGGGATTTAAACGGTTTATGAGCCGATGGTATTGATGAAACCTTTCATCGGGAAAGCTTGGATGCATCAAATTGGGATGCTGGGAAATAATATATAAGATAAACGACGGCTTCTGGTGCTGAGCAGTTTTGGTTTAACGCTGCTCTTGGTATTCTCATATCTGCTAATCGTTCTGCAACATCGATGTGAGTTCATACCCCCTCTTTTTATTTTCAAATCGCCTTATAAATGTTTTGAATCTCTTTTGGGGGAGATACATGCTTGTCGATGTCAAATACATGTTGTGAATTTCAATGATTGTTTACGATATTCATGTCTATACTTTCCAAGTGTTATTGTGATAAATACGCGTTGATATCTTTTTGAAGATTGTTTATATTGCGCACGTGCTTGTACTTTAGAGGATTTTTACGTGACATATGTGTTTATACATTTCGGATTGTTGATGATTTATACTTGTGAATATCTGAGCCATCCCGTGGCTCCTTTTAAACTGCTTTGTATGTTTAATACTTTGAAGTGAAATGACTGCTTGTGCTTGCTTGTGGACGCAAAAGAACTAAATTCTGTGAACACTCAGTGAACTTCGTTTATAATTAGCCTAGGTAGTGTTAGCCATAGTCTCCACCATCATGAACCGTTAATTACTCTGCTGGAGTAAGGTCTTATGTTATGGATAGATCTATTGAGGCTTGACAACCTCCACTCGGGCATTCTGACGCCGGACGGGTGTATATCATTTGTGTGAACTCGGGTAGTCTTGGCTAGACTCCCACTTGGGGAAACTTATATGTACATTGTGGTGTACGTACTGGATCATTAGCTTCGATATCATGAGCTTAGCGCTATCATAAACATTGAAACACCCGATTTATCTTACACTTGGAACTATATCTCCTATAGTTGCCTTGGGTATTTAAACTGAACTTTTGCGGTCCATCTTGCTATGAATCTTGAATGTGAATCCTGACTTTGATCTTGCTATGAATCTCCAATGTGAATCTTGACTCTGATCTTGCTATGAATATTGATATGAATCTTGACTATGATCAAGTAGTGATGTGATATGAATCTTAACCGCGATATTGATATGAATCTTGACTGCGATCATGTATTGGTCCGATATGAATTTTAACTGTGGTATCGACATAAATCTTGACTATAGTAATGAAATGCTCTTGACAAGAATTTATTATGTGGTTCTGACATGATTCCTACATGAGATGTGATAGGATTGATATAATCCTTAGGTGTGGTATTGACGTGATTCATGCATGTGGTTTCTATATGACACTTATATGATGGTTTGAATTGATGTTTACATGCTGGTTTGATATGGTTGTCGTGTGCCAGTTTGACATGATGTTTATATGCCGGTTTGATATGATTCTTGTGTGCTAGTTGACATGATGTTTATATGCTGGTCTGATATGATATTTGTATGCTAGTTTGATATGATACTCATATGCTGGTTTGATATGATACTTATATGCTGGTTTGGTATGATGCTCATATGCTTATTGCTATAGTTCTAATATGTGATCTCGATTGTGATACTGACATGAACCGAGAATATGACATTGTTATGTATATTGACCGTGGCTACTGAATTGAACTCGGCTGTGAATGAGTTCATGAACCTAAAAACTGAACTGAAATGAACTGTGAGTATGAACTACAACTTGTGTATGAACTGAAGTTTTGTGCTAACTGTTATGCTATTTCTAAACTTTGATTTATGACCGAACTTTGTTGTAACGTCTCTTTATTGTGAACTCTAGTTTCCCGAACATTTTTGCGACACTACTTATAGTAGTTGTCCTTGTAAACTTTTAAAGTGTCTTAAACATTTTAATAAAACTTATGAACTCGCCAACCTTTGTGTTGACACTTTTAAGCATGTATTCTCAGGTACTTGACTGAATGATTATTTGGAGTCAACATTGTGATATTTGGCATAGAGGTCGTTCTCTCGGATCAAGACTCGGATAATCATGACGTAACAGGCCCCAATACTCGTGGGCTTCCGCTGGGCCAATTTGGGGGTGTTACATCTATCACTTCATACAACCTTGATTTTCCTACCAAGTTGATTCTCAACTTCGGTTTTGTATAGAACAAACTTGTCTATAGCTTCATCTTTACTTTTCAACAAGTAAACATAGCAGTACTTTGTGCAATCATCAATAAACGTGATGATGTACTTATTGCCACCTTTTGTGGGTAGTGATTTCAAATCACATATGTCTGTGTCTATCATATCAAGTGGTTCGGTTTTTCGTTCAACCGATTTGAAAGATGATCTTGTAAGTTTGGCTTCGACACAAGTTTCACACTTATAATTTGAATCAATACGAAAATTTGGCATGCCAAATTTAATCAAACGACGCATTGAATTAAAATTAACATGTCCAAGACGACCATGCCACACATTAGAAGACTCAATCAAGTAAGCAGAAGAATTTATTTTATTGATAGCATTCTTAACAACTATTACATTGAGCTTAAACATACCATTCAGGGCATACCCCTTACCAACATACATTTGATTCTTAGAAAGTACAACTTTATCAGACTAAAAAACAAGACGAAAACCAAACTTATTCAAAAGCCATCCGGACACAAGATTCTTGCGAACCTCCGGAACATACAAGACTTTTGTCAACTTGAGCTCTTTCTCGGATGTCATCTTCAAAATAACATCTCCTTCACCCTTGATATCAGCGGTTGCAGAGTTGCCCATGTACAGCTTCTCTCCATTGTCAACCGCTCTGAAAAAGTGAAACATACTCTTGTCAGCACACACATGACGGGTTGCCCCAGTATCAACCCACCAATCATTATTATTAGAACCTACCAGGTTAAATTCAGAGATCATGGTAACGACATCAGACACCATAGCAATCATGTCCACATTATCATTCACCATATTAGCCTCGCGTGGAGTCACCTGCTTTGGCGCTTTGCAATTAGCGGCACGATGACCTACCTTGTCACAGTTGAAGCAATTTCCTTGGAACTTCTGCTTCGCAATTCCAGCTTTAGGAGCAAGGTACTCAGACTTCCCTTTGCCCTTCTTGTCATTCTTCCCTTTGCCAAAGCTCTTTCCTTTAGACTCTGAAGAAGAGGAACCATGCTCAACCATATTTGCCTTGGCAGAATCAAGTGTATATGTGTTTTTCTAAGCCATCTTGTTATCCTCTTCAGTACGAAGACGAACAACCAAGTCTTTAACAGTCATCTCCTTTCGCTTATGCTTCAAGTAGTTTTTAAATTCTACCCAGTGTAGAGGTAACTTTTCAATGATAGCAACAACTTAAAAAGTTTCACTCGAAGTCATACCCTCAGCATGAATGTCGTGTAGCAAAACCTGCAGATCTTGAACCTCAGTTATCACACTCTTTGAATCAACCATCTTGTAATCCAAAAAACGAGCTACCATGAACTTCTTTGTACCAGCATCATCAGTTTTGTACTTACGTTCCAACGACTCCCATAATTCTTTGGCAGTCGTAGTCTTGCAGTACACATTGTACAAAGAGTCCACCAAATCATTTAGAATATAGTTGTGACACAAGAAGTCTGA
This sequence comes from Glebionis coronaria, assembly GCA_025667525.1. Lineage (NCBI taxonomy): Eukaryota > Viridiplantae > Streptophyta > Magnoliopsida > Asterales > Asteraceae > Glebionis > Glebionis coronaria. The sequence goes on from CM046879.1 coordinate 556,146,989, forward strand.
ATGTTTCCATGCTTCAACAGCTTGCACGACTTGTTGATTAGCGGGTACACCTTCTTTAGGAGGTTCCACATGAGGTATAGTCTCCTTTAAGAACTTCGCAAGGTTCAAAGTAGTGAGATAGAAGAACATCTTATGCTGCCACCTCTTAAAATTCTGCCCATTGAATTTTTCTTTGTTTTTTAGCATGATTAGCAACTGTGTGGGTAACTGGCGCACCAGTTACATTCACAGTAGTAGTTGCAGGAGTTTGAGGAGTGCTGGTAGACATTCTGAAAGATCAAACAAGATCAAAACACAAACAGTTAGACAACTGTTATAAATCTGTATATAAGAAATTCAATCGTGATCTCTATATACTTATAGTGGATCTGCTTCAAAGAAACTCAATCTTGGTTTCAATGAATCAAATGAAATTATCAAATGTATCAGTTTAATAGAAACACAATCTTGGTTTCAATAAACTGATTAGAACAACTGAAAGAAAACGTTAAATGTTAATTAAAATCTGTAAGTTTAAAACTGATTTCTAATGAAACTCAATCTTGGTTTCGACAGAAAACAGTTTATAAAAATCTGTTAAAGATGATAATCCTATTTAATAAAAGGTTTTAATTCTTCTAAACAGAATCTGTTTTAAGATTGTAGGAAACGGTGTATACTTTTATTAAAATGATATTACAATTAACAAATCTAACATAATATAAAGACAAAAAAATAGTAACAGTAATGAAGAAAGGAGTAAAATTAAGACGAGGCACGTGTTTAACACGCTTCCCTTCTAACAGATTCATCGTCTGTTTCCCAGGGTACAACGTCCAAAGCTGTTGTACAGCCGGACTAGACAAACTTGCCTGAAAGATCACGAAAGCCTTCTATGTTTCTGATCGACAAACTGCTGGAAAAACTGTCTGGTAATGAAGTTAGAAAAGCTACGTTTTTTCTGATGATGAAAACTGAATGAGAATGGTTTATTTTATAGCCAATTCATGTCTTGGTCACCAAGACAGAATATATGCTCCTAAAATAATCTGACATACAAATCTGTTTAATATAAACATGATTTGCATATATTTTACATACACAAGAATATTCTGTCATGACTTATTAAGAAAGTCTAAATCTATTCCTTAAATAGATGTACATAATTTTCTGGAAAAAATCCGAATTCGCAGCAAAAAAGATACCAAAATCTGCCTGCACCCAGGCGAATTTTGGAGTTGCATTCGTGTCCGCAGGTCGCGCTCTCTTGTACAAGTTCAGTAGCTTCGAACCCGTTTTTGCCTAGAAATCTCACTTTCTGCACCCCCCCCCCTCTTGCGCGCGCGTAGGCGTGAGAGTTAAAACCCACAAATGAATATTGAAGGGTAGAAACCAAGATTTCTTTATAAACATGATTTCACTTCATGTTTTTGGCGATGTGGGACAAACATTTTTCCATAGTTTGTGTTTCACGTGACTCACTTTGAGACACGATATCTCATTCATATTAAGTCTATATTGGACATACTTTAGCTTGTTGTGAAGCTCTCCTCGAGAAGAACGCAAAGTACTAAGAATATATATAACATATACATATATAAAATTATGTCCAAAGTATTAAAAAAACATATTTTGCAAAATATTTTCCAACAAGAATACCAAATATAAAGCCAGGAAATGCCACTGTTGAACATTTTAGGAAAGATTCAAGCTACAATCATGTGTAGCATTGATGTGACTTAGCTCTTTTCTTATGAACTTTTCTACGTGGTTTTGCTGTTGAGTATTTTGCCACGTCGTCAACGATTCTTGGTCATTATTTGCGCAAACACAATGAAGGATTTTCTACCGGGTTTATATAAGTTCTTATCATAGTAAGAGCATCAATATTAGGGTTGCGTTTAGTTGGATGGAAAACACCATCTTTTCTACAAAATGTTTTCTAGAAAACAAAGTTAACAGAAAACGCGTTCAAATAATTGTTTTCTAGAAATATTTTCTAGAAAATGCAGAATCCTTGTTTTACCCTTTTGCACACAAAACAAAATTTTTTTTTCTTCTTTTCCCTTTATACACTGAAAATTCATTTCCCCCTTTGTTTCCTTTATAGTTTTGGAGAACGGAAAACACAAATTTCTCCAACTAAACGCGTTTTCTAAATTTTTAAATGTTTTGTGCAAAAAGAAATCCATTTTCTTTTTCTACAAAATAAAAAATATAAAATGATGGAAATGTTTTCCAACTAAACGCACCTTATATGTTTAGAATTTTGTGGATCGTACACCCTTTTATTTCAAAAAATTACAATGTTTCATTGAACATATAGTTTTAGGATAATGTAGCCATTTATAAAATGTCTTAGATTCCTTTGCATAAAGTAGAACTTGTGAAAATGAGCTAGATGAGACTTGAGAGGTTCTATAACGGCTCAAAAAGGGTAATATTTTTATGGTGCGGGCTGTGTAACTTGCACTACCTAGAAACGCTTACTATTTGAAGCTTTAATATGTTTATAAATAACAAGTTTGATGAATATTAAAAGTCAAGCATGATATTAGGCCATAATAATTTTGACTTGCATGTTTTTGGTCTAGGTGGGTTCGATCATCAAACTAAGAAGATCTTATCAAGCATACAGTGTAATGCCAAGTTTGAGCAAAGCTTTCAGACGATATGGCGTGCAACGTCTAAAACAAGAAATCCACACTACCAAGCAGCACGGCCGAGTTTACAACAAGCGGTGACGAAGCCAAGATTGTTGGACAGGGTTGGCCAAAAAAAGTTGAAAACAATATGCTCTATCCATAGTTTGAGAGTAGTTTAACCAGTGATAATCAAAATACCGTTCGGCTTGAAAACAGTATTTTGGTAGCATAAGTTGACGAGGTCTAGATTCAAGTAAGCTCGTCGAATCTCAACTCTTTTACTAACCGGATAATTTTATATTGGTTGACGGACTCTAGGATCACGTTGAAATATTGAATACACAACTGGAATCGGTGGAGGATTCTCGTCCCTTAGTGGCTCTTTATTCTCTTTTTGTATCGTTGTATCTTAATAATTCATTGTGAAACGGTCCTTGGAAAAATTGAATCCATCTTTATTTTTCGTCATCTATGTATATCTATTATCTAGTAAAATTCACACAACAAAATCACATATATTAAACACATTGTTTGTGAATAGCAAATTGCCAAATATTCTAAATAGTTAATATGATAATGGTGTTAAAGATTATTGTTAAATGTTAATTATAACCAAATATAGATGTTTAAGACTAGTAAAAGAAAATAATTATACAAGAATAGTGAAAGAGTTGCAAACAATGAAATTGAAGATTTGAAGTCTTAGTTGGCGGATGGACTCATCATGATTAGAATACAATGAAATGCGAGTGATTACTAGTAAATGGTTTTATCAGTTTTCAATAAATTTGGTTGACTATTGAAGATACAAAATTCCAAATACGATTCTTTTAATATATTTACTTGGGTTGAATAATTTTATATGGGTGAGCCACTTTAACTTTTTAATATGCAAAACACATTGTAACACATCTACACTAGTACTATTAATAATTTAATACGGCAATTGGGGTTGGTTTTGGCCCACCCGAAGTACAACGTAGCTCCGTCACTGCCAACAAGCACAAATATAGAAAGGAAGATCGTGTATATGAACAATTTCCCGATCCCAACTTGAAGTTCTTCAGACCCCATGTTTATGCTCTATTCAGTATCTCATTCAAGGATCATGAAGTATAATAGCTAAACACGAGTTACTAAAAATGTTTCTATATATGAAAATTGTTTTTACTTTCTTGAGGGAATATTGGGAATATTTGATTCTGAAATGTCTACAAAATGGTTGTAGAAATTTTAGTTACGACATTTTTGTAGCCTTAGTTATTGTGTAGATTATTACCCTTTATTTGTTAAACTAGGCGAGTACCCGCGCATAGTGGCGGAAATACTTGCGTTGTAGCTAATTAACGTCTATGATATGCATTATTGAGGTAAATGTTTAATGATATGCGATATTGTAATAAGTGTTTAATGATAAGGGATATTGTGGTAAGTGCTTAACTTTTACCTTTGCAAGGTATTTCTGGGTTGCTGGCTTATAATATTAACTGTATCCTTATTATTTTCAAATACAATTCACAATTACAGTCATCACAAGCTCCTAAGCACAAACACTCTTCAACCATCGTCCATCAACAAAGTAATTCCTCACCAAACACTTATCAACCATGATGTTCTGTTACATTTCCACAAATCTTACAATAGCCTTTTGCACCAATTGTCTAATGGCATAATAAAACTGACAATAAAAACACACTGAATTGCCACAGAAATAACTGGAAAAAAATTATGAATGGTCAAAGTTCGCATCACTTCAAAAGCTAGTACCGTTTTTGGTCTAGAAAAGAAATCAGTAGATTTTCCAGTATACATCCTGCTTTACATACCATTACACCACTGACCTGCAAACATTCCATAAATGTATGTGTTGATTTTCTAGTATATGTTTGAACTACTGAGGCGGCTGAACCATAATGTCTGTCTGTTTTGAATTTCAGATATATTCTATGTGTGAATCAAAGAAGGTATTTGAAGACCCCGTGTAAAGCCTGCAAGATATCGGTTTAGAGGTATAGGGCAGGACAATGTGTGACCCCCCTACATTAGAGTATATTAATCAAATATCAGAAACAAAGGTTAATGAACTTGGGTATTAAGTAAAAAGTCGACATGTGACATGGATAACAAATGAGTTTGCTCGACATGTCCTTTTGCTTGCCATGTTTTGAAAATGCAAGTTTCCTTTTGCTTGATAACAATTTGCTCGCTCCATATCATTAAAAACAATAAGTGGGTAGTAAACATTGACTCAAGTACTAAACAACGACTAAACGAGGAGTTGCAGTTTTTTTTACTCTATTTAGACCATTTAACATTGACCCAAAAAGGAGTACGAGCCAATACATTGCTCGCTCGTATAGGCTTATTTGTTTTTATTACCAGTACATGGGCTTTGAGGAGAGCGAGCAAGAGCTAATAGGGCAATGTATTTACTCGTATTTTTGGGTTTGATTTGTTTACGCTTGTTGGAGAGCGAGCAAGTGGGCAAATCTATTTTTGCTCGATGAGTAGATTTTCGTATGAGAGAAAATAGTGTCTATTTTTTTTTATTGGCTTTGAAATATGTAAGGTTTGATAATTCTCTTTAGTATATAACCTAAAGTTTTGTCGAAAAACTGGAGATGGGTTCATTTGGATTATGTTTTCCAAACATGTAAAAATGACTTGAAAGATACAGTCCAAAGTGCAAACCCTCCAACGTCATTGAATTGGCATTTTTAAAAATGACATTAAAAATTGATTCTGGAGTTGCTTTTAATGACTTTAAAAAAATGTCTCTGAAGTTGCTTTTTCCCATTATCATTCTTTAGTTTTGTGGGTTTCTTTGTAGCAAAGATTAAGAACAAGAAGGATTACGGCCCGCAAATTAACACAGGCGTATTTGTTTTTGGTTGGTATAGAATTGTGTTAGTTATACTGTAGCTTTTATAGTTTTATGTTTTCGTTATGTTTTCGTTACATCCAGGTGTATATACAGGTGAGATCAGATGTTCTCATTTAAGCACATCTTAAACGTCAAAAACTATAAACAATAGTCATGAAAATTTCATTCAAAAAACACATGCCAAATAGTTGCAAGAGTGTTACCATTACACATTATTTTATGTGAGAATGAATTATCTTGTAACACGTATGTTGGCGTTAATTGTATTATCACAAACTATACCAGATGTCCAATGCTACGGCGGATGGTATGAATGTTGCATGCCATGTTCATCATGAATCTTTTGTCACATGCCATGTACTTACCGATTTCATCTGTAGGCATCATCACATTAGCTTTGATCTCAGCGGGTGACTTTGTGTTCTGCAGCAAGCTTTCTGTTCACTCAAATGAACTGTCCTTTATGTTACTCTCCTCATTTTAATTGAGTATTAGCTTATCTGTTATAGCAGTTAAGCAGTGGGGAGTGTTTGGATACAGCTAGTTACCTAATGTAATAAAACAAAAGCTTGAAAATAAGTAAATTAGTGCATGCTTATATTTTTTTAAGCACATAAGTAAACAAATGAATCAATCCCAAAACAACTCTAATTTATCTTTAAATATTTTTATATAATCAGGTCGTTCAATGAGGCCGGAAAGTAAGTATGGTAGGCAATAGTTTCCAAACTACTAAACTGTGCATCAAACTCCCGGCAAGATCCAGTATGTTAGTTATCCATTTATTTTAAATATTAGGGGCTTACAAATCAATAATCACACTTCCGATAGACATATAATTATGCACCTTGGGTTCATATTGCTAATTGAATTCAATCTAGTTTCACACGTTCAACATCTTTTAATATAATAGTTTTTCAACCAAAGATGATCCAAACAATACGATATTATATAAAATTACATGCGATAACAACATAAATAGAAACAAGAGCGACAATAGGAATTCAAATACATAAGTTGCACTTGGGCCTGTATTAATTCAGTTTGCTTTTTGCTAATGTGCATAGTCTTAGCTTATCATATGATCACAATAGATAACTACTTTTTTAAAAACTTGATAATCTCAGAAAACTATTTATTGGTGGCAGTAGTAAGGGTTGTTGTTAGCAGCGATTAAAGAGAAGAGAAATAAGTATAAAAAAGCTCAAAGGTGGAAGGCATATCAAATTACGTAATAGCACATAAGTCTCTACCAAGTAATCGGATTATTAGATGGTATATGCCAACCTGTAACAATTCAGTTACTCATTTTCTATATATTGTCTCCTCTTGTGCACCGTATTCATGTTGTATACAACAACTTACCTCTTCGTGACACATTGGCATACCATTTAGTAACTTGAAACTTGTTGCGCAATAAAGGTTTTTCAGCTACTACATATGCTATATGTAGAGCACGTAGAGTCATAGAATACAAAGAACATATTAGATTACAGTTTATGCATAGTTACATACCTGAAGGTATGATTGTAAAAAGGTCAATCTTCATGGCTGGTCATTATTATTGTGGTTCAGCTAAGCAAAATTCATCAAGGTATATCCATGAATACCTATCGATAACAAGCCTTATAAGCCATGGCAGCAGGTCCAAATAAACAATATACAAGCAAGTATAAAACAACCTCAAACTGGAAATATAAACTGACAATATGCATATAACAAGCCTTATCAAATCATAGGACCCAAACATTAGTAACATTTCAAACTTCTAAGCAAGATCCAATAAGAAGAAAGAAAAATATAAACGTAACAATTCTTCTAATATTCGCAGCATATCCTCTGGATTAACAACATACTTAAAAAAAGGTACATATACAACTGAAATTACCAGGTTGCGCCGACAATAAGAATCATGCTAAAGCTCAAATACCTAGGGGACGGCGACTTCAGTAAACCCTAAATATATTGTCAAAAACGCAATACTAATTCAGATGTATAATATGTATATATTCTAAATTAGATACCTTCAAATCTTGAAATTAGATGATGGTAGGTTTTTCGGCAGCAACCTTAGCGACTGCGATTCGCAGTGGCGACCTCAGGATCAGTAATCAGCACTAACAATATGTGACAGCAAACGGTGGCTGAAATAGAATATAACAAAGACTAAGATCTACATATATGTAAATGCAATTCAAAAAAATACTCAAATAAACATCAAAACATTAGAAAAACAAACATTCATATGGAGGTTTGGTGTTACCAGTGATTAGAGGTAAAATCAAATGCGATATTATGAACATCCCGAGACCTCAATCATACGAGTTAAAACCCAATCAAATAAATAGTGAGTGTTTGGTGTTACGTGTGATTCGATTTGATTTAAATAGTCCGACCAGTCTAAACCACCCAAATCAATAAAAACCACATAAACCAACCATTAGTACCACCAACCAAAATCACCAATCGAAACTACCTTGAAACCACCAAACCACCAACAGATGGGGCGGATTCGGTAGATGCGGTGGTGATAAAATTGCGGTGGCGGCAGAATAAGGTGGCAGTAGTGTTTTTTTGTATGTATTAGGTTTAGAGAGAGCGTGTTTAAATGTGTTTATTAGGTGTTTTACAACTGTTGGTTTGAAACGATTTGCAACATTCTATAAATACACTGATGGGAATGAAATTTACAAGAGAAGTTATAAAGGAAAATTCGAGTTTCAACAATTGAGATAGTATAGATAGATATAGATTGTGACTACAATGGTTTTAGTTTCGAAAGAATGGTTTATGGGCTAGTCTGAGATTGAGCTTTTAGTTTATAAGTCAATGCGACACTTTGATGATTGGTCCATTTCCTTTTTATATGCATATAAAAAGACACATTAATTGGCATATTTTTTTGAGAATGTATCACTTACTTAAATTGTTTCATAAACCTTAGTATGTGAAGTTATGAACAAACCTCTTCTAGGTCCAATGGTTGCGTAGAGGCATATGCGTTTTTTTTTCTCTTATCTATGACAAGTGTAAATTAGTGAGAATTTATTGATTTCGGTGTCTTTTGGCACCAACAGATCTTTACCATATAATGAATAGCCTCGACAACTTTTCAGGCCTAGCCAGGGGCGGACCCAGGATTTTAAAAGGGGTGTTGCACAAAAATTTTTTAGATTAACTAAAGTTACGTCGTGAGAAACTAAGATAGCACAAAAGATTTTAGGTGGGCACATACCAAAAAAATAATAGTTTTCAAAGTTTTTTGCACTTCGTAACCTCAAAATAGGTGTAGCCCATGCTACACCCGACTCCTATGTGGGTCCGTCCCTGGGCCTAGCATGAGCACCAACTAAAGTAATCAAGAGTCAAGACTTGAACATTATAACCTTTTATTGCATAAAATCATTATCACAAAGAACAGTTAACCTTTTCGGTGTCTTTTGGCACCAACAGACTATTATCATGTTGGTGACTAAGACATATAGTGCCTATAAATTAAACTCGAATTTCATTTTTAGATCATCTCAAAATGCAGCTTTTCTGCATCAAAGTTTTAGGCTTCCGGCATTCTTTTTTTTTTTGTCAAAAACACACATTGCATCCGTGATCTTTCAGGCAAATAAGTCAAGGCCGGCTATACAACAACTTTGGATGTTATACTATGGGAAACAGACAACGAATCCGTTTTAGAAGAAACGTGTTAAACACGTGTCTCGTCTTAATCTTTAGTGTTTTCTTTATTACTATTATTTATTTGTTGTTTCTTAATTCTATCAATTTATAATTACTAGGATTAATGCCCGCGCTCCGCAGCGGGGCATTTTTAGGAGATGTTTATAGAGAGGGTTTGCTTACGTCACCCATCCCATCTATATTAATATCCAGCAAATGCAACAAATATTTAGCGACGTACTGTTCTCCAACTATTAAAAAAAGCAAAATGAGACAAATGAAAATATTTTCTGTAAACAAAGGAATCACAGTAGTTGTTTACAAAAGTATTCATAATTCCTATTTAGCCACTTTAATTTGTCATACGATGTTCGTACATGGACTTGAAGCTTTGAAGTGGTGAGTTTGTCTATTATCTTTTCTTGTACCTGTTCGAGATTCAGAAAGGGCATTTGTTAGATTTATGTCCTCATAGAATCCCATAAAAGCGAACCGGCACCAGTAACCCGACATCAGCAACTCCGCATCAGCAAACCCACATCCGCATCAGTAACCCGGGCATTAGCAACATATAAGAAACCCGTGTTAGCAACCTGCATCAGCAAACTCTATATGAGGAACCCACATTAGCCACCCTCACAGCATGATTAGTTGTTCTTGCAGCTTTGTTGATCGAAACAAAACCCGACAAATCAAAGTAAACTATAGCCAACCTGATTAACTCACCTACGGTAAGCTCTTTTTCATAGTAAAGCAGCGACCATTATTGGGGTACGCACTCTCATGACCAGACCCGACCATTCAGTCCTGCCAAAATAAGATCAAAATGTCAATTTGTAATAGTAAGATTTGAAGGTTGCTTGCAACGTTTTGTAAGCTTACATAAGCATGTGATCTTATTCGACTCGACTTATATTTCATAAGCCTATTTCTTTGAAATACAGTTTATGTCAAAGATTTTGAACCAAAACTCTTTGTTTTCTACATATACAAAATTTGGACAGCTATCAGACCATTCACCATGTTCCTTTTGAAGCTATTTAATCAAAAAATAGTGAATGAGAATGGACTTACGTTGAACGGAAGCTTCATTTTACAAACAACCCTAGGCAATAATTTTTCATGCAATTTCGTTCGATATACCACCCGTTATAACGACAGAGAAATATAATCATACACGCGTATGTCTATCGAGATGTGAAAACTGATTATTCTATTAATTCAACTCATTGGCAGCTTCTAAAGCTTATCAAGAGGTATGGTCTTACCTTCAATCATGCCGTCTTCGTACTTAGAATCCGCTATTGTTGTTGAATGATGAGCAGTGTTATCAGCTAACAAAACTCCGTCGCTAACCTGTGCAAAACAAATGCCAGTTACATAGAAGGCATGATAACCACTCACATAGCTTTTTTATTGCAACTTTTATTCCTTAGAAACCGTCACATAATTTTCAACAAAACTAATATTATTAAGGAACACCTGATTGGAATGTTTTAAATTTGGTCAGGCATTAGTATTATTTTTCAAGAAAAGAATACATCATTCTTTAGGCCGCATATTTTGATACAATTCTAAACACTCACTAATTACAGAATATCAGAAAGATATTGTTTAAGGGCTGTTTGTTTCGGCATATATAACCACCTTTTGGTTGTCGGATTATGTTTGAACCAAATGTTAATCTTAAAAATATGTCATGTTAGTATAAACACACAGTTGTTTTCAGCTTATATAAATAATAAACTTATATAAACTTATCTTATGCTGTTTAAAAGCAACCATTCGTCCATCTTTTAGAACCCCTCGATGTACCGACCCAAACCCACCTTCTGCCAAGAAATTATCTCTCGAAAAACCGTCTGTAGCCTCTTCAAGCTCAATGAAAGTAAACCATTTTGGGGGTGTCCCGAAAACAGGTGCTTTGTGCTGACATATGAATCTTTCGAAATTCTGTTCCGAGCTTAAGGATGCAGCAGAACGCTATCTCCCTCGTGTCCGGGACACTCTTCGAAGGCCACCGTAGTTTTTGACTTTTTTATGCACACCTGCAAAAGCACCATCAATCATGTGGTTAGCATAGAAAGGAGGTTCAGATTACATTAATAAGAGCCGTTGCAATTACATATATTTCATAGATACGATAATCAGAAAAGCATAATTGTTGCCGGTAATAAATGTAGTGGGTATATGCAGTACATCGGCTACCTTTTAAAGGGGGTGCTTGTGTAGGAACGTCAACTGTATTGGAGGGAGCATAAATGTCAGCCATATGTTGGCCAAGGTTGATTCGTGAGGAGCCAACAGAGTGGTCAGTTCTGAGACCACAGCCATCAAGCCGAGAGATAAGCCCGTGACCAATAGATACTTTTCCTGCATCAGACGCATTTTAAAGATAGTTAAAATAAATAACTGTTTTATTTGTGAGTGAAATAAAATTATTTTATAAAACATACCATGAAAAGGAAAAAGTAAAAGAAACTTGAATACAAAACATAAAGCATTTGAGGCCACCTAAGTTGGTATTGAAGGTGGAAATTCAGCCGTGATATTTTCTAGCCAATAAGCCTACCACCATCGTCACCCAACCAGCGGGCGCTGTACATGAACACTAATGCATACTGGGTCATTAAGGCTCAGACTAATTGGTATTTGAGAAAACCGGTCACATTCGACATGGCTGCAAAGTTGATTGATTGCCCCGCCAATACTCGAATGGTCCCGGTTCAAAACCTGTTAGTATTCATCACTGCCTCTAATAGTCAATCCCTGATCCAAAACCTCAATCTGTGATCAAATCAGTTTACGTACGGCAAAGCTTACTCATCACGACTATATTATTGCATCTACACGGGGAGCGGTAAATGATTATGTATTTATGAACATCGTATACAGGACCTCGTTTACAAAAGGCGTATCATTTAGCCTTTTATATGGTCGTATGTGTATACCGAGCACCATCGCCACACACCATGAATGATGGCAATGAAGGTGTGGGCAACGAAGTTGGTGTGAGTCGCACGACCACGTACTGAAACCATACAAACAGATAACGGTACTTTTTCAAAGACTTGCCATCACATCCCATGAATTGTAGGGCCTTACAACAAATGTTAGAGATGCTCAGATATGATCATCATGGCCTTTTAGAAGCATTATCATTACCGAATGTGTATTGGGAAAAAATATCTAAGAATGTGGCTACCCATGGCTGCAAACGTAAGAACTTGCCTTGCCATGGCTGCAAATCTAAGAATTTGCCTTGCCATGGGTGCAAATCTAATAATCTGCCGTGCCATGGGTGCAAATCTAACAGTTTGCCTTACTATGGCTGCAAACACAGGAGCGGCTCAAAATTATGTTACTATCATTCAATCACCTGAAAGAAATAAACATCAAAAGCGTGATTACCGTCTAAATGAAACAATCAAAGGCACATACATATGCATAAACAATAAACTTAAACATCTTATCAAACACTTTGACATTTCTAATCGGAAATAAGCAATTAAGCAAAGTAAAACTAAACCCTAAAAAATCCCTAATTTTCAAACTGTATGCCAACCCAAACCTTAACGCCAAGCAATGAATCAATTAAACTAAACCCTGCAAAATCCCCCAATTCTTACACAAACCCTATAATTATACATAATAAAAAAGGTAAAAATCAAAACTAAAAACTATACAGATAAGTTGATAAATGGCAAACCTTTTTTGCCTTGCGAGTCATCAGCAACACCGAAGCATATGCAAATTGATATCACGTAGATCAATAATTTGTGATCAACTCATCAATAGATCAATAATTTGTGACCGAAATTGATCAACTCATCAATGATGATCAATTTGTAAATTTCTTTAGAGAGAGAGAGAGAGAGAGATCAATGATTTTGTTTAGAGAGAGAGATCAATAATTTGTGAAAGAGATATCTCACAACCACACACTGATATTAGGTGTGAGAGTACAGATGTGGATGTAAAGATGGCACCCATACCAGTGAACAGCTCTTCAAACCTATACACGGTTGAGATGTGCATTTGATTGGCAACCCATACCGATGAACAGCAAAGGTATAAAATTGAACGGTAGATAAGAGGGTGAAAGGTTTCTCCCCTCACAACATTTATAATGTTTTTTATTCATGTATTTCCCAATTCCCCTTATTGTATTAAGGGGGTAATAATTCGATTTTATATAATAAAAGTGTACACTATTTCTTACATTTTGTAAAACTTCATTTTGTTCTAATTGTTAATGCCTACTTTAAAAACTTCAAATCCACCTCTTCCATCGCACATATAATATTGCCGATGAGACATAAAATCTAAAAAAAACAAAGACAACATTAACTTGTTATAATACTTTCAAAAAGTATATTTGTCATAAAAATAAATAGAAAATAATATACAATTTAAATGTTCATTTCAAAACATTTTGATAATTTCAAATGAAATATATTCAGTTAAAAGGGTTCAAAGTATTGAAAGTTACCGTATTAAAGCTTATATTTGTTTCCATCATTTTTCGATGTGGGATACTCTCTTATCATCAGATTTATCTCTTTTTGATATGTTAAGAAAAGTGATTTGATATGAATTTGTAAAACTATCAAACATAACTACAACTAATAAGATATACATATATTTGAATTAATCACTACGTTAGAAAGAAAAACTGGTTTCCAGGATAGGGATTAATTGACACGTTATGTAATATTATTGGTGACATATATTACACATCTACTCGTTATAATTCGTAATACTGGCGATTATTGTTTTGATATCATAATTGCATCGTGAAACACATGTACTTGACATTTCAATATAAAATAACGTGTGAATACTTTACTCCTTGACGTTCTTGTCATACGTAAAATTTAAAAAATATTATTACCTCCGTCCTAAAATAAGTGTCAACGTTTGACTTTTAAAGTTTTTTTTTTCAACTTTGACCGTAAATAAGTTTTTTGTGTTATATATTACTTGATGGAATTTATGAGAATGAAATTATGTTTAAAAACTAATTCATTTCTATGAATTTCAAGTAATATATAACACAAAAAACTTATTTACAGTTACAATTGAAGAAAAAAGAATTAAAAAGTTAAATATGAACACTTATTTTAAGACGGGAGAGTACGTGTTTGAAATATAGTTGCATAATACCCGCTTTTACAACACACAATTACTTTGCAAGTATATATGAAAAGTACTAGCATGAATTCGATGATGTTATAATGTATCACTGATTTGTATTATTTCATAAAACTTGTAATGTCAATGCAAGAACCCTTTTCTAGGTCCAGTTTTTTTTAAGCGACAATTTTTTACAACTCATACAAATTATCTAACAAGTTTTATCTCACATGTCATCAAGACTTGAACGCACAACTTTTAGATTAAAGAGGTACTCAATACCGTTGGGCCAAAAGATCTTTAGTTCTAGTCTAGAAAATAATTCCACGCCTTAACAGTATTTGAAAATATTACTGTATAATGTATCACTTATTTGAATTTCACATATAGCGATTAGCGAGTCAAAAAAATAAATAAATAATGACAAATCATTCAAATGCAAAAGCAAAAACATTTTGCTGATGTCGAGTGAACATAATTAAGTATATTCTCTCATCTTCATCAACAAGTTGAGATTCTTTATCAACACTAGTATATAAAGTAACATTGGTTTTGATCTTTTTTCGACGTGGGATACACTTTCCTCCCACGTTACATCTAAGACTAGTGGAAGTGGGGTGAAACCCACTCACCTCCACCTTAGCGCCACGTCACCTTTTTTTTTCAAACTCACCAAAACTCACCAAAACTCACCACAGGAGGTAATGATACTCACCCAAACTCACTCCACATCACCCCGTTTTTTCATTAAATATTTTGTATTCATACATTTTATTAAAACACGGGTACATAGAAAATTAAAACACAGTACAAAATTAAAAGACGATACATAGGAAATTTAAAAACAACATTTAAAAAAAACTTAATAAATTAAGCATTGGCATACAAATGCTCGACAAAATCTGCTCGAAGATTGTGATGTTCTTGCGTGGAGCTGATATGCCGCATAACTTGTAGCATGTGTTCTTGGGTTTGAAACACATCATCCGGTTGAAGTTGTTCTTCTGGGAACCATTTAGGAGATATTGCTTTCTTTTTAAACTTTTGAACCATATTATGTAATATGATGCATGTGTACATCATATTCATGATTCTTTCTTTCCGTAAAGGTCGTGCAGGATTGGCTAATATGGCCCATTTTTTCTTCAAAACACCAAAAGCTCTTTCAATATCTTTTCTTGCGGATTCTTGTTTCTGCTTATATAAAATCCTCTTATGGTCATTGGATGATGGTTCGGGAATTGTTTTAACAAGTGTTGCCAATTCCGGATATATTCCGTCTGTAAGATAGTATCCCCATGGATAGTGTACACCGTTAGCCACAAACTCCACCTCAGGTGCTCGTCCGGTTTTCAAATAATTAAATAAAGGGGATTGATATAAAACGTTGATGTCGTTGTTCGACCCAGAAACACCAAAAAATGCATGCCATATCCACAAGTCCTGCGACGCAACAACTTCAAGTAAAATGAATGGATTCGTGTACACCGTTAGCCACGAACTCCACCTCAGGTGCTCGTCCGGTTTTCAAATCATTAAATAAAGGGGACTGATATAAAACGTTGATGTCGTTGTTCGACCCAGAAACACCAAAAAATGCATGCCATATCCACAAGTCCTGCGACGCAACAACTTCAATTAAAATGAATGGATTCGGTCCATGATCTCGTCTAACATATTGCCCTTTAAAGGAAACTGGACAACCGAACCACTCCCAGTCTGTACAATCAAGACTTCCTATCATCCCTGGAAACCCGTGCTTTGCTTCATGATGCGCATAAAGTTTCTGAACATCAGTATATGTGGGTTTTCTCAAATACTCAGGCCCAAATATTTCCATAACAGCACTACAGAAATGATCAAGTGATTCTCGAGAAGTTCTTACGCTCATTTGCAAATACTCGTCTAGAAAACCAAGAACGACGCCGTATGCCAATTGACGAATCGATGCTGTGCACTTTAACAACGACGAAATACCTTCTTTTCCGGTACAATCAACATTATTACGAAAGTATGCAGAATGGTGAGTCACTTCACTAACTATCCAGTTGAAAAGGGGGCGACCCATTCGAAAAACATTTTTGAACTCTTTCGCATCGTATCTTGGGTTCGCCAAAAAAAAGACGCAACTAACCGATTATGAGCACCTATTCGGTCTCGAGTTATGACGTTTCTGGGTACTCGATTAGCAATACGTCGTCTTTTAATAAAATGCAACGCTTTTTTAATAAAAGCCCACTTGCGTTTCGTTGCGACTACCGGATTTTCAGTGGCAAAAAATAACTCTTATTCGTCGATATTTTCCATTTTTTAGTGATTTGGGGAGAATGTGTGAAATGTGTATGGAATTTGAATGTGTGTTTGAAAAGTAAGAGTTTTTTAGGTATTTATAAGTAAAAAGAGGTATTTGAAAAAGTTTTAAAAAAAAAAAAAACTAACGGTATAATTTTAAGTGGGCCCCATTTTTTTAAAACACACCCTGGTGAGTTTGGCATGGTTTTTTGGTTTGCATAAGACAACTCGCGCGCGGCTAGTAAGGGGGGATGGGGGCTGCGCGTGGCTTAGGCCATGCTGCTCGTGGCTTCATCCCCACCAGCCTAACATGTTAAAAGATGTGAGATATCAGATTAGTTTGTAAAACTATGAAACGTAACTACAACTACTAACATATATGTATCTGAATTAATCATAACGCCAGTTTTAAGGTTAAGAATTTTATTAATCTTACTCCCTTTCATTCCATGAAAATTACGATGTTAATTTGATGGAACAAATTACGGTGTTATTCGTTCAGTTGAGTTCGATCATCGAACTAAGAAGATCTTATCAAGCATACAATGTGATGGCAAGTTTGAGCGAAGCTTTAAGACAATATGGCGTGTAACTTTTAAAACATAAATCTAGACGGTATCACCAGAGGTGGCAAAACGGGCGGCTGGACACGCAAGAGCGCGAGGTAAAAAGAGCGACGGGCTAAATGAGCGAAGAGCTAAACGAGCGGGGGGGGGGGGGGGGGGGGGGTTAAATAGGCGCGAGTTTGATGAATATGAATACATAAATTATATTATCACCATAAAAGTCAATACATAGTAAGCAAAATGATTGGTAAGTTTTGTAAATTAAAAGTATATTCTAACGACTTTTCTCTCATTTGACCCGTTTTGGTTTTAAGGAATTCAGTTTTCATGTTCGCTCAGTAATGATCAGACACAACCCAAATCGACCCTTTCATAATTAAGGGGCCAAATTTTCTATTGCTATTAACGAGCTTCCATTCAAGTGGCTTTAAAAATACAAGTATCGAGCCATAATTTTGATTTGCAAGTTTTTGGTCCAGGTGAGTTCGATCATCGAACTAAGAAGATCTTATCAAGCATACAATGTAATTCCAAGTTTGAGCAAAGATTTAAGACGACTAGTAGGGTACCCACGCTATGCGGCGGCAGGTTATATGGTTAACTTTTTTTAACAATAACTTTACAAATGAATGATAATATACATTAAAGTAACTTTAAGCAATAACAATTCTTGCGAAAGATCCCAATTTTAAGACTTTCAAATTCTGGCACAACACATCCAATCGAAACACTAACCACAATAAAATCATCGATTTTTTTCTTCTGTTGTAATCACGAAAACCACCAGATCTACAACCAAAACTATCAAAGCACATCAAACGTTTTATTTTTGCGATTGATGGTGCCAGCGATGACGGTAGTGGTGGTAGAGACGCAAGTGGTAAAGGTTGTGCGCATGTGGTTATGGAGAAGATTTTATAGAAGTTGTTTTTCTTTTTAAATTATTTTGAAAATATTGAGAGAACAGAGAAAGGGATATGAATGTGTATGAGAGGGCGTCTTATGTTAGGTTTTATATGATTTGAAAAACGGTTACTTATTTTGCATATTAAAAGTGCACATTAATAGGACGGTTACTTTTCATTTAAAAAAATGTTACATACGTTTTGTTATAGCAATAATTTCAGGTTGACTGAATAATGAATATACACTTTGAACAATATTGACTCAATTGTTAGACTTCTTTTTTTAGAAATGTTTAGGCTAAATTTTTTAAGACTTCTAATAATAGAAAATGGTCTAAATGCTTTATAAAATAGTATAGATATAGATATAGATATGGTGTGTAAGTTTTAAAACAAGAAATCCAAAAGGCAACACAAACAAGCAGCATGGTCGAGACTACCAACAAGCACAAATATAGAAAGGAAGATCGTGTATACAAACAATTCAATGAGCCTTACTTGAAGTTCTTCAAACCCCATGTTGGTGCTCTAATCAGTATCTCATTCAAGGACCTCATGTAGTATAATAATGGTCGCGCTGCTGAACACGAGTTACTAAAAATGTTTCTATGAAAACTGTTTTTATCTTCTTGAGGGAATATTTGATTCTGAAATGTCTATAAAATGGTTGTAGAAATTGTAGTTACGACAGTTTAGTAGCCTTAGTTATTGTGTAGATTATTACCCTTTATTTGTTAATTTGTTACTACAATGGTTTTAGTTTCTAAAGATCAGTAAGCATTTTCCGCGCCGGTATGTAAAGATCTTTTATATTCTACTTTTGTTGCAAACAAGTAGCATTCGGATCCGACCCTTCGATGATTGGTCCGTTTCCTTTTTATATACATATAAAAAGACACATTGGCATATTTTATAGAGAATGCATGTATCACTTATTTAAATGGTTTCATAAACCTTAGTATGTGAAGTTATGAACAAACCTCTTCTAGGTCCAATGGTTCTTCACAAAAATATAATTTGAAAAAACAAACCTTAGTGAAATGATAGATAAAACATTTGAAAAAACAAGTTTCAACAAAAATATAATTTCATAGCAAGTCAATGAAATTAACAAATCAAGACACTCTCAATTGTTTTTGTAAAAACGTTTCGCAGGTGTCAAGTGAAGTTAATTTTATATGTACTTTTAACACTCTTCTTATCGTGACGGTTATTGCAGCACCTTTATTATGTAAAGTGAAATTTGTTTCAATCTTTGTACAATGTGGGACACCTCCATCTTTAGATTTGCCACTTTCTACTATGTTAAAAGAAATGATTTCTCGTTTATTTGTAAAGCTATGAACATAACTACAACTAATAACATATGTGTATATAATCACAAGTCACAAAGTTATTTGTAAACCGAACCAGACTTTACCATTTTATTAAATCGGTTTCGAATCGTCTGATGGGTTTAAAAAAAAACCCTTTTTTTAAAATGATTTTAGGTTTTCATTTCAGATCATAAATCGATTTTTTCCAACCTTTTACGAAATGAAAATCTACAAATTGACAAGAACATTAACGATTGTCTACATCACTGATCTGAATATCTCTCGCCTAAAATTTTGCATAAAATCATTATCACGAAAAAACATATGGTTAAAAAATATTGCTCATCTGAAATTTTTATTTCGCAACACAAATACTCAGTTGTTTCTTCGTGCATATGTTCGGTGAGAATGTATCTGAACGGCAAAATAAGCACAAGGTCCGAGACATGTGATCTAGTCCGAAGAGCAGGCCCAAGTCAAGCCCACAAGTCCATAAACAACCATGCCACGGATTCAGAACTTGGTTCCCCACGTGCCCTTGGGAATGTGAGAAAAAGCAAGGCTGAGAACAGTCCGTATGGTAGCTGGTTTCACAACTGGAATAAAAGTATCATCACAGTCAATCCCAACCTGCTGATTACGGCCATTGGCAACCAGTCGGGCCTTATACCTACTCAAA
This sequence comes from Glebionis coronaria, assembly GCA_025667525.1. Lineage (NCBI taxonomy): Eukaryota > Viridiplantae > Streptophyta > Magnoliopsida > Asterales > Asteraceae > Glebionis > Glebionis coronaria. Next base: position 556,167,063 of record CM046879.1, read on the forward strand.
GATCCATCTGCATGATACTTATGTCTAAACAACCACATAGACCGAACCACATTAGCATTAGGTGGTTTCGGAACAAGCATCCAAGTACGGTTTTTAACTAAAGCATTATATTCATCATACATAGCAACCCGCCAATTTGGATCAGACAAAGCAATAGAAGGAGACTTAGGAAGAGGAGATATATGAGATGTATGGAAATTAAAACGAGGATTAGGTTTAACAATACCAACTTGAGCATGTGTGACCATCGGGTGAGTTCGAGTTGGAGGGTGTTGGGTCGATGTAGTGGGGTCAGTGGGCGTGGGGGAATGAGCCACGGTAGATGGGCTAGTAGGTGTTTGATTATGGGATGTTGTAATCGGTTGTTGATGTTGGGACGTAGGTGTTGGGGGTGGCTCATGGGTGTTCGGGTTCAGTTGTTGATGACAGTTTGAATTTGTTTAGGCTATAGGAGACGGTGTTGTAGGATGGGCCGATTGAGGTGGATTTGTAAAAGATGTGTTATAAAGTAAAGTGTGGTTAAGAGGAGATTGGTTAAGAAACTCATAAGAGGAAGTGGGGGTAGGATTAGAAGTAGAACCGTAAGGAAAATGGTTTTCGTCATACGTGATGTGTCGAGAAAGTATGATTTTGTTTGTGGAAAGGTCAAGACATCGGTATCCTCGGTGGTAGGGGGGATATCCCAAAAATATACACGGTGTGGCTCTGGGGGCTAATTTATGAGGTGAATCAAGATGTGGGTAGCAAAGGCATCCGAATATGTGAAGACGAGAACAATCGGGTTCTTTTTGAAATAATATTTTGCATGGTATGTCATTGTTAATTGTGGTGGATGGAAGTAGGTTAAGAAGGTAGGCAGCTATATAAAGTGCCTCGACCCAAAAGGAAGGTGGAAGGTGGGCTTGAAAAAGCAAGGTACGTATGACATTATTAATTGTTCTAATCATCCGCTCTGATTTTCCGTTTTGTTGAGAGGTTCGAGGGCAAGAAAAACGAAATTGAATTCCGTTTTTCTCAAAAAGTTGAAGAAGGTTGGTGTTATCAAACTCACCACCATGGTCACATTGAAAAGCTTTGATTTCACGCTTAAATTGATTTTTGACATAAGATCGAAAATGTAGAAACTTTTGAAACACATCAGATTTATGGCGTAATGGGTAAATCCATAGGTAATGAGAAAAATGATCAAGAAATAACACATAGTATCGAAAACCGCCAACACTAGCAATCGGAGAAGTCCAAATATCAGAATGAATAATATCAAAGCAAGAGGAGACCCGAGTGGTCGAGCTGACAAACGGAAGCTTCACATGTTTGCCAAGTTGGCAAGTATGACAAATATTAGAGGACTTCTCTTTATTACACGAAATAAAATTACGAGAAATAAGAGAACGTAGCACTTCCGCGCCGGGGTGTCCGAGACGTTGGTGCCACGTAGTAGGACTGACAGAAAGCAAAGCACTAGGTGTAAGAGATGGTTTGGTAACTGGGTAAAGGTCTCCCGAACTGTCACATCTGAGAAGGATGTGACGAGTCAATAAATCTTTCACAGAGAAACCAAATTCATCGAACTCAACGATACATTTATTATCCCGAGTGAATTGACGCACCGAAATAAGATTTTTAATTATGTTAGGAGTAACTAGTACATTATGAAGGTATAAAGGACGACAGATGGTAGGCAAGATGCTATGACCCGTGTTGGTGACGGGAATGGTTTTTCCGTCACCTACACGAACAGATGGAGATAAACAATTATTATAAACTGTACTTAAATTACTTGAATGAGAGTTTAGATGAGAAGACGCACCCGTATCCATATTCCAAGTTGAATCTCCGTATGACATAGCCGACAAAGCATTCGGTAGTAAACGGTGAGGGAAACCAAGAGAATAATCTTGTTGCGTCTTTATAGCGTCTGCTCCCATTAGTCTTGCCATACCACTAGTACCACTATAATGATTATTACTTCCATAAACCATTATGCCAATAATAAGCCAAACACAGCAAAGCGTGAAATAAGTCAACAACGACGGCTGTTGTAATTTAGGAAAAGAAAGTTTTTTTTTTTTTTTTTTTTTTTTAAGGGTTTGGAGATATCAGAAAAGAAAAACACCACTGACGTGGGAATAGGTATGTGGGAAGGAGAATTAGAGAAATTTTAGGAGAAAGTTTTAATGGCTTTGATTACCATATTGAATGAATGAATTTGCTTGTCCTTTCTTATTAATCTCAAACAAATATTTATACTTACATTCAGAGTATTTTAGAAATTGGGCTAAGCCTATCACATATGTAACTAGCAACTAAAAGCCCAAAGACTTAAGTAATATATCAACTAACAAATATGTGATTATATTCATTTCCGAATACTTCAATAAATTTTGTGCTAGGATACCAAATATAATAAAGCCAGGAAAAGCCACTGTTGAGAAAGATTCAAGCTTTGATCCGTTTCTGGAGTACATCGATGGCCACATTATTTTCAGCTACAATTATGTGTTGCATTGATGTGACTTAGCTGTTTTCTTGTAAATTTTTCTAGGTGGTTTTGCTGTTGAGTGTTTTGCCACGTCGTCAATGGATTCTTGATCATTATTTGCGCAAAAACCATGAAGGATTTTCGATTAGTTTACAGTTGTTCTTATCATCGTACGTGCATTAGTGTTGTAGGTTTAGAATTTTATTGGTCTTACTCCCTTTCATTCCATGAAAAAGGCCATTTATAAATGTCTTAAATACCTTTGGATAAAGTAGTTGTGAAAAGTGAGTAGATTACAGGTTCTATAACGGGTCAAAACCCCTATTAGTTTATGTTGCAGGGTGTGTAACTTGCGCTAACTAGAAACACTTACCATCTGAAGCTTTAATATGCTTACAAATAGCAAGTTTGATAGAATACCTAAATTGTATTATCTCCATAAAAGTCCATATATATTAAGCAAAATGATTGTAATTTTTGTATATTAAAAGTATACTTCAGACGACTTTCCACTCATTTGACCGGTTTTCTCTTTAGGAACTTAATTTACATTTTTGACGCAGTAGAGATGACACACCACCCACATTGACCCATTCATAGTTAAAGGGCTAAATTTTCTACTGCTATTCATAAGCTTCCATTCCCTTGGCTTTAAAAAATACAAGTATCAAGCGGGCTGCATAATACAAATACTAGGCCATAATTCTGACTTGCATTTCTTTTGTCCATGTGGGTTCGATCATTGAACTAAGAAGATCTTATCAAGGATACAATGTAATGCGAAGTTTGAGCAATGCAATAAGACGGTATGGTGTGTAAAATCTAAAACAAGAAATCAAGGAAGTAACACTATCATCCTGCATGGTCGAGACTACCAACAAGCATGAATATATAAGGAAGATCTTGTATAACGGAAAATTCCTTGAGCCTTACTTGAAGTTCTTCAGGCCTCATGTTGGTGCTCTATTCAATATCTGGTTCAATGACCTTGTGAAGTATAATGGTTACGCTGTTGAACAAGAGTTCCTAAAACACGCTAAGCGTTTAATTTTGTTCATTTTAATGGTTCTGAAATGTCTATAAATGGGATGTGGAAGAAATTCTAGGTATGACAGTTTTGTAGTCTTAGTTATTGTGTAGATAATTACTCGATCTGTATTTGTTACTACAATGGTTATAGCGATCATACCAGTGTTTAAGATTCTAACTGTGATCTAGGATATGTGTTCTCAAATGATGGCAATATACGAATGAGGCCGGGTAAATTGGTTTGCTTGTCTTAACCAGAAAGATCAGCAAGCATTATCTAGCGCGTGTAAAGAACATCAATGAAGAAAGCCTTTTTCTTTCATTAAGTAGCTTATTTTTAACTTGAAGTACAAGTTAATTATCTTACATGTAATTAAGTGACATTAAATTTTTTTGAAGATTGCATATTAAAAAGAACATGTATATGCTTTCTAGCACAAGTTTAGCGAAATTTTAAGCATACCGCTAATCAACAATATGCTAGCATTTTTTCTATGATATATAAGCCGACATTTGTTTCGATCTTTTTCCGATGTAGGATACTCCTATGGTCCATCCTCCCACATTACATTAGTATGTTAAAAGATACATTAATTTGTAAAACTAGGAAAAATAACTATGGATAACATAAAAAGGTATTAATCTTATGTGAAAACCAATTAAATGTACTCAACTTTTTTTTTCTCAATTTAAGAAACCGATCGTTTTTCTTGTTGCAATGTTGGGACAATTAACAAACTTTTAGGTTACAAATTAACGATCGTTTACTTTATCATTGCATCATTAGTCCTTTATATTAGCGACATTATATAATAAACTCAAAATTCGTTTTTATCGGCTTTAGACCGTTTTCTATCTTTTTCGTCTAGTTTTTACCGTTTTCGTTTGGTTTTCAATCGTTTTGGTTCGTTTTTTGTCGTGTTCGTCTGTTTTACCTTTTTCAACCTTTTTAGCGTGTTTGATATCGTTTTCGACGGTTTTTTTTACTGTTTTCGTTCGTTTCTATCCGTTATCGCCTTTTTTTTAGGAACGAAAAAATTAAAAATGAACAAAAACGGTCAGAAATGGTAACGGTAAAAAAAACGGGCAAAAACAATTAACAGTTATAAAATGGACACAAACGGTCAGAAGGACTAGAAAACGTAAAATAGACGAGACGGTCGGTAACGGTAAAAGAACGACGAACGTTGTAAAAACAGACCAAAACTATCAGAAACCGAAGCCTCATATTTAATATGTGATTATATTCATTTAGGCTCGAGCCTCATGTTTAATATGTGATTATATTCATTTCAGGCTACATGCCAAAGGAAATTACCGAGGACTTGAGTAAAATGGGTTCTAGGGTACCAAATATAAAGATAGGAAAAGCCACCGTTGAAAGCTTCAACCCATTTCTGGAGTATATCTCAGGCACAATATTTTCAGCTACAATTATGTGTTGCATTGACGTGACTTACCTGTTTTCTTGTGATTTCTGTAGGCGGCTTGCTGTTGAGGGTTTTGACCACGTGGTCAACGATTCTTGATCATTATTTGCGCAAAAACAATGAAGGATTTTCAATTGGGTTTACATCTGTTGTGCATCGATGTTATAGTTTAGGATTTTATATCTGCAACTCTGGAAGCAGGAAGAGAAAATTAAGAAGTGTGGTTATCTATTTTTGAACTTTTTGACAGAGAAATTTACTTTTGCTCTTTAATTTTGAAGAACTTTATTTTGTCTAATTGTTAATGTCTAGTTAAAAAGAAAAACAAAGACCACATTTATAAAACTGTCAAAAATATTTTTTTCATATAAACAAATAAATAGTTAATAAACAATTCAAATGTTCGTTTCAAAACAATTTGATAATGTGAGGGGAAGTCAATTACATATGTTCACTGAAAACGTTCAAAATGTTGAAAGTTATCATATCACCATTAGTGTATATGATGATATTTGTTTCAGTCTTTTTTCGATGTGGGATGGAATGTAATGCCAAGTTTGAGCAAAGCTTTAAGACGGTATGGTGTGCCGTGTGTAAAATACTATAATCTAAAACAAGAAATCAAGGAGGTAATAGTATCAACGTGCGTGGTCGAGACTACCAACAAGCATGTATATAAAAGGAAGATCTTGTATAATGGACAATTCCTTGAGCCTTCCTTGATGGTCTTCTGGCTTCATGTTGGTAATTACTCTGTATTTGTTACTACAATAGTTATAGCGATCATACAAGTTTTTAAGATTCTATCTGTGATCTAGGATCCGCGTTCTCAAGTAATGGTAGTGTACGAATGAGAAAGTTAGGTAAATAGGTTTGCTTGTGTGTAGGATATAATCAGAAAGATCGGCAAGCATTATCTGCACGGTGTGTAAAGAACCTTTAAATTCTACTTTGATTTGGTATCGTCATTGCATCGTGGTGCACATGTACGTGACATTTTAATATAAAATAGTGTGATAAATTTATTCCATGAAGTTTTCACCATACGTAAAATCATCATCACGAAAAAACATATTATTGAAAATTATTGCTCGTCTTAAATTTCAATTTTGCAACACACAAATACTCTGCTCCTGTATAAAAAAAACAAATTCATATGTTTGAGGATATTATCATGCATCATTGAACCAACCGGCTTAGCTAAGTTGGCCACTAAAGTTCCATTAAATGGTTTCCTTTTAACATAACTAGACGAGCGTTCGAGACAATCTGCCGCTTGGATGTCATTGCACGACTCGACCTACTAACCATTAACATTTGCCGTTCTAAAAAAAATAAAATAATGCATCATTGATTTGAATTGTTTCATAAAAAACGTATGTGAACAAACTTCTTGTAGGTCAAAAAAAAAATTCACGTATAGCCAGTCAAATGTAAAATCAATAGTTGTAAATATTATACAAAATTTTAAGATTCTAACTGTGATCTAGGAGGTAAATAGGTTTGCTTGTGCGGCTTGTGCTAGGATATATCCAGAATGATCAGCAAGCGAGTCAGGTCTGAATCAATTCGACCCGTTGATGATCGGTCTGTTTTTTTATATACTACTACGTATATGAATATCACTGGCATGTTTTTTAGGATTTGAGAATGTATCACTAATTTGAATAATTTTATAAAACTTATTTTGTGCAGAAACATCTTCCAAGTCGCGCGTGAGTGGGTTAGTGGAGGGATGACACCCGCGCGCGACTATGTGCAAGTCGCGGGTGGGTTTTACCCCACTCCGCTCAGCCTAAGTAGGAAGACCAAATGAAAAAAAAAACGTATTTGTACAACTTCATTTTGTCTAATTGTTAATTTACTCTGAAAAACTTCAAATCCACCCTTTCACTTGCACATAGTATAATTTTGCAGAGGAGACACAAAATCTAAAAGAAAAACAAAAACACCATTAAATTTTTATAATACAAGGAATATTTTTATCATAAAAATAAACAAATATATAAAGAATAACAAACCATTCAAATGTTCTGTGTCAAAACATTTTGATAGTGTCAAGTGAACTTAATTACATATGTTCACTAAACAAAAGCAAAATGTTGAAAGTCATCATATCACCATTAGTGTATAAGTTGATATTTGTTTCAATCTTTTTTCGATGTGGGATACTCCCTCTTCTTTCAACTTTAGGTTTACTATTTTCTAATATGTTAATAGAAGCGTTTCATATAACTTACGAAACATAAATACAAATAATGACATATATGTATTTGAATTAATCACTAGGAACAAAAACCCGATTTTAGTTTCTTGGTTAGAAACTATTAAACACGTTATATAATATCGTGACAAATATTACGTAACATCTACACATTAGCAAGTATCTTTTTACCATCAATTATCACAACCTCGGAACACTATTGATTATCGTCTTAGTGTCGCCATCGCATCGTGATAACATATACTTGACGTTTCAATGTGAAGTAGTGTGTGATAATTTAATTCTTTAAAGTTCTCGCCATGTGTAAAATTATTAATTATCACGAAAGAACATAAATATTGATCACTGAAAATTTTAATTACGTAGTATATTTTTTTAATTGGCGAGATAGTAGTTAGGGATTTGAGCCCACAGTGACATTCAATTGGGCAGTATGCAACCTTCGAAATTTCTCTTTTATGGGATAAACTCCACTCTTGGTTTTATTTATTTCGGGTTCCTAAAAATCTTTATTAAGACTCAAACTTAAAACCTATCTAAAAATAACTATTAAAGTTACCTTTAGTGGCCAACTGAGTTAACTGAGTTGGTTATTATATAATACCTACCTTTACAACAAACGGACACTCTACCAGTATATATAAAAACATTGGCATATTTTTAAGGAGATTATAATATACCACTGATCTTAATTATTTCATAAAATTTATTATGTGAAAAAACCTCTTCTAGATCTATTAGACGATTATCCGCACATAGCGACGGAAATTCATAGCGGCAAAAAATTAACGATATGTGATATTGTGGCGAGTGTTTCGTGTAACATTCCAAATAAAACGTGAAAAGATCAAGTTGTTTACATTGGGTTAAACCAAAACAACATAAAAAATTCAAAATACCATTCATAACCCGCTGTAAAAGTTACATGTTTTGACCCGCTAACCTAAATATTTTAATAACCCGGTTTGAACCGACCGGTTTAAGTAGTTAAAAAGAACGGGTCAAATTAAACCCGGTCTTATATTTTCGAAACCCTGTTAGACCCGATGGGCGGGTTGACCCAGAGAACGAACCGATAACCGGGTGACTCGATCAAGTTGACCCGGTGATCGAACCGATGACCTGATAGTCGAACCCGTGACCCGGAGAACGAACCGGTAACTAGGTGACTCGATCATGTTGACCCGGTGATCGAACCGATGACCCGATGGTCGAACCCGTGACCCGGTAATCGGAATTAGGAGTATTGAAATTATGGAAGAAGTTTGACTAATTAATGAGTAAATATATTTATAAAATTTAAATTTTCATATTTAAAATTCAAGTTTTCACATTTTATTTTTCATTTTTCAAGAAATTATGGTTTTTCTTTTATAGATAGCAGTGATAATAATTCTTGCACTCTAATAGTAATTTGAGAATCTTATTATGTTTCACTAATTTAAATTATTTCCATCTTTTTTCTCCAAGTTTGATTAAATATTCTTTTATACAATATTTAATGAAAAATATATAAACTAATTAGTTTTCAAATGTAATATCATTAATATAATTTTCATCAAATGTTATATAAAATTGAAGATAAAAAATGAAAGAAAAAACCAAAAATATCAATATAACACAATAATTTTATAACGAATAATAAAACTTATTGTGTGAACAAAGTAACAAACCTTCTTGTGTGTTCAATTTTTTTATTTTCTTTTGTAAAGCATCAAAAAAATATTTTTACATAGAAAGATACATAAAGAATAACGAGCCATTCAAATGCAAAAACTTTTTAATGATGTTAAGAGAACATAATTACGTATATTCTCTCTGCTTCATCAACTTATTTATCACCATTAGTATATAAACTAACGTTTGTTTCGATCTTTTTTCTGATGTGGGATACACTTAATTTCTTCCCACATGTACATTACATCTATCACTTTCTAACATGTTAAAAGATGTGATATCGATTAATTTGTAAAACTAAGAAGCATAACTACAACTATGTATCTTAATTAATCACAACGCCAATTCTAAGGTTTAGAATTTTATTGATCTTACTCCCTTTTGTTCCAGGAAAATCACGGTGTTTGATGGAATCTACAGTTTTAGGACAATAAGGCCTTCTATAAAATGTCTTAGATACCTTTCGATAAAGTAGAACTTGTGAAAAATGAGCAAGATGGAAGGTTCTATAACGGGTAAGAACGGCTAATATTTTTATAGTGCAGGTTGTGTAACGTACTTTGGACGACTTTCTACTCATTTGACCCGTTTTCCTTTCAGGGAATTTAGTTTACATGTGTTGAGTCGAGATCAGACACATCCCAAATCAACCTATTCATAACTTAGAGGGCCAAATTTTCCGCTCCTACTCCTGAGATTCCATTCATAAGTAAATACGAGCATCATGATACAAATATTAGGCCATAATTTTGACTTGCGTGTTTTTTGTTCAGTTGGTTCGATCGTCTAACTAAGAAGATCTTACCGCGTATACAATGTAATGCCAAGTTTGAGCAAAACTTTAAGACGATATGGTGTGTAACATCTAAAAGAAGAAATACATAAGGTAACACTACCAAGCAGCAAATGCAAAAGAAAGATTTTGCATATGGACAGTTCTTCGGGACTTACTTGAAGTTCTTGAGTCTCCATGTTGGTGCTCTATTCAATATCTCATTCAAGGACCTCATGAAGTATAATGGTCACACCATTGACCACGAGTCCTAAACACGTTTTCTGATAATTTTGTTCTTTGTTAATGGTTCCTAAACACTCGGATGGTAAGTCAAATAAATAAATAATAACCAGCCGTTCTCAAATGTTTGTGTAAAAATGCTTGGAGGTTGTCAAGTGAACTTATTACATATGTTCGCTGACACCATCTTGGCATTGAAGTTGTTGCATTACCGTGAGTATATATATAAGCTGAAATTTGTTTCGACTATTTTACGACGTGGGACTCCTTCCTCCAACACTAGATTATCGACTTTCTAATATGTAATAAGTGATCTGGCCATGATTTGTAAAACTACGAAACATAACTAAACTAATAACCAACCTGTATTTGAGTTAATCACAACGTTATGAAAAAACACATGGTTTCAAGGCTAGACTAATTAATTGATTGCGATATCTTTTTCTTTATTTTATTTTGTTAGAATATGTATTTCATGACATTTTATCGGGATCTAAGTTGTTTGTGCAGGAGAAAAACATAAAAGACCACATAGTAATCAATTTAATCATAATACGTAATTAGATACTTACATGTGTAACCTTACAAAACCTGAATATTTTTAGGGTTGTTGGTTACACCAAAATAATATTTCTAAATTAGCGACATTTGATCCACATGCACAAATGGAATTCTCATGCTCAAGCAAGTCTCGTTCTAGCAACAAAACATCACAACCGTCCGACCCAATCATATATATGACTTGTGAAACATGGGCGGGGCGGCTAGGCTGATAGGTTTTATAATGGGTCAAAACAAATAATATATGATTCAGAGTTGTATACTTTGGATAACTTTCGACTCACTTGACCCGTTCTCTTTTAAGCGCTTTCTAATTTCTATGTTCGATTCATAACATATCAAACACAACCCAAGTTGAGCCATTCATGAGTAAATGAGCAAATATTCAACTTCTACCCGTGACTTTTCCATTCAGTAGGCTTCAAAAAATATCAGGCTTATTAGGCCATTGTTTTTACTTGCATATTTTTGGTCCAGGTGGGTTCAATCATTGAACTAAGAAGATCATATCAAGCATACAATGTAATGCCAAGTTTGAGCAAAGCTTTAAGACGGTATGGTGTGTGAAATCTTAAACAAGAAAGCAAGGAGGTAACAGTATCAACCTGCGTGGTCGAGACTACCAACAAGCATGAATATAAAAAGGAAGGTCTTGTATAATGGACAAATGCCTTACCTGAAGTTCTCCAGGCCTCATGTTGGTGCTCTATTCGATATCTCGATCAAGGACCTCATGAAGTATAATGGTTACGCTGTTGAACACGAGTTCCCAAAACACGTTTCCAGTTTAATTTTGTTCATTTTTAATGGTTCTGAATGTCCTCTATAAATGGGCTGTGGAAGAAATTATAGGTATGACAGTTTTGTAGTCTTAGTTATCGTGTAGATAATTACTCTGTATTTGTTACTACAATGGTTATTGCCGATCATACAAGTTTTTAAGATTCTGGGACGGGTAAAGCTACAGGCCCAAAAAATTCGACCCTTCTTTCTAAATGGGGGTGCCCGAGGCACCTCATCTTGTCATTTCGACCTTCCTCATTCCAGTTAGGCTGAAGTCTTTAGTCATTCCTCGTCCACAGCAGCTTACGCTTTGCTGACTTATCGCGTGGTAAAGAGAAGAAAGTACGAAAAATAGTAAACGGAGCATACCACAGAAACATAACCTTCTCCTGAAAATATTTCATATCCTTCATTGGTAGATCCAGTTTAGCGGAATCCAAAGCATTTTGCTAATCAATTTAACAAAAAAAGAATTGTACGAGTTAAAGTAGATGATTTATAAAGTATCAAACGTCTAAACATATAAAATGCTAAAATTCACTATGTTATATGTTTATACGTTATATAATATTGTGACAATTATCACACATCTACCGATTAAGAAGTATATTTAACCGTCAGTCATTATAACCTCGTAATACTGTTTTGTTAACCATTTTGGTATCGTCATTGCATCGATGCACATGTACTTTACATTTCAATATAAATAGTCATTATAACCTCGTAATACTGTTTTTGATTTTGGTATCGTCATTGCATCTGCACATGTGCTTTACATTTTAGGGATAATTACATATTAGGGATAATTACCCAAATAGACCACTTTTTAAGTGGATTTGCCAAAATACCCTAAGCTACTTTAAAATTGCATATATAGACCAAGCGACCTCAAGCTACCTTATTCTACCTTATGCTACATTAAACTACCTTAAGCAACTTTAAGCTACCTAAGCGACTTTAATATTAAATTGATAAAATTACTATTCATCCTAAGAAAGTACTCTTTTTTGTGTAAGAAATGTGTAAGTGTACTTTTTTATGTTACTTTTATTTTAATTAATTAAAATTGAATTTTATTTATATTATAATTAAAAAAAACTATTTTATATTATCTAAAACTAAATTTATTTGTATGCGACTTTCGGTTGAACAGTGATTTGCACAGTGATTTGCACAGTATCTTCCACAGTGATTGAACAGTATTTGCACACTAGGGTTCTGCCACCTTTCACCCAACCCACACATTAATCTCACCACATTAATCTCACACAAACTACTTTCTCTCAAAGGATTTATGCTACATCTCACAATCCATCCACCGTTCATCTCCAAACCTTACCCCAATCCTTACCCCACTATTCATCATTCAAGAAGTTTTGATAATTGTTAATCTGCCTAATTAATATCGATATCCCCAAATCTGTATCGATCTTTGATAATGTGCAGTTTCAATCTTTGAAAATTATTCAGTTTTCAGTTTTCAAGATTTTTTGTTTTGACCTATAGACTTATCAATTTTCAACTTTTTTTCAAAACCCATTATTTATTTATGCTTAATTTCAATACCCAGAACTGAATTTAAAAAATATTTAGTAATCAGTTTTCAAGATACTAGACTTGTTATTTTTCAATTTTTTTTTAAAAAACCATTATTTATTTATGCTTAATTTCAATACCCAGAAGTGAATTTGAAAATTATTAAGATGTTAATTTTCATAAATTTTTGATCAATCTTCAGTTTTGATCAATTTCAATACCCAGAAGTGAATTTGATTAAAATTAGGGATGTCAATATACAAGACTAATTTTTTTGATCCACAATCAGCTGCTGAAAAAGCTGTGTCAGTAATTGGGTATGGATATGATCTCACATGTGATATCCGGTTAACCGGTTGTAAACCGGTTCCATCCGGTTCAACTCTGATTGAGCTTAATGAAACAGGAGATTGTTACTTATATAAGCTGCTTATAAATATGCGCGTTTTAGGAAATTGTGTTTCGATTCACTTATTTTGTCTTTAGGAACTAGTGTTTGGATCTGCTTGAAAAAGGAGATTGTTACTTATATAAGCTGCTTAAAAATATGCGTGTTTAGGAAATAGTGTTTCGATTTGCATATTTCGCCTTTAGGAACTAGTGTTTGGATCTGCTTGAAAAAGGAGATTGTTACTTATATAAGCTGCTTAAAAATATGCGTGTTTAGGAAATAGTGTTTCGATTTGCATATTTCGACTTTAGGAACTAGTGTTTGGATCTGCTTGAAAAAGGAGATTGTTACTTATATAAGCTGCTTATAAATATGCGCGTTTTAGGAAATTGTGTTTCGATTCGCTTATTTTTTCTTTAGGAACTAGTGTTTGGATCTGCTTGAAAAAGGAGATTGTTACTTATATAAGCTGCTTAAAAATATGCGTGTTTAGGAAATTGTGTTTTGATTCGCTTATTTTGTCTTTAGGAACTAGTGTTTGGATGTGAACACAGCGAGGCGGATTGCCAGCTTGTCACACTCCCCACAACCATTCGATCACCCCTTCATCTCCCCCCATCCCATCTAACGGCCAAAACAAAAACAATACAAGAACATGAGCCACGGGCTTTCGTTAGCAAACAAAAACTTGCAGGAGTTTGAGCAAGATAATGGAATCGCAAAACTAACCAAGATGCGGCGAAGAACAACAAATGTCATGCAGTTTTGATCATGAGAGATGATTTATTTACTATTGTTTTTACCAACTACTGTATTGATGATGTAAAAAATTAGAATGTATGTATTATTATGGTTTTTACTCAAAGCTAGACTTGGAACTGGTTTTTACCAACTATTTGTCAATTTTTTATGTTGCTTATAATTTTTTTTTATGTTTCTTTACTCTTGTGCATACTACTCACAGCCCCGGAAAGCCTTAAAAAATGTGTCCAAGTTTAATCATCATCACACATAAAAATTGAAATAACCTGCAGCCTAAATATATGGTATAGCACAACCCTCTAATATAAGTACTGTGATCATGTGATGATACAGGTAACTATCTTTTGATACATGTATAAACAAAATGGTTATCATTGGTAAAAAAATAAGTTACATCAGATGTATATCTATATAGATGTGTACAAAATGACGTTGAGTATCTGGTCTTCGATCTGTTTGGGATTTTCCAGGTCAACTGAACTTTTAGCAGCAACATGTGTCGTCTTGTCAAAGGAGCTGATCGAAAGGATGAATCTTCCTACACTAGTAAAAGCATGATGGGCTGTGATGCAAATATTGTGAAATGGACCATGATGCAAAGATTATTGAAAAAAGCCCAAAGCTGCAGATATGATACCTGCTTTTTACAGCAGTCATCATTTTCCCATTTGTAACATACTACCTTTTGAATTATTCTACTCGATAAGTTAGATTATTAAAAGTAAATAAAGAAGTGTTTGCATGTCAGAGTCAAGCCTGTTTTAACCTGTGCTATAAGAATGACACATTTCAACCCAACCCATTTTGACCCGTTTCAACAGCCTGTATCCATAAAGCACAAGAGAACATGTGTCATCTGCAATGACTATGTAATACTTTGCACAGTCGTATTAGTTTTCCTACTGTGGTGCTCATTGTTTGAGATAATCTTTGCGCGACAACAATGACATTTAACCATTGCCAAAATTATACGGAGTATTCAAAAAGTCCAAAAACAAGTTCCTTCCGCCATTAAAGTAAGTGTTAAATGTTACTAATATCTAACAAACCTCGCTCCACACCACTGTCCAAGATTAAGGACTAATGTACTCATTAAAATTAGATAAAGATTTGCCATTGCAGCAATCAACAAAATAAGCCGACATAGAGAAACTAGCCTAAACAAAAATCATCCCAGAAAACCAAAGTTACTTAGATATATTCTTGATCATGAAACCAACAAAATAAAGATATAACTGGAAATGTTTCAAGCTTTCAGTGAAGATATCTCTTCCAGCAAGAACTTAGATTCAGCAGCAAAATCGACTGGAGCAACAGCCTTAACTATGATTATTTGTTTCTTCTCATTATTGTACTCTCTTGGTTGAACCACAACTCGGAAAAGGCGTGGAACCGATGATGCCTTTTTTAAGATATGTTTGATATTTACTTGAGTCATCCTGCAAATGTCAAAAAGCAAAGATGTGAAACGAGCTTTAAATTAGCAAAAGATTTGATCTTAATGTATGTGGTTTAAGGTTTACCTGTGACTTCATCTTATCAAGCTCATGCATCAGCAGAACAACCATCACCACTAACATCAGACAATTTACATAAGTCATAACAATGTAAGAAATAATTAGTTAAAACCAAAGATACACCTGAATCAATAACATAAAAACAGATTTAGTTAAAACCAAATATCTTGATGATAAATATTATGACAGACCTGAGAAGTCTGATACACGTAGAGATTTGACGCTGGCATCAAGAATCTCCCACAGTACTTGATCTTAAAACCATCCATTCTATAGAGACTTGATACTAAACCTGCGAATAATAAACTACCATAAATCTCGTGGCTGGTATGCGTTACATTTGAAATGGAGGACCCTACCACGACTGTTTTGGGACCAAAAAAGTTAAAAACAAAGTCATTATGCGTACCTCTCTTTCGATGATTAATACGCCATATAACGCCTTCTATTAGGTTGTTGATTGCATGAGAAGCCATGGGCACGGTAAGGTTAGAGGAAAATATCGTGGCATAACCATAAGCAAGCCCAACAAACGTGGCCCTACAAACACAACCATAAAGCATAGTTTTAAAATCGAAAAGTTAACAAACGCTTTTTTGTCCTTTTTATTTTTAGTGCGGATAATTATTACAACTATGCTATTATAAAGACGAATGCATACCAGATTGCAAATGAAAACTTCAGACCACTGCCCAAATGCAGAATCCCTATTAAGGCTGCAACTGTGGTAGCACTTGTCAAGTTAATTCCAACAAGTGGAAGCAATGCACCGCGAAATAAGAGTTCCTGTGATTTAAACACGCATAAAATATGGTGAATGGAGGTAAATGGTGTAAACGAATATCCAAAGTTTCATATGTAACCTCACTAATACCGGGAAGAAATGCCACAAATGCATAATCAAACGGCTCTAGTGATGTTAGGACATGCATAATTAGAAGCAAACTTCAGTCAATAGAAAACAGCCATTGTAAGAGTGACAATTTTGACCCATTTATAACTGGTTTTGTTATGTTTTATCTCTGACAGGTCAAATCGGTTGAAACTGAGATTTTGTAAAAGATAAAAAGTGTTTCGGGTCAACATGACTGTCCTTTAGACCAACTGATAAAAAATAGCTCGATGATGTGAAATGAGATGTATATTTTGATATAGTCGCTTTTGGGGCTCCATCTCAGCTTCTTTAATCTCTAGTATATGGATATGCAATCATAATCGATTTTCATATAGTTAGAATGAAAACCTTACATGATATTTCGAACGAGCAATCAGCAACAGGCCATCCTTGTGATGATGTGAAATGAGAACCCTGCAAGTGAAGAAAACGAGATTTCAGTAAGCAACGGAGTGGCAAAATTGGCTCAAATGCGGATTGAGTGATGGGTCAAAATGAGTTCAGGTGAAGATGGGTAAGTTTACTTTCAGGGCGCAATTGGACGAATCATACATAGTATCAGTTTTATGTTTGGATAATCTGCAGCAGCAAGGAAACATAAGGGTATTAAGAAATAGTCAGACAGGGTGTATTCATAATAAGATGAAATGAAAAAGGAAAAAAGGAAGCTACATTACCCTTTTTAGGAAAAAAAAACCAATATGTTCAGCTCTAGGTACACACAACGGCTATGATTTTTCTAGGCACACACAAAGGCTGCAGAGATTTTTCTAGACAGGGTGTATTCATAATAAGATGAGACGAAAAAGGAAAAAAGGAAGCTACATTACCCTTTTTAGGAAAAAAAACCGATATGTTCAGCTCTAGGTACACACAACGCCTATGATTTTTCTAGGTACACACAAAGGCTGCAGAGATGAAACCACGGGGACTTAATTATTCCATTCAGACAGGTGAAGAGTTTGCTTTTAAATTTATGCGAGACTGGGTTAATCCTAGGTTGCCCCTTTTCGCACCAGCACCAGCAGGGAATCCTAGTCTTACCACCGCCTACGTGGAACAAAAAGGCATCAATCATAATTGGCCGAGAGAGGAAGGAAGAGTCTGCTATTTGTCTTGTACCGACAGTACCCAACACCAACAATACTCGTGATTATGCCTCATCAGATCATTCTTCATTAACGATAAAGGTCTTATGCAGTTTTGGTGGCAAAATATTACCTCGTCCAAGTGATGGGAAACTCAGATACGTTGGAGGAGATACACGGATTATCCATCCAAGTGATGGGAAACTTATTATCATGCTTCCGTTTATAGCATCAAAAAATAAACATCGCTAGAAGCCTAGAATCACACATGTACAGTGTTACTACTTACTAATCAGCTAATACTAAATTATCACTGGAATTGAACTAAGTATAGCAAATTTAATCTATTCATTTAAAAAGGGGTTGACTTGGACTAATTTGATCTTCGTGTTTTGGGTCAGCAAATGACCTATCATGACCCGTACAGAAAATAACAAGTCTTGACTTGTTATCCAACCTTCCCAGCCAGCCCAATTTGCCATATATTGAATAATTAAATGTAACACTAGACCTACCAGTTTGTAATAGCGAGAGTTGAGAGCTGAAATCTTCCATGGCAGGAGATTCACACTGTGTGGTCCCAAAGAAATGTATTACATGCCACTCGGTGATAATTTCTTGTATCAGTGGAAATAACTCAAGTTGTACCCTGGAAACATCATCAGCTGACATATTTATCTGCATATAAAAATAATAATAAACAGACATCAATCGTTAACCAGTTTTTCATTCAAGTTTTTTATCAAACATTTGGTGCTCATCTATTTTAAAGCTATAAACTTAATAATTTTGATTATTTTTTTATTAAAATAGATATTCAGGGTGAGAAGGTTCTTTTAAAACTTCTGCTCAAAACTATGGTAACAGAAGGTGGTTTTAAACACAACTATTGTAATCAATTTTAAAGTTGCAGATGGTGGTTTACGGTCATGTCACAATTAAATTTCAAATCAGAGAGTACAATGGATTTAATACCATTGATCATAAATTACATTTTAAACACAACTATTGTAATCAATTTTAAATCTATTTAAAAGACGGATTAATAAGAGAGGAAAACTATTGATTTTGTACTCACCTGTGCCAACAACATGTGGAGGATCTAAAAACAAGAACTTGGCAATGGATTTTAGGTTTTTCTGGGTTTGAATTATTAATAGAGGTTAGGGTGGTCGAGTTAATGAGCGATGTGGGTTTGAACTTGGCTATGGATTTTAGGTTTTTTCTGGGTTACAGAACAGCATAGGATGGGGGTATAGTGAAATTGTATGTATCTGAATTAATCACAACACCTGTTTTATGGTTAGAGATGAATTGATTACGATATTTTTTCTACATTTTATTTTGTTAGAATTTGAATTTCATTACATTCTATTGGGACTAGGTTGTTTGCGTACGAGAAAAATGTAGATGACAACACTACAACAATCCAGCCCTTCCCCATCGGGGTTTTCCCCAGCGACATGATGTCGCTGGGGAAAAGTCGCTAAACGACAAAAACTTTCTGACGTGGCAAACTTTCTCGAAAAAATTTTGACCAAAAAATAAAGAAACTTTTCCCCAGCGATATGTCGCTGGGGAAAAGTTGACTGAACTTTGACCAAACTACTTCACAATTAATGCAAGCGGGAGATTAACCCGCCAACGTTTCCCCAGCGACATGTCGCTGGGGAAACCTTCTCCCGCGTCTAATCCAAGTGATTAGCGTTAATGCGTTGTTTAATTTATGACAAATGTTTTTCCCAGCGACAAGTCGCTGGGGAAACATTTAGGATTCCCTCCAAAGATATTCAGTTAACGCGCCTATTTTACAAAAAAACGAACAAATCTTTCCCCAGCGACATGTCGCTGGGGATAAGTTGACTTCTATTTGACCACCAATTTTCAAAAATGTGTAGTGTCTATATAATATTTTAGTAAATATAATATATATATTAAAAAATAGTTATTAAAATTTAAAATAGTATATCTCTTTTTATGATAAAAAAAAGTGAGACAAATGGTTAATTTTCCCGCCAAAAGTTAACATTCACTGATAATTGTTAACATTCATTGTTAATATTAATTAAAAATTGTTAATGATGAACCCTATCTAATACATTGAACCTATAATGATGAACCCTATCTAATACATTGAACCTATAATGATGAACCCTATATAATACATTGAACCTATAATGATGAACCCTATCTAATACATTGAACCTCTGATGTTGAACCCTATCTAATACATTGAACCTCTGATGATGAACCCTATCTAATACATTGAACCTATAATGATGAACCCTATCTAATACATTGAACCTATAATGATGAACCCTATCTAATACATTGAACCTATAATGATGAACCCTATCTAATACATTGAACCTATAATGTTGAACCCTATCTAATACATTGAACCTATAATGATGAACCCTATCTAATACATTGAACCTATAATGTTGAACCCTATCTAATACATTGAACCTATAATGTTGAACCCTATCTAATACATTGAACCTATAATGATGAACCCTATCTAATACATTAAACCTATAATGATGAACCCTATCTAATACATTGAACCTATAATGATGAACCCTATCTAATACATTGAACCTATAATGATGAACCCTATCTAATACATTGAACCTATAATGATGAACCCTATCTAATACATTGAACCTATAATGATGAACCCTATCTAATACATTGAACCTCTGATGATGAACCCTATCTAATACATTGAACCTATAATGATGAACCCTATCTAATACATTGAACCTATAATGATGAACCCTATCTAATACATTGAACCTCTGATGATGAACCCTATCTAATACATTGAACCTATAATGATGAACCCTATCTAATACATTGAACCTATAATGATGAACCCTATCTAATACATTGAACCTATAATGATGAACCCTATCTAATACATTGAACCTATAATGTTGAACCCTATCTAATACATTGAACCTATAATGATGAACCCTATCTAATACATTGAACCTCTGATGATGAACCCTATCTAATACATTGAACCTATAATGATGAACCCTATCTAATACATTGAACCTATAATGATGAACCCTATCTAATACATTGAACCTATAATGATGAACCCTATCTAATACATTGAACCTATAATGTTGAACCCTATCTAATACATTGAACCTATAATGATGAACCCTATCTAATACATTGAACCTATAATGATGAACCCTATCTAATACATTGAACCTCTGATGATGAACCCTATCTAATACATTGAACCTATAATGATGAACCCTATCTAATACATTGAACCTATAATGATGAACCCTATCTAATACATTGAACCTATAATGATGAACCCTATCTAATACATTGAACCTATAATGTTGAACCCTATCTAATACATTGAACCTATAATGATGAACCCTATCTAATACATTGAACCTATAATGATGAACCCTATCTAATACATTGAACCTATAATGATGAACTCTATCTAATACATTGAACCTATAATGATGAACCATATCTAATACATTAAACCTCTGATGTTGAACCCTATCTAATACATTGAACCTCTGATGATGAACCCTATCTAATACATTGAACCTATAATGATGAACCCTATCTAATACATTGAACCTATAATGATGAACCCTATCTAATACATTGAACCTATAATGATGAACCCTATCTAATACATTGAACCTATAATGTTGAACCCTATCTAATACATTGAACCTATAATGATGAACCCTATCTAATACATTGAACCTATAATGTTGAACCCTATCTAATACATTGAACCTATAATGTTGAACCCTATCTAATACATTGAACCTATAATGATGAACCCTATCTAATACATTGAACCTATAATGATGAACCCTATCTCATACATTGAACCTATAATGTTGAACCCTATCTAATACATTGAACCTATAATGATGAACCCTATCTAATACATTGAACCTATAATGATGAACCCTATCTAATACTTTGAACCTCTGATAATGAACCCTATCTAATACATTGAACCTATAATGATGAACCCTATCTAATACATTGAACCTATAATGATGAACCCTATCTAATACATTGAACCTATAATGATGAACCCTATCTAATACATTGAACCTATAATGTTGAACCCTATCTAATACATTGAACCTATAATGATGAACCCTATCTAATACATTGAACCTATAATGATGAACCCTATCTAATACATTGAACCTATAATGATGAACCCTATCTAATACATTGAACCTATAATGATGAACCCTATCTAATACATTGAACCTATAATGATGAACCCTATCTAATACATTGAACCTCTGATGTTGAACCCTATCTAATACATTGAACCTCTGATGATGAACCCTATCTAATACATTGAACCTATAATGATGAACCCTATCTAATACATTGAACCTATAATGATGAACCCTATCTAATACATTGAACCTATAATGATGAACCCTATCTAATACATTGAACCTATAATGTTGAACCCTATCTAATACATTGAACCTATAATGATGAACCCTATCTAATACATTGAACCTATAATGATGAACCCTATCTAATACATTGAACCTATAATGATGAACCCTATCTAATACATTGAAAGTAAAATATACAAATATATAAAATTATTATTTTTAGGGTTCATCATCAGAGGTTCAATGATGAAAGTAAAATTATTACTATTTAATTATATAAAAGTAAAATATACAAATATATAAAATTATTATTTTTAATTATATAAAAGTAAAATATACAAATATATAAAATTATTATTTTTAATTATATAAAAGTAAAATATACAAATATATAAAATTATTATTTTTAATTATATAAAAGTAAAATATACAAATATATAAAATTATTATTTTTAATTATATAAAAGTAAAATATACAAATATATAAAATTATTATTTTTAATTATATAAAAGTAAAATATACAAATATATAAAATTATTATTTTTAATTATATAAAAGTAAAATATACAAATATATAAAATTATTATTATTAATCATTTAAAAGCATATAAAATAATTTGTTTCCCCAGCGACATGTCGCTGGGGTAAGTTTCGTTTATCAATTTTAGAAATCCCTCCAAAAATTTTCATTAACGCGCTTCTTTCACAAAGCGACAAAACACAATTTTCCCCAGCGACATGTCGCTGGGGAAAAGTTCGTTAATTGCTAAAGTAATTTGTTTCCCCAGCGACATGTCGCTGGGGTAAGTTTCGTTTACCAATTTTAGAAATCCCTCCAAAAATTTTCATTAACGCGCTTCTTTCACAAAGCGACTAAACACAATTTTCCCCAGCGACATGTCGCTGGGGAAAAGTTCGTTAATTGCTAACGTTTATTAAACCAGCTGCGCAAGACGACAAAGTCTAGGGTTTCCCCAGCGACATGTCGCTGGGGAAAAGTTCGTCATGAAAAGGAAAGTTTCCCCAGCGACATGTCGCTGGGGAAACTTTTGACCAGACCTTATCCTTATTCGATTTACAGAAACATCACTTATCTCCCCACACCAAATCATTCTCTCAAACCTGCGAACAAACTCACCAAACCTGCGAACAAACTCACCAACAATCATCACCACTACCACCAAATCATCATTCATCACCACTACCACCAAGAATCATCACCACCATTCATCTCCTCCATCCCCACCACATAACCCACCAAGAATCATCACCACCATTCATCACCACCAATCATCACCACCATTCACACCACCACCAGAATGTCTTCACCAGCCATCCCCACCACATAACCCACCAAGAATCACCACCAACATCGCCGCCAACACACCACCACCGAACGTCATCACCACCACCACCACCACATCACCCTCTTTTCTCTCTAATTGATAATTCTATTAACAAGTTTGTGGTGGTGGATTTATTTTTTCTGTTAATCAAAGGTATATTTTTCTTAATTGAGTTATTTATAATAATTAAAATTCGTTTTTATATAATTAAAATTAATTTTTATATAATTTCAGCGGGGTAGGCAACGTAGGTAGCAGTAGTAGTAGGCAGCGTAGGTAGCGGTAGGCAGCGTAGGAAGCGGTAGGCGGCAGTAGGCAGCGTAGGTAGCGGTAGGCGGCGGCAGACAGCGGTAGGCAACTGTAGCAGCGGCAAGCAGCGGGAAGGTATATTTTATATAAAAAAATTTCGTTTGGTTTCCCCAGCGACATGTCGTTGGGGATTTAAAAATGTTATTTTCTTGTGTTAAATTTAAATCCAAACACTCCTTATATATGATGCTTAACCGAAGAGAACACTTTATTTTGATATAAGATGTTTTCCAACAGCTTATTCGTATAAGCTTATCAGAACAGCTTTTTCTGATAAGCTTATCAGAATAAGCTGTTTTCAAACATCTTATTCCGCTAAGCTTATCGGGATAAGCTGCTTCAAACAGCTTATCCTGATAAGCTTATCAGGATAAGCTGTTTGAAACAGCTTATCCGGAAAGCTTAGCGGAATAAGCTGTTTGAAAACAGCTTATTCTGATAAGCTTATCAGGATAAGCTGTTTGAAACAGCTTATCCCGATAAGCTTAGCGGAATAAGCTGTTTGAAAACAGCTTATTCTGATAAGCTTATCAGGATAAGCTGTTTTCAAACAGTTTATCCTGATCAGCTTATCCAAATAAACTGTTTTCAAACAGCTTATCCTGATAAGCTTATCAGGATAAGTTGTTTGAATACAGTTTATCCTGATAAGCTTATCGGAATAATTGTACCTGTATACAGATGACTGATGTTGCACGGGGCCACGGCGGGGACGGTGGTGGCGAGGATCCTTCACGTCCACGTCCTCCATCATTCGGTTGCGGGGGTTGCTTCGTCAACCGGGGTAAGAATTTCTGGATTATTGTAATACAAATTTGATACACATATTTAACTTGTTTGCCTTAACTTTTATGACTTTATCACTCACTTGATTTTGCAGGAAAAGGAAAGAAAAAGCCCAATTTGGGCGAGAGGAGAGCTGGCAGGCAGAATACCCGGGAGAAGACCCGCTGCCTGAAATTACTGGATGCGGTGGCCGAGAATCAAAACCGGCCGGTCGAGATCGACTTTGTACCCGGTAGAGATAACCTTGTTATACCTGTCGGCCCCTACGCAGATCATTGGGGAAACTTATTCGGGTGTGTCGTTAGGGAAATACCTTTGTATTACCCTTCGTGGAGCAAGGTCCCCGAAGGGTACAAGGCGGCGGCCCGGGCAGCTATTGGGGTAAGTTATCATTTTATATTTATTTAATTATCGTGTTCATTTATTTAATTGTATATATTTATTTAAATTTGTTTTTTTATTTATATCATATAAATAAATAAACAAATTTAAATAAATATATAAATTATATTGCTAACTCCGTTTTTAATGTGTTGTATTGTGTATATTTATTTAAATTCGTTTATTTATTTATATCATATAAATAAATAAACGAATTTAAATAAATATATAAATTATATTGCTAACTCTGTTTTCAATGTGCTGTATTGTGTATATTCATTTAAATTCGTTTATTTATTTATATCATATAAATAAATAAACGAATTTAAATAAATATATAAATTATATTTCTAACTCTGTTTTCAATGTGTTGTATTGTGTATATTCATTTAAATTCGTTTATTTATTTATATCATATAAATAAATAAACGAATTTAAATAAATATATAAATTATATTTCTAACTCTATTTTCAATGTGTTGTATTTGATTGCAGAAAAATTATGATCTCACGCTGTACGTGAACACCCCTCGGTGGAAGAGTATTTATGATACCATTAATGCACAGCTACAAAAATCATACAACACCAGCAAGGCTAGTCTGAAGCGAGATTACTGTGTAAAAGACCCCGAGACTGGAGAATACGATGTGGATCAAATTAGGCGGAACAGACCCGACGAGCACACACCTGAAGTGTGGGAGAAACAGATAGAGTTTTGGACTGACGAAGCTAACATGAAGCGATCCTCAACAAACAGCCAAAATCGGTCCAAGGCAACACTTGTCTCCCGACATGGTTCTCGGTCGATCCCTCGCACTCGACATCTCATGGTAATTATTATTATTATTATTATTATTATTGATTTTACATTATTATGGTTTTTTTTATTTTTTTTATTTTATTATTATTATTATTGTTTTTTATTTTTACTATTTTATTATTATCATTATTGATTTTACATACATATTATTATTGCCGCATTTAATTAGATTGATCTTACTTACGTGTGTATGTACAGCAAAAGGCGTCCGAAACCCAACAGGAGCCTACAGAGATCGACATGTTCTATCGTCTGCACACAAATGAAAATGGTGTATTTGTAGATGAGCAGTCTCTCCAGTTGTATGTAAGTATTCTTTTCAAAACACACTTTAATGAATCATTGATTAATAATCTAGCAACCCGACTAATATATTAACTATCTTGTGTTATTGTCACCACACAGGATCAGATGAGGGAGCTAGAGGCGACGGGTGAGCACACTGATAGGTGTGAAAACACCCATCCTTTTTACCACTTAATTACAATAATAACCGAGCCAAAACGTATATTTTATGTCTTTTATGTCGGAATTATGCGTGGTTTGTGTTTTTGTTGTGATTTAGGACGAAAAGGTGAGAAGTGGAGAAAACACGGATATTCACGGGCATTTACGGACTTTTATTGAAGAAAAAGATGAAAGACGAAGTCAAGAAGTCAAGAGTGAAAAAAAGAACGGAAGTCCAAGACCAATTCTGAAGATTTATCGAAGAAAAAGTCAAAAGACGGAAGTTTATCAAAAGCCGAAGAATTCAACTCTATTTTATTGAAGAATTTAAAGACGAGTTCAAAGAAATCCCGAAGCCAAAAGTCCCTTAAGTCCAAGTTTAAAGAAGATTAGAAGAAAAGGACTAAGTATGCAAATAATGAAGATTAAAAGAAGGAGGGACTTAATGACGCAATTAAGAGAAAAGGAAAGAGGGGAGGAAGCTTCCTTCCACTAATCCTCCTCCTCCCCTATAAATAAATCATTAGGACTTCATTTTATAGTTGTTAGCTAATTTTGACAAAATTAGTCTTTCCACCATTTTCATTACTTGTACCTTTTAATTTCTTGTCACTTTAATTTTAATATTTCGTTTTTTTAGTTTAGTTGTCTTCTCAGCTCAATTCGAATTGATATAACGTTTTCTAGCAAAGACTTAATTGTTCTTGGTTATACAAATTTGTTTGGAAATCTATTTCTAATTGACACAAAGCATTTAAAAATGTAAAAATATTATTTATACTATGTAATACGTACTAATCTAAAAACACATTGCAAATACGACATTTAAATGCACAAAATTTTGAAATGAAAAATACAAATTTACACTACAACTTTAAATTGCAAATACAAAATATAAAACTATAACTATAAAAGTAAAATACACTTTTTATTAAATCTACTTATAAATTCTAATAACAAAAATGAGATCTACACAAAATCCAATTGTATAATAAAACTCTCACTACTAATTCAGCCCAAATTCTTTAAGAAGCCCAATGGACCTAAACTACAAACCCAAATTAAACAGATTTAACAGTCCAACAAGGCTGACTTAACAAACTTAATGAATAGGACTAACAATGGAATTGATCTAACTGAAATTCTTAACGGTAAGGACCTACAGCTCAATTATAGACTTAACAAAGGGTTAAACGAGCTAACTGAATAGTACTGTGCACGACATAACAGAATACAAGATCAAGGAGTAAAATCGTACACTACTGAAACTTAATGGGAAAGGACTTAAACATGTAACATACATAACAGTATCAAACTAACATTTAACAAAGTAAAGGACCTTAACTGAAACGAATATATACGGAAACAAGGACCAAACATGTATACTAGAGAAACTCCTGAAAATGAACAGATTAGAAGCAAAATCAAGTGGGATTATCACAGACTGCCTATCGCATTTAAACTCTAAATCTGCATAGTTTGAACCAAAAGCTGTTAAAGTAGAATGCCAAACACTAGATTTCAATCCATATGCAAGTGTTTATGAACGACTACAACTCAAATCCAAGAACTGAGCAAGATCAGCTAAAATTGATGTAATAACAAGTCGTATTAAACAAATTGCAATCAAAATTTACACTAAAGTTTACACTACAGATTATACTAGCAGGCAGATTAAACTAAAAGAATACAGGAAAATAACAAGTGCTTGACCTGTTCATCCGAAATCAGCCCATTGTTGTCGAAGCTTAGCGCTGAGCTAGCTTAAATCAAACGCACCTATACTATTCTGAACTCGACTTCAACTATTCTAGCCAAACGTAATCGACAAAACTGTGCATCCACTCGGCTTCAACATGTCAGTAACTTGTGTTCCTGTAAAATCAAACCGAAACAGAATACAAGACTTGTCCTATCTATATTAGCAGCTTAATCAGAAACATCTATCAGTACTACCTAGCTTATCCACGATAAGCTAAATCAGCTTATTCAAGAAGAACAATTCTGAAAACTCCTATCTCGACTAAAAACAAAGCTTTTAACTGAAATCCTATCGAAAACTAATCTAAGTTCATTAAACTAAATCATCTCATTATCAAATTTACTTCTATCAAACTTCACTAAAAATAACTGCTTCAAACTATCTTGCTAAACTAAACGAACTACTTCCATTGAAAATAGAGTGTAAATCAAATCAATACTAACTTTAGTCTAAAATTGATTAAACCACTCGCTTGTGTACCAGTAAGACAAACATTAGACGAAATTAAAGAAAAATTGTATAAAGAGAAGATATGAATACAAGATTATCACGAATCATAATAGAAATTGGATGAGATTATCAAAAAGAATTGATGTATTTCATGAATGAAGAAAAGCTTTATCTTCCATTAATGGTTGAAAGTAGAATCGGTTACAACTGAATTAACAGAATCAAAATTTATAAAACTGAATGACAGCTAGGATGATAGAAAAACAGTTACAAAATTATAACTAATCTACTCCTAACCTACTGTGTGTAACTACTCCTAGCTAACCGCTTCAAATGATGGCTCTCATCTTCTTTATATAGGCGTCCAGTGGTGGTGGAGTGACGTGGTTGATCCAATAATTGGATGCCACGTGGAAAATACGAGGTTTGCACTCGTTCTTCATCTTTCTTCAAATTGGGGCTTTCTTTATTCTTCATTCTTGATCTAATTGATTAGTACCATCATGTAGAGGAGAAAGAAAGGAGTATTTTTGCTGTTGAAGACTTTGCTTGATTCTTTCTTGATCATTAATGATCTTCGTTTGCAGGTTTGGGAGGTGAAGGGATGAAAACCGCCTCTTTCTCTCTCTTCTCTTGGAGAAGAAAGACGCGTAAATGTTTATTGTATGTTTGTTGACCGGTCTTGGTCAAAAGACCAAAGTTAATAAACTTGTTACTTTTCATTATTTTCCATTTAGTCCTTCCAACTTTATTTCTTTCCAAATGCATATTAAAGCTTTTAAGTAAATTCCCTTTCATCCTTTGAATTATAGAAAGTTGCAAACTTAGTCCTCCATCTTTGGAAATTTGGCAAATAAAGTCCTCAAAAGCATCTTTCGTCTTTTTCTTCGTCTTTTGATCAAATAAGTCGTTGAAAGCTCGTGTTTATCTCAAATGTACCTATATTACCTGAAAATACACAAACACAAAATACACACGTAATTCTGATAATTTACAGTTAAAATAAGGTATTCGACTGTGTTTTGAGTGGTATCTGGATCATTATTGATGAGTGTTTTCACACTTATCAACTCCCCTCCACTTGACCATTGCCATGTCCTCATGCAATGCAGCATTTTAAAGCACCAAGTTACACTTTTCTCATAATTAACCAACCTTGGCCATTATAGAATGCATCTACACTACCCTACTCTATATGATGCATGATTTTAATTATATATAATGCAATGCAAAGAAAACAATTCTATTAATATATTTTTGATTTTTCATAAATGGTTTTGATGGAAATAACTCATAAAGAATTCAATGACTTGGATTAGGGCTTGGATACCATGGACATTTATCACCCTCAAGTTTCACTTTCCCCATACCAAGCTTATAAATGGAATCATTGCATTCACAAGTAAAAAGTGCATCAACTTATTCATGACAATTAAATGTAGAACCGGTTATTAATTGAGCAAATTGCTTGTGGGCAAATTTGTCATTATTCAAGCGTGAAATATAAGAAGTGTAAAATCCAAAAATAAGGAAGCACGGTTTTAATCCTAAGTAATCTTCTTATCCATTGCTTGAAAAACCGCTCACAATTAATATAAGTCCGTATTAAGAGTAATAAGTCATTCGCCTTATGTGTAAAATCCTCATGCCATGCTTTCATAAGTAACTACACACTCGCTAAGAAAAGAAAAATAAAACTCACGCAATAATTTACATCCGCATCTTTTTGAGATTTTGGATCTTCAACCCCGCAACCCGTCAAGGTAATATTGGATTGGAGCAATCTATTGAATCCCCGCAACCCGTCAAGGTAATATTGGAACTCAATAGTCACTATAATTAACACCACACTGCCCCTCTTGGGAGTCTTGCATTATTATTTTTTATTTTTTTATTTTTTTTTCTTTTTTTTTTTTTTCTAGCCACTCATTTTTTTTCATAAGCCGCTCTTATTTTTCTTTATTCCTCACAAAGAAATTTGAAAAGAAGAAAAGGAAAAACACCCGCTAAATATGGAGCATGACATAAGTCTAGTACACATAAAACGTGCTAACTTAGAATCTTAAGACGTACTCATATCAACCATAAATGATTAGCCAAAAATGCATAAGAGATTACGAACCAATTAAAACCGTTCTTGATTATTTATTAACAATTATATACATGCGAAGAAAGTAGAGGTAGAGAAGAGAAGGGTATAGCCACAAAATAATTGCCATGAAGTCTATCTAGCCCTTTTACACTTGCTTCAACTCTATCATTTCCCATTCTCCACAAATTTAAAATTTCAAAGAATGAAATTGGTGGAAGCTTAGCCTAATAGACCTATGAAGGACTACATGGTTAAGGATACTAGCTAGAGAGTGCTAAAATAAGCAAACTCGGGTTGAGTCAAAATATCCATGGCGGGCCTAATATGTCAAAGAAGTCTAAATTTGTTAAAACCAAGTTTTATTTTATTTTTTTCTTTTTTTATATATTTTTGATAAAAGAATATATACAATGCAAATGTGTTATGCAAATGAAAAAAATGAATGATGCAAAAATTATGAATGCATATTTTTGTTGGCCAAAGTAGATCAAAAATTTGAAAAATGTTCGAAAAATTAATTTTCCCAATTATCATGAAGTTAAGGCAATGGTCTAGGTAAGGTCACTTCGATAGAAGTCTCCCCTACACTTAAGATAAACATTGTCCTCAATGTTTAAGAGCATTGAAGTAAACTCCCCTACACTTATGACATTGATAACCATGCTTAACCCAAGTTAAGGAAGAGACAACTAAAGGGGTATTCATTTTAAGCACAAATGTTTTGAATATCACAATAGCAAAAACTAATCGAAGTGAACCAGATACACGGGCCTCCTCCATAAGCTCCAAGCATGAAATGTGAGAGAGCAACCCTTGAAACAAACACCAAAAGACGAAGAAAGGCACCCCTCCACTTCAACTCTACTATAACATCCTTTTAATTAAACCTAACCTATTGAAAATCTACTCTACGTTTTCTAACCTAGTTATTCAATGCTTGAGTTTTTTTAACCCTAAGTCGCTAGCTCGACTCGGCCCCGAATTAAGTTGTCCTTGGGGAAACCATCATGGAGAATAAAGAATATCCACTTTGAAGCACATCTCACATGATACACTCAAACTTAGCACGTTGCCATTTACTATAAGATTTACCAAATCTGTCTCGATAAATGGAACGGTCCAACGTGTCTCAAGTTTGTCCAACATACGAAATCTCTCAAATATGAAGCACTCCAGGATCAAATACAAAGTTCCCATCTCTACATTCGAACAACTCCAAAATAGGTAGCATCACCAAAGTAAGCTCATACAAGAAGTGCATATCAATCGAAGGCACACTCTTAGGTGGAGTAGATGAAAACCAATTTTTCCCAAATATACGTATCCCAGGATCAAAAACCTTTCCCTTCATGGGAAAATAAGAAGATGAGCTCGTATCAACCATATAAGATTCCCCCTTAGTGATCAAAGCATCATGAGAATATGAAGGTGTAGATATCAAAACATTCATAACTATTATGTCCATATTGGGCTCATCATCATCATCAAAAGGTGGGTAATCTTCCATAGAAGGCATAGTGAAAGGAGGATCAATAGTAATAGTGTCTTGTGAAGAAGGTGTAGTCTCTATGTTCCCAAAAAGCAATGTAGTAATAAGACGAACCTCCTCTTCCAAATTAGAAACACTATCGTTGACCTCTATATCAAAATGTGCAAGAGTATCCTCTATGGTGGCATCAATCTCCATAAAAGAGTCCATATCAAAGGTTTTGAGTTCTAAAGGTGCCTTAGATGAAAAAGTATCAATCTCTAAGAGGAAAGGATCTTCATCAATAACCAACTTCAAGGGTGGGAGGGTGGGAACATAAGGCTCAAAAGGAGGTGTATTAATGAGAGAATCACTCAAAGGGATGATATGATCATGAAAATCAATAGGTGTATCCTCAAAAACCAGTGAAGGAATATCAATCAAGGGTTCTTCTTCTATAGACTCATTATTAGGTTCTTCACACTCCTCAAAAAGTGGGTTATCAAAACATGTCTCAAAAAGAGGATTTGAATGTATCACAAAATCACTTAGAGGAATAGGTGAAGGAGTCATAGAAGAAATGGAGTCATCATCATCAGAAGTAAAAGACTCATCACTATCATAAGGATCATCAAAGGTTTCATCACAAGAATCATAAAGTGGTAGAGGAGAAGGATCCACTTTTCCTATATGAGCAAAATCTTCATCCAAATTAGGAATGTTATCTTGACAAGACAAATCATCGGATGATAGAGCATAAGACGCGTCACTAGAATCACAATCATCATCCTCCATTTGTGTCAAGTCTTTCACAAACTCTTCCTCAATCTCATTATCCCTTTCTTTAAACAATTCATCAAGATCAAAGTCACCAAAATCACTAGTAGTAGCATGAAGGTCAATATGTGATAAAATCTCAATGTGATCATGAGGAGAAGAGGTATCAACACAAGGCTCATCACATGGTTCATTGGAAACCCTCTCAAGCTCTCTTTGGATTGGGATAAGGTTCTCAACACTAGAAACGGTTAATTCATCCAAATCGGTGTTTGTATTAGTGCTAAGGGGCTCGTCCCCCATGGTTAAAAAGTCGGTGGGTTCCACGTGAGGTAAAGGTGATGAAGGTGTGTAATGCTCAAGTATAGTCGGTGGAGAGATGGAAGGGTCTATAATAGGAACATCACTAAGTGTATCATCCTCAACATCTACTCTCAAAGAAGGCTCATCATCAGGTAAAGCATCGTTCGGTCTCATGTGTTGCAAGATGTATGTGCTCAAGCCTAATATTTTCGGATCAGTTGCCTCTTGCATTGACTCAAGTGCTTGCATTACCATATTAAAAGCGTCTTTACTCAAGAAATGATAAATGCCTTGATTGTTAACCGTTTTTTTATTAGGACTTTGAAAATTTTCTTCATTTTGAAAATCGTCTTGATTTAAAAATTCTTGATTTTGAAAATCCTCATCAAACCCTTGATCATAATTACTCGCGTATAGATCACAATTATTTTCATTATGTGATGCTCCACAAGTCGCACAAGGCCCATACATAGCTCGATATTGCTCGTCTTGTAATATCTCCAACATAGGACGATTAACCAAGTGTGGCAAAGTGATCGAATATGGTAATCCTTGATGTTGAAAGGTGTCTTGATTATGGCATGGAAAATTCTCATCATTTTGAAAGCCTTCATTGTTTGAAAATCCTTGATTATGAAAGGTTTCTTGATTATAGCCTTGAAAATTATCATTATTTTGAAAACCTTCATAATTGGAAAATCCTTGGTTTTGGTATGGCACATTAAAGGTTTGATCATGAAATGATGGTGGAGGTTGTGATGAAAAACCGGAATATCCCATATAGTCATTACAAGTGTAGTCCATTTGAGTGTTAAGTTGAAAATTAGGGTTCTCGGTTCCATTGTAAGCATATCCCTCCCCATAATAACCATTATTTTGATCACATAAATAAGTATCGTGTGGACCTCCACAAGTCGAACAAATCGAATAATTAGCGTTGGCGGATTGTTGTTGCAAAATCTCCAACATGGAACGAGTATCCATGTGTAACAAGGTGGCCGAATGTATATACAAGAAATGACGTCTAAAAGCTTCCTCGGGAAAGGAAGTGATACACCAAAGGTGGTATGTTTACACGTGTGCGAATACACGTGTAAGTAAACACGAGGAATGAGGGAGTAGCCCTCGGTCGACTTTTAAGAGAGAAAAGATTATCTCCCTCGAGGTTCGATATGAAATATCCACAAGAAAGTATATATATAATTACTACTTGGGTGCAAGACCCCCAATAAAGCCTTCCTTCTTAGAATACGCACTAGTGAACGGGGGGTTAGGTGGCGCGAAGCACTTAAGTACCTATTGACCCTTAGATGGCATTTTATAGCACATCGCCTATCTATTCACTTTAGTAGTTTGTATTCTTCGAATTATTGCCTATTGGAAGTATTTATCTATTCTTGCTTAATTAAATTTTATCGATACGCGTGTCAAGGACCGGAACGCCCCCTAACACGGTGTATTGCCTCGGCAATACTTATGGAAGATAGGTAACTTGGTTGTTCGTATATGTATACGTATTTACATATAATAATATATCAAAAATATTTTTGTATTTATTTGATTTTTTAAGAAAAATACTATATGTACGTAAAAAGCGATGAAAACCAATAATATATATTTTTGGGTGTAATCTTTTAGGAAAAAGATTACTTTTTGGATTTTTTATTTTTTTGGTTCAATTCTTTAGGAAAAGAATTGATTTTATGATTTTTATTTTTTTGTATTTTTATCTTTTTGATTTTTTTTTATATTTTTGATTATAATACGTAAAAATAACGTTCACAAAGTGAACGGATCCCAAAATCCAATCGTCTCACTCGAAATCGTTAATCTTCACGAAAAGAACCGGCAGCGGCGCCATTTAATATTTCGTTTTTTTAGTTTAGTTGTCTTCTCAGCTCAATTCGAATTGATATAACGTTTTCTAGCAAAGACTTAATTGTTCTTGGTTATACAAATTTGTTTGGAAATCTATTTCTAATTGACACAAAGCATTTAAAAATGTAAAAATATTATTTATACTATGTAATACGTACTAATCTAAAAACACATTGCAATTACGACATTTAAATGCACAAAATTTTGAAATGAAAAATACAAATTTACACTACAACTTTAAATTGCAAATACAAAATATAAAACTATAACTATAAAAGTAAAATACACTTTTTATTAAATCTACTTATAAATTCTAATAACAAAAATGAGATCTACACAAAATCCAATTGTATAATAAAACTCTCACTACTAATTCAGCCCAAATTCTTTAAGAAGCCCAATGGACCTAAACTACAAACCCAAATTAAACAGATTTAACAGTCCAACAAGGCTGACTTAACAAACTTAATGAATAGGACTAACAATGGAATTGATCTAACTGAAATTCTTAACGGTAAGGACCTACAGCTCAATTATAGACTTAACAAAGGGTTAAACGAGCTAACTGAATAGTACTGTGCACGACATAACAGAATACAAGATCAAGGAGTAAAATCGTACACTACTGAAACTTAATGGGAAAGGACTTAAACATGTAACATACATAACAGTATCAAACTAACATTTAACAAAGTAAAGGACCTTAACTGAAACGAATATATACGGAAACAAGGACCAAACATGTATACTAGAGAAACTCCTGAAAATGAACAGATTAGAAGCAAAATCAAGTGGGATTATCACAGACTGCCTATCGCATTTAAACTCTAAATCTGCATAGTTTGAACCAAAAGCTGTTAAAGTAGAATGCCAAACACTAGATTTCAATCCATATGCAAGTGTTTATGAACGACTACAACTCAAATCCAAGAACTGAGCAAGATCAGCTAAAATTGATGTAATAACAAGTCGTATTAAACAAATTGCAATCAAAATTTACACTAAAGTTTACACTACAGATTATACTAGCAGGCAGATTAAACTAAAAGAATACAGGAAAATAACAAGTGCTTGACCTGTTCATCCGAAATCAGCCCATTGTTGTCGAAGCTTAGCGCTGAGCTAGCTTAAATCAAACGCACCTATACTATTCTGAACTCGACTTCAACTATTCTAGCCAAACGTAATCGACAAAACTGTGCATCCACTCGGCTTCAACATGTCAGTAACTTGTGTTCCTGTAAAATCAAACCGAAACAGAATACAAGACTTGTCCTATCTATATTAGCAGCTTAATCAGAAACATCTATCAGTACTACCTAGCTTATCCACGATAAGCTAAATCAGCTTATTCAAGAAGAACAATTCTGAAAACTCC
Source organism: Glebionis coronaria (assembly GCA_025667525.1). Classification (NCBI taxonomy): domain Eukaryota; kingdom Viridiplantae; phylum Streptophyta; class Magnoliopsida; order Asterales; family Asteraceae; genus Glebionis; species Glebionis coronaria. The sequence continues at coordinate 556,203,079 of CM046879.1, forward strand.
TATCTCGACTAAAAACAAAGCTTTTAACTGAAATCCTATCGAAAACTAATCTAAGTTCATTAAACTAAATCATCTCATTATCAAATTTACTTCTATCAAACTTCACTAAAAATAACTGCTTCAAACTATCTTGCTAAACTAAACGAACTACTTCCATTGAAAATAGAGTGTAAATCAAATCAATACTAACTTTAGTCTAAAATTGATTAAACCACTCGCTTGTGTACCAGTAAGACAAACATTAGACGAAATTAAAGAAAAATTGTATAAAGAGAAGATATGAATACAAGATTATCACGAATCATAATAGAAATTGGATGAGATTATCAAAAAGAATTGATGTATTTCATGAATGAAGAAAAGCTTTATCTTCCATTAATGGTTGAAAGTAGAATCGGTTACAACTGAATTAACAGAATCAAAATTTATAAAACTGAATGACAGCTAGGATGATAGAAAAACAGTTACAAAATTATAACTAATCTACTCCTAACCTACTGTGTGTAACTACTCCTAGCTAACCGCTTCAAATGATGGCTCTCATCTTCTTTATATAGGCGTCCAGTGGTGGTGGAGTGACGTGGTTGATCCAATAATTGGATGCCACGTGGAAAATACGAGGTTTGCACTCGTTCTTCATCTTTCTTCAAATTGGGGCTTTCTTTATTCTTCATTCTTGATCTAATTGATTAGTACCATCATGTAGAGGAGAAAGAAAGGAGTATTTTTGCTGTTGAAGACTTTGCTTGATTCTTTCTTGATCATTAATGATCTTCGTTTGCAGGTTTGGGAGGTGAAGGGATGAAAACCGCCTCTTTCTCTCTCTTCTCTTGGAGAAGAAAGACGCGTAAATGTTTATTGTATGTTTGTTGACCGGTCTTGGTCAAAAGACCAAAGTTAATAAACTTGTTACTTTTCATTATTTTCCATTTAGTCCTTCCAACTTTATTTCTTTCCAAATGCATATTAAAGCTTTTAAGTAAATTCCCTTTCATCCTTTGAATTATAGAAAGTTGCAAACTTAGTCCTCCATCTTTGGAAATTTGGCAAATAAAGTCCTCAAAAGCATCTTTCGTCTTTTTCTTCGTCTTTTGATCAAATAAGTCGTTGAAAGCTCGTGTTTATCTCAAATGTACCTATATTACCTGAAAATACACAAACACAAAATACACACGTAATTCTGATAATTTACAGTTAAAATAAGGTATTCGACTGTGTTTTGAGTGGTATCTGGATCATTATTGATGAGTGTTTTCACACTTATCAAATTTCATGTCTTAAATTTCGTACCGTTTAGTTCCAAGTAAGTTAATTTAATTGTTGGATCTTAATTTCCCTTTTATCAAGCTTTTATTTATCTTTCTCATCCTACTTTTCTTGTTTTTGATTTGATTTTGGTTCGGATTAAGTTTTGGTTTTGCTTAATCATATTGCTTATTTGAGTAAAAAGTTCACCTTTTTACTTCTATATAAGTTTTCGTATGAAATAAGCTATAAGTTTGACAATCTTATTGGCTTATTTTGTACTTAGCTTATTTGCTTTTTAGTTTTCTTAAAAAGTTAGTCTCTTTAAAGTTTGCTTATTTTGTTTTCTCATGTTGTGTTTTTTATAAAGTTTATGAATTTCGTCTTTTAAAAAGCTTTCAAATTTATGCTTATTAAGTTGTTCAAGTTTTGGTTTGGTAGCTTATTGTATGTGCTTATTGAGATTTTAAGCTTACCACCAATTTCGGTTTAAGGTTGTTTTCATCGCAATATAAGGGTTTTATACATTCCGACGGACGGCTTTTGTTCCATCGCAATAACCATTCTTGGTTCTACTTTGCGATGGCTTATGTTTTCATCCCCCTATTCCGATCGTGATTCCAATCGCACATTGCGATCGGGATTGCGACGGGGTTTAGGTTCGTATTGCGACGAAGTGCTGCCCAATTTTCAATAGGCACATTCCGATGGTTTCAATCTTTTCTATATTCCGATACTTTTCTTTTAGTTTCATTCCGATAGTTTTTGTTAATATAATATATTGCGACAGTTTTTAAATTTAAAAAAAAAAAAAAAAAAAAAAAAAAAAAAAAAAAAACATTACGATATAACCACTATTAGACATTCCGATAGAATCACTAAAAAACACATTCCGATACAAATCTCTTTCAACATTACGACAAAACCCACCTGCATGCATGGCTGCTTAGCCATTTTTGGCGCCAATTTCAGCAAGCAGCTTGGCTGCTTCCAGCAGCTAGCCTGCCTGCTTGCTTATTTACTAGTATTGTTCCGTAATTGTCTAGTTTTATCTGAAAGTTGTTCCGATTTTATTTTTGAAAGTTACGTATTTTTAGTTGAATTTTTCGTCGATTTTTAGTATTAATATTTTTTCGTAAAGTTTAAGTTTTATCTTTTATTTAGTACCCGCTTTAGGTTTTGCCTCGTTTAGCTTTAAAGTACCATTTTAGTTTTATTCTCTCCTTTTTCATTTAGTAAATTTGTTTTCGAGTCGATAGTTAATTTCTTCGTTTAGTTTTATTTTTATTAATTGTTTCGCTTTAAATTACGTTTTATTATTTGTTTTACTATTAGTTTTAATATCGTTTTAACTTTTAATTTTTAATATTCACTTTGTTTTACTTTTATTATTTGTACTTGTCTTTAGTTCGTTTTTAAATACTTTTCGCATTTACTTTTTAATTAGTTATAGATAATCAACTTCCCTTTTTCTTAACCAAAAACAATTGAGTCACACTTTGAACCGGAAATCAATTCGTTAAGACACCGAGAAAACGAACTTTTTTTCAACTAGTAAAATCTTAATTTCAAATGGCGCCGCTGCCGGCTCTTTTCGTGAGGATTAACGGTTTTTTGTGAGAGACGCGTTGGCTTTTGGGATCCGTTCACTCGTGAACGTTATTTTTCGTATCAAAAATTTTCAAAAAATTCCAAAAACATTTGAAAAATCATAAAAAGCATTTCTTTTTCAAAGTTTTGCACCAAAAATATTCTTCTTGCTTGTCTATTTTTCTTCATGGATTCGTCTTGTGTACGGTGTGGGAGACCATGGCATGGTTTTCAAACATGTCAATGGTGTACTTGTGAGCGGTGTGGTTCTGATATCGACGATACACAATTTGGATTTTGTCCATTTTGCAATTCAACAAATTCGTACTTCTCCTCTTACAATACTTTCTCACCCTCTCCCGTCTATGACGATCCTTATCCTCAAAATGCACCGGATTTTTCTCCATCCCCGTGGTGTTATAAGTGTGGGGGTCCTCACGAAAGTTTTCACTGTCCAACGGGGGATCAAAATTACTATAATTATACCCCTTCCAGTTTTGACCAACCCCTGCAATACCCAATTGATCATCAGCCTCGTCACGGGATGAGTTACCAAGAACCAATTGACGATCTTACTACAGCCTTGCAAGAACAAAGAGACGATCTTGCTACAGCCTTGCAAGAACAAAGAAACGATCTTGATGCAGCTTTTCAAGAACAAAGCAAAGAGCTTTTACACACGCTGCAAACTTATATGGAGTCATTATTACAGCAGCGAGATCGGACGAGTACTCATATCCCTGAACTTATTATTGGCCCTTTAGGTAATGAGGAGAGCGATGACGATATTGAGGTTATTTTCAACGAGGAGGAACTTCTAAAGCAAAGTACGACTTCTTCCCTTCCTCCTTTGTCTATTGCTATCACACCCGAGGAGCCCGTTGGCTCTCTCATCGTGGAGGATGAGCATATTGACGTTATCTCGGCAACTGAATCGGACAAATTCCTAAAGTCTCGTGTCGAGGAACTTGTCGTCATCCCAAGTGAGCCCGCGGGTGTTCCGGAAAATTTGTGTGATGTGCCGACTTTTGTGGAGCTTACGGACAAGTTTGCTTCGCTAGTCAATGATCACATACTCACAACTCCACATCCGATATTTGATCCTCCCAACGAGAGTTCAACATGTGGTGAGTATGATGATTTCGTCTTCGAGCCAGAGATTGCAGAAATTATCGACCGAGAGCTAGCTCTTTTGCCTCCGCTTCCACCTACAAGCGAGCTCGACTTTTCCAACATCGATGCCGAACTTGATGAGTTGGAACGTCTTATTTTTCATAATAATGACGAACCAACTCACATGCCCAAACATCCTATTCTCGAGGAGTTACCTAATCAACACTCCTCTTATGAGAATTACGTTTACCACATTCGTGAGGATTTAACTTATCAACAATCCCCACAAATGAATGATGGTTTCGTACTTGATCGTGGTCTTCTCAAACGAGTTTCTACACTCCTTCTCTACGATCATGAGGATAAATGCTTTGACCCGGGAGGTGACATGGACCATTCTATGATTGATACTTCTACGGCTTTGCCAATTGGTCTGCCTCCATTGTCTTTGGAGGATGACAATGTGATTCCCTTACCCACCCCACCTCCCATCAATCTGGACTTCACTTGCTTTTCTGGTATTGAGAGGACCTTTTTACCATTCAAGACTTATCCTCCTGCCTCTCCTTTATTGATGTCCTCCGGGAACGAGGACAAGGTCTTTGATCCCGGTATTACATACGAGGCTTCCCCATGGACCATTTAATTCGGGGACGAGTCAGGCTCGTGACTCGGTTAACAAAAACAAGCGCTTTTTGGGAGGCAACCCAATTATCTATCTATCTTTCCTGTTTTCACCATAAGTGTAGGGGAGCCCCGTTGGTGTTTCTTGTTCTCTTTCTTATCATGTGCAGGGATTAGAGCTTCAAAGACACACTCTTGATGACTTTTGACGAACTGTGATTCCGTGTTCCCTTCTTCCCGGTTCTATCCTAAACTCTTTTTGATTCACTATTTATATTTCTCAATATTAAAATAGGAATCTCTTTAGTTGTCTTTTCCTTAACGAGATTTAAACAAAGTGCACAATGTCCTAAGTGTAGGGGAGTTTACTCCCACATGCTTAAACATTGAGGACAATGTTTATATTAAGTGTAGGGGGGACTTCTATCGAAGTTAAGTGGTCTTTTCCTTGTATTTGCCCTCATTTTAACCGGAAAATCAATTTTCGACATTTTTCAAAATTTTTAATCTATTTTGGCCTAGTTGTAGTCTCCTTTATTTTTGTTACTTTCTAGCATTTTAATAAAATGGTTTTAGCAAGTTTAGATATCTTAGATATATTAGGCCCGTTGTGAATATTTTGACTCAACCCGAGTTTACTTATCCAAGTTCACTCTAGCTAGTATCCTTAACCATGTAGACCTTAATTGGTTTATTAGGCTAAGCATCCACGAGTCTCATTCCTTGAGATTTTAAATTGTGGAGAACGAGAAATGATAGAGTTGGTTACAAGTTTGGTATTCTCTCATTAACTTATGTGAGTTAATTATGATCTTTTTCTCCCATCACTTGCTAATAAATTATCTGCAATAAGTAAGGTCGTACGATTTAAAAAGTTACTTAGCTTCTAGCCCAAGATCGTTTAAAAGTTGCTCGGTAATGATAAGAGTTCATAACCAAGGCATAACTTATGAAGCGGGGCGCGAAGATTGGCGAGTCCGAAAAGGCCCTAACAAGGCATGAGGATTCCATTTTATTGCTGAAGATCCAAAGTGATGTGAAAATCATTATTCCCAAAATCAATATGAAGGATCAAGACTCACGACGAAAAGCAATCAACTCCCATAAAGATCATGGAGAAGTCTATCCGAAAAGACCCTAACAAGGTATGAGGATAAATAGATCCAAGTCCGAAAAGGAGGCGGATCGTTGTATCTCAAAATCCCAATTAGAGATTGAAGAATAATCATGAAGTCGTGGTCAACAAAGCTGGAGTACTCCTCAAAAGTCTCCAAGTGAAGAAACTCTATAACGAAGAGAAGACCATTATCTCAAAAACGTCTCTCGAAGATATGAAGTATGAAGTACATGCCAAATATCGGCCCGAGAAAGGTCTCAAATCGTGAACCAAGTTATGCCAAGATATGAACTTTTTGATATCCCGAGAAGCAGTTTTAAGAGATTTTGTCCTTTAGCTAACTATTGATCAAATCGTCCTACTTTGCTTTTAGCCTAAATAAATTATCGAAATAAGTCAACAATGCATCCTCGTGATCATTCAAGACATCAATAAAATATAAGAGATACTCGTAGGAATAAGGGAGTTTAAGTGATTAATTGAACCACATGAGTAAATGTTTGTTATGCTAACTTGTACTAACAATGATCTTGTTTTTAAGCTTGGCATGGGGAACGTGAAACTTGAGGGTGATGAACATTCATGACACACAAGCCCTAATGTAAGTCTTAGATTTCTCTACAAGTTTCTTCCTTGTTGCATCTTGTTATTTTCTATCTTTTTGATTTTCCTTAGTTGTTTAATAAAGGCCAAGGTAGGTTGATTATGATGGAAAGTGTAAAACGTGCTTTGTAACTAATGCATTGCATGAGGACATTGCAATGGTTAAGTGTAGGGGATTTGATAGGTGTGAAAACACCCATCCTTTTTACCACTTAATTACAATAATAACCGAGCCAAAACGTGTATTTTATGTCTTTTATGTCGGAATTATGCGTGGTTTGTGTTTTTGTTGTGATTTAGGACGAAAAGGTGAGAAGTGGAGAAAACACGGATATTCACGGGCATTTACGGACTTTTATTGAAGAAAAAGATGAAAGACGAAGTCAAGAAGTCAAGAGTGAAAAAAAGAACGGAAGTCCAAGACCAATTCTGAAGATTTATCGAAGAAAAAGTCAAAAGACGGAAGTTTATCAAAAGCCGAAGAATTCAACTCTATTTTATTGAAGAATTTAAAGACGAGTTCAAAGAAATCCCGAAGCCAAAAGTCCCTTAAGTCCAAGTTTAAAGAAGATTAGAAGAAAAGGACTAAGTATGCAAATAATGAAGATTAAAAGAAGGAGGGACTTAATGACGCAATTAAGAGAAAAGGAAAGAGGGGAGGAAGCTTCCTTCCACTAATCCTCCTCCTCCCCTATAAATAAATCATTAGGACTTCATTTTATAGTTGTTAGCTAATTTTGACAAAATTAGTCTTTCCACCATTTTCATTACTTGTACCTTTTAATTTCTTGTCACTTTAATTTCATGTCTTAAATTTCGTACCGTTTAATTCCAAGTAAGTTAATTTAATTGTTGGATCTTAATTTCCCTTTTATCAAGCTTTTATTTATCTTTCTCATCCTACTTTTCTTGTTTTTGATTTGATTTTGGTTCGGATTAAGTTTTGGTTTTGCTTAATCATATTGCTTATTTGAGTAAAAAGTTCACCTTTTTACTTCTATATAAGTTTTCGTATGAAATAAGCTATAAGTTTGACAATCTTATTGGCTTATTTTGTACTTAGCTTATTTGCTTTTTAGTTTTCTTAAAAAGTTAGTCTCTTTAAAGTTTGCTTATTTTGTTTTCTCATTTTGTGTTTTTTATAAAGTTTATGAATTTCGTCTTTTAAAAAGCTTTCAAATTTATGCTTATTAAGTTGTTCAAGTTTTGGTTTGGTAGCTTATTGTATGTGCTTATTGAGATTTTAAGCTTACCACCAATTTCGGTTTAAGGTTGTTTTCATCGCAATATAAGGGTTTTATACATTCCGACGGGCGGCTTTTGTTCCATCGCAATAACCATTCTTGGTTCTACTTTGCGATGACTTATGTTTTCATCCCCCTATTCCGATCGTGATTCCAATCGCACATTGCGATCGGGATTGCGACGGGGTTTAGGTTCGTATTGCGACGAAGTGCTGCCCAATTTTCAATAGGCACATTCCGATGGTTTCAATCTTTTCTATATTCCGATACTTTTCTTTTAGTTTCATTCCGATAGTTTTTGTTAATATAATATATTGCGACAGTTTTTAAATTAAAAAAAAAAAAAGAAAAAAAAAAAAAAAAAAAAAAAAAAAACATTACGATATAACCACTATTAGACATTCCGATAGAATCACTAAAAAACACATTCCGATACAAATCTCTTTCAACATTACGACAAAACCCACCTGCATGCATGGCTGCTTAGCCATTTTTGGCGCCAATTTCAGCAGGCAGCTTGGCTGCTTACTAGTATTGTTCCGTAATTGTCTAGTTTTATCTGAAAGTTGTTCCGATTTTATTTTTGAAAGTTACGTATTTTTAGTTGAATTTTTCATCGATTTTTAGTATTAATATTTTTTCGTAAAGTTTAAGTTTTATCTTTTATTTAGTACCCGCTTTAGGTTTTGCCTCGTTTAGCTTTAAAGTACCATTTTAGTTTTATTCTCTCCTTTTTCATTTAGTAAACTTTGTTTTCGAGTCGATAGTTAATTTCTTCGTTTAATTTTATTTTTATTAATTGTTTCGCTTTAAATTACGTTTTATTATTTGTTTTACTATTAGTTTTAATATCGTTTTAACTTTTAATTTTTAATATTCACTTTGTTTTACTTTTATTATTTGTACTTGTCTTTAGTTCGTTTTTAAATACTTTTCGCATTTACTTTTTAATTAGTTATAGATAATCAACTTCCCTTTTTCTTAACCAAAAACAATTGAGTCACACTTTGAACCGGAAATCAATTCGTTAAGACACCGAGAAAACGAACTTTTTTTCAACTAGTAAAATCTTAATTTCACACACCACTGCCGAGATCAACAGGATGGTGCGAGGAGGCAAGTTTCGCGGCCACCATCCTGGCGTGGGTATGGTATTGCCGGGATACACCAGTACTCCCCCGTGCTTTCCGCCACCACCCCCTGAGACTCGTCGGGATCGGGATGTTGATTTCATGATGGGCTTGTTCAGAAACGACCCCAGGTATGGCGATCTTTTTGCCGCATATGAGAGTGGTGGTGCCAGCGGGAGTGGGAGTAGCCCGGGTGATGATGCTGGTGCCAGCGGGAGCGGGAGTCGCCCGGGTGATGATGCTGATGATCGGGAGGGTGGCGATGACGCGAGCTAGTCGTGTCATATATGTGTTTGTTAGTATGGTACATAGTTTCTTTATGTTCATCTTGACTTGTTTCCCTATTATCCTAAATTAGAACGCTTGTTTCCCTAGTATCCTTAACTATCCCGACTTATTCCTAGTATCCATGTGATCATTAGAACGTTATATTATATTTTGGTGCAAGTTGAACTTATTCCGCGTTTGTGTTGATTTGTATTTCAAGTTTACTTTATATGTGTCTTTTGGTGAGCAAATACAGGTTTTGGTAGATTTTTTCCGGAAAAATTCCGGAAAAAATCTGGAAAACGCCTGCTGTGCAGGCAATTTTAAAAAAAAACCTGCAGACTCTTCCCCAGCGACATGTCGCTGGGGAAAAGTTGGTTATTCGTTGACAAGTCAAACGCAAAGCGTTGACAAGTCTAACGTATCAAGAGTTTCCCCAGCGACATGTCGCTGGGGAAACTTTGGAAAGCGTTGACTAGTCAACGGCAACGCGTTGACAAGTCAAAGGAAAGGAAATTTTCCCCAGCGACATGTCGCTGGGGAAAATTTGTAATTAGCTAAAATGGTTAAGTTTAACTTAATTTTTTTTATTTAATAAGGATTTTCCCCAGCGACATGTCGCTGGGGAAAATTTTGCCACCGTGGCATCTGTTCTTCCAGGAAAAGTCAGTGGGGCCCACGTGTCGCTGGGGAAGTCGCTGGGGATACTTTTAACAACTAGCGTACCCCAGCGAATATACCCCAGCGACTTGTCGCTGGGGATATACTTCCCCAGCGACATGTCGCTGGGGAAACACCAAAAATATCGCTGGGGTAGGGCGCGATTGTTGTAGTGCAAGACAACCATACCTTTAGACGTAATATAAGTTCAACTATGATATTTCTATTTTTTTTCAACTACAAAAAGCTCTTGTTATGGTATGTATGCTTGTGTGTAACTATCGTGTAATTGGTGAAACATTTTTATACCTTATCATAATCATTTGAGTAAATTAGGCAAATGGGTAAAAAAGGATTGGTTTGTGGCAGCTTGATCACTTTTATACCTTATCATAGTCATTTGTGTAAATTACATAAACTGGTCGTGTGGTTTGGTCTAAATGTGTGCCGTGTGCTTTCACCTTTGATCCTCGATACTAAAAGCTCGGGCCACTTGTTTAATATGTGAGTATATTCATTTCAAGCCAACGTGCCAAAGGAAATTGCCGAGTACTTAAATAAAATGGGTGCTAGAATATACCAAATATATAGTCAGGAAAAGCCACTGTTGAATATCTGGGAAAGTTTCAAGTTTCAAGCTTCAACATGTTTCTGTTTCTGGGCTATATATGTATGTGTTGCATTGATGTGACTTAGGTGCTTTCTTGTGAAACTTCTTTTGGCCGCATCATCAACGATTCTTGATGATTATTTGCGCAAAAACAATGAAGGATTTTCAGTTGGGTTTACCGTTTACATATGTTCTTATCATCGTATAGTTTAGAATTTTATTGGTCTTACTCCCTTTCATTTCATGAAAATAACCAGGAAGATCAGCAAGCATTATCTGCAGTGTGTAAAGAACATCTGAATTCTACTTTTGTGGTTGGGTCTGAATCAATCCGACGACCCGTTGATGATTAGTCCATTTTTAATTTTTTTTTATCTATATCTATATTATACAAGAAACATCTAAATTATTCTACTTTTTCTTTCATTAAGCAACTTATTTTTAACTTGAAATACCAGTCACTGTAATATGTACTATGTACAAATTATAAACTATTATCTCACATGTAATTAGGTGAAATATTCATTAATCTAGGTTTGATGTCAACTATTTGTTTAATTTTCTTTGAAAATTGCATAATATAAAGAACATGTATATGCTTTCTAGCACAAGTTTAGCGAAACTTTAAGCATATTGCTAATCAATTCGACTGAATAGAATTGGAAAATATTGTCGTATATTTGAGGTTATTGTAATGTATAAATAAGATATTGTCTGTTATTTTCAATATTTTAAAAAAACTTATAAATATGATTTCAAAAGTATAACCGGTGTTGTTGAACTTATTTATACATTTTTTGTACAAGATAGACGTATCTCTATCGCCAATCATGAACTCATGGCTATAAAAACATATTGACTAGTTAGTATGTCGATCACAAGCGTTCGTCCTATATAGAAATGTCTTGGTCAAGATGATAAGGAATTTGTGGAAGCCATTCATTTCACCAGTTGCATGTCGATCACAAGCTGTTAACACGCAAAAACTAAGGATAAAAAGCCTTAATAATTTTACGTAAATTTTCAAAAATGAAGTCACCACAAGCAATAATTCACGTATCATCCTCCTCTCGTATTTCTTTTCTCTTCTATGGTCTCTCAATAATATGTCTTACTTTCGCCACTGTATCGGCTTCCTATGGCGGTAATGAGACCGATTATCTTTCATTGCTGTCATTTAAGTCAATGATCACTCACGATCCATACCATTTTCTAACCTCGTGGAACCATTCCTTTCATTTCTGTGACTGGAGTGGTATTTCATGTGGGAAGCGGCACAAACGAGTGACTGCTTTACAACTGGGTTCGAAAGGTTTAGAAGGCTCGTTGTCTCCTCATGTAGGAAACCTTAGCTTCCTCCGTAAGTTTGATCTATTAAACAACAGTTTTCAAGGAACCATTCCTGAGGACCTTGGGCGTCTATCTAGGCTACGCCATCTTCATCTTAGTATAAATAAGTTCAATGGGGTCATTCCCACAAACCTGTCTGGTTGTTCTAACCTCGAAAGCCTTTGGCTGGCTCAAAATAATCTTTCTGGAAGCATACCCAAGGAGATAAGTTTACTCTCGAAACTTTCTAGTCTTGTAATCAGCACAAATAAGTTAACTGGTGGAATCCCACCTTTCTTGGGGAATATTACATCAATGGAATTGTTCTATGCATCCAGGAACCCGTTTGGTGGGAGCATTCCATATACTTTGGGTCTTTGGAAAAACTTGACGGCATTTGTGTGTGGTGAGTGCAACTTATATGGAAGCATCCCTCATTCCATTTTCAACCTCTCACTTCTTATTAAAATTTCCTTACTTGATAATCAACTCATTGGTAGTCTTCCTTCGGAAATTGGTAACCAGCTCCCAAACCTTGAGTGGCTTCAGTTATGGGGTAACGAACTGACCGGAGTTCTTCCACCTTCTATTTCTAATTGTTCAAAATTAGGACTCCTTGAAATGGGTTTCAACAATTTTAGTGGGAAGTTGACAATTGATTTTTCAAAACTAAGTAATATTTATCGAATTAGCTTACAGTATAACAATTTCCACGGACGCGGAGATGCTGATGACATGAGGTTTATTGATTCTTTGAGAAACTGCACCAAATTAGTAAGTTTGAATCTTTATAATTGCAACTTTATAGGAATACTTCCGATATCAATAGGTAATCTTTCTGATCAACTCACCTCTTTAGTTTTAGGAAATAATCAATTATTTGGAAGCCTCCCTTCAAGTATAGGTAATTTAGTTGGCTTGACCACTTTATTTTTTAAACTCTAATCGGTTCAAAGGGAAAATTCCTTCTTCCATTGTTAAACGTCAAAAGCTACAAGTTCTTGGTCTATATAGCAATCAATTTTCAGGGCATATCCCTCGTGACATTGGTAATTCATCATTGTTGAATGAAGTTTATTTAGATTCCAACAAATTAGAAGGTCATATTCCATCAAGCCTTGGAAAGTGTAAGGAACTTAATGTGTTAAACCTTGCCGACAATAGACTTAGTGGAAACATACCCAAACAACTTCTTCAACTTCCAGCACTAACTATTTTAGTAAATCTTTCTCAAAACAACCTGCGTGGTTCACTTCCATCAGAGATTAAAGACCTCAAGCTATTGAGCGACCTCGATTTATCTTATAATCATTTTTTGGGCAACATTCCTAGTAGCCTTGGTGAGTGTAGTAGCCTTACAGTGTTAAACCTAAGTGGCAACATATTTCAAGGCGTACTACCGTCTTCATTAAGTTTCTTAAGAGGATTGGAGGTACTTGACATTTCTCATAATAATTTATCAGGAAAAATTCCCCAAGTTTTTTATAAATGGAATTCCTTAGAATTTTTGAACCTGTCATATAATGACTTTGCTGGTGAAGTGCCGGTAGTAGGAGTGTTTGCGAATGCAAGTACATTTTCAGTTTGGGGGAACAAGAAGCTTTGTGGTGGTTTGGTTACACTTGAGTTGCCGAAGTGCAAGGAGATGGGTAATAAGAAAAATAAGTTTCCTTTATTTGTATTACTCATTTTGATTGCACTGGCATTTCTCGTCGTATTATGTTTGGTGCATCTTCTGTGCAAAAAGAAACGCAATAGTCAACCACCTTATTCTTCAAGGAATGAAAGGTTCCTGAAAGTTTCATACAGTGAACTTCTCAAGGCTACTGATGGCTTCTCTTTAAAGAATTTAATTGGGGAGGGTGGGTTCAGCTCTGTTTATAAAGGAATCTTTGATTCTGATGATGGTAAATATGTTGCGGTCAAAGTTCTAAATCTTCAAAATCGAGGAGCTCACAAAAGTTTTTTAACAGAATGTGAAGTATGGCAGAATATTCGACACCGTAATGTGTTGAAGATTATAACTTCATGTTCAAGTGTTGATTTTCAAGGAAATGATTTTAAAGCTTTGGTTTACGAGTTTATGCCAAATGGAAGTGTACACGATTGGCTTCATTCGAGTGCAAATACATTAAAACTCAACCTTCTTCAAAGAATAAATCTTCTCAGAGACGTCGCAATCGCGCTTGATTATCTTCACAACCATTGTCAAACAAGGATTGTTCACGGTGATTTAAAGCCTAGCAACATTCTACTTGACGCTGATATGGTGGCTCATGTTGGAGACTTTGGTTTAGCTCGACTATTTGGTACAGACTTAAACCAGAATAGCTCAAATGGGGTTAAAGGAACAATTGGTTATGCACCTCCAGGTAAGCATTTCATGATGTTTCCATTAACTTAAAAGTTATAGTTTAGAAGTTAATTAATTCTTTTTGATTCACAGAGTATGGTCTCGGGAGCGAGATGACAAGTATTGGGGATGTCTACAGTTTTGGAATATTATTACTAGAGGTGATGACCGGGAAAAAGCCCACAGATGACATGTTCAACGATAGTCTTAGCCTTCATAAATTTGCTTCCATGGCATTATCAGAAGATCACGCAGTCGATGTTATTGATGATGATGCAATTGTGTTGTTGCAAATTACGGAAGCGAAAGCAAATAAAGTGGAAGAATGTTTGGCTGCTACTATGAAGATAGGAGTATCATGCTCGGTGGATTCACCACCACAACGGATGAAAATAGAAATTGTTGTCAATGAGTTGCTGCGTATCCTCGATCTGCTTCAAACTATATAAGGTACTATGTTCTCTCCTTTTTTAGAATCTGATATTACAAGAGTTTGTAGATTAATCATCACTAACATGGTTTTATTTTTGAACTCTCTCAGGTCTAATACCGCTAGCTAGCATGGTGAATGGAGCAGTGTATACTTTTCATGTTTGGACCCACAGTTGAAAAATGAGGCCATTTGATTAGGCTTTTTGTGTGGGCCTGTGGGTTTATTTGTTTGAAACCGACCAAAAAGTTGGGGACATATATACACTACTATATTGTACGTCGTTTAAACTGTTTTTCTAAACGAAGTTGAGTAGAACTGCCCCCTTGGTGAATTGTTTTGTTATTTGATATTAATAATTAAATGTTTCATACCAACATTAAGATATAGTGATATATGAGGCTTGAATACACCCTTGCGATGCACAACGATTGATTCTGGATGTTTAAATCCATTTATGATGTGAGAACTAATCATCGGTGGCGGTAACAAATTAAGAGTTCTGCAATCATTACATGTAGCTCATAATCTCTACCCTTGCACTCCACTTCATCGCCGCAGCCACCTGTGACATTCATCCATGACCAAACTTGTTGAAGGTGCAGTCAGTCCCACCCTAGATGCTTCCCGTCTAGCTCCTCGGAGCATCAAAAGAATGCATAGTACCCTTTGCTAGCTCGAACCCAGTAACATTAAGAATCGGGCTACTTGAGATTCGAGGCCAAACAATGAAGCCACATTCATTGACAGTAGTTATCTTATACATAAAGCTCGATCCTACAAAGTGGAACAAAGAACATTCATTACAAAGTATACCTTTTTCGTATGTATCTTATGAAACTAAAGAAGCATATACATGCATGGTACTTACCATTACAAAAAAAAACATAAGAATAAAAGGAAGCTAAAGATATGGCTGACACATTATATATTGTTACATGAATTCATATAGCATCCCACTAAAAGCCTAAAATCATTGAACAAAGCAAGAATTATTTAGATCCGAATCTTGTTGAATAATTTAATTCCTATATATTAAAACTCACATGCATTAACAAATGATCTGGTCATGTTAATCGATATTCGAAAGATACAAAATAAAGGTTTTGTGACTTTGTCCTAAACGATTATTCATAAACATCTTATATTATCGAGGGTAAATTGCAAATTACGTTTCTATACTTTGCGAATTTCACAAATTTACCACCGAGAGCAAACTATAAGCAATATTGTCACTATAATTCAAAATCTTGTATAATTTTGCCACCGACTTAACGATTTTTGACTTTTTGCCGTTTTCTTCCGTTAATTCTCACACGTGCCTGGCACATGTGAGTATATTCGTCATTTTTACTCGTACAAACGACGCTACCACTCTTCCATCTTTACTAAAGCCGGTTAGAAGGGGGTGCCGGAGGTGCACGGGCACATGGCCACCATCATAAAAGGGCCTCCAAAATTTATCCATCTTCGTTATATAATTGTGTGTTTGAGTTATCTATAGTAATTAATTATTGTTATAAGATACGTAAATAAGTTTATCTGGTGGACCCAATAAGATTAAGGCCTAATGTTAACATATATAATATGCAATGTGTTTCATTGAGCGACTAAATTGGAAAAAAATAACTAGCTCAATAATTTGGAGATGAAGATACGGAAGATGATAGATCCTAACTTGAATTTCAACTTTTTTTCTATGATTAATTTATCTTTATCCGATGAGAATGACATGTTAGAAAGTGTAAAGTGCGATGATTCGATCAACAACTTCGCTTATAAAAATGTTTGGAGAATCGCATTATTTATAAGGTACACCATGATGCTTGTAACTAGGTTAAACAATTTTTTTAGTATCCTTCTTTTTTAATGTTTTGGCTATTTGTGAAAGCTTAGCAAACAATCTTTACGTTTTGATGGGGCCTCCATGTAGTCACAGCACAGGGCCACCATAGTTCACGAGACGGCTCTGACCTTTATCTTCGTGCAATAAACGACACCGAACATTATACCTACCTTTCGCCCTCGTCATTATGACACTGAAATCTATTGTTTTGGTGATGTTATTTGCACGAATGTAAACTTTCCATCTTTTTTATAACGACACTATATAGCTTGAAACACGCGCGCCCACACAAACACAAAGAAACGCGCGCACACACACAAACTTTCCATCTTCTACATATATTACCATATCGTTTACTTTTTTGATATAATGGATCTACTTGTTGAACTAGTTGGTATGTCTGGTTCATTTCACCTAGGTGAGATGATGGTAGCCTCGTACCAATCAGATATTGACGGGGACATATGGCAGGCAAGAGAGTTGATGAATAACTCTCAACGGCTGACCGAACGGGTCATACGTAGGGGGAGTCGATTCTCGAGCTCCAAAATGGCAATCCTTCTAGATGTGTTAGGAAAAATCTCACAAAGCTCTAAGCACTCCAAACTGACGACATGCGCAAGGCAAGGTTGTTGATGAAAATGGTGACCCATATCCACAACAAGATTATTGACAAGATTGACTTTTCAGCGAGGCAGAGAGAGAAGTGAACTGGTTGGCTCATGAAGGGTTGCTGTTTGTAGATAAGGGTTGCCACTGACTAGTCTTTTGGGTTGTTTAATGTTAACCGAATATAAATTAATTTGTTTTAATTTCAATTAAGGTGTTATGTTCTTAGTTTGAACTTTTAATTAAGCAGTTTTGTCTTCCATTGGTAATTGTTAATCTGTGTTAATTGTTAATCGGTGGTATGTTTTAATTTGAACTTTAACCAGAAACGAAAAAGCCCAAGGTTAATATCCAGAAACGAAAAAGCCCAAGGGCGCTAACGGTAACAGAAATAAGCAGTTAAAAAAAACTTATGTGAATAACTAGTTACCCAATCAATAAACAAATAAACAGTGCATAAGTTAAGCCCTAATAACAAGACAAAAATAAGTAGATGGGGGTTGCTATAAGCGGTAATTTTGTAAGGGTGATGTCGTAGGTTCAAGTCGATACTTAACCATTCCTTTTTTTATCAATAAGACAACAATAAGCAGATTATAAGCTTTAAGCTATTTTTTAACATTATGAGTTCCCTAGGGGATATCTAGTTACAAAGTAGTCGGAATATTCATATTCGTACCCTAATCATATGCACTATCCCAAACACTCCTTGGAACATCCATATTCGTGATCTTAAAATCTTGATACTCGTATAACTTGCTAGGAGCTCTTACACCAAGCAAAAATAACCTTTTTATATGACCTTTATTTCCGACCACATTATCAACAAAAGCGAAACCCCCCCATATTCAACCTGTTTTAGACCTACTCCTACCAGTCACAGATCTATCATCTCTAATGACTATACCAGTAGACCTTCATATAGCACCAACATTCGGGTTACAACCCAAATCCTATTCAACCATGATCCCTTTACCCTTTTCTGAAGCTCTCTTCTTCTTTAACAATGAAGTCTCGGGCTCAATCTCACTGACACCCTCATTCACATTTTTTTCTCTATTCTAGTACTCATTTGTTTCCCCTCTGTGGTTCTTCTCTTTGCCATTTCCATCACTATTTCTTTTTTTTGTTACGACAACCGCTCTCTTCAGTTTTTTCTTTTTACCACCTTCATGGTTGTTATTGTTCCTCTTCCTTTTTTGAAAAACTTGTTCAGTCGCAAAAAGAGTTGAACTATAGCAACGCAACCTAGCATCATCTTCTACCCATCCCAAATAATCCCCATATGAATCCTCTAAATCAAAATCAAAGTTCTTGAAATAATATTGAGCTAGTCTTTATTTCTTGTAAACAACATACAAATCAATTGAACCATTTCTACAAACCACTTCCAACATCGTATGCACATCATTGTCGGTATAAATCAACTTCAAACCTTCTTCTAGTGATTTGTTTGGAAAACAAAAGAACAAAGCCCATTTTTCCACATCGCCAAGCCTTCCGAAGATATGATTTAGGTCAATCGTAGATATCCTAGCCTCAGAACTAAACCTACAAATTTAGAAACGATTGCCATTTACATACCTCAACAGACCATGTCTAAAAAACCCATTATTGTGCATTTTGAAAACGACTTCTTTCTGATACGCCATTAGAGCTAGTTGATAATCAATTGAATCGAGTTTTGTGTTGGTAGTATGAATTTAAGTTGAAGCAATAGAGTATTAATAGTATTTAGGGTATTTAATTTCGAGATACTAGTGAAAGTTCCAATGTTGATGTTGCAAATTTAGTCCCTGAAAGTGTTGGCGAGAAGCTACAGTGAAAATAAGGTTTAATAATGTTTCATGGACGTTTATTGCATGAAGATAAAGGTGGAAGAGTGGTAGCATCAGGGCCGGTCCCGTGGATTTTGGGGGCCCTGTGCCATTTTTCGAAAGAGGCTCATCGAACACAAACTATTTGATGTTTTTGAGTTAAGAGTTAATATGAAAACAAATTAGTTCTATAATATTGTACTATTATATCATCGTATCAAGTTTCAAATCGTATCATTAGTCCTATAGTTTATTAAAGCATCAGATCGGGTGGCATAAATGTCATTATTCAAACAGGAGTTTAAAATTGGCTATTTCCGAATCCTTAAAAATTATAGCTCAAATGTTATATTAGTAATAAGGAAAATAAAAGTGACTAAAGAAAAAATAAAGATACGAGCGAACCAGCTGGTGTGAATGATTATGATGACTGTCTAATGCGTAAATTAAGACGAGTTAGTACCTAAAATTCAGCTCTTGTTATATCATTGCCTTTCAAAAATAATATCATTGACAAGTTGTGATATGTGCCTATCTCCGCAAGAAAGAAAAGGTTTGGACTACTAGATTGAAAATGGGCCTATTATACACTAGTAGTACTGGACAATTTTGAGGCCCCTGTTGGATTATGGGCCATGTGCAGTTGATCACTCTACACAGGCCTAAATCCAGCGTAGGGTAGCGTCCTTGGTACAAGTGGAAATGACGAATATACCTACACGTGCCAGGCAGGTGTGGGAGTTAACGAAAGGAAACCTCGAAAAGTCAAAAATCGTTAACTCGGTGACAAAATTGCACGAGATTTTAAAGTATAATGGCAATATTGCTTGTATTTTGCTCTCTGTGACAAATTTGCAAAATTCACAAAGTACAGAAACGAAATTTGCAGTTTACCCTTATCAAGACGATCATAATACAACTTTGTTGGTATTTACAACCAAGTTCTCTCTCTCTCATTTGTTTATACACAATAACATCAAGAATTACGATGCCCATAGAGTGCAAAGTTAAATGCATTTCATGACTTTTTGACTTTTTGACTTTTTGAACCATCATAATCGGCATTAAGAACACATACCTCGCTCGAAGCTTCTTAGCATGCTTACTCTTACAGGACTTCAAGTAGCAAATACTTTTTCCCGGCGCGTAAGTTAGTCAATGTTCAACATTTTTATACACATTGACGGAGCGTATAACACTATAACTTCACCCAACTTTCTAATACTAAAAGTTTGTCCCGTGTAAGTTGACAAAAATTCAATTAACAATTGAAACTTAAAATGCCTTCGTATCGGCACGTGAAATTGGAATAAATTTTAGATGTTTTAAGGGTTTAAGGCATAAAATAGCTATGTACTTTATTAGACTAGCTGGTGGTAGCTCAATGTGTCCTAAGATGACCAGTCTACCCCCCCCCCCCCCCCCCCCCACTACCCCCCAAGAAAAAGACCATGGCAGGTAGGTCTAGGAACAAACGGATCAAACGCCCAACTGAGAATGATAGTGAAGTGTCTAGGGTTGGTAGAAACATGACATGTTCAAACTGTTGGGATAAGGGGCATAACAAAGCAAGATGTTACAATCAAACTAGACCAAAACCACAAGTAGAGAAAAGGAAACATGGAAGGCCAAGCAACAAGAAACCAAATCTGTCAGTCAACCTACCTAGGATTCAGATCCAAGTCCAGCAGATCAAGAAGTTAAAGATCTAGTAAATCCTACTTATGATGATGAACAATTTATTATTATCCAAATTAGATAAATCAAGATTTTATAGATTTAACTCCTTCAGCTCCTAATGATGCAGATCAAGATTATCCTAATGATGCAGATCCTTTTGTTGGAAGCTTCACTAGACTTCTGAAAACCATGGAACAACAAGTATGATTCTAATGGATAAATGTTTTTAGATGCATATAAAAATATAATTGCTTATATATTATTTTTGTAGAAAATGGGAGCTGATGCAACTGATGCTGAGATTACGGATCTTGCCGAGATGACTGAAGCAGAAAATAGAGCAAAAAGGAACCATGATGCTGAAAAGGTTTTGGAGGATGCTAAAACGATGGGAGTATATAGAAAGGGAGATGATTTTCACACTCTCAAAAATGATTTGCACACTCAAAACTATGATATCTTGACATGTTATAGCCTTGTAAAGTAAACATGAGGGGAAGTAATGTAAGGGTATATATGTCCAAAACAACATACTTTTGAGTGTTCAAATCATTTTGAGGAGTGTGCAAATCATCTCTCATATAGAAATGGAGGTGCTGGTGGATTTAGGGGCCATCAAAGAGGATATCAAATCAAAGGAGAAAGAAAGAAGACCCCAATGGTCCTGGGAAAAAGCCAGAAACAACACTTGATGCATCAGATTGAATGAACAAGACCATGGAACAATGCACCCTTTTCTTTATAATTTTGTAAAACACTATGTACTGGATGAACCAGGATGCTATTTCTTTATGCAGAATGTTAAACTATGCAGCATCTTTTGTGTTTTTAAATGTATGAATTCTTGTGCTTTATGTGTTATTCCTTTGCATTTTGTCTAGTGCTTATGTCTTAACCAATTGCATTTTTCTGAATTTAACCATTTGACTTGTCATATAAACTTAACCATGTACTAAAAACAATACCATTTCATTAAGGGTCTTTCATTAACCAGCAACAATACCTAACAACATTACAAAAGAGAGAGGATAAAACAACATTATTCTTAAACATTACATAAACCCTAATATCCATTAGATAACCACAACACTTTGGTTCTTTCATTCAGTTATTGGTTAGGAAGAACATCACAAAGACCACCAAAATGAACACAACAACAGCTTTGTTGTAGCAATCACCAATGTTTGTTTTTTCATTTAGTTCCATCTCTAACTCACGAACATGATTCTTGTGGTTGTATTCTGCCACTTGCATCTCTCTCCTTGCTTGTTAGAGTTGAGTATAAAGACTATGCATCTCAGTTCAATAGTACCCATAACGAATCTCGGGATCAAGAAAGTAGTAGAACCTACATTGTTGGATTGAATCCTAAAATTGACATAATCAAAACAAAATTAGAACAATTACAAGTTAAATAAGAATTAGACGTAGACCCTACGTAAATCTTACACTAGGATGATGGCAACAAAGAAATCGCCTAGCTGTGTTGGCAGGAGTTCGTGATGTTCTTTCAACAACGGGCAAATCACAAAAGAAATGGGTGGGAATAGGTCGGGTCCAATTAGACGTGGTGGATGATGAGGCCATGATCAAATGATATTAATTAGGGTTTATGTTTTGGGGAAAAAAAGTTGTGGTTTGTTTTTGGGGAAAAAAGGTAATAGGTGGGCCTATTATAAAATGGGATACAAGAGACACGTCAGCCAACACTGTTCAACAATAAGTTAAAAGAGCCACGTCAGACAACTAGCCAGTTAAAATGGTAGGAAATTGGGTACACGTACCATATTAGTCAGTTTGCTAAAGTAGACGTACCATATAGATAATAAAAAAAGTATACGTACGATATCGATATACTTTGAAAAGTACGTAGCTATTTTATGCCTTAAACCCATGTTTTAAATACATATCATAAGCCGATTACCATTGAGTACAACTGAAATGACATTGAAATCTGTCTCATCCAATACCAAACCAAAAGTGCAGCAACACTGGTCCAAACTACACGGGTCATAGAAATATTAAAAACAAACTAATGTTCGACACATTGGGCATTTGGATGACAAATCAATCTAATTACTTCTAGAGCTCATAACCTCAATTATATAAGCTTATAAGACCAAAAAAGGGAGCTTATCACATATTCATTAAGCCCCATCAAATAAGCTTAAAACAAACACCCCTTGAAACAACACACTTAACATTCCTCAACTCTAATTATTTCAGATCATATAATAATCTTGAAAACCAACCAAACACACCAAATATCTCAACAACATAATTCAAAACAACATTTTATAAAAAGGGTTTTGCTAATGACAGCCCTTAGGGCTGTGTTTAAGAGGAACCTTTTTACTACAATTGAATGTAAGAAATGAAATCAACCAATCAGAATCAAATATTTGATGTGCATTCGGATTTTTAGGGATGGTGTCTGTGTTTTTCGGTATTTACATCCAATCATAATGATTTATGAATGACTTTGTAATAAATTTATTCTCTTAAACATAACCCTAAGGGCTTCCAATAGCAAAACCCTTATAAAAAAGGGAAAATTACCAAAAAGGTCTGTTGCCCATTATTCTCTTCCCAAAGAACACCTAAAATTTTCTCTTTCTAGAAATGGTCTAATGTATTTTCGAATCCGGGCAACTGTTGCAGAAATAGACAAGTGTCAAATACTGTCAGCAATGGTTGGGTATAAATATGCCATGTACTTAAGGGCAACAAGATGAATTAGGGCAATTGGAATTTTGGGCAACAGGTTTATTAGTCATTTCATACCTGCAAATAAGTACACCCCACTTTTAGGCAGCAACTAAATTTTGGGCAGCCCAAAGATTATATTCGAGCAACAACTAAAAATTTACCCACATTACATCTATCATTTGGGCCTTCTTCAAACAAAAGAAAAACAGTTTTTCTCTCATCTTCTCCCGCGTTCCTTCTTCTTCATCTTTTTCTTGTCCGGCGCCGGCGAATACCAAATAAAAGAAAGCTCAAAGTAATTGAATATCTAAATCGTAGAATGATCTTCATAATGGTAATCACTATGTACTATCTATTGTTTATCTATTACTATTGATCAATTTCGTCAGAGTAATTAAATTTAAAATCCGTTATACTATAATTGTAATTAAATCGTGTATTTGTAAAAGAACAATTTGTTTTGGTTGATTTAATTAATTGAAAACACTATTCACTTGTATTTAATCTCAGTATTTTTACAACTATGTTTTCTTGTTTGATTTGTTAACTAATTTACATTATTGGAGAACATTAAAACCAGTACGGTATAACATGCAATGAGTATCTTTTTTTGTATAGATCTTAAATTGTAACAGAAATCGTTGATCCTTTTTACAGGAAACTTTTTCGAAGCTCATCATTAGGAGTAAGTTGAACTATTTGTTTTTTGTTAAACAAAAGTTAAATGCAAAGCAGAGATTATTGTTTAGGAATACTTGTTTTGGAAGTTGGTTAGATTTACGATTGTGTGATAATGAACCACATTTGATTGAGTATATGTTGAGAAAACAACATCGAGTTGATAATTCACATTACGATATGCGCCTTATATATTATATGGATGGTCATACTTTGCATTTTGGTCGCCAAGAATTTGCTCTTATTACTAGTTTAAGATTTGGGAATGTTAGTTTTGGCTTGTATAATTTTGGTCAACCAGATGTTCGTAATAGAATATTTCCTGAGAAGCTAGGCGTAGGTGTAACAATTTTAGATCTAATCGGTGTTATGGAGGATGAAGAAAGGTTTTCCAAACTATGTGATCTGGATGTTGTACGCCTTTGCCTTTTGTTAGTTTTAGAGGTAATTTTTATGGGTAGGTTATTGTATTCAGAAGTAGACGATAACTTGTTTAGATTGGTGGAAAACATTGATAGTTGGAATGCCTTTCCTTGGGGTGAGCACATATGGGCAAATTTGTATGAAGATCTTAAGGATGTAATAGAAAATAACTGTGATGCGCAGCTTCTACTTATGGAGAAAGACCCTAGTTGTGTCCCCACATATAACGTAAAAAGCTTTGTGTTTGCGTTTTAGGTAAAAAAATTTGCTCTTAATTGTAATTTTAGTTATAAACTGACACAAGTTAGCGTTTTATGATGTAATTGTTTGGTTTTCTAGATATGGATAATGGAGTCGTTTGAAAGGTTCAACAGTTGGTGGATTAAAGAACCAAATGTTATACCAAGAGCAGTTTCGTGGTCGAGAGTATCTATCTTTAAAAGATCTGATATTCCTTATGTTTTTGGCAAGGTAATTTTGATAGGTTGTTTAAAACTATTGGAGATATTTTGACGAGTAATGAAGTTTAAAAATCTCTATTTTCAGGCTGGTAATACAACTATTGATATTAGGCCCACATCAGATGAGTACGGTTCATCCGTTTGGAAAGATAACAATGTTTTTTTAAAGAATATATCCCCAAAACTCCGGTTATTCGATATGATAATCTTTTTCAGACATATCTTTCTAAGTTGAAATCTGCATGCAAAGAAACATCCAATCCCGAAATGCGTTGAGGCGCAGCAGTTGACTGGACATCTAGGGGTAAAGCACTGTTTCGGTGCGGGCCGCGAGAGCGGTACCAAATCGAGGCAAACTCTGAATACTAGATATGACCTCAAAATAACAGGGGTCAAGGTCGGCCTACGGCTACCTTGTTACGACTTCACTCCAGTCACTAGCCCTTCCTTCAGCATCCCCCTCCTTGCGGTTAAGGTAACGACTTCGGGCATGGCCAGCTCCCATAGTGTGACGGGCGGTGTGTACAAGGCCAGGGAACGGATTCACCGCCGTATGGCTGACCGGCGATTACTAGCGATTAACCCTGCTCTGAAACTCATAACAAGTGTTTCGAACTCTGGAAGCAGTTGTGAGAAACATACTATAAGAGATCAAGTCATTTTAGAATTAAATGCCCGTGTGCTAAAGTTAGAGACAATCATTAAGGTAATTGTTTTTTTATTAGTCTTATGTTTTCGTTTCGTTATATATTGTGTAACTATTACATAATAGTTAACAAGTTAAATTTCAGGTGCCTTGTCGTGAGACGCACATTGATGTAATGGTAAGTTAAACCCTTATTTTAATAATTTGATTTTGAAAATCTAGTGTAACTAATATGTAACTACTATATAGGAGAGTTTCCCATGCATTAATTGTACTTCCAGTATCTGCAAAAAATTTTGTGATTCAATGCACACTATTTTCCAAAACTTGATGAAAACAGACAATTCCGATGACGATGTTTCAAATGTAAGCATTTTATAAACTTTAGGTTCGGTAATTTTCTGTTTTTCTGTACATAGTTAATATAAGTTATTAATTTGAATGCAAGGATTATCTTCGTGAAGTAGAATTGATATTGGCATTGGAAGATGAAGATAGGTTATTGTTGGAACTAGAGAAAAACATGGAAGAGGATAAGAGGTATCGGGAGGAAGAGGCAATAAGGCTGAAGCTCGAAGAAGAGAAAATGTTGCAGGATGCATAAAAGAAGAAAATAAAGCGGATAGAGTTTTTCAAAATAAGTCATGCACATAAATCTAGGGGAAAACTGTCATACACCACGAGGATGGAAACCAATGATGTAACTATAAAGTCAAAACCGATAGTTAAGTGGGTCAAGATTCAAAAATCCCAACATAAAAAAATGATCCAATTGTCGCTTATTTTCTTAGCAGAGTAAAACCGTGGGTTGAGGTATAATGTATACACAAATAACATATTTTCAATTTGTTATATCTATACATTGTCTTTGAATGGATGAAACTTTTTATTGTAGGAAACTTCTCGACGTACTAGGTCTATGGACACAGTGTGGTGTACAGATGATATCAAGCGATTTATTACCCAAGGAGGAAATATTAAAAGTAAATTCCCATGGAGCAATGAATACATTGTAGATATCAACTTTTGGCGAGCCATGGTTTGCTTAGACCGTAGTCGTCTTGGTTGGCTAACTAAAGAGGTATGTCTTTAAAGCATGCACTGGTTTATTTGCATACGGTATTGGTATTTACTTGAGCATGTTTCTTTTAACAGCACATAGACTTGTGGGTCGACTATTTGTGGCACATTAGCCTAAGAAAGCAAATTGGGCCATCGTTAGTTGCTACTTTGTTCAGCTTCTACTCCAGAACGGCATGCCCATGTTTTATGCTAATGGTCAACGTTATTGTATACCGTGGACTGATGTTGAACAGGTAATAGTTAAAAACTCCATTAAATAATTCGATATCCATTATGTTATAAAAGTTGTTGATACACAGTCTATTTAATCTGTTTTACGTATATATACCAATCAACGAAACACAACAACATTGGTGTGTTGGCCAGTTTAATATCCGGTCTGGGTTAGTTACTTTTTACGACTCGGGATGCACTTATGATTATGATTTTCGGCCTTGGTATGTCCGTGTCTGCGAGTGCTTAAAGGTAAACAAAAATTCTGTTTATATTCATCCAATCATTATATTTAAAGTTTGAAAGTATAGTGCTCTGTTTTGACATTAGTTTCATACTAACCCAACCCATAATTTTTTTACTTGTATAATATTTAGTTATAATAAACATACATTTAGTTACAATGTAACTAGATATAACTACACACCTTAGCTGGCCCATCTTCATTTACCATAACATTGGGTTAATAAATTGGAGTAAAAAATTTAAGTGGCTGAAATAACTTTGACCAGTTTCTTACCCTGTTAGCATTATGGAATCCTTTCTAATCACATTAATTGTGGTTGTCTTATGTCTGCAACTCTATAATGGCCTCTTGAATCTTAATCAACACTCTTTCCCTTTGGAGTAAAAATATTATATTCAAAATTTTGGCCTATAAATAAGTTACCCCATACTCTGTTTTCATATCACCACTCTTTTCCATCACAATCCATCTACACACACACTTCCTTACTTCAATCCACAATAATGTCTCGACTAAACCAGTTTGTTGTCGATGCTAACTCCCTGTATTTGAAAGACATGATGATCAAGCTATTTGAAATGGATAATGAAAAGGACTTTAAGCTTATTAGTGACACTTATGAGATGTGCAATGCTCTGAATGCCCATTCTAAGGTGAGGCGTGAGCAGCTGGTGGAGTTGCAAATGCTTGATCCACAAACTCTCCTTCTATCTGATTAATCAAAGTTCTTGCTGACCTTCAGAATGAGGAACTCGAGAAAGCAATGCAGCTGATGAAGCTAGTTCTTGAAACCCAAATCATGGTTCTGAAAAAAAATTTCCTTCATTGCTCACTTGCACCGACAGTGATGCATTTGTGAAGGGTAGCTCTTGGTGCTCACTACAATCTTCTGTCAAAACCAGTTTAATGTCTTTTGGTAACTAGATTATGGAAGGGTGGTTTAGCTTTTGGTTCTTAGCATTTTCTCCACCTGAACACCCTGTTTAATATTTGGTCTGTCGAGTCTTATGTTTGTTAGTCTTATTAGAATGTGAATATAATCGTTGCGTTTATGTTAGAATGTGAATGGAATCGTCCCTTTTGTGTTAATGGAATCTGGTTAGTGTTAAACATAAATGTTATTTTCTTATATCTTTTTATATTGTTTACAGGTTAATCTCCCTATAGTACTAGGACGTGCCAATGTTTTTAATAAGCAAGGCATTGATTCAACCAAATACACTATAACGTTTAAACTCGGAGAAAATGTCCCTAAAAAAGGTGGTATATTTGGGGATTGTGGTGTTTGGGCGTGTATAAACTTATATCGTTTGTCACATGGTGTATCTTTGGAAGTGCATGACCCCGTTAACTTTGCTTTGGCATATCGCGAGCAGATGCTGCGGTTCTTTTTCGAACATAAATTCTAGTTAAGGAACGTTAGTTGTAATCCTTAATCTTCCTTTATATATTTATATCCATTTTATTTCTAGACACATTTTTGTGATTATGATACTCGACGAGTTTAAACGTTACTTATTGGAGCTAATGATAATTTAGAGTAACACATAACAAGTGTATCCCTTATAATTACAAAGTGTATCCTCATAGAAAAGTGGTTCCTTAGGTGGGATTTTCTTTGTCAGTCCTAAGATGGGCAATTTATTTGGTTGCTTCTTGGCTTGGTATTTTGTTTTTGGAGGCAAATTTCCATATTTGAATTCTTTACAGGGAGGAATTTGTTTATAAAAATATCCAGGCTTAGGTTTTGGTTTATATACTTCTCCGGTTATCTCTAGCATAGTGGGAATATCAGTCGATATTTCTGATGATATGTTTATCGATTCATCTAAAATGATATATACAATGGACATGATTCAACAAAAAGTTAATCGATTTGATCTAACTAAGGTCAAGTTCTAAGAAATCTACTAACGGATTCATTCAATGTTATAAATGAATACATGATGAATATAAAACAAATGAACACTTAATTGATCAAAAATAAAATATAATTTCATTATGGATAACATACCTTTTATGTTCATCAGAGCGTCTGACATCGTTTATTACCAGAAAATGGGTAGAAAATGACGGTTTGTATTTGGCCACACTTGTAGAACAGGCTCAGTAAACAATTTTGTGTATTCAAAATCTTTCCAAAGCCTGTTAACCTAAATACACAAAACGTACTTTCGTACAATTAAGTAAGTGATTATGGGAAGTACAATTAGATAAGGTTATTGTTTGATTACAAAATCACACATAGTAGAACTACACACACTACAACCATGGAAGATTTACCGAATTATCAAGAAGAACTTAGCAGAGCGGTCGGCTGTACTAACCCGGTGTTTTCTTACTTTTATAGGTACGTTATATTTGCATGTTCAATATTTGCATTGCTTTTAATACTAGTTTGCATTTCAATTAATTTTATTAATCGTTATTGTTAATTAAGAAGTACCTTCCATTTACAGGACTAATGAATCCCCCGAAAAGTATTGTGTATTTGAAATCAACCACAGTGGTGTGTGTAGGATATGTAAATCTTGCTTATGTTTTAGAGAGAGAAAGAGATAGAGAGATGGTGGATTACACACAATTCTAGAGAGAGAAACTTATGTTTACTATATGAAAAATGAATAACCACACACCCTCTCAATCAAAAGAGAGGGTTTATATACCCAAGCCTTGTAATGGGCTTGGGCTTACATGTTCGGGCCGGCCTACACATGTTGTAGGCTAGGCTTGGACTTGTTTGTTAAATAACGATGTCTAGACTACGAGATACTACTTAGTATATTGTCGGAGTGACCGAATCTTCCTAAATACGTAAAAACGTATTTCCAACAATTTCCCCCTAAGGGAGGTCACTCCAAACAAGGGCGTTACCCGAGTTACAATAATGAAATAAACCTAGCATACTATGCTTGTCTTAAGCTCGTAGTCTTCGTCTTTCTTTTCCTTTTCTTTTTATGGTGACCATGCTGATGTGATCTTTGATATCAATCTTGAGCATTAATCTCTTGCCTTGATCTCGTGCATCCATCACTTGTGATCTTCGCCTCTTCGTGACGCCATGTCCCACATACTTATACCTTCGTAATTCTTGAAAGCTTCAGAGTTCGATACAGCGGAAGACTTAACTTTTAGGCTTTCTTGAATTAAATGAGATATTAAGTGCATAAAGTATAAGCATGCGGGGACGACTTCTTCTTTGATCCCGCAACGCCACCGTCTTCAAATGCCGCAACATAAGTAGGCACGAACGAAATGGATTTGAACATTTCATTCTAATTCGGTAGCATTTTACCTCCGGTCGGTGAAGACCGTTGGACGATATTAGATATCGTACCCGTGACGGATAGTTTCAATTAAGTAACTTCCTGACAGGATTTCGCGGGTAAACCCGTTCTCTTTATTCGACCGTCCAAAGCTGACTGCGAACATAAAGAGTGAATCATTTGGATAATAATATCCGCATGATTTGAAGCCGTCAATTCATGTTCCTGGAACAAGTGAAATTCAATTAAGAACCGCACCATCGTTGCTTTCCAGTTGTCACGAGCTTGATTCGTATATAATCTTGCAAGTTACCTACCAAGTGCTGTTTGAGGTTAACACTAGAAGGATTTCCACTCATCACTGTGAACACTAAGGTATCACTCTGAGTGTTCTGGCAAGATCACTAAGATATTGCGTAGAGGCCTGGAACGTGTTTAAATTCAGTTAAGAATTAAACAGCTGTTGCTTTCCAATTATCACAAGTTTGATTTATAAAAAATCGCACAAGTCACCTACCATGAGCTTTTTGATATTCGCTCAAGAAGGATTTCCATCTTCATTGTAAATACTTTCGTATTACTCGGCTGTTCAGGCAAGATCATGAAGATTTTGCGTAGGACTCTTAAAATCTTTCTTACTTTTCACAGTGTGTGAAGAAGCAAGGAATTCTGAAAGTGTGTCCTAATGAGATATTTGATTATCTCAAATGGCTCTAGACTCGATCGTGCACTTTGGATTTTAGTGATCGGAGGCTGGAGAGGAGTGCCACCTTTTCAGTACCAATTTATTTGGAGTGAATAAATCGATAGATAACGTGTTGTCTCCGTGTGATTAAAACAAATACCTTTTGAGAGATATCTGAGTTAGCTGGGATGGGTTGTGCATTGCATCACTGGGTCCATGATGTCTTATCTTCAATATCAAGCATCATTAAAAATGATCTCAATAGCATATGTATTGACCCGGTTTCTGCCTAAGTTGTAAGGAGGGCTTCTTTCTTTACACCCTTTATCTTTACAATTCTTTTTCATTCTTCAACCCCTTCAATGCTTACCAATACGTCATAACTAGCACCTTGTTGTGATTGTTCCAGTGCTAACTTAAGTACTTGTTCGGCATTCAGCTACGTTCACAATCTTTCTCCAACTTTCCTAAGGACTACTATTTCTAGCTATGGAATGTCATTGGGAAGATTCCTCCGGTTCTGGAAGAATCATAGGACTTGACCTATCCTACCATCCTTATGTCACCACATTCTTCATCGTCGTGAAATAAATAGGTTTTGGGTAAGTATAAATCACCATGAAATTCATTTTGATATGCAAATCCATTTTGCTCCCCCTTAACATATGCCACGATATTCGAAAACATTTCGCACATGTCGGGATGAGCCAACACATTAAGTCAAACCATTTGTGATAATATCTCATATTAAATCACATTTTCTCCCCCATATTAAAAATATTAACCCAATCGATGTTTTTAATATCAACTGATTTAATGAAGTTTTAACAAAGGTTTTGGGAAGAAAAATGCAAGTTCGTTTAATCTTCATGATTCCAAATGTATGAAATATGATACCGATTAGTAACATGATCACATATTCACCATATTTAAAAAGAATTGACAAGGTTGGACCTGATTGATGAGAACATCATATGATAAGATCAGATGGTTCTTGTCGGCATATGTTGGTCGCCTCGTCACGTCTGAAGTCATCTCTTGACACCACGTGTACGATTGGTATTGTTATCTTGACGCCAATTAGTGAGCTTGGCACTTTCGGCATCGAAGACTCTGAATGCTTGACAATTGCTCCCCCTCAATTGTTGACCCGTGTTCTATTGAAAGAGCTGTAGTCGTCGGTTGAGTAGTCGCATCGTCGAGTATGTAGATACCAATTGTAGATTGCTATGGTTGTAGAGATGATAGCTTCATAAAAACAAGACTTCTCTTGTTTTAACAAATAAATGCACTGAAACGTACATAAATTTGTGTTAGACCAAGTTATAAAGTAAACTTGATCCCTTACAAGGTTTTAAAGTAAACCTTTCCCGAGAAACTTAATTCCCGTTGTGAGCCAAAGCTTTCATAAGAAATACTTGACTTTAATATGAAAACCGGGTTGCAGTCAGAAATAACTACAAGCCATAAGGGCATGTTTTATGAAATATTTACAACTTTTGTACGAACTCTATTTATGGCGCCGTGTCAATATTAATCAACATTTCTAAGGCCGTAAATATTATCGTACCAAAAGACATGCCTTTGAAAAATAAAGTAAAAATATTTTTGGATTTTACTAGATTTTTCAATTTTTATGGTTTTTATATGGTTTTATATTTTTGTATTTTGCTTTTGTGGATAAAAATATAAACAATATATACAGATGATCACCAAGGATACGGAGAATAGTTTTACCACCACTATTCTATCGCTTCATCTGCCAGTTCCTTTAGAGTCTCAGGCGAGAAAGTTCTCATTCCTAGCTTGTCGGCCAAAAATTCAATTCGAGCGTGATCTGAAGCCTTCGTGAAAATATCCGCCAAATGATACTCAGATCTGACAAAATAAAGCTCGATTACTCCATTTTCCACTTGCTCCTTGATGAAATGGTAGCGAATGTCAATATGCTTCGACCGAGAGAATTGAACATTGTTGCAGCATAAGGAAATTGCACTCTTGTTGTCACAGTACATCGGAATTTTGTTGAAACCTAGTCCATAGTCGGTTAATTGCGATCTCATCCAAAGAATTTGAGCACAACAACCAGACATAGCTATGTATTCTGCTTCCGTACTTGAAATTGCAGCGCTTTTCTGCCTTTTCGATGCCCAACTGATTAGTCGATCTCCTAGTAGTTGCAAAGTTCCACTCGTGCTACGCCTTGTATCTTGACAACCCGCGTGATCCGCATCTGCATATGCCATAAGTGTAATCAAAGAGTCCTTCGAATACTAAAGTCCCCGATTAATGGTTCCTTTAAGATATCGAAAGATCCGTTTCACAGTTGCCAAGTGTAACTCAGTAGGTCGAGTTTGATACCGAGCACACATACATATAGCAAACTGAAGATCAGGTCGACTAGCTGTAATATACAGAAGAGTATCGATGATTCCACGGCAAAGTGTCGGATCAACAGCAACTCCATGTGGATCTGCATCAAGCTTAGATTTTTCCACCATTGGAGTATCCATAGGGTCGCAAGATTCCATCTTATACTTCTTTAGCGATTCAAGGGCATACTTGGATTGATTGATAAAGATGCCTCTGGGACTCTGAGATATATGAAGACCTAAGAAGAATGATATCTTGCCCATCATTGACATCTTAAACTTGGAAGACATGAGTGTCCCAAACTCATCGGATAAAGTTTGGGTCGAGGCTGCAAATATAATATCATCAACATATATTTGTACCATAATCATATCTTTACCTCGTTTCTGAATGAACAGCGTGGGATCCACCTTGCCTTTAGCGAAGCCTTGCGTAATGAGGAATTGTGACAATAGATCATACCATGCGCGAGGAGCTTACTTCAACCCATAGAGAGCCTTCTTAAGCTTGTACACATGATTAGGATAATTAGGATTCACAAAACCATCCGGCTGTTGAACATAGACCTCTTCCTTGATTTCACCATTCAGAAATGCCGTCTTCACATCCATCTGATAGACGATCATATTCATGTGGGCTGCATAGGCGAGGAATAGTCTAATAGCTTCCGATCGGGCAACAGGCGCAAAGGATTCCATAAAGTCGATGCCCAATAATTGCTTGTAACCATGAGCTACTAGTCTAGCTTTGTTCTTCAATATTCCGCCTAACTCGTCGAGTTCCACCTTGTAAACCCATTTCAAAGTGAGTAACTGCACTTGATCCGTGCATGGGACAAGTTCCCAAACTTCAAGACGTATGAATTCATTAAGTTCTTCTTGCATAGCTTCTATCTAACAGGATTGAGTAAAAGCTTGTTGTCATGTCTTAGGTTCAACTTCAGTGGGAAAAGCATCAAAGTGACAAAACATTGCACTTTCTTGTAACTGACTTCGTGCGGATACCGGACGATTAGGGTCACCAATAATAGAATCTATAGGATGATCCTTTGTCCACTTGCTGTCATGTTTACGAATCTGTGGATTGGAGTAAACTGTAGTTGGAGCTTCCTCTGAGGTGGACGTCCCGACTTGATTATGGTCGGGAATAGGTACACCAAATAATGGAAGTTCACGCATTTGAGCGAATTCCAAATCGTGATCATCATCCTCTTCATCATCAATAGGCATGACATGGGTAGTTGAAACATGTGTTGATTGAGAATTACTTGTTGATGGTATATCTTGACCAATTGTAGGTGCAGATGTGTTTGATTGTGCTTCGGTTGCTGGAGCGACAACTTCGGTGACCGGAGCTATTACCTCAGGTTCTGGAGCAACAATACTGGGAGGAGTAAAGAATTCATCAAAGAACGGTTGAAACAACGTATCCCATTCAGTCCTAGAAGGTGGTGTAAATGATGATGAAGTAGGGTAGTTTGGGACGAGACCAGAACTAATATTACTGGGTCCCATTTCATGAAGTGCGGGTTCAGAGCTGCTTTGCTCAGAAGCCATTGCTGTCAGATCATCAAAATCAACATTCATATTTTCGAGGATCTTGTGAGAGTTACGGTTGTAGATTCGGTATGCCTTCTTTGCGGGTGCGTAACCAATGAAAATACCAATATCAGCCTTTGGTTGAAGTTTTCCCAAATTGTCACCATCATTATTTGGATAGCAAAGAGAACCAAATACATGAAGATATGATAAATCTGGTACCTTTCCATGGAGAAGCTCATAAGGTGTTTTACCATGGCGTTTACGAATTAGTGACCGGTTTTGGGTGTACACTGCGGTAGATACTACTTCTGCCCATAAAAACAATGGAGCCTTTGCGTAAATTAACATCGTTCGAGCAGCTTCCATAAGTGTGCGATTTCGCCTTTCAACGACACCGTTTTGTTGTGGAGTGCGAGCAACGGATGTTTTATGAGAAATGCCAACTTCTTCATAATAATCACGCAAAATTTGATTCACAAATTCGGTTCCATTATCTGTACGAATGCGTCGGACAGTAGTGTTGAGACGCACTTGAATCATCTTGAGAAATCCGATGATAAATTTAGGTGCCTCATTTTTTGCTTTAAGAAATTTCACCCATGTAAACCAAGAGTAATAATCGACAATGAAGAGGATGTACTTTTTGCCACTAAGACTTTCAACACGCATTGGCCCACAAAGATCCATATGCAAAAGATAAAGTTTCTCTTGGTTGGTGTCTTTAGTCTTGGGTTTGTATGACTTCTTAGTGCTTTTACCCATTGTACACGCGGAAGACCACGAACATGATAGTTTAGGAAGACCAAGAACAAGTTCGTTTTTCGCCAAGTGATTAATAGCGTCAAAGTTAAGATGAGATAAACGTCGATGCCATAACCGTGACTTAGTCTTCGATGCTTTGGAGAGAAGACATACGGGAGAAGCGGCCATCATGTCTTATAGAGACAAAGTATACAAATTATTCCCTCGAGTACCTTTCAATAAATCAACCCCTTCCAAATTACGAATGAAGCAGGTATGCTCTCGAAAAGCAACTTCTAGGTTTGCATCACAAAATTGTCCCACAGAAAATAAGTTGTGGCCGAGACCTTCCACATAATACACTCTCGAAATTATAACATTCCCAATATGATATTCACCGTAACCCATTATCTTTGCAATATGATCATTTCCAAATCGAACCGTACCAAGAAACTTGCTGACAAAATTTCTGAGCTGAAAGCGATCTCCGGTCATATGCTTGGAGCAACCAGAGTCCAAATACCAGAGAACAATTTGGACCACCTGTTTTCAACAACAACAGTAGACAATGCATTGGAAACTATTGGTTCCGGAGTGTTAGCAGATACAGATAAAATATTATCAGAATTGCCAACATTTTTGTGACCCTTAGATTTCCTGTGTTTTCTAATGTGGGTCTTAGCACTAACAGGTTTTACTGATGAGACTGATTTTATACATAGTCTCATCGTCCAAATAGGGCTTAAAATGCATTAAATATCATCAAAATACCCAAATATATGCTTGTGTTTGTTGCTTGTGTATTTTAGGTACGGATATTGAGAAAATGACAAAAGATCACAAGAATCATACAAAAACGAACACGGGAAACGAAGCCGCACAATGAACCAAGCCCTAATGAAGAATTTTCCAAAGAAAACCCTTGAAGATTTGAAGAATTATGAAGAAGGGTCCTCCAATATGGAAGAATTGACACTTTATACCCTTGTATCTTCATAATTACAAGTTTGGTCCCTAAAGTTTGTCAAAATTACAAAAAGGACCCTTAACTTTGAAGAATTGGCAAATTTAGTCCCTCAACAAAACTAAATTGTCAATATTGGTCCTCCAAGAAGTCAACAAACAAGTCAAAACCTTGAAGTATGAAGACATGACAAGTTAAGCCCTTGAAGATTGAAGAAATTGCATTTAAAGTCCTTGTGATAAACTTTGAAAAGTATTTGTGCCATTTGTGACAACTCAGCCAAAGTGTTTACAAAGGAATTTAAGATAGTGGGCTGTTATTACAAAGTGACAAAGACAAGAAACTTGGGGGGCCATAGTTTCCAGACAAACAAACCTTCACCAGCCAACCCTATCACGCCACCTCACCCCACTCACATAATCAACCAATCACCACGCCCTAAACCTCCATGTCACCTTCCA
The DNA here is from genome assembly GCA_025667525.1 of Glebionis coronaria. Lineage (NCBI taxonomy): Eukaryota > Viridiplantae > Streptophyta > Magnoliopsida > Asterales > Asteraceae > Glebionis > Glebionis coronaria. The sequence continues at coordinate 556,239,837 of CM046879.1, forward strand.
CTATTGTTTAAATAACTGATTTTATTTAAATCAGTAAATTTGTGAGGGAAACACGTTTTTTAAACATAATTAACCCTTTAACACATCAAAACCACCACTGTTTATGTTCATCCTCACATAAACGCTAATCATCAAAACCCTTAATTACTTGAAATTACACCTCAAACTTGTGTAGATTTAAGATTAGGGTGGGGATAAACCTTTTGTCTCACTAAACTCTCCTGTCACTCTCACCTAGAACCTTTCCCCACATGCCATCACCCCACCTTGCACGTCCAAACAAAGCCAGGGCAGAGGATCAACGACCAAGGCATAGCTTCATATCCACACATCATTCACACCCCTTGGATCATTTTTGCAACGTTGATTTCACCACAAGCAGACAAGAGAAGATCACATGGGACGAAAATTCAAAAATCTTTAAGGGTATTCCTGGAATTCAACAAGCATTAGGGTTTAGTGTTTTTCTGCTTTCTAGAATCTTGTAAGTCCCTATATAAGGACACATAAGACTTAGCATAGTTCTTGTTCTTGCTTTCCTTGTTCACATCCTTGTAAAGCCCTTTTATGAATGAAAGTTAGTTAAGTGTTATGTGAAGAAAGATAGTCCCATTTTATTTTTCAGTTGATTAAGTTATCATTGTTCAGTTTGGTTTTAAGTTTTTAGCAAGTTAATCAAGTTTTCCAAGTTTTTGTTTTCATTTCAAGGTTTTCTTAAACCCTAAATTTTCACAAAAATCTGATAAAATGGTGATGGAATATGTTAGTTTAGTGGTGTTTGAGATTGTGTATGTCCATGATACCATGGCTTGTTCTGGTATAGTGGGTACCCAATTTTAGACAGCCATTGTTTGGTCCATTATTGAGCTTATCCTAGTTCCAACCTAAGCTCAAGCTTACTTCTAGCTTCATCCATAAGCTAGGGGTTAGCCTTTAGCTTTTACACAGTCTTTTCCTTTTCTCTTAGCAGGGTTAAAATCACTCAAAAGTTGTGAAGACATATTGGGTGTATGTGTCTAGTTAAGACCATCACCAGCATATCTCTAATAAGCTACTTGTTCTATAAGCCATAAGCCCAGCTATAAGCTGATGGGAGATGGCATTGCTGCCATAGTGGGGCCTGGATGTGGGTCCCACAAGGTATAAACCTTGAACTCATTGGTTTTCAAGTTTTAATTGTGATTTGTATGATTTGGTGAGAAATGCATGAAATCTGTTTGAATGCTAGTTTATATGTTTGTTCATGTTTGTTTTGCTGTTATATGAATGTTAGATTAATTTACAATTGATTTGGATTGAGTTTGCTTTGATTTTGTTTGAAAAATCTAGTTTTAAAAAATTGAGGGGTGTTTGGATTTGGGTTTTTAACTGAGCTTGGTGAAAAGTATTTGGGTTAAAATCTGTCTAAACACACTCATTAGGTTATTAGTAGGTGATATTAGTATTGGCTTTCAGTTTGGTAAAGTTTCAAAGCAAATTGCATGTTCTAAAATTGGAAAGTAGCATAAAAATCAGCAAACCTATTTTTCTGATTATTTTCATGTGAATTTGACCATTAGATCTTGAAAGCTGCTAGGTATTAGGTCCAGTAAGGATTGTGTATAGCTTGTATGCTATTTGGTTGGATTGAGTGCAAGTTTGTGAGCTTTGAATTTCAGATTTGTGCAATATAAACCAGCAAAGGACCCAAGTCCATTTTTCTTAATACAGTAACTGATCTTGGACTTTTGTGCTTGATTTTTGTGTATTAACTTGTGTGTTTTGTGCTATTATTGACTTCCCACAACCCAACTGGTTGTGGGAGTGCCCCTATTGTCCATCAAACACCAACAAAAATCCAGGAACAAGCCCCTCTTGTTCTATCTTCACTTGTGAAGATTCATTCTTTGTGTTCATCAAACAAGCAACCTATCTGGACACATTTTTGACTTTAATTGGTTTAATTCTAGTTTATTTGTTATAAAATTTGTGTTTTAAAGTAAGTTAAGGTCACTGTTTTTTGAGTTTGTAAAGTTTAAAAAAGAAAAAAAAAGTTTTTGTAAAAAGGACGTGGCCAGGACTCGAACCTGCGCCACTCCTCTCACACTCCAACGTGATTAACCAGTTGCCCTAGGGTCTTTGACTGGTTATCACTTGGACTTTTTATTTCTTAAGGAGTATTTGATTTTGGCTCATTAAACCTTTCAGCTTAGTTATAAGCTGATTTCAGCTTATTCTCTTTAGGTTTTCACCTTTTAGCATTTTTCTATTGTTATTTAATAGGTTTAGGACTTTTTGGTTCAAAAATTTTATTTTTCACGTATTTATTTAATTTACTAGGATTATTTTAAGTTTAAATTTTAGAAAGTAAATAAAAAATAGGAAAAAGCATTTTAAAAATCTGAAAAAATAGTTTTTAGGTTTTCAACTATATTTTTGAGGTTTACAGCCAATAAAGTTTTCAATTTAACTTATTATTGATTTTATATGATTTTAGGGTTTTTAACCAACTTTAGAAATTAATATAATATTATTAAAAAGGTTTTGGAAACTTTTGATTGCATTTCTATCTTAGTTACATTATTCTAGATTTTTGGTAATTTTTTGGAATTTTTTTATAAACTTTGAAATTTTTTTGAATATTTTAATATTATTTTATTATTAAAAAATTGAAAGTCTGATTTTCTAAGTTTTTACATTTTTCCTAGATTGTAGACACTTAATTAGGAATTTTGTAACTTTCCAAATATTTTAGGGCTTTTCCATTATTTTCTAGAATTAATTTAAGTTTTAATAGATTTTAATAGTTTTTAATTGTTTAAAATAGTTTTATTTGGTTTTAAAATTTTAAAAAATACTTTTTAGCTTAATTAGAGTATTTTTGAGGTTTACAAACTTTAAAATCTTGTTTAGGGCTTTTTAATAACTAACTATGATTTTTAGGGCTTTAATTAGCATTAAAAAGTCATTATCTAATTAATTAAAAGGTTTTGGCAAGTTTGGATTTTTTGTAAACTCTTAGAATATTATTGTGGATTTTTGGTAATTTTTAGGAATTTTTAGGTTAAAATGTTTAATTTGGTGCTTTTTACGGTTTTACGTGATCGACCTTTTCGTCTTATTATAATACGTCATCGTAACCGTCATTCTCTTCTCGTGCCATTTCTATTTTCTTTTCTCTCAATCATATAATCACAAATCATTTATCATCTCTTAACACAACGCACTTGCCTCCTTGGGAAACGAACTTGAACTTATTTGGTCATTAGTGCTCGGTTTTCCTAAACCGACACTTAATACTTGCCACTTTTGCTCTCTTTTCCTAAAGAGTAGTAAAATCACTACATCATTTTGGCGCCGCTGCCGGGGAGGCGTGTTGTGTTTTGATTTGGAAATTGCTGTTTTTATATATAGCCATAATAGTATTTGTATTAGTAGCACTCTACTAATACGTATTATCGGTTTTCGGTTTTTTGTGTGAATACTATTACTATATTGTATACGTAGAACAATAAATTCACAAGTACTCCAAATACGTGAGAAATCACAACCTTGACTTGGGAGGTCATTACCCAATCATTGTATTCGAATCTCAAACCAAAGAAAAAAGGCAAAAATAGATAAATACTTTCGTGAAGCTCGATTTTGAAAAATACAAACTATAAGGTGGGTATAAGGCGGTTGTATTTCACAACCTAAAGGAAAAAGGCTCTTAAGTGCTTCGCGCCGCCTCGTTTCCTCCGCTTGCTTGTGCGTATTTGATTTTGAGAGCTAATCGAGGGTTTTGCCGCCCAAAGTATTACTAAGTATCATATATATTTTCTTAGTTTCCATTGATTAAACCCTCTTGAACGTTTTGGTGTTCCACCAACGTTCTAAAGTCATCGAAGGCGTTCACTTCACGTGATCGTTTTCATTCCTTGAGGCTTCTTTAATCGAGAGATTTGATTAAGGAGGAGATTTGTAGATTTTTGTCTACTTAATACATTCACCAAGATCCAAAAAGGTTAATACAATCAAAAACCACAAAAAAAAATTTGAAAAAGTAAAAACACCAAAAAGAATCTTCTTTGCTCACCCTCTCGTTTTACGTGACGTTTATGCAAACTCGCTCCAAAGCAAGACGTGCACGTAAACGAAGAAACAAATCAACCACTCCTTCTAGTGAGGATTCTCCTATTGACGAACCCATCGTAGTGAAAGAAGCACCCATGGCTAATCGAACTATGATGGAGTTGCTTCAAGCACCCACCGAGGGTTATGGAGAAGCGATTGTGATTCCCGCTATCCTTGCGGAGAATTTTGAGGTTAAGACGGGTTTGTTGTCCATGATTCAAAACAACAAGTTTCGAGGTGACGAAAAGGATAACCCTCATAACCACATTCGCCAATTTAATCGTCTTACCGCCACTTGCAAGTTTAAGGACGTCTTTAACGACTCGATTAAGATGATGCTTTTTCCGTATTCCTTAGCGGGGCCCGCAAAAATTTGGTTAGAGAAAGAGCCACCCAATTCTATATTGACGTGGAAGGATCTCGTTTCAAAATTCGTGAACCAATTTTTTCCGCCCTCTAAGACTACGCATTTGAAAAACGAGATTTCAAAGTTTTCACAAGAGTATAATGAGAGTTTTTCAACGGCTTGGAATAGGTTTACGGAAATGTTGCACGAATGTCCTCATCATGGTTTTTCCGACTTGCATCAAATTGACACGTTTTATAATGGCTTGAACGATCATTAGCGTGATTATCTTAATGCCGCCACGGGTGGTAATTTTTTGTGTAAAACGGTCGAGGAAGCATTGTTAATCATTGAGAATAGGTCTAAGGTCTATAGTCCTCGTAGCACGTCGAGTGTTCGTAAGACTTCGTCTTCACCTTCACCTTCATTGTCACATACCGTTGATGCTTGCCAAATCGAGGCTAATTTGGAGAACAAGATTTTTGATAAGCTTAAAGGATTGTTAATTGAGTTTAAAGTTGGTGAACAACCCACTCCCGCTACGGCTAAAGCGGTTGAGGTTTCTTGTATGTATTGTGGTGGAGCTCATGATTACTCCGAGTGCATTACCAACGGTGGTAACACTTCGAGTGCCTACGCGGCCGCGGGAACTTATAACCAAAACGGTCAAGTTCCCCACACTAATCAATTGACTCCACCGGGTTTTCCACCAAATTAAAATGCTAACAGTTATCGAAACAATCAAGTTGGTTACCAAAACAATCAAAGAAACAATTACAAGGGTAATAACAACTATGGGAATCAAGGAAGTAGTAGCCAATTGCAAAATCAAAACCAAAACCGTAATTTTCAAAACACAAGTCAAGGTCTTCAAAATGTTTACACTAAAGAATTTCCAATGGACTTTTTGAATTACGCTACGGCAAATGATAAGATTTTGGAAAACATTCAAGAGCAATTGGCTAGTCAAACTAGGGACACGACTAAAAACACCAAGGAGTTAGCTAATTTTGTTAAGGAAAATCTTAGCATGAGAAATGAGTTGAAAAATGATTTTGCTAATCAAATTAGAGGTCAAAACAATAAAATTGAGCAAAGTCATGCTAGGCTTGAACAAAGGATTGACCAAAAAGCCGCTAGTCAAGATGTTAAGCTTAATCCTATTTTAGAAGCGGTCATGGGAAACAAAGCCTCTACTTCGGGTAGTTTACCTAGCAACACCGTATCAAACCCAAAGGGAGAGATGAAAGTGATTACCACACGAAGTGGTGAGACACTTAAAGAACCGACTCCTCAACCAATTACTCCAACGGTGGAGGAAATTGAGGAAGAACCCGAGGTGGTGGTCGAAAAGGAGCATATCTCAAGCCCACAAAGTACCGCTCATGCCACACCTACGGTTGACCCATTACCAACATTGGAACCCGAGATTCCAAAGGCTATTCCTATGCCCCAACCCACACCACCCTTACCTTACCCATCGAGACTTAGGAAGGAGAAACGACAAGAGCGCGACAATTATCAATTTGAGCTTTTTATGAAAATGTTTCGTGAGTTGCACCTTAATGTGAGTTTCGCCGATGCTTTGGTCATGATGCCTCGATTTGCCGCTAACTTTAAGAGTATGTTGAACAACAAGGAGAAATTGCATCAATTGTCTAGTTGTTCTTCGGTTTATCTTAATCGCATACCTCAAAAAGTCGGTGATCCCGGTAAATTTTTGATCCCTTGTGCAATCCAAGATATGGAAGAATGCTATGCCTTGGCCGATCTTGGTGCTAGCATTAATTTGATGCCACTTGCAATCTTCAAGTCGCTCAATCTTCCTAATCTTACTCCTTCACTAATGTCTATCGAGATGGCCGACCATTCCACGATTCGTGCTTGTGGATTGGCGGAAGACGTTTTTGTGAAAGTGGGAAAGTTCTACTATCTCGTAGACTTTATCGTTGTTGATATTCCCACGGATCCTCAAGTTCCTCTCATTTTAGGTCGTTCGTTTTTAGATACGTCTATGGCTTTAATTGATGTGCATGCTAGAAATATCACCTTACCTTTCAACGACGAGGAACTTGTTATAAACGCAACTCAAAATTCTCAACTTTCTCATGTTTATTCCGTTGCTACCATAAACCTCGTTGATATGATCGACGTGGTTTGCGAGGAATTTTCACAAGAAGTTCTAGGGTTTGGTGATGAAGAAACTAGTGGCAATCCCACTATGTTAGATCCAATTCTTGATAATTCGACACCAACCTTCACTCCATTTGAAGGTGGTGGTTTTACGTTGGAAGAATTCAATGTTCCACGTACTTGTAACGAAGACCTCAACAACGATGAGGACTTCTCGATTATCAAGGATTTTCTTAACGATTTCCCATTTCCTCCACCCGAGGAGGTTATGAGTATCGAGCCCAAATCTTCACTTGAGGAACCACCTATCCTCGAGTTGAAAGATTTACCTCCTCACCTCGAATATGTCTATTTGGAGGAGGACGACAAGTTGCCGGTTATTATTGCGAAGGAACTTTCGAATGATGAAAAAACCGCACTTGTCGATGTTCTAAAGGACCACAAAGGGGCAATTGCGTGGAAGTTATCCGACATTAAGGGAATCGATCCCAAGTTTTGTACCCACAAAATCTTAATGGAGGAAGATTACAAGCCCGCAATCCAAAGTCAAAGGAGGGTGAACCCTAAAATTCACGACGTCATAAAAAAGGAGGTCCTTAAACTCCTTGACGCGGGAATGATTTACCCTATTTCCGATAGCCCTTGGGTGAGTCCTATTCATTGTGTCCCTAAAAAAGGAGGGATGACCGTTGTGCCAAACGATGCCAACGAGTTGATTCCCACTAGACTCGTGACCGGATGGAGAGTGTGCATTGACTATCGAAAGTTGAATGAAGCCACTCGAAAAGACCATTTTCCCTTGCCCTTCATGGACCAAATGTTGGAGCGTCTTGCGGGAAACGATTTCTATTGCTTTTTAGATGGTTTTTCCGGTTACTTCCAAATTCCCATCAATCCTCGTGATCAAGAAAAAACTACATTTACGTGTCCATATGGAATGTTTGCCTATCGTAGAATGCCATTCGGACTTTGTAATGCACCGGGAACCTTTCAAAGGTGCATGATGGCTATTTTTCATGACATGATCGAGAAGACGATGGAAGTCTTCATGGATGACTTTTCCGTGTTTGGTAATTCGTTCACTTCGTGTTTGTCGAATCTAGAGAGAATGTTAAAACGTTGTGAGGAAACCAACCTTGTGCTCAATTGGGAAAAGTGTCATTTTATGGTTAAGAGTGGAATCGTCTTAGGGCACAAGGTCTCGAAAGCGGGGATTGAGGTAGATCAAGCTAAGGTAGACGTCATCGCCAAATTACCTCATCCCAAAACCGTTAAGGGAGTTAGGAGTTTCCTAGGCCATGCGGGCTTTTATCGTCGATTCATCAAGGATTTTTCGAAGATTTCTCGACCCATTACACATCTTCTTGAAAAAGAGGCACGTTTTGTCTTTGACGAAGATTGTGTACGAGCCTTTGAAATCCTTAAGAGGAAACTTACCGAAGCTCCCATTCTTGTTGCTCCCAATTGGAACCTCCCCTTTGAGCTCATGTGTGATGCTAGTGATTACGCTATTGGGACCGTTTTGGGGCAACGTCATGATAAGCACTTCTTGCCTATTCACTATGCTAGCAAGACGATGACCGAGGCTCAACTAAAATACACTACAACGGAGAAGGAGTTCCTTGCCGTGGTGTATGCATTTGAGAAATTTCGACCTTAACTCGTCTTGACGAAATGCATAGTGTATACGGATCATTCGGCTATTAAGTATCTCATGGCAAAGCAAGATGCTAAGCCTAGATTACTTCGTTGGATTCTCCTCCTTCAAGAATTTGATCACAAAATCGTTGACAAAAAAGGAGCCGAGAATCTAGCGGCCGATCATCTTTCTCGTTTGGAAGATCCTCACCATAGCGTTTACGAGCCCAAGGAAATCACCGAAACATTTCCGCTTGAGACACTTGGTGTAGTGAATTCTAAGCTTGATTCTTCCACCCCATGGTTTGCGGATTTTGCAAATTACCATGCGGGTAACTTCATCATTAAGGGTATGACGACTCAAGAAAAACGAAAATTCTTTCGTGACGTCAAGTTCTACTTTTGGAACGACCCTTACTTGTTTCGAACTTGTGCTGATCAAATCATCCGACGTTGTGTATTTCGCACCGAAGCTTCTAACATCATTAGAGCTTGCCATGAGGGACCCACGGGTGGTCACCACAGTGCTAATCTCACGGCTAAAAAGGTGTTTGATGTCGGCTTCTTTTGGCCTACTATTTACCGAGATGCACAAGATCTTGTGAAGTCGTGTGATGCATGCCAACGACAAGGAAAAGCCTCGCAAAAAGATGAAATGCCACAAAATATCATCCAAGTGTGTGAGATCTTTGACGTTTGTGGTATAGAATTTATGGGGCCGTTCCCATCATCTCGTGGTAATAAGTACATTCTCGTTGCGGTTGACTACCTATCTAAGTGGGTGGAGGCCAAAGCCTTGCCCACTAATGATGCTCGTGTGGTAGTCAAGTTCTTGAAAAGCTTGTTTTCTCGGTTTGGAACCCCTCGTGCGATCATAAGCGACCGTGGAACCCATTTTTGTAACGACCAATTCGAAAGGGTCCTAAGGAAATATGGGGTTACACATCGGCTTTCTACGGCTTATCACCCACAAACGAGTGGGCAAGTCGAGGTTTCAAACCGAGCGTTGAAGAGGATCTTGGAGAGATCCGTTGGGGAAAACTGACAAACTTGGTCGGATAAGTTGGACGATGCTTTATGGGCCTTTAGGACCGCTCATAAGACGCCCATTGGGTGCACTCCCTATAAGCTTGTGTATGGAAAGAATTGTCATTTGCCTATCGAATTAGAACACAAGGCTTATTGGGCCCTAAAGCATTGTAATTATGATATGGAGACCGCGGGAAAACACCGGAAAATGAAATTAAATGAATTGGATGAATTGAGAGACATTGCTTATGAAAATTCATAGATTTATAAAGAAAAAACTAAAAAGTTGCATGATTCTAAAATTAAAAACCGGGTTTTTAACATTGGGGATCAAGTTTTGCTTTTTAATTCAAGATTAAAAATCTTTTCCGGTAAGTTGAAATCCCGTTGGTCCGGTCCATTCACCGTGACTCAAGTGTTTCCGTATGAGACCATCGAGCTAGCTCAAGATGATGGTCCTAACTTCAAGGTGAATGGACATAGGTTGAAGCACTACTTTGGCGGGGAAGTTCCATCCTTGAACTACCTCGACCAAGTCACTTTCCCCAATGATAATTAGTATTGAGGGGATCGAGTCGAGCTCATGACTCGGTAATCAAAAACGAGGTGCCTCGTGGGGGAGTCCCATGCTTATCCTATGTACATATTATCGCTTTATAATGTAGTTAACGTGTGGGGATTTGTGCCCTTCCAACCTTTGTTCCGTGGTTGTTTGTGAATTATGAACTTTAGATGATCATGATCTTCACGATTGGAGCCTCTCGTATTCGTTTTATGGGAGCACTCGATCGTTTGCTTTGAAGACTTTCTCAATATCCATGATATATCCTTTTGATGTTCTAACCTTAGGTTTATAGCACACTTCATAAACGGCTATTAATTTAACGGTTACACCCTTTCCATGCTAGATTAAGCATTCGACTACGTCTCTAGTATGGGGGTTTTCAACCCTTAGACTCGAAACATTGAGGACAATGTTTAACTTTAGTATGGGTGGGTGAATAGATACTTGCCTTGCCAAACCTTCACGCTTTCCAAAGTTTATATTTTTGTTTATCGTTTTGTTGCAAAATAAGGCTAAAAACGGCCAAATTTTAAAATTTTCTCATGTTTTATAAGTGTTTGAAGACACGAATGTAGATTTTCCGATGGCGAGAATAAGAGTAATTTTTGACTCGACCGTGCGTGTTGAGCACTTAGCTTTGATTCCTTAACTTCACATTAGGCTAAGTCTCTTAAATGAGGACGAGAAATGATAGGGTTAATTATAAGTTACTATGCTAATCGTAGAGTACTCGTATTCTTTCAAAAACTCATGTGTTCTCGTTGTTTGCTTATTCTCCCTTCGCTTGTAAATATTTTTTGCTTAATAAATATTGACTTAGCAGTTTAGTTAGGATTGTTGGGTTTCTAGTCTTTTCTAGTAGCTTCCGTGTAATTAAATTGGGAAGACATTAAGGTATCGCCAGCGTCACGGTTTTGAAGTATTGGCACCCGAATAATCAAAAGCTTCACCCAATAATAAGATTTCAAGTGCTCACCTAAATCAAGCAAACAATTTGAAGCCCCATAAGGCCGAAAAATCTATGCAAAATTGAAAGTGAATCAAGCCTTAATCTTCGAAGCTTTAAAGATCCAAAATTCGCCTTAGCGTGAGGATATACTTCTTTGGCTAATAAAACCACCGATGAGGCGGATAATAAAAGGCAAGGCAAGACCGAAGTCATAATAAAAGCTTCATGGCGAAGTTGAATAAAAGATGGAGGTAAACCAAAGATAATAAGGCCCTTCCGTTAGGGGGCATATAAAAGTCTTGGTAATAAGTCTCATGTTCAAAACCGTTATAAAACCGTGTTTATCGATCCTTCTTGTTGACTTAATTTTTTGACATCGTTGTCTATTAGGAGGGGTTATTGATTTGATGGTCTTAGTTACACCGTTAGGACTCTATTTTTAGACCTAAATCTCTATTATCGCATAAGTCAAACAATGTATCCTCGTGAAACATTCAAGACAAAATAAAATATAAGAGATACAACTTAGGAATAATGGGAGGATGAGTACGTGATTAGGGCATATGAGTAGTGTTAGCATTACTAACTTATAATGACAATGATCTTGTTGCACGCTTGGCATGGAATTGGGGTGAAAATCGAGGACGATGAAATTATTTCTAACGAAGCATTCACGTGTTCTTATTCTATGAACCTAAACGTCCCATTTTGCGATGAAAATCATACATTATGTCTAAAACGCAAGTAGTAGTAGTGTAGCTAGTTTATCGTTCAATAAAGTGAATAAAAATGAATTTTGGAGGTGCTACGATACTTTATTCTAGCATTGCGTGAGGGCACGGTAATGGTTTAGTATGGGTGAGTGATGAGACTGCTTTTATACATAGTCTCATCGTCCAAATAGGGCTTAAAATGCATTAAATATCATCAAAATACCCAAATATATGCTTGTGTTTGTTGCTTGTGTATTTTAGGTACGGATATTGAGAAAATGACAAAAGATCACAAGAATCATACAAAAACGAACACGGGAAACGAAGTCGCATAATGAACCAAGCCCTAATGAAGAATTTTCCAAAGAAAACCCTTGAAGATTTGAAGAATTATGAAGAAGGGTCCTCCAATATGGAAGAATTGACACTTTATACCCTTGTATCTTCATAATTACAAGTTTGGTCCCTAAAGTTTGTCAAATTACAAAAAGGACCCTTAACTTTGAAGAATTGGCAAATTTAGTCCCTCAACAAAACTAAATTGTCAATATTGGTCCTCCAAGAAGTCAACAAACAAGTCAAAACCTTGAAGTATGAAGACATGACAAGTTAAGCCCTTGAAGATTGAAGAAATTGCATTTAAAGTCCTTGTGATAAACTTTGAAAAGTATTTGTGCCATTTGTGACAACTCAGCCAAAGTGTTTACAAAGGAATTTAAGATAGTGGGCTGTTATTACAAAGTGACAAAGACAAGAAACTTGGGGGGCCATAGTTGCCAGACAAACAAACCTTCACCAGCCAACCCCATCACGCCACCTCACCCCACTCACATAATCAACCAATCACCACGCCCTAAACCTCCATGTCACCTTCCACTATTGTTTAAATAACTGATTTTATTTAAATCAGTAAATTTGTAAGGGAAACACGTTTTTTAAACATAATTAACCCTTAAACACATCAAAACCACCACTGTTTATGTTCATCCTCACATAAACCCTAATCATCAAAACCCTTAATTACTTGAAATTACACCTCAAACTTGTGCATATTTAAGATTAGGGTGGGGATAAACCTTTTGTCTCACTAAACTCTCCTGTCACTCTCACCTAGAACCTTTCCCCACATGCCATCACCCCACCTTGCACGTCCAAACAAAACTAGGGCAGAGGATCAACGACCAAGGCATAGCTTCATATCCACGCATCATTCACACCCCTTGGATCATTTTTGCAACGTTGATTTCACCACAAGCAGACAAGAGAAGATCACATGGGACGAAAATTCAAAAATCTTTAAGGGTATTCCTGGAATTCAACAAGCATTAGGGTTTAGTGTTTTTCTGCTTTCTAGAATCTTGTAAGTCCCTATATAAGGACACATAAGACTTAGCATAGTTCTTGTTCTTGCTTTCCTTGTTCACATCCTTGTAAAGCCCTTTTATGAATGAAAGTTGGTTAAGTGTTATGTGAAGAAAGCTAGTCCCATTTTATTTTTCAGTTGATTAAGTTATCATTGTTCAGTTTGGTTTTAAGTTTTTAGCAAGTTAATCAAGTTTTCCAAGTTTCTGTTTTCATTTCAAGGTTTTCTTAAACCCTAAATTTTCACAAAAATCTGATAAAATGGTGATGGAATATGTTAGTTTAGTGGTGCTTGAGATTGTGTATGTCCATGATACCATGGCTTGTTCTGGTATAGTGGGTACCCAGTTTTAGACAGCCATTGTTTGGTCCATTATTGAGCTTATCCTAGTTCTAACCTAAGCTCAAGCTTACTTCTAGCTTCATCCATAAGCTAGGGGTTAGCCTTTAGCTTTTACACAGTCTTTTCCTTTTCTCTTAGCAGGGTTAAAATCACTCAAAAGTTGTGAAGACATATTGGGTGTATGTGTCTAGTTAAGACCATCACCAGCATATCTCTACTAAGCTACTTGTTCTATAAGCCATAAGCCCAGCTATAAGCTGATGGGAGATGGCATTGCTGCCATAGTGGGGCCTATATGTGGGTCCCACAAGGTATAAACCTTGAACTCATTGGTTTTCAAGTTTTAATTGTGATTTGTATGATTTGGTGAGAAATGCATGAAATCTGTTTGAATGCTAGTTTATATGTTTGTTCATGTTTGTTTTGCTGTTATATGAATGTTAGATTAAGTTACAATTGATTTGGATTGAGTTTGCTTTGATTTTGTTTGAAAAATCTAGTTCTGAAAAATTAAGGGGTGTTTGGATTTGGGTTTTTAACTGATCTTGGTGAAAATTATTTGGGTTAAAATCTGTCTAAACACACTCGTTAGGTTATTAGTAGGTGATATTAGTATTGGCTTTCAGTTTGGTAAAGTTTCAAAGCAAATTGCATGTTCTAAAATTGGAAAGTAGCATAAAAATCAGCAAACCTATTTTTCTGATTATTTTCATGTGAATTTGACCATTAGATCTTGAAAACTGCTAGGTATTAGGTCCAGTAAGGATTGTGTATAGCTTGTATGCTACTTGGTTGGATTGAGTGCAAGTTTGTGAGCTTTGAATTTCAGATTTGTGCAATATAAACCATCAAAGGACCCAAGTCCATTTTTCTGAATACAGTAACTGATCTTGGACTTTTGTGCTTGATTTTTGTGTATTAACTTGTGTGTTTTGTGCTATTATTGACTTCCCACAACCCAACTGGTTGTGGGAGTGCCCCCATTGTCCATCAAACACCAACAAAAATCCAGGAACAAGCCCCTCTTGTTCTATCTTCACTTGTGAAGATTCATTTTTGTGTTCATCAAACAAGCAACCTATCCGGACACATTTTTTACTTTAATTGGTTTAATTCTAGTTTATTTGTTATAAAATTTGTGTTTTAAAGTAAGCTAAGGTCACTGTTTTTGAGTTTGTAAAGTTTAAAAAAGAAAAAAAAAATTGTAAAAAGGACGTGGCCAGGACTCGAACCTGCACCACTCCTCTCACACTCCAACGTGATAACCAGTTGCCCTAGGGTCTTTGACTGGTTATCACTTGGACTTTTTATTACTTAAGGAGTATTTGATTTTGGCTTATTAAACCTTTCAGCTTAGTTATAAGCTGATTTCAGCTTATTCTCTTTAGGTTTTCACCTTTTAGCATTTTTCTATTGTTATTTAATAGGTTTAGGATTTTTTGGTTCAAAAAGTTTATTTTTCACGTATTTATTTAATTTACTAGGATTATTTTAAGTTTAAATTTTAGAAAGTAAATAAAAAATAGGAAAAAGCATTTTAAAAATCTGAAAAAATAGGTTTTAGGTTTTCAACTATATTTTTGAGGTTTACAGCCAATAAGTTTTCAATTTAACTTATTTTTGATTTTATATGATTTTAGGGTTTTTAACCAACTTTAGAAATTAATATAATATTATTAAAAAGGTTTTGGAAACTTTTGATTGCATTTCTGTCTTAGTTACATTATTCTAGATTTTTGGTAATTTTTTGGAATTTTTTATAAACTTTGAATTTTTTTGAATATTTTAATATTATTTTATTATTAAAAAATTGAAAGTCTGATTTTCTAAGTTTTTACATTTTTCCTAGATTGCAGACACTTAATTAGGAATTTTGTAACTTTCCAAATATTTTAGGGCTTTTCCATTATTTTCTAGAATTAATTTAAGTTTTAATAGATTTTAATAGATTTTAATAGTTTTTAATTGTTTAAAAATAGTTTTATTTGGTTTTAAAATTTTAAAAAATACTTTTTAGCTTAATTAGAGTATTTTTGAGGTATACAAACTTTAAAATCTTGTTTAGGGCTTTTTAATAATTAATTGTGATTTTTAGGGCTTTAATTAGCATTAAAAAGTCATTATCTAATTAATTAAAAGGTTTTGGCAAGTTTGGATTTTTTATAAACTCTTAGAATATTATTTTGGATTTTTGGTAATTTTTAGGAATTTTTAGGTTAAAATTTATAATTTGGTGCTTTTTACGGTTTTACGTGATCGACCTTTTCGTCTTATTATAATACGTCATCGTAACCGTCATTCTCTTCTCGTCCCATTTCTATTTTCTTTTCTCTCAATCATATAATCACAAATCATTTATCATCTCTTAACACAGCGCACTTGCCTCCTTGGGAAACGAACTTGAACTTATTTGGTCATTAGTGCTCGGTTTTCCTAAACCGACACTTAATACTTGCCACTTTTGCTCTCTTTTCCTAAAGAGTAGTAAAATCACTACATCATTTACTGTTCCAACTTTCTTAGGTTTTGGATTATTCGCGGGCCCTACAGTGGGAGTAGACCTATTTAAAGGGCACTTGGTTCCTACAGTAGTGTCGGTGTTCCTAGTTAAAGGACACGCTTGTGTTTTGGTAGCCTTGGTACTCCTAGTTAAAGGGCACATTTTCTTCACTTCAGTGGGAGTGATCCTAGTCAAAGGGCACGCATTTCCTACTATAGTGAAAGTTCTACCAGTGGGGCGCCACATCCAACCAACTTGGGTTAACACTTTCCCAGTCGGTTTCCATTCTAATCCATTTTTCCGGGCATGCATCTCATTCACATGGTCAATAAGGCAAGAATCATGACGACTAGAAAACATACATTCATTGCAATTCCAACATTTCAAATCAGAATTCACAGTAGGCTTAGAACGCTGCACAACCGCAGAGCCTTTAGGTTTAGCTACATGATTCTTTTTATTCAAAACAGAAATAACATTCCTAGGATGGGCTTCTACTTTCTTCTTCACTTGACTACTAGATGGGGGCAAGATCCTATCATTCTTCTTGTTTCTTTTAAGCTTAGATCTTTGAGCCTTAGTAGTGGTGCTTACTCCTGTAGAAGGCAACACGAGAATATTAAAAGCTGGTTTTGATTCCGCCTTATCTTTAGTGACCAAAGCTTGAGATGGTTTAGTCCTAGGGCCCTTATTTAATGGTGTGACGGCTATAAGGTTCCTTTTGATTGCACTAGAGGACGATGTTGAGTCAGTGGCTGCGTTATCCACAACATTCTTACCTTTTAGAGTACGAAGTGTTTCCTTTAACTCAGCCAAGACCAGATTCTTATGACAAATTTGTTCCCTCAAATCAGATATTTCCATCGACTTTCGATTCAATTGTTCAATCAACGATTGATTCTGTGCAGTGGTATCAACACATGCGGGCTTTACTGAATCGAAGAGTCGTGTATTTTTCTGTTTTAAGTTATCAACTTTGAAAAAAATCTTGGAAACTCGGTTATCTAGATCAAGTTTAAAATTCTCAGCGGCCTCAAGTACGTTCACACAGTTAAGCTCCTTAGATTTTTCGATTTCTATCGGCAAAGATCTAGCAACTTTGTCACTTGGCTGACGCTGTTTTGATTGTAAATTCAATCGAAAATTCTTTTCAAAGTTTGCATCATCGATATTAACACCTTCAAATGACGTTTCAAAGATTTCTTGAATAAATTGTTGCTTGCATTCAAGCGAAATACAATGTGTTTGAATCTCATCAAAACGTTTTGAAAGCGAAGAATATGAATCTTGAAGCTTTAAAAATTCAGCGTCAGATTCGTGACAAGTACTATCTACCACAGTATCCACAGATTCAACATTATGCACAATAGAATCATCATCAACACTTTTATTCACACAGACGGAAACTATATCATGAGACATCACTTGCTTCAGAAGCTGATCATTTTGGCGTGAAACCCGTTCTATTTCAATTAAACTGTTTTCATAAGCATCTTCCATTTCATTGAAAACATGTCTAACTTCTTCTATTTCCAAAAGAAAATCTTGATCAAGATTACTAAGACAAGCTTTAACATTCTTTACAAACGGAACAATTTCGTCTCGAAACGCAGCTCTAGTGTGCTCAAAGTTCCATTCACCTTCCGTTATGGCCGAAGCCGTCGTACGTTCCAAAATGACCTTGTCAAAATCGGCTAAGTGTTGGTGAACCGCATTTAAGTTAACGGACGCCTGGCTTACCGGTGGAATTAACTTTTTTAAATCCGTTTTGACAAGTGTAGGAGACGTACTAGGAAGGTTTTCATTTGACAAACTTTGGGGCACAAGAACTGTCAATTCTGCTAATTCCTTTTGTAAGCGAATGCGTGTCTTTTTCGAAAATTGATCTTTGTTATGTTGATCGTAATCAATTGTATGGAATTTTGAAAGCATTTTAGAATGAGTTTCATCCGCAAGTGATTGTGTCTCCTCAGTACTACGAACAAAAGGTGCTTCTTTCGATTTGACAATTAGGGTCATATCATAAAGACCGGGAATCTGTTCCTGAGCTTGTTTTGCATAACCGAGATTAGGTGGTAAATCTTGAAGACGTTTAAGTTCGAGTTCTTTAAATGATTTAGTTAAAAGATGAACCTTTTCTGTGGAAGCGTATTGTTTTAAAAGCTGTTGTTCCTTGAATTTAAGAAGTTTGGTAGCATTAATTTCTGATTCAACCTTTTTAGACTCGAGAGTTTCGAAATCCATTTTAAGTTTCTGAAAATCATTGACAACTGACTCTTTTGCTTTTAATTCATTGGAAAGATTAGCTTTTAATGATTCTATTTCTTTCAAGTGTTCAATCTTTTCAAAACAAAATTGGTCAAATTCAGAACATGTTATTTTCTCTGCCTGAGGGACCATTTCAAAAGCTTTGACCTTTTCTTTATGCAACGCAAGCTCAGCAGTTAGGGTGGAATTGGTATCTACGGATTGTCTGAGGGCCATATGCATTTGATCAATAATATGTTTAGGTACCATGACCAAATCATGTTGAGCATAAGATTCCATACCCGTTGTAGCATTTGGTTGAGGTTCACTCAAATGTGTTGGATTGGGTACCACTTCATTTGAGTTACTAGTTCCCGAATGCTGTTCGAGGTTGTCATTTTCATGCCCAACTTGATGTTGGTTATCATCAATATTATTAGATGTGGTTGGTACCTCACTGATGACATCAGAACCGTAGTGAGAGAGATTAGCAACGAGAGCAGCTTGGGCAAAGTGAATGTCGTCACAATCCGAATCATATGCATCAAGATCGTTCGCTTGATAAGCTGCATTAGAAGTGGAAACAACTGCAATGCCTTCAGTATCTGCTGCCCCTGGGTCTGCAAGAAATGCTAACTCCTCTGAATCCAAAATCTTCCCCTTAGACTGAGCATCAACCAAATACATCTTCTCACGAAACCATGCATCATCCCTCCTCCTTTTCGGCTGAGTGCATTCCCTAGCCATATGACCTTATCCTCGGCAATTGTAGCAAGTCACAACCTTTTTAGGACCAATGAGGCTTTCATTACCATTAGCTTGAGAATTCACAGCTTGAGCATTCACAGTTCTTGTAGGAGGTCCATATGAATTTTACCTTCCCTGAATAGGTTGCACTGTTACTTGACCATCTTGAACAGTAGCTTATTGTCGAGGATTTGAAGAGGTGCGGAGCTGATTGTTTGTTGGTGGAAATCCTCTAGTTGCAACAAGTTTTGACAAGTAGGCGGTGAGATGGTTTAGTACATAAGCTGGCGTATCATTTGGAGTAAAGACCGGTGCTTGGATTGGTGGAAGTTCATTAGAGTAGAAAGCTTTTGCTGGTTGTGCTTCTATTGGAAAATATCCTTGCTGAGGAGTATAGCCCATTGGAGAAGTGTTGGCTTGTGATGGTGATGTCTGTTATGGTGGTTGCTGTGGAAAAGATTGTTGATGAAAACTTTGTTGATATGATTGTTGTGGCATCATTGGTGGTTGATAAGATGGTTGCTAATAGGTGTGTGGTGGTGGTTGCTGCAAGTATGATGGTTGTTGATAAGTATAAGCCATGTTTTGTTGAGATGCATACATTGCAAGTGGATCATGAACTTGAGGTGTAGACAACCGAGCCTCAATCACATGGCATTCGTGTTGTTGAAGAAAAGCTTGAAGTTGATCCACATTGGTGTTATGCAAGTCCTTAGCCAATTTAACATCCGTCACGTAATTTTTCCATTCTGAAGGAAGAGTGTTCAAATACTTGGTGTTCAATTGGAACGTAGGAATTGCCATGCCTTAGATATTGAGTTCATTCAACAATAGGGTAAATCTCAGATAGTAATCATTGAGAGTCTCCCCTGGCACATAGGCAAACTTATCAAAAGTATCATAAA
Source organism: Glebionis coronaria (assembly GCA_025667525.1). NCBI lineage: Eukaryota > Viridiplantae > Streptophyta > Magnoliopsida > Asterales > Asteraceae > Glebionis > Glebionis coronaria. The sequence continues at coordinate 556,259,409 of CM046879.1, forward strand.
GCTTACACTCTCGTTCTTGTTTAGTTAACGAGGTGCCTTGTATTAGAACCCTAATTGTATCCCATAACTCTTTGGCAACTTTATGTTTGCTGACGAGTTTGTAGACATCTGGAGGAAGGGCTTGGAGAATGATGTTTGTAGCATACTTATCACATTTGTCTTGAATCTTCATATCTCCAGTCAACTCACCCGTTGTGCGAGGACGAGTAGTCGTACCTTCCGTCACTGTACCATAATCTAATGGTCCATTGAGCACCGATGCCCAAATGAGATTTCCATTCTCTTTGTTCAACATGTAAAGTTCCATTCGGGAAGTCCAATCCGCGTACATAGACTTCTCCAACATTGGTGGGCGATTATCCGTACCCGAGAGGATGGACTTATCCGTAAGAGATGTGTACTCTATTTCAATAAGTTAAGATTTACAAAGTTGATCGAACAATGAAATAAGGTTAAGTATTTTTGTGTTGTTGTGATTTAAAATCGAGAAACAATGTTAAAATCCCCTAAAACATGTTCTAGATAAACCAAAAATTCCAAGTCAAAATTACACACGATCGAAATTTTTTAAGGAATAATTCTTGGATTGTAGGAATGTCTAGATCGGAATGCCAGATCGGAATGTCACTATCGGAAAGTCCAGATCGTAATATAACCCTGTCGAAATGTTGTTGGTATCGAAATGCCTAGATCGCAAAGTTCTATCGGAATGTTCAGATCGCAAAGTACTGTCGGAATGCTCAGATCGCAAAGTGTTGTCGGAATGCTCATATCGCAAAGTGCTGTCGAAATGATTCAGATCGGAATATAGCTGAGAAAATTTAGGCAGAGTAACGACTTAAAACTTCCTTATAACCGTCGGAATCCCAGATCGCAAAGATCGATCAGAATGTCCAGATCGGAATAAGTATCGAAATCCAAGTATCGCAAAGTAGAACCAGTCACTTTCCGATGGTGATGGTTATTGCGATGGAAACCCCTTTTCACGTGTACTTTCCGATGATGATGGTTGCTTGAAATTCGGAATGAAGAAAAACAAGAACTTTTTGAACTTTTGATCCAAGAAAGATTGTGATTTAACCAAAACCAAGATACCACAAACACTATAACACGATTAACTACGTTATACTACTAGAAATCACGATCAAACACAAAAAATTTTGATGATTCGGCAAGAAACACTCAACAACCTACGAAATGTTTATAAAAAACATACGCAACACTAAAACCAACCTATATTTCATCCCAAGCTCTTGATACCATTTGTAGGATATGTAAATCTTGCTTATGTTTTAGAGAGAGAAAGAGATAGAGAGATGGTGGATTACACACAATTCTAGAGAGAGAAACTTATGTTTACTATATGAAAAATGAATAACCACACACCCTCTCCATCAAAGGAGAGGGTTTATATACCCAAGCCTTGTAATGGGCTTGGGCTTACATGTTTGGGCCGACCTACACATGTTGTAGGCTAGGCTTGGACTTGTTTGTTAAATAACGATGTCTAGACTACGAGCTACTACTTAGTATATTGTCGGAGTGACCGAATCTTCCTAAATACGTAAAAACGTATTTCCAACAGTGTGTTCAATGATTACCATTTAAGGTATGATTATAGGCGAAAGTTACCACTTAAGTTAGCCAAGTTCAATAGGATAAGTTTTTCTAGATTACTTGATGTTCGTTCCTACAAACTAGAATGTGCTATTTGGGGGTTGTTTTATTGCATTCCCCGAAAATCTCTAGCTAATGGTTTGAAGGTAATTGATTGTGATGCTCAAGTAGACGAAATGTATGACATGGGTGAGAAATATGGACTGATTGAAATGTACATTGCACATGCTCCAGTTAACTTGGCTGGATACTACTATAAGAACTTGAAGGCCAATTTTGTTGATGCTGTGTATCAGCATATGTTACCAATCCATGAAAAAAGGAAAAATCTTGCCACACTCCCATACAAATCTGGACACGTAGCGTGGTTGAATCTAGAATCACGTTTAACTTTTCTAAGAACATCCCCTCTAACCCCTAGGAGAAAAGGTATTGAATATCCATGCGAGAATCTTTTTGGTGATTATTTGGATGTTGATAGCGTAGCTGATGACCTCTTTGATGAGGATTGGTACCATGAAGGCATGTCTTTGTCAGAACCGATTGATGTAGGAGGGTGCAGCCCAGGTTGTCTAAAATGTTTAGATGATTCAAGTAACGACTTTGCTACTTTACCAAAATTTGAAACTGTAAAGTTTGAAGAGCAAGTCCTGTTAGAACCTAACAGCTCTCCTGTTGGTGCTAGTCAACGTTCACCTTTGGAATTGCTGTTAAGGAAAAAGGTCACTAGTAGGGCTAAGAAGAATGGTAGGAGATCGAGTCAAAAGCGGTTATAGATTATCCGGTTGTGCAAAGGGTATGGAAAAAGAGTATTTGCTGGAACAAGCTCTAGAAGGATGATGGGCTACAACATGGAAAGGGAATTACTGCTGGAGGATGTCCTATCACAAACTGGCCCCGAACCTGTCTCAGGTAAGAATAATTAACAATGTAACGGTTCTTGGAGATTTACCACATCTTTTGTAACCTTATGTATGTTGTGTACAATTAGCTGTATCTAACTAATATTTTGTACTAGGTTGATAAATGTGCACAAACTTATCATTTTATAGACTGCACTTTGATGTGTATGTTGTGCACAATTTTATCAACCAACTATTATTGTAACAAACTATGAATCTTGATAACGGCAATTGCAGCTACTTATGGAATTCATCATGATTAGGTCTAAGTAATGTTACAAGGTACATCAAATGAAAACAACACCTTTAAAATGTTTTAGTTCAAAATATGATGAAGGTTTCTAGTTGTAGGGACAACACACATAAATGTGGTCACCTATTGGTTTAAGAATTCAAATGGGGTTTAAAAGTCAGACAAGCTACCTGTAATGATAGTGTTGTTAACTTGTGGAACCATCATGTAGCTGCCTTCATTTTGTTCTTATGGGTAGTATGCATCTGTAACTTGCGGGTGATAAGGTTCGGCATTACCACTTGGCCCAACAGATGCATCATGCAAGGGTTGTGCAAACATTACATGACTAGCATCTTCGTGGGGTTGTGTCTGTAACATTTGAAATAAAACCAGTTGTATGTTATTTATATATTAACGGAAAATGTTCTTATTGAATAGATAAATACTTACAACATAACTAGGCATTGGTACGTGACAACTTGCTCTGTTGTGACCATTTACACCACATCTACTACACTTTCTGTTTATTGGTTCTTCACCTTTAGAACGAATTCTATCAGATTTTTTTGGTTGACCAGGTTGTTTCTTGTGCATTAGTGGTTTCTTAACAATTTGGAAATCCGCAACATCATGGAATTTGTAGTTTTTAGCTATGTTGTAAAAGTACCCGGCGTATGTCTCCTTAATGGTTTTGTTCAAAAACCAAGGTTTAGCAAACTGGTTTACATTATTCAAACCCTCTACTCTAGCAACAGCACATACATGACCACAGGGTAATCCTGATAGCTTCCATTTGCGACATGAACACTCACCTTTCTCCAAATTGACAACATGAATTTGATTAGAATCGCGTACTTGATAGATTTTGCATCTGTCTATACCCTTGACTTTCCAAGTTTTACTTTTCCAAAACCTGTCGTGGACCTTTTTAGCAACCCATGGTGTGAGCTCATCATCAGGTGAATCTAGCATAGATGAAGGTGATATTTGTGAGATTATATGGGTCAAGATGTGTTGTTATATAATAGTTGATAGAAAGTTAACATAGTAAACTCACCTTGGCGCTTAACTCGACGTTCGTAATACCATAGTTGTAGACGATCTAAAAACCAATCCATTAACGCAAGTACTGGCAGTTCATCCTTTGTTAAAGCATTAATCGACTCGACACTATTGGACGTCATGTAGTTGTATCTATTTACGGGGCAATATGCCCTGGACCAATTTCCGTATCTTGCCTCGTGAAGTTTTTTATGTGCATCAGGTCGTAGGGCATGTATTTCAGCCATTAGTTGATCAAATAATTCAGTAGTGTATGATTTGCAAGTCTTCCAATATAAACCTTTAACCTTATCGCTTTGCATTCCAACATTCATCATCAGATGACGAAAACAAAAACCATGAAATGAGTTGGGAAAAACATGTTTACAGGCAAGGCTTATTGCATATTGCCTGTATGAAATTATGGTCAAATTAGGTGGTTCACCAATGCATTCCTTTAGTTTCCCCAAAAACCGAGTCCATGATTCTCTGGTTTCACCTTGGCTAACACCTGTGGCGATTGGTATAATCTGATTGTTCTCATCCATTCCAACGACAACCAGGTTTGTTCCCTTGTATATCCCTTTCAGATGTGCAGCATCAATTATAATCAACGGCCTCATGCAGCATAGGAAGCTCTTTATCTAAAAAAAACATGTGTTTAGAACAAATTCAGTTAAGCTAGTAAAGTTGCAAAAAATGCAAAATATAAAGGTTAAAGTGTGTAAATATGTACTCAAATCTAATATTTGTGGACCAATTGTTAGTTGGGGCCACAAAATCTAAGCATGTGCATATCTATTTTAGGCCCAACAAAAGGAAGTCCTTCAAACATTGATATACTAACACTTACTGTTAAAGATAAAGTGTTGGGACCAAATTCGACCAAACATCTTAATCAGAGAAAGGGGATAATCAATTGTTGTCTGCTGCACTTGTACAAGGTATGTTGACTTCATGTTACTTTTTTGTTTTATTCTACTAAATTAATTCCAAAAGTTATTTGTTTTATAATTGGAATTTTATTTTTAATTCAAATTGGGGATCTGCTATGAACTAATTGTTTATATATGACTAAGATTTGATTGTTTTTTAGGATATAATGAATTTTGGGATGTAGATTAGTTTATGAATACAATGTTAGAAAAGTTAACATGTTTTTAGACTATGATTATGTAGTATCCAAATTGTTTACAAGTTATCAATTACAAACAACACAGTTATCATCATAACAATTAAATAAAAAGTTAGAAGCCATTGAAAAAAAAAATTCTTACCACAACACCAAAGGCTTTGAAACAAAGAAAACATTCCTTCCTCATCTGTCTCAATGTGTGTTACTGTTGCTGGATTTGCAAACTTAAGTAATGACAATATGCTGCTAACTGAACAAATGATTTTTTAGGACACCCATGAACTTCCGCCAATGCCTCGTGTCTTCCCGCCCAAGCTACTTTGTATGAAACTTCTAAACTCCGCTCTATTTGCAAATCACTAACAATATCCTTTGGTTTATAAACCCTGATTGGCTCACTGATTTTAGGAACAAGATATTTTGACAAAAACCTAGCTGTTACGTTGCGATATCTAGGATTGAAATCATACTTGTTACATTCATGAGTATCATGGATGTGTGTTATCCGAAAAGCTTTGCTGTTTTTTACACGGCGGGTGTATAAATCCCAACTACAGTCTACCGAAGCACATGCTACTTGATATCTTTTAAGACATGATCTAACAACTTTGAACTGTGTTCCATCATTTACGCATTTTAAACTGATAAAATACACGCACTCTTGCTTGTCATCAAATCCAAATTCCTTACACCAATAAATATGTTTGGTAAATCCTACAAGACTATTTTCAACTATAGGCGTAGGCTTGGAGTTAGGTGGCCAACAGTTTTTGGATTCAGGAGGTGTAAAGACTTGATTATTAAGATCATTGACATTAGGGAGAAGATTAAATGTATGGGTTACCTGCGAGGGTTATTCAGATACAGACACATAGAGCTTCATAACATCATTAGATTCAGCTATTACATTATAGAAATAAAGAAGATCATTGTTATCGATTATTTTGATGTTGTTGAATTCTAGTATGTAGGCTATATGAATATTGATGTTGGGACCAAGCTTGAACTTTTTCTTCATATACCTAAGTAGATCCAAGTAGCTAGTACCACTAGACAGTAGAACACCATATTGTTGATCTTCATAGACTAGTATGACCCTAAATTTTTGTGCTGTTTTTGTAGACATTTTTGGTTCAATATCTTATCCTCCTACCCAGTTATGATAAGTAAATGAGATTTATTCTTAAATTTTGTCACCTAAAAATAGTACTTGTAATTCAGTAACTATGTATGCTTGTAATAAATACACTGCCAATGTAGTTGGCCTTGCAACAATTACACTTAAGTTACCAATAAACATTTCATAACTATGCTAATAACCATTGACAACCAAGAGGGATAACATATCAAATAACATAAAAACTTGGTACCATATTAACATTACTTGATAAGTTTTACAATACGGTAAAACATAAAATACATATGAAGTAGATAACAAAGGTTCACAAAAAGATAATGTAACAAGATAAGTTGGTTGTATAGTGAAAAAGGCAGTTGACTAGCGTTCTTGTTTATCGAAGGTTGGATGCACTCCTTAGACTATATCTTATCCCCGTCCCACCAGGTTTCACTAACGTTTCGACATAGGTACACCAAGGACCCCTCATATACTCTAAAATCCTGAAAGTCTCGGTGGTAGGATTATACAACATTACCTGATAACCAAATGGAATTACAAGACACCCATCTCCAGTTATACATATTCGAGAATAGTGTCGTGTCCAGCCTTCTACGTAATGTTGTAAAGGATATAGATTATGATATGGTGTGGGAATTCTAAACAACAATGACCATGTTTGGTTGACAGGTTTGTTAGTCATCACCCAAACATACGAAAGAGGGTCTTCATTGTAGGTAGATAGCATGGCCAGCCCTTGGGGCAACACCCCCAAGTCAAAGGATTCCCCCCCCCCCCCTTGGTCTATCAGGAAGCACAACCTGAGTAATTGTTTCATCAGTTAGATGAATACAAATTACCCTTTCCGAATCTGGTTGCCAGTTAAAATCCCAGAAGTATACACATCTGTCATAACCCACGCTATCTGAAAAGACACTACCTTCCCCCGGATAAACACCAACGTTTTTCCAATTACTATTTTGGACGGAAAACATTCTAACCTTGGCATTGCGCTTATAAATGGCAATCAACTTGTGATCACCATTTGTTATCTTACCCAAGCCATAACCAACATAATCTGGTTTCTCTTTAACAAACATGAGTCGATCAAATATGTGTAACGGGTGGCAGGGTTGTATAGAGATATACATGTAGTGTTAACCACGCATAACAAATCGTCGCATGACCCAACAACTCTATTGAAGTTGTTATTCATAAAAGGATTATCATGGCCACGGTATAATGTTGAGGGGTTATTTAACAAGTCATCAGAAATAGAGCGAGTGCGTATACCTTCATAAGATCTTAGCAATAATCGTGGGTGCTGAGAAGCATTGGCATGCCTCCTTATGAACGTCGCATTGGTGATGATTGAAAACCATGTTTTTCACACGGCCTTGCAAGTCAAGAGTGATGAAACAGGAAGGTTTAGTAACACAATCATCATTAGATCGAATGTTAAATCTTCAAAAGTAGCCATTTGTAATAATTTTGAGATACAAACTTAGATGATGATTTTCCTTTGGTAAATAAACTGTATTGTGTGTACTTGTGTGTACTTATAATAGTTAAATGGGAAGATTAAGGGACAAGTGGGTGGTTAACAGTAAAGGGCAGTTACCCAAACGTGGGTGTTAACGGTAAAGGGCAGTTACCCAAACGTTCTAGATTCACTAGTGGGCAATTAATTTAAAAAATTGGGCAATAAGGGCAACTCAGCAATTGCACTCATACTATAGGGATTTCAAATAGAAAATAGGCAAATGTATCCACTTTTTTATAAATTACATTTAATCTTGAAATAAAATTTGTAAAGAGAATGAACATGTGTCGATAACGAATAATGACGAAATTTATACACATTAACCGGTGCAGGTAACGGGTCAATGTCAAGTGAAATGGAAAACCAATTATGTGTTTGCGATCTCCCAGTGAAAATCTTAACTTCATGGAAACCTAGTAATCCTTGCAGAAGGTTTGTTGTATGCCCAAACCGTTACAACCCAGGTAGGAAATGTGGTTACTGGGATTGGTATGATGATGAGGTTGAATCAGATTGGTACAGTATGAATTTGAATGAGATGTACACTATGTTGAATCAACAAAACAGGCGTGATCTTAGACAATTATTGACAAGTCGACAAACAATTGAATTACTTCATGCTGAATTGACAGAGAAAAACATTCTACTGGACAAGAGTAAATCCTACGTACGTTTCTGGAAGAAAACTTGTATTTGGATTAGAATTAACTTGTGTGTGTTACTAGCCATGAAGTAGAAGTTTATTGTCAGGCAAAACATGTTTCTATGTGTTTCTGTAATATTTAGGATCTGGTAACTGGATTTATCCGTATCTAAGTATGTAAACTTAATCTTTCCAACTAACAATTAGTTGTTTTGTAATATATTCCTTAAACAGGGTGTTTCAAGTGCAACTATATTTAATTTAGTAGGAAAATCGTTAACATTAGTTTTGTTAACAGAATTATAAATAATAGAAGCATACGTGTTTTAAAAGTTAGGCAAATGCGCGTACGGCAGGAATTCATAGCAAACAAAAGTTTGTAGAGATATTACAACATATTTGTAGGAAATTGCTAGTCTTCATATACGGCCTACTCCATTGATCTTGAAAACTTGGCCATCTACAAAGCTTGCAACCAAAGGATGAAAACTACAAAAGTCAAATCTGAAATTTCAGAAACTTTGAGTATCAAATTTAAACGTATTCAAATAAGATGCCAATTACAACTCATACATCATGCATTCGCGTGCATATAATAAAGTGCTGTAAAAGGATGATCGTGTAGAACAAGAGATTCTTTGTATGGTTCTACATGTAACGAACCATGAACACCAGTGATACCAACATTCAGAAAAGTACGATCAATCATATCATGGACTAGAACGATATGAGCCATTGGGTTATTAGTAGCAGATTCAACAATTGGATTACCATTGGGAGTAAAACCGAGCAGTTTCAGTATGGAGCGGATTGAATGTTGAAAATGTTAGTAAAAGTTGGTGTAGTACCACCATCTAAACTAACCTTCCAACCACATAATAGTCGTATGTCATATGCCAAAAGATGACCAGAGAACACAAGGGAGTCACCCAATACGGAAATCGACAAGAGGTTCATCAATTCAACAAGTAAGGTAAGTGGATTATCGAAAACTTGGAACTGGTGGTTAACCATATCAAATGAAACAAGCAGATACACTTTTATTGGATCCTCGTTGTTATACAAATGCAACTCATGTCCGATCCATATCACATACTTACCTACAACAGCCTGAGTAGACCTAATAAATCTTATAGTCTCACGGGGTAAGTTATCATTGTATACTCTAGTCCAACATCTTGAACTTAAACTAAAAACCGAAGCGTGCCACATACCTATTCCACTGATCGGGTAAGAAATCTTAATAATAGTTGGATCTAGTGTATCAGGCCTAACACCAAAAACTAAAGGATTTTATCACCTATAGGTTGACTCCTAAATGTGGGTATAAAGGTACCAATATACTTATTCATCGACGGGTTCCAGATAATAGCAATGTTTCTTGGGATCCAATGATAGCACCACAGCCCACACGATGTGCCCATCGGATCCATATTAGTAAAAAATAGGTTAGCATTAACTGGGATGGATGTGAAGTTTTCAGCAACGCATAAAAGAAAACAATGATATTGATGTGTATACTTTATTAGATAACCATATTCTAACGAATTACGAACACCATATGATAATAAGAAGTTCCTTTCGTCTATCTTAGCTTTCCAACTCTTTGAAACACCATGACAACGAAGTATATACTTGACAGGGAGTCTGTTCATGATATTTATTTGTAGATCGAATAGGATCTAGTCTGACTTGTTTTTAGGGTTTCTTTAACTGTTTGTCAATTGAAATGAGTGGATAAAGTGATGAAGGTGGAATAAGGCATTGTGTGATCATCAAACATAACGGGTAGGTTACGAGACAACCTATATAAAAATATACACACCCAAATCCCATAGTCCCCATATTTTTTGTCCTACCTTGGAACATCTGCAAATGCATATGAGATTTTATAGTTATCGGGTGATATTCCCTTGTTCTCCAATATCCCATGAACATTTAGATAAAAGCTTAGCTGCTCGGGCAGGTTCTTTTTCATATTTCTCCACCAAGGTTTTCTGTTACCAACAACCCAACCTAGGCTATCGTAAAATGTAACCAATCCACTCCTTATGTGAAGTTCAGCTAGACACCAGTGTTTCTTTGGTTCGCTGACGGGAAAGTACACCTATAATATTTGAATTCATATCACTTTCTATGGGGTTTTTATATTATACGAGTTACTTTTCTAGGTAAAAAGAAACTACCTTCTTAACCAATCGCCATGGGACAGGATACCTGATGCCATTAGAATAATAGTCTGGCATCAAACCAGCAAGAATTTGTTGTAAGAAGTGAGGGCTCACCATTGCCCAATCAGCATTAAGTGGTCTAAATGTCCACATTAAATCCACAAATAGATCAAGATGCTGTGTATGGAAAAAATGGGAAGATTAATAACAACATTCATAGAGATTGCTCAAATTCACTATGAACACTTTGTTAACTTACATTGTCACCCAACCACCCATCTTTGACAATATCAAGACACACTAATGGTTGCTAGAACTTTGCATTCAATACAATGTCTCGTTGTCCCCATGTAAACCGATACTCTGGCGGGTCAGGCAAATTAATATATTGTGCTACAGCTGGGGAAACTCTTACGGTATCCATGTTACCTTCCGGCTCTCTTGAGAGATTCTATAAACAATCTCCGTGAGATAAGACCAAGGTAAATTCATTATAAAACAAAGATGGGAACAACATTAAAAAAACAGCATACCTCCACAAATGGTGGTAGTGCAAGTAGTTCTTGGATAGAACGCAGTTTAGGCTTGCCGGATACATCCTGGATATAAGATTTTATGTTATTATTACACGACATGGATATCTGGATTTGTATGTTACATTTGCATTGAATATACCTCTAAAAATTCAGGCGGACCGATATCACCATGTGCTTGATTCCTTGAAGTACTTTTATGGGCATCTGGAGTAATGTTGGGTTGCTTATCAATGGGTTGAATAAAAGCCATTGCCCACCTCTTCATCATCTTCCTTCTAACTTTGAGAGACCTGTGTACACGCTTCTTTCTAGATCCCAATTTGTGAATCATTTTTACACCGGAGAAAACTTTAGCCAGAGATGGTTTGTAATCAGGTGTGACAACATTGACATACTGTTGTAAGAAAAATATATTCGTCACAAACTTGTAAAAAGAAAACAAAATACTGTTTCTGACAAATTCCGTGAGAAAGTACCTTAACTTCAAGAGGCCGAACTGTTCCTTTTTGAAGGTCAAGATCCTTAAAATCGGAAACAAGTTTTGTGTCAAACAATTGTTGTTTCTGAATGTCATCTGCGTCAGGTTTGTCTAGATCCATGGCATCAAGAGAAATAACAGCCATGTCTTCTTCATCGTTCAACACATCTATGAATTCATCTTTAAATTCAACCTCCTGTAATGAAGATCACAAATATATAAATGGAACACGTATGAATAGCAATGTCTATGGCACACATATGTAAAGGGGAACACATACGTCGTTGACAGTAGGGATGGAGCTGGATGGTTCATTCAAGTTTATGGATGTTGTTCCAGATAACTTAACACCAGTTATGGAATCTATTCGTGGGTTTTCATCATTATTATGTAAGGCCTTGATTAATATGCCCATAGATCCAGTGATCTGGGAAGTTGTTTGATCATCATTCCCTAAACTTTGTTCGTCCATCATACCTTCTGGATCCGCATCTGCTCCAATATCAGACACTACCTGCTTTAGGGTACAAAACCATTACAACATTAGGGAAACAGTTGGTACACATCATGGATTTAATTATTCGGTATTAAGGTATACTAACCGTATGATTGGTTGGGGAGCCGGCCACACATGGCTTAGGGTATGACTTTTCACCTACATTCATATCAGCAACTAACACGCCCTCAACAACTTTCTTCTTAGAATCAGGGGATGGTTTTGGCGATTCAGTCCCTAAATTGTCTTCGTTCACCATAGTTTCTGCTACATCTTCTTATGTGATATCGGTCGAAGCCGCTTGTACGTAATATAAATAAAAGAATTACCAAATCTTGTTGTTTAGAATAATTGCTTTATTTTTCAATTCAGTAAATACTAACCATGTAATCGGTTGATTCGCCTAGAACTACTGGCTTCATGGAAGAATTCTCAAATCCGTTTATATCATTAACTAAAGCCCACTCTACATCTTTTTTCTTAGTATCAGGGGTTGGTTTTGGAGAATCTTTGCCAAAACTCTCTATATCCACCATACATTCGGTTTCATATTGTTTTGGGATATCAGACGGAGTTGGCTGTAAGTAAAGTGAGTCAAACAACTAGCAAATCATTTAGGTTATGCATTTGGTATAAATATGAAATAACTGTATACTAACCGTATCATCTGTTGCTAAAACTTCCACTAATAGCATAAGGGGTGATTGCTCAAATCAGTTAAGATCGGTAATAGTACCGGTGTCGACATCTTGCTTCTTACGATCTGGGGTTGCTTTTGGAGACCCATTCCCATAAATGTCTACGTCCACAATACATTCTTCTTTATTGTGTGTCCCAATATCAGACGAAGACGGTTGTGCCTATATTAAATTAAAAGATGAAGAAAGTTTTTTGAATTATATAAAAACTGGATTTAATTATGCATTCATAGTATACTAACCGTATTAGCACTTGCTGAACGGGCACCTACTTGGTTAAGGGATGAATTGTCAACTGCATTCACATCACTAACTGATACGCCCTCTCCGTCTTGAAACTTAGAATCAGGGCTTGATATCTTACAAGGTTGTTTGTCCTTGAGTTTTTCTTTCAGTAGCTTCTCCATCTTTTCAAGCCTAGATGTAACATCTGCAGCGGTAATCAACTCTACTTGTTTTCTAATGGAGTGGACTTCGGCTAAAATATCATGTAATGAAATACTTTTGGCACCAGACGTGGTTTCATTATAACTATTCCCTTGTTCGAAATCAAATACACCATCCGGGTGCTCCGTAGACATATCATTAGATTGGTCATCAGGGTGCTCCGTATCCATCCCATTAGATTGGTCATCAGGGTGCTCCGTATCCATCCCATTAGATTGGTCATCAGGGTGCTCCGTAGCCATCCCATTAGATGTAACGACGGCCGTTTCCATAGTTTCCAAAGTTGGTTGCTTTTCATCACTTAAAACAGGAGGATTAGCGGCATCCATGTGGTTTATATATCTAAGACTAGCAACGTACCAAGGTTGGCTAATCTTAGCTGGTGTTGGAATAAGTTCAGGAAAAGGTCTTGAATCCTAAAATATCAATTCAATTAAGAAAACACATGAGGACACTAACCTTGACAATTCATGGGATGTATTCAAACTGAAATACTTACCGGTCCAAAAAGGGTAACATAGTGTGCTTTTTGAAACTTAATATTATTAGACCACGAAACACCTCGTGGTAACACATCTTGCACTTTAATCCAGAATGAAGTGCTAATGGGATAACTCTCCAAAATCCATATCTGTCTAACAAAATCGTCCTGTTGAAATACTTTGTGTTCATATCTAGTACTAAAAAACAAAAACATACTTTCTAACCTTGAAAGCCCAAGAAAAGCCGTATAATTATATAGAGGATTGTAACATCGGTTTTGCTTCCTCTTGGATATATGAGTATCAGTATGATTACAACCAACATTTACAGTCCTTCTATAAAATTCATCCCACATGTACTCACCCCACGGATAACCATTTCGGGCTTCAAAATCATCCACCATAGTCACTAAATGGTTTTCAATACAATTCCTATCCTCTTTGCCCATAAATACCAACTCGACAACAATTAAAAGATACACCCTAACAGCATCAACATCCGATAATCCTAACCACTTATCTTGATTTCTGATAACTTGCAATAGTTCAAAAGCATGAATTTTTTTAAAACCTTTCTTTTTTATTTTTCCTGGGAAACCCCTATTGCAAAAAGATCTCTTTAACCTACACTAGTTGAAACATTACCAAATCTGAATCCAGTAATTAAACAAAATTTCTTCCTACCAAATCTGTAGAATCTTGATAACCTATGAATCTATGAAGTGGGTTGATGTTTTCTAGAGAGAGAAACTAGAGAGAGAAAGTGAGAGAAAACTATGTGATATTTTATTAAGTGGAAACACAAAGTGAACAACAACCAACCCCTTTCCAAGGAGGAAAGGGGTATTTATACTTCCAAGCCACTAATGGACTTGGGCCGGCCCATGACAAGCCCATGGGCCGGTTCTTACTTAACTAAATAAGTATTTGTTAACTACGAGCTATTACAACATATATAATAGTGTGGAGTGACCGATACTTCTAATATACGTAAAAACGTATTTCTAACAATCTCCCCCTAAGGGAGGTCACTCCACGTTACAAAGTTCTAAACCTAGCATACTATACTAAGTCTTCGTTCTTTAGCTCGTAGTCTTTTCTTCTTTCTTTTTGTTGTGAATATTTTGATTTGATCTTTTAGGCTTTGGCTTGAGAGCATTGTTCTTTTGGCCTTTCATGTGCGATCTTTGCCTTCTTGTGAATTTTGCCTCCTCGTGACTCCATGTTCCACACACTTATGTCTTTTTGTTGAATTCTCGAAAGCTTCAGAGTTTGTTACAGCGGAAGACTTCATCTTGTACTTTCTTGAATTTTTTGCTGAACTTTGATGCAAAAAGACATAAGCATGTGGGAACGACTTCTACAGGTACACCGCAACACCACCGTCTTTAACTGGTACACAGCAACGCCACCGTCTTCAACAGGTACACAGCAACGCCACCGTCTTTAACAGGTACACAGCAACGACACGAAAAAAATGGCTTTGACATTTTATTCTAATTCGGTAGCATTTTACCTCCGGTCGGTGAAGACCGTTGGACGATATTAGATATCGTACCCGTGACGGATACTTCTAATATCGTTAAAACGTATTTCTAACAATCTCCCCCTAAGGGAGGTCACTCCACGTTACAAAGTTCTAAACCTAGCATACTATACTAAGTCTTCGTTCTTTAGCTCGTAGTCTTTTCTTCTTTTTCTTTTTGTTGTGAATATTTTGATTTGATCCTTTTGGCTTTGGCTTGAGAGCATTGTTCTTTTGACCAATCATGTGCGATCTTTGCCTTCTTGTGAAACTTGCCTCCTCGTGACTCCATGTTCCACACACTTATGTCTTTTTGTTGAATTCTCGAAAGCTTCAGAGTTTGGTACAACGGAAGACTTCATCTTGCACTTTCTTGAATTTTTGCTGAACTTTGATGCAGAAAAACATAAGCATGTGGGAACGACTTCTACAGGTACACCGCAACACCACCGTCTTTAACAGGTACACAGCAACGACACGAATAAAATGGCTTTGACATTTTATTCTAATTCGGTAGCATTTTACCTCCGGTCGGTGAAGACCGTTGGACGATATTAGATATCGTACCCGTGACGGATAGTTTCAATTAAGTAACTTCCTGACAGGATTTCGCGGGTAAACCCGTTCTCTTTATTCGACCGTCCAAAGCTGACTGCGAACATAAAGAGTGAATCATTTGGATTAAAAATCCTTATGATTTGAAGCCGTCAATTCATGAAACCTGGAACAAGTGAATTTCAGTTAAGATTTTCACCATCGTTGCTTTCCAGTTATCACGAGCTTAATTCATAAAGAATCTTGCACGTCACCTACCAAGTGCTGTTTGAAGTTAACACTAGAAGGATTTCCACTCGTCACTGTGATCAATAAAGAATCACTCTGAGTGTTCTAGCAAGATCATATGATAATGCGTAGAGGCCTGGAACGAGTTTAAGTTCAATTAAGAATTAAACTACTGTTTCTTTCCAGTTTTTCACAAGATTGGTTCTAAAAGAACCGCACGTGTAACCTACCATGAGCTTGTTTGATGTTGGCTCAAGCAGGATTTCCATCTTCATTGTAATACTTGCGTATTACTCGGATGTTCTGGCAATATTACAGGAATACTGCGTAGGACTCATGAAAATCTCTTACATTTCACAGTGTGTGAGAAAGCAAGGAATAAATGGAAAGTGTCCTAATGAGACTTTTGATGATCTCTTGGCTCTAGACTCGATAGTGCGTTTTGATTTAGTGAGCGATGGCTGGAGAGGAGTGCCACCTTTTCAATATCAGTCTATTCGGAGTGAATAAACCAATAGATAACGTGTTGATCTCCGTGTGATTAAAACAAATACCTTTTGAGAGATATTTGAGTTAGCTGGGAAGGGTTGTGCATTGCATCACTGGGTCCATGATGTCTTTCTTCAATATCGAGAATCATTAACAAAAATGATCTCAATAGCATATGTATTGACCCGGTTTCTGCCTAAAGTTGTAAGGAGGGCTTCTTTCTTTACACCCTTTATCTTTACATTTCTTTTTCATTCTTCAACCCCTTCAGTACTTACCAATACATCATCACTAGCACCTTGTTGTGATTGTTCCAGTGCTAGCATCAGTAATTAGTCGGTACTCAGCTACGTTCACAATCTTTCTCCAACTTTCCTAGGACTTCTAATTCTATCTAGGGAATTGTCCTTGGGAAGATTCCATCGGCTCTGATGAATCATTGGACTAAACCTATTCCTACCACTCTTTTGTCACCACATCCGTCGTGAATTAAGCGTGTTTTGGGAAAGAATAGCCACCATGAAAAATCATTGAAAATCACTTAAGGTACTTGTGATATTGAAATCAAAAGTTTTGTACCTTAGGTGTTTTATTCATCAAAAACGCTCCCCCTTAACACGTGCTTTACACATATTAAGTTGGATTATCGTTAAGTCTTTTTCATCTTTTAGCCAAGTATCATTTAAGCCTCCTTAATCCCATTTTCTCCCCTTATCCAAAATGTTAACCATTAATATTTGGGATATTGAATGGATTAACCGGTCTTTGGGTAAAAATGAAATCGATGTTTGGCTATAGAACATGTTAATGCTCCCCCTTAAATTAATAAGGGATAGTTGCAGTGCTTTAGTATGATATATTTTGAAAGATTTAGAATCTCGTGAGAAATTCTTGAAAAATTATCATACCTTAACACTACATCAAGCCGTAAAAGCACAATATTCACAAATTTACATATTCACAATTAAAAAACCAATATAAAGTGGAACTGAAATGTACGACCCATTAGATGGATCGTTGCAGTAACTTGTGGCGCACTCCATATGGTCTACCACCAACGAATAACTGTTTGGTATGAACTTGAGGGCTCTTGCTTTGGCAATTGCGGCTGCTCTAGAGACTTGGATTGCTTGTACTGTTGGATTAGTCATTGTATCTGCTTAAGATAAGACATAAAAGGTTGATACACAAAAAATATATAGATATATATCTCATTATAACTTCTAAGCATAACACATTTCAACAAGTAATTATAACAGGCAAACAACTATCAATCCAACAACTCTTCATTCGGAACTCTTCATCCGGAACTCTTCATTCGAAACTCTTCATTCGGAAGTCCTTCATTCGGAACTCTTCATTCGGAAGTCCTTCATTCGGAACTCTTCATTCGGAACTCTTCATTCGGAAGTCCTTCATTCGGAACTTCTTCATTCGGAAGTTCCTCCGGAACTTCTTCATTCGGAAGTTCATCCGGAACTTCTTCATTCGGAAGTTCATCCGGAACTTCTTCATTCGGAAGTTCATTCGGAACTTCTTCATTCGGAAGTTCATTCGGAACTTCTTCATTCGGAAGTTCATTCGGAAGTTCATTCAGAACTTCTTCATTCGGAAGTTCACTCGGAACTTCTTCATTCGGAAGTTCACTCGGAACTTCCTTCATTCGGAAGTTCACTCGGAACTTCCTTCATTCGGAAGTTCATTCGGAACTCCATTCGGAAGTTTGTTCGGAACTTCGTTCGGAAGTTCACTAGCCATGTTCATTCGGAAGTTCACGAACCGTCCCCCATGAAAGATTATTCTAAAGCAAGACCACTCATAAACCATTTAGCCAATTAATTTTCCAGAAACACTTTTTAAAATCGTTTAATATTTTATCCCCCTTAAACGATGACCCGTTTTCTATTTAAAGAGCTGTAGTCATTGTTGAAAGAGTCAAATATTGATGAAAGCATTTCCAATTAGTATCTTGAAAAAGATTGATTCGTGGTGTCAATAAGATTTCTCTTATTTTAACAAATTAATGCACTGAGACGTACACAAATTTGTGTTAGACCAAGTTATAAAGTAAACTTGATCCCTTTGCATGATTTGGCTTGTAAATCATGCCCGAGAAAATTAATTCCCGTTGTGAGCCAACGTTTTCCAAGGAAATACGTGACTTTAATATGAAAACCGGGTTGCAGTCAGAAATAACTACAAGCCATAATGGGCATGTTTTAAAAATGTACAACTTTTATACGGACTCTATTTATGGCACCGTGTCAATATTGATCGACATTTCTAAGGCCGTAAATATTACCGTACTAAAAGACATGCCCGATTTAAAAACGAAAAATATTTTTGGTTTTTCTGATTTTATAATTTTTATGGTTTTTGTAGGTTTTATATTTTTTATGGTTTTTCTCGGTTTTATATTTTTGTATTTTTCTTTTGTGGTTTATATATATACGATAATATACATGATCACGAACAAAGGATACTCTGAATAGTTTACCACCACTATTCAGCTGATTCTTCTGCCAACTCTTTGAGAGTCGCTGGAGTGAATGATTTCATGCCAAGCTTATCGATCAAAAACTCGATTCGTCCTCGATCTAAGGCTTTGGTGAACATATCCGCCAGCTGGTACTCAGTAGTGACAAAATACAGCTCGATCACTCCGTTCTCCACCTGCTCTTTAATGAAATGGTAGCGAATGTCTATGTGCTTGGCCCGGGAGTGTTGAACATAGTTGCAGCAAAGGGCAATGGCGCTCTTGTTGTCACAATACATCGGGATTTTGTTGAATCCCAAACCGTAGTCAGTTAATTGTGATCTCATCCAAAGGACTTGAGCACAACAACCGGACATGGCGATGTATTCAGCCTCCGTGCTAGAAATTGCAGCGCTTTTCTGCCTTTTTGAAGACCAACTGATCAATCTATCTCCAAGGAGTTGCACAGATCCAGAAGTGCTACGCCTCGTGTCTTGACACCCAGCATGATCGGCATCTGCGTATGATATTAAAGCAATAAAGGAATCTTTCGGATACCATAGACCACGATGAAGTGTTCCTTTTAAATACCGAAAGATCCTTTTCACAACATGTAGGTGCTTTTCGGTAGGCCGAGCCTGATACCAGGCAAACATGCATACAACAAATTGCAAATCAGGCCTGCTAGCAGTCAGATAGAGAAGGGTGCCGATCATCCCACGGTAAAGTTTTGGATCGACAATAGTCCCATTCCTATCTTCATCTAACTTGGATTTCTCCACCATTGGAGTGTCCACGGGATCACAATTTTCAAAGTTATATTTCTTTAAAGATTCTAGAGCATATTTGGATTGATTAATAAAGATGCCTCTGGGATTCTGAGAAATCTGTAATCCTAAGAAAAATGAAATTTTTCCCATCATTGACATCTGAAAGCGTGTGGACATTATCTTCTCAAAGCGATTTGACAATTCTATGTTAGTGGCAGCAAATATTATATCATCAACATAAATTTGTACCAGAATCATGTCGTTGTCCTCCTTGAGAGTGAATAGAGTGGGGTCCACCTTGCCTTTGGAGAAGCCTTCCGAGATAAGATATGTTGAAAGGAGATCATACCACGCGCGTGGAGCTTGTTTCAACCCATAGAGATCCTTCTTAAGCTTGTACACATGTTTAGGAAACTCCGTGCTAACGAACCCATCCGGCTGACGAACATAGACCTCTTCCCTTAGTTCACCGTTCAAAAATGCCGTCTTCACATCCATTTGATAGACGATCATATTCATATGAGCAGCATACGCAAGGAATAGTCTAATAGCCTCCAATCTTGCCACAGGAGCAAAAGATTCTTCAAAGTCTATACCCAAGGCTTGTTTATATCCTCTAGCGACCAATCTAGCCTTATTCTTCAATACTGCACCCATCTCATCGAGTTTAACCTTATAAACCCATAACAAAGTAAGGATGTTAGCCTTGTCAGGGAGAGGAACCAATTCCCATACTTCAAGTCTTTGGAATTCATTTAGTTCCTCCTGCATGGCTTCAATCCAAGATGATTGAGTCATAGCCTGCTGCCAATTTTTAGGTTCAACTTCAGAGAGAAATGCATCAAAGTAGCAATAGAGTGTACTCTCTTGTAATTGATGGCGTGTAGAGACTGGTCGATCTAGATCTCCAATGACATTCCTAATTGGGTGATCTTTTGTCCATTTGGTGCTATGATTTTCAATCCTAGGTGGTCTGGAGTGAACAATAGAAGGAGCTTCTTCTGAGGTAGTCGCGGCTGAAGGGTTTTCAGGGAACGGTATACCAAAGAAAGGAAGCTCTTTTAAGTGAGCATATTCTAAATCGTGATCAGTAGAATCCTCTTCCACATCATTAGGCACAAGTAGGGGTGATGATTCAGGTGTAGTTTGAGAATCACTTGGTAAAGGTGCATCCGGTTCAATGTTAATTGAAGATGCATTAGATAAAGCTTCATTTGCTTGAGCAACAACTTCAGGGATTGGAGCTATCACTACAGGTGCTGGAACTTCATCATTTGGGGGATCAAAGAATTCATCAAACAACGGTTGAAACAGTTTATCCCACTCGGGCCTTGTTGGTGGTAAAAATGATGTAGAAGTAGGATTATTGGGAACTAATCCGGAACTAATAGCACCGGTTCCCATCTCATGAAGCGCGGGTTCAGAGCTGCGTTGCTCAGAAGCCATCGCTGTCAGCTCATCGAAATCTGCGTCCATAGTTTCTACGATCTTACCAAGACGACGGTTGTAAATTCGGTATGCTTTCTTGGAGGGTGAGTAACCAATGAAAATACCTATATCGGCTTTCGGTTGAAGCTTGCCCAAGTTCTCACTATTAATGTTTGGATAACAAAGAGCACCAAACACATGAAAAAATGAGACATCGGGTTGACGGTCATGTAGAAGCTCGTAAGGTGTTTTCCATGGCGTTTCCGAATGATAGAACGGTTTTGGGTGAAACATGCAGTAGATATAGCTTCTGCCCACAAGAACAATGGAGCGTTCGCATAAATGAGCATAGTCCTAGCAGCTTCCATAAGCGTACGAGTCCGTCTTTCAACGACACCGTTTTGTTGTGGAGTGCGTGCAGCGGATGTTTCATGTGAAATACCAACATCTTCATAGTAATCACGAAGAGTCTGGTTGACGAACTCTGTTCCATTATCTGTACGAATACGGCGGACAGTAGTATTCAAACGTACCTGAATGAATTTCAGAAAAGTGATGATAGCCTTCGGTGCTTCATCCTTTGTACGTAGAAATCTAACCCATGTAAACCTGGAGAAATCATCCACAATAACCAGAATGAATTTCTTACCGCTCACACTTTCAGTTCCCATTGGCCCACAAAGATCCATATGCAAAAGATGAAGTTTTTCTTGATTGGTGTCTTCAGCTTTGGGCTTGTATGATTTCTTGGTACTTTTCCCCCTTGAACACGCGGAACATAAATGATCCTTGTGAAATTTGAGCTTTGGAAGACCACGAACTAATTCGTTTTTAGCCAGATGATTAATAGCATCAAAATTAAGATGAGATAATCTGCGATGCCATAACCATGACTTGGTCTTAGATGCTTTAGAGAGAAGACATACTGGAGAGGCGGCCATCATGTCTTGTAGGGACAACGTATAAAGATTTGCACCACGAGATCCCTTCTACAAATCTTTTCCTTCCAAGTTGCGGATGAAACAAGTGTGTTGTCGAAAAGCAACCTCTAGGTTGGAATCACAAAACTGTCCTACTGAAAATAAGTTATGACCAAGACCTTCTACATAGTATACCCTTGAAATCGTAACGTTTCCAATCTGATATTCACCATACCCCATTATCTTTGCTATATGATCATTACCGAATTTAACCGTTCCAAGAAACTTGTTGACGAAATTTCGGAGCATCGAGCGATCTCCGGTCATATGCTTTAAACAACCGGAGTCCAAATACCAGAGGATGATTTGGACCACCTGAAAATATCACCACACGAAGACAATGTAGAGGTATCGGAATCTGAGTGTTCCTTGTTATTAGCAGGTACAGATTTAATAATCTTAGATTTGCTAACTCTAGGTTTCTTAGATTTCCTAGCCTTTTTCTTCCTAGTTGGTGGTGTAGATTCTAGTTGGCTTAAATCCTGAGGTATTTCTTCACTGATAGGCACTATAGTGGGGGCTGCACTAATTAAAGGGCGCTGTTTCCATACTTTAGTGCTAGTGTGCCTAATTAAAGGACGCTCAGACCTAACCTCAATGGATGCATTCCTAGTTAAAGGGCACATTTTTCCATCTAATGTAAAGGTCCTTCCAGTGGGACGCCATTACCAGCCAACTTGGGCACGAGTTCTACCTGTTGGCTTCCATTCAAGACCATTCCTAATGGCATTCATTTCATTCACATGATCAATAAGACACAAATCATGACGTTGGGAAAACATACATTCATTACAATTCCAACAATTCAAATTAGAATTCACGAATGGTTTAGGCTTCTGCACAGGCGCAGAGCTTTTAGTCTTAACATGATTCTTTTTATTTAAAACTGAACTAACATTCCTATGGTGAGCTTCTACGTTCTTCTTGTTGGTACTACTAGTGGAGGGCTTGATCTTATCTTTCTTGAGTGGAGATCCTTTAGCCTTAGTAGACTCTTTTACTCCTGTAGAAGGCAAAGTGGGAACATTAGCAACAGATTTTAAAGGTGCCTTACTTGATGGTGCGAGTGACGGTTTTGCTCCTAGAGTCTTATTGAATGGAGTTACAGCAATGGGCCTATTAGTAAGTAGTGCAGAGCCTGGTTTACCTATGTATTGCAAATATGCTAAGCAATATTGAACTCGCTTAATATATTCATGAGCCGAATAATAGTAGCTACTTGAGGGATCTAAGGCATAAAGATCGTCTAAAATATCCCTAACAAGATCTACATGCTTAATGGCATTCCTCATATAATCATCGTAGGTAACCGGGTTTCTCTTATGAAGCGGGTTCTTATAAAGCACTACTGACTTGGTTGTTGGGGCACTAGTGGACGGTGCAGAGTCGGTAGCTAAATTATCAACAACTTCTTGTCGGGTGAGAAGAAGTGTCTCCTTTAACTCGGCCAAAACCATGTTTTTGTCAATGAGCAGGATGTTTAAGTCAGAGATTTCCTCACACTTTTGGTTCAGTTGTTCAACATAAGATTGTTGTTGTGCCGCATTAAAAGCGAAGCGTTCTTCTAGTGAACCATAAAGAGCGGATAGTCCCTGTCTTGTCCGATCCATCTCCCCTAGAACAGACGAAAGTCTAATTTCTAAGACCTGGTTTTTAGACTCTGCAGCCTCTAGTTCCAATTTTAGTGTTTCATTTGATGACACATCTCTCTTCAATCTCATAATCTCTTCCTCTAATGCCTTAACAATTGCAATCATCTTGTCACTCGTCTCAACACCGTTTTCACAACTATTTGTTATCAAAAGATCCTCATTTTGAGTTTGTTGTTTTAATTCTAAAGATATACAATGTTGTTCTAGTTGATTAAAGCGTTTTGAAAGTAAATTGTAAGAATCTTGTAGCTTTAAAAACTCAGCGTTAGATTCGTGACAAGAATGATTATCTACCTCATTTACAGTATCAGCAACATTTACAGAGAGATCACAAACATCATCACATATATTCACAGCATCACAGTTAATCATAGCGGATGTAAGCTCATTCGAATAATTAACATTTACAGTAGTAAGCACATCATACGAAATTACTTGGGACAAGAATCGGTCATATTCAGATAAAATCTTTTCCTTTTCAATTAGTTGTAGTTCGTAAGCGGTGTCCATTTCATAAAACACTTTTTGAACTTCTCCAATTTCAAACTCAAGATTTTCTTTAAGAGATGCAAAACTTCCTTTTAGACTTTCGACAAATGGGTTGATCTCATTCTTAAACACCTCGTTCATGTGTTTGAAAGCCCATTCTCCGGCGTTTAGGCCATTTGAAGTCGTACATTCCAAAATGACCTTGTCAAAATTAGTAAAGTATTGATTAATCTCTTGTAAGTTTAACCATACAGTGCTAACAGGTGGAAGATCCTTTGGAATTTCCTTAGGACCTTCCATGTTGACAAGTGTAGGAAATGTACTAGGGTTTTCTTCATTTAACATGTAGGTTGGTGCCGTAATGAGATCTTTGTCCATATGGAAGCGAATTCTAAAATCCGTTTTAGCAAGCTCCTGATTCATTTTAAAATAATCACACTCGGGATATTTTGCAGAATTGTATGACCGATCCTCATCAACTAGATCCTTACTTGTTCGATCATCAAAAATAACAATCGGGTCTAAGACCAATCCTAATTGGGTTGCATTATAAAGTCTTGGACTATGTCTTAAAGCTTGTTTTGCATACCTTGGGTTAGGGGGAAGGCCTTTTTGACGTGATAAGTTAAATTCTCTAAACGAAGCATCAAATAAGTGCACTAGTTGAGAAGAAGCGTATTGTCTTAAAAGCAAGTAATCTAGACTTCTAATCTTATTAGTAGCATTAATCTCCATTTCATTCTTCTTAGACTCGAGTAACTCAAAATCCGTTTGAAGTTTTTGAAAATTAGTGACCACTAACTCCTTTTCTTTAAGTTCATTAGAAAGATTTGCTCTTAAGTTTTCAATTTCTTGCAAATGACCCATTTGTTTGTTTCGAAAGTGATCATATTCGGGATTTGTTAGAACACTAGACGAAGGCACTAATTCCAAGGTTTGAACTTTCTCATTGCTTAAGGCAAGCTCATCAGACAAATTCTTATTCTTAGCTAGGGTTTCTAAGAGTGCAGCATTCATTTGGCTAAGTAATGTAGCAGGAACCATGACCAACTCTTGTTGAGCAGGAGTAGGCGTATGCGAAATGGCTCCCGGTTGTGATTCACTCAAAGTCTGGGGACTCACATTGATATTACTATCATTGATTGTCTCCTCATTTGAAAGACTCACCACCGAAGACTCATTCGAATCAGCACTCTCTTGCACAACTTGATGTGGTTGAATACTAGCATCAGTGGTATTATCAGTGGTATTAATAAGTACCTCAGATCTCTTTTCTGACCCTAAGCTGGAGATAGTTGCCATAAGAGCTGCCTTTGCAGATTGAAAGTCATCACAGTCTGAGTCATACGCATCAAGATCATCTGCTTGGTATGCTGCATTCTGTGTGGTGACAACGTCTTGTTCAGCAATCCCTGGATCAGCAAGAAATGCAAGCTCCTCTTCATCAAGTTCCCTTCCTTGTGCCTGAGCATTAACCAGATAAATCTTCTCTACAAACCATTGACCATCCCTTCTCCTCTTGAGTTTCTTGCAATCCCTGGACATGTGACCTTCTTCCTTGCAATTGTAGCATGTAATCATTCTCAACTTGCCTGTGGAATTAGCCCGTGGAGGAGTGTTGACCATTGGAGCAGGATTGACCGTGCGAGCATTGGTAGTTGATGTAGTAGGTCTCCCCTGACATGGTTGAATAGGTTGAACCATTACCCTGCCATTCTCAATAGTAGCTTGTTGACGAGAATTGGATGAATTCCTCAGCTGATTGTTAGTAGGAGCTGATCCTCTAAATCCTCGTTTGCTTAATGTCCTTGTGAGATAAGCAGACATAGTGGTTAACACTTCAACTGGGTCAACTCCTTGTTTGAATACAGGAATGGGGACTTCCTCATCATCACAATACATTGCTTGGTCTTGTTGAGATGCATAATCACCAGAAGGAATACTCATGTGATCAGAATAGCTTGATGGATATGTTGCATTCTCTTGATAAGAAGAATATGAAGGCTGAGCATAAGGTGCAATGATTGCTGGGTGAGGTTGTGAGCCATATTGTGATGAAGGTGCATTAAACTGATATTGTTGCTGATGTGAGGTGGGTGGTTGCGGTAGAATCGAGTATTGGGGGAAGGTTGGTGTCATGTAAGGTGATGGATGATAGGCTTGATGTCCCAAGATATAAGGAGTGTTGTTGTGAGACAAGCTTGGTTGATTTGCCATCAAAGCTAATGAATCAGGGTACATACCTCGAGGCGAACGGTGCATGATCACATGTTTCTCATGCTGCTGAAGAAAAGCATATAGTTGATCCAAATTTCACTTATGCAAATCCCTGGTTAACTTAACATCGGTAATATACTCACCCCATTCAGCTTGAGGTAAAGTATTCAAGAATTTGGTGTTAACCTGGAATGGAGCAATCACGAGATTATATCCATTCAGATCATTCATGAGAGTGGTGAATCTGAAGTAATAATCGTGAAGCGTTTCCCCTGGGTTGTACGTGAATCTATCAAACAGATCATACAACTGACATTCCCTTTCCTGTTTGGTAAGAGACGTACCTTGTAGCAACACCTTGAGACGTTCCCATAAATCCTTTGCCACCGTATACTGACTTACCATTCGATAGATGTCATGTGGAAGATCTTGGAGAATGGTTTGAAGAGCCTTTTCGTCTGCATCGGCAACAAGTTGTTGAGCTAGTGTAAGTTCTTCAAACTCCCTTGGTCGAGTCACATTGTTAACCACGATGGTACCATAGTCAAGTGGACCATTTAAAATTGACTTAACCATAAGCCTCCCATAAACTGGTTTTCCCTTAAGGTAAGACATCATCCGGCCTTGCCATGCTTCAAAAACTTCTTTGATGAGCATTGGAGGGCGATTATCCGTTCCCGTAATGACGGAAATATCCGTAAGGGATGTCATCTGAGGCATTACTGAATTCGGATTCATTTTGTTAACTTCAAAGAGACAAAGATTATCGGTTGATTGAGCAGTGAAGTAAAGCTTGTGAATTGTGTTGAGTTTTTGTTGTAAGAAACCAAGATTAAATCCTCTAAAAAATCGTCGAAAAAACAAGTAAAATAACCCTTGATTCGGAACTTTTTGTTGATTCGGAAGTTTGATTCGGAAGATTTTGGCTTGGAATACCTTGATTCGGAACTTTTTGGTTCGGAAGATTTGATCCGGAACTTTCCCTTGATCCGGAACTTTTCCCTTGATCCGGAACTTTCCTTGATCCGGAACTTTCCCTTGATCCGGAACTTTTTCCTTGATCCGGAACTTTCCTTGATCCAGAACTTTCCCTTGATCCGGAACTTTTTCCTTGATCCGGAACTTTCCTTGATCCGGAACTTTTGGTTCGGAACTTCTTGATCCGGAACTTTTGTTGATCCGGAACTTTTCGTTCGGAACTTTTGGTTCGGAACTTTTGTTGATCCGGAACTTTTCGTTCGGAACTTTTGGTTCGGAACTTTTATTGATCCGGAACTTTGGTTGATCCGGAACTTTTTGATCCGGAACTTTTTGGTTCGGAACTTTGCTGGGTAATCAGAAACTTTGTTTTCGATGAACAGTCGATCAATAAAAGATGAAATAAACCCAGATTTTTTACCAAATAACCCAAAAAGTTTTGTGATTTTTACAATAATAAGTAAAAACAAATACTTATCTACTAATCCCAATCACAAAAACACCAAAAACACCAAGAATCAAGATGGATCTTCTTAAAGAACACTAATACAATCAAAAACTAAAAAACCACACAAATCATTACCTTAAATCACCCCATAGCTCTTGATACCAAATGTAGAATCTTGATAACCTATGAATCTATGAAGTGGGTTGATGTTTTCTAGAGAGAGAAACTAGAGAGAGAAAGTGAGAGAAAACTATGTGATATTTTATTAAGTGGAAACACAAAGTGAGCAACAACCAACCCCTTTCCAAGGAGGAAAGGGGTATTTATACTTCCAAGCCACTAATGGACTTGGGCCGGCCCATGACAAGCCCATGGGCCGGTTCTTACTTAACTAAATAAGTATTTGTTAACTACGAGCTATTACAACATATATAATAGTGTGGAGTGACCGATACTTCTAATATACGTAAAAACGTATTTCTAACAAAATCATAGCGAATGATCGCCAATTTTGAATATCATGGGGGGGGGGGGGGCATGACTAGGAATTTCTGATCCTTATACCTGGTGTTGCAAAATATAATTCATCAAATGACAATCATTATCCACAGAAGGGATATCCAACCACGGGCCAAAAACAGTACTTCTAAACAAATTGTTCCGGACTGTATTTGTTTGCAATAACCTTTTGATTTCTTGAAGCAATTTAACGGTTGACCTGACAACAACTCTGACATCGTAAAAAACATTTAACTCGCTCATCGAAGAACAGAGAGGGTTGCTTTTTATTTATTCGGGGTCTTTAAGTGTGTGTGTTTTGATTAATTATAAGTGAATTGATATTGAGATATGATGGGTTTGTTAGATTAAGAACAGAGATCACATGGTTTATTTGATAGAAGAACAGAGAGTACCTGAATGTGTGTTTTTTTTATGAATTTGGGTTAGTTTTAAAAGACGAGAGTGACGGGAATAGAAATAATAAAATAATAGGTTGCCCAAAGATTCTATTTGCCCAGAGTAGAATTGCCCCAAAAATATTATAAAATAGTCAACCACTTTTGCTAAAATGACTAAAAAACCTTGTTGCCCAATATACTAATTGCCCATATATGTGCAGTTGCCCAAAAAACATCTCTTACACAATACGTACTTTATACGGAGACACATGGCGGATTCTTCCAGTATTGCCCATATTTTTTGTTGCCCTGGACAATATCAAGAAAAACATGTTTTTTAAACTCAATCGAGAATTGCTCAAAATTGAAGGACTCTTTTGATAATTATCCCTATAAAAAATAACAAAGGATTACATTAATAACTAAATCTATAAAAGATATAACTTCAACTAAGGAGGTGGGCTCCAAGAAAACTGGTATGTTGAGGATCAAGCTTAATCAATTAATTTTCGTTATCTATTTCAATAATCAAAGGAACACTAGGGATCAAGAAATTAGTCCCAGTAATCCACACCATTTTTCTGGTGCTTTTGGCAAGCTTATTTAACACAAAACTTGCATCCCGAGCTGCTAGTTTTCCTTTCTATACGACTGGTGACTCTGAGATTTGAGACATGGCTCCTTCGTTGTTGCCTTTCTTTGCTGCCATTGTTGGTTTCAGGGTTTGGCGTGATGATTTTCATATTAGGGTTTATTTATGAGTTTTGTTTTGGGATAAAATGATGAATGCCAAAACAACAACAACATATATGGTCGATTATTGATGCAGATTATCTTATATATGTTAAATTTATGGGTTTTGTAACTCTAGAATATTTTGAATTTCTTAGGTTGTAATTGTAGGATGGTTTGTATACCTAAAACTCCAAAAATTGTTGATGTTCTCCTAAAACACTTGAGATGTTCGTAGGACTTTTTAAATCATAATATTCAATGCAACATGTCATTACTTCTTCACACTAAGAGCACAAGGTATGGTATGATGTTGTGGGGTGGTGTTATGGAAAAAGTTGGTGCCACGTCAACATCCTACTCCGTAACACCCGAATCTCTATAACACGAGAAAAGTGGTCCCATTTTTAATATAATTAATAATAAAAAATAAAAATAATAAAAACCCGTAACGCGAGCCACTGTACAGTTCTCACGTCGTAGACTCGCGTTATGCCCATCATTCTGGGCTAGCAACTACAACGTCACATGCTATAATGCGAGCGAGGGGACGGTGTTTCGAGTTTTCGTTGTGGCTTAAGGTCGTGGCTTAAGCCATAAAATGTCATACCATCTGCTCTAAGGGCCCCTTTAGTTTGTAGATGGTTTAGGATTCTAAGTAGGATTTGATTTGGATTGGAATTCAATATAGGTTTTGTAAAAAGGATGGAAGAGAAAAAAATAAATAATTATTTCAAGAATATATTTATTTTATAAACATACTCAAATAAAAAATATTATTAAGTATAAATTATTATGATACAAACAAATGAATTAGCTAATGTTGTGGCTGAGCAATTTTTAAAAATTATATATAGTACTTGATGTGACATCCCACTCAATTCTCACACAAAGTCCACCTATTAATGGTATTGAAATTTTGGCTTCACGTTCCCTTTTCATCCTACATAGATGCTACCAAACAAATGAATTTAAATGTCAATGAGTCTAAACCTCCTAAAAGTAGCATACCAAAGATACCCTAAAAAGAAAAAATTCAATCTTATAGTATACTCCCTCCTTCCCAAAATTACTGTCCCCTAAAAAAATTCACACAGTTTAAGAAAAGTAACATATTTTCAGCTTTCTCTTTCTTATTTTTTACAGAAAAACAGTTTTACCCTTAATCAATTAATTTAAAACCTTATTAAAGTTTGTAATTATTATTTCAATTAATGGTAATCTAGTAATCTCGATCTAAAATTTCTACCTATTTTTAGAAGTTTTATAAGTGAACAACTAATTTAGGAAAACCCGAAAAAAAAAGATAGACTATAATTTTAGGACGGATGGAGCATATGATATGATGTATTCACTTACTTTTGAAACTCGTATTCTAATGCTTTTTGTTGTGTTTGTTTTACAAATTATATTATATTCTTTTTGTTATAATCTTTTTATATTATTAAATTTCACAAATACGTGTTCAAGATGATGCAAGTGCATGATGTTGTTTATTCACAATATAAGTTGTGAATAGATTTATTCGATGATTTTATTTTTATATCCTAATAAGTTTTTTGGTTATTTGATATTGAAACATAAATGATTCATATTAGATATTTAGTTAATACAAATAAATCGTAAAACGTTTATTCTATTTTACAATTTTTTTTATGTTTTGTCGCTAACAATCACAAATTGATTAAAAAATAAACTAATGATTGTGCAATTATTAAGTCAATAGTTTTTTAACAACATTTTTTCATTTCAAACTTACTTTTACATTTAGTTCATATTCTACTAAGACGGTATATACTTTACTATAAAATTATATTTACTTTTGTTTTAAATAAAATCAAAATGGAAAATATACGTTTTACATCATGGGTAACATCACTACATATCTAGCCGAGATTTGGAATATGTTGGCAAGATTTGATGGGTTTGAATGGTCAAAACCTGACCTCACCTAACCCAACCTAAACATCACTGTCAGATCCCTTGGCTATAAAGTCAGATCCCTTAGGCAATGGGATCTACGAGATCCGAATGAATAGTGACCAGTTTTGGCCATAAATAGGGGTTCATTTCTTCTTGTTTTCTCACACATCTCATTCACATATCTCTCTTACTTACTTTAGATCTCATCTATTCTCTGTTGTCTTAATATTTTCTTATAGTTAATCAAAGAAAGATAAGTCTCTCATTAAAGTCAAGATTAAAAGAACTAAACTAGATGCAAGAATGATGGAAAATATACAAGAGATCTACACGATAGTTGACTTTAATGAGAGACTTATCTTTTCTTGATTAACTACAAGAAAATATTAAGACAAGATAAGAAAGAATAGATGAGATCTAGAGTAAGTAAGAGAGATATGTGAATGAGAGGTGTGAGAAAAAAATGAATACTTTACTCTTGATGTTAATTGTGAAAAACGATAAAACTATTCACCTCTAGTTTTCCACAATTGACATCAAGAGTAAAGTATTATTTTTTTCAAAAATATATTGTACTTTAAAATTTTATCGATTTTATGGATTCCGAAAAGTAAAAAGAGTGGCAATCTATGAAAAGACGTACACTCTATGAAGCTAACAATTTAATCTATTAGAAAATAGATTTGAATCTTACCTGAAGTCTCAAGATATTGATCTTTGACATATTATTACTTATGGTGATTACAAAGCAACAAATGTCAATATTATAACCGATGAAAAATAAAATATCTCTTATGATAAACTTAGTAAAGATCACAATAAATGTTTTTAAAAAATAATGAGTCTAAAATGGTTATATACAATTGTTTGCCTAAGAAATATTATGAAAGAGTTTTTATGCAAAAAATGTTAGGAACACCTTTGTAATAACACATCATTGTAATGAGAAAATCAAAGATAATAAGAGAGAGATCTATTTTTTCAAAAATACGAACACTTTGAGATCTCGGATGATGAGATTATTGCACTACAAAATAAATGACATTTACTTACTCAAAGTTTTGCTTAGTAATAAAATTTATAATCATTTAAGTTACTATAACTTTTCCTTACTAAAACACAATGCATATAAAAGTAAGCAAAAACATTTGCTTACTCTTTTTCCTACTAAAAAAGAGTCATTAAAAGTTTTACGATTTTGCTTACTCAATGTTGAGTAAGTAATGACCTTTAGTGCTCCCCTCTATTACTTACTCTTTTTCTTAAGAGTAGGAGTTGATAAAAATTAACTTTTGATGACTCTTTTTTAGTAGAAATTAATAGAAAATACTTTTGCTTACTCAATATTGAGTAAGTATAGACTTTTAGTGCTCCCCTCTATTACTTACTTTTTCACATTTAATTGAGTAAGCAAATGTCATAAATTTTGTAGTGTTGATTGTGTATTGTCTAGAATTACTGATATATTACATCCCTAAAAGCACTTGATTAGTCTTTTCAAGTCGTTATCATATTAGAAAATTATTGAGGGCTTTTCCCACCAAGTGGCGACTGAAGGTAACGACTATTGAATAATGAAAGGACTTTCCGACACTTTCTGTCGCTGAGCTCATTGGAAACCGCAAGGTATATGAATTCGTGCTCGAAAAGGACTCGGAAGCATCAAAAGTCAAAAAACAGAATTACAGATTAGTGACCCTAAAATCCAAGAATATATCAAGTGACGAAGAATACTCTTCCGATGATGAAGAATCTGCCATGGCCCTGTGGGACTTCAAGAAGTTCTTTTGAAGAAGAGGAAGGTTCGTCTGGAAACCGTACGAGGAGAAGAAAGCCTTTCAAAAGGAAAATGATGACAATAAATCAAGGAATCACCGAAATTGATTCAAGTACGGTGATCCAAATCACTTCATTAGTGTTCATCCCAAGAACAAGCACAAGGAATTCGTAGGAGGATGTTGGAGGATACTGAAAAGGAAGACACACGTTCGAAAGGAAAAATTTGTCTCATGGCACGCGAGACCAAACGAAGTAAAATCCAATTCCCTTTACCTATAGTTGTAGCTCTATCGATGATGTTTCTCTAAAATCAAAATATAAAAAACTTTGCCAAATAAATGTCATATCATAAACAAAAACAAAAATCTTAAAGATAAGAACAACCTTTTAAAAATGAAGTAACACACTTTAATATTTATCTAATAAGGTTAGAGTCTAATAAGTCTATTGAGTTAGGATGTGGGACATGTGATAGTTTCGCTTAAAAATTAGCTCGCTTACTTACAAACTTTCGAAATTTGAAAATAGTAGCCTTTGTCTTAAAATGATCGAGTCAAAAGAACCATAATTACAAAGAAGGCTAGTGTATACTAATAATGAGGCATCTACTAGTGTAAATAAATATGTAAATTTCGTGAAAGAAGCCATGGTTCAACATGCTTCTATTAACGTGGATCCCGTGGATCCTCGCCTATTGTGTTGATCCGCACGGATCATGGTCAAGAATTTGATAATGAAGTGAAATTTGGATCTTTTGTGATGATAATGGCATTACTCACAATTTCTCTGCTCCTCGCACTCCACAATGGTTGTAGAAAATAAAAACTACGCTTTGCAAGAAATGAGTCGAACAATGTTAAATGAACAATCTATCCTTCAAAACTTTTGTTGTAGTGTCGTCGATACTTAAACATATATTTTCCGTAGAAATTTAGTTAGATACGTCATAGGCTAAACTCCGTATGAGCTTTTCAAGGGCAAGAAACCTCTCAATTCACCATTTTTGTAACAAAATTCAATAAAATTTAATAAATCTTCTCCACAACTTCAACAAATCTTCAATTCACCAAAAATGGCGACGATTACATGGACATGGGAGGAGGACATAACGTCGTGCAACACTTAGGTCTTGTTTCCGAAAACAACCTCTACGGCAACGCGAGGAATTCCAAGGGTTTATGGACTAAGAGGGAAAAACAAGGGAAAGCGGTAAACGAACGTACAATAGCATAAACGGGATAGGGAAGTTCATACACACTAGTGTGTTTCATTTTGTTCGAGTGTACAATAACGTGATGCGTATGGCGGTGGAGCCAACGAAACGGATTACATGAATAACGCACTTCGTGACTATGAAACTAAAGTCGAGGTAAACATCTTCAATATTGGAAGATTTTGAAAGCTGGTCTGAAATTTATGTCCCAAATTCAATTTACGTTCTTTAATTGAAGTTTTTCGAATGTTTAAGTCTTTTGTTTTATAAATAAAAGTTTTTAGTTTACGTTTTTATTAATTTCGTCCGTTTACGTTTAAGTTCTTAGTTTAAGAGTAATTGATTAAATAAAATGGGGGTAGGTGGAGGTGAGTTTTTTGGTTTTTATAAAAAAAAATTTTGAACAACAATTTATTAATATAAAGATACTAGCAAGGAACTAGAATTACAAAGAAATACAATCAGGGTGACTTAACCACTCAGACCAACCAAAATTTTTGTTACTCCTATATCGACACCAAATAAAAGATTTACTTTGAAACTCATCGCGGTTTTTATAATAATTGAAAGATAAATTTTAGTGAATTGCAAAAAAAAAAGTTAATAAGACTATGCTTATTCACAACTCCGGACAATTCAATTTTTTATTAAAATACAATTCAATTTTTTATTTTCTCTAACTTTTACTTACACTTTTCATTAAAATACAATCAAACTACGGAGTATATTTTTTTTACCATTTACTAAAAACCAATCTAAGAATAATATAATTTATTTATAAACTTATATATAGAGTAAGGATCTAATGAGAAATAAATTAAAATAAGAAGTGATAAGAAGTGCCTAAAACATAGATTTGAGATGCAATAACTTGCATAATGTGACAATTCTCAAATTTCACATCTATGCTATAAGCTATAATTGTCTCAATATGAAAATTTGGTTAGAAATTTTTGCTTTCTGTACCTTACTTGGTAAGATGAACTGCTTTTCACAACTTGGACTGCCGTCACAACATATTCCTATATGTTGTCAATACAATGTATATATCAATTCTACAATCTAAAAGTGATCTAATAATATCATTATCAATAAGAACATCTCAAATGTAACCATGATGCCCAAAATTCCCTTATAAACCTTAGAATCCTTATAAATGAGTTATAAACTCAAGAATGGTGAACTTTGAATGGAAAACACATATGAATAAGTCATTATGGAATATAAACAAGTTGCAAACTATACTTTGAAGACCTAATAATACCTAAGAATGGCAAGAACAAACCATACAAAGCTAAGTACAAGTAATTGTACATAATAGTCTAGATCACCACCTAGAAACTCTTGATAAATTATATTTCAAGCAATGTAACTACATAAAATCCATGTACTATTATCAAGAACAATATACTAATTACAATCTATCAAATAAAGTAAAGTTAATTGATCACGAAATGCTAATATTCACTAATCCAAGGCTACTTACAAGTTAAGACCTAGTAACCAAGATTAGCATATAAAATCCATTTCACATTAAATTAGAGTCTAATCTTTTGCCATAAATTATAAAACTCACTATGCATCATATTGAGAATATACATTTATTTCAAGTCAAGTTACAAGTTGGTAAAGCATAAAGTACAAGTTATCAAAGCATAGCATCTTAAGTTCCCATAATTGTCCCTAGACTATGATCAACCTATACAAACCCTTAAACTAAAAATATAGAATCCCTAGAAGTCATAAACATACTATATAATCCCTAGAATAAGTGTTTATAAAGGTACAAACAATAATTACCCAAGACAAAAAGTCATTAGGATTAATGACCTAAAAACCCTAATATTAAGAAATCTACATAGGATCATCACCTAGTTCTTTTTGAACAAGTCTATAAATATTTATAGGAATTCATTAAGGTTATAAGATTATATTAAGACAATGTACAAGTACCCTAATGCACAAGGTACAATATTTCAATGCATGGCTTGTAAATTAGGTCAAAATAGGTATTTTCACTCTCTAGACATGTTTACCTAAACTAAACCCTTAAACCAAGTGTGAGAACTCATTGGAAACTTAAAACACAATGTATATGACCTAAATTAAGTTTACATCAGTAACCAATTGAAGGATAAAACCTTTACTAAGATTAAACCCTAGATCATTAGAAAACCCTAATCTACATAAGTATACTTCCCATTTTCACATCAAACCTTTGTTAAACTTCAAACCAAGGACCTTAAATAGAATTTCTAAACAATAATTAAGCCTTAATCATTCACTAATCACTTTCCTAAGTCCCTAATCACCAAAAACACAAACCATAAGTTACAAGTCCTAATTTAGGACCCCGTTTTGGTTTTTCCCTCCAAAAATGATTCAAAACCCTTTCCCTCCTAAATTTAAACTTAGGATCAGATCAATAGGATATTTTGGAATATTTCTAAGTAGGTGATGCACCTACATGGTTGCTACACATCATTGTTCCAATCTTATTATTGTTGTGACCTCATATTAACCACAAATGGAAGATAAGATTGAATAGAGCTTGTATAGTCATCCCTAGACTTGAGTAGATCTTCCCTAGCATACATTGTTCACTCCCCTAGCTTAATTACACGTTTCAATGCCTTGATTGGAGC
Source organism: Glebionis coronaria (assembly GCA_025667525.1). Lineage (NCBI taxonomy): Eukaryota > Viridiplantae > Streptophyta > Magnoliopsida > Asterales > Asteraceae > Glebionis > Glebionis coronaria. Next base: position 556,296,376 of record CM046879.1, read on the forward strand.
CTAAGGATTCGAATTGCTATAAATAGGAAGGAATGTGCATAGTTAGAACTTGCACCCTATTTCTTAAGTATCTCCATTACCTATTCTATTTCCACTTATGTATACATCCTAGGACATGTCCCAAGACCAATAACCAGGCCTAGAAGCTAGTCATTGAAGCCCTTGAGGCTTTGATAGCAAGATGTGCTCATAAGAAGCCATAAGGAGTCATTTTGGAGCATCCTAGGTAATCATTTTGTTAGATAGGCTTAGATATTGTTATAATACTTTCTTAGAGTTGTTATAATGCTAAAATTATGTTACAAAGATAATCTAAAAGAAACTAAGACATTTCATCATTTTAAATGGAAGTTATAAGTTAAAGATGTCTTAAAATCCTAGTTTTGTAATCTACATGAAATAATAAGCAAAAACCCATTTCAAAAACTATAATTATGAACAAATGTTTTTATTATGATTATAAACATTTTTAGAAACTTTGTTTTAAAATCCTAAATCATTTGGTCCATTTTTGAGGTTGTTATGTGATTTTTACAAGTATATGGACTAAAACTATCATTTTTGAAACTATTTAACATTTTGGGCCAAAAGTGTCATTTTATGAAAGTATAAGCTATAAGAATAAAGGTTGGAAAGTTTAAGGTCCTAAGGTTAAATATTGAAGGTTTAAAATGTAAATACTAAAACTATATACTTTATGGGTTAAAAGTGCAATTATACCAAAGTATAACCAAAAGGAATAATTTTGAAACTAAAGAAGATTAATCATGAATAATAGGAAGTAATTAAGGTATCATGTTAGTAGGGAGCTTTGTACAAATATATGTTCCACCTCGATATTACGTTCTGCCTTAGTGGTTGGGTTTACGATTTAAAGTGCCCTCGCTCCTCAAACGTTTATAGAATGAATTCTGAGTATGATGGCCCGAAGACTGGTGCTAGAATTACCACCAAATAATAATGAAAGAATATACAACCAAACACTTAACAATATTGAACCAAAAATAAAAGACTTGATACTATACACAATGTATTAATCCAGGTTTATGTGAGATCAAGCTGTTTATGAGACCAAGTTGGGGTTTGTATGATCAAGCTATTTATCTGTGAATGAAATATATCTGATCATAGCTCGGATTCTATGGACATAAAGTGAGTTCATAGCCTCACTTCTAAATGCTTTCTAAATGATTTCAAAACCCGTTAGCGGAATATATGCTAAAATGGAATACAAGTGTTTTTGGTATGCTTTCCAGATATGATTCATTGACACTATGCTTACTGCTGCCTATGAAAGTCCCTTTTTAATTGTGAAACACTAATCATTTCTTGGAATGAGCGCTAATATCATAAATAATACTATTGGAGACTGACATCTCCTGTCTGGGCAAGTCGCACTTGCTAGCACCTCAGTGGTTAAACATACATACTTTATTTTGCAAACAAGGATAGTTTGGCAGACTTCCTCATAATGGAAAACTGTTGGTTCCTATGTCTAGTCGCGGTATCATGAGCTTAGTGCAATTAAATCATCATTTTATTCAAACTTACGAGCAAATAACAACATAGCTCAGGAAAAAGGATCTTGTATTCAAACTGATTTTTAAAACCTATGAATTCACTCAACCTTTGTGTTGACTTTAAGCATATATCTCAGATAAATGGTGACTGATAGCATTGAGCAGCACAAGGATGGCATGAAGAGGCACAAGAATGAAATTATTCTAGATTTTGGGAAGCTTACATTGTAAAACTCTGAGTTTTCAATGAAATATAAAGAAAGTTGATTTCATCACTCTCTTGAGTTATTTTCTATTATTATGACTTGTGTTCTATGAAGTAATACCCCATATCAATATTCCGCTTCGTAAAGGTAAAATGGAGGTGTTACAGATTGGTACTCAGAGCCATGGTTATAGAGAACAAGTAAAATCTTGACTATAACTACTTTTAAAAAATTTATGGTTATAGAGAACAAGTAAAATCTTGACTATAACTACTTCTAAAATAATTTAAAGAAAATCCTTGTGTGTCAATGCCAGTGCTGCTACAAGAATGACTGTACTGATACTCCCCAGGATTATGTGTAAGTTTATTTGATATTATGCATAAGAGATCTCATGTTTAGATACCATGTTTATGTGTAAGTACTTGTGAGTAAGTAATAAGTTAGGATTTATCAACGTCTCTAGAAATAGGTATCTCTATCTTCCTCCTATTATCATCTTATCGGATTCTCAAGAAGAGCGTTCTACAAGTGTTCCTGATAACTTCCCAAAGTATATTTCCACTCTCCCAATGAATAACCCTTATGATACTTCAGAAAATACACCCAAAGACCAGAAAATCCCAAAATCCGTTTTACCTATTGTTAACGACCCCTATATGCAAGTTATACAAGCATATAATAAAGAAATAAATTTTACACCTCGACACTAAGATTTTCCATCACCTTACCCTATTAAATACCATCAGCTATATCTGAAACCTTACCTAAAATACCTATGAACAACAACTTATAGATGTCCTACCCTATATGAAAGAATTTCCTCCCGAGCGTATTGAAGATCTTGAAGATAAAGTTGAAGGGCTTAGGAAAGGCCGAAGAGTTATACAACGAGATTTTGAGAAGTTAGAAGGAGATTTAGAAGAAGCTAAGTTGCAGAGAAGATAGATGATACACGATGAATAGATTGTTCAAGCTCGACTGAAGATTTCTACTCTTGAGTTAGTCATTGAGGACATTCAAATTAGACATCGAGCCCACATATGAAGTATTTTTGATGCCATCAAAGAACTTAAGAGGGAGAGATGAAAACATTAGACTATTAAGATGTAAATACTTTCAACTTTATGTCTTTACTTTTATATTAACAGAGAAGCGTGTCCTGTAAGTATAAACAAGACAAGTTGTTAATAAATAAAAGTTGTGTTTCTCATCTTGTCGTTTCATATTTTTTTGAGGAGTAAGAAACCCCTATTTCTTATATTTCTCATAAATGATTATGAATTAAATTGTGTTAATTCAAGAAGAAAGCATATACTTGACAAAGTATATATTTTTGGAATTTATGTTATCTTCAATGATAATACAAATTATCAGTTGAATATTAATAAGTGTGAAAACACTTATCCTTTTACCACTTATTTCCAATAGTAAAAAGACCAAAACGTGTAATTTATGTCGTAAAAGTCGGAATTATGCGTGGTTTGTGTTTTTATTGTGTTTTAGGACCAAAAGATGAAAAAGGAAGAAAACACGGGCTTTCACGGGCTTTTATCGAAGAAAACGAGAAAAGACGAAGTCAAGAGATCAAGAGTGCTTAAAGAACGGATGTACAAGACCTATTCTAAAGATTTATCGAAGAAAAAGTCTAAAGACGGAAGTTTAATGAAGTCGAAGAACTCAAGTCTAAATTAAAGAAGAAAATTATAAGACAAGTTCAAATCCCGAGACAACGTCGAGAAAAGACAAAGATTTAAATCAAGTCGAGAAGAAAAGAAAGAAGGAAGCACACCACACATGCACTTCCCATTTTTCCTATAAATACCCTCCTAATCACATTAGGAGGGGGGGGGGTTAGCTAGTTTCATTTTTAATTTTTTCCTTTCTAGTTTTTAGAGAGAGAAAGTTCTAAACTTTCTCTCACTAAATTTTTCATCTTTTCTTCCTTTTAATCTTTCAGGTTTAAGCTTTGTGTATTTGGATTTCATTAATCAAGTTCAAGTTAAGTTTTAAGTTCTTTAATCTCCTTCTACATTTCTTAGTTTACCTTAACCTTTGATCCGATTATTTTGTTTCATATGGTTTGAGTTATTTGATGAGTTCGTGATTAAAGGTTAATCTTTCTGGTTCCTACATAAGCTCATACACGTATAAGCTATAAGCCCTTGATGCTTATTGGCATATTTGATTGTTTTGGCTTATTTACTTTTAAGTTTTCCTAAACGATTTATCGTTTTATATTCGGTTTATGAAGGTTACGTGTTTGGATTCCTAAAAGTTTCAAATTTGTGCTTATTTATCTTTGTCTGAAAGTCTGAAAGTGCTTATTGTGTTTACTGCTTATTCGTTAAGCTTGGTTACTCTTGGGATTTCATTACGATCTTAGGAGGGTTTTGCTGTTACGATCATCTGGCTTCGATCGCATTGACTGCGATCTACACATTTTTCCCTGGTACGATCCACACCCACGATCACTCATTGCGATCTGTGGGTGCGATCTAGTCACTCTTCTTTGTTTCGATCGCATTCATTGCGATCTGTTGTGTTGCGATTAGGCCACGATCAGGACCACGATCACTCATTGCGATCGTGGTTGCGATCTGGGAGTACGATCAAGCTGTCCACCCCTACCCATCGTACCGAGGAGTACGATATAATCTCTTTTGTAGTGATCGCATTGAGTGCGATTGGTGGGCACGATCCACCTTATTGTTTGAATACGATCACATTACGATCGGACTCAGATTTTGATTTGTTTTCTTAGTTTTCAAAATTTAATCTTTCCCGCCTTTTGTCTTAGTTTATTTTAAACAACTTTCCAAGTTTTTTAATCATTTAGATTTTAATTTCCAAAAGATTGCACACTTTTATTTGTAGTTTAATTTTCAAAGCTTCCACTTTACACAACGATAATTTTAATTATTTGCTCTTAGTTTAAAATTAGATAATCAATCCAAACCATTTAATTTTCCACCAAGAACAATTGAGTCGCACTTTCTACCAATAATCAATTCGAATTGAATCGAGACGAACAAATTTTTATACTTGGCAAAATCCTTGTATTAAATGGCGCCGCTACCGGCTCTTTTCGTTAAGATTAACGGTTTTTAGTGAGAGACGCGTTGGATTTTGGGATCCGTTCATCTTTGAACGTTATTTTCCTTGCTTTAAAATTTTCAAAAATCCTAAAAAATATAAAATTTTCAAAAATACAAAAAATTAAAAAACATAAAAAACCAAAAATATTTCTGCCTTGTTATTTCTTTTGCAGGTGTATGCGCACTCGATCAACGTCTTATCCCGAGCCCGAGACTCTCGATAACTTAGACATGGTCGGTGTACACAACAATAATAATAATCCACCTCAACCCAACATGAATAATAACAACAATGAACCTCTACCGGACAATCGTCCAATGATCGAACTTTTGCAAGCACATGTAGAGGGCAACAATGATGCTATCGTCATACCCGCGATTGAAGACAACAACTTTGAGCTAAAATCCGCCTTCATTCAAATGGTCTCTGCTCAACCATTCTTGGGGCGTTCAATTGATGATCCTCATGACCATATTAAGAGGTTTCTTCAACTCACTAATACGGTTAAGTATAATAGGGTTTCACAAGAGGTAATCCGCTTGCAACTTTTTCCTTTCTCCTTAGAGGGACAAGCCCGGCATTGGCTTGATAAGGAACCGCCCCAAAGTATTCTTACGTGGACGGATTTAGAGACCAAATTCATCAACTACTTTTTCCCACCCTCACGTACTACCGCTTTGCGGAATGAAATCATTACTTTTGAACAAAAGTACGATGAGACATTTAGTGAATCTTGGGACCGTTTTAAGGAACTTTTACGAAAGTGTCCACAACATGGTTTTACAAAAGTACATCAAATCAATACTTTTTACAATGGTTTAAGCATGAATGACCAAGATTCACTAAATAGTGCCTCGGGGGGTAATCTTTTGGTTAAGTCTGCTAATGCCGCTTGGGATATTATTGAGAACAAGTCTAGAGTGCAAACCAAGAGTGTTCGGACCAATGTGGCTAGTGCTAGCACAAAGGAGAGCGACAAGAGACTTGATAAGCTTACCTCGCTTGTTGAATCACTTGCTCTCCAAGCCGCCAATAATACCAGAGCTATCACTGCCCAAGCTAGTGCTTTGACTCAATCATGTGATATATGCGGGGGATCTCACTCATACACCGATTGTCCTTCGACTCACGATAATTCGGAAAATGTGTATGCCGCCAACGGTACCTATTCTCCAGGAGGCTATCAAGCACGTCCTTAAGGTGACCGCAACTTGCTCAGCTATCGCTCAAACAACTTTCTTTCACCACCCGGTTTCCCCCATAAAACTCAAACAACCTCAATCGCAATAATCAAAACCAACCTCGTGCTCCAATTCCATATCAAAACCAAAGAAACCCATATCCACCTCAAAGAAACAACCAAGTTTATCAACAACCTGCTTATCAACCACCTGCCTACAATGCTCCTCCCAACCAACCCACTGCATTACACCAAGAGGTTGAAACCTACATGAGGACTAATGATGCGATAGTGCAAAATCTTCAGCGGGAAATGGCCAACATGAAAGCAGATATGGTGAAACAAGGGAATGATCTTCGAGCCGATACGCGAAACACTTTGGCAAGTCAAACGAATGACTTGAGGAACATGATGGCTAGTTTCTTCCCAAGTAATCAAGCCTCTGGATCGGGTTCTCTTCCGAGTAACACCGTTGCTAATCCAAGAGGGGAGATGAAAGCAATCACCACTCGCAGTGGAAAAGGTTTAAAGGAACCCGAGCTTCCTACACCTACACTGGTGATTGTGACAAAGGAAAACGAGTCTCCTTCTCCGAAGCCTCCATCTTCTATTCCTCCAACTTCTATTCCACCACCTTCTACTTCTACCCCTCCACCACCCAAGGATGTGAGTGAGAATTCCATTCCAAAGCCTTCATCTCAACCCAATATACCTTATCCTTCAAGGTTGAGGAAAGAGAAATTAAAGAACAAGGATGATATTCACGTTTCTAACTTTCTCAAGATGTTTAAACAACTGAATTTCAATATCTCCTTTGCTGAGGCTCTCGCTCACATGCCCAAATAGGCTAAAATGTTTAAAGATCTTCTTAGTGATAAGGAGAAACTTCTCGATATTGCTCAGACCCAACTTAATGAGAATTGCTCTGCAGTGCTCTTAAGGAAATTACCAACCAAACTTGGTGATCCGGGTCGTTTCTTGATTCCTTGCAACTTCCCGGGAGTAGAGAATTGCATGGCCCTAGCCGATCTAGGTGCTAGTATTAACTTAATGCCATTAAGTGTTTGGAAGCAATTATCTCTCCCCGAGCTAGTCCCCACACGAATGACTTTGGAGTTAGCTAACCGTACGGTTGCTTATCCAATGGGGATAGCCGAAGATGTCTTCGTTGGTGTCGACAAATTCACCTTTCCGGCGGATTTTGTTGTCGTCGACTACGAAATAGATCCTCGTGTTCCATTAATCGTTGGACGTCCATTCTTGAGGACCGGTCGCACTCTCATTGATGTAGCCGCGGGCGAATTAATCATGAGAGTTGGTGACGATAAAATCGTCTTCAACATGGGTAAACTTTCTAAGCAGCCTTCGGAAAACGAGAGTGTTAATTTTATTGACGTTCTTGATGAGGCTTGTGAAGAACATTTCAAAGACGCTTGTAAAAGTGGTTCTTCTTCTCTACCCACTGTTGAGACCGTTGCCTCTATCACTCCATTTAGAGAAAGTGATTTCCTCTTGAAAGAATTTGAAGCAACTCTGGGAGATGTGGATTTGCAATATGACGATTCTCCCTCCAATTGGGATGAAGACATTCGTACCATTGAGAAACTTCTCAATGAGGACCATATTTCTCCACAGTCTCCTAAGGCTATCTCTACCGATGATCCGAAGTTGACTACGTCGTCCATCGAAAATCCTCTGGATTTAGAGCTTAACGATCTTCCGTCTCATCTCGAGTACGTTTTCCTTGAAGACAACAAGAAGTTACCGGTCATCATCTCAAAGGACCTGAAAGAAGAAGAAAAATCCCGACTTATCGCCGTGCTGAAGAATCATAAGAAAGCGATTGCTTGGAAAATCTCTGATATTCGTGGAATTGATCCTCACTTTTGCACACATAAAATTCTCATGGAGGACGACTTTAAACCCACTATTCAAAGCCAAAGAAGGGTGAATCCCAAGATCCATGACGTTATCAAAACAGAGGTTATCAAACTTCTTGATGCGGGCATAATTTACCCTATCTCGAATTCACCATGGGTTAGTCCAGTCCATTGTGTGCCTAAGAAAGGCGGAATCACCGTTGTTCCCAATGAAAACAACGAGTTGATTCCTACTCGTCTCGTTACAGGGTGGAGAGTTTGTATAGAATACCGCAAACTCAATGATGCTACGAGAAAGGATCATTTTCCCCTTCCTTTCATGGACCAAATGCTTGAACGTCTAGCGGGTAATGACTATTACTGCTTCTTAGACGCTTTCTCCGGGTATTTTCAAATTCCCATCGATCCCAAAGACCAAGAGAAAACCACATCCACTTGTTCTTACGGAACATTTGCTTATAAAAGAATGCCTTTCGGCTTATGCAATGCTCCTGGGACTTTCCAAAGGTGTATTATGGCTATCTTCCATGACATGGTTGAAGAAACTATGGAAGTCTTCATGGATGATTTCTCGGTTTATGGTGATTCTTTCTCTTCTTGCCTTGCCAATTTGGAACGCATGCTTAAGCGGTGTGAAGACACTCGCCTTGTTCTAAATTGGGAAAAATGCCATTTCATGGTAAAAGAAGGCATTGTGCTTAGACACAAAATCTCAAAAGCCGGTCTTGAAGTCGATCGTGCTAAAGTGGATGTCATAGCCAAATTACCTCCACCTTCAACCGTGAAGGGTGTGAGAAGTTTTCTGGGTCATGCGGGCTTCTATCGTTGTTTCGTTCAGGATTTCTCTAAAATCGCTCTCCCGATGAGCCACCTCTTGGAAAAAGATACTCCTTTCATCTTTTCCAAAGAGTGTCTTGAATCTTTCAATCTTCTTAAGGACAAGCTGACTAAGGCACCGGTCTTGGTTACCCCTAATTGGGAGCTACCTTTCGAATTGATGTGTGATGCTAGCGACTTTGCTATTGGAGCGGTTTTGGGCCAAAGAGTGAACAAACACTTCCAACTAATCCACTATGCTAGCAAGACTATGACAGGGGCTCAATTGCATTATACCACTACCGAAAAAGAGCTTTTAGCTGTAGCGTATGCTTTTGAAAAATTTCGCCCCTATCTTGTCCTTTCCACCACCATCGTGTATACCGATCATTCCGCGTTGAAGTACTTGTTGACTAAGCAAGATTCTAAGCCAAGACTTCTTCGTTAGGTTTATCTCCTTCAAGAATTCAACATTGAAATTCGTGACAAAAAGGGAGCCGAAAACCTAGCAGCGGATCATCTGAGTAGACTTGAGGATCCGTATCAAGGGGATCCTCCGAACCAAGAGATTAATGACTCTTTTCCCCTTGAGGCCTTAATGTCTATTCACTCCAATCTTGATGACACCCCGTGGTTTGCGGACATTGCAAACTACTTAGGGCGGGTGGGATTCTCAAGGAAGGGTTAACGTCCCAACAAAAGAAAAAGTTCTTTAAAGATATTGAACATTATTTCTGGGACGACCCTTACCTCTTCAAACAATGTGCGGATCTTGTCATTCGTCGATGTGTTGATGGGCCGGCAGCGGTACAATCCTTGACGCTTGCCATAAAGGACCCACCGGTGGTCACTTTGGTCCCAATTACACCGCGAAGAAAGTATTCGACTCTGGATTTTATTGGCCCACCATTTATCGTGACACTCACGACATGGTTAAACATTGTGATGCTTGCCAAAGACAAGGCAAGATCACACATAAAGATGAGATGCCTCAAACTTTCATACAAGAATGTGAAATCTTTGATGTATGGGGCATCGACTTTATGGGGCCATTTCCATCATCTAAAGGGAACAAGTACATCCTCCTAGCCGTTGACTACGTTTCTAAATGGGTTGAAGCTAAGGCTCTCCCTACGAATGATGCGAGGGTGGTTGTGAACTTTTTGAAGCAGCTGTTTGCTCGATTCGGTGTTCCTCGTGCTATAATCAGTGACCGCGGGACTCATTTTTGCAATGATCAATTTGCAAGAGTCATGGATAAGTATTGTGTCAATCACCTTCTTTCCACCGCCTATCATCCCCAAACAAATGGTCAAGCCGAGATTTCCAATCGTGGATTGAAGCGAATTCTGGAACGTACTGTGGGAGAGCATCGTGCCGCGTGGGCCGATAAGTTAGATGATGCTCTGTGGGCTTTCCGTACCGCCTATAAGACGCCGATCGGTTGTACACCTTATCGTCTTGTGTACGGGAAGGCATGCCACCTCCCTATCGAGCTGGAACATAAGGCATACTGGGCCTTGAAGTGGGCTAACTTCGACATCAACAAAGCCGGTGATCATCAGAAGATTCAACTCAACGAGCTTAATGAATTGAGGAATGAAGCTTACGAGAACTCACTCATCTACAAGGAGAAGACCAAGATCATCCATGATGCAAGAATTAAGAACCGAGAGTTCCACGTTGGTGATCAAGTCTTACTTTTTAACTCTCGGTTGAAGATCTTCTCGGGCAAGTTGACGAGCCGCTGGTCTGGTCCATTCACCGTCGCCAAAGTCTTTCCCTATGGGACCATTGAGCTTTCACAGCCAAATGGGCCAAATTTCAAGGTAATGGCCAGTGTTTGAAGCTTTACTTTGGTGAGGACATCTCTCATGAGATGATCCCATCCCTCACCACGTTTCCCATGAACTCGTTTTGGGTCGAGTCAGGCTCGTGACTCGGTTATAAAAAACAAGCGCTTCTCGGGAGGCAACCCGTGATCTATCCTTTACTGCTTTCATAATAAGTGTAGGGGGAGCCCCGTATGTGTTGGTTTTCTTGCTTCTTACTTTGTGCAGGGATTCAAGCTTCAAGAAGCACCTTGATGACTTTTGACGAACCGTGATCCCGTGTTCCCATCTTCCCGGTTCTATCCTAAACTCTCGTGATTCAATATTTCATATCTTATATGTTCACATTGACATCACTATAGTTGTCCTTTCCTTAGCAAGACTTAAACAAAGTGCACAATGTCATAAGTGTAGAGGAGTTTACTCCCACATGCTTAAACATTGAGGACAATGTTTATATCAAGTGTAGGGGGGACTTCTATCGAAGTAAGTGATCTTTTCCATGAATTTGCCCTCATTTTAACCGAAAAACTTGATTTTTCGACATTTTTCAAAATTTTTAATCTATTTTGGCCTAGTTGTATAGTTGTATTTTCCTTTGTTATGGTTATTTTCTTTCCTTGCTAAAATAAAATTTTAATAAAGTGGTTTTAATTTTCAACGTTGTGAATCTTTTGACTCAACCCGAGTTTACTTATCTAAGTTTACTCTAGCTAGTATCCTTAACGTGTTTAAGTCAAGTTTTGCTAGGCTTTTATATAGGGAACTTTAAAAAGCGAAAGTCTTAACTCTCACGGGTTAAGAACAAGAACTTTTCGCAAGTTCCTATAATTGATCCTAGAGAGTCGTTGATAGGTGTGTAAACACCCATCCTTTTTACCACTTAATTACAATAATAACCGAGCCAAAACGTGTATTTTATGTCATTTATGTTGGAATTATGCGTGGTTTGTGTTTTTGTTATGATTTAGGACGAAATTGTGAAAAGGGGAGAAAACACGGGCATTCACGGGCTTTTATTGAAGAAAAAGATGAAAGACGAAGTCGAGAAGTAAAGAGTGCAAAAAGAACAGAAGTCCAAGACCAATTCTGAAGATTTATCGAAGAAAAAGTCAAAAGACGGAAGTTTACAAAGCCGAAGAACTCAAGTCTAATTATTGAAGAATTAAAAGACGAGTTCAAAGAAATCCCGAGCCAAAAGTCATTAAAGTCCAAGATTAAAGAAGATTAAAGGCTTAAGGACCTAATGGTGCAATTAAGAGAAAATGAAGGAGGGGAGGAAGCTTCCTAAGCACTCCTTAATCCTCCACTATAAATAGTCATTAGGATTAATCATTTCATTTTGTTGGATAGTTTGACACACTATTTCTTCCACTTTTAATTACCTTGCAATTTAATTACCTTGTCATTTACCTTATTGTCAAATTTAAATACCTTGTCTTGCACCTTAAATTCATTTAAATTCAAGTATGTTTTTCTTTTAATTCTTGTCAGTCTTTAATTTTTATTGTTAATCTCTTATCTGCCTTTCTTTATTTGATCTTAATCTTCATTATTTATTGTTTATGTTCATGTTCTTGATTTTTATTGATTTATTTAAGTGGTTTTGATTATTTTGATTAGTTTTGTTAGTTTGATTGTTTTGGATTGATTGTTTATGATTAATAGTTGTTTATTGATTAGTTAGATTTAATCTTGTGGTTGATTTTGTTTAGATTTGTTTAGATTCGTGTGTTTCTTGTTCTCCTTGTTCTTCGCCTGTTTGTTACTGTGATTCCCAGGAAACATTTCGGATCAAGGTGGTTATTCCGAGTGAAGGAGTTTGTGCTGGTTATTCCGTATAAAAGGTGTTCATCCGGAATATTGAACATTCCGGATCAGAAGAGTTCATTCGGAATAATTTATTATTCCGAATCAAACCATTCATCCGGAATATTAAACATTCCGGATAAGCCTTTTATTCTGGATCAACAGGATATTCCAGATCAACCATTTATTCCGGATCAAGCTCACATTCCGAATCAAATAATATTCCGGATAGGCAAGTTCATCTGGAATAATTTATTATTCCGGATCAAGGAGTTTATTCGGAATATTAAGACATTCCGGATCAAGAGTTCTATTCGGAATAATATTCCGGATCAAGAGATATTCCGGATCAAGGGCAATATTCCGCATCAAGGCTTTATTCCAAATAGAGGAGTTATTCCGGATAGGTGACATATTCGGAGTAAGCAATTTATTCCGGATCAAGGGTTTTGGTGAATATTCCGAGTGAAGAAGAACATTCCGAACGAAGGTGACATTCCGGATGAATGTTTATTCCGAATAAGGGTATTATTCCGGATGAGCTAAGTTTCAGGTTTCTTTAATTTCATTTTTTTAATTTTCTGTTTTTAATTTTCAAGCTTTATTTTTTCCCCCTTTTTACTTAGTCGCACTTTACGATTACTTGCCTTAGATTTATTTTAGCCTTGCCTTAGTTTTAAGTTTTAGTTTTATTTGCGTTTTAAGTTTGTCTTAGATAGATTTAAGTTTGCGTTATTTATGTTTAGTGCCTTTTACTTTTCGTCACGCTTTTAAATACTTGCACTTTACTTTAAATTAGACTTAGATTTACGTTAACGTCATTTTACTTTTAAGTCTTTTCATTTTTAATTACTACAACGACACAACTATTTGTTTCACCAAAGAACGACTGAGTCGCATAGTTAAACCAGACCAATTCGATTAGACACACCAAAAGAATCTTTTTACCTGGCGAAAAGCCTTGTATCAAACGGCGCCGCTGCCGGCTCTTTTCGTAAAGATTAACGGTTTTCTGTGAGAGACGCGTTGCTTTTTGGGATCCGTTCACTTGTGAGCGTTATTTTCTTGCATTCAAAAATTTTCAAAAAACCATAAAAATTAAAAAATTGATAAAAATCCATAAAAATTAAAAATTTTCAAAAATCCAAAAAGATTTTATTTTTATTGTGTATATATATTGTCTTTGCGTTTGGTATTGTTTTCTTTTGCCTTTGCAGGTGTATGCGTACTAGATCTTCTAATTATCAAGAGCCCGAGACTCGAGAAGATTTAAGTATGGCAGGTGTTAACAACAATAATAATCCACCGCACCTCAATAATAACAACAATGTTCATCCACAGCCCGATCTTCGGACAATGGAGGAACTTTGTCAACCAACCATGTTTGGACGAGGAGGACCGATTGCGCCGATGCAAATCACGGCTCCGGAGTTTTTGTTGAAGCACCACATGATTCAGCAAGTGCAAACAAATCCTTTTAGAGGAATGTCTGATGATGATGCCAACAAACACCTCGACAAGTTCATTACAATCACCCAAAGCATGAAGTTGCCCGGTGCCACTATGGATGTTCTTCGCCTACAACTCTTCCCACATACTTTATCACATCATGTCGAAAAATGGTTTGATCGTCTTCCAAAGAATTCAATTCATACTTGGGATGACATGACTCAACGCTTTTTGTCGCGCTACTTTCCACCATCCATGGTCACGAGCCTTCACAATCAAATCAGCGGTTTCATGCAAGACCCCGATGAATCTCTTTTTGATGCTTGGGAAAGATATAATGTCTTGATTGATCGTTGTCCAAACCACAACATGCTCCCTGTGACCTTAATAGATACTTTCTACAACGGATTGACTTTTCGTGATCGTGATACGATTAATGCAGCCGCCGGTGGCACATTTATGAAAAGGAGACCCGAGGAGTGTAGAGAGCTAATTGAAAACATGACTACTCACCACAAAAACTGGGATTCCTCGGCCTCTTCAAGGAACAACCCGAAATTCAATGTTTCTTCCACCTCAGCAAGCCCTGATATGACCGAATTCACCCGCATGATGACCGAAATGAACAAAAGTATCTTGCTTCTCGCTTCAAACCAACAACAACAAGTTAAAGCGGTTGCACCTTCTTGTGAAACATACGGCGGTCCTCACTCATACACCGATTGTCCTTCTACACAAGGAAATCCGGAAAATGTGTATGCAGCTTATGGTAATTATTCACCGGAAAATTACCAAGCTCGACCACAAGGGGATAGAAATTTGCTGAGTTACCGGTCCAACAACTACCTTTCACCCGGTTTTTTCTCCTCAAAACCAAAACCCCGCCAACAACTACAATAGAAGCAACCAAATCCCACCAAAAGCTTCTAATCCTTATCACCCACCCGCTCAACAAACCCCACCCATTAACCCGGATGTTGAAGCCATCATGAGAACCCAAGGTGAGCAAATCAAGAATCTGCAGAGCCAAATTATCAATCTGAAAGGAGATATTACCAAGCAAGGAAATGACATTAGATCCGAGCTTCGAGATAATATTCAATCCTCCTTCAGCAATCAAACGAATGATATAAAGAATATGCTTGCTAGTTTCTTGCCCGCCGCTCAACCTTCTTCTTCGAGTTTTCTACCTTCAAACACCGTCACCAATCCGCGAGCGAATGTGAGTGCTATTACTACCCGTAGTGGAGTTACCATAGTAGGACCACTTGTCCCACCCCATCATCTACACCTCCTCCACCACCATTTATCCCTACTCCTCCTACACCTAGTATTAGTGCATCATTACCGTCTCCGCCTCGTCATGACGATGTTTCCAAGAAGAACCCTTCAACATCTCAACCTCCACCAACTCAACCTTTACCTACACCTGCACCTTCACCACCCAAACCC
Organism: Glebionis coronaria; assembly: GCA_025667525.1. Classification (NCBI taxonomy): domain Eukaryota; kingdom Viridiplantae; phylum Streptophyta; class Magnoliopsida; order Asterales; family Asteraceae; genus Glebionis; species Glebionis coronaria. The sequence goes on from CM046879.1 coordinate 556,311,619, forward strand.
AATATCCCTTATCCTTCACGGCTAGGCAAGACCACTATGCTCACCAAGAATGACTGTCAAATGTCAAATTTTTTGAAGATGATATCTCAACTAAATTTCAACATTAGCCTTGTCTAAGCACTTGTCCATATGCCGAAATTTGTTAAAGCATTCAAGGAATTGCTTAACAAGAAGGAGAAGTTGATTGAGCTCGCCAACACACGCTTAAATGAAAACTGTTCTGCAGTTATTCTTAAAGAACTTCCAGAAAAACTTGGAGATCCCGGTCGTTTTGTGTTGCCTTGCATTTTCAACAAAACTGAAGAATTTACTGCCCTAGGTGATCTCGGGGCCAGTATTAATCTTATGCCTTTGAGTGTTTGGAAAACACTATCATTGCCCGACCTTACTCCAACAAGGATGACTCTCGAACTTGCAAATCGCACTCTCGCTTACCCCGTTGGTATTGCCGAAGATGTGTTCATCAAAGTTGGCACATTTACTTTCCCGGTCGACTTTGTCATTGTTGATTATGAAATGGACCCTCTCATTCCTTTAATACTTTGTCGGCCATTCTTGAGAACCGGAAGAGCTCTAGTTGATGTTGCCGAAGGTGAGTTAATCCTAAGAGTCGGGAATGATGCACAAGTTTTCAAAATGGGGAAGCTTACAAGCAAATCCTATGGACGAGAATCTGCGAATATGATTAATGTGCTCGATGATTTTACCATCTACAACAATCCTCTATTCGATTCTTGCATCGATAATCCACTTTTTGAAGATGATGTGGATGATTCTCTATCCAATTTGGACCCTTCTCCCATTTATGATTCTCCACCGATATTTGATGCTTATGATGATGATTCTAGCTCAGATTCAGATGATTATGATGACCTTACTTCTGAGTATCCCGATCTGCCCACTTATGATGATTTTGATGAGGCCGATACTCTTTCGAGTGATTCTTCACATGATGAAGATCCTCCGTCATCCATGCTTAATCCTACTTTGGATGATTACTCTTTTGAGGAAGACTTCTCTACATTTCTCAATACATACTTCCCTCATGAGAGTGATGCTCCTCCTTTGGACTTTGAAGATTATCGTCTTGATCCTACTTTGGATTTGAAGAAAATTCTTTCAAAGGAGAAGCAACCGGTCGACACCGACATCCGCAGCACGTATGAGTTAACACGTCTTTGTCCACCTTCTGAGGACGAGGTTGTGCATCTTCTTCGCGGATCATCTTCACATTCTGCTGAGCCTGAGTGCTATTTTCCCCTAAAGGAAAAGGTGTTCGACCCCGGTATCGATATTCTTCAGCCATCTCAGTATCCACCTGATGAAATAAAAGGAAAAATCTTTGGAACTATTGAAGACATGCTTGCACTACCTCACCCTTGCTTCCACCGTGCTCCATCTTTGCTTAAGGGAACCTTGCCTATTCTTCTTTGGCTTGCCTTGTTCGCCTTAAGCTTGTGCTATTTGATGGACGAAAACTATGTCTTTGATCCCGGTGGATATGTTTCATGCTTCTTCCTATGGTAATCAAGGTCGAGTCAGGCTCACGACTCGGTTAACAAAAATCAAGCGCTTCTTGGGAGGCAACCCATGTATCTATATTTTAGCTTTCTTTATCCTAAGTGTAGGGGAGACCCGTTGGTGTTTGCTCTCTCCTCTCTTCCAATCAGGGATTCGAGCGCTCAATGATCCACTCTTGATGATTCTTGACGACCCGTGATTCTGTTGTTCCCTTCTTCCCGGTTCTATCCTAAACTCTTTTCGATTCACTATTTTATATTTTCTCAATATTAAAATAGGAATCTCTTTAGTTGTCTTTTCCTTAGCAAAATTTAAACAAAGTGCACAATGTCCTAAGTGTAGGGGAGTTTACTCCCACATGCTTAAACATTGAGGACAATGTTTATATTAAGTGTAGGGGGACTTCTATCGAAGTTAAGTGGCCTTTTCCTTGTATTTGTCCTCATTTTAACCGGAAAATCAAATTTTTCGACATTTTTCAAAATTTTTGATCTATTTTGGCCTATTAGTTTTTACCTTTGTATAGTTATTTTCTTTCTTCGTTAGAATAAATTTTGAATAAAGTGGTTTTAATTTTCAAACGTTGTGAATCTTTTGACTCAACCCGAGTTACTTATCTAAGTTTACTCTAGCTAGTATCCTTAACGTGTTTAAGTCAAGTTTTGCTAGGCTTTTATATAGGGAGCTATAAAACGCGAAAGTCTTAACTCTCACGGGTTAAGAACAAGAACTTTTTGCAAGTTCCTATAATTGATCCTAGAGAGTTGTTTATCAAGGGAACTTTAAAACGCGATTTCTAAACTTGAAAGAGTCTAAGAATTTGCAAGATCCTATAGGCGACTCAAAAACCCAAAACTTTGATTTAATAGGCTAAGTATCCACGAGTCTCATTCCTTGAGATTTTAAATTGTGGAGAACGAGAGATGATAGAGCCAATTATAAGTTTGGTATTCTTTCGTGAATTTATGTGAGTTAATTATAAGCCTATTCTCCCATCGCCTGCTAATAAATTTATCTGCAATAATTAAGGTTGTACGATTTGAAAAGTTACTTAGCTTCTAGCCCAAGATAGTTTAAAAGTTTCTCGGTATGGATTAGAGTTCATAGCCAAGGCATAACTTATTGAAGCGGGATGCGAAGATTGCCGAGTCCAAAAAGGTCCTAACAAGGCATGAGGGCTATATTTTGTTGCTAAAGATCCCAAGTGATGTGAAGAATCATTTATCGAAAATCAATATGAAGGATCGAGACACACGACGAAAAGCAAAAACTCCCCAAAGTCATGGAGAAGACTATCCATAAAGGCCCTAGCAAGGTATGAGGATAAATAGATCCAAGTCCAAAAAGTAGGCGGATCGTTGTATATCAAAGTCCAAAATAAAGATTGGAGAAAAATGAAGAAGTCGTGGTCCATTTATGAAGAATCTCTCAAAATTTCAAGTGAAGAAATTCCTATTATGAAGAGAAGACCATTATTTCATGAACGTCTCTCAAGGTTTGAAGTATGAAGTCGCTGCCAAATATCGGTCCGAGAAATGTCTCAAATCGCGAAGCGAGTTATGCCAAGATATGAACTTTATGAGGTCCCGAGAAGCAGTTTTAAAAGATTTTGTCCTTTAGCTAACTATTGATTAAATCGTTCACTTTATTTTCGGACTAAATAACTATCGAAATAAGTCAACAATGCATCCTCGTGATCATTCAAGACAACAATAAAATATAAGAGATACACCTAGGAATAAGGGAGTCTAAGTGAATAATTGGCCCACATGAGTTCGTGTTAGTTTGCTAACTTATAATAACAATGATCTTGTTTTTAAGCTTGGTTTGGAGAAAGTGAAAACTTGAGGATGATGATTATTCATGACATTTCCAAAACGCAAGGTATGCTTTTGATTTCTTTACTTGTTTTGTTATTTTCTATCTCTTTAATAAAGGCCAACGTGGATTGATTTTGATGAAAAATGTAAACATGCTTTGTAACTAATGCATTGCATGAGGACATTGCAATGGTCAAGTGTAGGGGATTTGATAGGTGTGTAAACACCCATCCTTTTTACCACTTAATTACAATAATAACCGAGCCAAAACGTGTATTTTATGTCATTTATGTCGGAATTATGTGTGGTTTGTGTTTTTGTTGTGATTTAGGACGAAATTGTGAAAAGGGGAGAAAACACGGGCATTCACGGGCTTTTATTGAAGAAAAAGATGAAAGACGAAGTCGAGAAGTCAAGAGTGCAAAAAGAACGGAAGTCCAAGACCAATTCTGAAGATTTATCGAAGAAAAAGTCAAAAGACGGAAGTTTACTTAAAGCCGAAGAACTCAAGTCTAATTTATTGAAGAATTAAAAGACGAGTTCAAAGAAATCCCGAGCCAAAAGTCATTAAAGTCCAAGGTTAAAGAAGATTAAAGGCTTAAGGACCTAATGGTGCAATTAAGAGAAAATGAAGGAGGGGAGGAAGCTTCCTAAGCACTCCTTAATCCTCCCCTATAAATAGTCATTAGGATTAATCATTTCCTTTTGTTGGATAGTTTGACACACTATTTCTTCCACTTTTAATTACCTTGCAATTTAATTACCTTGTCATTTACCTTCTTGTCAAATTTAAATACCTTGTCTTGCACCTTAAATTCATTTAAATTCAAGTAAGTTTTTCTTTTAATTCTTGTCAATCTTTACTTTTTCTTGTTAATCTCTTATCTACCTTTCTTTATTTGATCTTAATCTTCATTCTTTATTGTTTATGTTCATGTTCTTGATTTTTATTGATTTATTTAAGTGGGTTTTGATTATTTTGATTAGTTTTGTTAGTTTGATTGTTTTGGATTGATTGTTTATGATTAATAGTTTTTTATTGATTAGTTAGATTTAATCTTGTGGTTGATTTTGTTTAGATTTGTTTAGATTCGTGTGTTTCTTCTCCTTGTTCTTCGCCTGTTTGTTACTGTGATTCCCAGGAAACATTCCGGATCAAGGTGGTTATTCCGAGTGAAGGAGTTTGTGCTGGTTATTCCGTATAAAAGGTGTTCATCCGGAATATTGAACATTCCGGATCAGAAGAGTTCATTCGGAATAATTTATTATTCCGAATCAAACCATTCATCCGGAATATTAAACATTCCGGATAAGCCTTTTATTCCGGATCAACAGGATATTCCGGATCAAGCTCACATTCCGAATCAAATAATATTCCGGATAGGCAAGTTCATCCGGAATAATTTATTATTCCGGATCAAGGAGTTTATTCGGAATATTAAGACATTCCGGATTAAGAGTTCTATTCTGAATAATATTCCGGATCAAGAGATATTCCGGATCAAGGGCAATATTCCGCATCAAGGCTTTATTTCGAATAGAGAAGTTATTCCGGATAGGTGACATATTCCGAGTAAGCAATTTATTCCGGATCAAGGGTTTTGGTGAATATTCCGAGTGAAGAAGAACATTCCGAACGAAGGTGACATTCCGGATGAATTTTTATTCCGAATAAGGGTATTATTCCGGATGAGCTAAGTTTCAGGTTTCTTTAATTTCAGTTTTTTTAATTTTCTGTTTTTAATTTTCAAGCTTTATTTTTTCTGCCTTTTTACTTAGTCGCACTTTACGATTACTTGCCTTAGATTTATTTTAGCCTTGCCTTAGCTTTAAGTTTTAGTTTTAGTTGCGTTTTAAGTTTGTCTTAGATAGATTTAAGTTTGCGTTATTTACGTTTAGTGCCTTTTACTTTTCGTCACACTTTTAAATACTTGCACTTTACTTTAAATTAGACTTAGATTTACGTTAACGTCATTTTACTTTTAAGTCTTTGCATTTTTAATTACTACAACGACACAACTATTTGTTTCACCAAAGAACGACTGAGTCACATAGTTAAACCAGATCAATTCGATTAGACACACCAAAAGAATCTTTTTACCTGACCAAAAGCCTTGTATCAGTCGTTTATCAAGGGAACTTTAAAATGCGATTTCTAAACTTAAAAAAGTATAAGAATTTGCAAGATCCTATAGATGACTCGAAAACCCAAAACTTTGATTTAATAGACTAAGCATCCACGAGTCTCATTCCTTGAGATTTTAAACTGTGGAGGACGAGAGATGATGGAGTCAATTATAAGTTTGGTATTCTTTCGTGAATTTATGTGAGTTAATTATGAGCCTATTCTCCCATCGCTTGTTAATAAATTTATCTGCAATAAATAAGGTTGTACGATTTGAAAAGTTATTTAGCTTCTAGCCCAAGATCGTTTAAAAGTTTCTCGGTATTAATTAGATTTCATAGCCAAGGCATAACTTATTGAAGCGGGATGCGAAGATTGGCAAGTCCGAAAAGGCCCTAACAAGGCATGAGGGCTACATTTTGTTGCTAAAGATCCAAAAGTGATGTGAAGAATCATTTATCGAAAATCAATATGAAGGATCGAGACATCCACGAAAAGCAAAAACTCCCCAAAAGATCATGGAGAAGTCTATCCAAAAAGGCCCTAACAAGGTATGAGGATAAATAGATCCAAGTCCTAAAATGAGGCGGGTCGTTGTATATCAAAGTCCAAAATAAAGATCGGAGAAAAATGAAGAAGTCGTGGTCCAAAGATGAAGAATCTCTCAAAACCTCAAGTGAAGAAATTCCTATTATGAAGAGAAGACCATAATTTTAAGAACGTCTCTCAAAGATTCGAAGTATGAAGTCGCTGCCAAATATCGGTCCGAGAAAGGTCTCAAATCGTGAAGCGAGTTATGCCAAGATATGAACTTTATGAGGTCCCGAGAAGCAGTTTTAAAAGATTTTGTCCTTTAGCTAACTATTGATTAAATCGTCCCACTTTATTTTCGGCCTAAATAACTATCGAAATAAGTCAAACAATGAATCCTCGTGATCATTCAAGACAAAAATAAAATATAAGAGATACACCTAGGAATAAGGGAGTCTAAGTGAATAATTGGGCCACATAAGTTCGTGTTAGTTTGCTAACTTATAATAACAATGATCTCGTTTTTAAGCTTGGTATGGGGAACGTGAAACTTGAGAATGATGAACATTCATGACAGCCTAAAACCCCAATGTAAGTCTTTGAATTCTTTACTTGTTTTGTTCTTTTGATTTCCTTAATGTTTAGAAATTAATAAAGGCCAAGGTGGGTTATTTATGATGAGAAATGTAAACCGTGCTCTAAAATTAATGCATTGCATGAGGGTATTGCAATGGTTAAGTGTATGGGATTTAATAAGTGTGAAAACACTTATCCTTTTACCACTTATTTCCAATAATAACAAGACCAAAACGTGTAATTTATGTCGTAAAAGTCGGAATTATGCGTGGTTTGTGTTTTAGGACCAAAAGATGAAAAAGGAAGAAAACACGGGCTTTCACGGGCTTTTATCGAAGAAAACGAGAAAAGACGAAGTCAAGAGATCAATAGGGCTTAAAGAACGTATGTCCAAGACCTATTCTAAAGATTTATCAAAGAAAAAGTCTAAAGACGGAAGTTTAATGAAGTTGAAGAACTCAAGTCTAAATTAAAGAAGAAAATTATTAAGACAAGTTCAAATCCCGAGACAACGTCGAGAAAAGACAAAGATTTAAATCGAGTCGAGAAGAAAAGAAAGAAGGAAGCACACCACACATGCACTTCCCATTTTTCCTATAAATACCCTCCTAATCACATTAGGAGGGGGTTAGCTAGTTTCATTTTTAATTTTTTCCTTTCTAGTTTTTAGAGAGAGAAAGTTCTAAACTTTCTCTCACTAAATTTTTCATCTTTTCTTCCTTTTAATCTTTCAAGTTTAAGCTTTGTGTATTTGGATTTCATCAATCAAGTTCAAGTTAAGTTTTAAGTTCTTTAATCTCCTTCTACATTTCTTAGTTTACCTTAATCTTTGATCCGATTATTTTGTTTCATACGGTTTGAGTGATTTGATGAGTTCGTGATTAAAGGTTAATCTTTCTTGTTCCTACATAAGCTCATACACGTATAAGCTATAAGCCCTTGATGCTTATTGGCTTATTCGATTGTTTTGGCTTATTTACTTTTAAGTTTTCCTAAACGATTTATCATTTTATATTCGGTTTATGAAGGTTACGTGTTTGGATTCCTAAAAGTTTCAAATTTGTGCTTATTTATCTTTGTCTGAAAGTCTGAAAGTGCTTATTGTGTTTACTGCTTATTCGTTAAGCTTGGTTACTCTTGGGATTTCATTACGATCTTAGGAGGGTTTTGCAGTTACGATCATCTGGCTTCGATCACATTGACTGCGATCTACACATTTTTTCCTGGTACGATCCACACCCACGATCACTCATTGCGATCTGTGGGTGTGATCTAGTCACTCTTCTTTGTTTCGATCGCATTCATTGCGATCTGTTGTGTTGCGATTAGGCCACGATCAGGACCACGATTACTCATTGCGATCGTGGTTGCGATCTGGGAGTACGATCAAGCTGTCCACCCCTACCCATCGTACGAGGAGTACGATATAATCTCTTTTATGGTGATCGCATTGAGTACGATTGGTGGGCACGATCCACCTTATTGTTTGAATACGATCACATTACGATCGGACTCAGATTTTGATTTGTTTTCTTAGTTTTCAAAATTTAATCTTTCCCGCCTTTTGTCTTAGATTATTTTAAACAACTTTCCAAGTTTTTTAATCATTTAGATTTTAATTTCCAAAAGATTGCACACTTTTATTTGTAGTTTAATTTTCAAAGCTTTCACTTTACACAACGATAATTTTAATTATTTGCTCTTAGTTTAAAATTAGATAATCAATCCAAACTATTTAATTTTCCACCAAGAACAATTGAGTCGCACTTTCTACCAATAATCAATTCGAATTGAATCAAGACGAACAAATTTTTATACTTGGCAAAACCCTTGTATTAAATATAACCCCCAATTTTGAAGAAAGACTTAAGAAGACATATGGTATGCTTGGCTATTATATAAGATAAGTTGTTCCATATCATGGAAAAATTATGGTACGATTATGCATGAGTCATATCTTTATAAATCCGTTGTAAACTTTGGAACTATGTTTCATAGTTAGATTTATTATCCTCAGATATGAATGATAATCAATATATTAAGTTTCCCCTATTTGATATGAGCAAAAACTCATATCAATTTATCAACAAATCACCCTAAAACACAAGAAAAATACTTAAACTTTGTGCTATAAAGCGGAATTATGTGGTATGTTTTGTGTTTGTGCTCAAATAGGTAAGAAGGATACAATTTCAATCAAACAAAGGAAAATCAAGCTTAATTTGATGAAAAAGACAAAGAGGGATCAAAAGTGATAAGACTTTGAATTCAAAGGACCTATCTTGACAATCTGCCAAATATGAAGGACCAAAAGTGTAAATATGACAAAGTCAAGATTAAAGTCAAATCTGGTCAACTAAAAGTCAAGTAAAAGTCAACTAAGTCAAAGGGATCAATTTTGTTCAAGAATGAAGTTTGAAGGACCATTTATGCCAAAGAAATGAAGATACTAGCTCAAAACCATATTCTGTCAAGTACAAGGGCTAATTCTGCCAACTTTGGAAGTTATATTCAAGATCAATCCGTGTGAAATCAAATGGACCAATCAGAAGGGAGTATTTGAAGGAAGTGGATTGCCAGGTGTATTTGGTAATAAATAGGAGAGATAATATGTGGCGAATCATAACAGTGTTTATTCCACCAATCATATTTCACAAAACGGATAATGATCCGTGCGATATTCCCACAACCAATACAATCTTGCCACGTTGCATCTTCAACCTCTCAACAGCCCAGAATCGTTTCAGATTTAGAGGCAATTTCAGCTAAAGATCAAAACATCAAAAATGCTTACAAAAGGGAGACGAATTTATTCCTATTGCTCAATTACACTAAAGATCAACAACAAAGAAAAGCCCAAATGTGTTCATAACCTGCAAAACTCAATTGAGCAGAATTTTACACGTGGAAGTTTCTGATTGGTTCTAACACGTCACCAACCCCAACCACTTCACATCTGCAGTCTATAAATACCATAGTTTAGCTCTCATTTCTAGTATAGTAGAAAAGTGTGAAATCACACACACTTTTAGTTTTTCTCTCTTCTTAGCTTAGTTGTAGCTTAACAACTCAAGAGTCTGACAAACTCTTGAGTCTGTTAGTAGTTGTAACAAACTTACCAGTATTTGTAACTACTTACTCAATTCAATCAATAAAAATTCATTTCATCCTTCTTCATCACTGTTCATACTTGCACCATTGTTATCCTGTTGCTGTTATTAGTTAGTTATGATCATCACTTGATCATAATTGGCTAGTTGTGAAGATTGTAGCTGTTGTACCTGTTCTTTTCATCCAAGTTCCAGTTCTAGCAGATTTTGAAGCATTTCAGTCCATTAATGGAGATTTGGTGATAGATAGCTGTTGATTGGTAGCTGTTTGATGTGTTTTAGTGCTAAGGTGGTGGTTAGCACTAGTTTAGAGAGCTCAGCGCTCCTCTACTCCTCAAAGGAGGCTTAAGCTGAAGGTTTCACTTTCTGATTTTCTAGTTCCACTCAATTGTTGAATGCATGCTTCATTCCTGGCTTAATTCTACTTGATTGCATGATAAAATGTGTTCTAGCTGGTTATTGATCTGATTTCAATGATTGAGTAGCTTATTAGTAGCTTTAATCTTACTTATAGCCTACTACTTGTCCTGTTTTTCCACATTCATCAGTCATTTTAGCTTTATAAGCCAATTTGAGTTCTTGTTGGTTTAATTGCTTGTGACTAGTTCTAATACACTTCTTTCTAGCTATTGAACCTAGTGTGATATAATTTTTCACTCAGTCTAATCATTTGCTCAAAAACCTTTCATAAAAGTTTGAAATGGATCAGATAAGTGGTGTTTGGGAGTAGCTTGTAAATGCTTTTCAAGTGTTAGTTTTTGGAAAACTTTGGTTCATTTTAAGTCATTAGGTAATCACAACAAGTTTTGAGTCACTTACTAGTCAAGGTTTTGGTCAAAAAGGCAATTGGCTATCAAAAAGGTTTGGGTCAGTTTTATTCAAGTATCTTTTCAGAAAGTATTGATTTTCAAATGCTTGGCATTTCTTTGTTACTTGATGAAATCTTTCCAAACCAGTTCTAAACTTTCAGTCAATATATGAAGTTTGAATGTGTATAAGGAATTTGTACAGTATCCAATATTGAGTAAGAAATAAGCAAAAGAATCAGAACTAGAGCAAATGCAATTCCCTGTAGTAAAATGCAAACTGATTTCTCATTTCTCATTTTCCACTTTATAAAATAGCTGATTTTCTTTCACATTTCTATTCCAATAGTGTTCCTGGATAAATTTTGAGATTTTGAGCTTTTTGAAAATTCTGGTCAATGAAAGTCAACATAAGCTCAATTTTGGCTTATTTTCAGATTTAGGGCTTATTACTTGATCATTTTCTTTGAGACTTGATTTCCCGTCTTTCTTTTGAGCTGTTTAACCATTTTCATCATTAAAATCAAATAGTGCAAGTCTAGCTTAATTGGTAGCTTATTTTGGGCTTATTGAATTCAGCTTATCAGAGTTATAGTTACTTTCAGCTTAATTCCTTAGATAGGTCTAGGTAATTTTTGATTTTAAGTCGTTTGCAACTGGTTTGAGCAAATTTGGTTGAGAAATAAGCTCAAACGAGCTTATTGTAGTCTTGAACCCGTTTTTGTTAAAATAGTTTTAAAAATTGCCATTTAGTCCCTAAAGAATTAAACAGATTGTAAACTTAGCTAATCTTCAAAGTAATTAGGGTTTTCAAAAAAATTAGTCCTTGTATTTTCAGATTTGTTCAAAAGTAGTTAGTTAGTTTCAAGTTAGTTGGAATTTGGTTACTTTGTTTGGATAGATTTCATTTTCAGTCCATATAGTTTACTGAATTTGCACATTTAGTCCCTAGACTTTTTGACTTTATATTTTTGGCATTTATATTTCATAGAATTTACATTTCAAGTCCTTATAGTTTGTAGAATTTACATTTAGCATTTTACTTGAATAAAAACTTGGTATTTGCACTTTGTTTTACATATAAGTAGACGGTATTTTTCATTTTGGCAAGGCTTTGTTTGAATTAGCAATAGAATATCCAAAAAACTTTACCAACCAAAAACAATTAAAAACTCGATATTGTTAGGACTTTCAATTTGTTAAGAACTGAGAAAAACGAACTTCAACTATACACATTTCAAATGGCGCCACTGCCGGTTCTTTGACTTTACGAGAGACTATCGATTGACGGTTTTCATTGGATTTTGGGATCCGTTCACCTAGTGAACGTTATTTTTACGTATCATAAATCAAAAACAAATAAAAATCAAAAATATAAAAATATATAAAAACTAAAAAATTAACAAAACAATTCTTTTCCTAAAGAATTGACCAAACAAATTAAAAAATCCAAAAAGCAATCTTTTTCCTAAGAGATTGCACCCAAAAATATATATTATTGGATTCTCTCGGTTTTTATTTACATATAGTATTTTCTCTTAAAAACTCATAAATACAAAATATTTTCCATATATTATTATAAGTAAATACGTATACGTATAAGAACAACCAATTCACATATTCTCCATAAGTATTGCTAAGGTAATACACCGTGTTGAGGGGCGTTTCGGTCCTTGACATGTGTATCGATCAAACAAAATAAAGCAAGAATAGATAAATACTTCCAATAAGCAACAATTCAAAGAATACAAACAATTAAGTGAATAGAAAGGCGATGTGCTATAAAATTCCATCTAAGGGTCAATAGGTACTTAAGTGCTTCGCGCCACCTAACCCCCCGTTCATTTGTGAGTATTCTAAGAAGGAAGGCTTCATTGGGGGTCTTGCACCCAAGTAGTACATACGTATATTATTATTTTCTTGTGGATATTTCATATTGAAACTCGAAGAGGATAATCCTTTTCTCTTCAAAGTCACACGAGAGCTTCTCTCTCATTCCTCGTATTGAGTTGCATGCTCACTCGCGGGCGTGCACAAATACCGATTGGTGTACAACCTCTTCCTCTAAAAAGGAAGAAAAAGAGAAAGAGTAAGAACACCACCGTCCATCAAGCCGATCATGAGAATCGTGCTTTGATTCATCCACAACAAGAAGCCATGGCTGTCGATAATCGTTCTTTGATGGAACGTTTGCAATCCAATGTTCACGGATATGCCGATGCTATCAAGATTCCTGACATTCCCGCAAATTCATTTGAGCTAAAAACCGGCTTTGATTACCTTGGTTTCAAACACACCTTTCTATGGTCACAAGAATGATAATCCTCATGATCACCTTAAGAGATTCCTTGCTCTTTGCAATACCATTAAGTACAATGGAGTTTCACATGATGCTATTAAGTTGATATTGGTGCAATTTTCACTAGAGGGACCCGCTAAGCATTGGTTAGACACACAACCACCCGATAGTATCACCACATGGGATGGTTTCACCACTAAGTTTTTGAACAAGTTCTTTCCCCCATTTAAGACCACGGCTTTGAGGAACTTAATTATAGGCTTTCAACAAAAACCTAGTCAAAACTTTAGTGATGCTTGGGAGGAGTTTAGAGGGTTATTGAGGAGATGCCCTAATCATGGATTGGATGAAGTTCACCAAATCAATACTTTCTACGATGGCCTTAAACCTCATCACCAAGATTCACTCAATGCTTCCGCGGGAGGGAATATTCTTCTTAAATCCATTCAAGAGGCTTTGGACATCATTGAGACCAAAGCAATGGTACAAACAAACACTCAATTGGAAGAAAGGGTTCATGTTATCCAAAACGATTCTCAAACACCTTGTGATAACCAATTCCTCAAGTATCACCAAGAGATCATGCAAAAGATAGATAGAGATCATGAGATGAGTTTTAAGGCACAACAAGAAATGATTCAAGCCATTAAGAGCCTTTCATTGAACAATTCTTCAAATGATGTGCATGCCATTACTCTTTCTTGTGTAACTTGTGGAGGTCCCCATTCCTATGAACAATGTGATAAGGTGCAAGGTTATCAAGGGGAATGTTATGCTTACCAAGAGGAACATCGTGAACACTTCAAACCAAATATCAATCCAAATAACCTTTCTTACAAGTCCCAAAATTACCTTACTCCACCGGGATTTCCACCCCAACCACCCACCCAAATTCAACAAAATCCTCCTCAAGTGTTACAAAGGAATCAAGGTCAAAGACCACCTTACCAAGGGAATAACTATAGACCACCAAATACCTTTAACAACCAAGGGTTTTACAATCAACCTCCACCTTTCCAACCCCAAGGTTTTCAAGGAAATGTGCCACAAGATTATAACACAATTGAGCTTCTTCACAAAATGAATCAAGAGCATGAAAGGAGGTTCCAAGCTAATGAGAAGAGATTAAGAGAAATGAATGAAGCTCATGAGAGAAGAATGAGAGAAATGCATGAAGACACAAATAAGAAGTTTATGATGCTTTATAATCAAAGACCACAAGGGGCTTTACCTTCAAACACACAAACAAATCCAAGAGAAAATGTCAATGCTATTACAACGAGAAGTGGAAAGACAACAAAGGATCCTTCACCTCCTAAAACTCCTATTGTTCCACCCACTTTTGTTCCTACATGTGACAAGCCTTCTACATCTAGTTCACCATCCTCAAGTTCTCCCATTTCTCCCACTTCCACACCTACTCATGAAGAACTCAATAAGGAAAATATTTCATCAACCACTCAACCACAACCAAAACGAAGTCTTCCTTATCCATCAAGATTGAGAAAAGAAAAGCTTAAGAACAAGGATGATATCCAAGTTTCAAACTTTTTGAGGATGTTCAAGCAACTTAACATCAATATCTCCTTTGCGGAAGCTTTAGCCAATATGCCTAAGTTTGCTAAGATGATTAAGGACTTACTTTCTAACAAGAAGTGATTGGTGGATTTGCCTAATGCTTCCTTGAATAAAAATTGCTCCGCGGTTTTGCTTAAGAAGTTGCCTACTAAGCTTGGAGATCCGGGGAGGTTTTTGATTCCTTGCAATTTCCCGGGGGTGGAAAATTGTATGGCTTTAGCGGATTTAGGAGCAAGCATAAATCTCATGCCATTATCGGTTTGGAATAGACTTTCACTTCCCGAGCTCACTCCTTCTAAGATGACTCTTGAGTTGGCCACCCGTACTATAGCTTATCCAGTGGGAATTGCGGAGGATGTTTTTGTTGGGGTTGACAGATTTACCTTTCCTGCGGATTTTGTGGTGGTTGATTATGATATGGATCCTAGAGTGCCTTTGATTGTTGGTAGGCCATTTTTGAGAACGGGTCGTACTTTAATAGATGTGGCGGAAGGAGAACTTACAATGCGGGTAGGAGATGAGAGAGTTGTGTTTAACATGGGGAAGTTGTCTAAAAAGTCTAATGAGCCCAAAGCGGTAAAACATATTGATGTTGTGCATGAGGAAGAAACACAAGATGATATCCTTGATGAAGTTTGTGATGAATACCTTTATAAAGCTTGCTCAAGTGGAGATTATGATTTACCTCATGTTGAGACCATTGCTTTCATTACTTCATCCTTGGATTTTCATGAACATCAAGAGCTAAACTTTGGTGAAACCCCATATGACAATCCATTTTTCCACAATATTCATGAGGACTTTAGTGATGGAGAATCTCTTCTTTGTGAATCACCAACATATGATAATTATAGTGATGATGAGCTTTCTACTTGTGACTCTCCATTTGTTGATGATCATACTTCCTTAGGTTTTGAGGAATCACCAATTTTTGATAGACCAATCTATGATGTTTATGGTGATGAGGCGGATTCTATAATGGATGAGAGTGATGAGTTTTTAGCGGAGGATATATCTTTTGAGTACACTCTTGGTTATCTTGATGAGGAGGGGGACATCCTATATCTAGAATCTATTTTGCATGAAGATCTTTTACCTATTTCCTTGTCCACTTCAACCCTTTCATGTGAAAATGGAAAACAAACCACGATGGTTCCTTCCAAGAGCTTGTTGTTACCCATGCCTCCACAACCTTTCTCTCACCATGTGAACTACAAGGGAGAGTCTTCTAAGGCAACCAACACTTGTTGTTTTCCCATCAAGGAACGGATTTTTGATCCTGGCATAGAGCGTGCTAAATCATCTCAGTATCCGCTTGATGCAACAAAAGGAAAACTTGTGAAAGATTTGAGTACCCTATCACCTTGTGAAGAACATATGGGAAACCATTTTGGAGAACAACACCTCACTCTTTTCACCATTGCTTGGGAAGTTAGTTGTTGAATTGTGTTATAAGTGGGATGGTAATTATGTATTTGATCCTGGGGGATATTTATGGAGTTTTGATCATTGAAAACTTGTTTTACCTCATCATGGAGACTTTTCTTAAAAAGGGGCAAAATTTTTCTTCTCCATGATAGGTTTTAGACACTTTTAAGTGTGGGATGAGTCGAGCTAGAGACTCTTTAAATCAAGCTTGAATAACTAGGATTAGATCATCTAGCATAGAGTGTGATAGGATAGGATTCATAAAAGGGTATATAGTCGAGATGAAGTGTAGGGGAGACCTTCTTTTGTCTTCATGTTGTTTGTAGGGTTGCTCACTCATTTCATGCTTTGGAGCTTATGGAGGAGACCCTTGTATCCGGTTCACTTCGTTACTATTGTGATCTTTCATTGACACCTTGTGCTTAAACATGAATTCACTAATAGTTGACCTTTCCTTAACTTGGGTTAAGCAAAGTCTATTCATTGTCATAAGTGTAGGGGAAGTTTTTATACTTCCATGCTCTTAAACATTGAGGACAATGTTTAGCTTAAGTGTAGGGGGGTCTTCTATCGAAGTGACCTTACCTAGAACTTATCATTGTCTTTCATGATAACTTGGAAAATTAATTTTTCAAACATTTTTCAAATTTTTGATCTACTTTGGCCACCAAAAAAAATATGCATTCATAATTTTTGCATCAATCAATTTTTATTTGCATAACACATTTGCATTGTGTATATTCTTCTTTTATTTTCATCAAAAATAAAAAAAAGTAAAAAATATAATAAGGACATGGTTTAACAAATTTAGACTTCTTTGACATATTAGGCCCGCCATGGATATTTTGACTCAACCCGAGTTTGCTTATCTTAGCATTCTCTAGCTAGTATCCTTAACCATGTAGTCCTTCATTAGTCTATTAGGCTAAGCATCCACTAGTCTCATTATTTGAGATTTTAAATTTGTGGAGAATGGGAAATGATAGAGTTGAAACAAGTATAAAAGGGCTAGATAAACTTCATGATAATTACTTGTGGCTAAACCCTTCTCTTCTTTACCTCTAATTTCTTCGCATGTATATATGTTAATAAATAATCAAGAACGGTTTTAATCGGTTTGTAATCTCTTATGCATTTTTGTCTAATCATTCACGGTTGGTATAAGTACGTCTTAAGATTCTAAGTTAGTACGTTTTATGTGTACTAGACTTATGTCATGCTCAATATTTAGCAGGTGTTTTTCCTTTTATTCTTTTCAACTTTCTTTGTGAGGAATAAAGAAAAATAAGAGCGGCTTATAAAAAATGATTGGCTAGAAAAAAAAGAGAAAAAAAAGAAAAGAAAAAAAATATATGCAAGACTCCCAAGAGGGGCAGTGTGGTGTTAATTATAGTGATTATTGAATTCCAATATTACCTTGACGGGTTGCGGGGATTCGATAGATTTCTCCAATCCAATATTACCTTGACGGGTTGCGGGGTTGAAGATCCAAAGTCTCAAAAAGATGGCGGATGTAAATTATTGCGTGAGTTTTATTTTCTTTCCTTAGCGAGTGTGTAGCTACTTATGAAAGCATGACATGAGGATTTTACACATAAGGCGAATGACTTATTACTCTTGAAACGGACTTATATTAATTGTGAGCGGTTTTTCAAGTAATGGATGAGAGGATTACTTAGGATTAAAACCGTGCTTCCTTATTTTTGGATTTTACATTTCTTATACTTCACACTTGAAATAAAGAAAAATTTGCCCACAAGCAATTTGCTCAAATAATAACCGGTTCCACATTTAATTGTCATGAATAAGTTGATGCGCTTTTTACTTGTGAATACAATGATCCCATTTTTAAGCTTGGTATGGGGAAAGTGAAACTTGAGGGTGATAAATGTCCATGGTACCCAAGCCCTAATCAAAGTCATTGAATTCTTTATGAGTTATTTCCGTCAAAACTATTTCAAGAAAAACCAAAAAGATATAGATAGAAGTTTATTTTGTTCATTGCATTGTTCAAAATCAAAATCATGCATCATATAGAGTAGAGTAGTGTAGATGCATTCCATAATGGCCAAGGTGGATTAATTATGAGGAAAATGTAAATTTGTGCTTTAATATATCATTGCATGAGGACATGACAATGTTCAAGTGTAGGGGATTTGATATGAGAAAAAACTCATATCAGTTTATCAACAAATCACCCTAAAATACAAGAAAAATACTTAAATTTTATGCTATAAAGCGGAATTATGTGGTATGTTTTGTGTTTGTGCTCAAATAGGTAAGAAGGATACAATTTCAAGCAAACAAAGGAAAATCAAGCTTAATTTGATGAAAAAGACAAAGAGGGATCAAAAGTGATAAGACTTTGAAGTCAAAGGACCTATCTTGACAATCTGCCAAAGATGAAGGACCAAAAGTGTAAATATGACAAAGTCAAGATTAAAGTCAAATCTGGTCAACTAAAAGTCAACTAAGTCAAAGGGATCAATTTTGTTCAAGAATGAAGTTTGAAGGACCCTTTATGCCAAAGAAATGAAGATACTAGCTCAAAACCATATTCTGCCAAGTACAAGGGCTAATTCTGCCAACTTTGGAAGTTATATTCAAGATCAATCTGTGTGAAATCAAATGGACCAATTAGAAGGGAGTATTTGAAGGAAGTGGATTGCCAGTTGTATTTGGTAATAAATTGGAGAGATAATATGTGGCGAATCATAACAGTGTTTATTCCACCAATCATATTTCACAAAACAGATAATGATCCGTGTGATATTCCCACAACCAATACAATCTTGCCACGTTGCATCTTCAACCTCTCAACAGCCCAGAATCGTTTCAGAGTTAGAGGCAATTTCAGCCAAAGATCAAAACATCAAAAACGCTTACAAAAGGGAGACGAATTTATCCCACGTGCTCAATTACACTAAAGATCAACAACAAAGAAAAGCCCAAATGTGTTCATAACCTGCAAAACTCAATTGAGTAAGAATTTTACACGTGGAAGTTTCTGATTGGTTCTAACACCTCACCAACCCCAACCACTTCACATCTGCAGTCTATAAATACCATAGTTTAGCTCTCATTTCTAGTATAGTAGAAAAGTGTGAAATCACACACACTTTTAGTTTTTCTCTCTTCTCAGCTTAGTTGTAGCTTAACAACTCAAGAGTCTGACAAACTCTTGAGTCTGTTAGTAGTTGTAACAAACTTACCAGCATTTGTAACTACTTACTCAGTTCAATCAATAAAAATTCATTTCATCCTTCTTCATCACTGTTCATACTTGCACCATTGTTATCCTATTGCTGTTATTAGTTAGTTATGATCATCACTTGATTATAATTGGCTAGTTGTTAAGATTGTAGTTGTTGTACCTGTTCTTTTCATCCAAGTTCCAGTTCTAGCAGATTTTGAAGCATTTCAGTCCATTAATGGAGATTTGGTGATAGATAGCTGTTGATTGGTAGCTGTTTGATGTGTTCTAGTGCTAAGGTGGTGGTTAGCACTAGTTTAGAGAGCTCAGCGCTCCTCTACTCCTCAAAGGAGGCTTAAGCTGAAGGTTTCACTTTCTGATTTTCTAGTTCCACTCAATTGTTGAATGCATGCTTCATTCCTAGCTTAATTCTACTTGATTGCATGATAAAATGTGTTCTAGCTGGTTATTGATCTGATTTCAGTGATTGAGTAGCTTATTAGTAGCTTTAATCTTGCTTATAGCCTACTACTTGTCCTGTTTTTCCACATTCATCAGTCATTTTAGCTTTATAAGCCAATTTGAGTTCTTGTTGGTTTAATTGCTTGTAACTAGTTCTAATACACTTCTTTCTAGCTATTGAACCTAGTGTGATATAATTTTTCACTCAGTCTAATCATTTGCTCAAAAACCTTTCATAAAAGTTTGAAATGGATCAGATAAGTGGTGTTTGGGAGTAGCTTGTAAATGCTTTTCAAGTGTTAGTTTTTGGAAAACTTTGGTTCATTTTAAGTCATTAGGTCATCACAACAAGTTTTTAGTCACTTACTAGTCTAGGTTTTGGTCAAAAAGGCAATTGGCTATCAAAAAGGTTTGGGTCAGTTTTATTTAAGTATCTTTTCAGAAAGTATTGATTTTCAAATGCTTGGCATTTCTTTGT
This sequence comes from Glebionis coronaria, assembly GCA_025667525.1. Lineage (NCBI taxonomy): Eukaryota > Viridiplantae > Streptophyta > Magnoliopsida > Asterales > Asteraceae > Glebionis > Glebionis coronaria. Next base: position 556,331,546 of record CM046879.1, read on the forward strand.
TACTTGATGAAATCTTTCCAAACCAGTTCTAAACTTTCAGTCAATATATGAAGTTTGAATGTGTATAAGGAATTTGTACAGTATCCAATATTGAGTAAGAAATAAGCAAAAGAATCAGAACTAGAGCAAATGCAATTCCCTGTAGTAAAATGCAAACTGATTTCTCATTTATCATTTTCCACTTCATAAAATAGCTGATTTTCTTTCACATTTCTATTCCAATAGTGTTCCTGGATAAATTTTGAGATTTTGAGCTTTTTGAAAATTCTGGTCAATGAAAGTCAACATAAGCTCAATTTTGGCTTATTTTCAGATTTAGGGCTTATTACTTGATCATTTTCTTTGAGACTTGATTTCCCATCTTTCTTTTGAGCTGTTTAACCATTTTCATCATTAAAATCAAATAGTGCAACTCTAGCTTAATTGGTAGCTTATTTTGGGCTTATTGAATTTAGCTTATCAGAGTTATAGTTACTTTCAGCTTAATTCCTTGGATAGGTCTAGGTAATTTTTGATTTTAAGTCGTTTGCAACTGGTTTGAGCAAATTTGGTTGAGAAATAATCTCAAACTAGCTTATTGTAGTCTTGAACCCGTTTTTGTTAAAATAGTTTTAAAAATTGCCATTTAGTCCCTAAAGAATTAAACAGATTGTAAACTTAGCTAATCTTCAAAGTAATTAGGGTTTTCAAAAAAATCAGTCCTTGTATTTTCAGATTTGTTCAAAAGTAGTTAGTTAGTTTCAAGTTAGTTGGAATTTAGTTACTTTGTTTGGATAGATTTCATTTTCAGTCCATATAGTTTACTGAATTTGCACATTTAGTCCCTAGACTTTTTGACTTTACATTTTTGGCATTTATATTTCATAAAATTTACATTTCAAGTCCTTATAGTTTGTAGAATTTACATTTAGCATTTTACTTGAATAAAAACTTGGTATTTGCACTTTGTTTTACATATAAGTAGACGGTATTTTTCATTTTGGCAAGGCTTTGTTTGAATTAGCAATAGAATATCCAAAAAACTTTACCGACCAAATACAATTAAAAACTCGATATTGTTAGGACTTTCAATTTGTTAAGAACTGAGAAAAACGAACTTCAACTATACACATTTCAATACTCTACCAAATAAACCAAAAAGATATACCTTGTGTTCGATAAACATTTATATGTATTCATATACATATGTGACGGATGTTTTCCGATATGAGTATACCTTAACCCTAAAGATGTTAGATGATGATGTGGTTACAATCCTGCAAGTACAAACTATCAATAAGATGTACTATCCGGAAGAAGACTCGATGACTAGTTAGTTTTTGATATCCAAGGAAGAAAAGATGCTATTAGTATCAGGATTGAAAGAGCCAATTCAGTTTCCTATCGTATTTGAAATTATAGAATGAAGCTTGCTATAAGAAGATAGCACTTCGTCAGTTATCTTGGTAAATTCTTTATACTCAACCCATTGAGATAAGAGGAGTACATAAGATCGCTTGATTAAATTTCAAATATTTCTTAGAAATATGATCGAGAAGACAAAAGAAGAACTTCGCTATCTAATGATGAAACGAATTAACCTCGAGACATAAACGAGGAAATTTCAAGAGTTAGTAGAGTTAGATCCTATTCCATAGAACGATAAAAGCTTTCATCGAAAATTTTTATCATGGAATTATGTCATGAAATTTCATCTGAAATTCTATTAAGAAGACCCCATCAAAATATTTTGTTAGAAGATTTTTATGAAGGAACTTTATCAAAGATTTTAAGGAAACCACTTCCAAAATCCCAATGTATTGGAAAAAGTCATTCACCTCTACCCAAAGAGTTGATGAACAGGGTAATTAAGCACAATCCTGTGCAAAAATCAGAGAAATCTTTAGCTTAAACTCGGCAGTGAATGAACGTCCGTAGAGTCTAGTAAACCATAATATAGGATTATAAGTCCAGTCTACGGTGAATATTATGAAAATTTTCTTCTGTGTAAGAAATGCACCCTACATCACACAAAACTTTGCACCATCTGGTGTCAGATTTTCAATATAGTAGATCATTGGACTAGGATTTGTAAGGATAAGTGGCCTTATAAATCATATGCTTGGCAAGATTATTCTGAATTTTATTGGGAATAAAATACCATCTTCTATTTTAACGTCGTTCGTATCTAGAAAGCCATATTCTTAGATTTTATATACAAGACGTCTTACACACGCCAACGTAAAAAGGAAACTTAAAGGTAGAACATTTGTCTATATTCGTGTTATTTCAGAAGTTTCTAAGTCAATGATTTACATTTTTTTTATTTGATTGAATTAGGACGCTTCTTCCGTCAAATGAATTCATCTAAATCACCAAATTAATGATTTCTTCCTAGCATAAAGTTGGACGCATATTTATGTTAGTGAGAATTTATAAATGGACTTAATGAAATTCGATATAAGACAAGTATAGACCTGATAAAGCTGAAATATTTTTGTTCTCAAACTGTATGCTTTTACTGAAATATGTTATTACATGGAGTGCCCAAACTGTTACTTGCTACCCAAATTTCATGAGTCATTAAACACTTACGTGTACGCTAATAAAGTGAATAGATCTATTAGAAAAGTATGTCCATATTTGTCTTAGATTTGGAATTTGTGGATTTAAGTAATCCATTCAACCCGAAGAAACTTTGTAATCCTTATATTATACTATAACAAAAGAAGCAGAATATTGAAAGTCATTCGACTTACTAGTTCAACCTGAATTCCTCCATGGAAATAGGAAAGAACAATGAGGATTTTGTTACTTCAATTAGACATGATGCCATCTGGATCATTGTCAATTATTTTACTAAGACTACAGGATCTATTCCTATCTAGGAAATTGATAATATGGAAACTCTGACGATATTATACAAGAAATAATCTGTTGACATAGAGAATCAATATCTATCATCTAAGATCATGACGAGTGTTTCACATCTTGATCCTAAAAGTATACTCAAAATTTGCGTGTACTAATGTGTTAAGTGGAAGAACTACCCAAATACTAAACTATATACTCCACGTATGTGTTATAAATTTTGGTAAGAACACTTACCATTGGAAAAAAAATTCACGTATAACAATAGTTTTCATGCTAGAATCAAAGAAATACTACTTGAAGCACTCTATCGAAAGAAGTGCCATTTACGTATTTGCTGGGCTAAAGTTGGAGATTTTCAACTTACGAAACCCAAAGTAGTTCATTAAACTATTTGAGAAGGTTATATGAGAATAGAGCTTCATAGCACGTTGAATAGTGATTGTTAGGTAACTGCTAGATTTAAATGATAAATTGGAAGGACTGCTTTGATAAAGATTTCTCACTGTGAATGAGCAACTATGCCATATTAAACAGTATCTATGTGAAAATGATGTTTTCTCTATCAGTTCCCAAATTGATTTTTGAAAAAAAGCGATAATCAATTCAATTTTTGAATTAAGCAGTGACATATTGACTTGAGTTTCCCAAAGAACTCAGTAATAATCACAATCGTTTTCGTATTTTGGAATTTAAGGACCACGTATGTGATTAACTGGCATGTTTTCTCTATTCCTTTTGGCATTAAATCTGTTTTCTTGATATGTGAATAAAATTCTGAGATAGAATTTGAACATCTAAGAGCTATGTTTGCCCTTGATATGCTATGTTACCTTTATAATCTTGGGACGAGATTTCTTTAAGGGGGAGAGACTGTGACAATTCTCAAATTTCACATCTATGCTATAAGATATAATTGTCTCAATATGAAAATTTGGCTAGAAATTTTTGCTTTCTGTACCTTACTTGGTAAGATGAACTGCTTCTCACAACCTGAACTGCCATTACAACATATTCCTATATATTTTCAATACAATGTATATATCTAGTCTACAATTTAAAAGTGATCTAATAAGTTCAATATCAATAAGAGCATCTCAAATGTAACCATGATGCCTTAAATTCTCTTAGAAACCCTAGAATCCCTATAAATGAGCTGTAAACTCAAGAATGGTAAACTATGAATGGAAAACACATATGAATAAGTCATAATGGAATATAATCAAGCTACAAACTATACTTTGAAGACCTAATAATACCTAAGAATCACAAGAACAAACCATACAAAGCTAAGTACAAGTAATTGTACATAATAGTCTAGATCGCCATCTAGAAACTCTGGATAAATAATATTTCAAGCAATGTAAATACATAAAATCCATGTACTATTATCAACAACAATATACTAATTACAATCTATCAAATAAAGGAAAGTTAGTTGATCAAAAAATGTTAATATTTACTAATCCAAGGCTAATTACAAGTTAAGATCTAGTAACCAAGATTAGCATATAAAATCCATTTCACATTTAATTAGAGTATAATATTTGCCATAAATTATAAAACTCAACTATGCATCATATTTAGAATACACATTTATTTCAAGTCAAGTTACAAGTTGGTAAAGCATAAAGTATAAGTTATCAAAGCATAAGATCTTAAGTTCCCATAACTGTCCCTGGAATAGGATCAACCTATACAAACCCTTAAACTAAAAATGTATAATCCCTAGGAGTCATAAACATACTATATAAGCTCTAGAATAAGTGTTTATAAAGGTACAAACACTAATTACCCAAGATAAAAAGTCATTAGGATTTATGACCTAAAAACCTTAATATTAAGAAATCTACATGGAATCATAACCTAGTTCTTTTTGGACAAGTCTAAAAATAAATATAGGACTTAATTAAGGTTATAATATTATATTAAGACAATTTACAAGTACCCTAATGCACAAGGTACAAGATTTCAATGCACGACTTGTAAATTAGGTCAAAATAGGTTTTTTCACTCTCTAGACATGTTTACCTAAACTAAACCCTTAAACCAAGTGTGAGAGCTCATTGGACACTTAAAACACAATTTATAGGACCTAAATTAAGTTTACATCAGTAACCAATTGAAGAATAAAGCCTTTTACTAAGATTTAACCCTAGATCATTAGAAAACCCTAATCTACATAAGTATACTTCCCATTTTCACATCAAACCTTTGTTAAACTTCAAAAAAGGACCCAAATCTCTTAAATAGAATGTATAAACCCTAATTAAGCCTTAATCATTCACTAATCACTTTACCAAGTCCCTAATCACCAAAAACACAAACCATAAGTTACAAGCCCTAATTTAGGACCCGGTTTTGGTTTTTCCCTCCAAAAATGATTCAAAACCCTTTCCCTCCTAATTTTAAACTTAGGATCAGATCAATAGGATATTTTGGGATATTTATAAGTAGGCGATGCACCTACATGGTTGCTACGCATCATTGTTCCAATCTTATTATTGTCGTGACCTCATATTAACCACAAATGGAAGATAAGATTGAATCTAGCTTGTATAGTCATCCCGAGACTTAAGTAGGTCTTCCCTAGCATACATTAGTCACTACCCTAGCTGAATTACACGTTTCAATGCCTTTCTTGGATCCTAAGGATTCGAATTACTATAAATAGGAAGGAATGTGCATAGTTAGAACTTGCACCCCGTTTCTTAATTATCTCCATTACCCATTCTGTTTCCACTTCTATATACATCCTAGGACATTTTACAAGACCAAAAACCAGGTCTATAAGCTATCCATTGAAGCCCTTGAGGCTTTGATAGCAAGATGTGCTCATAAGAAGCCATAAGGAGCCATAAGGAGCATCCTAGGTAATCATTTTGTTAGCTATGCTTTGATCTTGTTATAATACTTTATTAGAGTTGTTATAACGCCAAAATTATGTTAGAAAGATAATCTAAAAGAAACTAAGTTATTTCATCATTTTAAATGGGAGTTATAAGTTAAAGACGTCTTAAAACCCTAGTTTTGTAATCTACATGAAATAATAGGCAAAAACCAATTTCTAAAACTATAATTCTGAAGAAATGTTGTTATTATTATTATAAATATCTTTATAAACTTTGTCTTAAAATCCTAGATCATTGGTCCATTTTTGAGGTTGTTATGTGATTTTTACAAGTATAGGGACTAAAATTGTCATTTTTGAAACTATTTAACATTTTGGGCCAAAAGTGTCATTTTATGAAAGTATAAACTATAAGAATAAGTGTTGGAAAGTTTGAGGTCCTAAGGTTAAATATTGAAGGTTTAAAATGCAAATACTAAAACTATATACTTTAGGGGTTAAAAGTGCAATTATACCAAAGTATAACCAAAAGGACTAATTTTGCTAATTTTGAAAATAAATAAGATTAATCATGAATAAGAGTAAGTAATGAAGGTATCATGTTAGTAGGGAGCTTTGTACAAAGATTTTCCATCTCGATATTACGTTCTGACTTAGTGGTTGGGTTTACGATTTAAAGTGCCCTCGCTCCTCAAACGTTTATAAAATGGCTTCTGAGTATGATGGCCCGAACACTGGTTCTAGAATTACCACCAGATAATAATGAAAGAATATACAACCAAACACTTAACAATATTGAACCAAAAATCAAAGACTTGATACTATACACAATGTATTAATCCAGGTTTGTGTGAGATCAAGTTGTTTATGAGACCAAGTTGTGGTTTGTATGATCAAGTTGTTTATATGTGAATGAAATATATCTGATCATAGCTCGGATTCTATGGACATAAGGTGAGTTCATAGCCTCACTTCTAAATGCTTTCTAAATGATTTCAAAACTTGTGAGGGTAATATATGCTAAAATGGAATACAAGTGTTTTTGGTATGCTTTCCAGATATGATTCATTGACACTATGTTTAGTGTTGCCTATGAAAGTCCCTTTTTAATTGTGAACCGCTAATCATTTCTCGGAATGAGCGCTAATATCGTAAATAGTACTATTGGAGACTGACATCTCCTGCCTGGGCAAGTCGCACTTGCTAGCACCTCAGTGGTTAAACAGGCATACTTTATTTTGCAAATAAGGATAGTTTGGCAGACTTCCTCATAAGGGCAAACTGTTGGTTCCTATGCCTAGTCGCGGTATTATGAGCTTAGTGTAATTAAATAATCATTTTATTCAAACTTACGAGCAAATAACAGTGTAGCTTAGGAAAAAAGATCTTGTATTCAAACTGATTTTTAAAACCTATGAATTCACTCAACCTTTGTGTTGACTTTAAGCATATATCTCAAATAAATGGTGACTGATAGCATTGAGCAGCATAAGGATGGCATGAAGAGGCACAAGACTAAATTTATTCTAGATTTTGGGAACCTTATATTGTAAAACTCTGATTTTTCAATGAAATATAAAGAAAGTTGATTTCATCACTCTTTTGAGTTGTTTTCTATTATTATGACTTGTGTTCTATGAAGTAATACCCCAGATCAATGTTCCACTTCGTAAAGGTAAAATGGGGGTGTTACACATAAGATGCATTTTTTATTTATATAGATGTACCATTTCAAGTTTCAAAAGTTAATTTGATGTGTAGATAGTGCAAATTAGTTTTCGTGATTTCGACACATGCAGAGAAGCAAAAACCAAGAGAAATTATAAAATGCATCTAATATATGTATATGCACCTAACTAAAAGCTCGTAAACATATTATGATGCATTATAATGCATCTAAAATTATAGAAATGCATATAATTTAGGTCGATGCATCTCGAACACGCGTTTATAATTACTTCTTAACCTTTTTATTTTAAGAAAACTTCTTATCGGATCCTAACTCCTTATATATATTATATATAACTCAAAGGAAATAAATAAAAATATGTAAATCTAGTAGTATATTGACATGTGTTAAGGTAGTTAGGGGGATCTGAGTGTCATTTAATGACCATTTTGTAAGAATGTATAAATTTGATGGGTAAAAGCCATAAATACATCACGTACTATCCGAAAGTGTCCATTATACATACTAGACTTTTTATGTATAAAATAAATAGTTGAATAAAAAAGTTACCTTTGACTTAAACCGGTTATTGTTAGTATTTTGGTTAACTTGGAATATGGATTCACACTTTTAGTCCTTTAGTTAACATTATTGTAACACCCCAAAAACTTGTCAGCGGAAGCGGTAAAGCTCGGGGGCTGTTACGTAATAATAACAAAGTACAAGGTGCAAGAGAACGACTTTAAATGAGACGTTTTGAAAAGAATTTACCTCGTTACATTTATTTGAAACAAAAAAATTTACAAGTCATAAGTTTCAAATGTAAAGCAGCGGAAAATTTATAAGTATGAGATAGACAACGGGATAAATGTTCAATGCATAAGATAAATCTTCCAAAATCCTTCAACTAAGCATGAGACTCCACATACTTCACATATCACGCAAGATCAAATACCTGAGATAAACGCTTAAAAGTGTCAACACAAGGCTGCTGAGTTCATATGTTTAAGTTAAAAGTATAGCATTCATTGTTGGACCGCAAACAAACTGTTTAAAGCATATGAGACATTATGAGCGATATAATGTCATGCATTTGGGAATCAGATAGAATGATTATAGTTATGATAGCTCTAATATCATGACACCAAGGCTAATGACAAGCACGTACAACTGATGCGCGCGTAATATATAAGTTTTCCCCAATAGGTGCCTAATCCATGGCCACCTAGCACAACCATATGATAAACACCCATTTGGCATGGCGATGTATTTGTACACCCGGACGGGAGTTGTCAAACTCCAATAGATCTATCATTAGCATAAGCGCCTACTCAAGCAGAGTAAATAACGGTTCATGATAGAAGGGGACTAATGGGCTATCACTATTTAGGCATATCACACATAACTTTTAGCAAGACAACAATATAAACCGATTTTGCGTCCATCAGGCAGGCAACAAAGCATTTATCTCACCCAGATGATTAAACATAAAAGACAGTTTAATAAGGGCTATGACTCACCTCAGTATGCAACGATTTCACAACAAGAATATGAAAATCACAGATGCAATAAACACAAGTCTCAACCTAAATATATACCACTAAGTTAGGTCGCCATCAAAAAATGCAATAATGCATTTGTCACACGCACATGTCACCCTTTACCATGGTTTAAGTTATAAATAAAATGTATTCAAAACATTTATTGATGTAATATTCGACCAAACTTCCAAGTAAGAAGATGTCCTCCTGACTCGATAAATTTCGGCAGCCTTTCGGCGCTACGTTTATAATTATCATTTAACTTTAGTTAAAATATCCTCCAACTTTCTAAAAAGAATCCGCCAGTCTTTCGGCGTTAAATTTAACTTGGCCATTAAAACAACACTTAACTCACGTCAATTAAACTCGACTAGCCGCTCTCGAAACTGAAGTGCTGACCCCAATAAATTTAAGACTACGCAAAAACTACTAGCTCCATTTTAGTAAAACATATTATGCAATTCTTTTATCTCATTTTTAAAATTATGGCAAACAAATTTATTACTGCAACTTGCCATTATAAAAAGGAATACAAATTAACTTGATGTTTAGGAAAGTTTGAATATACTGTTGGGTACAGTCGGACCAACATAGACACACATACTTTTGTTAGAAAATCAATATTAGACTCTTTTGAAACATTTTCCATCTATCTCTTCTCTCTCTGGTTATCTATATAACGTATATATTACTCCATCTTTGTCAAATATTCATCCTCTCATAACTCTCTGTACAACAAACAACACGATTACACGAGACCAAAAATCTTCACTCTCTCATCAAACCAACAGCAACATATTCCATCCTTTGAAGAAACCATTTTTGCAAACATATTTCCCTCTCAAACCTTTATATTTCTCTCTCGGTTAAACAATGGCAGCAGAAACATCATTTTGGAAACCATTTTTAAGGCCTCACTTAAACTTAACAAAACCCATTTCGAAAATCTTTATCTCTCGACGTACAAACAAGCAGAAACACACTTTAGAAACCCATTTATAAAACTTCACTTAAACTCACAACAAAACAAGCTTTCATCGCCAAATCACAAAACCCTCACAAGCTCTTCTCTCACGTTTACTATTATTTTCACGACACAAAAACTCGGTTTCAAACGTACTCACTTAGCTCGACACACACTAAAAACATATACCGACGTGATATTAAACGGTGCATATGAAACTTACGTAAAACCCACTTCAATCGTATCTCAAACTCATTTTAACAAACTCACAACGAGCCATATTTTCAGCATGCTAGATTTTGAAAATTTGGTGGTAAAGGTGACGAAGTATGCATGTAAAACGATACAACGAAGAGTGAAAGGAAAATAAATATTAGTGAACCTTGTTCAACATCACAGAACTATGAAACCTCGAAACTTGCTAACCCGACACTTCGAACAACAAAACCCACGTCGAAAATAAGGATAACCGCGTCAGAATGGAACTTCACGAATCAAAACTGATGAACCCGCTTCATAAACGAACAGCCTTGGTGCAGCTACAACTCGAACCAGCAAAAACCGACGTTCTGTAGTACCCCGTCAAAAGCAACAACAACAACAGGACTCTCGAACCGGCGTAGCTTAACAAAATTAAAACATCTTCCGAATGGTTGTGTTGGCGGATGGATGTGTTTAGTTAATGATAGTATCAATTTTTAGTAGCATGATGAATATATTTTTGTCAGAATGGAATTTGTAAGATGGGGAAATAAGGGTTGGATATAGAGATGCACAGAAAAACCGGTTCCTAAACCGGAACCGGAAAAAAACCGGAAACCGGGACCGGTTGAGACCGGTTTATTATAAACCGGTCCCGGTTTATTTAAGGACCCCCGGTTTGTGACCGGTTCTTAATTTTGAGGAAAAAATCGGTTTGTCAACCGGTTTTCGGACCGGTTAACCGGAACCGGTTTATTATAAACTGGTTCCGGTTAACCGGCATAAAAATTAAAATTAAAAAAACCGAAAAATCTAGTGACAATTCAATATTTTTTATATAAAAAAAAATAAAATTAAAAAACCGGAACCGGTTAACCGGCATAAACCGGTCTGGGACCGGTCTAGGACCGGTTCTACCGGTCTGGATTTTCAGCCTCCTAGCCGGTCCGGTTTTAAACCGGTTAACCGGACGAACCGGTTTTTTGACCATTGACTAGAGACCGGGGGGGTTCCGGTTTATATAAAAACCGGACCGGTTAACCGGTTTTGTGCACCTCTAGTTGGATACGCTGGTTACTCAAAGATGGAGAGAAATGTATATTGTGTAGGTGGGTTTCAAGTGTGTGTTTTAGGTAAGTGATCGAATGCTAGATGTAGTATAGGCTCATGTTGCGTGAGGAGGGGACCAATTTGATCCGACTAATAGAATCAGAGGAGAGGACGTACTATGCCCAGGTTTAAGGATGAGAGAGTTTTTGAATTTCAAAAATGTGCTCAAGGGTCTCGGTGGGAAATGGATATGGGTGGGAGAATCTCATGTCTCATTTTGTTTTATTTATGAGGTTGTTTTAGTGTTGGTCTCGGTGGAGGGAAGCAAAGTGGTAGTAGCCAAAGTGCTTGAAGATATGGTAAAAATTTGTTTAGCTATTTTAGGCAAGTGACAAAACAAAAGGTATACACCCTTATTGCATGAGTTTGAAGCAATGGGTGATCGGTTTATTTAACCGGAGGTGGGTTAGAAATCCTAACCCATGGCTTCATTTGATCTGCATTGGTAGACTAGTATAAGAAAATTCTATGAATGGATACAAAAAATGGTATAAGATTTAATTAGAGATAGTAAAGTTGAGGTATCAAATTTTTATTTAAATTTACACAGTGCGTGTCGAATAATTAGACGGATCCTAATTATTTTTACGGAAAATAAAACAATAAACGACGACTCACTGAATTTATTAATAAATTTAATTATAACAATAATTATGAAAATAATTATTCGCACAGATACGTAGACAACAATTAAATTGCAGAAGATTCACGCAACATGACGCAGTTTAATCCTACACATATTATGCACACGTATAGGAATTAAATTTCAGATACGTCTAAATATTGATCGTAAATTGTTACGCAACTAATAGTGACACACTAGCAGTGTTCACAGCAACGTAAACTGAGCACAGTCTAAGCAAAATACACGCCAATACACGTTATTTCACAAAATAAGGGAACGCTTCCCAAATAATAGCAATTTAGCACATAATTGACTAAATAAAAAGTCTAGGGTGCAAAACTATAATTTTTGAAAGTCTGAAAATTACCGTGTGTTACAGTCTCCCATCGTTAAAGAAGCTTTATCCTCAAATCTTAGAGTGTGATATCCATACGGAAATCAGCATATAAATGTGTGTGCTTAACACGGGATCAACGTTGACGCTCCTAGGTGAATTCCACACCTAGAATTCCACCTCACATTGACAATTGGTACGCATTTTTACTTCATCCGCTTGACTTGCGGTCCATAGTTTCAACATGCTCCTTGAAAAAATTTAATTTGTCGTCGATTTAGATCTCGTCCAACGGCACGGTAAGTGTTTCATGCGAAAGACACTTCTTTAAATTCGACACGTGAAAGATATTGTGCACCCGACTGATTGCTTGCGGTAACTCCAACCTGTAGGCCACGGGTCTAACCTTTGCTAAGTCTTGAAAATTCTAATGTAACGGGAACTCACTACCCTCGTTTGCCAAAACGTATCGTACATTCCCAAGGTGATACTCTCCAGATAACTTCTTCTCCACCATTTGTTGCTTAGAGAAACATGAATGATGTTCTCATCACAAATAATCAGAACGCGACATTGGGCAACAAACCGATACAGATGATATTGTTAAAACATGTAAAACATACGGATGTAAGGTCGATGTTTAACGAATGGTTTGATAAGAAAATAATGTAACGTCGAATGATGAGGTTAGAGCTATATGATGCAGTTGCATACGAGTCTACTTGGTTAAACGAATATCCATGTCTTGCACAGTTTGAGTATACACGCATAAAATTTTGCTTTCAAAAATAGAAAAAATGGATTGCTAACAAAATATTTATGGTGACTACTACGAGCATAGTATGGTCCTTCCCAAATTATACATACAGGCTTTGCATAAATGGGGACTAACGGTGCGATGATCCTTTTCGCCAAATACTGTTATGTTTCTCGGAATCAAATAGTATACTATACCGTTTTATAAGATAGTAACCAATTTTTTTTATGAAAATAGTTTTGTAAAACGAGAATAAAGTAGTTTAAAGTCCTCCAACAAGTAGTTCACAAGGTATTTAGCAAAGTGTTTTAGAAATCTAGCGAAAGAGTTGACAAAATAACAACGAGTGGTTTATCAAGTGATGGCGAAATGGTGCATATAGGGTTGCAAATGATTCGTAAGGTGATGTCAGGACATAGAGAATAATTCATGAGATGGTATGAAATAAAAAGTCTTGCAAAACAATGACGAAATGATTCAAAATGTGGTAACGCTTTCAAAAGGGATGAAATTAAACGAACCATTAAAACACATTGATTAATAGAGACTCAAATTTAAAACGTACACACGAGAAGATAAGTCTTAATAGTATAACACAATACTTAAAAGAAAATAATGCATGACGACTTCTACTAGGTCACACTCGGTAAGGTAATGAAATCCTCCTTAGGCATTAGTATACTCCACGTCACCGTTAGGGTTCTCACGAGCTTTTGTTTTTGTTATTAGCATTCTTCCAAATAAAAAGGGTAAAATAAAACAATATAAGTCGATATCGAAAGATTGAGTCCAAAAGTGAAATGTTACTAAGTGATGAGTTGAAGTCGCGTTCGAAACAATGACTTGTTTCTAAATGACGGGTCACGAGATGAGACAAGTGTTTTCAAAATTAACAGGCGGGTGTTAAAACCCATAGTCAAGTAGTAAGAAAATAAGTAGGATCGAAAAACTGTGATGAGTTTCGATGAAACAAAATTATGCAAAGTCACGTGAGAGATATCTTAATGACCATCGTAACAATTACAATGTCATCAGATTAAAGGAGATTGTCGTTTCAATTACAATGTCTAACGAAAGTTCCAGCGTTTATATAAATAATATTCATATAAAATGATGTGAGATGCGCGTAAGAAGCAGTAAACGCAAGTACATAGCAATGCAAAAGTATGCATGCAGGAAGTAGCCGTGTAGAGTATATAACATATAAAGCAGATAATCATATATGATTTATGTAATATGTACAATACATATAATAGTATATGTAAAAGTGTATATATGATTATATATCTCTATAATATATATAGGTATAATTATGACTTGAAACCACAGTTTTAATCCATGTCATATCCCAGTCACATCTTTTAGCCAATAGGATTTCAGAATTTCCTAGAAAATCTCCAAATTCCACGAATTTTCCGTTTGAAATCGCAGTTTTATGAAAAGCGCGTTTTGAAAATGCAGTTTTGAAAACTGCGTTTGAAATTGCGTTTTGAAGTTCTGGGCCGGTCCGGTTCAAGTCTGGGCCGAGCCGGGTCTATACCGGTCCGGTTCAAATCTGGGACGAGCCGGGTCAGAACTGGTCCAGTTCAAATCTGGTCCGAGCCGGGTTTGGACCGGTTCGGTTCATGTTTGGGACGAGCCGGGTTAGACGGTCCGGTTCGGTTTATGTTTGGGCTGAGCCAGGTCTGATCTTACGCCGATTGAACTGGGTCAGACCTCGGGTCATGTTTTATTTGAACTGGGTCAGGCTTTTTTTGGACCGGGTCGGACTAGAAACGGATCAAATTAATTAATGACAAAAAGTGACACTAACCAGATTTGAACCTTGGTGTCTTCCCTCAAAACTTAGCACCACTCAGTTTACCAACTGTGCTATGCATAGTTTTAGTTATAGGAATGCAAACCTATATGTTTAAAGATGTTTAAAGATAATTTAGTGAGCGATGGCTGGAGAGGAGTGCCACCTTTTCAATATCAGTCTATTCGGAGTGAATAAACCAATAGATAACGTGTTGATCTCCGTGTGATTAAAACAAATACCTTTTGAGAGATATTTGAGTTAGTTGGGAAGGGTTGTGCATTGCATCACTGGGTCCATGATGTCTTTCTTCAATATCAAGAATCATTAATCAATGATCTCAATAGCATATGTATTGACCCGGTTTCTGCCTAAAGTTGTAAGGAGGGCTTCTTTCTTTACACCCTTTATCTTTACAATTCTTTTTTATTCTTCAACCCCTTCAATGCTTACCAATACGTCATAACTAGCACCTTGTTGTGATTGTTCCAGTGCTAGCTTAAGTACTTGGTCGGCATTCAGCTACGTTCACAATCTTTCTCCATCTTTCCTAGGACTTCTAATTCTATCTAGGGAATTGTCCTTGGGAAGATTCCATCGGTTCTGATGAATCATTGGACTAAAACCTATTCCTACCACCCTTTTGTCACCACATCCGTCGTGAATTAAGCGTGTTTTGGGAAGGTATAGTCACCATGAAAAATCCTTGAAAATCACTTAAGGTACTTGTGATATTGAAATCAAGAGTTTTGTACCTTAAGTGTTTTGTTTATCAAAAACGCTCCCCCTTAACACGTGCTTTACACA
Source organism: Glebionis coronaria (assembly GCA_025667525.1). Taxonomy (NCBI): domain Eukaryota; kingdom Viridiplantae; phylum Streptophyta; class Magnoliopsida; order Asterales; family Asteraceae; genus Glebionis; species Glebionis coronaria. The sequence goes on from CM046879.1 coordinate 556,347,053, forward strand.
TATTAAGTTGGATTATCGTTAAGTCTTTTTCATCTTTTAGCCAAGTATCATTTAAGTCTCCTTAATCCCATTTTCTCCCCTTATCCAAAATGTTAACCATTAATATTTGGGATATTGAATGGATTAACCGGTCTTTGGGTAAAAATGAAATCGATGTTTGGCCATAGAACATGTTAATGCTCCCCCTTAAATTAATAAGGGATAGTTGTAGTGCTTTAGTATGATATATTTTGAAAGATTTAGAATCTCGTGAGAAATTCTTGAAAAATTATCATACCTTAACACTACATCAAGCCGTAAAAGCACAATATTCACAAATTTACATATTCACAATTAAAAACCAATATAGAGTAGACCTGAAATGTACGATCCATTAGATGGATCGTTGTAGTAACTTGTGGTGCACTCCATATGGTCTACCACCAACAAACCTTTCTAAGCTCCTCATCAATCTACGTTCCCGGAGCTTTTGATCAATCTTCTTGATCCCATATTTCGACATTTGCCTATAACCCGGATGCCAGTCCTCAGTCATCTCTGGTAAAGACCCACCAGAATTAAGATGCTCCAATTTTCCTCTGACGTATATGAGAGTCCCGTCACTGTACTTATAAAGCTCACCTACCCTCATAAACTTCATTATTCCACGACTGTTCAAGTAGAAAATCCCGTAACTCGGAACAGTAATGCCGGTATAAGGACATCTTGTGTCATGTTGAGGTAGAACTTGGTTCATTGGACGGGTCAGGTTAAGCTTCCTTTGGTAGCTTTCAACTCCCAATTGAAGATCTTCAACTCGTTTCTTGATAACAACGCTTCGTGTGAACATACGAAGTGCTGTATTCAAGGCGATGATTTCTTCACGAGTAAGATGGGTCAGTTGATCACGGGTCATCATAAGCAACATGTCTTCGATATCTTCAAGGCGAATGATAGAAAAATCTCCCTGCTGTATTGTGTATTCTCTGTCATCCTCCCTTTTTAGACGAATCTCCGTCACATGATGATAGCCATTTTTGGCTTCAGTTTTCAGCCCCAAAATACTTGAGATGCGAATATCGGATTTGACACGACTTCCTGAATTGGCTAAGCAGCAACCTCTGTACGCCCTTCGGACTCGCTCGTCCCAATGTGATGCACCTATAACAGCATACATATCATAATTACGATTTACCTTTGGGACCCAGAGTCGGTTTACCTTTTCCTCGATCCAGGGTATTGTCCCCCAATTAGCTGCTTTCAACAAGGTCAGGGAGGTTGCGTACTTGGATGAACCCTTGAGAAGATACTCAAGATCATAGGTGACAAAGAAGTCAAGAGCAATTTGATTATCTTGAGAGGGATCAAGTGGAGGTGGAGCTCTTTCTGACTCATGAAGACCTGGCCTTTGAACGGTATTAAGAGCTTTCAGGACCTCGTTAGCATAATACTCGTATTCCATGCGGCTTAACCTGGTTTTGGCGTGAATTCTCTTATCCTTTAGCGCTCTCTTGACCAAAGACGGAGTGACCGAAGATTTATACTCATGAGCCAGAAATGCACACAAGTCTATTGGACTACGGATACGGAGATATAGAACATCTCTGTCAGCGTCTGTGATTGGATCATATTTAGCAGCTGCCGTGATCCAAGCTTGTGGTGGTGCAGTTTCATCAATCTCCAATGTGTCTGCCCAGTCCCGTGTGCTTGACTCGGGAACAGTAGAATGTGGTTCTTGTTGCAGAGGAGTAGAGACATGAGCATCTGCTGGTTCTAATTCAGGCATCTCGGCGGTGTCATGAACAGGCGAGTGTTGTGCAAATTCAGGTTCAGTTACTGATTCTGCAATCACAGGAGCAACAAAAGAACTAACAGGATTAGTGGTAACAGGTATAGAAACAGAGACAGATGTACCGGGAATCGATCGCCGTAGTAGCATTCACATCATGGCGCCACTTGGTTCGTCTTGATTCCGTAGAGGTGGATTTTTCCTTTTGCGCAGCATCTTTCTGAGACTTGGTACCAGACTTAGATGGTTTCTTTGTGCTGGAAACCTTTTTCCCCGTTTCAGGCTGATCATGTTTACCACCATCATCCTCATCGTCATCCCTGTTGCTTCCCTTATCACTCTCCTCATTTCGATCACCACCATCACCACCATCATCATCATCACCATCCTCATCATCATCACCATCATCGTCACCATCATCATCATCATCGTCACCATCATCATCATCTTCTTCTTCTTCTTCTTCACCGTTACCCTCCTCTTGTTCACTATCTTCCTTTTCCTCCTCAGGCAGAATGTGGTAAGGTACCACACTTCCAAACATCTTAAACAACCGATCATCCTCCATGATAGCTTCATTGAGTGCTTTGTAGAGTGTCCGTTGAACTTTAGACTTATCAAAAGATCCAACTTCCCTCATGCGAGCTTTGAGGATCTTCTTCAATTCAAAATCCGTTAAGTCATATGCCATTTTGTATGCGGATTCGGAAGGGTTGGACGACTTGATCATCAAGTTATCAGCCGTAAGTTTCCTCATTTCTTCATGCAGCTTTGGCATGAGGGACTCAACAGATTCTTTCACCTTCTCTGAAATAGAAGCTTCAAGTGTTTCTTTCTGCTCCTTATATTTATCTTTAATAGTTCGAAGTCTCGTAAGTCGTGCTTCATACTTATCAGCTTCAGCCTGTTTGACCCGAGCAAGTTCTTCTGCATGAGCTTTAAGTGTCAATTCCATCTCTGCAATGAACTTAGCCATCATCTCTTCTTGGGCTTTCTTGGATGCCTCTTCACTTTGTACTCGTCGAAGTAGTTCTTCTCGAAGTTTATTCATCTCTTGTCTTTGATTGTCCGTGTGTTTATCCAACAATTCTGCCATTACAAAAGCAGCCATTGAAGGTGATGCAGAGCTACTCTGAGTTGGTTGAAGAGGCTCGGTTGTGACTACAGTACTGAGGATGTAAGTTATTGGAGGTGGAAGGAATGGTGTTGGCACCGGTCGGGTTGGTAATGGCTGGATTGGTGGAGGTTGAGTTACTAGAGGCTGGGTAGGTACCATGATTGTAGGAGCACCGGACTTCTTTTCAACACTTGCTGAAACAGCAATGGATGTCTCCTTCGAAGTAGAGTACCGTTCGGGTGATCCAAACTCATCAATATCTTCTGGCTCCTCGTACTCTTCTTCAACGTCCATTTGAGCACCCGAACCACTACCGCCCGTGTCTCTCCTACTCTTTTCAATAGCCATTTTCATTAATTTTTTCTCAGTCTTGTCAAGAGTAGGATCGTCATCAATATCTTCTTCATCGTGAAGAACAAACTTGTCAGCCGTGCTCTTACCCTTCTTAGCTACGGTCTTTGTCTTTTTGGTTTTGGGTTCAGGTAAAGCTGTTTGCTTGCGTTCACCTTTGCTCTTAACCGTGGTAGATGAGTCTTCTCCTGCTTGAATGCTTGCTCGTTGATTCTCGATTTCTTGTAGCAAGTTCTTGTAATCAGCAGATGCGATAATCTCATCTGTCAGGAGATGACTGGGAATGGGACCAGGGATAACAATATTGGAGTGAGTTTCTTGCCTTAAGTCCACCAAATCATCAGCATCCATTGTGTGGTGACGGCTACCTGCACGCTTATCAATAGATGCATCGTTTTTCATAAAATAATGTATGATTAGCTTGATGAACCTAGGGTACTGGTAACCTTTAGCCTTACCCTTCGTGTTTGTGAAGAGTTGAAAAATAAACTCTTCCCACAGCAATGATGCATAATAAATACCCATACCTTTGAACATACCATAGAACATCTTGATGATTGGCGGACGCACAACATCATACCCAGTTGTTTTGGGTGTGAGACATCGGCTGAGAATACCAAAAATTGCTCTCCAAGGTTGACCCACTTTGGCTGTGGTAAACTCGGACACTATTCATATGTCTGCACATCCAATGTCAGTGAACATCTCCATGAGCTGGTCCTTGGTAGGGTTCGCTGAGTATGATAATCCTTTGGGTGCCTCCCGAAAACCAAAGATCTTACGGAAGTCTGACACGGTGAGAGTTTGTTGCTTGTTATCCAGGAAGAATGTGATCTTATTTGACGTCTTCTCTTTGGTTGCCCAGAATTCGTACATGTAGTCGATAGGTACCGAAGCACTTTTCCTTAGCACATTCTTGAGGTGAGAATTGTCAAGAATGGTTGAACCTACCTTGAATCCATTGTGAGTGGGATGAGAGACCTCCTTCAACCGGTAGTTGTTTGGAATGAACTTGAGGGTTTTGGCCTCGGCAATGGTTGCTGCTCTAGAGTCTTGTATTTGTTGCACGGTTGGGTTAGTCATTGTTTCTGCTTAAGAATAAAACACAAAAGTTGATACATACAGATATGAATATCATGATGAATTTATACCTAAGCATTATACAAATGACATAATCCCTTAGACTTTTAAACCACTCAAACATCCTTCATTCAGAATAAACATTTAATTCAGAATAAACCTCTATTCGGAATAAACAAGTCTATCCGGATAAAACAAGTCTATCCGGAATAAACATGTCTATCCGGAATAAACAAGTCTATCCGGAATAAACATGTCTACGCGGAATAAACATGTCTATGCGGAATAAACATGTCTATGCGGAATAAAACATCTACCCGGAATATTCATTCTATGCGGAATGATCAGCCTATGCGGAATAAACGTCTACTCGGAATAATTATTCTATGCGGAATAAAACGTTTACTCGGAATAATCATTATATGCGGAATAAAACGTCTACCCGGAATAATTATTCTATACGGAATAATCAGCCTATGCGGAATAAAACATCTACTCGGAATAATCACTCTATGCGGAATAAAACGTTTACTCGGAATAATCATTCTATGCGGAATAAAACGTCTACCCGGAATAATCATTCTATGCGGAATAATCGGCCTATGCGGAATAAAACGTTTACTCGGAATAATTATTCTATGCGGAATAAAACGTTTACTCGGAATAATCATTCTATGCGGAATAAAAACGTCTACCCGAAATAACATGTCAATTCAGAATATCTATACGGAATACCATGTCAATTCAGAATATTCTTAGACCAAAATCTGTTTATCCAGAATAAGCAAAACGCGCCTTAGGATCAATTAAACTAAGCTTAGATACTTGTTTTAAGCATTCTAAAGGCCACCATACTTATTCTTGTCCTATTCCGCGTGAAACCCAGGCAAACCCCCAAATCAATTATCCCTAATTAAGCAGAAACCCTAATTGGTTTTAACCTAATTAAAATGAGTTAATTAAGCTGACTTAGAGGAATAATTAAACGAATTTACTGATGATTGTACCTTAGGAATGAATGAGATGGATTAACTTGATGAACAACCGTGATGTTTTTGAGGTTTGTTTGTGTGTTAATGGCGTAGAAAGAAAGAACAGAAGAAAGAAAGAAGAAGAAAGAGACGGGGGAGGAGGTACTTGACTTTGGTCAAACTTTTCAAGAGTTTGAACATTGACACTTTAGCCCCTTTCACTTTATTTCTTTTTACTTATTATTCCTTGTCTTTTCATTTTTTTCTTTTATAGTCATTAACATTCGTTAAACTTAGCCAACTTAACCTATCTTAGCAATCACACAGCTAAACTATTCACGACAAACTCACAAACAAATACAAGACGAATGTCGAAGCAATTCCAGCCATTAACCATTGAGCTAATTAATTTTCCTCGAAAACGTTTGAAGACCTTTTTGATGACGAAGACGATTTAACAATTTCTCCCCCTTAAACGATGACCCGTTTTCTATTTAAAGAGCTGTAGTCATTGTTTAACGAGGCACATGATGATGAAAACATTTGTCAATTGATGTTTTGAAAAAAAAAAAAAAAAAAAAAAATTGATTCGCGGTGGCAATAAGATTTCTCTTATTTAGACAAATTAATGCACTGAGACGTACACTAACTCGTGTTAGACCAAGTTATAAAGTAAACTTGATCCCTTTGCATGATTTGGCTTGTAAATCATGCCCGAGAAAATTAATTCCCGTTGTGAGCCAACGTTTTCCAAGGAAATACGTGACTTTAATACGAAAAACGGGTTGTAGTCTGAAATAACTACAAGCCATAATGGGCATGTTTTAAAAATGTACAACTTTTATACGGACTCTATTTATGGCGCCGTGTCAATATTGATCGACATTTCTAAAGCCGTAAATATTACCGTACTAAAAGACATGCCCGATTTAAAAAAAACGAAAAATATTTTTGGATTTTCTTGATTTTATAATTTTTTATGGTTTTTCTAGGTTTTATATTTTTTATGGTTTTTCTTGGTTTTATATTTTTGTATTTTTCTTTTTGTGGTTTATATATATACGATAATATACATGATCACGAACAAAGGATACGCATGAATAGTTTACCACCACTATTCAGCTGATTCTTCTGCCAATTCTTTGAGAGTCGCTGGAGAGAATGATTTCATGCCAAGCTTGTCGATCAAAAACTCGATTCGTCCTCGATCTAAGGCTTTGGTGAACATATCTGCCAGCTGATACTCAGTGGTGACAAAATACAGCTCGATTACTCCGTTCTCCACCTGCTCTTTAATGAAATGGTAGCGAATGTCGATGTGCTTTGCCCGGGAGTGTTGAACGTAGTTGCAGCAAAGGGCAATGGCGCTCTTGTTGTCACAATACATCGGGATTTTGTTGAATCCCAAACCGTAGTCAGTTAGTTGTGATCTCATCCAAAGGACTTGAGCACAACAACCGGACATGGCGATGTATTCAGCCTCCGTGCTAGATATTGCAGCGCTTTTCTGCCTTTTTGAAGACCAACTAATCAATCTGTCTCCAAGGAGTTGCACAGACCCAGAAGTGCTACGCCTCGTGTCTTGACACCCAGCATGATCGACATCTGCGTATGATATTAAAGCAATGGAGGAATCTTTCGGATACCATAGACCACGATGAAGTGTTCCTTTGAGATACCGAAAGATCCTTTTAACAACATGTAGGTGCTTTTCGGTAGGCCGAGCCTGATACCGGGCACACATGCATACGGCAAATTGCAAATCAGGCCTGCTAGCAGTCAGATAGAGAAGGGTGCCGATCATCCCACGGTAAAGTTTTGGATCGATAATAGTCCCATTCCTATCTTCATCTAACTTGGATTTCTCCACCATTGGGGTGTCCACGGGGTCACAATTTTCAAAGTTATATTTCTTTAAAGATTCTAGAGCATATTTGGATTGATTAATAAAGATGCCTCTGGGATTCTGAGAAATTTGTAATCCTAAGAAAAATGAAATTTTTCCCATCATTGACATCTGAAAGCGTGTGGACATTATCTTCTCAAAGTGTTTTGACAATTATATGTTAGAGGCAGCAAATATTATATCATCAACATAAATTTGTACCAGTATCATGTCGTTGTCCTCCTTGAGAGTGAATAGAGTGGGGTCCACCTTGCCTTTGGAGAAGCCTTCCGAGATGAGATATGTTGAAAGGAGATCATACCACGCGCGTGGAGCTTGTTTCAACCCATAGAGAGCCTTATTAAGCTTGTACACATGATTAGGAAACTCCGTGCTAACGAACCCATCCGGCTGACTAACATAGACTTCTTCCCTTAGTTCACCATTCAAAAATGCCGTCTTCACATCCATTTGATAGACGATCATGTTCATATGAGCAGCATACGCAACGAATAGTCTAATAGCCTCCAATCTTACAACAGGAGCAAAAGATTCTTCAAAGTCGATACCCAATGCTTGTTTGTATCCTCTAGCAACCAATCTAGCCTTATTCTTCAAGACTCCACCCATCTCATCGAGTTTAACCTTATAAACCCACAACAAAGTAAGGATGTTAACCTTGTCAGGGAGAGGAACTAATTCCCATACTTCAAGTCTTTGGAATTCATTTAGTTCCTCTTGCATGGCTTCAATCCAAGATGATTGAGTCATAGCATGTTGCCAGTTTTTAGGTTCAACTTCGGGGAGAAATGCATCAAAATAGCAATAGAGGGCACTCTCTTGTAACTGATGGCGTGTAGAGACTGGTCGATCGAGACCTCCAATAACATTCCTAATTGGGTGATCTTTTGTCCATTTGGTGCTGCGATTTTCAATCCGTGGTGGTCTGGAGTGAACAATTGTATGAGCTTCTTCTGAGGTAGACGCGGCTGAAGGGTTTTCAGGTATCGGTATACCAAAGAAAGGAAGCTCTTGTAGGTGAGCATATTCCAAATCGTGATCAGTATAATCCTCTTCCACATCAGTAGGCACAAGTAAGGGTGAAGATTCAGGTGTAGTTTGAGAATCACTTGGTAGAGGTGCATCCGGTTCAATGTTAATTAAAGATGCATTTGATAAAGCTTCATTAGCTTGAGCAACAACTTCAGGGATTGGAGCTATCACTACAAGTGCTGGAACTTCATCATTTGGGGGATCAAAGAATTCATCAAACAACGGTTGAAATAATTTATCCCACTCGGGCCGTGTAGGTGGTAAAAATGATGTAGAAGTAGGATTACTGGGAACTAATCCGGAACTAATAGCACCGGTTCCCATCTCATGAAGCGCGGGTTCAGAGCTGCGTTGCTCAGAAGCCATCGCTGTCAGCTCATCAAAATCTGCGTCCATAGTTTCTACTATCTTACCAAGACGACGGTTGTAAATTCGGTATGCTTTCTTGGAGGGTGAGTAACCAATGAAAATACCTATATCGGCTTTCGGTTGAAGTTTGCCCAAGTTCTCACAATTAATGTTTGGATAACAAAGAGCACCAAACACATGAAAGAATGAAACATCGGGTTTACGATCATGTAGAAGCTCGTAAGGTGTTTTTCCAGGGCGTTTCCGAATGATAGAGCGGTTTTGGGTGAAACATGTAGTAGATACAGCTTCTGCCCACAAGAACAATGGAGCGTACGATTTCGTCTTTCAACGGAACCGTTTTGTTGTGGAGTACGTGCAGCGGATGTTTCATGTGAGATACCAACTTCTTCATAGTAATCACGAAGAGTCTGGTTGACGAACTCTGTTCCATTATCTGTACGAATACGGCGAACAGTAGTATTCAAACGTACCTGAATGAATTTCAAAAAAGTGATGATAGCCTTCAGTGCTTCATCCTTTGTACGTAGAAATCTAACCCATGTAAACCTGGAGAAATCATCCACAATAACAAGGATGAATTTCTTACCGCTCACACTTTCGGTTCGCATTGGCCCACAAAGATCCATATGCAAAAGATGAAGTTTTTCTTGATTGGTGTCTTCAGCTTTGGGCTTGTATGATTTCTTGGTACTTTTCCCCCTTGAACACGCGGAACATAAATGGTCCTTGTGAAATTTGAGCTTTGGAAGACCACGAACTAATTCGTTTTTAGCCAGATGATTAATAGCATCAAAGTTGAGATGAGATAATCTGCGATGCCATAACCATGACTTGGTCTTAGATGCTTTAGAGAGAATACATACTGGAGAGGCGGCCATCATGTCTTGTAAGGACAAAGTATAAAGATTTGCACCACGAGACCCCTTCAACAAATCTTTTCCTTCCAAGTTGCGGATGAAACAAGTATGTTGTCGAAAAGCAACCTCTAGGTTGGAATCACAAAACTGTCCTACTGAAAATAAATTATGACCAAGACCTTCTACATAGTATACCCTTGAAATCGTAACGTTTCCAATCTGATATTCACCATACCCCATTATCTTTGCAATATGATCATTACCGAATTTAACCGTTCCAAGAAACTTGCTGACAAAATTTCGGAGCATCGAGCGATCTCCGGTCATATGCTTTGAGCAACCGGAGTCCAAATACCAGAGGATGATTTGGACCACCTGAAAATATCACCAGACGAAGACAATGTATAGGTTTAGGAATCTGAGTGTTCCTTGTTATTAGCAGGTACAGATTTAATGATCTTAGATTTGCTAACTTTAGGTTTCTTAGATTTCCTAGCCTTCTTCCTAGTTGGTGGTGTAGATTCAAGTTGGCTTAAATCCTGAGGTATTTCTTCACTGATAGGCACTATAGTGGGGGCTGACCTAATTAAAGGGCGCGGTTTCCATACTTTAGTGCTAGTGTGCCTAACTAAAGGACGCTGAGACCTAACCTCAATGGATGCATTCCTAGTTAAAGGGCACATTTTTCCATCTAATATAAAGGTCCTACCAGTGGGACGCCATTGCCATCCAACTTGGTTACGAGTTCTCCCAGTGGGCTTCTATTCAAGATCATTCCTAATGGCATTCATTTCATTCACATGATCAATAAGACACAAATCATGACGTTGGGAAAACATGCACTCATTACAATTCCAACATTTCAAATTAGAATTCACAAATGGTTTAAGCTTATGCACATGCGCAGAGCTTTTAGTCTTAGCAACATGATTCTTTTTATTTAAATCTGACATAACATTCCTATGGTGAGCTTCTACTTTCTTCTTGATGGTACTACTAGTGGAGGGCTTGATCTTATCTTTCTTGAGTGGCGATCCTTTAGCCTTAGTAGACTCTTTTAATCCTGTAGAAGGCAAAGTGGGAACATTAGTAACAGATTTTAAAGGTGCCTTAGTTGATGGTGCCAATGACGGTTTTGCTCCTGGAGTCTTATTGAATGGAGTTACAGCAATGGGTCGATTATTAAGTAGTGCAGAACCCGGTTTTCCTATGTATTGCAAATATGATAAGCAATATTGAACATGCTTAATATATTCATGAGCTGAATAATAGTAACTGCTTGAGGGATCTAACGCATACAAATCATCTAAAATATCCCTAACAAGATCTACATGCTTAATTGCATTCCTCATATAATCATCGTAGGTAACCGGGTTTTTCTTATGGAGCGGGTTCTTATAAAGCACTACTGAATTGGTTGTTGGAGCACTAGAGGACGGTGCAAAGTTGGTAGCTAAGTTATTAACAACTTCTTGTCGGGTGAGAAGAAGTGTCTCCTTTAACTCGGCCAAAACCATGTTTTTATCAATGAGCTGGATGTTTAAGTCAGAGATTTCCTCACACTTTTGGTTCAGTTGTTCAACATAAGATTGTTGTTGTGCTGCATTAAAAGCTAAGCGTTCTTCTATTGAACCATAAAGAGCGGATAGTCCCTGTCTTGCCCGATCCATCTCCCCTAGAATAGACGAAAGTCTAATTTCTAAGTCCTGGTTTTTAGACTCTGCAGCCTCTAGTTCCAATTTTAGTGTTTCATTTGATGACACATCTCTCTTTAATCTCATAATCTCTTCCTCTAATGCCTTAACTATCTCAATCATCTTGTCACTCGTCTCAACACTATTTTCACAACCATTTGTTATTAAAAGATCCTCATTTTGAGTTTGTTGTTTTAATTCTAAAGATATACAATGTTGTTCAAGTTGATTAAAACGTTTTGTAAGTAAATTGTAAGAATCTTGAAGCTTTAAAAATTCAGCGTTAGACTCGTGACAAGAATGATTATCTACCTCATTTACAGTATCAGCAACATTTACAGAGAGATCACACACATCATCACATATATTCACAGGATCACATTTAATCATAGCGGATGTAAGCTCATTCGAATAATTAACATTTACAGTAGTAAGCACATCACAAGAAATTACTTGGGACAAGAATCGGTCATATTCGGATAAAATCTTTTCCTTTTCAATTAGTTGTAGTTCGTAAGCGGTGTCCATTTCATAAAACACTTTTTGAACTTCTGCAATTTCGAACTCGAGATTTTCCGAAAGAGATGCAAAACTTCCTTTTTGACTTTCGACAAACGGATTGATCTCATTCTTAAACACCTCGTTCATGTGTTCGAAAGCCCATTCTCCGGCGTTTAGGCCATTTGAAGTCGTACATTCTAGAATGACCTTGTCAAAACTAGCAAAGTATTGATTAATCTCTTGCAAGTTTAACCATACAGTGCTAACAGGTGGAAGATCCTTTGGAATTTCCTTAGGTCCTTCCATTTTGACAAGTGTAGGAAGTGTTCTAGTGTTTTCTTCATTTAACATGTAGGTTGGTGCTGTGATGAGATCTTTATCCATATGGAAGCGAATTCTAAAATCCGTTTTTGCAAGCTCCTGATTCATTTTAAAATAATCACACTCGGGATATTTTGCAAAGTTGTATGACCGATTCTCATCAACTAGATCCTTATTTGTGCGATCATCGAAAATAACAATCGGGTCTAAGACCAATCCTAATTGGGTTGCATTATAAAGTCTTTGACTATGGATAAAAGCTTGTTTTGCATACCGTGGGTTAGGGGGAAGGCCTTTTTGACGCGATAAGTTAAACTCTCTAAACGATGCGTCAAATAAGTGCACTATTTGAGAGGCAGCGTATTGTCTTAAAAGCAAATAATCTAAACTTCTAATATTATTAGCCGCATTAATTTCCATTTCATTCTTTTTAGACTCGAGTAATTCAAAATCTGTTTGAAGTTTGTGAAAATTAGTGACCACTAACTCTTTTTCTTTAAGTTCGTTAGAAAGATCTGCTCTTAAGGTTTCAATTTCTTGCAAATGACTTATTTGTTTGTTTCGAAAATGATCATATTCGGGATTTGTTAGAACAGTGGACGAAGGAACTAATTCCAAAGTTTGAACTTTTTCGTTGCACAAAGCAAGCTCAGCAGACAAATTCTTATTCTTAGCTAGGGTTTCTAAGAGTGCAGTATTCATTTGGCTAAGTAATGTAGCAGGAACCATGACCAAATCTTGTTGAGCAGGAATATGCGTATGCGAAATGGCTCCCGGTTGTGATTCACTCAAAGTCTGGGGACTCACATTGATATTACTATCATTGATTGTCTCCTCATTTGAAAGACTCACCACCGAAGACTCATTCGGATCAGCACCCTCTTGCCCAACTTGATGTGGTTGAATACTAGTATCAGTGGTATTATCAGTGGTATTAGTAAGTACCTCAGATATTTTTTCCGGCCCAAAGCTAGAGATAGTTGCCATAAGAGCTGCCTGAGCAGATTGAACTTCATCACAGTCTGAATCGTAAGCATCCAGATCATCTGCTTGGTATGCTGCATTCTGTGTAGTGACAACTTCTTGTTCAGCAATCCCTGGATCAGCAAGAAATGCAAGCTCCTCTTCATCAAGTTCCTGTCCTTGTGCCTGAGCGTTTACCAAGTAAATCTTCTCTGCAAACCATTGACCATCCCTTCTCCTCTTGGGTTTTGTGCAATCCCTGGACATGTGACCTTCTTCCTTACAGTTGTAGCATGTAATCATTCTCAACTTGCCTGTGGAATTAGCCCGTGGAGGAGTGTTGACCATTGGAGCAGGATTGACCGTGCGTGCATTGGTGGTTGATGTAGTGGGTCTCCCCTGATAAGGTTGAATAGGTTGAACCATTACCCTGCCATTCTCAATAGTAGCTTGTTGTCGAGAATTGGATGAATTCCTCAGCTGATTGTTAGTAGGAGCTGGTCCTCTAAATCCTCGTTTGCTCAATGTCCTTGTGAGATAAGCAGACATAGTGGCTAACACTTCAACTGGGTCAGTTCCTTGTTTGAATTCAGGAATGGTAACTTCATCATTATCACAATACATTGCTTGGTCTTGTTGAGCTGCATAAGCACCATAAGGAATACTCATGTGGTCAGAGTAGCTTGATGGATATGCTACATTTTCTTGATAAGAAGAATATGATGACTGAGCATAAGGTGCAATGCTTGCTGGTGAATATGGGTGAGGTTGTGAGGCATATTGTGATGCTTGTGGTTCTCGCTGAGATGAAGGTGCATTAAACCGATATTGTTGCTGATGTGAGGTGGGTGGTTGCGGCAGAATCGAATATTGGGGGAAGCTTGAAGTCATGTACGGTGACGGATGATAGGCTTGGTATCCCATGATATAAGGAGTGTTGTTGTATGACAAGCTTGGTTGATTTGCCATCAAAGCTAAAGAATCAGGGTACATACCTCGAGGTGAACGTTGCATGATCACGTGTTTCTCATGCTGCTGAAGAAAAGCATAGAGTTGATCCAAATTGCACTTATGCAAATCCCTGGTTAACTTAACATCGGTAATATACTCACCCCATTCAGCTTGAGGTAAAGTATTCAAAAACTTGGTGTTAACCTGGAATGGAGGAATCACGAGATTGTATACATTCAAATCATTCATGAGAGTAGTGAATCTGAAGTAGTAGTCGTGAAGCGTTTCTCCTGGACTGTACGTGAATCTATCAAACAGATCATACAACTGACATTCCCGTTCCTGTTTAGTGAGAGACGTACCTTGTAGCAACACCTTCAGACGTTCTCATAAATCCTTTGCAACCGTATATTGACTTACCATTCGATAGATGTCATGTGGAAGAGCTTGGAGAATGGTTTGAAGAGCCTTTTCGTCTGCATCGGCAACAAGTTGTTGGGCTGGTGTAAGTTCTTCAAACTCCCGTGGTCGAGTCACATTGTTAACCACAATGGTACCATAATCAAGTGGACCATTTAGAATTGACTTGACCATAAGCCTCCCATATGTCGGTTTTCCCTTAATGTATGACATCATACGGCCTTGCCATGTTTCAAAAACTTCTTTAATGAGCATTGGAGGGCGATTATCCGTTCCCGTAATGACGGAAATATCCGTAAGTGATGTCATTTGAGGCATTAATGAATTCGGATTCATTTTGATCACTTTAAAGAAACAAAGACTATCGGTTGATCGAGCAGTGAAGTAAGGTTATGAATTGTGTTGTGTTGTTGAAGTAAAGAGTGTGTAAAAAGCCAAGATTAAATCCACTAAAAATCGTCAAGATTAAATCCACTTAAAAATCGTCGAAAAACTCGTAAAATACCCCTGATCTTGCTTATCTGGAATAACCCTATTCGAAATAATCCCTTATGCGGAATAATCCCCTATTCGGAATAATCCCCTACTCGGAATAATCCCCTATTCGAAATAATCCCCTATTCGGAATCTCCTATTCGGAATCTCCTATCCGAAATATCCTACCCGGAATATCTCCTATCCGGAATATCCTATCCTATTCGGAAAATTTCCTATCCGGAATGATAGCCTATTCGGAATGATATCCTATTAGGAATGATATCCTATTCGGAATGTTTGGATCTATTCGGAATGTTCGGATCTATTCGGAATGTTTGGATCTATTCGGAATGTCTGGATCTATTCGGAATGTTTGGATCTATTCGGAATGTTTGGATCTATTCGGAATGTTTGGCTATTCTGAATATTTGGCTATTCTGAATGTTTGGCTATTCTAAATGTTTAGCTATTCGGAATGTTTGGCAATTCGGAATAAACCTGGAAAAAACACTTCGAGACCAAATAAACCAACCTTTGAACGATTTTAAACCCGATTTTTGATCAAAAACCACAAAAAGTTTTGTGATTTCTACCAAAATAAGCTAAGCCCAACACTTATCTACTAATCCCAACAACAAAAACACCAAAAATTACAAGATTCAATGTTGATTTTCCTAAAAAATCACTAATACACTTAAGAACTAAAAAACAACACTAATCCTTACCTTAAATCACCCCATGGCTCTGATACCAATTGAAGAATATTGATAATCTTATGAATTAATGAAGTGGGTTGAAGATTTCTAGAGAGAGAAACTAGTGAGAGAAAGTATGTGTTTTATTAACTTGATAAAATGGAAACATCAACAACCAACCCCTTTCCATGGTGGAAAGGGGTATTTATATCCAAGCCACTAACGGGCTTGGGCCGACCCATGACAAGCCCATGGGTCGGTTTCTTACTTAACTTAATAAGCACACATTAACTACGAGCTATACAACATTAATAATATTGTGGAGTGACCGATACTTCTAATATACGTTAAAAACGTATTTCTAACATTAACTAAATGACTAAAAGTGTGAATCCATATTATAAGTTAACGAAAATACTAACGGTAACCGGTTATGTAGGTTAAGTCAAAGTAACTTCTCCATTCAACTATGTTATTTATACATAAAAAGTCCAGTATGTATAATGGACACTTTCAGATAGTACGTGATGTATTTATAGCTTTTACCCAAATTTTGATACGTAATAATGTAATATAGATACTTTAATATATTACTACTCTCCCTCTCACTAAAATAAACACTCTATCTATATCTAAAGTTTGCACCGCCTCAAGTTTGCTTCTTCTCCGGCGGTCGACTTCGGCCGACCATTCGGTCTATTTTATGTAAATATATCTCGTATCTCCCACAATGACGGCCCCTGGCCTATAGATCCGTTATTTCCCACTGTCGTGTGTCGTTTTCCACTGTCGCATTACCATTCGATGGTTTATTGTTATGGTTCGTTTCTCTTCTACCCAGATCTATTAACTTTCGGTCTTTTCTGCTCAGATATGTTGCGGTCCGTCAACGTTGAATGTTGTTTCCTTGCTGGTGCTTTGGGTTATGGGTTTAATTATTTTGGCTGAGGTTTAGCTTCTTTAGGATGTTAGGTTTTATCATCTTTATGTATGTTTTATGTATCTTGTATACTTTTTGCTCCAAGCTTACACTATATGGTTGTGCCTACCTAAAGCTCACATTGGTGATTCCCCATCAACCTTGTATTGTGTTGTTGTCCTTGGTCACAGTTTTCTAGTGTATATTTTGGTTTGTCTCAACTTGTTACCTCGTGTACTTTGTTTGGTAAATCGGTTTCGATTTTGCTTTTTCTGTTTCAATGTAACTTGCTTTGTAAAAAATTATTCCGTATGTAAGGTGTAATATAAATCCTATGGTAAAAAAGATAATTTAATATATTAAATTTAATAATAGACCTTACCAACCAACCAGTTAGTTGAAAGACAAAGCTAGTCTAAGGCTGAGCGGAGTGGGTATAAACCCACGAGTGAGTTTGATAAGTTGCGCGCGACTTACTACTCCCCTACAAAGTCACTCACGCGTGACTTGGTCGCTATGACCAAAACACACAGGCAAACTCACCCTGCGCGAGTTTATACCAACCGGGCCTCACATGATTTTTTGACCGTTTGGTCATTTTTTTCAAATTTTTTTTAATACCCCTTTTTACTTACCAACTAAAGTATCCTTATTTTTCACACACAATCTCATCTAAACTAAAAACTCTCCTCTCTATTATCACTAATCATGTCTCAAGAAAACACATCCCGATCCGCCAACAAACGTCGAGGACGTCGAAATACCCAAAACTCACCTCCCACACCGCAAGGAACTTTTGACCTAGAAAACCCGTCACCCTACTAAGTGAACACCATACGACCACCATCATTCTATCAAAACCCAAACCAACCTTACTGTTGCCCGGAACAAAACCAATACCAATGGCACCAAAATCTCTCACTCGACTATTTGTCACAAACACAAATGGATGGTTCCTCATTACAACCAATGCCACCAAACTATGTGTCACAAACACAAATGGGTGGTTCCTCATCACAACCCGACTTTGAAACTGAAGATTGCTACTACTCGTAGTATTCAGATATGTATCAAGGATTTGCTTCGTATCAACAAACCGGGTCTCCCGTTTAAGAAACTTGTTGATACAAAAGTTGGATGGACCGAGCTTGATCCGAATTAGGCTTAATTCAGGGTCTTGTGGACTCTGGCTCTTGCACCAAGTGAAACTTGCTTAAAGACCCTGCGCACTAAAACAGACACCTTTAGGCTTACCGTGGGTTTGTAACCCACGATTAGACTCCAACGTGAGAGTAAGTAATCGATTTAAGTATATTAGGGTTTAGGGTATTGTGTGTATCGTACCTTTGTGGAACCATAGGGGTTCCTTTTATACTCGAGAGAG
Organism: Glebionis coronaria; assembly: GCA_025667525.1. Lineage (NCBI taxonomy): Eukaryota > Viridiplantae > Streptophyta > Magnoliopsida > Asterales > Asteraceae > Glebionis > Glebionis coronaria. The sequence goes on from CM046879.1 coordinate 556,364,832, forward strand.
TCCAGGTTGGGCTCCCTATTCTTGCGGCCTAAGGGAGAGATAATGATTCAAAATAGATTGATCCTTATCGCATAAATGAGGTAAGTGTATATCCTCTTTTCCTTAGGTGAATTTAATCATAAGATAGATTATACTCTTGTATGATCCTGTCGAAGCGCGACGAGGACACGGTTAAGCAATGAACCGTATGTATGACAACGACTCACCGGGCCTCCTGGGCTGTGCGCACATCACATACGTATTAATCCATTCCTGATGGATACGGGTAGCACCCGTGAGTCTGACTATCCAACCGGACTAGTTATCCCTTCATCTTCCACCGTTGGATCTAGCAAGCTGGTAACACGTGGCAAAGATCTAAGCTTGGAATAGTAACTCAAGAAGGCTATAAATATACCCATGACGCCCACCCTTTACTGGTTTAAACACATCAAAAACTCTCAATCCTCCATTAATGTTTGCTAAAAAACTTTGTTGTCACTGAATTCCTCCTAAGGTAACCTTTGCGACCACCTTACTTAATACGCGTAACCATGGTTAGACAGTTATCCGATGTCACTTCGATCTTGACCATAGGGGAGCTTGACCAGTTCATGACAGACTACTACATACCGAATTATTTACACCCAGAAATTCCCAACCCCCGGCATAATATTAGTCAGGCTCCAGCGGGAAAATAGGAGTGTATACCCAGTTTTTTGACTTCACGAATCAGCGTATACCCATGTCGCGCTTCCTAGTCAGTGTGCTGATGCATTGCGAGACCCACGTATCTCAGTTGCATTGTATGGGGGCGGCCAAAATTTCTTACTTTGAAATTAATTACCGTACACTAGATATAGAGCCCACTGTAGACTTATTTCGTGTCTTCTACCAATGGTTGGGTTTCCTTCGCTAAGCAAAAGAGCGGGATGCAATGCTATAATGGGAAAATAGACTCCTTAAGGGACTGGAATGATAGGTTCTTCTGGGTTTACGAAGTCGCCTTTCCCTTTCACTTCCTTTTTTTGACCCCTGGAACGATGAGGAAGGACTTAATGCCTGGCCCGAACTCCTACAACTCTGAGGACATGGAGACCTTGAACAACAACCGCGTCACTGTGCAACCCTACCCTCAGGCCTTGTTGGTAATCCTTGTCTGAGCCGCGCAGTCATCTACGACACACATCATATACCTTTCTTCCGCACCCAGAGTGGCCAGGGTTAGTGGTTCTTCCCGCGTTCTTCGTAGCATTCTGTAAGTACCATCTTGTGCCAAAAACTAAAATATGTTCTCTTGCTTGTCTGTTTGTTTTTTCACGCAGGCATGATATTCTTGACCTTGTTCGTGGTGCCTTCCCTAAAGATTTGATAGTCTACTCCCGTCCTGAGAGGGAGAATGAGGAGTCAATTCAAGAACGTACTATAAAAGAACACTATGGAGCTGGAGGTTGGGGAGGCTTCCGCATTGCAAGAGCATGAGGATACCGGTGCAGACCAGCCATTACCGCCACCAGTACAACAACAACCACCCGCACAACAACAACCACCAGCAAAACAGCAACCACCGCTATTTCTCAGGTCCTCACTATCGTCGGGTAATCTTATTGAGGATGCTGAGAACACCGCGCAGCAATTTGAAGAAGAGGAAAACTCTGCTTTGGGTAAGAGGCAAAGGATCCCCCCAGCAGCTTCGCGCAAAGCCGCTCGCACGGGGGCTAGGAATTGCCCGTATCTTTAGAGTTGACCGGTGCGTTTGATTGTTCCAACTTCTTGGACAACATCGTGCCCCCTGGCCGAGCTGTGATACTAGAGGGGATGAGCGATGTGGTTCTGGCAGACGAAGTTAGTTATTTTTTATCGCAAAACGTAACATTGATGTCGCGCATCAAAAAGAGGTTTTTGGATTTATCCGCCCAAGTTTAGATCACTGAAAAGAGACTTGGGCAAATTATTGAGGAGAAGTCTCTTGCACTTGGGGAAATGCAAGAAAAGATCAACCAAGAAGTCGAGAGAGGGCGACAAGATGCTTCCCTCATTCACTCCCTAACAGAAGAGAAGGATAAGCTAGCCTCCGCACTTGAAGATGAGCGCGCCCAGCTCAATCAGCTAAAGGCCTCCAATCAAGAAGCAATAGGGGCCTTTGAGGAGGGAAAGAATAAATTTATGGCGGATGTAGATGCGCTGGGCGCAAGGGTTAAAGGAGATGTGGGTGATCTCAGCAGCCAACTAAAGAGGTTGAGTAATGAGTTGAATGAAGACCTGTACCCGCGTTTGATGAAGGAGGTAGCAGAGAAGCGATGGCTGGTGCGCTATGGTTTGCGCCTAGCCGCCATGGGTGCTTTGGAAGACCCTACTTTGCGGGCCGCCTTTGCTCAATCTATTATAGTTGCGGTGAATGAGGTACTTCCAAGGGTTTAGTGAAGGTGCACAAAGCTGAGTTAGTCGCACCACGTTGAGTTGTTGAAGAAAGATTTGAAACCTTCCGCGGAGCAGAAGCACAGCCGTACTTTCACTTGAAGCCTTCCGCGGAGCAGCTAACAGTACCAATTTTTGCTCAGCCCAGGGATGTGCTTGACCCTTTTAGGATTGAGAAGGAAGTTCTTTTGCCAAGGTGCTTGCGACACATGAAAGCCGTGCTGCTGTCAAGAAGGTTGTGCTGAACATAGAGGCTGCACCTTTTGTTGGTGTGGCCCACCTTTCTTCATCCAACCCTGTCCTGTCTTTGCCGCTGCTAGAAAGGGACGCACGCGTGCTGGATCTAATGGAGAAGGGCATGAAAGAGCACCGTGCCACAACTTATTGCCCCCCCTACTGAAGTTGAAGAGGTCCTCGTCTGACACCAATTTACTTTCCAACCAGTTAGCTGATTTGTAAATATGTTTGTGTACTTTGTATGTGCGAATGTTCGCTCTTTGTTTGTAATGAACACTTCCTACTTTTTGTTACGAGAAATATGTTTAATGTTTGTAGAGCAGATTCATATCATGAGTTAATGTAAACTCATAAATGGTCCTTGTGGGTGAGGCAAACTCATTACGTGCGATATACCGCTACTACCATAAGGACGGCCAGGTGAGGCTAACCAATTTTTAGGTGTGCACGATTGTGTCTTATCAGTCTCAGAGTGTACTAGTTGTATAACTTGCTATGACGTCATTAATAGAAAGGGGCCTAACAAGGATACATGATCCGCGTTCGATGGGGTTGCATCCCTCTTACTCTACGAGTCTAATTAGTAGGGTAGACCCGTTCCTCTTATTTCTCCTGGAAACGTTGTGCACGCGTGCGTTAGTAGGTAATATATAACATAGACGTAGGATAAAAATAAATGTTTTTAGAATGTGTCGTGGAACTAGCTAGGGACCACGACAGTTTTATTAATATTCGCAAAATTTTAAATACATGAAAAAAAAAGAAAAATAATACATTGGTTTCAGAAGTTTGCTGCTAAAGGTAGCACTTCTTTAGGTGGCATATGTTCCAAGGCCGCTATAGGTCACGACCATCCATGTCGAGTAGTCGATATGAGCCGTTCCCCAATGCATCAGTCACTGTGTAAGGTCCCTCCCACTTAGGACCAAGTTTTCCTGTATTTTTAGCACGGCTGGCCGAATTTGAGCGATACACGAAGTCGCCTGCCTAAAGGAAGTCTTTCGCACCCTAGCATCGTAATAACCCTTCATTTTTGCTTTTTACTTGGCCTCATGAATAGCTGCCAACTCTCTGCGCTCATCGATTATGTCAGGTTCAATCGTAATTCGTCATCATTTGTGACCATGTCCACTTCGGCTGTGCGGAGCGTTTGTAATCCAATCTTGGCTGGGATAACAGACGAAATGGGTATCGCCTATAGCTGTTTTTATCATTGTACGATCTGCCCCTAAGACATGTGATAACTTGTTGATCCATTTTTTGTTGTGTTCCCCTAATCGCGCTTTTATGCCGTCTCCCAGACTCCTATTTGCTCTTTCCACTAGTCCATTTGTTTGTGGATGGGCTACCGATGCGAACCTTTGGTTTATGTTGTTTTTCGTGCACCAATCTTTGAATGGGTTCTTCGCAAATTGTTTTCAATTATCAGAAACGATCTCTCTAGGTAGCTCGAATCGACATACTATATTGTCCCATACGAATCTTTTTACTTGGTTCCCTGTGATTGTTGCGACTGCCTTTGCCACAATCCACCTCGTGAAGTAATCCATCACGACTATTAGGAACTTAATTCTACCCGCGGCTAAGGGTAAAGTTCATGCGATTTCTATTCCCCACTTGAAGAATGGCCAAGGAGAAGTGATAGGTGTCAGTTCCTCTTGGGGTTGACGTGGTATCATCCTGTGTACCTGGTAGTCATTGTATTTTTTTATGAGCGTAAGTGCATTCACGTGCATGGTTGGCCAGTAATACCCACTGCGCAACGCTGTTTCCACCACTGACCTTGGTCCTGCGTGCATGTCGCAGGATCCCACGTGTATTTCACTAATGACATATTGCGCTTGTCGCGGCCCCACTGATGAGATGGCATTTATACATGATCTCATCGTTCTTTTCGGGCTTTAAATGCATTAAAATGTCATAAAATACCATATATATGCTTGTGTTTGTTTACTTGTGTATTTTAGGTATGGATATCGTGAAAAAGACAAAAGATCACAAGATACAAGGAAAAACGAACACGAGAAACGAAGCCGTACAAAGAACCGGGCCCTAATCATGGAATTCTCATCAAATACCCTTGAAGACTTGAAGACAAAACAAGATTGATCCTCCAAGAATGAAGAAATGACACTTAAAACCCTTGTATATTAATAATTACAAGTTTGGTCCCTTAAGTTTGTCAAAATTACAAAAAGGTCCTTCAACTTTGAAGAAATGACAAGATTGGTCCCTCAACAAAATCAATTTGTCAATTATGGTTCCTCATGAAGATTAAGAAGCAAAGAAGACCTTTGAAGATCAATATAGTCCAAGTTCAGCCCTTGAAAATACTCAAAATGGCAAAAATCATCCTTGTAACACTTTTGCCAAAAGTGTGTGCCAAAAATGCAAAGATGTGAAAGTTATTATCAAAGGAAGTCGTTTTTTTTAGGCTGAAAAACCTTGAATGCCAAAAATCCCAAAGAAAAGGACCAAAAGTGTCAACCTTGAAACATTTAAAAAGAAAGGGCGCCTAACACTATATTCTCCCCCAAAATCGGATCAAAGGGAGTACTGTATATCTTTTTCACCACCCAGATTTTACCCCAACTTAAACTTGGGTAAAACTCAATTAAACTTGCCCATGCTTGATTCACACATGTGAAAACCCATCCCACACCTAAAACCCTCAATCCCACTACTGTGGACCCCACCCCCAAATACCCCGTCCACCAATCAAAACATTCCTTTGGCTCCAAGGCAAATGACGTGTCCCCAATCAATGGATAAGATGTTTTGCTTCATCACAACGCAAAATTATACGGCCAAGATCAAATTTGGACAAAATACACCAAAAACGTACAAGGGCAAATTTGGGATTTTTATGTATTAGGGTTAGTATTTTTAGGGTTCTAGATTATTCTAATAGCACTATAAAAGAGACCCCAACCTGTGGGTGATCCTTTGTTCCAGTTTTCCTTCCAAAATTTTGTAATTCCTTTTGATTGAAATAAAAGTTGGTTTTTGTTCAAATAGCATTATAATTCCTTTTTATTTGTTAAAGTTGGTATTAATTGGTGAGGGAAAACTGAGTTCCATCTTTCTAGTTTGGTTAAGTAATTGTGATTTTCAAAATTTTTCAAAAGGTTTTGGAAATTTGCAATTTTTGGTAAGAATTTGTTCCATAAGATTTGGTGTTGTTAGTTCATGAGATTGATGATTTAGAGTCTAGAAAACGTGTTTAGAAAGTTTGGAAAAGTTTTGGAAAGGTTTAAGTAAGAAGGAAAGAAAACAGAAAGTTATATTGAATTGTTTATACTTGTGTTTTCTTTGATTTGTTTTAAACAGGTTGAAGGTTTGTTGATCACAGATCTGCACCAACCCGAGTTGGTTTGGAGGTGGATTTAGCATCCACAAGGACCCTTGGATGTAAGGGTCCTAAGGTAAATCTCTTTTACCTTTTTAAAATTTCAGAAAATAGAAGCTTAAGTGATTGATTTGATTTGGTGATTTAAGTGTGATTAAGTTGCTTGAATAGTGTTCTTTTGTGTGTTAATACATGTTAGATGCTAATTCATTCAGTTTGAATAAGGTTTTAAAGACTTTGGTTTGATAAAAATTGGTTTTCAAAAAGTTAAGTGGTGTTTGGCTAAGGGTTTTAGCAGGGTCACAGATTTGATTTGAGTGTTACAAAGGTGTTAGATAGGTCATAATAGGTTGTTGAAGGTTGCTTGCTGGATTTGTTAACATTTGGTGCATATTGGAAGCCAATTTGTGTGCTTAAAAAAAGAAAAGTGAGTTTAAAAACCTGCATAACACTAATCTGCTTGAATTTTGTGAAATATTGTGCTTGATTCTTGCATAATGTTAAGAATTAGGGTTATTGCTATTTCTTTAGCATCTAGTTGTGAGTTTGTGTGCTTAAACTTGGAGTTTGAAAGTCACTTGTTTACTTGTAATCTGCATTAGAACCACCAGTCCTAGCCATTTTACATCAGCAACTTAAATAAGCTAGGGTGTGCATTGTTTTGTGGATTTGGTGTGCTAGAGTGCTTGATTTTGATTGAGACTGACTCCTTGTGCTTAAATAAGCACAAGGGTGCCCCTATTGTCCCAATACATTCACCAAATAAGCATTGCCAAGCCCCTCTTGGCTGAATCCAAAAGCAAGAACACAAAGCACAATTCTGCTTGTGTTCATTATAGAACCTGTTCACGTTTTGAGTTCATAATCTGTTGAACTTTGATTAAAAAGTGGAATTGGATTTGTTTACAAGCTTGATTAAGTCACAAATTGGTTTGAAAAAGAAAAAATAAAAAAAAAGAAAATAAAAGTAAAAAACTCACCCGCAGTGGGCTCGAACACTTGACCTCTCGTAGGAGGGTTCAGTGAACTACCACTGATCTGGATGGTCTTTTTCGTTTAAGTTTGGTTTTGAATTATATTTAATACGATTTTGGTTTCTAGCTTATTTAAAAAGCCGTAGCTTTTTCCCTCATTTCCAGCTTATTTATTAAGCAAATTTGGTTTTTCTTATTTTTCTTAGGAAAGTTATAGAGTTTGTGATTTTTCTAGATTGGTTTTAGAATTTTCCCTTTATTTTATTATTTTCTAGGATTTATTTAATAGCCGGTTTTTATTAATTCAATAAAAAATAGAAAAAAGATTTTTAATTTTTAGGAAAAATAATTTTTAGGTTTTATTTAATATTTTTGAGGTTTACATTAAGTTTAGGTTTTATAAACTTTAATTTTTAATTTTATATTATTTTAAGGTTTTTTATAAACTTTAAAGAATTTTATAAAATTATTAAAAAAGGTTTAGGAGCTCTAATTTGTGTTTTTCTCTTAGTTAGAATATTTTAAGTTTTTAGAAATTTTTTAGAATTAATTTTATAAACTTTTTATTTTTAGCAATATTTTAATATTATTTTAATATTAATTTTTCAAAATTTTATTTTTCTTTCTTTTTCATTTTTCTTAGGATCTTTATCATTAATTAGGACCTTTTCCATTTTTAGAATATTTTTATAGCTTTTAGATTAATTTTTATAATTATTTTAAGTTTAATTAGGTGTTAATTATTTTTAATCATTTTTAGAGTTTTTAAAATAGTTTTAATAGGTTTTAATTTTTAGAAAATTACTTTTTAGTCTTCTAATAATATAAGTTAAGTAATTATTCAATAAAATCATATTTTAGACATTTGAATTAGTTATATTTAATTTTAGGGCTTTAATTAGCATTTAAAATTAAATATTTAATTAATAAAAGGTTTTAAAATATCTTTGTTGGATTTTTATCTTTATTTATATTATTTTAGACTTCTTTTTAGTCTTTTTAATTATTGATTTTGTTTTTGGTCTTAGTATAATAAATTTTAAATTTGGGTAGTTTTTCACGACTTTACGTCTTTACGTCGTAGTTTAATTTTAACGTAACCGTCTTTCATCTTCTCATCCCCATTCTTCTCAATATTAATCTCAAACACATACAAGTTAATTCACAACACATATACCTCCTTGGGAAACGAACTTTTTCTCTTTTAAGTGATTGGGTCATTACTTGTGGTTTTCCTAAATCACTCGTCAATACTTACCGCTATTTTGCGTTGCTTTGTTTTTCCTAAAATAAAGTATACATAAAAAGATTACAATCATTTTGGCGCCGCTGCCGGGGAGGTGTGTTGTGCTTTAATTTGGAAGCTTTTGTTTTTGATATTATCCATAAATAGTATTTGTGTTAAGTGGAACTCCCTTAACACGTATTATCGGTTTTCTTGGTTTTTCTTGTACAAATATTATTAATATATTGTATTAAGTATCACAATCAAAATACAATATCTCCAAAAGTGTGAAAACACAACCTTAATTGGGATTTGATCTCCTAATTATTGTATTCGAATCTCAAACAAAAAGAAAAGGCAAAAATAGATAAATACTTTCGTGAAGCTCGATTTTGAAAAATACAAACTATAAGGTGGGTATAAGGCGGGTATTATAAAATATACCCTAAGGAAAAAGGCTCTTAAGTGCTTCGCGCCGCCTCGTTTCCCCGCTTGCTTGTGAGTATTTTGAGATTGAAGGCTAATCGAGGGTTTTGCCGCCCAAAGTATTAATACGTATACTATATTTGCTTGGTTTTCTTTGTGATTAAACCCTCGTGAACAATTTGGTTTTCACCAAAGTTCTAAAGTCATTCGAAGGCGTTCACTCCACGTGATCGTTTTCATTCCTTTGAGGCTTCTTTAATCAAGAGTTTGATTCGAGGAGAGATTTTGTAGATTGTTGTCTACGAAGATACACCAAAATCCAAAAAAATTAAATATAATCAAAAACACAAAAAAAATTTGAAAATCTACAAAACAACCAAAAAGAATCTTCTTTGCTCACCTCCCATTCTTCGTGAAGTTTATGATCACTCGTAATCAAGCTAAACGAGCTCGTAAACGTCTTCAAAAGCAAGCAAATCAAGGATCGTTGATTTTTGAAGAACCTCCAATTGTTGAACCTATTGTAGAACAAGAAGTCGTCATGGCTAATCGTACTATGATGGAGTTGCTACAAGCACCCACCGAGGGTTTTGGAGAGGCCATTGTTATTCCCGCCATCCTTGCGGAGAATTTCGAGATTAAGACGGGTTTAATGTCTAGGCTACAAGCAAATAAGTTTCGAGGTCACGAGAAAGACAACCCGCATTACCATATTAGGAATTTCAACCGTCTCACCCCCACTAGCAAATTCAAAGATGTTCCACATGACGCCATTAAGATGATGTTGTTTCCATATTCGTTGGATGGACCCGCAAAAATTTGGCTCGAGAAAGAACCGCCAAATTCGATTTTGACATGGGCCGATCTCGTTTCTAAGTTTGTGAACAAGTTTTTTCCACCATCTAAAACAACACACTTAAAAAATGAGATTTCATGATTTGTGCAACGTAACAATGAAAGTTTTTCAATGGCATGGGAACGATTTAAAGAGATGTTACATGAATGTCCTCACCATGATTTTTCGGAATTACATCAAGTGGATACTTTTTATAATGGGCTTAATGATCATGAACGAGATTATTTGAATGCCGCCGCGGGTGGTAATTTTTTGTGCAAGACGACAAATGAGGCTTTACAAATCATTGAAAATCGATCTAAGGTTTATAGCCCTCCTAACACACCAAGTGTTGCCAATATGGGTTCGTCATCTTCGTCACAATCGTCTCGTAGCATTAACGCCTTACATGATGAAGCTAATGAGGAAAATCGGTTTTTTGATAGATTTGCTAATCTAATGTCCCATTGGAAGGCTCAAGAAGCTTCCAATTCCGCTTCGGTTAAAGCGGTTGCTAAGAGTTGTTTATCTTGTGGGGGAGCTCATGATCTTTCCGAGTGTATTACCGCGGATGGTAACACTTCGAGTGCTTATGTAGCAACGGGAACTTATAACCAAAACGGCCAAGGTTCCCGCCAAAATCAAGCTCCACCAAACCAAAATGTTAATAATTATCGAAACAACAACCAAGGTAATTACCAAGGCAACACACGCAATTACAACAAAGGGAATTATCAAAGTGGGAATGGACAAATCTCTAATCAAAATCAAAACCGTGATTTTCAAAACACTACACAAGGTTTTCAAAATGCTCACACGAAAAATTTGCAAGGAGAATTTTTGGATTATGCAAAAGCAAATGATGCTAAATTTGATAATATGCAACGTGAGATGATTAGCTTAAGGTCCGAGTTGAAAAACGAGCTTAAAAATGAACTTGCTAATGAACTTAAAACTCATGCAAATAAAATGGAAGGAAATGTCCAACGTCTTCAACAAAACCAACAAAAGATGGAATTAGGACAACATGAGATTAAGCAAGAGTTATTGAAAGCGGATGCTAGGCAATCAAAATTTGAGGACCGAATGGCTAAGATGTTTGAAGCTATCATGTGTAAGCCCTCTTCTTCGGGTGGTCTTCCTAGTGATACCATTGCAAACCCGAAGGGAGAAATGAAGGTTATTACTACACGAAGTGGTAAAACTTTCAAGGAACCAATCTCTCGTCCAAGTACTTCTACGGAGAAGGAAATCGAGAAAGAACCCGAGGTGATGGTCGAAAAGGAGCACATTACAATCCCACGAAGTACCGCTCAAACCACACCTACGGTTGAACCTATACCAATTATGGAACCCGAGTTTCCAAGGCCGTTGCCTAATGACCAACCCACACCACCTTTACCCTACCCTTCAAGACGAAACAAAGAGAAAATGCAAGAACGTAACAAACAACAAATCGAGCTTTTTATTAAGATGTTTCAACAAGTTCATTTTGATGTGAGTTTAGCCGACGCGTTGTTATATATGCCTCGTTTCGCTTCCACTTTTAAAAGTATGATGAGCGATAAGGAAAAGCTTTCAAAGCTTGCTAATTGTTCTTCGGTTTATCTTAACCGCATACCGGAAAAAGTTGGTGATCCCGGAAAATTTCTCATTCTTTGTGACATACAAGATATGAAAGAATGCCTCGCCTTGGCCGATCTTGGTGCGAGCATTAATTTGATGCCATTTTCCATTTGGAAATCGCTTTCGCTTCCGGCTCTCATTCCTTCGAACATGTCCATCGAGATGGCCGATCATTCTACGATTATGGCATGTGGAATAGCCGAAGATGTTTTCGTGAAAGTGGGGAAGTTCTACTATCCCGTTGATTTTATAGTAGTTGACATCCCCGCGGATCCTCAAGTTCCTCTAATCTTAGGTCGTCCGTTTTTAGATACTTCGAGATCGCTTATCGATGTTCATGCGAGAACTATCACTTTGAGATTCAACGAAGAGGAACTTGTTATAAACGCTACTCAAAACTCGAAACCTTCTCATGTTTATGCAATCGCTACCATCAATCACATTGACATCGTTGATGTGGTTTGCGATGAGTTTTCACAAGAAGTGTTAGGTTTTTCCGATAGCTCGTCAAGTGGCAATCCCACTATTTTGGATCCGATTCTTGCTAACTCCACACCAAATCTCACTCCATTCCAAGGAGGCGATCTCACTTTAAATGAAATCGACAATGAAGATGAGGTGTTGATTAGTGATGATACTTCTATTCCACCATTTCTTTCGCTGATGGAAGTTATGAGTGTTGAACCAAAATCTTCAATCGAGGAACCGCCTATCCTTGAATTGAAAGATCTTCCTTCTCACCTTGAATATGCATTCTTGGAAGGTGATGACAAGTTGCCGGTTATTATTGCAAAAGATCTTGCTAATGATGAAAAAACCGAGCTCTTGAAAGTTCTTAAGGCTCACAAAGGGGCAATTGCGTGGAAAATTTCCGACATTAAGGGTATTGACCCAAAATTTTGTACTCACAAGATTTTAATGGAGGAGGACTACAAACCCGCAATTCAAAGTCAAAGAAGGGTGAATCCCAAAATTCACGATGTCATTAAAAAGGAGGTCCTTAAACTCCTTGACGCGGGAATGATTTATCCTATATCCGATAGCCCATGGGTGAGCCCAATCCATTGTGTCCCTAAAAAGGGAGGAATGACCGTTGTGCCTAATGAAAACAACGAGTTAATTCCCACTCGTGTTGTGACCGGTTGGAGGGTGTGTATTGACTACCGAAAGTTAAATGACGCCACTCGTAAAGACCACTTTCCTTTGCCCTTCATGGATCAAATGTTGGAGCGACTTACGGGAAATGAATTCTATTGCTTTTTAGATGGTTTTTCCGGTTACTTTCAAATCCCTATCGACCCTCGTGATCAAGAGAAGACTACGTTCACGTGTCCTTATGGAACGTTCGCTTATCGTAGGATGCCTTTCGGACTTTGTAATGCACCCGGTACGTTTCAACGGTGTATGATGGCGATTTTTCACGATATGATCGAGAAGTCGATGGAAGTGTTTATGGATGACTTCTCGGTGTTTGGTAATTCGTTCACGTCATGTTTATCTAATCTCGAACAAATGTTAAAACGTTGTGAAGAAACCAATCTTGTGCTTAATTGGGAGAAATGTCATTTCATGTGTAAACAAGGAATCGTCTTAGGACATAAGGTGTCGAAGGCGGGGATTGAGGTCGATAAAGCTAAGGTAGACGTCATCGCCAAGTTACCTCATCCCAAAACCGTTAAGGGAGTTCGTAGTTTCCTTGGCCACGCGGGCTTTTATCGTCGTTTCATCAAGGACTTTTCGAAGATTTCTCGTCCTATGACACACCTTCTCGAGAAGGATGCTCCTTTTAATTTTAATGAGGATTGTGTTAAGGCTTTCGAGACTCTAAAAAGGAAACTTACCGAAGCTCCCATTCTTGTTGCTCCTAATTGGGAATTACCCTTTGAAATCATGTGCGATGCAAGTGATTATGCTATGGGGGCCGTCTTAGGGCAACGTTATGACAAGCATTTCCGTCCTATCCACTATGCTAGTAAGACGATGACCGAGGCTCAATTAAAGTACACCACAACGGAAAAGGAATTCCTTGCCGTGGTCTATGCTTTTGAGAAATTCCGACCTTATCTCGTCTTAACTAAAAGCATCGTGTATACCGACCATTCGGCTATCAAGTATCTCTTAGCTAAGCAAGATGCTAAGCCGAGATTGCTTCGTTGGATGCTCCTCCTCCAAGAATTTGATGTCACCGTGCTTGACAAAAAAGGAGCCGAGAATCTAGCGGCCGATCATCTCTCTCGTCTAGAAGATCCTCACAAAGATGTTTTCGAGAACAAGGAAATTACCGAAACATTTCCTCTTGAGACTCTCGGTGTAGTGAATTCTAAAGACACCACCCCATGGTTTGCCGACATTGCAAATTACCATGCGGGCAATTTCATAATCAAGGGTATGACGACACAACAAAAACGAAAATTCTTTCGTGACGTCAAGTTCTATTTTTGGGACGACCCTTATCTCTTTCGGATTTGTGCGGATCAACTCGTTCGACGTTGTGTGTTTGGTGCCGAAGCTTCTAATATCCTTAGAGCTTGTCACGAGGGACCCACGGGTGGTCACCACGGTGCTAATCTCACGGCTAAGAAAGTGTTCGATGCCGGTTTCTTTTGGCCTTCTATCTGTCGTGATGCACACGCACTTGTGAAGTCGTGTGATTCGTGCCAACGACAAGGAAAATCGTCTCAACGTGATGAAATGCCGCAAAATATAATTCAAGTGTGTGAGATTTTCGACATATGGGGAATAGACTTTATGGGGCCGTTCCCATCGTCTCATGGCAACAAATATATCCTCGTCGCGGTGGACTACCTTTCTAAGTGGGTGGAAGCTAAGGCTTTGCCCACTAATGATGCTCGTGTGGTAGTGAAGTTTTTGAAGCAACTATTCTCTCGGTTCGGAATCCCTCGTGCTATTATAAGCGATCGTGGAACCCATTTTTGTAATGACCAATTCGAAAAGGTTCTAAAGAAATATGGAGTTACACATCGTCTTTCTACGGCTTATCACCCGCAAACGAGTGGGCAAGTCGAGGTTTCGAACCGAGCTTTGAAAAGGATTTTAGAAAGGTCGATTGGAGAAAACCGTGCTTCATGGTCCGACAAACTCGATGACGCTTTATGGGCCTTTAGGACCGCTTATAAGACACCTATCGGATGCACTCCTTATAAGTTAGTATATGGGAAGAATTGTCATTTGCCCATTGAATTGGAGCATAAGGCATATTGGGCCCTTAAGCATGCTAATTTTGACTTGAAGACCGCGGGAGATCACCGGAAAATACAATTGAATGAATTGGATGAATTAAGGGATAATGCTTATGAAAATTCATTAATTTTTAAAGAAAAGACTAAAAAGTTTCATGATTCAAAAATTAAAAACCGGGTTTTTAACGTTGGTGATCAAGTGTTGCTTTTTAACTCACGTCTTAAGATATTTTCCGGGAAATTGAAATCTCGTTGGTCGGGTCCGTTCACCATTACACAAGTGTTTCCAATTGGGACCATTGAGCTAGCTCAAGATGATGGTCCCAATTTCAAGGTGAATGGACATAGGCTTAAGCACTACTTTGGTGGGGAAATTCCTTCAATGGTTGCCCCCAACCAAGACACCTTCCCCAATGATAATTAGCATTGAGGGGATCGAGTCGAGCTCATGACTCGGTAATCAAAAACGAGGTGCCTCGTGGGGGAGATCCCATGCTTATCTTTATGCTTTTATATTCACTAATAAGGGGATTTGTACCCTTCCAACTCGTTGTCTCGTGGTTGTTTGTGATTGTGTTATCTAGATCATCATCATCATCTACGATTGAAGACTCTCGTGTTCGTTTACGTGAGCCTCCATCGTTCGTTTGAAGAAGTTTTTCACGATTCCATGACATATCCTTTATTGTTCTAACAATTATCTTTTAGCATAATTAATAAACGGCTTTAGATATATTGTTGATCACCCTTTCCATGCTAGATCCTAAGCATTCGATTCTTCGTCTCTAGTATGGGGGTGCTCCACCTTTAGACTCGAAACATTGAGGACAATGTTTACTTTTAGTATGGGGGGGGGGGGGGGGTGAATAGGTACTTGCTTTGCTACGCCCTCACGTTTTCCAATTTCAATGTTTTGTTTTGCTAATAAGGCTAAAAATGGCCAAATTTTAAAATTTTTTAGTTTTCATAAGTGTTTTTAAGACACGAATGTATATTTTCCGACGGGTAGAATAAGAGTTAACTTTTGACTTGATGGGCATTTGGAGCCATTTACATTCCTTAACCCGCTCAATTCAAGTTTTGCTAGACTTTTATATAGGGAGCTTTAAAACGCGAAAGTCTTAATCCATTCGGGTTAAGAACAAGAACTTTTCGCAAGTTCCTATAATTGATTCTAGAAAGTCACTTATCAAGGGAACTTTAAAACGCATTCTCTAAACTTGAAAAAGTCCAAGAAAGTGCAAGATCCTATAGGTGGCTTGAAAACCCAAAACTTTGATTTGATATAGTCTTAATGAAAGCTAATCCAAATTTAGCTTAATTTTGACTTGCATGGCTAAGTATTCACGAGTCTCTTTAATTAGAGGTCTTTAAATAGTGAAGAACGAGAAATGATAGAGTTAGACAAGTGATCATGCTAAACGTAGAACATGAAAGTGTTCTTTCAAAAACTCATATGTTTTTAATTGTGGCTTTTTCTTCCCATAAGATCAATGCATTAGGAATAAAACATAATTGCAATAAGTAAGGTCGTACGATTTGAAAGGTTACTTAGCCTCTAGCGCAAGATCGTTTAAAAGTTGCTCGGGGTTGAATAGAGTTCATAGCCAAGGCATAACTTATTGAAGCGGGACGCGAAGATTGGCGTTTATCTAAAAAGGCCCTAACAAGGCATGAGGAGCTCTATTTTTGCTAAAGATCCAAAGATGATGTGAAGTATCATTATTCCAAAATCAATATGAAGGATCGAGACACACGACGAGAAGCTATTACTCCCCTAAAGAATGGAGAAAGTCTATCCAAAAAGACCCTAACAAGGTATGAGGATAAATATATCCAAGTCCGAAAAGGAGGCGGACCGTTGTATATCAAAATCCAAAGTAAAGATTGAAGAAAAATGATGAAGTCGTGGTCCTATATGAAGAATCTCTCAAAAACGTCAAGTGAAGAAATTCCAAATATATGAAGAGAAGACCATAATTTCGAGAACGTCTTCCCAAGATTTGAAGTATGAAGTACATGCCAAATATCGGTCCGAGAAAGGTCTCAAATCGTGAAACGAGTTATGCCAAGATATGAACTTAAGGAGATACACGAGAAGCCGTTTTAAAAGATTTTGTCCTTCGGCTAACTATTGATCAAATCGTGCTACTTTGCTTTCGGACTAATAACTACTCAAATAAGTCAATATGTATCACTTGTGATCCATGACAAATAGATAAAAAATGCTAGTAACCCATTTCCTTTTATAATAACTAGGATTGCGGGGAGAAAAAGTATTACACAATTTGAACGTATGAGTAGTGTTAGCATTGTGACTTGTACCAACAATGATCTTGTTTTTGCACTTAGCATGGAATGTATGACAATCAAGGATGACGAAGTTTACTCTAAGGGACATTGACTTGTTTCTATTCTTTGACCCTAAAAGTCACATTTTGGTGATGAAAATCATACATTATGTCTTTACACATTTTCGTAGTATGTTGCAAGTCTTTTACTCTTCAATAAAGGTTAATAAAATTGAACTTTGGTGATGCTTAGATACTTTATTCTAGCATTGCGTGAGGGCACGGCAATGGTTTAGTATGGGGGAGTGATGAGATGGCATTTATACATGATCTCATCGTTCTTTTCGGGCTTTAAATGCATTAAAATGTCATAAAATACCATATATATGCTTGTGTTTGTTTACTTGTGTATTTTAGGTTTGGATATCGTGAAAAAGACAAAAGATCACAAGATACAAGGAAAAACGAACACGAGAAACGAAGCCGTACAAAGAACCGGGCCCTAATCATGGAATTCTCATCAAATACCCTTGAAGACTTGAAGACAAAACAAGATTGATCCTCCAAGAATGAAGAAATGACACTTAAAACCCTTGTATATGAATAATTACAAGTTTGGTCCCTTAAGTTTGTCAAAATTACAAAAAGGTCCTTCAACTTTGAAGAAATGACAAGATTGGTCCCTCAACAAAATCAATTTGTCAATTATGGTTCCTCATGAAGATTAAGAAGCAAAGAAGACCTTTGAAGATCAATATAGTCCAAGTTCAGCCCTTGAAAATACTCAAAATGGCAAAAATCATCCTTGTAACACTTTTGCCAAAAGTGTGTGCCAAAAATGCAAAGATGTGAAAGTTATTATCAAAGGAAGTCGTTTTTTTTAGGCTGAAAAACCTTGAATGCCAAAAATCCCAAAGAAAAGGACCAAAAGTGTCAACCTTGAAACATTTAAAAAGAAAGGGCGCCTAACACTATATTCTCCCCCAAAATCGGATCAAAGGGAGTACTGTATATCTTTTTCACCACCCAGATTTTACCCCAACTTAAACTTGGGTAAAACTCAATTAAACTTGCCCATGCTTGATTCACACATGTGAAAACCCATCCCACACCTAAAACCCTCAATCCCACTACTGTGGACCCCACCCCCAAATACCCCGTCCACCAATCAAAACATTCCTTTGGCTCCAAGGCAAATGACGTGTCCCCAATCAATGGATAAGATGTTTTGCTTCATCACAACGCAAAATTATACGGCCAAGATCAAATTTGGACAAAATACACCAAAAACGTACAAGGGCAAATTTGGGATTTTTATGTATTAGGGTTAGTATTTTTAGGGTTCTAGATTATTCTAATAGCACTATAAAAGAGACCCCAACCTGTGGGTGATCCTTTGTTCCAGTTTTCCTTCCAAAATTTTGTAATTCCTTTTGATTGAAATAAAAGTTGGTTTTTGTTCAAATAGCATTATAATTCCTTTTTATTTGTTAAAGTTGGTATTAATTGGTGAGGGAAAACTGAGTTCCATCTTTCTAGTTTGGTTAAGTAATTGTGATTTTCAAAATTTTTCAAAAGGTTTTGGAAATTTGCAATTTTTGGTAAGAATTTGTTCCATAAGATTTGGTGTTGTTAGTTCATGAGATTGATGATTTAGAGTCTAGAAAACGTGTTTAGAAAGTTTGGAAAAGTTTTGGAAAGGTTTAAGTAAGAAGGAAAGAAAACAGAAAGTTATATTGAATTGTTTATACTTGTGTTTTCTTTGATTTGTTTTAAACAGGTTGAAGGTTTGTTGATCACAGATCTGCACCAACCCGAGTTGGTTTGGAGGTGGATTTAGCATCCACAAGGACCCTTGGATGTAAGGGTCCTAAGGTAAATCTCTTTTACCTTTTTAAAATTTCAGAAAATAGAAGCTTAAGTGATTGATTTGATTTGGTGATTTAAGTGTGATTAAGTTGCTTGAATAGTGTTCTTTTGTGTGTTAATACATGTTAGATGCTAATTCATTCAGTTTGAATAAGGTTTTAAAGACTTTGGTTTGATAAAAATTGGTTTTCAAAAAGTTAAGTGGTGTTTGGCTAAGGGTTTTAGCAGGGTCACAGATTTGATTTGAGTGTTACAAAGGTGTTAGATAGGTCATAATAGGTTGTTGAAGGTTGCTTGCTGGATTTGTTAACATTTGGTGCATATTGGAAGCCAATTTGTGTGCTTAAAAAAAGAAAAGTGAGTTTAAAAACCTGCATAACACTAATCTGCTTGAATTTTGTGAAATATTGTGCTTGATTCTTGCATAATGTTAAGAATTAGGGTTATTGAGAGTGTGCTATTGCTTTAGCATCTAGTTGTGAGTTTGTGTGCTTAAACTTGGAGTTTGAAAGTCACTTGTTTACTTGTAATCTGCATTAGAACCACCAGTCCTAGCCATTTTACATCAGCAACTTAAATAAGCTAGGGTGTGCATTGTTTTGTGGATTTGGTGTGCTAGAGTGCTTGCTTTTGATTGAGATTGACTCCTTGTGCTTAAATAAGCACAAGGGTGCCCCTATTGTCCCAATACATTCACCAAATAAGCATTGCCAAGCCCCTCTTGGCTGAATCCAAAAGCAAGAACACAAAGCACAATTCTGCTTGTGTTCATTATAGAACCTGTTCACGTTTTGAGTTCATAATCTGTTGAACTTTGATTAAAAAGTGGAATTGGATTTGTTTACAAGCTTGATTAAGTCACAAATTGGTTTGAAAAAGAAAAAATAAAAAAAAAAGAAAATAAAAGTAAAAAACTCACCCGCAGTGGGCTCGAACACTTGACCTCTCGTAGGAGGGTTCAGTGAACTACCACTGATATGGATGGTCTTTTTCGTTTAAGTTTGGTTTTGAATTATATTTAATACGATTTTGGTTTCTAGCTTATTTAAAAAGCCGTAGCTTTTTCCCTCATTTCCAGCTTATTTATTAAGCAAATTTGGTTTTTCTTATTTTTCTTAGGAAAGTTATAGAGTTTGTGATTTTTCTAGATTGGTTTTAGAATTTTCCCTTTATTTTATTATTTTCTAGGATTTATTTAATAGCCGGTTTTTATTAATTCAATAAAAAATAGAAAAAAGATTTTTAATTTTTAGGAAAAATAATTTTTAGGTTTTATTTAATATTTTTGAGGTTTACATTAAGTTTAGGTTTTATAAAATTTAATTTTTAATTTTATATTATTTTAAGGTTTTTTATAAACTTTAAAGAATTTTATAAAATTATTAAAAAAGGTTTAGGAGCTCTAATTTGTGTTTTTCTCTTAGTTAGAATATTTTAAGTTTTTAGAAATTTTTAGAATTAATTTTATAAACTTTTTATTTTTAGCAATATTTTAATATTATTTTAATATTAATTTTTCAAAATTTTATTTTTCTTTCTTTTTCATTTTTCTTAGGATCTTTATCATTAATTAGGACCTTTTCCATTTTTAGAATATTTTTATAGCTTTTAGATTAATTTTTATAATTATTTTAAGTTTAATTAGGTGTTAATTATTTTTAATCATTTTTAGAGTTTTTAAAATAGTTTTAATAGGTTTTAATTTTTTAGAAAATTACTTTTTAGTCTTCTAATAATATAAGTTAAGTAATTATTCAATAAAATCATATTTTAGACATTTGAATTAGTTATATTTAATTTTAGGGCTTTAATTAGCATTTAAAATTAAATATTTAATTAATAAAAGGTTTTAAAATATCTTTGTTGGATTTTTATCTTTATTTATATTATTTTAGACTTCTTTTTAGTCTTTTTAATTATTGATTTTGTTTTTGGTCTTAGTATAATAAATTTTAAATTTGGGTAGTTTTTCACGACTTTACGTCTTTACGTCGTAGTTTAATTTTAACGTAACCGTCTTTCATCTTCTCATCCCCATTCTTCTCAATATTAATCTCAAACACATACAAGTTAATTCACAACACATATACCTCCTTGGGAAACGAACTTTTTCTCTTTTAAGTGATTGGGTCATTACTTGTGGTTTTCCTAAATCACTCGTCAATACTTACCGCTATTTTGCGTTGCGTTGTTTTTCCTAAAATAAAGTATACATAAAAAGATTACAATCACCCACGCATCTTAGCCATGGCTGAAGGAATGAGCGTTTGTAAAGAATCCCGTCTTTGACTTCGAACTGCCTCAAGCATCTTCGTATTCGCCACGCTTCGATTTCGTCATGCGGGAGCGAATCTTTCGTCAAATAGTCCACGATCGGTGTCATCCATGTAGGACCTCTTCCTCTACTACCGATGTGACTTCTTGCTCTTTTATTGATTTGTCTTTAAGGATCTCTACCAGGACCTGTTTTGATAGGTGTGCAAAGCTGGTGGACGCTATTTTGTTGAGTGCGGCTGCTTTCTTGTTCTCCCTTCTAGGTACTTGGCGTATTAGGAATTTTTCGAATCCTTCAATCAATGACTTGGATTTTCGCAAGTATTGTATCATGTTCTCTTCTTTTTCCTCACATTCACCAAGTATGTGGTTTGCTACCAGGCGAGAAACTACATTTGCTTCGAGATTGTGCACGCCCATTCGGGCTGCAATTCTTAGTCCTGCTATAAGTGCATCATATTCCGCCTCGTTATTTGTAGCTGTGAATTCAAAACGCAGTGCGTATGTAAATTCCAATCCCTCAGGATTAGTGAGTATGAGCCCCGCGCCAGATCCATCAGTGCAAGAGGACCCATCAGTGAATAAGATCCATGGATCTTGGTCTTCTTCCTTTTGTTTTAGCTCCTGAACGTCTTCTTTTGGTTTTTTGATGATGAAGTCTGCCAGAATTTGTCTTTTTACTGCGTTACGCGGTCTGTACGTAATGTTGTGTTCCCCAAGTAGAACACTCCACTTCTGTAATCTACCAGCAACGTCCGGTTTTGATATTATATGTTTTATGGGTTGATCTGTGATCACCACTATAGGATGTGCTTGGAAGTATCTACACAACCTTTTTGCTGCAAATACTAGTGCGAGCACCAATTTCTCTACTGGGGTATAATTTAGTTCTGAGCTTTGTAATGCTCTGCTTATGAAGTATACTGGTGTTTGCACATTTTCCCTATCCGTCATTAGCAACGCACTGATTGCTCCATGTGTGTCTGACAAATACATTATCAGTTCTTCCTTTGGGCGGTGCGACTAACATAGGGAGTGAAGCTAAATGCCTTTTTAGTTCCTCGAAGGCTTTCTCAGCTTCCTTTGTCCAATTGAAGTCTCCTTTTTTGATACACTTCTTAAGCGTTTTAAATAAAGGGAGCGACTTCTTTGCAGATTTGGACAAAAACCTATTCAACCCTGCGAGCTTCCCATTTAGCGACTGCACTTCCTTTTTTGTCTTTGGGCTTTGAAGCTGAATGACTGCGTCTATTTTTTTTGGGCAGGGTTTGATACCATTGGGGTCAATCATGTATCCTAGGAACATGCCTTCTGTTGCCCTAAAAGTGCATTTCTTTGGGTTTAGCTTCATGTTTACTCTCCTAAGTGTTGAGAATGTTTCCTCTATATCCTGGATAAGTTTACTTTCTGTGTGGCTTTTTATTACCTGGTCGTCAACATACACCTCCAAATTTCTCCCTATTTGTCCTTCGAACGCTTTATCAACCAACCGCTGGTACGTGGCCCCTGCGTTCTTAAGTCCGAATGCCATTTTTTGTAGCAATACACCCCTTGGCTGGTATGGAATGTTGTTTTTTCTTCATCTTACTATGCCATTTATATCTGGTGGTATCCCTTGTATGCGTCCAGGAAGCATTTAAAATGATATCCACACAATGATTCTACCTTCCAATCTATCTCTAGGAGTGGATAGCAGTCTTGGGGGCAAGCCTTATTGAGGTCTGTGAAGTCAACACACATGCGCCAGCTGCCGTCATGTTTTTAAACCATTAGCGGGTTAGCGAGCCAATCATGTTAGTAAACCTCCCTCATGATTCCAGCGTCACAAGCTTCTTCACTTCCTCAAGTATCACCTTGTTGCGCTCTGGGGCCTGTCCTCTTTTCTTTTGCCTAACTGGGGGGTATCCTTCACGAATTTGAAGCTTGTGTTCAGCTATTGACCTTGGTACCCCCGTCATGTCTTTGGGTTCCCACGCGAAGACGTTTAGGTTGTCCTTTAAGAGGCGGCACATGTCAACATTTCCTTCATCAGACAATGTCCCCCCGATCGTTATCTCTTGATTTGGCTATTGCGGATGGACTGCCACTTTTAGGTTCGGCGGAGATTCTATCCTGGGTTCCATTGTAACCCGAGGGGGTTCCGTGATCGTGTTGCACTCTGGGATTGCTATCGCTGTGTTGAAGATCGTTACGATTCCTCCCTTCACTGGGAATTTCATCATGCCATGGGTCGTAGAAGGTACTGCTCGCATTGCTAGTATGGCAGTTCGCCCAATGATTCCGTTATACTGCGATGGAGACCGTATTACCAAGAAGTTCATTGAGACCTTTTTTGAATGTTCGTCGTTTCCTACTTTTACTACTAGCTTTAGTTGGCCCAAAGGTCACACGGCTTCTCCACTAAATCCAATGAGCGGGGAGGTTGCAGGTACCATTTGGTTCCTTACTTCTATGCCGAGTTTGAGGAAACAGCGTTCATACATTATTTCTGCTGATGAGCCTCTATCGACATACATACGATGTATAATGTGTTCACTGATGTTTATTTCTATCACAAACGGACCTTCTGCCACATTCCTCGAGCTGGGGGGGAGGAGATGTCTCTTCCTTTCGAGAATTTTTGGCTCAACTTTTGTTTTGTCCTTCGCTGCCATGCTTCCCCCATGTAAACATTTACGTTAGTAGTTTTTGGTTTCTTGTCCTCCACGGTTTCTTTGACAAGGTGTTTTAGCTTGCCTTCTTTTACCATATTCTCGATATGTTTTTGCAGCTGAATGCATTCATTTGTAGAGTGCCCCTTCTCCTCATGATATTCACAATATATGTTGCCAATGCGCCTTTCTACCGGGGTGGTCATTGGCAATGGTCTTGGGAAGTTCTCGCCTTCTGATATAAGGATTTCCCTCGGAGTTAACTTAAGGGGAGTAAACCTGAAGTTTCTGGCTCGCCCCTCTCTTTTATTTCCTTGGTAATCAAGACCTCCAGACCTACTTTGCCTGATACACCCTTTATTAGACGCTTCATGAGATATATAACCATGGGCGTTTTGTATGACTTCTGAGGAAGCTGATTCCCCCTGTATGAAGTATCTTACTCGCCGTAGTACTCCATCAAAGGTTTCTGGTGTTCTTTCATTCAGCTTTTTTATTAGATCACTGTTGCGTATACCTGCCATGAAGCAAGATACTTTCAAGATCTCTGGGCATTCTTTTATTTGAAGACGCGCGCTCTTGAAACGTTCTAAAAAATCCTCCAGTGTGACACCCCGATTAGGGTCAAAATAAGCAGAAATATCCACGGAGATGTCACAAGGGTGGATCGATAACATATAGTCCATAGAGCATAAGATAAAGAGTTAGTCAAAACATATTACATGTTTATTTAAACAAATAAATAAAAATTGTCTTAAACATGGTGAAGAGTGTTTGTTTGAGTTTCCCAAATAGAACCCCTGACGAGTCCTACAATGCAGATTACTAAGATGCTGGAGACCATGCACACACCACGTACTAACTTCATATTCTTGTGCAAAACATACTAACGGGTCAACATAAAGTTGGTGAATTTACAGATTTTAACAATTAATTAGTTTGGACATACAATAATCATAGAAGTAATGATGCACAAAGCATTCTTACTAGAATCTAAATAACATTTGTTTATTATTAGAAACTGAAGCTTAACCCCATAGTCCTCAACAGATGAGGACGTAGTGTCTTACATAAAAGACATCCATTCCAGTTCCAACATGGTATACGTCTGTTGTCCCGGCCAAGGCACAGTGAGCATGACTCACCCAGACGGGGATGGTCAGTCCCTAATAGATCTATTTATAACATTCGGGCGATTTACAACAATTTAACAGTTTCAATAGTAAGCAATCATAATCCAGTTTATACAATCCAGTTATGTCCAATATATGTTTGCATATTTTCTTTCCCAAAAAGGGAAAGTTTTATCAAGATTTAAATGGGGCTGTAAACTCACCTGGGAGTACGCAGTTGCTTGTTTAACACGGGTATCAAATTAAAGCTCACACCAAAGTTATGCCTAATTAGATAGTACATTCTTAATAGATAGTACAAGAACATATAGGTATGCTTATACGGATTTTTATTCAGTTCATTCATACTATGACATTTATCTAAATAACCATAGTTCAAGTAGCATCAATATTCATTTAACTTATTTATATAAGTTTCATCTCTAAGTTCACATCAAATGTTTAACTGTTAATATTAGTTAGCATACATGTATTTATATTAATCATTCAATGTTACAATTAAGCTTTACATTTAACTAACCATAAAAGAAACTGTTTCATTTAAAATATTAATCTATGTTTATAGTACTTGTATCAATGACATCCCGTTAAATTTTATAACCACGTTTTATATTTAAGTAAACATAAGGGGTTTTACCTACAATATATTTACGTAGTAATATTTAATTTAATTAACGTTCACATAATTTTATTTCTTAAAAGTATATGAGTATATGTATTAACAATACATATTCATAATTGTTTATACAATTATTTCCTAAAGTAAATATAATATTTTATTAAAAAATATAAATATTTTATTTAACTTTAAAGTTTCCATAAATTATTTTAAAATTTATAAAATAATTTAAACTTAAGAATCTATACCTTAATTCTTATGGTCTAAGTATTTTCATTATGTTTTATTATAATTAAAATAGATTTTAGGGTTAGGGCTTGGAAATGTTTCAGGATATGGCAAAACTAGTCCTTCTATATTTTTAAAGGAATGTAACTTTCGGATTTTACATATTTAGTACCTAGGGCTTGCTAAAGTTTCGGCTTATGACAGATTTGGTCCCCCTAGTATTATCTAGGTTTTTGTCACTTTATAAAAATTTCAAAAACAGCCCCTAGGGCTTCTTTAGGTTTTGGTAATTGACAATAATAGTCCTTAGGGTTTTAAATAGCAATACAACTTTTAGAAATTTCCCAGAATGGTCCCTAGGGTTTAATTTGCCACGGATAGTCTTTATTTAAACCCTAGACTTTTGTATATTTACATTTTCAGTCCTTGTGTTTACTAGTTTATCAAAACAAGTTTCATAAGTCACGGTTTTAGTCCTTAAGCTTTGTGAATTGTCATTTTCATCCAAAAAGTTTTTATAAGTTATATTTTATTATAAAAACTTCCATTTTAACATTTAAACTTTATATGGGCTCATTAAATGGGCTAAACATCTAATGGGCTATTTTAGTGGGCTTAAATATATTTCAAGTCCACTAATTTATTTAAATGGGCCTTTAAATCATCTATTGGGCTTAATACATTTTTAAGTCCTTTAATTAGTTAAATGGGCCTAATTGTGATGTTAAGTCCATTTAAGTTACTATAATTTATAAAATGGGCTTATTGGGTCCATTTAAGTTTTGAATTAACATTTCATGGACTTAATTAGTCCATT
The DNA here is from genome assembly GCA_025667525.1 of Glebionis coronaria. Taxonomy (NCBI): domain Eukaryota; kingdom Viridiplantae; phylum Streptophyta; class Magnoliopsida; order Asterales; family Asteraceae; genus Glebionis; species Glebionis coronaria. The sequence continues at coordinate 556,390,983 of CM046879.1, forward strand.
ATCATTAATTTACATTTTATGTATATTTTTACTTAGGATATTCTTATAAGCTTATTATGAGCTTATTAATATTCAGTTTTCTAATCTAAATGAATAAAACTTACATTTTGTTTTATGTGTTATACCAAGTTAGATCTAGGTGTGTTATAAGGTTACAAGTAAGTCATAAGCTCTAGTAGGAGCTTATAACCTATGGCTATAATTAATTATAGCTTATTAACATAAGTCAAGTCTCTTTTTTAAGTTGCATGTACATTTATAAGTGTTACAACAATAGATCTAACTATGTACATATCAAAAAAAAAAAATAAGTTACAAGTCCAAAATAAGATCTAAACTATGTCTAGACCTAAAAATCAAACATAGATCCATGTATATTCATCTATAGCTCACGGCTATATTTTTAGATCTTGGTACTTCTAAGATGAACACTATGTCTAGTTTCTAAGTCTTGTAATTATTTAAAAATACAATCATGATTATCTAGTTTACATGCATGTTTCCAAGGTTACTATTTTTCCAAGGAGACTACATATAGCTCACGACTATATTGTCTCTTCCTAAGGTTCCCATAATCTTGTTTTTTGTTTAACATACTCAAGTTAATCTTTGTCATTAGATTTATGGTTTACAATAACATGCATGTACATTTAATCCATTTTAAATCATATGTAACCCACGGCTACATTTATACACATAATTTGTATTTGTGATTTTTAATAGCCATTTTAACATGTATCATTTCATATTCCATCATTTAAACTTAACACATAAATCACATATACATTAACCATATATGCCGTGACCTTTAAGGTCATGGTCTTCAAGACTTTTAGGTTACACACATCTATCTTATGAGATCTATGACTATTGGTTTAACCATAGTCCCATAAAACAAGATTTGTAACTCATGCAACCTTTAGATTTACAAAACGTCTGTTTTAAATCTAGTTTAAAATATGGAATATAAAGCATATGTTTCTTACTAAAGATTTTTATATCATGAACATGATTTTTATAAATATGTCGTGACCTATAATGGTCATAGCTTTATCAAACTTTGATTTTAAACATGTTATTTACTTGTGTTTATAGATGTATGATGATGCATGCATGAAGAAATGGAGGGACAAGTAGTGTATACCTTTCTTTCTTAAAAGTTACCAAGGAAGATCTAGATGAACAAGAAGGTTAGAGATCTAATCAAGAGGATTGTAGAAACTAGAAGGGGGGGTTGAATAGTTTCTCTTCGATTGGTGACCAAATTAAAATTACTTTCAATTTGGTTTGTATCAAAACTATCTTTTACTTGAGGCTAAGTTGCATAATGATTAGGTTCAATTCAAATGCACTAGCAAAGATAATAGGTAAGTGTAATGATAATGAAATAAGTAAAGAGTAAGGAAGGAGACAACCTAGTGGGAAGACACCAAGATTTATAGTGGTTCGACAACGAGGCTCCATCCTCGTTTCTACTCCACTCCTCGAGTACACCTACTCGAGATTTCCACTATATCCACAAGCTCCCTTCTCGGCGGAGAAAACCTTACATCGTTGCTTACATTATTTTCCGACACTAAGCTAAATGTCGAGACCTAATCTTTAGCTAGGACCAATCTACACAACGTTGCCTACTTCACAATTTAACGACACAAGGCTAGATGTCGAGTTCTAATCTTAAGGTAGAACCAATCTTCACGACATTGCCTACTTCACCATTTAATGACACAAGGCTAGATGTCGAGTTCTAATCCAAAGCTAGAACCAATCTTCATGACTCTTCACTTTGAAGCTAAGTGAGAACTTCACACAACACAACTACTAATCACTTTCAAGTTTAGTGAGAACTCACAAGACACAACCACATGACTTTATAGTTTAGTGAGAACTACTAATCAAATCTATTACAACTCAACTAGATTTATCCAAGTACACACATGTAGCTTGGATTTACACAACACAAATCCAAGCAAACACATATGCAATGGATGTACACAACAAATCCAAGTATCCACAAATATCTTGGATGAACACAACTAATCCAAGTATTCATAAATAATATGGATTGACCTAAAACAAAAAAAGGTATCATGATGAATATGACTAGCTCATAGATTCATCTTTATCACAATACTAGTGAGTGAGTGATCTTCTCATTGGACAAGGTAAAGGAAGGGATCAAGAGGATAATCATATGTAAACATCCTTAACAATTTAAGTGATCATTTACTAATGATTATGCTATAGAAAATAGAAAGAGGGCTGAGAAAAATGTCCAAGGGCTTGCTGGAAAATGAGATTTGACCCACTATTTAAAGGAGACAAAGTATAACGGATCTATAACGTCTAGCTGTGCACGGTACCTTATCTCACCCCGCGGTTCCATATCGCTAAGGAACCGCGTAGGTACTTAAGGTACCGCCACTAGACTAAGCTCTGTTTTTTGTCTTTTAGTGGGGTGGGAATATCTGAGGTATTTGAAACCTTCAAAGGATATTCTAACAGCATTTGGAATATGCTATTTTCAAATTTTCATTTTCCATTTTAATAAAACATTTTCTAAAAAAGAAAGTTTATTAAAAAGTCTTTTGTCATATTAACAAAAGTGAGTTTTAAGGATAATCATTTTGATGATCACTAAGTATGATTAAGAAAGGTTAGTGATATGATTATTACCTTGATGATAGTGTTAGTTAAATAATTCATTTTGTGTTTTACACTAAATGTGTTGTATGGTTTGTTGTGATCAAAACTAAGAAAGATTAGTTAACACTAATAATGTTTTTAGGCATCACTTGCATTAACAATCTCCCCCTTTTTGATTACGACAAACGATAACCTCATTTACGTAGAAAAACAAAATATCGAATTATTAACTTGTTTATCACTATCATTTCTCCCCCTTTGTCGTAGCAAAAAGGTTAGCACAAGTCTTTAAAGAACATCGAACTTTGCTAGTAGCTCCCCTTGGTGGTTGCTCCCCCTTGCTTGGGGCACCAAGTTTGTGAGCTAAGGTGACATGCTACACAAAGGTTAGTAGAAAGGAAAGAAACACCAATGTATATATGATCACTACCTACTAAGTAACTTGAGAGGGAAAGAGAGAAGAAATCTCAAATTAGAAGCAAGTATTTTGCTAAGTATGTCCAAAGAGGTAATTGACAAAATCAAGCTTCAATCCAATGAAGATGATAAGCTTGTCAATGGGTTAAAGTTTAGAATTGATGGAATAACCCATAAGCAATTGTAAAATTTAACCATGATCAACTCAAAATAGAACTAATGAAATAACACACAAACAACACAAAGGTTACATAAAAGGAAAAAGACACAACAAAGAAGATAGTCATACACACAATATGAGTATCTGAAAGTAATAAATATGGAAAATAAACCACTAAGCATAAGCTAGTCTAATAGTGATATTTTCCAAGATTGCTAAAAAATAAAAGACTAAAAATACGACGATACATCATTCGAAGTTTTATCCACCGGAACGAAAACTTGAATAGGAGGTCGAGTGAGGAGGAATTCAAGAAAATTTAACTTCTCATACACATGAGCAAGTTCAATTTGTTGAAATCGACAACAAGCACACGAGGATCCATGATGCAACACAAAATCGTTTGATGGGGGTATGGCATCAAACTTAGGGTTTGGTGGTGGTGGGGTAATGGGTTTGGGAATGTTTTCACAATGCCTTGTGAGGTTTGGGAAGGTTGCAAGGTCATTGAGTTGAGGGGTGTTGAAGGATTGTGGTGGTGGGGGAACATTTTCTTTTGCTCCGGTGATGGGGTTTATGGTATAAGTCTCATTCCAATACTTGATTGGAGAGAAAGTAGGGTTTTTGGGTGGTTTGGACGAAGATGGTTCATTCTTCTTAGCACAAATAGGTCGAACCGAGATTTTTGGTTTCTTTGAAAGCTTGGATGAGGAAGCTTTGGGTGAGTGGGGTTGTGACAAAGAAATGTCTAGGTTAGGAATGTAGGAGTTTGGCATTGTGAGAGTGTGAGAATAAAATCTCAAGGTTGTGTGAGAATGAATCCTCAAGGTTGGGAAGGTGTGAGAATGAAATCTCAAGGTTGGAGTATAAGTAAAATGTAATCAAGGTAAGAATTTGAATACAAGATGTGAAGTGTCAAGGAATGTTTAGTCAATTTGAGTAAACAAGGAATCTTGAAAGGGTATAGGGTTTTAAAAGTTTTGACCAAAAATTCGTCAAAAACTGATTTCTGCCCGCGGTACCTTAAAGGGACTGGCGGTTCCATATCGCTAGGGAACCGCGGGGCTTTAAGGATCCGCGTCCAGTGGACTTGAAACCAAGTTTTTACAGGTTTTTGAGAAAAACTAAGACTTTTTCAAAAAGTTGCAAATCTTGGAATTTTACCTCTATTAGCACCAAATTATGCTAGGGTTGCATAAAGCAATACATTCACAAAGAATGTCTTGACAAAGGGTGACAAAATAATTTAGATATCATTTTGAACCAATTTTAGTCAAGTTCTTAGAGGTTGTGATAGATTTAGGTTCAATTTTAATTTCAAATTAAAGTTGATTAGTGTGCACAAAAGGATAGAAAAACACAAAGCTAAATCCATAGATCAACAACATGAAACATTCATGAAGGAAGCAAGTACAATGACAAATAAAAATAACTAATACATAGCTAGCTTAACATTAAATCTAGATAAGTAGTCTTCTTTGGCTTGGTTTTGTTTAAAACACTTACTAAGAAGACTTCATCATTCATCTCCTAGGAGGAGGCATGGAGAACAAGGCAAGCAAGAACTCTTGCAACCTCCTATGTAGTCCAAACATATCCATCCTAAGGTTATGGATGATGTAGTGGTTGTAAAGACAACATGGACAACTAGGACCATGTGTTTGTTGAAACCCATAGTATGGATCACCCAAAGGAGGGAAAGTGGAACACCCAAAATTGGAATGTTTGAGTTGGGTGGAGGTGGAGGAGGCATGTTCTCCAAGGGTGATGTGGGTGAGAGTGGAGGCATGTTCCCTAAAGGGGAAATGGGTGAGTGTGGAGGTAAATTCTCCAAGGTTGGTGAAATGGGTGAGTTATGAGGGGTAAATGGTGAAGTCACCAAAGTGTCATCAAAGTCATTCACAAAAGGAATGCTTTGGATTGGTTGGGGTTGTGTGGTCACATCCAAGGGTACACTTGGAGTGAAGGGTGAAGAGAGATCATTCATTCTTGAGTTGAATGAAGAGGAGGTAGAACCAATGGAGTGGTTAGTACCATGGGTGGATGATGTCTTGCATGGTGCAAGAGGTGGGGAAGGTAATGAAGAAATGAGGATAGGAACCATCTCATTCTTAGGTGTGTGGAAAGGTGAGGAGTTAGGCTTGGCTACCTTAATCCTTATTTTGAGTGTTTTCCTTGGGGTGGAGGTCTTGGAAGTGTTTGAGGGTTTGGTACACACCATGGTTGACAAGGTGGTTTAAGGTTTAGGGAAGGATGTTTTAATGTGTGAAGAACATGTCTAACAAGGTGGGTTTAAATGGGTGAGGGGATGATCAAAACTAGTAATGGGTTAAAATCATTTTAGGTGAATAATGAATTTAGGTAAGCTAGTTTAGGAAATGTGTAGTTTATTACTAAAAATCATGCAAGGTTTACACAGATTTAAGAAAACAGTGTAAAGCAAAAGATGTTGTCGTGCACAGTGGCCAGCGGTTCCTTATCTAGGACCGGCGGTACCTTATCGATAAGGATCCGCGGGTCGATATGGAACCGCGACCAGAGGGCTTTCAAAAATTTCCCATCCCAGTTTTTGATAAACCCAGATTTTTACCAAAAGATTCACAAGCCAAAGTTAACTACAGATCATAATCTAATAAGCTAACTATCATAAGGCTTGCACAAAGCTATGTAAATCACAAACATCATTGCATAAGCAACATTTAGGATTAAAATAAATAATAATCCAAACATGTAACATAAGTTAATAAACAACTAAACCAAAGTGTTAATAAGCAAATGTTTAAGCTTCAAATGATAACCAAACTTTGACACAACTCAAAGTCTTCACCTCCTTTTCTTGCCTAAATCCTTGATCATTTTTCCCAAATACTTGATTCCCTTTCTTGACTCAATCCGGTGATCATGCAAATCACCTCGGGTTCGAAGATTTTGACGGTAAAGTTCCTCTAAATTGAGATTATTAGGAACTTCACTAGAGGAATGGTGAGGAGGGGAAGCAATGTCATCTTAACCATCCACGAAAGAGTTTGTGGAGTGGTGAGAAGAACTCGAAGAGTCAATGGGAGCACTTGTGCCAATGCCATCACCATCACTTGTTGGCATGTCCATGTCCTCATCATTGAACTCTTGTTGATCAGATTTACGGTCAGATCTTGTCTTTCTCTTATATACCTCTCGAATAGGTAGCATGACCCGTTTGACCGGTTGAAATTGAGAAAGATCAAGATTTGGAAAATCACGGCCAACCCTTTTAAAAAGGCGAGTGAGAAGCATTGCGTAAGGGAGGTTTGTTTTAGGCTTGTGAATAGCATAATTGATCCGTTGAGCGATAAAATATGCCAAATTGTAATTGGTGTTGGTAAAGATGCAATATAATATATGCACTAAACACGCCGGAACATGATCCCGGTTTCCACCAAGACAAAACACATTTTCCCTAAGGATATTGGTCCATTGAACCATATTATCATTAAGGTCGCTTAAGAGAACCTCATGACGTTTCACCGAACGTACCTTAGTATGAAGGCTTCTCTTAACGGGTCGATTACGCTTTTTGGAGACAATGTCGACAATGAAGTTAAGATCAATTTCCTCATGATCATTTGGAGGACAATTGTAGGATTCAAGGAGAGCACTAAGCTTCCATTTATCCGTGAAGCGACAAGTGCCTACAAATGGGACATCAAGAATTTGACCAAACACTTCGAGAGAGTATTGAATGAGTTGATCTTTCAAGATGAACCTAACAAATATTCCATCATTGTTTTCAATGACAGAGTATGTGCTAAAGAACTCCAATAGGAATCGAGGATAGATGTCTTCCTTAATGTTCAACAAACAGTCAAATCCAATGTGTTCAAACATGGACTTGATGTAGACATAATCCTTGATATCCTTTTGGACAACTCTACCCTCATGAAAGCAACGAGATTGAAGTGAGGAAAAAGTATGGGCAAGGAGAGTTGAGTGACAAAAGTCGGATAGGTTTGGCATATACTTTTTGGTGAGTTGATGATCCTTTTGGTATTGTGAAGGCATGATTAGTACCTAAATAAATACAAGAAAATATTTCTCCAATCACTCATATGAAAAATAAAATCAAAGATCAAAAAATATGAGAATGTTTTATATCAATTTATTGACAAACATAGGGTTGAATCCATATCATTCTCATGTTCACAATGTGTCTATTCCATCATTAACCAAGAACACATGATCTATGTTAGATCAACAATGGATTAGAACATTGGTTTTTCAAAACAAGGTTTTTAGGTAAGCATTAACAATGTCATTACCTACTTGTTCATGGGTTCATCTCAAATCCATCTTTCAACCAAAATCATTTAGCCTAAATTCGGTTTTGTTCTACAAGTGGGTTTTAGTGAAATCTTAATGAATATGAACCTAAGGAATCATAGTAAAATAACCATGTCAACCCACATTCCTATTAAGGTTTTAATTCAATTTCAATTTTAAAAATACCCAATTATGAAAGGATGAACCCTAGAACAAAATAGATGAAATTGAAAGAAAATACTTACAATTAATTGATGTTAGATGAAGGATGAGTGAAACCCACAACTTGGAATCAATTAATTGGAGTGATTGAAGGTTTTGGAAGCTTCAACAATGGTGGAAAAACAAGAAAACCGTCGCTGTGTGTTTTTGGGAGAGAGAGAGTTTGGTTTGAAAAAGAATAAAATAATCAAACTCGCGCTCTGACAAAAGTTTCTGCCCGCGGTTCCTTATCGATAAGGTACCGCGGGTTTGAGCCGCATAGATAAGGAACCGCCTACAGAGGCAGGTTTTTATCTATGAAAAACGCCAAATTTTAAAAACCAAGTTTTTCTAAAATACTTAAAATTATATCATGAGCCTTTTAGAATATCATTGGATCATCATAACACTAAGCAATATGCCTTAATGAAGGATTACGAGTTAAATCAAGATCGAAAAGAACAGAAACGGACAAACGACTACTCGTAGCAAAACGGCAAAGTGGAGAGAAGTCAAGGGAAGTGAATCAAGACTAGGACCAAGTTTTTCTAAAATACTTAAAATTATATCATGTGTCCTTCAGGGTTAGGCAGGGAAGAAACGGGTTAGGAAAACGGGATACTTTCGGACCAAGCAATTGCTGGCCCGTTGGTGCTTGAGATGACACTAAATCTAGCGTTAACTATATCGGAGTAATGGCTCCCCAGTATAATCAAGGTTTCATCCCACCAAGGTGCACAAACCCATTTTTGGCTATAAGGGATATTTGCACGTTACTTGCTAGCCAATTTGTGCTAAGAACGATATTAAAGTTATCAAGGCTTTCTGATTGGTGTAAAACGGCTGATTCGGAAAGTTTTTAAGGAACAACCTCGGATGAGGGTGTTTAACTATCATAACTTTTCTGTCGACTATTCCGCAGTATAATAGGAGCCTAGAACTATCAGAGGGATTTCCATTACCTTCCTAAATTTAGCATTTGTAGTACTTTGGTCTACACATGTATTAGACAAGATAGATGTATATCACTGGTTTAGTAAGAACATACCAGGTACGACGCTGGAGCTTGGGTTTGTTGAGGCATTGCCAGCCATGTACACTTGCGAAGGAGTTCCCTTGTCGTCCTTCTTCTGGTTGGACCTCTTGGGACAATCAGGTCTCACGTGCCCAGGGGTTCCACACTCGTAACATACCATAGCTTTCTTCGGCCCGCTACCGCTCCCGCCAGTGGGGTTTCGGTTTCCTTGTTGCCCACTTCCACTCCCTCGTGCGTTGGACTTGCCCTTGTTGCTATTTCCAGGATTAGTGTTGGGTCGACCTGGGGTAGCAACATTGGTTGGACACTCGCGAGCAAAGTGGCCTTGTTGGCCGCACTTGTAACATCCTTGACATTGCCCTCCAGCAACATGGTGGTAGTTGCACTTCGGACACTTGGGTTTTGTCCCTGAGTAGTTCTTGGTGCGGGTTGTGGGGGTAGTGTCATCTGCTTGCCCGATGTTTTGATTTTTGGAAGGCTGCTAGTGCTGGCTACGAGAGTTTTCATCAGATCTCCTCTTGTTATTTGTTTGCCTCTCGGACAGATTGCGGGCTCGTTTGTTGATCAGCTCAGTCACAAATTCCATGGCACCTTCAATCGTGGTGGGTCGTGAAGCTAGCACACTGTCATGAATGTTGTCAGGGAGTCCGCTGACATACTTCTCAATCTTGTCACTCCTTAGAGGAAACATTCTGGTGCACATCAAGCTTAGCTCTTGAAACCTTTGGTTGTACCAAATGATATCATTGTTCTTACACTTGAGGTCCCACAACTCGACTTCCAACTTCTTCATTTCTCCTCTAGGACAGTACTTCTCAGTCATTCTTTCCTTGAGGTTTGCCCAAATGAGAGTATAAGCGGCGTCATGTCCAAGGATAGCAACCACAGAGTTCCACCAGGTAAGGGCACTCTCAAGTAGGGTGCACGTGGCAAACTTAACTCTGTTCTCGTCAGCACAACCACTGATACGGAAGACTGTCTCTAGTCTTTCAAACCACTGCATCAATTCAACAACTCCTTCTTTACCTCGGTAGTATAAGGGTTTACATTTCAAGAAGTCGGGGTAAGAGCAACCCCTGTTGGTGTTGTTTCTGTGAGCGTCGGGGTTTGGATCATTGTTTGTATTTTGGTTAGCTCCTATGGCTGCCATAGCTGCTGTGATGCCTTCATTTATCATTTTCCGCAGTTGTGCGGCAGTGACATTTCGTGTAGCTTTCGAGGATTCAACATTGTCGGCATTGGAAGTGGTTGCATTATTGGGATTTGACCTCGTAATCACCATTTGTCTATAATCATATACAAAATGAGATTATTAGTTCAAGCATTAGTACGGTTTTTATATTATTTGCACGTGGTAACTTATGCACTGATTTCATAACAAGTTTGGACAACCTGTTAAGATCTCATAATATAATACGTTGCACAGCAGATATAATAAAGAGTGTGATTACATGTTATTTCCATGAGAAATTTAACAGTCATCTTAGCATAACACAATCTAAGTCATAGGCCGGTCGAGCCTAATTCAGAATAATGATACACACAGTCTTTAAAAACATCATATCCCAAAGTTACATGTCCCAAAAGAAAGAAAAGATAAAGTACGGGATTACATCACAAAAGCTGAACAAGAGATAAAAGTACAAAGGCCCTATGTCATGATAGCCGGGATGCAACCCGTGTGCTTATCATGACGTACAAGAAGTCTAGTACGTCTATGCTAATCCTGTCTGGATGGTCCACTAGATGATGTCGGGACTGACGGTGCAGATGGATCTGGTAGGGCTGCAGAATTCCTCCTAGTGTTCCACAAAGTCCGAACTGTCGTTCGGGTTTCCTTGAGCGTACGGAGTGCAGACAGTAGCTGGTTCCGGAGCCTATCAACGACCCCTCGGAGATAAGCCATCTCCCTAGTAACCCCATCATGCCGGACAGTGGCGTGATCAAAGAAGATGGACAATGACTGCTCCTGGGCAGCTAGAGCAGCATGGGCCTGATGTTGCAGACCCTCCATGACCTGAATGCGATGGTGGAGGTGGTAGTTCTCATCCAATAACCATTTCAGTGCCTCGTCCGTCCTAGCCTGAATGCCCTTTGCAGTCTGGGAGTCTCCCCTCATAGTGCGGAAAAGAGTGTCGATACGCTCATAGATAACGGCATGGCTCTGTTGACTAACTGTCAACTGGCTGCGGAGGTCGGATATCTCTCGTTCATGACGTGCAGCCAATGCGGAGATCTGGGCCTGGACGGAATCGACACGTCCTGCCCCAGAGCCTTCCCCGATCTCATAAGTGGAGACGGGTGCGGGTCCGGAGAAATAGCCTGATGAAAAGGACGGAGGCATAGAAGATGGTATGCTAGAAGGGACCCGGTCCTCCTCCATAGAGGTTGGGGCCGGTGTGGCTGATGCCGAGATAGAAAATGGGTCCTCTGGGAGTACAACTTCGGTGGTTGGGTCATCCTCTAAATCCGAGGCTGACAACCATCCACACTGCGTCGATCGTGGGGATGAACAAACAACTGGAGTAGGAGCTACTCTGGGTAGAAGAGTCGTAGATGCAGTAGGCGGAGTCATGATGCTCTGAAATAATATCATTTTAAGTTTGAAGTGGGTATGAGCTTACAAACAAAGAACAATATTATTTAGATTACATGCTTTATGAAATATATCCCTTTTAAACAATTATTAGAATGTTTTAAGGTCACAAATATTCATACTTATACATATATATGTATTATCATGTAAGTAGTTCATTTATCAGTTAGTAATTGTGAAGTTTAGTTTAATATTTCTCATATTCACATTTCAGTATTTTACTATGTAGTGTAAAATTTTCAAAGTTTAACACATCTAACATATAGCTATATCTCACTAAACAGTATTAACAATCAAGTTTAGTAAACAAATATATATACAATTAGTTCACATAGCATAACATGCCCTAAGATCTATATGCTTAACTAATACGGTCCCAAAATAAAATCCCAAAAAGATTTTTATAAGTTATAGTCCAGTTTTAAATAAAAGAAAAACCATTTCTATTTTTATTTTATTTAAAAATTTATCTGGTTCTCTATAACTAATGCTCTGATACCATTCTCTGTGACACCCCGGGTAGGGTCAAAATACCGGAAATATCCACGGAGATGTCACAAGGGTGGATCGATGGCATATAGTCCATAGAGCATAAGATAAAGAGTTAGTCAAAACATATTACATGTTTATTTAAACAAATAAATAAAAATTGTCTTAAACATGGTGAAGAGTGTTTGTTTGAGTTTCCCAAAGACAACCCCTGACGAGTCCTACAATGCAGATTACTAAGATGCTGGAGACCATGCACACACCACGTACTAACTTCATATTCCTATGCAAAACATACTAACGGGTCAACATAAAGTTGGTGAATTTACAGATTTTAACAATTAATTAGTTTGGACATACAATAATCATAAAAGTAATTATGCACAAAGCATTCTTACTAGAATGTAAATAACATTTGTTTATTATTAGAAACTGAAGCTTAACCTCATAGTCCTCAACAGATGAGGACATAGTGTCTTACAAAAAGACACCCATTCCAGTTCCAACATGGTATACGTCTGTTGTCCCGGCCAAGGCACGGTGAGCATGACTCACCCAGGCGGGGATGGTCAATCCCTAATAGATCTATTTATAACATTCGGGAGATTTACAACAATTTAACAGTTTTAATAGTAAGCAATCATAATCCAGTTTATACAATCCAGTTATGTCCAATATATGTTTGCATATTTTCTTTCCCAAAATGGGAAAGTTTTATCAAGATTTAAATGGGGCTGTAAACTCACCTGGGAGTAGGCAATTGTTTGTTTAACATGGGTATCTAATTAAAGCTCACACCAGATTTATGCCTAATCAGATAGTACAGTCTTAATAGATAGTATAAAGAACATATAGGTATGCTTATACGGATTTTTATTCAGTTCATTCATACTATGACATTTATCTAAATAACCATAGTTCAAGTAGCATCAATATTCATTTAACTTATTTATATAAGTTTCATCTCTAAGTTCACATCAAATGTTTAACTATTAATATTAGTTAGCATACATGTATTTACAGTAATCATTCAATGTTACAATTAAGTTTTACATTTAAGTAACCATAAAAGAAACTGTTTCATTTAAAATATTAATCTATGTTTATAGTACTTGTATCAGTGACATCCCATTAAATTTTATAACCACGTTTTATATTTAAGTAAACATAAGGGGTTTTACCTACAATATATTTAGGTAGTAATATTTAATTTAATTAACGTTCACATAATTTTATTTCTTAAAAGTATATGAGTACATGTATTAACAATACATATTCATAACTGTTTATACAATTATTTCCTAAAGTAAATATAATATTTTATTAAAAAATATAAATATTTTATTTAACTTTAATGTTTCCATGAGTTATTTTAAAATTTATAAAACAATTTAAACTTAAGAATTTATACCTTAATTCTTATGGTCTAAGTATTTTAATTATGTTTTATTATAATTAAAATAGATTTTAGGGTTAGGGCTTGGAAATGTTTCGGGATATAGCAAACCTAGTCCTTATATATTTTTAAAAGAATGTAACTTTCGGATTTTACATATTTAGTACCTAGGGCTTGCTTAAGTTTAGGCTTATGGCAGATTTGGTCCCCCTAGTATTATCTAGGTTTTTGTAACTTTATAAAAATTTCAAAAACAGCCCCTAGGGCTTCTTTAGGTTTCGGTAATTGACAAAAATAATCCTTAAGGTTTTAAATATCAATACAACTTTTAGAAACTTCCCAGAATGGTCCCTAGGGTTTAATTTGCCACGGATAGTCTTTATTTAAACCCTAGACTTTTGTATATTTACATTTTCAGTCCTTGTGTTTACTAGTTTATCAAAACAAGTTTCATAAGTCACGGTTTTAGTCCTTAAGCTTTGTGAATTGTCATTTTCATCCAAAAAGTTTTTATAAGTTATATTTTATTATAAAAACTTTCATTTTAACATTTAAACTTTATATGGGCTCATTAAATGGGCTAAACATCTAATGGGCTATTTTAGTTGGCTTAAATATATTTCAAGTCCACTAATTTATTTAGATGGGCCTTTAAATCATCTATTGGGCTTAATACATTTTTAAGTCCTTTAATTAGTTAAATGGGCCTAATTATGATCTTAAGTCCATTTAAGTTACTATAATTTATAAAATAGGCTTATTGGGTCCATTTAAGTTTTGAATTAACATTTCATGGACTTAATTAGTCCATTATCATTAATTTACATTTTATGTATATTTTTACTTAGGATATTCTTATAAGCTTATTATGAGCTTATTAATATTCAGTTTTCCAATCTAGATGAATAAAACTTACATTTTGTTTTATGTGTTATACCAAATTAGATCTAGGTGTGTTATAAGGTTACAAGTAAGTCATAAGCTCTAGTAGGAGCTTATAACCTACGGCTATAATTAGTTATAGCTTATTAACATAAGTCAAGTCTCCTTTTTAAGTTGCATGTACATTTATAAGTGTTACAACAATAGATCTAACTATGTACATATAAAAAAAAATAAGTTACAAGTCCAAAATAAGATCTAAACTATGTCTAGACCTAAAAATCAAACATAGATCCATGTATATTCATCTATAGCTCACGGCTATATTTTTAGATCTTGGTACTTCCAAGATGAACACTATGTCTAGTTTCTAAGTCTTGTAATTATTTAAAAATACAATCATGATTATCTAGTTTACATGCATGTTTCCAAGGTTACTATTTTTCCAAGGAGACTACATATAGCTCACGGCTATATTGTCTCTTCCCAAGGTTCCCATAATCTTGTTTTATGTTTAACATACTCAAGTTAATCTTTGTCATTAGATCTATGGTTTACAATAGCATGCATGTACATTTAATCTATTTTAAATCATATGTAACCCACGGCTACATTTATATACATAAGTTGTATTTGTGATTTTTAATAGCCATTTTAACATGTATCATTTCATATTCCATCATTTAAACTTAACACATAAATCACATATACATTAACCATATATGCTGATTGTGGTAAATTACGACCTTTAGGAAAAGGAGCGTAAAAGCGGTAAGTATTAAGTGATGATTTAGGAAAATCAAGCACTAATGACCCAATGAAGTTCGTTTCCCAAGGAGGTATATGTGTGTAAGTAATTCGTAATTGGTTTGAGATTAATATTGGTTTAGAAGGGGATGAGAAAAGAGGATGACGAAGACGTGAAATTAATTACTACGACGACAAAACGTAAAACCGTAAAATGAGCTAAAATAAAAATTAATTCTAAAAATTACCAAAAATTCACCAAAAATCAAAATAAATAAACTAAGAGTTTACCAATGATCAAAACTTTTTCAAACCTTTTAATTAATTAAATATTCAATTTTTAAATGCTAATTAAAGCCCTAAAAATCAAATAAATTATCAAAAAGCCCAAATAAAGATTTTTCAATTGTTAAACCTCTAAAATGACCTGAAAAGATTAAAAACTATTTTTAGAAATTTTTAAACTAAGAAAAACTATTTAAAATGATTTAAAAACTATTAAAACTTAAAATAATTATAAAAATTAATCTAAAAGTGATAAAATTATTCTAAGAGTTGCAAAAATCCTATTTTAATGTATTTAGGCTAAGAAAAATGTAAAAAGTTGAAAAATGTGAAATTTGAAAAATAATAATAAAATAATATTAAAATAATATTAAAAATCCAAAAATTATAAAAAATTCTAAAAACTTGCAAACTAGTTTATTTTAACCTAAATAAACAGAAAATGAAAGTGAAATGACCAGAATACCCCTATTGGGCCCTCAAATGGGCCAAAACCAAAAACAGTCCACTTAAATGGGCTTTTTAGCCCAAAAGTCAAACTTGGCCCAATTGACTTGGAAAAGCCTAATCTGACTCAAAATTTTGATTCTAAACACAAAACTCTAAAGGCCCAAAAGCTGAAAGTGAGCTTATCACAGCTTATTAAGCAAACAGCTTATCCTTATTGGGCTTTTTATCCCATTAAGCAATAAGCTAATTCCATAAGCTCTAATTTGACACACAACCTTCTTTTGGGATGCTTAAGAGATCTGTAAAAAGAAAATTTGAAAAAGCACACTCAATAAGCCAGAAATAAGCAAAGTACAATTTCACTAAAAGACAAAATAGTCGTGTTTGAGATTTAGGGCACCTCAGAACTTGATTCAACTTGCAAAATGTCACATATGAACTCAATAAGCCAAATCAATCAAGAAAAATCCAATAAGCAACACCAATAAGCCATAATAAGCCAATAAGCACTTATGAAAAAGTCAAATAAGTTGGTTTTCTAGTCAAACCCTAAAGTCAACCCACCAAATGCTCCAGTATGAACAAATGGGTCAAATAATGAGCAACTATTACAAAATCCAAGTTGTTGCTGGTTAAAATAAGCTATTTTAGCTTATTGATAAGCTAAAACCCAATTAACACTAGCAGGGGGAACTTTCAGTAGGAACTGGTTCCCACTGCTTTGACTATTTGACCAAGCTTTTTAGAGAGATTTAGTTGGATTCAATTGGAAACAAGGGCACCCTTGTGATCAGTGAATCACAAGGAGTCAATATCAACAAGAAAATCACAATTTGGTTCACACAATAAGCCAGAAATAATCAAACAGTCACCAGATATTGCTCAGACATGGGAAATAAGCAGTTATGCACAAATAAGCAGATATAGCATGAATAAGCCAACCAAATTCAACCGGATGCATACACAAGCTATATAAAGTATGAATAAGCACAAACAAACTTAAATCAAACACTGAATCAAAGTAAATAACAAGATCAAAGCAGATACAGTTACTGATAAGAGACAAAGTGAATATGCAGAAACTTTGTTGATCTAATTGACACTAAATCCAATTTCAATGCTTCAAATCTCTTTCTCTGGTGTAATTAACCTAGATTTAACACTTGTTAACCCTAGTCTATGATTAGATCTAGGTGTCCTCTAAATTTCAACCAATTTCACCAAGTAACAAAGATTTTATAGCCCCTTAATGGATTTGAGTGTTTCAAACCACAAAACCTGCAAACAGATGAACAAGAGCACCAAGTAAACAGATACCAACAATAAACAATACTATACAACCACTTAACAAACCATAAAACGTTGCTTGTGCAGTTAACCCAAACACCCCTTAAAAACTTGTTTTGACAAATTTTCAAAGGACTAGACGATTACCCGCGCACAACAGCGGAATTTTCTAGCGACATATAATTAATGATATGCTAATTGACCAGGTGATTGAACTGATAACTCGGTTACTTGGTCAGGTTGACCCGATGCTCGAACCCGTGACCCAGTGACTCGACCAAATTGAATCGGTGATTAAACCTGTGACCTAATTAATGACTCGACAGATTGACTCGATAGTCAAGCTGGTGACCCAATAACTCACCCGAATTTGATGCTAACACCACCATAAAAGACTGAAACTTTGATAAGTGTTGAATCTTTTAAAACTGGTGACAGAAATTGAGATAAACTACCCACCAAATTATAATAAAAAAGAAATCAGATAGCTGCAAGATAGCCACTTTCCCTTTGTGGATAGCTATGATATAAAAAAGTAAGAAAAAGTTACAACATCTAACGTTAACATTGTTTGATTATGATAGCCCAATTTACCTTTGTCAACAGCTATAATATGAAGCCTGTGCATATCCCAAGCTATCATTTAACATAATTAAATTTAACAAAAACATTACACTATAGATTCTATGCATAGACAGACACAAAGAATACTGTAATTTGCACACAAGAAAAGCAAGTGTACGAAATATCTTACAACACAATCATTAAGCTAATGTGTTATTACACATTTAGTCTAAAACTTGTTAGACTCGACGCAGTCATTAGACCTGGAGGCAGAGGAGCTCTGCAACGACAGTGCAACATCATCAAATCTAAAAGAATAATTTCAAAAGATTAAAGACTTGTTAACCTAGTCATATTAATAAACAAATTTCAAAAGATTAAAAAAACAAAAAGCCAAGAAAATAACAAACCTTGTATTCGATTTTAGCCTCAATTATGGTCACATTTAAAGTTAAGCACGCATATCAAAAGATGTAAATAAAAAACCCACTGTGAGACGATGATATAGCAACCACGAGATGCTGATGGAAAACACAAACCAAAAACTAAATAATCAAATATCACCAAATACAAAAGCCACTCGAACCAACAACCATGCCACCAACCGAAACTACCTAAAACCACCTAGACCACTAAAAGATGGTGGCAGATTCGGCAGATACGACAATGATAAGATTATGGTAGTGATAGCGTTCTTGAGTGTGTTTTAGGGTTTCTAGAGAGAAATAAGGTGTTTGAGTATATGTCGAATGTCATTCGTAAATTATATTTATATATATAGAAATACGATTGCCAGTTTCAACTAAATGAGCGTGAGATTTGCATATCATGTGCATAAAAATAATTTATTCTCTATTAAAACATGAGATACACTTTTGGCATAGTTTAAATAAGGAAGTATTGCTGGCAAGTTACGTATTTTAGATGGGGTATGTCATTTAAAGATAATTAACTTTCCTAAGCTATACAAAGCGTGTTTAAAAGATGAATCAAAAATTATATAACATAAGTGTTAAAAGATGAAACAGTATATTTCACAAGCAATTAATTTTTCCAAGATTACATAAGTTAGATATATAAATTGAAACATAAAAGTTTAATGAATTGAAACAACTTTCCAAGATTACAAATCTGGGTTGACATCACACGTTTTTGCTATCTGACTTTTCTAACTTTTTAACATTTCCTTAATTTGCATGGTTTTCAACATTTCCTTATATAGTGGGGTTTTCAACATTCAAGGTTTTAGGGTATTTACATTATAAGTAGTAGCTACATAAGTTAGATATATAAATTGAAACATAAAAGTTTAATGAATTGAAACAACTTTCCAAGATTACAAATCTGGGTTGACATCACACGTTTTTGCTATCTGACTTTTCTAACTTTTTAACATTTCCTTAATTTGCATGGTTTTCAACATTTCCTTATATAGTGGGGTTTTCAACATTCAAGGTTTTAGGGTATTTACATTATGAGTAGTAGAGATAATCCAGATTCAACCCACAAATCAAACTAATAACACTTCATAAACATCAAATAAAGCCAAATGAACAATAATCAACCACAAAAACACAGATTCAAGAACTACCATGCAAATTCACAAAAAATTCAGAAAATAAAGGAGAAAAATGAAAAAGGAGAAGATGAAAACCTCCAAGACCTACATCCAGGCCCTGGATTGTTTGAGCTTAGGTACTAGCAAAACAAGTACCAGCTTCCAAGTACCTGCTAAGATGAACAAACAAAAGTGATGCACAATAAACAAGCACTTTCTGATTTTTGAAACCCAAGCTTTATCAACTAAAACCTTGCCTCAAAAACCTTCAAATATCAAAATGGAACTCAGAATTAGGCTATTCTAACACCAACTTTTAATAAACAAGAACAAGATTTCTCAAAATTCAGAAAATCAAATTTTATTAACTTAAAAAGGAATTACAAAGATTGATAGCCTAAAACTGGAACAAAAGCTCTCTCACAGGTTGAGGAGTCTTTTTATAGGCAAATGCTAGCTATGGACTATTCACAAACCCTAGAAGTGAAATTCCTATTTTATCCTTGAGGTCTTCTAGATGATTCTTGGTTGTGAGCTGTCCAAAGTGATCAAGGACGTTCATTTTAGCTTTAGGATGAAGCAAAGGCTCTCAGCTGTTGATCTTGACACGTGTCATACCTTGGAGAATAAGTTGTCACAGGATGGGTAAAACGGTTTTGGGTGTCGGGTCACATGGTGAGTGGGAGTGAGGGTTTTATGTGTGGGATAGGTTTCTGCATGTGTGAATCACACATGTGCCAGGGTAATTGAAAATTACCCTTTGTTTAAGTGAAGTAATTTCTGGGTGGTGAAAAGGTGAACAGTGGTGAGTTTGATCTGAATTTGGGGGAAACTTGTCTGTTTGGCGCATTTCTTGGTTTGAATGTTTGAACTTGGCAACTATGGTCCTTGGTCTTTGGAAAAACATGTATAATAATTATTTCAGCCATATAAAACGTGTTCCTTTGATATTTAAGTTTCCAACTTCACACATTTGGCACAAAACTTTTCCAAAAGTGTTTCAAGGGTTGTTTTTGCCATTTTTGGATATTTCAAGGGCTGATCTTGGACATTGTTGATCTTCAAAGGTCTTCAATGCAACTTTAACTTCATGAGGGGCCATTTTTGACAAATTAGATTTGATGAGGGACTAATCTTGCCAATTCTTCAAAGTTGAAGGACCATTTGTGTAGTTTTGACAAACTTAAGGGACCAAACTTGTAATTATGAATTCACAAGGGTTTTAAGTGTCATTTCTTCATTCATTGAGGATCAATCTTGCATATCTTCAAGTCTTCAAGGGTAAATGTTGGATAAATCATGATCTAGGGCCCGGTTCTTTGTACGGCTTCGTTTCTTGTGTCCGTTTTTCCTTGTTTCTTGTGATCTTTTGTCTTTTTCACGATATCCATACCTAAAATACACAAGTAAACAAACACAAGCATATATATGGTATTTATGACATTTTTATGCATTTAAAGCCCGAAAAGACCGATGAGATCATGTATAAATGTCATCTCATCACTCCCCCATACTAAGCTATTGCCGTGCCCTCACGCAATGCTAAAATAAAGTATCTAAGCATCACCAAAGTTCAATTTTATTAACCTTTATTGAAAAGTAAAAGACTTGTAAAAATACTACGAAGATGTGTAAAGACATAATGTATGATTTTCATCACAAATGTGACTTTTAGGGTCAAAGAATAGAAACAATTAAATGTCCCTTAGAGTAAACTTCGTCATCCTTGATTGTCATTAGGGGTGTGATTCGGGTTGACCCGGTCGGGTTCGGGTCAACTCGGGTCGGGTCAAGTCGGGTCAAGAGTAAAAAATATATAACCCGAACCCGAGCCTAATTAGAACTCGGGTCACTCGGGTTCGGGTCAATTCGGGTCGGGTCAACTCGGGTCGGGTCAACTCGGGTTCGGGTCAACCCGAGTTTGAGGAAAAAGTGTAAAAAGTGGCCTAATTTTGTACTAAAACAATGTAAAAAGTCTAATTTTAGTCGGGTCAAGTCGGGTTGGTCGGGTTCGGGTCAACTCGGGTCGGGTCAAGTCGGGTCAAGGGTAAAAATATATAACCCGAACCCGAGCCTAATTAAAACTCGGGTCAATTCGGGTCAACCCGAATTGACCCGAATACGCATTTGGACCCGAGTGACCCGACCCGAATATGATTATTCGGGTTCGGGTTCGGGTCGGGTTCGGGTCGGGTCAACTTTTTTGACACCCCTAATTGTCATACATTCCATGCTAAGTGCAAAAACGAGATCATTGTTGGTACAAGTCACAATGCTAACACTACTCATACGTCCAAATTGTGTAATACTTTTTCTCCCCGCAATCCTAGTTATTATAAAAGGAAATGGGTTACTAGCATTTTTTAACTATTTGTCATGGATCACAAGTGATTCATATTGACTTATTTGAGTAGTTATTAGTCCGATGGCAAAGTAGCACGATTTAATCGATAGTTAGCCGAAGGACCAAAATCTTTTAAAACGGCTTCTCGTGTATCTCCTTAAGTTCATATCTTGGCATAACTCATTTCACGATTTGAGACCTTTCTCGGACCAATATTTGGCATGTACTTCATACTTCAAATCTTGGGAAGACGTTCTTGAAATTATGGTCTTCTCTTCATATATTTGGAATTTCTTCACTTGATGTTTTTGAGATATTCTTCATATTTGGACCACGACTTCATCATTTTTCTTCAATCTTTATTTTGGATTTAGATATACAACGATCCGCCTCCTTTTCGGACTTGGATATATTTATCCTCATTCCTTGTAAGGGTCTTTTTGGATAGACTTTCTCCATGATCTTTAGGGGAGTAATTGCTTTTCGTCGTGTGTCTCGATCCTTCATATTGATTTAGGAATAATGATACTTCACATCATCTTGGATCTTTAGCAAAAATAGAGCTCCTCATGCCTTGTTAGGGCCTTTTTGGATGATCACCAATCTTCGCGTCCCGCTTCAATAAGTTATGCCTTGGCTATGAACTCTATTCAACCCCGAGCAACTTTTAAACGTTCTTGCGCTAGAGGCTAAGTAACCTTTCAAATCGTACGACCTTACTTATTGCAATTATTTTTATTCCTAATGCATTGATCTTATGGGAAGAAAAAGCCACAATTAAAAACATATGAGTTTTTGAAAGAACATTTTCATGTTCTACGTTTAGCATGATCACTTGTCTAACTCTATCATCTCTCGTTCTTCACTATATAAAGACCTCTAATTAAAGAGACTCGTGAATACTTAGCCATGCAAGTCAAAATTAAGCCAAATTTGGAATAGCTTTCATTAAGACTATATCAAATCAAAGTTTTGGGTTTTCAAGTCACCTATAGGATCTTGCACTTTCTTGGACTTTTTTAAGCTTAGAGAATGCATTTTATAGTTCCCTTGATAAGTGACTTTCTAGGATCAATTATAGGAACTTGCAAAAAGTTCTTGTTCTTAACCCGTATGAGTTAAGACTTTCGCGTTTTAAAGCTCCCTATATAAAAGTCTAGCAAAACTTGAATTGAGCGTGTTAAGGAATGTAAATGGCTCCAAATGCCCATCAAGTCAAAAATTAGCTCTTATTCTACCCATCGGAAAATATACATTCGTGTCTTAAAAACACTTATGAAAACTAAGAAAAATTTAAAATTTGGCCATTTTTAGCCTTATTAGCAACAAAATAAAACATTGAAAGTTGGAAAGCGTGAGGGCGTAGCAAAGCAAGTACCTATTCACTCCCCCATACTAAAAGTAAACATTGTCCTCAATGTTTCGAGTCTAAGGGTGGAGCACCCCCATACTAGAGACGAAGAATCGAATGCTTAGGATCTAGCATGGAAAGGGTGATCAACAATATATCTAAAGCCGTTTATTAAGTATGCTAAAAGATAATTGTTAGAACAATAAAGGATATGTCAATGGATTCGTGAAAAACTTCTTCAAGCAAACGATGGAGGCTCACGTAAACGAACACGAGAGTCTTCAGTCGTAGATGATGATGATGATCTAGATAACACAATCACAATAAACCACGAGACAACGAGTTTGAAGGGTACAAGTCCCCTTATTAGTGAATAGTAAGCATAAAAGGATAAGCATGGGATCTCCCCCACGAGGCACCTCGTTTTTGATTACCGAGTCATGAGCTCGACTCGATCCACTCAATTCTAATTATCATTAGGGAAGGTGACTTGGTCGAGGGCAACCATTGAAGGAATTTCCCCACCAAAGTAGTGCTTAAGCCTATGTCCATTCACCTTGAAGTTAGGACCATCATCTTGAGCTAGCTCGATGGTCCCATAAGGAAACACTTATGTAATGGTGAACGGACCCGACCAACGAGATTTCAATTTCCCGGAAAATATCTTAAGTCTAGAGTTAAAAAGTAACACTTGATCACCAACGTTAAAAACCCGGTTTTTAATCTTTGCATCATGAAACTTTTTAGTCTTTTCTTTGAAAATCAATGAATTTTCATAAGCATTATCTCTTAATTCATCTAATTCATTCAATTGTATTTTCCGGTGATCTCCCGCGGTCTTCAAGTTAAAGTTTGCATGCTTAAGGGCCCAATATGCCTTGTGCTCCAATTCAATGGGCAAATGATAATTCTTCCCATAGACTAACTTATAAGGAGTGCAACCGATAGGTGTCTTATAAGCGGTCCTAAAGGCCCATAAAGCGTCATCGAGTTTGTCGGACCATGAAGCACGGTTTTCTCCAATTGACCTCTCTATAATCCTCTTCAAAGCTCGGTTCGAAACCTCGACTTGCCCACTCGTTTGCGGGTGATAAGCCGTAGAAAGACGATGAGTAACTCCATATTTCTTTAAGACCTTTTCGAATTGGTCATTACAAAAATGGGTTCCACGATCACTTATAATAGCACGAGGGGTTCCGAACCGAGAGAATAGTTGTTTCAAAAACTTCACTACCACATGAGCATCATTAGTAGGTAAAGCCTTAGCTTCCACCCACTTAGAAAGGTAGTCCACCGCGACGAGGATATACTTGTTACCATGAGACTATGGGAACGGCCCCATAAAATCTATTCCCCATATGTCGAAAATCTCACACACTTGAATTATGTTTTGCGGCATTTCATCACGTTGAGACGATTTTCCTTGACGTTGGCACGAATCACACGACTTCACAAGTGCGTGTGCATCACGATAGATAGAAGGCCAAAAGAAGCCGGCATCGAACACTTTCTTAGCCGTGAGATTAGAACCGTGGTGACCACCCGTGGGTCCCTCGTGGCAAGCTCTAAGGATATTAGAAGCTTCGGCACCAAAAACACTACGTCGAATGATTTGATCCGCACAAACCTGAAAGAGATAAGGGTCATCCCAAAAATAGAACTTGACGTCACGAAAGAATTTTCGCTTTTGTTGTGTCGTCATACCCTTGATTATGAAATTGCCCGCATGGTAATTTGCAATGTCGGCAAACCATGGGGTGGTGTCTTTAGAATTCACTACACCGAGAGTCTCGAGAGGAAATGTTTCGGTGATTTCCTTGTTCTCGAAAACATCTTTGTGAGGATCTTCTAGACGAGAGAGATGATCGGCCGCTAGATTCTCGGCTCCTTTTTTGTCAAGCACGGTGACATCAAATTATTGGAGCAGGAGCATCCAACGATGCAATCTCGGCTTAGCATCTTGCTTAGCTAAGAGATACTTGATAGCCGAATGGTCGGTATACACGATGCTTTTAGTTAAGACGAGATAAGTTCGGAATTTCTCAAAAGCATAGACCACGGCAAGGAATTCCTTTTCCATTTTGGTGTGCTTTAATTGAGCCTCGGTCATCGTCTTACTAGCATAATGGATAGGACGGAAATGCTTTTCATAGCGTTTCCCTAAGACAGCCCCTATAGCATAATCACTTGCATCGCACATGATTTCAAAGGGTAATTCCCAATTAGGAGCAACAAAAATGGGAGCTTCGGTAAGTTTCCTTTTGAGAGTTTCGAAAGCTCTAACACAATCCTCATTGAAATTAAAAGGAGCATCCTTCTCGAGAAGGTGTGTCATAGGTCGAGAGATTTTCGAAAAGTCCTTGATGAAACGACGACAAAAGCCCGCGTGGCCTAGGAAACTCCTAACTCCCTTAACGGTTTTGGGATGAGGTAACTTGGCGATGACGTCTACCTTAGCTTTATCGACCTCAATCCCCGCTTTCGACACCTTATGTCCTAAGAAGATTCCTTGTTTACACATGAAATGACATTTTTCCCAATTAAGCACAAGATTGGTTTTCACAACGTTTTAGCATTTGCTCGCGATTAGATAAACACGACGTGAACGAATTACCAAACACCGAGAAGTCATCCATAAACACTTCCATCGACTTCTCGATCATATCATGAAATATCGCCATCATACACCGTTGAAACGTACTCGGTGCATTACAAAGTCCGAAAGGCATCCTACGATAAGCAAACGTTCCATAGGGACACGTAAACGTAGTCTTCTCTTGATCACGAGGGTCGATAGGGATTTTAAAGTAACCGGAAAAACCATCTAAAAAGCAATAGAATTCATTTCCCGCGAGTCACTCTAACATTTGATCCATGAAGGGCAAAGGAAAGTGGTCTTTACGAGTGGCGTCATTTAACTTTCGGTAGTCAATACACACCCTCCAACCGGTCACAACACGAGTGGTAATTAACTCGTTGTTTTCATTGGGCACAACGGTCATTCCTCCCTTTTTAGGGACACAATGGATTGGGCTCACCCATGGGCTATCGGAGATAGGATAAATCATTCCTACGTCAAGGAGTTTCAACACTTCCTTTTTAATGACATCGTGAATTTTGGGATTCACCCTTCTTTGACTTTGAATTGCGGGTTTGTAGTTCTCCTCCATTAAAATCTTGTGAGTATAAAATTTTGGGTCAATACCCTTAATGTCGGAAATTTTCCACGCAATTGCCCCTTTATGAGCTTTAAGAACTTTCAAGAGCTCGGTTTTTTCATCATTAGCAAGACCTCTTGCAATAATAACCGACAACTTGTCATCACCTTCCAAGAATGCGTATTCAAGGTGAGAAGGAAGATCTTTCAATTCGAGGATAGGTGGTTCCTCGATTGAAGATTTTGGTTCAACACTCATAACTTCCATCGGCGGAAGAAATGGTGGAATAGAAGTATCATCACTAATCAACACCTCATCTTCATTGTCGATTTCATTTGAAGTGAGATCGCCTCCTTGGAATGGAGTGAGATTTGGTGTAGAATTAGCAAGAATCGGATCCAAAATAGTGGGATTGCCACTTGACGAGCTATCGGAAAAACCTAACACTTCTTGTGAAAACTCATCGCAAACCACATCAACGATGTCAATGTGATTGATGGTAGCGATTGCATAAACATGAGAAGGTTTCTAGTTTTGAGTAGCGTTTATAACAAGTTCCTCTTCGTTGAATCTCAAAGTGATAGTTCTTGCATGAACGTCGATAAGCGATCTCGAGGTGTCTAAAAATGAACGACCTAAAATTAGAGGAACTTGAGGATCCGCGGGGATGTCAACTACTATAAAATCAACGGGATAGCAGAACTTCCCCACTTTCACGAAAACATCTTCGGCTACTCCACATGCTAAAATCATAGAATGATCGGCCATCTCGATAGACATGTTCGAAGGAATAAGAGCCGGAAGCGAAAGCGATTTCCAAATGGAAAATGGCATCAAATTAATGCTCGCACCAAGATCGGCCAAGGCGAGGCATTCTTTCATATCTTGTATGTCACAAGGAATGAGAAACTTTCCGGGGTCACCAACTTTTTCCGGTATGCGGTTAAGATAAACCGAAGAACAATTAGCAAGCTTTGAAAGCTTTTCCTTATCGCTCATCATACTTTTAAAAGTGGAAGCGAAACGAGGCATATACAACAACGCGTCGGCTAAACTCACATCAAAATGCACTTGTTGAAACATTTTTATAAAAAGCTTGATTTGTTGTTTGTTACGTTCTTGCAATTTCTCTTTGTTTCGTCTCGAAGGGTAAGGTAAGGGTGGTGTGGGTTGGATATTAGGCAACGGCCTTGGAATCTCGGGTTCCACAATTGGTATTGGTTCAACCGTAGGTGTGGTATGAGCGGTACTTCGTGGGATTGTAATGTGCTCCTTTTCGACCATCACCTCGGGTTCTTTCTCGATTTCCTTCTCTGTAGAAGTACTTGGATGAGAGATTGGTTCCTTGAAAGTTTTACCACTACGTGTAGTAATAACCTTCATTTCTCCCTTCGGGTTTGCAATGGTATCACTAGGAAGACCACCCGAGGAAGAGGGTTTACACATGATTGCTTCAAACATTTTAGCCATTCGGTCCTCAAATTTTGATTGCCTAGCATCCGCTTTTAATAACTCTTGCTTAATCTCATGTTGTCCTTGTTCCATCTTTTGTTCATTTTGTTGAAGACGTTGAACATTTCCTTCCATTTTATTAGCATGATTTTTAAGTTCATTAGCAAGTTCATTTTTAAGCTCGTTTTTCAACTCGGATCTTAAGCTAATCATCTCACGTTGCATGTTATCAAATTTAGCATCATTTGCTTTAGCATAATCCAAAAATTCTCCTTGAAGATTTTTAGTGTGAGCATTTTGAAAACCTTGTGTAGTGTTTTGAAAATCACGGTTTTTGTTTTGATTAGTGACTTGTCCATTCCCACTTTGATAATTTCCTTTGTTGTAGTTACGTGAATTGCCTTGATAATTACCACCTTGGTTGTTGTTTCGATAGTTATTAGCATTTTGATTTGGTGGAGCTTGATTTAGGCGGGAACCTTGACCGTTTTGGTTGTAAGTTCCCGTTGCTACATTAGCACTCGAAGTGTTACCATCCGCGGTAATGCACTCGGAAAGATCATGAGCTCCACCACAAGACAAACAACTTTTAGCAACCGCTTTAATCGAAGCGGAATTCGAAGCTTCTTGAGCTTTCCAATGAGACATAAGATTAGCAAATCTATCGAAAAACCGATTTTCCTCATTAGCTTCATCATGTAAGGCATTAATGCTACGAGACGATGACGACGATGACGAACCCAAATTGGCAACACTCGGTGTGTTACGAGGGCTATAAACCTTAGATCTATTCTCGATAATCTTTAAAGCTTCATCGGTCGTTTTGCACAAAAAATTACCACCCGCGGCGGAATTCAAGTAATCTCGTTCATGATCATCAAGCCCATTATAAAAAGTATCAATTTGATGCAATTCCGAAAAATCATGGTGTGGACATTCATGTAACATTTCTTTAAAGCGTTCCCATGCCATTGAAAAACTTCCATTATTTCTTTGAACAAATCTTGAAATCTCATTTTTCAAATGTGTTGTTTTAGATGGTGGAAAAAACTTGTTCACAAACTTAGAAACGAGATCACCCCATGTCAAAATCGAATTTGGCGGTTCTTTCTCAAGCCAAATTTTAGCGGGTCCATCTAACGAGTATGGAAACAACATCATCTTAATGGCGTCATGTGGAACATCCTTAAACTTGCTAGTAGCGGTGAGACGGTTAAAATTCCTAATGTGATAATGTGGGTTGTCTTTCTCATGACCTCTAAACTTATTTGCTTGCAACATCGACATTAAACCCGTCTTAATCTCGAAATTCTCCGCAAGGATAGCGGGAATCACAATGGCCTCTCCAAAACCCTCGGTGGGTGCTTGTAGCAACTCCATCATAGTACGATTAGCCATGACGACTTCTTGTTCTACAATAGGTTCAACAATTGGAGGTTGTTCTTCAATCAACGTCTCTTGATTGGCTTGCTTTTGAAGTCGTTTACGAGCTCGTTTTGCTTGATTACGAGTGATCTTAAACTTCACGAAGAATGGGAGGTGAGCAAAGAAGATTCTTTTTTGGTGTTTTGTGGATTTTCAATTTTTTTTGTGTTTTTGATTGTTTTTAATTTTTTTTTGGATTTTGGTGTTTCTTCGTAGACAACAATCTACCAAATCTCTCCTCGAATCAAACTCTTGATTAAAGAAGCCTCAAAAGAATGAAAACGATCACGTGGAGTGAACGCCTTCGAATAACTTTAGAACTTTGGTGAAAACCAAATTGTTCAAGAAGGTTTAATCACAAAGAAAACCAAGCAAATATATTATACGTAATAATACTTTGGGCGGCAAAACCCTCGATTAGCCTTCAATCTCAAAATACTCACAAGCAAGCGGGGAAACGAGGCGGCGCGAAGCACTTAAGAGCCTTTTTCCTTAGGGTATATTTTATAATACCCGCCTTATACCCACCTTATAGTTTGTATTTTTCAAAATCGAGCTTCACGAAAGTATTTATCTATTTTTGCCTTTTATTTTTGTTTGAGATTTGAATACAATAATTAGGAGATCAAATCCCAATTAAGGTTGTGTTTTCACATTTTTGGAGATACTTTGTATTGATTGTGATACTTAATACAATATAGTAATAATAATTTCACAAGAAAAACCAATAAAACCGATAATACGTATTAGTAGATTTCTACTAATACAAATACTATTTATGGTTAATATTAAAAACAACAAGACAAATTAATCACGACACACCTCCCCGGCAGTGGCGCCAAAATGATTGTGGTAAATTACGACCTTTAGGAAAAGGAGCGTAAAAGCGGTAAGTATTAAGTGATGATTTAGGAAAATCAAGCACTAATGACCCAATGAAGTTCGTTTCCCAAGGAGGTATATGTGTGTAAGTAATTCGTAATTGGTTTGAGATTAATATTGGTTTAGAAGGGGATGAGAAAAGAGGATGACGAAGACGTGAAATTAATTACTACGACGATAAAACGTAAAACCGTAAAATGAGCTAAAATAAAAATTAATTCTAAAAATTACCAAAAATTCACCAAAAATCAAAATAAATAAACTAAGAGTTTACCAATTATCAAAACTTTTTCAAACCTTTTAATTAATTAAATATTCAATTTTTAAATGCTAATTAAAGCCCTAAAATTCAAATAAATTATCAAAAAACCTAAATAAAGATTTTTCAATTGTTAAACCTCTAAAATGACCTAAAAAGATTAAAAACTATTTTTAGAAATTTTTAAACTAAGAAAAACTATTTAAAACAATTTAAAAACTATTAAAACTTAAAATAATTATAAAAATTAATCTAAAAGTGATAAAATTATTCTAAGAGTTGCAAAAATCCTATTTTAATGTATTTAGGCTAAGAAAAATGTAAAAAGTTGAAAAATGTGAAATTTGAAAAGTAATAATAAAATAATATTAAAATAATATTAAAAATCCAAAAATTATAAAAAATTCTAAAAACTTGCAAACTAGTTTATTTTAACCTAAATAAACAGAAAATGAAAGTGAAATGACCAGAATACCCCTATTGGGCCCTCAAATGGGCCAAAACCAAAAACAATCCACTTAAATGGGCTTTTTAGCCCAAAAAGTCAAACTTGGCCCAATTGACATGGAAAAGCCCAATCTGACTCAAAATTTGATTCTAAACACAAAACTCTAAAGGCCCAAAAGCTGAAAGTGAGCTTATCACAGCTTATTAAGCAAACAGCTTATCCTTATTGGGCTTTTTAGCCCATTAAGCAATAAGCTAATGCCATAAGCTCTAATTTGACACACAACCTTCTTTTGGGATGCTTAAGAGATCTGTAAAAAGAAATTTTGAAAAAGCACACTCAATAAGCCAGAAATAAGCAAAGTACAATTTCACTAAAAGACAAAATAGTCGGGTTTGAGATTTAGGGCACCTCAGAACCTGATTCAACTTGCAAAATGTCACAAATGAACTCAATAAGCCAAATCAATCAAGAAAAATCCAATAAGCAACACCAATAAGCCAGAATAAGCCAATAAGCACTTATGAAAAAGTCAAATAAGTTGGTTTTCTAGTCAAACCCTAAAGTCAACCCACCAAATGCTCCAATATGAACAAATGGGTCAAATAATGAGCACCTATTACAAAATCCAAGTTGTTGCTGGTTAAAATAAGCTATTTTAGCTTATTGATAAGCTAAAACCCAATTAACACTAGCAGGGGGAACTTTCAGTAGGAACTGGTTCCCACTGCTTTGACTATTTGACAAAGCTTTTTAGAGAGATTTAGTTGGATTCAATTAGAAACAATGGCACCCTTGTGATCAATGAATCACAAGGAGTCAATATCAACAAGAAAACCACAATTTGGTTCACACAATAAGCCAGAAATAATCAAACAGTCACCAGATATTGCTCAGACATAGGAAATAAGCAGTTATGCACAAATAAGTAGATATAGCATGAATAAGCCAACCAAATTCAGCAGGATGCATACACAAGCTATATAAACTATGAATAAGCACAAACAAACTTAAATCAAACACTGAATCAAAGTAAATAACAAGATCAAAGCAGATACAGTTACTGATAAGAGACAAAGTGAATATGCAGAAACTTTGCTGATCTAATTGACACTAAATCCAATTTCAATGCTTCAAATCTCTTTCCCTGGTGTAATTAACCTAGATTTAATACTTGTTAACCCTACTCTATGATTAGATCTAGGTGTCCTCTAAATTTCAACCAATTTCACCAAGTAACAAAGATTTTATAGCCCCTTAATGGATTTGAGTGTTTCAAACCACAAAACCTGCAAACAGATGAACAAGAGCACCAAGTAAACAGATACCAACAATAAACAACACAATACAACCATTTAAAAAACCATAAAACCTGCTTGTGCAGTTAACCCAAACACCCCTTAAAAACTTGTTTTGACAAATTTTCAAAGGATAATCCAGATTCAACCCACAAATCAAACTAACAACACCTCATAAACATCAAATAAAGCCAGATGAACAATAATCAACCACAAAAAAACAGATTCAAGAACTATCATGCAAATTCACCAAAAATTCAGAAAATAAAGGAGAAAAATGAAAAAGGAGAAGATGCAAACCTCCAAGACCTACATCCAGACCCTGGATTGTTTGAGCTTAGGTACTAGCAAAACAAGTACCAGCTTCCAAGTACCTGCTAAGATGAACAAACAAAAGTGATGCACAATAAACAAGCACTTTCTGATTTTTGAAACCCAAGCTTTATCAACTAAAACCTTGCCTCAAAAACCTTCAAATATTAAAATAGAACTCAGAATTAGGCTATTCTAACACCAACTTTTAATAAACAAGAACAAGATTTCTTAAAATTCAGAAAATCAAATTTTATTAACTTAAAAAGGAATTACAAAGATTGATAGCCTAAAACTGGAACAAAAGCTCTCTCACAGGTTGAGGAGTCTTTTTATAGGCAAATGCTAGCTATGCACTATTCACAAACCCTAGAAGTGAAATTCCTATTTTATCCTTGAGGTCTTCTAGACGATTCTTGGTTGTGAGTTGTCCAAAGTGATCAAGGACGTTCATTTTAGCTTTAGGATGAAGCAAAGGCTCTCAGCTGTTGATCTTGACACGTGGCATACCTTGGAGAATAAGTTGTCACGTGATGGGTAAAACGGTTTTGGGTGTGGGGTCACATGGTGAGTGGGAGTGAGGGTTTTATGTGTGGGATAGGTTTCTGCATGTGTGAATCACACATGTGCCATGGTAATTGAAAATTACCCTTTGTTTAAGTGAAGTAATTTCTGGGTGGTGAAAAGGTGAATAGTGGTGAGTTTGATCCGAATTTTGGGGAAACTTGTCTGTTTGGCGCATTTCTTGGTTTGAATGTTTGAACTTGGCAACTATGGTCCTTGGTCTTTGGAAAAACATGTATAATAAGTATTTCAGCCATATAAAACGTGTTCCTTTGATATTTAAGTTTCCAACTTCACACATTTGGCACAAAACTTTTCCAAAAGTGTTTCAAGGGTTGTTTTTGCCATTTTTGGATATTTTAAGGGCTGATCTTGGACATTGTTGATCTTCAAAGGTCTTCAATACAAAACTTCATGAGGGACCATTGTTGACAAATTAGATTTGATGAGGGACTAATCTTGCCAATTCTTCAAAGTTGAAGGACCATTTGTGTAATTTTGACAAACTTAAGGGAACAAACTTGTAATTATGAATTCACAAGGGTTTTAAGTGTCATTTCTTCATTCATTAAGGATCAATCTTGCATATCTTCAAGTCTTCAAGGGTAAATGTTGGATAAATCATGATCTAGGGCCCGGTTCTTTGTACGGCTTCGTTTCTCGTGTCCGTTTTTCCTTGTTTCTTGTGATCTTTTGTCTTTTTCACGATATCCATACCTAACATACACAAGTAAACAAACACAAGCATATATATGGTATTTTATGACATTTTTATGCATTTAAAGCCCGAAAAGACCGATGAGATCATGTATAAATGCCATCTCATCATATGCCGTGACCTTTAAGGTCATGGTCTTCAAGACTTTTAGGTTACACACATCCATCTTATGAGATCTATGACTATTGGTTTAACCATAGTCCCATAAAACAAGATTTGTAACTCATGCAACCTTTAGATTTACACAATGTCTCATATGGTTTTTAAATCTAGTTTAAAATATGGAATATAAGCATATGTTTCTTACTAAAGATTTTTAAATCATGAACATGATTTTTATAAATATGTCGTGACCTATAATGGTCATAGCTTTATCAAACTTTGATTTTTAACATGTTATTTACTTGTGTTTATAGATGTATGATGATGCATGCATGAAGAAATGGAGGGACAAGTAGTGTATACCTTTCTTTCTTAAAAGTTACCAAGGAAGATCTAGATGAACAAGAAGATTAGAGATCTAATCAAGACGATGATGGAAACCCTAACTATAACCAAGCCGTGACCTTTAAGGTTTCGGCTAGGGCTTCTTATAGTGATTCCAAAGATGATGATGCTACCAAATGATTAATAGTTAATATGGGACAAGAATTTAGTAGATTTAATGAACAACTTTGGATTGTTGTTGCTTAATGCCGAATGATTTGAGAGAGAAAGATGAAGAGAGAATGAGATTTGATTGCATGAGAGGTTGAGAGAATGTATGTGTGTTTTTCGGCTTAAAGGGGAGAGAGAAGGGTGAAGGCAAAAGGCATGATTGCCTTGGTAAGAGCTATTGTGCCGTGTGTTGGCTTTTCCAAAACCAAGACAACCCTTCTTCTTCCACATATGGGGTGCCATGTCTAGCTAGCCAAAAAGGAGGGTAATGGGCTTTGGCTTGGGCTTATGTTGGGTTAGTACCTAAGTAGTATAGTCTTTGGCTAGTTCAAGGAGGTCAAAACATGTTTGTGGTATACACACTTGCACACATACACGGCTACATACACTATGTAACTTGTTTTCCAAATTTTGATTTAGTGTTGTGTATATCCAAGTATTGATTTTACATTTTTTATCATTTGTTCTCCTAGTCCTAAGTACAAGGTTTGAGCTATGTAACTTATTTACAACAAATATGAATGTAAAGGTATAAGTGCCTAAATGAACAAGTTCACACTCAACCTATAGGAATATACATATGAGTACGTGTTCAAGGGTTAATGGGTGAAACTTCATTATATAAAATCATGGTAAAATCATGGATTTTACATCCAGGTATTCACTTGGTTCTGCTTGATTCTGGCGAGCGATACAGCGCTCCTACCATGTCTTTTCTGTTGCACATAATTTCTTTTGAATGCTTTCCGCAACACTTCATACCCGTTAATTGTTCATGGCGGAAGTCTGTCAAAATAGATCCGCACGTTTCCTACGAGTGTAGAGTTGAACATATTGCACAATACATGTTCTGGACATTGCTCAATGCCTGCTTTGGACTCAAAGACATTTAAGTGGTCTTCCGGATCTAAGGTGCCATCATACGTTTTTACGTTTGCTGGCATGCAGCGCTTTCTTGTATCCGATTAATATTGTATGCGTCTCGTGAAAGCATTCTTCCTGGCTCTTCTCAAAGGTTATGAGAAGCCTTGGTCATCTCAGGAGTAGCATTCACGTCTGCGCTTTGCAGGGTGGTTATCACTCGATCTAGATAGACTGCTTTCAGAGGATTCACCGTGTTCTGTGCGCTCCTTTCCCTTCATTCCCTTCTGATTTTTTCTGTGTCTGGCAACCAGCGGGATGAGGGCTTGTAGATTATTAGCTACATATTCCTCCATCGTGCGCGCCTCTGTAGCGATTACTACCTCGCTTTCTTCGGGGAGTATCCTTCTTTTTTGTTTATTAGGAGGAGACTGAGTTGACTCATGTTCTACGTTTCTTTCCTCAACAGTAGGTAGGGGAGTCGAGAATAGTACACATGTTCCTCTGAAAGGTTGATTTGTTACATCCCGAGTGTTTGCCTCACTGGCGGATCTAGGAGTAACATTGGCAGATGCAATGTGACCATCTACCGTTGAGGATCTTCGATGGCCTTCGTTCATACCGTTTTTCGTCATTGCTTAGAGCTTTAGTGTAGGGTCCCACGGCTGGCGCCAACTTGTTGATACAAAAGTTGGATGGACCGAGATTGACCCGAATTAGGCTTAATTCGGGGTCTTGTGGACTCCAGCTCTTGCACCAAGTGAAACTTGCTTAAAGACCTTGCGCACTAAAACAGACATCGTTAGGCTTACTGTGGATTTGTAACCCACGATTAGACTCCAACGTGAGAGTAAGTAATCGATTTGAGTATATTAGGGTTTAGGGTATTGTGTGTATCGTACCTTTATGGAACCATAGGGGTTCCTTTTATACTCGAGAGAGTCCAGGCTGGGCTCCCTATTCTTGCGGCCTAAGGGAGAGATAATGATTCAAAATAAATTGATC
The DNA here is from genome assembly GCA_025667525.1 of Glebionis coronaria. NCBI lineage: Eukaryota > Viridiplantae > Streptophyta > Magnoliopsida > Asterales > Asteraceae > Glebionis > Glebionis coronaria. The sequence continues at coordinate 556,426,727 of CM046879.1, forward strand.
CTTATCGCATAAATGAGGTAAGTGTATATCCTCTTTTCCTTAGGTGAATATAATCATAAGATAAATTATACTCTTGTATGATCCTGCCGAAGTGCGACGAGGACACGGTTAAGCAATGAACCGTATGTGCGACAGCGACTCACCGGGCCTCTTGGGCTGTGCGCACATCACATAAGTATTAATCTATTCCTGATGGATACGGGTAGCACCCGTGAGTCGGACTATCCAGCCGGACTAGGGACTATACGTAATCAAAACCCAAGAAACCATCCAAAGGCCTAAACCGAAGAAGGCACTAGCTAGGGGACGTCAAAAGAAGAAGACGGTCGAAGAAGCTGCAAAAAAGCAAACACATTGGACACTCACGAAGGAAATTGCTTTGGCAAAAGCTTGACTTTTCGTGTTTCAAGACAACGTTCATGGAAACGAGATGACGGACGTAGGATTTTGGACAAAAAATCCTTGAGTACTTTGAAAGCAAAACAAAGCAGTTTGGGGCTCATACGTATGATTGTTTGAGCAGGAAGTGGAAGTCCGTTCGACCGGCTGTAGTTCGGTTTTGCGGGGTTTATGGTAACGTGATGCGTATGGGGCCTGAAAGTGGTGCATCGAATGGTGATATTTTTAACCGAGCGTTGGTGCATTATGAAACTGAAGTTGGCCTTCCGTTTAAATTTCATCATTGTTGGGAGATTGTTAAAGACAACCCGAAATGGAAGCTGGTTTAAATGCCTAAGAAATTAGCTAGGACTTCTAAAAAAAGCAACAAATACAAGTCATCTGGGTCTAGCTCGTTTAATAATGATTATGTGCATGCGAGTAACAGTGTGGAAGTTGAGGGTGTTGATAATAAAGAAGTGGAACCGATCCCACGTCCAATGGGCAGGGACAAAGCTAAGAGTAGGAGCAGAGGATCAGTGGAGTCGAGTACAAACGACAAAGCTTTGGCTAGGTTGATGTTGTTGGGGATGGGTGAACAACAAGAACTGGCCTTTCTATTGCATGGTAAACAACAGGCCGCATATTTTGATATGAAGAGGAAAGAGATGGAATTCTGGTAAGATTAACTGGCATTAGCCTGAGCAAAACAACAAAACAAGGACTTGGAGTTTTATATGAAGCCGTATGATCATTTAAAGGGATCTCAACGTGCAGCCATGGATTGGCGCCGATCTAAGACCAAGGCTGTTGATCCCTTTGAATGGATCTATATTATGTTAAGAATTTTTACAATAGCTTGTAATCAAACTAGTGCACTTGAGAACTCTTACTCAACCAAATAAGTTATGCGGAATCTAACTTATAAAGCAAAGAAGAACATAATTACTTTTAACTATTCGATCTTCTATTAATCGACTTTTCGATGAGGTACAATAAACTTATCATACCTATGTTCCTTTAATAGTGTAAGGAACCCTAGAATATTCTATTATGATAAGTATATCACACACGATATATTATCAATATTCTAAACTCTTAAGTATATCACATAAGATATACTCTAACTATAACTATGACATATCTTTTCTAAAGAGATATTCATCATAATCAATATAGCAGTACTTACATTATAACTAACAGTACTTGCTATGTACCGCGTTAACACTAACGGTACTTGCAAACAGTAACAATACTTGTACTTGCACTAACGGTACTTGGTACTTTACAAATAATTCCCAACAATCCTCACCTAAACAAGAATTATAACTTGTTGTCTTCTTGTTTCTCTGTGTGTTGAATGTATAAGAATACATATCTTCAAAATTGGATTGAATTTGGTAATCTTGTACTTATATACCAACTGAATGTAGCCAAACACTTTATGCATATCTTCTTCTGATATGATAATCTTCAAGTCTTCATGAATATTATCTTTGTCTTCAAAATGTGATCTTCTTATGTCTTGCGAACATTCTTTTGCAACAACAATATTATCTTCATTTATAATCACTTCCCCTTGAGTAGTAAGGACTCAACTTCTTTGCAAGTTTCTAGAGCTAAAACATACACCACATATGTCTTCTTCCCCTTTTTGGAATCTTCAAATATGAGTCTTCTTATGAATCAATATTTATGCTTGTATCTTCTCACCTGAAATAAAACAGTTAACAACAAAACAATCTGTATTGGCATCATGATTTTTAGCAAATCATCAGCTATCAACGGATTTGATTTATTATTTACCAGTTAGCCGTACACTCTAGATTATCCAATACTTTATTCATAAAGAATAAGGTGTACTGATAACCCTACAATTTTTGGTAAATTGTCAACCATCAATGGATTTGATAATGTCTTTACCTAGTACCGTTTTCCCTAGGACTAGCCAACTCTTTGTCTCGAAACATGGTGAGTTAGAACCATATAGTTTTTAGCAAACTACCAGCTATCAACGGATTTGAGAAGTCTTTACCACAAACGTTTGCTTATGGACTAGTCAGTTCTTATGTTTGTTAGACATGGTGAACTGAGAACCATTTGTGAAGAGTGACTAAGAGTCAAACACTTAAGGTTCTTTCTTAGCTTCTTCTTCTTTTTCCAAATCCTTGATTTGTTGTTTAACCATTCTGATCAACTCCAAAGCACCATTAGACTCCTATGAAACCTCCAGTTGTTGTTCCAACATTCTTTCTAACAACCTTCTTCTAAAAGAATATATTTTCTCTTGAAGCATGTAATATGTCACATCATCTACATCCAAAGTATGTATTCCACATGATTTATAATATCTCCAGTAAGTAGAAACCTGATTCTCTAAATCCTTCAACATTCCATGATCACAGTTGTGTGGTTCATACATAAACTTTACCTCTCTTCCCAATAGTGATATTTCATCTTGACCTTCACTTCCTCCTTGAACAAATCTGTTGAGGTCTTAAATGTCTTGTATGTCAAGGATATGAAGAATATCTTCCAATAACCTGAACATCCTAAATGTACCATTTGTTCTAGTTATTCCATGAACTTCTAATCCTTGTTTCATAGCACCTATCCATCTTATGATTGATGACTTCTTTCCAAAGATTTTTGTATCAATACATTGATCTTCAAATTTGACTATCTTCAAGTGCTTTCTACAACTTTCATCATCATCACTATCTTGATCTGTAGATTTTGCCTTTTTCTTAGCTTCTTACTTTTTCTTGATTGATCTCTTCCTTTTAATACCTTTGGAGGTTCCTTCAATCTCAATGGATCCTTCATCCAAATCAGTATGTACCATTTCTTCAAGTACTGTTGACTGTGTATGTACTCCTTGTACATTTTCAGCCTCTTCAACTCTATGAGTTGCATTTCCCTCGTCCATCCTTTGATCAGTCTTTGCTTCCTTTAAAACTTCCTTCACCCTTTTATTCTTTCTAGTATATGTAGTCTTGATATGTGGAGATGCTTCTTTCTGTCTAGCAGTACTTGCATCAAGTCTGGGGGTACTTCCAAATTGTCTTTGTTGTTGCAGATGTTTCTTGACATCTTCAATGTCCTTTTTGTCTTTTTTAGATCCAATCTCAACAAAGTTTAGTTTGCTCTTCTTGTGTTGCTCATACAAAGTCTTTATTTCATCAAAAAAATTTCTGACTAATTGAGCATGGGTGAAATGCTAAACCTTTTTTAGATAAGACATCATCTGATTCCTGATTTGCATAGTAGTTGGAGGCTTAACTCTTTCTTTTCTTCTCTTTTTTGCAAAGAATCTTTGTTGCTCCCTTACCAAATCATCAATCAATTTATCTTTTTCTTCCTCATCATAAACGTCTCTTTCTTCAGCTATTAAGGATTCTGCTAGAAGTTCACTTGCCTTCAGTTCAGCCTGAATTCTATCATACTCTGCTATGTTACATTCTTGCTGCACTCTTTGAGCTTCAAGCAATTGTTGCTTGGCTGCAAATTCTTCTTGTAACTCCTCTTCACACATTTGTGCTTGTAATCTAAGAGCTACCTCTTCATCATGCGCCATTTGATGAAACTTGTTCATGACTTTGCTTATATCATCATCTGAATCACTTTCATCTTCAGACTCATATTGTAATTTCTTTTTGCCCTTATCTTTGGATTTATCTTAGGTAATTTCTTCAATAATCTTGAAGATCTTCTTTCTTCATCTTCATTAGATTGTTGCTGAATAATAATACCTTTTTTAGTGGGCTGTGAAGCTTGAACTTTCTTACCTTTGTCTTTATCTTTACTGGCAAGATTTTCTTGTTGTGTCTTCAACTCTTCCTCTGCTAGCCTTGCTTTCTCAACTGAGCTCTTCTCTTTGAGATCAAGCAACACTTGTGCTAATGTCTCATTTTCTCCAAAAGATGAAGTTTGGCTTTCTTTAGAAGATGGTAGTGAAGCTTTTTCACCAGCAGTACTTGTAGTTGGCTGAGCAGTACTTGGTTCTTCAGTAGTATTTACTTCACCAATTATAGACACACTTCTTTCTTCTATCACCAAAGTATCTTCAGATAATTTTTCTCCTTTGGAAGTCGTCTTCTCAATATCTACTCCTCAGTCTTGTCTGATTCAACATTTATCCTTAATCTTGACAGTACTTGGAAAGACTGTTTCTCATGAAACCAAAACTGTCTTTGTGGTGGAGTTGTAGACATAGGAAACTTAATAGTATTTTCCTCTAGATTCTCATAAAAACTACTCCAATTTTCTTGTAGTTTTGGTGATTGAGATTGTGGCTGAGTTACCACCATGTCTTCATCAGCAGATGGTTGTAGTTCTTCATGTTGAAGCTCCATATTTGTATGCTCCAAGCTTGTATTGTCCACATAATTCTCTATGCCATCAACATCTTCAAAATTTTCAATGCCATCATCGGCTTCAAAATTGATGTCATTGCCAGAGATCTTTGTATGAATATCTGAAGAAGGTCCTTGTTCTTCATTATTCATCCCTTGTTTGGTTGCATTCAGTTGCTTCTTTTTGAAGTTTCATAGCTTTTGCTTCTTAAGAGTAGCCTTTTGAATTACCCTGTGGTGCCTCATCCAAGGAGTGACTTTATTCCTTAGCTTTGTCAAATTGGCTTCCAATTTAGTAATTCTTTTATCTTGATCAAGCTTCTCCTTTTGCAAAACATGTACCTGTTTGGACCAACTTATGCACAAAGCAGTTAAATTTGCAACATCCACCACCTTTGTTGTTGTTGCCTGTGGCGAACCACTAGCAGCAATTGAAGCAGCAGGTGTGTGGATCATCTCATCAAAATTTGAATGATTACCATCATGACGAGAAGAAGATTGTGAATCTTCAAAAGATTGAGGGATCTAGTTAGAAGGAGTTTGCTGAGAAGCACTAGCTGAGCTAGGTTCCTCAACTTCTTGATTAGCTGGTTGGGCTAACATACTAACAAATAATGGTGTTACTGTCCCTGAGAAAGAGCTACCATTCTTTATCAAGAAAGAAAAGGTTCTCTTGGTGAAAGAGGGGAGATCCCATGTATTTGTTAATTCTGGTAGGTTAAGGATTTGGTCATTAACTAAAGCTTGAATGAATCTTGGATACATTAAAAACTTTTTATACCCTTCCAAATTCGTAGTCACGCCTTCAAAAATTAACCTTGAAAAATTAAAAAAACTCTGTTGTTTGCTAGACAAATACCAGCTGATGCCAAAGTAGCAGGAATTTGATCAAAAGATGTACTCTTTGAGCTTAAACAATGAATTATAGCATGAAAAAGTAATTTTAATTGTTGTAAAAATAAACCTTTAAAGAAAGTAAGACTTTCCCTGCCACCCTCATAACCCATGGCTGCAAGGCCATCATGTATCTCAGTGTTAGTCAACATACTAGTTCCATTTGCATCATCAAGTCTTAAACTAGCCCTAAGCAGTACTTCAGTCACATAAATATTTCTATTATTAACCCTAGCCCTTATGCAAGGTTGATTATGACGAGTACCTAATACAACAGTATTCCAAAATCGTGTAACAATAGGAATAGAGACAACATGACTTACGGTAAGTGCAAAACGTACATGACTTCGACAGAGAAAGTCAAATATCTCATGAAAACCAAGAGAATCATCATTCCGAGTAAGATTAGCAACCTGGTTGTGCTTAGAGATCACTTGGAGAGCAGCTATTAGAATTTTTAATGATCGAAAACTAGAGAGAAGGTTATAGAATCGAGGTATAAAAATAAAAGATTAGGTGAATCAACTATGTAACTGGGGTTAGTATTTATATGAATAACAAACCCAAGCATGAAGAAACCGCCAAATTTACAAAAGAGACCCTCAACGGTACAACGGTTATGTAGCGGTACATGGAACATACACGGTACTTCAAATTTGCCTAGCAGTACTTGGTTCCAAAATGGTACCTCAAAATTAGATCGGTTCATGCATTCCACTATCATTGTAACCTCTTTTATCTTAATCTAATAACCTGCAATCACATCAAAAACACAAACAAACACTATACAATAATAATTAGCATAAAAATTGTACAGCTGTTACCTCCCTTAACATATGCAACAGTTATTGGTTAAGCATACCAATATGTGTTACCAAGAACTCATATCTCTTTGTATCAAATGCCTAGGTTAATAAATCAGCTACATTTTTATCTGTATGGATCTTCAAAACTTGAATAAGCTTTTTGTCATAAGCATCTCTTATAAAGTGATGTCTTATTTCAATATGCTTTGTTTTGGAGTGAAAGACTGGATTTTTGACAATGCAAATAGTACTTTCATTATCAATGTAGATTTTGGTGTTCATGAAGTTAAAACCATAGTCTAATAACTGATTTTGGATCCAAAGTACTTGTCCACATCAATGAGCAGCATCTACATATTCAGCTATGGTTTGCTTCTTACACTGCCATGATATGAGTCTTCTGCCTAGGAATTGACAACCTCCTGTTGTGTATTTCTTATCATGATTAGCTCCAGCATAATCACTGTCTGAGTAAGCTTCCAAATCAAATGTAGAATCTCTAGGATACCATAATCCTAAGTTAGGCTGACTTTTAAGATACTTAAAAATCCTTTTCACATCATGTAGATGTGACACCTTTGGATTGACTTGAAATCTTGAACAGACACACACAACAAACATAATATCTGGTCTTGAAGCAGTAAGATACATCAATGAACCAATCATTGATCTATATAGGTGAATATCAACATTTTCACCATGTTCATCTTTTGACAAATACTTCTTGGCTTCAAAATGTGTGCTCGTACTCCTTGTATCCATACTTGAAAATTTCTTTAAGACTTTAGCAACATATTTATCTTGGCTGATAAATATTTCATCCTTCCTCTGTTTGACTTGAAGTCCTAAAAAGAAGGTAAGTTCTCCCATAGAACTCATCTGAAATCTTCCTTTCATTAAAGCTTCAAACTCTTTACACCATGACTTCTTGGTTGAACCAAAAATAATGCCATCAACATATACTTGAACTAAGATAATATCCTTGGCATTCTTTTTTATGAAAAGAGTTTTGTCAATGGTCCCTCTCCTATATCCATGTTCCAGGAGGAAATTGGATAAAGTTGCTTACCAAGCCCTTGGAGCTTGATGTACGCCATAAAGAGCTTTAATAACTTTGTAGACTCTGTTGGGGAACTTAGGATCTACAAAACCTGGAGGTTGTGAAACATATACCTCCTCAGAAATAGTACCATAAAGAAAGACACTTTTCACATACATTTGATAGACTATAAAACTCATATACTGCAAAGGCCAAAAATAACCTAATGGCTTCCATCCTTGCCACTGGTGCAAAAAACTCATCATAGTCTATCCCTTCTTCCTGTCTATAGCCTTGAGCAACAAGCCTAGCTTTGTTCCTCACAACAACACCTCTCTCATTCTGTCTATTCCTGAAAACCCACCTAGTACCAATAACTATTTTTCCAAAAGGAAAATCCACAAGAATCCACACCTTATGTAGTTCAAATTGCATTAATTCTTCTTGCATGACATCTACCCAACTTTCTTCATCAAGAGCTTGAGAAATATTCTTAGTCTCTACTTGTGATAAGAAACAGGCAAACAAACAATGTTGAGTATCATTATGATTAGTTCTCTGCTGTTGTTTGACATAGCTCACAAGTGCATGAGTTTCAGTACTAGCTTGAAGCTGTCTTCTGGTTTGCACAACAGACTTTAGGTCTCCAATGATTTGAGCTGTAGGATGGTTGTTATTGACTTTATGAGTAGGATAAAACTGACTCGTATTTTAGTTTCCAAATTATTGAAATCAGTTACTGCATCCTGCTCATCATAGGAAGCTTTGGAGAAGATTCCTTCATTTGGACTAGTATAGGCATCTTCATTGTCCATTACTTGTAGAACATCTTCTAATGAATCAACAGACTTTGCAGAACTTGGCTTAACAGTACTTGCAAATGAAGTACCTCTAGGTTGAATATGTAATGTTGAGTGTTGTGATTCCAAATATTCTTTTCCTGAATGCTTATTGTTAGCTACATCATTCTTCTTTTGATCTTTAAGCCTCTGAAGTTCTTGTGAGGCTGGATCATCATTATAGGGCACTGGTTGCTTCTTTTGGGGGTTGGTAACTATAGGAGAGATAGTAGGCATACTGGGTACATAAATATGAACATCATCATCTTGAGAGTCTGATGAAGAAGGTCTTCCTGAGTACCTAAAGTTGTTGTACCAGTCTCTTTACCTGTATTGTTAGTTTGACAATCTTTTTGCACAAAATAGTAATCCATGGAGTTAGTTAGATAATCCAAATCAAACATCCAAGCATAACCTATTCCTGGGACATTGGGTTTATTCTATAATAAATTGACATGGTCATTTTCTTCAACTTTTCTAGATGCCAAATTATAAACCATATATGCTTTACTTTGCAAAGAATATCCTACTAGATATCCTGAATCAGATTTTCTATCAAACTTCCCCAATTGATCAAGAGTATTCAAAATAGACACATGACACCCAAAAGGTTTCAAATGACTTATGGTTGGCTTAACGCCAGTCAAAAGTTCATAAGGTGTTTTGTTTTGAGGCTTGGTTATTAAGCACATAACATGCAGTATTGATTGCTTCTGCCCAAAAGGTGTTTGGCAAAAGTAAATCAACTAGCATAGTCCTAGCAGCCTCAATTAGTGTCCTATTTTTCCTTTTAGCTACTCCATTTTGTTGTGCAGTCCTAGGATTGCTAAATTGACTCTTGATACCTTTAGACCTACCGAATTCATCAAATTCAACATTCTTAAATTTTGTCCCATTATCTGTCATAATGATCAAGACGGTGAAATGTTTTTCAACTAAAATGACAAAGTCCTTAAGTAATTTATTGGTTTCATTCTTGTGTGCTAAAAAGAAAACCCAACTGAATCTACTAAAATCATCAGTTATAACTAGGCAAAAGGTCTTGTGAATAATACTCCTAACAAAAACTTGACCAAACAAATCCATATGTAAGAGTTGCAAAGGCTTAGTCACAGTATTGATAGTCTTGGTCTTACAAGAGGCTCTATGTTGCTTACCTTTTTGACAAGCAGAACATGTGAGATCATTTTGAAAATATTTGTTAGGTAACCCTCTAACTAAATTTCCATTAACCAATTTATTTAGGTTTTTAAAATTCACATGACCTAACCTCTTATGCCATAAATTAGACTCATCATTAGAAGCTTTAGCTAACAAACATGTAATGCCACCTGTTTGGAGTAATAGTATGAAGATTGAAGGAGTACATATTTTCTTGCTTGGGTACCTTAACCAGTACTTGAGATTCCTTTGACATCTCAAAGTCTTTGGAGAGTACCAAGCAGTCTGTATCTGTAAAAAGCACCTTGTTCTTTTTATCACACATCTGTGCTACAGAGAAGAGATTAAACTCATTCAATTCTTTCACAAAGAACACATCTTCAAATTCCAACTTTCCTGTGTTGATTTTTCCTTTTCTAGTAATCCTGCCTTTACTTCCACCAAAGGCTACTGGTCCACCTCTGAATTCTTCAAATTCAGCAAGTAAATCTTTGTTCCCTGTCATGTGTCTTGAGCATCCACTATCTACAATACCTTTGTCTTTCAATTCATCAATTAGATGCCCTTGCACATACACAAAACTCATTAGTTTTTATTAGGGACCCAAGCCATATTTGGCTCAGATCTTGTGGGACCTACATACTTAAGAGTTTGATAAGTATGTTTTCTAGTACGACTACACACACTCTTGTATTTCATGGTTCCAGTAATATAGTCAAAAACATAAGGTGACTCTTTGTACTTAGGCTTCTTTGACTTAAGTACTGTTTTAGCAGTACTAGGTTGAACACATGATGTTTGTCCTTTAGGAACCCACATTTGCACTGGTTTGTTTTGAGGCTTACTTCTAGGTGGTTTTACAAGCTCAAATAAATCCCTAGAAGATTTATGGGACATTGATTTGTTTGACTTATGACCAGCAGTATTGCTTTTGGTCTAGCAGTACTTGCAGTTCTAGGCTTGCCGGTACTTGGCTTGCTAGACTTCAAAGGTACTAGACCTTGTTTCATAAGTACTGCTCTTGGAACAAAGTCTTTGGTTGTGAGAGGGTGACTGTACTTATTGATCTTATTAGGCTTAATTACCCTTTTAGTATGATCAAACTTAGGTTTGTCATCATTAGTTCCCATTTGCCTTTTTACATGTGCATTTCTCTCATTACCTTTCTTTGTGACCTTTTGTGCAGCCTTTAACTTTTCAATTTTATCTTCATGTAAAGTGCAATATTTGATAAAGTGATTTAGACTACCACAAATATAACATCCTTTTCTTCTCAAAGAAGACCCAAAAGGTTGTTCTGACTTAGTGTTCTTAAAACCTAGCCCACCCCTCTTGGTATTACTGTGATGTTTTGTATTATTATCCAATGCCTTACTAGGAGATTTCACCTGCTTGGGAGCAGAACTAGTTGTAGGCACATGTCCTTCATGCACAAAGGTGCTAATCAAAGGTGGATAAATAATGTTTTTGGTCACAACATGCTTATCTTGGGTCAAGGTACTAGAGTTTGACTCTGAATCATTAGACTTATTGTCAACACCAACTTTTGACTCATCTAACTCTATGCCTATATCATTATTGGGGGGCATGAAAATTCCTGATAAAGGTGGAGGAACTGCCTTCATTCCTTCAGCATACCTATCATTTACAGGAGTATTAACTGACTCATTAGAACTATCAAATATCCCCTTTGATAAGTCCTTGTTAGTTAGAGTTATCACAGGTTGGTCCTTTATATATCTTAGACCTGTTTTATCATAATACCCCATTTGTGAATTAATCAGTTTATCCATTCCTTTTGAGGATTTTTGCCATTGATTAATCACTTCTCTTTCATTAAAAAGACTAGATTTTAAAACTTCATTTTCTGTTGTTATTTTCATAAGTTGTTTTTTAAAAGCTTTAATAGCCATCTTTTTCTCTCATTTGAAGAGTTAAAATTCTAATTTTCTCTTCATAGTTTTGCTGACCCTTTTTATACAAAACTATATTTGCTTCTAACTTAGCAACCACCTTGTTTAAAAGCATTTTCTTCTATAGTACATGTGTTTACTTTTTGATATTGTTCATCAAGTTCTACTTTTAGACTATTAAACTTAATAACACAATCTTTAGAACAAGAATGTACCTCAGTATCTTCATGAGAGCCATCAAACCAAGCTCTTCTTCTTCTTCCTCTTCAGTCCAGTTAACCACTCCATCTACTGTAACCAATGCTTTAGTTCCTTTGGGGCTTATGTTATCTCCTTTTGGAAAGCTTTCAGAGACTCTTGGGATGGTTCTATAGTTATTCTTGGACTTCTGACTGCTTCCTTCAGCCTTATCCCTATTGCACTCCCTTACAAAGTGTCCATTCCTTCCACAGTTGTAACATTCAACTTTGGATTTGTCATATCCTAATGGTTCATTAGGATCAACATTCATCTTCCTTCCAGTCCTTTTGTAGAGTCTATTGGATCTAACAGAGACCATAGCAGCTTGCCATTTGAGATCCATTTCCTCAATGTCAGCATCATCCACTTGGAATAAGTCATTGAGGGTCAACCTTGGTCTGTTGTCTTGTCCAGTAAATAATGATAAGGCATCATTGTCACTAAGTACTGCTAGTTAGTCCTCCAGCGGTATTTTGGAAGTAAGTACCGCTACTAGATCCACCAGCGGTACTTTGAGAGTATGTACCGCTGCTTCCTTCTGACACAAAAGCCAAGTTAGACTTTGGTGTTGCTGTTGCTTTGGTTACTTCAATGCCTTTAACATCCAACTCATAAACTCTAATATTGTTATAGAAATGATCAAAAGGAGTCACATCCATATCATCCATTGTGATGAAGTGCATGGCCATCACTTTTCACTCTTATGGAACCCTTCTCAAGAATTTTAGATTAGCTTCTTCATGAGAAATTACTAGTCCATGAACTGCTAATTGAATGAGCAATTTACCAAACCTTCCATAACCACTATGGATTCCTTTTGTACTAGAAATTGAGAAGTTATCAAATTCTTGTATCAAAACAATCTTTTTCATCTTCTTAGACTTGTCATTGCCTCCAAATCTAAGCTTGATTGCTGCCCACATAGCCTTTGCATCCTTAAAGTGATGAAAGCTAGGTAGTATGTCTTCTGAAAGTGCTATAGCTAAAGTAGTTCTAACCTTTCTTTATCTGATCTCTGCTTGTACCTCTTCATTAGTGACAGCAGGCAAAGCATAACATGTACCATCAGGTAACCAATACAACTTTTTAGGAGTATTCCCATACTTGATAACCTCCCACAGAGTGTGATCTGTGTGATTCAAGTAATGTTCCATCTGCATTGCCCATGTCTCATAGTTATCACTTTTGAGAACATGGAGTTTCACAGCAGAAAGAGTATGGGAAGAAGGTGTAGTTGTATGAGTAGCTACAACATCTGTAGTTTGTGCACCTTGTGCAGGTGGAATTGGAGGTGCAAGATGCACAATTTGGGGTTGTCCCTGTGGTATGGGATCAGATATTGGAATTTCTTCCAAGGGAGGATGTTCACCAGCTTGAGACATTGGATTTGTGTGAGTGGGTATTTAGGGTTGTGTTCTTCTTATTCAGAGTTTCTCAACAAGCTCTGATACCACTCGTAGATCCCTTTGAATGGATCTATATTCTGTTAAGAATTTGTACAATAGCTTGTAATCAAACTAGAGCACTTGAGAACTCTTACTCAACCAAATAAGTTATGCAAAATCTAACTTATAAAGCAAAAAAAAAAAAAAAAAAAAACAGAATTACTTTTAACTATTCGATCTTCTATTAATCGAATTTCAATGAGGTATAATAAACTCATCATACCTATGTTCCTTTTATAGTGTAAGGAACCCTAGAATATTCTATTATGATAAGTATATCACACATGATATATTATCAATATTCTAAACTATTAAGTAATCATATAAGATATACTCTAACTATAACCATGACATATCTTTTCTAAAGATATATTCGTCCTAATCAATATAGCAGTACTTACATTATAAGTAACAGTACTTGCTATGTACCGCGTTAACACTAACGGTACTTACCAACACTAACAGTACTGTACTTGCACTAACGGTACTTGGTACTTTACAAATAATTCCCAACAAATGCGAAATATGATTTTCCTTTTTAGTTTGTTTTTTAAATGTTGTTTTTAAATTTTATATATATCGTCTTTTAATTTCGTACCGTGTTTTAATTTTCTATGTACCCGTGTTTTAATAAAACGTATCAATAAAAAATATTTAATAAAAAAGTAAAAGTGACGTGTATTTAATTTGAGTGAGTTATACTGAGTTAGTTAAAAAACTGATGTGACGCTGACGTGGAGGTCCATTCCCGCTCGTCTAATATACATGACCTAACAGTTCCCGATTACACCACATATAAACTCCGAAACAACTACCAGTTTTGCTTACCAAAACATGTACCCGCCTCTCACACATTTCAAAACTTAGGACTCACCCCATTACATTCCCCAAAATTCAAAATGGCAATGAATAAACAACTCACCCCAACGGCCGAGACGGAGTACACCGATCTCGACATCGCGGCGAACTCAATCGATCCCCCCGTCATGTTTCATCTCGTTACTGATCTCTTAGGGTTTGTCCTCTTTATGCATCAACAGATCCCCTCGTAAGCTCCACTTTCCACCTTCATATAATCATTCAATCTCTTCATTATATCTTACTTTTATCCACTTTGTTAGTGCTTTTCGCCTCAATTAAGCGAGTCGAGACATTGTTTGAAACGAAATTCGTAAGCTTATATGTTTTTTTTTAACTCCAAGTTACTAGTAATTAGTGATTCAAGCCCACAGTGACATCCAATTGGGCAGTATGCTTTCGCCTTAGGGGATAAACACTATAAATGAGTAAGCTTATATGTGGGTTTATGAGTTTATTTGATTTTGAATTTTATTTCATAAGGGGGTGTTTGTTTCGCCTTATATAGCCGGCTTTATGGCTTATTTGATTTTGAATTATATTTCATAAGGGGGTGTTTGTTTCGCCTTATATAGCCGGCTTATGCTTTATTTGGTTTTCGGCTTATGTTTGTGGCTTCTTTTTAACTTTATATATCTTACTTTTATCCACGTTGTTAGTCTTTTTTATATTTTTTGAAACAAATTGAGTAAGCTTATATGTGGGTTTATGAGCTTATTTGAACGACAAGTTATTATAGTGATTCGAGCGCACAGTGACATCCAATTGGACAGTTGCAAGCCTATATGTTGTTTATAGTAGTTAGTGATTCCAACCCAATTGGGCTTTATGCAAGCCTTGAACTCGCCTTAGGGGATAAACCCTATAAATTAGTAAGCTTGTATGTGGGTTTATGAGCTTATTTGATTTCGTATTGTATTTTATAAAGGGGTGTTTGTTTTGCCTTATATAGCCGGCTTATGGCTTATTTGGTTTCGGATTATGTTTCATAAGCTCGCTTTTTGTGGCTTATTTTTAAAACTTTATATAGGGTGTAAGTTTATCATGGCATGATAAGCTTACATAAGCTGAAAAGTTTCGAAATAAGCTACAAAAATTGAGCTTTTGAAACATAAGCCGAAAACCAAATAAGCCATAAGCCCGCTATAGAAGCCAAAACAAACACCCCCTTAAGCTTCAACTTCAGGCTTATTTTAAGGCTTAGCGATAAGCTTATCATATTTTAATAAAGGGGTTTTGTTTCGGTTTATTTGTGTGCGCTTATTTATGTTTTGGATTATATTTCATAAGCCACAATTTCCAGGCTTATTTTGAGACTTATCGGCTTACATAAGCTTATCATATCATAATAAGCTTATATAAGCTCACAAGTCTCAAAATAAGCGGGAAGTCTGGAACATTGAAGCTTATGAAACATAAGCCGAAAGACAAATAAGCTTATTAGCCACATAAGCTTAAACAAACACACATGTTAATTTGTGTTTTTCAACACTTGGTTTGTAGTATCTGAATTTATGTGTGGGTGTTTGGACTAGCTTATTATTAGCCTGCTTATGAGCTTATTTCATTTTGGAAAAGCCCATAAGCTCACTTTTTGAAGCTTATGAGCTGTGTCAAGTTGAGTTTATTGGTTTACGCCAATAAGCTTAATTTGTTAAGCTCTAAAAAGCGAGATTATTGACTTTTCCATAGTTAGATAAGCTCATAAACGGGCTAAATAAGTTAATCCAAACACCCCTGTTATGACAGTGCTAGTTGAAGGTACTATTTAGGTTAGTATGACACGTAATGAGTTGTTAAATAGCCGATATTATTGTGGATTTTAGGTTAGTATGAAACGAAATGAGTTGTGGATTAAGTGATTGATTTGGTTGGTTAACGGATACTTTTGAACTTTTGTCATTTTTAGGTTAGTGTGACGCGCGTAATGAGTTGTTGAAAGTTATTGTTGGAGGTATGTAGTTTGTGATGTTAGAAAATGGATATGTGTGTAACGTGAGTGTTGAGTTGAGGCCAGGGTTAGTAATTTGAGCTCATTTCGGGGGTGTTTGGGATTGCTTTTTACAAAATTATTCCTTTACATTTCTCAACAAGCAGGCCTTAATCTGCTTTTAAAACTGCATTGGTTTGCCTATATCTTTTTACTGATTATTTGCATTTGCTGATATTTAAGATAATCTTCTGCAAACCGCAAACTGAAAGTGAGATTGAGATGAGAGAAGTTAGATTTATGTATGAAAACTCGTATTTGGATCGTTTAAGGTTGATACTCTGTTCTGGCTCCATCTCTACTTCGATACGTTATCTTAATAGATAATAAAGCTCGTAAGTTTTGTGCAAATTTCCTCTTAGGTAAACAGCTAATAGCAAGTTGAGCTTATAACTCTGATGTTGAAGTGTCGTATTATGATGTTAGAAAGTAGTATATGATTGTATAGAGTGACTGTTGACTCATAACTGTTATAATGTCTAATGGCAATGAAGCTGAGGTTTGGTTTAGAGATTGATGCTAATTTAGTGTTAAGTAAAAGTTAGATTAAGAAATTGAAAGTTGTATATACGTGTGTGCAGATTTTTGTATAGCAGCTCATGTTTTGGATTAACTTACGGAACTTATTTTTTCTGGTTCTATCTCTTTTGGTAACGGGTATGAATTTCATTTAGTAAAACGACACTTACTGAGCTCAATATATGATGTTGGAAAGTAAACTGTTGTATACAATGATTGCTAACTGTCGTATACTGTTTGAGGGCATTGAATTTGAGGTCTATCGAAGCTTAGCTTGTTTTAACTCAAAGTTAGTTATCTGTAGTTATAGAGTTAAATCAGTTTTTATGTTGCTTGATTGAATCTGTATGAAGTAAAAAACGTCGTTTCTCGTTTATAATAGCTTTGGTCTTGTTATATGCTATAAATAGGATCCGCATTTCTTATCAAACCTGAGATACTGCTGTTCCGTATGCTAAAATTGGTGAACCTTTACTATTATTTTCTTGGCAGGATCATACAAGATCTAAATCTCGAGTTTGATGGACTGAATACCGAGTATAAAGATCTGGTTTGTTAAACTTATACGATATTTCTAAGATATCTGTGCTATCATCTGGGAACCTAATAAGATGTTCGTTTTCAGGAGATTGTTCTTGCGCAAGCTGAATTGAAAGGGTCTGAACGTAGAATTCAAATGTCAAGAAAGAGAGAAGTAAAACATGGCATAAAAAGACTTGAGAAGCTGATGAAGACTGTTGCTAATACCCAAACCGCTCTCCAACTGCTCTTAAGTGAAACTCCAGATGTTGAAGCTATCATTTTGATTCTTGGAGGTAGCCCAGGTCGGCCTAGACATGTATACGAGGTGTCTTTTTCACATGGACAGGGTGTTCGATCTGATCCTTCTGATTTCACTAGAACGAGAGTAGCCGAAGGGATATCAAGAAAGGTTCTGTGTAGAGTTTTCTGTGCTCCATGTATTGTCAATATTATAATTATAGGTATTAATATTTGACGTTTGCAACAGGTCATCAGGACACTGGTATCCAAAGGTGCTGGATCTGATACTTATGCAGGTACTATTTGATCTGCTGGAAACATACATCATAAAAACTATGAGTTCGTTAGAAATGGAAAGAGTTCAAAACTATATTTGAAGCTTTGCAATTTTTTAGGGCCTTCCAGGTTGTTTCTGTTGGTCAAAGCTCGCTCTTCTTTCAATATGCCTCAGCATTTCCTACCGAAGCGTGATTTCAGATACAACAGAAAGGTAATATTTTTGTAGAGAAGCAGGTGTAATATATTTTATTTCCTGTATGTTATCTTTGTTGGTTCCACCTAAAGTATAAAACATTTACATAAAGAAAGCTAGTGTACCAGTGAAACTCGAGTGAACAGAACCAGACCATAAATGTTAAGAGCTGATAATGTCAATTTATCAAACATTCAAACTTGTAGTGATGACTATACATTGGTTTAAACGGATTTTCACTAAATCGAGTAATGTTATTTTGACCATGTTTCATTTATTGACTATTAAGTTGTTTCGAATATCCTTCAATAATGCTTCCTCTTGTTATAGACGTCACTGATCCTAAAATTAAAAACTGATGCACCAGTCTTAAATGACTACTGCATCATATATATTGTATTATTGTGGATCTTTCATGAATATTATCATCCATCATCTGCAACCTGCTGTGGACTTTCTAAGTTACTATCTCTTTCCGTATTTTCCCTCTGTATTTAAAGTTTCAACTTGCATCTGTGGTAACTGATAAAACACCAAATTGAAATACTCTATAATATAAGGCAACACTTTCTGTTCCAAGTTACTGGTGGTGAACTGGTGCACCATCATTGCAGTGATGATGCTGTTCATTGTTGTTTGTTTAATGTGTTGGTTCAAATCAGGAAAGATACATACGCTGAATTCAACTTGTTTTCTAATTGCAGATAGTGCCTATGAGATTACGGATCAAGTGTAAAAACCAGGGCCGTGGGGCTCATGCTCAAAAGTGTGACCATCAATCTGCAGACCTTAACAATATGTCGGATTCTACCTCAAATGATTACATCTGGTAATACTTTTGTGAAATTGATGCTTTTCTCAGACCTTGTAAACTTATGCTGGTCGTTCACAGGCATTAGTGCTTCCTCCTTATTACTTCCATCATCTTTTTGAACGATTTTATCTGATGAAAATAGTTTGATTTGGTCTGTGCCTTATTTTAATTGGGCAATTCATTAATTATTGTAAAGAAGTAAGACCAAGCGGGCAAACCAATCCGTTTTGACCCGTACTAAAATGAACCTTCCGTAGCCTGAACACATCTTGACCCGTTAACTAATCCACACATCTTGTCACAGCTAATGGAATTCCTTGCCTCCATCACAGGTTTCAGTGTCGGCATGTTATCAAGGGCTTGGCTTGCAAGTCAACACCAGAAGAATGACAATACTACAACAGAAGCCGACATTGCTCAAATACTGAACAAAAGCAGACTTGTTGTAGGAAACATGATCCGTAAGGTCATAACAGATCAGAAGCTATCAATTTGGTGACAAAACTTTCGGAAACAACAGAGTTTATGGGCTTGTTCTACAGCTGACAAAAAATATGGCGACTTTCATCTTGTGTGAATGTACCATGATATTTGCTTTTAATCCAAGAAATCTTTTGTAACGTAGCCTTAAATCTTGTGAACGCAATACATGGGTATGCAAATATGATAGCGTAGTTGGTCTATGAACTTAATTTTGTTTATTGTTGAAAAGTTTTCAGCACATGCCCTATGGATCGCAGAGATCTGTGTTGATCATAGCTACTTTTATCAAATTATACTATCAAGCTTTCGCCGATGTATCTTTGTACCAAAAATGTGAAAGTAGCCAACAACAAATGGGGTTTGGGTTAAAGCTCCTGAAAGTATAACTACAGTTGCTAAATACTTGTATACAGCAAAAAACTATAGCTTGTAACAAAAGCTAGCGTGTTGCCGCCATGGCTTAAAGCTAAAGCCTACAACTAAAATATACGCTTGTCACATTTTTCAGCAATCAAATGCCATTTTTATTCTGTTGAAACATAATGATTATTTATAATTTCGGAGTTAACAGTTAGGTGTTGTTTGTTTTTAATAAAAAAGTCTTAACAGTCTCTTAATAGATCAAAGCTTTTCATCAATTAGAGTTTTCAAGTGTTAAGTGTGTTTGTTAAAAATATGTGGATGGACCAGACATGGAAAGAACATCTGAATGTCTCTAGTTGAAATAATAAAGTATTCACACGTTTTCTTTTAAAAAACAAACAATATTAATTTATTCAGATTCATACATTTCCGCTCAAATTCAAATTCAGATGTAGCAGATTCAAACAACACCTTACTACTTTAAAGAACAACGTAGAGGTGGGGAAAATCGGTTCATGAATGGAACTGATAAAAACCAAAACTGTTTTTCTTTTTAAAACTGGTTTCCCTCAAACTGAACCGGTGATTTCGTAACTGGTTTAATAACATGGCCCGAACCGGTTTAAAAAACATTTAAAATTGAATCAAACAGGAAAGAACAGGTTAAGATCTAACAAAAAATTGGTTTGAAACCGAACCGATTTAATCAATCTGGCTTGTTGACCGGTTAATTTAAACCGAATCGGTTGTAAAAACCAAGCCGGTTCTGAGAAAAAACAATTTGCCCACCTCTAATAACGCCCCTGTGCTTTTTTCCCATGTTAACACTTAACACCAAATGGCTTGAGCTAGGGGTGCAAACGAGCCGAACTTTTATGAAGATATTCGAGCTTAAATTCAAGTTCAACTCGATCGAGCCGAGCTTTTATCGAGCCCAATAATATGGCTCGAAACATATAATGAGTCGAGCTCGAGCTTTTGATAAATTAGCTTGAGCTCTTATCGAACTTTTCGAGCCTTATTATAAATATATATTTATATAAGTAAGCAAACGTTGATTTGAATTTTATACTTATATAAATAGTAACTATATAAAAAATTAAATAATTAAGTGATAGTTGTTATCATAATTTACTCCAAACATATAATTTGTGGTAGTGTGCAAACGATAGTGATATATTTGTTTCGTATATATAATTTCGAGCTTTTTAAGCTAAACTCGAGCTTTGCTCGAATCCTAATCGAACCGAGCTTAAGCCTTAAAGATAAAAGCTCGACGAGCTATCGAACTGAGCTTAAGCCCGCTATTTATGTTTCGAGCCGAGCTCGAGCCCCGTTTCCACCCCTAGCTTGAGCCATTTATTGTTACTTTATGTTATTTTGAGTTTGTGTTTTAATTGGTTATTGTGAGATCTCAAAAAAGTGATTCGGTTTAAATTATGAGTGAATGGGGTATTTTAGGTGTGAATTGTGATTAGGGGTGGGAATCGGGCAGGTTGGTCGGGTTTAGGTTAATCGGGTCGGGTTGAATTTGGGTTAAAGTTAAAAATTATTTATTCGAACTTGACTCGATTTGAACTCGAGTTACTCGGTTTGAGTCTATTCAGGTCGGGTCTAGTCGAGTTCGGGTCAACTCGAATTTGGGTCTATCGGATTGACTTAAACTCGAATTAGGCATAAATATTATACTTGATGTCCGACTTGATTTCGAATTCGGGTTAACCTAACTAACTTAAATGAAAATTTTAATCCGAGTAACCTGACTCGAATATGCTCGAGTCAAGTCGAAAATATTTACACCTAAAATAAAGAGGTGACTGACGATGATATGGCAAAATGGCTTAAGCCATGATACCACCCTTAACACCAATAAAAATAGAAGCCCCAAACAAAATAAGCCCAAATTAACACCCTTCTCAATAAAATATATACATTTCCTTTAATTTTCCGACCATCACCTTCATCATCTTCACACACACCTAAACCCTAAAAACACACACACACAAACCAAAAACCTTCGAATCACACACACAATGATCATTAAAAACACAAGGTAACCTATTCACACTCTTTATTATCATAATCTAAGTTAATCTAATTTAATTTAATTATCAGATTTCCTATCTTATATATAAATCGGTAACCATATAAATAAATTAATCTCATTCACAATGATATTCGATATCGAAGACGTAACAGTCTACTTCCCATACGACCACATATACCCGGAACAACACCAATACATGACCGAACTCAAACGCACTCTAGACGCCAAAGGCCACTGCCTCTTAGAAATGCCCACAGGCACCGGCAAAACCATCGCGTTACTCTCCTTAATCACTTCCTACACTTTATCCAAACCTTCGAACCCCGTCAAGCTCCTCTACTGCACTAGGACCGTGCACGAGATGGAGAAGACTTTACACGAGCTGAAACTGCTGGTGAAGTATCAGGTGGAGTGCGTTGGTGCGAGTGCGCGGTTGTTGGCGCTTGGGTTGTCAAGTAGGAAGAATTTGTGTGTGAATGAGGAGGTGGTGAGTAAGGAGAATCGGGATTCGGTTGATGCGGGGTGTAGGAAGCTGACTGCGAGCTGGGTGAGGGATTTGGCGGTGAGTGATAAGAGTGTGAAGTTGTGTGAGTTTTATGAGGGGTTTGAGAGGAGTGGGAGCGATGCCGTGTTGCCGCCTGGTGTTTATACTTTGCAGGTATGGATTAGTTTTGGTTAGAGATCAATGTATGTGATTTGTTACGTTTTGAGATATGAATTAGAATATTTGTGCAAGTAGGAACAGGCCATTTTTCCGTATTAGGTATAATTACTGGAATGTGATGTGATTTAAGCATTTGGATTACGTATGTGATTTCTTACGTTTTGAGATATGAATTTGCACTGAAATTAGAATATTTGTGCAAGTAGTTTTGTGAAAGTAGTGAAAATATCATGGTTGTTAAGATCCCGATCCTAGGATCTTCCGGTTTTACGATACTACAAAGCAAAACCGATCCTGTTCCTATATCTTTGCGAGATAGGGTCTTAATAGGACCCCGATCGGATTATGAGATCCCGTTCAATCCGATTTTACTTCTCTTCAACCGAAAGTTAAAAAACTACAAATTTATTATTAAGTTTTGTAGAATGTGAAAAACAAGAGACTAATTGTATTGAACACTTCATGATATATGATATATAGAAATATGCAGATTTGCAGAATTTTACAATGCCTATTAAGAAAATTGCACTATAGTAGGATCTCAAGATCCCGATTCGATCTTGGTAAGATCCTGATCTTATAAACCTTGGAAAATATGCATAAGAACAGGCTGTATTGCGCTCCGGTGTTTATACTTTGCAGGTATGATTGTAAATGATGTGAATCGTTACCTGTTAGATGAATGTGTGTTCGGATATTGGAATGATTTAGTTTGTAATGTATGAATATGCGTTGTAATGACTAATGATGTAACTGGTTGGGTTATATGAATAATAATTTGGGCTAGTAATAAGCATTGGTTTGCTTAAATATGCACGAATATAGAAATCTGAGTTTGTACTTTGTTAGCTTAGCCGATGAGGGTGAGTCTTAGCTCGGATGTACGCGGCTTAACCGGAGTATCCATGTGCCCGTTTCCGACCCTTTCCTTGGTTATCCCTAAATAACTAGGGGTTTGAAACCTAGATCTCTTGTGGTTGTTAGTACATTGCTATAGTGAAGTACTTGATACATCATTTTTATGAATATGCATTGGAGCTATATAATTTAGTACTTGAAGATTTGAATATGTACTTGTATTGGAACGATTCTGATTGTAATGTGACTCATTTAAGTATCGGGAATTGTATGTGAATCTGCACTGGAATGATGTAACTTGTTATGTCTGAGATAGAAATATGCGCTGCTATTGGAATAATTAGGGTAGTGGTTTGCTATTGAGTAAGCACTGACGATTACCTTAAACATACAAACATACGTTTAAATTGAGACAAATAAGTCAACAGTTTGTTGTGATGAATTACTGAATTACCTTAAGGCTTAAACTTTTGACTTAACTTAACCATTTAATGCATGTCTTCTTAAGTTGGAAG
Organism: Glebionis coronaria; assembly: GCA_025667525.1. Classification (NCBI taxonomy): domain Eukaryota; kingdom Viridiplantae; phylum Streptophyta; class Magnoliopsida; order Asterales; family Asteraceae; genus Glebionis; species Glebionis coronaria. Next base: position 556,450,142 of record CM046879.1, read on the forward strand.
ACAATAGTGGGAGTGTGGGGCTGTTTTGCTTCTTGATTTTTATATTTTGCAGGTGTATAAGTGGGGCTATGTCGTGATGATATTTTGATCGACTTTGCTTGTAATGTGATGTGAATGTGTTTAACTTATACTTTGGTTGAATTAAGCATGATCTAAATCACAATTTGAACTATGGGCAGGATCTGAGGGTGTTTGGAAAGGCGAAAGGGTGGTGCCCATACTTTCTAGCACGTCATATGGTGCAATTTGCGAATGTGGTGGTTTATAGTTACCAATACTTGCTTGATCCAAAGGTTGCTGGGATCATATCGAAGGAAATGCAGAGAGAGTCTGTAGTGGTGTTTGATGAGGCACACAATATCGATAATGTGTGCATCGAGGCACTAAGTGTTAGTGTACGGAAGCAAACACTTGAAGGAGCAACTAGAAATCTTAATAAGATGTCTCAGGAGATTGACAGGTATTTTTTCGGGACTGTTAATCATTCAGCTCTTATTTCACTATGTTGTTGTAGTAGGGGTTCAAATGTGCGTATTATCTCGGGACCAAATCTTTATGTTTCTATATTTTGAATATTCTAAATTATCAAAAGTTTTTATAGTGCACATGAGTATGAAGCGTGAGAATAAAGAGATGAATAGTGAGGCTAAAATCATGAACATGTTGGAGTATAGGAAATTAGGAATGGAAAATAAGGTAAGAACATACTCAAATAGGTCCATGTTCATAAGTAAAATGCGGTATTGATTATTTGTCGAAAGAGCACATTGTTGCTTTGTTTCTGCGTTCTCTCATATGTAGTAGCTATTGGTTCTGAACTTCTGGTTCTGCAGCTGTTTGTGCCCATTGTTATTCTTTTGGGAAGATATTTGGGTTCCCTGAAATTGGTTACCAATGCACCAAAAGTCACATTAATGGTCCTGTATTCACCAGTCACCACCACTAATGCAACTTTGTGTACCTTTAAAAAAGTGTTGGTTGGTCTTGGTTTTCGTTTTAGGGAAGGCCTTCATGAAATATTTTTCTTTACTTCACTTGTTGATGTTCTAGGATCTTTATTTTAACTTTGTTCAATTTGGTAGGAAGGTTCAAGGCCACCGACGAAAGGAGGTTGCGTGCTGAATATGACCGCCTTGTTGATGGTTTAGCACAGAGAGGGAACTTGCCACGTATGTTAAATTTATGCACCAACTATTTATTACATTTGTGGTATTGTTTGTGCAACTATGTTCAGCTTCTTGTACTCCTGACATTCGCAGGTGGTGATACCTGGCTAGCAAATCCTGCTTTGCCTGATGATATATTGAAGGAGGCAGTGCCTGGAAATATACGAAAAGCGCAGCATTTCGTGTCTGTTCTACGCAGATTAGTGCAGTACTTGAAAGGACGTTTGGAAACTGAAAATGTTGAAAAAGAGGGCCCTGTTACATTTGTGAACGCCGTCAATTCACATGTTGGAATTGACCAGAAAATGCTGAAGTTTTGCTATGATCGTCTGCACTCACTTATGTTGACTTTGGAAATAACTGATACCGATGAATTTTTGCACATTCAAACGATTTGCAATTTTGCAACACTCGTGGGGACATATGCCAGGGGGTTTTCAATCATAATCGAGCCTTACGATGAGAGAATGCCCCATATACCAGATCCAGTTTTGCAGGTAAATCAAACTTGCTTGCATTTCATTGAAGCTTAATATCAATTACTCCGTATTTACTACTCCTGCTGTAAATTTTTGGTGTGCTATTGTGTTAGTAAGATATTTTCCTTTTCTTAATAATTTCCAGCTTAGCTGCCACGATGCTTCTCTTGCAATCAAGCCCGTTTTCGACAGATTTCAGTCAGTTGTGATCACATCGGGAACACTAAGCCCAATTGATCTCTACCCCCGACTTCTAAATTTCAATCCGGTGGTTAGCCGGAGTTTTACCATGTCTTTAACAAGGGATTGCATATGCCCCATGGTTCTAACACGTGGAAGGTAAGATAATTAACATTGGCGAATCCTTTTAAATGTTTCTAAAAAAACATTATATGGATCTGCTAAGATTGTTGTGTCCAGTTACTAATCTAAAATTTTGTAATCACAGTGATCAGCTTCCAGTTAGCACGAAGTTTGATTTGAGAAGTGATCCTGGAGTTGAAAGAAATTACGGGAGGCTTTTGTTGGAGATGGTGTCAGTAGTTCCTGATGGAATTGTTTGTTTCTTTGTCAGTTACTCTTATATGGATGCCATAGTGAACAGTTGGAATGAAACAGGGATCTTAAAGGTGGCCACTATTTATAAAACCCTCTCTGTTCTGCTATTATAAGTCTGTTTAACATGGAAGTTTTGCTATCTCATATCAATCCTGTATATGACAATGTTAGCATAAAAGACGAGTTTTATTTGGTCATATGTTTTCTGTGACGTTACTGACTCAAACTTATGCTCCAGGAAATAATGCAACGTAAACTTGTGTTCATCGAGACCCAAGACGTTGTTGAGACTACATTAGCTCTAGATAACTATCGTAAAGCTTGTGATTGTGGGAGAGGTGCTGTGTTTTTCTCTGTTGCGAGGTAAAGTTATCTTGGATTCTGCCAGTTTTCTTAAATATAGTGTGTCGATAAGCAATGCACTCTGCCATTTGTATAACATATATGCGTGTGTATTTTTTCAGGGGGAAAGTTGCAGAAGGTATAGACTTTGACCGACATTATGGGAGACTCGTAATCATGTTTGGCGTTCCTTTCCAATACACATTGAGCAGGTGGGTAAATAAGTCAAATTTGCCAATTTAGCTTGTAATCCTACTCTATATTGACACTATTGTTGGACCTTAGAATTTACAATATTGTTCTAATTACTGTTTCAGTCTAGGACACGTGTCTAAGTCTCATCTGTTCATTTTGATATTTGTCCTTACAGGATATTACTTGCTCGGTTAGAGTACTTGCGAGAGACTTTCCAGATTAAAGAAGGCGACTTTTTGACCTTTGATGCATTGGTACTTCTCTCTACTTTGATAGATTGTTCAGCAACATGCTTGTTTTCATTTTTTCATAAGAATATTTTCTAACGATGACAACACTGACAGAGACAAGCTGCTCAATGTGTGGGACGCGTTATCCGTTCAAAGGCAGATTATGGAATGATGATATTTGCTGACAAAAGGTTTGTATGCTTGGTCGTTTGATCATCTACAAAAATTAAAATAGTTATTTCATTATTTTAAACTGCAAACTGCCAGGATGAAGCCCTAGTGGTTTAGGTGGCAAAATGGGTGCGTTTGTGGTAATGGGTAGACTTGGAACGGGCTAGGTGAGGTCGGGTTGGTACATATAATGTTCTGGTTTCCCAAATAGTTGATTCATGAAGTATGCTTACATTGGAGATGTTGATTCAATTATTTTATTATCTAATTTAGGGGGTTGTCAAAACTATAATATACTTTGCTGACTTTAAAACCGTCGGCGAGTCAGCATCATTACGGATATGAGTTTGACATTCTGACCGGTCCGAATTTGAGGTTTCATTACTAATTTGAAACCCGCACCTATCAAGCTATGGGCCTATACACAGAATCATACCCATCCCCTCATTCACATATTCTCTTACCTAGATAACCTATTTTTACATTAACTGGTTTAACTTTCCCCCTCCCGTTACAAGCTGTCAAATCAACCATATCATTAATTTTTTTTATCTTATTGAAAAGCACCAACATAACTTGCAGTATTGTTTTTTGTTTATGGAGCTATTAATGTTAACGAAGTCTATGTAATTCATATGCCAAGCTTAGCTTTATCTCACCCTGTATATGCAAGTCTAATAAAGACGACCACTCTTTTTAGATTAACTAAAGACTTGTTAATTGCTATACTATATTGTAGATATACCAGACATGACAAACGCTCTAAATTGCCTGGATGGATTCTGTCTCATCTGCGTGAGGCACACCTGAACTTGAGTACTGATATGGCGGTGCATATAGCAAGAGAGGTATGTCTTCCAGCTTTTATGATCCAAGTTTGTTTAAAGTTACTGTATTAGAGGTGTCAATTTTGACCTATCTATCTTAATAATTGGCTCAGTTTTTGTTTTTTATAGTAATTATCTTTGACGGGTCAAACTGGTAAAAGTCACCTATGTTCTCAGATGCTTTAAACCTCCCTAATTGCTTCACTAAAAGACGTTAAGCTTATTATTTAGCAGTATAGCTTATTTTTATTTGAAAGTCAGCAATATAGCTTATTTTTTTTTGAAAGTCAGCAATATAGCTTATTTTTATTTGAAAGGCAGCAATATAGCTTATGTGATTTTACATTAAGTATTTATAAAGTTAAAAAAGTTGGACAAAGAAACGGTTGAAGGGTGTCCGGCACGAGCCTACCCGTTTTGACATATTCATTCAGCTAGGGGTGGCAATTCGGGGTCGGGTTCGGGTTCGGGTTGGCGGATTCAGGTTGACAGGTTTGAAAACCCCAACCCCGAAGCTGAGCCATTTAAATAATCGGGTTAACTAACGAAAACCGACTTAACCCGTATATACTTGGGTTAACTATGTCAGCCCTAATACGTGGGTCGACCCGTTTAACCCATCGAACACATATAATAAAATATTAGTAATGTTAATTTAGAAAAAAAAATCTCAAACGGGTTGGCGGGTCGACTCGGTAAATTTTTTCCCAACCCGAACCTAACCTGTTTGATGGGTTGAATCAAACCTGATCCGAATCTATTAGACTCAACCCCAACCTGTTAATTTTCGTGTCAGTATCACAAGTTAGGCTCGAATCGAGTTGCTTAATAAACGCTTGGCTTGATTGCAGCTCTAGTTTTTCACCCCGACGTCTTTTGTCACCTCTGTAGTTTATCTAAGTCCCTTCGTTATCCTTGCAGTTTTTGAGGAAGATGGCACAACCATATGATAAAACTGGTGGCGGTGGAAAGAAAACACTTCTTTCACAAGACGACTTGAAGAAGATGAACAACCTTGAACAAATGATGTTTTGAAGAACAATGTACTAGTATTCACAAACGAATAGTTTAATATAGGAATGGTTCGACTTGAAAAAGTTTTGCTCGTATTATAAACCTTTTTACCAGCCTCATTTTGAAGAGTGTCGTAGATTAGTCTTAGTAGTTACTTGTTGCTAGTTTATGATATTTTTTTTAATCATGATATCTATCAATTTCCACCAAGAATTTAAGAGTTTCTTGAACCGAAGGACACATGATACAAAAAAAGCTGCTGTTTTCTGATCTTTATTAACAACTAAATGTGTGTTAAACAAATTAACATTTAGGCAATATTATATGAAAGACACACATAATATGTCATCCACTCATCCTGTATCGATCTCATGATATATTTTACATTTACCCAAGATGCACTGATATATGGCGAACCAGGTATAAAAACGACACTTGGGCACCCTGAAACTCTCACTCTTGTTATCCGGCAACAATCACCGTCTGCAACTGGACAACAGAGCATGCTGCACAAAGGCTGAGTGATGTGGACTGCGGGTGGGGTAGGTCTATGGGCACAAGTGAGGGTACATCACTATTATTTAGGGTAGATTATGCACTATCAATATCATCATATATCCAATTTTCCTTGGTCATTCTTTAGTGCAATCCTATTTGGTCATTTATGTTTTCTTTCTTTCTTTCATATCTGTCTTGAAAGTTGGCAAGATTTCACCAATAGGAATGTTGTGTACGCCAGCGCACCAGTAAGTGATACTCTAAAATGAATGATCTTTGTTTAAATTATAGTGGATGCGTGTATCTGTATAACAGGGAAAACAAAAAGGAATTGGGTAAAAATAAGCTCGAAGTGTATATCTATTGTGTCTCTTAAATAATATGCGCACACACAGCGTCAGCGTATAATAGATATCAGGAAGTTATACTGTATTACTTTTAAATATATGCAGATAGATAGATGGAACTCTGCATGCTTGTTTGCCTTTTCACATACAGAGATGCTTCCATGTATAAGTTAGGCAGATAGATATGTGAAAATATTGATTATTGTGTCCCCTATGTTTGATATGCTACCATCATGCAAAAGATTAAGAACTATAACTTTCGACTCACCATGGCCTTTACTGCACCACATCTCCCTAGCGCACATTAATCAAGAACACTGTCAAAAAAATTTATAATTCCCTTTAGGAAGATTGGATAAGCTCATAAGCATATATAGCTATTACGCTTGAAAGTGTTTGTAAGTTGTTCAGAGTCTATTTCTGATGTTCAAAACCTCTTAACTCCAAATATATGAATCTTAATGTGATAATATTGATTAAATGATCAGGCATAACATTTTATTATTTACAAATTGTTTTAACAATGACATAAAAATGTTTATGGGTCAGCTAGACCAATTTCAACCCATTTTGACATGTAACAGGACATAAAGAGATAAGGCGTTACACTGATACAGAAGTTCGGTAGTCATGATCTTCTAATGCATCTAGACTTGTTCGTGGACTACGATGACAAAAGATGGTTGGATGGTAGCATACACAACAATTAGGCGTGACATAAAACTTTCATGAAGATGACAATTGTTATAGCAATCTTATCGTTGAAACGTATTTGAGTTAGATCATATCTTGGCGCATATTTGGTTTTTAGGTTTAGATATATATGGTGTCAACTCAAAAAAGAGTCTTGGTGCACAAATTGAATGTGAAGACATGTTAACAAAATATCAAAAAAATTGATTAGAGATGCTTCAACTTTTCGATGAAAATAAAGAGGGTCAGTTTCACACTTTACATGTTCTATATCTCGCCAATCGCCTTCTATATAAGTGTTAGAAAGGTAATCGCACTCAACTAAGATAAGTGAGTAATGTCAAGTATGAGCACTACAATAGACATTATCCATGTTTCCAATAGTAGCAGAACCTCTACCAGCCACACAAAGCGAGAGACACGCTCTTTCATTTCTGATTATGAGTTTTTTCGTATAGGTAAAAATTACAACCAGCAGCTTGTTCATAGCTTCAAAATCGGATTTGCCTTGGTTTTGGTTTCACTTCTCTATATCCTTGATCCACTCTTTGAGCAAGTTGGGGAAAATGCAATGTGGGCTATCATGACTATTGAGATTATATTCGAGTTTTTTGCAGGTTTGTCCATCCCATTTACTTATATATGGGTCGATTCATATAATGTTTTATGTTGAACGAGCAAGATATGCAAAATAAGGTACCTAGCGGACTGTCACAAAGTAATCTAAAGTGTATATTGTGCTCCTAAATAGCTTTACAGAGTCTAGTTTTTCGAATGATAGTTGATATACACCATGCATTACAGGGGCCACAATAAGTAAAGGACTACTACGTGGAATTGGAACTATACTTGGAGGCGGACTTGGGTGTTTGGCGAAAATTTTGGCAAACGATAAGGGAAAGACAGGAAACACAGTATTTATTGGCACATTAATATTTATGATCAGTAAGTATAAACCCATTAACGTCAGCGTTTCTACTTCGAGATCGCTAGCCATTTTACCAATATTAATACTTGCATTTATACAATATCTCACCAAATTCTATTTCCCAATATTTTTGCTATATGAAAGTTATTGGATAATGTACAGGTGCGATGGCAACATACTGTCGCTTAATTCCAAACATTAACAAGCGATATGATTATGGAGTCAAGATCTTCATTCTTACGTTCAACCTGGTAGCAGCGTCCAAATTGCGTGATCCTGTAATTTTGGAATTAGTCCATAAGCGTCTATCAGCGGTAGGGATGGGTTTTTCAGTCTGCATATTTATCAGCTTATTCATTTATCCCTCGTGGGCTAGCGATGAACTTCTTAACTTGACATTCTCTACGTTCAATGAATTAGCTTGCTGTATTGAAGGTAGTGATTACATCTACGCAAAACCGTATGAAACAAATTTTTTTAGTAATCTAATTAAAGCATATCCATGTTGACTTGCAGAATGCGTAGATGCATACTTCAGCGTAGTTGGTCAAATGGAAAGCGACTCGATAGTTTGGGTCAATAGTTGCAAGTCAGTGTTGCACTCGAAGTCAAGCGACGAGTCACTGGTATCATCTCATCTACCAGATAAAGTTTTCTATCATTTATAGTAGTAATAACTACCCTAAAGTTAAGTTTCTAAATTGTCAAGAGTTTTAACTTTTAAGTCATGCACTTTCAAACATAAATTATTCAAACCCAAGCATGTATTCAAATTCAGGCGAATTTCGCGAGATGGGAACCTTGGCGTGTAAATTTTGGATTTTGCAATCTGTGGGACAAACATCAACGGGTACAAGAGCTGCTTAGAGAACTTGCTGTTATGATTCTGTCTCTAGAAGGGTGTCTTAAATCGAAATTACAGGTCTGCGTTAGTCTTTTTCAGGTTCTAGTTTATAAATTATGACTAATCCTACAACAAATGACTAGCTTGCTTTGCTTACACAGCCCTCAACAATGATGCGAGAAGCAATTAAAGAGCCATGCAACAATATTGGGTTGTCACTTGGACTTGCAATGCGTGAGCTAGGAGAGTGCATCATCAAAAAGAAAATAAGCCAAGTGATGGCGGCAGAATTGCAATCCATCAAGCTAAAGTTGATGCTACTTTCTACTTCAATGACAATTGAAGATCTTGCTATAGCAAACTTTTTGTTTATGCTAATGAAGATAGTCGATAAAGTGGAAGTCATAGCGAAAGAAGTTGAAGCACTTGGAGCAGTTGCTGGTTTTCAATCAAAATAGGTTGTCGAAATCTTCAGTGATAATTAAGTAGGTGTAAAATATAGAATGAGTTATTAACCAGCTAATATTGAATGCTACAATAACCTGCAAACTTATTTCTAGCTAGAATGGGGCACCTGGTAAGTTGTAGTGATGTAGTAAGTATCTACTAAATGAGCAAAATCAGTTTAACATGAAGCTCTATTTCAATCTCGATATTTACAAAATATACCAAAAAAACACGACGACAACTAAAAAACCAGAAATTAACATGGATCGATATGTTAATCAAAGGTATTTTCAGTTACTAGATTCAAGGTATACAAGACAGGATCAACAAATGGTGTATTCAACAGATGTTTTGCCAATTATGTCAGAAATGAAATGATTCTCACAATCACTTATTCTTTTTTTTTGAATGGCGATTTTATTGAACTAGCAAGATGCTAGAAGAAGAAACATATTACAAACAAACTTTACAAGCAGAAATAGGGTCATTTAGCCAATCGAGCCATAAAGGCCGAAAGGTTTCGTACCTATTAACAATCCAAGAAAAAGTTTGATGTCATCCATGATTGTATCTCTCCGTGGTGGCTTTTCGTCAAAGCAAATCTTGTTGCGGTAGCACCAAATTGCCCAAACAGTAGTTAAAATAACACACCATCCAGAATGTATTTTAACCACAACAGGAAAGGCTGTTGAATCAGCCCATGTTATCAGGTCCATCAACGTATTAGGCACATTATCCATATTCCACCATTTAAAAACCGAATTTCATACATCAGAAGCCAAATTGCAGTGCACAAATAAGTGTTCAGCAGATTCCGTGTTGTCATCACAAACCGGGCATAACAATGAGTGAAACTCGATGCCACGTGAGTCTAGGTTTATTTGAACGCGTAGGAAGTCTATCATTGATCAAACGCCATGCAAGGATGTTGATCTTGATCGGGACTAATTTGTTCCATTTGGTCTTATTACCCCCTGTGAGTAAAGATAAAGAGTCGATATGTTATCTCATCACGGATACAGAGTACATGTTGGAGCGGTGAATTGTGAAGTCCCAACGATCATCAATTGGAGAAGGGAAATGATATTGTAGAAGACCCATAAGATTATCCCAACTGTTCCAATTCATGACCTGGCCTGAGATTTCGCCTCCAAGCCCAAGTAAAGTGGATAGAACCGCTGACAACACGGTTGCACAAATCCCATTGGAAGTATAACAAAAAGGATATGTCTCGCTGCTAGTGTATACTATTATATTTGGAAGGAAAGAAACAATAGACCATAGTGCAGAAAAGTTGGATGAAAACAGTCTATTGAAGATCATTATAGATGGAGCCAAATTGCAGCTAATGAGTTTAAAGGTTAAAAATTCTGTGACTGTAAGGAAAGTGGCAGAGGTATGAGCAAGTGAAATTTAGGTTCTAAAAGGCGATGAAACTAATCAGACTTGTATGAAGAATATAATAGAATGTAGTTTGAATAAATGGGTTGAACTGAATCTGTTGGTTTTCTTTGACATTGCGATAAATAGGGTGAGTCATGAAAATGGCACTACCTTGATTAATCAAATGTCTGTGGAGTCCCATGGATGGAACTTTATGTGATCTTCATATCTGGATGAGGCCTTTCTAAGTTTGCAAGCATATTACTATTGTGTTCTGAGGTCAGGAGGATCACTGCACAATTAGTCATTTGTTTGCCTTCTTGGTAAAGGAAATGTAGTCTAGGTATTGATGATATCCATAGATCGAGTCCATACCTGGATTGGTAGATTTCTAAACAGTGTTGACGGCAAATCATACATGACAGTTTATTTTGTGAGGAGGTATCTACAAAATAAGCGGTTTGTATGTGAATTGGAAGAGTAGTCACTCGTTGGTAAAACTAGCTTTAAGTGATTATATCCAAATGATGATGCCTTAATGGTTCATCAGTTTCTGTTCCATGTGCGAGGAGTGAACTGCGCACTGGTTTCAGGACTGTTCCATTGAGGAAATGTGGTCAAAAGGCCAGAATATCCTTAGATGAAATATTGAGGTGATTCTATTCGTTAGCTAGTTATATAGCATGTTGTTTAGTATTGCAGTTGAATGTGTTCTTCTTTTTATCATGTTATGCTCGTATGGGTGTTTGGGAGATGTCCATCAGCTTAGGAGATACAAATGTAGACTTGTACATAACAGTTTATTTTGTGAGAAGGTATCTACAGAATAAGTGATTTGTATGTGAACTGGAAGTGTAGTCACTCTTTGGTAAATTTTAATGGTTTAGTTTCTGTTCCATGTGCGAGGAGTGAACTGGGCATTGGTTTCAGTACTGTTCCATTGAGGATGTTGTCGGTACCAGAGGAAATGTGGTCAAAAGGCCAGAATATCCTTAGATGCTTTGGTAAAATTGGTGAATCGAAGGTGAAATGTTGAGGTGATTTTAGTGGTTATTAGCTATTGCAGTTGAATATGGGTGTTTGGGAGAAGTCCATCAGCTTAGTAGATACAAATGTAGACTTGTACATATTTTTTTTCACCATTTCACCAAGAAAGAAGTATGATCCTGGAGCTTTAATTCCATGTAGACTTGTACATAATACTCAAGTTTGTATTACTTGATAAATAACAAGAGCACGCGTTCATATACAGATAAACAGAAGAGAATCGTAGTTTGCTAGAGAGGTTAAATAGGCTTACACGGTGGACCTTTATTAATTAACAATGTTCATCCCTGCATGCCATTCATGATCACCTCTATCTCGATCTGCCTCGACATACTTAAGGCACATTTATGATTTAACCACAACATTTTTCCAATAACCAAGGTACAATCCTATAAACGTGGCCACCCTTGTCAGCTGGTAATTCTTTCACCTCAGCCATGTTAACTTTCCAATGACCCTCGTCGGTTGGTGCTTGTTCAACATTAGCCACACCAACGCTCTTTAACTCCTCCATTTCGTCATGTGTCATCTGTATAGAAATTATAAGACAATATGTTATAAATTCCTAATGTGGAAGCATCTACACTAGTGGCAAATTACTAAAGTAAAGGAAAGAACAAATATAGAAAGTGAACGATATAAGTATTTCCAAACTTGCATTGTTTATGGCTCGAAACTCAATCCCTTCAACATAGATGGCCTGATATTGAAAATGAGATTCTGAGAAACCCAATAGGAAGACATCAATAGCGGCTTCTTCTGCAAGACTCGAGAACTGAAATAACTCTTTCATCAGCCATCCATCATCTCTTTCTGTCGTGCAATGTGAACGCAGAAATTTATTTCCTATATGGTAGTCAAGGTCGATACTTGCATCTGAATTTTCTCTAGGACGACAAAACTTGAAGAGTAGATTAACCCCATAATTAACGCCCGGTGATAGAAGATGAGCCATTATCTTGATTCGGATGTTCATTTTCGAACTATCGGATATCCATGCTACTTGTGGAAACCTGCAATTAATATAAGCAAGTAAAAACTACAATAAATAAGCAATTTATTGACAGCCTTAGCGATAATTATATGCATGCACCAGTGAGCAGAGGCGGAGCCAGTAGGGGGGCCAGCGGGTGCTCGGCCCCCCCTAAGTGGTCAGCTCTTAGGATGTGTTTATGACAGTGAATATCCGATTTATAAAGGGAAAAAAACAGAGAGTGTGTTGGCTTTCAATTTGATGGGGAAGATGACTATAAAACATATACAGTAGAGTAAATGTTTATTTGTGGGTCCAACTTCCAAGGAATACTTTTTGCTTTCTCACCTTAGCTACTTGTGAAGTTTTTATTCAACCCCTTTTACATTCAATGATAGACGAATTTAACCCTAATTTTAAAATCTATTGTTTAAGGATAAAATCTGTTGTTTACTTGTAACTGACAATCTTAGAAAGCTAGTAATGTTTATGATAGGATACTTTGAAATATCGTACATAAATTTTTTTTTTGTATCAAAGAAAATGTACTAAAGTACTAAACGCCTTGTAGTTGCATAAATGGTTTCGAATCACTCCTTATTTGAGAACGAGTCTTAGAAACATTAATCAAATATCATTTTCATTCTCTGAAATATCTTCTAGTAGATTCACATATAAAGTGAATATTTGTTATAAGAAAATTAAATATGAAAACAAAATTCTGAACAGAAAGAAAGATCCATATAACGTTAAGACAATACATCTAATTTGATACTAATTTGTTTCATTCTGTGTCAAACTATTTTTTTTCTCATACTATCATAACGTTTTCATTTATCTATTGTGTGTATCTTTGATAAAATGCATGCATTTTGATGTATAATCGTCTCACATAATATAAAAAGGACGCATATAATTTTTTTTTGTTAACCATATAATGAAGAGTAAATGTTCTTACGTACAAAACAAAAAGAAGAAAAGATAACTGAGTGTCTGAGTTTGATTTATTTTTCATGCATTATTGCATTATGTGTTGTGTTCAATAGCTCCTTTATAGGATATATTCATGTTTTTCGTTAGCTTGTTATTGTTATTGTTAAAAAAATCCGGCCCCCCTTAACTCCAAATCCTGGCTCCGCCCCTGCCAGTGAGCAAATGATTGTTGAAATCTAAAGTCACATGTTTTGAAGGCTAAAATACCTAGCTAAAATTCGGACATACAGACACGACTCATAATATATACTTTAAGGCCCTGTTTGTTTTTGAGGATTTAATATAAAACGAATCACATTCTTGATTCTTTATTTAAAAAAAAACATGAACCTTGAATCCGGAGTAGGTATCCAATTTTGTGGCCCGAAGTAGCTTTTGAAATGAAACTCTTTTGCTGATACTTCTTCAACTCTTCTTCCGTCAGTCCCAAGAGAAAACCACTATGATACAATCAATTCAAATATAATATGAGACTATGAGTAATGAGTAAATGCATGTGTAGCATATATTGGACTAACATTGTGGATAGTAGTTTTTATTACTACTCCGTTTTCTATATGCCATATAAGCATCACTATAGACATTCAGTTGTTTGGCCTGCGTATTGAGGGTTACCCAATCTGTTCTCTCGGGGAAGATATATTAAAACACAGAAAAGCACAAATTAGGTAATTACCACTCTGTTCTCTCGGAGCAGTAATCCTTTATGAAGGGATGTGCAAATGTCCTTATTGCTCATAGCATAGTAAAACTCAGGTGAAGATGTCATTTGGATTATTTTTCCAAGATCTCTAGGTAATTTGGGTTCCCATATTTCAATTTCCACCTGCATATGAATAAAATAATTAAAATTCCCATCAACCTATACACTACACATTTATTTATTTCTCGGTTCGGAAGATAAAATAAATAAAGTACAAGAAAAATGCTCGTTAACGTTCCCATTTTTTTGTTTATCTTTTTTTCATCTATTTCTTGATACCTTTTGCCTCACATATCTAGTTAGAAACATAACATAATAAGGGCTGAAAACAGAAAACAAAAAAACTGAAAAACAGTAAGCGAAGACGAGAAACTGTGATTAATATGAAGAGCTTGTATTTATAAGCAGCATAATCGTTTTGAAAACTAAGATATGATCAGATTATTGATTTATAAAAAGAGTGTATTTTGAATTTATAACTTCTAGACACATAATGGTGATAAAAGACTACATTTCAAGTTTTCAATTATATATATGTGCATTGCATGCTAGTCACTTTTGTAATAGTATAAAAGCTTACTTGAAAGTCCAATGCTTTGTTAAGTTGTATTAGCACATCAGTAGCTGTTGGTCGTCTTGCTCTCTCTTCAAGTATGCATTTATAGGCAATATTTTGAAATGTAATAAATGATTCGTGCACAATTTGTTTCTTTGCAGCCTCAAACACCATCTGAGAGAGTTTCCCCTCTTCAAAATGGCGTTTAACCATATGGACTAGATTTTGAGCTTTACTACTGTTGTGTTCCATCACAAATCTGCCGCACAACATTTCAAATAACAGCACACCAAATGAATACATGTCAGATTCTTTGGTTAAATCCCCCGTAGTTGTGTATTGTGGGTCACAATATTCTGATGTGCCTTTACCCTTGTTCATAACATATTTCATTTCCTGATTTACTGGACATATTAAGGAACACCCAAAATTAGCAATTATTGCTTTCAAATCATCATTTAGCAGGGCATTTGCACTTTTGATGTCCCCATGTATAATCACCTCTTGCTTTGTACCACTAGTTCCATGAAGGAAAGCCAACCCCCTTGCGATATCAATGCATATCTCAAGCCGTTTCCTCCATGTTAGACCATCATATTTCAACCACCTATCAAGACTCCCTTTAGATAGTGATGCATACTTATATACCATAATTTTTTCTCCCTTTTCATTACAATGGCCTACAAGACTGATGATATTCTCATGTGTATACTCTAAAAGAACTTCAATTTCTGCCATGTGTTGAGTTTCTCCTTGATCAGACATTATATCCAACTGTTTCACAGCAATAATCTCACATCCATCGGCACATGTACCCCGTCCTTTGTATACTGACCAAAAATCACCCTTATCAATCAGATTGTCACGACTAAAGTATTGTGTGTCCAACATGATTTCGTCAAGTGAAATATTGAGGTCCTCCCATTTGTCCTGTGCATTATGGAAACTTTGTCAGTATGATTAGTTAATAACCAAGTTTAATTCTACGTAGTACGTAGGCAATTTGACTTTCCGTATGTCAGTTAGAAACCCGGTGGTAACTTTGTATTACAGTTGATGATGCAACTTACACAGAACCGCGTCAGGAACTCCAATGGGCGGTAAGCTCACAATCAGACTTTGGCTAACTAATACTATACTAATTGCTAATCTAATGTATAATAATTGCCCCCAATCCAAGTGGTGAAATTTCAGAAACTTTAGACTTAATATATGTGATATCTTGGTGTTAAAAGACTAAATGAAGCCATTTCCCTTTATGTATAAAAATAAGATATGTGTTTAAAAACAAATCTAACATGATACTTTTCGGTTTGTCATGCATCATTTTTTTATTCTTTTCTACAAGATCATTGAACTATTCATTTGCTTCTTTGTTGTGTGATGGCTACACAACATAAATTGCAGAATTTTTGTTTTTGAAGGAAAACATGTATGTCTATATATAAATATGATAGAAAAAAAAGTTAAATACACATAATAGTAAAAATTGATACTTGAGAAAATGATATTATTCATATAAGAAATCATCTTTTTTATACACATGGTTATATATCTTTGAGTAGTTTAATAAAAGTGATTTGATTTACTAAAAATCCAAAATTATTGACATGATTAATCGCACGTACTGCGGCGTATATATGTAAGTAAGGTTAATCCTTCTAAACATGAGCAAAACTACTGTTAAATTTAACTTAAAATAGAGGTTATACTATAAAGTGTTATAGAATAGTCATATTCAACACTTAATTAAAGTCTTTAATCTTCATGTGTATATCTTTAAAATAACGAAGTGTTAATCTCAAAAAGTCCATTTACTTACTAAACTTATGTGAAACATATCTATATATTAACAATGAGTGAAAGTTTTTGTATATTTAGTATCACATTTTATTTTGATATGTAATTATTTTTTTAATTAAATATACTAAACAACAAAGAAAAAAAACGAAAATTTAGTAATATAATAACTAAAAAATAAGAAGGATACACAGTAACACAGCAAATAAAAGTGTGTCAAGTTAGATAGAATTTTGAAGACACATCAATAAAAAACTTACTTGAGGTTCCAATGCTTTCTGAAGTTGTATTAGCACATCGTAGGCAGTTGGCCGTTTTGATCTCTCTTCATGTATGCATTGATAGGCAATATATAGGAACGTAGTAAATGATTTGGGCGCCATTTGTTTCTTTGATGCCTCAAACACCACTGTATAAAGTGTTCCCTCTTGAAAATGGTGTCTAACCAAATCAATTAGGTTTGGAGCTCCACTACTGCTGTGTCCCACAAATCTCCCGCACAACATCTCAAATAAAAGCACACCAAATGAATATATGTCAGATTCTTTGGTTAAAACCCCACTTTTCCAGTATATTGGGTCAAGATAGCCGCGCGTGCCTTTGACAATGTCGATCACATAGTTTATATCCCGATTTATTGGACTTATTAAGGAAAGCCCAAAATCAGCAATGATTGCTCTCCAATCGTCATGTAGTAGAATGTTCGCGCTTTTGATGTCCCTATGTATCACTACCTCTTGCTTTACATCACTAGTTCCATGAAGAAAATTCAACCCCCTTGCGATATCAATGCATATCCCAAGACGTTTCCTCCACGTCAGTTCCCTGTGGCTCAACCATCTATCAAGACTTCCTTTAGCTGCATAGCCATAAACAATGACTTTTTCTCCATTTTCAGTACAATAACTTACAAGATCAATGACATTCATATGTTTATACTCTGAAAGGATTACAAGTTCAGTCATAAGTTCAGTTTCTCCTTGATCAGACATTCTACTCAACCGTTTTGCAGCAATCATTTGTTGTCCACTCGCCCAAAGAAGTTCTCCTATGTATACTTGCCCAAATCCTCCTTCCCCAATCAGATTTTTATTGTTGAAGTCTTGTGTAGCCGACTTGATGTCGGCAAGTGATATTTGGTGGTTATTCTTTTCTTCCTTTGATTCCTGGAAGACATGAAAGATATCAGTATATGATAATGGTGAAATGTTTAGTAAATTAATGGGATATTTATTTTTTATCGTAAACAATCAATTTTAAATCATAAACATGTTTTAGCCTAAAGCAAAGTAGCACAAATTTTTTTTGGGTGTTACACATACTAGAAAATCAATACTTTTCGGAAAAATTTACTCTTCGTAGCCTCAAATCGGGTGTGGTCCGTGCCACACCTGACTCCCATGTGGGTCCGCCCGTGAATATTTGTCTAAAAATGATCTAACTTGTCGCATTTTTGTTTGCCGTGTGCCGTTTTTCTTTCTGATTAATTACTAAGCTACTTAGGTTGTGTTTGATTACTGCTTAGTCATATTTTTCAGCGCTGATTCCTATAAACTAAATCGGTCAGCGTGTTTGGAAAGTAGAAAACTTGCTACTGAATGACAAAGAGTGCACTGAGGGATTTTGCATTATTTGCATGATGAGGTAAGCTAAACGATATGATTCGGTGGGTTATATGTATCTACTACTCCCTTCGTTCCATACTAATAGTCCATCGACCAAAACACGCAGTTTAATAAAAACATCACTTTTTCAGCTTCTCTCTTACTTTTTACACAAAGACAATTTTACCCTTAACCAATCAATTTACATCTTCTTTATTGTTTGTAATAATACCATCAAGTGAGAGTGATATAGTAAACTTAAACTCTATTACTTATCTATTTTTGGACTGGAGTATTAATTTGGGACGTCAAAAAATAGTATACTGGACGGTTAATATGGGACGGAGAGAGTATTATTTACGAAAACGCCTTTTAATATTTACGAAAACCCCTTTTGATAGTACTATATATTTTCGGAAAAAGTATATATGTATGAGAAAATTATTTTTATGATTAATTTCATATATCACCTTATTTTCAAAATCAATTTCATATATACAAAAAGTGTAACTATTGAATACATAATATATAATGATTTTTAAGCATGTTAGAGTATTTTGAAATTGATTTTAAAAGTATGGTGATATATGCAATTGCTCCTTGTTTTTATTTATGTTAACTTTAAGTTCATTTTTATACTATGTGTTTTATGAATTATTCATAACTCAGACAAATTTTTATTAGTATGTAATTATTATTTTTTTGGATATATTTAAGTTTTTGATTAGACATTTTTTACTATAAGTTTTATAAATGAACAATTATTTATAAATCGACAGAATTTGATTAGTCTGTAATTATACAGAAGGTTACTTTTAAATATTTATCAGACAACAGTTTTACTCAAAAATATTTTCACTCAGCATAGTGAGTTATTCAACATCTTTGATTGATTCAACACTAAATCACACAATTTTATCAAACAACCCTATATCATCTTGGAAGTGAGATCCATATAGATAGAGGGGGTTAAGATTATACACTTATAATTTAGATCTAACGAAATAATCGTAACTGCTTATTTTTTATATTAAAAATAATAAAATTACTTTCTACTTTTTTTATGATCCAGATATAAAAATATTTCACTAAACGACAAAATATACATGTCGAGTTAGACACTCATATTGAACTTTCTTCTCTCTACATAGAACATTATCAAATGTAAAGACAAATGAGTAAATCCCAGCCATGCATTTTTTCATTAAATTATAAAAAATCAATTTTCATCTTTTTTAAAAAAGAACATATCTGTCAAATAGTAAGTCATCGGACTACGAAAAATACACTATCGCGACGAGAAAATTCTTATATATCAATACACAGGCACTTTGATATTTTTGATGATTCTTCTGTTGAAATTTTTTTTTCTAGAAAATCAAACGTGATTTATTTTTTTGTTTTTACAAAATAAATATTTTTTTAATATTATTAATTATTATTTTCATAATAGCGGAAGTCAAACGACTAACAAACTACGCCGCTAACATTTTTTTAATTAAACACTAATTACTTTTACGTAACGATTAACGGGTTAAAGGACACTTTAATTTAAAGTGGAATTTTTGTTTCTTTATTAGATGGTGTTTAATATGGAACTTTTCTTCATCTATTGTGTCATTGTGTATGTAGAATGACATGTACAACAAGTAGTTACTACGTCATTAATTACTACTACTCAGTTTCAGACACAATTTTACGTATTCTTTACACTTGTGTGTTTATTCCGATACCAAGTGAGCTTGTTAAGTGTTTCCTTTCACATATTTTTACACTTGTGTGCTTATTCTGATGCTAAGTGGGCTTGTTATTCTATTACTCGCAAGTCAGCAATCTATTTTTTTTTTTCTTCTTGGAGATTTGTTCATCATATGGACGAGTAAGAAACAAGATTTCTTTCAAAAACTTATATTGAAGCCTGATATCGTGTAATGGTTGTTACTACTAGTAAATTTATTTGGTTACATTTGTTACTTGTAGATATGGGTGTTCACATTACTTGTGCCACTCCACTATATTGTGATAATCATAGTATAAATTTTCATGAAATTATACTGAAGTCGGGTATCGTGTCATATTGTGATTTAAAGTTTGGGTTAAGGTTTGAATTTGGAATTAATTTAAAAGGGAGAAAATGTAAAAGTTGTTTGGTATGTATTATGGTTTAGAATAAAAAATATATTTTTTATTATTTTAATTTTTAAGTTGAAACAAAATATAATTAAATAATAATATATCAATTAAATGAAAAATAATATGTGGCCTAGAGAATCCTAAATTATTAAATAGTTTTATTTGTTTTAGAAACTTGTGAAAACTAGCCCCAATGGTTGTCTTTTACAAAAAGTGAATTAGTGGGATAAAATACCTTACAGAAAACCAAGTAAGTATGTGCATACCAAACTTTAGTTTCTTTGCTTGGTTTAAGGCTCCCATTAGATATTGTCCACTATTCTCCACCTTTTATTTAGCCATATATTTAGCAACTTTCCTTTTAGTCATATGACTATTTTCTCCTTTTTATTCCCAACCATTGTACGAAATCAAAAAGCCAATGAGAATAATCTTTTTGACATCGTGTTTTTAGATGGCATCAGAGAAGGTTCAACCCAAAACCTAATCACAATCAAAACCTGGTAACCATGGTTCGCAGAGGAGACGCTATGGACGGACAATATAACGGGGGGAGTCTCATGACTCGAACTCGCCATACTATTCAGACAAATCAACATGGATGAAACCAACCAGCCCACTTGACAGGTAAGAGGGATGACAATGGTGATTGGGTTGTGGACTCGGGATCTACCGAGCACATCACTCACAACATTAGCATCCTCGAAAATAGAACATAAAATCGCTTTGAAACTCTTGTTGTGATTCCTAATGGGGATGTTATACCTGTTGAAGGGAGAGCTGAATGTACCTTACCGGGAGGAACAAAGATTAAAGACGTTTTACATATACCGAATTTTACTTGCAATCTATTATCTGTTATCCGGTTGAGCAATGATTTACAATCGGGTATAACTTTTTTTCCTGATTTATGTGTAACGCAAAAACTACACACGAGAAAATTAATTGACACGGGTGAGTGCATAAGAGGCTTGTATTGGATGCGGTTAGTTGACAACCGCAAAAAGGCCATGATGACATCTGGAGATACATGGCACAAGAGATTGGGACACACTTTCACTGACAAGCTAGCTCAATTCGATCTCCTTGGTAATTTTTCTTGCAATAAATTGTGTGATTCCTGCTCAAAAGCAAAACACACTCGTCTTCCTTTTCAAGACAACTATACTAGAACAAAAGACTGCTTTGATTTGTTACATTGTGACATTTGGGGAAAATATCGCACCCCTCCTTTTCAGGTGCGAGTTATTTTTATAACTATAGTCGATGATTTTAGTAGGGGCGTTTGGGTTTTCATACTAAAACATAAGCACGAAGCAAGTCAATGCCTAAAGTTTTTTTGCAAAATGATAAACACACAGTTTGGGAAATCAGTAAAACCCATTAGAAGTGACAATGATGGTGAGTTCACGTCTAATGATATGCTCAAGTTTTATAGTTTACAAGGAATGATACTTGAAACAACTTGTCCTCATACTCCACAGCAGAACGGAGTTGTGGAGCGAAAACATAGACACTTGATTGAAACAGCTCGGGCACTTAGATTTGAAGCTAATCTTCCAAAACGGTTTTGGGGTGAGTGTGTATTAACTGCAACATACCTCATTAATCGTTTACCACCTATAGTTATTGAAAACCGAACCCGATATGAAACAATATTCGGTCAAAAACCAGATTACCATTTTACAAAAATATATGGTTGTCTCGCATATTATAGAACACTGAAACAAAGGGTGACAAGATTGAACCAAGGGGAAGGCCTAGAGTTTTTTGGGATACCCACCAGTTATCAAAGTATATAAAATTTACGGCATTGAAAATAAGAAGATCATTGTTTCCAAAGATGTGCGATTTTATGAGACTAATTATCCTTTCAAGGGTATGATAATGGATTTAAAAGAAACAAGTGCCATGGAACATCCCTTAGAAGTCAGATTTGTAGAAGAAGAAAATCCAAGGCAAACTGGCCTCAAACAAACCATTGAGGTTCAAGAAAATGCCACAAAAGTTGTAGTGGGCCAAATGCCCACTAATGAATGCCCAAGTTAGGAGGATCAAAATTTGGAAAGTTCACATTTTGAGCAAGTCGAGCCAAATTCTAACCAAAACAATTCTAAATCCCCAACAAGCCCGGTCATATAAAATGTTAGCCCACATGGCAAAGTTGAAGAACAAAGTCTTCCACATAGTGAACCCATAAGAGAGAAACGAAACAAGACCCAACCAAAACATTTTGGTGATTATTTTGTTCAGTTATCCCCGTCGGTCGCCCACGCACAAACCCCTCCAAATCAAGACTCGTCCACGGTACATCAATTGGCTAACTTTGTATGTTACAAAAATTTCTCTGAATCTCATAAAGTTTTCTTAGCGGCTATCGACTCCAACGATGAGCCAAATATTTTTATCAGGCCATTAAGGATGACACATGGAAATAATCGATGAAAAAATAAATACGTGCTCTTGAAGAAAATGACACATGGGTCCTCGAACAATTACCTGAAGGAAAGCAGGCTATTGACTCTAAATGGGTGTACAAGGTCAAGCATAAGGCGAATGGAAAAGTCGACAGATTCAAGGCACGACTTTTTGCCAAGGGTTTCACACAAATGAAGGGAGTGGATTACCACGATACGATACGTTCGCACCCGTAGCCAAACTGGTTACCGTTCGTACACTTCTAGCTGTGCCGTAAAAAGAATTGGGCTATTCACCAACTCGATGTAAATAATGCTTTTCTACATGGTGATTTAGACGAGGAGGTTTATATGAAGATTCCTCAATGCTTTGTTCAAGAAGGGGAAACGAGAGTTTGCAGGCTGAAGAAATCTTTGTATGGTCTAAAGCAGACGTCAAGAAACTGGTATCAAAAGTTTACCAATTCTATTCTCGACCTTGGTTTTAAAGAATCAAAGGCCGATCACTCTCTTTTTATCCAACATCGTGGAAAGGTTTTCGTTGCCGCTCTTATATATGTTGACGATGTCATCATAGCAGGCAATGACACGAAAGAAATACAACGTACTAAAGACAAAATCAACGAGTTGTTCAGCATAAAAGATCTTAGGAACATTAAGTATTTTCTTGGAATTGAAGTAGCTCGCAGCACTGAAGGCCTAGTTTTGAATCAAAGAAAATATATATTGGACATCCTTAATGATTGCGGATTACAGGGATGGCGACCAAGTTCGTTTCCTATTGAGTAGAACGCTAAATTTAAGAAAAGTGAAACTGAACCGAAGGCGCAAGGTGCATGTATAGGCGAATTGTTGGTAGACTCATTTACTTACAAGCTACTCGCTCCGACGTTGCTTATGCTGTAAATATGCTAAGTCAGTTTGTTTCAGACCCTAGAAAACCCCATATGGATGCTTTACACATAATCTTACGATACCTAAAGGCCTCACCAGGTAAAGGAATTCTTCTTCCTCGAATTGGAGGAACCAATCTCACCGCCTACTGCGACTCAGATTGGCTTGGTTGCCAAATAACTCGAAGTTCTCGTACGGGATATTTAATTCACCTGGGTGGGGCACCAATCTCATGGAAAACCAAGAAGCAATCTGTTGTTTCTCTATCATCGGCCGAAGTAGAGTACCGGTCAATGGCCTCTACAGTTAGTGAAGTGCTATGGGTTCGATGGCTTTTGCAAGAACTGAATCTCCCTCAGACTGGTCCCACACCCGTATTTTATGATAATCAAGCGGCCTGACACATTGCTATAAACGAGCGAACCAAGCACGTGGAAATGGATTGCTATTTTTTTCGTGAAGTAGTTGACTCTAAAGAATTCAAGCCATTTACGATTGACACTAAAATGAAAATTGCAGACCTTTTCACAAAAGGATTAAGAACTCAACAACTTCAATTTCTGCTTGACAAGTTGGGCACTAAAGACCTACATGCTCCAACTTGAGGGGGAGTATTGGAACTGATATTGTCCACTATTCTCCTCCTTTTATTTAGCCATATATTCAACAACTTTCCTTTTAGTAATATGACTTTTTTCTCCTTTTTATTCCCAACCATTGTATGAAATCAAAAATCCAATGAGAATAATCTTTTTGACATCGTATTTTTAGAGGTTATAATACTATTTGGGAATTGCGTTTGATTTATTTGTTTACAGTATGAGGTGTTCGAAATTAATGGTGATTCGTTTAGTGTTGATGATGGTGATATTATATTTTTAACTAGTTTGACTATGTCTTGGATAGTTATGTGTAATATGTCGACATCAACAACATGTTTTGGCTTCACTTAGATTCATTTTATTTGTGTTTGTTTTTGCATCCCGTCGTGTATCTCAGACTTCTTAGTACTCTATATGTCTGAATCCGTGGTTGAATATGCTTTTTGTCTACCTCGATTTGGTCCTACATATTAAATATGTATATGTTTGTCTTCTTGAATGTCCTATCCGTCTAACTTTGTTCGAATCTTTTTGTTGCAGCTTTCTTCATGAATATGCTTGAGTGCCTGGTTTTACTCTCTTTTATCTTCGTATTTATGTTTCTCTGATTGTGATTTTGCAATTACTTTGGTCATTATATTTAAGATTTGACTCATGTCACCTTGTTATAGTTTGGACTGCATGAGATTAAAACTTTGTCTAGCACCAAGTATATAATATGGGATGCTCCACCTTGTGTTTGTTTTTTTAGTTTTTTTATATTTTATGTTCACCAAACTCTCAATGTTTACCACTGCGACATTATAGCTAGTTTTGAGGGGATTGTTAGCTAATAAGACCAACATGCTTTTAAGTAGAATATATTAAGTAGATTATATATGTTATTAATAATTATGCATGCACAAAACTTAGACATAATTTGAGGGATAATATTTTATTATGATTTTACGTAGATTATATATGTTTTTTTAATTTTATGTAAAATAACATAAAACCCAATTCAGTTATTACAGTTCGAATTTTAAACTCTTTTTTACTCTAAATATTTTTATGGTAATAGTTAGATCTTGATTTATGGTACAAAAAATATACATCAACCCGTGCACGCACGCAATTTGGAAGGACTCTATAACAAAATTGTTTTTGAAGTTAAATGTTATAAAAATTTATAAATTCATGATTTTGTAATTTTAATACTTACTACAAATTATATTAATTTTATAATATTTAATGGTTACAACATCTATACACAAACGGGTTTCACATAATGTTTTCATGATGTGTTAATAATGATATTTTGTATAAACTTTTGTTGTATTAATAATTTGTTTTTGTTTACATGATATATTTATTATTTCACTCTAGACATTATTTGTGTTTGGTAGCACATAACTATATTGAACAAATATGTGTCGTTGTATTATGTAAAATCTTGTCTATTTTTTATTACTCATGCTTTAATTTGATATTTATAATTATTGCATACATATGTTGTGTTTAAAATAATATATAGCAATATATATGTTGTATGTTTAACATATATAGTGTAAGGTGTATAAAGTTTAAAGTGTATTTGTTTTTTTAAGTTATTTAATAAAAATAAAAATTTAAAAATTACACTGTAAGTTATCAAAATTCAGTCATTAAAGTTAACTAATTACTTCCTCTTTTTATAGTCTTTTTTATCATATATTTGACACATAATTTTTGATGATTTTTTCATTGTACATAGATTTTTCCAATTTCTAATTTTGACCAAATTGTATTCATTTTTGACTTTTTATTAGCAAATCAAATCGAATAATTTTGCTTACATGTCAAAATCAAACATTTTAATGATCTATATCTTTTATTATATAAAAAAGAGATTTGCAAAT
Organism: Glebionis coronaria; assembly: GCA_025667525.1. Taxonomy (NCBI): domain Eukaryota; kingdom Viridiplantae; phylum Streptophyta; class Magnoliopsida; order Asterales; family Asteraceae; genus Glebionis; species Glebionis coronaria. Next base: position 556,475,863 of record CM046879.1, read on the forward strand.
GGGTCATCAAAATGAGAAACCGCGTCAATAAATTTTGATAATCTAGGTTTGCTTATAAATAAAGTTTTATTTGATAATTCAGTTTGATTTTATGTTTGGGGTACTTGTTTCAAGTTTGAACTAAAATCCGAATCACAACGATAAAAATTGGTACTAGTACAAGCTTACAGAACATTGACTAAACGCAGGTTATTATTGGAGCATCTATAACGATGGAACTTCATATAGGTTTATAACTATTAAGTTATAAACTTTTTAATATTATAAATTTATGTTCACTATGTATAAACTTATTACAACACTTCAAATTATTTATATTAACACATGAAATAAATGATAAAGAATTTGAAACAAACGATCACTGTGTTTAAAATGAAAGGTAAAGTTTTTATACAAGTTTGGTGTCTGATAATAACTTAAATGACATTGATATGGAAAAACTAAATTTATTAAATCATCGAAAATTTGTTTGCTTGTGACTTAGTATAATAACATGTTTAAAAATATTAAATAATAAAACTAAGACTATCTTGATTGATTCATCCGTTAACTAAATACGAGTTAATAAAAAAATCAACTAAACAAGCCTTAAATACATTTTTAATAAAATAAATAGTATATTAGATGCCCCTATTATTAGCATGGAGTATGAATTCAAATAAAAAGTTCGGTTTAAATGATACTAACCTGTAAGTATAATGCTTTCTCTAGTTCAGTGAGAACTAATTCCGTTGTTGGAAGAAGCTGATCATTGTCGCCCAAACATTGATAAGCAATTTTAGAAAACGTGTCCAAAGAATCTTGATCAATTCCTTTACCTAAAATGTCTTTATCCGCTTCTCCTACTAGCTTAAGATCTAATATTTCACTTTGTGTTCCATCTTTGTAACATCGCCTTACGAACGATACAAGCCCCGTGTCATTGTTCCGTTTGTATATTGGATCATCTGCCAATCTCCAACACAAGATTTCAAATAAAACGATTCCAAAATCAAAAATGTCTTTACGTCGTCTAGGTGTTACCCAATCGGCGGTAAGCATATATGAGAACTGCTTGAATTCGGTGAAGCGACCAATCACCGCCTCCCAATTCTCCCTCAATAGGATATTGCTGCTACTTATAGTGCGGTGTATCTCCTTTTTATGGTACATGGGGTTGGAGTGAATGTAATTCAAGCCATGTGCAATATCAATGCATATTTTTAAACGTTGCACCCAAGTAAAATGAATCATGTCACGGGTGCTTTTTAAATGATCTGCAAGGCTTCCATTAGAAGAATGCTCATAAACAATGATCATCATCTTCTTTGACCAACAAGACCCAAGAATAGAGACCAGGTTACGATGCTCAAATTGCGCTTCCGTTTCTGCATAGAACAGTTCTTTATCTTGACGGGTGTACTTGTAGCGTTTGATAGCCACAATACTATGTTTGGTTCCTAGATCCTGGTTATTCTCAAACTTTATTTCAGAGGTATATAGCCTATAATTATGGAGTTGTGCTTTGTACACCTTAGGACTCTTGGAATCAATGCAGTATTTGTCTGCGAAATTATTCGTCGCCTCTTCTATATCCCTAATACGAAAGTTCAAGTGTTGTTTCAAGTTTTTTTCCTGCAGATTAATGACGATTAAGAAGTCATTATATATTGTTTTTAAGTATATTGTTTTAGATTAGAATAATAAAGATCACAAATAGTTGCAGCTAGACTTGTCGCTCGGTTAAACTGTCATTGGCCGTTTATTAAAACTTTTATTACTAGCTTTCTCCTTAGTCTTGCATTTAAAGAGGAGTATATAACAAAAAGAGATCATCAGAAGGAAACTCTTTTTTTTTAAAGTCTCGTCTTGCTATAAACACTTAAAAAAGTCATATATTGGTGGCGGAATGGGTAAGCAAATAAATTGCCTGATTATGGAATGGCAAAAGAAAAAAAAAGGCAATCACATATATATCACCAACTCAACTTGCCTATAATTGTTGTACCATAGCTAACTAGCTGCAATTCTCCATTAAATATTGACGGTGTAATCATCTCAACTTGTAATACTATCTATAAACTATAACTACATTATAAAATAATTGAAACTTTCTAAAAACGATAAAGCTGAATTTATAGCAAATTTTACATACTAAATATAGCAAGTTGTTGCCCTTTTTTTACTATATAATCTTTTGTAACAACTTTATATAACAAATTTTAGTAAGAACTTATTAAAATAATATCTTTTATTTTAAATTGAGAAATATTTTTTTATCCATTTATTATCTTCATAATCTAAATTATCATATATTCTAAAATTTTATTATATTTAATTAAATATCAATTTTGATAAATCTATAAATTAAGGCATCATTCAGTTCCTTAATTAAACCAGTGGACCTAGTGATTCAATACTACAGAAAATCGTCAGAATTAATTAAGTAGCTTCTATTGAAAAGTTAAGATGAATGAGAAAAAACGAACAAAAATGAAAAGGATGATCTTACAGGGGACGGTTGAAGAAGAAGACCCAACTGTTTGTTTCTTTCTAACCGATAAGCCTGTACCGCTTTCTCAAGTTTCTTGATGACTTGATTTATATCTGGACGTCCCTCTCGATACTCCTTCAAACAATTATATGCTGTTTCTGACAAGATATCTAAAGATTCTTGGTTCATTTGTTCTCGTAGAACCGGATCAATCATATCATCTAGGTGCTTATTTTCATACCGGAACTTGGCTTCTTTTGCTAACTTGATATCTCTTTTATCGGTTATTGCTTTCTTACCACACAACACTTCAAATAATATTACCCCAAAGGAGTATATATCAGACTTGTGTGACACACTGCCTGTCCTTATATATGTTGGGTCAAAATAACCAGTGCTACCACAAGCATCCTCGATGCATATTCGATCCCTTCGAGATGCTTTTATCGTCATTGAAAGTTCAAAGCCAGATAACTTGGGTACCCAGGAAGAATTTAGTAAAATTTTGGAACTCTTGATATTACGATGAACAACGCTAAAATCATGTTGTTCATTATAATAGATGTACCTTAATGCATGCGCGATACCAACACATATGTCCAATCGCTTCCCCCATGCGATAGTCGGGTCAGTTATATAATTGTCGAGACTTCCCTCGTCTTCATACCTGTTAACGACAATCTTTTCATTCTCCTCATCACAGAACCCTATAAGAGAGACAAGATTTTCATGCTTGAGTTTAGAAAGCATCAAAATCTCGGTAAAAAACTGTTTCCTTCCTTGGCCATACTTGGGATCTAGCCTCCGTGCAACAATATGGACATCGAATAATTCTCTGGGTCGCTTGATCAGTTTCCCCTTGTAGATCTTACCGAAACCACCTTGTCTAATGAAATTTTCATTAGAGAAGTTGTTGGTGGCCTCCAATATATCTTGTAGTGGGATTCTTAAGTGATCAAGGTTTTGGAGTGGAGAAGACATGGCGTTTGAAATTTGAATGAATGTAGATGAAAAAATGAAGAGGATTTTCAAATATAATTGAGCAATGTGTATGTGTGCGTCGATCTCTATTACGGAATACTATATATTTATAGAGAAATTCTATATCCACACAATTTTTACAAACAAACTTCCACATAATGACGTGGCAAATGTGATGGACAAATCATGTTCTATTTAATTTTCTCTTTCTTATTTGTTCAAGCAATAATTGATTGACACATGTATGTGTGGATTTTATTTTGTAAAAATTGTGTGGACATAGCATTCCTCATATTTATATTGGTAACCACCGAATTTTACGGCTTTCATCTGTTTAATTAATACTCTCTCCCTCCTAAAATTATACTATTTCAATAAAAAACATACTAAAAAATTGTATTTATTATAACTTTCTCCCTTATTTTTTAATATAATAACAATTTTATTTTTATTTAACATATAGTAAAATTTATCAAATTTCATTATCTATTTTAAATAGTAAACAATAATTTTAAGACAACTTAAATATGAAAAAATGAAATATAATTTTGAAACGAAGAAAGTATTTATAGTTGGTAGCTAGTGTAGATCTAAGTATTAGTTTTTTAAGTAGGTAATCTTCAACAAAAGAAAACTAAAATTATTTTCACACACATCTTCTCATCTCACAAATATTTAATCGCCGTCCATATTGTCTTTTAGAATATTTTTAAATTTAGTTACTCGCTAGAAAAGATAAGGGTGTGTTTAGTTGGAACAAAAATTATTTTTTTAGAAAAAAATTTATTTAAAATGTAAAACTAAAAAACTAGAAAAGTAATAATTTTATACTTTTCTATTCTTTTCTCTTTCATCTAAACATTTTTTATTTTTGTAAAAAATATGTAATTCAATCTAAACAAAATTTTAAAATTTTCGACTATTCTCTAAAGAATGAAACCATTCCCTTCTCTCAAAATTTAGAGACAAAGAAAGATGAATTATTTTTTCACAACTAAACAGCCTTTAAGGATGCTGTTGTGAAAATTTATAATGACACGTAAGATTTTTGGAGTAATAAGCTTCAAAAGCGAAATTAAGAGGCGGAGCTGCGCGATGTTAGGGAATTATGTTGGCCCGAAAATTTCTTTAGAAGCGATATAAGCTTTTTTTTTGGGACCTTAGAAATTACTAGGAAACCATCTTTAATTGAATTCTTGAAAGATGGAAGAATGTAAACAAGTAAAAAAAGAAGTCCTCTCGGTCACATAGAATATATCCATCGTAGTTAAGAGGGAGATGAGGAAACAAGATGGAGTTCAAAATTTATGTAAATAGCAATTTAAAATTTAAGGCTACTTTTGTTTTCGTAATAGAAATTTTAAGATGAAGCATAGTATTTTACTTCTATTTGTTAATATTTTTATTAGCAATAAAAATACCCATTAAATTTTCATTTCACTTTTTCATGGTTTTGAACTTGTTTTGTGTTAAAAAAAACTTGTTTTATATTTTTTTTTGAACGACAACTTTTAAAAACTAGAAAGAGCTAGAACAAACATTACAAAAAAACTAAATAGGGATTTTGTAATCATCTATCCTAGTTAAACGAACGATCACACCTAGAGTTACACCATAAATAAGGTAGAGAGACAATATCATCAAACAAAACATCCTTCCATGGAACATGAGTGGTGAACAACAGCTGACTGCGAAACATCCGGACACTCCACCAAGCAGTGGAAAAACCCCCTCCAACAACACCGATTTAAGGGACAAATTAAGCCTAATGGTGTTGAACCAAGATGACCAGTCAACATATGATCCAAGTGGGGACCAATCTATACTCCACCAACGACGTATAAGCCTAACAACATCCGTAATCACCCCGCAGCTGAAAAAGAGATGTGAAGAATCCTCTAGAGCAGAAGAACATAACGGGCATAATCCATTCGGAACGAGCACCCCACGATGCAACATATTAACACGAGTATGTAAATGATCAAAGAAGAGTTTCAATTCAAAAATGTTAATTTTAATCGGAATATACTTAACTCATCTTGCAGCGATATCCGCCTTGGGAAGAAAGAAAGCGTCAAGGCGAAAACGTACATCTTTAACCCTGAATATACCTTCCCCATTCAAATCCCACGTCCACCTATAAAACATGTTAGACAAGGACACTTTTCGAATAAATTCTTATAGAAGATCAAGTTGAGACGCCTCAGCGCCTCCTCTTACTGCTCGACGTAAAGATGTAGTAACTGACTGCAGTTTCTCGGCCACTGAACATTCTTTAACAACCTCGAGTGTGTAGATACGAGGAAACAGCTCGCATAAACGAGTATCACCATTCCATAATTCCTGCGAGAACTTGGTACATAGACCATTACCCACTCGGTGATGACAGTGAGAAAGCAAATGAACCCCGTAATCTTTAATCTTGAAGACTTCCCGTACAATGGTAATCCAGTTCAAGAACCTAAACTTGGACGTCTTGGAAAGCGTAATGCCGTGCATAGCCTTAATGAATAACGACACCAAAAACAATTATCACTAGTGATATATCGCCAAACCCACTTAAATAAAAGTGATATTTAAAGCATAGAAGCTCGAAACACCCGATCCACCATATTTCTTAGACGCAAGAATTTTAGACCATTTTATCCACGTAATTTTTCTCTCATCACCCTAAACACCATTAAAATTTTTTCCCACGAATAGATTCCAGCATATGCAACACCGAATTTGGTACCTTATAGATAGACATATTATAAATAGGCGTACTGATCTAAGAAGAGTGAACCTACCTCCAACCGTTAGAGTTTTGAGCTTCCAAATAGATAAGCGAGCCTTAACCTTGGAAATCGTCTCATCCCATGCCTGCACCTTAGAACAATTGCCCCCAACCATCACCCCTAAGTATCTAAAAGGGGTCTTCATAGATGATGTTGATCCCTTTGATCGGATCTGTATTCTGTTAAGAACTAGTATAGTTGTTTGTAATCAAACTAAAACACTTTGAGAACTCTTACTCAAGCTAAATAAGTTATGCGGAATCTAACTTATAAAGCACAGAAGAACATAATTACTTTTAACTATTTGATTCTCTTATTAATCGACTTGAATGAGGTACATGAATGACATCGTACCTATGTTCCTTTTATAGAGTAAGGAACCCTAGAAACCTTAAAATATTCTATAAAGATAACTATATCACAGATGATATATTATCAATATTCTAACTATTTAAGTATATCACATAAGATATACTCTAACTCTAACTATAACTATGACATATCTTATACAAAGATATATTCGTCCTAATCAATATAGAAGTACTTACTTTATAAGTAGCAATACTTACTATGTACCGCGTTAACACTAACGGTACTTGAAAGATAACTAACAGTACTTCAATAACAGTAACGGTACTTGACACTTAACAAATAATTCCCAACAATCCTCCCCTAAACAAGAATGATAACTTGTTGTCTTCTTGTTTCTCTTTGTACTGAATGTATTTAGAATACATTTCTTCAGCCTTTTCTTTATCCTTGGATTGAACTTGGTAATTTGTATTTGTATCCAACTGAATGTAGCCAAACACTTCAATGTAGATCTTCTTCTGATAAGATAATCTTCAAGCATCATGAACATCATCTTTGTCTTCACTTATAATCTTCTTATGTCTTGTAAACATTTATTTGTCTTTGCAGCAACAGTAGTTGTCGTCTTAAGTTACACCTATGAACTCTGAATTATGAACTTCAGTCTTGATTTGATAAGACAAAACTTTCTAAGTATCTTTTCTTGAATACTTCTTTGCTTGCAATCTTCATACCTGAAATAAAGCAGTTAAAAACAAAAACCAATCTGTATTGGCTTCATGATTTTTAGCAAATCACCAGCTATCAACAGATTTGATATATTCTTTACCAGTTAGCCGTACACTCTGGAATAGCCAATACTTTATTCATAAAGAATAAGGTGTACTGATAACCCTACAGTTTTTGGTAAATTGTCAACCATCAACGGATTTGATTTAGTCTTTACCTAGTACCGTTTGTCTAGGACTAGCCAACTCTTTGTCTCGAAACAAGGTGAGTCAGAACCATATAGTTTTTAGCAAACTACCAGCTTTCAACGGATTTGAGAAGACTTTACCACAAACCGCTTACTTATGGACTAGCCAGTTCTTATGTGTGTTAGACATGGTGAACTGAGAACTATTTGTGAAGTGTGACTGAAAGTCAAACACTTAAGGATCTTTCTCAGCTTCTTCCTCATCTTTCAAATCCCTGATTTGTTGTTTAACCATTCTGATCAACTTCAAAGCATCAACATACTATTCTGTGACTTCTAATTGTTGTTCCAACATTCTTTCCAACAATCTTTGCCTAAATGGATAACTCTTCTGTTGTAGCATATAGTAAGTAACATCATCTACATCCGAAATATGTAGTCCACATGACCTATAATATCTCCAGTAACTAGGAACCTGGTTCTCTAATTCCTTCAACATTTCTTGATCATAGTTGTGTGGTTCATACATGAAGAGCAATTCATTATACAATAGTGATACTTCAATTTTACCTGTACTGGCTTCTTAAACTAACCTGAAAAGATCCTGAATATCTTGTCTGTCAAGAATATGAAGAATATCTTCCAAAAGTCTGAATATTCTTGTTGTGCCATCAGTTGTTTGTATTCCATGAGCTTCCAGTCCTTGATCCATAGAGTATATCCATCTAGCAATAAATGACATTTTTCCAAAAATCTCTTTATCAATACATTGATCTTCAAATTTTACTATCTTCAAGTACTTTTTCAAGCTCTCATCATCATCACTATTTTCTGTTGTTGACTTAGCCTTTTTCATGGCTTTCTGCTTCCTCTTTGTTGATCTTTTTCTCCTAACACCCTTGGAGGTTCCTTCAAATTCTATTGAACTTTCTTCCAAGTTTGTATGTACCGTTTCTTCAGTATGTACTGTGATAACCCAAACCCGTAGTCATTATTTAATTATATTTTTACGTATATTTTTGAAATTTTTGACGAGATTGATTATTATGACGATTGGTGATTTGATTTGGATGAATGATTGAAATTTATATTTTTACGTTTTGACGAGTTGCGAGGATTATTAGTGATGACTATATCAACGGATGCCCAAAATTTTACGTTTTATTTTAAACATGTCGATGTTTAATATTTGACGTTTTTCTTTTAATGTCATATTAAGTCGTGTCGGGACTATATAATATCATATTTTGTGTGCGTTTTAAGTTTTGAGAAACATTTTTATGAAACCCGAGACCCGTAAATATTTTCTAAAGTGACTAATAGTCGTTTCTTGTTTTTTTAACAAAGTAATTGCATTTTGGTCCACAAGAATCACAATTGGCAAAACTACCCTAAACTTTCCCCATATAAATGGAAAATTAAACACACACAAACACAACATCACCACTTCCACCAAAATCTTTCTCTCTCTCCCCTCCTCCCCTTTCTTTCCCGTCCACCACACCAAGAACAAACACCCTTAAATTTTGATTTTGAGATTGAATCTCTAAAATCTAATCAAAGACCCATCTTAGTTTCTTGATTCTCATCACATTGGTATGAAAATTTTACACATGCATGAACATTTTTGTAAAACCTAATTTTGGTGAAAAATCTTGTGTTTTGATTTTAAATTGTTGTTGTATGTAGGTGTTTATGTGCTTATATATTATTTCTGATGAATGCATGTTGAAATTTTTGAGTTGGGTTTTTATGATTTGATCATCTAGTATGATTTAGCATGTTAAGATTGAAAGTAGTAGTATTGGGATGATTATAGTGGTAAAAATGATGTTAAAAATGTGGTGAAAAATTGATTTTGAATGATAGTACTATTGGGCTGACAACCCTATCTGAGACCAGGGCATTATGCTGAGTAACCTCTGGGAAGGATAATTTTACAAGAATGAGAATTGGTATTCTTGCAATTGATACCCTAGTAGGGCCACTGGTAATTCTTATAGTCATGCTGGCATTTGGCGTGGGTGACTAAGTTAAGGGGTCGGTGTCATGAGCTTAATACAATTCATTAGCTATTGCTATAAGATGAAATGCCTGATTAATAGATTGTATGGCCACAATTCTATTAAACAATTGTGAATGATTTTTACGATGTGTTCAATTATGTTTTGTTAAACCTATAGACTTGCTCAACCTTTGTGTTGATGGTTTTAAGCATGTATTTCAGGTACCTGAAGTGTTGATTTGCGGAGCTTGCTGGAGAAGGATTGCGGGATTGCTTTTGTAGTAATTTGGTCTAAAACAAATTTCTTTCCCGTTTGTCATAAATTTTATTGTATATGGTCCAGTATTTTGGTAAAAGGTTTGTCGTTTGTTAAGATCCTAGGGGAACCTGAACGCTACTCTGATATATTTTTAAACTGAGTTTACTTGGGATTGAAGGTTTTAGACATGGATTTAAATTATTTCCTTATTTATTCCTAAATATATTGTTTTTAGGTCGTATAAAGGGTTTGTGAAATGAAGTTTGTGAATAACACCCAATTGTGTATTTCTGCTGCGCAATGTAAATTTGGGGTGTTAGAGATTGGTAACCAAAGCTTTTTTTAGTTATAGCGAATTAGGTCGATTTTTGAAAATGTCCTAAACTATAACTTTGGTGTCAAAAGTGTTTTATAAAAGCAACGCAACTTCTCTACAAGGCTCCGGTAAGATTATTTATTTTTGTTATGCTTTGTTATTATATATGTATCCCTTAAAACTGTTCTGAATTCCTGAGTATTTATTAAGTAAATACTACGATAAGGTATTGGTATTAATGAAAGGACGTGGAGTGCTTTCATCATAATTTCATCATAATTTCATTTTTATGAGTATTGTATAATTATCATTTGCATTACATTGCATCGCATCGCATACATATATATTTGGTATACGTAAATCATTTGCATTTGCATGATATTGCATTGCATATTTATATTTTTGAATAATGACCTTATGTACCTTTGAATTTTCTGTGATTTCAGAAAATGTCCGACATACCATATTACGCCAATAAGGGGGATTTGCTGTAGGTCAACGGAGTTTGTAGTATCAGCGAGTAGGTGATCATAAGAATTCAGGTGGATGGTTAGATTATGAGGATGATACAGATGCTAAGAAAAATGTTGTAGAATCTGATAGTGATAATTATAGGACTAAGAGTGAAGTTCGAAGAACTGAGGTTAGAGCTGAAGTGAGAAGTTAATGAAACTGATCTTGAGAAGTATCAGAAAGAGAGAGATAGGCTTCGCAGGTTAAGTGAATATGTAGCTCATCTTGGGCCGTATCTTGGACCGCATTGGAAGTTTCAGGATAGTGAGGTGTATGCTGATTCGCATTATATGATAGATCCGCCGTGTCAAGGAGCGCATTTGAGGTATGGATTTGAGAATCCACCGTGTTTTGATCCAAAATGGAGGTGCTGCAAGTTAGGACCAGATGAAGATGAAGTAGGGGCGAGCCTAGTTGGAGAAAATGATGTGCCACATCCTATGGAGTGATGTAGTGATGGATCTTTGTTGTATTTCAGTTTATGTATTGTTGTGTTGTATTTGGATTATTTAGATGTTGTAAGGTAGTATTGTGATGGAATATTATTGTTGTTGTCTAGGATGATAAGAGTAAGTGACTGTAGTGACAAGATTTTGTTACGATTTTCTCGGATTTATGGATGAAATCTACTATTACCCTTTAGTATTTGGTGTGTTTTTGTTATCTTCACTTTTGTGAGCTGATTGTAGAATTGAGGTAGTATTGTGTTGTTAGCGCATGTAGTATTCATGATATATCTTGATGAAAAGATCATTTTCTTTCTTTCTCGATGTGTATACTTATCATGTTTCTTTCTACTGTTATCGCATAGAAAGAGTTAAGTAAGATATGTTTCTGTCATTAGCAGGGATTCTTGCGTGACTGAGTATCTTGAAATATGTCTGCAAAGGTTGTTAACTCTAGGGTAGATTATATGATTGTGGGAATAGTTGTTAGATTGTTTGAAGCTGATAGTGCTGCGAGGAGACGAGGTGTTGAGACTGAAGATGCTGCTGTTCCAGTTGAAGATGCTGCTGAGATTGAAGATGTTGCTGTTCCAGTTGGAGATGCTGCTGCTAATCTACAAGATTTAAAAGGATGTATGTGTGTTAGATTCCTAGGAATGAGAAAAGATGCGGTGAAGAGTGTCGTATGGATACTAATGGTAATTGGAAAAGTGCAATTATATGGATAAGTTCGAGTAACTGATGGATGTTTGGTATATCTATAGTCATTTGGGAATGTTCAACTAGATGAAAAGAGATAGTAATTTAAAGATTGATCCTGATTCGAAATTAAGTGTGGCAGAAAAGGGTAAAGGAACGGTATTGTTGCGAATGATAATAAGGAATAGGGATTTATTTCCTCTAACAGAAGGTAAACTTGGAATTTAACAGTCTAAGATAAGAAAAGATGGTATTCAAGCGGTTGCTATAAATCGGGTAAAAAGAAGGAAGTATGATGTGTAGATCACATATATTTTATACTACTTAAGTAATTATCTATTTCTTGTCGTAAGTACGGATTAGTTGAAGGTCAGGTTGCTGAAGAAATAACAAGGAGTATGGTATAGGAATTAGTGTTTCTGTAGTAATGAAATGTTTTCATTTCGGTAAAGGGAACTGAATAAAGGAATTATTCAGATAATGGAAATCAATATGAACGGAATGTTGTTACTATTACAGCCTATATTTTGGAAATACTAATAAGATTTGAGATTCAGATGTTGTAATTTGTATATTCTTATCTGGTAATCAAGGAGTTAGGATTTCATTGGAATTCTGAAAGGGTTATTGATGGTAAATTAGAATCCTGAAAGTGATATTAATAGTGTATTGGAATCCTGAAAGTGTTATTGATGGTGTATTGAATTTCTGAAGGTGTTATTGAGAATATATTGAGATTTGAAGATGTTAGATTTTAGTTGACCTGAGAACGAGAAATCAACAAGGATTAGCGATTGGTTGAAATGAAAAATTAACCGGTGGAAGAATTGTTAGTAACTATATATATATACATTAAGGGAATATTTTCTGAGCTTATGGAATTAAAAGGTATCGCGCAATTAACTGAACTAGAGTTGTGAGAAAGTTAACCGGGATAAGGATGAATGTCATAGGATATGATAAGTAAAGGTGGAAAGAATTAAATTGGAATGTTGTTGAGCATTAAGTACTGATTCAGGAAGTAATCAGTGGAAATTCTATTTGAAGATTTTATTGGTCAATGATGAGAAGGTATGTAGGAGGAAATTGTAATACATCGAATTTTTTGTGCGCTTTACCAGTAGTTGTCGAAAGGAATGATAACATGAGTTAACATTTAAGAGTATTTTGTGACTGTTCTGCGGAATTGTAGAGTTCACTGTCGTCTTGGAAAAAAAAGAAGCTTTGTGTTAGCTTAGTGATGAAAGTTATGCAATCTGATTGCATATTTTGTTATATGGCATTGTCAGGAAGTTGAGGATGGTAATATGATTGATTGTAATGATTGGCAGATGAGACAATAAGGATAATCTGATTTGACTGGAAGGGTAAGTCATCAGAAAAGTGATGAATAGATGATTGAAGGAAAGGAAAGTATTTAATAACAATTGGAAAATTGTTAGGGAAGAAGGAATGGTGTGTGAAATTCTTTAGATATGCATTTTAGTTGGAGTAGTATAGACGTTTTAGAATATGCGATCTATGGCTGAAGTGATCGTGAAAATCTAACTAGATTGAAACGATTGAGGCTTTGTCGATACCGACGAAACCAACTGAAGCTTGTCAATTACTTTGTGTAAGCTGAGTGTTATCGGAGGTTTATCAGGAGGTTTTCACTGATTGTTGAACCAATGATAAAGCTGACAAAGAAGAACTGAATGTGTGAAATCCATTCATATATCTAAGTTATAGTTTTGAGATCTGATTTTGTAGTTGAGGAAGTTGTTTATGAACGCTGAGGATGGATTGAAGTTCTGTGTTGTATCGTCAGTATTAGAGGAATTTAAAGGAATTATAGAGCTGCGATGATGATATTTGGATAATATCAAATGGAAAGGGAAGTAATAGTATTGTGTTGACTTGAATAAAGAAGTATAACAGGATTTATAGGATCATGAGTTTCGACGATGTGGTATTTATTTTGGGATTGTAAAGTATTACTTGTATGGAATCAAGTATGAAGAAAATAAGAATAATGAGGAATTATTTATAAATGCCATTCCGAAATTTTAAAAGGAAGGAGTTAAGGATTACCTAATGATGATGGGGAAATAATAATCAGTAAATTATAGATGGGATATGTTTTAGTTCTGTATTGCGAAGTGTGTTTCAGATTACGAAGGATGAGTGTGGATACTTTCTCTATCGACTAGTAAGTATTTAGTAAGGAGTAGGAGGAACAAGGGCTTATAAGACTTCTAAAGTAATTGAGAATTGACTCTTGAGTTTTGAGATATTTGGAATATTGGTAACAACAAGCATAATGGATGGAATGGAAAGAAATTTAGAATTGAGTTGATAAACTAATGAAAAAGGAATGTCAAAGAAAGAAGATCAATAGATTGTTGGGAATTATGAAATAGAATGGTAATAGAAATGAGAAAGTTGAGATGTATGTTTTTGTGGGAAAAAAACGGTTATTGTGATTATCTAATTTTCTCCCATTAGATCAGAGAGTTTGTAAAGAATGCAAAGACCAGTGGTGAATGAATTTTTCAGATCAAAAAGAGAATTTTATTATTCTAAGAATTCTGAGAGTGTCGCATGTAGTATTGAAGGGATTTTTCAAGTTGAAGTATTGATACAGCTTATTCCAGAATCAGCTGTATTACGATATCAGGAAGTGATCTGACCATTATACATTTCAGATTTGAATATATGAGACTAACGGAGTTGTTTAAGCAATATATGATATGAGGAAGATGTAATAATGTACTATGGAAGGTACAATAATTCAGTGTAGTGATTGCTAGATTGAATGAAAGTGGAAGATGAGTATATGAAGTATATGAGTGACTGATCAGAATGATTGATAACCTCATTGTGTTTATAGGTGATTATCCATATAAATATGATATGAATAAATAATAAACGCAGCGGAAAGATCACCTATTAACGGATCCATATAGTCATATGATTAATCTAAAGAATAAACAATAAAAGTATACCTTTGTAACGTGATTCGGTAGGATCGAACGGCAACAAATGATTGGAGACAATCACCACATGATCTAACCAAGAAACTATGAAACCAAGTGATCAAAGAAGATCACCTCTATGATGTATCCACACCACACATCCTTGTATACCAATAGATGCTAGTCTTAAACCCCGTAACCTAGTAACACCCTTTGAATAAACAAGATTCAAAGATGGAGATCATTACAAAGCATAAACCCTCGTTTTCTTTATCTCAAAACCGTGCAAATCCAAGTTAGAGGAAAGAGGGAGAAGTTTTGGTAATGTGTTTAATATAATAAATTTGAGTTATTCCCTAATAACTAATATTTATCACAAATATAACTCCTTCCTTTTTTCATCTTAATGGGCCGGACTCAATGGGCTTTGTATGGACCTTGCCATTCACTTTTACAAGTCTAATAACTAAGTACTCTACTAGTCGTTAGAAGCCCAATAATGATCTCGAGTTATGAAGGTTGTTTATATACCGTAAATACGATAAACACGATATATTGAAATGGTACCTCAATGTATATGTGTGTGACCCCATAGGCCCATATGTGTCTAGCCGTATAATTAGTTGTTATGACACGAGCATACTCCAACAGCTCCCACTTGCGCACGTCATAATAATCATGTAATTATACAAGCAATGGTTAGCGTCTAGCAACACGCCAATGCCCCTAGAAACGTATGGGGGTAGTTTCTCAAACATCTTATTTAAATGGTTTAGATATCAGTCATCCTTTTGTTTCAGATACTCTGTTAGACTTTAGACATGGATCAACAGTCATTCTTAAGTTTAACTATTCTGTTTCTCGATATAGAAATTGAACTAGATTACCAAATTAATCAAGAATCATCTTAATTACATTTGGGTGTGGCCACACATACATCTGTACAATTCATCGAGCGGCCCAGTAGTATCTAACTCCAATAAAAGTGGAGGAACAAATCCTATTTTGACTGCACGTGTCATTCATGTGTTTCACATCGCACCTGAAAATGGTCTTTATAGCAGCCTTGTTCAGGACAACGTTTAACCATATCAAAGATTGACATTCCACACATACAAAACCTACTTGCATCTCAAGTCTAATGATGAGAGATTCAACCACTTGCGAGATTCATTATTGACGACGATCCATGTAGTGAATTCTCGTAGGTTGGGTCAATCCAATGTTCATCCAATGAACACATATGAGTTTGGAGGCATCATCAATTAATATTCATTCCTAATGAATATGACCAACTCACATTTGTCTTAATTCTACAATACTCCCGTATCGTCAACTGACAATGGATAATTTAGAATAACTAAATTATTCATGGATTAAACATGCTAATATAGAACACAATAGTACAAATAAAGACGATCTACCAAGTATATCAATTCATTATTTAGTAAAACTGCTTAACGTTCCATTATCCAAATACTAAAAAAAACAGATATACATGAGACTAGTCTAAGGTCAAAGTCCAATGTTCCAAGCATGATGAACACGTTTGACTACAAGACATTTAATTTACACAAGGACCTATTGAGTTGTCATCTGAGTGAACTTTGAGAATACTTATTTCAGAAACTCACATAATAGTGAAGATTTTGAATAATGCGATGATTGTCATTTTGTATATGTGCGTTCAAGTGCTAATACAGTAATACTAGCATCGCCATAGTACATTACATAGGTTGTTTGAAGCAAGTAGAACACCTATTTAAGAAAATCTTCTTAACAGCTTCCCAAAGTGTAAAGTATTCTTATTTTACTAATGAGTAGTGCAACAATGCTTTTCATCAAGCACGTCTAGGTAATAGTATTATCATTGAAGATGAAATCCTACTATCACTAGTATTGAGTACCATCTCAATCGAAGTAAGCATTAGTGTATAAACTCAACACTAATCTTCTTAGCTAAAATCCATAAACGATGATCAAGTATATAGTAGTCTAATGACTTTCACTTAGATACTTTGTGATCAGTTCATCTTGCATTCATGCAAGTATTAACATTAGTCTAATACATCACATATCATATGTAATAAATCCACTAGGTAAACTTAAAGTTTCCATGTATATAATCAATCTTATCACATGAGATAGAATTTTGAGACTTTCTCAGTGATGTGTCATATTTAGACTTATTAACCGCGTATGCCTCTTCCTAATAAGCATATGTTCCAAGGAAATATGTGTTATTTTTTATATCTCTCAATAGAAATATATTCCAAACTAAACATTAAGACCTAGCTTTGATGGAATGTTATTTCCAATATGTTAACAACATATGAGATTTTAAAACAAACAAAACAATATGATCATACTAGCTTAAAGAGTTATCTTTGTTTTAATCATGATCATATCCTTGATTCAAACTTAAGATTCCAGCTCCTAGATGCATACTCTAATCCACACTTGGATTTATAGAGTTTGTACACCAATTGGCATATTTCATATTCATGAAATAAAGTATGGTAATTAACATCTTTATTAATTTAACACTCGTAAATAACATAAAGCCTTAAATCATGATCAATTGCTTGAGCATGCCTTAAACTCTATTCAAAGAGAGTGTGTATAAATGTGTACAATTGTGTCCATATCTATCTTCTCATAGAAGACCATGTATAACCTATCAGTCTTACTGATTAGTGAAAGCTAATCAAATTCCAAAATTGATTTTCTTTTATGGACTACATCTAACCATTCATAGTTTTGAGTCATTTATTAGATTCCAAATCTAAAAATGAGTCTCCATAGTTATGAGGTTCCCTATGATCCTCTAACTTAGATTCCTCAACATTGACATGACATTCATATCTTCAGGTGCTTGAGGTATCCTTGCGGATATGCGAATGGGAGTTACAACACTTTGTGGCTTTTGTATTTACTTGCTCAGCCTCAATTGTGTCGTTCACTAGTGTATTCAGAAGGTTGTATTTTATTCATTACTTTCTTCAAAGATGCATAAAGGCACCCACTTGCTTCTTGTAAGAGGAGACTTTCTCCAAGTACACAACATGTCGAGCAACAATGAATTGTTCTTGTTTGGGATGTATAAAATAAACTGAAATTTCTTGATTCAAGTTTTGTTAATAACACGTCTAACATGATTTTAACAAATTCAAGACTTCAACTAAGACTTACTGGGAGTCATCCCATTCCATAAATTGTTGGTTTCTTAGTTACCTTCTTGTTTGGAACCATATTGAATAAGCACGGGCATATTCAAATTTTTGTTAACCTTAATAAGATAAAAGAGAGAGAGTAGTTAATTTTATCAAGGATCAAATAATAACAATAGTATTTGATTTTACACATGAGACATAGTGTTGTAATTATGAGACAGTATCACAATTCCTTTGATAACATAATACTCTTTGGCTCACATATTTTATAATTTGGCCAAACCAAATTGCATAAACAAAATATTTAAGCCGATTGCATGCTATAAAGTATGATTATTTTAGTAGTTCAAGAACTTCATGTTCATGTTTTAACAAGAAAACATAACATGTTGGTCGCTAAATATACTTTATAAGATATTGAACAATCCAATAACTTCATTGTATATGCCCTAACAGGAAGACACAACAAGTCAAGTACTTACTTTATTTTATAAGTCTTTGAACAATTCAAGGAAGTTCATGTTTATGTCTTTACTTAAAGACATAAATATACTAGAAATAAAGTATTATTGAATGCCTACTTTTGGCTTCAATAGTATTTTTAAGTTAATTTACATACTTCATATTTATTTCTTTACAAGAAGACATATGCTTATTAGCTAAAACATTTAGGTAATGCGATGAAGTAATTTTTATTACTTCTTGACATTAGTTCTCTATTAGGCAACATACATCAATATGTATAAGTCCTAATAGAATATTATAAGCCATATTGTGTTGTACCTTGCACACTCTAATAATTCTTCCACTTGAGCATGGCACAACATCATATATGAATAATATTAAAATATCACAGATATAATAAGATTTAAGTCATACTTAAATCAAGCTTGTATAGAAGGGTTATGTAGAACTTCATCATTTAATAAGCAATCATGCATAACTATTCTTAGATAACATTTCGGGAAGCGACATCAGAAAAGAAACTAGTTATCTTTTAAATAATATGCAATAAGTCTTAGAAAACTATGATGTTATTTCAAGACAATCTAGAAATTAAGTGGGTCACTTACAAGGTGATAAGCTCATAGCTCCCACTGAATAAGACAACTTTACAAGTGTGTCCTATGGTTAAAAAAATGCATTGCTCCCATTAGTTTAGACAACATTTTGAATGTATCTATACTAGTGAAAAAGCAAGTAGCAATTTGTATACTTTCTAGTTCTTTGAGTGTCTACACATTATAGCCAATGTGAGTCTCGTAGACTAGTAAACATGTACATAGATATTCAAAGAAAAGTATCAAGTTCTACTATATTTGTGATGAGATTTCCATCGATGCAATTAACTTGAAAGTTTTGCATGCAATTCCTCTTTCTACTTTACCTCAAAGGTGTGTAGAATCTTATGGAACTTGTTTGTGTAAGGAAAATATACTATAAAAACATGCTAGTAATTTTCTTTCCTCTCACGGTTTAATGAGACTTCAATTTCTAATCAAGACTCATACAATATCTTAACACTTTAAGATATGCAATCGTACTTAATCGTTTTGACTTACAAGACAATGCGATTTCTTGAGTAGGTGTGTATTAAGATTGATTAGAATTGAGAAGATTCAAGTGTTCCTATTACAGCTTTCTCATACAAGGAGAAAGGATGGGAACGAGTCTTATTCTTACAAGGAAAGAAGACTTAGTTTGTTTTCCTCTAACACAAAAGAAAACAAACTTTGTTTACGGTTTGTGTTGCACAAAATCCTTAATAGAAATACAAATTTCATATTTAGTATTTTTGATAATTATCTTTTTAAAATTAACTACCTAAGTTTATAAAAACAATTAATTCTACGAAAAGGCTAAGATTCTCATTGAGGTTCCACCACCACATCAGTTGATCTGCTAGCAATGATAGATTCAACAGGTAGATGACGTTCATCAATTGCAAATCTTGTGCAATTCTTAGATCCTTATGGAACTCATGACACAAGCAAAAATTTCACTAAATGTCAAACTGGCATGTTTAGTCCCATCCTTGCCTCGGTCAAGGTCTCACCGTTGTACCGATTAAGTCATCCAATTTGAGAACATGCGAGAATAAGTCTAGGTCTCACGCATAGATAATAATCACCTTGGGTTACAATTCACATCCGTCTCACAAGATGCAAAAAGTAATTGCAAGTGATCTCAAACGATTGGACGACATGACTTAAATTTGAGACGGGTATAAAAGTTTGATTTACAAATCAAAAGTGTGTACGAGGAAGCATGCATTCATCCATCGTAGCACAAGTTAAAAACATTTCTTAACTTAATTCTAATCTTGTTTTAATTTATGTGTGTCAAGTTGTCCAAGTTAAAGACTAATATAAAACCTAAGTGGAAGTATTATTAGTTTAGACAATACATAATATAAATAACATTCATAACATGTTATGAATTATTATGAAAACAAGATTTTTGTTTTAAATCGTATTTAAACATTAGAATAAATCAAAGATTTAGTTTTATAAATGGTTTTTGATTGGTATCAAGTTCTATAAAAACATTTGCAAGTTATAGCAAGATATCAAGCAAATAAGCAACCACACAACCACAAGTATGCAAAGCCTCGAACCGATGAAAAACCTAAGCTTGATCTCGTGAGCCATCACGAGGACCAAGAAGCCAACTAAGGGTAAGTCAAAACAACCACAAAGTGGGCTCCCACTTGCTCCAAGACAATCAAGAGCAAGTAGAACCCAAAATGAACATGAGGCCCAAATCTGCCAAAAAAATTCAGTCGACTTCTAGGGCCCAAAACCCATAGAAGGATTCTTCCCTAGCCTGAGGTCCAGTTGAGACTTTTGAAGGGCCATGAGTTGTGAATCAGCACACCAAATTTGGGCTTCTATCTCCTCATAGAACTCCGAGAAATCACGTTTTAGTGCAGGTCACTCAGCAACTCCGAATATCACAATATGTCTTTAATTCTTTAGCCATTCCCATCCAAGCATCGGTTACAAATGATTTTTGACTAAAAACATTTAGCCGTATAATTAGTTGTTATGACACGAGCATACTCCAACAGTGTTTAGTTTGAGTGTAACCTCGGGACATAGAGACAGAGTAATTTTTAATATTGGAAATCGATGTGATAAGGTATGAGTATTAAATAAGGTTTGAACATATTATATGTAACCCAGAGACTGAGAATGACTTTTGAGTATTAGAGATTTTTTCAGAAAGTGGGAAGAATTGAGTCAAGAAGGAATATTATGTATATTTGGAAAGCAATGGACAACGTAAAAGGATGATTTGAGCGATGGCAACTGAAACTTGGGATGATGATATCTTTAGTATTCACTATGAGGACTAATGGAACCTAGTGAAGATGAAAATTTTAGACGATGATAATTGCACATCTTAATTTGAGGATTTACATAGTCGTAAGACCACCATACAACCAAATGGAATTGAGAAAGTAATATGGAAGAGTAGGAATGAGGAAGGAATATTATCATGATGGAAGGTGGATTTGAAAGTTGGAAGTGTAGCAATATTTGTGGGTACGATGATATCATATGAATTGAGTAGAACTGGTGTGAAAGACGTGAGTATCTCTTGAGGATAAGAGGTCACGTTGACTCTAGAAGTGAGGAAGTGCGAGTATGAGGCGGGATGAGCGCCGGGACATCGCTCTCTTTTAGGAGGGTAGGATGTGACAACCCAAACCCGTGGTCATTATTTAATTATATTTTTACGTATATTTTTGAAATTTTTGTCGAGATTGATTATTATGACGATTGGTGATTTGATTTGGATGAATGATTGAAATTTATATTTTTACGTTTTGACGAGTTGCGAGGATTATTAGTGATGACAATATCAACGGATGCCCAAAATTTTACATTTTATTTTAAACATGTCGATGTTTAATATTTTGACGTTTTTATTTTAATGTCGTATTAAGTCATGCCGGGACTATATAATATCATATTTTGTGTGCGTTTAAAGTTTTGAGAAACAAATTTATGAAACCTGAGACCCGTAAATATTTTCAAAAGTGACTAATAGTCATTTCTTGTATTTTTTAACAAAGTAATTGCATTTTGGTCCACAAGAATCACAATTGGCAAAAACTACCCTAAACTTTCCCCATATAAATGGAAAATTAAACACACACAAGCACAACATCACCCCTTCCACCAAAATCTTTCTCTCTCTCCCCTCCTCCCCCTTTCTTTCCCGTCCACCACACCAAGAACAAACACCCCTAAATTTTGATTTTGAGATTGAATCTCTAAAATCTAATCAAAGACCCATCTTAGTTTCTTGATTCTCATCACATTGGTATGAAAATTTTACACATGCATGAACAGTTTTGTAAAACCCATTTTTGGTGAAAAATCTTGTGTTTTGATCTTAAATTGTTGTTGTATGTAGGTGTTTATGTGCATATATATTATTTTTGATGAATGCATGTTAAAATTTTGAGTTGGGTTTTTATGATTTGATCATCTAGTATGATTTAGCATGTTAGGATTGAAAGTAGTAGTATTGGGATGATTATAGTGGTAAAAATGATGTTAAAATGTGGTGAAAAGTTGATTTTGAATGATTTTTAAAAGTGTATTTTTAAACAGATTATTAAAGTTAATTTTCAGAAAATATGAGTTTGAGTATGGTATGAACTAACTAGATATTGTTGTAGAGGATGTCTTAAGCTTCGATTTGGTATAAGGTAGAGCTTCTAGTTCCAAACGAGCGAAAAGTTACGTTAGTTTGACTATTCGTGTACCGGGAGACGAGTATCGTCACAATATATAATTGTTGTCGATATTTGGATCGAATCTAGGGGACTATAAAATGGATTTTGAAATGTGTCAAGTACTGATGTTAAGTGTTAAGTATTAGGATGTTGAGTTTATTTTCAAAGTTGAATGTCGTTTTTGTAAACGGAGTTAAATAAATAAGTTAAAAAGACTATATGAATTGTTGACGTAAAACTGTCCGGTTATTGTAGTTCGAAGATGAGTCGGGCAAGGAACTTTAAAAGTGAAATCTTTTTACCAACTTTTGGGAGGTCTTTCTATATATAGTAAGTGAAGTTTCTGATTAGTATCGTAAGCTATTGACGTGTTTAAGTACGGAAAACAGTTTGGACAATTAACATATATATATATATATATATATATATATATATATATATATATATATATATATATATATATATATATATATATATATATATATATATATATATATATATATATATATATATATATATATATATATATATATATATATATATATATATATATATATATATATATATATATATATATATATATATATATATATATATATATATATATATATATATATATATATATATATATATATATCGACAATTTTTGAAAGAATAAAAGTGTAAAAGTGTACGAAAGAAGGATTTATTAATTTGGGTATGGTGTGAGTTTGATTTTGACTTTGAGATATTTATTTCATTTTATTAAGTATGAAATATTATTTGGATGAATTATTAAAGGCACGCGTTTTGCTTTGATAGATTGTGAATTTTGTGTTCGCCGGGCATCATCGATCGTTGAAAGTCGTCATACTACTGTTAATACTTCAGGTGAGTCTATAGCCTCGTTTTCTACTTGTTTTAATGATTTTAAAACCCGAGAGGGGGATACATGCTATTTGAAGAAAAATGAACACATGTCATGAGTAATTGTTGGACCAGAATGTTGCCTTTTTTGTCTTTGTTGATTTGAATTGTATAAGTACCTAAATTGCAAAAGTCCCTAAATTCATGAGCCGTTAACTATCTTCTGACTTGATGTTGTGAGTTGGGAATAGCCGCTTATTCTAATGATAATACTATTGGGCTGACAACCCTATCTGAGACCAGGGCATTACGCTGAGTAACCTCTGGGAAGGATAATTTTACGAGAATGAGAATTGGTATTCTTGCAATTGATACCCTAGTAGGGGCACTGGTAATTCTTATAGTCATGCTGGCATTTGGCGTGGGTGACTAAGTTAAGGGGTCGGTGTCATGAGCTTAATGCAATTCATTAGCTATTGCTATAAGATGAAATGCCTGATTAATAGATTGTATGGCCACAATTCTATTAAACAATTGTGAATGATTTTTACGATGTGTTCTGTTGGAAATACATTTTTAACGTATATTAGAAGTATCGGTCACTCCAACAATATAATTAAACGTTGTAGGCTCGTAGTTAGTTATTTACTTTGTATTGTGTAAAAGCCTAGCCCTGGAAATGTCCATGGGTTAGAAGACCCAAGTGCACCAACACCTGGGTATTTAAACCCTTTCCTTTGATGGAAAGGGTGTTGGTTGTTTCATTTTTCCAAAGAATAAACATAGTTTTTCTCTCACTTCTCTCTCTACTTTCTCTCACTAGAAACATCAACCCTCTTGAAATATCAAAGATTATCACGATTCTACAATTGGTATCAAGAGCTATAGGATGAAATAGAGGTTGGCTTTTGTGTTGTTCATGCTTATTTAAGCATTGCGTGGGTTTTTGATCTTTTTTACCAAAGCTTCAAATTTTTTTCGTGTTTTTAGAGTTCTAAGTGATTCATATACCTTCTTCATAGTCGTATTAGTGATTTGGGTATCGTGGTTTGGGTTAAAACACAAATCTTTTGGCTCAAAGTTACGAATTTCTTTGGTTCAAGGTTGCGAAATTCATCTTTACATTGCGACAGAATTCATCAGAAGTGCACAGGTAAGTAGAGTTTGATCGCAATAACCCTAGGGTTTTACTTTGCGATCACCAGGTATTGCGATACCCTTATTCCGACGTATATTGCGATCGCTCATTGCGATCGTGGATTGCGACGGAATTAAGGCTTATTGAAACGTCACTCTGCCAAAATTTCATTTGCCATATTGCGATTGTCCTCATATTCTGATAGGTGTTACATTGCGATACTTGTCTCATTCCGATACTAGTAGCATTGCGGCAGTTCTCATATTACGACAATGGACTTATTGCGATAGCAGGGGTATTCCGACAGACCTTACATTGCGACAGTGGACATTCCGATACAAGAGACATTCCGATAGAATTTGCTTTTTGGGATAAAAGTTGCATAACTTAGAGGATTTTTCTACTTTGCATTATTTTGGGAATTTTCAAAAACACACACAACAAAAAGATAACAACATCGTTAATTCAACAATACAAAAACACATAACCTTATTTCATTGCTCGATCTTTTTTGATAATCTTTATTCAAGGGATCATAAAATGAATTCAAATTCATATATGCCAACAATGACATCGCTTACCGATATTTCAATTATCTCGGGTACCGATACCCGCCCACCGTTGCTCATCAAGGACTTATTCGAAGCATGGCAAGGTCACATGAGAACTTACATTATGGGTAAACCCCATGGGAGACTTATGGTTCAATCCATTGAGAAAGGTCCACTCGATTGGGGAGAAGTTACTGTCGACAATGTGACGCGGCCAAGATTGTATCGTGAGTTAACGGATGCTAACAAACTCATTGCTGATGCAGATGAAAGAGTTGTTCAGACCATACTTCAAGCTCTTCCACCCGATATTTATCGAATGGTAAGCGAACACACAGTGACAAAGGATCTTTGGGATCGTTTAACTGTTTTGTTACAAGGGACTTCACTAACTAAGCAAGAACGAGAGTGTCAATTGTATGACTTGTTTGATAGGTTCACCTACATTCCAGGGGAAACACTTCATGACTACTACTGGCATTTCACCACTTTGTTGAATGATATGAACGTGTATAATCTAAGGATTGATCACTTTCAACTAAACACCAAGTTCTTGAACGTGTTACCCCCAGAGTAGAGCCAATATGTCACCGATGTTAAAATGATTCGAGATTTGCACAAGAAAAATTTAGATCAACTCTATGCTTTCTTGCAGCAACACAAGAAGCACGTGATCCAAAAATGCATCTCTCAGGGATCTTACCAAGAACCATTGGCATTAATGGCAAATCATCCAACTTTGTCATATCACAACTCTCCGTTTGCTTTGGGACACCAATCTTCCTATCAACCGTTGTATCAAACCCTAAGCTTTCCATAGTACTCGATCTTGCCACAACCACCTAAATCTTATCAGCAACAATACAAGCAACCAACAACATCATCACAAGGAGACTCACATCAGTTACCTTATGCTTCACAACCATACTCACCTTATCAACCTCCAACAAACCCTGCCATCTCCTATCAACAACATGAGGCTCCTCAACATGTTAGTGCTCCTTCCAATCAGTTTGTAGCTCAACCAACACCAGTACTTTATTGTGATGACGAGATTCCAGTCCCTGAGTTTAGACAAGGGGACAATCCTACTGATATACTTGCTCAAATGTCTGCTTACATCACTCAAGCGTTGAACAAACGAGGTTACAGAGGACCATCTCCAACAAACAATCAGTTGAGGAACTCTTCTAACTCTCGACAACAAGCTACAATTCAAGATGGTAGAGTAACGGTGCAACCACTTCAGGGGAGACCAAGTTCATCTAATGATGGTGCACGTCCATCTAACAGTGCTGCTACAAGGGGTAATAACACTGGCAAAATGAAGATGATAATATGTTATAACTGCAAAGGGGAAGGGCACATGGCTCGAGAGTGTAAGCAGCCCAAGAGGAAAAAGGATAGCACATGGTTTTAGGAGAAGATCTACTTGGTGAATGCTCAAGCCCAAGGACGTGAGCTCGATGAAGAAGATTTAGCATTTCTCGTAGATCCAAGAGTTGCGGACACTGACGGTCTTACAGCATCCATCACAATCAATGTCGCATATCAATGTGATGATCTGGATGCATACGACTTTAACTGTGATGATCTCAATACCGCCAAGGCAGCTCTCATGGCAAATCTTTCACTTTATGGAGCTGACACAATTTCTGAGGTACCAAATACTTCCACGGATACTAGTATTGTACCTTATCAAGTTGAGCAAGTGTCTGAGTATCCGGAACAGCCTCTGGTGGTTAGTAACTCAAACGAGGAGACAAACAATGATAGCAATATCAATGCAAGTCCCCAGAATTTGAGTGAACCACAACCGGGAGATATAACGACTACAAATTCGTTTGCTCAACCCGATTTGGTTAGGGTGTCGGCATCTATGCTTAGCCAAATGAATGACGCGATAAATTACAACCGCAGGATTAATCAGACATTATCTAAAGAGCTTGCTTTGTGTAAAAAAAAGGTTAACACCTTGGAATTAACTCCAGTGACCACTACCTTAACCAATCCTGAATTCTATAGGTTTAGGAAAGTCCAATTGGATAACTTGATTGAAATTGAAACTTTAAGAGCAAATCTTTTAGAAGAACTTAAAGAAAAAGAGCCAGTCGTTAATAATTTTCAACAACTTCAAACGAATTTCGAAATTCTTGAGTCTAAAAGGGTTGAAACGGAAATTAAGACGTTTGAGAGAATTAAACAAACTGAAATTAAGCTTTTAAAACAATACTCTGCTTCACATCTAGTTCACTTATTTCATGCATCGTTTAAGGAATTCACTTTATCTCGTCTAATAGATCTACCACCTAACCCGGGGTATGCAAAGCAAGCATTTAACCACAACCCACGACTTTACGATGCTACCAAGTTAGGATTGGTATTAGATCCGATTGTTTTTCCAAATGAATCCGAGAATTTATCAGTACATGAAGAGAATCGGTCAAAAATGATTTTTACATATCCTGAGTATGATTATGCTCAACTTAATGCTGAAAATGCAAAAATAGATTTGAGAATTCGCTTTAACATGCAAAGGGAATTTATCCATACACCAATTTACATGCCTACTAAAGAAAGTCTCAATATACTTCCTATACTTGTCAATTTGGATAAACCTAAGGAAATTCCAAAGGATCTTCCACCAGTAAGTACGGTATTGCTAAACTTGAAACAGATTTGGCGATATCTTACCAACTTTGACAAGGTCATCACGGAATGTACGACTTCAACGGCTCAAACCGCTGGAGAATGGGCTTTCGAACACATGAAAACGGTGTTTGAGAAAGAGATCGTTCCGTTTGTAAATAATGTTAAAGAAGGTCTTCTAAATCTTGGGGAAAATCTTAACTTTGAAGTGGGTGAAGTTTGAAAAGTTTTTTATAAAATGGATGATGCTTATGAACAACATCTAATTGAGAAAGAAAAGATTTTGTCCGAATATGACCAATTCTTGGAACATATAGTGTCTCTCGAAGTGATGCAAGTTGTTACTATTGAATATGCTCATGAGATTACATCTGCTGTGAATAAATGTGATGATGTGCATGATCTTTCTGTGAATATTGTTGCACCTGTGAATAATGTAGATAATCATTCTTGTCACGAATCTAACGCTAAATTTTTAAAGCTTCGAGATTCTTATCATTCACTTTCAGAACGTTTTGACAAGGTTGAAAAACACTCTATGGCTCTTGAACTTGAAAATCAAACTCTTTCAAAACTAAATGTTTGTGAAAACAACGTTGAGACAAGTGACAAGATGATTCAGGTGATGCAATAATTAGAGGAAGATGTTACGAGACTTAAGAGACAATTACTAGCAACGAAAACGGAACTAGAGGCTGCAGAGACTAAAAATCATGTCCTAGAAAATAGAATTACTTCTATGCTAGGAGAGTGTGAAAAAGTAAGACATGATGACTCACAAAATTCTGGATCAATAGAAGAACACCTCGCTTTTAATGAGACAAAGCAAAAGTCATTAATTGACCAACTAAACAAGAAATGTGAGGAAATCTCTGACCTAAATATTCAGGTCATAGACAAAAACATGGTTATAGCTGAATTAAAGGAGACACTCCAACTCAAAGGACGATAAGGTGTTGATAATCCAGCTACAGTCTCTGCCCCGACCTCTAGTGCTCCAAAAACAACAAGGTGGTGATCATTGAGAACCCGTACCAAAATAACAATCCACTATCATATAAGTCCTATATGGAGCATGCAGTTAAGTACGCGGATCTTGCTAGGGAAGAGTTAGATGATCTCTATGAACTTGACCCTAGGAATAGTCACTATTACCATGCTCATGCTTACATTGAGAGGGTACAACAATGCTTAGAGCTCTTGAAGTACATAAGACAACCGGGTTCTGCACCACTTAAACAACAAACCCCCACCATTACCATAACTCCATTAAATAAGACACCAATGTTGGGAATAAAATGTAGCCAGATCACTTGAGCGCTGACAAGAGGAAAACAAGCGTTGATAGGAAGAAAACAAACGCTGACAGATCAAGCGTTGACAAGAAGAAGTCAAGCGTTGATAGGTTGAAGGCAAGCACTGATGGAAAGATTTAGTCTACGCGTATATTGTTTCTAGTTTGTTTCTAGTAAAGATAAGTTCAACATTGTATTTTTGATAGGTGTGTAAACACCCATCCTTTTTACCACTTAATTACAATTATAACCGAGCCAAAACGTGTATTTTATGTCATTTATGTCGGAATTATGCGTGGTTTGTGTTTTTGTTGTGATTTGGGACGAAAAGTGGAGAAAACACGGGCATTCACGGGCTTTTATCAAAGAAAAAGACGAAAGACGAAGTCAAGAAGTCAAGAGTGCAAAAAGAACGGAAGTCCAAGACCAATTCTGAAGATTTATCGAAGAAAAAGTCAAAAGACGGAAGTTTACTAAAAGCCGAAGAACTCAAGTCTTATTTATGAAGAAATGTCAAGACGAGTTTAAAGAAATCCCAAGACAAAGTCATTAAAGTCCAAGATTTAAGAAGATTAAAGACTCAAGGACTTAATGGTGCAATTAAGGAAAGAAGAAAGAGGGAAGGAAGCTTCATAAGCACTCCCTAATCCTCCTCTATAAATAGAACATTAGGATTCATTTTTTTCTTGTTGGCTAGAGTGACACTAGTTCTTCCATTTTCATTACCTTGCACATTTAAATACATGTCATTTACTTAATTGTCAAATTTAAATACTTGTCTTGCACCTTAAATTCCTTTAATTTCAAGTAAGTTTCCTTTTAATTCTTGTCAATCTTTATTTTTATTGTTCATCTCCTATCTACCTTTCTTTAATCTTTGATCTTTATGCTTATGTTCATGTTTATGTTTTTGAGTTTTTATTGATTAAAGTGGGTTTTGATTATTTTGATTAGTTTTGTTAGTTTGATTGATTTAGATTGTTTGTTTATGATTAGTAGATGTTTGTTTTTGATTATTTTGTTTGTTTTTGAGTTTTTATTGATTAATGAGGATGAGTGCTTTGACCCGGGAGGTGACAATGACCATTCTATGATTGATAACCTTACGGCTTTGCCAATTGGTCTGCATCCATTGTCTTTGGAGGATGACAATGTGATTTCTTTACCCACCCCACCTCCCGTGGATAAAGATTTCACATACTTCTCGTATGTTGAAAGGACCTTCCTACCATTCAAGACTTATCCTCCTGCCTCTCCTTTGCTATATTCCTCCGGGAACGAGGACACGGTCTTTGATCCCGGTATTAAATTCGAGGCTTCCCCATGGACCATTTAATTCGGGGACGAGTCAGGCTCGTGACTCGGTTAACAAAAACAAGCGCTTCTCGGGACGCAACCCGACTATCTATCTATCTTTTTCTTTGTTTTTACCATAAGTGTAGGGGGGATACCCGTTGGTGTTTGCTATTTCCTCTCTTTTACTATTCAGGGATTCGAGCGCTCAATGATCCACTCTTGATGATTTTTGGCGACCCGTGATTCCGTGTCCCCATCTTCCCGGTTCTATCCTAAACTCTTTTCGATTTACTATTTTATATTTTCCAATATTAAAATAGGAATCTCGTTAGTTGTCTTTTCCTTAGCGAGATTTAAACAAAGTGCATAATGTCCTAATTGTGTGGGAGTTTACTCCCACATGCTTAAACATTGAGGACAATGTTTATATTAAGTGTAGGGGGGACTTCTATCGAAGTTAAGTGGCTTTTTCCTTGTATTTGTCCTCATTTTATCCGGAAGATCAAATTTTCGACATTTTTCAAAATTTTTGATCTATTTTGGCCTATTGGTTTTTCCCTTTGTATAGTTATTTTCTTCCTTTGCTAGAATAAATCTTAATTAAGTGGTTTTAATTTTTAAAACGTTGTGAATCTTTTGACTCAACCCGAGTTTACTTATTTAAAGTTTACTCTAGCTAGTATCCTTAACGTGTTTAAGTTAAGTTTTGCTAGGCTTTTATGTAGGGAGCTATAAAACGCGAAAGTCTTAACTCTCACGGGTTAAGAACAAGAACTTTTCGCAAGTTCCTATAATTTATCCTAGAGAGTCGTTTATCAAGGGAACTTTAAAATGCGATTTCTAAACTTGAAAAAGTCTAAGAATTTTCAAGATCCTATAGGCGACTCGAAAACCCAAAACTTTGATTTAATAGGCTAAGCATCCACGAGTCTCATTCCTTGAGATTTTAAACTGTGGAGAACGAGAGATGATAGAGCCAATTATAAGTTTGGTATTCTTTTGTGAATTTATGTGAGTTAATTATAAGCCTATTCTCCCATCGCTTGCTAATAAATTTATCTGCAATAAATAAGGTTGTACGATTTGAAAAGTTACTTAGCTTCTAGCCCAAGATCGTTTAAAAGTTGCTCGGTATGGATTAGAGTTCATAGCCAAGGCATAACTTATTGAAGCGGGATGCGAAGATTGGCGAGTCCGAAAAGGTCCTAACAAGACATGAGGGCTACATTTTGTTGCTAAAGATCCCAAGTGATGTGAAAATCATTTATCAAAGATCAATATGAAGGATCGAGACACACGACGAAAAGCAAGTACTCCCCAAAAGTCATGGAGAAGTCTATCCGAAAAGGCCCCAACAAGGTATGATGATAAATAGATCCAAGTCCAAAAAGGAGGCGGATCGTTGTGTATCAAAATCCCAAATAAAGATTGGAGAAAAATGAAGAAGTCGTGGTCCAAATATGAAGAATCTCTCAAAACTTCAAGTGAAGAAATTCCTATTATGAAGAGAAGGCCATTGTTTCATGAACGTCTCTCAAGGTTTGAAGTATGAAGTCGCTGCCAAATATCGGTCCGAGAAAGGTCTCAAATCGCGAAGCGAGTTATGCCAAGATATGAACTTTTTGAGGTCCCGAGAAGCAGTTTTAAAAGATTTTGTCCTTTAGCTAACTATTGATTAAATCGTCCCACTTTATTTTCAGCCTAAATAACTATCGAAATAAGTCAACAATGCATCCTCGTGATCATTCAAGACAACAATAAAATATAAGAGATACACCTAGGAATAAGGGAGTCTAAGTGAGTAATTGGCCCACATGAGTTCGTGTTAGTTTGCTAACTTATAATAACAATGATCTTGTTTTTAAGCTTGGTTTGGAGAAAGTGAAAACTTGAGGATGATGATTATTCATGACATTTCCAAAACCCAAGGTATGTTTTGGATTTCTTTACTTTGATGTTTATAATTTTCTATCTCTTTAATAAAGGCCAATATGGATTGATTATGATGAAAAATGTAAACGTGCTTTGTAACTAATGCATTGCATGAGGACATTGCAATGGTCAAGTGTAGGGGATTTGATAGGTGTGTAAACACCTATCCTTTTGCCACTTAATTGCAATTATAACCAAGCCAAAACGTGTATTTTATGTCATTTATGTTGGAATTATGCGTGGTTTGTGTTTTTGTTGTGATTTAGGACGAAAAGTGGAGAAAACACAGGCATTCACGGGCTTTTATCGAAGAAAAAGAGGAAAGACGAAGTCAAGAAGTCAAGAGTGCAAAAAGAACGGAAGTCCAAGACCAATTCTGAAGATTTATCGAAGAAAAAGTCAAAAGACGGAAGTTTACTAAAAGCCGAAGAACTCAAGTCTTATTTATGAAGAAATGTCAAGACGAGTTTAAAGAAATCCCAAGACAAAGTCATTAAAGTCCAAGATTTAAGAAGATTAAAGACTCAAGGACTTAATGGTGCAATTAAGGAAAGAAGAAAGAGGGGAGGAAGCTTCCTAAGCACTCCCTAATCCTCCCCTATAAATAGAACATTAGGATTCATTTTTCTCTTTTTGGCTAGAGTGACACTAGTTCTTCCATTTTCATTACCTTGCATATTTAAATACATGTCATTTACTTAATTGTCAAATTTAAATACTTGTCTTGCACCTTAAATTCCTTTAATTTCAAGTAAGTTTCCTTTTAATTCTTGTCAATCTTTATATTTATTGTTCATCTCCTATCTACCTTTCTTTAATCTTTGATCTTTATGTTTATGTTCATGTTTATGTTTTTGAGTTTTTATTGATTAAAGTGGGTTTTGATTATTTTGATTAGTTTTGTTAGTTTGATTGATTTGAATTGTTTGTTTATGATTAGTAGATGTTATTCGTTTAGTTTGATTTAATCTTTTGTTTGATTTTGATTGATCTAGATTAGATTCGTGTTATTTTTCTTGTCCCGTGTTCTTCGCTGTTCCTGTTTTCCCCAGGTATTCCGAATCAAGGAATTCAAGCAGGTGTTCCGAATCAAGCAAATATTCATGGTGAAGAATTTGTTCTAGATTAAGTCATTTATTCGGAATATTTGATATTCCGGATCAAAAGGCTCATTCGAAATATATTCCGAACCAAGAAGAAATTCCGGATCAAGGTGTTCCATCCGGAATCTTCAACATTCTGGATCAAGGCTTTGTGAAGAAACATTCCGGATCAAGGAAGATATTCCGGATCAGTGGAAAAGGTGGTTCATTCGGAATATTTGATATTCCGGATCAAAGCTTTATTCCGGATCAAGGAGATATTCCGGATCAAGGAGTTTCATCCGGAATCTTCAACATTCCGGATCAAGGACCAGCAAGGAAAATATTCCGGATCAGCAACATTCCGGATCAAGCTTAAGTATTCCGAATCAAGACTTTATTCTGGATAAGTGACATATTCCGGATAAAGGATTTATTCCGGATCAAGGGTTTGGTAATTATTCCGAGTGAAGAAGAATCATTCCGAACGAAGGTGACATTCCGGATGAATGATTATTCCGAACGAAGGATTATTCCGAATGAGCTGTTTTCAGGTTCTTTTTAATTTCAGTTTTTAACTTTCTGTTTTTAATCTTCAAGCTTTATTTTTCCCACCTTTTTCCTTAGTTGCACTTTAAGTTTATTTGCCTTAGATTTATTTTATCCTTGCCTTAGTTTTAAGTTTTAGTTGCGTTTTAAGTTTGCCTTAGATAGTTTTAAGTTTGCGTTATTTACTTTAATTGCCCTTTTAATTTTCGTCACGCTTTTAATTACTCGCCCTTTATTTTAAATTAGTTTTAGATTTACTTTAACGTCATTTACTTTTAATTCTTGCACATTTTAATTACTACAACGACACAATTATTTGTTTCACCAAAGAACGACTGAGTCGCATAGTTAACCAGTTTTCAATTCGAAGAGACATGACCTCGTCCTCAGAAGGGGGACAAAGAGGTGTCAAATCATATGTGCTGCGGATGTTGGTGTCGTCCGGTAGCTTCTCCATGGAAAGAGTTTTCTTCAAATCCAAAGTAGGACCAAGACGATAATCATCGAAGTCTAAAGGAGGAGCATCACTCTCATAAGGGATGTAAGTATTAAGAAAAGTAGAGAAGTCTTCCTCAAATGAGTAGTCATCCAAAGTAGGATTTAGTGATGGCGGAGGATCTTCATCATGAGAAGAATCGCTCGAAAGAGTATTGGCCTCATCAAAATCATCATATGTGGGCATGTCGGGATACTCGGAAGTAAAGTCATCATAATCATCCGAATCTGAGCTAGAATCATCATCATACGCATCAAAGATCGGTGGAGAATCATAAATGGGTGAAGGTTCCAAATTAGAGAGAGAATCATCCACATCATCTTGAAAAAGTGGATTATCATTGCAAGACTCGAATAGAGGATTGTTGTAGATGACAAAATCATCGAGCACATTAATCATATTCGCAGATTCTCGTCCAAAGGATTTGCTTGTAAGCTTCTCCATTTTGAAAACTTGTGCATCATCCCCGACTCTTAAGATGAGCTCACCTTCGGCAACATCAACTAGAGCTCGTCCGGTTCTTAAGAATGGACGACCAAGTTGTAGAATATTGATAAACTATGAATCTATGAAGTGGGTTGAAGATTCCTAGAGAGAGAAACTAGTGAGAGAAAGTGAGAGAGAAACTATGTGTTTTCATTAAATGGGAAAAATGGAATGTCAACAACCAACCCCTTTCCATGGTGGAAAGGGGTATTTATATCCAAGGCCACTATTTGGGCTTGGGCCGACCCATGACAAGCCCATGGGTCGGTTTCTTACTTAACTAAATAAGTATTCATTAACTACGAGCTATTACAACAATAATAATATTGTGGAGTGACCGATACTTCTAATATACGTTAAAACGTATTTCTAACAATCTCCCCCTAAGGGAGGTCACTCCATGTTACAAAGTTCTAAACCTAGCATACTATACTAAGTCTTCGTTCTTCAGCTCGTAGTCTATTCTTCTTTCTTTTTGTTGTGAATATTTTGATTTGATCTTTTAGGCTTTGGCTTGAGAGCATTGTTCTTTTGACCAATCACGTGCGATCTTTTCCTTCTTGTGAAACTTGCCTCCTCGTGACTCCATGTTCCACACACTTATGTCTTTTTGTTGAATTCTCGAAAGCTTCAGAGTTTGGTACAGCGGAAGACTTCATTTTTCACTTTCTTGAATTTTGCTGAACTTTGATGCAGAAAAACATAAGCATGTGGGAACGACTTCTACAGGTACACCGCAACACCACCGTCTTCAACTGGTACACAACAACGCCACCGTCTTCAACAGGTACACAGCAACGCCACCGTCTTTAACAGGTACACAACAACGACACGAATAAAATGGCTTTGACATTTTATTCTAATTCGGTAGCATTTTACCTCCGGTCGGTGAAGACCGTTGGACGATATTAGATATCGTACCCGTGACGGATAGTTTCAATTAAGTAACTTCCTGACAGGATTTCGCGGGTAAACCCGTTCTCTTTATTCGACCGTCCAAAGCTGACTGTGAACATAAAGAGTGAATCATTTGGATTAAAAATCCTTATGATTGAAGCCGTCAATTCATGAAACCTGGAACAAGTGAATTTCAATTAAGTTATTCACCATCGTTGCTTTCCAGTTGTCACAAACTTGATTCAAATTGAATCTTGCTTGTTACCTACCAAGTGCTGTTTGATGTTAACACTAGAAGGATTTCCACTCGTCACTGTGAACACTAAAGAGTGTCACTCTGAGTGTTCTGGCAAGATCATATGATAATGCGTAGAGGCCTGGAACGAGTTTAAGTTCAATTAAGAATTAAACTACTGTTTCTTTCCAGTTTTTCACAAGATTGGTTCTAAAAGAACCGCACGTGTAACCTACCATGAGCTTGTTTGATGTTGGCTCAAGCAGGATTTCCATCTTCATTGTAGTACTTGCGTATTACTCGGATGTTCTGGCAATATTACAAGAATACTGCGTAGGACTCATAAAAATCTCTTACTTTTCACAGTGTGTGAGAAAGCAAGGAATAAATGGAAAGTGTCCTAATGAGACTTTTGATGATCTCGTGGCTCTAGACTCGATAGTGCGTTTTGATTTAGTGAGCGATGGCTGGAGAGGAGTGCCACCTTTTCAATATCAGTCTATTCGGAGTGAATAAACCAATAGATAACGTGTTGATCTCCGTGTGATTAAAACAAATACCTTTTGAGAGATATTTGAGTTAGCTGGGAAGGGTTGTGCATTGCATCACTGGGTCCATGATGTCTTTCTTTAATATCGAGAATCATTAACAAAAATGATCTCAATAGCATATGTATTGACCCGGTTTCTACCTAAAGTTGTAAGGAGGGCTTCTTTCTTTACACCCTTTATCTTTACAATTCTTTTTCATTCTTCAACCCCTTCAATGCTTACCAATACGTCATAACTAGCACCTTGTTGTGATTGTTCCAGTGCTAGCTTAAGTACTTGGTCAGCATTCAACTACATTCACAATCTTTCTCCAACTTTCCTAGGACTTCTAATTCTATCTAGGGAATTGTCCTTGGGAAGATTCCATCGGCTCTGATGAATCATTGGACTAAACCTATTCCTACCACCCTTTTGTCACAACATTCGTCGTGAATTAAGCGTGTTTTGGGAAAGTATAGCCACCATGAAAAATCCTTGAAAATCACCTAAGGTACTTGTGATATTGAAATCAAAAGTTTTGTACCTTAGGTGTTTTGTTCATCAAAAACGCTCCCCCTTAACACGTGCTTTACACATATTAAGTTGGATTATCGTTAAGTATTTTTCATCTTTTAGCCAAGTATCATTTAAGTCTCCTTAATCTCATTTTCTCCCCTTATCCAAAATGTTAACCATTAATATTTGGGATATTGAATGGATTAACCGGTCTTTGGGTAAAAATGAAATCGATGTTTGGCCATAGAACATGTTAATGCTCCCCCTTAAATTAATAAGGGTTAGTTGTAGTGCTTTAGTATGATATATTTTGAAAGATTTAGAATCTCGTGAGAAATTCTTGAAAAATTATCATACCTTAATACTACATCAAGCCGTAAAAGCACAATATTCACAAATTTACATATTCACAATTAAAAACCAATATAAAGTGGACCTGAAATGTACGACCCATTAGATGGATCGTTGCAGTAACTTGTGGTGCACTCCATATGGTCTACCACCAACGAATCTTTCTAAGCTCCTCATCAATCTACGTTCACAGAGCTTTTGATCAATCTTCTTGATCACATACTTCGCCATTTGCCGATAACCCTGATGCCAATCCTCAGTCATCTCTGGTAAAGACCCACCCGAATTAAGATGCTCCAACTTTCCTCTGACGTATATGAGAGTCCCATCACTGTACTTATAAAGCTCACCCACCCTCATAAACTTCATTATCCCTCGACTGTTCAAGTAGAAAATGCCGTAATTTGGAACAGTAATGCCGGTATAGGGACATCTATCGACATGTTGAGGTAGAACTTGATTCACTGGACGGGTTAGGTTAAGCTTCCTTTGGTAGCTTTCGACTCCCAATTGAAGATCTTCAACTCGTTTCTTGATAACAACACTTCGTGTGAACATACGAAGAGCTGTATTCAAGGCAATGATGTCTTCACGAGCAATATGGGTGAGTTGATCCCGGGTCATCATAAGTAACATGTCTTCAATATCCTCAAGGCGAATGATAGAAAAATCTCCCTGCTAGATTTTGTATTCTCTGCCATCCTCCCTTTTTAGACGAATCTCCGTCACATGATAATAGCCATTCTTGGCTTCAGTTTTCAGTCCCAAAATGCTGGAGATGCGAATATCGGATCTCACGTTACTTCCAGAATTGGCTAAGCAGCAACCTCTGTACGCCCTTCGGACTCGTTCGTCCCAATGAGATGCACCTATAACAGCATACATATCATAATTACGAGTTACCTTTGGGACCCATAGTCGGTTTACCTTTTCGTCGATCCAGGGTATTGTCCCCCAGTTGGCGGCTTTCAGTAAGGTCAGGGAGGTTGCGTACTTTGATGAACCCTTGAGGAGATACTCAAGATCATAGGTGACGAAGAAGTCGAGAGCGATTTGATTATCTTGAGAAGGATCAAGTGGAGGTGGAGCTCTTTCTGATTCATGGAGGCCTGGCCTTTGAACGGTGTTAAGAGCTTTCAGGACCTCGTCATCATAATACTCGTACTCCATTCGGGTTAACCTGGTTTTGGCGCGAATTCTCTTATCCTTTAGAGCTCTCTTCACCAAAGACGGAGTGACCGAAGTCTTATACTCATGAGCCAGAAATGCACACAAGTCAATCGGACTACGGATACGGAGATATAGAACATCTCTGTCAGCGTCTGTGATTGGATCATATTTAGCAGCTGCCGTGATCCAAGCTTGTGGCGGTGCAGTTTCATCAATCTCCAATGTGTCCGCCCACTCCCGTGTGCTTGACTCGGGAATAGTAGATTGTGGTTCTTGTTGTAGAGGAGTAGAAACATGAACATCTGCTGGTTCTGATTCAGGCATCTTGGTGGTGTCATGAACCGGCGAGTGTTGTGCAGCTTCAGGTTCAGTTACTGACTCGGGAATCGATGACGCCTTAGTAGCATTCACATCATGGCGCCACTTGGATCGTCTTGATTCCGTTGAAGTGGATTTTTCCTTTACTGCAGCATCTTTCTTAGACTTGGTTCCAGACTTAGAAGGTTTCTTTGTGCTGGCAACCTTATCCTCTGTTTCAGGCTGTTTACCATCATCATCCTCATCGCTATCCTCGTTGCTTCCCTTAGCACTCTCCTCATTTCCATCACCACCATCATCACCATCATCATCATCCTCATCATCATCACCACCATCATCGTCACCATCATCATCCTCTTCTTCTTCTTCTTCTTCTTCTTCGCCTTTTTCTTCCCCGTCACCCTCTTCATGTTCACTTTCTACCCTTTCTTCCTCAGGCAGAATGTGGTAAGGTACCACACTTCCAAACGTCTTAAATAGCCGATCATCCTCCATAATAACGTCATTGAGTGACTTGTAGAGAGTCCGTTGAACTTTAGATTTATCAAAAGATCCAAGTTCCCTCATACGAGCTTTGAGGATCTTCTTTAATTCAAAATCCGTTAAATCATAAGCAATTTTGTAGGCGGATTCAGAAGGATTGGATGACTTGATCATCAAGTTATCAGCCGCGAGTGTCTTCAACTCATCACGCAGTTTTGGCATAATGGATTCAACGGATTCTTTCACTCTCTCTTCAACAGAAGCTTCAAGTGTTTCTTTCTGCTCCTTGTATTTATCCCTCATAGCTTGAAGTCTCGTGATTCGTGCTGCATGCTTATCAGCTTCAGCCTGCTTGACCCGAGCTAGTTTTTCCGCATGAGTTTTACGTGTTAACTCCATCTCTGCAGCGAACTTAGCAAGCATCTCTTCTTGGGCTTTCTTTGAGGCTTCTTCACTTTGCACTCGTCTAAGTAACTCTTGGCGAAGTTCATTCATCTCTCTTTTTTTATTATCCGTGTGTTTGTCCAACATTTCTGCCATTACAAATGCAGCCATTGAAGACGATGCAGAGCTACTCTGGGTTGGTTGAAGAGGCTCGGTTGTGACCACAGTACTGAGGATGGGAGTTATTGGAGGTGGAAGGAATGGTGTTGGAACCGGTCGGGTTGGTAAGGGCTGTATTGGTGGAGGTTGAGTTACTAAAGGTTGAGTAGGTACCATGATTGTAGGAGCACCATACTCCTTTTCAACACTTGCTGAAACGGGGATGGACGTCTCCTTCGAAGTAGAATACCGTTCAGGTGATCCAAACTCATCAATATCCTCTGGCTCCTCGTACTCTTCTTCAGTATTTATCTGTGCACCCGAACCACTACCTCCCGTGTCTTTCCTACTCTTTTCAATAGCTATCTTCATTAATTTTCTCTCAGCCTTGTCAAGAGTAGGATCGACATCCACATCATCTTCATCGTGGAGAACGAGCTCATCAGCCTTGCTCTTTCCCTTCTTAGTCTCAGTCTTCTTCTTCTTGGTTTCGGGTTCAGGTAAAGCAGCTGGTTGCTTGCGTTTACCTGTACTCTTGACCGTAGTAGACTAGTCTTCTCCTGTCTGAAGGCTTGCTTTTAGCTTCTTGATTTCTAGTAGCAGTAGTTTGTAATCAACAGAAGCTTTAATTTTATCCGTCAGAAGATAATCGGGAATAGGACCAGGAATAACACCACCAGATGGTCCTTCATGCCTTAGATCCACAGTGTGATCAGCCTCTTCAGTGTGATGACGACTTGTTGCACGCTTATCAATAGAAACATCATTCTTCATAAAATAGTTAATAATAAGCTTGATAAACCGAGGGTAAGGAAAGAAATTAGTCTTCAGCTTCTTGTTTTGGAAGAGTTGAAAGTTAAATTCTTCCCACATCAATAATGCATAATCTGCATTTGAGCCTTTGTACATGCCATAGAAGATGTTCATGATTGGACTACGCAAAGCATCATGCCCAGATGTTTTAGGTGTGAGACATCTACTGAGAATACCCAAGATTGCTCTCCAAGGTTGACCTACTTTAGCGGTGGTAAACTCAGACACTACTCGTATGTCAGGACATCCAAGAGCATCGAACATCTCCATGAGTTCGTCTTTGGTAGGATCCCTAGAAAATGACATACCTTTGGGTGTATCCCGTATTCCAAAAATCTTGCGGAAATATGAAACTGTAAGTGTCTGTTGCTTGTTGTCGAGAGTGAAGGTGATCTTGTTTGAAGTGCTTTCCTTGGTAGCCCAGAACTCATACATGTAATCATAAGGCACCGAGGCAGTACTCCTTAAAGCATTCTTGAAATGAGAGTGATCAAGAATTGCTATGGCGACTTTAAATCCATGGTGAGTGGATTTTGAAACTTGCTTCAGCCGGTAATTGTTTGGTATGAACTTGAGGGTTCGTGCTTCGGCAATTGCGGCTGCTCTAGAGTCTTGGATTGCTTGTACTGTGGGATTAGTCATTGTAACACCCCCACAATTGCTATGCGCAGCGGAACTACAACAATGGGTGCTACACAGTATTCATTGCACACAAGATATATCAAACGACGCTAAAAAGACGTCAACTTAAAACTTGAATTTAAAATTGTTAGATGATACATGTCCACGGTTTTTCCAACCCCAATTGGTACAACAGAGTTTAGCGTTTTCGGTCCCCATGAATCTCAACCCAAGAATTTCAGTTTTACAACAACATAACATTAAAACTTAAAAATTGTTTAAGTAGAAAAAGGAGGAAAAACAAGCGGACTCCAAGCCATACACACAACATCCATCCCATGCATGCTCCATTCTACACTTCAGCGGTTACCTGAAACACATGCCAAAAATTTGGTCAACGAAAACGTTGAGTGGAATTCATAGGTTTTACAATCCATTTGAACGTATATAAAATAAAAACCATTCGTGATCATTTATAGACTTGTCGATCAAACAATCTATAATCAGGATACTGACAATTGTGTTTAAGCTCATGACACTAATCCGTTAACTCAATCACCCGCGTAATAAATACCGGCGTGATTCAGATGAAACCGGTGCCCCTTCTAAAGGCATCAGTTGCAATTATACCTTATCTCTCATACAAGATAATCTACCGCAGAACTTACTAAACGTACAGCTTCTCGGCTAGCATTGGGTCGTTAGTCCAGTAGTACTACAAATTGTATAAGCGGCTATTTCCCCCTACTCGAGGGCAGGACAATAGTTAATAGTTCATGAATTTAGGGACTTTTGCAACTTTGGTACTCAACACAATTTCTAAGGCAACTTTCGGGTCTAACAATCATTCATGATATACGTTCCTTTTAAAAACTAGCATGCATTTCCCTCGCGGGTAAAACAATTTGAAATAAATATAAACGAGGCTATAAATTCACACCTTATATCTTAAGTAGTCGGTAGTTCGAGGGATGATCACTGACGACGAAACGGATGCCCGGTTAAATCAACACCTATCACAAATAACGCGTAATGAGTAATCTCATTTTAAATACTTACGGTACTGTATAAAATACATATATACTAGTCACTTAGGACAAGTATAACTCACGCCAAAAACAAAACAACAAGCATTACTCATTTTATACCATTCATTCTCATTACTTACGTTGTCCATTTTTACTCATTCTCGCCGGTACTTGACTAAAGTACGGGCTGTTTTACCATATTTAACCATACTTATAAAATTTGACAAAATTCTCAAAAATCCTATAAGACCTGTAGATAACATGTTTTTAAGCCCAATAAAAGTTTTTACTTTTACGACCCGTTACGCAACGCTTTTCCAAAACTACATTTTACGGGCTGAAATTGTACTTCGACCAACTTTGACCTCTTTGACCCATTTGAAATGTAACCTTGACTTCTTTGACTCCTAAGTCAACTTATAGACTCATTTATACAGGTTTGTAACCAAATTTTGACCCTTGACCATTTACCAATTCATACTTGTGGTCCTCGGGATTTGACTAAAACTTTACATAAATTCGGATTATGAAAGTCCTCGTCTCCCGGTACTCGATCTTTAAAACCTCATAACTTTTAGCTCGTTTTGAGTCACGGGCTCTACCTTATACCAAATTAAAGACAAAAAGACCCTCTATAACTACATTTTGTTTTCAAGACCTGTAGGAAAAATAAATTTTATGAAATGACCTCAAAGTTTCTGCCTAAATTTGACTACTCCAAAATCACGTTTAAACTCGATTCCAAGCCTAATAATCACCACTAAGCATCATCCTAAGCTTCCTTAATCACATCCAAACACAAGATTTCAGTCCTACCCCTATTGATCAACCAATCTCATAATCAAAAATTGAAGAAATCAAACATGCAATCACCTAAACCTATTTGAATCATCACTAAACACTAAACCAAACACAAGGAAAAGCTCAAAATCCATCAACTACCATGGCTCCCCAAACACCCCTTGTGCCGTGGGGTTTGGGTGACCCAATCACCACAACCAAATTGATTTTGGTGGGTTTTCTTGGTGATTATGCTTCCATTACCCATGAATTTAACATGCATTACAACAATTAGCCTCAAAAACGAATTTGGATCATCTTGAAAATTTTTGGAAAATTTTTGTTAGTGCATGTGTAATCAAACCACGGATTAACACTCACCAAAGGATTCTAAGAGGTGGTCTTAAGTTAGTTTTTGTGAAAACTCAAGAAAAAATGGTGGGTGGTGGTTCTTTGGGTTTGGCCGTCGGCCTAAGGACAAAGAGAGAGAGAGTTTGATTTTTGTTTTGTGAAATGTGTTTGTGTGTTTGTGTTTGTGTCATTTTGTGTGATTGGGAGGGACCAAATGGTAAATAAAGGTTTCTTTTGGCCTTAAGTTAAAAACGTCCTCAAAACTTTGCGGGTTCGACTCACTAGTCAATTTTGAAAATTTTACGGGAGTCGGAAATCATCCCGAACACTCCAAAATATTTTTGGGATACTTTAAATGTACTCGGAAGGCTATAAAACTCACCCGACTCAACTTAACACGAACCGTAAATAAAATTCTCAAAAAATTACATTATCGATAAATCGTCAATAATTATATAAAATTGGGCATCCCTCGGGATCGTAATCGTCATCGTCCTTCTTGAATCGTCAAACGTAAAAATTATAACCTCGAACATCGGCTTTAACCAAAATACTTATAAATATAGAAATTAAAATTTATTAAAAATTTTCAAAAATTAGCGTAATTTAGGGTAACGTTAATGACCTCGGTTCTAGGGTGT
Source organism: Glebionis coronaria (assembly GCA_025667525.1). NCBI lineage: Eukaryota > Viridiplantae > Streptophyta > Magnoliopsida > Asterales > Asteraceae > Glebionis > Glebionis coronaria. The sequence goes on from CM046879.1 coordinate 556,520,037, forward strand.
CACATCCACCCCTCCTTAAAGAGAGCAACGTCCCGGCGCTCGCCTCTTCTTGTACTCACATTTCGTTCTACTGGAACAGATGAGGATACCTTTCCTTGAAAAAGTCCTCACGTTCCCAAGTGTATTCCGGTCCACGCTTAGAATTCCATCGGACTTTCACAATAGGAATCCTACTACGCTTCAGCCGCTTGACCTCTCGGTCCATAATTTCCACAGGTTCTTCCACAAAGTGCATTTTGTCGTCCAGTCGAATCTCGTCCAAAGGAATCACCAATTCCTTATCCGCCAAACTCTTCTTCAGGTTCGATACGTGAAACGTGTCGTGAATAGCACTAAGTTCGCTCGGCAATTCTAACTTGTACGCTACTGGTCCAATTCGTTCAACGATCTTAAACGGTCCAATATACCTCGGACTCAACTTTCCTTTCTTTCCAAAACGAATTACACCCTTCCACGGCGATACCTTGAGCATAACCATATCTCCAACTTCAAACTCCAACGGTTTCCTTCTGTTATCGGCATAACTCTTCTGTCGGCTTCTCGCAGCAAGTAGTCGGTTCTTGATTTGCACAATCTTCTCTGTCGTTTCTAAAACCATTTCGGGTCCAGTCAATTGACTTTCCCCCACTTCACTCCAACACACAGGCGATCTACACTTCCTTCCATACAATGCTTCGAACGGTGCTGCCTTGATACTCGCATGATAACTATTGTTATATGAAAATTCCACCAGAGGCAAGTGGCATTCCCAACTTCCTCCAAAATCAATCACGCATGCTCGGAGCATGTCCTCCATCGTTTGAATAGTTCGTTCACTCTGGCCGTCAGTTTCCGTGTGATAAGCCGTGCTTAAACTCAATTCAGTGCCCATCGCACGTTGAAGCGATTTCCAAAATTCCGACGTAAATCTACTGTCGCGATCCGAAATGATCGATAACGGCACTCCATGTCTACAGACGATCTCTTTCACGTACACGCTGGCGAGTTTTTCTATGCTGTCCGTCTTCTTCATAGGTAAGAAATGAGCAGATTTCGTCAACCTATCCACAATTACCCATATCATATCACATCCACTAGGAGTCCTAGGTAAACCCGTCACGAAATCCATAGCGATTTTCTCCCATTTCCATTCTGGGATCTCTGGTTGTACCAACAATCCAGATGGTTTCTTATGTTCTGCTTGAACCTTCGCGCAAGTCAAACACTTACTAACGTAACGAGCAATATCCGCCTTCATATTCGGCCACCAATAAACTTTCTTCAGGTCGTGATACATTTTGTCCGATCCAGGATGTATCGAATACTTCGACTTATGCGACTCATTCATAACCAATTCTCGAACTCCAGGCTTTCCTTCCTCAGGTGAACACAATGGTAACCAAATCTGATTCTCAAAATATCTCAGTCCGTCGGACCTAATCACGAAAAGAGGTTTCAACACTCGCCCCAAATTCTCGGCTTCAACATTCCCTTTCATTAGTCCTCTCTCCTGAGCCTTTAGTATAGTTTCGGTTAAGTCAACGCTCTCACTCATCACTAAAGCTCTGACCCTCAAAGGTTTCTCCCGTTCCTTCCTACTCAGTGCATCCGCTACAACATTCGCCTTGCCAGGGTGGTAGCGAATTTCGCAGTCATAATCACTCAATAGTTCAACCCATCGTCTTTGTCGCATATTCAACTCCTTTTGATCTAAAATGTGCTGCAAACTCTTGTGGTCAGTGAATACAACACACTTCGTCCCATACAAATAGTGTCTCCACAACTTCAACGCAAAAACTACAGCTCCTAATTCCAAATCGTGCGTCGTGTAGTTCTCCTCATTCTTCCTTAGTTGCCTCGATGCGTAAGCTATCACCTTTTCACGTTGCATTAATACCGCTCCATAACCCTTACGAGATGCATCACAATACACTACGAAGTCTTCGGTTCCTTCAGGCAATGATAAAATCGGTGCGGAACATAACTTGTCCTTGAGCGTTTTGAAAGCAAGTTCTTCCTCATTTCCCCATTCATACACCCTATTCTTTTCGGTAAGCCTCGTCAATGGTTTTGCAATCAACGAAAATCCTTCGATAAACCTTCGATAATACCCAGCTAAACCAAGGAATTGTCGAACTTCAGTCGGCGTTGTCGGTGCTGACCATTCCCTGATCGCTTCGACCTTGGCAGGATCCACACGAACTCCCTTACTATCAATCACGTGACCTAAGAACTGCACTGATTCCAACCAAAACTCACACTTCGAGAATTTTGCATACAGCTTCTCCTTCTTTAACAACTCCAAAATCTTTCTTAGGTGCTTCTCGTGCTCCTCCTTACTCTTAGAGTAAATAAGTATATCATCGATGAAAACAATAACAAACTTATCTAGATACGGCTTGCACACGCGATTCATAAGATCCATGAATACAGCAGGCGCGTTCGTCAACCCAAACGGCATCACTCGAAATTCAAAGTGTCCATACCGCGTACGAAAGGCAGTTACAGGAATGTCCTCCTCTCTTACACGCAGTTGATGATACCCTGATCTTAAATCGATCTTTGAGTATACACTGGAACCTTGCAATTGATCAAACAAATCGTCAATCCTCGGCAATGGGTACCGATTCTTAACCGTCAGCTTATTGAGTTCCCTATAGTCAATACACATCCGGAACGAACCATCTTTCTTCTTTACGAACAACACTGGCGCTCCCCAAGGTGATGAGCTCGGCCTAATAAATCCTTTGTCCATCAATTCCTTCAGTTGATCCGATAACTCCTTTAACTCAGATGGTGCTAAGCGATAAGGTGTACGTGCAACCGGCGCAGCTCCTGGCACTAAATCAATTCGAAACTCGACCTCACGGGCAGGCGGTAAACCTGGCAACTCGTCTAGAAAAACTTCCGGATACTCGCAAATAACTGGTACCTCTTCAATCCTCGCCTCTAAATCACCATCACTCGAAACTTGTGCCAAAAACACATCGCATCCGCTCTCTACGTACTTCATCATTTTCAAACAGGAAATCACTTTCAAACGAGAAGTGCATTCGTCTCCCTTCACCGTCAAAACTTTATTCCTCAACGGAATCTGAACTAATCTCTCGCCACAGACGATCATAGAACTGTGCGCCATTAGCCAATCCATTCCCACAATCACGTCAAACGATCCTAGCTCTATAGGCATCAAGTCGATTTTAAAAGCGTAATTTCCTAACTTCAAGGTACACCCTTTCAGTATAGAATTCGTACTAACAATTTTTCATCGGCTAACTCAACGTTATAACTAGTCGCTAACAACACCGGTTTTCTATCGATATGACGACTAAATTTAACATCTACAAAACTCTTGTCGGAGCCAGAATCAAACAAAATACTAGCATAACAAGCGTCTAGCAAAAACGTACCGGTAACCACATTAGGACCCTATGGTTTATCAGCCGTTCCCACTTGATACACAGCAGCCGCATTATTGCCTCCCCGCTTGTTTCCTGCCTTCGGGCAATTCACTTGCACATGACCTCTCTCTCCACAACCATAACATCCCCTCATTCTGATAGCATTAGCCCCAGTGGCTACTCCTCCCGTTCGACAACCAGATGTCCTATGACCTGCTTTCCCACACTTGCCGCATGCAGGCGGGCAATTTCCAACATGATACAAATTGCACTTACCACAATGGGGGTTCACTTTCACTCCTCTAGGGTTCGTCACTGCCCTCATCCCTTCATTCCTTCTTTGGTTAAACTGCTGATTTCGGTTCGGACCATGGTTGTTTCGATTTCCACCTCGGTTCTGGCCTTGGGATTGATTGCCTTGTGCCGCTTCCCATTTCCTCTTGTTGCCTTCAGCAATGGAGTTCTGCTTGTCATGAAGCTTGACGTCCATCAAAGCGTGAGCCATCTGGACCGCTTCATCAAACGTCCCAGGTTTTGACGAAGTTGTTTCACCTTTGATATTGCTAGATAAACCCTTAATGTACTGCTTCATCTTCTTGGCATCATTGGCAAATATGTCTGGACACAAAAGGCTTAATTCATTGAACCTCCTGGTGTAGGCAGCTATATCGTTGTTCTTCAAGGTCAAGTGCCTCAACTCATCCTCCAATTGCCCCAATTCCTCTTCCGGGCAAAACTTCTTAGTCAACAGAGCTTTTGTCGCATTCCACGTCCTTGCATTCGCTACAGCCAATCCAACCGTAGCTACCTGGGTATTCCACCAACTTAACGCATCATCAAGAAACGTAGCAGCTGCAAACTTCACTTTATCCGCTTCTGCACAACCGCTGATTTCGAACGTACTTTCAACCTTTTCCAACCATCGTCTAAGTTCTAAAGCTCCACCCGTTCCACGAAACTGCGTGGGACCGCACTTCATAAAACTAGAATAGGTACACACTCTCGGGGCTTGCTGTCTCCCCGCGTTCCTTCCCTGGTCCTGATTTCTCCCGGCTCGGTCCGCTTCCAACGCATTTGCTATAGCTTCCTGAATCATGGTGTTAACACGATCGGCGGTCAACTTTGGAGGCATGGTGTTATCGAATATCTCTTTCTGCAAGACAGGGAAAATAGAAAAACAATGTAAGTATACATATCAAGTTTCCCAGACATAATATACATACAACGACACATCACTACGGAGTTACTAATATTCATCAATTCACATCACAAAAGATCAAATTTAAGACATATCACAGATCATGAAAGGTAACATAGATTGTATTGATAATTAACTAAAATCGTGACAAGTATTGCCACTACAATCGTTCACCATAAAACTCAAGTACTTAAGTTTCTCGTCATAATACCATCATACAAAAGTCTAAAACAGTTCTATTACAATGATCAAAGAAAATACAAAACAAGTAACTAGGCATGTGGTGATCCACACGGCCTCTTGGATGGCGGCTCGTCATCGTCTTCCTCGGGTTCCTCATCACTATCGTCCTCATCCACATCATCCATTTTTCTCTTTCCTTTATCATCCGGCCCACATTCCGTTTCCTTTTTCGTCCCTGATGTGGATCCACACTCAATCGCTACCTGACTTCCCACCGTAATACAAGCACCTCCAGTAGGCGGCTGAATCATGAAGTCATTCGCCTCCATCTCCAAATCGTCCACGAATCTCCAATCCGGGGGCAATGATGCTCTAACCCGATGCTCCCAACTCTGCATCCTTGACAACCTCACTTGATCCTCCCTAACACGGTCAAGACTAGCGCTTAAATTTGCAACCATCGATCTTAGACTGTTGATGTCACTTTTGTTCACATTCCCATCATACTCAACTCTTGCAGTCCTTTCCAACAGTCTTTGGTGTTCCCTTTCATTCTTATTAAACCTCTTAATTACCCTAGTCTCAACTACAAACCGCTCATACATCAACCTCTCCATCCTCCTCAAACGACCTGCGGGATCCCAGTAGTGTCTCGGTCTCGGAAAGTAGACCCTTGCAATAACAGTGAATTTCGGAGGGTACATAAGTAATTATACAATAATTATAAATACATGCATGCAAATGCAATGCAAAGGTGGTACATATGCCCGAAATGTAATAATATGATGCTCATGCATGATTAATACAAAAATTACGATGTCGGATATTCCACGTAAAATTCAACGTCTACATATAGTAATTCCATACTTACGTAATAATTACCCACATATATACTTCACTCAAAAGTATACGTCAAATGCCATAAATACAAAATAAATCTTACCGGAGACATGCAGGATAGTTGTGTGTGCTTGGACCATTTCTTACGACACCAAAAGTTATAGTTTAGGATTTTCAAAAACGACCTAGTTCTCTATAACTCATGGCTCTGATACCAATCTGTAACACCCCCACAATTGCTATGCGCAGCGGAACTACAACAATGGGTGCTACACAGTATTCATTGCACACAAGATATATCAAACGACGCTAAAAAGACGTCAACTTAAAACTTGAATTTAAAATTGTTAGATGATACATGTCCACGGTTTTTCCAACCCCAATTGGTACAACAGAGTTTAGCGTTTTCGGTCCCCATGAATCTCAACCCAAGAATTTCAGTTTTACAACAACATAACATTAAAACTTAAAAATTGTTTAAGTAGAAAAAGGAGGAAAAACAAGCGGACTCCAAGCCATACACACAACATCCATCCCATGCATGCTCCATTCTACACTTCAGCGGTTACCTGAAACACATGCCAAAAATTTGGTCAACGAAAACGTTGAGTGGAATTCATAGGTTTTACAATCCATTTGAACGTATATAAAATAAAAACCATTCGTGATCATTTATAGACTTGTCGATCAAACAATCTATAATCAGGATACTAACAATTGTGTTTAAGCTCATGACACTAATCCGTTAACTCAATCACCCGCGTAATAAATACCGGCGTGATTCAGATGAAACCGGTGCCCCTTCTAAAGGCATCAGTTGCAATTATACCTTATCTCTCATACAAGATAATCTACCGCAGAACTTACTAAACATACAGCTTCTCGGCTAGCATTGGGTCGTTAGCCCCGTAGTACTACAAATTGTATAAGCGGCTATTTCCCCCTACTCGAGGGTAGGACAATAGTTAATAGTTCATGAATTTAGGGAATTTTGCAACTTTGGTACTCAACACAATTTCTAAGGCAACTTTCGGGTCTAACAATCATTCATGATATACGTTCCTTTTAAAAACTAGCATGCATTTCCCTCGCGGGTAAAACAATTTGAAATAAATATAAGCGAGGCTATAAATTCACACCTTATATCTTAAGTAGTCGGTAGTTCGAGGGATGATCACTGACGACGAAACGGATGCCCGGTTAAATCAACACCTATCACAAATAACGCGTAATGAGTAATCTCATTTTAAATACTTACGGTACTGTATAAAATACATATATACTAGTCACTTAGGACAAGTATAACTCATGCCAAAAACAAAACAACAAGCATTACTCATTTTATACCATTCATTCTCATTACTTACGTTGTCCATTTTTACTCATTCTCGCCGGTACTTGACTAAAGTACGGGCTGTTTTACCATATTTAACCATACTTATAAAATTTGACAAAATTCTCAAAAATCCTATAAGACCTGTAGATAACATGTTTTTAAGCCCAATAAAAGTTTTTACTTTTACGACCCGTTACGCAACGCTTTTCCAAAACTACATTTTACGGGCTGAAATTGTACTTCGACCAACTTTGACCTCTTTGACCCATTTGAAATGTACCCTTGACTTCTTTGACTCCTAAGTCAACTTATAGACTCATTTATACAGGTTTGTAACCAAATTTTGACCCTTGACCATTTACCAATTCATACTTGTGGTCCTCGGGATTTGACTAAAACTTTACATAAATTCGGATTATGAAAGTCCTCGTCTCCCGGTACTCGATCTTTAAAACCTCATAACTTTTAGCTCGTTTTGAGTCACGGGCTCTACCTTATACCAAATTAAAGACAAAAAGACCCTCTATAACTACATTTTGTTTTCAAGACCTGTAGGAAAAATAAATTTTATGAAATGACCTCAAGTTTCTGCCTAAATTTGACTACTCCAAAATCACGTTTAAACTCGATTCCAAGCCTAATAATCACCACTAAGCATCATCCTAAGCTTCCTTAATCACATCCAAACACAAGATTTCAGTCCTACCCCTATTGATCAACCAATCTCATAATCTAAAATTGAAGAAATCAAACATGCAATCACCTAAACCTATTTGAATCATCACTAAACACTAAACCAAACACAAGGAAAAGCTCAAAATCCATCAACCACCATGGCTCCCCAAACACCCCTTGTGCCGTGGGGTTTGGGTGACCCAATCACCACAACCAAATTGATTTTGGTGGGTTTTCTTGGTGATTATGCTTCCATTACCCATGAATTTAACATGCATTACAACAATTAGCCTCAAAAACGAATTTGGATCATCTTGAAAATTTTTGGAAAATTTTTGTTAGTGCATGTGTAATCAAACCACGGATTAACACTCACCAAAGGATTCTAAGAGGTGGTCTTAAGTTAGTTTTTGTGAAAACTCAAGAAAAAAATGGTGGGTGGTGGTTCTTTGGGTTTGGTCGTCGGCCTAAGGACAAAGAGAGAGAGAGTTTGATTTTTGTTTTGTGAAATGTGTTTGTGTGTTTGTGTTTGTGTCATTTTGTGTGATTGGGAGGGACCAAATGGTAAATAAAGGTTTCTTTTGGCCTTAAGTTAAAAACGTCCTCAAAACTTTGCGGGTTCGACTCACTAGTCAATTTTGAAAATTTTAAGGGAGTCGGAAATCATCCCGAACACTCCAAAATATTTTTGGGATACTTTAAATGTACTCGGAAGGCTATAAAACTCACCCGACTCAACTTAACACGAACCGTAAATAAAATTCTCGAAAAATTACATTATCGATAAATCGTCAATAATTATATAAAATTGGGCATCCCTCGGGATCGTAATCGTCATCGTCCTTCTTGAATCGTCAAACGTAAAAATTATAACCTCGAACATCGGCTTTAACCAAAATACTTATAAATATAGAAATTAAAATTTATTAAAAATTTTCAAAAATTAGCGTAATTTAGGGTAACGTTAATGACCTCGGTTCTAGGGTGTCACAGTCATCGTATCTGCTTAAGATAAGACATGAAAGGTTGATGCACAAAAATATATAGATATGTATCATTATTACTTCTAAGCATAACACATTTCAACAAGTACTTATAACAGGCAAACAACTATCAATCCAACAACTCTTCATTCGGAAGTCCTTCATTCGGAACTCTTCATTCGGAAGTCCTTCATTCGGAACTCTTCATTCGGAAGTCCTTCATTCGAAACTATTCATTCGGAAGTCCTTCATTCGGAACTCTTCATTCGGAAGTTCGTCCGGAACTTCTTCATTCGGAAGTTCGTCCGGAACTTCTTCATTCGGAAGTTCATCCGGAACTTCTTCATTCGGAAGTTCACTCGGAACTTCTTCATTCGGAAGTTCATTCGGAACTTCTTCATTCGGAAGTTCACTCGGAACTTCTTCATTCGGAAGTTCACTCGGAACTTCTTCATTCGGAAGTTCACTCGGAACTTCTTCATTCGGAAGTTCATTCGGAACTTCTTCATTCGGAGGTCCACTCGGAACTTTCTTCATTCGGAAGTTCATTCGGAACTTCTTCATTCGGAAGTTCATTCGGAAGTTCACTCGGAACTTCTTCATTCGGAAGTTCATTCGGAACTTCCTTCATTCGGAAGTTCATTCGGAACTTCTTCATTCGGAAGTTCACTCGGAACTTCTTCATTCGGAAGTTCATTCGGAACTTCCTTCATTCGGAAGTTCATTTGGAACTTCCTTCATTCGGAAGTTCATTCGGAACTTCCTTCATTCGGAAGTTCATGCGGAACTTCCTTCATTCGGAAGTTCATCCGGAACTTCCTTCATTCGGAAGTTCATCCGGAACTTCCTTCATTCGGAAGTTCATCCGGAACTTCCTTCATTCGGAAGTTCATCCGGAACTTCCTTCATTCGGAAGTTCATAATCCTTGTTCATCCGGAAGTACTTAACGCACCCTATTAATGATTAATCTAGTCGCGTTTGTGAGTTTTAAGGCATGCTAAGGCAACAAAACATCTTCTAATGCTATTCCGAGTAAAACCCACCTAAAACCCTAATCAATTAATCCCTAATTAGGCCAACGAACCCTAATTTGATAAAGTTGATTACCCGAATTAATTAAGTGAATTTAAATGAATTAGGCGAATTTAGAAATCAAAAGATTGATGTTTGTACCTTGTTTGATCGAATGAAACGGATTGGATGATTAGAATGAGAGTTTGTGAAAGCTTGTGTATGTGTTAATGGCGGAAAGAAAATACGAGACAGAAACAGTGAAGATAAGAAAAACGGAGGGGGGGTTTGGTTTGACTTAGGTCAAAATTCAACTTTCTCCCTTAGTTATTTTAAATCCCTACACTTTTCTTTTCTTTTCCTTTTTGGTTTATAACTTTTCATTTTTCCTAACCATTGTTAAATTTCGCCAACTTAACCTTCACACAACTTAAGCATCGCAACCTATTAGCAAATCTCCAAGATCTTAAAGCAATTCCTATCACATTGAACGAGCACAAGTCGTATTCTAAAGCAAGACCACTCATAAACCATTTAGCCAATTAATTTTCCTTGAAAACTTTTGAAGACCTTTTTGATGATGAAGACGATTTAACATTTTCTCCCCCTTAAACGATGACCCGTTTTCTATTTAAAGAGCTATAGTCATTGTTTAACGAGGCACATAATGATGAAAACATTTCCAATTAGTATCTTGAAAAAGATTGATTCGTGGTGGCAATAAGATTTCTCTTATTTTGACAAATTAATGCACTGAGACGTACACTAACTCGTGTTAGACCAAGTTGTAAAGTAAACTTGATCCCTTTGCATGATTTGGCTTGTAAATCATGCCCGAGAAAATTAATTCCCGTTGTGAGCCAACGTTTTCCAAGGAAATACGTGACTTTAATATGAAAACCGGGTTGCAGTCTGAAATAACTACAAGCCATAATGGGCATGTTTTAAAAATGTACAACTTTTATACGGACTCTATTTATGGCGCCGTGTCAATTTTGATCGACATTTCTAAAGCCGTAAATATTACCGTACTAAAAGACATGGCCGATTAAAAAAAATGAAAAATATTTTTGGTTTTTCTTGATTTTATAATTTTTATGGTTTTTCTAGGTTTTATATTTTTTATGATTTTACTTGGTTTTATATTTTTGTATTTTTCTTTTTGTGGTTTATATATATACAATAATATACATGATCACGAACAAAGGATACGCCTGAATAGTTTACCACCACTATTCAGCTGATTCTTCTGCCAATTCTTTGAGAGTCGCCGGAGTGAATGATTTCATGACAAGCTTGTCGATCAAAAACTCGATTCGTCCTCGATCTAAGGCTTTGGTGAACATATCTGCCAGCTGATACTCAGTGGTGACAAAATACAGCTCGATCACTCCGTTCTCCACCTGCTCTTTAATGAAATGGTAGCGAATGTCTATGTGCTTGGCCCGGGAGTGTTGAACGTAGTTGCAGCAAAGGGCAATGGCGCTCTTGTTTTCACAATACATCGGGATTTTGTTGAATCCCAAACCATAGTCAGTTAGTTGTGATCTCATCCAAAGGACTTGAGCACAACAACCGGACATGGCGATGTATTCAGCCTCTGTGCTAGAAATTGCAGCGCTTTTCTGCCTTTTTGAAGACCAACTAATCAATCTGTCTCCAAGGAGTTGCACAGATCCAGAAGTGCTACGCCTCGTGTCTTGACACCCAGCATGATCGGCATCTGCGTATGATATTAAAGCAATGGAGGAATCTTTCGGATACCATAGACCACGATGAAGTGTTCCTTTGAGATACTGAAAGATCCTTTTAACAACATGTAGGTGCTTTTCGGTAGGCCGAGCCTGATACCGGGCATACATGCATACGACAAATTGCAAATCAGGCCTGCTAGCAGTCAGATAGAGAAGGGTGCCGATCATCCCACGGTAAAGTTTTGGATCGACAATAGTCTTATTCCTATCTTCATCTAACTTGGATTTCTCCACCATTGGAGTGTCCACGGGGTCACAATTATCAAAGTTATATTTCTTTAAAGATTCTAGAGCATATTTGGATTGATTAATAAAGATGCCTCTGGGATTCTAAGAAATTTGTAATCCTAAGAAAAATGAAATTTTTCCCATCATTGACATCTGAAAGCGTGTGGACATTATCTTCTCAAAGCGTTTTGACAATTCTATGTTAGAGGCAACAAATATTATATCATCAACATAAATTTGTACCAGAATCATGTCGTTGTCCTCCTTGAGAGTGAATAGAGTGGGGTCCACCTTGCCTTTGGAGAAGCTTTCCGAAATGAGATATGTTGAAAGGAGATCATACCAAGCACGTGGAGCTTGTTTCAACCCATAGAGAGCCTTCTTAAGCTTGTACACATGATTAGGAAACTCCGTGCTAACGAACCCATCCGGCTGACTAACATAGACTTCTTCCCTTAGTTCACCATTCAAAAATGCCGTCTTCACAGCCATTTGATAGACGATCATGTTCATATGAGCAGCATACGCGAGGAATAGTCTAATAGCCTCCAATCTTGCAACAAGAGCAAAAGATTCTTCAAAGTCGATACCCAAGGCTTGTTTATATCCTCTAGCAACCAATCTAGCCTTATTCTTCAAGACTGCACCCATCTCATCGAGTTTAACCTTATAAACCCATAACAAAGTAAGTATGTTAACCTTGTCAGGGAGAGGAACTAATTCCCATACTTCAAGTCTTTGGAATTCATTTAGTTCCTCCTGCATGGCTTCAATCCAAGATGATTGAGTCATAGCCTGTTGCTAATTTTTAGGTTCAACTTCGGAGAGAAATGCATCAAAGTAGTAATAGAGTGCACTCTCTTGTAATTGATGGCGTGTAGAGACTGGTCGATCGAGACTACCAATGACATTCCTAATTGGGTGATCTTTTGTCCATTTGGTGCTATGTTTTTCAATCCTAGGTGGTCTGGAGTGAACAATAGAAGGAGCTTCTTCTGAGGTAGACGCGGCTGAAGGGTTTTCAGGTATCGGTACACCAAAGAAAGGAAGCTCTTGTAGGTGAGCATATTCCAAATCGTGATCAATAGAATCCTCTTCAACATCATTAGGCACAAGTAAGGGTGACGATTCAGGTGTAGTTTGAGAATCACTTGGTAGAGGTGCATCCGGTTCAATGTTAATTAAAGATGCATTAGATAAAGCTTTATTTGCTTGAGCAACAACTTCAGGGATTGGAGCTATCACTACAGGTGCTGGAACTTCATCATTTGGAGGATCAAATAATTCATCAAACAACGGTTGAAACAGTTTATCCCACTCGGGCCTTGTAGGTGGTAAAAATGATGTAGAAGTAGGATTATTGGGAACTAATCCGGAACTAATAGCACCGGTTCCCATCTCATGAAGCGCGGGTTCAGAGCTGCGTTGCTCAGAAGCCATCGATGTCAGCTCATCGAAATCTGCGTCCATAGTTTCTACGATCTTACCAAGACGACGGTTGTAAATTATTGCTTTCTTGGAGGGTGAGTAACCAATGAAAATACCTATATCGGCTTTCGGTTGAAGTTTGCCCAAGTTCTCACTATTAATGTTTGGATAACAAAGAGCACCAAAACATGAAAAAATGAAACATCGGGTTTACGATCATGTAGAAGCTCGTAAGGTGTTTTTCCATGGCGTTTCCGAATGATAGAACGGTTTTGGGTGAAACATGCAGTAGATATAGCTTCTGCCCACAAGAACAATGGAGCGTTCGCATAAATCAGCATAGTCCTAGCAGCTTCCATAAGCGTACGATTCCGTCTTTCAACGACACCGTTTTGTTGTGGAGTACGTGCAGCGGATGTTTCATTTGAGATACCAACTTCTTCATAGTAATCACGAAGAGTCTGGTTGATGAACTCTGTTCCATTATCTGTACGAATACGGCGGACAGTAGTATTCAAACGTACCTGAATGAATTTCAGAAAAGTGATGATAGCCTTCGGTGCTTCATCCTTTGTACGTAGAAATCTAACCCATGTAAACCTGGAGAAATCATCCACAATAACAAGAATGAATTTCTTACCGCTCACACTTTCAGTTCTCATTGGCCCACAAAGATCCATATGCAAAAGATGAAGTTTTTCTTGATTGGTGTCTTCAGCTTTGGGCTTGTATGATTTCTTGGTACTTTTCCCCCTTGAACACGCGGAACATAAATGGTCCTTGTGAAATTTGAGCTTTGGAAGACCACGAACTAATTCGTTTTTAGCCAGATGATTAATAGCATCAAAATTGAGATGAGATAATCTGCGATGCCATAACCATGACTTGGTCTTAGATGCTTTAGAGAGAAGACATACAGGAGCGGCGGCCATCATGTCTTGTAGGGACAACGTATAAAGATTTTCACCATGAGATCCCTTCAACAAGTCTTTTCCTTCCAAGTTGCGGATGAAACAAGTATGTTATCGAAAAGCAACCTCTAGGTTGGAATCACAAAACTGTCCTACTGAAAATAAATTATGACCAAGACCTTCTACATAGTATACCCTTGAAATCGTAACGTTTCCAATCTGATATTCACCATACCCCATTATCTTTGCAATATGATCATTACCGAATTTAACCGTTCCAAGAAACTTGCTGACGAAATTTCGGAGCATCGAGCGATCTCCGGTCATATGCTTTGAACAACCGGAGTCCAAATACCAGAGGATGATTTGGACCACCTGAAAATATCACCAGACGAGGACAATGTATAGGTTTTGGAATCTGAATGTTCCTTGTTATTAGCAGGTACAGATTTAATAATCTTAGATTTGCTAACTTTAGGTTTCTTAGATTTCCTAGCCTTCTTCCTAGTTGGTGGTGTAGATTCTAGTTGGCTTAAATCCTGAGGTATCTCTTCACTGATAGGCACTATAGTTGGGGCTGACCTAATTAAAGGGCGCGGTTTCCATACTGTAGTGCTAGTGTTCCTAACTAAAGGACGCTGAGACCTAACCTCAATGGATGCATTCCTTGTTAAAGGGCACATTTTTCCATCTAATGTAAAGGTCCTACCAGTGGGACGCCATTGCCAGGCAACTTGGGCACGAGTTCTACCAGTTGGCTTCCATTCAAGATCATTCCTAATGGCATTCATTTCATTCACATGATCAATAAGACACAAATCATGACGTTGGGAAAACATACATTCATTACAATTCTAACATTTCAAATCAGAATTCACAAATGGTTTAGGTTTCTGCACAGGCACAGAGCTTTTAGTCTTAACATGATTCTTTTTATTTAAATCTGAACTAACATTCCTATGGTGAGCTTCTACTTTCTTCTTGTTGGTACTACTAGTGGAGGGCTTGATCTTATCTTTCTTGAGTGGCGATCCTTTAGCCTTAGTAGACTCTTTTACTCCTGTAGAAGGCAAAGTGGGAACATTAGCAACAGATTCTAAAGGTGCCTTACTTGATGGTGCCAATGACGGTTTTGCTCCTGGGGTCTTATTGAATGGAGTTACAGCAATGGGTCTATTAGTGAGTAGTGCAGAACCTGGTTTACCTATGTATTGCAAATATGCTAAGCAATATTGAACTCGCTTAATATATTCATGAGCTGAGTAATAGTAGCTACTTGAGGGATCTAAGGCATAAAGATCGTCTAAAATATCCCTAACAAGATCTACATGCTTAATTGCATTCTTCATATAATCATCATAGGTAACCGGGTTTTTCTTATGGAGCGGGTTCTTATAAAGCACTACTGACTTGGTTGTTGGAGCACTAGAGGACGGTGCAGAGTTGGTAGCTAAGTTATTAACAGCTTCTTGTCGGGTGAGAAGAAGTGTCTCCTTTAACTCGGCCAAAACCATGTTTTTGTCAATGAGCAGGATGTTTAAGTCAGAGATTTCCTCACATTTTTGGTTCAATTGTTCAACATAAGATTGTTGTTGTGCCGCATTAAAGGCGAAGCGTTCTTCTAGTGAACCATAAAGTTTGGACATTCCCTGTCTTGCACGATCCATCTCCCCCAGAATAGACGAAAGTCTAATTTCTAAGTCCTGGTTTTTAGACTCTGCAGCCTCTAGTTCCAATATTAGTGTTTCATTTGATGACACATCTCTCTTTAATCTCATAATCTCCTCCTCTAATGCCTTAACTATTGCAATCATCTTGTCACTCGTCTCAACACTGTTTTCACAACCATTTGTTATCAAAAGATCTTCATTTTGAGTTTGTTGTTTTAATTCTAAAGATATACAATGTTGTTCAAGTTGATTAAAGCGTTTTGAAAGTAAATTGTAAGAATCTTGAAGCTTTAAAAATTCAGCGTTAGATTCGTGACAAGAATGATTATCTACCTCATTTACAGTATCAGCAACATTTACAGAGAGATCACACACATCATCACATATATTCACAGCATCACAGTTAATCATGGCGGATGTAAGCTCATTCGAATAATTAACATTCACAGTAGTAAGCACATCACACGAAATTACTTGGGACAAGAATCGGTCATATTCGGATAAAATCTTTTCCTTTTCAATTAATTGTAGTTCGTAAGCGGTGTCCATTTCATAAAACACTTTTTGAACTTCTGCAATTTCAAACTCAAGATTTTCCGAAAGAGATGCAAAACTTCCTTTTAGACTTTCGACAAACGGATTGATCTCATTCTTAAACACCTCGTTCATGTGTTCGAAAGCCCATTCTCCAGCGTTTAAGCCATTTGAAGTCGTACATTCCAAAATGACCTTGTCAAAACTAGCAAAGTATTGATTAATCTCTTGCAAGTTTAACCATACAGTGCTAACAGGTGGAAGATCCTTTGGAATTTCCTTAGGTCCTTCCATTTTGACAAGTGTAGGAAGTGTACTAGGGTTTTCTTCATTTAACATGTAGGTTGGTGCTGTGATGAGATCTTTATCCATATGGAAGCGAATTCTAAAATCCGTTTTTGCAAGCTCCTGATTCATTTTAAAATAATCACACTCGGGATATTTTGCAAAGTTGTATGACCGATTCTCATCATCTAGATCCTTATTGGTGCGATCATCGAAAATAACAATCAGGTCTAAGACCAATCCTAATTGGGTTGCATTATAAAGTCTTGGACTATGGGTAAAAGCTTGTTTTGCATACCGTGGGTTAGGGGGAAGGCATTTTTGACGTGATAAGTTAAATTCTCTAAACGAAGCATCAAATAAGTGCACTAGTTGAGAGGCAGCGTATTGTCTTAAAAGCAAATAATCTAGACTTCTAATCTTATTAGCCGCATTATTTTCCATTTCATTCTTCTTAGACTCGAGTAATTCAAAATCCGTTTGAAGTTTTTGAAAATTAGTGACCACTAACTCTTTTTCTTTAAGTTCGTTAGAAAGATCTGCTCTTAAAGTTTCAATTTCTTGCAAATGACCCATTTGTTTGTTTCGAAAATGATCATATTCGGGATTTGTTAGAACACTAGACGAAGGAACTAATTCCAAAGTCTGAACTTTCTCGTTGCATAAGGCAAGCTCATCAGACAAATTCTTATTCTTAGCTAGGGTTTCTAAGAGTGCAACATTCATTTGGCTAAGTAATGTAGCAGGAACCATGACGAAATCTTGTTGAGCAGGAGTATGCGTATGCGAAATGGCTCCCGATTGTGATTCACTCAAAGTCTGGGGACTCACATTGATATTACTATCATTGATTGTCTCCTCATTTGAAAGACTCACCACCGAAGACTCATTCGAATCAACACGCTCTTGCACAACTTGATGTGGTTGAATACTAGTATCAGTGGTATTATCAGTGGTATTAATAAGTACCTCAGATCTTTTTTCTGGCCCTAGGCTAGAGATAGTTGCCATAAGAGCTGCCTGTGCAGATTGAAGTTCATCGCAGTCTGAATCATAAGCATCAAGATCATCTGCTTGGTATGCTGCATTCTGTGTAGTAACAACGTCTTGTTCAGCAATCCCTGGATCAGCAAGAAATGCAAGATCCTCTTCATCAAGTTCCCTTCCTTGTGCATGAGCATTCACCAGATAAATCTTCTCTGCAAACCATTGACCATCCCTTCTCCTCTTAGGTTTTTTGCAATCCCTGGACATGTGACCTTCTTCCTTACAGTTGTAGCATGTAATCATTCTCAACTTGCCTGTGGAATTAGCCCGTGGAGGAGTGTTGACCATTGGAGCAGGATTGACCGTGCGTGCATTGGTGGTTGATGTAGTAGGTCTCCCCTGATAAGGTTGAATTGGTTGAACCATTACCCTGCCATTCTCAATAGTAGCTTGTTGGCGAGAATTGGATGAATTCCTCAGCTGATTGTTAGTAGGAGCTGGTCCTCTAAATCCTCGTTTGCTTAAAGTCCTTGTGAGATAAGTAGACATAGTGGCTAACACTTCAACTGGGTCAGTTCCTTGTTTGAATTCAGGAATGGGGACTTCATCATCATCACAATACATTGCTTGGTCTTGTTGAGCTGCATAAGCACTAGAAGGAATACTCATGTGGTCAGAGTAGCTTGTTGGATATGCTGCATTCTCTTGATAAGAAGAATATGAAGACTGAGCATAAGGTGCAATGCTTGCTGGGTGAGGTTGTGAAGCATATTGTGATGAAGGTGCATTAAAACGATATTGTTGCTGATGTGAGGTGGGTGGTTGCGGTAGAATCGAATATTGGGGGAAGCTTGGTGTCATGTAAGGTGATGGATGATAGGCTTGGTGTCCCAAGATATAAGGAGTGTTGTTGTGTGACAAGCTTGGTTGATTCGCCATCAAAGCTAAAGAATCAGGGTACATACCTCGAGGCGAACGGTGCATGATCACATGTTTCTCATGTTGCTGAAGAAAAGCATAGAGTTGATCCAAATTGCACTTATGCAAATCCCTGGTTAACTTAACATCGGTAATATACTCACCCCATTCAGCTTGAGTTAAAGTATTCAAAAACTTGGTGTTAACCTGGAATGGAGCAATCACGAGATTGTATACATTCAGATCATTCATGAGAGTAGTGAATCTGAAGTAGTAGTCGTGAGGCGTTTCCCCTGGGCTGTACATGAATCTATCAAACAGATCATAAAACTGACATTCCCTTTCCTGTTTGGTAAGAGACGTACCTTGTAGCAACACCTTTAGACGTTCCCATAAATCCTTTGCCACCGTATACTGACTTACCATTCGATAGATGTCATGTGGAAGAGCTTGGAGGATGGTTTGAAGAGTCTTTTCGTCTGCATCGGCAACAAGTTGTTGGGCTGGTGTAAGTTCTTCAAACTCTCTTGGTCGAGTCACATTGTTAACCACGATGGTACCATAGTCAAGTGGACCATTTAGAATTGACTTAACCATAAGCCTCCCATATGTCGGTTTTCCCTTAAGGTATGACATCATACGGCCTTGCCATGCTTCAAAGACTTCTTTAATGAGCATTGGAGGGCGATTATCCGTTCCCGTAATGACGGAAATGTCCGTAAGTGATGTCATCTGAGGCATTAATGAATTCGGATTCATTTTGATCACTTCAAAGAGACAAAGATTATCGGTTGATCGAGCAGTGAAGTAAAGTTTGTGAGTTGTGTGGAGTTTTTGTTGTAAGAAACCAAGATTAAATCCTCTAAAAATCATCGAAAAAACAAGTAAAATATCCCTTGATCTAGAACTTTTGTTGATTCGGAAGTGTTGATTCGGAAGATTTTGGCTCGGAACTCCTTGATCCGGAACTTTTGGTTCGGAAGATTTGATCCGGAACTTTCCTTGATCCTTTTGGTTTGGAACTTTTTGATTCGGAACTTTGTCTTGATCCGGAACTTTCCTTGATCCAGAACTTTCCTTGATCCAGAACTTTTGGTTCGGAACTTTTTGATCCGGAACTTTCCTTGATCCGGAACTTTCCTTGATCCGAAACTTTTGGTTCGGAACTTTTGGTTCGGAACTTTTGGTTCGGAATTTTTGTTGATCCGGAACTTTTTGATCCGGAAATTTTGTTGATCCGGAACTTTTTGATCCGGAACTTTTTGATCCAGAACTTTTTATTGGGAAACAGAAGGTTGTTCGAGTAACAGTCGATCAAATATATGATGAAATAAACCCAGATTTTTACCAAATAACCCAAAAAGTTTTGTGATTTCTACAATAATAAGTAAAAACTAATACTTATCTACTAATCCCAATCACAAAATCGCCAAAAACTCCAAGAATCAAGATGGATCTTCTTAAAGAACACTAATACAATCAAAAACTAAATAACAACACAAATCATTACCTTAAATCACCCCATAGCTCTTGATACCAAATGTAGAATATTGATAAACTATGAATCTATGAAGTGGGTTGAAGATTCCTAGAGAGAGAAACTAGTGAGAGAAAGTGAGAGAGAAACTATGTGTTTTTCATTAAATGAGAAAAATGGAATGTCAACAACCAACCCCTTTCCATGGTGGAAAGGGGTATTTATATCCAAGGCCACTATTTGGGCTTGGGCCGACCCATGACAAGCCCATGGGTCGGTTTCTTACTTAACTAAATAAGTATTCATTAACTACGAGCTATTACAACAATAATAATATTGTGGAGTGACTGATACTTCTAATATACGTTAAAACGTATTTCTAACACAAGTATTAAAGGAATACGAGGGTCCATTTCATAATCAACAACAACAAAGTCGACCAGAAAAGTGAAGGTGCCAACTGTAATGAACACATCTTCGGCAATACCAACGGGGTAAGCGAGAGTGCGATTTGCAAGTTCAAGGGTCATCTTTGTTGGAGTAAGGTCGGGTAACGATAGTGTTTTCCAAACACTTAATGGCATCAGATTTATACTGGCCCCGAGATCAGCTAGGCCAGTAAATTCTTCGGTTTTGTTAAAAATGCACGGCAACACAAAACGACCAGGATCTCCAAGTTTTTCAGAAGTTCTTTAAGAATAACTGCAGAAAAGTTTTCATTTAAGCGTGTGTTGGCGAGCTCAATCAGCTTCTCCTTCTTGTTAAGCAATTCCTTGAATGCTTTGACAAATTTCGGCATGTGGACAAGTGCTTCAACAAGGCTAATGTTGAAATTCATTTAAGATATCATCTTCAAAAAATTCGACACTTGAATGTCATCCTTGGTTTGCATTTTGGCCTTTCCTAAGTGAGAAGGATATGGGATGTTGGGGTTATAGGTAGAAGGTATAGGTGTAGCAGGTAAAGGTTGAGATGGTGAAGGGTGAGATGTTGAAGGGTTCTTCTTGGGTACATCGTCATGACGAGGCGGAGACGGTAATGGTGTACTACTACTAGGTGTAGGAGGAGTAGGGATAAATGGTGGTGGAGGAGGTGTAGATGATGGGGGCGGGATAGGTGGTCCTACTACGGTTACTCCATTACGGGTAGTAATAGCACTCACATTCGCTCGCGGATTGGTGACTGTATTTGAAGGTAGAGAACTCGAAATAGAAGGTTGAGTGGTGGGCACGAAACTAGCCAGCATATTCTTCAAATCATTCGTTTGATTGCTGAAGGAGGATTGGATATTATCTCGAAGCTCGGATCTTATGTCATTTCCTTGCTTGGTGATATCCCCTTTCAAATTTATAATTTGGCTCTGCAGATTCTTGATTTGCTCACCTTGGGTTCTCATTATGGCTTCAACATCTTGGTTAATGGGTGGGGCTTGTTGAGCGGGTGGGTGATAAGGGTTAGAAGCTCTTGGTGGGATTTGGTTGCTTCTATTGTAATTGTTGTTGAGGTTTTGGTTTTGAGGAGAAAAACCGGGTGAAAGGTAGTTGTTTGACCGGTAACTCAGCAAATTTCGATCCCCTTGAGGTCGAGCTTGATAATTTTCCGGTGAATAATTACCATAAGCTGCATACACATTTTCCGGATTTCCTTGAGTAGAAGGACAATCAGTGTATGGGTGAGGACCGCCGCATGTCTCACAAGAAGGTGCAACCGCTTTAAATTGATGTTGTTGGTTTGTAGCGAGAAGCAAGATAATTTTTTTCATTTCGGTCATCATGCGGGTGAATTTGGTCATGTCGGGGTTTGTTTAAACATGACTACTCATCATAAAAATTCCGGATAATTTTAAACATTTTAATATTGTTTAAGGAGTTTCATCTAGAATCTTCAACATTCCGGATCAAGGTCCAGCAAGGAAAATATTCCGGATCAGCAACAATTTTCTATTATTATCTTTACCTAGAATAGTTGATACGTAGACTCTTGTACAAGGCTTCTTATGTCTATAAAAGAAGACCTTTAGGTTATTGTTCATAATAAGTTTTTCATACGTTAAACACTTTCATTGTAAGCAAGTTTGTTATCATTAATCAAGTGAAAGTTTGTTTACATCTTTGTGTATTCTTGTTTAAGTGTTAATTCCGCATAACACTTAGATTACTTTATACATAAACAAAGTTTCTCTACGTGTATAACTTGATCTAATCTCGTTTACACAAGCTAAATCGATCTAAGTCTGGGATCAACAAGTGGTATGAGAGCTGACATAAACGTTGACAAGACCAAATCCAACGCTGACAGAAACGTTGCCAGACCTAAATATTTACAACCATAGGGAAAAAGGTCTAAAGCTTCTTCTATCTTGACATGGAGACCTAAGCAAGATCAAAACCCTAATTCTGATGGGCTTTCTATGACCTACAACAGATTCAATTATATTTTAAAGGTCATTACAAAACCAATTGGGGTTAACTGGGTATTTCATCCAAAAAGGGATGAACAAGGGGTTGTTATGAGAAGTAAGTCTGTTCTTGTTGAACAACCAGATGAATCCAAGTCTGCTAAGGCATGGGTTCCCAAAGAAAACTAATTTGTTTTCTTTATGTGCAGGGCATTCAAAAACAGGTCAATGATTATGGATATTGGGATAGTGGATGCTCCAGGTACATGACAGGGAAGGAAGATTATTTAACTAACTTCACTCCCATTAAGGATGGTGATAAGGTTTACTTTGGAGGCGGATATGGAACTATCACAGGCAAAGAAACTCTTCTCACCAAGAACTTGCGTTTTGAAAACGTGTTTCTGGTAAAGGAACTTGATTACAATAATTTTAGTGTATCACAAGTTTGTGATAACAAAAATAAAGTTCTGTTTACTGATACTGAATGCTTGGTGTTAAGCAAGGATTATAAAAATCCCAGATGAGAAATATATTGACTATAGAACACCCAGACATAAAGACATTTATAATGTGAATCTTAATGGGATTAGGATGAATAATAATATGTCATGTTTTTATGCTAAAGCTTCAATAGATGAGAGTAATCTATGGCACAGGAGACCAGGGCACATAAACTTTAAGAATATAAACAGACGTGTGAGACTTCGTTTGGTTGATGGTTTGCCTGAAAAGGCTTTCCACAATTACCACTCTTGTGTTGCATCTCTTAAGGGCAAGCAACACAAGGTCTCATTTAAGTCTAAACAGGTGCACTCTAGTTCTAGACCACTTCAATTGCTGCATATGGACCTATTTGGTCCAACTAATATAGAGGGGTTTGAATGGTAAATCATACTGCTTTGTCATCACATATGACTTTTCTAGGTTTACTTGGACTTTCTTTTTAGCTATGAAAAGTGACACTGCTGATACTTTAATTGACTTTATTACCTAAATTGAGAAAAAGACAAGTAATGAAGTTAAAATGCTTAGAAGTGACAATGGTGGTGAGTTTAGAAATAAGCTTCTAGATGATTTTTGTGCCAAGAAAGGGATTACTAGGCAGTTTAGTGTTGCCAGAACCCCACAGCAAAATAGGGTTGCTGAGAGAAAGAATAGAACCCTAATTGAAGCAGCCATGACTATGTTGGCTGATGCTCATTTCCCCATAGCTTTTGGGCTGAGGCTGTGAATACAGCTTGTTATGTTCAAAATAGAGCATTGGTCAACAAGATACAAAATAAAACACCTTATGAGTTACTTTGGGGAAGGAAACCTAATATTGGTTTTCTCAAACCTTTTGGTTGTCATGTAGTTGTACTTGATACCAGTGATGCCTTAGGTAAATTTAGTGCAAAAGGTGATGAAGGCTATTTCATGGGTTATTCAGTGCAGAGCAAGGGATATAGGGTTTACGTTAACAAGGAAAAACGTATACTTGAAAGAGTACATGTTAGGTTTTTAGAGAGTAAACCTAGTGATCCTGAAAGTGGTCCAAATTGGTTGTTTGACTTGGAACCTCTATCCAAGACTTTAAATTATATGCCTGTCACTAATCCAGACATTGTGAAGGTAACTTCAAATGTTGTGGAAGAACAAGTTGTTGATGTTTCAGGTACACAGGTTAATGAAGAGGTTGGATCACAAGCAGACAAGTCATCTCCCATACAAGAGTATGTCACTATCCCCATATGGACAGATGCTTTTGCTGCTATTGCTGCTGCTGGAAAAGAAAATGGTGGTCCCCTAGTACCACCAGTTAACAACATGTATGGTCCTTCAGGCGCTGACAAAGGCAAATCTGGCGCTGACAGGACAAATTCAGGCGTTGATGGCTCAAACGTTGACAACAACATTTCAGGCGTTGATAACCCAAACGCTGACAATCTTGGTTCAGGCGTTGACAACAATTTTGAGCATATCTTCTCTTCCAATTTTGAACAAGGTGAACCTTCAAATTTACATGAAGAGGTTCATACAACTATTGATGGAAGAGAGTCTGAAGAAGATATTGGCAACATAGATAATGAGATTGAAGACAACAAACTTTTTGAGGGAGGAGTTCTCACTTCTACAATGAAGAATCATCCTCCTTCTCAAATTATTGGGGATGTCATGACTCCTGTTCAAACTAGAAGATCTCATCAGAATCTTGGTGGATTTATTGCCAATATACACAAGAAGGTTGATAGCCCTCTTGTTCAAGCATGTTTGTTTGCCTGTTTTCTGTCACAACAGGAACCCAAGAAGATCTTTGATGCTCTCAAAGAACCAAGTTGGTTGGAAGCAATGTAGGATGAGCTTCACCAATTTGCAATTCAGGATGTTTGGGAGCTGGATGATTGTCCAAGGTATGTCAGACCTATTGGGACAAGATGGGTTCTTAGAAACAAAAGAGATGAAAGAGGTATTGTGGTCAGAAACAAGGCACGTTTAGTGGCTCAGGGATATATACAAGAGGAATGGATAGACTATGAGGAGGTCTTCGCACCAGTTGCAAGGATTGAAGCTATAAGGATATTTCTATCCTATGCTTCCTGCATGGGCTTCACTGTCTATCAAATGGATGTGAAGTGTGCCTTCCTCTATGGAACAATTGTTGAGGAGGTATATGTTATGCAGCCTCCTGTTTTGAAGATCCAGAGAATCCAGACAAGGTGTATAGAGTCAAGAAAGCTATGTATGGACTTCATCAAGCCCCAAGAGCATGGTATGGCAAATTGTCCACTTATTTGGTGGAAAATGGATTCAAAAGGGGCACCACAGACCAGACATTATTTACCAAGAAGTCTGGTAAGGATGTCTTACTTGTTCAGGTTTATGTTGATGATATCATCTTTGGATCCACCAATCCAAAGATGAGTGAAGACTTCTCCAAGATTATGACAGACAAATTCAAGATGAGTGCAATGGGGGAGATGAACTTCTTTCTAGGATTACAAGTTCAGTAGAAAGAAGATGGTATCTTCATCTCTCAGGATAAGTATGTAGCAGAGATCTTGAAGAAGTTTGGCTTTTCTCCACATGAAAAGAGGGCTACTACTCCTATGGATAGAGAACACCCTTGGGGAAAGATTGGATATGGAAAAGATGTGGATGTCAGGCACTATAGATCAATGATTGGTTCATTGATGTATCTCACAGTCTCCAGACCTGACATCATGTTTGCTGTGTGTGCATGTGCACGCCATCAAGTGACTCCCAAAGAATGTCACCTTTATGCTGTCAAGAGAATCTTTAGGTACCTAAGATGTTATCCAGATCTTGGCTTGTGGTACGCAAAAGATTCACCATTGGAGCTTATTGCATATTCAGACAGTGACTATGGTGGTGATAAGTTTGATAGAAAATCCACAACTGGTGGATGTCAGTTTCTTGGGAGTAGGTTGATATCTTGGCAATGCAAGAAACAAACAGTGGTGGCCAATTCTACAACTGAAGCAGAGTATGTTGCTGCAGCTGCTTGTTATGGACAAGTCTTATGGATTCAGAACCAGCTGTTGCATTATGGGTATAATTTCATGCATACCAAGATATTTGTTGACAATAACAGCACTTTATGCATTATTAAGAATCCTGTACATCATTCTAAAACAAAACACATAGAAATTAGACGCCATTTTATAAGAGATTGTTTTGAAAAGGGTTTAATACAACCAGATAGGGTTGACACAGAAGAAAATGTGTCTGATTTACTAACTAAACCTTTTGATGCTGGAAGGTTTCAATACTTGGTAACAAGTATTGGAATGATCAATCTCACATAATATGTGTTTTGGGGTCTGTTTGTAAAAGTATGTACAGGATAATGCATTGTTATTGGTCTTTTTGAGGATTTAGATTTTCCACTATATTTTTCTAACACTGACAAAGGTTTCCTTAACGCTGACAAGTGTTATCGGGACGTTGTCAGCAATAATGTTAGTTTTGTGGTTTTAAATCTAAATGTGCAGGTGGTGTTAGCATTATACCACTGGATACAGAGTTGCTTATGAATCCTTGGAGAATCATTTGAGATGGATGATGGTTGGAATATTTATATTCCTATCTTGACATAAATTTTTATGTTCATGCATATTTTTTGGGCAACATATGTATCACAGTTTAAGGGGAGGTTTTAGGAACCTTTAGGACTTTTGGGTATCCTTATGATACTCTTATCACAGTTATAGATTGTGTCCACATGTGAGTATGAGTTAGTTTTACTGAATCATGAGGCACTGTAGCATGCAAAGTTGATATACTATGCATGCTGCCAAGACATTTTTGGCCTAGAATTGGTTGTGGTCTGTTGGGAGACTTGGGAATGATTTTATCATGGGTTTTACCTGGGAGTAACAAGGAATTTTATGAGATAACTTAGTTGTTAAGAGTTTTGGTTAGCAAGGGACACTAGAGGACTGTTATGTCTATCCTGCATAAGCAAGTGTGCATAACTGGACAGTGCTTGCCGCCCTATAATAATTATCAACTTATAGGTTATCTTCACTAGGATAAATTACTTTGTTAAGGTCCTTTTTTTTTAATATTTTTATTTTTGGACGCTGACAAGTTTTTTTTTTCAAGCGTTGTTGTGACCAATTTAGACGCTGACATGGCTTTGGCAAACGTTGTCAAGAATATAGCCGTTGGGCGTTGATGGGTTATTTTTGACCGTTGATACCCATTGGGACCTACCCAGTTGTTACTTTTTGACAAATTTTTGGGTCGTAATTTTGGGAGCAGATAACTTTTAATTAATGCATGAGATAACTTATTTTCTTTTCAATATTTTCATCATGATATTTTGAAAATAGTTGCCTCATTTTTTACCAATCACATGCATATTTCTCTCCTACATATTTGGCTCCTATTTTTAAACAGGGTACCTATCATTCTTGTCTAACAAATTTTATCCTATACTTCATCTTTATCAATCATTCAACCAGCTTTCTTCTACAATGGCACCAAAGTTTAAACCAAGTGATTTGGTATTGGGATTCAGGAGTCAACACAACATGATTGCATATTTGGACGCTGATGATACTCTGTTTCCCCAATACACCCAGATGGTGGCGTATTTGAATGCATCCCCAATTAGGTCTGCTCTTTCTCATGCTCCTCTCATCTCTGTCACACATATTAAACAGTTTTGGAACACTGTAAGTTCCTCAATAGTTAATAAAGTGACTACATTATCATCTATTGTTCATGGGCGTACATGGGTGGTTACTGAAGCCTTGGTTCGCCAGGCTTTGCATCTTGATGATGCAGATGGTATAACCACCCTTCCCATTCATGAAATATAACAAGGACTAAAGGCTTTGGGTTATCCTTTCCCTGATGAGGGAACTTTAAACAAATATCATAAACAGGAGTTTCCCACAGCCTAGAAGTACCTTATACATGTCATCTTGCAATGTTTGAGTCCCAAGTGTACTGCACACAATGAGATTAACAGATCCATTGCTAGTGCTATTGTGTGTATTGTAACTGGGCAAAAGTTTAATTATTCTAAAATTATTTTTGATGGCATGTGTAAAAACAAAGGGAATAAGATGACATTAGCTTATTCCAGATTTTTACAAATGGTTTTTGATGTCAAAAATTACAGCACAAGGGATCATGATGATTTTTATGAGATCCCTGTGCAAAAGAAAGCAATTTTTACAAAGATGAACTCACCCCCTCATCGTGACTTACCCCTCACCCCAGCTATGATTGCTGTCATTGAAGCAGCACAACCCCAACCAGACCCACAACCCCAACTTGACCCAATACCTGAACCTTTACCTTCACCTCAACACATGCAAATTGACCCATAACCCTTTGACGCTGACACATTAAATGTTGGCGTTGACATACCTAATCCAGTCATTGACACCATTCCTTCACAAACCCAAACACCCCTTAACCAACCCACATCCACCCAATCCACATCATCTTCTACCCTGCCAGAATATAGGTTGCAAAAACGCCAAAGGACTACTGGAGTGTTCTCCTCTAGTGGTCCTAGCCATGTAGCAGAGAGAACCACCACCACAAGTGTGGTTGGTGCTATGGATGAGGCTGGGACTATTGGTTCTGGCTTAGATGCAGGCCAAGACAGTCCTAACATCTTTAAGACCTCATCCATGCCCCATGAATCTAACTTGGGAGGTCAAATACCCATTTTAGAGGAGGGCAGATTGGAACCAATGACATTAATGGAATTGACGGCTGTCTGCATTAGCTTGCAAAAGCAAAATGCATACTTGGTACAAATTGTCAGTACACACGGCCTTGAACTCAAGAAATTGAGGGAGAGGATTGTTATTTTGGAAAATGCTAGCACAAGGCGTGGGATGGAGGAATCTTCCAAAGGGGAGGATGAGCAGATTAATGTGAGTGATAAGGGCTCACATGATGGTGAATCTTTGGGTGTTGCTGAAGCCCTAACTAGTTTGAAGAAGCAACCAGGTTTTGTTAGATCTCTGGTAACTCCTACAAATTTAGACTTGTCTTTTACAGCTATGTTGGAGCAAATTACAAGAGGCGCTGAGACAGGTAATTTGGGCGTTGACAAGCAAAGTTTGAGCGCTGACATGAGCAAATTGGGCGCTGACACAGGCAAATTGAGCGTTAAAAGATCTGCAGATGAAGTTGATGTATTCCAGTCATCATCTATCATCAAAGATGTATCTTCACAGGTATTACCATCATCCTTACCCATCATTGATCCACTAGATAAAGGTAAAGGAAAAATGGTAGAAGTAGAAGTTCCAAAGAATGCAGCACAGGTTGAGTTTGATAGAAGGTTGGCTGTACAACTTATGGAACAAGAAAGAAATAAGGTTGGTGAATCACCTTTTGTTGCCACTTCAGAAGAACAGGAAGGAAGTGATGAAGCTAGTTCAGACTCAAGTGTGATGATTATAGAACAACCAGAAAGACTTGAGTATGGTGATGATTTGGAAAGAGAGAAGTTGAATGAGTTGAAATTGCAAGTAGATTTTGATATGCCAGAAGTTGTTCAAATGTACCATGCTTGGGAAGATAGGTGTATGGAGAATCCAGATTTGACTATTTCAGACCAAATATGGGGTTTGGAGATTCTTCTAAGAGTACAAAAAGACTGCAAGGTAATTCTAAAATACAAAGCTAGTAATATTCTCTCAATGTTGAAAAGGGATAGAAGGGAGCTGTACTACATGCTACTCAGATGTCATGGAACAGGATGGACCTACAAGAAATTGTTGGGATTATCCTTTGAAGAGTTGGAGTACAAGGCTTATCCCATTTGGGCAAGAGTGCAGGAAGAAAACACTCTAAGACTTCTTTCTGATGAAAGGAAAGAAGAACTTGCAGAAGAGATGGAGCTTAAGAAGGCAATGATTGTTCCCATACCTTTGAAGAAGGGAGTTCCTCTTGAGTTTCCTAAAGATATGGATAGATTGGTGCCTAGTGAAGCTGTTATAAGAAGGAGCATCAAGCTCTCACCATTGGAAGCTTCAGACATGGTACAAGTGTTACCTCTTGATTCCAGAAACCCTATTATAAGCTATGAAGAAGATGAATGTGGGTTTTGGAAGATTGGCAGGTATGGGAAAGAGGTACACACTTTTACTACACTTATATCTCTCTTTGCAAGTTTTGATAGAGAAGACTTGGTAGACCTTTGGAGGTTGTTGGAGGCCAAGTATGAGATTGAAGCTCCTACTTCAGTCAATGCAATAAAACTTTGGTCAACATTCAAGAGAATGTGTGGACCAAGAGATGAAGATCCTGCTGTTTGGAAGGATCTTGAAGATGACCTCAGTGGTCTTCAATGGCGTTTGTATTCAGCTGCTGGTGTGTACTACTTGAGCTCTACAAAGTTTGCTGAGTATCTACTTGTAGATGGTCAGTATTCCATGTCCAAAGAAGTTTTGGAGAAGATGAAGACAACACAGCCGGAGATTGATTATTCAAGTGACGTGGCCAAAGATTTGATCAGCCATATTTATTACCAATATGATCAAGTTTGTAAGATTCCTCCTAGTTCTTAATGTTTATTCAGAAACTTGATTACTAGAGTAGATATCAAGTTTAGGGGAGGATTGTTGGGAATAAAATGTAGCCAGATCACT
Source organism: Glebionis coronaria (assembly GCA_025667525.1). Classification (NCBI taxonomy): domain Eukaryota; kingdom Viridiplantae; phylum Streptophyta; class Magnoliopsida; order Asterales; family Asteraceae; genus Glebionis; species Glebionis coronaria. The sequence continues at coordinate 556,550,363 of CM046879.1, forward strand.
TGAGCGCTGACAAGAGGAAAACAAGCGTTGATAGGAAGAAAACAAACGCTGACAGATCAAGCGTTGACAAGAAGAAGTCAAGCGTTGATAGGTTGAAGGCAAGCACTGATGGAAAGATTTAGTCTACACGTATATTGTTTCTAGTTTGTTTCTAGTAAAGATAAGTTCAACATTGTATTTTCTATAATTATCTTTACCTAGAATAGTTGATACGTAGACTCTTGTACAAGGCTTCTTATGTCTATAAAAGAAGACCTTTAGGTTATTGTTCATAAGTTTTTCATACGTTAAACACTTTCATTGTAAGCAAGTTTGTTATCATTAATCAAGTGAAAGTTTGTTTACATCTTTGTGTGTTCTTGTTTAAGTGTTAATTCCGCATAACACTTAGATTACTTTATACATAAACAAAGTTTCTCTACGTGTATAACTTGATCTAATCTCGTTTACACAACCTAAATCGATCTAAGTCTGGGATCAACACCCAGGAGCTAAGCCTGTTTTAAACACACCCATCAAGGCTAAGTCAAAATCTGTCACTAATGTTCCCTTGGCTTCTACATGAGTAATTATGTATACTAAGGCTAAAGGATCTCAAGACAAGAAAGATAGGATCAAGCCTTCCACTAGTAGGACTACGAAGAAGAAAGTAGAAGTTCACCCTAGGAATGTTATTTCAGTTTTAAATAAAAAGAATCATGTAGCTAAGACAATAGGTTCTCCCTTTGAGTGGAAACCTAAGCAAAATGTGAAATCTAATTTGAAATGTTGGAATTGTAATGAATGCATGTTTTCTCATCGTCATGATTTATGCCTTGTTGACCATGTTAATGAAATGAATGCCATTAGAAATAATCTTGAATGGAAACCAACGGGGAAGAAATTCACCTAGGTTGGATGGCAATGGTTACCAATTGGTAGGACCTTTACTGCAATTGGGACTAAGTGCCCTTTAACTAGGATCACATCCACTGAAGTTAGGTCTCAACGTCCTTTAAAAAGAAACACAAGCACTAAAAAATGGAAAAAACACCTTTTCACTAGGTCTGCCTCCACTGTTGTGCCTACCAGTGATGAAGTCCCCAGTCAAAAAGTACCTCAGAATACTAGACAACTAGAATTTAAGCCAACAACTAGTAAGCAAATTTGGAAGCCTAAAAACTCTTCTGATAGCAAATCTAAGATAATTACATCTGTACCTGCTAACTCAGAGGAACAATTAGATTCCGATACATCGTCTTTGTTTGGTGATATTTTCAGGTCATCCAAATTATTCTTTGGTATTTGGACTCGGGGTGCTCCAAACGTATGACTGGAGACCGCTCGATGCTCAGAAATTTCGTCAACAAGTTTCTAGGAACGGTGAAATTCGGCAACGACCATATTGCGAAGATCATGGGTTATGGTGAATATCAAATTGGGAATGTTACGATTTCAAGGGTATATTATGTGGAGGTAATTGGTCATAACTTATTTTCAGTGGGACAATTTTGCGATTCAAACCTTGAGGTTGCTTTTCGACAACATACTTGCTTTATTCGCTATCTGGCAGGAAATGATCTGTTAAAAGGTTCTCGAGGGGATAATCTCTATACACTGTCCATTCAAAACATGATGGTCGCCTCTCCCGTATGCCTTCTCTCCAAAGCTTCTAAGACCAAGTCATGGTTGTGGCATCGTCGTTTATCTCATCTTAACTTTGATGCTATAAACCATTTGGCTAAAAACGAACTAGTTCGTGGTCTTCCAAAAATTAAGTTTGACAAGGATCATTTGTGTTCCGCGTGTTCTTTAGGGAAAAGCACCAAGAAATCATACAAACCGAAAGTTGAAGACACCAACCAAGAACCACTGTATCTTTTGCACATGGATCTTTGCGGGCCAATGCGTACGGCTAGTGTGAGTGGTAGAAAATACATCCTCGTCATGGTGGATGATTTCTCAAGGTTTACATGGGTAAAGTTTTTAGTAACCAAGGATCAAGCTCCAAATTATATTATTACTTTCTTAAAGATGATCCAAGTACGTCTTAATGCTACTGCTCGCCACATTCGTACTGATAATGGAACTGAGTTCGTTAATCAAACTCTACGAAACTATTATGAAGAGGTCGGTATTTCACATGAAACTTCTGTTGCTCGCACTCCACAACAAAATAGTGTCGTGGAAAGACGTAAGCGCACACTAATGGAAGATGCTAGAACTATGCTGATTTATGCGAATGCTCCTTTATTCTTATGGGCTGAAGCAGTGGCAACCGCATGTTATACCCAAACCGCTTCATCATTCGTAAGCGCCATGGAAAAAATCCATATGAGCTACTTCATGGACATAAACCTGATATTTCATTTCTTAATGTGTTTGGTGCACTGTGTTATCCAAATACTAACAGTGAGAATTCAGGCAAACTTCAACCGAAGGCTAATATTGGAATTTTCATTGGTTACTAACCCGCAAAGAAATCTTGCCGAATTTATAACCGTCATCTTGGCAAGATCGTAGAAACTTTGGATGCCGATTTTGATGAGCTGATAGCGATGGCTTCTGAGCAACACAGCTCTGAACCCGCGCTTCATGAGATGGGAACCGGTACAATTAGTTCCGGATTAACTCCCAACAATCCTGCTTCTCCATCATTTACACAACCTACAAGGCCCGAGTGGGATGAGTTATTTCAACCCATGTTTGATGAATTCTATGATCCACCTAGTAATGATTCTCCAGTACCTACAGCAGTAGCTCCGATTCCCGAAGTTGTTGCTCAAGATAATGGAAATCAGTCTAAGGCATCTACTGTCACTATTGAACCAGATGTCCCATCCCCCACCAATTCACAAACTACATCTGAATCATCACCCCCACTCGTTCCTAATGATGTTGAAGAGGATTACCATGATCACGATTTGGAAATTGCTCACTTACAAGAGCTTCCATTCTTTGGTTCACAAATTCCCGAAAACCCTAACGGTGCGTCTACCTCAGAGGAAGCTCCTGCAATCCTTCACTCCCGACCACCACGGATTGAAACTCACAACACCAAATGGACAAAGGATCACCCAATCCGCAATATTATTGGTAACATCGATCGACCAGTTTTAACACGCCACCAACTCCAAGAACATGCATTATATTGCTACTTTGATGCATTTCTTTTCGATATTAAACCTAAAAATTGGCAACAATCCATGACACAATCATCTTGGATTGAAGCCATGCAAGAGGAACTAAATGAATTTCAATGTCTTGAAGTGTGGGAATTAGTTCTTTTACCCAACAATGTTGAAATCCTTACATTGTTGTGGGTATATAAGGTTAAACTCGATGAGTTAGGTGGAGTGCTAAAGAACAAAGATAGATTGGTTGCTAGAGGTTACAAACAAGCTTTGGTTATTGACTTTGAAGAATCTTTTGCTCCTGTTGCATGATTGGAGGCGATTAGACTATTCCTTGCCTATGCTGCTCACATGAACATGATCGTCTACCAAACGGATGTTAAGACGGCATTTCTTAATGGTGAATTAAGGGAAGATGTCTACGTAAGCCAGCCGAATGGATTCGTCAACTCGGAGTATCCTAATCATGTGTACAAGCTCAAGAAGGCTCATTATGGGTTGAAACAAGCTCCACGCGTGTGGTACGATATCCTATCGTCTTATCTGATCTCGGAAGGCTTCTCTAAAGGCAAAGTGGACCCAACATTATTCATTCTCAAGGAGGACAACGACATGATACTGGTACAAATTTATGTTGAGGATATAATATTTGCTGCCACTACTCAAAGACTGTCTGACCATTTTGAGAAAATCATGTCCACACGTTTTAAGATGTCGATAATGGGAAAATTTTCATTTTTCTTAGGGTTGCAAATTTCACAAAATCCCGGAGGCATCTTCATTAATCAATCTAAATATGCTCTAGAATCTTTGAAAAAGTATCATTTTGAAAAATGTGACCCCGTGGATACTCCAATGGTGGAGAGATCCAAGTTAGATGAGGACAGGGATGGGATTGCTATCGATCCTAAACTTTACCATGGAATGATTGGCACCCTTCTCTATCTGACTGCTAGCAGGCCTGCTTTACAATTTTCTATATGCATGTGTGCCCGGTATCAGGCTCGGCCTACCAAAAAGCACTTATATGTTGTGAAAAGGATCTTTTGGTATCTTAAAGGAACACTTAATTGTGGTCTGTGGTATCTGAAAGATTCCTCTATTGTACTAATATCATATGCAGATGCGGATTATGCTGGGTGTCAAGATACTCGACATAGCACTTCTGGCAGTGTGCAACTTCTTGGAGAAAGACTGATTAGTTGGGCATCCAAAAGGCAGAAAAGCGCTGCGATATCCAGTACAGAGGCTGAATACATTTCTATGTCCGGTTGTTGTGCTCAAGTTCTTTGGATGAGATCACAATTAACTGACTACGGTCTTGGATTCAACAAAATCCCGATGTACTGTGACAACAAAAGTGCCATTGCCCTTTGCTGCAACTACGTTCAACATTCCCGGGCGAAGCACATTGATATACGCTACCACTTCATCAAAGAGCAAGTGGAAAATGGAGTGATCGAACTGTATTTTGTCAACACTGAGTATCAGCTGGCGGATATATTCACAAAGGCCTTAGATCGAGAACGTATCGAGTTTTTGATCGAAAAGCTAGGCATGAAATCATTCTCACCAGTGACACTTAAGGAGTTGGCAGAAGAATCTGCAGAATAGTCGTGGTAAACTATTCTAGAGTATCCTTTTATCGTGATCTTGTATATTATCGTATATATATAAACCACCAAAAGCAAAATACAAAAATATAAAACATTCAAAAACCATAAAAAATATAAAATCAAGAAAATCCAAAAATATTTTTCATTTTAAATCGGGCATGTCTTTTAGTACGGTAATATTTACGGCCTTAGAAATGTCGATTAAAATTGACACGGCGCCATAAATGGAGTCCGCATAAAAGTTGTACATTTTTTAAAACATGCCCATATGGCTTGTAGTTATTTCTGACTGCAACCCGCTTTTCGCATTAAAGTCAGGTATTTCTTATTAAAGTCATTTGCAACGTCCCCATACAACTCCGCTCAGTAATTTCCACAAGGACAAAAAGCCTTACATGGGAACCACGACACCGGAAGCAGGGATATTTTATCCGAATGAGACTGGCGTTATGCAGTTTATGCGATTCTCGGAACTGCACAAATTCAGCGATGGTACGCTGAAACATGTTCGTGATGATCTGATTGTTCTAAATGCCGACCTATCGCTTCCAGCAGTCAAGTACACCTGGACGAGCCAATGCAAAAAAGGAGCTAAGTACGCGATCAAAAAGATCGAGCAACTTTTAAGGAAGCGCCGGTTGCTAAGAAGTGTGGAATGATTCGTAGGTGGAAGACCATATGGAGCTCATCATAGGTTCACGGAACGATCTATTTAATTATGGATCGTCTTCTATCAGGCCAAATCCATATGTCTATTAATGTGAATATGTTAATTTATGTATACTCAAGTTTTGTGGCATGTTGTAGTGTGAAAGTATGATATTTTACAAGAACTTCTCTCGAGATTCTAAATCTTTCAAACATATCGTACTCGAGCACTACAACTAACCCTCATTAATTTGAGGGGGAGCATTGATATGTTATTTGGCCAGCATCTAATTTCATTTTATTACCCAAAGACAGGTTAATCCATTAATATCCAAAATATTGATGGTTAACATTTTGGATAAGGGGAGAAAATGGGATTAAGGAGACTTGATAATATATTTGGCTAAACATGAAAAAGACTTCAAGTATAAATCAACTTAATATGTGTGTTGCACATATTAAGGGGGAGCATTTTTGATGAACAAAAACACTTAAAGATACAAAATTTTGATATATATATCACAAGTATCTTAAGTGAATTTTCAAGGATTTTTCATGGTGACAAGTACTTACCCAAAACACACTTAATTCACGACGGATGTGGTGACAAAAGGGTGGTAGGATTAGGTGCTAGTCTATTGATTCTTCCAGAACCGGAGGAATTTTCCCAAGGACAATTCCATAGTTAGAAAATAGAAGTCCTTAGGAAAGATGGAGAATGGAATGTGAACGTAGCTGAATGCCGACCAAGTACTGACGCTAGCACTGCAACAATCACAACAAGGTGCTAGTAATGATGTATTGGTAAGCATTGAAGGGGTTGAAGAATGAAAAAGAAATGTAAAGATAAAGGGTGTAAAGAAAGAAGCCCTCCTTACAACTTAGGCAGAAACTAGGTCAACTCATCTTGAAGACAAAGTATCATAGACCCAGTGATGCGATGCACAACCCCTCCCAGGCAACTCAAATATCTCTCAAAAGATATTTGTTTTAATGTCACGGAGTTCAACACATTATCTATCGGTTTATTCACTCCGAATAAATTGATATTGAAAAGGTGGCAATCCTCTCCAGCCTCCGCTCACCAAAACAAAAATGCACTATTGAGTCTAGAGCCACGAGATCATCAAAAGTCTCATTAGGACACAATTTTAAAAATAAGAAAGATTTTTATTAGTCCTACGTAATATTCTTGTAATATTGCCAGAACATCTGAGTAATACGAAAGTTTTACAATGAAGATGGAAATCCTGCTTGATCCAACATCAAAAAAGCTCATGATAGGTGACACGTGCGGTTCTTTAAGAACCAATCTTGTGATAACTAGAAAGAAACGATGGTTTAACTCTTAATTGAGATTAAACTTGTTCCAGGGCTTCTACGCATTATCTAAGTGATCTTGCCAGAACACTCAGAGTGATACCTTAGTGTTTATAGTGATGAGTGGAAATCCTTCTAGTGTTAACCTCAAACAGCACTAGGTAGGTAACTTGCAAGAATCTATACGAATCAAGCTCGTGATAACTGGAAAGCAACAATGGTGCGGTTCTTAACTGAATTTCACTTCTTCCAGGAACATGAATTGACGGCTTCAATCATACGGATTTTATAATCCAAATGATTCACACTTTATGTTCGCAGTCAGCTTTGGACGGTCGAATAAAGAGAACGGGTTTACCCGCAAAATCTTGTCAAGGAGATCTTTAATTAGAACTACTTTTCACAAGTACGATATTTATTATAGTCCAACGGTCTTCACCAACCGGAGGTAAAATGCGACCGAATTAGAATAAAATGTCAAAGACATTTTATTTGTGTCTTATTATGTTGCTGCAATTGAAGACGGTGGCGTTGCGGTGTACCAGTAGAAGTCGTCCTCACATACTTATTCCTTCTGCATCAAATATTTCTGCAAACTCAAGAAAGTATGACCTAAAAGTCTTCCGCTGTATCAACTCTGAAACTTTCAAGAATTAAACGAAGGATAGGTATGTTGGACATGAAGTCACGATGAGGCAAATATCACAAGAAGGCAAAGACTGCACGTGAAAGGTCAAAGAACATGCTCTCAGCCAAAGCTATAAGATTATCAACATATTCACAAAAGAAAAGAAAGAAGAAAAGAGAAAACAACTACGAGCTCAAGACGAAGACTTAGTATAGTATGCTAGGTTTAGGACATTGTAATTTGGAGTGACCTCCCTTAGGGGGAGATTGTTGGAAATACGTTTTTAACGTATATTAGAAGTATCGGTCACTCTAACAATATAATTAAACGTTGTAGGCTCGTAGTTAGTTATTTACTTTGTATTGTGTAAAAGCCTTAACCCATGGAAATGTCCATGGTTTGGAAGGCCCAAGCCCACCAAGGCTTGGGTATTTAAACCCTTTCCTTTGATAGAAAGGGTGTTGGTTGTTTAATTTTTCCAAAGAATAAACATAGTTTTTCTATCACTTCTCTCTCTACTTTCTCTCACTAGAAACGTCAACGCTCTTGAAATATCAAAGATTATCACGATTCTACATGTTTAATTATGTTTTGTTAAACCTATAGACTTGCTCAACCTTTGTGTTGATGATTTTAAGCATGTATTTCAGGTACTTGAAATGTTGATTTGCGGAGCTTGCTGGAGAAGGATTGCGGGATTGCTTTTGTAGTAATTTGGTCTAAAACAGATTTCTTTCCTGTTTGTCATAAATTTTATAGTATATGGTCCAATATTTTGGTAAAAGGTTTGTCGTTTGTTAAGATCCTAGGGGAACCTGAACGTTACTCTGATATATTTTTAAACTGAGTTTACTTGGGATTGAAGATTTTAGACATGGATTTAAATTATTTCCTTATTTATTCCTAAATATACTGTTTTTAGGTCGTATAAAGGGGTTGTGAAATGAAGTTTGTGAATAACACCCAATTGTGTATTTCCGCTGCGGAATGTAAATTGGGGGTGTTAGATGTATTGTTGACTGTGTATGTACTGCTTGTACATTTTCAGTTTTGTCAACATCTTGAGCTTTATCTCCTTCATTCATTCTTTGAGCAGGCTCTTCCTCTTTTGAACTTACCTTCTCCTTTCTATTCTTCCTCACATATGTGGTCTTGATAGGTGGAGATGTAGTTGTAGGTTCAACAGTACTTGGCTCAATTCTAGGAGCACTTCCAAGTTTCCTTTGTTGTTGCAGATGTCTTCTAGCTTGTACAACAGCTATCCTGTCTGCTTCATATCCAATCTCAACAAAATTCAATTCAACTCTTTTATGTTGTTCATACAAAGTCCTGATTTCTTCAAAATTCTTCTTGACCAGCTGAGTATGAGTGAAATGCTTAACTTTCTTGAGAAATGTCATCATTTGATTCCTAATCTACATGGTAGTTGGAGGCTTAATATTTTCTCTTCTTCTATTTTCAACAAAGAATCTTTGTTACTCCCTTACCAGATCATCAATCAGTTTTGATTTCTCTTCTTCATCATAAGCATCTCTTTCTTCAGCTAGCAATGAGTCTGCAAGAAGCTCACTTGCATGTAATTCAGCTTGAATCCTATCATACTCTTGTATGTTCCATTCTTACTATATTCTCCTAGCTTCTAGAAAATGCTCCTTTGCTTCAAGTTCCTCTTACAAGTCTTCTTCACGAATTTGAGCTTGCATTCTGAGAGCATATTCCTCATCATGGTCTAGTTGATTAAATCTATACATGACTTTGCTGATATCTTCATCTGAATTACTTTCATTTTTAGATTCTGATTGTATTTGCTTCTTCCCCTTATCCTTTGGATTAATATTAGGTAACTTCTTCTTCAGCTTGGAAGGTTTTTCCTCATCAGCTTGTAATTGAATAACTATAACTTTAGTGAGGTGTGAAGCTTAAACTTTCTTACCTTTAGTTTGATCCTTTTTGGCAAGAACTTTTTGTTGTGTCTTTTTCTCTACCTCTGCTTGTTTTGCTTTCTCAGCTGAATTCTTTTCTCTTAAGTCAAGCAGTATTTGGGCTAAAGTCTCATCCTCTCCAAAAGGAGTTTGACTTTCTAGTGGATAATGATCACCAGTGGTACTTGCAGTCAGCTTAGTTGGCTTAATAGTACTTGGGTCTTCAACAATGTCAGCAGTACTTGCAGCCAGCTTAATTGGCCTAGAAGTACTTGGATCTTCAACAATGTTGACTTCACCAGTATTAGGCACACTTGATTCTGCAATCACTTGTGTATCTCCAGATACTCTTTCTTCCACTAAAACTATCCCTTTAACTTGTACCTCTTCAGTCTTGTCTGATCCATTGCCCACTCTTGATCTTGACAGTACTTGCAAAGACTGTTTCTTGTGAAACCAGAATTGTCTTTGTGGTGGTGGAGTTGAAGATATAGGAAATTGAACATTAATATCCTCCAGCTTCTCATAGAAAGTACTCCAATTCACTTGAAGTTGTGGTGATTGAGGTTGTGGTTCTGGCTGAGTTACCACCATTTCTTCAATTTGTGGTTCCTCGTGAATGGGTTGTGGCTCTTCCTGTTGAAACTCCATATTTGTAGGTTCATCACGCCAGTATCTAAACCAGATCCATCTTCATAATTCCCAATGACATCATCATCTAATTTAAAATTGATGTCATTTCCGGAGATCCTTGTTTGATTATCAGAAGAAGGTATTTGTTCTTTATAATTCCTCCCCTGTTTGGTTGCATTCAGTTGCCTTTTCTTGTGGTTTCTGAACCTTTGCTTTTTAAGTGCAGCTTTCTGAATAGACCTATTCTGCCTCATCCAAGGTGATATTTTATTCCTCAACTTGATTAGGCTGGCCTCTAATTCAACAATTTTCTTGTCTTGAACAAGTTTTTCCTTTTGCAACACCTATACCTGTTGGGACAAACTAGTACACAAAGTAGTTAAATTTGCAACATCCACCACCTCTGGTGCATGTTCTTGTGGTGAACCACTAGCGGCAATGGAAGCAGTAGGTGTATGGATCATCTCATCAGTATTTGGTGGAACACCAATATTGTGAGAAGAAGATTCAGAATCTTCTGAGGAATGGGAACTCTGGTTAGAAGGAGTGTGCTGAGAAGCACTAGCATTGCTAGGTTCCTCACCTTCTTGGTTGGCAGGTTGGGTAAACATATGAGCAAACAATGGTGTAACAGTTCCTGTAAAGGCATTGCCTTGTTTGGTCAAGAAAGAGAAAGTTCTCTTTGTGAATGTAGGAACATCCCATGTATTAGTTAACTCTGGTAGGTTAGGGATTTGGTCACCAACTAAAGTCTGAATGAATCTAGGATATATTAAAAACTTCTTAGTTCCTTCCAAATTCCTAGTCATGCCTTCAAAAATTAATCTTGAAAAATTAAAAACCCTGTTATTTGCTAGACAAATACCAGCTGATGCCAATGCAGTAGGAATTTGATAAAAAGAAGTACTTTTAGAGCTTAAACAGTGAATAATGGCATGAAAAAGCAATTTCCATTGAGGTAAAAAAAAAGCTTTAAAGAAAGTAAGACTTTCCCTACCACCCTCAGAGCCCATGGCTGCAAGGCCATCATGTATCTCTGTGTTATTAAGCATACTAAGTCCATTTTCATCATTTAATCTCAAGCTAACCCTTAGCAGTACCTCTGTTACATATATATTTCTACAATTTACCCTAGCCTTAATGCAAGGTTGATTAAACCGAGTACCTAACACAACAGTGTTCCAAAATTGTTCAACAATGGGAACAGAGATAATGGGACTTATAGTGAGTGCAAAACGAACATGACTTCAAGATAAGAATACAAGAATCTCATGGAATCCAAGAGAGTCATCATTCAGAGCAAGATTCACAACCAAATTATGCTTAGAGATCACTTGTAAAGCAGCCATTAGTATTTTTGATGAACGAAAAATTAGAGAGAAAGTTATAGAATCAAGAGATAAAAATAAAAGATTAGGTGAATCATTTGTATAATTGGAGTAAGTATTTAAGTAAATAACAAACCAAAGCGCGAAGAAACCGCCAAATTTATAAAGAGACCCTTAACGGTACGACGGACATGTAGCGGTACATGGAACATACTCGGTACTTGGACTTATGCTAGCGGTACTTAGATCCATAACGGTACCTCACAATTTTGACCAGTTCATGCATTCCACTATCATAATAACCTCTTTTATCTTATTCTATCAACTTGCAATCACATCAAAACACAAAAACATACACTATACAATAAAAAATAGCATAAAATTTTTACAGCTGTTACCTCCCCTCAACATATGCAGCAGTCTATTGGTTGAGCATACCAATATGTGTAACCAAGAATTCAAATCTCTTTGCATCAAATGCCTTGGTCAATAAATCAGCTACATTGTTGTCTATATGAATCTTCAAGACTTGAATAAGCTTCTTGTCATAGGCATCTCTTATAAAGTGATGTCTTATTTCAATATCCTTGGTCTTTGAGTGAAATACTGGATTCTTGACAATGCATATAGTACTTTCATTATCAATGTAAATCTTGGTGTTCATGAAGTTTATCCCATAATCTAACAACTAATTTTGAATCCAAAGTACTTGTCCACAGCAATGAGCAGCAGCTACATATTCAGCTTCAGTTGTAGAAGTAGCAACAATGGTTTGCTTCTTACATTGCCATGATATGAGTCTTATGCCTAGGAATTGACAACCTCCTGTTGTTGATTTCCTATCATGATTAGCTGCAGCATAATCACTATCTAAGTAAGCTTCCAATTCAAAGGTTGAATCTCTAGGATACCATAATCCTAAATTAGGTTGACTTTTAAGATACTTAAAAATCCTCTTCACAACATGTAGATGTGACACCTTTGGATTAACTTGGAACCTTGAACAGGCACACACAACAAACATAATATTTGGCCTTGAAGCAGTAAGATACATCAATGAACCAATCATTGACCTGTATAGAAGAATATCAACATTTTCACCATGTTCATCTTTTGACAACGACTTCTTAGCTTCAAAAGGTGTGCTAGTACTCCTTGTATCCATACATGAAAATTTCTTCAAGATTTCAGCAACATACTTATCTTGGCTGATAAATATTCCATCTTTCCTTTGTTTGACTTGTAGTCCCAAAAAGAAAGTAAGTTCTCCCATAGAACTCATCTGAAATCTTCCTTTTATCAAAGCCTCAAACTCTTCAGACCATGATTTCTTGGTGGAACCAAAAATGATGTCATCAATATAAACTTGTACTAGAATAATATCCTTAGCATTCTTCTTGATGAACAGAGTTTTGTCAATGGTCCCTCTCCTATATCCATGCTCTAATAGAAAATTGGATAAAGTTTCATAACAAGCCCTTGGAGCTTGATGCAGACCATAAAGTGCTTTGATGACCTTGTAGACTCTGTTGGGGAACTTAGGATCTACAAAACTTGGAGGTTGTGAAACATATACCTCCTCTGAAATAGTACCATAAAGAAAGGCACTTTTGACATCCATCTGATAGACTATAAAACCCATATATGATGCAATAGAAAAAAATAACCTAATGGCTTCTATCCTTGCCACTGATGCAAAAACCTCATCATAGTCTATCCCTTCTTCCTGTCTATAGCCTTGAGCAACAAGCCTTGCCTTGTTTCTCACAACAACTCGTCTTTCATCCTCCTTGTTCCTGAAAACCCATCTAGTACCAATAACTCTCTTACCCGAGGAAAGATCCACAAGAATCCAAACCTTTTGTAGCTCAAATTGTGTTAATTCTTCTTGCATGGCATCTACCCAACTTTTTTCATCAAGAGCCTAAGAAATGTTTTTGGGCTGTACTTGTGATAAGAAACAGGCAAACAAAAAATGCTGAGTATCCTTATGATTGGTTCTCTTCTGTTGTTTGACATTACTCACAAGTGCATGAGTTTCAGTATTGGCTTGAAGTTGTCTTCTAGTTTGCACATCAGACTTGGGATTTCCAATGATCTGTGTAGTAGGATGGTTGTTGTTGACTTTTTGAGTGGGAATAGAACTGACTGGAATTTCAGTTTCCAAATTGTTGAAATCAGTTACTGCACCATGCTCATCATAGGAAGCTTTGGAGAAGATTCCTTCGGCTGGACTAGCATTAATATCTTCATCGTCCATATCTTGTAAAATATCTTCTAATGAATCAGCAGACTTTGCAGACTTTGACTTAGCAGTACTTGCAGATGAGGTACTGCTAGGTGTAGTATGTACTACTGAGTGTTGTGACTCAAAAGATTCTTCTCCTGAATGCTCATTAGCATATGTATCACTCTTTTCTTGATCTTGAAGCCTCTGAAGCTCTTGGGAGGCTTGATCATATGTTGATGGCATAGTTTGCTTCTTAGGAGTAGCAGACATGAGAGTAACTGTAGGCATACTAGGTACATAGATGTGAACATCATCATCTGATGAAGAAACGTCTTCTTGAGTACATGACTTAGTTGTACTAGACTACTCACATGCATTGTTAGTTTGACGATCCTTTTGCACAGAATAGTAATCCATGGAATTAGTTATATAATCTAAATCAAACATCCAAGCATAACCTATTCCTGGGACATTGGGTTTATTTTCTAAGAAATTAACATGGGCATTTTCTTCAACCTTTTTAGATGCCAAATTGTAAACCCTATATGCTTTACTTTGCAACGAATATCCTACAAGATATCCTAGATCAGATTTTCCATCAAACTTCCCCAAATAATCAAGAGTATATAGTATAGACACGTGACACCTAAAAGGTCTTAAATGACTTATGGTTGGCTAAATACCAGTCAAAAGTTCATAAGGTGTTTTGTTTTGAGGCTTGGTCACTAAGACTCTATTTAACACATAACATGCAGTATTGATTGCTTCTGCCCAAAATAATTTGGCAAACGAGAATCAGCCAGCATAGTTCTAGCAGCCTCAATTAGTGTCCTATTATTCCTTTTAGCCACTCCATTTTGTTGTGGAGTCCTAGAATTACTAAATTGTCTCTTAATTCCTTTAGACCTATAAAATTCATCAAATTCAGCATTCTTGAATTCTGTCCTATTATCTGTCCTAATGATTAAGACTTGTTTAGTGAACTGCTTTTCAACTAAAGTGATAAAATCCTTAAGTAATTCATTAGTTTCATTCTTAAGAGCTAAAAAGAAAACCCAACTGAATCTACTATAATCATTAGTTATGACTAGACAAAAGGTCTTATGACTAATGCTTCTTATGGAAACTGGACCAAACAAATACATATGCAAAAGTTTCAAAGGCTTTGTCACAGTATTGACAGTCTTGGTCTTACAAGAGGCTCTATGTTGTTTACCTTTTTGACAAGCAGCACATGTGAAATCATTTTGAAAAGACTTGTTAGGTAACCCTCTAACCAAATTCATATTCACTAATCTGCTAAGATTCTTGAAATTCACATGATCTAACCTCCTATGCCATAAATTAGACTCATCATTAGAAGCTTTAGCTAGCAAACATGTAATACCACCTGTTGGAGTAATAGGATGAAGATTAAAAGTGTACATATTTTCTTGCTTGGGTACTTTAAGCAGTACTTGAGATTCTTTAGGCATCTCAAAGTCTTTGGAGAGCACCAAGCAGTCTGTGTCAGTGAATAGCACCTCGTTCTTCTTATCACACATTTATTTATACAGAAAAGAGATTGAATTCATTCAATTTTTTCACAAAGAACACATCTTCAAATTCCAACTTCCCTGTATTGATTTTCCCTTTGCTAGTGATTCTACCTTTGCTACCTCCAAAGGCTATTGGTCCACCTCTGAATTCTTCAAATTCAACAAGGAAATCTTTATTCCCTGTCATGTGTCTTGAGCATCCACTATATACTATACCTTTATTTTTCAATTCATCAATTAGATGTCCCTACACATAAACAAAACTTATTAGTTTTTAACAGGGACCCAAGCCACATTTGGCTCGGATCTTGTGGGACCTACATACTTAAGAGTTTGTTCAGAATCATTTCCAGTAATGCTACTTTTGATCGTATACTTCATGGTTTCAGTTATGTAATCAAAGACATAGGGTGATTCTATGTACTTAGACTTCTTTGCCTTAAGTACTGCTTTAGCAGTACTTGCTTTGACACATGGTTTTTCTCCCTTAGGAACCCACATTTACACTGGTTTATTATTAAGCTTACTTCTAGATGTCTTGGCTTTCTCAATAACATTCTTAGAAGTCTTGGGGGACTTTGGTTTAACAAAATTTGAACCAACGGTACTTGAGTTTGGTCTAGCAGTACTTGCAGTTATAGACTTGCTGGTACTTGGTTTACCAGACTTCAAAGGTACCAGACCTTGTTTCATAAGTACTGATCTAGGAACAAAATTCTTGGTAGAGTTATTTGTAATCTTTTTAGCTACCCTCTTTGAATGATCAAACTTAGGTTTTTCATCTTTAAATCTCTGTTGCCTATCAACCTGTGCATTTTCCCATTACTGTTTCTCATGACCCTTTGTGCAGCCTTTTGTTTCACAATTTTATCTTCATGCAAAGTTTAATCTTTGATAAAATGACTTAGGCTACCACAAACATAACATCCTTTTCTTCTCAAAGAAGACCCAAAAGGTAGTTTTGACTTAACTTTCTCAAAACCTATCCCATCCCTCTTAGTTTTATTATGTTTTACATCATTATCCAATGCCTTGCTAGGAGTTTTTACATGCTTGGGAACAGAACTAGTTTTAGACTCTTCAAAAACAAAATTGTTCATTAAAAATGGATAAACAATGTTTTTAGTCACAACAGTCTTATCTTGGGACAGAGTACTAGAGTGTGAAGTATTATCAACCTTTGGTTTTTCTAACTCTATACTTGTATCATTACAAGGGGGCATGAAAATTCCTGATAATGGTGGAGGAACTGCCTTTATTCCTTCAGCATATCTATCATTTTCAGGTGTATTATCTGACTCACTAGAACTATCAAAAATCCACTTTGATAAATCCTTGTCAATTAAAGTTATCCTAGGTTGGTCCTCAATATATCCTAGGCCTGACTTATCATGATACCCCATTTGTGAATTAATCAGTTTACCCAATCCTTTAGAGGACTTTTGCCAATGATTAATCACTTCCCTTTCATTATTAAGACTGGCTTTTAAAGCTTCATTTTCTTGCGACACTTTCAAAAGTTGTCTTTCAAAAGCTTTAATTTCTACATATTTTTCCCTCATTTGAAGAGTTAAAACTTTATTTTCTCTTCATAGTTTTATTGACCCTTTTTATACAAAACTATATTTTCTTCTAACTTTAGCAACACCCTATTTAAAAGCATTTAGTTCTACAGTGTAAGTGTTGACTTTTTGATATTGTTCATCTAGTTCTACTTTTAAGCTATTAAATTTAAGAACACAATCTTTAGAACAAGGATGCACCTTAGTATCTTCATGTGAGAGAGCCATCAAACCAAGCTCTTCTTCTTTTTCATTTTCAGCACAGTTCACCACTCCATCTACAGTCACCAATGCTTTAGTTCCTTTGGGACTCCTGCTGTTTCCTTTTGGAAAGCTTCCAGTAATTCTTGGACTGGTTCTATAGCTGTTCTTTGACTTTTGACTGCTACTCTAAGCCTTGTCTCTAGTGCATTCTCTTGCAAAGTGTCCATTCCTCCCACAGTTATAGCATTCAACTTTAGACTTGTCATATCCTAATGGCTCATTAGGATCAATAGTCATCTTCCTTCTAGTCTTCTTGAAGAACCTATTAGATCTTACTGACATCATAACAGCTTGCCATTTGAGATCCATCTCTTCAACATCAGCATCATCCATTTGGAACAAGTCATTGAGTGTTAGTGTTGGCCTCTTGTCTTGTCCAGCAAAGAATGAGAAGGCATCATTGTCACTAAACAATGGTGAAGATCTTCCTTGTGGATTTTGAGAGACTATAGGACTGTTTTCAGTACTTTATGGGTAAGTACCGCTTTTAAGTCCCCCAGCGGTATTTGTGAAGTATGTACCGCTGCTTGATCCACTAGCGGTATTATGAAAGTAAAGTACCGCTATTACCTTCTGACACAAAAGCCAAGTTAGTCTTTGTTGTTGTTGCTACCTTGGTCACCTCAACGCCTTTTACATCCATCTCGTATGCTTTAAGATTTTTGTAGAGATGATCAAAAGGAATTGCATCCAGATCATCTATTTTGATGAGGTGTATAGCCATTGCTTTCCACTCTTGTGGAAAACTCCTTAAGAATTTTATATTAGCTTCTTCATTGGGAATAATTTGTCCATAAACTGCCAATTGAATAAGCAGCTTACTAAACCTTCCATAGCCACCATGGATCCCTTCTATACTCGATAATGAGAAGTTGTCAAATTCTTGTTTTAGAACAATCTTCTTCATCTTCTTAGATTTGTCATTACCTCCAAATCTAAGTTTGACGGCATCCCACATAGCCTTTGCATCCTTATAGTGATGAAAGCTAGGTAAGATGTCTTCTGAAAGTGCCACTGGCAAAGCAGTTCTGGCCTTTCTTTCTCCGATCTCTGCTTGTACCTTCTCAGCAGTCACAACAGGTAGATCATAGCATGTACCATCATGCAACCAGTATAGCTTCTTAGGTGTATTCCTATTCTTGATAACTTGCCACACAGTGTGATATGTGTGATTCAAGTAATGTTCCATCTGCATAGCCCATGTCTTATAGTTATCACCTTTAAGCACTGGGAGTTTGACAGTAGAAAGAGTATGAGAAGGTGTTGTAGTTGTAGAGGTAACTATAACATTTATGGCTTGAACACCTTGTGCTGGTGCAGGATGCACAACTTGAGGCTGTCCCTGTGGTATTGGATCAAGATCTGGAATATCTTCCAAGTGAGGGTCATCACCAGGTTGAGACATTGAGTTTTAGTGTGAGTGGAGTATTTGGGGTTGTGTTCTTCTTTTTTAGAGTTTCTCAACAAGCTCTAATACTACTTGTTGATCCCTTTGATCAGATCTATATTCTGTTAAGAACTAGTATAGTAGTTTGTAATCAAACTAAAACACTTTGAGAACTCTTACTCAAGCTAAATAAGTTATGTGGAATGTAACTTATAAAGCACAGAAGAACATAATTACTTTTAACTATTCGATTCTCTTATTAATCG
This sequence comes from Glebionis coronaria, assembly GCA_025667525.1. Taxonomy (NCBI): domain Eukaryota; kingdom Viridiplantae; phylum Streptophyta; class Magnoliopsida; order Asterales; family Asteraceae; genus Glebionis; species Glebionis coronaria. The sequence continues at coordinate 556,568,818 of CM046879.1, forward strand.
ACTTGAATGAGGTACATGAATGACATCGTACCTATGTTCCTTTTATAGAGTAAGGAACCCTAGAAATCTTAGAATATTCTATAAAGATAACTATATCACAGACGATATATTATCAATATTCTAACTGTTTAAGTATATCACATAAGATATACTCTAACTATAACTATGACATATCTTATACAAAGATATATTCGTCCTAATCAATATAGCAGTACTTACTTTATAAGTAGCAGTACTTACTATGTGCCGCGTTAACACTAACGATACATGAAAGATAACTAACAGTACTTCAATAACACTAACGGTACTTGACACTTAACAAATAATTCCCAACAGATGAACAACCAATGGTCTTAGCAGCAACGTGAACAACCTCACTAGGAAGCCTAAATCCAAGCAATTGACTCTTCTTTAAACTGATCTTGAGGCCAGACAATAAAGATAAACAATGCAAAATATTAGTAATACCCGAAAGATTAGCAATGTACCACTCACCGATAAACAACGCATCATCTGCGTAGAATAGGTGTGAAATCATAAAAGACGTGCCAATATTGAGGCCCTTGAATATACCGGCATCAATGGCCCTGACAAACGATCTATAGAGGGTTTCCATCACAAGAATAAATAAAAATAGAGCAAGAGGATCCCCCTGCTTTAAACCACACTGGAATTGGAATTCAGATGTTGGACTCCCATTTAGAAGAACTAAAGCCGTGGCAGATTGTAAACATCCACGGATCTAAGAGCACCATTTATGGCCAAAACCAAACCCTGTAAGAATATCTTGTAGAAACTCCCATCTTACAAAATCGTAGGCCTTGGCAAAGTCTAATTTGAACACCATATCTTATTGCTTTCTATACTTACACCATGATACAAGCTCATTAATAATGAATGAACCATCAAGAATCTGTCAATTAGGCAAAAAGGCAGATTGCACATCCGATATAAGTTCAGGAATGACGAACGAAAGACGTTTAGCAAGAATTTTGGTGACAACCTTGTAGAGACGACAAATAAAACTAATAGGCCGATAGTTACTTAATAACTTGGGATCATGCGTCTTCGGGAAGAGTAATGACGAAGGCATTGCACCCTCTAGCAAACGTACTGTTTTCAAAAAACCACACCACTACATCATAAAAATCAGATCCAAGGATGTCCTAATATTTGCGAAAAACTCGAATGTGAAGCCATCTAGACCAAGTGATTTATTTTATCCACATCCCCATACAGCCTTTCACACTTCCTCAATGGAAACCAGACTCTCCAACTCACCAGCTTGGATGGAATCCAAGTACTTGGGGAATAAAAATCAAATCTACATCTATTACTAGATGGAGCTTGAAACCTACTAGCAAAATGGGACCTAAATTCTTCTTTGACACGGCCAGGTTCATCCACCCATTCACCATCAACCATCACACCTGTAATAGCCAAGTTTGCACGCCTACGATTAATCATTCCATGAAAAACTTTAGAGTTCCGTCACCCTCAACCGCCCACTTAATCTTAGCCTCCCTCCCGAGCAGCAGATGATTAAATATCTTGAACTTCTTTTAATTGATTTAAACGAGACAAAAGAATATCATCATGGGAACCCCCACTGTCTATAATCCTATCAAAATCTCTAAATTTGGATTGGATATCATCGATACGACCAGCATGGTTCTTTTTGTAACCACTTGCCCAATTCCGAATCTCTATTTTAAGGCATTAGAGTTTCTTTTTGAATCGAATCATGACATTACGATCATCAAAAATAATATTATTCTAGGTCTCGCGAACCATTTGATCAAAGCCCGCTAAATTAAACCAAGAATGGTTGATTCGAAAATGGGACGACCCATAATCCGTAAGTACTTCCCGAAGAAGAGTAGGCTGATGGTATGATATATGTCGATCAAAACACACACCCGATAAATGAGGGAATGTAAAAAGCATCCCATCCTCAACAAAAACGGATCGAGTTTGTTAATTTTCTTGGATGACGGATGAGACCAAGTAAACGCAAAACCCTCGATCTGAATATCAATAAGATTCGAGTTACAAATAAAGTAGTTGAACTCATTAGCCCCTTGAACATTAAAATATGATCCCAAACGATCTTCCTTACATCTAACTTCATTAAAATCACCCATGATCACGCACAAACCATTCCATCTACGAATTAAAGAAGAAATATAGTCCCAAAGTAGGCACTTGCCTCTAATAGACTGCGGAGCATAAATAGAGAGCAATAGGACTTTCTCCTGTTTAGGAATCCACGTACCATAAAGACCAACAAAATTATCCGATACAATGTGATGCTCCTTGCGAAAAACACGTATCCCATGGACATAAAGTACCCCCTGACGTACCAACAACTTTACTGAAAACAAACTCGAATCTATAATTACCCCATATTGCTTTAACATCCATCTTCGAAATATACTCCAATTTAGATTCTTGAGTAGATAAGAATGTCACCTTTTGAAGATTATTTAGACCCTTAATCCAATCTTTCTTGGCCTTGGATCCCTTGCACATTTATGGATACGCAATTCATTTAACACCATCTCGAGCTCCTTGAACACCTATGATACTCTCCATGTCGTTTATACAACCTTTCATGTTAAAACCCATAGCTTGACCGAACTTGATTACACTGTCAAGAACCTCCAATACAGAACCACCATTATTAGTCTTGATTTCTTCTATAGGAGTAGCATGAAAATTATCATGTTGAGCATCCTCCATGACAAGTGAGTTTATACCTTTCGAACCACACTGAGAGGGAGAAACGTTCTCTCTGTTTTCCCCTGATAAAGGACTATCGGGTGTATAACCCGGTGGGAACTGAATGTTGAGATCCCTGTTAATAGAAATTTCACCTTTACTATGCTTTTTAATAAGATCATTCAAAATGAAAGGATCACTAGAAACCTCCTATTCATCACCAATTTTATTGCTAGCTTCAGCATGATTCTTATCAGCATTCTCATCAGCATGAATCTCATCACCGAATATGGTTTCTGAGACAACCTCAACATCATGATCATCATCCCCATTCACCTCCTTACTAACATCATCCTGATTCTCGTCAGCATCTCTACAAGAATCGTCATCCGAATTATACTCCATGTCCTTGAGTTCCTTGAACATGGGGGACCAAACAAATAACTCCTTAGCACGTACAACAAAATTTTTTCCATGAATAATAATCTTAAACTTCTCAAAAATATCATCCTCTTAGCTCGTTTTAATGCATATACGCTTGCGGGTAAAAAAATCATCCTTACAATCCTCCATATCCATAACCTCGCCCAATCGAGACCCTATCTAAGTGAACATAGGACGTGACCAAGCATGAAGTGGTACTCCCTCAATATCGACCCAAATAATCCACTCTTTCAAAACAAAATCATGTTCTGGACTATGTACTTCCCGAAACCAAGAAGCAACTCCAACATGTTTCATAAATTACTCTTTAGACTTGGCAGAAGGTAATTCAATCATGGCCCACAAACCACCCAAATATGCAACTTTCACCTTGTAGACAACCTTCTTTAGACAACAGAAAATATAGGTTGTTAATGGATGAAAATCCTTTACTTCACCCATCACAACGAGATCAAGATTGTGATTCACCACACAATCATCATCTAACACAAAGCAGGGGCTAAGGAAATACTATTGAGAGTACCGTTATTACATTTTATGATTGAAGCAAAAGAAACCCCATTAGTAGCAACATTAGGTTTGGGAGGATTATTAGAAGGGTTATGAGTGCGCGGAACAGTCTCATAGGGCCTCTCAAAACGAACAACATTAGCATGTAAATGCATACGACCAATCCATAAAGTGCATAGATTCCCCACAAGACGTTCAATATTATCAACCGTAATGAACCGAGCGAAGGCAAACCTTTTCCTAGCTTTTGATAAACAATTGGGAATATATACATCAACAACAGTCCCATAACCCTTATATAGCTCCCATAGAACGTGTATGATCTGAATTAGAACTAACCCATGTGCTATAGAGGATCAAAGATTTGGATTGAAGGGAGATCTGGAAAAATGAATGAGTGAAGAAATGGGATCTGGGAAAAATAACAACCCCTAAAGTGCTGCCAGAAATCAATATAAAGAAAGACGTCGAATCAATTAAAAACTAATACAGACATCAATCAAAGATCAAAGCCAACCTCCAGTAAACTAAATAACCACAGAAGATATAAGGAGCGATATAAGTCACAAGCCTATATTCCTCACACTTAATAGAAGCACAATCAGCTTAATATAAAGATGAACCATGATATACAGTTGTTAATCAATGAATGGCTTCTAACATAATTGAATCAAGAAGCACGAAAAAAGAGTTCAAATGAATCTCCTTTTTAGTTGTGGCATGGCTTTTGATCTGACTTGATTTGATAAGAATTTTTAAACTTTGTATTAGTTGAGATTAAACTTTGTATTAGTTAAGTAGTAATAATAGCAATAGTAATACGTTATCTATAACAATTTGGACTTGTTTTATTTTATTTAGTAACTTATATATTTTATGACAAGAGAGAATATAACCCGACCCGTTGACTAGTTTATTTTTTTTACTTGTTTAGTTTGACGTTCGCAAGTAAGTAGAGACCATTTTAATTTTCGTTCTAGCTTCGTCACCAACTACGTAGATTAGACAACGGTATCCTAATAATCATTTTGCATACATGAATGATGATATTGCTTAATCTATTACATTGTAAAGCATTTGAGACATCTACATTTAAAAATTTTAAAAATTTGAGCAATAACTCTCCCATTATTCTCAATCACTTTACAAGATGTCTCATATGAGGTGTTTGCCTCCTCTATATCCAAGTGTTGAAACTATTTTAAAACTTTATCAATGGAATGACATTGATTTAATGCATAACCCCTACTATGCCTTTTAACCTTTATCCATCTAGTATCAGTCTCATTCATGTCTTTCATTTGAAAGCATGAAGATAGAAACTTGTTAGTTTCATTGATACGTTCCATATTCGTTCCAACAATGAGTATATCATCTACATAAAGGCATAAGATCACACCAAATATTTTGTAAACTTAGAATAAATACATCTATCTGATGAGTTATGAGTCAAACCATATGATTATATAGACTTATCAAATTTCTCATGCCATTGTTTAGGTACTTGTTTTAACCCATACAAAGTTTGTTTTTGTAAAACCCGCATGCTTTTACCATGAATAGTATACTAATAATCGTACGTACAAGATTAAAACTTTCCTTATATAACATGAACACGTGCCAATAGTATTAATTACAAGAATTACGTACGTGTTATTACACGATAATTATTACGTACGTGTTAATACACGATAATTATTAACTATGATGAATAAATCACGAACATATAATCACGAACATCTAACATGATTATCACGTATATTAAATAGACGCGACGAATAATTACGTATATTAATTACGTACGGTAAGTAATTACGTATGTTATGATGATTATTAATATACGACATGAGTTTACATATAATAAGTATAAACCGCAAGATAAAAAATCACGTCATTTAAATCACGCAACACGAATATTTAAAACGACTATTATTACGTATAGAATATTTACGTTTAACACGTATAAAGCAATCCAAGATAAATAAGACACGACATGTAAAACTTACGAACACGCGTAGGTATACAATTACTCACGAAACAAAAACGAACAAAAATGGTGTGTGATGTTTGGGCTGGCGTCCAAAAGAATAGATTTGGGCTCAAGGCCCATTTGTGTTTTAATCCGAAAATAATAAAAGTCACAGGGGAGTTATGTTTATTTTGGACACAGCCTAGAAACCCTAAAACAAAACAACACCACAACGATCTTTTCTTTTGCCTCGTGCTGCCGCCGACTTGTCCCACCAGAATCTAAGAACACAGTCGAGGGTAATCAAGAACAAAGATTTGGATTTGTGAGTTTTATTCTTCCAAAACCCTAAACACGTAAGTAATTATAATTACTTTTTAATTATTTGTTTGACACGTTTTAATTGATCAGGAATCGTGGGTTAAGAATAAAAAGGCATGTTAGAACGAGAGATTAAAAAGGGGGTGTCGTTTGGGTGATTGCTAGGTTCGTATGGCCATAAACCGAGACCATCTATGGTCTCGGTGATAAAGTTAGCTCACCAGCCGCAACCCTAAAAGGGGTGTTGGCTTGGTTTGTTTCTGACGGGGGCAATACAACCTAAACAGATGTTCGTTTGGCTAAGCAGTGGGAACCAAGACACTTATGTGTCTCGGTGGGACCTTGACTCGAACAGGGGGAAACTACCACTGTCGGTGGGAATTATACATGCGGTAGGGGGTAGGTTGAACTGGCGGGTGAAACCAAACACGTTAGGGGCTGTTTGGTTTATGGTTTAAGAAAACAGTTAAGGGGGCGTTTGGATAAAAGTTTTAAAGTTTTAATGGGATGTTTGGTTTAGCATTTTTTTTCAAGTTATGTTTAATTAATTTAATTAGAGTATTAAATTAATCGTGCAACATTAATATTGATTTAATCTTGTCAAGTTAGGCTATGTTATTTAAACCTTAGTTATTCTAGATTTATTAAATTAATTGGTACGGTTCATGGGGTTCCGGGTCCGGTTCACGTCATGTTTAAAATTTTAATACACGGGTTTGATTCGTGATTCCTTTTACAAGTTTAATTTATTTTACAAGTATATAAAATTTACAAGTTAATTAAATTAATTTGTCATGGTATATAATTAATTTAATTAAAATCATGGACTTAGGTTAATTATTATTATTAAATAATACATGTTTTTAACCTAAGTATTTAATTATTATTTTTACACTATAGTATTCATTAATTATTAAACATGGGATATAATTAATTAATAATCATGACTTAGGTTATACTAATTTAAAATTAGTATATGTTTTAACCTAAGTATTTCTTTTACACTTAATTTAATTAAATCATGTTATATTTAATTAAATCTTATAAGTTATAGTTATTTAATTTACATATATTAATTAATAAACTATACCATTAACCACATGACTTAGTATATTAATCAGTAAAGCTAAGCTTATATTATTAGCTTATAAATCCAGCTTATTTCTAAATATGGAAACTTTCTATCTCAGTAAACTTACTATTTTTAGAAACTTTCTATTTTAGAAAATTATCTATTTTAAGAAGTTAATCTATTTTTGGAAACCTGCTATTTTTGGAAACTTTCTATTCTTGGAAACTTGCTATTTTTAGAAAGCTACTTATTATTACACAACAAGTATAATAATACAAGAATACCAGTTAATACTTAACCAGAATACTTAAATACATGATAAACACAACATGACGTTAAAATCAGTAAAACAAGACATGGACATATAAAACAAGCTAAGACACGATATAAAATCAGTTACGTACTCAGTAACCAGAATACTTATACACGTATATTATTTATGTAGCATTAGTGAGATCGAAGTAGGACTCTCTTCCGTTCGTCTTCTTCGTTCATTGGACTTAAGGTACAGATTTTCCGTCCTTCAGTAAGGACAATCTCTTCCTTCATTAGGATTTCCCTGTATGCAGCCAACTGTTTTCCTAGTATATGTTTTATATGTTTAATTAAAATGCCTAAGCCATATATATGCATGACCAGTTTCACCTAGTTATGGATGTAACATAACCATAACACTAGAGGCACCAGTGTTATGACTTCACCACGGTGGAGTGATAGCTCGTGGCGTCCCTTTCAGCTTTTGGCCATATTATTATGTTATCATGTGGGGCGTATGGGTGCATCCTAGTTTACATGTTTTTACAGATTATTCAGGTGAATGTGGTGTGTGCCTTGCATCCTTCGCAAGGAGCTGATCCCTCCAACCCAAAACTTATATTAATTAGAGGCAGCCCCTCTAATTGCATGACGAGGTCACCCCTCCAAGTATTCATGCACGTTGATATTTCATGACCTATATTGGCTAACGGTTAACATGTTAAACAGTTTTCATAAGATAAACATAAGGCTTTTCAAACTATAGAACCAGTTTTATTAAGTTATACCAGGTTTTCCAGGACTTATACATTTCCGCTGCTGTTAAGTCTTTATTATGTTTAAGTCATTCATACTATGTCATATATCCGTGCACTGAGCGTTTTGCTCAGCCGTTACTTTCCTTTCCATGTTCCAAAACGGCATGTACCAAAGACTCGAGCATTTAGAGGACGTGCATAGGATGGAAGCTTCCATAAACTTCTTCTCCTTTTGCCTTCTTATACTTATGCTTGTTTAGTTATTTCTCATTTCCTTTACTTTATTTATGTTTTGGGCTTATGTTTGGGAACCGATGTTTGATTCCGGTTTTCCCTATGGTCATGTATGTTTTAGTACATATTACCTTGCATGCTTTGATGACACGCCATAATTACGCGTAATGGTCCACTTATCAAAGTGGGTGTTACATTATGGTATCAGAGCCAAGGCTTCGACCTGTAGGCTCTAAAGCTTGACCTGTGACTAGTGGGTAGTCATTAGGAGCTTCCTAAGCCAAGGCTTGTTATTCCATGTATTTATGTTTTCAACACCTTGTTGTTTTAACCATGATGTTTTCATCAGTATTGCTTTTACTAATATGGATTGAACAAACGTCATCCATACTTAGTTATGTGTCATTGTTTCATGCACGATGTTCCTTGTGAACTGTGGCTAATGTGAACTGAACCCCAGTAGTTCATAATTGGTCACAAAAAATTTTTTCTGTTAAGTTTTGACAGCTGAGTTTCGTTCATTTATTCCATGTATCATTGTCGCAAGTTTATGACTAAGTAACGGTTGGTACAGGACTGGCCCTATTTAGTCGCATGTGCTTTTATCGAAACTTTTAACTTTGGGACCGACCCATAGGCGTCCCCTCGCCATGTCTTTTGTTTGGGTAAAATGACCATTGGCGTTTACCCTCGCGCATATAAAGGTTTTTATAAACTGTTCCATGTATTCATGTACTATTTTCATGCATAAAATTTTTCGCATGATTTATTGGCATAAATTTTTTTTCATGTCCCCTCACAAGTTAATACGTTTTTATGTCAAGTATGTTTTCATACTGTCATGGTTAACTTCAGTTTCATGTTGATTATGTTATATACTCCTTCATGTTTCTTTATGATGATTTCGTCTTCATGTTGATTACGTCTTACGTTTCTTTTGGTTATTTATGCTTTCATGCAAGACACTGTTGGAATTCATTTAAATTCTTCTTTCATGATAGTCATGGTTGGTTTTCATAATCATGCTTTCAGGAAAATCATCGATGAAATTCGTTTAACCACACGTTAGCGTTTCTCTATGCAACCAGAACGAGGTATATACTGGCATTGCCAGGTTATCATGATGGTCTTTCTGACCGTTTAACCAGTTTTGTTTCCTTTAAAATCATGTTAGATGATCGACCCCATACCGATCATATCATGTGCATTCCATGTTTAGTCCATGCACCGTATCCCATGTGCGTATTCCATTTGCTGATACTCTACAAATTGCTGATGCCGCTCATAGCTAGGAGATGTTACTAAGGGTTGATGCTGCGGATTTTAGAGACGCTATGAGATGCTGATGTTGTTCACAACTTGGAGATCTTACAAGACGAAGACAAAGGCGTTAGATCAAAGCGATCGGACGAGAAGATGCTTCACCACCAGAAGATTTCCATCAATCATTGTCCCTAATTCTTAGTTACATGTCACACGTCATTCAGTTGTCGTTTCAGTCATATGAGTGAGAACCGGTACCAGCCGACCACTCAGCTGAATAGTTACATGAATCATAGTCATGAGAATGACCGTCATGGAACTGACAGACCAGACGATAGTAACCACTAGTATGACAACAACTATCTTAGAAATCGCAACCAAAGCTCCGGTCACGGACATGATCAGAAATACAAAGGATCAGTAGTCCAATCGATCCACCAATTCTGGCATAATAACCTAATATCTGTAGTTCTATTTGTTTCACACCTCGAGACATATGTCAAGACAATAGTCAAGACACATGTCTCATGTATACTTTCCAAAGACACAAGTCAAAGACACATGTCATGCTTATATTTCCAAGACACGAGTCAAGACACATGACTCACGTCAAATTCTGGAACATCCTTAAGAAATTCAGGATACCCTCCAAATGGTATATCCATTTTGTTGTGCGATGTATTGATCAGGCCACAAGAATTTCAGTACCATCAGCGGCGTATCAGTAAGATCTGTCACGATTGCTTGATGACACTTTCATCTCTAGCACCCATATTTCATATATTCATGACCATAAAGGACGCTATTCGTATTCCCCATGTATACGAAGGTTTTCCTTTAGCCTAATGATAAGATCCAAACTGCTAACGCATTACCTGGGACAGATGCGAGTTGAATTTAATCCTAATTATGGACTACGAACAGCACACCATGTTATGATTCATGATTATGTACAGTAATGTTTAGGCTCCTGAATACATTCAACATGGTTTTCCATCAGGAAAATATGTACAAATTATCTATGCTTTCCAAGCACGTGCTTTGTTAGCCATGACTGCTAAATTTTTCTAGCTGACAGTTAAGACATGACCACTGAAGTTCCTTTTACGCATAACCAGACGATTATTCCAAAATCTTCCCATACATTCCAGAAGAACCTTCATGGAAAAGGACGGTAACATGAGATTATGTGTCGACTACCGTCGATTTAAAACAAATCACCATCCATAACCGTTATTCTCCTCCACATATTGACAACATGTCCAATCAACTTTAGGGTGTTAATCACCTTTCCAAGATCGGACAAATGATCATGCTGCCAACAATGACGAGTGAAAGAGCAGAACATTTCCATGACTGCTATTCGTACACGACTCGGTCATGCTAGATTCGTGATTTTGTATTAGTCTCATAAATGCTACAACAGCATTATAGACTTAATAAATTGAGTTTCCATGAACTCATAAACAAATTCATCAGTATTTTCATCGCGAACAACCTGATTTTTTTCTCTAGGTCTAGAGAAGAGCAGGAAGACCACACTCGCACTATGCTGCAAATTCTACGACAGGAGAAATTTCACCCTGAAATTTTCCAATATAAATTCTGGTTGAGTGCAGTGACACGCTGAATCACATAGATTCGCAAGGTTAATCTTACCACTTAGCTTATGCGTAAAGGTTGAGAACCCTACACTACGTTAGGTGTTCCAAGAAAATCATACGCTAATAGAAGTCTAATTTCGGAGACTTATAGTTCCGCAACTTTCTATGTATCAAGTTTCTACGAAGCAAGATATAGTTACGTTCATATCTAAGTACCTGACATACTAACAGGCTAAGATAGAACACCAACTGACTAAGATGCTTTCCATCATCGGAAAAGGGTGAACATAAATGGGACAAGATCTCCATGGATTTTGGTTACCAGATTAACGCAAAATCAGAAGAAGCATGATGCTATCTGGGTTATTACCAACAGTTTGATCAAGTCTGCAAAATCATTACATCCGCAAGGATTTCAGAACCAGCAGATTGATCGGACGTGCTCCAGCAAGGGCTCATCCGATCACTTGGTAATCCCTCAGCTATCGGGCCAGACGAAGGTTCACATTTGTGCTCCTTAGTTACGTTCACGTCTTTGTTCAAATTTTAAGACCGGCTTTCACACTCACGTTCAAGACACTATTCACGCTCATAATCGTATCCTGGCTTACGATTTTACGTTTATTTTTTTATTCTGGGAGGTTTTGCAAGAACTTGAGAGACCAGACTCAAGTTTGGTATAACTCTCTATCCTTAGATATACGTTTCACGTCACATTCCACGTCTCACCTTGTAGCATTTGACGATACCGCCGCTGTATTCCATATTCACGACATGTTTCACATGTCATGTTCATTCCACGTTTCTCATATCACGTTCACGATATGTTACACGTGTCATTGATCACGATATGTTTGCCATATTTCACTCACCATATCTTCACGTATCACGTTCACAATTGTTCACGTATCACGTTCACAATTGTTCACGTACTACGTTTTTGTATGTCTCGTGCATCATTGCTAAGACGTTACTATTATCAATTATTTGAGGTTATTTCGCATCATAACGGTTCAGTTACCCTTGCACGTTAACTCTTATTTCCTCGATGAAATTCAGGGGATCTATATTACGTTGATGACAATGAACTTTTCGTGTTCTTAAGTCAAGGTCAGGAGGACCAAGATTTATCATTTGTGTCAAGATCTTGTGAAGGAACCGTTCCAAGAGGGAAGCCACTTGGAAACGGACAAGTTCATCCAGACTTCTTATCCGTTTTCTCTTATCGATTAGATACGTCCTTTCAGTCACGTCACGTTCCATGTCCTTTCAAGACATGTCACGTTCCATGTCCTTTCAAGACATGTCACGTTCCACGTTCCTTCTACCATGTCACCTGCATGTCCTTTTATCTTACATACCCTCTCAGTTTGATTCGGGTATGTTTCTCTTTCAGTTTACGTTACCTATAGATTGGGGACGAATTATTCTTTTTAGGGGGGAAGAGTTGTAAAACCCGCATGCTTTTACCATGAACAGTACACAAATAATCGTACGTACAAGATTAAAACTTTCCTTATATAACATGAACACGTGTCAAGAATATTAATTACAAGAATTACGTACGTGTTATTACACGATAATTATTACATACGTGTTAATACACGATAATTATTAACTATGATGAATAAATCACGAACATCTAATCACAAACATCTAACATGATTATCACGTATATTAAATAGACGCGACGAATAATTACGTATATTAATTACGTACGGTAACTAATTACGTATACTACGATGATTATTAATATACGACATGAGTTTACATATAATAAGTATAAACCGCAAGATAATAAATCACGTCATTTAAATCACGCGACATGAATATTTAAAACGACTATTATTAGGTATAGAATATTTACGTTTAACACGTAAGCAATCCAAGAAAAATAAGACACGACATGAAAAACTTACGAACACGCGTAGGTATACAATTACTCACGAAACAAAAACAAACAAAAAGGGTGTGTGATGTTTGGGCTGGCGTCCAAAAGAATAGATTTGGGCTCAAGGCCCATTTGTGTCCTAATCTGAAAATAATAAAAGTCACGGGGGAGTTATGTTTATTTTGAACACAACCTAGAAACCCTAAAACAAAATAACACCACAACGATCTTTTCTTTTGCCTCGTGCTGCCGCCGACTTGTCCCACCAGAATCCAAGAACACAGTCGAGGGTAATCAAGAACAAAGATTTGGCTTTGTGAGTTTTATTCTTCCTAAACCCTAAACACGTAAGTAATTATAATTCCTTTTTAGTTATTTGTTTGAGACGTTTTAATTGATCAGGAATCGTGGGTTAAGAATAAAAAGGCATGTTAGAACGAGAGATTAAAAAGGGGGCGTCGTTTGGGTGATTGCTGCGTTCGTATGGCCATAAACCGAGACCATCTATGGTCTCGATGGTAAAGTAACTCACCAGCCGCAACCCTAAAAGGAGTGTTGGCTTGGTTTGTTTCTGACGGGGGCAACACAACCCCAATAGGGGTTTGTTTGGCTAAGCAGTGGGAACCGAGACACTTATGTGTCTCGGTGGGACCTTGACTCGAACAGGGGGAAACTACCACTGTCGGTGGGAATTATACATGCGGCAGGGGGTAGGTTGAACTAGCAGGTGAAACCAAACAGTTTAGGGGTTGTTTGGTTTATGGTTTAAGAAAACAGTTAAGGGGGCGTTTGGTTTAACATTTTTTTAAGTTATGTTTAATTAATTTAATTAGAGTATTAAATTAATCATGCAACATTAATATTGATTTAATCTTGTCAAGTTAGGCTATGTTATTTAAACCTTAGTTATTCTAGAGTTATTAAATTAATTGGTCCGGTTCATGGGGTTCCGGGTCCGGTTCACGTCATGTTTAAAATTTTATTACACGTGTTTGATTCATGATTCCTTTTACAAGTTTAATTTATTTTACAAGTATATAAAATTTACAAGTTAATTAAATTAATTTGTCATGGTATATAATTAATTTAATTAAAATCATTGACTTAGGTTAATTATTATTAGTAAATAATACATGTTTTTAACCTAAGTATTTAATTATTATTTTTACACTATAGTATTCATTAATTATTAAACATGGGATATAATTAATTAATAATCATGACTTAGGTTATACTAATTTAAGATTAGTATATGTTTTAACCTAAGTATTTCTTTTACACTTAATTTAATTAAATCATGTTATATTTAATTAAATCTTATAACCTATAGTTATTTAATTTACATGTATTAACAAATAAACTATACCATTAATAACATGACTTAGTATATTAATCAGTAAAGCTAAGCTTATATTATTAGCTTATAAATCCAGCTTATTTCTAAATATGGAAACTTTCTATTTCAGGAAACTTACTATTTTTAGAAACTTTCTATTTTAGAAACTTATCTATTTTAAGAAGTTATTCTATTTTTGAAAACCTGCTATTTTTGGAAACTTTCTATTTTTGGAAACTTGCTATTTTTAGAAAGCTACTTATTATTACACAACAGGTATAATAATACAAGAATACCAGTTATTTTTAAATATGAAAACTTTCTATTTCAGGAAACTTACTATTTTTAGAAACTTTCTATTTTAGAAACTTATCTACTTTAAGAAGTTAATCTATTTTTGGAAACCTACTATTTTTGGAAACTTTCTATTTTTGGAAACTTGCTATTTTTAGAAAGCTACTTATTGGAAACTTGCTATTTTTAGAAAGCTACTTTCGCGGCGAAGGAATAAGCCAATGGAAGAGATACTTCCATGGCGCAGAAACAAGCGCACGGAAGGAGTACTTCCGCGGCGAAGGAATAAGCCAATGGAAGAGATACTTCCATGGCGCAGAAACAAACGCACAGAAGGAGTACTTCCGCGGCGAAGGAATAAGCCAATGGAAGAGATACTTCCATGGCAAAGTAATAAGCGCGCGGAAGGAGTACTTCCGTGACGAAGGAATAAGCCAATAGAAGAGATACTTCCATGGCGGAGAAACAAGCGCACGGAAGGAGTACTTCCGCGGCGAAGGAATAAGCCATTTGAAGAGATACTTCCATGGCGCAGAAACAAGCGCACGGAAGGAGTACTTCCGCGGCGAAGGAATAAGCCAATGGAAGAGATACTTCCATGGCGTAGAAACAAGCGCGCGGAAGGAGTACTTCCGTGGCGACGGAATAAGCCAATGGAAGAGATACTTCCATGGCGCAGAAACAAGCGCACAGAAGGAGTACTTCCGCGGCAAATGAATAAGCCAATGGAAGAGATACTTCCATGGCGCAGAAACAAGCGCACGGAAGGAGTACTTCCGCGGCGAAGGAATAATCCAATGGAAGAGATACTTCCATGTCGCAGAAACAAGCGCACGGAAGGAGTACTTCCGCGGCGAAGGAATAAGCCAATGGAAGAGATACTTCCATGGCGCAGAAACAAGCACACGGAAGGAGTACTTCCGCGGCGAAGGAATAAGCCAATGGAAGAGATACTTCCATGGCGCAGAAACAAGCGTACGGAAGGAGTACTTCCGCGGCGAAGGAATAAGACAATAGAAGAGATACTTCCATGGCAAAGGAATAAGCGCGCGGAAGGAGTACTTCCGCGGCGAAGGAATAAGCCAATAGAAGATATACTTCCATGGCGAAGAAACAAGCGCACGGAAGGAGTACTTCCGCGGCGAAGGAATAAGCCAATGGAAGAGATATTTCCATGGCAAAGGAATAAGCGCGTGGAAGGAGTACTTCCGCGGCGAAGGAATAAGCCAATAGAAAAGATACTTTCATGGCGAAGGAATAAACCGGCAGAAGGCGAACCTCTGCGGCAAAGGAATATATCCAAAGATATTTGTTTGACGTGCATACAAATAGTGGTATTATTATACCCTAGTAGCCCTCAAGTTTAATGGTTCTATAATCGATTAGTAGTATTAACCTTAATCAAGTATTCAAAAAATTACGATCGCATAGACCAGCGCGAGTGGACGTACCATAGCCGCGTACTAAATATAGAAATTTGGTTCGAACGTGCGAACCAACGCGGATGGGTCGTACCATAACCACGAATTGTCACATAGTATAAGGCGTATCTTAACTAACTTATGGGATGAGCTATGCCATTACGTGCGACGTACTGCTACTACCATAAGGACGGTCAAAGTTTGGACAAAAATGTTGTTAGACGTGCATAGTGTGTCTTTTGCAAGTCCATCATGAGTCACGTGGTTTGCATAACTTACTACAACGTCTTGATAGAAAGGTGTCTAACAAGGATACATTGTCACACCCCACCATGGCGGAATATGGAGCGCGCCGTATGGATATCATCACAACATGGCGTGTCTATAGATATAACTAAATGAAATAAGAAATTTCATAAAATGGTGACACAAATGTCATGACAATATCTCAACAATGCAGGAGTCTAGGTAAGTAGGTAACATTCCTACCACTTACCCGAGACAAACAATCAACATAAACAAAGCAAACATATAGGTGTCAAAAGTATCACTTATTAAACAAACAAAAGAAACTAAGAAGGAACGGGGATCTCCTTCTAAATGCATTCCTTCGCAACTCCAAATCCTAGCCACTTATGTTCTCACGCTTAACCATAATATCATCTGAAAGAGACACTAAAACAAGTCAACATAAAGTTGGTGAGAGTCATAGGTTTAGACTCCAACGCCAAAATCAAACCATAAGCTATGAACAACAACCACTAACAAATGAACATATGGACAATGTGATACAAACATGCATTAACAACTAATATTCAAGATTTAACAAACCAAACCAAATCCAAATCCAAGGCTCCCAGCCTCACCAAACACCATGGTACCATAGGCGCCCATACACCTATGTACCAATGCCAAGGCCCGCCTTGTCATTATCCATTGGTCCCATAGATGATCACACATCTATGTACCTCCCCAAGGCCCCGCCTTGTCAACATCCCCTTGGTACCAAGTCAAAACATAAAACAATCATGAATCAACTAGCAGTTAATCACATAAGTATGCACAAGTCCATCACCAAACACAAAACATTCACAACATAATTTATAAAAACAAGACAGTGTCTCTTCCATCCCATCTGGAAGTCAAAATCATTAGTAGACATGGGACTATGAAACTCACCTGATTGAGCTTCTCCCAATAATCTGTGCACTAACAAAAAGCTAACAAACAAAAACACAAAATCAAAACATGAACCAATCACTAAAATGGCTCATCAACCTATGATGGACATCTAACCCTCTCCCATATATATACCTCATTTATATGCTCTAAGCATCTCATTACACCCCTCTATAAAGCCCTTAACTTAGTTTACTTCATAACCAGTCCCGTTAACATTTTACCCAAAATAGTCCCGGTTTTTAGGTCTCCAAACTATAAGCTAAACGCCCACCTAACCATACCCATGATCTCTGTAAAGGAAACCCTATGCCCTTACATATGTCAGCTAACTCCTCCTTTTTGCCCCAACCTTAAAGCTACTGTTAAGGCCCCGATATATATATATATACTTTTGTCTATCCGCATATTACCGATTTTGAACATACAAAACGTTTGTTATGATTAGGGGGTCTTACCCTAACCCATTTGCTTAGCCCTCCTCCAGGCCTCTTATTTAATATATAAACCAACTCACATGCTCATTATAGGGCTCAAGTGTACTCCTAAGTACCCCAATCACCCTAAAACATTAATTGAAAACCCGCTGATTTCAAAACTGTTTTGACCTCCTACTGTTGTAACCTATTTTTGACCCACTTCCCTACCTCCATATTAGTTCTAGTTTCTTGCATTTGAAATTCACTTCAATTACCTTTCCAGTGATACTTGGATCGCAAAATAAGATTTTGTAGAACTCCCTATATGATCAAAACAGTTGACCCTAAATTCTGCCCAGTTTTTAAAAACGGATTCAATTAAATTAACCTAATTAGTTACCCATAACTCCGCTAATTACAAGGCCTAATTCACCTAATCATTATAATATCATTAATATACAGATTTTAATTTAAACCCTAACCTAAATCCATTATAAGATGATTATAAAAACATTAAAAACAATTAAATTGAAAAGGGTTTAAGGATTTTACCTTTGATTTATGAAAACACAAAATTTTATGAAGAACCCTATTTTTTTTCTTTATGTGCCGTGAGTTTATGATTGATCTCCAGGGGATGATGTTTTTTTGTGATTGATAAATAAATAAAAATCTTATATAGATAACTGAACAAGTCCTAGCCCAATACAACTTACCATAATAAATTTTCTTTTCCCTTTTTTTTCCTTGCGTTTAACCACCGCCTATAATCCTTTTTTTTCTTTTTATTACTTATTATTATGTTATTAATAATACCTTAATTTACCTTAATTTATTTCAGCTCCTAAAGCCTCCGAAACCTTAAAACCGTAAAACTAGTCAATTTTACGCGTATACCGAAAAAAACGTAAAATATATAGTTTTAAAAAAAATCTTAAATTTTGAAATAAACTTTATAACTAAGTCCTAAATGACTTAAAACCATCCCGAAAAATACTCACATGACTAAACACCTTACCTGAGAACTCTAAATGCTACACCGTAAATCGTAAAAATACGATTTTCTATAATACAAATACGTATACGTAAACCACTAAATAACACCATCTCATTTCATAGTCACTACCATGTGAGCTCATGCTTGGTTTAAAATTGCGTTTTGCGATCTGATGCGTTAAAGGTAAAAAAGACCGATGCGTGATGCGTGTTGCGAATGCGGGCGCAATTTGGACGCGATGCGTTTTTTATTAAAAAATTAAAACATGTATTTCTACGTAGTAATGTATACAAACTAGAAATTAAATGCAATAAATTTACAAATAAGCCACTAAGATATGTAAAATAGGCAGATACTCTACTTCTAATACAAATAAGTCACTAAGTAATGACAAAAATACTTAGAAACAACATTATAAACTCTAACTAAATTTTGTTTTAAATGAGACTTCATCCTTTAGTTACTATCGAACAACACGAACACATTTATTTTAAATCTTGGATTTTGAATTCCATAGTTTCTACATGATCCTTGTTATTGTTACCACTGAATGTGGTTGAACGTGAAGTCTTGAATGATTAGAGTTCGTCCTATATATACATGATGAAATAATCTTATAATGTACTGAACGTATACTTATAAGTTATACAATTGGCTAATAAATCTTAATTCATTTATAATTAAATCAATAAAAAAAGTCAAAACAGAAATTATTATTCAAATTTGAATCACAATATGATTCCTAGATTTATTATTTAACATATATGCTTATGCATGATCAAATAAAAATATAACATCTTACACAACATGAAGAGGCAATAAAAAGATTGTTTGTGAGATTTCTAATAATGTTAATGGCGCATAATCATGAATAAAGGGTATTTTGGATGTTCCTGTTATGTTTGTTTTGGACTTTTTAGACAAATTCTATTTTTGAAAGTCTATTATGGTACTTTAGCTTCTTCCACATGGTTTATTTTTTACAAAATGACATAAAAACCATATTGCGACTGTTGCTAGCATTACAAAAATGCGACAAGTTGCGATCTAATGCGAGCGCATTTTGGGATGGCCTAGCATCAGGCACCTTGATGGGAATCCTAAAAGCAATGCAATGATGCGCGCAATTTGCGCAATGATGCGCGTATTTTTAAACCAAGAGCTCATGAACATGAAATCATCACACATTGTTTCACTCACAAGGTACCCCGTACCGGAAACGATATCCAAATCACAATCTATACACACCAATTAGCACATAAACACGTAAAGACACGTAACTAGCACAAAATAAAACTAAGTGACGAACCTCAAAACCGCGGTTGTCACATCACTCCCTCCTAATAGAAATCTCGTCCCGAGATTTACTCCTTAGGATCAAACACACAACCAACAAATCACATGAGGATACCTATTCTAAATGAACTCTTCTCATTTCTATGTGTACTTTAGTTCAAGTCTCAAATTACCACATATACTAACTACCAATATTTAAATTCATACCCAAACTCTTGACCTCACAGCCAATAAATCTCACAAATGACTCCTTGACAAAACAAAGACTCTTATTAAAACAAATCGCGAATAACCGTACATGCAAATATGCATTCTTAAACAACATTTACCAATCTCAATACATGAAATATATCATGTATACCACTCATTCCCCCCCAGGTAATTCTATGCTCATAAGCTACTGGTCCGATCTTTCCAAAGATCATAAATGGACCTACAAAACTCTACATCAACTCTTCCATTTTACCAAAACATACCACCCGTTACTATGGGTGAAACTTCCTACATAACTTTGTCACTAAACTCTAGTGGTTTCCTCCTTTTCAACATAGCATCCCTTGTTGCTCTCATCCTTTCCACAAACACCATTACCACCTTGGTTTAAAAATGCGGTTTGCGATCCATTGCGCTAACGGTCTAAAAAGCCATTGCGTGATGCGTGATGCGATTGCGAGCGCATTTTAGACGCGATGTGTTTAGCTTAAAAAAATAAAAAAAAATTTCAAGTACCGAATAAATACAATAAAATTACAAAATAAGTTACTAGCATATTAAAATTTGGTCTATAATCCCTTGTAAAACAAATAAATCAAGAGTAAAGCTTGACAAAAACACTTAGCAAAATGCAACATACTATATTTTCGTTATTGTGTTTGTTTGAAATCTTTTTCTAACAAATCTTAGTTTTAAAAAGCCATTAAAATATGTAGGTCTCTTTTAAATAGTTAAAATTTGACAAAAATGGCCTAAGTACTAGATTGCGACAATTGCTACCGTTGCTAGCAATACACAATTGCGATAAATTGTGGTTTAATGCGAACGCATTTTGGGATGACACTGCATTAGGCACCTTCATGCGAAATTTTGAATGCAACGCATTGATGCGTGCAATTTGCGCAATGATGCGCGCATTTTTAAACCCAGATTACCACATTAGTAGCCTCTTTTACCAATTCTAGTCCACAATGGGGACAACTCACCCTATCCTTTCATATAGTGCCTCAAATGGCATTTATCGACTTCTAGTATGATAACTATCATTATATGAAAACTCAGCCATCGCTAAAGAGTTTCCTAACTCCCTCTAAATCAATCACTCACGCCCTTAGTGTAACTCCTAAGGTTGTATAAATATCTCACTTGCCCATCCTTTTCCAGTTAGCTGGATATACTCATATCCAATCATGTTCATCAACTCCCTTTAGTCTGTACCCCAAACTACTTAAAAATTCCAATTTCCTTACAAAGTGACCAATGATCGTCTTTCACATATCCATTAGTTCTTCCAATCCAAATCAACTTATGATCTATACACATCATCAAAAGGACGGTTATCTCAGTTAGTCTATCAACTGCCATCCAAACTCATTCTATAACTACTTCCATTAAATTTGGATAGCTCATTAGTAGCACCTATACACTTCTTTCTCACTTTTCTTCATGATTTTTTTTTATACCCAACACTTCCTTTATACCTACACAATGTCCTACATTCAAGGTCATATTGCTCCTCATCTTGTCTCAGTTAGACCAAGCCCTTCGTCCCTATGGCACATCACACCTATAACTCCTCATCCATTCGATTATCGATACTAAGCCTCCCAAACAATCAGTATAGGTCAGTGCCATTTCCTTTTCCACACTACGACAATATTAGCCTGCGTTGTGCTTTATTCTACTCATTAAGCTCTACCAAAGTTTTACCTTCGGTTCCTATCTCAACCTATTTCATTCATGCTTCACTTCTATACACACTTCCTTCTTCTTCCTCAACTCCTACCATACATCACGATGTGATGCTTCCCATCGTTTCTTCCCTTGCCATAATCCTTCATAAGGCATTCCATACATATTAGGATAACTTTTACGCAAAACCCTCCATTCCATCACATCAGTACAAAATCCTCCAACTTCTCAACTACGTGACTTCTCATTCCTCTTGAAATATGAGATGAACCTGTTAGTCTATCGACTATCACCCAACTCTCGTCGTACTTATTTCTCCACCCCATTATGTATCCCTTTCACCAACTTCGTCCTTACATCGCCCTTTCTAAGCTACTCCTATCTATGTAGGAAGTATATTCTACGTCCCTTTTCTACATATGATTGTCCAAGCCACGCAACATACATGTTGACGCGTTCTCTGCTTTAGACAACTCAACTCGTGCAACCTACATCCTTCATCCAAACCACCTAATACGTCATCCATATAGTTCAAGTTCGTCTCAGCTTCACTTCATTCTTCTTATTCCATGTCTCATCAACCATGCGTGCCTTTCCCAGATGGTACTTGGCCTTGCAATTTTCTTTCATCACTTAACTCCACCCATCACCTTTTCCAAATGTTCAATCAAGATGATTAAATATGTGTTGGAGACGTTCATGATCTATATAGATCATTCTCTACGTCTCGTACCCCAAATGCCTCTAGCATTCTAGGAAAATATAACAATCCAGCTCCACTAACTAAGTCTATCTAGTCATCTAGACGCCAAAATTTTCCATGTAGCTTCACTTGTTTTTTTCTCATAACCAGTTCTCCTACTCCCTCCTAATAAGGACATACTAGAGTTTCATGTGATTCCATGCGGATCACACTCTCATCTTATACCCACATTAGTTTCCATTTGTCTACTAAGCCATATTTTGAATTCTTATTCAAATCTCATACTTCTACTTTGATCTTGCACCCAACATGAGGTATTTTAAATCATCATCTTCTAGGAATACTTGGTTCTCTCCTTCCATGGTTCTCCCTTATTCCTACACTATCCCCTCCAACAAAAATTCCATACTTCATTCATCAAATCTATGGAAATCACTAGTGCATTGGATAATGCATAGCTGTCTCTTCCAAAGATCTTTCATAACACCTTCACAAAACCGACTCTCTAATCACTTCTCTACGAAACTTATTCAGCTCAGCTTCACTTCTCATCCCTCGATATTGATTGCCACAAAATTTCTATCCGCGTAGTCACTCGACTCCCCTTGTTACTTCCACGAGTTCTTAATCTCCCATGTCATGTATTCATTTCATCATGATCCACTGGTTAAGCTCTTTGTAGCTCCACTCCGATACTCGATCTGCCCTTCCTCGTCACGAACCATACGTAAATTTCCCATCATAGTGCTTGTCACCTTTCCAGTTCTCGCAACTTTTGTGACTCCTTCGAAATCTCTTGCATCCTTCTTGCAGCCGACACGTAGTCCTTTCAGCTCCGTGCTTCGCGATGTAGCTCTTTACGCACTCCTTCTCGTCTCCATGATGTTACCTAGGAACTTCACACTACCAGTAGCTTCTAACTTCAACTCATCTACCACAATATTTCTAAAAGTACTTCAACCCCTCAATGGCTCACTCTTCCTTACTTGTTGTACTTCACCGTTAATCAGCCTCCTACCAATCATTCATTCACATTCCTGTTTTCCTTCACGTGTCTACTACTACCTTGCCTCCATAACTATACCAATCCCTTGCGTGTTATTTACCCAACCTTTCCATTAGTATAAACTTTCTACTCTACCCTCACATTCGCTAATACTTTCATCAATCTCCTAATGGTACTTCAACCAACTTCTCATAATATGACCTCTCGTTCCCATGACCACTCAACTAACTTTACTTACTCCCTTATTCCCGTAACTAATCTAAGTTTCAAAACTCCACAAATCTTAATCATTCCTTCAACACAACCTTTAAACCAAAACACATCTCTCCATTATAGTATCTAACCATAAGTAATACTACCCAACTCTATCCTCTCATCCTAACGTTCTCACAACCGTATAAATAAATCAACCATGACGTGTAATCAAAGAATTCCAAACAATTGTGTCCCAAAATAATATATAGGGTAAAACGAACCCTAGCCAAAACAACTGAAAACAAAACAAAGTAATCCGAAAGATCAATGGAGTGTTCCAACAACGAAAATTAGACTCGTCACGATTAGTATTACCAAATTTCGATACGTTAGAAAATTTAAAACTTTCATCCCAATTAGTTACTTCTCATAAGAACCAAACTCCCATACTACTAAAACCAATCATACTCATTATTAACCATAAACTCATCCTTTATCTTCATCATTTTATCAAGATATCAACTAATTAGTATACTACAATCTTAACCATTATCTTGTTTACCCATATTAAACTTATTTCACTTGTTATTATGAAACTAATACATGTTTATAAAATACAGTGTTTTATTTATTTATTTATTTTTTTTATTCTATATTATCATTATTATTTTATAAAATCCATTTAGGCTGGTTATAACTAAACTACTACACGTTTACATGGTGTGGTGTTATTATTATCATTACTATAATAAAATCTCCCTTTTTACTCTTTCCGTCTTAGTTAAATACTTCAAAACATTTAACTCCACTTAAGAAAATTATTGTAAAATTTCTTTACCCCTTTAAAATGTATGATCACATGTTACACATAAAACTAATCCAATTATTTTCAAGACAAATTTTTTTTATTAGCTTACTACCACAAACTTAAAAAAAATATGTAAGCCACGATATCATACCATACACCTACAAATTATTTTTAAAATCGTTTTCTTATAATTAGCCATACTTATTTGCAAGAAAATTTAGTAGTTCTCATTAATTAAAATACATACCCGAATGTAAACACACTTCAAAAAGACTCAAAACGTCGTTGGAACTCCATTAAACTCCAACACCATAAAACACGAGCAAACACAAGGTACATTCAAGTTATAATAAGTTAATAACTACTGAACGACCATATATCATAACTTAACACATACTAGTATATATACATCCGCATATATATACCTATTAAATCACCCAAAACATACTCGTTATCATACATGTCAGATCAATCAATCGCGTCATACACTCGTTCTTTTTTACGAGTAACCACCATCTTACCACAAGGCATAAAACCCATCACTAAAACCAGCCCATATCGTGTGACCCCATAATCACACAACATGACTATAACCCAAAACAATAACACACTCAAAAATATCCATATCGTAGGAAACCGATACATAAACCCATATACTATACATATACCAATGCCACATCTCATCATATACAAGCATGTACTAACCCTCTTTCATGCAATCATACTTAGGAACCCATTGAAGTTGTGGTACTTGTATAACTATGTTGGCCACCATGCTTATACAATTACCCTTTCCCCAATGCACTCCCTCCTATGATGACACTTATAAGAATCAATACAACACATAATACACAAAATCCATCAACTCACTAAGCACATAACCACATAAACAATAAGGTCAAAAACTCCAACTAATAAAATTACATAGTCAAACTATTGGAATACAGAAATCCATAGTCTAGCTAAAACATCATAGACAAAATCCAAAACGAAAACATAATCAATTATAAGTCATGTCGCCCATCAGAATGGAAACACCTTAAAATCCTTCCTACCCATGTACTCCTTGTTGGGTCAAAAAGTTGATATGGCAGAAACTCAAAAACGAAGAAAACATGAAGATATTGTCCAAGCGTTGTCAAGAGTTAATCAAGCGTTGATAAGAGCAAATTAGGCGTTGTTAGCTCAAGAGTTGTCATGTACAATCTAAGCATTGTCACATGCAATTCAAGCATTGACAAAACGTAGACAAAGAAGCTTATGGAAGCTTCTATTTAGATAAACATGCAAAGATATTCTGCATAAGTTTATTTAAATAGAAGATTTACATGTTTATTTAGTCTTATCTCTTGTAAACCCTAATCCTTATACTATAAAAGGAACCAAGGGTCTTAGGTTTTAATCATCAATTCATATTCACAATGTAAACCTAAAGCGTGTGTCGACTAGACGTGGGATTCAATGTATACACATCTAGTGATTGTTTGTTATTAATATAATGAACAATCCAATTGTGTTTTAATTCATGTTATTGTGCCTAAACACCTTGTTAATGGTTGTTGTTCTAATTCCGCTTTGATTATGTTAATCATACGAACAATGATCATTCCTAGTAGCTTCAAAGATCCGGAAACCAAGGTTTCCACAATTGGTATCAGAGCTTGTTGAGGAACTTTTGATCTTCAAGAACACCAGCACCCTAAAATCACCAAAACCCTAATTTTCTCAGAAACCCTAACGACATCATGTCTGAAGCAATAACCTCCTCCTCCTCAGCCTTACCAAACATCAAGATTCCCATGCTTGATGCAACCAACTTGTTGATCCCAACACCAAGATGTAAACAAACTTTCACTTTGATTATCAATATCAAACTTGCTTACAATGAAAGATGTTTACGAACGAAAACTTATATGAAAATTATATGAAACATTAACCTAAAGGCCTTCTTTTATAGACATAAGAAGCCTTGTACAATAATCTACGTATCAACTATTCTAGGTAAAGATAAATATAGAAAATACATTGTCGTTTCTATCCTTACTAGAAGTATTCTAGAATATAATAAACGTGTAGAATATATCTTCCATCAGTGCTTGTCTTCAATGTGTCAACGCTTGACTTTAACTTGTCAACGCTTGAGCTGTCAGCGCTTGTTTTGTTCTTGTCAACACTTGATTTGTTCTTGTCAGCGCTCAAGTGATCTGGCCTTAATTTATTCCCAACAATCCTCCCCTAATATTGATATCCACTCTTATAATCAAGTTTCTGAATAAGCATTAAGGATTAGGAGGAATCTTACAAACCTTCTCATATTGATAGTGAATAAATCTGATCAAATCTTTTGCCACGTCACTTGAATAATCTATTTCCAGCTGAGTGTCCTTCATCTTCTCCAAAATAGCCTTGGATATGAAATACTGAGCATCCACAAGTAAATACTCAGCAAACTTTGTAGAGCTCAAATGGTATACACCAGCAGCTGAATATAACCTCCATTGAAGACCACTGAGGTCATCTTCAAGATCCTTCCAAATTGCAAGATCCTCATCTTTTGGTCCACACATTCTTTTGAATGTGGTCCAAAGTTTTATTCCATTAGCTGAAGTTGGTGCTTCAGCCTCATACTTGGTCTCCAGCAACCTCCAAAGGTCCACCAAGTCTTCTCTATCACAACTTGCAAACAAAGATATAAGAGTGGTAAAAGTGTGTACCTCCTTGCCAAATCTGCCAATCTTCCAGAACCCACATTCATCTTCTTCATAGCTCACAATTGGGTTCCTGGAATCTAATGGTAACACTTGCACCATATCTGAAGCTTCTAATGGGGAGAGCTTGAGGCTCTTTCTTATAACTGCTTCACTTGGATATAGTGGATCCATATCTTTTGGAAACTCAAATGAAATTCCCTTTTTCACTGGCCTGGGAACCATCATAGCTTTCTTGATTTCCATTTCTTTTGCAAGTTCCTCCTTTCTTTCATCTGAAAGAAGTCTGAGAGTGTTTGCTTCTTGCACTCTCACCCAAATGGGATAAGCCCTGTTTTCCAACTCATCAAATGTCAAAGCTTTCAACTTCTGATATGTCCATCCAACTCCATGACATCTGAGCAACATAAAGTAGAGCTCCCTTCTATCCCTTTTCAATTCTGAGAGAATATTGCTTGCCTTGTGTTTCAAAATTACCTGGCAATCCTTATGAACTCTAAGAAGAAGCTCCAAACCCCATATTTGATCTGAAATGGTCAAGTCTGGATTATCCATGCATCTTTCTTCCCAAGAATTGTACATTTGAACCACCTCTGGCATGTCAAAGTCAACCTGCAATTTCAACTTTCTCAACTTTTCCCTAGCAAACTCATCACCATACTCAAGCCTCTCTGGTTCTATAATCATCACACTTGAGTCTGAGCTAGCTCCATCACTTTCTTCTTCTGAAGTCACAACAAATGGTGACTTTTCCTTTTCATCTTGTTCCATGATTTGTGCAGCTAATCTTCTATCAAACTCAACTTGAGCTGCATCCTTTGGAACAATCTCTTCTACCATTTTACCCTTACCCTTATCTGATGGTGCAATGGTTGGTAAGGTAGATGGTAATACCTGAGTAGAAACCTCCTTGATGATAGATGATGACTGGGATACATCACCTTCATGTGCAGGTCTGTCAACGCCCAAATTTGTTCTATCAGCGCCCAAAATACTTCTATCAGCGTCCAAATTTCCCTTGTCAACGCTCAAATATCTTCCCTTAGCGCCTTGTGTAACCTCTCTCAACATAGCTGTAAATGATAAATTTAAGTTGGTGGGAGAGACTAAGGGCGTATCAAAACCTGTTTGTTTCTTCAAAGTTGTAAGGGCCTCAGCAACATCCATTGATTGACCATCCTGGCTGCCCTTATCACTCAGATTTATTTGATCTTCCTCCCCTTTGGAAGATTCCTCCATACCCCTCCTAGCACAATCACTTTCCAAAACAACAATCCTCTCCCTCAATTGCTTGAGTTCAAGGCCTTGTGAGCTGACTACTTGTACTAAGTCTGCATTTTGCTTTTGCAAGCTAATGCAGACTGCCGTCAATTCCATAAGAGTCATTGGTTCCAGTCTGCCCTCTTCTGAAATGGGGATCTGACAAAGATGTTGGATAAAGGAGGATGTTGGACAACACAGGAATTGCTGCTGTTGAGAAAATTGGTACGTTTTTAGCACACAGAAAAGGAGGATTATACACACGAAGGTACATGGAATCTCCGTTTTAATATAGAATATCATGCTGATATTTATGGCTCGGATATTTTTAAAAGGAATTAATGATCTTAATGCGAGTTGGCAACTATTCGTGCGAATTTGATGGATATTTAAAGTATGTAATCGGGTTAGCCTTGTAAAAGAGTTATCCGTAAAATCAACTTTTACATATGATATATTATTTCATAAAGATTCGTCATGAAGAGGTGTTAGCTTAAGGGGAAGAATTCTTATGGTAAGTTTGATGATTGAAGAAGATTTTCGCAAGTTTGTGTTCTATCATATCTTAAAATCGTGCACTCCCAGTCATAGATTTTAAAGGTAACTTGTTCGTGCTTTACATGGTTGGTGATGAAGACTTGTCATAACACTTGAAGGAGTTACATTATCGTGCTTAGTGTCTCACAAAGGATGAGAATATTGACAAGGGATCGAGGTCTACTTATATTTAGTCATTGGTATAAGTTTTTAATCACGTGGATAATACAAGACATGGAACACAAGGTTGGGTTATTCTACTTCTACATCAAAAATATTATATTAATTGTTCTTCAAGATCATTACATAGAGCTACATTTGGAGAATCTTCAAAGATTGCAACATTTTTTACTTTCCTGTTGATGTGACAAAAAGGGGAAGAAAATACATGCTATACTTTAGGGGAAGCAACTTGAAGATCATGTACAACTTACAAGAGATACACATAGAGTTTTGCCACTATCAACTAGGGGAAGATTGTTGGGTCAAAAAGTTGATATGGCAGAAACTCAAAAACGAAGAAAACATGAAGATATTATCCAAGCGTTGTCAAGAGTTAATCAAGCGTTGATAAGAGCAAATTAGGCGTTGTTAGCTCAAGAGTTGTCATGTACAATCTAAGCATTGTCACATGCAATTCAAGCATTGACAAAACGTAGACAAAGAAGCTTATAGAAGCTTCTATTTAGATAAACATGCAAAGATATTCTGCATAAGTTTATTTAAATAGAAGATTTACATGTTTATTTAGTCTTATCTCTTGTAAACCCTAATCCTTATACTATAAAAGGAACCAAGGGTCTTAGGTTTTAATCATCAATTCATATTCACAATGTAAACCTAAAGCGTGTGTCGACTAGACGTGGGATTCAATGTATACACGTCTAGTGATTGTTTGTTATTAATACAATGAACAATCCAATTGTGTTTTAATTCATGTTATTGTGCCTAAAAACCTTGTTAATGGTTGTTGTTCTAATTCCGCTTTGATTATGTTTATCATATGAACAATGATCATTCCTAGTAGCTTCAAAGATCCGGAAACCAAGGTTTCCACACTCCTAGTAACTCGAACCACCACACGATTCTTAGGGAACATGACTTAAACATCAAAAGAAAAATAGCGTACCTCAGGTACATAAAATAACTCAACAAAAGATAGAAACTACCTTGTACCAAATTATGTACTATAATGTACAATTTAAGCAAAATACAACAATGACTAGCGTGGACGATTATGGTTCAACCAGCACTAGTCACAACCCGAAAAGAAAATAATATGTGGCGAAGTATGAACTACTATGGTTCAACCCATACTAGTCAAAACTTAACAAACATCGCAAGTAAAAACCAATAACATCCAGAAAACTTTAATTAATATAAAATGCACACATACTCCTATGACGCCTATATACAGGGACGCTTAAGCTATAGGCTAGGTTACTAGACTAGGCAACCTAATTCTCTATAACCATTGTCTGTGATACCATTCTGTCACACCCCACCATGGCGGAATATGGAGCGCGACGTATGGATATCATCACAACATGGCGTGTCTATAAAATAACTAAATGGAATAAGAAATGTCATAAAATGGTGACACAAATGTCATGACAATATCTCAACAATGCAGGAGTCTAGGTAAGTAGGTAACATTCCTACCACTTACCCGAGACAAACAATCAACATAAACAAAGCAAACATATAGGTGTCAACAGTATCACTTATTAAACAAACAAAAGAAACTAAGAAGAAACGAGGATCTCCTTCTAAATGCATTCCTATGCAACTCCAAATCCTAGCCACTCATGTTCTCACGCTTAACCATAATATCACCTGAAAGAGACACTAAAACACGTCAAAATAAAGTTGGTGAGAGTCATAGGTCTAGACTCCAACGCCAAAATCAAACCATAAGCTGTGAACAACAACCACTAACAAATGAACATATGGACAATGTGATACAAACATGCATTAACAACTAATATTCAATATTTAACAAACCAAACCAAATCCAAATTCAAGGCTCCCAGCCTCACCAAACACCATGGTACCATAGGGGCCCATACACCTATGTACCAATCCTAAGGCCCCGCCTTATCATTATCCATTGGTCCCATAGATGCTCACACATCTATGTACCTCCCCAAGGCCCCGCCTTGTCAACATCCCCTTGGTACCAAGTCAAAAAATAAAACAATCATGAATCAACTAGCAGTTAATCACATAAGTATGCACAAGTCCATCACCAAACACAAAACATTCACAACATAATTTATAAAAACAAAACAGTGTCTCTTTCATCCCATCTGGAAGTCAAAATCATTAGTAGACATAGGACTATGAAACTCACCAGATTGAGCTTCTCCCAATGATCCGGGCACTAGCAAAAAGCTAACAAACAAAAACACAAAATCAAAACATGAACCAATCACTAAAATGGCTCATCAACCTATGATGGACATCTAACCCTCTCCCATATATATACCTCATTTATATGCTCTAAGCATCTCATTACACCCCTCTATAAATCCCTTAACTTAGTTTACTTCATAAACTGTCCCGTTAATATTTTACCCAAAACAGTCTCGGTTTTTAGGTCTCCAAACTATAAGCCAAACGCCCACCTAACCATACCCATGATCTCTGTAAAGGAAATCCTATGCCCTTACATATGTCAGCTAACTCCTCCATTTTGCCCCAACCTTAAAGCTACTGTTAAGGCCCCGATATATATATATATATATATATATATATATATATATATATATATATATATATATATATATATATATATATATATATATATATATATATATATATATATATATATATATATATATATATATATATATATATATATATATATATATATATATATATATATATACTTCTGCCTATCCGCATATTACCGATTTTGAACATAAGAAAAGTTTGTTATGATTAGGGGGTCTTACCCTAACCCATTTGCTTATCCCTCTTCCAGGCCTCTTATTTAATATATAAACCAACTCCCATGCTCATTAGAGGGCTCAAGTGTACTCCTAAGTACCCCAATCACCCTAAAACATTAATTGAAAACCCGCTGATTTCAAAACTGTTTTGACCTCCGACTGTTGTAACCTGTTTTTGACCCACTTCCCAACATCCAATTTAGTTCTCATTTCTTGCATTTGAAATCCACTTCAGTTACCTTTCCAGGGATACTTGGATCGCAAAATAAGAGTTTGTAGAACTCCCTATATGATCAAAACAATTGACCCTAAATTCTGCCCAGTTTTTAAAAACAGATTCAATTAAATTAAACTAATTAGTTACCCATAACTCCACTAATTACAAACCCTAATTAACCTAATCATTATAGTATCATTAATATACAGATTTTAATTTAAACCCTAACCTAAATCCATCATAAGATAATTATAAAAACATTAAAAACAATTAAATTGAAAGGGTTTAAAGATTTTACCTTTGATTTATGAAAACCCAAAATTTTATGAAGAACCCTATTTTTTTCTTTATGTGCCGTGAGTTTATGATTGATCTCCAGGGGATGATGTTTTTTTGTGATTGATAAATAAATAAAAATCTTATATAGATAACTAAACAAGTCCTAGCCCAATACAACTTTCCATAATAAATTTTCTTTTCCCTTTTTTTTTCCTTGCGTTTAACCACCGCCTATACTCCTTTTTTTATTTTTTTTTCTTTTTATTACTTATTATTATGTTATTAATAATACCTTAATTTACCTTAATTTATTTCAGCTCCTAAAGCCTCCGAAACCTTAAAACCGTAAAACTAGTCAATTTTACGCGTATACCGAAAAACGTAAAATATACAGTTTAAAAAAAATCTTAAATTTTGAAATAAACTTTATAACTAAGTCCTAAATGACTTAAAACCATCCCCAAAAATACTCACGTGACTAAACACCTTACCCGAGACCTCTAAATGCTAAACCGTAAATCGTAAAAATACGATTTTCTATAATACATATACGTATAAGTAAACCACTAAATAACACCATCTCATTTCATAGTCACTACCATGTGAGCTCATGAACATGAAATCATCACACATCGTTTCACTCACAAGGTACCCCATACCGGAAACGATATCCAAATCACAATCTATACACACCAATTAGCACATAAACACGAAAAGACACGTAACTAGCACAAAATAAAACTAAGTGACGAACCTCAAAACCGCGGTTGTCACATACATGATCCGTGGTCGTTGGGTTTGCAACCCTCTTACACGACAAGTTAAATTATTAGATTCACTCAATCCTCTTATTCCGCTTGGGAACGATAAGTACATGTACGCCCGTAGGTAGAAGATAGCCGAGTATACGGACTAGCACGGATGGACGTACCATGACCGCGAATGATAAACATATTATTTAAAAAATATATGTAATAAATCTTACGGATTTAAAAGATATACATAATAAAAACATCGGAATATATATCCTAAAGATTATCTTGTAGTAATTTAAATGATATGTGTAATATCCTTATTAATACAAACAATATATCCGATCATCCGGATTAATATGGAAGACACGGCTCATGACCGCAATGAAAAAATAAAATATAACCAGAACATGTGGAAAATCGCGGTAGGACGGGTCATATGCCCGCGGATAAAAAATAAAAAATAAAATATACCCAAACGGGCGAACCACCGCGGAAGGATGATGCCTACGACGCCAATATCAAAAAAATAAAATAGAAAATATTTTACGACGTGATAATATACCATTCCCGGTTTGGGTTTTGAAGTATCATATCATACTTTAAGTATATTTAGTACTGATAGTTTAATATATTATCTCATGATCCCGTTACTAAATTAACTGATACTAATGAAGAAAGAATCCTAAAATCACATGATTTTAAAAGATTGTATTAAACATGTCGTATTTTTTAAAATAAAAAATAGTCGCCATGTTTTATATTATCTTAATTAATGACGCATCAAGCAAAAATTTGGTCATTGGCTATAAGCATATTAGAAATCTGAGAATATTACAAAAAGCATATTGTAAAAATTGCTTTCAAATTTCATGTATGAATTAGAGCTCAATCATGTTCAATTTGTAAGCTACGTCTGTTTGAGAATAAGCCTTGTGTCAACGATATTAATTTTTAAAATAAGATATTAAAAATATCTTTGTATTTTAAAAGATCGCGTAATATTTTATTAATATAAACAATATATCCGGACTTGCGGACTAAGACGGGATGACACGGCTCGTGACCGTAAATAAAAAATAAAATATGGTCAAACTTTGGATTATCGCGGAAGGACGACCAGTGATCGCGAATTCAAAAGAAAAAAATATAGCCGAACGATAACATAGATAATTACAAATATGCAAATAAGGCATAATCTTCGTAAATAAAAGATAATTGCAAAAAAGATTCAAATTATATTTTTTGCAACTTTAAAATATATTAATAAATCTTTTTATCAATTTAAAAGATACAGTTAACGTATTTTAGCAATTTCACAATTCGCTATATTCGAATAACTAGTTATAAAACCCGTGCACGCACGGGTTTTTTTCTAAGTTTTTTAGTAACGTTTTTTGGCTATTAGTTTACAACACATTGCGACTACAACCCATAACATATTTTAGTAGTGATATTAACCATATTACGACAACAACCCATAACGCATTTTAGTAGTGTGTGATTTTAATTAACAAAACAATAGTTATGAGTTGGAGTACTAAATACATTCATGAAATCTTGTCATTCATAAAGATATTGTAAAGATATCATCATCATTTACGGGTTATAAAATTGAACATTCGATGGTGTAAATATAAAGCAGGACACATGTGTGAGTTTATACTGGATACTAAATAAGTATATCTATGAAGTATAATCCACCCTAATCTCCATCAGTTGTGGACTGTGCTAGTTGAAACCTCCACGTATCTTCAAATGACCATGTCTACACTTGCAGACAATGCAACTTTTTCTTACATACGTCATGCTCATAGTTGCCTTATCGGGAACATTTACTCTCCATCAGTCACCCCCTATCTGCCCAGAAGGTTTCTTTAAATGCGATGCCCAGTTATCATTGTTATATGCATGATCTCAACTTACATATCCTTTGTTCTTCACCCTTTTCGATGGACACTAATACAGGGAGAATTATTCAAATCAGCAGGCAATGCAGATTCAGATCCTTTCACACCTACTTTTTCCTTTACAGGAGACTCTTTATTTTGAGTTGATTGATCAGAATTGTCTTTGTCAGTATTCAGTAACTAACCATTCTTTTCAGCACCTACATTTTTTACTTTCCATATTTTGATTATAAAGTCTCTATTTCTGCTAATATCTCACGTCTTGGTTCATGATGACCTTCGAGAAAAAAAAACTACAATAATAAAACACTCAACTAAAGTTAAACCTCGAAATTCGCTGATGTTCTGCTTAAATGGTGTCAAAAGTGAAACAAAAATGTGATAATGGTTCAAATGTACATTTCGCTAAGATCGCAAGGTGTATGAAATAATAGAGGAGCATTGAAATACAATGATGGTATGAAGGTAATGATACAACATAAATTACCTCGCGTTTCAGAGCCAAAACCTGTAGGAACCTCTTTACATTTCATATCGCCATTAATGGTCTTTAGGTCATCCAGTGATACTTTTCTTTATAACTAATTAGAAAAGAAAATCGTAAAGATCGAATATAATAGGTTATAACACAAAACTGGAATTTACAGAGATCATGCCCACTTGATTGTTGGTATTGCGCACACCCTAGATTTCAGTCTCTTTCTCGCAACCAGAGACTGGTCAACTCTTAATACAGATTGTAGTTGATTCATCTACATATACGGATGTAATTGTTTATTAACATTTCGAACACCAACAAATACGATCAACAAAAATAACTCAAGGTGCTTAGGGGTCCAAATTTGATGATATGACACTAAGTATAAGATCAACAAAAATAAATGGATACCTGAACACCATAAGTGAATTATCTTCTATATAGAGCTTTTAGTCGGTCGTCTTCGTGACAAATCTGTATGAACTCAGTTCTTTTCTCATTTTCTTGTATTTATCATGCTTGTTTTGATACGAATTAATTGTAATACTCGCTAAAGATAAGAAACAATTTGCCTGAATACACCGAGAATTGGTAATCCCTTTTGTGAAGAAATTACTGAAATATAGTCAATTCAACATCAATAGTCAAAGAGAGCGTGTAAGAATGAAAGGGAGGTAATAGTATGCACACAGTGAAAGAGGCATCAATTTGCTCTAGAATCTTCTTATGTCAACCTTAAACCATTCCTTGACCTGCAACACCAAAATGATATTAGATTAGGAGCCAAAGCAATAGAATGAATTTCTGAAATAGTTATCTGGAAACCACCACAGCATAAAAATTCCAAGTAAATAAAAAAAAATAACCTACAGTATCATAAGGACACAAGATAACATAGAATTTTAAAAAGATGAAAAAATTAAACCCGGAAAACACAAATTGTGGTAGGATAAAAGAAAATTAGGCGATGAAAATTTGTTTTAAGTTCTTTATTTGGTATTAAGGTAAAAGAGCAAGGCCCAAGATGCTTATTGAGAACTTGCTTATTTTACCCAAATAAGCATAATATGTTTGGTAGTGCTATATAACGATTCGAATCAGGTCACAAGCTATTTTAAAGAAGATTTGATTTGAAATCAGTTTTAGAATTTAAAATCGTTGTAATTGATCCGAAACAACAGAGAATCAACACTTTTTCCATGTATGCATTAGTTAGAGCAAATATCTAATACAAATTTTGTAAACTCTTTCCGTGTTTCTCTATATAGACATGGATTTATTGTTACACACTAAAATTACTATGATTCATCCAACCCTTTCTCCCAACCTGTGTGACTCGCCTGAAACCCAATCCAATTTGGAATGACTCTCCCGCATAGTACCTAAAGTCCGCTCATTAATAAAAAGGATAATATGTCTATTGTCAGATTGCACGACATCAATGTAAATATGAAGAACCTGTATACATAAAAAAGATTCTTTAAAGAATGATTTGGCGTGATCTTGAATGTTCTAAAGAAAAAGAAGCCTAAACATAGAACATTGGTTCGAATGACTATCCCGCCATTGTACCTAAAGTACACTCGTGAGTAAAAAGGATAATATGTGTATTGTCAGATTGCACGACATCAATGTAAATATTGTGTATACATAAAAAATAGTCTTTAAAGAACGCAAAAGGGTTAGAGGTTTCAGAACTGGTTCAGAACTCAAAAGTTAATATAATAACTCTTAAACATATTCCCAAGCACCCTTTAAATAACAATTATGGTACATATGAACCACTTACCTTTGCTTCTCCCATAGGTCCAACTGGTAAAGCCTCTTCCTTTGGTGCAGCTTCGGCTGCAAGCGCTGGTGCAGCCTGCTCTTCAGCTCTTATAATCACAACATGTGTAGTAGAATACGACAAGAGTTTTATGCATTGCATTCATGACAATCTTCTATAACTGTTCCTGAGAAAAAATGTTTCTCTTTCAGATATTATTGAAATATAATGACATTAGAATGAGATAAAGGTTGGAACTTCCGTGACCTCTAATTTGTCTACTCTGGCCAGGTGCTTTTTCTAAAGCTTACATAAGTCATTTTTTAGTCTAAAACATTCTTCTATGTTTTCTGGTGAAACAAAGTCTACC
Source organism: Glebionis coronaria (assembly GCA_025667525.1). Lineage (NCBI taxonomy): Eukaryota > Viridiplantae > Streptophyta > Magnoliopsida > Asterales > Asteraceae > Glebionis > Glebionis coronaria. The sequence goes on from CM046879.1 coordinate 556,606,652, forward strand.
CCAACTTTTGTACATGACTTCATGAAAATAAGCAATACTTAAGATATTTGTAGGGGCATATTTGGTCAGACGCCTGTACTAACATACTTATATACCAGCAAGTATGGTGACATCTAAGGTACTTTAACTTGTATACTTAATTAATAGTGTAAAGATGATATGTGCAATACTGTCATATAGTTTTTGATGAGATCTTATTAAAATTTTGATTGGGTTTGTAACAGGAGCTATATGAAAAGGAAAAAGGAACTTACTTAAAATCTCACTTGGTGTGAACATCCAGCTGGAATGAAAACCACCTTTCCCACATTTTGTTCACATGTCCATGGTTCCACACCTAAAAAGGTTCACATCTCATCAGCTAAGGCAACAATCTTGGATAAGAATAGTATCATAACTAAAAGAAAAGAATCAAACGCCAACTTACAATCTAAAGCTTAATAGTCTTAACGTGTCCATCAACTGAATTTATAAAACGGAGAGAGTACTAATTAAATACCCTCCTTGATGGAAAAAGAAACGCGCCTGCAAATAAATTTCATTGATACTTGAATACAAACACCATTGATAATTTATACAAAAGAAGTTATTGTGTTAGCTACACACCTCGTCTTCTGGAAACTGGGCAACATAACATACTCGTTCAAATAGTTCTCCTCCTGATGCATATTCCATTACAATTGCAAGATGTGTTGATGTCAAAATGACCTGGATGTCGAATACAAAGTTACCATATATATATTATATATTAATACAAATCTAATCTACATAGATAATAAATGAGAAAAAAGTAAATAACTTAAAAGATAATAAGTGAGCAAAGAAATAAATAACATAATTTGTTACAAATGAGCTTAAAGGGTACTGGTTGTGGCAATTAGGGAACTGCCACAGATGAGGTTTCTTCCTGAGCATTCCGTTGATTGTTTGGACATTGGTCAGCAAGGTAGTGCCATTCTTCTCTCTTTTCTTTTTCCCGGCTGTAGCAACCGGAAGTGTAGCTTCTTAACATATTCAATGTTAGCTAATCATCTTAAAGTGAGCACTATGTAGCTGATGATTGAACCAACCATGCATACTCAACTCAATTGTTGGACCATACTTGAACTATACTCATTTGGTTGCAAATGATCTAGAAAACGTACATTATCATTGAAGCTTACTAAGACAAGACATCAGATAAAAGTAACTATATAGAAAGGTTAAACTACACACATAATCATTAAAACAATAATCTGCTATACTGACACAGACACTTCATTTGATCACATACTCTTAACTCATAAACATATCTGCATTATTTTTATTATTCCTATCCGACAAATTCAGCACACCATATAGGACTATGATTAGCTAGTCCAACATCTGAAGAAGTTGCACGACAATTTTTCCACATACTGCATAACAACATTCAAGAATTAATTTATCACCTTCTTAACACAAAAAAAATAATTATATAAACCATTATATACAGAAATTTTGGTATTTGTTTCGACAATACTAATTATGAAGTAGTAAACCCCTGTTCAAGGTATTTATAAAAATTCTTTTAACATGTTCCTGGACTGCTCAAGGAGTATTTTGTTGCTGTTAGGGGTGTTTGGATGACTGATGTAAGAGGGTCTGTGGTTGCTGATAAGGGGTGCTATTCTAGGGTGGTTTTGGCCCAATACGGTATGTTCAATATCAAGCATTGGGCTTTTTAGCCATGTCTCCAAAGAAAAACAGGCAATTGTCTATAGTTGCATACCTTCTTAGCAGCTTCTGCAGTAGCCAAATCAATGTGCACATGACTTCCAATTAAGGATTCAGGTTATAATCTTGCGTTTATAGTCCTGTTATTTTTGAATCAGCAAAAGTTACCATGATAAAAAAATATATAGATATATACGAAACATTGTATAAACACATACATATCTTTAACTGCATTAGATTTATGTATCAACAATATATGAATAAAGTCATGAACTTGTCACCCAAAAAAAAAGGAATCAGACACTATTAATTGAATGACCTTCACCGCTTAGTTTGGATAATTTACCTTCTTTTTACTAATGGAGTTTCTGAAGTTTTACCCACTCCCCATTTGCAAACTGTAGCGGAAATTTTACATAAGCAAAAGTCAGTATAAAAAAGCCACAATAACATATTCAGAAAATATTACCATTAAAGAGGTTGTCGTAGATTGCTTATTTACCCCGCTTATGACCTGCAACATCAAATTCGCATCGGCTAAAGTAGACTCCAGGAGTCATAAGCCATAACAACAGAATTTGCATATACTGCCTTTGAAGGGGTTGCCATTGGTTGCTTGTTCACCTAAATTATAACCAGCAGCGACAAATTCACATGTAAAAGTGGTATAAAGGAGCCACGACATGTTAAAGTTCGCGTGCAAGCTCCTCATTTTCCTATATGATCATGGTCATATTATTTTCTCCATGAGTACAATTGCAGTGGAACTGTAGCTTAAAATTCAGATAGGAAAAGAACAAAAACTCAGGTAAGCTTATAATTATACTCTATAATTTAAAATACCAATAGAAATCTTGTAGCATTAGTAGCATCAGTAATATTTACCTTTTCCACTATGTTTTTCTATTATGTTTTTGGCAATATCTGCAATATCATTTTCCCACCCAGTGAAGATTGATCGCTTTCCATCCAGGAGTAGGCTGAAAATAAACTTATATATAGATAAGACACGACGAAAGCAATAGCAAGTGTGCTTTATTGTTTATACCCAACATAGAATTTGGAAGAGAGTTGATCAATTTATGAGACATGTATGATAAATTATCAAACCGATCAGTACGCTTGTTTTTAATAGCCTGCAGAATATAGATACAACAATTGGTCAGTTGTACTTTGGTCAGACAAGAAAGTGCAAAAAGACCAAAGTTTTTCAAGTTTTAGCTAAAATAAGTAAATTCCAATTCACTTATAAGACTCAACTACATATAATTTATATCTGTATTGCTAGGACCATTATCTTAGTTTCTACCATTTTATATAAGATATGATTTTAATCATAAGCTGTTACGGACCTTTTGTGAAATTCATATTCAAACTCCCCTCCCCTGATAGATTTTCCACCTGTCCCATCACCCAAGGGGTCTCCAGTCCGTATGATAGAAACTGTGATAACCCTACGAAATATGTAATTATGGTTTGTAATACACTAATTAACACTAATAAAGAAACAGCTACAAAATTAACAATACCATTCAAATCAAACTGGCACATCCAACAAAAACCGTAATTAACACTAATAAATAAAAAAACTACAAAATTAAGAATACCTTAGAAATCAAACTGGTACATCCAACAAAAACTCTCAATCAAAAATAAATTTTGATTAATCTTAATTAAGGTTTATAATTGATTAATTGTATCTCAAGGAAATATGTTCTGGTTGTTTGGTCTTCGCCATGAACTTGGACTGCTGGTTTAGATGAGCTCTTTTGTGTTGTTATGATCAAGCGAACAAACAAACACTTTGACTTTATCCTTTCTGATACCGTAATTGATAAATACTTTAGTGGGGATTTAAGATTCAAAAATCGATTTTCAACCCTTAAGTTTTATAAATGATAGTTTATATCCTAAAGTTTCTAAATTTTTTACCCGTTTTTTCCTATAAATTTTTTCTTTTTATTTTTGACACTTATACTTTTTAACCAGTTTTTTACTTTGGTTAAACAAAAAGACGAAAATTATCAATTTTTTACTAAATTAAGAAACAATTAAACTTTTTAAAAGAATAAATAAAATAATTATTTCTTACTATGGAAAGAATCTCTTGAAAAAGTCCCTACTTTGGGTTTTGTTTTACAAAGAAAAAGATACGCTAAGACATATCATGTCGCACCGAAAACATGCGAATGATTAACCATCCCCATTAAAAAGTATTTTAATAAATATTTTCTAACAATATTATGACAAATCATCATTAAAAAATGACGTACCAACTTGGCGACATGATTTAAGACTGTTATATGGAGTAACTTGATTCACCCAATCATGACATGTTTTGCTATTTAATATTAACAAGCTCATCGTAGTCAGGCATGTTTTAAAAATAGATTTCTACTATCCTTGTTGATATTATCACATGTTACGAATCAGTGATTTTCTCACATTCATTACGAAGCTGTGGTCCCGGTGCATGACGCTAAAAATAATAAGTATTGAGTCAATGATTTACACCAACGTTTTTAGCATAATAGCTTTAGCTTTTAGGCGATATTAGAAATCATACGTGCCTATTGATTTTTGCATGGCGATATTAAGCGAATCACTTTTCCAATCATAGTAACACGCAGAAAGTAGAAAACACAAAAAAAACAATAGCTTCGGACTTACCGATCTTAGATCGATTTTTGTTTTCCGGTAGTATGAGAACACGAAACTTGATTTAGTTGTGGTCACACGGATGGCGCCAACTTGTTGAAGCATAGTTTGGCTAGGCCGGTTCGACAACTCTCCTGGGCCGTTAGTCGTCTTCCCCGGTCCTGAGTAATGCTGCAAACAAAAGTAAATCGGTTAGACGTGGACCCGAGGCCGGAGCCCCGGGGTCTACCTCCGACGGTCAAGTTGGTATTGGTGTGATATATAATAAAAGTGGTGTGGTTAATAGAGATAACCTGTCGTAGAATGAGACCCCTACCCTTGTATTTATAGGAGTAGGGTTTCTTGAATGGTAAGTTAGGTATGTATGGGCCGCGGGCCTGTTGGGCCGGGCCGAATACCGACTGTACGTCGACAACTTAATCAGAATACTTAAATACATGATAAACACAACATGACGTTAAAATCAGTAAAACAAGACATGGACATATAAACAAGCTAAGACACGATATAAAATCAGTTACGTACTCAGTAATCAGAATACTTATACATGTATATTATTTATGTAGCATTAGTGAGATCGAAGTAGGACTCTCTTTCGTTCGTCTTCTTCGTTCACTAGACTTAAGGTACGGATTTTCCGTCCTTCAGTAAGGACAATCTCTTCCTTCATTAGGATTTCCCTGTATGCAGCCAACTGTTTTTCCAGTATATGTTTTATATATATTGATTTGCTTATGTTTAATTAAAATGCCTAAGCCATATACATGCATGACCAGTTTCACCTAGTTATGGAGGTACCCTAACCATAACACTGGAGGCACCAGTGTTATGACTTCACCACGGCGAAGTGATAGCTCGTGGCGTGCCTTTCAGCTTTTGGCCATATTATTATGTTATCATGTGGGGCCTATGGGTGCATCCTAGTTTACATGTTTTTACAAATTATTCAGGTGAATGTAGTGTGTGCCTTGCATCCTTCACAAGGAGCTGATCCCTCCAACCCAAAACTTATATTAATTAGAGGCAGCCCCTCTAATTGCATGACGAGGTCACCCCTCCAAGTATTCATGCACGTTGATATTTCATGACCTATATTGGCTAACGGTTAACATGTTAAACAGTTTTCATAATATAAACATAAGGCTTTTCAAACTATAGACCCAGTTTTATTAAGTTATACCAGGTTTTCCAAGACTTATACATTTCCGCTGCTGTTAAGTCTTTATTATGTTTCAGTCATTCATACTATGTCATATATCCGTGCACTGAGCGTTTTGCTCAGCTGTTACTTTCCTTTCCATGTCCCAAAACGGCAGGTACCCAAGACTCGAGCATTTGGAGGACGTGCATAGGATGGAAGCTGCCATAGACTTCTTCTCCTTTTTGCTTCATATAAGTCATTTCTCATTTCCTTTACTTTATTTATTTTTTGGGCTTATGTTTGGGAACCGATGTTTGATTCCGGTTTTCCCTATGGTCATGTATGTTTTAGTACATATTACCTTGCATGCTTTGATGACACGCCATAATTACGCATAACGGTCCAGTTATCAAAGCGGGGTGTTATAGTTTTTAACTTGCAAACCTTATTTTTAAGAATAAACAACACAAAACCTTCAGGTTTTTATAGAAGACTTCTTCATCTAAGTCACCATTCAAAAAAGTTGTTTTAACATCCCTATGATGTATAGGCAAATTATAAATTGAAGCTAACGCAAAGAGCCCCTTAATTAAAGTAATTCTAGCAACTGGTACATATGTATCAAAGTAACCAACTCTTGTCTTTGACTAAAACCTTGTATTGCCAATCTAGCCTTAAAAGTTTGAATGGATCATCACTTTGATATTTTATCGTAAATCCCATCTACACCCATTGCTTTAGAATATGGAGGTAAACCTGAAACTTCCCAATTATTTTTAGATATTAGGGAATCCATTTCATCATTAATTTCCTCTTTTCAAAATGCAGAATTCCTAGAGGTTATTGTCGGGATATGCGATCGTTTAGCCATCAGGAATGAGTGAGCCTATCGAGGCACAAACTCAAACACGAAGAACACACTTTTGTTATACGTTTATTATTAATATTAAACGTTTTAATAAAACTTCAGTTTAGTTATTTAATTAACGATATTTAAATTGGTTACATGTTTAATTAATCTAAGATACGCGTGTAATTAAATTGTAGGTTTAAAAATCAATTCTAGAACCTCCTACCCCTTGGTAGGCCGAATATAACCCAGGGAGGATTTGGTTTAGCTAAAAGGTAAGTAAATATCTTGTTGGGCCTAAAATTTGAGTAGCGAGCAAGAAAAGTAAGGAGGTGAAAGGCTATAAATACCCCACACCCCACCTCACAATTTTCGTCTCTCTTCCTCTCTTCCCACCGATTTCGATCGTCTAAAAAACCCCACAAACCCTAAATCACCTCAAGTGTAAATCTTTACAAGATCGCCTACCTTTTGGTACTCTCTGGTGAAGTTTCTAAGCCTTATACCAAACCATTTATACTCGTGTCAAGGTTTTAGATTTTGTCTTGTTCCCCTTTGTGGTTTGACGCCTACTTAAACCCTAACTAGGGTTTTGGGTAATTTTTGTTATTATCTTGTAACGATTATTAAACCGATCCATACGTAATCCCACTTAGGGTTTTAGATCTAGGGTTTCTAGTTACAAGATATACACTAGTTTTTCATGAAGTGAAGTTACTACTAGTATCGTAGTGATTGTTCATTTGACTTGTCGTGTGAGCAAACGGTAGAGACAGTTATTTTACCGTTAAGTTCAAGATCAAGTTCAAGCTCAATTAATTGATTTATTCAATTAATAAAGGTTGGTTTTAATTATTTTAATTATGTGCTTATTTATGGTTGTCATACTAGATCCATTATGTTGCATACTCGTAGTTAATGGTTTAACTAGTATTTAAAATCCCAACAATGGCATCACGAGTCATCGTATGCCATTCATGGTTACAAATAGAATGAATATGTTAATTCTACTTAAACTCGCTTTATTTACTTTTCTATGGAAATTACATGCATCCTTGCCATAAAGTTTTAATCTTGATTTAGATCTATTAAAAGTGGGTATGTTTAATTGAATTGGCTATTAAATTATGAGTGTTTTATTATCCGTTAAAGACTTTTGCAATCACTTTTGTGATGTATGCAATTCACGACGTACCATTTCTTGAAAACTTGGTGAGGGTCATTGGTCCTCAATTCGGGAAAGACTCATTCGAGATCTTAGAAATTATATGTTACTGCTTTCATATAGAGTCTGTCTTCACCTCTACCACTTTTTATGTCTGTTTTATGTGCTTATATGTTTTCCATTATGAATTACAAAATTATAATTATGCAAGATTCTAGTATTCATAAAAGACTTATCTATACTACCTATTTTTCCTTGCGAACTTTCTACTTGTTAAAACTCGGGTTTTGAACAAAAAATAATATGGACATAATATATATGAAACTTGGTTTTATTATAAGCTAATTGTTTGTGAAATCATATTGTCACTCGAGTTGGGCTTACATACCGTAATGATGGCTTATAAACCATCCTCTCAACAACGTAATTTGAAAAATTAAATATCTTGTAATTTTAATTATAACACCATTTTTTGCTTACTAATGATGGATATTGCTACTACTTCATGTATTAGTCAAACCATCTAGGGTTTGAATGATCTTTATTCTTTTCTCGTGTCACATACATGTTTCAGCATCTATGTGGTAATTATCCCAAGAACTTGTGCCTTCGGGCACATGAAGAGTATGATATAGGGTTTGATCATTCTTTAATCTTTTCCCACGGTAAACCACACCTAAAAATTATGTTGACAAAAAGTTTTTCTTAACTTGTGCTAAAAGTTGATTGCATGCATCTTTTACACTCTTTTGACCTTTCTTTTTCAAACTTATGTGAGACCTACTTCAATTTTTAAGTCTTTGCCATCCAATCTTTAGCACTTGCAATTGGTTTTTGTCATCTGGTCAGACCTACGATGAATTCCAACCCAAGTCAAATTTTATCTTAGGTCGGATCTATGTCAATTTATGCATGCTTTATATTGGTACGACTTAAATTGGATTCCCAGTCAGATCCGGAATCTGATGTGGCAAAACATACTCATGAACCTATTATTTGTGGAACAAGTTTGATTGAGATGTTCATTGGTACTCATAAAGAGGTGTGAGAACGTCCCCTTCAAACACTCTGCAACAAATATATTTTCATGAATCGTCTTGTTGATGCAAAAGTTGGTTGATCCTTGCTAGACCCGAATTAGGCTTAATTCGGGTTGGCTGGGCTCCGGCTCCTGCACCAAGTGAATCGTTTGGTTGGGATCCTACACACTAAACAGCACGCGTTAGACTTACCGTGGGAATGTTTCCCACGATTAGACTCCGGCGTAAGAGTAAGTAATCGATTTAGGGTTTATGTGAGTTTAGAGTACAAGTCGTAATCCCTTTGTGGAACCCTTGAGGGTTCCTTTTATAGGCAGTGAAACCCTAATGGGCTTCCACCGATGCTTCGGCCCCAAGGAAGAGATAATCACCAAAATTAGAATGATTGTTATCTTCTAATCCTGGTAGTGAATATCCTCTCTCATTGGGATAAAGTTATTCCTAGACAGAATATTATTCTGTCTAACCCTATGTCGGCCATGCCGGCCGCACCGGGCCGTGGGCCGCACACATGTGTGCGGTTACTGTTCATCCAAGCCCATAAGCCTGAATGACATTATTCCACCCATCTGTGATGGGCCGGATACGGGTAGTACCCATGGGCCGGGTTCATGACCCGGCTGGGGACTATACGTCATCATGTCCCCCAGTCTAGTTGTTACAACCGTGGGTGGAACCTCTAGACTACCAAGATGCTCCCCGGACGTACCAAGGAATTTATAGTGAATTACAAATTGTCCAAGAATTTGTATTGGCCGCACGTGGCAACCTGACTTAGGAAGTTATTTCATCAACATCTCAGCCGCATATAGCGACCGAGACAAATTAAATATAACATTAAATGTCAAGTCTTACGTAAGAGCCGCATAACCCGACATGAATAACTATTCATCTGACTTGTTTGACTGACAAAAGTGCAGATAGTCAGAACCTTGAGCAGTGCAAACGTTTGAATCAGATATGACCCGTGGGTCCCACCTGACGTTTCACTTGCCACTTGCCCCCTAGCCACACGATTAAGAATAGTGGCAGACACGTGTCACACATCCAACAGGTCGTGACCCACGAGGCAACCATATAAATAAGCCACCCCCACGGCTGTGTGAAACACAAAGTTATAACCTCCATTTCTGCCATTAAAGCTTTCATCTTAGCTTGAACCAAATACGCACGGATCCCTTCACACGCAGGTTAGAACACCACGTCCTTACACTCTTTTTTAGTAATGGCTCATAAAAACAGCCCTACCATTGGATCCGTGCTGAATGTCATGACCCAAGACCAATTAAACCATTTTTGTACAAATTATTTCATCCCTACCAACCTACACCCCTCACTTCCTGGCGCCGGAGACCTCATAACTGAGGCTCCAACGGGTAAGATAGGCCTGTATACTCGCCTTTTCGATGCGGCTAATTACCGCATCCCTTTCACCCACTTTCTTGTAGATCTGTTAGGATATTATGATGTACACATTAGTCAGCTCCACTGCATAGGTGCCTGTAAGATTAGCCAATTCGAGATCCTTTGCCGTGCTAGGAGAATCCCCCCAACCGTAGAATTATTCCGGCTCTTTTATGTTCCCAACATAGTAAACGGTTGGGTATCTTTTAAGAAACGAGCCTCCAACAGTCCCCAATCGCACAATAAACCAATGGATTCATTGAAAAATTGGTATGATCACTACTTTTTCATTGACGCAGCGGTATGGCCGGGCGATTACATCATTAGAACTAGGATTCCTCACGACCCCAAGCCGCACACAAGTACATACAACCCCCGTCATTCCCAAGAGTTAGATCTGAATAGGACTGGATTCCATAGAAACCTTGTCGAATCATTCCTATGTTTGCTAGGGATTAGCCGCAATTACTTTGGTCCATCCAATAGGTATCCCGTTTTTTGGAGAAGGCAGGGCGAAGGTAGGCTAACATCCGTACGCCAAAAAATGTATACATTTATTTGATAAATAACTAACATATGTTGTTTTGTGCTGGACAGAAATGAACTTCTTTGGACTGTTGCTCCAGGGCGATCCGAAACTTGTGCCGGAGGGTCTCCGTCCTCTCCGTGAGAATGAACAACCCCTTCTTGAGCACACCCGACCCGTGACGGTTGCTTTGGAAGCCGTGCCTGATCCCCATTCTGACGAGGAGGAACATGGAGACAACGGCGATGGTGATAACCAAATGAATGAAGGAGGAGTCGGGCCCTCCTCACCACATAGGTAACAGTAGGGGGATAATATTGAACTAACCACCTCCAGCATTCGCCGACTGATGGGCGATGATGATGATGAAGTACAACAACATGTCAACCTGGAAGAAGAGGAGGAAGAAGAAGTCGAGGAGGAGATCGACGAAGCAATAACGCAGCCCGTCGCCAGGCGTACCCAAAAAAGAAGCAACCGTGCGAGGGGGACTGCTTCAGTCGAGATTGGCGAACACAACGCTCCTGTCAAGAGACTTCGAGAAGACCACCCCTTGTATTAATCCGTCGGAAGTGCTACCCAGGGTTCCGAGGCTACCCGGGCCGCTCATGTCGATCCCGTCACTCAGATTGCCCCAACCACCTCCGAACTAGGAAGAAACGACATGTAAGACTCCATCCTAATACGTAAGAATGACAAGTTTCCTTATAAGCAATACTTAAAATATTTCCCAATACTTTTTGTACAGGGACAACCAGACTGGTGTCGCGCCTCCTTCTGACACCCAAGTTGATAAGGGGAAAGGAAAAGAAATGGAAGGAAACCCCACGGCCCCCACAAAGTCCGGCCCTGTTTTTGAAGAAGGTTCACCCATAGCCTCCCAAGACTTCCCCGCGTCCGGCGCCCCTCAACCGTTCAACCCTGTATAGAATATTACCACGGCGTCACGACTGAGGGACGCTGATGAGTGCCGGGAGTACCTCAACAATTGCATACCACCAAGCTTGGTGCAAGAGGTAAACTCGCTCAGTCATGCAGACTTGGCGGATGAGTACAATGGTACCCTGGTACACCAAATGGCGATGGGAACCTCGATGAGGGTTAGGTTTGAAGCCGCGCTTGGGCATGTTGACTCTCTCAAGAGGAAAGTTGGACGGAAGGAGAAGATGATTGAAGATAATGAAGCTCAAATTGCCGACCTCCAATCCCAACTGGTCAATGCCGAGGCGACCATTAAAAAATAGTCGGCCCGCGCGAATGTATACGACCAGCAAGTAGCCAACATTGAGTCACAACTAGATGCTGCAACCACCAAGGTACATATCTGTGCCGCACCACCCATATTATAAAAGGAATGTGCTAACACGTTTTTTCCTTATAGGTAGCCACGGCGGAAGCTTCTGCCCACTCGTACTCCAGCCAAGTAGACGTGCTTAACCAGAAACTAGAAGACGCGCACCTGGCCGTCCAAAACATGGAAAAAGTACAAAGGGACCTTGCCGATGAGAGGGCGGTCATCCAAGAACTGAAAGAGGCATTTGCCCAAAAAGAGTTGATGATTGATGCCCTCACTGCTGAGCGTGACAATGTGTTATGCCCCCAACTGCTAACAGCCATTGCCGGCCGTAGGTGGATGGTTGGGCATGGAGCACGCCTGGCCGTCATGAAGGTACTAGAGGCCCCGGACTTTGTGCAACAATTCGCCAACCTTGTGTCTGATGGTATTGACCACGGATGGCACGAGGGAATGGTTGAGGCCGCTGAGCTGATCACGAAAGGGGAGGACGTTACCAATCATGCCTTTTTTAAGCCTGAAGCTGCTAGCAAAATGACTGCCTCCATGGCCGCGATGCAAGATCTGCACTATCCATTTTTGGATGAGCTGGAGGCCACCAAAGATGCGCCAAATATGGAAATTATGGAAAAGCTTAGTCTTAGCGCGTCTTCCAGTGCTTCCTTTACTCCATCCCCCAGCCACCTGACACTCCCCATATACGAGGACGTAACCAGGATCGTGCTTGACGAAGAACCCTTAAGTGTGGTGCTGGAGAGGACTGCGGCTCAAGCCCAGAAGCGGAAAGAAAGTGATGAATGGTTGTCATGTCTGGTCGAAGAGCAGTAGAAATGGGTAAGTTTTTCCCCGCTATGTAGGATGCTCCTACTTATGATCCATTTCAGACACTTTTGGTTTGTGACCCTTTGAATATTTATTGTTCCTATTCGTCCGTGCATGTACACGGCTAACAACATTTGTATTTTTGTTTATAAGTCCGTGGGTGACCACGGCAATTTTGTTATTTTGGAAACTTGTGTATTTTTACTTGTGTTTAAATATTGTAGCACAATAATGCATGATATATCACGTCTTACACACAAAGAAAGAAAATACATGCAAGTCTATAATTTACTAGACATGCGACATGCGTCTTTGCTATGCGGAGCACCGTGTGGCTACGGCATATGAGACTTACCCCAACGTCTTGTGAGTAAGGTGTCTAGTAAGGACACATGATCCGTGCGGCTGGGGTTGCATCCCTCTTACGCGGCAAGTTGAATTAGTAGGTTCACTTAATCCTCTTACCCCGCCTGGAGGCGTATAGTACATGTACAGTAATTTTGGAAGAATGCATATGAATAAAACATAACATATTATAATATAAGTAAAACTCATACGACTAACAAAAAATCTAAAAAATGATTTGCACGAAACAGGCCGTGGAGCTAGCTAGGCACCACGGCATTTTATTAGAACGTTTACACTTTTGTTTGAACAATAATGACAAGTCCTAAAAAACAAGAAAAGAATCTAAACAAACATAATAAAAACAAAACAGATAAAACCGCATGGTTCTTTATTAAGACCGCATATAGCGAAGTACCCATGCGGAAGCCGTAGCTTTCAGAGATAGCACCTTTTGAGATTGGAAATATTCCATGTGCGCTCTAGGTCGCGGCCATCCATGTCACGTAGCTTGTACGCGCCTCGTCCCAAGGCTTCAGTGACTTCATATGGTCCTTCCCACTTAGGGCCCAGCTTTCCTGTGTTCTCCGCTCGACTTACTTCGTTAGCACGATAGACGTAGTCTCCCGGTCGAAACGAAACACCTTTGACCTTGACGTCGTAATGAGCCTTCATCTTAGCCTTGGACTTAGCTTCATTGATGGCTGCTATTTCCCTTTTTTCTTCCAACGGATCCAGGTTGATTCGCAGCTGTTCATCGTTCGTGACGACATTAACCTCCGCCGTGCGGATGGTAGGCATTCCTATTTCTGTTGGTATAACAGCTTCAGTGTCGTAAGCCAATGCAAATGGAGTATCTCCGTTGGCTGTTTTGATCATAGTTCTATGCGCCCATAGCACATGTGATAACTCATCGACCCATTTACCACTTCGTTCATCCAGACGCGCCTTGATGCCATTCCCCAAGCTTCTATTAGCTCGTTCGACGAGGCCGTTTGTCTGCGGATGCTTAACAGATGCGAAGCGACGCTTGATGTTCAATGATGCACACCAATCTTTGAACGGGTTGTCCGTGAACTGCTTGCCGTTATCCGAGATGATTTCTCCTGGTAAACCAAAACGGCACACAATATGTTCCCAAACAAACTTCTTAACTTGTTTGCCTGTGATAGACTTGACTGCCTTGGCCTTTATCCATCGTGTGAAGTAGTCCATTGCAACAATCAAGAATTTAACTCCCCCCGCAGCTACAGGAAATGGTCCTGCAATGTCAATTCCCCACTTATAGAATGGCCATGGGGACGTGATAGGTGTAAGCTCCTGCTGCGGGTGTCGCGGTACTGGCCTATGCACTTGGCAATCACTACACTTGCGAATCATGTCGCACGCGTCTCTGTGCATGGTGGGCCAATAATATCCTGTTCGTAAGGCTCTGGCTACCACGGATCATGGACCTGCATGCATGCCGCACAACCCTTCGTGTATGTCACTGATTACGTAAGCGGCCTGACTTGGTCCAACACACCGCAACCACGGCTGCAAGAAAGAGCATTTGTAAAGGATGCCCTCTCGAAGTTCGAAATGCTGCGCCTTCCTTCTTATGCGCCGTGCTGCTTTTTCCTCGTCTGGAAGGGTCTCACTAGTCAAATAGTTGATAATTGGGGTCATCCATGTAGGTCCATCCTCTTCAACTATAGCAGCAACCTCCCCTTCCGTTATAGATTTCTCCTTGAGTATTTCCACCAAGACTTGTTTAGATAAGTGAGCGAAGCTTGTGGATGCGATCTTGCTAAGAGCGTCCGCCTTCTTATTCTCGCCCCTTGGTACCTGCTTGATGGAAAACTTACTGAAAGTCGCGATTAGCGACTTGACTTTTTCCAAGTACCTGGCCATGTTGTCCTCCTTAGCCACATACCCACCTAGAATATGGTTCGCTACAAGCCGTGAGTCCACGTAGGCCTCAAGGTTGCGGACTCCCATTCTAGCGGCGATTTTTAAACCCGCAATTAATGCTTCATATTCCGCTTCGTTGTTGGTGGTCGTGAACTCAAAACGGAGGGCGTACGTGAATTCCATTCCTTCTGGATTTGTGAGGATGAGACCTGCTCCGGACCCGTCCGTACACAAAGATCCATCCGTGAATAACACCCATGGTTCTGTTGGGATCTCGTCTTGCTTGATGATTGGCCCTTCCTCATCCGGCTTTTCGATCAGGAAATCTGCCAAGATCTGGCCTTTAACAGCCGTCCTTGGCCTGTAAGATATATTGTGCTCCCCCAATAGGATGCTCCACTTCTGTAGCCTCCCTGCCACATCTGGTCTAGAAATAACCTGCTTGATTGGCTGATCCGTAATGACTACAATTAGGTGCGCCTAAAAGTACCGGCGCAACCGCTTTGTAGCAAACACTAGTGCTAACACCAATTTTTCCATGGAGGAATAATTCAGCTCCGGCCCTTGTAGTGTTCTACTTATAAAGTAGACCGGAGTTTGTACCGTATCTCTATCCGTCATAAGTACCGCGCTTATTGCGCCATGAGTAGCTGAGAGATACATAATGAGTTCCTCCTTTGGCCGGGGAGCTACTAGCATAGGGAGGGATGCAAGATGCTGCTTGAGTTGGCCGAAGGCTTCCTCGGCTTCCTTCGTCCACCGGAAGTCTCCCTTTCTAATGCACTTCTTGAGTGTCTTAAATAGGGGTAATGACTTCTCTGCGGATTTAGATAGGAACCTATTCAGTCCGGCTAGCTTCCCATTTAAGGATTGCACCTCCTTCCGTGTCTGCGGGGACGGTAGTTGTATCACTGCATCCGTCTTCTCTAGGCAAGGTTTCATTCCGTTTAGATCAATCAAATATCCGAGGAACATCCCCTCAGTTGCTCCAAACGTACATTTCTTTGGATTTAACTTCATGTTAATCCTTCTCAGAGTGTCGAATGTCTCTTGGACATCTCGGAGGAGTGCCTCCTCCGTGTGACTTTTTATCACCAAGTTATCAACATAGACTTCCAAGTTGCGGCCTATCTGTGATTCAAAAGCTTTGTCCACCAACCGCTGATATGTAGCACCGGCGTTCTTCAGTCCAAGTGGCATTTTCGTATAGCAATACACGCCCTGGCTCGTATGGAACACCGTTTTTTCTGCATCCTCCTCCGCCATCTGGATTTGATGATACCCTTTATACGCGTCCAAAAAGCATTTGAAAGGATACCCACATAGGGACTCCACCTTCCAGTCGATTTCCGGTAACGGGTAACAGTCCTGTGGGCAGGCCTTGTTAAGATCCGTAAAATCCACACACATGCGCCAACTTCCGTCATGCTTCTTGACCATGACCGGATTGGACAACCACTCGTGGTAGTATACCTCGCGCATGATGCCTGCATCCACTAGTTTCCGTACTTCCTCTAATATTACTTGGCTGCGCTCAGGCGCCTGGCCGCGCTTCTTTTGCTTGATGGGTTGGTACCCTTGGCGGATCTGTAGCTTATGCTCTGCTATCGCACGTGGCACACCTGTCATATGCTTTGGCTCCCATGCGAATATGTCTAGGTTTGCACTTAAAAGAGAGCACATGGCCCTTTTGCCTCTATCCGAGAGTGCCCCTCCTATGGATACCTCCTGTTCCGGATAGTCAGGGTGAATGGCCACCTTCCAATTGGGAGGTGGTGATCCATCTTTGGGTGGAACAGGTGGAGCCGGTGTTGTCACGGTGTGACACTCGGATGCCGGTACGATTGTGTTGTAAATGGTAACAATTCCCCCCTCCACGGGGAATTTAATCATCCCGTGCGCCGTAGAGGGTACCGCCCGTATAGCCAAAATGCCTGGTCTGCCTATGATTCCATTGTATGGAGAGTGTGAGCGTATCACCATGAAGTTCATCCACGCCATAGTGGAATGTTCCTCATTCCCAATGGTCACAAGCAAACGTAATTGCCCTATCGGCCAGATAGTGTCTCCACTAAAGCCAGTAAGCGGCGACGTGGCCGGTACTAATTGGCTTCTTATTTCTGGGCATAACTGCACGAAACAGTGTTCATATAGTACCTCTGCTGACGATCCTCCATCCACATACATGCGACGAACATTATGTGTTCTAATGCTTATCTCAATAGTGAGAGGTGCATCAATCACATCGCTTGCTATGATGGGAGGGAATGAGATTTCCCTGCCGCGTGAAAATTTTTGGCCAACTTTCTGCCTCGTGCGGCGCTGTCTGGATTGAATCATGTATATGGTCGAAGGTTTTTCCTTTTGGGGATCCTTCTTATCATACTTCTTGTTATTGTCTTTTCCATCCTTCCAATCCTTAACTAGGTGCTTGAGTTTGCCTGATTTGATCAGCGACTCAATATGCTTCTTGAGCTGGAGCACTCCTCCGTGTCGTGACCTTTGTCATTATGGAACTCGCAGAAGCGACTTCCTTGCCGACGTTCCGGCGGAGTGGTCATTGGGGGAGGCCTTGGGAAGTTCGCCCCTTCCGTCAGCAAGATCTCCCGGTAGGATATCTTTAGGGGGGTGAACTTATCGTCCTGCCGTCCTCCTTTGCTTTGGCTCTTATAGTCTGAGCCCTTGTTATTGTTCTGATTGCCTTGACCGCCCGACTGCCTCCGGGACTGATCATTTGACCGGTACCCATTTCCTCGGTATGGGTAGGCCGCGGCAACAGCTGTTTCTCCTTCTATGAAATTTCTGACCCTTTCCATGATGTCATCATATCTCTCTGGACGCTTGTCATTGAGGCGCCTGATCAGTTCTCTGTCTGTTATGGCGTGTATGTAGTCAGAGATTTTCAGGAGCTCCGGCATGGTTCTTGTGCGCGTGCACTCATCATTGAAGCGTTCAGTGAAGGCTTCTGTTGACTCCCCCGGCCGTTGCTTGACAGTTGCCAACGAGACCGGATCCCTATTATACTTCTTTCTTTGAGTATAATTGTTCTCAAACGCAGTGCGTAGTTCCGTGAAGCTATCAATGCTCCATGGAGGGAGTGCTTCAAACCAGTCACGGGCGTTTCCGATCAAGGTCGAATTGAACATTTGGCACCATATAGGCATGGGCCATCGCTCAATTTTAGCCTGCGTATCAAATATTTTAAGGTGATCCACCGGATCACCGGACCCGTCATAAGTCTTGATACACGCCGGCATGCGACGTTTAGTGTCCTCAGAATAGTTCCGTATGCGGAGGGTGAACGGGTCTTCCCTGGGATCCGCCCATGGCCGAGTGAGCCTAGGGTCATCCCATGGTTCACACCAGGGACGTGAAAGATCCTCCGCCTCCGTATCTCGATAGTAAGGGCCACCATAATACTCATCGTTGTTTGGTGGTGGTGGAGGGGTGCGCCTAGGCCGGTGACGCTTAGGTGGATGGTCATCTGAGTCCTCTCCGGACGGATCCGGGGACGGCGGTGGTGCCCCATCCTTTGAATAAGGACCACTTTTTTGGGATGAACCAGGAGCTTTTTTCCTAGTGTTCATCCTGTCCCACACACTCGGGCGACGTGTGGTTCTGGCCAGCTCTCGATCTGGTCGCTCGGGTGAGCCATCCGACCTTTCTCCTTCTCGAGGCTGCATTATTTCCTGCATGAGGCGATCTCCTATGCGCTCAAACACATTCCGGGGTTGAGGGGTTTCCTCAAAGGTACCCTGTTCCGGAGGCCGAGCTCTCCTTTTCCTCTGATTTTGGGAGGAGGTGATTGGTCCGGTGTCGCCAAAGTTGAGTCTGGATTGGAGTTTCCTCCCCAGATTCAACCTTGATGCGATCCCCGGGACGATCCTTTCGAAGTTCTGCGTGAGAACTCGAGTATGATCCTCCTCACTGAGTGGTAGGACTTCCACCTCTTCCTCCGTCGAGGGTCTGCGCGATTCCTTGTTAGGAGGGTTTGGCGCACTCCCTGGATCAGGGTTGTCCAGGGTTGAAGTAGGTGGGGGTGTCATAGAGATCGTGCTCGTCACCCCCAAGGGTTGAAAACTGCTACGGTTACCCGGCCCGCCTGCGAGGCGGCTAGGTGATTGGTTGGGGATGAGAATCCCTTCCCCTTGGGACTTCCGATTCCCGGGATTCGCATTCCTGGGATTGGCTTGCTCGTGCCCCTTCATCATTGGAGATTCAGAATGAGATTTTGTTATAGCTTAGTGTAATGGGTCCCACGGATGGCGCCAACTTGTTGATGCAAAAGTTGGTTGATCCTTGCTAGACCCGAATTAGGCTTAATTCGGGTTGGCTGGGCTCCGGCTCCTGCACCAAGTGAATCGTTTGGTTGGGATCCGGCACACTAAATAGCACGCGTTAGACTTACCGTGGGAATGTTTCCCACGATTAGACTCCAGCGTGAGAGTAAGTAATTGATTTAGGGTTTATGTGAGTTTAGAGTACAAGTCGTAATCCCTTTGTGGAACCCTTGAGGGTTCCTTTTATAGGCAGTGAAACCCTAATGGGCTTCCACCGATGCTTCGGCCCCAAGAAAGAGATAATCACCAAAATTAGAATGATTGTTATCTTCTAATCCTGGTCGTGAATATCCTCTCTCATTGGGATAAAGATATTCCTAGACAGAATATTATTCTGTCTAACCCTATGTCGGCCATGCCGGCCGCACTGGGCCGTGGGCCGCACACATGTGTGCGGTTACTGTTCATCCAAGCCCATAAGCCTGAATGACATTATTCCACCCATCTGTGATGGGCCGGATACGGGTAGTACCCATGGGCCGGGTTCATGACCCGGCTGGGGACTATACGTCATCACGTCTCATAAACACTAAGATTGCACTTGTAATGCAATTAACGCTCGACGCTTACCTCTTTCCCTACTTATTATTAGTTGGTCAGAACTTCTAATATTAAGTGGAAGGACAAGTAACATCTTAGTCTCATACTGATTAATTGGATAGTTAATTCTTTGAGAATGTAATTATCGAAAATACTAATCGTTTGAACTTTTATTTTATAGATGAATAATTCAAACTTGCTTAAACAGTTCGATTGTTAAGTCCTTCCTAGAGAAGATGAAATTGACTGAAAGCAACTTTGTCGACTGGCACCGTGCTCTTCGGATCACGCTGGAGACCGACGATTTGTTGACTTACCTTGAGCAGCCTATTCCTAAGCTTCCATATGTTGAACCTGGTTTTCAAGGCCCTGAACCTAACCCCGATAATCACAATATCTAGCTTAAACGTTCTAGGGAAATTGGAGGCCTTATGCTCATGACCATGTCCCATTAAACTCCAAAAGAATATGGAAGGCCGTGGAGCTTATGCAATCACGGAAGAACTTAAGACTATGTTTTGCCAACAGGCAGATCATGAACTTCTTGAAGTTGCACGCGCTTTTCACTCGTGTAGATAAGAAGAAGGACAATATGTGAGCTCATATGTCTTAAAGATGAAGGGCTACATAGAGAATTTGGAACGTCTCGGTCACCCCATGTCACTAAAACTTGCTATTAGCCTAATTTTAGTCACACTTAGCAAGGATTATGATACATTCGTGCAAGATTACATTATGCATGGCATGGGGAAGACAATATCTATGTTGCACGCCATGCTCAAATTACATGAGAAAACATTGCCAAAGAAAGTTGCACCTTCTTTACAAGGTATTAAAGTAGGAAGGATCTAAAAGCCTAATAAGGCTAAACCGTCTAATGCTACGAAGGGGAAGAATCAAGGCAAAGGGAAGAAAGCTAAATACTACTATAATACAATGTTTGTAGTACTCATATCTGTAATACTACTCAGGGACTAAGGGGAAGTAGAAGAAAGCTGAAGCCAAGAGCTTTAAGTCTATACGTCAGCAATGGTCATCGTGCAGCTGTTGAAGCCATTGATGTTTTTCATTTATGTCTACCTAGTGTATTAGTAGTTATTTTGAATAATTTTCATTATGTACCTTCTTTTTCTAGAGGGATTATTTCAGTGTTCCGTTTGTATGACGATAGTTTTATTAATCGTTTTGAGAATGATATAATAAAATCTGTTTCAAAAGATAATATTTTTTATTTCCGTGCAATTCCTCATGATGGAATTTATGAAATTAATATGTGTGATTCTAATACAAATGATAGTTCTATTTATGCTGTTAGTAACAAAAGAGCCAAGTCTAAGTTGGACTCTACACTCTTATGGCATTATCGCCTTGGCTACACAAGCAAAAACCGTATTAAGCAGTTTCAACATGATGGACTCCTTAAATCAAAGGATGATGAATCCTTTGAAAAATGTGTTTCTTGTTTATCTGGAAAGATGGCACATAAATCTTATTCACATCAAATGTAAAGGGCTAAAGATCTACATGGACTTATACACAACCGATGTATGCGGCACATTCATAACCGTGTCAAGACAAGGTGCAAGCTACTTTGTCACTTTCACTGAATACTTTAGTCGTTATGGTTATGTATACTTTCTTAAGCATAAACATGAAGTGTTTGAAACATTTATTGTTTCAAAAGTGTTAGAAGTGTTTAAAGTGATGGTCATATAATATACCGTTGCGAAGCTCATGGAAAATGCTATATAATGGTGTTGAGAGTTCTAGTATAATGTTATGTATGTAACGAGAATTAGTCCCGAACACACAAATGAGGAAGGCCTTCTATACATTACACTTGTAGTATAAAAGGCCCCTAGCACCTCATTTGTGTGTGTGTTTTCCATTTCATTTGTTGGTAGAGAGAGAAACATCATGTCTTTCTCTCACTAGGAAATCACAACTCTTTGTTTTCTCTTTTATTCTTCATCTTAATCTAATCTTTTCTTTTTTGGGTTAGTCTTCTTCGCTTTATAGTTTAAGTAGTCGTGAGTTACATTCTTACAAGTGGTATCATTCGCCAAGGGATTCGTGGATAGATCTTTGGTGTTGGCCTTGTTTTTCTTGATATTCGTGAGCTTTAGATTAAATATTAACCAAGATTCAATTTGTTTCGTGTTCTTGTTATTTCAAGTGTTCCTTATTTCTACTACATAGGTATTGTAGAGATTTGGGTGCGTTGGGTTGCTTACAATCACGATTTTTCTTAGCAGAATCTCATATTTCGGAACTGCCTCTCGTATTGCGACGGACCTGGTGTTCTTTCCATCGGAATAGCATAGGGTTTTGGATTGCGACGTGGATTCCGATCGGTATTGCGATAAGGGTTTCATATTCCGATCCATATTCCGATCAGTATTGCGATAGAGTTTCATATTCCGATCCCTATTCTGATTGATATTCCGATCGAATATTGCGATCGATATTTTGATCGAATATTGCGATCGTTATTCTGATTGAATATTGCAATAGATATTCCGATTGAATATTGCGATAGATATTCCGACGGGATTAAGTTTTGACATTACGATAGAGTGACAAGTATTCCAAGTTTTTTTCAAAAACGTATTTTTGAAAATTTTAAATTATGAGTTTTTGTTTGCCTTGGAATTTTTGGTTTATCTTGATCAGTTTCTTAGTGGAATCACTCATTTTAGGGGATATTAATTACAACACTTTTCTTTCTTCGAATTGAGATCCTGTTTTACACGCGACTTCTACGATGACGTCTCAACAAGATATTTATGCTGCGGGTACTGAGAATCGTCCACCCATGCTTACCAAGGAGAATTACACTACATGGGCTAGTCGTCTCCTTCGTTATGAAAAATGTAAACCTTTGGGAAAGTTGATTGTCAACTCGATTCAAAAGGGTCCGTATGTTAGAAGAACAATTCTTGTGCCTGGGGACCCTACGAATGCTAACCCAGTGGCTGACTCTAGTCATGAGCAAACGGATGAAGAATTAACTGAAGCTGAATCCAAATAACTCGACGCTGATGATCAAGCAATTCAAGTAATTCTCATGGGACTTCCTGAAGATGCTTATGCTGTTGTCGATAGTTGTGAAACCGCACACGAGATGTTGATTAGGATCCAGAAAATGATGAAGGGGAGTGAAATAGGTTTACAAGAAAAGGAAACTAAGTTGCTTCGTGAATGGGAGAAATTTATGTCTACTGAAGGGGAACAAATTGAACCTTACTATCATCGGTTTTCAACCCTCATGAATCATCTTAGAAGAAACAAACATGAACCTGCACAAATTGCTGCCAACATCAAATTTCTTGATAATCTTCCTTCTGAATGGTCACGATATGTCACTCTTGTCAATCAAACCAAGGATCTTCCTGTCGTGGACTATACTCAAGTATATGATTATTTGAAGATGAATCAAGATGAAGCTAACGAAGTTAGGACTGAAAGACGTGCCAAAACACAAGATCCATTGGCTTTTATGGCAAATTCTCCGTCATCTATGTCATATCCTATGGTACCCTACCATCAACCCTCATCAAGTAACTTCATGCCACAACAACAACAACAATAACTCACCCCTTATGGATATCAACTTCCTGTTGCTGTGAACTACTTACAACAACTCATTGCTTGTTTTGATGACATCACCGATCCTACTCATGTGATTAATAATGGTCTTGCACTTCTTGCAAAGGCATTCAAATTTACCATTAACCCCACCAACAACAATCAGAGAATCTCCTCGAACACTAGAAATAGGCAGATTGCTCAACCTTTCATGAATGCGAATCAAGATCGCCAATTGGTAGTTGCTGGGAACACGGGGACACGGTTTCAACAATATGGTCAGAATGTTGGGCAGAACATTGGGAATGCAGGAAATCAGTATGGACAAAACCGTGGTCAGAATCCGAGTGTTCTGAATGTAGGTAATCAGAATGGGTTAATTGTTGTGTCAGCGGTTAGTAATCAGATGGGAAATTTATGGCTGCAAGGGCTGAGAATACTGGTACGGGAAATGAAAACAACAATCGTCAGGTTCAGTGCTACAACTACAATGGATTTGGTCATTATGCTCGATATTGCACAGCTAAAAAGAATAGGGATGCTTCTTATCTTCAGACTCAGCTTCTTATAGCACAAAAAGAAGAGGCAGGGATTCCACTTCAAGTTAAGGAATTTGATCTTATGGCTTCTGCAGCAGAATATGACGAGGAAGAAGAAGTGAATGCCAACTACATCTTGATGGAAAACTTACAACAAGCATCTACCTCAGGAATGCATGATGACATCGCTCCCGTCTATGATTCAGACGGTCCCTCTGAGGTACACCCACGTTTCGATGATAATGATATATATAGTACGTCTAATCATGAGGAGGATTATACTGAGATGCTTGAGCCCTACATTGAGACACACGGGGATCAAACGAATAATAGTAATATTATTTCGAAGGAGCCTAGTGTGGACCTTAGTGTGGATCAAGTTGCCAGCCTACAACCCTTCCTGATGCGACCCATGCGTGTTATAAATCTTTATTTGATAAGCTTGCTAAGGATGTTGACCATGCTACGGTGGTTAATAATAAGTTTAGAGAAACTAATGCCAAATTGACCACTGAGCTTGCGGGATATAAGGAACGGGAGAAAAGTTTTGAAATTCATCAAGCTAAAATTAAAGAACTTGAACAAGCTCATGCTACATCGGTTTATCAAGAAAAACGCACAACTAAGAAATTAAATGCCTTACACTTAAGTAGTGCTAAAAAGATAAGCGAATTGAATGATAAAATCACCTCCCTTAATAAACAGCTTTCAACTGAAAAATCTATTATTTTGGATTTAAAAGAAGAACGAAAAAATCTGAAACATAATTTCAAAATTCGAGAAGATGGGTTTCTTGAAGATTTTTGCAAAGCTCGGGATAGGATCAGGGAATTAGACAACCTTTTGGTAAAACGTGGCCAAACTATGCAGACGATAAATATGCTCGCACCAAAAGTGAATGAGATAAATTACATTCGATACAAATTAGCTTTAGGTTGTCCTCTTCCTCCTAATCCGAGATATCTTAAGCAAATTCAGGCCACAAATCAAACTCTATATAATGGTAGTGTGCTCTTGTCTGATGAGCATGATCCTCCTAGTGTGCATGATTCTGAGGAAACTACTGAACTTGCAGTAGAGACTCGTTTAAGAATGAAAAAGCCTGATAAAGAAGTGACACCCGTTTATTATCCGAAAGTTAATCCTCCAATTGTTTTTGTTCAGTCTAAAACGATTACCGAAATGCTTTTTCTACCAAGTGAGGAATTGTATGATGACCCTCCTAAACCGAGTATCACACGCCGATTTCTAAACGAGCTAAAAGATAACTTTGTCATACATAAACGTGTTGTTAATTCCAAAATCACTAAAGGAAATTTTACATCACCAGTTCAGATTGAGGTCCAGAGAATTATTTAAAACGGTATTAACCCGATTATTAATCAACTAGATGCTCGGATAAGCAATTTGGAAAACGCTTTTCTAAAAGAATTAGTCAACTTTGTTGAAGACTTTAAATCTTTGGCGAAGGAGGCTGATGAATCTCTTGATAAAATCAAAGTTTTGGAAAACGATCTTGAACGCCTCTCTAAAGCACCTGATAGTGTTGATAGCAGCCCTGTTGCGTTAGATACTTCTATGTCGAATCACGAAACCCTCCAAACTGAGCTTGAACGTACGAAAGAGAAAATGGAATCTGTTGTCATTAAAAGGACAAAGAATTTACCGATCTTTGGAATAAATTTGTCAAAAAATGTGATGAATGAAAATATGATAAAATTTTGTAAGAAAAAGCCTACAATGAAATACAACAAACTATCTCACGGTTACAGGCTCAGTTAGGAGGGGTTAAGGAAAAGAATTTGGCCTCTTCAGGGTTAGAGAGTGCCAGTGATGGAAATTCTCAGAAGCTTAAGGCTAAGATTGCAGATTTAGAATATGTTGTTGTTTCATATAAGCGGTTTGTTGAACGAAGTAAGTCTGTCTATCAGAAACTTATTGATAAAATCTGTGAGAACTGTAAGTTAAAAGCCTTATTAAAAGATAAGACTTCTAAGCCTAGTACGATTATGGATGCTATGATTCAGACACCAGCAACCTCAGGACCCACTCGTATTGCTGTAACACCTTTTCCCAAGGTTTCTCAAACGAAAACTGCTGTGATTTCCCTAGGAATGTTTCGTGTTAGTTCTCCCTCTGTGCCTAGCAAACAACATAAAGAAAGCGTTAGGACAAAACCGACCACTATATATCAACCACAAGTCATTGATTTAAAACGGCTAATTCTAATAGACGTGTGTCTTCTTCTACAGGAATAAACAACTACACTAAGAGCAGAAGGCCATAGCCTACGGGCAATACAAGGAATGATAGGGTTCCTTTTGCCTCTAGAAGTAGTCGTCCCAAGATCAATAATGTGAAAGTAGAAGAACACCCTAGGAATTTACTGCTTTATAATCATAATCAGAATCTTAGTTCATCTGAATGTAATGACTTTAAGCTTGCTATTCGGAATGAAAAATCTGAAGTTATTTGTGCTAAATGTAATAAATGCTTCTTTACTTTTAGTCATGATGCTTGTGGCTTGACTATGAATGGGTTGAATTATGGTGGTTACACTCGAATTGACAAGCTGTCAATCAGTGAAAAACATAGCACTCCTAAGGCTAAGGTGTATGTTCCAAAAAGTACGCACGTAGGGTCCACAGAAAGTCTTGCTAAGCCTAGTAGCCCTAGATTCACCTCTAAATGGTTGCCTACTGGTAAAAATTTTAACTGTAGTGGGAAAATTATCGACACTAGTAGATTTCATACTGACAGTGAAATGTCGGTATGTGATAAGGCTTAATTATCATATAACCCTACAAGAACCTATTTCACTGGTTTCCAAAATATTTTCTTCTCTTATCATTGGCAGGCTGTTGAAATTTGTCTCTGGTGCGTGGACTCGGGCTGTTCCAAACATATGACTGGGAATCGAAGCCTTCTCAATAACTTTGTATGGCGTTTCATGGGAACTGTTAGATTTGGAAATGATCATGTTGCTGTAGTTCTAGGCTATGGTGATCTTCATTGGGGAAATATAATCATCACCAGAGTCTCCTTTGTTGATGGATTGGGACACAACTTGTTCTCGGTTGGGTAATTTTGTGATTCAGACTTGGAAGTAGCCTTCAGAAGTCATACATGCTTTGTAAGATATCTTGAAGGAATTGATTTGATAAGACAGATTTGAATTCTTGGTTCGTCGACTTGGTATGCGTAGTTTCACTCCAGATGAACTTGAACGTCTTGCACATTCACAGTAATCTTGTATATATCTATCAGAAAATCAAAATATAAAATATAAAACCTATAAAAACAAAATAAAAAATGAGAAAATATTTAAAAAATACCAAAAATATTCTTCTCCGACATGTCTCTCAGCATCGATAATATGGACGTACTTAGAAATGTCGTTCAATAACGACACGGGTACGTACATAAGTTCGAATGAGAGTTCAAATGTTTTCAAAACATGTCTTTTCTATTTTCTTCTCATAATGGCTTATAGTCACATGTCAGACTATAACCCGGTCCCCAAAGAAAGGAAAGTCTATGACTTATCCTCAGTAACGAGAAATTATTTTTTCTCAGTTATGGGCTTATCGTAAACATTCAACGTGTAAGCTCATGAACAAAAGGAAAATGTTCATTTACGCACATTTATCCTCAACAATGGGAAATTCAGTTTTCTCGGTCTTTGAGCACAATTTTTTAAGATATTTTCAACTGTCTTATTCAAATTCTTTCAAAATTGTGTGCTCATATACTCCCCAATTTTATTCAGAATCTTTTTTCGAGGGGAAGTATAAAAATCTCATAACATATAGTTCCAAAATTTTCATGAAACATTATTCTCTCCATGTTACATCACTAGTATATCAAAAATTTCACAAACACATGAAATTTTTTAGGGGGAGAATAGTGATAAAAAGTGTTTAAAATGTGTTATCTTGGATAAAATCTTTGATATAAGTGCTTTCTCTTCCTAATATGTGCAAAAACATTTCCTTTTATGATGCACATATGTAGGGGGAGCGTTTTTGGTGATATAGAAATCTTTCAAGGTGTAATCATTGACTTCATCAACATCTTGATTGCCTTTTCAAATGTTTTTCTGGTTACGATATCTATACCCTTCAACACAATTATTCACGACGATATTAGTGTCAAAAGGTGGTTAGGTATTCGTCCTATGACCCAACCAGAACCGGAGGGATCTTCTCAGGGACAATCCATTTAGAAATTAAAAGTCCTTAGGAAAGATGGAGTAGTTGAGTGTATGGGAAAATGCGGACCAAGTACTTAATCTAGCACTGGAACAATCACAACAAGGTGCTAGTTATGACGTCTTGGTAAGCATTGAAGGGGTTGAAGAATGAAAAAGAAATATAACGATAAACGGTGAAAAAATAGCCCTCCATACATCTTAGGCAGAAACCGGGTGAATACATCTACTATCAGAATCACATTGATGATTTCCGATATAGAAGACAAAGCATCATGCACCCAGTGATGCAATGCACAACCCATCCCAGCCTACTCAAGCTTCTCTCAAAAGAAGTTTGTCATTTCTATCAACTTTTTCACTCCGAGATAGTAGATATTGAAAAGGTGGCAGTCTGCTCCAACCTCCGATCACCAAATAAACGCGCACTTATAGAGTCTAGAGCCAACGAGATGCATCAAAAATATCATTAGGACACTAATAAGTGTGTAAACACTTATCCTTTTGCCACTAAAATCAAGGAAAAACAAGACCTAATCATGTGTTTTATATCATAAATGTCGGAATTACGCGTGGTTTTGTGTTCTTGTGTTTAAATAGGTACAAATGATCAAAAGAAGAGAAAACACGGGATTTCACGGTCAAATGTCGAAGAAAAATCAAGAAAGAATCGAAGACAAGATCAAAAGACCAAAAGTGTGCCAAGATCAAGAAAACCGGCTAAGTCCACTTGAATTTGAAGAAATGATCAAGAAAGTCGGAATCGAGCTCGTTTTAATGGAGTTAATCGTTTTTGAAGATATTCGAGTCAAGTGGGTCCCACATCGGATAAATGGGCTAAAAAGCCCATTTAAGAAAAAAAAGTTGTTTAACTTTTTACCAAAAGCCCATCTCACAAATAAAAGGGACGGATTGGGCCTAGCCTAATGTTTGTGAATAATGGACGTGTGATTTACAAGCCTGGTCAAAGTTAACTTACAAGCCCATTTACAATCCATGTATGAAAAGGAAATCAAAAGTGAAATGTTCACTTGAAAAATTAGTTGCTTGGTTAAAATTGAGGATATACACGCCTTGTTCAGTCAAAGTCAACCCAACATTTTACCCAATCCTTCCCAATCAACACACCCTTATTTTCCTTACCCTCAAAACCAACTTACACGTGTTACCCACTCACACTTGTAACAAAATGTTTTTGTTATATACTTACCTTATCTCTCTCCTTATTTTCGATACATACAAAACACACGCATTATTTTTACTGCTCATCATCTCCATCCCCAAAATCACGCACCATCTCCTCTCAAAAACCCTAAATTTTACATCACAAATTTACCAACCAAAAAAGGGGCTTTTACCCTTATTGGGTAATTCACACCAAAAGAGATTAAATCCCCAGAAAAATCGGGGCAAACACTCACTGTGGTCCTCTCCTCTCACCAACGTGGCATCATTTGAGTGGCCAAGACAGCACATCATTCCTACTCCTCCAATCAGTTGCTGCCAAATCATCTTTCAAGAAGCACAAAGAAACACAAAAAGTGCCACGAGGGCGATCCGTGGCTACAAGGGCGATTTTCAGCCGCATGATCAATTAATTAGAAGAGAGAGAAGAAGAAAGAAGGATTGGACGGTGGGATTTGACTGCTTAACATTGAAGCCAAGATTAGGGTTTGTTGGGGTTCCCCTATAAAAACCCCTCTCATCATGTAATTTGAAGTGCCTTTTCTTTATTTTTATTTTTTCTGCAAATTAGATTGATAGGTTTAATTTTGTAATCTTTTTAATTCCAGTTTTGTAATCTCTTTTATATTAATGAAAAGTTAGATTTTAATTAATTCTTGTCTCCTTTAATTTTTCTGCCAAAGTTTAATTTTAATTCGCTTTCTGCTTCTTTTAAAAGTTACTGTTCGAGTTATTCATATATTAAAAAAAATAAATTAATAAAAAAAATAATAATAGATAAAGGAAAGTGAAATAAATTTCCCCTACTGGGAGATTTTAAACTGTTCGAAATAGTGTTTGGCTTGAAGATTGGTTCTGGTTTGTGAAGTTTTTTTGGTTCGAGATGATATTGATGATGATACTCGGTGTTGTTTGGTTTCGGTATTAAGGGGGCTCAGCGCCTTACCTTCTTCCCAAAGGTTTTCGCCAAACAGGTTTTAGTTTCTTTTAATTTTAAGTTAAGTTTTGTGTTTACTTAGTTATATGATTAATCTGCTTAGTTTGAGGTAGTTTGGATCTGCTTAGTTGTTTATCAGTCAAGTTTGTTTGTTTGATATATCTGGGTTTATTATTAAAGTTGGTTCATATAAGATTTGTTATTTGAGATTTGTTAAGTTTGCTTGATTTTGGTTAGTATCTGCTTGCGTTTAGTTTTTTTGTTTATTTTTAAAATAGTCTGCTATTGTATTTGGTTTAGTTAGTGATGCTGCTTATGTTTGAGTAAGTTTTTGTTTAGATTTGTCATTTTCGGTTTATGATTTTGTTGGTTATTTAGCTTATTAGTTTGCATTATTGTTCGGATCTGCTTATTAAGTTTCTGATTAAGTTGTGTTAGGATTGAGTTTTTTTTGTCTGCTTATTAGACATAGATTATTGGACTTTAATCTGTCATTGCTTATTTGTTCTTTTATCTAGTAGCTTAATTTGTCTCAGCTTATTAATCGTTTAGTTAGCTTATTTGGTTCCTGTTAGTTGATAGCTTATTGTCTTATTAGTTTGCTTATGATCATCAGCTTATGTGGTGTACCTGTTTGCTTATTTGGGTTTTTATTTGCTGATTTATAGTTGCTCAAGTCTTCAGACTCAATTAGTCTGAGGGTTTTTCTGTCCAAAATAAAGGTTCCAAAAAGTATAAAATATCAAGCAAAAATATTGGGTCTGCTAGGAATCGAACCCAGGACCCCTCGTCCATCAACCATACGCCTTACCATCTGTTCCAGTATTACTTTTGTGTTTTATCTCCAGCCTTTTAATTAATATAGGATAGTATATTATTGGCAGATTTTAATTAACTAGTTTAATCAAAGTTTTTAGTTTATTTAAAATTTAGATAAAAGTTTTAATTAAGTTTTGTTTTAATTTAGTTTATTTTGAAAAATATAAAAGGTAAAAAAATATATATATATTTAGATTTTATTTTCTTTAGGAATTTTAGATTATTTTTCGTTTAATTCATAAATAGATTTTTAAATTCATATTTACATTTTAGATTTAAAATAGTTTTTAATTAAAGTTTTACTCTTATAAAAACACAAAAAGACAAAAATATATTTTCTTTACTTTCTTCAAAGTTTAAATTAGTTTACTTTGTTTTAAAATAGTTTTTATAAAAGTTTTTAAGTTTTATATTTTTAATTAGTTTAAATTAGTTTTATATTTAAGTTAAGTTTTATATTTCAACTAGTTTTAAATTAGTTTTACTTAAATTAGATTTTAATGTTAAATAGTTTTAAATTAGTTTAAAAATACCAAAAATATCGTTTACCAAAAACAAGTTAAGTCGATACGTTAAACCGGAAATCAAATTCGAGTCTAATCGAGGAAAAACGAACTTAATTGATACATACAAAATCCTAGTTTCAAATTGGCGCCGCTGCCGCTTCGCTCGTACGATTGACGATTTTTCGTGAAGACGTTTGGATTTTGGGATCCGTTCTTTTTGAACGTTAATTTTCTTGCACAAAAAATCAAAAATCTTAAAAAATCAAAAACTTAAAAATACAAAAAAATTAAAAATATCACAAAAGCAATTTCTTTCCTAAGAATTGCACCAAAAAAATTAAAAAAATTCAAAAGTAATACTTTTTCCTAAAAGTATTACACCGAAAATATTACGTATTAGTGTTAATTTTTAGTTCGATTTCTTTCGATTTTTATTGTGAAATATATTTTTCTAAAAAATACAAAAAGATTTTTCTTTTACTATAATATATTACGTAGCACAATAAAATTACCTACTTTTCAAATAAGCCTTAGTTGGGATTTCATCACCTAACTATTGTAGTCGCATCCATAACGAAAAAAGGGCAACATAGATAAATACTAGTAAGACGTTTGAACTCGACATATACAAACTATAAGGTGGGTATAAGGCGACGCGCTATAAAAGGCCGTCTAAGGAAAAAGGTTTTTAAGTGCTTTGTGCCACCTCGTTTCCCCGCTTGCTTGTGCGTATATTGAGAGGGACGACCGATTATTGGTTTGCCAACTCAAGTAGTATTTACGTATATATTTTTGTAGCTTTTTCATATTCCTCCTCGAGAGGGAAAATCCTTTTCCTCTCAAAGTCGACCGAGGTCACCTACCTCATTCCAAAGTTTTAATTGTATGCGCACTCGCGCGCATACATACATACCGATTGGTGTACCAAATACTTCTAATTCTTCTAAAAAGAAGAAGAAGAAAAACAAAAAGACCGTCATTAAAGCCGATCCCGAGAATCGAGCTTTCGACAATACGATGGCAACGGATAATCGACCAATGATTGAGATTCTACAATCTCACGTTGAAGGAAACGATGACGCGATTGTGGTGCCGAATATTGGAGCTAATCATTTCGAACTTAAATCGGGTTTTATTCAAATGGTTTCCGCTACACCATTTTTAGGCCATACTAATGATGACCCACACGCTCATATCAAACGTTTCATCCAATTAGCTAATACCGTCAAATACAATGGGGTGCCCCAAGAGGCCGTTCGCCTACAACTTTTTCCTTTTTCCCTCGAGGGACAAGCCCGGATTTGGCTTGATAAGGAACCACCCCAAAGTATTACCACATGGATCGACTTAGAGACCAAGTTCATTAACTACTTTTTCCCACCATCACGGACCACTTCTTTAAGAAATGAGATCATCACCTTTGAACAACAATATGGGGAAACGTTTAGTGAGTCTTGGGATCGTTTTAAAGATCTTTTGAGAAAATGTCCACAACACGGTTTTACTAAAGTGCATCAAATCAACACGTTTTATAATGGTTTAACTCTAAACGACCAAGATTCACTTAATAGTGCCGCGGGGGGCAATATTCTTGTGAAAACAATGAACGAGGCTTGAGCCATTATTGAAAACAAGGCTAAAGTGCAAACCAAGAGTGTTAGGGCCACTATGGCAAGTGCTAGTTCTAGTGAGAGTGACAAAAGAATCGATAAACTTACTTCGCTTGTTGAAACACTCGCTCTAAAAACCGACGCCCTCACTACACATGTGCATGCCGTGAAAGAAAAAAGTGAAACGTGTGAGACTTGTGGTGGACCACATTCGTACTATAATTGTGACAAGGTTTACAATAATCAACAAGAAGTTTATGCTTATAACAACAATGATAATGATCGGATTCATTTCAAACCAAATGTTGATGTTAACCATTTGTCTTACAAGTCTAATAACTATTTGGCTCCCCCGGATTTTATAGCACCACAAAGACCACCCCCACCCGCCCAAAATAGGAACCAAGGTCCTCAATGGGGTAATTTTCAAGGAAATTCTAATCAACGGGGTTTTAATCAAAATCAAGGGAATTTTCAAGGGCAAAACCAAGGGTTAAATAATCCAGGATTTAATAACCAAAGTTTTCAAAATCAAGGATTTAATCAAGGTTCTAATCAATATCAAAACCAAGGTTTTCCTAATCAAGGTTATAATCAAATGAACATGCATAATCCTCAAATGGACTTGGTTTTACAAAAATTATCCGACCATGAACGAATGATGAGAGAGATGCAAGAATCGACCAATAAGAAATTTTTGACTATGATTCAAACCTTTCGTCCCCAAGGTGCCCTCCCTTCGAACACCGTGACCAATCCTAGGTCTAATGTTAATGCTATCACTACTAGGAGCGGTAAGACCACCGTAGAACCTTCCCCACCTAACCAAGGACCCGAGTTACCTTCTTCTTCGACACAACCTCCTTCTTCTTCCACTTGTGACATACCTCCCGTTATGCATTCGTCTACACCTTATGTTCCACCGATACCCAAATTTTCTACCACACCTTCGGTTCCCAAACCGGTTCCTTCACCTTCTATTTCTATTCCTCCTCCTCCTCCAAAGGATGTAAGTGAGCAATCCACTCCAAAGCCTTCATCTCAACCCAATATACCTTATCCCTCAAGGTTGCGGAAAGAGAAATTGAAGAATAAGGATGATATTCAAGTTTCTAACTTCCTAAAAATGTTCAAACAATTGAATTTTAATATCACCTTTGCCGAGGCGCTCGCTTACATGCCTAAGTACGCTAAGATGTTTAAGGACCTTTTAAGTGATAAGGAAAAGTTGCTTGATATTGCCAATACCCAATTGAATGAGAATTGTTCCGCGGTTCTTTAGATAAAATTACCGGTTAGTTAGGAGATCCCGGTCGATTCCTTATTCCTTGTAATTTTCCGGGTGTTGAGAATTGTATGGCCTTGGCGGATCTCGGAGCAAGTATCAATCTTATGCCATTGTCCGTGTGGAAACAATTATCTTTACCCGAGCTAGTCCCCACTCGTATGACATTGGAATTAGCTAACCGTACGGTTGCTTATCCGGTGGGGATAGCCGAGGATGTTTTTGTAGGAGTCGAGAAATTCACTTTTCCCGCCGATTTCGTCGTAGTCGACTATGAAATGGATCCCCGTGTTCCCTTAATTGTGGGACGACCCTTCTTGAGAACCAGGCGTACATTAATTGATGTAGCCGCGGGTGAACTTATCATGAGGGTCGGGGATGACAAAATCGTCTTTAACATGGGTAAACTTTCCAAACTTCCCGATGAGCCCGAATCCGTGAATTTCATCGATGTGCTCGACGAAGCATGCGAAGAACATTTTCACGAGGCTTGTAAGAGCGGGATTTCTCCTTTACCTCATGTTGAGACCGTAGCTTCTATTGCTCCTTCATTGACTCCATTTGGAGAAAGTGACTTAGATGATTTTGAAGCTAGCTTGGGTCCTCTTGATATTAAGTATGATAATTCTCCTACCAATTGGGATGAAGACATTCGTACTATTGAGAGACTTCTGAATGAGGACAATATTTCTCCACCTACTCCTAAAGAAGTTACAAACGATGATCCTACTTTGACTAAGCCTTCCATTGACAATCCGCCGGATTTAGAGCTTAAGGATTTACTGTCTCATCTAGAGTACGTTTTCTTAGAGGAGGATAATAAGTTGTCCGTCATTATTGCTAAGGACTTAAAAGAAGATGAAAAATCCCGACTTATCGATGTGCTAAAGAATCATAAGAAAGCAATTGCTTGGAAAATCTCCGACATTCGCGGAGTTGATCCTAATTTTTGTACTCACAAAATTCTCATGGAAGATGACTTTAAACCCTCAATCCAAAATCAAAGAAGGGTTAATCCAAAAATTCATGAAGTCATTAAAAAAGAAGTTATAAAACTTCTCGATGCCGGAATGATTTACCCTATCTCGGATTCGCCATGGGTTAGTCCCGTCCATTGTGTGCCTAAGAAAGGCGGAATCACCGTTGTTCCCAACGAAAACAACGAGTTGATTCCTACTCGACTCGTAACGGGTTGGCGAGTTTGCATCGACTATCGTAAGCTCAATGATGCCACTCGTAAGGATCATTTCCCTCTTCCTTTCATGGATCAAATGCTCGAGCGTTTAGCGGGTAATGATTTCTATTGTTTCTTAGATGGTTTTTCTGGATACT
Organism: Glebionis coronaria; assembly: GCA_025667525.1. Classification (NCBI taxonomy): domain Eukaryota; kingdom Viridiplantae; phylum Streptophyta; class Magnoliopsida; order Asterales; family Asteraceae; genus Glebionis; species Glebionis coronaria. Next base: position 556,642,376 of record CM046879.1, read on the forward strand.
TTCAAATCCCTATCGATCCAAAAGACCAAGAGAAAACCATATTCACTTGTCCCTATGGAACATTTGCTTACAAACGAATGCCTTTCGGCTTATGCAATGCTCCCGGGACTTTCCAAAGGTGTATGATGGCGATATTTCATGACATGATTGAAGAAACTATGGAAGTCTTTATGGACGATTTCTCGGTATATGGTGATTCTTTCTCTTCTTGCCTTGCTAATTTAGAACATATGCTCCAACGGTGTGAAGACACTCGTCTCGTTCTTAATTGGGAAAAATGCCATTTCATGGTAAAAGAAGGCATCGTCCTCGGTCATAAAATTTCCAAAGCCGGTATCGAAGTCGACCGTGCTAAAGTTGACGTCATTGCTAAGTTACCTCCACCTACCACCGTCAAAGGAGTTAGAAGTTTTTTAGGCCATGCGGGATTTTATCGACGTTTCATCCAAGATTTCTCGAAAATAGCTCGTCCAATGACTCATCTCTTAGAAAAGGATGCTCCTTTCATCTTCTCTCAAGAATGTCTCGACTCTTTCGAACTTCTTAAAGGTAAATTAACTAAGGCACCGGTCTTAGTCTCTCCAAATTGGGAGTTACCTTTCGAGCTCATGTATGATGCTAGTGATTCCGCGGCAGGAGCGGTTTTAGGTCAACGAGTTAACAAACATTTCCAATCCATTCATTATGCTAGTAAGACAATGACGGGGGCTCAATTGCATTATACCACTACCGAAAAAGAGCTTTTAGCTGTAGTGTATGCTTTTGAGAAATTCTGCCCCTATCTTGTGCTTTCCACCACCATCGTTTACACCGACCATTCCGCCTTGAAATACTTGTTGACCAAGCAAGATGCTAAAACAAGACTCCTTCGTTGGGTTTTGCTCCTACAAGAATTTAAAATCGAAATTCGTGATAAAAAAGGAGCGGAAAACCTAGCCGCGGATCACCTTAGTAGACTTGAGGATCCTTATCAAGGGGAATCTCCAAATCAAGAGATTAATGAATCCTTTCCCCTTGAGACCTTAATGTCTATTAATTCCAATCTTGATGATACCCCATGGTTTGCGGACATTGCAAACTATTTGGCGGGTGGTGTTCTTATCGAAGGGTTAACGTCCCAACAAAAGAAAAAAATTATTCAAGGACGTTAAAACGTACTATTGGGACGACCCTTATCTTTTCAAGCAATGTGCGGATTTAATCATTCGTAGATGTGTTGATGGGCCGGCGGCTTTACAAATCCTTGAAGCTTGCCATAAAGGACCTACCGGTGGTCACTTTGGTCCTAATTACACCGCTAAAAAAGTTTTCGACTCCGGATTCTATTGGCCCTCCATTTATCATGATGCACATGAAATGGTTAAACATTGTGATGCTTGCCAAAGATAAGGAAAGATCACACATAAAGATGAGATGCCTCAAAATTTCATCCAAGAATGTGAAATCTTTGACGTATGGGGCATCGACTTTATGGGGCCGTTTCCATCATCGAAAGGAAACAAGTACATCCTCATAGCCGTTGACTACGTATCAAAATGGGTTGAAGCAAAGGCTTTACCTACTAACGATGTGAGGGTGGTTGTTAACTTCTTGAAACAATTGTTTGCTCGATTCGGTGGCCTCGTGCTATTATTAGTGATCGCGGGACTCATTTTTGCAATGATCAATTTGCACGAGTCATGGCTAAGTATGGTGTCAATCACCGACTTTCCACCGCGTATCATCCTCAAACTAATGGACAAGCCGAGGTTTCTAACTGTGGTCTTAAGATAATCTTAGAGCGAACCGTGGGAGAGCATCGTGCCTCATGGGCCGATAAATTAGATGATGCTTTGTGGGCTTTCCGTATCGCTTATAAGACACCTATAGGTTGTACCCCTTATCGCCTTGTGTACGGAAAGGCGTGCCACCTCCCCATTGAGTTGGAGCATAAGGCTTATTGGGCCTTGAAATGGGCTAATTTTGATATTAACAAAGCCGGTGATCATAGGAAAATCCAACTCAATGAACTTAATGAACTTCGGAATGAGGCTTATGAAAATTCATTAATCTACAAAGAGAAGACTAAGCTCATTCATGATTCCAAGATTAAAAACCGAGAGTTCCACGTTGGTGATCAAGTTTTACTCTTTAACTCTCGGTTGAAAATCTTTTCGGGTAAACTTAAGAGCCGTTGGTCCGGTCCATTCACCGTGGCCCAAGTCTTCCCTTATGGCACCATTGAGTTATTCCAACCAAATGGGCCCAACTTTAAGGTGAATGGCCAACGGGTTAAGTTGTACTATGGAGAGGACATCTCTCACGAGATGATTCCATCCCTCTCCATATTTCCCTTGAATTAATTCGGGAAATCGAGTCGAGCTAGAGACTCGTGATAAATAAATCAAGCATCATATAACTAGGTTAGATTTTTACCTTTACCATCCTTTCCACCCTTTTTCACCTTCATCCATGTCCACCAATAAGTGTAGGGGGAGCCAAGTAGGTTGTTTGTGTGTTGTGATGATTGTGTGCAGGGACATGTGCTTTGATGATCCACTTTTGGTACTTTTGACGCGACCCGTGATCCCGTGTTCCCGTGTACCCGGTTCTATCAAAACTATTGTGATTCATACTTGTATATAAATAAAACGAATAAATGTAATCACTTTAGTTGTCCCTTCCTTAGCTCGATTTTAAACAACGTACTCAATGTCCTAAGTGTAGGGGAGTTTATTCTCCCACATGCTTAAACATTGAGGACAATGTTTATATTAAGTGTAGGGGGGATTTCTATCGAAATTTTAGTGGCCTTTTCCACGAATTTGACCCCATTTAACCGGAAAATTTTAAAAAAATTTCAACGTTTTTCAAATTTTTGATCTATTTTGGCTTAGTAGTATTTTTATTTATTTTCTTTCCTATTATTATCGCATCGTAATAATCTCCATTTCAAGAATAAAGTCAAAAATGAAATAAATAAATAAAATGGTTTTAACAAGTTTAGATGTCTTTGATATATTAGGCCCGTCGTGAATATTTTGACTCAACCCGAGTTTACTTATCCAAGTTTACTCTAGCTAGTATCCTTAACCATATGGACCTTAATTGGTTTATCAGGCTAAGCATCCACGAGTCTCATTCCTTGAGATTTTAAATTGTGGAGAACGAGAGATGATAGAGTTAATTATAAGTTTGGTATTCTTTCATTAACTTATGTGAGTTAGTTATGAGCTTTTTCTCCCATCGCTTGTTAATAAATATATTTGCAATAAATAAGGTTGTACGATTTGAAAAGTTACTTAGCTTCTAGCACAAGATCGTTTAAAAGTTGCTCGGTATTAATTAGAGTTCATAGCCAAGGCATAACTTATTGAAGCGGGACGCGAAGATTGGCTTATCCAAAAACGCCCTAACAAGGCATGAGGATACCCGAGTCCAAAAAGGCCCTCACAAGGCATGAGGATTCAGTTTTTGCTAAAGATCCTAAGATGATGTGAAGATCATTAATCCAAATCAATATGAAGGATCAAGACACACGACGAGAAGCAATCACTCCCCTAAAGATCATGGAGAAGTCTATCCAAAAAGACCCTAACAAGGTATGAGGATAAATAGATCCAAGTCCGAAAAGGAGGCGGATCATTGTATATCAAAATCCTAAATAAAGAATAGGATAAATGAAGAAGTCGTGGTCAATGTTTGAAGCATCTTTCACTCCTAATGAAGATGTATACCAAAATGAAGAGAAGACCATAATTTCAAGATCGTCTCTCAAGATTTGAAGTTTGAAGTACAAGCCAAATATCGGTCCGAGAAAGGTCTCAAATCGTGAAACGAGTTATGCCAATATATGAACTTTTTGAGGTTTCAAGAAGCAGTTTTAAAAGATTTTGTCCTTTAGCTAACTATTGATTAAATCGTCCCACTTTATTTTCGGCCTTAATAAATTATCGAAATAAGTCAAAAATGCATCCTCGTGATCATTCAAGACAAAATAAAATACAAGAGATACACCGTATGAATAAGGGGGTCTAAGTGATTAATTAAACCACATGAGTAAGTGTTAGTTGTGCTAACTTATAGTAACAATGATCTCGTTTTTAAGCTTGGTATGGGGAACGTGAAACTTGAGGGTGATTTATATTCATGACACCAAAGCCCTAATTCAAGTCTTAGATTTCTTTATAAGTTTCTTCCATCGAATAATTTCCAAGTTAATAAATGGTTATAACTTTTGTCTCCTTTTAAGTTCTTATCTTTTCATCGTAGTAGTATTAGTAATAGTAATAAAGGCCGAGATGGATTGATTATAAGAAAAATGTGATGCTTTAAAACTATGCATTGCATGGGGTCATTGCAATGGTCAAGTGTAGGGGATTTAATAAGTGTGTAAACACTTATCCTTTTGCCACTAAAATCAAGGAAAAACAAGACCTAATCATGTGTTTTATATCATAAATGTCGGAATTACGCGTGGTTTTGTGTTCTTGTGTTTAAATAGGTACAAATGATCAAAATAAGAGAAAACACGGGATTTCACGGTCAAATGTCGAAGAAAAATCAAGAAAGAATCAAAGACAAGATCAAAAGACCAAAAGTGTGCCAAGATCACGAAAACCGGCTAAGTCCACTTGAACTTGAAGAAATGATCAAGAAAGTCGGAATCGAGCTCGTTTTAATGGAATTAATCGTTTTTGAAGATATTCGAGTCAAGTGGGTCCCACATCGGATAAATGGGCTAAAAAGCCCATTTAAGAAAAAAAAGTTGTTTAACTTTTAACCAAAAGCCCATCTCACAAATAAAAGGGACGGATTGGGCCTAGCCCAATGTTTGTGAATAATGGACGTGTGATTTACAAGCCTGGTCAAAGTTAACTGACAAGCCCATTTACAATCCATGTATGAAAAGGAAATCAAAAGTGAAATGTTCACTTGAAAAATTAGTTGCTTAGTTAAAATTGAGGATAAACACGCCTTGTTCAGTCAAAGTCAACCCAACATTTTACCCAATCCTTCCCAGTCAACACACCCTTATTTTCCTTACCCTCAAAACCAACTTACACGTGTTACCCACTCACACTTGTAACAAAACGTTTTTGTTATATACTTACCTTATCTCTCTCCTTGTTTTCGATACATACAAAACACACACATTATTTTTACTGCTCATCATCTCCATCCCCAAAATCACGCACCATCTCCTCTCAAAAACCCTAAATTTTACATCACAAATTTACCAACCAAAAAAGGGGCTTTTACCCTTATTGGGTAATTCACACCAAAAGAGATTAAATCCCCAGAAAAATCGGGGCAAACACTCACTGTGGTCCTCTCCTCTCACCAACGTGGCATCATTTGAGTGGCCAAGACATCACATCATTCCTACTCCTCCAATCAGTTGCTGCCAAATCATCTTTCAAGAAGCACAAAGAAACACAAAAAGTGCCACGAGGGCGATCCGTGGCTACAAGGGCGATTTTCAGCCGCATGATCAATTAATTAGAAGAGAGAGAAGAAGAAAGAAGGATTGGACGGTGGGATTTTGATTGCTTAACATTGAAGCCAAGATTAGGGTTTGTTGCGGTTCCCCTATAAAAACCCCTCTCATCATGTAATTTGAAGTGCCTTTTCTTTATTTTTATTTTTTCTGCAAATTAGATTGATAGGTTTATATTTGTAATCTTTTTAATTCCAGTTTTGTAATCTCTTTTATATTAATGAAAAGTTAGATTTTAATTAATTCTTGTCTCCTTTAATTTTTCTGCCAAAGTTTAATTTTAATTCGCTTTCTACTTCTTTTAAAAGTTACTGTTCGAGTTATTCATATATTAAAAAAAATAAATAAAAAAAATAATAATAATAGATAAAGGAAAGTGAAATAAATTTCCCCTACTGGGAGATTTTAAATTGTTCGAAATAGTGTTTGGCTTGAAGATTGGTTCTGGTTTGTGAAGTTTTTTTGGTTCGAGATGATATTGATGATGATACTCGGTGTTGTTTGGTTTCGGTATTAAGGGGGCTCAGCGCCTTACCTTCTTCCCAAAGGTTTTCGCCAAACAGGTTTTAGTTTCTTTTAATTTTAAGTTAAGTTTTGTGTTTACTTAGTTATACGATTAATCTGCTTAGTTTGAGGTAGTATGGATCTGCTTAGTTGTTTATCAGTCAAGTTTGTTTGTTTGATATATCTGGGTTTATTATTGAAGTTGGTTCATATAAGATTTGTTATTTGAGATTTGTTAAGTTTGCTTGATTTTGGTTAGTATCTGCTTGCGTTTAGTTTTTTCTGTTTGTTTTTAAAATAGTCTGCTATTGTATTTGGTTTAGTTAGTGATGCTGCTTATGTTTGAGTAAGTTTTTGTTTAGATTTGTCATTTCTGGTTTATGATTTTGTTGGTTATTTAGCTTATTAGTTTGCATTATTGTTCGGATCTGCTTATTAAGTTTCTGATTAAGTTGTGTTAGGATTGAGTTTTTTTTGTCTGCTTATTAGACATAGATTATTGGACTTTAATCTGTCATTGCTTATTTGTTATTTTATCTAGTAGCTTAATTTGTCTCAACTTATTAATCGTTTAGTTAGCTTATTTGGTTCCTGTTAGTTGATAGCTTATTTTCTTATTAGTTTGCTTATGATCATCAGCTTATGTGGTGTACCTGTTTGCTTATTTGGGTTTTTATTTGCTGATTTATAGCTGCTCAAGTCTTCAGACTCAATTAGTCTGAGGGTTTTTCTGTCCAAAATAAAGGTTCCAAAAAGTATAAAATATCAAGCAAAAATATTGGGTCTGCTGGGAATCGAACCCAGGACCCCTCGTCCATCAACCATATGCCTTACCATCTGTTCCAGTATTACTTTTGTGTTTTATCTCCAGCCTTTTAATTAATATAGGATAGTATATTATTGGCTGATTTTAATTAACTAGTTTAATCAAAGTTTTTAGTTTATTTAAAATTTAGATAAAAGTTTTAATTAAGTTTTGTTTTAATTTAGTTTATTTTGAAAAATATAAAAGGTAAAAAAATATATATATTTAGATTTTATTTTCTTTAGGAATTTTAGATTATTTTTCGTTTAATTGATAAATATATTTTTAAATTCATATTTACATTTTAGATTTAAAATAGTTTTTAATTAAAGTTTTACTCTTATAAAAACACAAAAAGACAAAAATATATTTTCTTTACTTTCTTCAAAGTTTAAATTAGTTTACTTTGTTTTAAAATAGTTTTTATAAAATTTCATTTAAAAGTTAAATTAGTTTTTAAGTTTTATATTTTTAATTAGTTTAAATTAGTTTTATATTTAAGTTAAGTTTTATATTTTCAACTAGTTTTAAATTAGTTTTACTTAAATTAGATTTTAATGTTAAATAGTTTTAAATTAGTTTAAAAATACCAAAAATATCGTTTACCAAAAACAAGTTAAGTCGATACGTTAAACCGGAAATCAAATTCGAGTCGAATCGAGGAAAAACGAACTTAATTGATACATACAAAATCCTAGTTTCAGACACTTATTGCATACATAAATTATTGTTCATCTTTAGAACACAAGCGATAATTCATAGAGTCCTACGCTCTATCCTTGCGGTATTGCTAGAACATTCAGAGTGATACTCTCTAGTATTCACAATGATGAATGGAAATCTTTCAAGTGTTAACATCAAACAGCAATGCGGTAGGTCATATGTAAGATTCACTTGAATTGAACATATGTTAACTGGAAAGCAACAGTTGTTTGATTCTTTCTTGATTCAAACTCGTTCCAGGTCTCAATGCAATATCTTTATGATCTTGCCAAAACATTCAGAGTAATACTCCTCAGTATTTACAGTGACGAATGGAAATCCTTCCAATGTCATCATCAAAAAGCATTGCGGTAGGTGACTTGTCAGATTCTATACGAATCAAACTTGTGTCAACTGGAAAGAAACAATGGTTTGATTCTTAATTGATTCAAACTTGTTCCATGAAATTGAATTGATGACTTAATCAGCATAATGGAACTGCATGATTCACTCCTTACTATGAATTATCTTTCGATATATTCAAGTATTGAGAACAGCTACCACAGCCAGAAACCCGGTCAAGGAAGTTCTTTGAACTTACCTAATCACATGTACAGTATTTGTAATGTATAACGGGAAAATGGGAGGAATGCAAACTGTGGCGTAACCTCAAGAGTCGTAATTCAAGACCACATGCTCATGTAAATGAAGAAATCTCAATAACATCTAAAGACAAAGATTTCCGCTACTCTGATGATCAAGGGAGATTGTTAACAAGATTTCATCTCAAATCAAAGTTTGGGTATGTGGGGAAAGACACAAGAACAGAAGATGGCAAAGTTTTAAGATCAAGTCAAGGAAAAGATCAAAGATCCAAGATCACAAGTCATGAAAGGAACTATTAAGGAATTCTCAAGACAACGAGCTTCAAAGTCAACAACACCAAAGAAGTGAAGTCACATATTACATGACCACCCCTTAGGGGGAGATTGTTAGAAGTATTTAAAGTGATGGTCATATAATATACCGTTGCGAAGCTCGTGGAAAATGCTACATAATGGTGTTGAGAGTTCTAGTATAATGTTATGTATGTAACGGGAATTAGTCCCGAACACACAAATGAGGAAGGCCTTCTATACATTACACTTGTAGTATAAAAGGCCCCTAGCACCTCATTTGTGTGTGTGTTTTCCATTTCATTTGTTGGTAGAGAGAGAAACATCATGTCTTTCTCTCACTAGGAAATCACAACTCTTTGTTTTCTCTTTTATTCTTCATCTTAATCTCATCTTTCCTTTTTTGGTTTTTTTTAATCTTCTTCTCTTTATAGTTTAAGTAGTCGTGAGTTACATTCTTACAAAAAAGGAAGTAGAAAATTAACTCAGTAAAACCATAAAAGCACTACATTCTGATCGTGGAGGTGAATTTATGAGTTTTGAGTTTTTTAGATCATCTTAAGGAGCATGGGATTATCGCCCATAGAACTCCTCTATATACACCACAACACAATGGTGTGTCTGAGAGAAGAAATAGAACCCTGCTAGATATGGTTCGCTCCATGATGGCTCAAACAACTCTTCCAAATTCCTTTTGGGATTATGCACTTGAGTCTGCTGCACGCATACTCAATATGGTTCCAACTAAGAAGGTTTAAAAGACTCTATAAAAAGTATGGTATGGGCAAGCCCCTAAGTTGTATTACTAAAAGGTATGGGGATGTGAGGCTCTTGTTAAGCGTGACACGCTTTATAAACGTGACAAACTTGAACCTAGATCTGTTAAGTGTATCTTTGTTGGATACCTAAAGGAAATGATGGGTTAATCCTTCTACTACCTACCCAAGAACAAAGTTATTGTTACTCGTAACATTAAATTCCTAGAGAGCAATCTTATGAATCAAGAAGCTAGTGGGAGTTTAGAAGATCTTGAAATAATTCAAGATGAAGATACGCCTCCTTCTGAAAACACTAGCAGTCATGAAGAGGTTCATCAAGAATATAATGAACCTCAATGTGATATAGCTCCAACTCGTAAGTCCACTAGGACTAAGCATGCTCCTAACCCTATGTGTTTATACATTGACGCTGAGGAACATGAGTTAGGAGATCATAATGAACCTACTAACTACAAAGCTGCATTAGCAGATCCTAAATCTGAAAAATGGTTGGATGCTATAAATATGGAGATTCAATCCATGAAAGACAATGATGTCAAGATCTTAATAGACCTTCCTCCTAACGCTAAAACCGTTAATGGCAAGTGGCTCTACAAGAAGAAGATCGACATGGATGGCAATGTACACACCTATAAATCTTGATATGTAGCAATGGGCTTCACTCAAACCTATGGGGTTGATTATGAAGAAACCTTCTCCCCTGTTGTAAATATTAAAGCTATTAGGATTATTTTAGCCATAGCCGCGTACTATGACTATGAGATTTGACAAACTGATGTTAAAACCGCTTTCCTTAATGGACTACTTCACGAAGAAGTCTATATGAAGCAACCTGAAGGTTTTGTCAATCCTAAATAGCCAAACCGAGTACGCAAGCTTCAAAGGTCCATCTATGGACTAAATCAAGCATCTAGTCAATGTAATAAGCGATTTGATGATGAAATCAAGAAGTTTGGTTTTACTCAAAATCACGATGAGCCATGTGTATATATAAAAGCTAGTGGGAGTAATATAGTTTTCCTAATCTTATATGTCGATGACATATTACTTATGAAGAAAGACATTCCAACATTGAAAAGTGTTAAATCTTACCTTGGAAAGTGTTTTACTATGAAAGATTTGGGTGATGCTGCATATATTCTTGGAATCAAGATCTATAGAGATAGATCAAGACGGTTAATTAGTTTATGTCAAAGTGCTTACATAGATAAATTTTTGAAGAAGTATAACATGGATAATTCCAAATGTGGAATCATCCCCATGCAAGTTGAACCAAAATTATCTAAGTCACAAGGTGCTTCTACACCTGTAGAGGTGAAACGCATGCAGAGAGTTCCTTATGCTTCGACAGTATGATCAATTATGTATGCTGTTAGATGTACTAGACCTGATGTCGCATTCTCTCCGAACATGACCAGCCGATTTTAATAGGATCCCGGTAAAGAACACTGGACTGCTATTAAGAACATTATGAAGTATCTCAGGAATACTAAAAATATGTTTCTTGTTTATGGAGAATATATGAAATGAGAGCTCAGAGTTGCTTACTACACTGATGTTGGATATCTGACAGATGTTGATGACACAAAGTCTCAAACTAGATATGTTTTCATTTTGAATGGAGGTGTTGTTAGCTGGAAAAATGCGAAGCACACAATTCATGCCATATCATATACAGAGGCTGAGTATATAGACGCTTCAGAAGCTGTATAGAGGTAGTTTGGATTAGGAAGTTTATTTCTGGGTTTGGTGTTATTCCCACAAATAATGAACCTACGAAGATGTATTGTGACAATACCATATCCATTACTATATCTAATGAACTAGAAATCACTAAAGGTGCGAGACATTATCGTCCTTAAAGTTCACTACCTCCGAGAAGTGATTGAACTAGGTGACATCACTCTGCATAAAGTTCACACAGATAACAACGTAGCTGATCCTTTTATGAAGGCTTTAGATCACAAAAAGCATTCAATGCTTACTGCAAACATTGGATTGCTTCTAGCTAGTAGTCGCATGTAAAATTGTATTTTCTTAGTATTTGGATAATTGGGATTGTAAGACAGTTATTATTTTAGTATGAATAAAGATACTTGATGTTTGCTTTCATTCATATAATTACCATTGTCCTATATTTGTATGTTAAATCCTTGAATATTTAATTATTCTAAATATGTCTATTGTCGGTTAACAATAGGGATTATTGTCTACATTAAGACAATTATGAGTATGATTATATTCTTACCAATCTCATATGTTATTCATAAGGGATGCGTATTGGACATTCAAACTTTGGAATATTAGTTTTGGATCCTTGTCATGAGTAATCTTTCGAATATGGTGATTAAGTTGTCCTTAGACTTGAGACGCAAACAAGTTTGTGCATATGTGGATATTATTTTTTGATTATAAGTTAAACGCTATTCTCGCAAGAGATAATTATAAAGGCTATAGTTGGTAGTGTTGTGAAGCAGCGATCCACGGACACTTGCAGTAAATACATAAATTGTTCCTCCACTTGATATAGTGTAATTTAGTACCACTGGATCCTCTCCAAAATTAATTAGGTAATTGTATGGCCATACGTTACAGAGTAATTCAAGATGATTATTGGTTTACATTTGGTATATCTGAATTTAATTCGTTAACAAGAAATAAATGTTAAACTATATGGAATGAGTCATGATCCGTATCCATGGTTTAATAATTACTGGAAAAAGGGATAATTATCAGCAAGCCAAATAATCTTATACCATTATTATTTTTGAGATATTCTTCTTGAAACTATTCCTCAATCATTTCTAGTAATAATAAAGTGTTGCTAGATACTTTATTACGGACGTACTTTGTCTTAAACTCTCACAAGTGGGAGCTGTCGGGATATGAGATCGTTTAGTAATCAGGAATGAGCGAGTCTATCGGGGCCACACACTCGAACACAAAGAAAACACTTTATTATATGTTTATTATTTATATTAAATGTTATAATAAAATTTCGCTATAGTTATTTAATTAACGGTATTTAAATTGATTACATGTTGAATTAATTTAAGATACGCGTGTAATTAAATTGTGGGTTTAAAAATCAATTCTAGAACCTCCCAACCCTTGGTCGACCGAATATAATCAAGGGAGGATCTAGAAGATTTTTGGTTTAGATAAAAGGTAAGTAAATATCTTGTTGGGCCTAAAGTTGGAGTAGGGAGCAAGAAAACCAAGGAGGTGGAAGACTATAAATACCCTAGACCCCACCTTACAATTTTCGTCTCTCTCTCTCTCTCTCCCCACCGATTTTGATCGGCCAAAAAACCTCACAAACCCTAAATCACCTCAAGTGTAAATATTTGCAAGATCGACTACCTTTTGTTACTCCCTTGTGAAGTTTCTAATCCTTATAATAAACCCTTGATACTCATGTCAAGGTTTTAGCTTTTGACTTGTTCCCGTTTGTGGTCCGACGCCTACCTAATCTGTAACTAGGGTTTCGAGTGATTTTCGTTATTATCTTGTAACGATCAATAAACGAATCCTTAAGTAATCACACTTAGGGTTTTGAATCTAGGGTTTCTAGGTACAAGATATACACTAGTTGTTTGTGAAGTGAAGTTACTACTAGCATCTTAGTGATTGTTCGTTGGACGTGTCGTGTGAAAAAACGATAAAGACGGTTATTTTACCGTTAAGTTCAAGATTAAGTTCAAACTCCATTAATTGATTTATTCAATTAATAAAGGTTGGTTTTAATTGTTTTAATTATGTGCTTAATTATGGTTGACATGCTAGATACATTCCGTTGCGTACTCGTGGTTAATACTCGTAGTTAATGATTTAACTAGTGTTCAAAATCTCAACAGTTATAACCTCTTTATAAGTTTTAGGTGTATCCTCTACATTAAGTATAATTGTTATTTTATTAATAACATTATTCTCATTATCACCTTCAACAAGGAAGGTCATATCTTGAGAATCAATAAAATTAAGATCCTAAGTTTTTTTTTCCTTTATATGCCTTTCAATTCTTCTAGGTTTACTAGAAGATTTTTCCATATTCCTCATATTTTTAGAATCCAAACCTGGGTTAGAAATATATTGTGGGATTTGAGTCACAATTTTATTTGTGCTTGTTGAATCATCACGAAATTTATTCCCAAAGGAATCTACACCTCTTGATTCAACAATAACATGCGCATTTAAATCTTGAAAACGATAAGATTTAGGATCCTTTGCATATCCCACATATACACTTTTTAGACCTCTATGCCCTAATTTAGATGTATGAGGTAATGTAATCTTATAATAGGTTAAACAACCTCAAACTCTAAAATAGCTAATATTAGGCTTTCTTCCCTTCCATATTTCATTAGGAGATACTTTTAGTTTCTTTGCAATTATTTTATTACTTACATGACATTGTGTAAGTTTCATGTTATTGTTACTAGTTTTATTGCTAGTGCACATACGGAATTTGAACATAAACGATAAATTAAGTAATAATTTCGTTATTGTGATTTTATATATATTATATATGTCTTTTTAAAACATCTAATGTTTATATGTCTGATTATGTTATAAAGTCTAGAGAGTATAAATTTTAAGTGGTATTTTGTTTATTTTTTAAAGTTACTAAAATACATGGGAAATTATAATTTTACATTTAAATCCATAATTTATTTAAAATTCAACTACTAAAGTTTTATTAATCTCCTCCTCTTTTTTTAAGTTTTTATTTTCACAAAGTTGACACATATATTTTTGTGTGTTTTCATCAAATTCTTCCACTAAATTTTTAATTTTGACTAAATTAACTTAATTTTGAATTTTTTTCCACCAGTTACATCGTTCAGTTTTGCTCATGTGTCAAAATCAAATTATTTGATTGGTTCAATTATTTTTTCTACAACCTTTATTTTTTACTAAAATTCTTAAATAAAATAATTCCTTTATTATATGAAAGAGAAGAATTTGGACAATCAAACTCAACATTTTTAAACTTCTCAATAACAGCCGATAACCTTGATCAAACAATTCATTTTTCTCGTTTAAACTTCTCAATAAAAGTTGTTGAACTGTTTTCTACGTCCCACATCACTTAAAAAAATTCAAAAAAAACACAACTATCATATTTGATAATAAAAAAAAAACAAACTAACACTACAAAAAATTGTCATATTTCACACTTTATTTTACACACTTCTAAATAGTGTGGAAAATATTTTGAGTTTATTAACAAATATAAGTGTGTAAAAAAATTACATAAATAAGTGTAAATAATTTTAAAACAACACACTTATATGTGTTGCAAATAAAAGTCCACACTTTTTTGTGTGAAAAATTCATAAATTCTCTACATTTTTAAATGTGGACTCTATTTTGTTACACCCGTATTTCCCACATTTAAAAAAAAAGAGAAGTGTGAGAAATATAGGTGTAATAAAATGGGGTGGATATAGAGAAGTTATGGAATATTTTACACTAAAAAGTGTGAACTTTTTTTAACACATAAGTGTGGTGTTTTAATATTTATTCACATTTATTTATGTAATTATTTTTTACATAATTATAAATATAAATAACTTAAAATATTTTTCACATTTATTTTAAATATGTAAAAAAAGTGTGGAATATGCCAACTTTTTTTATAGCGTGAAGAAATATAATGAAATATGATTGTAAAACCCGAATTTTAAAATATGAAATTTGATCTTTTTATTTCATTTTAAAAATATGGTTTTTATTTAATTTCATAAATTTTCAATTTATTTTATATAATATAAATGTGAATTTGCCTTGTATAAACGTATAACTTTGATGAACATATCAAAGTTTAGGATGATCACTTGGATCCCCGATAGTTATTGTATATTACAATCAAAGTCTATTTTCATTGTTTAGTAAAATAAACACATAACTTGACCAAATCAACCTATCATAATGCAAGTCTTAGATAAATACAATAGCACGTTATCTAGTGACTATTTTATATTTTTCTATAATATCTAATTAAATAAGACAAGAAATCGCAAGTTGGCATTTTGTTTATAATAAGAACTAATGTTTTAAAAATGTTGACCCGCGAATTGGCTCAGAGATCGAACCGGATATGACCGAGTTTTTATTTGTTTGAGAACCGGATTGAACCACCAGTTTTTCGTTGATCCTCTTAACCCGGTTTGATAAACCCGGTTGGGTCACAATTTTTTATAAAAAAAATTCAAAACATTTTTTTATATAGATTTTTTCAAATTTTATAGATAAATTAAAGTGATGATTATTATTGTTAGTTAAAATTAAATCAAAACTTACTTAAAACACAAATTAATATCGCTTTGTTACGATCTAATACAAATTGTAAATAAAAATTAATTGTTTTTTAATACATTTGTTATAATGTTAAATACTGAACTAAAAAGTAAATATTTTTCATGAATTGAACTTGACTTAAGACAAGTTAGAAGATTATATAATATTATATATTAAAAATATACATTTATAAAAAATGGGTTGACCTGGTGGTTCAACGGTTAAACCGGTTGACCTGTGAACCGGGTCACTAGACCGAGTCAATTAAAAACCCGGGTTTTAAAACATTGATAAGAACTTTAGGCATATTTTGTTTTTTATGACCAAGGCTTGTATGATTTAATAACAACGTAAATACCGTGTATAATTTACCATAGAGATCATATATTGTTATATTTGACAATATAAAAGCATCTCATGAAGGTAATTAAGTAACATGAGATACCTTTTTTTGATTTTGTAACATACTTATGAGATGAGATCAACAAAGAACATTATCTTCTAAAAGAAGAAGGAGAATACATCCGGACCGTTCTTTTAAATGGCTTCTACACTTTCTTTCGATCATATATATAAATCATAAAAAATCACTTCCCAACCATTATTTACTACCCCAATTTCTCTCTCTTAAAACACACACACTTCTTACACTAAAAAGCATCACCCGGGAAAATCCAAACACCACCGGATAATAACAAATCACCGTCGGAATTTCTTTCAACCTCTATAAATCATCGAAAATCACAACAAGTCGTCATCAATTATATAAATCACGTAACTCAACGACGATTTACTGAAAGATCACAAATCAATTACCGAAAATCACCATCAATCATCAGAAAAAACTATAAAATTCGTCGAACGAAATGATTTTCAAGGAAATGATAAATTTCGACTAAAGACTGAGTATACGTATCTATGGGCCCGATTCCAATACACAACGACTGAGTGCTCGATTCCAATACCATAATAGAAAAATACAATCGCCACTTTTTTCTTCATCCAATACCAGAATAGATCTGGTCAAAAAATAGATCTGGTCAATGTAATAAAAGCTTGAACAAGACATTTTAGTTTCAGTCCATTTTCCAACTCATGCAAGCTTTTGTCAGCTAGCATAAACTAGCTTAAACAATATTTAGAATTTTGTCAATGCATTTACTTTAAAACTTTGTCAACGTCACTTTAGAATTTAGCATTTTGTCGGGCTTAAATGAATTTCTATATATAAAGGACTAAACCATTTAGTTTTGCGAAATTACGTGTAATTTGTATAAATTACATGTGATTTGTATAAAAATCACATGTGATTGTGTGTTGTTTTCTCATAAAAATAAAAATCATGTGTGAGTTGTTTATATCACGTGTGATTTGTGTAAATCGCGTGTGATTATGTTTTGGTTTGTTTTCTCATAAAATTAAAAATCACGTGTGATTTGTGTAAATCACATGTGATTCGATTTTGTTTTAATTTCTTATAAAAATAAAAATCACATGTAATTTGTGTAAATCACCTGTGATTTATATAAATCACGTGTGATTTGTGTAAATCACATGTGATTCAATTTTGTTTTAATTTTTTACAAAAATAAAAATCACGTATAATTTGTGTAAATCACCTGTGATTTTAATAAATCACGTGTAATTATGTTTTGTTTTTTTTTTCTCATAAAAATAAAAATACGTGTGATTTGTATAAATCACGTATGATTTGTGCAAATCACGTGTAATTTTGCTCAAATCAGATGTGAGTTTGAAAGAAAAAGACAATTGAAAATGATGTTATAAAAACTATAAAAATGAAATGAACGTACGTTTATTACGAAAATTTTAATTTTAAATATAATTTTGTTATAATGTCATGTCGTATTTGATTAAGCCATTCTCACAATAATTTTGTTATCATTTTCAGTCGAATTAATCACCAAAGATGTACCATACATAATAAATTAAATGCTTTGAGTTATGTTTGTCAAATGTTGTGTTAGATTCTTACCTTTTCTAATTGTCTATCTATCTATTATTATACATCTAGATGTCACAAAGGAAAAAAATAAACTTGATTACAAGTTTTTACTTTATTTCATAAAAAGCAAACTTTAATCTTTTCATATCTCTTTGATCCAATTTTTTAAGAAAAGATAAAAAAAAAATAAAAATAATAGTTAGTAATATGAACTTATGACTTACTTTTGAGATAGATGGGCCCCATACACCATTAACTTGTAGTATCTATAAGTTCTAACATTTTTTTAATTATAAAATTAAAAAATGTTTGAATGTTTATGTCAGTACTATTTTAAGCACGTGTCCATCTCTTTCTTTTGTGATATACTGTTGGCTCATCTTGTCCATTTACTTTTCAGATCTAATTTGTACGCAATCTTTAAAGAACATTAAATGATTTAGCAAAGTTTCAAAAAACAAACAAGTTATACATATGAAATTACCACACTACATCATGATTGGTGCCCATCTGCGTCATTTTCATATGATGAAGCTTTCAATGTATAAATCATCAGATGTAGTCAAACTAATCAGCTGATGAAGTCTAGCCACTTTTTGAAGTCAAACTAATCAAGCTTTCAATATACGAATCGGTCGATAACGATGATGATGACGATGGTTTTGAACCAGTTTCACTCTCCATCGATGGATGGTGGTGGATAACAACGGTGGCATGTGACGATGGTGTTGCGGCTGTGGGGAGGACGACGGTGGTGGGTGGGTTGGTGCATTTGTTTGTAACAGTAGAGAGTGTATGGTGAAAAAGAAAGATGATAAAATGTCTTTTCTACATTAGATAATAATGGTAAGATTAGTTTTAAAATGAACGGTCCAGATCGATTCTCTTATACTTTTATGAGAGGGTGTTCTTTGTAGAACTTTTGTCTACTTAACATATACTATATGCGAGTTAAGATATATATCGACAATTAAATTAACATACATCTATTCAACCAATCATAATCACCCACTTTTTAAAAAACTCACTTCCTATCACTTTTTTAAAAATTAAATATCTTACAAACGGTAAATCGTCAAACGAAAAAAATAAAGAATTGTGACGAGAATTAAATCATCTATCTATCGAGGGGCACATGTATATACTCTCGACGAATTTTTCGTCGACTTTTTTTCTTAAGTCACGTCTGGAGAATCATATATGATTCGTCACGAATCATATATGATTTTTAGTAAACCATATACGATTCGTGATATGAATCATATATGATTTTCTGAGAATCATATATGTTTCGTGACAAATCATATATGATTTTCTCCAGACGTGACTTAAGAAAAAAAGTCGAAAAAAAAGTTCGTCGAAAGTATATACATGTGCCCCTTGATAGATAGATGATTTAATTCTCATCACGATGATATGTTCTATTTTACGTAACGATGAACGGTTTGTGAGATATTTAATTTTAAAAAATGAGTTTTTTTGTTATATGATAAAAATAGATGGTTGTGATTGGTTGGTTGAGTTTATGTTAAAATGAGGGTATATGAGGATTTTTTCCTACTATATGCCAAGATATTTTTGGAATCAAACTTGACGTAATTAAAATCATACATAAAGTACTAACTACTAACCATGTTTGTATCGGATCGGTAAAATCCCTAATTTTTTTTGTAATATATATGCGGTGACTATGATTTACGAGATCTGCATAACACAGAAAATATGCTACTCATATATTTGAAAGAAACTTAAAATTGATGGCCTAAATGCTGGAGAAACCGATAGCTAAACGCCTAAACCAATCCACTTAAGACAGTTTTTCATCACTTATGTTCTCATATTTTACGAACCTTATATATATAAGGTTCCTTAACTTTTATACTCGTTTCTTTTATATTGGGATGTTTCCTTCGTATCAGTTACACTTGAAAACCAGGTCATGCAAGCTTCTTGGATCGCATGTCTCTTTTTTCCGGTTGAACACCAGTGTGGCAGTATGAACTTATCCTTTTTTTTTAGGAAAAGTGTGAACTTATCCCAATTGCAAGTTCTCTAAAGTCTGTTCACATGAATTTACTCTATATTGAAGGTTGAATATAATTGGTAATCCTAAGGGTTGATTTACAATAATCAAATCAATTCCGCGAATAATGGTATCTGCTAGCATGATATGATGTTAAATGTCAACTAATACGTGTCTAATTATCTAATATCAGTTTAGTTTTAAATGATCAAGTAGTTAGCTTAATTAATCATTTTACTATATTATATTAGTGATCATGTCTTAGGGTTTCATTGTTTAAAGAAAAAAAAGTCTTGTTTCATGGTACCATGTTTCTGTATGTTTCTTTTATTGCCTTTCTAATTTTTTTAATGATCAAGTCGCTATTATAAAATGTAACTTGCTAAAGTCTATTCAAAGTTGGACAATTACATATTTCTTTCAGAATTAATTGGCGGTAGATCAACTCCGACATTCTTACATCATTCAAAAGTTACAGATTTTGTTAACTGGAACAATTAGTTAGAGGGCACGGTGTGATAGTGTCGCCCCGACGTTTTCTGGCGTCGTCACATCGCCTTCCGGTAATGACCAACAGCGTTGGATTGGTTTTATAAAAATAAAAATTTCGTTTAACCCTCACATGGTGTCATAGTTTGTGTTTGATATTTGGTTCTGGTAATTTTAAGAGGTGGTCTGTGTTTAAATGGAGGTTGCAGATAGGGTGTCAATATTTTTGATTCGACCCGAATCCGACCTGACCCGAGCATATTCAGGTCGGGTTATTCGGGTTGAAATTTCAATTCGGGTTAGTCGGGTTTACCCGACTAACTCGGATTCGAAATCGGGTCGGACATCGGGTATAATATTTATTAGGGGTGTCAATCGAGTCATGTTCGTGTTGACCTGTTCGGGTTCGCGGGTTAACGTCTTATTATAACCTTTACCCAAACACAACCCATTTAATAATCGTGTCACGGAACTCAACCCTAACCCGGGCTTACATAACACGTGTAACCCGGGCCTACATAACACGTGTAACTCGTTTGTGATCTATTTAACCTGTTTAAGTAAATAGTTCAAACGGTTAAAAAATTTGGTGGCTCATCGATTAAACTAAATTATGTGGAAGAAAATGATATAAGGCGGATGTAGAAAATGATAAACATAACATACAATATAATTATGAAACATTTTCAGTGATATATGAGTTATAGTCGTCATTTATTTCAATTAACTACATATAAAATACATTTAACCCAAATACAACATAAAATTGTGGTTAAATATTTTATTTTTTGATGCTTATATATACTTAAACGGGTTCACGTGTCGACCTGTTTAATACTTACTCCGCCCAAACACGACCCATTTATTAAACGGGTTATACTGGTTGACCTATTTTTGACCAAAGCCTGTTTATACTTAACCCAAACCTATTTAACTTTGTGTCGTTAATCGTGTCGTGTCGATAATTACCACCCAAATATATTTATGTTTAATTCAAGTTCGTGTCAACACGATTGACCAGAATAAGATTTTTTTTACGTTTTTTTTTTAAAAAAAAAATTTAAATTCAATATAAATTCTATTAAAAAAATTATAAAAAATTATTTTTTAAAATTTACCCGAATTCGGATTAACCTGAACCTGACTAGACCCGACCCGACCGAATAAACCCGAACTCGAGTAACCTGAGTTCAAATCGGGTCAGATTCAGGTAAATTATTTTTAGCACTGACCCAAATTCAACCCGATCCGATTAACCCGAACCTAACCAACCTGACCCGATTCTCAACCCTAGTTGCAGATGGGTGGGTTTGCAGATCGGAGGTGGTGCAGTTTTTCTTTTTTAAAGGTTGCAGGACAAAAAAAATACTTAGTTTGTGTTTTTACCCAAAATGAAAAGTCTATTTAAGCCCAAAAACAAATAATTTGCTTTCATAATTATATTCTTTCTATTTTAAATTATATTTTTTTGACAAAAGACATATATTTTAAGAAAAATATATTTATTGCATTTTTTTTACTTTTTAGCAAAATAACTACTTTACTTTTAGTTAATTAATTAAATTCTTCTTTAAATGTAGTAATAATAAATTTCAACAAGGATAATATAATAAAACTGATCAAACATCAATATCCATTCATTTTTAGTAGGGATAATCAATTTGAGATATTAAAAAATGCAATAAAAATGGGATGGATGGGAGTATACGTGTTTAATAAGCCCAAGTGTTTTAATAAGTTTTTAGAAGTGTTTTAATAAGCGTGTTTTTTTTAAAAAGTATGAATGATTTTTTTTAAAGTATTGTATTGTGTATTTCATTTAATGAATGAAATATTTAGTTTATTTAAGACGTTTTATGAAAAATTAAAATGTAAATGTTTAGGGATGGGTTTTTCAGTGTGCATATTTATCAGCGTATTCATTTATCCCTCGTGGGCTAGCGATAAACTTCTTAACTTGAAATTCTCTAATTTCAATATTAGCTTGCTGTATTGAAGGTAGTGATTGTAAGAATGTATTTGATTTGTGTGTCTTTTTATTAAACCGTATGATACATATAGAGTACAATAGATGGGTTTGAGCCCGATACAATCATCAACAACTGGCTAATATATGGATAACTACTAATACAATGTATGACAACTAATCACACTACTAATGACAGCTCATATATGACTAACACTCCCCCGCAGTTGGAGCGGGAGGACACTGAACACTCAAACTGATACAGAACTCTTCAAACAAAGCCGAAGGTAACCCCTTGGTAAAGATGTCTGCATACTGATAGAGTGATGGAATATGGAGAACACGAACATGACCAGCAGTAACCAAATCACGGACAAAGTGAATATCAATCTCTATATGCTTTGTACGCTGATGCTGGACTGGATTAGAGGACAAGTATACAACGCTTACATTGTCACAGTAAACGAGTGTAGCAGAAGACAAAGGTGTATGAAGCTCTCGAACGTGTCGTCCCGCTCCAACTGCGGGGGAGTGTTAGTCATATATGAGCTGTCATTAGTAGTGTGATTAGTTGTCATACATTGTATTAGTAGTTATCCATATATTAGCCAGTTGTTGATGAATGTATCGGGCTCAAACCCATCTATTGTACTCTATATGTATCATACGGTTTAATGAGAAGACACACAAATCAAATACATTCTTACAATCACTACCTTCAATACAGCATGCTAATGTTGAACTTAGAGAATTTCAAGTTAAGAAGTTCATCGCTAGCCCACGAGGGATAAATGAATAAGCTGATAAATATGCACACTGAAAAACCCATCCCTAGACATTTGCATTTTAATTTTTCATAAAACGTCTTAAATAAACAAAATATTTCATTCATTAAATATGCACACGGACAAGTATTCAGCCACAGCATTGGCAACACCACGATACTCTGCCTCGGCACTAGAGCGAGAAAGCGTCGGTTGACGCTTAGAGGACCAAGAGAGTAAATTGTTGCCAAGAAATACACAATATCCAGAAGTCGATCTCCGAGTAGTAGGGCAACCAGCCCAATCCGCGTCCGAATAGGCAACCAACGACGTGGTGGAAGATGAAAACAATTGTAAAAACGGGGGGGGAGGATCGACCCGTTCAGTAGAATTCCGAAGAAAGACTGTTGGCAGCCATAATACAAAGTACCGCGAACATACCTCAGGATCCTTTTAAGAGCCGAGAAATGAGGTTCTCGAGGATCATGCATATGAAGACAAACCTGTTGCACTGCATAAGATATATCAGGGCGAGTAAAAGTAAGATACTGGAGAGAACCTACAAGACTCCTGTATAAAGTCGGATCAGAAACCGGATCACCATCATCACCTAGTTTTGACTCAATGTCAACAGGAGTCCGACTGGAGTTACAACCAACCATGTGAGCCCGCTCCAAAATCTCATCAGCATACTTACGCTGAGACAAAAACATCCCTGAAGAGTCTCTCGTAACAGAAATACCCAAAAAATAATTAAGATGTCCCAGATCTGTCATAGAGAACTCCTTATGTAAGGAATAAATAATGCGTTGTAACAATGCCTCAGAGGAAGCGGTGAGAACAATATCATCTGTCACACTCCCAAAATATCAGAGTATAATGGCGACAAGGGAGTGGTGACGTCATGATTATCATACACACATAGTCACAAAGAACGACCTCTAAATGAGACGTTCGGAAAATAGATCACTTGTAATTAATAAAATAAGTTGTTTTAACAAAGTGCGGAAGCATAAACTGAATATGGTTACAAAACATAGTTTTCTCAAATGGTACAAGTGATCGTTGTTTCAAAGAAATGACGGCAATGCATGAGACCTCATTTAGCATCTTCCTTCTTAATACCTGAGAAAAACATTGCTAAAGTGTCAACATAAAGTTGGTGAGTTCATAGGTTTAGTTAGTTTGAAATGTTTAATGAACCACAAGATTTTCCCAAAAGTGATGACAATATAACAAATACAAAGTCATCCTAAAAGTATTTATTACAGTCTAAGCTCGTGACACCGAAGCGTTAACAACACCGGCAGTATAATCATATAAATGTAGCCCAAACTAGATGCCTAAACCCACGACATCCTATATCAGATTCAAATGAAACTGTGCCCGCTTGTCCCCTTGTTGGACAAGACAGACAGGGACGTCAATCCCGATAGATCTATCCATAACATTCGCGCTTACACAAAGTAATTAACGGTTCACGATTCACGGGCCAAAGCAACTGGGTTTTTAGTGGGACTTAGACTAATAGATAAATCAGTAAATGCACTTGTGTTCAAACGTTAAAATCAAGCAATGTCTCACCCCAAAAAGCAGTGAAAATAGTAAAGTATGGGGCTATAAACTCACCTCGTAAATTCAGCAAAGAGAACGAAGATAAAATAGCTCGAGAGTACGGTTACGCTAGCCGCGACCTAATTAATTTAAGAATTGAGTTACGATACGAATACTTGTATGATTAACTGACTCGACACCCTAATTGTGCTTGACGAAACCATACATTTATGAAAAATACGATTTTACGGAAAAGTACGTTAAATAAAATCGGTTTATTAACGGGTCGGGTTTTACGGGTCAAAACATAACTTTAAATTTAACAAATTTCGTTTGGGCTTTAACTTAAATCAAATAAACACATAAGGCCCAAAATGGGTCCAACACATTTACCCAGCAAACCGGCCCAAGGTCCATAGACCCGGTCCGGCCCACCAGGCGGAATAAACAAGGAACGAAAGAGAGTATACGTGTGTGTTTACACACACAACCCCATAACTGGAGTTGACTCTCTCTCTCCTCTCTCGATATCTCCTCCACCGTCCCAAACTCTCTCTCTCTCTAAACCTAGATTGGTTTTATCCATTCCTAGGGTTATCATCTAATCAGTTGTGTTATAAGATTAAATATGGGTGGTTTGTGGTTCTTATATCGCGTGAGATGTGGGTTAATCCCCACATCAACCGTTTGGGTTTTTCTGATGGTGTTCTCCTTGCGGTTCGTGAATCAAATACCAAATCACAGATAAGTTTAATTTCCTTTATTCCTTTTTAAAAAGCTTTTAATTGATTTTCGATTTTATATATATCAGTGGGTTCAATTGATTCGTAAATACTTGTTGTAACTCATATGGTTCTCGGATTAATATGTGAATAAAATTAGGGTTTTGAAATATTTGGGGGTTTTCGTCAGAATCGGTTTAAAACATAATTAATTGGCGTTTTCATTCATAAAATCAAACTAATTTTAATATAAAGTCGATTTATAAAAATTAGGGTTTCGGTTAATTTGGGGGTTTTTGTAAAACTCACTTTTAATTAAATTAATTAAGGGGTTTGGGTTTAGATTAGGTTTAATTAGCATTTTAATTAATAAAAGTAAATCTAGGGTTTTCTGAAAATTGGGGGTTTTCATATTATCGAATGTTGCTCGTGTTTAGATGGTGTTTCTGAAATGTCTCAATGTAAATGAAATGTTTAAAAAGGATGTTACATGATTAGGGTTTCGATTGGGGTTTCTGTATACACGCGGCATGGTTAAGGTTTTCTGTAAAAGAAAGCTTGATTAATACATTTGGATTTGTTTGGTAAGAATGGTAATTAATTTGGCAGAAACTAGGGCTTTGGTTGGTTTGTTTTGGTGCTCGGTTTGGTTCTTGATTGGGTCTCGGTTTGGTTAAACATGGGTCTCGGGTTGGTTCATGATTGAAGTCTTGTTTTGGTTGGACAAGGTCTCGGTTTGGTTCTAAGTTGGGTCTCGGTTTGGTTTCAGAATCGAGTCTTGGTTTGTCTCAATCGGGTCTCGGTTTGGTCTAAAATGGGTCTCGGTTTGGTTGACAGCAAAATGATAACATAAACATGTTTGTATTTAAAAGTTTAGAAATTTACAGTTTTTGGTTAAAAGTATAAGTTCATTTCAATGGCTAACCGCGGTTTCTTTTATTTGTAGGTTCGTACAAAGACAAGCACAACTAGACTTCGAAAGTAAAACGAAAGGACAAAAGACTCACAAAGGGGATGCTACGTTCGGTTTTGCAGGTTCGGACAGAATGAAGACCTTTGGTTGTGCAGGTTCGGACGAGACGTGTAGGTTGGCTGGACCAAAACTTCTACCCAGGAGTTGTATGATGAAGACTTGTGCAGATTTTGATGTTTGTATTTTTTGGACTGTGATAACTTGTGATAATTTGTATTTGGACTTTGGACATTACCTTGGACTTGTATATAAGCTTGTATAATTAGTCTAGGGTTAGTGAAATTCTGGAAATGCTTGCTTGTGATATACCCAAAAGGGGTAAACTAGGCAAATGTGTTGTCCTTTAGTGGGGCAAATAACTATAAAGTTTGCAAGTGTAATGTAGACTTGTGACTGATTTGGGACACTTGTATGACAAGCTTTGACAAATAAATTGAAGGTTTAAATAATCAGTTACATACACATGCTGTGATAGTGATAAACTCGGCTCGGGTTCAATATATTTAGGTTTAGACGCGACTGACATAACACGACAGCAAAACCGTTTAGCGTACGATCCCAAAACAAAAGACAATTGTGCGAGACGTTATCAATCTTAATAACTAGAGCAAATAAAACACACGGCACATCATAACACGCTCACAACTTGTATTGCATTCAACTAAATAGTCGCGAAACATAGAGATGTTACATATGCTCTCCCTAAAAAGGGATTTGTCCGCAAAGCAAAGAAATTAACACGTTCATGACGACGACTAGTCGATAAGTAGTTAAAATACTCGTACTACACGAAAAATTAAATGATGGAAATTTGACGAATGTCACATCATCCACGTATAGTAACAAATAAGCGGTGTCAGTCCCCTGGTGATAAATAAATAAAGAGGAGTCACAACGACTCTGAGTATATCCAACCCGAGTAACATAAGTAGCAAAGCGATGAAACCAGGCTCGAGGAGCCTGCTTAAGACCATAAAGAGACCGCTGCAATAAACACACATAATCAGGATGTGTAGAATCCCTGAATCCTGGTGGCTGATGCATGTAAACTTTCTCAAATAGATCACCATGCAGGAACGCATTCTTGACATCTAGCTGATGAACCGGCCAATGTCGAGAAATGGCTAAACTAAGAACAGTCCGAATAGTACCAGGTTTAACAACCGTGCTAAATGTCTCATCCACGTCCACACCCTCTACCTGTGTGCTACCATTCGCCACAAGACGAGCCTTGTAGCGACTAAGTGTACCATCTGCCAAATACTTATGACGAAATAACCACATACAACGCACAATGTTGGTATCGGTTGGTCTAGGCACAAGAGTCCAAGTGTTATTTTTAATAAGGG
This sequence comes from Glebionis coronaria, assembly GCA_025667525.1. Lineage (NCBI taxonomy): Eukaryota > Viridiplantae > Streptophyta > Magnoliopsida > Asterales > Asteraceae > Glebionis > Glebionis coronaria. The sequence continues at coordinate 556,669,650 of CM046879.1, forward strand.
CATTATACTCATCAGACATAGCATTTTGCCAGTTTGGATCATTAAACGCATCTTTATAAGACTTAGTTAAAGGCGAGACAGACGACACGTGAAGAGTAAGACGCTGAGTAGGACGGTTCGTCCCGACTTGAAAACGTGTGACCATGGGATGAACTGAATTATGGTTACGGTTGACATTTGTGGGGGATGGAATTTGGGAACCGGAAGCGGGCGATGGTGTATCATCAACTGTATTTTGTGTTGTATGTGTCGAAGTAGAGGGTAGGTGGCTAGCGGTGGGGAGTTCGTTGGACTCAGTGTGAACATTGGTTGTTGAGTTCAAGGCAACGATAGCCACGATGATTGGTGCCATGTCCCAAAAATAAACACGGTGTAGCTCGTGGTCCAAGTTTGTGTTGCATATCCAAGTGAGGGTATCAAAGACACCCAAAAGTCCGCAAAAGGGTATAATCGGGTGTGGTTCCAAAAAGACGGGTAAGGGGTATTTCATTGTTAATAGCGCGTGAGGGTAAAATATTTAACAAGTAAATGGCCATATTAAGAGCTTCAGTCCAATAATTAGGAGGTAAATGACCTTGAAACAATAATGTGCGTATAAGGTTGTTGATGGTCCGTATCATTCGTTCAGACTTTCCATTTTGTTGTGAGGTGCGAGGACATGAAAAACGAAACCGAATCCCATTATCATCAAATAATTTATGAAAGGCGTGGTTGTCAAATTCACCACCATGGTCACACTGAAAGGACTTGATCTCACACTTAAATTGAGTGCGAACCAAATTACGAAACAATACAAATTTAGACAAGACATCAGATTTATTAACTAAAGGATAAACCCAAACATATTGCGAATAATGATCCAAAAATAAAACATAGTACTTGAAACCAGAAAGACTCGTAATTGGGGAGTTCCACAAATCCGAGTGAACAATATCAAAACAAGAACTAACAGAAGTAGTAGAACTAACAAATGGGAGTCTCACGTGTTTGCCAGGCTGACAAGCATGACAAAGAGTGGGATATTTTTTACACGAAATGGAATTACTTTAGAGAACACGACGCAACACTTCATTTCCTGGATGTCCAAGTCGTTGGTGCCACGTATACTGACTAGTGAGGAAAGCATGAGGAATAGGTGAGGGCTTCGTAACCGGGTAAAGATCTCCACTGCTATCACAACGGAGCAGCACCCGACGAGTTACCTTGTTCAAATCCCGATGGTTGCCTCATGTAGATCACTTCTTCAAGATTTCCATGTAAAAACGTCGTCTTTACATCAAGCTGCTCCAGCTCATAATCTTTACACGCAGTCAATGCAAGTATAAACCGAATAGATGTGTGTCGAACTACCGGCGAAAATACTTCATTGTAATCAATACCTACCCTTTGTGTGAATCCACGAGCTACCAACCTTGCCTTGTACCTAGGCTTTTGAACACCTTCAATCCCTTCCTTTATTTTGTACAGCCATTTGCAGCTCACCAGCTTTTGCCCAGCTGGATGATCTACTAACACCCAGGTCTTGTTCTTCCTCAAAGAACCCATCTCTTCTTTCATAGCAGCTTTCCACTTAGAACTATCTTCACAAGCAACTGCTTCCTGGTATGCCAATGGTTCATGAGTATCTTCTTCCTCTACTGCAGCAAACGCGTAAGCAACCATATTACTCTCATCCCGAAACCTTGCCGGTTTCGTTCTTGTCCTTGGCTCTCTATCCCGAACCAATTGATAATATGTGAGATCCGGTGGATGATCAATTTCTTGAACCCCTGCATCTTCATCATAGCCATCTTCCTGATCTGTCTGATCTTCCAGATCTGTCTGATCTTCCTGACCTGTTTGATCTTCCTGACCTATCTGGTCTTCCTCATGCGTATGATTATTTAACCTCTGCAGTTCCACCTCAACCTGTAATTCCTCAACAGACTTATCTTTTCCTGCACCAGAATCCTTCAATGTGTCTTTGTACATGACACTTTCATTGAAGACCACGTTCCTGCTTGTGACTATTTTAGGTGATTCATTATCAAGCCTATATAGTCTGTACCCCTTCACACCTTCAGGATACCCCAAAAGAACGCATTTTACCGCTCTCGCTCGAGCTTACCTTGTTTAACGTGTGAATACGCGACACAGCCGAAAACCCTCAACATCCCATAATCGCTAGGATGTCCCGACTACATCTCCATAGGTGTCTTCTTCTCACTCACTGTCGATGGTGACCTATTTATAAGATATGCGGCCGTACATGTCACTTACACCCAGAAGGTCTTGGGCAATCCAGACTGTATTAATAAACAGCGTACTTTGTCCATGAGAGTTCTGTTCATCCGTTATGCTAACCCATTCTGCTGCGGCGTCCCGGAAACTGTCAAATGTCTAGCAATCCTAATCTTAGTGCATAGCTGATTAAACTCCCGGTTACAGAACTCAAGACCATTATCCGTCCTAAGCTTCTTAACCGTCCTCCCAGTCTGATTTTCTACTAACTGCTTTCACTCTTTGAACTTCCCAAATGCTTCGTGTTTGAACCTGAGAACATAAACCCATACCCTCCTAGAATAATCATCAACTATAGATAAGAAATACCTCTTACCTCCCAATGATTCCACCTGAGACGGACCCCATAAGTCTGAATGAGCATAGTCTATCACTCCATGAGTAGTGTGCCTTCCTACATCGAAACAGACTCGATGTGACTTTCCCAGAACACAATTCTCACAAAAATTGAGCTTACCTAGACTCTTCTTGCCAAACAAATCCTGCTTTTCCAGCACGTGTAGTCTCGCCTCACTGATATGTCCCAGTCTTTTATGCCAAACCTGCACAAGACTGTCTTTTTCTTCAACACTAGCATTAAGCTCACCGGCCAATACATGGCCATCCAAAGAGTACACACAGTTCTCCCTTCTGGTTCCAGATATAATAACCCTAGAACCATTAATCACCTTGACTTTTCCCGACTGCAATATTACGGTATATCCCTCTTTTTCAAGAGTTCCCAGCTATATCAAGTTTCTTTTCAATTCAGGAATATACCTGACATTGTGTAACACAAAACTTGACCCATCTTTCAGTTGTACCTTTACCTTGCCAATACCCCTGATCTTGCACTCCCTGTTGTCGCCCAACAGTACGCTGCCCCCGTCTCATTCCAGAAAATCAAAAAATACATCTAACCTGGGTGACATGTGATATGAACCTCCTGAATCCATGATCCAATCTTGCAGTCTTTCTGCACTCGTCACCATCATCACCTCAGAATCATCGTAAATCGAACCACTGGAGCTTGGTTGATCATCTTTCTTGACGTAACCTTTTGACTTCTTGCGATTATTCTTCGGACAGTCTCTTCTCAAGTGCTCATCAGATTGGCAAATAAAGCATTTGAGTCTTCTACCTCGAGACTTCGATCTTAACTTTCCCTTTGACTGATGTGAATTCCTGCGATCAGTTCTTCCCCTCACATATAACCCTTCACCATCATCCCCCTTCGCCTTGAACGTTTCTTTGATTTCCTTTGAATTTAGTGTGGCCATCACGTCCTCCAAAGTCAAATATTCCCGTCCATAAAGCAAGGTATCCACAAAGTGTTCGTATGAGGTTGGTAAAGAAGTGAGTAACAATAAAGCAAGATCTTCATCCTCGAATTTTACCTCAATATTTTCTAAATCAAGAACGATTTTGTTGAACACATCTATATGCTCGGAAATCTTCCGTCCAGTCGGCATGTAGAATGTATACAACTTCTTCTTCAGGTACAACGTGTTGGCCAATGACTTTGTCATGTACAAAGACTCGAGCTTTGGCCAAAACCCCGCTGCAGTCGTCTCCCCGGTAACCTCTCTCAGGACCTTGTTACCCAAACACAAAATCATGGCACTGTGAGCTTTCTTGTCAAGCTTAGATTTCTCTTCAGCTTCTATATTCGCGGGTAAAACCTCCAGAGCTGCTTCACATCCGTTCTGGATTAATAAAGCACGCATCTTGATTCTCCATAACCCGAAATCACCAGTTCCATCGAATTTCTCGATGTTAAACTTGGCTCCCGTCATTCTTTATCCCTTTATTAGTTTGCTAAACCTTGTGAAAAATCTCACAATCACAAACGAATAAAGTCCCTTCGGTAACTCGCTAAACCTTGTGATACGTTAAACCTCACAATCACGAATTACGAAGTTCCCTTGTGTAAAAATAGCTTAAAGTATTAATCTTTTGTTTTATAAAATAAAAACAATCCAATCTTAATACTTTTATACCCAATATAAATTATTTGGCCCAAAACAATTCCTTGGCCCAAAAATATTGATATTGGCCCAAACTAAAACTACAAACCCTCGGTCCTTTTTAGTTTGTACTGGTGTTGACTTTTACTCAACCCTGTCATCTTCTTCTTCTCTTCTTTCTTCTATCAATGGCGACCAAAGAAAAAAAAAACAAGAACAGATCAATTCTTTGATCTTCGATAAATCGAAAACCAAAAAACCCTTTAATCCTGGTCGATCCTGCTGCTCTACCTTGTCGATCTATAACCGAACAAAAAAAAACCCTCTTCGATCGATCCTAGTAACCAGCCTCGCGAACCAAAGCTCTTGATACCACTTGTAGGGTTTAATCCATACAACCCTGATTACTAGATGCGGAATATCGATCGTAACACACACAACAGTGAATTGACAGAAAAGATAGAAACGACGCCCACAAGGTATTATCCCTAATTGAATCTCGATTAGTTTATTGAAAGAATGCGTAAATAATCCCCTCCCCCCTCATCCCCTTTTATAGGGATGAGGGGGAGGTAACCGACTAAGTACAAGCACGGGTTGGGCTTGGGACACAAGCATTACCAACCGACTCCTTATTCTACTACTTGGCTAATATAGGAAATAGCGACTCTTAATCCCTAGACATCGACTTAGGCTAGTAATAAAGACTAAACATAACACTTTCAGGGCCCAATGCCCCAGTTCAACATCAAACACGATCTCAAAGCGGGTCACTTAGGCTGCGTTTAGTTGGATGGAAAACACCCTGTTTTCTACAAATGTTTTTTAAAAAGCAAGAAAAACATAAAACGCGTTCAAATCATTATTTTCTAGAAAATGCAAAATCCATGTTTTACCCTTTTGCACACAAAATAAAAAAACTTTTTTTTTGTTTTCTAGGTTTTCCTTTAGACACAGAAAATTCATTTCCCCCTTGTTTCCTTTATAGTTTTGGAAAATAAAAAACACAAAAAAACACATATTTCTACAACTAAATGCGTTTTCCAAATTTTTAAGTGTTTTGTGGAAAAAAAAATCCCCTATTCTTTTTCTACAAAACAAAAAATAGAAAATGATGAAAAATATTTTCCAACTAAACGCACCTTTAATATTTTTACAGAATTTATAAAAACTGACCATCCGGATGGTTAATAAATAATATATGAGTAAAATGCATAATTTATACCTATGGTTTGTCCAGATTGCACTTTTAGTAACCGGTTTTCCTAAATTGCAGGCGGCCTCACCGGTCTTAAAGTATGTGTTCATTTTTATACTTTAACCTTAACATTCGTTAAACGTTGACGGTTACTAAAAGGATTATTTTGACTTTTTCTTTGCCTTTCTTCTCCATACGTCACTCCATCACCAGTGCTCAATTACGATTACACTAAGTTTTATTAGTCTATTCATACTTGAAAAACTTGAGATATTACAACAAAAACACCTATGAACCAAAAGAGATTTCAGATTCTAGTTGATCGTTCAAGCAGAACACGATATTTAATTGAGAGAGATAAGTCTTAAACATTATTGTTTTCAAGATATACATGTATTAAAGACTAAAGTTTCTGATTTTAAAATATAATTACATCAACAACAACATGGCGGTATGTAGGCTGCCTGGCGCGGGGTGCAAAATATACGAATAGGTGACCAAAACATTTAATTAAAAGGATTATAGTTATATATGTTTGGCGATAGAAGATTCACAAACGCTGCCAATTTGTTGCATAACTAATCACGGCCCGATTGCTTCCACACCTAAAGGCTGGTGATGGAATGGTGTTTTGGAGAAGAAAGGCAAAAAAGACAAAATTGCCCCTTTAGCAACCGTCAATGTATAACGAATGTTAAGGTCAAAGTATAAAAATGAACACATAACTAAACACTGTTGGGTTTAATCGATAATGTTCACGTAGGCATGGCTAGAGCAAGTTCAGTTTAACAAGTCTTTATTTCTTATGTTGTAGTTAGTAGTTTGAATTTGTAGTATCTGACCGAGTATGTTGGAAATATGTGGGGAGAGTGGGAGTACCACTTCTTTAGTTATTTCCTACTTTCATGCAAAGCATGTTATTTGTAAAGGCTATAAATAGCCATGGTGTAATATAATAAAGTAATCAGTTTTCCTTTACTTAATAAACAGAAGCATTAACACCAAATTGTCATTTTGATCTGTGTTATTGTGTTGTGCGAGTCCGAGTTTAAGGAGGCTGGTTCCTTCATTTGGTATCAGAGCGAGGTGCATCCCTTCGTTGCGGGGCAGACATAGCAGGGAACGAGTGTTGCTTGAAAGGTTGTGGTTTACAATCACAGGTTGTAGTGAAGAAAGAAAGGACCGAGCATGCCTTTTGTGCGCTAAGGCAATGACCAAAACAAGCAGCAACCAACAAGCATTGATCTAAGAATGATGTGTGAGACCGAGTGAGCCGACGATCCGCAGAAGACCAGCGGCACAGCGGCACCCAGACCGAGAAAGTCAAAACCGAGACCGAATGAGGCAACCAAGACTAGACCGTGACCGCGACCACGTGTTGCCCAAGAAATAAAAGAAGACCGAAAAAAGATCGACGCCGTAGAGAAGACCGAGGAAGCTTCGGCGTCAGACCGGGGAGCTGCAAAAGATCGGGCAGCACCTAGACCGACACAGGTGACAAAAGATCGAAGGCTCCCCTAAGAAAGATAGACCGAAGACCGAAAGAGATGACCATGACCGTGGGATGTCCGAGTAATAAAAGCCGAAGTTTCAACAATACAAGACCGAAAGATTTTGTAGATTCAAAAGACCGAATGCCGAAGAACAAGGCAGAAGACCGAAGTAGAAAGACAATGTTGAATCAAAGGACCGAAGATTTATAGAAAGACCGGACAATGTCTTTTTATCACAATGGGTAACAACAAGAGCAAGGACTGTTTTCTTAATGCATAAAGACTAGCAAGAGAAGTTAGCCAGAGGAAGGAAGGCGCATCCATAATAAGTCTCGTAGGACAGGAAGACATCAAAGCAAGCTGCTTTGATTTAGTTCATTTTGGAGATGACAGAGACACTTCAACACGGGTGGTGTTGTATTAGTTCGTTTGTCGTTGAATGTTGCATTATCGAGATGGCTTCGGATGTGACCGGAAAAAGTCGAGAAACGAGGTGCTTAAGACGTGATTGAGGGGTGACGTGAACAAATTGATTAAGGGGGTAATTGTTGGGTTTAATCGATAATGTTCACGTAGGCATGGTTAGAGCAAGTTCAATTTAACAAGTCTTTATTTCTTATGTTGTAGTTAGTAGTTTGAATTAGTAGTATCTGATCGAGTATGTTGGAAATATGTGGGGAGAGTGGGAGTACCAGATCTTTATTTATTTCCTACTTTCATGCAAAGCATGTTATTTGTAAAGGCTATAAATAGCCATGGTGTAATATAATAAAGTAATCAGTTTTCCTTTACTTAATAAACAGAAGCATTGACACCAAATTGTCGTTTTGATCGGTGTTATTGTGCTGTGCGAGTCCGGGTTTAAGGAGGCTGGTTCCTTCAAAGACTAGTGAGGACGTTTGCACTTTCAGGAAACCGGTTACTAAAAGTGCAATCTGCACAAACCACATGTATGATTTATGCATTTTACTCATAATTATATACTCCTTAATATTCAATAAACCATGTGGCTAATACGGTAAAATATTTGGAAGGAAACGAAACATCTTCACAAAACTATTTAGCTCGGCAACAAGGAAGTACACTATTCACTTTCCTATACACAATGCACACAGTCACACACATAGTAACATATCTTCTTCATGACCATGCACTTCTTCACAACAAAAAGAAGACCATGCCGAAATGTACCCGTTCACCGTTCTTTTGCCACTTTCCGAATATTTATTTCTTTCAGTTTTCTTGATTTTATAATCGCTTCACGCAGGGATGGAACCAAGGTAGATATCAAAGTCTCGCTACACTCATGGATTTTTTTTGCACAATGTTAAATATGTTAAAAGAATTTAATTTTTGTTAAATTTATATTATATTTATTTAGTCTCTAAAAACTTTGTTGTGATTTTATTTATTATATTATAAATGCATCGGGTTTTTTTTGAACAAACAATAAATGTAACTGTTTGGTGTTTTAGTTCTGTCTCAGGTTTCATGTATTATAAGAGCATACGTAATGTAAGTGTTTTACAATGACTTATTACTATTCTAGAAAGCTTTTAGATGACTTTCTTCTTCCATTGTAACAAATGACTTTCCAAATAGCTTTTCTCAAAAGTTTGTAATTCTTCAAGCGTTTGAAGTAGCTTAAATATTTAATGCTCATTGTATTAGCCTTATTTTGATGTACTTCTTCTTTTTACAAATGTTTACAAAGTTTGCCATTAGAGCAAGTTTTAATAACATCTTGTTCATGATAAGTTTAGCAAGGCGGATGCTCTAACATGCATAAAAAAGTCCAAGAAAAAAAAAGGTCGAAAATATAAGCGGGTGGGCCCAAGGTGAATTCTGTGGGCTCCGCTTTCACATCAGATCACTGCACTCATTATCTTTTGGAGTATTTTCTAAATGAAATGTTGTTGTTTTCAAATTAAATAAAGTTTCACGAGCAAACTTTCTTGAAACGTGATATAACTTTAATGAATTCGCACTCAATGAACAACGACGATATTCAGTTAGTTGGATTTGAATTTTACAATAATTATTATTTAGGTTAGAAACAGAAGCGTAGCTAGGATTTGAAGTTAAGAAGAGTTGGACCGCACTCTTTTGTATGCATATAGGCTACTAACATGCTTTTGACGGGGCAATATGTTCAAAGAACAAACCAATTGAGCTAGATCAATTGGTTATCAAAAATATCTTTAAAAAGGTTGTTATCACATGCGAGAGATCTTAACTTTAAGTCTTTTCGTGATGCTTTTTATTCAAGGTGAGAATTTTTAAGGATATGTCCAATAGATGCATCGATTTGAAGCTGACATGAACTTCCTTCTGGCTATGTGTGTGAAATCGAATAACTAATTATTATTTGCGGCTGACAAGGGCTACCTTCAGAATAATTACTGTAAAATCGATAACTAACTTGATAACTGCAGTAACTCTTCGTTATAAAAAAATATGTTAAAAACAAGTCATATGCACATATCTAACAAAAAAAACATCATTACAACACTACAACAAAGCCAAATGTCAACCTCATGCCATCACAAATTACATTAATAGCAAGCGGAGCGAGGGCTGACCGATGCGCTAGTAAGTTTGATGCGAACCGAGCTTTAGCGCATCATATCAGACCGCGCGCCAAAGGATGACGCTAAACTCTCCAGCCAAGTTAATAAGATTTCTATTTTTTAGAATATATCTGTTGAGGGATACAACTTTTTCTTTTTTTTTACCTTTTAACTTTCAATCAAAGTTTTTAATGAGTTACCCTTGGCAAAGTACGTCTTAATTTATGGACATTTTATAATAAATAGTAATTTAATTAGCTAAAAGCGTAATTTTAACGAATGTTTTAAAAAATGGTTTTTAATCGACTCGATTAAGCTACTGGGTCACGGTTTATCCGGTTCAACTAACTATTCAATCGAGTTTTTGGCTCAAAACTAAGATCCGATCATCCAATCAGATCATGATTCAACCGATTAAAGCAACCAGATCAAACCGAGATTTATAACATTAAATCTAACTGCGTTAGAGTGCTAAGTGTGATTGAGTTATACATGTCATCAAATTATCTTTTACCCAATAATGTTCATAAACCAAAAAAAATACTTGATAACATTAATATAAGGACGCCAGTAAAGAAAACTTTACTTACGCTTATAAAAAACATATAACGCTACGAGCGTATAACGTTCAAACCAAGTAGAACCATAAACATGCACAACGATGCCATGGCGAAAATAAGATACGTGTAACATGGTCATAATATAAGTAACCCTCGTCTTCTTTTGTTGATATTTGTTTGCTCGTATGTCAAAGCTAGAAAAAATAGTGTGTTCGTTTGTTTTGGTAGGGGCATTCTTCGAACGTCTCACCTAGGGTATCAAAAACCTCAGGACCGGCATGTTTTCATGCAACATAGATAAACACAAGATCTAGCCTAGCATAGCAAAAGAAAAAAAGATAGAAGATATAATCATCAAACACATAGACATGATTAATAAGAATAAGTAAAACCTTGTTCTTCAATTAATATGGATGAAAGAATGGAGTTTCTTAGGGTTAAAATAAAACCCAAAATAGGTTGACAATGGCTGATCCAAGCTAACCATAAAATTCTGCATATATTGTATGTTTACAAAGGGGTATAAATATAGAGTTTGGCCCCCGACGACGTCAGGTTGTAATCGCGGGGCCGTCAGTCTCGTCGAATCTTCTATGGGCTTTTAAAGTTGATTGGCTGAGACACCGTCAAAGATAAAGCTTGTCGTCGTCTAGTCGATCGTTACGGCGACGTTGTATGTTAATCGCGGCGCCGCCGATGCGGCCTGATGACAACACTTCTTGCGAATTGTAAATTCCATGCATTCTTGACGTGGTCTCTTCATACACTTGTTCCAAAAGCTTTGAAAATGTTATAAAACACCTCAAAAATCATCTAAATGCTACAAGTGCTTCCAAATAGCTAAAATAACAAAAAAAAACTAGATTAAGACATTTTATGGCATTTTAGGATAAAACGGGGTCAAATTAACGCAAAAATTGTATAAAATGACACCTCATCATGTGGTCATGAGTTACGATCGATGACCTTGGCGAGAAAATGTAGAAACTTGAGGTTATTTGCATCTTGGCAAGGCGATTACTAAATTTGCAGCCATGACGTGTATACCCTTCTTTTTTGTGCTGATATAGTTGTTCTCCTTTTTGCTTAGAATTCACTACCTTAGTTTTTACTAGAAAACGTGCTAAACAATGTGATCGACATATGTTTATTGTGTTGAACAAACGACTGGCCATGTAGTAGCAATTGTGAGTATGTCAAAAGCTATGTTGCACGGGGACGGATACGGAAACGGGGACGGGGACGGGGACGGGTACTTAGAAACGTCAATGTCCCAAAATACAAGAAACGGGTACGGCTAGAAACGTTTGTGTATTTTATTATTTTATTTAATAATTTTAATTAAAAAATCTATATAATTTATTCAAATATTACAAATTTGTATAAATTCATTCATTTATATAGTACATATAAGTAATAAGTAAAGCCTACTAATAATAAGTATAAAAAGTCCACTTAAATAAAGGCCCATTTACATAAGTTAATAATTGGCCCATATAGAAAAAAAAACTAATGAAAACACAAACCCTATATCTATTACTACGTATCTTTTATTCCAGCCGCTTTTTATTCCATTCTCCTTCATACACAGTTCACCGGAAACTGACATTTTTCCGTCAAAAAACGCCACCGGAAACGTGTCAAAAGCCTAAAAAACGTTTCCCTCGACGTTTCTTCTCAAACCTCGACATTTCCGATCACCATGAAACGTTTCTCTTTTTCCATAAACGTTTCCGCCGCATTTTCGGGCGTTTCCAGCGGTTTTCCGTTTCCGAAACGTTTTCGGGACGAACACGGCACCCAAGAGACGTTTCCGTGCAACATAGGTCAAAAGTGATTCATCATTCGGATACATACTCATCATTGGATAATTATTAGTTTAGGATTATTGACTATATTAATCCATAAAAAGTTAAGTTGATAAGCTTATATGCTAATGAAAGTTGTTTTTAAATTTCAGTACGACATTGTTTTCCGAAAAGCCAAGAATTGCTGCACACAAAGAGCGTAAGATTGTGTGACCCCATGGATATCACCATTAGCACATTCATGTAAAAGTAAATATGTATATGCGCGCAGATGTTACTGTTAGCACAAAAATCTTCCCATTTGTATGTAAATAGGCAAATGAGTTGTTATATAATGACAAATGGGATATGCTGACTGTTGTGAAAAAACAGAATGCGTGAACTGAAAGTGGTCTGATGTGTGGGAAATGAGTCGTTGTATTTTCATAATATACGTTATATAAAATTACCTTTTTTCAAAAGTAATAATCCAAAAACTCGTCAAAGACGGATTATTAAACACGGGAGTGATCCCGCTTCGTTGTACACAAAGAAATTGTGAATTTGAGACTTTTTGTATTGGTTTACAATCGGTTTAAATTGATTCGGTTTAATAAACTAAAAATCCTACGTTTTACTTAAACTGCATGAATCATTAATTAAATTAAACTACTAGTTGTTCTATAAAAAAAATCCTACGATTAGAAAATTAAATTACGAAGCTAAAAACGCAAACTACGCGTAACACGCGTATCGGAACAGAAATGATCTAAAAATAAAATAAAAACGTTTTAAACTAAAAATAAAGTATGTTTTTTTATATTACTAACGGAAGTAAACCAAATTAGAGAGAAAAGTTCCTTAAGGAACATGTATCCAAAAGAGTAAAAAAGAATGAATCTGAGCCATTGATTTCAAAATAAATTGTACAGCTAAGATCTCTTTATTCCATCTCCTCTTTATCAACCCACCTGATACAAACTCTCTCTCTCTCTCTCACACACACACTCAAATCAAATGCCGAACACCGCCGCACCACTATCGTCGCACAACTACCGTCGCACCCCACCACCGTCACCAACCACCATAGGCCATCAGTCACACACTCACCCCTTTCCCCTAAATTGAATCTAACAAAACCCTAACTCATTATCTTTAAAAATTGACCAAATTGATCATATATTATGGATCTACAGGATGAAATAAGACAGTCTATTGTTTATCCATTGTTGTAAACATTTTATTTGCCGGTTTCTGGAATCATCTTCACGAAATGAGGATTACGGTATAGATGTCCACTTATTTTTTCTTATTGTTGCTTTTCTATGGTTTCTTTTTTTATATAATCTGCTTATTTTAATTAGGTTTCTTATTTATAAGTTTATACCTTATAAAGTTGATAAGCTCAAAGTTATATGCTCAAAAGTTGGACAAAGATAGCTTATTGGTTTTTCTGGTTATTATAGTCTGCTAAGCCCGTTAAGCTAATTTGAACACCACTGTAGTTTAAATTGTTTTGAAAGTAAGTCGTATGTTGAGGCTAAAAGTTTTGGGTTTATAAGTTTAAATCCCATTTACGATATGCACATTGAAGGATAATTAAAGTATCACACTGTTGTGCTCGAGTTGTTTATTGTAGACCTGCAGCTCCTTTGCTAGTGTAACGTGATGCTTATCTTATTAATAATAATATGAAGATTATGTGATGCATCGGTGTTCTGACTCGTGGTTTCTGCAGGGAAGCTTCATCTAGAGTTGTTATTGATGTGAAGTCGAAGTTAAGGACGTCGAATGAATATACATATCACAAGTCCTCTTTTGTTTTATTAGGTTATAGATGTGCAGATTTATATTGTTTGTTGTAAAACAACATAAGTAGTAGTTGCTTCTAGTAATACTCAAGCAAATGTATCAGGACATGTTATAATGTTATTTATTGCTATGTATTATTTATCAAATTGTACCAAGAAGTGTGTTCTTTTGAATAACTTCTATAGCTTCATCTAGAACTGCTAATGATGGCAGAATTAGCTATTGATTCAAGCATTTCGAAACCTTAACTTCTTCTAACAAACCCACTTTAGATGAATCACATGTGATTTTGTTTGAATCACATGTATTTTTGCTTGAATTACATGTGATTCGCTGATAATTACATGTGATTTTGCGTGCATTACATGTGATTCAAGCATTCAATAACCTTAACTTCTTCTAACAAACCCACTTTAGATAAATCACATATGATTTTGTCTGAATCACATGTAATTCTCTCAATATATTAAATGTTTTGTTGTCATTCTTATAAAATATATAAAATAAATTGGCTTCTGAATTACATGTGTTTTTGATCGAATCACATGTAATTTTGCTTGAATTACATGTAATTTGTTGATAATTACATGTGATTTTGCTTGTTGTCATTCATGTAAAATATATAAAATAAATTGACTTCTGAATTACATGTGTTTTTGTTCGAATCACATGTATTTTTTCTTGAATTACATGTGATTCGTTGATAATTACATGTGATTTTGCTTGTTGTCATTCATGTAAAATATAAAAACAAATTTGCTTCTGAATTATATGTGATTTTGTTTGAATTACATATGATTTCGCTTGAATTAGATGTGTTTCAATAATAATTACATGTGATTCAAGCATTTCGAAACCTTACCATCTTCTAAGAAACCCACTTTAGATGAATCACATGTGATTTTGTTTTGAATCACATGTAATTCTGTCAATATATTATGATGTCTATTGTCATTCATGTAAAATATGTAAAACATATTTGGCTTTTGAATTACATGTGATTTGTAAGAATCACATGTAATTCTACTTGAATTACATGTGATTCGGTGGTAATTACATGTGATTTTGCTTGAATTTCATGTGATTCATGTAATTATGTTTAAATTTCATGTAGTATTTTTTACTTATCACCTGACCAATTAACATAAAAATATATGATTTTTATTCAATTAACAAACAAATGCATTTTATATAATAAAATCAATCTGATCAACCAACTATTCGATAATACATAGAATTAAAAACTGATCTAGTAACTATTCGATAATAATAGAATTCAAAAACAAAAAATGTTTATAAACATCAATTATTAGTGTCCCATTCTTCTTTCTCCTTGCATTCATACAAATTACATGTGATTCTGTCAAAATCACATGTGATTTTCGCCTATTAATAACCGAACAAATACTCAGCAAAATCACATGTGATTTAGCATAATCACATGTGATTTACTTCTCCACCTTCAAGTTCTTTCATAACATCATCTTTTTCTAATTCAACATCATATAAAGATTAAAAAATTTAAAAATTTATCATATTTTTTCACTATCTCTTTCAACATAACCATCTTCTATAATCATTAATATGATCAAAACCCATAATTTATAAACATCCATTTGATATTTTGTTGAATCAGATCAGTATTTGATGTTGGTGGTGGAGGTGGTGGTTCATTGATTTCTGGCAAAGAAGATACGATGGTGGTGGTGCGGTGGTCGGAGGTGGTGGTCGTGTGTGGTGGGAGGCAGTGGTCGGGGTGGTGCGGTGGTCAGTGTTGGGTCAAAAAGTTGATGTGGCAGAAACTCAAAACGAAGAAAACATGAAGGCATTTGTTCAAACGTTGACATATTGTGTCTAAGCGTTGACAAGTGTAAATTAGGCGTTGACAGAAGTCAAACGTTGTTGGAAATATCTATTTAGGATAAGTATTCAGAATATTATTTATTAATGTTCTGTATTAGTTATTTAAATAGAAGATATGCATGTTTATTCATAGTTATCTCTTGTAAAACCCTAATCCTTACACTATAAAAGGAACCAAGGGTTATTAGGTTTTTTATATAACTTTCATTCACAATGTAAACCTAAAGCGTGTGTAGACTAGGTGTGGGATTCAATGTATACACACCTAGTGATTATTTGTTATTGATCTAATGAACAATCCAATTGAGTAATTCTTTGTGTCTTGTGCCTAAACACCTTGTTTCCCAACTATTGTTCTTTTTCGCTTTGATTGTTAATCATATGAACAATGGTTATGCCTAGCAGCTAAAAGATTAGAGGAAACCAAGGTTTCCACAGTTGGTATCAGAGCCTCGTGGCACGTGATGCTAGGACCAACAAGGTGTTCGTGTATTGAGAAGAAAATAAAATTTCGTCTAGGATTTTTCTGGGTGATTTTGTGTGCGCAGCAGTATTCAGAACGTCATAACTTTTTATTGGGTCGTTGGATCGTCACGAAATTTCTTGTGTGTATTCTATACACATATATCTAGACATCCACCGGAGGGATTGTCAAGTTTTATCCCCAAGAAAAAGTTATTAAGCGTCGAAGTCAGCAGTTATCATATGTAGTTTTTCTGTGGACAGCCGTATTCAACACACGAGTTCTCCTTCATTAACTGTTGGATCATTGTGAAATTTTTGCTATAGATTCTTGGCACATGTGTCTGGTATCTCACCGAAGGGATCTTTGTTCTAAGCTCTCATGATGAAGTCATTCGAGGTCAAAGTTAACTGCATAATGAGGTACTCAATTTTCTGCTTTTACATAAAATCATGATTAGGGTTTCTATAAACCCTAAATCGACTTAAAGCAGAAAAGTTGGGGGTATGTGGCTGTTAAAACACATGATGGTTCATATGATTCAGAACCTAGTACGTTTTTCTCATAACCCTAATTAGGGTTTCAGTATAAAATTGTCTAGTTCTAGGGTTTGAATTATAGCAGTAGAGTGATGTGCATTTTAGGGTTTCAAGAACCCTCGTTGTGATCATATACAGAAGATCTTTGTGTTTGTTGTAAATTTTTGTAGTATGGAGATTGAAACAAGATACAACAGATCTCTCCCACACTCTTCACGTTTTCTTTGTTACTAATTTTGTGGATATGGTTTATTTTTGGACAAGATTTATATAAATCAGAAAGAGGCGTGTGATAGCAGCAAAAGAAAAAGGAGAATAAGATATTCATTTGATATTTGTTATGGGAATTAAGGAAGCCACAAAAGGAAAGTATGTAACATGGGGTAATATAAGTTTATGGAAGCATATTTGGATGAGAGTTTGTGGCATATATCACGTGTGATTGACTAGATATATGTTCGTTGGGTACTACAGAAGATACAGTTATGTTTCCCTTATTTTTAGGAGTTGTGTTTATCCCATGATATTATGTTGCTGAAATATTGGACGTGGATGGTTTATGTGGGCTGCAAAAATGTTGGGCTAGTATTTTGTTTGATTAAAGATTGGTACGAGTAAATCTTTTCTAGCCGTTGTTCAAAATTGTAGCGCAGATGACGTCAGCAGTTGTAGACGCTGACAGGAATAAAGTTGACACTGACAGGAAGCGTTGACATGAGTTGTCCAATATATAATTTTTCAAACGCTGTCAAGTGTTGTCCGATATTGGACAACACACAGTGATGATATCTCGGATACAAGAGGATATTGGATGACGAAAGAATAGCTGCTGTTTTAGAAAATTGGTAAGGTTTTTAGCACACAAAAAGAGGAGAGTGTTTACACGCAAAGGTACATGGAATCTCCGTTTTTATACAGAATATCAAGTTGATATTTATGGATCGGATAGTTTTTAAAAGGAATTAATGATTTTAATGTGAGTTAGCAACAATTCATGAAGAATTTGATGAATATTAGATTATGTAATCGGGGTAGCCTTGAGAAAGAGTTATGCGATCTAATACTTTTACATATGGTATGAAGATGTTATTTCATTAAAATTCGTCATGAAGAGGTGTTGGCTTAAGGGGAAGAATTCTTATGGTAAGTTTGATGTTCAAAGAAGATTTTCGCGAGTTTATGTTCTATCATATCTTGAAAGTAATTAGCATAACAACTAACTTTCAAGATAACTTTTTTGGGCTTTTAATGGTTGGTGATGAAGACTTGTCAAAATCTAGCAGTTGAAGATGCTATCACTTGAAAGAGTTACATTATCGTGCTCAGTGTCTCACAAAGGATGAGGAGTTTGACAATGGGATCGAGGTCTACTTATATTTTCACCTTCATATAAGTTCTTTATCACATGGATAGTACAAGACATGGAACATAGGTTTGGGTTACTCTACTTCTACACCAAGATTACTTTATTTATTTTTCTTCAAGATCATTACATAGAGCCTACATATGGAGAATCGTCGATTGCATACTTTGTTTCCTTCCCTATTGATGTGACAAAAGGGGAAGACATTCATGCTACATTTGAGGGGAAAATTTCAAGATAATGTACAACTTACAAGAGATACACAAAGAGTTTTGCCAACATCAACTAGGGGAAGATTGTTGTGTCAAAAAGTTGATGTGGCAGAAACTCAAAACGAAGAAAACATGATGGAATTTGTTCAAACATTGACACATTGTGTCTAAGCGTTGACAAGTGTAAATTAGGTGTTGACAAAAGTCAACAGAAGTCAAGCGCTGTTGGAAATATCTATTTAGGATAAGTATTCAGAATATTATTTATTAATATTCTGTGTTAGTTATTTAAATAGAAGATATACATGTTTATTCATAGTTATCTCTTGTAAAACTCTAATCCTTACACTATAAAAGGAACCAAGGGTTATTAGGTTTTTTATATAACTTTCATTCACAATGTAAACCTAAAGCGTGTGCCGACTAGGTGTGGGATTCAATGTATACACACCTAGTGATTGTTTGTTATTAATCTAATGAACAATCCAATTGAGTAATTCTTTGTGTCTTGTGCCTTAACACCTTGTTTCCTAACTATTGTTCTTTTCCGCTTTGATTATTAATCATATGAACAATGGTTATGCCTAGCAGCTAAAAGATTCGAGGAAACCAAGGTTTCCACGGTCAGAGGTGGTGGTCGGGGGTGGTGCGGTGGTCGTATGTGGTGCAGTGGTCGGAGGTGGTGGGAGGGGGTGGATCTGGTGGTTTGGTGGTTGGGGTGGATGTGGGTGGTAGAGAGAGAAAGTAGAGATGTGTGTGTTTTATAGAGAGATAAAGTGAAATGATAAATGAGGGCGGTTTATGTGTTTTTTGGGGTTTATATATGGTTGATGCTTTTAATATGGACCGTCAGATGATAGAAAATTAGATGGCCCAGATTGCTTCATTTCTTCTTTGTTGGATGCACATTCTATGTTGATCCCAATGTAGATTAAAAAAACGATTCACATTTGTAAAATCAGATTGTATGAAACTAATTGTACACTATTGTTCCTATATTATTAAATGATAATGACTTTTAAAGAAAGTAGTAGTCCAGTGGTAAGGTTGTTGGGTGCTTGATCAAAAGGTCACGAGATCAAGACATGGTTTAGCTAAATTTACTATTCAATTTTTTTAATCAGTAGAAACTTAGTCCAAGCACAACTATAAAACAACAATTAACTCATCAAAACTTAATGAGCAAGCAACACATTGAATTTAAACAATTACGGCAGCAACCCAAGCGAGGCACAGAAAACACGCAGCAAAAGTAACCAGTAAACAATTAAACCACAATATTACCGATACAGAAACTATAGTTCTACAATAATGCATGAATATCAGCAATTCATGTTACAGTAGGTTAACACGACAACAGCAAACGCTACTGCAACCACAAAAGCAGCCATGGACTAATACGTAAATACTTCAGCAATAGTGAACTTTAACGCAACAGCAATTTTTCGCAAATGCAACAGTAGTAAACGCTATTGTAACGACAAATTAATGACAGGAGAAACAATTAAACTTAAACTCAGCAAGCTAATTAATAAACAAAACCTTTAACAGATGCTACAACAACCTATACGACAACAAGCATGACAACATTAACGCAACAGAAATCAATCAAAGCCGCAACACTACTGTTGGAAATACGTTTTACGTATTAAGAAGGATCGGTCACTCTAACAATAGCCATGTTATAGCTCGTAGTTTAGTTAATCTTCTTTACTTATCAAATAAGTCCAAGCCTAGCCTACAACATGTGTAGGCCGGCCCAAAAGTGTAAGCCCAAGCCCATTACAAGGCTTGGGTATATAAACCCTCTCCTTTGATGGAGAGGGTGTGGTTTTTCATAATTTACACATACTGGTTCTTAACTTTCTCTCTCTAGAAGTGTGAAATCCACCATCTTTCTATCTCTTTCTCTCTCTAAAATCATAAGCATAGATTTACAAATCTACAAATGGTATCAGAGCTTGGGATGAAATATAGGTTTGTGTTTGTGTTGCGTATTGTTTTCTAAACAATTCGTATAGTATAAGTGTGTTTTGCCGAAATCTTCAAAATTTTTTTGCTTTGATCGTAGTATCAAGTAGTGCAACATAGGATTTTGTGCTTAAAAGTGTTCTTGGTATCTTGGTTTTTCATTAAAACATCAATTTTTTGGATCAAAAGTGCAAAAAGGTTGTGTTCTATCATTCCGAAATTTAAGCAGAAACATCCATCGGAAAGTACAAATTGTACTTGGGCTTCCATCGCAATAACCTTCCATCGGAAAGGGTTTGGTTTCTACACTGCGATCGTGGGATTTTTATCACTTATTCTGATCTGAATCATTCCGATAGCTATTGCGATCTGAGATTCCGACGGGTATAAGGAAGTATTTTAAGTCGTTACTCTGCTCGAATTTTGTCAGCCACTTTGCGATCTGAACATTCCGATAGGGCTTTGCGATCTGAACATTCCGATACCAACAACATTTCGACAGGGCTATATTCCGATCTGGTATTACGATCTGACATTCCGATCTGGTGTTACGATCTGACATTCCGATCTGGTTTTACGATCTGACATTCCGATCAAGTATTACGATCTGACATTCCGATCTGGCATTCCGATAATCACAATTTTTTCCATAAAAAATTTCGAACATCGTGTGTAATTTTGACTTGGAATTTTTGGTTTATCGAGAACATATTTTAAGGGATTTTAACATTGTTTCTCGGTTTTAACTCACAACAACACAAAAATACTTAACCTTATTTCATTGTTCGATCAACTTTGTAAATCTTAACTTATTGAAATGGAGTATACATCTCTTACGGATAAGTCCATCCTCTCGGGTACGGATAATCGTCCACCAATGTTGGTGAAGACTATGTATGAGGAATGGGCTTCCCGAATGGAACTTTATATGTTGAACAAGGAGAATGGACATCTAATTTGGGCATCGGTGCTCAATGGACCATTAGATTATGGTACTGTGACGGAAGGTACGACCACTCGTCCTCGCACAACGGGTGAGTTGACTGGAGATATGAAGATTCAAGATAAATGTGATAAGTATGCTACAAACATCATTCTCCAAGCTCTTCCTCCAGATGTCTACAAACTCGTCAGCAAACATAAAGTTGCCAAAGAGTTATGGGATAGAATTCGTGTTCTAATGCAAGGCACCTCGTTAACTAAACAAGAACGAGAGTGTAAGCTTTATGATACTTTTGATAAGTTTGCCTATGTGCCAGGGGAGACTCTCAATGATTACTATCTGAGATTTACCCTATTGTTGAATGAGCTTAACATCTATGGCATGGCAATTCCTACCTTTCAATTGAACACCAAGTATTTGAACACTCTTCCTCCAGAATGGAAAAAATACGTGACGGATGTTAAATTGGCTAAGGACTTGCATAACACCAATGTGGATCAACTTCAAGCTTTTCTTCAACAACATGAATGCCATGTGATCGAGGCTCGGTTGTCTACACCTCAAGTTCATGATCCACTTGCAATGTATGCTTCTCAACAAAACATGGCTTATACTTATCAACAACCATCATACTTGCAGCAGCCACCACCACACATCTATCAGCAACCACAACAACCATCTTATCAACCACCAATGATGCCACAGCAAGAATATCAACAAAGTGTTCATCAACAATCTTTTCCACAGCAACCACAATATCAGACATCACCATCACAAGCCAACACTTCTCCAATGGGCTATACTCCTCAGCAAGGATATTTTCCAATAGAAGCACAATCAGCACAGGCTCTTTACTCTAATGAACTTCCACCAATCCAAGCACCGGTCTTTACTCCAAATGATACGCCAGCTGATGTTCTAAACCATCTCACTGCTTACTTGTCAAAACTTGTTGCTACTAGAGGATTTCCACCAACAAACAATCAGCTCCGCACCTCTTCAAATCCTCGACAACAAGCCACTGTTCAAGATGGTCAAGTGACGGTGCAACCTATTCAGGGAAGGCAAAATTCATATGGACCTCCTACAAGGACTGGGAACAATCAAGCTGTGAATGCTCAAGCTAGTGGAAATGGGAGTCCAATTGGTCCTAAAAAGGTTGTGACTTGCTACAATTGCCGAGGACAAGGTCATATGGCTAGGGAATGCACTCAGCCGAAAAGGAGAAGGGATGATGCATGGTTTCGTGAGAAGATGTATTTGGTTGATGCTCAGTCTAAGGGGAAGATTTTGGATTCAGAGGAGTTGGCATTTCTGGCAGACCCAGGGGCAGCAGATACTGAAGGCATTGCAGTCGTTTCTACTTCTAATGCAGCTTATCAAGCAGATGACCTTGACGCATATGATTCTGATTGTGATGACATTCACTCTGCCCAAGCTGCTCTTGTTGCTAATCTTTCTCACTATGGTTCTGATGTCATCAGTGAGGTACCAACCACATCTAATAATATTGATGATAACCAACATCAAGTTGGGCATGAAAATGACAACCTCAAACAGCATTCGGGAACTAGTAACTCAAATGATGTGGTACCCAATTCTACACATTTGAGTGAACCTCAACCAAATGCTACGACGGGTATGGAATCTTATGCTCCACATGATTTGGTCATGGTACCTAAACATATTATTGATCAAATGCATATGGCCCTCAGACAATCCGTAGATACGAATTCCACCCTAACTGCTGAGCTTGCGTTGCATAAAGAAAAGGTCAAAACTTTTGAAATGGTCCCTCAAGAAGAGAAAATAACATGTTCTGAATTTGACCAATTTCGTTTTGAAAAGATTGAACACTTGAAAGAAATAGAATCATTAAAAGCTAATCTTTCCAATGAATTAAAAGAAAAGGAGTCGGTTGTCAATGATTTTCAGAAACTTAAAATGGATTACGAAACTCTCGAGTCTAAAAAGGTTGAATCGGAAATTAATGCTACCAAACTTCTTAAATTCAAAGAACAACAGCTTTTAAAACAATACGCTTCCACAGAAAAGGTTCATCTTTTAACTAAATCATTTAAAGAATTCGAACTTAAGCGTCTTCAAGATTTACCACCTAATCCCGGTTATGCAAAACAAGCTCAGGAATATATTCCAGGTCTTTATGACATGACCATAATTGGAAAATCGAAAGAAGCACCTTTTGTTCGTAGTACTGAGGAGACACAATCACTTGGGGATGAAACTCATTCTAAAATGCTTTCAAAATTCCATACAATTGATTATGATCAACATAACAAAGATCAATTTTCGAAAAAGACACGCATTCGCTTACAAAAGGAATTAGCAGAATTAACAGTTCTTGTGCCCCAAAGTTTGTCAAATGAAAACCTTCCTAGTACGTCTCCTACACTCGTCAAAAAGGATTTAACGAAGTTAATTCCACCGGTAAGTAAGGCGTCCGTTAACTTAAATACGGTTCACCAACACTTAGCCGATTTTGACAAGGTCATTTTGGAACGTACGACGGCCACGGCCATAACGGAAGGTGAATGGAACTTTGAGCACACTAGAGCTGCGTTTCGAGATGAAATTGTTCCGTTTGTAAAGAATGTTAAAGCTTGTCTTCGTAATATTGATCAAGATTTGTTTTTGGAAATAGAAGAAGTTAGACGTGTTTTCAATGAAATGGAAGATGCTTATGAAAACAGTTTACTTGAAATAGAACGGGTTTCACGCCATAATGATCTACTTCTGAATCAAGTGATGTCTCATGATATAGTTTCTGTCTGTGTGAATACAAGTGTTGATAATGATTCTATTGTGCATAATGTTGAATCTGTGGATACTGTGGTAGATAGTACTTGTCACGAATCTGACGCTGAATTTTTAAAGCTTCAAGATTCATATTCTTCGCTTTCAAAACGTTTTGATGAGATTCAAACACATTGTATTTCGCTTGAATGCAAGCAACAATTTATTCAAGAAATCTTTGAAACGTCATTCGAAGGTGTTAATATCGATGATGCAAATTTTGAAAAGAATTTTCGATTGAATTTACAATCAAAACAGCGTCAGCCAAGTGACAAAGTTGCTAACTCTTTGCCGATAGAAATAGAGAAATCTAAGGAGCTTAACTGTGTGAACGTACTTGAGGCCGCTGAGAGTTTTAGACTTGATCTAGACAATCAAGTTTCCAAGATTTTGTCCAAAGTTGATAACTTAAAACAGAAAAATACACGACTCTTCGATTCAGTACAGCCCGCATGTGTTGATACCACTGCACAGAATCAATCATTGATTGAACAATTGAATCGAAAGTCGGTGGAAATATCTGATTTGAGGGAACAAATTTGTGATAAGAATCTGGTCTTGGCTGAGTTAAAGGAAACACTTCGAACTCTAAAAGGTAAGAATGTTGTGGATAACGCAGCCACTATCTCAGCATCGTCCTCTAGTGCAATCAAAAGAACCCTTATTGCCGTCACACCACTTAACAAGGGCCCTAGGACTAAATCATCTCAAACTTTGGTCACTAAAGATAAGGCGGAATCAAAACCAGCTTCTAATATTCCCGTGTTGCCTTCTACAGGAGTAAGCACCACTACTAAGGCTCAAAGATCTAAGCTTAAAAGAAACAAGAAGAATGATAGGATCTTGCCCCCATCTAGTAGTCAAGTGAAGAAGAAAGTAGAAGCCCATCCTAGGAATGTTATTTCTGTTTTGAATAAAAAGAATCATGTAGCTAAACCTAAAGGCTCTGCGGTTGTGCAGCGTTCTAAGCCTACTGTGAATTCTAATTTAAAATGTTGGAATTGCAATGAATGTATGTTTTCTAGTCGTCATGATTCTTGCCTTATTGACCATGTGAATGAGATGCATGCCCGGAAAAATGGATTAGAATGGAAACCGACTGGGAAAGTGTTAACCCAAGTTGGTTGGATGTGGCGCCCCACTGGTAGAACTTTCACTATAGTAGGAAATATGTGCCCTTTGACTAGGATCACTCCCACTACAGCGAAGAAAGCGTACCCTTTAACTAGGAGTACCAAGGCTACCAAAACACAAGCGTGTCCTTTAACTAGGAACACCGACACTACCGTAGGAACCAAGTGCCCTTTAAATAGGTCTACTCCCACTGTAGTGCCCGCGAATAATCCAAAACCTAAGAAAGTTGGGACAGTAAAACCTGTTAGTGCTAAAACTCACATTAGAAAATGCAGGAAATCTAAGGATCTCAAAAATGTTAGCAATTCTGATAATTCTATATCTGTATCTGCTAACACTCCGGAACCAATAGTTTCCAATGCATTGTCTACTGTTGTTGTTGAAAACAGGTGGTCCAAATTGTTCTCTGGTATTTGGACTCTGGTTGCTCCAAGCATATGACCGGAGATCGCTCTCAGCTCAGAAATTTCGTCAGCAAGTTTCTTGGTACGGTTCGATTTGGAAATGATCATATTGCAAAGATAATGGGTTATGGTGAATATCATATTGGGAATGTTATAATTTCAAGAGTGTATTACGTGGAAGGTCTCGGTCACAACTTATTTTCTGTGGGACAATTTTGTGATGCAAACCTAGAAGTTGCTTTTCGAGAGCATACCTGCTTCATTCGTAATTTGGAAGGGGTTGATTTATTGAAAGGTACTCGAGGGAATAATTTGTATACTTTGTCTCTACAAGACATGATGGCCGCTTCTCCCGTATGTCTTCTCTCCAAAGCATCGAAGACTAAGTCATGGTTATGGCATCGACGGTTATCTCATCTTAACTTTGATGCTATTAATCACTTGGCGAAAAACGAACTTGTTCGTGGTCTTCCTAAACTATCATTTCACAAGGATCATTTGTGTTCTGCGTGTACAATGGGGAAAAGCACTAAGAAATCTTACAAACCCAAGACGGAAGACACCAACCAAGAGAAACTTTATCTTTTGCATATGGATCTTTGTGGGCCAATGCGTGTTGAAAGTCTTAGTGGCAAAAAGTACATCCTCGTTATTGTCGATGATTACTCTCGGTTTACATGGGTGAAATTTTTGAAAGCAAAAAATGAGGCAC
This sequence comes from Glebionis coronaria, assembly GCA_025667525.1. Classification (NCBI taxonomy): domain Eukaryota; kingdom Viridiplantae; phylum Streptophyta; class Magnoliopsida; order Asterales; family Asteraceae; genus Glebionis; species Glebionis coronaria. Next base: position 556,695,714 of record CM046879.1, read on the forward strand.
CTAAATTCATCATCGGATTTCTCAAGATGATTCAAGTGCGTCTCAACGCTACTGTCCGACGCATTCGTACAGATAATGGAACCGAATTTGTGAATCAAATTTTGCGTGATTATTATAAAGAAGTTGGCATATCTCATGAAACATCCGTTGCATGCACTCCACAACAAAACGGTGTCATTGAAAGGCGAAATCGCACACTTATGGAAGCTGCTCGAACGATGTTAATTTACGCAAAGGCTCCATTGTTTTTATGGGCAGAAGCAGTATCTACAGCAGTGTACACCCAAAACCGATCACTAATTCGTAAACGCCATGGTAAAACACCTTATGAGCTTCTCCATGGAAAAGTACCAGATTTATCATATCTTCATGTATTTGGTTCTCTTTGCTATCCAAATAATGATGGTGACAATTTGGGAAAACTTCAACCAAAGGCTGATATTGGTATTTTCATTGGTTACGCACCCGCAAAGAAGGCATACCGAATCTACAACCGTAACTCTCGCAAGATCCTCGAAACTATGAATGTTGATTTTGATGAGCTGACAGCAATGGCTTCTGAGCAAAGCAGCTCTGAACCCGCACTTCATGAAATGGGACCCAGTAACATTAGTTCTGGTCTTGTCCCAAACAACCCTACTTCATCATTTATACCACCTACCAGGAATGAATGGGATACGTTGTTTCAACCGTTCTTTGATGAATTCTTTACTCCTCCAAGTATTGTTGCTCCAGAACCTGAGGTAATAACTCCGGTAACCGAAGTTGTCGCTCCAGCAACCGAAGCACAATCAGACACATCTGCACCAACAATTGGTCAAGATATACCAACAACGAGTAATTCTCAACCAACACAAGTAACAACTACCCATGTCATGCCTATTGATGATGAAGAGGATGACGATGATCACGATTTGGAATTCGCTCAAATGCGTGAACTTCCATTCTTTGGTGTATCTATTCCCGACCCTAATCAACCCGGGTCGTCCACCTCAGAGGAAGCTCCTTCTACAGTTTACTCCAATCCACGGATTCGTGAACATGACAGCAAGTGGACAAAGGATCATCCTATAGATTCTATTATTGGTGACCCTAATCGTCCGGTATCCACACGAAGTCAGTTACAAGAAAGTGCAATGTTTTGTCACTTTGATGCTTTTCTCACTGAAGTTGAACCCAAGACATGGAAGGAAGCTTTTACTCAATCCTGTTGGATAGAAGCTATGCAAGAAGAACTTAATGAGTTTATACGTCTTGATGTATGGGAACTTGTCCCATGCCCGGATCAAGTGCAGTTACTCACTTTGAAATGGGTTTACAAGGTGAAACTCGATGAGTTAGGCGGAATATTGAAAAACAAAGCTCGACTAGTAGCTCGTGGATACAAGCAATTATTGGGCGTCGACTTTATGGAATCCTTTGCACCTGTTGCCCGTTTGGAAGCTATTAGACTATTCCTCGCTTATGCAGCCCATATGAATATGATCGTCTATCAGATGGATGTGAAGACGGCATTTCTTAATGGTGAAATCAAGGAAGAAGTCTACGTTCAACAGCCGGATGGTTTTGTGAATCCTAATTATCCTAATCATGTGTACAAGCTTAAGAAGGCTCTATATGAGTTGAAGCAAGATCCACGCGCATGGTATGATCTATTGTCACAATTCCTCATTACGCAAGGCTTCGCTAAAGGCAAGGTGGATCCCACGCTGTTCATTCAGAAACGAGGTAACGATATGATTATGGTACAAATATATGTTGATGATATTATATTTGCAGCCTCGACCCAAACCTTATCGGATGAGTTTGGGACACTCATGTCTTCCAAGTTTAAGATGTCAATGATGGGCAAGGTATCATTCTTCTTAGGTCTTCAGATATCTCAGAGTCCCAGAGGCATCTTTATCAATCAATCAAAGTATGCCCTTGAATCGCTTAAGAAATATAAGATGGAATCTTGCGACCCCGTAGACACTCCAATGGTGGAGAAAACTAAGCTTGATGCAGATCCACATGGAGTTGCCGTTGATCCGACACTTTATCGTGGAATGATCGGTACTCTTCTGTATATCACAGCCAGTCGACCTGATCTTCAGTTTGCTATATGTATGTGTGCCAGGTATCAAACTAGGCCTACTGAATTACACTTAGCTACTGTTAAAAGGATCTTTTGATATCTTAAAGGAACCATTAATCGGGGACTTTGGTATTCGAAGGACTCTTCTATTGCACTAATGGCATATGCAGATGCGGATCACGCGGGTTGTCAAGATACAAGGCGTAGCACGAGTGGAACTTTGCAACTACTAGGAGATCGACTAATCAGTTGGGCATCGAAAAGGCAGAAAAGCGCTGCAATTTCAAGTACGGAAGCAGAATACATAGCTATGTCCGGTTGCTGTGCTCAAATTCTTTGGATGAGATCGCAATTAACCGACTATGGTCTAGGTTTCAACAAGATTCCGATGTACTGTGACAACAAGAGTGCAATTGCCTTATGCTGCAACAATGTTCAATTCTCCCGGTCGAAGCATATTGACATTCGCTACCACTTCATCAAGGAGCAAGTGGAAAATGGAGTAATCGAGCTTTACTTTGTCCGATCCGAGTATCAATTGGCGGATATTTTCACGAAGGCTTTAGATCGCGCTCGAATTGAATTTTTGGCCGACAAGCTAGGAATGAGAACCTTCTCGCCTGAGACTCTAAAGGAACTAGCAGATGAAGCGAAAGAATAGTCTTGGTAAAACTATTCTCCGTATCCTTGGTGATCATCTGTATATATTGTTTATATTATTATCCACAAAAGCAAAATACAAAAATATAAAACCATATAAAAACCATAAAAATTGAAAAATTCATAAAAATCCAAAAATATTTTTACTTTATTTTTCAAAGGCATGTCTTTTGGTACGATAATATTTACGGCTTTAGAAATGTTGATTAATATTGACACGGCGCCATAAATAGAGTTCGTACAAAAGTTGTAAATATTTCATAAAACATGCCAAAACGGCTTGTAGTTATTTCTGACTGCAACCCGGTTTTCACATTAAAGTCAAGTATTTCTTATGAAAGCTTTGGCTAACAACGGGAATTAATTTTCTCGGGCAAGGTTTACTTTAAAACCTTGTAAGGGATCAAGTTTACTTTATAACTTGGTCTAACACAAATCTATGTACGTTTCAGTGCATCTATTTGTTAAAACAAGAGAAGTCTTGTTTTTATGAAGCTATCATCTCTACAACCATAGCAATCTACAATTGGTATCTACATACTCGACGATGCGACTACTCAACCGACGACTACAGCTCTTTCAATAGAACACGGGTCAACAATTGAGGGGGAGCAATTGTCAAGCATTCAGAATCTTCGATGCCGAACGTGTCAAGTTCACAAGTTGGTGTCAAGACAACAATACCAATCGTACATGTGGTGTCAAGAGATGACTTCAAACGTGACGAGGCGACCAACATATGCTGCCAAGAACCATTTGATTTTATCATATGATGTTCTCATCTATCAGGTCCAACCTTGTCAATTCTTTTCTAATATGGTGAATATGTGATCATGTTACAAATAGATGTCATGAAGATAAAACGGACTCGCATTTTACTTCCCAAAACATTTGTTAAAACTTCATTAAATCAATTGATATTAAAAACATCGATTGGGTTAATATTTTTAATATGGGGGAGAAAATGTGATTTAATATGGGATATTATCACAAACGGTTTGACTTAATGTGCTGGCTCATCCCGACATATGCGAAATGTTTTCGAATATCGTAGCATATGTTAAGGGGGAGCAAAATGGATTTGCATATCAAAATGGATTTTCATGGTGACATATACTTACCCAAACCTCATTTAATTCACGACGATGAAGATTGTGGTGACATAAGGATGGTAGGATAAGTTAAGTCCTATGATTCTTCCAGAACCGGAGGAATCTTCCCAAGGACATTCCATAGCTAGAAATAGTAGTCCTTAGGAAAGATGGAGAAAGATTGTGAACGTAGCTGAATGCCGACCAAGTACTTAAGTTAGCACTGGAACAATCACAACAAGGTGCTAGTTATGACGTATTGGTAAGCATTGAAGGGGTTGAAGAATGAAAAAGAATTGTAAAGATAAAGGGTGTAAAGAAAGAAGCCCTCCTTACAACTTTAGGCAGAAACCGGGTCAATACATATGCTATTGAGATCATTGTTAATGATTCTTGATATTGAAGACAGACATCATGGACCCAGTGATGCAATGCACAACCCATCCCAGCTAACTCAGATATCTCTCAAAATGTATTTGTTTTAATCACACGGAGACAACACGTTATCTATCGATTTATTCACTCCGAATAAATTGGTATTGAAATGGTGGCACTCCTCACCAGCCTCCGATCACTAAAATCCAAAGTGCACGATCGAGTCTAGAGCCATTTGAGATCATCAAATATCTCACTAGGACACACTTTCATATTTCCTTGCTTCTTCACACACTGTGAAAAGTAAGAAAGATTTTATGAGTCCTACGCAAAATCTTCATGATCTTGCCTGAACATCTGAGTAATACGAAAGTATTTACAATGAAGATGGAAATCCTTCTTGAGCGAATATCAAAAAGCTCATGGTAGGTGACTTGTGCGATTCTTTATGAATCAAAATTGTGATAACTGGAAAGCAACGGCTGTTTAATTCTTAACTGAATTTAAACACGTTCCAGGCCTCTACGCAATATCTCAGTGATCTTGCCAGAACACTCAGAGTGATACCTTTGTGTTCACGGTGATGAGTGGAAATCCTTCTAGTGTTAACCTCAAACAGCACTTGGTAGGTAACTTGCAAGATTCTATATGAATCAAGCTAGTGACAACTGGAAAGCAACGATGGTGCGGTTCTTAATTGAATTTCACTTGTTCCAGGAACATGAATTGACGGCTTCCAATCATGAGGATATTATTATCCAAATGATTCACTCTTTATGTTCGCAGTCAGCTTTGGACGGTCGAATAAAGAGAACGGGTTTACCCGCGAAATCCTGTCAGGAAGTTACTTAATTGAAACTATCCGTCACGGGTACGATATCTAATATCGTCCAACGGTCTTCACCGACCGGAGGTAAAATGCTACCGAATTAGAATGAAATGTTCAAAGCCATTTCGTTCGTGTCTACTTATGTTGCGGCATTTGAAGACGGTGGCATTGCGGAATCCAAGAAGAAGTCGTCCCCGCATGCTTATACTTTATGCACTTAATATCTCATCTAATTCAAGAGAGCCTAAAAGTTAAGTCTTCCGCTGTATCAAACTCTGAAGCTTTCAAGAATTACGAAGGTATAAGTATGTGGGACATGGTGTCACGAAGAGGCGAAGATCACAAGTGATGGATGCACGAGATCAAGGCAAGAGATTAATGCTTAAAGATTGATATCAAAGATCACATCAGCATGTTCACCAGAAAAGAAAAAGAAAAAGAAAGACGAAGACTACGAGCTCAAGACAAGCATAGTATGCTAGGTTTATTTCATTACTGTAACTCGGGTAACGCCCTTGTTTGGAGTGACCTCCCTTAGGGGGAGATTGTTGGAAATACGTTTTACGTATTAAGAAGGATCGGTCACTCTAACAATAGTCCATGTTATAGCTCGTAGTTTAGTTAATCTTCTTTACTTATCAAACAAGTCCAAGCCTAGCCTACAACATGTGTAGGCCGGCCCAAAAGTGTAAGCCCAAGCCCATTACAAGGCTTGGGTATATAAACCCTCTCCTTTGATGGAGAGGGTGTGGTTTTTCATAATTTACACATAGTGGTTCTTAACTTTCTCTCTCTAGAAGTGTGAAATCCACCATCTTTCTATCTCTTTCTCTCTCTAAAATCATAAGCATAGATTTACAAATCTACAACTACTAATCCTGGCATCGGTCAAATAGAAAACTAACAGAAACTAGAACTTCAAGTCTATGACAACGGAAAAAACATATGCAGAGATATACATCTACTACGACAAGCACATAAAATCGTAAGAGGGAACAGTACGGTGGCTGGTCGTCTGGCTGGCCACCACGGCGCGACGCCATGGCGCCGCCAACCGTACCGTGGGTGGCGTCATGGGGTTTGAACTGGAGATATCCAGCAGAAGTTAAAGCCTACGGCGCGAGGCCATGGCGTAGCCAACCACACCGTGGCTCGCGCCATGGGGCTGTGTTTTCATTTTTTTTAATTATTTTTTTATTTTAAAAAAATTGAAAAGTTACCGTTTGAATAACGGCTATTTTTTTGAATGTTTTTTTGACCGTTTGGGCACAAAAAACCCCACTTTTCCCATTTTTTACCTATAAATCCCCTCTAAAATTAACCAAAAATCACGACTTCTTCTATAATTCTCTACAATAATTTCTATATTTTTTCTATCCACCATGAGTCAAAATCCAAATCCAAACCAATACCCGAATCAATGGTTAAACAATTATTTTTCCGATCCTCAAAATCAAATTCCGACTACTCAACTACCGAATTCGTCTTCTTCGTCAAACCCGTATACACCCTCATCCGCAAGATCTAGCACTTCAAGAACTAACCAATTTTCTTCAATCACCAACTATAATCAAATACAAAATCCTTTTAACTTCCAACAACAAAACCCGTTTGTAATTGTACACCCGGGCAATTCAATTTATGGTTACAACAATCTCAACAATCGCAAATCTTCCAACAATCACAACAACAAAACTTCCAAAACTTTCCGCAACACTCGTCACAAGAACCTCAAGAGCCCGATGAGCCCGGTGAGCCCGATGCGCCCGAAGAACAACCCGCGGGTCCATCAAAGAAAGGTTCGAGAAAGAAACATATGTCTAAACGAGACACGAAGAAAGATACACCACCACCACCGAAGTCGGGCCGTGCTTTTTGGAGCCAACGTGAGGAAGAAGTTTTGGTCGAGTGTTGGATTGAAATATCCGAAGACCCAAAGGTCGGGACCGATCAACCACACGATACGTTTTGGTACCAACTTATGGATATGTATAATGATCGGCTTAAGGATGGAGGTTTTAAAGCTCGAAACAAAAATATGATGACCGGGAAGTGGACGAATCTAAACCGTGAGGTTCATGGGTTTAATTAATTTTATGAAAACGATAAACTTTTGAGTGGCGAAAATCAAGACGATTTGATGACTCGTGTGATGAGTTTGTATCGAGATGAAAACGGGAACAAGGAATTTCCACACAAAAGTGCTTGTCTTGTTTTGAAAGACAAGTATAAATGGAAAAATCCCGATTCAACTCGAACACGCCGTGCCCGAGGGAAGATAACCGATCTAGATCCGGATATTTTCAATGACGATGAGATCCCGCGTCCATCCAGTATTCCCAGAAAAGCCAAGGTTCAACGCTCCTCAAGCTCATCCACCACATCGGGGTCTCAAAAAGAACAATTGGTCGAATTGCTAGAACAACAAATGTTATCGGACCATGATGCTAAAAAGGAACGATTGGACCGAGAGGTAGCGGCAAGACTTGAAGTGGTTGAGCTTCAAAAAGGAACGAAGAATTGCAAATCCTTTGGTTCGACACAATCGGAATGAGTGCACAATACGTGGCGCGAATCAAAAAGCTCAAAGACGCGGCGCGCGCAAAATATTTTAACTTTTATGTTGTATTTTTTTAAGGTTTTTTTCGTATTTGTTTTTTTTAATTCGGTATTTTTTTTATTTTTGTTTTTTAATTTCGTGAGTTTTTAATTTCATGTTTTTATTTAAATTTGTGATTGTATTTTTTTTATTAATGAAAAATTTAAGTTTAAGTTAATTAATTGTTGAGTTAAAAAAGGTAAAAGTTGGTGCGGTCACGATGACATGAGAATGTTGGTGTTAATCACGGAGGGGGGTTGTAGGGTTATGGGGAGTTTTGGTGTCATGGGAGAAAAAATGATGTGGCATCACTTTTTGTCCATGACACGAACACGATGGCTCAACCATACCGTGTGCTCTAACAAATGCAATAACAACATATAAAATCTCTTTTCAAATCAGTGCACAATAAAGATCTAGACCGATTTAATACCTAGATCGATAACCAACAAACTAGCAAGCATTAACGAGGCATATCCATATAAACACTCGATCCTAAGGACTATTAGCAGCAGCTATTTATCTACAATACATCTATAAACTCTTACCACCAATTCTGCTAGTCTATCATTCAATCAAACTCACATCAATAATTAATCTCAGTTCCACAAATCAAATCTAAACAGAACCACATCTATAAACTAAAATTCACAGTATGCTCAAATCATTCTAACACTTCATAGCAGATTCATCATTACCATAACACATGAACATAAAACATGAAAATAGATCAATATAGCAATTCATTACAAATTCAACTCCATTTAACAAAAATCCAAACAAGCATCACAGATTTATTATCAGCAGATCATAACATTCAATAAACTTAACTAAAAATAAAAAGAGATCGGAATACCACGACCTTCTACTAAAACGAAGGTCCCAAACTGCTCACTATAGCTTTTTCTTTCTGCCCGTAGCTGACGAGATACGAGCGTTCACGCTCTATTTTTTTATCAAAATATAATCCTAACGCCGACCTTCGACACTAAAACCCGTCAAATTCAATCCGCCTTCTAAACTTGAAGACATCAGCAACTTAATACCTTATTTTAGAGAGTGTTGCTATATCCTCCTACAATATCCTGCTACACACACAATAATATTTTATATTTAATATTTTATATTTTATCTCCACTCATTATCTCTCCGCATCTAAACAGTCAGTTGTGACACGTGTCAAGATCCTGTGAGTAAGGATATAAGTAGGAAGAAATTGTAGGAAGATAAATCCATTTCTCTATTTTAAAACTTATTCAGTGGGAATAAGCTCATTTTCCTTTATTCAATCATAATTACTGTCATAACCTATATCTTTAGCTAAGATGAAAAATCCACAAATATAACGAGTTTATTAATTAGATTGCAAACAGATTTATTACGCAAATAAATTGCAATATCAAAATAGATAGAACTTAAACTCGAATTTATTAAACTAAATCATAAATTACAACATTTAAAAAAACAACTCTAACTAAAAACTAGCATGGGGTATTTTGACTGAAGAAGAGGGTGAGGGGTGGTTGATGATGAATCAATTTCAGCCTTTGGATGAGCACCTTTCATTTCTCTTTCCATTTTGTTATGATCCCACGGTGTGGAATCAATCTCATACACACGGATTGCCAGCTTGGAGGGAATTTGTGCTTCTTTAGACTGATTTGTCAGGCTTTCAACCAATAAGGTCTCACCTCTGACGTTTTAATCCTCCACGTCACAGCATAGTACTCGAATCTTCGTGGTTGTCACGCACCATTTTCTCTTTCTTCGCTTGAATCTAACTTAATTGCGTGTTACACGAACGCTCTTATCTATCCTTGAATTGACCCGATTTGATCTTGATTGAACTTTAAATTGAACCTTTATATTTTTAGGGGTTAATAGCAGGTAAAGATGAAAAGAGTTCTTCCCCAAATCTCGTATCTTTCTTTTTTTTATTACGACCGATACTTTGACCAATAGTGAATATAAAACATCTGTATCGACCTTTTCCCTTGTTGGGCTTATGACCCGATTTTTATAGCATCATGGACTTTACTTGGGCTTTATAATTTAGGCTTTCAAACCCGTAAACTTAAATCCGCGAATAAAAATGATCCGGACTATTGGCTTTTGATAATTTCTTCATCTCGTGTCGGTTTTTGCCGGTTCTTGCGATCTTGATACCTACACACATGAAACAAGAAAAACAAGCATATACAATACCATTTTCATGATTATTTCTTGTTTTAGAGAAGTTGGAATGGTGGTTTGGTTCGTTGGCGCCATCCAACCGCCCGACAAAACAGAACGGCGCACCACTCCGTCACCTAGCGCCAAAGCCATTAAGTTTTCTTTTTTTCTTTTTTTTTTGGAATCTAAGGGGTATTTACCCTCTATGGCACAAAAAATACCCCATGGCACCTGTAACACCCCATCTTGGTAACGCGTGATTATGGCGTGTCATTAAAGCATACAAGGATAAATGTCTTAAACATTACATGACCATAAAGGAAATACCAGAAACAACGTCGGTACCCCAAAAGTAAATCTCATCACACACAAACATAAGTACTGTAAATGAAAAGGACTAAATAATGTCCATAGAAATGAGTATCAAAAGTATGAAGAAATGCATAAAGTAATGAAGGCTAGGAAGCTTCCAATCCATATGCACGTACGCTTAAAGTCTACGAGCGTCCCTAAGTACCTGCCGTTTTGGGAACATGAAAGGATAACGCTCGGTACACGGATATACAAGTATAACATGAATAATATAAGCATATAAGCATATAGCAGCGGAATAAACTAAGTCCTGGAAAACCTGGTATAACTTAGTAAAAATGGTTTTATAGTTTGAAAAGCCTTATGTTTATCTTATAAAATATGTTTAACATGTTTACCATTAGCCAATATAGGTCATGAAATATCAACGTGCATGAATACTTGGAGGGGTGAACTCGTCATGCAATTAGAGGGGTTGCCTCTAATTAATATAAGTTTTTGGGTAGGAGGGATTAGCTCCTTGTGAAGGATGCAAGGCACACACCACATTCAACTGAATAATCTGTAAAAGCATGTAACCTTGAATGCACCCATACGCCCCACATGATAATAATAATATGACCAAAAGCTGAAGGGACGCCACGATCTATCACTCCGCCGTGGTGAAGTCATAACACTGGTGCCTCCAGTGTTATGGTTATGGTACCTCCATAACTAGGTGAAACTGGTCATGCATGTAGATGGCTTTAGGTATCTAATTAAACATAAGTAATTCAAAAACATATAAAACATATACTGGGAAAATAGTTGGCTGCATACGGGGAATCCTAATAAGGAAAGAATGTCCATACTGAAAGGACGAAGAATCCGTACCTTGTGTCTAGTGAACGAAGAAGACGAACCGAAGAGAGTCCTACTTCAATCTCACTAATGCTACATACATAATATACGTGCATAAGTATTTTGATTACTAAGTACGTAACTGGTTTTATATCATGTCTTAGCTTGTTTTATATGTTCATGTCATGTTTTACTGATTTTATCGTTATGCTGTGTTTATCATGTATTCTCTCTATTCTGATTAAGTATTACTTGTATTTCTTGTATTATTATACTTGTTGTGTAATAATAAGTAACTTTTTAAAAATAGTAGGTTTCCTAAAATAGTAAGTTTTCAAAAATAGTAAGTTTTCAAAAATAGATTTATTGCTTAAAACAAATAAGTTTCTAAAAATAGAAAGTTTCCATAAATAGAATTAAGTTGGTTTATTAAGCTAATAAGATAAGCTTAAGTTTTACTGATTAATATTCTAAGTCATGTGATTAAATAGTATAGTTTATTATTTATTACATGTAAATTAAATAAACTATAGGTTATATGATTTAATTAAATATAGCATGATTTAATTAAATAAAATGTAAATAATACTTAGGTTAAAACATGTATTAATATTTATTATTAATATAACCTAAGTCATGGAAATTAATTAATTATAAGTCATGTTTTTTAAATAATTAATTAATTACTTAGTCTAATTTTCATGATTAAAATACTTAGATTAAAGCCATGTATTATTAATAATAATAATTAACCTAAGTCATGTTGTAATTAAATTAATTATGTAACATGTTAAATTAATTTAACTAAGCTTGTAAATAATTAACTTGTAAAATAATTAAACTTGTAAAATTAACTAAGTCGTAAACCGTGTTTTATTTCACTAAAGTATGTCGTGAACCGTGCCCGTGAACCCGTGAACCGGACCCGTGAACCGGCCAAACAAACGCACCCTTAACAGTGGCAAAACCGGCTTGGCCGGTTGCCACCGTTTTCGCAAAAAAGCCACCGGCTGTGCCGGTGGTTTCCCCTGGTCTCTCGACTATAGCCGCCGGCTAGCAAAAGTTCCCCCTGCTGCCGCGGCTCATGTTCCCCCTGCTTTCCATATTTAGCCACCGGCTTAAGCCGGTGGTGTTTCTTTGTTTTTAGTCGAGACCCACAAAGCCAAAACACACCCCGACGTAAGTCGTGGTCCCTTGTTCTTGCGACCGAGACACCACAGCCACACCGAGACCATAAGGTCTCGGTTGGTGGTGCGAAGCAAAAGCAAGCCGAGAGCCTACGCTCTCGGTTCTTTGCGTCGGCCGAAACAAACACCCCTAAAAACACCATGATTAATTACCCCTCCATGATTAATTACATGTTAGTTAACTTGTTTTTATAACCTTATTATTTCATGTGTTATAATTCAATAAAAACATAAAAAGAAAAGGGGTTTAAAGGTTTACCAAATACGTGAAACAATGGAGAACGATAACACTAACAACCTTGCAAGAATTGATCACCAAAAATCAACCAACACACCCTTTGTGGTGTTTGAATCCGGCGGCCAAGAGAGAAGGAGAATAAGATTTAGGTTTTGATATTTTTCTAATTTTGGTAATTATGAAAAGTATATTTCCCTTTTTCTTGTTTTAGTAAAACTCAACATGAGCTTGGCCCTTTCTCTTGTTTCTTGCCGCGGGTATGTGGGGCTCACAAGGGGAAACCCATTGTTTTCCGTGTCTAAATATTATACGTGTTCTCGTGTCGTGTTTACGTGATTTATTTAGTTATCGTTTGTGTCGTAAATATATATTTATACGTAATCGTAATAAATATACGTAAATACGTAATAATAAGTTCGTGATTATTTACGTTCATGATTTTCATGTTCAAGATTATAATTATTGTGGATAATAATTATCGTGTCTTAATACGTAATAAATGCTTATCGTGTAATAACACGTACATAATACTTGAAATTCTTATTCGTGAAACGTAAACGTGCTAAATAAGGAAAGTTCTAATCATGTACGTACGATCATAAGGGTACTATTCTTGGTAAAAGCATGCAGGTTTTACAACTCTTCCCCCCTAAAAAGAATAATTCGTCCTTAAATTATAGATAATGTAAACTGGAAAAAAGAACATACCCGAATTCAAAATATGAAATGAGGGTGGAAGCCCGTATAGGCTCCTCTGTTTCCCAGGTGGCTTCCCGCTCGGTATGATCCCTCCAAAGGATTTTGACGAATGGAATCGTCTTCCTTCTCATGACTCGTTCTTGTCTGTCAAGAACTCGTTCGGGTTCTTCTTTGAAAGTAAGATCTTCACGAATCTTTTCCAGTGGATATTAAACCATGTGAAGGGGATGATACTTGTACCTGATATGAGTGTATTTACTCATATCATTTGTAGATTAAAAGATTGAAATATTGCATTAAATGTATTAAATATGCCTTGGATATGCTTGTTTCTTGTTTTCATGTGTGTAGGTACCAAGTTCACGAAAACCGGCAATAATCGACACGAGAATGAAGAAAAAGATCATAGAAGCCAAAATCAAGCTCGACTTTAGAGGATTTAATCATTTATCGAGAAAACGGGCTTAGTGGGTCCCACAATGGGGTAAATGGGCTCAAAAGCCCATTTAAGTTTCAAAGTCATTTTAAAGAATTACTTGATGATCCAAATAAAATTCATAAGGCCCAATTGAGGATTAATATAAACGGATGGTAGAATGTGCATTGGGCCCAAGCCCAACAGCTATGGAAGGAGAAAGAAACAAATGAAGGATATTGGGCTTTTAGGTTTTTTACATGTTTTCACGTCAAGCTTTTCACAATAAATAAAAAAAACGAAACATTCCATTCACAACCGTCCCATTCCACTTTTCACAATAAATATATAAAATCATTTCATCCACCCACATTCACCCACACACCACACGTTTGTATTAAAACGTTTTTTTTCCCCACTCACTTTCATAATTAGATTAAACTTTCGATACAAACTAGGTGTATCTCTTTCACCTTTCTTCCCCAATCTTTCCTTCACAAAACCAGTAAAAAATCCTTACTGTTCATAAACCCTAGGTAAGTAAAAAGTCCAATTAACATAGGGCTTTTTATTTATTCATTTAATTCAAGAAAAGGGGAATAAAACCCCCATTGTTATAGGAAGAGAAGAGGTGGAATAAAGAAGCTACGTGGTAGAATATCATTTGAAGAAACACCTCATCATCCCATATCCACCATTCACAGGCTTCAAAAGAAGCACAACTAGCACACGGATGCCACGTTGGCAATCCGTGTGCTAAATCGTGCTATAACCACCATCAGATCTTGAGAGAGAAAGAAAAGTGAAGATCAAAGGCTTAGATTAAAGAGGAATATTCCATGGAAGATTCGGATATTCGTCACCAACAAGCCATTGGGGAGGCTATAAAAACCCCCAATTATCTTGTAAAAATCATCCTTTCTTTTACTTTTATTGTTATTCTGTCAAAATAGTGATAGGAATTAGTTCTTGTATTTTCTTTTTAAATATTGTAATTTTTCTTGAAATTAATAAAAGTAACTCATTTGGTTCCACTGGTGTCTCGTTTATTTCTGCTTAAAGTATTTAAGAATTAATTTTATTACTGTTTAACAAGAATAATTTTGATATGTTAAATTTAAACTAATCAATAGTTTAGATTTGATATTTGGAGTAAGAAATTGGATCAAATATTTTCCCTACTGGAAAATATTCACAAAAAATAGATGTTCGGATGATGTTATTAATGGAGAATGGTGAATGATGGTGGTTTTACTTTCGGTTCATAGGCAGCACAGCGCTGACCTACTTCCCAATAGACGTTTGAGATGATTGATTAGTTTCGTTTATTTAGATTGATAAATTCTAGATGAGTATTTATATGTTTCAGTAGTTTACAGTTTTGATTTATAATTTTTATAAATTTATAAGTTTTTGTTGGTCACTTAATTGGAACTGCTTTAATTGTGTTATTATGAATCTGATATAATGAAAATTGGTGTATGCACTTCACTGATAAACTTACTTCTGATCTGATTCATTTAGATTTAACTTGATCTTAGTTTTGTATTATGCTAGTTAATTTGAGCTATTAAGTCTGCTGATTTTGGAATTGGTTTAATAACTGCTAGTAGATTTAGAGGGTAGTGCATCTGCTATTTGGTTTTGAGATTGTAAATCTGTTTGCAATTGACATTTGATTAATTTAGAGTCTGTTATTGTGCTATCTGAGTTGATCCGGTACTGTGGTAACTGTCTTTCTGATATTCATTTTGATTTGCTTGATATTGTTTGGTTTGAGAGTTATTTAACTGTTACTGTATAATTGTTCAAGTTTAAGCTTATCAGTCCCATTGACTGATAAGCTCAAAAAGTTGTTCCTATCAGCTTATGTCATAATAAGTTTCAAAAAGTCTTTCCTAAGACTATTTTTTTTACTTTTCTGTCAAAAGAGAAATATTCCAAAAATAAATGTCACTTGGGGGGTTCGAACTCGAGACCTCCCCTCTATAGGACCGACGAGTTACCAGCTGAGCCAAGTGCTCTTTTGATTTTCTTTCCCTTAATTTCATTATTATAGTGTTTATCGATTTGGCAGTATTAGTTTGAGTTTATAAGTCACGTTTTTATTTTTTATATAACTTCTAATTTTTAATTAAAGTAAATACTAAAAAAAAGTAGTTTAATAATAAAATTAAAAATTAAAAAAAAAATGTTTTTATTTAAAAAGTTTAATTAGTTTATTTTTAATTAAATAGATTTATTTTTATTTTAGATTGATATAAAAAATAGTTTTTAAATAAGTTTATTTTAAGTGAATTTTTAATTTAGCTTATTAGTTTTAAAAGTAAATTAGTTTAAAAGTTGTTTTAATTAAATAGATTTATTTTTAATAGATTATTAAATAGATTAAATTTTTAAGATTTTTAATTAGTTTAATTTTTAAAATAGTGTTTTAATTTTTAAGTAATTAATTGAGTGTAGATTTTAAAATAGGCGGGGTTTACGATTCATAAACTTTAGGTTAATTTTAAATAGCTTAAAATTCGTAGATTCTAATTGTAGTTTAAAAACCGAAAACCAATTCAAATCGATTGTCCAAATCAAAACAAAACGTCTCAAATTCATAAGATCTTCGTGTACAACGAACTCGACTCACTCACGTGTTTAATTAAATTCGTCATTGGTATTATTAGTCTATTACTTTTTCCTAAAGGTAATTTTCTAATTTACCCTATAACGTATCTTAATTATCACTATACTATCCACGACACATCAAAAAATTTTGGCGCCGCTGCCGGGGATCTTGTGTACGATTCGTCTTTGTGGAGATTTGTTGATCGTGGATTTGAAGACCCTTTCCGTCCTCGGAAAGTTTTGTTATTTTTCTATTATATAGTATGTATCGATTTTCTCGTTTTTTGTGAATAATATATTGTATTACGTAGAACAATAATTTTAAATACTTTTCAAATAAGCCTTAGTTGGGATTTCATCACCTAGCTATTGTAGTCGAATCCAAAACAAAAATAAAAGGAAAAATAGATAAATACTAATAAGAAGTTTGAACTCGATTTATACAAACTATAAGGTGGGTATAAGGCGATGTGCTATAAAAGGCTGTCTAAGGAAAAAGGTTTTTAAGTGCTTTGTGCCACCTCGTTTCCCCGCTTGCTTGTGCGTATATTGAGAGGGTCGACCTATTATTGGTTGCCGACTCAAGTAGTAATAAATCTTATTTTTGTTGTTTACTTATTGCACCTCGAGACGTTTAGGTTTTCACCTATCGTTTCAAAGTCGACCAAACTCAAGTAGTAATAAATCTTATTTTTGTTGTTTACTTATTGCACCTCGAGACGTTTAGGTTTTCACCTATCGTTTCAAAGTCGACCGAGGGTAATTTACTTCCATAGTAGTTATCCTTATTCCTTGTTTTTTTTTATCGATCATTATTGATTGAGCAATACCAAATAAAATACCAAAAATAATCTTCTTCTTGTCTAATTTCTTTTCTTCAATTCTCTAAAATTCTCGTCTTTGTAGTGTATGCAATTACGTTCTTCTCATCTTGTGATTGATTTTAATAGGCTTGAAAATATTCCTCGTAGAAATAGAAATCGTCAACAACGAATAGTGGAACCCGAGCTTCCACCTATTGTTGTAGAGATGGCCGATAACCGAACAATGGAGGAATTGCTCCGTGCACCCACCGAAGGGTATGGGGAAGCAATCTTTGTGCCGGCTATTTTGGCGGATCATTTTGAGATTAAGACGGATCTTTTATCGCTCATTCGTGCCGACCAATTTCGTGGCAATGAGGCCGATAGCCCGCATTCTCACATTCGGAATTTTAATCGAATTACCTCGACTCTCAAGTTTAGAGATGTGCCGAATGACGTGATTAAGCTCATGCTTTTTCCGTACTCGCTCGAGGGTAATGCTAAGCTTTGGTATGAGAAAGAACCACCGGGTTCGATCTTAACATGGGATGATTTAGTGTCTAAGTTTATGAATTATTTCTTTCCACCTTCTAAGACAACACACTTTAAGAATGAGATCACTAGATTTGAACAAAAAGTGCATGAATCGTTTGGGGTTGCTTGGGAAAGATTTAAAGATTTGTTGAGACAATGTCCACACCACGGTTTCTCGGAATTGCATCAAATTAATACTTTTTATAATGGGCTTAATATGATTGAACAAGATTCTTTAAATGCCGCCGCGGGTGGTAATCTTTTAAGAAAAACTCCGAGAGACGCGTGGAGAATAATTAAGGATAAGTCTAGAGCACAATATTCACGAAACACACCGGTTGTTTCCAATGTGAATTCATCTAATCACGAGATTGCTAGATTGGACTCTAAGATTGATAGTGGATTTGCGATTTTGTTGAGTGAGATTAGGAAGAATCCTCATGGATCCATTAATATGGTTGAGAACGTTTGTGTATCATGTGGTGGAGCACATCTTAATTATGCTTGTTTAAACGCGGGGTTTGATCAAGCTAGTTCTTTTGCCGCGACGGGAACTTATGGCTCCAACGGTCAAGTTCCTCGTCAAAATCATGTTGCTCCACCGGTTCAAAATAGGTACAACAATGGAAATAATGGGAATAATTTTAACCGTGGTAACCAAGGGAATTTTAATCAAGGAAATGGTTTTAATGCTAATCAAAACAATCAAGGTTTTCAAGGGAATAACCAAAACGATTTGTCAAGCTACATGAAATCAAATGAGGCAAATATGAAAGCTTTGCAAAATAACATTCAAGGACAAATGGCAACTTTGAAAAATGAGTTTCAAAATACGCTAAAAGGGCAAAATAATAAGATTGAGCTTAATCAACAAAGAATGGAACAAAGATTTGAGCAAATGTTTGAGCAAGGTCAAAATCGTTTGCAACAAAATTTAGAGCAAAGTCAAAATCGTATGCAACAAAATTTGGAACAAGGTCATAATAAATTGCTTTCGATGTTTGAGGGATTTATGTCTAAACCGTCATCTTCTTCGGGTTGCTTACCTAGTAATACCATTCCAAACCCGAGGGGAGAGCTTAAGGCTATCACCGCTTATGATAATTTAGAAAGGAAGCTTGAGCTTATTGTGCCACCTAAAGAAACCTTTTGGAATGTCACCAAGGCTACTTTAAATGTGATTAGTACCTCGGATTTCATTGATCTCTTTCCTAAGAAATATAATGATCCGGGTCACTTCTTGATACCTTGTGTTTTCGATGAGCTTGGGGAATACAAAGCTCTAGCAGATCTAGGAGCTAGTATTAACGTAATGCCCTTGTCCATTTGGAAAACTCTTGACTATTTACGACTTATTCCCACTCGAATGATCATTGAGCTTGCTAATGGTACCACCACTCGACCGGTTGGTATAGCGGAAAATGTCATTGTTAAAGTGGGGGAGTTCGTTTACCTAGCCGATTTTGCTATCATTGATTATGAGCCGAATCCTCGTGCGCCTATAATTTTAGGACGACCATTTTTGTGTACGGCCAGTGTTTTAGTTGATATGAAAGAAGGGGAGCTTAAATTGTTTCATGGGGATAAACATATGATTTTCAAACCGGAAAAAATTTCAAGATTGGTTCCTAAGAAATTGGAAAGTGTAGAAATTGATAAACCTAATTTTGTTGAATCATGTTGTAATGTTACTTCATCTATACTCACTCCACACGAGGATGATAAGATTGAAAAACAAATTGATGATTACTTGAGTGAGCCATTTGATGCTAGTGAGTTTGTTAATGAGAATTTTGATCCCGAGAGTGACATTGCTTTACTTGAACAATCTTTGAAAATGGACTCATTTTCACTCTCTTCTAAGGATCATGTTGATGTTCCTAAGGCATAATCTTCAATTGAAGAGCCTTTGATTCCTAGCTTCACACCGAGTGAGGTTAGTGACTATTCGTTGGATAAGTTCGTCGATGAACTTTTTGCTATCATTGATCCACTTCCACGGGGAAGTGAAGACGTTTCCGATCTCGAGATCGAACGTGATTCTTGTGTTTTACCTACCATTCTCGAGGAATTCACCGATGAATTGCCTTCAAATGAGAATGATGATCTTGTATCCGAGTGTGACACACTCGATACTTTGTCGGATATTTCTTGCGATGACAAGGATGACGACACTTTTATGACTTACTCAAATCCTCTATTTGAAGCTTCATTGAACAATAATCCATTGTTTCAAGAGGATTTTGAGAACATCATACCTCCTCCATCTCACACCTTTTGTGATGATGAGTATGTCGACTCGGATGGAGAAACTTACTTTATTCCCAATCTCCCTCCCACTCGCGTTGATCTTAATGTGCGGGTTTTTCATGTGACTCATATTGAGTACCATGACCCCTTTGTTCACATTCCTAAGAGTGAAATGGTCGACAAAGTCATGCAAGTTGAAACCACTAGTGTTGAGACTTTTGTACCACCATTACTATGTGCTTCATATGACTTAGGATTAGCATGGGGGGACGACACCTTGTTGTCTATTCCTTTCTCCACCGAGGACGAGGTATTCGACCCCAGAATCGTTGATTTAGGGAAATCTCGGCCTTTCACCGATGTAATAATTGAAAGATTTTTCGATCATATTGGTGCGAGTTTATCTCGTGGAGCATGCTACATCCATATGATTGTTTGTAACTTCTATCTCTTTTTAGAGATTTGTGTTGGAGTTTTATCCTTTCGTTTGTCATCCGACAATGAGGATGAGATCTTTGACCCCGGCATCGTGCTTTATGTTGGTTTCTACTCCAATATGCCGGTTTTCACCACTTTCCCTAAAGACCGATGAATGCGGGGATCGAGTCGAGCTCATGACTCGGTGAACAAAAACGAGTTTTTCTATCTTCTTTCTATTTTCTAACACCTAATAAGGCTTGATATTTCAAGCTCGTGCTCGTGATTTGTTGTGTTGTGAACTTAGGTATGGACCTAATATTTGAAGACTCTCGTGTTCGGTTTTTGCCGGTCCACTTGATCTTCCATTCTTTGAATGCCAAAAAGGGGCACACTTTCTATCCCTTGATTTTTATCGACTAACGTTTTATCTTGAGGCATAATTAATAAACGGCTTATAGATTTGCGTGCTCTTTCCATGCTAGGATTTTGCATTAGACTCTTCGTGTTTTAGCAAGGGGGTGTTACTCTTGAGCTAAGAAACATTAAGGACAATGTTTGGTTTTAGCATGGGGGAGTCAATCGATATAATCGCTTGCAATTACTTTTGTCGTGTCCAAACGTATTGTTTTTCTCATTTTTCAATAAAATTTTAAATTTTAGTGTTATTTTTAAGTTTTAATAAAGAAAATAAGTGCTTTTAACACGAATGTAGGCTTTCCGTTGGTGAAAATAAGAATAGTTTTTGACTCGACTCGGTTTTTAACCTTAGCTTTTCCTTAACGTATTTGAATTAAGTTTTGCTAGGCTATTATATAGGGAGCTTTAAAACGCGAAAGTCTTAATTCATACGAGTTAAGAACAAGAACTTTTCGCAAGCTCCTATAATTGATCCTAGAAAGTCGTCTATCAAGGGAACTGTAAAACGCAAATTCTAAAACTTGCAAAAGTATAAGAAGATGCAAGATCCTATAGATGACTTGAAAACCCAAAACTTTGATTTAATAGGCTAAGTATCCATTGATTTCATTCTTGGAATTTTACAATATGGAGAACAAGAGATGATAGAGCCAATTATAAGTTTGGTATTCTTTCGGGAATCTATGTGAGTTAATTATGAGCCTATTCTCCCATCACTTGTTAATAAATTATTTGCAATAAATAAGGTTGAACGATTTGAAAAGTTACTTAGCTTCTAGCCCAAGGTCGTTTAAAAGTTGCTCGGTATGGATTAGAGTTCATAGCCAAGGCATAACTTATTGAAGCGGGATGCGAAGATTGGCGAGTCCAAAAAGGTCCTAACAAGACATGATGGCTATGTTTTATTGCTAAAGATATCAAGTGATGTGAAGATTCATTTATCAAAAATCAATATGAAGGATCGAGACACACGACGAAAAGCAAATACTCCCAAAAATTCATGGAGAAGTCTATCCAAAAAGACCATAATAAGGTATGAGGATAAATGAAGCCAAGTCCAAAAAGGAGGCGGATCGTTGTTAATCAAAATCCCAAGTAAAGATTGGAGAAAAATGAAGAAGTCGTGGTCCAAGTATGAATCTCTCAAGACATCAAGTGAAGAAATATTATGAAGAGAAGACCATTATTTCGTGAACGTCTCTCAAGGTTGGAAGTATTAAGTCACTGCCAAATATCGGTCCGAGAAAGGTCTCAAATCGCGAAGCAAGTTATGCTAAGATATGAACTTTATGAAGTCCCGAGAAGCAGTTTTAAAAGATTTTGTCCTTTAGCTAACTATTGATTAAATCGTTCACTTTATTTTCGGCCTAATAAATTATCGAAATAAGTCAACAATGCATCCTCGTGATCATTCAAGACAACAATAAAATATAAGAGATGCACCTAGGAATAAGGGAGTCTAAGTGAATAATTGGCCCACATGAGTTCGTGTTAGTCTACCAACTTATAATAACAATGATCTTGTTTTTGCACTTGGCATGGAAAAGTGAAAAGTCGAGGACGATGAATCTATTTGAATTTTATGATTCTTAAAGTTATTTTTCAATAATACATTATGTCTTTGCATAATAAAGTTGTCAAAAGTTGGATAATGGCGTAGATATAGTTTATCATTGCGTGAGGACACGGCAATTGCTTAGCATGGGGGAATTTGATATGAGTGTATTTACTCATATCATTTGTAGATTAAAACATTGAAATATTGCATTAAATGTATTAAATATGCTTTGGATATGCTTGTTTCTTGTTTTCATGTGTGTAGGTACCAAGTTCACGAAAACCGGCAATAATCGACACGAGAATGAAGAAAAAGATCATAGAAGCCAAAATCAAGCTCGACTTTAGAGGATTTATCGAGAAAACGGGCTTAGTGGGTCCCACAATGGGGTAAATGGGCTCAAAAGCCCATTTAAGTTTCAAAGTCATTTTAAAGAATTACTTGATGATCCAAATAAAATTCATAAGGCCCAATTGAGGATTAATATAAACGGATGGTAGAATGTGCATTGGGCCCAAGCCCAACAGCTATGGAAGGAGAAAGAAACAAATGAAGGATATTGGGCTTTTTGGTTTTTTACATGTTTTCACGTCAAGCTTTTCACAATAAATAAAAAGAAAACGAAACATTCCATTCACAACCGTCCCATTCCACTTTTCACAATAAATATATAAAATCGTTTCATCCACCCACATTCACCCACACACCACACGTTTGTATTAAAACGTTTTTTTTCCCACTCACTTTCATTATTAAATTAAACTTTCGATACAAACTAGGTGTATCTCTTTCACCTTTCTTCCCCAATCTTTCCTTCACAAAACCAGTAAAAAATCCTTACTGTTCATAAACCCTAGGTAAGTAAAAAGTCCAATTAACATAGGGCTTTTTATTTATTCATTTAATTCAAGAAAAGGGGAATAAAACCCCCATTGTTATAGGAAGAGAAGAGGTGGAATAAAGAAGCTACGTGGCAGAATATCATTTGAAGAAACACCTCATCATCCCATATCCACCAATCACAAGCTTCAAAAGAAGCACAACTAGCACACGGATGCCACGTTGGCAATCCGTGTGCTAAATCGTGCTATAACCACCATAAGATCATGAGAGAGAAAGAAAAGTGAAGATCAAAGGCTTAGATTAAAGAGGAATATTCCACGGAAGATTCGGATATTCGTCACCAACAAGCCATTGGGGAGGCTATAAAAACCCCCAATTATCTTGTAAAAATCATCCTTTCTTTTACTTTTATTGTTATTTTGTCAAAATAGTGATAGGAATTAGTTCTTGTATTTTCTTTTTAAATATTGTAATTTTTCTTGAAATTAATAAAAGTAACTCATTTGGTTCCACTGGTGTCTCGTTTATTTCTGCTTAAAGTATTTAAGAATTAATTTTATTACTGTTTAACAAGAATAATTTTGATATGTTAAATTTAAACTAATCAATAGTTTAGATTTAATATTTGGAGTAAGAAATTGGATCAAATATTTTCCCTACTGGAAAATATTCACAAAAAGTGGATGTTCGGATGATGTTATTAATGGAGAATGGTGAATGATGGTGGTTTTACTTTCGGTTCATAGGCAGCACAGCGCTGACCTACTTCCCAATGGGTTCGACTTAAGGTACGAAACTCTTTTCATTTTATGTTTTATGTTAAAAGCTTAATTAGACCTGTTTGTTTGATTTAATGTGATGCGGATTATAGACGTTTGAGATGATTGATTAGTTTCGTTTATTTAGTTTGATAAATTCTAGATGAGTATTTATATGTTTCAGTAGTTTACAGTTTGGATTTATAATTTTTAGAAATTTATAAGTTTTTGTTGGTCACTTAATTGGAACTGCTTTAATTGTGTTAATATGAATCTGATATAATGAAAATTGGTGTATGTACTTCACTGATAAACTTACTTCTGATCTGATTCATTTAGATTTAACTTGATCTTAGTTTTGTATTATGCTAGTTAATTTGAGCTATTAAGTCTGCTGATTTTGGAATTGGTTTAATAACTGCTAGTAGATTTAGAGGGTAGTGCATCTGTTATTTGGTTTTGAGATTGTAAACCTGTTTGCAGTTGACATTTGATTAATTTAGAGTCTGTTATAGTGCTATCTGAGTTGATCCGGTACTGTGGTAACTGTCTTTCTGATATTCATTTTGATTTGCTTGATATTGTTTGGTTTGAGAGTTATTTAACTGTTACTGTATAAGTGTTCAAGTTTAAGCTTATCAGTCCCATTGACTGATAAGCTCAAAAAGCTGTTCCTATCAGCTTATGTCATAATAAGTTTCAAAAAGTCTTCCCTAAGACTATTTTTTTACTTTTCTGTCAAAAGAGAAATATTCCAAAAATAAATGTCACTTGGGGGGTTCGAACTCGAGACCTCCCCTCTATAGGACCAACGAGTTACCAGCTGAGCCAAGTGCTCTTTTGATTTTCTTTCCCTTAATTTCATTATTATAGTGTTTATCGATTTGGCAGTATTAGTTTGAGTTTATAAGTCACGTTTTTATTTTTTATATAACTTCTAATTTTTAATTAAAGTAAATACTAAAAAAAAGTAGTTTAATAATAAAAATAAAAATTAAAAAAAATGTTTTTATTTAAAAAGTTTAATTAGTTTATTTTTAATTAAATAGATTTATTTTAATTTTAGATTGATATAAAAAATAGTTTTTAAATAAGTTTATTTTAAGTGAATTTTTAATTTAGCTTATTAGTTTTAAAAGTAAAATAGTTTAAAAGTTGTTTTAATTAAATAGCTTTATTTTTAATAGATTATTAAATAGATTAAATTTTTAAGATTTTTAATTAGTTTAATTTTTAAAATAGTGTTTTAATTTTTAAGTAATTAATTGAGTGTAGATTTTAAAATAGGCGGGGTTTACGATTCATGCACTTTAGGTTAATTTTAAATAGCTTAAAATTCGTAGATTCTAATTGTAGTTTAAAAACCGAAAACCAATTCAAATCGATTGTCCAAATCAAAACAAAACGTCTCAAATTCATAAGATCTTCGTGTACAACGAACTCGACTCACTCACGTGTTTAATTAAATTCGTCATTGGTATTATTAGTCTATTACTTTTTCCTAAAGGTAATTTTCTAATTTATCCTATAACGTATCTTAATTATCACTATACTATCCACGACACATCAGTACCCTTTGGGTAAGGACACGTGGAAAACATCGTGAACATGAGAAAGCTGCGGAGGTAACGCTAAACGATAAGATACTTCACCGACTCGCTCAATGACATCAAACGGTCCGATAAATCGAGGACTGAGATTCCCTTTGATTCCAAAACGTCTAACACCACGTGTCGGCGATACCTTAAGGAAGACGTGATCTCCTACGTTAAAATGGAAGTCCCTACGATGCTTGTCGGCATAACTCTTCTGACGTGACCGTGCTTCTTGCAACTTCTGCTTAGCTACTGCGACCTTCTCGTTGGTCAACTCAATCATTTCCGGTCCTTCAAGTGTTCGCTCACCAACCTGATCCCAGCAGATTGAGGTGCGACACTTTCTGCCATACAACATCTCGAACGGAGCACACTTGATACTTGCGTGCCAACTGTTGTTGTATGCAAACTCTACCAAACAGATGTAATCGTCCCAATCTCCCATCCATTCCAACGCACATGACCTCAACATGTCTTCTAATGTCTGAATCGTTCGCTCCGATTTCCCGTCTTTTGAGGATGAAAAGCCGTGCTAAGCTTAAGTTTTGTACCCCAAGCTTTCTGCAGACTTCTCTAGAATCGCGAACTAAAACGAGGATCTCTGTCTGAGACGATGTTGGATGGATCACCATGAAGTCTCATGATCTCCTTTCTATAAGTACCGGCGAGTTTACTGACCGAATCGCATCGTGCTTCCTCTTTGTCTGCGGAAGACCGGTAACAAAAATCCATGGTGATTTTGTCCCACTTCCACTCTGGAATATCTAACGGTTGTAGAAGACCGCCAGATCGCTGATGCTAGATCTTAACCTGCTGGCAGGTAAGACATTTGGATACGTAAGTCACAACATCCTGTTTCATACCATTCCACCAAAAGTATTGCTTGATGTCATGGTACATCTTGGTCGAACCAGGATGAATAGAGAACGGGGAGCTATGAGCCTCAGCTAACAATGCTTCCCGGAGTTCTTGATCATCAGGGACACAAAGTCTCGTGCCCTGCCATAAGATGCCATCTGCGTCTACTCGAAATTCCGTCTACTTCTCCAAATTCTAAATTATCGCCCAGATTTCACCATCATCTTTCTAAGCTTCCTTGATCCTAGAGAGTAACTTGGGTTCCACTCTAAGATTATCCCAGTAACCGTGTTATCCACGTACCATGATCTCAATGTCTAGTCGCTCCAAGTCTCTTATAATTTCCTCCTCAATTTTAATGTCGTTTATCATTCCGGACTTTCTACTAAGTGCATCTGCCACTACATTCGCCTTGCCGGGATGATACTACAAATTAATGTCATAATCCTTCAACAGCTCTAACCATCTCCTCTGTCTCATGTTCAATTTACGTTGAGTGAAGATGTACTTCAAGCTCTTGTGGTCCGTGAAAATGTCACATGATACTCCATACAAGTAGTGCCTCCATACCTTCAATGCAAACACGACTGCTGCAAGTTCCAAGTCATGCGTAGGGTAATTTTCCTCATAAGACTTAAGCTGCCGTGAAGCGTACGCGATCACTTTCCCATGTTGCATGAGAATACAGCCAAGTCCCTTCCCCGATGCATCACTGTAGATCTGAAATCCACATGTACCAGATGGTAGAGTAAGAATTGGTGCAGATACTAACTTCTGCTTTAGGTCTTCAAAGCTCTTCTCTCTTTCTTCAGTCCAGACGAATTTCTCCCCTTTTCGCATCAGTTTGGTCAATGGTAGTGCTAGACGGGAAAATTTCTCCACGAACCTACGGTAGTAACCAGCTAAGCCTAGGAAACTGCGAACTTCAGTCGCTGATGTCGGTCTTGGCCACTTGGTAATAGCCTCAACCTTTGCTGGATCCATAGTGATTCCTTCTGTTGATACAATGTGACCTAAGAATGCCACCTTGTCTAACCAGAACTCACACTTGGAGAATTTAGCATACAGCTGCTTCTGGCGAAGAATCTTCAATATTGTACGAAGATGGTCTTCGTGTTCCTCCTTGGACTTAGAGAATATCAGGATGTCATCAATAAAGACAATGACGAACTTGTCTAGAAATTCATGGAAGATTCTGTTCATAAAATCCATGAACACTGCTGGAGCATTGGTAATGCCAAATGGCATGACTACAAATTCGTAGTGGCCATAGCGTGTACGGAAAGCAGTCTTGGCGATGTCCTGCTCTTTAACCCGTAGCTGATGATAGCCCGACCTTAGATCAATCTTGGAGAAATGTTTGGCCCATTGGAGTTGGTCAAACAGATCTTCTATGTGTGGTAGAGGATATCTATTCCTGATGGTGATATTGTTGAGCTCGCGGTAGTCTATGCAAAGACACATACTTCCGTCCTTCTTCTTAACGAATAAGACCGGTGCGCCCTATGGAGATGCGCTCGGTCAAATGAAGCCTCGTTCCAGAAGTTCTTGCAATTGATCCTTCAGCTCCTTCAACTCTATGGGAGCCATGCGATAATGAGCCTTGGAAATCGGCTCAGCTCCTGGGATGAGCTCGATATTAAATTCCACTTCACGTGCAGGGGGTATGTCCGGAAGTTCTTGTGGAAACACATCTGGAAATTCTGAAACTATCGGCTGATTCTGAATTGATGGAGATTCAGCATCCATGTCCTGAACAGTAGCTAGATAGCCCCCGCAACCATGTGAAAGTAATGCACGTGCTTGCAGGGTTGATATGATTTGTACAGACCTTCCGGGTACGAACTCGTTGTGAATGTACTCTGGCGCATTAACATCGCCAAAGATGACTCGATATGAATGGAAGTCTATGGTAGCATGATGCTTGGATAGCCAATCCATGCCCAATATCATGTCAAAATCATTCATGTCCAGCGGAAGTGCGTCAACAGGACGAATCTTATCATCAAACTCTAGGGGAAGGCTCTTGTACACATGGGTTATGCGTACAAAGTCTCTTAAAGGCGTGGAAATATTCAGTATATTCTCTAGTGGCATGGGGAGTATCCTAACATTCTTAGCATAAGCAGTAGAAATGACCGAGTGAGTAGAACCCGTGTCAAATAGAACACATGCAGCATGACCATACATATACAAGATTCCAGTGATGGTACCTCTAGACTTCTTGGCCTGATCGCGAGATGTCGTGTAAACACGTCCACTAGTAGGAGGCGGCTTGGTATCAACATGTTCTGATGTTCCCTCCATCTCGCCCTTACGGCAGTCCTTCATGCGATGGGCAGGAGGACCACACTTGAAGTATGCGTCGCTGTCGCGGCGACATGGCCCTGGGTGCCTACGGTTGCAGGTAGTGCAAAGAGGATGAGTATATCCTCTAGCAGGCGTCCTTGCTGGCTGAGAGCCTGATAAGAACAATATACATGAGACCTGATAATAGGTACAAAGGACAATGCGGATAATTCGTAAGATGGAATACCAGTGATAGCTGGAGGGTTAGGCTGTGAACCTCTCTGGTTCTGGTCCCTCCCGTTACCATGATTCGTGGTAGAAGATTCTCTAATGTGTCAGAATTAAGAACTATAACATGTAATCATAATAAAATGAGTAAGTATAAGGACCTGCTACTGTTGGAGTTTCCAGCGTTGTTACGGTAATTATCATTACCGACACGCCTGTCCGTAGCAGAACGATCGTGAGTTTGACCGTTTCCTTGGGCTGAGTAGGCTGTTGCTGAGTAGCCGGCTGAGACCGGTCCCCAGTCTTCTGCGTGGAAGATACAGTTTAAAAGAGATGTAATTATTGACATATGCTAAAAAGAATACGGTTTGGTCACCGCTGAATACGAATGTTTTCCTCTTCTCGGGTCTCTCTGCTTCCCCGAGCTCTTCTCTTTCCTGCAGCATCTCCAGCTTACGTGCCGCATCGGCCACTTGTGCCACAGTGTTGAACGTAGCACACACCAAGTTGTTTTTTACCAATGTACGAAGAGCCTACCGGAAGTGGTATGCTTGCTCTTCCGGAGTACCTGCTGCTCCACCAAGAAAACCAGCTTTACGAAGAAAGCGCTGCATGAACTCGTTGCTATTCTCCCTAGCTCTATGTCGGATTCCATGGTACTCTCTCTTCAGCTTGTCTTGCTCAGCCTTGGGAAAGAACTGTCCCATCACCAAATCCCTGAACTGAGCCCAAGTCAAACCAACCACCCAATTATCACCTCCCTCAGACTGCTTCAGTGCCTTCCACCATGCTAACACATCACCTTCGAACCGGTAGAAGGCCAACCTCGACTTAAAGACGGGTTCACAGCCCATGGCATCGAAGATCTTCTCAATGTGAGCCAACCAGCTTTCAGGTTCACTGGGGCTATCTGTTCTCTCGAAAGCTCGAGGGCGTAACTTATTGAATCTCTCAAGCCATGTGACCAATGTTGCTGGAGGAGGAGGAGGAGGAGGAGGTACCGGGTGCTGCTGCTGAATGTTGGCAGCATGTACCTCAGCCCTGATTTTGTTCCTCAGCTGAGGAAGCATAGCTTGCATTGTAGCTTGGACTGCTGCATTGAGTTGTTCCTGCTCGCGTGTGAGAACCATCTAACAGTATAACATAAAAATACATGATTAACTGATAAAAACATAAACTATATACATGAAAAAAAAATTATACCAATAAATCATATGAATGCATGATGCAGTTTTATGAAAACTTTTCTATGCGCGAGAGTGAACGCCTACGGTCAGTTCACTCAAAACAAAAGACATGGCGAGGGGACGCCAATGGGTCGGTCCCAAAGTTAAAAGTTTCGATAAAAGCACATGCAACTAAATAGGGTCAGTCCTGTACCAACCATTACTTAGTCATAAACCTACGACAATGACAGATATATGTATGCATGAAAACAATGAATGCATGAAAACCGACTGTCAGTTCTAGGAAGACCATAGTGACTACCCACTAATCATAGGTCGTGTTTTGAGAGCCTATAGGTCGAAACCTTAGCTCTGATACCATAATTGTAACACCCCATCTTGGTAAATGGAATGTCACGCGTGATTATGGCGTGTCATCAAAGCATACAAGGATAAATGTCTTAAACATTACATGACCATAAAGGAAATACCAGAAACAACATCGGTACCCCAAAAGTAAAGCTCATCACACACAAACATAAGTACTGTAAATGAAAAGGACTAAACAATGTCTATAGAAATGAGTATCAAAAGTATGAAGAAATGCATAAAGTAATGATGGCTAGGAAGCTTCCAGTCCATATGCACGTACGCTTAAAGTCTACGAGCGACCCTGAGTACCTGCCGTTTTGGGAACATGGAAGGAAAAACGGTTGAGCATAACGCTCAGTGCACGGATATACAAGTATAGCATGAATAATATAAGCATATAAGCATATAGTAGCGGAATAAACAAAGTCCTGGAAAACCTGGTATAACTTAGTAAAACTGGTTTTATAGTTTGAAAAGCCTTATGTTTATCTTATAAAATCTGTTTAACATGTTTACCATTAGCCAATATAGGTCATGAAATATCAACGTGCATGAATACTTGGAGGGGTGACCTCGTCATGCAATTAGAGGGGCTGCCTCTAATTAATATAAGTTTTTGGGTAGGAGGGATTAGCTCCTTGTGAAGGATGCAAGGCACACACCACATTCACCTGAATAATCTGTAAAAACATGTAACCTAGGATGCACCCATACGCCCCACATGATAATAATAATATGGCCAAAAGCTGAAGGGACGCCACGAGCTATCACTCCGTCGTGGTGAAGTCATAACACTGGTGCCTCCAGTGTTATGGTTATGGTACCTCCATAACTAGGTGAAACTGGTCATGCATGTATATGGCTTTAGGTATCTAATTAAACATAAGCAATTCAAAAACATATAAAACATATACTGGGAAAACAGTTGGCTACATACGGGGAATCCTAATAAGGAAAGAATGTCCATACTGAAAGGACGGAGAATCCGTACCTTGTGTCCGGTGAACGAAGAAGACGAACGAAAGAGAGTCCTACTTCAATCTCACTAATGCTACATACATAATATACGTGTATAAGTATTCTTATTACTAAGTACGTAACTAGTTTTATATCATGTCTTAGCTTGTTTTATATGTTCATGTCATGTTTTACTGATTTTATCGTTATGTTGTGTTTATCATGTATTATGTCTATTCTGATTAAGTATTACTTGTATTTCTTGTATTATTATACTTTTTGTGTAATAATAAGTAACTTTCTAAAAATAGCAGGTTTCCTAAAATAGTAAGTTTCCAAAAGTAGAAAGTTTCCAAAAATAGAAAGTGTCCAAAAGTAGATTTACTGCTTAAAATAAATAAGTTTCTAAAAATAGAAAGTTTCCATAAATAGATTAGCTGCTTCAAATAAATAAGTTTCTAAAAATAGAAAGTTTCCATAAATAGAATTAAGTTGGTTTATTAAGCTAATAAGATAAGCTTAAGTTTTACTGATTACTATTCTAAGTCATATGATTAAATAGTATAGTTTATTAATTATTACATGTAAATTAAATAAACTATAGGTTATATGATTTAATTAAATATAGCATGATTTAATTAAATAAAATTTAAATAATAGTTAGGTTAAAACATGTATTAATATTTATTATTAATATAACCTAAGTCATGGAAATTAATTAATTATAAGTCATGTTTTTTAAAATAATTAATTAATTACTTAGTCTAATTTTTATGATTAAAATACTTAGATTAAAGCCATGTATTATTAATAATAATAATTAACCTAAGTCATGTTGTAATTAAATTAATTATGTAACATGTTAAATTAATTTAATTAAGCTTGTAAATAATTAACTTGTAAAATAATTAAACTTGTAAAATTAACTAAGTCATGAACCGTGTTTTATTTCACTAAAGTATGTCGTGAACCTTGCCCGTGAACCCGTGAACCGGCCAAACAAACGCACCCTTAATAGTGGCAAAATCGGTTTGGCCGGTTGCCACTGTTTTCGCAAAACAGCCATCGGCTGTGCCGGTGGTTTCCCCTGGTCTCTCGACAATAGCCGCCGGCTAGCAAAAGTTCCCCCTGCTGTCGCGGCTCATGTTCCCCATGATTTCCATATTTAGCCACCGACTTAAGCCGGTGGTGTTTCTTTGTTTTTAGCCGAGACCCACAAAGCCAAAACTCACCCCGACGTAAGTCGAGATCCCTTGTTCTTGCGACCGAGACACCACAGCCACACCGAGACCATGAGGTCTCGGTTGGTGGTGCGAACCAAAAGCAAGCCGAGAGCCTAGGTTTTTGGTTCTTTGCGTCGACCGAAACAAACACCCCTAAAAACATCATGATTAATTACCCCCCCCCCCCCCACATGATTAATTACATGTTAGTTAACTTGTTTTTATAACCTTATTATTTCATGTGTTATAATTTAATAAAAACATAAAAAGAAAAGGGGGTTTAAAGGTTTACCGAATACGTGAAACAATGGAGAACGATAACACTAACAACCTTGCAAGAATTGATCACCAAAAATCAACCAATCACACCCTTTGTGGTGTTTGTACCCGGCGGCCAAGAGAGAAGGAGAAAAAGATTTAGGGTTTTGATATTTTTCTAATTTTTGTAATTATGAAAAGTATATTTCCCTTTTTCTTGTTTTAGTAAAACTCAACATGGGCTTGGCCCTTTCTCTTATTTCTTGCCGCGGGTATGTGGGGCCCATAAGGGGAAACCCATTGTTTTTCGTGTCTAAATATTATACGTGTTCTCGTGTCGCGTTACGTGATTTATTTAGTTATCGTTCGTGTCGTAAATATATATTTATACGTAATCGTAATAAATATACGTAAATACGTAATAATAAGTTCGTGATTATTTACGTTCATGATTTTCATGTTCATGATAATAATTATTGTAGATAATAATTATCGTGTCTTAATACGTAATAAATGCTTATCGTGAATACTTGAAATTCTTATTCGTGAAACGTAAATGTGCTAAATAAGGAAAGTTCTAATCATGTACGTACGATCATAAGGGTACTATTCATGGTAAAAGCATGCGGGTTTTACAGCACCACAAATCACCACTCCCTCTAAAAAGTGGTGTCATAACATTTCTCGTGCCAAATCCCACTTTACTGACGTGACAGTACTTTTTTCCTATGACACCACCTCTATGGCACCACGATTTCTAATGCTCTTATGTCTATTTTATTATGAGTGTTTTCACTCATATCATGGAGAATGTTCTTATGTCAACTATAATATGTTTTTGTAATGTATACTTGAAGTTTCGTAAAACAAAATTGATTGTTGTGGAACAGATGTTGTCACCAAATGTAGAAATTATCTTTGTTAGTTGGTATTTAAGCTTTTAGATAAATATTGCGGGTTGGCGGGTTGCGCTGTCTGTGAGAATACGAGATATAATGGACAAAAAGGGCGAACTATATTGACCTGTCACAAATGTAGCCTATTTTTAAATATTGTTCAATAAGTTTCTAAATGTGTTGTTGATATAGGTTTACGTCACAGTAGTTAAGCCAACATTTGTTCTTGAAGATGTACAAGAATGGTATCTAATAACTTCTTTTATCATCGGTGATGTGCAGACTAAGAATGCGAGCGCGAATGACGTTAAATTTGAGGGTAGGGAATGTTTCTTATTTGATGCACATCTCTTTATACGTTTCCTTTTTATGTATTCGATTGTTTATGGGGATTTTTATTCTAAATGAATTGTAGGTGGAAGGAAAATGGACAGAATGTGTGTTGTTAAAGATCTGTATTGAGACACACAAAGGTAAAACATGTAAACTTACAAGTTACAACCATTGATGTACTCAAAGCAATCAAGTTGATTGTTAGCCAGAAGCTAAATCTACCAAGTATGATTGTAGTTTCAACTTTCCTAACATGTTTTTGTGTTATCTGTTCAGAAGGACTAAAGGTTTTAAAGGTCGAGTGTTTTAACTTGAATGCAAATCTACGACTCTAAGAGTTTAGCCACCATTCGATGATGGACCATGACTCCTGGAATATTTTTCATGGGATCTCGCTTCTCGGAGTCTCTCGTTGGATTTGTTCATTGTTCTTTCCAATCATGTGGTTAATGAATGTATTTTAAAAAAGGTTTAATTATTGGCTTCCTTTTCCAGTTAAAATAAGTAGAATTACTTGACATTTTATGTGTGCTACGACTTTGTAAAAAATATCAAATAAAATTTAAGAATGTGAATCTCACATCACTAGAATCAGATGTTGTTGATGTCGAAATACTGTTTGTTGGCTTTTTCGACGATAGAATACAAGTTAGAAGCACTTTTCAGATTACTATTTTCATTAGAACAATTAGTGTAGAAATAAATCATTTAGGACATTGATTAGGGGAAAGTTTCAGGATGGTGTGATTAACACCATCAAAGTTGCTTCACTTGATCAAACTGCTGACATTTTTACAAAAACCCATGTAATTAATCAACACTTGAAACTTTGTAAACAGTTGAGGCTTGTGGACATGTTTTCCCTTGTCAGATTGAGGAAGTGTGTTATTTTATGCAATCTTCCTTTGTTCTTCTATTTGTGTTTTGTTCTCTTTTATTTCAGGTTTTATGATGTTGGGCTTCACTTGGTTCTTTTCACTTTAGGCCTATTGGTTGGTGGACTTTTGTGGTAATGGGCTTTGGAGTCGTTGATGGTCAAAGCTGTATATTACCCTAGCTTTGTATCAAAGCTATGGTTATCATGTCATAACACACACATAGCCGTTCTTGGCTGCTCTCTCTTTTATCTCTCTCATCAAGAACATGAAGCTTGACCTGGGAGTTTGATTATTCATCTTGTATAGTGTGTGTTGAGTGATCATTTGTATGTGAGGGAGATCAGATCAACCTAGTTGGGACGATCTCAATATTTCTTTTGTATTTGTATGATTAGCCTTCGTTTGAGGACTAATCCTTTCATTCCTGTTTTTGTACTTGAATCTTTAAATAAATATTATAAAGGGAGGGTGGTTGTGTGATAAACTTGATATTCATGTTATCTGTTTGATCTTTTTAACAGTAACACTCTGTGATTTTTTATAATCACACCCTCTATATGTTGTTAACGGATCCATTTGAAATGGTATAGGCTGCCCATCGACGTTACAGTAGCCAGAGGTAGCATAAGGGGCGAAGACTTTGTACATTGTTAATCTCCAAATTATACCCTTGTCTCTTGAGATATCCTATTTGTGAAGACGAAATAGGGTTTTTACCTTAACATTCTTAAAGCCCTCAAAACACAAAAATTGTCAAGTAAGTTACAAATAGATCAAACAAAGTATATTCAAAAACCAATATATAAGAATCTACCCATATGATCATACTGCTCATTTAATTTGGCGATAAAATTATGAATTTTATTTGGTATTGGCATGGTTTTGTTTTAGCCTTAATAAATCAATATTGAATATGTATGGAAATAACCTCCAAGTATCTTTAGTGCCAATAATAAACCTTTTGGTATAGCTAATTGGCTATACAAATGTGTAGCTAATAGTTTCCCATATTCAAAAGCAGTCTCAATCTCAGACAGCCTCTTATGTCATTAAAAATTGACATATGGCCATGTTTTACTACTATTAGGTGGTCATTAACAATGGGAAGGATTCCTGGGCATAATGATAACATAGTGAAGTGGTGCAATAGTATAACATTGCATGGGGCTTCGTATGGCATCAAAAAGAGACCCAAGTCAGAAATGGATTTTATTTTGTAAGATGTATACCGGGTGAAGAAATGGTGTGAGGAGGATCGAGACTGAGAATGGAGATTCCAAATGTATGTATATAGAGGTAGTAAATGGCATAAGAAATGAGGGATTTTGGCCTTTAAACGGAACAAAAAAATGTCACTGTTGATATCATGGTTACAATACTTTTGGTAGAAAAAACTTGGCATTTAAAACCATTGTTAATGCTTTGCTTGAGTTGGTATTGATAACGTTAGATTGTGAGATTTTAGAAAGAAAAAAAAATTAGACAGTGAAACAAGGGTTATAAAAGAGCAGATTGTGACGGACTTGATATACACTTTGGATGGTCGAGCTTTTGATGACGGATGAGAATAAAAGTGGTGGAGATAATTAGTTGGAAAAGATCAGGTTTTGGAAAAATTCGAGTTATGCAGCGGAAAGTGGAGTTGCTTCGGAGATGAGAAGGAAGGAAACAAGTAAATGTGGAAAATTAATTAAAAATTAGGAGCGGCTAGGCGCGAATTTTCAAAATCTTGTTAAACTAATATTGTTAGAGCATTCTAATACGTAAAGTCTTTCATGACTTTATGCATTTAATACATTAATTATAACATTGATAATTTTATAAAAAAAATTTTTTACAAAATATACTCTAATACCAAAAAGTCTTACATTAATTTTTTTTGTTAGATCATTTAATGCTTCAAGTAATATAATAAATGTTTGTGTATGTAAACCTTTTGTGTCAAAAGGTTTATGTATGTAAAACTTTTGATACTAAAAGCTTTTTACACTAATAGTACAAGTCATTCTAAAGATTTTTTAGAATAATAAAAAAATCTTTAGTAAACCTTCCGTTAGAAATGCTCTTAGAATGTTGAACTAATAAAATTATCAAAATGCCCCTTAGTTAATAATAAATGAAATATAGCAATTAATGTGAGATTGAAGTACGAATAGTGGTTGAGATAAAAAAAAATCGTTTTTTAGTTGAATGGTGTTCTACAATTTTTTACCTAAACTACTACTCCGTATACAAAAACATATATTTCCTCCTTCTTAGGGGTGTTTGGATGTGTAGTTAGGAGGAGATTATCTCCAGATCTCAGTTTAAAAATGGAGATAAGTTAAAAAAAAGTATTTGGGCGATAAATGAAGATAAGTGATTATTTGCGTTTAGAAGCTCCAAAATGGAGTTTTGAAAATGTTAGTGGGGAACTACTTATTTCATTTTCAAAATAGAGTTTTGGAAAAGTAAGTTTTAAAATGGAGTTTATTATCAAATAATAAAATTTGCTAAACACTCAAAAAAAATTATTATTTGATTATTGCGATTTCAAACAGGAATATCAAATCCAAACACTATTTTTTAAAATGGAGTTTTCAAATCAAAATGGAGTTTTCAAAATGAATAATTTGTTTTTTAATAAGCACATCCAAACACCCACTTAAAATAAGTGTTTATTTAATTTTCGAAATCTTTTTTCACAACTTTGAGCTTAATTATTTTTTTATGCGTTATACAATAATTTATACAAATATATGATTGGATATAAGTATTTTCTATTGATATATTTTTTATCAATATTATATAACACAAACAAAGATATTTACTATTAATACTTTAAAAAATAGAATTCAAAACTCAAATATAAACATTTATTTTGAGATAGAGAAAGTATTAATAGGTTGTATTATTTAATTATTAATTTATTATTTGTATTAATAAGTTATACATTGGGTTTTATTTGTTTATTACTTAAAATTGTTACATTTATTGAAAAAAGATACCAATTTGATTTATAAAAAGTAGAACTTAAAAGTTAAATCGTACACCGAACAAGAAGGTGGACCAATAAATCGACCGACACATAAAGTATGACAACAACATCTTCATCTTCGATAACTACAGCAATTTAGTCCACAATATTTGACGAAAACTCTGGCTACATTTTTCACCTTTGTTATGACATTATTATTTGGAGCTTTTTCCAACAAAGGATGCCGTATCTAGCGTAGATTCTTTGTGAGTTTCTAGACAAAATATTGACTGTGACATAGCAGCAATGTTCACAGGACACGTGTTATAGAACATTAATCAACGTGTATTTTCTTTTTTCTACCATACATTTTACTGTAGTTATTAAGGTTAGCGGAATGATATGCAAGTTATATCGTGAGTTACAAAATCGTAAAGAAAAATACTCACTCAATGTGACTATGTGAGTTAAACATTTGTACGCTCAAGAAGTTTTAACCGTTTAGTATTTATTCTGAAAGAAAATCCACCTATACTTTTTTTTTTATAAATATTAATATAACTCATCATTTTTAAATACAACAACTCCCTTTTGTTAGAAATTTAGTATAATTGTGAGATATGATTATACTTGTAAATGAGTTTGGAATTATAGGGTGTATAGTGTATATCCATTAAGTCCCTGACCATCATGGACTCAATATAATGGTTTGCTGATGATGCCTGTGTCAGCGGCTAGGCTTTGCCTTGTCAGTGGCTGGGCTTTGCCTTGTCAGCAGCTACGCTGTGCCTTGTCAGCGGCTAAGTCATCAGTGGGTGGGTTATCTTTGTAACCTCTTTGACTGTTACATAAGGGGTTTAAGATTGACTTAATTACCATTATTCTTGTCATGTAACCACTATGTAGTCATGTGAGAAATAATGAGATTAATTGGCCGATTAATACTCATTATTCCTTTGACCACGAGTTACATTCTTTGGAATGGGATCACCATAAATAGTGATCATATTTGCATGATGAAATATACAGAAA
Organism: Glebionis coronaria; assembly: GCA_025667525.1. Lineage (NCBI taxonomy): Eukaryota > Viridiplantae > Streptophyta > Magnoliopsida > Asterales > Asteraceae > Glebionis > Glebionis coronaria. Next base: position 556,734,448 of record CM046879.1, read on the forward strand.
CATAAACACTTATTCGCATAGGGTTCTTGATTTGTGCCTAAAACAAGAACAAGCACTTGATTTTATCTCAAGGAGGTATTCGTGTTAACCCAGGCATAGGGTTGAATAATCGTCTTTGGAAAGTGATTACACGACTTCAAGTGATATCTGGTAACCAATTCATTGGTACGTAGTTAGGCTATTGATTATCTCTACCCTGTTGGAACGAAGTAAACCCCAACAATCAAAGAAAATTATTTTGTGATAATCAATGGCGGCAGCAATGAAGCATATAGTGGCTAACTTAGTTTGAAAGGGTTGATTTTAGGAGATGGCAAAAGAAGATGCACTTTCTTCTTTCTACCATGAGTGTGGCATACCTGCTGACCACTTCCATTCCTGATCGTGGTGATGATGCTACCTTGGAGGAGATACAGAAAAGGAGCAAATGGGAGAATGATGACTATGTGTGTCGCGACATAATTCTCAATGGTATGTCTGATTCCTTATTTGATAGTAGTATTTACCAAAATTTTGAATGTGGTAAAGAACTATGGGATTCCTTGGAAGCCAAATATATGGCTGAGGATGCATCAAGTAAGAAGTTACTTGTGAGTGATTTCACAAATTACAAAATGACTGATTCAAGACCAGTCATGGAACAATACAATGAACTTCTTAGAATACTTGGTAGATTTACATAACACAAAATGAACATGGACGAGACCATTCAGGTCTCGTGTGTCATTGATAAACTGCCTCCTTCGTGGAAAGATTTCAAGCACACCTTGGAACATAATAAGGAGGAGGTAACTCCTGTTGAGTTGGGCAGTCATTTGCGCATTGAGGAATCCCACAGGGTGCATGATAATGGCAAGCCAAAGAGAGCAACAATGTTGCTGGTTCATCAGTTGTCAATATGGTGGAGCATAATAACTCCTTCAGGTACAATGACAACAAGGGCAAACGTAAGCATCAAAATAACACCAAAGCTAATCCTAATAAAAAGTCATCAATGGCTTGTTAGAAGTGTAAGAAACCAGGACACTTGAAAAGGGATTGCAAAGGTGTTGGTACTAGCAACAAAGCTAGTGAATCAGGCACAAATGATTCAATGATTGCTTCTAACAACACAATGAAATGTCAGAATATGTTTAATGAATCTCTCCAGATTTATTATGTTACATATGTAACTGAAGCTTATTTTGTGCAGGATGATGATGCGGCGTGGTGGGTTGAATCTGGAGCAACAGTACATGTGTGTAAAGATAGATGTTGGTTTAAGACTTATGAGTCACTGAATGATGGATCTATTCTTCACATGGGAAATGAGTCAACAACCCTAGTGCTTGGACGTGGTTGTGTAGATCTTAAGTTTTGTTTTGGAAAGATTGTTTCTTTGTTTAATGTTTTGCATGTTCCTAATATTAGGAAGAATTTGGTTTCTAGTAGTGTTTTGAATAATTGTGATTATAAACAAGTGATTGTAATAAATTTATTTTATCTAAACATGGTGTGTTTATTAGTTTTGGCTATTTGTGTAATCAAATGTTCAGGCTTAATATTGATTCTAGTATGAATGTTGATTCTGTCCTGATGACTACCACTAAACTGAATGATTCATCACTATGGCATGCTAGGCTAGGCCATGTTCACCTATAAAAGAATGCAAGATATGTCTAGGGATGGGTGGTTAATCCCAGGTTTTGACATGGACACTGAAAAGTGTCAGACTTGCATACTGAATAAAATTACTAAGAAACCATTTCAGGATGTAAAACGTGAAACTAAAGTCTTGGAGCTAATCCATAGTGATATATGTGATTTGCATGCTACTCCCTCTTTAGGGAATAAGAAATACTTGGTAACAGTTATTGATGATGCTTCAAGGCACTGTTATGTTTATTTTTTACATATTAAGGATGAAGCATTAGATCAATTTAAAATATTTAAGACTGAAGTTGAATTACAACAAGGAGTCCAAATCACAAGATTTAGGACTGATAGGGGAGGTGACTGCATGGATGCTTTTTTACTTTCAGTCAGTTGGAATATAATCCATGAAACAACTACCCCCTATACCCCACAACAATATGGTATATCATAAAGAAAAAATAGAGTACTAAAAGAGATGGTTAATTCCATGTTGTCCTACTCAGGATTAAGTCAAGGGTCTTGGAGAGAAGCTATGTTAACAGCTTGCTATTTATTAAATATAGTTCCTAATAAAAGAAACTGGATTACCCCTTATGAACTCTAGACTAAAAGGAAACCAAACTTGAACTACCTCAAAGTTTGAGGTTGTAGGGCTGTTGTAAGACTCCCTGATCCAAAGGTGAAAACCTTGGGTGAAAGAGGCATTAAATGCATCTTTGTTGGATATGCTGAGAATTCCAAGGCTTATAGGTTCTATGTTATTGAACCTAATAATTCTGTTTCAATAAACTCAATCATTGAATCAAGGGATGCTAACTTTTTAGGGCTGTTGTAAGACTCCCTGATCCAAAGGTGAAAACCTTAGGTGAAAGAGGCATTAAATGCATCTTTGTTGGATATGCTGAGCATTCCAAGGCTTATAGGTTCTATGTTATTGAACCTAATGATTCTGTTTCAATAAACTCAATCATTGAATCAAGGGATGCTAACTTTGATGAGACTAGGTTCTCATCAGTCCCTAGACCAAGACTTAGGACTCATACTGGAGCTGAGGACATTGGTGCTTCAGTGGAACCTGAAAGGGTCACTGACGAGGTTGTGGTTCAACAACCTGAGCCTGAGCTTAGAAGAAGCACAAGGCAAAGGACTCCAAAGAATTTTGGGCTTGAGTTTAAACTATACTTAGTTGAAGGGACAAGGGATGAGGTTTCTAATTAATACTCTTATTGTTTTAATGTTGAAGATGATCCCAAAATATTTGATGAAGCAATGAAGTCCCAAGATGTTGCTTTCTGGAAAGAAGCAATCAATGATGAGATGGACTCCATCATGGGCAACAACACTTGGGTGTTGGTTGATCTACCTCCAGGTTGCAATCCACTTGGATGCAAACGGATATTCAAAAAAAAGATGAAGGTAGAGGGAACTATTGAAAAGTTCAAGGCAGGGTTAGTCATTCAAGGCTTTATACAAAAGTCAGGGATAGACTACTTTGATACTTATGCTCTTGAAGCACGTATAAGTACCATAATAATGTTGATTGCCTTGGAAAGTATTCACAATCTGATTATTCATCAGATGGATGTGAAGACAGCATTCTTGAATGGTGATCTGGATGAGGAGGTTTATATGAACCAATCTCAAGGTTTCATCATGCCTGGTCATGAAGGTAAGGTGTGTAAACTGATTAAGTCCTTATATGGACTCAAACAGGCACCCAAGCAATGGCATCAAAAGTTTGATGAAATGGTTTTGTCTAATGGTTATTTACTTAACCAAGCTGACAAATGTGTATATAGCAAATTTGATGAATCTAGTAAATGAGTTATCATTTGCCTATATGTTGATGACATGCTAATCTTTGGTACTGACCAAGTTCAAGTTGATTTAACTAAAGATTTTTTGTCATCAAGGTTCTCTATGAAATACATGGGGAAGGCTAATGTTATCCTTGGCATAAGGATTAAACATGAAAGTGATGGTATTGTAATTTCTCAGTCTCATTATATTGAGAAGGTCCTAAAGAAATTCAATCACTTCGATTGTACTCCAGTGAGTACACCTATGGATACAAGTGAGAAACTAATGCCTAACAATGGTCAAGCTGTCTCCCAGCTTGAGTATTATAGGGTAACTGGTTTCTTGATGTATGTCATGACTAGTAATAGGTCCGACATTGCTTTCGTTGTTGGAAAACTGAGTAGGTACACTAGTAATCCCAGTTCTCAATATTGGCAAGCAATTCAGATGGTACTGAAGTATTTGAAAGGAACAATGGATTATTGTTTGTTATATACTGGATATCCTTCAGTGTTGGAAGGTTACAATGATGCAAGTTAGATCAACAATACTAAGGATAATTAATCCATAAGTGGCTAGGTATTCGTTCTTGGTGGTGGTGCAATTTCTTGGGCACCAAGAAACAAACTTGTATCACTGGTTCAACAATGGAATCAGAGTTTGTGGCTCTAGCAGTTGTTGGTAAAGAGGCTGAATGGTTGAGAAACTTCTTCTTAAGATTCCATTGTGGGTCAAACCTATGGCACCTATATCTATCCGTTGTGATAGTGCAGCTACATTGGCTAAGGCTTATAGTCAAATGTAAAATGGTAAGTCTATACACTTAGGTGTTATACATAGCATGATTCGTGAGTTAATCATGAATGGGGTGATTTCATTACAGTTTGTGAGGTCTCAACAAAACTTAGCTGATCACTTGACGAAGGGATTGGCTAGAGACTTGGTTATAAAGTCTGCTAAAGGGATGGGTTTAAAGTCCAAACTAGTCACTAAATGCTAAGACACCCAACTCCCTTCTAAGGAAACTTGGATGTTGAGTTTAATGTGGAAAGATGAACATTCAGATGATTGAAGCACATGTTTTACCCATCATCCCAAGGATGTTCTTGTACCTGCTGAAAGGAGGATGAAGTTATAAACTTCTTAGTGGTTAATTTCTTTGAAAAAGTGCTTAAGCAGGAGCATGAACTAAAGAGGAACCACCTATGTAAATGTTGAGGTTTCGCCGCCTCAAGGAGCATGGACTTTATCTCTTACAACATTTATGAATTGTATATGGTCACATGGCTTGTATGGTGTCAGGAGCGTTTTAAGTGTTTGAAAACTTGTGTGTATTTTATCTTCAGGTATTCAAAGTAGTTGAAGGGTTTAATTCTTAGGACACCCTCTCGAATATTTGAAATGATGTACTAAGATGGAAATTCAATCCTCAGGATATTTTCATTTATGCACTGGTTTTGTTAAAGTTGATTTTCATGCAAAAGGAATTGTACTAAATCAGGAAGGATTGTTGGAAATTTAGTATAATTGTGGGATATGTTCATACTTGTAAATGGGTTTGGAGGTACGGAGTGTACACCCATTAAGTCTCTGACCACCCTGGACTCAATATAGTGGTTTGCTCATGATGCCTGTGTCAGCGGCTAGGCTTTGCCTTGTCAGCGGCTGGGCTTTGCCTTGTCAGCGGCTAGGCTGTGCCTTGTCAGCGGCTAAGTCATCAGTGGGTGGGTTATCTTTGTAACCTCTTTGACTGTTTCATAAGGGGTTTAAGATTGACTTAATGACCATTATTCTGGTCATTAACCACTATGTAGTTATGTGGGAAATAATGAGATTAATTGGTCGATTAATACTCATTATTCCTTTGACCATGAGTTACATTCTTTGGAATTGGATCACTATAAATAGTGATCATATTTGCATGATGAAATATACAGAAACATAAACACTTATTTGCATAGGGTTCTTGATTTGTGCCTAAAACAAGAACAAGCACTTGGTTTTATCCCAAGGAGGTATTCGTGTTAACCCATGCATAGGGTCGAATAATCTTCTTTGAAAAGTGATTACACGGCTTCAAGTGAGATCCGGTAACCAATTCATTGGTACGTAGTTAGGCTATTGATTATCTCTACCCTGTTGAAACGAAGTAAACCCCAACACCTTTAATATATATTCTTTTTAATAAAATACATCTCATTTTTACTTTCAAAAAATATCCCAACAAAACACTGTTAAAAACAAAAATTCGCAAACGAAAAAGTAACACAACTCTCCGGCAACATCTAACATGAAGTTTAATTTCGAAAATCCATCACCAAACGTAAACCTATTACGACCACGTATATTCTATATATGCTCACAATCCTTACCGAAACCAACCTTATAGAAGCCCAACACCGAATCTTTATCAAAACCAACCATGCCGACACATGGCATCAAACCCGTACAACTTTACCTAATACTCAATAAACGCGTTTCACGACCTCGCATCACAACCAAACGCGTTCAACGGCGACTGCGAGTCACAAACCAAAACGAATTGTTCGTCTACAACCACCTACAAATCCAAACATGTCTCCTGTGTACGCATTTCGAGACGAAGACATGTACTCACCTCAATTTTGAAGATCTTTTCAACAACTCGACTTTTTTTTAAGAAAACGTTAAGAAAGTTATTGCCCCACCAAAAAAGGCGAAAAAGGGCCACTAGAAACCACAAAAAAAAGTTGCTTGTAGGCGTTGATGCACCCCGACAATTGCAATGGACCACTGAAGAAGAAATTACGTTCTCTAAAGCATGGATATCTATTTTCCAAAGCAGCGAAACCGAAAACAAAATGAGTGTTGAAGGATTTTGGGGTGCAATTTTTTTTTATACTTTGAGAGCAAGTTTCATCAGTAGCCATATAATCATTTTGTTTATGCACGAATATCAATGGAATGACAACGAGCTCATATCAAGACGAAGTATAATTTATCATTTTTATTTATTTATTTATGTGTCGTTTTTTTATTTTAATGTACCATTGTTTTTCGATGTATCCTTTAAGTTTTAATGTACGGATAATATCATTTTGAATTTAGTACGAACAAACGTTTTTAATTTAGAACGACTAACTTTTTTATTAATTTCGTACGTTTATATTTACATTTTATTTACGTTTTTAGTTTATGAATAAATGTAAAAGATAATGGGTATGAAAGGTGGGCTTCTCACCCACTATTACTCTTAAAATGTGAGTTGAGTGAGAGAAAAAAGAGCTAAAGTGATTGTGGGTTTTTCACTTTCCGCTCCTTTCGACTTAAGCATCAGATGAAACTAAAAATTACTACACCTAAATTAAAAATATAGTTGAATGAAGTAAACTTTTATTTTTATTTGAGCATTTATAATGTTTCAAATCTTTCATGACTTGAAACATTTATGATAATAAATGGTAATATTAAAACATTTATGTTAATGCTTTGAAGTGAAAAGCTATTTCATCAAAGAATTAGCACTAGTTAAGTCTTTCTTCTAAAATTAATAAAAAAGCCTTCTCAAATAATGCTAAAAAGCTTTTGGAAAACTTTTTCAAATAATGAAAAGCCTTTCTTAAAACTTACCATTGCATATGCTTTATCGAGTATATTTGTCTACGCTAGGATATAATTAACAGAAAATATTTCGTTCATTGAACCACATTTTTAGTACTATTCTGTTTATATTTTTTAATAAAGTAAACCTAGCACTACCAGTTGAATTTCCTCTATATATACCATCAGGTAAGAAACTAGCTTCATTCAACTTATTACTATCATAAGTTTTGCTCCAAATTAAATTAATACTACCATGGCTCAGCTTCTTTCGTTCACTAGTATCGAGCTCGAATCCTTCATCTTTCCTTCATCCATCAAGCCTCCGAGTGCAACTAAAACTTTGGTCCTCGCAGGCGCTGGTATTTCCACATTTACGTCCTCAAGTTATACATAATTACTCTATAATTTATGCCTCCTTCGTATACTTTTATTGTTCTCTACTTCTCTTTGCCACTAAACCATATATCTAGTAAAATCATGCATATAAATTATATATCACGTGCAAGGTGTGAGACCCTTAGAAATACAAGGAAGCATCATGAAGGCTGCTGTGGCCGCATTGTACTTGGAGGAAAAAGCTATTGAGTCACTTTCTGTGAACTGGAATGGCAAAACCGATGTCGAGTTGCTGGATTCCCCTGAATTCTTCAACGAAATTTATAAAAGTAAGCCTTCACTAATTTCCGAATTACCTCTATCACGAAAGAGTTCACTGATTCGGTTTAGGTAATAATCACCACTAACCCTTATCAGTCATATATGCATGTTCCTGACATTAGTGAGTAGTGACCAAGACCGATGTTCAGTACTAATCATAGTTTAATTAGATCAAAATCTACCCTTAAGCGCAATTGTACATATATATAGATGAGAAATGTAAAATGTGGAGTTTTTACACATGATTTTCGAATGTATCTAATAACCGATATCGACGTATTATTAAAAAGAGTACACTTATTATAGCATTTTAAGCTTGTTTACTCTTGGAATCATCTAAGTTAGACAGGATGCAGCATCATTTTTTCTAACATTTAGCAGCTTAGTTACTTTTACACTCTTTGTACAGGTTCCTTCGAGAAACTAATTCACGTTTCATTGTTGGTGCCATCAACGGGTAAGTTTTTCGCTCAAGCGGCGGCAGAAAAGCTTGTTAAGGCCTTGAAAGATAATGGAACCTATAATGACTTAGATGCTGCAACTATTGAAAAATATCTCAACATATTTAAGGATGAAAACTTAGTGCCGGGTAACTCTGTGTTTTACACCATTTTGTCCAATGGCTCGGTTACGGTTAGTACATTTAGATCATTATTATCAGTACATGTAGTCGTCTTTTGGAACTACAGATAAATAATTCTAACATTGTTTTTTACTAATATGAATCTAGGTGAATATTATTAAAGATGGTATCATACCTGAAGCTCCAATCGCAATATTAGAGAACCCGAAAATGGGATATGCGTTCATGAAGGCCATGTTTAGGAAGATTGACGGTACTGTTCCGGAAGCGAGGCAAAGTGTCACCTCAAGACTTTCTGGTTTTTTCCACTAAAGGAAAAAGTTCAAGCGTCTTCTGATCACATAACAATCTATCCATCACATGAGTGCTTTATTTTAATGTATGACGTGCCAAATTTGTACTTTATTTGAAAAATAACGAATGTGTGTTTAAAATAATACGGTATGTTTGTTATGGAGGATCAGTACCATGACATAGTTTTTATGCCAACCAAGGATAGCAGTAGCCCATTTGGGCCGACCCTCTTCAAGCCTCTTGTTGTTAGGCTCAAGATTTTCATTCGAAGTTCGTTTGATTTTGCTTAAGGAGATGCTAAAAATGAAGATGTTGACAATCAAACAGTGAAGGTTATAAGTTTGGTTTTGGTTTTAAGTTTGGGTGTTTTTTGTTCTATTATTGAGTATGTATCTTAAAGTTATCTTGTTTAATAAAGTCATAGATGTTTTATTGATTGTTTGTTATTCGACTCTTTTGTATGATTTTGTTACTACATACTTGACTAAGTTGATCTTTGGTAAAATTTAGTTAGGAGGAGTGGAGCATGCATGAGGGAGCTTTTGTTGGTCGAAGACATAGAATCGACTGGAAACCTAGGATTGGATTAGGAGAATAAATGTTAAGCTTAGAGTTGTTTAGCTAGTTCGCTATTTTCCTTTTAGGCGTGTTGTAGTAGCCCTACGTGTTCATATTTTCCTTTAATTTGCACTTGCTTTAGGCAGATAACCCATAGCTTTATGCTTTTTTCGAACTTAATTGCACCTTTAAGTTTTTTTTACACTACTTGTGGTTCGTATGTTCTCTATGCTTTCTTCGCTTTCATGCTCATGTATACCTTTTTCGTATGCTTCTAGCTGTATACTTGATCTTTCTATGGGTTTCCACGAGCTCTTGATTTTTTGAATATATGTTTGTTGTATGCATATATGTCCTTTTTTGTTTCTAACTATTTATGTTGATATTTGTCTCTCGTCTCATTTTTGCTCTTTTTTTATTCTTTTTTGCATAGCTTCTCGTGTTAGGTGCGATGCTTTCATATCTTCCTCGACCATGTAACCTTGCATATTGTATTCACTTTTTTCCCACTACCACACTCATACATTCACGTTGTTGGGTCTACCTAGACTCGGTTTTCTTACCTTCGCGTTTACCGTTCACATTCTACCTTTTTCATACCCCGCTAAAAAAAAGAATGGGCTTCGTTATTTTTTTTGTTGTTGTTGGATAAAAGACGGATTTATTCAAAGCAAAGAAAAATAATATATATATATATATATATATATATATATATATATATATATATATATATATATATATATATATATATATATATATATATATATATATATAGGGGAGAGTTAAAATAAAAAAGGTTTTTTCCATGAGAAGGGTAAGAAGGCTTTTTAATCATTGATAAAAAGATTAATGGTTGAGATTAAATCAAAATTTAATTAAGTGTAAAAGGGTAAAAAGGTCATTTTGTGTAAATAACATAAACAAACACCCGGAATTTATTCTCCTTAACTAACTCCCACCCACCACTCCACCTTCAATCATTATCTTCTCCATAACCACACACCGATCATAGCCATCTGATAAACACACCTCCCCTCAAAACCTTTGATAAACACACCTCCGATCAAACCATCTGATAAACACACCTTCGATAAACACACCTCCGATCAAAACCATCTGATAAACACACCTCTGATCAAAACCATCTAACTCATTCACAAACAATGAAAACTTTAAATCGATAAAAATGAGGAAGAAAAGCATTGGTAAGTTAACTAGTCCCTAATTTTTATAGTATTTTCATATAATTTTTTTATTTTGATGCATAATTTTGTATAAAATTTAACAGGAAAAAGAAAAAGTGGGAGGAGGTTTTCAATACATATATCATTGTCAGATAATGAAGAAAAATTAGCTAATAAGCGATAAAAAAAAATCCATGATCGTCCATCAAAAAATAAAGGTATTGATGTGTATCAGCATTTTTTATATGATTTTGTGCATTTATTATACATATAATCGTTGTTGAAATGATTTTGTTGAAATGATTATAATTGATATAAGTATAAATGATTTTGTGCATTCATATAAGTATAATATTTGTTGAAATGAGTATAATTGTGCATTGATATAAGTATAAATGTGAATTGTGATTTTAATTCTGTTTTGCTGGATATTTGCATTAATATATATATAGATGTGTATCAAATCAGTTTTGTGCATTGATTTTAGATATTGATGTGCATTAGATTGGTATATTGTTTATTTATATGTGAATTGTTTTTGAATTAGATAAGAATTGGTTGTTCATAGGAATTTAGGCTAAGTTATTAGTTTGCCTAAATCCCTAAGAAAACTTATGCTAGTTTAAACGGAACAGTTTCCGGTTCAACAGTCACAGGTACTTCAGCAGTTGCCATAAGTTGTAAATGAAATGAAAATAATTAAGACCGTTAGTGGTGAGTGTGTGCGTTTGTGAATTGTGATTATCGTTAGTGGTAAGTGTGTGCGTTAGTGGTGAGTGTGTGCGTTTGTGAATTGTGATTATCGGTCGTGAATTGTGATTACCGGACATTAGGCACTGAGATATCTTTATGCAGAATATTTCTATCGAGTTTAGCGAGATGAGTGTTTTCATGACAAAACCAGTGACCAAATACAAGAAATGGCTGAAAAGATCATACATAATATAAATCGAGTGGACTCTCATAGCTGCAATTACTACCTACATTAGGCACTGAGATAAGAAATGGTGCTAACAGTAGATAAATCATTAGCTAAAAGTGGGGCTAGTCTATGTTCGTAATGCTTAGCTTCATGTTATTGCTCAAGAAGCATACTCCAACAGCCGTATATGTAAATACATTCGAATATCCTTTTAATGTGACTATCATTTTGTGAACTCTGTTTACATGATATTATTACAAGGTTCAATTAACTTAAGGCAAGGAAAGGAAAAAGTGGCACGTATAAATCTAGAATTCTTTATAACTGAAAGAGGGAAAATACCCATAGCTTTATGCTTTTTCGAACTTAATTGCACCTTTAAGTTTTTTTTACACTACTTGTGCTTATGTTCGTATGTTCTCTATGCTTTCTTCGCTTTCATGCTCATGTATACCTTTCTCGTATGCTTCTAGCTGTATACTTGATCTTTCTATGGGTTTCCACGAGCTCTTGATTTTTTGAATATATGTTTGTTGTATGCATATATGTCCTTTTTTGTTTCTAACTATTTATGTTGATATTTGTCTCTCGTCTCATTTTTGCTCTTTTTTTATTCTTTTTTGCATAGCTTCTCGTGTTAGGTGCGATGCTTTCATATCTTCCTCGACCATGTAACCTTGCATATTGTATTCACTTTTTTCCCACTACCACACTCATACATTCACGTTGTTGGGTCTACCTAGACTCGGTTTTCTTACCTTCGCGTTTACCGTTCACATTCTACCTTTTTCATACCCCGCTAAAAAAAAGAATGGGCTTCGTTATTTTTTTTGTTGTTGTTGGATAAAAGACGGATTTATTCAAAGCAAAGAAAAATAATATATATATATATATATATATATATATATATATATATATATATATATATATATATATATATATATATATATATATATATATATATATATATATATATATATATATATATATATATATATATATATATATATATATATATATATATATATATATATATATATATATATATATATATATATATATATATATATATATATATATATATATATATATATATATATATATATATATATATATATATATATAGGGGAGAGTTAAAATAAAAAAGGTTTTTTCCATGAGAAGGGTAAGAAGGCTTTTTAATCATTGATAAAAAGATTAATGGTTGAGATTAAATCAAAATTTAATTAAGTGTAAAAGGGTAAAAAGGTCATTTTGTGTAAATAACATAAAAAACACCCGAAATTTATTCTCCTTAACTAACTCCCACCCACCACTCCACCTTCAATCATTATCTTCTCCATAACCACACACCGATCATAGCCATCTGATAAACACACCTCCCCTCAAAACCTTTGATAAACACACCTCCGATCAAACCATCTGATAAACACACCTTCGATAAACACACCTCCGATCAAAACCATCTGATAAACACACCTCTGATCAAAACCATCTAACTCATTCACAAACAATGAAAACTTTAAATCGATAAAAATGAGGAAGAAAAGCATTGGTAAGTTAACTAGTCCCTAATTTTTATAGTATTTTCATATAATTTTTTTATTTTGATGCATAATTTTGTATAAAATTTAACAGGAAAAAGAAAAAGTGGGAGGAGGTTTTCAATACATATATCATTGTCAGATAATGAAGAACAATTAGCTAATAAGCGATAAAAAAAAATCCATGATCGTCCATCAAAAAATAAAGGTATTGATGTGTATCAGCATTTTTTATATGATTTTGTGCATTTATTATACATATAATCGTTGTTGAAATGATTTTGTTGAAATGATTATAATTGATATAAGTATAAATGATTTTGTGCATTCATATAAGTATAATATTTGTTGAAATGAGTATAATTGTGCATTGATATAAGTATAAATGTGAATTGTGATTTTAATTCTGTTTTGCTGGATATTTGCATTAATATATATATAGATGTGTATCAAATCAGTTTTGTGCATTGATTTTAGATATTGATGTGCATTAGATTGATATATTGTTTATTTATATGTGAATTGTTTTTGAATTAGATAAGAATTGGTTGTTCATAGGAATTTAGGCTAAGTTATTAGTTTGCCTAAATCCCTAAGAAAACTTATGCTAGTTTAAACAGAACAGTTTCCGGTTCAACAGTCACAGGTACTTCAGCAGTTGCCATAAGTTGTAAATGAAATGAAAATAATTAAGACCGTTAGTGGTGAGTGTGTGCGTTTGTGAATTGTGATTATCGTTAGTGGTAAGTGTGTGCGTTAGTGGTGAGTGTGTGCGTTTGTGAATTGTGATTATCGGTCGTGAATTGTGACTACCGGACATTAGGCACTGAGATATCTTTATGCAGAATATCTTTATGCAGAATATTTCTATCGAGTTTAGCGAGATGAGTGTTTTCATGACAAAACCAGTGACCAAATACAAGAAATGGCTGAAAAGATCATACATAATATAAATCGAGTGGACTCTCATAGCTGCAATTACTACCTACATTAGGCACTGAGATAAGAAATGGTGCTAACAGTAGATAAATCATTAGCTAAAAGTGGGGCTAGTCTATGTTCGTAATGCTTAGCTTCATGTTATTGCTCAAGAAGCATACTCCAACAGCCGTATATGTAAATACATTCGAATATCCTTTTAATGTGACTATCATTTTGTGAACTCTGTTTACGTGATATTATTACAAGGTTCAATTAACTTAAGGCAAGGAAAGGAAAAAGTGGCACGTATAAATCTAGAATTCTTTATAACTGGAAGAGGGAAAATACCCATAGCTTTATGCTTTTTCGAACTTAATTGCACCTTTAAGTTTTTTTTACACTACTTGTGCTTATGTTCGTATGTTCTCTATGCTTTCTTCGCTTTCATGCTCATGTATACCTTTTTCGTATGCTTCTAGCTGTATACTTGATCTTTCTATGGGTTTCCACGAGCTCTTGATTTTTTGAATATATGTTTGTTGTATGCATATATGTCCTTTTTTGTTTCTAACTATTTATGTTGATATTTGTCTCTCGTCTCATTTTTGCTCTTTTTTTATTCTTTTTTGCATAGCTTCTCGTGTTAGGTGTGATGCTTTCATATCTTCCTCGACCATGTAACCTTGCATATTGTATTCACTTTTTTCCCACTACCACACTCATACATTCACGTTGTTGGGTCTACCTAGACTCGGTTTTCTTACCTTCGCGTTTACCGTTCACATTCTACCTTTTTCATACCCCGCTAAAAAAAAGAATGGGCTTCGTTATTTTTTTTGTTGTTGTTGGATAAAAGACGGATTTATTCAAAGCAAAGAAAAATAATATATATATATATATATATATATATATATATATATATATATATATATATATATATATATATATATATATATATATATATATATATATATATATATATATATATATATATATATATATATATATATATATATATATATATATATATATATATATATATATATATATATATATATATATATATATATATATATATATATAGGGGAGAGTTAAAATAAAAAAGGTTTTTTCCATGAGAAGGGTAAGAAGGCTTTTTAATCATTGATAAAAAGATTAATGGTTGAGATTAAATCAAAATTTAATTAAGTGTAAAAGGGTAAAAAGGTCATTTTGTGTAAATAACATAAACAAACACCCGAAATTTATTCTCCTTAACTAACTCCCACCCACCACTCCACCTTCAATCATTATCTTCTCCATAACCACACACCGATCATAGCCATCTGATAAACACACCTCCCCTCAAAACCTTCGATAAACACACCTCCGATCAAACCATCTGATAAACACACCTTCGATAAACACACCTCCGATCAAAACCATCTGATAAACACACCTCTGATCAAAACCATCTAACTCATTCACAAACAATGAAAACTTTAAATCGATAAAAATGAGGAAGAAAAGCATTGGTAAGTTAACTAGTCCCTAATTTTTATAGTATTTTCATATAATTTTTTTATTTTGATGCATAATTTTGTATAAAATTTAACAGGAAAAAGAAAAAGTGGGAGGAGGTTTTCAATACATATATCATTGTCAGATAATGAAGAACAATTAGCTAATAAGCGATAAAAAAAAAATCCATGATCGTCCATCAAAAAATAAAGGTATTGATGTGTATCAGCATTTTTTATATGATTTTGTGCATTTATTATACATATAATCGTTGTTGAAATGATTTTGTTGAAATGATTATAATTGATATAAGTATAAATGATTTTGTGCATTCATATAAGTATAATATTTGTTGAAATGAGTATAATTGTGCATTGATATAAGTATAAATGTGAATTGTGATTTTAATTCTGTTTTGCTGGATATTTGCATTAATATATATATAGATGTGTATCAAATCAGTTTTGTGCATTGATTTTAGATATTGATGTGCATTAGATTGATATATTGTTTATTTATATGTGAATTGTTTTTGAATTAGATAAGAATTGGTTGTTCATAGGAATTTAGGCTAAGTTATTAGTTTGCCTAAATCCCTAAGAAAACTTATGCTAGTTTAAACGGAACAGTTTCCGGTTCAACAGTCACAGGTACTTCAGCAGTTGCCATAAGTTGTAAATGAAATGAAAATAATTAAGACCGTTAGTGGTGAGTGTGTGCGTTTGTGAATTGTGATTATCGTTAGTGGTAAGTGTGTGCGTTAGTGGTGAGTGTGTGCGTTTGTGAATTGTGATTATCGGTCGTGAATTGTGATTACCGGACATTAGGCACTGAGATATCTTTATGCAGAATATCTTTATGCAGAATATTTCTATCGAGTTTAGCGAGATGAGTGTTTTCATGACAAAACCAGTGACCAAATACAAGAAATGGCTGAAAAGATCATACATAATATAAATCGAGTGGACTCTCATAGCTGCAATTACTACCTACATTAGGCACTGAGATAAGAAATGGTGCTAACAGTAGATAAATCATTAGCTAAAAGTGGGGCTAGTCTATGTTCGTAATGCTTAGCTTCATGTTATTGCTCAAGAAGCATACTCCAACAGCCGTATATGTAAATACATTCGAATATCCTTTTAATGTGACTATCATTTTGTGAACTCTGTTTACGTGATATTATTACAAGGTTCAATTAACTTAAGGCAAGGAAAGGAAAAAGTGGCACGTATAAATCTAGAATTCTTTATAACTGGAAGAGGGAAAATACCCATAGCTTTATGCTTTTTCGAACTTAATTGCACCTTTAAGTTTTTTTTACACTACTTGTGCTTATGTTCGTATGTTCTCTATGCTTTCTTCGCTTTCATGCTCATGTATACCTTTTTCGTATGCTTCTAGCTGTATACTTGATCTTTCTATGGGTTTCCACGAGCTCTTGATTTTTTGAATATATGTTTGTTGTATGCATATATGTCCTTTTTTGTTTCTAACTATTTATGTTGATATTTGTCTCTCGTCTCATTTTTGCTCTTTTTTTATTCTTTTTTGCATAGCTTCTCGTGTTAGGTGCGATGCTTTCATATCTTCCTCGACCATGTAACCTTGCAGATTGTATTCACTTTTTTCCCACTACCACACTCATAAATTCACGTTGTTGGGTCTACCTAGACTCGGTTTTCTTACCTTCGCGTTTACCGTTCACATTCTACCTTTTTCATACCCCGCTAAAAAAAAGAATGGGCTTCGTTATTTTTTTTGTTGTTGTTGGATAAAAGACGGATTTATTCAAAGCAAAGAAAAATAATATATATATATATATATATATATATATATATATATATATATATATATATATATATATATATATATATATATATATATATATATATATATATATATATATATATATATATATATATATATATATATATATATATATATATATATATATATATATATATAGGGGAGAGTTAAAATAAAAAAGGTTTTTTCCATGAGAAGGGTAAGAAGGCTTTTTAATCATTGATAAAAAGATTAATGGTTGAGATTAAATCAAAATTTAATTAAGTGTAAAAGGGTAAAAAGGTCATTTTGTGTAAATAACATAAACAAACACCCGAAATTTATTCTCCTTAACTAACTCCCACCCACCACTCCACCTTCAATCATTATCTTCTCCATAACCACACACCGATCATAGCCATATGATAAACACACCTCCCCTCAAAACCTTCGATAAACACACCTCCGATCAAACCATCTGATAAACACACCTTCGATAAACACACCTCCGATCAAAACCATCTGATAAACACACCTCTGATCAAAACCATCTAACTCATTCACAAACAATGAAAACTTTAAATCGATAAAAATGAGGAAGAAAAGCATTGGTAAGTTAACTAGTCCCTAATTTTTATAGTATTTTCATATAATTTTTTTATTTTGATGCATAATTTTGTATAAAATTTAACAGGAAAAAGAAAAAGTGGGAGGAGGTTTTCAATACATATATCATTGTCAGATAATGAAGAACAATTAGCTAATAAGCGATAAAAAAAATCCATGATCGTCCATCAAAAAATAAAGGTATTGATGTGTATCAGCATTTTTTATATGATTTTGTGCATTTATTATACATATAATCGTTGTTGAAATGATTTTGTTGAAATGATTATAATTGATATAAGTATAAATGATTTTGTGCATTCATATAAGTATAATATTTGTTGAAATGAGTATAATTGTGCATTGATATAAGTATAAATGTGAATTGTGATTTTAATTCTGTTTTGCTGGATATTTGCATTAATATATATATAGATGTGTATCAAATCAGTTTTGTGCATTGATTTTAGATATTGATGTGCATTAGATTGATATATTGTTTATTTATATGTGAATTGTTTTTGAATTAGATAAGAATTGGTTGTTCATAGGAATTTAGGCTAAGTTATTAGTTTGCCTAAATCCCTAAGAAAACTTATGCTAGTTTAAACGGAACAGTTTCCGGTTCAACAGTCACAGGTACTTCAGCAGTTTCCATAAGTTGTAAATGAAATGAAAATAATTAAGACCGTTAGTGGTGAGTGTGTGCGTTTGTGAATTGTGATTATCGTTAGTGGTAAGTGTGTGCGTTAGTGGTGAGTGTGTGCGTTTGTGAATTGTGATTATCGGTCGTGAATTGTGATTACCGGACATTAGGCACTGAGATATCTTTATGCAGAATATCTTTATGCAGAATATTTCTATCGAGTTTAGCGAGATGAGTGTTTTCATGACAAAACCAGTGACCAAATACAAGAAATGGCTGAAAAGATCATACATAATATAAATCGAGTGGACTCTCATAGCTGCAATTACTACCTACATTAGGCACTGAGATAAGAAATGGTGCTAACAGTAGATAAATCATTAGCTAAAAGTGGGGCTAGTCTATGTTCGTAATGCTTAGCTTCATGTTATTGCTCAAGAAGCATACTCCAACAGCCGTATATGTAAATACATTCGAATATCCTTTTAATGTGACTATCATTTTGTGAACTCTGTTTACGTGATATTATTACAAGGTTCAATTAACTTAAGGCAAGGAAAGGAAAAAGTGGCACGTATAAATCTAGAATTCTTTATAACTGGAAGAGGGAAAATACCTCTAGTTTCATTTGGCGCTCGAGGAGCTTGTCTTTTGCTTCTAGAGCTATAGCTGCTGTATCCTATACAATCAATATTAAAACAGGGTTACAGAAATGAGTCATTATATCTAATGTAATAACAGATTTCAGTTTGTTTATTTTAAGTTACCCCAGTCCCGGTCTTTCGATATTTGGCCTTGATTTCATTACTTGTTCTACTTTTTAAGAAGATGATCAGTATTCGGTTGCAAAATGTTTGTAGCTATTTCTTTTTTCCATAGCTTTCAAATTTTCAGCTATGTTAATTATTATGATAAAAGCCTCGGTTTCCATACAAAATAATGTTTTTGCTTAAGCTAGTTTGCAAGCTGTCTTTTGATCAAGATTTGTAGATCACTTTGAGTTATTTTTAGCGAGCGAAAACCGTTTAATGGATCACATAGACTTCAGTTTACTTTGTCGAGAAGCAAAATTAGGTTTATTTTGACTAGTCATTTCATTCAGTTTGACTAGCCATTAGCTTAGCACTCAGCTAACCGAACAATGTATGTTTGTACACTTAGCTAGTTGCAGTTTGCTAGTAACACTATTTATCTAATGATTCATAGTCAACAGTTACAACACGCTCATTCTGGTTAACAAGTATTTGTGCATTATTAATGAAAATTTGTACTGTCAGATTTTTATACATTTGATTGAACTAAAAATATATTAGTTTTGGTAGTAATTTAGGACTAAATGCAAATTAGCTTAGGACTAAACGCAAATGTGCACAAGATAGTTATAAATTAATTGCATAAAATCACTTCTTTTGTAGGAATGTAGTCAAATGCGAATCAAACTGTGTTTGCGCATTAATTTATATCAAATTGTGCATTATATTTTGTAGGAATGTAGTCAAATGCGAATCAGTTATATATAAGTTTTCCTAAATTTCAAAATTAGATGACGCTGATTTCTTAGGAATATAGACAAGTGTTTGTGCATCAAGATAGGGCTAAATGTTGATCAGATTCATTAACTAAGTGAAATATATAGAAATTTGCTATCGAGAAAGTGAAAGCGAACAAGAAAGTGAAGAAAGTGGAGAAAGTGAAGACACTACCAGCGAAGATGTGCAAGATGTTAAATATTACAAGGAAGATTATATGTATATAGATCCAAAAAAGAGACTTCGTACAAGGAATCCACCCACGTCTATGGCGAAAGTTATGAGTGAGCTGACGACAGATGCCCAGATAGAAAGCTTGAAAGAAATTGGTTTTAATATGTTTGCTGGTTACAAATTAAAGAAAGTCCCGGCTGTCCTAGCTAAATGGATTTTGGTAAACTATAATCCAAACACATCTATATTAGATGTTGGAGATGTAAAGATGGAAATA
Organism: Glebionis coronaria; assembly: GCA_025667525.1. Lineage (NCBI taxonomy): Eukaryota > Viridiplantae > Streptophyta > Magnoliopsida > Asterales > Asteraceae > Glebionis > Glebionis coronaria. The sequence continues at coordinate 556,754,648 of CM046879.1, forward strand.
ATGAGTCAAACAGTTCATGACATCTTTGGATTGCCCATTGGTGGGAGAGAAATAGTGGAGTTAAATCAAGCTAAAAAGACTGACGAAGTGATAGAAGAATGGAGGGTTCAATTCAATGTCGGTAAAGGAGGTACAATTAAACCAATTACTGTTGCAGATAAGATACTAGAGAATATAGATGACGTAGGACGAATGTTCCAGCTTAACTTCTTATTTTTGTTTGTAACACAAATGATGGAGATAACAACATGTGGAACGGTGAATCAGAGATTTCTTACTTGCTTAACGGAAGACACTGATATTAAGAAATTTGATTGGTGTGCTTATCTTCTAAAATGCTTGAAAAGAACAAGAATTAACTTGAAAGGTGGTTATTACAATGGTCCTTCAACGTTTTTAACAGTAAGTATCTAAGTTTATAATTCATCATGTTTCTTTATATGTGAACCATTTTCCCATTAATTTCTGTTCAATTGGTTTACAGGTGTTGTATGCTCAAATGATTAAACCACTGCTTGTGAAGAGATCAACAGGAGCAATAATCACTAAGTGGACATATAGGAAGTTGATTGCATTGGAGAAAGAGACTATAACCTTGCATAAGAAGAAAATTGAAGTGAAAAAGAAAACTAAAAAAGGAAAGATGACGAAGTCACTGATATCTGGGAGAAGTGTTAGTCAATCCCCTAGAGCTGTCAACATTTGTGAGACTTCTGCGAGAAATGGTGTTTGTCAATCTCCTGAAGCAGATCTAAGAATTGCTGAGACTTCTACTCGTATTTCCAAAAATAAGATGGAAGATGTTCAGGTAAATGGTGTTAAAAAAAACTAATACTTTTGTGCATATATTTTTATAATAGAACCAAAATAGTATATAATACTTGCTTTTGATGCGTAAACTGAAGTTTAATTTGATGTGTTTGTTTCGTGTGTCATTTGAACAGGTCATTGTACATGGTTTAACAAACAAAATGACGTTGTTTGATGATTATGTGAATGGAATTGATGGTGAACTTGAAAAATGAATTCAACAACATCCTAGTAATAAGGACATAGAGAATATAATGTTGCTTTGGAAACAAAAGTTCGTTAGAAAAGTAAGGGAAATGAATGACAAAGAACAAGACGTGGAAAATTTTGGAAATATAACAAAAGTCGATAAAGGTAAGAAAGTTATGGAAGACGAGACTTCCAAAGCAGGGGTAAACGTTAACAAAGACGTGGAAGATTTTGGAAATATAACTGATGCCCAAAAGACTACTATTGCAGCAGACAAACAAAGAGCACCAGGGTTAACTGAATGTATAGAATGGAACAAACATTCAAAAATCACATCCTTAACACCCAACACGCTGTCTTCTTTCGATGAACAATTGGATCCTCCTATCAAAGAGCCTTCACCAGTTTTAGGTCCAAAAGACGTTTTGCTTACGCCCACAGATGCTCCAATTAAAGGTATGTCTACTTTGATCTAATCTTCTTATATTACCTCAAAATTACTCATGACTGAATCGAGATTGTTGAAACATGTAGAACCCAACACACTGTCTTCTTTTGATGTACAACTGGATCCTCTTGTGAAAGAGCCTTCACTCATTTTAGGTCCAAATGATGTTTTGCTTACACCCACAGATGCTCCAATTAAAGGTATGTCTACTTCGATATAGTCTTTTTATTTTACCTCAAAATTAGTCATAACTGAATTGAGATTGTTGAAACATGTAGAACCCATCCCGGAAAAAGAAATTTTGACTTTTAGAAGAATTAGTAAGAAGATGAAGTTGCCACCAAAAATTTTAAAAGATCAGGAACCAGTTGAAGCTCCGAAAGTACCCTCATCATCATCAGATTTACTTGGATTTGATGCTCCAAGTTTTGATTTGGGTCTCACACCTACTCCTCCCGATGTAAATATTGATGACGTTTCGCTTCTAGGTATGTTATTAAAGTTACAATAAGGAAATAATAGGATGTTGATATGATTTTGAGATTAAAGTATATGACCAAAAAGGGTTCTAAGATACAAATAGAATATGATTTAAGTTCATATAGTCACCACATTCCAATCATATTCAAAATAATGCAAATTTAATTATAATATAGTCTCCACAGTCCAATTTCCAGGATTCCCGATGATGCGTTCAAAATAAAGCTGTTTTGTGCATGACAATCAATTTAAATGTGCATCATTTTTTTCTAAGTTATTAAAATTGTTTTTATTATCTCATATGTCTGATGTATTTACCATAAATATGCTTTGTGCATTATTTTTCATACGGTGTTGTTTAAAAATGTGATCTCTGATTCGATGAAGTGTTCAAAACAAATCTGTTTTGTGCATAAAAATCAATTTGAATGTGCATTATTTTTCATAGGATATTAAATTGAACACCAAATACTCCAACTGTTGTTTAGTAAATTGGCTTTATCTCATTTCAATTCAAGATAGTCGAAATCATGCTTAGGAATTTATAGCAAAGTAAGAAAGTAATCGTATATCTGTAGGACCTATCCTGGGAAATGAAGCTCTACAAAGAAATGAAAAGGATCAAGTGCCAAGTGAAACAACTGTAAGACCTATCCTGGAAAATGAAGCTCTTTCAAAAGATGGAAAAGATAAAGTACCAAATAAAACAAGTCCAATTGCTGCTTTACCAATATCATACGCCATGCCGAGCAGGTCGCCAGTCACCCGTTCTGTAGAAAGAAAAAGAAAGGAATTTGAGAAAGAAAAAATGTCAAATGAAGTTGTTGAGATTGAACCAAAGAGGATAAGACGAACATTAAAACTGCCCATTAATTTGAAATCTCCTTATATAGAAAGATTTGTGAAATTAGGAGTCAAGTGTTCACAGGAAGAGGATCTATTGTTTGAATACATCTTTCGTCTGTCAAAGGGTGAATGGTGAGGATTTTTATATTTTATTAAAATACATATGACAGTTTTTATCCCAGAAAAAAACTAACATGATTTTATATCCCATGATACAGCGAGATTATATTTTCGACAGCAGAAGGATTTGCAGTTATGAGAGGGGTGATTGAAAGCCTATATCCAGGAATCACAGTTCATATTGGAGTTATAAACATTTGGTCACAGGTTTGCAACTATGAAGAAAGACTGAGAAGCCCTAATTCTATGCGTAGGCTTTTCTGTCATGCAGGAATGCTGGTAAGTTTAATCTTAATTATATACCACTTGCAGTAAAATGTCAAGTAAATAACATTATTTTTATGCATCAAGGACTAATAAAAATGCATCAGTTTTAATGGTTTGGAAAATTATTACTATGTTTCATATAAATATACTAAGGTATTGATTTACTTATTTACTTTTCTAGAATGAAAGAATGCTCAGAGAAAAGATCAACATGAAAGTTATTGACTCTTTTGTGAAAGAAATGGAAAGTGTTATGAAGAATGCAAATGCGGATCAAATATCCAACATTGATCTGGTACGAAATTATATAAACTTTTCATATATATTTTGTATATGATATATGTTTTTCTTCTAATCAAAGATATAATCAAATAGGTATTCTTTCCTGTTCTTATGGGAAAATCTCACTACTATCTCGTCGTCTTTAATTTGAAAACTCCAAAGATAGAAATAATAGACAACAGTAGAAATGGATTGGAAGTTACATTGGAAGACCGATACGGAGTAACCTTCATGAAGCTGGTATGAATTTGAACGTATTTAGACATGGTATATGCTTAGATTAAATCACTAAGTGCATTAAAAAATATTAATTGAAGTTCATTTATGTTTGCAGAAACAACTTTTTATCGCGTATTTGTCGATTGACGAACATAGAAGTTTCAACAAAATGAGGAAGGTAGATTGTGAACGGGTAGAAATGAGTTGGAGAACAAAAGATAACCATACAGATTGCGGGATCTTTATGATGCGCCATATGGAGACTTATGTGGGATGTGCGAAGAACTGGAAATGTGGATTCAAGAATGAGGGGACCGAACAACAATCGCAGATTGAAGACTTGAGGAAGAAGTACCTTGCAAAGATACTCAAAGCAGAAATAAACACTCAAAGATCTTCTGTAATGAAGGAATTGGCATTTTCCCGCAGACTTGGCACTAAAGATAAGTTCTTGGAGAACAAGTTATCTATGGTCCAAGAGCGTGTTCAGAAAATGTCTTAGTTTTATTGTTTCTTTGTTTAGAAATGTGATTGTATGGAATGGTTATAAAAATGTTGAAAAAAATGATGTGCATTTGGAATGCTTATGATATTAGATATTGAAAACTAAATCACCAATGATATTAGATATTTTCTGTGATTTTGCATTACTTAATATTGTTTGTATATTTTTATCGCGTATTAAATGAGGAAAAGTTGAAAATTGAATCACCAATGGATTAGATAGAGTAATTGGCCTGAGGTGTTGAAATGAAGCTGTTTTGTGCATGAGAATCAATTTAAATGTGCATCATTTTGAATTTAAAAAAAATATATTTGTTTTTATTTCTTTGGTATGCCTGATGTCATTAGCATGAGTATGCTTGGTGCACTACTTTTCAAATGGTCATGTTAAAATATGTGGCGCTCTATGATTGGCCAAAGGTATTTCAAAGTGAAGCTGTTTTGTGCATTCAAATAATTTAATGTGTGCATCATTTTTCATAAAAAGATATCAAAATGGTTTTAGTTCTCTGATATGCATCATATCTTTAAAATAATATGTTTTGTGCATTAATTTTCACATGATTTGGTTAGAAAGTGTTGGTGTTCTCTCTTATTGGCCTGAAATGTTCAAAATAAATCTGCTTTGTGCATTAAAATCAAACTGAATGTGCATCAGTTTTCATATGATACTAAAGTTAAGGTAAATGGACAACAACAGACGGTACAACAAATGTTGAGGAAGGCTGAGCAGCTCCCCAACTTCTGCAAGTTGCAAGTCCAGCAATGCCCGATCCAAGTCCCAAGGATCTAAGCTTTATAATATGCTTTATGCATCTATGTACCTAGCTAGCTAATAATAATGCATGCATGAGGAGCTTTTTGGCTCGCAAGTTTGTTGTAATAAAACGCACACTCGTGTGCATATGTATGTTTTTTCAGCGTACACTACTAATCCGATGGTTTTTATATATATGCTTAGACTTGGAACATGAAACATAGCTTTAACGGTTTCTAAAGTTAAGGTAACTGTGACATAAAAATACAAAATGAAAACACATATTATGACTGCAAAAAAAAAATAGTTTTGATACATGGAATTGTACAGTTTGTATACGTATATACTACTAAAAGAATGAAAAAAACCCCCAACGACAAGTGTACCAATACTGCATGAAAACTAAGCATCAGGCATGTTCCTGTGTACCAATACTTCAACAATGAAAACTAAGCATCAAGCATGTTCCTGTGTACCAATACTGCAATAATGAAAACTAAGCATCAGGCATCCTCCTTTTTTATCCTCGAGTCTTCTTTGGTTCGGGGCAGTTTCGAGAGTCATGATCTGCATTTTCATCACCACAATTGTTACATTTTCTACCTTTTTAGCAGCAGCAGTCATTGCACGTTCTTTACTTGGTATTATCCTTTTGTTAGATAGATCTCCTTTATTCCTACTTCGAAATGGACAACGAACTTTAATTTTTGATTTCCTTGAAACCCCTAAAGCAGATGATATCACTTCACGATCAGACAGTGGTCGTTGATTAGGCAACTCAGCATCAAGTTTTGACTTTAGATCATGTATACGGTCTCGATAAATTGCTAGCTCTTTAAGGTTTGATGCCAATTTGTCGATGCAATATTCCACAGAACCAATAATTTACTTGACAATTAGATCTCGTATACTTCCATCACTATATTTGTCTCTTGCATCAATTCGTTTTAAAGGTGTAACTGCATCTCTTGTCCAACGTCTCAGCACATATTTCTTGGGAAACTTATTAACGCCACAAACCCTTAGAACATAAAAACTGTGTCTACACAACAAACCATACCTCTCAAATCTCTTACAACTACAAGTCAATGTTCCATTCAAAGGAGTAAAAAGTACCTGAAAGTGAAAAAATACGTAAGACTAAGGAGTTATGGCATAAGTTATAAGACTAAGTTAATAAGCTCATAAATCACGGGGGTGTTTGGATGAATATATACAATAAGCTTATGGCATAATTTATAGGCTTAAGTTATAAATTAAGGGGGTGTTTGGATGAGCATATATTCAATAGGTATATGGAACACTCAATGAACTCTTTCAGTAAGCCTATTGAATATATGTTCATCCAAACGCCTAAATGAAGTTCTTAACAGTTTAACATAACAAATACTACTCACTTCAACAACTAAATAATGATTACATTCGTTGTAATGACCAAGGGTAAAGAATAATACCTCAAACAAACCGTGAGAACTGACTTCTGGTCCTATCTCCTTGATTGAGAATTTCTGTGAACCCTCAATCTCCACCACACTCATCGACATGCACTCAGTGATTGATGCACAGATTTCATCTTGAACATCATAAAAGATTGTCCTAGTGTAAATTTCACGTGCTTCTTTTTCAAGAACATAGTCTGTTAACAAATCAGGTATCGTTTAACGAGTTTTGTGTTGATTTGTTCGATGAATATATCTCTATACATCCATTGCAGTCTCAAAGTGACTAACAAATTCCACAAGAGTTAGCGTGGTACTAGTCAACTGACCAAAGAAGTGATTTTCGCTTTCGGACCAAGACGTTGTGCGCATTAAACCGGACAGTGGCTCGTCCCTGTAGTAAGCTGGTATCTAATTAAACCTTAGTTCAAACATGTCCCTCAGCCAATCATTGGATTGAAGCTCAAAATCAATAATTATCAATTCCCATTTTTGTTCAAACTCAGATGGCTCAATCGAAGCAGTCCATACAATATTACATATACGTCTTTTGAATGTCTCATCTTTACAAAGCTCTGGTCCTACTTGTTACAATATTCCGAAGTCTAAATAAGTATACATTAAACAATAATGTAGAAAAACAATGCACAAAAAACAATGTAAAAATCACTATTAGGTTTTAGTGTAACTAAGCACATAAGTGGTTTTTAACCTAAAGCACAAACAAATCGCATTCCAGCAAACCTTTTCAAGAATCTAATTCACAATTTAACCTAATTAATGTACAAACACTTGTTAACTGACATCACGTGCTTATTATTAAGTATACTTGTTTCTTCCATCAAATAAAACCAATAACTACATTAATAATGCTAACTTATTTAATCCCTCGTGGTTATATTAATGCAGAAAACAATGTACAAACCTTGGTAGATAATTTTTCCATTATGTGCCACATACACAATCTGTGCCTTGAATTTCTAAATTCCTTTTCGATAGCTATCTTCATGGACGAATCCTGATCAGTAACCACGACCTTAGGTACATGAACGAATGCCTTCTTAAAAGCCCTTAACAACCATTCATATGATTCCGAAGTCTCATCTGATAGCAAGCCAGCAGCAAAAGTTACACTATGATGATGATTATATATTCCGGTAAACGGAACAAACACCATTTTATACCTACAAAAACAATTTTGAATATAAATTCCATTGCTCTTTTAAATCAAAACTGTTTAATATGTGATTCAAATTTTAGTAAGTATAAAGAAACTAACTTGTTAGAGCGAAAAGTTGCATCAAATGAGATGACATCTCCGAAAGAGAGGTAATTATGTTTTGCAACCTCATCCGCCCAGAACAGGCCTGTAAGCTGTCCCTCCATATTTATGAAATAGTCGCATGAAAATCCGTTTATATACTCCTGCTTATTCATCAATAGTTCAACTACCATTTCCGCATCATATTCCCCTATGAACAAATTGATACCCCTTCTAAAATTCTTACAGTCAACTGATGTTGCACCGATTTCATCAAACCCGCCAAACAATTCTTTCATCATCTTAAAAGCTCTCATCAAACCAATATTGTTATTAGAAACTCGGAATAAAAGCTGCTTTTTTAAAAAAGTCAACTTCCGTGAAGATTTTAAAAGGGCGATATCATCCTCATGAAAAAAAGGGATGGTTGTGCTCTTCTTCAAAAAGATGAACTTCATACTTATTCTCATTTGTCCTCTCTAGGATTACACGGGCTAAACATCCACATCGACATGAAGGTCTCTTTCGTTTTTTCTTTGCCTTTTTAGTTTCTTCATTTTCAGAAACATCAATCAATGTGTCCATAGGTGCAATCGGCTTAAACCCTTCTTTACTACAAACAAAATATTTCTGCCTCACTTGACCATCTTTTGTCTTATATTCAGTAGATTTTCGAACTTCAAAACCACTTAGCTTCGTGTATGTTCTATAGAAATCTAAAGCATCCTCTAACGTGTTAAATGTTTTACCCTTTACGGGTTTCACCGCATCTGGAACATCCGGTTTATAAAACTTCTTCCCATCATCTGTCAAACGAACAATACCAACTGTTTTGACCACTCCTGCAGAGGATGATGCACTTCCATTTTCAGGTTCAGCGCATAACGAACTTCCATCTCTTGTTATGTCATTAGGTGGGAGTGTGGAAGCTTTAACTTGACTATTGACATTGAGTGGGGGTGTGGAAGCTGGAAGAGGTGAAGTTTCTGTAGGTGGAAAAGATGGCGATGGGGGGGGGGGGGGGGGGGGTGGTGATATTTGTGGAAATGGTGGCATTGGTGGCGAAGCGTGTTGATTTTTCCTAGATTTAGGATTCTGTGTGGGAGCACGTAGAATTGAAGAAGACTGTTTTGAATTCATCATTCCATTTGGAGGGGCTGAATTAGGCGGGATATGTGGATGGTGGCTCTGATGTGGAGGTAGTGGTATTCGTGGAAATGGTGGCGAAACTTGTTGATATTGCCTAGAGCTAGGATTGTGTGTGGGAGCACGTAGAATTAAACAAGACTGTTTTGAATTCATCATTCCATTTGGATGGGATGAATTAGACGGTACATGTGGAGGGCGGCTCTGATGTGGAGGTAGTGGTATTCATGGAAATTGTGGCGAAACTTGTTGATTTTGCCTAGAGTTAGGATTGTGTGTGGGAGTACGCATAATTAAGAAAGACTGTTTTGAATTCATCATTCCATTTGAAGGGGCTGAATTAGGAGGGACATATGGAGGGCAGCTCTGTTGTGGAGGTGGTGGCATTGGTGGTGAAACCTGTTGATTTTGCCTAGATCTAGGATTTTGTGGGGGAGGATGCGGATTTGAGAAAGACTGTTCCGAAGTCATCATTCCATTTGGTGGTGAAACCTGTTAATTTGATGCACATTTGGTTCTCCAAGCTAAATCAGTTTATCTGCACATTTGGTGGTGAAACCTGTTAATTTGATGCACATTTGTTAATTTGATGCACATTTGATGCAAAGTATGGATAATACAGACCAACTACACAATATCTCTTCTTCTCAAGATATATGCATGGATGCATCCAATATTCTATTTACTCTTATAACTATAAGGATGACTATTTGACAAACTTCTTACTAAATGTAACATTATCTACCAAATTTGCGAATCATCAACCTTTATCGTATGGATCTAATCATGACACCAGATATAGCTGGACTTCCCAATCTTGAAAGATTTGTGTTTGATTATTGTATTCATTTGGAAGATATGCATACATCGATAGGTTATTCAGAACGGCTTATACTCTTAGAGATACGAGGTTGCGACAGTATTAACATATTTCCAGCTATTACTAATTCTAAGAAACTCGAGACTCTTAGAATCTTATATTGCCCCAAACTCATTCACACAAGGTTACAACTTATTCACAAAGGCTTAAGAAAGTTGCATATTGCTGACTGCCAATTGGGAGATGACGACATCTACTCTGTTGTTGGAGAGTTATCCAACTTGCAAGAACTTGGTCTAACAAGAAATAACTTTTCTCGAATAAATTTTAGCCTCTTGCAACTTCCTCGGCTAAAATGGCTCAATGGGTCATATTCACACAACCTTGAGGAATTGTTAGAGCTCCCATCAAGTCTAGTTAGTTAGTTTTTGTTATCTGTATTGATCTTATACCATTTTTAGAAGGGTTTACCAAAAAGATATTGTCCTAAAATGGTATAAGTTCAATAATTTTGGTTTAGTGAAACTTTTGAGTTGCTCCAAGTCTCCAACCCATGGTTCATATAAACACTTGTGCTGAAATCATAGCAAATGTAGAATCTCTTAGGCACAATGAGTTTTGCTACTAATATTTTTTATAGATCTTTCATGTTAGCCGTTGAACCCATCTTAGTTGTGCAAAATTGGTTTCTAATATTTTTTAGAAACTTTTGGAGTCGGCAAGAAGATCTTCCAGAATTGCGACTTGGAGATGGTGAAGTGTTCTTTATTTTCACACAAATTCACAACCCAAATGACCGATTATCATTTGCTCAAGTCTCCAAGCAGTTTTTGAAAGTTGCTTGCAATCGGCTAATCAAGTTACACAACTCGTTTCCTGATTTTCTATATGTTGTCCTACCAGAATCCCCAAATCTGATCTCCTTTACATGTTCTAAGCCACTTTCAACTACTCACATGAAACTACTAGCGCAGTCCTGCCCCAAGCTCCGGATCTTTGTGGCTCAATTAATACTAATCTTACACTAACTTGTTCATCATATTACACTAATCTAATAAATTACACTAACTTGTTCATCATATTACACTAATCTTCCTAACAAATTACACTAACTTGTTCATCATATTACACTAATCTTCCTAATAAATTACACTAACTTGTTCATCATATTACACTAATACTAATCTTACACTAACTTGTTCATCATATTACACTAATACTAATCTTACACTAACTTGTTCATCATTTGTACATCAGAATCTAATAAATTACACTAACTTGTTCATCATATTACACTAATCTTCGTAAAAAATTCCACCACAAATCAGATAATTGAAGCAAAAAACACTAAAAACACATACCTTGAAATCAAATAAACTAATAAGAACTGATGTCAATTTTAATAAAATAATAAATATATACCTTGAAATTGAGCTTTATTAATCCATGAAATTGATCTTAATGGATAGAAAATATGAAAAAACTCAAACTTTATCTTTAATCCACGAAATTCAGCTTCAGATCCACGAAATTGAGCTTCAGATCCACGAAATTGAGCATGAATCGGGCATTTTGTGTACTAACCCATTTTTATGAAGAACAAACCGAAAAGAGAAGATTTGTGGATTGGTGTGTGTGTTAATTTGTGTGTTTGTGAGTGTGTTTACTCGGTGTGTGTGTGTGTGTGTGTTTACTGGGTGTCTGTGTGTGTGTTTTGTGTGTGTGGTTTATGTAGCAGGTGGAATGGAGAAAAGTTTGTTATTTTAGATATTTAAATGAAAGTTGGTTATAAAAAGATAATGAAAAGACTATTATACCCTTTTAAAGTTAGTTATGATTAGGATGATCTTAACCGTTGATTTTAAGATGAAGGGTTAAAAGCCTTCTTACCCTTCTCATGGAAAAAAGCCTTTTTATTTGATCTCTTCCCTATATATATATATATATATATATATATATATATATATATATATATATATATATATATATATATATATATAGAGTTAGGTTAATGTAGTGTAGTTGTTTATAATTGTTAAAATAGGAAATATTTTAGACCATTGGATGTAGATTTTTGTGTAAGATCATCCTGAGACTTGATTAATGGCTTTTTTGTAATTACTATTTTTAAAAAGGGCATTACGTATGACTGTTTATAAAAACAAAAACAATGTTTAGTAAGTGTATACAATAACTTTTATTAGTCAAACCTGTTACTAAATTAACACACCCATCATACTCGCATCCATCTTTATAATGCTTATCCCAACATTCAATTATTAACATCATTATCTCAACCACTGTAAAATCCTATTGGTATTCAATTATGGTGATTTTTGTAAGTGTATCAGTAGATAATATTGATTACTAGACAAATACCTTCATTGTTTCTACATACATCTCGAAATCACATCAAACATTGATTGTTAATCGGCTATAATTAGGGGATTCGATGTATCATACGGTAATTACCCCTATTGGTATAAATAATGGGAAAAATGAAGCTAGATGAGTGCATTGGTGTTTCTACTCCTATTTTATACGGTATGATTTTGCATTGCTCATCAATTTAACATTTTTATTTGTAATGATAAAGCATCCATTAATTATTAGTTTTGATTGAGCAGTAAGAAGAAGTATAAGGTTGAATAATATGCGGAGGAAGGACGACGGAAGCTTTGAGAATACTATTTACATAATAAATGGTCAAGATAGCGATTCTGGACAAGGTATACAATTTATCTATCGAAATAACTTATTTTTTTCTAATGTTTGAGTGTATTTGTATAAGAACATCTTGGTTTGTTAGTGGGTAACAAATAATGTATCGAAAATTTTAAAAAAATGTGTACATGGGTTTAAACACACAAAAAATGAAATTTTTGTTGGTACATGGGTTAAAAAGTATCAGATATTTTTTTTGATGAAGGTAACATGATTGGTTTAAAATGAAAGGTTTACTGAATGGATGTATCAGTATATGAAAATATGTAGGATGTATCACTTATCAGTATATGAGAAAATGTAGGATTTTGATGAAGTTAAAATGACTGGTTTAATATGTACCCCACATATTCTATGTTCATATCAAGATGTACTGGTGGATGAGCACGTAGGTTGGTTTTGTTGGTAGTAAGACTATGTACCCACATATTCTAGGAAATGACGATAATATTATAAAGTGCTAATCATTAAAATGTTCTAGGTATTTTTTTAAGACAATAGTCACAATACTAATCATTAAAATGTCTGAGGAGATATTAGGTCTGTATATTATGAAAATGTTGATAAGTTATGTGTATCGGTTTTCGTTGTAATATAGTAGTAGTCAGTGTATCAGGTGTTTGAATTATGACTAATACCCAATTTACTGAGTGAATTTATGAGAATGTACCATGTGGGACGAAAAAGGTAGAGCGGTTATAGTTTTAGAAGTCACAATTATGAGTATGTATCAGCAGACGAGATAATATATCAGTAGTCGATATAATATGTTGGGTTTGATCTACTATAGCATATAAATATGAAACAAAGAAAGTGTTTGCTGATATATTCGTTCGTGTTGTTTTTATATTTACTTATTCAGATGTTACATCATTGATGATTATATGTACATATGTACCAGCCAAAAGGTTTATTAAGGGTAAATTTTTTCTGGTTTAAATAAATGTGTATTTTCTAGTTTAAAGGGTGTGTAGGTTAACTCTTATGGTGTTAATTTGATTTGATTTGATGTATCAACACATATCATTTGTATAATGTGAATTAAATAAAGGGTGTTTGGGATAAAAAAAGTATCTTCGGATTTTGACAGCCTTATAGTATAGCAGATATAGTATTTGTATAATGTGCATCCCTTAAAGGGTGTTTAGGTTTGATATATTATTCTTAATGGGTGTTTCATCTAACTAAAGTGTAGACGTGTAGTGACTGGTGTATGATGTATCAGCAATACCAGTTGTATATGTGCATTCCTTAAAGGGTGTTTGGGTTAACTATATCATTTGTATACAAGTACAGTCTAAATGTATATGTACCTAGTCTAAAGGCTGTATGGGATAACTGTTAATTTTGAATGCCTAGATTTCTAGTATAATGGGTATTTTAATTACTAATATATGTTAATGTATCATGTGTGTATGTTTTGTGTCATACTGTATCAGCAGGTTGTTTTTTAATTTTAAGTAATGTTTCTGTATAAGGCTGTAAAAATAGGTTGATACGCTATAATATTGGTATACATAAAATGGAAATATTTTAATGTAGCTATGTCTGAATGGATGGTACATTTATTTATTCAGGAGCGTAAGGACACACTGGAGAAGAGTTACAAAATGGCGGCGAAGATTATAAAGGAAGGGGATGAATTGTTGGATGCTGCTTCGCTGAAAACCCGCATCATGCTGAACTGCTAGACATAAGAGATCCGAGGGAATGTTTGTTTGGTGCACGAAGCCGCTACGATTCACTAAAAGGTTATCCAGAAGATTATGATGAATTCAAATTTGCATGCTGTGAAGAACATAAATCATGTCCAGAAAATGAAAAATCGACTGGTGTAGGATCCATCACACTAAAAGCTGGTCTGAACAATGCATCTAGTTGCAAGTTAACAAAAGCATCGACTGATGTAGGAGCGAGCACACCAAAAGCTGGTCCGGACATGTCCTTGATATATGGAACAAGCATGTCCTTGATTTATTATGATATAGAGTCGATTGCGTATTTTGTGACTTCATATATGGAACAAGTACAACCATATATTGAGAAAGCAGTCCAAGCACTCATTAAAGATGATATACTGTCCGAATATGGATGTGATGAAGTTACCCTAGGTTTTGTTTGTTGTTAATACTACGTGGATGATACACACGGTGTCACACGAACTCGAACAAAAAAAAACGTTTTTTCATGTACATGTTAACTCATTTATGAACAAGCATAGTTTGGTCTAATATCTGATGAGTGGTTTTTCTTTATGTTGATACAGTGAGACATGTCGAATAATTTTGTGACTTGATATATAGAAAAGGTTCATCGATATATTGAGAAGTTCCCCTTGTGTTTTGTTTGTTGATTATTCGACATGGACGATAGACATGTGAACGCATGAATTCCACATAATGACGACTTTGGGGGACAAGTTCACCCAATTAGCAGCTAACCCATAGTATGAGTTAGCTGATAAAAGCAATGGTAGTTTGCAGGCCATGTTGCTGATATAACACACAAATTCTATTAAGATGGAAAAAATAAAATTGGTCACTGTTTTCAGAAAGCAAATAGGTTAAATTTTAAAATTATATATACATTCAACCTTTGTAAAACCTGAGCAGATTAGGTCCAAGTCGATGATATATCCTTTTTTATATGCAGAGGTTGTTGAAAGACTCATCATGCTACTTTGAAATATGATGACAATACCTCTAATTTCGGAAGCTGCTGATACATTAAGCCATAGGCCCATAAAAACATTGTAAACCATTAAACAGTCATATATATTACTATATGATAAAGAAAACGTAGTCGATCAACAGGAACTTTGCATGACCACAAGTACGGTTATGAAGAAATTCCATGCATATTGAACAAACAGGTGCGTGTCACGAACATACTACTGAACTTTGTAGTTAGTTTATTAATTATGTGCCACATGCACAGTCGATGCCTCGTTTCAGGAAGTATCCCTTCTATTGCAATCTTCATTGTCGGATCCTCGTCGGTAACGACAACCTTTGGTACTTTCACGAAAACCTTTTTTGAATCTTTTAAGTAGCCATGTATATCTTTAGTAGATGATATACCTAACAGAAAAAATAACATTTCTTAGAAACATATTAACATGAAGTTAAATACTATTGTGATTAAAAACAAATATGATAAAATGGACTTTAACCAAAAACGTTAAAATATGACTTCATGATGGATTTTAACCAAAATAAATATGCTCGGCTGAATTTTAACAAAAAAATATAAGTTATACATGTTTATCAACAATTAACTGCGCCTCTAAAAAGATAAAATGTTTATCAACAATTAAGATTGAATCAAAACAAAACATATTATGACGAGTTTTAAACGAAATAAATATGCTCGGATTGATTTTATTAAAAAAATGAAACAGATACATTATTATCAACAATTAACTGCCCTTCTAAAAAACATAAGAAAAATGTTTATCAACAATTAAGATTGATCAACAGAGTATAAAAATTAGAAGATGGATAAATGGTTTACTTTTACCTTAAACATGATGAAAAACTATATTCTGGCTAGATGAACTCATACTTGTAAAAAGTAAACACGAATGAAGTATGCAAGGAATGGTTAAGAATTATCATTATATAAGAAGAATGAGAAAAAAAAACTGAACCTGAAATCATGAAATAGGTAAATAAATGAATCTCAAAGGATTTTTATTAATGGAGGCAATAAATTCGGTGATAAGGTAACAGGCGTATTGGAATGTAAAAAGATTACCGATTATACCCTTATTAATATAGAATACTAATTTAATATATTTTTCATCAGCTTTTAATGAGGTGATTATCATCTTGATCAAAATCATAAATCCAATGGCTTAAAAGCACTTTTTATTTTAACAATTTTAAACCACTAAACCATTTTAACCAAAATCTATATATATATATATATATATATATTTATGTTCAAGTGAGTTACAACTTAAAATAAATTATAATAGAGTAAAGTTATTTTAAATACCATATTAATCTTAGATACCTAGGGACTCATCTCTACCATCCATCTCCATATCATCTAATGGATAAGGTTAAAAGTATTTTATTATTTCACTTATTCTTATAATTTAAATATCTCTTAAACCGTTAAGCGTTAAACGAAAAAAAATATACCATCGCGACGAGCATTTAATAAGCTTTCTACAGATATGCATTATGATATACTTTTGAAGAAAAAAAAAATTCGTTTTTTTTTTTCTTTTTTTAAAATTTGCGTAAAATATCATATATGATAATAGTGTTTTATCATATATGATATCACTCTTAGGTTACAAATTATTACTGAATCATATATGATATTGGTTTATATCATATATGATAAGTTATATCTTGTATGATACTAGTGTTACTATCATATATGATATTTAGTATCATATATGATAATTTTCGACAATGAAAAAAAAACGTGAAAAAAACGAAAAAAAAAAATTTGTCGAAAGTATATCATATAGCATATCTGTAGAAAGATAATTAAATGCCCGTCGTAACGGTATATTTTTTTTCGTCTAACGATTAACGGTTTAAAAGATATTAATGTTTGAAGAAAAATGTGGAAAATAAGTTTTTTGTTTAATCTTATCCATTGGATTAAGATTGAGATGGAGGATGGAGATTGGTCATTGGTATCTAAAATAAAGTTTGGTATTCAAATGAACTTAAATCATTATAATAAGCACCAATCACATAATGACATGTGGATTTTCTGAATTTAATATATTTAATAAAAATAAAACCACCAAAAGGGCATTTTAGCTATTCGTTACTCAGAATCATGCTAATGAAAACTATCATCAAAACATAGTTTCCGTCACATTAATCTATCACAAATCACCAAAACGTGTTCTCTCTTACTACAACCAGATCTTAGCCATCTTGGCCTCCTTCCCTCTCCTAAAATCGCCATTTATTTCGACTCTTTGGTACAATGTTCTGCCGCTGCCGGCACTGGTCTTTTACACTGGATAATTAGTCGCGTTTATCACGTCGAGAACAAAAAGATTATCAGTTTCAAGTTAATTTGGTCTTTCTAGAGTAAGATCCGGTAATGGTTCATCAATCGTCGATCATTTTATCTTACCTTCACGACGTCTTTTATTCACGGCTGGGTGAAACCACCGTCATTTCACGCATTTTAGGTTTCGCTTAATAACAGCCGTCGTATCGTAAGGATGGTCTCAACCGGCTTTGCTTGAACCCTCGCTGACTGGTTCATAGCCGAAGAGCCTATGTTTCTGATCAGCGTCTATGCTTCATATTCAGAAAGAAGATTTAATTTTCGGCTGTTGAGAAATCAAGTCATGAGCTATAATGTTTCTTTCTTTCTATTTTTTTTTTTTGGATTTGGCTAGTCAATGTAGTAGTACATTAAGAGATTGGAGGCGATGTATTATTATTTTATAGTTTGTGTGTTAGTTGTTTATTCATTAACAGATTGGACTGTGTAAATTAAGTTGGCATTATATTTCTAACTTCTTACATACACAGATTTGTGATAATTGTGCATCGATGTTATCAGAAAATTGAATAAAACATGTATGTGTCACTCACACGAAAGAGCCTACTGTGTATCCCTTTTGAGTGGTGAATCCTGGTGCGTCACCCACATACTTTCCGACGATCTAGTTGTGAATCAAATGTAACGTTTTATTTTTTTAGATTTATGAATCAGTTATTCAATCGATAAAGATAGAGGTTTGTTGCAATTTTGGTTTGTGTGTAAATTGGGTCTATTATGTAGCATAATGTTTGGTTACTTCTATTTTTTTTTTTGCTTTAATGATTGACAGTAGTAGTCAATTAATAGACGATGGAGTTAGTGTGCATGTGTATCAATGTCATTTAGTATAGAATTCATTTTTATCTATCAGTTGATTTTATGCAATGATTGTATATTTACGTAGAATTATTTGTATCAATCTAATTGTGTCATTTGATTTAGAAAGAGAAATTTTTAGAAAATGAAATATGTCGCTAATGCATAAAAAGTCAAATAAAAAAAATATGCGACATGAATATGCCACTATTACAGAAAAAGAAATAAAATAAAAATGCATCAGTAATAATGTGTCACAAAAATGTGTCAGTAATAATGTGTCACAAATAAAAATCACTAATAAATAAATACTTAGAAAGCAATATAAAAAATATTAGTCAAAGCGTAGAATCTCAATTTATTGCTTTATACTTACGATACATATATAGTGTGTTAATTAATGTGCATTAAAAATGAAAGGTATAGAAAATGTCTAAATATATAACTTATTTACAAAAGTGCCATTGATGGTTAATAATTAATAGAGATATAATCTCATCTATAGAAATAGATATAATCTCATCCAAAGGCGCACAAGTGTGCCTATTATATCCCATTTTAAGGGTGTATACCACGATAACGCCTCCCTATATATATATATATATATATATATATATATATATATATATATATATATATATATATATATATATATATATATATATATATATAGGGGCGAGTTATATGCAGAACTCATTTTAGGTGTAGAACTCTACATAACTATTTTTAACCAATAAGAAATTAGTATCATTAAAACTTTTTATTTAATTAAAAAGAGTATAATAGTAAAACACATTTTCAATTTGTTTTTGAATTTTTTAATAAAAAAACTTTTTCTAAATTCTTTAAATTTTGGAATTTCAAATTTTTTTTAACATTGATGTTCTAAAAAAATAAGGGCATATATGTTTTTTTATATATCGTAAATCTACATAAGTTTCTTGTGCATAATTGTTTGGACACCAAAATTGTTTTGATAAAATGTTAATTGAATATACATTTTTAGTTTACATCTTTTGATCTTTAAAATTCATTACAAAAACATAAACATATGCATGTAACTTTTAAATTTATAACAAAATAAAAACATAAATAGTATATACAAAAATTAATACAAAATAAAATACAATTCTTTTGTATCTTCCTAAAAATAGAAAAAACATGGGTTCACTTTTTTAAAAACATAGATGCACTCTTATAAAAACATAAGTGCACTTTTTCAAAAACATAAATACACTCTTCTAAAATCAAAAACATAAATGCACTCTTCCAAAAACATAAGTATCCGTCTTTGAAACATATGGGTACGCCGCATAATTTGGTGGCTCATAATCTTGCTTTACCTGCATACTGAGAGAGGATACATGATTGTTATAATCACGAAGTATACTATCAACAAAGTAGTATTAATTTAAATACAATACGAAAGCCAATTTAACGAAGCAAACTTAAAATATACTTTCATTTTGATTAGAAAACGAATACGCATGGATTATACGACACTTTGTCGTCATATAATATTTCTTATGTATATCAATAAAGGACAAGGTGCTATCTTTACTAGTATTTCTTATGGTTTATTGAAATAATGCACTTTGCATTCATGTTCCACGACAAGCAAAATATGACCCACGTGAAGAGGCATGAGGTGGTAATGAAACAAAAATAAAATCACGCCAAAACTTAATATCAAAACGTACTTACCACAAGATTCATAAACACCCATATATAACTAACGAAAAAATTACAAATCAATTAATCAAAATTCTAAACCATAAATGTGCTCGATGACCATGGAAAATAATCATTAAAACACCTAAGTTAGTATTTAAAAGTCAAAATTTTAAAACTAAAATATTTATAACATTAGTTCTATTAGACAAAATAGTAATCAAAGGAAAATATAATTTAAATATTGATTTTTCGACGTTCTTTACACCTACTAATAAATACATTTTCCATAAGCTTTAGAATTAATACTTAAAACTTTGTACATCGAGTAAATCCACTTTACCGAAAAAGGTGAAAGAAAGAAAACTTTATATCTAACCTTCAATTATGACGAACATCTTAGACCAGTAGCAAAAAGCAATTGAAATAATGTCTTCGTTCGATCAACATAGATCCAAACATGAAATCCGAAATCGGACATATGAAACCCATGACCAGATCATTCCGCCATGATACCGGTGGCGTGTACGTTTTTTTATTGTGAACGACAACATGATTGTTTCTAGGTTAAAATAGAAAACAGTTATGATAGATCTAAAAAATAACCTGTTATGATCTATAAACAAGGAAGGTTAAATTGAAAAACGTGAATTTAGAATTCCTATAATACCTTTTTTCATCTTTTGATAAATTGAAAAGAGAACCTTCATGTTTTATTTAATTTAATTTTGACACTTTTGTTTTTAACCTTTGATCAATCTCATCTAATGACCCATATTTATTTTAATAGTTCTGCGGAGTTCTACACCTTAAATGAGTTATGCATATAACTCTTACATATATATATATATATATATATATATATATATATATATATATATATATATATATATATATATATATATATATATATATATATATATATATATATATATATATATATATATATATATATATATATATATATATATATATATATATATATATATATATATATATATATATATATATATATATATATATATATATATATATATATATATATATATATATATATGTATATATATATATATATATATATATATATATATATATATATATATAGAGTTGGGTTAACGTGGTGTACCTCTTTAAAATTGTTAAAATGAAAAGTATTATGAACCATTGGATTTAATTAGTTAGTATTAATGCAATTAATAATAGATGAATTGTATTAATGTAACTAATATATGGTCAAATGACAATTAATAAATAAACATAGAATTAATTTTCATTTAACCAATAGTATTTAATATTTTAAACAATATTTAATTTTCATTTAACCAAACTTATAGATAATAACGGTTTTCTTGATACATCTTTATCTTTTTTTATACATTTGTATTCTTTATAATAGGTAAACTTGATACATAAAAAAGTTTTGATACATTATGTCTAAATAATATTTTTTAAAAGTAAACAACTACATATCCAATATTTTACAAAATAATAAGATGATACATCAACAAGAAAATAGAGGTACATATCTATCAACTCATATAAAAATAGATACAATTCATGTCACATCCAAAATTACAAATATGATGGTACATATTTAACATTTAACTCGTACACAACCTAAACAAATAAAAAACTGTTATGTACCAATTGATGTCCGTAACTATAACTTAATATAATATACACAAAATAACTTGTCTTGAAGTGTATAAATTAATAGGTGATACAAGATAAGAAAAAAACTAAAACTCCGAAATAGTTACTAGTACATATTAGTAAAATATAGTTACTTTTAAAAAAATACAGTAGTGTTTTTTCCAATTAATATCAAGTGTTTCAATTAAAATACAATTAATAAGTGTAATAAATATGGTTAAATTTAATCAATGAAGCCTTTTTTTTTATAAATTTCCTAACAAACATAGAAATGCAATTAGTTAACAATTTAATGTTCTTTTAATGAGAATGATGCCATCTTAATTAAACTAGTAAATCTAAAGGTCCAAATTACTTTTTTATTTTAACAATTATAAGATACTACACTATTTTAACTAATATATATATATATATATATATATATATATATATATATATATATATATATATATAGGGGGACTTTCTTGTTAGAACCATTTTAAGTGTCAGAACTATCAGAACCATAATAAACCAATCATAATTTAGATAACTAATTTGATTTAATTTATTAGAAAAAATGTATAAGGGCAAAAATGTAAAAGTGATTTGTTTACATTTTATAGAAACTTTTACTAGCCAAGAAAATAGCTGATCTGTTACATATTTTAAATATGTCGAGATGTTTTTTAAACAATTCCCCTCTTTTACAAAAATATGTCGGTAATCTCTTAAATTCAAAAATAATTTTTTCCCTTTTGTAAAAAAATTCCCCTCTTTTACAAACAAAGACATTCATGTTTTTTAATAATAACGTACATACATGTGATTTTAAATTTGTTTTTTATATAGATTTTATTTACGTCTTTTTAACAAATTATTTGAATTTACGCTTGCTAGTATAAAATGGTTTAAACTTTTCTATAAACATTCATGTTTTTTAATAATAACGTACATACATGTGATTTTAAATAACGTAAATTTATTAACAAATGATAACATAAATGTTATGCACAAATTTTGATATCAATTGAAATACAACTAAAATACAAATTACAAAAATCTGAAAATACATATGTGCAACTTCAAACATGTATGTGCGCCTTCCATAAACATGTATGTGCGCCTTCCAAAAACATGTATGTCCACCTTCAAAACATGTATGTCCGCCTTCCAAAAACATGTATGTCCGCCTTCTAAAAACATGCATGTCCGCCTTCAAAAACAAGTATGTCCGCATTCTAAAAACATGCATGTCCGCGTTCTAAAAACATGCATGTCCGCCTTCAAAAAACATATAGTACTTCTATTTTAAAAACATGAGACCAATTATTTAAAAATAAAATACACATAAACAAAGCTATTATGCAATTACATTGAATCTTTGTTAAACACACGAGACCTCAATGACGTCTACTATTATTTGAAAGGGCTTGTTTCTCACCCTTAATTATATCTCCCATCATTCTTATAATAAGCTCCAACCATTTGATTCACTTACAGAAAACTTTAATTGTATCTCTCATCGATGGGCAGGTGCAAATATTATTAGAAATATTTAATTTGCAAATAAAGAATATCATATGAATTAATCAGTTTTGAACAAAATTATTAAAAAACTATAAACACTCATCATCAAGACCAACCCCTCATTATTACTTTTACATCTAGATAGACTATCAAGATCATCATCGTCAATTTTGTTGTTAATATTCCTATCGTATTTTTTGGTCTTTTTTAATAACTGCTAATTTATGATCATCGATAAGCTATAAATTGCTTTAAATAAATATCCATTTTTAACAAGATCTTAAATCATACAATATCAATAATTAATTATAAACAAGACAACAAAAAAAAGTAAAATCTAACCTTATAGAATGATGAAGAACATAACATCGTAGCATCAATTAGTTTTTTTGTCTTCGATCATGAAAGATTAAGACATAAAAACCAAGCTAAAACATACAATAGATTACTCCAGTAGGTAATCATCCTCCAATTAAATCACTACACTAGATTAAAAATAAAAGATAATTAACCCAGGATTGTTAAACGGAAGGGACGAAAATAATATAGAACGAATGAGATGGTGGTTTTAGGGATTATCAATGACGGGTGATTTTTCCAGGTCATGGAGATGGAGAAAGATGTATGAGAACAATATAACTGATCCTTAAATACGGATCATATTAGTGTTTTTTTAAATACCTATTGTGCCCTTTTATTTTATTTTTTTCATAAATAAGTTGTAGATATTTACAAACATGCCATTTTGCATTAGTATGTTGTACATTATGTATTATTAAGAGTAAAAAAGATGGTTCTGACAGTTCTGACACTAAAAATGGTTCTGAAAAAAAAGTTACACTATATATATATATATATATATATATATATATATATATATATATATATATATATATATATATATATATATATATATATATATATATATATATATATATATATATATATATATATATGTATATATATATATATGATTTAAGTTCATTTGGATACCAAACTTTATTTGGATACTAAGGGACTAATCTCCACCACTCATCTCCATCTTAATCTAATAGATAAGATTAAACATAAAACAAATTTCCTCTTTTTTTCAAACATTAATATCTTTTAAACCGTCAACCGTTATACGAAAAAAAATATACCATTACGACGGGCATTTAATTATCTTTCTACAGATATGCTATATGATATACTTTCGACAAATTATTTTTTTTTCCGTAATTTATCATATATGATACTAAATATCATATATGATAGTAACACTGGTATCATATATGATATAACTTATCATATATGATATAAACCAATATCATATGATATAAACCAATATCATATGATATAAACCAATATCATATATGATTCTGTAATAATTTGTAACATAACACTAATATCATATATGATAAAACACTATTATCATATATGATATTTTACTCAAATTTAAAAAAAAAACGATTTTTTTTCTTCTTCAAAAGTATATCATATTGCATATCTGTAGAAAGCTAATTAAATGCTCGTCGCGATGGTATATTTTTTTTCCGTTTAACACTTAACGGTTTAAAAGATATTTAAGTTTTAGAAATAAGTGAAATAATTAAATACTTTTAATCTCAACCATTAGATATGATGAGGATGGATGGTGGGGATGAGTCCCTTAGTATCCATGATAGATATTGTATCCAAAATAACTTGACTCTATATATATATATATATATATATATATATATATATATATATATATATATATATATATATATATATATATATATATATATATATATATATATATATATATATATAGATTTTGGTTAAAGTAGTGTAATACCTTAAAGTTATTAAAATGAAAAGCATTATAAACCTTTGGATAGTATTCTAGTTAAGATGATATTAATCTTATTTAATGAAAATAAAAATAAAAAATTAATTACTTTTTTATATCATTAATGGTATGTTGGGATAGTCTTTAATGATAGTGGACCATCATCACCATTTAAGAGTTAACATACGTTCTATTTTTTCCAAAAATTTCATTTTCTTTTCTAACAATTAATATACATCCATTTCTTTAAATGCACACGCATGTTTTACTAAATATATCTTTTTAGAAATCAATTCAAAGTTCATGCATGATAATATTAACATTTACATTGATGGGGGTACTAAAAAATGACCATGACACATGAGTTTCCAATTTGAAAGCTTTACATACTATGAAGTTTCAATTTGTAATAACGTCACGTATAATGTTTTTTTAAAAAAGAAATGACCACGACAGTATTCATGTGTTGCTACTAATGCACGTGTATCGTCGTGGTTACGAGTTCTTTAACGTGTACGAATTGTTCTTCGTGTACGAGTTACTCTTCGTGTACGAGTTACTGTTTGTGTACGAGTTGATTTTTCGTGTACGCGTTGCTTCTTCGTGTACGAGTTGCTCTTCTTGTGTGAGTTGCTCTTCGTGTATGAGTTTCTCTTCGTGTACGAGTTTCTCTTTGTGTACGAGTTGCTTTTCGTTTAGGTTTAAATTATTTGTGTCTATTATTCACCTATCAATGTATGTGTCTAAGGCCTTTGAAAAAAAATAACTATGTGTATCAACTTTATAAGTGTTTCGAGTCGATGTGTACGAGTTAAAAGCCATATAGCAATAGTAGTTAAAAGTTGATAAGGTTTTTTTTGTTTTTCCCATTTTGGAAAAGACCATAAAGTTTCAATTAGTTACGATGTACTGATCATTGATCGGTCGTCGTGTATAAACATACAAAAGTCAAGTATCATGCATATGTCGTTTGTGTATTAATATATATCACAAGTTTTCGGTTCACATTTAATATTAATATGTATCACAAGTTTTAGTTCACATTTAATATTCATAAAACATGCAAAATGGTTAAATTGTCTTAATGATGGATTTAAAATCATTTTCTTAATATAGTATTAATGCCACTAATTGTTAAATTTATTACACCAGTGTCATAAAATTAATTTATGACAAAAACATCATTATCTATACATCTAATGGTACAAATTACTTTTTATTTTAACAATTATAACTTACTACACTACAATAACCCAACTCTCTCTATATATATATATATATATATATATATATATATATATATATATATATATATATATATATATATATATATATATATATATATATATATATATATATATATATATATATATATATATATATATATATATATATATATATATATATATATATATATAATATTAGTTGCGTTAAACAACTCTACTATAAAAAAAACCTTGTAAGCACCTCTTAATAGAGAAACAGGTTGAATAAAATCGGTTCCTTTAATTAAAAATTATCAAAGATGTAATGACTTAAGACCAGTTTTTTTAGCCCATATATTTAGTATAACATGTATCTTATTGATCGGCGTCGAAGTGCCGGTGAAAAATAACCTAATTATCTTATACTAGATAGGGTAAGCGAAATCGAATCCACGAAGAATATTTGGTTTTAGTTTAAGTTTTGGGGTGATAACTGATCAATAAAAGTTTTGGTTTTAAAATCTAACGACTAAAATACTCTTGATAATAAAAATGCTAATTAAAAATTAAAGTAATTATTAAACTAATAATAAAGCTAGAAAAATATAATAAGGATGTAAACAATTAAAAGAAAAATGCAATCCCCTCCAGCTCCTAATATTTTTGGTTGATCAAACTTATGGATTATCGAAACTTTATATTTCATTTACAAAGATTATTTCGACTTAATATGAATGAATTAATGTCAGCATTTATTATGTGTATTAATGACTCGCAATAATAAATCGTATATTAATCCAACCAATAATTCTGTTTTAATAATTTATTTAGGTACAACTTATGTTAATTATACGACCATCTTTTTCTTTAACTAAATAGAATAAGTATAAATCGTTAACTAATAATAAATTGTCTTGCACAAATAATTAAACATAATACCAAATCAAGTAATATAATTTATAAATAAATTATAAATCAATGTAAAATAAATATGATAATCCAAAAGTACTGATCAAACCATAAATAAAGTTACCAGAAGTAATTACATCAAAATTAGCCGGAAATCGCGGTGTACCCGACCCACTGTCCGCTATTCATCTCCACTGTATGCAACCAATAGTCTCTTTTTATTAAGAATCAGTCGCCGTTTGTTTTGTCCCCACCGAATTACCCTATTCTTCTTTAATAATCGCCTGATGTCCAATTTGCAATATGCGGCTGTACACTTCTTTCCCACCAAGAAAAAATGGAATCTCCTTTTTTCTTTATATATATATGTCGACACTTTCAATAACACCCTTTAGTGAATTGTTTTTTTATATATAACCCTTGTGCTATGGGCCATGGGCTATTATTTTTTTTCCTTTTTAATCTTTCTTTTCTTTTGGATATAATAACTTTGCCCCAATTAAAAATAACCTAACGCCAATAATTGCTCAAACGAAACCCAGACAAATAAAAGATGACCGAGAATATTACGACGCGCTCAAATCTTTTTCTTCAATATTTCTTCTTCATTTATCGGCGCTCACAATGTCTTTTCTCCAAAAAATTAGTTTAGCGGCCATTTTATTTCATTTCGCTCATAACCTACATAATTACAAAACACATTAAAAGTACATATATAATGAAAAATAAATATATAATTATGCTAAATTAACATGCTATTAGGTGTATGCAAAATAAACCAATCAAACCCCTCAAACTTAACCTTTACTCTGTCTCAGAGTAAAACAAAAATAAAATATACAAGCATGTTAATTTCATAATTTTTAATCATATCATTGAAATTCTACAAAAAGATCAAATTCAACCTAGTACACTAATAATCATCCTACAAGAAAAATAATCTAAAATGATTACCAATATTTTTGTCCTTCTTAAACACTTAGCATAACCATTCCCATATATTCCATTTACTTTACATTTCATATAATTAACCATGTGTCCAACGTACCTAATGCACACCTATAATCAATTTAAACATTAATCTAAAACAAGAGGCGAGAATATCGTACACCTTTTATAACATTGGAGTTTTTATACCATAAGAGCACATCATAAGCCATCATACTTTAGCTTACATACTCTCACCTCCTTTTTTTTCACTTTTTTCATCATTTTTTTTAACTTTTTTTTTCACATCGCGCATAAGCTCTTTTTTTAGCCATTCGGGACCGTTTCTTATACAAGTCATCCCGAATGCTTTATACACTCCTTTTAAGGTTGATATAAAGACCAATCATTCAGAAAAATGAATATCTATCCTATATCTGCATACTAAGACATATTGGCACATGAGAACCGGTTAATTTATTTCGTTTTAATTAAATGTGAACAATAATACTTCGTGCCTACTGGTACATCACATGATGGAGTTATCTACCACATAGTCTAATTAACTAATGCACTAAATCAAACTTATCTTCTTAATTTCATTACAACAATACAAGGATTGAGTTATTTCACATAAAATTATCCCAGTTAAGTGCAATGCTATCCACCATAAAAATTGACGTCTGGCCCATCCTAACAACTAAAGTATCACCTTGCGCGAGTGACGAATCAGATACGCAAGCCCAGCATATGACTACCACCAATAATTATGAAAGTTCTCCAACTCTTTTCTAAGGCCACCATGCGCGGGCGGCGAGCCGAATAAGATCAATTTCAAATGTACTAACCCAACTATTGCATTATTATATTTCATATTATTTATTCAAACTTTCTACGCGATCTAAGTAAAGGTAAGTAAAAGGAATTCAACCGGCGTGGTTTGATCATCTAAATTATACATATACCTAACTACATGTAAACAATCAAATCAATTTAATAACCAAATTA
The DNA here is from genome assembly GCA_025667525.1 of Glebionis coronaria. Classification (NCBI taxonomy): domain Eukaryota; kingdom Viridiplantae; phylum Streptophyta; class Magnoliopsida; order Asterales; family Asteraceae; genus Glebionis; species Glebionis coronaria. The sequence continues at coordinate 556,783,502 of CM046879.1, forward strand.
TATAATGGAATCGGGTGCACCTAATAATTATGGCCAAATCCTCTAGCTTGCTCCAATAAATCATCCACAAGCTAATCTTCAGAATCTGTAAACACTCAACAAACATATATGTAGAAGAAACTTCCACATCTAATTAGCACAAGACTCTTATAATGTGATTTAAAATTCTTTAAAAAATTTCAATTTTTCCCCAAAAATCACCTTTTACCCATTTTGACCAAAATTTCACACAAAACATGTAACACATGTGCCACCCCCTCAACTTAAAGCATCGCATTGCCCCTAATGCAAAAACTTTAAATTGAAATTTTGGTTAAAAATCAATTTGACAAACTCACACAAAAACAAAAACCTAACTCACTTTCGTAGGAATCACGGTTGCATTTAACGTATGCAACAAGCCTTTAAACCACTTGGTAGCCCGACTGGACGAGTTTTGTCTCGTGAGGGTTTGTAGTGAACACACCCACAAAGTTTTAAACACACACAAAAACCACGGGTTGCCTCCCGCGAAGCGGTTAGTTTAACGTCATCAGCCCGACGGTACCTCAAATGTAACGTGTCACGGTGGACGGATAGAACACTTCCCACACACGTTACCAAAACGTGGTCTCCTTTGATGTTTCCAAGGCGTACCCTCATCTTCAAACACATCCCAAGTATCACCTCTCTCTAAACTCTCAATCTCCTCAAATCCTAAGAAACATTTACAGTTCCAAACCCGAAAACTTCGCTTACGCTTTTTCCTACTCGACGCAACCCGAACCTGGTTTGAACATACAGTCTTGCTAGTACCCAAACTCAGCTCATCACATGCATGTTTTTCATCACACACAAATTGGCTTAAATATAGAACCCCAAATCGTGCTTTACTTCGAACTTGCTTGATAATAATACTTGTTAGCTTAATAAACAAGTTCTCCTTCCATCGCTAATAAAATAACATCCAACATCTACTAGTACCATATATTTATGTTCCTTCACATCTTCACCAACCAAGTCATCCCCCTCAACTTGGTTGGTGAACCCTCGTGGTACTAATGATATCTCTTCATCAATTTGGATGACTTGAGCGTCTTCTTCATCGAGATATGTCTTTTCTTCAACTAAAATCTTGTGATTATGAATGTCATCTTCATTTTCTTTACCATCATGAGAATTAATTTTCGACCATTCCATGTCGGTTGTTGAGTTAAATGTGAAGTCATCATCATCATCTTCAGATTCATCTTCATCATCAAAGTTTATCATGGTGGTGATTTGAGGGTCATTTGCTTCTTCCCTATCCAACTGATCTCTTAACCGACTAACTTGTGATTCCAGAGCTGCAATAGATTTGGTAATGGTCTCGCTCTTTTTATTGGTGAGCTCGAATTTTTCATTGATCTCTTCACTGTTGATAGACATTAACTCTATAAGCTTATCAAACTTTTGTTCAATATCAAAGAGATGATTATCACCTTGTCCGTGGCCCTGATTTTGATATTGTTGTGTCGGTGGTGGATTGGAAAAATTATTCTCATACAAAGACGTAGTCTTCGGTAATAAACGATCGAGCTCCTCGCAAAGCTTCATCCTATAATCAAATCCTTCTTTTGATCCACTAATCCATCCTTAATCATTTCCTCTAAAGTCTCAAGTTGATACCTAAGCTTAGTAATCTTTTGGTGAACATCGGATTGATTACTAACATCATATCATTGACATTGAGGAGAATATTGATGAGTGTAATTATCATCATATCCATCGTTCCACATATCGTTTTTCTTCTCAAAATTTTGATTACCATTATACCTCTTATACCGATAATTATTTTTGAGGTTGATAGTAGTAATCTCCATATACCCGCTCATTCCATAATTCCTTTTGGTGTCTCTCCTCATTCTTCTTTTCTTTCTCAATGTAGCAATACTCGAGAGAATGAGAAATATTGTTGCAGTTTAGACACGTCTCAATCTTAAAATCCATGGTACCTGTAATTCTGCATAATAAAACAACCAAATGCACCAAAGAAAAAACAAGACTAAAAAAATGAAACTAACCTAACTAAAATGGAAAATCTTTTTGGTATTTTTTTTATAAATATTTACAAACTTAAACTAAAAGCGCACACATTCCCCGGCAGCGGCGCCAAATTTTGATCGGCGTCAAAGTGCTGGTAAAAAATAACCTAATTACCTTATACTAGATAGGGTAAGCGGGTATCGAATCCACGAGGAATATGTGGTTTTAGTATAAGTTTTGGGGTGATCACTGATCAATAAAAGTTTTGGTTTTGAAATCTAACGACTAAAATACTCTTGATAATAAAAACGCTAATTAAAAATTAAAATAATTATTAAACTAATAATAAAGCTAGAAAAATATAATAAGGATGTAAACAATTAAAAGAAAAAATGCAATCCCTTCCAGCTCCTAATATTTATGGTTGATCAAACTTATGGATTATCGAAACTTTTTAGGTCGTTTACAAAGATTATTTCGACTTAATATGAATGAATTAATATCAGCATTTATTATGTTTATCAATGACTCGCAATAATAAATCTTATATTAATCCAACTAATAATTATGTTTTAATAATTTATTTAGGTACAACTTATATTGATTATACGACCATTTTTTTCTTTAACTAAATAGAATAAGTATGAATCGTTAACTAACAATAAATTGTCTTGCACAAATAATTAAACATAATACCAAATCAAATAATATAATTTATAGATAAATTATAAATCAATGTAAAATAAATATAAATCAATGTAAAATAAATAAAGTTACCAGAAGGAATTACATCAAAATTAACCGGACATCGCGGTGTACCCGACCCGCTGCCCGCTATTCATCTCCACTGTATGCAACCAATAGTATTTTTTATTATTATGAATCAGCCGCCGTTTTTTATGTCCCCACCGAATTACCATATTCTTGTTTAATAATCGTTTGATGTCCAATTTGCAATATGCGGCTGTACACTTCTTTCCCCCCAAGAAAAAATGGAATACCTTTTTTTATATATATGTCGACACTTTCAATACCACCCTTTAGTGAATTTTTTTTTTATATATATCCCTTGTGCTTTCTTTTGGATATAATAACTTTGGCCCAGTTAAAAATAACCCAACGCCAATAATTGCTCAAACGAAGCCCGGACAAATAAAAGATGACCGAAAATATTGCGACATGCTCAAATCTTTTTCTTCAATATTTCTTCTTCATTTATCGGCGCTCACAATGTCTTTTCTCCAAAAAATTAATTAAGCGGCCATTTTATTCCATTTCGTTCGTAACTTACATAATCACAAAACACATTAAAAGTACTTATATAATGAAAAATAAATATATAATTATGCTAAATTAACACGTTATTAGGTGTATGCAAAATACACCAATCACTTATCATGTGTATTGGGCTCTAGCCCGAGTTTAGAATGTTCTTGTATCCTTTATATTGTATATGGTTGTATCATGGATAACATAACGATTATACCTTCTTACATGGCATTAAGTTAAAACCGATCCTAGACCTTAAAAATCCTAAACTAGTCCATTGCCGATCCTTTTTTATCCATTCCTCAAGTTATTGTGCTGGTGATTTTTACTTGGTTACAAGTCCACACTGTTTACCTTATGAAAGTCCCTAATCCAAGCTTGAAACAATAAACTATATCAATCAACACACTTAATTACTTTTCAAACATAATACTTATTATTGTATAATAAAGAATTACAAGTGTTATGGATAACACCGTTTGATGACAATGTGTTGTGCACACTTTGGACAATCTAACACCTAACTTATGAACACAGTCGCAGCTGTTTGGTTCAACAAGTTCTAAGAATTAATGTGTGAAAATGTGTCAAAGTGATGAGTCATTAACTCTAGGCTACATAACCTATTTATAGTGGTACGAGGTTGACTCTAAGTACTGGTTGATGGTGACTACACTAAACAGACACTTGTCAGACATCTGTCACAAGATGCTCTTCTATTCTTGGTAGTCTGCCACAATGCTTTAGGGAAACAGAGTTGACACAGATTCCCTTTTCTTCATAGTCTCGTACACACTAAGGTATGTCCAAAGTGTACTGAGTGTTAACAGGGTATTGCCACCCATGTTAACCCTCAACCCCTCAGAGTCCCTGATACATCTTGGCTGTTATCCATCACAACCAATGAGTATGTATTCAAGTAATCTTCGACTTCCTTAACAATGTCTCTGACATGGACTCCTCTGAGGTTGCTCACAGAGACTTAGATCTCTGTGAGTCTTGTGATAGTTGCCTGCCTCCTAGGCACACGCAAGTTAATATCAAACAGCTTGATTTGTGTTGAAAATCTATGATACAGGGAATCTAATAAACTTAGATTCCCAACAATCTCCCCCTATTTAAACATAAATACAGCTAGATCTACATAAGTTACAGTAAGTGAGATGACAACTTCTTCTTACTCATAACAGATCTTAACAAACATACCTCATGATTTTATTATGACTTAAAAGAAATTACAAGTACAAAACATAAGTGTAACAAAATATGAAGTTAAAGTCCAGCTGTGAAACACTTCGATAATCATCATTCTTGATTTTTTCTTTAGCTTCAGCTATGTCTGTCCTGACATCCAATTCGGCCTGCAAAGCTTGTGCAAATACCTTGGAATACTCTGTGTTGATTTTAAATGCATTTTTAAGACAAAGAAGCTGAATAGTTGATGAATCCCAGCCCGTCTTCCCTTTGGAACACATATTGATATCCCCTATTCATGAAGGCCATACCTTTCTCAAGCTCAGTATATGTCTGACCATCAATAGGGCCTACAATCCCATTTGGTAAAACCAAATCCCTGTGCTTTCCATCCACTTGAACATCATTAGTTACGAAGGTTTCCCTTAATAAATTGAGTCATCCTTCTTCTTTACTTTCCAGACTTTGGAAGATCTTGTTCAAACAGCTGTGGTGGGGGATCAACCTTGAGCTTGGCTGCAGTTTCTTTAACCTAATTAAACTTAGTTTTGAGAGTCTTAAGTTGTGTAAAATTTGCCTGTCCAGTCTTCTTCGCAGCTAATGCCTCAAGTTTAAACCATTCAGACAAACCAAGTTTCTTTAACTTAAAGTCTTCAAAGAGATCCATATTGGCATGTTGATTATCTCTCCACAAAACCATTTGTGGTGTATGAGTAGACTTGTGAATAGTATACTTGAAGTTGGTGATTTTTCTAGGTGCAAACCTATTGTTAACGCATGCATCATAGTCAAATTTTACGTTTTTTAGTGCCTCTGTGCGTTTGACTTCCATTTCCTTCAACCTTTGTCTTTGCTCCTCCCTTTGTTGTGGGGTCATTTTTCTTAGAGTTGCTTCATTAAGCTCCTTGGCTTTCTTGATTTCATTTAACCTTTTGAATTAAATAGCCTGTTTAACAATTTCTTCAGCTGTTAGAGGGTTCTCATTTGTTGCTTTAAAGGTTGTGAATTGGGATAGTTCAGTGGTTGATCCTCCTGTCTCTAGCATCACAACTATTTTATTTATCTTGGCGTCTGAGTCTACCACAGCTATTTCCTTTCCTTTCTTCGAGACAGAGGATAACACACTTGTGTTCTTCAGCTCTTCATCTTGTTTGAGGAAAGCCATCTGAGCTTGGTTTTGTATAGCTTTGGGTAGGGAGCTAACAGTGAACTTAAGTTTCTTGGAAGCTGGTTCACCATCATCCACAGCCTCGCTGGTGTTAACTAGAGTCAGGGACTTTAATGAATCGACTCCATCCTTTGTCTGTTGCTCCCCCTTAAGTTCATCATCGTCATCAGGGACAGTTATCGGAGTGATGACTTGGAGAGGGATGGGTGAAGGGATAGTGTTGTCAGCTGATCCTGAGCTTTGCTTAGCAGATTCAAGGTTAAGTACATTTTCCTTCTCCCCTCACGTTCAGCCTGTCTTTTCAGACGTTTGGATGAACGTGCCTGACTGTATGCAGCAATCTGCTCAACAGAGACAGCCATTTCTCTTTGCCTGGTTCTTGAAGCTCTGGACATTTTCAACAGCTGGTTGTAGTTACCATTTGTGTTGTGATGAACACGGTTAAATATGAAGTTGGTGTAACGAACTTGCCTAGATCGTACAGCCTCAAATTCTTTATGCATAGTCAACTCATGAGAAGAGAATAGTGTAGGGACCTCTGTGGCTATGGCATCTTTGATACGAGTGGATAAATGGCTAAGTCCTTGGGACACTCCTTTTCTTGTGCTATCCTTAATGGGTTCAGTGACAGCATCCTTAACCGCCTGTGTGATGATCTGTTGAAAGTTGACAGTGAAGGAATGCATTTCAGATTTTAGTATGTCCAGCTTTCTTGACATGCGTTCAATGTCTGAAGCATGATGTTCAGGCTTTAGGTCATGGATGTTCAGACTTTGTCGTGCATAATCATCCTCTCTTGGCAATATGTCAAAGTTGGTCTGTGTAGGATGATCAAACAACAAAAATTCGGCTGTCGGATCATATGCAGGCCTTTGGAACACTGTGGTGACAGAGGTAGCAGAAGTAGGAGTCACTACAGCTTCCTTGGGAGGAGGAGTGGTTTCAATAGCTGGTGTGGACACAACAATATCCTTTGGAGGAGACACAGACTGCTGATCATCCTCCTCCTCCTCAATCATCCCCTAAGGGAGAATCTCATCATCTGGCATGGATTCAGGTTCAGAGAAGCTTTCTATTAAGTCAAGAACATCCTCTTCAACATCCGGAATGGGCTCATCCTCATTTGGCTGATCCTGAATCAATTTATCAGCTCCTTCATCTGGCTGCTCCAGAGATTCTACATTTGGTTGTACAACATCAGCCTATAATTTGTTTAAGTTAGTAACAGTGAAATAGATAAAGGGAATGGTCGCCAGTTCGCTGTCCCAGAAAGGCTGAGGATGATTATTCAGCCACTCCAAAGGATAAATCCTTGGGATTCTTTTAAGAGTGAAAACTATGAGGTTAATGGTCGCCATTCGCTGCCCTTAGAAAAGTTGAGTGTGATTATTCAACCCCCCAAAAGGTTGAAACCTTTGGGATTCTTTTATTTGTGAAACATATGTTGTTAAGGATCGCCATTCGCTGCCCCTACGAAGGCTGAGTGTGATTATTCAGCCCCCCCCCCCCCCCCCCCCCCCCCCACCAAAGGTTAAGAAACCTTTGGGACTTTTTTATGTGAAACATATGTGGTTAAGGATCACCATTCGCTGCCCATAGGAAGGCTGAGTGTGATTATTCAGCCCCCCAAAAGGTTAAGAAACCTTTGGGACTCTTTTATGTGAAACATATGTGGTTAAGGATCGCCTGTTACGCTGCCCCTAGGAAAGCTGAGTGTGATGATTCAGCTTCCCCGAAAGGATAAATCCTTTAGGATTCTTTTAATTGTGAAAAAAATGTAAGATAAGGTCGTCATATAACGTTGTCCCTAGGAGAGCTGAGGATGATTATTTAGCTCCCCCTAAAAGTAAAACTTTTAGGATTTTGTTTCTGAAGGAACCAAGAGGTTGTGTGAGGTACAACTACTCTAGGTCGAGACATATATGTATTTAGGTTGTTGTTTGCCTGAATACTGTCTAGAGGGTGCAGGGTCATCGGGATGCTTTATAAACAAAAATGAATCACTCCCTGATGCAGAGACAGGGTGTACAGAAGTCTTAAAATATTTCTAAGCGCATACAAAGACTCCTATGGGTCGAGGATAACCCTAACTTCAACACTCTCACCTATAGACATTTGAGAGTGGCTGCTTGTGGACCTATAAAAATGATAAGACTGATTACCTGTGCGATATCAGCGGAATTGGGCTGGTTCCCTGTTGTCTCTGTTGAGATCAAGACGCTAGACTCCTGTTGTTTGTCAGATGAGGTCTCTGTATCCACAGAAGTCTCTAGAACAGAGGAGGTGGAAAGGTTCACAGTCTTCTTAACCCTGACCTTTGTAATAGTTTGGGTTTTGGAAGAAGATGGGTTTTTCTTCTTCTTTGGCTGTTGGCCAGTTGTTGCCTTGGACAACGTGGTGTGTTGCCTAGAGGTCAAAGACGCTGACTTGTTAGACACACCAGTTGTATTCACCTTCTCAGAGGAAGGGAGCAAGGACTTCACAACTGAAGGTTGCTTATTAGCAATGTTCAACATATGGGAAGTAGCTGGTACATCCTCAGGTCCAATCCCTTTGTAGATTGCTCCGGTGATGTGATACGGCTTCAAGGTTGTGAGCTCAGAGTTGTGGTAGTTGTCACCCAACAGGCTTTCAAAGAGAAGAGAAAGAAAGCGAACATAGCAAATATTTTTCTCCCTGACCTGATTGGTTCCCTTAAGGTTTTCCACAAGGTTAGAGAAAAGAATGCTTCCAACGTCTACATTTGTGCCCCATATCAGCCCAAAAGCAATGGTTTGATGATTAAACACCATTTGGTCGTGAGATCCCTGCATACCACCTAGGGATTTGACTATGTGTGTGAAGAGGACACGCCACATAGGTGAGAAATATCTGATCTTCAGAGGTGACTTGGCAACGACTTCAGCATGAGTAAGGGCTGGGTTAACATCAGATATGGGTTTAAGTGTAGCAAGGGCATCCTTTACAACCTTTTTGTCAACAAATTTCAGGCATTCATCGCCATGCCTTAGCCCAGCCACATTAGAAAAGTCTTTGAGAGAGAAGGCAAAAGGGTGTTCATTGCAAGAGAGGTTAAAGGTGATGGTGTCATCAATGACTTCGGCAGAAAACCAGAATTCCCTAAGGTATTCTTGGTAGAAAACGGATGGGGATTTTGTGAATGCTTAACTAACATCACAATTCTTCATGAAATTAACCAGATCTGTGTAGGTGTTGTTCGGAGCCTTGATCCATCCAATCGATTTGTTAGAAGCAAGGATGCTCTTATTTAGTTCGAAGTTAACATTGGAAGCCTTTGGTACTGGGAACGCCATGGATTCGAGGTTGAGGAAGATGAAGGTGGTGAAAGGGTTTAGAAAGAGAAAGTTTAGAGAGAGACGAATTTATGAGAAATGAGAAGAGTGGTAGGTGAGAAAGATCTTGAGACAATATTTATATTCAAAAATTGAAATAGTTATTCAAACGCATTAAATGCGTAGTGGGACAAAGACTGCACACAAGTGGGTCTTTCTTGACCTTTTAAAACCATTTGTCTCCTCGTTATTCGGAAAAGAAGTAATTAAATATAAGGAATGTTTTTTAGCATTTACTTGGAAAGTAACTACCTAGTTTCATGTGAAAAACATTTAATATTTAATCAGACTTTAATGAACACATTAAATATCAAGCCACAGGCTTAGAGATATTAAGCATGCCCACCTCAGCAACTAGCCTGTTGAACGAAGGTTCAGTCAAAGGCTTGGTAAAGATGTCAGCTAGTTGCATCTCGGTATGGACGAAATGCGGCTCAATATCTCCCGTCATTATATGATCCCCGATTAAATGATACCTGATATCAATGTGTTTGGTTCGAGAGTGGAGAACATGGTTGTTGGAGATGGCAATGGCGCTGGTGTTGTCACAGAAGATTGGCACTTTGTCATATAGAATCTCATAGTCAGCTAATTGACTCTTCATCGAAAGCACCTGGGCACAACAGCTGGCAGCAGCAATATATTCATCTTCAGCTGATGACATGGCCACAGAGTTTTACTTCTTTGTACTCCATCCAACCTACTTTCCTCCTAGGATTTGATAGCTACCTGAGTTACTTTTCCTGTCAATGCAGCATCCAGTATAGTCTGAATCTGAATAGGCCTTGAGATCAAAGCCTGATTCCTTGGGATACCATAGACCTAGTGAGGTTGTCCCTTTGAGATACCTGAAAATTTTCTTAACAGCCACTAGATGGGATTCTTTTGGGTTAGCTTGGTACCTTGCACAGAGACATGTGGAGAATTGGATATCAGGACGATTGGCTGTTAAATACATGAGTGACCCAATCATGCCTCTGTATAAAGTCTCATTGACAGAGACCCCTGACTCATCAGGACCCAAGTTGTTGGGTGGAAGCATGGGGCATTTCACTGATGCACAATCAGCTAAGTCATATTTTTTAAGTAAGTCTTTAACATACTTTTCTTGACAAATCGAAATTTCCTCAGGACATTGTTTAATTTGAAAACCCAAAAAGTAAGTTAATTCACCCATCATACTCATCTCATATTTCTTGGTCATTAATTTATTAAAACGTTAACTAAGATTAACATTAGTTGACCCAAAGATGATATCATCCACATAAATCTGCACAATGATGAAATCACTCTTATCCTTGAAGGTAAAGAGTGTTTTATCAATGTAACCCTTGACAAATTTATTATCAGTTAAAAAATTAGACAGAGTTTCATACCATGCCATTGGAGCTTGTTTCAGCCCATACATGGCTTTGTGTAGTCTGTACACATGATTAGGAAACTCGCTGTTCTCAAATCCTTCAGGTTGTTCAACATATACTTCCTCAGCCAAATCTCCATTGAGGAAGGCACTCTTAACATCCATCTGATATACAGTGAAGTTCATATATGTAGCATAATCAAGGAAGATTTTAATAGCTTCAAGTCTTGCCACAGGTGCAAAATTTTCATCGTAATCAATCCCTTCAGTCTGTGTATACCCCTGTGCAACCAGCCTAGCCTTGTTTCTGATGATGTTTATAATTTCATTCATCTTGTTTCTATAAATCCATCTAGTGCCTGTGATGTTGTTACCAGGTGGAGCTGGCACTAGAGTCCATACCTTGTTCCTTTTGAACTGATTAATTTCTTCTTGCATAGCAGCTACCCACCCATCTTCCATAAGAGCTTCAGCTACTCTCTTAGGTTCATTTTGAGAAAGAAGTTCAGCGAAAAGACATTCATTGGCTGAGGCTGACTATGAGTCATGAATTCGTTGTCTAGTAGTAACCCATACATTAGGTTCCCCAATAATGTTCACAAGAAGAATGTGTTGATCTCTTGACCATTTAGTTTGGGGAGCTGGGGAATCATAGACAGGGACAGCTGTGGAGGTAGCTAGAACTATTTGATTTTCATCCTGATGAGTAAGAGGACTCTCTTCAAAGATGACCTCAGTATTTGTGTCAACTTCAGCTATATCAAGGGGCACAAATTCATTGTCAATAGGAGAGTCTTCAGGAATTTGAAGAATAGGTGAGTCATCTTCAGCTGATGTGGAACAAGGACTACAGGAAGGCTGTGGTTCTTCTTCATTAAGTCCCTGAGAAGAGAGAACTTCAATGTTATATGTTGACAGAGGGTCAAATGCAGGAACATAAGGAGTGAGGGTGTTGGTGAGATGATGGTGATGACAGGAAAGTCGTGGTTCTGAGAATTCATCACTTGGGAAAGGACCTGTTTTCATTAAAATCTATTTCATCACGCTCTGTTCTTGATCTCTGTATGACGTCATCATATTCATTGAATCTGACATGAAAGGTTTCTTCTACTTCTTGTCTTCTAGTGTTGAATACTCTGAAGGCCTTGGCAGTTGGAGAGTATCCTATGAAGAAACCATCATCAGCCTTTTCATCAAGTTTTCCAAGTTTATCCCTGTAGTTATAAATGAACACAGGGCATCCAAAAACATGGAAATAGCTAACATATGGAGCTCTATTTCTGAAAACTTCATAGGAAGTTTTGCCATGTGTCTTGACAATGATTGGCCTATTTTGAGTGTAGCATGCAGTGTGAACAGCTTCTCCCCAGAATTTCTTTGGTAAAGCTACACCATTCAACATAGTTCTGGCTGCTTCAATCAGAGTCCTGTTTCTTCTTTCAGCCACACCATTTTGTTCATGGGTGCCAGCCGAAGAGAAGTTTTGTGATATTCCCTTTTCATCACAAAAGAATTCAAGTTGTTGATTCTTGAATTCAGTACCATTATCACTTCTTAGAGATTTTACTCTAACATCATTCATGTTTTCAACCTGTCTGATGAAGGGCATGATAATATCAGTTGCATCACTTTTCCTTCTGAGGAAGAAACCCATGTATACCTTGAAAATTCATCAACAATGACCAAGGTATATTTGTTGTGATTGATGGTCTAAGGTTTGACAGGCCCAAACAAACCCATGTGAAGGAGATTTAAGCACTTATCAATAAAGAATGATTGCCTGGTCTTAAAAGAGGACCTATGATGCTTTCCCTTGACACAAGCTGAACAAGTCTTGTCTTTAGAAAAAGTCACTGAAGGTAGACCAGCAACCAGGTTTTGTGTGGCTATCTTGTTGATGTTTTTAAAGTTGAGATGAGACAGTCTTTTGTGCCTCAGCCAATTGACACTTTCAGAGGCTTTGGCAAGAAAACAGTTAGAGCTGTCTTCAGAGCAAGTAGCCATGTTGATGACATACACATCTCTTCTTCTCGATGCAATAAGCACCACATCATTGTTCTTGTTGAATATGGTTCCATGGGTCTTGATAAACAAAACCTTGTAGTCAGCATCACACAATTGGCTGATGCTAATGAGATTGTGCTTAAGACCATTCACATATGCAACCTGTTAGCCCTATATTTTATATAGTCAAACAAGAATGTAATAGGTCATCTCAGTCGTTAAAAGGTCTTGTATTGTAATAGGTTAGTCGGGAAAACCGGGCTTGGACTTTAAGCTAATATTGTATAAGTTAGGGGCGTAAGCCCAAAACAAAGCCAAGCCCGGCCCATGTCTCTTAAACCTACGGCCCAAAAGCCAAGGGTATATATACCCTCTTCCATGTGTGGAAGAGGGTGTTGGTTACCATTTTATTTCTCTCTCTAAAAGTGTTTAACCTTCCAAATTCTCTCTTGTTTCTCTCTCTACTTTCTTCTCTTTCTCTTTCTAAATATCTCTTCTAAATCTTGTGTTATGGATTGAATGAGAACAACATTTGGTATCAAGAGCCTATAGTGGATAGGTGATTGAAGATTCGTGTGGTGTGTTCTTAATTTTTCGTGGTCCTTTTGATCTATATATCACGTCCCAAAAATTTTTTCTTGTGTTTTTTATGGTTTTTTTCTTGATACAAATCTTCTACATAGTTGTGGTAGAGATTTGGTATTGTTACCTTGGCTAAAAACACAAAATTTATGGGTGTTTTGATCATTTTTTGTCTTAAAATCACGAATTGGTTGAGTTTTGTCCGAGAAAAGTGGGAATTATTCCGATCAGGTCATCAGAAAAGGGCTTACAGTTATTCCGATTAGTGTAATCGGAATAGGGTTTATACATTCCGATTGGTCATTCCAATTTGGACATTCCGATTTGTCATTCCGATTTGACATTCCGATTTGAGTATTCCAATTTGGACATTCCGATTGGACATTCCGATTTGAGTATTCCAATTTAGACATTCCGATTGGTCATTCCGATTTGACATTCCGATTTGGCATTCCGACAAGGACATTCCGATTAGGGTATTCTGATTTGACATTCCGATTTGGCATTCCGAAGAGGACATTCCGATTAGGGTATTTCGATCAAGGTCATTCCGACAAGGGTATTCCGATCAAGGTCATTCCGACAAGGTTATTCCGATGGACATTCCGATGGGTATTTTGTTTGAGTAATTTTTAGACTTAGCCACTATCTAGACTAGTTTCGGAACATCGTTTACACGAAGATTAAAAAAAAAAGAGTTAAAATTTTTAGGTCAAGTAAAATCAAATTTTTTCCCTATTAGTTTTTGGCTATTTCTAACTCAAATTCAAAATTTGGCGATAAAAGATTTTTCGGCTTACCGTTTTGTCAGACTGAGGAATTTATTGTCGGACTGAGAAAATTTTTTTTCTGGAAATTTCGGAATTTCAATTTTAACCACACATCATCACAACAAATCCACTAAGATCTGCAATTCATTCACAAGTATTCACCATGTCTAACAACAACATCAACATTGCAACTGCTAATCAAATTCGTTTGGAACAAGGTGGCAACGGTAATCCACCTGTGCTCACTGCCGGTTGCTACGTTCAATGGAGATCTCGTTTTCTCAGATTTCTCGACGGAAAAGAAAACCGAACTGCACTTCGTCACTGCCTTGAGAATCCACCTCCAGTTTTTGAATTCAGACCAATTACCACACAGGCAGAGGATGGTACTTCATCAACTATACGAGCTATGAAGGATTTTGACACATGTTCTGCTGAGAAAAAGAAACTCCTCCAAGCTGAAGCTGATGCTGTAAATTTCATACTCACTGGAATTGATAACGATATCTATTCCACAGTTGATGCATGTCCTAATGCTATGGAAATGTGGAATGCAATTCATCGATTGAAGCAAGGTGAGTCAATCAATGTTCAAGATCTCGAGACTAATCTACTTTGGGAGTTTAGAAAATTCACATCTGAAGATGGTGAATCACTGACTCATATTACTCGAGATTCTATAAAATGATGAATGAGCTTGTCTGAAATCAGTGCACCATCTCCAATCATCATGCCAATGTTCAGTTTTTACTTCAACTCAAACCGGAATGGCAAAGGTTTGTGACTTTGGTCAAACAAAGGGAGGATATCAAGACTATATCTTACCACAAACTTTATGATATATTGAAACAACATCAGAATGAAGTAAATGAACTTAGTGCTGAAAAGGCAGAACGATCTACGAACTCTATTGCTTTTGTGGCTGCTACTTCAACAAAACCCGTTCCTCGTCAACAACCAACTACTCATTCCTCGAAGTTATCAAGCTCATCCACCAAACCTCTAGCTACTGCTAAACACAAAGCAAAAGCATTTGTCCCCACTCCACCTCCAAAGTATGACACCGAGTCAGATGGAGACAGTGATGATGAACAAACTTCAAGGGACAAGAAGATTGAAGAACTCATGTCTTTACTCACCACAACTTATAAGAAGATCTACAAACCTACCAACAACAACCTCAGATCATCATCCAATGCTAGATATAAGGAAGTTGATCATGCACCAAGGTATGATCGTGATGCTAGGTATGATAATCAGAGGTTGATGAATCAAGTTGGGGCTAGAGATACTGTAGGCACTCCGGTTGTGCAGAAGACTGGGATTCAATGCTTCAACTGTAAGGGATTTGGGCACATGGCTAGGGAATGCAAGAAGCCAAAACGGGTTAAGGACTCAGGGTATCACAAGGAAAAGATGCTGCTGTGTAAGAAAGAAGAAGCCGGAATTCCACTCACAGCAGATGAAGTTGACTGGCGTGATGACACTGATGATGAAGCCGATGATCAAGAGCTAGAGGCACATTATGTGTACATGGCAAAGATTCAAGAAGTGCTTCCAGAGACTGCTGATACTTCTGGACCTATCTTTGATACTGAGCCAATTGAAAAGGTACCAACAAATGATAACTATAATGTGTTTGCTAATGAACGACGGCATCCTGAGCAACCCGAAAGCATCAATGACACATATGTAATGGACACGGAGGATAGCAATATCTCTACGGATTCACAGCATATGTGTAATGATGACGGTAATGCTGCTCAGGATACTGACTTGGATGAGGACCGTGATTTGCGTGCGTCTATAATTGATTCTTTAAAACATGACATTGAGGAAAACAAAGAGGCTAATAAACGTTTGAAGCAAGCAAACACATCCTTAGCCGAGGAGATAGACAGGCTTAAAGAGTGTGATTATGTAAAAGAAGCTGATCGACGAGTTGCAATAGCTAATGGTTTGGTATATGAACGTAAGGTGCTCAACGAACAATATTGTTCTGAAGTAACACACGAAATTCATATGTCAAAACAAAAGATATCAGAACTTGAAGAACAACTACTACTACATAAACTCCAAATTACTGAATTAGAGTCGGTTAACAAAGAACAAACTGAGCTTTATAAAACTCGTGAAGAAAAGGATATTGAAAAAATTCTTGCTTTGGAAAAGAGAGTCGACACGTTAAACAACATTTTTTACAAAACGGGTCAGTCTATTCAAACTATGAATATGCTCAATAGAAATATGAAAACGAGTTTTGTCAAGCCTGAATATCTCAAGAAAGCTCAAAGTACCAAGCTTGCTCTTTATGATATCGGTTGCTATGTTGATAATCTTGCTCTTATGCTTTCCCCTGACTGCGACGAAATCATTCGTCAACAAGAAGAAAGTCGATCAAACTTAAGTGATTTAATAAACCTTTCTGATTCTGATAATTATATTAAGTTTGTTCCTCAAAAAGAACTTTCCAAAGAACAAAAAATGTACAATAGTGTTCCACCACCAAGTGATGAACCCAAAAGAAATTTTCTTTAAAAAGGAGTTTCAAAAAGCAATCAATTTTGTTAGAAAAGCGAATTTTGGATGAAAAACGTAAATGGGATGAGAAAAGCAAAAGTGTTCAGCAATTTGAGTTTATAAAACAAGGGGTTTTGAATTTGTACAAAGGTGTCGTCGACTATGAAAAAGTTTCTAGGGATACCATTTGGAATATTAAACCTAACCCACAAGTAGAAGTCGTCATTCAACAATGTATTGTTCCAACCATTGATGATCTTTCAAAAAATGCGGAAATGTTTTATACAGCTCTCACTGAGGAAATGTTAACTGATTTAAGTTATGTTAAATCTCTTGAAGATGAAGTTGATTTTCTTTAAATTAAATTAAAGACACAAAAACACAAACTTTCTAACGAAATTGATCGACTTTCTAAGGAATATTTTTATGCTGACCATATGAATGCTATACTTGGTGTGTATATCGATCTTGATCAATATTGTCATGTAGCATGTCTAGTGTCAGAATCAGACGCGAAATGTCGCAATCTTGAAGTAGAGCTTTCGAAACAAATTCAGTCATATAACAAACTTTCGAAAAGTTTTTCTCAACTTGAGAAACACTCCATTTCTCTTGAACTTGCTTTACAAAAAGGTGAAAAATCTCATAATCATAAAAAGTGTCAAGAAATGTCAGCTTCTTCGTTTCGTCTACTAAATGAAAAAGATTTTGAAATAAATGATTTGAAAGCTCAGCTAAAAGAAAGGGACATAGCCATAAGGGAGTTACAAAAACTCATTGAGAAAATCAAAGGAAAGTCTATTTTGGGTAAACCATCCGCCGTTCGTCAACCGAATGCGGTTAAATGCCCTAAATCATCTATTTTAGGACAATCCCCACAGACTTTGCCTAAGATAGGAAATGATAAGAGTACAAATGTGATTGCACCAGGAATGTATAAGATGAACACTAAGCCCACTCAAACTGGAACATCGCGGTTACCTGAGAATATTAGGAAAACTAATCAACGTGTGTCTTCATCTACAGGAGTAATCCCCACTACTAGCGTTAGCGGACCACATCTTAAGAGCAATAGAATGCAAGATAAGGTCATGCCTAACAATAGTCAAGGAAAGAAGTTGGAAGTAGAAGACCACCGTAGGAATTTTAAGTTTTCAAAGAATAAAACGTCTGTAACTGCATGTAATGACAGTTTAAATGCTAAGACCTCGAATGTTGAATTTGTTTGTGTTGAATGTGGCAAATGTGTTCGTACTTTCAATCATGATACTTGTGCTCTTAATTATAATGGCGTGAATACTAGAACTAGGAAGCCTATTCGTATGCCCACTAGTACTAGTGAACCCACAAGAACTTTGAACCAATCCACTGAGCAACCACTTAAGAAACTAAGTGCGTTAGAATCCACTACTCTACGTCAACAAAGCAGGTTAAAGAAGCTTTATGAGAACATGATTAGGACATGTACACGGGGGTATTCAAGATTTACACCACCCGGATACAAATGGGTACCTAAGACAACCCCCATTCTAATTGGGTCTATGAATGTTAGCTTGCCTTTAGAATCTAGGTCCACTACTATTTTGGAACCCGTTTCTATCAAGGGCTCCCATTTGTCAAATGCTACATTGTCTTCTAATTCTTCTGCAGCTCGTCGAAATCATCCTATTCATAATGGACTCCGGGTGCACAAAGCACATGACGGGCAATCTCAAGCTTCTCATTAACTTCGTGGAGAAGTTTCTGGGTACGGTACGGTTTGGAAATGATCAATTTGCACCGATACTCAGATATGGAGACTTGGTTCAAGGGAATATCACTATAAAACGGGTTTATTACGTCGAGGGACTGAATCACAATTTATTCTCGGTTGGTCAATTTTGTGATGCGGATTTGGAAGTGGCTTTTCGGAAATCTACTTGCTATGTTAGAGACTACGATGGGAATGACCTTCTTACAGGTTCTCGTGGTTCTGATCTCTACATAGTAACTATTCAAGACACATCTTCAACAAATCCAATTTGCTTAATGGCTAAAGCGTCATCATCTCAAGCATGGTTATGGCATCAACGATTGTCACATCTCAACTTTGACACCATCAACTTGCTTTCGAAGAATGATATTGTGACCGGTCTTCCTAAGTTAAAATTCGTCAAAGACCATCTTTGTTCTTCTTGTGAGTTGGGGAAAGCAAAACGGAAGTCTTTCAAAACAAAGACTACCCCAAGCTCAAAAGGACGATTGGAACTTCTACACATGGATTTATGTGGTCCCATACGTGTAGAGAGTATTAACGGGAAAAAGTATATTCTCTTGATTGTTGATGATTACTCTAGATACACATGGACTTTCTTCTTAAGGTCCAAAGATGAAACACCAGAGGTTCTCAAAAACTTTCTCAAGATGATACAACGCAATCTTCAAGCTCAAGTCTTAACCGTAAGAACGGATAGGGGTACTGAATTTTTGAACAAGAACTTGCAATCTTACTTTCAAGAAGAAGGCATCGAACATCAAACGTCTATTGCTCGAACTCCTGAACAAAACGGCGTTGTCGAGAGGCGGAACCGTACTTTGGTTAAGGCTGCTCGAACAATACTCTCTACTTCAAAATTACCGTTATTCTTCGGGGCTGAAGCAATTGCAACTGCCTGTTATACTCAGAATCGTTCTCTCATTATCCCTAGACATGAAAAGACACCTTACCACATCATCAATGGCAGGAAACCTACTGTCAAATTCTTTCACGTATTTGGATCTTTATGCTACATTCTTAAAGACGGTGAGAATCTCGACAAGATGAAAGAAAAAGGTGATGCATGTATTTTTGTGGGGTATGCGACATTGTCGAAAGGATATCGAGTCTATAACAAGAGAACAAAGATTATTGTCGAAACAATTCATGTGAACTTTGATGAATTTCCACAAATGGTACTTGATCACAACAGCTCAAGTCCCGCACCTCAATGTCCAGCAATGGCACCTACACACAACAGTGTACGTCCCGTGCAAGAATGTCAAGAAAATACTCCTACAGCAGACTCGACGGATACGACACAAATGAATGAGTTGGTTGATTTATATGATCCAATGTTTGATGAATATTACTATGGAAACAATCAAGTTGTATCAAAGCCTTCCGCTGTCAATACTGCTGATGCACCCGCACAAAATCAACAAGACACAACTGCATCTACTTCAGCAACCGTTGCTCAAGAGACAATTCCAGTGGATACTCAACAAACTCAAGAAACTGTCATACAACCAACATCACCAACCGTCAATGCTGAAGGAGGAAACAACAATCAAGCAGTCGATGCACAACCTGACAAAGAAGAATTTATCAATCCGTTAGGTACACCGGTACACGAAGTCGGATAGTCTTCTACTCAACATGTTGATCCGTCCAACATGCATACATTCTACCAACCATATCCATCCACTCACCATTGGACACGTGATCATCCATTGGAGAAAGTCATTGGAAATCCTTCACAACTGGTTCGAACACGCAGACAACTCGAAACTGATGGCGATGTGTGTATGTATGCACTCACCGTGAGTTCAACTGTACCTACAAACATCAAACAAGCCATGACTGATCATGCATGGATTGAATCAATGCAAGACGAAATTCATCAGTTTGAACGCCTAAATGTTTGGGAACTTGTTGACAGACCCTATGGAATGTCAATTCTAGATTTCAAATGGATCTGGAATAATAAACTAGATGAAGAACAAACCATAATCAAAAACAAATCTCGTCTTGTGGTTAAGGGATACCGTCAACAAGAAGGCATAGACTACGATGAATCATTCGCTCCAGTCGCTCGTTTGGAAGCTGTTAGGATATTCCTTGCTTATGCTGTACATAAGGGCTTCACGGTTTTTCAGATGGACGTTAAAACTGCTTTTCTCAACGGTCATTTGAAGGAAGAAGTGTATGTGAATCAGCCGGAAGGATTCATTGATCCTCATCATCCTGACAAAGTCTATCGTCTCAAGAAGGCTGTATATGGACTTAAACAAGCTCCAAGGGTATGGTACGAAGAACTTTCAAACTTCTTGGTGTCCAAAGGATTCTCCAAAGGTTCTATTGATCCTACTCTCTTTACTAATAAATATGGGGATTACATAATGCTGGTGTAAGTTTATGTTGATGACATTATTTTTGGTTCTACGAACCCAAAACTTTCAAACGTTTTGAAAAATTAATGCACAGCAGATTTGAAATGTCAATGATGGGGGAGCTAAAATTCTTTTTAGGCCTCCAGATTCATCAATCCCCACGTGGTATCTTTATTAACCAAGCTAAGTATGCTCAAGAGATACTTAAAAAGCATGGTATGACCTCATGTGCTCGCGTTGGTACACCATTGTCGACCACATCCCTAGACGCTGACTTGTACTCATATCCCGTAGATCAAACGCGATATCGCAGTATGATCGGGTCACTTATGTACCTTACAGCCAGCAGGCCTGATATTCATCATGCCATATGCTATTGTGCACGATATCAAGCCAGACCTACTCAAAAGCACCTCAAAGAGGTTAAACGGATCTTTCGGTACCTTAAGAATACCATTCACATGGGACTCTAGTATCCGAGGGAAACCGGTTTTCATCTAACGGCTTTTTCAGATTCTGATCACGTAGGTTGTCTTGATAGTCGTAAAAGCACTTCTGGTAGCATACAATTTCTAGGGGAAGACAAGCTTGTCAGCTGGTCATCAAAGAAGCAGGATTGCACTTCGCTCTCATCAGTTGAAGCAGAATATGTGGCTCTATCCGCGTGCTGTGCTCAAGTCCTCTGGATGAGAACTCAACTCACGGATTATGGCTTCCACTTTGATAAAATACCTATGTATTGTGACTCAAAGTCAGCCATAGCCATATCTTGCAATCCGGTTCAGCACTCCCGCACCAAGCACATCGATGTCAGATATCACTTCATCAAGGAACAAGTGGAACGTGGCATCGTGGAATTATACTTTGTCAGAACTGAGTACCAGCTGGCAGACTTGTTTACAAAAGCTCTATCGAAAGATAGGTTTGCGTATCTCGTTGGCCGTCTTGGTATGAAGTATATGACTCTAGAAGACTTGGAGATTTTGGCAAATGAAGCTGCTTGATATTCTCTCACAATGACTTCTAAGCGCATCAAAGCTTAGGACTCGGACCTCAACAAAGGAAAGTTTATCTCGGACGATAACTTATCCTTCTTAACGAGAAAATCATATTTCTCGGTCATGAGCTTCTCATAAAAACATTCAAAGTTTTTAAGTTCATGAAAAATGACTTCTAAGTAAATGTTAGCTTAGAACTCGTACTTCCACTTAAGAAAAGTTTATCACGGATGATAACTTATCCTTCACAACGGGAAATTAATTTTTCTCGGTCATGAGCTAGTCACAAAACATTCAAAGTTTTGAGCTCATGTAAATCGGAATTTATTTTAAAACCGTTGAACACAATTTTTCAAGAATTTCTCAAAAGATTTTTCTAAATCTTTCAAAATTGTGTGTTCAACACTTCCTTCCTCATATGTGGTTTTCATTTCTCAAAATTATCATATGTTATTTTGATCGATGTTTGAGGGGGAGCGTTTTAAAATCAAGCCTTTTAATGTTGTTGGGTACATCTCCAAAATTGTCATATTTTATGTATCCAACACATTCCGAAAATGATATGAAATTGTCAAATGTAATATATTATATCGGAAAAGGCATCTCAACTCCGTACCTCAACATATTCTGTGGTGTCGTTTTTCTAAAAATTTTGTCAAATTTTTATCTCAAGACACACATATATTGTTGAGGGGGAGCGACCCGACTGAAAATGTTCCATGATTCATGTGTGCACACATGTTTCTCTCCCAATCGATTTTTAGAAAATGTCATATTTTAATCAATTGGTATCTCTAATATCATATTTTTATATTAGAGATAGGGGGAGAAAATGTGATTAAAATGTAATATATCGCAACATGTGGTCTTAAAGACTCGAGTGCAACTCTTTCCTTCACATGCCAAACTATTTCGTATATCGATGCATGTGTGTAGCGGGAGCTTTTTGGAAATGTAAAAACTTTCAAAGTGTTAAAAGTTTTGATTTTTATCAAACACTTTGAATGGTTTTCAATGGTTTTATGGTTACGATCTTTACCCAAAACAACCTACTATCCACGACGGAACGATGGAGTCAAAAGGTGGTTTAGTATAGGAAACCAAGTCCTATGATCCAACCAGAACCGGAGGGATCTACCCAAGGACATTCCATAGCTAGAAATAGTTGTCCTTAGGAAAGATGGAGTTGAATGAAGCTGAATGCGGACCAATTACTTAAGTTAGCACTGGAACAATCACAACAAGGTGCTAGTGATGACGTATTGGTAAGCATTGAAGGAGTTGAATATTCTATGCAACTTAGGCAGAAACCGGGTTAACACATCTTTTGAAGACAAGTGTCATGGACCCAGTGATGCGATGCACAACCCTTCCCCAGCCATTCGAGTTTCTCTCAAAAGAAACTTGTCTCATTTTCACGGAGATCAACACGTATCTATTGACTTTCTCACTCCGAGTTAGTTAATATTGAAAAGGTGGCAGTCTGCTCCAGCCTTCGATTACCAGAATGCACTTATTGAGTCTAGAGCCAAACGAGATCTATCTATCATCTCATTAGGACACAATCGAGTCCTACGCATTATCCTTGTGATATTGCCAGAACATCTGAGTGATACGATTCACAATGAAGATGGAAATCCTGCTTGAGCCAGCATCAAACAAGCTCATGGTAGGTAACTTGTGCGATTCTACACGAATCAAACTTGTGAGAACTGGAATGCAACTAAGTTTGATTCTTAATTGATTCAAACTTGATTCCAGGTTTCTTCGTAAAATCCATGTGATCTTGCCAGAACATTCAGAGTGACACTCATTAGTGTTCACAGTGACGAATGGAAATCCTTCCAGTGTCAACATCAAACAGCACTGCGGTAGGTAACTCGTAAGATTCTCTATGAATCAAGCCTGTGACAAACTGGAAAGCAACAATGGTGCGATTCTTTTAGAATCAAACTTGTTACAGGAAATCTGAATTGACGACTCTAATTAGACATATAATTTATCCTTATGATTCACTCTTTACGTTCGCAGTCTGCTTTGAGACGGTCGAGTAAAGAGAACTGGCTACTACCACCGGGAAACCCTGTCAAGGAGGTTCTTAATCGAATCTACCTGATCACAGGTACGGTATTTAACACCGTTTAACGGTCTTCACCGACCGGAGGTAAAACGCTACCGAGTTAGGATGAAATGTTCAAAGCCATTTTATCCGTGTCTATATATGTTGCTGCATATCAAGAAGGTGGCGTAGCTGTGATACCGATGTCGATTCAGAAGTCACAAGAGCACAAGATGGCGATAATCAAGATACCTAAGAATGTAAGAATGTAATAGGTCATCTTAGTCACAAGGAGTACAGATGAAGATCTCAAGCACTCAATGTCAAATGACAAAGGCTCAAGATAAAGATCACGAAAGCATGAAGGAACAAAGCTGTTACAAACAAGATCAAGACCAAGATACAAGACCAAAGCAGTAAGATCTCCTCTACAAGAATGTATTCACTCATCATCTTATGCTTTTTAAGCTTTTTAAGATGACCGATACATTGGGGGAGATTGTTAGCCCTATATTTTATATAGTCAAACAAGAATGTAATAGGTCATCTAAGTCGTTAAAAGGTCTTGTATTGTAATAGGTTAGTCGGGAAAACCGGGCTTGGACTTTAAGCTAATATTGTATAAGTTAGGGGCGTAAGCCCAAAACAAAGCCAAGCCCGGCCCATGTCTCTTAAACCCACGGCCCAAAAGCCAAGGGTATATATACCCTCTTCCATGTGTGGAAGAGGGTGTTGGTTACCATTTTATTTATCTCTCTAAAAGTGTTTAACCTTCCAAATTCTCTCTTGTTTCTCTCTCTACTTTCTTCTCTTTCTCTCTCTAAATATCCCTTCTAAATCTTGTGTTATGGATTGAATGGGAACAACACAACCCTTGTAAAAGTTATCCCATTGCAGTTTACTGAGCCGTATCCCTCTGTGTCGCCTGAAGAATTATCCCCTAACACCACTTTAGGAACTGACTCCTTTGAGTATCTATGTAGGTATTGTCGAATCCCTGTCATGTGTCTAGAACAGTCACTGTCTAGATACCATACAGATTCCTTAAGATGTTTCTGCACAGATACATAGAAACAAGTTAGTTCCTATGGTGAACCCACTTTCCAGTGGGTTCCCTGAATTGCTGATTAACAACTCTTGAGTTCCTGTAGAACTTTTGACGATGTGAAGGACAGTTAGCTGTCTCATGTGTGAACCTTCCACATATATCACATCCTGGAAAGTCACCGCACTCATCTGAGTGATGGTCTGTAAATCCATAAAATTTACATGGAGGGTAAGGTCTGTAGTTACCAAATGGTCTCCTAGAAGCCTGTTGTCTATCCCTAGAAGGTGTCTAAGATATCTTAACAGCCATTTGTCTATCATGATCTATGGTAATGTGATGAGAGTTTTTACATACATTACAGTAAGGTTTGACTATCCTTTCACCTTTGGGTTCTCCTAGAATAGACTTAGGTTCATAGGAAGTAGAGCAGTCAGCGGAAAGCTTAATATGAAGTTTCAAGAGTTCTACTTCTTTCATTAATGACAACAGCCGTTCTTCAGTTGAGGAATCAACTTTGTTCACAGATTTAGTTGAGACAGGCTTAAAGGCAACTTGCTTAACAGATTGTTTAGCTGGTACAACAAACACCTTAGCTGGTGGTTTCTCAACATCTGTTTTGGGTTCAGCCTTAGGACCTCTAGAAGAGCTGTTGGGTTCAACTCGTGAGAGTTTAGGTAAAGGTGGTAAATCAATCACATCTTTAGAGACAGGTACATCTGTCAAGAGGGGATCTGACATATGTATAGTCTTTGTTGATTTGAAAACAATCTCTTTGGGTTTTGTAAGAATTTTCAATTTGTTTTTCTTAGCAGAGATATCCCTTTTTATGTCAGCAGGTAGTTCATCATTAAGAAATTCATCTATAGTGAACCTACTGCACAACCATTTTTTTATAACCTTATTTAATTCAGATACTTGATCATTTAAGGCACTGTTCTTTAAGGTTAACCTATTAACTTCGTTTTGAAGAGATATCTTTTCAGAATTAACCTGTTTAAGAGTTTCACATTCAGCCCTACCAGTTAATAGTGCATGTTTAACATAGTGAAACTTATCAAGCAAGTTCTTTCTTTGTTCCTCAACAAAGTGTAAATCAACAATGGTGTAATCAAGGACATGTTTGCGTTCATCACTTTCAGACATAGAGAGAAGCATGTGTACCTTTTTCATTGTGATGCCAACCCATTGTCCTGATCTTGCATCCCCTTTCCCAACAGCTGGTTCATCCTCAACTATTGCCATAAATGCCCTGACTCTTGTAGTATCTTCTTCATCCGAAGTCAACGGCTCATCATTCCAGTCATACGCTTCAGCTACCAACCCTTTCTCTGTCTTCTCATCACCCCCTTTCTTCTTAGACATAGCTTCAAGCTTCAAATTCATCTGTTCCAACTCAGCTTTAAGTGCCTTGTACTTGTTCTTGTAATCCTTCTTCTCATTGTCATAGGAGTTGAATTGGTGGGATGAGTTGTTATGTTGTGATTGAACTTGTATGGTTTCATAGAAGATGATGGATAAGAAGGTGAGGATGTCTTTGTGGAAGGACAGTCTTTTTGAAAGTGTCCATTAATAAGTGTGTAAACACTTATCCTTTTGCCACTAAAATCAAATAAAATCAAGACCTAATCATGTGTTTTACATCTTAAAAGTCAGAATTACGCGTTGTTTTGTGTTTTGTGTGTTAAATAGGTACAAATGATCAAAAGAAGAGAAAACACGGGATTTCACGGTCAAATATCGAAGAAAAGTCAAGAAAAAGTCGAAGACAAAGATCAAAAGACCAAAGTGTGCCGAAGATCACGGAAAACCGACAAAGTCCACTTGAAATTGAAGAAATGATCAAGAACATCGAAATCGAGCCGGAATTTATCTTTTTGAAGTTATTGGGCCAAGTGGGTCCCACATCCGGATAATGGGCTTAAAAGCCCATTTATTGGATTAATAAGGATACAGTTTGGAAATCAAGCCCATATGTTGGATAAATAACGGATCAAATGGATTTGCTTAAAGCCCATGAGGTTATGGGACGGATATTGGGCCTTCAAGCCCACATCACAAACAAAACAAGTGGAACTCATATTGCAATTCGTTTTCATTATGGGTAGTCAAACAGTCAAATACACAAACGAATGAAGTAAATTGTTATTTACTTGGATAATCTCTGGTCAACCCACTCCCTTCACACAGTCAAACTCCCCAAACGCCCCATCCCTTTTAACCCCACGTGTCTTTCCACTCACCCAAATAAATAAACAAAATTTTTTTTACCCAGCCCCCATTTACAACTCGTTACAAACTAGGTGAAAAAAAATACTCTCTCACCACACTCCTTCTTCCCCAAAAAAAACCTCCCCTTTCCCCTCAAACCATAATTTTTACACAGTAAAAATTACCACTAAAAATTGGGGGTTTTCACCTCAATGGGTAATTAACACCAAGGGAAATAATTCCCCCCAATTTTCGCAGCATCCACTCAAGGTGATCCTTCATCTCATCCTACATGGCCAAATCACAAGATTTGATTGGCTAGGCCACCTCACCATTATCAATCCCCCCAATAATATCATTCCACCTCACCAATCAACAAAAACAAGAAGCACACATCTTGCCACGAGGGCAATCCGTGGCTATAAAGTGTTTTTTCCACCGTTTGATCAAAAGAGAAGAAAGAGAAGGAAGATCAATGGCCAAGATTCTTCACCGTGGTCACCAAGGAGACCTAGAAGGTTCGGGGGTTCCCTATAAAAACCCCCCTCTCTATCATGTAATTTATGCTTTTCTTTATTGTTTTTATTTTTCAGAAAAATAGTATAAGTTTTAATCTTGTAATATTTTCTTTCCAGTATTGTAATTTTGATTTGAATTAATGAAAAATTAAATTTGTTTTACTTCTCGTCTCAAATTTAATTTCCAGTACTGTTTGTTTCTATTTAATCTGTTAAAAAAATTTTGTTTGTTAGTATTCTCGTTTTGATTATGATATAAAAAAAAATAAAAAAAAAAAAAGATAAAGAAAAGTGATATATATTTTCCCCCACTGGGAAGATTAAATAGCTACTGTTCTTGTTCATTCGGATGAATTCGGTTCGAGAAGCTGTTTTGGGTTAAATCGAAGGTGGTGTTTGTTTTGTTCGTTTCGGTTCATTAAGCTCGCTCAGCGCGACGCTTCTTCTCAAAGGTTTCGACAACTGGTTTGAATCTTCTTTTAAATTTAATGTTAAGTTTAATGTTTATGTAGTTTATTGATTAACTGCTGGTTGAATTTAT
This sequence comes from Glebionis coronaria, assembly GCA_025667525.1. NCBI lineage: Eukaryota > Viridiplantae > Streptophyta > Magnoliopsida > Asterales > Asteraceae > Glebionis > Glebionis coronaria. The sequence goes on from CM046879.1 coordinate 556,811,226, forward strand.
TTGGTATTTTAGGATTTGATAGTATTTGTTAAGTTTGGTTTATTTGAATTGATATTCTGCTTGTTTTATTTCTGTCATTCGGTTGTAGGATTAGTTTATGTTAACTGCTTATTTAGTTTTCAGCTTATGTTTTGTAGCTTATTTGTTCAGTTTTTAAAATATGCTTATTTGGCTGATTGGTTAATCGTGCTTATTGGTCTTGGCTGCTTAGTTTGGATCTGCTTATTGTATTACGGCTTATTTGATTAATCCTGCTTATTTAGTGATTATCTGCTTTTCCTTGTTGCTATTTATGCATCTGCTAGTCTTTGTTTTTAAACTTATTTCATCGATTGGCTGTGTGGCCTTATTTGACTGCTTATTTGTGTGCTTTTGCTGCTATAACCTCAGACCCAATTGGTCTGAGGGTTTTTTCTGTCCAAAGTAAAAAGTTCCAAAAAAAAAAAGTATTCAAAATATTTAGCAAATTTGTCTGGGGTGAGATTCGAACCCCAGACCCGTCGTATAACAGCCCAACGTCCCCACCCAGTGCACTATAATCTCTTTTTGTGTTTTATCCATCTTAATTGCATTTATATAGCGTAAAAAATAGGGTTGGCAGTTGTTTATATATATTAGTTTAAATCAATTAAAAGTTTTTGTTATTATTTAATATTTACTTAAATCAGTTTTAAATAAATATAAAAAAGAAAAAAAATAGTTTTAATTTTAATTACTTTAATAAATTCTAAATTAGATTTCTTTTAAAAGTTTTAGTTTAAAAATTAAGTTGGTAGATTTTAATCAAAAAGTACTAGTTTTAAAATTAATTAGTTTAAATAGACTTAATTAGAAAAATTTTGAGTTTTATTAATTAGTTAAAGTTTATTTTCAAATTAATAGTTTTAAAATAGTTAAAATTAAGATAGTTTTCTTTAAAATTAAATAGATTTTATTATTAAAATAGTTTAGTTTAAAATATAAAAATATTGACACCAAAAACAAAGTTAAGTCGTAACGATTAACCGGAAATCAAATTCGAGTCGAATCAAGGAAAAACGAACTTAATTGCATTAAAAAGGACTTAAAAAATCCGAGTCTCAAATTGGCGCCGCTGCTGCCGCTTCGCTCGTACGATTGACGATTTGTCGTGAAGACGTTTGGATTTTTGGGATCCGTTCATTCTTTGAACGTTACGTTTCTTGCACAACAAAATCAAACAATACAAAAAAATCAAAAACATAAAATTACAAAAAATTAAAAAATCACAAAAGCAATTTCTTTCCTAAGAATTTCAACAAAAAAATTAAAAAATCCAAAAGTAATACTTTTTCCTAAAAGTATTACACCAAAAAATATTATGTATTAGTGTTAATTTTTTATTTCGTTTTCTTTCGATTTTTCTTGTGAATATATATTTTTTCTAAAAATACAAAAAAGATTTTTCATTTTATATATTACGTAGCACAATAAAATTACCTACTTTTTCAAATAAGCCTTAGTTGGGATTTCATCACCTAACTATTGTAGTCGAATCCATAACGAGAAAAAAGGACAAAATAGATAAATACTAGTAAGACGTTTGAACTCGACATATACAAACTATAAGGTGGGTATAAAGGCGACGCGCTATTAAAACTCGACATATACAAACTATAAGGTGGGTATAAGGCGACGCGCTATAAAAAGCCGTCTAAGGAAAAAGGTTTTTAAGTGCTTTGTGCCACCTCGTTTCCCCGCTCGCTTGTGCGTATATTGAGAGGGACGACCGATTATTGGTTTGCCAACTCAAGTAGTATTTTACGTATATATTTTTGTAGATTTTTCATATTGCTCCTCGAGAGGGAAAATCCTTTTCCTCTCAAAGTCGACTGAGGTCACCTACCTCATTCCAAAGTTTTAATTGTATGCGCACTCGCGCGCATACATACATACCGATTGGTGTACCAAATACTTCTAATTCTTCTAAAAAGAAGAAGAAGAAAAACAAAAAGACCGTCATTAAAGCCGATCCCGAGAATCGAGCTTTCGACAATACGATGGCAACGGATAATCGACCAATGATTGAGATTCTACAATCTCACGTTGAAGGAAACGATGACGCGATTGTAGTGCCAAATATTGGAGCTAATCATTTCGAACTTAAATCGGGTTTTATTCAAATGGTTTCCGCTACACCATTTTTAGGCCGTACTAATGATGACCCACACGCTCATATCAAACGTTTCATCCAATTAGCTAATACCGTCAAATACAATGGGGTGCCCCAAGAGGCCGTTCGCCTCCAACTTTTTCCTTTTTCCCTCGAGGGACAAGCCCGGATTTGGCTTGATAAGGAACCACCCCAAAGTATTACCACATGGATCGACTTAAGGAATGAAATAATCAATTTTGAGCAAAAATATGGGGAAACGTTTAGTGAGGCTTGGGATCGTTTTAAAGATCTTTTGAGAAAATGTCCACAACACGGTTTTACTAAAGTTCATCAAATCAACACGTTTTATAATGGTTTAACTCTAACGACCAAGACTCACTTAATAGTGCCGCGGGAGGCAATAATCTTGTGAAAACCATGAACGAGGCTTGGGCCATTATTGAAAACAAAGCAAAAGTACAAACCAAAAGTGTTAGGGCTAATATGGCAAGTGCTAGTACGAGTAATAATGAGGTGAATGATCAAATTAAGGAGCTTACTTCAATTGTGAAAAACCTTGCTCTAAGAACCGACGCCCTCACTACACATGTGCATGCCGTGAAAGAAAAAAGTGAGACGTGTGAGACTTGTGGTGGACCACATTCATACTTTAATTGTGACAAGGTTTACAATGATCAACAAGAAGTTTATGCTTATAATAACAATGAAATCGATCGGTTTCAATTCAAACCAAATGTTGATGTTAACCATTTGTCTTACAAGTCTAATAACTATTTGGCTGCCCCGGGTTTTGTAGCACCACAAAAACCACCCCCACCCGCCCAAAATAGAAACCAAGGTCCTCAACGGGGTAATTTTCAAGGAAATACTAATCAACGGGGTTTTAATCAAAATCAAGGGAATTTTCAAGGGCAAAACCAAGGGTTGAATAATCAAGGATATAATAACCAAAGTTTTCAAAATCAAGGATTTAATCAAGGTTCTAATCAATATCAAAACCAAGGTTTTCCTAATCAAGGTTATAATCAAATGAACATGCACAATCCTCAAATGGACTTGGTTTTACAAAAATTATCCGACCATGAACGAATCATGAGAGAGATGCAAGAACATAATTGACTAATGCAAGAATCGAACGATAAGAAGTTTTTGACTATGATTCAAACCTTTCGTCCCCAAGGTGCCCTTCCATCGAACACCGTGACCAATCCTAGGGCTAATGTTAATGCTATCACTACTAGGAGCGGTAAGACCACCGTAGAACTTTCCCCACCTAACCAAGGACCCGAGATTCCTTCTTCTTCGACACAACCTCCTTCTTCTTCCACTTGTGACATACCTCCCGTTATGCATTCGTCTACACCTTATGTTCCACCGATACCCAAATTTTATACCCCACCTTCGGTTCCAAAACCGGTTCCTTCACCTTCTATTTCTACTCCTCCTCCTCCAAAGGATGTGAGTGAGCAATCCACTCCAAAGCCTTCATCTCAACCCAATATACCTTATCCCTCAAGGTTGCGGAAAGAGAAATTGAAGAATAAGGATGATATTCAAGTTTCGAACTTCCTAAAAATGTTCAAACAATTGAATTTTAATATCACCTTTGCCGAGGCGCTCACTCACATGCCTAAGTACGCTAAGATGTTTAAAGATCTTTTAAGTGATAAGGAAAAGTTGCTTGATATCGCCAATACCCAATTGAATGAGAATTGTTCCGCGGTTCTTTTGAGAAAATTACCGGTTAAGTTAGGAGATCCCGGTCGATTCCTTATTCCTTGTAATTTTCCGGGTGTTGAGAATTGTATGGCCTTGGCGGATCTCGGAGCGAGTATCAATCTTATGCCGTTGTCCGTGTGGAAACAATTATCTTTACCCGAGCTAGTCCCCACTCGTATGACATTGGAATTAGCTAACCGTACGGTTGCTTATCCGGTGGGGATAGCCGAGGATGTTTTCATAGGAGTCGACAAATTCACTTTCCCCGCCGATTTCGTCGTCGTCGACTATGAAATGGATCCCCGTGTTCCCTTAATTGTGGGACGACCTTTCTTGAGAACCGGGCGTACATTAATTGATGTAGCCGCGGGTGAACTTATCATGAGGGTCAGGGATGACAAAATCGTCTTTAACATGGGTAAACTTTCCAAACTTCTCGATGAGCCCGAATCCGTGAATTTGATCGATGTGCTCGACGAAGCATGCGAAGAACATTTTCACGAGGCTTGTAAGAGCGGGATTTCTCCTTTACCTCATGTTGAGACCGTAGCTTCTATTGCTCCTTCATTGACTCCATTTGGAGAAAGTGACTTAGATGAGTTTGAAGCTAGCTTGGGTCCTCTCGAGATTAACTATGATAATTCTCCCACCAATTGGGATGAAGACATTCGTACTATTGAGAGACTTCTCAATGAGGACAATATCTCTCCACCCACTCCTAAAGAAGTTACAAACGATGATCCTACTTTGACCAAGCCTTCCATTGACAATCCGCCGGATTTAGAGCTTAAAGATTTGCCATCTCATTTAGAATACGTTTTCTTAGAGGAGGATAATAAGTTGCCCGTCATTATTGCTAAGGACTTAAAAGAAGATGAAAAATCCCGACTTATAGATGTGCTTAAGAATCATAAGAAAGCAATTGCTTGGAAAATCTCCGACATTCGCGGAATTGATCCTAATTTTTGTACTCATAAAATTCTCATGGAAGATGACTTTAAACCCGCGATCCAAAATCAAAGAAGGGTTAATCCAAAAATTCATGAAGACATTAAGAAAGAAGTTATCAAACTTCTCGATGCCGGAATGATTTACCCTATCTCGGATTCACCATGGGTTAGTCCCGTCCATTGTGTGCCTAAGAAAGGCGGAATCACCGTTGTTCCCAACGAAAACAACGAGTTGATTCCTACTCGACTTGTAACGGGTTGGCGAGTTTGCATCGACTATCGTAAACTCAATGATGCCACTCGTATGGATCATTTCCCTCTTCCTTTCATGGATCAAATGCTCGAGCGTTTAGCGGGTAATGATTTCTATTGTTTCTTAGATGGCTTTTCCGGATATTTTCAAACCCCTATCGATCCAAAAGACCAAGAGAAAACCACATTCACTTGTCCCTATGGAACATTTGCTTACAAAAGAATGCCTTTTTGCTTATGCAATGCTCCCGGGACTTTCCAAAGGTGTATGATGGCGATATTCCATGACATGGTTGAAGAAACTATGGAAGTCTTTATGGACGATTTCTCGGTCTATGGTGATTCTTTCTCTTCTTGCCTTGCTAATTTAGAACGTATGCTCCAACGGTGTGAAGACACTCGTCTCGTTCTTAATTGGGAAAAATGCCATTTCATGGTAAAAGAAGGCATCGTCCTCGGTCACAAAATTTCCAAAGCCGGTATGAAGTCGACCGTGCTAAAGTTGACGTCATTGCTAAGTTACCTCCGCCCACCACCGTCAAAGGAGTTAGAATTTTTTTAGGCCATGCGGGATTTTATCGACGTTTCATCCAAGATTTCTCAAAAATAGCTCGTCCAATGACTCATCTCTTAGAAAAGGATGCTCCTTTCATCTTCTCTCAAGAATGTCTCGACTCTTTCGAACTTCTTAAAGGTAAATTAACTAAGGCACCGGTCTTAGTCTCTCCAAATTGGGAGTTACATTTCGAGCTCATGTGCGATGCTAGTGATTTCGCGGTAGGAGTGGTTTTAGGTCAACGAGTTAACAAACATTTCCAACCCATTCATTATGCTAGTAAGACAATGACGGGGGCTCAATTGCATTATACCACTACCGAAAAAGAGCTTTTAGCTGTAGTGTATGCTTTTGAGAAATTCCGCCCCTATCTTGTGCTTTACACCACCATCGTTTACACCGACCATTCCGACTTGAAATACTTGTTGACCAAGCAAGATGCTAAACCGAGACTCCTTCGTTGGGTTTTGCTCCTACAAGAATTTAAAATCGAAATTCGTGATAAAAAAGGAGCGGAAAACCTAGCCGCGGATCACCTTAGTAGACTTGAGGATCCGTATCAAGGGGAATCTCCAAATCAAGAGATTAATGAATCCTTTCCCCTTGAGACCTTAATGTCTATTAATTCCAATCTTGATTATACCCCATGGTTTGCCGACATTGCAAACTATTTGGCGGGTGGTGTTCTTATCGAAGGGTTATCGTCCCAACAAAAGAAAAAATTCTTCAAGGACGTTAAAACGTACTATTGGGACGACCCTTATCTTTTCAAGCAATGTGCGGACTTAATCATTCGTAGATGTGTTGATGGGCCGGCGGCTTTACAAATCCTTGAAGCTTGCCATAAAGGACCTACCGGTGGTCACTTTGGTCCTAATTACACCGCTAAAAAAGTGTTCGACTCCGGATTCTATTGGCCCTCCATTTATCATGATGCACATGAAATGGTTAAACATTGTGATGCTTGCCAAAGGCAAGGCAAGATCACACATAAAGATGAGATGCCTCAAAATTTCATCCAAGAATGTGAAATCTTTGACGTATGGGGCATCGACTTTATGGGGCCGTTTCCATCATCGAAGGGAAAAAAAACATCCTCGTAGCCGTTGACTACGTATCAAAATGGGTTGAAGCAAAGGCTTTACCTACTAATGATGCGAGGGTGGTTGTTAACTTCTTGAAACAATTTTTTTCTCGATTCGGTGTGCCTCGTGCTATTATTAGTGATTGCGGGACTCATTTTTGCAATGATCAATTTGCACGAGTCATGGCTAAGTATGGTGTCAATCACCGACTTTCCACCGCGTATCATCCTCAAACTAATGGACAAGCCGAGGTTTCTAACCGTGGTCTTAAGAGAATCTTAGAGCGAACCGTGGGAGAGCATCGTGCCTCATGGGCCGATAAATTAGATGATGCTTTGTGGGCTTTCCGTACCGCTTATAAGACACCTATAGGTTGTACCCCTTATTGCCTTGTGTACGGAAAGGCGTGCCACCTCCCCATTGAGTTGGAGCATAAGGCTTATTGGGCCTTGAAATGGGCTAATTTTGATCTTAACAAAGCCGGTGATCATAGGAAAATCCAACTCAATGAACTTAATGAACTTAGGAATGAGGCTTATGAGAATTCATTAATCTACAAGGAGAAGACTAAGCTCATTCATGATTCCAAGATAAAAAACCGAGAGTTCCATGTTGGTGATCAAGTTTTATTATTTAACTGTCGGTTGAAAATCTTTTCGGGTAAACTTAAGAGCCGTTGGTCCGGTCCATTCACCGTGGCCCAAGTCTTCCCTTATGGCACCATTGAGTTATCCCAACCAAATGGTCCCAACTTTAAGGTGAATGGCCAACGGGTTAAGTTGTACTATGGAGAGGACATCTCTCACGAGATGATTCCATCCCTCTCCACATTTCCCTTGAATTAATTCGGGAAATCGAGTCGAGCTAGAGACTCGTGATAAATAAATCAAGCATCGTATAACTAGGTTAGATTTTTACCTTTACCATCCTTTCCACCCTTTTCACCTTCATCCATTTTCCACCAATAAGTGTAGGGGGAGCCAAGTAGGTTGTTTGTGTGTGGTGATTGTGTGCAGGGACATGTGCTTTGATGATCCACTTTTGGTACTTTTGATGAGACCCGTGATCCCGTGTTCCCGTGTACCCGGTTCTATCAAAACTATTGTGATTCATACTTGTATATAAATAAAACGAATAAATGTAATCACTTTAGTTGTCCCTTCCTTAGCTCGATTTGAAACAACGTACTCAATGTCCTAAGTGTAGGGGAGTTTATTCTCCCACATGCTTAAACATTGAGGACAATGTTTATATTAAGTGTAGGGGGACTTCTATCGAATTTTAGTGGCCTTTTCCATGAATTTGACCCTATTTTACCGGAAAATTTTAAAAATTTTCAACGTTTTTCAAATTTTTGATCTATTTTGGCCTAGTAGTATTTTTTTTCTTTCCTTTTATTATCGCATCATAATAATCCATTTCAAGAATAAAGTTAAAAAATAAATAAATAAATAAAATGGTTTTAATAAGTTTAGATATCTTTGATATATTAGGCCCGTTGTGAATATTTTGACTCAACCCGAGTTTACTTATCTAAGTTTACTCTAGCTAGTATCCTTAATCATATGGACCTTAATTGGTTTATTAGGCTAAGCATCCACGAGTCTCATTCCTTGAGATTTTAAATTGTGGAGAACGAGAGATGATAGAGTTAATTATAAGTTCGGTATTCTTTCATTAACTTATGTGAGTTAGTTATGAGCTTTTTCTCCCATCACTTGTTAATAAATATAATTGCAATAAATAAGGTTGTACGATTTAAAAGGTTACTTAGCTTCTAGCACAAGATCGTTTAAAGGTTGCTCGGTATTAATTAGAGTTCATAGCCAAGGCATAACTTATTGAAACGGGACGCGAAGATTGGCTTATCCAAAAAGGCCCTAACAAGGCATGAGGATACCCGAGTCCAAAAAGGCCCTCACAAGGCATGAGGATTCACTTTTTGCTAAAGATCCTAAGATGATGTGAAGATCATTAATCCAAATCAATATGAAGGATCAAGACACACGACGAGAAGTAATTACTCCCCTAAAGATCATGGAGAAGTCTATCCAAAAAGACCCTAACAAGGTATGAGGATAAATAGATCCAAGTCTGAAAAGGAGGCGGATCGTTGTATATCAAAATCCTAAATAAAGAAGAGGATAAATGAAGAAGTCGTGGTCAACGTTTGAAGCATCTTTCACTCCTTATGAAGATGTATACCAAAATGAAGAGAAGACCATAATTTCAAGATCGTCTCTCAAGATTTGAAGTTTGAAGTACAAGCCAAATATCGGTCCGAGAAAGGTCTCAAATCGTGAAACGAGTTATGCCAAGATATGAACTTTTTGAGGTTTCGAGAAGCAGTTTTAAAAGATTTTGTCCTTTAGCTAACTATTGATTAAATCGTCCCACTTTGTTTTCGGCCTAAATAAATTATCGAAATAAGTAAAAAATGCATCCTCGTAATCATTCAAGACAAAAATAAAATATAAGAGATACACCGTAGGAATAAGGGGGTCTAAGTGATTAACTAAACTACATGAGCAAGTGTTTGTTGTGCTAACTTGTAATAACAATGATCTCGTTTTTAAGCTTGGTATGGGGAACGTGAAACTTGAGGGTGATTAATATTCATGACACCAAAGCCCTAATCTAAGTCTTAGGTTTCTTTACGAGTTTCTTCCATCTAATAAATTCCAAGTTAATAAATTGTTATAGCTTTTGTTTCCTTTAAAAGTTTTATCTTCTCGTCGTAGTAGTAGTAGTAGTAATTATAATAAAGGCCGAGATGGATTGATTATGAGAAAAATGTAACTTATGCCTTAAAACTATGCATTGCATGGGGTCATTGTAGTGGTCAAGTGTAGGGGATTTAATAAGTGTGTAAACACTTATCCTCTTGCCACTAAAATCAAATAAAATCAAGACCTAATCATGTGTTTTACATCTTAAAAGTCGGAATTACGCGTGGTTTTGTGTTTTGTGTGTTAAATAGGTACAAATGATCAAAAGAAGAGAAAACACGGGATTTCACGGTCAAATATCGAAGAAAAGTCAAGAAAAAGTCGAAGACAAAGATCAAAAGACCAAAGTGTGCCGAAGATCACGGAAAACCGACAAAGTCCACTTGAAATTAAAGAAATGATCAAGAACATCGAAATCGAGCCGGAATTTATCTTTTTGAAGTTATTGGGCCAAGTGGGTCCCACATCCGGATAATGGGCTTAAAAGCCCATTTATTGGATTAATAAGGATACAATTTGGAAATCAAGCCCATATGTTGGATAAATAACGGATCAAATGGATTTGCTTAAAGCCCATGAGGTTATGGGACGGATATTGGGCCTTCAAGCCCACATCACAAACAAAACAAGTGGAACGAATATTGCAATTCGTTTTCATTATGGGCAGTCAAACAGTCAAATACACAAACGAATGAAGTAAATTGTTATTTACTTGGATAATCTCTGGTCAACCCACTCCCTTCACACAGTCAAACTCCCCAAACGCCCCATCCCTTTTAACCCCACGTGTCTTTCCACTCACCCAAATAAATAAACAAAATTTTTTTACCCAGCCCCCATTTACAACTCGTTACAAACTAGGTGAAAAAAAATACTCTCTCACCACACTCCTTCTTCCCCAAAAAAAACCGCCCCTTTCCCCTCAAACCCTAATTTTTACACAGTAAAAATTACCACTAAAAATTGGGGGTTTTCACCTCAATGGGTAATTAACACCAAGGGAAATAATTCCCCCCAATTTTCGCAGCATCCACTCAAGGTGATCCTTCATCTCATCCTACATGGCCAAATCACAAGATTTGATTGGCTAGGCCACCTCACCATTACCAATCCCCCCAATAATATCATTCCACCTCACCAATCAACAAAAACAAGAAGCACACATCTTTCCACGAGGGAAATCCGTGGCTACAAAGTGTTTTCTCCACCGTTTGATCAAAAGAGAAGAAAGATAAGGAAGATCAATGGCCAAGATTCTTCACCGTGGTCACCAAGGAGACCTAGAAGGTTCGGAGGTTCCCTATAAAAACCCCCCTCTCTATCATGTAATTTATGCTTTTCTTTATTGTTTTTATTTTTCAGAAAAATAGTATAGGTTTTAATCTTGTAATATTTTCTTTCCAGTATTGTAATTTTGATTTGAATTAATGAAAAATTAAATTTGTTTTACTTCTCGTCTCAAATTTAATTTCCAGTACTGTTTGTTTCTATTTAATCTGTTAAAAAAATCTTGTTGTTAGTATTCTCGTTTTGATTATGATATAAAAAAAAAATAGATAAAGAGAAGTGATATATATTTTCCCCCACTGGGAAGATTAAATAGCTACTGTTCTTGTTCATTCGGATGAATTCGGTTCGAGAAGCTGTTTTGGGTTAAATTGAAGGTGGTGTTTGTTTTGTTCGTTTCGGTTCATTAAGCTCGCTCAGCGCGACGCTTCTTCTCAAAGGTTTCGACAACTGGTTTGAATCTTCTTTAAATTTAATGTTAAGTTTAATGTTTATGTAGTTTATTGATTAACTGCTGGTTGAATTTATTTGGTATTTTAGGATTTGATAGTATTTGTTAAGTTTGGTTTATTTGAATTGATATTCTGCTTGTTTTATTATGTCATTCGGTTGTAGGATTAGTTTATGTTAACTGCTTATTTAGTTTTCAGCTTATGTTTTGTAGCTTATTTGTTCAGTTTTTAAAATATGCTTATTTGGCTGATTGGTTAATCGTGCTTATTGGTCTTGGCTGCTTAGTTTGGATCTGCTTATTGTATTACGGCTTATTTGATTAATCCTGCTTATTTAGTGATTATCTGCTTTTCCTTGTTGCTATTTGTGCATCTGCTAGTCTTTGTTTTTAACTTATTTCATCGATTGGCTGTGTGGCTTATTTGACTACTTATTTGTGTGCTTTTGCTGCTATAACCTCAGACCCAATTGGTCTGAGGGTTTTTTCTGTCCAAAGTAAAAAGTTCCAAAAGAAAAGTATTCAAAATATTTAGCAAATTTGTCTGGGGTGAGATTCGAACCCCAGACCCGTCGTATAACAGCCCAACGTCCCACCCAGTGCACTATATCTCTTTTTGTGTTTTATCCCTCTTAATTGCATTTATATAGCGTAAAAATAGGGTTGGCAGTTTTTATATATATTAGTTTAAATCAATTTAAAGTTTTGTTATTATTTAATATTTACTTAAATCAGTTTTAAATAAATATAAAAAGAAAAAAAAATAGTTTTAATTTTTAATTACTTTAATAAATTCTAAATTAGATTTCTTTTAAAAGTTTTAGTTTAAAAATTAAGTTGGTAGATTTTAATCAAAAAGTACTAGTTTAAAATTAATTAGTTTAAATAGACTTAATTAGAAAATTTTTGAGTTTTATTAATTAGTTAAAGTTTATTTTCAAATTAATAGTTTAAAATAGTTAAAATTAAGATAGTTTTCTTTAAATTAAATAGATTTTATTATTAAATAGTTTAGTTTAAAATATAAAAATATTGACACCAAAAACAAAGTTAAGTCGTAACGATTAACCGGAAATCAAATTCGAGTCGAATTGAGGAAAAACAAACTTAATTGCATTAAAAAGGACTTAAAAATCCGAGTTTCATCCATGTTTCCACAGGCAAAGCAAGTTTCTTTTGATTTATCGGTTTGTTTGCTAGCTGATCCTACTCTCCCTGATCTTTTGTAGAATTTCCTTTGATTAGCTAGCAAGGCTCTTTCATGAAACTCAACATTAAGGTCTGTCGTGGACTCTAGGCTGTTGCGTGTGTCTTCTTCAACATCAGAGTCGCTGTCATGAGAATGTAAGGTGGAAATCAAGGCTTTGGATATTGCTCCCTGAACTACAAATCTATCAGTCTCTGATTTGTATACGGTATTAATAAGCCCTTCTTCATAATTGTACTTTCCATATAGCTGAGCCAAGGTGTCATTCTTGATGGAGTTATTAGCTCTCTGAGTCTGATTCATACTCAGCCATTTTCTTGGAAGGCTGTTTACAAATGTGGCATTTACTTCAGCTTGAGCAATGGTGACATCATTCATAGCAAGGTCGTTGAGAATAATTTTCAGCCTTGTATATGTTTGTTGAACCTTTTCACCTTCAAGTGCCTTGAAAGCATTGAACTGAAGCCTGAGTGCTGAATCTTGGTTTCTCTAGTTTCAGAGGGTCCTTCATGACCAAGGATAAGGTCTGTCCACATTTGTTTGGCTGTAGGACATTGAATTAAAGACTTCATGATGTGTTTTGGAAGACAGGATATAATGATGCTCTTGAGACGTTTATCTTGGTTTGCCAATTTCCTATCAGCTGGAGTCCACTGCTTGAGAGGTTTGGGAAGAGGATTCTTATCAGTAGACATAAGCGCCATGTGAACATAAGGTCCATTTTCCAAAATTTCTAGAAAAATGGTTCAAGTCCGTCGAGATATACGAGGAGTTGACTCTTCCAACTTGCAAAATCATCCTCATCAAAGACTGGTACGTTGGTGACATGAGATATGCCTCTTGAGTCAAGAATTAGATCTAGATCATCTTCATTTTGAGGTGGATGAGTAACTCTTTGTGAGGATGGTGGTGGAGTAGTGTTGTTCCCAGAAGACGGTGGTGGTGGTGGTGGTGTATTGCTCGTTTCAAGCATGGTGGATCTTGATTATAAAACTTAGAACGATGTTTATGAAGGTTTTAATATCAAACACCGCTCTGATACCAATTGAAAGTCCCTAATCCAAGCTTGAAACAATAAACTATATCAATCAACACACTTAATTACTCTTCAAACGTAATACTTATTATTGTATAATAAAGAATTACAAGTGTTATGGATAACACCGTTTGATGACAATGTGTTGTGCACACTTTGGACAATCTAAAACCTAACTTATGAACACAGTCGCAGCTGTTTGGTTCAGTTAGTTCTAAGAGTTAATGTGTGAAAATGTGTCAAAGTGATGAGTCATTAACTCTAGGCTACATAACCTATTTATAGTGGTACGAGGTTGAGTCCAAGTACTGGTTGATGGTGACTACACTAGACAGACACTTGTCAGACCTCTGTCACAAGATGCTCTTCTGTTCTTGGTAGTCTGTCACAATGCTTTAGAGAAACAGAGCTGACACAGTTTCCCTTTTCTTCATAGTCCCGTACACACTAAGGTATGTCCAAAGTGTGTTGAGTGTTAACAGGGTATTGCCACCCCTTTTAACCCTCAACCCCTCAGAGTCCCTGATACATCTTGGCTATTATCCATCATAGCCAATGAGTATGTATTCAAGTAATCTTCGACTTCCTTGACAATGTCTCTGACACGGACTCCTCTGAGGTTGCTCACAGAGACTTAGATCTCTGTGAGTCTTGCGATACTTGCCTGCCTCCTAGGCACATGCAAGTTAATATCAAACAGCTTGATTTGTGTTTAAATCTATGATACAGGGAATCTAATAAACTTAGATTCCCAACACCTTATCGCGTTGTTGATTCATTCATGGTCTTTGGATCGACACGATGGTTTTTATTCTTGTTCTGGCTATTATTTACACTCCGCTTTACAATGTTACTTGGTTTTTTTGTTGGTTTATGTACTATTAGTTTGCATTACTTTGGTATACCATAAATCGTAACAACAAATCACTCGTCACCTTAACGAAGTTACATAACCCTACAAAAGAACCTTAATCCTCACAACAAAAACCTTCCTAACTATCCTATCCTTAAACAGTAAACCTTATTTTCGTTTCACTCTTCACTCAATCTCGATGACACGTTCTACACTGATCGTTCCACTTTCGGCTCTCTCCTCGTAACTTGATGTGCGTCGTGTAAGATATTGATTGTACTCAAGTTTTAAATTTATATTTTGTCGATTTTAACCTTATTAACCTAATAGAACACTTCTTACGAGCAGTGTACCCGGTCGATCGTGGACTTGTTTAGTAAGTAGGGCGTCGATCACTAAGATTGAGAATGTTAATTCTTACGTCCACGAGTATTTTAATGAGTGTAATTATTCTAACTATCTATCCCAAGACTCATTTAAACTAAACATAACTAAGATAAAGGGGGGGGGGTCTACCTGAGAGGCTAACACGGTTTTAATAGTAGCCTAAATGATGATAGTGCCACACACGCAAGAGGGAGCCTAGAATTAAGTCAAGCAGTCAAGACTCATTTAAACTAAACATAACTAAGATAAAGGGGGGGGGGTCTACCTGAGAGGCTAACACGGTTTTAATAGTAGCCTAAATGATGATAGTGCCACACACGCAAGAGGGAGCCTAGAATTAAGTCAAGCAGTCAAGCCTAATATTATAAAACGTTATAACCATATTCATGCTAAACAAATGTTGTTTCAATTAAAAGTTCAACGACTGTGTTAAATTTCACGGACATATCATTCCTAGATTAAGGTGATAGTTCTTCCTTAAACATATACACTATAATTCTATCTCATTTAGACGCATCCACATAAACCAAACTGGGGTTGGTTATAATATATCTTAGAAGACCCTAATGGCGATCTTATTGTTACTCCTACCTCACTGAGACTTATTATATGGTGGTAGCTGAACTATATATTCAATGTGTAAGTGTCAGACAAGGTTACTTGTAAGCCGAACTAGGTTCACTAACTTACAACAGAGCTGGACATTATATCTCTTCATATTATTCCGCCTATACAAATAACTACAAAAGAGGAGATCTTTCTAATACCCTAAGATACTAGAATTAAGGTAACTTGATAAGTACATAAGCGGGTATGGGTGATAAACATAATTCAATACTCACGAAAATTAAAGGACAATCAATATAAAAACCAAACACTAAATTAACATTATCATGGCTAACACCTATAGGTGTTAGCCTTTTTTCATAGTAAAAGCATAAATAAACGTCATACGAATGATAAATGAACTTAAGAATAATACCAAATACCAACCATGATCAAAATATGTAGATCACAAGAGTTCACTGATTTGTTAGTCACTTTGCTTGACCTTCTTTTCTCTTCTTAGGCTACTAATAACTCTTCTTGGTGGTTACCTTATAGTTTAAGATGATTAGGGGTCCTATCATACTTGTAAAATTCGTTTTGGATACAACGTATGTGCGGGCAACATACGGTGTATGCACATTTCCTAGAGTGGGTCCTCGCGTAAATACTTTATATAACTCTCGAATATTTATCTTCAAACTCCTAGAAGGCGTATTCATCCTCTAGATACGGCGTATGTGGGATTTTATATGTATGCTCCATGTCTTGATTACTTCTAGAATATTCTTATATAAATCTCAATACGGTGTATTAGATGTTCAAATACGGCATATGTGACTTGAGTCAAGGTGGTCAATATGGTGGAATCTTGCACATATACATTGTATTCTTTTGATGCATACGATATATGTTTTTAGTATTTAATAATCTACAAATAGTATTCATTTAAGCTTCTAATGCGCCTTAATTCACCATGCACTTCCTAATTAGTGCAAATCTAAATATAATCGATTACGTACCAATATCTTGCAATAATAATATCAAAGGGTATAATATATGGAATAAATGATACAATAAATATGTCTTTATTTGATGTCACCAAATATTTTCCCACTTGAATCTTACTTGTCCTCAAGTATATTTTAAAGAATTCTAGTAAAAGTAGTATCATCAAAGGGATTTTCCGTTAATCATAAGGTTGCACACAACCACGACACTTCAGGAGGTTGTAAAACACTCGACTAATCTAAGTGGTAATCCTAATCGCTCAATTGCTCAGCGGTGACTAGTATTCTCTCATAAGCTTGGAAGGATACACATATCCACAACTAAAGCTAACCAGCAACATTTCTAAAAAGATGAATTAGGTTTAAAAAGTTTAGGGTTTGATCTTTCTCATTTTCCCCTTAAGTAAAATCAAGGGGCTAGGATAAGAAAGGATATAGGGTATGGATCTTCCAATATCTTCAATAGTAGTAAACCAATATCCCCAATTAACCACATACATACCCAAATACAAAAGATAGACATGTTGGAATTGATGAGGATCTATATTCGAATATAACCAAAGAAAATACCAGGTCAGGTAAGGGATAATGGATCTTCTATTCTTTTCTTTAATAGTAATAAGCCAATGGTCGTAAGTCATCTCATAGACACCCAAATGCATTGGATAGATATGAGAGATACTCATACATGTATATCCCATGAATTGAGAATATGAATTGTTGTAATGGTTGTCAAGTAAAACAAACAATTAGATTGAACTTATAGTAAAGGACCAAGTTTCTAGCTACTTGTAGATCATCCTAAATATAAGACACAAATCAATTGACTAGATAAATATCCAAATCTTATAGCACAAAACCTTAGTTGGTGTTTGATTGTATTGTTTTTGCTACCCTTTAGGAAAAGGATGACAAAAGTGGCAAGTATTAAGTGTCGGTTTAGGAAAACCGAGCACTAATGACCAAATAAGTCCAAGTTCATTCTCGAGGAGGCTAGTGCGTTGTGTAATGAATTGATTTTGATTTGTGATTATATGATTGAAAAAGAAAGAAAGAAATGAGATTAGAAGAGAAAGACGGTTACAAAGACGGATTAAACTAAGACGAAAAAGGCGATCACGTAAAACCGTAAATAGTGCAAAAATTAAAATTTTATCCTATAAATTCCTAAAAATTACTAAAAATCCACAATAATATTCTAAGGGTTCACAAAAAATCCAAACTTGCTAAGACCTTTTAATTAATTAGATAATGACTTTTTAATGCTAATTAAAGCCCTAAAAATCACAATTAATTATTAAAAAGCCCTAAACAAGATTTTAAAGTTTGTAAACCTCAAAAATAACCTAATTAAGCTAAAAAGTATTTTTAAAATTTTAAAACTAAATTAAACTATTTTTAAACACTTAAAAACTATTAAAATCAATTAAAATTTAAATTAATTCTAGAAATTAATTGAAAAGTCCTAAAAATATTTGGAAAGTTACAAAACTCCTAATTAAGTGACTACAATCAAGGAAAAATGTAAAAACTTAAAAAATTAAACTTTCAATTTTTAATAATAAAATAATATTAAAATATTCAAAAAAATTCAAAGTTCATAAAAAAATTCTAAAAAATTACCAAAAATCTAAAATAATGTAACTAAGACAGAAATGCAATTAAAAGTTTCTAAAATCTATTTAATTATTTTATTTTAAATTTTAAAGTTGGTTAAAAACCCTAAAATCCTATAAAATCAAAAATTAGACTTTTTAAAACTTAAATGGCTGTAAACCTCAAAAATATAATTAAAAACCTAAAAACTATTTTTTCAGATTTTTAAAATACCTTTTTCTATTTTTAAATTACTTTTCAAAATTTAAACTAAAAATAATCCTAGAAAATTAATTAAGTACGGGAAAAATAAACTTTTTGCACCAAAAAGTCCTTAAACTGAATAAAAACAAAAGAAAAATGCTAACTTGTAAAAATCCTAAGAAAATAAGCTGGAAAAAGCTTATAAATAAGCTGCCAAGTTAATTAAGCTAAAAACCAAGTCTGTTTAGTAATAAACAAACCAAGTGATAACCAGTCAAAGACCCTAGGGCAACTGGTTATCACGTTGGTGTGTGAGAGGAGTGGCGCAGGTTCGAGTCATGGCCACTTCCTTTTTGAAAAACTTTTTTTTTAAACTTTAAAACCCAGAAACAGTAACCTAAACTTGCTCTAAAACAAGCTTATAATCCAAAACAAGCTATAATCAAGCTTTAAAAGATCAAAAACGTGCCCAGATTGCACTTTTAACTGATGAACACACAGTGATAATATTCACTTGTGCAGATTGGACAAGAGGACTTGTCTTTGGCTTTTTGTGAATGTTTGATTGGACAAATGGGGCACCCCTATACTCAGTTGAGTATAGGGAGTCAAGCAAATGCACAAAAACAACAAGTCAAGTCCCACAAATCACACAAAAATGTTCATGAAGTTACTGATATAGCTATGAGTAAGTCTGGGGGTATTTGCTGATGCACTTGACACACAAATGGATTTCAACTTCTCAAAACAACCACATACATCTACCAATTAACAATAAACTGATGCACAATACTATATAAGCCTATGATCCAACAATGAACAAGTTTTGATGCACCAATTCCACCAAAATCATGCACAATAAGGACTTACTGATTTATTGACCATTTTTCCAACTTTTATCATACAACTTGTTTTAAAACTTCACCAAACAGAAAACTAAACTAACACATAACCTAATGATACTAAATTGATTGATTAAGACAGGTTTTAACCAAGATTTATAGCAATATAAACCAACTTATATCCTAATCCAAACACTCCTTTAAAATCTGAACTTCACTTTTTTCAAACAGAATCAAGTCAAATCCAAACCCAATTGATCCTAATCAATCTACTCATGCATAATAACCTCAAATAAACAATATCAAACCAGATTAACAACACATGAACAACTTTCATACAAAATCACTCAAGACTGAAATATTTGAAAACTGAAATAAGAACAAGGTGACTACCCTGTGGGACCCACATCCAGGCCCCACAATGGCTGCTTTGCCATCTCCATACAGACTCGGGTCTGTGCAGACTTGTCTTTGTGGTTTGAAATGAAGGTGATGATAATATTTGCCTTTGATTTGAACCTGCCAAAAACAGATAACCAAGAACAAAGCTAACTGGTATAAGGGCCTATAGGCTTATAGGATTAACTTATTGACAAGTTAACCTATAGCTTATGGCTTTTAAAAATAAGCAGAAATATAAAAACTGACTTTTCTTAACTGAAAATTTTTGGAAATTCAGAAAACTGAAAACCTTTTTGAATCAAGTAAAACAACAATAACAATCAACCAAACTTCAAACAATATAAGTAAAACTGGCTCTTTCCTTCTCATCAACAAACTTTAAACCATTTTTCATTCATAAAAAACTAGATTTACAAAGTTGTGATCAAGGAGAAAAAACAAGGAACAAAGGTGTGCTAACATGCTAGCACCCTTTAAATACTAACTAAAGAACTTTCTAGGTTACTAAACCCTAATGGATGAAATTCCAGTCTTGCCCTTGGACGAACTTGAATCTTGGTCAAAATTTTTGCCTCCATGTGATTTTTCAGAAGACAGCTGTTGTTTGTGATGTTCCAAGCAATCTTGGACGTTTATTTGGACTTAGGGGCCAAGGAAACCACATGGGACGTTTATCTGGTCGGTTTTTGTTTTTGAGGAAGAAAGTGACGTGCAGGGGAGGGCCCTACACTCACATGGGTTGGTTGGGGAGGGAATCTGGGTTGTGGGATTGATTTAGTGTAGGGTTGATCAGTGATCTGGAGTGATTTGTAGAAAACCCCTTTGTTATGAAGGTGATTAAGGATTAGGGTTCTAGGATTAGGGATGGGGGAATAGTGTGTTTAATCTGGGTTTGTATTTAAATTAGTTGTTTCCCACGTAATTGTATAAACAGATTAATTAAATATGTTTATTTAAAAAGTGTCAAAGTGGATTTGTGACGTGGAGGATGTGGAGGTTGTGATTGGTGGGAAGGTGGAAGTGGGGTGACGTGGAGATGGGTGATTGGAGGGTGTAGGTTTGGTTGTCTGGCTGGTTTGGCCCCTGAACTCTCTTAACTCTTTCATTTCCATTTAAACAGCCAAAACTTCTTTTCCCTTTGTAATAAGTTTGGAGTACTTGTCAAATTTGGCACAAGGGTTTATCAAACTTTGTATAAGGACCATTAATGCATATTTTGGATTCTTCAAGGGCATAACTTGTCATGTCTTCATTCTTCAAGGTTATGACTTGTTTGTTGACTTCTTGGAGGACCAATATTGACAATTTAGTTTTGTTGAGGGACTAAATTTGCCAATTCTTCAAAGTTAAGGGTCCTTTTTGTAAATTTGACAAACTTTAGGGACCAAACTTGTAATTATGAAGATACAAGGGTATAAAGTGTCAATTCTTCCATATTGGAGGACCCTTCTTCATAATTCTTCAAATCTTCAAGGGTTTTCTTGGAAAATTCTTCAATAGGGCTTGGTTCATCGTGCGGCTTCGTTTCCCGTGTTCGTTTTTGACTGATTCTTGTGATCTTTTGTCATTTTCTCAATATCCGTACCTAAAATTTACAAGAAACAAACACAAGCATATATTTGGGTATTTTGATGATATTTAATGCATTTTAAGCCCTATTTGGACGATGAGACTATGTATAAAAGCAGTCTCATCACTCCCCCATACTAAACCATTGCCGTGCCCTCACGCAATGCTAGAATTAAGTATCGTAGCACTTCCAAAATTCATTTTATTCACTGTTATTGAACGATAAACTAGCTACACTACTACTATTGCCACTACTTGCGTTTTAGACATAATGTATGATTTTCATCGCAAAATGGGACGTTTAGGTTCATAGAATAAGAACACGTGAATGCTTCGTTAGAAATAATTTCATCGTCCTCGATTTTCACCCTAATTCCATGCCAAGCGTGCAACGAGATCATTGTCATTATAAGTTATTAATGCTAACACTACTCATATGCCCTAATCACGTACTCATTCTCCCATTTTTCCTAAGTTGTATCTCTTATATTTTATTTTGTCTTGAATGTTTCACGAGGATACATTGTTTGACTTATGCGATAATAGAGATTTAGGTCTAAAAATAGAGTCCTAAAGGTGTAACTAAGACCATCAAATCAATAACCCCTCCTAATAGACAACGATGTTAAAAAATTAAGTTGACAAGAAGGATCGATAAACACGGTTTTGTAACGGTTTTGAACATGAGACTTATTACCAAGACTTTTATACGCCCCCTAACGGAAGGGCCTTATTATCTTTGGTTTACCTCCATCTTTTATTCAACTTCGCCATGAAGCTTTTATTATGACTTCGGTCTTGCCTTGCCTTTTATTATCCACCTCATCGGCGGTTTTATTAGCCAAAGACGTATATCCTCACGCTAAAGAAAATTTTGGATCTTTAAAGCTTCGAAGATTAAGGCTTGATTCACTAACAATTTTGCATAGATTTTAGGCCTTGTGGGGCTTCAAATTGTTTTCTAGATTTAGGTGAGCACTTGAAATCTTATTATTGGGTGAAGCTTTCGATTATTAGGGTGCCAATACTTCAAAACCGTGACGCTGGCGATACCTTAATATCTTCCCAATTTAATTACACGGAAGCTACTAGAAAAGACTAGAAACCCAACAATCCTAACTAAACCGCTAAGTCAATATTTATTAAGAAAAAAAAATTTACAAGCGAAGGGAGAATAAGCAAACAACGAGAACACATGAGTTTTTGAAAGAATACGAGTACTCTACGTTTAGCATAGTAACTTATAATTAACTCTATCATTTCTCGTCCTCATTTAAGAGACTTAGCCTAATGTGTAGTTAAGGAACCAAAGCTAAGTGCTCAACACGCACAGTCGAGTCAAAAATTACTCTTATTCTCGCCATCGGAAAACCTACATTCGTGTCTTCAAACACTTATAAAACATGAGAAAATTTTTAAAATTTGGCCATTTTTAGCCTTATTTTGCAACAAAAACGATAAACAAAAAGATAAACTTTGGAAAGCGTGAAGGTTTGGCAAGGCAAGTATCTATTCACCCCTCCATACTAAAGTTAAACATTGTTCTCAATGTTTCGAGTCTAGGGGTGCAAACACCCCCATACTAGAGACATAGTCGAATGCCTAATCTAGCATGGAAAGGGTGTAACCAATAAATTAATAGCCGTTTATGAAGTGTGCTAGAAACCTAAGGTTAGAACATCAAAAGGATATATCATGGATATTGAGAAATGTCTCCAAAGCAAACGATCGGGTGCTCCCATAAAACGAACACGAGAGGCTCCAATCGTGAAGATCATGATCTAAAAACCACAATTCAAAAACAACCATGGAACAAAGGTTGGAAGGGCACAAATCCCCACACGTAAGCTACATTAGAAATCGATAATATGTACATAGGATAAGCATGGGACTCCCCCACGAGGCACCTCGTTTTTGATTACCGAGTCATGAGCTCGACTCGATCCCCTCAATACTATTTATCATTGGGGAAAGTGATTTGGTCGAGGTAGTTCAAGGATGGAACTTCCCCGCCAAAGTAGTGCTTCAACCTATGTCCATTCACCTTGAAGTTAGGACCATCATCTTGAGATAGCTCGATGGTCCCATACGGAAACACTTGAGTCACGGTGAATGGACCGGACCAACGGGATTTCAACTTACCGGAAAAGATTTTTAATCTTGAATTAAAAAGCAAAACTTGATCCCCAATGTTAAAAACCCGGTTTTTAATTTTAGAATAATGCAACTTTTTAGTTTTTTCTTTATAAATCAATGAATTTTCATAAGCAATATCCCTCAATTCATCTAATTCATTCAATTTCATTTTCAAGTGTTTTCCCGCGGTCTCCATGTCATCATTACAATGCTTTAGGGCCCAATAAGCCTTGTGTTCTAATTCGATAGGCAAATGACAATTCTTTCCATACACAAGCTTATAGGGAGTGCACCCAATGGGCGTCTTATGAGCGGTCCTAAAGGCCCATAAAGCATCGTCCAACTTATCCGACCATGATTGTCGGTTTTCCCCAACGGATCTCTCCAAGATCCTCTTCAACGCTCGGTTTGAAACCTCGACTTGCCCACTCGTTTGTGGGTGATAAGCCGTAGAAAGCCGATGTGTAACCCCATATTTCCTTAGAACCCTTTCGAATTGGTCGTTACAAAAATAGGTTCCACGATCGCTTATGATAGCACGAGGGGTTCCAAACCGAGAAAACAAGCTTTTCAAAAACTTGACTACCACACGAGCATCATTGGTGGGCAAGGCCTTTGCCTCCACCCACTTAGAAAGGTAGTCAACCGCAACGAGAATGTACTTATTACCACGAGATGATGGGAACGGCCCCATAAAGTCTATACCCCAAACGTCAAAGATCTCACACCACTTGGATGATATTTTGTGGCATTTCATCTTTTTGTGAGGTTTTTCCTTGTCGTTGGCATGAATCACAAGACTTCACAAGATCTTGTGCATCTCGGTAAATAGTAGGCCAAAAGAAGCCGGCATCAAACACCTTCTTAGTCGTTAGATTAGCACCGTGGTGACCACCCGTGGGTCCCTCATGGCAAGCTCTAAGGATGTTAGAAGCTTCGATGCCAAATACACAACGTCGGATGATTTGATCCGCACAAGTTCGAAACAAGTAAGGGTCGTTCCAAAAGTAGAACTTGACGTCACGAAAGAATTTTCGTTTTTCTTGAGTCGTCATACCCTTAATGATGAAGTTACCCGCATGGTAATTTGCAAAATCCGCAAACCATGGGGTAGAAGAATCAAGCTTAGAATTCACTACACCAAGTGTCTCGAGCGGAAATGTTTCGGTGATTTCCTTGGGCTCGTAAACACTTTTGTGAGGATCTTCCAAACGAGAAAGATGGTCGGCCGCTAGATTCTCGGCTCCTTTTTTGTCAACAATGGTGTGATCAAATTCTTGAAGGAGGAGAATCCAACGAAGTAATCTAGGCTTAGCATCTTGCTTTGCCATAAGATACTTAATAGCCGAATGGTCCGTATACACTATGCATTTCGTCAAGACGAGATAAGGTCGAAATTTCTCAAATGCATACACCACGGCAAGGAACTCCTTTTCTGTTGTAGTGTATTTTAGTTGAGCCTCGGTCATCGTCTTGCTATCATAGTGAATAGGCAAAAAGTGCTTATCATGACGTTGCCCCAAAACGGCCCCAATAGCGTAATCACTAGCATCACACATGAGTTCAAAGGGGAGGTTCCAATTGGGAGCAACAAGAATGGGAGCTTCGGTAAGTTTCCTCTTAAGGATTTCAAAGGCTCGTACACAATCTTCGTCAAAGACAAAACGTGCCTCTTTTTCAAGAAGATGTGTAATGGGTCGAGAAATCTTTGAAAAATCCTTGATGAATCGACGATAAAAGCCCGCGTGGCCTAGGAAACTCCTAACCCCCTTGACGGTTTTGGGATGAGGTAATTTGGCGATGACGTCTACCTTAGCTTGATCTACCTCAATCCCCGCTTTCGAGACCTTGTGCCCTAAGACGATTCCACTCCTAACCATAAAATGACACTTTTACCAATTGAGCACAAGGTTGGTTTCCTCACAACGTTTTAACATTCTCTCAAGGTTCGACAAACACGAAGTGAACGAATTACCAAACACGGAAAAGTCATCCATGAAGACTTCCATCGTCTTCTCGATCATATCATGAAAAATAGCCATCATGCACCTTTGAAAGGTTCCTGGTGCATTACAAAGTCCGAATGGCATTCTACGATAGGCAAACGTTCCATATGGACACGTAAACGTAGTTTTTTCTTTATCACGAGGATCGATGGGAATTTGGAAGTAACCGGAAAAACCATCTAAAAAGCAATAGAAATCGTTTCCCGCAAGACGCTCCAACATTTGGTCCATGAAGGGCAAGGGAAAATGGTCTTTTTGAGTGGCTTCATTCAACTTTTGATAGTCAATGCACACTCTCCATCCGGTCACGAGTCTAGTGGGAATCAACTCGTTGGCATCGTTTGGCACAACGGTCATCCCTCCCTTTTTAGGGACACAATGAATAGGACTCACCCAAGGGCTATCGGAAATAGGGTAAATCATTCCCGCGTCAAGGAGTTTAAGGACCTCCTTTTTGAGGACGTCGTGAATTTTGGGGTTCACCCTCCTTTGACTTTGGATTGTGGGCTTGAAATCCTCCTCCATTAAGATTTTATGGGTACAAAACTTGGGATCGATTCCCTTAATGTCGGATAACTTCCACGCAATCGCCCCTTTGTGATCCTTTAGAACATCGACAAGTGTGGTTTTTTCATCATTCGAAAGTTCCTTCGCAATAATAACCGGCAACTTGTCGTCCTCCTCCAAATAGACATATTCGAGGTGAGGAGGTAAATATTTCAACTCGAGGATAGGTGGTTCCTCAAGTGAAGATTTGGGCTCGATACTCATAACCTCCTCGGGTGGAGGAAATGGGAAATCGTTAGAAAATCCTTGATAATCGAGAAGTCCTCATCGTTGTCGAGGTCTTCGTCACAAGTACGTGGAACATTGCATTCTTCCAATGTAAAACCACCACCTTCGAAAGGAGTGAAGGTTGGTGTCGAATTATCAAGAATTGGATCTAACATAGTGGGATTGCCACTAGTTTCTTCATCACCAAACCCTAAAACTTCTTGTGAAAATTCCTCGCAAACCACGTCGATCATATCAACGAGGTTTATGGTAGCAACAGAATAAACATGAGAAAGTTGAGAATTTTGAGTTGCGTTTATAACAAGTTCCTCGTCGTTGAAACGTAAGGTGATCTTTCTAGCATGCACATCAATTAAATCCATAGACGTATCTAAAAACGAACGACCTAAAATAAGAGGAACTTGAGGATCCGTGGGGATATCAACGACGATAAAGTCTACGGGATAGTAGAACTTCCCCACTTTCACAAAAACGTCTTCCGCCAAACCACATGCACGAATCGTGGAATGGCCGGCCATCTCGATAGACATTAGTGAAGGAGTAAGATTAGGAAGATTGAGCGACTTGAAGATTGCAAGTGGCATCAAATTAATGCTAGCACCAAGATCGGCCAAGGCATAGCATTCTTCCATATCTTGAATTGCACAAGGGATAAAAAATTTACTGGGATCACCGACTTTTTGAGGTATGCGATTAAGATAAACCGACGAACAACTAGACAATTGATGCAATTTCTCCTTGTTGTTCAACATACTCTTAAAGTTAGCGGCAAATCGAGGCATCATGACCAAAGCATCGGCGAAACTCACATTAAGGTGCAACTCACGAAACATTTTCATAAAAAGCTCAAATTGGTAGTTGTCGTGCTCTTGTCGTTTTTCCTTCCTAAGTCTCGATAGGTAAGGCAAGGGTGGTGTGGGTTGGGGCATAGGCATAGCCTTTGGAATCTCGGGTTCCAATGTTGGTAAAGGGTCGACCGTAGGTGTGGCATGAGCGGTACTTTGTGGGCTTGAGATATGCTCCTTTTCAACCACCACCTCGGGTTCTGCCTCAATTTCCTCCACCGTTGGAGTACTTGGTTGAGGAGTCGGTTCTTTAAGTGCCTTACCACTTCGTGTGGTAATCACTTTCATCTCTCCCTTCGGGTTTGAAACGGTGTTACTAGGCAAACTTCCCGAAGTAGAGGCTTTGTTCCCCATGACGGCTTCTAAAATGGCATTAAGCTTAGCATCTTGACTATTAAACTTAGCATCTTGACTAGCGGCTTTTTGGTCAATTCTTTGTTCAAGCCTAGCATGACTTTGTTCAATTTTATTGTTTTGACCTCTAATTTGATTAGCAAAATCATTTTTCAACTCATTTCTCATGTTAAGATTTTCCTTCACAAAATTAGCCAACTCCTTTGTGTTTTTAGCCGTGTCCCTAGCTTGACTAGCCAATTGCTCTTGAATATTTTCCAAAATCTTATCATTTGCCGTAGCGTAATTCAAAAAGTCCATTGGAAGTTCTTTAGTGTAAACATTTTGAAGACCTTGACTTGTGTTTTGAAAATTACGGTTTTGGTTTTGATTTTGCAATTGGCTACTACTTCCTTGATTCCCATAGTTGTTATTACCCTTGAAATTGTTCCTTTGATTGCTTTGGTAACCAACTTGATTGTTTCGATAATTGTTAGCATTTTGATTTGGTGGAAAACCCGGTGGAGTCAATTGACTAGTGCGGGGAACTTGACCGCTTTGGTTATAAGTTCCCGCGGCCGCGAAGGCACTCAAAGTGTTACCACCGTTGGTAATGCACTCGGAATAATCGTGAGCTCCACCACAATACATACAAGAAACCTCAACCGCTTTAGCCGTAGCGGGAGTGGGTTGTTCACCAACTTTAAACTCAATTAACAATCCCTTAAGCTTATCAAAAATCTTGTTCTCCAAATTAGCCTCGATTTGGCAAGCATCAACGGTGTGTGACAATGAAGGAGAAGGTGAAGACGAAGTCTTACGAACACTCGACGTGCTACGAGGACTATAGACCTTAGACCTATTCTCAATGATTAACAATGCTTCCTCGACCGTCTTACACAAAAAATTACCACCCGCGACGGCATTAAGATAATCACGCTCGTGATCGTTCAAGCCATTGTAAAACGTGTCAATTTGATGCAAGTCGGAAAAACCATGATGAGGACATTCGTGCAACATTTCCTTAAACCTATTCCAAGCCGTCAAAAAACTCTCATTATACTCTTGTGAAAACTTTAAAAATCTCGTTTTTCGAATGCGTAGTCTTAGAGGGCGGAAAAAATTGGTTCACGAATTTTGAAACAAGATCCTTCCACGTCAATATAGAATTGGGTGGCTCTTTCTCTAACCAAATTTTTGCGGGCCCCGCTAAGGAATACGGAAAAAGCATCATCTTAATCGAGTCGTTGGAGACGTCCTTAAACTTGCAAGTGGCGGTGAGACGATTAAATTGGCGAATGTGGTTATGAGGGTTGTCCTTTTCGTCACCACGAAACTTGTTGTTTTGAATCATGGACAACAAACCCGTCTTAACCTCAAAATTCTCCGCAAGGATAGCGGGAATCACAATCGCTTCTCCATAACCCTCGGTGGGTGCTTGAAGCAACTCCATCATAGTTCGATTAGCCATGGGTGCTTCTTTCACTACGATGGGTTCGTCAATAGGAGACTCCTCACTAGAAGGAGTGGTTGATTTGTTTCTTCGTTTACGAGCACGTCTTGCTTTGGAGCGAGTTTGCATAAACGTCACGTACAACGAGAGGGTGAGCAAAGAAGATTCTTTTTGGTGTTTTTACTTTTTCAATTTCTTTGTGGTTTTTGATTGTTTTTACTTTTTTTGGATTTTTGGAATGTATTAGGTAGACACAAATCTACAAATCTCCTCCTTAATCAAATCTCTCGATTAAAGAAGCCTCAAGGAATGAAAACGAACACGTGAAGTGAACGTCTTCGATGACTTTAGAACGATGGTGGAACACCAAATCGTTCAAGAGGGTTTAATCAAATGAAATCAAGAAAATATATATGATACTTAAGTAATACTTTGGGCGGCAAAACCCTCGATTAGCTTTCAATCTCAAAATACGCACAAGCAAGCGGAGGAAACGAGGCGGCGCGAAGCACTTAAGAGCCTTTTTCCTTTAGGTCGTGAAATACAACCGCCTTATACCCACCTTATAGTTTGTATTTTTCAAAATCGAGCTTCACGAAAGTATTTATCTATTTTTGCCTTTTTCTTTGGTTTGAGATTCGAATACAATGATTGGGTAATGACCTCCCAAGTCAAGGTTGTGATTTCTCACGTATTTGGAGTACTTGTAAATTTATTGTTCTACGTATACAATATAGTAATAATATTCACAAAAAACGAAAAACCGATAATACGTATTAGTAGAGTGCTACTAATACAAATACTAATTATGGCTATATAAAAACAAAAATGTTCAAATCAAAACACAACACGCCTCCCCGGCAGCGGCGCCAAAAATGATTGTAGTGTTTTTGCTACCCTTTAGGAAAAGGATGACAAAAGTGGCAAGTATTAAGTGTCGGTTTAGGAAAACCGAGCACTAATGACCAAATAAGTCCAAGTTCGTTCTCGAGGAGGCTAGTGCGTTGTGTAATGAATTGATTTTGATTTGTGATTATATGATTGAAAAAGAAAGAAATAAATGAGATTAGAAGAGAAAGACGGTTACAAAGACGGATTAAACTAAGACGAAAAAGGCGATCACGTAAAACCGTAAATAGTGCAAAAATTAAATTTTATCCTAAAAATTCCTAAAAATTACTAAAAATCCACAATAATATTCTAAGGGTTTACAAAAAATCCAAACTTGCTAAAACCTTTTAATTAATTAGATAATGACTTTTTAATGCTAATTAAAGCCCTAAAAATCACAATTAATTATTAAAAAGACCTAAACAAGGTTTTAAAGTTTGTAAACCTCAAAAAAAACCTAATTAAGCTAAAAAGTATTTTTTTAAATTTTAAAACCAAATTAAACTATTTTTAACACTTAAAAACTATTAAAATCAATTAAAACTTAAATTAATTCTAGAAATTAATTGAAAAGTCCTAAAAATATTTGGAAAGTTACAAAACTCCTAATTAAGTGACTAAAATCAAGGAAAAACGTAAGAACTTAAAAAATCAAACTTTCAATTTTTAATAATAAAATAATATTAAAATATTCAAAAAAAATTCAAAGTTCATAAAAAAATTCTAAAAAATTACCAACTTCTAAAATAATGTAACTAAGACAGAAATGCAATTAAAAGTTTCTAAAACCTATTTAATAGTTTTATATTAAATTTTAAAGTTGGTTAAAAACCCTAAAATCCTATAAAATCAAAAATTAGACTTTTTGAAAACTTAAATGACTGTAAACCTCAAAAATATAATTAAAAACCTAAAAACTATTTTTTAAGATTTTTAAAATACCTTTTTCTATTTTTAAATTACTTTTCAAAATTTAAACTAAAAATAATCCTAGAAAATTAATTAAGTACGGGAAAAATAAACTTTTTGCACCAAAAAGTCCTTAAACTAAATAAAAACAATAGAAAAATGCTAACTTGTAAAAATCCTAAGAAAATAAGCTGGAAAAAGCTTATAAATAAGCTGCCAAGTTAATTAAGCTAAAAACCAAGTTTGTTTAAGTAATAAAAAACCAAGTGATAACCAGTCAAAGACCCTAGGGCAACTGGTTATCACGTTGGTGTGTGAGAGGAGTGGTGCAGGTTCGAGTCCTGGCCACGTCCTTTTTGAAAAACTTTTTTTTTTAAACTTTAAAACCCAGAAACAGTAACTTAAACTTGCTCTAAAACAAGCTTATAATCCAAAACAAGCTATAATCAAGCTTTAAAAGATCAAAAACGTGCCCAGATTGCACTTTTAACTGATGAACACAAAGTGATAATATTCACTTGTGCAGATTGGACAAGAGGACTTGTCTTTGGCTTTTTGTGAATGTTTGATTGGATAAATGGGGCACCCCTATACTCAGTTGAGTATAGGGAGTCAAGCAAATGCACAAAAACAACAAGTCAAGTGCCACAAATCACACAAAAATGCTCATGAAGTTACTGATATAGCTATGAGTAAGTCTAGGGGTATTTGCTGATGCACTTGACACACAAATGGATTTCAACTTCTCAAAACAAGCACATACATCTACCAATTGACAATAAACTGATGCACAATAGTATATAAGCCTATGATCCAACAATGAACAAGTTTTGATGCACCAATTCCACCAAAATCATGCACAATAAGGACTTACTGATTTATTGACCATTTTTCCAACTTTTATCATACAACTTGTTTTAAAACTTCACCAAACAGAAAACTAAACTAACACATAACCTAATGATACTAAATTGAGTGATTATGACAGGTTTTAACCAAGATTTATAGCAATATAAACCAACTTATATCCTAATCCAAACACTCCTTTAAAATCTGAACTTCACTTTTTTCAAACAGAATCAAGTTCAATCCAAACCCAATTGATCCTAATCAATCTACTCATGCGTAATAACCTCAAATAAACAATATCAAACCAGATTAACAACACATGAACAACTTTCATACAAAATCACTCAAGACTGAAATATTTGAAAACTGAAATAAGAACAAGGTGACTACCTTGTGGGACCCACATCCAGGCCCCACAATGGCTGCTTTGCCATCTCCATACAGACTCGGGTCTGTGCAGACTTGTCTTTATGGTTTGAAATGAAGGTGATGATAATATTTGCCTTTGATTTGAACCTGCCAAAAACAGATAACCAAGAACAAAGCTAACTGGTATAAGGGCCTATAGGCTTATAGGATTAACTTATTGACAAGTTAACCTATAGCTTATGGCTTTTAAAAATAAGCAGAAATATAAAAACTGACTTTTCTTAACTGAAAATTTTTGGAAATTCAGAAAACTGAAAACCTTTTTGAATCAAGTAAAACAACAATAACAATCAACCAAACTTCAAACAATATAAGTAAAACTGGCTCTTTGCTTCTCATCAACAAACTTTAAACCATTTTTCATTCATAAAAAACTGGATTTACAAAGTTGTGATCAAGCAGAAAAAACAAGGAACAAATGTGTGCTAACATGCTAGCACCCTTTAAATACTAACTAATAGAACTTTCTAGGTTACTAAACCCTAATGGATGAAATTCCAGTCTTGCCCTTGGACGAACTTGAATCTTGGTCAAAATTTTTGCCTCCATGTGATTTTTCAGAAGACAGCTGTTGTTTGTGATGTTCCAAGCAATCTTGGACGTTTATTTGGACTTAGGGGCCAAGGAAACCACATGGGACGTTTATCTGGTCGGTTTTTGTTTTTGAGGAAGAAAGTGACGTGCAGGGGAGGGCCCTACACTCACATGGGTTGGTTGGGGAGGGAATCTGGGTTGTGGGATTGATTTAGTGTAGGGTTAATTAGTGATCTGGAGTGATTTGTAGAAAACCCCTTTGTTATGAAGGTGATTAAGGATTAGGGTTCTAGGATTAGGGATGGGGGAATAGTGTGTTTAATCTGGGTTTGTGTTTAAATTAGTTGTTTCCCACGTAATTATATAAACAGATTAATTAAATCTGTTTATTTAAAAAGTGTCAAAGTGGATTAGTGACGTGGAGGATGTGGAGGTTGTGATTGGTGGGAAGGTGGAAGTGGGGTGACGTGGAGATGGGAGATTGGAGGGTGTAGGTTTGGTTGTCTGGCTGGTTTGGCCCCTGAACTCTCTTAACTCTTTCATTTCCATTTAAACAGCCAAAACTTCTTTTCCCTTTGTAATAAGTTTGGAGTACTTGTCAAATTTGGCACAAGGGTTTATCAAACTTTGTATAAGGACCATTAATGCATATTTTGGATTCTTCAAGGGCATAACTTGTCATGTCTTCATTCTTCAAGGTTATGACTTGTTTGTTGACTTCTTGGAGGAACAATATTGACAATTTAGTTTTGTTGAGGGACTAAATTTGCCAATTCTTCAAAGTTAAGGGTCCTTTTTGTAATTTTGACAAACTTTAGGGACCAAACTTGTAATTATGAAGATACAAGGGTATAAAGTGTCAATTCTTCCATATTGGAGGACCCTTCTTCATAATTCTTCAAATCTTCAAGGGTTTTCTTGGAAAATTCTTCAATAGGGCTTGGTTCATCGTGCGGCTTCGTTTCCCGTGTTCGTTTTTGACTGATTCTTGTGATCTTTTGTCATTTTCTCAATATCCGTACCTAAAATTTACAAGAAACAAACACAAGCATATATTTGGGTATTTTGATGATATTTAATGCATTTTAAGCCCTATTTGGACGATGAGACTATGTATAAAAGCAGTCTCATCAGTGTTTCCAAGTTAAACGTGCAACTCCCATTCTTCCCTTTCTACATGACTCTACAAAACTTAGTGATTGATTGTACCACAGAGAATACACGTAGTTGGTTTTATATTACGAACCAACTCTAACAAAACATACTCTGCATCGTTGGCTTATATGAACGTACCAACGATTAATCGATCTTTTTCACATAATATCGCATTTATATATTTCAAACCGATTATAAAACTCTTTTTTCTTTTTCTTTTCTATTTTATCGACTTTTTAAACAAATATTCTAACACAAGGTGTAAAATTTCAACACTCCACTTTAACAAAACTTGGATAATTATTCTACACAAAATACAACAAAAGTAGTAAACACATGAAAAATAGGAAAAAACTACTTATTCAAATTCTCATTGCATTGTGCAATTTTCCCAACCTAACAAAAGATAAAAAAGCGCAAATGTATCTAAAAATACAAAAATCTACATAAAAGAAACTAGCAACCAAAAGATAAAGTTTAATATAATGGGTATGCGAAGGTGTAAGGTTTTAACGAAACATTTATTTGAGGTGACGAAGTTCTTCTCATTGATACCTAGATTAGACTTGAAAATCAATGCTTGGAACACGAAACGGATAAGGCTTAAAAAGTTGTATTAAAGGGATCTTTTACAATAAAAATGAGAGTAGGAAAGGGTTTTTTTGGGAGATTAATTAATGAATATGGTTAGCTAATATAACATGAAGTGAAAGTTTTTGGATAATCCTAAAAATATACTAATTTAGAAATGATACTTCAACTAATTACTTAGTACTTATTATTGCGGTCTCGAATTGATATACCAAGGCAAGTTCTAAAGTCTACTAAATCACCGACACACTCATATTTAGTGGAATTTGGGGCAAAAAATTGGAAATGGAAATGTTAAAATTCTCACATATATACTAAGAGTTATGTATGCAAAATAATGTACTAATGACTTTCATAAAATTATGTTAATTTTTTTAAATTTAAGCATAAATTACACATACTAATTATGTAGAATAGGACAAGTAAGTGATAATTTCCTCCCCCACTTAAGATATATAATGCCCTTGTTGTAAATGTAAAGCATTAAAAACAAGGCAAAGTACATAATTAGTACAAGAAAAAAACTCCATTTAGATTTGCTCGGTATGATCCTATTTAAACTTAGTTGAGCTTCAATCCATAAACGAATTCATATACCACCGAATTTGTTAAGCAACTTTCCTACATAATATTTAGAAAATAAAAAGTATTATATCTTTAAAAATCGTTTTGACTCAAAACAAAAATTCTGAAAACTTTTTAGAATGTGTAGATCCCAAATATGTCGTATGGATTTAATACATACGCCATATGGATTTATGAAGAATTTTATTTACAAAAATGTTTTAAAATGCTAAAGTTTTAATAACAATATAATGTTTAGTATGTTTATATGTTGTTTCCAAGTTTTATCCTAATTGATTAGGTTCTTCTCTTTAGTTAAATGCCGCTATACCTAGCTACATGGCGAACATCCTTTTTGTCACATTAGACCACTAAGCTTAATGCAACGTAGTAAACATATAATCAAAAATGTTGGATGCTTCCTTTCCCCGCTTTCTAGGTATAATGTCATTTTAATTAAACAATTAGGCAATTCAAGCCATTTTATGGTCGACCTCAGATTTACTAGTAATATATTATTTAGATGATTACCCATGAAACAGTTACGTGGTTAAACGACTAAAATTCATGGGTAATTGTCAAATACCTACAAACTACCCAAAAATATATAAACATGGGTAAAACCTTCGAGGCTAAATGTTTTCCCACCATATTTTGTGTCCATGTGATAGTTACCACAACAATTTTTGTGGGCGATCAATTTAAGTTCATGGGTAAACTTCTCGTGGGATATTATAAATAAACGCCAATAAATTTAATCATGAGTAATCTGTGGGTAAATATTCTCACATAGAGAAAGTCGTGTCTAATTTTGAGGGGTAATATCATTAGTTCATGGGTCAATTCATGACTAAATAACCAATGCTAACATTGTTGCTAATTTTTTATTTTCTATAATCCATCAAAAAATGATTTATATACATATATAGAGTCACAAACTGTTGTCATAATGAAACTC
Organism: Glebionis coronaria; assembly: GCA_025667525.1. Classification (NCBI taxonomy): domain Eukaryota; kingdom Viridiplantae; phylum Streptophyta; class Magnoliopsida; order Asterales; family Asteraceae; genus Glebionis; species Glebionis coronaria. The sequence goes on from CM046879.1 coordinate 556,846,489, forward strand.
GATATTTTAATAAAGTACAATATACAAAATGGTTCATCAACAATATATTTAAACATACAACACAAAAATTGCATAGCTATATCTTGCACACATAATAACTAGACATTTATGAGTACTTTTTACATTTTATAAATCCAGGTGACGAATTACATTAAAAGTTTTCATCGTGGGTTGTTAAACATAATGACCATGTCTCCTTTATGGTGTCTCTACATGAATTTGCAACTACAAAACGAACAAAAGAACATGAGAATGGATTATAACATGCACAAAGTTGAAAACTAAATTAAAATAGGTTTGTTATAAGAACTACATTATAAGCTTAACCTGACATTATCATATCTCCTGCTCGAACATCTAGACATAGGTGAATCTGATGAACATACCATTGTTGAAATTCTTTCGAAATCACACACACAAGAATGATAATGTTAACTTGTTAAAAACAAGCCAATACAATTACTATATGAATTATTCACACTACAATCAAAAAGTAATAATTGTAACTGTATGACTTCAAATTCTAAAATAAAAAAACACCATTATAAATCATTTATTTGAAAGTTGAAACATACAATCTCCTATAAGTGTTAAGCACTATCATTTTATATAATATTAGGTAAAGCAAAATTAGTATCACATTAACGATTGGAGTGGGATGGTTTTGACTTGCCTAACTCAAAGTTATAAATACCTACTTGTAGTATATGAAATATCAAAGTGAAAACAACAGTGATAACTCTAAAGGTTTCAACCAACCTTCTTCATGATATAGATAACATTGTTTAATCGAGCGAACAAATCGACACCGTAGAGTCTAGAGTGTGTGGACGAGATTGGAAATGACAGTTGCAAGGGGTAGGAGGAAGGTGCGGTTGTGTGGAACTGTTATATTTTAGGACTTAATCAGATACCTCAACCTAACTTCAGGGACTTATTGTGTACATTTACATTGTTTTAGTTATGCATTTGGATGTCTGTTGATGGAAGCTTGTGAGGTGGAGGGGCATTCCTGGCTCTTTGTAAGATGGAGCCCATGCTGTTGATATACTAAAGACACAAAAGAACCTCAACGTCTCTTTTGTGTATTTTTGTATATATTCGAGACGCCCCCCTTGTTGACCCATTATCTGGGTTTTCATCTATGTGTATTTTAAGTGTGTTTCTCTCTCGTTTTAAACATGTAACCCAGATCATATTTTTGTTCTTTGTCTTTGTAAAACTATTATCATTTAGATAATAGGATCACACCAGAATAGTTGTGGTGATCTCTATCCAGTCTTTAATCATTGAACTTATTTTTATTTATGAAAGGTTTGGGTTTGAGTTTCAATCTGGTTCAATTTCATCTTATTAAGTTTTTCTTCATGGTATTAGAGCCTGGTTGCTCTGAAATCGTTGAAATTTTTTTTAGGGTTTCAAAATTTGTGGGGGTTTTTAAAATTGATATGTTTTTTGGATAGATCTGCTATTGAGATAGTCAGATTTGAAAGGATTTATACTTTTTTCTTCTTTATCAGTTCAAAAATCGATTTTTTAATTTTACGGTTTCAAAATTTTTTGAGGGTTTTTGATTTTATATATGCTCTAACCTTGTTCTTGGTACAGGGACGTTGTTTCTTTGATCTATTGCGTAGATCTGTTGTTGATTGCACTTTTCCCTAATTTTTTCAAATTAGGGTTTGGTGAGTAGGTTCTGTTTTCTTCTAGATTAAGTGAATCTAGAAGAAACAGTTCGATTGGGCTTTTGTGTATGCGCTGTAACACCTCTGCTCTCTCTCCTTTTTTTGATTGATTGGTTATTGGCTTATTTGCTTTTTCATACGTGTTTTTTGGCTGATTATTGTGATTATACTCTCTCATATTGTTACTCTCTTTTTTGTTGGCTTTATTATTGTTTTCTTGGGGTATTCTGTTTATTTGAACCCTTAATCATTGTCTTGCCATTGACCTGCCACCCTTGAGTGGTTTGGAAGCCTGGGAACTTTGTTGACCTTGATTAAGTTCTTTTTTTGGGGTTTGGTTTCTGTGATTGCTGACCATGACTAGTGTTCATAGTGACACAAACACTGAACATCAAGATGACCAGATTGGGGAAGAATATGTTGTCACCTTCATCAGTAAACTTGATATTAGTGACCATTTGCACCTCCACCCTAATGACTCTACCACGTTGACTGTGATTTCTATCAAACTTAAAGGAACTGAGAACTATCAAATTTGGTCTAATGCTATGCTTTTGGCCTTGGAAGGAAAAAATAAAACTGGTTTCATAAATGGGTCTTGTAAAAGATCTCTAACTAATGATGTGTTGGGAAAACAATGGGACATAGTCAATGCTGTTGTGTTAGGCTAGATTCTTAATTCTATATCTGATTAATTGTTTCTTGGTCAAATTTTTTCTAAGAAAGCTGAGCATGTTTGGAATGATTTAAAAGAAACCTATCATAAGGTTGATGGGTCTGTGATATTTAATCTTCATCATAAGATAATACCTTAAAGCAAAATGGCTCCAATTTGTCTGATTATTATCATAGTTTGAATGCTTTGTGGAAAGAATTTGATGCTATGGTTGAACTTCCTAATTGTGTTTGTGCTGCTACTAATCAATTTAAGAATCATAACAAGTTGTTGAAGTTGATGCAATTCTTAATGGGTCTTGATGACGCTTATATGACCATTAGAAGTTCCATTCTCTCTAGAGAGGTTCTACCAGATATCAAAGGTGCTTATGCCATCATCTCTAGTGAGGAGTCTCACAGAGTTGCTTCTGGCAACTTATCTGGTACCTCTCAGATGAATCAGACTTCTGCTTTTCTCTCAAATGGGCCCACCAGAAATGTGTTTCAAAGCCATCAGAATGTTAACCCTAATACTTTCAGACCTGATGGTGGCTTTAGACCAAACTATTATAGCAGTCCTAGACCTAACATGGCTAATAGAACTAATACTTATAGACCCAATGGGAACTCTGAAGTGGTCTGTGAAAATTGTGGGTACAATAGGCATAATATTGATAGGTGTTTTAAACTCATTGGGTTTCCTGCTGAGTTTGGAAAAAAGAAATCTGGTCAAAATTCTAAAGGAAAAAACTTTTCTAACAACTCTGTTGGCTCTAATTCCAATTCTGTGTTTTCTGATGAACAACTTTCTACTTTACTCTCTCTTATCAAAGAGAACACTGGTTTTGAAAAAGGAGTGCATGCCAATATGGTAGGTACTTATTTTAATTCTAGCAAGGTTTTTAATGATAACTTTAGGAATTTTTTTTGTTCTAATATTCATTCCAAAGTGACTCAACATGGGAAAGTTGTTGACTCTAGGGCAAACCAACACATGACTAATAAGAAAAAGGAATTAGACAATGTGTTTGACATTTCTCACCTTAAAAGTAAAGTCAGTCATCCTAATGGAACTGAAGCTTTCATATCTAAGATTGGAAATCTAAAATTAGGAAATGGTCTTGTCTTGTTTGATGTGTTGGTTATACGTGGGTATTCTGTTACTTTAATATCTGTGCATAAATTAGCCAAGGACAATAAGATATTTGTGGTTTTTGATGAAAATAAATGCCTTTTTCTGAATCAGGATTTGAATCTGAAAAACATTCTAGGGATTGGTAATCAGTATGGTGGTTTATACTACTTAGATACTAAAGGTATTAAGTGTAATACTAGTCAAACTGTCCCTGTTTGTTCTCTATCTTATTATGATTGGCACTGCAGGCTTTGCCACCCTGCTGACCCTGCCTTAGACACCTTAAAGGACACCTTGAAACTTGATAAACATGATAAATATGATTATTGTAAAGTCTGTCAAAAGGCCAAACAAACCAGAAAGCCTTTTCCTTTAAGTGACCATAAGACCAAGTGTTTGGGGGACATTGTTCACCTTGATTTATGGGGTCCTTATAAGGTGACATGTCACACTGGCCATAGATACTTTCTGACCATTGTGGATGATTTTACCAGAGCTGTTTGGGTATATCTCATTAAGTCCAAGGATGAAGTTGTCACTTTTATTGATGTGTTCTATAAAATGATTAAAAATCAGTTTAAAAGAAACATTAAAGTTTTTAGAAGTGATAATGGTACTGAATTTGTTAACAAAACTTTCAACAAGTTTTGTAACAATAATGGCATACTTCATCAAAATTCATGTGCTTATACCTCACAACAAAATGGGATGGCTGAAAGGAAACATAAACACCTTTTAAATGTGGTTAGGTGTCTTATGTTTCAGGGGGGAATACCTTTGAAATATTGGTCTAAATGCATTCTAACTGCTACTTTTCTCATTAATAGATTACCCTCCTCTGTGTTAAATGGAAAGTCCCCTTATGAAATGATTTACAATACTTGTCCTAATCTCTCTCTTATCAGAATGTTTGGCTGTTTGTGCTTTGCTACTAGTTTGAATAGTCATGATAAACTGTCTAATAGATCTAAAAAATGTGTTATGATGGATTATTCTAATTCTCAGAAGGGCTACAGGCTTTTTAGTCTTGATAGAAATCAGTTCTTTGTCTCTAGAGATGTGAGTTTTTTTAGTCTATATTTCCTTTTAAGGATTCTGTCTCAAAAAACAAGCATGATGAGTCTAATGTCCCTAGTGTTAGTCAAGATAAAAATCTGTTAAACTTTTTTGATGTAGATAACCCTGAGCTACCTAATGATGATGAGAGAGTAACACCTAGTCATAATAGTGACCATGAGTCACAAAGTAAGGGTAGCCACTCTCCCAACCAAGGGAACAATATGGTCACTATTGATTCTCCAAATATTGGAGATGATGCTCATAATAGTGATGATATTGAAGATGGATTAGGAGAGGAGGCAACAACACTTGATGAAAACAATGAATCTGAAGGTCACTTGGATCAAAATCCAAGTTCTTCTACTCAGGGTGTTAGAAGGTCTACCAGACCCTTTGTTTTTCCTAAAAACTATAATTATTTTGTGGTTAATTCCAAAGTTAAATATGGTCTTGAAAAATTTGTGGGGTATTCAAAACTTAATCATGAAAACTTCTGTTTTGTCACCCAACTTAACAGAAATAGTGAACCAAATTTTTTTTTGAAGCCTCTCAAAATCCTTATTGGGTTGATGCTATGAATTCTGAACTTACAGCCCCTCTTGAGAATGATACTTGGGATATTGTTGAACTACCAAGAGGTAGAAAAGCCTTAGGTAGTAAGTGGGTTTAGAAACTTATGTTTAAGTATAGTGGTGAAATAGAAAGGTACAAGGCTAGGGTTGTTGTTGATCCCTTTGGTTGGATCTATATTCTGTTAAGAATTAGTATAATAGTTTGTAATCAAACTAAAACACTTTGAGCACTCTTACTAATACTAAATAAGTTATGCGGAATCTAACTTATAAAGCACAGAAGAACAGAATTACTTTTAACTATTCGATTCTCTTATTAATCGACTTGAATGAGGTACATGAAAGACATTGTATCTATGTTCCTTTTATAGAGTAAGGAACCCTAGAAACCTTAGAATATTCTATAAATATAACTATATCACAGACGATATATTATCAATATTCTAACTATTTAGGTATATCACATAAGATATACTCTAACTATAACTATGACATATCTTATACAAAGATATATTCGTCCTAATCATCATATCAGTACTTACTTTATAAGTAGCAGTACTTACTATGTACCGCGTTAATACTAACGGTACTTACATAACACTAACAGTACTTGAAATATACTAACGGTACTTGACACTTAACAAATAATTCCCAACAATCCTCCCCTAAACAAGAAATGATAACTTGTTGTCTTCTTGTTTCTTTTGTACTGGATGTATTAAAAATACATGTCTTCAGTCTTTCCTTCATCCTTGGATTGAACTTGGTAATTTGTATTTGTATTCAACTTCAAATGTAGATCTTCTTCTGATAAGACAATCTTCAAACATTATGAGTATCATCTTTGTCTTTAAAATATGATCTTCTTGTGTCTTCTAAACATTCATTCATCTTTGCAGCATCAGTTATTGTCTTCTTGAGTTTAGTCCATAAACTCTTGATCATAAATCTTTGTCTTGATTTGATGATAACAAAACCTTCCAAGTATTATTTATAAATACTTCTTTGCCTGCAATCTTCATACCTGAAATAAAACAGTTAACAACAAACACCAATCTGTATTGGCTTCATGATTTTTAGCAAATCACCAGCTATCAACGGATTTGATAATTCTTTACCAGTTAGCCGTACAATCTGGAATAGCCAATACTTTATTCACAAAGAGTAAGGTGTAATGAAAACCTTACAATTTTTGGTAAATTGTCAACCATCAACGGATTTGATGTAGTCTTTACCTAGTACCGTTTGTCTAGGACTAGCCAACTCTTTGTCTCGAAACAAGGTGAGTTAGAACCATATAGTTTTTAGCAAACTATCAGCTTTCAACGGATTTGATAAGTCTTTACCTTAAACCGTTTGCTTATGGACTAGCCAGTTCTTATGTGTGTTAGACATGGTGAACTGAGAACCATTTGTGAAGTGTGATTGAAAGTCACACACTTAAGATTCTTTCTGAGCTTCTTCCTCATCTTTCAAATCCTTGATTTGTTTTTTAACCATTCTGATCAACTCCAAAGCATCAGTAGACTCTTCTGTAACTTCTAATTGTTGTTCTAACATCCTTTCCAACAATTTTATTTTGAAAGGGTAAGTTTTCTCTTGCAGCATATAGTATGTAACATCATCTACATCCAAAATATGCAATCCACATGACCTGTAATATCTCCAGTAACTAGGAACCTGATTCTCTAATTCCTTCAACATTTCTTGATCATAATTGTGTGGCTCATACATAAAGAGAAATTCCCAGTATAATAGTGATACTTTAGTTTTACCTGCACTCCCTTCTTGAACTAACCTTGAAAGATCTTGAATATCTTGTCTGTCAAGAATGTGAAGAATATCCTCCAAAAGTCTGAATACTCTTGTTGTGCCATCAGTTCTCTGAATTCCATGAGCTTCAAGTCCTTGATCGTAGAGTAAATCCACTTAGCAATGGATGCTCTTTTTCCAAAAATCTCTGTATCAATACATTGATCTTCAAATTTCACAATCTTCAAGTACTTCTTTAAGCTCTCATCATCATTACTATCCTCTGCTGTTGTTTTAGCTCTCTTAGCTTTCTTCTTTAGCTTTGTTGATCTTTTCCTTTTAACACTCTTGGAAATTCACTCAAGTTCTGTTGAACCCTCTTCCAAGCTTGTATGTACCGTCTCGTCAGTATGTACTGTTGTATGTATTGTTGACTGTGTATGTACTGCTTGTACATTTTCAGTCTGAGTAAAACCTTGAGTTTCAACTCGTGTATTCATTCTTTGAGCAGTTTCTTCCTCCCTTGAACTTACTTTCTCCTTTCTATTCTTCCTCACATAAGTGGTCTTGATAGGTGGAGATGTACTTTTAGGTACAGCAGTACTTGGCTCAATTCTAGGAGTACTACCAAATTGTCTTTGTTGTTGCAAATGTTTCTTGAATTCTTCAACAGCTTTCTTATCTACTTCAGATCCAATCTCAACAAAATTCAATTCAGTCCTCTTACTTTGCTCATACAAGGTCTTGATTTCTTCAAAATTCTTCTTGACCAGCTAAATATGAGTAAATTCTTTAACTTTCTTTAGAAAGTTCATCATCTGATTTCTAATCTGCATAGTAGTTGGAGGCTTAATCTTTTCTTTCCTTCTCTTTTCAGCAAAGAATCTTTGTTGCTCCCTTACCAGATCATCAATCGATTTTGATTTCTCTTCTTCATCATATGCATCTTTCTCTTCATCTATCAATGAGTCTGCAAGAAGCTCACTTGCATGTATCTCAGCTTGAATCCTGTCATACTCTTGTATGTTCCAATTTTTGCTGTATTCTTTTAGCTTCTAGAAAATCTTGCTTTGCTGCAAGTTCTTCCTACAATTCATTTTCACGAATTTGTGCTTGCATTCTGTAAGCAAATTCCTCATCATGGTCTATTTGATTAAATCTGTACATGACTTTGTTTATATCATCATCTGGATCACTTTCATCTTTGGATTCTGATAATAATTGCATCTTCCCCTTATCCTTTGGATTAATCTTAGGTAACTTCTTCTTCAGCTTGGTAGCTGTTTCTTCATCAGCTTGCTGTTGAATGACTATTCCTTTAGTAGGGTGTGAAGCTTGAACTTTCTTACCTTGAATTTGATCCTTTGTGGCAAGAACTTCTTGTTGTGTCTTTTTCTCTACTTCTTCTTGTTTAGTCTTCTCAACTAAATTCTTCTTTAAATCAAGCAGCAATTGGGCTAAAGTCTCATTTTCTCCAAAAGAAGTTTGACTTTCTAGTGAAGGATGATCACCAGTGGTACTTGCAATCAGCTTAGTTGGCTTAGCAGTACTTGGGTCTTCAACAATGTCAGCAGTACTTGCAGTCGGCTTAGTTGGCTTAGCATTACTTGGATCTTCAACAATGTTGACTTCACTAGTATTAGACACACTTGTTTCTTCAATCACTTGTGTATCCCCAGATACTCTTTCTTCCATAGAAGCCATCATATCAACTTGCACCTCGTCAGTCTTGTCTAATTTATTGCTCATTCTTGATCTAGACAGTACTTGCGAAGTCTGTTTCTTTTGAAACCATACTTATCCTTGTGGTGATGGAGTTGAATATACAGGAAACTGAATAGAAATTTCCTCCAACTTCTCATAGAAAGCACTCCAATTAGCTTGAAGTGGTGATTGAATTGATGGTTTTGGCTGAGTTACCAATGTTTTTGCAACTTGTGGCTCCTCTGGCTGATTTACCAACTTTTCTTGAACTTGTGGTTCCTCTAGCTGAGTTACCAACATTTCTTGAACTTGTGGTTCCTCTGGAGTAGGTTGTTGGTCTTGCTGTTGAATCTCCATATCTGAAGGTCCAGCCACACCAGTCTCTAAACCCGTTCCATCTTTATAAGTCCCCATGACATCTTCGTCCAATTCAAAATTGATGTCATTTCCAGAGATCCTTGTCTGATTATCAGAAGAAAGTGGTTGTTCTTCATTATTCCTCCCCTGTTCTTCATTATTCCTCCCCTGTTTGGTTGCATTCAGTTGCCTTTTCTTGTGGTTCCTAAATCTTTGCTTCTTGATTGCAGATTTCTGAACATATCTATATTGCCTCATCCAAGGTGACACTTTGTTCCTTAACTTGAGTAGGCTAGCTTCTAATTCAGCAATTCTCTTGTCTTGAACAAGCTTTTCTTTCTACAGTACATGTACCTGTTGGGACAAACTTGTACACAAAGCAGTTAAATTTGCAACATCCACCACCTCTGGTGTTTGTGCTTGTGGTGAACCACTAGCAGCAATAGAAGCAGCAGGTGTATGGATCATCTCATCAGTGTTTGGTGGAACACCAACATTGTGAGAAGAAGATTGTGAATCTTCCAGGGAATGAGAACTCTGGTGAGAAGGAGTTTGCTGAGAAGCACTAGCATTGCTAGGTTCCTCACCTTCTTGATTGGTAGGTTGGGCTAACATATGAGCAAACAATGGTGTTACTATTCCTATAAAGGCATTGCATTGTTTGGCCAAGAAAGAGAAAGTTCTTTTTGTGAATGAAGGAACATCCCATATATCAGTTAATGCTGGTAGGTTAGGTATTTAGTCACTAATTAAATTCTAAATGAATCTAGGATACATTTAAAACTTTTTAGTCCCTTCCAAATTCCTAGTCATGCCTTCAAAAATTAATTTTGAAAAATTAAAAACTCTATTATTTGCTAGACAAATACCAGCAGATGCCAATGCAGCAGGTATTTGATCAAAAGATGTACTTTTTGAACTTAAACAGTGAATAATAGCATGAAAAAGCAATTTCCATTGAGATGAAAATAAAGCTTTAAAGAAAGTAAGACTTTCCCTACCACCCCTATAGCCCATGGCTGCAAGGCCATCTTGAATCTCTGTATTATTAAGCATACTAAGTCCATTATCGTCATTTAATCTTAAACTTGCTCGTAGCAGTACCTCCGTGACATATATATTCCTATGATTCACCCTAGCCTTAACGCAAGGTTGACCAAAACGAGTACCTAATACAGCAGTATCCCAAAATTGTTCAACAATGGGTATAGAGACAATTGGACTTACAGTGAGTACAAAACGAACATGACTTCGAGATAGGAAACCAAGCATCTCATGGAAACCAAGAGAGTCATCATTCGTAGCAAGATTTGCAACCAAATTATGCTTAGAGATTACTTGTAAAGCAGCCATTAGTATTTTTGATGATCGAATGATTAGAATGAAGGCTATAGAATCAAGAGATAAAAATAAAAGATTAGGTGAATCAATTGTGTAATTGGAGTAAGTATTTAAGTAAATAACAAACCCAAGCGCGAAGAAACCGCCAAATTTACAAAAGAGACCCTTAACGGTACAACGGACATGTAGCGGTACATGGAACATAAGCGGTACTTGGTTTTATGCTAGCAGTACTTGGAGTGACAACGGTACCTCACAAATTTGACCAGTACATGCTTTCCACTAGACATGTAACCTCTTTTATCTTTTTCTATAAACCTGCAATAACATCAAAAACACAAAACATAGACTATACAATAAAAATTAAAAAAAATTGTACAGCTATTACCTCCCCTCAACATATGCAGCATGTTATTTGTTGAGCATACCAATGTGTGTTACCAAGAATTTAAATCTCTTTGCATCAAATGCCTTGGTCAACAAATCAGCTACATTGTTGACTGTATGAATCTTCAAGACTTGAATAAGATTTTTGTCATAAGCATCTCTTATAAAGTGATCCCTTATTCCAATATGCTTAGTCTTGGAGTGAAATACTAGATTCTTAACAATGCATATAGTACTTTCATTATCAATGTAAATCTTGGTGTTCATGAAGTTAAACCCATAGTCCAACAAATGATTCTGAATCCAAAGTACTTGTCCACAGCAATGAGCAGCAACTACATATTCAGCTTCAGTTGTAGAAGTAGCAACAATGGTTTGCTTCTTACACTGCCATGATATGAGTCTTCTACCTAGGAATTGACAACCTCCTGTTGTGGATTTCCTATCATGATTTGCTCCAGCATAATCACTATCTGAATAAGCTTCCAATTCAAAGGTGGAATCTCTAGGATACCATAATCCTAAATTAGGTTGACTTTTAAGATATTTAAAAATCTTCTTCACAACATGTAGATGTGACACATTTGGATGAACTTGGAATCTTGAACAGGCACACACAACAAACATTATATCTGGTCTTGAAGTAGTAAGATACATCAATGAACCAATCATTGACCTATAGAGATGAATGTCAACATCTTCTCCATGTTCATCTTTTGATAAAGATTTCTTGGCTTCAAAAGGTGTGCTTGTACTCCTTGTATCCATACATGAAAATTTCTTCAAGATTTCAGCAACATATTTATCTTGACTGATAAATATTCCATCTTTCCTTTGTTTGACTTGCAGTCCCAAAAAGAAAGTTAGTTCTCCCATAGAACTCATTTGAAATCTTCCTTTCACCAAAGCTTCAAACTCTTCACACCATGTCTTCTTGGTAGAACCAAAAATGATGTCATCAACATAGACTTGAACTAGAATGATGTCTTTGGCATTTTTCTTGATGAACAGAGTTTTGTCAATTGTTCCTCTCCTATATCCATCTTCTAGTAGAAAGTTGGATAAAGTTGCATACCAGGCTCTTGGAGTTTGATGCAGACCATAAAGTGCTTTGATAACTTTGTAGACAATATTGGGGAATTTAGGATTTACAAAACCTGGAGGTTGTGAGACATATACCTCTCTGAAATAGTACCATATAGAAAGGCACTTTTCACATCCGTTTGATAGACTATAAATCCCATATATGATGCAAAGGCCAAAAATAACCTAATGGCTTCTATCCTTGCCACTGGTGCAAAAACCTCATCATAGTCTATCCCTTCTTCCTGTCTATAGCCTTGAGCAACAAGTCTTGCCTTGTTCCTCACAACAACCCCTCTTTCATCCTTTTTGTTCCTGAAGACCCATCTAGTACCAATTACTCTTTTACCTGAGGGAAGATCCACAAGAATCCAAACCTTTTGTAGCTCAAATTGTGTTAATTCTTCTTGCATGGCATCTACCAAACTTTCTTCATCAAGATCCTAAGAGATGTTTTTGGGCTCTACTTGAGATAAGAAACAGGCAAACAAACAATGCTGAGTATCTTTATGATTTGTTCTCTGCTGTTGTTTGACATAACTCACTAGTGTATGAGTTTCAATATTGGTTTGCAGTTATCTTCTGGTTTGTATAGCAGATTTTGGATCACCAATAATATGTGTAGTAGGATGGTTGTTATTGACTTTATGAGTGGGAATAGAACTGACTGGAATTTTTGTTTCCAAATTGTTGAAAACAGTTACTGCACCCTGCTCATCATAGGAAGCTTTGGAGAAGATTCCTTCAGCTGGACTGGCATATAAGTCTTCATCGTCCAATACTTGCAAAATCTCTTCTAGTGAGTCAACAGATTTAGGTGATGGCATGGTTTAGTTCTTGGGAGTTGCAGACATGGGAGTAACAGTAGGAATGTTGGGCACATAGATGTGAACATCATCATCTGATGAAGAAACATCTTCTTGAGTAACTGCATTAGTTGCACTTGACTCCTCACCTGCATTGTTAGTTTGACAATCCTTTTGCAAAGAGTAGTAATCCATGGAGTTAGTTAGATAATCTAAATCAAACATCCAAGCATAACCTATTCCTGGAACATTAGGTTTATTTTCTAAGAAATTGACATGAGCATTTTCTTCAACTTTCTTAGTTGCCAAATTGTAAATCCTATATGCTTTACTTTGTAATGAATATCCTACAAGATATCCTGGATCAGACTTTCCATCAAACTTCCCTAAATAATCAAGAGTATTTAGTATAGACACATGACACCCAAAAGGTTTTAAATGACTTATGTTTGGCTTTACATTAGTCAAGACTTCATAAGGTGTTTTTTTTTTAGGCTTAGTTACTAGGACTCTATTTAACACATAACGTGCAGTATTGATTGCTTCTGCCCAAAAGGTATTTGGCAAAAGTGAATCAGCCAACATAGTTCTAGCAGCCTTAATTAATGTCTTATTCTTCCTTTCAGCTACCCCATTCTGTTGTGGAGTTCTAGGATTACTAAATTGTCTCTTAATTCCTTTAGACCTACAGAATTCATCAAAATCAGCATTCTTAAATTATGTTCCATTATCAGTCCTAATGATTAATACCTGTTTAGTGAACTGCTTTTCAACTAAAGTGATAAAATCCTTTAGTAATTCACTTGTTTCACTTTTAAGGGCTAAAAAGAAAACCCAACTAAATCTACTATAATCATCAGTTATGACTAGACAAAAGGTCTTATGACTAATGCTTCTGATAGAAACTGGACCAACTAAATCCATATGCAAAAGTTGCAAAGGTTTTGTCATAGTATTTACAGTCTTGGTCTTACAAGAGGCTCTATGTTGTTTATCTTTTTGACAAGCAGCACATGTGAAATCATTTTGAAAAGATTTGTTAGGTAGACCTCTAACCAAATTCCTTTTTACCAATCTATTAAGATTCTTGAAATTCACATGACCTAACCTTCTATGCCATAGGTTTGATTCATCTAAAGAAGCCTTAGCTAACAAACATGTAATACCACCTGTTGGAGTAATAGTATGAAGATTAAAGGTGTACATATTTTCTTGCCTGGGTACTTTAAGCAATATTTGAGATTCCTTAGGCATCTCAAAGTCTTTGGACAATACCAAGCAGTCTTTGTCTGTGAATAGCACCTTGTTCTTCTTATCACACATTTGTGATGTAGAAAAGAGATTGAACTCGTTCAATTCTTTTACAAAGAAAACATCTTCATTCTAACTTTCCTGTGTTGATTTTCCCTTTTCCAGTGATTCTACCTTTACTACCCCCAAAGGCTACTGGACCTCTATGAATTCTTCAAATTCAGCAAGAAAATCTTTGTTTCCTGTCATGTGTCTTGAGCATCCACTATCTACAATTCCTTTATCTTTTAATTCATCAATGAGATGCCCCTGCACACAAATAAAACTCATTAGTTTTTAACAGGGACCCAAGCCACATTTGGCTTAGATCTTGTGGGACCTACACATTTAAGAGTTTGTACTGAAGCATTCCCAGTAATGCTACTTTTACTCTTATACTTCATGGTTTCATTTATGTAGTCAAATTCATAGGGTGACTCTATGTGCTCTGACTTCTTTGAATTAAGTACTGCTTTAGCGGTACTTGCTTTAACACATGGTATATCTCTTTTAGGAACCCACATTTGCACTGGTTTGTTCTTGTCCTTACTTCTAGGTGTTTTAATTTTTTTAAAAACTTTCTTAGAAGTCTTGGAGAACATTGGTTTTACAGACTTTAAACCAACATTACTTGAGTTTGGTCTAGCAGTACTTGCATGTCTAGACTTGCCGGTATTTGATTTATTAGACTTTAAAGTTACTAGCCCTTGCTTCATAAGTACTTCCTTAGGAACAAAACTTTTGGTAGGATTATTTTTAACCTGTTTAACTACCTTTGTGTGATCAAACTTAGGTTTGTCATCTTTAGTTTTCTGATTCCTATAAACCTGTGCATTTTTCCCATGACTGTTTTTCATGACCCTTTATGTAGCCTTTTGTTTCACTTTTTTATCTTCATGTAATGTACAATCCTTGATAAAGTGACTTAGACTACCACAAACATAACATCCTTTTCTTCTTAAAGAAGACCCAAAAGGTTGTTTTGACTTTACTTTCTCAAAACCTATCCCATCCCTTTTGACTTTAGTATGTTGTACATTGTTTTCCAATATCTTACTTGGAGTTTTTACCTGCTTGAAAGCAGAACTAGTCTTAGATTCCTCAGAAAAAGTTGTTCATTAAAGGTGGATAAACAATATTCTTGGTCACAACAGTATTTTCTTGGGACAGAGTACTAGACTTAAAGACATTATTAATCTTAGGTTCTTCTAACTCTATACTAGTATCATTACAAGAGGGCATGAAATTTCTTGATAATGGTGGAGGAACTGCCTTAATTCCTTCAGCATATCTATCATTTTCAGGTGTATCATCTACCTTACTAGAACTATCAAAAATCCCTTTTGATAAGTCTTTGTTAGTTAAGGTTATCCTAGGTTGATCCTCAATATATCCTAGGCCTGTTTTATCATAATACCCCATTTGTGAATTAATCAATTTCCCCAATCCCTTAGAGGATTGTTGCCAATGACTAATCACTTCCCTTTCATTACAAAGACTGGTTTTTAAAGCTTCATTTTCTCAATTTATTTTTAAAAGTTGTCTTTCAAAAGCTTTTATTTCCACATCTTTTTCCCTCATTAAAAGAGTCAAAATCCTTATTTTCTCTTCATAGTTTTGTTGAGCCTTTTTGTACAAAACTATATTTTCTTCTAATTTAACAACACCCTGTTTGAAAGCTTTTACTTCTACAGTGCATGTGTTAACCTTTTGATACTGTTCCTCTAGTTCTACTTTTAGGCTATTAAATTTAAGAATACAATCTTTAGAACAAGGATGTACCTCAGTATCTTCATGTGAGAGAGTCATTAGTCCAAGCTCTTCTTCTTCTTCTTCTTCTTCTGCCCAAGTCACCACTCCATCTACAATAACTAATGCTTTAGTTCCTTTAGGACTCCTGCTGTTTCCTTTTAGAAAGCTTTCAGTTATTCTTGGACTGGTTCTATAGCTGTTCTTGGACTTCTAATTGCTAGTCTCAGATTTATCTCTAGAGCATTCTCTTGCAAAGTGTCCATTCCTTCCACAGTTATAGCATTCAACTTTAGACTTGTCATATCCTAATGGCTCATTAGGATCAACAGTCATTTTTGTTCCAGTCTTCTTGAAGAACCTATTAGATCTTACTAACACCATAACAGCTTGCCATTTAAGATCCATCTCTTCAACATCAGCATCATCCATTTGGAACAAGTCATTGAGAGTTAATCTTGGCCTGTTGTCTTGTCTAGCAAAGAATGAGAAGGCATCATTGTCACTAAACAATGGTGAAGACCTTCCATGTGTATTTTGAGAGACTATTGGACTGCTTTCAATACTTTATGGGTAAGTACTGCTTGTAAGTCCTCCAGCGGTATTTGTGAAGTATGTACCGCTGCTAGATCCACTAGCGGTATTTTAAAAGTAAGTACCACTGTTCCCATCTGACACAAAAGCCAAGTTAGACTTTGAAGTAGTTGCTGTCTTTACTTCAGTGCCTTTCACATCCATCTCATATGCTCTAAGATTGTTGTAGAGATGATCAAACGGAATTATTTCCAAATCATCTCTTGTGATGAAGTGCATAGCCATTGCCTTCCACTCTAGTGGAACACTTCTTAAGAATTTTAAATTGGCTTCTTCATTAAGAATCACTTGTCCATAAACTGCTAACTGAATAAGCAACTTACTGAACCTTCCATATCCACCATGTATCCCCTCTATACTGGTAATTGAGAAGTTATCAAATTCTTGCTTAAGAACAATCTTCTTAATTTTCTTAGATTTGTCATTGCCTCTAAATCTAAGTTTTATAGCATCCCACATAACTTTGGCATCTTTATAATGATGAAAGCTTGGTAGAATGTCTTCAGAAAGAGCCATAGCCAAAGCAGTTCTGGCTTTTCTTTCTCTGATCTCTGCTTGTACCTCCTCAGCAGTCACAGCAGGTATAACATAGCATGTATTGTCTGGCAACCAGTGTAGCTTCTTTGGTGTATTCCCATTCTTGATAACTTGCCACACAGTGTGATCTGTGTGATTCAAGTAATGTTCCATCTGCATAGCCCATGTCTCATAATTGTCACCTTTGAGAACTGGGAGTTTAACAGCAGATAGAGTATGAGAAAGTGTTGGTGTAGAGGTAGCTACAGCATTCACGGATTGAGCACCTTGTGCTGGTGCAGGATGCAAAACTTATGGTTGTCACTGTGGTAGAACAGGATCAGGTTTCTGAACATCATCCAAGTTAGCATTATCACCATCTAGTTGAGACATTAAGATTTGGTATGTATGGAGTGTTTGGGGTCGTGTTCTTCTTTTTCAGAGTTTCTCAACAAGCTCTGTTACCACTTGTTGATCCCTTTGGTTGGATCTATATTCTGTTAAGAATTAGTATAATAGTTTGTAATCAAACTAAAACACTTTGAGCACTCTTACTAATACTAAATAAGTTATGCGGAATCTAACTTATAAAGCACAGAAGAACAGAATTACTTTTAACTATTCGATTCTCTTATTAATCGACTTGAATGAGGTACATGAAAGACATTGTACCTATGTTCCTTTTATAGAGTAAGGAACCCTAGAAACCTTAGAATATTCTATAAAGATAACTATATCACAGACGATATATTATCAATATTCTAACTATTTAGGTATATCACATAAGATATACTATAACTATAACTATGACATATCTTATAAAAAGATATATTCGTCCTAATCATCATAGCAGTACTTACTTTATAAGTAGCAGTACTTACTATGTACCGCGTTAATACTAACGGTACTTACATAGCACTAACAGTACTTGAAATATACTAACGATACTTGACACTTAACAAATAATTCCCAACAGTTGTTTCCCAAGGCTTTGGTAAAAAAGAAGGGATTGACTTTGATGAAACCTTTGCCCCTGTTGTTAAGATGGTCACTGTTAGATGTTTGCTTAATCTTGGCCTGTTTTCCAACTTGATATTAATAATGCCTTTCTTTATGGTGACCTTGATGAGATTGTTTACATGAAACCACCCCAAGGATATCTTCCTGGTGGTGATAACATGGTATGTAGGCTCAAAAAGTCATTGTATGGGCTTAAACAAGCTCCTAGGCAATGAAATTCTAAGCTTACAGCTGTGTTGAGTGAAAATGGTTTTGCTCAAAGTAAATCTGACTATTCTTTGTACACTAAGTCTCTTGGTAATATTTTTCTTGCCTTACTTGTGTATGTTGATGATATCATTATTACTTGGAACAAAATGTTTCTGAAAACTAAGTTTATTATTAAAGACTTAGGGAAGTTAACATACTTTTTGGGTATTGAGGTTGTTGATACTAATTGTGACATCTGCTTGAATCAAAGGAAGTATGTGTTGGACCTTCTTTCTGAGTATGGTATGCTGGCTTGTAAACATGCTAGCACCCCTTTGGTTACTAAACTTGCTATATCTAATGAGCCCACTATTGATGACCCCTTGCTTGATAATATTGTTAATTATCAGAAGCTGATGGGTGAGCTTATTTACTTAACCAATACCAGACCTGACATATCTTATGCAGTTTACTGCTTAAGTCTATGCACTCTCCTTTGAAATCTCATCTTAAGACAGCTTTCAAGATATTAAGATATCTCAAAGGTTCTATAGGTTTAGGCATTCACATTAAGAAGACCTCTGGTATGTTTCTAAATGCTTATTCTGATGCTGATTGGGCTAAGTGTGTTGTCACTTGAAAATCTGTTACTGGTTATTGTGTATTTGTTAACAACAATATTGTTTCTTGGAAGAGTAAAAACAAAATACTCTCTATAAATCTTCCACTGAAGCAGAGTATAGAGCTCTTGCATCAGTTACCAGTGAGGTTATCTGGATTCTTAAGGTTTTAAAAGATTTAAAATGTGAAAACCTTTTGCCTGTAACTTTGTACTGTGACAGTAACTCAGCTATCAAGATAGCTGCTAATCTAGTTTTTCATGAGAGGACTAAACACTTAGAAATTGACTTACACTTTGTAAGGGAAAAAATGCTAAATGGTGTTGTTAAAACTTGTAAAGTGGATTCTACTAATCAAATAGCAGACATCCTCACAAAAGGGTTGGATACATTGCAACACAATGCTCTTGTTAAAAAACTTTGAATGCTTAATCTGTATGAGGTATCTGATTAAGGGGGGATGTTAATTTTTAGGACTTAATCGGATACCTTAACCTAACTTCAGGGACTTATTGTGTACATTTGCATTGTTTCAGTTATGCATTTGGATGTCTGTTGATGGAAGCTTGTGAGGTGGAGGGGCATTCCTGGCTCTTTGTAAGATGGAGCCCATGTTGTTGATATATTGAAGACACAAAAGGACCTCAACGTCTCTTTTGTGTATTTTTGTATATATTCGAGACACTCCCCTTGTTGACCCATTATCTGGTTTTTCATCTGTGTGTTTTAAGTGGGTTTCTCTCTCGTTTTAAACATGTAACCCATATCATATTTTTGTTCTTTGTCTTTGTTAAACTATCATCATTTAGATAATAGGATCACACCAGAATAGCTGTGGTGATCTCTATCCAGTCTTTAATTATTGAAATTATTTTTATTTATGAAAGGTTTGAGTTTGAGTTTCAATATAGTTCAATTTCATCTTATTAAGTTTTTCTTCAGGTAGTGTTGAGATAAAAATAGGGATGCAGTTGAGAAGATATCGTAATATGTAATATATAATGATTGAAAACTTAAATTTTAGAACTTTCAAATAAGCGCTTAATTTGTGCGCCATGATTTTAGTTAGTTTTGAAATGTTATTTTGAGAATAAAAGATTAGACATTAAGGGTGCGATTTGAGGGTGTAAACGAGCCGAGCCCGAATCTCTCAAAGCTCGAGCTCGACTTATTTAGGTTTTACAAATATAGAGCTCGGCTCGTTTCAAGCCTTATTATTTAAGCTCGAGCTCGGCTCGTGGTATATTTGACAGATTTAGGTTCGGTTCGAGCTAGACTCGTTTACATGATATGGTAATGTAAAATAAAATTTTGGCTTGAGCTCGGTTTGTAGTATATCTAATTTAGGCTCGTTAATAAGCTTTTTATTAAACTCGTTAATAAGCTGTATGTAAAACACTAGGCTCGTTTTATCATAATGTAACTGATGTTGTGCTTAAAATTTATACTAGTAATATTATTCTTACATTGAAAAAAATATGCTACTTAAATGAAACTATTATTGTTGTTTTCAACTTGAAATCATCACGAGTTTAATTTGGATCGAAAGAGATTGTTTATTAATGTCGTCTTGCATAAATATGAAAGCTAATGTGTAAAGTGAAAAGAGGAAACAAAACCGAAACTAAAACGCTACATTGAAAACAAAAATTTGTATGAAAAAACCGAAATCAAATGGTTAGCAATTTGCAAAAACCGAAGTTTACGTTTTGGTTTTTGGTTTTTGGTTTTAACATAAAACCGCCCCACGCTCACCCTTAAACTTAACCATCACGTTTCACTTTTACTTAGAACCCTCGGTACAACGTGTCATGGTGACGTCTTCCTTGAAAATACAGCACGAAAACACCAATAATAGCAATGCACGAGTTTTGGTATGTCATGCCAAACTAGCTAGCCCAAATGATTCGAGAAAATGCCACATGATTACGCGAGACACTATACCGAGCATTTCGCTTCACAGTCTTGCGCCATCATGTATTTAATATTTTATTTTAATTGAATTTTTGGTGTTTCTAACGGTTAGAAAAAAACTCCTACTCGTCGTTCATTATTTAATATCCACTTTTTTCAAGTTTCTACGTTTGTCAAATTGCTTACCACGATAAGGGATGAAAAAATAGTGAAGTTTGAAAAAGCTTAAGAGAGTTCAAGAAAGTATTTTGAACGAGCTCTCGAAGTCCTACAAAGTCGGTGGAGAATTATAAAAACAACTGTCACGCCAATATCATGTCAACAAGATTAAAGGAATCCGGTATTATTGCATCGTATTATGATATTGAAAAACCCTTAATTCAAAATTAATGAATTTATAGAAGGTAACTGAAGGTATTTTGATGCGACTAATAAAGGTAGTCTAATAAAATACTCACAAAACATGTCACAGTTAAAGCCAAATATATGTACTAATCATTCATAAGAAATAAAAAATACCCACGAAGAAATAAAGTTTTTGTACTTTCTGGGTAATATAAAGTTACCCACAAATATAGCCACATATTTACCCATTATTAGCCGACTTATGGAAAATTTGTAGGAAATATTTTAGCTAGAATATATCACCCATGTATTACACAATAGGTCTAGATTTGCGTGTACTTTCGTGGGTAAGTATGTGGGATATTTGAGGGTAAATTTTGCAAAAATATGAATTTCTTAATTGTGGGCAAATCAAGGGTAACGTGTGGGTAAATACCCATAAATCATTGCGCATGGGTAATTTTGTGGCTAATCGCCAAGATTCTTGTAGTGGTCGGGTTCTCTGCTAGTTTGAATGTCTATAGGTAGATCGAGTTATATAAATATAAAACTTGGTAGGAAGACTTCTTGAAATACGCATCATGTTTGAATGACTATTATGGCTATGTGGTTCTCAATTTGGTGGCCTAATGTGTATTTCAAGCTCGTAGACTTTTAGGAGCGTAAGTGACTTTAGGACCGAAGAGGTACATTCTACCTCATATATGTTGTGTTATGGATCAGAGAGGTACATTCCACCTCCTATGTATATGTGTTGTGTTATTGATCAAAGAGGTATGTTTCACCTCATATATGTATACGTGTTTATGTTATGGATCAGACAAGTACGTTCCACTTCATATATGTGTTGTATGTGTATGTGTACATTATGGGTTGTATTGCAAAATACTATGAAAACCCCTTGCACAGGTTCATGATAGTTCATGATTGTCCACTTAATTGGTATGATAATCACATTAGAAATTAATTTTATTTCATGTCTTAAAACTATGACTATCACCAAATTTATGTTGAAGTTTTTAAGCATCATTTCAAGTGAGCAACTTGGCGAAAGTGGAGTTAGTAGGAGTGGCTAGATAGACCTTTGGCTTGCTTGTGGAGTATTTGCATCTTGTGCATTTTGATATTAGTTTATCTTGATATTTTACGTTAAATGTTAAGGGATGGACATAAGAGTTTGTGTCCTTTTTATGACATGTTTTTATTCATATAGTTTCTCTATTATGACATCATTGTGTTGTGATGACACATATGAAGTTACACATTGTGTTTCCGCCTAGTTGCGGTGTGACATTTATGACATTCATTGTGTCTATTGATGTTTTTAATGTAGGTATTGAGACGTGTATATGGGTGAACGTGTAACTATATCGAAATGCATAAAGGAAAACGGTAAAATATATGGGATAGCTATGGGTTTTACCTACAGATTACTCACCAGTATGATATATTACCAGGAAAGTCGTGGGTAGTTTCCCGTTTATTACCCATCAATGTATCCGTGGAAAAGCCGTTGGTAGCTTCCTACAGATTACCCACCAATATGATAAATCTGTGGGAAATCGTGGGAAGTCTCACATGAAATTCTGACAAAAATATCATGTTTGTGTGTACTTACACAGACCCACATTACTTATAATGTCTTCATATGTGTTTTAATTTCATATGATATGTTTTTAATTATTATCATAACTATTTGTGTGCCAATCGCGTTGTGTAGCTTTATGTATAACCTTTTTTCGAAACAAACCATTGTATATGTGTGAAAATATACGCGTATGTGTTTCGCATGTTCGTTTTATGACATTCATTATATCTATTGGTGCTTTTTATGTAGGTATGCGGACATGTATATGCATGAACATGTGACCATATCAAAAAAATAAAGCATAACGATCATATCCGTGCGAAACACATTGGTAGTTTCTGATAGATTACCCACAAATATGTTAAATTCGTGGGAAAATCGTGGGTAGTTTCATACGGATTATCGATCAATATGATAAATGCGGACGTGTATATTTCGTCTTTATGTTTTTTGCGCCATCGTACACCGTCGCTCAATACATAAATTATTTTAGCAAAAATATAAGGTATTTAATGGTTGTCAAACATTCTTTTGTTTTCAAACATTATTTTGATGTCATTTTATTATAAATGTGAGTGGTTAATTGGATCGTTACAGCAATAAGACAGAGTTATGTTAGAGTTGTTTTTATAAGTGATTTTACATTGTGATAATTTTTTAAGTACATGTGTGGAAATTAATAATGGTTTACAAGTCCTTGAAGTCTTTATAAGTCAAATGGGAACAAAAATATGCTATAAATGATGAAGTAGAATGATAATCCGTTTGTTTCCTTTTTGCTTCAAAATTAGTCTTCAAAACCTGTTTAAGAACGACATTCTGATGTATGAATGGAAGGACATTCCGCTAGTGAGACTCAGTCTATACTCCGCTATATAAATAAAAACAATATTCCGCAACTCGTATGAAACTATATTCATCTAGACACACCCAAGAACTATATTCCACTAGGAACTTTAAATCATCCCGCTACCTGGTTTCTCAAATAGACAAAGTTTTTTTCGTATTCCGCTATAATTTATTCTTCAAAAACTTGTCCTAGTTCCAGATTCCGCTACATAAGTCATATTCCGCTATAAATAAAAACTAGATTTCGCTACTTCTTAGAACTATATTAAATAAAACAAGATTCCTCTATTAAGATATACTAGGAACCTCATTTCGCTAGCGACGGACATGGCCTAGAATGTCGCTCCGCTACTCAAACAGTTATCTAAAAACACATGAAATCACTAGGAACTTCACTTTTTAACGGTTTAATCCCAAATCCATTTGTACCTCTTTAATCTATAAACTTAAATACACCTAAAAGTATCTATGTTTAACATCGAACCGTAGAAAACACTGCTTTTAGTGACATTCGAATGTAAAACGTATGAAAAGTATGAACTTTTGATTTAAAAAAATAAAAAAAAACATAATTTCTACTATATCACCCCACCCTATGGCTCATGATATCAATTGTTGAATATTGAGAATAACCTAAGATCACACAAACTCAAATGAAATTCTAGAGAGAGAAAGTGGGGACACTTGTTCTAGAGAGAGAGAGACAAAGCATGTATGTGTTTATTTATAAAATGAACAAAGTCTGCTCCATTGAAGGAGAAGATATTTACACAAAGTAAATAGGTTATATAAGATCGTACTGGGCGACCCATTTAAATATAAAGAGTATAAATACCCATAGACTACTATCTATGATCTAGGACAAAAAAAAGTACCGTGAAGTAACCGATACTTTCTACATGCTAACTAAATCATTTAAATTTCTCTAATGATCATATATAGAGAGATTTACATATGCGTCTTACTGCCTATGTATACGCCTTTGAACATACGATCAAAGAAATCACACGAAAACTATATTGTCAAAAGCAGTCCGCAACAACGCCCATGGACAAACCTACTTGTTATTCTCAAGTGAGGATAGCTGGTCGGTATTTTTATTTACCAACGACTTGGCACGTCTGTAAAATTTAGTAACAACATAGATATCGACTGATAATTTACCAACAATGAAAAATTATTTTTGATAGGTTTATTTTACCAACAATCTTATTTCCCACAACCTTGGTTTGTTGATAAAGTCGTTGATTATACCTTTTATCAACCAGATTTAGGTGTTTATCAACAACTAGCACCGTTGATACATGATTTCTAGTAGTGAGCAAAGACTCATTTTGTTTGGCTATCACATTTTCAATAACACGTACTTTAGATATAACATAATGCAATTTATAAATTATGAGATTTGTTCTAAAATGTAAATATTAAAATAAATGTTCCAATATATGTATATATATATATATAGAGAGAGAGAGAGAGAGAGAGAGAGAGAGTTAGGATCAAATAAGAAGATTAAGTAAAATGAGAAGAATGAGAAGAAACCACAGCTACACATTTCAGATGCACCTACAAAGTCAGATGCATCTCTCCTTAGAATTCTCCTTCCTTTGTGAAATTTGTGGTTAAGATTTCTTCTTATTCTTCTTATTTTAATTTTTCTTCTTACTGTATCCCTATATATATATATATATATATATATATATATATATATATATATATATATATATATATATATATATATATATATATATATATATATATATATATATATATATATATATATATATATATATATATATATATATATATATATATATATATATATATATATATATATATATATATATATATATATATATATATATATATATATATATATATATATATGCTCCAATAAAACCATGTCATAGCTCATCTAGTAAATACTTTTATTGCGAGTTGGGGTACAACAAAATTGAAATTACCATTTGTTTTATTTTTTCTAAAAAGGAATACATTTACCGACCCCAAATTATTGTACTGAAAATATAAACCATGTTTACATGTGGGCCTTGTATACACACACAAAAATTGACCAATAACGGATAGGTTTCACTCATATAACTGTAATGGACACGGAATTTCGTCTATATATACCATCGGGTAAGAAACTAGCTTCATTCAAATTATTACTATCATAGTTTTTGCTCCAAATTAAATTAAAACTACCATGGCTCAGTTTCTTTCCTGCACCAGTATCGAGCTCGAATCCTTCGTCTTTCCTTCATCCATCAAGCCTCCTAGTTGATGTAGACTAAAAAACAAAGTGACAAAGATAAGTAATTGGATCTGTTGATTCAACAAGAATGCCAGAAAAAATTCTGCTAATAATCGTTGATTCTGAAGAATGCCCGAAAATTAGGGTAAAACACGGCAACTCAACGGCCAATGGTTTAACTTTTATTAAACTGATAACTGTCTTGCTAGGGTTATAGCAGATTCATTAAATAATGGCTGCAAACAAAGAAAAGCCCTAAAAATCCAACGGGCTGGACCGTAGCCCAATGACAAAGTCCAACTGAAAGTGAAAAAAACATAAAAATGCAAAAAACTGATAGTAAAAAGGCTTTTAGGGCCTTGAAAAATCCGCAACCAGCTAAAAGGTGGTTACAGCGTTGTCGGTCTCCTTTTTACGCACGTTTTGACAGGTCACGGGCTGAAAACGGACTTAGGATGCAAAAGTTATGCCCATTTTACTAAACCCCTCTTCGTCACGCGATCTCGGGCCTCCAGAAACAAGTCAGCCCGTTCTTCAATACTTGGGCCTCCATCATTCCCCCCTGGATAAGAAAAATTCGCCCTCGAATTCCCAGCCGTATCATCATCGGAAGAATCACCATGGTAAGGCAACAAGTGCTTCACATTAAAAACATCAGAACAACGAATATGACTTGGCAACTTCAAACGATAAGCATTTGAGTTCATCTTATCCACAATTTCCACTGGACCAATCTTCTTAGCAGACAATTTATTATATTCACCAACTGGAAAACGATCCTTAGTCAAAACAGCCCACACAAAGTCTCCTACTTCAAAGTCAACATGTCTCCTCTTTTGATCTGCATCCTGCTTGTACTTCGAATTAGCGCGCACCAAGTTGTCACGAACAGACTTATGAACATCATGCAACCCCTCAACAAAATCCTACACTTTCTTCGGAACAGACCTAGAAATCTGAGGAGTCATAAGATCAAGAGGACCACGTGGCTGAGCAGAATAAACCACCTGGAAAGGACTAAACCCAATGCTCCGATTAACAGCATGATTATGAGCAAACTCAGCTTGATACAACTTCTGATCCCATGCCTTCACATGATCACCCACCAAACACCTTAACAGGTTACCAAGGGACCTGTTAACAACTTCGGTTTGCCCATCAGTTTGAGGATGATAAGCACTACTAAAATTGAGTTGAGTATTCACCATCTTCCACAAACTACGCCAAAAATGACTCAAAAACCTGGTGTCCCGATCAGAAACAATGGAGGAAGGTAAACCATGTAAACGGTACACATCCCTAAAGAAAAGTTGGGCTACATTAACTGCATTGTTGTCTTCTTGCAAGGAATAAAATGAACCATATTAGTAAAACGATCAACAACAACAAATATTGAATCATTACCCCTTTGAGTACGAGGTAGTCCCAACACAAAATCCATGCTAATATCAACCCAGGGCAGCAAAGGAACTGGCCAAGGCATATAAAGACCTGCATTAGTAGCCGTCCCCTTTGAAACTTGACAAATACGACACCTCTTGACGTAACGATCCACTTCCTTCCTCATAGTAGGCCAAAAATAAGATGCTTGAACCAACTGTAAAGTGCGATCACGACCAACATGTCCTTCACCATGCAACTCCTTAATAATTTGTAAGCGAAGACTTGAATCAGGAATACAAAGTTGATTCCCTTTGAATAGGAACCCATCATGCATAACAAAATCTGTTTTCTCTTCGGATTGCAAATCCTGCAGAACAATTGAAAAGTATGGATCCACAGTCACCATGTCACGAATGACATCCAGTCCAGGAACATCAACATGCATGGTTACAAGTAAACTACTTCTCCTGCTTAAGGCATCAGCAGCACGATTGTAAGCACCCGTTTTGTGTTTCACCACAAAAGTAAATTTCTCAAGAAAAGCCAACCAACGCCCATGTTTATGTGAAACCTTATCTTGAGTACGAATATGCCTTAAGGAATCATGGTCAGTGAACAAAACAAACTCCTTATGAAACAAATAATGGCGCCAATGCTTCACAGCTTGGACCACTGCATAAAACTCCAAGTCATAAGTAGAGTACCTCGACTTCGGCCCTGTCAACTTCTTGGTAAAATAGGCAACAGGCCGCCCACCCTGACTAAGAACTCCACCAATTGCAACCTTAGAAGCATCAGTATGAAGCTCAAAAATTTTAGAAAAGTCAGGCAATACCAGGATTGGCGTTGTAGTAAGCTTTTCCTTGACAACCTGAAAAGCCATCTCTGCTTCCTCCGTCCACACAAATGACTTACCCTTCATACAGTCTGTCAAAGGGGCCATAATGGAACTGAAATTAGGGATAAACCGCCTATAGAAAGAAGCAAGACCATGGAAACTCCGAACTTCAGTAATGGTAGTTGGAGTTGGCCACTCCTGAACAGCTGCTACCTTAGATTCATCCACCTGTATGCCATCACCAGAAACAACATACCCTAAAAAAAACTTTAGGGGTCATGAACACACACTTCTTCGTGGCTGCATAAAAGTTATCCTTCCGAAGCAAGGTCAAGACCTGCCTCACATGATTGACATGCTCATTATAAGAAGCACTATAAATAAGAATGTCATCAAAATAAACAACCACAAACTTGCCAATAAAAGGCCTGAGCAGTTGATTCATCACACGCATAAATGTGCTTGGTGCGTTTGATAAACCAAAAGGCATGACCAACCACTCATACAACCCTTCACGGGTCTTGAAAGCGGTCTTCCACTCGTCACCAGGTCTAAGACGAATCTGGTAATACCCACTCTTCAAATCCAGCTTCGTGAAAATGGTAGCACCACTAATCTGGTCAAGCAAATCATCAAGGCGAGGAATAGGAAACCTGTACCTCATAGTAATCTTATTGATGGCTCGACTATCAACACACATACGCCATGTACCATCCTTCTTTGGAGTCAATAGGACAGGAACAGCACACGGGCTCATACTCTCACGAACATGACCCTTGGAAACCAACTCCTCAACCTGCCTGCGCAACTCCTCATGTTCTCCCGGGCTCATCCTATAATGTGGCCTGTTAGGCAACTATGACCCGGGCTCTAGGTTAATATGATGTTGTATGTCACGCAATGGTGGCAAACCATCAGGTAATTCATCAGGGAAAACATCAGAGAATTCCTCAAGTAAAGGGATCATGGCTTCAGGAACTTCACCGTCTTCAGAAACCTCCTTCCCTATTAATACAAAAACATCACCTCCTACCTCCAGCTCGTCTTCGAACTGCGAAAGAGTTAGTAAAGTACCAGTGGGTTTATTAACTACTTCCTTAGGTTTATTTGGCATCAAAGTAATCTTCACACCCCCAAACAGGAAACTATAAGTATTAGTTCTCCCATGGTGAGTTACATCACGGTCATACTCACAAGCATCTATAGGTATCACATCACACCAAAGATTATCCTTATAAGTTGTTCCTACAGAAAACGGAACTTGGACACGCTTGGAAACTGTTATCTCCCCACCCTTTTTAATCCACTGTAACTTATAAGGTTTGGGACGATCTTCAGTTTTCAGCCCTTATTTCTGGACTGCTCCTTCCGCTATCAAACTATCACAACTACCTGAATCGCATACAAAAGTGCAAACCTTACCCATAATGGTATAAGTTGACTGAAAGATGTTGTGTTTGAGCCAATCATCACCATAACCTTTAGGTGTTAAGCAGGAGCGCCTTACCACCAAATTCACCCCCACATCTCCAGACACATACTCCTCCTCATACTCAGGTTCTGCATCATAAACTGCGTCTCCCACGTAGTCATCATAAGCCACATCATCATCTTCCTCAGGTTCAATAAATAACTGCCTCTTCCTAGCCTTCTTACACTCTGATTATCGGTGACCAGGTTCACCACAGTTAAAGCACTTGAACCCACCACTGCCGGCCGCTTTAGGAACTGGTCCAGTATTCTCACCAACTGCTTTAGCCTGAGTTGGGGCAAAACGTGATGCCGCATTACCCGAACCAGAAGCACCTGTTATTGCAGGAGAAGAAGAACTCCCCACTCGTCGGTTCTGCTTCTCAAAAGTCAGTGCTCGTTGATACGCTTCAGAAAGTGTCATCGGATCAAACATGTTAACAGAATCCATGATCTGGACTCTTAAACCACCAATGTATCGAGAGACAAGCTGATCTTCTGTCTCTTGAACGTCATTCCTTGCAATTAGTTGGTAAAATTCGGTCGTGTAATCTTCAACAGACTTGGCCCCCTGTTTCAGATTCTGTAACCGCTGGTACATCATTCGCTGGTAGTTATGAGGAATAAAATTATCCCTCATGACTTTCTTCATCTTCTGCCAACTTGTGATCTTTGACTTTCCAACTCTGTTCCTCGTCAGTTTCAATTGTTGCCACCACGCGGATGCCCGACCACGTAACTTGGTAGCGATCAACGAAACCCTTTTGTTTTCTGGAACTTCTTTGAATTCAAATACTTCTTCAACAGCAACAAGCCAATCAATAAACTCATCAGGCTTTAAAGTGTCCCCATTAAACTCAGGAATATTAACCCTCATTCCGGTCTCCCAACGCCTATCATTATTCCCACTGCGATCTCTCATCCGTCGCCCTACTAATTGTTCATCATCAGACAAACCATCACCAAACGGATTTTCTTCCAGATCTGCATCTTCTTCCTCATGACGGCGATTACGAGGCCTCCTATTGCTCATCAAAGTGTTCATCTGGTCGGTCAATTGATCAAACATTTGATCGAATCTCTCCTCCATTCTTTCCATCATACGCTGCTCAAATTCCTGTTCATTCACATCGTGAATAGGCCTAGTTCTCCTTGGAGGCATTTATGTTTGTGTCTACATTTTATTTAGTTTCCTTAAATGACGCAGGAGGTTTAT
Source organism: Glebionis coronaria (assembly GCA_025667525.1). Taxonomy (NCBI): domain Eukaryota; kingdom Viridiplantae; phylum Streptophyta; class Magnoliopsida; order Asterales; family Asteraceae; genus Glebionis; species Glebionis coronaria. Next base: position 556,876,865 of record CM046879.1, read on the forward strand.
TTTATGTCTGCTAATAATGTAGAATATTGATAATCAATGAATCTATGAAGGGGTTTGTTAATTTCTAGAGAGAGAAAGTTAGAGAGAGAAAGTGAGAGAAACTATGTGAATTTTATTAAGTGGAAATTAAGAAATGATAACAACCAACCCCTTTCCTTAGTGGAAAGGGGTATTTATAGTCCAAGCTAAACATTGGGCTTGGGCCGGTCCATGACAAGCCCATGGACCGGTTCTTACTTAAGTTAATAAGCAAATAATAACTAATTTCTAACTACGAGCTATTACAACATAAATCATATTGTGGAGTGACCGATACTTCTAATATACGTTAAAACGTATTTCTAACAATCTCCCCCTAAGGGAGGTCACTCCACGTTACAAAGTTCTAAACCTAGCATACTATACTAAGTCTTCGTTCTTTAGCTCGTAGTCTTTTCTTCTTTTCTTTCTTTTTGTTGTGAATATGTTGATTTGATCTTTTTGGCTTTGACTTGAGAGCATTGTTCTTTGGCTTTTCACGTGCGATCTCTGCCTTTCTTGTGAACTTTGCCTCCTCGTGACTTCATGTTCCACACACTTACGTCTTTTTGTTGGATTCTTGAAAGCTTCAGAGTTTGGTACAGCGGAAGACTTCTTCTTGTACTTTCTTGAATTTTTGTTGCAAAAGACATAAGCATGTGGGAACGACTTTTTCAGGTACACCGCAACACCACCGTCTTCACTGGTACACAGCAACGCCACCGTCTTCAACAGGTACTCAGCAACGCCACCGTCTTTAGCAGGTACACAGCAACGACACGAATAAAATGGCTTTGAACATTTTATTCTAATTCGGTAGCATTTTACCTCCGGTCGGTGAAGACCGTTGGACGATATTAGATATCGTACCCGTGACGGATAGTTTCAATTAAGTAACTTCCTGACAGGATTTCGCGGGTAAACCCGTTCTCTTTATTCGACCGTCCAAAGCTGACTGCGAACATAAAGAGTGAATCACTTGGATAAATTATCCTTGTGATTAAAAGCCGTCAATTCATGAAACCTGGAACAAGTGAATTTCAATTAAGATTTTCACCATCGTTGCTTTCCAGTTGTCACGAGCTCGATTCATAAAGAATCTTGCACGTTACCTACCAAGTGCTGTTTGATGTTGACACTAGAAGGATTTCCACTCGTCACTGTGGTCAATAAAGAGTCACTCTGAGTGTTCTGGCAAGATCATATGATAATGCGAAGAGGCCTGGAACGAGTTTAAGTTCAATTAAGAATTAAACCACTGTTACCTTCCAGTTTTTCACAAGATTGGTTCTAAAAGAACCGCACGTGTAACCTACCATGAGCTTGTTTGATGTTGGCTCAAGCAGGATTTCCATCTTCATTGTAATACTTACGTATTACTCGGATGTTCTGGCAATATTACAGGAATACTGCGTAGGACTCATGAAAATCTCTTACTTTTCACAGTGTGTGAGAAAGCAAGGAACAAATGGAAAGTGTCCTAATGAGACTTTTGATGATCTCTTGGCTCTAGACTCGATTGTGCGTTTTGATTTAGTGAGCGATGGCTGGAGAGGAGTGCCACCTTTTCAATACCAGTTTATTCGGAGTGAATAAACCAATAGATCACGTGTTGATCTCCGTGTGATTAAAACAAATACCTTTTGAGAGATATTTGAGTTAGCTGGGGAAGGGTTGTGCATTGCATCACTGGGTCCATGATGTCTTTCTTCAATACCGAGAATCATTAACAAAAATGACCTCAATAGCATATGTATTGACCCGGTTTCTGCCTAAAGTTGTAAGGAGGGCTTCTTTCTTTACACCCTTTATCTTTACATTTCTTTTTCATTCTTCAACCCCTTCAATGCTTACCAATACGTCATCACTAGCACCTTGTTGTGATTGTTCCAGTGCTAGCTTAAGTACTTGGTCGGCATTCAGCTACGTTCACATTCTTTCTCCATCTTTCCTAGGACTTCTAATTCTATCTAGGGAATTGTCCTTGGGAAGATTCCATCGGCTCTGATGAATCATTGGACTAAACCTATTCCTACCACCCTTTTGTCACCACATCCGTCGTGAATTAAGCGTGTTTTGGGAAGGAATTGCCACCATGAAAACATCATTGAAAATCACCTTAGGTACTTGTGATATTAAAATCAAAAGTTTTGTACCTTAGGTGTTTTGTTCATCAAAAACGCTCCCCCTTAACACGTGCTTTACACATATTAAGTTGGATAATCTTTAAGTCTTTTTCATCTTTTAGCCAAGTATCACTTACGTCTCCTTAATCCCATTTTCTCCCCTTATCCAAAATGTTAACCATTAATATTTGGGATATTGAATGGATTAACCGGTCTTTGGGTAAAAATGAAATCGATGTTTTGGCCATAGAACAAGTTATTGCTCCCCCTTAAGTTAATAAGGGATAGTTGTAGTGCTTTGGTATGACATATTTTGAAAGATTTAGAATCTCGTGAGAAATTCTTGAAAAATTATCATACCTTAACACTACAGCAAGCCATACAAGCACATTATTCACAAATATACATATTCACAATTGAAAACCAATATAAAGTGACCTGAGATGTACGACCCATCAGATGGATCGTTGCAGTAGCTTGTGGTGCACTAAATACGGTCTTCCACCCACGAATCTTTCCAAGCTCCTCATCAATCTACGTTCACGGAGCTTTTGGTCGATCTTTTTGATCACATACTTTGCCATCTGCCGGTAACCCGGATGCCAATCCTCCGTCATCTCTGGCAAAGTCCCACCCGAGTTCAGATGCTCCAACTTATCTCTGACTTGTATAAGAGTTCCATCACTATACTTGTGAAGCTCACCCACCCTCATAAACTTCATCAAACCTCGACTGTTCAAGTAGAAAATGCCGGAATTCGGGACAGAAATGCCGGTATAGGGACATCTTTCTACATGTTGAGGTAGCACTTGATTCACAGGACGGGTTAAGTTGAGCCTCCTCTGATAGCTTTCGACTCCCAACTGAAGATCCTCAACTCGTGACTTGATGACAACGCTTCGTGTGAACATACGAAGTGCTGTATTCAAAGCAATCAGATCTTCACGAGGAATGTGAGTAAGTTGATCTCGGGTCATCAGAAGCAGCATATCTTCAATATCCTCAAGGCGAATGATGGAAAAATCTCCTTGCTGGATTTTATATTCCCTGTCATCCTCCCTTTTCAAGCGAATCTCCGTCACATGATAGTAGCCGTTCTTGGCTTCAGTTTTCATTCCTAAGATGCTGGAGATACGGATGTCGGATCTAACATTGCTTCCAGACTTGACCATGCAGCAACCCCTGTACGCCCTTCGGACTCGTTCGTCCCAATGAGATGCACCTATGACAGCATACATATCATAATTACGATTCATTTTTGGGACCCAGAGTCGATTTACCTTTTCCTCGATGAAGGGTATTGTCCCCCAGTTGGCAGCTTTCAGCAAAGTCAGGGATGTTGCATACTTTGATGACCCCTTCATAAGATACTCAAGATCATTGGTGACGAAGAAGTCAAGAGTAATCTGATTATCTTGAGCAGGATCCATTGGAGGTGGAGCTCTTTCTGATTCATGAAGTCCAGGCCGTTGAACGGTTTTCAAAGCCTTCAGGATCTCATCGGCATAGTACTCGAGCTCCATTCGGGGTAATCCGGTTTTGGCACGCAGTCTCTTATCTTTCAGTGCTTTCTTTACCAAGGATGGAGTAACCGAAGTCTTATACTCATGAGCAAGAAATGCACATAAGTCAATCGGACTTCGGATACGGAGATACAGCACATCTCTGTCAGCATCTGTGATCGGATCAAATTGTGCTGCTGCCGTGATCCAAGCTTGTGGTGGTGCAGACTCGTCTATCTCCAACGTGTCTTCCCAGGCACGAATGCTTGGTTCAGGAACCGTAGATTGTTGTGCTTGTTGTAGAGGAGTGGAAGTGCGAACATCTACTGGTTCAGTTTCAGGCATTTCAGCAGTGTCTTGAACTGGAGAGTGTTGTGCAGCTTCGGGTTCTGTCACTGATTCTGCAATCACAGGAGGAACAACAGCAGAACTAATGGGGTTAGTTGTAATAGGTAAAGATACAGCGACAGAGATACCAGGAACCGATGACGCTGTAGTGGCATTCACATCGTGGCGCCACTTAGTTCGTCTTGATTCTGAGGATGTCGACTTGTCCTTCTGTCCTGCATCTTTTGTGGACTTGGTTCCAGTAGCAGTCTTCTTGGAGCTGGTAACCTTGTCTCCCTCTTTCGGCTGTTCACCCCCATCATCATCCTGATTGTCATCCCCGTTATTATCCCTAACACTCTCCTGATTCTCATCACCACCATCATCGCCATCATCATCATCCTCATCCTCGTCATCATCCTCATCATCCTCATCATCATCACCACCTTCTTCATCGTCTTTCTCCTTTTCACCTTCTTCTTCTTCTTCTTCCTCTTCTTCACCCATACCCTCTTCTTCACTCTCTTCCCTTTCTTCCTCAGGTAAGATGTGATATGGTACCACACTTCCAAACATTTTGAATAATCTATCATCCTCCATGATAGCATCATTCAGGGATTTATATAGAGCCCGTTGAATCCGCGACTTGTTATACGACCCAAGTTCCACCATTCGAGCCTTAAGGATCTTCTTCAATTCAAAATCCGTCAGGTCATAAGCAATCTTATAGGCGGCTTCTGAAGGGTTGGAGGATTTGACCATCAAGTTGTCAGCAGCAAGTGTCTTCAACTCGTCACGAAGCTTAGGCATTAAGGATTCAACGGATTCTTGCACTCTTTCTTTCACAGATGCTTCAAGTGCTTCTTTTTGTTCCTTATATTTATCCCTCATTGCTTGAAGTCTGGTAATGCGTGCAGCATGCTTATCAGCCTCAGCCTGCTTAACTCGAGCAAGTTCCTCTGCATGAGCTTTACGTGTAGCTTCCATGTCTGCAGCGAACTTGGCAATCAACTCTTCTTGAGCTTTCTGAGATGTTTCTTCCCTTTGAGCTCGTCTTTGCAACTCTTGGCGAAGTTCATCCATTTCGCGTTTGTGATTATCAAGCATTTCGGCCATTACTAATGCAGCCATTGCAGATGTTGCAGAACTACTCTGGGTTGACTGAATAGGCTCGGTTGTTACTGCTGTACTAACGATGGGGATTATGGGTGGTGGAAGAAATGGTGTGGAAGCCGGTCGGGTTGGTCGGGTTGTTAAGGGTTGGATTGGTGGAGGTAGAGTTGCCAAGGGTTGAATTGTCACCATGATTGTAGGAGCAGCAGGTTCCTTTTCCACACTTGTTGAAATAGGGATTGATGGCTCCTTCGAAGTGGAATAGTTTTCAGGTGACCCAAACTCATCAACATCATGCGGTTCCTCGTACTCATCCTCGATATCTACCCTCGCACCTGAACCACTACCGCCTGTATCTTTCCTACTCCTTTTAATAGCCATCTTCATCATTTGTTGCTCGGATTTATCAAGAGTAGGATCAACAATATCTGCTTCATCACGTAGACGCATCAAATCCTTACCCTTTCCTTTCTTACCCTCTGTCTTCTTCTTCTTGGGTTCGGGTTCAGGTAACGCAGCTGGTTGTTTGCGTTTACCTTTACTCTTAACCGTTGTGGAAGAGTCTTCTCCAGTTTGAAGGTTTGCTTTCAGCCTCTGGATTTCTAACTGTAGTAGCTTGTAATCTGCAGAACCTTTGATTTTTCAGATAGAAGGTAATCAGGAACAGGACCCGGAATCACACCAATAGACGGTCCTTCATGCCTCAGATCTACAGTATCATCAGCTTCTTCAGTGTGATAGCGACCTCCTGCTCGCCTATCAATAGTAGCATCAAGCTTCATAAAATAATTTATGATAAGCTTAATAAATCGAGGATAAGGAAAGAAGTTTGTCTTCAGCTTCTTGTTGTGGAAGAGTTGAAAGGTGAATTCTTCCCATATCAACAAAGCATAATCTGAATTCGCAGCTTTGTACATGCCATAGAAGAGGTTCATTATCGGACTTCGCAAAGCATCATGTCCACTCGTTTTTGGTGTAAGGCATTTACTGAGAATACCCATCAAAGCTCTCCAGGGTTGTCCTACCTTAGCAGTGGTAAACTCAGATGCAACTCGTATTTCCGGACATCCAAGTGCGTCAAATAACTCCGCGAGTTCATCTTTAGTAGGATCCCTTGAGAAAGACATGCCCTTGGGTGTATCCCGTATACCAAGCATCTTACGGAAGTCTGAAACGGTGAGTGTCTGCTGTCGATGGTGAAGGTGATTTTGTTCGAAGTGAAATCCTTGGTTGCCCAAAATTCAAACATATACTCATAAGGCACCGAGGCCGTACTTCTAAGGGCGTTCTTAAAGTGAGAGTTATCAAGAATGGCTATGGCGACCATAAAACCATGGTGAGTGGATTTAGAAACTTGCTTTAGCCTATAGTTGTTGGGTATAAACTTAAGGGTTCGAGCTTTAGCAATATCGGCTTCTCTAGATTCTTGGATAGCTTGTACTGTTGGATTAGTCATTTTATCTGCTTAAGATAAGACATGAAAGGTTGATGCACAAAAACAGATAGATATATATCATTCTTACTTCTAAGCATAACACATTTCATAAGATAAAACAACAAGTACATAGATAGCATGCAAACAATAACAATCAAACAACTCATCCGGAACTTTTCCTCATTCGGAACATTTTCATCCGGAACATTCTTCATTCGGAACTTCTCCTCATTCGGAACTTCTTCATCCGGAAGTTCTTCATCCGGAACTTCCTTCATCCGGAAGTTCTTCATTCGGAACTTCCTTCATCCGGAAGTTCTTCATTCGGAACTTCCTTCATCCGGAAGTTCTTCATTCGGAACTTCCTTCATCCGGAAGTTATTCATTCGGAACTTCTTTCATTCGGAAGTTCTTCATTCGGAACTTCCTTCATTCGGAAGTTCTTCATTCGGAACTTCCTTCATTCGGAAGTTCTTCATTCGGAACTTCCTTCATTCGGAAGTTCTTCATTCGGAACTTCCTTCATTCGGAAGTTCTTCATTCGGAACTTCCTCATTCGGAAGTCCTTCATTCGGAACTTCCTCATTCGGAAGTTTTTCAGAAGAAATCCTTCATTCGGAAGTTTGTATCCAGTGTTCATTCGGAACTTGTACAAACGAATCTCAGATGTTTAGTCTAACGCGTTTGTGAGTTTCTAAGGCAAACTAAGGTAATATAAACAACATTTAATCTATTCCGAGCAAAACCCACCATAAATCCATTGTTAATTTAGCCTAATTTAATCAAAAACCCTAAGTGGATTAGACTGAGTAATTGAGCAAGTTTAACAGATTTATATGATAAGAGATGAGGATTAGAAATTAAAATATTTGATGTATATACCTTAATTATACGAATGAATAGGAACTAGATGGATTAAACGAGTGAACTGAGTTCTTGAGTGTGTGTGTATCAATGGCGGCAAATGAATAGGAGAACAGTGATTAGAAAATAGGGGGCGGGGGTTATTTAGTTGACTAGGTCAAAAGTTTTGACAAGTTTAAACAAATAACCCTTTAAGTCCCTCTATTTATCTTTCTTTTTCTTTGTTGTCTATAATTTTTCATTGTATTTATCCCTTGTTTGAACCTACACACATCTTAGCAAACGCATCTATTAGCATATCCTCAAAATCTAAAAGCCATGCCTATCACTTAGAACGAACACAAGTCGTTTTCTAAAGCAAAACCACTCAATTACCATGTAGCCCTTAAATTTCACAATCACTTTTGAAAAGCAATTTTAATGACAAAGATGATTTTACTATTTTCTCCCCCTTAAACGATGACCCGTTTTCTATTTAAAGAGCTGTAGTCATTGTTTAAAGAGTCAAATAGTGATGAAAGCATTTCCAATTTCTCTTGAAAAAATTTTGATTCGTGGTTTCAATAAGATTTCTCTTATTTTAACAAATTAATGCACTGAGACGTACACAAATTCGTGTCAGACCAAGTTATAAAGTAAACTTGATCCCTTTGCATGATTTGGCTTGTAAATCACGCCCGAGAAAATTAATTCCCGTTCTGAGCCAACGTTTTCCAAGGAAATACGTGACTTTAATATGAAAACCGGGTTGCAGTCTGAAATAACTACAAGCCATAATGGGCATGTTTTAAAAATGTACAACTTTTATACGGACTCTATTTATGGCACCGTGTCAATATTAATCGACATTTCTAAGGCCGTAAATATTACCGTACTAAAAGACATGCCCGGTTTAAGAAGAAAAATATTTTTGGTTTTTCTTGGTTTTATACTTTTTATGGTTTTTCTAGGTTTTATATTTTTTATGGTTTTTCTAGGTTTTATATTTTTTATGGTTTTTCTTGGTTTTATATTTTTGTATTTTCTTTTTGTGGTTTATATATTTACGATAATATACATGATCACAACCAAAGGATACTCTGAATAGTTTACCACGACTATTCAGCTGATTCTTCTGCCAACTCTTTGAGTGTCGCTGGAGTGAATGATTTCATGCCGAGCTTGTCGATCAAAAACTCGATTCGTCCTCGATCTAAGGCTTTGGTGAACATATCCGCCAGCTGGTACTCAGTAGTGACAAAATACAGCTCGATCACTCCGTTCTCCACCTGCTCTTTGATGAAATGGTAGCGAATGTCTATGTGCTTGGCCCGGGAATGTTGAACATAGTTGCAGCAAAGGGCAATGGCGCTCTTGTTGTCACAATACATCGGGATTTTGTTAAATCCAAGACCGTAGTCAGTTAATTGTGATCTCATCCAAAGGACTTGAGCACAACAACCGGACATGGCGATGTATTCAGCCTCCGTGCTAGAAATTGCAGCGCTTTTCTGCCTTTTTGAAGACCAACTGATCAATCTATCTCCTAGGAGTTGCACAGATCCAGAAGTGCTACGCCTCGTATCTTGACATCCAGCATGATCGGCATCTGCGTATGATATTAAAGCAATCGAGGAATCTTTCGGATACCATAGACCACGATGAAGTGTTCCTTTTAGATACCGAAAGATCCTTTTCACAACATGTAAGTGCTTTTCGGTAGGCCGAGCCTGATACCGGGCACACATGCATACAGCAAATTGCAAATCAGGCCTGCTAGCAGTCAGATAGAGAAGGGTGCCAATCATTCCACGGTAAAGTTTCGGATCGACAATAATCCCATCCCTATCTTCATCTAACTTGGTTTTCTCAACCATTGGTGTGTCTACGGGGTCACAATTCTCAAAGTTATATTTCTTAAGAGATTCTAGAGCATATTTGGATTGATTAATAAAGATGCCTCTGGGATTCTGAGAAATCTGTAATCCTAAGAAAAATGAAATTTTTCCCATCATCGACATCTAAAAGCGTGTGGACATTATCTTCTCAAATTGTTTAGACAATTCTATGTTAGTGGCAGCAAAAATTATATCATCAACATAAATTTGTACCAGAAGCATGTCGTTGCCGTCTTTGAGAGTGAATAGAGTGGGGTCCACTTTGCCTTTGGAGAAGCCTTCCGACATGAGATATGTTGACAGGAGATCATACCACGCACGTGGAGCTTGTTTCAACCCATAGAGAGCCTTCTTAAGCTTGTACACATGGTTAGGAGACTCCGTGCTGACGAACCCATCCGGTTGACTAACATAAACTTCTTCCCTTAGTTCACCGTTCAAAAATGCCGTCTTCACATCCATTTGATAGACGATCATGTTCATATGAGCAGCAAACGCAAGGAATAGTCTAATCGCCTCCAATCTAGCTACAGGAGCAAAAGATTCCTCAAAGTCTATACCCAAGGCTTGTTTATATCCTCTAGCGACCAATCTTGCTTTATTCTTTAATACCGAACCCATCTCATCAAGTTTAACCTTATAAACCCATAACAAAGTAAGGATGTTAACCTTGTCAGGGCGAGGAACCAATTCCCATACTTCAAGTCGTTTGAATTCATTGAGTTCCTCCTGCATAGCTTCGATCCAAGATGATTGGGTCATAGCCTGCTGCCAATTTTTGGGTTCAACTTCAGAGAGAAATGCATCAAAGTAACAATATAGTGCACTCTCTTGTAGTTGATGGCGTGTAGAGACTGGTCGATCTAGATCTCCAATAACATTCCTAATTGGGTGATCTTTTGTCCATTTAGTGCTATGGTTTTCAATCCTAGGTGGTCTGGAGTGAACAATAGATGGAGCTTCTTCTGAGGTAGACGCGGCTGAAGGGTTTTCAGGTATCGCTACACCAAAGAAAGGAAGCTCTTGCAAGTGAGCATATTCCAAGTCGTGATCAGTAGAATCCTCTTCTACATCATTAGGCACAAGTAGGGGTGATGATTCAGGTGTAGTTTGTGAATCACTTGGTGAAGGTGCATCAGGTTCAACTTGAATTGTAGATGCATTAGATAAAGGTTCATTAACTTGAGCAATCACTTCAGGTATTGGAGCAATTACTACAGGTACTGGAACTTCATCAGTCGGGGGATCGAAGAATTCATCAAACAACGGTTGAAACAGTTTATCCCACTCGGGCCTTGATGGTGGTAAAAATGATGTAGAAGTAGGATTGTTGGGAACTAATCCGGAACTTATGGCACCGGGTCCCATCTCATGAAGCGCGGGTTCAGAGCTGTGTTGCTCAGAAGCCATCGCTGTCAGCTCGTCGAAATCAGCGTCCATAGTTTCTACAATCTTGCCAAGACGACGGTTATAGATTCGGTATGCTCTTTTGGACGGTGAGTAACCAATGAAAATACCTATGTCGGCTTTTGGTTGAAGCTTACCCAAGTTCTCACTATTGATGTTTGGATAACACAGAGCACCAAACACATGGAAAAATGAAACATCGGGTTTGCGGTCATGTAGAAGCTCATAAGGTGTTTTTCCATGGCGTTTCCGAATGATAGAACGGTTTTGGGTAAAACATGCAGTAGAAATAGCCTCTGCCCACAAGAACAATGGAGCGTTCGCATAAATAAGCATGGTCCTAGCAGCTTCCATAAGTGTGCGATTTCGTCTTTCAACGACACCGTTTTGTTGTGGAGTGCGTGCAGCGGATGTTTCATGTGATATACCAACTCCTTCATAATAATCACGAAGAGTCTGGTTGACGAACTCTGTACCATTGTCTGTACGAATACGGCGGACAGTGGTATTCAAACGTACCTGAATGAACTTCAGAAAAGTGATGATAGCCTTCGGAGCTTCATCCTTTGTACGTAAAAATCTAACCCATGTAAACCTTGAGAAATCATCCACAATGACGAGAATGAATTTCTTACCGCTCACACTTTCAGTTCTCATCGGTCCACAAAGATCCATATGCAAAAGATGAAGTTTTTCTTGATTAGTGTCTTCAGCTTTGGGTTTGTAAGATTTCTTGGTGCTTTTCCCCCTTGAACACGCGGAACATAAATGATCCTTGTGAAATTTAAGCTTGGGAAGACCACGAACTAACTCGTTTTTAGCCAAATGATTAATAGCATCAAAATTAAGATGAGATAATCTTCGATGCCATAACCATGACTTGGTCTTCGAAGCTTTAGAGAGAAGACATACTGGAGAAGCGGCCATCATGTCTTGTAAGGACAAAGTGTAAAGATTTGCACCACGAGATCCCTTCAACAAATCTTTTCCTTCCAAGTTGCGGATGAAACAAGTGTGTTGTCGAAAAGCCACCTCAAGGTTGGAATCACAAAACTGTCCTACTGAGAATAAGTTATGACCAAGACCTTCAACATAGTATACCCTAGAAATCGTCACATTTCCAATCTGATATTCACCATACCCCATAATCTTTGCTATATGATCATTTCCAAATTTAACCGTACCAAGAAACTTGCTGACGAAATTTCGGAGCATCGAGCGATTTCCGGTCATATGTTTTGAACAACCGGAGTCCAAATACCACAGGATGATTTGGACCACCTGAAAATATCACCACACAAAGACAATGTAGAGGTATCGGAATCTGAGTGTTCCTTGTTATTAGCAGGTACAGATTTAATAATCTTAGATTTGCTAACTCTAGGTTTCTTTGATTTCCTAGCCTTTTTCTTCTTAATCAGTGGTGTAGATTCTAATTGGCTCAAATCCTGAGGTATTTCTACACTGATAGGCACTAAAGTGGGGGCTGACCTAATTAAAGGGCGTTGTTTCCTTACTTGAGTGCGAGTGTTCCTAACTAAAGGACGCTCAGACCTAACCTCAATGGATGCATTCCTAGTTAAAGGGCACATTTTACCATCGAGAGTAAAGGTCCTACCAGTGGGACGCCATTGCCAGCCAACTTGGGCACGAGTTCTACCCGTTGGCTTCCATTCAAGTCCATTCTTAATAGCATTCATTTCATTAACGTGATCAATCAGACACAAATCATGACGCTGTGAAAACATACATTCATTACAATTCCAACAATTTAAATCAGAATTCACGAATGGTTTAGGCTGCTGCACAGGCGCAGAGCTTTTAGTCTTAACATGATTCATTTTATTTAAAACTGAACTAGCATTCCTATTGTGGACTTCTACTTTCTTCTTTGTGGCACTACTAGTGGCGGGCTTGATCTTATCTTTCTTGAGTGGCGATCCTTTAGCCTTAGTAGTCGCTTTTAATCCTGTAGAAGGCAAATTGGGAACATTAGCAGCAGATTTTAAAGGTGTCTTACTCGATTGTGCCAATGACGGTTTCGCTCCTGGAGTCTTATTAAATGGAGTGACAGCAATGGGCCTATTGTTAAGTAGTGCAGAACCTGGTGTACCTATGTATTGCAAATAAGCCAAGCAATATTGAACTCGCTTAACATATTCATGAGCCGAATAATAGTCGCTACTTAAGGGATCTAAGGCATAAAGATCGTCTACAATATCCCTAAGAAGATCGACATGCTTAATGGCATTCCTCATATAATCATCATAGGTCAGCTGGTTTCTCTTATGAAGCGGATTCTTATAAAGCACTACTTTCTTGGTTGTTGGAGCACTAGTGGATGGTGCAGAGTCGGTAGCTAAGTTATCAACAACTTCTTGTCGGGTGAGAAGAAGTGTCTCCTTTAACTCAGCCAAAACCATATTTTTGTCTATGAGCAGGATGTTCAAGTCAGAGATTTCTTCGCACTTTTGGTTCAGTTGTTCAACATAATATTGTTGCTGTGTCGCATTAAAAGCGAATCGATCTTCTAGTGAACCATAAAGAGCGGATAGTCCCTGCCTTGTCCGATCCATCTCCCCTAGAACAGTTGATAGTCTAATTTCTAAGACATGGTTTTTAGACTCTGCGGCCTCTAGTTCCATTCTTAATGTTTCCTTTGATGATATCTCTCTCTTCAATCTCATGATTTCTTCCTCTAATGTCTTAACAATTGCAATCATCTTGTCACTTGTCTCAACACCATTTTCACAAACATTTGATATCAAAAGATTTTCATTTTGAGCTTGTTGTTTTAATTCTAAAGATATACAATGTTGTTCTAGTTGATTAAAGCGTTGAGAAAGTAAATTATAAGAATCTTGTAGCTTTAAAAACTCAGCGTTAGATTCGTGACAAGAATGATTATCTACCTCATTTACAGTTTCAGCAACATTTACAGAAATATCACAAACATCATCACAAATATCATTACAAATATTCACAGCATCACAATTCATCATAGCGGATGTAAGCTCATTCGAATATTTAACATTTACAATAGTAAGCACATCACACGAGATTACTTCGGACAAGAATCGGTCATATTCGGTTGAAATCTTTTCCTTTTCAATTAGTTGCAGTTCGTAAGCGGTGTCCATTTCATAAAACACTTTTTGAACTTCACCAATTTCAAACTGAAGATTTTCCTTAAGAGATGCAAAACTTCTTTTTAGACTTTCGACAAACGGATTGATCTCAGTTTTAAACACCTCGTTCATGTGTTCGAAAGCCCATTCTCCGGCATTTAAGCCATTTGAAGTCGTACATTCCAAGATGACCTTGTCAAAGTTAGTAAAGTATCGGTTAATCTCTTGCAAGTTTAACCATACAGTGCTAACAGGTGGAAGATTCTTTGGAATTTCCTTAGGACCTTCCATGTTGACAAGTGTAGGAAATGTACTAGGGCTTTCTTCCTCTATCATGTAGGTTGGTGCTGTAATGAGATCTTTGTCCATATGGAAGCGAACTCTAAAATCAGTTTTAGCAAGCTCCTTATTCATTTTAAAATAATCACAATCGGGATATTTTGCTGAATTGTATGACCGATCCTCATCAACTAGAACCTTACTTGTTCGATCATTGGGAAAAACAATCGGGTCTAAAGCCAATCCTAATTGAGTTGCATTATAAAGTCTAGGACTATGTCTTAAAGCTTGTTTTGCATATCGTGGATTAGGGGGAAGGCCTTTTAGACGTGATAAGTTAAACTCTTTAAACGAAGCATCAAATAAGTGAACTAGTTGTGAAGCAGCGTATTGTCTTAACAGCAAGTAGTCTAGACTTCTAATCTTATTAGTAGCATTAATCTCCATTTCAGTCTTCTTAGATTCGAGTAATTCAAAATCAGTTTGAAGTTTTTGAAAATTAGTGACCACTAACTCCTTTTCTCTAAGTTCACTAGACAAGTTTGCTCTTAAGTTTTCGATTTCTTGCAAGTGACCCATTTGTTTGTTTCTAAAGTGATCATATTCTAGATTTGTGAGAACACTAGACGAAGGCACTAATTCCAAAGTTTGTACTTTCTCATTGCTTAAGGCAAGCTCTTCAGACAAATTCTTATTCTTAGCTAAGGTTTCTAAGAGTGCAGCATTCATTTGGCTAAGTAGTGTAGCAGGAACCATGACCAAATCTTGTTGAGCAGGAGTAGGCGTATGCGAACTGGGTCCTGGTTGTGATTCACTCAAAGTCTGGGAACTCACATTGATATTGCTATCATTGTTTGTCTCCTCATTTGAAAGACTCACCACCGAAGATTCATTCGAATCAGCACTCTCTTGCCCAACTTGATGTGGTTGAATACTAGCATCAGTGGCATTATCAGTGTTATTAATAAGTACCTCAGATTTCTTATCTGGCCCTAAGCTGGAGAAAGTTGCCATGAAAGCAGCCTTTGCAGTCTGAAAGTCATCACAATCGGAATCATACGCATCAAGATCATCGGCTTGGTAAGCTGCATTCTGCGTAGTGACAACGTCTTGTTCAGCAATCCCTGGGTCAGCAAGAAATGCAAGCTCCTCTTCATCAAGTTCCCTTCCTTGCGCCTGAGCATTTACCAGATAGATCTTTTCTGCAAACCACTGTCCATCCCTTCTCCTCTTGGGTTTCTTACAATCCCTGGACATATGACCCTCTTCCTTGCAGTTGTAGCATGTAATCATTCTCAACTTGCCTGTATTAGCCCGTGGAGGGTTGTTGACCATTGGAGCAGGAGCAGGATTGGCGGTGCGAACATTGGTTGATGTGGAAGTTCTCCCCTGATATGGCTGAATAGGCTGAACCATTACTCTGCCATTCTCAATTGTAGCTTGTTGGCGAGAATTGGATGAATTCCTCAACTGATTGTTGGTAGGAGCTGATCCTCTGAATCCTCGTTTGCTTAAAGTTCTTGTGAGGTAAGCAGACATAGTAGTTAGCACTTCAACTGGGTCAGCTCCTTGTTGGAATACAGGAACTGGGACTTCCTCATCATCACAATATAGTGCTTGATCTGGATGAGCTGCATAATCAGTATAAGGAAGACTCATTTGATCAGGGTAGCTTGTTGGATATGCTGCATTCTCTTGATAAGAAGAATATGATGGCTGAGCATAATGTGCAACATTTGCTGGATGAGGTTGTGAAGCATACTGTGGTGAGGGTGCATTGAACCGATATTGTTGCTGATGTGAGGTGGGTGGTTGTGGTAGAATCGAGTATTGGGGAAAGGCTGGTGTCATGTAAGGTGATTGATGATAAGCTTGATGTCCCAAGATATAAGGTGTGTTGTTGTGAGACAAGCTTGGTTGATTCGCCATCAATGCTAAAGAATCTGGGTGCATACCACGAGGAGAACGGTGCATAATCACATGCTTCTCATGCTGCTGAAGGAAGGCATAGATTTGATCTAAGTTGCACTTATGCAAATCCCGGGTTAACTTCACATCGGTAATATACTCACCCCATTCAGCTTGAGGTAGAGTATTCAAGAATTTGGTGTTAACCTGGAATGGTGCGATCACAAGATTGTATACATTCAGATCATTCATGAGTGTGGTGAATCTGAAGTAATAATCATGAAGCGTTTCCCCTGGGTTGTAGGTGAATCTATCAAACAAATCATACAGCTGACACTCCCTTTCTTGTTTGGTGAGAGACGTGCCTTGTAGCAACACCTTAAGACGTTCCCATAGATCCTTTGCCACCGTATACTGACTCACCATCCTATAGATGTCATGGGGAAGAGCTTGGAGAATTGTTTGAAGAGCTTTTTCATCTGCATCTGCAACAAGTTGTTGAGCTGGAGTGAGTTCTTCAAATTCTCGTGGTCTAGTCACGTTGTCAACCGTAATGGTACCATAGTCGAGTGGACCATTCAAAATCGATTTGACCATAAGCCTTCCGTATGTCGGTTTCCCCTTTAGATATTGCATCATTCGACCTTGCCATGCCTCAAACACCTCTTTAATAAGCATCGGTGGACGGCTATCAGTTCCCGTTATGATTGATATATCCGTAAGAGATGTCATCTGAGGCATTACTGAATTTGGATTCATTTTGTTTTTCTTCAAAGAAACAGAGATTATCGGTTGATCGAGCAGTGAAGTAAAGCTTGTGAATTGTGTTGTGTTTTTGTTGTATGAAACCAAGATTAAATCCTCTAAAAAATCGTCGAAAAAACAAGCAAAATCACCCTTGATTCGGAACTTTTTGTTGATTCGGAAGAATACCTTGATTCGGAACTTTTGGATTGATCCGGAACTTCTTGGTTCGGAAGTTATTGATCCGGAACTTTGGCTTGATCCGGAACTTCTTGACTCGGAAGTTCTTGGTTCGGAACTTTGGCTTGATCCGGAACTTCTTGGTTCGGAAGTTTCTTGATCCGGAACTTCTTGACTCGGAAGTTCTTGGTTCGGAAGTTTCTTGACTCGGAACTTCTTGGTTCGGAAGTTTCTTGATTCGGAACTTCTTGACTCGGAACTCCTTGGTTCGGAAGTTTCTTGATTCGGAAGTTTCTTGACTCGGAACTTCTTGGTTCGGAAGTTTCTTGATTCGGAACTTCTTGACTCGGAACTCCTTGATCCGGAACTTCTTGATCCGGAACTCCTTGATCCGGAAGTTTTGCTGAATGAACAGAAACTTTGTCCGATGCACAGTAGAACAGTAAAACTTACGATTAAGCCCAGATTTTGACCAAATAACCCAAAAAGTTTTGTGCTTTCGACTAAAATAAGTAACAACTAATACTTATCCACTAATCCCAATCACAAAAACATCAAAAACACCAAGAATCAAGATGATTTTTCTTAAAGAACACTAATACAATCAAAAACTAAAAAACCACACAAATCACCACCTTAAATCACCCCATAGCTCTTGATACCAAATGTAGAATATTGATAATCAATGAATCTATGAAGGGGTTTGTTAATTTCTAGAGAGAGAAAGTTAGAGAGAGAAAGTGAGAGAAACTATGTGAATTTTATTAAGTGGAAATTAAGAAATGATAACAACCAACCCCTTTCCTTAGTGGAAAGGGGTATTTATAGTCCAAGCTAAACATTGGGCTTGGGCCGGTCCATGACAAGCCCATGGACCGGTTCTTACTTAAGTTAATAAGCAAATAATAACTAATTTCTAACTACGAGCTATTACAACATAAATCATATTGTGGAGTGACCGATACTTCTAATATACGTTAAAACGTATTTCTAACAAATAATTTGTTAACTTTTTCTCTAAGTTTAATTATCCTAAAAAAATCAGGCTTGGGGTTTATTGTATTCAGATTATGAAGTTATGAATAAAAAAATAGACTTTTAGTCTTTGTTAATTGACTTGAATCCAGGTTAGGGTTTATTGTTCAATTTTCTCTTAATAATCGGGTATTCGTTGAATCAACGATTGTTGGAGTTTGCATGATTATCGGTATTCTTTTGGATCAACGATAGTTGGAAGAGTTGTTTTTGGTATTCTTTAGAATCAACAGATTCAATTAATTATCCTTGTTTTCGCTACATCAGTTGGTATCAAGAGCCGAAATTCCTGATTAAGATGTTAGCATATCCGTTTTTTGAGGTTGATGGTTCTTCTGATGAATGGGAAGATTATGGTGCGGCCAGTGATGATTATGATGGACCTCCTATATTTGATGAATATGAAGAAGAACCGATGCTAGTTTATGACACTGATATTGAATATGTCATTGAGGAAAAATAATTTGGTGGAGAACAAGATAACATTGAAGACACTGTAATTGTGGCTAATAATCTTTGTTTTACAATGATCCAAACTATCATGGTCGATGCATTCGGCCTTAGGACAATAAAGACTCGAGGTCGAGTCTTTTCAAAGAAGGGGAGAATGATGTGGGAGCATTATTTTATGTCTACTGAAGATTATGTTTGTGTCTACATTTTATTTAGTTTCCTTAAATGACGCAGGAGGTTTATTTTATGTCTGCTAATAATTTGTTAACTTTTTCTCTAAGTTTAATTATCCTATAAAAATAAGGCTTGGGGTTTATTGTATTCAGATTATGAAGTTATGAATAAAAAAAAATAGACTTTTAGTCTTTGTTAATTGACTTGAATCCAGGTTAGGGTTTATTGTTCAATTTTCTCTTAATAATCGGGTATTCGTTGAATCAACGATTGTTGGTGTTTGCATGATTATCGGTATTCTTTTGAATCAACGATAGTTGGAAGAGTTGTTTTTGGTATTCTTTAGAATCAACAGATTCAATTACTTATCTTTGTTACTTTGTTTTTTTTTTCGCTACATCACTAGTGCAACTAAAACTTTGGTTCTCGCAGGCGCTGGTATTTCAACATTTACGTCCTCAAGTTATACATAATTATAAATGTGCCTCCTTTGTATACTTTTATTGTTCTTGCAACCATATAATTGAATCGAATAAAATCATGCATATATTGTTTATATCTCGTGCAAGGTGTGAGACGCTTAGTAATACAAGGAAACATCATGAGGGCTGCTGCGGCCGCATTGTACTTGGAGGAAAAAGCTATTGAGTCACTTTCTGTGAACTGGAATGGCAAAGCTGGTGCCGAGTTGCTTGATTCTCCTGAATTCTTCAACGAAATTTATAAAAGTACGTAAGCCTTCACTAATTTCTGAATTACCTCTATCACGAAAGAGTTCACTGATTCGGTTTAATTAATAATCACCACTAACTCTTATCAGTTATATATGCGTGTTCCTGACACTAGTGAGTAGTGACCAATGAGGTGTTCAGTAATTATCCATAAAATCGTCATTTACTTAATTCATGCTACTATGAGTTTTTAAACGAAGAGCTTAAGTTAACGGCAACCGATTTTTCAGTATGCATGAATTGTTTTTGTTTTTGTTTTCTGTGTGTGTACAAAGCACAAATCAACCACCTCGATCCCTACTTGAATGGAAAAGATGATACACTACTAATCATGATCTAATCATAGTTTAATTAGATCAATTTATACTCTAAGACCCTTGTACATATATGGGTGAGAAATGTAAAATTTAGTGGTTTTAAGCATGATTTTTGAATGTATTTGATAACCAACTAACATCCCTTAACTCAGGTGATGTCGACGTATTACTTAAAAGATCACACCTATAGTCTTCTATAGCTGGTTTACGCTTGGCATCATCTAAGTTACAGAGAATGCAGCATTATTTTCTCAATATTTAGCATATTAACGTATTTTTATACTCTTTGTGCAGGTCCCTTCGAGAAACTAATTCATGTTTCATTGTTGGTTCCGTCAACGGGTCAGTTTTTAGCTCAAGCGGCGGCAGAAAAGATTGTTAAGGTCTTGAAAGATGATGGAACCTATAATGACTTAGATGCTGCAACTATTGAGAAGTACCACGCCGCATTGAAGGATGAAAACTTAGTGCCAGGCAACTGTGTATTCTACACCATTTTGTCTAATGGCTCAGTTACGGTTAGTACATTTAGATAATTAGAAGTACATGTAGTCTTTTGGAAACACACATTAATAATTCTATCACTGTTTGTTAATTTGAATGTAGGTGAGTATTGTTAAAGATGGTATCATACCTGAAGCTCCAATCGCAATATTGGATAACCCAAAAATGGGATATGCGGTCATGAAGGCCATGTTTAGAAAGAATGACGGTACTGTTCCGGAAGCGAGGCAAAGTGTCACCTCAAGACTTTCTGGTTTTTTCCACTAAAGGAAAAAGTTCAAGCGTCTTCTGATCACATAGTAACAATCTATGAGTGCTTTATTTTAATGTATAGCGTGTCAAATTTGTGTTTTATTTGAAAAATAACGAATGTGTGTTTAAAATAATACGGCATGTTTTTATGGGCGATATATATTTGTCATAAATCACAATCAAAGAGCATCTGAGATGTCTTAACATTTGAGGCCGTAGAGATTTTTAGTTTCAACTGTTCATATATTCAAATTTTGTTCACATCGGTATCAAGAGTTGGTTGATTTTATGAAGAATACTAGGAACTAACACCATATCGACTAATAGTTTGCGAATGTTATAGCACAATTTACCTATTCGGTAACCTGAACATAAACCATTAAGACATTAATTAAGATGATACTACCAAATTTATGAAACTAACATAACCGAAAGCATATGACAAAGTAACAAACTGCTATGAAGTCCATACCAAGTTAGTGAAGTTACTATAATGATTAGCGTAACATTTGTAACCATCAGTACAGCTCGCAACCAAAAGATGAACAACTCGACGTTTGACTCTCCATTATCCGATAACTATATAAACACCAAACACCATGGTAAATCAAGTAAATATGGCATCATTGATCCCAGTCTAGAAAAACAGATGGAATTGAAGCCGCATCAAAATACTTAATGGAATTGATTGTCATGCCTAAAATGTATGACTACGCCTAACAAGAGACGACAACTGGAATTATCAAAAGTGAAAAACTGATCAGGTGTTGATTATTTTGACTTGTTACTGAAAAGAACGAAAACGATCTGAAAAACTTATGGACATAACTTGTATCATGTGGTTATCTACTTGTTAATTTATCCATTAAACCAGGTTATTCGTAACGTCACCAAACAGATCACTTCACTACATATATACACGCAGCCCTCAATTAACAATGATGCCAGAAGCAGTGAAAGAGCCATGCAACCATATTGGGGTTTGTCGCTTGGACTTGCAATGCGTAAGCTAGGAGAGAAACTATAGCTGAATTATTGTTTTTGCTAATGGAGATAGTTGATAAAGTGTAAGTCCTAGCTAGCAGAAGAGGTTGAAGTACTTGGAACTTTTGCTGGCTTTCAATTTAGCTTAAAGGTGTGTATATAGGAATTTAGGGCCGATGACTGATAATTGAGAATATGATGCCTAAATATAATATGAGCTATATAAACCAACGAAGATGGTATGCCATAATAACCGGTGAACTTTTATGTAGAATGAGGCAAGTTGAAGTGCATATGATAATAATATATTTTTTAAAATGTACAAATATTATATGTGTACTTAAAATACTAGTAATATCGTATAGCATTTCAAATTCCGTTCTGTTATTATCACAAACTCAGTTTTAACATATAAAAGTTCATGTCATTGCCATGTGTACATGCCATGTCGGTACATGCAGGGGCGGACCTATTTGTTAGGTCCGGGGTAGCGGCGCCCCCATAGCTTGATCAATAAAACGTGATTATAGTGTATTTTTTCTTCGATTTTGACAGTTTTTTTTAAATGCCCCTCATCGGAAACGAAAATTGCCCCCCACTTACACATTGAAATCCAACTTTTGACACTTTAAAACCTAAAAATTCCCCATTTTCAAGTTAAAATATTCAGTTTTTATTCGGATTCTAGCTTTTTTTTCCTTGCTATTATCAATTTTTTTTTTTTTGCCCCCTACTGCCCGATTTTCTGCATCCACCACTGGGTACTTGCCCCATCTTTAAGTGACATGTTGATTTTCTTTTTAGCTATTGTAGATATTATAATTTTTTTTAGCTACTAAAGTACTGTCTTCTTCATCTCATGTGAATTAAACTCGGAGTCATGACCAAGAAGGTATTTGAGTTAGTTAGGCTGGGGGAGTGGCACCTTCAAAACCTACTTTCATCTCAGCGCCACCTCAGCTTTCTCACTTATCTCACTAACTCACCAAAAACTCACCTTTTAAAGATATTAAAGAAAAAAAACTCACATCCACCTCATACCCACTTTATATAAAAATATATCCCACCAAAACATCCCACACTTACAACCCTATTTAAAAAATACTGATAAAAATCATTGGGACTCACAAACTTTAAAACCCACAAACGGTGAGTTTCTCACCGCTCGCTGGTACCAAAGCAAAACCCACGCGTGAGATTTAACAAGGGGGAATGGCAAATTGATGGTGGGTTTTTGCCAGCTTGGACTCAGAGTAGGGGAAATCCACACCACTCACCCCAGCCTTATATATTCTCTAGTGTTAATGTAGTTTTGTTTTATAGAAGCATGACAACAACATAAGTGGCTTTATTTGTCAAAGTCATGATGTGGTGCTCTAGTCATACTTATGTTAAGAAAACTCCTTGTTTAAACTGTTAATAGTACCCATGGATCTTTCCATTTACCTCTTTAGAGTCAAATTTTTGAATCATCAACTAATTTATTGACGAATAACATTTATCTCTTAAACAATACTCTTTCTTGTGATGAAAAATAGACATGCGGTATGTGTTCTGTTACTTTGTATCATTTAACTTTGTATCATTTAAGGTATGTGATTGGAACGAAATTTGAAAGTACGTATACGATTTTAGGATTTTCAAAAGTTTACGTATGATATTTGTATATTTCAAAAAGAATGTTACTATTATATAGACTTAATCCTTCAATTTAACATCAAAAAACTTGATCTCTTAGAATCTTATACATGGTGGCGGCCGCGGTTTGCACTGATTTTGTTTAGACTGCGGCCACAAGCGTCTATTTTATACAATCTTTAGTATGGATCAGTTTTAGTTGGGTTGGTAACATCTTAATTTGGATAAAAGAATATTTGATATGAACAGTCTGATCTTATGCCCGATTTGTGACCACTTATGTGAAACTGGGACTTCTATTATATTTTGCTAACTGAATATTCCAGTTAACAAATCCGGAAACTTTTGAATGATGCAAAATGTGAAAGGTAATCTACTGGCGATTAATTGTGAAAAAATATGTAAATGTCCCACTTTGAATCGCGACTTTAGCAATTTCCATTTAATAATAGCGACTAATATAATGACATGATTAGTTACGCTGACAACATGATCATTTTAAAACCAAACTAGAATAAGATAATTAGGCATGTATATGTATTAGTTGACATTTAACATCATGCTAGAAGGTACCGCTATTCACACAATTGAATAGATTTATTGTACTGAGAAAATACCTGTACTAATAAATATTCTGCATATCTCTTAAGCACCTGGATTAGCATGTGAACAGCAATCTGAATTATTTTTAATACCATCATAGTTCACACTGGTCATCTCATGGTTATTGTGGAGACTGGAGAGGCGACTCTATATCTTGTAAACCACAGAGAAGAGACTTGTGAGTTGTGACCCAAGAGGCCATGACCTTGTTTTAAAATTGTTGCGTACATGTCCCTAACTATAAATTACTACTATCTCATGACAATCATGTAACTGATACAAAGGAAACAACCAAACTTAATTGAAACGACTATAGAAGTCAAGGAACCTTATATATATATATGTTCGGTAAGTGACGGGAAACTGTCTTAAGCGGCTTGGTCTAGCTATCAGTTTCTCCAGCATTTAAGCATCATTTTTTATTGAGTTAACTGCTTTTTTGGTCCTCGTGGTTTGGTCTCGTTTTCACTTTTGGTACAAAAACTCAAATAGTTTCGATTTTGACCAAAAAACAAACTATTCTTTCACTTTTGGTCCAATTTTCGTTGACTGTTAGTTTGACCAGTTAAAATAATATATAATGACTTAACTACCCTCGTTTTTACACTTTAATTCAATAAAATACCCTCTTTTCATTATTATTATTATTATTATTATTATTATTATTATTAATAAATATTATTATTAATAAAAAATACTATTATTACTATTATTTTTTAATAAATATTTTTATTAATAATAATTTTTTATTATTTAATGTTATTATTCTAATAATAATAAATAGTATTATTATTATTATTATTATTTTATAAATTTAAAAAACACTTACATTAATACATATGAAAAAAAACATGGTTGTATTTCAGGATCTAAAGTGAAAACCGTGTCTTTGGTTCATTCTTTTTTCAAAATCATTGATAAACAATACATTCAATTTTGAAATCATTCTTGAAACTATATTTAAAAACCCAAAAATCAAAACAACAACAACAATACAATCTCGTTCCAATTCCTTTACAAAAATCAAACAATCAACAACAACAATATCATCTTCAATCAATTACAAAGACTCGATATATATAAGCTCACAAGATTAGGAGAAGATCTTAAAGATATTCATAATCCAATCATCAATCTTTGTTTAAAAATTCAAGCCGAAAACTAAAAAGAAAAAAAATTCACTACCCGATATTTTCTTGATAGATCTTGAAACCTTTTGGCTAAAGAAATTAAAATGAGTTTTTTTGTCTTAGCTTCGAGTGGATTCAAGAAAAAAAAGGTGTTTTTGGTATTCGATTATGAATAGCATACTCGACTGTTTTTATATTTTGTTTAGATTAATGATTTAGTTAGATAGAAAGGTTTGATGGTTGTGATTTTGTTTGTGTTTATATGAAAAGAGAGAGAGGGAGATAAAGAAGATGAAGGGTGATGATATGTAAATCAGGTTTATTTAATTAAAGAGATAAAAAGAAAAGAAAAAGAAATGTGAAACTTGTTAAAACCAAAGCTTTATGCACTGAAAAGACGATAATACCCTCTTAATTGACAGTCAAACAAGTCAAACTGACGAAGTTAACGGAAATGGACCAAAAGTGAAGATAAAGTTTACGTTTTAGGTCAAAATCGAAACTATTTGAATTTTTGGACCAAAAGTGAAAACAAGACCAAACCACGAGGACCAAAAAAGCAGTTAACTCTTTTTTTATTTTCTTTCAAATATAAGTAGCATACTTCTGTGTCATGCAGATCTTGTAATGTCTTAAGTACTTTAAGTATGATTTTAGTTCCATCAAGTTTAATTCCAAACTTGTTCAAAAAAAAAAAGTTTAATTCCAAACATGCACATGTAGATGTTAAGTACAGTATCATGTAACAAAATCACAAGTGTGTGTATTCTGATACAAGGTACATGAACCTTGCTCATAAAAATCAGAGTCTATCCGAAGTCTTATTATAAACAAAATTTGTCTTATTTGATTAGGCTTTTATAGTCACTAGATATTATGCTATTGCATTATTATAGGTGACTTTGACTATAAAATACAATAATTAAATGGAGGTGCACTTAATGCATCATTATCCAAGTAATTATCCTCGACTTCGATATTTTTATTGAACAAGGATGTAAATTTTACGTTTTGCTACGGCTCAAGGACTATTAATGTAAGTTGTTTTTAAATATTTTTTACAAAAGTAGTTCTTAAGTTAGTATTTCATTTCGTAAAATCTATAAGGACTAATTACATATTAAAAAAAAGTTAATGATCATTAGTTAACGACTGTTACGTTAACAATTGTTAACTGATGGAAGTTAAATAGCATTAAATGCCATTATATATATATAACATTTGTTGACCAGTTGACCACACACAGTTGCTACAGTAATTGTGTTTTTATTATTTTTTAATTTTATGAACAGTAACATATTGTTTTTTAATCTCTGAAACTTCTTCTCCAACCATAACACGTACCTCACCTCCACCGCTCCCAAATCTAATCTAATTCAATCATCTCACTCTCAATTTCTGGAGATCGCACTACTACACAAATGGGTATAGAGCCCCCTTAATAAAGCCCCTTATTTGTGAAAAGGGGGGTCTAAAGGGATTCCCCTTTTTTTTGAAAGCTATACAGCCATGTTTCTAAGTATAGAACATGGCTCTATTCTACTAAACGCATAGAACCATGTTTCCTTCTAAAAAACAGGGATCTATTCTACCCCCATAGATCCCTTATTTTGAAAACAGGGCACTATTCTAAGTTCAAACAGCAATTACCCAAACAAGGCACACTAACGGGTGGAAACACAAAATTCTTCATTTTTACCATTTTTGGCATGCATGCACACTTTTATACACATCCTGCCTGCATTTTTTTTTAAATCCTACCTGCATTTTTCTTTATACACTCTTTATTCAAACCTACAATAAATGAAAGCTTTAAATGATCCAATACAAGTGATATTTAAAGGTATGTAACATTTCATTTTCACCTCCACCGCTCCCAAATCTTAGCTAATCAATCATACAACAGCAGCTCCAACGACTAAGCAAGTTGTGGCGACACGAAAAGAAGAGCTAATCAAAAGACTGAACAACTATCGTACTCAGATTCACAAGAGAGCGTTTCTTAGAAGTTCGTATGAGCGTTGGATGCGCAGCCCGGATCCTAGTCGTTCATTACTAGTTGATGTCCAACCACATGTTTTTGGAGAAACGAAATCCTTCCAATTTTCAGTTGCCCCAGAAGATCGTATGTTGCTGTATACAAATGGATGGCTTAACTCTTCCATCATGACGTTGTTTGCAAGGTAAGTTCTTTTGGAAATTATCACCTCTTATTTAACATAGTTAGGATATATTGTTATTTTAAATTTTATATATTGTCATGTTTCTAGGTCCATACATAAGGATTTGCATCAAGTGAAAACGCAATCGAACAAATGTGGTTTCCTGAACCCTTATACGATTCAAGACTCCATGTGTATGTTTGATAGTGTACATGTGAAAAACTATCTGTTGCAAGCGATGGACCGAAGCCATCATAAATTGTTTTATCTTGCACCATACATTGAAAGGTACTATATTTAAAATTTTCATTTTATTGCTTTATGACTTGTGTAATGTATTTATACTAAAAGGTTGCCTTTTATTAGTAAACACTGGAGTCTGTTCATAATTGTACCTCAACAAAACATTGGGTTCATATTGGATTCCGATATGGAAGGGAAGAACGAGGAAAGGTATGGATTCACCAATGTTGTGCAAGAGTGAGAATTTTTTTGCATTAAAGTTCAATTCACCTCAATATCTATAAAAATTAACACAACTCTAAGATTCTTTAATTTCTTCTAGGGCGTTTGCTGATATGAAATGGAATCTTGTTGAGGTAAATCGTCTCATTCTAAACATGTGTATTATTATTTTTTTGTTTCTTTTGTTGAATGCTTATAAAATTGCTATTATTTTTCTAGTGCAACCAACAATGTCACTATTGGGAATGCGGCTACTATGTTATGAAGTGGATGCACCGGTTTGTAACGCATCAACATTACTCGTTCCCCAAGACAGTAAGTAACTTAAATTTATGACGAATATATTGTATTATCTCTATAGTAACAGTTTTGGTATTCTGACTAGCAGTAGTTATATAATCTAGGTTTATTCTGACTAGTAGATTTAGTTAGCAGAGTGGAAACTAGTTTGTGCTCTACTAGCTTACGTAGATGTTTGGATATGAGTTGATTGTAACTAGTTTGTGTTCTAACTAGACTAGTAGTAGTAACACGATGGATCTAATGCCTAACACACCGAAACCTGCCCATTTTGCCACCAAGAATTGCACAATAATTAGTGAAATGGATTTATGTATACTTTTGTTTAGTGGTCCTAGTCTTAGTTGCATAATGTTATTTGAAATTTAGCAACAAATCTGTTTTATTGTCATTTGACTTTAAGTCTAGCTTTGTTCAAACGTAGAATACCAAGTCATGGTATTTAAAAGAATATTTAGAATACATTCAAATATTTATACTCATGACTTGTAATAATTTCCTGAAATATATACCTAAGTGCTTACTAACTATTTCTTGTTTCTAGGAGTCTAGTTATTTTTAAGGTGTTTTATGTATCTCTTACATTCATGTTTTTTATAGATGCCGTGGAGCGACAAGAATCCGTTTACTACCAAAGAGTTGGAAAACATTGTGAGCTTGATCATATCAGTGTCCGGCATTTGAGGTTCAATCATGCTAGTGTTTCAGTCCGCAAAACTTGTATCTCTTCTTTCTCGTAGCTTACCAAAACATTTATGAAACTGTTGTACGATGTTTAATTAGTGGTATTATTATGTCCGCAGAATTTGTATTAAACTGATGTGAATCATCTCTGATATTAAATACGTTGGTTTTGCTATAAATGGTTTTGTTACAAATTAGTTTTGTTGTGTGAATTACCTGTGTGGGTTACCTATGCCATCTTCTAATAGAGTCTTCCCCCTTTTGATTCCCCTAGAAAAAAGAGGCTCTAAGGGGGTTTTAAACAGGGCTCTATGTCAGTTTGTGTAGTAGTGCCGACAGCCTACCCAAATCATCTGGCGACCTCTTTTGACCACAAGGTGCCTATCGATTGGTAATTTTCTTTTGGAGATATATCTGGATCTATTTTTTCGTTTTATTAGATTTTTGGTTTTAGTATATTGTGGAAAGTGTAAAGATTCGTTTTAATTTGTTTTAGGTTTCACCAATTCTGGGTATTCATTCCAGAGGGATGGAATTTTGTGTTACGAACATGGAAACAAAAACAATGGATGTAAGTTCATGTTAAAGAAGTTTTCCCTCAGTTATTATGTAATATTTTTCTATTTTTAACGATTTTTTGTGATATTAGAAATATGATTTGGCAGGAGATGATGGAAGGCAAGTCGAAGCTAATTTTAAAATGGAAGCAAATTGAAAGATGCACCCGAGTCGGAAGAACCACAACAGACACTATTAAAGGTATTGATAACTATCTTATTTGGGTTTGTCATAGCTTATTACCCTAAATAATCTCGTTTTAGGGGGTGTTTGTTTCATCTTATATAGTCGGATTATGGTTTATCTAATTTTAGTCTTATGTTTTATAGGCTCGCTTTTTGTGTCTCATATTGAAACTTCTCGACTTATATAAATCCATTATGTCATAGTAAACTTATATACCCATAGAATTTTGATATTAAGCCTTGATTCATCAATAGAAGAAGGCAAGTATAAAAAAATGGGTTATTTTATATCAATAGATACTAGATACGTAGATTCGGCTCTAATGATCTTGAAGTGTAAAGGGGCCGATTGTTTGTGATCTTTGAAACTGATCCTTCATACTTATAAGTAGTAATCAGGCTTAACTAACATGGTCCGTAAAATATGGTGTATGGACGTGCTTAGGATAATAAGATGATCATATGTTTAGTGTTGACAAATCTGACAACGCATAGACTATATATCTTTTCCTTCTGATAAGATGGTGTGTGACTTTTGAGGTGCAGTGTTGTTTGCGGTATGGGTGTGATGTGAGAGGAGATGTGGATTGGAGTAGGAAAAGTAAGAGTCATTCGGAATGTGAAGGTAAAGTTGTTTTACATTTTCCGGCTTTGATTGTCTAATGTATGATGTAGGTGACTTAGCAAATACTACAATGGCTGATGAGAGGATAAACGTTTGTGTAATATCTCCAAATTGCGTGATGCGAAGTGTTGATAAGAGTGTATTGTGTATGTAAAAACGTCAAAATGCTAAACTGGTTTTGGCTGTTGTTGTGAACCGTTTTAGACTCTTCAAATCTGATTTGACATTCTAAAACTATAATATTCGGTTTGAATAGTTGAGAAGTGAACAAATTGGTCAAAAACCCGAAACTTCGTTGGTGGTGATCAGTGGGGTTTGGTCCTCACTAGAAGATTTATTTATTTATTCCTGATATAAATCTACTTACCTATTTGGTGCAGAAAAAAAAGGATCAGAGCTCTTAGCTCTTAGATAACACTCAAAAGGAAGGATGGATGTCAGTGGGTGTGATTTTGTTGTTTATAGCAGGTTCAATGTTCTTGATAGATTGACGTTTAAGTTGACCTTTTTGTCTATATAAACTAACTATCGTTAAACTTTCATGTGGCGAGAAGCCAGCAGGTGCAATTGTAGTTGTGGTGTGTGTCGGGAAATGAATTTTGGTTAACGGGCCAAAATGCGCTAAAGGGAGGAAACGAACCATAGGTAATAGTACTTTTTGTTGCTTAATATTTTATGAGTGGTTTTTTTATGTCCTTGGATGCATGTGCTGGTTTGTAGGATTTCTTAATTGTGAATCCTCTTATGGATAAGCTCAGAGTTCAATTCAAGAACTAATACATGGTATGTAAATGTCTTATTAGTAATTTCATAGTCATCATCACACACATAGCCTTTGTAAAAAAAACTATTGTACCTACATTAATATAGAAATCATGCAGGGTCAGATTTCGGGGCAAGTGGATTGGTGTAACAAGCACGTTTACGATTACGTCATGACTTCAAAAAGAATTCATTAAAGTTGATAAAAATATGAAGTTGATAGTCCAGAACTTTCAGTAAGAAACGTAAGCTCTTTGCCCGTCCATAACTTGAAGGAGAAAGAAAAGTATTATCTATGGGTTTTAGTTTGTTAGATATCTTCAATACACGGTAAATGATAATTTTTAATCTACAATGCGGAATACAATTTTTTTTAGAAGTTGTTACTAATTAAAAAAGCTCCCCTTTTGACTTGAAACTTATGATATCTCATTTTCGTTCGTTGTTTGGCTTAATTGTGACACTGGTTTAACTCAATTTCTTTTAGTTTCTTGTATACCTGATGTATTATTGCTTTTAGATCACATAATTTATCACTTATTTAATTCCTTACATACACTTAGAATTATGATGTGAAATAGTCATTTTAGCTTTCTTTGATAAAAATATAATGTAGTATCTAGCCTTTTACAATATCATGTCCGAGATAAGACAAAGATTATTTTACGATAAAGAACGCTCTATACAAAACGAGCCGCAACGTTCTATACAGAACACGCCGCGGCAAAGCGCGGGTGTCAAAATCTTGTTAAAGTTACATTTAATGAGATAACATAAATGTATATTTACAGTAATGCTGCATAACTTCACATAAATGTATATATTACATTAATGCTTCATAACTACCTGTACAGATAACATTAGTGAGCATATGCAATGCAAGAAACTCAAATAGCTTTTTGCATTAATGGTACTAGTTATAATACCCGTACGTTGTTTTTTCTAAAATAATTATTAAAAGTATATTTATTAATTAGAATACATAAATCTTAATTTCCACAAAAGCAACACCATAGGGTGGTTGTGATACATTTTTGTTCATGCGGCCTTCTATATTATCATCATCATCTCATTACAAAACACATCTTATCTTTAGACACGTTGCTGTTACAAATAAATAACATACTTAGTAAAACAAATAAGTATATGTAATAAGCATTAATTTCAAACTTTGTAATTTGCACTTCATATTCAATTAGACTTGTTAGAAACACAAGGTGATGTATTACTATTAATGCAATGAAGCACCAGGTGATATGAGAAATCCATGTTTATAAACTTCTAAATTTGGTAAGAAGTTGCCGTCATACTCATAGCCAAAGATGACATATAAAAGTTTCCATCAAATTTATTTTCATTGTCGTCCATATACTTTGGTCCAGTATACACTATGATTACTAAAGTAGACTTTAGTGTATAGACTATATACTTTGGCGTGTTTATGAACCTATGTGCTTGGGTTTTTTCCATAATAACATATCAATTGATATTGTGAACATAACTAATGTCTCGTCAATGGTTGTCAGTTGTCAACTTTATAAGCCTAGAAGGACCAGAATCCAAATTGGACTACAATATTAGAAACATGCTAGTGTAAGCTACTTGAGCTTTAATGGTACAACAAATGGTTTTATGACATATTAGCTGTTGGATAAATAAACATCATTTCAATTTTAACAGCTAAAGCACAATTTTATAACCATTTGGAAGTAAATGAACTGATGATGAATACCTATATAGTGAAGTTGCTTTGATAATATTAAATCTAAATACTTGTTAATTGCTTTTTACTTAATATCTCATACAGTATAGTCGTCGTCATCCAATGATAAGATGCCCGTCTTTTCTTCCATCAGACACCCATTCCTTTCTCTTGACACACTGTTCATTGTTTTAAAAACAGGTAGAGAAATTGCTTGTCATTTAAGAGCAGAAATGAAATTAATACCTGAAGCATAACGTTTCTTTCTAGTTAGCTACAAGCCAAAAATAGATGATGCGAGTAGTAAAGCAAGTAATTTACACTTGCTTCGTCAAACCAACGCCAACATGTTATATCCTGTGAAAAATAAGTTCATACCGTGATTAAGTGTTTAATGAAGAAGAGGAAATATGTATGATAGGATGAGCCTGTGAATTAGTCGTGAAATAACATCAACGTGTCATGTTCGTGTTTACTCAATCAGTTTACCCAACAAATGACAAGTTTGACAGTATCATTAATGGCAATGACCCGGGATTTGAAGGTACTGAAAACATATGTGAACCTCATATGATATCCAACAACATAGTAAGGGTCAACGGTTCTGATATAACGTCTAACAATTCATGTTGAACACCTATATACGTACCTGATCCTTTGAGGATGGGGACTTTGTTCTTAGCACGTCCCCTTACTCGTAGAAGCAAGATCCTCTCCAGACCAACATGGTTTTCATAATTCTGTAAGAAAATGAATAATTAGGGAGTAAACTCATAAATATTAGGAATTCAAAATATTGGCTAAATATCCTAAGCAAGGCTCGTAGAAAACTTTTTGAATACACGTTAAATTAATTCGAGTCTGATCCCAATTTTCTGAACCACTTGAAATTATATCCTTCAACAACATAACTAACAATAAAAGTTTAATTTGAGTATCATAGACTTGCCCACTGTTAAATTTAACAGATTGCATATAGTTTTATAAAAAACATTCAAGCACCCCTACATAACTCATAACTATACAATAAATTTAAAAAATCACATAAACCCACATAAAGAAGAAAATCCAAATTGTGCATAATAATAATAAAATCTATCAGTAAAGAAAAAGTTATCATACGCATAACATCAAACACCTTTAGTGTCATTCAAAACTAACCTTTTAATATTATACTTCTGGTTACACATTTGTAAAATTTGGTCGTAGGAGTGATAGAAGTGACCAGAATTCGGTTGTCCTTTAGGTTAACAATAGCAGAAGCGATCGGATTGGTGAACACTTTTTGGGGAAGTTATTAGGTTTTGATTAGTTTGAGACCAAAAATCTAAGAAGTATTAAAATATTAAATATGAAGACTTCAATTATCAGATATTCTAAACATAGTATATGGATTTTAGTGAATATAGTAATAATCTAACCTGAAAATTGATAGCAGATGATGGATCGTTATGTGTAAACTTTTGCAGAGGCGTAATAAAAATCCGGAAGGAAGATTGATCATTCATCTTTATGATTGATTGTTGTTATTAGTCGATCAATCGATTATTGTTGTTATCAGAATTTGCGTTTCTTTATATCCTGGTCAATGTCTACATAAATCGACGAGGGGGTATTTAAGATTCATAAAGGCGAGTTTTAACCCAAAGTTTTATAAATGATTGTTTTAACCATAAACGTTTATAATATTTGACCTGTGTTTTTTATAAGTTTTGTTCTTTTCGTTTATGACACGTATACTTTTTACATGTTTTTAACTTTCATTATAAAAAAAAGGACAAAAGTTAGACAATTGTTACTAAATTAAGGAACACAAGCTCTTTTTAAAAGAATAAATAAAATAATTATTTCCTACTAAGGAAAAAATCTCTTGAAAAAGTCCTCACTTTTGGTTTTGTTTTACAAAAAAAAGATTACATGTAAAATACATTAAATGAAAAGAGTTTTTATTAAAAACTTAGTGTTTGCCAAGTCTTTAGAGCATCTCTAATGGTAAAAAGCTATACAAATTTTTTACTATTTTATAAAGCTTTTGGGGGTGGTTTTTTGCATTAGACCAAAAGCTTTTAGGAAATGTTTTTAAAATGTTAACAAAATGACTTTGCATACACAAAGTCATTTTGTAAACCTTTTAAAAACGTTTCCGGTTCAATGCAAAAAAACCACCCTCAAAAGCTTTGCGAAATAATGAAAAGCTTTGTATAGCTTTTCACCATAAGAGATGCTCTTATAGAAAGTCTTCTATAAAGTTGTTGTAATGCTAAAAATACTCTCTAAAACACTTATAGTAATGCACAAGTTACATCTTTCATTAACATGTTATTAAGGCTACCCGCAAAGCAGAGTAGGTCGCGACCTAGTTTATCAGCTTTATTTCTCCTGTGACCTAGTGCGACCTATTTGCCCCAACAAGACGACCTAGTGCGACCTAATTCAAATTATTTTTATATTTATATTCAATAAAAATAACATTTTATATTCAATAAAAATAACATTTTATTCCAAAAAAAACACATTACATAAATTAAAAAACATTACGAAACATTAGAAGTAAAGGGGTATAATACATTAGCTAAAAGTAACTCTAAAAATTGTTAAATTAATATATGTTGCGAGAAATTAAACAAAACTCAATATATTAAAATTTATAATTTTTTATAAAGTTAATATAATTAAAACACGATTAAAAAATGTTAAATTTTCAAAAAAAAAGTTTTTTTTATAAACACACAAACACACAGACACAACCCACTTCAATTTTTCCAACAGGTCGTGGGTGGAGTCGTTTTAGGTCGACCAAGATTCGGCGACCGAATCGCCGCAACGGCGCGACTCGTCGCGACCTAATCGATACAAATCGCTCCTGTTGCGGGCAACCTAAGTTACTTCATTTTTCCAAACAAACAGGATAAGTTACTAAACCTACAAATCATCAACATTATGGTTGTTTCGGTACACGAGACACGTTTTAAGTGAACAGTAAAAAAAGTGTATAACAAACGACAACTTTATGAAACAAATTAAGGAGACATCAAATAAGATGGCTGATGTAGAGTTTTTACCCCTTTAGGAAAAGGAAGGCAAAAAAGTGGTAAGCTTAAGTACGACGATTTAGGAAAACCGTGTACAAATGACCCAAATGGGGATCGTTCTCAAGGAGGCTTAATGTGTGTGTAATGAAATGATTATCTTTGTGATTATATTTGTGAGAAAGAAAAATAGAAAATGGATAAGAAGAGAATGACGGTTACGATGTCGTATTAAACTAAGACGAAAAAGGTGGACACGTAAAACCGTAAAAAGCACCAAAATTAAAATTTTATCCTAAAAATTCCTAAAAATCACAAAAAATCCACAAAAACATTCTAAGAGTTTACAAAAAATCCTAACTTGTCAAAACCTTTTAATTAATTAAATAATGACTTTATAATGCTAATTAAAGCCCTAAAAATCAAAATTAACTATTAAAAAGTCCCAAACAAGATCTTAAAGTTTGTAAACCTCAAAAATACCCTAATTAAGCTAAAAAGTATTTTTCAAAATTTTAAAACCTTTAAAAACTATTTTTAAACAATTAAAAACTATTAAAATCAATTAAAATTTAAATTAATACTAGAAAATAATTAAAAGACTCTAAAAATATTTGGAAAGTTGCAAAATTCCTAATTGAGTGTCTACAATCTAGGAAAAATATAAAAACTTAGAAAATCAGACTTTTAATTTTTAACAATAAAATAATATTAAAATATTATTAGAAATCCAAAAATAATAAAAAATTCTAAAAAGTTGCAAACTAGCTTAATTTAACCTAAATAACTCAGAAATGAAAGTGAAATTACCTAAATACCCTTAATGGGCCTAAAAAGTGTGTTAAACCCAAAACAGATCACTAATGGGCCAAATTTGAGCCCAATATAAAAAAGTGTCCCAAATAAGCCCAAAAAGCACTACTTGACTCTAAATTTGATTTTAAACAACTTTTTCCAAAGGCCCAAAAGCTGAAAGTGTGAAATAAGCTAGCTTATACCAAACAGCTTATTCTTAATGGGCTTTTTGGCCCATTAAGCTATAAGCCAATGCCATAAGCTGAAATTAGACACACAAGCTTCTTTTGTCCTAAATAAGACTTCTGTAAAAAAGAAATTTGAAATAAGCCCAAGGAATAAGCCTGAAAATGCAATAAGCAATCTACAGAAAACGACAAAATAGTCGTTTTTAAGTTCTAGGCCACCCCAAAAGCTGATTCAAGTTTCTAAAGCTTTTAAATGACTTAATTATGAAAAATCAACAAAGATTTTTCAAATAATCTGACTCAATAAGTTGGAAAAAGCAAATAAGCACTTATGTAAAAGTCAAATAAGTTGGTTTTCTAGTAAAAAGTCAAAGTCAAAGTCCAATAAGCTCCAGTCTAATCAAATGGGTCAAATAATGAAGATCTATCACAAAAAATAAGTTGTTGCAGGTCTGGATAAGCTAAAATAGCTTATTGATAAGCTGAGTTCAATTTAACACTAGCAGGGGCTAGTTTTGGGTGTTGAGCAGTGGAAACTTTTTCCACTGCTTGACTTGTTTGACTTTTTGTCTTTAGTGAACTTTTTGGAGATTCAGATTACACAAAGGCACCCAAATGATCTTTGGATCAAAAGGAGTCAATAACAATCAAAATATCACAAACACAATCACCCAATTGATACAGTTTAATCAATAAAGTACCAGATCTAGCACAGACATGAAACAATAAGCAGTTTAGGTTCAAAAAGCACTTAGAGCATAATTCAGCCAGCCAAATTCCACCAAATGCATACACAAGCTATATTAAACTCAAATGAACAAGTCTAAACAAGTTTCATGCAATGATTCAAAGAATTAAGCAAGATCTAAGCTGATGAATGTTACTGATGAACACTAACACAAGCAGTTTTTTACTTTGCTGATGTATTTGACACACAAGCCAGATTCAACACTCAAGATCTATCAAATAAGTTATAATAATGATGTTTTAACAACTTTCAACCCTAAGCATGCACAAATACTAGATTTCAACAAAATCTTAGGTCAAAAACAGTTAAATTCACCAAGTTATAGCAGTTTGTTTGATTTGAAGTTTCAAACCCATAAACTTGTAGCAAAACACTCTAAACAAGGCATATATCAGATATAGAACACAAATACAAACTTTCCACAACACAATAACAAGATTCAAGCTTAAACAGGTAGACCCAAACACCCTTTTAACTTTTCAAATCAAAATTTAAACAAGAAAAAGTGTGATTCAGTTAACCCAATGATTAATCTAGCATACAAACACATTATCATGCAAGACTAAGCAGATTCAAGCCAAGAAATCAACAAGAACACTAATAGAGCACAAATCCACAAAATTCCAATATTTATCAGATTTTCAAGGATTTCAAGGCAAACCTCATGGATGTACATCCACACCCACGAATTTATGAGCTTATGTGCTAGCTAGAACAAGCACAAGCTTCCAATAACAACCCTGCTAAGATTCAACAAGGTAAGTAGCACAATATCAAAATCAGAAACTTAAAAAGCCTTGATTAATGCAACCTTGTTACCCCACACTTGATTATCCCCAAGTTATAAGCCTCACCACACCTTAATATCACAATTAGGATGCTATGATCAACCCTATAACCCAAGAATTCCAAGGTAGAAACAAGAACTTAGCAAAATATCAAGCTTAAAGGAAAAATGCAAACTTTTGCACTCTCCTTAAAAACAGGTTTTGAGATTCAAATTCAGTGAACAAATAACATAAACAAGCATAAAATAAGATGGCACTTGGTCTTTCTTCAACACACTTAACACAATTTCATTAATACTGAAAAAAAGAATTTACAAGTGCTTGAACAAGGAAAAACCAAAAGCAGGTAAATGAGAGACTCTATGTGCCTTTATATAGGCATACAATGTATCTAGAAAGCTGATAAAGAAGTGAAACCCTAGCCTTGAACTTCCAAAATTGCCCTTGTCTTGTTTGAATATCTTGAAGAATCATGTGACGATTTTTGTTGTGTTGTGATAGCTAGCAAGTGAAAAGATGATCCAAGGGTTTGTATGAAGCTTAGGATGTAAGCACAATTGTGGGACGTTGGATGACTGGCTCTCCTTTGTCTTCATCCCCTTTGACGTAGCAGGGGAGGCCCCATGCAACATGTGGGTTGGTGGGGTGGCATGTTTAAGGTTTGGGATGTGATTATGATATCCTTAATCATAAATCTGCACTTTATCAAGGCCTAATTGTGACAAGACTAAGAAAACCCAAATCGGCTTAAGAACACCAAGAACATGTTTTTGATCTGTTTTTGTTTTTAAATAAGTGTTAACCGCCTAATTTAAATAATTAATTAGTGGTTAGTTATAACAGATTGTGAGTGGGAAGTGAGGTGCTGCTTTGGTGGGCTGTGATTGGAGGAGAGGGGTGAGTGGGACACGTGGGAGGTGTTGGTTGGTCTAGGTTAGAATCTTGTCTGGCCAGCTTTGGTCCTTCACTTCCTTTCTTCTTGTCTTTTCACTTCTAAACTCTATCAACGTCCAATTAAGCTATAACAACTTTTCATTCTTTACACTTTTGCCCCAAAACATTTTGCAAAGAGAATTCAGGGGTAATTCTTGCCATTTTGTGATTCTTGAGGGACTGATTTGGTATTTTCTTCAATTGTAATGGTCTTGAATTGCATATTTGATATTTTGGAGGGCTTAAATTGCCAAGTCATAATGATTGAGGGACCATTTTTGCCAAATCTTTAAAGTTAAGGGTCCTTTTTGTAATTTTGGGATTTTCAAAGGACCAAACTTGTAATTTCTTATACTTTGAAGGACTTCATGATATATTTGACTTTGTGGAGGATAATGGTTGACAATTTAGCTTTGTTGAGGGGCTAAACTTGTCAATTCTTCAAAGTGGAGGGCCCTTTTTGTAATTTTGACAAACCTTAGGGACCAAACTTATAATTATGAAGATACAAGGGTATAAAGTGTCAATTATTCCATATTGGAGGACCCTTCTTCATAATTCTTCAAGTCTTCAAGGGTTTTTCTTGGGAAAGTCTTCATTAGGGCTTGGTTCATTGTGCGGCTTCGTTTCCCGTATTCGTTTTTGCATGATTCTTGTGATCTTTTGTCATTTTCTCAATATCCGTACCTAAAATACACAAGCAACAAACACAAGCATATATATGGGTATTTTAATGATATTTAATGCATTTTAAGCCCTATTTGGACGATGAGACTATGTATAAAAATAGTCTCATCACTCCCCCATACTAAACCATTGTCGTGCCCTCCCGCAATGCTAGAATAAAGTATCGTAGCACCTCCAAAATTCATTTTTATTCACTTTATTGAACGATAAACTAGCTACACTACTACTATTGCTACTACTACTTGCGTTTTAGACATAATGTATGATTTTCATCACAAAATGGGACGTTTAGGTTCATAGAATAAGAACACGTGAATGCTTCGTTAGAAATAATTTCATAGTCCTCGATTTTCACCCCAATTCCATGCCAAGCGTGCAACGAGATCATTGTCATTATAAGTTAGTAATGCTAACACTACTCATATGCCCTAATCACGTACTTATCCTCCCATTATTTCTAAGTTGTATCTCTTATATTTTATATTGTCTTGAATGTTTCACGAGGATACATTGTTTGACTTATGCGATAATAGAGATTTAGGTCTAAAAATAGAGTCCTAACGGTGTAACCAAGACCATCAAATCAATAACCCCTCCCAATAGTCAACGATGTCAAAAAATTAAGTCAACAAGAAGAATCGATAAACACGGTTTTATAACGGTTTTGAACATGAGACTTATTACCAAGACTTTTATATGCCCCCTAACGGAAGGGCCTTATTATCTTTGGTTTACCTCCATCTTTTATTCAACTCTCCATGAAGCTTTTATTATGACTTTGGTCTTGCCTTGCCTTTTATTATCCACCTCATCGGTAGTTTTATTAGCCAAAGATGTATATCCTCACGCTAAGGCGAATTTTGGATCTTTAAATCTTCGAAGATTAAGGCTTGATTCACTTTCAATTTTGCATAGATTTTTCGGCCTTGTGGTGCTTCAAATTGTTTGCTTGATTTAGGTGAGCACTTGAAATCTTATTATTGGGTGAAGCTTTTGATTATTCGGGTGTCAATACTTCAAAACCGTGACGCTGGCGATACCTTAATGTCTTCCTAATTTAATTACACGGAAGCTACTAGAAAAGACTAGAAACCCAACAATCCCAACTAAACCGCTAAGTCAATATTTATTAAGAAAAAAATATTTACATGCGAAGGGAGAATAAGCAAACAACGAGAACATATGAGTTTTTGAAAGAATACGAGTACTCTACGTTTAGCATAGTAACTTATAATTAACCCTATCATTTCTCGTCCTCATTTAAGAGACTTAGCCTAATGTGAAGTTAAGGAATCAAAGCTAAGTGCTCAACACCCATGATGGAGTCAAAAATTACTCTTATTCTCGCCATCGGAAAACCTACATTCGTGTCTTCAAACACTTATAAAAAATTAGAAAATTTTTAAAATTTGGCCATTTTTAGCCTTATTTTGCAACAAAACGATAAACAAAAAGATAAACTTTGGAAAGCGTGAAGGTTTGGCAAGGCAAGTATCTATTCACCCGCCCATACTAAAGTTAAACATTGTCTTCAATGTTTCGAGTCTCGGGGTGCAAACACCCCCATACTAGAGACGTAGTCGAATGCTTAATCTAGCATGGAAAGGGTGTAACCGTTAAATTTAAAGCCGTTTATGAAGTGTGCTATAAACCTAAGGTTAGAACATCAAAGGATATATCATGGATATTGAGAAAGTCTTCAAAGCAAACGATCGAGTGCTCCCATAAAACGAACACGAGAGGCTTCAATCGTGAAGATCATGATCATCTAAAGTCCACATTTCACAAACAACCACGGAACAAAGGTTGGAAGGGCACAAATCCCCACACGTTAACTACATTAGAAAGCGATAATATCTACATTGGATAAGCATGGGACTCCCCCACGAGGCACCTCGTTTTTTATTACAGAGTCATGAGCTCGACTCGATCCCCTCAATACTAATTATCATTGGGGAAAGTGACTTGGTCGAGGTAGTTCAAGGATGGAACTTCCCCGCCAAAGTAGTGCTTCAACCTATGTCCATTCAACTTGAAATTAGGGCTATCATTTTGAGCTAGCTCGATGGTCCCATATGGAAAAACTTGAGTCACGGTGAATGGACCGGACCAACGGGATTTCAACTTACCGGAATAGATTTTCAAGCAAGAATTAAAAAGCAAAACTTGATCCCCAATGTTAAAAACCCGGTTTTTAATTTTAAAATCATGCAAATTTTTAGTTTTTTCTTTGTAAATCAATGAATTTTCATAAGCAATGTCCCTCAATTCATCCAATTCATTTAATTGCATTTTCCGGTGTTTTCCCGCGGTCTCCATATTATCATTATAATGCTTTAGGGCCCAATAACCCTTGTGCTCCAATTCGATTGGCAAATGACAATTCTTCCCATACACAAGCTTATAGGGAGTGCACCCAATGGGTGTCTTGTGAGTGGTCCTAAAGGCCCATAAAGCATCGTCCAACTTATTCGACCAAGATTGTCGGTTTTTCCCAACGGATCTCTCCAATATCCTCTTCAAAGCTCGGTTTGAAACCTCGACTTGCCCACTCGTTTGTGGGTGATAAGCCGTAGAAAGCCGATGTGTAACCCCATATTTCCTTAGGACCCTTTCGAATTGGTCGTTACAAAAATGGGTTCCACGATCGCTTATGATCGCACGAGGGGTTCCAAACCGAGAAAACAAGCTTTTCAAAAACTTGACTACCACACGAGCATCATTGGTGGGCAAAGCCTTAGCTTCCACCCACTTAGATAGGTAGTCAACCGCAACGAGGATGTACTTATTACCACGAGATGATGGGAACGGCCCCATAAAGTATATACCCCAAACGTCAAAGATCTCACACACTTGGACGATATTTTGTGGCATTTCATCTTTTTGTGAGGCTTTTCCTTGTCGTTGGCATGAATCACATGACTTCACAAGATCTTGTGCATCTCGGTAAATAGTAGGCCAAAAGAAGCCGGCATCAAACACCTTCTTAGCCGTGAGATTAGCACCGTGGTGACCACCCATGGGTCCCTCATGGCAAGCTCTAAGGATATTAGAAGCTTCGGTGCCAAATACACAACGTCAGATGATTTGATCCGCACAAGTTCGAAACAAGTAAGGGTCGTTCCAAAAGTAGAACTTGACGTCACGAAAGAATTTTCGTTTTTCTTGAGTCGTCATACTCTTGATGATGAAGTTAACCGCATGGTAATTTGCAAAGTCCGCAAACCATGGGGTGGAAGAATCAAGCTTGGAATTCACTACACCAAGTGTCTCAAGCGAAAATGTTTCGGTGATTTCCTTGGGCTCGTAAACACTTTGGTGAGGATCTTCCAAACGAGAAAGATGATCGGCCGCTAGATTCTCGGCTCCTTTTTTGTCAACAATTTTGTGGTCAAATTCTTGAAGGAGGAGAATCCAACGAAGTAATCTCTGCTTTGCATCTTGTTTAGCCATGAGATACTTGATAGCCGAATGATCCGTATACACTATGCATTTCGTTAAGACGAGATAAGGTCGAAATTTCTCAAATGCATACACCACGGCAAGGAACTCCTTCTCCGTTGTAGTGTATTTAAGTTGAGCCTCGGTCATCGTCTTGCTAGCATAGTGAATAGGCAAGAAGTGCTTTTCATGACGTTGCCCCAATATGGCCCCAATAGCGTAATCACTAGAATCACACATGAGCTCAAAGGGGAGGTTCCAATTGGGAGCAACAAGAATGGGAGCTTCGGTAAGTTTCCTCTTAAGGATTTCAAAGGCTCGTACACAATCTTCGTCAAAGACAAAACGTGCCTCTTTTTCAAGAAGATGTGTAATGGGTCGAGAAATCTTTGAAAAATCCTTGATGAATCGACGATAAAAGCCCGCGTGGCCTATGAAACTCCTAACTCCCTTAACGGTTTTGGGATGAGGTAATTTGGCGATGACGTCAACCTTAGCTTGATCTACCTCAATCCCCGCTTTCGAGACCTTGTGCTCTAAGACGATTCCACTCTTAACCATAAAATGACATTTTTCCCAATTGAGCACAAGGTTGGTTTCCTCACAACGTTTCAACATTCTCTCAAGATTCGACAAACACGAAGTGAACGAATTACCAAACACGGAAAAGTCATCCATGAAGACTTCTATCGTCTTCTCGATCATGTCATGAAAAATAGCCATCATGCACCTTTGAAAGGTTCCCGGTGCATTGCAAAGTCCGAATGGCATTCTACGATAGGAAAACGTTCCATATGGACACGTAAATGTAGTTTTTTGTTGATCACGAGGATCGATGGGAATTTGGAAGTAACCGGAAAAACCATCTAAAAAGCAATAGAAATCGTTTCCCGCAAGACGCTCAAACATTTGGTCCATGAAGGGCAAGGGAAAATGGTCTTTTCGAGTGGCTTCATTCAACTTACAATAGTTAATGCACACTCTCCATCCGGTCACGAGTCTAGTGGGAATTAACTCGTTGGCATCGTTTGGCACAATGGTCATTCCTCCCTTTTTAGGGACACAATGAATAGGACTCACCCAAGGGCTATCGAAAATAGGGTAAATCACTCCCGTGTCAAGGAGTTTAAGGACCTCCTTTTTTTATGACGTCGTGAATTTTGGGGTTCACCCTCCTTTGACATTAGATTGCGGGCTTGTAATCCTCCTCCATTAAGATTTTGTGGGTACAAAACTTGGGATCGATTCCCTTAATGTCGGATAACTTCCACGCAATTGCCCCTTTGTGATCCTTTAGAACATCGACAAGTGCGGTTTTTTCATCATTCGAAAGTTCCTTCGTAATAATAACCGGAAACTTGTCGTCCTCCTCCAAATAGACATATTCGAGATGAGGAGGTAAATCTTTCAACTCGAGGATAGGTGGTTCCTCAAGTGAAGATTTGGGCTCGATACTCATAACCTCCTCGGGTGGAGGAAATGGGAAATCGTTAAGAAAATCCTTGATAATCGAGAAGTCCTCATCGTTGTCGAGGTCTTCGTTACAAGTACGTGGAACATCGAATTCTTCCAACGTAAAACCACCACCTTCAAAGGGAGTGAAGGTTGGTGTCGAA
This sequence comes from Glebionis coronaria, assembly GCA_025667525.1. Lineage (NCBI taxonomy): Eukaryota > Viridiplantae > Streptophyta > Magnoliopsida > Asterales > Asteraceae > Glebionis > Glebionis coronaria. Next base: position 556,921,262 of record CM046879.1, read on the forward strand.
TTATCAAGAATTGGATCTAACATAGTGGGATTGCCACTAGTTTCTTCATCCCCAAAACCTAGAACTTCTTGTGAAAATTCCTCGCAAACCACGTCGATCATATCAACGAGGTTTATGGTTGCAACGGAATAAACATGAGAAATTTGAGAGTTTTGAGTTGCGTTTATAACAAGTTCCTCGTCGTTGAAACGTAAGGTGATCTTTCTAGCATGAACATCGATCAAAGCCATAGACGTATCCAAAAACGAACGACCTAAAATAAGAGGAACTTGAGGATCCATGGGGATATCAACAACGATAAAGTCTACGGGATAGTAGAACTTCCCCACTTTCACAAAAACGTCTTCCGCCAAACCACATGCGGGAATCGTGGAATGGTCGGCCAACTCGATAGACATTAGTGAAGGAGTAAGATTAGGAAGATTGAGCGACTTGAAGATTGAAAGTGGCATCAAATTAATGCTAGCACCAAGATCGGCCAAGGCGAAGCATTCCTCCATATCTTGGATTGCACAGGGGATCAAAAATTTACCGGGATCACCGACTTTTTGAGGTATGCGATTAAGATAAACCGACGAACAACTAGAGAATTGGTGCAATTTCTCCTTGTTGTTCAACATACTTTTAAAGTTAGCGGCAAATCGAGGCATCATGACCAAAGCATCGGCGAAACGCACATTAAAGTGCAAATCACGAAACCTTTTCATAAAAAGCTCAAATTGATAATTGTCGCGCTCTTGACGTTTCTCCTTCCTAAGTCTCGATGGATAGGGCAAAGGTGGTGTGGGTTGAGGCATAGGCATAGCCTTTCGAATCTGGGGTTCCAATGGTGGTAAAGGGTCAGCCGTAGGTGTGGCATGAGCGGTACTTCGTGGGATTGGGACATGCTCCTTTTGGACCACCACCTCGGGTTCTTCCTCAATTGCTTCCTCCGTAGGAGAAATTGGTTGAGGAGTCGGTTCCTTAAGTGTCTTACCACTACGTGTGGTAATCACTTTCATCTCACCCTTAGGGTTTGATACGGTGTTGTTAAGAAGACTACTCGAAGACGGTTTACACATAATTTCCTCAAACATAGATGAGATTTTATCTTCAAACTTGGATTGCCTCTTTTCGGCTTTGACCATTTCTTGTTTTATCTCATGTTGCCCTTGTTCCATTTTTGTTGGTTTTGTTGTAACCTAGTTACGGTTCCTTCCATCTTGTTGGTATGGATCTTAAGTTCATTAGCTAACTCATTTTTCAACTCTTTCTTCAAGTCGTTCTTAAACTCGGATCTTAGGCTAATGATTTCTCTTTGAATATTGTCAAACCTAGCATCATTCCCATTAGCGTATTCAAGAAATTCATTTGGAAGATCTTTCAATGTTTGCAAACTTTTGTTGTTGTAACACCCCATTTTGATAAATGGAATTTCACGCGTAATTATGGCGGGTCATCAAAGCATGCAAGGTAATATGTAGTAAAACATACATGACCATAGGGAAAACCGGAATCAAACATCGGTTCTCAAACATAAGCCCAAAACATAATAAAGTAAATGAACTGAATGAAAGACTAATCAAGCATAAATATATGAAGGCAAAAGGAGAAGAAGTCTATGGCAACTTCCATCCTATGCACGTCCTCCAAATGCTCGAGTCTTGGGTACCTGCCGTTTTGGGACATGGAAAGGAAAGTAACGGCTGAGCAAAACGCTCAGTGCACAGATATACAATATAGCATGAATAGGATAAGCATGTAACATATAACAGCGGAAGACTAAGTTCTGAATAACCTGGTTAAGAATTGATAAAACTGGTTTTATAGTCTGAAAAGCCTTATGCTTATCTTATGAAAACTGTTTTAACATAAATATACCATAGCCCATATAGGTCATGAAAAGGTCACGTGCATGAATACTTGGAGGGGTGACCTCATCATGCTGATTAGAGGGGATGCCTCTAATTAATATACTGGTTTGGGTAGGAGGGATCAACTCCTTGTGAAGGATGCAAGGCACACACCACATTCACCATGAAATACTGAATAAAACATGTAACTAGGATGCACCCATACGCCCCACATGATATAATAATATGGCCAAAACTGAAAGGGACGCCACGAGCAATCACTCCGCCGTGGGGAAGTCATAACATTGGTGCCTCCAATGTTATGGTTATGGTACCTCCATAACTAGGTGGAACTGGTCATGCTTGTATATGGCTATAGATTATGCTAATTAAACATAAGCAGTTCCAAACAATAAAACAAATATTGGGGACAACAGTTGGCTGCATACGGGGAAATCCTAATAAGGAAAGAATGTCCATACTGAAAGGACGGGAATCCGTACATCAAGTCCAGTGAACGAACGGAAGAAAGACTCCTACTTCTGGATCACTAATGCTACATGAATACACACGTGTATAAGTATCGAATTACTGAATACGTACGGGGTTTCATGTCTTGTCTTAACTTATTTTATATGTTTGAAGTCATGTTTTACTGTTTTAAGCTTTAATATGAGTTTATCTTATATTCTGGTTAATCTGATTAAGTATTCCTGGTATTTCATGTATTATTATGCTTACTGAGCAATATTAAGTAACTTTCCAAAAATAGCAGGTTTTCAAAAATAGAAAGTTTCCAAAAATAGAAAGTTACCAAAAATATAAAGTTTCCAAAAATAGAAAGTTTCCAAAAATAGAAAGTTTCCAAAATAGAATTACTGCTTAAAATAGATAAGTTTCCATAAATAGATATAAGTTGGTTAAATAAGCTAATAAATAAGCATAAGTGTTTACTGATTAATATTCTGAGTCATAATGATATAATGTATAGTTTATACATGTCATTTAAATAAACTATAGGTTAAAGGTATTTAATTAAATATATTGTGATTTAATTAAATAAAGATATAATTACTTAGGTTAAAACATACATTATTAATTATATTTGTATAACCTAAGTCATGAGAATTAATTAATTATAGGTCATGGTTTCAATAATTAATTAATTAGTTAGTCTAATTTTTCATGATTAAAAATGCTTAGGTTTAGCTATGTATTAATAGTAAAATAATTAACCTAAGTCATGATAATTAATTATTTATAAGTCATGTTTAATAATTAATTATTCACTATAGTCTAAATTAAATAGATCAAAATACTTAGGTTAAATCATGTATTATTAATTATTAATAATAACCTAAGTCCATGTTTTAATTAAATTAATTATATAGCATGATAAATTAATTTAATTAACTTGAATAAATAATCTTGTAACAATAAGTCGTGTCTTGTTAATTTTATTTACCTTGAAAATTAATATACATGTCATGGTTAATAACTTGTAAAATCATAACCCGTACTAAAGTATTATTTTATTAAAAATGTTACCGAAAAACGAACCCGCGAAATCCCGTGAAAATGTGTGTGTTTTTATATAATGCCGAACCAAACAGCCCCTTAAAAGTTCTTAAAACAGTTTGCCAAACGCACCCCTTTAGCCTGTTTAAAAACCCACTGCCAAACACACCCATAACTGCCAGTTTTCCCACTGGCAGTTACATACTTTCTCCTGTCTGCGGTTCGTTTCCCCTGCTAGTACAACACCCCCCTTCCTGCCGTTGCCACTGGTAGGCCAAACGCACCCCTGATGGGGTTGTGTTTCCCCCGTCAGCAGTAACCAAGCCAAAACCCTAATTGGGTGGCGGCTGGTGGAGAAAATACCACCGAGACTCATATGAGTCTCGGTTTGTATGCTTTTCGAACCCAGCATCCAAACAAAAACGAAACCCCTTTCACTTATGGTTATATGAACGTGTTTTTAACAACTTAAAAAGGATCAGATTGAAGATCAATAAAAGAACCTAGAAAATGAATTAGGGTTTACCTTGTTTTAGGGTTTAAGATATCAACACTTGCATTCCTTGATTCCTGGATTAAACACACGATCTATCTTCTTGTTTTCCTTGGTGTTGGTCACGGCAGAGGAGGGAGAAAAGAAAAAAAAAGTGGCGGCTTGTATTACATTTTAGGGTTTCCTGTGTGTGTTTGTTTCGGCAGAAAATGAAAACAAAAGACCCCCGTCTCTTTTTTTTGTTATACACGGCCAAGAGTGACAAAAACACTTGGGCCTTGAGCCCAAGTCCTTCTTTATTCTATCTTGTCAAAAACAACCCTTGAAACACTTGTACGTTTTAAATAATACGCGACTTGTTAAAAAGGTTACGTATAATCGTGTCTTTTGTATGTCGTAAGTTTCTTAGTTATAATTACCCGTGATTAAACGTAATTATTATTTACGTGATTACTTGTCGCGTTAATTTAATCATACGTAATAAGAATAACGTGTCTCGTGTCCATGTTTACGTGTTACGTAGTTTACGTAATTTAATTAGTTTCTGATCGTGACTAAATATATTATTTATTCATGTTCGTAATAATTATATATATACGTAATTAATATTAGTTCGTGTTTTAATATGGTGATCATGATTTAATTATGTTCACGTGAAATATCTATTAACTGTTTATCATGAGTTTGTACGTAATCGATACTTATCATGTTATACACGTATGTACTTACTTGATTAATAGCACATGAATGTGATCGATACTGAATAAGGTAAGTTTTAATCTAGGACGTACGATCTTAAGGGCACTATTCATGGTAAAAGCATGCGGGTTTTACAATTCTTCCCCCCTAAAAAGAATAATTCGTCCCCGAATTCTAGATAAAGTAACTGGAAGCGAAACATACCCGAATCAAACTGAAAAGGGATGCAAAATAACGGAAATGAAGGTGACATGGTAGAAGGGAACGTGGAACGTGACATGTCTTGAAAAGACACGGAACGTGACGTGACTGAAAGGAGATATCTAATCGATAAGAGAAAAATGGATAAGAAGTCCGGATGAACTGTTCCGTTTCCAAGTGGCCTCCTTCTTGGAACGGTTCCTTCAGAAGATCCTGACACTAATGATAAATCTTGGTCCTCCTGACCTTGACTTGGAATACGAAGAAATTCTTGGTTATCAACGGAAGGTAGATCCCCTAAATTCGATCGAGGAAAAAAATAAGAGTTAACGTGCAAGGGTAGCTGAAACGTTACGATGCAAGACAATCTGACTTAACTGATAATTAGAAACGATGCGCGAGACATAAAGAAACGTAGTACGTGAAAAATTTTGAACGTGATACGTGAAAAATTTTGAACGTGCTACGTGGAGATATGGCGAGTGTAGTATGAGTAAACATATCGTGATCCATGATACGTGTAACATATCTTGATCATGATATGAGGAACGTGGAATGAACATGACATGCGAGACATATCATGATCATAGAATATAATGGCGGTAACGCCAAACGCTACAAGGTGAGACGTGGAATATGACGTGAAACGTCTATCTGATGATGGAGAGTTATACTAAACTTGGGTCTGGTCTCACAAGTTCTTGCAAACTTCCCAGAATGAGAAAAGAAATGAACGTAAAATCGTAAACCAAAATACGATCATGAACGTGAATAGTGTCATGAACGTGAGCGCGAAAGCAAGTCGTGGAATTAGAATGAAGACGTGAAGTAAGTTAGGAGTAAAATTACGAATCTTTGTCTGACCCGATAGCTGAGGGATTGCCAAGTGATCGGATGAGCCTTGGCTGGAACATGTTCGTTCAATCTGTTGGTTCTGAAATCCGTACGGATGTAAGGATTCTGCAGACTTGATCAAACTGTCGAAAATAACCCAGATAGCATCATGCTTCTTCTGAGTTTGCTAAAATCTGGTAACTAAAATCCATGGAGATCTTGTCCCTTTTCAATTCATAATTTCAGATGATGAAAACATCCCAGTCTGTTGGTGTCCTATCTTAACCTGTTGGTATGTCAGGTACCTAGATATGAACGTAACTGTATCTTGCTTCGTAGAACTTGATACCTAGGAGTTTGCGAAACTCTGAGTCTCTGAATCTAGACTTCTCCTAGCGTATAATTTTCTAGAACACCTAATGTAGTGTAGGGTTCTCTCCTTTACGCATAAGCTGAGTCATGGTAAGATTAACCATAGAAACCCATGTGATTCAGTGTGTCACTATAATCAAACAGAATTGATATTGGAAAAAAAAATTCCAGGGTAGAATTTCTCTTGTCATAGAATTTGCAACATAGTGCAGATATGGTCTTCCTGTTCTTCTCTAGGCTTAGAGGAAATCAGGTTATCCTCAATGAAAACGCTGATGAATTTGTTTAGGAGTTCATGGAAACTCAATTTATTCAGTCCATAATGCGGTTAGAGCATTGATGAGACTAATTCAAAATCATAAATCTAGCATGACCGAGTCGTGAACGAATAGCAGTCATGAACATGTCCTGCTTTTTCACTCGTCACTGTTGGCAGCATGATCGTGAGTTTGATCTTGGAAAAGTGATTAACACCATACGGTTGATTGGACATGTTGTCAATATGTGGAGGAGAATAATTGTCATGAATGGTGATTTGTTTAAGTTGACGGTAGTCGACACATAATCTCATGGTACTATCCTTCTCCTTGAAGGTTCTTCTGGAGTGTAAGGAACAATTTTGGAATAATCCGTTGGTTATGCGTAAAAGGACCTTAGTAGTCGTGTGTTACTGACAGCTAGAAAATTTTAGCAATTATGGCTAACAAAGCACGTGCTTGAAAAGCATAGATAATTTGTACAGATTTTCCTGATGGAAAATCAAGCTGAATGTATTCAGGAGCCTGAACATTACTGTACATAATTATGAATCATAGCATGGTGTGGTGTTCATAGTACATAATTAGGATAAAATTCATCTCGTGTCTGTCCGAGGAAATGCGTTAGCAGCTTGGATCTTATCATTAAGCTGAAGGAAAACCTTCGTATGCGTGGGAATAGAAAGGCGTCCTTCATGGTTATGAATATATGAACTATGGTGAAAGAAATGAAAGTGACATCGGCAACGTGACAGTTCTCACTGATGCGCCGATAATGGTATTGAAATTCTTGTGGCCTGATTAATACATGGCACAACAACATAGATATACCCTTGGAGGGTACCCTGAATTCCTTAGAAATGTTCCATAGTTGGACGTGAGTCATGTGTCTTGACTCGTTTCTTGGAACAATAAGCATGACATATGTCTTGACTGGTGTCTTGACATGTGTCTTCAGGAGGTATACATGAGACATGTGTCTTGACTGATTCTTGACATGTGTCTCGAGATGTGAAACAAATATAACCACAATATAAGGTTATTATGCCAAAATTGGCGGATCGGTTGTACTACTGATCATTTGTATGTCTGATCACGTCCGCGGCCAGAGCCTCGGTTGCGATTTCTAGGATATTTTCTGTCATAGTAGTGGTTACTATCATCTTGTCTGTCGGTTCCATGACGGTCATTCTCATGACAGTGACTCATGTAACTATTCAGCTGAGTGGCCGGCTGGTACTGGTTTGCACTCATATGGCTGAAATGACAGCCGAACGACGTGTGACATGTAACTATGAATTTGGGACAATGATTGATGGGAATTGTCTGATGGTGAAGCATCTTCCCGTCCAATTGCTTTGCTCCGACGCCTTTGTCTTCGTCTTTTAGGATCTCCAGGTTGTGAACAGCATCAGCATCAGCATCTCGTAGCGTCTCCCAACATCAGCATCATCAACCTTCAGTAACATCTCCAAGCTATGAGCGGCATCGACAACCTTGTAGAATATCAGCAAGTGAACATACGCCTGAGATGATTTAGAATCGACTAGCGAATACTCGTGAAGTATTGCAAGTGGAATACACATGGATTAAGGTACATGTAATACACATGAAATACGGTACGTGGATTACACATGGAATGCACATGAAATGATCGGTATGGGCTCGATCATTTATCATGATTTAAGGAAAGTAAACCGGTTAAACGGTTAGGAAAACCATCATGATAACCTGGAAGTATTAGCATAGACATCATTCTGGTTGCATAGAGAAACGCTAAAGTGTGGTTACACAAAATTCAACGATGATTTGCCTGACAGCATGATCAATAGAAACCAACCATGACTATCATGAAAGCATGATTCAAGAAATCTAACAATGTCTTGCAGGACAACGTAAATAACAAAAGAGGCGTAAGACGTAATCAACATGAAGACGGAATTATCATGAAGAAACATGAAACCATCTATCACAAAGAAGTGTATAACATAATCGGCATGAAACTGAAGTTAACAATGACAGTATGAAAACATACTTGACATAAAAACATAATAACTTATGAGGGGACATGAAAATTTTTTTTATGCCAATTTAAATCATGAGAAAAATTTTATGCAAGAAAAACAGTGCATGAATGCGTAATGTAGTTTATAAAACCTTTATATGTGCGAGGGAACGCCTATGGGTCGGTTCCAAAACAAAAGACATGGCGAGGGGACGCCTATGGGTTGGTCCCAAAGTTAAAAGTTTCGATAAAAGCACATGCGACTAAATAGGGCCAGTCCTGTACCAACCATTACTTAGTCAAAATTCCTGCAACAGATGACATATGATATAAATGCATGAATGCATGAAACATAAATAATTAAAATCATTGTCAAAACTTAACAGAAAAAATTTTATGTGAAAAATGTGAACTACTAGGGTTCAGTCCACATAATCACAGTTCACGAGGAATGTCATGCATAGACAATGACACATAACTAAGTATGGATGACGGTTGTTCATTCCATATTAGTAAAACAATACTTGTGAAAACATCATGGTTAAAACAACAAGGTGCTGAAGACGTCATGGTTAAAACAGAAAGGTGCTGAAAACGTCAATACGTGGAATAACAAGCGTTGACTTAGGAAGCTCCTGGTGACTACCCACTAGTCACAGGTCAAGTTTTAGAGCCTACAGGTCGAAGCCTTGGCTCTGATACCATAATTGTAACACCCTATTTTGATAAATGGAATGTCACGCGTAATTATGACGTGTCATCAAAGCATGCAAGGTAATATGTAGTAAAACATACATGACCATAGGGAAAACCGGAATCAAACATCGGTTCCCAAACATAAGCCCAAAACATAATAAAGTAAATGAACTGAATGAAAGACTAATCAAGCATAAATATATGAAGGCAAAAGGAGAAGAAATATATGGCAGCTTCCATCCTATGCACGTCCTCCAAATGCTCGAGTCTTGGGTACCTGCCGTTTTGGGACATGGAAAGGAAAGTAACGGCTGAGCAAAACGCTCAGTGCACAGATATACAATATAGCATGAATAGGATAAGCATGTAACATATAACAGCGGAAGACTAAGTTCTAAATAACCTGGTTAAGAATTGAGAAAACTGGTTTTATAGTCTGAAAAGCCTTATGCTTATCTTATGAAAACTGTTTTAACATAAATATACCATAGCCCATATAGGTCATGAAAAGGTCACGTGCATGAATACTTGGAGGGGTGACCTCATCATGCTGATTAGAGGGGATGCCTCTAATTAATATACTGGTTTGGGTAGGAGGGATCAACTCCTTGTGAAGGATGCAAGGCACACACCACATTCACCATGAAATACTGAATAAAACATGTAACTAGGATGCACCCATACGCCCCACATGATATAATAATATGGCCAAAACTGAAAGGGACGCCACGAGCAATCACTCCGCCGTGGGGAAGTCATAACATTGGTGCCTCCAATGTTATGGTTATGGTACCTCCATAACTAGGTGAAACTGGTCATGCTTGTATATGGCTATAGATTATGCTAATTAAACATAAGCAGTTCCAAACAATAAAACAAATACTGGGGACAACAGTTGGCTGCATACGGGGAAATCCTAATAAGGAAAGAATGTCCATACTGAAAGGACGGGAATCCGTACATCAAGTCCAGTGAACGAACGGAAGAAAGACTCCTACTTCTGGATCACTAATGCTACATGAATACACACGTGTATAAGTATCGAATTACTGAATACGTACGGGGTTTCATGTCTTGTCTTAACTTATTTTATATGTTTGAAGTCATGTTTTACTGTTTTAAGCTTTAATATGAGTTTATCTTATATTCTGGTTAATCTGATTAAGTATTCCTGGTATTTCATGTATTATTATGCTTACTGAGCAATATTAAGTAACTTTCCAAAAATAGCAGGTTTTCAAAAATAGAAAGTTTCCAAAAATAGAAAGTTACCAAAAATATAAAGTTTCCAAAAATAGAAAGTTTCCAAAAATAGAAAGTTTCCAAAATAGAATTACTGCTTAAAATAGATAAGTTTCCATAAATAGATATAAGCTGGTTAAATAAGCTAATAAATAAGCTTAAGTGTTTACTGATTAATATTCTGAGTCATAATGATATAATGTATAGTTTATACATGTCATTTAAATAAACTATAGGTTAAAGGTATTTAATTGAATATATTGTGATTTAATTAAATAAAGATATAATTACTTAGGTTAAAGCATACATTATTAATTATATTTGTATAACCTAAGTCATGAGAATTAATTAATTATAGGTCATGGTTTCAATAATTAATTAATTAGTTAGTCTAATTTTTCATGATTAAAAATGATTAGGTTTAGCTATGTATTAATAGTAAAATAATTAACCTAAGTCATGATAATTAATTAATTATAAGTCATGTTTAATAATTAATTATTCACTATAGTCTAAATTAAATAGATCAAAATACTTAGGTTAAATCATTTATTATTAATTATTAATAATAACCTAAGTCCATGTTTTAATTAAATTAATTATATAGCATGATAAATTAATTTAATTAACTTGAATAAATAATCTTGTAACAATAAGTCGTGTCTTGTTAATTTTATTTACCTTGAAAATTAATATACATGTCATGGTTAATAACTTGTAAAATCATAACCCGTACTAAAGTATTATTTTGTTAAAAATGTTGCCGAAAAACGAACCCGCGAAATCCCGTGAAAATGTGTGTGTTTTTATATAATTCCGAACCAAACAGCCCCTTAAAAGTTCTTAAAACAGTTTGCCAAACGCACCCCTTTAGCCTGTTTAAAAACCCACTGCCAAACACACCCATAACTGCCAGTTTTCCCACTGGCAGTTACATACTTTCCCCTGTCTGCGGTTCGTTTCCCCTGCTAGTACAACACCCCCCCTTCCTGCCGTTGCCACTGGTAGGCCAAACGCACCCCTGATGGGGTTGTGTTTCCCCCGTCAGCAGTAACCAAGCCAAAACCCTAATTGGGTGGCGGCTGGTGGAGAAAATACCACCGAGACTCATATGAGTCTCGGTTTGTGTGCTTTTCGAACCCAGCATCCAAACAAAAACGAAACCCCTTTCACTTATGGTTATATGAACGTGTTTTTAACACCTTAAAAAGGATCAGATTGAAGATCAATAAAAGAACCTAGAAAATGAATTAGGGTTTACCTTGTTTTAGGGTTTAAGATATCAACACTTGCATTCTTTGATTCCTGGATTAAACACACGATCTATCTTCTTGTTTTCCTTGGTGTTGGTCACGGCAGAGGAGGGAGAAAAGAAAAAAAAAGTGGCGGCTTGTATTACATTTTAGGGTTTCCTGTGTGTGTTTGTGTCGGCAGAAAATGAAAACAAAAGACCCCCGTCTCTTTTTTTTGTTATACACGACCAAGAGTGACAAAAACACTTGGGCCTTGAGCCCAAGTCCTTCTTTATTCTATCTTGTCAAAAACAGCCCTTGAAACACTTGTACGTTTTAAATAATACGCGACTTGTTAAAAAGGTTACGTATAATCGTGTCTTTTGTATGTCGTAAGTTTCTTAGTTATAATTACCCGTGATTAAACGTAATTATTATTTACGTGATTACTTGTCGCGTTAATTTAATCATACGTAATAAGAATAACGTGTCTCGTGTCCATGTTTACGTGTTACGTAGTTTACGTAATTTAATTAGTTTCTGATCGTGACTAAATATATTATTTATTCATGTTCGTAATAATTATATATATACGTAATTAATATTAGTTCGTGTTTTAATATGGTGATCATGATTTAATTATGTTCACGTGAAATATCTATTAACTGTTTATCATGAGTTTGTACGTAATCGATACTTATCATGTTATACACGTATGTACTTACTTGATTAATAGCACATGAATGTGATCGATACTGAATAAGGTAAGTTTTAATCTAGGACGTACGATCTTAAGGGCACTATTCATGGTAAAAGCATGCGGGTTTTACAGTTGTTGTTTTGAAAATCATTTTGATTTTTGTTTGAAACTTGATTATTAGCCCCTTGATTTCCATAGTTTCCCTTGTTGAAATTGTTTTTGAAACCAACTTGATTGTTGCGATAGTTGTTGTTAGCATTTTGATTTGAACCAAAACCCGGTGGAGTCAATTGATTAGAGCGGGAAACTTGACCGTTTTGGTTGTAATTTCACGTGGCCGCGTAGGCACTCGAAGTGTTACCACCGTTGGTAATGCACTCGGAGAAATCATGACCCCCACCACAATACATGCACGAAACCTCAACCACTTTAGCCGTAGCGGGAGCACTTGGTTCACCAACTTTAAACTCAATCAAAAGTCCTTTAAGCTTATCAAAATCTTGTTTTACAAGTTCGCCTCAATTTGGCAAGCATCGATGGTAGTAGACAAAGAAGGTGAAGCCGAAGACGAAGCCTTACGAACACTAGACGTGCTACGAGGACTATACACCTTAGATCTATTCTCAATTATCACCAAAGCTTCCTCAACCGCTTTACACAAAAAATTACCACCCGTGGCGGCATTTAAATAATCCCTTTCATGATCATTAAGTCCATTGTAAAACGTGTCAATTTGATGCAAGTCGGAAAAACCGTGATGAGGACATTCATGTAACATCTCCTTAAACCTATTCCAAGCCGTTGAAAAACTTTCATTAAACTCTTGTGAAAATTTTGAAATCTCGTTTTTCAAGTGCGTAGTCTTAGAGGGCGGAAAAAATTGGTTCACAAACTTAGACACGAGATCCTTCCACGTGGCGGTAAGACGATTGAATTGGCGGATATGGTTGTGTGGATTGTCCTTAAACTTGCAAGTGGCGGTAAGACGTCCTTAAACTTGCAAGTGGCGCTAAGGAATACAGAAAAAGCATCATCTTAATCGAGTCATTCGAGACATCCTTAAACTTGCAAGTGGCGGTAAGACGATTGAATTGGCGGATATGGTTGTGTGGATTGTCCTTCTCATCACCATGGAATTTGTTGTTTTGGATCATCGACAACAAACCCGTTTTCACCTCAAAATTATCCGCAAGGATAGCGGGAATCACAATAGCCTCTCCATAACCCTCGGTGGGTGCTTGAAGTAACTCCATCATAGTTCGATTCGCCATGGTTGGTGCTTCTCTTACAATGGGTTCGTCAATAGGAGACTCCTCACTAGAAAGATTGGGAGTGGGAGTTTTGTTCTTTCGTTTACGTGCACGTCTTGCTTGATTACGAGTTAGCATAAACGTCACGTACAACGAGGGGACAAGCAAAGAAGATTCTTTTTGGTGTTTTGTATTTTTCAATTTTTTGTGGTTTTTGATTGTATTAACCTTTTTTGGATTTTGGTGAATGTATTAAGTAGACACAAATCTACAAATCTCCTCCTTAATCAAATCTCTTGATTAAAGAAGCCTCAAGGAATGAAAACGATCACGTGAAGTGAACGCCTTCGATGACTTTAGAACGTTCGTGGAACACCAAAACGTTCAAGAGGGTTTAATCAATGAAACCAAGAAAATATATATGATACTTAATAATACTTTGGGCGGCAAAACCCTCGATTAGCTCTCAAAATCAAATACTCACAAGCAAGCGGGGAAATGAGGCGGCGCGAAGAACTTAAGAGCCTTTTTCCTTAGGATATATTTTATAATATCCGCCTTATACCCACCTTATAGTTTGTATTTTTCAAGATTGAGCTTCACGAAAGTATTTATCTATTTTTGCCTTTTTCTTTGGTTTGAGATTCGAATACAATGATTGGGTAATGACCTCCCAAGTCAAGGTTGTGATTTCTCACGTATTTGGAGTACTTGTGAATTTATTGTTCTACGTATACAATATAGTAATAGTATTCATACAAAAATCGAAAACCGATAATACGTATTAGTAGAGTGCTACTAATACAAATACTATTTTGGTTAGTATATAAAAACAACAATTCCAAATCAAAACACAACACGCCTCCCCAGAAGCGGCGCCAAAATGATGTAGAGTTTTTACCCCTTTAGGAAAAGGAAGGAAAAAAAGTGGTAAGCGTTAAGTACGACGATTTAGGAAAACCGTGTACAAATGACCCAAATGGGGATCGTTCTCAAAGAGGCTTAGTGTGTGTGTGTAATGAAATGATTATCTTTGTGATTATATTTGTGAGAAAGAAAAATAGAAAAGGGATAAGAAGAGAATGACGGTTACGATGTCGTATTAAACTAAGACGAAAAAGGTGGACACGTAAAACCGTAAAAAGCACCAAAATTAAAATTTTACCCTAAAAATTCCTAAAAATCACTAAAAATCACTAAAAATCACTAAAAATCTTAAAAAATCCAAAAAAATATTCTAAGAGTTTACAAAAAATCCAAACTTGCCAAAACCTTTTAATTAATTAAATAATGACTTTTTAATGCTAATTAAAGCCCTAAAAATCAAAATTAACTATTAAAAAGTCCCAAACAAGATCTTAAAGTTTGTAAACCTCAAAAATACCCTAATTAAGCTAAAAAGTATTTTTCAAAATTTTAAAATCACTAAAAACTATTTTTAAACAATTAAAAACTATTAAAATCAATTAAAACTTAAATTAATACTAGAAAATAATTAAAAGACTCTAAAAATATTTGGAAAGTTGCAAAATTCCTAATTAAGTGTCTACACTCTAGAAAAAATATAAAAACTTAGAAAATCAGACTTTTAATTTTTAACAATAAAATAATATTAAAATATTATTAAAAATCCAAAAATCATAATAAATTCTAAAAAGTTGCAAACTAGCTTAATTTAACCTAAATAACTCAGAAATGAAAGTAAAATTACCTAAATACCCTTAATGGGCCTAAAAAGTGGGCTAAACCCAAAACAGATCACTAATGAGCCAAATTTGAGCCCAATATAAAAAAGTGTCCCAAATAAGCCCAAAAAGCACTACTTGACTCAAAATTTCATTTTAAACAACTTTTTCCAATGGCCCAAAAGCTGAATGTGTGAAATAAGCTAGCTTATACCAAACAGCTTATTCTTAATGGGCTTTTTGGCCCATTAAGCTATAAGCCAATGCCATAAGCTGAAATTAGACACACAAGCTTATTTTGTCCTAAATAAGACTTCTGTAAAAAATAAATTTGAAATAAGCCCAAGGAATAAGCCTGAAAATGCAATAAGCAATCTATAGAAAACGACAAAATAGTCGTTTTTGAGTTCTAGGCCACCCCAAAAGCTGATTCAAGTTTCTAAAGCTTTTAAATGACTTAATTAAGAAAAATCAACAAAGAGTTTTCAAATAAGCGGACTCAATAAGTTGGAAAAAGCAAATAAGCACTTATGTAAAAGTTAAATAAGTTGGTTTTCTAGTAAAAAGTCGAAGTCAAAGTCCAATAAGCTCCAGTCTAATCAAATGGGTCAAATAATGAAGATCTATCACAAAAAATAAGTTGTTGCAGGTCTAAATAAGCTAAAATAGCTTATTGATAAGCTGAGTTCAATTTAACACTAGCAGGGGCTTGTTTTGGGTGTTGAGCAGTGGAGACTTTTTCCACTGCTTGACTTGTTTGACTTTTTGTCTTTAGTGAACTTTTTGGAGATTCAGATTACACAAAGGCACCCAAATGATATTTGGATCAAAAGGAGTCAATAACAATCAAAATATCACAAACACAATCACGCAATTGATACAGTTTAATCAATAAAGTACCAGATCTAGCACAGACATGAAACAATAAGCAGTTTAGGTTCAAAAAGCACTTAGAGCACAATTCAGCCAGCCAAATTCCACCAAATGCATACACAAGCTATATTAAACTCAAATGAACAAGTCTAAACAAGTTTCATGCAATGATTCAAAGAATTAAGCAAGATCTAAGCTGATGAATGTTACTGATGAACACTAACACATGCAGTTTTTTACTTTGCTGATGTATTTGACACACAAGCCAGATTCAACACTCAAGATCTATCAAATAAGTTATAATAATGATGTTTTAACAACTTTCAACCCTAAGCATGCACAAATACTAGATTTCACCAAAATCTTAGGTCAAAAACAGTTAAATTCACCAAGTTATAGCAGATTGTTTGATTTGAAGTTTCAAACCCAAAAACTTGCAGAAAAACACTCTCAACAAGGCATATATCAGATATAGAACACAAATACAAACTTTCCACAACACAATAACAAGATTCAAGCTTAAACAGGTAGAACCAAACACCCTTTTAACTTTTCGAATCAAAATTTAAACAAGAAAAAGTGTGATTCAGTTAACCCAATGATTAATCTAGCATACAAACACATTATCATGCAAGACTAAGCAGATTCAAGCCAAGAAATCAACAAGAACACCAATAGAGCACAAATCCACAAAAATTCCAATATTTATCAGATTTTCAAGGATTTCAAGACAAACCTCATGGATGTACATCCACACCCATGAATTTATGAGCTTATGTGCTAGCTAGAACAAGCACAAGCTTCCAATAACAACCCTGCTAAGATTCAACAAGGTAAGTAGCACAATATCAAAATCAGAAACTTAAAAAGCCTTGATTAATGCAACCTTGTTACCCCACACTTGATTATCCCCAAGTTATAAGCCTCACCACACCTTAATAACATAATTAGGATGCTATGATCAGCCCTATAACCCAAGAATTCCAAGGTTGAAACAAGAACTTAGCAAAATATCAAGCTTAAAGGAAAAATGCAAACTTTTGCACTCTCCTTAAAAACAGGTTTTGAGATTCAAATTCAGTGAACAAATAACATAAACAAGCATAAAATAAGATGGCACTTGGTCTTTCTTCAACACACTTAACACAATTTCATTAATACTGAAAAAAAGGATTTACAAGTGCTTGAACAAGGAAAAACCAAAAGCAGGTAAATGAGAGACCCTATGTGCCTTTATATAAGCATACAATGTATCTAGAAAGCTGATAAAGAAGTGAAACCCTAGCCTTGAACTTCCAAAATTGCCCTTGTCTTGTTTGAATATCTTGAAGAATTATGTGACGATTTTTGTTGTGTTGTGATAGCTGGCAAGTGAAAAGATGATCCAAGGGTTTGTATGAAGCTTAGGATGTAAGCACAATTGTGGGACGTTGGATGACTGGCTCTCCTTTGTCTTCTTCCCCTTTGACGTAGCAGGGGAGGCCCCATGCAGCATGTGGGTTGGTGGGGTGGCATGTTTAAGGTTTGGGATGTGATTATGATATCCTTAATCATAAATCTGCACTTTATCAAGGCCTAATTGTGATAAGATTAAGAAAACCCAAATCGGCTTAAGAACACCAAGAACATGTTTTTGATCTGTTTTTGTTTTTAAATAAGTGTTAACCACCTAATTTAAATAATTAATTAGTGGTTAGTTATAACAGATTATGAGTGGGAAGTGAGGTGGAGCTTTGGTGGGCTGTGATTGGAGGAGAGGGGTGAGTGGGACACGTGGGAGGTGTTGGTTGGTCTAGGTTAGAATCTTGTCTGGCCAGCTTTGGTCCTTCACTTCCTTTCTTCTTGTCTTTTCACTTCTAAACTCTATCAACGCCCAATTAAGCTATAACAACTTTTCATTCTTTACACTTTTGCCCCAAAACATTTTGCAAAGTGAATTTAGGGGTAATTCTTGCCATTTTGTGATTCTTGAGGGACTGATTTGGAATTTTCTTTAATGGTAATGGTCTTGACTTGCATATTTGATATTTTGGAGGGCTGAAATTGCCAAGTCATAATGATTTAGGGACCATTTTTGCCAAATCTTCAAAGTTAAGGGTCCTTTTTGTAATTTTGGGATTTTCAAAGGACCAAACTTGTAATTTCTTGTAATTTCTTGTACTTTGAAGGACTTCATGATATAATTGACTTTGTGGAGGATAATGGTTGACAATTTAGCTTTGTTGAGGGGCTAAACTTGTCAATTCTTCAAAGTGGAGGGCCCTTTTTGTAATTTTGACAAACTTTAGGGACCAAACTTGTAATTATGAAGATACAAGGATATAAAGTGTCAATTCTTCCATATTGGAGTACCCTTCTTCATAATTCTTCAAGTCTTCAAGGGTTTCTCTTGGGAAAGTCTTCATTAGGGCTTGATTCATTGTGCGGCTTCGTTTCCCGTGTTCGTTTTTGCATGATTCTTGTGATCTTTTGTCATTTTCTCAATATCCGTACCTAAAATATCAAAGCAACAAACACAAGAATATATATGGGAATTTTAATGATATTTAATGCATTTTAAGCTCTATTTGGACGATGAGACTATGTATAAAAGCAGTCTCATCAATGGCCGTTCAAAACAAAAATCAAATAAGATGATCACATGATGAGAACTGCTTAAAACCCGATAACTTTATGAGACAGCGGAGTTGTTATTCCGTTTAAAACTCCCTAAATTCTAATCACAGTATATCTATGTAAAGAGTAAAATGCATATATCATACTTGTGGTTTGTCTAGATTGCAGTTTTAGTTACCGGTCTTCTAAAAGTGCAGGCGGCCTCACCGGTCTTTAGGTAAGTGTTCATTTTCATACTTTGACCTTAACCCTCGTTAAACGTTGACCGTTACTAAAGGGGCAGTTTTGTCTTTTTATTTTCTTTGCCTTTCTTCTCTAAAAAACCACTCCGCCACCATCCCACTCCACCACCACTACTATACACGAGTTGTCAAGCAAAATTTATGAATATTTGGTCCTTAAAAGTGTTGTATACCAGAATATTAAATTGCAAGCAAAATACATTTACTTTAAACAATAAATGAATTCGACACATGAGCAAGATAAAATGTATTTTATATATGATTCATTGGTTATTTATCATCGCTAACTTTTTTTTTTGGTTGACAATATCCACTGTATATATCAAAACCTTAAGTTACCATGAAACCATTTTACACCTGATAGACAACATCAAAACCCACGAAAAAGAACAGTCGATCTTGACTGTTAATCAATTTTGTTTAAGATTGGTGATATTGATAATCTGGGTTTGATATTTGATTTCATGTGAATGTGCTTTTTTATTGGGATTAAGTTCTGGTTCGGTCAGATTTTTCTGAAATGTTGCGGGTTTTGAAGTTATCCAATAGTGATAAGACAACTAGTATGTAGCAGTGGTGGTGGAGAGGGAGGAAGGTGATGGAGTGATGTTTTGGAGAAGAAAGGTAAAGAAAAAGACAAAACTGCCCATTTAGTAACGGTCAACGTTTAACGAGGGTTATGGTCAAAGTATGAAAACGAACACTTACCTAAAGACCGGTGAGGCCGTCTGCACTTTCAGAAGACCGGTAACTAAAACTGCAATCTAGAGAAACCACAAGTATGATATATGCATTTTACTCCTATGTAAATGTAAAATCATGTTTTTTTTAACGACAATTTTATTGAAACTAGTAAAAAGGTAGAAAAACATTTTACAAGAGAGAAAAAGAATCTAAAGGCTTACGCAGCTAACAATCCAACCTAAACTTACAATTATGATTTCGAAAAGAAATTCAAAGATAAGAGTACGAAAGAATCAAGTCCCATATACAGGACTTCTTCATCGGAGTATGCGAAGAAAAGATCATTCCTAAAATCATGTGAAAATGTCCCTACTAATATAATTTTCCACAGCAGCACCTATATCTTTTCTATCTTTTTTTGAACTAGAGTAACTTAACTTAAAAAATGATCTAAAAGAGAATAGATCTACAGCACCAAGATTAATTATACAAACGAAACCGTGGAAGACGGTGGTTGCCACTTGCCAATATAAATATATACTGTAATACAGATCGACACAGATATACATAAAGTCATAAACGTTGCTTCCTTCATAAAGTCAAAATCATTAATTATTTCAGCCATCTTCCTTCCTTCATCCACCTTCATTCATATTTCAGCCAAAACACCTTATCAGTAACCACTCGTTTGTACTCGATAAACAGAAATTAAATACCATGTCTTCTTCTTCAATCCAAAACCTTGATCACTTAAAAATCCCACTTGATGATATACTGGAGGCCACCAACCACTTTTCTAACGAAAATTTTGTCAAACAAAGTGGTTTTGGTACGATCTACAAGGGGAAACTCAAGCGATCCGAAGAAATGATCAATATTGTTGCACGCAGGTTGGATACCAAGCATGAGCAAGGAAGCAAACAGTTTATGACCGAGATTTTGATGCTTTCTAAACTCGAGCATGAAAATCTCGTCTCTCTTGTGGGGTTTTGCGACGAGAAAAATGAGAAAATTGTCATAAACAAGTATGAGGCCAAGGGAAGTCTTGACAATTATATAACTGACGCGAGTATCACATGGGGGAAGCGATTGCACATATGTGTTGGTATCGCTCATGCATTAAGGTACATTTATTACGATGAAAAACGTGATTTTAGCGTTGTACATCGTAATATCAAGAGTTCCAAAATTTTACTAGATTATTTCTTTGTACCCAAGTTATCTGGTTTTGAACATTCAACAACGACAAATGTAGCATCTCAAAGCAATCGATTATGTGTGGATGATGCTTGTGGTAGCACCGCGTATGTTGACCCAACGTATGTAAAGACAGGTACAGTGACACATAAGTCTGATATATACTCCTTTGGGGTAATATTATTTGAATTGTTGCTTGGTAAAAAAGCAATAACCGATAATAAAGATACTAAGTTAGCACAAGAAGCGAAATCTCATTACGTAAAGGGAAAACTAAATGATTTGATTAATCCGGTGCTACGAAAACAAATGAATGAAGAAGCGCTAGAAATCATCTCGGAAACAGCATATGCTTGTTTATATGAAGACCGTGAAAGACGTCCAGATATAAATCAAGTTGTTATGAAGCTTAAGCAAGCCATGGATCATCAACGGGAACATGCAAACAAGGCGTTGAGATTTCAATCGGGACAAGCAGATCCTGTAAGACAAGAATTGAAAAACAGATCCTCCGATCGTTTGGAGGTAAACAATTAAATATGACAGTTTTTTTTTTTTTTTTTTTTTTTTTTTTTTGTTTTACTTACTGCTTACTAAATACTGGTTCAACTAGTTTAACGATTCTATCATAATTTTGGAATAATTTTACATATCGAGATGATTTGAGCCTTCTAAAAAACGATACTTTAATTTTGAGAATAACCTAAATATGATTTCTATGCCGTTTAAAATAAATAAATAAATATTAAATAAAGATCGGGGATCATGCCTGTTTCCTCCTAACAGAATTGGATGATATAAATTAATAATAAATAAATAAATAAATATTAAATACAGATAGGGATCATGGGTCCGTTTGGTAAGAGATTTTTTAAAGATTTTTTTTAGAGGTATTAGTTTTTTTTTTTTTTTAAATAATCTAATATTTTTGTTTGACATAACATTTTTTTAGAACTGTTAGCTTTTTATTTTAAACAAATAGCTTCTAAATAAAAAGCTGATTCATACAGTTTTTTAAATTGTCAAAAGCTGTTAAAAAAATAAATTACCATCATTTTACATCTTAACTTTACAGTTAACAGCTAATATATCAAACACTTTTATTAAAATTAACAGTTTTTTTAGCAAACAGCTTACAACTTACAGTTAACACCTTACAACTTATAGCTAGTTTTGCCAAACATAGCCATGCCTGTTTCCTTCTGACCGAATTGGATAATATAATTTAATGAGTTAAGTTATTTTACTTTTTTTTTAGTAATCAAGAAGACTAATTTAAGCCATTCATTACTTAAAATTAATGCCTATGAGAAACAACAAGGAGGGTATTTTTGTCAAAATACAAAAAAGATACAAAAAATCGACGAAAAGACTAAAATTATAAATTTTTTAAACTGATTTTATCAATGGTGAGTAATAAAAAAATGAAATATCACAATTGTTAAATTATTTTATCATCATTGATAAATTATTTTATCACTAGTGATATTTCATTTTTTTTACTAGTGAAATATCACTATTGATAAATCAGTTCGAATATTTTTCAACTTTAGTCCCTTCGTCCAATTTTAAAACTTTTGGATTTTTTTGGCAAGATTGATCCCTCCGCGTTTTTTCTTATATTTTAGGCTAATCTCCATTTTATACCAAACCAAAATGGATAGTGGGAATTTGTCCCTTTGCTTCTGAGACACACAAGATTACATTTAAACTTCTGTCTAATTTAATCGTGTTGTGTTAAATATAAAAGTCTCTGATGTTTAATATTTGTCAACTTAAAACATGGGGTATGGTCAGGGCCGTCTTATGGGTTTTGGTGGCCCTGTACGACAACTATACGGAGGCCCTACTAAATACCAAAAGTAAGCGTGAAAATAAATACATCCATTGATAATGCGTAAAAATATTAATAAAATTCGAAAAACCCTGAAATAACAATAATAAAAGAAACATCTAAAATTATATATTGTGCAAGTATTTAAAATGTTACTGTGACAATTAAATCATAGAAACCTAAAATTTTACACCATGGCATGATGCAAAGCAAAGTTTATAAAAAAAAGTCAAAACATGAAGCTTATAAAAAATTCCGGATCAATCAATTGGTTATACAATCAATTGTTAAAAAAATGTTGCCAAAAGATTCTTCTTCCATACAATCAATTGTTTAATCACAAGACACTGCTATTTTTTTTATGGAGTATGGATGTAAGTATTCATATATACAATACTACCTAGGTTTTAGTTGGGCCTTGACACAAAAAAGGGAAATTGTCAGATTTGATATGATATGGTACATATATATACAGTGTACTTCTCTGAAAATTGGTGGCCCTACTTATCTGGTGGCCCTGTGTCTATGCACCTGTCGCACACCTATCCAGCCGGCCCTGGGTATGGTTGAGTCATGCGCCCGTGCTATGTATAAAAAGTAA
Organism: Glebionis coronaria; assembly: GCA_025667525.1. Classification (NCBI taxonomy): domain Eukaryota; kingdom Viridiplantae; phylum Streptophyta; class Magnoliopsida; order Asterales; family Asteraceae; genus Glebionis; species Glebionis coronaria. The sequence goes on from CM046879.1 coordinate 556,944,325, forward strand.
TGACATATAATCACTTTTTTCGTAACACTAAATTTTATCATAAGATAAAAAAGTAGCTCGTTAGTTAACACCCTATTTTGTAGCGTTTTGTTAATCGCACTTTTTTTATAATTAAATTTTTATTTAAATCAATTTTCTATAAATAAATTTACATTTTATCAAAATTTAATAAACAAATATTTACATTTAAATCAACATTTGAGTATATTTTTAAAAGACCAACTGGCTTAGCTCAGTTGGCCACTAATGTTCTACTAAGTGGTTTCTTTGGGGGAGGTTTCCTGGAGGTATTGGGTTCAAGACCTACCAAGAGCCTTTCAGGTGAAGCGCATAAGGAGTCTAACATAACTAGGCGACGGTTCAAATAAGATATTATTCCGCTTGGATATCATTGCACGACTTGACCCACTAACCACTAACATTTGCTGTTAAAAAAAAATTTAAAAAAAGATTTAGATTATTTCTTTCTCAGCTCATCTTTTTTACAAGCCCATCTACCTCAGTATCCCATTTGTTAAAAAACCTTACATCTATCTTCTTCCAATCCTCTTTATCCCCTTGCAACAAAGAAAGAAAAAAAATGAATACATAGATCCAAAAAGAAAAAAGGAAAATAAAATATTTTTTTAAAGCACGAGCAAAAACATGAAGGACGATACAGTTGTGGCTCCGTGGACTTGCGTTTTCGCCCACCAGCGTCTGGCTATTTCGGCGACACAACCCAAAATGCATCATTCGGTATAATTGATGGCGGTTTTATGTGGCACCGTAGAGTAAACGCTTTCCACAACGCATTGTGCCGAGGCCTCTTAGGGTGATTCTTTTTTTTAACACTTGTTAGAATTCTTTTGTTTTGTAAGTGGATTTAGATTTATTTTGTGTATAGTTTTAAGGTAGTTTTGAAAAAAAAATATTAGAGAGAAAAAATATTATTGTATAAATCATATATATATTTATAAAAATTATTTACTAAATAAAATATATTAGTTTTTTTTACCAAAAATAAAAGTTTTTGGCTAGTGATTTTAGTAAATAAAAAACTATGCCAAAATTTCGAAAACCCACTAGATAGATTGTCTTTGGAAATATGAAGTTAAAATCCTCACGTCACATCAGTTTGAGCAAGCTAAATAGTCAAATTCACTTTTCTATCACTCCAAACATGTTAAAACCCACATGCCAAACAAGCCCTTAACAGTGTTAGTAATAAGCCCAAATCCTGGAAATCTACTTATTTCATACACACATTAAGACCACTCTCAACTTAGTAAGTGGCAAAATAAGACTTTGGTATGCAATGCCATTTAATTCAAACAAAAGAAAAAAGAAACACGTCCTTGACCTCTTATCGTGAGTTTTGCTTAGTCATTTGGAGTTAAAAGCATTTATGGTATGTGTCGTAAATCTAGCTTACTATAAGTTGTTAATTATAAGTTGTTAGTTACTTGTATAATACGAAGTTGTTAACATGAGTTTGTAGTTTTATATTTTTTCAAAAAAAAAAGTTTGGTAAATTAATTTTTGATTATAATATTAAAATGTAAAATGATTAAGGATATATTTAAATAAAGTATATTATGATTGTAGGATATATGATTAATTTACAGTTTTAGCAGCTCTAAATAATTTGAAAAGCTTAATGAATAAGTTTTTTTAGTTAAGAATTACTTGTTAGGATAAAGGGTTAAAGTTGATGTATCCAAACAAATCTCCTTATTCTGGAGGTAATTATTTTCGAAACAAATGCTAACAACTCAAAAAAGATAACTTCTAAATTTTTTTTGCCAAACATGCTTTATGTTCTACAATCCTTGCTAAAATTGGTTAAAAGATTTTTTATTTGATATGTTTTTTTTATTGCATGATTATTCTCTTCATAACACTTTTTATAAAAGTTTGATAAAATTATAATCACCGAATAAGATTTTTATTAAATGTATTTAATATATGTATCTATGAATTATGACTTCCTCTAAGTGATACAATTATAAATAAATTAACTGTTTTATTTACGAGTGTAGTCTTGTACACCATATTTAATGAGTTTTGCTAAACCAATAAAGAATTTACAAAGAAATATTTGAAAAGTGAGGTGACATGTCACTTTTTTTTCTTTCTTTTTTCTTGTATATATTTATTTATTCAAATAACCAGTTTTTAAATTCTCTTCATCTTAATTATTTTATTGTTTGTATTGTTTTTTAAATAAAAATTCATTAAACATGGATCAATTCCGAACAACTAAATTTCTGCTTCCTAAACAGCCATAATAACCAATGTTTTAAAAACCGATTCTGACAGACTCAGTTGAGTCACCGAGTCAGTGAGTTACTTGTTCAATCGGTTCGATCATCGGGTCAAGCCATTCATCTACAACAAAAGTATAAAATAATATTAGCAATGATAAAAAAAATATACATATATAAATCATGAAATATTTCTTATATTATAGTGTGCCTAAAAATATTTACTAACAAATATAACATGTATAAATAAAATTAGATCGCAAATATATAAAATTAACATGCTTCATTTATAAAGCAAACACAAAAATATCAAAACCCGGTGTCTCAAAAACTAGGTCAACTAGGGTCAGTTCAAACAAGGTAAGTCCAACGTGAAACCAAAATTTAAGTTGGCCGTTTTTCAACTAAAACCAGCAAAGTCGGTCCGACAAGGGGTTGCATAACATTGATAATAACACTATCAATTACCTATTAATGCAAGTAACTTTATTTAGAAAAAGATTTTATTTGGTAAAAATAGTTGTAAGCCGTAAGCTATTAAGTATTAATTCTAAGCTGTAAACTGTTAATTAGAAAGTTGTTAAAATTAGTTATAAGCTGTATTGTTTTTAAATAAAAGTGTTTGGTAAATTAGCTGTTAACTGCAAAATTAATATATAAAATGACTTAAAATGACATATTTAGATAAATTATAATATGTTTGGAGTATATCAGTGATTTACAGCTTTTAAAGAGTCGGCAATCAGCTTTTAATTTAATAGCTACTTGTTTAAAATTAAAAGCTAAAAACTTCAAAAAGTTGTTGTGCCAAACAGAGCTAGTTTTTTAGAAGAAATTATTTTTTTAACAAAAAACTAGCACCTCTTGAAAAGCTTTAAATAATCTCTTGTCAAACATAGCCATTAAAGAAAATGCTGACGAGGATTAAATATGCTAGTAACGTAAGTTTGTGTTATGTAATAAGTAAACGAGTACTATAAACTATACTAACCAAGACCAATTCAGATAGACACACACACACAGTCACATAAACATGCGTTAGTATAGTATTTGCTAATAAGTTATTACATACTAAATATGGCTGACATTTTTTCTCTTCCATTTTTACCCTTATCTTATTATTCATATGAAATGAGATATATACTTCTCAGCCAAATCAATTATCTATTGGCTAATGCCTGAATTTTTTTTGCATACTGCTAGTCAAACCGTTGAAATTGAGTCACTAAATTTCCTCTATCTACAAAGTGTTAAGTACAGAATACAACTTGAAATTGAATCATTATGCAAATTAAAAGAAAAACTTCTAACAATAAAAATAAGTCTCTAATAGTTCAAACAAAAAATATGATTTAAATCTTCACTTACGATAGTAGACCTCTTTCTTTTCATAGCCCCATTATTCGAGCAACAACTTGATTACCCAAGTTTTCTTTCTTTGGACAACTACTAATATTATGACTAATTTTCTTGCACAAACTACAACGCCTTACTTGTTTTGTTGTCATCACTTCTTTCCCATTCTTTTCGTGATTTTCTTTTTGGTCGCCCTTTTGGGATTGTATGAGGTGGGCACTCAACCAAATTAATCAGGGGCGAGGTTCGAGCAACATTATTCAAACATGCAGAATCGTGAAGGATTTCTTCTTGGTGTGCAATAGTGATTTGATCATGTTGAAATTCTTGTCGACACCATCGTGGAGACCAATATGTAAGAGTCTCAAGGTGATCTTTATGAATAAAACACTTAAAATATGTCGACATAATATCCTAACAAATTCATAAGCTTTGCAACCGCATTTCATCACACTTCCATCCTAAATCACTTTGTGCAATTGCATTGATGTATAATGGTTAACACTAAAAGTCATGTCATTTGTTTCTTTAACCGAATATTGAATAGCTTTACCAAACTCCTCTTGAAATTTTTTGAATGCAAATGGAAATGGCCTTGTTCTTCTAATGGTGAAAGTGACTTTAAACATGAGCCCTATTTTTCACCAACATAGTATCGTACATTTGTCGTTGCTTAATATCTTCTATTGTAAGATCAATCTATAAATACATATAAATATATGTTACCAAAATAAAATTTTAAACATTTAACTTATGCATGAAAGATACTAAAAGAAAAAGGCATTAAGTTTTATGAAATTGACTTAACCATTGAATCAGTGCATGAAATATAATTAAAGAAACGCTATAGCCTTCATGAATTTGACTTAACTATACACGGAAATTCGATTTATGCATGTATAAGTAGGTATAGACTATTGCATGAAAAAAATTAAATAAAATAATTGCATGAAAGAGATTAAAGAAAATTACTTACATGTTTAATAAATTGGCTTAAGCATGTACGAGAAGAGATAAATCGTTTTATAAATGCATTAATACTCTCTGATTTTCCCGTAGTTGTCATTCCACCGAAAGAAGTCACGAAGATATGCGGGGTCCCAAAATTCTTTGATCTTTGTACAATCCTACAACATGCTTATTCCCATCTAAGTTGTACTTTTCAATAACTTTTGGCCATTGGTGCTCAATTCTTCAATTGTGTCTAGTTTGTATAAGTTGTAGAATTCCGAGCACCAATTTGAATACTCATTTCTTAAAATTGAAGTAAACCACCCACTAAATTTTGTAGTGATATGTTATATACAAAACGTATGTTTTGTAAATGGCATTTCATTTGCAGTTGCTCGTGTCATCCATGGATCTTGGTCGGTTAGTATAGTATTTGGTGACTTTTTTATAGCAAAGTAAATGTCTACAAGATGCACAAAACATAATTAGAAGCCTACTGTTAGATTTATAAGTTACCAAAAGCATATATGTTTATCTTGAATAGCCATCAAAATGCATTTGTTGTTTCATTACGCAAAAGTGCACAACCAAGTAATATGTTTCTTCCATGATTGTCAATATCAACAAAGATGCCAAAAGGCATGCATACGAATTCACTTTGTATGTAGTGTCAAACACCACAACATCTCCGTATTTTTGGTACCAATCAAAACAACGAGCATTAGACCAAAATATATGTTCTAATTTATTTTAGGTATGAGTTGTAAAATCATATTAAAAGTTATGATTTTCAATCTTAGCATTTTTGAAATACTTTAAATGATTCTTTGCATCATTTTGTGCGCGTGCTTTATAATATTTGCAAAAAATTTATGGACATCTTTAACAAGAAAATTAAGTTCGCCATGCCTCACATTTCTTTCAAGCTCCATAACACGCAAAATTTGTCTAACGGACAAACCACCTTCTTTTAACAATAATATACGTTTCTCTTCCTCAATTGTAAGTTTACGATAAGATGGAAGAAAACGAACCTCGTCTGTTGACAACAACTCATGATTATGTGTTGGAACGAACTGAGTTATTTGCCACTCCTCGGGAAACTGTCATTAACTTTCCTTAATCTTATACGCATCATAGCCTCGCATTCACATCTTGCCAAACCTCGATTTCTTTGTTTTTTCGAATAGACTACCAACTTAACATCGAGATTTCCTTGACAATGACAAAAGAGATCACGTCTTTTTCTCTCACCTTTATTTTCTCCTTTCTTGTTCTTGGACCCCCTTAGAACAGAAAAACCACCCATTCTTGCATACTTTTGATAAATAAACTAAAGCCTCTTCTTCATTTAAAAATCATTGACCCACAAAAAGGTTCATCAAATATTCATTCTCGTTATGGCCCTCTTCGTCAATAACATCCACCTCTACATCTTGGTCTACTAGTATTTCATTTAAATGGAAATCAAAACCTTCACGCATCTAGAAAACAAAAGAAAAAAGAAAAAAAAATGAATAACAGTGCCTTATACTTCTTTAAAAAAAAACTATATCACTATTATGAATGTTTTACCTTATGATTGCTTAACAAAAATGGATGAATTTGTTACTGTATATATGGACAAATGAGTTACGGTGTATGCGCAGGTACAAAATTAAGTGGCGGGAAATCACAAAAAAATGGAGGGAACTAAAATGCATACTAAAATAATCCTAAAGTTGACAACATAATAATGGAAAGGGTAAAAGTGTAAGAAAAAACAAATCAATCACAGTTAATAAGCCAAACATTATTGCTTAATATGCACATTCAATTTTTCTTGTAGGCGTGTCTATCCATTTCTCGTATTTGATTAAAACAAGGCTTTGATACCCGCGCTTCGCTGCGAGACATATTATTTAGAGCATTTTTATTAGAAAGGTTTCTTTGTTGTTGAGGTCTTGACCTATGAACAGCTTTCACATAATATATACATCAAATCTCGTCATGCTAAAACATATACGTTAATACTAACATATTGGATATCTGCAATTACGGGTTAAAACCTACAGGTATCGTAATGGTTCATTAAGAACACCTTAGTGCTTCAATCATATTCTTGCAAGTATATATAATTATAGCAGAACCATATTATAGTATCAATTTCATATCCCATCACATGGTGCATTTGTAAGCTGAAAACGAACGCCAAAAATAATAATTTAGGTGATGCAAAACAAACTTGAAAAGCTTTGATCAACAGACAATCAAATTTACCTATTTATAAAATAAAACTGATGTAAAATATATATGATCCACATTATTACATAATCCTATATTCCACATACTTTGGTAGTTGGACTCTTGTCAAAAAGAAGTCGAGAGGATCTTCAAACAGTTAAGGTTGGCACATCAGTAGTGTTGAACAGTCCTTCAAGTCTTGATTTCCAGGATCGATCAAAACCAAACAACATCATGATTTCCAACAAAGATCATATCATCATAAAATAAGAACAGAAGATTATGAACCCTAAAATAACTGATATAAAATGAATAAAGGGTTGGTTTACAATTTACACAATCCTATCTATTTATACTGATTGAATCGGTGCCTCATATGAATAGGCATACCGTTTCCCTAAAAGTAAAAGATACATCGAATCGTTATAACCTACAACTGCCATATTATGCATCTCCTGGGCTTGAGTCTGTGGGCCCAAACATAAAAGTTGCAGGCTTTTCCTTTTCTTTTGGTGATCACCGACATTAAAAGTCCAACAGTTCCTCCCTAATGTCGAGATGCCAAAAATCTCCTTGCACTCCCTTCGCCTATTTGCAATCTGCACTCCCTGCGCCTATTTGATTTCTGGGTATGTGATCAAACCCGCCTCGCTGTCGAGAGTCAAATCCGCCTAGCAAATAATTGTCACATCTGCTTCCTGCTAATGACAACTATGTCCGCTTCACTGCTATTGACAATCAAACCCGCTTCTCCCCGCTGTGGATCTCATGCTTTCTGTTCCTCTAGTATTTATCTTCCACAACAACATTCCTCTAGTTCTTGATTAAACCTGCCTCGCTGTTGAAAGTCAAACTCTCCTCGCCAATGATTATCAATCCCGCCTTCTGCTAATGACAATCAATCCTGCTTCTTTGTTTCCGACAATCAAACCTACGTCCCGCTGTTAATCCTAACTAGTTCCGTTGTTGATAATCCCTTCTTTCCTGATCTATATTTTCATCTGCTGCCTTTTAGGCGAGATCGATTGATGATTGATCATGATTTTATGTGTTGTTTGATCCCTTCGCTCTGATACCAATGTTGAACAGTCCTTCAAGTCTTGATTTCAAGGATCGATCAAAACCAAACAACATCATGATTTCCAACAAAGATCATATCATCATAAAATAAGAACAGAAGATTATGAACCCTAAAATAACTGATATAAAATGAATAAAGGGTTGGTTTACAATTTACACAATCCTATCTATTTATACTGATTGAATCGGTGCCTCATATGAATAGGCATACCGTTTCCCTAAAAGTAAAAGATACATCGAATCGTTATAACCTACAACTGCCATATTATGCATCTCCTGGGCTTGAGTCTGTGGGCCCAAACATAAAAGTTGCAGGCTTTTCCTTTTCTTTTGGTGATCACCGACATTAAAAGTCCAACAAGTAGGTCCTATTTTCTGAATAGGCACAACAAATACTCGGGCGATACAACATACCATTTCCACTCCTGCTCTTCCTGAAGTCTTTAACAGATCATCAGCCCTTTTTGGGTCAAAATCTTTCTGAACCTACGATTGCAGCGCACAAAATTCAGAGTATACTATGCTATATGTGGTTTAGTACATTATAACTTTGATACCTTTAAGAGAGGTACATTAGGGAAGTCTTCGCTTTTCATATACTTTGTTATTAGGTTGCCAATCCTAGTGTTGTTTCAACCACTGCGGGATGTGTCTTTCAACGGTTGCTATAATATCATACAAAAAAGTAACATAAGATGTCAAAGCACATACCTAGGTTATCACCAAGCAGGCGTCTTATTATTTAAGTGATGGTTCACTTATATTCCAAGTACATAGGCGACATTGAGTGTTTGGGTATCCAAATTTTTTTTTCTAAGGCAGATTAGCGTTAACAATAAGCAATCTCAAACACCCCCTAACAATCAATCCTAGAGAGCTCCTAGATTAATTGTTTTAGCTAATAAGAAATCAATCCTGGGCATTCCCAGTTTCCAATTATAAATTTAAAAGATGTGAACCATTACAATAATCAGTTGAGCTTATTGGGATATTATTAGTTTGCCCTATGTAATTACATATAACAAACGAAATTGCTTACTGGAATTGCTTATTGCATAGTGATAGACCAGGTAGTAGTTTGAGGGGTGTTTTTATTCTTATCGAAGCTAAACAAATGAGTGAGAAAGAAGGAACATATGTTTTTAAAGGAACTTCTTAGAAAATTTACCAACACCACTAAATAGAATATGAGATTATGATTTACTGAATGTTTCAATCCACACATATTTCTAAAAACTACCAAACCCGTTCTGTGTTTACCAACTTCCATAAAGTACATGGCAGATCATTTCAATTTTTTTTTTCATTTTATCATTGTAGAGTTCAAGTATCTTTAGCATGTATAGAGATGTAAAAGAGAATAAAGTTTGCACCTTGACTGTTTGCCCTGATTCTCCTTCTTCTCTACTCTTCACATCTTTGGCCCTACATCAAGCCCAAACGCAAATAAGCGATACGTCGGCTATGTAAGCCGAAACAAACCCCCGAAAAAGCTACAATCTACACCTAAAAACTACAAATTCAAACACACTGATTTAGTATTCCCCACTAACATATGTTACAGAATCAACCAAAAACCCAAAATCAAGAAAAAAATTGAAAAATATGAAACACCAAACAGAATAAAAATAAAGAAAAGAGCATACCATTGGATGAAGTTTTGAGGAGACCCATCAATTACCGGTTCCTAATCTCCCACCCGCTTATACCTAAATCAAACTTAAAAAAACTGAAATAAGTATTATTAAGAGTTTTGATTGGAAACTTAAGACAGGTAATTAATTTCTTACTCCTGTGTTTGAACGCAAATCAATAAAAACACTGCGTCCACTGAAACTTTGAACCTGTTAGAGATTAATTTCGTGTACACGAAATTAATCCCAGACCTGCTTCGTGATTATTACTGTGTGTCATGGGTAGCATCAATCCCAGACCTGCTTCGTGAGATAGAGAGAGTTGCATGGATCTTGGATCTGGTTTGTGTGTGAGAGAGAGAGAGAGATTGAGTTGTGAGAGAGAGGGACGTAAGATTGTAAACGTTGGAGGTTGGAACGGAGATGTTGGATCATATGTGACGGCGATGGTTTTTTTTTTCGACGAAGATAACAAATGAGGATGAAGAGAGATGTTGGATTTTTTTTTTCTAACCGTCAGGAAACCGTCAAAAAGGATATGTGAGGGGTGTTTTTTTTTTTTTTTTTTTTTTAATTTCGTAAATTCCCATATATTATTATAGTTATAATGTTTGGTAATTAATAAAATGTTTCAATTTTCAGCAAAATACCTTGACAGTAATCTCTGGTTTGTATTTGATTAACAGGATTTAAAAATCCCTCTTAAAGACATACTGGAGGCCACAAACCACTTTTCTAACAAAAATTTTATTAGACAAGGTGGTTTTGGTAAGATCTACAAGGGAAAACTCAAGAGATCCGGAGCACTAATCGATATAGTTGCACGCAGGTTAGATACCAGCTATGGGCAAGGAAGCAAACAGTTTTGGACCGAGATTTTGATGCTTTCTAAACTCGAGCATGAAAATCTCATCTCTATTGTGGGGTTCTGTGATGAGAAAAATCTGAAGATTGTCGTAAACAAGTATGAAGCCAAGGGAAGTCTCGACAATTATTTAAGTGACTCCACTATCACATGGTTGAACAGATTGCAAATATGTGTTGGTGCTGCACGTGCCTTGAACTACATCCATTATGATGAGAAACGCAATTTTAGCGTTATACATCGTAATATCAAGAGTTCCAAAATTTTACTAGATTATTCCTGGATACCCAAGTTATCTGGCTTTGAACTTTCAATGACGACTGTAGCATCTCGAAGGGATCGATTATGCATAGAGGATGCTTGTGGTAGCACCGGTTATTTTGACCCAACATATATAAAGACAGGCAGTGTGTCACACAAGTCTGATATATACTCCTTTGGGGTAATATTATTTGAAGTGTTGTTTGGTAAGAAAGCAATAACCGATAACAGAGATATGAAGTTAGCAAAAGAAGCGAAGTTCTGTTATGAAAATAAGCAGCTAGATGATTTGATTAATCCGGATCTACGAAAACAAATGGACCGAGAATCGTTAAAAATCTTCTCGGAAATAGCATATGATTGTTTGAAGGAGTATCCCGCGGGACGTCCAAATATACATCAGGTCATCATGAAACTTGAGAAAGCGTTAGATTTTCAACAGAGACGAACAAACAAAGAGTTGTATCTTCGACGGGCACATGTAAGACTATCTTTTTCGTTTTTATTTAGTTTCTTCTCATCTTTCTATCATGATAAATTACATATTTACCTATTAAATCTCCATCAGATGCTAGGGGAATCCACATCCGGGAGGACACCCTATGACGGGAAGGTACTTAATTTTGACGATTTTCTTTACTCTTACTATAGAAATTAGGCCGATCGTCGAACCAGTTGCATTATGGATTCACTAGGTCCACCAGTTTAAGGAAGTGAATGATGCCATAATCTTTTCCAACATCAAACTTTACACATATTGTTTCCAACATCACACTTTAGAAAATGGGAAAAAATATAAGTTATTTCTTTATAAAACTGTGACTTATTAATAAGATAGAAAATATTTTAATCCGTTGTAGCTTTTTTTTTACCAAAACACGTTAAATATAAAAGTATGCACAAAAAACTCACATCTTTTGCTTATTAAAAAAAGAATTATTAAAATATTTTAATTCGTTAGCAATGCATTTTATAACTTACTTTATTCTTTTTAGCAGGATTCGATAAAAATAATTATTAGTGACTCTTTTTATTAGAAATTGATATGAATATATTTTTAGTGATCCTTATTACAGTATTTTTTTTTAAATTTAATTTAGTTATCAAATGTTACGTATTTTGTAATGTGTACATGACAAGCATATAACACATATCATTGAGTCACAAACTTTAAACTAAACGCATAGTTGATATCAATTATAGCTATTCAATTTCTTCATTAAAATAGAATGAAAACTCATTTTCCACCTCGGTTATAACCGGACGTCCGGACACTAAGTCTAGCTGCAAAAGGGTGATACATTATTAATCTAGCTAAAAAGAATATACAATGAGTACTTAACCCAAATTAATGTTGCAGGGGCTAAACTTGGAACACTTGAACTTTAGGTTTTATCAAATAAAATATGCGACAAATGCATTTGCACACGAATACTGCATTCAAGTTTCCAGCAGCTTCAAGGTGTACAAAGCACAACTCGATATTGTTGATAGCAAATATTCCTCAGAAATAGAGGGGGAAACTAACTGGGTTCAATCAAGCAAAATTAGTTACGTAGCTATAAAACGCTACACGCACATAAATAGAGATTTTTTCATGGCTGAAAAGGGAGCGCATGTTAAGCATCGTAAGCTGGTCTCAATTCTTGGCTCTTGTAGTTCAAAGAAAAATATGATCATTGTTTATGAGCATCCTTCCAATGGAAGCCTTGCAGATCATTTGAGAAGCACCAACAACATAACTTATTTTACTTGGGTGCAACGTTTAAGAATATGCATTGATATTGCACATGGCTTGAATTACATTCATTCCAACCCCAAGTGTCATACAAAGAAGATACACCGTACTATAAGTAGCAGCAATATTTTATTGAAGGAAAATTGGGAGGCGGTGATTGGTCGCTTTTCCGAATTCGAGCTGCCAGTCTCGTATAGGACAACTGGTAATTGGTTAACAGATAGACTACAAATAGATACTTTCAATTTTGGAATCGTTTTATTTGAAATCTTGTGTTGGAGATTCGCGAATGATCCAATCTACTTACGGAATGACAAGGGGCTTGTATCATTTGTAAGGCGATGTTTCAAAGATGGAACTCAAAGTGAAATATTAGATCTTAAGCTAGTGGGAGAAGCTGAGAAAGACTTTGTAAGTAAGGGAATTGATCAAAATTCTTTGGAAACATTCTCAAAAGTTGCTTATCAATGTTTGGGAGAGGATGATTATCAGCTTCGTCCAACACCAGAATTAGTTCTCAATGAACTAAAGAAAGCATTATACTTACAGGTTAGTAATATTTAAACCGATAACTTGCTATTTGAATTCCTACTCCCTTTTAATTTCCTTAATCATAGTTAAGCTCAAACTAAGTGTTTAGTTAAGGTTATATGAGTGGGCTTATGAGCTTATATGTGAGTATTTTGATAGACAAACAAATATAGTTTTTTTAGAGTTTGGGTTTATACAGCACATTTTAATTAACTTAGGTAATTCATCGGTATAATCCCCGGCGACATGTCACCGGGAAATAGTTGTCCACCGTGGCACTATTTTATTTTACTGAAAATTTGTGGGCCCACGTAGTCGCTGGGAAAGTATCCCATCGAACGTTCCCCACCGATGGTTCCCGGCGACATGTCGGTGGGGATAGTAATATCCGGCGACATGTCGCCGGAGACAAACCCATATTTTCATATACCCAAATATAACATCCATATTTTTTTCACTAATATGTTCTTTTTGGTTATTTATCAACATAAGCCAAACCAAGCACTTGAACTTACAACTTATTAAACGCCAGCAGGAGAATCCCAACTCATAATGTTAGTCAAACACCCCTTAATATTTAAATTCACGTCGTGTGTATCGAATTACTTGATACTTTTAATGAATGACTTATAACAGGTTTTATCCAAGTGGATAAAAAATTGAACTGGTATTCTTCCGACCAGCGTTTTTTGATCGAATTTTTTATTTAATTATTTTCCGATCAAATAAACAACCTCTTCTCTTCTCCAATACGATCATATAGAATCTGGTGTTGGTCGTGAAGGAGGTTATGCGATCCTGTTAAGTTTCATGCCACTTTTCCTTGATTATCTAGTACTTGATTCTTTCAGTTTTCAAATTCGGCACACAAGTTTGTGTGATATAATGTGATGTGATATAATTAAATAAGTACTAAGAATCATATTCAAAAAAAAAAGTACTAAGAATCAAGTACTACGAAAAATTAAAATAAAATAATGATATTCGGCACACAAGTTACTGTATTATATATTGATATAATATTTTGATTTTCAACTCTTCCAGGAATCACAGGAAGAAAAGAATAACCTCCAAATATCACTTGCTGACATCAAGTTGGCCACACAAAACTTCAGCTATATCAATCGGATTGGACAAGGAGGATTTGGGCAAGTATACAAAGGAGAACTTCTTTGGGCAGGTGGACATCAAATGATTGCTGCAAAACGGTTAGATATAAAGTCTGATCAAGGAGAAACTGAACTTATGACTGAACTTGTAATCCTTTCAGAGTATAAACATATGAATGTCATTGATCTTGTAAGCTATTGTACTGAAAACGGAGAAAAAGTCATTGTTTATGACTATGCAGCTAAAGGAAGTCTTGATAGATGGTTGAAGAGTGAGAAACTTACCTGGAAGAAACGTCTTGAGATATGCATCGACATTGCAAGGGGGCTGGATTTCCTTCATGGAACTAGTGATGTAAAACGAGAGGTGGTAATACATAGGGACATCAAAAGCGCGAACATTCTACTACATGATGATTGGAAAGCAAGCATTGCTGATTTTGGGCTTTCCTTAATAAGTCCACTAAATCAGGATATAAACTATGTCATCGACAATGTGAAAGGCACACTTGGCTATTGTGACCCAATATACCTGACCACTGGGTTTTTAACCAAAGAGTCAGACATTTACTCAGTTGGTGTGCTATTCTTTGAGATGTTGTGCGGGAGATTTGTGATAGAAGATAAGAATAGTAGAGCTGATAATCTAGTCGAATTGGTTAGAAACCATTACATAGAAGGATCACTCTATGAGATCGTGTTTGAGGCAACAAAGAGACAAATGGCGCCCAAATCATTTACTACATTCCTAAATATTGCATATCAATGCATACATGAAAAGAGATCAAAACGTCCAACTGCATGCGATGTGCTAATACAACTTCAGAAAGCATTGGAATCTCAAGTAAGTTTTTCTAGACATATTTCTTTAAAAAATTATCTAACTACTAAACTTTTCATTCTTCTTTGTTGTTTAATATATTCAATAGAAAAAAAAAACAATTACACAACATGATAAAATGTGATACTAGAGAGATTCATTCTTGTCATACCTTCAATCTTGAGCTGTCTTCTTTAATCAAATTCCTGTTCTCAAAAACATTAAACTTATATTCACTTCCCTTATTGCTATATTGTAAAGAATTTAAAGAGTTTTCTTCGCAAGCTATCTAATCTCTTGGTCATAATCTTTAACTTAATGTATAGATTCTTCTACTATGGCTTAAGGTTTCTGAAATTTCGCCACTTGGATTGTGTGCAATTATTATAAATTAGATTAGCAATTAGTATAGTCAGCCAAGTCCAGTTGTGAGTTTAGCATCTATTAGAGTTCTCGACGCGTTTGTATGTAAGTTGGATCATTAACCGTTTCATAATTATTATAAAAAGTAACTACTGGGTTTCTAACTGACATACCGAAACCCATATTGCCTAAATATAATGAAAAGATAATCCAAATGACATGTATCTGGAGATATACTATGTTATAAGCATTCAAATTGGGTACTAACTAATCATACTGACAAAATTTCCATAATGCACAGGACAAATGGGAGGACCTCAATATTTCACTTGACGACATCATGTTGGACACACAAGACTTTAGTCATGAAAATCTGATTGATGAGAGTGATTTTTGGTCAGTATATAAAGGACGGGTTACATGCGCCGATGGATGTAAGATCATTGCTGCGAAACGGTTGGATAGACAGTCTGATCAACGAAAAACTGAACACATGGCAGAACTTGAAGTTCTTTTAGAGTATACACATGAGAATATCATTAGTCTTGTAGGCCATTGTGATGAAAAGGGAGAAAAAATCACGGTTTATGAGTATTCCTCGATATCTAAAGGGAGTCTTGATAGGTGGTTGAAGTATGATGATCTTACATGGAGGAAACGACTTGAGATATGCATCGATATCGCAAAAGGGTTGGCTTTCCTTCATGGAACTAGTGGTGCAAAGCAAGAGGTGGTGATACATGGGGACATAAAAAGTGCAACTGTCTTACTAAATGATGATTGGAGTGCAATAATAGCTGGTTTTGGGTGTTCCTTAATAAGTCCAATAAATCAGGAAATGAAATATGTTGTGAACAAGGATAAAGGCACACCAGGCTATTGTGACCCGCTATACACAACCACTGGGGTTTTAACCAAAGAATCTGACATTTATTCATTTGGTGTGCTTTTATTTGAAATGTTGTGCGGGAGATTTGTGATGGAACACAACAGTAGTGGAGCTCAAAATCTAGTCGATTTGGTTAGACCCCCTTTTGAAGAGGGAGCACTTTATCAGATGGTGTTTGATGCAACAAAGAAACAAATGGCACCCAAATCATTGACTACATTCCTAAATATTGCTTACCAATGCTTACATGAAGAGAGATCAAAACGACCAACAGCTAACGATGTGTTGGTACAACTTAAGAAGTCACTGGCTTTACAAGTAAGTTCTTATACTTAAACAAAATTGGCTTCCTTTAATTGCACATATATCTAGTAACAATGCAGTCTTTTATCACCAAGCATAATATGTTTGGATGTTAAAAAACATGAAAACAATTTTTTTCTGAGGAATTAACATTTAAGACAAATGCCCTATATTATTGTCGGTTTCAATTTTTTGAAGGGTTAATGACATCTAAATGTATCATACTTGTCACGATTCTTTTTATATGTAGCAAACTATTTTATTCCATGTACTAAACTTGCATTTTTGGGCATTTTAGTGTATTTTATGACCTATTTGCCCCTCCTAAGTTAAAAAAATGAAGGGTAAAATGGTCATAAAGTACACTAAAATGCCCAAAAATGCAAGTTTAGTACATGGAATAGCAAAAAAAAAAACAGTTCACTACATATAAAAGAAAATTATGACAACTATGATACATTATCAAGCCTTTAACCCTTTTTTGAATGACTCTCATGATTTCCCATTATGTGTGTTGAGTTGGTTCCAAACTGGTTTAACCCGCCCAAGTCCGGTGTAGAATTTACACTTCCCCCTTATACTGAACCAAGCTCGGTTTGAGTCGCACCAAGTACATTTCTCATTCAGTAAATCTTACTTGCCCCACCACTTTGCTAAAGATAACTGCTCCCTGTATTCCACTATGATTTGCATCTGTTGAGTACACTCTTTACGAATTGAAACGAATTATAATGCATTATTTTATTTATTTTATACTTATATTTACCTCATCAAAGCAATTGCGACTTTGTTTCAATAAACTAAGTGATAGGTAGAATATTATGTCACTATAGTTCTTTCACATAATTTACAAGCGAAATAAATGTTTTTTTTTTCTTGGTAACCGTGATTTCCGACACATTGGTCGACTAATCCACGGGGTTTGAGCCCACCGCCACACAGACTCAAACCAGGTAAATGTTGATGTTACCATAAACACAGTTTCACAAAAAGATAAACCAGATGTGCTGTTTTGAGATTACTATATCCTCTCCTTGACCTTATCTAGAATTCATCCCATAATTAAGAGCTCCGTTAACATACCATAGACTGCAATTTACAACTTTAAAGTGCAAAGTTGTTAGCTTTCCAGAAAATGACTTGCAACTCTGACTGTGAATGATGAGTCTTGACGGTGCGTGTCAAATATCTCAAACACCCAATCACTCTCCTATATTCAGTAGGGTCGAATTCTTCACCACCTTCATCTTTTCTGACTTTTAACTTTGATTCCATGGGGAAATTTACCGGGTTGTGATGCACTCTTGCAATCCAAATTGAGCCAAAATTTTCTTTGCATAACATGCTTGTCGTAAGGCTGTCCCCCACTTCAGTCGTGACACTTCGATTCCACGATAGTAATCTAGCAGTCCCATCTTATTCTTTTCGAACTCGCTCTCCATTTGCTCCATGAATTCGATAATGTCTTGAGCATCTAACCCAGTTATAATTGGATAATCATTATAAACACCAACACAAACTCTCTGTTCTGAAGTCTTTTTTTAATAGAATGGAAGGGGAGGGGATAGGAAGGGGAGGGGAAGGGATGATATGAGGAAGAAAGCAAGCTAATACCGTAATTTATGTTCTTGAGTTTGTATTTTTAGTTGAGAGGAAAGGAAACTTTTATATAAACATTCCAAGCCGGGGTGCTTGTCGTAGACCATAAAGAGTTTAGAAAAGTTTATGCACCTTTGACCTTGATTTACGTTGATGCATCATACACCTCCTATTTGAGATCTCCGTCGAGGAGACGAGGACGATTCTCACTTGACATCAAGATGCATTTAGGGTTGCTAAAATAACATCCAATGTTGACATCAATACACCTGTTTGGTGTAATATACGCTGTTAAGTATAAACCATCTCAAACCAAGACACCGATTGGATGTCAAATTTGTGTGACATTACTCACCCCATCATGTTTAACCAAACTTAGTGTAATAGACTAATAGTAATATTTTTATCTCTTTTTTCTTCTTTTTTTTTGCTTTTAGTAATGTTTCTCATATCCTATTGATAGTATAATATAATTGAAAACTATTTGACGTAATAGATTGAAGATGAACTTAAATTTGGTGTACTCTTTTGTGTATACCTTAGAGATGTTCTATTTAAGGCAAGGATCAACCTTATAGTGTCAAGTCTGCTAGCTATTAGTGCGAAAACCTCATCATAATGATCGTGCACTATACTTCACCATGTTTCCCATGTTGTGTATTTTCACTTTATAAACCATTACAAAACAATTTTTGTATGACATGGCGACAAGTCGGTGGTTTGCCATGTATTGTTCTTTTCAGTTGCCTTTAACTCTGCTCGCATAACCTCAAGACACTCCAAGACACTCACTGCCTCTTTAAAGGTTGTAGTCGAGTCGATTTCTGCTATTAATGATAAGCCAGGTTCACGTGTTACAATTTCATATATCACAAATACCGTCTAGCTAATATTCAAGATATTGTGTCAAAAGATTTCAAAGTATTTCTGGGTTTTCTGACTGACCAAGTCTCTATAATGCACAGGCGAAAATAGAACACCTTAATATATCATTTGACGACATCATGTTGGCCACACAAGACTTCAGTCTTGACAATCTAATTGGAAAAGGAGGTTCCGGGCCCGTATACAAAGGACAGGTTACATCTGCACATGGGTGTGAGATCATTGCGGTGAAATGCCTGGATAGGATAACTGATCAACGAGAAACTGAACGTGTTACAGAACTTGAAGTTCTTTTGGAGTATAAACATGAGAATATCATTGCTCTTTTAGGTTTTTGTAATGAAAAGCGTGAAAACATCATGGTGTATGAGTATGCTGACAAAGGGAGTCTTGATAGGTGGTTGAGGTATGATGCACTTACATGGAGGAAACGGCTTGAGATATGCATTGATATCGCAACGGGATTGACTTTTCTTCATGGAACCAGTGGTGAAAAGCAAGATGTGGTAATACATAGGAACATCAAAAGCAAAAATATCTTACTACATGGTGATTGGAAAGCAAAAATTGCTTATTTTGGGTATTCCTTAATGAGTCCAATTAATCAGGAAACGAAATATGTTGTCAACAACGCTAAAGGCACACCAGGCTATTGTGACCCGCTATACACAACCACTGGGGTTTTAACCAAAGAATCTGACATTTATTCATTTGGTGTGCTTTTATTTGAGATGTTGTGCGGCAGATTTGTGATGGAAGACAACAGTAGTAAAGCTCAAAATCTAGTCCATATGGTTAGACACCATTTTGAAGAGGGGAAACTCTCTGAGATGGTGTTTGAGACTTTAAAGAAACAAATCGTGCCCGAATCATTGACTACATTTCAAAATATTGCCTATAAATGCATACGTGAAGAGAGAGCAAAACGACCAACAGCCAGTGATGTGCTGATACAACTTTACAAAGCTTTGGATTTTCAAGTAAGCTTTTATACTGTTTTCTTTTATTACCAAGCATAGTTTCTCTGGAAGTTATAAAGTTCAAACTACATTATTTTGAGTGATCAATCGGGCGGGAAAAGTTTTTTGGCAGGAAACTTTTAGGAGTTCTTT
Organism: Glebionis coronaria; assembly: GCA_025667525.1. NCBI lineage: Eukaryota > Viridiplantae > Streptophyta > Magnoliopsida > Asterales > Asteraceae > Glebionis > Glebionis coronaria. The sequence goes on from CM046879.1 coordinate 556,964,290, forward strand.
TTTTAAGTCAATAATCTTATCCTATCTTAGTTGCCAAAACTATTATTGTGCTTATAAATACAAGTTCGTCACATTAATCGCACTTTCTCATCTTCGCTTACTGTTTTTCAGAGTCCTCGCTTACTGTTTTTCACTTTTCAGACCTTTTATGTTATTATGTTTCTAACTAAACATGTACGGCAAAAGTCATCCAGAAATAGAGGAAAAAAAGATAAACAAGAATTTTGGACGTTAACAAGTATTCTAAAATCTAAAATGGTGAAGAATATTTCCTAGTAAATTTGATAATGATTAAAAGCCATTTTCCTTGTACTTTATATATTTGATTTTCAGAACTGAGAAATAAATGAAATATTTCAAGTAAATAAAGTTGGAGTTAAATGCATACAAATGTGTGGTCTATTCATTGATGGGACTTTTAATTTTCAAATTCATATGCAGGTGGAAATTGAAATATGGGAACCCAAATTGCCTAGAGATCTTGGAAAAATAATCCAAATGACATATTCACCTGAGTTTTACTATGCTATGAGCAATAAGGACATTTGCACGTCCCTTCACAAAGGTTTCCTGCTCCGAGAGGACAGAGTGGTAAGTATGTAACTTGTGCTTTTCTGCGTTCTTGTATATCTGCCCCGAGAGAACAGATTGGGTAACCCACAATAGGGAGGCCTAACAACCGGGGTTAAAGAGAGAAACTGGCTAGATACACCATACATGGCAATCGTAGGGCATGTATTTTGCTTAGGATCTGGTGATTGTCTACCGGGGAATTGCATTAACCTGATAGTTTGGGTGGCGCACTCACACTTTCAACTTCAGGAGTTACTGAAAATTCGAATTGATTTTACATTGAAAATTAAAATTCATGTTATTCGAAAAGTTATTTTTTGTGACTTGTGTTATTTTCTCACTTCTAATAATCAAAATGAACCTTTTAGTATAAATGTGTTTTAGATCAAAGCCAATGTGGTGCTCCAACCCCCTCTAACAACCCCGCAATTCTCTCCCTCTTTCTCAGCCTTTTTTCACCGAGACCCTGAAAACAAACACACACGATGTGTTTTCTCATAATTGTTAAAGACCACAATTCATAGTCATGTATTTACTCATTACTTATATATTACTGAAATTGGATTTGATTTGATTGTATCATAGTGGTTTTCTCTTGGGACGAATGGAAGAAGAGTTGAAGTAATATCAGCAACAGAGTTTTATTTCAAAAGATACTTCGGGCCAGATAAGTGGATTCGTATTTCGGAATCAAGGTTCGTGTTTTGATTTCTTTCCTGTTTCTCTCTGTCGATATATGTGTTTGTATTTGTGGACCTGTTTCCACAAAATAATCAGGAATGTGATTTGTTTTAGTTGCTTATAATAATTGCAGGTTTGGACCAGTAGCATGGATATCTGATAGTTCGAAAATGAACATCCGATTCAAGATAAAGCCTCAGCTTTTATCACCGGGCGTTAATTATAGGGTTGATCTGCTCTTCAAGTTTTGTGATCCAAGAGAAAATTTAGATACATGTATCGACCTTAAGTACCATATAGGAAATAAATTTTTGCTTTCACATTGCACAACAGAAAGAGATGACGGATGGCTGACGAAAGAGTTATTTCAGTTCTCGAGTCTCGCAGAAGAAGCCGATATTGATGTCTTTCTATTGGGTTTCTCAGGATCTCATTATGTAAACCGGGCTGTCTATATCAAAGCGATGGAGTTTAAAGCCATTGAAAATGCAAGTTTCAGATACTTAATTATTTTGTGCACATTCAATATACGTTCTTGCCTTGAGTAGTTTAGTAAATTGCAACGAGGGTAGATGCATTCCATTTTTCATATTTCACATTAGAAGTTTGTAACATAGTCTTATAATTTCTATACAGATGGCACATGAAGAAATGGAGGAATTAAAGAGACTCAGCATCGCTAACGGTAAAAAATCACCAACCGACGAGGGTCATTGGAAAGTTAACATGGCTGAGGTGCAAGAATTACCAGCTAACGAGAGTGGCCACGTATTTGCGATTGTACCTTGGTTATTGGAAAAATGTTGTGGTTAAATCATAAATATGCCTCAAGTGGAGGTGACAAAGTACGTCGAGGCAGATCAAAACACAGGTGATCATGAGTGACACTATTTACACATAACGTTTTTTTACATAAACATAGCAATTGCAGCAAACCATTTTAAATTACATGTATTTGTTATGAGAAGCAAATAGAAGTAGACACTATTTGCACATAACGTTTTTTAATTTGAGATCGGCTTTGCTGTGGTATTGATGAGTGTATTATTCTAAATTTTCTTCGCTAAATCCGACGCTTTATACACACAAAGTTTTGTATTTTTTTAATTCTTATATTTATTCAATTGTTATATTATTTTCGTAGATAACTGAAATTAACAATCAACTTATATGGACAAAAACCCATATAAGAGAAGTTCCTAAAACATGCCCAAAACATGGACGGAAAAACGTCCAAAACAATGCTATTGATTCCTCTTGAAAACTCAACGCCATAGACCCATAGTCGCGGCACCAAGTCTTTTTTCCTTAAAAAAAAATTTACACTTCCAAAGCCCAATAGTCTTCTAAATTTTAATAAGCCGAGATAAATCATACTAATTCCATATCTGTAGATGATCAGAAATGAGGAAAGTGGTCGATGTAGCTGATAGCTTTTTCTTCAGAGGGGCATGCTGATAATATGGCATGGACCACAGCAGGTTCTGTTTTTAGCTAAATTATGGGGCAAGTTGCTTAATTTTCTGGACAATGAGCATCGCAATTTGCATTGTATTAGACATGGTAAAATGTATGGGGGAAGCTGTTGGTAACTGGTGAAAACATATACTTTTAGACTGTTGCGCCCAAACACCTCTTGTCCCAAAAGTTAAAGTCTTTTTATTAGTACGTATTTCTAAAGTTATATCTCTTTCTTTTTTTGTAATTGTAATAGTAATGTACTTTATTGCTTTAGTTATGTAAGAAACTTGATGCATTAGACGATACACTTTTGAATTTTTTTTCACTACAGTTTGAACCATTTAACCCGTTAGAAACAAGAATGACCTGAATTGACCCATTTAGAGGTAAATGGGTCAAAATATCCATCTCTAGATTGTATATTTGATCATGTCCATCAGCATCATCTAAGTGGGAATGTTGATTTAAGAATTAGGACTGTGGTTAAGTACTTAGTTATGACATTTTTATACGTTTTAGCCATAGCTTGTGGCAAAATTTAATTCCGAATGAAGAAATCTACATAATCATTCAAAATATCTTACGGCATCTTGGGCAAAAGTTGAATCATTTATTCGCTTCAACGGTTGTTGAAGTACTGCACTAATATCAAATCCACACATAAACCGAATGATCTTTAAACTAAAATGAACAAAACTGCAATATCTGGAGTTTGGACCATACAGGGTGTTTCAGATTACTTACCAAAACAGCTTATTTACCCATTGTTTGTTAGAACTGATTTTTAATAAGCAACTTCAAGCAGCGTACTCGAAACAAGCATGGTATGCTAATAAACGCCAAAAAGCCTGCAATTACATAACCCGTAGTACTCGGATCAACCACGAGAGATCAAACGTAAGAGCAACATTATTTTTTATTGTAAACCACATAATGTATCCCTTCTTTGTGTTATCGGTTATGCAAAAATGATTTTGCTCTTTCCATCAATCTCCTTAATCGAAAACCTGTTTATGATATCTATATAGATATAATCACTGTAAAGCACACGTTTCTCAGCAGCTATTAGCCTCAGAACAGAGTGAAATCTGTAAACCACACTCTAAACTCACAGAGTGAAATCTGTGCTATCCTTTGAGCAGTATCAGATGTTTCCGAATATCGAATAACAGGCCTCCTCTTAATAGCCAAAAACATATCTGCAAGTCCATCAATAATTCAATTAACAAATTTTAACCAAAGCACTCAGTAAGAAACAAGTATTAATTATATTCTTGTACGTCATCGTCAAACAAATCACTTCACTCAGTAAGAAACAAGTATTAATTATATTCTTGTATGTCATCTGTGCTATCCTTTTAGGAGAAGATTTCATGAAAAAGAAAAGAAGCGAAGTATTGTTTTCAGAATTGCAATCCATTATAAGCTAACGTTGATGCTATTGTCTTCTTCAAAGACACTCGAAGATCTTGCTATAGCAAACTTCTTGTTTATGCTAATGGAGATAGTCGATAAAGTGGAAGTCATGGCAAAAGAAGTTGAAGTACTTAGAACTGTTGCTGGCTTTCAATCTAACTACCTTAAAGGCGCGTATAACAATATTTATGGCCAATAACTGATAATTGTGTATACCAATGCCTAAACATAAAATGAGCTATAAGCCAACAAAGATGGTATGCTGCCATAATAATCGGTGAACTTTTATGTAGAATGAGGCAAGTTGAAGTGCATGTGATAATAACTCGTGAACTTTTAGATAAGCATAATCAACTGTTCAATTTAACATCAAAAAACTTGATCTCTTAGAATCTTATACATGGTGGCTGCCGCAGTTTGCACTGCTTTTGTTTAGACTGCGGCCAGAAGCGTCTATTTAATACTATCTCTAGTATGGATTAGTTTTAGTTGGGTTGGGTAAAATCTTAATTTGGATAAAAGAATATTTGATATGAACTCTCTGATCTTATGCCCGATTTATGACCACTTATGTGAAACTGGCACTTCTCTTGTATTTTGCGAAATGAATATTCCAGTTAACAAATCCTGAAACTTTTGAATGATTAAGCAAATGTGAAAGTTGATCTACCGGCAAATGTGAAAGAAATATGTAGATGTCCAACTTTGAATCGCGACTTTAGCAATTTCCTCTTATAATAGCGACTTAATCATTTATATAATGACATGATTAAGCAATTTCCATCTTATAATAGCGACCTAATCATTTATATGCGACTTAATCATTTATATAATGACATAATTAATGATGCTGACAACATGATCATTTTAAAACCAAGCTAGAATAATATAATTAGGTATGTATTAGTTGAAATTTAACGTCATGCACCGCTATTCACGCAATTGAATAGATTTCTTGTATTAAGAACATACCTAACGAATAAAAACTTTACCTGACTATAGGAATAAATCAACTGTTAACTGCGGAGCTAATAGGGGACTAGTGGGTGATAAACCAACCTAATAAACTTATTTCACTTATTATTTATGTATATTACACACTGTTTTTCTACTAATTTCTACATTAAACGCTCCTCATTACTATGACCTTTTCTACTAGTTCACACTAGTCATCTCATGGTTATTGTGGAGAGGTGACTCTTGTAAATTAACTGCAGAGAAGAGACATGTGACCCTAACCTTGTTTTAAAGTTGTTGCGTACATGTCCCTGACTGTAAACTACTATCTCATGACAATCTGTAACTTATATAAAGGAAACAACCCAACATAAATGAGAATATAAATGAAACGAGTATAGAAGTTAAAGACCCTGATTTATATGTTCGTAATGACTGCATATATATCCTAAGTACTTTAAGTACGATTTAGTTCCATCAAGTTTAATTCCAACAATAGCTTGGCACATATATAGATGTTAAGTAACATGTAACAAAATCACAAGTGCTTGTTCTCATACAAGCTACATTGGTACTTCTTTCGTCTCAAAATTATTGTCCACGTTACTATTTTTAGACGTCCCAAATTAATTGTCCACTTCCAAAAATAAATAGCCTTACTTGATAATATTATTACAAATAATAAAAAAATTATAAATTATTTAATTAAAGGTAAAATATTTATTATGTAAAAAGTAACAGAGAGTAAGCTAAAAAAATATCATTTTTATTAAAATTTAAAATACGTGCTTTTAGTCGGTAGACAATAATTATAAAACAGAAGAAATATTAGATTATACAAACATTGCTCATATAAAACAAAGTTTACTCAAAGTCTTATTATACGAGTAAACAAAAAGACAACTTGCAATAACTTGTCTTATTTGATTATTAGACATTATAGGAATACATAGCTTGTCTTATTTGACTAGACATTATGATGGGTCTATTTTACTAATGAAAATAGACTTTGACTGTAATATACAATAAATTAAATGGAGGTGTCGTTAATGCATCAATATCCAAGTAATTATCTTCAACCTCGATATTTTTATTGCACGAGAATGTAAATTTTACGTTTTGCTGGATGTTAGGCCAAGGTTAGAAATTTTTTTTTTGCCACCAACCGATAACTTCAACGATTATTTTTGTAAATTGTTTCTGACTTTTTTTACGTATATAGTTTTTAGGTTAGTGTTTCGTTCCTAAGTTAGTCATTAAAAACTAACTTTTTGTTTCTTTTATATTTTTAATAGGTTTATTTAAATTAGAATTTTTACAAATTTAATATTAAAGTCCGTTTGATAAAAGATTTTATAAAGTTTTTTTAAAGCTATTAGGTTTTTTTTTAAATAATCTAATAACTCTATTTGGCATCATATTTTTTTAGAGTTGTTAGCTTTTTATTTTGAACAACTAGTTCTTAAATAAAAAGCTGATTCATACAGCTTTTTAAATTGTCAAGAGCTGCTAAAGCTGTAAATTAATAATATAACCTCCAACTATATTATATTTATTTAAATATGTCTTTTTTTGTCATTTTACATCTTAACTATATAGTTAACAGATAATATATTAAACACTTTTATTAAAATTAACAGCATTTTTAGTAAACAATTTACAACTTACAGTTAACAGTTTACAGCTTACAGTTAACAGCTCACATCTTACAGATAGTTTTACCAAACATAGCCTTAATACGCATACATACTTAATTAGTTAAAAATGACATTCGTTAACTTCAAAAATTGTCACCAAGTACTCACGCCGTATTCCTCGAGTACTATGCCAGGATCTAACACAGAATATGGATAGCGATTAAATATATGTGAGGTCAGTGCGTGAAAATTGAAGCTTTCGTTAAAGTTTTAAGTTATTACTCCTTTCGTCTTAAAATTATTGTCGCTCGACAAAAAACACACTGTTTAAAAAAAATTACATTTATTACAGCATTATTTCTTTTACTTTTTGACATAATGACACTTTTGCCTTTATCTAATTAATTAAAGTATTTTAAAAGTTTGTAATAAAAATTTCAAGTAAAGGTAATATAGTAAACTTAATAAAATTTAACTATCTGTTTTAAGTATGAGACAATAATTTTAGAACGTTTCAAAACAAAGATGGAATATAAATTTAGGACGGATGTAGTATAAACCAATGTTTTAAAAACCAGGTTGAACCAGCCAGTTCAACCGGTTGAACCGGGAACCGGTTAGAGCACCGGTCCGGACGACAATGGTTTTTTGGAAGATTCGAAACCGTATTAAACCGGCCGGTTTTTTATCACTTGGGTTGAACCGGTTTTGTTCGGAATTATTGTAAGTGTCAAGTACCGTTAGTATAAACTCAAGTATTGTTAGTGTTGGTAAGTAACGTTAGTGTTAACGCGGTACATAGTAAGTACTGCTAGTTATAAAGTAAGTACTGCTAAGATTGTTAGGACGAGTATATCTTTAGAAAAGATATGTCATAGTTATAATAAGAGTATATCTTATTGTGATATACTTAATAGTTTAGAATACTGATAAAGATATCGTGTGTGATATACTTATAATAATAGAATATTATATGGTTTCTTACACTATAAAAGGAACATAGGTACGATTACATTGTATGTACCTTTGCCAAAGTCGATTAATTGAAGATCAAATAGTTAATAGTAGTTATGTTCTTCTTTGCTTTATAAGTTAGATTCCACATAATTTATTGAGTTGAGTAAGAGTTCTCAAGTGCTCTAGTTTGATTACAAGCTATTGTACTAATCTTCAACAAGATATAGATCTAATCAAAGGTATCAACAAGTGGTATCAAAGCATGTTGAGAAACTATGAATAAGAAGAACACAATCCTACATCACCACTCACAAAATAAACAATGTCTCAATTTAGTGAACTCCCTCATCTTGAGGAAATTCCAGATCCTGATCCCATACCACAAGGACAACCTCAAATCGTGCATCCTACTCCTCCACCTAAAGAAGGTGCATAAAACACAGACACTGTAGTTACAACTACACCTCCATCCCATACTCTGTATGCTGTCAAGCTCCCCATTCTCAAAAGTGACAATTATGAAACATGGGCAATGCAGATGGAACATTACTTGAATCACACAGACCATACTCTGTGGGAAGTCATCCGGAATGAGAATACTCCTAAAAGCTACTTTGGTTGCCTGATGTTACATGCTATGCTTTGCCTGCTTTGGCTATGGCACTTTCATAAGACATTCCACCAAGCTTTCACCACTATAAGGACGCAAAGGACATGCGGGAAGCTATCAAGCTTAGATTTGGTGGCAATGACAAATATAAGAAGATGAAGAAGATGGTGCTGAAACAAGCATTTGATAACTTCGTAATCTCTAGTACTGAAGGAATCCATAGTGGTTATGGAAGGTTCAGTAAATTGCTTATTCAATTAGCAGTTCATGGACAGGTGATTACTCATGAAGAAGCTAATCTAAAATTCTTGAGGAGTGTTCCACAAGAATGGAAAGCAATAGCCATGCACTTCATCACAAGAGATGATCTGGATGTAACTCCTTTTGATCATCTCTATAGCAATCTCAGAGTGTATGAGATGGATGTAAAAGGTATTGAGATACCTAAGATAGCAGCGTTAAAGAAAAACTTAGCGTTTGTGTCAGAAGGAAGTAGCGGTACATACTCTCAAAGTACCGCTGGTGGATCAAGTAGCGGTACTGAAAGTTTATGGACTTATATTTAATAGTCGTGTGATAGAATTGAACTCGAGATTACGGGATTGCACACAATACGTAAAGAGTTAATTTAATTAATAAATATATTTATCATATTTATTAATTTATTTAATAAATATATTTATGTATTTATTAATTTAACCGAGCAAGTAACTATATAACTTTAACGATCGTTAATAATTAATAGTTAAGTTATAACGAGCGTTAAATAAACATATAGTATGAATAAACAAAAGGAAAGAAGTTTGAAAGATTCCGGAACACCCCTTAGGGGTGTTCGACCGTCGGTTATACCTGGGGGGGCAAAAGTTGCCTTATATTTATTGGGCTACAATGGGTTGGAAGTCTATAAATACACCTCCTAATCCCTTATAATCAACAAATCATAAATATTTCTTCCCCTTCTCTCTTTTGGTCGATCGCAAGCCCCCACCACGGAAGGGTTTCGGTTGGTTTTCTTGGTTGATCGATTGTATACATAATCTAGTCCTAGCCCCTCTCTAGGGTTGTTGGATGGATTAATTTTTTAATTATAATTGTTTTGAGTTAAAAACTACATGTTTTTAGGTTTTTCATAAAATCAGGGTTTTGTTTTTTTAAAATTAGGGTTTTTTCTCTTTTTTTTAATTAAAAAAAGGAATTATTTTGAAACCCTAAATTACATGTGGGATAATTTTATATTAAATTGCATGATTAATTGTTATGTCGTGTATGGTTACGATCCGTAGCGATTTAATTGTTAAGATTTGTGGGGAATCCATGATTACGTGCATGTTTTCATGGATCGTAAATTTATATGTTTATATGATTTTATGTGCTACGTGATTATTTGATTCAATAAATCTAGAATTAGGGAAGACTTTATATAGAGATATAAAGACCTAGATTTGATGATTATTGAATAAATCGTATGCATGTGGCTATTTGATTTATTTGTTGCACATATAAATTGTTATTATTTGTTTGTGATTTAGTTTTTTTTACTTGTTTATATATATAATTGTTGAATTGTTGTAAACAAGGTTTTTTTAAAAGAAATAATATGGACTAAATCATATTAAAATTAATTATTTGTTACAGATATTAAATTACATAAGATTACGTTGATTGGTGAGTTGCAATAATAATCTAACGGCCTACTCAATTTTGACAAACTATAAAGTGGGTTTAACGCACCGCTGGTCATGTACCCGGTTAAGGAAGGAGGTGTTATGCCATCAGTCGCTGACCAAATTCTTGGCTCGCCTGTGCGTCAAATTTAAATTACCTATGATTATTGATTGAATTATACCTTAAGGGTGATTTACCACAAATTCACATCCGAACCACAATGAATAAGGGTATTCCTTTGTGCGTAGCCGAGTTCTAGCAAAGTACGATGTGAAAAGTTGTGGGTAAATTCTTTAATTGGTTTAACCAATACCGCAACATAATTTATGAATAAATTTAATCTCGTGAAAAAGTTTACTAAATGTTTTATTAAACTTATGTTATGGGGATGTATGCATGCTTCTCCATACATTGATTTTGACATCAAAATTTATACCCTTAAAATTTAAGTCGAATGCTCCTAATTGACGAACAATTGAAATTACTTCGTCATCAAATGAGACTTTTGGATGATGTTGTGATGGAGAGAAAATCATTTGTAGAATGCGAATTCGTATGATGGTTTTATGTTACTCAAATTAGACGACTTAATTAAGTTACTCAGTGAGATCTGGAAACTTAATGCATTCAGAAGGGATGAAACATGTTTACAATGCAAAACGTTTTTTTGGCAATGTAAATCCCTTAAATATCTAGAAATTGAAAATTGTTTGTCAATTGAATTGTTCGACAAGTCGCTCTGTTTAGTACATTCATTACTAGCAGATCAACTGATTTAATTGATTTATGTCAATATAGTTCTAGAATTCAAGGAAAATAATATGGTTTTAATACCGGGGTAATTTATTTTGTTGCAAGTATTTTGGTATCGAAAATACTAATATTTGAACTTATTTCTGTAGAAATTGCTTAACCCACCAATAACACTATAAGTTATGCGTTCAAAGCTTTATTTGAACGACCTGAACTTACTGGCCTAAACTTCAATGATTGGTTCCACTCGCTAAGAATTGTCTTGAGAGCAGCGGGTACAATCGATATCTTGAGTACTCCCTGTCCGAAGGATCTTGCTGAAGGAGCATATGATGCGTAAAGGCTTGAACACGCTGCTAATGTTAAGAAGCACTCTGAGGTGGCTTGCTTAATGCTAGGAAAAATGGCTCATGCACTTCAACAGAAGTATGAGCTATTTTCACCTAAGCGAATGCTTGATGAGCTCAAGGCTATGTTCGAAAAGCCGCAAGCTGTGGAGATCTACGACTTGGTAGATGCTTTGCATAGCTGCAAGAAAGCTCCAGGAAAGTCTGTAAGTGCCCATTATTTGGAGATGAGGGGTTATATGGAACATCTCATTGCACTAGGACAACCATATGATCATAATATGGCTATCAACTTGATCAATAGGTCCCTTAACAAGGACTTCAATGATTTCGTTAGAAACTATAATATGCATTGCACGGGGAAGATAGTTAATGATTTGCGTGCAATGCTCATTGACTATGAAAAGGGGTTGAAAGACAAGGCATCTACCGCTACGCCTTCTGTACTAACCATACAAAAGGGTAGAGTGAGTAAGTCAAAACCGCAAGCGAACAAGAAGAAAGGCAAAGGCAAGGGTAATAAGGGCAAACAAGTTACGACTTATTCGAAACCCAAGCAGAACTTTGTCAAGAGAAGTCAATCTCAAAAGGATGAGACTTGTCACCATTGCAAGGCAAGTGGTCACTGGAAGAGGAATTGCCCTCTTTACCTCAAAGAATTGCGAGAAATAAAGAAGTAGTCTGAGCAGAGCGCTGCAGCTTCAGGTACTTCATTTATGATTGAATTGTTCAATTTAACATAGAAATTAAATTCATGGGTATATGATACGGGATGCGGTATTAACATTTGTAATACACTGCTGGGATTTCATCTGGAAAGGAAACTTTCCTATGGGGAACAATATCTACAAGTGGGCAATGGCGCACAAGCAGCGGTTGAAGCTATAGGAACTTTTGATCTAGTTTTACCTTCGGGTTTAGTACTGAGATTAAATGATTGTCATTATGCACCTACAATTGTTAGGGTGTTATTTCCTTATCTTGTTTGTTAAATAATGGATTCGTTCACACGATTGATAATAATGGAATTTCTGTTTGGAAAAAAGGTATTTTCTATTTTAATGCAATTTCTGTGAATGGTGTATTTGAAATAGACATGCATGATAATCAATCCAAGAACGATAAATATGTATTTAGCATGAGTAAGAAGAGAAAGTTTGACAATAGCTCTTCTTATCTTTGGCATTGTAGACTTGCCCATATTGGAAAGACTCGTATACAAAAGCTTCAACGTGAAGGTCTTTTGGAAAATATCAATGATGAATCATTTGATAAATGTGATTCTTGTATCTCTGTAAAGATGACCAAGAAACCTTTTAATAGCAATATTGAAAGGGATACTAATCTACTTGGACTTATACATACTGATGTGTGAGGACCACTTAGACATACGTCAAGGAAAGGTGCTAGCTACTTCTTAACATTTACGGATGATTATAGCCGTTATGGTTATGTTTATTTACTTAAGCATAAACATGAGGTATTTGAAACATTCAAAGTGTTTAAATCAGAAGTAGAACTGCAATTAGGGAAGATGATTAAAGCTCTTCGTTCTGATAGAGGTGGTGAATATTTAAGTCAAGAGTTTATAGATTATCTAAGTGAGAATGGAATTGTTCAGCATCTTACTTCTCCCTATACTCCACAACAAAATGGTGTATCTGAAAGGAGAAATCGTACATTATTGGATATGGTACGATCTATGTTTAATCTTACAACTTTACCTTTATCCTTTTGGGATTATGCTCTAGAATCTGTTGTTCGTATTTTAAATATGGTTCCCAAAAAGAAGGTCGATAAGACACCATATGAACTATGGCATGGCAAGAAGCTATCTTATTTAAAGGTCTGGGGTTGCGAGGCGTATGTGAAACGTGAATCGGGTGACAAACTCCAACAACGATCTGTAAAATGTATCTTTGTAGGATACCCTAAGGAAACTATGGGTTGCTACTTTTATTATCCACCTGAGAACAAAGTAATTGTTGCTAGGTATGGAGACTTCCTTGAATCTGATCTTGTTAATCAAGAATTCAGTGGGAGAAATTATGATCTTGTGGAGAGTCATATAGATACATTACCTTCTGAAAACACTAGCGATATAATTTCTATAGAACCAGAAAGTCTGGTGGTTCCACCAGAATTAGTTCCTCTGCGTAGATCCGCAAGGATTAAAAACGCAAATAGCAATATATGTCTTAACATAGAGGATGATGATGAGTTAGGGGATCTTGGTGAACCCGCTAATTATAAATCCGCCATACTTGATCCTGAAAAAGATAAGTGGATGGTTGCTATGGATGAGGAAATGAAATCCATGAAAGTAAATGATATTTGGATTCTTGTAGAACTACGACCGAATGCTAAAGTAGTGAGACATAAGTGGATATACAAGAAGAAAACCGACATGGACGAAAAAGTACAATCCTATAAAGATCGTTTAGTAGCTAAAGGTTTTACACAAACTTTTGGCGTAGACTACGAGGAGACATTTTCTCTTGTAGAAGACTTAAAGGCTATTAGGATTCTCATAGCTATAGCAGCATACTATGACTATGAGATATGGCAAATGGATGTTAAAACTGCCTTCTTGAACGGTCGCTTAGATAAAGACATATATATGCAGCAACCAGAAGGGTATGTTGATCCTGAGAATCCAGGACATGTGTGCAAACTTCAAAGGTCCATTTATGGTTTGAAGCAAGCATCACGTCAATGGAATAAAAGATTTGACAAAGAAATCAAAAATTTTGGATTTATTCAGAATCGAGATGAGCCATGTGTATATCGCAAAGCTAGTGGGAGTGATGTAGTATTCATAGTCTTATATGTTGATGACATATTAATCATGGGAAGTAACATTCCAAGACTTAAAGTTGTTAAAGATTATTTTGGTAAATGTTTTTCTATGAAGGATTTAGGAGAAGCTGTATACATTCTATGAATTAAGATCTATCGGGATAGGAAAAGACGTTAATGGGTCTATGTCAAGATGCTTATATAGATAAGATTTTGAAGAAGTATAATATGCATAATTCCAAAAAAGGTTTTCAACCTATGGAAGTTAAGCATAATCTGAGTCATGAGATGGATGCATCAACTCCTGAAGAGGAGGCATACATGCAGAAGGTGCCTTACGCTTTGGCTGTAGGATCTATAATGTATGTTGTTAGATGCACAAGGCCTGATGTGGCGTTTGCTCAGAACTTGGTCAGTAGATACCAACAGAATCCAGGGAAGCTCCAATGGACTATTGTTAAACAAATTCTAAAGTATTTGAGGAGTACGAAAGATATGTTTTTGGTATATGGAGGGAAACCAGACACATAACTGAATGTTACAGGTTTTTGTGATGCGTCCTGGCAATGTGATAAAGACGATACGAAGTCTCAGACGGGTTACGTTTTTGTTATCAATGGAGGAGCAGTTGACTGGAAGAGCAAGAAACAAACAACGATTTCAATGCATGCTACTCAATCTGAGTACATGGCTGCTTCAGGAGCTGTAATGGAAGCTGTTTGGATTAGGAAGTTTATTGAAGATCTTGGATTAATGCCTTCAATTAAAGAACCTATTGATATGTATTGTGACAATTCTGTCACAATAATATTTTCCAATGACCCTGGAGTCATGAAAGGCGCCAGACACTTTATGCGTAGACATCACTACGTCCGAGAACAAGTTGAAGCTCGTGAAATCAAATTGATAAAATTTCACACAGATGATAACGTAGCAGATCCTTTGACTAAGGCATTTCCTAGACCAAAGGTAGTTAAGCATGCCAAGGCGATTGGGCTGCAACTAGCTAGAGAAGTCATGCAATAAATCTGTGGTTAGTATTTAGATAAAGGATGTTATGACATTATTATATAATGAAATAAAGATTGGGTTTCATTTATTTCTATTATTTAATAAGTGTATCCTATTTTACATGTTTTAATCCATGAATAAATATTATGCTAAATGTCCGTTATCGATTAATAATATAGGAGTATTATTAAACTAAGACAAATCAAAATAGCAATAGAGTATACTTGAAAGTATATTGATCGATTTTGGATGATATTCGATGAATCGAATATAGAACTTATCCCAACTATATGCTATTACTTTATGGATCTTTGTCATTAAGTAAAATATAAATAGTTATCCTTAGACTTGAGATACCAGGAAACTGTTATGAATCTAGTGCATCTCTGTTGAATAATCTAACCCTAAACGTAACTGGTGGCTATAAGGATTATTTTCGGAAGTGTTGCAAAATTTATAAGTTTTGCTCGTAGTCAATATAGAATTTATTTCCTCCAATTTCGTTTTGGAGTTTAATACAGTTGGGCCCCTCGTGGGATTAGTAAGATATTTGTGTGGCCACACCCAAATTTGTTTTGGTACTCTTGCTGAATCTGTGAACGAGAAACATAATGGTCAATGAAAGGAATGACTGAGATCCATATCCTTATTAACGTCGTATTAGAAATAAAAGGATAATAATAACGATGCAGAATCGTTTAAAGGTTTTGTCCAGGAGACCTTACTCGAGTTGTGCTAGAGACATTGCTATGCGTAACTAGACGCTAGCCAATGTAATCACGAAATTCGAAATATGTCCTAGTGGGAGTTGAAAGTTTATGGACTTATATCTAATAGTCCTGTGATAGGATCGAACTCGAGATTACGGAATTGCAAACAATGCGTAAAGAGTTAATTTAATTAATAAATATATTTATCGTATTTATTAATTTATTTAATAAATATATTTATGTATTTATTAATTTAACCGAGAAAGTAACTATATATCTTTAACGATCGTTAATTAATGGGTTAATATACACAAAAGTTACTAAAGTTTGGCAAAAAATTCGATTTGGTTACTATAGTTTAAAACCTAACAGATAGGCTACCCAAGTATATGGGTTTATGTTTTAGGTTACTTAATGTTCATAAAAGTTATACAGCCATTACTCCTTGGAGGGGCTACCGGTTGAGCTGGGATTTTCTTTGTCATGTTGAGCTTTTACGGGTCCCACACATCCATACATGTTTTTTTATTTTATTTTATTAATAGAAACACATTTAACAAATTATGAAACTTATATGCAACTCAATTCAAACTTATATTACACCAAAAGTATAGAAACACAGTTAAGCGGCAGTCATTGAAGTAAGTAAGATCAGTGACAATAATGTTCTTTATGGTTTCGATAAGATAAGTTGTTTATTAGAAATAAGATTTAGCCCAAAAGATGAGCATGGAAATTAAATACAACCTCAGTTTCATGAATATGAATCTAGTAAATAATAGAACAATATTTTATGTTTATCCCTTTATTACACAAAAGACTTTCAATTTGTATGCAGCATAGGAATGTGACAAAAAATAGAAATAGAATGTTCAAAAGGCGTAAACAGTCTACCCCATACTCTTACTTTTAAAGCTTCAGAAACATGAGGCTTAAGGGAATATAACAATCTATTGACTATACTGTGTTGCTGCACTCAAGTTAAAAAATTTGTAGTGCTGCAAGGAATGCTTCAAAGCCTACAAGAGTTGTATGCTAGCAGACATGCAATACCATAGTGGTCGATAATTGTTATTTATATATAAATTTAAGAGAAAACAACAAACAGGTCAATTGACAAGATCTGATTTTTTGGATAATATAGTGCAAAGAAAGGACATGAAAAGAAATCGTGACATGTTTGAGAAGATCAGGTCCAAAATATCCAAGTCGACCTTTTTCATATCCAAGGTCCACATAATACACTTTTTCCCATCATTTAGATTGGTTCCTTTTCCTGGACCCTTGGGCACAATGTGTATGTAATGCACTTGAGGCATGTGATACAACACAAGTCGTTTTTTTCAAGGATTTATTCTTCAAGGCAATGAGGATAAGGTATATGAACATATGATCTTCAAGATCATGTCACCAAGCAGAATGCATGATTAAAAAAATAATGTGGAGTCGATATTGATCTCCCACTTATGGATTTCTAATAGGAGTAGGAATTGTAAACCTCGTTGGTTAAACTTGACTAGTGATCTGGCTATTGCTTATTCATAGCTAGTTTTAATGAAATTGCCATTCAGAAAAGAAAATGATTCACAAAATTCTAACAGCAAGATCTAAACCAATAATAAGGGTTAAATAAACTCAACCTAAGCATATCATCCCTTTGGTCAGGTGATGCACAAGAACCTAAGTTTTGGAAAATTGAATACGTTACTGATATAACATACATATAATTTTAAGTTGGTGCATGACACTTATTATCTTGAATTATATAACTCTAGATACTGTTATATAAAGGTGAAATAAGTCTACAGAATGAACTAAAGAAACCTTATCGATCAAACACAAGCCTTATCTTAATTTGATTCAAAACTAAGGGGTAAAGGTAGTCCACGTTAAAGTTGTAGTTTAATATGACTAAGTTATAAAGTTCATTTTGGTAAATGGTACAGTATATGTTACGGAGTATATATTTTCGCATTGCTAATTAGAGACTAACTGCACATTCAGGATTTATGAAGTGGAGTTTGAGTGAATACCAAATCTTTTACACGGTCAAAATGTTACAATACTAAGATTGTTTTGGTTTGATGCAAAACTAAGGTTCTACTACTATTTAATAGATTATGAAACTTATATGCAACTCAATTCAATCGCAAAAATATAACTATTTCATTAAGGGGAGATTGTTTATTTGTTTCTGAGACATGGCATCAAGCTGTTAATGTTGGTCAAGTTTCTGAAGAGCTTCTCGTGCCTTTTCCATGTTTCGAACTGTGGGTCTCTCTCTACAGATCGAGCTAGAAAGAAGTGGTTGTTGGTACCTCTTCTTTTCTGTTTGCAACATTTAAAGAAAACGGAGATACCCAAAAACGATGATGAAGTAAGAGTGGATTGATATAGAAATGGTTGCATCATCATAATATAACAGTGGATTATGGTGATGAAAGCTAGCAGTTGGTCATCTTTAGAGGTGGAAAATGGGAGAAGTGATATGGGGCAGGTAAAACATTGTTAGAAATACGTTTTAACGTATATTAGAAGTATCGGTCACTCCACAATATGATTTATGTTGTAATAGCTCGTAGTTAGTAATTAGTTATCATTTGCTTATTAACTTAAGTAAGAACCGGTCCATGGGCTTGTCATGGACCGGCCCAAGTCCACTTATGACTTGGAACTATAAATACCCCTTTCCACTAAGGAAAGGGGTTGGTTGTTATCATTTTCTTAATTTCCACTTAATAAAATTCACATAGTTTCTCTCACTTTCTCTCTCTAACTTTCTCTCTCTAGAAATTAACAAACCCCTTCATAGATTCATTGATTATCAATATTCTACATTTGGTATCAAGAGCTATGGGGTGATTTAAGGTGGTGATTTGTGTGGTTTTTTAGTTTTTGATTGTATTAGTGTTCTTTTAGAAAAATCATCTTGATTCTTGGTGTTTTTGATGTTTTTGTGATTGGGATTAGTGGATAAGTATTAGTTGTTACTTATTTTAGTCGAAAGCACAAAACTTTTTGGGTTATTTGGTCAAAATCTGGGCTTAATCTTACTTTTTACTGTTCGACTGTTCATTGGAGGAGGTTTCTGTTCATTCAGCAGAAGTTCCGGATCAAGGAGTTCCGGATCAAGGAGTTCCGAATCAAGGAGTTCCGAGTCAAGAAGTTCCGAACCAAGAAGTTCCGGATCAAGAAACTTCCGGATCAAGAAGTTCCGAGTCAAGGAGTTCCGAATCAAGAAACTTCCGAACCAAGAAGTTCCGGATCAAGGAGTTCCGAATCAAGGAGTTCCGAGTCAAGAAGTTCCGAATCAAGAAACTTCCGAACCAAGAAGTTCCGGATCAAGAAACTTCCGGATCAAGAAGTTCCGAGTCAAGGAGTTCCGAATCAAGAAACTTCCGAACCAAGAAGTTCCGGATCAAGAAACTTCCGAACCAAGAACTTCCGAGTCAAGAAGTTCCGGATCAAGCCAAAGTTCCGAACCAAGAACTTCCGAGTCAAGAAGTTCCGGATCAAGCCAAAGTTCCGAACCAAGAACTTCCGAGTCAAAAAGTTCCGGATCAACCCAAAAGTTCCGAATCAAGGTAATCTTCCGAATCAACACAAAGTTCCGAATCAAGGTAATCTTCCGAATCAAACTTCCGAATCAACAAAAAGTTCCGAATCAAGGGTAACTTTGCTTGTTTTTTTTTTGACGATTTTTTAGAGGATTTAATCTTGGTTTCATACAACAAAAACACAACACAATTCACAAGCTTTACTTCACTGCTCGATCAACCGATAATCTCTGTTTCTTTGAAGAAAAACAAAATGAATCCAAATTCAGTAATGCCTCAGATGACATCTCTTACGGATATATCAATCATAACGGGAACTGATAGCCGTCCACCGATGCTCATTAAAGAGGTGTTTGAGGCATGGCAAGGTCGAATGATGCAATATCTAAAGGGGAAACCGACATACGGAAGGCTTATGGTCAAATCGATTTTGAATGGTCCACTCGACTATGGTACCATTACGGTTGACAACGTGACTAGACCACGAGAATTTGAAGAACTCACTCCAGCCCAACAACTCGTTGCAGATGCAGATGAAAAAGCTCTTCAAACAATTCTCCAAGCACTTCCCCATGACATCTATAGGATGGTGAGTCAGTATACGGTGGCAAAGGATCTATGGGAACATCTTAAGGTGTTGCTACAAGGCACGTCTCTCACCAAACAAGAAAGGGAGTGTCAACTGTATGATTTGTTTGATAGATTCACCTACAACCCAGGGGAAACGCTCCACGATTATTACTTCAGATTCACCACACTTATGAATGATCTGAATGTATACAATCTTGTGATCGCACCATTCCAGGTTAACACCAAATTCTTGAATACTCTACCTCAAGCTGAATGGGGTGAGTACATTACTGATGTGAAGTTAACCCGGGATTTGCATAAGTGCAACTTAGATCAAATCTATGCCTTCCTTCAGCAGCATGAGAAGCATGTGATTATGCACCGTTCTCCTCGTGGTATGCACCCAGATTCTTTAGCATTGATGGTGAATCAACCAAGCTTGTCTCACAACAACACACCCTATATCTTGGGACATCAAGCTTATCATCAATCACCTTACATGACACCAGCCTTTCCCCAATACTCGATTCTACCACAACCACCCACCTCACATCAGCAACAATATCGGTTCAATGCACCCTCACCACAGTATGCTTCACAACCTCATCCAGCAAATGTTGCACATTATGCTCAGCCATCATATTCTTCTTATCAAGAGAATGCAGCATATCCAACAAGCTACCCTGATCAAATGAGTCTTCCTTATACTGATTATGCAGCTCATCCAGATCAAGCACTATATTGTGATGATGAGGAAGTCCCAGTTCCTGTATTCCAACAAGGAGCTGACCCAGTTGAAGTGCTAACTACTATGTCTGCTTACCTCACAAGAACTTTAAGCAAACGAGGATTCAGAGGATCAGCTCCTACCAACAATCAGTTGAGGAATTCATCCAATTCTCGCCAACAAGCTACAATTGAGAATGGCAGAGTAATGGTTCAGCCAATTCAACCATATCAGGGGAGAACTTCCACATCAACCAATGTTCGCACCGCCAATCCTGCTCCTGCTCCAATGGTCAACAACCCTCCACGGGCTAATACAGGCAAGTTGAGAATGATTACATGCTACAACTGCAAGGAAGAGGGTCATATGTCCAGGGATTGTAAGAAACCCAAGAGGAGAAGGGATGGACAGTGGTTTGCAGAAAAGATCTATCTGGTAAATGCTCAGGCGCAAGGAAGGGAACTTGATGAAGAGGAGCTTGCATTTCTTGCTGACCCAGGGATTGCTGAACAAGACGTTGTCACTACGCAGAATGCAGCTTACCAAGCCGATGATCTTGATGCGTATGATTCCGATTGTGATGACTTTCAGACTGCAAAGGCTGCTTTCATGGCAACTTTCTCCAGCTTAGGGCCAGATAAGAAATCTGAGGTACTTATTAATAACACTGATAATGCCACTGATGCTAGTATTCAACCACATCAAGTTGGGCAAGAGAGAGTTAATTCGAATGAATCTTCGGTGGTGAGTCTTTCAAACGAGGAGACAAACAATGATAGCAATATCAATGTGAGTCCCCAGACTTTGAGTGAATCACAACCGGGAACCAGTTCGCATATGCCTACTCCTGCTCAACAAGATTTGGTCATGGTTCCTGCTACACTACTTAGCCAAATGAATGCTGCACTCTTAGAAACCTTAGCTAAGAATAAGAATTTGTCTGAAGAGCTTGCTTTAAGCAATGAGAAAGTACAAACCTTGGAACTAGTGCCTTCGTCTAGTGTTCTCACAAATCTCGAATATGATCACTTTAGAAACAAACAAATGGGTCACTTGCAAGAAATCGAAAACTTAAGAGCAAATTTGTCTAGTGAACTTAGAGAAAAGGAGTTAGTGGTCACTAATTTTCAAAAACTTCAAACTGATTTTGAATTACTCGAATCTAAGAAGACTGAAATGGAGATTAATGCTACTAATAAGATTAGAAGTCTAGACTACTTGCTGTTAAGACAATACGCTGCTTCACAACTAGTTCACTTATTTGATGCTTCATTTAAAGAGTTTAACTTATCACGTCTAAAAGGCCTTCCCCCTAATCCACGATATGCAAAACAAGCTTTAAGACATAGTCCTAGACTTTATAATGCAACTCAATTAGGATTGGCTTTAGACCCGATTGTTTTTCCCAATGATCGAACAAGTAAGGTTCTAGTTGATGAGGATCGGTCATACAATTCAGAAAAATATCCCGAGTGTGATTATTTTAAAATGAATAAGGAGCTTGCTAAAACTGATTTTAGAGTTCGCTTCCATATGGATAAAGATCTCATTACAGCACCAACCTACATGTTAGAGGAAGAACGCCCTAGTACATTTCCTACACTTGTCAACATGGAAGGTCCTAAGGAAATTCCAAAGAATCTTCCACCTGTTAGTACTGTATGGTTAAACTTGAAAGAGATTAACCGATACTTTACTAACTTTGACAAGGTCATTTTGGAATGTACGACTTCAAATGGCTTAAATGCCGGAGAATGGGCTTTCGAACACATGAACGAGGTGTTTAAAACTAAGATCAATCCGTTTGTCGAAAGTCTAAAAGGAAGTTTTGCATCTCTTAAGGAAAATCTTCAGTTTGAAATTGGGGAAGTTCAAAAAGTGTTTTATGAAATGGACACTGCTTACGAACTGCAACTAATTGAAAAGGAAAAGATTTTAACCGAATATGACCGATTCCTGTCCGAAGTAATCTCGTGTGATGTGCTTACTATTGTAAATGTTAAATATTCGAATGAGCTTACATCCGCTATGATGAATTGTGATGCTGTGAATATTTGTGATGATGTTTGTGATATTTCTGTAAATGTTGCTGAAACTGTAAATGAGGTAGATAGTCATTCTTGTCACGAATCTAACGCTGAGTTTTTAAAGCTACAAGATTCTTATAATTTACTTTCTCAACGCTTTAATCAACTAGAACAACATTGTATATCTTTAGAATTAAAACAACAAGCTCAAAATGAAAATCTTTTGATATCAAATGTTTGTGAAAACGGTGTTGAGACAAGTGACAAGATGATTGCAATTGTTAAGACATTAGAGGAAGAAATCATGAGATTGAAGAGAGAGATATCATCAAAGGAAACATTAAGAATGGAACTAGAGGCCGCAGAGTCTAAAAACCAAGTCTTAGAACTTAGACTATCAACTGTTCTAGGGGAGATGGATCGGACAAGGCAGGGACTATCCGCTCTTTATGGTTCACTAGAAGATCGATTCGCTTTTAATGCGACACAGCAACAATATTATATTGAACAACTGAACCAAAAGTGCGAAGAAATCTCTGACTTGAACATCCTGCTCATAGACAAAAATATGGTTTTGGCTGAGTTAAAGGAGACACTTCTTCTCACCCGACAAGAAGTTGTTGATAACTTAGCTACCGACTCTGCACCGTCCACTAGTGCTCCAACAACCAAGAAAGTAGTGCTTTATAAGAATCCGCTTCATAAGAGAAACCCGGCTGTATACGATGATTATATGAGGAATGCCATTAAGCATGTCGATCTTCTTAGGGATATTTTAGACGATCTTTATGCCTTAGATCCCTCAAGTAGCGACTATTATTCGGCTCATGAATATGTTAAGCGAGTTCAATATTGCTTGGCTTATTTACAATACATAGGTACACCAGGTTCAGCACTACTTAACAATAGGCCCATTGCTGTCACTCCATTTAATAAGACTCCAGGAGCGAAACCGTCATTGGCACAATCAAGTAAGACACCTTTAAAATCTGCTGCTAATGTTCCCAATTTGCCTTCTACAGGATTAAAAGAGACTACTAAGGCTAAAGGATCGCCACTCAAGAAAGCTAAGATCAAGCCCGCCACTAGTAGTGCCACAAAGAAGAAAGTAGAAGTCCACAATAGGAATGCTAGTTCAGTTTTAAATAAAACGAATCATGTTAAGACTAAAAGCTCTGCGCCTGTGCAGCAGCCTAAACCATTCGTGAATTCTGATTTAAATTGCTGGAATTGTAATGAATGTATGTTTTCACAGCGTCATGATTTGTGTCTGATTGATCACGTTAATGAAATGAATGCTATTAAGAATGGTCTTGAATGGAAGCCAACGGGTAGAACTCGTGCCCAAGTTGGCTGGCAATGGCGTCCCACTGGTAGGACCTTTACTCTCGATGGTAAAATGTGCCCTTTAACTAGGAATGCATCCATTGAGGTTAGGTCTGAGCGTCCTTTAGTTAGGAACACTCGCACTCAAGTAAGGAAACAGCGCCCTTTAATTAGGTCAGCCCCCACTGTAGTGCCTATCAGTGTAGAAATACCTCAGGATTTGAGCCAATTAGAATCTACACCACTAATTAAGAAGAAAAAGGCTAGGAAATCTAAGAAACCTAGAGTTAGCAAATCTAAGATTATTAAATCTGTACCTGCTAATAACAAGGAACACTCAGATTCCGATACCTCTACATTGTCTTTGTGTGGTGATATTTTCAGGTGGTCCAAATCATCCTGTGGTATTTGGACTCCGGTTGTTCAAAACATATGACCGGAAATCGCTCGATGCTCCGAAATTTCGTCAGCAAGTTTCTTGGTACGGTTAAATTTGGGAATGATCATATAGCAAAGATTATGGGATATGGTGAATATCAGATTGGAAACGTGACGATTTCTAGGGTATACTATGTTGAAGGTCTTGGTCATAACTTATTCTCAGTAGGACAGTTTTGTGATTCCAACCTTGAGGTTGCTTTTCGACAACATACTTGTTTCATCCGCAACTTGGAAGGAAAAGATTTGTTGAAGGGATCTCGTGGTGCAAATCTTTACACTTTGTCCTTACAAGACATGATGGCCGCTTCTCCAGTATGTCTTCTCTCTAAAGCCTCTAAGACCAAGTCATGGTTATGGCATCGCAGATTATCTCATCTTAATTTTGATGCTATTAATCATCTGGCTAAAAACGAGTTAGTTCGTGGTCTTCCCAAGCTTAAATTTCACAAGGATCATTTATGTTCCGCGTGTTCAAGGGGGAAAAGCACCAAGAAATCTTACAAACCCAAAGCTGAAGACACTAATCAAGAAAAACTTCATCTTTTGCATATGGATCTTTGTGGACCGATGAGAACTGAAAGTGTGAGCGGTAAGAAATTCATTCTCGTCATTGTGGATGATTTCTCAAGGTTTACATGGGTTAGATTTCTACGTACAAAGGATGAAGCTCCGAAGGCTATCATCACTTTTCTGAAGTTCATTCAGGTACGTTTGAATACCACTGTCCGCCGTATTCGTACAGACAATGGTACAGAGTTCGTCAACCAGACTCTTCGTGATTATTATGAAGGAGTTGGTATATCACATGAAACATCCGCTGCACGCACTCCACAACAAAACGGTGTCGTTGAAAGACGAAATCGCACACTTATGGAAGCTGCTAGGACCATGCTTATTTATGCGAACGCTCCATTGTTCTTGTGGGCAGAGGCTATTTCTACTGCATGTTTTACCCAAAACCGGTCTATCATTCGGAAACGCCATGGAAAAACACCTTATGAGCTTCTACATGACCGCAAACCCGATGTTTCATTTTTCCATGTGTTTGGTGCTTTGTGTTATCCAAACATCAATAGTGAGAACTTGGGTAAGCTTCAACCAAAAGCCGACATAGGTATTTTCATTGGTTACTCACCGTCCAAAAGAGCATACCGAATCTATAACCGTCGTCTTGGCAAGATTGTAGAAACTATGGACGCTGATTTCGACGAGCTGACAGCGATGGCTTCTGAGCAACACAGCTCTGAACCCGCGCTTCATGAGATGGGACCCGGTGTTATAAGTTCCGGATTAGTTCCCAACAATCCTACTTCTACATCATTTTTACCACCATCAAGGCCCGAGTGGGATAAACTGTTTCAACCGTTGTTTGATGAATTCTTCGATCCCCCGACTGATGAAGTTCCAGTACCTGTAGTAATTGCTCCAATACCTGAAGTGGTTGCTCAAGTCAATGAACCTTTATCTAATGCATCTACAATTCACAATGAACCGGATGCACCTTCACCAAGTGATTCTCAAACTACACCTGAATCATCACCCCTACTTGTGCCTAATGATGTAGAAGAGGATACTACTGATCACGACCTGGAATATGCTCACTTGCAAGAGCTTCCTTTCTTTGGTGTAGCGATCCCTGAAAACCCGTCAGCCGCGTCTACCTCAGAAGAAGCTCCATCTATTGTTCACTCCAGACCACCTAGGATTGAAAACCATAGCACTAAATGGACAAAAGATCACCCAATTAGGAATGTTATTGGAGATCTAGATCGACCAGTCTCTACACGCCATCAACTACAAGAGAGTGCACTATATTGTTACTTTGATGCATTTCTCTCTGAAGTTGAACCCAAAAATTGGCAGCAGGCTATGACCCAATCATCTTGGATTGAAGCTATGCAGGAGGAACTCAATGAATTCAAACGACTAGAAGTATGGGAATTGGTTCCTCGCCCTGACAAGGTTAACATCCTTACTTTGTTATGGGTTTATAAGGTTAAACTTGATGAGATGGGTTCGGTATTGAAGAATAAAGCAAGATTGGTCGCTAGAGGATATAAACAAGCCTTGGGTATAGACTTTGAGGAATCTTTTGCTCCTGTGGCTCGATTGGAGGCGATTAGACTATTCCTTGCGTTTGCTGCTCATATGAACATGATCGTCTATCAAATGGATGTGAAGACGGCATTTTTGAACGGTGAACTAAGGGAAGAGGTTTATGTTAGTCAACCGGATGGGTTCGTGAGTACGGAGTCTCCTAACCATGTGTACAAGCTTAAGAAGGCTCTCTATGGGTTGAAACAAGCTCCACGCGCGTGGTATGATCTCCTGTCAACATATCTCATGTCGGAAGGCTTCTCCAAAGGCAAAGTGGACCCCACTCTATTCACTCTCAAAGATGGCAACGACATGCTTCTGGTACAAATTTATGTTGATGATATAATTTTTGCTGCCACTAACATAGAATTGTCTAAACAATTTGAGAAGATAATGTCCACACGCTTTCAGATGTCGATGATGGGAAAAATATCATTTTTCTTAGGATTACAGATTTCTCAGAATCCCAGAGGCATCTTTATAAATCAATCCAAATATGCTCTAGAATCACTTAAGAAATATAACTTTGAGAATTGTGACCCCGTAGACACTCCAATGGTGGAGAAATCCAAGTTAGATGAAGATAGGGATGGGATTATTGTTGATCCGAAACTTTACCGTGGAATGATTGGCACCCTTCTCTATCTGACTGCTAGCAGGCCTGATTTGCAATTTGCTGTATGCATGTGTGCCCGGTATCAGGCTCGGCCTACCGAAAAGCACTTACATGTTGTTAAAAGGATCTTTCGGTATCTAAAAGGAACACTTCATCGTGGTCTATGGTATCCGAAAGATTCCTCGATTGCTTTAATATCATACGCAGATGCCGATCATGCTGGATGTCAAGATACGAGGCGTAGCACTTCTGGATCTGTGCAACTCCTAGGAGATAGATTGATCAGTTGGTCTTCAAAAAGGCAGAAAAGCGCTGCAATATCAAGCACGGAGGCTGAATACATCGCCATGTCCGGTTGTTGTGCTCAAGTCCTTTGGATGAGATCACAATTAACTGACTACGGTCTTGGATTTAACAAAATCCCGATGTATTGTGACAACAAGAGCGCCATTGCCCTCTGCTGCAACTATGTTCAACACTCCCGGGCCAAGCACATTGACATTCGCTACCATTTCATTAAAGAGCAGGTGGAGAATGGAGTGATCGAGCTGTATTTTGTCACTACTGAGTACCAGCTGGCGGATATGTTCACCAAAGCCTTAGATCGAGGACGAATCGAGTTTTTGATCGACAAGCTTGGCATGAAATCATTCACTCCAGCGACTCTCAAAGAGTTGGCAGAAGAATCAGCTGAATAGTCGTGGTAAACTATTCAGAGTATCCTTTGGTTGTGATCATGTATATTATCGTAAATATATAAACCACAAAAGAAAAATACAAAAATATAAAACCAAGAAAAACCATAAAAAATATAAAACCAAGAAAAACCATAAAAAATATAAAACCTATAAAAGCCATAAAAATTATAAAATCCAGAAAAACCAAAAATATTTTTTGTTTTAAATCGGGCATGTCTTTTAGTACGGTAATATTTACGGCCTTAGAAATGTCGATCAATATTGACACGGTGCCATAAATAGAGTCCGTATAAAAGTTGTACATTTTAAAACATGCCCATTATGGCTTGTAGTTATTTCAGACTGCAACCCGGTTTTCATATTAAAGTCACGTATTTCCTTGGAAAACGTTGGCTCAGAACGGGAATTAATTTTCTCGGGCGTGATTTACAAGCCAAATCATGCAAAGGGATCAAGTTTACTTTATAACTTGGTCTGACACGAATTTGTGTACGTCTCAGTGCATTAATTTGTTAAAATAAGAGAAATCTTATTAAAACCACGAATCAAAATTTTTCAAGAGATAAATTGGAAATGCTTTCATCACTATTTGACTCTTTAAACAATGACTACAGCTCTTTAAATAGAAAACGGGTCATCGTTTAAGGGGGAGAAAATAGTAAAATCATCTTTGTCATTAAAATTGCTTTTCAAAAGTGATTGTGAAAATTAAGGGCTACATGGTAATTGAGTGGTTTTGCTTTAGAAAACGACTTGTGTTCGTTCTAAGTGATAGGCATGGCTTTTAGATTTTGAGGATATGCTAATAGATGCGTTTGCTAAGTCGTGTGTACGTTTAACAAGAGTTAAGTGTAATGGAAAAAAAACTAGGAAACAAAAAATAAAAGGAATGAAAATGTGTAGGGACTAAAGTGATATTTAGTTGAAACTTGTCAAAAATTTTTGACCTAAGTCAAACTATACACCCCCCGCCCCTCACTATTATTTCTAATCACTGTTTCTCATCTCATTTGCCGCCATTGTTACTCACACACTCAAGAACTCAATTCACTCGCTTAATCCATCTAGCTTCTTGTTCATTCATCTAATTAAGGTATAAACATCAACATTTACACGTCTAATTCACTCCATTTATCATATAATTCTGTTCAATTAATCGATCTAATCAGATTTAGGGGTATTCCTAAATTAGGGTTAATTTACAAGGGATTTATGGTGGGTTTTGTTAGGAATAGATTAAA
This sequence comes from Glebionis coronaria, assembly GCA_025667525.1. Taxonomy (NCBI): domain Eukaryota; kingdom Viridiplantae; phylum Streptophyta; class Magnoliopsida; order Asterales; family Asteraceae; genus Glebionis; species Glebionis coronaria. The sequence goes on from CM046879.1 coordinate 556,993,170, forward strand.
TGATGTTTATATTGCCTTAGTTTGCCTTAGAAACTCACAAACGCGCTAGATTTATTCATCATAAACTTCGTTTGAAAAGTTCCGAATGAACACTGGATAAAACTTCCGAATGAAGGATTTCTTCTGAAAAACTTCCGAATGAGGAAGTTCCGAATGAAGAACTTCCGAATGAGGAAGTTCCGAATGAAGAACTTCCGAATGAGGAAGTTCCGAATGAAGAACTTCCGAATGAAGGAAGTTCCGAATGAAGAACTTCCGAATGAAGGAAGTTCCGAATGAAGAACTTCCGAATGAAGGATGTTCCGAATGAAGGAATGTTCCGAATGAAGGAAGTTCCGAATGAATAACTTCCGGATGAAGGAAGTTCCGAATGAAGAACTTCCGGATGAAGGAAGTTCCGAATGAAGAACTTCCGGATGAAGGAAGTTCCGAATGAAGAACTTCCGGATGAAGAAGTTCCGAACGAAGAACTTCCGAATGAAGAATGTTCCGGATGAAAATGTTCCGAATGAGGAAAAGTTCCGGATGAGTTGTTTGATTGTTATTGTTGGCATGCTATCTATGTACTTGTTGTTTTATCTGATGAAATGTGTTATGCTTAGAAGTAAGAATGATATATATCTATCTGTTTTTGTGCATCAACCTTTCATGTCTTATCTTAAGCAGATAAAATGACTAATCCAACAGTACAAGCTATCCAAGAATCTAGGGAAGCCGATATTGCTAAAGCTCGAACCCTTAAGTTCATACCCAACAACTATAGGCTAAAGCAAGTTTCTAAATCCACTCACCATGGCTTTAAGGTCGCCATAGCCATTCTTGATAACTCCCATTTCAAGAACGCCCTTAGGAGTACAGCCTCGGTGCCTTATGAGTATATGTTTGAATTTTGGGCAACCAAGGATTTCACTTCGAACAAGATCACCTTCACCATCGACAACAAGCAGCAGACACTCACAGTTTCAGATTTCCGTAAGATGCTTGGTATACGGGATACACCCAAGGGCATGTCTTTCTCAAGGGATCCTACTAAAGATGAACTCGCGGAGTTATTTGACGCACTTGGATGTCCGGAAATACGAGTTGCATCTGAGTTTACTACTGCTAAGGTAGGACAACCCTGGAGAGCTTTGATGGGTATTCTCAGTAAATGCCTTACACCAAAAACGAGTGGACATGATGCTTTGCGAAGTCCGATAATGAACCTCTTCTATGGCATGTACAAAGCTGCGAATTCAGATTATGCTTTGTTGATATGGGAAGAATTCACCTTTCAACTCTTCCACAACAAGAAGCTGAAGACAAACTTCTTTCCTTATCCTCGGTTTATTAAGCTCATCATAAATTATTTTATGAAGCTTGATTCTACTATTGATAGGCGTGCAGGAGGTCGCTATCACACTGAAGAAGCTGATGATACTGTAGATCTGAGGCATGAAGGACCGTCTACTGGTGTGATTCCGGGTCCTGTTCCTGATTACCTTCTGTCAGACAAAATCAAAGGTTCTGCTGATTACAAGCTACTGCAGCTTGAAATCGAAAGGCTGAAAGCAAACCTTCAAACTGGAGAAGACTCATCCACAACTGTTAAGAGTAAAGGTAAACGCAAACAACCAGCTGCGTTACCTGAACCCGAACCAAAGAAGAAGAAGTCAGAGGGTAAGAAGGGAAAGGGTAAGGATTTGATGCGTCTACGTGATGAAGCAGATACTGTTGATCCTACTCTTGGTAAAACCGAGCAACAACTGATGAAGATTGCTATTCAAAGGAGTAGGAAAGATACAGGCGGTAGTGGTTCAGGTGCGAGGGTAGATATCGAGGATGAGTACGAGGAACCGCATGATGTTGATGAGTTTGGGGTCACCTGAAAACTATTCCACTTCGAAGGAGCCATCAATCCCTATTTCAACAAGTGTGGAAAAGGAACCTGTTGCTTCTACGATCATGGTGACAACTCAACCTTTGGCAACTCTACCACCACCAATCCAACCCTTAACAACCCGACCAACCCGACCGGCTTCCACACCAGTTCTTCCACCACCCATAATCCCTACCCTTAGTACAGCAGTTACAACCGAGCCTATTCCATCAACATCTGCAACATCTGCAACTTCTGCAATGGCAGCAATAGTGTTGGGCGAGATGTTGGATAAACATACGGATGCTCACAAGAGAGAAATGAATGAACTTCGCCAAGAGTTAAATAGAAGAGCTCAAAGTGAAGAAGCATCAAGGAAAGCTCAAGAAGAGTTGATTGCCAAGTTCGCTGCAGACTTGGAAGCTACACGAAAGGCTCATGCAGAGGAAATTGCTCAGGTTAAGCAGGCTGAGGCTAATAAACATGCTGCACGCATTACCAGACTTCAAGCAATGAGGGATAAATATAAGGAACAAAAAGAAGCACTCGAAGTATCTGTGAAAGAAAGAGTGCAAGAATCCGTTGAATCCTTAATGCCTAAGCTTCGTGACGAGTTGAAGACACTTGCTGCTGACAACTTGATGGTCAAATCATCCAACCCTTCCGAAGCCGCCTATAAGATTGCTTATGACCTGACGGATTTTGAATTGAAGAAGATCCTTAAGGCTCGAATGGTGGAACTTGGGTCGCATGATAAATCGAGGATTCAACGGGCTCTATTTAAATCCCTGAATGATGCTATCATGGAGGATGATAGATTATTCAAAATGTTTGGAAGTGTGGTACCATATCACATCTTACCTGAGGAAGAAAGGGAAGAGAGTGAAGAAGAGGGTACGGGTGAAGAAGAGGAAGAAGAAGAAGAGGAAGGTGAAAAGGAGAAAGACGATGAAGAAGGTGGTGATGATGATGAGGATGATGAGGATGACGACGAGGATGAAGATGATGATGATGGCGATGATGGTGGTGATGAGAATCAGGAGAGTGCAAGGGGTAGTAACGGGGACGAAAATCAGGATGATGATGGGGGTGAACAACCACAGGGGGACAAGGTTACCAGCTCCAAGAAGACTGCTACAAAGACTGGAACCAAGTCCACAAAAGATGCAGCACCGAAGGACAAATCGACATCCTCGGAATCAAGACGAACTAAGTGGCGCCACGATGTGAATGCCACTACAGCGTCTTCGGCTCCTGGTATCTCTATCGCTGTGTCTGTACCTATTACAACTAACCCCATTAGTTCTGCTGTTGTTCCTCCTGTGATTGCAGAATCAGTGACAGAACCCGAAGCTGCACAACACTCTCCAGTTCAAGACACTGCTGAAATGCCTGAAACTGAACCAGTAGATGTTCGCACTTCCACTCCTCAACAACAGGTTCAACAATCTACGGTTCCTGAACCAAGCATTCGTGCCTGGGAAGACACGTTGGAGATAGACGAGTCTGCACCACCACAAGCTTGGATCACGGCAGCAGCTCAATATGATCCGATCACAGATGCTGACAAAGATGTGCTGTATCTGCGTATCCGAAGTCCGATTGACTTATGTGCATTTCTTGCTCATGAGTATAAGACTTCGGTTACTCCATCATTGGTCAAGAAAGCGATGAAAGATAAAAGAATGCGTGCCAAAACCCGATTACCCCGAATGGAGTTCGAGTATTATGCCGATGAGATCATAAAGGCTTTGAAAACCGTTCAAAGGCCAGGACTTCATGAATCAGACAGAGCTCCACCTCCAATGGATCCTGCTCAAGATAATCAGATTGCTCTTGACTTCTTCGTCACCAACGATCTTGAGTATCTACTGAAGGGATCATCAAAGTATGCAACATCCCTGACTTTGCTGAAAGCTGCCAACTGGGGGACAATACCCTTCATCGAGGAAAAGGTAAATCGACTCTGGGTCCCAAAAATGAATCGTAATTATGATATGTATGCTGTCATAGGTGCATCTCATTGGGACGAACGAGTCCGAAGGGCGTACAGGGGTTGCTGCATGGTCAAGTCTGGAAGCAATGTTAGATCCGACATCCGTATCTCCAGCATCTTAGGAATGAAAACTGAAGCCAAGAACGGCTACTATCATGTGACGGAGATTCGCTTGAAAAGGGAGGATGACAGGGAATATAAAATCCAGCAAGGAGATTTTTCCATCATTCGCCTTGAGGATATTGAAGATATGCTGCTTCTGATGACCCGAGATCAACTTACTCACATTCCTCGTGAAGATCTGATTGCTTTGAATACAGCACTTCGTATGTTCACACGAAGCGTTGTCATCAAGTCACGAGTTGAGGATCTTCAGTTGGGAGTCGAAAGCTATCAGAGGAGGCTCAACTTAACCCGTCCTGTGAATCAAGTGCTACCTCAACATGTAGAAAGATGTCCCTATACCGGCATTTCTGTCCCGAATTCCGGCATTTTCTACTTGAACAGTCGAGGTTTGATGAAGTTTATGAGGGTGGGTGAGCTTCACAAGTATAGTGATGGAACTCTTATACAAGTCAGAGATAAGTTGGAGCATCTGAACTCGGGTGGGACTTTGCCAGAGATGACGGAGGATTGGCATCCGGGTTACCGGCAGATGGCAAAGTATGTGATCAAAAAGATCGATCAAAAGCTCCGGGAACGTAGATTGATGAGGAGCTTGGAAAGATTCGTGGGTGGAAGACCGTATTTAGTGCACCACAAGCTACTGCAACGATCCATCTGATGGGTCGTACATCTCAGGTCACTTTATATTGGTTTTCAATTGTGAATATGTAAATTTGTGAATAATGTGCTTGAATGGCTTGGTGTAGTGTTAAGGTATGATAATTTTTCAAGAATTTCTCACGAGATTCTAAATCTTTCAAAATATGTCATACCAAAGCACTACAACTATCCCTTATTAACTTAAGGGGGAGCAATAACTTGTTCTATGGCCAAACATTGATTTCATTTTTACCCAAAGACCGGTTAATCCATTCAATATCCAAAATATTAATGGTTAACATTTTGGATAAGGGGAGAAAATGGGATTAAGGAGACGTAAGTGTTACTTGGCTAAAATGAAAAAGACTTAATGATAATCCAACTTAATATGTGTTAAGCACGTGTTAAGGGGGAGCGTTTTTGATGATCAAAACACCTAAGGTACAAAACTTTTGATTTTAATATCACAAGTACCTTAGGTGATTTTCAATGATGTTTTCATGGTGGCAATTCCTTCCCAAAACACGCTTAATTCACGACGGATGTGGTGACAAAAGGGTGGTAGGAATAGGTTTAGTCCAATGATTCATCAGAGCCGATGGAATCTTCCCAAGGACAATTCCCTAGATAGAATTAGAAGTCCTAGGAAAGATGGAGAAAGAATGTGAACGTAGCTGAATGCCGACCAAGTACTTAAGCTAGCACTGGAACAATCACAACAAGGTGCTAGTGATGACGTATTGGTAAGCATTGAAGGGGTTGAAGAATGAAAAAGAAATGTAAAGATAAAGGGTGTAAAGAAAGAAGCCCTCCTTACAACTTTAGGCAGAAACCGGGTCAATACATATGCTATTGAGGTCATTTTTGTTAATGATTCTCGGTATTGAAGAAAGACATCATGGACCCAGTGATGCAATGCACAACCCTTCCCCAGCTAACTCAAATATCTCTCAAAAGGTATTTGTTTTAATCACACGGAGATCAACACGTTATCTATTGGTTTATTCACTTCGAATAAACTGGTATTGAAAAGGTGGCACTCCTCTCCAGCCATCGCTCACTAAATCAAAACGCACAATCGAGTCTAGAGCCAAGAGATCATCAAAAGTCTCATTAGGACACTTTCCATTTATTCCTTGCTTTCTCACACACTGTGAAAAGGAAGAGATTTTCATGAGTCCTACGCAATATTCTTGTAATATTGCCAGAACATCCGAGTAATACGTAAGTATTACAATGAAGATGGAAATCCTGCTTGAGCCAACATCAAACAAGCTCATGGTAGGTTACACGTGCGGTTCTTTTAGAACCAATCTTGTGAAAAACTGGAAGGTAACAGTGGTTTAATTCTTAATTGAACTTAAACTCGTTCCAGGCCTCTTCGCATTATCATATGATCTTGCCAGAACACTCAGAGTGACTCTTTATTGACCACAGTGACGAGTGGAAATCCTTCTAGTGTCAACATCAAACAGCACTTGGTAGGTAACGTGCAAGATTCTTTATGAATCGAGCTCGTGACAACTGGAAAGCAACGATGGTGAAAATCTTAATTGAAATTCACTTGTTCCAGGTTTCATGAATTGACGGCTTTTAATCACAAGGATAATTTATCCAAGTGATTCACTCTTTATGTTCGCAGTCAGCTTTGGACGGTCGAATAAAGAGAACGGGTTTACCCGCGAAATCCTGTCAGGAAGTTACTTAATTGAAACTATCCGTCACGGGTACGATATCTAATATCGTCCAACGGTCTTCACCGACCGGAGGTAAAATGCTACCGAATTAGAATAAAATGTTCAAAGCCATTTTATTCGTGTCGTTGCTGTGTACCTGCTAAAGACGGTGGCGTTGCTGAGTACCTGTTGAAGACGGTGGCGTTGCTGTGTACCAGTGAAGACGGTGGTGTTGCGGTGTACCTGTGAAAGTCGTTCCCACATGCTTATGTCTTTTGCAACAAAAATTCAAGAAAGTACAAGATGAAGTCTTCTGCTGTACCAAACTCTGAAGCTTTCAAGAATCCAACAAAAAGACGTAAGTGTGTGGAACATGAAGTCACGAGGAGGCAAAGTTCACAAGAAAGGCAAAAATCGCACGTGAAAGGCCAAAGAACAATGCTCTCAAGTCAAAGCCAAAAAGATCAAACCAACATATTCACAACAAAAGAAAGAAAAAGAAGAAAAGACTACGAGCTAAAGAACGAAGACTTAGTATAGTATGCTAGGTTTAGAACTTTGTAACGTGGAGTGACCTCCCTTAGGGGGAGATTGTTAGAAATACGTTTTAACGTATATTAGAAGTATCGGTCACTCCACAATATGATTTATGTTGTAATAGCTCGTAGTTAGTAATTAGTTATCATTTGCTTATTAACTTAAGTAAGAATCGGTCCATGGGCTTGTCATGGACCGGCCCAAGTCCACTTATGACTTGGAACTATAAATACCCCTTTCCACTAAGGAAAGGGGTTGGTTGTTATCATTTTCTTAATTTCCACTTAATAAAATTCACATAGTTTCTCTCACTTTCTCTCTCTAACTTTCTCTCTCTAGAAATTAACAAACCCCTTCATAGATTCATTGATTATCAATATTCTACAAACATTTATTAAGGTGTACTGGCACTAATAATAAATCAGTATTATTAAGAAGAATAGAAAAATGATGCCACGTGAGATTTAACCGGCATTAAAAGGTTAAAACATACTGAGTCACTTGTGTAACCGGTCATCAACCTTGAGTAACCTCTTTGTAACATTTTAAACTATAGTAACCAAATCGAATTTTTTTCCAATCTTAAGTAACTTTTATGTATATTAACCCTTAATCAACTAATACTTAAGTTATAACAAGCATTAAATAAACATATAGTATGAATAAACAAAAGGAAAGAAGTTTGGAAGATTCCAGAACACCCCTTAGGGGTGTTCGACCGTCGGTTATGCCTAAGGCGGGGGGAGGGGGAGTTGCCTTATATTTATTGGGCTACAACGGGTTGGAAGTCTATAAATACACCTCCTAATCCCTCATAATCAACACATCGTAAACTTTCTTCCTCTTCTCTCTTTTAGTCGATCGCAAGCCCCCACCACGGAAGGGTTTCGGTTGGTTTTCTGGGTTGATCGATTGTATACATAATCTAGTCCTAGCCCCTCTCTAGGGTTGTTGGGTGGATTAATTACAAGCGTTGTAGATCGGTTTTCACGTGCTAGAATTACGGTTAGATCGTTGTATTACGTGTGTACAAGAACGTAATATAGTCTTACTTTAGACTATATCTTGGTATATACGGTATTAACCCAAATTGGTGATTCCTTCTTCGTCTTGTGGAAATTGCTTTAGCGTAAAGGTATGTAACCCTAATTCGATTATTATAATTGTGTTATTAATTATGATCTTGTTAAATCGCTTCCGCTATATGTTCTTTGATCTTGTTTAGGGTTTTATATAATTGTTATGATATTAATAAACCTTCACGTACGTACTTCTAAAGTACCGTTGGTGGTCAAACAAGCAGTACTTATTCTCAAAGTACTGAAAGCAGTCCTTCTATGTCCCAAAACTCACAGGTAAGATCTTCATCATTGTTTAGTAGCTATGATGCCTTCTCTTTCTTTGCTGGACAAGACAACAGGCCAAGGTTGACTCTCAATGACATGTTCCAGATGGATGATGTTGACATTGAAGAGATGGATCTCAAGTGGCAAGCTGTTATGGTCTCTGTTAGATCAAACAGACTCTATAAAAGGACTGGCAGAGAGTTGAATGTTGATTCTAATGAACCATTAGGATATGAAAAATTCAAACTTGAATGCTACAACTGTGGAAAGAATGGACACTTTGCAAGGGAGTGAAATAGAGAAAAGGCCGAAGGAATCATTCAAAAGTCCAAGAACAGTTATAGGACCAGCCTAAGAGTCAGTGAAAGCTTTCCTAAGGACAACAACAGAAATTCCAAAGGAGCTAAAGCATTGGTCACAGTAGATGGAGTGGTTGATTGGACTAAAGAAGAAGAGGAACATGGTTTAATGGCTCTTTCTCATGAAGACACTAAGGTACATCCCGGTTCTAAAGATTGTATTCTTAAGTTTAATTGTCTTAAAGTAGAACCTGAGGAACAATATCAGAAAGTAAACACATGTACTGTAGAAGTAAATGATTTTAAACAAGGTGTTGCTATGTTAGAAGATAATATAGTTTTGTATAAAAAGGGTCAGCAAAACTATGAAGATAAAATTAGGATTCTAACTCTTCAAATGAGAGAAAAATATGTAACCATTAAAGCCTTTGAAAAACAACTTGTGAAAATAACAACAGAAAGTGAAGTTCGAAAAGCTAGTTTGTTTAATGAAAGAAAACTAATTAAGCAATGGCAAGAATCTTCAAAGGGCATAGGTAAGCTGATTAATTCACAGATGGGGTACTATGATAAAACAGGTCTAGGTTATATAGAGGATCAACCTAGGATAACTCTAACTGATAAGGATTTATCAAGAGTGGTTTTTGATAATTCAAAAGATCTAGAGGACACTCCTGAAAATGATAGGTATGCTAAAGGAATGAAAGCAGTTCCTCCACCTTTGTCAGGATTTTTCATGCCCCCTAATAATGATGCTAATGTATAGTTAGATGAGTCAAAAGCTGTCTATGGAAATAAGTCTAATGACTCAAAATCAAAGTCTAGTGCCTTGACCCAAGAAAAACTTGTTGTGAACGAAAGGGTTGTTTATCCACCCTTAATTAGCACATTTGTGCCTGAAGGGTATGTGCCTCCAACTAGTTCTACAAATGAGCAGGTGAAAACTCCTAGTAAGGCAGTGGAAAGCAACAAGAAATATCACAATAAAACCAAGAGGGGTAGGTTAGGTTTTAAGAACACTAAATCAGAACTACCTTTTGGATCTTCTTTGAAAATAAAAGGATGTTATGTATGTGGTAGCTTAAATCATTTTATCAAAGATTGTACCTTGCATGAGGATAAAATTGCTAAATTTGAAGGCTGCACATAAGGTCACAAAGAAAGGTAATGTACAGGTAAAAAGAAAGTTGGGACCAAAATATGACAAACCTAAGTTTGATCATACTGAGAAAATAGGTGTAGAAAATAATAAGGCCAAACACCATCTCAAAGCTAAAGACTTTAACCCTAGAGCAGTACTTATGAAACAAGGTCTAGTACCTTTGAAATCTAGCGAGCCAGGTACCGGCAAGCCTAGAACTGCAAGTACTGCTAGGCCAAAGGTAAATACCGATGGTCAAAAGTCTGGAAAACCAAAGTCCCATGAAGCATCTAGGAGTTACTCTGTTGCCAAAACACATAGAGATAAGCCTTATGGAAAACCAGTAAATGTGTGGAGACCTAAGGGAGAAAAAACATGTGTTCAAGTAAGTACCGTTAAAGCAGTACTTAAGTCAAAGAAGCCTAAATACATAGAGTCACCCTATGTCTTTGACTACATAACTGAAACCATGAAATATAAGAGTAAGAGTAGCATAACTGGAAATACTACTGATAAGACTCTTAAGTATGTAGGTCCCACAAGATCTGATCCAAATGTGGCTTAGGTCCCTGTTGAAAACTAATGTGTTTTGTGGATGTGCAGGAGCATCTTATTAATGTATTGAAAGATAAAGAAATTGTAGACAGTGGATGCTCAAGGCACATGACAGGGAATAAATATTTCCTTGCTAAATTTGAAGAATTCAGAGGTGGACCAGTTGCGTTTGGAGGTAGTAAAGCAGGATTACTGGAAAAGAAAAGATTAATACAGGAGTTTGAAGATGTGTTCTTTGTTAAGGAATTGAATGAATTCAATCTCTTTTCAGTATCACAGATGTGTGATAAGAATAACAAAGTACTCTTTATAGATACAAACTGCTTGGTACTCTCCAAAGATTATGAGATGCCTAAGGAATCTTAAGTACTGCTTAAAGTACCCAGGCAAGAAAACATGTATACCTTTAATCTTCATACTATTACTCCAACATGTGGTGTTACATGCTTGTTAGCTAAAGCTTCTAATGATGAGTCTAATTTATGGCATAGGAGGTTAGGACATGTGAATTTTAAGAATCTTAACAAGCTTGTTAAAAGAAACTTAGTTAGAGGTTTACCTAACAAGGCTTTTCAGAATGATCACACATGTACTGATTGTCAAAAGGGTAAGCAACATAGAACCTATTGTAAGACCAAGTCTATCAACACAGTTACTAAACCTTTACAACTTTTACATATGGACTTATTTGGTCCAGTTTATGTTAGGAGCATTAGTCATAAGACCTTTTGTCTAGTTATAACTGATGACTTTATTATGTTCAGTTGGGTGTTCTTTTTGTCACATAAGAATGAGACGAATGAATTACTTAAAGATTTTGTCATTGTAGTTGAGAAACAATTTTCTAACTAAGTCTTAGTTATTAGAACAGATAATGGGACAGAGTTCAAGAATGCTGAATTTGATGAATTTTGTAGGTCTAAAGGAATCAAGAGACTATTTAGTAATCCTAGGACTCCACAACCAAATGGGGTAGCTGAAAGGAAAAATTGGACATTGATTGAAGCTGCTAGAACTATGTTAGCTGATTCTCTGTTTCCAAACACCTTTTGGGCAGAAGCAATCAACACTGCATGTTATGTGCTAAATAGAGTTTTAGTAACCAAGCCTTAATTCAAGACACCTTATGAACTTTTGACAGGAGTTAAGCCTAGTATAAGTCATTTAAAACCTTTTGAGTGCATGTGTCTATTTTAAATACTCTTGATCAATTGGGAAAGTTTGATGGGAAATCTGATCCAGGATATCTAATAGGATATTCTTTGCATAGTAGAGCTTATAGGGTCTATAATTTGACATCTAGGAGGGTAGAGTAAAATGTCTATGTCAACTTCTTAGAAAATAAGCCCAATGTTCCAGGAAAAGGTTATGCTTGGATGTTTGATTTAGATTATCTGACTAATTCCATGGATTACTATTTTGTGCAAAAAGATTGTCAAACTAAGAATGTAGGAAAATAGACTAGTATACCAGCTACAGGTACTCAAGAAATCTCTTCATCAGATTCACATGAAGATGATGGTGTTCATTTATTTGTACCTAGTATACCTACTGTCTCCCCTACATTTGTTATTCCATAATAGAAGCAACAAGTACCACCTAGTGATGATCAGGCCTCACATGATGAACTTCGGAGGCTCATGGATCAAGAAAAGAATGCTCAAGCAAATTCTAAGCATTCAGGAGAAGAACCATTGGACTTACAATACTCAGTGATACATGGTAAACCTAGCGGTTCTTCATCTACAAGTACCGCTACGCCAATCTCTCCCAAGTTTGTTGATTAATTGGAAGATATTCTTCAAGCAATGGATAATGAAGATGCTTTTACTAGTCCAAAAGAAGGAATCTTCTCACAAGATTCCTATGATGAGCAGGGTGTAGTAACTGATTTCAACAACTTAGAAACAGAAATTCCACTCAGTTCTATTACTACTCATAAAGTCAACAACAACCATCCTACAACATAAATCATTGGAGACCCAAAGTATACTATGAAAACTAGAAGACAGGTGCAAGCCAGTACTGAAACTTGTACACTTGTGAGTTATGTCAAACAACATCAAAGAATAAATCATAAGGATACTCAACACTGTTTGTTTGCATGTTTCTTATCACCAGTAGAACCAAAGACTATTTCTCAAGCACTTGATGAAGAAATTTGGGTAGATGCCATGCAAGAAGAGTTAATGAAATTTGAGCTACAAGGTTTGGATTCTTGTGGATCTTCCCTTTGGAAAAAGAGTTATTGGTACTAGGTGGATCTTCAGAAACAAAAAGGATGAAAGATGTGTTGTTGTGAGGAACAAGGCAAGGCTTGTTGCTCAAGGCTACAGACAGGAAGAAGGGATAGACTATGATGAAGTCTGTGCTCCAGTAGCAAGGATAGAAGCCATTAGACTATTTTTGGCTTTTGCATCATATATGGGTTTTATAGTCTATCAAATGGATGTGAAGAGTACATTTCTTTATGGAACTATCACATAGGAGGTATATGTTTCACAACCTCCAGGTTTTGTAGATCCTAAGTTCCCCAATAGAGTCTACAAAGTTATTAAAGCTCTTTATGGTCTACATCAAGCTCCAAGGGCTTGGTATGCAACTTTATCCAATTTTCTGTTGGAACATGGATATAGAAGAGGGAACATTGACAAAACTCTATTCCTCAAAAAGAATGCTAAGGATATTATCCTAGTTCAAGTCTATGTTGATGACATTATTTTTGGTTCCACCAAGAAATCATGGTGTGAAGAGTTTGAAGCTATAATGAAAGGAAGATTTCAGATGAGTTCCATGGGAGAACTTACCTTCTTTTTAGGACTACAGGTCAAACAGAAGAAGGATGTAATATTTATTAGCCAAGATAAATATGTTGTTGAAATCTTAAAGAAATTTTCATGTATGGATACAAGGAGTACAAGTACACCCTGTGAAGCAAATAAATCTTTGTTAAAAGATGAACATGGTGAAGATGTTGACATTCACCTATATAGATCAATGATTGGTTCATTGATGTATCTTACTACTTCAAGACCAGATATTATGTTTGATGTGTGTGCGTGTTCAAGGATTCAAGTCAATCCAAAGGTGTCACATCTACATGCTGTGAAAAGGATTTTTAAGTATCTTAAAAGTCAACCTAACTTAGGATTATGGTATCTTAGAGATTCTACATTTGATTTGGAAGCTTACTCAGACAGTGATTATGCTGGAGCTAATCATGATAGGAAATCCACAACCAGGAGGTTATCAATTCCTAGGCAGAAGACTCATATTATGGCAGTGTAAGAAGCAAACCATTGTTGCTACTTCTACAACTAAAACTAAATATGTAGCTGTTGCTCATTGCTGTGGACAAGTACTTTGGATTCAAAATTAGCTGTTAGACTATGGGTTCAACTTCATGAACACCAAAATCTACATTGATAATGAAAGTACTATCTGTATTGTCAAGAATCCAGTCTTTCACTCCAAGACCAAGCATATTAAAATAAGACATCACTTTATAAGAGATGCTTATGACAAAAAACTCATTCAGGTCTTGAAAATTCATACAGATAACAATGTAGCTGATTTATTAACCAAGGCATTTGATTCAAAGAGATTTGAGTTCTTGGTAACACATATTGGTATGCTCAACCAATAGCTGTTGCATCTGTTAAAGGGAGGTAATAGTTGTACAATTTTCATGCTAATTTGTATTGTATAGTGGTTGTTTTTGTGTTTTGATGTAATTGAAGGTTGATAGAATAAGATAAAAGACGTTATTATGATAGTAGAATGCATGAACCGGTCTTATGTTTGAGGTGCCGCTTTATTGCTAAGTACCGCTAGGCAAATTTGAAGTACCGTGTATGTTCCATGTACCGCTACATAACCGTTGTACCGTTGAGGGTGTCTTTTGTAAATTTGGCGGTTTCTTCGCGCTTGGGTTTGTTATTTACATAAATACTTACTCAAATTACATAATTGATTCACTTAATATTTTATTCTTATCTCTTAATTCTATAACCTTCTCTCTAATTTTTCGATCATCAAAAATACTAATGGCTGCTTTACAAGTGATCTCTAAGCACAACTTAGTTGCAAACCTTGCTCAGAATGATGATTCTCTTGGTTTCCATGAGATACTTTGATTTTTATCTCGAAGTCATATTCGTTTTGCGCTTACTGTAAGTCCTACTGTTTCTATTCCTATTGTTACACAATTTTGGGATACTACTGTCTTAGGTACTCGTCAAAATTAACCTTGCATTAGGGCTAGGGTTAATAATAGAAATATCTATGTGACTGAGGTACTGTTAAGGGCTAGTTTGAGGCTTAATGATGCAAATAGACTTAGTATGTTGAATAGCACAGAGATACATGATGGCCTTGCAGCCATGGGCTATGAGGGTGGTAGGGAAAGTTTTACTTTCTTTAAAGATTTATTTTCGCCACAATGGAAATTGCTTTTTCATGCCATTATTCACTGTTTAAGCTCAAAAAGTACTTCTTTTGATCAAATTCCTGATGCATTGGCATCAGCTGGTATTTGTTTAGCAAATAACAGAGTTTTTAACTTTTCAAAATTGATTTTTGAAGGCATGACTAGGAATTTGGAAGGAGTTAAAAAGTTTTTGATGTATCCTAGGTTCATTCAAGCTTTGGTTAATGACCAAATCCCTAACCTACCAGAGTTGAAAAATACATGGGATGTTCCTATATTTACAAAGAGAACTTTCTCTTTCTTGACCAAACAAGGCAATGCCTTTACAAGAACTGTTACACCCTTATTTGCTAACATGTTAGCCCAACCAGCGAACCAAGAAGGTGAGGAACCTAGCTCAGCTAGTGCTTCTCAGCAAAATCCTTCTCACCAGAGTCCCCAATCCTCTAAAGATACTCAATCTTCTTCTCATAATGTTGGTGGTCAACCACATTCAGATGAGATGATCCACACACTTGCTGCTTCAATTGCTGCTAGTGGTTCATCACAAGCACAAGCAACAGAGGTGGTGGATGTTGCAAATTTAACTACTTTGTGCACTAGCTTGTCCAAACAGGTACATGTATTACAAAAAGAGAAGCTTGCTCAAGATAAAAGAATTGTTGAGTTGGAAGCCAATTTAATCAAGCTAAGGAATGAAGTTTCTCCTTAGATGAGGCAAAACAGAGTAATTCAGAAAGCTGCTCTTAAGAAGCAAAGATTCAGGAACTTTAAGAAAAGGCAACTGAATGCAACCAAATGGGGGAGGAATGATGAAGAACAAGGACCTTCTTCTAATAGTCATACAAGGATCTCTGGCAATGACATCAATTTTGAAGCTGATGATGCCATTGTAGATTTTAAATATGGTAATGGCCTAGAGACTAATGTGGAGAATGCAAGTTTAGAGCCTACAAATATGGAGTTTCAACAGGAAGAACCACAATCTACTTATGAGGAACCACAAAATGAAGAGATTTTGGTGACTCAACCACAACCACGACCTTAACCACCACAATATAAGTGAATTGGAGTATTTTCTATGAGAAGCTAGAGGAAATCAATGAACAATTTCTTGTGTCTTCAACTCCACCTAAAAGACAATTTTGATTTCACAAGAAACAGTCTTTCCAAGTACTGTCAAGTTCAAGAATGAGTTTTGGATCAGACAAGACTAAGGAGTTACAAATTGAGAAGAAAACTTCTAAATAAGGAAAAGTATCTGGAGATACTTTGGTGATTCAAGAAAAAAGTGTGTCTTACATTGGTAAAGTAAATACTGCTGAAGAGCTAAGTACTGCTAAGCCAACAGCAAGTACCGCTGGTGAAAAATCTGTAGAAACTAAAAGGGGGGGGGGGGGGGTTGAATAGTTTCTCATTGGTTTATCTCCTAATTAAAATTCCTTTCAATTAGGTGAGTGCAAAAAACTATCTTTTACTTGAAAGCTAGTTGAATAATGATTAGGTTCAATTCTAATGCATTAACAATGTGTAGTAAGTATAATGATAATGAATGTAAGTAATGAGTAAGGAAAGAAACAACCTAGTAGGAAGACACCAAGATTTATAGTGGTTTGGCAACAAGGCTCAATCCTCATTCCTACTCCACTCCTCGAGTACACCTTACTCGAGATTTCCACTATATCCACAAGCTCCCTTCTTGGCGGAGAAAACCTTACAACATCGCTTACATTATTTTCCGACACTAAGCTAAATGTTGAGACCTAATCTTAGCTAGGACCAATCTACACAACGTCGCCTACTTCACCATTTTACGACACAAGGCTAGATGTCGAGTTCTAATCCAAAGCTAGAACCAATATTCACAATGTTGCCTACTTTACCATTTTCCGATACAAGGCTAGATGTCGAGTTCTAATTCAAAGCTAGAACCAATCTTCACGACTCTTCACTTTGAAGCTAAGTGAGAACTTCACACAACACAACTACATATCACTTTAGAATTTAGTGAGAACTTACAAGACACAACCACATCACTTTATAGTTTAGTGAGAACTAACACAACTAATTAAAACTCAACTAAACATATCCAAGTACACACATGTAGCTTGAATCTCACACAAATCCAAGCACACACATGTGCAATGGATTTACACAACTCTAATCCAAGTATTCACATATAGCTTGGATGAACAAAACTAGTTCAAGTATTCACAAATACATTGGATCTACACACGACACAAATAAACAAATGATGAACATGACTAGATCTTTAGGAGAAGGTGATCTTCATTAATGCTTCATCTTTAATCACATCACAAGTGTGTGAGTGATCTTCTCTTTGGACAAGGTAAAGAAGGAGATCAAGAGGATAATCATGAGTAAACATACTTAACACATTAAGTGATCATTTACAAATGACTAGGATTAGATAAGAGAAAGAAGGCTGAAAGAGATGTCTAAATAGGGTTGATGAGAATGCAGATTTGATCCACTATTTATAGAAGACAAATGCCAACGGCTATCTGGGGGCGGTTCTTTATCTACCTAGGTGGTTCCTTATCGATAGGGAACCGCGTAGGCACTTAAGGAACCGCCACTAGTAGACTCCGCTCCTTTTTGTCTTTTAGTAAATTTGAAATATCTAAGGCTGTTTAAACCTTCAAAGGATATTCTTATGGCATTCGGAATATGCCATATTCAAAATTACATTTTCATTTTAATGAAACATTTTCTTAAAAATAAAGTTTATTAAAAATATTTTGTTACATTTGACAAAAGTGAGTTCTAAGGCTAATCACTTTTATGATCACTAAGCATGATTAAGATATGATAGTGTAATTATTATTACCTTGATGATAGTATTTGTTAGATAATTCGTTTTATGATTGTGTTTGACAATAAATGTCTTTGTAATTTTTCGTGATCAAAACTAAGAAATATTAATTAACACTAACAATGTTTTTAGGCATTGCTTTGCATTAACAATATCCCCCTTTTTTATTACGACAAACTATAAACTCATTTACGTAAAATACAAGTTTATTCGAATTATTAACGAGTTTATCACTATCATTTTTCCCCCTTTGTCGAAGCAAAAAGGTTAGCACAAGTTTTTGAAGAAGAAAAGAATCAGACTTTTGCTAGTATCTCCCCCTTGGTGCTTACTCCCCCTTGCTTGGGGCACCAAGTAAATGAGCTAAGGTGACATGCTCCACAAAGGTTAGAAGAAAGAAAAGAAACACCAATGTATGTATGTGCACTACTTACTAACTAACTTGAGAGGGAAAAGGAAAAGAAATCTCAAATTAGAAGCAAGCATTTGCTAAGTATGTCCAAAGAGTGTGTATTGACAACATCATAGTTTAATTTGTGGAATAAAGGAAGAAAAGAAACATCCAAACCAATCAAAGATGATTTAAAATGTCAAGGGGTTAAAATTTAGAATTTATGGAATCACCCAATTAATTTTAAGTTTTAACCATGATCAACTCTTTAACAAATGTGTGAAATAGAATTAGTGGGAAAGATAACACACATAACATTCATATTACACAAATATGAAATAACATACAAGAGAAATATTCATACACATAATATGAATATTTAAAGCAAAAAATATGGAAAATAAACCACAAAGCATAAACTACTCTAATAGTGATAATCTTCCAAGATTGCTTAAGTTTTATTGACTCAAACAACTAACGTACAAAATGTGCCTTAGTTGGAAAAGAAAGACGACGAAGCATCATTCGAAGTTTTGTTCACGGGATCGAAAACTTTGGCAGGAGGTCGAGTGAGGAGGAATTCAAGGAAATTTAGTGTGTCATAAATATGAGCAAGTTCAATTTGTTGAAAACGACAACAAGCACACGAGGAACCATGATGCAAAACAAAGTTGTTAGATGGGGGAGGTCCATCAAAATTAAAGGTTGGTGGAGAGAGAGATAATGGATAAGAAATTTTTTCATAATGCCTAGTGAGATTAGGGAAAGAAGATAGGTCATTGAGTTGAGGAGAGTTGAAAGGTTTTGGTGGTGGTGGAAGAATTTCCTTTTCCCTAGTAATTGGATTTATAGAGTAAGTCTCATTCCAATATTAAATCGGGGAGAAGGAGGAATTCTTGGAGGATTTTGGAGAAGAAAAATCATGAGGATTCTTGTTCTTTTTTATCCAAACGGGTCGAACCGAGATTTTTGATTTCTTTGAAAGCTTAGAAGAAGAAGCTTTAGGTTGAGAATTTTGTGACAAAGAAATGTCAAGGTTAAGGAAGGAAGAATTAGGCATTATGAGGGATGAAGAAAAGAACTCTCAAAAGAGAAGAATTTAGAGAAAATAGACAAGGCAAAGATTTGAAATGAAAAAGAAAGGTTTTAGGAAATGTTTAGCCAAATTGGGTAAACAAAGAATCTTAACCAAGACAGTGGTCAAAGAAAAAAGACCAAAAATAAGCCAAGAACGGCTTTACTGTGCGCGGTTCCTTAATAGAGCCCGCGGTTCCATATCGATATGGAGCCGCCTGGGGCTAAGGAGTCGCGTCCAGAAGACAACAAACCTTGATTTTCAAAAGTTTTGGAGAAAAATAAGACTTTTTCAAAATGCAAATCTTGGATTTTTACCTCTTTTAGCATAGATTATGTTAGGGTTGCATAAAAGCAGCACATTCACAAAGAATGTCTTGACAAAGGGTGACAAAATATTTAGATAATATTTTGATCCAATTTTAAGTCAAGTTTTTAGAGGTTGTAATAGATTTAGGTTCAATTATAAATAAATTGAAGTTAATTAATGTGATCACATAGATAGAAACACATAAAACTAAATCCATAAATCATCCACATGATAAAATCATGAGGGAAAAGAAAGGAAATACAAGAAATAAAAAGACAATTAATTACTACAAAGATGGCTAAAATTAGGTCTTAAATTCATAGATCTCTTTGGCTTGACCTTCTTTAAAAAGCATGTTATTTTGAAAAACCATCATTCATTTCCTAGGAGGAGGCATGGAGAACAAGGTAAGCAAGAAATCATGTTAACTTCTATGAAGACCAAGCATCTCCAACCTTAGGTTTTGAATGATGTAGTTACTATAGAGATAACATGGGCAATTTGCACCATAAGCTTCTAGGAACCCAAAGAAGTAAGGATCACCCATGAAGTGGGGAATAGGAATGCCCAAAATAGGAGCATTAGTGTTAGAGTGTGGAGGAGGTGGTGGAGGCATAGTGTCCAAGGGTGAGATGGGAGAATTTGGTGGAGTGAAAGGAGAGGTAACCAAAGGCTCAAGTACAAAGGGAATGCTTTGTAGAGGTTATGGTTGAGAAATCCCATCCAAAGGAGGACTAGGGGTGAAAGGTGAAGAAATCTCATTCATTCTTGATTGGACTGAAGAGGAGATAGAACCATGTGAATGATTAGTACCATGGGTTGAGTTTGTCTTGCATGGAGCAAGGGGTGGTAAAGGTGAAGAATAAATGAGAATTGGAGAGATCTCATTTTTGGGAGTGTGAAAAGATGAAGAACCAATGTTAGGTATCTTAATCTTAATTTTGAGGCTTCTTTTGGAGGAGGAAGTTTTGCCAGAAGTGGATGTTCTAGTGGACAACATGGTTGTGTGTTAAGGTTTAGAGAAGAGTTGAAGGGATGAAGAATACAATCAACAAGAGAGGGTTTAAGAAGAGAATGGAATGATCCAAACTAGTAATGGGCTAAAATCATTTTAGGTGAATAATGAAATTAGGTACCCTAGTTTAGGAAAGTGCAGGTTTTTGCAAAAAATTTATAAAAATTTTACACATATTAAGGAAAACAGTGTAAAGCAAAGATTCTGTCGAAAAAGGGACAAGTGGTTCCTTATGTAGGGCCACGGTTCTTTATCGCTAAGGAACAACGGATTAGATAAGGAACCGCGATCAGTGGTGTCAAAAATTTACACTTCCTCAAACTTTGGTTAGCCCAGATTTTACACAGGTAAATAGAAAGCCAAAGTTAACTATAAATCAAACTCTAAGAAGCTAACAAACACATAATATGCACAAAGCTATGTAAATTGAAATATCGATTACATTGTTAATTAAGGATTAAAATAGTTAGTAATCCAAACAGGTAGTAATAGTTAATACACACATAAGAAAAAAAAGAGAAGTTCAACACCATAAAACATGTCCAACATCATGTTCATCATGAATCAATCCTTTGATCAATTTCCCCAAGTACTTGAATCCACCTCTTGACTCAACTCGATGATCATGTAACTCACCTTGTGTTCTAAGATTTGACCGATAGACATCCTCAAGACTAAGGTTCTCCTGAATTTCACTAGTAGCATGGTGAGGAGGAGGAGATAGGTCTTCTAACCCCGTCCATGAATGAGTTAGTGGAGGGGTGGGAGTTACTCGAAGAGCCGAAATGAGCACTTGTACCTATGCCATCACCATCACTTGTTGGCAGTGTCCTCATCATCGGACTCTTGTTGGTCGGCTTTTCTTGAACCTCTATCACTTCTAGGCTTTCTTTCATATACCTCTTGAGTAGGAAACATTACTCGTTTAACCGGTTGAAAGCGAGAAAGATTGAGATTAGGAAAGTCACGAATAACCCTTTTTAAGAGGCGAGTAAGGAGCATGGCATAAGGGTGGTTTGTTTTCGGCTTGGAGATAGCATAATTGATCCGTCGAGCGATAAAATATGCTAAATTGTACTTGGTTTCGATAAAGATGCAAAATATCATATGCACTAAACATGCCGGAACATGATCCCGGTTACCACCAAGACAAAACACATTTTCCCTAAGGATTTTGGCCCATTGGACCATATCATCATTAAGGTCGCTTAAGAGAACCTCATGACGTTTCACCGAACGTATTTTAGAATGAAGGCTTCTTACAACGGTTCTATTACGCACTTTGGAAATGATGTAAAGGATGAAGTCAAGGTCAACTTCCAAGTGGTCATTTGGAGGACAATCGTTGGACTCAAGGAGAGCTTCAAGATTCCATATATCCGTGAATCGACAAGTTCCCTCAAATGGCACACCAAGAATTTAACCAAAGGATTCTAGAGAGTATTGAATGAGTTGACCATTCAAGATGAACCTAGCAAATATTCTACCATTTTCCATAATGAGAGAATAAGTGCTAAAGAACTCCAAGAGGAATTGGGGGTAAATGTCTTCTTCTATGTATAACAAACAATCGAACCCAATTTGTTCAAACATAAACTTTATGTAAGCATAATTTCTAATGTCCTCTTGGACAACTCTACCCTTGTGGAAACAACGAGTTTGAAGGGAATGATAGGTGTTGGCAAGTTGAGTTGAGTGACAAAAGTCGGCAAGGTTAGGCATATATTGTCTAGTGTCTTGGTGATCTTTTTTATATCTTGAAGGCATAATTAGTACCTAAATACAGTAAATAAGAAATATTTCTCCAATCAATCATATGTTAAAAAAATCAAAAATCAAAAGATGAGAATGTGTTTCATCAATTGCTTGACAAACAAAGGATTAATCCTTGTCATTCTCATGTTCACAATGTACCCATTTCATCATTGACCAAAACATATGAACTATGTAGAATCAACAATGAACTAGAACATTGGTTTTTTAAAACAAAGATTTTAGGCAGGCATTAACAATGCATTTACCCATTTTTTCATGGGTTCATCTCAATTCCATCAATTAACCAAAAATATTTAGTCAAAATTTGGATTGTTCTACAAGTGGGTTTTAGTGAAATCTTAGTGAATATGAACTTAAGGAACCATAGTAAAATAACTATGTCAACCCACATTCCTATCAAGGTTCTAATTCAATTTCAATTTTTAAAAATCCCCAAATTTATGAAAGGATGAACCCTAGAAAAAGATAGATGAAATTTAATGAGAATACTTACAATTAATTGATGTTAGATGAAGGATGAGTGAAACCCACAACTTGGAATCAATTAATTTGAGTGATTGAAGGTTTTTGAAGCTTCAACAATGGTGGAAAAACAAAAAATGTAACACCCCATTTTGATAATGGAATGTCACGCGTAATTATGGCGTGTCATCAAAGCATACAAGGATAAATGTCTAAAACATTACATGACCATAAAAAGGAAATACCGAAATCAAACATTGGTAGTCCAAAAGTAAAGCTCATCACACACAAACATAAGTACTGTAAATGAAAGGACTAAACAATGTCCATGGAAAGAGTATCAAAGTATAGATAATGCATAAAGTAAAGAAAGGCTAGAAAGCTTCCAGTCCATATGCACGTACGCTTAAAGTCTACGAGCGTCCCTAAGTACCTGTTGTTTTGGGAACATGAAAAAGAAAACGGCTGAGCAATACGCTCAGTGCACGGATGTACAATAAAGCATGAATAATATAAGCATAAAAGCATATAACAGCGGAAGAAACTAAGTCCCGAATAACCCGGTTAAGTCTTAGTAAAACTGATTTTATTGTTTGAAAAGCCTTATGTTTATCTTGTAAAACCTGTTTAACATATTTTACCATTAGCCAATAAAGGTCATGAAAATCCACTGTGCATGAATACTTGGAGGGGTGACCTCATCATGCAAATTAGAGGGGCTGCCTCTAATTTAATATACTGGTTTTTGGGTAGGAGGGTTTAGCTCCTTGTGAAGGATGCAAGGCACACACCACATTCACACTGAGTAATCTGCTGAAAAACATGTAACTAGGATGCACCCATACGCCCCACATGATAAATATAATAATATGGCCAAAAGCTGAAGGGACGCCACGAGCAATCACTCCGCCGTGGGGAAGTCATAACACTAGTGCCTCTAGTGTTAGGGTTATGGTACCTCCATAACTAGGTGAAACTGGTCATGCATGTATATAGATTTAGGTATTCTAATTAAACATATGCAACCAAACATATAAACTTATACTATGGGAAAACAGTTGGTTGCATACGGGGAATCCTAATAAGGAAAGAATGTCCATACTGAAAGGACGGGAATCCGTACCTTATGTCCAGTGAACGAAGAAGACGAACGGAAGAGAGTCCTACTTCGGTATCACTAATGCTACAAAAATACATACGTGTATAAGTATCTGATTACTTAATACGTAACTGGTTTTATGTCATGTTTTACTGTTTTAAGCTTAATACTGTGTTTATCTTATATTCTTTCTATTCTAATTAAGTATTTCTTGTACTTCATGCATTATTATACTTGTTGTGTAATAATAAGTAACTTTCTAAAAATAGCAGGTTTCCTAAAATAGAAATTTACCAAAAATAGAAAGTTTCCAAAAAAAGAAAGTTTCCAAAAATAGAAAGTTTCCAAAAATAGAAAGTTTCCAAAAATAGAAAGTTTCCAAAAATAGAATTACTGCTTAAAATAGATAAGTTTCTAAAAATAGAAAGTTTCCATAAATAGATTAGCTGCCTTAATTAAAAAGTTTCAAAAAATAGAAAGTTTCCATAATTAGATATAAGCTGGTTAAATAAGCTAATCATATAAGCTTAAGTGTTTTCTGATTATTATTCTAAGTCATGTTGTTATAAAGTATAGTTTATTAATTATTACATGTAAATTAAATAAACTATAGGTTAAAAGTATTTAATTAAAGATATCATGATTTTAATTAAATAAGGTAAAATACTTAGGTTAAAACATGTATTATTAATTATTAATAATATAACCTAAGTCATGTTAATTAATTAATTATAGTCATGGTTTTTAATAATTAATTAATTATAAAGTCTAGTTAAATATAAATACTTAGGTTAAAATTCGTGATCTAATAATTAAATTTATAACCTAAGTCATGTTAATTAAATTAATCATGTCATGTTTTATTAATTTAATTTTTTAACACATAACTATTAAATCATAAACCTTAAAATAATCTATGAACCGGACCCGTGACTAGAAACCATGAACCGGACCCGTAATCAACACCATACCCCGAACCAAGGTCGGGGTTCCCCTTGTTTGCTGCTGCCGTAGGACCACCACCACCATACCGAGACCATATGGTCTCGGTGGTGGTTAATAAGCCAAGCCGAGACCCCCTTTGGGGCTCGGTTAGGCGTCAGCTACAAACACCACACCCCCAAAACCCTTGTTTTGATTTACCCATGATCCTTAACATGTTTACATCATTGTTTTTAATTAGTTTTTAAAAACATCATGATTTTATGTGATTCATTAAATCAAAACATAAAGGAAAAGGTTAAAAAGGTTATACCGTTTACGTGAAACAAATGAGGATGAACACACACGTATCCTTACAAAATTCCAAGATCAAAAATCAACCCGAACACCCCTTTTGGTGTCTTGAATCCGGCGGCCAAAGAGAAGGCAAAAGAAAAGATTTAGGGTTTTTGTTATTTCTTGATTTTGTGATAAATGACACAAGATTTTCCTAATTCCCTTGTTTAGTAAAATTATTATGGGCTTGGCCCATTTCTTTTGTGTAGCCGCGGGAAGGGGGCCCCACATGGGGTAACCCGTACCTTTCTCGAGTCTAAAAATTATAGTGTGTGTTCGTGTTTTATCGTGTTCATGTTTTACGCGTTCTAATTAATTATTGATCGCGACTTAATATATTTATTCTGTTTGTAATAAATATATATATGTAAATAATATTCTCTCGTGATTAATTTACGTTCATGATTTCATGATCGTATGTTCGTGATTATAATTATTATTTGAATAATTATCGTGTGTTCATACGTAATAAATACTTATCGTGTTCTAACACGTACGTAATACTTAAAATTCTTATACGTGAACGTAAACATGCTATAAAAGGAAAGTTCTAATCTTGTACGTACGATCTAAAGGGTACTATTCATGGTAAAAGCATGCGGGTTTTACAACTCTTCCCCCCTAAAAAGAATAATTCGTCCCCGAATTATAGATAAAGTAAACTAGAAAAGAAGAACATACCCGAATTCAAAATATGAAATGAGGGTAAGAAACCCGGATAGACTCCTTTGTTTCCCAAGTGGCTTCCCGCTCGGTATGATCCCTCCAAAGGATTTTGACGAATGGAATCATCTTCCTTCTCATGAATCGTTCTTGTCTGTCAAGAACTCTTTCGGGTTCTTCTATGAAAGTGAGATCTTCATGTATCTGTGCTAGTGGATACTGAACCATGTGAAGGGGATGATACTGGTACCCTCTGAGTAAGGACACATGAAACACATT
The DNA here is from genome assembly GCA_025667525.1 of Glebionis coronaria. Classification (NCBI taxonomy): domain Eukaryota; kingdom Viridiplantae; phylum Streptophyta; class Magnoliopsida; order Asterales; family Asteraceae; genus Glebionis; species Glebionis coronaria. Next base: position 557,018,955 of record CM046879.1, read on the forward strand.
GTGTACATGCGAAAGCTGCGGAGGTAACGCTAATCGGTAGGACACTTCACCGACTCGTTCAATGATATCAAATGGTCCGATGAAACGAGGACTGAGCTTCCCTTTAATCCCGAAGCGTCTAACACCACGTGCCGGCGAAACCTTAAGAAAGACGTGATCTCCTACGTTAAAATGTATGTCCCTACGATGCTTATCGGCGTAGCTCTTCTGACGTGACCGTGCTTCCTGAAGTTTCTGCTTAGCTACTGCGACCCTCTCATTAGTCATCTCTATGATCTCTGGTCCTTCAAGTGTTCTCTCACCAACCTGATCCCAACAGATTAGGGCGCGACACATTCTTCCATACAACATCTCGAAAGGAGCACACTTGATACTTGCGTGCCAACTGTTGTTCTATGCAAACACCACCAAACAGATATCATCGTCCCAATCACCCGTCCATTCCAACGCACAAGACCTCAACATGTCTTCCAATGTCTGAATCGTTCGCTCCGACTGCCCGTCTGTTTGAGGATGAAAAGCCGTGCTAAGCTTAAGTTGTGTACCCCAAGCTATCTGCAGACTCTTCTAAAATCGCGAAGTAAATCGAGGATCTCTGTCTGAGACGATGCTGGATGGAGCACCGTAGAGTCTCATGATTTCTCTTCTATACGTATCGGCGAGTTTACTTACCGAATCTTCCTTGCGGATCGGTAAGAAATGAGCTGATTTGGTAAGTCGATCTACGATAACCCAAATTGCATCGTGCTTCCTCTTGGTTGGCGGAAGACCAGTAACAAAATCCATGGTGATTTTGTCCCACTTCCACTTTGGGATATCTAACGATTGAAGGAGACCGCCAGATCGCTGATGCTCGATCTTAACCTGCTGGCAGGTAAGACATTTGGAGACGTAAGTAGCCACATCCTGTTTCATACCACTCCACCAAAAGTACTGCTTGATGTCATGGTACATCTTAGTCGAACCAAGATGTATAGAGAATGGGGAGCTATGAGCTTCAGCTAACAAGGCTTCCCAGAGTTCTTGATCATCAAGAACATAAATTCTCGTGCCCTGCCATACGATACCATCTGCATCTACTCTGAATTCCGTCTGCTTCTCCAAATTATGAACTATCGCCCAGATTTCTCCATCATCTTTCTGAGCTTCCTTGATCTTAGAGAGTAACTCGGGTTCTACTCTAAGATTAGCCTAGTAACCGTGCTGTCCACGTACCATGATCTCGATGTCTAGTCGCTCCAAGTCTCTTATGATTTCCTCCTTAATTTTAATGTCGTTGATCATTCCGGACATCCTGCTAAGTGCATCTGCTACTACATTCGCCTTTCCGGGATGATACTGCAGATTAATGTCATAATCCTTCAACAGCTCTAACCATCTCCTCTGCCTCATGTTCAATTCACGCTGAGTGAAGATATACTTCAAGCTCTTGTGGTCCTTGAAAATGTCACATGATTCTCCATATAAGTAGTGCCTCCTGTTGGGAATAAAATGTAGCCAGTTCACTTGGACGTTGACAAGAAGAAAAAAAGCGTTGATAGGAAGAAAACAAACGTTGACAGATCAAGCGTTGACAGGAAGAAGTCAAGCGTTGATAGGTTGAAGACAAGCACTGATAGTAAGATATGGTCTACGCGTATTTTGTTTCTAGTTTGTTTCTAGTAAAGATAGGATCAACAATGTATTTTCTATAATTATCTTTACCTAGAATAGCTGATACGTAGACTCTTGTACAAGGCTTCTTATGTCTATAAAAGAAGACCTTTTGGTTATGTTTCATAATAAGTTTTTCATACGTTTAACACTTTCATTGTAAGCAAGTTCGTTATTATCAATCAAGTGAAAGTTTGTTTTACAACTGTCTGTGTGTTCTTGTTTGAGTGTTAATTCCGCATAACACTTAAATTGTTTTATATACAAACAAAGTTTCTCTACGTGTTTAACTTGATCTAATCTCGTTTACACAAGATAAATCGATCTAAGTTTGGGATCAACAAGTGGTATCAGAGCTTGTTGAGAAACATTGATCTAAAAGAACACAAGAACCCTAAATCACCAAAAACCCTAATTTTCACAAAACCCTAAAAACATCATGTCTACTCTAGAAGTAACCTCCTCCTCCTCCTCAAACCATAACATCAAGATTCCCATGCTAGATGCAGACAATTTTGAGATGTGGAAGTTTAACTTTGAGCAATATCTACAAATCCATGACTACACTCTCTGGGAGATTATTGAATATGGAAACACATTCAATAAAGATCAAAAGATTGCAGATGCCATTGCTACAAGATCAGCTATTCAAGGATGCTCTGAAGCAGATAAGAAAGAAAAACATGAAGATGGTAGAGCTGTGTCTGCTGAGGACATAGCAAAGAAAAGGGTTGATATGAAAACCCTAAGCATTCTGAAACTCTCTTTGGGACAAGAAAATCAGCACAAATACAGAGGTTATGAGTCTATAAAAGACCTTTGGGTAGCCCTTGAAGTTGCCTATGGTGGTAATGCTGATACTGTGGAAGAGAAAAGGAAGCAACTCTTACATGAGTATGCTGTTTTTAAGACTCAACCTAATGAGAAGCTAAGTAGTGTGAGAAGCAGACTTCTCGACATTACAAGTAAGCTGTCCTTCATGGGGACAGTGATTGGTGATGTTGATATTATTGCTACTTTTCTTAAAAGCCTTGGTGATGCATGGAAGATTGAGGCAAGGTCTATAATTGCCAATAACACTCATAAAAGTTCTACTTTTGATGTTGTTTACAACAAACTAAGGCTGTTGGAGAATGAAACTCTTTTGGATCATGGAAGTAAGACTACCAATGGAAACATGGCCTTCTTCTCACATAGTGAAGGCCAATTTGATCAGAAGGATTCATACATGCACCCAGTTACTGGATCAACATGTGTCAACGCTGGATCATATCCTGTCAACGCCTCACATTCAGACGCTGACACATACAAAATTGACTCTCCAAGAGTTAAGCCTGCTGACATTGATCTGGATACTGTGTGTGCATACATTGCTTCATTTCCCAATGGTTCAGTGATTACATATGAGGACCTTGAGCAAATAAGTGATGAGCATTTGGAGGAAATAGATATAAAGTGGAACATGGCTCTTGCAAGTATAGAGCAAACAGATGGAATAGAAGATTCAAGAAGAATATGACTTTTAATGCTAAGGACACTGCTGGATTTGATAAATCCAAGGTTCAGTGTTAAAATTGTCATCGTATGGGGCACTTTATGAGAGAATGCAGATCTACAAGAAGATCTGATGCTGGAAAACCCTCAAGCAAAATTGTTAAGGCTCAGGACCCTAAGGCCATGGTGGCAATGCAAGAAATTGATGGTGTTGGATGGGACTGGAGCTATTTGGATAAGGATGAGGAAGAGGATAAAGCTTTGGTTGCTGAGATAGAAGAAGAAGAGCATGTTCAATATGCTCTCATGGCACACTCCTCATCTTCATCAGACAATGAGGTATATGATGATGCTTTTTGTAGTAAGGGTTGTCGTTTAAATACTGAAAGACTTAACAAAGAGGTTTTAAGACTGTTATCAGATGTGAGTAATGAGAGATGCAAGTTGTCTAACTATCAACTTGCTCTTACTCAAACTGAAAAGACTGTAGCTGAGTATAAGAAAATGGAGTTTGACCTAAAAGATAAAATAAATATCATAAAACATGATTTAAATGCTAGTACTGATATTAGAAACATCATGGAGAGGGTCAATGCTGAACTGCAGGTTAAGTTAGATGAGGATATCAAGAATAAGGATAATGTAGACCTTAAAATTCAGAGATTTGATAAGGCCTCACAAACCCTAGGAGAATGTGTTAGTAAACAAAGGGATTCTAGGGACATGACTGGGATTGGGATGAAAGAGTATGTTGGTGTTCCACCACCAGCTGGGGACTTCTATGGGGTCTAAAGAAAGGACTTATCTTGGACTGGTTTACCAGAACTCCAAGAAGAGGAATTTATTCCTCCACCAAGAGTCCTTACTCTAGTAAAAGAATATAGGCAGAAGTTGACCGATTTGGACCAATGGTAGAAAGCCAACCCTACCTTGTTTGTCAAGGGTGGCATGCTTTGTGATAGTCCAAATGAGTCTACCCCTATAAAAGTAACAAACCCAATCACTGGAAAGATTGTTGACCTTGGCTCAAACGTTGTTTGAAAACCTAGCATTAAATATGCAGAAATGTATAGGAATACTAGGTCACCAAAAAGCCAAGTTAGTGATAATGGAATAGGTTTCTTTTCTTCTAGACCTAGAGTTATGTCTAGAAAAGCCTGTTATACTTGTGGTATCTTTTTACATTTAGCCTATAAGTGTGTTAACGCTTCCAAGGTCAACGTTGACAAAAGGTCAAACACTGTCAGACCCAAAACTTTTGTAGAGCAAAGTCCACAAGTTGTTAGACCAACCCCTTTCTTTACTAAAGGGTCTAACACTTATGGACAAAGACCTTTTCAGAAGACCAATACATGGTCTAATAGACAATGGGTTCCTGTAGCAAACCCTAGGTTCAACGCTGATAAGGGTAATTTCAGCGTTGACAAGACCAAATCAAGCGCTGACAGAAACGTTGTCAGACCAAATAATGGTAAATATTTGCAACCACAGGGAAAGGGGTCTAAAACTTCTTCTAGCTTGACATGGAGACCTAAGCAAGATTAAAACCCTAATTCTAATGGGATTTCTATGACCTGTAATAGATTTAATTATATTTCAAAGGTCATCACAAAACCAATTGGGGTTAACTGGGTGTTTCATCCAAAAAGGGATGAACAAGGGGTTGTTATGAGGACTAATTTTGTTCTTGTTGAACAACCAAATGAATCCAAGTCTGCTCAGGCTTGGGTTCCCAAAGAAAAATAATTTGTTTTCTTTATGTGCAGGGCATTCAAAAACAGGTGAATGATTATGGCTATTGGGATAGTGGATGCTCTAGGCACATGACCGGGAAGGAAGATTATCTCACAAACTTCACTCCCATTAAGGATGGTGATAAAGTTTACTTTAGAGGTGGACATGGAACTATCACATGCAAAGGAACTCTACTCACCAAAAATTTGCGCTTTGAAAACGTGTTTCTGGTAAAAGAACTTGATTATAATCTTTTTAGTGTATCACAAGTTTGTGATAACAAAAATAAGGTTCTTTTCACTGATACTGAATGCTTGGTGTTGAGCAAGGATTTTAAAATGCCAGATGAGAAATTTATTGATTATAGGACACCTAGGCATAAGGACATTTATAATGTGAATCATAATGGAATTAGGATGAATAATAGCATGTCATGTTTTTATGCTAAAGCTTCAGTTGATGAGAGTAATCTATGGCACAGGAGACTAGGGCACATTAACTTTAAAAATATAAACAGACTTGTGAGACTTGGTTTGGTTGATGGTTTGCCTGAAAAGGCTTTCCACAATGACCACTCTTGTGTCGCATGCCTTAAAGGCAAACAACACAAGGTCTCATTTAAGTCTAAACAGGTGCACTCTAGTTCTAAACCACTTCACTTGCTACATATGGACCTATTTGGTCCAACTAATATAGAGAGTTTGAATGGTAAATCTTACTGCTTTGTCATCACTGATGACTTTTCTAGGTTTACTTGGACTTTCTTTTTAGCCATGAGAAGTGACACTGCTGATACTTTAATTAACTTTATTAACCAAATAGAGAAGAAGACTGGTAATGAAGTTAAAATGCTTAGAAGTGATAATGGTGGTGAGTTTAGAAATAAACTGTTGGATGATTTTTGTGCCAAGAAAGGGATTACTAGACAGTTTAGTGTTGCCAGAACCCTATAGCAAAATGGGGTTGCTGAGAGAAAGAATAGAACCCTAATTGAAGCAGCCAGGACTATGTTGGCTGATGCTCACTTTCCTATTGCATTTTGGGCTGAGGCTGTGAATACATCTTGTTATGTTCAGAATAGAGCATTAGTCAAGAAGATACATAACAAAACACCTTACGAGTTACTTTGGGGAAGGAAACCTAATATTGGTTTTCTTAAACCTTTTGGTTGTCATGTAGTCGTGTTGGATACTAGTGATGCCTTAGGTAAATTTAGTGCTAAAGGTGATGAAGGCTACTTCATGGGTTATTCAGTGCAGAGCAAAGGATATAGGGTTTACCTTAAGAAGGAAAAATGTATACTTGAAAAAGTACATGTTAGGTTTTTAGAGAGTAAACCTAGTGATCCTGAAAGTGGTCCAAATTGGTTGTTTGACTTGGAACCTCTATCTAGGACTTTGAATTATATGCCTGTTACTAATCCAGACATTGTGAAGGTAACTTCAAGTGTTGTGGAAGAACCAGTTGTTGATGTTTCAGGTACACAGGTTATTGAAGAAGTTGGATCACAAGCAGACAAGTCATCTCCCATACTTGAGTATGTCACTATTCCCATATGGACAGATGCTTTTACTGCTGCTGCTGCTAGAAAGGAAAATGGTGGTCCCCAAGTATCACCAGTTAACAACATGCATGGTCTTTCAGGCGCTGACAAAGGAAAATCTAGCGCTGACAAGACAAATTCAGGCGTTGATGGCTCAAACGTTGACAACACCATTTCAGGCGTTGATGGATTCAACGCTGACAACCTTGGTTCAGGCGGTGACAACTCTTTTGACCATATTTTCTCTTCTAATTTTGAACAAGGTGAACCTTCAAGCAGAAATAGAGAGGTTCATACAGATATTGATGGAAGAGAGTCTGAAGAAGATATTGGTAACTTGGATGATGAAATTGAAGACAACAGACTTTTTGAGGGAGGAGTTCTTACTTCTACAATGAAGAATCACCCCTCTTCTCTAATTATTGGAGATGTGCTGTCTCCTGTTCAGACTAGAAGATCTCATCAGAATCTTGGAGGATTTATTGCCAATATACACAAGAAGGATGATACCCCTTTTGTTCAAGCATGTTTGTTTGCCTGTTTTATGTCACAACAGGAACCCAAGAAGATTTTTGATGCTCTCAAAGAACCAAGTTTGGTGGAAGCAATGCAGGATGAGCTTCACCAATTTGCTATTCAGGATGTTTGGGAGTTGGTTGATTATCCCAGATATGTCAGACCTATTGGGACAAGATGGGTTCTTAGAAATAAGAAAGATGAAAGAGGCATTGTGGTCAGAAACAAGGCACGTTTAGTGGCTCAAGGATATACACAAGAGGAAGGGATAGACTATGAGGAGGTCTTTGCACCAGTTGCAAGGATTAAGGCTATAAGGATATTTCTAGCCTATGCTTCCTGCATGGGCTTTACTGTCTATCAAATGGATGTGAAGAGTGCTTTCCTTTATGGCACAATTGTTGAGGAGGTTTATGTAATGCAGCCTCCTGGTTTTGAAGATCCAGAGCATCCAGACAAGGTGTATAGAGTCGAGAAAGCTATGTATGGACTTCATCAAGCCCCAAGAGCATGGTATGGCACATTATCCACCTATCTGGTGGAAAATGGATTCAAAAGGGGCACCATAGACCAGACCTTATTTACAAAGAAGACTGGTAAGGATGTCTTACTTGTTCAGGTTTATGTGGATGATATCATCTTTGGCTCTACAAATCCAAAGATGAGTGAAGACTTTTCCAAGCTTATGATAGACAAATTCAAGATGAGTGTAATGGGGGAGATGAACTTCTTTCTAGGGTTACAAGTTCAGCAGAAAGAAGATGGTATCTTCATCTCTCAGGATAAATATGTGGCAGAAATCTTGAAGAAGTTTGGCTTTTCTCCACATGAAAAGCGGGCTAGTACTCCTATGGATAGAGAACACCCTTGGGGAAAAGTTGGAGATGGAAAAGATGTGGATGTCAGGCACAATAGATCAATGATTGGTTCATTGATGTATCTCACAGCCTCAAGACCTGACATTATGTTTGCTGTGTGTGCATGTGCACGCCATCAAGTGACTCCCAAAGAGTATCACCTTCATGCTGTCAAGAGAATCTTTAGGTACCTTAGATGTTATCCAGATTTGGGATTATGGTATCCAAAGGATTCACCATTAGAGCTTATTGCATATTCAGACAGTGACTATGGTGGTGATAAATTTGATAGAAAATCCACAACTGGTGGATGTCAGTTTCTTGGGAGTAGGTTGATATCTTGGCAATGCAAGAAACAAACAGTGGTGGCCAATTCTACAACTGAAACAGAGTATGTAGCTGCAGCTGCTTGTTGTGGACAAGTCTTATGGATTCAGATCAGCTGTTGGATTATGGGTATAATTTCATGCATACCAAGATTTTTGTAGACAATAACAATACTTTATGCATTATTAAAAATCCTTGTACATCATTCTAAAACAAAACACATAGAAATTAGACATCATTTTATAAGAGATTGTTTTGAAAAAGGTTTAATTCAACCAGATAGGGTTGACACAGAAGAAAATGTGTCTGATTTGTTAACTAAACCTTTTGATGCTGGAAGGTTTCAATACTTGGTAACAAGTATTGGAATGATCAATCTCACTTAATATGTGTTTTGGGGTCTTATTGTAAAAGTATGTACAGGATATGCATTGTTATTGGTCTTTTTGAAAAATTAACTTTTCCACTATATTTGTCTAACGCTGACAAAGGTTATCTTAACGCTGATAAGTGTTATCGTGACGTTGTCAGCAACATGTTAGTTTTGTGGTTTTTGATCTAAGTGTGCAGGCGTTGTTAGCATTGTACCATTGGATACAGAGTTGCTTATGGATCCTTGGAGAATCAATTGGAGCATGTTTCAATTTATGGATGATGGTTGGAATATTTTTATTCCTATCTTGACATAAATTTTTATATTCATGCATATTATTCAGCAACTTGTGTATCACAGTTTAAGGGGAGTTTTTAGGAACCTTTAGGACTTTTGGGTATTCTTATAATACTCTTATCACAATTCTAGATTGTGTCCACAGGTGAGTATGAGTTAGTTTACTAAATCATGAGGCACTGTAGCATGCAAAGTTGACACACTATGCATGCTGCCAAGACATTTTTGGCCTAGAATTGGATGTGGTCTTTTGGGAGACTTGGGAATGATTTTATCATCGGTTTACCTAGGAGTTACAAGGAATTTTATGAGATAACATAATTGTTAAGAATTTTGGTTAGCAAGGGACACTAGAGGACTGTTATGTCTATCTTGCATAAGCAAGTGTGCATAACTGGACAGTGCTTGCCGCCCTATAATAATTATCAATTTATAGGTTATCTTCACTAGGATAAATTACTTTGTTAAGGTCCTTTTTCATTTTTATTACTTTTATTTTTGGACGCTGACAAATATTTTTCCAAGCGTTGTTATGACCAATTTAGACGCTGACATGGCTTTGGCAAACGTTGACAAGAATATAGCCGTTGGGCGTTGATGGGTTATTTTTTACCGTTGACACTCATTGGGACCTACCCAGTTGTTATTTTTGACGATTTTTTGGGCTGTAATTTTGGGAGTAGATAACTTTTAATTAATGCACAAGATAACTTATTTTCTTTTCAATATTTTCATCATTATATTTTGAAAATAGTTGCCTTATTTTTGACCAATCACATGTGCCTATCTCTCCTATATATTTGGCTCCTATTTTTAAACAGTGTATCTCATATTCTTGTCTAATACTTTTTCTCCTATAATTCATCTTTCTCAATAATTCACAAACAGCTTTCTTCAAACAATGGCACCAAAGTTTAAACCAAGTGACTTGGTATTGGGATTTAGGAGTCAACACAACATGATTGCTTATTTAGAGGCTGATGATACTTTGTTTCCACAATACACCCAGATGGTGGCGTATTTGAATGCATCTCCAATTATGTATGCACTTTCTCATGCTCCTCTCATCCCTGTCACTCATATTAAACAGTTTTGGAACAGTGTCAGTTCCTCAACAATTAATAATGTGACTACATTATCGGCTATTGTTCATGGGCGTACATGGGTGGTTACTGAAGCCTTGGTTCGCCAGGCTTTGCATCTTAATGATGCAGATGGTATAACCACCCTCCCCATTATTGAAATAGAACAAGGACTTCGGGCTTTGGGGTATCCTTTCCCTGATGAGGGCACTTTAAACAAATATCATAAACAAGAGTTTCCCCCAGCCTGGAAGTACCTCATACATGTCATCCTTCAATGTTTGAGTTCCAAATGTACTGCACACAATGAAATTAATAGATCAATTGCTAGTGCAATTGTGTGCATTGCAAATGGGCAAAAGTTTAATTTTTCAAAACTGATTTTTGATGGCATGTGTAAAAACAAAGGGACTAAGATGACTTTGGCTTATCCCAGATTTTGCAAATTGTTTTTGATGTGCAAAATTACTGCACAAGGGATCATTATGATTTTTATGAGATCCCTGTGCAAAAGAAAGCTATTTTTACCAAGATGAACTCACCCCCTCACCGTGACTTACCCCTCACCCAAGCTATGCTTGTTGTTATTGCAGCAGCACAACCCCAACCAGACCCACAACCACAACTTGACCCAATACCAGAACCTTTGCCTTCACCTCAACACATGGAAATTGACCAAGAACCCTTCAACGCTGACACATTAAATGTTGGTGTTGACACAAGTAATCCAAACGTTGACATCTTTCCTTCACAGACCCAAACACCCCTTAACCTTCAAACTACCACCCAATCCACATCATCTTCTACACCCTCTGAATATAGGTTGATTAAACGCCCAAGGACTACTGGAGTGTTCTCCTCTAGTGGTCCTAGCCATGTAGCAGAGAGAACCACCACCACAAGTGTGGTTGGTGCTATGGATGAGGCTGGGACTATTGGTACTGGCTTAGATGAAGGCCAAGACAGTCCTAACATCTTTAAGACCTCATCCATGACCCATGACTCTACTTTGGGAGGTCAAATACCCATTATAGAGGAGGGGCAGATTGGAACCATACACATTGATGGAATTGACGGCTGTCTGCATTAGCTTGCAAAAGCAAAATGAAGACTTGGTACAAACAGTCAGCACACAAGGCCTTGAACTCAAGAAATTGAGGGAGAGGATTGTCATTTTGGAGAATGCTAGCACTAGGCGTGGAGTGGAGGAATATTCCAAAGGGGAGGATGAGCAGATTAATGTGAGTGACAAAGGCTAACATGATGGAGAATCTTTGGGTGTTGCTGAAGCCCTCACTGAATTGAAGAAGAAACCAGGTTTTGATAGATCTCTGGTTACTCCTCCAAATTTGAACTTGTCTTTTACAGCTATGTTGGAGCAATTTACAAGAGGCGCTGAGACAAGTAAGTTAGGCATTGATGAGAAAAATTTGAACGCTGACACACCAAGCGCTGACAAGAGTAATTTGGGCGCTGACACAAGTAATTTGAGCGTTGACAGACCTGCAGATATGGTTGATGTATTCCAGTCATCAGCTATCATCAAAGAAGTGTCTTCACAGGTATTAACATCATCCTTACCCATCATTGATCCATTAGATAAGGGTAAAGGAATCATGGTAGAAGTAGAAGTTCCAAAGGATGTAGCACAAGTAGAGTTTGATTCAAGGTTGGCTGCACAACTTATGGAACAAGAAAGAAAGAAGGTTGGTGAATCACCATTTGTTGTCACTTCAGAGGAACAAGAAGGAAGTGATGAAGAAAGTTCGTATTTAAGTGTGATGATAATTGAACAACCAGAAAAAGACTTGAATATGGTGATGACTTGGCAAGGGAGAAGCTTAGAGAATTAAAATTGCAAGTAGACTTTGATATGCCAGAAGTAGTTCAGATGTACCATGCTTGGGAGAATAGGATAATGGAGAATCCAGATTTGACTATTTCAGACCAAATTTGGGGATTGGAGATTTTTCTAAGAGTTCAAAGAGACTGCAAGGTAATTCTGAAACATAAGGCTAGCAATGTTTTCTCACTGCTGAAGAGGGATAGAAGAGAGCTTTACTACATGTTACTCAGATGTCATGGAATTGGATGGACCTTCAAGAAATTGCAGGGATTATCTTTTCAAGAATTGGAGTACAAGGCTTATCCCATTTGGGCAAAAGTGTAGGAAATGAACACTCTTAGACTTCTTTCAGATGAGAGGAAAGAAGAACTTGCAGAAGAGATGGAGATTCAGAAGGCAATGATTGTTCCAAGGCCTTTGAAGAAGGGAGTTCCACTTAAGTTTCCAAAAGATCTAAATAAAGTGGTTCCCAGTGAAGCTGTTCTTAGAAGGAGCATTAAGCTCTCACCCATGGAAGCTTCAGATATGGTACAAGTGTTACCTCTTGATGCCAGAAACCCTATCATTAGCTATGAAGAGGATGCAAGTGGGTTTTGGAAGATTGGCAGATATGAGAAAGAGGTACACACATTTACTACTATTATGTCTCTCTTTGCAAGTATGGATAGAGAAGACTTGGCAGACCTTTGGAGGTTGTTGATGGCCAAGTATGAGACTGAAGCACCTACTTCAGTCAATGGAATAAAGCTTTGGTCAACATTAAAGAGAATGTGTGCACCAGAAGAAGAAGATCCTGTTTGGAAGGATCTTGAGGATGATATCAGCGGTCTTCAATGGCGTTTGTATTCAGCTGCTGGTGTGTATTATTTGAGCTCTAAAAAGTTTGCTGAGTATCTTCTTGTAGATGCTGAGTATCCCATGTCCAAGGAAGTTTTGGACAAGATGAAGACAACACAGCTGGAGATTGATTATTCAAGTGACGTGGCCAAAGATTTTATTAGGCATGTTTATTACCAATATGATAAGATTTGTAAGATTCCTCCTAGTTCTTAATTTTTATTAAGAAACTTGATTACTAGAGTAGATATCAAGTTTAGGGGAGGATTGTTGGGAATAAAATGTAGCCAGTTCACTTGGACGCTGACAAGAAGAAAACAAGCGTTGATAGGAAGAAAACAAACGTTGACAGATCAAGCGTTGACAGGAAGAAGTCAAGCGTTGACAGGTTGAAGACAAGCACTGATAGAAAGATATGGTCTACGCGTATTTTGTTTCTAGTTTGTTTCTAGTAAAGATAGGATCAACAATGTATTTTCTATAATTATCTTTACCTGGAATAGCTGATACGTAGACTCTTGTACAAGGCTTCTTATGTCTATAAAAGAAGACCTTTTGTTTATATTTCATAATAAGTTTTTCATACGTTTAACACTTCCTTTGTAAGCAAGTTCGTTATTATCAATCAAGTGAAAGTTTGTTTTACAACTGTCTGTGTGTTCTTGTTTGAGTGTTAATTCCGCATAACACTTAAATTGTTTTATATACAAACAAAGTTTCTCTACGTGTTTAACTTGATCTAATCTCGTTTACACAAGATAAATCGATCAAAGTTTAGGATCAACACCTCCATATCTTCAATGCAAACACGACTGCAGCAAGTTCCAAGTCATGCGTAGGGAAATTTTCTTCATAAGGCTTAAGATGCCGTGAAGCGTACGCGATCACTTTCCCATGTTGCATGAGAACACAACCAAGTCCCTTCCCCGATGCATCACTGTAGATTTGAAATATACGCATACCAGATGGGAGAGTAAGAATAGGTGCAGATACTAGCTTCTGCTTCAGGTCTTCAAAGCTCTTCTCTCGTTCTTTAGTCCAGACGAATTTTTCCCCTTTCCGTATCAGTTTGGTCAATGGTAGTGCTAAGCGGGAAAAGTTCTCCACGAACCTACGGTAATAGCCAGCTAAGCCTAAGAAACTGCGGACTTCAGTCGCTGATGTCGGCCTCGGCCACTTAGTAATAGCCTCAACCTTTACTGGATCCATAGTGATTCCTTCTGCTGATAAAATGTGACCTAAGAATGCCACCTTGTCTAACCAGAACTCACACTTGGAGAATTTAGCATACAGCTGCTTCTGGCGAAGAATCTGTAGTACTGTACGAAGATGGTCTTCGTGTTCCTCCTTGGACTTTGATAAAATCAGGATGTCATCGATGAAGACAATGATGAACTTGTCCAGAAATTCATGGAAGATTATGTTCATCAAATCCATGAACACTGCTGGAGCATTTGTCAGACCGAATGGCATGACTACAAATTCGTAGTGGCCATAGCGGTTACGAAAAGCAGTCTTGGCGATGTCCTGCTCTTTAACCCGTAGTTGATGATAGCCTGACCTAAGATCAATCTTGGATAAGTGTTTGGCCCCTTGGAGTTGGTCAAACAGGTCGTCTATACACGGCAGTGGATACCTATTCCTGATAGTAATCTTGTTGAGCTCGCGATAGTCTATGCAAAGATGCATACTGCCGTCCTTCTTCTTAATAAATAAGACCGGTGCGCCCCATGGAGATGCGCTAGGTCGAATGAAACCTCGTTCTAGAAGTTCTTGCAGTTGATCCTTCAGCTCCTTTAACTCTATGGGAGCCATGCGATAAGGAGCCTTGGAAATCGGTTCAGCTCCTGGGATAAGCTCGATATTGAATTCCACTTCTCGTGCAGGTGGTATGCGCGGAAGTTCTTCTGGGAATACATCTTGGAATTCCGACACTATTGGCTAATCCTGTATTGATGGAGATTCAGCATCCATGTCATGAACCGTAGCTAGATAACCCTCGCAGCCGTGTGACATTAGTGCACGTGCTTGTAGGGTAGATATGATTTGTACAGACCGTCCGGGTACGAACCCCTTATCAATCTACTCTGGTGCATTAACATCACCGAAGATGACTCTATATGAATGGCAGTCTATGGTAGCATGATGCTTGGATAGCCAATCCATGCCGAAAATCATGTCAAAGTCATTCATGTCCAGTGGAAGTGCGTCAACAGGACGAACCTTATCGTCAAGTTCTAGGGGAAGACTCTTGTATACATGGGTTATGCGTACAGAGTCTCTCAAAGGCGTGGAAATACTCAGTATATTATCTAGTGGCATGGGGAGCATCCTAATGTTCTTGGCAAAAGCAGTAGAAATGACCGAGGGAGTAGCACCCGTATCAAATAGCACACACGCAGCCTGACCATACATATACAAGATTCCAGTGATGGTACCTGTAGACTTGTTGGCTTGATCTCGAGATGTCGTGTAGACACGTCCAGTGGTAGGAGGCGGCTTGGTATCAGCATGTCCTGATGTGCCCTCCATCTCGCCCTTACGGCAGTCCTTCATGCGATGGCCAGGAAGACCACACTTGAAGCATGCGTCAGTGTCACGACGACATGGCCCTGGGTGCCAACTGTGGCAAGTAGAGAAAAGAGGATGAGTATATCCTCCAACAGGTGCTCTGGCTGGCTGAGGACCTGATAAAACATTTTACATGAGACATGATAATAGGGTACAAAGGACAATGCGAATAATCGTAAGATTGAATACCAGTGATAGCTGGACGGCTAGGCTGTGAACCTCTCTTGTTCTGGTTCCTACCGTTTCCATGGTTCCTGGTAGAAGATTTGCTAGAGTGTCAGAATTATGAGTTATAACATCAAATCATAAGAAAATGTGTAAGTATTAGGACCTACTGCCGTTGGAGTGTCCAACGTTGCTACGGTAATTATTATTACCGCCACGCCTATCCGTAGCAGAACGGTCGTTAGTCTGACCGTTTCCCTTGGGCTGATTAGGCTGCTGCTGAGTAGCCGGCTGAGACCGGTCCCCAGTTTTCTGCCTGGAAGATACAATTTAAGAGATGAATAATTGACATAAATAGAAAGAATACGGATTGGTCATTGCTTGAATACAAATGTTTACCTCTTTTCGGGTTTCTCAGCTTCCCCGAACTCATCTCTCTCATGAAGCATCTCAAGCTTACGTGCCGCATCGGCCACTTGTGCTACCGTGTTGAACGTAGCACACACCAAGTTGTTTGCGACCGATGTGCGAAGAGCCCACCTAAAGTGGTGCCTGCTCTTCAGGATTACCTGCCGCTGCACCAAGGAAACCAGCTAAGCGAAGAAAGCGATGCATAAACTCATTGCTATTCTCCCCAGCTCTCTGTCAGATCCCATGGTACTCCCTCTTAAGCTTGTCTTGCTCAGCCTTGGGAAAGAACTGCCTCATCACCCTATCTCTGAACTGATCCCATGCCAAACCAGCCACCCAATTATCACCTCCCTCAGACTGCTTCAATGCTAACCACCAATTTAATACATCGCCTTCGAACCGGTAGCATGCCAACCTCGCCTTGAACACGGGGTCACAACCCATAGCATCGAAGATCTTCTCGATGTGAGCCAACCAGCTTTCAGCTTCATTGGGGCTATCTGTTCTCTCGAAAGCTCGAGGACGGAGCTTGTTGAATCTCTCCAGCCATATTGCCAATGTCACCAGAGCAGGAGGAGGAGGAGGTGCTTGGTTTTGCTGTTGATTGTTGGCAGCCTGAACCTCAGCCCTGATGTCATTCCTCAGTTGAGGAAGCAAAGCTTGCATTGCAGCTTGGATTGCTGCATTGAGTTGTTCCTGCTCGCGTGTGAGAACCATCTGACAGTATAACATAAAACATATGATTAAACACATCAAAACATAAAATATATATATACATGAAAAAAAATTTATACCAATAAATTAAGAGAAAAAATTTATGCTAGAAAATTTGTATATGAATGCATGATGCAGTTTTATGAAAACTTTTGTATGCTCGAGAGTAAACGCCTATGGTCAGTTCACCCAAAATAAAAGACATGGCGAGGGGACGCCTATGGGTCGGTCCCAAATTTAAAAGTTTCGATAAAACACATGCGACTAAATAGGGCCAGTCCTGTACCAACCATTACTTAGTCATAAACCTGCGACAATGACATATATATGTATGCATAAAAATGAGGAATGCATGAAAAACGACTATCAGTTCTAGGAAGACCATAGTGACTACCCACTAATCACAGGTCATGTTTTGATAGCCTACGGGTCGAAGCCTTGGCTCTAATACCATAACTGTAACACCCCATTTTGATAAATGGAATGTCACACGTAATTATGGTGTGTCATCAAATCATACAAGGATAAATGTCTACAACATTACATGACCATAAAAAGGAAATACCGAAATCAAACATCGGTAGTCCAAAAGTAAAGCTCATCACACACAAACATAAGTACTATAAATGAAAGGACTAAACAATGTCCATAGAAAGAGTATCAAAGTATAGATAATGCATAAAGTAAAGAAAGGCTAGAAAGCTTCCAGTCCATATGCACGTACGCTTAAAGTCTACGAGCGTCCCTGAGTACCTGCCGTTTTGGGAACATGAAAAGGAAAACGGCTGAGCAATACGCTCAGTGCACGGATGTACAATAAAGCATGAATAATATAAGCATAAAAGCATATAACAGCGGAAGAAACTAAGTCCCGAATAACCCGGTTAAGTCTTAGTAAAACTGATTTTATTGTTAGAAAAGCCTTATGTTTATCTTGTTAAAACTGTTTAACATATTTTACCATTAGCCAATATAGGTCATGAAATTCCACCATGCATGAATACTTGGAGGGATGACCTCATCATGAAAATTAGAGGGACATATTTTACCATTAGCCAATATAGGTCATGAAATTCCACCATGCATGAATACTTGGAGGGATGACCTCATCATGCAAATTAGAGGGGCTACCTCTAATTTAATATACTGGTTTTTGGGTAGGAGGGATCAGCTCCTTATGAAGGATGCAAGGCACACACCACATTCACACTGAGTAATCTGTTGAAAAACATGTAACTAGGATGTACCCATACGCCCCACATGATAAATATAATAATATGGCCAAAAGCTGAAGGGACGCCACGAGCAATCACTCCGCCGTGGGGAAGTCATAACACTAGTGCCTCTAGTGTTAGGGTTATGGTACCTCCATAACTAGGTGAAACTGGTCATGCATTTATATGGATTTAGGTATTCTAATTAAACATAAGCAATCAAACATATAAACTTATACTATGGGAAAACAGTTGGCTGCATACGGGGAATCCTAATAAGGAAAGAATGTCCATACTGAAAGGACACGAATCCGTACCTTATGTCCAGTGAACGAAGAAGACGAACGGAAGAGAGTCCTACTTCGGTATCACTAATGCTACATAAATACATACGTGTATAAGTATCTGATTACTGAATACGTAACTGGTTTTATGTCATGTTTTACTGTTTTAAGCTTAATACTGTGTTTATCTTATATTTTGTCTATTCTGATTAAGTATTTCTTGTATTTCATCCATTATTATACTTGTTGTGTAATAATAAGTAACTTTCTAGAAATAGCAGGTTTCCTAAAATAGAAAGTTACCAAAAATAGAAAGTTTCCAAAAATAGAAAGTTTCCAAAAATAGAAAGTTTCCAAAAATAGAAAGTTTTCAAAAATAGAAAGTTTTCAAAAATAGAATTACTGCTTAAAATAGATAAGTTTCTAAAACTATAAAGTTTCCATAAATAGATTAGCTGCCTTAATTAAATAAGTTTCTAAAAATAAAAAGTTTCCATAATTAGATATAAGCTGGTTAAATAAGCTAATCATATAACTTTAAGTGTTTTCTGATTATTATTCTAAGTCATGTTGTTATAAAGTATAATTTATTAATTATTACATGTAAATTAAATAAACTATAGGTTAAAAGTATTTAATTAAATATATCATGATTTTAATTAAATAAGGTAAAATACTTAGGTTAAAACATGTATTCTTAATTATTAATAATATAACCTAAGTCATGTTAATTAATTAATTATAGTCATGGTTTTTAATAATTAATTAATTATAAAGTCTAGTTAAATATAAATACTTAGGTTAAAATTCGTGATCTAATAATTAAATTTATAACCTAAGTCATGTTAATTAAATTAATCATGTCATGTTTTATTAATTTAATTTTTTAACACATAACTATTAAATCATAAACCTTAAAATAATCTATGAACCGGACCCGTGACTAGAAACCATGAACCGGACCCATAATCAACACCATACCCCAAACCAAGGTCGGGGTTCCCCTTGTTTGCTACTGCCGTGGGACCACCACCACCATACCGAGACTATATGGTCTCGGTGGTGGTTAATAAGCCAAGCCGAGACCCCCTTTGGGGCTCGGTTAGGCGTCGGCTACAAACACCACACCCCCAAAACCCTTGTTTTGATTTACCCATGAACCTTAACATGTTTACATCATTGTTTCTAATTAGTTTTTAAAAACATCATGATTTTATGTGATTCATTAAATCAAAACATAAAGGAAAAGGTTAAAAAGGTTATACCGTTTACGTGAAACAAATGAGGATGAACACACACGTATCCTTGCAAAATTCCAAGATCAAAAATCAACCCGAACACCCCTTTTGGTGTCTTGAATCCGGCGGCCAAAGAGAAGGGAGAAGAAAAGATTTAGGGTTTTTGTTATTTCTTGATTTTGTGATAAATGACACAAGATTTTCCTAATTCCCTTGTTTAGTAAAATTATTATGGGCTTGGCCCATTTCTTTGGTATAGCCACGGGTAGGGGGCCCCACATGGGGTAACCCGTACCTTTCTCGAGTCTAATAATTATAGTGTGTGTTCATGTTTTATCGTGTTCGTGTTTTACGCGTTCTAATTAATTATTGATCGTGACTTAATATATTTATTCGTGTTCGTAATAAATATATATATGTAAATAATATTCTCTCGTGATTAATTTACGTTCATGATTTCATGATCGCATGTTCGTGATTATTATTATTATTTGAATAATTATCGTGTGTTCATACGTAATAAATACTTATCGTGTTCTAACACGTACGTAATACTTAAAATTCTTATACGTGAACGTAAACATGCTATAAAAGGAAAGTTCTAATCTTGTACGTACGAGCTAAAGGATACTATTCATGGTAAAAGCATGCGGGTTTTACAAAAAAAACCCGTCGGCTATGAGAAAGAGAGAGAGAAGGTTTTGTTTGAAAAAGGGTATTTTATAAAAACTGGCGCTCTGACAAAGATTCTGCCCGCGGTTCCTTATCGATAAGGAACCGCGCATTAGAACCGCGCTAGATAAGGAACCGCCTATAGTGGACAGTTTTTAGCAAAGAAAAACAAAGAATTTTTGAAAACCAAATTTTTTAAATTACTTACAAATATATCTTAAACCTTTTAGGATATCATTGGACCACCACAACACTAGGTAATAATGCCTTGTTGAAGGATTACGAGTTGAATCAAGATAGGAAAAGACGGACACGAACAAACGACTACTCGTAGCAAAGAAGCAAAGGGGAGAGGAGTCAAGGGAAGTGAATCAAGACCAAGAACATTGCTCAAGAGACAAATGACATTCTTCAAAACGAGGAGGCGCAGAGCTTGTGTCATATATAGTGGTTTAAGACGTGCCTTTCCGTCGAAAGTTTAAACGGCTTTGGTAATGAATTATACCAAGAAATTTTGATGCATGGAATAAGATCATTTTCAAGAGTAGTCTTATTCTATTTCAAAACATGATCAAAGTATAGATTCACTTTCTCTCCCATATTATCGGATAATTATTGCTAGAATTAACAATAACAATATCCTTGGAATATTTCAATTTCAAATATGTAAAATCCACCTACAACTTAATGAAGTAGTTTGGTATCTCAAGGGATTCACTAATCATCCTATAGATGAGCTTAATTACACAAGTTACACATGATATTTGGCCTACTAACCGTAAGGGTGCAAACCATAGAAATCATGCTTGATACTTTAAGCTTCTACTAACTCACCCTGCATCTCCATAGTGAGTCAAGTATCCAAGCAATGAAGGTTTGAGAGGGAAAAAGGAAAGAATCACAAAAAACAAATAAATATCAAGGCAAGGATGCCAAGAACAAGCATATAGTCAATTAATGATCAAAAGAATGATCAATAGGGCGTGTGGAAGAACGAAAGCGTACCTTGGCCACAAATTGCATTCCAAGCTTTTAAGGAACTAATGCAAAGCCCAACAATGACTAATAGTGATTACTAAGTATTTAAGGACTAGTATCACTCCTACCCATCTTGATATCATCATTCAATGATGTTGGAAATCAAAGAAGATGAGTCTTCTACAATTGTAAGTAACTCAATCCACAATCAATAGAATGATTTATCTTCATGAGTACCTACACATAACAAGATGAAAACTAGTAGATACATTTTAAGAGTAAATCTAAAATGCATTAATACTACTAATCTAAATGATATGCAATATTAACAAATTTAAAAGGCTTATTTTCAACAAAAAATAGTTTTGACCAAAGAAAAACTTTAGTACAACTTAACCTTCTAATTGAGGAGACAATGGATCGATCCAAGTTTTAAAGTACAATATACTTCAAAGATCTTGCGTCACCATCGCTCTGATACCAATTGTAGAAACTAGAAGGGGTTGAATAGTTTCTCATCGGTTTATCTCCTAATTAAAATTCTTTTCAATTAGGTGAGTGCACAAAACTATCTTTTACTTGAAAGCTAGTTAAATAATAATTAGTAATGAGTAAGGAAATAAACAACCTAGTAGGAAGACACCAAGATTTATAGTGGTTCGGAAACGAGGCTCAATCCTCGTTCCTACTCCACTCCTCGAGTACACCTTACTCGAGATTTCTACTATATCCACAAGCTCCCTTCTTGGCGGAGAAAACCTTACAACGTCGCTTACATTATTTTCCGACACTAAGCTAAATGTCGAGACCTAATCTTAGCTAGGACCAATCTACACAACGTCGCCCACTTCACCATTTTACGACACAAGGCTAGATGTCGAGTTCTAATCCAAAGCTAGAACCAATCTTCACAACGTTGCCTACTTCACCATTTTTCGACACAAGGCTAGATGTTGAGTTCTAATCCAAAGCTAGAACTAATCTTCACGACTCTTCACTTTGAAGCTAAGTTAGAACTTCACACAACAAAACTACATATCACTTATAAGACACAACCACATCACTTTATAGTTTAGTGAGAACTAACACAACTAATTAAAACTCAACTAAACATATCCAAGTACACACATGTAGCTTGAATCTACACAACACAAATCCAAGCACACACATGTGCAATGGATTTACACAACTCTAATCTAAGTATTCACATATAGCTTGGATGAACACAACTAGTCCAAGTATTTAAAAATACATTGGATCTACATAAGACACAAATAAACAAATGATGAACATGACTAGATCTTTAGGAGAAGGTGATCTTCATCAATGCTTCATCTTTAATCACATCACAAGTGTGTGAGTGATCTTCTCTTTGGACAAGGTAAAGAGGGAGATCAAGAGGATAATCATGAGTAAACATACTTAACACATTAAGTGATCATTTACAAATGACTAGGATTAGATAAGAGAAAAAAAAGGCTGAAAGAGATGTCCAAAAAGGGTTGATGAGAATGCAGATTTGATCCACTATTTATAAAAGACAAATGTCAACGACTATCTGTGGGCGGTTCCTTATCTACCCAGGCGGTTCTTTATCAATAGGGAACCGCGTAGGCACTTAAGGAACCGCGGGTAGTAGACTCCACTCTTTTTTGTCTTTTAGTGAATTTGAAATATCTGAGGCTGTTTAAACCTTCAAATGATATTCTTATGGCATTTGGAATATGCCATATTCAAATTTACATTTTTATTTTAATAAAACATTTTCTTAAAAATAAAGTTTATTAAAAATCTTTTGTTACATTTGACAAAAGTGAGTTTCAAGGCTAATAACTTTTATGATCACTAAGCATGATTAAGATATGTTAGTGTAATGATTATTACCTTGATGATAGTGTTTGTTAGATATTTCATTTTATGATTGTGTTTGACAATAAATGTCTTTGTAATTTGTCGTGATCAAAACTAAGAAAGATTAATTAACACTAACAATGTTTTTAGGCATTGCTTTGCATTAACAGAATCTTCACCACCTTCTTCTGCAGAAAGTCAAACTCTATCTTTTGGAGATGATGAGACTTTAGCACAGGTACTGCTTGATCTTAAGGAGAAGAGCTCAGCTGAAAAGGCAAGACAAGCAGAAGCTGAAAAGAAGACACAACAAGATATTCTTACCAAGAAGGAAAAAGCTAAAGGTAAGAAAATTCAAGCTTCACAGCCCACTAAAGGTATTATTATTCAACAGCAATCAAATGAAGATGAAGAAAGAAGATCTTCAAAGCTAAAGAAGAAACTACCTAAGATAAATCCAAAGGATAAGGGCAAAAAGAAGTTACAGTCAGAATCTGAAAAAGAAAGTGATTCAGATGATGATATAAGAAAAGTCATGTACAGATTTCATTAGTTAGACCATGATGAAGAATTAGCTTTCAGAATGCAAGCTCAAATTCGTGAAGAAGAGTTATAAGAAGAACTAGCAGCAAAGCAACACTTACTTGAAGCTAAAAGAGTGCAACAAGAATGGAATATACAAGAGTATGATAGGATTCAAGCTGAACTACAAGCAAGTGAGCTTCTTGTAGACTCATTGATAGCTGAAGAAAGAGATGCTTATGATGAGGAAGAAAAAGCAAAGTTGATTGATGATTTGATAAGGGAGCAACAAAGGTTCTTTGCAGAGAAAAGAAGAAGAGAAAGTATTAAGCCTCCAACTACCATGCAGATCAGAAATCATATGATGTCTTTTCTCAAAAAGGTTAAGCATTTCACTCATGCTCAATTGGTCAGAAAAACAACACAAGAGAACTAAATTGCATTTTGTTGAAATTGGATCTGAGGCAGATAGGATAGCTATTGAAGATGCCAAGAGACACCTGCAACAACAAAGACAATTTGGAAGTGCTCCTAGATTTGAGTCAAGTACTACTGAACATACAAGGACATCTCCACCTATCAATACTACATATGTTAGGAAAGGTAAAAAGGAGAAGGTAGGTTCAAAAGAAACAAAGATTGCTCAAAGAATCAATGAAGGAGATGAAATTCTAAGTGTTGAAAAGACTAAAAATGTACATGCGGTACATATACAGTCAACAGTATATACTGAAGGAACGGTACATACTGGCTTGGAAATAGATTCTGATGAGTTGAATCAAGACAAGGTTTCCAAAGCTAGTAAGAGAAAAAGATCAACCAAAGAAAAGCAAGAAGCCAAGAAAAAGGATAAATCAACAACAGAAGATAGTGATAATGATGAGAGCTTAAGGAAGTACTTGAAGATAGTAACTTTTAAAGATCAATGTAAAGACACAGAGATTTTTGGAAAGAAGTCATCCATTTCTAAATGGTTGTATACTATTGACCAAGGACTGGAAGCTCATGGAATATTAAGAATAAATGGTACAACAAGGATGTTCAGGCTGTTAGAAGATATTCTTCATATTCTTGACATATAAGATATTCAAGATCTTTTTATGTTAGTTCAAGAAGTCAGTGCAGGTAAAAATGAGGTATAGTGTATAATGAACTACTCTTCATGTATGAACCACACAATTGTGATCAGAAAATGTTGAAGGAATTAGAGAATCAGGTTTCTAGTTACTAGAGATATTATAGATCATGCGGAATATATACTTTGGATATTGATGATATTACTTATTATATGCTTCAAGATAAGAGATATCCATTTGGGAGAAGATTGTTGGAACAATAATCGGAAGTATCAGAAGAATCTGTTGGTGCTTTAGAGTTAATCAGGTTGATAAAACAGCAACTCAAGGATTTAATAAGAGAAGAAGAAGCTGAAGGAGAGCCTTAAGTTTTTGACTGTTAGTCACACTTCACAAATGGTTCTCAGTTCAGCATGTCTAACGCACATAAGAACTGACTAGTCCATAAGCAAACGGTTTGTGGTAAAGACTTCTCAAATCCGTTGACAGCTGATAGTTTGCTAAAAACTATATGGTTCTAACTCACCATGTTTCGAGACAAAGAGTTGGCTAGTCCTAGACAAACGGTACTAGGTTAAAGGCATTATCAAATCCGTTGATAGTTCACAGTTTACCAAAAATTATAGAGTTATCAGTACACCTTATTCTTTATGAATAAAGTATTGGCTATTCCAGAGTGTACGGCTAACTGGTAAAGAATAAATCAAATCCGTTGATAGCTAATGATTTGCTAAAAATCATGATGCCAATATAGATTGGTTTGTTGTTAACTGTTTTATTTCAGGAATGAAGATGCAAGCACAGTAATATAGATTTCAGAAATATAGTTCAAGAAGACTTATAGTTTCTTATAAAATACTTAGAAGGTTTTGTCTCATAAAATCAAGAGTTCATAGATTTAACTCAAGAACACAAATATTGTTGCTGCAAAAGATAAAGGATGTTCACAAGACACAAGAAGATCAAATTTTGAAGAAAAAGGATAGACTTCATGAAGATTTGAAGATCATCATATTAGAAGAGAAGATTTGCTAAAGTGTTTGATTACATTCAGTTGGATACAGATACAAGATTACCAAGTTCAATCCAAGTTTGAAGAGAAGACTAAAGACATGTATTCTTATACATTCAGTTCACAGAAAAACAAGAAGACAACGAGTTATCATTCTTGTTTAGGGGAGGATTGTTGGGAATTATTGTATGTGTCAAGTACCGTTAGTATAAACTCAAGTACTGTTAGTGTTGGAAAGTACCGTTAGTGTTAACGCGGTACATAATAAGTACTACTAGTTATAAAGTAAGTACTGCTAAGATTGTTAGGACGAGTATATCTTTAGAAAAGATATGTCATAGTTATAATAGGAGTATATCTTATTGTGATATACTTAATAGTTTAGAATATTGATAAAGATATCGTGTGTGATATACTTATCATAACAGAATATTATAGAGTTCCTTACACTATAAAAGGAACATAGGTATGATTACATTGTATGTACTTTTGCCAAAGTCGATTAATAGAAGATCGAATAGTTAATAGTAGTTCTGTTCTTCTTTGCTTTATAAGTTAAATTCCGCATAACTTATTGAGTTGAGTAAGAGTTCTCAAGTGCTCTATTTTAATTACAAGCTATTGTACTAATCTTTAACAAGATATAAATCTATTCAAAGAGATCAACAGGTTTTATTAACCCTGCCGGGTTAAAAAAAGTTAGTTCTATTTTCAATAAAAATAATTAAATGGGATTCTATTTTCAACAACAATTAATGTGATAAACCATTCGTTTCCCCTATCCCCGCTCTACACCATTCCATTTCACAAGTTACAACTCTTAGCATTAATTTTGCTGCATTAATTTTAATTATGCTACATTAACTTTGTTGCATTAACTTTTTTGAATTAATTTTGTTTCTTTTCAAAATACCGAGGTAAGGTTTTATTTTTCCTATATTTACTTTGCATTAACTTTGCTAAATTAACTTTGTTGAAGTAATTTGGTTTTATTAAATGTTGTTTATCTATTTAGTAATTAATAGTTTGTGTTAACATAATTAGTTACATAAAATATAGTTTTTAAGTTTACTTGTAAAGCGAAAATGATCATGTTTGATGTTGGTTTAATTTAGAAAGTGTTACATTGTTATTTGGTCGCATTTAGAGATTTTAAGGTTGTTAGCCTGAAAGATATATATATATTTTCTTGTTTTTCACAGTGTCGGTTTGATCTGGCGGTTCAACCAATGACTCGATAAACCGGTAACTCGATTAAAAAATCGAGTTTTAAAACATTGGTATAAACTAATAATAATAGAAAACCGTGGAATACGTAAGATGGTTGCCGATATAAATATAGTAATACAGATCGACACATAAAGTTATAAACATTTGCTTATTCATACCCATTCCTCTTCCTTCCTTCGTTCAATTTCAGCCAAAACACCTTATCAGTAACCACTGGTTTGTACTCCATAAACAAAATTAAACACCATGTCTTCTTCAGTCCAAAACCTTGACTACTTAAAAATCCCACTTGACGATATACTTGAGGCCACCAACCACTTTTCTAATGAAAATTTCATTAAACAAGGTGGTTTCGGTAAGATCTACAAGGGAACCCTCTTGAGATCCGGAGAAATGATCGATATTGTTGCACGGAGGCTAGATACCAAGTATGGGCAAGGAAGCAAGCAGTTTTGGACCGAGGTTTCGATGCTTGCTAAACTCAAGCATGAAAATCTCGTCTCTCTTATAGGATTCTGTGATGAGAAAAATATGAAGATTGTCGTAAACAAGCATGAAGCCAAGGGAAGTCTGGACAAGTATTTAACTAACCCGAATATTGGATGGCCGGAGCGGTTACAAATTTGTGTTGGTATTGCGCATGCATTACGTTACATCCATTATGATGCTGGACGTGATTATAGCGTTATACATCGAAACATCAAAAGCTCAAAAGTTTTACTAGGTAAAAATTATGAACCCAAGCTAGCTGGTTTTGAACTTTCAACGAAGACTGTAGCATCTCAAAGGGATCGATTATGTGTCGATGATGCTTGTGGTAGCGTTGGGTATGTAGACCCAACATATGCAAAGACAGGTACTGTGACATACAAGTCTGATATATACTCCTTTGGGGTCGTGTTATTTGAAGTGTTGTTTAGTATGAAAGCAATAACTGATAATAGAGATATTAAGTTAGCAAACAAAGCGAAGTCCCGTTATGAAAATGAAAAGCTAAGAAAATGGATCAATCCGTATCTACTAGAACAAATGTACGGCGAATCGTTAAAACTATTCTCGGAAACAGCATATGATTGTTTGAAGGATGATCGTGAAGGACGTCCAAGTATAGATGAAGTCGTCATGAAACTTGAGAGAGCGTTAGAACGTCAAGGGGTAAAAGCTGCCCATTTGTCAATGCTTAATAAAAGGCTAGCGTACTTGACTTATAAGCAAAAGTTCGGTGATCCTAAAGTAAGACCATCATATTCGTTTTTCTTTCGTTTCTTCTCCTCTTTATATCATGAAAACCACATATTTACCCATTAACTTTTTTCATTAGTTTAAACGGAGCCACGAACAGGAATTACGCGAATTCAAAGTCATACTGAAACGACGAAGGGAAGCGGCATTATCAGACTGGGAGGTACTTAATTAGTTAATTTTGACTTTATTTACTTTTGGGCAATAGATTTCGTAAGGAGTACCCAAATCTATTTGGGTGTTATCGATTGTCACCTCATGTTAACATTTTTAGAGCAACTAGACGAGTACCGAGTACTACTTTATAACGATGAAAATTGCTTAACGTCAAATATTTAACGATATATTAATTGACCTGGCGATCGAATCAGTAATTCGATGACTCGACCGAGTGGAGTTGATAGGCGAACCCGTGACCCGTTGGTGGAACCCTTAAGCCGGTAATGGAACCCGTGACTCCATGATTGAAATCGGAGTATATTGTTTATGGTTTTCAGCTAAGCATTTAATTTTTTCTATATATAATAGGTTTAATAATATTTTCATCTATTTTATATTTCCAACAAAGAAATTCTTATAAGTAATGTAAAAATAAAAAAATATGATAAAAAATATTATTTTAATTTTATTGAGTATCACCTTCAACTCTTTTTGTCCCACACATTCTCGATTTTATTTTTTTCTATATATTCTTCTAACAAAATAAATTATTTTCATTTAAATTAAATAAAATAAACCCCATAATAAAAAGAACATGTGAAACATTAAAAAGAGATACGAAAAGTTAAAAAAAATACATCAAGTTATAAATAAACTAATTATGTTTTCATTTTGTAAATTTTGTTGCCAAACATGCTAAATGATATTTCGTCGAAGCTTTAAATGTGGTTGTTATCACGAAGTTGTTTAGATATCCTTCAATGGACTCAGCATCGCTCGACACATGCCCGTTGCAAATCTTAGAACTTTCACTTGAATTGGTAAAAGTCGTTACGCTAGGCCACTAAAGGATTAGCTAACCCACTAGAGGGCATACAAGCTGAAGCACTTAGTGCTGAAGGGACTCACTGATGAGTTATTTTTGATAAATCTAAACTATCATTTGCAGTAAAATAAAGATTGCTTAGAAATTAAATTGTATAAAATAAAACTTGGAACTCAGCAATGAATAAAATTAAAAATAAATATTTCATTAATTTTTAAAAATATTTCATTTATTTTTATAGTCTTGATGCACTGAAATTTTAAGTGTGATGCATTACAACAATTCAATAAAAATTCAGTGCATCACAGTATAAGCTTTAGAGCATCATATTTATAATAATGCATCACGGTTTTAAGTTAATGCATCATAATTCCTTCACAAAACTTATAATTATCGTATAATTCTCATATATATGATGCAACACATTTAAAACTACGATGTGATGAATTATAACTATCATGCACAAAAAATACATGTGATTACTAATAATATAACATTGATTTTTTATATGGATAACTATGATGCAGTAAGTTAAAATCTTAATACACCAAACTTATAACCGGTGCATCATAGTTATAAGTTTTGTGCATCACGAATTATGGAGTAATTTATAACCTTAATGCATCAGAATTATAACATTGATACATTCTAAGTAAATACATTATAGTTATCTAATAGAGAATACAAACTATATCATTAGTATCACTTGTATTTTTTGTGTATTATAATAATAGTTTACCGCATTGTATTTATAAGTTTTGTGCATCACGAGTGATGTAGTAATTTATATCCTTAATGCATCATAATTATGACATCGATACATTGTAAGTAAATGCATTATAGTTATCCGTTGGAGAATAAAAATTATATCACTAGTCATCACTTGTATTATTGGTGCATTAATGTAATAGTTTACCGCATCGTAGTTATAATTTTTGTGAAATATTGGTGAATGCACTATAATGTAGTAAATAACGTTGCTATTCATAACGCGCTGAACTCTATTCAGAAACTCCACCGCTTCAGGTGCAAGAAAATTAAAATTTTAATGCATTAATTTATAAACATGATGCAATAAAACATGTAAGTGTAATGCAGTAAAAAATTATTAAAAAAAATTCCAAAAAATTCTTCGAAAAAAGAATTTTGAAATAAAAATTAACAAAAAAAAAATTTCGAACTTTAACTATGATGCAGTCAAAATTATTGAAAAAAAGATTCGAAAAAATATTTCTGAAAAAAAATTTCGATTTTTTTAAATCAAAAATTCAATTTTTTTTGAAGTTAGATGACATGATATTGAAATATGATGTGGAATAATGATTTGAAAGCATGACATATATCACCCTCACAATTCATCAATTCTTTTTATTATAAGATTTTTTATAGAATAATTTCACCATATATATATATATATATATATATATATATATATATATATATATATATATATATATATATATATATATATATATATATATATATATATATATATATATATATATATATATATATATATATATATATATATATATATATATATATATATATATATACCTACACCTACAATGTATACCTATACGTGTATACGTATACTATACCTATTCGTAGTAGCAATTTTTATACTGAATAAATTTTTGCTAAATATTTAAATAATTATATAATTTTAAAACAATTAATTTGGGTCAACTCGAGAAACAAACCGAATCCAAATTCATTTTTCAGTTTAATTTGGTTGAATCTAGTTTGGTTTGGTTCGGTTTTCGGGTTGACCCAAAAAAAATTAACCGAGTAACCCGAATCAATTAATCCAAAGAACTCGAGAACCGAACCGAAAGACACCTCTAGAGTGCGGATACATCCTCTAGAGAGTTACTCCATGATGGTATTATTCAGTTTATTAAAAAGACTGAAGCCATCAAACTCATGAATACCTTTAGTTTAAAGTTAACTCACTGAAGATCACTCGTGATACTAAACATTACTTAACTACTATCTGAGTTAAGGTATTAAGAGACTTATGAGTGTACATTTTCGTACTTTGATTCTTATTATTCGATGTGAACGAAACCCCAAAGTGAACTAAATCTCCCAACACAATTATGTTATTCGGTTTGATTTCAATCATGTGGGATCGAGTATTGAATAAACTGAACAAACTGATAAATGAACTGATAAACACCCCTAATTTATCAGTTCCATAATCGTATAAATGTTTTAAGTAGCTATCATTTTATAAGACCTTCTTATTAGTATAAGTTATGAGTGTGTTTTACCCAGTTACATTCACAAAACATTAAAGCACAAAAAAGAAATCCACTTTTGTGTAGTACTTATAACACATAATTGAAAAAACGAACTCCCTTCACTTCTTATTCAATCTAGTTTTTAAAATAATTATCTAACAAACTCCCTTAAGTTTTTATTCAATCTAGCTAGTTTTCAAGATATCTATCTATTAACTTCTTTTTTTATGTATTTGATCAACAAAAATAGATATATTATACCGAGTATTATGTTTTTATACGTGCTCACAAAAGTGTAACGATAATTTTACGGACGTCCAACCAAAAACCAATTTAGTTGAATTAAAATATAGATAGTTTCTTTTCAGGTTTTTTAAGCAAATATTTTTTTCTTTTCAGTTTGATACACAGGTTTTTTAAGCGAATGCCTAATGCAGAGTGGTTAGACATACAACCAAAACGTCCAAAAGACCACGAATAGTAAAAAAATAGAATAAATCAAACAAGTATAATAGAACAAATGTTTTTTTTTCATTTTCGCACTAAATAAATTTATTTCATTTAATCAAATATTATATAGTATAATACGGAAATTAAATTCCGAAAACAAAAACAAAAGAAATTTTAAGTAAGAAAATTAAAAATTATACTAATATTATTCGAACCATTATATAGCTTCGTAGCGGTTAACTAATACCTGAATAGAGACAACGCATTTGAAATTTTTTCCCGGGTGGCAATCGATGTGTGATTGTGTCATATCCGACCAACTCGAACACTCCAAAACATAAAAACTGAAATTTTTGAGGGGATCGTTTGGTAAAGACTCGCGGTCCTCAACAACTTCAGAGTGTAAATACCTATTTGTTATGTGTACCGCTTGATGTCAATCAGCACGTTGTCAATCAATCGGGTATCAGCAAAGAGTTCTTAACGAACTATATCAAAGATTTTATTCACAACGCATTTAGTTCAGTAGTCACAACCAAGGTTGTAGAAATCGCTAGGCTCTAGTGAGACGGCTGACGACCTTCGAGTTGGAATTCATCTAGGTGGCGACTAGGCGGATTGGAATTTTATGCATATAAATATTATAAATAATATCTATGACATAAAAAATACTTCTAGTTTTAAATAATTCGAATTTCTTTCAAAATAAACAAATAAAACATAACAATTTAAGTTCTTAAAACTTCAAATGTGAATATATAATTTAATTGGTTTCAGTTTCATACGAAAAATCCATTACTTTATGTTTATAATCATTCGTTTATCTCTTATTTTAAAATATTTCATTAAAAAAATATGGGCACTATATATTAGAAAGAAAACCTTTAATTTTTTGTAAAAAAATATTGACTTTTTGTTGACTTTCTTGACTTTTTTGATCGCCAAACTCTTAAGCGCCACCTAGGCGGAGTATGACCGTCTAACCCTTGTTTTACAACATTGGTCACTGCAATGATGAATATGAAATGAAGTTAATTGAAGAGTCTGATTTAGAATGTGAAATTAATGGAGGGGGTAAAGAAAAAAACCAAGCTTTCTTAAATTCAACCATTAAAACAAGCGGTAAGTTTTGAAATGGATTTTTTGTTTATACATCGTCTAGATGACGAAAGCAAAATGGCGAGAGCCCCCGATGTGCCATTATCTCCTAGTAAAATAAGCACACGTGGTACTACCTTTAGGCTTTCAGGTCCAAACACCCTATCGCACACTTAAAACACACACTTATGATTCAACTCATTAATCTACCCCTCTTCTTGAACCTCTTTGCCGCTACCGCCTCCACCACCAATACCGCCCATTCTACTTTACCTCTAAAAAACTCACTTGTCACCATCAAACCCACACATAACACAAATACTACACTTCAGCCGTTATTCTATACACCTTTATTCTTGAGCTTATCCACCACCATCTTCACCTTACTATGGGTCACAGGGCAATTCTAGCTTGTAAAGAGTGCATACCCTCTCTAAATTTTTAGTATTGTAATTTTTTTATTTTTCTAATAGTTATATAATGCACTACAAAGTTACGAGTGTATACCCTTTGCAGGAATCTAAAATTTTCAATGCATACTCACAAATTTAAAAAGAAGAACAGGATAAGAAAATGGTGAAATGAGTGTAAAAATCTAAGAGGAAATACTAAAACTATATTATCATATTGAATGAAACAATGCACAATGCAAAAATATTAAATAGAGACTAAACACAAAAAACCTAAATGCTAAATTGGCCTAACAAGTGAGCCCGGCCTATTGCCTTATTAATAAACATCTTCCCTCAAACCTACAATGTCACAATGGTTAACATTGGGAATTTCCTAAACATAAACTATAACTGAAAAGCAAATGAAAGCGGAGTGTCTGAGAGTGCAGAATTGGTGCTATACAAAGTCTCAATCCATGCAATTAAAACTAGGTGTAAAGCACAGAGTTACACAAATACATATATGAATGAAAGGGATAAGGCAGGTGCAAAGTTGAGGGCCACGTAAGTACATAGACGAACAAAAGGGACCAGGAAGGAAAATTCTGGCATTCTAAGCAAAGACGACTACTATTAGAGTGTCTCGATCTAGACATTCAGGCATGCGAACAAGCAAGAGCAAACGAATAGAAGAGCAAACGAGCAAACAAGCAAGCGGGCAAACAAGTACACGAAGAGCATCCATAGCCAAAAAATGCGGCGAACCAAACCAAA
This sequence comes from Glebionis coronaria, assembly GCA_025667525.1. Taxonomy (NCBI): domain Eukaryota; kingdom Viridiplantae; phylum Streptophyta; class Magnoliopsida; order Asterales; family Asteraceae; genus Glebionis; species Glebionis coronaria. Next base: position 557,052,639 of record CM046879.1, read on the forward strand.
CCAAGTTCAAAATCAAGCACAATCATACGAAACCAGACCAAGACAAAACGTGTAATTGATACCAACATATACCATCACCAACAATAATCCAAAAACAAACTCCAATTCAACCAATACCATTACTAATATCAATATCAATACCAATCACCAATTCAGAATCCAAACCGAACAATAACCAAGTACAAACTGATGCATATGCTAATTCCAATAACGCTAACAATACCCTAAATCATCCAACTAAAATCATCGAACAACAACAAACCCAGTTTAATTTATCACCACCAATACTAATACCAATACCAATACCAAATGAGGCCACCTCCGAACTAAACAAATTAACATGAGCAAATCTAACTCCTGATGACCAAAACTTTAATAGTCCACGTGTGACGCAAATTCCAATGAATCAACATATAGATAAATTGATATATATAAATTATTGTAGCAAACGACAGCGTTTTAGTAGTGTTAAATTTTTTGCCAAAATGACAGACTTACAAAAACAACGAAAGAGTAAAACGACGTCTTTTTTGTGACGTCGTTTCGGAGGAAAATTTTTTTTGCATAAAACCCCTCTCTTTATGCAATGTATTACAAAATTGACCACCAACGTCTAACTATTTATGATTTTTTTTGTAAAATAACTTTATTTATCAAATATGAAGCGTACATAATTGATTCTTTCGAAAAATTACCGCCGAAAAGATCGTCGAATACGAACCAAACGAGTCCAATATTGCAACGTATGATTTATAAAAAATGTTGAAACTTATTACACATTTTAAAGATTTTTTATCCAAATAGGCCTTGAGTTTATTCGTTCCTTGCAAGACCAGTCATTGCGCCACGAATAACCCTTCACATTATTGCTCTACTGTAGCCGTTATTTCTCCACCATTCACCACGAAACACGGGCTATATATCAATTCTTGTAGCAAACGACAACGTTTTAGCAGTGTTAATTTTTTTTCCAAAAGGACAACTTACAAAAACAACGGAAGAGTAAAACAACATCCTTTCTGCGACGTCGTTTCGGAGAAAATTAACAGTTTTGCATAAACCATCCTCTCACTATGCAACGTATTACAAAAACGACCTCGGACTTCTAACTATTTATTACTTCTTCGTATAACAAACTTTACTTATCAAATATATATGAAGCGTACATTTCTAGATTGTTTTGGGAAAAAAATACCGCTGAAAAAATCGTCGAATCACGAACCAAACGAGTTCAATATTGCACTACTTTTGACATACGTATGATCTTATAAAAAATGTTAAAACTTAATACACATTTTAAATAGTTAATAATCCAATTATTCCTTTAATTTATTCTTTCCTTACAAGGTCACTCATTGATGCGAAAAATCTTTCACATTATTAGTCCAATGAAGTTGTTAGTACTATACTTTCTGCCGTGAAACACGAGTTATATACCTCTTAAAACCAAACAACAACTTCGATACTGCCTTGCACCAATTCAAACAATTATTCCATATACTAACCAAATCATTATTTCATACTACCAATTCAAGCAATAAGAGTATCAATGACGAAACCTAATATTATTCGAAAAAATCAAAACAGTAGCATCATATATTTATTTACATATCCACACAAAAAATGAAATGAATGATATGGATCGAGTTTGATTGATAAGCAAAGACATAATCAATGCATGAAACACAAATATTTGAACTCCCTCCAACCTATTATAGTTTTACCAACAAATCAAAATCAGGGCAATATTATAGATCTACAAACCAATTAACTAATAGTAACATATCTCTTATTTTGATTACTGCTAACCAACATAATTATATTATCGTCGTAAAAAATCATTTGTGTTTTCTTTTATTGTGCTGACGGCAACAACATAACATCAAAACTAAACATATACGATCACCATATATTCTCAACATCTCGTATCTGGACAAACAAATAATCACGGATAACCTTTTTTCTTATCATTCTAGCTCTCTCATACTAGAAGTAAAAAAGGGAATATTAAGATTGACAGATCTAATGAAACACTGTAATATTAAAATTGAGATTAAAGACAGAAAAACTAAATGCTAAATAGGCTTAAACAAGTGAGCCGAACTTATTTAAATTAGGGTTTTGCTAGTACTTGTCCACTCAATTTCCCTATCTAAACCCAACTTATTTAAATTAGAGTTTTGCTAAGAGCAGCCCTTAGAGTTGTCGTTAACAACTGATTTTCAAACTTTGTCTTACGACAATATAAAACGTCAAATAAAATTATTCAAATTCATTTAAAATCGCTAACAACTTCCTATAATTTCGCACACACAAATTCAATTCACACTTCTCATTGGTTACATTAGCGAAAGATACGGATCATGTTTCATAATATGCTTTAATTATATCATATATTATGGAAAATTTGTTGTTAACGAAAACCCTAAGGGCTGCTAGTATTTTCCTTTAAATTATGCATACTAATTTTTCATTTCAGTATATTGCTGACAAATTTCTATGAGGGCCCGGTATGGTGGAAGAAGAGGGCTCGTCGGGTTGAGCTGGAGGGTTTATTGGCCTTCGTCGATCTTCAACACCACACCCACCCCTTTTCGCCGCGACTTCGCCACCCAACGATGAGGCAACAACGAGTGATGGTGGGACTCAACTAGCCGTTGTAACGTCTAGTTTTAGAAAAATATTTTTATTACTGTTGTTGGAAATACGTTTTACGTATTTATGAAGGATCGGTCGCTCCAACGATAATCATGTAATGGGCTCGTGATCTATTTACTTTATGTATGGTCCATATAGCCCACATGTAGGGTGGGCTATATATAACCCCTCCTAGCATGTTAGGAGGGGGTTGTTGATTCTCATTTTTACTTAATCATATTTTCCACTTTCACTTTCTCTCTCTAATTCTCTCCCTTCTCTCCTTTCTCTCTCTAATCCCTCATCTAATTCCTTCATTTCTTCATTAATTATAAATCAATCAACCACATAAATCCACCAAATCCATCACATAGAATAGGCCATTAATTACGTAGACCTTCAATTGGTATCAAGAGCCTTGGTTAGTTTGGTTTATTCTTCTTTTATTTTTTTTGATTTTGGTGGGTTTTGATTTAATCATGCTTAAATCATAAAAAGTTTGTTTTTTTTTATAAAAAGTTTGTGTTTTTTTTTTGTGTTAAATCATATCAAATCTTCAAATTTATTTACTTTTTATAAAAAATTGGTTTTTTTTTTATAAAAGTTTTTGTTTTTCTCTTTTTAATTTTGTGTTTTTATAAAAAGGTTGTATTTTTTTATTGTTTTTTATCACAAGTTTACTAATCAATTTATATAAAAAGTTGGTATGTTTTCTAAATTTTATCAATTTATATAAATTTTTTATCAATTTTTATCTTTTTATTTTTTTTTTATTTTTTATTTTATTTTTTATCAGTTTTCATCAGTTATCAGTTATAATTTTTTCCATTATTAGTTTTCTTTAAGTTTTTTATAATCAGTTTTTTTATTATTTTTATATAATCAAGTTAAATTTTTTTTATATATACCAGTTTGTTCTGTCCAGTTGTCCAGGTGTTTTTATTTTTTATTTGAGTTGTCCTAATACCAGTCATTCAGTCTGTCACGCAGTCCTTTTTGTCCAAGTTCCGTATCAAATTTCAAAAGTTCCGAATCAAATACAAAAGTTCCGAATGAACAAAAAATGTTCCGAGTGAACAAAACTTCCGAGTGAACAAAAAACTTCCGAATCAAACACTTCCGAATGAACAAAAAACTTCCGAATCAAATACTTCCGAATGAACAAAAAAAACTTCCGAATCAAACTCTTCCGAATGAAGCTCTTTCAAAAATAACGGACAAATTTGGGCAAATCATCGTCTTTTAATAAGACTCATTCCCTCGTTTCAAAACGACACAACGCAAGACTCAAAACCTTTCACTGACTCACACCATTTTTAACCTTCCCAAAAATTAACTCTCGATACACTATCGTCCCAAACTCCCCCTCATCATTCTGACAAAAACCCTCATCATTCTGACCCAAAAAAAAAAAAAAAACAAAAAACACAAACACAACCTTTCACAAAAATCTGAACTCAACTCCCCTCCCTGGACACATACCCTCAAAACAAACACCCTCGGACAACAAACCCCACAAACTCTCAAGCACTCAACGCAGACCCTCACACTCGCACACTCACCAAGACTCCCCTCACCCTCACCCTCACCTCTCTCGGTCAAAACACTCCCTCACCCATACCACAACTCACACCCTCTCTTACCCAACGACCAGACTCTCGACTCCATCAAACAACAACGTCTCTCACCCTCGACTCCCTCAACCTAGACTCAGACCCACAACAATCGACTTCAACACCAACCTAGACTCAGACCCACGCATCAAGACCCTCGAAATCTCCCTCGACTTCCAGAATCCCTCAGAAAAACATTTGACAAATCATTTGACAAGAAAAGACTCTACAGTAGAGAGAGTGACTCAAACAGAAAACATTAAAATAAACCCTACCTGAGATCTTTATATAAAGATCTTGAAGCCATAAATTTGTTTTGAGATTGAGAGTTATATCTCCTTGAAAGAGACTTCTGCTTTGATTATTTTATGACAGAGAGAGCATAGATTGAAGAGAGGTTGGCGGAGGAAACAAGAGGAGAGAGATAAACGTTTGATCTAGGTTTAAGAGAGAGAGATTTAGATGGGACTGTGTTTTGTGTGAGAAGAGAGAGAGATATTTTTTGAGAGTGATAAATGAAAGAGACGGAGTTTACTAGGTAGTAAAAGGAGTGGGCGGTGGAGGCGTGTTATTGGTCAACGTATTTTGATTCGACGGAGAAAACAAGATACAATCCAGCCACGTATTATTTCTTTAAACATTTTTTCTTTAAACGTTTTCTTTAAACATTTTTTCTTTAAACGTTTTTTTCTTTAAACATTTTTTCTTTAAACGTTTTTTTGTTTCCTTTACTTTTATTTTTCCATTTTTTAGTTTCATTATTTTTATTTTTAAAATTAACTTTTTAGTAAAGGTTACTTTGTTTATTGAAAGTCGTAAAATATTTGACGGGTTAAAAACTTTTTGTGGTCGGATTTGACGACAACGTGACGAGTCAACGTGACGGGATTTTTGATCGGGCTTAATTCATAATCGTTTGCGCCGACTACATCTTTTGAGCCGAATCGATTTGTAAAATCCTGAAACCCCAACATCCACATTATTTTTCCTCGATTTTCAATGGACCAGTTAACTTCGACACCTAAAGAGGGAGACTTGCATCGAATGCACGACAAAGCTAGAGAACGTGGTATAAATTCATTTCAAATGCTTCAATATCATCTAGTTACTCTTTCGGGGATTCAAGCAGGGAGCGAATTTGTGACAATCTTTGGGCAAGATCGTCATATATTCATCGACTCAATTTTCACCACTTTGACCGAACTCGCCGAGCAACTCAACCGTGACAACTTTAATCACTCTGCATCGGCACTTGTATACAAGACTCTTGTGACACAACTCACGCCTTTCCTCCAATTTAATATCATCATGCCTGAAAGTTTAGTGCTTTGCCAATCATTTCTTCGAGATACACATACCGAGCTTCGAGTTTTCCGTGATACCATCTTGAAACTCATGACCTCGGTCTCGTCTTTGATTTATGAAAGATCTCGACTTCAGCAAGGGTATGATAATCGAGTGCAAGACTCTTCGATGCAAGAGAAAACTGATCATACGGTTGAAAACTTGGAGCCTAACGATGCCAAGAGCACAGAATCAGGAGGACAACATGATGCCAGTGGCACGTCAGGGAATGCTCACGAGATTTCTCTTGATGACACCTTACCCATTTATGACGCAGAGCCTGCAAACATGGTACAATGTAATGCGGTTTATGATGTATATGCTGATGATATACCGCATATTGAGGATTCTGAACCTAATTATGACAAACATGGGATGGAAACGAGTGATAGCAATACCACTTCTGATTCATCCGATGTAAGTCATAATGGGGGAGAGATTGTTCAGAATGCTAAACATCATGATAATTATCCTATAACTGATTCATTGACTGCTTCTGATTCCAAGATTAAAGAGCTCGAAACAATCGTAGCTCGGCAATCAAAAGATCTTGAGGATGCCAAACTTGAATTTTCTAAGAAAACGGATAAATTTGAAACATACTTTGAAAAACTTGAAAAGTCAAACGTTGTTCTTGAAAGAAAATTGGATCAAACTGTTCTAGATTCTAAAGCTGAAAAGGATAATCTTTTGAAACAAATTCAACTGCTTGAATCTAAGTTGGCATCCCAAGATAACGTGCTCAAAGAAAATGAAACGTTAAAAGCCCAAGTACAGGAAAAGGTTTTTGCTATAGCTGCGTTGAAAAACGAGTTAAGGAAAAGTAAAGGACCTAGTGTGGACACTAAGCTTGAAAAACCATCAATCTTGGGGAAACCGCCTACAAATCAGTTCGTCAGACAACCGATTGTCAGACAACCTACTGCATTTAGATCCGAGCGACCACAATCCTCGAGACCGCGGTTTGCCTCCCAAGTTGATTTGGTTCATCTTATAAGACCAGTCACTCCAGCTACTAGGCCCAATGTGATCACTCCAGCTTTAGCAAGACCAAGTCATATGATTGCCTCTAGTTTCCCTAAAAATACCAAGACCACGTCTAGAACTAGTTCAAATGACGTTTGCCATGAATCTGATCTTAGGGAAGCTAAGCAAAAGACACATGTAAGAGATAGGAATTCCAAACCTAGTCAGATGCCTTCTAGTTTACCCAACACTGCTAACCGTAGCATGTCCAATCCTAGGAGCATCAATCAATCGTCTAGGGATTCTAGATCTTACTCGGACATTAAATATGCTACTTGTAAAACATGTAGAAAATGTGTCTTTACGGCAAATCATGATGCTTGTATCAAAAAATTGCTTAATGAGGTGAACTCCCGTGCTAGACTTAAATCCCAGTGGGTTGCTAAAATCAAACCCGTTGGCAAAATGTGGCACCCCACTGGTAGAATTTTCACTCTTGTAGGAAACGAGTGCCCTTTAACTAGGATAGTCTCCGATTCTACTAAGACTACTAGGGAGGAAATTGCAAAGGATGATACATCACTTAAGCCTGAACTTAAGATTTTCTATAAAAGGAAACGTTTGCCAACTAAGACAAGTGAATCATCCCCCCAGGCCACCTCTGACACAAGAAAAGAAAACCGTGAACCCCCACGTGCTTCTAAAATTGATATCTCTAACCCATGCAAAAGTATACAAACTCCTAATGAGATTGCAGGTACCAAAGTTGATGTTCCAAAAGAACGAAGCGGTCCAATCGTTGTGTACCGTTCAACTAAGGACACTCTTAGAGTTTGGTTGCTGAAGAAGCAGATATCAGAGAAACAAATGTCTCAGGGGATTCATGGTTAAGCTGCACACAAGGACTTACAGTCACATAACAGACTGTAACTCGATCCTCAAAGAAAGGAAAGTTCATCCCGATGATGACTTATCCTAAAAACGAGAAATTCATTTTTCTCGGGCATGAGCTTATATCAAAAACATTCCAAGTTTTTAAGCTCATGCATTATGGTTTATCATTAAATATCAGATGGTAACCCGTGCTTCAAATAAAGGAAAGTTTATCGCCGATGATAAACTTATCCTTACAACGAGAAAGTAAATTTTCTCGGACACGAGCCTACATTTAAAACCATTCAAAGGTTTTAAGCTCGTGTACACGACTTCTAAGTAAATGTCAGCTTAGGACTCGTTCTTCAGATAAAAGGAAAGTTTATCGCCGATGATAAATTTATCCTTAACAACGGGAAGGTTACAACTTCTCGGACTTGAGCTCGTTTTGTAAGATATTCAACATCTTAAGCTCAAGTAATAGTTTTTTCAAAACTTTGAACACAATTTTTCGAGAATTTCTCAAAAGGTTTTTTCTAAATCTTTCAAAATTGTGTGTTCAAAAACGTTTTGATAAAACGAGCATGTCTTCTGGAATCGATAATATTTACGAACCTAGAAATGTCATTCAATAATGACACGGGGTTGTAAATAAAGTTCGAGCAGAAGTTCAAATGATTTTAAAACATGCTCCATATGGTTTGCTATTATTTCAAATAGCAACCCGCTTTTCATAATCAAGTCAAGCATTTCACCGGAAAGCTTTGACTCAACAACGGGAATTAATTTTCCCGGGAACGTGACGAGGAGACCAACATTCGTGCACAAGAACCATGTGAATCTCTCATATGATGTTCTCCATCATTCAGGTCCAACCTCGTATATTGCTAATCTTGTGAATTCATTATTATATATGATCTTTGCACGTAATAAATACCTTACACTTGTGTTTAAAAGGTATTTAATTTACGTTTCAAGTACACCCTCATTAATTTGAGGGGGAGCTTGTTAAATTCATGAAGATAATTGGATTTGCATATTTCTTCCCAAATTTTCTTAAAATGCTATTAAATCAATTGATATTAAAAACATCGATTGGGTTAATATTTTTAATATGGGGGAGAAAATGTGATTTAATATGGGATATGATCAATCATAAATGGTTTGACTTAACGTGATAGCTCATCCCGACATGTGCCAAATGTTTTCGGATATCGTAGCATATGTTAAGGGGGAGCAAAATGGATTTGCACTTCAAAATGGATTTCATGGTGACATACACTTACCCAAAACATCTCTATTCACGATGATGAAGATTGTGGTGACATAAGGATGGTAGGATAGGTTAAAGTCCAATGATTTCTCTAGAACCGGAGGAATCTTCCCAAGGACATTCCATAGCTAGAAATAGTAGTCCTTAGGAAAGATGGAGAAAGATTGTGAACGTAGCTGAATGCCGACCAAGTACTTAAGTTAGCACTGGAACAATCACAACAAGGTGCTAGTTATGACGTATTGGTAAGCATTGAAGGGGTTGAAGAATGAAAAAGAATTGTAAAGATAAAGGGTGTAAAGAAAGAAGCCCTCCTTACAACTTTAGGCAGAAACCGGGTCAATACATATGCTATTGAGGTCATTTTTGTTAATGATTCTCGGTATTGAAGAAAGACATCATGGACCCAGTGATGCAATGCACAACCCTTCCCCAGCTAACTCAAATATCTCTCAAAAGGTATTTGTTTTAATCACACGGAGATCAACACATTATCTATTGATTTATTCACTCCGAATAAATTGGTATTGAAAAGGTGGCACTCCTCTCCAGCCTCCGATCACTAAAAATCCAAAATGCACGATCGAGTCTAGAGCCATTTGAGATCATCAAATATCTCATTAGGACACACTTTCATTATTCCTTGCTTCTTCACACACTGTGAAAAGTAAGAAAGATCTTAAGAGTCCTACGCAAAATCTTCATGATCTTGCCTGAACATCCGAGTAATACGAAAGTATTTACAATGAAGATGGAAATCCTTCTTGAGCGAATATCAAAAAGCTCATGGTAGGTGACTTGTGGGATTCTTTATGAATCAAACTTGTGATAACTGGAAAGCAACAGTGGTTTAATTCTTAAATGAACTTAAACTCGTTCCAGGCCTCTTCGCATTATCATATGATCTTGCCAGAACACTCAGAGTGACTCTTTATTGATCACAGTGACGAGTGGAAATCCTTCTAGTGTTAACATCAAACAGCACTTGGTAGGTAACTTGCAAGATTCTATATGAATCAAGCTAGTGACAACTGGAAAGCAACGATGGTGCGGTTCTTAATTGAACTTCACTTGTTCCAGGAACATGAATTGACGGCTTCAAATCATGCGGATAATATTATCCAAATGATTCACTCTTTACGTTCGCAGTCAGCTTTGGACGGTCGAGTAAAGAGAACGGGTTTACCCGCGAAATCTTGTCAAGGAGGTTCTTTATTGAAACTACCTGCCACAAGTACGATATTTAATATCGTCCAACGGTCTTCACCGACCGGAGGTAAATTGCTACCGAATTAGAATGAAATGTTCAAGGCCATTTCATCCGTGTATATTGTTTTGTTGCTAACTGTCTTATGCAGCGTAACAAGAAGGTGGCATTGCGGTGTACAATCCAGAAGAAGTCGTCACCACATGCTTATACTACATACAATTAGTACTTCAACAAATTCAAGAAAGCCTGAAGGTCAAGTCTTCCGCTGTATCAAACTCTGAAGCTTTCAAGAATTTAAAAGTATAAGTATGTGGAACATGAAGTCACAAAGAGGCAAATATCACAAGTGACGAATGCACAAGGTCAAGGCAAGGAAACATGCTCAAGACTAAAGTCAAAGATCACATCAAGCATATTCACAAGAGCAAGATCGAAGACTCAAGCATAGATGCTAGGTTTAAGATTTTGTAAAAAGATGTGACCTCCCTTAGGGGGAGATTGTTGGAAATACATTTTTCCCAATAAAGTCTCGGTCACATCTTAGTTAGCATAGATCACGAGATATAGACTATTTAGAACTTTGTAACTTGGAGCGACCTCCCTTAGGGGGAGATTGTTGGAAATACGTTTTACGTATTTATGAAGGATCGGTCGCTCCAACGATAATCATGTAATGGGCTCGTGATCTATTTACTTTATGTATGGTCCATATAGCCCACATGTAGGGTGGGCTATATATAACCCCTCCTAGCATGTTAGGAGGGGGTTGTTGATTCTCATTTTCACTTAATCATATTTTCCACTTTCACTTTCTCTCTCTAATTCTCTCCCTTCTCTCCTTTCTCTCTCTAATCCCTCATCTAATTCCTTCATTTCTTCATTAATTATAAATCAATCAACCACATAAATCCACCAAATCCATCACATAGAATAGGCCATTAATTACGTAGACCTTCAACTGTTATTTTTAATCTAAAACTTTTTACTATTATAGATATCCTCATTTTAACACTTTTAACATACACGTTTCTTTCTAATCTCTCTATCAAACAAAAAATGTCAAACTTCCCAAATGACCAATTATCACATCTCAACTTCATCGGGCTTCCTAACACAACGAATTTGAATCTTTCGTCATCCTCAACCCCCTCGACGCCATCGTTGCAAAACTCCATTTCATCTTCTTCCCAATTTTCATCTTTTTCCCAATTTACATCTGGCTCCCAATTCCTGTATCCTCCTTTTGCTCAAATCTATTTTTCCCAAATGACACCCGCACAAATTTTCCAACAACAACAACTCGCGTTTCAAAACGCATAATTTAAGAACCAATTCCAAAATCTTCAAAGTTAACAACAAGTTTCGGAAACACAATTCAAAGTACCAGCGTCACAAGCACCATCCCAAGAATGCCGACGAAAAAAAGAACGACAAAAAATCAAAAGTCGTGGATTTGTCTGCAGACGATGACGATGATGACGTACAATACGTGGGAGCTCTGACTCATTCTTAGGCTCCCGAGCGTTGGAATCGTGAAAAATAGATACTAGTGTGCAAGTGTTAGGTTGGAGTGTCGGAGAACGCCGACATTGGAAATGATCAAAACCTTGATTTGATTTTCTGGGGGGGCATAGTATTAAAGATTTTAACGCGTCTACAACCGGCATGCGCCGTACCAAGAACATGATTACGGGGAAATGAGTCGGTTGCACCACGAATCTAAAAAATTTAACGCAATTTACCATGGATTAAATCGTAAAAGTGTATGAACGAGGAGGATGTTTCGAAAGCCGCGAAGGACGAATATAGTTCTTTGTTTAAGGGGAAACACTTCGCTTACGAACACGCTTGGAGGATCCTCAGACAACACCCAAAATGGGTGAGGGTGAAAAACGTTGACGTGGATGATCACACGGAAGTATTCGGTCCCGATGCTCATCCTGACACGCCGGAAGGCTCGACACGCCCAGAAGGCCAAATCTCAAACAGCTGAGAGTAACAGCGGAGGATCCTTGGGATCTGTCAAAAAATGCTAAACGATGCAATGCTTCAAAAAAATCTCATCAGTAAATCCGTGTACGAGGCTAGAAAGGAAAAGGAATTGAAGATGATGGAGGTGACCGAGTTTCATTTTCTCACAGTGATGCCCAGTCAATGCCGGAACCAAATAGGTCGTTTGTCATAGGGAAACAAGCAGCAATAATGGAAAAATATGGTGGCCAAAATTAATTTGTTTTCGATTTTAATTTTCGTGCTTCTTTAGGTTTCTTACCGTATTTTAAATTCTATATTTTTGTTTTTATTTACGTATTTGTAATTTTTATTTGAATGAAACGAATTGGCCAAAGTGGAGAGGAGAGAGAAATGTCATGAAAATAAAAGTGTTTTTATTAATTGGTTTGGTATGATATGATGCTGATATGACAACAGCGGGACCAAAATGGAGAGGTGTTGCCCTCCAGTCTTCACCATACCTTGCTTACCCTCTAAAATTTATTGTTTATAGGATTTTTTCAGTTTAATTGTATTCTATCTCAAGATTTTTGTCTAAATATTTCTAAACATTATTGTTTTAATGATTTTTAGATAAGTAACTCTGTTAAGTTAAAATGAAAAACAAGTGAGTACATATTAGGTTTTTCATCCATGTTATTGATCATGATTATCGACGTATTAAGATAAAATCACATAAGTTTTATATTACATTTATTAAACAAGTCAATCATAGTATAATAAACTGAATCCAAAAATTAGAAAATCACTCCAAATCTGAACCTGAGGCATAATGGTTGCATGCGAATAAACATGAAAAATCACTCTAAACCTTAACCATGCTAAGCCAAAAACATCTCTTCATATTCACGTGAATAAACATGCAACCACGCGCACATAAGGTACGTGGTTCACAGAGCATGCAGACACACAAGCGTGCAACTAGCCGCACATAAGCATGCTTACGTTGGATGCATTAATCCATCCGCATAAGCAACCACACACACTTGTAGGCGCATAAGCAGCCGGTTCACATAAGCATTGAACAAAAGAAATGTGCATAGCTAATGTGCCTTGGATGTGCCATGCATCATATATCTAGCAGATGTTTGATCAAAAGTCCGTTTTGGTAATTAGATGTGTGTGGTTCCTTTTTATTATGTATCAGAAAGAGTTTATTTAATTAATTGTTACTATCTTTTTTATCCCTATTAAAGGAGAATTAAAAAAAGGAAGGCACCAATCAGTTAGAGATACTAAGATGATATTTTTGTCTTTTTCCGGTCACAATTGACTAATCGGCAATTCTTTTTTCCTGATAATGTGAAGGGACTCAATTTATTCTTTCTTCCCTAGCAAAATAGTAATTTTCTTTTACTATTATCAGTCAACTTAAAAAAGTTTTGTTGTTATTTTATGACATAAATCGTTCTGGTAATCTCTTTCGATTGCATACTCTTTTAAATTGCAAGACTAAAGAGAAAGCTAGTAACAATTAAAAGACCATCAATGAGCTCTTAATAGGATGCAAATCTAGCTGTAACAAAGTGTGATCTGCTTTTATTATTCTAATTAAAAACAATATCCCTTCACCTTAACCTACATTAATGATGCAGGGCCAACAACTTTATGGGCATCCTCCTAATTCCGTACAGGTTAGTATTTAAATTCCAACTCCCTCTTAATTTCTTTAACCATTGTTAATGAGTTGCTGCTACCTTGTTTTTGTTTTTTTTTTCAATAGTAACATCCATTAACTTAGCCAATAGTTTATTAAATGTTTACAATTTTTTCGTTGTGATTAGGATTTTAGCTAAAAAAACTTAAAACTCTTTAAAATATGTGGTGATATAAACATGGTAGCAACAACTAGATTACATAGATTACCTAATATAATAAACAAAAATATAAACATATAATTGAAAATCCATTTAACAATGAATAAAAGAAAATGGAAATGACATGGAAGCCATGACACATAAAGTCATAAACTGTATCAAAAATCTTAAAATGGACTGCTACAGTGCTACTTGCTATAAAGGCCATTAGGCATACACAATGACACAATAGATGATGATTTTAAAAACTTTAGTAGTTTAGTGAGAAAAAAAGGTACATGAAAAACCAAAAAGTTACAAGTTAGATGTAGTAAATCTTAGATAAATATCCCATTAATTTTCTTAACAGTTTACCATTTTCATATATTGAAATCATTCATGTATTCCGGGAATCACAGGAAGAAAAAAATAACCTCCAAATATCACTTGCCGACATCAAGTCAGCCACACAAGACTTCAGTCCTGCCAATCTGATTGGAAAAGGAGGTTTTGGGCAAGTATACAAAGGAAAACTTCGTTGCGCGGGTGGACATCAAATCATTGCTGCAAAACGGTTGGGTAAAACGTCTGATCAAGGAGAAACTGAACTTAAGACTGAAATTGCAATCCTTTCAGAGTTTAAACATACGTATGTCATTGATCTTCTAAGCTATTGTAATGAAAATGGAGAAAAAGTCATTGTCTATGACTATGCAGCTAGAGGAAGTCTTGATAACTGGTTGAAGAGCAACAAACTTACCTGGAAGAAACGACTTGTGATATGCATTGATATTGTAAGGGGGTTGGATTTCCTTCATGGAACTAGCGATGTAAAGCAAGATGTGGTGATACATAGGGACCTCAAAAGCGCGAACATTCTACTACATGATGATTGGAAAGCAAGCATTGCTGATTTTGGGCTTTCCTTAATAAGTCCACTGAATCAGGATATAAACTATGTCATCGACAATGTCAAAGGCACGCGCGGCTATTGTGACCCAATATACATGACCACTGGGTTTTTAACCAGAGAGTCAGACATTTACTCTGTTGGTGTGCTTTTATTCGAAATGTTGTGCGGGAGACTTGTGATTGAACACAACAGTAGTGGAGCTCTAAATCTAGTCGATTTAGTTAGACGCCATTTTGAAGAGGGAACACTGTATGCGATGGTGTTTGAGGCAACAAAGAAAGAAATGGCTCCGATATCATTGATTATATTTCAAAATATTGCCTATCAATGCATACATGAAGAGAGATCAAAACGACCAACTGCCTACGATGTGCTATTGCAACTTAACAAAGCATTGGAATTTCAAGTAAGTTTTTACTGGGGTTATATTTCTTTAAAAATTTATCTGAGTTGACACACATTTATTTGTTGTGTATCGTTTTTATTATTATTACTCCGTATTATATTATTAAAATTTTCATTTTCTTTTGAAGAAAAGCTGTAAAATAACAATGTATTTTCAAAAATGTATCATAACATAATAAAATGTGATACTAGAGAAAAACAATATGTTGCCTATCGTTCTTTTTGTTGTTTAGTATATTTAATTGAAAAAAATAATCACACAACATAATAAAATGTGATACTAGAGAAAAACATATATGAAAACATTCACTAATTGTTATTAAACAATATGTTTCACTTTTTTTTAATCCTAGCACAACAATGTTTCACATAACTTGAATTACACAAATTAAATAAGTGGCAGGTCACGTCGACTTTTTGAGATTATAAAAAATTTCACTTTTAACCATACTTTAAAGTTATTTTAAAGATTTCAAGAAGACTTTTAAGTGTTATAAATATTACTATTGTATGGAGTATCATTTTATAGTACAGAAAAAAGTTTAGCTGAAGACTTGTTTTTTTTGTTGTGCATGGAGAGACTAATTTTAACTATTTATTTCTTCCGTTCCAATAATATTTTCTATGTTTCTTTTTTAGTATATCTTAATTTAATTGTGAAGGAATATTGGATTAAGTTTATTATATTATCCTTTTTTAAAATTATAATTACAAAATATAAAAAAAGACTCAAATTAATTATTAATGGTAAAACTTTCATTTTGTCGAAAAGTAACAGATAAAATGTTGTAATAAATATATTTTTCTTAAATTGTGTGTTTTTTTATCGGAGACAATAATTTTGAAATAGAAAGAGTATTATTTAAGATTAAAATTTATAAAAAAATACACATAGAAATCATTATTGCTAAAATATTCAAAAGTTGTAAAAATAGAAAAGAAGACTAAAGTTATAAATATAACAATTAGTGATAAAACTTGAAAAAAGTATCAGTTGAATACTATCATTAACTCATAACAACTGCCAACTTGTTTCTCGTAGATCTTTCTCGAAGTTATCAACGGTCAATTCTTATACATTCTCATATAGACTATGGAAAATATTTATACATTAACAAAAGCTATCAAGAAATAAACGAACAAACCAAAAAACGCAATTATCTTCAACCTCTTTGCAGGAATAATTTATCTTCTTTCTTGCCTGTCATACTTTAAATCTTGGACCTATTTTCTTTAATCCGTATCACTTCACTTCCCTCGTTGCTATATTGTAAAAACTTAAAAATTTTCACCTCAACCTATTTGACGTCTTGGTCATAGTTTTTAACTTAACGTATAGATTCTTTTAATATAGCCTAAGCTTTCTAAAATTTCGCCACTTGGACTGCGTGCAGTTAATCAAAAATTATGATTTGCAATTAATTAGTAAAGTCTACCAAAGCCCAGACCTTAGCCTCCATTAGAGTTCTTGACGCGTTTGTATGTAAGTCGCATCATTAACTGTTTATACAAAGTAACGAACCGGGTTTCTAGTTGACATATGCAAACCAAATTGCCTAAAGATAATACATAATGGTATCCCGAGCGAGATATATTAAATTTTATTAACGTTAGACGTCAGTACGAATAATTTAAAAAACAAGATACTATGCAAATAGATTTTATAAATATATGTGTCTAACATCATACTGACAAAGTTTCCATAACGCACAGGACAAATGGGTGGACCTCAATATTTCACTTGACAACATCATGTTGGACACACAAGAGTTTAGTCATGACAATCTGATTGATAAAGGTGATTTTTGGTCAGTATACAAAGGACGATTTACATGCGCGGATGGATGTGAGATCATTGCTGTGAAACGATTGGATAGACGGTCTGATCAACTAGAAACTGAAAGTATGGCAGAAATTGCAGTTCTTTTAGAGTATGCACATGAGAATATCATTAGTCTTGTAGGCCATTGTGATGAAAAGGGAGAAAAAATCACGGTTTATGAGTATTCCTCGATATCTAAAGGGAGTCTTGATAGGTGGTTGAAGTATGATGGTCTTACATGGAGGAAACGGCTTGAGATATGCATTGATATCGCAAGGGGGTTGACTTTCCTTCATGGAACTAGTAGTGCAAAGCAGGATGTGGTGATACATGGGGACATCAAAAGTACAAATGTCCTACTAAATGATGATTGGAAAGCAATAATTGCTAATTTTGGGTGTTCCTTAATAAGTCCATCAAATCAGAAATTGAAATATATTGTCAACAATGCTAGACGCACCGTTTTAACCAAAGAATCTGACATTTATTCATTTGGTGTGCTTTTATTTGAAATCTTGTGCGGGAGACTTGTGATGGAACACAACAGTAGTAAAGCTGAAAATCTAGTCCATATGGTTAGACGTCATTACAAAGAAGGATCACTCTATGAGATCGTGTTTGACGCAACAAAGAAACAAATGGCGCCCAAATCATTTACTACATTCGTAAATATTGCCTATCAATGCATACATGATGAAGAGATATCAAAACGACCAACTGCCTACGAAGTGCTAATACAACTTCAGAAAGCATTAGAACCTCAAGTAAGTTTTTATAGAGATGTGTCTTTTAAATGTTATCTAACTTTATTTGTTGTGCATCGTTGTTAATTTTTAGTTATTATATTATTAAAATTTTATTTTCTTGTTTGTTGTTTAGTGTACTTGATAAAAAAGAATAATTACACAACAAAATAAGATGTAATAAACTAAAGAGAAAAAATATACAAAAACTTTCACTCATTGTTAAAATACGCATACTCGTGCGTAGTTACGGAAATTATTTAAGGACAAATAGGTAACGGTATGCTAATTGTCCAAGTGGACGAACTGGTAATCTAGTATACTCGATCGGGTTAACCCGATGGTCGAATCAATGACCCGTTGACTCGACCAAGTTAACCCGGTGGCCGAATAAGTGACCTAGTGAGTTGACTTAGTTGACGTATGGTCAAACCTGTGCACCGGTGACTTGACCGGGTTGACCCAGTGGTCAAACCCCGTGCACCGGTGACTCGATCAAGTTGCCCTGGAGGTCGAATTCATAACTCGGTGACTCGATCGGGTTAACCTAATGGCCGATCTCGTGACCTGGTGACACGACCGTGTTGACTCGATGGTCGATTTCATGACCCGATGACTTGACCGGGTTAACCCGGTGGTCAAACGCGTAACTTGGTGACTCGATCGAGTTGATTCGGTGGTCGATGTTGTTACCGGATAACTCGACCCAAGATTCGATGATCGAACGAGTGACTCGATAATATTATATGAAAAAATCAATATTAAAAGCTATATTTAAAAATTGTTAGAATTTTTTTTAACTTTTCAATATTTCGGATACGTTCTTTTATACGGAGGAGTATATATGTTTCTCATAACTTTAATTATACAAATTAAGTAAATGGCAGGTCACATGAACTTTTTGAGATTAACAAGTTTCATTTTTAACCATACTTGAAATGCTACTACTATTGTGTAACACTCTACTATATAACCTCTATTTTAAGTTAAAAATTAACAATAGTTTTGCTCATGTTTAAAAAGATTAACCTTATATAACTTACATCATACGCCACTGTGCGATTAATCATGTCAATAATTTTAAATTTTTAATAAATCAAATTAATTTTATTAAACTACTTAAAGATATATAAACATGTGTATAAATATGATTTCTTATATAAATAATATCATTTTCTCAAGTATCAGAATTACTATTTCGAGTATTTAGCTTCTTTTTTGTCTATCATGTGTATCAAAGTTTCAAAACAATTTATGTTGTGTAACCCTCACACAACAAAGAAGCAAATGAAAATTTCAATGATCTTGTAGCTGAAAAGAAGAAAAAAAACGATGCATGACAAAACCGAAAAGTATCAAGTTAGATTTGTTTTTAAACACATATGCAGTTTTTATACATAAACGGAAGTGGCTTCATTTAGTCTTTTAACATCAACATATCACATATATTAAGTCTAAAGTTTCTGAAATTTCGCCACTTGCAGGGGAGCCAGAGTATAAAACAATCAGATGCACAAAATTTTTAACACAAGTATTTATATACAACACATAATTTGTAATCGGGTTCATTTTGAAGAAATCAATATTTTAGCAAATATATACACTACGCGACAAAGTTTCATCGGGTTCATGTGCATCCCCGGGAACGCCCTAATTAGCTCCGCCCCTGGCCACTTGGATTGAGTGCAACTATTATTTATTCGATTAGCAATTATAGTAATTAGTTAGCCAAAGTCCGTTTGTGAGCTTAGTGTTGGAGTTATAGACGCGGTTCTATGTAAGTTGCATCATTAACTGTAATACAAAGTTACCACCGGCTTTCCAACTGACATACGAAAACCCAAAATTGCCTTAAGATAATGAAAAGATAATCCAAATGACATGTACCCTTAGATATACTATGTTATGTATGAGCATTGAACTTGGGTACTAACTAATCATACTGACAAAGTTTCCATAATGCGCAGGACAAATGGGAGGACCTCAATATTTCACTTGACGTCATCCAGTTGGACACACAAGACTTTAGTCATGACAATCTGATTGATAAGGGTGATTTTTGGTCAGTATACAAAGGACGTGTTACATGTGCCCATGGATGTGAGATCATTGCTGCGAAGCGGTTGGATAGACGGTCTGATCAACGAGAAACTGAACGTATGGCAGAACTTGCAGTTCTTTTTGAGTATACACATGAGAATATCATTAGTCTTGTAGGCCATTGTGATGAAAAGGGAGAAAAAATCACGGTTTATGAGTATTCCTCCATATCTAAAGGGAGTCTTGATAGGTGGTTGAAGTATGATGGTCTTACATGGAGGAAACGGCTTGAGATATGCATTGATATCACAAAGGGGTTGGCTTTCCTTCATGGAACTAGTGGTGCAAAGCAAGATGTGGTGATACATGGGGACATAAAAAGTGCAACTGTCTTACTAAATGATGATTGGAGTGCAATAATAGCTGGTTTTGGGTGTTCCTTGATAGTTCCAATAAATCAGGATATGAAATATGTTTTGAACAAGGCCAACGGCACACCAGGCTATTGTGACCCGCAATACACAACCACGGGGATTTTAACCAAAGAATCTGACATTTATTCATTTGGTGTGCTTTTATTTGAGATGTTGTGTGGCAGATTTGTGATTGAACACATCAGTAATAAAGCTCAAAATCTAGTCCAGATGGTTAGACGCCATTATGAAGAGGGTAAACTCTCTGAGATGGTGTTTGAGGCTGCAAAGAAACAAATTGTGCCCGAATCATTGACTACATTTCAAAATATTGCCTATAAATGCATACTTGAAGAGAGAACAAAACGACCAACAGCCAGTGATGTGCTGATACAGCTTAACAAAGCATTGGACTTTCAAGTAAGCTTTTATACTATTACAAACGTGACTCACTTGCAATGCACATATATATAGTTTAATTGTAGTCTTTTATCACCGAGCATAATGTGTCTGGAAGTCATATAGTTCAAAATACATTATTTCGAGTGATCAATTGGGCGGGGAATGTTTGTTGCCATGAAAACTTTTAGGAGTTCTTTTCTTTATATCTTAGTTTTCGAAACTATAATAGTGCTTATAAAATATAATCGTTTTCATGACTTCACATTTATCGCAATTTCTCGTCTCCGCTTAGTGTTGCTCAGTTTTTTGCTTTCTGTTTTCAGTCCTTATTATGTTATGTTTATAACTAGATATGCAAGGCAAAAGGTATCAAGAAATAGATGAAAAAAAAATAAACAACAAAGTTGTGGACGTTAACAATCATTGTATGACCTAAAATGGAGCAGAATTTGTTCTTAGTAAATTTGATAACGTTCTAAAAGCCATTTTCCTTTTACTTAATTTATTTTTTCTTCCGAACTGAGAAATAAATGAAATATCAGAAGTAAACTGAGCTTGAGCTTAATCCATACAATTGTGTGGTGTATTACCTATTGGTTGATGGGAACTTTAATTATTTTACTCAAATGCAGGTGGAAACTGAAATATGGGAACCCAAAATACCTAGAGATTTTGGAAAAATAATCCAAATGACATCATCACCCAAGAATTACTATGGTATGAGCAATAAGGACATTTGTACATCCCTTCACAACGGATTCCTGCTCCGAGAGAACAAAGCGGTAATTACCTAATCTGTGCTTTTGTGCGTTCTAAACTTTAATATATGTGCCCTGAAATTGGATTTGATTTGATTGTATCATAGTGGTTTTCTCTTGGGACTGACGGAAGAAGAGTTGAAGAAGTATCAGCAAAAGAGTTCCATTTCAATAGCTACTTCGGGGAACAAAATTGGATACCTACTCGGGAATCAAGGTTCGTGTTTTTTATCTTTCTGTTTTCTATCTGTATATATAAGTGTTTTTATCGATGAACCGATGTAGTTATAACAAAATACTGAATTACTACTTTGGATCATGGATGCGATGAAAAGAAAATAGAGGACCTGTTTTCTTTAAAGAATCAGGAATGTGATTCGTTTTATACTAAATCCTTAAAACAAACAGGGCCTTAAAGTTTATATCATGAGCCGTCTGGGTATGTGTCCGAACTTTTAGCGACGTATTTTAACCTTAAAACATGTGACTTAAGATTTTAACAATCACGTACTGATTACTGGCGCATGCATACAATTATCACTAAGGCCGTCGATAAATTGCTTACATATATTGCAGGTTTCCAGAAGTAGCATGGATATCGGATAGTTCGAAAATGAACATCCGAATCAAAATAAGGGCCCGTCTTCTATCACCGGGCGTTAATTATGGGGTTAATCTACTCTTCAAGTTTTGTCGTCCAAGAGAAAATTCAGATACATGTATCGACCTTAACTACCATATAGGAAATAAATTATTGCGTTCACATTACACAACAGAAAGAGATGATGGATGGCTGATGAAAGAGTTATTTCAGTTCTCGAGTCTTGCAGAAGAAGCCGCTATTGATGTCTTCCTATTGGGTTTCTCAGAACTTCATTTTAAATATCAGGCCATCTATGTTGAAGGGATTGAGTTTCGAGCCATAAACAATGTAAGTTTGGAATACTTATATCGTTCACTTTCTATATTTTATCTTTTCTTTATTACTTTAGTAATTTGCAACTAGTGTATGCATTACACTTTCTGTATTCCACATTAGGAATATATAACATATTGTCTTATAATTTCTATACAGATGACACATGCAGAAACGGAGGAATTAAAGAGAGTTAGAAAGGCTAATGTTGAACAATCACCAACCGATTGGAAAGTTAACATGGCTGAGGTGCAAGAATTATCAGCTGACGAGGGTGGCCACGTTTTTGGGATTGTACCTTGGTTATTGGAAAAATGTTGTGGTTAAATCATAATATGCCTCAAGAGGAGGTGACAAAATCATAATATGCCTCAAGAGGAGGTGACAAACTAAGTATGTTGAGGCAGATCAAAATAGAGGCGATCATGGGTAGCATTGTTGGTTGAAATTTTTTAGTGAACAAGCAATTAGGCTATCGCGCGTTGCAGCAAACCATTTTAAATTACGTGTATTTAATTGTTATGAGAAGCAAATAGAAATGGACACTATTTACACATAACGTTTTTTTATTTGAGATCGGCTTTGCTGCGGTATTGATGAGTGTATTTGTTCTAAATTTTCTTCGCTATATCCAACGTTTTATACACACTAAGTTTTCTATTTTTTTAATTCTTATATTTATACAATTATTTTCATAAATAACCGTAATTAACAATCAACTTATATGGAGAAAACCCAGAAGTCCCTAAACATGCCCAAAACATGGACGGAAAAACGTCCAAGAAACTAATTACAATGCTATTGATTCTCTTGAAAACTCCTCGCCATAGTCGCAGCACCAAGTCTTCTAAATTTTAATAAGCCCAGATAAATCATACTAATTCCATAAACTCTCCATATCTGTAGATCAGAAATGAAGAAAGTGGTTGATGTAGCTGATAGTTTTTTTCATCATAGGGGCGTGCTGATAATATGGCATGGACCACGCAGGTGCTGTTTTCTGCTAATGGGGCAAGTTGCAAAGTTTCTTGCTAGTTATATGCTTCACCCTATATCAGGTTTAAGAAGTTTTTGTTCTTTAACGATTCCTATGATGTTACTTAAGATTCTGGACAATGAGCATCGCAATTAGCATTGTATTAGACACCGCAATCAATTTAACTTGTCAAAAAAACTTGATCTCTTGAAGCTTGGACATGGCGGCGGCCGCAGTTTACATTGCTTTTATCTAGACGGCGGCCACAAGCGTCTATGTAATACTATCTTTAGTATGTATACTATGTAGTACGGATTAGTTTTAGTTCGATTGGGTAAAATCTTAATATGGATAAAAGAATATTTGATATGAACTCTCTCATCTTATGCCCCATTTTCGACGAATTATGTGAAACTGGGACTTCTCTTGTATTTTGCTAACTGAATAAACCAGTTAACATATCCTGAAACTTTTGCATGATGCAAGCATGTGGAGGTTGATCTACTGGCGATTAATTTTGAAAAAATAATCTAAGTGTCCAACTTTGAATCGCGACTTTAGCAATTTCCATTTAATAATAGTGACTAATATAATGACATGATTAATTATGCTGACAACATGATCATTTTAAAACCAAACTAGAATAATACAATTAGGCATGTATATATTAGTTGACATTTAACATCATGCAATTGAATATCCACTCTTAAGCACCTGGATTACCAATTATATTCAAGTATTCAACCTTCAACATGATAGATCCATCTGAACAGCAATCTGAATTATTTTTTAATACCATCATAGTTCACGCTAGCTGGTCATCTCATGGTTATTGTGGAGAGGCGACTCAATCTTGTAAACCACAGAGAAGAGACATGTGACCCATGAGGCCATGACCTTGTTTTAAAATTGTTGCGTACATGTCCCTGACTGTAAATTACTATCTCATGACAATCATGTAACTGATACTAAAAAGGAAACAACCTAACTTAAATGAAACGATTATTGAAGTTAAGGAACCATTTTTATAATATGTTCGGTAAGTATGACAATATAAGTGAGGGGAAACTGTCTTAAGCGGCTTGGTCTAGCTGTCGGTTTCTCCAGCATTTAGGCCATCAATTTTATTTTTCTTTCAACATAAGTAGCATACTTTTGTGTTATGCAGATCTCGTAATGACTGCATATATATATATATATATATATATATATATATATATATATATATATATATATATATATATATATATATATATATATATATATATATATATATATATATATATATATATATATATATATATATATATATATATATATATATATATATATATATATATATATATATATATATATATATATATATATATATATATATATATATATAGGGCTGAGATATATGCAGAACCCATTTTAGGTGTAGAACTATGTAGAACTATTTTAGACCAATAAGAAAATAGTATTATTAAATCTTTTTATTTAATTCAAAAGGGCATAATAGTAAAACATCTTAATTTATTTTTTAATTGTTTAATTAAAAAACGTTTTCCTAACTTCTTAATTTTTGGAATTACAAATTTTTTTATTTTTTTATTTATCTTAACAGTGATGTTCTAAAAAAATGCATCTGTTGTTAAAAAGTACTATGCATATGTGTTTTTTAAATATTGTATTTTTACATAAATGTTATACATATGACTTATTGATTTTCAAAAATATAAATGTAATAAAACAAATGTCATAAATGTTATGTTTTTTTAAAGGCAACATAAATGTTATGTACTTTTACATAAACTTTTCAAAGTTCAAATTTGTAATAGAACATAAATAATATACATATAACTTAAAAATTTACAATAAACTAAGATAAAAAAATATGTATCGACAACACAAAACATCTATGCATCGACAACAAGAACATTTATGCACAACAAGAACATCTATGCACGGCTCCAAAAACATCTATGCACGGCTTCAAAAACATCTATGCACAACTTCAAGAACATTTATGCACGACTTCATGCATACCATCAAAAAACACCATTGATCATCTTCATCACATCTCCTCATTTATATGAATGAGTAATTCTCCTGAAATAATTATATAAACAAAGAGGGCGAAAATGAGTAACCACCTTTCCACTTACTGTATCACCAAAATAACAATATCAATTAAATACAATCTTTTAAAAATAGTCTACGAGAAAAAGGATAAGAACATTGACTCCATTTATTGCCAAAAATCAAGTTACTGTTACAAAATATTTTTTACATAAAAACATTTATGTTTTTGTAATAGGTTATAGATCCATGTCCAAATTATTAAATTTAGAACAAATATCAACGAAACTGTATGGATGACAATCGTTATATCTAATATAGAGATGTATCATCTATATAAAATAATAATAAAATGTTACTTAAAAGTCATTATTCAAAAAAGATTAGAGAAATAGTCGCATGGTTAAAGATATACACTGGTGAAAAAAAAGGTTGTAAATAATTTTGGGAAAAAGAACTTCAATCAGTAAATAACAACAATTAAATAATTTATTCTATCAAATTTTCATTTCAATTATCACTTTGAACTTACCTGCTAGTCCTAATCGCCGCCGTCATCTTCTTCCTCTTAGAACCGACATCATCGTTGTCTTGCTCCGGAAACAACCACCTTGGCTCTCCATCACACAAATCTCATACACAAAACATCATATATGCGGTGTAGCCGTCGTTTGCATAATATTTATGTCCCGGCGTCTCTTTGATGAAGGTTTTAAGGATCTTTGGGAGTTTGATAATAGATCTTAGGGGATGGGTATAAATCTAATCGATTTGTGATAAATACGAACGACACCAATGCACATATAGGACGAACATTGGTGGTTTTCGGAAAGAGGGTTGTGAAAGTGGCTTTGTGGCCATCGTGAGCCGCTGCCTCAGCCAAAACTACTGAACCATCGCCACCTACGTTACACATGTAACAGATTCGCCGTCTCGATAAAAAGATTGCCTTCGTCGTTCTCTTGGATTGTGAATTAATTATTTATTTTTCATTCACGTGGGTTGCAGACTTGTAGATTTGTGAGATAGGAATAGATTGCTGGGATAAAGTCAAAGAGAAAAAGAGATTGATTTTTTTTACTATAAAAGAATTTCTATTGTAGATCCAATCTTGTAGGATAGTACGGTTGATTGAAAAACGATGTAAATGGAAATGCCTAACATACCCTTTTAAGATTTACAAACAATGGTTTATTCTTTTGTTTAATTACATAAATGGCACAATTCATCATGACCATTAATCAAAAAATTTAAAGGCTAAGATTATCTTAAAATAGTTCTACATAGTTCTACACCTTAAATGAGTTCTGCATATAACTCTTACCTATATATATATATATATATATATATATATATATATATATATATATATATATATATATATATATATATATATATAATGTAAGGTTATTTTCAGAATCAAATAAATGTAAAGAACTACGAGAATTACCTTTATACTATTAACAATGCATATATATTTTCATTATTATGTTTAAATTAACATTTAATAATTATTTTATTACTTATAGATCCAAGTATGATGAACGATATGAACAGTGCACATGTATTTTCATATTATCCTACGAAAAGATAGTTATAATACATGCAAAACAAATACATGTGCATGGTCCTAGGATACATGTTCCTAGTGACCTACGATAATGAAAATTCATATATTTTTATCTAATGAACTAATTTGATGAATATACATGTGCATTTTAAGAGTAAAAAGGTGGTTCTCGTAGTTCTGTACATTTATTTGGTTCTGAAAATAACCTCACCCTATATATATATATATATATATATATATATATATATATATATATATATATATATATATATATATAGGGTGAGGTTATTTTCAGAACCAAATAAATGTACAGAACTGCGAGAACCACCTTTTTACTCTTAAAATGCACATGTATATTTATCGGGTTAGTTTATTAGGTATAAATACATGAATTTTCATTGTCGTAGGTCACTAACAACATGTATCCTAGGACCATGCACATGTATTTGTTTTGTATGTATGAAAACTATCTTTTCGTTGGATAATATGAAAACACATGTGCACTCTTCATATTGCTCATCATACTCGGATATATAACCAATAAAACAACTATTAAATATTAATTTAAACATAATAATGAAAATACATATTCAGTTTTAAGAGTATTAAGATGGTTCTCGCAGTTCTGTACATTTATTTGGTTCTGAAAATAACCTTACACTATATATATATATATATATATATATATATATATATATATATATATATATATATATATATATATATATATATATATATATATATATATATATATATATATATATATATATATATATATATATATATATACTAGCGTCGTAACTGGGCGGGTTCATTTCGTAAATCTTTTTTAAAAATACGTTTGTGTATTAGTTATATCTGTTTGAGGTGTGATCCGTTTTTATTAAAAGGAAACTAAAAGGATAGATATTTTTAGGCCTTAGCCGACTCACCGAACATGTTTTGTTCCATGTGAATTTTTGGTTGTCGAAATATATGTTTTTTAAAATGTGATTAATTGCTGAAGGAAACAGAGATAATTCTTTACTACTACTCCCTTCATCCTAATTTAAGTGTTCACGTTTGACTTTTTTCGGTTTTTTTCAAAGACTTTGACCGAAAATATGTTTCTTTGTGTTATATAATACTTGATAAAAAATATATCAATGAAAATACGTTTAAAACTACATCCGTTCATATATTTTGTATCACGTATTATATCCATATACTTTGTATCAAGCATTATGTAACATACCTACAAATAATTAAGATCAATGTTGTAAAAAAAATCGAAAATCAAACGTGAACATTTATATTGACATAAAGGTAGTAATTTATTTGAGAAGTTATTCAGCCATGATGATACTAAAAACACATAAAAATGAATTAGTCTTGATATGATAACACAATTGTAATTGCGTAAAATGCCCTTTAATGGTAAAGCAATAATCTGCTCATACAAAAACAAATGTAGAACTTATTATCCTTGTATTATAATTTCATTGCAATAAGAGACTATACGACAAAAGGATAATTAAAACACATATACTCAATGTTTTTAGGCTCGGGTCGATTTGGTTCGGGTCAACTGGTTGACCCGGTTCCAGTCGAGAAAACAGGTTATATTGACCCGGGTTTCACATTTTCGAAACCCGGTTAGATCCTCTGGGTTTGGGATGACTCGGGTTAACTCGGTTCTCGAGACCTGGCCCTGTTTCGATTTTTTCAGGTTTTTCTTTAAAAATATATAAAAAGTTTACGTATTTGGGATGAAGTTTTATTTCACGTGTTATCTTGGTTGGTAAACAACTTATATTTTCCATATACGAATTTTTTTTAAGTTTCTATATATTATTTGTTAATTTGTAAAAATATGAAAAAAAATTATTATTTTTAAAAACCGGGTTAACCCAAGTCGACACGGGTTGACCTGAATCCGATGACTCGACCGAGTCCATATAATAACCAGGTTTCAAAACACTGTATTATACTCTCTCATATCATTATTACTTCACTGCTTCGTAATATGATTTGCATATAGTTTCCTAAATCATACACTTCGTAATATGATTTGCTTCGTAATATGACTTGCATATAGTTTCCTAAATCATACACTTGTATTAAAGTTTAAGATTATTTTACTATCACTTTCACAAACCATATTTTGTTTGCCTATTTGGAAAATGATTATAGTGTCAGTTATTAAAAAACACAAATTATACTATTTTGAATAAGCTTAGCCAAACTTGTTGTAGATAAGTTGTCCTGTAGAGCAGCAGATCCACCAACGTTTAAGTTCATATCCATGACATTTCTGATGGAATCTTTCTGTATAACAGATCTTGTTTGCTTCAAGTACTTGACGACTCTATGACACCATGTGTCCTATATTCCTATATCACATTTTGCACAATTAAACATAATAGATCATGTACCACTTGACTATAAGCAATAACTTGCAACTATGTGTTTCTTGCAACAAATTACTTACAGCGTCTTCTTGGCACCGATCAGAGGCAGAGTACATCACAAAAAGTTCATCAAAACATCATCTTCTCTTGGCTCTTGTATTCATTGTCAGCTTTGTTGCGTGATCATAAAAAACATCATGACCATCCTTAGATTGAAAGGAACTTCTATGGCTGGTGATCGAAGATGTAGCTGGACCACCTGTAGCAGAAGCACCCCATGGAACATTTCCAAAAGCTCCAGCACCACCATAACCAGAAGGAGGCTGAGAATTCCACGAGCTTCTCGCTGCACCAGTTGGACCGCTTCCATAACCTGCACTTGATGCATTTTGGTTTCCATATGGCGCACCAGTTGGAGCCCCATACCCCCTATTTCCACCACCGTATCACGACCATACCACTAAGTTTATATCAGGTAAGAAATCATATGTAAGGTAGTCTTGTGATGTAAGGCGGCTGCATATATTTTAAGGTCCTATTTTCATCAGCATAATTGTCACCGTTAATAACTAAAGCACCACCGTTGATCACCACTGTCTATACATCAGGGACATCATTCATAGCCTGATTGATTGTTATGTCCGCAATCTTAGAGGCACTTGGTGCACAAAGGGCAGGTTCGGAAGACATGCTGAAAGATATGAAGAAGAATGTATGCATAATGTTTGTATTAAGTTTCCTGATCCTCTGGTTTTCAAGTTAGATTATATAGATTTAAGGAGTGACCAAATTTGCGAATTTTATGGGTATTTTCACTTTTTGAGGAAAAAATTAGGCCTTTTGTGAAATAGGTTTGAAAAAATGGGTATTTTTGTGATTATGGTTACTATTTACTAACCATAATTTCACAAGGGATCTTAATTGATATTAAGTGTTCCATAATAAGGTTCGGTATGAGTTTAGAAAATCAATGTAAGCTAAAACCCTACTTAATTATTAATGTAAGATTTTCATTAGTAGTTAGCCCATTTCTCTAAAGAGCACTTTGTTAAGATGAGGTCATGGTTCACTTGCAACTATCAGTCACAACAATACAATCACCACTTAATCATCATATGACAAACAAACCGGGTCACTACTACCACATTCTTTACCAATTTCAGTTGCATCCGAAAACTCAGGTTGAGATGGAAAAATATTTGGCTGCTGATGAAGTTTAGCTTTCTTATAAATGTCAATAAACAAATCAAGTGCTGATAGGCTTAGATTAAGAGGCCCACGGGATGCACTATATAGACCGGTACTTGGTGAATTCTGAGTAAAATGGCCATTATGATTTGTATGGAGATGTGGTGGCGTTTGTAATGGCCATAAACGTTGTGGCTGAGTTGAAGATTGAGAGGTGGGAGAGGATGCATGTTGACTTGACATCATTCTTTGATACGTCGATCTCGAATGCGTAAAAGGCCGAATATGTGGTGTTGGGGCACGGAATTCACTATTTGCTCCAGGATTTCTAGTGAAAGCGGCGGTAGGGATGTTGCTATGCGGTGGTCTGCTAGAGGGGGTGATGCTGCACGTCTCCTAATATTTTATTGAGATGACACTTTACTTCCTAAAGTAATGTTTAGATTAAAATCAAGGTTTTGGTATACACAACCCTCTTCTAAAAAAGATTTATCTAGAATATGAGGGTTTGTTTGGTTTAGCCAATTATCTAGGATGTGAGGGTTGTTTGGATCAGCTTAATTATTTCCTGGGCTATAGGGGCTTCTATCACTGTGTTCATAGTGTTTTCACTTCCGGTCTCTTTATTTTTAGCTGCTTTATCAACCCTTTTCAAATCATTTATCGTCCTAGGTTCCTTGTCTGGTCAGAAGCAAAACGTTTAGCTCTAGCTCCCCTCTGAGTTTACTGGACTCCCATCTCAAGCTTGTACAACTAAAGATAAAGAGAGTGTTTTGGCATTGAATAATACTAATATGTTTTAAATAATTAATTCTTTTAATAGCAGAAGATCTTGAGAAACATTGCAGGATCTGTGTTGAATGCAACTTTACAAATATTATCAAAAGTGTACCTTTCAAGAATATCTTGAAGATAAACAACCTGTTTAGTTATGAAGCCTTTTATCTTTCCTAGACAGTGTAGGATGCCAGTGTTAGTTGGAGACCGGATGAGAACTTCAGTAGTCCAATCTTTCCCTATACTTTTCATATATCCTCCTACTTGTAAAAAAGTTAAAGGTTATTAAATAATACCTGGAAAATAGGTACGTGGTTTTAACATCAGGAAATAAACTATATCATCCTGTTAATAGGAAAAGGTCAGTTCAAGGCCGTCTGATAAAAGAACATGAAGAATAATGGTATTCCTAGAAGTCCCTGCAATAGTGAAAGAAAATTGCATTAAGAATAAAATCTCAAAATGTGTTTTGCATTACAGACTACAAAAAACACTTGTTTACCATGAAAGAAAATGATCCCAAACAGAAAAAAAAAACTCATAAGGATCAGTGTATGTTTATGCTTCAAAAGGTGTTGCAGTGTTAAGCCTATTGAATGCATAGATAAACGTTGATGTCTTATGGTTGTGGATGTAGTGAATTCCTTGCATACAATACGAAAGTAGGCATAATTACTTTTTTTCGTCCCAACAGCCCCGACCAACATGTCTTGTCATTTAAGATGTTACAAATGTGCACCGTGCTGCTACAGAATCCCAAAAAAATTAAGCAATTTAAAAAGTGCAATAATGTATGGACAGTTGAGCTTACCTTTACGGTTGTGGTTCTTGTCAACGGTTTTCTCGTTTACTTTTAGTATTCACTTTTAGTTTTATAAGTCATAAGATATACACTGATCTTGAGGAACAATTGGATAAATTCAATGCGATAAATGCGTTGATAAGTACTTACTCAAATGAATGTTCAGTGCTCCTTTCTCGCCTTATAGGTGATCTAGATCAGCTGAAAAGATGAAACAAAAAGAATATATGAAATAATATTTCAAGAGACACTAACAGACGTTTAATTTCTGACATAATAATAGTGTCCTCAAGCAAAGTGAAACTATTACCAAGAAAACAATATAAATTAGGTGATATATCTTACCTGTTTATTACTACAAATAGGAAGGTTCAAGTTATCTTGTATGTACATATAGTACTTCATAACAAATAATTACAATTAAAAACATGATTACACACCAAGGACCAAAACAATGCCATTTTCTTTCGTGTTCTTAAGCTTTAGGCAAGCCGAATAAAAAAGAACAATAGAATTCAAAGAACATACTAATATGAACGAATAACATTCACAGATATGATATTTTGGCATACATAAATTAGAACTGGTCATATTACATATGATATAAATGATTGCAACTTGCAGGCAAAGTGGAACGATGAAATATTTGAAAAGAAAGAATAATCTCACTCGAGGATTGAGCATGCTGCAAGTGAAAACAGAACCAATAATTGATCAATTAAGCCCTTCAATGTTCTAGAGAGCAAATGAAACATTCCCGCCTGGCATAAACTCATATGATGCAAGGCCATAATTGGGCAAATCTTATATAGAAAAAGGATTAATATTAAAAATCAAAGAGGGTCCAAATCCTGAGAAGTAAAAATCATAAACTACATGGAAACAACCTGTAAATGTAAAAAAGACGTCAAAAACCTACATGCTACAATCTGAATTAGAGCTTGTCAAAAGGAAAGTTGGTAGGATGAACAAATAAAGACTTCCATCAGATAATAAAAGCTGATAAATGAAAATAATCTTCCTACCTTCTTTATCAACGATCAGAGGCCAGTATTCATCTGCTTTTGAATTGATCGCACGTGAAAACATGAATTTGTAATGGACTTTTTGAGAACTTTATGCTTGGCTTATTATTTAGACATTGAAGGTAGTTTTGATGGTAAAAAGAAATACCTGAATGTGGGTAATTTGTTTGTAAGAATAAAGGATCCACTTAGCTCATCAGTGGTAAATAAGGATTTTGAAACTTGTTTAGCAGCTGGTATGATTGTTCGGATGGTCACTGCTGATCATATTAATACAACTACAGAGGGTCTAACACACTATTTGATTTAGTCATTACAGAGGGTTTAACACACTATTGTAGTTTTGATTTAGTCTATAATGGAGGAAGAAATCTATGAATCCTGTCGTCACCCCTTATACTGGTTCATCAGTAACTGCTAGTGAGAAGCCTCGTGAAGTCGAGGCTTCAACTATATCAGTAATCATATAAAACTAACCAGAACTATAGTTTCAAAATACAGTTTGTAATGTCTAGCAATCTGCTTACTATTTTCCTATAGCCCTTACGCTTGGATCACATACAATTAAGGTATATGCCATGCAATACCTGTATCTTATCTTTACAAACTAAAAGTATATGCTCTAAACTTGGAAAAAATAGTTAACATAAATGAATTATTGAATGAGAATGATTGAGGAAAACAGTAACCTTGATCTAAATTTACCACACATTAATCAATGTTAACTTGATTCCAGTTTTCAGAACGACCGGGTGATTGCCTGAAAACTGAGTTATGGTGGCTTCACTTGCCTTTGTATTTCCATATATGTTGAAGAGGATTCATCTCGTGGAGATGCGTAAAAAGAGTTCTAACTATATGTAGAAGAGGATTCATCTCGTAGAGCTGCGTAAAAAGAGATCTAACTACTTTCTTTTTGTAGCTCCTGCAAATACACGATTACAATAGTCAAGATTTATGTGTAGAGGTAAAATATCTATCTTACACTTATGTTAGATGCTCAAACCTGAACACCTTTTTATACCTGATGGCCTAACTTATGACTGGCTAAAGTTATGTATTCTGAGGCATACGTAAGAATCTCATAGAAGGAGCAACCATCTGATAAGAGCAACCATATGTAGAAAAAAGGATGAGAGAAGACAGGTGTGTAGAAGAAAAAGAGTAAACCTTTGCAAAACAGTGATAGCAGATCCTGAGGTCATCAAAAAAATCAACCATGCTAAATAGGAATGAAGATTGCCTATCAAGAAAAAGGAGTCTAAAATAAGAACCGTACCTTATCATTCCTGCAAAAAGAACTACAAAACAACATACACATATACAATATAAAAAAGAATATAACACAACTTGTCTTGGTTCTCTAGCTTATAATGGAGGTGAGACTGCGAATTCTGCACAAGCCAAGTTTGTTCTGCCTCATATAAGTAATTATCAGCAGATAACATATCTTTGTATAACCGCATCAGTTTAGCTAGTGACTATTTGTAGTAGTGACACATATTCTTGACTATGTTTGTGGAAACTGCAACCTCTCTAATAGGCATATGGTTCTGTCTAGTAACAAAACAACAATGTACCTTTCGGTTATGGCTGATCCTCATCCAAGAGGGCGTCTTACAGGACGCACCCTGCAAATAGATATGATCTTGTCTCCTCATATATGCACACATCAACAATAACCTGAGGTATAACATGGTCAAGAACAATCGTAAACCTAGTCGGTAATGGTTATCTGATTTCACCCGGAGTATATCAGTAGGAAAAAACTCATCCAGACTTTCATTATTAAGGCGTAATATGCGATTAAAACAAACATAAAAACAAATAATTTTACCTTCAAAACTAATGTTCTTCATCAAGACTTTCATTGTTCTTCTTTAAATTCGTACCCTAAAAGAAACCAATAGAGTTTTAAGAAAAAAGAGTTAGGGTTTATGATAAATATATCAAAACATGAATATATTTGTATATTTAGTACTTACCTTAATCGATACCAAGTGATCCATCAAGATCCTCAAAGAAGATGGCAATCATTACCTGGTAGGAGAACACACAAAAAGAAACGGAATGGTAATCAATCATAATACCAGGTATACAGGCATGTAGAAGCACAATTGCTGTTAGGAAAAGGGACACATGCTTTTTTATCTGTGAATATATATGTGAATGAATGAGTTTACGGTTTATGTGTAAGAATTATCGTATTAGGGTTTATGTGTAAGAATTATCGTTCCTGACTTTCCATACTCTGCCAAAACCTTAATAGAAGTAGAATAAGATATCCAAAAAGATGTAAGATCCGTGTATCATAGAAGAACTAGCAGGGTACCCGCTCAATGCGGGGTACCCTGTGACTATATTTTACGACGTGTAATTGTAATTCGGTTAAAAAAATTCTAATAATACAAAGTATTTCATATAAAAATAATACATCTAGCATTAAAATATTTCATTAACATAATCAAGGGCATTTATTTATTACTATATGATTTAACAAAACACCACGTTGTTATACAACTATTTTAAAAAAATAACAAATAACTTTTTTTTAAAAGAAGCCATCACACGTAAACCATAAAGTAATTAGATAGAAAAGTCAACACAGTAAAGAAGTCAACATTTTATGGACTAATATACAAGGTACATTAGTAGGACCATGAAAAAGAAATACCATAAGAATGAAACCATAATAACCACGTTGAAGTTTGAGCAACACGCAGAGCTTCACCTCCATTATTCACAACATCCATCTCTTGATTTAGTTGTTTTATTGTCCGCTTCGCTACTATCACATTCACAACATGATCTTCAACAAGAAGAATTTTATGTCTTTCTGTTGAGCTAGATCTTTCAAGGGTATTGCTAGAAATGCCCCCCCAAGGTTTTACCGGTATTTACCCTCATCAAGTCTTTTGTTAGACCCATATTCGTGGGTCGGTTTTTTTTATACAAGGATTATAAATGGAGGATCTTGATCATCATGGTCCATGTTACCTTATGGTAAGTTACATGTTGTGGTAACTCCTGTGTTTGGCGTGATCTATTACAAGAGAAAGGGTTGTGTATTATGTGTGTGAGAGTAGGGTTTTATATCTCGCATGTACATCATTTTTAAAAGGGCTGTTACATTTTTAAATGGGCTTTATTACTATTTGGATGTTACAAGTTATATATACACGTAAGATTGTAACATAATTTAAGGCTATTCATTTCTTTTCTGTTGTAACTTCTATGTTTTTAAATAACTTTTGGAAAAAAACGTACGCCTTAACTTTAGGCCTCTTAATAACGTTTTTAATTGACCAAGTGGTTTCTTTGACTAATGTTTTGTAACTGTTAATAACATTTGAATCGGATTGTCATTACCATTTTAATTTAATTTAATTGGTCCATTGGTGACTTTTGACTTTCTTAATAAAGAAATGTTTGATGCTTAATATTTTAAGACTTCCTTTATTAGAAAGGGTGTAAATGTTTTATAAAGTAATATAGATAAGAACACCAGATATCGACTTGTCAACCACAAAGAAGTTTGGTGTTTAAGGAAATCGTGTGATTTTGTTATGGTTTTGCATGATACGTATAATGAGAAGAATTATATTAGGTTAAAATCTGTCGATTTAAAAAAAAGATTTAGTTTCTATAATCCAATGAAATAATGCCACATAGGATACGACATGGCGTCTTTTATTTTTCTATGTCAAACTTAGCCCCATATATATATATATATATATATATATATATATATATATATATATATATATATATATATATATATATATATATATATATATATATATATATATATATATATATATATATATATATATATATATATATATATATATATATATATATATATATATATATATAGTGAAGCGCTATATGTAGAACCACTTTTTTGGTACAGAACTTACAGAACTAACTTTTTACTCTTGATAATGTATAGTGTACACCATATTAGTGCAAGAGGGCAATTTTGAAAATATAAACTGGTTATTTAAAAAAAAGAAAAAAATAAAGGGTAAATCAGACATTTTGACTATTCATAAATTTAGCATCCAATATTAAAATCAGTTAGATAACCTCATTCGATCATATCTTAAACCACTATAAGAAAATCATTCACCATCCATTTCATCCTCGCCACAAACTCTAGCCGCCACCTAATTGTTCGTCACCATCTTCCTTCTTCGATAACTGGCCGATAAAACTCCCTTGATTATAAATGTCACTGTGATGATCATCCACAATCACATATCTAATGTGATTTAGCCATTGGCAACAACCATCATGACCACTGATTGGATGGATCTTGGAATTAAAAAGGGGGTTTTAGTTTTCTCTTGGTATAATTTTCAGATCTGGTCAATTTGTTGGTGGACTATAGAGTTTGATTTGCGGTTGTCCACTTGTTTTGAGATCTCGTCATTGATGTCACGATATCAAAATATGATTTCATGACGGTTAGCCATTGTCCACTTGTTTTGAGATCTCGTCATCGATGTCACGACATCAAAAGATAACTGGTTATTGCTACGAAAGGTAAGTCGATCTATTGAATTCATGATATTTCATATGTGTTGTTAGCCACCATCTTGTTGTTTAATAGATGTATTGGTGGATTGGTCATCCACAACATACATGTTTTTAACAAAATCATGATAAAGATTATAAATAAAGATTATGAATAAATGATTCATCTATACCATGATCTCAAATTATGCAAGTTCAAAATACCACATAATCCGATATGTTCGATGCAATTATATTTGTAATAAGTCATGAATAATGGGTCATTACATAAATGTCCAAGCGATTCGATGTCTTTATGGTTTCACACCATCAATTGATGGTTTGATTTGTTTTGAATGCTAGTGTAGTTTTAACCACATGTTATAATGGTGATTAAATAATCATATATGATGAACATGTCTTACCATGTGAGTATCTTTGAGTATATTGATGTAATTGCTTTGGTTCCAAACATTTTGTAAATAGAAAATGATTTATCCTCCTACTTGATATGCCTACATATATTCCTACTCTTATAGTTATGACAAATGGATTGATCAATGGATGAAATTAAGAAAGAGAATTAATGGATTACACATGTTTTAATTTGATGTAGGTAGGAGGATAAGTAGGAGGATATTGTAGGAGGATTTAGCATTGCTCTTTGTAAATATGAAGTTTGTCACGAATTTGTCTACTAGTGTAGCTTGTTATATGTGTTTTTTAATTATTTATGGATACAAAAAGTAACCGAGTGTATCAAATCAATATGTGTATTTGATCTTATGAATCGATGTTTTATTACGAATCGGTACGTCTTTGGTTAATATTTAAATTTGAGCTGATAGACAATTACTCCAATAATTAACATGTACCAAAATACTTCTTTTGGTTTTGTTTATGTACGTTAATGCTAGTTTTAAGTAGCAAACTTTATATATCTTTTTATTTTCTTTTTATATCACTAATTCTTTTGCTTTTATATATTTATATCTCAGGTGCATACATGTTATAGAAGCCGTGTGCATATATGTTTTCGAAGCCGTGCATATATGGTCTTGTTCTCGAAACCGTGCATACATGTTCTGGGAGTTGTACATACATGTTCTTGAAGTTGTGCATATATGTTCTCGAAGTCGTGCATATATGTTCTTGTTCTCGAAGCCGTGCATACATGTTCTGAAAGTTGTACATACATGTTCTGGAAGCCGTGCATACATGTTCTCGAAGCCGTGCATACATGTTTACGAAGCCGTGGATATATGTTATTGAAGCCTGCATGCCTGTTTTTTAATTTTTTTTGCACATCTATATTTGATATTATGCATTTATATTTAAATTGTATTTCGGTCCCTATCAAAATTTGTGTATTACATTCATGTTTTTTTCTTATAAATTAAAAGATCACATGTATATATTTATGTTTTTTTCTTTTTAATCTTTAAAGATAATCTACACTAAAAAGGAAATTATCATCTTTACCAAAAAAAAACAAGTCCATCTAAAGAATACAGTAAAACGCAAGAAGTCGTGTGTAAAATTTTAAAATTAAAACATATTGTACCACGTATGTACCCTAAGAAAGCTGTAACTTTGGGAAAATTTTGAAACTAAAAATAATCAAAAACTTATTTATTTTAAATTCGTACTATAATTTAATTTCTTTTATAAAAAGTCAAAATTTCTGAAATACCTGATTTGCCCTTGATTAAATTTCTTTTTTCAAAATAGGTAGTATATATTTTCAAAATTGCCATCATGCATTAATATGGTGTACATCTTGCATTATTAGGAGTAACAAACTGGTTCTATAAGTTCTGTACCTAAAATGTGGTTCTTCATATAGCGCACCCCTATATATATATATATATATATATATATATATATATATATATATATATATATATATATATATATATATATATATATATATATATATAGATTTTAGTTAAAGTAGTGTAGTATCTTATAATTGTTAAAATAAAAAGTGTTTTGGACCTTTAGATCTACTAGTTTAATCAAGATGACATCAATCTCATTAAAAGAACATTAAATTGTTAATTAATTACATTTTTATGTTTGTTATGAAATTAAAAAAAAAATAGTCTCATTGATTAAATTTAACCACATTTATTACACTTATTAATTGTATTTATTTGAAACACTTGATATTAATTGTAAAAAAAATACTACCATGTTTTTTTTAAAAGTAACTATATTTTACTAATATGTACTAGCAACAATTTTAGAGTTTTAGTTTTTTTTTTCTTATGTTGTATCACATATTAATTTATACAATTCAAGACAAGTTATTTTGTGCATATTATATTAAGTTATAGTTACGGACATCAATTGGTACATGACGGTTTTTTATTTGTTTAGGTTGTGTACGAGTTAGATATTAAATATGTACCATCATATTTGTAATTTTGGATGTGACCTGAATTATATCTATTTTATATATGAGTTGATAGATATGTACCTCCATTTCTTGTTGATGCATCGTCTTATTATTTTATAAAATATTGAATATGTAGTTGTTTACTTGTAAAGATTATTATTTAGACATGATGTATCAAAACTTTGTTATGTATCAAGTCTAACTAATATAAAGGATAAAAATATATAAAAATAAATAAATATGAATATGTATCAAGAAAAACATTATTATCTAAAAGTATGGTTAAATGAAAATTAAATATTATTTTTTAGAATTAATAGTATTGATTAAGTGAAAATTAATTCTAGGTTTATTTATTACTTGTCCGTTGACTAGATATTTGTTACATTAATGCAATTCATCTATTATTATTACATTTAATACTAACTAGTTAAATCTAATGGTGAATACTACTTTTTATTTTAACAATTTTAAAGAGGTACACCACATTAACCTAACTCTATATATATAGTGTGAGGTTATTTTCATAACTAAATAAATGTACAGAACTGCGAGAACCATATTTTTACTTCTAATCTTACACAATGTACAACATCACAATGCAGGCATTTTGGAAAATATATACAAGTTATTTAAAACAAAATAAATAAATTAAGGGCAAAGTGGGTAATTAAGTTTCCATAAAAATAGCATCTGATAATACAAAAACTGTTTTCTCCCCCTATCCCTGTAATTCGATGTTCATCTCCCCCATCTGCCTCTCAAACCCTAGCCATCATCCTTACCTTATTCTCATCAATTTTCTGGTCCACCAACACCATCATTAAGAATCCATTCAGTAACGCATCTCCATTAATTTAAGTGGATCGTTTCAATTAAACTTAATTTCATTATAAATAATTATGCCTATTTTGCCGTCATTCTTTCGAATCCGGTGGTTACCAATTCTCATAGGAATTTGCACGTTTTGATAATCCTTTAGACAAAGGTAATCATATTTAATTAATTTTAAGTTTACATTATAATAAAGATTTGGTAACAACATATCGAGGTTGGTGTATCATTTTGTATTTGAAATTTCTTGTGCATCTTTGTTTTTCCCGAATCATCTTTTTGATTTTTTTTAATTGTTTTAATTAAAAAACTTTAATTGTTAGACAAAAAATATTTTTTAATTTGTTATCAAATGCGTTTTTTAGTTCTAAACTAAGTTTCGCTTTCGTATATTAGTTCGCTTTTAAAATTTTACAGTGAACCCATTTTTAAGAGCATACGTAATGGAGAAAGTTTTTAAAGACTTGGTACTATTTCAAAAAGCTATTTTTAATGGTTTTCATCATTGTAGCAAAAGCTTTTTGGCTAGTTTTATACAATGACTTGATGAATTTTGATAAAAACTCAAGTATTGAATGATTTTAGCATTTATAACATTTAATGCATCAAGTTTTTATAACTTGATGCATTGTATATACTCTAATATTCTCGTTTTTTAATAATAATAATGTGATTTTTTTATATATTATAAGCAAGGTGATGATGTCACTAGTATAACTTTAGTGAATCCATAGTTAGATGCTTTGATTTTTATCTCTTGCACATTTCTTATACATAAGTTTGTATATGTTAACTAAATTCTAAATTTACTTAAAAAGAGGCACTACAGAAAAACAGGTACACAAAAAGTTGAAAAATACATGTGCATGCTTTAAAAATATATACGCACATCTAAAATTATATGTATGTTTTAATAAGAGTAGTGATTTAAAATAACATTTATGGCTCTGATATAACTTTCCAATAAGATTAGTTACTTGGCTACACTGTGATCTCTGAACATGCTTTTCTGTTTATGTGATTCGCAGGACGTAATTTGACGTAATTCGATGTAATTATGCAATGAAAGGTGTTGGATAAATGGTTAGTGTTGGTGCATGCATGCACAATGTCATTCGCATACCGAAAAGGATATGTTGCTCATTCGTAGGTAAAAAAAGATCGATGTGATGATGAAAGATGGTGTCACAACACGTGCATATGTATTTTGAAGATACATGTAGGCGTGACAACATAAGGTGGAAGTCATGGATGAAAAAATAGTGTGTGCGCACACATGCAATAGTTTTAAAATTCATATATATTGTTGTTAGAAAATTTGTAACTTGGTTGGAATTCATACTGTAATATGAATTGTTTTTTTAAGATAGCATATTTACATGCATTGGAATTCAAATATTTTAACCTGTCATTTCTCCATTCATTAATTTATTCTTACCCTTTTTAAATAATCATGCACATATGCATGCACGACTATTATATAAACATTTGCATCAAACAATATGTTACAGTAAATTTTATTAGAATAATTTAGACAAAAATATTAAAGAATATGTATAAAAAATTTGTATCTCTCTCTAAGAAAAAAATGTCTTTTTTAGTTCGATATAGTTTCCTAAAATGAAGGACCGACCAAAATACTTTAAATTGAAAATAAAACTGAAAGTGCACATTACCATAAATGCCCTTTTGATTAAAAATTATTTTTTTAATATTGTAAAATATATGATTGGTTAATGTTGGTTCTCGCAGTTCTGTACATTTATTTGATTATGAAAATAACCTCACTATATATATATATATATATATATATATATATATATATATATATATATATATATATATATATATATATATATATATATATATATATATATATATATATATATATATATATATAGGGGCGGAGCCAGAAAATTTGGCTCGGGGGGTCAAACTTTGATATTTTTTATAAACTACACTAAAAAAAGGTTCTTAGGGGGTCAAATTATTAAAAAAATCTAAATATTTTTGAAAATTTACACTACAATTTTTTCGCTCGGGGGGTCACGCGACCCCCTTGACCCCTCCCTGTCTCCGCCCCTATATATATATATATATATATATATATATATATATATATATATATATATATATATATATATATATTACTTTAAATATGATTTTAGTTTCCATCAAATTTCCAAAAATAGCTTGGCAGGTATAGATGTTAAGTAAGATGCTACTCATTAGATTAGACAAACCTTGCCCACAAAAAACAAAG
Source organism: Glebionis coronaria (assembly GCA_025667525.1). NCBI lineage: Eukaryota > Viridiplantae > Streptophyta > Magnoliopsida > Asterales > Asteraceae > Glebionis > Glebionis coronaria. Next base: position 557,095,581 of record CM046879.1, read on the forward strand.
TCTACTCAAAGTCTTATTATAAACAAAGACAACTTGCAATAACTTGTCTTATTTGATAAGATATTATAGAAATATACTAGTATAATATAGCCACTAGATAATGTGCTATTGTATTTATCCGACGACTTGCATTATTAAAGGGCACGGTACGGTGTATCGTCGCTCGGCTGGCCATCACGGCGCGAGCCGACGATGGCGCTAACCGTACCGTGAGTCGCATCGTGGGTTTTGGGCTGGCTATCTCCGGCCGACGTTATGGACGACGGTGCGACCTCATGGCGCAGCCAACTACACCGTGGCTCGCGCCATGGGGCTGAGTTATCGTTTTTTTTTTTTGAAAATTTAAAAATCCTAACTTGGAATAACGGCTACTTTTTTTTTGACCGTTTGAGGGCTAAAAAAACCCTCATTTTTTTCATCTTTTTTACTTATAAAAAAAGTGGTGGGGTGACGACGATACGAGAATGACGGCTCAACCAGGGAGGGGGGTTGTGTCGTCGTGGGGAGTTTTGGTGTCATGGGAGAAAAAGGTGATGTGGCATCACTTTTTGCCCATAACACGAGCACGACGACTCAATCGTACTGTGTGCTCTTATAGTTTGATTTGGTCAAAGTTATACTAATATAAATAGATTTTGATTTATAAAAGTTCATATATAATTTTGTTTTTTCTCACAAGCACAGGATAAATCCTGATCATTCATTTTGGTTTGAATTAAATGTGAATATTAAGTTAAGATTTAAAAAAAAACACAGTGGGTTTATTTTTACCAAAAGTCCAAAACTTTCAAAAATCAGGCGGAATGATTAAAGTTGGAAATTTTCCGAACTACCTTTTATCAATGGTTATATTTCGCTAGTGAAAAAATAATGAAATATCACCGGTGATAAAATAATTTTATCACAGTGATATTTCATTTTATCTTTCATTAATTTTTCACTGGTGAAATATCACCGTTGATAAAAATCAGTTCGAAAAATTTACAGTTTTTAGTTTTTCCGTCGATTTTTTGACATCTTTTTGTCATTTTGATAAAAATGATCCCTCCGTGTTATTTTCATATGATTTAAAATTAGGTAATGAATGGTTAAAATTAATCCCCTTGCTTACAAGTATAAAAAAGATTACAAAATAACTCAACTCGACTTTGATTATAATAATTAAATAGATGTGTAGTTAATGCATCATTATCCAAGTAATCATCCTCGACATCAATATTTTTATTGAACGAGGATGTAAATTATGTGCTTTGCTACGGGCGTTAGATCGAGATTAAGAGCATACTAACTTTGTTACGAATCCATAAACTCAAATACAATTTTATTTTTCAGTTTTTTTATGAAAATAGTTCTTAGGTTAGTATTTCGTCGTTAAATTAATCATTAAAGATTAACTTTATAATGGACTTATAAGATTATTGAAAATTCCGCAAAATCTGTAAGGACTAATTACTTATAAAGATGAAGGTTAACGGCCATCAGTTAAGGACCGTTAAATATCATTAAAAGCTATTAAATGTTCATTTAATGAGATCTTCACGTAAATGTAGATAGGAAGTAGATCCTCACAAGTTAAATTGAGTTACTGTTTGAGTTTTTTTTTTGTTTCAAGGGTTCATACACACCCTACTCATTTAAATGTTCATAAAATGTTTCTTAATTAATGACATTAAGACTCATTTAATGTTTCTTTTTAGAATATAAATATTATTTAACTTTGACTTATATATTTATACTTTTTTTTATTCTCACAACAAGTTTCACATTTAATTTTGCTTTTCTTTTATCTTTTTTATTCCAAATTTACTTTTTATCCTCTAATTTTACTTTTCTGTTTATTTTTCTAAATTTGCACAACAAATGAAATAAAAGTAGTAGTTTGTATACATTAAGCAAAGATAAAAAGTAACAATGCTCGATATTTATTAATAGGATTGATTCTCGATTCTTTCTAAATTTTTTAAGCTGTCATTACAAATATGTTAACCAATAGGATTAATAATATATCATTTTACTTTTAAAATTAATTTCATATATATTCAAGTGCAACTATTTAATACATAAATTGATATTAAAAGTATGTGTTATATGAAATTACCCCTGACAGTTTCTTATATCATTTTTTTCTAGATCGGCGAATATTATTAAAAAAACTAGCGACAAAGTCAAAACGTTTTTTCATTTTTATCCAACGTTTTTCATTTTTATCCAGTTAGATACTAGGTATGGGCAAGGAGGCAAACAGTTTTGGACCGAGATTTCGATGCTTTCTAAACTCGAGCATGAAAATCTCATCTCTATTGTGGGGTTCTGTGATGAGAAAAATCTGAAGATTGTCGTAAACAAGTATGAAGCCAAGGGAAGTCTCGACAATTATTTAAGTGACTCCACTATCACATGGTTGAACAGATTGCAAATATGTGTTGGTGCTGCACGTGCCTTGAACTACATCCATTATGATGAAAAACGCAATTTTAGCGTTATACATCGTAATATCAAGAGTTCTAAAATCTTACTAGATCATTCCTGGATACCCAAGTTATCTGGCTTTGAACTTTCAATGACGACTGTAGCATCTCGAAGGGATCGATTATGCATAGAGGATGCTTGTGGTAGCACCGGTTATTTTGACCCAACATATATAAAGACAGGCAGTGTGTCACACAAGTCTGATATATACTCCTTTGGGGTAATATTATTTGAAGTGTTGTTTGGTAAGAAAGCAATAACCGATAAAAGAGATATTAAGTTAGCAAAAGAAGCGAAGTTCCGTTATGAAAATGAGCAACTAGATGATTTGATTCATGCGGATCTGCGAAAACAAATGGACCGAGAATCGTTAAAAATCTTCTCGGAAACTGCATATGATTGTTTGAAGGAGTATCCCGCGGGACGTCCAAATATACATCAGGTCATCATGAAACTTGAGAAAGCGTTAGATTTTCAACAAAGACGAACAAACAAAGAGTTGTATCTTCGACGGGCACTTGTAAGACCATTTTTTTCGTTTTTGTTTCGTTTCTTCTCATCTTTCTATCATGATATAAATTACATATTTACCATTTTACTTTTCATTAGATGCTAGGGGAATCCACATCCGGAGGGACACCCTACGACAGGAAGGTAATTTTCTTTGGTCTTACTATAGAAATTAGACTGATCTTCAAACCAGTTGCATTATGGATTCACTAGCTACGTCCACAATTTTCTTTAGTGCTATAGAAAATTAGACAGATCGTTGAACCAGTTGCATTATGGATTCACTAGGTCCACGATTTTCTTTAGTCTTACTATAGAAATTAGACCGATCGTCAAACCAGTTGCATTATAGATTCACTAGGTCCACTGGTTTAAGGAAGTGGATGATGGCATAATGTTTTCCAACACCAAACTTTAGAAAACGGGGAAAAAATTAGAACATGTCATCAAAAAATAAAAATCATTTACTTAGTAAAAGTTTTGTTTAATAGTGATTTGCAACTAAAAAAAAGTTATTAAATTTTACTCTTTTACTAAATATTACTAGTACAACAGTAAGTAAGAATATACTTTTAGTAATGTCCTCTCTTACTTTTATTTTTTACTCTTTTACTAAATTACTCTTTTACTAAAGTTATTAAATTTTACTCTTTTACTAAATTACTCTTTTACTAAAGTTATTAACTTTCCACCTCGCTTATAACTGGACGTTCGGGCACCAAGTCTAGCTGCAAAAGTGTGATACTTCATTAATCTAATTAAAAAGAAAGTACAATGACTACTTCTTAACCCACATTAATGTTGCAGGGGCGAAACTTGGAACACTTGAACTTTAGGTTTTCTCAAATAAAATATGTGACGCATGCATTTGAACACAAAAACTGCATTCAAGTTTAGAGCAGCTTCAAGGTGTACAAAGCACAACTCGATATTGTTGATAGCAAATATTCCTCAGAAATAGAAGGGGAAACTAACTGGGTTCAATCAAGCAAAATTAGTTATGTAGCTATAAAACGCTACATGCACATAGACAGAGATTTGTTCATCGCTGAAAAGGGAGCGCATTCATAACCTGGTCTCTATTCTAGGCTCTTGTAGTTCAAAGAAAAATATGATCATTGTTTATGAGCATCCTTCCAATGGAAGCCTTGCAGATCATTTGACAAGCACCAACAACATGACTTATTTTACTTGGGTACAACGTTTAAGAATATGCATTGATATTGCACATGGCTTAAATTATATTCATTCTAACCCCAAGTGCCATACAAAGAAGATACACCGTACTATAAGTAGCAGCAATATTTTATTGAAGGAAAATTGGGAGGCGGTGATTGGTCGCTTTTCCGAATTCGAGCTGCCAGTCTCGTATAGGACTACCGGTAATTGGTTAACAGATAGACTACAAATCGATACCTTCCATTTTGGAATCGTTTTATTTGAAATCTTGTGTTGGAGATTCGCGGATGATCCAATCTACTTACGGAACAATGACAAGGGGCTTGTATCATTTGTAAGACGATGTTTCAAAGATGGAACACAAAGTGAAATATTAGATCTTAAGCTAGTGGGAGAAGCTGAGAAAGACTTTGTAAGTAAGGGAATTGATGAAAAATCTTTGGACACCTTCTCAAAAGTTGCTTATCGATGTTTGGGAGAGGATGATTATCACCTTCGTCCAACACCAGAACTAGTTCTCAATGAACTAAAGAAAGCATTATACTTACAGGTTAGTAATATTTAAACCGATAACTTGCTATCCAAATTCCTACTCCCTTTTCATTTTCTTAATCATGGTTAAGCTCAAAAATGTGTTTAGTTAAACTTATATATATATATGAGTAGACTTATGAGCTATATGTGAGTATTTGATAAGACAAACAAATATAGTTTTTTTTATATTTATAAAATATCAGTACTGATATTTTTTTTCTTTTCGTCATATTTATAAGTTTAGTCTCTTCACCGTCTTTTTACAACTTTTAGACATTTTAGTAAAAATAGTCATTTCGTGTTTTTTTTAAAATCTTAAGTAGGTTAAGATTAATCCCTTGATATACAGTGAATAACAAAAATGCAAAATAACTTTTGTATAATGTCATAAATGACATGGAACCCATTTCACAAACATTATCCGCTACTTGCTGTATATGTCCTTCGACACACAATGACACATTATATTACTTTAGCAATTTAATCAGAAAAATTAATATAATGATACATGACAAACTAAAAGGCCACAAGTTAGATATATTACACAAAGATCCCTTTAATTTTCTTAACAGTTTACTACTATATTATATAATTGATATAACATTTTGATTTTCAACTCTTCCAGGAATCACAGGAAGAAAAGAATAACCTCCAAATATCACTTGCTGACATCAAGTTGGCCACACAAAACTTCAGCAATGTCAATCGGATTGGGAAAGGAGGATTTGGGCAAGTATACAAAGGAGAACTTCTCTGGGCTGGTGGACATCAAATGATTGCTGCAAAACGGTTGGATATAAAGTCTGATCAAGGAGAAACTGAACTTATGACTGAACTTGTAATCCTTTCAGAGTATAAACATACGAATGTCATTGATCTTGTAAGCTATTGTACTGAAAACGGAGAAAAAGTCATTGTTTATGACTATGCATCTAAAGGAAGTCTTGATAGATGGTTGAAGAGCGAAAAACTTACCTGGAAGAAACGACTTGAGATATGCATCGACATTGCAAGGGGGTTGGATTTCCTTCATGGAACTAGTGATGTAAAGCGAGAGGTGGTGATTCATAGGGACATCAAAAGCGTGAACATTCTACTACATGATGATTGGAAAGCAAGCATTGCAGATTTTGGGCTTTCATTAATAAGTCCACTAAGTCAGGATATAAACTATGTCATCGACTATGTGAAAGGCACACCTGGCTATTGTGACCCAATATACCTGAACACTGGGTTTTTAACCAAAGAGTCAGACATTTACTCAGTTGGTGTGCTATTCTTTGAGATGTTGTGCGGGAGATTTGTGATAGAAGATAAGAATAGTAGAGCTGATAATCTAGTCGAATTGGTTAGAGGCCATTACAAAGAAGGATCAGTCTATGAGATCGTGTTTGAGGCAACAAAGAGACAAATGGCGCCTAAATCATTTACTACATTCCTAAATATTGCATATCAATGCATACATGAAGAGAGATCAAGACGTCCAACTACAAATTCAGAAAGCATTGGAACCTCAAGTAAGTTTTAATTGACATATTTCTTTAAAAATTTATCTAACTACTAAACTTTTCATTCTTCTTTGTTGTGTAGTAGAAAAAAACAATTACACAACATGATAAAATGTGATACTAGACATATAATATATTGTTTAGTATATTTAATAGAAAAAAAACAATTACACAATATGATAAAATGTGATACTAGACATATAATATATCTTCTTTAAACTTATATTCACTTCTCTTTGCTATATTGTAAAGACATAAAAAAGTTTTCTCCGCAAGCTATCTAATGTCTTGGTCATAATCTTTAAATTAATGTATAGATTCTTCTACTATAGCTTAAAGTTTTTGAAATTTTGCCACTTGGATTGTGTACAACTATTATAAATTAGATTAGCAATTATTATAGTCAGCCGGGTCCAGTTGTGATGTAGCAAAATAACAAAATAACAAAAATAGATAATTGAATCTGTTGATTCTAAAGAATGTCAGACACAACTCTTCCAACTATCGTTGATTCAAAAGAATACCGATAATCAAGCAAACTCCAACAATCGTTGATTCAACGAATACGATTATTAAGAGAATCTTAGCAAACTGCTAAGAACTAAGCAAAAGCTTTTATTATCAAAACTCAAATACAGAAAAAAAGAATTATATTTATAGAAAAAGTAGAATAACCTAAATAAAGACTAGATACTACTTTCCTATTTTCCTAAACAAAAATAAGAAACAAAATAGGTAAATGATACTTTTTATATTTGTGTTCCCTGCATCATCCAAACATATTACGTGATAGATTTTGGGTTCGGGTTTTTTACAAACTCGAATCAACCCGACCCTATAAGGTCTTATCGGGTTCGGGTCGGGCTTGGGTCAGGTTGACCCATTTGACACCCCTATAGTTAGTAGTACCCAAGTTGAATGCTTATAACATAGTATATCTCGAGATACATGTCATTTGGATTATATTTTCATTATCTTTAGGCAATTTGGGTTTCTGTATGTCAGTTAGAAACCCGGTGGTTACTTTCTATTATAATTATGAAACTGTTGTTTTTTCCTTTCTGTTTTATGGTGTACTACAGATAGATAAGTAAAATGAGATGCGCACTGTCCAAAAGTCTATCACGTAATATATCTCGTTTCTTTCATTCTAAATTGCCAAAAAAAAAAACTCATATAATGTTACTCCATTTTGATAAATTTCGTGTTAAGTGATAGCATTTAAATATACAAAGCAAATGATAGGATAAGATTAGCGGGTAACCCGATAACCCGATAAACCCGACCCGATAACCCGCAACCCGATAGACCCGATATGTTATAGGGTTGGGTTGCGGGGTAGTTTATATTTTTTCAAAACCCGATAAGACCCGACCCGATAAGCCTCAAACCCGACCCGATAACCCGTTTGACACCCCTACTACTAACTACTCATACTGACAATGTTTCCATAATGCATAGGACAAATGGGAGGACCTCAATATTTCACTTGACGACATCATGTTGAACACACGAGACTTTAGTCTTGACAATCTGATTGATAAAGGTGATTTTTGGAGAGTATACAAAGGACGGGTTACATGCGCGGATGGATGTGAGATTATTGCAGCGAAACGGTTGGATACATGGTCTGATCAACAAGAAACTGAACATTTGGCAGAACTTGAAGTTCTTTTAGAGTATAGACATGAGAATATCATAAATCTTGTAGGCTATTGTAATGAAAAGGGAGAAAAAATTATGGTTCATGAGTATGCATCGATATCTAAAGGGAGTCTTGATAGGTGGTTGAGGCATGATGGTCTTACCTGGAGGAAACGACTTGAGATATGTATTGATATTGCAAGGGGGTTGACTTTCCTTCATGGAACTAGTGGTGCAAAGCAAGAGGCGGTGATACATGGGGACATCCAAAGTGCAAATGTCCTACTAAATGACGATTCGAAAGCAAAAATTGCTAATTTTGGGCGTTCCATAATAAGTCCAGGAAATCAGGAAATGAAATATTGCGTGACCAATGCTAAAGGCACACCAGGCTATTGTGACCCGCTGTACTACACAACCACTGGGGTTTTAACCAAAGAATATGACATTTATGCATTTGGTTTGCTTTTATTTGAAATGTTGTGCGGGAGATTTGTGATGGAACACAACAGTAGTGGAGCTCAAAATCTAGTTGATTTGGTTAGACGTGTTAGAAAGGAATGGTCAAAGTGATTAGCAAGATTGGTGGTCAATCAATCATCACCCGTATGATTAGGAAATCATATATTTTCTCTTCATGACAGCCAACCAATGATTTCTTTTTCTATATTTAGATCAACTGTAATTGTGTATAAATTGTGGTTCCCTCTTATTGTAAAGTATCAAATACGAAAATACAAAAAACAATTCTTTATCATTTCCATGATTTAACATGGTATCAGAGCAGGTGTGCTCATCATCTACCTCGTAAACCACAAAAAAAAAAAAAAAAAAAAAAAAAAAAATCAATCCCAACTAAGTCGCCATGCCAGGAGACGACGACTCAGAAACCAGTTTATCATTACAACTTGTCAATCTCTTAAAGAATGGCATAAATCCTCAAACCCATACTCCAAAACTTTCAGATAACCTTCAAATAAACCTCAAACTCAATAACCAGAATTATGCTTTATGGACTCGAATGATTCGAGTTGCCATTGGCGGAAAATCCAAGTCCCTGTTATCTCATTTGACCTCTGATCCTCCAAGCCAAGACAACGAATCTTACGAGCAATGGGAACAAGAAGATCTGATCGTGTTTTCATGGCTAATTCAAAATATTGAACCTGCTATAGCAGGAAACCTAACCGAGTATCCAACTGCAAAAATGCTATGGGATGCCTTGGTAGTTACCTACAGTAGTGGGAGAGACAAGCTCCAAACCTTTAACCTCCATGTCAAGGCCAATGACATCAAGCAAAATGACAGCCCTCTCGAAGAGCTTTGGATTACACTCCAAGGCGTGTGGGGAGAAATCGACAGGATCGATCCCAACCCTATGAAATGCCCGGATGATATTAAGGCTTATGCAAAAATAAGGTCCGAACAAAAACTTTTTCAATTCTTGAATGCCCTTGATCGAAAATATGAATCAATCAAAAGAGAGATTCTTCGATCGGAATCATTACCTTCCGCGGAAGCAGCTTATGCTACTGTTCGCAAGGAAGCCGCTCACCAAAGCATTCTAGGAGCAACTAACCATGAGTCACAGGGAATAGCAGCAGGGCTTGCTGCCACTCAAGCTGAAGGTGTTGGTCTCGCCACCAAAGGGTATCGCCACTTAGGGGGGAGAAAGAATGGACCAACAATCAAAGAGGACAAAACAAACCTAAAATGTGGCAATTGCGGTAAGACGAGACATACCGAAGAGCAGTGTTTCGAGCTTGTTGGCTACCCTGAATGGTGGAATGATGGCCATAAGAAGGGCAACAAAGGTCTCGGATCAGAAAAAGGGAAGGCTCCCATCGTTAATAATGAAAGCAATCGGAAAAATGCGACCGGCTTTGGCGGTGTCGTAGCGGCGACACGTGATGAGGGAGATGAAGCATTCATGGTGGAAACAGGTATATGGGGTGAGAGAGAAGGTTTCTCGATACCTCCACAAAAATCCATTTATGTTTCTGATTCTCATTCTTTTGTAGAACAACAAAGCTTTAAGCACTGCAAACAGGCTCCTCATGTTTACAGTTATGCAAATATGGCTCAAAGAAATAAATTAAAACATGAGCAGTCGTGGATTTTTGATTGCGGAGCCACCGACACCATGACATATGATTTTTCTGTTTTTTCTGTGTCCACCAAACCAACAAAATCATACATTCAAACCGCAAATGGAGAAAAAATAAACGTAGAGAACGGTGGAACTATTGAAATCTCACCGACACTTAAACTCTCTAATTGTCTTTATGTTCCAACATTATCTCATAAACTCTTGTCGATAAGTCATGTAACAAAAGAGTTGAATTGCTCGGTCCTTATGCAACCTACTTTTTGTATTTTACAGGATATCAGGACGGGAGCGATAATTGGGCGTGGCACTGAAAGACAAGGGTTGTATTATGTGGATGAGGTAGCTCAAAATGGAACTGTACTATTGTCTCATGGAACAAAAGAACGAGAGGCGTGGTTATGGCATAGGAGACTCGGACACCCGTCCACCGGTTATTTACATATGTTATTTCCAAACATTTTTCCCTCGAATTGTAAGTCACATTGTGATACTTGTATGTTAGCCAAGAGTCACCGAAAAACATTTAAACCAAATAATACTAGGGTTGACCTACCTTTTTCTTTGATTCACTCGGATGTGTGGGGCCCCGCCCCAATCATAGGAGGACAAAACTTTCGGTTTTTTGTCATATTTGTCGATGATTGCACACGTATGACTTGGATATATTTATTGAAAACTAAATCTGAAGTTCTTGATAAATTCAGTGTTTTTTATAACATGGTTCAAACTCAGTTTCAGAAAAATATCCAAATTTTTAGATCAGACAATGGAGGAGAATTTGTCAATTCCGAAATGAAATCCTTCTTTCAAACCAAGGGTATAATTCATCAAACTACCTGGCCCCATACCCCAGAACAAAACGGTGTCGCGGAACGCAAAAACCGTATTTTGTTAGAAATAACTCGAGCTCTCCTCATAGAATCACAAGCTCCCAAGTTTTTCTGGCCAGAAGCCCTAGTTACCGCGGCATACCTTATTAACCGTCTTCCCACCCGAATCCTAAAAACCAAAACCCCATTACAAATCCTCACCGAATACACTAAACCTCCTTCAATTCTTACCCTTGAACCACGAATATTTGGTTGCACGGTCTTTGTTCATATACCTAAATCCAATAGATCTAAGCTAGACCCTTGTTCTGAGAGATGTGTATTTGTTGGGTATGGGGTAACACAAAAAGGCTATCGATGTTATAACCCAAAAACCAAGCATATGTTCACTACAATGAATTGTGACTTTCTTGAAACTGAGTACTACTATGCCTCCCAACACACTGGTCAGGGGGAGACGGAGTATACTAATAGCCAGGACACACTGAGTTGGTTAAGTCATGCTACACCCGGAGAAGAAAGAAACCATGGTCCACAAAATGGGACACCTCTCCCCACACAACCTGAAAATTTGAGTGCCACTGTCCCAGAAACTGCTCCTGACTTGATACCCGAGGTAAGTAATTCTAACACTCATTCTGAAACGGGTTCGTTTTTTGAGGCTCCTGACCATACAGGACAAAGTGAGAATACGCATGAACAAGAGCAAATGGAAGCAGTTGAGACAGCATCGGAGGGGTATGTACTCCCGCCAAGATCAAACCGGGGAGTTCCTCCGAAGAGATATTCACCAGAAAAGGAGTCTAGAAGGTGTAAATATCCGGTGGCAAACATTGCAGAAGGAAATCTTTCCAAAGGAGCCAAGGCCTTTATCTCGTCACTATATTCCAATGAAGTCCCCACCACAATAGAACAAGCATTAAAGTCAAGACACTGGAGAAAGGCAATGGAAGACGAAATGAGAGCTCTTGAGAAAAATAAGACATGGGAGACTTGTTTCTTACCACTGGGGAAGAAAAGTGTCGGATGTCGGTGGGTGTTCACAATTAAATACAACCCCGATGGTACGATTGAAAGATACAAGGCGAGATTGGTGGCTAAAGGCTATACACAAACTTACGGTATTGACTACTCTGAAACCTTCTCTCCGGTCGCTAAGATCAATACAATCAGGGTTCTATTTTCTGTAGCGGCAAATAAAGGATGGCCATTACACCAGTTTGATGTAAAGAATGCCTTCTTACATGGAGAACTTAAAGAGGAAGTTTATATGGAAGCCCCACAAGGATTTACAGACAGATTTGCAGAAAGGGAGGTGTGTCTTCTAAATAAATCTCTGTACGGACTAAAACAATCCCCAAGAGCTTGGTTTGGGAAGTTCACTTTGGCCATGAAAAAATATGGATTCAAGCAAAGCAACTCGGATCATACATTGTTCCTCAAGCGAAGAGATAATCTCATAACCTGTTTAATCATCTATGTTGATGATATGATTATTACAGGAGATGATAAAGAAGAAATAGCCAAACTCAAGAAAAGCTTGTTCACAGAATTCGAAATGAAAGATCTCGGGAATCTTAAATACTTCCTTGGAATTGAAGTCCTAAGATCTAAACGAGGGATCTTCATATGTCAAAAGAAGTACATTCTGGATTTACTTGCAGAAACTGGTATGGTTGATTGTAAACCAGCTGACACTCCAATGATTATGAACCAGAAACTGTATATGGAAGAGGAAGCAGAGCAGGCTGAAAAAGAAAGGTACCAACGAATGGTAGGAAAACTAATATACCTTTCACACACCCGACCCGACATAGCGTATGCTGTGGGAGTGGTAAGTCAGTTTATGCATCAACCTCAAAAGGCCCACATGGAGGCAGCCTTGAGGATCATACGATATCTCAAGGGAACTACCGGACATGGAGTCTTGTTTCAACCAAACGGGCATCTTGAAACACAATTGTATACCGACGCAGATTGGGCAGGAGATAAGAGTGACCGAAGATCAACCTCAGGTTACTTCACATTGGTTGGAGGGAATCTAGTTACGTGGAGAAGCAAGAAACAAAAGGTGGTGGCTCTTTCAAGTGCTGAAGCAGAATTCCGAGGAATTGCAAGAGGAATAACCGAAGTTTTATGGGTACGGAGACTTCTAACTGAAATAGGATATTCCCCGCAAGAACCCACCAAAATCTTTAGTGACAACAAGGCAGCCATTCAAATTTCAGAGAACCCAGTTCAGCATGATCGAACAAAACACATAGAAGTAGATCGACACTTCATCAAAGAAAAACTAGAAGCAAAGATCATCGCACTTCCATTTGTTCGATCAAAAGATCAACTTGCAGATATATTAACCAAAGCCGTTAATGAGAAGAATCTTCACGAATGTCTAGGCAAGCTGAATTTCGGAAATCCCGTAACTCAACTTGAGGGGGAGTGTTAGAAAGGAATGGTCAAAGTGATTAGCAAGATTGGTGGTCAATCAATCATCACCCGTATGATTAGGAAATCATATATTTTCTCTTCATGACAGCCAACCAATGATTTCTTTTTCTATATTTAGATCAACTGTAATTGTGTATAAATTGTGGTTCCCTCTTATTGTAAAGTATCAAATACGAAAATACAAAAAACAATTCTTTATCATTTCCATGATTTAACAAGACGCCCTTTTGAAGAGGGAACACTTTATCAGATGGTGTTTGACGCAACAAAGAAACAAATGGCGCCCAAATCATTGACTACATTCCTAAATATTGCCTACCAATGCTTACATGAAGAGAGATCAAGACGACCTACAGCTAACGATGTGATGATACAACTTAAGAAATCACTGGAATTACAAGTAAGTTCTTATACTTATAGAAAAGTGGCTTCCTTTAATTGCACATATTAGTAAAAATGCAGTCTTTTATCACCACGCATAATATGTTTGGATGTTAAAAAAGATGAAAACAAATTTTTTCGAAGGAGGAAATAACATATAAGACAAATGCCCTTTATTTTTGTCGGTTTCAGTTCTTTTAACGACTCTCGTCAATTCCCACTATGTGTGTTGAGTTGGCTCCAAACCGGTTTAACCTGCCCAAGTCCGGCATACAATTTATATTTCCCCCTTATACAGAACCAAGCTCGGTTTGAGTCACACCAAGTACATTTCTCATTTTCAGTAAATCTTACTTGCGCCACGGCTGTGCTACAGATAACTGCTCTGTGTATTCCACTACGATTTGCCTCTGTTGAGTACACTCTTTTAAAAAGTGAAAACGAATGTTAATGTGCTTGCTTTTTTATTTTATTTTATTTTATATTTATTTTTACCTCATCAAAGCAATTGCGACTTTGTTTCAATAAACTAAGTGATACGCAGAATATTATGTCACAATAGTTCTTTCACATAATTTACAAGCGAAATAGGCATGCCAATGTTGATGTTACCATAAAATCAGTTTCACACAAAGATAAACCAACGATGTGCTGGTTTTTGAGATTACTATGTCCTCTCCTTGACCTTATCTAGAATACAACCCATAATTAAGAGCTCTTTTAACATAGCTGAGATTGCAATTTACAACTTTAAAGTGCAAAGTTGTTAGCTTTCAAGAAAACGACACTCTGACTGTGAATGATGAGTCTTGACGGGTGCGATTCAAATATCTCAAACACCCAATCACTCTCCTATTCAGTAGGGTCGAATTCTTCACCACCTTCATCTTTTCTGACGTTTAACTTTGATCCATGGGGAAATTTACCGGGTTATGATGCACTCTAGCGATCCAAACTGATCCAAAATTTTCTTTGCACAACATGCTTGTCGTAAGTCGTAACGCTGTCCCCCACTTGTCGTGACACTTACGGTAGTGATCTAGCAGTCCCAACTCATTCTTTTCGAACTCGCTCTCCATTTGCTCCACGAATTCGATAATGTCTTATGCATCTAACCCAGTGATAATTGGATAACCATTATAAACACCAACACTAAGAGTTTTACCGTCTATGTTTCTTTAAACAGCCGGGTCTTGAAAACTTTCCAAATAACAGAGCTCTTTCATTCTTTTATCTAAACATTCCAAGCCCGGGGTGCTTGTCGTAGACCATAAAGGGTTTTGAAAAGTTTATACACCTTCGAATTTGATTTACGTTGATGCATCATACACCTCCTATTTGAGATCTCTAAAGTAAACCAAGACACCGATTGGATGGCAAATTTGTGTGACACTATTCACCCCATCATGTTTAACGAATAGTAATATTTTTCTCTTTTTTTCTTTTAGTAATGTTTTTCTCATATCCAATCGACAATATGATATAATTGAAAACTATTTGACGTAATAGATTAAAGATGAACTTAAAATTTGATAACCACTCAAGGGTGGCCTAGTGGCAAAAGGATTTGTGGCTATCACTCCAAAATGTGTGAGGTCTCAAGTTGGAGGTTTTACCTCGTTTGAGTCTGTGTGGCGGTGGGCTCAAACCCCGTGGATTAGTTGGCCAATGTGTCGGAAATCACGGTTACCAAATAAAAAAAAATTGGTGTCTCTTTTGTGCATACCTTAGATGTTCTAATTAAGGCAAGGATCAACCTTATAGTGTTAAGTCTAGCTATTAGCGTGAAAAGTCGAAAACTCATCCTAATCAGTTCTTCTTTTTGTTTGTTTGTACTAAACCTTTCATGATGATCGTGCACTAAACTTCACCATGTTTCCAATGTTGTGTATTTTCACTTTATAAACCATTACAAGACAATTTCTCTATGACATGGCGGCAAGTCGGTGATTTGCCATGTCTTGTTCTTTTCAATTTCCTTTAACTCCGCTTGCATAGCCTCAAGACACTCCAAGACACTCACTGCCTCTTTAAAGGTTGTAATCAAGTCGGTTTCTGCCATTAATGATAAGTCAGGTTCACGTGTTTCAATTTCATATCATCATAAATACCGTCTATCTAATATTCAAGATACTATGTCAAAAAATTTTAAAGTATTTATGGGTTTTCTTACTCACCAAGTTTCTATAATGCACAGGCGAAAATAGAACACCTTAATATTTCATTTGACGACATCATGTTGGCCACACAAGACTTCAGTCTTGACAATCTAATTGGAAAAGGAGGTTCTGGGCCTGTATACAAAGGACAGATTACATGTGCACATGGGTGTGAGATCGTTGCGGTGAAACGCTTTGATAGGATGTCTGATCAACGAGAAACTGAACGTCTTACAGAACTTGAAGTTCTTTTGGAATATAAACATGAGAATATCATTGCTCTTTTAGGCTGTTGTAACGAAAAGCGAGAAAACATCATGGTGTATGAGTATGCTGACAAAGGGAGTCTTGATAGGTGTTTGAAGTATGATGAACTTACATGGAGGAAACGGCTTGAGATATGCATTGATATTGCAACAGGATTGACTTTCCTTCATGCAACCAGTGGTGCAAAGCAAGAGGTGGTAATACATAGGAACATCAAAAGCAAAAATATCTTACTACATGGGGATTGGAAAGCAAAAATTGCTTATTTTGGGTGTTCCTTAGTGAGTCCAATAAATCAGGAAACGAAATATGTTGTCAACAACGCTAAAAGCACACCAGGCTATTGTGACCCGTTATACACAACCACTGGGGTTTTAACCAAAGAATCTGACATTTATTCTTTTGGTGTGCTTTTATTTGAGATGTTGTGTGGGAGATCTGTGGTAAACGACAACAGTAGCAAAGCTCAAAATCTAGTTCATATGGTTAGACAACATTTTGAAGAGGGGAAACTCTCTGAGATGGTGTTTGAGACTAAAGAAACAAATTGTGCCCGAATCATTGACTACATTTCAAAATATTGCCTATAAATGCATACGCGAAGAGAGAGCAAAACGACCAACAGCTAGTGATGTGCTGATACAACTTAACAAAGCTTTGGATTTTCAAGTAAGCTTTTATACTATTACAAAAGTGACTCCCTTGCAATGCTCATACATGTTACTGAAATATAGCAACAAGCATACATTATTTTAAATTCATATGCAGGTGGAAATTGAAATATGTGAACCCAAATTGCCTAGAGATCTTGGAAAAATAATCCAAATGACATATTCACCTGAGTTTTACTATGCTATGAGCAATAAGGACATTTGCACGTCCCTTCACAAAGGTTTCCTGCTCTGAGAGGACAGAGTGGTTGAAAGTTTATGGACTTTAAAATCGATAGTCGTGTGATAGGATCGAACTCGAGATCACGGGATTGCACACATTACGTGAAGAGTTAATTTATTTATTAAATATATTTATTATATTTATTAAATCAAACTGTAGCTAACGATCGTTAAGTAATTAAAAGTTAAGTTTTAAACGATCGTTATAGAATATTAAAGAAGCTAAAAGAAGGTGTCGGAAAGTTCCGGAAACCCCCTTTTAGCACATGTATATCCGGCCTAATAAGAGTCAAATGATACGGATGAAAAGTTTTAGGCTTTATCTTGTTTAAACCTTGGAAGATAAGTTTCCAAGGTGTATATAAACAAACCTTAAGGCCTCATAATTTTTCACTCCATATTCTTCTTTCTTGCTCTATACCGCCGGCCATATACACCCTTTTTAGGGTTCATCTTTGATTTTCTAAAAGTTATTTTAGATCTAGTCCTAGCCCCTCTCTAGGGTTGTTGGGTAGATCTTCCATAGGCTTGGAAGGCTCGGTTCTGTTCGTGCTAGACTCACGATTAGCTCATCGTATCACGTGTGTACAAGATCGTGGTGTGATCTTATTTTAGATTACATCCTGGTGGTGTTCTTAATTTATCTTTACCGGTGATCGTTCTGCTAGGATAAAGGTATGTAACCCTAGCCTTGATTAATTATAATTGTGTTATATAAAGATCTTGTTAATCTGCTTCCGCTGTATGCTCTTTGATCTATGTTAGGGTTTTTATAATTGTTATGATAATCATAAACCATCAATGGCATCGAGAGCCGTTTTAACATGATTATAATTATCAAGATCTAAAGTTTTTTTTTAACTAATATTGATTTGTGTTAAAATTACATGTTGTTTTTAGGTTTTATAAAAATTAGGGGTTTTGTTTTTTTATTGTTTTAAAAATGGCTTTGCCGTTTTTTTTATAAAAAAAAAAAAAAATTTTGTAAACCCTAAAATTACATGGTAATTAACTTTAGATGTATGCATGAATTAATTGTTATGTCATGTGTGGTTACGATCTGTAGTAGTTTTTTAATTGTTAAGAGAATATGGAAGATCCGTAATAAACATGCATGTTTTTTTTACGGATCATATAATTTTGATTGCTATTTGCTTAATTTGATTCAAAATTTTATAATTAGGGAAGACTTTTTATGTTCATAAAAACCCTAGATTTGATGTTCTTTGAATAAATTGTTTGCATGTGGCTATTTGATTTAGTTTTTTTTGTACTACTTGTTTTCATGCGTTTTTTTTAATTGTATGTTGTAAACAAGGGTAATTTTTTTTTAAGAAAAATAATATGGACTAAATCTTATCAAAATTAATGAATTGTTTTGAGACCTAAATTACATATGATTTTTGTTGATTAGAATTGCAATAGCA
Organism: Glebionis coronaria; assembly: GCA_025667525.1. Lineage (NCBI taxonomy): Eukaryota > Viridiplantae > Streptophyta > Magnoliopsida > Asterales > Asteraceae > Glebionis > Glebionis coronaria. The sequence continues at coordinate 557,113,940 of CM046879.1, forward strand.
ACTTAACGGCCTACTCAATTTTGACAAACTATAAAGTGGGTATAACGCACCGCTGGTCAAGTACCCGGTTAAGGAAGGAGGTGCAATGCTTTTACGCTGACCAAATTCTCGGCTCACCTGTGCGTCAAAAATTGGAATTACCTACGGTTGTTATTGGTATAATTCTTTAAGGTTGTTTGGTTTAACCAATACCTCAACTTGCAAATATATGATGAACTTTTAGTCTCACCAAAAAGTTTACTAAACGTTTTATTAAACTTATGCTATGGAGATGTATGCATGCTTCTCCATACATGATTTTGACACCAAAATCTATACCCTAAAATTTAAGTCATATGCCCTCTAATTGACGAACACTTGAAGTTACAATTGTCGTCATATAAGATATCGGACGATGTTGTAATGGAGAGAAACTTCATGACTGAATAAGATTGCACATGAAGGTTTTACGTTCTTTAGATTAGTCGACTTAATTGAGTTACTCAGTGAGAACTGGAAAATCAAGGCATAAAGAAGGGATAAAACATGTTTACAATGCAAAAGTTTTGGCAATGTAGATCCCTGACATATCTAGAAATTGCAATATGATTTGGCAATTATTGTTCGACAAGTTACTGTGTTGAATACATTTGTCACTAGCAGATCAACTGATGTGATAAATCTATGTCAATATGGATTCTAGTTTTTCAAGGAAAATACTATGGTTTTACTACCGGGGTAATTTTATTTTCTTGAATTTTATTATCGAAAATACTAATGTTTGAACTTATTTCTGTAGAAATGGCTCAACCCGAAAACAATCTGACAATAAGCTCGGCGTTCAAAGCATTTTTTGAACGACCTGAACTTACTGGCCCTAATTTCAATGATTGGTACCGCTCACTAAGAATTGTTCTGAGAGCAGCGGGTACCATCAATATCTTGGAAACTCCTTTTCCGGAGGATCTTGCTGAAGGAGCAACTGATGCGGAAAGGCTTCAACACGCTGCTAACGTTAAGAAGCACCATGAGGTGGCTGCTGTAATGTTAGGGAGAATGGCTCCATCACTTCAAAGGAAGTATGAGCTAGCTTCTCCTCAGCAAATGCTTGATGAACTCAAGGCTGTGTATGAAACACCGCAAGCTGTAGAGATCTATGATCTGGTTGATGCTCTACATAGTTGCAAGCAAGCTCCTGGTAAGTCCGTAAGTGACCATTATATGGAGATGAGGGGTTATATGGAACAACTCATCGCACTAGGACAACCCTTTGATAATAATATGGCTATTAACTTGATCAATAGGTCCCTTAATAAGGACTTCAATGATTTCGTTCGTAACTATAATATGCATTGCACGGGGAAGACAGTTAATGATTTGCATGCAATGCTCATTGACTTTGAAAAGGGTTTGAAAGATAAGGCACCCACTGCTACTCCTCAGGTACTTTATGTACAAAAGGGTAGAGTGTCGAAACCAAAACCGCAAGTGAATAAGAAGCAGAAAGGCAAAGGCAAGGTTGATAAGAGCAAGCAAGTTGCGACTACATCAAAACCAAAGCAAAACTTTGCTAAGAAATCTCTGAAAGATGAGACTTGTCACTACTGCAAGATGACTGGACACTGGAAGAGGAATTGCTCTCTCTATCTCCATGAAATGGCAGAACATAAGAAGAAGGCTGAGCAAGTTGCTGCAGCACCATCTTCAGGTAACTTATTTATGATAGAGTTATTTAATCTTTCATACAAATCAAACTCCTGGGTATATGATACGGGATGTGGTATTAATATTTGTAATACCCTGCAGGGATTTGAGTTGAAGAGGAGACTTACCTATGGGGAACAATTTCTGCAAGTGGGCAATGGCGCACAAGCAGCAGTTGAAGCTATAGGAATATTTAAATTAGTTTTACCTTCGGGTTTAGTACTGTCTTTAAATAATTGTCATTATGCACCTACAATTGTTAGGGGTGTTATTTCCTTTTCTAGTATGTTGGATCTTGGATTTACTCACACGATTGATAATAATAGAATTTCTGTTTTCAAAGATGGTTTATTCTATTTTGATGCAATTTCTGTGAATGGTGTTTTTGAAATTAACATGCATGATAAAAATCCCAAGAGGAAAAATAATTCTGTTTTTAGCATGAATAAGAAGAGTAAGTTAGACAAGAACTCTTCTTATCTTTGGCATTGTAGACTTGCCCACATTGGGAAGACTCACATACAAAAGCTTCAACGTGATGGGCTTTTGGAAAGTATCAATGATGAATCATTTGATAAATGTGAATCTTGTATCTCTGGGAAGATGACCAAGAAACCTTTTAATAGCAATATTGAAAGGGCTACTGAACTACTTGGTTTAATACACACTGATGTGTGTGGACCACTTAGACATGTGTCAAGGAAAGGTGCTAGCTACTTCTTGACGTTTACGGATGATTATAGCCGTTATGGTTATGTTTATTTGCTTAAACATAAACATGAGGTATTTGAAACATTCAAAACGTTTAAAGACAACTAGGAAAGAAGATTAAAGCTCTTCGTTCTGATCGTGGTGGTGAATATTTAAGTCAAGAGTTTAAAGATTATTTAAGTAAGAATGGAATTGTTCAGAAACTTACTTCTCCATATAATCCACAACAAAATGGTGTATCTGAAAGGAGAAATCGTACATTATTGGATATGGTACGATCTATGTTTAATCTTACAACTTTACCATTATCTTTTTGGGATTATGCTCTTGAAACTGCTGTTCGTATTCTGAATATGGTTCCCACAAAGAAGGTTGATAAGACACCATATGAACTATGGCATGGCAAGAAGCCATATTTGTCTTATTTGAAAGTCTGGGGTTGTGAGGCGTATGTGAAACGTGACTCTGGAGATAAACTCCAACAACGCTCAGTAAAATGTATCTTTGTAGGTTACCCTAAGGAAACTATGGGTTACTACTTTTATTATCCGGCTGAGAACAAAATAGTTGTGGCTCGGTATGGAGACTTCCTTGAAAATGATCTTGTAACTCAAGAATTCAGTGGGAGAAATTATGATCTTGAAGAAATTCAAGAAGATACATTACCTTCTGAAAATACTAGCGATGAAATTTCTGTAGAACCAGAAAGTCTGAGTGTTCCACCGGAATTAATTCCTCCACGTAGGTCTCAAAGGGCTATACGTGCGCCGGACAAACTATGTCTATACATAGAGGATGATGAGGAGGAAGTAGGGGATCTTGGTGAACCTGCTAACTATTGATCCGCAATGTCTGATCCAGAAAAGTCAAAATGGATAGTTGCGATGAATGAGGAAATGAAATCCATGGAAATCAATGATGTTTGGATTCTTGTGGACGCGCCTAAAAATTCTAAAGTAGTAAAAAATAGGTGGATCTATAAGAAGAAAACTGACATGGATGGTGATGTACAATCCTATAAAGCACGTTTAGTGGCTAAAGGTTTTACTCAAACTTTTGGCATAGACTACGAGGAGACATTCTCTCCCGTAGCAGACTTACGAGCTATTAGGATTCTCATAGCTATAGCAGCATACTATGACTATGAGATATGGCAAATGGATGTTAAAACTACCTTCTTGAACGGTCGCTTAGATGAAGACATCTATATGCAACAACCGGAAGGGTATGTTGATCCTAAATATCCAAAACGCGTGTGCAAACTTCAAAGGTCTATTTATGGTTTGAAGCAAGCATCACGTCAATGGAATAAGCGATTTGATGAAGAAATCAAAAAGTTTGGATTTATTCAAAATCGTGATGAGCCATGTGTATACCGCAAAGCTAGTGAGAGTAATGTAGTGTTCCTAATTCTATATGTCGATGACATATTGATCATGGGAAGTAACATTCCAAGACTTAAGGAAGTTAAGGATTATCTTGGTAAATGTTTTTCTATGAAAGATTTGGGAGATGCTGCATATATTCTGGGAATTAAGATCTATCGAGATAGGAGTAGACGGTTAATTGCTCTTAGCCAAGATGCTTATATTGATAAGATATTGAAGAAATATAACATGCATAACTCTAAGAAAGGTTTCTTACCAATGGAGGTTAAGCATGAGTTAAGTCATGAGAAAGATGCATCATCACTTGAGGAGGTGGCTTACATGAAGAAGGTGCCTTATGCTTCGGCTGTAGGATCTATTATGTATGCTGTAAGATGCACAAGGCCTGATGTGGCATTTTCTCAGAACTTGGTCAGTAGATACCAACAGAATCCAGGAAAGTCCCACTGGATTGCTGTTAAGCATATTCTGAAGTATTTAAGAAGTACGAAAGATATGTTTTTGGTATTCGGGGGTAAACCAGACACAGAATTGAATGTAACAGGATTCTGTGATGCGTCCTGGCAATGTGATAAAGACGATACGAAGTCTCAGACGGGTTACGTGTTTGTCATCAATGGAGGAGCAGTTGACTGGAAGAGCAGTAAGCAGAAAACCATTGCTATGCATGCGACTCAATCTGAGTACATGGCCGCTTCAGAAGCTGCAATGGAAGCTGTTTGGATTAGGAAGTTTATTGGAGATCTTGGAGTGATGCCTTCAATTAAAGAACCTATTGATATATATTGCGACAACTCTGCGGCAATAATATTCGCCAATGACCCTGGAGTCATGAAGGGCGCCAGACACTTTAAACGTAGATATCACTACGTTCGAGGGTAAGCTCGAGAAATAAAATTAATAAAAGTTCACACAGATGATAACGTAGCTGATCCTTTTACTAAGGCTTTGTTTAGGCCAAAGGTAGTTAAGCATGCCAAGGCAATTGGGCTGCAACTAGCTAGCGAATTCATGCAATAAATCTGTTGATTAGTATTTGGATAAAGGATGTAAGACATTATTGAATTGATGAAATAAAGTTTGGATTTCGTTTATTTTTCTGTTATTTAATTTTGTATCCTATTTTACATGTTTTAATCCGTGAGCATTTTGATGTTTCTAAATGTCCGTTGTCGATTAATAATATGGGAATATTATTAAACTAAGACAATTCAAAATAGTGACAGAGTATACTTGAAAGTATATTGGTCAATTTTGGATGATATTTGATGGATCAAATATTGGACTTATCCCAACTATGTGATTTTACTTTATGGATCTTTGTCATTAAGTAAATCATAAATAGTTATCCTTAGACCTGAGATGCCAGAAAACTGCATTGAATATAGTGCATTTCTGTAAGGTAACCTAACGCTAAACGTAACTGGTAGTCATAAGGGTTATTTTCAGAAGTGTTGCGAAGTTCATGTGTTTTGCTTGTAGTCGAAATGGGTTTCGTTTCCTTCAAATTGTTATTTGAAGTATAAATACAACTGGGCCCCTCGGGGGAATAGTAAGATGTTTGTGTGGCCACACCCAAATGTGTTTTGGTAATCTTGCTATATCCGTAAACGAGAAACAGAATAGTTAATGAAGGAATGACTAAGATCCATATCCTTATTAACAATGTATTTGAAATGAGAGGATAATAATAATGATTATATATCATTAAAAGGTTTTGTCCAGGAAGCCTTACTCGAGTTGTACTAGTGACATTGTTAGTGTAACTAGACGCTAATCAATGTGATCACGATATTCGAATTTTGTCCAAGTGGGAGCTGAAAGTTTATGGACTTTAAAATCGATAGTCGTGTGATAGGATCGAACTCGAGATCACGGAATTGCACACATTACGTGAAGAGTTAATTTATTTATTAAATATATTTATTATATTTATTAAATCAAACTGTAGCTAACGATCGTTAAGTAATTAAAAGTTAAGTTTTAAACGATCGTTATATAATATTAAAGAAGCTAAAAGAAGGTGTCGGAAAGTTCCGGAAACCCCCTTTTAGCACATGTATATCCGGCCTAATAAGAGTCAAAGGATACGGATGAAAAGTTTTAGGCTTTATCTTGTTTAAACCTTGGAAGATAAGTTTCCAAGGTGTATATAAACAAACCTTAAGGCCTCATAATTTTTCACTCCATATTCTTCTTTCTTGCTCTATACCGCCGGCCATATACACCCTTTTTAGGGTTCATCTTTGATTTTCTAAAAGTTATTTTAGATCTAGTCCTAGCCCCTCTCTAGGGTTGTTGGGTAGATCTTCCATAGGTTTGGAAGGCTCGGTTCTGTTCGTGCTAGACTCACGATTAGCTCATCGTATCACGTGTGTACAAGATCGTGGTGTGATCTTATTTTAGATTACATCCTGGTGGTGTTCTTAATTTATCTTTACCGGTGATCGTTCTGCTAGGATAAATGTATGTAACCCTAGCCTTGATTAATTATAATTGTGTTATATAAAGATCTTGTTAATCTGCTTCCGCTGTATGCTCTTTGATCTATGTTAGGGTTTTTATAATTGTTATGATAATCATAAACCATTAGTGGTAAGTACGTAAGTTGTGCTTTTCTGCGTTCTTGTATATCTGCCCCGAGAGAACAGATTAGGTAACCCGCAATAGGGAGGCCTAACAACCGGGGTTAAAGAGAGTAACTGGCTAGATACATGGCAATCGTGGGGCATGTATTTTGCTTAGGATCGGGTTGTCTACCAGCGAATTGCATTAACCTGATAGTTTGGGTGGGGCCCTCACACTTTCAACTTTAGGAGTTACAGAAAATTCGAAATGATTTTCCATTGAAAATTATAATTCATGCTTTTCGATAGGTTATTTTTTGTGACTTGTGTTATTTTCTCACTTCTAATAAACAAAATGAATCTTTTAGTATAAATTTATTTTAGATCAAAGCCAATGTGGTGCTCCAACCCCCTCTAAGAACCCTGCAACTCTCTCACTCTTTGTCAGCCTTTTTTCACCGAGACCCTGAACGAAAACACACACGATGTGTTTTCTCATAATTGTTAAAAACCACAATTCATAGTGCTAGTCCTGTATATGCTACTCATGTATTTACTCATTACTCATATATTATTGAAATTGGATTTGATTTGATTGTATCATAGTGGTTTTCTCTTGGGACGAATGGAAGAAGAGTTGAAGTAATATCAGCAACAGAGTTTTATTTCAAACGGTACTTCGGGCCAGATAAGTGGATTCGTATTTCGGAATCAAGGTTCGTGTTTTGTTTTCTTTCCTGTTTCTCTCTATCGATATATGTGTTTGTATTTGTGGATCTGTTTCCACAAAATAATCAGGAATGTGATTTGCTTTAGTTGCTTATAATAATTGCAGGTTTGGACCAGTAGCATGGATATCTGATAGTTCGAAAATGAACATCCGATTCAAGATAAAGCCTCAGCTTTTATCACCGGGCGTTAATTATAGGTTTGATCTGCTCTTCAAGTTTTGTGATCCAAGAGAAAATTTAGATACATGTATCGACCTTAAGTACCATATGGGAAATAAATTTTTGCTTTCACATTGCACAACAGAAAGAGATGACGGATGGCTGACGAAAGAGTTATTTCAGTTCTCGAGTCTCGCAGAAGAAGCCGATATTGATGTCTTTCTATTGGGTTTCTCAGGATCTCATTATGTAAACCGGGCTGTCTATATCGAAGCGATTGAGTTTAAAGCCATTGAAAATGCAAGTTTGAGATACTTAATTATTTTGTGCACATTCAATATACGTTCTTGCCTTGAGTAGTTTAGTAAATTGCAACGAGGGTACATGCATTCCATTTTTCATATTTCACATTAGAAGTTTGTAACATAGTCTTATAATTTCTATACAGATGGCACATGAAGAAATGGAGGAATTAAAGAGACTCAGCATCGCTAACGGTAAAAAATCACCAACCGACGAGGGTCATTGGAAAGTTAACATGGCTGAGGTGCAAGAATTACCAGCTAACGAGAGTGGCCACGTTTTTGCGATTGTACCTTGGTTATTGGAAAAATGTTATGGTTAAATCATAAATATGCCTAAAGTGGAGGTGACAAACAAAGTATGTTGAGGCAGATCAAAATAGAGGTGATCATAAGTGGCATGGTCGGATAAAAAATCTTAGTGAACAAGCAATTAGGCTACTGCGCGTTGCAGCAAACCATTTTAAATTACGTGTATTTGTTTTGAGAAGCAAATAGAAGTCAACACTATTTACACATAACGTTTCTTATTTGAGATCGGTTTTGCTGTTGTATTGATGAGTATATTTGTTCTAAAAATTTTTAATTCTTATAGTTATACAATTTTTATATTATTTTCCTAAATAACTGAAATTAAAAACCCAACTTATATGCACAAAACCCATATAAGAGAAGTTCCTAAACCTGCCCAGAACATGGACGGAAAAACGCCCAAGAAACTAATAACAATGTTATTGATTCCTCTTGAAAATTCAACGCCATAGTCGCAGAACCAAGTCTTCTTTACTTTTAAAAAAAAAAATTTACTCTTCCAAAGCCCAATAGTCTTCTAAATTTTAATAAGCCCAGATAAATCGTACTAATTCCATAAACACTCCATATCTGTAGATGATCAGAAATGAGGAATGTGGTCGATGTAGCTGATTGTTTTTCTTCATATGGGCATGCTGATAATATGGCATGGACCACAGCAGGTGCTGTTATAAGCTAAATTATGGGTCAAGTTTCAAATTTTCTTGCTAGTTATATGCTTCACGATATATCAGGTTTAAGAAGTTTTTTCTTCTTTAATGATTCCTATTATGTTACTTAAGTTTCTGGACAATGAACATCGCAATTAGCATTGCATTAGACATGGCAAAATGTACGGGGCAACCTGTTGGTAACTGGTGATAACATATTCTTTTAGACTGTTAATCCCAAACATCTCTTTCCCAAAAGTTCAAGTCTTTTTATTAGTACATATTTCAGAAATTATAACTCTTTCTTTTTTATGTAATTGTAATAGCACTGTACTTTTTAGATTTAGTGATGTAAGAAACATGATTAAACGATACACTTTTGAATTTTTTCAGTATAGTTTGAACCATTTAACCCGTTAGAAACAAGAATAACCTGAATTGACCCATTTATGGGCAAATGGGGCAAAATTTTCATCTCTAGATTGTATATTTGATCTCATTATGCTAAACTTAATGCTATTGTCTTCTTCAACCTATAGCAAACTTCTTGTTTTTGTTAAGGGAGATAGTTGATAAAGTGGAAGTCCTAGCAAAAGAGGTTGAAGTATTTTGAACTCTTGCTGGCATTCAATCTAAATAGCTTAAAGGGGCGTATAAACATATTTATCGCCGATAACTGATAATTGTATATGTGGATGCCTTCTATAAGCCAACAAAGATGGTATGCTGCCATAATAATTGGTGAACTTTTATGAAGAATGAGGCAAGTCGAAGTGCATGTGGTATACAAATTAATTTCATGAGCACAATCGATTTAACATGTCAAAAAACTTGATCTCTTAGAAGCTTGGTCATGGCGGTGGCATCAAACGTCTATGTAATACTATCTTTAGTATGTATACTATATTGTATGGATTAGTTTTAGTTCGATTGGGTAAAATCTTAATATGGATAAAAGAATATTTGATATGAACTCTCTGCCCGATTTTTGACCACTTATGTGAAACTGGGACTTCTATTGTATTTTCTAACTAAATAAAACAGTTAACAAATCCTGAAACTTTTGCATGATGCAAGCATGTGGAGGTTGATATATATACTAGCGATTAATTGTGAAAAAAAATATGTAAATGTTCAACTTTGAATCACGACTTTAGCAACAAAAAAAATTATAATTGCGACTAATATAATGACATGAAGTTATGCTCTGACAAGATGATAATTTTAAAAACCAAACTAGAATAAAATATAATTAGACGTATTAGTTGACATTTACCGCTATTCACGCATTTGAATATATTTATTGTATTGAGAAAAGAGTAAAATGCAAATGTCATCCTCGTGGTATTTCATTTTTGCAAATATCATACTTGGTATTTCGTATGTGCACGCGACCTCCCTGGTCTATATAGTTTAGGTTCGTTTTAGTCATTTGACCTAACGGAGCAAAACTGTTGACTGTTATCTTTTTTTAATAAAAGGGCAGTTTGGTCCTTTTGCCCCTCTTTATATCATCTTGTTCCCGCCACCATCTTCAACATTATTAGTATCACTGTTTATCTTGATCTTTCTCTATTAGTATAATTTTCTACAACTCTTTCCTTTATTTCTTGACATATTCAACTTGCAATCGGCTTGTATATGAGCTATGTGAGCTTCAATGTGCAACTTCACATAACACACATAGGTTCCGATAAGTGTGATTTCACGGATTCTACTTATTTGGAATCCATGAGTCAAGACAACACACAACTTCAAGACATGTTGGCTTCTATGCTAGTATTTGTCATATGCAGCGATCTTTTTGCTTCTTTAGAATCACACGCAGTTTGTAAAGTATTTAAAAAAAATAGTTTACTTGACTCCATTGAAAGCTTCTGATCCTCGTAGCTAACTTAGATGTGACAATTGACTCCCTTTTTCCTAAGATGGCCACTGAACGAATATACGAGGAAAAATGTCTTATTTTGGGGTTTTGATTTTAGGCTTACGAAGAAGAACCAGAGAAATAAAAGAAAGAGTTGCAGAAAATTATACCAATAGGAGAAAGAAGATAAACAGTGATACTAATAATGTTGAAGATTGGAACAAGATGATATAAAGAGGGGCAAAAGGACCAAATTGCCCTTTTATTAAAAAAAGGTAACGGTCAACGGTTTTGCTCCGTTAGGTCAAATGACTAAAACGAACCTAAACTATATAGACGAGGGAGGTCGCGTGCACATATGAAAGATCGGATATGATATTTGCAAAAAGGAAATACCACGAGGATGATATCTACATTTTACTCATTGAGAAAATACCTGTAACCTTCAATATACGATAGATCCATGTAAACATCAATTTGAATTATTTTTTAATACCATCATAGTTCACACTAGCTGGTCATCTCATGGTTATTGTGAAAAGGCGATTCTTTTGTTGAGTATTATGTCCCTGACTGTAAATTACTATCTCTTGACAATCATGTAACTGATACAAAGAAAACAGCTAAACTTTTAGTCCATCAATTGATTTTCTTTCAAATATAAGTAGCATATTTTTGTGTTATGTAGATCTCATAATCACTGCATATATATTACAAAAAATCTGGGATTTTACCAATACAAGCATCCTAAGTACTTTAAGTATGATTTTAGTCCCATCAAGTTTAATTCCAAAAATAGCTTGGCACATATATAGATGTTAAGTAACATAGCCGGCTACCTGCGCAATACGACGACAGGTAGCCGGTGACTAATTTCGTGACAAAAACACATCAATTAAATCCATGTATTATATATATCGACAGATTTGGTTAAACCAGAAACAACCATTACAAAAATGAACATCTTTTCTGGAGACAACGACCACCGTTTTTTCGGGACCTCGTCGGCGACAGCGAGTGGTGGTTGAGAGAGAGAGCGATGGTTGTTTTTTTTCATATTTTTTATCTGTGTTTAACATATTTTGAGACTTTACATACTAAAATTTAATTGTTTTCATAACGCTGTTAGACAATGTGCTTTAAAAATACTTTTATGGATTAAGTTACAGCATGATTAAGACATTTAATTTTTTGTTGTAACTTCTATTTATACTTAAAAACACTTAAATTTTCCGTTACGAAATTGTATTGAGTTACAATTATTTCTAAACTTTTAATATGCATTAATTTCTTAGCAAAAGATAAATCCTTTAATTATAAAAATTTTGAGGCTTAATTTTAATACATCTAATTATAAAATAAGAATTAAATGCTTTATATAATAGTATAGATTATGTAACAAAATCACAAGTGTGTGTTCTGATACAAGCTACATTGCTATTAGATTATACAAACTTTGCTTATAAAACACAAGTCTACTCAAAGTCTTATTATAAACAAAAAGACAACTTGCAATAACTTGTCTTATTCGATAAGACATTATAAAACTATATAATAGAGTCACTAAATAATGTGCTATTGTATTTATTTGAAGACTTGCATTATTATAGGTTGATTTGGTCGAAGTTTACGTCTATTTTACTATTGAAATAGATTTAAGAGAAAAGTTATTTTGAATACCATGTTTATTTTGGATACTAAGGACTTATCCTTACCATCCATTTTTGTTCAATCTAATGGATAAGATTAAATGTAGTTAATTATTTTATTTTTTATAATTTAAATATCTTTAAAAAACATTAATCGTTATGCGAAAAAATATACCATCGCGACGATCATTTAATTAGTTTCCTACAGATATACATTATGATATGCTTTTGAAGAATTTTTTTGTCTTTTTTTCGTTTTTTAAAATTTACGTAAAATATCATATATAATAATAGTGTTTCATCATATATGATATTTGTTTATATCATATATGATAAGTTAGATCATATGTGATACTAGTGTTACTATCATATATGATATTTAGTATCATATATGATAGTTTTCGATAAAAAAACATGAAAAATAAAAAAAGAAATCGAAAAATATCATATAGCATATCTGTAGAAATATAATTAAATGGCCGTCGTAATGGTATATTTTTTTTTCGTGTAACGATTAACGGTTTAAGAGATATTAACACTTGAAAAAAGGAAAGAAAATGAGTTTTTGGTTTAATCTTACCCATTGGATTAAGATGTAAATGGAGGATGGAGATTAGTCCATTGGTATCCAAATAAAGTTTGGTATCCAAATGAACTTAAATAAATATACAATAATTAAATAGTGGTGTAGTTAATGCATCATTATCCAAGTTATTATCCTCGACTTCGATATTTTTATTGAGCGATGATGTAAATTTTATGTTTTGTTGCGGGGTGTTAAGCCAAGAGGTTAAAGGCGGGTTAATTTTGTAACAAATCGATAACCTTAAGGTTGTAAATTGTTTATGAACTTTTTTTACGAAAATTGTTTCTAGGTTAGTGTTTCGTTGCTAAGTTAATCATATTAAGGACCAACTATACAAAGGCCCTATAACATTAATGATGAATTTCATAAAATCTCTAAGAACAAATTACGTATAAAGAAAAACGTTAACGGTGTAAGATAATAAAAAACCCGTGGTTATAATGTATTATTCAATCATAATATATAGAGATTACATATGACATAAAGAAACCCTAATGGGCCTTAAGCTCACATACGGGCTTCGGCCGACTAACTTATTCTCCTCTAACACCCCCCCCTCCCCCCGCGCAGTTGGAGCAGGAGGTCTTCAAACCGATCGAACTGGTTTTTAACAATGTAAACGAAAAGATATCTTGAGAAATGGCAGGACTTGATATGCTGATGCTGATATACTTTGATAAAAAATGTAAATGCTAACTTTTGTGACAAATTCAAAAAAAAATGATAACAAAAAGAAACGGAATATAGAGTTTATGAGACAAATACGTGCAGAAGGCTAACATCACATTACCTATGACAGATTGAGAGAAGAGAAAAAATAACCACTAATGATTTGTAACATGTATAACAAGAAAACAAGTATTTGGATATTTAGTGATAAATGAGATGCATGGAAGGAGGCCTAATTATGAAGGTTTAAGGGTTTTTTAGAGGATAGTAGGTGGTTCATGACGGCCGCCCAAGTTAGGTTTTAATAATGGATATGAAAAGATGGGATGGTTTAGCGGTGGCTTGATGACCGAGTAGGTCTTAAAGAAATTGGTGGTTTTCTTGAAGAGGATAGAAGCGGCTCATGATGGCCGACGTGGAATGGAAATTAGAGATTAAGAAGTTTGACGGATGGTATACCAGTGGAGGCTTGATGACATATTAGGTCACAAGACCTTACTTGCTCATGATACCATGTAAGATAATAGAAAACTCATGGGTGTAATGTATTATTCAATCATAATATATAGAGATTACAATGGGCCTTAATCTTACATACGGGTTTGGGTCGACTAACTTATTCTCCTCTAATAAACGAACGTTAATTAACAATCATTACGTATCAAACGTTAACTCATGGAAGTTAGATAGCATTAAATGCCATTAAATGTGCATTTAACGAGATCTCCAGGTAAATGTGTGAATTAGTTAATAGATAACATCCGAGATTATAGACAAAAAACATTAAGTTAGTAAAAGTTGGATTTAATTCACTTTCTTGTACCAAACAATGGGTAGCTGGTAAGTTTTTTTCAACACCGAATTTCAGTCACAAAATTTTGATACATTCAATAATTAGATGCTTCATCAAGTGAGATGTCTTAAACTTTCACCTTAAAACTATTTAAAATGCTTTTATTAGTGAGTTTCAGTTAAAATAATTAAGACAAAGAAAATGAACTACTGATTTAACTTTATGTCACTATAAGTCTCAAAATATTGATTCAGAATTAAAGTACTCAACATATGCAAGAAAAGCAAACTCAAGAGTCACAAGTCACAGACTCTAACTAAGAACAACGATAAATAATATTATAGTATAAAAATAAAAACGAATATTCTAAAATTTACCACAATCGTACACTTGAAATTTTTTTCAACTTGAACCAAACATCTATACCATTAGTTATAATACTGTAACATTAATCTATCTAGCCAACGATCATTTTCAGCATTATTCTTTTATATTAACGGGCGTTTTATTAAATAAAAATAAATAAAAAAATTGATTTTAATTTTATAATAAATTTTTCAAAATAATTATAAAGAATTCGTACATATTAAATTTTAAAAAAAATAAATGAAAAGAAAACCTTACGAAAAAAATCAAATATATTTTCTTACAAATACTTTTTTACAAAGCTAAAAGAATTGGACTTTTTTTTACAAAACTATATTTTTTCTTTCAATTTTCTATACTCTTTTAAATTTTAAAATAAATTGCACTCTATTCTTTTAAAATATTAAAAATGATTTTATTGTTTTAACTTTGAAAAATAAATATTTTTTCCGTAAGAAAAAAAGTTACGCTTTTTAAAAATTCAAAATGTACCAATAAAGTATAATTTTTTTAAAAATTAAGATTTTAAAAAGTACGAAAAAAATTGAAAATAAACTAAAGTAAAAAAATTAAATTTTATTATTTTTAGTTTATTTAAAAACGGTCGCTAATATAATCGGACCGATCAAGATCTGACCGGACCCAAAGTGTCCAAAACCCAGGACCGAGACTGGACCGAAATGGTGTGACAACCGTGGTTTTTGGAAGGTTAGTTATAATCAATTAGGCATAGTTACGTATTCTATATATAGTATATGTTTTGTGTGATATATGTGTTTGAAATGATAATCTTGCGAGATTAAAGCAATTGGTTGTGGATCATGGTACTAGTAGTGATGAAATGAGATCACATTGACGATTGTTTTATAGTTCTTTTAGCGTTTATGTAACTTGCGTGTACGTATTGTGTATTCTATATATTTATTCTATAACTATTTTAAGTATTTATTAGGTTTTGAGAAACTTACTATTTGTAGAAACTTTAGGAAATGAAGCTTTGATGGAAACTTTATTAGAAAGTCGAAGGTTTGAAGTTTAACGCTTGGGGTTGACACCAAAGGACCTAAAACGAGTACTAAACATGTGGTATAATATTAGAGGGTAAAAATCGACAAGTTTGGTAGTGTGGGGGTAGGTTGGTTGCGGCAAGGGAAGAAGATGAGGAAACCAAAGCCCAATTTGACTCTAATTATAATTGATAATTATCTTTAAGCATATCAAATAAAAACACTTTTCTTATCCCTCTCATTCCTGTCGATCGTTGAATCAAAGCCAACAAGAGAAAACCAAAATCTTTTTTAAAGGTTTGCTAAGGTATGTTCTATAATCATGTTTTATATTAATTAATTATGTTAAAACCTTGATTGATTGGTAATCTAATTAGGGTTTTTATTAATTAGGTTTAACAATATGCAATTAAAAGTTAGAGTTTCATAAAAGCTTGTATTAACATTAATGGTGGTCATTAATGAAGATTGATAATGTTTAATCAACGGTAAAGTCGAATTAGGGTTTAGGCAGATTTTTAGGTCATCTTGTTTTGATCATAACTTGATCATGGAGATAGGATTTCGTGTGATTTAAAAGACTAAAATTATCTAAAGATAGTCTAGTTTCTAATGATGGTATTTAGAGCCTTTATCTCAGTTGTTTAGTCAGTTAAAATGTTTGTACAAGAGTCAGAGTCAAAACTTTCTAGGGAAGCAAGTGTTCAACTTAACTTTCGGGTTACTTCGGGTACTTAAACTTTGAAACGAACATTCAGATTAATGTTAGAGATTATTTATATGTTTTATGAGTCATATACTAAAGGATAAGTCAATTAAAATAGTTTAAGGTCGTCTAATGTCATGAAACTTTTAGAATATAAATGCAGGCAAAAACTAGACACGCAGAGATAAATACTTGTATAAAGGATACTTGCATAGGGTTCTAACCTTATTAAAAATTATGATGTAACACCCCACTTTAAATAAGTAAACCGTTACATGATAATTATGGCGTGTCATCAAAGCATGAAAGGTAATATGTCCTAAAACATACATGACCAAAAGGAAAACCGTAATCAAACATCGTCTCCCAAACATAAGCTCAAAACATGCATAAAGTAAAGAAGTGGAAAGGACTAAAACAATGTCCAACCAAGCATAAGTATGTAAAGTGCATAAGGGAAAGAAGTTTTAGGTAGCCTCCATCCTATGAGCGTACTCTCGATAGCTTATGTCTGTCCTTGGCTACCTGCCATATGGGACATGGAAAGAACATACGGCTGAGCAATACGCTCAGTGAACGGATATAATGACATGATATGAATAACTGAAACATAACTAAAACACATGAAATGCAGCGGAAAATGTGTAAGTCCTGGAAAACCTGGAACATGTTTATAAACTGGTTTATATCTGAAAAGTCTTACATCTTATACATGAAACGTAATTTAAATGCCAAAGAGCTCATATAGGTCATGATATATATCAACGTACATGAATACATAGAGCGGCGACCTCATCATGCAATTAGAAGGGTTGCCTCTAATTACATAAGTGTAGGTGGAGGGATCATCTCCAATGTGACGGATGTAGAGCACACACCATAGTCACCGTGTAAATCTGAAAAAACATGTACTAGGATGCACCCATACACCCCACATGATAACAATAATAATGGTCAAATAACTGAAAGGGACGCCGCGAGAAATCACTCTCGTCGCGAAAGAGTCATAACACCGGTGCCTCAAGTGTCATGGTTATGGTAGCTACATAACTAGGTGGACATGGTCATGCATGTATATGGCAATTTAAAATGATAGCATGGTAATTACTGAAAAGTTTTATAACATGTAAACTACTGGGAAAACAGATGGCATCAAACCGGGAATCCTAATCATGCATAGAAAGAGAATGTCCTTACTGAAGGACGGAAATATCCGTACCTTACGTCCAGTAACACTACAAGAAAAGGTGGTTTTTGGGACGAAACTTTTTGGAACATCCAAAAAAACCGTGTCAAATATACGTATTTGGCACTTGTTAGGTAATTGTGCCAAAAAAGTATGTATTTGGGACGCCTATCTAGAAACAGTTCCAAATAATAATACATTTGGAACGTTTTTTAATAATGGCGCCAACTTCATGTGCATTTGGGACACCTTGCGTTTGTGGTGCCAGATACATATATATTTGGGACGGTTTGTACCAGCGGTGCCAAATTTACATATGTATTTGGAACGCTATCTACTGTTTGTTTCAAATAATTATATGTATCTATAATTTTCAAATAGAACCCGTGCGTACACGGGCAGTATAACTAGTAAGTTTATAAAACAAAATAAACTTATTATTTAGGTTAAAATACAATAATAAATTAAGCCGTAGAATAGTAATGTACTTTCGCAAATATATCGTCTTGTTACGTAAACTATTTTTATTCTACTTAATGTAACGTACTTTCAATTTTGTGTCGTTTGCACACTTAAACTTGTTTCAGCGTCAATATTACATTTTTTTCTTTTTTCTTTTTACAAAAACAGTTTTTAATTAAACAAGGTTTGTTTTTTTGAAATTTTGTTTTTAAAAAAAGTTGAAAATAACTAAACCTCTTTTTCTAAAAAAATAAAAATTTTAAAATTTAATACTTTCACACATTTTTAGTTTTTGTTAAGATAAAACTCAAGCTTTTTCTAAAAAATTAAAAGTTTTATATTCTACTTTTATCTTAAGAAAACATAAATTTATTTTAAAAGTTTCGGAAATTTTAAATTTTTATTAATCTATTTTCTTAATCTTCTGAAAGTATTAAACTTTTGGAGAATATTTTTTTATGAAAATTTTAATTTTACATAATTTAAAGAAATTGTAAAAAAGTTCAACTGTTTTAGCTTGTTTGTAATCTTGGAAGTTTTTGTTTTAAAAAACTATTTTAGGTTTTTATAGTATTTCGTAAAAACTAGATAAATTATAATAACTTCATAAAAAGATTTTGTAATTTCACGTACTAAATCGGTACACTTGAAAAAATTCGTTGCTATTATACGAGTTAATCCCTTTAAAAATATGTCTTATGGAATCTTTTTCTAGTTACCAAACTTTTTAACCGATAGCCTGTAAAACCTGATGCAAATCGATACAAAATCAAAAATACGTTATATTAAGTAGAACAAAAAATAGTTCACGTATTAAAATGGTACATTTAAAAAAGTACATTGCTATTACTTAATCCCTAAAGTTTACTATAATAGATGCCTATAGTTAAATTTGAAACTCTTATTCACTATAAACTACCTGTACATGAATGCGAGTAACTTAACTTAAAATATGATCTAAAAGAGAATATGGACGGCGATTAAATATTTGTGAGGGGACAAGATCGATGTGAGTGCGTGAAAATTGTTTCTACGTTAGTGTTTCGTTGCTAAGTTAATCATATTAAGGACCAACTATACAAAGACCCTATAACATTAATGATGAATTTCATAAAATCTCTAAGAACAAATTACGTATAAAGAAAAACGTTAACGGTGTAAGATAATAAAAAACTCGTGGTTATAATGTATTATTCAATCATAATATATAGAGATTACATGTGACATAAAGAAACCCTAATGGGCCTTAAGCTCACATACGGGCTTCGGCCGACTAACTTATTCTCCTCTAATACCCCCCCTCCCCCCGCGCAGTTGGAGCAGGAGGTCTTCAAACCGATCGAACTGATTTTTAACAATGTATACGAAAAGATATCTTGAGAAATGGCAGGACTTGATATGCTGATGTTGATATACTTCGATAAAAAATGTAAATGCTAACTTTTGTGACAAATTCCAAAAAATGATAAGAAAAAGAAACGAAATATAGAGTTTATGAGACAAATACGTGCATAAGGCTAACATCACATTACCTATGACAGATTGAGAGAAGAGAAAAAATAACCACTGATGATTTGTAACATGTAGAACAAGAAAACAAGTATTTGGATATTTAGTGATAAATGAGATGCATGGAAGGAGGCCTAACTATGAAGGTTTAAGGGTTTTTTAGAGGATAGTAGGTGGTTCATGACGGCCGCCCAAGTTAGGTTTTAATAATGGATATGAAAAGATGGGATGGTTTAGCGGTGGCTTGATGACCGAGTAGGTCTTAAAGAAATTGGTGGTTTTCTTGAAGAGGATAGAAGCGGCTCATGATGGCCGACATGGAATGAAAATTAGAGATTAAGAAGTTTGACGGATGGTATACCAGTGGAGGCTTGATGACATATTAGGTCACAAGACCTTACTTGCTCATGATACCATGTAAGATAATAGAAAACTCGTGGGTGTAATGTATTATTCAATCATAATATATAGAGATTACAATGGGCCTTAAGCTTACATACGGGTTTGGGCCGACTAACTTATTCTCTTCTAATAAACGGACGTTAATTAACAATCATTACGTATCAAACGTTAACTCATGGAAGTTAGATAGCATTAAATGCCATTAAATGTGCATTTAACGAGATCTCCAGGTAAATGTGTGAATTAGTTAATAGATAACATCCGAGATTATAGACAAAAAATATTAAGTTAGTAAAAGTCGGATTTAATTCACTTTCTTGTACCAAACAATGGGTAGCTGGTAAGGCTTTTTCGACACCGAATTTCAGTCACAAAATTTTGATACATTCAATAATTAGATGCTTCATCAAGTGAGATGTCTTAGACTTTCACCTTAAAACTATTTAAAATGCTTTTATTAGTGAGTTTCAGTTAAAATAATTAAGACAAAGAAAATGAACTACTGATTTAACTTTATGTCACTATAAGTCTCAAAATATTGATTCAGAATTAAAGTACTCAACATATGCAAGAAAAGCAAACTCAAGAGTCACAAGTCACAGACTCTAACTAAGAACAACGATAAATAATAGGATAGTATAAAAATAAAAACGAATATTCTAAAATTTACCACAATCGTACACTTGAAATTTTTTTCAACTTGAACCAAACATCTATACCATTAGTTATAATACTGTAACATTAATCTATCTAGCCAACGATCATTTTCAGCATTATTCTTTTATATTAACGGGCGTTTTATTAAATAAAAATAAATAAAAAAATTGATTTTAATTTTATAATAAAATTTTCAAAATAATTATAAAGAATTCGTACATATTAAATTTTTAAAAAAATCAATGAAAAGAAAACCTTACGAAAAAAATCAAATATATTTTCTTACAGATACTTTTTTACAAAGCTAAAAGAATTGGACTTTTTGTTTACAAAACTATATTTTTTCTTTCAATTTTCTATACTCTTTTAAATTTTAAAATAAATTGCACTCTATTCTCTTAAAATATTAAAAATGATTTTATTGTTTTAACTTTGAAAAATAAATATTTTTTCCGTAAGAAAAAAAAGTTACGCTTTTTAAAAATTCAAAATGTACCAATAAAGTATAATTTTTTTAAAAATTAAGATTTTAAAAAGTACGAAAAAAATTGAAAATAAACTAAAGTAAAAAAATTAAATTTTGTTATTTTTAGTTTATTTAAAAACGGTCGTTAATATAATCGGACCGATCAAGATCAGACCAGACTCAAAGTGTCCAAAACCCAGGACCGAGACTGGACCGAAATGGTGTGACAACCGTGGTTTTTGGAAGGTTAGTTATAATCAATTAGGCATAGTTACGTATTCTATATATAGTATATGTTTTGTGTGATATATGTGTTTGAAATGATAATCTTGCGAGATTAAAGCAATTGGTTGTGGATCATGGTACTAGTAGTGATGAAATGAGATCACATTGACGATTGTTTTATAGTTCTTTTAGCGTTTATGTAACTTGCGTGTACGTATTGTGTATTCTATATATTTATTCTATAACTATTTTAAGTATTTATTAGGTTTTGAGAAACTTACTATTTGTAGAAACTTTAGGAAATGAAGCTTTGATGGAAACTTTATTAGAAAGTCGAAGGTTTGAAGTTTAACGCTTGGGGTTGACACCAAAGGACCTAAAACGAGTACTAAACATGTGGTATAATATTAGAGGGTAAAAATCGACAAGTTTGGTAGTGTGGGGGTAGGTTGGTTGCGGCAAGGGAAGAAGATGAGGAAACCAAAGCCCAATTTGACTCTAATTATAATTGATAATTATCTTTAAGCATATCAAATAAAAACACTTTTCTTATCCCTCTCATTCATGTCGATCGTTGAATCAAAGCCAACAAGGGAAAACCAAAATCTTTTTTAAAGGTTTGCTAAGGTATGTTCTATAATCATGTATTATATTAATTAATTATGTTAAAACCTTGATTGATGGTTAATCTAATTAGGGTTTTTATTAATTAGGTTTAACAATATGCAATTAAAAGTTAGAGTTTCATAAAAGCTTGTATTAACATTAATGGTGGTCATTAATGAAGATTGATAATGTTTAATCAACGGTAAAGTCGAATTAGGGTTTAGGCAGATTTTTAGGTCATCTTGTTTTGATCATAACTTGATCATGGAGATAGGCTTTCGTGTGATTTAAAAGACTAAAATTATCTAAAGATAGTCTAGTTTCTAATGATGGTATTTAGAGCCTTTATCTCAGTTGTTTAGTCAGTTAAAATGTTTGTACAAGAGTCAGAGTCAAAACTTTCTAGGCAGCAAGTGTTCAACTTAACTTTCGGGTTACTTCGGGTACTTAAACTTTGAAACGAACATTCAGATTAATGTTAGAGATTATTTATATGTTTTATGAGTCATATACTAAAGGATAAGTCAATTAGAATAGTTTAAGGTCGTCTAATGTCATGAAACTTTTAGAATATAAATGCAGGCAAAAACTAGACACGCAGAGATAAATACTTGTATAAAGGATACTTGCATAGTGTTAGCCCTATATTTTATATAGTCGAACAAGAATGTAATAGGCCATCTCAGTCGTTAAATGGTCTTGTATTGTAATAGGTTAGTCGGGAAAAACCGGGCTTGGTCTTTAAGCTAATATTGTATAAGTTAGGGGCGTAAGCCCAAAACAAAGCCAAGCCCGGCCCAAGATGAAGCCCACAAAGGCCTTAGGCCGTGGCATATATAACCCTCTTCCACATGTGGAAGAGGGTGTTGGTTCATTTCATAAAACACATAGTTTTAGTGTAAACCTTCCACTTCTCTCTCTACTCTCCCTCTCTACTTTTCTACTATTTCTCTCTCTAAATCTTGTGTTATGGATTAAAAGGGAACAACATTTGGTATCAAGAGCCTATAGTGGATAGGTGATTGAAGATTCGTGTGTTGTGTTCTTTAGTTTTTCGTGCCTATTTTGATCCAAAAACTCACGTTCAAAAAATTTTCTTGTGTTTTTATGGCTTATTCTTGATATAAATCATCTACTTACTATCGGTAGTGATTTGGTATTGTACTTTTGGTTAAAAACACAAAATTTTTGGATGCTTGATTCAATTTTAGGCTAAAAATCACGAATTTGGTGTGTTCTAGTACTATCCGAGAAAAGGGGTATTTCGATTCCTTGGTACGATCTGACTTTGTGTTTGCATAAACCCTGGGGGTTTCTACTTGCGATCCATAGTCACGATCCATTGTTACGATCTAACTGCGATCATTAGTACGATCCAAGTTACGATCCGTGACTACGATTGCTTAGTACGATTGCTTAGTACGATTGCTTAGTACGATTGCTCAGTACGATCAAAATAAGATCTGGGAGTACGATCTAGCAGAGTACGATCACGGCTTCGATCAGGTTACGATCACTCAGTACGATCTATAGTGCGATCCCTCACTGCGATCACTCATCACGATCATAGAGTACGATCACCAAGTACGATCAGAGTACGATCCGACTGCGATCTAGGAGTACGATCAGAGTGCGATCAGACCACGATCATAGAGTACGATCAGAGTGCGATCAGACCACGATCATAGAGTACGATCAGAGTGCGATCAAAGAGTGCGATGGGTCACATTGCGATGGACAGATAAATTTTGTTTGACCAATTTTTAGACTTAGCCACTATCTAGACTAGTCTCGGAACATAGTTTACACGAAGATTAAAAAAAAAAAAAAGTTAAAAATTTTAGGTCAAGTAAATTCAAATTTTTTCCCTACTAGTTTTTGGCTATTTCTAACTCAATTTCAAAATTTGGCGATACAAAATTTTTTGGCTTACCGTTTTGTCGGACTGAGGAATTTATTGTCGGACTGAAGATTCTCGCAACTCTACGAAATTTCAACCACACCTCATCACAACAAATCCACTAAGATCTGCAATTCATTCACAAGTATTCACAATGTCTAACAACAACATCAACATTGAAACTGCTAATCAAATTCGTTTGGAACAAGGTGGCAACGGTAATCCACATGTGCTCACTGCCGGTTGTTACGTTCAATGGAGATCTCGTTTTCTTAGATTTCTCGACTGAAAAGAAAACCGAACTGCTCTTCGTCACTGCCTTGAGAATCCACCTCCAGTTTTTGAATTCAGACCAATTACCACACAGGCAGAGGATGGTACTTCATCAACTATACGAGCTATGGAGGATTTTGACACATGTTCTGCTGAGAAAAAGAAACTCCTCCAAGCTGAAGCTGAAGCTGATGCTGTAAACTTCATACTCACTCGAATTGATAACGATATCTATTCCACAGTTGATGCATGTCCTAATGCTATGGAAATGTGGAATGCAATTCATCGATTGAAGCAAGGTGAGTCGATCAATGTTCAAGATCTCGAGACTAATCTACTTTGGGAGTTTGGAAAATTCACATCTGAAGATGGTGAATCCATTGACTCATATTACTCGAGATTCTACAAAATGATGAATGAGCTTGTCAGAAATCAGTGCACCATCTCCAATCATCATGCCAATGTTCAGTTTCTACTTCAACTTAAACCGGAATGGCAAAGGTTTGTGACCTTGGTTAAACAAAGGGAAGATATCAAGACCATCTCCTATCACAAACTTTATGATATCTTAAAACAACATCAGAATGAAGTGAATGAACTAAGGGCTGAAAAGGCAGAACGGTCTGCAAATTATATTGCTTTTGTGGCTGCTACTTCAACAAAACCCGTTCCCCGTCAACAACCACCTACTCATTCCTCAAAGTCATCAAGCTCATCCACCAAACCTCTAGCTGCTGCTAAACACAAAGCAAAAGCAATTGTCCCCACTCCACCTCCAAAGTATGACACCGAGTCAGATGGAGACAGTGATGATGAACAAACTTCAAGGGACAAGAAGATTGAAGAACTCATGTCTTTACTCACCACAACTTATAAGAAGATCTACAAACCTACCAACAACAACCTCAGATCATCATCCAATGCAAGATATAAGGAAGTTGATCATGCACTTAGGTATGATCGTGATGCTAGGTATGATAATCAGAGGATGCCGAATCAAGTTGGGGCTAGAGACACTGTAGGCACTCCGGTTGTGCAAAAGACTGGGATTCAATGCTTCAACTGCAAGGGTTTTGGGCACATGGCTAGGGAATGCAAGAAGCCAAAACGGGTTAAGGACTCAGGGTATCACAAGGAAAAGATGCTGCTGTGTAAGAAAGAAGAAGCAGGAATTCTACTCACAACAGATGAAGTTGACTGGCGTGATGACACTGATGATGAAGCCGATGATCAAGAGTTGGAGGCACATTATGTGTACATGGAAAAGATTCAAGAAGTGATCCCAGAGACTGATGATACTTCTGGACCCATCTATGATTCTGAGCCACTTGAAAAGGTACCATCACATGATAACTATAATGTGTTTGCTAATGAACGACGGCATCCCGAGCAACCCGAAAGCATCAATGACACATATGTAATGGACACGGAGGATAGCAATGTCTCTACGGATTCACAGCATATGTGTAATGATGACGGAAAAGTTGTTCAGGATACTGACTCGGATGAGGACCGTGATTTGCTTGCGTCTATTATTGATTCTTTAAAACATGAAATTAAGGAAAACAAAGAGGCTAACAAACGTTTGAAGCAAGCAAACACATCCTTAGCCGAGGAGATAGACAGGCTTAAAGAGTGTGATTATGTAAAAGAAGCTGATCGACGAGTTGCAATAGCTAATGGTTTGGTATATGAACGTAAGGTGCTCAACGAACAATATTGTTCTGAAGTAACACACGAAATTCATATGTCAAAACAGAAGATATCGGAACTTGAAGAACAACTGCTGCTACATAAACTCCAAATTACTGAATTAGAGTCGGTTAACAAAGAACAAACTGAGCTTTATAAAACTCGTGAAGAAAAGGATATTGAAAAAATTCTTGCTTTGGAAAAGAGAGTCGACACGTTAAACAACATTGTTTACAAAACAGGTCAGTCTATTCAAACTATGAATATGCTCAATAGAAATATGAAAACGAGTTTTGTCAAGCCTGAATATCTCAAGAAAGTTCAAAGTACCAAGCCTGCTCTTTATGATATCGGTTGTTATGTTGATAATCTTGCTCTTATGCTTTCCCCTGACTGCGACGAAATCATTCGTCAACAAGAAGAAAGTCGATCAAACTTAAGTGATTTAATAAACCTTTCTGATTCTGATAATTATATTAAGTTTGTTCCTCAAAAAGAACTTTCCAAAGAACAAAAGATGTACAATAGTGTTCCACCACCAAGTGATGAACCCCAAAAGAAAGTTTCTTTAAAAAGGAGTTTCAAAAAGCAATCAATTTTGTTAGAAAAGCGAATTTTGGATGAAAAACGTAAATGGGATGAGAAAAGCAAAAGTGTTCAGCAATTTGAGTTTATAAAACAAGGGGTTTTAAATTTGTACAAAGGTGTCGTCGACTATGAAAAAGTTTCTAGGGATACCATTTGGAATATCAAACCTAACCCACAAGTAGAAGTCGTCATTCAACAATGTATTGTTCCAACCATTGATGATCTTTCAAAAAATATGGAAATGTTTTATACAGCTCTCACTGAGGAAATGTTAACTGATTTAAGTTATGTTAAATCTCTTGAAGATGAAGTTGATTTTCTTCAAACTAAATTAAAGACACAAGAACACCAACTTTCTAACGAAATTGATCGACTTTCTAAGGAATACTTTTTTGCTGACCATATGAATGCTATACTTGGTGTGTATACCGATCTGGATCAATATTGTCATGTAGCATGTCTTGTGTCAGAATCAGACGCGAAATGTCGCAATCTTGAAGTAGAGCTTTCGAAACAAATTCAATCATATAACAAACTTTCGAAAAGTTTTTCTCAACTTGAGAAACACTCCATTTCTCTTGAACTTGCTTTACAAAAAGGTGAAAAATCTCATAATCATAAAAAGTGTCAAGAAATGTCAGCTTCTTCGTTTCGTCTACTAAATGAAAAAGATTTCGAAATAAATGATTTGAAAGCTTAGCTAAAAGAAAGGGACATTGCCATAAGTGAGTTACAGAAACTCATTGAGAAAATGAAAGGAAAGTCTGTTTTGGGTAAACCATCCGCTGTTCGTCAACCGAATGCGGTTAAATGCCCTAAATCATCTATTTTGGGACAATCCACACAGACTTTGCCTAAGATAGGAAATGATAAGAGCACTAATGTGATAGCACCTGGAATGTATAAGATGAACACTAGGTCCACTCAAACTGGAACAATGCAGTTACCTTAGAATACTAGGAAAACTAATCAACGTGTGTCTTCTTCTACAGGAGTAAATCCCACTACTAGTGTTAGCGGACCACAGCTTAAGAGCACTAGAGTTGAAGATAGAGTCATGCCTAACAATAGTCAAGGGAAGAAGAATGAAGTAGAAGATCACCATAGGAATTTTAAGTTTTCTAAGAATAAAACGTCTGTAACTGCATGTAATGACAGTTTAAATGCTAAGACCTCGAATGTTGAATTTGTTTGTGTTGAATGTGGCAAATGTGTTCGTACTTTCAAACATGATGCTTGTGCTCTTAATTATAATGGCGTGAATACTAGAACTAGGAAGCCTATTCGTATGCCCACTAGTACTAGTAAACTCACAAGAACTTTGAACCAATCCACTGAGCAACCACTTAAGAAACTAAGTGCGTTAGAATCCACTACTCTATGTAAACAAAGCAGGTTAAAGAAGCTTTATGAGAACATGATTAGGACATGTACACGGGGGTATTCAAGATTTACACCACCCGGATACAAGTGGGTACCTAAGACAACCCCCATTCTAATTGGGTCTATTAATGTTAGCTTGCCTTTAGAATCTAGGTCCACTACTATTTTGGAACCCGTTTCTATCAAGGGCTCCCATTTGTCAAATGCTACATTGTCTTCTAATTCTTCTACAGCTCGTCAAACTCATCCTATTCATAATGGACTCCGGGTGCACAAAGCACATGCCGGGGAATCTCAAGCTTCTCATTAACTTCGTGGAGAAGTTTCTGGGTACGGTACGGTTTGGAAATGATCAATTTGCACCGATACTCGGATATGGAGACTTGGTTCAAGGGAATATCACTATAAAACGGGTTTATTACGTCGAGGGACTGAATCACAATTTATTCTCGGTTGGTCAATTTTGTTATGCGGATTTGGAAGTGGCTTTTTGGAAATCTACTTGCTATGTTAGAGACTACGATGGGAATGACCTTCTTACAGGTTCTCGTGGTTCTGATCTCTACACAGTAACTCTTCAAGACACTTCTTCAACAAATCCAATTTGCTTAATGGCTAAAGCTTCATCATCTCAAGCATGGTTATGGCATCAACGATTGTCACATCTCAACTTTGACACCATCAACTTGCTTTCGAAGAATGATATTGTGACCGGTCTTCCTAAGTTGAAATTCGTCAAAGACCATCTTTGTTCTTATTGTGAGTTGGGGAAAGCAAAACGGAAGTCTTTCAAAACAAAGACTACCCCTAGCTCAAAAGGACGATTGGAACTTCTACACATGGATTTATGTGGTCCCATCCGTGTAGAGAGTATTAACGGGAAAAAGTATATTCTAGTGATTGTTGATGATTACTCTAGATACACATGGACTTTCTTCTTAAGGTCCAAAGATGAAACACCAGAGGTTCTCAAAAACTTTCTCAAGATGATACAACGCAATCTTCAAGCTCAAGTCTTAACCGTAAGAACGGATAGGGGTACTGAATTTTTGAACAAGAACTTGCAATCTTACTTTCAAGAAGAAGGCATCGAACATCAAACGTCTATTGCTCGAACTCCTGAACAAAACGGCGTTGTCGAAAGGCGGAACCGTACTTTGGTTGAGGCTGCTCGAACAATGCTTTCTGCTTCAAAATTACCGCTATTCTTCTGGGCTGAAGCAATTGCAACTGCATGTTATACTCAGAATCGTTCTCTCGTTATCCCTAGACATGAAAAGACACCTTACCACATCATCAATGGCAGGAAACCTACTGTCAAATTCTTTCACGTATTTGGATCTTTATGCTACATTCTTAAAGACGGTGAGAATCTCGACAAGATGAAAGAAAAAGGTGATGCATGTATTTTTGTGGGGTATGCGACATTGTCGAAAGGATATCGGGTCTATAACAAGAGAACAAAGATTATTGTCGAAACAATTCATGTGAACTTTGACGAATTGCCACTAATGGTACTTGATCACAACAGTTCAAGTCCCGCACCTCAATGTCCAGCAATGGCACCTACACACAACAGTGTACGTCCCGTGCAAGAATGTCAAGAAAATACTTCTACAGCAGACTCGACGGATACGATACAAATGAATGAGTTGGTTGATTTATATGATCCAATGTTTGATGAATATTACTATGGAAACAATCAAGTTGTGTCAAAGCCTTCCACTGTCAATACTGCTGATGCACCCGCACAAAGTCAACAAGACATAACTGCATCTACTTCAGCAACCGTTGCTCAAGAGACAATTCCAGTGGATACTCAACAAACTCAAGAAACTGTCATACAACCAAGATCACCAACCGTCAATGCTGAAGGAGGAAACAACAATCAAGCAGTCGATGTACAACCTGACGAAGAAGAATTTATAAATCCGTTCGGTACACCGGTACACGAAGTCGGAGAGTCTTCTACTCAACATGTTGATCCGTCCAACATGCATACAATCTACCAACCATATCCATCCACTCACCATTGGACACGTGATCATCCATTGGAGCAAGTCAGTGGAAATCCTTCACAACCGGTTCGAACACGCAGACAACTCGAAACTGATGGCGATGTGTGTATGTATGCACTCACCGTGAGTTCAACTGTACCTACAAACATCAAGCAAGCCATGACTGATCATGCGTGGATTGAATCAATGCAAGACGAAATTCATCAGTTTGAACGCCTAAATGTTTAGGAACTTGTTGACCGACCCTATGGAATGTCAATCTTAGATTTCAAATGGATCTGGAAAAACAAACTGGATGAAGAACAAACCATCATCAAAAATAAATCTCGTCTTGTGGTTAAGGGATACCGTCAACAAGAAGGAATAGACTACGATGAATCATTCGCTCCAGTCGCTCGTTTGGAAGCAGTCAGGATATTCCTTGCTTATGCTGCACATAAGGGCTTCACGGTTTTTCAGATGGACGTTAAAACTGCTTTTCTCAACGGTCATTTGAAGGAAGAAGTGTATGTGAATCAGCCGGAAGGATTCATCGATCCTCATCATCCTGACAAAGTCTATCGTCTCAAGAAGGCTGTATATGGACTTAAACAAGCTCCAAGGGCATGGTACAAAGAACTATCCAACTTCTTGGTTTCCAAAGGATTCTCCAAATGTTCTATTGATCCTACTCTCTTTATTAATATATATGGGGATGACATACTGCTGGTGCAAGTTTATGTTGATGACATTATTTTTGGTTCTACGAACCCAAAACTTTCAAAATATTTTGAAAAATTAATGCACAACAGATTTGAAATGTCAATGATGGGGGAACTAAAATTCTTTTTAGGCCTCCAGATTCATCAATCCCCACGTGGTATCTTTATAAACCAAGCTAAGTATGCTCAAGAGATACTTAAAAAGCATGGTATGACCTCATGTACTCGCGTTGGTACACCATTGTCGACCACATCCCTAGACGCTGACTTGTACTCATATCCCGTAGATCAAACGCGATATCGCAGTATGATCGGGTCACTTATGTACCTTACAGCCAGCATGCCTGGTATTCATCATGCCACATGCTATTGTGCACGATATCAAGCCAGACCTACTCAAAAGCACCTCAAAGAGGTTAAACGGATCTTTCGGTACCTTCAGAATACCATTCACATTGGACTCTGGTATCCGAGGGAAACCGGTTTTCATCCAACGGCTTTTTCAGATTCTGATCACGCAGGTTGTCTTGATACTCGTAAAAGCACTTCTGGTAGCATACAATTTCTAGGGGAAGACAAGCTTGTCAGCTGGTCGTCATAGAAGCAGGATTGCACTTCACTCTCATCAGCTGAAGTAGAATATGTGGCTCTATCCGCGTGTTGTGCTCAAGTCCTCTGGATGAGAACTCAACTCACGGATTATGGCTTCCACTTTGATAAAATACCTATGTATTGTGACTCAAAGTCGGCCATAGCCATATCTTGCAATCCGGTTCAGCACTCCCGCACCAAGCACATCGATGTCAGATATCACTTCATCAAGGAACAAGTGGAACGCGGCATCGTGGAATTATACTTTGTCAGAACTAAGTACCAGCTGGCAAACTTGTTTACAAAAGCTCTATCGAAAGATAGGTTTGCGTATCTCGTTGGCCGTCTTGGTATGAACTATATGACTCCAGAAGACTTGGAGGTTTTGGCAAATGAAGCTGCTTGATTTTTCTCTCATAATGACTTCTAGGCGCATCACAGCTTAGAACTCGGACCCCAACTAAGGAAAGTTTATCTCAGACGATAACTTATCCTTCTCAACGAGAAATTCATATTTCTCGGTCATGAGCTTTTCATAAAAACATTCAAAGTTTTTAAGTTCATGAAAAACGATTTCTAAGTAAATGTCAGCTTAGAACTCGAACTTCAACTTAAGGAAAGTTTATCACGGATGATAACTTATCCTTCATAACGGGAAATTTATTTTTCTCGGTCATGAGCTAGTCACAAAACAATCAAAGTTTTGAGCTCATGAAAAACGGACCCGAAAGGGGAGTGTACGTTTCAGTGCGCTTTCCCTAATCAATAGAAGAGAAGTCTTCTATCCTGATTATTTTAAAACCGTAGAACACAATTTTTCAAGAATTTCTCAAAAGGTTTTTCTAAATCTTTCAAAATTGTGTGTTCAACACTCCCTTCCTCATAATAGGTTTTTATATCTAAAAATGTCATATGTTATTTTGATCAATTTTTGAGGGGGAGCGTTTTAAAATCAAGCCTTTTAATGTTGTTGGGTACATCTCTAAAATTGTCATATTTTATGTATCCAACACATTCCGAAAATGATATGAAATTGTCAAATGTAATATATTATATCGGAAGAGGCATCTCAACTCCGTACCTCAACATATTTTGTGGTGTCGTTTTTCTAAAATTTTGTCTCAAGACACACATATATTGTTGAGGGGGAGCGACCCGACTGAAAATGTTCCATGATTCATGCGTGCACACATGTTTCTCTCCCGTCGATTTTTCAGAAAATGTCATATTTTAATCAATTGGTATCTCTAATATTATATTTTTATATTAGAGATAGGGGGAGAAAATGTGATTAAAATGTAATATATCGCAAAAAGTAATCTTAAAGACTCAAGTGCAACTCTTTCCTTCACATGCCAAACTATTTCGTATATCGATGCATGTGTGTAGGGGGAGCTTTTCGGAAATGTAAAACTTTCAAGTGTTAAAAGTTTTGATTTTTGTCAAACACTTTGAATGGTCTTCAATGGTTTATGGTTACGATCTTTACCCAAAACAACCTACTATCCACGACGGAACGATGGAGTCAAAAGGTGGTTTAGGATAGGAAACTAAGTCCTATGATCCAACCAGAACCGGAGGGATCTACCCAAGGACATTCCATAGCTAGAAATAGTTTTCCTTAGGAAAGATGGAGTGGAATGAAGCTGAATGAGGACCAAGTACTTAAGTTAGCACTGGAACAATCACAACAAGGTGCTAATGATGACATATTGGTAAGCATTGAAGGAGTTGAATATTCTATGCAACTTAGGCAGAAACCGGGTCAATACATCTATTGAAGACAAGTCATCATGGACCCAGTGATGCAATGCACAACCCTTCCCAGCCATTCGAGTTTCTCTCAAAAGAAACTTGTCTCATTGTCACGGAGATCAACACGTATCTATTGACTTTCTCACTCCGAGTTAGTTAATATTGAAAAGGTGGCAGTCTGCTCCAGCCTCCGATTACCAAAATGCACTTATTGAGTCTAGAGCCAATCGAGATCTATCTATCATCTCATTAGGACACAATTGAGTCCTACGCATTATTCTTGTGATATTGCCAGAACATCTGAGTGATACGATTCACAATGAAGATGGAAATCCTGCTTGAGCCAGCATCAAACAAGCTCATGGTAGGTAACTTGTGCGATTCTACACGAATCAAACTTGTGAGAACTGGAAAGCAACTAAGTTTGGATTCTTAATTGATTCAAACTTGATTCCAGGTTTCTTCGCAAAATCCATGTGATCTTGCCAGAACATTCAGAGTGACACTCATCAGTGTTCACAGTGACGAATGGAAATCCTTCCAGTGTCAACATCAAACAGCACTGCGGTAGGTAACTCGCAAGATTCTCTATGAATCAAGCTTGTGACAAACTGGAAAGCAACAATGGTGCGATTCTTTTAGAATCAAACTTGTTCCAGGAAATCTGAATTGACGACTCCAATCAGACGGATAATTTATCCTTATGATTCACTCTTTACGTTCGCAGTCTGCTTTGAGACGGTCGAGTAAAGAGAACTGGCAACTACCGACGGGAAACCCTGTCAAGGAGGTTCTTAATCGAATCTACCTGATCACAGGTACGGTATTTTAATACCGTTTAACGATCTTTACCGACCGGAGGTAAAACGCTACCGAGTTAGGATGAAATGTTCAAAGCCATTTTATCCGTGTCTATATATGTTGTTGCATATCAAGAAGGTGGCGTAGCTGTGATACCGATGTCGATTCAGAAGTTACAAGAGCACAAGAGCACAAGATGGCGATAATCAAGATACCTAAGAATGTAAGAATGTAATAGGTCATCTTAGTCACAAGGAGTACAGATGAAGATCTCAAGCACTCAAAGTCAAATGACAAAGGCTCAAGATAAAGATCACGAAAGCATGAAGGAACAAATCTGTTACAAACAAGATCAAGACCAAGATACAAGACCAAAGAAGGAAGATCTCCTCTACAAGAATGTATTCACTCAACCATCTTATGCTTTTTAAGCATTTTAAGATGACCGATACATTGGGGGAGATTGTTAGCCCTATATTTTATATAGTCGAACAAGAATGTAATAGGTCATCTCAGTCGTTAAATGGTCTTGTATTGTAATAGGTTAGTCGGGAAAAACCGGGCTCGGACTTTAAGCTAATATTGTATAAGTTAGGGGCGTAAGCCCAAAACAAAGCCAAGCCCGACCCAAGATGAAGCCCACAAAGGCCTTAGGCCGTGGCATATATAACCCTCTTCCACATGTGGAAGAGGGTGTTGGTTCATTTCATAAAACACATAGTTTTAGTGTAAACCTTCCACTTCTCTCTCTACTCTCTCTCTCTCTACTTTTCTACTATTTCTCTCTCTAAATCTTGTGTTATGGATTAAAAGGGAACAACACATAGGGTTCTAACCTTATTAATAATTATGATGTAACACCCCACTTTAAATAAGTAAACCGTTACATGATAATTATGGCGTGTCATCAAAGCATGAAAGGTAATATGTCCTAAAACATACATGACCAAAAGGAAAACCGTAATCAAACATCGTCTTGATACACGGCTTTTGCCCGTATAAAAATAATTAAAGTTCGTCTAAGTTGGTCTAATCGAATTGATCTAGGTTCTCTATGTGACTCTATTTGTTTTTGGTGGAATCAAAGATGTGTCGTTGTAGTGTTTAAAATAAAAGTGCGAAACTTGAAAGTAAAAGTGCGATTAAAGTAAATCTAAGTCTAATTAAAGTAAAGTGCAAGTATTTAAAACCGTGACTGAAATTAAAGGGCACTAAAGTAAAATGATGTAAACTTAAATCTATCTAAGGCAAACTTAAAGTGCGACTAAAACTAAGGCGAGTCTAAAATAAAACTAAGGCAAATAATCTTAAAGTGCAATTAAAATAAAGGCGGGAAAAATAAAGCTTGAAAATAAAAATAAAAAACAAAAGCTAATAAGAACCTGAATACAGCTCATTCAGAATAAACCTTCGTTTGGAATAATCACTCGTCCTAAATGTCACCTTTGGTTGAAATGATTCTTCTTCACTTGGAATATTACCAAAATCCTTGATCCGGAACAAATTGATCTGAATATGTCACTTATCCAAAACAATGCTTCGTTCGGAACTTTACTGATTCGGAACTTGTAAAATCTGCCTTGATTCGGAAGTATTTTCTCACCCTTGATTCGGAAGTTTCCGAATGAAGCCCCTTGATTCGGAAGTTTAGAACTTCCGAATGAACACCTCTTGAGTCGGAAGTTTATGACTTCCGAATGAAAAGCTTTGATTCGGAACTTGGTCCTTGATTCGGAACTTTGAGTTGATTCGAAACTTTTGAGAAGTTCCGGATGAAACCCTTGGTTCGGAACTTTGGAGTTCCGAATGAATTTGGTTTGGAAGTTTTCACTTCGTCCGGAACTTTGAAAGTTCCGGATGAACAAGTTTGGTTCGGAAGTTTTTCTAATCCCAAATCTTCCGGATGAAGCCTTGATTCGGAACTTTAGAAGTTCCGAATGAACACTTTCCCTCCTTCTTGGTTCGGAACTTTTCCTGGAAAGATCAGAAACAAAGCAAACACCCCCGAAGAACAAGGGATACAGTAACAGCAGAAAAATAACAAATTTAATCAAAATCAAACACACGGATAAATATAAAAAGTAACGATTCAACAAATAAACATCAACAAACAATTTAAAACACGAAATCAAACAACTTTAACCAAAGTAATCAAAAACCACTTGGATCAAAATAAAAGCATGAACATGAACATAACATAAACACATGAATCAAAGAATAAGAAAGGTAGATAAGAGATTGACAAGATAAAATAAAGATTTGACAAGAATTAAAATGAAAACTTACTTGGAATTAAATGGTAATTAAGGTGCAAGACAAGGTAATTAAATTGACAAGAAATTAAATGACAAGGTATTTAAATGTGGAAGACTAATTGTCACACTTAGCCAACAAGAAGGAAATGAACACAATCCTAATCTATATATAGGGGAGGATTAAGGAAGCTTCCTCCCCTCCTTCCTTTCTTGTTAATTGCAAGATTAAGTCCCTTTCTTCTAAATTCTTCATTAATTGCGTCATTAGTCCTTTTCTACTAATCTTCTTTAAACTTGGACTTAAGGGACTTTTGGCTTCGGGATTTCTTCGAACTCGTCTTTAAATTCTTCAAATAGACTTGAATTCTTCGGCTTTTGATAAACTTCCGTCTTTGGACTTTTTCTTCGATAAATCTTCAGAATTGATCGTGGACTTCCGTTCTTTTTGCACTCTTGACTTCTTGACTTCGTCTTTCATCCTTTTCTTCAATAAAAGTCCGTAAATGCCCGTGAGTGTCCGTGTTTTCTCCACTTTTCACCTTTTCATCCTAAATCACAACAAAAACAAAAACCACGCATAATTCCGACATAAAAGACATAAAATACACGTTTTGGCTTGGTTATTATTGTAGTTAAGTGGTAGAAAAGATGGGTGTTTACACAGCTATCAAATCCCATACACTTGACCATTGCAATGTCCTCATGCAATGCATTAGTTACAAAACAAGATTTCACTTTTCATCATAATTAATCCACGTTGGCCTTTATTAAAGAGATAGAAAATTAGAGACATACAAAATAAAGAAATCAAAAGCATACCTTGGGTTTTGAAAATGTTATGAATAATCATCATCCTCAAGTTTTCACTTTCTCCAAACCAAGCTTAAAAACGAGATCATTGTTATTATAAGTTAGTAAGCTAACACGAACTCATGTCGGCCAATTATTCACTTAGACTCCCTTATTCCTAGGGGTATCTCTTATATTTTATTATTTGTCTTGAATGATCGCAAAGATGCATTTTTGACTTATTTCGGTAGTTATTAAGTCTGAAAATAAAGTGAACGATTTAATCAATAGTTAGCTAAAGGACCAAATCTTTTAAAACTGCTTCTCGGGACCTCATAAAGTTTATATCTTGGCATAACTCGCTTCGCGATTTGAGACCTTTCTCGGACCGATATTTGGCAGCGACTTCATACTTCGAATCTTGAGAGACGTTCATGAAATAATGGTCTTCTCTTCATATAGGAATTTCTTCACCTTGAAGTTTTGAGAGATTCATACTAGGACCACGACTTCTTCATTTTTCTCCAATCTTTATTTTGGACTTTGATATACAACGATCCGCCTCCTTTTATGACTTGGATCTATTTATCCTCATACCTTGTTAGGGTCTTTTCGGATACACTTCTCCATGACTTTTGGGGAGTTTTTGCTTTACGTCGTGTGTCTCGATCCTTCATATTGATTTTCGATAAATGATTCTTCACATCACTTTGGATCTTTAGCAACAAAACATAGCCCTCATGCCTTGTTAGGGCCTTTTCGGACTCGCCAATCTTCGCGTCCCGCTTCAATAAGTTATGCCTTGGCTATGAACTCTAATCCATACCGAGCAACTTTTAAACGATCTGGGGCTAGAAGCTAAGTAACTTTTCAAATCGTTCAACCTTATTTATTAGCAGATAATTTATTAAGCAAGCGATGGGAGAATAGGCTCATAATTAACTCACATAAATTCACGAAAGAATACCGGACTTATAATTGGCTCTATCATCTCTCGTTCTCCACAGTTTAAAATCTCAAGTAATGAGACTCGTGGATACTTAGCATATTAAATCAAAGTTTTGGGTTTTCGAGTCGCCTATAGGATCTTGTGAATTCTTAGACTTTTTCAAGTTTAGAAATCGCATTTTAAAGTTCCCTTGATAACCGACTCTCTAGGATCAATTATAGTAACTTCTGAAAAGTTCTTGTTCTTAACCCGTGAGAGTTAAGACTTTCGCGTTTTATAGCTCCCTATATAAAAGCCTAGCAAAACTTGACTTAAACATGTTAAGGATACTAGCTAGAGTAACTAGATAAGTAAACTCGGGTTGAGTCAAAAGATTCACAACGTTTGAAAACTAAAACCACTTATTCAAAGATTTATTCTAATAAGGAAAGGAAATAACTATACAAAGGAAAAACTAATAGGCCAAAATAGATCAAAAATTTTGAAAAATGTCGAAAAATTGATTTTCCGGTTAAAATGAGGACAAATAAAAGGAAAAGACCACTTAACTTCGATAGAAGTCCCCCCTACACTTAAGATAAACATTGTCCTCAATGTTTAAGCATGTGGGAGTAAACTCCCCTACACTTAGGACATTGTGCACTTTGTTTAAATCTCGCTAAGGAAAAGACAACTAAAGAGATTTCTATTTTAATATTGAGAAAATATAAAATAGTGAATCGAAAAGAGTTTAGGATAGAACCGGGAAGAAGTAGAACACGGAATCATGGGTCATCAAGAATCATCACGAGTGGATCATTGAAGCTCGAATCCCTGATTAAGAAGTGAGGAGAGGAAATAGCAAACCAAAGGGTCCCCCCTACACTTATGGTAAAGAAAGGGAAAAGATAGATGCATGGGTTGCCTCCCAAGAAGCGCTTGGTTTTTGTTAACCGAGTCGTGAGCCTGACTCGACCTTGATCATCAACGGAAGAAACATGAAACATATCCACCAGGATCAAAGACATAGTTTTCATCCATCAATAAGCAAGAGCTTAAGGCGAACAAGGCAAGCCAAAGAAGAGTAGGCAAGGTTCCCTTAAGCAGTGATGGAGCACAGTAGAAGCAAGGATGAAGTGGTGCAAGCATGTCTTCAATGGGTCCAAAGATTTTTCCTTTTATTTCATCAGGTGGATACTGAGATGGCTTAAAGACTTCAATACCGGGGTCGAACACCTTTTCCTTTAAGGGAAAATAGCACTCAGGCTCAGCCGAGTGTGAAGAAGATCCGCAAAGAAGCACAACCTCGTCCTCAAAAGGAGGACAAAGAGGTGTCAAATCATAAGTGCAACGGATTTCGGTGTCGACCGGTTTCTTCTCCTTGGACAAAATGCTCTTCAAATCCAAAGTAGGATCAAGACGATAATCTTCAAAGTCCAAAGGAGGAGCATCACTCTCATGAGGGAAGTATGTGTTGAGAAATTCAGCGAAATCTTCCTCAAATGAATAATCGTCCAAAGTAGGATCGAGTGATGGCGGAGGATCTTCATCATGTGAAGAATCGCTCGATAGAGTATCAGCCTCATCAAAATCATCAAAAGTGGGCAGCTCGGGATACTCAGAAGTACAATCAAAATAATCCGAGTCTGAGCTAGAATCATCATCATCATAAGCATCGAAGACCGGTTGAGAATCATAAATGGGAGAAGCGTCCAAAGTAGGGAGAGAATCATCCACATCATCTTTAAAGAGTGGATTATCAGTAGAAGACTCGAATAAAGGATTATCGTAGACGGTAAAGTCATCGAGCACATTTATCATATTCACTGATTCTCGGCCTCCAAAGGATTTTCCTGTAAGCTTCCCCATTTTAAAAACTTTTGAATCATCCCCGACTCGTAAGATTAACTCACCTTCGGCCACATCTACTAAAGCACGTCCGGTTCTCAAGAATGGCCGACCAAGTATTAAAGGAATACGAGGGTCCATTTCATAATCAACTACGACAAAATCGACCGGGAAAGTAAATGTGCCAACTTTGATAAACACGTCTTCGGCTATACCAACGGGGTAAGCGAGAGTGTGGTTTGCAAGTTCGAGAGTCATCTTTGTAGGAATGAGATCGGGCAATGATAGTGTTTTCCAAACACTCAGTGGCATCAAATTAATACTAGCCCCGAGATCAGCGAGGGTAGTAAATTCTTCAGTTTTGTTGAACACGCAAGGCAACACAAAACGACAGGGATCTCCAAGTTTTTCCGGAAGTTCTCTAAGAAGAACTGCAGAGCAGTTTTCATTTAAGAGTATGTTGGCGAGTTCAATCAGCTTCTCCTTCTTGCTAAGCAATTCCTTGAATGCTTTGACAAATTTCGGCATGTGGCAAAGTGCTTCAACAAGGCTAATGTTGATGGTCATTTTAGATAGCATATCCACATATTTCGATACTTGACAGTCATTCTTGGTTAGCTCGTTGGTTTTGCCTATGCGAGAAGGGTATGGGATTCTGGGTTGATAAGGGTTTGGTGAAGGTTGTGATGTTGAAGGGTCCTTCCGAGATACATCGTCATGACGAGGCAGAGACGGTAATGGTGTACTAACACTAGGTGTAGGAGGAGTAGGGATATATGGTGGTGGAGGAGGTGTAGATGATGGTGGTGGTTCAGGTGGATTGACAATGGTAATTCCACTACGCGTAGTTATAGCACTCACATTAGCTCGCGGATTGGTGACGGTGTTTGAAGGTAGAGAACCCGAGGAAGAAGAAGGTTGAGCTTCGGGCAAGAAACTAGCCAACAGATTCTTTAATTCAGTTGTTTGAGTGATGAAGGAGGATTGAAGATTATCACGAACCTCGGTTCTGATGTCATTACCTTGCTTCAAGATATCTCCTTTCAAATTGATTATTTGGCTTTGTAGATTCTTGATTTGCTCACCTTGAGTTCTCATGATGGTGTCAACATCAGGACTAATGGGTGGGTGTTGTTGGGTGGGTGGTTGATAAGGGTTAGAAGCACGAGGTGGGATTTGGTTGCTTCTATTGTAGTTGTTGGCGGGATTTTGGTTTTGAGGAGAAAAACCGGGTGAAAGGTAGTTGTTGGAACGGTAGCTCAGCAGATTTCTATCCCCTTGTTGTCTAGCTTGGTAATTTTCCGGTGAATAATTACCGTAAGCAGCATACACATTTTCCGGATTTCCTTGTGTCGAAGGACAATCGGTGTATGAGTGAGGACCGCCACATGTTTCACAAGGATTAGCAACCGCTTTAACTTGTTGTTGTTGGTTTGAAGCGAGAAGCGTAATACTTTTGCTCATTTCGGCCATCATGCGGGTGACTTCGGTCATCTCAGGGTTTGCTGAGGTTAAGGAAACATTGACTCTCGGGTTGTTCCTTGAAGATGCAGAGGAATCCCAGTTCTTGTGGTGAGTAGTCATGTTCTCAATTAACTCTCTACACTCCTCGGGTCTCCTTTTCATGAATGTGCCACCGGCGGCTGCATTGATCGTATCACGATCTCGAAAAGTCAATCCGTTGTAGAAAGTATCGATTAAGGTTACAGGGAGCATGTTGTGTTTTGGACATCGGTCGATCAAGACATTATATCTCTCCCAAGCGTCAAAAAGAGATTCATCAGGGTCTTGCATGAAACCGCTGATCTGATTGTGAAGGCTTGTGACCATGGATGGTGGAAAGTAGCGCGACAAAAAGCGTTGAGTCATATCATCCCAAGTGTGAATAGAATTCTTCGGGAGACGATCAAACCATTTCTCGGCATGATGCGATAAAGTATGTGGGAAGAGTTGTAGGCGGAGAACATCCATCGTGGCACCAGGCAACTTCATGCTTTGGGTGATTGTAATGAACTTGTCGAGGTGTTTGTTGGCATCATCATCAGGCAATCCTCTAAAAGGGTTTGTTTGTACTTGCTGAATCATGTGGTGCTTCAACGAAAACTCAGGAGCGTTGATTTGCATCGGCGCAATCGGTCCTCCTCGTCCAAACATTGTTGGTTGACAAAGTTCCTCCATGGTCCAAAGATCGGGCTGTGGAAGAGCATTGTTGTTATTATTATTATTGAGGTTCGGTGGAATGTTGTTGTTGACAACACCTGCCATATTTAAATCTTCTTGAGGCTCGGGCTCTTGATAATTAGAAGATCTAGTACGCATACACCTGAAAATGCACAAGAAAACAAAACCAAACACAAAGACAATATATATACACAATAAAGATAAAATCTTTTTGGATTTTTGAAATTTTTAATTTTTATGGTTTTTTATCAATTTTTAATTTTTTATCGTTTTTGAATTTTTTTATGCAAGAAAAGTAACGTTCACAAGTGAGCGGATCCCAAAAAGCAACGTGTCTCTCACAGAAAACTGTTGATCTTAACGAAAAGAGCCGGCAGCGGCGCCATTTGATACACGGCTTTTGCCCGTATAAAAATAATTAAAGTTCGTCTAAGTTGGTCTAATCGAATTGATCTAGGTTCTCTATGTGACTCTATTTGTTTTTGGTGGAATCAAAGATGTGTCGTTGTAGTGTTTAAAATAAAAGTGCGAAACTTGAAAGTAAAAGTGCGATTAAAGTAAATCTAGGTCTAATTAAAGTAAAGTGCAAGTATTTAAAACCGTGACTGAAATTAAAGGGCACTAAAGTAAAATGATGTAAACTTAAATCTATCTAAGGCAAACTTAAAGTGCGACTAAAACTAAGGCGAGTCTAAAATAAAACTAAGGCAAATAATCTTAAAGTGCAATTAAAATAAAGGCGGGAAAAATAAAGCTTGAAAATAAAAATCAAAAACAAAAGCTAATAAGAACCTGAATATAGCTCATTCAGAATAAACCTTCGTTTTTAATAATCACTCGTCCTAAATGTCACCTTTGGTTGAAATGATTCTTCTTCACTTGGAATATTACCAAAATCCTTGATCCGGAACAAATTGATCTGAATATGTCACTTATCCAAAACAATGCTTCGTTCGGAACTTTACTGATTCGGAACTTGTAAAATCTGCCTTGATTCGGAAGTATTTTGTCACCCTTGATTCAGAAGTTTCCGAATGAAGCCCCTTGATTCGGAAGTTTAGAACTTCCGAATGAACACCTCTTGAGTCGGAAGTTTATGACTTCCGAATGAAAAGCTTTGATTCGGAACTTGGTCCTTGATTCGGAACTTTGAGTTGATTCGGAACTTTTGAGAAGTTCCGGATGAAACCCTTGGTTCGGAACTTTGGAGTTCCGAATGAATACTTTTGGTTTGGAATTTTTCACTTCGTCCGGAACTTTGAAAGTTCCGGATGAACAAGTTTGGTTCGGAAGTTTTTCTAATCCCAAATCTTCCGGATGAAGCCTTGATTCGGAACTTTAGAAGTTCCGAATGAACACTTTCCCTCCTTCTTGGTTCGGAACTTTTCCTGGAAAGATCAGAAACAAAGCAAACACCCCCGAAGAACAAGGGATACAGTAACAGCAGAAAAATAACAAATTTAATCAAAATCAAACACACGGATAAATATAAAAAGTAACGATTCAACAAATAAACATCAACAAACAATTTAAAACACGAAATCAAACAACTTTAACCAAAGTAATCAAAAACCACTTGGATCAAAATAAAAGCATGAACATGAACATAACATAAACACATGAATCAAAGAATAAGAAAGGTAGATAAGAGATTGACAAGATA
The DNA here is from genome assembly GCA_025667525.1 of Glebionis coronaria. Taxonomy (NCBI): domain Eukaryota; kingdom Viridiplantae; phylum Streptophyta; class Magnoliopsida; order Asterales; family Asteraceae; genus Glebionis; species Glebionis coronaria. The sequence goes on from CM046879.1 coordinate 557,156,965, forward strand.
AAATAAAGATTTGACAAGAATTAAAATGAAAACTTACTTGGAATTAAATGGTAATTAAGGTGCAAGACAAGGTAATTAAATTGACAAGAAATTAAATGACAAGGTATTTAAATGTGGAAGACTAATTGTCACACTTAGCCAACAAGAAGGAAATGAACACAATCCTAATCTATATATAGGGGAGGATTAAGGAAGCTTCCTCCCCTCCTTCCTTTCTTGTTAATTGCAAGATTAAGTCCCTTTCTTCTAAATTCTTCATTAATTGCGTCATTAGTCCTTTTCTACTAATCTTCTTTAAACTTGGACTTAAGGGACTTTTGGCTTCGGGATTTCTTCGAACTCGTCTTTAAATTCTTCAAATAGACTTGAATTCTTTGGCTTTTGATAAACTTCCGTCTTTTGACTTTTTCTTCGATAAATCTTCAGAATTGGTCGTGGACTTCCGTTCTTTTTGCACTCTTGACTTCTTGACTTCGTCTTTCATCCTTTTCTTCAATAAAAGTCCGTAAATGCCCGTGAGTGTCCGTGTTTTCTCCACTTTTCACCTTTTCATCCTAAATCACAACAAAAACAAAAACCACGCATAATTCCGACATAAAAGACATAAAATACACGTTTTGGCTTGGTTATTATTGTAGTTAAGTGGTAGAAAAGATGGGTGTTTACACACCTATCACGTCTCCCAAACATAAGCTCAAAACATGCATAAAGTAAAGAAGTGGAAAGGACTAAAACAATGTCCAACCAAGCATAAGTATGTAAAGTGCATAGGGGAAAGAAGTTTTAGGTAGCCTCCATCCTATGTGCGTACTCTCGATAGCTTATGTCTGTCCTTGGGTACCTGCCATATGGGACATGGAAAGAACATACGGCTGAGCAATACGCTCAGTGAACGGATATAATGACATGATATGAATAACTGAAACATAACTAAAAGACATGAAATGCAGCGGAAAATGTGTAAGTCCTGGAAAATCTGGAACATGTTTATAAACTGGTTTATATCTGAAAAGTCTTACATCTTATACATGAAACGTAATTGAAATGCCAAAGAGCTCATATAGGTCATGATATATATCAACGTGCATGAATACATAGAGCGGCGACCTCATCATGCAATTAGAAGGGTTGCCTCTAATTACATAAGTGTAGGTGGAGGGATCAGCTCCAATGTGACGGATGTAGAGCACACACCATAGTCACCGTGTAAATCTGAAAAAACATGTACTAGGATGCACCCATACACCCCACATGATAACAATAATAATGGTCAAATAACTGAAAGGGACGCCGCGAGAAATCACTCTCGTCGCGGAAGAGTCATAACATCGGTGCCTCAAGTGTCATGGTTATGGTAGCTACATAACTAGGTGGACATGGTCATGCATGTATATGGCAATTTAAAATGATAGCATGGTAATTACTGAAAAGTTTTATAACATGTAAACTACTGGGAAAACAGATGGCATCAAACCGGGAATCCTAATCATGCATAGAAAGAGAATGTCCTTACTGAAGGACGGAAATATCCGTACCTTACGTCCAGTAACACTACAAGAAAAGGTGGTTTTTGGGACGAAACGTTTTGGAACATCCAAAAAAACCGTGTCAAATATACGTATTTGGCACTTGTTAGGTAATTGTGCCAAAAAAGTATGTATTTGGGACGCCTATCTAGAAACCGTTCCAAATAATAATGCATTTGGAACGTTTTTTAATAATGGCGCCAACTTCATGTGCATTTGGGACACCTTGCGTTTGTGGTGCTAGATACATATATATTTGGGACGGTTTGTACCAGCGGTGCCAAATTTACATATGTATTTGGAACGCTATCTATTGTTTGTTTCAAATAATTATATGTATCTATAATTTTCAAAAAGAACCCGTGCGTACATGGGCAGTATAACTAGTAAGTTTATAAAACAAAATAAACTTTTTATTTAGGTTAAAATACAATAATAAATTAAGCCGTAGAATAGTAATGTACTTTCGCAAATGTATCGTCTTGTTACGTAAACTATTTTTATTCTACTTAATGTAACGTACTTTCAATTTTGTGTCGTTTGCACACTTAAACTTGTTTCAGCGTCAATATTACATTTTTTTCTTTTTCTTTTTACAAAAACAGTTTTTAATTAAACAAGGTTTGTTTTTTTGAAATTTTGTTTTTAAAAAAAGTTGAAAATAACTAAACCTCCTTTTCTAAAAAAATAAAAATTTTAAAATTTAATACTTTCACACATTTTTAGTTTTTAAAAAATTAAAAGTTTTATATTCTACTTTTATCTTAAGAAAACATAAATTTATTTTAAAAGTTTCGGAAATTTTAAATTTTTATTGATCTTTTTTCTTAATCTTCTGAAAGTATTAAATTTTTGGAGAATATTTTTTTATGAAAATTTTAATTTTACATAATTTAAAGAAATTGTAAAAAAGTTCAACTGTTTTAGCTTGTTTGTAATCTTGGAAGTTTTTGTTTTAAAAAACTATTTTAGGTTTTTATAGTATTTCGTAAAAACTAGATAAATTATAATAACTTCATAAAAAGATTTTGTAATTTCACGTACTAAATCGGTACACTTGAAAAAGTTCGTTGCTATTATACGAGTTAATCCCTTTAAAAATATGTCTTATGGAATCTTTTTCTAGTTACCAAACTTTTTAACCGATAGCGTGTAAAACCTGATGCAAATCAATACAAAATAAAAAATACGTAATATTAAGTAGAACAAAAAATAGTTCACGTATTAAAATGGTACATTTTAAAAAGTACATTGCTATTACTTAATCCCTAAAGTTTACTATAATAGATGCCTATAGTTAAATTTGAAACTCTTATTCACTATAAACTACCTGTACATGAATGCGAGTAACTTAACTTAAAATATGATCTAAAAGAGAATATGGACGGCGATTAAATATTTGTGAGGGGACAAGATCGATGTGAGTGCGTGAAAATTGAAGTTTGCGTTAAAGATTCAAGTAATTATACTAATAATAGATCTATAGTTCGAGGATACACCAGTTTAAATTGAACGAACGAAAACCATGGAATACGGTGCTTGCCACTTGCCAATAATAGATGTATAATACAGGTCGACAAACACAGTGTCACATAAACCAGATTTGAAAATTTTCTTCCTTCCTTCATCCATATTCATTCAATTTTAATTCTAGCCAAAAAAACCTTATCAGTAACCTCTCGTACTAGTACTCGACCATGTCTTCTTCCATCCAAAACCTTGATCACTTAAAAATACCACTTGACGATATACTGGAGGCCACCAACCACTTTTCTAATGAAAATTTCATTAGACAAGGTGGTTTCGGTAAGATCTACAAGGGAACCCTCTTGAGATCCGGAGAAATGATCGATATTGTTGCACGCAGGTTAGATACAAGGTACGGGCAAGGAAGCAAACACTTTCAGACAGAGATTTCGATGCTTTCTAATCTCAAGCATAAAAATCTTGTCTGTCTTATTGGCTTTTGTGACGAGAAAAATGAGAAAATTGTCGTAAACAAGTATGAAGCCAAGGGAAGTCTCGACAATTATATATGTGACCCCACTGTCACATGGTCGATGCGATTACCCATATGTATTGGTATCGCGCGGGCAATAAGTTACATATATTATGATGAAAAACGTGATTTCAGCGTTATACATCGCAATATCAAGTGTTCCAAAATTTTACTAGATTCTCTCTGGATACCCAAGTTATCTGGTTTTAATCTTTCATTGATCACTGTAGCATCTCAAAGAGATCAATTATGTATCGATGATCCTTGTGGTAGTACTGGGTATGTTGACCCAACATATGCCAAGACATGTACTGTGACACACAAGTCTGATATATACTCCTTTGGGGTAATAATATTTGAAGTATTGTTGGGTAAAAAAGCAATAACCGATAACCAGGATACTAAGTTAGCAAAAGAAGCGATATCCCTGTATGAAAAGGAGGAACACCTATATGATTTGATTAATCCTTTTCTACGAGATCAAGTATTCGGTTTTTCGTTAAGAGGATTCGCAGCAATTGCATATGATTGTTTGAAGGAACAACGTGAGGGACGTCCAGATATACAGCAAGTCGTCATGAAACTTGAGAAAGCCTATGAGATTACCAGCTCGTATACACTGCACAGATCAGATCTTCAATGGGTAAAAGAAATTCCTGTAAGGACATCTTCTTCGTTTTTGTTCTGTTTCTTCTCGTCTTTATATCATGATAAACCACATATTTACCAATTTAACTTTTCATCAGATGCTAGAGGAACACGCATTCGAAGGGACATCCTCTGACGGGAAGGTACTTTGCTTTGACGATATTATTTAGTTAGGCTAGGTTACTAAGTCCCCCCGAGTAAGCCACTCGTACCATCTCCTATTTTTTCGATTTTTTTAACACGTTAAAAGTGTTAAACTGTTAAAAAATACATAACAAAAACTGATTAAAAAAACTGCAAAGTACCATGAAATGTGAAAGTTACAAGTGGATGTTAGTTTCTGGTACCTTCCGGTGAGCCAAGAGGGTATTAATATTACCACCCATTTAGTTATAATATAGAAATTAGACCAACCGTTTGCATTATCGATTCTACTAGTTAAACTAACTCGATGATGTTATAATAATTAATGGGAAGTTCTTTAAAGAGACCGTTGCTCCAATAGTCACTTTGCTTATGCAGTCTAAAAATGTTGCCTTTTCTTTACGGGTTCAGGGCAATCGGAGCAAACCATGAAAAAATGTGACATTTAACGAATTCTCCCACTGCCGCCTCATTTTTCTTCGTTGCCATATACCTAGTTGCCCCATTTCTTTGTATATTCTTGGAAACTTGGCGAATTCTTCCACTTATTGCTGTAATTTTTCGATTGTCATTTTTAAGGATTTTCGCATAATTAAAAGGACCAATTTCATACTTCATTATCTTATGTCTTTTAAACTTATAATTTAATTATGATTTAAGTTCATTTGGATATTAAAACTTTATTTAGATACAAAGACACTAATATCCACCATTCATATTCATAATAATCTAATGGATAAAATTAAACAAAAACGTATTTCTCTATTTTTTTCGAATATTAATATCTTTTAAACCGTTAATAATTATGCGAAAAGTTACGACGGACATTTAATTATCTTTCTACAGATATGCTATATGATATACTTTCGACAAATTTTTTTCTTTTTTTCACGTTGTTTTCATTATCGAAAATTGTCATATATGATACTAAATATCATATATGATAGTAACACTAGTATCATGTATGATATAACTTATCATATATGATATAAACCAATATCATATATGATTTAATAAGAATTTGTAACCTAAGACTAATATCATATATGATAAAACACTATTATCATATATGATATTTTACGAAAATTTAAAAAAACGAAAAAAAGACTAACTTTTTTTTCTTTAAAAGTATATCATAATACATATCTGTAGAAAGCTTATTAAATGACGTCGCGATGGTATATTTTTTTTCGTTTAACGCTTAAGGTTTAAGAGGTATTTATATTATAAAAATAAATGAAATAATAAAATACTTTTAATTTTATCCATTAGATGAGATGAATACTGGAAATGAGTCCCTTGTATCCAAGATTAATATAGTATCCAAAATAACTGTAGTTTTAAGTATATATAAATCAAACACAAAAATTACTTCTGATTAAAAATATAACAAAATTAAAGGATTTGAACCTTCAAAGCAAGTATACAAATAGAATAGATCGTCTCATTTTTAGTACTTACATTTTTTTGTGTTGGACAAATTGCATAAAAATGTACTCATGTTTTGTCTAAAATCAATTAAAAATACATAACTTTTTTTTCTTAATTTAAGGTATCTATCTTTTTCCTTGTTGCAAAGTTGGGATAATTAAGGAATTTAAAGGCGACGGTTTACTTTATTATTGCATCGTTAGTCCTTTATATTAACGATACTTTATAATAAACTCAAAATTCCTTTTTGTAGTTTTAAACCGTTATCTACCTTATTCTTCTTATTTTTATCGTTCTCGGTCAAAAACGGTAAAAACATATAAACGTCAAAAAACTTATGAGAAGTGTAAAAAATGGATGAAACTAGAAAAATCATACGAAAAACATAGAAAATGGTCCAAAACTAAAAAATAACTAATTTTGAGTTTATTAGAAAGTGTCATCAATATATTGGACTAACAATGCAATTATAAAGTAATGGCCGTTAATAAATAACCATTAAATTTGTTAATTGACCCAACATTGCAATGAGAAAAATAATTGATACCTTAAATTGAGAAAAAAAGTTGAGTACTTTTAACTGAATTTAGACTTAAGATGAATATCTTTTTATGCGATTTACCTTTTGTATTTTAATTTAATCGTTTCTTATTAAAAATAAATTTAAAAGCTTGATGCAGTTTACTATAAAAGTAATTACATATATCACTTTGTTTTTGTGATTATTTCATATATTCTCAAAATACAACTTTTGAATGCATGATATATTATATTTTTAATGCATGATTGGGTAAATCGGGCAAATAGCATAAAAAGGTACTCATGTTTAACGATCGTTTACTTTATTATAGCATGGTTAGTCTTTTATATTAGCGGTACTTTAAAATAAACTCAAAAACCATTTTTTACAGTTTTCGACCATTTTTGTCCGTTTTCTACTTTTTCCGTCTGATTATTACCGTTTTCGTTCGCTTTTTATATCGTTTCACCCGTTTATACAATCTTTGTCTATCTTAACCTCTTTAGATAGTTTCCGTCTTTCGTTTACCGTTTTGACATTTTTTTACCGTTTATGACTGCGTTCATTCATTTTTTTTGTTTTCCTTCGTAAGAAAATACGCAAAAACGGTCGAAAACGGTAAAAGAATTGTTGAAACGGTAATAAAAAAGAATGAAAATAGTAAAAGTAGACGAAACGGATGAAAGTAGTAAAAAAGGGACAAAATGGTCACAAGCAATCGAAAACGATAAAAAACTGATGAAATTGTAAAAAATGACTGGAGATGGTAAAAAATAACAAAAACGGTAAAAAAAACCAGGTGAAAAGGGTAGAAAAAGAACGAAAACTGTTAAAAGCAGATTTGGTGTTAATTAGAAAGGTTCGTTAGTATAAAGGACTAATGATGCAATAAAAAAGTAAATGTTCGTTATTATATAACTTTCAAACATGTTAATTGTCCAACATTGTAAGAAGAATAAAGATTGTTACCTTAAATTGAGAAAAAATAAGATGACTACCTTTAATTCTCAACTAAAATGAGAGGATATATGAAATTGCCTTTTACTATGTTACATATTATAATTAAAAAAATTAAAAATTATTTTAATTAATTAGGTAAAGGTAACAATTTTATTCTATTGGAAAAAAACAATATTAAATATAATTTTATTAAATTTTTTTTTTCAAAAGATAAGAATTTTAAGATGAAAAAAGTAAATATTGTTAAAAGGTAATGGATAAGAATGCTTCCTTCCAAATATACACCCCCTCAAATATATACGTAATTAAGAAAATCAAAAGTGATCAAATAACAAAATGTTTTGAAAGTGATCTTTACTCTCGTTTGATTCAAATCTCTCACAGTCAATCCTTTCCCTCTTTAGACAGATCGTAACAGTGATCGAATGGCCAGTTGTGTAGAAATTAAAAAGAGGGTAAATAATTTACTGTTTATAATTTACATTTTTAAAATTATTTATTTGTTAAAACGTAATATCCGAGTTTATTTGCATGAAATACAAGCAATAAAAACTAGTAACTACTAATATAAATAATAAGGAAAGAGTGATAGTAGAAACGAAGGAACAATCAAACCACAAGATCAGAATTCTCGAGTATCCTACTCAAGAACTTACTATGTGAACATGCTCCCTTAAGACGGAGAAAACCATACACAAGTAGTTTACACCAATTATCAACGCAAACCAAATATCGAGTCCTAATCTTTCCTAGAAACAGTACACTCGTATTTCTTCTCCTAGAAAATACTACAACAGTCACAACGAAATGGTCGCCTATTACACGACTCACTAACTCTACCCGGAGTGGGGATACCTATTATTCATCGGTGGGGGTGAATGAATTCGTCACTTGTAAAAAAACTTATATAATTTATATGATCAAAGAAATGAAGAATTAAAAAAGATGATTTAGACAATGAGTTATCTTATGTGCAAAAAGGTACTGTATTTGGCCAAGGAAATTAAAAAAGTGGGCTATTTTTATACTGAGAGACCAAAGTCAGGAGTGTCATCGATATTCTTAGCGAAGTTGCCGTTTAACTAAGAGCACTGACTGCAAAGTCTAGGACACCGACTAGAATAGACGCTCCCTTTTGTCTCTTAGTGTAGTGGTGAAGGTATTTATGGTGAAAGTTTCAATCCATTAGGAGGGAAAAATTTGAAATTCAAATTTATTTAATTGATTAAAAAATTTCATATTATTTAGGAAATACTTTGTAACATTTTATATACTTTGTGTATATTTTGTAAAGCATTTGTTTTAAAAGTTTAACTTTCCTTTAATTATTTTGCAAGTATATAATTTGTTTATACATACCTTAAGTGATATTTTTTCTAAATAAATATTATCGGCCAAAGGTTTGTTACTAAGTATAAAAATGTTAGACAATTTTTAACATCCAAAATACACCTTTTATAAGGTGTAGAGATATCTATAAATATTTTGTTTTCTCTTTTGAAAAAATCCGCATTGAAATTCTAAATCAAAATCAAACCCAATAACAATTTCATCATAAACTCGTTAACAACCTGAACGCGTCTTAAATATTTTACTCTTTCATCAAAGATTCACTATTCAGATACCCGAGTTAATGCGACCAATATATATATATATATATATATATATATATATATATATATATATATATATATATATATATATATATATATATATATATATATATATATATATATATATACTCGTGTACATTATATACAGGCTCATTTTAAGTGCATAATTATACGAAGCTCTTTTGGACCAATAAAAAATTAGTATATTACTAATTCTTTATTTAGATCAAAAGACACACGTAAAACACATTTTCACTCTTTTTTTTAATTTTTAATTAAAAACGTCTTTAAGGTCTCTTAATTTTCTGAAAAAGAAATAATTTAGCAGCGTACATGTTTCTAAAGAAACAAAGAAAATGTCTTTTTAAATATTGTATATTTAATTTGTTTACATCATTTGTTTTACAATAAATTGTATAAACAAAACATATATATTTATGTTGCAAATATTAACTGCATATATGTGTTTTGCGTACATTTTTTAAACATTAAATGTTAAACCCAAAAACATAAGTGCTATGTTCATGACCTTATGATATTTAACAAACCAAGTACATATACGAAATTTTATATCAAATAAAATACAATTAAAATATAATAGTATCATCAAATGTATTACAACATATGTGAACGTCTTCCAGGAACATATATGCACGTTTTTCGGAACATGTGTGCCCAACTTCTAAAAGTATTAATGCTTTCGTTGATCATCTCCATTACACACCGTTTTTATTATTATTCAGCCATCGATCCATTCCCACTACACATCTATAAACAACGGGGATATAATGCCTACTTTTAAAAGTAGGAAAGTTACCTCCTTTTCTTTGTATATTTTTTTTAAAAATATTTACATTTTACACTTTTAAATATAAGATATTTACAAAAAAATACAAAAAAAGTAGAGAATTACCTACTTTTAAAAGTATCCATTATTTTCCCAATAAAACATAAACAGACATACAAACACAATTTTTTATTTGTATAATTATGCGGAAAAAAAACATACTAACAACTAGCATCACACATACACGTCATCTTTATCAATTACCACAAGACCAACATTCCATCATTACTAATTTGTTGTCAGTAATTTGATTTACTAGGATTTATGTTGTATGAAGTTAACAACCTCTGACTCATGGGCCTATCTTGTCCTTTTCATGTGTATTAATTACAGTAATTCTCATCAGAATCTTATAAGTAGCAAAAATTAGATCACACCGGATATGGCTGAGTTGTTGAACTTATATTCTGGTTAGATGTTAACTTCATTGGGTCAATTTAAAAAACTAATTTTAACATTTAAATAAAATCACGAAAATAGAATACTACGTAAAACTTTTTGTCATCAAGAAATCTGAAGCCTTCATGTATACTTCGACCATAAAATTTTGATGCAACTCTCGTAATGTAATAAACAATAATATAAACGTACACTTGAGAATAATCCATTAAACAGGGAAGAATGAGAATGGGGTTGTCGATGAGGTTGTTTTGAGAGAACGAGTGATACGACCTCAAGTGATTCACCAAAACTATAACAAAAATGAACCGCTACTTGTTGTACACATCATTCGACACACAATGATACACTACAAACCAAAAGGCCGCAATTTTGATACATTTTTTTAATATACATATCTCTTTAATTTTGTTAACACTTTACCATCATCATAGATATTGATATCATTCAACTCTTCCCGAACCATTGAAAGAAAAGAATAACCTCCAAATATCACTTGCCGACATCAAGTTGGCCACACGAGACTTCAGCCTTGCCAATCAGATTGGTGAAGGAGGTTTTGGGCGAGTATTCAAAGGTGAACTTCTTTGGGAGCGTGGACATAAAATCATTGTTGCAAAACGGTTAGATACAACGTCTGATCAAGGAGAAACGGAACTTTTGACGGAGCTTGTAATCCTTTCAAAGTATAAACATTCAAATGTCATTAAACTTTTAAGTTATTGTATTGAAAATGGAGAAAAAATCATTGTTTACGACTATGCAGCTAAAGGAAGTCTTAATAGGTGGTTGAACCGCAAGGAACTGACCTGGAGGAAACGTCTTGGGATATGCGTTGATATCGCAAGGGGGTTGAATTTCCTTCATGGAACTACTGATGTAAAGCAAGAGGTAGTGATACATAGGGACATCAAAAGCGCGAACATCCTACTACATGATGATTGGAGAGCAATCATTGCTGATTTTGGGCTTTCCTTAATAAGTCCAATAAATCGGAATATAAACTATGTCATCGACATTGTCAAAGGCACGTGCGGCTATCTTGATCCACAATACAGAACCACTGGGTTTTTAACAGAAGAATCTGACATTTATTCATTTGGTGTGCTTTTATTTGAAATGTTGTGTGGGAGATTTGTGATGGAACACAAAAGTAGTGAGGGTCAAAACCTAATTAATTTAGTTAGACACCATTTGAAAGAGGGAACCCTTTATAAACTGGTGTTTGAGGCAACAAAGAAACAAATGACGCCCAAATCATTCACTATATTTCAAAATATTGCCTATCAGTGCATACATGAAGAGGGATCCAAACGACCAACTGCCTACGATGTGTTAATACAACTTAAGAGAGCATTGGAAATTCAAGTAAGTTTCAATAGAAATATTTCTTCTTTGTTATTTAGTATATATTTAATAGAAAAAAATAATTACACATAATGATAAAATGTGATACTAGAGAAAAAAATATAAAAACTTTCACTACTTGTTAGAACAAGTATATGTTTCAGATAATTTTAAAAGTAATGATTTGTACACTTTATAAATATATTGGTATACTCTAAAATATATGTGTTATATTACGGTATATCTTTAATAAATGCGCATACATCACTAATTATATAGGATATAAATGTCAAAATACATATAATTTAATCGTGCAAATAAATAATTGAAGTGTACAAATCACAAGTTTTCTTTCAATGTAGTACTGGCTAGCAAACTTCAAATTCATTCGTAAATATATTTGGCAATCATTCATTTGTTGACACTTCTTCATTACTCGGTAAGCTTGTGACAACTCAGTTAGGCACAAAATTAGTAATGAGTTGTAAGTCTCTTAATTTATTTCCTAATCATTATATTATTTCGTGTAAGGGTGAAGGCTCAATACACGTAACTTATTTTTTCAAAAGTATCAATGTACGCAATATACTTAGTTTATTCCCTATATACGTAAGATACTATCAAATTATAACCAGTTTACGCAATATTTCCAAAAAAACAACTTTAAAAAGTTATATTTTGGTCACTGCCGTCTGCACTGTTAGTCCTTTAATATTTTTTCACTAGAAAAAGTTACAATAATGGTACCTTAACTTTTGCATTGATTTCTATCGCTAATCCCTTGAGTTAACACCTAATATATTTTTTTTTTAAATTTACACGCATTCATAAACGCGTTTTTATACGCGCGTTTTTAACGTGTTTTTATACAAACATTTTTATACGCACGTTTTTATGCACATATATATATATATATATATATATATATATATATATATATATATATATATATATATATATATATATATATATATATATATATATATATATATATATATATATATATTATATATAGGTATATTTATGACTTGAAACCACAGTTTTAGATCCCAGTCATATCCCAGTCACATCTTTTAACCAATAGGATTTGAGTATTTGCTAAAAAATCTCACTTTTTTCCTTTTTAACTCATTTTACACGATTTTGGGCGGGCCGCATTTTTTAAAATCGCGTTTTGAATCAAAATTGCGTTTTCATACCGCTGGTATATATACTAATATAAATTCTTTTTTTTTCATTTTTTCTCACATTCCACGGGTAAAACACACACAACCCTCCATGGATCCTCTCCATCTCAAAACTCTGCCTCTCTTTCTTTTTCCTTCCATTGGTAGCCACCATACGAACTAATCTCATCCCAATCTCGAATCAAATTTCAATCTCATTCTCATTCTAAACCACAATCTCATTCTCAATCTCAATCTCATATGAACACGGATCAAGACATATCTTTACCAACCTTTTTCTTTAATCAAAAATCAAAAGAGACACAGATCTGATTATAAATATGTATGTTTGGTGATTGGGTACTGAATTGATATATCCTTATCTCAAACCCTGTGTTTTAATAATCAATATTTTTTATTTTGATTATGTTATTTAACGATTATGTGTATGTTATTTAACGATTATGTGTTTTAATAATCTATATGAACCAATAATAATACGTTCCTTTTTTTTTCAGATCTCACACCGAAACCTTAAACTATCAAACTATTTTTTCAAGGATCCATGTAGGTTACCTTTCTTGATCAAAAGATACTGGTGTCTGGATTCTAGCTCTCATCATGTGATGGGTTTATGTTTAGCAAATCAATGGTTAAGCATTAGATATGATCCTACAAGTAAGTAAACATATTTATTGAATTTAATTGGCAATTTATGAATTAGGGTTTATGTACCCAAATTGGGGGTTTTGGGTAAAGGATGTTTTAATGTAAATTTATGAGGTTATAGTAATTGTGGAAACCCTATACTGATTTAGGATCTATATTATGGCACATATGGCCTTTAAAATGCGGGTTTCAGATAATGATCAGCACCACGAAGTGATTGTGGAAGGAGAAACTATTGAACAATTAAGAGTCCACAAGGATGATTTTGCTTCTGTTCTTGGATTATATTTAGTAACTTTTCTTCTTTGATAAGTTTATTTATTAACCGGTTTCAGTAAGTTTTCTTCTTTGAATTTATTTAATATTTAGTAGTATCTTGCCGTAGATGGTGAATTGGCGACGGCGATGACGTTCAAATATGATGGTGATCGGTGACGTTAAAGGTTCTGATAGTGTTTAAGAAGGTTCTCGTGTAACGTTTATAAAGATCTGAATATTTTTTATAGTCTTTGATGTAACTTATCAAGACCTCAGCATAGCTCCTTAGTTTGCTCCTTATCTAGGTTTTAGATTTTAGTACTACACCACTATGATATAATGTTAACTGTGAGCATCTGCTGTTCACAGTATGATGAATGCAAAAAGGACTGTGACAAAGCTATGGATAGAGGAAGGGAGCTTTGTTCAGATTATAAGATGGTTGAAAGGGCTTTGACAAAAAGAGGAACCGCTTTGGTTATAATGGCAAAAGTCTCTAAAGATTTCAACCTGCGATCGGATACTTTCCAGAAAGCTCTTATAGAGCATCGTAACCATTAACACTTTGAAGAAGCTCACTACTCGAGAGAGAGCTAAGAAACAATTATAGAAATAAGAATGTTCACATCTGATTCATCTGATTTATTGTAACTAAATAAATTACAATTGATTTTTCATATAACAAGTTTGAAGTGGTAGTTCTTCTTTGCAGATTTTAATGTAAAATGGCAGTAAGAAGAAGTTTGCAGAACCAAAATCAGCAAGAACAAAACAGGTAATTCAAGACGTTTCCTCCCAGAACCTTACTCAGATATTAATCCGAAAGGAGGTCCCAACTGCAAGTAATCCAAGAGAAGCAAACCCTGCTTGAAATGTGGAAAATATGCAGGACTTTACAAAGTAAGAATTATTTACCATGACTCTTAACGGCTTACCTTGCTTTCAGGTTTGTAATGTTTGAATTTGTAGTGTGTAACTAAATATAATGTACTAATCTGCTGCTAACATTTTACTATTATGTAGTTTATGATTTTAGTATTTAAAATTTTATTAACTGATTGTGCGTGTCCTCATTTCAAGAAATGTGGTTTTGATATGGAAGTTGATGAAACATGATCCCCAATATCAGAGCAACTTCAATAGCATCCCAAACTGGCACTACGGTGACTATATGCGAGAATTCGCAAAACGGGGAAACCAACATGTAAAGAGTGGTGTTTACGCGGACTAATGGTGTAATTTACCCTTTAATTTTTCTACAAGCTGTAATACGAAGTACAGTATTTTACCTATTTCGTAGGCTGATGTTGCAGCTTCAGGATTGAATATCCTTGCGGCATGGTTGCCCGCGGAAATATGAACTTCAATATTCTTTTTGCAAATCCAGTGAGAGCTACATGGGCATCTCTCTCAGTTATTACTAATAGTAAGTCTAATATTAATTAATCTGGTAACAAAAGAGCCAAGTAGTAGTAAAAGAGTGATGGTAATATTAGTATTATTTTTAGTGTACTACTCCTTGGAAAAACTTAAAGAAAACTCCAGCCATGGATGTTGGTCAAGTTGGTTTCCACAACAATAAAGCAGTGAGTAACACCTCTATTTTGCTTTCTGAACTGTCCTTCAGTAGTCATGTCAACTCACAACAGCAATTGTTACTTGTGTTCAGGTGCACACTGTGAGAGTGGAGAAGCAAGTTAACGAGATTGTTAATAGACTCAACCGTACAAAAGTCGAGAGGAAAGCTGATGCAACATAAATGCAGAGAGGAAGCAGTAGATAAGAGACAAAGTAAGTATATATGTTTAGTTCTATCTTTGGAACCTTTAGAGAATGCCAACGGTTATATTAAAGATGAACAATACCATATTGAATGACAAAAACTTGAGGAATATATGAATCTTTGTATTGTCTATTTTAGTTTGCCAAACACACCTTCAACTGCATTTTTTTATAGCATGTGGTAGTTTTGGTGGTCTATGTTACATCTGCATAAAAAATTTGGTTATGTAAAAAACCGTTTGTTTTGGACAGTTTACAATCTGAGGATGAGTTGTTTGCTGATATATGTCAAGGAAAAACGGACAAGTTTAGCGGGAAGCCGAAATTCACCAATGGGGAACGAGGTTTAAGTAGCCCAACTCTGATCTCAGAGAGGTTCGTAATCCTAAAGTTTTAAAAATCGTTTCAAATATTTACGTATATTCAAGTTATATTTCTGCGCCTTTAGATAAGAAACCAAATTTAAGACAATACGTAATTTTTAGCATTTTTACAATGCATTAACAGCGAGATAAATGGACCCACAGCATTACAATTTAAGCCCGTGTGAGATAGATTTTCAGCCCTGGACCAGTATCAATGTGTAGAACAGCTCCCTTGAGCGACACCGTATGTCTTGAGGACCCCGTTATGGCCCTATGGCTGTACTTCATCGGGACCGACCCCCCCCCCCCCCCCCCCCCCCAATACACACAAACACACCCAAAGGTCTGTCACAACTTTTTATGCTGATGTTATTTTGCTGAGTTACCTCCTTCTTTATTCAAACTGGTGAAATAATCTTGACACTTTCGGTTCCCAGCACTTTCCGGACCCCATCAGCAACATATGGCCACTTGGTCAGTATGGACGATGCAACTATCAGACACATTATTCACGTGGTCTGATTTGCAAGCTTTGAGAAAAGTGAATTGCCAGGAAACCTCATCAACCGTGTCTTGAGATCTATTAGATCATTATGGAATTTCCCTTAATTTTAAACAATGTGCAGATAAGTCACGAGTATCCATTAGGCCTATTTCTGGGAGCTTTTCATTTAATTTTCAGTCTCTATTTATCTGAAATTTAGTTTTTAAAATCTCATTTTCATTCTCTAGTTTCCAGGTTGCAAGTAGATGTTATGGTGATCATGAATAATCCTAGAGCTATTGATAAGAGAATTCCATGGTTTTCAAATCTATCTAAGTCTAAATATTGATTTCACAAGAAGCCTTTTGATTGCCTTACAATTCAGAAGGTATATAGTCTGCAATTTCGAGTTTATGATTATTTATTAGGCTTTTGGATGGGACAATGTGATTATGATATAATGTGATTTATAATTTGATACCAATGACTCGTCACTTATTGGTTTTGACTGGCCTACTCATTATATTTACTTCTGCTCACGAGTTACAATATAAAATACAACGATTATTGCCATCATTGCAATAATGTTACCAAAAATGGGTAAGAATGGGTATAATGGGTCTAATACTCGATTTTTAGATCGATGTCTGAATATTTACAATAGAATTTATGTATTAGCTTCATGATTCAATTAAGCAATTCACAGATCATTTGAGCTCTTCAAAAATGACCTCGATCAAGAAACATCATGTCGTATATTCTGTAAGTCTTTCACTTTGATATTTCCCTTTTTATTTGTTATGTTAAAATAGATGTCTTTAATCTAATCATCAACATGTTGTCTAACAGGAGGGAGCGATTATTAAGGACGCAGTCATAAGAAGTCTAAGGGCAAATGCCATTGATGATGTTCTTCTACGAGTTGTCAGGACTAAAGTCATAACGTATGCTTTTCAGTGATTTGATTAGGCAACTCACAAATCATTTTAGCTCTTCAATTTCCTCGATCAAGAAACATCATCTTGCATACTCAGTAAGTTTTTCACATTGGTATTTCCCTTTTCTTTCTTATGTTAAGATAGATGTATGTAATATAATGATCAAATAGAGGAGAGAGATTTCTAGGGACCGGGATAAGTTTTTCTTTATTAAGCAATCCCAAACACCCCCTTATCTACAAATAAAATGTTTAGTTCACATCTGATATGTGTATATGGAAAGGCAAACCCATAAGCAGATTTAATTGGACACTAAAGAACACTTCGAGGAGCTCAAATCTAAACACACTAAAGACCGGTTTAACTATAACAAACTCCCTGTGTAACCTGCGAGAATACCACCAATATTATCAACTATTCTCGAGTGTCACCGATGCTAAAGAAAGTGACTACCAGAATAAATATCTACAAACAGACCCTTGAAGATGGGGCCCTCATTCTGGCTGACAAAGGGACATGTCTTATTGACGGTCTCGATCAAGTAAATGATGAAAATAGGTAATTTCTTTTTATAGGTTTTATGTATTTGCATTCTGTAATTAAATATGAATGTTTAAAATGTTTTTCTGTCTCATTCATCAGCCAAGCTATATATTCCTAAAAGTTAACAAGCTGGCATATCTGAAGATAATCTGAGGTGTCGATGCTCCATCATCGCCGGAGCTACATCGATAGGGGGAGGTATAATAAGACGACTAAATCATTAGAAAGGCCACATTATGCTTAGATAGCATCAATTATTCTTTCATGTAACCCTTCTTTGTAATTTCCACAGATATGAGTCCAGCACCTTTAAGGAAAATTTATCACTAAAAGATGATATTGTGTCTGAGTTCGATGTTATGTGTGTTGCAAAGGTCGTATCTCTTGAGCTTACTTATATTTTCATGAACTTGTGTGTGGTGTAAATTTGCAATTAACAAGAATGGAAAATGTTTTTGTCGAAGGAAATGGTGGATGCAACCATGTCCAAGGTGTGTTATATGGTTGAGGTGGATAGTTCTGCTTATTGTGACGAAGAAGACGCTACTTCTTGTAAAAAAAAGATATCAATTTGGATGTATGATACCACAGTATTGACCATAAACCTTTTGCATTGAAGTGTTAATGTTATGGATTTTGTTCCTTAATTTCTTTCTTCATATGGCAGCCTATTCCTCAGGATATGCTCATTGCTCAAGAAGTACATCACATATGCCAGGTTAAATCTATTCCCAACATTCACCATCCCAGAACAATAAAAAACTTAAGAGGTAAATTTGTCATCGAATAATAAACTCAACATTCTTTTTTTTCTGATGTATTTATGGTCACTTGCAATATTTAATTGTCTTCACAGCGAAGAAATATTCCTGTAAAGCAGTTGAAATCATTGGAATGCCAAAGGCTCATGCCAGGATGCACCGAGACAACAAGTGAATCATGAGGATATTGTAGAATGATCGATCTCCACATACCTAGGAGGATGGGAATATGATGATCTCTGTGGTCTAAGAAGAGAGTACAAGGAACAACAACGGCACTTGAAGGTTAGTGCATTTTCAAGAGAATTATATTGTAATTTGATGTTTATTTGTATAAATGAAATGTCTGCTCACATGTATCTTGACAAACTGGAGCATCCTACAAACTAACTACAACTTTAGAAACTTCTTCTATTACCATTGCATCATTGCTTCAGCTGACAAGTAGGTTTGGCCGTTTGACTGACTACATTACAGATAACACCTTTCAAATAATATTGTTAAGCTTGGTGGTCCAATTGTTAATTGCTTAATTTGTTATTAATGTTATAATATTTATTAGTGTAAAGTTTGAAACAACGTCACTTATTTGCAGTAACTATTACGAACAATCAGATTATAAACTGTTAAAGCATATAAGAAGTTTAGAATGCTCCCTGTGCCAACAAAAGGGTCATAGACAATTACGACTTATCAACTGATAAATACAAACGTGTTGTGACTTGTGACTTGTGACTAAAGGTGTCAAATCTTGTCTATTTTGATAAATATGGGCATTTTTTGTCCATTTTTAAAAAAATATGGGGTCACTTTTTGCTCATTCTTTACTATTAGTGGGCTAAACAGACGCATATGTAAGAAACTTATGGGCTTAATGGGCGCACATGTAAAACATTAAATAGGCTACTCGGCGGATATTTTATATTTAGTTTTTATCCCCGGCTTTTAAACAAGTATTTTTATTTTTTAATTCTACGTTTTTATATGTCTTTTTTTTTATTTTAGCTTGCGCCCGTTTAACCCGTCCGTTTTGCGCGTGCCCGTTTAACCCGCGCCCGTTTAGCCTGCCGCCCGTTTAACCCGTTACCCGTTTAGCCCGCCGCCCGCCCATTTTGCCACCTCTGCTTGTGACCTCTTTCCATGTTTTCAAACATGTTTTCTTGAACTAACTTTTTTGCAGTTATTCTAAATAATTCTTTCAAAAGTAAAAAATATGTAATGAATAAACATAAAAACAAGAATATGTCCACGTTAATGGGACTCTCAAGACTTTCTATATATATTATATTCACAATTTGTTTTATCTCATATAGACCATCTATTTTTTTAAACAATTCGGTTCAAAATCGAGTCAAACCGAAAACCGATATTAAAAAAACACGAAGAATTGAATTAAACCGATCAAAACCAAAAACAAACCAAACCGATAGAAATCGAACCTGAACCGAACTGATAATTATTTTTTTCAAAAAGATTGGATTTTAACCGAACTCATGATAAAGAAAGAAATAAAGTGATTGTAAAAGAAAAAGGATATTAACCCGATTAAGAATAGTCGGTTCGGGTTACTTAGATCCAATCTAACACGGATCAACTGGGTCGACCAGGCTATCTGGAATACGAATTAGGGTCGGATATCCGGTTAAAAAAAATGCCCAAGATATAAAACTATTAGAAATTAGTTTCTTTTAAGTTTTCTAATGAGAAAAACGAGTCCAACTGCACATAAATATAATTAATACACAAATATACTGTTAGAAAAGATTTACGAAACTAACCCGCCCAGCAAAAAAACCAAATAATGAAAAAAACCACAAAAACAAAGAATAAAACGACAACACGATCAGTGGGTATATAAAAGAAACAAAACACGATCACTGAGCCGGGTGGTCAGGGCTAAAAAAACCGGAAAACCAAACCATAAATGTAACACATAAAACTAACACACAGACGTACACTTAGATAAGATTTACGAAACGACCCCGCCCGTTGGGCGGGTTACGACGCTAGTATATATATATATATATATATATATATATATATATATATATATATATATATATATATATATATATATATATATATATATATATATATATATATATATATAGAGAGAGAGAGAGAGAGAGAGAGAGAGAGAGAGAGTTATGATCAAATGAGAAGAAACCTTAAAATAAGAAGGATAAGAAGAAACTATAACCGCATATTCGAGATGCATCCACTTAAATTAGATGCATATTTATAATCTTAGATGTACTATAATTCATCATAACGTGTTGTATAGCTTTTAATTAGATGCATATACGTATATTAGATGCATTTTATTATTTATCTATATTTTTGTTCCTCTACACGTGCGAAAATCATGAAAATCAATTTGCACCATCTACACATCAAATTAACTTCCGAAACTCAAGATTGTGCACCTACAAGAATATAAATGCATCTAATGCAAGACGTGGCATCTCAAATGTGTGGTTTTAGTTTCTTCTCACCACTTCTTATTTTAAGTTTCTTCTCACTGGATCCTTAATATATATATATATATATATATATGCACGTTTTTATACGCCACATTTTTATACACACATTTTTATACGCACATATTTATACACAGTTTTTACGCACGTTTTTATACGTACGCTTTTATGCACACATTTTTATACACGTTTTTATACGCACATTTTTATACAGGCGTTTTATACACACGTTTTAATACACCTAGTTTTATGCACGTTTCTATACGCACATTTTTATACACCCATTGTTACGCACATTTTTATGCACACGTTCTTATACATACATTTTTATGCACGTTTTTATCCGCATATTTTTATAGGCCCATTTTAAATACATATTTTTACGCACTTTTTTATATACACATTCTTATGCACACATTTATACACGTTTATATACGCACATTTTTATACATACATTTTTATGCATGATTTTATACGCACATTTTTATATACACATTTTTACGCACGTTGTTATGCACACATTTTCATACATGGTTTTATATGCATATTTTTATAGATGCATTTTTATGCACGTTTTTATACGCACATTTTTATACATAAATTTTTAAACTCGTTTTTATACACACGTTTCTATACACACATATTGATATATTGTTTTTATATGTACACGTTTCTATTCATGTTTACACCGATTTTTATACACACATTTTTATAAATGTTTTTATAGGAAAGTTTTTTTACACAAGTTTTTATCCACAAATTTTATACGCATTTTTCAATAACGTGTTTTATAGGCACATTTTTATAAAGGTATTATACACATCTTTTTATACACATATTTTTATACACGTTTTCATACGCACGTTTTTATAGACAAGTTTTTATACACATACTTTTATAAAAATGTGTGTATAAAAAAATGTGTATAAAATGATGCGTATAATGTGAATATAAATGTGGCTATAAAAACATGTGTATAAAACGTGTGTATAAATATGTGTATAAAAACATGTATAAAAATGTGCGTATAAAAATGCATAAAAACGTGCGTAAAAATGTGTATATAAAAATGTGCATATAAATAAGTACATAAAAATGTATGCATAAAAACATGTGTATAAAAAGTGTATAAAAATGTGTGCATAACAATGGGCGTATAAAAACGTGCATAAAAATGTGCGTATAAAAAATGTGCGTATAAAAACGTGCATAAAATGTATGTATAAAAACTTGTGTATAAAAGCGTGCATAAAAGTGTGTGCATAAAAACGCGTATATAAAAACGTGCGTCAAATGTGTGTTTAAAAAATTTGTATATAAAAATACGCGTATGAAAACGTGCATATAAATGTATATATAAAAACGTGTGCAAAAAGATATGCGTAAAAATGTGTGTATAAAAATTTACGTATAAAAACATGCAAAAAATGTGTGTAAAAATATGTGTATAAAAACGTGTATAAAGATGTCTGCATACAAACATGCTTATAAAAACGTGCGTAAGATGAGTGTATAAAAATGTGCGTATAAAAACGTGCATAAAAATGTATGTATAAAAAGGTGCATAGAAATGTGTGTATAAAAACGTGTGTATAAAAGCGTGTGTATAAAAACGTTCGTATAAAAACGCGCGAATAGAAAAGCGTTTATAAAAGCGTGTAGAAATGTTTATAAGAAATATTAGGTGTTAACTAAAGGGACTAACGATAGAAGTAAATGTAGAAATCAGAGTACCGTTACTGTAACTTTATCTAGTGAAAAAATGTTAAGGGACTAATGGTTCAGACGACATGGACCAAAATGTAACTTTTTAAAGCTGTTTTTTGTCAATATTGCATAGAGTGGTCATAATTTGAAAATATCTTGCGTATATAGAGAATAAACTAAGTATATATTTCGTATATTGGTACTTTTAAAAAAATAAGTTGCGTAAATTCAACTTTCACCCTTTCGTGTAATCTTATGTAATAAAAATCAATAAATTCATCAGATTTTGTATTCATCATTGTTTTAATAAATAGGCTTTGTTCACCAATTATCTGCTAATTTTCTCTGTTCATGAATAATTCGCCTAATATACAACAATTCATGTGTCAACCCGTGACAGACTTTGTAGACTTTTCACTCTTAATTGTGTTTTCTTTTGAGAAAATATAGACTCTAGCAAAAGGTATCAACAAATAAATGAACAAACCAAAAAAGTGATTTATTTCTACCTCTTTCCAGGAATAATATATCTTTCTTTCTTGATTGTCATACCTCCAATCTTGGAGCTATCTTCTTTTATCCGATTCATGTGGGTTATAAATACGTTTTTAAACTTATACAGAGGTTTAAAAACTTGTAAACCGTAATGAACATGTAATTTAAACGTATGTGACATGAAAAGGTTTAAGATGTTGAAAATATTCATAATTTAATACATTTGAGTTATATGAGCGGTTTAAAAATTTAATTTATACATAATGAAAGTAGGTTTATAAACAAAAAGTTTTATAAATAATGTTATAAATCTTAAAAAAACTTATCGTATTAGATGCTTTATATTTCCTTCCTTTGTTGCTGAAAAGACTCGAAAACGTTTTCTCCACAATCCATCTAATTAATGTCTTGGTCATTATCGTTAACTAATTATTAAAAAGTATAGATTCTTCTACTATAGCTTAAAGTTTCTGAAATTTCGCCACTTGGATTGTGTGCAATTGTTATAAATTAGATTAGCAATTAGTATACTCGGTAAAAGTCCAATTGTGAGCTAGCGTGAATTAGAGTTCTCGACGCGTTTGTAATTGTATGTAAGTTGCATCATTAGCTGTTTCATAATTATAATACCATCGGGTTTCTAACGGACATACATACTGAAACCCAAATTGCCTATATATGTTATGAGCACTGCAATTGGGTACTAACTAATTAGTCATACTGACAAAGTTTCCATAATGCACAGGACAAATGGGAAGACCTTAATATTTCACTTGACGATATCATGTTGGACACCCAAGACTTTAGTCATGGCAATCTGATTGATAAAACTGTTTCTTGGTCAGTATACAAAGGACGGATTACATGTGCCAATGGATGTGATATCATTGCTGCCAAACGGTTGGATAGACGGTCTGATCAACCAGAAGCTGAACATATGGCAGAACTTGAATTTCTTTTAGAGTATACACATGAGAATATCATTAGTCTTGTAGGACACTGTCATGAAGAAGGAGAAAAAATCATGGTTTATGCGTATTCTTCGATATCTAAACAGAGTCTTGATAGGTGGTTGAAGTATGATGGTCTTACCTGGAGGAAACGACTTGAGGTATGCATTGATATCGCAAGGGGGTTGGCTTTCCTTCATGGAACTAGTGGTGCAAAGCAAGAGGTGGTGATACATGGGGACATCAAAAGTGAAAATGTCCTACTAAATGATGATTGGAAAGCAATAATTGCTAATTTTGGGTGTTCCATAATAATTCCAGTAAATCAGGAAATGAAATATCTGGTGAACAATGCTAAAGGCACACCAGGCTATTGTGACCCGCTATACAAAACCACTGGGGTTTTAACCATAGAATCTGACATTTATTCATTTGGTGTGCTTTTATTTGAAATGTTGTGCGGGAGATTCGTGATGGAACACAACAGTAGTGGAGCTCAAAACCTAGTCGATTTGGTTAGACGCCCTTTTGAAGATGGAACACTTTATGAGATGGTGTTTGACGCAATAAAGAAACAAATGACGCCCAAATCATTGACTACATTCCTAAATATTGCCTACCAATGCATACATGAAGAGAGATCAAAACGACCAATGGCTAATGATGTGTTGATACAACTTGAGAAGTCACTGGAAATACAAGTAAGTTCTTATACTTAATTAAACAAAAGTGGCTTCCTTTAAATGCATATATATCTAGTAAAAAATAGTCTTTTATCACCATACATAATATGTATGGATGTTAAAAAAGTTGAAAACAATTTTCTTCTGAGGAATTATCATAGAAGACAAATGCCCTTTATTATTGTCGGTTTCAATTTTTTGAATAACTCTTGTCAATTCCCATTACGTGTTGAGTTGGTTTCAAACTGGTTTAACCCGCCCAAGTCCGGCATATAATTTACATTTCCCCCTTATACTGAACCACGCACGATTTGAGCCACACCAAGTATATTCCCCCTTACTTGCGCCACGACTTTGCTAAAGATAACTCGTCCGTGTATTTTAACTACGATTTGCCTCTGTTGAGTAAACTCTTTTACAAAGTGAAAATGAATGTGAATGTGTTTACTTTTTATTTTATTTTATTTTAGAGAGAATTGCAAAAATGGTCTCTGTGGTCATCCGGGTTTAACAGATATAGTCCTTTTTTTCATGGGTTTAGTCCATGTGGTTGTGACTTATAACAGGTTTGGTCCCTTGACCATATTTTCTGTTAGTTTGACCGTTAAGTGTTGGTTTAGAGGGTTGAAATGATATAAATACCCTTTTACAAATAGTCCATGTGGTTTGTGGGATGTAACAAATTTAGTCCCAAAATTTTTTTAACTTTTTAATTAATAAGATTGGTATTTTTTCAATTAAAATAATTGGAAAAAAATTTAAAATTATTTAATCAATCGAAAATTAATTTTTTTTAAAACATTCAAATTTTCAAAAACAAATATTAAACATTCGAAATTTATATTATAAAAGATTTTTTTTAAATTTTTTTACTATTCTAAAGAAATGTATTTTTGTAAAAAAATTAATATTATAAATCTTTTTAAGACATTCGAGAATGAAAAATAAATTTGAAACATTTGAAATTTATATTTTAATAGAACTTTTTTTTGTTAATTTAAAGCATTCGAAATTTCAAAACTTTTTATTTTCAATCTTTCAATCAATATGAGTGATAGCTTTGTATTTTTTAACCTTTTTTGGTAAATTTTCATAATTCAATATATACAAAGTTATCTCTATCCTTCTTATATAAAAGAAATATTATTTTATAAATTTTAAAATATTTTAAAGAAAACTTTTCAAACTTTTTTATATACATATATTCTTTTTGGATCAAGAAATCTTGGCTAAATATTTCAATAAAATAATTTAAAATTAATATATTCTTTTAGAAAAAATTTGTATTCTTTTTTTAAAAAAACTTCACAAATTTCGACAATTTCGTAAGAAAAATCTAGTATTTTTAAAAAAATTCCAAATTTTCTAAAAAGTTGGGTATTTAAAAAAAAATTCTAAATTTTCTTTGACAACATTAAACTCTTGAATCAAATATTCGAATTTTTTAAATATTTGAATTTTTTAATAAAATATTAGAAAAATGGTATTTTTTATAAAAAAATATTTGACTTTTTTTACAAAACATTTGAAAAATATTCTAATGTTCTTTTTTTAAAAGATTTAAAAAATATTCGAAACTTTTTCTAAAAGAATATTTGAAATATTTAAAAAAAACTGAAAAATTTAACCAAGATTTTGTTCTTGATCCGAAAAGAATATATATATTCTTAAAAATGTTTCGTGTAATTTTTTTATATTATAAACTTTTTAAAGACATTTGAGAATTTACAAAAATAAATAAAACATTCAAAATTTATATTTCAAAAAAACTTTTTGGTATTTTTTTAACACATTCGAAACATTTTTATAAAAAACTTTGAAATTTAAAAAAAAACGGAAATTTAAAAAATTTCGAAAAAATTTCGAGATTTTTTGAGTTAAGGAATATTCGAAACTTTAAGAAAAAAAATATTCAAATTTTTTTATAAATATTCGAAGTTAAAAAAATTTTGGGACTAAATTTGTTACATTCCTTAAACCACAGGGACTATTTGTAAAAGGATATTTATGTAATTTCAACCTTCTAAACCAACACTTAGCGGTCAAACTAACAGAAAATATGGTCATAGGACCAAACCCGTTATAAGTCACAACCACAGGGACTAAACCCGAGAAAAAAAAAGTAAAGGGACTATATCTGTTAAACCCGGATGACCACATGGACCATTTTTGCAATTCTCTCTTTAGTTTATGTGTTGATGTATGAATTTAATAAAAATGCCTAAAAATAGAATTAAGCTTATAAGTCGTTTTGTGATTGGTTAAATACAAGGGACGGTATGTCATGTTTTCCCTTTCTTCCAACATGTCATTCAGCCACTTGTTTTAATTCGATGATTATACCTCTTTTTATACATATGAATTAGGTCTCTCAATTATTTTTCTTATTTTATATTGTATTTAGTTTTACCTCATCAAAGCAATTGCGATTATGTTTCAATAAACTAAGTGATAAGTAGAATAAGAGACGGAGCTAGAGGTGTTTGGTGGGTGCCCGGGATATTTATTAATTTTTACGATTTAATGTTAATTTTTGAAAGAAACATACGTTTTCCTCAAATGAATATAAAATGCACCCATTTCATCGAAATGTGTTTCTACTCTTCGTCTTAATTCATTTTTTTAATTATCTTACATTACGCTTAAAAAAACATTTATGCACCCGATCATGTTATAGTTATTTCACATAATTTACAAGCGAAATATGCATGTCAATGTTTATGTTACCATAAACTCAGTTTCACACAAAGATAAAACAATGATGTGCTGTTTTTTATGTTACCATAAACTCATAAGCAAATATCAAAGCACAACACATAATATTGGAAGTGAATTAATAAGATCATAATAATAACACATTAATAATTAATCAAATTAGAGTTACATACCTTTTAACTAATTCAATTCCACAAAGCAAGAACGAATCTCCAATTAGGGTTTATGACGGATCAATGATTAACCCCTTACCGATTTGTTAATCGATCCAAGATATAATCTAAAGTAAGATTATGTTACGTTCTTGTACACACGTATAATAACGAGTTAACCGTAATACTAATACGTATAAAACGAGCTTAAAGGTTTAGTGGAAAATCAACCCAACAACCCTAGAGAGGGGCTAGGATTTGATTCAAGAAATCAAACAAAGTAAAAGGAACCTTATAAGGGTGTTTTGCTTTCAATCGATCGCCAAAGAAAAGAGAGGAAGAAGTGGGGTGAAAATTTATGAAGAGCTTGATGTGTTTATATAGGCTCACAAAACTTGTAAACCAAGACAAACATAAATAAGACAAGAAAATCTTTCTCCCTTCTTTGCTTCTCCATCGCCAGTCGAACACCCCTTTGGGGTTGTTCCGGAACCTTCTTTTCCTCTTGTATATTATTCCTTGATAACCGTTAGTCCTTAACTCTTAAACTTAACGACGGTCAAATATTTCAAGCTCCATTTAATTAATAAACCTATAAATACATTTATTAATAAAGTTAACTATTTACGTATTGTGTGCAATCCCGTAATCTCGAGTTCGATTCTAACACACGACTATTAAATTTACGTCCATAAACTTACAGCTCCTACTTGGACATTTAAAATAGTGTGATCACATCGGTTAGCGTCTAGTTACACGTCGATGCTGTTGATCCCTATTGATCGTTCGACTCAATGGTTATGAACCATTATATCTAGGTTGATCATCATTCATATGATAACATAGCGGAATAGAACAATGATCATAACAAGGTGTTTAGACACAAAGAACACGAATTAAACAATTGGGTTGCTCATTATATTAATAACAAACAACCACTAGACGTGTATACATTGAATCCCACGTCTAGTGCGACACACACTTTAGGTTTACATTGTGAATGAATAATATGAATAAAACCTAAGACCCTTGGTTCCTTTTATAGTGTAAGGATTAGGGTTTACAAGAGATAATGATGAATAAACAAGTAAATCTTCTATTTAAATAAACTTATGCAGAATATCTTTTGCATGTTTATCTAAATAGAAACTTCCATAAGCTTCTTTTGTCTACGTTTTGTCAATGCTTGAATTGCATGTGACAATGCTTGAATTACTCTTGACAATGCTTGATTCCATCAACGCTTAAATAACTCTTGTCAACGCCTGGAATGCTCTTGTCAACGCCTAGACAAATACTTCACGTTTTCTTCATTTTTGAGTTTCTGCCACATCAACTTTTTGACCCAACAATCTTCCCCTAGTTGATGTTGGCAAAACTCTATGTGTATCTCTTGTAAGTTGTACATGATCTTCAAGTTGCTTCCCCTTAAGTATAGCACATATTCTTCCCCTTTTTGACACATCAATAGGGAATATGTGAAAGTATGCAATCTTGTAGATTCTCCAAATGTAGACTCTGTGTAATGATCCTGAAGAAAAATAAATAAAGTAGTCTTGATGCAGAAGTAGAATACCACAAACCTATGTTCCATGTCTTGTTTATCCATGTGATGAAGAACTTATACCATGAAAAAATATAAGTAGACCTCGATCCCTTGTCAATATTCTCATCCTTTGTGAGACACTGAGCACGATAATGTAACTCCTTCAAGTGTTTATGACAAGTCTTCGTCACCATCCATGTAAAGCACGAACAAGTTACCTTTAAAGTCAGTGGCTGGAAGTGCATGACTTTAAGATATGATAGAACACAAACTCGCGCAAATCTTCTTCAATCATCAATTTTACCATAAGAATTCTTCCCCTTAAGCTAACACTTCTTCATGATGAATTTTAATGGAATAACACCTTCATACCATATGTAAAAGTCCAATGTGGATAACTCTTTCGCAAGGCTATCCCGATTACATAGTTTAAAATATCCATCAAATCCCACGAATAATTGCTAACTCGCGTTAAAATCATTAATCCATTTAAATATATCCGAGCCATAAATATCAACTTGATATTCTGAATAAAACGGAGATTCCATGTACCTTTGTGTGTAAATAACTCCTTTTTGTGTGCTTAAAACGTACCCATTTTCTCAAACAGCAGCAATCAGTGTGTTACCCGAGATCTTCCTTTGTCCAATATCCGTCCATGTGTATCGCCAGATATCGGACAACACGTAACAGCGTTTGAAGCACATATCTCGGACAACACTGTCAACCTGTCAGCGTTGACTTATTCCTTGTCAGCGTCTAAATCCTTCCTGTCAGCGCCTAAATAACAAACGTCAGCACCAACCTTAAATTTTGTCAGCGTCCACTCTTATGCTTGTCAGCGTTTACATCAAACAAAGTATATCCTCACGTTACTTTGCCATGGACTAGCATGTAGAGTATTATGGCCGTTTGAATAGATCGTGTGAACACACAAAGTTTCAACCAATGAAAAATCCTCAACCGTGTGAACACATATCACACATATCTTGAATAGCCAAAAAGAAACTTTAACCGCCGTGTGAACACAAACTCTTCAACCAATAGGAACGAGGGACTCACGGTAATATAGTGAACTAGCATGTATAGGATCAAGGCTTTAGATAACAACTTAGGGTTTTGGCCGTGTGAATGCAACGATTTCCACCAATAAGAAGCAAAGCTTCGTGTGAACACAAAGCCATCATCAAGCAACTTTCGTGTGAATAGAATCTTGAAACATATACGTTTAAACAAATACCCCATGAGCAATATTTGCTTGTTTCTTGCTCTGCTGCTATCCTTCGTCATCTAATTATATGCCTTGCTTCCACGTCTGATCAACAGTAATAAGCAGTCATGAACCTGTGACGTCATAAATTATGACATGCTGCTAGGATTTATAACAAATCCATGATGAGTCGATTTCCAAAGCTAACAGACCATCGTTCTTGATTAGCACAATAAATGATGGATCTAGGGTTTTTAACATTATGCATCGAAACCCTAATTAGGGTTTGTAAATTAACCATAGATCCTGAATTAACAGCCACCAATCTCACAAAATTCTGCTTTTTATGTAGATCTAGGGTTTGAAGAAACCCTAGTTCATGATTTCATGTGAAAGCAGAAAACTGAAAATCTTCCATCAGCCAACTTCGACGCTTAATAACTTTTGCCTGGGGATAAAACTCGACAATCCCTCCGGTGGATGTTTAGATCTATGTATGTAGAACACACATCTAAAATTTCGTGACGATCCAACGATTCAATCAAAAGTTATGACCTTCTGAATACTGCTGCGCACACAAAAACGTCCAGAAAAACTCTATACGAATTTTTCTTCTTCACCATACACGAACACCTCGTCGGACCTAGATATCAAGAGCCTTAGGCTCTGATACCAATTGTTGATCCCTATTGATCGTTCGACTCAATGGTTATGAACCATTATATCTAGGTTGATCATCATTCATATGATAACATAGCGGAATAGAACAATGATCATAACAAGGTGTTTAGACACAAAGAACACGAATTAAACAATTGGGTTGCTCATTATATTAATAATAAACAACCACTAGACGTGTATACATTGAATCCCACGTCTAGTGCGACACACACTTTAGGTTTACATTGTGAATGAATAATATGAATAAAACCTAAGACCCTTGGTTCCTTTTATAGTGTAAGGATTAGGGTTTACAAGAGATAATGATGAATAAACAAGTAAATCTTCTATTTAAATAAACTTATGCAGAATATCTTTTGCATGTTTATCTAAATAGAAACTTCCATAAGCTTCTTTTGTCTACGTTTTGTCAATGCTTGAATTGCATGTGACAATGCTTGAATTACTCTTGACAATGCTTGATTCCATCAACGCTTAAATAACTCTTGTCAACGCCTGGAATGCTCTTGTCAACGCCTAGACAAATACTTCACGTTTTCTTCATTTTTGAGTTTCTGCCACATCAACTTTTTGACCCAACAGATGCCTCTAGTACGACTCGAGTAAGGTCTCCTAGATAAAACCTTTTAATGATTTATCATTATTATCCTTTCATTTCTAATACAACGTTAATAAGGATATAGATCTTTGTCATTCCTTTCATTAGCCATTTTGTTTCTCGTTCGTCAGATTCGGCAAGATTACCAAAACTTCTAAACATACTTTAAAACGACTTTGGGTGCGGCTACACGAACATCTTACTAATCCCTCGATGGGCCCAGCTATATTAAACTCCAAAATGAATTTGGAGGAAACAAATTCCATACTGATTACAAGCAAAACTTATGAATTTGGCAACACCTCTGAAAATAACCCTTATAGCCACCAATTACGTTTAGCGTTAGATTATTTCACAGAAATGCACTAGATCCATGACAGATTCTTGGTATCTCAGGTCTGAGGATAACTATTTATGATTTTCTTGATGACAAAAATCCACAAAGTATAATCATATAGTTGAGATAAGTTTTATATTTAGTTCATCGAATATCATCCAAATTTGATATGTTAACACATCAATATACTTTCAAGTATATCCAATCACAATTTATATTTGTCTTAATTTAATAATACTCTCATATTATTAGTCGACAACGGATATTTAGAATACAATAATATTCATGGATTAAAACATGTAAAATATGATACAAAATTAAATAACAAGATAAACATAACCCAAAATTTATTTCATTAAATAATAATGTCTTAACATCCTTTATCCAAATACTTATCACAGATTTGCATAAATTTACTAGCTAATTAAAGCCCAATTCCTTTGGCATGCTTAGTGACCTTTACTCTAGGCAAAGCCTTAGTAAAAGGATCAGCTACGTTATCATCTGTGTGAACTTTTATCAATTTTATTTCTCGAGCCTCAACTTGTTCTCGAACATAGTGATATATATGTTTAAAGTGTCTGGCACCCTTCACGACTCCAGAATCATTGACGAATATAAGTGCAGCAGAATTGTCACAATATATATCAATAGGTTCTTTTATTGAAAGCATCACTCCAAGATCTCCAATAAACTTCCTAATCTAAACCACATTCAGTTATACATCTGGCTTCCCTCCGAACACCAAAAACATTTCTTTCGTATTCCTCAAATACTTTAAAGTATGTTTAACAGCAACCCAGTGGAGCTTCCCTGGATTTTGCTGGCAACGACTGACCAAGTTCTGAGCAAACGCCACATCAGGCCTTGTGCATCTTACATCATACATAATAGATCCTACAGCCGAAGCATAAGGCACCTTCTTTATGTAATCCACTTCTTCAGGTGTTGATGCATCTTTCTCATGAATTAAATTATGCTTAATCTCCATAGGTTGAAAACCTTTCTTGGAGTTATGCAAATTATACTTCTTCAATATTTTGTCAATATAAGCATCTTGACTAAGATCAATTAACCGTCTACTCCTTTCTCGATAGATTTTAATTCTAAGAACGTATGCAGCTTCTCCCAAATCCTTCATACAAAAACATTTACCAAGATAATCCTCAACTGCTTTAAGTCTTGGAATGTTACTTCCCATGATTAATATGTCATCAACATATTATATTAGGAACACTACATCACTCCCACTAGCTTTGCGATATACACATGGCTCATCACAATTTTGAACAAATCCAAACTTCTTGATTTATTCATCAAATCGCTTATTCCATTCACGTGATGCTTGCTTCAAATCATAAATAGATCTTTGAAGCTTACACACGCGTTTTAATACTTAGGATCAACATACCCATCAGGTTGCTGCATATAGATATCTTCATCTAAGAGACCATTCAAGAAGGTAGTTTTAACATCCATTTGCCATATCTCATAGTCATAGTATGCTGCTATAGCTATGAGAATCCTAATAGCTCTTAAGGCTGCTATAGGAGAAAACATCTCGTCGTAGTCTACGCTAAAAGTTTGATTAAAACCTTTAGCTACTAAACGAGATTTATAGGATTGTATTTTGTCATCCATGTTAGTTTTCTTCTTGTATATCCACCTATTTTTGCACTACTTTAGCTTTAGGAGGTGGATCTACAAGAATTTAAACATCATTAATATTCATGGATTTCATTTCCTCATTCATTTCACTAGTCCACTTAACTTTTCAAGATCAAGCATGGCGGATTTATAATTAGCAGGTTCTCCAAGATCCCCTACTTCATCATTTTCATTCTTTATGTTAAGACATAGTTTGCTTGGTGTACGTATAGTCCTTTCAGACCTACGCAGAGGAACTAATTCCGGTGGAGCTCCTAGACTCTCTAGTTCTACAAGAATTATTTCGCTAGTATTTTCAGAAGGTAATGTATCGATATGACTCTCTTCAGGATCATAATTTCTCCCACTAAACTCTTGAGATACAAGATCACTTTCAAGGAAGTCTACATACCTTGCAACAATAACTTTGTTTTCAGAGGGAAATTAAAAGTAGTAACCCATAATTTCCTTAGGGTATCTTACAAAGATACATTTCACAGATTGTTGTTGAAGTTTATCACCCGAGTCACGTTTTACATACACCTCACAACCCCAGACCATTAAATAAGACAAGCCATATTTCATATGGTGTCTTATTAACCTTCTTCGTGGGAACCGTATTTAAAATGCGAACAACAGATTCTAAGGCATAGTCCCAAAAGGATAATGGTAAAGTGATAGGTGTGTAAACACCCATCCTTTTACCACTTAATTCTGGCTAAAATGAGACCAAAACACGTATTTAATATCATTTGTTTGGAATTATGCGTGGTTTTTGTGTTTATTGTGTTTTCAGAGCCAACCGGATGAATATTAAAGAAAACATGGGATTGCACGGGTTTTACCGAAGAAAAGGACTCAAGGTAAAGTCTATTGTCCAAGAGATGCAAAAGATTTGAAGTCACTGGGCCTATTCGAAGATTTATCGAAGAAAAGGACCAAAGACGGAAGATTTTCATAAGTCGAAGAAACTCAAGTCGATTAAACGAAGAAATTAAAAGACGAGTTAAATTTAATCGACGACAAATCCCGAATCAGAATCGAAAACGTCAACTTTTCTGAAAAGACGAGAAGACAAGAAGAACGGGAGAAAGCCCACTCACCAACCAAAGGACAAGGCTATATAAAGCCCATCCCCTCACACTTTCCTGGGAGTTAGTTTTTTAGTTTTTAGTTTTTCTCTCCCACTTTTCTCTCCTTCTTGTTCGTATCATCACCATCACCACTAGGGTGATTGGTGATCTTGATCTTTGATTTTTGATCTTGTAATTTTAATCTTTGTTTTGTTATTGTTAAAACATCAATCATCAATACAAGTTCTTGTTTAATCTTTCCATTTAATCTTGTTCATCATCATCTTTCTCTTTAAATTCTTAAGTTCTTATTTTATTGAGTTTTGATCTTCAAAAGTTGTTGGGATCTATGTTTTTGTTGATGGGATTTGTAGTTATTGGTTAGTAAATCATTTGTGTTAACTTGTATTTAAGTTTTTGGTGAAAAATTTGGTGATTTTTAGATTAAAATCGTCTCCCTTGTTCTTCGGGATAAAGTTTCTGTTTTTTTAGATTCCCAGGTTCCGGATGAACAGTAAGTTCTGGATGAACACCTGAAGTTCCGATTAAAGCTGTTTTCCAAAAGTTCCGAGTGAACTGAAATGTTCCGAATGAGTTTTGTTTCAGAAAAGTTCCGAATGAGTTTTGTTTAAAAAGTTCCGCATGAATCACAAACTTCCGAACGAACCACAAAGTTCCGGATGAATCCAATCTTCCGAATGAACTGAAGTTCCGGATGAACAGTAAGTTCCGAATGAATGCATGTTTAAAAGTTCCGAATCAATTTCTTTTCAAAAAAGTTCCGAATGAGTAAATCTTCCGAATGAACCTAAATCTTCCGAATGAATTAAAAAGTTCCGGATGAATGTTTATTTTCCAAAGTTCCGAATGAAGGTTTCTTTTCCAAAAAGTTCCGAATCAATCCAAAGTTCCGGATGAGCAGCTAAATCTTCCAAATGAGTTTATGTTAAGAAAAGTTCCGGATGAAACCAATCTTCCGAGTGAAAAGTTCCAGATAAGCAAAGTTCCGAATCAAGGTTATTATTCCGAATCAGTCATCTTTTGAGTATTATTAATTGTTATTGTTTCTGTTTCTCCAGTTTTATTTCATATTTTACTTTCAATTTTAACTTTAATTTTAATTCAAGTGTTTATATATTGTCATTAAAGTAACTGTTTTTGATTTAAATTTTCACTTTGGTGCATTTAAACTTTTTATTAGATTAGAAAGCCAAACCCTTTTATTTAGTAACCAAGAACAATCATTCCACTTAAGGGCGAGATCAATTCGAGAAGACTGAGAGAGAATCTAGAACCCATCTAAAAATCCTTGTATCAAATGGCGCCGCTGCCGGCTCTTCTCGTTAAGATCAAAAGTTTTTTGTGAGAACTTGGATTTTGGGATCCATTCCCCCTGAACGTTACCTTTTTCAAAAACTTTCAAAAAATCCAAAAAAATATAAAATTTTCAAAATTACAAAAAAAAAAAAAAAAAAAAACATAAAAAACAAAAATATTTTTGCTTTGTTTTTCTTTGTTCGTTCTTTTGTAGGTGTATGCGCACTCGATCCACGTCTTATCAAGAGCCCGAGCCTCTCGATAACTTAGACATGGCCGGTGTACAAAACAATAACAACATACCACCTCCAAACAACAATAATAACAACAACAACCCACCCTTCAACAACATGAACAATAACAACAACAATGAGCACCTTCCGGATAATCGCCCGATGATTGAACTACTGCAAGCTGATGTCGATGGCAACACGGATCCAATTGTCATACCTCCAATTGCCGCCAACAATTTCGAGCTAAAATCAGGCTTTATCCAGATGGTATCCGCTCAACCATTCTTGGGACGTACCATTGATGACCCACATGACCATATCAAGAGATTCTTGCAACTCACTAACACGGTCAAGTTCAATGGTGTTCCACAAGAGGTTATCAGGTTACAACTTTTTCCCTTTTCTTTAGAGGGACAAGCCCGGCATTGGCTTTCTAAGGAACCGCCACAGAGTATTCTCTCGTGGACGGATTTGGAAACCAAGTTTATCAATTACTTTTTCCCACCCTCTCGTACTACCGCTTTGCGGAATGAAATCATAAATTTTGAACAAAAGTACGATGAGTCGTTCAGTGAATCTTGGGATCGTTTTAAAGATCTTTTAAGAAAATGCCCACAACATGGTTTTACCAAAGTACATCAAATTAATACTTTTTACAATGGCTTAAGCATGAGTGACCAAGATTCACTGAATAGTGCCTCGGAGGGTAATCTATTGGCTAAAACTTCCAATGCTGCTTGGGACATCATTGAGAATAAATCTCGTGTGCAAACCAAGAGTGTTCGGACCAATGTCGCTAGTGCTAGCACAAGTGATAGCGACAAGCGATTGGACAAAATCACTACGCTTCTTGAATCGCTTGTCACCCACACCGTCAGCAACAACAACATCAACAACGCTAAAAACGCTCAAGTTAACGCTATCAGCCAACCTTGTGAGATATGCGGTGGTCCTCACTCTTACACAACTTGTACCGCCACCCAAGACTACCCTGCTGAGAATGTGAATGCGGCATATGGCACCTATACTCAACCCGCCTATCAAGCTAGACCTCAAGGTGACCGTAATTTTCTTAGCTACCGCTCTAACAATTATCTTTCCCCACCTGGTTTTCCCCGAAACAACCCAAACCAACAATCAAACCTCAATCGCCCTCCTCAACAACAACAACAACCTCGACAACCATACATCCCTCCTCACAAGCAGCAACAACCGCCTCAACGTATCAATCAAGTTTACCAACAAACTGCTTATCAACCACCCGCATACAATGCTCCTCCAAACCAACCCACTGCATTACACCAAGAGGTTGCAACCTACATGAGGACCAATGATGTGATCGTGGAAAATCTCCAACAGGAAGTGCGAAACTTGAAAGCAGACTTGGTCAAGCAAGGAAACGATTTGAGAGCCGACATGAGAAATACGTTAGATAGCCAAACTAATGACTTGAGGAACATGATGGCTAGTTTCTTCCAAGGTAATCAACCCTCTTCTTCGGGTACTCTTCCGAGTAACACCGTTGCGAATCCAAGAGGGGAGATGAAAGCAATCACTACTCGAAGTGGCAAAGGTACCAAGGAACCCGAGCTTCCTATACCTCCACCGGTGGTTGTGACTAAGGAGAACGAGGCACCTGCTCCTATTCCTCATCCTCCTACTTCCCCAATTTCTACGCCTCCTTCACCTTCTACCTCCATTTCCCCACCACCCGTGGTTGTGAGTGATCCTATCCCACTAAAGCCTTCTTCTTCAGCCAATATACCTTATCCTTCAAGGTTGAGGAAAGAGAAGCTCAAAAGCAAGGATGATATTCAGGTTTCGAACTTCCTTAAAATGTTCAAACAATTGAATTTCAATATCTCCTTCGCTGAGGCTCTCGCTCACATGCCCAAATACGCGAAAATGTTTAAAGATCTTCTGAGCGACAAGGAAAAGCTCCTCTATATTGCCAACACCCAACTTAATGAGAATTGCTCTGCAGTGCTCTTAAGGAAATTGCCAACTAAACTTGGTGATCCGGGTCGTTTTCTTATCCCTTGCAATTTCCCGGGAGTAGAGAATTGCATGGCCCTAGCCGATCTAGGTGCCAGTATAAATCTCATGCCTCTAAGTGTTTGGAAGCAATTATCTCTCCCAGAGCTAGTCCCCACCAAAATGACTTTGGAATTAGCTAACCGTACGGTTGCTTATCTAATGGGGATAGCCAAAGACGTCATTGTAGGAGTCGACAAATTCACCTTTCCTGCTGATTTCGTTGTCGTCGACTACGAGATGGACCCTCGTGTGCTACTGATTGTTGGTCGTCCATTCTTGAGGACCGGTCGCATTCTGATTGATGTTGAAGCCGGTGAGCTTATCATGAGAGTGGGTGATGATAAAGTAGTCTTCAACATGGGAAAGCTTTCTAAACAGCCTTATTCATACGAGAGTGTTAATTGTATTGACGTTCTTGATGAGGCTTGTGAAGAACACTTCAAAGATGCTTGTAAAAGTATTCCTACCTCTCTTCCCAATGTTGAGACCGTTTCCTCTATCGACTCATCACTATCTCTATTTGGAGAAAGTGATTTCCTTTGGAAAGATTTGGAAGCCACCATGGGAGATGTGAATTTAGACAAAGACGATTCTACTACCAATTGGGATGAAGATCTCCGCCTCATTGAAAACCTTCTCAAAGAAGACAATCCTTCACCTCCATCCCCCACGGTCATTGCTATCGATACTCCGACTTCGAATACGCCTCCCGTCGAAAATCCTCCAGATTTAGAACTTAAGGAGTTGCCGCCCCATCTCGAGTATGTATTCCTTGAAGAAGAGAAGAAGTCGCCAGTCATCATTGCTAAGGACCTAAAGGAAGAAGAAAAAGCCCGACTTATCACCGTGTTGAAAATGCATAAGAAGGCTATTGCTTGGAAGATTTCTGATATTCGTGGAATTGATCCTCACTTCTGCACACACAAAATTCTCATGGAGGACGACTTTAAGCCCACAATTCAAAGCCAACAAAGGGTGAATCCAAAAATCCATGAAGTCATCAAAACAGAGGTTATCAAACTTCTTGATGCGGGTATGATTTACCCTATTTCGGATTCCCCATGGGTTAGTCCAATCCATTGTCTGCCCAAGAAGGGCGGAATAACCGTTGTTCCCAATGAACACAACGAGTTGATTTCCACCCGTCTCGTTACTGGGTGGAGAGTTTGTATAGACTACCGCAAACTCAATGATGCCACGAGAAAGGATCATTTCCCTCTACCTTTTATGGACCAAATGCTTGAACGCTTAGCGGGTAATGAATATTACTTCTTTCTTGATGGTTTCTCGGGTTATTTTCAAATACCCATCGATCCCCAAGATCAAGAGAAGACAACATTCACTTGTCCCTATGGCACATTTGCTTACAAAAGAATGCCTTTTGGCTTATGTAATGCCCCCGGGACTTTCCAAAGGTGCATGTTAGCTATCTTCCATGACATGGTTGAACAAACCATGGAAGTCTTCATGGATGATTTCTCGGTCTTCGGGGATTCCTTCTCTTCTTGCCTTGCCAATTTGGAACGTATGCTTAAGCGGTGCGAAGACACTCGCCTTGTTCTGAATTGGGAAAAATGCCATTTCATGGTAAAAGAAGGCATCGTGCTGGGACACAAAATTTCCAAAGCCGGTCTTGAAGTAGACCGTGCTAAAGTCGATGTTATCACCAAGTTGCCTCCACCTTCAACCGTGAAGGGTGTGAGAAGTTTTCTGGGTCATGCGGGCTTTTACCGTCGATTCATCAAAGATTTTTCTCAAATCGCTCGCCCGATGACCCACCTCTTGGAAAAAGATACTCCTTTTATCTTTTCCAAAGAGTGTCTTGAAGCCTTCAACTCGCTTAAGGATAAGATTACTAAGGCACCCGTCTTAGTTACCCCTAATTGGGAGCTAACTTTTGAGTTGATGTGCGATGCTAGTGATTTTGCTATTGGAGCGGTTCTGGGACAAAGAGTGAACAAACACTTCCAACCAATCCATTACGCTAGAAAGACAATGACAGGGGCACAATTGCATTATACGACAACCGAAAAAGAGCTTTTAGCTGTTGTCTATGCTTTTGAAAAATTCCGCCCCTATCTTGTCCTTTCTACAACAATTGTGTATACCGATCATTCCGCGTTGAAGTACTTGTTGACAAAGCAAGATTCCAAACCAAGACTTCTTTGCTGGGTTTTGCTGCTCCAGGAATTTAAAATTGAAATTCACGATAAAAAAGGAGCTAAAAACCTAGCGGCGGATCATCTTAGCCGACTTGAGGATCCTTACCAAGGGGATCATCCGAACAAAGAAATTAGTGATTCTTTTCCCTTGGAGACCTTAATGTCTATAAACTCGAAGTCGAATGAAACCCCGTGGTTTGCGGACTTTGCAAACTACTTGGCGGGTGGAATTCTCAAGGAAGGGTTGACGTCCCAACAAAAGAAAAAGTTCTTCACCGACATCAAGACTTATT
Source organism: Glebionis coronaria (assembly GCA_025667525.1). Lineage (NCBI taxonomy): Eukaryota > Viridiplantae > Streptophyta > Magnoliopsida > Asterales > Asteraceae > Glebionis > Glebionis coronaria. The sequence goes on from CM046879.1 coordinate 557,197,681, forward strand.
TTTGGGACGACCCTTACCTATTCAAACAATGTGCCGACCTGATTATCCGCCGATGTGTTGATGGACCGGCAGCGTCAGAAATCCTTGATGCTTGCCACAAAGGACCCACCGGTGGTCACTTTGGTCCCAACTACACCGCTTAAAAGTGTTTGATTCGGGATTTTATTGGCCCTCCATATATCATGGCGCTCACGATATGGTTAAAAGATGTGATGTTTGCCAAAAACAAGGCACGATCACACATAAAGACGAGATGCCTCAGAATTTCATTCAAGAGTGTGAAATTTTTGATGTTTGGGGTATCGACTTTATGGGGCCATTCCCTTCTTCTAAAGGAAACAAATACATCCTTGTAGCGTTGACTACGTTTCAAAGTGGGTTGAAGCCAAAGCTTTACCTACTAATGATGCAAGGGTGGTTTGTAACTTTTTAAAAGCTCTATTCGCTAGATTCGGTGTGCCTCGCGCCATTATTAGTGATCGTGGGACTCATTTCTGCAATGACCAATTTACTAGAGTCATGGCTAAGTACGGTGTAAACCATCGTCTTTCCACAGCCTACCACCCACAAACTAATGGCCAGGCTGAAATATCCAACCGAGGACTTAAGCGAATTCTTGAAAGAACCGTGGGAGAGCATCGTGCCTCTTGGGCTGATAAACTTGATGATGCTTTGTGGGCTTTCCGTACTGCTTACAAGACCCCGATCGGCTGTACGCCTTATCGTCTTGTGTACGGGAAAGCGTGCCACCTCCCCATTGAGTTGGAGCATAAGGCTTACTGGGCCTTGAAGTGGGCCAATTTTGATATTCACAAAGCCGGTGACCTACGCAAGATCCAACTCAATGAGCTCAATGAACTCCGTAATGAGGCTTATGAAAATTCTTTAATCTATAAGGAAAGGACTAAGCTCATTCACGACTCTAAGATTAAGAACCGAGAGTTCCATGTTGGAGACAAAGTCTTACTTTTTAACTCTCGGTTGAAAATCTTCTCGGGAAAGCTCAAATCTCGTTGGTCCGGCCCATTCACCATTGCCCAAATTTTTCCATATGGTACTCTCGAGCTCGCTCAACCTAATGGACCTAATTTTAAGGTGAATGGCCAACGAGTGAAGTTGTACTTTGGTGAGGACACCTCTCAGGAGGTGATTCCATCCCTCACCACGTTCCCCATGAACTAATTTTGGGTCGAGTCAAGCTCGTGACTCGGTTATAAAAAACAAGCGCTCCTCGGGAGGCAGCCCGAGTATGTATCCTTTGATGTTTTAACCTCCTAAGTGTAGGGGGACTTCTATACGCGTTTGTCTTTGTGTGGTGATGTGATTACAGGGATAAGTTCACTCTTGGAATCTCTGAAGAACCGTGCTCCCGTGTTATCCAAAATTCGGTTCTATCTCTCAACTATCGTGATTCAATTTTCTTCATACTCACATTTGAAATTGATCACTTTAGTCGTCTCTTCCTTAACTTGAGTTAACCAACGTGCAAAATGTCATAAGTGTTGGGGAGACTTTTCCCACATGCTTAAACATTGAGGACAATGTTTATCTTAAGTGTAGGGGGGACTTCTATCGAAGTTTTAAGTGGACTTTTCCATGAAAATGCCTTCATTTAACCGGAAAATCATATTTTTCAACATTTTTCAAATTTTTTATTAACTTTGGCCATTTAGTCGTAATTTTTAAATTTTTATCGTTGCTTTCATATGTATATATCCCGCAATAAAGTCAAAAATATTAATAAAGTGGTGTAGCTAGTTTATAAGTCTTTGACATATTAGGCCCGTTGCGTTTATTTTGACTCAACCCGAATTGACTTATCTAAGTTTATTCTAGCTAGTATCCTTAACCATGTAGACCTTAATTGGTTTATTAGGCTAAGTATCCACGAGTCTCATTACTTGAGATTTTAAACTATGGAGGACGAGAAATGATAGAGTCAATTATAAGTCGGTATTCTTGCACAAGCTCACTTGGTGTAATTATTTGCCTATTCTCCCATCACTTGCTAATAATTTATCTGCAATAAGTAAGGTCGTACGATTTGAAAAGTTACTTAGCTTCTAGCCCAAGATCGTTTAAAAGTTGCTCGGTAATGATAAGAGTTCATAGCCAAGGCATAACTTATGAAGCGGGGCGCGAAGATTGGCGAGTCCAAAAAGGCCCTAACAAGGCATGAGGATTCCATTTTATTGCTAAAGATCCAAAGTGATGTGAAAAGCATTATTCCCAAAGTCAATATGAAGGATCAAGACTCACGACGAAAAGCAATCAACTCCCATAAAGAACATGGAGAAGTATATCCGAAAAGACCCTAACAAGGTATGAGGATAAATAGATCCAAGTCCGAAAAGGAGGCGGATAGTTGTATCTCAAAATCCCAAATAGAGATTGAAGAAATAATCATGAAGTCGTGGTCAACAAAGTTGGAGTACCTCTCAAAAGTCTCCAAGTGAAGAAACTCTATTACGATGAGAAGACCATTATCTCAAGCACGTCTCTCAAGATATGAAGTATGAAATACATGACAAATATCGGCCTAAGAAAGGTCTCAAATCGTGAACCGAGTTATGCCAAGATATGAACTTTTTGATATCCCGAGAAGCAGTTTTAAGAGATTTTGTCCTTTAGCTAACTATTGATCAAATCGTCCTACTTTGCTTTTAGCCTAAATAAACTATCGAAATAAGTCCAAAAATGCATCTTCATTATCATTCTAAGACAAAAATAAAATATAAGAGATACACCTAGGAATAAGGGAGTTTAAGCATTTAATTAAGCCATGTGTGTAAGTGTTTGAATTGCTAACTTATAATAACAATGATCTCGTTTTTAAGCTTAGTTTGGGGAACGTGAAACTTGAGGGTGATAAATCTTCGCAGCACCAAAGCCCTAATGTAAGTCCTTGATTTCTTTGCAAGTTACTTCCATCCTTTTGTTTATCTTAAAGTTCTAATTTCTCTTAGTATTTTAATTTTTGTTTAGTAGAATTTTAATAAAGCCAAGGTTGATTAATTATGAGAAAAGTGTAAATTTGCTTTATCACTAAGCATTGCATGAGGGCATGGCAATGGTTAAGTGTAGGGGATTTGATAGGTGTGTAAACACCCATCCTTTTACCACTTAATTCTGGCTAAAATGAGACCAAAACACGTATTTAATATCATTTGTTTGGAATTATGCGTGGTTTTGTGTTTATTGTGTTTTCAGAGCCAACCGGATGAATATTAAAGAAAACATGGGATTGCACGGGTTTTACCGAAGAAAAGGACTCAAGGTAAAGTCTATTGTCCAAGAGATGCAAAAGATTTGAAGTCACTGGGCCTATTCGAAGATTTATCGAAGAAAAGGACCAAAGACGGAAGATTTTCATAAGTCGAAGAAACTCAAGTCTATTAAACGAAGAAATTAAAAGACGAGTTAAATTTAATCGACGACAAATCCCAAATCAGAATCGAAAACGTCAACTTTTCTGAAAAGACGAGAAGACAAGAAGAACGGGAGAAAGCCCACTCACCAACCAAAGGACAAGGCTATATAAAGCCCATCCCCTCACACTTTCCTGGGAGTTAGTTTTTTAGTTTTTAGTTTTTCTCTCCCACTTTTCTCTCCTTCTTGTTCGTATCATCACCATCACCACTAGGGTGATTGGTGATCTTGATCTTTGATTTTTGATCTTGTAATTTTAATCTTTGTTTTGTTATTGTTAAAACATCAATCATCAATACAAGTTCTTGTTTAATCTTTCCATTTAATCTTGTTCATCATCATCTTTCTCTTTAAATTCTTAAGTTCTTATTTTATTGAGTTTTGATCTTCAAAAGTTGTTGGGATCTATGTTTTTGTTGATGGGATTTGTAGTTATTGGTTAGTAAATCAATTGTGTTAACTTGTATTTAAGTTTTTGGTGAAAAATTTGGTGATTTTTAGATTAAAATCGTCTCCCTTGTTCTTCGGGATAAAGTTTCTGTTTTTTTTAGATTCCCAGGTTCCAGATGAACAGTAAGTTCCGGATGAACACCTGAAGTTCCGATTAAAGCTGTTTTCCAAAAGTTCCGAGTGAACTGAAAAGTTCCGAATGAGTTTTGTTTCAGAAAAGTTCCGAATGAGTTTTGTTTAAAAAGTTCCGCATGAATCACAAACTTCCGAACGAACCACAAAGTTCCAGATGAATCCAATCTTCCGAATGAACTGAAGTTCCGGATGAACAGTAAGTTCCGAATGAATGCATGTTTAAAAGTTCCGAATCAATTTCTTTTCAAAAAAGTTCCGAATGAGTAAATCTTCCGAATGAACCTAAATCTTCCGAATGAATTAAAAAGTTCCGGATGAATGTTTATTTTCCAAAGTTCCGAATGAAGGTTTCTTTTCCAAAAAGTTCCGAATCAGTCCAAAGTTCCAGATGAGCAGCTAAATCTTCCAAATGAGTTTATGTTAAGAAAAGTTCCGGATGAAACCAATCATCCGAGTGAAAAGTTCCGGATAAGCAAAGTTCCGAATCAAGGTTATTGTTCCGAATCAGTCATCTTTTGAGTATTATTAATTGTTATTGTTTCTGTTTCTTCAGTTTTATTTCATATTTTACTTTCAATTTTAACTTTAATTTTAATTCAAGTCTTTATATATTGTCATTAAAGTAACTGTTTTTGATTTAAATTTTCACTTTAGTGCATTTAAACTTTTTATTAGATTAGAAAACCAAACCCTTTTAATTAGTAACCAAGAACAATCATTCCACTTAAGGCCGAGATCAATTCGAGAAGACTGAGAGAGAATCTAGAACCCATCTAAAAATCCTTGTATCATAAAGTTGTAAGATTAAACATAGACCGTATCATATCTAATTATGTACGATTTCTCCTTTCGGATACACCATTTTGTTGTAGAGTATAAGGAGAAATAAGATTCTGAACAATTCAATTCTTACTTAGATAATCTTTAAACTCTTGCCTTAAGTACTCGCCACCTCTATCGGAACGAAAAGCTTTAACCTTCTTTCCTAGTTGCAATTATACTTTCGCTTTAAACACATTGAATGTTTCAAATACCTCATGTTTATGCTTAAGTAAATAAACATAACCATAACGGCTAAATCATCTGTAAATGTTAAGAAGTAGCTAGCACCTTTCCTTGACACATGTCTAAGTGGTCCACACACATCAGTGTGTATTAAACCAAGTAGATCAGTAGCCCTTTCAACATTATCATTAAAAGATTTCTTGGTCATCTTTCTAGAGATACAAGACTAACATTTATCAAATGTTTCATCATTGATATTTTCCAAAAGACCTTCACGTTGAAGCTTTTGTATGCGTGTCTTCCTAATAAGGGAAAGTCTACAATGCCAAAGATAAAAAGAGTTATTCTCTAACTTTCTCTTCTTATTCATGCTAAAGACAAAATTATTATTATACTTGGAAACATTATCATGCATGTCAATTTCAAACACACCATTCATAGGAATTCCATTGAAATAGAAAATACCATATTTGAAAACAGAAATTCCATTACTATCAATCGTGTAAAGAAATCCAAGATCCAACAAACAAGAAAAACAAATAACACCTCTAACAATAGAAGGTGCATAATGACAATTGTTTAATATCAGTACTAAACCCGAATGTAAAACTAAATTAAACACTCATATAGCTTCAACAGCTACTTGTGCTCTATTACCCACTTGCAGGCATTGCTCTCCATAGGATAGCTTCCTTTCCAGCTTAAACCCCTGAAGCGTGTTACAAATGTTAATACCGCATCCCATATCATATACCCAAGAATTTTATTTGTATGTTAAATTAAATAATTCAATCATAAATGAGTTACCTGAAGTTACAACACTTTGCTAAGACTTCTTTTTCTTACTTTCTCGCAACTCATCATGGTACAGAGGGCAGTTCCTCTTCCAATGACCACTGGCGCCACAGTGGTGACAAGTCTCATCCTTTTGAGATTGTTACTTCTTGATAAAGTTTTGCTTAGGTTTTTGATAAGTCGCAACTTACTTGTCTTTACACCTTTGCCTTTGCCTTTCATCTTTTTGTTCGCTTGCGGTTTTGGCTTACTCACTCTACCATTTTGTATGTTAATACATTAGGAGTAGAGGTTGACGCCTTGTCCTTTAAACCCTTTTCATACTCAATGAGAATTGCGTGCAAATCATTAACTGTCTTCCCTGCGCAATGCATCTTAAAGTTCCTAACAAAATCGTTGAAATCCTTGTTAAGGGGCATATTGATTAAGTTAATCGTCATATCATTGACATATGGTTTCCCAAGTGCAATGAGCTGTTCCATGTAACCTCTCATTTCCAAATAGTGTGCGCTCACAGATTTCCTAGGGGTTTTCTTACAACTTATAAATCATCTACTAGATCATATATCTCTACAATTTGAGGCTTCTCAAATATTGCCTTGAGCTCTTCAAGCATGCGCATGGGAGGATAAAGCTCAAACTTCTTTTGAACAGAATGTGACATTTTCCTAATCATTAATCAAGTCACGTCAGAGTACTTCTTAATTTCATTTTTATGGATGAGCCTTTCAGCATCCGAAGCCCATTCAGCAGGGTCGACTGGAACGGCCTTGACAAGTAATCAATAGCACCCGTTACTCTCAAGACAATTCTCAGGGAGCGATACAAATCACTGAAGTTTGGGGCAGTCAGTTCTTGACATTCAAAGAAAGTTTGGAACGCCGAACATAAAGCGTTGTTGTCCGATTGAGCCATTACTACAAAAATAAGTTCAAATATTAGTATTTTAGATAATGCTTTCAAGAAAATAAAATTACCCCGGTAAATAAATTAACCATAGTATTTTCCTTGAGACTAGAACCTATATTGACATAGATCAATTACATCAGTTGATCTGCTCGTAATGAATGCATTCAACATCGTAACTTGTCGAGAAATTTAATTGACAAACAATTTGCAATATCTAAATATTTAATTTTAGAGACTTATATTGCCAAAAACATTTACATTGTAAATATATTTCATCCCCTCTTAATGCCTTAAGTTTATAGATCTCACTAAGTAACTTAATTAAGTCGTCTAATATAAGGAACGTAAAACTATTCATGCGAATCTCATTCAATGAAAGTTTTCTTTCCATCACAACATTGTCCAAGATCTCACATGACGACATTGTAACTTCAAGTGTATGTAAATTAGATGGCATTTGACATAAATTTTATGTTATGAATTTTGATGTCAAAATCAATGTATGGAGAAACATGCATACATCTCCATAACATAAGTTTAATAAAATATTTAGTAAACTTTTTCGGCGAGACTAAATTAAAACATAAATTATTGTTGAGGTATTAGTTAAACCAATTGAAGAATTACCCACAACAAAATTCACAAACGCACTTTTTTCTAAAACTCGACAAAAGTACAAAGCAATAACTCGTAATCTCAAGTTCACACGACTATTAAATTTACGTTCATAAACTTACAATTATGTCCTATTCATTTAATTCAGTGTCCCGTTGCTTTCTGTTTTCGGTCATTATTATGTTATGTTTCTAACTAAATATGTAAGGTAAAAGGTATCAAGAAATAGACGAACATAAAAATTATGGACGCTAACAAGTGAACAAAAATGTGGTGGACATTTTTCTTGGCAAATTTGATAACGTTCTAAAATCCATTTTCTTTTTAATTTTTTGTTTAGAACGACGGCAGGTCTTGACCTACCTGCCTCTAAGAATCCTCCCCCAAAGAAACTAATTAGTGGAACTTTGGTGACTAACTGAGCTAAGCTAGTTAGTTTTCATTTTCTTTTTAATTAATTTATTTGTTCAACCGAACTAAGAAATTCATACAATTGTATGATGTATTTATTACCTATTAGTTGATGGGAACATTAATTATTTTACTCAAATGCAGGTGGATACTGAAATATGGGAACCCAAACTACCTAGAGATTTAAGAAAAATAATCGAGATGACATCTTCACCCAAGAATTACTATGCTATGAGCAATAAGGACATTTGTGCATCCCTTCACAACGGATTCCTGCTGCGAGGGAACAAAGTGGTAATTACCTAATTTGTGCTTTTCTGTGTTATTATATATATGTCGTGAGAGAAAAGATTATGTCAAAGAGAGTACCTGGCTAGGTAAATGGGGATCGAGTAAATATGTACCCCGGAATTGCAATAATCCGATGGCTTGGGACCTTAGGTAGGCCCTCACACTTCAACGATACTTATTGAGTTTCATTTTTATGAGAAATAAGGCTACCCGCAACCCTACCGGAATAACTAGGTCGCCAGCAGGTCGCGACCGAATCGCAGCGTTGCGGCGATTCGGTCGCCGGACTAGGGCGCTGGCCATTCGACTTTACACACGTCCGTTTGGTGATATTCGGTGTCTATGTTTGTTTTGTGTTTGTGTGTTTTATAAAAATAAACTTTTTTTTTTCTAAATTTAACATGTTTTAATCGTGTTTTAATTATATAAATTTATAAAAAAATTCTAAATTTTAATATATTGAGCCTTGCTTAATTCCTCACAACATATATTAATTTGACAATTTTTGGAGTTAGTTTTAGCTAATGCATTATACCCTCTTTATATCAAATATTTCGTAATATTTTTTAGTTTATGTAATGTGTGTGTTGTATGAAATAAAATGTTTTTTTTGGAATACAATGTTATTTTTATTAAAATGTTTTTTTTTGGAAAAACTTTTTTAATTAGGTCGCACTAGGTCGTCGGGTTGTGGCAAATATGTCGCACTAGGTCGCCGGATGAAAAAACTAAGTCGCGACCTATTAGCGTTGTGCCTAGCCTAAATTGAAAGAAAAAAATTGTGAATAACCTTCTCTAGTTTTTAAGGCACGAAACGGGATGAAGTACAAGTAATGTTTTAAAACTCGGTTTTTTAATTGATCCGTACGAGCCACCGGGTCACGGTTCAACCGGCGGTTCAATTGGATTTTCAGTCAAAATCGACGTCCAATCACTCAACCGGTTCAAGCACCAGGGTCAACACGAGTTTTAAAACATCGAGTTCAACTAATGTGAAGAGAAAGTGTGGCTAAAATAAACTTTCCTCTCAAAAATGAGAAGGAATCGGTTGAACTGATTGAACTAGTCGGTTCAAACCCGGTTTCAAAATATTTTGGTGTCTTAACGGATGTAACTCTTACAATTAGGGTTGAGCATCGCAAATCTAAAACCGACCAGGACCGGATCGGGAAACTTTGGTCCGGTCCTCGATCCAGGGTTTGCAACATTTTGGTCCTCGGTTCGTCAGGTTCGCTGTTAACAAAAATCTCGTCGATTATGCCTAATAGGACCGGACCGGACCATCTGATCGATTACGCCTATTAGGACCAGTTCGGGGTTTCGGACCATTTCGGTCCTCGGTACGGACCGGGGCTTGATGCTGAGCCCTACTTACAAAGGGTTATGGATGGTGTTTACATGGTGATGGTTCTGATTTGACACTCGAATTTAAACATTAAATTTTTTATGTTGTTTTGCCTTTAATCAAAGGTAATCAACTTGATTTTTTCACGTTTTATTTGAAGTGTTACATGAAACACTTATCACAAATATAAGATATCAAGAAATTTTCGTTGTTATACGCGAGTAATATTAAATTGTTAAATGATGGAAGTGACGTGAGACTTAGGTTATAAGACACATAGAAAACCGAGTAGAAATAAAAACCACTATCCATAATGTTGAATATATGCTACTGAAATTGGAGTTTATTTGATGGTATCATAGTGGTTTTCTCTTCGGACTGATGGAAGAAGAGATGTAGTAATATCAGCAACAGAGTTTGGTTTTAAAAGCTACTTCGGGCCAGATTCTTGGATGACAAATTGGGAGCTGTTACCAAATGGGTTTATATCAAGGTTCGTACTGTATTTTTTTTTTAGAACGGCAATTTTTTACAATACACTAACTATCTCACAAATTATATCACACATGTCTCCGCCGAGACTTGAACCCACAACCTTTAGGTTAGAGAGCCACTCACATACCGCTGGACCAATAGGCCTTTTGGTTCGTACTGTATTTTATTTTTCTTTCCTGTTTCTCTATGTATAAATCCATGTTTGTATCAGTGGAGCTAGATGTATTTATTATTTGTCTCAAATTTTATCTTGTTATAAAAAGACATTTTTTAGCCTTCAGAACATGTGACTTTAGAGGGGGAGGAACGGTCGCGTTTTCGGCTTACGCCATCCGTCTGCGCGAGAAAAACCTTTGGCACAGGACTCCGTGTCGTCGCGTCAAGTCCCTGGCGCCATCCCCACTAGCCTACGCGGTTGGAAAATTAATTTTTTTTTTCACTTGCTGTGATGATCTGAGGAAGAAGAAGGGATGGATAGTGAAAGTAGGCTAGTTTTTTTAAAGGGAGGTGTATACTTCTTTTTAGGCCCAATAATATAATTATAAGTCCAATGTGTTTTTTTCCGAAAGATACGTATATTTTTAAGTGTTTTCTTAATGCTTGTTATTTTTTTAATATTTTTTAGTGTAAATTTTATTTTTAAGTATTGTTTCAGATGTATAATATGTACTACATTTTAATTAAAAAAAACCCTTATGGCGTTAGAAAAGCTATGGCACACCACTCCCCGGTGTCATAACAATTCTGGTACCAAACCCACTTTGCTGACGTGACAGTACTTTTTGCCAACGGCACCACCACAACGGCACCACGATTCCTCATGCTCTTAGATTTCAACAATCATGTGGCCGTTGACGGATGAATACAATCATCGCTAATATATTATTGTATGCTATCAATAAATGGCTTATATCTATTATATTTTTTACCTGTTGATAATTGCAGGTTTGCACGAGTAGCATGGATATCCGACAGTTCGAAAATGAACATTCGAATCAAGATAACAGCTCCTCTTTTGTTATCGGGCGTTAATTATGGGGTTAATCTACTCTTCAGGTTTCATGGTCGGATAGAAAATTCAGATACATCTATGGACCTTGAGTACCGTATAGGAAATAAATTTTTGTGCTCACATAACACAACAGAGGGATATGACGGATGCCTAACGAAAGAGTTATTTCAGTTCTCAAGTTTCGCAAATGAAGCCGATATTGATGTCTTTCTATTGGGTTTCCCAGCTTCTCATTTTGTAAACCAGGCTGTCTATATTGAAGCAATTGAGTTTCAAGCCATTGAAAATGCAAGTTTGAGATACTTATTTTCTTCACATTCTATATCCGTTCTTTCCTTAAGTAGTTTAGTAAATTGCAACGAGGTTAGATGCATTATCATTGTTCATATTTCACATTAGAAGTTTGTAACATAGTCTTATAATTTCTATATAGATAGCGCATGAAGAAATAGAGGAATTAAAGAGAGTCAGCATCGCTAACGGTAAACAATCACCAACCGACGAGGGTCATTGGAAAGTTAACATGGCTGAGGTGCAAGAATTACCAGATAACGAGAGTCGCCACTTTTTTGTGTTTGTAGCTTGGTTATTGGAAAAATATTGTGGTTAAATAATAAATAGGCCTCAAGTGGAGGTGACAAACAAAGTATGTTGAAGCAGATCAAAAGAGAGGTGATCATGAGTGGCATGGTCGGATGAAAAATGTTAGTGAACAAGCAATTAGGTTATCTTGCGTTGCAGCAAACCATTTTAAATTACATGTATTTGTAATGAGAAGCAAATAGAAGTTGACATTATTAACACTCAACGTTTTTTAATTTTAGATCGGCTTTGCTGTGGTATTGATGAGTGTATTTGTTCTAAATTTTCTTTGCTAATCCGGCGCTTTATACACAAAAGTTTTCTATTTTTTATATTTATACAATTATTATATTATTTTCGTAAATAAGTGAAATTAACAATCAACTTATATGGATAAAACCCATATAAGATAAGTTCCTAAACAAGCCCATAACATGGACGGAAAAACGTCTAAGAAACTAATAATAATGCTATTGATTTCTCTTGAAAACTCAACGCCATAGTCGCAATACCAAGTGTTCTTTACTTAAAAAAATTACTTTAAAAATCCCAATAGTCTTCTAAATTTTAATAACCCAGATAAATCTCAGAAATGAGGAAAGTGGTCAATGTAGCTCATAGTTTTTTCTTCAATGGGCATGCTGATAATATGGCATGGACCTGCTGTTGTTACCTAGTTATGGGGCAAGTTGTAAATTTTCTTGCTAGTTATATGCTTCACCATATATCAGGTTTAAGAAGTTTTTTATTCTTTAATGGTTCATATTATGTTACTTAAGTTTTTGGACAATGAGCATTGTATTAGACATGGCAAAATGTACGGGGCAACGTGTTGGTAACTGGTGATAACATATTCTTTTAGATTGTTGATCCCAAACATCTCTTGTCCCAAAAGTTCAAGTCTTTTCATTAATGCGTATTTCAGAAATTATAACTGTTTCTTTTTTGTAATTGTAATAGCACTGTACTTTATAGATTTAGTTATGTAAGAAACTTGATCAAATGATACACTTTTGAATTTTTTCAGTATAGTTTGAACCATTTAACCCGTTAGAAACAAGAATAACCTGAATTGACCCATTTATTGGCAAATGGGGCAAAATTTTCATCTCTAGATTGTATATTTGATCTCATTATGCTAAACTTAATGCTATTGTCTTCTACAACCTATAGCAAACTTCTTGTTTTTGTTAATGGAGATAGTTGATAAAGTGGAAGTCCTAGCAAAAGAGGTTGAAGTATTTTGAAATGTTGCTGGCTTTCAATCTAAATAGCTTAAAGGGGCGTATTGTGAGAAACGGTGTATACTTTTATTAAAAACAATAATAAAATTAACAGAAAAACAAAGAACATAATTAAATAACAAATAAAATTGAAAGTAGTAAGAATCTAGAGACGAGGCACGTGTTTAACACGCTTCCCTTAAAACAGATTCACCGTCTGTTTCCCAGGGTACAACGTCCAAAGTTGTTGTACAGCCGGACTAGACAAACTTTCCTGAAAGATCACGGAATCCTTCTGTGTTTCTGATCGATAACTACTGGAAAAATCGTCTTGTAATGCAGTAGGAAAAAGACTGCGTTTTTCTGATCTCTTTAACTGAATGAGAAGAGGTTATATTTATACTGAAACTTGACTTGTTCTCAAAGAAAAATATATACCAAAGTTAGGAAAATCTGTTATAACTAAAACAGATATCCTGTATTTTTAACACACAAAAATATTCTATGAATAACTTCTGTATCTATTCCTAAAATAGATGTACATAATTTTCTGGAAAAAACAAATCGAATTTGCAGCAAAAAAGATACCGAAATCTGCCCGCACCCAAGCTAGTTTTCGGAGCTGCATTCATGTCCGCAGGTCGCGCGCTTGTGCACAAGTTCAGTAGCTTCGAACCCGTTTTTTCCCGAGAAATCTCACTTTCTACACCCCACCCTTTGTGCGCGCGTAGCTGTGGAAGTAAAAACCCATAAATGAATATTGTAGGGTAGAAACTAGGATTTCCTTATAAACATGTTTTCACTTCATGTTTCAAGCGATGTGGGACAAAATATTTTCCAAATATTGTGTTTCACGTGACTCACTTTGAGACACAATATCTCATTCATATTAACTCTATATTGGACATACTTTAGCTCGTTGCGAAGCTCTCTTCGAGGAGAACGCAAAGCTACTAAGTACTACAAATATATATAACATATACATATATAAAATTATGTCCAAAGTATTGCAAAAACCATATTTTGTAAAACATTTTCCAACAATCCCCCACATGAATGGGAATCGATCGAAAACACACGAAAGTTTCGGCAAAATTTATGTGGTTAAGTCCTGCATAGGATAGATAGGTGTAACCCTTTGAACATGCCCTTGTGAGATGCACTTAGTATCCTAGATCTGAGTAGACCCGATGTCCGTGAACTCAGCCTCTGTTTACGTAGACGACAATACATACTCACACAAGACTCTCTGATCGATGTCGAAGTGCCGGTCAAAAATAACCTAATTACCTTATACTAGATAGGGTAAGCGGGTATCGATCCACGAGGACTATGTGGTTTTAGTTTAAGTTTTGTGGTGATCACTGATCAATAAAAGTTTTGGTTTAGATATCTAACAACTAAAATACTTTTGATAATAAAAATGCGGATAAAAAATTAAAATAATTATTAAACTAATAATAAAGCTAGAAAAATAAAATAAGGATGTAAACAATTAAAAGAAAAATACAATTCCTTCTAGCTCCTTGGTTGATCAAACTTATGGATTATCGAAACTTTTTAGTTCGTTTACAAAGATTATTTTGACTTAATATGAATGAATTAATGTCGGCATTTATTATGTTTATCAATGACTCGCAATAATAAATCTTATATTAATCCAACCAAGAATTATGTTTTAATAATTTATTTAGGTACAATTTATATCAATTATACGACCATCTTTTTCTTTAACTAAATAGAATAAGAATGAACCGTTAACTAATAATAAATTGTCTCGCACAAATAATTAAACATAATATTAACTCAATAAAAATAATTTATAAATAAATTATAAATCAATGTAATAAAAATATGATAACCCAAAAGTAATAATCAAATCATAAATAAAGTTACCAGAAGGAATTACAACAAAATTAGCCGGACATCGCGGTGTATCCGACCCGCTTAATACCAAACATCATCATTCTTTTTTATTATACTCGATATGCGGCTGAATATAGGGTATACCCTCCAATGTGCAACAAAAACACAACACCCCTAATTTGCAATTTGTCCTTTTCTTTTCTTGCTTCTTTTTTCCTTCACTCGTCTTTTTTTTTCTCTTTTAATATATCCTCCAATCGACTATATATTCTTCCAAGAGTCAATCGTTTGTTTTTTTTAATGATGTCCCTGTCTCTCTCGACCATTGATGACACCTCCCCCCAATATATATATAATACTTTTGGTCGGTTAGTACATGGGTTAATTGGGCCAAAAATTATTTTTTTTTCTTTTATTTTTTATTCTTTTGGCATATAATAACTTTGGCCCAATAAAAAATAACCAAACATCAATAATTGCTCGAACGAAGCCCGGACAAATAAAAAATGACCGAAAATATTGCGACGCACTTAAATCTTTTTCTTCAATATTTTTACTTCATTTATCGGCGCTCACAATGTCTTTTCTCCAAAAATTAATTAAGCGGCAATTTTATTCCATTTCGCTCGTAACCTACATAATCACAAAACACATTCAAAGTACATATATAACAACAAATAAATATATAACTAAGCTAAATTAACATGCTATTAGGTGTATGCAAAATACTCCAATCAGATCCCCTCGCACTTAACCTTTTACTTGTCCAAAGTAAAAATAAAATAAAAATACAAGCATGTTAATTTCATAATTTTTAATCATACTATTGAAATTTCATCAAAAAGATCACATTCAACCTAATACACTAATAACCATCCTACATGACAAATAATCCAAAATGATTACCAATATTTTTTTCCTTCATAAACACTTAGCATAACCATTCCCATTGATTCCATTTACTTTATGTTTCATATAATTAACCATGTGTCCAACGTACCTAATACACACCTATAATCAATATAAACATTAATTTAAAACAAGAGGTGTGAATATCGTGCACCTTTTATAACATTAGAGTTTATATACCATAAGAGTACATCATAAGCCATCATACTTTAGCTTACTACTTTCACTTTTTTTTCACAATTTTTTTCATTTTTTTCACTTTTATTTTTTTTTTCACATCACACATAAACTCTTTTTTTAGCCATTCAGGACCGTTTCTTTTACAACTCATCCCGAACACTTTATACACTCCTTTCAAGGTTGATATAAAGACCAATTATTCAGAAAAATGAATACCTATCATATAGGTGCATACTAAAACACATCGGCACATGGGAACCGGTTAATTTTTCTGTTTTAATTAAATGGGAACAATTATACTTCGTGCCTACTGGTACATCACATGATGGAATTATCTACCACATAGTATAATTATACAATGCACTAAATAAATCAATCTTCCTAATTTCATTACAACAATACATGGATTGCGTTATTTCACATAAAATTGTCTCAGCTAAGTGCAATGCTATCCATCATAAATATTGGCGTCTGACCCATGCTAACAACTAAAGTATCACCTTGCGCGGGTGACGAATCAGATAGGCAAGCCCAGCATATGACTACCACCAATAATTATGACAGTTCTCCAACTCTTTTCTAAGGCCACCATGCGCGGGTGGCGAGCCGAATAAGATCAATTCTAAGTATCTTAACCCAACGATTACATTACTATATTTCATATTATTTATTCAAACTTTCTACTTGATCTAAGCAAAGGTAAGTAGAGGAAATTCAACCGGCGTGGTTTGATCATCTAAATTACACATATGCCTAACTACATGCAAACAATCAAATCAATTTAATAACCAAATTATACAATGGAATAGGGTGCACCTGATAATTATGGCCAAATCCTCTAGTTTGCTCCAATAAATCATCCACAAGCTAATCTTTAGAATCTGCAAACACTCAACAAACATATACGTAGAAGAAACTTCCACATCTAATTAGCACAAGACTCTTATACTGTGATTTAAAATTTTAGAAATTTTCAATTTTTCCCAAAAATCACATTTTAACCAATTTTGACCAAAATTTCACACAAAAAACATGTAACACATGTGCCACCCCCCTCAACTTAAAGCATTGCATTGTCCCTAATGCAAAAAAACTTTAAATTGAAATTTTGGTTAAAAATCAATTTGACTAACTCACACAAAAAACAAAAACCTAACTCACTTTCGTAGGAATCACGGTTGCATTTAGCGTATGCAACAAGCCTTTAAACCACTCGGTAGCCCGACTGGACGAGTTTTGTCTCGTGAGGATTTGTAGTGAACACACCCACAAAGTTCCACAAACCACGGGTTGCCTCCCGCGAAGCGCTAAGTTTACCGTCTTCAGCCAGACATAACTCAAATGAGCTATTGAGACGGTTGGAGTGGTTCCATGTAAACCACATCCACCGTTTCCATCTGATCACTCTCCAACTCAACATACGGCTTTAAACGGTGTCCATTAACTTTAAAAGGCTCTCCACCCACAATATTTTTTATTTTAATGGCTCCGTATGGAGAGACTTGAGTCACTATGTATGGGCCCGTCCATTTACTTCTCAATTTTCGAGGAAAAAGCTTAAGTCTAGCATTGAATAACCAAACTTTTTGACCAACCAAGAAGGATTTCTTGGTGATGTGTCGATCATGAAAAGCTTTGGTTTTCTCCTTATAAATCCTAGAACTTTCATAAGCATCACGTCTAATCTCATCCAATTCAGATAATTGAAGTTTCCTAGAACTACCCGCTTTCTCTAAATCCAGATTAACAGTCTTAATCGCCCATTCAGCCCTATGCTCTATCTCAACCGGTAAATGACACACCTTGCCATATACCAACTTATACAGTGACATAGCAATAGGAGTCTTAAAAGCCGTCCTATATGCCCACAAAGCATCATCTAACCTCAAGGACCAATCTTTCCTACACTACGGACGGTATTTACTAAAATTCGCTTAATCTCCCTATTAGATACTTCCACCTATCCACTAGTCTATGGGTGATAAGAGGTAGCTATCCTATGATTAACTCCATAGTGTTTCAGTAATTTCCCAAATCGAAAATTCTTAAAGTGGGAACCCCCATCACTAATGATAGCCTTAGGAATTCCATGCCTAGCAAAGATATTCTTCTTAACAAACTTAAGAACTACACTATGGTCATTGGTTCTAGTAGCCTCAGCCTCTACCCACTTAGACACATAATCAACTGCCACTAAAATGTACACATTGCCATGTGAAGTGGGGAATGGTCCCATAAAATCAATACCCCACACATCAAAGATCTCAAAAACAAGTATGGGATTCATAGGCATTTGATCACGCCTTGAAATCCCACCAACTTGTTGGCAACGAATACATGCTTTCACAAAAGACTGGGCATCCTTGAATATAGTCGGCCAAAAGAAACCGCTTTGTAGGATTTTATGCCCAGTTTTCGTAGCACCAAAGTGTCCACCACATGCATAAGAATGGCAATGAGCCAATATGTCCATATGCTCGTGGTCGGGAACACATCTCCTAACAACTTGGTCAGCACACACCTTATAGAGCTCCGGATCCTCCCAAAAATAATGCTTCAACTGGGAGAAGAAGTATTTTCTTTGTTGCTTGGACCAAAAATCAGGAAGCTTTTTAACAGCTAGGTAATTAACTATATTTGCGTACCAAGGAACCTTAGAAACCTCAAATAAAATTTCATCCGGAAAGCTTTCCTTAATCACATCAGAAGGGTTGAACGGCGAAGGGATAATTCTAGACAAATGGTCGGCAACTACATTTTCTGACCCCTTTTCATCCCGAATTTCTAGATTAAATTCATGTATAAGCAAAATCCACCTAAGCAACCTCGGTTTTGTCTCTTTCTTAGTCAACATATGTCTTAAGGCACTATGATCTGAAAATACTATCACCTTAGAATGCCCCCAAATATAAGACCTAAACTTATCAAGAGCAAAAACCACGTCTAACAACTCTTTTTCAGTAGTGGTGTAATTCATTTGAGCTTCTAAAAAAGTCTTACTAGCATAAAAGATAACAATGGGTTTCTTATCGACCCGCTATCCTAGAACCGCCCCAGCGGCATAATCACCCGCATCACACATGATCTCGAAAGGCTTCGACCAATCAGGTGATTGCAGAATAGGGGCTTCTACAAACTTTTCCTTAAGAATATTGAATGCTTTAAGACATGATTCATTAAAGTCAAAGCGTGCATCTTTTAAGAGTAGATTACAAAGAGGCTTTGATATTGCACTAAAATCTTTAATAAATCACCTATAGAACCTGACATGACCAAGAAAAGAACGCACACCCTTGAAGATGGTGGGAGGAGGAAGGGTTGAAATTACTTGAACTTTGGCACTGTCAACCTTAAATCCTTTTTCAGACACAACATGCCCTAATACAATTCCCTCTCGAACCATGAAATGGCTCTTCTCCCAACTAAGCACCAGATTAATTTCGGTGCATCTTTTTAACACGCTTTCAAGCTGATCAAGGCAGCTTTAAAAGGATTGACCAAAGATGGAGAAATCATCCATAAATATCTCTACAGATTCTCCAACCATGTCAGAAAATATACTCATCATGCATCGCTGAAAGGTAGCAGGTGCATTACATAGGCCAAACGGCATTCTTCGAAATGCAAATGTTCCATAAGGACATGTAAACGTAGTTTTGGCATGGTCATCAGGATGGATGGGTATTTGATTATAACCGGAGTACCCATCCAAGAAGCAATAGAACTTTTTACCAGAAAGATTCTCAACTATTTGATGAATGAAAGGTAGTGGAAAATGATCTTTAGATGTGGCATTATTCAGCTTACGGCAATCTATACAAACTCTCCACCCAACTCGTCGGGTTGTGAGTTTTTCCCCATTCTCGGTTTCAACAACGGTGATTCCGGCCTTTTTAGGCACCGTTTGAGTAGGACTTACCCATTTACTATCCGAGATGGGATAGATGATACCGGCATCTAACCATTTAAGAACTTCCGTCTTGACTATCTCTTTCATCTTAGGATCTAGACGCCTTTACGCATCTCTTGCTGGCTTAATATCTGGGTCCGTAACAATTCGATGCATACATAATGAAGGGATGATCCCTTTCAAATCTGTAATCGTCCATCCTACTGCTGCTTTGTACTTGGAAAGCACTTTTAGAAGTGCTCCCTCTTGTGATTCAGAAAGATCAGAAGCAACAATAACGGGTAACGTATTCTTAGGACCTAGAAAAGCATATTTGAGATTGGATGGCAAAGGTTTTAGCTCAAGAGTTGGAGGCACCTCTAGAGATGGCTTAGTGGCCGTATCAAAAGTAGAAGGTAAGGGCTCCACTTTATAAGACCAAGGTGGTTTTTGATGGTCCAAAGAACTGACAAAACACTCTTGAATCTCTTGAACTTCAGCAACATCAAGAATCTCCTCATTCTCATCAGTTAAATATAATTCCAAAGGATCATCCTTAAGCATACGGGATGCATGCTTTTGAACTTCCTCGTCAATCACATCTACTTGGTAACATTCATTCATCGTAGGAGAATATATAGAATTAAACACAATCAATCTTATCTTTTTATTACCAAATGCAATATCCATGGCGCCAGTCCGACAATTAATCCTAGAATCTATCGTGGCTAAGAATGGGCGCCCAAGGATAATAGTTGGTTGAACATCTTTGTATTGTGACTCGGTGTCCATAACAAAGAAGTCAACTGGGTAATAGAAATCATCAACTTTCACAATAACATCCTCTAAGATACCTCTAGGAATTTTGGTAGATCGATCAGCTAAGGAAATAATGGTGTCTGTCTTATGAAGAGTTCCTAAGTCATACTTATCAACCAAACTATCAGGAAGGATGTTAATACTGGCACCAAGATCAAGGAGCGCCTTCTTAATGGCAATATTTCCGACCACAACTGAAATCAACGGTGCTCCATGATCTTTTAATTTAGGAGGAAGAGAGCTAGATAAGACTGCACTAACATGCTCAGTTAGGTCAATCTTTTTAGGCAAAGACGCCTTCAGCTTCCTCTTCTGGGTACACAAGTCCCTTAAAAACTTGGCATATGCAGGAATTTGCCTTATAGCATCAATAAGGGGGAGATTGATCTTAACTTGCTTGAAAGTCTCCCACATATCCTCAGCATGACGACCCTTTTTAGCTAACCGTGCAGATGTCGATTTCTCCAAAGCCGTGGGGTACGGTGTGTTGGACACACCACCCTCCCCAACTTCGGGAGGTTCAGTAGCTTTAGGATTCGGTGTTGTTGGTTTAGGAAAATCATTTAACAAATCATTTACCAACTCAGAACCGGACTTAACATTATCAGAATTTTTACCTTCAACAATAATTTCGTCATCGGTAACAAAATCCTCGACATCAGGAGAATTTGGAATTCCCTTGTCATTGTTGCAGATTTTACCGTTTCGAAGAGATGTCACCATATTCACGTGCTCATTTCCATTTTTCTTGTGTGCGGGATTCATGGTGGGGTAGCTCGGTAGCCTTCCCTTGTCTCATTTGCTTAATTGATCCGCCAATTGACCAACTTGTCTCTCAAGAGCTGCAATAGATTTAGTAGTGGTCTCGTGTCTTTGATTAGTGACCTCGAATTTTCTATTGATCTCTTGATTGTTGGTAGACAATGAATCCATAAGCCTATCAAACTTTTGGTCAAGGTTCAAGAGACGGTTATCATCTTGCCCTTGGCCCAGATTTGGATATTGTTATTGTGGCCCATGATTATAAGAATTTTGTTGGAAGTTAGATGAATCGCCACCCTCGTACCTTGGTTTGTAACCATAGTGTTGTTGTTGGGTATTATTAGGGCGATTATCTTCATCTTTCCAACGGAGATTGGGGTGATTGCGCCATCCAGGATTGTAACTTTCGGAGAATGGGTCATTTCGTGGACGAACACCATAGACTCCATTTACCTCCTCATTTGGTGGCTCCCCCCAACTTTGACAATTATCGACAGAGTGACTTGGATCACCACACATTGAACACCCACTATGCGACACATTAGACACATTTGGCACACCTTTTCCTAGATTTTTCAACAAAAGATCAACTTTCTTACTTAATTCGCTAATTTCAGAATTTGTGCCACGTTGATTAGACATAAAATTGGCGGAAGATGGGTGGTTGTTTCGATCCACTGAAGCTTGGGTCTTGGAATCTTTGTTTAATTTTTCAAAAAACTCCTATTCTTCCTCCATAAGTCGCGAGAAAAACATACCCCCAATAGTGGCCATCACAAATTGTTGGTTGTTATAATCCAACCCATCATAGAAGACTTTGACAAGCTCCTATTTTGGAACATCATGATGAGGGCAAGTTCTTAATAACTCCTTAAGTCTACTAAATGATTCATGAAACTGCTCGCCTGGGATTTGACGAAAGGATTTAATCTTATTCCTAATGGAAGCAGTTTTACTTATAGAATAAAATTCCTCAAGAAAAGCAGATTGCATTTCAGACCATGAGTTAATACTACCTGGCTCAAGAGATGAAAACTAGTCCTTAGCTTGATCTTTAAGTGTGAAAGGAAAAAGGCGAAGTCTTACCTCATCCTTTGTAATGTTATTAACCTGATGTGTGTCAGCAATTGTGAAGAATTCTCATAGATGTGCGTATGGCTCCTCACGACCTCTAAACACTGGCAAAATTGCTATGAGGTTCGGCTGGATCTTAAAGTTACTTGTAACCCCTTTAACCGGATCCGGATAAACGATAGGCGAGGGATCCTCGAAGATCCCCGACCTGTAATAAGAATCAACACCCCGTGGTGGAGATTCTTCTCCGCTACTACTTCCGCTAGCACTTCCGCCAAGATCTTCGTCACCTGGCATTTCAGCGAAAAGCTCTGCTAAACCTGAAAAATCAAGATTAGTAGAAAACTGTCGAAACGTCTTCCTTCTTAACCTTGCACTTTTCTCAACCTCAGGATCGTAAGCTAACGGTGATGTACGTCCCGATCTACGTGTGCGCATACACTAACCTGCACACTCACAAGAAACAAAACAAACAAACAAAACAAAACAAAACAAGAAAAATAAAATCTTTTTGTATTTTATTAAAGAAAACTATTAACAAAAACTTAAACGAAAAGCTCACTGAGTCCCCGGCAGCGGCGCCAAATTTTTGATCGACGTCGAAGTGCCGGTCAAAAATAACCTAATTACCTTATACTAGATAGGTTAAGCGGGTATTGATCCACGAGGACTATGTGGTTTTAGTTTAAGTTTTGTGGTGATCACTGATCAATAAAAGTTTTGGTTCAGAAATCTAACAACTAAAATACTTTTGATAATAAAAATGCGGGTAAAAAATTAAAATATATCAAAATAATAATAAAGCTAGAAAAATAAAATAAGGATGTAAACAATTAAAAGAAAAATGCAATTCCTTCCAGCTCCTAATATTTATGGTTGATCAAACTTATGGATTATCGAAACTTTTTAGTTCGTTTACAAAGATTATTTCGACTTAATATGAATGAATTATGTCGGCATTTATTATGTTTATCAATGACTCGCAATAATTAATCTTATATTAATCCAACCAAGAATTATGTTTTAATAATTTATTTAGGTACAATTTATATCAATTATACGACCATCTTTTTCTTTAACTAAATAGAATAAGAATGAACCGTTAACTAATAATAAATTGTCTCGCACAAATAATTAAACATAATATTAACTCAACAAAAATAATTTATAAATAAATTATAAATCAATGTAATAAAAATATGATAACCCAAAAATAATAATCAAACCATAAATAAACTTACTAGAAGGAATTACAACAAAAGTAGCCGGACATCGCGGTGTATCTGACCCGCTTAATACCAAACATCATTATTCTTTTTTATTATACTCGATATGCGGCTGAATATAGGGTATACCCTCCACTGTGCAACAAAAACACAACACCCCCAATTTGCAATTTGTCCTTTTCTTTTCTTGCTTCTTTTTTCCTTCACTCATTTTTTTTCTCTTTTAATATATCCTCCAATCGACTATATATCCTTCCAAGAGTCAATCGTTTGTTTTTTTTAATGATGTCCCTGTCTCTCTCGACCATTGATGACACCTCCCCCCAATATATATATATATATATATATATATATATATATATATATATATATATATATATATATATATATATATATATATATATATATATATATATATATATATATATATATATATATATATATATATATATATATATATATATATATATATATATATATATATATATATATATATATATATATATATATATATATATATATATATAATACTTTAGGTCGGTTAGTACATGGGCTAATTGGGCCAAAAATTATTTTTTTTTTCTTTTCTTTTTATTCTTTTGGCATATAATAACTTTGGCCCAATAAAAAATAACCCAACATAAATAATTGCTCGAACGAAGCCCGAACAAATAAAAAATGACCGAAAATATTGCGACGCGCTTAAATCTTTTTCTTCAATATTTTTTCTTCATTTATCGGCGCTCACAATGTCTTTTCTCCAAAAAATTAATTAAGCGGTCATTTTATTCCATTTAGCTCGTAACCTACATAATCACAAAACACACTCAAAGTACATATATAACAACAAATAAATATATAACTAAGCTAAATTAACATGCTATTAGGTGTATTTAAAATACACCAATCACTCTCCCTGACCTTGTCAAGTCCTCATAGTCGTGTTCGTTATGGTCATGAACACTTGCCTGGTTCTACAAGAGCTCTTAGAAATTACGCCCCCATAATTTCCTTCGAAGCGACCACACTTCTCTCTCACATAGGTGATTTCATCTTGAATCATTAAAAACATATGTTTTATGATTTCATCTTGAATCATTACGCTTTATGATTTCATCCTGAATCATTAAGCCATATGTCTAACCTCTCAACAACTCACATTGTTCTAGGAATGGACTAGGAAATTTCATGTATTAGGTAACTCCCCCACATTGACGTGAATTCCCCTACATTTTAATGATTATGTTGTCCTATTGAACCCAGATCTTGGGATCTCCAGTCAACTGGGTTAGGTTTTCCTTCATAGTAACTCATTCCTTCAAAGGCTTTAGTCCTATTCCTTTATACGACTTACTTACTAACTCTCTGCTTAAGCCTTTCATAAGTGGATCCGCGATGTTATCCTGTGACTTCACATAGTCAATTGAGATAACTCCTGTTGAGAGTAGTTGTCGTACCGAATTATGTCGACGACAGATATGTCTAGAATTTCCCTTATACATTGTGCTATGAGCTCTGCCGATTGCCGATTGACTATCACAATGTATACTAATGGCCGTTACCAGTTTAGGCCACCTGGGTATACCCTCTACAAATTGACGTAGCCATTCTACCTCTTCTCCGCATTTATCTAACACGATAAATTCTGATTCCATCGTGGACTTAGCTATTACAGTTTGCTTGGAAGATTCCAAGATATAGCGGCCCCTCCCAGTGTAAACACATATCCACTGATTGATCTAGAATCCTTTATGTCAGATATCTAATTTGCATCACTTTATCCTTCAATAACCGCTGGATATCTAACATAATTCAGTCCATAATCACGACAGTATCTCAAATAATGAAGTACCCTAGTCATAGCTTTCCAATGTGCTTCACTTGGATTACTAGTATACATACTCAGCCTGCTAACAGCATATGCTAAGTCAGGTCGGGTACATGTCATCAAATACATTAACATGCCAATAATTCTTGAATACTCTAATTGGGCAACACATGCGCCTCTATTTTTAGCTAGATGCAAACTGGTTTCAATTGGAGTTCTAGCTAGGCTGGAATCCCCCGCATTATGAGTATTAAGAATTTTGTCCACGTAATGTGCTTGACTTAATGCAAGTCCACTTTGAGTTTGTATGATCTTTATTCCAAGGATCACATCAGCCAAACCCATATCTTTCATGTCAAACTTTGATTTCAATATGTCTTTAGTATACTTGATCATCTTGTCGTTACTGCCAACGATAAACATATCATCTACATAAGGACACAACATTACATATCCACTATTTGTGTCTTTGACATAAACACAATTGTCGCATTCATTAATTTTGAATCCACCCTCTAACATGGCGTGATCAAACTTTTGATGCCATTGTTTTGGAGCCCGCTTTAAGCCATACAATGACTTAACAAGCCTACAAACTTTTCTCTCTTGTCCAGGAGCCATGAAACCCTCGGGTTGGTTCATGTATATTTCTTCTTCTATATCTCCATTTAGAAAAGCTGTTTTCACATCCATTTGGTGAACTTCTAAATTTCTTAATGCGGCAATAGAAAGAATCATCCTAATAGAAGTTATTCGCGTAACAAGCGAATAAGTATCAAAGTAATCTAGACTTTCGCGTTGTCTAAAACCTTTGATCACCAATCTTGCTTTGTACTTATCAATGGTGCCATCAGCTTTTATCTTCTTCGTGAAGATCCATTTATAGGCTAGTGGTTTACAACCAGGAGGTAAATCCACGAGCTCCCAAGTATGATTTTGTAAAATAGACTCTGTTTCACTATTAATCACTTCTTTCCATCGAGTCCCTTCCGAGGAATTTACAGCTTCTTGATAAGAAGTGGGTTCATTTTCTACCATAAAAGAGACAAAATCAGGTCCAAATGATTTCTCGGTTCTCGCCCGTTTGCTTCTTCTAGGTTCGACCTCTTCTTCCTCGGGTTGATCTTGTCTCTCATCTTGGAGACCATTATCATCTCGTTGTCTCTTATCTTGGACAACTGCATCATCTATTCTAGATGTGCTTCCATTTTCATTCTTTAAACAAGGAAATATATTTTCAAAGAAGGACGCATTCCTCGATTCCATAACTGTGTTCTTGTGTATATCTAGATTTTTCGAATCATGTACAATGAAACGATACACACTGCTATTCTTAGCATATCCAATAAATATACAATCCACAGATTTAGGTCCAATCGTTTGGGCCTTTGGTGTCAGCACAACTACCTTGGCTAGACACCCCCACACTCGTATGTACTGGTATGATGGTTTTCTTCCCATCCATAGTTCATATGGGGTTTCCTCGTTATCCTTACGAGGTATCTTGTTTAAAAGATACGTAGCCGTTAGAATGGCTTCCCCCCACATGTCCCGGCTCAAACCAGAACTTAACAACATGGCATTAACCATTTCTTTCAAGGTATGGTTCTTCCTTTCGGCAATACAATTTTGCTGAGGTGAATAAGGAGCGGTAAACTCGTGTCTAATTCCATGTTTCGCACATAGATCAGCAAAAGGAGACACATATTCACCTCCTCTATCACTTCGTACAACCTTGATTTTCCTACCAAGTTGATTCTTAACTTTGGTTTTGTATAGAACAAACTTGTGTAGAGCTTCATCTTTACTTTTCAACAAGTAAACGTAGCAGTACTTTGTGCAATCATCAATAAACGTGATGAAGTACTTATTGCCACCTTTTGTGGGTAGTGATTTCAAATCACATATGTCTGTGTGTATCATATCAAGTGGTTCGGTTTTTCGTTCAACCGATTTGAAAGATGATCTTGTAAGTTTGGCTTCGACACAAGTTTCACACTTATAATTTCAATCAATATGAAAATTTGGTATGCCATTAAATTTAATCAAACGACGCATTGAATTAAAATTAACATGTCCAAGACGGCCATGCCACACATTAGAAGTCTCAATCAAGTAAGCATAAGAATTCATTTTATTGATAGCATTCTTAACAACTATTACATTAAGCTTAAACATACCATTCAGGACATACCCCTTACCAACATACATTTGATTCTTAGAAAGTACAACTTTATCAGACTAAAAAACAAGACGAAAACCAAACGTATTCAAAAGCCATCCAGACACAAGATTCTTACGAATCTTCGGAACATACAAGACTTTAGTCAACTTGAGCTCTTTCTCGGATGTCATCTTCAAAATAACATCTCCTTCGCCCTTGATATCAGTAGTTGCAGAGTTTCCAATGTACAACTTCTCTCTATTGTCAACCGCTCTAAAAGAGAAACATACTCTTGTCAGCACACACATGACAGGTTGCCCCAGTATTAACCCACCAATCATTATTATTAGAACCTACCAGGTTAACTTCAAAGATCATGGTAACGACATCAGACACCATAGCAATAATGTCCACATTATCATTCACCATATTAGCCTCGCGTGGAGTCACTCGCTTTGGCGCTTTGCAATTAGCAGCACAATGACCTGGCTTGTTACAGTTGAAGCAATTTCCTTGGAACTTCTGCTTTGCAATTCCACCTTTAGGAGCAAGGTACTCAGACTTCCCTTTGCTCTTCTTGTCATTCTTCCCTTTGCCAAAGCTCTTTCCTTTAGACTTTAAAGAAGATGAACCATGCTCAACCATATTTTCCTTGGCAGAATCAGGTGTATAAGTGGTTTTCTCAGCCAGCTTGTTGTCCTCTTTAATACGAAGACGAACAACCAAGTCTTCAACAGTCATCTCCTTTCGCTTATGCTTCAAGTAGTTTTTAAATTCTATCAGCTTGGAGGTAACTTTTCAATGATAGCAGCAACTTGAAAAGTTTCACTCAAAGTCATACCCACAGCATGAATGTCGTGTAGCAAAACCTACAGATCTTGAACCTGAGTTATCACACTCTTTGAATCAACCATCTTGTAATCCAAAAAACAAGCTACCACAAACTTCTTTGTACCAGAATCCTCAGTTTTGTACTTGCGTTCTAACGACTCCCATAATTCTTTGGCAGTCGTAGTCTTGTAGTACACATTGTACAAAGAGTCCACCAAACCATTCAGAATATAGTTGTGACACAAGAAGTCTGAATGTTTCCATGCTTCAACAGCCTGCACGGCTTGTTGATTTTCTGGTACACCTTCTTTAGGAGGTTCCACCTGAGGTACAGTCTCCTTTAATAACTTCGCAAGGTTCAAAGTAGTGAGATAGAAGAACATCTTCTGCTGCCACCTCTTAAAATTCTGCCCATTGAATTTTGCTGGTTTTTCAGCATGATTAGCAACTGTGTGGGTAACGGGCGCACCAGTTACATTCATAGTAGTAGTTGCAAGAGTTTCAGGAGCACTGGTAGACATTCTGAAAGATCAAACAAGATCAAAACACAAACAGTTAGACAACTGTTATAAATCTGTATATAAGAAATTCAATCGTGATCTCTATATACTTATAGTGGATCTGCTTCAAAGAAACTCAATCTTGGTTTCAATGAATCGGATGCAATTATCAAACGTATTAGTTTAACAGAAACACAATCTTGGTTTCAATAAACTGATTAGAACAACTGCTAAAAACGTAAACTGTTAATTAAAATATGTAAATTAAAACTGATTTCCAGTGAAACTCATTCCTGGTTTTGGCAGAAACAGTTTATAAATAAATTGGATAAAATTATTAATCCGATTTTTTAATAAATGTTTTAATTCTGTTAAACATAATTTGTTTTAAGATTGTGGGAAAGGTTGTATACTTTTATTAAAAACAATAATAAAATTAACAGAAAAACAAAGAACATAATTAAAGAACAAATAAAATTGAAAGGAGTAAGAATATAGAGACTAGGCACGTGTTTAACACGCTTCCCTTAAAACAGATCCGCCGTCTGTTTCCCCAGGGTACAACGTCCAAAGTTGTTGTACAGCCGGACTAGACAAACTTGCTTGAAAGATCACGGAAGCCTTCTGCGTTTCTGATCGATAACTGCTGGAAAAAATCGTCTAGTAACGGAGTAGGAAAAAGACTGCGTTTTTTCTGATCTCTTTAATTGAATGAGAAGAGGTTATATTTATACTGAAAACTTGACTTGTTCTCAAAGAAAAATATATATCAAAGTTAGGAAAATATGTTATAACTAAAACAAATTTCCTCTCTTTTTAACACTCAAAACTATTATGTGAATAACTTCTGTATCTATTCCTAAAATAGATGTACAGAATTTTCTGGAAAAAACAAATCGAATTTGCAGCAAAAAAGATACCGAAATCTGCCCGCACCCAAGTCAGTTTTCGGAGCTGCATTCGTGTCCGCAGGTCACGCGCTCGTGCACAAGTTGAGTTACTTCGATACCCGTTTTGGCCTAGAAATCTCACTTTATGCACCCTACGCGCGTAGGCGTGGGAGTAAAAACCCATAAATGAATATTGTAGGGAAGAAACTAGGATTTCCTTATAAACATATTTTCACTTCATGTTTCAAGCGATGTGGGACAAAATATTTTCTATATATTATGTTTCACGTGACTCACTTTAAGACACGAAATCTCATTCATATTAACTACATATTGGACATACTTTAGCTCGTTGCGAATCTCTCTTCGAGGAGAACGCAAAGCTACTAAGTAATACGAATATATATAACATATACATATATAAACTTATGTCCAAAGTATTGTAAAAACTATATTTTGCAAAACATTTTCTAATACGTATAACCATATTTATCGCCGATAACTGGTAATTGTGTATGTGAATTCCTGCTATAAGCCAACAAAGATGGTATGCTGCCATAGTAATCGGTGAACTTTTATGAAGAATGAGGCAAGTCGAAGTGCATGTGGTATACAAATTAATTACATGAGCACAATCGATTTAACATGTCAAAAAACTTGATGTCTTAGAAGCTTGGTCACGGCATCAAACGTCTATGTAATACTATCTTTAGTATGTATACTATGTTGTATAGATTAGTTTTAGTTCGACTGGGTAAAATCATAATATGGATAAAAGAATATTTGATATGAACTCTCTGATCTTATGCCCGATTTTTGACGACTTATGTGAAACTGGGACTTCTATTGTATTTTCTAACCAAATAAACCAGTTAACAAATCCTGAAACTTTTGCATGATGCAAGCATGTGGAGGTTGATATATATATATTAGCGATTAATTGTGAAAAAAATATGTAAATGTTCAACTTTGAATCACGACTTTAGCAACAAAAAAAATTATAATAGCGACTAATATAATGACATGAAGTTATGCTCTGACAAGATGATGATTTTAAAAACCAAACTAGAATAATATATAATTAGACACGTATTATTTAACATCATGCGAGCAGGTACCGCTATTCACGCATTTGAATATATTTATTGTATTGAGAAAATACCTATAACCTTCAACATACGATAGATCCATGTGAACAGCAATTTGAATTATTTTTTAATACCATCATAGTTCACAGTCACACTAGCTGGTCATCTCATGGTTATTGTGAAAAGGCGATTCTTTTGTTGAGTAAACAGCTAAACTTAGGCCATCCCTGACTGTAAATTACTATCTCTTGACAATCATGTAACTGATACAAAGAAAACAGCTAAACTTAGGCCATCAATTTTGATTTTCTTTCAAATATAAGTAGCAGATCTCATAATCACTGCATATATATTACAAAAAATCTGGGATTTTACCAATACAAGCGTCCTAAGTACTTTAAGTATGATTTTAGTCCCATCAAGTCTAATTCCAAAAATAGCTTAGCACATATATAGATGTTAAGTAACATAGCCGGCTACCCGCGCAATACGACGGCGGGTAGCCGGTGACTAATTTCGTGACAAAAACAGATCAATGAAATCCATGTCTTATATATATATCGACAGCTTTGGTTAAACCAGAAACAATCATTACACAAGACTTCAGTCTGGACAATCTAATTGGAAAAGGAGGTTCCGGGCCCGTATACAAAGGAAAAGTTACATCTGCACATGAGTGTGAGATCATTGCGGTGAAACGCCTGGATAGGATAACTGATCAACGAGAAACTGAACGTGTTACAGAACTTGAAGTTCTTTTGGAGTATAAACATGAGAATATCATTGCTCTTTTAGGTTTTTGTAACGAAAAGCGTGAAAACATCATGGTGTATGAGTATGCTGACAAAGGGAATCTTGATAGGTGGTTGAGGTATGATGGACTTACATGGAGGAAACGGCTTGAGATATGCATTGATATTGCAACGGGATTGACTTTTTATCATGGAACCAGTGGTGAAAAGCAAGATGTGGTAATACATAGGAACATCAAAAGCAAAAATATCTTACTACATGGTGATTGGAAAGCAAATATTGCTTATTTTGGGTGTTCCTTAATGAGTCCAATTAATCAGGAAACGAAATATGTTGTCAACAATGCTAAAGGCACACCAGGCTATTGTGACCCTCTATACACAACCACTGGGGTTTTAACCAAAGAATCTGACATTTATTCATTTGGTGTGCTTTTATTTGAGATGTTGTGCGGCTTTGTGATGGAAGACAACAGTAGTAAAGCTCAAAATCTAGTCCATATGGTTAGACACCATTTTGAAGAGGGGAAACTCTCTGAGATGGTGTTTGAGACTGTAAAGAAACAAATCGTGCCTGAATCATTGACTACATTTCAAAATAATGCCTATAAATGCATACGTGAAGAGAGAGCAAAACGACCAACAGCCAGTGATGTGCTGATACAACTTTACAAAGCTTTGGATTTTCAAGTAAGCTTTTATACTGTTTTCTTTTATCACCAAGCATAGTTTCTCTGGAAGTTATAAAGTTCAAAATACATTATTTTGAGTGATCAATCGGGCGGGAAAAGTTTTTTGGCAAGAAACTTTTAGGAGTTCTTTTTTTAAGTCAATAATCTTATCCTATCTTTGTCGCCAAAACTATTATTGTGCTTATAAATACGAGTTCGTCACATTAATCGCACTTTCTCGTCTTCGCTTACTGTTTTTTAGAGTCTTCGCTTAATGTTTTTCAGAATCTTCGCTTACTGTTTTTCACTTTTCAGACCTTTTATGTTATTATGTTTCTAACTAAACATGTA
Source organism: Glebionis coronaria (assembly GCA_025667525.1). NCBI lineage: Eukaryota > Viridiplantae > Streptophyta > Magnoliopsida > Asterales > Asteraceae > Glebionis > Glebionis coronaria. Next base: position 557,230,178 of record CM046879.1, read on the forward strand.
CAGCAAAAGTCATCCAGAAATAGAGGAAAAAAATATAAAGCCATTTTCCATGTACTTTATATATTTGATTTTCAGAACTGATAAATAAATGAAATATTTCAAGTAAATAAAGTTGGAGTTAAATGCATACAAATGTGTGGTCTCTTCATTGATGGGACTTTTTATTTTCAAATTCATATGCAGGTGGAAATTGAAATATGGGAACCCAAATTGCTTAGAGATCTTGGAAAAATAATCCAAATGACATATTCACCCGATTTTTACTATGCTATGAGCAATAAGGACATTTTCACGTCCCTTCAAAAAGGTTTCCTGCTCCGAGAGGACAGAGTGGTAAGTATGTAACTGGTGCTTTTCTGCGTTCTTGTATATCTGCCCCGAGAGAATAGATTGGGTAACCCGCAATAGGGAGTCCTAACAACCGGGGTTAAAGAGAGAAACTGGCTAGATACACCATACATGGTGTAGTAAAAACGACTACAATCTAGTTACTAGATGCGGAATATTCGATCTATGAAGCAACCATCGACAGAAAAGAGAACCCACAAGGTATGAACCCTAATCGATTAGATTAGTATTATTGATAAAGAAGCGTTGTGAATATCTTCCCCCCTCATCTCCTTTTATAGAGATGAGGGGGAACCGACTGTTACATGCACTACGGGTCGGGTTGGGCTTCGACACAGCCAACCGACCTTTATTGCTATAGGCTATTAGGAAACTCGATACCTATCCCTAGACACGTCTTAGGCTAATCAAGACTAAATACATAACAATTTCCACCTTAGGCTTATATTAGCCTATCCCAACACTCAGCAGCTCCAAGCAGTGTTGTAACTTGCGTCCAGGTACCACCTTCGTCAAGGCATCCGCAACATTGTGTTCAGTACACACCTTCAGAACTTCAACCGTCTTTGCATCCAAGACTCTTCTGATAAAGTGATAACGCACATTGATGTGCTTAGTCCTATCATGAAAAACATGATTCCGCGATAAATGAATCGCACTCTGATTATCACAATTAACTGCAACAGTGTTAAGCTTCACGCCTAACTCTTCCAAGAATCCCCTTAGCCAAATATCTCCTTTCACAACCTCCGTAAGTGTCATATACTCAGCTGTAGTTGTCCACAAAGCCTCCTTGTGCTGCAACTTAGCTTCCCAGCTCCTCGCACATCCATATATCAGCAACCCGTACCTTGTGATTGATCTACCCATGACGGTGATCGATCTACCCATGGTGTAGTCAAAATCCACAAAAACTTGTACGCATGTCTGTAATCCACGATCAAACCTATACAACAAACTCACATCTACAGATGCTATGTCAGGTCTCGTGCAGACCACCTGATACTCATGGCTTCCAACCGTATATATATATGACCACTTACTATTCTTTACCACATCACAGTCCCCTGATAGACTATCCTCAAACGACAGTATGGAGTGTCCCTTCAACAAAGTCTGTACTAACTTTCCGTTGTAAAACCTGGACTGTGACACCATCAGAGTATTACCACTCTGATTCCTGATGATCTTAATACCAAGTATATTTCCCTTTGCTTTTACCAGCAAATCCTTAGTAACCGAGATCTCAGCCTTGCATCCGCAAGAAAATACCATACAATCTATATAGAGAAATAGATGTATGAACATACCTGGTGTATCCTCCCAGTAATAACTGTATCTTTCGTCACTGCTTTTCCTACAACCGTTGCTGAGCACATGCACATTTAACCGAGTATCCATTTCTTCCTTCAATCCAACCATCCACTTGGAAAGAACCTCACAAGCAACTATATCATTGAAAGTCAATGACTCGTGTGCATATATCTTCTCCACTGCAACAACTGCAAAAGCAACATCATTACTGTCTTCTCTATACTTGAATAGTTCCCGTGCTAAGTGTTGCTCCATATCACGTGCTTGATGATAGTATATCAAATCTTGAGTTTGTACTTTCTTTGGAACAACTACATGACCAACATTCCCCTGAGGTTCCACCTCAAGTGCTTGATCCTCTCGATATTCCACCTCAAACTCAACTCCTTGCAACACCTGCACTGAACTTGTACATACACCAGAACCAATGAAAGTTTTCTTGTCTTGCCCACTTTCACTGAAACCCATATTCCTGTAAAGCACTCCCTTTGAAGTAACATCATCTAACCTCCAAAGTTGATAAACATTCATACCCTTACGGTATCCCAGGAATATGCACTTGAACTTAACTGGTTCAAGCATCCCTTGCTCAATACTAGCAAGCCAACCAAAAACGCCAAACATATCTATAGTCTTCTTGAATCCAATCGCTGCTGATGGTGACCTATTATCTAGATATGTGGACATGGTTGTATCCTCTGTCCAAAAAACCTTGGACAGACCAGACTGAATCAGAAAACAATGTACCTTATCCAAGAGTGTCACGTTCGTCTCCTCAACCAACCCATTCTGTTGCTGTAACCCTGCAACATCCAAATGTTTGGCGACCCCACTCTTCATACATTGTTGTGTAGACTTCTGATTACAAGATTCAAGAACATCACCTGTCTTGATCTTCCACCCAGTCTGAAATTTTCCTAACTGCTTCCTACCCTTCATTGTCTTCCCGGTCATAGCCTGACCGTTCAGGGTATATACGCAATTAGCCCTTCTGGTTCCTGATAGTACCACCAGTGAACCCTTTATAACCTTGATCTTGCCCGACTGCATCTTCACGGTAAAACCCTCTTTTTCAAGAGTTCCCAGCGATATCAAGTTTCGTTTTAATTTTGGAACATACCTGACGTTGTCCAACAAGAAACTTGATCCATCCCTCATTCGTACTCGAACCTTTCCTGTCCCTCGTACACGGCATTCCCTACCATCACCTAGTAGTACATTACCACCGTCATACTCCTTAAAATCAACCAAGTAATCTCTCCTGTGTGTCATATGGTATGAGCCCCCTGAATCTATGATCCAGTCCAAAAGTTCATCAACACTCATAGCCATCATAACATCAACATTGTCATACCCATTAGCTCCAGAACCGGATACCTGATCTTTACTCCTGACAAAACCTTGAGATTTCTTGTGATTATACCTGGGACAATCCCTCTTCAAATGATCCTCAGACTGACATACATAACACCTAAGTTTGTCGCTCCTTCCTTGTGACCTTGACCACGAACTATTTGCACCCTGCTCCATATCTCTCTGACCGGATCTCTCCCTCACATACAACCCTTCACCACTATCACCCTTTGCTTCCGTCATCTTTTGAAGTTCCCTAGAATTAAGTGTCGCGAGCACATCTTCTAGCTTCAAAGTATCTCGACCATATAGCAAAGTCTCCACGAGATTATCGTAAGACGATGGTAAAGATGTGAGTAATAATAATGCCTGATCCTCATCCGATATAGCAGTATCTATAGCCGCTAAGTCACCCACGAGCTTGTGAAACTCATCAATATGTTCAGACTGACTCTTACCTTGATGCATTTGAAAAGTATATAACTTTTTCTTCAAGTACAAACGATTAGCTAAAGACTTTGTCATGTATAAAGTCTCTAACTTTTTCCAAATCCCCGCTGCAGTCGTCTCTTTGGTGATCTCCCGTAGGACCCGATCATCCAAACACAAGATCAATGCGCTGTAAGCCTTTTTCTGAATGACGTTATCGTAAGCCACTATTGTGGTGGCGGGTAATTCTTCCAATGCTGCATCTAATTCCAGATGTTCCAGCAAAGCCTTCATCCTTACCTTCCATAATCCAAAGTCATTCTTCCCATCGAATTTCTCGATGTCAAATTTGCTCAGCGTCATCATATTTTAACCCTTTGCTAACCGCTTAACCTTTTGTGAATTTACCTACACAAAAACACGATCTAGCAAAGTATCATGTGTGTAAAACACCCTTGCTTTATCGATATAACCCTAAGATAAAAATCTTAGTAATCGATCAAACCAAGTAACCCTTCAAAAGTAAAACCCTTCCTTACTCAAATATCAACTGAACCTTGGAAATAACCTATCCAATAAATCGACAATCCTTGAATCAAGAAAGTACCTGGCGCCTTTTGAAGTAACCCTTGTCGTACTTTTAATTTTGCAAACCGATCTCTAATAACCTAAGAAATCTTGCAACCTCGACAAGTCTTGAACGCTTCTTTATCCCTTTATTGATTTGCTAAACCTTGTGAAAAAACCCTCACAATCACAAATCAACAAAGTCCCTTCGATAATTCGCTAAACCTTGTGATATAATAACCCTCACAATCACGAACTACGAAGTCTCCTTGTGTAAAAATACCCGAAGTAATAATACTACCTTTTAGTTTTATATCCAAAAACCTTTGGCCCAATATATATATATTCAAAAATAAACTAGACTAGTTAAACTTTAACCAGCCCAACATAATCGGCCCAATAAGGAAATTAAAACCCTTCCATATTATTTACTTCTTTTGTTGACTTTTATATAAAACAAAACCAACAATGCCTTTGTCTTCCTCCTGTCTTCTCTACAACTCACGATTGAAGAAAAAAAAAACCACAACCACCAATCTTTTCGATCTTCAGTGGCCAAACAAACCAAATCCTTCTTCAATCGATTAACCCTGCTGCAACCTTGTCGATCAAAACTCGATCAACAACAACACCGACTTCGACGATCGATTCCTAGTAAACCAGCGCCCGCGAAACCAGGCTCTGATACCACTTGTAGTAAAAACGACTACAATCTAGTTACTAGATGCGGAATATTCGATCTATGAAGCAACCATCGACAGAAAAGAGAACCCACAAGGTATGAACCCTAATCGATTAGATTAGTATTATTGATAAAGAAGCGTTGTGAATATCTTCCCCCCTCATCTCCTTTTATAGAGATGAGGGGGAACCGACTGTTACATGCACTACGGGTCGGGTTGGGCTTCGACACAGCCAACCGACCTTTATTGCTATAGGCTATTAGGAAACTCGATACCTATCCCTAGACACGTCTTAGGCTAATCAAGACTAAATACATAACACATGGCAATCGTGGGGCATGTATTTTTCTTAGGATCGGGTGATTGTCTACCGGGGAATTGCATTAACCTGATAGTTTGGGTGGCGCACTCACACTTTCAACTTCAGGAGTTACTAAAAATTCGAATTGATTTTACATTGAAAATTAAAATTCATGCTATTCGAAAAGTTATTTTTTGTGACTTGTGTTATTTTCTCACTTCTAATAATCAAAATGAATCTTTTAGTAAAAATTTATTATAGATCAAAGCCAATGTGGTGCTCCAACCCCCTCTAACAACCCCGCAACTCTCTCCCTCTTTCTCAGCCTTTTTTCACCGAGACCCTGAAAACAAACACACACGATGTGTTTTCTCATAATTGTTAAAAACCACAATTCATAGTCATGTATTTACTCATTACTCATATATTACTGAAATTGGATTTGATTTGATTGTATCAAAGTTGTTTTCTCTTGGGACGAATGGAAGAAGAGTTGAAGTAATATCAGCAACAGAGTTTTATTTCAAAAGATACTTCGGGCCAGATAAGTGGATTCGTATTCCGGAATCAAGGTTCGTGTTTTGATTTCTTTCCTGTTTCTCTCTGTCGATATATGTGTTTGTATTTGTGGACCTGTTTCCACAAAATAATCAGGAATGTGATTTGTTTTAGTTGCTTATAATAATTGCAGGTTTGGACCAGTAGCATGGATATCTGATTGTTCTAAAATGAACATCCGATTCAAGATAAAGCCTCAGCTTTTATCACCGGGCGTTAATTATAGGGTTGATCTGCTCTTCAAGTTTTGTGATCCAAGAGAAATTTAGATACATGTATCGACCTTAAGTACCATATAGGAAATAAATTTTTGCTTTCACATTGCACAACAGAAAGAGATGACGGATGGCTGACGAAAGAGTTATTTCAGTTCTCGAGTCTCGCAGAAGAAGCCGATATTGATGTCTCTCTATTGGGTTTCTCAGGATCTCATTATGTAAACCGGGCTGTCTATATCGAAGCGATTGAGTTTAAAGCCATTGAAAATGCAAGTTCGAGATACTTAATTATTTTGTGCACATTCAATATACGTTCTTGCCTTTAGTAGTTTAGTAAATTGCAACGAGGGTAGATGCATTCCATTTTCATTTTTCACATTAGAAGTTTGTAACATAGTCTTATAATTTCTATAAAGATGGCACATGAAGAAATCGAGGAATTAAAGAGACTCAGCATCGCTAACGGTAAAAATTCACCAACCGACGAGGGTCATTGGAAAGTTAACATGGCTGAGGTGCAAGAATTACCAGCTAACGAGAGTGGCCACGTTTTTGCGATTGTACCTTGGTTATTGGAAAAATGTTGTGGTTAAATCATAAATATGCCTAAAGTGGAGGTGACAAACAAAGTATATATGTTGAGGCAGATCAAAATAGACGTGATCATAAGTGGCATGGTCGGATAAAAAAATGTTAGTGAACAAGCAATTAGGCTACTGCGTGTTGCAGCAAACCATTTTAAATTACGTGTATTTGTTTTGAGAAGCAAATAGAAGTCAACACTATTTACACATAACGTTTCTTATTTGAGATCGGTTTTGCCGTTGTATTGATGAGTATATTTGTTCTAAATTTTTTTAATTCTTATATTTATACAATTTTTATATTATTTTCCTAAATAACTGAAATTAAGAACCCAACTTATATGCACAAAACCCATATAAGAGAAGTTCCTAAACCTGCCCAAAACATGGACGGAAAAACGCCCAAGAAACTAATAACAATTTTATTGATTCCTCTTGAAAACTCAACGCCATAGTCGCAGAACCAAGTCTTCTTTACTTTTTTTAAAAAAAAATTACACTTCCAAAGCCCAATAGTCTTCTAAAATTTAATAAGCCCAGATAAATCGTACTAATTCCATAAACACTCCATATCTGTAGATAATAAGAAATGAGGAATGTGGTCGATATAGCTGATTGTTTTTCTTCATATGGGCATGCTGATAATATGGCATGGACCACAGCAGGTGCTGTTATTAGCTAAATTATGGGTCAAGTTTCAAATTTTCTTGCTAGTTATATGCTTCACGATATATCAGGTTTAAGAAGTTTTTTCTTCTTTAATGATTCCTATTATGTTACTTAAGTTTCTGGACAATGAACATCGCAATTAGCATTGTATTAGACATGGCAAAATGTACGGGGCAACCTGTTGGTAACTGGTGATAACATATTCTTTTAGATGGTTAATCCCAAACATCTCTTGTCCCAAAAGTTCAAGTCTTTTTATTAGTACGTATTTTAGAAATTATAACTGTTTCTTTTTTTGTAATTGTAATAGCACTGTACTTTTTAGATTTAGTTATGTAAGAAACTTGATTAAACGATACACTTTTGAATTTTTTCAGTATAGTTTGAACCATTTAACCAGTTAGAAACAAGAATAACCTGAATTGACCCATTTATTGGCAAATGGGGCAAAATTTTCATTTCTAGATTTTATAATTGATCTCATTATGCTAAACTTAAAGCTATTGTCTTCTTCAACCAATAGCAAACTTCTTGTTTTTATTAATGGAGATAGTTGATAAAGTGGAAGTCCTAGCAAAAGAGGTTGAGGTATTTTGAACTGTTGCTGGCTTTCAATCTAAATACCTTAAAGGGGCGTTATAACCATATTTATCGCCAATAACTGATAATTGTGTATGTGAATGCCTGCTATAAGCCAAGAAAGATGGTATGCTGCCATAATAATCGGTGAGCTTTTATGAAGAATGAGGCAAGTCGAAGTGCATGTCGTATACAAATTAATTACATGAGGCGGTGGAGCTACTTACGAGAATACAACGTGCTATGAATAGTAATGTTTTGACTCCTAAATCCACAAACGTTGTATTTAATAGACTTGGTTTTGCTATACAAAAAGGGCTAGCGGCGCAGCTTGTTGCCCGTTTGCCTTCTCCTAATATGTAAATCTAATATTTGATCAATATGTATGTAGAAAGTTATATTAAAAGAGGAACAGTGGATTACATGAGCACAATCGATTTAACATGTCAAAAAACTTGATCTCTTAGAAGCTTGGTCACGACATCAAACATCTATATAATACTATCTTTAGTATGTATACTATGTTGTATGGATTAGTTTTAGTTCGATTGGGAAAAATCTTAATCTATATCTATATCTATACTTCTATATCTATACTATTATATAAAGAGGCTAACTCCGATCTTAATCCCGAACCTAAAATTTCCAAACCTAACTCCAAACCAAAAATTAAGATATGAAGGTTAAATTTAAACCCTTAGATCATATTTTGTTAAATTGATCTCATACATCCATATGTTTTTATAACAAACTTTTGTAACAACCTTAGTAACAAACAATTCAAAAAACATTTATCTTTAAATTGAAATATCTTTTGATATGTATATTTTTTTTATAATATAATTTTACCATATTAATATAATTTTATTAAATTTTAGTTTTTTCGTTTTTAATGAGTTTATTTAAGTTAATTTAATTTTTTTACTACTTTAACTTTAATTTGAACCTTAGTAACATTGTAATATTTGTTCGCTAAAAAAGTAGTTAGCGGATACTCGCCGCTGCATTGCGCGGGTACGATGCTAGTATGGATAAAAGAATATTTGATATGAACTATCTGATCTTATGCCCGATTTTTGACGACTTATGTGAAACTGGGACTTCTATTGTATTTTGACTATTTCTAACTAAATAAACCAGTTAACAAATCCTGAAACTTTTGCATGGTTGATATATATACTAGCGATTAATTGTGAACAAAAATATGTAAATGTTCAACTTTGAATCACGACTTTAGCAACAAAAAAATTATAATAGCGACTAATATAATGACATGAAGTTAATTATGCTCTGACAAGATGATCATTTTAAAACCAAACTAGAATACTATATAATTAGACGCCTATTAGTTGACATTTAACATCATGCGAGTAGGTGCTATTCACGCAATTGAATATATTTTTTGTATTGAGAAAATACCTGTAAGTTAACCTTCAACATATTAATATACGATAGATCCATGTGAACAGCAATTTTGAATTATTTCACTACTACAAAATCGAGCTTATAGACCCCCTTATTTAGACCTTCCACGAAAAACACAGGTTTAAAAGGCTGGTTTCCGCCACCAGAAGTTATTTAGACCGGTTCGTTTTAAATGCACCGGTCTAAATACAATTTCCACATTTAGACCGGTTGATTTATATAATACCGGTCCAAAAGAGCGTCTTTTAGACCGGTGATTACCTACATAACCGGTCTATATCATAGCGTGATTTAGACCGGTGATTTTCATTTGGACCGGTCTAAATAATACTTTTAAAAAGCATCCCCAACGGCTACAAAACCAGATCTGCACATCTTATACCACATTAACTATCTGATTTTTCATTTAATACACTCAAAAAATACCCAACATATCATAATAATTATAAAACTCTTCCACATTAATTACAATCCAAAGGTATGAACCATCTTTTATACATTTATATTAACTTCACTTAAGAGTTTTATGATTATTTATTTAAAAAGGATATTATTCTTGTATTAATCACTAATTGTGTGTTTATCGATAAAAATTAGTTATTGTGTTTTAATAGAAGTTAACATAAATATTTTTTCTAATTGTGTAGGAACAATTGTGTTAATCGTTCTACTATGGTATCCGAATTGCATTGTTAGGTTCATTACTCGCGGAACTAAGGTATTTTTTCAACATATAGCAAAAGCAATTATTTTTTGCAACATTCATGTAGTATAAATATATTTCAACTCATGCGCCCTTAGTTTAATACCCGCCCGAAAATAACCTAATAGAGGTTAATTTCGGATTGTCCCGTTTGGGACTGCTTTTTTAATACTTTGTCTCATTTAGGATGTGAATGTGTATTATCATATTGAGTATTATTTAAGAAAAAATCGATAGTGTTTCCTTTTACTCCTACGAGTATGTGTTATATACGCATATTTGGGTAGTTAAGGGGAAATGCTGTCGATTTTTTTAAATAATACTCAATATGATAATATGCATTCACATATGAGACAAAGTATTCAAAAAGTAGGTTAGGTTCACCAACAACAACCACATTGATACTTAATAATTTCATGCATGCATTCATCTTTTTAAAATCGGCATTACATTCGAATGCAGATGGATCGTACTACGTGGATGTACCAGATAGATCGTGCTACCGTTGAATACTTGGAACAATTGTCTCTTTTCCTGAAAGTTGATGAAGAGGATCGGGTGAAGAGAGGAAAATCAAAAATTCATTGTCCTTGTAAAAGTTGTTTGAATTGGGCGTGTTATCCTGATTTGCAAACTATTAAGAGTCATCTTATAGAAAAGGGGTTTATGCAAAGGTATACTTGTTAGGATTTACACGGAGAAGTCAAAACTAAGGGTAACACCTCTGTTATCGATTGTAATGCCGAATATAACAATGATTCGAACAATAATAATCGTGATAATTTGAATGAGATGTTACATAATTTGGAGGATAATGCTGCTGAGAATAATCATGATCAATTTTCACAATTGTTTATCGACTCAGAAACACCATTGTATGAAGGTTGTGAGGATTTTACCATATTATCTGCTGCTTATAGACTCATGACGTTAAAGCAGTCAATGGTTGGAGTGACACAGGTTTCATGAGTCTATTAGAAGCGTTGCATGAAATGTTCCCAAAAGCCAAGTTGCCTGTTTCAACATACCAATCAAAAAAATTAATGTGCCCATTGGGAATGGAAATCGAAAAAATAGACGCGTGTCCAAAAGATTGTATGTTGTATAGAGGCGACGACAAGGACCTACATGCGTGTCGGGTTTTTGGCAAGTCCAGGTACAAACGAAAAAAAGATACACCACTTAACCCGGACGTGACTAAGAATGGTCCACCTGCTAAATTGTTGTGGTATTTTCCGATAAAAGATAGACTTGAAAGATTATTTTCCAATGAAAAGGATGCAAAGTTGTTACGATGGCATGCAGAAGAGCGTAAAAGAGATGGAAAAATGAGACACATGGCTGATTCCCTTTAATAGTGGAACATCAATAATGAGTTTAAAGAAGAATTTGGAGATTAGATTAGAAATATACGCTTTGGACTTAGTTCAGATGGATATAATCCTTTCGGAAATATGAGCAGTCGTCATTGCACTTGGCCGGTTCTTTTATGCATATACAATCTTCCGCCGTGGCTATGTATGAAACGAAAATACATCATGATGTCATTGCTAATACAAGGCCCCAAACAACCTGACAACGATATTGACATTTATTTGAAGCCATTAATTGAAGACATGAAAGACCTATGGAGTAAGGGTATGAAAGTGTATGATGCGTACAAGAAAGAGATATTCACATTGCGAGCCATGATTTTTTGCACTATTAGTGATTTTCCATCTTATGGCAATTTGTCAGGATACAAAACAAAAGGAAAATTGGCATGTCCTGTGTGTCAAGATCATATTCACTCGGTTTGGTTGGCTAATTGCAAGAAAACAGTGTATATGAGACATAGAAGATCGCTTCAAGAGAATCACCCATACCGTAAAAAAAAAAGTTGTTTGATAATACCATAGAAGTTGAAAAGCTACCACCACCGTTGAATGGGCAAGCTACATTCTCTCAAGTGGAAGATATAGACATTATGTTTGGAAAAGGGAAAGAAGGTACTGCAACTTTAAAAAATAGTATTTGGAAAAAGAAGTCTATATTTTGGGAGTTACCTTATTGGTGTCGCTTGCAAGTTCGACATTGTCTTGATGTTATGTATATCTAGAAAAATGTTTGTGAAAGCTTATTGGGCTTATTGTTGAACATCTTGGGAAAAACAAAAGATGGGGTTAAGGTTCGAAAGGACATGGAAGCCATGAATATTAGACCAGAGCTAGCGCCTAGGGAGATTGAAGGGAAGACTAGTACATATCTACCACCAGCTTGTTATACCATGTCTAAGGCCGAGAAAACGAAATTTTGTCAATGTTTAAGTGGAATTAAGGTTCGATCTGGGTATTCGGCAAACATAAAAAAGTTGGTGTCAATGCAAGACTTGAAGTTGCTTGGTATGAAGTCCCATGATTGCCATGTCTTAATGACACATATGATTCCCATTGCTATTCGTGGAATCCTACCTGATCGCATCCGACACACGATAACAAAGTTATGTTTGTTTTTTAACATGATTCATTCAAAGGTGATTGATCCCTAAGTGTTAGATCAATGGCAGCGTGATATTATCTTAACTATTTTCCAACTCGAGATGTATTTTCCGCCCTAATTCTTTGATGTCATGGTTCATTTGATATCTCATATTGTTGTTGAAATTTAAACTTATGGTCCCGTATTTCTACCATATATGTATCCATTTGAGAGATACATGGGAATCTAAAAAGGGTATGTTAGGAACCGATCTCGACCAGAGGGTAGTATTGTTGAAGGATATGCTACTGAGGAAGCGATTGAATATTATACAGACTATTTAAACGGAGTGAAAACAATTGGCATTCCACAAAGTTGACATGAGGGTAGGCTTCGTGGGGAAGGTATACTTGGGCGCCAAGAAGTCTCACCAAATATAGATGAGTTACGTGAGGCACATTTCACAATCCTACAACACATGACATGTATTGCACCATATATATATGAGCACAAGTCACTTTTGAAACAACAAAACAATCGAAAGGGTCAGGTTTGGTTGGCTAACGAGCATAATAATACGTTTTCACATTGGCTCAAAAGCAAGGTGAGGAGTACACTTTCAAATGCAGACAAAGTCGTGGCAGATTTGGGATCTGGGCCAATACGGGTTGTCAAATATCAAGGGTATGTAATTAATGGATATATGTTTTACACCAAAGAGCAAGATGATCGAAGTACATTTCAAAATAGTGGAGTCACTCTGATAACATCGATGACAGAAGTATCTACAGTTAATCGCGAAGAAAGGTAAAAGAACGCTAAAAAGGCTTATTATGGTGTCATTCAAGAAATATGGGAGGTACATTATAATTCGACTGTTATACCATTGTTCAAATGCAAATGGGTTGAAAATGAAAAAGGTGTTAATGTTGATGAAGATCATTTCACTATTGTTAATTTATCCACAAACGGTTACAAATCTAAACCATTCATTTTAGAAAAATTAGCAACTCAAGTATTCTATGTTGAAGACCCAAGTGATCAAAGATTACATGTCGTCCTATTCGGTAAACGAAACATGGTTGGTGTTGAAAGTGTTGTAGACGAGGACGAATACAATCAAGTTGATGAGTTGCCCCCATTTAGCATTGGTATTACACCTTCAAATCATGTTCTTGACGATACTACTTACTTGAGATCTGATCACGACGAAGGATTAGAAGTTTGATGAATCTCACAAATATTGAGGGTACAAATATATTTATTACAAAACATCAATTAATCTATATCAATTTATTTATTATGCATTTCACTAACCGTCGTTCGTCTTTTTTTCAGGCACAACATGATAATAAAAAAAGGCATATTTTGTTTATTTAGCCACATTTTTTATCAATTATTCGAATTTTTTCAATGAACTTATGTTATTGTAATTTTTCACATGTTCGAACCTACTTTTGTTATTGTAACAATTTAAGACTTTAAGTATTTGAGTTTATTATTGTTATTGTAAGACTTTTTAATGGGTCAAATATAAATTTATGTTTGTACTAATAATAATCTTTTTGATAAGTTAATAATAATTTTTTTTTGATAAAAGTTAATAATAATCTTTAAGTTAATAATAATAATCTTTTTTTTTGATAAAAGTTAATAATAATCTTTTAAGTAAATGTTTTTGTGAGAATGAATTTTTTTGGGAAATCAGATGTTAAGTGGCAAGATTTTGAGCCGCGGGAAACGAAAACATTTTGTCCCAAATTCTAAAACACCCCAAATTCTGAAACACTTATCCAATCTCACAAACCACCAAACCTATTCTTTCTTATTATCAGATCTCACAAATCCACCAAACCTATTCTTTCTTATTATCCCATAGCACTAAACATCACACCACCACAACCAATCTCAGTCTCTATCTCCATAATTTCCACCACCACAACCAATTTCCATCTCTATCTCCATAGTTTCAACCACCACAACGAGGCCCTATTGTACCCGCTTGATATTCAGTTACATAAGTGGTATAATTAGGTTGCTTATTATTTAATTAAGTTGCTTTTTTAAGTATGATGCTTATTATTTAATTAAGCTGCTTATTATTTAATTAAGACGCTTATTATTTAATTAAGACGCTTATTATTTAATTAGAACCTCATTTTTCAATTGATTTATTTTATTAGGTCTTAGAAAGTTGTTAGATCTGTAGATTTTGGGATTATTGATTGTAAAGCTGTAGATTATTAGTTAATGTCAGTTTTGGTTTGGTTCTATCTGATAAGGTGGTTGGGTGAACTTAAGGTATAGAGTTTTAGGGGCGAAATGCTTTACATTATCTGCATTCTTTCAGCCCTGTTCCCAGAAGGGAACTTCAGTTCCGAGCTATCTGGTTTTGATTGTTTTCATACATGTTCTACTGGCTGTTATATGCATTGTATTTTTAGAGACACAAAATCATTAAGCGAGGTTCACACGATCAGTAAATTAGACTATTGTTTGCTGTCATGATCAAAGAAGCACTGGCCTGCGTTTGATTAGCTCAGTTGGGGGTACCCATTCCTTTTTAAAACCCTCTTGCACCTTCAACGCCTAATGTCTCTTTGACAACGTCTATCGCACCAGAGTATTTGGGGAGCTGACCCGGCAGTCAGAGGCGGAGCCAGTGGGGTGGCTATCGGGTGCTCGACCACCCCCAACCAGCCCATCTACCCCAGCTTGTTACTTGGTTTCCGGCCTATGTTTAGTGAACTCTTCAATCGAGCCCCTGCTAATGGGACAAACCTGATCATAGTATATTATTGCTTCTATTTTCTATCAGTGTGTAAATTTTTAGAAAAACTTCCTATAATATGCTTTAGAACTACGAATGTCACAAATCTTTTTTTTATCTTTTGTATATCTGTTTTATGGTACTCTGAAAACTATCTAGCTCGGTATGAAATTTAGCCACTCTAGAAATCGAACTGGAAAATGATTTTGAGTAAACAGTGGTTATATGCGTTATCAATTAAGACTAAACAGTAATAGTTTTTGCAAATTTCAAATGGTGTTCTCTTTTCTTGTTGATTTGTTTCCATAAGAAACAATTGCCTAAACGGCTAGCTACTTAAATGCATATGGTTATTGTTAATCGATGTTTAATTTAAATGAAGTTGCTGTCATGATATGTGATTGCTTATATCTCATTTTGTTTATTTTCAGGATGACAATGAACTTGCATTGGTTGACCCACCGAAACGCAAAAAAAGAGGATCGTCAAAGCTCAAGGAAAAACCTTCTGAACTGTTTAATGTGAAGTTTAACAAGAACGACCGTGTAGTCGGTAAACACCAAAGTGACTGGTCAACATATGTTGGTGCTTTGACAAAGCTTCAGATTTCAATTCTTGAGGACGACTGGGGCAAAATAAAACAAGATCAGAAAGATGCTCTTTGGGATATTATTAAGGTATATTGTTTTAAGAATTTTATTTACATTTTTAGTTTGTAATGTATGTGTTACATCTAATAAGTAATCTTTATTTTTCACATTAAACAGGACTACTTTGATGTGACAGAAAATTCTCATGTTAAAGAAGCAAAACTTAACGAAGCAACACTTAAGCAATGCAACTTTGGATGGAATAGTTTTAAGACAATGCTCAAATCCAACTTCATGATACCGAACAAAAAACCTTATGAAGATGAGCACTACTCTATCATAGAGGAGAAGGATTGGGATGAATTCTGTCGAAAACATCAGTTACCAGAAAATATGGTTTGTTAACTTCCTTATGTATCGAAAAGACTAATAATTTGTTTTTATTTTTTCTAATTTTCCCTTTATACTTTTTTGAAGAAAAAGCGAGCCATTGGAAGGACATATGCTAAGCTTAAAACAAATTATGCACGTCTAGGAAGAATAAGGTATCGTGGAATAGACGTTGATTTGTCAAAAGTTCAGATAGATGAAGCACTCAAGACAGAAATCTTGAATATCACTTGTGACCGCACAAAAGATTGGATCCTTGCTATGATAACTCCCATTATTTCTAAGAATATGCAAGATCTATTCAGAAAATTGGTAAGCTTGTATGAGTATTTATTTTTAATGTTATTGTTTTTCATTCATAGAAAACTTAAGAATAAAGTGTTCTTAAATGTGCATCTACAGGTAGATGTAGATAAATAGATGGCTCAATGCCTAATCCCAAAGGAAAAGGGAGCAGACCCTTTGATTGTGGTTTTTGGACCTGAACACGGGGGTCGAACAAGGACTGTTGGGGACGGCATAGGTTTTCGGAAAGGAATAAAAGGGTACAAACAAACGAATAAAAGGAACCGAAACATGGAAGAGATAAAAGCTATGATAGATAGGAAACTTGATCAAAGGGATGCTGAGAGAGATAAAAAAAGAGATGTCGAAAGGGACGCTGAAAGAGACGCTGCAAGAGACGCAGCAAGAGACGCCGAATTAGATGTTGAAAGAGACCAGGAAGCAGAAACAAGTAATGAAGGACGATTACATAAGAGAAACAAGCAATGCAGCTGCGAGTCGACGACCGTTATCTACCAAGAAAAAGAAAAGCTAAAAGATATAAAGGTATTTTTTTCTTTGTATCATTTGTTTTGTTGTTGTTGTCATTTCTTGTTGTTGCCATTTGGGGCATTTAGACTGGTAATCTGGTGATTTTAGTCGAGATGCAACTTTGAACTTTGATCAAATAACATGCTGATATCTCTACTACAAAAAAGTTCGTAGACACCGGTTATAATAGCATATGGAGACTGGTTTTAGAATTGATCTAGGCGATGGGGTATTTCTGTAACTGAAACATATAGTATGCAAACTTACCGAGTAGACTTCAACCTAACTAAAAGCCATATATCAGTTTTAGAAACTTAAAAAAAGAGGAAAAAATAATACAATGAATTATTGTTTACATGTGTTTTACTAACCATGCATATATGACCTTTTAGTGATAAAAATAATGAATCTTCAACAAATTATAATTTATTACTAAAGTATACATCTTCTAATGTTAGGCTAAAATTTATGACACAGTATATTTAACTATCATTTTTTTATTAATTGTAACATACTGATTTGTAGGAGCCCAAATTGTGTGCGTTGTTTGTTGGAAACTCACTTTATGTGACGACATTTAAGAATTCCCGTTAGTTATCATAGTCACGCACATTTAGACTAGACTAGGCTCGTTGTAAAGTTTAGGTTGTGTGCGTGACTATATATACCCCTCCTTAGCTTCCAAAGAGGGGTGTTGATTGTCATTTATTCATTTGGGAATACATTACATTTCACTTTCAACCTCTCTTCTCTCTCTCTCTAAGTCATCAATGGCTTCCACCACCATTTACCACCACATTAGACCACCGGATCATATTTAGCTTTTCTACATTTGGTATCAGAGCCACGGTTCCATCCTTTGATCGTGTTTATATATTCGATTTGGTGGTCTAACTCTTTCTTTGTGTCTCGTTATATAATATTTCTGTCCATTGTCACAAATTTTTTTGGGTCAGTCTTATTCTTTTGTCCAATTCTCCAATCAGTCACATGTTTTTGGGGTCTCAAACTTATTAATTTACTCTCGGTTTCATCAATATCTTGGTCAAAGTTATTCAAATCTTGTCACTGTTTCTGGGTTTATTTATCCTTGTTTATACAGATAGATAAGGACAAGTTTGCAGTTCCACCTTTTTCGGGTCATTAAAAACCCTTTTCAGATTGGGTTTCCGATTGAACTTTCAGATTGGATATTCAGATTGGGTTTCAGATTGTCTTTCCGATTGAACATTCAGATTGACATTCAGATTGTCATTCAGATTGGTTATTCGGATTGGGGTGTTTGTTTGATTCCGATGATGACTCATAAAACAAATATTCCGATGGGACTCTTTTTGACTTTCCGATGGACTCACTTGTAGGACATAATTTTTGACTCAAAAACAAAAAAACCATTCCGATGGGATTTTTTTTGTTTGTCATTCCGATTGGACTGTTTTTAACCAAATACTTGTGAACCAAAACTGTGACAAAAACAACCATCTCAACCGAGTCAACTCGGTCATTACCGAGTTGACTCAGTTAAACCAACTGAGTTGACTCACTGAGTCTATTTTAACAAGCCAACCTTATTCCTCCACAACACCAAATCTACCTATCCCATCGTCACCTAACCCGTCTAATCTCGACTGTTTCGAATCAATACAAAAACATACGTAATCATATTCTCAGATTCGTTGAGTATATTACAAATCTTTATAGATCTTGTATGTTTGAACGAAAATCATCACTGAATCACAAATATCAAGGCTCACACCTTAATTAATATACGAATCTTTAAGAACGAATCATAACAAACTTGTTAGATTCAATCTTTGATTCGTTTTAATTAAACAAAGCAAACATGCAATCACAAATCATTATTATACCTACCCGAGACCTCTCTTGAGATCTTGATGACCCACAACAATGGTAGTCATTTAGGATGAGCTTCATCAGCATATAATCATTCGAGACTGATTTGGAATTTTTGTTTTGAATTCGTTTGTTGAGATTTGGTTTATCAGATGGAAACATATTTGGATGGATTCGTAGACATGGTTGAGATGAGATTGATTTTTTGTTTGCTGGGATATAGGTGAGAAGTGAGGGGCGGAGTTTCTTATAAACTGATGATGAGATGTTATGTTTCGTCACCGATAGAAGCAGATCGTTTGAGGTGATGTTGTGAGGGGATGGAGTTTGGTGAGAGAAAAGGTGGGACGGAAGTTTTGAGGTAAAAGACGTTGGAGGAGATGAAGTTAGGTGAGAAGATGGGAGTTAGGTTGGGGGACGGAGTATTCTATGTAAGTGTATTAGGTTTAAACTGTGTGAGATACTTGGGGTTGAAAAGTCTTATAACAGAGTGTTTTATCCCCATGTGATGGACCGGGTAATGGACAATTGATGGGCCATGGAACTCGCTTACTCAATTTGGGCCTTGGACACTCGATTTTTGTTAAACATTGGCTAACTTAATTTGATTGGGCCGGGTTTTGGACTCTCAATGGACTGTGTAGATTAACTTATATACACACTATTTTTTTAACAAATTTTTAAATAAATTTTGTGTATTAAGTTATATTTCGGTCGTCATCGGGTCGAGACAAAAAGTGACGAGACATTGTTAAGGAGAATGGATGCTCAAACAAACAAGTTCCTTTTTTGAATTTGTGGTTTTTTTGTTGCATTTGTTGTTCTTTAATTTATTCTTGACACTGATCGAGTGACGAGAAATGTGACGCGACAAAATGAAGTGACAAATGTGACGAGAATTTATTTGAGACGAGACCAAGAAAAAATGGGCGATTTTTTAGTGGCTACAGATTTTGTTTGATCGGGTATTAATTACGTGACGTTGAAGACGGATTTTTCGACGGCGTGTATTTATTTTATCTTTTAATAGATAACTTGCTCGTGCTTAATCCTAGAATGAAGACTTGGTTATCTGGTTTCCGGGTTCGGGGTGGATGGTTGATGACTCGGATAACTATCACTTAAATGGGTTACATTGTTGTACTCAGTGTCACGCGCGTAGTCGACGTGGATAATTTCAAGAGGTGTTGTGCTTATAGACTTCTTCAGTGATGCATTGAGTACTTAGAGATTTCTCCACCGTTCTTCATTCAACAATTGTGCAAGCTTAAGTCACAAGATCGAAGGATTTTTATTCAGATTCACGTTTGATGTATCTGGTTCATTCTTTCAGTGGTCGCTTCAAATTGCTGTCATGTGGGATGGTAAAGGTGGCCATGGAGAGTTTATGAGAAGAGATTTTCGATCAACAGCTGATTCTCACAAAATATATAATTCAGCTTATTTATTATTCTCACGAGATTTCAGGTTCATATGCGTACAATTTATTGATGGTTCCGAGTTTCGAAACCATCAAGGGGGAAGAAGAAGACACATTGAACGCACAACGAGTACACGTGATGAACTTCATACCTTCTTTTGATTTGAAGATATTCCGGGATGACATTTGTCATTGCCGTAGAGAAAATCAGTGTTTTAACTCGTGTCGTTATCAATCTCCAAACGGTACACTACTGATTCGAGGTTTAATTGTTTGATTGTTGCAATTAAACATCATCATTATCCTATATGCATTCCCGGGACTTAATTGACTCTGGTGCATCTCCGGAAGAAGACGTGTGCATTTCCGGGACTTAATTGACTCTGGTGTTACGATGTCAACTTCATGAATGGGATAAAGTGTCCACTTTAGTATTTGAGCTTCATAATTGGGATTGATTTACCTTCTTCAACTATGTGGGGGAAGAAGTGTCTTGATTCTTTCTGGTATGCATAACTTGAACTCTCAGGGGGAAGAAAAATTCAGAAGAATTATTCAAGCGTGAGAAGAAAAGTTGTTGATCTACTTGGTGTGCCCCAAACTTTCAATCCCTCTTAGCAACATTATCATGTTATATGATGGGATTTGCTAGTTAGATTCCGCTGTGCGCTTAATCATTCTAAGCTTTATTGAAAGCTTTGAAGTTGCTTACGAGGATTGTTGGTTTAGGGGGAAGCTATTTAAAATGCTTCTACATCAAGTTTACGTGGCATGAATTAGGGGGAAGCTAATTAAGAAGCTTCTCCTTAACCAGAAGTGTATGGGTTACTTAGCTCGTGCCGTTACAGTATTTCTTCTACAAGTTACTTTAAAGATGAGTCGTTTTGTAGACGAAGGCCTCAGAAGACTTCATCAGCATTGGATGCTTCAAGAAAGCTCTTATTCTTAATCATTTTGTACTTGTTAGGAAGAATATTGTAAGGAATTATACACGTCGTCCCATGGGGGAAGATTGTTGGAAAATCACTTTATGTGACGACATTTAAGAATTCCCGTTAGTTATCATAGTCACGCACATTTAGACTAGACTAGGCTCGTTGTAAAGTTTAGGTTGTGTGCGTTACTATATATACCCCTCCTTAGCTTCCAAGGAGGGGTGTTGATTGTCATTTATTCATTTGGGAATACATTACATTTCACTTTCAACCTCTCTTCTCTCTCTCTAAGTCATCAATGGCTTCCACCACCATTTACCACCACAATAGACCACCGGATCATATTTAGCTTTTCTACATTGTTTTCTCCTTACACTGAGGATACGACTCCGATAGAACGTGGGATGGTTTATCCGATTGGTGATGGTACTATACATGGAGAACCACTTATACCCTTTTACATAAAGGTGTCGGTAGATACATTTGTTGAAGTATTTGGAGATACTAAGCTTCCAGTAGTGTCGAAAGTAGATGACTCAATTAATATGTTAAAGCAATCAGTGGGGAGCTTTTTACAGTGGCCACGTTGCAGAATTTCTTGCCTTTTGTTATATTATACTCAAACCTTAATTCTTTTTGTGATGTGTTAGTACCTTTTAGTCTAATTAATTACGTGTTAATAGGAGAACACCCCGACTTCGAAAGATAAAGCTTTACAAAGTAAAACAACAAGGTTGCTGCCCACATTGGACTCGCCCATTCCTGTTAGCACTGAACTTTCTAAGTATTATATGAATTAAAATATAAAATTGTTATATAAAATTAAAGATCTAACTGTGTATGTATAGGTGGCTCAAGAAACAACACTGTTGATGCCGGCATCACAAACACCGACATTGGAGTCCCAGCGAGCAGAAGCGTCATCAGAACTAGAGGATGCTAGTAAAGCAAAAAAAAGACCTAGAAAATAAGCTTGATAAATTTGAAGTTTTCGTTTTTTAGGAAACAAGCCTGTGTCCAAGATGCATTTACTCGTTGGACAGCCCGTGACAATGATACGGCTGACCACATTTTCGAAGTTCCTGGCGGGATGATTGTTGGGCATGAAGATACTTTTCATATTCGAGTTTCTACCGAAGACATAATGAACTTATGGAATTTGAATGTGCTCAATTGTAGCATTTTATTATCTTTTGATTGGTAAGTACATTAACACTCTTGTGCACAATTGTAGTATTTTATTATCTTTTGTGTGGTATCTATAAAAATATGTTGTTATTTTTCAGGGGTTATGCAAAATGGTGCAGTCAAGAAACAACAACCGATGTGGGTTTCTGAACCCATATTCGATAGAAGGAAGCTTATGTATGCAACCGGGTTCGGCTATTAAAGATTACTTGACACACACATTAAGTGTTTCTAACTTTGATTTTATGCTAGCGCCTTATGCTCAAGAGTAAGTTATATTTCTTGCGAAAGATTTACATAAATAGTTTATATGTTTTGTCTTTACTAATGTGTTGGTGTGTTTATAATTTACTAGGAACCATTGGGTGTTGTTTGTTATGTGCCCAAAACAACGTATGGGGTACATTCTTGATTCAAAAAATAAGAAGAAAACAAAGACGGAGCGCACTTACTGGTTAACAAGGCATTTGCAAGAGTAATGATTTTTTCTATAAAGCTGTCAAACTTCAATTTGTTTTTACAGTATTAACACATCGTTGATCTATTTTTCAGTGCTATTGGTAGCTACACGTGGACAATGGCTAAGGTAATTTCTCCTAGAACTGAACTTTATTTGATATCAAATTAGGAATTGCTTCAATTAGGGGATGTTTGGATGTAACTATATAAGTGTGCTCTTGCTAAAATTTAGGGCATGTTTGGATTAGCCTGCGGCCGTGTCTTAGGCACATAACTGAACCATTTTTCCATTACTTTAAATTGTGGCATCAACTTAGGGGCTATTTGGATCAGGAGTAATGTGTTCGGTTTTGAGACACAACTAAATTGGGCGCATAATAACATAACTGATGTCAAACCAATTGCGCCATTTTTTTAGTTCATAAGTGGATATATTTTCAAATAGAAATTATTTTATCTTAGTGCTAACGGCTGTTGAATAGTTTAACTATTTTATCTTGATTTTCTTACTTTTATCATGTTGATTTGTAGTGCAATCAATAACATGATGACTCGAATGCCGGTTATTATGTTATGAGATGGATGTACGATTTTGTTAACACACATCAGATTCACTTCCCTATGACAGTATGTATCCGTTATCTCTTTTGTAACTTTATCTTTATCTATAATGATTATATATAATACTTACAGATACTTATTACGTATCTTTTAACATATAGATCCCATGGACTAATGGACGCCAACTTGTTGAAAAAGATATTCAGCGAACCGTGGAGCAGTGGCATATGATGTGTCCTATTTGATTAGAGATGAAGTGCTCTCTTTTGGAACTTGGCTAGTGATTATTAGACATCACGAAATCAGCTGTCGTGTGGTTAAAATGATGTCTCAATTAAATTTGAATATTCCTAAATTTTTATTTAAATGTTATGAGTGAATTCTATTTTAACCAGCAACTTATTGGATGTTTGATTTAAGTTCTTGGGTTACAGGATGATGTGTGGTAAGTAGTTGTGCTAATCTGGAACAAAACAGCTTGGACTAATTTTTTTTGCCAAAAATTGTATATGGATCGGTTCTCTAGCTGGTCTAAATAGTAGACGTAGGTTAGCATAACTTGTCTTTTAGACTGGTGTGTCACACCCCACCATGGCGGAATATGGGGCGTGACGTATGGATATCATCACAACAATAGCGTGTCTATAGAGTTAACTAAATGAAATAGAAATGTCATAAAAAGGTGACACAATGTCATGACAATATCTCAAAAAATGTAGGCGTCTAGGTAAGTAGGTAACAGACCTACCTCTTACCAAAGACATTCAAATAACACACATCAAGCACACAGGTATCAAACAATTTACTAAATCAAAAGACAAAATAAAATCTAAGAGGAAAGGTATTCCTCCTAATGCAATCCTAGCATCCTCTATACTCTAGCCACCTCTAACATCATCTTGCACAACTACCTCACCTGAAAATGACACTAAAATCTGTCAACATAAAGTTGGTGAGAACATAGGTTTAAGTTATCTAGAACATCATAAGAAACCTTGACATTCACTGTAAATAAGTTCAAGAAAAACAATTTATAGAAATGGACCATAATGCGATAATCATGCTACATGCATCCACAACAAAACTCAATCCAAGTACCAATCACATCTACAATTCACAAAAAACACTATAACAATCAAGAAGTATCCCGTCACACACACAAGAACACACACCACACTATCCGGATCTTTCCCACACCACCTGTGGAAGATGAACTATATCCCCGTCGAGATATCTTGCCTCCGAAGAGACGATGCACAAGTACCCAGGACTGATCGTGCCCCCCGAACCAAGAACTCAGGAAGGATCGTACCCCACGAACCAAGAACTCAGAACCAAGAACTTAGGACGGATCGTGCCCCACGCTCCACACACATCACAACTGGTCCCATATACGCCCATACATCTATGTACCAATCCCAATCATAACACAATCAAGATTCACATATCATAACACATATCAAAGCACATATGAGAACACATAAGCACGCAAGTCACACAATAGCACATTTATGTCCACACATTTATAAAAATTTAGTAACAAAACATTTTAACAATACCACAAGTGTCATCTCCATCCCATACTAGAAGAAAACATTTTAAAAAATTTAGTGAAAATGGGACTATGAACTCACCTAATAGCACAACAAGGTAGCACTCCTGCAAACCTATAAAATCATACACGACACCCTTAGCTCAGGTCTTAACACCCAAGTTAAGTAACAATCAAGGAGATAAATCTAACCCCCCAATCCCCACTATCTAGTTCTTCCACTACAAGCTATTCTATACGTAAAAATTCAGTTTTTCTCCGGTACGGTTTACTAGTCACTAAACGATCACATGAAGTGAACTTAACACCACACTTGGTTCCTACCCTACTGGATTTATGTTTTTATATGATCTAAGAACTCCAAAAACCAATTTTACTTCCTAATTACACATTTAACCCTTCCGTTTAGTCTCTACGCCAAAATTCGTTTTCACCAAAACTGATTTTCTGTACATGCTAAATGTTTGACACCAAAAGCCTGACCTACACACCATAACTTTTATTGAAAACCTCCAGTACTTTCTTATATATTATAAAGAGTTCCCAAATCAAAAATCTTTGGCTATCTCATTCGTTTGGTTAGGTTTTGACTCAAATTCCCAAAATCCAAATTTATTCCTGAACAGCGCACTGTTTTTGTAAAAATTGTTTGACGACCTTCACGAACTCCATTTTCGACCAACCTTACATTTTTTAAAAGTAGACTCTCTGAAATTAATTTAAAAAAGAAGAAACTCGACCAAAGGTGCCACCTACTGCCCGGAACAGTCGACACAAGACAGCCCTAAAAATCAGACTGTTTTACGCCTTTATGCACTAACCCTCTAAACATCATTAATTACCCCTAAATTATTAAACAAGAACTCTAAAATCATTAATAGATCTTAATTACTATTTTTTCCAGAAAATTAATGAAACCCTAATCATCTCAATGATGGTTAATTAACATTACAATCATGATTAATTAATAAAAACATGAATTAAGTTAAAGTTAAATTGATCACATACCTTGAATCAATAAAATTTTTATGAAACCCTAAAACTTGTAGAAACAGTTGACCAAAAAAAAAGCTGGAGAAAATAATGTGTTTTGATTTGTTTTTATACTAAAACAATAAGAATCCTAGCCCAATACAAATAACACTTTCCTTTTTTTATTTTTTCCCTTTTTTTCTTATTTTTCACCGTCCTATATATATATTTTTTCTTTATTTATTTATTTCGTTTTTTTATTATATTATTCCTTATTTATATTTATTTTTTATTTATTTTATTAATCCCTTAATTAATTTATTTACACCTTGTTGTCCCTAATAATATGACAGATGATTAAGATATGAGATGGAAAGATATGAGTTTTAGAGAGAGAAAGTAGAGAGAGAAAAGAGAGGATTAACTTTTAGAATATTAGATTAAGAAAGTGATAAGAGTACAAATGATCATCCCATCCTCCTAACATGCTACGAGGGTAGTATATATAGTCCACCCACATGCGGGCTTTAATGGACTATATATTGGGCCGGGCTTTATGTTTGGACTTTAATTAGATTAAATCAAAGCCCGTAAGCCACGAATAATTAACTACTTATTACAACATTCTAATAAATATTACAATAGAAACCTATAACCGAACATTCTTGTTTGACTCAATATTTTGAGGCTAACAATCTCCCCCAATGTGAGGTCATTCCTCTTTGATATTTGGATTCCAATGTTGATTTATGAATTTCGTCATAAATGAGTCTTGAACGTGTAACCGTAGTTTTGTTCCTTCATGTTGTGATCTTTGAGCCTTTGTTATTGTCTTTCGACTTAGTCTTTTATCTTGGGATCTTCAAATCATTCTTGATTTGTCTTTGCCATCTTGCAATCTTGTGTCTTTATCCACATGCTCACACTATTAATTGTTGAATAAGTCTTTGGGCATGAACATGTGGTTTTGAATCTTTGACTATGCTGAGTACACCGTGACGTCACCTTCTCGAGACAAAACATAGACACGGACTGAATGGCTTTGACATTCGTCCTAAATCGGTAGCGTTTTACCTCCGGTCGATGAAGACCGTTATACGATATTAAATACCGTACCTGTGATTAGGTAGATTCAATTAAGAATCTCCTTGACAGGGTTTCGCGACAGTACTAGCCGTTCTCTTTACTCGACCGTCTCAAAGCAAGACTGCGAACATAAAGAGTGAATCAATTGGATAAATATCTGCTTGATTAAAGTCGTCAATTCAAATTCCTGGAACAAGTTTGATTCATTAAGAATCTTACCATTGTTGCTTTCCAGTTGACACAAGTTTGATTCATAAGAATCTCACAAGTTACCTACCGTAGCGCTGTTTGATGTTGACGCTAGAAGGATTTCCATTCGTCACTGTGAATATTAATAAATATCACTATGAATGTTCTGGCAAGACCATAAAGATATTGGGTAGAAACCTGAAACGAGTATGAATCAATTCTGAATCAAACCACTGTTGCTTTTCAGTTTTACATATGTTCAGTTCATAAAGAATCTTGCATATGACCTACCGCAGTGCTGTTTGATGTTAACACTGGAAGGATTTCCACTCATCATTGTGAATACTAAGTAGTATCACTCTGAGTGTTCTAGCAATATCGCAAGGATATAGCGTATGACTCTCTTGATCTTCATCCGTGTGTCCTAACGAGATTTGATTGATCTCTTGGCTCTAGACTCGATTTGTGCACTTTTAGTGGTCGGAGGCTGGAGCAGATGCCACCTATTAAATATCAACTATCTCGGAGTGAGAAAGTCAATAGAAGTCGTGTTGATCTCCGTGACAATAAAACAAACTTCTTTTGAGAGAAGCCTGAGTAGCTAGGAAAGGGTTGTGCTTCACATCACTGGGTCCATGATGAGTTTGTCTTCATGATGAGTTGACCCGGTTTCTGCCTAAGTTGTATGGAGGGCTTCTTTCTTTAGACCCTTTATCCTTACATTTCTTTTCAATTCTTCAACCCCTTCAATGCTTACCAAGACATCATTACTAGCACCTTGTTGTGATTGTTCCAGTGCTAGCATCAGTACTTAGTAGGCATTCAGCTACGTTCATATTCTACTCCATCTTTCCTAAGGATTTCTAATAATCTATTGGATTGTCCCTGGGAAGATCCCTCCGGTTCTGGTTGGATCATAGGACTTAAACCTAACCACCCTTTTGACACCAATAACGTCGTGAATTAAAGATGTTGTGGGTATTTGATCGTAACCATGAAAACCACTTTAAATTCTAACAAAGTGTTCGAAAAACATTTAACACCTTGCTAGTTTTGTCGTTTCAGAAATGCTCCCCCTTCACATGTGCATCGATAATCGAAAGTGTTTCGCACATGTAGGTAAGAGTTAAAGTGCTTGAGTCTTATACAAGATCACATTTTAATCACATTTTCTCCCCCTATATCTAATATATAAAATCTTTTGATATTAGAGGTACCAAATTTGATTAAAATATATTTTGAGAAATAGTCTTGAAAATCTTCAGGAGAGAGATGTGTTAATCTTTTGCATGAAGTTGATTTGCTCCCCCTCAAAAATTGATCCAATGGAATTGTCATTACGAGGATTTGATCCACATTAAACTTTTGAGGATAGGAGTTGTTGAACACACAATTTTTGAATGATTTTGAATATCTTTGAGAAATTCTTGAAAAAATTGTGTTCAACGCTTTTTGAAAAATCAATTCTTTTTGACGAAAAGGTTTTTCTAAAGCATAAACTTGAGTTCATAGACTTTGAATGTCTTGACGAATCCACTCAAGTGTAAGAAGATTTAACTTCTTTTGCTAAGGGTAAGAGTACAAAAGCGTACACTCCCCCGTGAATTTAGATCTGGGTTGCAATCTGAAAGTGATTACAAGCCATTGTGTTGAGCTCAAAACGTTGAATGTTTTGTGACAAGCTCAACCCAAGATAGATTGCTCTACCCGTTGTTGGAAATATTGTCCAAAATAGACAAATTGCTTTTGAAAAGATAGAAATGACATGTTTTGAAAAATATTTACGACTTTCATTTGAGCTTTATGTACACACCCGTGTCGTTATTGAGCGACATTTCTAGATACGTCCATATTATCGATACTGAAGGACATGTCGAGAAGAATATTTTTGGATTTTCAAAGATTTTTTAATTTTGTATTTTTCTTTTTCATTAATATATATACATATAGATGTTTGATAGATGAATCAAGCAGGCTTCTTTGCCAGAACCTCCAGTTCTGCTGGAGTCAAACATCTCATACCAATTTTCCTAACTAGATACGCAAACCTCTCTTTCGAAAGAGATTTTTTAAACAAGTCAGCTAATTGGTATTCAGTTCCAACAAAGTATAATTCAACAATACCTCTTTCAACTTGTTCCTTAATGAAGTGATATCTGACATCGATGTGCTTCGTGCGGGAATGCTGTACCGGGTTACAGGAGATGGCTATGGCAGACTTTGAATCACAGTACATTGGTACTTTATCAAAGTGGAAGCCATAATCCGTGAGTTGTGTTCTCATCCAAAGAACTTGAGCACAACACGCAGATAGAGACACATACTCCGCTTCGGCTGATGAAAGTGACGTGCAATCCTGCTTC
Organism: Glebionis coronaria; assembly: GCA_025667525.1. Taxonomy (NCBI): domain Eukaryota; kingdom Viridiplantae; phylum Streptophyta; class Magnoliopsida; order Asterales; family Asteraceae; genus Glebionis; species Glebionis coronaria. The sequence continues at coordinate 557,259,511 of CM046879.1, forward strand.
TTGGAAGACCATCCCACAAGCTTGTCTTGACCTAGAAATTATGCACCACCAGAAGTACTTTTACGTGTATCAAGACACCCTGTATGATCAGAATCTGAATAGGCCGTTAGAAAGAAACTGGTTTCCCTCGGATACCAGAGTCCCATGTGAATGGTATTCTTAAGGTACTGAAAGATATTTTTAACCTCCTTGAGGTGCTTTTCAGTGGGTCGTGCTTGATATCGTGCACAATAACATGTAGCATGATGTATATCAGGTCTGCTTGCTGTCAAGTACATGAGAGACCCGATCATGGAACGATATCTCGTTTGATCTATGGGTAATCCCTCCAAATAAGCATCTAGGGATGTGGTTGATAATGGTGTCCCAACGGGGTCACATGATGTCATACCATGCTTTGTGATTATCTCTTGACAATACTTAGCTTGGTTAATAAAGATACCACTTGGGGATTGGTGAACTTGAATTCCTAGAAAGAATTTTAGTTCGCCCATCATAGATATTTCAAATCTGTTGTGCATTACTTTTTCAAACCATTTTGAAAGTTTTGGGTTTGTAGACCCGAAAATAATGTCATCAACATAAATTTGCACAAGCAAAATGTCATCCCCATATTTATAAGTGAACAAAGTTAAATCAATGGAACCTTTTGAGAAACCTTTGGATACCAGAAATTTCGAGAGCTCGTCGTACCACGCCCTTGGAGCTTGCTTGAGTCCGTAAAGTGCTTTGTGGAGACGATACACCTTGTCAGGATAATGAGGATTGACGAATCCTTTCGGATGCGTGACATAGACTTCTTCCTTCAAAGGAGCGTTAAGAAATGCCGTCTTTACGTCCATTTGATAAACGATGAATCCCTTATGTGCAGCATAAGTAAGAAAAATCCTGACCGCTTCCATTCGAGCTACTGGTGCAAATGATTCTTCAAAATCAATACCCTCTTTCTGTCTATATCCTTTAGCCACTAGTCTAGATTTATTCTTGATGATCGTGTTCTCTTCATCCATCTTGTTTTTCCAGATCCATCGAAGATTTAATGGTGTTACATCGTATGGTCTGTCAACAAGTTCCCAGACTTTAAGTCTTTCAAATTGTTGAAGTTCATCCGTCATCGATTCAATCCAAGCATGATCAGCTAATGCTTCTTTTATGTTTTTCGGTTCAGCTGAACTCACGGCGAGTGCGAACATACAAACATCGGCATCGGTGTTAAGCTGTCGTCTTGTGCGAATGGGCTGTGAAGGGTTTCCAATGACATGAACCAAAGGATGATCTCGGGTCCAGTGATGTGTTGAAGGATGTCGTTGGTAGAACGTGTGCATATTTGACGGATCAACATGGCGAGTAGAAGACTCTCCAGATTCGTGTACCGGTATACCAAATGGGTTGATAAATTCGTCTTCGTCAGATAATGCATTGTCTGCTTGATTTGTGTTCGCTGGAGCAATCACAGTAGTTGTGGATGTTGTAAGATCGAGTGTTGAAGTAATATTCTGAGGAGGTAAATCTGCAGCAACCGGTGTTGAAGTAGATGAAGTTGTATCCTCTTGTTGACGATGATCGGTATCATCATTCTTATCATGAGTGACAGCGGAAGACTTTGATACAACTTGTTTCTCCCCCGTGAAATATTCATCATACATTGGTTCATATAACATTTCCAACTCTTCAATTGTCGTGCGACTGTCATATCAGCTCTAGGAACATGTTTTGGAACCAGCGTTGGACTTGACGGTTCATTGATGTGGTCTTGAGTTCCGAGTTCCGTGCGGTTGTGAACGAAAGTCGTTTGTCGTTGTGGTTCGGGACTTAAACTTTTTTGTTCAAGTGCCATTTCTTGCAATTCATCAAATCGAATGTGAATAGTCTCGAGAATCAATTTTGTTCTCTTGTTTTACACTCTATACCCCTTAGACTGAGTTGCATATCCCACAAGAATACATGCATCACCTTTCTCTTTCATTTTATCCAAATTCTCACCATCTCGAATAATGTAACAAGTACATCCAAAAACATGAAGGTGTTTGAGTGAAGGTTTTCGATCATGAATTATGTGATATGGTGTCTTTTCGTGTATTGGGATAATTAAGGAGCGGTTTGTGTGTAGCATGCGGTTGACACGGCTTCGGCCCAAAAGTACAGTGGAAGTTTTGAAGCGGATAATAATGTTCGAGCAGCTTCAACCAAAGTGTGGTTTCGTCTTTCAACAACGCCGTTTTGTTCGGGTGTTCGAGCAATAGATGTTTCATGTTCAATCCCTTCGGCTTCAAAATACTTCCTCAGTGTTGAATTCAAAAAATCTGTACCTTTGTCAGTACGAACCACTTTAACTTGAGCTTGAAGACCACGTTGTATCAATTTAAGGAAGCTGATTAGAACGTCGGGTGTTTCATCCTTGGACCTCAAGAAGTGATTCCATGTGTACCTTGAGTAATCATCGACAATTACCAGAATATATTTCTTTCCATTGATACTCTGAACACGCATGGGACCACACAGATCCATATGAAGAAGATCTAACCGTCCTTTAGAGCTTGGTGTGGTCTTTGTTTTGAAGCTACATCGTTTAGCTTTACAAAGTTCACAAGAAGAACAAAGATGATCTTTGATGAATTTCAAGCTTGGAAGGCCTCTCACAATATCTTTCTTGGAAAGCAAGTTAATGGTATCAAAGTTGAGATAAGAAAGACGTTGATGCCATAACCATGCCTGAGTCGATGAAGCTTTAGCCATGAAGCAAATTGGAGTTGATGAAGATGTGTCTTGAAGTGAAATAGTATAAAGATCAGTACCCCGTGTACCAGTAAGTAAGTCATTCCCATCATAATCACGAACAAAACATGTCTTCTTTCTGAAAGCAACCTCCAAATCCGCATCACATAATTGACCAACCGAGAAAAGATTGTGATTGAGCCCTTCGACGTAGTATACCCTTTTAATCGTGATATTCCCCTGAACCAAATCTCCATATCCTAGGATCGGTGCAAATTGATCATTTCTGAATCGGACCGTACCCAGGAATTTCTCCACGAAGTTAATTAGAAGCTTGAGATTCCCCGTCATGTGCTTCGTGCATCCGGAGTCCGGTATGAAGAGAATGATTTGTATCACCTGCAGAAGAGTTAGAACACGATGGAGCATTTGCTAAATTGGATACCAAAGTAGTTGTGATAATAGAATCATTAGTGTCCTTATCAACATTTAAAGGCAAACTAACACTCGTTTTCACATTTTCTGTCCTAGCTTTCGGCATCCATTTATATCCGGGAGGACATTGATTAGCAAACCACCATTTCCAAGACTTGCTAGCAGACTCATATAATTCCTTAATTTTGCTTCTAGGATTCTTAGTGGTGGAGTCTGATGCAATACTTTTCTTAGTGGGGGTAGCACCAGAATGGTTCACTTTGCGTTTGGGTTTACTAGCACTAATAGGCATCACAATTTGCTTCTTAGTTCTAGTTTCTAAGCCTTTGACATTATTCATAGCACACATAGAATGATTAGCATTAGCACACTTGCCACATTTGACACAAACAAATTTCATATTCATAGCATTCAAATCATTCACATCATTCATATCGTCATTACATGCAATTACAGACTTTTTATTCTTAAAAACATTCAAATTCCTAGGGCGTGCTTCTACTTCCTTCATCTTCCCTTGATTCTTGTGTTTCCAGACCTTATCAATCACTTGAGTTCTCTTAAGCTGAGGCCGGCTAACACTAGTAGTGGAGACTATTCCTGTAGTAGAAGATACACGAATATTAGTGTTTCTAGGAGTCTGATGCGAGTGAGTATCTTTGTTTGTGGGCTTAGTGGTCATTCTATACATCCCTGGTTTAATCACATTATTGTGCTTAACGCTTGGTGCTATAGGATTCCGTATGGGTTGAGCTTGTGGTAACCTTTCCTTTCCATCCATCTTGGGGGCAAACACAGGTTTTGCAAACGAGGAATTAGATAAAGCAGATGGTTTTCCCAAGATAGAGGATCTATTCTCTTTAGAGGCATTGGGTTGTCTAACAACATTTTTCTTAATGCTAGGTTCCACAATTTTCCCACCCATTTTAGCAATGAGTTTCTTCAACTCTGCTATCGCTCTGTCCCTGTCTTGTAACTGAGCTTTCAACCCTTTAATTTCCAAACTCTGTTCATTCATTTCTCGAAATGTTTGGGAAAGTTTTTCTTGCAATTTATTATCGTGTGGAAAACTACCAACGTCTTTTTGCAAAGCAAGTTCAAGTGAATGACAATGTTTTTGAAGGAAATTATTTTTGTGTTGAAGTAACTCAAAAGCCTTTTTGTCAACATTTTCTTTACGTTTCGAAAGCTCAATTTCAAGACGTTCACATTCTTTGCTTTTATCAAGATATTGGCATGCAACTTTAGAGTATTCATCAATATCAGCACAAGATGTAAAATAAGCACACATAACATCGTTAGAAACACATTCTTGCAATAGTAAATCATATTCATCTGAAAAAACAGTCTTCTCCATTTGAAGATCTTCAATGTGTTTCTCAAGAGATTCAACATATTTTAAATCATCATACATTTCAGTCCGAATGAACTCCTCAAGTTGAAGAACCGTTTCTTTAATCAACGCCGTGTTAGGAATTAAGAGTTCTTTCACAAGCAAGGTAATATCTTGAGGAATCGGACGTGTCCACTCAGCATTTTCACGTTTTGCCCAGTCTCTTTCAACAACAGATTTCACATTATCTATGTGGTGTTTAAGAATACCTAATGTTTTCCTACTCTTGCTTTTACATTCATCTAAAGGGAGGTAGTTTATGTATTTGTAAACATTAGATTTCTTAGGGGAAAATGCTTTCTTCCATTGAATTCTCTTTTGTTTGCATTCAAGGAACATTTCCTCACGAGTTTTCTGAGTTTGTTTGTTGAACAGGCCATAAAGACTATTCTCATAAGCATAATTATATGGTTTCACAAACTCCTTATTAACAAGTGGTTGACTATCAGCATCCCAAAGGGCAGTCTCTTCACTATTGGCACTAACAGGCATGCAATCAAGATCTGTCCTTTCAGTCTCATCAAGATAAAGATGCGGGTTCGCAGCTTGAGCTTTGGCAAGGTACTCAGGACTTGCAAAGCTAGCTTGACCCTTAAACATCGAAGGAGGTGCCAGCATTCTCACAGATTGAATAGAATCATTCTTTTTATAAACAACGTTCTTCAAAAATTCGACTTGTGCTTCTAATTTCGTTACCTTTTTAGTTTCTTTTTCATATCTACTTTTGATGTCTTGTTTTAACGCATCTACCTCTTGTTTCTTATCCTCCAGAATTTTAGCAGAATCAGTAGTGGTCATAGAGAGCTTTTGTTCAAGTTCATTAACTTTGGTGTTGGCAAGGTACGTTTTTTGGCGTTCATCCATTAAGAAAACATTATATTGACGCTTCTCTTTTGCTAATAACTCAAGAGTTGTATTATATTTGTTTTCAAAATCGTCCTTTTGACGTTTTAACGCACTTCCCTTGTACCCCTCAAGCTCTTTGGTTTTCTGAAGGAGCTCATCTCTATAGGTTTCAGTCATCTCATTAGATTTGATAAGAGCAGCTTTGCATTCTTCAAATCTTTGAGTGAGCGTAGCGTTTGCCTTCTTTAATTGCTTTTGACTCTTTTTATTTTCAGTGACATCTTTTTGTAAAGTAGCAATTAAATTAACAAGCGCAATACGTTCCTCTTCATCATATTCATTTGCATGTTGATCATCCTCAGACTTATTATTGCACATGTCTGATGAATCGGGTGTGGTATTGCTATCAACCGTTTCCATCATACATGTGTCATTAATGGCATTGGGTAGATCACTATGCTCAGGAATATCACCAAACACATTATATTCATCAGTAGTGTGTACCTTATCGAGTGGCTCAGTGTCAAAGATAGGGCCATTGTCATCTTCAGTGACTTTGAGAACTTCTTCAACCTTTGCCATGTACGAGTAATGTGCATCGAGATCTTGATCAGAATCTTCATCATCAGTATCATCAAGCATTGCTCCTTCCTCAGCTGGCAATTTAACCCCTGCTTCCATTTTCTTGCATAACAACATCTTTTCCTTGTAATAGCCGGAGTCTCTAACCCTTTTCGGCTTCCTGCATTCCTTTTCCATATGCCCATATCCTTGGCAATTAAAACAATGAATCCCGCTCTGCTGAACCACTTGACTTCCAACCGTTTCCCTATTCCCAATAGCAGCAGCAATCCTCTGAGTATCATACTTTGCAGTTTGTCAATCATATCTTGCAGAACCCTTAACATGCGTTGGATTATGTCGATCATACCTAGAAGGACTTTCACCACGTCGACGTGTATGATACCTTGGAGGACTCTCAACATATCGGTTCTTTGTGTTAGATGATGTTCGAAGATTGTTGTTGGTAGGTTTGTAGATTTTCTTGTAAGTCTTCATTATGTAAGCAATTTGTTGTTTCATCTCTCGGTTCTTTTGAGCTTGGTCCTCATCACTATCTTCTTCAGATGAGGACTCAGATGGTGGTGATGGTGCTCTTGGCACTTTACCTCAAGATTTTATGGATGATGAAGACTTAGATGATGTAGAAGATCGTGGTGATGATGATGTAGTGGAATATGGCTTAGGAGCACGAGAGTGATGAATTTGAACATGTTGAGTTGTAGTCACTAAAGCAAGTGGATTAGCCGTCTTGGCAACACGTTCAGGTTGAATCTCATTTGCTTCATTTTGAAATTGCTTCAAGATATCAAAGAGTCGATGATATGAGACCTCGTCTAACTTTTCTTGTTGTTTCACAAAAGTGACGAACCGTGTCCACTCGGGTTGAAGTTGTTGAAGAAATTGGACATTGACTTGCATTGTGGAGACTTGTAGATTATTTCTTGTCATGTCATTCATCATCTTGTAAAACCTGGAGTAGTAAGAGTCAATTGATTCTCCATCCCTTGATGTAAACTTGCCAAAATTCCAAAACAAGTTTGTTTTGACATCTTGTTTGTTGAGTGATTCTCCTTGTTGCAAGCATTCAATAGCAGTCCACATTTCATGTGCAGTCGGGTATGCATCAACCGTGGAATAAATGTCATCTCCAATCCCACTGAGAACCATATATATGGCTTTCTTCTCCTCATCATGCCAAGCACAATTTTCAGGTGTGAGATCGACTCTTGTTTCATCACGTTCACTTGTAGGAATTGGATCAGTAGTATCTGTGGCAGCTCTTGGAGGAATTGATATTTTATTGAATACATATGGTCCATGAGTAATGCATTTCCTCAAGGCATCACCATTGGGTCTTGTATCAAGATATCGGATGAGGCGTGATTGCCATTGAGCATACCTACCAGACACAAGCATTGGTGGTCTCTCTTTATTACCCGCCACCATGATATTGTTGTTAGTGACACGATATTCTTGAGTAGAATCCATCTCAAAGTTGATGTGAAGTGAATTGGATCTTAAGTAGATGAAATTGTGAAAAGATTGTGGTTGAAACTTGACGAAATTATGAAGAAAATTTTATCCGGAACATTATCAAACCCTTATCCGGAATAATTCAAAGTGAAGCTTATCCGGAATATCAACGTTCTCTTTATCCGGAATGTTTGATGTGCTACGTATCCGGAATAAATGTGAGAAGAGTTATCCGGAATCACAAAAATTATGGTTATCCGGAATCTTTGTGGAACTTCTTATCCGGAATAATTTGCTTTGGTTTATCCGGAATAAAACTGTTTATCCGGAATGTTTATCCGGAATGTTTATCCTTCGTTATCCGGAATAAATCTCCTTTGGTTTATCCGGAATAAAAATCTTTAGCCCTTATCCGGAATGTTTATCCTTCTTTATCCGGAATAAATGTACCGTGGCTTATCCGGAATACTCTCGTATCCGGAATAATCTAACAAAAACTCTTACTCGGAATAATAAGATACCTATTATCCGAAATAAACTCTTATCCGGAAAAATTAGAAACTTCTTATCCGGAATAAACTCTTATCCGGAATAAGTAGCGAACACTTATCCGGAATAATTAGCAAACACTTATCCGGAATGATTTAACCCTTTTATCTGGAATAACTTACCTACCTTTTATCCGGAATACATTGAGCACCTCTTATCCGGAATAATTGCCAAGCTGCTTGTCCGGAATACATAGGTGAGACTTATCCGGAATATACTGAAGATGCGCTTATCCGGAATAAACTAACGGTTGCTTATCCGGAATACCTCGCAAAAGTACCTTATCCGGAATCGGTTGCCAAACGTCTAGTTTATCCTCAATCCCCAACTGCGGCTTATCCGGAATATTTAAACCCTCTTATTCCGGATAAATACTCCAACTCTCCAAAAACGTGATTTTTTCAAACTTTCCGAAAATGAACCCAAAATCAGCAACTTTTTATAAAAAATCAAGAACAATGATAAGCACAAATACCTACCACAACTATGTAGGCAATTTGTACAAAGATTTTGAGCTTGAAAACACAAATCTTTTTGATACGAAATGATTTTAAAGATGAAAATCACACAAAATCAAAACTAATAACCACAAAATAAACACACATCTACCCCATGGCGATTGATACCAAATGTTGTCCCTAATAATATGATAGATGATTAAGATATGAGATGGAAAGATATGAGTTTTAGAGAGAGAAAGTAGAGAGAGAAAAGAGAGGATTAACTTTTAGAATATTAGATTAAGAAAGTGATAAGAGTACAAATGATCATCCCACCCTCCTAACATGCTAGGAGGGTAGTATATATAGTCCACCCACATGCGGGCTTTAATGGACTATATATTGGGTCGGGCTTTATGTTTGGACTTTAATTATATTAAATCCAAGCCCGTAAGCCACGAATAATTAACTAATTATTACAACGTTCTAATAAATATTACAATAGAAACTTATGACCGAACATTCTTGTTTGACTCAATATTTTGAGGCTAACAATCCTAAACCTTTTAACTAGTCAAATTTTACGCGTATACCGTAAAAGACACAAAAATATACAGTTTTATAAAAACTCTTGGAATTTGAAATAAACTTTATATTTAAGTCCTAAATGACTTAAAACCATCCCGAAAAATATTTCCGTGACTAAATCCCTCACCCGAGACCTCAAAATGCTAAACCCTAAATCGTAAAAATACGATTTACTATAATACATATACGTACACATAAAATACTAAAATAGCACCATATTCTATCATAGTTATATCCAAGTGAACAAATGAGCACGAACTATTCCCATCGTATCATCGTATAACGTACCACGCACTGCATAATCGATGTCTAACATCCAATCCAAGGCTCAAATATAAACAGAATGCACGTAAACGCACACTAAGCACATAATCAAAGTCAAACAGTCAAAAGTGACAAATCCAAAATCTAGGGTTGTCACATCACTCCCTCCTAATATAAATCTCGTCCCGAGATTTACTCCCAAACTCAAACTTATTCTCAGCAAACAAACGAGGTTACATATCCCTGATAAAACCTTCACGTTCAAACGTGAACTTGGTTTATACTAAAATAATCTCAACCAACAACACATGAACCTTAACCATGAGACTCCAAAAGATACTTAACATAAAACATGTATTGACCCCCAACGAACCATGGAAACGGACCAATGACACAAGAAGCACCCAACGACAACCGAAACGTATTACGACCGGTGACATACTATTAAAACCTTGTGCAAAACCAAATTTTACCCCAGAATGGATTTTGTACTGTAATGTATATTAGTTGTTCTAAAACCAAGGTATCACATTAGTAATTTATGTAATCATTTGACGAAAAAAAATCTATAGTCTCTTCATAAACGATCAATTGTCTAAAGCACACAACACAATATCACGCGTCAACATTGACTTCGGAACCCACATTCTTCATTAATGTAACAATCTCTATAATGGATACATCTGAAATCCTATCCCAAAGCAGCCATATGTTAGCCTTCTAAGTGTACACTATCCCAAAATACCCAAAACACGAGTTTAAACCATGTTGTCCAAAAATTAATCTTGAACTCGACAGTTGTACAATTAATTCGACCAAGCTACTGACCTCCAATTACTAAACTTTCTAAATATTTGAAAAGTACGTTCCGAGTACATAATTTTAGGCTTTTAAATCACCCAAAAAGCTTTAAAAACGAATAATTTATAACAAAAACGATTTTACTCAAAATCTGCCTATGCATTAGCGACAGTTTCTGACAGTTAGCGACATATTTTGACAGTTTAGCGACAGTTTCTGCCTACTCCGATTTATACCAAAAAACAATTTTTAAACCCTAAAACCTCTCATTAATTACCAAATTTAAAACCTAATTTATTTTAATTCCAGAAAATTAAAACTCTCACCCATCATATGATTAATTACATGATTTTAACATATTTAACTAAATAAGAACAAAATTTTAACTAAAGAACAATAATTTTAGGTGATCAAAACCAAAATATTTTAAAAATAAATAAGCCATGCTTATATGTTAAAGAATTTATATTCCACCTTATTTTGAAACATGTTTCCGACACTTCCTTATTTCATCGACTACCAACAACTATTTTTTCTCAATTTGCAAGTTCATTTTTTTACCATGTATAACTCGAAACAAAAGATATCGTTATCTCAAAAAGAAATCTCCACCATCTCAAAAGCCTTCACGCCAAAAGTACCGTACAAAAGAACATATGAAATGAGGACTCGATAAATGCGCTACTACTGAAGTTGAACATCCCAAAGAGAAAAAGGCTAGAAAACCATCCTAAGAACACAACCGATAAGTATAAGGGATATATACATATATAGCCATACGCGTACATACACTCAAATCCATCCAACATATACTATAAAAGCATGTATTAACCCTCTTTCATGCAACCATACTTAGGAATTCATTGATGTCGTGGTACTTGTGTAACTATGTTGGCCACCATACTTATACCAGTCCCCTTTCACTAATGCACTCCCTCCTATGATGACACTTATAAGAATTAATACTACACATAACATATCGGTCTACCAACTCTATAAGCACATAGATCCTACAACTCATATAAGCACATAATCCACAACATAACATAAGGTCCAAAATCACATGTATTAAAATAACATAGCCAATGCATGAAACAAATAAACTCGTAGTCCAGCTGAACCAGCGTAGACTAAATTCAAAATGTATAAAGAACTCGAAAACATAATTAAACGAAATCCAACAATGACTAGCGTATACGACTATAGTTCAACCCGTACTATTCAAAACTCGAAAAGAAAATAACATGTAGCTAAGTATGAACCATAGTAGTTCATAACCTAACAAATACTGCGAAAATAACATTCAAACACATCAATTATTATAAAATGCACACATACCCCTATGACGCCTATATGCAGGGACCTTTAAGCTATAGACTAGGCTACGCGACTAGGCAACCTAATTCTCTATAACCATTGTCTCTGATACCATTCTGTCACACCCCACCATGGGGTAATATGGGGGGTGACGTATGGATATCATCACAACAATAGCATGTCTATAGAGTTAACTAAATGAAATAGAAATGTCATAAAAAGGTGACACAATGTCATGACAATATCTCAAAAAATGTGTGACAATCCGTCAATTTATGATTGATATTTTATTCACAAATATTATTTAAAAATATTATTTTAATGTTATATTATGAACTCACTTATTTTTGGGAAGAAATTTGGATTTACGTCTTGAAGTAGCATCGACTACGTCTAAACCGGAGGATTCTACGTTACGTGCTTACGTTGACATACACCGTTTTGGTGGCAGTCCGACATTTCAGAAAATAAATTTATCCGTGAATATTATTTTGAGATTTTAAATTTGTGTTGGTTAATAAACTCACAAATTTAAGAGAAGAGATTAGGACTTACGATTTTAATTTAACGTCCTTTACGACTAAACCGGAAACCTTAGGATTACGTATTTACGTTTTCGAACTCCGTTTTTTATGAAACAATTTTTATTAGATTCGTTCTGTGCCGTTGATTCATAATTTATAAAAACGTTTTTCGTAAAACGACCCGAGGGCACGCAAATCGAGGAAACTAGAATCGAGGAGTACCCGTAAATTAGTGGAGATGAGACAAGTGGGACACTTGTCCCACCCCCCTATAACTAGCCAACACAAGCCTTGTGGCAAGTTTATACATAAACTTGCAAGACACATGTCTTGCAAGCTTAATAAACAAGCTAACAAACCACAAAACCATCTAGCCAAAACCATTCACTCATTCAACACATGCAAACCACCAACTCCTCTCTTCCTGTCTCTAAAATTCGTCCAAGAACCACCCATAAACTCCCCCATTTGATCAATTTTAACCACAAACATTTGTTATAATTAACATATGTTAATCTCCATTAAAAAAGATGAAGATTGGTGCAAGTTTTAACATCCAAGGAGAAGTGTTTTTGGTGTCTTGGGGCTGATTTTCCATGAGAAGCTTATAAAGATTTGGTGATCTTAAAGTGGTGTTAGTTTATCACAAGTCTTGCCATCAAATCCAAGCCTTGTTCATCAAAACTCATCTTTTCATCACTAATGGTGGTATAGAGATTGTTTCTTCCTATCCTATTTTTATTTTTGATTATGTAATCATGTATTTTCTTTCCTATTGTATATGTATATGATGAATATATGATGATAAAAATATTGTGTGGGGATTTGGTGTTGATAAATATGATTAAAAAGATGAAAAACTATAAGAAACAAGGATAAAATCTTGCTTAAATTGATGGCTGTATAAAACAGTAAAGAACCATGTGATGAACTGATAAAATGGCTTGAATAGATTAATATACAGTAATTAATATGTCTTGTACACATGTGAGAGTTGGTCATGCAATGGAATCATTATAATGAGTGAGATATGATCAAAACAAGTTTAGAGTACAAATCTGAGTTCACTGTTTTGGACGATTTTTAGAAAATACTTGGAGTCTGATTAAACAGTAGCTATAGAAGAGTTAAATGGAGCACATATCATGTAGTTTATGTCATAAAAATTTGAGCTTCTATCTCCATATAGAACTCTAGATATGGCAGTTTTGGTGAACATGAAAATAAAAATCAGATTTTGGAAATTAAAGTATAATAGTATTATATAAGCACTCAAATAAAAATAGTATAAAATGTGAATTAAAACCCACTAACTTATATAATACATTTATATAAATATGTATAAGGATAAATAAATGGACATTTTATAAAAATGGTAGTTTGATAAGTTTTATAAGTTATGAAACTATAAACATGATTTTTCCGACTTTTTCGGTTATTATCGTAAAATTAACGTTTTTGTTAAATAAAACTTAGACGGTTGGACCCGTCTAATGTAAACTTTTATAAACTCATATAATGATATATAAGCATATATAACAAGTAAAAGCCGATAAAACCCGAACTATATAACATACGAACATTTACGGGCTAAGTTAACGTTATTGGACTAATAATACAACAAAATGGGCTAAAACACTTATAAACGTAATTATTGGGCTTAACCCATTTGGGCCCAACATGTAAAGTGTAAATACTGATAATACAAGTATAAAATGGAGTAATACAAGTTAAAGAACTTATAATAAGTTTATTGGACCTAAAACACGTAAATAGGTAAAACTAGTAAACTAGTAAGAAGTTACCAATACGTAAACACTAAAATGAGTAAAAGAAAATATGTAAACCACTTGATCATCATATATATGTATATAATCATCATATGTATACATAATTGTTATTTTTATAAAGTCATTGGACAAGAGTCTAAGACGAGTATTATTTGTCTAGGTTTCCGTGATTGAAGCACGTACCGTACATCCGAATTGCCGATAACCCGCCTTCCCACATCAACGTGAGTTCATAGCCTCGCACTCTTTTAAATGTTTTTATGAAATGTTTTATAAACCCGCGAGGGAGATAACATGTTAGTTTTATGAAATAGGACACTATTTGTCCCGATTGCTTGTTTATTGATTTGGACCCGAATGTTTGTATGACCCGATGAATGATTAAATGACCCGATAGATGAAATAAAATGGATTATTAAAGTTAGGTTATGTCACTAAAAGTCCCATTAGCATGAATTGGGAACTACCGGGATTTGGTAGATGCTTATGCATATAATAGGACTATTTGGGGACGATCACCCCAGTTCGCGCCTTGACGGTTGATCCCCGTCGTGCCACGTTGATTGGTAAGCGAATTTATGTATGAGAAGATTTACACAAGCGTGATTATTGTGACGACACGCTAATTTAGATGGGAAAATTGAGTTTCGGGCTAGCTACCCGTTGTTTGTTGTAGTAAGGTAACAATGTCATGCAGCATATAATAATCCAATTAACGAAATACTGCTATATGCACCAAATTACGATATATTGCCTGACTAGCAATATGGGGTCTTACTATTGATATTACGTTCGTGTTTTGGTTTTTCATAACCATATTCATATAACGGTTTTTATTTAACTTTATACAACGTCATAAGACGTATTGTATGATGTTTTTACGACATTGGCTCGTATAATGATTTTTAAGGCAAATGCCTATATTATGATTTTCGGTAAGGATTTGTATAAAAATGACTTTGGCTATTTTATGGCCTGATACAATGATTTGTACAAAATGATTTTTGGTAATAATTTTATACAGATGTTATATTGATGGTTTATTAAACTCTATGAATTCACTCGGCGTTATCGCTGACCTTTTCTTTTAACATGTTTTATCTCAGGTACTTGAAGGTAATCTCGGGAAGACGACAAGAATTCATGGCCCGCACTTAAACAATAATTTCCATTCAAATGCTTTGTAAAACTTTGTATGAAATAATATGACTTGGGACCTATGTAAATTTGATATTTATGAATGGAAATGCTTTACTATTAAACAACGCGATTTTTAAGCGTTGTCTATGATGTGAGTAATGTGCTATCCCGTAACACCAACGAGTCTTCCGCTGTATTGAATCGTATAAATTTGGGGGTGTTACAGTTTGGTACCAGAGCTCTCGTTATAGAGAACAAAAGATTTTTAAAACTAAGGTTTTGAATAAAACATTTCAAAATCTTTTAACTATAAACATTCTTCTTAGAATGTCTAAAAATCTTTTGACTATAACGGTGCCGAAGAATTCCCGAGTTACCGACAAGGCCAGACTGAGAAGTGTTATTATATATATATATATATATATATATATATATATATATATATATATATATATATATATATATATATATATATATATATATATATATATATATATATATATATAACTTGGATTATATATGTATGATATGATTTGATTACATGATTGTTTGATGATTATTTTGATATTTATACGAGGTATTTATACGACGTAGATTGTCACAAGGAACCCTGAATCCCCTAGTAAATTAATCGAAGCTATTCTCGTAGGAATTCTAGCTATCCTAGATCTAAACCAAGTTGTGGATATTTATGATCCCAACAAATGGTTGATATTCGTAGAAATGTAGATATTAGTTGATTGTGATATTGAAAAAGAATTGGCGAGATTAAATCTGATATCGATGTCATGACGATCTTTCCTTATAGAGTGTAGTTTTACAAAACGTTACCACCTAGAAAGATGGCATCTGATTCGTTGTCATCCAATTCTGAAATTGAAATCAAAAGGGTGAATGTTGCACTTGAAGCTGTCATTGGAACCATTACCCAAAAGCCTCATGCCACTAGTACCTTTCTGAGAAATCTGATTGAATGTGTGAGTCATCTCATGCTAGTGACTCATTTGATAATTGTTGTTGTAAGAGCTATAGGATTGGAATTAAGTGTTGATCATATTGAGCTTTTATTTCCCTTTTAAGGTTTATGAATAAGATTGAAAGTATTGGAATATGAGGTAGAATATCGAATTGAGTATGATTTGGTTGAAACTTGAATAAAGAAAAATTTAACCCATATGGAATATGAGATTGCTAATATAAGTCGTTAAGTCCTGTGATTGAATTATAAGGTTTTAAATGATTGTTGATTTGTGTTAAGGGTTGTTCCTAGGCCATTGTCCAATAATGAGGATGCCCAGTGTCCAAGAAATAAATTGAAGAAATCTTCTTCTGAATTGAGACCGATGGATCTTCTGGGACATGTGGAACACCTAATGACTCTTGTAGATTAGTATTCATTGTGGTATCTTTTAAAAATAATCCCTAACTTAACTGTGACATCAGTTGGTAGGACGAGTTATTGGAATTGTATGACATAGTGACACGTAATGTGTTACGGTACAATTTTGACCTGTTTGTGTTTAATGAAAAGACTACCATTGATTGCTAAATTCTACATGTATCGGTGTTATCTATCCTTTATTGCTTCATCCCAATGTTAGCATTAGTAATGCAACCATTAAACAAGTACTCATCTTGATTTGAGTTACGTTGTAGATCATTCTTTGTGAGTGCCATCGAGATCATGAACCTCATGATTTTTGGCTAAAGCTCATTTCCTGATATATTGTAGTTAGTTCTTGGTGAACAACTTTTCATCACTCTTTTGCAGATCACTCATTGTTTTTATAAGATAAAACAGTATCATTTGAGGAAATTGAATTTTCATCACTATAAGGATTATTCAAAGTGAGTTTTATAAGTGATTGTTATCGAAATGAAGTTGTTTATAAAACACCTTGGAAAACTTAATTGTTTTCATAACAAGGAAAATCTTTGTAAATTTATTTTGATTCTTATTTAAGAATTAAGCATGAAAATGTTTTTATTATAAACATGATGATAAAATTTTGACGAACTGAGTATTGCATCGTTAATCTTGAAATTGAATATAGTTGCGCGCCTACATACAATTTGGAATGGACCATGCAAGGCTGATTAGTAGTCACCATAAAATTGTTAATAAACATTACATTTTCTTTGAAGATTGTGAAAGATTAAATTTTATGAGATCTGCAAGAAGTGAAAAATAGGGACATAGTGTTAGGGACACCTACATATGTGCCTGTAGCATTTATTCTTCTGAGTCGAATTTACTCATCTGTGGAAATTGTCTTATTTGACAATTGACAATTCTTTCTTGTCCAATTCTCCCGTAGTAAGATTCTTAGGAAAAGTATATGATTACCGAGTGTTGATACCCGACTGGATGTATTGACGTTCCTATCATTTCTTATGATTTGATTTCATTTGAATGACCTGGGTAACGATCCGAGGAGCTTTCGAATGCGTACTCAAATTATGAAAACATGGGATATATTCATATTCGTTAAATATTTTCGTCTGTATCTGATTTGAAATTCTCTCGCATAGATTATGCGTTGACCTTACTCTTTTAATAGTAGTTGTGTCTCCATATATCCTTGAATTTGCGAAGGATTATGAGTTATTATTAGTCTTTTGAGAAGCTCACATCTTATCGACGGCAATAAAACTAGAAAGTTGGTAGTGCCAGTAGAATGGATTGATTGATTATGACATGACGACATTGTCTTAATTGATGGGAACTCGAGTAGAATTCCCCTAAAATGATAAGATGTTGATTATCAAAAGTGATCTAAATAATTCTTGATGGGTGACCATATCCTGCATTTAGACTTGAAATTATACCGTGAATGGTTGTGAATTAGTCATAGATATTATAATCTAGAAAGAACCTAATATGAATTTATTAAAAGATGTTCCTGCTATCTGAAACTTTAGGAGGTATTTGCTGGTAAACTACCTAGACTTTCGCCATTAAGGCAAGTTGAATTTGGTATTGATTATATTCCCGGTGCTGCACCTGTGGCTTGTGCACTGTATGTCAGCACCATCTGAATTAAAGGAATTACCGTACAACTGAAAGAGTTGTCGGAGAAAGATTTTATTCTACCGAGCTCGTCATCATGAAGAGCTATGGTGTTATCATTCCTTATATTTATAGATTACTGTGAACTGCGTAAATTGACAATCGAAAACGATATCCATAACTCGAAATGGAAGATTTGTTCGATCATTTACAAGGTTCTAGCGTATGTTCTAAAGACTTGATCCACGGCATGGTTATCATCAACTTCGCATCTGCGAAGGAGATTATCTATTCCAATCACTACATCCGGTACTTGTAATGAACATTATGAGTTTCACGTGATGTCGTTTGGATTGACTAATACACATGTAGCATTCATAAATTTGGTGAATCACGTGTGTAGGCTGTAATTTGATAAATTCATGCTCGTGGTCATTAAGGACCATTTGTTTGTTTATAAAAATAAGAAGAAGTTAATAATTATTTATAGATTGCCCTGAATTGGCCGAACAATGAAAATATGTACCTTGAATATTTAAACATGTGATTTAAGACTTAATCATTTACATTATTTGACCGTGTGATTAAAAGATAATGGAATCTATATTAACTCTTCAAAATTAAAAGCCCTTTTAAGACTTTTGGCTTTACCAAAAAGAAAGTGCAAATGTGTTTTGACAAATGTTTTATCGAAAAGAACTTTTGAGGAATTATTCCCTTATACACAAACCATTTAACTAAACTTCTGTTTAGGGGTAAATGTTTGTGTATACCTCAAGACAACCTAAGAGGGATTGAGGAAACCATTTAAACCATGACTTAAAACTTGAAACGACAATTTTTACTTGTCAACTAAGAAAATTTTGACCAGAGTATAAACAAAGATTTTTCAAACATTTACAGATCTTACTAATTATTTTCAATAAACCAACAAAAATTTTGTTAATTAAATTCAAATTTATTTTGAACATTCTCATATAATTGGACGGACTAAGAAATTTAAAATCTTTACGTTTACGTTTCATAAAAATTGAATATTTAATATTTAATTAGTTGCAATAATTATCGATGCTTTAGACGTCGGATTGAGTAAAACGGATAAAAAATGATAGTTAAGAAGAAACTAAAACTTAGAAAATATGAAGAAAGAAATTTTGAATTAATACGGTCATGTTATATATATTTCATCAGGAGAAAGTGAATGTAGATACTGACACATTATGTAGAAAATATAAAGAACCAATTAGGATGTGCTCCTTAGTAATGGTAGTACAAAATAAATTGCCGAAAAATTTAAAAATAGTTGATGTTTGTAAGAAGGATAATATAAATAGTGAAAGGTTTCACGGCTAATGTGAACCATTAAAATTTAGAAGCCGATGGCGTTAATATGTATAAAAGGCCACTTGTGGTTGCCTAAATATGGAGATTTTAAGATATAGTTATGTTGGAATCTTGTAAGTATAAGTATTTTATTCATGACATTTATGATTTAATGTATCTTTATCTGAAGAAGTTGTACTGATGGAAAATTATGAAGGCAGACATCGCCTCATACATTAGTAAACGTCTAACTATTGCAAAGGTCATCATCTGAATTTGATTCGATTTGGGTCATCGTCGACAGACTGAGCAAACCTGCTAATATCATTCCTGTTAATGATAGATTCTTGATGAAGAAATTAACTCTTTTGTATTTAAAGGAGTTATGTAAACATGGTGTGCCTGTATCGATCATCTCTATCAAGATCCTCGCTTCGCATCGAATTTCTAGAGATTTGCTCAGAAGTCATTGAGAACGAATCTTGATGAGAGTACTATACCACCCCAATCGAAGGGACGAGGTAAAGTAACGATACAAAATACTATAAGTGATGTTTTATGTTTGAATGATTGACCTTTGGTAATGAACCATGTAATCGTTTTCCTTTGGAGAGATTATCATTGATAATCATCGTGTTAGGATTGAGATAGAATCTTGTTAGGATCTAAATATTAGAGCATCTGTAAGCAAGAGTTGAGATGAAGACAGCTGACATACACCCATTGTGAGTTGGACATGTCTTTTAGGTTTAAGGTTTCCTATGATGGCGAACCTAACCTTACAAAATACTCGACCCACGAGACCTGAAATGATGGTTGAAATTAGGATCTGATTATTGACTGCCAATAGTAGGCAGGAGGTTATGTGAATATGAAATGTAGATCTTGAAGTGCCAGATGGGTAGCGAAGTTAGGCCAAAAATTCTAACCATGGAAAAATGAATTGATGATCTGGAAGATCATGGGATATAAGTCCCCGTTGTATGGGACCATTGAGATGATGTAAAAGTTGGTTTGAAAGACATATAAGCTGGATCTACCCTAGGACTTCAAGAGCTGCGTGAATTATGTTTCGTAAATCGAACTTGATAAAATGTCTATCAAGTGAGAATCTGATTGTTTCTTAGTGAAGTTTAGATCGGTGAAAAGTTGCATTCATCAAAAACCCGTGAACATCATGGATAGAGAAAGTAAGTAAACATTTAGCCTGATCTTATTCCTGTAGTTATGTTTGATGAAAATCGCGTATTGTAATAGGATTACACTTGTGAGAAAAGACCGAATGTGGAGGAAATACCCACATGGCTTTAACTCTATAAGAAGCGAGTAGTAAGATGATCTTTGAGGACAAAGATCCTGTTTAGGGGTAAATGCTGTGACAATCCGTTAATTTATGATTGATATTTTATTCACAAATATTATTTAAAAATATTATTTTAATGTTATATTATGAACTCACTTATTTTTGGGAAGAAATTTGGATTTACGTCTTGAAGTAGCATCGACTACGTCTAAACCGGAGGATTCTACGTTACGTGCTTACGTTTACATACACCGTTTTGGTGACAGTCCGACATTTCAGAAAATAAATTTATCCGTGAATATTATTTTGAGATTTTAAATTTGTGTTGGTTCATAAACTCACAAATTTACGAGAAGAGATTAGGACTTACGATTTTAATTTAACGTCCTTTACGACTAAACCGGAAACCTTAGGATTACGTATTTACGTTTTCGAACTCCGTTTTTGATGAAACAATTTTTATTAGATTCGTTCTGTGCCGTTGATTCATAATTTATAAAAACGTTTTTTCGTAAAACGACCCGAGGGCACGCAAATCGAGGAAACTAGAATCGAGGAGTACCCGTAAATTAGTGGAGATGAGACAAGTGGGACACTTGTCCCACCCCCTATAACTATCCAACACAAGCCTTGTGGCAAGTTTATACATAAACTTGCAAGACACATGTCTTGCAAGCTTAATAAACAAGCTAACAAACCACAAAACCATCTAGCCAAAACCATTCACTCATTCAACACATGCAAACCACCAACTCCTCTCTTCCTCTCTCTAAAATTCGTCCAAGAACCACCCATAAACTCTCCCATTTGATCAATTTTAACCACAAACATTTGTTATAATTAACATATGTTAATCTCCATTCAAAAAGATGAAGATTGGTGCAAGTTTTAACATCCAAGGAGAAGTGTTTTTGGTGTCTTGGGGCTTATTTTCCATGAGAAGCTTATAAAGATTTGGTGATCTTAAAGTGGTGTTGGTTTATCACAAGTCTTGCCATCAAATCCAAGCCTTGTTCATCAAAACTCATCTTTTCATCACTAATGGTGGTATAGAGATTGTTTCTTCCTATCCTATTTTTATTTTTGATTATGTAATCATGTATTTTCTTTCCTATTGTATATGTATATGATGAATATATGATGATAAAAGTATTGTGTGGGGATTTGGTGTTGATAAATATGATTAAAAAGATGAAAAACTATAAGAAACAAGGATAAAATCTTGCTTAAATTGATGGCTGTATAAAACAGTAAAAAACCATGTGATGAACTGATAAAATGGCTTGAATAGATTAATATACAGTAATTAATATGTCTTGTACACATGTGAGAGTTGGTCATGCAATGGAATCATTATAATGAGTGAGATATGATCAAAACAAGTTTAGAGTACAAATCTGAGTTCACTGTTTTGGACGATTTTTAGAAAATACTTGGAGGCTGATTAAACAGTAGCTATAAAGAGTTAAATGGAGCACATATCATGTAGTTTATGTCATAAAAATTTGAGCTTCTATCTCCATATAGAACTCTAGATATGGCAGTTTTGGTGAACATGAAAATAAAAATCAGATTTTGGAAATTAAAGTATAATAGTATTATATAAGCACTCAAATAAAAATAGTATAAAATGTGAATTAAAACCCACTAACTTTACATTTATATAAATATGTATAAGGATAAATAAATGGACATTTTATAAAAATGGTAGTTTGATAAGTTTTATAAGTTATGAAACTATAAACATGATTTTTCCGACTTTTTCGGTTATTATCGTAAAATTAACGTTTTTGTTCAATAAAACTTAGACGGTTGGACCCGTGTAATTTAAACTTTTATAAACTCATATACTTATATATAAGCATATATAACAAGTAAAAACCGATAAAACCCGAACTATATAACATACGAACATTAACGGGCTAAGTTAACGTTATTGGACTAATAATACAACAAAATGGGCTAAAAACACTTATAAACGTAATTATTGGGCTTAACCCATTTGGGCCCAACATGTAAAGTGTAAATACTGATAATACAAGTATAAAATGGAGTAATACAAGTTAAAGAACTTATAATAAGTTTATTGGACCTAAAACACGTAAATAGGTAAAACTAGTAAACTAGTAAGAAGTTACCAATACGTAAACACTAAAATGAGTAAAAGAAAATATGTAACCCACTTGATCATCATATATATATATAATCATCATATGTATACATAATTTTTATTTTTATAAAGTCATTGGACAAGAGTCTAAGACGAGTATTATTTGTCTAGGTTTCCGTGATTGAAGCACGTACCGTACATCCGAATTGCCGATAACCCGCCTTCCCACATCAACGTGAGTTCATAGCCTCACACTCTTTTAAATATTTTTATGAAATGTTTTATAAACCCGCGAGGGAGATAACATGTTAGTTTTATGAAATAGGACACGTTTTTGTCCCGATTGCTTGTTTATTGATTTGGACCCGAATGTTTGTATGACCCGATGAATGATTAAATGACCCGATAGATGAAATAAAATGGATTATTAAAGTTAGGTTATGTCACTAAAAGTCCCATTAGCATGAATTGTGAACTACCGGGATTTGGTAGACGCTTATGCATATAATAGTACTATTTGGGGACGATCACCCCAGTTCGCGCCTTGACGGTTGATCCCCGTCGTGCCACGTTGATTGGTAAGCGAATTTATGTATGAGAAGATTTACACAAGCGTGATTATTGTGACGACACGCTAATTTAGATGGGAAAATTGAGTTTCGGGCTAGCTACCCGTTGTTTGTTGTAGTAAGGTAACAATGTCATGCAACATATAATAATCCAATTAACGAAATACTCCTATATGCACCGAATTACGATATATTGCCTGACTAGCAATATGGGGTCTTACTATTGATATTACGTTCGTGTTTTAGTTTTTCATAACCATATTCATATAACGGTTTTTATTTAACTTTATACAACGTCATAAGACGTATTGTATGATGTTTTTACGACATTGGCTCGTATAATGATTTTTAAGGCAAATGCCTATATTATGATTTTCGGTAAGGATTTGTATAAAAATGACTTTGGCTATTTTATGGCCTGATACAATGATTTGTACAAAATGATTTTTGGTAATAATTTTATACAGATGTTATATTGATGGTTTATTAAACTCTATGAATTCACTCGGCGTTATCGCTGACCTTTTCTTTTAACATGTTTTATCTCAGGTACTTGAAGGTAATTCTCGCTAAGACGACAAGAATTCATGGCTCGCACTTAAACAATAATTTCCATTCAAATGCTTTGTAAAACTTTGTATGAAATAATATGACTTGGGAACTATGTAAATTTGATATTTATGAATGGAAATGCTTTACTATTAAACAACGCGATTTTTAAGCGTCGTCTATGATGTGAGTAATGTGCTATCCCGTAACACCAACGAGTCTTCCGCTGTATTGAATCGTATAAATTTGGGGGTGTTACAGTTTGGTACCAGAGCTCTCGTTATAGAGAACGAAAGATTTTTAAAACTAAGGTTTTGAATAAAATATTTCAAAATCTTTTAACTATAAACATTTTTCTTAGAATGTCTAAAAATCTTTTGACTATAACGGTGCCGAAGAATTCCCGAGTTACCGACAAGGCCAGACTGAGAAGTGTTATTTTAATATATATATATATATATATATATATATATATATATATATATATATATATATATATATATATATATATATATATATAACTTGGATTATATATGTATGATATAATTTGATTACATGATTGTTTGATGATTATTTTGATATTTATACGAGGTATTTATACGACGTAGATTGTCACAAGGAACCCTAAATCCCCTAGTAAATTAATCGAAGCTATTATCGTAGGAATTCTAGCTATCCTAGATCTAAACCAAGTTGTGGATATTTATGATCCCAACAAATGGTTGATATTCGTAGAAATGTAGATATTAGTTGATTGTGATATTGAAAAAGAATTGGCGAGATTAAATCTGATATCGATGTCATGACGATCTTTCCTTATAGAGTGTAGTTTTACAAAACGTTACCACCTAGAAAGATGTCATCTGATTCGTTGTCATCCAATTCTGAAATTGAAATCGAAAGGGTGAATGTTGCACTTGAGGCTGTCATTGGAACCATTACCCAAAAGCCTCATGCCACTAGTACCTTTCTGAGAAATCTGATTCAATGTATGAGTCATCTCATGCTAGTGACTCATTTGATAATTGTTGTTGTAAGAGCTATAGGATTGGAATTAAGTGTTGATCATATTGAGCTTTTATTGCCCTTTTAAGGTTTATGAATAAGATTGAAAGTATTGGAATATGAGGTAGAATATCGAATTGAGTATGATTTGGTTGAAACTTGAATAAAGAAAAATTTAACCCATATGGAATATGAGATTGCTAATATAAGTCGTTAAGTCCTGTGATTGAATTATAAGGTTTTAAATGATTGTTGATTTGTGTTAAGGGTTGTTCCTAGGCCATTGTCCAATAATAAGGATGCCCAGTGTCCAAGAAATAAATTAAAGAAATCTTCTTCTGAATTGAGACCGATGGATATTCTAGGACATGTGGAACACCTAATGACTCTTGTAGATTAGTATTCATTGTGGTATCTTTTAAAAATAATCCCTAACTTAACTGTGACATCAGTTGGTAGGACGAGTTTTTGGAATTGTATGACATAGTGACACGTAATGTGTTACGGTACAATTTTGACTTGTATGTGTTTAATGAAAAGACTACCATTGATTGCTAAATTCTACATGTATCGGTGTTATCTATCCTTTATTGCTTCATCCTAATGTTCGCATTAGTAATGCAACCATTAAACAAGTACTCATCTTGATTTGAGTTACGTTGTAGATCATTCTTTGTGAGTGCCATCGAGATCATGAACCTCATGATTTTTGGCTAAAGCTCATTTCCTGATATATTGTAGTTAGTTCTTGGTGAAAAACTTTTCATCACTCTTTTGCAGATCACTCATTGTTTTTATAAGATAAAACAGTATCATTTGAGGAAATTGAATTTTCATCACTATAAGGATTATTCAAAGTGAGTTTTATAAGTGATTGTTATCGAAATGAAGTTGTTTATAAAACACCTTGGAAAACTTAATTGTTTTCATAACAAGGAAAATCTTTGTAAATTTATTTTGATTCTTATTTAAGAATTAAGCATGAAAATGTTTTTATTATAAACATGATGATAAAATTTTGACGAACTGAGTATTGCATCGTTAATCTTGAAATTGAATATAGTTGCGCGCCTACATACAATTTGGAATGGACCATGCAAGGCTTATTAGTAGTCACCATAAAATTGTTAATAAACATTACATTTTCTTTGAAGATTGTGAAAGATTAAATTTTATGAGATCTGCAAGAAGTGAAAAATAGGGACATAGTGTTAGGGACACCTACATATGTGCCTGTAGCATTTATTCTTTTGAGTCGAATTTACTCATCTGTGGAAATTGTCTTATTTGACAATTGACAATTCTTTCTTGTCCAATTCTCCCGTAGTAAGATTCTTAGGAAAAGTATATGATTACCGAGTGTTGATACCCGACTGGATGTATTGACGTTCCTATCATTTCTTATGATTTGATTTCATTTGAATGACCTGGGTAACGATCCGAGGAGCTTTCGAATGCGTACTCAAATTATGAAAACATGGGATATATTCATATTCGTTAAATATTTTCGTTTGTATCTGATTTGAAATTCTCTCGCATAGATTATGCGTTGACCTTACTCTTTTAATAGTAGTTGTGTCTCCATATATCCTTGAATTTGCGAAGGATTATGAGTTATTATTAGTCTTTTGAGAAGCTCACATCTTATCGACGGCAATAAAACTAGAAAGTTGGTAGTGCCAGTAGAATGGATTGATTGATTATGACATGACGACATTGTCTTAATTGATGGGAACTCGAGTAGAATTCCCCTAAAATGATAAGATGTTGATTATCAAAAGTGATCTAAATAATTCTTGATGGGTGACCATATCCTGCATTTAGACTTGAAATTATACCGTGAATGGTTGTGAATTAGTCATAGATATTATAATCTAGAAAGAACCTAATATGAATTTATTAAAAGATGTTCCTGCTATCTGAAACTTTAGGAGGTATTTGCTGGTAAATTACCTAGACTTTCGCAATTAAGGCAAGTTGAATTTGGTATTGATTATATTCCCGGTGCTGCACCTGTGGCTTGTGCACTGTATGTCAGCACCATCTGAATTAAAGGAATTACCGTACAACTGAAAGAGTTGTCGGAGAAAGATTTTATTCTACCGAGCTCGTCATCATGAAGAGCTATGGTGTTATCATTCCTTATATTTATAGATTACTGTGAACTGCGTAAATTGACAATCGAAAACGATATCCATAACTCGAAATGGAAGATTTGTTCGATCATTTACAAGGTTCTAGCGTATGTTCTAAAGACTTGATCCACGGCATGGTTATCATCAACTTCGCATCTGCGAAGGAGATTATCTATTCCAATCACTACATCCGGTACTTGTAATGAACATTATGAGTTTCACGTGATGTCGTTTGGATTGACTAATACACATGTAGCATTCATAAATTTGGTGAATCACGTGTGTAGGCTGTAATTTGATAAATTCATGCTCGTGATCATTAAGGACCATTTGTTTGTTTATAAAAATAAGAAGAAGTTAATAATTATTTATAGATTGCCCTGAATTGGCCGAACAATGAAAATATGTACCTTGAATATTTAAACATGTGATTTAAGACTTAATCATTTACATTATTTGACCGTGTGATTAAAAGATAATGGAATCTATATTAACTCTTCAAAATTAAAAGCCCTTTTAAGACTTTTGGCTTTACCAAAAAGAAAGTGAAAATGTGTTTTGACAAATGTTTTATCGAAAAGAACTTTTGAGGAATTATTCCCTTATACACAAACCATTTAACTAAACTTCTGTTTAGGGGTAAATGTTTGTGTATACCTCAAGACAACCTAAGAGGGATTGAGGAAACCATTTAAACCATGAATTAAAACTTGAAACGACAATTTTTACTTGTCAACTAAGAAAATTTTGACCAGAGTATAAACAAAGATTTTTCAAACATTTAC
The DNA here is from genome assembly GCA_025667525.1 of Glebionis coronaria. Taxonomy (NCBI): domain Eukaryota; kingdom Viridiplantae; phylum Streptophyta; class Magnoliopsida; order Asterales; family Asteraceae; genus Glebionis; species Glebionis coronaria. The sequence continues at coordinate 557,287,139 of CM046879.1, forward strand.
AGATCTTACTAATTATTTTCAATAAACCAACAAAAATTTTGTTAATTAAATTCAAATTTATTTTGAACATTCTCATATAATTGGACGGACTAAGAAATTTAAAATCTTTACATTTACGTTTCATAAAAATTGAATATTTAATATTTAATTAGTTGTAATAATTATCGATGCTTTAGACGTCGGATTGAGTAAAACGGATAAAAAATGATAGTTGAGAAGAAACTAAAACTTAGAAAATATGAAGAAAGAAATTTTGAATTAATACGGTCATGTTATATATATTTCATCAGGAGAAAGTGAATGTAGACACTGACACATTATGTAGAAAATATAAAGAACCAATTAGGATGTGCTCCTTAGTAATGGTAGTACAAAATAAATTGCCGAAAAATTTAAAAATACCTGATGTTTGTAAGAAGGATAATATAAATAGTGAAAGGTTTCACGGCTAATGTGAACCATTAAAATTTAGAAGCCGATGGCGTTAAAATGTATAAAAGGCCACTTGTGGTTGCCTAAATATGGAGATTTTGAGATATAGTTATGTTGGAATCTTGTAAGTATAAGTATTTTATTCATGACATTTATGATTTAATGTATCCTTATCTGAAGAAGTTGTACTGATGGAAAATTATGAAGGCAGACATCGCCTCATACATTAGTAAACGTCTAACTATTGCAAAGGTCATCATCTGAATTTGATTCGATTTGGGTCATCGTCGACAGACTGACCAAATCTGCTAATATCATTACTGTTAATGATAGATTCTTGATGAAGAAATTAACTCTTTTGTATTTAAAGGAGTTATGTAAACATGGTGTGCCTGTATCGATCATCTCTATCAAGATCCTCGCTTCGCATCGAATTTCTAGAGATTTGCTCAGAAGTCATTGAGAACGAATCTTGATGAGAGTACTATACCACCCCAATCGAAGGGACGAGGTAAAGTAACGATACAAAATACTATAAGTGATGTTTTATGTTTGAATGATTGACCTTTGGTAATGAACCGTATAATCGTTTTCCTTTGGAGAGATTATCATTGATAATCATTGTGTTAGGATTGAGATAGAATCTTGTTGGGATCTAAATATTAGAGCATCTGTAAGCAAGAGTTGAGATGAAGACAGCCGACATACACCCATTGTGAGTTGGACATGTCTTTTAGGTTTAAGGTTTCCTATGATGGCGAACCTAACCTTACAAAATACTCGACCCACGAGACCTGAAATGATGGTTGAAATTAGGATCTGATTATTGACTGCCAATAGTAGGCAGGAGGTTATGTGAATATGAAATGTAGATCTTGAAGTGCCAGATGGGTAGCGAAGTTAGGCCAAAAATTCTAACCATGGAAAAATGAATTGATGATCTGGAAGATCATGGGATATAAGTCCCCGTTGTATGGGACCATTGAGATGATGTAAAAGTTGGTTTGAAAGACATATAAGCTGGATCTACCCTAGGACTTCAAGAGCTGCGTGAATTATGTTTCCTAAATCGAACTTGATAAAATGTCTATCAAGTGAGAATCTGATTGTTTCTTAGTAAAGTTTAGATCGGTGAAAAGTTGCATTCATCAAAAACTCGTGAACATCATGGATAGAGAAAGTAAGTCAACATTTAGCCTGATCTTATTCCTGTAGTTATGTTTGATGAAACTCGCGTATTGTAATAGGATTACACTTGTGAGAAAAGACCGAATGTGGAGGAAATACCCACATGGCTTTAACTCTATAAGAAGCGAGTAGTAAGATGATCTTTGAGGACAAAGATCCTGTTTAGGGGTAAATGCTGTGACAATCCGTTAATTTATGATTGATATTTTATTCACAAATATTATTTAAAAATATTATTTTAATGTTATATTATGAACTCACTTATTTTTGGGAAGAAATTTGGATTTACGTCTTGAAGTAGCATCGACTACGTCTAAACCGGAGGATTCTACGTTACGTGCTTACGTTTACATACACCGTTTTGGTGACAGTCCGACATTTCAGAAAATAAATTTATCCGTGAATATTATTTTGAGATTTTAAATTTGTGTTGGTTCATAAACTCACAAATTTACGAGAAGAGATTAGGACTTACGATTTTAATTTAACGTCCTTTACGACTAAACCGGAAACCTTAGGATTACGTATTTACGTTTTCGAACTCCGTTTTTGATGAAACAATTTTTATTAGATTCGTTCTGTGCTGTTGATTCATAATTTATAAAAACGTTTTTTCGTAAAACGACCCGAGGTCACGCAAATCGAGGAAACTAGAATCGAGGAGTACCCGTAAATTAGTGGAGATGAGACAAGTGGGACACTTGTCCCCCCCCCCCCCCCCCCCCCCCTATAACTAGCCAACACAAGCCTTGTGGCAAGTTTATACATAAACTTGCAAGACACATGTCTTGCAAGCTTAATAAACAAGCTAACAAACCACAAAACCATCTAGCCAAAACCATTCACTCATTCAACACATGCAAACCACCAACTCCTCTCTTCCTCTCTATAAAATTCGTCCAAGAACCACCCATAAACTCTCCCATTTGATCAATTTTAACCACAAACATTTGTTATAATTAACATATGTTAATCTCCATTCAAAAAGATGAAGATTGGTGCAAGTTTTAACATCCAAGGAGAAGTGTTTTTGGTGTCTTGGGGCTTATTTTCCATGAGAAGCTTATAAAGATTGGTGATCTTAAAGTGGTGTTTGTTTATCACAAGTCTTGCCATCAAATCCAAGCCTTGTTCATCAAAACTCATCTTTTCATCACTAATGGTGGTATAGAGATTGTTTCTTCCTATCCTATTTTTATTTTTGATTATGTAATCATGTATTTTCTTTCCTATTGTATATGTATATTATGAATATATGATGATAAAAGTATTGTGTGGGGATTTGGTGTTGATAAATATGATTAAAAAGATGAAAAACTATAAGAAACAAGGATAAAATCTTGCTTAAATTGATGGCTGTATAAAACAGTAAAGAACCATGTGATGAACTGATAAAATGGCTTGAATAGATTAATATAAAGTAATTAATATGTCTTGTACACATGTGAGAGTTGGTCATGCAATGGAATCATTATAATGAGTGAGATATGATCAAAACAAGTTTAGAGTACAAATCTGAGTTCACTGTTTTGGACGATTTTTAGAAAATACTTGGAGGCTGATTAAACAGTAGCTATAGAAGAGTTAAATGGAGCACATATCATGTAGTTTATGTCATAAAAATTTGAGCTTCTATCTCCATATATAACTCTAGATATGGCAGTTTTGGTGAACATAAAAATAAAAATCAGATTTTGGAAATTAAAGTATAATAGTATTATATAAGCACTCAAATAAAAATAGTATAAAATGTGAATTAAAACCCACTAACTTATATAATACATTTATATAAATATGTATAAGGATAAATAAATGGACATTTTATAAAAATGGTAGTTTGATAAGTTTTATAAGTTATGAAACTATAAACATGATTTTTACGACTTTTCGGTTATTATCGTAAAATTAACGTTTTTGTTAAATAAAACTTAGACGGTTGGACCCGTCTAATGTAAACTTTTATAAACTCATATACTGATATATAAGCTTATATAACAAGTAAAAACCGATAAAACCCGAACTATATAACATACGGACATTAACGGGCTAAGTTAACGTTATTTGACCAATAATACAACAAAATGGGCTAAAACACTTATAAACGTAATTATTGGGCTTAACCCATTTGGGCCCAACATGTAAAGTGTAAATACTGATAATACAAGTATAAAATGGAGTAATACAAGTTAAAGAACTTATAATAAGTTTATTGGACCTAAAACACGTAAATAGGTAAAACTAGTAAACTAGTAAGAAGTTACCAATACGTAAACACTAAAATGAGTAAAAGAAAATATGTAACCCACTTGATTATCATATATATATATAATCATCATATGTATACATAATTGTTATTTTTATAAAGTCATTGGACAAGAGTCTAAGACGAGTATTATTTGTCTAGGTTTCCGTGATTGAAGCACGTACCGTACATCCGAATTGCCGATAACCCGCCTTCCCACATCAACGTGAGTTCATAGCCTCGCACTCTTTTAAATGTTTTTATGAAATGTTTTATAAACCCGCGAGGGAGATAACATGTTAGTTTTATGAAATAGGACACTATTTGTCCCGATTGCTTGTTTATTGATTTGGACCCGAATGTTTGTATGACCCGATAAATGATTAAATGACCCGATAGATGAAATAAAATGGATTATTAAAGTTAGGTTATGTCACTAAAAGTCCCATTAGCATGAATTGTGAACTACCGGGATTTGATAGACGCTTATGCATATAATAGTACTATTTGGGGACGATCACCCCAGTTCGCGCGTTGACGGTTGATCCCCGTCGTGCCACGTTGATTGGTAACCGAATTTATGTATGAGAAGATTTACACAAGCGTGATTATTGTGACGACACGCTAATTTAGATGGGAAAATTGAGTTTCGGGCTAGCTACCCGTTGTTTGTTGTAGTAAGGTAACAATGTCATGCAGCTTATAATAATCCAATTAACGAAATACTACTATATGCACTGAATTACGATATATTGCCTGACTAGCAATATGGGGTCTTACTATTGATATTACGTTCGTGTTTTGGTTTTTCATAACCATATTCATATAACGGTTTTTATTTAACTTTATACAACGTCATAAGACGTATTGTATGATGTTTTTACGACATTGGCTCGTATAATGATTTTTAAGGCAAATGCCTATATTATGATTTTCGGTAAGGATTTGTATAAAAATGACTTTGGCTATTTTATGGCCTGATACAATGATTTGTACAAAATGATTTTTGGTAATAATTTTATACAGATGTTATATTGATGGTTTATTAAACTCTATGAATTCACTCGGCGTTATCGCTGACCTTTTCTTTTAACATGTTTTATCTCAGGTACTTGAAGGTAATTCTCGGGAAGACGACAAGAATTCATGGCCCGCACTTAAACAATAATTTCCATTCAAATGCTTTGTAAAACTTTGTATGAAATAATATGACTTGGGACCTATGTAAATTTGATATTTATGAATGGAAATGCTTTACTATTAAACAACGCGATTTTTAAGCGTTGTCTATGATGTGAGTAATGTGCTATCTCGTAACACCAATGAGTCTTCCGCTGTATTGAATCGTATAAATTTGGGGGTGTTACAAAATGTAGGCGTCTAGGTAAGTAGGTAACATGCCTACCTCTTACCAAATACATTCAAATAACACACATCAAGCATACAGGTATCAAACAATTTACTAAATCAAAAGACAAAATAAAATCTAAGAGGAAAGGGATTCCTCCTAATGCAATCCTAGCATCCTCTATACTCTAGCCACCTCTAACATCATCTTGCACAACTACCTCACCTGAAAATGACACTAAAATCTGTCAATATAAAGTTGGTGAGAACATAGGGTTAAGTTATCTAGGACATCATAAGAAACCTTGACATTCGCTGTAAATAATTTCAAGAGAAACAATTTATAGAAATGGACCATAATGCGATAATCATGCTACATGCATCCACAACAAAACTCAATCCAAGTACCAGTCACATTTACAATTCACAAAGAACACTATAACAATCAAGAAGTATCCCGTCACTGATTGTAATGGTTTTACTACTCTTTAGGAAAAGAGCGTAAATAGCGGTAAGTATCGAGTGATGATTTTAGGAAAAATCAACACAAATGACCCAATCACTTAAAAGAGAGAAAGTTCGTTTCCCAAGGAGGTATATGTGTGTGAATTAACTTGTAGTTGTTTGAGATTAATATTGAGAAGAATGGGGATGAGAGGATGAAAATACGGATACGTTAAAATTAAACTACGACGAAAAAGACGTAAACGTAAAGCCGTGAAAAACTACCCAAATTAAAAAAAATTTATACTAAGACCAAAAATAAAATCAATAATTAAAAAGACTAAAAAGAAGTCTAAAATAATATAAATAAAGATAAAAATCCAACAAAGATATTTTAAAACCTTTTATTAATTAAATATTTAATTTTAAATGCTAATTAAAGCCCTAAAATTAAATATAACTAATTCAAATGTCTAAAATATGATTTTATTGAATAATTACTTAACTTATATTATTAGAAGACTTAAAAAGTAATTTTCTAAAAATTAAAAGCTATTAAAACTATTTTTAAAACTCTAAAAATGATTAAAAATGATTAAAACCTAATTAAACTTAAAATAATTATAAAAATAAATCTAAAAGCTATAAAAATATTCTAAAAATGGAAATAGTCCTAATTAATGGTAAGGAACCTAGGAAAAATGGAAAAGAAATAAAAATAAAACTTTGAAATTTAATTAATAAAATAATATTAAAATATTCCTAAAAATAAAAAGTTTTCAAATAAATTCTAAAAAATTCTCAAAAATCCTAAATATTATAACTAAGAGAAAAACACAAATTAGAGCTCCTAAAACCTTTTTAATAATTTTATAAAAATGTTTAAAGTTTATAAAAAACCTTAAAATAATATAAAATTAAAAATTAAAGATTTTAAAACCAAAACTTAATGTAAACCTCAAAATATTTATAAAAAGCTAAAAACTATTTTTCCTAAAAATTAAAAATCTTTTTTCTATTTTTTATTGATTTTATAAAAAACGTATAATAAATAAATCCTAGAAAATAATTAAATAAAAGGAAAAATATGAAAACTAGCTAGAAAAGTCTCAAACTTAATAAGGATCCTAGGAAAAATCAAAATAAGCAAAAATGCTTAACAAATAAGCTGAAAAAATGATAAATAAGCCACGGCTTTATTTATAAGCTAACAAAAGTAAACGTGTTAAATAGGAATGGAAATCAAACATAGACGTAAAAAGATGTCTAGATCAGTGGTAGTACTCCTACTCCTCCAACGAGAGGTCTGGGGTTCGAGTCCGCTGCGGGCAATCTTTTTGCTATTTTTTTCTTTTTTATTTTTTCTTTTACCAATCAATCTGACACCTTTGACAAGCTTATAATCCAATCCAATCTTACTTTTTAGCTATGATTAAGCCAAATTATGAACCAAAATGTGTCCAGTTCTCAAATTGAACACAAGCTTATGCTTGTTGTTCTTGCTTTTTTCACAGGTGAGTAAACACCAAGATGAGCTTGGTGATGGCTTATTTGGTGGTGATTATTGTGGACAAAAGGCTCCCTTGTGCTTATTTAAGCACAAGGAGTCAGGATAAAGCAACAAATAAGCACTTAGCACTCAAAATAAGCAAACCAAAGCACATGAAAATGAATTCAAGTTTCTGAGATACTAGAGCATGTCTGGTGGACTTGATGAGCTATCAAATGCACACTAATGAACTACAAGGTCCCAAATTATGCACACACCAGCTCAAGCTAACACACAATCAATCTAAAACCCTAAATCAACCTGGATCTAAACAGATTTCAAGATTTAGCACCAAAATTCATGGAAAATAGGCAGAAATATTGAATATGCAGATTTCTAGCTAGCTTTTTCCTTTTAAACTTTGTAACTTGATCCAAACTTCACCAAATACGACTAATACTAACTTATAACTAAACTCAACACTACTTGACCATTTTCAAAAACTCTAACACGTTTTAATCAAAACTTTTGCCCTGCTAATACTTATATCCAAACACCCTGTTAAAATCTGAAAACCAAACTTTTTCACATCAAAACCTTACAAAACCTATCAAACTGATTTCATACAACTACTAACATGCATATTCATCAAATAGAACTCAAATCCAACAACTTAGACACACTTAGAACACCAAAACAAGCAAATCACTTAAATGAGATTTTTCAAAAAGGAAAGAGGATTTTACCTCAAGGGCTTACATCCAAGCCCTTGGTGGATGAAAATCCACTTCCTTATGCACCCGGGTGCATGCAGATCAATAATCAACTCAATCCACCACCTGCTTAAGAACAATCAAATAAGAACACACAAATAAAAGCAATATAATATATCTTTCTGTTTACCTTTTTCTTTCTTTCTAAAACCTTACCAAAAACTTTGAAACCTTCTTAATATGTTTTCAAAACACTATTTCATCAATTTTAACTTAACTCTTAACATCAAAACCTGAAACAATCCTTACCAAAGATTCTCAGATTTTCAGAAACTTTTGAATAATTTTGAAACTCAAAATTATTCAACCAAATATCAAAAGTGGAACTCAGAATCTTAGCTTCAACACCATACACAACTTTTAACAAAGCTAAAAAGGAATTATACTTGTTTTAAACAAAAACCAAACTTTTATTTTATTAAAAAGGAATTACAAGTAAGAAGCTAGAAAACTGGAACAAGGGACATCCACAGGTTAGAGTCTCCTTTTATAGTGACTATAGAACACTCTAGAATCCTAAAATCAAAACCCTAATACATAGAAAAATCCTAAAATGCCCTTAAAGCTTCTAGACGATTTTTGAGGTGTTGAGCTGTCCCTTTGATCCTGGCTGTTTATTTTTGCGTTGTGATGAAGCAATACATCCTGGTGGTTGATTTGGGACACGTCACCAAACTTGGGGACCAAGGCGTGCTCTGATTGGGTGAAAGGGAATTTGGGGGTAGGGTCCACACGCGTGCGATTGGGGATTTTAGGAGTGGGATGGGTTTTGGTGGGTGTGAATCAAGTGTGTGCAGGTTTAATTGAATTTTACCCAAGGTTAAGTGGAGGTAAATTCTGGGTGTGTAAAAAGATGTACAGTAACTTGTTTAGATCCGATTTTGTGGGAAACACAAGTGTTAGGCGCCAGTTTAGTTTGAATCTTTCAACTTGTGCACTTTTGGTCCTTATGTTTTGAAGTTTTTGGCAAACAAAGTTTTATGCCCTAAACGTGACTTCCTTTGTTAATATCTTTCATCACTTGACACTTTTGGCACAATCTTTTGGAAAAAGGTTTCAAAGGACCATTTTTGCCATTTTGAGTAATTTCAAGGGCTGATCTTGGACAATGTTGATCTTCAAAGGTCTTCAATGTCTCTTATTCTTCATGAGGGACTATATTTGACAATTTGATTTTGTTGAGGGACCAATCTTGTCATTTCTTCAAAGTTGAAGGACCTTTTTGCAATTTTGACAAACTTAAGGGACCAAACTTGTAATTATCAATATACAAGGGTTTTAAGTGTCATTTCTTCATTAAATGAGGATCAATCTTGTTTGTCTTCAAGTCTTCAAGGGTATTTGTTGAAAATTCCATGATTAGGACCCGGTTCTTTGTACGGCTTCGTTTCTCGTGTCCATTTTTCCTTGTATCTTGTGATCTTTTGTCTTTTTCACGATATCCATACCTAAAATACACAAGTAAACAAACACAAGCATATATATATGGTATTTTATGACATTTTAATGCATTTAAAGCCCGAAAAGAACGATGAGATCATGTATAAATGCCATCTCATCACTCCCCCATACTAAGCCATTGCCGTGCCCTCACGCAATGCTAGAATAAAGTATCTAAGCATCACCAAAGTTCAATTTTATTAACCTTTATTGAAGAGTAAAAGACTTGCAACATACTACGAGAATGTGTAAAGACATAATGTATGATTTTCATCACCAAAATGTGACTTTTAGGGTCAAAGAATAGAAACAAGTTAATGTCCCTTAGAGTAAATTTCGTCATCCTTGATTGTCATACATTCCATGCTAAGTGCAAAAACAAGATCATTGTTGGTACAAGTCACAATGCTAACACTACTCATACGTCCAAATTGTGTAATACTTTTTCTCCCCGCAATCCTAGTTATTATAAAAGGAAATGGGTTACTATCATTTTTTATCTATTTGTCATGGATCACAAGTGATTCATATTGACTTATTTTAGTAGTTATTAGTCCGAAAGCAAAGTAGCACGATTTGATCAATAGTTAGCTGAAGGACAAAATCTTTTAAAACGGCTTCTCGTGTATCTCCTTAAGTTCATATCTTGGCATAACTCGTTTCACGATTTGAGACCTTTCTCGGACCGATATTTGGCATGTACTTCATACTTCAAATCTTGGGAAGACGTTCATGAAATTATGGTCTTCTCTTCATATATTTGGAATTTCTTCACTTGACGGTTTTGAGAGATTCTTCATATAGGACCACGACTTCATCATTTTTCTTCAATCTTTACTTTGGATTTTGATATACAACGATCCGCCTCCTTTTCGGACTTGGATATATTTATCCTCATACCTTGTTAGGGTCTTTTTGGATAGACTTTCTCCATTCTTTAGGGGAGTAATTGCTTCTCGTCGTGTGTCTCGATCCTTCATATTGATTTAGGAATAATGATACTTCACATCATCTTTGGATCTTTAGCAAAAATAGAGCTCCTCATGCCTTGTTAGGGCCTTTTTGGATAATCGCCAATCTTCGCGTCCCGCTTCAATAAGTTATGCCTTGGCTATGAACTCTATTCAACCCCGAGCAACTTTTAAACGATCTTGCGCTAGAGGCTAAGTAACCTTTCAAATCGTACGACCTTACTTATTGCAATTATGATTTATTCCTAATGCATTGATCTTATGGGAAGAAAAAGCCACAATTAAAAACATATGAGTTTTTGAAAGAACACTTTCATGTTCTACGTTTAGCATGATCACTTGTCTAACTCTATCATTTCTCGTTCTTCACTATATAAAGACCTCTAATTAAAGAGACTCGTGAATACTTAGCCATGCAAGTCATAATTAAGCCAAATTTGGATTAGCTTTCATTAAGACTATATCAAATCAAAGTTTTGGGTTTTCAAGCCACCTATAGGATCTTGCACTTTCTTGGACTTTTTCAAGTTTAGAGAATGCGTTTTAAAGTTCCCTTGATAAGTGACTTTCTAGAATCAATTATAGGAACTTGCGAAAAGTTCTTGTTCTTAACCCGAATGAATTAAGACTTTCGCGTTTTAAAGCTCCCTATATAAAAGTCTAGCAAAACTTGAATTGAGCGGGTTAAGGAATGTAAATGGCTCCAAATGCCCATCAAGTCAAAAAAATAACTCTTATTCTACCCATCGGAAAATATACATTCGTGTCTTAAAAACACTTATGAAAACTAAGAAAAATTTTAAAATTTGGCCATTTTTAGCCTTATTAGCAAAACAAAACATTGAAAGTTGGAAAACGTGAGGGCGTAGCAAAGCAAGTACCTATTCACCCCCCATACTAAAAGTAAACATTGTCCTCAATGTTTCGAGTCTAAAGGTGGAGCACCCCTATACTAGAGACGAAGAGTCGAATGCTTAGGATCTAGCATGGAAAGGGTGATCAACAATATATCTAAAGCCGTTTATTAATTATGCTAAAAGATAATTGTTAGAACAATAAAGGATATGTCATGGATTCGTGAAAAACTTCTTCAAACGAACGATGGAGGCTCACGTAAACGAACACGAGAGTCTTCACTCGTAGACGATGATGATGATCTAGATAACACAATCACAAACAACCACGAGACAACGAGTTGGAAGGGTACAAGTCCCCTTATTAGTGAATAATAAGCATAAAGGATAAGCATGGGATCTCCCCCACGAGGCACCTCGTTTTTGATTACCGAGTCATGAGCTCGACTCGATCCCCTCAATGCTAATTATCATTGGGGAAGGTGTCTTGGTCGGGGGCAACCATTGAAGGAATTTCCCCACCAAAGTAGTGCTTAAGCCTATGTCCATTCACCTTGAAATTAGGACCATCATCTTGAGCTAGCTCAATGGTCCCATATGGAAACACTTGTGTAATGGTGAACGGACCCGACCAACGAGATTTCAATTTTCCGGAAAATATCTTAAGACGAGAGTTAAAAAGCAACACTTGATCACCAACGTTAAAAACCCGGTTTTTAATCTTTGAATCATGAAACTTTTTAGTCTTTTCTTTAAAAATTAATGAATTTTCATAAGCATTATCCCTTAATTCATCCAATTCATTCAATTGTATTTTCCGGTGATCTCCCGCGGTCTTCAAGTCAAAATTAGCATGCTTAAGGGCCCAATATGCCTTATGCTCCAATTCAATGGGCAAATGACAATTCTTCCCATAGACTAACTTATAAGGAGTGCAACCGATAGGTGTCTTATAAGCGGTCCTAAAGGCCCATAAAGCGTCATCAAGTTTGTCGGACCATGAAGCACGGTTTTCTCCAATCGACCTTTCTAAAATCCTCTTCAAAGCTCGGTTCGAAACCTCGACATGCCCACTCGTTTGCGGGTGATAAGCCGTAGAAAGACGATGTGTAACCCCATATTTCTTTAGAACCTTTTCGAATTGGTCATTACAAAAATGGGTTCCACGATCGCTTATAATAGCACGAGGGGTTCCGAACCGAGAGAATAGTTGCTTCAAAAACTTCACTACCACACGAGCATCATTAGTAGGCAAAGCCTTAGCTTCCACCCACTTAGAAAGGTAGTCCACCGCGACGAGGATATATTTGTTGCCATGAGACGATGGGAACGACCCCATAAAGTCTATTCCCCATATGTCGAAAATCTCACACACTTGAATTATATTTTGCGGCATTTCATCACGTTGAGACGATTTTCCTTGACGTTGGCACGAATCACACGACTTCACAAGTGCGTGTGCATCACGATAGATAGAAGGCCAAAAGAAACCGGCATCGAACACTTTCTTAGCCGTGAGATTAGCACCGTGGTGACCACCCGTGGGTCCCTCGTGACAAGCTCTAAGGATATTAGAGGCTTCGGTACCAAACACACAACGTCGAACGAGTTGATCCGCACAAATCCGAAAGAGATAAGGGTCGTCCCAAAAATAGAACTTGACGTCACGAAAGAATTTTCGTTTTTGTTGTGTCGTCATACCCTTGATTATGAAATTGCCCGCATGGTAATTTGCAATATCGGCAAACCATGGGGTGGTGTCTTTAGAATTCACTACACCGAGAGTCTCAAGAGGAAATGTTTCGGTAATTTCCTTGTTCTCGAAAACATCTTTGTGAGGATCTTCTAGACGAGAGAGATGATCGGCCGCTAGATTCTCGGCTCCTTTTTTGTCAAGCACGGTGACATCAAATTCTTGGAGGAGGAGCATCCAACAAAGCAATCTCGGCTTAGCATCTTGCTTAGCTAAGAGATACTTGATAGCCGAATGGTCGGTATACACGATGCTTTTAGTTAAGACGAGATAAGGTCGGAATTTCTCAAAAGCATAGACCACGGCAAGGAATTCCTTTTCCGTTGTGGTGTACTTTAATTGAGCCTCGGTCATCGTCTTACTAGCATAGTGGATAGGACGAAAATGCTTGTCATAACGTTGCCCTAAGACGGCCCCTATAGCATAATCACTTGCATCGCACATGATTTCAAAGGGTAATTCCCAATTAGGAGCAACAAGAATGGGAGCTTCGGTAAGTTTCCTTTTTAGAGTCTCGAAAGCCTTAACGCAATCCTCATTAAAGTTAAAAGGAGCATCCTTCTCGAGAAGGTGTGTCATAGGACGAGAAATCTTCGAAAAGTCCTTGATGAAACGACGATAAAAGCCCGCGTGGCCTAGGAAACTACGAACTCCCTTAACGGTTTTGGGATGAGGTAACTTGGCGATGACGTCTACTTTAGCTTTATCGACCTCAATCCCCGCCTTCGACACCTTATGTCCTAAGACGATTCCTTGTTTGCACATGAAATGACATTTCTCCCAATTAAGCACAAGATTGGTTTCTTCACAACGTTTTAACATTTGTTCGAGATTAGATAAACATGACGTGAACGAATTACCAAACACCGAGAAGTCATCCATAAACACTTCCATCGACTTCTCGATCATATCGTGAAAAATCGCCATCATACACCGTTGAAACGTACCGGGTGCATTACAAAGTCCGAAAGGCATCCTACGATAAGCGAACGTTCCATAAGGACACGTAAACGTAGTCTTCTCTTGATCACGAGGGTTGATAGGGATTTGAAAGTAACCGGAAAAACCATCTAAAAAGCAATAGAATTCATTTCCCGCAAGTCGCTCCAACATTTGATCCATGAAGGGCAAAGGAAAGTGGTCTTTACGAGTGGCGTCATTTAACTTTCGGTAGTCAATACACACCCTCCAACCGGTCACAACACGAGTGGGAATTAACTCGTTGTTTTCATTAGGCACAACGGTCATTCCTCCCTTTTTAGGGACACAATTGATTGGGCTCACCCATGGGCTATCGGATATAGGATAAATCATTCCCGCGTCAAGGAGTTTAAGGACCTCCTTTTTAATGACATCGTGAATTTTGGGATTCACCCTTCTTTGACTTTGAATTGCGGGTTTGTAGTCCTCCTCCATTAAAATCTTGTGAGTACAAAATTTTGGGTCAATACCCTTAATGTCGGATATTTTCCACGCAATTTCCCCTTTGTGAGCCTTAAGAACTTTCAAGAGCGCGGTTTTTTCATCATTAGCAAGATCTTTTGCAATAATAACCGGCAACTTGTCATCACCTTCCAAGAATGCATATTCAAGGTGAGAAGGAAGATCTTTCAATTCAAGGATAGGCGGTTCCTCGATTGAAGATTTTGGTTCAACACTCATGACTCCCATCGGCGGAAGAAATGGTGGAATAGAAATATCATTACTAATCAACACCTCATCTTCATTGTCGATTTCATTTGAAGTGAGATCGCCTCCTTGGAATGGAGTGAGATTTGGTGTGGAATTAGCAAGAATCGGATCCAAAATAGTGGGATTGCCACTAGACGAGCTATCGGAAAAACCTAACACTTCTTGTGAAAACTCATCGCAAACCACATCAACGATGTCAATGTGATTGATGGTAGCGATTGCATAAACATGAGAAGGTTTCGAGTTTTGAGTAGCGTTTATAACAAGTTCCTCTTCGTTGAATCTCAAAGTGATAGTTCTCGCATGAACATCGATAAGCGATCTCGAAGTATATAAAAATGAACGACCTAAGATTATAGGAACTTGAGGATCCGCGGGGATGTCGACTACTATAAAATCAACGGGATAGTAGAACTTCCCCACTTTCACGAAAACATCTTCGGCTATTCCACATGCCATAATCGTAGAATGATCGGCCATCTCGATGGACATGTTCGAAGGAATAAGAGCCGGAAGCGAAAGCGATTTCCAAATGGAAAATGGCATCAAATTAATGCTCGCACCAAGATCGGCCAAGGCGAGGCATTCTTTCATATCTTGTATGTCACAAGGAATGAGAAACTTTCCGGGATCACCAACTTTTTCCGGTATGCGGTTAAGATAAACCGAAGAACAATTAGCAAGCTTTGAAAGCTTTTCCTTATCGCTCATCATACTTTTAAAAGTGGAAGCGAAACGAGGCATATATAACAACGCGTCGGCTAAACTCACATCAAAATGAACTTGTTGAAACATCTTAATAAAAAGCTCGATTTGTTGTTTGTTACGTTCTTGCAACTTCTCTTTGTTTCGTCTTGAAGGGTAGGGTAAAGGTGGTGTGGGTTGGTCATTAGGCAACGGCCTTGGAAACTCGGGTTCCACAATTAGTATTGGTGTAACCGTAGGTGTGGTTTGAGCGGTACTTCGTGGGATTGTAATATGCTCCTTTTCGACCATCACCTCGGGTTCTTTCTTGATTTCCTTCTCCTTAGAAGTACTTGGACGAGAGATTGGTTCCTTGAAAGTTTTACCACTTCGTGTAGCAACAACCTTCAATTCTCCCTTCGGGTTTGCAATGGTATCACTAGGAAGACCACCCGAAGAAGAGGGCTTACACATGATAGCTTCAAACATCTTAGCCATTCGGTCCTCAAATTTTGATTGCCTAGCATCCGCTTTTAATAACTCTTGCTTAATCTCATGTTGTCCTAATTCCATCTTTTGTTGGTTTTGTTGAAGACGTTGGACATTTCCTTCCATTTTATTTGCATGAGTTTTAAGTTCATTAGCAAGTTCATTTTTAAGCTCGTTTTTCAACTCGGATCTTAAGCTAATCATCTCACGTTGCATATTATCAAATTTAGCATCATTTGCTTTTGCATAATCCAAAAATTCTCCTTGCAAATTTTTCGTGTGAGCATTTTGAAAACCTTGTGTAGTGTTTTGAAAATCACGGTTTTGGTTTTGATTAGAGATTTGTCCATTCCCACTTTGATAATTCCCTTTGTTGTAATTGCGTGTGTTGCCTTGGTAATTACCTTGGTTGTTGTTTCGATAATTATTAACATTTTGGTTTGGTGGAGCCTGATTTTGGCGGGAACCTTGGCCGTTTTGGTTATAAGTTCCCGTTGCTACATAAGCACTTGAAGTGTTACCATCCGCGGTAATGCACTCGGAAAGATCATGAGCTCCCCCACAAGACAAACAACTCTTAGCAACCGCTTTAACCGAAGCGGAATTGGAAGCTTCTTGAGCCTTCCAATGGGACATTAGATTAGCAAATCTATCAAAAAACCGATTTTCCTCATTAGCTTCATCATGTAAGGCGTTAATGCTACGAGACGATTGTGACGAAGATGACGAACCCATATTGGCAACACTCGGTGTGTTACGAGGGCTATAAACCTTAGATCGATTTTCAATGATTTGTAAAGCCTCATTTGTCGTCTTGCACAAAAAATTACCACCCGCGGCGGCGTTCAAATAATCTCGTTCATGATCATTAAGCCCATTATAAAAGGTATCAATTTGATGCAATTCCGAAAAATCATGGTGAGGACATTCATGTAACATCTATTTAAATCGTTCCCATGCCATTGAAAAACTTTCATTATTACGTTGCACAAATCGTGAAATCTCATTTTTTAAGTGTGTTGTCTTAGATGGTGGAAAAAACTTGTTCACAAACTTAGAAACGAGATCGGCCCATGTCAAAATCGAATTTGGCGGTTCTTTCTCGAGCCAAATTTTTGCGGGTCCATCCAACGAATATGGAAACAACATCATCTTAATGGCGTCATGTGGAACATCTTTGAATTTGCTAGTGGCGGTGAGACGGTTGAAATTCCTAATGTGGTAATGCGGGTTGTCTTTCTCGTGACCTCTAAACTTGTTTGCTTGCAACATCGACATTAAACCCGTCTTAATCTCGAAATTCCCCGCAAGGATGGCGGGAATAACAATAGCCTCTCCAAAACCCTCGGTGGGTGCTTGAAGCAACTCCATCATAGTACGATTAGCCATGACGACTTCTTGTTCTACAATAGGTTCAACAATTGGAGGTTCTTCAACAATCAACGATCCTTGATTTGCTTGTTTTTGAAGACGTTTACGAGCTCGTTTAGCTTGATTACGAGTGATCATAAACTACACGAAGAATGGGAGGTGAGCAAAGAAGATTCTTTTTGGTTGTTTTGTGGATTTTCAATTTTTTTGTGTTTTTGATGATATTTAATTTTTTGGATTTTGGTGTATCTTCGTAGACAACAATCTACAAAATCTCTCCTCGAATCAAACTCTTGATTAAAGAAGCCTCAAAGGAATGAAAACGATCACGTGGAGTGAACGCCTTCGAATGACTTTAGAACTTTGGTGAAAACCAAATTGTTCACGAGGGTTTAATCACAAAGAAAACCAAGCAAATATAGTATACGTATTAATACTTTGGGCGGCAAAACCCTCGATTAGCCTTCAATCTCAAAATACTCACAAGCAAGCGGGGAAACGAGGCGGCGCGAAGCACTTAAGAGCCTTTTTCCTTAGGGTATATTTTATAATACCCGCCTTATACCCACCTTATAGTTTGTATTTTTCAAAATCGAGCTTCACGAAAGTATTTATCTATTTTTGCCTTTTCTTTTTGTTTGAGATTCGAATACAATAATTAGGAGATCAAATCCCAATTAAGGTTGTGTTTTCACACTTTTGGAGATATTGTATTTTGATTGTGATACTTAATACAATATATTAATAATATTATACAAGAAAAACCAAGAAAACCGATAATACGTGTTAAGGGAGTTCCACTTAACACAAATACTATTTATGGATAATATCAAAAACAAAAGTTTCCAAATTAAAGCACAACACACCTCCCCGGCAGCGGCGCCAAAATGATTGTAATGGTTTTACTACTCTTTAGGAAAAGAGCGTAAATAGCGGTAAGTATCGAGTGATGATTTTAGGAAAAATCAACACAAATGACCCAATCACTTAAAAGAGAGAAAGTTCGTTTCCCAAGGAGGTATATGTGTGTGAATTAACTTGTAGTTGTTTGAGATTAATATTGAGAAGAATGGGGATGAGAGGATGAAAAGACGGATACGTTAAAATTAAACTACGACGAAAAAGACGTAAACGTAAAGCCGTGAAAAACTACCCAAATTAAAAAAAATTTATACTAAGACCAAAAATAAAATCAATAATTAAAAAGACTAAAAAGAAGTCTAAAATAATATAAATAAAGATAAAAATCCAACAAAGATATTTTAAAACCTTTTATTAATTAAATATTTAATTTTAAATGCTAATTAAAGCCCTAAAATTAAATATAACTAATTCAAATGTCTAAAATATGATTTTATTGAATAATTACTTAACTTATATTATTAGAAGACTTAAAAAGTAATTTTCTAAAAATTAAAAGCTATTAAAACTATTTTTAAAACTCTAAAAATGATTAAAAATGATTAAAACCTAATTAAACTTAAAATAATTATAAAAATAAATCTAAAAGCTATAAAAATATTCTAAAAATGGAAATAGTCCTAATTAATGGTAAGGAACCTAGGAAAAATGGAAAAGAAATAAAAATAAAACTTTGAAATTTAATTAATAAAATAATATTAAAATATTCCTAAAAATAAAAAGTTTTCAAATAAATTCTAAAAAATTCTCAAAAATCCTAAATATTATAACTAAGAAAAAACACAAATTAGAGCTCCTAAAACCTTTTTAATAATTTTATAAAAATGTTTAAAGTTTATAAAAAACCTTAAAATAATA
This sequence comes from Glebionis coronaria, assembly GCA_025667525.1. Taxonomy (NCBI): domain Eukaryota; kingdom Viridiplantae; phylum Streptophyta; class Magnoliopsida; order Asterales; family Asteraceae; genus Glebionis; species Glebionis coronaria. The sequence goes on from CM046879.1 coordinate 557,306,087, forward strand.
TAAAATTAAAAATTAAAGATTTTAAAACCAAAACTTAATGTAAACCTCAAAATATTTATTAAAAAGCTAAAAACTATTTTTCCTAAAAATTAAAAATCTTTTTTCTATTTTTTATTGATTTTATAAAAAACGTATAATAAATAAATCCTAGAAAATAATTAAATAAAAGGAAAAATATGAAAATTAGCTAGAAAAGTCTCAAACTTAATAAGGATCCTAGGAAAAATCAAAATAAGCAAAAATGCTTAACAAATAAGCTGAAAAAATGATAAATAAGCCACGGCTTTATTTATAAGCTAACAAAAGTAAACGTGTTAAATAGGAATGGAAATCAAACATAAACGTAAAAAGATGTCTAGATCAGTGGTAGTACTCCTACTCCTCCAACGAGAGGTCTGGGGTTCGAGTCCGCTGCGGGCAATCTTTTTGCTATTTTTTTCTTTTTTATTTTTTCTTTTACCAATCAATCTGACACCTTTGACAAGCTTATAATCCAATCCAATCTTACTTTTTAGCTATGATTAAGCCAAATTATGAACCAAAATGTGTCCAGTTCTCAAATTGAACACAAGCTTATGCTTGTTGTTCTTGCTTTTTTCACAGGTGAGTAAACACCAAGATGAGCTTGGTGATGGCTTATTTGGTGGTGATTATTGTGGACAAAAGGCACCCTTGTGCTTATTTAAGCACAAGGAGTCAGGATAAAGCAACAAATAAGCACTTAGCACTCAAAATAAGCAAACCAAAGCACATGAAAATGAATTCAAGTTTCTGAGATACTAGAGCAGGTCTGGTGGACTTGATGAGCTATCAAATGCACACTAATGAACTACAAGGTCCCAAATTATGCACACACCAGCTCAAGCTAACACACAATCAATCTAAAACCCTAAATCAACCTGGATCTAAACAGATTTCAAGATTTAGCACCAAAATTCATGGAAAATAGGCAGAAATATTGAATATGCAGATTTCTAGCTAGCTTTTTCCTTTTAAACTTTGTAACTTGATCCAAACTTCACCAAATACGACTAATACTAACTTATAACTAAACTCAACACAACTTGACCATTTTCAAAAACTCTAACACGTTTTAATCAAAACTTTTGCCCTGCTAATACTTATATCCAAACACCCTGTTAAAATCTGAAAACCAAACTTTTTCACATCAAAACCTTACAAAACCTATCAAACTGATTTCATACAACTACTAACATGCATATTCATCAAATAGAACTCAAATCCAACAACTTAGACACACTTAGAACACCAAAACAAGCAAATCACTTAAATGAGATTTTTCAAAAAGGAAAGAGGATTTTACCTCAAGGGCTTACATCCAAGCCCTTGGTGGATGAAAATCCACTTCCTTATGCACCCGGGTGCATGCAGATCAATAATCAACTCAATCCACCACCTGCTTAAGAACAATCAAAGAAGAACACACAAATAAAAGCAATATAATATATCTTTCTGTTTACCTTTTTCTTTCTTTCTAAAACCTTACCAAAAACTTTGAAACCTTCTTAATATGTTTTCAAAACACTATTTCATCAATTTTAACTTAACTCTTAACATCAAAACCTGAAACAATCCTTACCAAAGATTCTCAGATTTTCAGAAACTTTTGAATAATTTTGAAACTCAAAATTATTCAACCAAATATCAAAAGTGGAACTCAGAATCTTAGCTTCAACACCATACACAACTTTTAACAAAGCTAAAAAGGAATTATACTTGTTTTAAACAAAAACCAAACTTTTATTTTATTAAAAAGGAATTACAAGTGAGAAGCTAGAAAACTGGAACAAGGGACATCCACAGGTTGGAGTCTCCTTTTATAGTGACTATAGAACACTCTAGAATCCTAAAATCAAAACCCTAATACATAGAAAAATCCTAAAATGCCCTTAAAGCTTCTAGACGATTTTTGAGGTGTTGAGCTGTCCCTTTGATCCTGGCTGTTTATTTTTGCGTTGTGATGAAGCAATACATCCTGGTGGTTGATTTGGGACACGTCACCAAACTTGGGGACCAAGGCGTGCTCTGATTGGGTGAAAGGGAATTTGGGGGTAGGGTCCACACGCGTGGGATTGGGGATTTTAGGAGTGGGATGGGTTTTGGTGGGTGTGAATCAAGTGTGTGCAGGTTTAATTGAATTTTACCCAAGGTTAAGTGGAGGTAAATTCTGGGTGTGTAAAAAGATGTACAGTAACTTGTTTAGATCCGATTTTGGGGGAAACACAAGTGTTAGGCGCCAGTTTAGTTTGAATCTTTCAACTTGTGCACTTTTGGTCCTTATGTTTTGAAGTTTTTGGCAAACAAAGTTTTATGCCCTAAAACGTGACTTCCTTTGTTAATATCTTTCATCACTTGACACTTTTGGCACAATCTTTTGGAAAAAGGTTTCAAAGGACCATTTTTGCCATTTTGAGTAATTTCAAGGGCTGATCTTGGACAATGTTGATCTTCAAAGGTCTTCAATGTCTCTTATTCTTCATGAGGGACTATATTTGACAATTTGATTTTGTTGAGGGACCAATCTTGTCATTTCTTAAAAGTTGAAGGACCTTTTTGCAATTTTGACAAACTTAAGGGACCAAACTTGTAATTATCAATATACAAGGGTTTTAAGTGTCATTTCTTCATTAAATGAGGATCAATCTTGTTTGTCTTCAAGTCTTCAAGGGTATTTGTTGAAAATTCCATGATTAGGGCCCGGTTCTTTGTACGGCTTCGTTTCTCGTGTCCGTTTTTCCTTGTATCTTGTGATCTTTTGTCTTTTTCACGATATCCATACCTAAAATACACAAGTAAACAAACACAAGCATATATATGGTATTTTATGACATTTTAATGCATTTAAAGCCCGAAAAGAACGATGAGATCATGTATAAATGCCATCTCATCACTCACACACACAAGAACACACACCACACTATCCGGATCTTTCCCACACCACCTGTGGAAGATGAACTTTATCCCCGTCGAGATATCTTGCCTCCGAAGAGACGATGCACAAGTACCCAGGACGGATCGTGCCCCCCTAACCAAGAACTCAGGACGGGTCGTGCCCCACGAACCAAGAACTCAGAACCAAGAACTCAGGACGGATCGTGCCCCATGCTCCACACACATCACAACTGGTCCCATAGACGCCCATACATCTATGTACCAATCCTAGTCATAACACAATCAAGATTCACATATCATAACACATATCAAAGCACATATGAGAACACATAAGCACGCAAGTCACACAATAGCACGTTTATGTCCACACATTTATAAAAATTTAGTACCAAAACATTTTAACAATACCACAAGTGTCATCTCCATCCCATACTAGAAGAAAACATTTAAAAAAATTTAGTGAAAATAGGACTATGAACTCACCTGATAGCACAACAAGGTAACACTCCTGCAAACCTATAAAATCATACACGACACCCTTAGCTCAGGTCTTAACACCCAAGTTAAGTAACAATCAAGGAGATGAATCTAATCCCCCAATCCCCACTATCTAGTTCTTCCACTACAAGCTATTCTATACGTAAAAATCCAGTTTTTCTCCGGTACGGTTTACTAGTCACTAAACGATCACATGAAGTGAACTTAACACCACACTTGATTCCTACCCTACTGGATTTATGTTTTTATATGATCTAAGAACTCCAAAAACAAATTTTACTTCCTACCTACACATTTAACCCTTCCGTTTAGTCTCTACGCCAAAAGTCGTTTTCACCAAAACTGATTTTCTGTACATGCTAAATGTTCGACACCAAAAGCCCGACCTACACACCATAACTTTTATTGAAAACCTCCAGTACTTTTATATATATAATAAAGAGTTCCCAAATCAAAAATCTTTGGCTATATCATTCGTTTGGTTAGGTTTTGACTCAAATACCCGAAATCCAAATTTATTCCTGAACAGCGCATAGTTTTTGTAAAAATTGTTTGACGACCTTCCCGAACTCCATTTTCGACAAACCTTACATTTTTGAAAATTAGACTCTCTGAACTTAATTTAAAAAAAAGAAACTTGACCAAAGGTGCAACCTACTGCCCGGAACAATCGACACAAGACAGCCCTAAAAATCAGACTGTTTTACGCCTTTATGCACTAACCCTCTAAACATCATTAATTACCCCTAAATTATTAAACAAGAACCCTAAAATCATTAATAGATCTTAATTGCTATTTTTTCCAGAAAATTAATGAAACCCTAATCATCTCAATGATGGTTAATTAACATTACAATCATGATTAATTAATAAAAACATGAATTAAGTTAAAGTTAAATTGATCACATACCTTGAATCAAGAAAATTTTTATGAAACCCTAAAAACTTGTAGAAACAGTCGACCAAAAAAAAAGCTGGAGAAAATAATGTGTTTTGATTTGTTTTTATACTAAAACAATGAGAATCCTAGCCCAATACAAATAACACTTTCTTTTTTTTTTCTTTTTTTCCCTTTTTTCTTATTTTTCCACCGTCCTATATATATTTTTTACCAAAAATAATATTTTTTTCTTTATTTATTTATTTCGTTTTTATTATATTATTCCTTATTTATATTTATTTTTTATTTATTTTATTAATCCCTTTATGAATTTATTTACACCTAAACCTTTTAACTAGTCAAATTTTACGCGTATACGTAAAAGACACAAAAATATACAGTTTTACAAAAACTCTTGGAATTTGAAAAAAACTTTATATTTAAGTCCTAAATGACTTAAAACCATCCCGAAAAATATTCCCGTAACTAAATACCTCACACGAGACCTCAAAATGCTAAACCCTAAATCGTAAAAATACGATTTACTATAATACATATACGTACACATAAATACTAAAATAGCACCATATTCTATCATTATTATATCCATGTGAACAAATGAGCACGAACTATTCCCATCGTATCATCGTATAACGTACCACGCACTACATAGCCGATGTCTAACATCCAATCCAAGGCTTAAATATAAACAGAATGCACGTAAACGCACACTAAGCACATAATAAAAGTCAAACAGTCAAAAGTGACAAATCCAAAATCTAGGGTTGTCACACGGTGGCACGACCGGTCTAAATTAACTTTCTTTTAGACCGGTGATTAAACCGGTCTAAATGACCTTTTTTCTTTTCGACCTCCCCTAATATATACTTGTTGAGTCACCAGTTTAAAAGTGATTTTTGACCGGTTTAAAAGTGCTTTTTTGTAGTAGTGTTTTTTAATACCATCATTGTTCACACTAGCTGGTCATCTCATGGTTATTTTGAATAGGCGATTCTTTTGTTGAGTACATGTCCCTGAATGTAAATTATTATCTCATGACAATCATGTAACTGATACAAAGAAAACAGCTAAACTTTGGCCATCAATTTTGATTTTCTTTCAAATATAAGTAGCGCACTTTTGTGTTATGTAGATCTCATAATCACTGCATATATATTACAAAAAATCTGGGATTTTACCAATACAAGCGTCCTAACTACTTTAAGTATGATTTTAGTCCCATCAAGTTTAATTCCAAAAATAGCTTGGCACATATATAGATATTAAGTAACATAGCCGGCTACCCGCGCAATACGACGGCGGGTAGCCGGTGACTAATTTCGTGACAAAAACAGATCAATGAAATCTATGTCTTATATATATATCGACAGACTTGGTTAACCCAGAAACAACCATTACAAAAATGAACATCTTTTCTGGAGACAACGACCACCGTTTTTTGGGACCTCGTCGGCGACTGCGAGTGGTGGTTAAGAAAGAGGGATGATTGTGCTTTTCATATTTTTTATGTGTGTTTAACATATTTTGAGACTTTACATAATGAAATTTAATTGTTTTCATAAAGTTGTTAGACAATGGGCTTTAAAAATACTTTTATAGATTAAGTTACAACATGATTGAGACATTTAATTTTTTGTTGTAACTTCTATTTATACTTAAAAACACTTATATTTTCCGTTACAAAATTGTATTGAGTTACAATTATTTCTAAACTTTTAATATGCATTAATTTCTTAACAAAAGATAAATCCTTTCATTATAAAAATCTTGAGGCTTAATTTTAATACATCTAATTATAAAATAAGGATTAACTGCTTTATATAATAATATAGATTATATAACAAAATCACAAGTGTGTGTTCTGATACAAGCTACATTGCTATTAGATTATACAAACTTTGCTTATAAAAAATAAAGTCTACTCAAAGTCTTATTATAAACAAAAAGACAACTTGCAATAACTTGTCTTATTCGATTACACATTACAAAACTATATAATAGAGTCACTAAAATCGTATTTATTTGAAGAATTGCATTATTATAGGTTGATTTGGTCGAAGTTATACGTCTATTTTACTATTGAAATAGACTTTAGAGAAAAGTTATTTTGTATACCATGTTTATTTTGGATACGAAGGGACTTATCCTTACTATCTATTTTTGTTCTATCTAATGGATAAGATTAAATGTAGTTAATTATTTCACTAATTTTTATAATTCAAATATCTACAAAAATCATTAATGGTTGTGCGGAAAAAATATACCATCGCGACGATCATTTAATTAGTTTCCTACAAATATGCATTATGATATGCTTTTGAAGATTTTTTTTTGTCTTTTTTTCGTTTTTTAAAATTTACGTAAAATATCATAAATGATAATAGTGTTTCATCATATATTGTAGGAGTGATTCACACGACTTATAAGAACAAGAAATAAAGATGAAGATTAAACCAAAAAAGAAAGATTAGATTAGATGAAGGAAAAGAGAAAAACAAAGATGTTGTGAATTCCTAGTGAGAGAAACACATATGTTTCTCTCTCTACAAACTATGAAAATGGAAGACACGCCTCACAAATGAGGTGTCTTGGGCCTTTTATACTACACGTCTATTGTATGAAAGGCCTTCCTCATTTGTGAGTTCGGGACTAATTCCCGTTACATACATAACATTATGCTATAACTCTCAACACCGTTAAATATCTTTTTCCACGAGCTTCGCAACGGTATATTATATGACCATCACTTTAAATACAGCTAACAATCTCCCCCTAAGGGGTGGTCATGTAATATGTGACTTCACTTCTTTGATGTTGCAGACTTTGTAGCTCGTTGTCTTGAGAGTTCTTTCATAGTTCCTTTCATGACTTGTGATCTTGGATCTTTGATCTTCGCCTTGACTTGATCTTGAAACTTTGCCAGCTTGTGTTCTTGTGTCTTTCGACACATACTCATGTTATGTGTTGACTTGAAATCTTGTTAACAATCTCCCTTTATCATCAGAGTAGCGGAAGTCTTTCTCTTTAGATGTTCTTGAGCTTTCTTCATTTACATGAGCATGTGGTCTTGAATTACGACTCTCGAAGTTACGCCACCATTTACATTTCTCCGGTTTCCCATTATACAGTAAGAATACTGTACCTATGATTAGGTAAGTTCAAAGAACTTCCTTGACAGGGTTTCCGGCTGTGGTAGCCGTTCTCAATACTTAAATATATCGAAATATAATTCATAGTAATGAATGAATCATGCAGTTCCATTATGCTGATTAGGTCGTCAATTCAATTTCCTGGAACAAGTTCGAATCAATTAAGAATCAAACCATCGTTGCTTTCCAGTTGACACAAGTTTGATTCATATAGAATCTCACAAGTTACCTACCGCAGTGCTGTTTGATGATGACACTGGAAGGATTTCCATTCGTCACTGTAAATACTAAAAAGTATTACTCTAAATGTTCTGGCAAGATCATGAAGATATTGCGTCGAGACCTGGAACGAGTTTGAATCAATTAAGAATCAAACCACTGTTGCTTTGCAGTTAAAATATGTTCAATTCAAGTGAATCTTACATATGACCTACCGCAGTGCTGTTTGATGTTACCGCTGGAAGGATTTCCATTCATCATTGTAAATACTAATGAGTATCACTCTGAATGTTCTAGAAATATCACAAGGATAGAGCGTAGGACTCTGTAATTTATCGCATGTGTTCTAGTGATGAACAACAATTGATATATGGAATAAGTGTCCTAATGAGATTTATGATGAATCTCGTTGGCTCTAGACTCTATAAGTGCACGTTTATTTGGTGATCGGAGGCTGGAGCAGACTGCCACCTTTTCAATATCAACTATCTCGGAGTGAGAAAGTTGATAGAAATGATTTGAACTCCGTGAAAATAAAACATACTTCTTTTGAGAGAAGCTTGAGTAGGCTGGAAAGGGTTGTGCATTGCATCACTGGGTCAATGATGCTTTGTCTTCAGTATCAGAGATCATCTAAGTGATTCTGATAATAGATGTATTGACCCGGTTTCTTCCTAAGTTGTATGGAGGGCTTCTTTCTTTACACCCTTTATCCTTACATTTCTTTTTCTTCTTCAACCCCTTCAATTCTTACCAAGACGTCATAACTAGCACCTTGTTATGATTGTTCCAGTGCTAGCTTAAGTCATTAGTCGGCATTATTCCCGTACACCCAACTACTCCATCTCTCCTAAGGACTTCTAAGTTCTAATGGATTGTCCCTGGGAAGATCCCTCCAGTTCTGGTTGGATCATAGGACGAATACCTAACCACCTTTTGACACCAATATCGTCGTGAATAATTGTGTTGAAGGGTATAGATATCGTAACCAGAAAAAACTTGTTGAAAAAGCAATCAAGGTGTTGATGAAATTAGTGTTTACACCTTGAAGGTTTTTTGTATCACCAAACGCTCCCTCTACATATGTGCATCATAAAAGGAAAGGTTTTTGCACATATTAGGAAGAGAAAGCACTTATATCAAAGTTCTTATCCAAGATAACACATTTTAATCACTATTCTCCCCCTCAAAATTGCATGACATTGAAATGTTTGTGAAACTAGTGATGAAACATGGAGAGAATAATGTTGCATGAAAGTTTGTACTCCCCCTTGAAAAGAAATTCTATTTAAAATTAGGGGAGTATATGAGCACACAATTTTGAAACACATTGAAAAATTGAGCTAAAAAACCCGAGAAAACTTACTTTCCCGTTGTTAAGGAGTAATGTACATAAATGAACATTTTCCTTGTGTTCATGAGCTTAAAACTTTGAATGTTTTGATATAAGCCCATGACCGAGAAAAATTAATTTCTCGTTGTTGAGGATAAGTCAAAGAATTTCCTTTCTTTGGGGACCAGGTTATTGTCTGACATGTGACTATAAGCCATTATGAGAAGAAAGTAGAAACAAATGTTTTGAAAACATTTGAACTCTCATTCGAACTTTATGTACGTACCCGTGTTGTTATTGAGCGACATTTCTAAGTGCGTGCATATTATAGATGCTGATAGACATGTCGGAGAAGAATATTTTTGATATTTTTTGAAAGATTTTCTCATTTTTTATTTTGTTTTTATAGGTTTTATATTTTTGTATTTTGATTTTCTGATAGATATATACAAGGTTACTGCGAATGTGCAAGACGTTCAAGTTCATCAGGAGTGAAACTACATATACCAAGTCGACGAACCAAGAATTCAAATATGTCTTGAGATACAGCTTTGGTGAAGATGTCGGCTAGTTGGTAGTCCGTCTTGACAAAATACAGTTCGATCGTTCCTCTTTCCACATACTCCTTAATGAAATGGAATCAGATAGCTATGTGCTTGGTCTTGGAGTGTTGGACCGGCTTGCAGGATATGGCTATGGCTGATTGTGAATCACAACAAATAGGAACTTTGTTAATGTGAAAGCCATAATCCGTGAGTTGTGTTCTCATCCAAAGGACTTGAGCACTACACACGGATAGAGACACATATTCTGCTTCCGCGGTGGACAACGCCGTACGGTCTTGTTTTCTTGAGGACCAGCTCACTAGCTTCTCGCCTAAGAATTGTGCTCCACCGGAAGTGCTCTTGAATGTATCATAACACCCTGCATGGTCGGCATCTGAAAAACCAGTGAGATTAAAACTAGAATCCTTCGTATACCAGAGACCCATGTTAATGGTTCCCCGGAGATAACGAAAGATCCTTTTAACCTCCTTGAGGCGCTTCTCTGTTGGCTTAGCCTGGTACCAAGCACATAAACAAGTAGCATGCACAATGTCCAGCCTGCTTGAGGTTAAGTACATAAGGGACCCGATCATACTTTGGTATTTTGTAGCATCTACAAATGTCCCTTTCTTATCCAAATCAATCTTGTGTTTGGTGTCCATTGGAGTACCAATAGGATCACAGTTATCCATACCAAATTTCATTAGAATCTCAAGCACATACTTGGACTGATTTATGAAAATACCACCGGGGGATTGGTGAACTTGGAGACCAAGAAAGAACGTCATTTCCCCCATCATGAACATTTCTAATCGACTTTTCATAAGGTCGGCAAATAATATGGAATATTTTGGGTTAGTAGAACCAAATATAATATCATCTACATGGACCTGAGCCATCAAGATGTCGTTGTCGTAGTGCTTGATAAACAACGTTAGATCAAGGGTTCCTTTGCTGAAGTGATTTTGGAGAAGAAATGATGATAATTCGTCGTACCATGCCCTCGGTGCTTGTTTCAAACCATAAATTTCCTTTTCAACTTGTAGACATGGCTTGGATGCTCGATGTTGATGAAATCTTCAGGTTGACATACATACACATCTTCTTTTAACAGCCCATGCAAGAAAGCTGTCTTCACGTCCATTTGATACACTGTGAATGGTTTGTGTGCAACGTATGCCAAGAAAATCCTAATAGCTTCCATCCGAGCAACCGGGCAAAGGATTCCGCGAAGTAAATTCCCTCCTTCTGTTTATAACCTCTCACAATTAACCGAGTCTTGTTCCTAATTACCGTTTGCTCCTCATCTATCTTGTTTTTGAATAACCATTTCAAGGTAAGCGGATCGATATTGTCCGGTCGAGGTACTAACTCCCATACATCAAGTCGGATGAACTGATTGAGTTCTTCTTGCATAGACTCAATCCATGATGCATCGGTCATTGCTTCTTTCACACTTGCTGGTTCCATTGTGCTGACTGATACTGCATAGATACACATATCACCGTCGGTACGGAGCTGATTTCGTGTTGAGACTGGTCGTGAGAGATTGCCAATCACTTGAACCAAAGGATGATTCTTAGTCCATTTGTGTTCATGTGGAAGTGTATGAGAAACTTGATGCGAGCTCGACGGATCCACATATGGTGTTGAAGGCTGAGTAGTACTTGTGGAAGCCGCAAATGGATTAACAAACTCATGTTCGTTGAGCATCGCATTGTTTGCATTTTCAGCAACTATTTCATTCTGAAAATGAATATGATTAGGAATTTGCTGAGAATGCTGTTGAGTTGTGTCAGCAGTCGAAGAAGTGGTTGGAATATTTGGAGGCAATATGGTTGAGGTTGACGTAGATGGTGCAGAAGTAGATGTCGTTGGTGTAGATGCAATCGGAGGTTCTTGAACTACCGTAGCAGGTGCAGCCGGGGAATTTTGAGGAACACCAAATGACGAAGGACCCTCCATATATTAATCATAGATTTGCCCAAATAAAACTTCCAAGTCACGTTCCGATGGTTGTAACGATGAGATTGCTGACGGTGCAAATTGAAGCGCAAGTCCTGAACTTACGTGTCCAGAAGTCTGACCTTGAAGCTCGGGATGTGAACTTCTATGCTGAGAGGCCATACCCGAGAGTTCATCAAAGGTAACGTTCATAGTCTCCATTACCTTTCTTGTCCTTCGATTATAAACCCTGTAAGCACAAGCAGTTGAAGAATAACCAATGAAAAAACCAATATCACCTTTAGGTTCAAGTTTACCGATATCTTCACGATCATTCTTCGGATAACATAATGCACCGAAGACATGTAAAAATTAAATATCTGGTTTTCTTCCATTAATGATCTCATAATGTGTTTTGTTGAATCGGGTGTGAATAATGGAGCGGTTTTGAGTATAACATGCAGTTGCAATGGCATCAGCCCAAAGGAATAATGGTGCACTGGAGGAGAGAAGCATCGTGCGAGCAGCTTCAACTAACGTACGATTCCTTCGTTCCACAAAACCATTCTGCTCTGGAGTTCTTACAGCCGAAGTTTGATGAGAAATCCCAAATTCGTCAAAATAAGCTTTCAGTTTCTGATTGGTGAATTCTGTGCCGTTATCCGTTCTTATAATGATAACAGGGGCATGCAGTAGTACTGATGTTTTCTTCAAGAAGTTAATAATTACATCAGGGGCTTCATCTTTTGATGCAAGAAAATGAACCCATGTGTAACGAGAATAATCATCCACAATTACTAGGACATACCGCTTTCCATTAATGCTTTTGATTCTCATTGGGCCACACAAATCCATATGTAAGAGATGTAACCTATTCGATGAGTTGGGAATAGGTTTGGGTTTGTGAGGCTTCTTCTTACTTTTACCTTGCTCACAGGAAGGACAAAGATGGTCTTTTGTATGTTTAAACTTTGGAAGACCGGTAACGAGATCATCTTTCGCAAGTTGGGTGATGGCATCGAAATTGAGATGAGATAACCTTTGATGCCATAACCATGACTTTGTTGATGTGGCTCTAGCCATGAGACAAATTAGAGAAGCAGCAGACATTTGAAAAAGATCAATGGTGTAAAGGTTTGTGGTACGATTTCCTTTCAACAAATCAATTCCTTCAAGATCTCTTACAAAACATGTATGACTTCTGAAAGCGACCTCCAAGTCTGAATCACAAAATTGCCCAACCGAGAACAAATTATGTCCCAAGCCATCAACAAAAGAGACTTTGGTGATGATTATATTTCCCCAATGAAGATCACCATAGCCTAGAATTGCCGAAACATGATCTTTTCTAAATATAACAGTTCCCATGAAACGCCATACAAAGTTTTTGAGAAGGATTCGATTCCCAGTCATATGTTTGTAACAGCCCGAGTCCACGCACCAGAGACAAATTTCAACAACCTGCCAATGATAAGAGAAGAAAATATTTTGGCAACCGATGAAATAGGTTCCTGTATGGTTAGATGATAATTAGGCCATATCACATACCGACGTTTCACTGTCAGTGTGAGATCTACTAGTTTCGATAATTTTTCCACAACAGTAAAAATTTCTACCAGTAGGCAACCATTTAAAGGTGAATCTAGGGCTACTAGGCTTAGCAAGACTTTCTGTGGACCCTACATGCGTACTTTTTGGAACATACACCTTAGCCTTAGGAGTGCGTTGTTGTTCACTGACTGACAGCTTGTCAATTCGAGTGTAACCACCATAATTCAAACCATTCATAGTCAAACCACAAGCATCATGACTAAAAGTAAAGAAACATTTATTACATTTAGCACAAATAACTTCAGATTTTTCATTCCGAATAGCAAGCTTAAAGTCATTACATTCAGATGAGTTAGGTTTCTGATTATGATTAAAAAGCGGTAAATTCCTAGGGTGTTCTTCTACTTCCACATTATTGATCTTGGGGTGACTACTTCTAGAGGCAAAAGGGACCCTGTCATTCCTTGTATTGCTCGTAGGCTATGGCCTTCTGCTCTTAGTGTAGTTGTTTATTCCTGTAGAAGAAGACACGCGTTTATTAGAATTAGCACTTTTTAAATCAATAACTTGTGGTTGAGTTATAGTGATCGGTTTTTTCCTAACGCTTGCTTTACGTTGTTTGCTAGGCACAGAAGGAGAACTAACATGAAACATTCCTGGGGCAATCACAGCAGTTTTCGTTCCAGCAACCTTGGGAAAGGTGTCACAGCAATACGAGTGGGTCCCGAGGTTGCTGGTTTCTGGATCATCGTATCCACAATCGAGCTAGATTCAGAAGTCTTATCTTTTAACAAGGCTTTTAACTTACAGTTCTCACAGATTTTATCAATAAGGGTCTGATAGACAGACTTACTTTGTTCAATAGCCCGCTTATATGAAACAACAAAAGATTCTAAATCTGCAATCTTAGCCTTAAGTTTCTGAACATTACCACCACTAGCACTCTTGATGAGACTGCTTTTATACATAGTCTCATCGTCCAAATCGGGTTTAAAATGCATAAAATATCATTAAAACTGCCAAATATATGCTCGTGTTTGTTGCTTGTGTATTTTAGGTACGGATATTGAGGAAATGACAAAAAGATCACAAGAATTAATCAAAAACGAACACGGGAAATGAAGCCGCACAATGAACCGGGCCCAAATCTGGAATTTCCAAAAATGACCTTGAAGTTTTGAAGATTGGCAACTTTAGTCCCTCATTTTTGAAGACTTGGCAAGTTAAGACCTTGAAGAAATCAAGTTATGCAAGAATGGTCCTTGAGGAATGAAGATTGTACAAGTTTAGCCCTTGGGAATTGAAGAATTTACATCTGAAGTCCTTATATTAAGTTTGAAAACTTAATTGTGCCAAAAGTGTCAAAATGCCAAACTTGTTTTCAAAGGAAAAAGAGTATAATGCTGTTTGTTACAACATGAAGAAAGAAGTAAACATGGGGGGTTAAAACTGTCAGACAACTAAACTTCCTCACCCAACCAGAATTTGACACCTCAGCTTGACCCACCCATATACCCATTTACCCTACCCAACCCGTCCAAAACCCAACCCAAACCCACCAGGTTTATTAAATAAACCTGGTCAAATGGTCAACCAAATTTCCCACTTAACACTTAATTTAAAAAACTAATCCCCTAATGTTGGGAATAAATTAAGGCCAGATCACTTGAGCGCTGACAAGAACAAAAAAAGCGTTGATAGGAACAAAGCAAGCGCTGACAGCTCAAGCGTTGACAAGTTAAAGTCAAGCGTTGACAGATTGAAGAAAATCACTGATGGAAGATATAAGCTACACGTTTATTATATTCTAGAATACTTCTAGTAAGGATAGAAACGACAATGTATTTTCTATGTTTATCTTTACCTAGAATAGTTGATACGTAGCTTATTGTACAAGGCTTCTTAGTCTATAAAAGAAGGCCTTTAGGTTAATGTTCAATATCAAGTTATATATAAGTTTTCATTCGTAAACATCTTTCATTGTAAGCAAGTTCGACATTCATAATCAAAGTGAAAGTTTTGTTTACATCTTGTGTTCTTGTTTAAGTGTTAAATTCCGCATAACACTTAGATTCACAAAGCATATAACAAAGGTTTCTCTACGTGTTATACTTGATCTAATCTCGTATACACAAAGCTAATCGATCTAAGTTTGGGATCAACAAGTGGTATCAGAGCTTGTTGAGGAACTTTTGATCTTTGAAAAACACCAGAACGATACACGAACACCAAAACCCTAATTTTCTCAGAAACCCTAAAAACATCAAAACCCTAACAACATCATGTCTGAAGCAATAACCACCTCCAATTCACCCTTACCAAACATCAGGATTCCCATGCTTGATGCAACCAACTTTGACTTATGGAAGTTCAACTTTGAACAATATCTGGGGATCTATGACTACACACTCTGGGAGATTATTGAATATGGAAACTCATTCAATAAGACTCAAAAGATTCTTGATGCCATTAGTCAAAGAACAGTTGTTGAAGGATGCCCAGAAGAGGATAAGAAAGAAAAACCTAGAGATGGTAGAGCTGTAGGTGCTGAAGATATTGCAAAGAAAAGGGTTGACATGAAAGCCCTAAATATTCTAAAAGTCTCTTTGGGACAAGAAAATCAGCACAAGTATAGAGGCTATGAATCTACTAAAGATCTTTGGGAAGCACTTGAAGTTGCATATGGTGGCAATGCAGACACTAAGGAAGAAAAGAAAAAGCAACTTCTGCATGATTATGCTGTCTTCAAGGCTCAACCCAATGAGAAACTGAGTAGTGTGAGAAGCAGATTACTTGACATCACAAGCAAATTGTCCTTCATGGGGACACAAGTTGGTGATGTTGACACCAATGCTACCTTTCTTAAAAGTCTTGGTGAGGCATGGAAGATTGAGGCAAGATCTATTCTTGCCAATAATACTTACAAGAGCTCCTCGTTTGATGACATCTACAACAAACTAAGACTATTGGAAGATGAAACTCTTTCAGCACATGGAAGCAAACCTAGCACCAGAAACATGGCCTTTTTCTCTCATAGTGAAGGTCAATTCAATCAGAAGGACTCTTTTATGCATCCAGTTACTGGATCATCATTTGTCAGCGCTGGAACAAGTCCTGTCAACGTCTCCTTTTCAGACGCTGAAACATTCATGAATGACTCCCCAAGAGTTAAACCTGCTGGTTTGGATTTGGATACTATGTGTGCTTACATTGCTTCTTTGCCCAATGGTTCAGTGATTACATATGAGGACCTTGAGCAGATAAGTGATGAGCACTTGGAAGGGATGGACATCAAATGGAACATGGCTCTTGCTAGTATAAGAGCAAATAGGTGGAATAGAAGGTTCAAGAAGAAGATGACCTTGAATGCTAAAGACACAGCTGGATTTGATAAATCCAAAGTTGAATGCTACAACTGTCATCGTATGGGGCACTTCATGAGGGAATGCAGATCTCCTAGAAGATCTGATGCTGGTAAACCCTCAAGTCAGGTTGTTAAAGCTCAAGATTCCAAGGCCATGGTTGCAGTTCAAGGAATTGATGGTACTGGATGGGATTGGAGCTATCTGGCTAAGAATGCTGAAGAGGACAAAGCTTTTATTGCTGATATTGAAGAAGAAGAGCATGTTGAATATGCTCTCATGGCACACTCCTCCTCTTCATCTGATAATGAGGTATATGATGATGCTTTTTGTAGCAAAGGTTGTAGGTTAAACACTGATAGACTTAACAAAGAGGTGTTAAAACTAAAAGATGATATGAGCACTGAAAGGTGTAAATTGTCCAATTACCAACTAGCTCTTACTGAAACTGAGAAAACCGTTTCTGAATACAAGAAAATGGAATTTGATTTAAAAGATAAGATAAATATCTTAAAACATGAACTAGAGGGTATTATGGATATTAGAAATATCATGACAAAGGTCAATAGAGACCTACAGGCTAAGTTAGATGAGGCCATTAAGAATAGAGAAAATGTTGACCTCAAGATTCAAAGATTTGATAGAGCCACCCAAACCTTAGGAGACTGTGTAGCTAAACAAAGGGATCCTAAGGACATGACTGGGATTGGGATGAATGATTACTCTCTGGTTCCACCACCAGCTGGTGACTTCTATGGTGTCCTTAGAAAGGATTTGTCTTGGACTGGTATACCAGAATGCCAAGAGGAGGAATTCTCTCCTCCACCAAGAGTTGTCACTCCAGTAGAAGAGTATCAACAAAAATTGACTGACCTAAATGAGTGGAAGAAAGCTAACCCTACTTTGTTTGTTAAGGGAGGTTTGCTATGTGAAAGTCCCAATGAATCACAACCCATTAAGGTTACTCACCCAGTTACTGGTAAAGCTGTTGACCTAGGCTCCAACACTGTTAGAAGACCTACCATTAAATATGCAGAGATGTATAGAAATAATAGGTCACCCAAGAGCCAAGTTAACAATCTTGGAACAGGTTTCTTCTCTTCTAGACCTAAGAGTGTGTCTAAGAAAGCCTGTTATACTTGTGGTAGCTTTTCACATTTGGCATACAAGTGTGTCAACGCTCCCAAAGCCAGCGCTGATAGGAAAAATTTCAACGCTGATAGGAAGAAAGTCAATGTTGTTAGGAAGTCAAACGCTGTCAGACCCAAACCTTGTGTGCAGCAAAGTCCACAAGTGATTAGACCTGCCCCATTCTTCTCTAGAAGGTCTAACACTCATGGACAAAGACCTTTTCAAAAGACAAACACCTGGTCAAATAGGCAATGGGTTCCTGTAGCAAACCCTAGGTTCAACGCTGATAAGGGTAATTTCAGCGTTGACAGGACAAAATCCAACGCTAACAGAAACGTGACCAGACCTAAATATTTGCAGCCACAAGGTAAGGGGTCTAAAGCTTCTTCAAGCTTAACATGGAGACCCAAGAAAGACCAAAACCCTAATAATAATGGAATTTCAATGACTTGCAATAGATTTAATTACATTTCAAAGGTCATTACAAAACCTATTGGGGTTAACTGGGTTTTTCATCCTAAAAAGGATGAGAATGGGGTTGTTGTGAGAACTAAGTCTGTTCTTATTGAACAACCAGATGAATCCAAGTATTCTGAGACTTGGGTTCCCAATGAAAACTAATTTGTTTTCTTTATGTGCAGGGCATTCAAAGACAGATCAATGACTATGAATATTGGGATAGTGGATGCTCAAGGCACATGACAGGGAAGGAAGACTATCTGACGAACTTCACTCCTATTAAAGATGGTGATAAGGTATACTTTGGAGGGGGCTATGGCACCATTACAGGCAAAGGAACCCTTCTCACCAATAATCTGCGTTTTGAGAACGTCTTCCTGGTAAAAGAACTGGATTATAATCTGTTTAGTGTATCACAAGTGTGTGATAACAAAAATAAGGTTCTTTTCACTGATACTGAGTGTTTGGTGTTAAGCAAGGATTTTAAGATCCCTGATGAGAAGTATATTGAGTATAGAACACCTAGGCATAAGGACATATATAATGTCAATTTAAATGGGATTAAAGTGAATACAAATATGTCTTGTTTTTATGCTAAGGCCTCAGTAGATGAAAGTAATTTGTGGCACAGGAGACTAGGGCACATAAATTTTAAAAATATAAATAGACTTGTGAGGCTTGGTTTAGTTGATGGTTTGCCTGAGAAGGCCTTCCACAATGACCACTCTTGTGTTGCATGTCTTAAAGGTAAGCAGCACAAGGTCACATTTAAGTCCAAGCAGGTACATACTAGTTCCAGACCTCTTCATATGCTTCACATGGACCTATTTGGTCCAACGAATATAGAAAGTTTGAATGGTAAGTCATATTGTTTTGTTGTCACTGATGACTTTTCTAGGTTTACTTGGACATTCTTTTTAGCTATGAAGAGTGACACAGCTGATGTTCTTATTGAATTTATCACTCAAATTGAGAAAAGGTCTGGCAATGAGGTTAAGATGCTTAGGAGTGATAATGGTGGAGAATTTAGGAACAAGAAGCTAGATGATTTTTGTGCCAGGAAGGGAATTACTAGGCAATTCAGTATTGCTAGAACCCCACAACAAAATGGAGTTGCTGAAAGGAAAAATAGAACCCTAATTGAAGCAGCCAGAACAATGTTGGCTGATGCTCACTTTCCTATAGCCTTTTGGGCTGAGGCTGTTAATACAGCATGCTATGTGCAAAATAGAGCATTGGTTAACAAAATTCAGAACAAAACACCTTATGAGTTACTTTGGGGAAGAAAACCTAATATTGGTTTTCTCAGACCTTTTGGTTGTCATGTAGTTGTATTAGATACTAGTGATGCCTTAGGGAAATTTAGTGCAAAAGGTGATGAGGGCTATTTTATGGGGTATTTAGTCTAGAGCAAGGGTTATAGGGTTTATCTTAAAGAGGACAAACGAATTGTTGAAAGAGTACATGTTAGGTTCTTAGAGAATAAACCTAGTGATCCTGAGAGTGGTCCAAATTGGTTGTTTGATTTGGAACCCTTATCTAGAACTTTAAATTATATGCCTGTCACTAATCCAGACATTGTGAAGGTAACTTCAAATGTTGTGGAGGAACAAGTTGTTGATGTTTCAGGTACACAGGTTGATGAGAGGGTTGGATCACAAGCAGAAAAGGCATCTCCTACATTTGAATATGTCACAATTCCCATTTGGACAGATGCTTTTGCTGCTGCTGCTGCTGCTGGACAAGATAATGGTGGTCTCCAAATACCACCAGATACAAACATGCATGGTTCTTCAGGCGCTGACAAAGGCAAATCTAGCGCTGACAAGACCAATTCAGACGTTGACAACAACATTTCAAGCGCTGTTAGCTCAGACGCTGATAACCAAGATTCAAACGTTGACAACACTTATGGGCATCTTTTCTCTTCTAGTTTTGAACAAGGTGGACCTTCCAATGTTCATGAAGAGATTCCTGTTGCTCAAAGAGAGTCTGATGAAGAAGATATTGGAAACATGGAGCATGAGGTTGAGGACACCAGACTTTTTGAAGGAGGGGTTCTCACTTCCACAATGAAGAATCACCCCACATCTCAGATCATTGGTGATATTATGACTCCAGTTCAGACAAGAAGATCCCATCAGGGTCTTGGTGGATTTATTGCCAATATACACAAGAAGGTTGATACCCCTCTTGTGCAAGCATGTTTGTTTGCATGTTTTCTGTCACAAGAAGAACCCAAGAAGATATTTGATGCTCTCAAAGAACCAAGTTGGGTAGAAGCAATGCAGGATGAGCTTCACCAATTTGCAATTCAGGATGTTTGGGAGCTGGTTGATTGTCCTAGATATGTCAGACCTATAGGGACAAGATGGGTTCTCAGGAACAAAAGAGATGAAAGAGGTATTGTGGTCAGAAACAAGGCAAGGTTAGTGGCTCAAGGTTATACACAATAGGAGGGGATAGACTATGAGGAAGTCTTTGCACCAGTTGCAAGGATTGAAGCTATTAGGATTTTTCTAGCCTATGCATCTTGCATGGGCTTCACAGTCTATCAAATGGATGTCAAAAGTGCATTCTTGTATGGCACCATTGTTGAGGAAGTATATGTCATGCAGCCTCCTGGTTTTGAGGATCCAGAGCATCCAGATAAAGTGTATAGAGTCAAAAAGGCTATGTATGGCCTTCATCAAGCCCCTAGAGCATGGTATGGTACTCTGTCTACCTATTTGGTGGACAATGGATTCAAGAGGGGCACCATAGATCAGACACTATTTACAAAGAAGAAAGGCAAGGATGTGTTGCTTGTGTAGGTCTATGTTGATGATATCATTTTTGGGTCTACTGATCCCAAGATGAGTGAGGATTTCTCCAAGCTTATGACAGACAAATTCAAGATGAGTGCTACGGGGGAGATGAACTTCTTTCTTGGTTTACAAGTTCAGCAGAAAGAAGATGGTATCTTCATCTCCCAGGACAAATATGTTGCTGAGATCTTGAAGAAGTTTGGCTTTTCTCCACATGAAAAGAGGGCTACTACTCCTATGGATAGAGAACACCCTTGGGGAAAGATTGGAGATGGGAAAGATGTTGATGTCAGGCATTATAGATCCATGATTGGATCCTTGATGTATCTTACTGCTTCCAGACCTGATATCATGTTTGTTGTGTGTGCTTGTGCACGCCATCAAGTGACTCCCAAAGAATGTCACCTTTATGCTGTGAAGAGGATCTTTAGATACCTAAGATGCTTCCCAAGTCTTGGTTTGTGGTACCCAAAGGATTCACCATTGGAGCTGATTGCATATTCAGATAGTGATTATGGAGGTGATAAGTTTGATAGGAAATCCACAACTGGTGGATGTCAGTTTCTTGGGAGCAGATTAATATCTTGGCAATGCAAGAAACAAACTGTGGTGGCTAATTCTACAACTGAAGCAGAGTATGTGGCTGCAGCAGCATGTTGTGGTCAAGTGTTGTGGATTCAGAACCAGCTGTTGGACTATGGGTATAATTTCATGCATACTAAGATATTTGTTGATAATAATAGTACTTTATGCATCATTAAGAATCCTGTACATCATTCTAAAACTAAACACATAGAAATTAGACACCATTTTATAAGAGATTGCTTTGAGAAAGGTTTAATACAACCAGATAGGGTTGACACTGAGGAAAATGTGTCAGATTTATTAACTAAACCTTTTGATGCTGGAAGATTTCAATACTTGGTAACAAGTATTGGAATGGTTAATCTCACTTAATATGTGTTTTGGATTCTTTTTGTAAAAGTATGTACAGGATGATGCATTATTATTATTGGTCTTATTGACGATTTAGATTTTCCACTATATTTTTCTAACACTGACAAAGGTTGTTTGAACACTGATAAGTGTTTTTGCAACGTTGTCAGCAATATAATTGTCTAACGCTGACAAAGCTTCCTTCAACGCTGTTGTGTGTTATTGGGGCGTTATCAGCAACAATGTTAGTTTTGTGGTTTTCAATCTAAATGTGCAGATGGTGTTAGCAGTATACCATTGGATACAGAGTTGCTTATGGATCAATGGAAAAGCATTTGGACAAGTTTTTATTTATGGATGATGGTTGGAATGTTTCATTCCTATCTTGACATAAATTTTTTATGTTCATGCATGATTTTAGCAAACTTTTTGTATCATTGTTTAAGGGGAGGTTTTAGGAACCTGTAGGATGTTTGGGTATCCATATGATACTCTTATCACAATTCTAGATTGTGTCCACAGGTGAGTATGGGTTAGTTTTACTAAAACATGAGGCACTGTAGCATGCATAGTATATCAACTTTGCATGCTGCCAAGACATTTTTGTCCTAGAATTGGTTGTGGTTTGTTGGAAGACTTGGGAATGATTTTGATATGGGATTTACCTGGGAGTAACAAGGATTTTATAAGGTAACTTTGTTGTTAAGAGTTTTGGTTAGCCAGGGACACTAGAGGACTGTTATGTCTATCTTGCTTATGCAAGTGTGCATAACTGGACAGTGCTTGCCGTCCTATAATAATTATCAGCTTTTGGTTATCTTCTCTAGGATAAATTACTTGTTAAGGTCATTTTTCACTTTTTAAAACAATTTTATTTTTGGACGCTGACAAGATTTTTTTCCAAGCGTTGTTGTGAACAAATTGGACGCTGACATGGCTTTAGGCGAACGTTGACAAGATTATAGCCGTTGGGCGTTGATGGGTTATCTTTGACCGTTGACACTCAATGGGACCTACCCAGTTGTTACTTTTTGACATATTTTCAAGCCGTAATTTTAGGAGTTGTTACTTTCATTAAATGCATGAGATAACTTATAACTTTTTCAATATTTTCATGATTAGTTTTTGAAAATCTTTGCCTATTTTTGGGCCAATCACATGCATTCTTTATCTCCTATAAATTTGGCTCCTATTTTTAAACAGGGTATCTATAATTCTTGTCTAACAATTTTCTCTTATCAACTTCATCTTCTACACTTCAAATTAACAGCTTTCATCAATGGCACCAAAGTTTAACTCAGCAGAATTGGATTTGGGGTTCAAGTCTCAACACAACATGATTGCTTATCTTGTTGCTGATAATGATTTGTTTCCTCAATACACACAAATGGTGGCGTATTTGAACGCATCCCCATTAATGTATGCTCTTTCTCATGCACCACTCATTACAGTCACACACACTAAGCAGTTTTGGAACACTGTCAGTTCCTCAACAGTTAATGGAGTAACCACATTGACTTCTATTGTTCATGGGAGGTCTTGGGTGGTTACTGAGGCCTTGGTACGCCAGGCCTTGCATCTTGATGATGCTGATGGTGTAGCCATCCTTCCCATAAATGAAATAGAACAAGGGCTTAGGGCTTTGGGATATCCTTTTCCTGATGAAGGTACTCTTAACAAGTACCATAAGCAGGAATTTCCCCCAGCCTGGAAGTACCTCATCCACATTCTCCTTCAATATTTGAGTCCCAAATGTACTGCACACAATGAGATCAATAGATCCATTGCCAGTGCTATTGTGTGCATTGCAACAGGGCAAAAATATAACTATTCTAAAATGATTTTTGAAGGGATGTGTAAAAACAAGGGGACAAAAATGACTTTAGCTTATCCCCGTTTTCTGCAAATGATTTTTGATGATCAAGGTTATTGTTCAAGGGATCACAATGATTTTTACAAGATCCCTGAACAAAAGAAAGCTATTTTTACAAAGATGAATTCACCACCTCTTAGAGACTTACCTTTAACCCCAGCCATGCTTGCTGTTATTGCAGCAGCACAACCCCAACCAGACCCTCAACCTCAAATTGACCCTCAACCACAACTTGAACCCATTCCTGAACCTTTACCCTCACCTGAACAAATGCAAATTGACCAAGAACCCTTTGACGCTGACACATCAAATGTTGGCGTTGATGTGCCTATTTCCAACGCTGACACACAACCATCACAATCCCAAACACCCCTTAACCAACCCACATCTACCCATTCTTCCACACCATCTTCCACACCACCTGAATATAGGTTGATAAAACGCCAAAGGACTACTGGAGTGTTCTCCTCTGGTGGTCCTAGCCATGAAGCAGAGAGAACCACCACCACAAGTGTGGCTGGTGACCTGGATGAGGCTGGGACTATTGGTTCTGGCTTAGATGCTGGCCAAGGCAGTCCCACCATCATTAAGTCCTCATCCATGCCCAATGAACCTGACTTGGGAGGTCAAATCCCCATTTCAGAAGAGGGCAGTCTGTAACCAATGACTCTTTTGGAATTGACGGCAGTCTGCATTAGCTTGCAAAAGCAAAATGCAGACTTAGTACAAATTGTCAGCTCACAAGGCCTTGAACTCAAGCAATTGAGGGAGAGGATTGTTGTTTTGGAGAATGATCATGCTAGGAGAGGTATGGAGGAGTCTTCCAAAGGGGAGGAAGATCAAAGAAATCTGATTGATAAGGGCAGCCAAGATGGTCAATCAATGGATGTTGTTGAAGCCCTTACAATCTTGAAGGAACAAACAGGTTTTGATACGTCCTTAATCTCTCCAACCAATCTAAATTTATCATTTACAGCTATGTTGAGAGAGGTTACACAAGGCGCTGAGGGAAAATATTTGAGCGTTGACAAGACAAATTTGGACGCTGATAGAAGTATTTTGGGCGCTGATAGAGGAAATTTGGGCGTTGACAGACCTGCACATGAAGGTGATGTATTCCAGTCATCATCTATCATCAAAGAAGTTTCTACTCAGGTATTACAATCTCCATTACCAACCATTGCACCATCAGATAAGGGTAAGGGTAAATTGGTAGAAGAAATTGTTCCAAAGGATGCAGCCCAAGTTGAATTTGATAGAAGATTGGCTGAACAAATGATGGAACAAGGTGAAAAGGAAAAGTCACCATTTGTTGTGACTTCTGAAGAAGAAAGTGATGGAGCTAGCTCAGACTCAAGTGTGATCATTATAGAACCAGAAAGGCTTGAGTATGGTGATGAGCTTGCTAGGGAAAAGTTGAGAGACTTAAAATTGCAGGTTGATTTTGACATGCCAGAGGTGGTTCAGATGTACAATTCTTGGGAAGAAAGCTGCATGGATAATCCAGACTTGACCATTTCAGATCAAATATGGGGTTTGGAGCTTCTTCTTAGAGTTCAGAAGGATTGTAAGGTGATCTTGAAGCACAAGGCAAACAATATTCTCTCAGAATTGAAAAGGGATAGAAGAGAGCTCTACTTTATGTTGCTCAGATGTCATGGAGTTGGATGGACACATCAGAAGTTGAAGGCTTTGACATTTGATGAGTTGGAACATAGGGCTTATCCTATTTGGGTGAGAGTGCAGGAAGAAAACACTCTCAGACTTCTTTCAGATGAAAGAAAGGAGCAACTTGCAGAAGAGATGGAAATCAAGAAAGCTATGATAGTTCCCAGGCCTGTGAAGAAGGGATTTAAACTTGAGTTTCCAAAAGATATGAATCCACTATATCCAAGTGAAGCAGTTATTAGAAAGAGCCTCAAGCTCTCCCCATTAGAAGCTTCAGATATGGTGCAAGTGTTACCATTAGATTCCAGGAATCCAATTGTGAGTTATGATGAGGATGAATGTGGATTCTGGAAGATTGGCAGATTTGGCAAGGAGGTACACACTTTTACCACTCTCATATCTTTATTTGCAAGTTGTGATAGAGAAGACTTGGTGGACCTTTGGAGGTTACTAGAGACCAAGTATGAGGCTGAAGCACCAACTTCAGCTAATGGAATAAAACTTTGGACCACATTCAAAAGAATGTGTGGGACAAATGAGGAAGATCCTGAAATATGGAAGGATCTTGAAGATGACCTCAGTGGTCTTCAATGGAGGTTATATTCAGCTGCTGGTGTATACCATTTGAGTTCTACAAAGTTTGCTGAGTATCTACTTGTGGATGCTCAGTATTTCATATCCAAGGCTGTTTTAGAAAAGATGAAGGACACTCAGCTGGAGATAGATTATTCAAGTGACGTGGCAAAGAATTTGATCAGATTTATTCATTACCAATATGAGAAGGTTTGTCAGACTCCTCCAAGTTCTTAATGCTTATTCAAAAACTTGATCATAAGAGTGGATATCAAGTTTAGGGGAGGATTGTTGGGAATAAACTAAGGCCAGATCACTTGAGCGCTGACAAGAACAAAACAAGCGTTGATAGGAACAAAGCAAGCGCTGACAGCTCAAGCGTTGACAAGTTAAAGTCAAGCGTTGACAGATTGAAGAAAAGCACTGATGGAAGATATAAGCTACACGTTTATTATATTCTAGAATACTTCTAGTAAGGATAGAAACGACAATGTATTTTCTATGTTTATCTTTACCTAGAATAGTTGATACGTAGCTTATTGTACAAGGCTTCTTAGTCTATAAAAGAAGGCCTTTAGGTTAATGTTCAATATCAAGTTATATATAAGTTTTCATTCGTAAACATCTTTCATTGTAAGCAAGTTCGACATTCATAATCAAAGTGAAAGTTTTGTTTACATCTTGTGTTCTTGTTTAAGTGTTAAATTCCGCATAACACTTAGATTCACAAAGCATATAACAAAGGTTTCTCTACGTGTTATACTTGATCTAATCTCGTATACACAAAGCTAATCGATCTAAGTTTGGGATCAACACCTAATTCAGATCAAATCCTCCCCATTATCCAGATAAACCCTAAAAAAACCCAATTTTAATCACCTTAATTTTTAACCTTAATCCCTATTAACCTTAAGGGTTTTATTCACAACCCCACTCCCAACACACCAACACACTCAGAAAACGACCTTTGTACCTTTTGTCCCCTCCCCTGCTATACTCATCACATGGGACTTGACCCAATGAACGTCCCACAAGAATTTCGTGCTTCCAAATGGATTTTTGAATGCTCAAGATCACATGAAGACAACTATCAATCCAACTAGCATCACATGGCATGGTTTTTGACCAAGAATCAAGATTCGTCCAAGGGCATTCTCGGATTTTCACCCATTAGGGTTTAGGGCTTTGATTTTATTGTATTATTTTATTTCAAGCTTCTAGTTAGTTCTATTGAGTAGTATATAATGAGACGTGTGTGTTTCATTATACTTGTTCCAGATTTTGCAAAACCCTTTTGTAATTCCTTTTTATGAAAATAAAAGTTGGTATTCTATTGTTAAAAGTAATTCCTTTTTGTTTGATAAAAGTTGGTGTCTTGTGTGTCTAGCAATCTGAGTTCCAATATTTGTTCATCAGCCAAAAGATTTTCAAAAAGTAACTCTTATTTTCATGTTTCTAAAAAAAGGTTGGATTTTTGGTGAAATCTTGGTTCAAAGTTTGGTTTTCCAAACTTATAAGTGGTTTGTTTAAAAATTTTGAAAGGGAGAATATTTGAGAAATTTGATAGCAAGGACTTAAAAAAAAAGAAAATTCAGATTATTGTAAATTGTGTTTGTTCCATTTTTCTTAGCAGGTTTTGAGCTTGCTTGTTGTCCAAGGCTCAGCACAGACCCGGGTCTGTTTGGAGGTGACTTGTCAGTCACTGTGGGACCTGGATGTGGGTCCCAAAAGGTAGTTTCTTGTCCCTTGTTTCAGTTTACACAAGTATAAGATTTGTGAGAATATTTGTGATTTGTGTGAAAGTTGTTAGTGTGATGGATGTTTCTGTTTAAATAGGCTCAATTAAGCTTGTTATGCATGTTTAGGATATAGAAAATCAGTTTGGTTGGATTTTATAAGCTTTTGATTTGATAAATTTTGATTTTAGTATTTTAAGGAGTGTTTGGATTAGAATTTAAGTTGGTTTTAATGAAGTGCATCTTGGCTTGAAACCTGTTAGAATCATTCAATAGGTTGATAGTAGGTTGTATGATAGTTTAGTTCTCATTTTGGTGAGTTGGAAATCAGATTTGCATGCTTGTTTTGTGGTAATAACAGTCAAAATCAGTAAAGCCATATTCCTGCCAAGTTTCTTTGAATTTGTTCATCAAATGTTGATGACCTGTTAGGAGATAGGTTTTAGCAGGATTTGTGATTGATTGTGTGCTAGTTGGTGTCTTTGTGTGCAAGATTTGAGGCTTCAAAAATCATCTTTTGTGTCAATTGCATCACAAAATACCCCCAGACCTGCCATAGCTTAATCAGAAACTTTGAGTGCCAATTGTGGTTGATTTTGTGTTAGGACTTGCTTGTTTTTGTGTGTAATTTGACTCCTTATACTCAACTGAGTATAAGGGTGCCTTTTGTCCAAATATAAGCTCACAAATAAGCTCTCTTGAGCTTATTGGTCAACTGACCAGCAAAATACACTAGCAGTGGGAAATCCTTTCCCACTGGTAGTTCAATTGTTAGTACTGCTTCACTAGAAAACAAAACCAGTAACATGTCACTTTCAGTAATCTTGATTTTTTGTCTTTAGTGCCTGAATCTTAGAATTAGGACTTGAAAATTGTTTCCTTATTTTTCTAATTTAATTTCTGATTTTTCTGTTTAAGTAAAAATTTTATTACTGTTCGATTTCTATTTTTTAGGATATTTAGCCATTTTTAATTAACTTTTATTATTTCTGTTTTTGGCATTTAGTGCCAAAAATATTTATTTTTCAGTTTTAACATTTTTCCTAGACTTAGAATATTATTTTAAGATTTTTAGTAAAAAAAGTTTCTACTGTTCATCTTTTTATTATTTTTATAATTAATTTAAGTTAATTAGGGTTTTATATTAAACTATTTTTGTCTTTTAGTGGTAAATTTAATATTTTTCAATCTTTTTCATTTTTCTTCTGTTTATTAGAGTAAAATAGGATTTTTAAAATTGGTAAATCGTTTTTAGTATTATTTTATTATTTTTTATAATTATTTTAGTTTAAAATTAGTTTTTAGTAATTTAAAAATAGAAAAATAGTTTTCAAAAATTAGGAAAAATACTTTTTAGTCTTTAGATAATATAAGTAAGTTATTTGTTCAATAAAATAATATTTTGGAGATTTTGATTAATTATATTTAATTTTAGGGCTTTAATTAGCATTTAAAATTGAATATTTAATTAATAAAAGGTTTTAAAATATTTTTATTGGATTTTTATTCTTATTTATATTATTTCAGACTACTTTTAGCTTTTAATTAATTTTTAGGTTCAAAATTTTTAATTTTGTAGTTTTTTACGGTTTTACGTGAACGCTTTTTCGTCTTAGCTCGATCCGTCTTCGTAACCGTCATTTCTCTCTTATTTCTATTTTCTTTTCTTCTCATAACAATAAAATCATCATTAATCAATTCATCACACAACACACGTGCCTCCTCGAGAACGAACTCACTTCATTTTAGGGTCATTCACACACGGTTTTCCTAAATCGTCGTGCCTACTTGCCCTATATTTTAGTTGCTTGTTTTTCCTAAAGCAAGTATCTAATTTTGCAACCATCAAATGGCGCCGCTGCCGGGGAGGCGTGTTGTGTTTTGATTGAACAATTGTTGTTTTTATATAACCATAATTAGTATTTGTATTAGTAGCACTCTACTAATACGTATTATCGTTTTTTGATTTTTTTTGTGAATATTATTAATATATTGTATACGTAGAACAATAAATTCACAAGTACTCCAAATACGTGAGAAATCACAACCTTGACTTGGGAGGTCATTACCCAATCATTGTATTCGAATCTCAAACTCAAGAAAAAAGGCAAAAATAGATAAATACTTTCGTGAAGCTCGATTTTGAAAAATACAAACTATAAGGTGGGTATAAGGCGGTTGTATTTCATGACCTAAAGGAAAAAGGCTCTTAAGTGCTTCGCGCCGCCTCGTTTCCTCCGCTTGCTTGTGCGTATTTGATTTTGAGAGCTAATCGAGGGTTTTGCCGCCCAAAGTATTATTACATATCATATATATTTTCTTGGTTTCTATTGATTAAACCCTCTTGAACGATTTGGTGTTCCACCATCGTTCTAAAGTGATCGAAGGCGTTCACTCCACGTGATCGTTTTCATTCCTTGAGGCTTCTTTAATCAAGAGATTTGATTAAGGAGGAGATTTGTAGATTTTTGTCTACTTAATACATTTCACCAATTTCCAAAAAAAGTTAATACCATCAAAAACCACAAAAAAATTGAAAAATACAAAACACCAAAAAGAATCTTCTTTGCTCGTCTCCACGTTGTACATGACGTTTATGCTAACTCGTAATCAAGCAAAACGTGCACGTAGACGAAAGAACAAAACTCCCACTCCAACTCATTCTAGTGAGGAGTCTCGTATTGACGAACCCATTGTACGATAAGCACCAACCATGGCGAATCGAACTATGATGGAGTTACTTCAAGCACCCACCGAGGGTTATGGAGAAGCTATTGTGATTCCCACTATCCTTGCGGAGAATTTTGAGGTGAAAACGGGTTTGTTGTCGATGATCCAAAACAACAAATTCCGTGGTGATGAGAAGGACAATCCCCACAACCATATCCGCCAATTCAATCGTCGTACCGCCACGTGCAAATTTAAGGATGTCTCGAATGACTCGATTAAGATGATGCTTTTTCCGTATTCCTTAGCGGGGCCCGCTAAAATTTGGTTAGAGAAAGAGCCACCCAATTCTATATTGACGTGGAAGGATCTCGTTTCAAAATTTGTGAACCAATTTTTTCCGCCCTCTAAGACTACGCATTTGAAAAATGAGATTTCTAAATTTTCACAAGAATCAAATGAAAGTTTTTCAACGGCTTGGAATAGGTTTAAGGAGATGTTGCATGAATGTCCTCGTCACGGTTTTTCTGACTTACATCAAATCGACACGTTTTACAATGGACTTAATGATCATGAAAGAGATTATTTAAATGCCGCCGCGGTGGGTAATTTTTTGTGTAAAACGGTCGAAGAAGCTTTGGTCATAATTGAGAATAGGTCTAAGGTTTATAGCCCTCGTAACACACCGAGTGTTGCCAAAATGGGCTCATCCTCGTCTCGTAGTATCGATGCCTTACATGATGAAGCTAATGAGGAAAATCGGTTTTTTGATAGATTTGCTAGCCTTATGTCCCATTGGAAAGCTCAAGAAGCTTTGAATTCCGCTTCGGTTAAAGCGGTTTCTAAGAGTTGTTTGTCGTGTGGTGGAGCTCATGATCTTTCCGAGTGCATTACCGCGGATGGTAACACTTCGAGTGCTTATATAGCCACGGGAACTTATAACCAAAACGGTCAAGGTTCCCGCCAAAATCAAGCTCCACCAAATCAAAATGCTAATAACTATCGAAACAACAACCAAGGTGGTCATTATTAAGGCAATCAAAGGAATTACAACAAGGGTAATTATTAAAGTGGAAATGGGCAAATTTCGAATCAAAACCAA
This sequence comes from Glebionis coronaria, assembly GCA_025667525.1. Classification (NCBI taxonomy): domain Eukaryota; kingdom Viridiplantae; phylum Streptophyta; class Magnoliopsida; order Asterales; family Asteraceae; genus Glebionis; species Glebionis coronaria. Next base: position 557,337,454 of record CM046879.1, read on the forward strand.
AACCGTGATTTTCAAACTTCTACTCAAGGTTTTCAAAATGATCACACCAAAAATCTTCAAGGAGAGTTTTTGAATTATGCAAAGGCTAATGATGCTAAGTTTGACAATATGCAACGTGAAATGGTTAGCTTAAGATCCGAGTTGAAAAACGAGCTAAAAAACGAACTTGCTAATGAACTTAAAACTCATGCTAATAAAATGGAAGGAAATGTCACACGTCTCCAACAAAATCAACAAAAAATGGAGCAAGGTCAACATGAGATTAAGCAAGAGTTGTTAAAAGCGGATGCTAGGCAATCTAAGTTTGAAGACCGAATGGCTAAAATGTTTGAAGCTATCATGTGTAAACCCTCTTCTTCGGGTGGTCTTCCTAGTGATACCATCGTGAACCCGAAAGGAGAATTGAAGGTTATTACTACTCGTAGTGGTAAAACTTTCAAAGAACCCATTTCTCGTCCAAGTACTTCTATGGAGAAGGAAAAAGAGAAAGAACCCGAGGTGGTGGTAGAAAAGGAGCAAATTCAAAGCCCACGAAGTACCGCTCAAACCACACCTACGGTTGAACCAATACCAATAGTGAAACCCGAGATTCCAAGGCCGTTGCCTATGCCTATGCCTATGCCCCAACCCACACCACCTTTACCCTACCCTTCAAAAAGAGACAAGGAAAAGGTACAAGAACGAAATAATTATCAATTTGAACTTTTTATGAAAATGTTTCGTGACTTGCATTTTAATATAAGTTTTGCCGACGCCTTAGTCATGATGCCTCGATTTGCCGCGAACTTCAAAAGTATGTTGAATAACAAAGAGAAATTGCAAAAATCGTCTAGTTGTTCTTCGGTTTTTCTTAGCCGCATACCTCAAAAAGTCGGTGATCCTGGAAAGTTTTTAATCCCATGTGCTATACAAGACATGGAAGAATGCTACGCCTCGGCCGATCTTGGTGCTAGTATTAATTTGATGCCTCTTGAGATTTTTAAATCGCTCAATCTTCCAAATCTCACTCCTTCAAGAATGTCAATCGAAATGGCCGATCATTCTACGATTTTAGCTTGTGGAGTAGCCGAGGACGTCTTCGTAAAAGTTGGAAAGTTCTACTATCCCGTAGACTTTATTGTTGTTGACATTCCCATCGATCCTAAAGTTCCGTTAATTTTAGGTCGATCTTTTTTGGATACCTCGAGAGCACTTATCGATGTGCATGCAAGAAAAATCACTCTTCGTTTCAATGAGGAAGAACTCGTCATTAATGCAACTCAAAACTCCACACTTTCTCATGTGTATTCGATCACGTCTTTGTACAATGTCAATCCTATCAAAAACATTTGCAAAAAGATTTCAAAAAGAGTTTTAGGAGTTGTTTAGAAAAATGAAGTTCCGTCCCTCCGCCGGTGGAGGTTAAGAGTGTTAAGCCTACGATTCCAATCTCGAATGATTCTTCGGATGATGAATACGTTGATCCCGATGGGGGAGTTTTCTTTGTTGACAAACGTTTTGAGAACTTACCACCACCTATACCAAAACGCTTTTCAAATGTGAGAATTTTTAGTGTGACTAACATTGCTTTAGAAACACCAAATATTTTTGACATAATTAAATCGGGTTTTCACAAGGAGAGTTTAAAAGATGAAAAAGGAAAAGATTTTGGATTGAATTTAAAAGATTTTCTACAATTCTAACTCCGTCATCATCGCGTGTATTGAGTACTACAAGCTCGTCTTCTCCTTTTGACGATGCTTGGTGTGGACTTAGTGTGGGGGGAAACCCCTTATGTTCCCTCCCCTTTCTCCACCGAGGACGAGATATTTGATCCTGGAATTGCTTATATAGGGAAATCTCGGTCTTCCACCGATGCAATAAATGGAAAATCTTTTCATTTGATTGGTGCGAGTCTACCTCGAGTAGCTCAATGTTTTCATGACTTACCCATTGTCCCACCCTTCTATTTCTTCTCTTCTATTTTCTTGAAACTCTTTGAGTTCTTGTTGGCACACGATGAAGTGGCGTTGGTTTGTTTTTCTAATGAAAACGAGAACGCCATCTTCGATCCCGGTATTTTGCACCATCAAAGGACTTAGTCCTTAATACCGGTTGTTTTTGGGCCTTGTTTATCATGTAAGCCCTACCAAAAATTGACCATACCATGATTATCCCTAAATGATCACATTTATGGGGATTCGAGTCGAGCTTTTGACTCGATTATCAAAAACAAGGTGCCTCGTGGGGGAGACCCATGCTTATCCATGTACATATTATTGCTTTCTAATTAGTTTAATGTGAGGGGATTTGTGCCCTTCCAACCTTTGTTCCGTGGTTGTTTGTGCATTGTGGTTTTTAGATCATGATCTTCACGATTGGAGCCTCTCGTGTTCGTTTTATGGGAGCACTCGATCGTTTGCTTTGAAGACTTTCTCAATATCCAAATGATATATCCTTTTGATGTTCTAACCTTAGGTTTTTAGCACACTTCATAAACGGCTATTAATTTATTGGTTACACCCTTTCCATGCTAGATTAGGCATTCGACTACGTCTCTAGTATGGGGGTGTTTGCACCCCTAGACTCAAAACATTGAGGACAATGTTTAACTTTAGTATGGGGGGTGAATAGATACTTGCCTTGCCAAACCTTCACGCTTTCCAAAGTTTATCTTTTTGTTATCGTTTTGTTGCAAAATAAGGCTAAAAATGGCCAAATTTTAAAATTTTTCTCATGTTTTATAAGTGTTTGAAGACACGAATGTAGGTTTTCTGATGGCGAGAATAAGAGTAATTTTTGACTCGACCGTGCGTGTTGAGCACTTAGCTTTGATTCCTTAACTTCACATTAGGCTAAGTCTCTTAAATGAGGACGAGAAATGATAGAGTTAATTATAAGTTACTATGCTAAACGTAGAGTACTCGTATTCTTTCAAAAACTCATGTGTTCTCGTTGTTTGCTTATTCTCCCTTCGCATGTAAATATTTTTTGCTTAATAAATATTGACTTAGCGGTTTAGTTAGGATTGTTGGGTTTCTAATCTTTTCTAGTAGCTTCCGTGTAATTAAATTGGGAAGACAATAAGGTATCGCCAGCGTCACGGTTTTGAAGTATTGGCACCCTAATAATCGAAAGCTTCACCTAATAATAAGATTTCAAGTGCTCACCTAAATCTAGCAAACAATTTGAAGCCCCACAAGGCCTAAAATCTATTCAAAATTGAAAGTGACTCAAGCCTTAATCTTCAAAGCTTTAAAGATCCAAAATTCGCTTTAGCGTGAGGATATACGTCTTTGGCTAATAAAACCACCGATGAGGTGGATAATAAAAGGCAAGGCAAGACCGAAGTCATAATAAAAGCTTCATGGCGAAGTTGAATAAAAGATGGAGGTAAACCAAAGATAATAAGGCCCTTCCGTTAGGGGGCGTATAAAAGTCTTTGTAATAAGTCTCATGTTCAAAACCGTTATAAAACCGTGTTTATCGATTCTTCTTGTCAACTTAATTTTTTAACATCGTTGTCTATTAGGAGGGGTTATTGATTTGATGGTCTTAGTTACACCGTTAGGACTCTATTTTTAGACCTAAATCTCTATTATCGCATAAGTCAACAATGTATCCTCGTGAAACATTCAAGACACAATAAAATATAAGAGATACAACTTAGGAATAATGGGAGAATAAGTACGTGATTAGGGCATATGAGTAGTGTTAGCATTACTAACTTATAATGACAATGATCTCGTTGCACGCTTGGCATGGAATTAGGGTGAAAATCGAGGACGACGAAATTATTTCTAACGAAGCATTCACGTGTTCTTTATCTATGAACCTAAACGTCCCATTTTGCGATGAAAATCATACATTATGTCTAAAACGCAAGTAGTAGCAATAGTAGTAGTGTAGTTAGTTTATCATTCCAATAAAGTGAATAAAATTAAATTTTGGAGGTGCTATGATACTTTATTCTAGCATTGCTTGAGGGCACGGCAATGGTTTAGTATGGGGGAGTGATGAGACTGCTTTTATACATAGTCTCATCGTCCAAATCGGGCTTAAAATGCATAAAATATCATTAAAACTGCCAAATATATGCTCGTGTTTGTTGCTTGTGTATTTTAGGTACGGATATTGAGGAAATGACAAAAAGATCACAAGAATCAATCAAAAACAAACACGGGAAACGAAGCCGCACAATGAACCGGGCCCAAATCTGGAATTTCCAAAAATGACCTTGAAGTTTTGAAGATTGGCAACTTTAGTCCCTCATTTTTGAAGACTTGGCAAGTTAAGACCTTGAAGAAATCAAGTTATGCAATAATGGTCCTTGAGGAATGAAGATTGTACAAGTTTAGCCCTTGGGAATTGAAGAATTTACATTTGAAGTCCTTATATTAAGTTTGAAAACTTAATTGTGCCAAAAGTGTCAAAATGCCAAACTTGTTTTCAAAGGAAAAAGAGTATAATGCTGTTTGTTACAACATGAAGAAAGAAGTAAACATGGGGGGTTAAAACTGCCAGACAACTAAACTTCCTCACCCAACCAGAATTTGACACCTCAGCTTGACCCACCCATGTACCTATTTACCCTACCCAACCCGTCCAAAACCCAACCCAAACCCACCAGGTTTATTAAATAAACCTGGTCAAATGGTCAACCAAATTTCCCACTTAACACTTAATTTAAAAAACTAATCCCCTAATTCAGATCAAATCCTCCCCATTATCCAGATAAACCCTAAAAAACCCAGTTTTAATCACCTTAATTTTTAACCTTAATCCCAATTAACATTGGGGGTTTTACTCACAACCCCACTCCCAACACACCAACACACCCAGAAATCGAAGCTAAGAAAATTATCTACAACCCTAGGCTATAAGTTAAGCCATTTTAAAAACATAAAAATTCGGATTTTATACTTTACTTACTGTTATAAAATGACTATAAAAATCTTGTACAAAATCAACTTTTTGATAAAAACCAACTATAGAAATGGTCAATTCTATACCCTAATATTATCATACATCAACCATAACATCAAAATCATAATCAAAATAAAAATCTTTATATCAAAATGAAGTTTTAACAAGATCTTTAGCAAGAATCACCATGGATCATCATGAAAATGCCATGCATGATCATAGCTCCTACCTACCAACATCAAGAAAAAAATGTGCTTGCATGTAAGGAATTCTTACACCAAAATGATCCTTGATCAAATATAAGATTGGGTCTATGCTTAGTTTTGTTGGATTCAACCTCAAACTTGAGATAAAATTGAAATTGTGTGGATTTGTGGAGATGAAGAGAGAGAAAGGAGAGATGAGTGAAATTTTGAAGTGAAGAAATGTAATGTGTGTTTTTGTTTTTAGTTTATATATAGTGGGGTAGGGACCAAAGTTGCAATTTAGCAAAAGTTGTGGCTAAAAATGTAAATAGTTAGCTAAAAAGCGGGAAATAACTATTAGTCAATTTTCAAAATATTTACGGGGCTCGGGTTTCATAAAGATACTTTTAAAATTTTAAAACGTACCTGAAAAATAATAATATCGACTCTCGACTCGACTTAATACGAACTTAAAATAAAAACGTCAAAAATATAAACATCGAGAAAACAATTGATAAAACATAAAATCTCGAGCATCCGTCGATATAGTGGTCACTAATAATCCTCGCTATTAGTAAAAAGATAAAAATAAGACCTCCAACTTCGGTTTTAAATAAAACCATCAATCGTCATTTCATTCAACTCATCAAAAATTTCAAAGTTATTCGTAAAAATAATATTATATATTATTAAATAAATGACCTCGGGTTTGGGTTGTCACAGTAATCCAGATCGCATTAATTGCGATCGCAACCAAGGGGTTAGGTCGTACTCAGCAGTACGATGGGTAGGGGTGATCGTACTCACCGATCGCAACAAGTGGATCGTGGTCTGGATCGTGGCCTGATCGTAACAAACAGAATCGCAATCAATGCGATCGCAACTAGAGATCGTGACACACCATCGCACCCACAGATCTAACTGGGTGATTAAAGTGATGGATCGTACCAGGGAAGAACAAATGGATCACAATCTATGCGATCGAAGTCAAGTGGATCATACCAAGGTAAAACCCTTCCAAGATGGAAATGGCCACCAAAGAGTAAATAGCTTAAACGAATAAGCAGCAACTAAGATAAGCACTTATCAACTTGGAAAAGAGAAAATAAGCACAAAATCGAAACCTTTATGAATACTAAACTCGAGACTTAATAAACCGAACATAAAATGATAAAACTCTTTAAAAAGCTTAAAAGTAGATAAGCCAAAAATACAAATAAACCAATAAGCATAAAGTGCTTATAGCCTATACGTATATGAGCTTATGTAGGATCAAGAAAGATTAACCTTTTAATCACGAAATCATCAAATCAACCAAACCATATGAAATGTACTATTCGGATCAAAGATTAAAGTAAACCAAGAAATGTTGAAAGAGATTAAAGAACAAAAAGCTTTAACTTGAACTTGATTAATGAAATCCAAATACAAGGATGATTAAAAGCTTAAACTTGAAAGATTAAAAGAAAGAAAAGATGAAACTTAGTGAGAGAAAGTTGGGAACTTTCTCTCTCTAAAAACTAGAAAGAAAAAAATGAAAATCTAAAACTAGCTAACCCCCCCTCCTAATGTGATTAGGAGGGTATTTATAGGGAAATGGGGAGTGCATGTGTGGTGTGCTTCCTTCTTTCTTTTCTTCTCGACTCGATTTAAATCTTTGTCTTTTCTCAACGTCGTCTCGGGACTTGAACTTGTCTTAATAATTTTCTTCTATAATTTAGACTGGAGTTCTTCGACTTCATTAAACTTCCGTCTTTAGACTTTTCTTCGATAAATCTTCAGAATAGGTCTTGGACATCCGTTCTTTTAGCACTCTAGATCTTTTGACTTCGTCTTTTCTCGTTTTCTTCAATAAAAGCCCGTGAAAGCCCGTGTTTTCTTCCTTTTTCATCTTTTGGACCTAAAACACAATAAAAACACAAACCACGCATAATTCCGACTTTTACGACATAAAATACACGTTTTGGTCTTGTTATTATTGGAAATAAGTAGTAAAAGGATAAGTGTTTTCACACTTATTAAATCCCCTACACTTGACCATTGCAATACCCTCATGCAATGCATTAATTTTAAAGCATGGTTTACATTCTCCATCATAAATAACCCACATTGGCCTTTATTAAATATTAAACTTTAAGGAAAATAAAAAGATAGAAACAAGTAAAGAAACTAAAGACTTACATTGGGTTTTGGCTGCCATGAACGTTTATCATCCTCAAGTTTCACGTTCCCCATACCAAGCTTAAAAACGAGATCATTGTTATTATAAGTTAGCAAACTAACACGAATTTATATGGGCCAATTATTCACTTAGACTCCCTTATTCCTAGGTGTATCTCTTATATTTTACTTTTGTCTTGAATGAGCACGAGGATTCATTGTTTGACTTATTTTGATAGTTATTTAGGCCGAAAATAAAGTGGGACGATTTAATCAATAATTAGCTAAAGGACAAAATCTTTTAAAACTGCTTCTCGGGACCTCATAAAGTTCATATCTTGGCATAACTCGCTTCATGATTTGAGACCTTTCTCAGACCGATATTTGGCAGCGACTTCATACTTCAAATCTTGAGAGACGTTTTTGAAATTATGGTCTTCTCTTCATAATAGGAATTTCTTCACTTGAAATTTTTGAGAGATTCTTCATATTTGGACCACGACTTCTTCATTTTTCTCCAATCTTTATTTTGGACTTTGGTATACAATGATCCGCCTCCTTTTAGGACTTGGATCTATTTATCCTCATACCTTGTTAGGGACTTTTTGGATAGACTTCTCCATGATCTTTTGGGGAGTTTTTGCTTTTCGTCGTGTGTCTCGATCCTTCATATTGATTTTTGATAAATGATTCTTCACATCACTTTTGGATCTTTAGCAACAAAATGTAGCCCTCATGCCTTGTTAGGGCCTTTTCGGACTCGCCAATCTTCGAATCCCGCTTCAATAAGTTATGCCTTGGCTATGAACTCTAATTAATACCGAACAACTTTTAAACGATCTTAGGCTAGAAGCTAAGTAACTTTTCAAATCGTACAACCTTATTTATTGCAGATAAATTTATTACCAAGCGATGGGAGAATAGGCTCATAATTAACTCACATAAATTCACGAAAGAATACCAAACTTATAATTGACTCTATCATCTCTCGTCCTCCACAGTTTAAAATCTCAAGGAATGAGACTCGTGGATGCTTAGCCAATTAAATCAAAGTTTTGGGTTTTCGAGCCGTCTATAGGATCTTGCAAACTCTTAGACTTTTTCAAGTTTAGAATTTGCATTTTAAAGTTCCCTTGATAAACGACTCTCTAGGATCAATTATAGGAACTTGCGAAAAGTTCTTGTTCTTAATCCGTGAGAGTTAAGACTTTCGCGTTTTAAAGTTCCCTATATAAAAGCCTATCAAAACTTGACTTAAACACTTTAAGGATACTAGCTAGAGTAAACTTAGATAAGTAAACTTGGGTTGAGTCAAAATATTCATGACTTTGAAAAATTTAAAACCACTTTATTAAACTTTTATTTTAGCAAGGAAAATAAATAACAGTAGCAAAGGAAAATTACAAGGCCAAAATAGATTAAAAATTTTGAAAAACGTCGAAAAATCAAATTTTCCGGTTAGAATGAGGACAAATTCATGGAAAAGCCCACTTACTTCGATAGAAGTCCCCCCTACACTTGATATAAACATTATCCTTAATGTTTAAGCATGTGGGAGTAAACTCCCCTACACTTATGACATTGTGCACGTTGTTTAAAGCTTGCTAAGGGAAGGACAACTATAGTGATTTCAATGTGAACATATACGATATGAAATATTGAATCACGAGAGTTTAGGATAGAACCGGGAAGACGGGTACACGGGATCACGGTTCGTCAAATGTCATCAAGAGTGGATCTTTGAAGCTTTAATCCCTGCACAGCACAAGAAACAAGACAACAAACACATACGGGGCTCCCCCTACACTTATTATGAAAGCGGTAAAGGATAGATAACGGGTTGCCTCCCGAGAAGCGCTTGTTTTTTATAACCGAGTCATCTCATAAGAGATGTCCTCACCAAAGTACAACTTCACGCGCTGACCATTCACCTTAAAATTAGGCCCATTTGGCTGAGAAAGCTCAATGGTGCCATAGGGAAAGACTTTGGCGACGGTGAATGGACCAGATCAACGGCTCTTCAACTTGCCCGAGAAGATCTTCAACCGAGAGTTAAAAAGTAAGACTTGATCACCAACGTGGAACTCTCGGTTCTTAATCCTAGCATTATGGATGATCTTGGTCTTCTCCTTGTAGATCAACGAGTTCTCATAAGCTTCATTCCTTAGTTTGTTGAGCTCGTTGAGTTGAATATTCTGAAGATCGCTGGCTTTGTTGATGTTGAAGTTAGCCCACTTCAAGGCCCAGTATTCCTTATGTTCCAGCTCGATAGGGAGGTGGCATGCTTTCCCGTACAAAAGACGATAAGGTGTACAACCAATCGGGGTCTTATATGCGGTACGGAAAGCCCACAAAGCATCATCTAACTTATCGGCCCACGTGACACGATGCTCTCCCACAGTATGTTCCAGAATTCGCTTCAATCCACGGTTAGAAATCTCGGCTTGACCAATCGGTTTGGGGATGATAAGCGGTGGAAATACGGTGATTGACACCATATTTAGCCATGACTCGTGCAAATTGATCATTGCAAAAATGAGTCCCGCGGTCACTGATGATAGCACGAGGAACACCGAATCGAGCAAAAAGTTGCTTTAAAAAGTTCACAACCACCTTCGCATCGTTCGTAGGGAGAGCCTTAGCTTCAACCCATTTGGATACGTAGTCAACGGCTACGAGGATGTACTTGTTCCCTTTAGATGATGGAAATGGCCCCATAAAGTCGATACCCCATACATCAAAGATTTCACATTCTTGTATGAAATTTTGAGGCATCTCATCTTTATGTGTGATCTTGCCTTGGCGTTGGCAAGCATCACAATTTTTAACCATTTCGTGAGCGTCACGATAAATGGTGGGCCAATAGAATCCAAATTCGAATACTTTCTTCGCGGTGTAATTGGGACCAAAGTGACCACCGGTGGGTCCTTTATGGCAAGCATCAAGGATTTGTAAACTGCCGGCCCATCAACACATCGACGAATGACAAGATCCGCACATTGTTTGAAAAGGTAAGGGTCGTCCCAGAAATAATGTTCAATATCTTTAAAGAACTTTTTCTTTTGTTGGGACGTTAACCCTTCCTTGAGAATTCCACCTGCTAAGTAGTTTGCAATGTCCGCAAACCACGGGGTGTCATCAAGATTGGAATTTATAGACATTAAGGTCTCAAGGGGAAAAGAATCATTGATCTCATGGTTCGGATGATCCCCTTGATACGGATCCTCAAGTCTACTTAGATGATCCGCGGCTAGGTTTTTGGCTTCTTTCTTGTCACGAGTTTCAATGTTGAATTCTTGAAGGAGCAAAACCCAACGAAGAAGTCTTGTCTTAGAATATTGTTTAGTCAACAAGTACTTCAACACGGAATGATCAGTATACACGATGGTGGTAGAAAGGACAAGATAGGGGCGGAATTTTTCAAAAGCATACACTACAGCTAAAAGCTCTTTTTCGGTAGTGGTATAATGCAATTGAGCCCCCGTCATTGTCTTGCTAGCGTAATGGATTGGTTGGAAGTGTTTATTCACTCTTTGGCCCAAAACCGCTCCAATAGCAAAATCGCTAGCATAACACATCAATTCAAAAGGTAGCTCCCAATTAGGGGTAAACAAGACCGGTGCCTTAGTTAGCTTATTGTAAAACCCGCATGCTTTTACCATGAATAGTGCCCTTAAGATCGTACGTCCTAGATTAAAACTTACCCTATTTAGTATTGATCACATTCATGTGCTAATAATCAAGCAAGTGCATACGTGTATGACATGATAAGTATCGATTACGTACAAACTCATGATAAACAGTTAATAGATATTTCACGTGAACATAATTAAATCATGACCACCATTTTAAAACACGAACTAAAATAATCACGTAAATACATATAATATAATTACGAGCATAAATAAATACGTTAAGGTACGGTAAATATTTAACGAGAACACACTAAACATGAACACCAATAAACACGAATAAACACGTAACAAATTAAAACACGTAAAACACGAACACGAGAGCACACTATAATATTTTAGACACGGAAAACATTTGGGCTACCCCTTGTGGGCCCCATATCCACGAATTAAGGAAGAGAAATGGGCCTAGCCCATCATTTTTACTAAACAAGGGGGTTAAGGGGAAAAAGTCTTTCATTTATCACATTTTATTAAAAACAACTAAAACCCTAATTTTGTTCTTCCTCCTCCTCCCTTGTTCTTGTGTGCCGCCACCTTCAAGACACCATAGGAGGGTATTTGATGATCTTGGATAATAAAATCATTGCTAGAAATCGTGTTTGTTCATCCTCTATTGATCCACACATTCGGTATAACTTTTTAACCTTTCTTTTTAACCTTTTCTTTTGATTTGATTTAGTAAAATTAATTAAGAACATGATGTTTTTAAAACCTAATTAAAAACATAAAATAAACATGTATTTGATTAAGGGGTAAATTAAAAAGGGTGTTTATGGGTGTTTTAGTTTGGTCGCCGCCTAGCCCGTGCCCTAGGGGGTCACGACTTGGTCATTAAGCCACCACCGAGACCATATGGTCCCGGTTTGGTGGTGTGGGTCCCACGAAAGCAAGGAACCAAGGGGAACGCCGATTTGGTTCGGGGTACGGTGTCGATTTCATGCCCGATTCATGGTTCGTTGGTTAAAACATGATTTATGCTACATGTTAATATTATGAATTATGAACTTAGGATATAAATTAATTAATAACATGAGATATTAATTAAACCATGACTTAGGTTATTTTTAATTATTAAATTAGCATGATATTAATTTAACCTAAGTATTTTTATGTTATAAGTTATAATTAATTAATTATTTAAAACATGCTTATAATTAATTAATTTAGACATGACTTAGGTTATATTATTAATACATATTAATATAAATTTTAACCTAAGTAATTTTCCATTTTAATTAAAACATGTTATACTTTAATTAAAATGCTTAACCTATAGTTTAATTAAAATGCATGAAATAATAATTAAACTATACACTATATCATATGACTTAAGAAATAAGCTTATAAACACTTAGACTTAAATTTTAGCTTATGCAACCAGCTTAATTCTAATTATGGAAACTTCTATTTATAGAAACTTAATTAAATAAGGCAACTAATCTATTAATGGAAACCTTCTATATATGGAAACTTATTTAATTAAGGCAGCTGATCTATTTTTGGAAACTTTCTATTTTTAGAAACTGATCTATTTTAAGCAGTGAATTCTATTTTTGGAAACTTTCTATTTTAGGAAACTTTCTATTTTTGGAAACTTTCTATTTTTGGAAACTTTCTATTTTTGGAAACTTTCTATTTTTGGTAACTTTCTATTTTTGGAAACTTTCTATTTTTGGTAACTTTCTATTTTTGGAAACTTTCTATTTTTGGAAACTTTCTATTTTTGGAAACTTTCTATTTTTGGAAACCTATTATTTTTGGAAAGTTACTTATTATTACACAGTAAGTATAATAATACATGAATTACCAGTAATACTTTATCAGATTTATCAGAGTACAAGGTAAACACAGATAGGGCTTTAAACAGTAAACCATGACCTAAAACATACAAAGTAAGCTAAGATGAGACATAAAACCCAGTACGTAATCAGTGATTCGATACTTATACACGTATGTATTCATGTAGCGTTAGTGATCCAGATGTAGGAGTCTTTCTTCCGTTCATTCACTGGACTTGAGGTACGGATTCCCGTCCTTTCAGTATGGACATTCTTTCCTTATTAAGATTTCCCCGTATGCAGCCAACTGTTTTTCCCTAGTATTTGTTTTATTGTTTTGAACTGCTTATGTTTAATTAGCATAATCTATAGCCATATACAAGCATGACCAGTTTCACCTAGTTATGGAGGTACCATAACCATAACATTGGAGGCACCAATGTTATGACTTCCCCACGGCAGAGTGATTGCTCGTGGCGTTTCTTTCAGTTTTGGCCATATTATTATATCATGTGGGGCGTATGGGTGCATCCTAGTTACATGTTTTATTCAGTATTTCATGGTGAATGTGGTGTGTGCCTTGCATCCTTCACAAGGAGTTGATCCCTCCTACCCAGACCAGTATATTAATTAGAGGCATCCCCTCTAATCAACATGATGAGGTCACCCCTCCAAGTATTCATGCACGTGACCTTTTCATGACCTATATGGGCTATGGTATATATATGTTAAAACAGTTTTCATAAGATAAACATAAGGCTTTTCAAACTATAAAACCAGTTTTTCTCAATACTTAACCAGTCTACTCAGAACCTAGTCTTCCGCTGTTATATGTTACATGCTTATCCTATTTCATGCTATATTGTATATCCGTGTACTGAGCATTTTGCTCAGCCGTTACTTTCCTTTCCATGTCCCAAAACGGCAGGTACCCAAGACTCGAGCATTTGGAGGACATGCATAGGATGGAAGCTGCCATAGACTTCTTCTCCTGTTTCCTTCATATATTTATGCTTGTTTAGTCTTTCATTCAGTTCATTTACTTTGTTATGTTTTGGGCTTATGTTTGGGAACCGATGTTTGATTCCGGTTTTCCCTATGGTCATGTATGTTTTACTACATATTACCTTGCATGCTTTGATGACACGCCATAATTACGCGTGACATTCCATATATCAAAATGGGGCGTTACAATTATGGTATCAGAGCCAAGGCTTCGACCTGTAGGCTCTAAAACTCGACCTGTGACTAGTGGGTAGTCACCAGGAGCTTCCTAAGCCAACGTCTGTTATTCTACGTATTGACGTTTTCAGCGCATTGTTGTTTTAACCATGATGTTTTCAGCACCTTGAGGTTTTAACCTTGATGTTTTCATCGATATTGTTTTACTAATATGGATGGACAACCGTCATTCATATTTAGTTATGTGTCATTGTTTCATGCATAATGTTCCTCGTGAACTGTGACTATGTGAACTGAACCCCAGTAGTTCATAATTAGTCCTATAAAATTTTTTTTCTGATAAGTTTTGACAAATGAGTTTCATTTATTTATGTTTCATGTATCATTGTTTCAGGGATTATGACTAAGTAATGGTTGGTACAGGACTGGCCCTATTTAGTCGCATGTGCTTTTATCGAAACTTTTAATTTTGGGACCGACCCATAGGCGTCCCCTCGCCATGTCTTTTGTTTTGGGACCGACCCATAGGCGTCCCCTCGCACATATAAAAGGTTTTTATAAACTACATTACGCATTCATGCACTGTTTTTCATGCATAAAATTTTTCTCATGATTTAAATTGGCATAAATTTTTTTCATGTCCCCTCATAAGTTACTATGTTTTTATGTCAAGTATGTTTTCATACTGTCATAGTTAAACTCAGTTTCATGCTGATTATGTTATACACTCCTCCATGTTAAATCGTTTCGTGTTTCTTCATGATAATTCCGTCTTCATGTGGATTACGTCTTACTCCTCATTTGTTATTATGCCTTCATGCAAGACATAGTTGGATTCATTAAATTCTGCTTTCATGATAGTCATGGTTAGTTTTCATTGATCATGCTTTCAGGCAAATCATCTTAAATTTCGTATGACCACACTTTAACGTTTCTCTGTGCAACCAGAATGAGGTATATACTGGCATTGCCAGGTTATCATGATGGTTTTCCAAACCGTTTAACCGATATACTCTCCTTAAATCATGATAAATGATCGACCCCATACCGATCATTTCATGTGCATTCCACGTGTACTCTATGTACCGTATTTCATATGTATTACACGTACCTTAATCCATGTGTATTTCTCTTGCAATACTTCACGCGCATTCGCTAGTCGATTCTGAATCACCTCAGGCGTATTTTCAATTTGCTGATATTCTATAAGATTGCTGATGCCGCTCATAACTGGGAGATGTTACTAAAGGTTGATGCTGCTGACATTCGGAGACGCTACGAGATGCGGATGCTGTTCACAACCTGGAGATCCTAAAAGACGAAGACAAAGGCGTCGGAGCAAAGCAATTGGACGAGAAGATGCTTCACCATCAGACGATTCCCATCAATCATTGTCCCTAATTCATAGTTACATGTCACACGTCGTTCGGCTGTCATTTCAGCCATATGAGTGCAAACCGGTACCAGCCGGCCACTCAGCTGAATAGTTACATGAATCACGGTCATGAGAATGGCCGTCATGGAACTGACAGACAGGACGATAGTAACCACTACCATGACAAAAAATATCCTAGAAATCGCAACTGAGGCTCTGGCCGCGGACGTGATCAGACATACAAATGATCAGTAGTCCAACCGATCCGCCAATTTTGGCATAATAACCTTATATTGTGGTTATATTTGTTTCACATCTCAAGACACATGTCAAGACATCAGTCAAGACACATGTCTCACGTATACCTCCTGAAGACACATGTCAAGACACCAGTCAAGACATATGTCATGCTTATTGTTCCAAGAAACGAGTCAAGACACATGACTCACGTCCAACTATGGAACATTTCTAAGGAATTCAGGGTACCCTCCAAGGGTATATCTATGTTGTTGTGCCATGTATTAATCAGGCCACACGAATTTCAATACCATTATCGGCGCATCAGTGAGAACTGTCACGTTGCTGATGTCACTTTCATTTCTTTCACCATAGTTCATATGTTCATAACCATGAAGGACGTCTTTCGTATTCCCACGCATACGAAGGTTTTCCTTCAGCTTAATGATAAGATCCAAGCTGCTAACGCATTTCCTCGGACAGACACGAGATGAATTTTATCCTAATTATGTACTATGAACACCACACCATGCTATGATTCATAATTATGTACAGTAATGTTCAGGCTCCTGAATACATTCAGCTTGATTTTTTTCATCAGGAAAATCTGTACAAATTATCTATGCTTTTCAAGCACGTGCTATGTTAGCCATAATTGCTAAAATTTTCTAGCTGTCAGTAACACACGACCACTTAAGTCTTTTACGCATAGCCAGTTGATTATTCCAAAATTGTTCCTTACACTCCAGAAGAACCTTCAAGGAGAAGGACGGTAACATAAGATTATGTGTCGACTACCGTCGATTTTAAAAAAATCACAATTCATGACCGTTATTTACCTCCACGTATTAACGACATGTCTAATCAACCGTATAGTGTTAATCACTTTTCCAAGATCGAACTCATGCTGCCAACAGTGACGAGTGAAAAAGCAGGACATGTCCATGACTGCTATTCGTACACGACTCGGTCATGCTAGATTTATGATTTTGAATTAGTCTCATCAATGCTCCAACCGCATTATGGACATAATAAATTGAGTTTCCATGAACTCCTAAACAAATTCATCAGCGTTTTCATTGAGGATAACTTGATATCCTCTAAGCCTAGAGAAGAACAGGAAGACCATATCTGCACTATGTTGCAAATTCTATGACAAGAGAAATTCTACCCTGAAAATTTTTTCAATATCAATTCTGTTTGATTACAGTGACACACTGAATCACATGGGTTTCTATGGTTAATCTTACCATGACTCAGCTTATGCGTAAAGGAGAGAACCCTACACCACATTAGGTGTTCTAGAAAATTATACGCTAGGAGAAGTCTAGATTCAGAGACTCAGAGTTTCGCAAACTCCTAGGTATCAGTTCTACGAAGCAAGATACAGTTACGTTCATATCTAGGTACCTGACATACCAACAGATTAAGATAGGACACCAACAAACTGGGATGTTTTCATCATATGAAATTGTGAATCAAAAAGGGACAAGATCTCCATGGATTTTAGTTACCAGATTTCAGCAAACTCAGAAGAAGCATGATGCTATCTGGGTTATTGTCAACAGTTTGATCAAGTCTGCAGAATCCTTACATCCGTACGGATTTCAGAACCAACAGATTGAACGAACATGTTCCAGCCAAGGCTCATCCGATCACTTGGCAATCCCTCAGCTATCGGGTCAGACAAAGATTCGTAATTGTACTCCTAACTTACTTCACGTCTTCATTCTAATTCCACGACTTGCTTTCGCGCTCACGTTCATGACACTATTCACGTTCATGGTCGTATTTTGGTTACGGTTTTACGTTCATTTCTTTTCTCATTCTGGGAAGTTTGCAAGAACTTGAGAGACCAGACCCAAGTTTAGTATAACTCTCCATCATCAGATAGACGTTTCACGTCATATTCCACGTCTCACCTTGTAGCGTTTGGCGTTACCGCCATTATATTCTATGATCACGATATGTCTCACATGTCATGTTCATTCCACGTTCCTCATATCATGATCAAGATATGTTACACGTATCATGGATCACGATATGTTTACTCATACTACACTCGCCATATCTCCACGTAGCACGTTCAAAAAATTTTCATGTATCACGTTCAGAATTTTTCACGTACTACGTTTCTTTATGTCTCGCGCATCGTTTCAAATTATCAGTTAAGTCAGATTGTCTTGCATCGTAACGTTTCAGTTACCCTTGCACGTTAACTCTTTTTCCTCGATCAAATTTAGGGGATCTACCTTCCGTTGATAACCAAGAATTTCTTCGTATTCCAAGTCAAGGTCAGGAGGACCAAGATTTATCATTAGTGTCAGGATCTTCTGAAGGAACCGTTCCAAGAGGGAGGCCACTTGGAAACGGACAAGTTCATCCGGACTTCTTATCCATTTTTCTCTTATCGATTAGATATGTCCTTTCATCACGTCAAGTTCCATGTCTTTTCAAGACATGTCACGTTCCACGTTCCCTTCTACCATGTCACCTTCATTTCCGTTATTTTGCATACTTTCCAGTTTGATTCGGGTATGTTTCGCTTCCAGTTACTTTATCTATAATTCGGGGACGAATTATTCTTTTTAGGGGGGAAGAATTGTAAAACCCGCATGCTTTTACCATGAATAGTGCCCTTAAGATCGTACGTCCTAGATTAAAACTTACCCTATTTAGTATTGATCACATTCATGTGCTAATAATCAAGCAAGTGCATACGTGTATGACATGATAAGTATCGATTACGTACAAACTCATGATAAACAGTTAATAGATATTTCACGTGAACATAATTAAATCATGACCACCATTTTAAAACACGAACTAAAATAATCACGTAAATACATATAATATAATTACGAGCATAAATAAATACGTTAAGGTACGGTAAATATTTAACGAGAACACACTAAACATGAACACCAATAAACACGAATAAACACGTAACAAATTAAAACACGTAAAACACGAACACGAGAGCACACTATAATATTTTAGACACGGAAAACATTTGGGCTACCCCTTGTGGGCCCCATATCCACGAATTAAGGAAGAGAAATGGGCCTAGCCCATCATTTTTACTAAACAAGGGGGTTAAGGGGAAAAAGTCTTTCATTTATCACATTTTATTAAAAACAACTAAAACCCTAATTTTGTTCTTCCTCCTCCTCCCTTGTTCTTGTGTGCCGCCACCTTCAAGACACCATAGGAGGGTGTTTGATGATCTTAGATAATAAAATCATTGCTAGAAATTGTGTTTGTTCATCCTCTATTGATCCACACATTCGGTATAACTTTTTAACCTTTCTTTTTTACCTTTTCTTTTGATTTGATTTAGTAAAATTAATTAAGAACATGATGTTTTTAAAACCTAATTAAAAACATAAAATAAACATGTATTTGATTAAGGGGTAAATTAAAAAGGGTGTTTATGGGTGTTTTAGTTTGGCCGCCGCCTAGCCCGTGCCCTAGGGGGTCACGGCTTGGTCATTAAGCCACCACCGAGACCATATGGTCCCGGTTTGGTGGTGTGGGTCCCACGGAAGCAAGGAACCAAGGGGAACCCCGATTTGGTTCGGGGTACGGTGTCGATTTCATGCCTGATTCATGGTTCGTTGGTTAAAACATGATTTATGCTACATGTTAATATTATGAATTATGAACTTAGGATATAAATTAATTAATAACATGAGATATTAATTAAACCATGACTTAGGTTATTTTTAATTATTAAATTAGCATGATATTAATTTAACCTAAGTATTTTTATGTTATAAGTTATAACTAATTAATTATTTAAAACATGCTTATAATTAATTAATTTAGACATGACTTAGGTTATATTATTAATACATATTAATATACATTTTAACCTAAGTAATTTCCATTTTAATTAAAACATGTTATACTTTAATTAAAATGCTTAACCTATAGTTTAATTAAATGCATGAAATAATAATTAAACTATACACTATATCATATGACTTAAGAAATAAGCTTATAAACACTTAGACTTATATTTTAGCTTATGCAACCAGCTTAATTCTAATTATGGAAACTTCTATTTATAGAAACTTAATTAAATAAGGCAACTAATCTATTAATGGAAACCTTCTATATATGGAAACTTATTTAATTAAGGCAGCTGATCTATTTTTGGAAAGTTTCTATTTTTAGAAACTAATCTATTTTAAGCAGTGAATTCTATTTTTGGAAACTTTCTATTTTAGGAAACTTTCTATTTTAGGAAACTTTCTATTTTTGGAAACTTTCTATTTTTGGAAACTTTCTATTTTTGGTAACTTTCTATTTTTGGAAACTTTCTATTTTTGGTAACTTTCTATTTTTGGAAACTTTCTATTTTTGGAAACTTTCTATTTTTGGAAACTTTTTATTTTTGGAAACCTACTATTTTTTGAAAGTTACTTATTATTACACAGTAAGTATAATAATACATGAATTACCAGTAATACTTTATCAGATTTATCAGAGTACAAGGTAAACACAGATAGGGCTTTAAACAGTAAACCATGACCTAAAACATACAAAGTAAGCTAAGATGAGACATAAAACCCAGTACGTAATCAGTGATTCGATACTTACACACGTGTGTATTCATGTAGCGTTAGTGATCCAGAAGTAGGAGTCTTTCTTCTGTTCATTCACTGGACTTGAGGTACGGATTCCTGTCCTTTCAGTATGGACATTCTTTCCTTATTAGGATTTCCCCGTATGCAGCCAACTGTTTTTCCCCAGTATTTGTTTTATTGTTTTGAACTGCTTATGTTTAATTAGCATAATCTATAGCCATATACAAGCATGACCAGTTTCACCTAGTTATGGAGGTACCATAACCATAACATTGGAGGCACCAATGTTATGACTTCCCCACGACGGAGTGATTGCTCGTGGCGTCCCTTTCAGTTTTGGCCATATTATTATATCATGTGGGGCGTATGGGTGCATCCTAGTTACATGTTTTATTCAGTATTTCATGGTGAATGTGGTGTGTGCCTTGCATCCTTCACAAGGAGTTGATCCCTCCTACCCAGACCAGTATATTAATTAGAGGCATCCCCTCTAATCAGCATGATGAGGTCACCCCT
The DNA here is from genome assembly GCA_025667525.1 of Glebionis coronaria. NCBI lineage: Eukaryota > Viridiplantae > Streptophyta > Magnoliopsida > Asterales > Asteraceae > Glebionis > Glebionis coronaria. The sequence goes on from CM046879.1 coordinate 557,358,079, forward strand.
CCAAGTATTCATGCACGTGACCTTTTCATGACCTATATGGGCTATGGTATATATATGTTAAAACAGTTTTCATAAGATAAACATAAGGCTTTTCAAACTATAAAACCAGTTTTTCTCAATACTTAACCAGTCTACTCAGAACCTAGTCTTCCGCTGTTATATGTTACATGCTTATCCTATTTCATGCTATATTGTATATTTCCGTGCACTGAGCGTTTTGCTCAGCCGTTACTTTCCTTTCCATGTCCCAAAACAGCAGGTACCCAAGACTCGAGCATTTGGAGGACATGCATAGGATGGAAGCTGCCATAGACTTCTTCTCCTGTTTCCTTCATATATTTATGCTTGGTTAGTCTTTCATTCAGTTCATTTACTTTGTTATGTTTTGGGCTTATGTTTGGGAACCGATGTTTGATTCCGGTTTTCCCTATGGTCATGTATGTTTTACTACATATTACCTTGCATGCTTTGATGACACGCCATAATTACGCGTGACATTCCTTATATCAAAATGGGGCGTTACACTTATCCTTAAGAAGATTGAAGGATTCAAGACACTCTTTGGAAAAGATGAAGGGAGTATCTTTTTCCAAGAGGTGGGTCATCGGGCGAGTGATTTTAGAAAAATCTTTGATGAATCGACGATAGAAGCCCGCATGACCAAGGAAACTTCTCACACCCTTCACGGTTGAAGGTAGAGGTAATTTGGCTATGAAATCCACTTTAGCACGGTCCACTTCAAGACCGGCTTTTGAGATTTATGTCCAAGCACAATGCCTTCTTTTACCATGAAATGGCATTTTTCCCAATTAAGAACGAGACGAGTGTCTTCACACCGTTTGAGCATGCGTTCTAAATTGGCAAGGTAATGAGAGAAAGAATCACCATAAACCGAGAAATCGTCCATGAAGACTTCCATAGTTTCTTCAACCATGTCATGGAATATAGCCATCATACACCTTTGGAATGTCCCAGGAGCATTGCATAAGCCGAAAGGCATTCTTTTGTAGGCAAATGTTCCATAAGGACAAGTGAATGTGGTTTTCTCTTGGTCTTTAGGATCAATTGGAATTTGAAACTACCCGGTGAAACCGTCTAAAAAGCAGTAATAGTCATTACCCGCTAGACGTTCAAGCATTTGGTCCATGAAAGGAAGGAAAAATGATCCTTTCTCGTAGCATCATTGAGTTTGCGATAGTCTATACAAACTCTCCACCCTGTAACGAGACGAGTAGGAATCAACTCGTTGTTTTCATTGGGCACAACGGTGATTCCGCCTTTCTTAGGCACACAAGGGACGGGACTTGTTGGGTCAAAAAGTTGATGTGGCAGAAACTCACAAACGAAGAAAACATGAAGATTTTGTCTAAGCGTTGTCAAGAGCAATCTAAGCGTTGACAAGAGCAATTTCAAGGTTGACAAAGCAAGCATTGTCATGTACAATCCAAGCATTGTCATGTACAATGTAAGCATTGTTAGGAACATAGACAAAGAAGCTTATGGAAGCTTATATTTAGATAAACATGCAAGATATATTCTGTATAAGTTTATTTAAATAGAAGATTTACTTATTTATTTGATTTTATCTCTTTTAAACCCTAATCCTTACACTATAAAAGGAACCAAGGGTCTTAGGTTTTATTCATAAGTTCATTCACAATGTAAACCTAAAGTATGTGTCGACTAGACGTGGGATTCAATGTATACACGTCTAGTGATTGTTAATTATTAATATAGTTAGCAATCCAGTTGTGTTTTAATTCATGTTCTTGTGCCCTAAACACCTTGTTAATGTGTCATGTTCTAATTCCGCTTTGATTATCTAATCATATGAACATGATGCATTCCTAGTAGCTTAAAAGATCTGGAAACCAAGGTTTCCACAATTGGTATCAGAGCCTCGTGGCTCGTGATGCTAGGACCAACAAGGTGTTTGTGTATGGTGAAAAGAAGAAAAATCCGTCTAGGGTTTTTCTAGACGTTTTTGTGTGCGCAACAGTATTCAGAAGGTCATAACTTTTGATTGGATCGTTGGATCGTCACAAAATTTTGTGTGTGTATTCTATACACATATATCTAGACATCCACTATAGGGATTGTCAAGTTTTATCCCCAGGAAAAAGTTATTAGGCGTCAAAGTCAGCAGTGAGTGAATACAGTTTTCTGTGAACAATCATGTTCAAAACACGATCTCTCCTTCGTTAACTGTTGGATCTTCGTGGTTTTTGAACTGTAGGTTCTTGGCACTTGTGTCTAGGATCTCACCGAAGAGATCTTCCATTTGAGCTCTCAAGATGAAGTTATTGGAAGACGAAGTAGGCTGCAGTGGTGATGTTCGTTTTTAGAGTTTTGTTTAAAAACCCTAGAATCATTGTTCGTTGCTGCTGGTGATAATCGCGTTAGCCTTGGTGAGTTGGTTCTTAAACTAACGAAGAACCGTAATGTGATTGGTAATCATGGATGTTTAATACAGAATTCTTGTTTTAGGGTTTTTCTCACAAAACCCTAGATCTACTTATACAGACATGATAACCTAAAGAGAAGAAAAGAAGGATTGATTCCCTTTGGCTGCTACACATTATTATTCACGTGTGATTGTTGTTTGTGGTAGGACACACGTGATATCAAGTGCATCTAGCATCTTCTGTTCAGACGATGCAACAAGTATTAAAGAATAACAGTGACGTTAAAAAGGAAAAAGGGCATGATTCTGTTCACTTAGCCTAAATACGCATGATTTTGTTATTTAACGTTGTCTGCATGAGAAAAGCAGAAAGGTCAACGTGGTCACAAGGGCTTTATTAATCAAAATTGTCAAGATAGTGACGTGAGATCAAGGTTTGTGTTCACATGGTGATTGCATTGTGATTGGATGAAGGAGACAAAGGGACGTATATTGGCATTCACAATTGATATCTTCACGTGGTGTTTTTGTGTAAGCTTATATAATTGTTTTCTCAAGGATATAAGGATATTAATTAAGACGTGAGGACTAAATACAGCCGTTCTTTAAGACGTTGATGCTTGTTATTTTGACGTTGACAAAGTCTTGGTGCAACGCTGATAAGAATAGACGCTGACAAGTAATGGTTTGACGCTGACAAGGAATAAGTGAACGCTGACAGAATAGGCGTTGACATGAGTTGTCCGAGAAACGCTTGCTCAAGCGTTGATAGGTGTTGTCCGATATCTGACAATGCATCTGATTAAAGATATTGGACAGTGAAGGTTCTCGGATAACAAAAGAATATCTGCTGTTGAGAAAATTGGTACGTTTTAGCACACAAAAAGGAAGAAATTACACACGAAGGTACATGGGATCTCCGTTATTATTTAGAATATTAAGTTGATATTTATGGCTCGGATATTTTAAAATGGATTAATGGTTTTAATGCAAGTTGACAACAATTCGTGAGGTAATTTATTGGATTTGATTATGTAATCGGGGTAGCCTTGTAAAAGAGTTATCCGTCTAAGAGCTTTTACATATGATATGAAGAATAAGTTTCGTCATGAAGAGGTGTTGGCTTAAGGGGAAGAATTCTTATGGTAAATTTGATGATTGAAGAAGATTTTCGCGAGTTTGTGTTCTATTATATCTTCAAATGTCAAAGCAGGTATGAAGATAACTTGTTCGTGCTTTACATGGTTGGTGATGAAGACTTGTCATAACACTTGAAGGAGTTACATTATCGTGCTCAGTGTCTCACATAGGATGAGAATATTGACAAGGGATCGAGGTCTACTTATTTTTTTCAATCTGGTATAAGTTCTTCATCACATGGATAGTACAAGACATGGAACACAAGGTTGGGTTATTCTACTTCTACATCAAGAATACTTTATTTATTTTTCTTCAAGATCATTACATAGAGCTACATTTGGAGAATCTTCAAAGATTGCATACATTGTTTACTTCCCTGTTGATGTGACAAAAAGGGGAAGACATACATGCTACACTTGAGGGGAAGCAATTTGAAGATCATGTAAAACTTACAAGAGATATATAAAGAGTTTTGCCGACATCAACTAGGGGAAGATTGTTGGGTCAAAAAGTTGATGTGGCAGAAACTCACAAACGAAGAAAACATGAATATTTTGTCTAAGCGTTGTGAAGAGCAATCTAAGCGTTGACAAGAGCAATTTCAAGGTTGACAAAGCAAGCATTGTCATGTACAATCCAAGCATTGTCATGTACAATGTAAGCATTGTTAGGAACGTAGACAAAGAAGCTTATGGAAGCTTCTATTTAGATAAACATGCAAGATATATTCTGCATAAGTTTATTTAAATAGAAGATTTACTTGTTTATTTGATTTTATCTCTTGTAAACCCTAAACCTTACACTATAAAAGGAACCAAGGGTCTTAGGTTTTATTCATAAGTTCATTCACAATGTAAACCTAAAGTGTGTGTCGACTAGACGTGGGATGCAATGTATACACGTCTAGTGATTGTTAATTATTAATATAGTTAGCAATCCAATTGTGTTTTAATTCATGTTCTCGTGCCCTAAACACCTTGTTAATGTGTCATGTTCTAATTCTGCTTTGATTATCTAATCATATGAACATAATGCATTCCTAGTAGCTTAAAAGATCTGGAAACCAAGGTTTCCACAGGACTAACCCATGGTGAATCCGAGATAGGGTAGATCATTCCCGCATCAAGAAGTTTGATAACCTCTTTTTTGATAACGTCATGGATCTTGGGATTCACCCTTCTTTGGCTTTGAATAGTGGGTTTAAATTCGTCCTCCATGAGAATTTTATGTGTGCAAAAGTGAGGATCAATTCCACGAATATCGGAAATTTTCCACGCAATCGCTTTCTTGTGATTCTTCAACACGGCGATAAGTCAAGATATTTCTTCCTCTTTCAAGTCCTTAGCGATGATGACGGGTAACTGCTTGTTTTCTTCAAGGAATACGTACTCGAGATGAGACGGCAGATCCTTAAGTTCTAAATCCGGAGGATTGTCGATGGAAGGCGTAGTCAAATTCGGTTCATCGATAGAAATATCCTTAGGAGATGGTGGATAAATATGGTCCTCATTGAGCAGTTTCTCAATGGAACGAATGTCTTCATCCCAATTGGAGGGAGAATCGTCATATTGTAAGTCCACATCTCCCAAAGTTGCTTCAAATTCTTTCAAGATGAAATCACTTTCTCCAAATGGAGTTAGTGAAGGAGCAATGGAGGAAACGGTCTCAACAGTGGGTAGAGAAGAAGAACCACTTTTACAAGCGTCCTTGAAATGTTCTTCACAAGCCTCATCAAGAACGTCAATGAAATTAACGCTCTCTTTTTCAGAAGGCTGCTTAGAAAGTTTACCCATGTTGAAAACGATCTAATCGTCACCCACTCTCATGATTAATTCGCCAGCGGCTACATCAATGAGAGTGCGACCGGTCCTTAGGAATGGACGTCCAACGATTAATGGAACACGGGGGTCCATCTCGTAGTCAACGACAACAAAATTCGTCGGAAAGGTGAATTTGTCGACGCCGACGAAGACATCTTCGGCTATCCCCACTGGATAAGCAACCGTATGGTTAACTAACTCCAAAGTCATTCGCGTGGGGACTAGCTCAGGTAGAGGTAACTGTTTCCAAACGCTTAAAGGCATTAAGTTGATACTAGCACCTAGATCGGCTAGGGCCATACAATTCTCTACCCCAGGGAAGTTGCAAGGAATCAAGAAACGACCCGGATCACCAAGTTTACTGGGTAATTTCCTTACGAGCACTGCAGAAGCCATAAGATCAAATTCCTCAGCTTGAAGTGGAATCCCTGCCTCTTCTTTTTGTGCTATGAGAAGCTGAGTCTGAAGATAAGCAACATCCCTCTTCTTTTTTGCTGTGCAATCTCGAGCATAATGACCAAATCCCCTGCAGTTGTAGCACTGAACCTGACGATTGTTGTTTCCATTTCCCGTACCAGTATTCTCAGCCTTGCAGCCACAATGTTTCCCATCTGGTTACCAACCGCTGGTACAACTATTAACCCATTCTGATTACCCGCATTTGAAACACCCGGATGTTGAACACGGTTTTGACCATACTGATTTCTTGCATTGCCAACGGTCTGCCCAGCATTCTGACCATATTGTTGAAATTGAGTCCCCGTGTTTCCAGCAACTACCAATTGGCGATCTTGATTCGCATTCATGAAAGGTTAAGCAATCTGCCTATTTCTAGTGTTCGAGGAGATTCTCTGATTGTTGTTGGTGAGGTTAATGGTGAATTTGAATGCCTTTGCAAGAAGGGCAAGACCAGTATTAATAGCATGAGTAGGATCGGTGATGTCATCAAAACACACAATGGGTTGTTGTAAGTAATTCATAGAAGCAGGAGGTTGATATCCAAAAGCAGTGAGTTGTTGTTGTTGTTGTGGCATGAAGTTACTTGATGAGGGTTGATGGTAGGGTACCATAGGATATGACATAGATGATGGAGAGTTCGCCATAAAAGCCAATGGGTCTTGTGTCTTGGCACGTCTTTCTGCCCTAACTTCGTTGGTTTCATCTTGATTCATCTTCAAATAGTCATATACTTGAGTGTAGTCCACGACATGAAGATCCTTGGTTTGATTGACAAGAGTGACATATCGTGACCACTCAGACGGAAGATTATTAAGAAATTTGATGTTGGCAGCAATTTGTGCAGGTTCATGTTTGTTTCTTCTAAGATGATTCATGAGGGTTGAAAACCGATGATAATAAGGTCCAATTTGTTCCCCTTCAGTAGACGTAAATTTCTCCCATTCACGAAGCAACTTAGTTTCCTTTTCTTGTAAACCGATTTCACTACCCTTCATCATTTTCTGAATCCTAAGCCACATCTCGTGTGCGCTTTCACAACTATCAACAGCAGCATAAACATCTTCAGGAAGTCCCATAAGAATGACTTGAATTGCTTGATCATCAGCGTCGAGTTGTTTGGATTCAGCTTCAGTTAATTCTTCATCTGTTTGCTCATGACTTGAGTCAGCTACTGGGTTAGCATTCGTAGGGTCCCTAGGCACAATAATTGTTCTTCTAACATACGGACCCTTTTGAATCGAGTTGACAATCAACTTTCCCAAAGGTTTACATTTTGCATAACGAAGGAGACGACTAGCCCATGTAGTGTAGTTCTCCTTGGTTAGCATGGGTGGACGATTCTCAGTACCCGCAGCATAAATATCTTGTTGAGACGTCATCGTAGAAGTCGTGTGAAAAACAGGATCTCAGTTCGTAGAAAGCGTGTGATGTTGTTGAAATTCCGAAACTTCTGATTTTTTCCAGTCCGACAATAAATTCCTCTGTCCGACACAACGGTAAGCTGAAAAATTTTGTATTGCCAAATTTTGAAATTGAGTTAGAAATAGCCAAAAACTAGTAGGGAAAAAATTTGATTTTGCTTGACCTAAAAATTTTAACTCTTTTTTTTTCTTTTTTTAAATCTTCGTGTAAACTATGTGCCGGGACTAGTCTAGATGGTGGCTAAGTCTAAAAATTACACAAACAAAATTTGCATCGGAATGTCCTTCTATCGGAATGTTGGATCTGTCAGAATGTTGAGCTGTCGGAATGTCAATCTGTCGGAATGTTTAGATCGGAATATGACTAAAACAAATTGGACAGAGTAACGACTCAAAAATCCCTTAAAACCGTCGGAATCCCAGATCGCAATGTACGATCGGAATGTCTCGTCGGAATAAGGTATCGGAATCCTTAGATCGCAAAGTAGAACCTTGTGGTTATTGCGGTCTGGCCTCACTCCCTTTGTACTTTCTGATGGTTCAACTTGCTGTAATTTCGGAATGATGAAAAACAAGAAAGTTTTGAACGTATGATCCAAGAAAGTTTGTGTTTTAACCAAAACCAAGATACCAAAATCACTACAACACGATTAAAGAAGTTATACGACTTGAAATCACTAACAAACATGAATTTTTTTTGATGCTTTGGCAGAAAACAATCAAAAACTCACGATGTGCTTAAATACGAATCCTTTGGCGAATGATACCACTTGTAGGAGTGATTCACACGACTTATAAGAACAAGAAATAAAGATGAAGATTAAACCAAAAAAGAAAGATTAGATTAGATGAAGGAAAAGAGAAAAACAAAGATGTTTTGAATTCCTAGTGAGAGAAACACATATGTTTCTCTCTCTACAAACTATGAAAATGGAAGACACACCTCACAAATGAGATGTCTTGGGCCTTTTATACTACACGTCTATTGTATGAAAGGCCTTCCTCATTTGTGAGTTCGGGACTAATTCCCGTTACATATATAACATTATGCTAGAACTCTCAACACCGTTAAATAGCTTTTTCCACGAGCTACGCAACGGTATATTATATGACCATCACTTTAAATACGGCTAGCATATATGATATTCTTTTATATCATATATGATAAGTTATATTATATCCGATACTAGTGTTACTATCATATATGATATTGAGTATCATATATGATAGTTTTCGATAAAAAACGTGAAAAGAACAAAAAACAATTTTTTGAAAAGTATCATATAGCATATCTGTAGAAAGATAATTAAATGGCCGTCGTAATGGTATTTTTTCGTGTAACGATTAACGGTTTAAGAGATATTAATGTTTGAAAAAAGGAACGAAATGGGTTTTTGGTTTAATCTTACCCATTTTGGATTAAGATGGAGATGGAGGATGGAGATTAGTCCATTGGTATCCAAATAAAGTTTTGTTGCGGGGTGTTAAGCCAAGAGGTTAAAGGTGAGTTAATTTTGTAACAAATCGACAACCTTAAGGTTGTAAATTGTTTTTGAACTTTTTTACGAAAATTGTTTCTAGGTTAGTGTTTCGTTGCTAAGTTAGTCATATTAAGGACCAACAATACAAACGCCCTATAACATTAACGATGAATTTTGTAAAATATGTAGGAACAAACTACGTATAAAGAAAAAACGTTAAGGGTGTAAGATAATTGAAAACCCGTAGGTATAATGTATTATTCAATCATAATATATAGAGATTACATGTGACATAAAGAAACCCTAATGGGCCTTAAGCTCACATACGGGCTTCGGCCGGCTAACTCATTCTCCTCTAATAACCCCCCCCCCCCCCCCCCCCCGTGCAGTTGGAGTGGGAGGTCTTCAAACCGATCGAACTAGTTTTTAACAATGTAAACGAAAATATATCTTGAGAAATGGCAGGACTTGATATGCTGATGCTGATATACTTTGATAACAAATGTAAATGCAACTTTTGTGACAAATTTAAAAAAAATGATAAGAAAAAGAAACGGAATACAGAGTTTATGAGGCAAATACGTGTAGAAGGCTAACATCACATTACTTATGACAGGTTGAGAGAAGAAAAAAAATAACCACTGATGATTTGTAACATGTATAACAGGAAAACAAGTATTTGGATATTTAGTGATAAATGAGATGCACGGAAGGAGGCATAACTATGAAGGTTTAAGGGTTTTTTTAGAGGATAGTAGGTGGTTCATGACGGCCGCCCAAGTTAGGTTTTAATAATGGATATGAAAAGATGGGATGGTTTAGCGGCGGTGGCTTGATGACTGAGTAGGTCTTAAAGAAATTGGTGGTTTTTTTGAAGAGGATAGAAGCGGCTCATGATGGCCGACATGTAGGATGCTCGAAATTAGAGATTAAGAAGTTTGACGGATGGTATACCAGTGGCGGCTTGATGACTTATTAGGTCACAAGACCTTACTTGCTCATGATACCATGTGATAATAGAAAACTCGTGGGTATAATGTATTGTTCAATCATAATATATAGAGATTACATGAGATATAAAGAAACTTTAATGGGCCTTAAGCTCACATATGGGCTTGGGCCGACTAACTTATTCTCTTCTAATAACGGACGTTAATTAACAATCATTACGTATCAAACGTTAACTCATGGAAGTTAGATAGCACTAAATGCCATTAAATGTGCATTTAACGAGATCTCATGGTAAATGTGTGAATTAGTTAATAGATAACATCCGAGATTACAGACAAAAAATATTAAGTTAGTAAAAGTGGGATTTAATTCACTTTCTTGTACCAAACAATGGGTAGCTGGTAAGTTTTTTTCAACACCGAATTTCAGTCACAAAATTTTGATACATTCAATAATTAGATGCTTCATCAAGTGAGATGTCTTAGACTTTCACCTTAAAACTATTTAAAATGCTTTTATTAGTGAGTTTCAGTTAAAATAATTAAGACAAAGAAAATGAACTACTGATTTAACTTTATGTCACTATAAGTCTCAAAATATTGATTCAGAATTGAAGTACTCAACATATGCAAGAAAAGCAAACTCAAGAGTCACAAGTCACAAGTAATATTGACTCTAACTAAGAACAACGATAAATAATAGGATAGTATAAAAATAACAACGAATATTCTGAAATTTATCACAATCGTAAACTCAAATTTTTTTTTAACTTTAACCAAACGTTCATACCATCAGTTATAATACTGCAACATTAGTCTATCTAGCCAACGATCATTTTCAACGTTATTTTTTTATATTAACGGGCGTTTTAATTAAATAAAAAGAAATAAAAAAATTTGATTCTAATTTTATAATAAATTTTTCAGAATAATTATAAAGAATTTGTACATGTTAAATTTTAAAAAAATAAATGAAAAGAAAACCTTACGAAAAAAATCAAATATATTTTCTTACAGATACTTTTTTACAAAGCTAAAAGAATTGGACTTTTCTTTTTTACAAAACTATAATTTTTTCTTTCAATTTTCTATACTCTTTAAAATTATAAAATAAATTGCACTCTATTCTTTTAAAATATTAAAAATGATTTTATTTTTTTAACTTTGAAAAATAAATATTTTTTCCGTAAGAAAAAAAAGTTACGCTTTTTAAAAATTCAAAATGTACCAATAAAATATAATTTTTTTTAAAATTAAGATTTTAAAAAGTACGAAAAAAATTGAAAATAAATTAAAGTAAAAAAATTAAATTTTATTATTTTTAGTTTAATTAAAAACGGTTGTTAATATAATGGACCGATCAAGATCAGACCGGACCCAAAGTGTCCAAAACGCAGGACCGAGACTGGACCGAAATGGTGTGACAACCGTGGTTTTTGGAAGGTTAGTTATAATCAATTAGGCATAGTTACGTATTCTATATACAGTATATGTTCTGTGTGATATATGTGTTTGAAATGATAATCTACGAGATTAAAGTAATTGGTTGTGGATCATGGTACTTGTAGTGATGAAATGAGATCACATTGACGATTGTTTTATGGTGCTTTTATCGTTTATGTAACTTGTGTGTACGTATTACGTCTTATATATATTTATTATATAACGATTTTATGTATTTATTAGGTTTTGAGAAACTTACTATTTGTAGAAACTTTAGGAAATGAAGGTTTGATGGAAACTTTATTAGAAAGTCGAAGGTTTGAAGTTTAACGCTTAGGGTTGACACCAAAGGACCTAAAACGAGTATTAAACATGTGGTATAATATTAGAGCGTAAAAATCGACAAGTTTGGTAGTGTGGGGGTAGGTCGGTAGCGGCAAAGGAAGAAGATGAGGAAACCAAAGCCCAATTTGACTCTAATTATAATTGGTAATTATCTTTAAGCATATCAAATCAAAACACTTTTCTTATCCCTCTCACTCCTGCCGATCGTCGAATCAAAGGCAACATGGGAAAACCAAAATCTTTTTTAAATGTTTGCTAAGGTATGTTCTAGAATCATGTTTTATATTAATTAATTATGTTAAAACCTTGATTGATGGTTAATCTAATTAGAGCACACGGTGTAGTCGAGCCGTCACAGTCGTGTCGTGGGCAAAAAGTGATGCCACATCACCTTTTACTCCCATGACACCAAAACACCCCACGATGGCACAACCCCCCTCTCTGGTTAACACGAGAATTCTCTTGTCATCGTCACCCCACCACTTTTTTTTCAACAATTAATTAACGTAAACTTAAATTTTTCATTAATAAAAAAATACAATCACTATTAAAAAAACAACACGAAATTAAAAAAACATAAAAAAATACCGAATTAAAAAAATAACACAAATACGAAAAAAATTTAAAAAAAAATACAACTTAAAAATTAAAATATTTCGCACGCGCCTCGTCTTTGAGCTTCTCGATTCTTGCCACATCTTGTGCACTTAATCCGGTAGTGTCGTATCGAAGGATTTGCAAATATTCGTTCCTTTTTTGAATAAGGTGTGATGTTTGGGTAAAATAAGTGGGGATTTATAGGTAAAAAAGATGAAAAATAGGGGTTTTTTTCCCTTCCAACGGTCAAAAACAGGCAAAAAAAGTAGCCGTTATCCCCAACGATTAATTTTTCGAATTTCAAAATAAATAAATTAAAAAATTTAAAAAAAAACATAACGCCACCCCATGGCGCGAGCCACGGTGTGGTTGGCTGCGCCATGGGCTCGCGCCGTCGTTCACAGTGTCGGCTGGTTGTAGCCAGCCCAAACGCGACGATGCCACCCAGGGTACGGTTGGTGCCGCCGTCGCCTCGCGCCGTCGTTGCCTGCCGAGCGACCAGCCACCGAACCCATCTTGTATTAACATTAATGGTGGTCATTAGTGAAGATTGATAAAAGCTTGTATTAACATTAATGGTGGTCATTAATGAAGATTGATAATGTTTAATCAATGGTAAAATCGAATTAGGGTTTAGGCAGATTTTTAGGTCATCTTGTTTTGATTATAACTTGATCATGCAAATAGGCTTTCGGGTGATTTAAAAGACTAAAATTATCTAAAGATAGTGTAGTTTCTAATTATGGTATTTAGAGCCCTTATCTCGGTGGTTTAGTCAGTTAAAATGTTTGTACAAGAGTCGGAGTCAAAACTGTCTAGGGCAGCAAGTGTTCAACTTAACTTTCGGGTTACTTCGGGTACTTAAACTTTGAAACGAACATTCGGATTAATGTCAGAGATTATTTATATGTTTTATGAGTCATATACTAAAGGAGAAGTCAATTAGAATAGATTAAGGTCGTCTAATGTCATGAAACTTTTAGAATATAGATGAAGGAAAAAACTAGACACGCAGAGATAAATACTTGTATAAAGGATACTTGCATAGGGTTCTAACCTTATTAAAAATTATGACGTAACACCCACTTTAAATAAGTAAACTGTTACATGATAATTATGGCGTGTCATCAAAGCATGAAAGGTAATATGTCCTAAAACATACATGACCAAAAGGAAAATCGTAAATTAACATCGGATCCCAAACATAAGCTCAAAACATGCATAAAGTAAAGAAGTGGAAAGGAGTAAAATAGTGTCCAACCAAGCATAAGTATATAAAGTGCATATGGGAAAGAAGTCTAAGGTAGACTCCATCCTATGCGCGTACTCTCAATAGCTTATGTCTGTCCTTGGGTACCTGCCGTATGGGACATGGAAAGAAAATACGGCTGAGCAATACGCTCAGTGAACGGATATAATGACATGATATGAATAATTGAAACATATGTAAAAGACATGAAATGCAGCGGAAAATGTGTAATTCCTGGAAAACCTGGAACATGTTTTATAAACTGGTTTATATCTGAAAAGTCTTATATCTTATACATGAAATGTAATTTAAATGCCAAAGAGCTCATATAGGTCATGATATATATCAACGTGCATGAATACATAGAGCGGCGACCTCATCATGCAATTAGATGGGTTGCCTTTAATTATATAAGTGTGGGTGGAGGGATCAGCTCCAATGTGACGGATGTAGAGCACACACCATAGTCACCGTGTAAATCTGAAAAACATGTACTAGGATGCACCCATACGCCCCACATGATAACAATAATAATGGTCAAGTAACTGAAAGGGGACGCCGCGACAAATCACTCTCGTCGCGAAAGAGTCATAACACCGGTGCCTCAAGTGTCATGGTTATGGTACCTACATAACTTGGTGGACATGGTCATGCATGTATATAGCTCAGGAAATTTAAAATGAATGCATGGTAATTACTGAAAAGTTTTATAACATGTAAACTACTGGGAAAACAGATGGCATCAAACAGGGAATCTTAATCATGGATAGAAACAGAATATCCTTACTAAAGGACGGAAATATACGTACATTACATCTAGTAACACTACAAGAAAAGGTGGTTTTTGGGACGAAACTTTTTGGAACGTCCAAAAAACCGTGTCAAATATACGTATTTGGCACTTGCTAGGTAATTGTGCCAAAAAAGTATGTATTTGGGACGCCTATCTAGAAATAGTTCCAAATAATAATGCATTTGGAACATTTTTTAATAATGGCGCCAACTTCATGTGCATTTGCGACACCTTGCGTTTGTGGTGCCAGATAAATATGTATTTGGGACGGATTGTACCAGCGGTGCCAAATTTACATATGTATTTGGAACGCTATCTATTGTTTGTTTCAAATAATTATATGTATCTATAATTTTCGAAAAGAACCCGTGCGTACACGGCAATATAACTAGTAAGTTTATAAAACAAAAAAAACTTATAATTTAGGTTAAAATACAATAATAAATTAAGCCGTAGAATAGTAATATACTTTCGCAAATATATCGTCTTGGTACGTAAACTATTTCTTATTCTACTTAATGTAACGTACTTTTAATTTTGTGTCGATTTGCACACTTAAACTTGTTTCATCGTCAATATTACATTTTTTTCTTTTTCTTTTTACAAAAACAATATTTAACTAAAGAAGGTTTGTTTTTTTGAAACTTTAAAAAAAAAGTTGAATATAACTAAACCTCTTTTTCTAAAAAATAAATCTTTTAAAATTTAATACTTCATTTTTAGTTTTTGTTAAGATAAAACTCAAGCTTTTTCTAAAAAATTTAAAAGTTTTAAATTTTACTTTTATCTTAAGAAAACATAAATTTATTTTAAAAGTTTCGGAAATTTTAAATTTTTTATTAATCTTTTTTCTTAATCTTCTGAAAGTATTAAATTTTTGGAGAATACTTTTTTATGAATATTTTAATTTTATATATTTTAAAGAAATTGTAAAAAAGTTCTACTGTTTTAGCTTGTTTGTAATCTTCGAAGTTTTTGTTTTGAAAAACTATTTTAGGTTTTTATAGTATTTCGTAAAAACTAGATAAATTATAAAAACTTCATAAAAAGATTTTGTAATTCTAAAATTTTTGTTTATATTTCACGTACTAAATACACTTGAAAAAGTTCGTTGCTATTATACGAGTTAATCCCTTTAAAAATATGTCTTATGGAATCTTTTTTCAGTTACCAAACTTTTTAACTGATAGCCTGTAAAACCTGATGCAAATCGACACAAAATCTAAAAATACGTTATATTAAGTAGAACAAAAAATAGTTCACCTCTTAAAATGGTACATTTAAAAAATACATTGCTATTACTTAATCCCTAAAGTTTACTATAATAGATGCCTATAGTTAAATTTGAAACTCTTATTCACTATAAACTACCTGTATATGAATGCGAGTAACTTAACTTAAAAAATGATCTAAAAGAGAATATGGACGGCGATTAAATATTTGTGAGGGGACAAGATCGATGTGACTGCGTGAACATTGAAGTTTGCGTTAAAGATATAAGTAATTATACTAATAATAGATCTATAGTACGAGGATACACCAGTTTAAATTAAACGAACGAAAACCGTGGAATACGGTGCTTGCCACTTGCCAATAATAGATGTATAATACAGGTCGACAAACACAGTGTCACATAAACCAGATTTGAAAATTTTCTTCCTTCCTTCATCCATATTCATTCAATTTTAATTCTAGCCAAAAAAACCTTATCAGTAACCTCTCGTACTAGTACTCGACCATGTCTTCTTCCATCCAAAACCTTGATCACTTAAAAATACCACTTGACGATATACTGGAGGCCACCAACCACTTTTCTAATGAAAATTTCATTAGACAAGGTGGTTTCGGTAAGATCTACAAGGGAACCCTCTTGAGATCCGGAGAAATGATCGATATTGTTGCACGCAGGTTAGATACAAGGTACGGGCAAGGAAGCAAACACTTTCAGACAGAGATTTCGATGCTTTCTAATCTCAAGCATAAAAATCTTGTCTGTCTTATTGGCTTTTGTGACGAGAAAAATGAGAAAATTGTCGTAAACAAGTATGAAGCCAAGGGAAGTCTCGACAATTATATATGTGACCCCACTGTCACATGGTCGATGCGATTACCCATATGTATTGGTATCGCGCGGGCAATAAGTTACATATATTATGATGAAAAACGTGATTTCAGCGTTATACATCGCAATATCAAGTGTTCCAAAATTTTACTAGATTCTCTCTGGATACCCAAGTTATCTGGTTTTAATCTTTCATTGATCACTGTAGCATCTCAAAGAGATCAATTATGTATCGATGATCCTTGTGGTAGTACTGGGTATGTTGACCCAACATATGCCAAGACATGTACTGTGACACACAAGTCTGATATATACTCCTTTGGGGTAATAATATTTGAATTATTGTTGGGTAAAAAAGCAATAACCGATAACCAGGATTCTAAGTTAGCAAAAGAAGCGATATCCCTGTATGAAAAGGAGGAACACCTATATGATTTGATTAATCCTTTTCTACGAGATCAAGTATTCGGTTTTTCGTTAAGAGGATTCGCAGCAATTGCATATGATTGTTTGAAGGAACAACGTGAGGGACGTCCAGATATACAGCAAGTCGTCATGAAACTTGAGAAAGCGTATGAGATTACCTCGTATACACTGCACAGATCAGATCTTCAATGGGTAAAAGAAACTCCTGTAAGGACATCTTCGTTTTTGTTCTGTTTCTTCTCGTCTTTATATCATGATAAACCACATATTTACGAATTTAACTTTTCATCAGATGCTAGAGGAACACGCATTCGAAGGGACATCCTCTGACAGGAAGGTACTTTGCTTTGACGATATTATTTAGTTAGGCTAGGTTACTAAGTCCCCCCGAATAAGCCACTCGTACCATCTCCTATTTTTTCGATTTTTTTAACACGTTAAAAGTGTTAAACTGTTAAAAAATACATAACAAAAACTGATTAAAAAAACTGCAAAGTACCATGAAATGTGAAAGTTACAAGTGGATGTTAGTTTCTGGTACCTTCCGGTGAGCCAAGAGGGTACTAATATTACCACCCATTTAGTTATAATATAGAAATTAGACCAACCGTTTGCATTATCGATTCTACTAGTTAAACTAACTCGATGATGTTATAATAATTAATGGGAAGTTCTTTAAAGAGACCGTTGCTCCAATGGTCACTTTGCTTATGCAGTCTAAAAATGTTGCCTTTTCTTTACGGGTTCGGAGCAAACCATGAAAAAATGTGACATTTAACGAATTCTCCCACTGCCGCCTCATTTTTCTTCGTTGCCATATACCTAGTTGCCCCATTTCTTGGTATATTCTTGGAAACTTGGCGAATTCTTCCACTTATTGCTGTAATTTTTCGATTGTCATTTTTAAGAATTTTCCCATGATTAAAAGGACCAATTTCATACTTCATTATCTTATGTCTTTTAAACTTATAATTTAATTATGATTTAAGTTCATTTGATATTAAAACTTTATTTAGATAAGACTAATATCTCATATTAATTATAATCCAATGGATAAAATTAAACAAAAACATATTTCTATATTTTTTTTCAAATATTAATATCTTTTAAACCGTTAATAATTATGCGAAAAAAATATACCGTTACGACGGGCATTTAATTATCTTCTACAGATATGCTATATGATATATACTTTCGACAAATTTTTTTCTTTTTTTCACGTTGTTTTCATCATCAAAAATTATCATATATGATAGTAACACTAGTATCATGTATGATATAACTTATCATATATGATATAAACCAATATCATATATGATTTAATAAGAACTTGTAACCTAAGACTAATATCATATATGATAAAACACTATTATCATGTATGATATTTTACGAAAATTTAAAAAAACGAAAAAAAAGACAGTATTTTTTTTCTTTAAAAATATATCATAATACATAGCTGTAGAAAGCTTATTAAATGCACGTCGCGATGGTATATTTTTTTCCGCTTAACGCTTAAGGTTTAAGAGATATTTATATTATAAAAATAAATGAAATAATAAAATACTTTAAATTTTATCCATTAGATGAGATGAATAGTGAAAATGAGTCCCTTGTATCCAAGATTAATATAGTATCCAAAATAACTGTAGTTTTAAGTATATATAAATTAAACACAAAAATTACTTCTGATTAAAAATATAACAAAATTAAACGATTTGAACCTTCAAAGCAAGTATACAAATAGAATAGATCGTCTCATTTTTAGTACTTACATTTTTTGTGTTGGGCAAATTGCATAAAAATGTACTCATGTTTTGTCTAAACTCAATTAAAAATACATAACTTTTTTTTCTTAATTTAAGGTATCTATCTTTTTCCTTGTTGCAATGTTGGGATAATTAACGAATTTAAAGGCGACGGTTTACTTTATTAATGCATCGTTAGTCCTTTATATTAACGATACTTTATAATAAACTCAAAATTCCTTTTTGTAGTTTTAAACCGTTATCTACCTTATTCTTCTTATTTTTATCGTTCTCGGTCAAAAACGATAAAAACATAAAAACGTCAAAAAACTTATGAGAAGTGTAAAAAATGGATGAAACTAGAAAAATCATACGAAAAACATAGAAAATGGTCGAAAACTAAAAAATAACTAATTTTGAGTTTATTAGAAAGTGTCGTCAATATAGTGGACTAACAATTCAATTATAAAGTAATGGCCGTTAATAAATAACCATTAAATTTGTTAATTGACCCAACATTGCAATGAGAAAAATAATTGATACCTTAAATTGAGAAAAAAAAAGTTGAGTACCTTTAACTGAATTTAAACTTAAGATGAATACCTTTTTATGCGATTTACCTTTTGTATTTTAATTTAATCGTTTCTTATTAAAAATAAATTTAAAAGCTTGATGCAGTTTACTATAAAAGTAATTACATATATCACTTTGTTTTTGTGATTATTTCATATATTCTCAAAATACAACTTTTGAATGCATGATATATTATATTTTTAATGCATGATTGGGTAAATCGGGCAAATAGCATAAAAATGTACTCATGTTTAACGATCGTTTACTTTATTATAGCATGGTTAGTCTTTTATATTACCGGTACTTTAAAATAAACTCAAAAACCATTTTTTACAGTTTTCGACCATTTTTGTCCGTTTTATACTTTTTCCGTCTGATTATTACCGTTTTCGTTCACTTTTTATATCGTTTCACCCGTTTATACAATCTTTGTCTATCTTTACCTCTTTAGATGTTTCCGTCTCTCGTTTACCGTTTTGATATTTTTTTACCGTTTATGACTGCATTCGTTCATTTTTTTGTTTTCCTTCGTAACAAAATACGCAAAAACGGTCGAAAACGGTAAAAGAATTGTTGAAACGGTAATAAAAAAGAATGAAAACAGTAAAAATAGACGAAACGGATGAAAGTAGTAAAAACGGACAAAACGGTCACAAGCAATCGAAAACGATAAAAAAAACTGACGAAATTGTAAAAAATGACTGGAGATGGTAAAAAATAACAAAAAGGGTAAAAAAACCAGGTGAAAAGGGTAGAAAAAGAACGAAAACTGTTAAAAGCGGATTTGGAGTTAATTAGAAAGGTTCGTTAGTATAAAGGACTAATGATGCAATAAAAAAATAAACGTTCGTTATTATATAACTTTCAAACATGTTAATTGTCCAACATTGTAAGAAGAATAAAGATTGTTACCTTAAATTTTGAAAAAATAAGATGACTACCTTTAATTCTCAACTAAAATGAGAGGATATATTAAATTGCCTTTTACTATGTTACATATTATGATTAAAAAAATTAAAAATTATTTTAATTAATTAGGTAAAGGTAACAATTTTATTCTATTGGAAAAAACAATATTAAATATAATTTGATTAAATTTTTTTTCAAAAGATAATAATTTTAAGATGAAAAAAGTAAATATTGTTAAAAGATAATGGATAAGAATGCTTCCTTCCAAATATACACCCCTCAAATATATACGTAATTAAGAAAATCAAAAGTGATCAAATAATAAAATGTTTTGAAAGTGATCTTTACCCTCGTTTGATTCAAATCTCTGACAGTCAATCCTTTCCCTCTTTAGACAGATTGTAACAGTGATCGAATGGCCAGTTGTGTAGAAATTAAAAAGAGGGTAAATAATTTACTGTTTATAATTTACATTTTTAAAATTATTTATTCGTTAAAACGTAATATCCGAGTTTATTTGCATGAAATACAAGCAATAAAAACTAGTAACTACTAATATAAATAATAAGGAAAGAGTGATAGTAGAAACGAAGGAACAATCAAACCACAAGATCAGAATACCCGAGTATCCTACTCAAGAACTTACTATGTGAACATGCTCCCTTAAGACGGAGAAAACCATACACAAGTAGTTTACACCAATTATCAACGCAAACCAAATATCGAGTCCTAATCTTTCCTAGAAACAGTACACTCGTATTTCTTCTCCTAGAAAATACTACAACAGTCACAGCGAAATGGTCGCCTATTACACGACTCACTAACTCTACCCGGAGTGGGGATACCTATTATTCATCGGTGGGGGTGAATGAATTCGTCACTTGTAAACAAATTTATATAATTTATATGATCAAAGAAATGAAGAATTAAGAAAGATGATTTAGACAATGAGTTATCTTATGTGCAAAAAGGTACTGTATTTGGTCAAGGAAATTAAAAAAGTGGGCTATTTTTATACTGAGAGACCAAAGACAGGAGTGTCGTCGATACTCTTAGCGAAGTTTCCGATATTTTAACTAAGAGCACTGACTGCAAAGTCTAGGACACCGACTAGATTAGACGCTCCCTTTTGTCTCTTAGTGTAGTGGTGAAGGTATTTATGGTGTAAGTTTCAATCCATTAGGAGGGAAAAATTTGAAATTCAAATTTATTTAATTGATTAAAAAATTTCATATTATTTAGGAAATACTTTGTAACATTTTATATACTTTGTGTATATTTTGTAAAGCATTTGTTTTAAAAGTTTAACTTTCCTTTAATTATTTTGCAAGTTTATAATTTGTTTATACATACCTTAAGTGATATTTTTTCTAAATAAATATTATCGGCCAAAGGTTTGTTACTAAGTAGAAAAATGTTAGAGAATTTTTAACATCCAAAATACACCTTTTATAAGGTGTAGAGATATCTATAAATATTTTGTTTTCTCTTTTGAAAAAAATCCGCATTGAAATTCTAAATCAAAATCAAACCCAATAACAATTTCATCATAAACTCATTAACAACCTGAACGCGTCTTAAATATTTTACTCTTTCATCAAAGATTCACTGTTTAGATACCCGGGTTAATGCGACCAATATATATATATATGTATATATATATATATATATATATATATATATATATATATATATATATATATATATATATATATATATATATATATATATATATATATATATATATATATATATATATATATATATATATATATATATATATATATATATATATATATATATATATATATATATATATATATATATATATATATATATATATATATATATATATATATATATATATATATATATATATATATATATATATATATATATATATATATATATATATATATATATATATATATATATATATATATATATATATATATATATATATATATATATATATATATATATATATATATATATAATATATATATATATACTCGTTTACATTATATACAGGCTCATTTTAAGTGCATAATTATACGAAGCTCTTTTGGACCAATAAAAAATTAGTATATTACTAATTCTTTTTTTAGATCAAAAGACACACGTAAAACACATTTTCACTCTTTTTTTTATTTTTAATTAAAAACGTCTTTAACGTCTCTTAATTTTCTAAAAAAGAAATAATTTAGCAGTGTACATGTTTTTAAAGAAACAAAGCAAATGTATTTTTAAATATTGTATATTTAATTTGTTTACATCATTTGTTTTACAATAAATTATATAAACAAAACATATATATTTATGTTGCAAATATTAACTGCATATATGTGTTTTGCGTACATTTTTTAAACATTAAATGTTAAACCCAAAAACATAAGTGCTATGTTCATGACCTAATGATATTTAACAAACCAAGTACATATACAAAATTTTATATAAAATAAAATACAATTAAAATATAATAGTATCATCAAATTTATTACAACATATGTGAACGTCTTCCACGAACATATATGCACGTTTTTCGGAACATGTGTGCCCAACTTCTAAAAGTATTGATGCGTTCGTTGATCATCTCCATTACACACCGTTTTTATTATTAATGAGCCATCGATCCATTCCCACTACACATCTATAAACAACGGGGATATAATGCCTACTTTTAAAAGTAGGAAAGTTACCTCCTTTTCTTTGTATATTTTTTTAAAAATATTTACATTTTACACTTTTAAATATAAGATATTTACAAAAAAATACAAAAAAGTAGAGAATTACCTACTTTTAAAAGTATGCATTATTTTCCCAATAAAACATAAACAGACATACAAACACAATTTTTTTATTTGTATAATTATGCAAAAAAACATACTAACAACTAGCATCACACATACACGTTGTCTTTATCAATTACCACAAGACCAACATTCCATCATTACTAATTTGTTGTTAGTAATTTGATTTACTAAGATTTATGTTGTATGAAGTTAACAACCTCTGACTCATGGGACTATCTTGTCGTTTTCATGTGTATTAATTACAGTAATTCTCATCAGAATCTTATAAGTAGCAAAAAGTAGATCACACCGGATATGGCTGAGTTGTTGAACCTATATTCCGGTTAGATGTTAACTTCATTGGGTCAATTTAAAAAACTGATTTTAACATTTAAATAAAATCACGAAAATAGAATACTACGTAAAACTTTTTGTCATCAAGAAATCTGAAGCCTTCATGTATACTTCGACCATAAAATTTTGATGCAACTCTCGTAATGTAATAAACAATAACATAAACGTACACTTGAGAATAATCCATTAAACAGGGAAGAATGAGAATGGGGTTGTTGATGAGGTTGTTTTGAGAAAACGAGTGATACGGCCTCAAATGATTCACCAAAACTATAACAAAAATGAACCGCTACTTGTTGTACATGTCATTCGACACACAATGATACACTACAAACCAAAAGGCCGCAATTTTGATACATTTTTAATATACATATCCTTTTAATTTTGTTAACACTTTACCATCATCATAGATATTGATATCATTCAACTCTTCCAGGAACCACTGAAAGAAAAGAATAACCTCCAAATATCACTTGCCGACATCAAGTTGGCCACACGAGACTTCGGCCTTGCCAATCAGATTGGTGAAGGAGGTTTTGGGCGAGTATTCAAAGGTGAACTTCTTTGGGAGCGTGGACATAAAATCATTGCTGCAAAACGGTTAGATACAACGTCTGATCAAGGAGAAACGGAACTTTTGACGGAGCTTGTAATCCTTTCAAAGTATAAACATTCAAATGTCATTAAACTTGTAAGTTATTGTACTGAAAATGGAGAAAAAGTCATTGTTTACGACTATGCAGCTAAAGGAAGTCTTGATAGGTGGTTGAACCGCAAGGAACTGACCTGGAGGAAACGTCTTGGGATATGCATTGATATCGCAAGGGGGTTGAACTTCCTTCATGGAACTAGTGATGTAAAGCAAGAGGTAGTGATACATAGGGACATCAAAAGCGCGAACATCCTACTACATGATGATTGGAGAGCAATCATTGCTGATTTTGGGCTTTCCTTAATAAGTTCAATAAATCGGGATATAAACTATGTCATCGACATTGTCAAAGGCACGCGCGGCTATCTTGATCCACAATACAGAACCACTGGGTTTTTAACAGAAGAATCTGACATTTATTCATTTGGTGTGCTTTTATTTGAAATGTTGTGCGGGAGATTTGTGATGGAACACAAAAGTAGTGAAGGTCAAAACCTAATTAATTTGGTTAGACACCATTTGAAAGAGGGAACCCTTTATAAACTGGTGTTTGAGGCAACAAAGAAACAAATGACACCCAAATCATTCACTATATTTCAAAATAATGCCTATCAGTGCATACATGAAAAGGGATCCAAACGACCAACTGCCTACGATGTGCTAATACAACTTAAGAGAGCATTGGAAATTCAAGTAAGTTTCAATTGAAATATTTCTTCTTTGTTATTTAGTATATATTTAATAGAAAAAAATAATTACACATAATGATAAAATGTGATACTAGAGAAAAAAATATAAAAACTTTCACTACTTGTTAGAACAAGTATATGTTTCAGATAATTTTAAAAGTAATGATTTGCACACTTTATAAATATATTGGTATACTCTAAAATATGTGTGTTATATTACGGTATATCTTTAATAAATACGCATACATCACTAAGTTATATAGGATATAAATGTCAAAATACATATAATTTAATCGTGCAAATAAATAATTGAAGTGTACAAATCACAAGTTTTCTTTCAACGTAGTACTGGTTAGCAAACTTCAAATTCATTCGTAAATATATTTGGCAATCATTCATTTGTTGACACTTCTTCATTACTCGGTAAGCTTGTGACAACTCAGTTAGGCACAAAATTAGTAATGAGTTATAAGTCTCTTAATTAATTTCCTAATCATTATATTATTTCGTGTAAGGGTGAAGGCTCAATACACGTAACTTATTTTTTTCAAAAGTATCAATGTACGCAATATACTTAGTTTATTCCCTATATACGTAAGATACTATCAAATTATAACCAGTTTACGCAATATTTCCAAAAAAACAACTTTAAAAAGTTACATTTTGGTCATTGTCGTCTGCAATGTTAGTCCTTTAATATTTTTTCACTAGAAAAAGTTACAATAATGGTACCTTAACTTTTGCATTGATTTCTATCGCTAGTCCCTTGAGTTAACACCTAATATATTTTTTTTTTTAAATTTACACGCATTCATAAACAAGTTTTTATACGCGCGTTTTTAACGCGTTTTTATACAAACATTTTTATACGCACGTTTTTATGCACATTTATATATATATATATATATATATATATATATATATATATATATATATATATATATATATATATATATATATATATATATATATATATATATATATATATATATATATATATATATATATATATATATATATATATATATATATATATATATATATATATATATATATATATATATATATATATATATATATATATATATATATATTTATGCACGTTTTTATACGGCACATTTTTATACACACATTTTACGCACATTTTTATACGCACATATTTATACACAGTTTTTATACGTACGCTTTTATGCACACATTTTTATACACGTTTTTATACGCACATTTTTATACAGGCATTTTATACACACTTTTTAATACACCCAGTTTTATGCACGTTTCTATACGCACATTTTTATTGTAACACCCCACTTGGATAAGTGGACCGTTACGTGTATTTATGGCGTGTCATCAAAGCATAAGGTAAATGTCCTAAAACATTAACTGACCATAAAGGAAATACCGGAATCAAACATCGGTAATCCAAACATAAGCCCAAAACATGAAAAGTAAAATACTGAAGGAAAGGACTAAACAATGTCCAAATAAGCAGAATAATGTAAGAAATGCATAAAGTAAGAAGTCTGGATAGCTACCATCCAAATTCACATGCTCTCAGAATCCTAAGAGCGTCCTGGTGTACCTGCCGTTAGAACATGAAAGGAACTACGGCTGAGCATAACGCTCAGTGAACGGATATAAAGCATGATAAGAATATACTGAAAGAAACAGGCGATAGAATACTGAAGCTGTAAGACTGATATGTTACATGTGGTAGAACTCTGCATAAAATCTGAGAAACCTGGTTCATATATATTGATACTAAAATATAACTATTAATTCTGAAAACATGCAATTACTGTATTTTATTTGCCAGAGCTTATATAGGTCATGTGCTGTAACAACCGTGCATGAATAACTGGAGGGGTGACCTCATCATGCTGTAGAGGGGTGACCTCTAAATAACTGTACTGGGTGGAGGGATCAGCTCCAATGTGAAGGATGTAGAGCACACACCACATTCACCCTGATAACTTGTAACACATATAAGCCTAGGATGCATCCATATGCCCCACTAATAATACTGATAAAATGAACAAGCTGAGCTGAGTGGGACGATGCAGGATATCACTCTCCTGCATGTGAGTCACGACACCGGTGCCTCTAGTGCCGTGGTTACGGTACCTCCGTAACTAGTACATAAACTGGTCGTGCTTGTATATAATGCTCAGGCAATTTATTTAGTTATTAATATGATTACTGATAAACTTAAACATATACTGGGGAAAAACATTTGGCTGAAGATGGAGAATCCTAATCATGCATAGAAAGGAAGTCCTTACTGAAAGGACGGAAATCTGTACCTCGTGTCCCGTAACCGACTGAGATCAACTGACAAAAGTCTATTCTGACTTCACGCGAGCTACATGAATAAAGGACGCTGAATAAGTTAATTGATATCTGTTTATTTTACTGATCTTATTGTACTTAGTTTAATTATTTATTCTTGTATTACTGTTTGTACATAAACTGATAAATCTGACGGTTCTAAATATTACTGGTTAATATATTCATGTATTACTGATTACGATATAATATGAACCCGATATTATAATATTACCATAATTAGTAATCTGCTATAATTAGAAGGTTTCTAAATTCGTTTCCAAGAAAGGTAGTCATTTGAGTAATCACACGTTTAAATTGATAACGTAATTAGTCATCACTAATTTAATTTCAAGTTAAAATTACATAAATAAAACAACTTGATTAATTTAATTATAAACTTATTTATAAAATGATTTGACCCAATTAATATAACCTCGTATTTATTTCCATCCATGCCCTGAAAACCCGAGTCAAACCCAAAGCCTACCGAGACTTCCAAGTCTCGGTCGCACGAAAACAACTCAAACATATCGAGTATATTCACAGCCGAATTAGCGACAGAATATTCTGTCGCTAAACTGATGCTAACTGTGACCCAAAACTGTCATAAAACTGTCTGTGTAAACTGCGACAGATTTCTGTCTCAAAACTGTCGCTAATTGTGGATTCTAACCTTACCAATTTCTGTTTAGTACGTACCTACTGTTAATTATATTGCTCCCACCGCCTTCTTTTGGTTCCCACTGTTTTTAAAACAAACAAAAGCCCCCGACAATCCCAAACACCCCTGCTGTGTTTCTTTTACCCCCCGATTACAAACCAAACGCCCTTGTTTGGGTG
Organism: Glebionis coronaria; assembly: GCA_025667525.1. NCBI lineage: Eukaryota > Viridiplantae > Streptophyta > Magnoliopsida > Asterales > Asteraceae > Glebionis > Glebionis coronaria. Next base: position 557,385,551 of record CM046879.1, read on the forward strand.
TTTAAGGGCTGCGGATGGCAACCAAAGCACCAGCAACCCTGGTGTGGGTCACGGCTGGGCAACGCAGCACACACCGAGACCTTATGGTCTCGGTTTTCGTGAGTTAAGCAAACCCGACGCCCCCTTTTTTTCCTTTGTAACGAAAAACAAACACCACCGAGACATGGTGATGTCTCGGTTTTCATGCATCCACACAAACCCGAATCCTATGTCTAATATTTCATGATCATTTACCAATCTTAAAACATTTCCCTTGATTATCATAAAGAAATTCGTGATTAATAACGAATAAAAGGAAGCAATGATTACCTTTACGATCCTTAGAATGAATAACACACAAACACAGATTAACATAACTTAGAATTGGATCGATCTCTCCTTTTTTTGTCTTTACTCGGCGGCCACAACACAAAAGCAGAAACCCTAACCCTTTTTTTTCGTAATAATGAAATGGGGAAATACTAGTTTCCTGTATTATGCTTAGTTTGTGGGACGGGCTGGGCCAAAAGCCCATTATCCTTTCTCTTTTACTACTAGAACCGGCCCCCTTTACATTTTATGGTTCTCCATTTGATTTTCGCCATTTATAAATTATCACGTGTACGTATTTATATATTACGTGTTTTTTTTTGAAACACAAAACTCTTTTCCGTGTAGTAATAATTACGTAATACATGCGTAATGTTTTTCTGAACTTAATAATTATTTTCTGAATAATTAATTATTTATAATATATATATAAAACGGAGACTGCGTATTTACTGTTAACATATAATTAGGTTAAAGCTGAGATTACGCGTATTTAATATTCGGGGATTTTAAATACGGGTTTTACATTTATACACCCATTGTTACGCACATTTTTATGCACACGTTCTTATACATACATTTTTATGCACGTTTTTATCCGCATATTTTTTATAGGCCCATTTTAAACACATATTTTTACGCACTTTTTTATATACACATTCTTATGCACACATTTATACCCGTTCATATACGCACATTTTTATACATACACTTTTATGCATGATTTTATACGCACATTTTTATACACACATTTTTACGCACGTTGTTATGCACACATTTTCGTACATGTTTTTATATACATATTTTTATAGATGCATTTTATGCACGTTTTTATACGCACATTTTTATACATACATTTTTAAAATCGTTTTATACGCACGTTTCTATACACACATATTGATATATTGTTTTTATATGTACACGTTTCTATGCATGTTTACACCGATTTTTATACACACATTTTTATAAATGTTTTTATAGGAAAGTTTTTCTACACAATTTTTTATCCACACATTTTATACGCATTTTTAAATAACACGTTTTATAGGCACATTTTTATACAGGTATTATACACATCTTTTTATACACATATTTTTATACACGTTTTCATACACACGTTTTTATAGACAAGTTTTTATACACATACTTTTATAAAATGTGTGTATAAAAAGTGTGTATAAAAACATGTGTATAATAGGATGCGTATAATGTGAATATAATTGTGGGTATAAAAACATGTGTATAAAACGTGTGTATAAATATGTGTATAAAAACATGTATAAAAATGTGCGTATAAAAATGCATAAAAACGTGCGTAAAAATGTGTATATAAAATGTGCATATAAATAAGTACATAAAAATGTATGCATAAAAACATGCGTATAAAAAGTGTATAAAAATGTGTGCATAACAACGGGCGTATAAAAACATGCATAAAAATGTGTGTATAAAAAATGTGCGTATAAAAACGTGTATAAAATGTATGTATAAAAACTTGTGTATAAAAGCGTGCATAAAAGTGTGTGCATAAAAACGCGTATATAAAAACGTGCGTAAAATGTGTGTTTAAAAATTTGTATATAAAGATACGCGTATAAAAACGTGCATAAAAATGTATATATAAAAACGTGTGCAAAAAAATATGCGTAAAAATGTGTGTATAAAAATGTGCGTATAAAAACATGCAAAAAATGTGTGTAAAAATATGTGTATATAAACGTGTATAAAGATGTCTGCATACAAACATGCTTATAAAAACGTGCGTAAAATGAGTGTATAAAAATGTGCGTATAAAAACGTGCATAAAAATGTATGTATAAAAAGGTGCATAGAAATGTGTGTATAAAAACGTGTGTATAAAAGCGTGTGTATAAAAACGTTCGTATAAAAACGCGCGAATAAAAAAGCGTTTATAAAAGCGTGTAGAAATGTTTATAAGAAATATTAGGTGTTAACTAAAGGGACTAACGATAGAAGTAAATGTAGAAATCAGAGTACCGTTACTGTAACTTTATCCAGTGAAAAAATGTTAAGGGACTAATGGTGCAGACGGCATGGACCAAAATGTAACTTTTTAAAGCTGTTTTTTGTCAATATTGCGTAGAGTGGTCATAATTTGAAAATATCTTGCGTATATAGAGTATAAACTAAGTATATTTCGTACATTGGTACTTTTAAAAAAATAAGTTGAGTAAATTCAACTTTCACCCTTTCGTGTAATTTTATGTAATAAAAATCAATAAATTCATCAGATTTTGTATTCATCATTGTTTTGTTAAATAGGCTTTGTTCACCAATTATCTGCAAATTTTCTCTGTTCAAGAATAATTCGCCTAATATACAACAATTCAAGTGTCAACCGACACTTTGTAGACTTTTCACTCTTAATTGTGTTTTCTTTTGAGAAAATATAGAGTCTAGCAAAAGGTATCAACAAATAAATGAACAAACCAAAAAAAGTGATTTATTTCTACCTCTTTCCAGGAATAATATATCTTTCTTTCTTGATTGTCATACCTCAAATCTTGGAGCTATCTTCTTTTATCCGATTCATGTGGGTTATAAATACGTTTTTAAACTTATACAGAGGTTTAAAAACTTGTAAACCGTAATGAACATGTAATTTAAACGTATGTGACATGAAAAGGTTTAAGATGTTGAAAATATTCATAATTTAATACATTTGAGTTATATGAGCGGTTTAAAAATTTAATTTATACATAATGAAAGTAGGTTTATAAACAAAAAGTTTTATAAATAATGTTATAAATCTTAAAAAAAACTTCGTATTAGATGCTTTATATTTCCTTCCTTTGTTGCTGAAAAGACTTGACAACGTTTTCTCCACAAGCCATCTAATTAATGTCTTGGTCATTATCGTTAACTAATTATTAAAAAGTATAGATTCTTGTACTATAGCTTAAAGTTTCTGAAATTTTTCCACTTGGATTGTGTGCAATTGTTATAAATTAGATTAGCAATTAGTATACTCGGTAAAGGTCCAATTGTGAGCTAGCATGAATTAGAGTTCTCGACGCGTTTGTAATTGTATGTAAGTTGCATCATTAGCCGTTTCATAATTTTAATACCATCGGGTTTCTAACGGACATACATACTGAAACCCAAATTGCCTATATAATGTTATGAGCACTGCAATTGGATACTAACTAATTAATCATACTGACAAAGTTTCCATAATGCATAGGACAAATGGGAAGACCTTAATATTTCACTTGACGATATCATGTTGGACACCCAAGACTTTAGTCATGGCAATCTGATTGATAAAACTGATTTTTGGTCAGTATACAAAGGACGGATTACATGTGCCAATGGATGTGATATCATTGCTGCCAAACGGTTGGATAGACGGTCTGATCAACCAGAAGCTGAACATATGGCAGAACTTGAAGTTCTTTTAGAGTATACACATGAGAATATCATTAGTCTTGTAGGCCACTGTCATGAAGAAGGAGAGAAAATCATGGTTTATGCGTATTCTTCGATATCTAAACGGAGTGTTGATAGGTGGTTGAAGTATGATGGTCTTACCTGGAGGAAACGACTTGAGGTATGCATTGATATCGCAAGGGGGTTGGCTTTCCTTCATGGAACTAGTGGTGCAAAGCAAGAGGTGGTGATACATGGGGACATCAAAAGTGAAAATGTCCTACTAAATGATGATTGGAAAGCAATAATTGCTAATTTTGGGTGTTCCATAATAATTCCAGTAAATCAGGAAATGAAATACCCGGTGAACAATGCTAAAGGCACGCCAGGCTATTGTGACCCGCTATACAAAACCACTGGGGTTTTAACCATAGAATCTGACATTTATTCATGTGGTGTGCTTTTATTTGAAATGTTGTGCGGGAGATTCGTGATGGAACACAACAGTAGTGGAGCTCAAAACCTAGTCGATTTGGTTAGACGCCCTTTTGAAGATGGAACACTTTATGAGATGGTGTTTGACACAATAAAGAAACAAATGACGCCCAAATCATTGACTACATTCCTAAATATTGCCTACCAATGCATACATGAAGAGAGATCAAAACGACCAATGGCTAACGATGTGTTGATACAACTTGAGAAGTCACTGGAAATACAAGTAAGTTCTTATACTTAATTAAACAAAAGTGGCTTCCTTTAAATGCATATATATCTAGTAAAAAATAGTCTTTTATCACCATACATAATATCTTTGGATGTTAAAAAAGTTGAAAATAATTTTCTTCTGAGGAATTATCATAGAAGACAAATACCCTTTATTATTATCGGTTTCAATTTTTTGAATAACTCTCGTCAATTCCCATTATGTGTTGAGTTGGTTTCTAACCGGTTTAACCCGCCCAAGTCCGGCATATAATTTACATTTCCCCCTTATACTGAACCACACACGATTTGAGCCACACCAAGTATATTCCCCCTTACTTGCGCCACGACTTTGCTAAAGATAACTCGTCCGTGTATTCCACTACGATTTTCCTCTGTTGAGTAAACTCTTTTACAAAGTGAAAATGAATGTGAATGTGTTTACTTTTTATTTTATTTTATTTTAGAGAGAATTACAAAAATGGTCTCTGTGGTCATCCGGGTTTAACAGATATAGTCCTTTTTTCTCGGGTTTAGTCCCTGTGGTTGTGACTTATAATGGGTTTGGTCCCTTGACCATATTTTCTGTTAGTTTGACCGTTAAGTGTTGGTTTAGAGGGTTGAAATGATATAAATACCCTTTTACAAATAGTCCCTGTGGTTTGTGAGATGTAACAAATTTAGTCCCAAATTTTTTTTAACTTATTAATTAATAAGATTGGTATTTTTTCAATTAAAGTAATTGGAAAAAAATTTAAAATTATTTAATCAATCGAAAATTAATTTTTTTAAAACATTCGAATTTTCAAAAACAAATATTAAACATTCGAAATTTATATTATAAAAGATTTTTAAAATTTTTTTTTACTATTCTAAACAATTGTATTTTTGTAAAAAAATTAATATTATAAATCTTTTTAAGACATTCGAGAATGAAAAATAAATTTGAAACATTTGAAATTTATATTTTAATAGAACTTTTTTTTGTTAATTTAAAGCATTCGAAATTTCAAAACTTTTTATTTTCAACCTTTTAATCAATATGAGTGATAGCTTTGTATTTTTTAAACTTTTTTGGTAAATTTTCATAATTCAATATATACAAAGTTATCTCTATCCTTTTTATATAAAAGAAATATTATTTTATAAATTTTTAAAATATTTTAAAGAAAACTTTTCGAATTTTTTTATATACATATATTCTTTTTGGATCAAGAAATCTTGGCTAAATATTTCAATAAAATAATTTAAAATTAAAATATTCTTTTAGAAAAAAATTGTATTCTTTTTTTTAAAACTTCACAAATTTCAACAATTTCGTAAGAAAAATCTAGTATTTTTAAAAAAAATTCCAAATTTTCTAAAAAGTTGGGTATTTTAAAAAAAAATCTAAATTTTCTTTGACAACATTATACTCTTGAATCAAATATTCGAATTTTTTTAAATATTTGAATTTTTTAATAAAATATTAGAAAAATGGTATTTTTTATAAAAAAATATTTGACTTTTTTTACAAAACATTTGAAAAATATTCTAATGTTCTTTTTTCAAAAGATTTAAAAAATATTCGAAATTTTTTCTAAAAGAATATTTGAAATATTTTAAAAAACTGAAAAATTTAACCAAGATTTTGTTCTTGATCCGAAAAGAATATATATATTCTTAAAAAAATTTCGTGTAATTTTTTTATATTATAAACTTTTTAAAGACATTTGATAATTTACAAAATAAATAAAACATTCAAAATTTATATTTCAAAAAAACTTTTTGGTATTTTTTTAACACATTCGAAACATTTTTATAAAAAAATTTGAAATTTAAAAAAATACGGAAATTTAAAAAATTTCGAAAAAATTTCGATATTTTTTGAGTTAAGGAATATTCGAAACTTAAAAAGAATATTCAAATTTTTTATAAATATTCGAAGTTAAAAAAATTTTGGGACTAAATTTGTTACATTCCTCAAACCACAGGACTATTTGTAAAAGGATATTTATGTCATTTCAACCCTCTAAACCAACACTTAACGGTCAAACTAACATAAAATATGGTCATAGGACCAAACCCGTTATAAGTCACAACCACATGGACTAAACCCGAAAAAACAAAGTAAAGGGACTATATCTGTTAAACCCAGATGACCACAGGGACCATTTTTGCAATTCTCTCTTTAGTTTATGTGTTGATGTATGAATTTAATAAAAATTCCTAAAAATTGAATTAAGCTTATAAGTCGTTTTGTGATTGGTTAAATACAAGGGACGGTATGTCATGTTTTCCCTTTCTTCATCTCAACATGTCATTCAGCCACTTTTTTTAATTCGATGATTATACCTCTTTTTATACATATGAATTAGGTCTCTCAATTATTTTTCTTATTTTATATTGTATTTATTTTTACCTCATCAAAGCAATTGCGATTATGTTTCAATAAACTAAGTGATAGGTAGAATAAGAGACGGAGCTAGAGGTGTTTGGTGGGTGCCCGGGATATTTATTAATTTTTCGATTTAATGTTATTTTTTGAAAGAAACATACGTTTTCCTCAAATGAATATAAAATGCACCCATTTCATCGAAATGTGTTTCTACTCTTCGTCTTAATTCATTTTTTAATTATCTTACATTACGCTTAAAAAAACATTTATGCACCCGATCATGTTATAGTTATTTCACATAATTTACAAGCGAAATAGGCATGTCAATGTTTATGTTACCATAAACTCAGTTTCACACAAAGATAAAACAATGATGTGCTGCTTTTTATGTTACCAAAAACTCATAAGCAAATATCAAAGCACAACACATAATATTGGAAGTGAATTAATAAGATCATAATAATAACACATTAATAATTAATCAAATTAGAGTTACATACCTTTTAACTAATGCAATTCCACAAAGCAAGAACGAATCTCCAATTAGGGTTTATGACGGATCAATAATTAACCCCTTACCGATTTGTTAATCGATCCAAGATATAATCTAAAGTAAGATTATGTTACGTTCTTGTACACACGTATAATAACGAGTTAACCGTAATACTAATACGTATAAAACGAGCTTAAAGGTTTAGTGGAAAATCAACCCAACAACCCTAGAGAGGGGCTAGGATTTGATTCAAGAAATCAAACAAACTAAAAGGAACCTTATAAGGGTGTTTTGCTTTCAATCGATCGCCAGAGAGAAGAGAGGAAGAAGTGGGGTGAAAAATTATGAAGAGCTTGATGTGTTTATATAGGCTCACAAAACTTGTAATCCAAGACAAACATAAATAAGACAAGAAAATCTTTCTCCCTTCTTTGCTTCTTTACCGCCGGTCGAACACCCCTTTGGGGTTGTTCCGGAACCTTCTTTTCCTCTTGTATATTATTCCACGATAACCGTTAGTCCTTAACTCTTAAACTTAATGACGGTTAAATATTTCAAGCTCCATTTAATTAATAAACCTATAAATACATTTATTAATAAAGTTAACTATTTACGTATTGTGTGCAATCCCGTAATCTCGAGTTCGATCCTAACACACGACTATTAAATTTACGTCCATAAACTTACAGCTCCCACTTGGACATTTAAAATAGTGTGATCACATCGGTTAGCGTCTAGTTACACGTCGATGCCTCTAGTACGACTCGAGTAAGGTCTCCTGGATAAAACCTTTTAATGATTTATCATTATTATCGTTTCATTTCTAATACAACGTTAATAAGGATATAGATCTTAGTCATTCCTTTCATTAGCCATTTTGTTTCTCGTTCGTCAGATTCGGCAAGATTACCAAAACTTCTAAACATACTTTAAAACGACTTTGGGTGCGGCTACACAAACATCTTACTAATCCCTCGATGGGCCCAGCTATATTAAACTCCAAAATGAATTTGGAGGAAACAAATTCCATACTTATTACAAGCAAAACTTATGAATTTGGCAACACCTCTGAAAATAACCCTTATAGCCACCAGTTACATTTAGCGTTAGATTATTTCACAGAAATGCACTAGATCCATGATAGGTTCCTGGTATCTCAGGTCTGAGCATAACTATTTATGATTTTCTTGATGACAAAAATCCACAAAGTATAATCATATAGTTGAGATAAGTTTTATATTCAGTTCATCGAATATCATCCAAATTTGATATGTTAACACATCAATATACTTTCAAGTATATCCAATCATAATTTATATTTGTCCTAATTTAATAATACTCTCATATTATTAGTCGACAACGGATATTTAGAATACAATAATATTCATGGATTAAAACATGTAAAATATGATACAAAATTAAATAACAAGAATAAACGTAACCCACAATTTATTTCATTAAATAATAATGTCTTATCATCCTTTATCTAAATACTTATCACAGATTTGCATAAATTCACTAGCTAATTAAATCCTAATTCCTTTGGCATGCTTAGTGACCTTTACACTAGGCAAAGACTTAGTAAAAGGATCAGCTATGTTATCATCTGTGTGAACTTTTATCAATTTTATTTCTCGAGCCTCAACTTGTTCTCGAACATAGTGATATATATGTTTAAAGTGTCTGGCGCCCTTCATGACTCCAAAATCATTGACGAATATAAGTGCAGCAGAATTGTCACAATATAAATCAATAGGTTCTTTTATTGAAAGCATCACTCCAAGATCTCCAATAAACTTCCTAATCTAAACCACATTCAGTTATACATCTGGCTTCCCTTCGAACACCAAAAACATTTCTTTCGTATTCCTCAAATACTTTAAAGTATGTTTAACAACAACCCAGTGGAGCTTCCCTGGATTCTGCTGGCAACGACTGACCAAGTTCTGAGCAAACGCCACATCAGGCCTTGTGCATCTTACAGCATACATAATAGATCCTACAGCCGAAGCATAAGGCACCTTCTTCATGTAATCCACTTCTTCAGGTGTTGATGAATCCTTCTCATGAATTAAATTATGCTTAATCTCCATAGGTTGAAAACGTTTCTTGGAGTTATGCATATTATACTTCTTCAATATTTTGTCAATATAAGCATCTTGACTAAGATCAATTAACCGTCTACTCCTTTCTCGATAGATTTTAATTCTCAGAACGTATGCAGCTTCTCCTAAATCCTTCATACAAAAACATTTACCAAGATAATACTCAACTGCTTTAAGTCTTAGAATGTTACTTCCCATGATTAATATGTCATCAACATATTAAATTAGGAACACTACATCACTCCCACTAGCTTTGCGATATACACATGGCTCATCACAATTTTGAATAAATCCAAACTTCTTGATTTATTCATCAAATCACTTATTCCATTCACGTGATGCTTGCTTCAAATCATAAATAGATCTTTGAAGCTTACACGCGCGTTTTAAATACTTAGGATCAACATACCCTTCAGGTTGCTGCATATAGATATCTTCATCTAAGAGACCATTCAAGAAGGCAGTTTTAACATCCATTTGCCATATCTCATAGTCATAGTATGCTGCTATAGTTAGGAGAATCCTAATAGCTCTTAAGTCTGCTATAGGAGAAAACATCTCGTCGTAGTCTACGCTAAAAGTTTGATTAAAACCTTTAGCTACTAAACGAGATTTATAGGATTGTATTTTGTCATCCATGTTAGTTTTCTTCTTGTATATCCACCTATTTTTGCACTACTTTAGCTTTAGGAGGTGGATCTACAAGAATTTAAACATCATTAATATTCATGGATTTCATTTCCTCATTCATTGCACTAGTCCACTTAACTTTTCAAGATCAAGCATGGCGGATTTATAATTAGCAGGTTCTCCAAGATCCCCTACTTCATCATTTTCATCCTCTATGTTAAGACATAGTTTGCTTGGTTTACGTATAGTCCTTTCAGACCTACGCAGAGGAACTAATTCCGGTGGAGCTCCTAGACTCTCTGGTTCTACAAGAATTATTTTGCTAGTATTTTCAGAAGGTAATGTATCGATATGACTCTCTTCAGGATCATAATTTCTCCCACTAAACTCTTGACATACAAGATCACTTTCAAGGAAGTCTACATACCTTGCAACAATAACTTTGTTTTCAGATAGAATTTAAAAGTAGTAACCCTAATTTCCTTAGGGTATCTTACAAAGATACATTTCACAGATTGTTGTTGAAGTTTATCACCCGAGTCACGTTTCACATACACCTCACAACCCCAGACCATTAAATAAGACAAGCCATATTTCATATGGTGTCTTATTAACCTTCTTCGTGGGAACCATATTTAAAATGCGAACAGCAGATTCTAAGGCATAGTCCCAAAAGGATAATGGTAAAGTTGTAAGATTAAACATAGACCGCATCATATCTAATAATGTACGATTTCTCCTTTCGGATACACCATTTTGTTGTAGAGTATAAGGAGAAGTAAGATTCTGAACAATTCAATTCTTACTTAGATAATCTTTAAACTCTTGCCTTAAGTACTCGCCACCTCTATCAGAACGAAAAGCTTTAACCTTCTTTCCTAGTTGCAATTCTACTTTCGCTTTAAACACATTGAATGTTTCAAATACCTCATGTTTATGCTTAAGTAAATAAACATAACCATAACGGCTAAATCATCTGTAAATGTTAAGAAGTAGCTAGCACCTTTCTTTGACACATGTATAAGTGGCCCACACACATTAGTGTGTATTAAAGAAAGTAGATCAGTAGCCCTTTTAACATTATTATTAAAAGATTTTTTGGTCATCTTTCTAGAGATACAAGACTAACATTTATCAAATGTTTCATCATTGATATTTTCCAAAAGACCTTCACGTTGAAGCTTTTGTATGTGTGTCTTCCTAATATGGGCAAGTCTACAATGCCAAAGATAAAAAGAGTTATTCTCTAACTTTCTCTTCTTATTCATGCTAAAGACAGAATTATTATTATACTTGGAAACATTATCATGCATGTCAATTTCAAACACACCATTCACAAAAATTCCATTGAAATAGAAAATACCATATTTGAAAACAGAAATTCCATTACTAGCAATCGTGTAAAGAAATCCAAGATCCAACAAACAAGAAAAGAAAATAACACCTCTAACCATAGAAGGTGCATAATGACAATTGTTTAATATCAGTACTAAACCCGAATGTAAAACTAAATTAAACACTCATATAGCTTCAACAGCTGCTTGTGCTCTATTACCCACTTGCAGGCATTGCTCTCCATAGGATAGCTTCCTTTCTAGCTTAAACCCCTGAAGCGTGTTACAAATGTTAATACCGCATCCCGTATCATATACCCAGGAATTTTATTTGTATGTTAAATTAAATAATTCAATCATAAATAAGTTACCTGAAGTTACAACACTTTGCTAAGACTTTTTTTTCTTACTTTCTCGTAACTCATCATGGTACAGAGGGCAGTTCCTCTTCCAATGACCACTGGCGCCACAGTGGTGACAAGTCTCATCCTTTTGAGATTGTTACTTCTTGATAAAGTTTGGTTAGGTTTTGGATAAGTCGCAACTTGCTTGTCTTTACACCTTCGCCTTTGCCTTTCATCTTTTTGTTCGCTTGCGGTTTTGGCTTACTCACTCTACCATTTTGTATGTTAATACTTGAGGAGTAGAGGTTGACGCCTTGTCCTTTAAATCCTTTTCATACTCAATGAGCATTGCGTGCAAATCATTAACTGTCTTCCCTGCGCAATGCATCTTAAAGTTCCTAACAAAATCGTTAAAATCCTTGTTAAGGGGCATATTGATTAAGTTAATCGTCATATCATTGACATAGGGTTTCCCAAGTGCAATGAGCTGTTCCATGTAACCTCTCATTTCCAAATAGTGTGCGCTCACGGATTTCCTAGGGGTTTTCTTACAGCTTACAAATCATCTACTAGATCGTATATCTCTACAATTTGAGGCTTCTCAAACATTGCCTTGAGCTCTTCAAGCATGCGCATGGGAGGATAAAGCTCAAACTTCTTTTGAACAGAATGTGACATTTTCCTAATCATTAATCAAGTCACGTCAGAGTACTTCTTAATTTCATTTTTGTGGATGAGCCTTTCAGCATCCGAAGCCCATTCAGCAGGGTCGACTGGAACGGCCTTGACAAGTAATCAATAGCACCCGTTACTCTCAAGACAATTCTCAGGGAGCGATACAAATCATTGAAGTTTGGGGCAGTCAGTTCTTGACATTCAAAGAAAGTTTTGAACACCGGCCATTACCACAAAAATAAGTTCAAATATTAGTATTTTAGATAATGCTTTCAAGAAAATAAAATTACCCCGGTAAATAAATTAACCATAGTATTTTCCTTGAAACTAGAACCTATATTGACATAGATCAATTACATCAGTTAATCTGCTCGTAATGAATGCATTCAACATAGTAACTTGTCGAGAAATTTAATTGACAAACAATTTGCAATTTCTAAATATTTTAGAGACTTATATTGCCAAAAACATTTACATTGTAAATATATTTCATCCCCTCTTAATGCCTTAAGTTTCTAGATCTCACTAAGTAACTTAATTAAGTCGCCTAATATAAGGAACGTAAAACTATTCATGCGAATCACATTCAATGAAAGTTTTCTTTCCATCACAACATTGTCCAAGATCTCACATGAAGACATTGTAACTTCAAGTGTCTGTCAATTAGATGGAATTTGACATAAATTTTATGGTATGAATTTTGATGTCAAAATCAATGTATAGAGAAACATGCATACATCTCCATAACATAAGTTTAATAAAATATTTAGTAAACTTTTTCGGCGAGACTAAATTAAAACATAAATTATTGTTGAGGTATTAGTTAAACCAATTGAAGAATTACCCACAACAAAATTCACAACACACTTTTTTCTAAAACCCGACAAAAGTACAAAGCAATAACTCGTAATCTCGAGTTCACACGACTATTAAATTTACGTTCATAAACTTACAATTATGTCCTATGCATTTAATTTAGTGTCCCGTTGCTTTCTGTTTTCGGTCCTTATTATGTTATGTTTCTAACTAAATATGTAAGGTAAAAGGTATCAAGAAATAGATGAACATAAAAATTATGGACGCTAACAAGTGAACAAAAATGTGGTGGACATTTTTCTTGGCAATTTTGATAACGTTCTAAAATCCATTTTCTTTTTAATTTTTTGTTTAGAACGACGGCAGGTCTTGACCTACCTGCCTCTAAGAATCCTCCCCCAAAGAAACCAATTAGTAAAACCTTGGTGACTAACTGAGCTAAGCCAGTTAGTTTTCATTTTCTTTTTAATCAATTTATTTGTTCAACCGAACTAAGAAATTCATACAATTGTATGATGTATTTATTACCTATTAGTTGATGGGAACATTAATTATTTTACTCAAATGCAGGTCGATACTGAAATATGGGAACCCAAACTACCTAGAGATTTTAGAAAAATAATCCAGATGACAAATTCACCCAAGATTTACTATGCTATGAGCAATAAGGACATTTTTGCATCCCTTCACAAAGGATTCCTGCTCCGAGGGAACAAAGTGGTAATTACCTAATTTGTGCTTTTCTGTGTTATTATATATATGTCGTGAGAGAAAAGATTATGTCAAAGAGAGTACCTAGCTAGTTAAATGGGGATCGAGTAAATATGTACCCCGGAATTGCAATAATCCGATGGCTTGGGACCTTGGGTAATATTAAATTGTTAAATGATGGAAGTGACGTGAGACTTAGGTTATATGACACATAGAAAACCGAGTAGAAATAAAAACCACTATATATAATGTTGAATATATGCTACTGAAATTGGAGTTTATTTGAATGTATCATAGTGGTTTTCTCCTGGGACTGATGGAAGAAGAAATGTAGTAATATCAGCAACAGAGTTTCGTTTCAAAAGCTACTTCGGGCCAGATTCTTGGATGACAAATTGGGCGCTGTTACCAAATGGGTCTATATCAAGGTCTGTATCAAGGTTCGTACTGTATTTTATTTGTCTCAAAATTTATATTGTTATAAAAAGACCCTTTTTAGGCTTCAAAACATGTGACTTTAGAGGGGAGGAACGGTCGCGTTTTCGCCTAGCGCCATCCGTCCGCGCGAGAAAAACCTTTGGTGCAGGACTCCGTGTCGTCGCGCCAAGGCTTTGGCGCCATCCCCACCAGCCCACGCGGTTGGAAAATTTAATTTTTATTTTTTTTTTCACTTGAGGGAGGAAGAAGAAGGGATGGATAAAGAAAGTGGGCTAGTTTTTTTTTAAAGGGAGGTTTATATTTCTTTTTAGGCCCAATATTTATAATTATAAGTCCAATATGTTTTTTTTCTTTCTAAAAGATACATATTTTTTAAGTGTTTTCTTAATGCTTGTTATTTTTTTTAATATTTTTTGAGTGTAAATTTTATTTCTAAGTATTGTTTCAGATTTATAATATGTATTTAATTAAAAAAAACCGTATGGCACCATAAAAGGTATGGCACACAACTCCCTTGAAAACCGGTCATAACAATTCTGGTGTCAAAACCCACTTTACTGACATGGTACTACTTTTTGTCAACGGCACCACGATTCCTCATGCTCTTAGATTTCAACAATCATGTGGCCGTTGACGGATGAATACAATAATCGCTAATATATTATTGTATGCTGTCAATAAATGGCTTATATCTATTATAGTTTTTACCTGCTGATAATAATTGCAGGTTTGCACGAGCACCATGGATATCCGACAGTTCGAAAATGAACATCCGAATCAAGATAACAGCTCCTCTTTTGTTATCGGGCGTTAATTATGGGGTTAATCTACTTTTCAGGTTTCATGGTCCGATAGAAAATTCAGATACATCTATGGACCTTGAGTACCGTATAGGAAATAATTTTTTGTGTTCACATTGCACAACAGAAAGATATGACGGATGGCTAACGAAAGAGTTATTTCAGTTCTCGAGTTTCGCAGATGAAGCCGATATTGATGTCTTTCTATTGGGTTTCCCAGCGTCTCATTATGTAAACCAGGCTGTCTATATTGAAGGGATTGAGTTTCAAGCCATTGAAAATGCAAGTTTGAGATACTTATTTTCTTCACATTCTATATACGTTCTTTCCTTAAGTAGTTTAGTAAATTGCAACGAGGTTAGATGCATTTCATATTTCACATTAGAAGTTTGTAACATAGTCTTATAATTTCTATACAGATGGCGCATGAAGAAATAGAGGAATTAAAGAGAGTCAACATCGCTAACGGTAAACAATCACCAACCGACGAGGGTCATTGGAAAGTTAACATGGCTGAGGTGCAAGAATTACCAGATAACGAGAGTCGCCACTTTTTTGTGTTTGTAGCTTGGTTATTGGAAAAATGTTGTGGTTAAATAATAATTAGGCCTCAAGTAGAGGTGACAAACAAAGTATGTTGAAGCAGATCAAAAGAGAGGTGATCATGAGTGGCATGGTCAGATGAAAATGTTAGTGAATAAGCAATTAGGTTATCTTGCATTGCAGCAAACCATTTTAAATTACATGTATTTGTAATGAGAAGCAAATAGAAGTTGACATTATTTACACTCAACGTTTTTTAATTTGAGATCGGCTTTGCTGTGGTATTGATGAGTGTATTTGTTCTAAATTTTCTTTGCTAATCTGGCGCTTTATACACAAAAGTTTTCTATTTTTTATATTTATACAATTGTTATATTATTTTCGTAAATAACTGAAATTAACAATCAACTTATATGGATAAAACCCATATAAGAGAAGTTCCTAAACAAGCCCATAACATGGACGGAATAACGTCCATGAAACTAATAATAATGCTATTGATTCCTCTTGAAAACTCAACGCCATAGTCGCAATACCAAGTGTTCTTTACTTAAAAAAATTACTTTAAAAATCCCAATAGTCTTCTAAATTTTAATAACCCAGATAAATCTGAGAAATGAGGGAAGTGGTCGATGTAGCTGATAGTTTTTTCTTCAATGGGCAGGCTGATAATATGGCATGGACCACAGCAGGTGCTGTTGTTACCTAATTATGGGGCAAGTTGCAAATTTTCTTGCTAGTTATATGCTTCACCATATATCAGGTTTAAGAAGTTTTTTCTTCTTTAACGATTCCTATTATGTTACTTAAATTTTTGGACAATGAGCATTGTATTAGACATGGTAAAATGTACGGGGAAACGTGTTGGTAACTGGTGATAACATATTCTTTTAGATTGTTGATCCCAAACATCTCTTGTCCCAAAAGTTCAAGTCTTTTTATTAGTGCGTATTTCAAAATTATAACTGTTTCTTTTTTTTGTAATTGTAATAGCACTGTACTTTATAGATTTAGTTATGTAAGAAACTTGATCAAATGATACACTTTTGAATTTTTTCAGTATAGTTTGAACCATTTAACCCGTTAGAAACAAGAATAACCTGAATTGACCCATTTATTGGCAAATGGGGCAAAATTTTCATCTCTAGATTGTATATTTGATCTCATTATGCTAAACTTAATGCTATTGTCTTCTTCAACCTATATCAAAATTCTTGTTTTTGTTAATGGAGATAGTTGATAAAGTGGAAGTCCTAGCAAAAGAGGTTGAAGTATTTTGAACTGTTGCTGGATTTCAATCTAAATAGCTTAAAGGGGCGTATTGTGGGAAACGGTGTATACTTTTATTAAAAACAATAATAAAATTAACAGAAAAACAAAGAACAGAATTAAATAACAAATAAAATTGAAAGTAGTAAGAATCTAGAGTCGAGGCACGTGTTTAACACGCTTCTCTTAAAACAGATTCGCCGTCTGTTTCCCAGGGTACAACGTCCAAAGCTGTTGTATAGCCGGACTAAACAAACTTGCCTGAAAGATCACGGAAGCCTTCTGCGTTTCTGATCGATAACTGCTAGAAAAATCGTCTGGTAATAGAGTAGGAAAAAGAATGTTTTTTTCTGATCTCTTTAAGTGAATGAGAAGAGGTTATATTTATACTGAAAATATGACTTGTTCTCAAAGAAAAATATATACCAAAGTCAGGAAAATCTGTTATAACTAAAACAGATATCCTGTCTTTTTAACACACAAAAATATTATATGAATAACTTCTGTATCTATTCCTAAAATAGATGTATAGAATTTTCTGGAAAAAACAAATCGAATTTGCAGCAAAAAAGATACCGAAATCTGCCCGCACCCAAGCCAGTTTTCGGAGTTGCATTCGTGTCCGCAGGTCGCGCGCTCGTGCACAAGTTTAGTAGCTTCAAACCCGTTTTTTCGTAGAAATTTCACTTTCTGCACCCCACCCCTTGTGCGCGCGTAGGCGTGGGAATAAAAACCCACAAATGAATATTGTAGGGTAGAAACTAGGATTTCCTTATAAACATGTTTTCACTTCATGTTTTAAGCGATGTGGGACAAAATATTTTCCAAATATTGTGTTTCACGTGACTCACTTTGAGACACGATATCTCATTCATATTAACTCCATACTGGACATACTTTAGCTCGTTACGAAGCTCTCTTCAAGGAGAACGCAAAGATACTAAGTACTACGAATATATATATATAACATATACATATATAAAATTATGTCCAAAGTATTGCAAAAACCATATTTTGTAAAACATTTTCCCACAATCCGCCACATGAATGGGAATCGGTCAAAAACACATGAAAGTTTTGGCAAAATTTCTACGGTTAAGTCCTGCATAGGATAGGTAGGTGTAACCCTTTAAACCTTCCCTTGTGATATGCATAATAAGTGTGAAAACACTTATCCTTTTACCACTTATTTCCAATAATAACAAGACCAAAACGTATATTTTATGTCGTTAAAGTCGGAATTATGCGTGGTTTGTGTTTTTATTGTGTTTCAAGATAAAAATATGAAAAAGGAAGAAAACACGGGCTATCACGGGATTTTATCGAAGAGAAAGACAAAAAGACAAAGTCAAAAAGGTCAAAAGTGCAAGAAGAACGGAAGTCAAAGGCCTATTCAGAAGATTTATCGAAGAAAAAGTCTAAAGACGGAAGTTTAACAAAGTTGAAGAACCAAGTCTACTAAAAGAAGAAAATTACAAGACGAGTTCAAGTTATTATTCGACTAATCCCAAGACAAAGTCGAGAAAGCAAGATATTTTAAAAGACGAGAAGAAAGGAGGAAGAAACAAGCACCTACTCCTTCCCCTATATATAGTTAGAAAATAGTCATTAGTGTGGTAGTTAATTTTTAGTCTTTAATTTTTAGTAGGTAATTAGTGTGTTTATTTCTCTCTCTAGCTTTCTCTTCAAGTTTTCTTAATCTTCATCTTAATCTTGTAACTTTGTATCTTAATCTTTAATTTAATCAAGTTTATTTCATATCTCTCATTCTACCTTTCTTAATCTTGTGGTGATTTAAGTAATCATGTAGTTGATTTTATCTATTTGATTATGTGATTGATTTATTCGTGTGATTGATCTTATACACTAGTACAAAAATGGGTTTTGGTCACACATATCAAATTTCGTGTAGTCACAAATATTTTTGTGTGACTGGAGTTGTCAGACAAAAATAAATAGTCACACTTAAAGTGAGTTTGTGTGATCTTTTTGTTTTTTGTTTGTCACGCATATGAATATTTACGTGACTAGCGCTAACAACTGATTTTTGGGTGAGTCATTAGTCACTTAATAATTTGGGAGTGTTACCGAATCAAATGCTGGTTCAAGTAATAGTCACATTATACATATAAATGTGTGACAAATATTTGCCATACACATAGCGAATGTGACCAAAAATCATATATGGTCACATGGACTTATTTTACAAGTGACTAATTAATAAAAAAGGTTGTCACACACATTATTTTAATGTGACTATTATATTTTATTAAATATTAACCACACATGAATTTTGTATGTGTGGCAAATGAAAAGTAGGTATTGAAACATTGGTCACAATATTTATTTAAAACTAACAAATATTTTACAATTACTTGGAGACTATGATCAAATATAATACATGGTCACACTAAATCGTCGAACAATTAGGTGACTATATGTTTGCCAATAGTCACAACATTTGAGCAATGTGTAACTAAATTATATTTATGATCATATTATAATGTGATTATATGTGACCAATACCTTCAAAACAGTCACACAGTAAAATATTCATGTGACTAATATTTAGAACAAAATGTAATCTCAGTTATCATTAACCCTGATATTAGTCACATATTGAGTGTTTGTGTGACTAAATTGAAAATCCTATATGTGGTCACATGAAGTATTTGTTTATGAGACTAAATCATAAAATCATGTTTTGTCACACATTATATAAGTGTGTAGCCAAACTTCTATGTCTATGATCATATTTGATATTCATGTGCCTATTAACCAGAGAAAAATGCAAAATCAGTCGTCATTAAATTTTTGTTATTCTTGAACAACCAAAGATCTTACACTAGAAAGCTTGGTCCTACTTAATTGTGTTGCAAATTATAACTTGTAGGACTTTCAAAGTCAAACTTTTACATGTTTATCAGTAATATACAAAGAAACTTACAACAACAATCATTCCAAAAAAAAATTCTTTTGAGAACTCCATCACAACATCCATATTGTATGAAAACGCATTAGCCATTACATGATACGATAGTACTGACTTAGGCCTTTCAATCACCCGTAATTGAGCCAATTCAATATCATTTCATAGTTAGTAATTGATGGATTGTATAAGAGCTGTTGTTAAGCCTATAAGTGATATTTATATGTTTGTGTCGTCCTTTAACAATTGCTCTAATTATTGAGATAATTATCGAATCAACTGTTAACACATAAGAGTTAATTATTAGCAATGGGATGGTTCTATCTTGCAAATCAAACATTAACATATAGAGAAAACAACTGGTCAATTTTAAGTTTCCACTAAAGTCAAAAAAAATTTCCAAGTTACAATGAAGAAAGTACAATTGGCTGACGTTCTGCCAGTTCAGGTTTAAGCCTGCTCTGCAAACAAGCTGCTCGTTAGCTCTATGACTCGAACCAATATGGAAAACAAGTGACGAAACTTATAGAAATTGACAGGTAAGAATAATTGTTTAACGGGATGCTTTTATCATCTTACACACTTCCAAGAAGAATCCCTATAGCTCCACTTCCTGCATCTTCAAAATTCACTCCCATTTCTGATTCGTATGGTTAGTCATGGTCTGAACCGCTGCCCTTATTTTGGGGTCCCAGAACTTCACAGTCCTATCACAGAAACCTGATGCAATAGTTTCCCCCTCTAGGCTCACATCAACACTCAAAACATATTTTGGTTGCCTCTATTAAAGGTCGTTGAGCCTTTAGGAACGAATAGATATAGTTCCTATCTGCTTCCATTCAAGTGTATCCCATAGCTTTACTGACGCACTGCTGCCAGCAGCAACCGTAGTAGTAGTACCCTGACAAAACTAATTAACGAATTTGAGTTCACATATTTTATCTTCAGAAACCACATATTTATAATTGTTTTAAAGACGCATCAAGGGTAGATTCCTCAGCCTAAACATTCAGAATTGATATAAAGAAATAATGAACTTATTTAGATGAAGCTACACTAAGGGATAAGCTTTTGGAAGCATGAACTTGCTGTTTTGGCATAAATTAGAGTTCATTCAGAGGGCGTTTGGGTAAAGCTTTTGCTTCAGAGCGTATGTCAAGAAAAAAACAACAGAAGCTTAAACAACTAATAACCCTTTACCTAAAAAAACTTGTGATTTCTATGTTATGATAACACAACAAGATAATACACGTTATAACTAATTTTCAACACAACCCTTTAGTTCATTAACTAATCTACAAGGAAATAAAGCGCAAAGAAAATTACATATGAATCACGTGCTTTCATTGTCATGTAACATAGTCTAACAAGTAACTTTTCAAACAATTATATAACCTCAAGTCACATCTAGATAGACGTCACTTAAATATCTGAGTCTTATCGCACAACAAAGAAGGGACCATACAATCACACATGTTCTAAATAGATGCTAGTGAAAATAAATTGGCTACTGGTGACGATGTATAGAAAATGGAATATAATCATGAATAGGGTCAAGAAAACCACGAGAATACAATATCAGTTGATTTATTCTGGTTATACACTTTTCTTTTTGGCTCACTACTTTTTCCAAATATTGGCGCAAATCATGTGAAAGGTATACAAAAGCAAAGTAAAGTTGTTTGCGATTAATAATCAAAGTCAAAGGAGAAAGTTAAACTAAATAAAAATTAGTACTAGGAACAAAATAAAATACTACCTTGAATGAAAGCGTGATTAAGTTCTGATAAAGGCAGCACAAGAACAGCACGCGACAAATCAGTCGACCAAAAAGAACAGTTTGATGATTAATCGAAGCAAGACGAGATCCAAAAGGAGATCCAGTTATATCATAATGAATCAGTAGGATGCTTCTACTAGGACATATGTTGGGAGTAGTCGCAGCTGGTAACTGTGAACGCGAGACATATTTTGGCTTCTGTGCTGCTATAACTCGTTTCACAAGTAGGCAATACTGAGAAAATTTAAAGCCAACAGAGATAAGCACAACAAACACACCACATGATACACTCTACAACAATTAAAATATTGTTGATGACCCTAAACATCATTACGCTTGAATAGATTTAAGTTTCACACTACACTTTATCAACAGTTCTACTACACTTTATCAGTGGCCAAATAGATTAATTGTATAATTTTGTTTATAATCCAACATGAACAATTAACTATAAACTCAAATTTTGGCAGCGTACTTTACACACACACTCAGGCCAGTATAGAACTTTTCAAAGACACTGTACCAAACCCTAACTCACGTACAAAATCTCAGAACAAGGTAGCATAAACTCTAGCACATGCACAACATTTTTTGACATATGTTTAGGATATATATGGACTTTAATTTTTGTAATTTTAACCACATGTGGGAGTCATGGACTTTATCATAGTATATATATATAAACTTTAATTGTTGTAGTGTTTAGGGTAATGATGTTTAGGGTCATCAACAATATTTTAATACTTGGTTGAGAGATTGACATACACTCAGCTAGCTCAATGCATAAGCTATTAATCACCTATGAACTGTCGATATAAAATAAGATCCTAACAAAAAATGAGGATGATGGTAGACTGCTGTAACTATCTATTAAGTGTTTAACAACTAATAAGCTACCTCTAAAAAACACAAATACAACTAATTTTAACAACTAATAAGTGATAGGTGTGTAAACACCCATCCTTTTTCCACTTAATTCTGGCTAAAACGAGACCAAAACACGTATTTAATGTCATTTGTTTGGAATTATGCGTGGTTTTTGTGTTTATTGTGTTTTCAGAGCCAACCGGATGAATATTGAAGAAAACACGGGATTGCACGGGTTTTATCGAAGAAAAAGACTCAAGACGAAGTCTATTGTCCAAGAGATGCAGAAGATTTGAAGTCACTGGGCCTATTTGAAGAATTATCGAAGAAAAGGACCAAGGATGGAAGATTTACATATGTCGAAGAAACTCAAGTCTATTAAACGAAGAAATTAAAAGACGAGTTGGATTTAATCATCGACAAATCCCGAATCAGAATCGAAAACGTCAACTTTTCTGAAAAGACGAGAAGACGAAAAGAGAGAAGAAAGCCCACTCACTAACCAACCACTAGGACTATAAAAGGACTCTCCCACACACAATTAGGAGTGAGTTAGTTTTTATTTTTCTTTCCCAGTTCTCTTTGGTTCGTAGCATCACCAACACCATTAGGGTGTTTGGTGATTTTTAATTTCCTTTCAATCTTGTAAGTGTTTAATCATTACTCTTGTTTACTTTTACTCTAATCTTAAAATACAATCTTTTTATTCATCTTGTTCATCTCCATTTTCATTAAAAGTTCTAAAAGTTCTTGGTTGATTAATTTTAATCTTTTAAACGTGGTTGATTTTGTATTTTTGTTGTTGGGATTTGTTACTTATGGTATTTAAATGATTATTGGTTAATTTGGTAAAACCTTTTTGAGTATTTGGGTCGATTTGATTTAAAAACGTTTTGCTTCTGCTGTTACTGTTCTTCGCCTGAATTATTCCGAATAGGAAGTTTAACTCGTCCCCTATTCGGAATATTTTACTTATTCCGAATAGTCTCTTGGTTTTTCCCTTACTCGGAATATTTCTAATATTCCGCATAGCTTTTATATATTCCGAATAGCACTTTTTCTTATTCTCTTACTCGGAAACTTCTAACATTCCGAATAGCTTGTTTGTTTCATTCCTTATTCGGAATATTGAGATATTCCGAATTGCCATGTTATTTTTCCCTTATTCGGAATGTTTTGGACATTCCGAATTGAGCTTTTATTCCGCATAGAAAACATTCCGCATAGGGTTGAATTATTCCGCATAGACCATTTTTCCGAATAGGACTTCTTTTCCGCATTGAGCTATTTATTCCGAATTGGGCATTTATTCCGCATAGGTCACTTATTCAGTATAGCAAATTATTCCGAATAGGTTTTTTCCAGTACTGTTTGATTTAATTTCTTATTCAAGTTTTACTTTTTAATTGTTTTAAGTTTAAGTCTTTATTTACTTTATTCATTTCCCTTTTTAATAGAATAGAAAACCAAACTCCTTTTTGTCACCAAGAACAAATCATTCCACTTAGAGCTGTGATCAATTCGAGAGGATTCCGAGAATTATTTTGAACCCAATGAAAAACCATGTATCAAATGGCGCCGCTGCCGGCTCTTCTCGTTAAGATCAAAAGTTTTTTGTGAGAACTTGGATTTTGGGATCCGTTCCCCGTGAACGTTACTTTTTCATAAAAATTTTCAAAAACACTAAAAAAAATATATATATTTTTCAAAAATCCTAAAAAGTAAAAAACATAAAAAAACAAAAAATATTTTGCTTTGTTTTGCTCTTGTTAGTTCTTTTGCAGGTGTATGCGCACTCGATCCACGTCTTATCAAGAGCCCGAGCCTCTCGATCACTTAGACATGGCCGGTGTACAAAACAACAACAACATACCGCCTGCAAACAATAATAATAACAACAACAACCCACCTTTCAACAACATGAATAACAACAATAATGAGCCTCAACCGGATAATCGCCCGATGATCGAACTGCTGCAAGGTCATGTAGATGGCAACACTGATCCAATTGTTATACCAGCAATTGCAGCCAACAACTTTGAGCTAAAATCAGGCTTTATCCAGATGGTCTCCACTCAACCATTCTTGGGACGTACCATTGATGAATCACACGACCACATCAAGAGATTCTTGCAACTCACTAACACGGTCAAGTTCAATGGTGTTCCACAAGAGGTTATCAGGTTACAACTTTTTCCCTTTTCTTTAGAGGGACAAGCCCGACATTGGCTTGCTATGGAACCGCCACAGAGTATTCTCTCGTGGACGGATTTGGAAACCAAGTTTATCAATTACTTTTTCCCACCCTCTCGAACTACCGCTTTGCGGAATGAAATCATAAATTTTGAACAAAAGTACGATGAGTCGTTCAGTGAATCTTGGGATCGTTTTAAAGATCTTTTAAGAAAATGCCCACAACATGGTTTTACCAAAGTACATCAAATTAATACTTTTTATAATGGTTTAAGCATGAGTGACCAAGATTCACTAAACAGTGCCTCGGGGGGTAATCTTTTGGCTAAGACTTCCAATGCTGCTTGGGACATCATTGAGAATAAATCTCGTGTGCAAACCAAGAGTGTTCGGACCAATGTCGCTAGTGCTAGCACTAGTGATAGTGACAAGTGACTGGACAAAATCACTACGCTTCTTGAATCGCTTGTTACCCACACCGTCAGCAACAACGCTAAAAACGCTCAAGTTAACGCTGTCAGCCAACCTTGTGAGATATGCGGTGGTCCTCACTCTTACACCACTTGTACCGCCACCCAAGACTACCCTGCTGAGAATGTGAATGCGGCATATGGCACCTATCCTCAACCTGCTTATCAAGCTAGACCTCAAGGTGACCGTAATTTGCTTAGCTACCGCTCCAACAACTACCTCTCACCACCTGGTTTTCCTCCTACCAACCCAAACCAACAACAAAACCTCAATCGCCCTCCTCAACAACAACAACAACCTCGACAACCATACATACCTCCTCACAAGCAGCAACAACCACCTCCACGAAACAACCAAGTATACCAACAACCTGCTAATCAATCACCCGCATACAATGCTCCTCCCAACCAACCCACCGCTCTTCACCAAGAAGTGGAAACCTATATGAGGACTAACGATGTGATAGTGGGAAATCTTCAGAGAGAAGTGCTCAACCTTAAAGCAGACTTGGTCAAACAAGGGAACGATTTGAGAGCCGACATGAGAAATACGTTGGATAGCCAAACAAATGACTTGAAGAACATGATGGCTAGTTTTTTCCAAGGTAATCAACCCTCTTCTTCGGGTACTCTTCCGAGTAACACCGTTGCGAATCCAAGAGGGGAGATGAAAGCAATCACTACTCGCAGTGGCAAAGGTACCAAGGAACCCGAGCTTCCTATACCTCCACCGGTGGTTGTGACTAAGGAGAACGAGTCACCTGCTCCTATTCCTCATCCTTCTACTTTCCCAATTCCTCCGCCTCCTTCACCTTCTACCCCCATTTCCCCACCACCCGTGGTTGTGAGTGATCCTATTACCATAAAGCCTTCTTCTTCATCCAATATACCTTCTCCTTCAAGGTTGAGGAAAGAGAAGCAAAAGAGCAAGGATGATATTCAAGTTTCAAACTTTCTCAAAATGTTTAAACAATTGAATTTTAACATCTCCTTTGCCGAGGCTCTCGCTCACATGCCCAAATAAGCTAAGATGTTCAAAGATCTTCTAAATGACAAGGAGAAGCTTCTTGATATTTCCAACACCCAACTTAATGAGAATTGCTCTGTAGTGCTCTTAAGGAAATTGCCAACCAAGCTTGGTGATCCGGGTCGTTTCCTTATCCCTTGCAACTTCCCGGGAGTAGAGAATTGCATGGCCCTAGCCGATCTAGGTGCCAGTATCAATCTAATGCCTCTAAGCGTTTGGAAGCAATTATCTCTCCCTGAGCTAGTCCCCACCAAAATGACTTTGGAATTAGCTAACCATACGGTTGCTTATCCAGTGGGGATAGCCGAAGACGTCTTTGTAGGAGTCGACAAATTCACTTTTCCTGCTGATTTCGTCGTTGTTGACTACGACATGGACCCTCGTGTGCCATTGATCGTTGGTCGTCCATTCTTGAGGACCGGTCACACTCTAATTGATGTTGAAGCCGGTGAGCTTATCATGAGAGTGGGTGACGATAAGATCGTCTTCAACATGGGAAAGCTTTCTAAACAGCCTTATTCATACGAGAGTGTTAATTGTATTGACGTTTTTGATGAGGCTTGTGAAGAACACTTCAAAGATGCTTGTAAAAGTATTCCTACCTCTCTTCCCAATGTTGAGACCGTTTCCTCTATCGACTCATCACTATCTCTATTTTGAGAAAGTGATTTCCTTTGGAAATATTTGGAAGCCACCATGGGAAATGTGAATTTAGACAATGACGATTCTACTACCAATTGGGATGAAGATCTCCACCTCATTGAAAACCTTCTCAAAGAAGACAATCTTTCTCCTCTATCTCCGACGGTTACTGCTATTGATCCTCCTTCTCCTAAAGAGGTGACTAATGATGATCCATCGTTAGTTTCACCATCTATTGAGGATCCTCCCACTCTTGAGCTTAAGGACCTACCTCCTCATCTTGAGTACGCTTTCCTTGAAGACAACGAGAAGTCGCCCGTCATCATCGCAAAGGACCTAAAAGAAGAAGAAAAAGCCCGACTTGTCGCCGTGTTGAAGAAGCATAAAACAGCTATCGCTTGGAAAATCTCCGACATTCGTGGAATTGATCCTCACTTCTGCACACACAAAATTCTCATGGAGGACGACTTTAAGCCCACAATTCAAAGCCAACGAAGGGTGAATCCAAAAATCCATGAAGTCATAAAAACAGAGGTTATCAAACTTCTTGATGCGGGTATGATTTACCCTATTTCGGATTCACCGTGGGTTAGTCCAATCCATTGTGTGCCTAAGAAAGGCGGCATCACCGTTGTGCCCAATGCAAACAACGAGTTGATTCCTACCCGTCTCGTCACTGGGTGGATAGTTTGTATAGACTACCGCAAACTCAATGATGCCACGAGAAAGGATCATTTCCCTCTACCTTTTATGGACCAAATGCTTGAACGTTTAGTGGGTAATGAATATTACTGCTTTCTTGATGGTTTCTCGGGTTACTTCCAAATACCCATCGATCCCCAAGATAAAGAGAAGACAACATTCACTTGTCCCTATGGCACATTTGCTTACAAAAGAATGCCTTTTGGCTTATGTAATGCCCCCGGGACTTTCCAAAGGTGCATGTTGGCTATCTTCCATGACATGGTTGAACAAACCATGGAAGTCTTCATGGATGATTTCTCGGTCTTTGGGGATTCCTTTTCTTCTTTCCTTGCCAATTTGGAACGTATGCTTAAGCGGTGCGAAGACACTCGCCTTGTTCTGAATTGGGAAAAATGCCATTTTATGGTAAAAGAAGGCATTGTGCTAGGACACAAAATCTCTAAAGCCGGTCTTGAAGTCGACCGTGCTAAAATTGATGTCATAGCCAAATTACCTCCACCTTCAACCGTGAAGGGTGTCAGAAGTTTTCTGGGTCATGCGGGCTTCTATCGTCGATTCATTCAGGATTTCTCTAAAATCACTCGCCCGATGACCCACCTCTTGGAAAAAGATACTCCTTTTATCTTTTCCAAAGAGTGCCTTGAAGCATTCAACTTGCTTAAGGATAAGCTTACTAAGGCACCCGTCTTAGTTACCCCGAATTGGGAGCTGCCTTTCGAGTTGATGTGCGATGCTAGCGACTTTGCTATTGGTGCGGTTTTGGGCCAAAGAGTGAATAAACACTTCCAACCAATCCACTATGCTAGCAAGACAACGACGGGGGCACAATTACATTATACGACAACCAAAAAAGAGCTTTTAGCTGTTGTCTATGCTTTTGAAAAGTTCCGCCCCTATCTTGTCCTTTCCACCACTATCGTATACACGGACCATTCCGCGTTGAAGTACTTGATGACAAAGCATGATTCTAAGCCAAGACTTCTTCGCTGGGTTTTACTCCTTCAAGATTCAACATCGAAATTCGTGACAAGAAGGGAGCAGAAAACCTGGCCGCGGATCATCTGAGCAGACTTGAGGATCCATATCAAGGGGATCATCCGAACAAAGAGATCAATGACTCTTTCCCCCTTGAGACCTTAATGTCTATAGATCTCAATCTCGATGGCACCCCATGGTTTGCGGATATTGCAAACTACTTAGCGGGTGGTGTTCTCATCCAAGGGTTAACATCCCAACAAAAAAAGAAGTTTTTGAACGATGTTAAGACTTACTTTTGGGATGACCCTTTTCTATTCAAACAATGCGCTGACTTGATTATTCGCCAATGTGTTGACGGACCGGCCGCTTTGGACATTCTCCAGGCTTGCCACAAAGGACCCACCGGTGGTCACTTTGGTCCCAACTACACTGCCAAAAAAGTGTTTGATTCGGGATTCTATTGGCCCACCATTTACCGTGATGCTCACAAGATGGTTAAACATTGTGATTCTTGCCAAAAACAAGGCAAGATCACACATAAAGATGAGATGCCTCAAAATTTCATACAAGAATGTGAAATCTTTGATGTATGGGGCATCGACTTTATGGGGCCATTCCCTTCTTCTAAAGGCAACAAATACATCCTTGTCGTTGTTGACTACGTTTCCAAATGGGTTGAAGCCAAGGCTTTACCCACTAACGACGCGAGGGTGGTTTGTAAATTCTTGAAACAACTGTTTGCTCGATTCGGTGTTCCTGGTGCTATTATCAGTGACCGCGGGACTCATTTTTGCAACGATCAATTTGCAAGAGTCATGGCGAAGTATGGTGTCAATCACCGTCTTTCCACCGCTTATCATCCTCAAACCAACGGTCAAGCCGAAATATCCAACCGTGGATTGAAAAGAATTTTGGAACGTACTGTGGGAGAGCATCGCGCCGCGTGGGCCGATAAGTTAGATGATGCTCTGTGGGCTTTCCGTACTGCTTACAAGACCCCGATCGGCTGTACGCCCTATCGTCTTGTGTACGGGAAAGCTTGCCACCTCCCTATCGAGCTGGAACATAAGGCATACTAGGCCTTGAAGTGGGCCAACTTCGACATCAACAAAGCCGGTGATTTTCGTAAGATTCAACTCAACGAGCTACAAGAATTGAGGAATCAAGCTTACAAGAACTCATTGATCTACAAGGAGAAGACCAAGATGATCCACGATGCTAAAATCAAGAACCGAGAGTTCCACGTTGGTGATCAAGTCTTACTCTTTAACTCTCGGTTGAAGATCTTCTCAGGCAAGTTGAAGAGCCGCTGGTCTGGTCCATTCACCATCGCCAATGTTTTTCCCTATGTCACCATTGAGCTTTCTCAGCCAAATGGGCCCAACTTCAAGGTGAATGGCCAGCGTTTGAAATTGTACTTTGGTGAGGACATCTCTAAAGAGATGATTCCATCCCTCACCACGTTCCCCATGAACTGATTTTGGGTCAAGTCAGGCTCGTGACTCGGTTAACAAAAACAAGCGCTTCTCGGGAGGCAGCCCGAGCATCTATCCTTTTATGTTTTAACCTCCTAAGTGTAGGGGGACCTCCATAGGTGTTTGTTTTTGTATGGTGATGTGATTACAGGGATTAGTGCACTCTTGGAATCTTTGAAGAACCGTGCCCCCGTGTTATCCGAAATTCGGTTCTATCTCTCAACTATCGTGATTCAATTTTCTTCATAACTCACATTTGAAATTGATCACTTTAGTCGTCTCTTCCTTAACTTGAGTTAACCAACGTGCACAATGTCATAAGTGTAGGGGAGACTTTTCCCACATGCTTAAACATTGAGGACAATGTTTATCTTAAGTGTAGGGGGGACTTCTATCGAAGTTTTAAGTGAACTTTTCCATGAAAATGCCTTCATTTAACCGGAAAATCATATTTGTCAACATTTTTCAAATTTTTTTTAACTTTGGACATTTAGTTGTAAATTTTAAATTTTTATCGTTGCTTTCATATGTATATATCCTGCAATAAAGTCAAAAATATTAATAAAGTGGTGTAGCTAGTTTAGAAGTCTTTGACATATTAGGCTCGTTGCGTTTATTTTGACTCAACCCGAATAGACTTATCTAAGCTAGTATCCTTAACCATGTAGACCTTAATTGGTTTATTAGGCTAAGTATCCACGAGTCTCATTACTTGAGATTTTAAATTGTGGAGGACGAGAAATGATAGAGTCAATTATAAGTCGGTATTCTTGCACAAGCTCACTTGGTGTAATTATTTGCCTATTCTCCCATCGCTTGCTAATAATTTATCTGCAATAAGTAAGGTCGTACGATTTGAAAGGTTACTTAGCTTCTAGCCCAAGATCGTTTAAAAGTTGCTCGGTAATGATAAGAGTTCATAGCCAAGGCATAACTTATGAAGCGGGGCGCGAAGATTGGCGAGTCCAAAAAGGCCCTAACAAGGCATGAGGATTCCATTTTATTGCTAAAGATCCAAGGTGATGTGAAAAGCATTATTCCTAAAATCAATATGAAGGATCAAGACTCACGACAAAAAGCAATCAACTCCCATAAAGATGATGGATAAGTCTATCCAAAAAGACCCTAACAAGGTATAAGGATAAATAGATCCAAGTCCGAAAAGGAGGAGGATCGTTGTATCTCAAAATCCCAATTAGAGATTGAAGAAATAATCATGAAGTCGTGGTCAACAAAGTTGGAGTACCCCTCAAAAGTCTCCAAGTGAAGAAACTCTATTATGATGAGAAGACCATTATCTCAAGAACGTCTCTCGAAGATATGAAGTATGAAGTACATGCCAAATATCGGCCCGAGAAAGGTCTCAAATCGTGAACTGAGTTATGCCAAGATATGAACTTTTTGATATCCCGAGAAGCAGTTTTAAGAGATTTTGACCTTTAGCTAACTATTGATCAAATCGTCCTACTGTGCTTTCAGCCTAAATAAACTATCGAAATAAGTCCAAAAATGCATCTTCATGATCATTCTAAGACAAAAATAAAATATAAGAGATACACCTAGGAATAAGGGAGTTTAAGCATTTATTTAAGCCATGTGTGTAAGTGTTTGATTTACTAACTTATAATAAAAATGATCTCGTTTTTAAGCATAGTTTGGGGAACGTGAAACTTGAGGGTGATAAATCTTCGCAGCACCAAAGCCCTAATGTAAGTCCTTGATTTCTTTGCAAGTTATTTCCATCCTTTTGTTTATTTTAAAGTTTTAATTTCTCTTAGTACTTTAATTTTTGTTTAGTAGTATTTTAATAAGGCCAAGGTTGATTGATTATGAGAAAAGTGTAAAATTGCTTTATCACTAAGCATTGCATGAGGGCATGTCAATGGTTAAGTGTAGGGGATTTTATAGGTGAGTAAACACCCAGCCTTTTTCCACTTAATTCTGGCTAAAACGAGACCAAAACACGTATTTAATGTCATTTGTTTGGAATTATGCGTGGTTTTTGTGTTTATTGTGTTTTCAGAGCCAACCGGATGAATATTGAAGAAAACATGGGATTGCACGGGTTTTATCGAAGAAAAAGACTCAAGACGAAGTCTATTGTCCAAGAGATGCAGAAGATTTGAAGTCACTGGGTCTATTTGAAGAATTATCGAAGAAAAGGACCAAGGATGGAAGATTTACATATGTCGAAGAAACTCAAGTCTATTAAACGAAGAAATTAAAAGACGAGTTGGATTTAATCATCGACAAATCCCGAATTAGAATCGAAAACGTCAACTTTTCTGAAAAGACGAGAAGACGAAAAGAGAGAAGAAAGCCCACTCACCAACCAACCACTAGGACTATAAAAGGACTCTCCCACACACAATTAGGAGTGAGTTAGTTTTTATTTTTCTTTCCCAGATCTCTTTGGTTCGTAGCATCACCAACACCATTAGGGTGTTTGGTGATTTTTAATTTCCTTTCAATCGTGTAAGTGTTTAATCATTACTCTTGTTTACTTTTACTCTAATCTTTCAATACAATCTTTTTATTCATCTTGTTCATCCCCATTTTCATTAAAAGTTCTAAAAGTTCTTGGTTAATTAATTTAATCTTTTAAACGTGGTTGATTTTGTATTTTTGTTGTTGGGATTTGTTACTTATGGTATTTAAATGATTATTGGTTAATTTGGTAAAACCTTTTTGAGTATTTGGGTCGATTTGATTTAAAAACGTTTTGCTTCTGCTGTTACTGTTCTTCGCCTGAATTATTCCGAATAGGAAGTTTGACTCGTCCCCTATTCGGAATATTTTACTTATTCCGAATAGTCTCTTGGTTTTTCCCTTACTCGGAATATTTCTAATATTCTGCATTGCTTTTATATATTCCGAGTAGCACTTTTTCTTATTCTCTTACTCGGAAAGTTCTAACATTCCGAATAGCTTGTTTGTTTCATTCCTTATTCGGAATATTGAGATATTCCGAACTGCCATGTTATTTTTCCCTTATTCGGAATGTTTTGGACATTCCGAATTGAGCTTTTATTCCGCATAGAAAACATTCCGCATAGGGTTGAATTATTCCGCATAGACCATTTTTCCGAATAGGACTTCTTTTCCGCATTGAGCTATTTATTCCGAATTGGGCATTTATTCCGCATAGGTCACTTATTCAGTATAGCAAATTATTCCGAATAGGTTTTTTCCAGTACTGTTTGATTTAATTTCTTATTCAAGTTTTACTTTTTAATTGTTTTAAGTTTAATTCTTTATTTACTTTATTCATTTCCCTTTTTAATAGAATAGAAAACCAAACTCCTTTTTGTCACCAAGAACAAATCATTCCACTTAGAGCTGTGATCAATTCGAGAGGATTCCGAGAATTATTTTGAACCCAATGAAAAACCATGTATCAATAAGCTACCTCTAAAAATACTAATAAGTTTTAACAACTGATAAGCTACATCTAAAAAGCACAAATTGAACACCGAATAAGCACGAATCGAACACCGAATAAGCATGAATTGAACACCGAATAACCACGAATTGAATCGAATACCAAATTATCACGAATCAAACACCGAATCAAACACGAGCCGATTGAAGATCGACATCACTGTCAATCGTGTTTGGGATTGTTTAATGAGTTTTTTATTGATACTTCTATTGATGGTAATATATTGGGACTGTGGTAGATAAAAATTTAGTGTAAAGAGAGACATGAGAGATACTGAGATGATTTCTCATCTGACGGAGAGATGAGTGAGACGTGTGCAAAGTTCGAGAGAGAGAGAGAGAGAGAGAGAGAGAGAGAGAGAGATAGAGAGAGAAATAAGATTGTGTGTTTTAAGTTTTTGGTGAAATGATGGAGGGATTATTCCCAGGTTTTTTGTTAAGAGGAACCGCCTTTTGGATAAGTGCACAAATTATCTAGCGGTAAATAGTTATCGATATGCTAAATAATTAAGTGGTTAAACTCATTGACTTGATCGGGTTGACGTGTTGGTCGAATCAATGAACTATTGGTTCGAATAAGTTGATCTGGTGGTCGGTCACTTAACATAGTGACTCGACCCGGTTGATGTAGTGGTCGATCTTCTGATCCGATGACTCAACAGGGTTGACCCGGTGGTTGAATCAGTAAACTATTAATTTGACCGGTTTGACCCGGTGACTTAACAAGTTGACCCGGTGGCTCGACCGGTTTGACCGGTGGTCGAACCCATGAACCGACGACTAGACCGGTTTGACCTAATGGTCGAACCCGTGACCCGATGTCTCAACCTGATCGACCTAGTGGTCGATCACGTGATTTTGTGACTCGACTGGTTGACCTGGTGCTCGAACCTATGACCCGATAATATTGTTTGAGAAAATAAATGTTGAAACCAATACTAAAATAGTATTGATATACATGAGATTCTAAAAGGATGAGTCGATATGATGTTGTTATACATGATATGTTAAACGGGCTATTCAAGGTGATATTGATATAAATGAGATTTTATAAGGATGATTCAGGATGATGTTGTTATACATGATATGTTAAACGGACGAGTTGAGATGTTATTGGTATACATCAAATGCTAATCGGATGAGTTGAGATGCTACCTATATATAACTAAATTCATCGGGATGATGTTGTTATACATCCAGTGACTTGATCGGTTGACCTGGTGTCGAACCCGTGACCCGATAATATTTTGTGAGAAAATAATTGTTGAAATCAATATTAAAATGGTATTGATATACATGAGATTTTGAAAGTATGACTTGATATGATGTTGTTATATATGATATGTTAAACGGACGATTTGAGATGATATTGATATACATGAGATTTTAAAAGGATGATCCGGATGATGTTGTTATACGTGATTTGTTAAACGGACGAGTCGATATGTTATTGCTATACATCAAATGTTAATTGGATGAGTCGAGATGCTACCTATATACAACTAAAATCATTTAGCATATATTTTATCCTAATAAAGATGTGTGTCTGAACACACATCAAGGGTTAGGGGTTTTGGTCAACTATTACAAGCTAACGGATATAGGTTA
Organism: Glebionis coronaria; assembly: GCA_025667525.1. NCBI lineage: Eukaryota > Viridiplantae > Streptophyta > Magnoliopsida > Asterales > Asteraceae > Glebionis > Glebionis coronaria. Next base: position 557,420,605 of record CM046879.1, read on the forward strand.
TTGGTTACAATTAGGGGTTAAGTTTTATGAATTACGGTCGTAATGTAACATATCGACTACTCCGTTAAATATCTCATGTACATGGATATCATCTCGACTATTCCGTTGAACAACTCATGTACGACAATATCATCTCGACTCCTCAGCATAACATCTTATGTACAAAGATACCATATCGACTCATTCGTTTAACATCACATGTACAATGATACATATCGTCTCCTTCGTTGAACATCTCATGTACAACAATACCATCTCGACCCCTCCGTATAACATCTCATGTGCAACGATACTACCTCAACACCTTCATTAGCGATGTTCAATGATACTACATCGAATCCTCCTTTTAACTTGTCATGTATAACAATATCACCATGAATCATCCGTTGAACAACGTGTGCACAACAATACAATATCGACTCCTTCGTTGAACATCCTATGTACAAAGATACCATCTCGACTTGTTCGTATAACATCTCATGTACAACCATATCATCAAGAATCCTTAGTTGAACATATTATATACACCGATACCATCTCGATTCATCCACTAAATATCTCATGTAGGGTTGAGCATCGGTTTAGGACCGGACCGGACCGGCCAAGACCGGGCCGAAACGAGGACCTAAATGGTCTAAAACCCCATATCGAGATCGGGCCGAAATAGTCCGGTCCGGTCCTATTAGGCAAAATCGATAAGATTTTTTGTAAGCCCGAACCGGACCGGACCGAGGACCGAATTTCCAAAAACCCGAACCGAGGACCGGACCGAAATTGTACGGTCCAGTTCTGTTCGGTCCGGTCCGGGTCGATTTTGGGTCTGCCATGCTCAACCCTAATCTCATGTATAGTTTATAGTTAATTATCTATTAAATATCACTTAATTTTACTAAAATGACATTTTATGTTTTAGACCATGCTACTTTTCATACACTTACACTTGATTAAATGTATAAAATGATTAATCATGACCTGAATCTCAGTTAACCTATCAAAGTTAAAATTAAAATTTGTATATAAGCATATCTATTTTTATGTAGATGAGTTGAACCTATCAAAGTTAAAATTAAAAATTTAAATTATATGTTTTATAAAATACTTTTAAATAAGAATAAAATTTCTAAAAATAATTATATGTTTTATAATAATAAATATATACATTTTTAATAAATACTAGTTTTAAAAATATTTCTTTTACAAAAAATTTATATATATTTACAACCGACCAACTATTTTCACCTTATCCCGCTTAACATTTTCACCAATATCTAAAACACATTCGGATTATTTGTCATTGCCCCGCCCAAATTTTCCCCAAAATCAAATTAACACGGATACTCCCCTGTAACCTAGATCTCACACTTATCATGTTCATCTTATACATTATTTTCCCTAAATCCAATTTCTAATCCCACAAAAATCCTCTCGTATATGTCGTCAACCAGAATCCCCACTAGTCACCATCCATTAGTCGGACCATTCTTGGTGATTTAATAAAAAAAACTCATATTGGTGATTTTTGCTACCATTCTTATTTCAGTTACTCATTCCTCATCCTAATCAAGGACCAAGATCTGGCGAGTGATAGACGATAGGTTGGCCCAAAAACCTAATCTTCAAAATGCAATCGCAATCCTCAAATCATCATGGCACCAAACGCAAACGCAAGGTGAGCCTCTTCGACGACGTCAACCAATCCGTAACGGCAAAGATCAAACCCATCAACCCAATTAACAACAATCCATCCATCAATCCTTGGAATCAAAAGCGTTTTAGTCAACAGTATTATGAAATCTTTGAAAAGAGGAAGACTTTGCCTATTTGGCAACAAAAAGAGGAGTTATTTAAGGTTTTGAAAGAGAATCGGACATTGATTCTTGTTGGTGAAACTGGTAGTGGTAAAACTACACAGATTCCTCAATTTGTATTGGAAGCTGTTGAACTTCAGAGGCGGAAGAAATACATGGTCGGTCGCACCCAACCTATTAGGGTTGCTGCAATGTCTGTTTCTCGTCGTGTTGCTGAGGAGATGGGTGTTGTTGTTGAAGATGAAGTAGGTTATAGCATCTGTTTCAAAGATCAGACAAGCGCCAAAACTGTATTGAAGTAAGTCTCACAAATACTAATATAGTTTAAGCGCATTTAGAACGTCTCATTTTGTTGAAACTGATATTTTCTATTTGGTATTGGTAGGTACTTGACAGATGGTATGCTATTAAGAGAAGCCATGACAGATGCACTTCTTGAGAAATATAAGGTGATAGTTCTTGATGAGGCTCATGAGAGAACATTGGCTACTGATGTCTTGTTTGGGCTTTTAAAGGAAGTGCTTAATAACAGACCCGATCTCAAGTTAGTTGTCATGAGTGCTCCGAAAAGTTTCAGGGGTATTTCTTTGGTGCACCTTTGATGAAAGTTCCTGGAAGACTTCATCCTGTCGAAATCTTTTATACCCAAGAGCCTTAAAGGGACTATCTTGAACCAGCAATAAGGACGGCTGTACAAATACATATGTTTGAACCTCCTGGTGATATACTCGTTTTCCTTCGTGGAGAAGAAGAAATAGAATATTCTTGTCACAAAATAACAAAGGAGGTCAGTACTATGGGAGACCAAGTGGGGCCTGAAAGTTGTTACTCTTTAATCGACACTCCCACCCGCTCAGCAGAAGATATTTGAACCTGATCCACCTCCAGTAACCGAGGGTGGTCCTGCTGGTAGGAAGATCGTGATTTCAACGAACATTGCAGAAACATCTATAATTATTGATGGAATAGTTTATGTGATCGACCCTGGTTTTGCAAAGCAGAAAGTTTACAATCCACGTGTACGGTGTTGAGTCTTTGTTGGTGTCTCCAATATCAAAGGCAAGTGCTCATCAGAGGTCAGGTCGTGCTGGAAGCCCACACTCGGGTTTGGGCCGACCTATCGTCTAACAGTGAGTTTATTAAAAATTCTGCTTTTAAGGTTTGATGAGTTAGATTATGTTATTTGTTTTGTAAACATACATGTATGTATTATCTAAAGTTGAGGAGATGATTATTTTTCACTTCATAGATTTGATCTCTTGAATTTTCATAAACTTATGCAACATGTTAGGCGGGCTGCTGTTCTAGCTTTGAGTATAGCTAGCCATAACAAGCCAAACCTTATCAAGGGTCTCCTTCGTTGAACTTTTTCCACTTCTTTATGATCAAACAGTTATTAAGGTAAAGTTATACAATTTATTGACTTGTTACTCTACTGAGTTTCTAAAGCAAAAAACCTTCAAATGTGTTTTAGTGAGGTACAAAATCAAAGCATATTAGATACTTGATATGGGATATGTTAAAGTGTAAGAAGGATTCAATAACTAGAAATATGGTTTTAAGTGGTATAATTTATTGCTTATTTCTCATTTGCGTCTTGCCCTATTTTTCAAAATGGGGAAGGTTCAGTAAGATGCAAAGTTTGACGGAAACTTTTTCTTTCTCATTTTCTCATTAGGTTTCAGTGTGATTTTTATATGTCTTTAACTTTAATATGTTTGTGCAGAAAGAACTTATCAGAACGGCGGGAGGCATTGGATGGCATGCTTTGGACGTTTTAATGGTATAGTTTTTATTTTCTTTCCTCTGATTTCATTTATATTTAATAAAATGGAATCAAATCCTTTATGCACAAGGGCTTTTTTTCTCGAGTCTTCCTATCTAATATGCTCAATCTCAGTGTGGATCCAGCTCCACATTTTCTATTTCGGTTACAGTCGTATCGATGGTGCTGGACAATGGTGCGAATTATTATGATGGTTGCTGCACTTATATATCATATAGCTTAGATACCTGCAAGAGATACAAATATGACTGATGAATGATAAATCTTTTATTTACGAACTTCTGTTGGATGAACATGGGTTCCTAGGGAATAGTTCTAAACATTTTCATATAATTTGCTCTTATTATGGTTTAACTGATATTGTATTTCTAATGTTGAAATTAGATGTGTTCAAAGTCAAAATCTATGGCGCAACGGTGAATCTGATATTAATAATGAGCTATATGCGGGATTCAAGAAGGGAAACCCGAAAATAAATGAGATATTAGTAGGTTGGTCGATTCTAGCATAATTTGACTCCATGAATTACGTCGATAGTCTAAGCCTAACTTGATTTTTTGTTTGAAAATTCTGCAGGCTATGATTTCTTGAACACGGATATCAATAACTATAACGTGACAGTATGGTACAACTCTACTTACAAGAATGATACAGGAGGTGGTCCACCAGGAATATTTCCGAGTTCCTCGCTCAATAAACTTGGTACACATTATTGGCCCTATAAAATAGGAATAGAAAGTAATAGTTAAATAAAAATCATAATGCAATTCTAATATCTGCAAGACATATGTATACAGGTGTCAAATGCATTTTTACTCGCGGGTGTCGTTCTACACTAATGTTGTTTGATTTTGTAAAATGGATGCCTAAACCAAAAACCGAAATCATGCTGGATTTTTCTTTTCTCCTTGGTCCAATATTCTTTAATGTTGTTTGATTTTGTATAATGTTATGTTATTCTTGTTCACATGAAAGTGTATGCCTTTGAGTTCAGAAATCTAGTTGATATTTGTAGTATATTGTCTGATGTATGAGTATATTTATAGTAAACTAGTTCAACAGTCTTATATGAAAGGTGATTGAGTTAACTAATTTGGACGGGGCTAATATACCGTCTTTCTGAAATCATGTTACCAGCTGATATTTAGTATGGTAGAGCGCTCGCATTGGTAAGTTAGCGGGTTTTGTTGGTCTTACATTTTTCTCCTACATAATTAACTATACTTGTTACAACTCGAGAGTGTAGCTCATATGGTAGAGCGCTCGCATTGCATGCGAGAGGCACGGGGTTCGATTGCCCGCACTTCCTTATTACTATTATCGGTCACTCTTTGGTTAATTGTATGTGACTAACTCACAACCATTAACATGATTTGTGTGACTACATATCATAAAAGGTCACACAAACATACAACTTATGTGCCCATTAAATGCATATAGTCACACAAAATACAATTGGCTTGACTTGGCAAAGCATATAGTCACACATATTACTACTATTGGTAACTCTTTGGGTAGTTGTATGTGACAAACTTAGTACAATTAGCATGATTTGTGTGATTACATGTCATAAAAGGTCACACAAACATACAATTCATGTGACTATTGGATGCATATAGTCACACAAAATACAATTGGCTTGACTTGACAAAGCATACAGTCACACATATTACTACTACTGGTAACTCTTTGGTTAATTGTATGTGACAAATTCAGTACAATTAGCATGATTTATGTGACTACGTGTCATAAAAGGTCACACAAACATACAATTCATGTGACTATTGGATGCATATAGTCACACAAAATACAATTGGCTTGACTTGACAAAGCATACAGTCACACTTATTTCTACTATTGGTAACTCTTTGGTTAATTGTATGTGACAAACTCAGTACCATTAGCATGATTTGTCTGACTACATGTAATAAGTGTGAAAACACTTATCCTTTTGCCACTAAAATCAAGGAAAAACAAGACCTAATCATGTGTTTAATATCATAAATGTCGGAATTACGCGTGGTTTTGTGTTTTGTGTGATAAATAGGTACAAATGATCAAAAGAAGATAAAACACGGGATTTCACGGTCAATTGTCAAAGAAAAGTCAAGATAGAGACAAAGACAAAAATCAAAAGTCCAAAAGTGTGCAACGATCACGGAAACCGATGAAAACCGACACGAGATTGATGAAAAGATCGAGGAAGCCAAAAAAAAATCGAACTCGACATGAGTGGATTTAATAAATTGTCGAGTTTTTAGCCAAGTGGGACCCACATTTGTGTTTTGGGCCTGAAAGCCCAATTATGGAAGAGATTATTTATATTGTTGGGTCAAAGCCCAAAGTCAAGGCCCAATATGAAGAGGATGGACAGTTTTTTATTAAAAGCCCACATGGCCCAAGCCTAATTGAAGAAAGAAAATAAACGAAGGGAGTAATAATCGGGTCAAAGCCCATATGGGTTGAAAAAGGAAACGGATGGAGTAAATTATCTCTCACACATTTTTCACCCACCGACACACATAAAAACCCACATTACCCAATCCCTTCGTTTTTACCACCCACGTGTACTCCACCCAAAATAAATAAAACTTTTTTTTACCCATCGATACAAACAAAGTTCGCCTACCCACATTCACCCTCACCCTCACATTTTCGTTACCCTCTCTCTCTCACATTATTCTCTCATCTTCCCCAAACTCACAAACCAGTAAAAAACCACTATTCATCCAAACCCTAAATGGGTAAAAAGTTAATTCATTAGGGGGGTTTTGATCTCACGTGTGATTCACGTGAAAGGGAATTAATTCCCCAAAGATTTCGGAAGGGAAGATGGAACGAATGCTACGTGGATGATTTTTATTGGACAAGACACCTCACTCCCAAATTCCACCAATCAACATCCAAAGAAGAAACACAAGGATTGCCACCTTGGAAATCCATGTGCACAAGGCTCATCTCCACCGTTCGATTAAAGCAAGAGAGAAGAAGAGAAGAATCAAGGGCTATTATTCCTCACCGTGCTCACCAAGGAGTTCGAGAAGGATCGGGGGATCCTTATAAAACCCCTCTCTCTTCATGTAATGAATCATGCTTTTCTTTATTTTAATTTTTAGAAAATAGATTAATTAGGGTTTTAATATTGTAATCTCTATTTTCCAGTATTGTAATTTGAATTTTTTTAATTAATGAAAAGTGAAGTTTAGTTTTAATTCTCATCTCATTTCCAGTTATTGTTTATTTTTTTTTTTAATCTGTTGAAAAATATTACGATTGTGGTTCTTCGTTGATTGTTATTATATAAAAAAAAAAAGAAAAAAAAAAGAGATAAAGAAAAGTATAAATTGTTTCCCCTACCTGGCGCGCCACAATTTGATAAAGAGATTTTGCAATCCTATTTTTAACAATTAAGTTCGTTTTTCCTCAATTCGACTCGAATTTGATTAGCAATTATCGTATCGACTTAACTTGTTTTTGGTAAAAAGTATTTTGGTATTTTTTAAACTATCTTAAATCTAATTAATTTAAAGGAAACTATATTAATTAAATCTATTTTAAAATAAAATCTATTTTAAACTTTAAACAAACCTAGATTGAAAACTTTTAAAATAAACTAAATTAAAAACTATTTTGAACTAAAATTTAAATAAGACTTAAACTAATTATAAATAAACACTAATTTCTTTAAAGAAAACACTTAACAAAAATTTAAAACTAAATTTGAAATAAGAATCTAAAACTATTTTTGAATAAAGATCAAAATAAAATGAAAACTAATTTAAAAGTAATAAGAATGTGAAACTATTTTTAATCTATAAAAACTATTTCAAAATTATTAAATAAAATATTTTTTTTTATTTTTTTATTTTTATCTTTTTATATTTTTGAAAAGTAAATAAAAACGGAATTTAAATAAAACTAATTAAAAACTTTTAATTGAGATGTAACAAAACTAAAAGCTAATTAAGCTATTAAAACTGCCAGTATATTAAAACCCTATATTACTTAACTGTTGCACTATTAAACACAAAAACAGTTATAGATGAGATGGTTGAGTGCGTTTGTTACTATGCTAGAGGTCACAGGTTCGAGTCCCTGAGTGGACGGATTATAGCAAACATATTTTAAACTTTTTGGACTTTTGATATTTGGACATTTAAACAAATCTGAACAATTGGTTCAGTTTGTTTTTAGCAATTAAATCAGTAATTAAATAAGCAGCTAGCAGATACAAGCAGAAACAAATAAGCTCACCAAATCGAAGCAGATAAGACATAAACCAAATAAGCTATAAGCAGAATATGTAAAGCAATTACAAACAACCAAATTAAGCTAAACTGGAATTTATAAAAAGCTAAAACTTAATAAGCTAAAAAGTGAGAAATCAGATTAAGCAGATTAAGCAGTCCAAATAAGCAATAATAATCAGTCCTAAATAAACTATAAAAATAAGCTACTAAGCAAAAAGCAGATTATGCAGACTACAATAAGCAAAACCAAAACTGTAACCAATATGTGAAACTTAAACAAATCTAAGCAGTAACTAAAAACAAATAGAAGCTAGATAAGCAGATCCATACGCAGCTATAACACAATAAGCAAAAACGCCTAATTACTACTTAATAATAATAAGCTACAAACAGCTATCCAAACAGAATCGTATAGAAACTTAACCAAAACTGATCAGACGGAAAATACCAAGCATATTAATAAGCTTACTGCAAAAACTAATAAATCAACTAAATCAAATAAGCATAATAATCCAAATAATAGCAAATAAGCAGATAACATAAAATTAAGGCAAAACTTAAAAATTAAAAGGGACAAGAAATTCAAACCGTTTGGAGGAACCGTTGAGACGAAGCGTCGCGCTGAGCGAGCTTAAACCGAAACAAACACCTCCGTTACTCGTCAACAAATCAACACCTTCGAACCAAATCGAACACCAAACAGAATCGAAACCGAACAACTTATCGAACCCAATAACTCTGATGAACAGTAGCCTTTTAATATGCTTCCCAGTAGGGGAAACAATTTATACTTTTCTTTATCTCTTTTTTTTTTTCTTTTTTTTTTATATAATAACAATCAACGAAGAACCACAATCGTAATATTTTTCAACAGATTAAAAAAAAAAATAAACAATAACTGGAAATGAGATGAGAATTAAAACTAAACTTCACTTTTCATTAATTAAAAAAATTCAAATTACAATACTGGAAAATAGAGATTACAATATTAAAACCCTAATTAATCTATTTTCTAAAAATTAAAATAAAGAAAAGCATGATTCATTACATGAAGAGAGAGGGGTTTTATAAGGATCCCCCGATCCTTCTCGAACTCCTTGGTGAGCATGGTGAGGAATAATAGCCCTTGATTCTTCTCTTCTTCTCTCTTGCTTTAATCGAACGGTGGAGATGAGCCTTGTGCACATGGATTGCCAAGGTGGCAATCCTTGTGTTTCTTCTTTGGATGTTGATTGGTGGAATTTGGGAGTGAGGTGTCTTGTCCAATAAAAATCATCCACGTAGCATTCGTTCCATCTTCCCTTCCGAAATCTTTGGGGAATTAATTCCCTTTCACGTGAATCACACGTGAGATCAAAACCCCCCTAATGAATTAACTTTTTACCCATTTAGGGTTTGGATGAATAGTGGTTTTTTACTGGTTTGTGAGTTTGGGGAAGATGAGAGAATAATGTGAGAGAGAGAGGGTAACGAAAATGTGAGGGTGAGGGTGAATGTGGGTAGGTGAACTTTGTTTGTATCGATGGGTAAAAAAAAGTTTTATTTATTTTGGGTGGAGTACACGTGGGTGGTAAAAACGAAGGGATTGGGTAATGTGGGTTTTTATGTGTGTCGGTGGGTGAAAAATGTGTGAGAGATAATTTACTCCATCCGTTTCCTTTTTCAACCCATATGGGCTTTGACCCGATTATTACTCCCTTCGTTTATTTTCTTTCTTCAATTAGGCTTGGGCCATGTGGGCTTTTAATAAAAAACTGTCCATCCTCTTCATATTGGGCCTTGACTTTGGGCTTTGACCCAACAATATAAATAATCTCTTCCATAATTGGGCTTTCAGGCCCAAAACACAAATGTGGGTCCCACTTGGCTAAAAACTCGACAATTTATTAAATCCACTCATGTCGAGTTCGATTTTTTTTTTGGCTTCCTCGATCTTTTCATCAATCTCGTGTCGGTTTTCATCGGTTTCCGTGATCGTTGCACACTTTTGGACTTTTGATTTTTGTCTTTGTCTCTATCTTGACTTTTCTTTGACAATTGACCGTGAAATCCCGTGTTTTATCTTCTTTTGATCATTTGTACCTATTTATCACACAAAACACAAAACCACGCGTAATTCCGACATTTATGATATTAAACACATGATTAGGTCTTGTTTTTCCTTGATTTTAGTGGCAAAAGGATAAGTGTTTTCACACTTATTAGAGATAGTAGATATTTTGGGACAGAGGGAGTAATTACTTACGGGGAATAGTTGCGAAATGACCCATGTAAAGAATATTGGCCCAATGAGAGAAGAAAAATCCAGCATGATTCGGTTTCTGGTTTAGGCATCCATTTTACAAAATCAAACAACATTAGTGTAGAACGACACTCACGAGTAGAAATGCATTTGACAACTGTATACATATGGCTTGCAGATATTAGAATTGCATTATGAATTTTATTTAACTATTACTTTCTATTCCTATTTTGTAGGGCCAATAATGTGTACCAAGTTTATTGAGCGTGGAACACAGATCATTCCGGTTGGACCACCTCCTGTATCATTCTTGAAAGTAGAGTTGTACCATACTGTCACGTTATAGTTATTGATATCCGTGTTCAAGAAATCATAGCCTGCAGAATTTTCAAACAAAAAATCAAGTTAGGCTTAGACTATTGTAACGTTCCCAAGCATCGAAAAACGACTCATCAGGTTCTTGTGTGAAACCACTGATTTGGTTGCGAAGACTGGTGACCATGGATGGTGGAAAGTAGCGCGACAAAATTTTTTGAGTCATTTCATTCCATGTATGAATTGAGTTTTTGGGAAGACGATCAAACCATTTTTCGGCATGGTGGGATAAAGTGTGTGGAAAAAGGTGAAGGCGAAGAAAATCCATGGAAACACAAGGTAATTTCATGCTTTGAGTGACGGTTATGAATTTATCGAGATGTTTGTTGACATCATCATCCGGTAATCCGCGAAAAGGACAAGCGTTTTGAACTTGCAGGATCATGTGATGCTTCAACGAAAATTCAGGAGCCGTGATTTGCATCGGCGCAATCGGTCCTCCGCGTCCGTTCATTGTTGGCTGACAAAGCTCCAACATCGTGCGTAGGTCGTGTTGTGGGCCTTGGTTGTTATTATTATTCATGTTGGCTAGGGGTGGGTTGTTATTATTGTTATGCACAACGGCCATATCTATGTCTCTAAGAGTCTCGGGCTCAGAATAAGACGTAGATCGAGTACGCATACACTAAAAGGAAATAAAGTTTTTTTTATCTTTTTTATTGTTTTTGGATTTTTGAAAATTTTATATTTTTTTAGGATTTTTTGAAATATTTTGTGCTTTAAAATAACGTTCCCAAAAGAACGGATCCCAAAATCCAAATTTTCCCACTAAAAACCGTTAATCTTTACGAAAAGAGCCATCAGCGACGCCATTTGAAACAATGCTTTTGTGTATGCTCTTGAAGTGTTGTTCGTACTCGATTCAATCCGAATTGATCACGGTTATGGTGGAATTATTGGTGATGGTAACTAAAAGAGGGGAGCTTTGGTTATCTAATTCTACTTGAAAACATAAAAGCTGGACATAATAAAAGAGGATTCTGACCTTAATTGCTATGTAAAATAAATCTTCGAATAAAAGCCTTCTTTTCGGAAAAAGTACCTATTTTCGGAATAAAGATCTTCTTCGGAATAATCAATCTTTTCGGAATACGTGAGAATTTCGGATAAGAATTTATTTTGGAGTAAGTGGATCTTCAGACAATGGATTTTCGGATTAACAGCTATTTTGGAATAAACAAAGTTATTCGGAATAAACACTCTTCTTCGGAATAACAAATGATTTTCGGATCAAGAAGTAAATTCGGATTAAAGGTAATCTTCGGAATAAAGGATATCTTCGGAAAAATAAGAGTTTTTCGAATAACAATGGAATTTTCGGAATATGACAACTTTTTCGGAAACAATGGTGATTTTCGGATAAAAGGTTTTTCGGAATAAAACAGTTTTTCGGCAAAGCAAATAATTTCGGAAAAAGGAAAAAGGTATTGATTTCAGATAAATCAAATCTTCGGAATAATGGGAAATATTCAGAAAACAACAAAGCTTGGATAATATGAAATGAGATGAAAATTTTGGATAAATAATCTTCGGAATAATGGGTAATCTTCGGATTCTGAAAACACTTTTCCGAAGAAGTTTAATAAACAGATCCAGTAACAGATACGATCCAAAATAAGCCAAAAATAAGCACAACCAAATAAGCAATTAACCAAAACTAACACCAAATAATAAGCCACAAATCAAAAACTTCAAAAAAACAAAATAATCACAATTATTAAAATAAACTTTTAATCAAAACTATTAATCTATTAAATCAACTTAATCAAAAATAAGCCAAACACTAATACATCAACAATCACAATAAGCTTAAAATATCCACCACATCAAAACTATTACTAGTACAATAAATGGTATCCGTCACACTCAAAAAGAGTGACCGTAGGCCTACAGTCATACACGATTGTTTTAGCCTTTGTGACCAAAGGTTCCTCGACCGTAGGTACCATACGGTCACAAAATGATCTAAGTGACGATAACCAACAAAAAAATGTGACCAATACTCGAAAATGTGTGACGAACTAGGTATAATATTTGGTGTTTTAGTGAATATGTGTGACGGTAAACACTCCACAGTTACACGAGTTTTGTTTAAGAGTGACTATTCTTTATAAGTTTGTCACATGAATATACAATATGTGTGACATTTACTATGTGATTAGTGTATTTTGTGTGACTATATGCATCAAATAGTCACATGAAGGGTATGTTTGTGTGACCTTTTATGACATGTAGTCACAAAAATTATGCTAATGGCTCTGAGTTTGTCACATACAATTAACTAAAGAGTTACCAATAGTAGAAATAAGTGTGACTGTATGCTTTGTCAAGTCAAGCCAATTGTATTTTGTGTGACCATATGCATCTAATAGTCACATGAATTGTATGTTTGTGTGGCCTTTTATGACATGTCTGCTAATGGTACTGAGTTTTTCACATACAATTAACCAAAGAGTTACCAATAGTAGTAATATGTGTGACTGTATGCTTTGTTAAGTCAAGCCAATTGTATTTTGTGTGACTATATGCATCCAATAGTCACATGAATTATATGTTTGTGTGACCTTTAATGACATGTTGATAAAGAGATTTTGCAATCCTATTTTTAACAATTAAGTTCGTTTTTCCTCGATTCGACTCGAATTTGATTAGCAATTATCGTATCGACTTAACTTGTTTTTGGTAAAAAGTATTTTGGTATTTTTTAAACTATCTTAAATCTAATTAATTTAAAGGAAACTATATTAATTAAATCTATTTTAAAATAAAATCTATTTTAAACTTTAAACAAACCTAGATTGAAAACTTTTAAAATAAACTAAATTAAAAACTATTTTGAACTAAAATTTAAATAAGACTTAAACTAATTATAAATAAACACTAATTTCTTTAAAGAAAACACTTAACAAAAATTTTAAACTAAATTTGAAATAAGAATCTAAAACTATTTTTGAATAAAGATCAAAATAAAATGAAAACTAATTTAAAAGTAATAAGAATGTGAAACTATTTTTAATCTATTAAAACTATTTCAAAATTATTAAATAAAATATTTTTTTTTATTTTTTTATTTTTATCTTTTTATATTTTTGAAAAGTAAATAAAAACGGAATTTAAATAAAACTAATTAAAAACTTTTAATTGAGATGTAACAAAACTAAAAGCTAATTAAGCTATTAAAACTGCCAGTATATTAAAACCCTATATTACTTAACTGTTGCACTATTAAACACAAAAACAGTTATAGATGAGATGGTTGAGTGCGTTTGTTACTATGCTAGAGGTCACAGGTTCGAGTCCCTGAGTGGACGGATTATAGCAAACATATTTTAAACTTTTTGGACTTTTGATATTTGGACATTTAAACAAATCTGAACAATTGGTTCAGTTTGTTTTTAGCAATTAAATCAGTAATTAAATAAGCAGCTAGCAGATACAAGCAGAAACAAATAAGCTCACCAAATCGAAGCAGATAAGACATAAACCAAATAAGCTATAAGCAGAATATGTAAAGCAATTACAAACAACCAAATTAAGCTAAACTGGAATTTATAAAAAGCTAAAACTTAATAAGCTAAAAAGTGAGAAATCAGATTAAGCAGATTAAGCAGTCCAAATAAGCAATAATAATCAGTCCTAAATAAACTATAAAAATAAGCTACTAAGCAAAAAGCAGATTATGCAGACTACAATAAGCAAAACCGAAACTGTAACCAATATGTGAAACTTAAACAAATCTAAGCAGTAACTAAAAACAAATAGAAGCTAGATAAGCAGATCCATACGCAGCTATAACACAATAAGCAAAAACGCCTAATTACTACTTAATAATAATAAGCTACAAACAGCTATCCAAACAGAATCGTATAGAAACTTAACCAAAACTGATCAGACGGAAAATACCAAGCATATTAATAAGCTTACTGCAAAAACTAATAAATCAACTAAATCAAATAAGCATAATAATCCAAATAATAGCAAATAAGCAGATAACATAAAATTAAGGCAAAACTTAAAAATTAAAAGGGACAAGAAATTCAAACCGTTTGGAGGAACCGTTGAGACGAAGCGTCGCGCTGAGCGAGCTTAAACCGAAACAAACACCTCCGTTACTCGTCAACAAATCAACACCTTCGAACCAAATCGAACACCAAACAGAATCGAAACCGAACAACTTATCGAACCCAATAACTCTGATGAACAGTAGCCTTTTAATATGCTTCCCAGTAGGGGAAACAATTTATACTTTTCTTTATCTCTTTTTTTTTTCTTTTTTTTTTATATAATAACAATCAACGAAGAACCACAATCGTAATATTTTTCAACAGATTAAAAAAAAAAATAAACAATAACTGGAAATGAGATGAGAATTAAAACTAAACTTCACTTTTCATTAATTAAAAAAATTCAAATTACAATACTGGAAAATAGAGATTACAATATTAAAACCCTAATTAATCTATTTTCTAAAAATTAAAATAAAGAAAAGCATGATTCATTACATGAAGAGAGAGGGGTTTTATAAGGATCCCCCGATCCTTCTCGAACTCCTTGGTGAGCACGGTGAGGAATAATAGCCCTTGATTCTTCTCTTCTTCTCTCTTGCTTTAATCGAACGGTGGAGATGAGCCTTGTGCACATGGATTGCCAAGGTGGCAATCCTTGTGTTTCTTCTTTGGATGTTGATTGGTGGAATTTGGGAGTGAGGTGTCTTGTCCAATAAAAATCATCCACGTAGCATTCGTTCCATCTTCCCTTCCGAAATCTTTGGGGAATTAATTCCCTTTCACGTGAATCACACGTGAGATCAAAACCCCCGTAATGAATTAACTTTTTACCCATTTAGGGTTTGGATGAATAGTGGTTTTTTACTGGTTTGTGAGTTTGGGGAAGATGAGAGAATAATGTGAGAGAGAGAGGGTAACGAAAATGTGAGGGTGAGGGTGAATGTGGGTAGGCGAACTTTGTTTGTATCGATGGGTAAAAAAAAGTTTTATTTATTTTGGGTGGAGTACACGTGGGTGGTAAAAACGAAGGGATTGGGTAATGTGGGTTTTTATGTGTGTCGGTGGGTGAAAAATGTATGAGAGATAATTTACTCCATCCGTTTCCTTTTTCAACCCATATGGGCTTTGACCCGATTATTACTCCCTTCGTTTATTTTCTTTCTTCAATTAGGCTTGGGCCATGTGGGCTTTTAATAAAAAACTGTCCATCCTCTTCATATTGGGCCTTGACTTTGGGCTTTGACCCAACAATATAAATAATCTCTTCCATAATTGGGCTTTCAGGCCCAAAACACAAATGTGGGTCCCACTTGGCTAAAAACTCGACAATTTATTAAATCCACTCATGTCGAGTTCGATTTTTTTTTTGGCTTCCTCGATCGTTTCATCAATCTTGTGTCGGTTTTCATCGGTTTCCGTGATCGTTGCACACTTTTGGACTTTTGATTTTTGTCTTTGTCTCTATCTTGACTTTTCTTTGACAATTGACCGTGAAATCCCGTGTTTTATCTTCTTTTGATCATTTGTACCTATTTATCACACAAAACACAAAACCACGCGTAATTCCGACATTTATGATATTAAACACATGATTAGGTCTTGTTTTTCCTTGATTTTAGTGGCAAAAGGATAAGTGTTTTCACACTTATTAAATCCCCTACACTTGACCATTGCAATGACCCCATGCAATGCATAGTTAAAAAGCATAAAGTTACATTTTTCTAATAATTAATCCATCTCGGCCTTTATTAAGATACTCTATTATTACTACGACGGAAAGAATAAAACTTTAAAGGAAACAAAAGTGATAACAATTTATTAACTTGGAAATTATTTGATGGAAGAAACTTGTAAAGAAATCTAAGACTTAGATTAGGGCTTTGGTGTCATGAATATTAATCATCCTCAAGTTTCACGTTCCCCATACCAAGCTCAAAAACGAGATCATTGTTATTACAAGTTAGCACAACAAACACTTACTCATGTGGTTTAGTTAATCACTTAGACCCCCTTATTCCTACGGTGTATCTCTTATATTTTATTTTTGTCTTGAATGATCACGAGGATGCATTTTTGACTTATTTCGATAATTTATTAAGGCCGAAAATAAAGTGGGACGATTTAATCAATAGTTAGCTAAAGGACAAAATCTTTTAAAACTGCTTCTCGAAACCTCAAAAAGTTCATATCTTGGCATAACTCTTTTCACGATTTGAGACCTTTCTCGGACCGATATTTGGCTTGTACTTCAAACTTCAAATCTTGAGAGACGTTCTTGAAATTATAGTCTTCTCTTCATTTTGGTATACATCTTCATAAGGAGTGAAAGATGCTTCAAACGTTGACCACGACTTCTTCATTTATCCTCTTCTTTATTTAGGATTTTGATATTCAACGATCCGCCTCCTTTTCGGACTTGGATCTATTTATCCTCATACCTTGTTAGGGTCTTTTTGGATAGACTTCTCCATGATCTTTAGGGGAGTAATTGCTTCTCGTCATGTGTCTTGATCCTTCATATTGATTTGGATTAATGATCTTCACATCATCTTAGGATCTTTAGCAAAAAGTGAATCCTCATGCCTTGTTAGGGCCTTTTTGGACTCGGGTATCCTCATGCCTTGTTAGGGCCTTTTTGGATAAGCCAATATTCGCGTCCCGTTTCAATAAGTTATGCCTTGGCTATGAACTCTAATTAATACCGAGCAACTTTTAAACGATCTTGTGCTAGAAGCTAAGTAACTTTTCAAATCGTACAACCTTATTTATTGCAAATATATTTATTAACAAGCGAAGGGAGAAAAAGCTTATAACTAACTCACATAAGTTAATGAAAGAATACCGAACTTATAATTAACTCTATCATCTCTCGTTCTCCACAATTTAAAATCTCAAGGAATGAGACTCGTGGATGCTTAGCCTAATAAACCAATTAAGGTCCATATGGTTAAGGATACTAGCTAGAGTAAACTCGGATAAGTAAACTCGGGTTGAGTCAAAATATTCACGACGGGCCTAATATATCAAAGACATCTAAACTTATTAAAACCATTTTATTTATTTATTTATTTTTTTAACTTTATTCTTGAAATGGAAATTATTATGATGCGATAATAAAAGAAAATAAATAAAAATACTACTAGGCCAAAATAGATCAAAAATTTGAAAAACGTTGAAAATTTTTAAAAAAAAAATTTCCGGTAAAATGGGGTCAAATTCATGGAAAAGGCCACTAAAATTCGATAGAAGGCCCCCCTACACTTAACATAAACATTGTCCTCAATGTTTAAGCATGTGGGCGAATAAACTCCCCTACACTTAGGACATTGAGTACGTTGTTTAAAATCGAGCTAAGGAAGGGACAACTAAAGTGATTACATTTATTCGTTTTATTTATATACAAGATTGAATCACAATAGCAAAAACTTATCGAAGGAACCGGGTACTTGGGAACACGGGATCACGGGTTGTGTCAAAAGTACCAAAAGCGGATCATGAAAGCTCATGTACCTACACAATCTCAACACACAAACAAACAACCTACACGGCTCCCCCCTACACTTATTGGTGAAAATGGGTAAAAGGTTAAAAAGGGTGAAAAAGGGTAAAAATCTAACCTAGTTATACGATGCTTGATTTTTAACACGAGTCTCTAGCTCGACTCGATTTCCCGAATGTCAACATTCAAATGGGAAAATCATGGAACAACCGAGATTTCCAAGGGAGGAAAATCTCTCCATGATTAAGGTGAAACAAAGTCATACAAGGCATACCCCATGAAAATCCACCCGGGTCAAACACATAATTTCCATCACAAAAGGAAATAAACCCCGAGGTGGTACGCAAGTCATAGAAAAGTGGGGTATCCTTAGGCAAAAGTCTCTTACAAGTAAAGGTAAGGTGGTATGGCAATGAAAGCACAAAAGTCTCTATTCCTGGATCAAACACCGATTCCTTAACGGGAAAATAGCAAGAGGTAGTGACATTTAAGCTCAAAATATCATCAAAATCCATAGTGGGAAAGTCATCCTCTTCCAAACTTGATGTGAAAACATAAGTATCGTCGGAGTCATAGGAAAACTCTTCCTCGTGAGGAAAATAGGAGTTTAGAAAGTTATCTAAATCCTCCTCAAATGGAATATCCTCTAAAATAGGGGCGACCTCGAAAGGTGGAGGATCCTCCTCAAAAGTTATGTCCCTCAAATTAGGAATATAAGAGTCAAAGGGAGACTCAAGAATGGGAGAATCACCCATAGAGAGAATAGGATCATTAAGCTCACTAGGTGTCTCGTCAAAACCCAAGGAAATGAGATCACTTAAAGAAGTGTCATCATCGTAGTTATCAAAGATTGGTGAATCATAAATGGGTGGGTTGAAAGTGGGTGGGTCAAAAGACGAGTCGTCTAAGCCGAAAATAGTGTGATCACTTGAAAAAGTGTCATCACTATCGGTGTCATAAATGGGAGTAAAAATTGGAGGTTCTAAAGGTGTCTCCCTAAGATCGAAAGGAAAGTGAGCATTTGAAGAGGTGTCCTCACTATTGGCATTCTCAAAATCCGAAATGGAATGATCACTTAGAGACGAGACATCACTAAAATTAGTTTCCTCATTTTCTTCAAAAAGTGGATTATTATTTGAAGTGTCAAAAAGTGGATTTGAGTATACCACAAAATCATTGATATTAAACTTTTTAGCTTCAAAAGGATTGATAAAACTTTCTTCCTTATCAAAATTAAGCACATCAATCATATTGACCGATTCTTTTTCATTTGTTTTATTAACCATTTTCCCCATTTTAAAAATTTGTTGATCATTCCCGACCCTAAGAATTAATTCCCCTTCGGCTACGTCAACTAAGGCTCTACCGGATCGTAAGAATGGTCGACCAAGTATTAACGGAATACGAGGATCCATCTCATAGTCGACGACGACAAAGTCAACGGGAAAAGTGAATGTACCGACTCTAACAAAAACGTCTTCGGCAATACCAACGGGGTATGCGAGAGTTCGATTAGCTAATTCTAAAGTCATACGAGTCGGTACAAGGTCGGGTAATGAAAGTTGTTTCCAAACCGAGAGTGGCATAAGATTGATGCTAGCGCCGAGATCCGCTAAAGCCATACACTCATTGATTTGAGGAAACGAGCAAGGTAACACGAATCGTCCGGGATCTCCTAGCTTTTCGGGAAGCTCTTTGAGAAGAATCGCGGAACAATTCTCATTTAAACGGGTGTTAACGAGCTCAACCATCTTTTCCTTCTTATTGAGCAAGTCCTTGAACATTTTGACAAATTTTGGCATTTGAGGAAGTGCTTCAATAAGGCTAACGTTAACATTCACGTTGGAGATCATTTTCAAAAAGTTAGAGACATGAATGTCATCTTTGTTGAGCACTTTAGTCTTGCCTAACCTAGATGGATAAGGAATATTAGGCTTAGGTTGAGAAGGAGAAGGACTCGCTTCTTGAACAACCGTCGGAATAGGCTCTTTCGGCAATGGAGGACTAGAACTAGGAGTGGTAGTGGGCGGAATCACCGGAGGGGGAGTAGGATTACTCATTATGACCTCCGGGCCTTGTCTCTCCTTTATGGGCGAAGAGATGGAAGGTCCCACTAAATTGGCTCCACTTCGAGTATTGATAGCACTCACATTCGCACGAGGGTTAATCTCGGTATTGGATGGTAAGGCACCTTGGGGTCTAAGGGTTTGAAACATAGTCAAAAATCTCTTATCATTGGACTCTTGCATTTGTCTAGTAGATGCTTGCATAGCTTGCATGATTTTCTCATGTTCGGTCAATTTTTGTAGAACCAAGTCCATTTGAGGATTTTGCATGTTCATTTGATTAAACCCTTGATTAGGAAAACCGTTGTTATTGTAGAAACCTTGATTATTATTTTGAAACCCTTGGTTTTGACCATTAAAATTCCCTTGATTAGCATTCCCTTGAAAATTACCCATTTGAGGACCTTGGTTCCTATTTTGGTATTGGGTATTTTGGGCGGGTGGGGGTGGTCTTTGAGGTGCTACAAAACCCGGGGGAGCCAAATAATTAGTACTTTTATAAGACAAATGGTTAACATCAACATTAGGTTTAAATTGAACCCTCTCATTAGCATTAAAAGCACAAACTTCATGCTTTTCTTTATTTTAATTTTTAGAAAATAGATTAATTAGGGTTTTAATATTGTAATCTCTATTTTCCAGTATTGTAATTTGAATTTTTTTAATTAATGAAAAGTGAAGTTTAGTTTTAATTCTCATCTCATTTCCAGTTATTGTTTATTTTTTTTTTAATCTGTTGAAAAATATTACGATTGTCGTTCTTCGTTGATTGTTATTATATAAAAAAAAAAGAAAAAAAAAAAGAGATAAAGAAAAGTATAAATTGTTTCCCCTACTGGGAAGCATATTAAAAGGCTACTGTTCATCAGAGTTATTGGGTTCGATAAGTTGTTCGGTTTCGATTCTGTTTGGTGTTCGATTTGGTTCGAAGGTGTTGATTTGTTGACGAGTAACGGAGGTGTTTGTTTCGGTTTAAGCTCGCTCAGCGCGACGCTTCGTCTCAACGGTTCCTCCAAACGGTTTGAATTTCTTGTCCCTTTTAATTTTTAAGTTTTGCCTTAATTTTATGTTATCTGCTTATTTGCTATTATTTGGATTATTATGCTTATTTGATTTAGTTGATTTATTAGTTTTTGCAGTAAGCTTATTAATATGCTTGGTATTTTCCGTCTGATCAGTTTTGGTTAAGTTTCTATACGATTCTGTTTGGATAGCTGTTTGTAGCTTATTATTATTAAGTAGTAATTAGGCGTTTTTGCTTATTGTGTTATAGCTGCGTATGGATCTGCTTATCTAGCTTCTATTTGTTTTTAGTTGCTGCTTAGATTTGTTTAAGTTTCACATATTGGTTACAGTTTCGGTTTTGCTTATTGTAGTCTGCATAATCTGCTTTTTGCTTAGTAGCTTATTTTTATAGTTTATTTAGGACTGATTATTATTGCTTATTTGGACTGCTTAATCTGCTTAATCTGATTTCTCACTTTTTAGCTTATTAAGTTTTAGCTTTTTATAAATTCCAGTTTAGCTTAATTTGGTTGTTTGTAATTGCTTTACATATTCTGCTTATAGCTTATTTGGTTTATGTCTTATCTGCTTCGATTTGGTGAGCTTATTTGTTTCTGCTTGTATCTGCTAGCTGCTTATTTAATTACTGATTTAATTGCTAAAAACAAACTGAACCAATTGTTCAGATTTGTTTAAATGTCCAAATATCAAAAGTCCAAAAAGTTTAAAATATGTTTGCTATAATCCGTCCACTCAGGGACTCGAACCTGTGACCTCTAGCATAGTAACAAACGCACTCAACCATCTCATCTATAACTGTTTTTGTGTTTAATAGTGCAACAGTTAAGTAATATAGGGTTTTAATATACTGGCAGTTTTAATAGCTTAATTAGCTTTTAGTTTTGTTACATCTCAATTAAAAGTTTTTAATTAGTTTTATTTAAATTCCGTTTTTATTTACTTTTCAAAAATATAAAAAGATAAAAATAAAAAAATAAAAAAAAATATTTTATTTAATAATTTTGAAATAGTTTTTATAGATTAAAAATAGTTTCACATTCTTATTACTTTTAAATTAGTTTTCATTTTATTTTGATCTTTATTCAAAAATAGTTTTAGATTCTTATTTCAAATTTAGTTTAAAAGTTTTGTTAAGTGTTTTCTTTAAAGAAACTAGTGTTTATTTATAATTAGTTTAAGTCTTATTTAAATTTTAGTTCAAAATAGTTTTTAATTTAGTTTATTTTAAAAGTTTTCAATCTAGGTTTGTTTAAAGTTTAAAATAGATTTAATTAATATAGTTTCCTTTAAATTAATTAGATTTAAGATAGTTTAAAAAATACCAAAATACTTTTTACCAAAAACAAGTTAAGTCGATACGATAATTGCTAATCAAATTCGAGTCGAATCGAGGAAAAACGAACTTAATTGTTAAAAATAGGATTGCAAAATCTCTTTATCAAATTGGCGCCGCTGCCGCTTCGCTCGTACGATTGACGATTTTTCGTGAAGACGTTTGGATTTTGGGATCCGTTCTTCTTGAACGTTAATTTTCTTGCACAAAAAATCAAAAACATAAAAAAAAATCAAAAACTTAAAATTACAAAAAAATTAAAAAATCACAAAAGCAATTTCTTTCCTAAGAATTGCACCAAAAAAAATTAAAAAAGCAAAAAAGTAATACTTTTTCCTAAAAGTATTACACCAAAAATATTACGTATTAGTGTTATTTTTCTTATTCAATTTCTTTCGTTTTTCTTGTGAATATATATTTTTTCTAAAAAAAATACAAAAAGATTTTTCATTTTACTATATTATATTACGTAGCACAATAAATTACCTACTTATCAAATAAGGCCTTAGTTGGGATTTCATCACCTAACTATTGTATTCGAATCCATAACGAGAAAAAACGGCAAAATAGATAAATACTAGTAAGACGTTTGAACTCGACATATACAAACTATAAGGTAGGTATAAGGCGACGCGCTATAAAAGGCCGTCTAAGGAAAAAGGTTTTTAAGTGCTTTGTGCCACCTCGTTTCCCCGCTTGCTTGTGCGTATATTGAGAGGGACGACCGATTATTGGTTTGCCAACTCAAGTAGTATTTTACGTATATATTTTTGTAGATTTTTCATATTGCTCCTCAAGAGGGAAAATCCTTTTCCTCTCAAAGTCGACCGAGGTCACCTACCTCATTCCAAAGTTTTAATTGTATGCGCACTCGCGCGCGTACATACATACCGAGTGGTGTACCAAATACTTCTAATTCTTCCAAAAAGAAGAAGAAGAAAAACAAAAAGACCGTCATTCAAGCCGATCCCGAGAATCGAGCTTTCGACATAACGATGGCAACGGATAATCGACCAATGATTGAGATTCTTCAATCTCACGTTGAAGGAAACGATGATGCGATTGTGGTGCCGACCATTGGAGCTAATCATTTTGAACTTAAACCGGATTTTATTCGAATGGTTTCCGCTACACCATTTTTAGGTCGTACTAATGATGACCCACACGCTCATATCAAAGGTTTATCCAATTAGCTAATACCGTCAAATACAATGGGGTGCCCCAAGAGGCCGTTCGCCTCCAACTTTTTCCTTTTTCCCTCGAGGGACAAGCCCGGATTTGGCTTGATAAGGAACCATCCCAAAGTATTACCACATGGATCGACTTAGAGACCAAGTTCATTAATTACTTTTTCCCACCATCACGGACCACCGCTTTAAGAAATGAAATAATCAATTTTGAGCAAAAATATGGGGAAACTTTTAGTGAGTCTTGGGATCGATTTAAAGAGCTTTTGAGAAAATGTCCACAACACGGTTTCACCAAAGTGCATCAAATTAATACGTTTTACAATGGTTTAACTCTAAATGACCAAGACTCACTTAATAGTGCCGCGGGGGGCAATATTCTTGTGAAAACCATGAACGAGGCTTGGGCCATTATTGAGAACAAGGCTAAAGTGCAAACCAAGAGTGTTAGGGCCACTATGGCAAGTGCTAGTTCTAGTGAGAGTGACAAGAAAATCGATCGACTTACTTCGCTTGTTGAAACACTCGCTCTAAAAACCGACGCCCTCACTACACATGTGCATGCCGTGAAAGAAAAAAGTGAAACATGTGAAACGTGTGGTGGACCACATTCATATTTCAATTGTGACAAGGTTTACAACGATCAACAACAAGTTTGTGCTTTTAATGCTAATGAGAGGGTTCAATTTAAACCTAATGTTGATGTTAACCATTTGTCTTATAAAAGTACTAATTATTTGGCTCCCCCGGGTTTTGTAGCACCTCAAAGACCACCCCCACCCGCCCAAAATACCCAATACCAAAATAGGAACCAAGGTCCTCAAATGGGTAATTTTCAAGGGAATGCTAATCAAGGGAATTTTAATGGTCAAAACCAAGGGTTTCAAAATAATAATCAAGGTTTCTACAATAACAACGGTTTTCCTAATCAAGGGTTTAATCAAATGAACATGCAAAATCCTCAAATGGACTTGGTTCTACAAAAATTGACCGAACATGAGAAAATCATGCAAGCTATGCAAGCATCTACTAGACAAATGCAAGAGTCCAATGATAAGAGATTTTTGACTATGTTGCAAACCCTTAGACCCCAAGGTGCCTTACCATCCAATACCGAGATTAACCCTCGTGCGAATGTGAGTGCTATCAATACTCGAAGTGGAGCCAATTTAGTGGGACCTTCCATCTCTTCGCCCATAAAGGAGAGACAAGGCCCGGAGGTCATAATGAGTAATCCTACTCCCCCTCCGGTGATTCCGCCCACTACCACTCCTAGTTCTAGTCCTCCATTGCCGAAAGAGCCTATTCCGACGGTTGTTCAAGAAGCGAGTCCTTCTCCTTCTCAACCTAAGCCTAATATTCCTTATCCATCTAGGTTAGGCAAGACTAAAGTGCTCAACAAAGATGACATTCATGTCTCTAACTTTTTGAAAATGATCTCCAACGTGAATGTTAACGTTAGCCTTATTGAAGCACTTGCTCAAATGCCAAAATTTGTCAAAATGTTCAAGGACTTGCTCAATAAGAAGGAAAAGATGGTTGAGCTCGTTAACACCCGTTTAAATGAGAATTGTTCCGCGATTCTTCTCAAAGAGCTTCCCGAAAAGCTAGGAGATCCCGGACGATTCGTGTTACCTTGCTCGTTTCCTCAAATCAATGAGTGTATGGCTTTAGCGGATCTCAGCGCTAGCATCAATCTTATGCCACTCTCGGTTTGGAAACAACTTTCATTACCCGACCTTGTACCGACTCGTATGACTTTAGAATTAGCTAATCGAACTCTCGCATACCCCGTTGGTATTGCCGAAGACGTTTTTGTTAGAGTCGGTACATTCACTTTTCCCGTTGACTTTGTCGTCGTCGACTATGAGATGGATCCTCGTATTCCGTTAATACTTGGTCGACCATTCTTACGATCCGGTAGAGCCTTAGTTGACGTAGCCGAAGGGGAATTAATTCTTAGGGTCGGGAATGATCAACAAATTTTTAAAATGGGGAAAATGGTTAATAAAACAAATGAAAAAGAATCGGTCAATATGATTGATGTGCTTAATTTTGATAAGGAAGAAAGTTTTATCAATCCTTTTGAAGCTAAAAAGTTTAATATCAATGATTTTGTGGTATACTCAAATCCACTTTTTGACACTTCAAATAATAATCCACTTTTTGAAGAAAATGAGGAAACTAATTTTAGTGATGTCTCGTCTCTAAGTGATCATTCCATTTCGGATTTTGAGAATGCCAATAGTGAGGACACCTCTTCAAATGCTCACTTTCCTTTCGATCTTAGGGAGACACCTTTAGAACCTCCAATTTTTACTCCCATTTATGACACCGATAGTGATGACACTTTTTCAAGTGATCACACTATTTTCGGCTTAGACGACTCGTCTTTTGACCCACCCACTTTCAACCCACCCATTTATGATTCACCAATCTTTGATAACTACGATGATGACACTTCTTTAAGTGATCTCATTTCCTTGGGTTTTGACGAGACACCTAGTGAGCTTAATGATCCTATTCTCTCTATGGGTGATTCTCCCATTCTTGAGTCTCCCTTTGACTCTTATATTCCTAATTTGAGGGACATAACTTTTGAGGAGGATCCTCCACCTTTCGAGGTCGCCCCTATTTTAGAGGATATTCCATTTGAGGAGGATTTAGATAACTTTCTAAACTCCTATTTTCCTCACGAGGAAGAGTTTTCCTATGACTCCGACGATACTTATGTTTTCACATCAAGTTTGGAAGAGGATGACTTTCCCACTATGGATTTTGATGATATTTTGAGCTTAAATGTCACTACCTCTTGCTATTTTCCCGTTAAGGAATCGGTGTTTGATCCAGGAATAGAGACTTTTGTGCTTTCATTGCCATACCACCTTACCTTTACTTGTAAGAGACTTTTGCCTAAGGATACCCCACTTTTCTATGACTTGCGTACCACCTCGGGGTTTATTTCCTTTTGTGATGGAAATTATGTGTTTGACCCGGGTGGATTTTCATGGAGTATGCCTTGTATGACTTTGTTTCACCTTAATCATGGAGAGATTTTCCTCCCTTGGAAATCTCGGTTGTTCCATGATTTTCCCATTTGAATGTTGACATTCGGGAAATCGAGTCGAGCTAGAGACTCGTGTTAAAAATCAAGCATCGTATAACTAGGTTAGATTTTTACCCTTTTTCACCCTTTTTAACCTTTTATCCATTTTCACCAATAAGTGTAGGGGGGAGCCGTGTAGGTTGTTTGTTTGTGTGTTGAGATTGTGTAGGTACATGAGCTTTCATGATCCGCTTTTGGTACTTTTGACACAACCCGTGATCCCGTGTTCCCAAGTACCCGGTTCCTTCGATAAGTTTTTGCTATTGTGATTCAATCTTGTATATAAATAAAACGAATAAATGTAATCACTTTAGTTGTCCCTTCCTTAGCTCGATTTTAAACAACGTACTCAATGTCCTAAGTGTAGGGGAGTTTATTCGCCCACATGCTTAAACATTGAGGACAATGTTTATGTTAAGTGTAGGGGGGCCTTCTATCGAATTTTAGTGGCCTTTTCCATGAATTTGACCCCATTTTACCGGAAATTTTTTTTTAAAAAATTTTCAACGTTTTTCAAATTTTTGATCTATTTTGGCCTAGTAGTATTTTTATTTATTTTCTTTTATTATCGCATCATAATAATTTCCATTTCAAGAATAAAGTTAAAAAAATAAATAAATAAATAAAATGGTTTTAATAAGTTTAGATGTCTTTGATATATTAGGCCCGTCGTGAATATTTTGACTCAACCCGAGTTTACTTATCCGAGTTTACTCTAGCTAGTATCCTTAACCATATGGACCTTAATTGGTTTATTAGGCTAAGCATCCACGAGTCTCATTCCTTGAGATTTTAAATTGTGGAGAACGAGAGATGATAGAGTTAATTATAAGTTCGGTATTCTTTCATTAACTTATGTGAGTTAGTTATAAGCTTTTTCTCCCTTCGCTTGTTAATAAATATATTTGCAATAAATAAGGTTGTACGATTTGAAAAGTTACTTAGCTTCTAGCACAAGATCGTTTAAAAGTTGCTCGGTATTAATTAGAGTTCATAGCCAAGGCATAACTTATTGAAACGGGACGCGAATATTGGCTTATCCAAAAAGGCCCTAACAAGGCATGAGGATACCCGAGTCCAAAAAGGCCCTAACAAGGCATGAGGATTCACTTTTTGCTAAAGATCCTAAGATGATGTGAAGATCATTAATCCAAATCAATATGAAGGATCAAGACACACGACGAGAAGCAATTACTCCCCTAAAGATCATGGAGAAGTCTATCCAAAAAGACCCTAACAAGGTATGAGGATAAATAGATCCAAGTCCGAAAAGGAGGCGGATCGTTGAATATCAAAATCCTAAATAAAGAAGAGGATAAATGAAGAAGTCGTGGTCAACGTTTGAAGCATCTTTCACTCCTTATGAAGATGTATACCAAAATGAAGAGAAGACTATAATTTCAAGAACGTCTCTCAAGATTTGAAGTTTGAAGTACAAGCCAAATATCGGTCCGAGAAAGGTCTCAAATCGTGAAAAGAGTTATGCCAAGATATGAACTTTTTGAGGTTTCGAGAAGCAGTTTTAAAAGATTTTGTCCTTTAGCTAACTATTGATTAAATCGTCCCACTTTATTTTCGGCCTTAATAAATTATCGAAATAAGTCAAAAATGCATCCTCGTGATCATTCAAGACAAAAATAAAATATAAGAGATACACCGTAGGAATAAGGGGGTCTAAGTGATTAACTAAACCACATGAGTAAGTGTTTGTTGTGCTAACTTGTAATAACAATGATCTCGTTTTTGAGCTTGGTATGGGGAACGTGAAACTTGAGGATGATTAATATTCATGACACCAAAGCCCTAATCTAAGTCTTAGATTTCTTTACAAGTTTCTTCCATCAAATAATTTCTAAGTTAATAAATTGTTATCACTTTTGTTTCCTTTAAAGTTTTATTCTTTCCGTCGTAGTAATAATAGAGTATCTTAATAAAGGCCGAGATGGATTAATTATTAGAAAAATGTAACTTTATGCTTTTTAACTATGCATTGCATGGGGTCATTGCAATGGTCAAGTGTAGGGGATTTAATAAGTGTGAAAACACTTATCCTTTTGCCACTAAAATCAAGGAAAAACAAGACCTAATCATGTGTTTAATATCATAAATGTCGGAATTACGCGTGGTTTTGTGTTTTGTGTGATAAATAGGTACAAATGATCAAAAGAAGATAAAACACGGGATTTCACGGTCAATTGTCAAAGAAAAGTCAAGATAGAGACAAAGACAAAAATCAAAAGTCCAAAAGTGTGCAACGATCACGGAAACCGATGAAAACCGACACGAGATTGATGAAAAGATCGAGGAAGCCAAAAAAAAAATCGAACTCGACATGAGTGGATTTAATAAATTGTCGAGTTTTTAGCCAAGTGGGACCCACATTTGTGTTTTGGGCCTGAAAGCCCAATTATGGAAGAGATTATTTATATTGTTGGGTCAAAGCCCAAAGTCAAGGCCCAATATGAAGAGGATGGACAGTTTTTTATTAAAAGCCCACATGGCCCAAGCCTAATTGAAGAAAGAAAATAAACGAAGGGAGTAATAATCGGGTCAAAGCCCATATGGGTTGAAAAAGGAAACGGATGGAGTAAATTATCTCTCACACATTTTTCACCCACCGACACACATAAAAACCCACATTACCCAATCCCTTCGTTTTTACCACCCACGTGTACTCCACCCAAAATAAATAAAACTTTTTTTTACCCATCGATACAAACAAAGTTCGCCTACCCACATTCACCCTCACCCTCACATTTTCGTTACCCTCTCTCTCTCTCACATTATTCTCTCATCTTCCCCAAACTCACAAACCAGTAAAAAACCACTATTCATCCAAACCCTAAATGGGTAAAAAGTTAATTCATTAGGGGGGTTTTGATCTCACGTGTGATTCACGTGAAAGGGAATTAATTCCCCAAAGATTTCGGAAGGGAAGATGGAACGAATGCTACGTGGATGATTTTTATTGGACAAGACACCTCACTCCCAAATTCCACCAATCAACATCCAAAGAAGAAACACAAGGATTGCCACCTTGGCAATCCATGTGCACAAGGCTCATCTCCACCGTTCGATTAAAGCAAGAGAGAAGAAGAGAAGAATCAAGGGCTATTATTCCTCACCGTGCTCACCAAGGAGTTCGAGAAGGATCGGGGGATCCTTATAAAACCCCTCTCTCTTCATGTAATGAATCATGCTTTTCTTTATTTTAATTTTTAGAAAATAGATTAATTAGGGTTTTAATATTGTAATCTCTATTTTCCAGTATTGTAATTTGAATTTTTTTAATTAATGAAAAGTGAAGTTTAGTTTTAATTCTCATCTCATTTCCAGTTATTGTTTTTTTTTTTTTAATCTGTTGAAAAATATTACGATTGTGGTTCTTCGTTGATTGTTATTATATAAAAAAAAAAAAAAAGAGATAAAGAAAAGTATAAATTGTTTCCCCTACTGGGAAGCATATTAAAAGGCTACTGTTCATCAGAGTTATTGGGTTCGATAAGTTGTTCGGTTTCGATTCTGTTTGGTGTTCGATTTGGTTCGAAGGTGTTGATTTGTTGACGAGTAACGGAGGTGTTTGCTTCGGTTTAAGCTCGCTCAGCGCGACGCTTCGTCTCAACGGTTCCTCCAAACGGTTTGAATTTCTTGTCCCTTTTAATTTTTAAGTTTTGCCTTAATTTTATGTTATCTGCTTATTTGCTATTATTTGGATTATTATGCTTATTTGATTTAGTTGATTTATTAGTTTTTGCAGTAAGCTTATTAATATGCTTGGTATTTTCCGTCTGATCAGTTTTGGTTAAGTTTCTATACGATTCTGTTTGGATAGCTGTTTGTAGCTTATTATTATTAAGTAGTAATTAGGCGTTTTTGCTTATTGTGTTATAGCTGCGTATGGATCTGCTTATCTAGCTTCTATTTGTTTTTAGTTACTGCTTAGATTTGTTTAAGTTTCACATATTGGTTACAGTTTCGGTTTTGCTTATTGTAGTCTGCATAATCTGCTTTTTGCTTAGTAGCTTATTTTTATAGTTTATTTAGGACTGATTATTATTGCTTATTTGGACTGCTTAATCTGCTTAATCTGATTTCTCACTTTTTAGCTTATTAAGTTTTAGCTTTTTATAAATTCCAGTTTAGCTTAATTTTGTTGTTTGTAATTGCTTTACATATTCTGCTTATAGCTTATTTGGTTTATGTCTTATCTGCTTCGATTTGGTGAGCTTATTTGTTTCTGCTTGTATCTGCTAGCTGCTTATTTAATTACTGATTTAATTGCTAAAAACAAACTGAACCAATTGTTCAGATTTGTTTAAATGTCCAAATATCAAAAGTCCAAAAAGTTTAAAATATGTTTGCTATAATCCGTCCACTCAGGGACTCGAACCTGTGACCTCTAGCATAGTAACAAACGCACTCAACCATCTCATCTATAACTGTTTTTGTGTTTAATAGTGCAACAGTTAAGTAATATAGGGTTTTAATATACTGGCAGTTTTAATAGCTTAATTAGCTTTTAGTTTTGTTACATCTCAATTAAAAGTTTTTAATTAGTTTTATTTAAATTCCGTTTTTATTTACTTTTCAAAAATATAAAAAGATAAAAATAAAAAAATAAAAAAAAATATTTTATTTAATAATTTTGAAATAGTTTTTATAGATTAAAAATAGTTTCACATTCTTATTACTTTTAAATTAGTTTTCATTTTATTTTGATCTTTATTCAAAAATAGTTTTAGATTCTTATTTCAAATTTCGTTTAAGATTTTTGTTAAGTGTTTTCTTTAAAGAAATTAGTGTTTATTTATAATTAGTTTAAGTCTTATTTAAATTTTAGTTCAAAATAGTTTTTAATTTAGTTTATTTTAAAAGTTTTCAATCTAGGTTTGTTTAAAGTTTAAAATAGATTTTATTTTAAAATAGATTTAATTAATATAGTTTCCTTTAAATTAATTAGATTTAAGATAGTTTAAAAAATACCAAAAACAAGTTAAGTCGATACGATAATTGCTAATCAAATTCGAGTCGAATCGAGGAAAAACGAACTTAATTGTTAAAAATAGGATTGCAAAATCTCTTTATCAATCTCTAAAGTTTATAATGTTATGTTATTCTTGTTCACATGAACGTGTAAGCCTTTTAGTTCAGAAATCTAGTTGATATTTGTAGTATATTGTCTGATGTATGAGTATATTTGTAGTAAACTAGTTCAACAGTCTTATATGAATGGTGATTGAGTTAACTAATTTGGACGGGGCTAATATACCGTCTTTCTGAAATCATGTTACCAGCTGATATTTAGTATGGTAGAGCGCTCGCATTGGTAAGTTAGCGGGTTTTATTGGTCTTACATTTTGCTCCTACATAGTTAACTATACTTGTTACAAATCGGGAGTGTAGCTCATATGGTAGAGCGCTCACATTGCATGCGAGAGGCACGGGTTTCGATTCCCCGCACTTCCTTATTACTATTATCGGTCACTCTTTGGTTAATTGTATGTGACTAACTCACTACCACTAACATGATTTGTGTGACTACATATCATAAAAGGTCACACAAACATACAACTTATGTGCCCATTAGATGCATATAGTCACACAAAATACAATTGGCTTGACTTGACAAAGCATATAGTCACACATATTACTACTATTGGTAACTCTTTCGTTAATTATATGTGAGAAACTTAGTACAATTAGCATGATTTGTGTGATTACATGTCATAAAAGGTCACACAAACATACAATTCATGTGACTATTGGATGCATATTATCACACAAAATACAGTTGGCTTGACTTGACAAAGCATACAGTCACACATATTACTACTATTGGTAACTCTTTGGTTAATTGTATATGTCAAACTCAGTACAATTAGCATGATTTATGTGACTACATGTCATAAAAGGTCACACAAACATACAACTCATGTGACTATTAGATGTATATAGTCACACAAAATACAATTGGCTTGACTTGACAAAGCATACAGTCACACATATTACTACTATTGGTAACTCTTTGGTTAATTGTATGTGACAAACTCAGTATAATAAGCATGATTTGTGTGACTACATGTCATAAAAGGTCACACAAACATACAGTTCATATGACTATTAGATGCATATAGTCACACAAAATACAATCTACTTGACTTGACAAAGCATACAATCACACTTATTTCTACTATTGGTAACTCTTTGGTTAATTGTATGTGACAAAATCAATACCATTAGCATGATTTGTGTTACTACATGTCATAAAAGGTCACACAAACATACAATTCATGTGACTATTGGATGCATATAGTCACACAAAATACATATGGCTTGACTTGACAAAGCATACAGTAACACATATTACTACTATTGGTAACTCTTTGGTTAATTGTATGTGAGAAACTCAGTACCATTAGCATGATTTGTGTGACAACATGTCATAAAAGGCCACACAAACATACAATTAATGTGACTATTGGATGCATATAGTCACACAAAATACAATTGGCTTGACTTGACAAAGCATACAGTCACACTTATTTCTACTATTGGTAACTCTTTGGTTAATTGTATGTGACAAACTCAGAGCCATTAGCATAATTTGTGTGACTACATGTCATAAAAGGTCACACAAACATATCCTTCATGTGACTATTTGATGCATATCGTCACACAAAATACACTAATCACATAGTAAATGTCACATATATTATATATTCATGTGACAAACTTATAAACAATAATCACTCTTAAACAAAACTCGTGTAACTGTAGAGTGTTTACCGTCACGCATATTCACTAAAACACCAAATATTGTACCTAGTTCGTCACACATTTTCGAGTATTGGTCACATTTTTTTGCTTGTTATCGTCACTTAGATCATTTTGTGACCGTCTGGTACCTACGGTCGCGGAACCTTTGGTCACAAAGGCTAAAAAAATTGTGTGTGACTGTAGGCCTACAGTCACTGTTTTTGAGTGTGACGGATACCATTTTTTGTACTAGTGATAGTATTGATGTGGTGGATATTTTAAGCTTATTGTGATTGTTGATGTATTAGTGTTTGGCTTATTTTGATTAAGTTGATTTAATAGATTAATAGTTTTGATTAAAATTTTATTTTAATAATTGTGATTATTTTGAAGTTTTTGATTTGTGGCTTATTTAGTTTTTCTTAAAATCAATTTGGTGTTAGTTTTGGTTAATTGCTTATTTGGTTGTGCTTATTTTTGGCTTATTTTAGATCGTATCTGTTACTAAACTTCTTCGGAAAAGGGTTTTGAGAATTCGAAGATTACCCATTATTCCAAAGATTGTTTATCCGAAATTTTCATCTCATTTTATATTATCCGAGCTTTGCAGTTTTTCTGAATATTTCTCATTATTCCGAAGATTTGATTTATCTGAAATCAATACCTTTTTCCTTTTTCCGAAATTATTTGCTTTGCCGAAAAACTGTTTTATTCCGAAAAACATTTTATCCAAAAATCACCATTGTTTCCGAAAAAGTTGTCATATTCCGAAAATTCCATTGTTATTCGAAAACTCTTATTTTTCCGAAGATATCATTTATTCCGAAGATTACCTTTAATCCGAATTTACTTCTTGTTCCGAAAATCATTTGTTACTCCGAAGAAGAGTGTTTATTCCGAATAACTTCGTTTATTCCGAAATAGCTGTTAATCCGAAAATCCATTGTCTGAAGATCCACTTATTCCGAAATAAATGCGTATCCGAAATTCTCCCATATTCCGAAAAGATTGATTATTCCGAAGAAGATCTTTATTCCGAAAATAGGTTCTTTTTCTGAAAAGAAGGCTTTTATTCGAAGATTCATTTTACACAGCAATTAAGGTCAGAATCCTCTTTTATTATGTTCAGCTTTTATGTTTTCAAATAGAATTAGATAAGCATAGCTCCCCTCTTTTAGTGACCATCACCAATAATTCCACCATAACCATGATCAATTCGGATTGAATCGAGTACGAACAACACCTCAAGAGCATACACAAAAGCATTTTTTCAAATGGCACCGCTGCCGGCTCTTTTCGTAAAGATTAACGGTTTTTAGTGTGAAAAATTGGATTTTGGGATCCGTTCTTTCGGGAACGTTATTTTTAAGCACAAAATTTTTCAAAAAATCCTAAAAAATATAAAATTTTCAAAAATCCAAAAACAATAAAAAAGATAAAAAAAACCAAAAATATTTTATTTCCTTTTAGTGTATGCGTACTCGATCTACGTCTTATTCTGAGCCCGAGACTCTTAGAGACAGAGATATGGCCGGTGTGCATAACAATAATAACAACCCACCCCACCCCAACATGAATAATAATAACAACCAAAGCCTACAACCCGACCTACGCACAATGGAGGGGCTTTGTCAGCCAACAATGAACGGACGTGGAGGACCGATTGCGCCGATGCAAATCACGGCTCCTGAATTTTCGTTGAAGCTTCACATGATCCAGCAAGTTCAAAACGCTTGTCCTTTTCGCGGATTATCGGATGATGATGCCAATAAACATCTCGATAAATTCATAACCGTCACTCAAAGCATGAAATTACCCGGTGTTTCCATGGATTTTCTTCGCCTTCACCTTTTTCCACACACTTTATCCCACCATGCCGAAAAATGGTTTGATCGTCTTCCCAAAAACTCAATTCATACATGGAATGACATGACTCAAAAAATTTTGTCGCGCTACTTTCCACCATCCATGGTCACCAGTCTTCGCAACCAAATCAGTGGTTTTACACAAGAACCTGATGAGTCGCTTTTCGATGCTTGGGAACGTTACAATTTCTTGATTGACTGTTGTCCGAACCATAATATGCTCCCCGTTACTTTGATTGATACTTTCTACAATTGTTTAACTTTTCGGGATCGTGATACGATTAATGCTGCCGCCGGTGGTACATTCATGAAGAGAAGACCTGAGGAGTGTAGAGAGCTTATAGAGAACATGACCACTCACCATAAAAATTGGGATTCATCTGCATCTTCAAGGAATAACCCGAGGGCCAATGTTTCTTCTACATCAACAAACCCAGAGATAACTGAACTTACCCGCCAAATAGCCGAGATGAACAAAAACTTCTTAACCATGGCTACAAACCAATTTCCACAAGCTAAAGCTGTAGCAACTTCTTGTGAGATTTGCGGGGGTTCTCATTCATACACCGATTGTCCTTCTACTCATGACAATCCAGAAAATGTGTATGCCGCTAATGGTAACTTTTCTATGGGAGGCTATCAAGCTCGTCCTCAAGGTGACCGCACTTTGCTCAGTTATCGTTCAAACAACTTCCTTTCACCACCCGGTTTTCCTCCTCAAAACCAAAACAACTTCAATTGTAACAATCAAAACCAAACTCGAGCTCCAAATCAATATCAAACCCAACAAACCCATATCCACCTCAAGGAAATAATCAAGTTTACCAACAACCCGCTTATCAATCACCTTCCTACCATGCTCCTCCTTCCAACCAACCCACCGCATTTAATCACGAGGTTGAAACTTACATGAGGACTAATGACGCGCTGGTGAAGAATCTTCAGAGTCAAATCATCGACTTGAAAGGAGATATGGCGAAACAAGGGAATGATCTTCGAGCCGATATGTGAAACTCTTTGAGAAATCAAACGAATGACTTAAGGGATATGATGGCTAGTTTCTTCCCGAGTAATCAAACCTCTGGTTCGGGTTCTCTTCCGAGTAACACCGTTGCTAATCCAAGAGGGGAGATGAAAGCAATCACCACCCGAAGTGGCAAAGGTTTAAAGGAACCCGAGATTCCTACACCTACACCGGTGATTGTGACAAAGGAAAACGAGTCCCCTTCTCCAATTCCTCCACCTTCTATTTCTACCCCTCCACCACCATGGATGTGAGTGAGTATTCCATTCCAAAGCCTTCATCTCAACCTGACATACCTTATCCCTCAAGGTTGAGGAAAGAGAAGTTGAAGAATAAGGATGATATTCAAGTTTCTAATTTTCTTAAAATGTTTAAACAATTGAATTTCAACATCTCCTTTGCCGAGGCTCTCGCTCACATGCTGAAATATGCTAAAATGTTTAAAGATCTTCTCAATGATAAGGAGAAACTCCTTGATATCGCTCAGACCCAACCTAATGAGAATTGCTCCGTAGAGTTCTTAAAGAAATTACCAACCAAACTTGGTAATCCGGTTCGTTTTCTCAATCCTTGCAACTTCCCCGGGGTAGAGAATTGTATGGCCCTAGCCGATCTAGGTGCTAGTATTAACTTAATGTCGTTAAGTGTTTGGAAACAATTATCTCTACCCGAGCTAGTCCCCACACG
Organism: Glebionis coronaria; assembly: GCA_025667525.1. Classification (NCBI taxonomy): domain Eukaryota; kingdom Viridiplantae; phylum Streptophyta; class Magnoliopsida; order Asterales; family Asteraceae; genus Glebionis; species Glebionis coronaria. The sequence goes on from CM046879.1 coordinate 557,457,622, forward strand.
AATGACATTGGAATTAGCTAACCGTACGGTTGATTATCCGGTGGGGATAGCCGAAGATGTCTTCGCTGGTGTCGACAAATTCACCTTTCCTGCGGATTTTGTTGTCGTTGACTACGAGATGGATCCCCGTGTTCTATTAATCGTTGGACGTCCATTCTTGAGGACCGGTCGCACTCTCATTGATGTAGCCGCGGGCGAATTAATCATGAGAGTTGGTGACGATAAAATCGTCTTCAACATGGGTAAACTTTCTAAGCAACCTTATGAAAACGAGAGCGTTAATTTCATTGACGTACTTGATAAGGCTTGTGAAGGGCATTTCAAAGACGCTTGTAAAAGTGGTTTTTCTTCTCTACCCATTGTTGAGACCGTTGCCTCTATTGCTCCATCATTGACTCTATTTGGAGAAAGTGATTTCCTTTTGAAAGAATTTGAAGCAACTTTAGGGGATGTGGACTTACAATATGACGATTCTCCAACCGATTGGGAAGAAGACATTCGTACTATTGAGAAACTTCTCAATGAGGACCATATTTCTCCACCTTCTCCTAAGGAAGTTACAATCGATGATCCGAATTTGACTAAGCCTTCCATTGAAAATCCTCCGGATTTAGAGCTTAAGGATTTACCGTCTCATCTCGAATACGTTTTCCTTGAAGACAAAAAGAAGTTACCCGTCATCATTGCAAAGGACTTGAAAGAGGATGAAAAATCTCGACATATCGACGTGCTAAAGAATCATAAGAAAGCAATTGCTTGGAAAATTTCCGATATCCGCGGAATTGATCCGAACTTTTGTACTCATAAAATTCTCATGGAAGATGACTTTAAACCCGCAATCCAAAGCCAAAGAAGGGTTAATCCTAAAATTCTTGACGTCATCAAGAAAGAAGTTATCAAACTTCTAGATGCCGGAATGATTTACCCTATTTCGGTTTCGCCATGGGTTAGTCCCGTCCATTGTGTGCCTAAGAAAGGCAGAATAACCGTTGTTCCCAATGAAAACAACGAGTTGATTCCTACTCGACTTTTCAAGGGTTGGCGAGTTTTCATAGATTATCGCAAGCTCAATGATGCCACTCGCAAGGACCATTTTCCTCTTCCTTTCATGGATCAAATGCTTGAGCGTTTAGCGGCTAATGACTACTATTGCTTCTTAGACGGTTTCTCCGGGTATTTTCAAATTCTCATCGATCCAAAAGACCAAGAGAAAACCACATTCACTTGTCCTTATGGAATATTTGCTTACAAAAGAATGCATTTCGGCTTATGCAATGCTCCCGGGACTTACCAAAGGTGTATGATGGCTATATTCCATTACATGGTTGAAGAAACTATAGAAGTCTTTATGGATGATTTCTCGATCTATGGTAATTCTTTCTCTACTTGCCTTTCCAATTTAGAACGTATGCTCAAACGGTGTGAAGACACTCGTCTCGTTCTTAATTGGGAAAAATGCCATTTCATGGTAAAAGAAGGCATTGTTCTTGGTCATAAAATCTCTAAAGCCGGTCTTGAAGTCGACCGTTCTAAAGTAGAAGTGATTGCTAAATTACCTCCACCTTCAACCGTGAAGGGTGTGAGAAGTTTCCTTGGTCATGCGGGCTTCTATCGTCGATTCATTCAAGATTTTACTAAAATCGCTCGCCCAATGACCCACCTCTTGGAAAAAGATACTAATACAAGGTTTTGTCTCGTATGAAAGTTCGTTATTCCAGTCTTTTCGAATTGATTACCGTTAATTAGTGCGACTCAGTCGTTCTTGGTGGAAAATAATTTGAGTTGGTTGATTATCTATTTTTAAACTAAAATGTCGTTGAGTAAAATTAAAGCTTTGAAAATTAACCTAAATGATTAAAAACTTAAATGATTAAAAACTTGAAAACTTGTTTAAAATAAACTAAGTAAAAAGGTGGGAAAAGTATAATTTAAGAACTAAGAAAAATAAAACAAAAGCCAAAGTAGATCGCAATGCGATCGTACTCAAATTGCAAGATGGATCGCAGTGGTGGATTATACTCAGATCGTAGCCTACGATCGTAGCACTCGATCGCAGCCTAGATCATAGTATAGGGATCGCACTCACTTATCGCAACCACGATCACAACAAGTGGATCATGGTCTTTGATCGTGTCCTGTGATCGTGACAACAAGGATCACAATCAATGCGATCGTACCCAGAGATCGTAACACGATCGCACCCACAGATCGCAATGAGTGATCGTGGTTTGGATCGTAGCCAAAGAAAGAACAATGATCGCAGTCAATGCGATCGTATCCAGAGATCGTAACCAAGGAAAACCCTCATAAGATCACAATGGAAAACAAAGAGTAACTTAAGCTGCAACGAATAAGCAGTTATTCCAATAAGCTCTTACCAACTTTTAGACAAGAGTAATTAAGCACAAATTTGACAACTTTTGGAATCTAAACACGTGAACTTTATAACACGAACTTTAAAACGATAAAACTTTTAAGAAAGCTTAAAGGTAAATAAGCTAAACATACGAATAAGCCAATAAGCACAAACAGCTTAAAGCTCAAACGTATAAGAACTTATGTAGGAATAAAAAGATGAGATTTTTAATCACTTAAACATCAAAATCAATCACGGATCATTAATATTTCGGATCAAAGGTAAACCAAAATCAAGAAAGATAGAAAGAGATTAATGAACAAAAAGCTTAACTTGAACTTGTGATTAATGAAATCCAAATACAAGGATGATTAAAAGCTTAAACTTGAAAGATAAAAATAAAGAAAAGATAAAACTTAGTGAGAGAAAGTTTAAAACTTTCTCTCTCTAAAAACTAGAAAGGAAAAATAAAACTAGCTAACCACCCTCCTAATGTGTTTAGGAGGGTATTTATAGGCAATAGGGGAGAACATGTGTTGCCTCCTCTTTCTTTCTTCTTGGGTAGACTCGATTTAAATCCTTTGTCTTTCTCGACGTCGTCTCGGGATTTGAACTCGTCTTATAATTTCTTCTATAATTAGACTTGAGTTCTTCGACTTCATTAAACTTCCGTCTTTAGACTTTTTCTTCGATAAATCTTCAGAATAGGCCTTGGACTTCCGTATTTTTGCACTCTTGATCTTTTGACTTCGTCTTTTCTCGTTTTTCTTCGATAAAAGCCCGTGAAAGACCGTGTTTTCTTCCTTTTTCATCTTTTGGTCCTAAAACACAATAAAAACACAAACCACGCATAATTCCGACTTTTACGACATAAAATACACGTTTTGGTCTTGTTATTATTGGAAATAAGTGGTAAAAGGATAAGTGTTTTCACACTTATTAAATCCCCTACACTTGACCATTGTAATGCCCTCATGCAATGCATTAATTTTAAAGCACGGTTTACATTTTCCATCATAAATAACCCACCTTGGCCTTTATTAAATACTAAACATTTAAGGAAAAATAAAAAGATAGAAACAAGTAAAGAAATCAAAGACTTACATTGGGGTTTTGGCTGCCATGAATGTTTATCATCCTCAAGTTTCACGTTCCCCATACCAAGCTTAAAAACGAGATCATTGTTATTATAAGTTAGCAAACTAACACGAATTCATGTGGGCCAATTATTTACTTAGACTCCCTTATTCCTAGGTGTATCTCTTATATTTTAATTTTGTCTTGAATGATCTCGAGGATGCATTGTTTGACTTATTTCGATAGTTATTTAGGCAGAAAATAAAGTGGGACGATTTCGCGACTCAAACTGCCGGTACGCTTTCCGGCTCGCAAGCGATCAAACGGGCGGAGGCTCTCTATTTGCTTGCAATGCCGGCTCTTCGCCTTTAGTTAGAAGTAGAAGTAGAGGGCGCCGTTTGCCCCACACTTCAGAAAAAGTCAAAAAGTATGGATGAAATAAGAAAAAGTACATAAGGAATGAGAAAGAAAAACTTGGTTACGGGAACCGAAGGTTAGGCCAACTACTTTAGTATAGCTACACCAAGGAAGTGATCGAGCGATGACAACCAGGAGGTGGGCTTGGAAGCAGCCATCCTTTGAAGAAAGCGTAATAGCTCACTGGTCTAGCTCCATGGCACCAAAAATGTATCAGGGCTCAAGTGATTCACCGAAGCGACGAGACCTTGAAAGCAACTTTTTCAAGTGTCAGTAGCGGAACGTTCTGTCAATCGGGGAAGGTTTTTGGTGACAAGACCTGGAGATATCAGAAGTGAGAATGCTGACATGAGTAACAATAGTTAGCTAAAGGACAAAATCTTTTAAAACTGCTTCTTGGGACCTCATAAAGTTCATATCTTGGTATAACTCGCTTCACGATTTGAGACCTTTCTTGGACCGATATTTGGCAGCGACTTCATACTTCAAACCTTTGAGAGACGTTCTTAAAATTATGGTCTTCTCTTCATAATAGGAATTTCTTCACTTGAAGTTTTGAGAGATTCTTCATCTTTGGACCACGACTTCTTCATTTTTCTCCAATCTTTATTTTGGACTTTGATATACAACGATCCGCCTCCTTTTAGGACTTGGATCTATTTATACTCATACCTTGTTAGGGTCTTTTTGGATAGACTTCTCCATGATCTTTAGGGGAGTATTTGCTTTTCGTCCTGTGTCTCGATCCTTCATATTGATTTTTGATAAATGATTCTTCACATCACTTTTGGATCTTTAGCAACAAAATATAGCCCTTATGCCTTGTTAGGGCCTTTTCGGACTCGCCAATCTTCGCATCCCGCTTCAGTAAGTTATGCCTTGGCTATGAACTCTAATTAATACCGAGCAACTTTTAAACGATATTGTGCTAGAAACTAAGTAACTTTTCAAATCGTACAACCTTATTTATTGCAGATAAATTTATTAGCAAGCGATGGGAGAATAGGCTTATAATCAACTCAAATAAATTCACGAAAGAATACCAAACTTATAATCGACTCTATCATCTCTCGTTCTCCACAATTTAAAATCTCAAGGAATGAGACTCGTGGATGCTTAGCCAATTAAATCAAAGTTTTGGGTTTTCGAGTTATCTATAGGATCTTGCAAATTCTTAGACTTTTTCAAGTTTAGAAATTGCATTTTAAAGTTCCCTTGATAAACAACTATCTAGGATCAATTATAGGAACTTGCAAAAAGTTCTTGTTCTTAACCCGTGAGAGTTAAGACTTTCGCGTTTTAAAGTTCCCTATATAAAAGCCTAGCAAAACTTGACTTAAACACGTTAAGGATACTAGCTAGAGTAAACTTAGATAAGTAAACTCGGGTTGAGTCAAAATATTCACGACTTTGAAAAATTTAAAACCACTTTATTAAACTTTATTTTTAGCAAAGAAAGTAAATAACGATAAAATAGGAAAACTACAAGGCCAAAATAGATTAAAAATTTTGAAAAATGTCGAAAAATCAAATTTTCCGGTTAAAATGAGGACAAATTCATGGAAAAGCCCACTTACATCGATAGAAGTCCCCCTACACTTAATATAAACATTGTCCTCGATGTTTAAGCATGTGGGAGTAAACTCCCCTACACTTATGACACTATGCACTTTGTTTAAATCTTGCTAAGGAAAGGACAACTATAGTGATTTAAATGTGAACATATAAGATATGAAATATTGAATCACGACAGTTTAGGATAGAACCAGGAAGACGGGTACACGGGATCACGGATCGTCAAATGTCATCAGAAGTGCTCTTTGAAGCTTGAATCCCTGCACAGAATAAGAAACAAGACAACAAACACATACGGGGCTCCCCCCTATACTTATTATGAAAACGGTAAAGGATAGATCAACGGGTTGCCTCCCGAGAAGAGCTTGTTTTTATAACCGAGTCACGAGCCTGACTCGACCCAGAACTAATTTAACGGAAACGTGGTGAGGGATGGAATCATCTCATGAGAGATGTCCTCACCAAAATACAGCTTCACGCGCTGGCCATTCACCTTAGAATTGGGCCCATTTGGCTGAGAAAGCTCAATGGTGCCGTAAGGGAAAATTTTGGCGACGGTGAATAGACCAGACTAACGGCTCTTCAGCTTTCCCGAGAAGATCTTCAACCGAGAGTTAAAGAGTAAGACTTGATCACCAACGTGGAACTCTCGGTTCTTAATCCTTGAATCATGGATGATCTTGGTCTTCTCCTTGTAGATCAGTGAGTTCTCATAAGCCTCATTCCTTAGTTCATTGAGCTCGTTGAGATGAATTTTCCAAAGATCGTCGGCTTTGTTGATGTCGAAGTTAGCCCACTTTAAGGCCCAGTACGCCTTATGTTCCAGCTCGATAGGGAGGTGGCATGCTTTCCCGTACACAAGACGATAAGGTGTACAACCAATCGGGGTCTTATAAGCGGTACGGAAAGCCCGCAAAGCATCGTCTACCTTATCGGCCCACGAGGCACGATGCTCTCCCACAGTACGATCAAGAATTCGCTTCAATCCACGATTAGATATCTCGGCTTGACCATTTGTTTGAGGATGATAAACGGTGGAAAGACGGTGATTGACACCGTACTTAGCCATGACTCGAGCAAATTGATCATTGCAAAAATGAGTCCCGCGGTCACTGATTATAGCATGAGGAACACCGAATCGAGCAAAGAGTTGCTTCAAAAAGTTCACAACCACCCTCGCATCATTCGTAGGAAGAGCCTTAGCTTTAACCCATTTGGATACATAGTCAACGGCTACGAGGATGTACTTGTTCCCTTTAGATGATGGAAATGGCCCCATAAAGTCGATACCCCATACATCAAAGATTTCACATTCTTGTATGAAATTTTGAGGCATCTCATCTTTATGTGTGATCTTGCCTTGGCGTTGGCAAGCATCACAATTTTTAATCATCTCGTGAGCGTCACGATAAATGGTGGGCCAATAAAATCCCGAGTCAAACACTTTCTTCGCGGTGTAGTTGGGACCAAAGTGACCATCGGTGGGTCCTTTATGGCAAGCTTCGAGAATGTCTAAAGCTGCGGGTCCATCAACACACCGACGAATAATCAGATTAGCACATTGTTTGAAGAGATAAGGGTCATCCCAAAAGTAAGTCTTAACATCTTTAAAGAACTTCTTCTTTTGTTGGGATGTTAACCCTTCGATGAGAATACCACCCGCTGCGTAGTTTGCAATGTCCGCAAACCACCGGGTGTCATCAAGATTGGAATTGATAGACATTAAGGCCTCAAGGGGAAAAGATTCATTGATCTCTTGGTCCGGATGATCCCCTTGATAAGGATCCTCAAGTCTACTTAGATGATCCGCGGCTAGGTTTTCGGCTCCCTTTTTGTCACAAATTTCACTTCTAAATTCTTGAAGGAGCAAAACCCAACGAAGAAGTCTTGGCTTAGAATCTTGCTTAGTCAACAAGTACTTCAACGCGGAATGATCGGTGTACACGATGGTGGTGGAAAGGACAAGATAGGGGCGGAACTTCTCAAAAGCATACACTAAAGCTAAAAGCTCTTTTTAGGTAGTGGTATAATGCAATTGAGCCCCCGTCATTGTCTTGCTAGTATAATGGATTGGTTAGAAGTGTTTGTTCACTTTTTGGCCCAAAACCGCTCCAATAGCAAAGTCGCTAGCATCACACATCAATTCAAAAGGTAGCTCCTAATTAGGGGTAACCACGACCGGTGCCTTAGTTAGCTTGTCCTTAAGAAGAATGAAGGATTCAAGACACTCTTTAGAAAAGATAAAAGGAGTATGTTTTTCCAAGAGGTGGGTCATCGGGCGAGCGATTTTAGAAAAATCTTGAATGAATCGACGATAGAAACCCGCAAGACCAAGGAAACTTCTCACACCCTTAACGGTTGAAGGTGGAGGTAATTTGGCTATGACATCCACTTTAGCACGGTCCACTTCAAGCCGGCTTTTGAGATTTTATGTCCAAGCACAATGCCTTCTTTTACCATAAAATGGCATTTTTCCCAATTTTGAACAAGGCGAGTGTCTTCACACCGCTTAAGCATGCGTTCCAAATTGGCAAGGCAATGAGAGAAAGAATCACCATAGACCGAGAAATCATCCATGAAGACTTCCATAGTTTCTTCAACCATGTCATGGAAGAGAGCCATCATACACCTTGGGAATGTCCCAGCAACATTGCATAAGTCGAAAGGCATTCTTTTATAGGCAAATGTTCCATAAGGACAAGTGAATGTGGTTTTCTCTTGGTCTTTGGGATCGATGGGAATTTGAAAATACCCGGAGAAACCGTCTAATAAGCAGTAATAGTCATTACCCGCTAGACGTTTAAGCATTTGGTCCATGAAAGGAAGGGGAAAATGATCCTTTCTCATAGCATCATTGAGTTTGCGATAGTCTATACAAACTCTCCACCCTGTAGCGAGACAAGTAGGAATCAACTCGTTGTTTTCATTGGGCACAACGCTAATTCCGCCTTTCTTAGGCACACAATGGACCGGACTAACCCATGGTGAATCCGAGATAGGATAGATCATGCTCGCATCAAGAAGTTTGATAACCTCTTTTTTTATAACGTCATGGATCTTAGGATTCACCCTTCTTTGGCTTTGAATAGTGGGTTTAAAGTCGTCCTCCATGAGAATTTTATGTGTGCAAAAGTGAGGATCAATTCCACGAATATCGGAGTTTTTTCATGCAATCGCTTTCTTATGATTTTTCAGCACGGCGATAAGTCGGGATTTTTCTTCTTCTTTCAAGTCCTTTGCGATAATGACGGGTGATTTCTTGTTGTCGTCAAGGAACACATATTCAAGATGAGACGGTAGATCCTTAAGTTCTAAATCCGGATGATTTTCGATGGAAGACATTTTCAAATTCGGATCATCGATAGAGATATCCTTAGGAGATGGTGGAGAAGTATGGTCCTCATTGAGAAGTTTCTCAATGGTACGAATGTCTTCATCCCAATTGGACGGAGAATCGTCATATTGTAAGTCCACATCTCCCAAAGTAGCTTCAAAACCTTCGAAAATGAAATCACTTTCTCCAAATGGAGTTAGTGATGGAGCAATAGAGGAAACGGTCTCAATAATGGGTAGAGAAGAAGAACCACTTTTACAAGCGTCTTTGAAATGTTCTTCACAAGCCTCATCAAGAACGTCAATGAAATTAACACTCTCGTTTTCAGAAGGCTGCTTAGAAAGTTTTCCCATGTTGAAGACGATTTTATCGTCACCAACTCTCACGATTAATTCGCCCGCGGCTACATCAATGAGAGTACGACTGGTCCTCAAGAATGGACGTCCAACGATTAATGGAACACGGAGGTCCATATCGTAGTCAACGACAACAAAATCCGCCGGAAAGGTGAATTTGTCGACACCGACGAAGACAACTTCGGCTATCCCCACTGGATAAGCAACCGTACGGTTAGCTAATTCCAAAGTCATTCGTGTAGGGACTATCTCGGGTAGAGACAATTGTTTCCAAACGCTTAGAGGCATTAAGTTGATACTAGCACCTAGATCGACTAGGGCCATACAATTCTCTACCCCGGGGAAGTTGCAAGGAATGAGAAAGCGACCCGGATCACCAAGTTTGGTTGGTAATTTCCTTAAGAGCACTGCGGAGCAATTTTCGTTAAGTTGGGTCTGAGCGATGTCAAGAAGTTTCTCCTTATCACTGAGAAGATCTTTAAACATTTTAGCATATTTGGGCATGTGAGCGAGAGCCTCAGCAAAGGAGATATTGAAATTCAGTTGTTTAAACATTTTGAGAAAGTTAGAAACCTGAATATCATCCTTGTTCTTCAATTTCTCTTTCCTCAACCTTGAAGGATAAGGTATATTGGGTTGAGATGAAGGCTTTGGAATGGAATTCTCACTCACATCCTTGGGTGGTGGAGGGGTGGGAGTAGACGGTAGAGGAATTAGAGAAGCAGAAGTTAGAGGAATTGGAGAAGTAGACTCGTTTTCCTTTGTCACAATCACCGGTGTAGGTGTAGGAAGCTCGGGTTCCTTTAAACCTTTTCCACTACGAGTGGTGATTGCTTTCATCTCCCCTCTTGGATTAGCAACGGTGTTACTCGGAAGAGAACCCGAACCAGAGGCTTGATTACTTGGGAAGAAACTAGTCATCAAATGTCATAAAAAGTGCTCTTTGAAGCTTGAATCCCTGCACAGAATAAGAAACAAGACAACAAACACATACGGTACTCCCCCTACACTTATTATGAAAACGGTAAAGGATAGATCAACGGGTTGCCTCCCGAGAAACGCTTGTTTTTTATAACCGAGTCACGAGCCTGACTCGACCCAGAATTAATTCAAGGAAGACGTGGTGAGGGATGGAATCATCTCATGAGAGATGTCCTCACCAAAATACAGCTTCACACGCTGGCCATTCACCTTAAAATTGGGCCCATTTGGCTGAGAAAGCTCAATGGTGCCGTAAGGGAAAATTTTGGCGACGGTGAATGGACCAGACCAACGGCTCTTCAGCTTTCCCGAGAAGATCTTCAACCGAGAGTTAAAGAGTAAGACTTGATCACCAACGTGGAACTCTCGATTCTTAATCCTTGAATCATGGATTGATCTTGGTCTTCTCCTTGTAGATCAATGAGTTCTCATAAGCCTCATTCCTCAGCTCATTGAGCTCGTTGAGTTGAATTTTTTGAAGATCACCGGCTTTGTTGATGTCGAAGTTAGCCCACTTCAAGGCCCAGTACGCCTTATGTTCCAGCTCGATAGGAGGTGGCATGCTTTCCCGTACACAAGACGATAAGGTGTACAACCAATCGGGGTCTTATAAGCGGTACGGAAAGCCCACAAAGCATCGTCTAACTTATCGGCCCACGAGGCACGATGCTCTCCCACAGTACGCTCAAGAATTTGCTTCAATCCACGGTTAGATATCTCGGCTTGACCATTTGTTTGAGGATGATAAGCGGTGGGAAGACGGTGATTGAAACCGTACTTAGCCATGACTCGAGCAAATTGATCATTGCAAAAATGAGTCCCGCGGTCACTGATTATAGCACGAGGAACACCGAATCGAGCAAAGAGTTGCTTCAAAAAGTTCACAACCACCCTCGCATCGTTCGTAGGAAGAGACTTAGCTTCAACCCATTTGGATACATAGTCAACGGCTACGAGGATGTACTTGTTCCCTTTAGATGATGGAAAATTTGATTTTTCGACATTTTTCAAAATTTTTAATCTATTTTGGCCTAGTAGTTTTTCCTTTGTTATCGTTATTTACTTTCTTTGCTAAAATAAAGTTTAATAAAGTGGTTTTAATTTTTCAAATGTCATGAATCTTTTGACTCAACCCGAGTTTACTTATCTAAGTTTACTCTAGCTAGTATCCTTAACGTGTTTAAGTCAAGTTTTGTTAGGATTTTATATAGGGAACTTTAAAACGCGAAAGTCTTAACTCATATGGGTTAAGAACAAGAACTTTTCGCAAGTTCCTATAATTGATCCTAGAAAGTCGTTTATCAAGGGAACTTTAAAATGCGAATTCTAAACTTGAAAAAGTCTAAGAAGTTGCAAGATCCAATAGATGACTTGAAAACCCAAAACTTTGATTTAACTGGCTAAGCATCCACGAGTCTCATTCCTTGAGATTTTAAATTATGGAGAACGAGAGATGATAGAGTCAATTATAAGTTTGGTATTCTTTCATGAATTTATGTGAGTTGATTATAAGCTTTTTCTCCCATCGCTTGTTAATAAATATATTCGCAATAAATAAGGTTGTACAATTTGAAAAGTTACTTAGCTTCTAGCACAAGATCGTTTAAAAGTTGCTCGGTATTAATTAGAGTTCATAGCCAATGCAGAACTTATTGAAGCGGGATGTGAAGATTGGCGAGTCCGAAAAGGCCCTAACAATGCATGAGGGCTACATCTTGTTGCTAAAGATCCCAAGTGATGTGAAGAATCATTTATCAAAAATCAATATGAAGGATCGAGACACACGACGAAAAGCAAATACTCCCCTAAAGATCATGGAGAAGTCTATCCGAAAAGATCATAACAAGGTATGAGGATAAATAGATCCAAGTCCTAAAAGGAGGTGGATCGTTGTATATCAAAATCCAAAATAAAGATTGGAGAAAAATGAAGAAGTCGTGGTCCAAGTATGAAGAATCTCTCAAAAACTTCAAGTGAAGAAATTCCTATTAAGAAGAGAAGACCATTATTTCAAGAACGTCTCTCAAGATTCGAAGTATGAAGTTGCTACCAAATATCGGTCTGAGAAAGGTCTCAAATCGTGAAGCGAGTTATGCCAAGATATGAACTTTAAGAGGTCCCGAGAAGCAGTTTTAAAAGATTTTGTCCTTTAGCTAACTATTGATTAAATCGTCTCACTTTATTTTTCGCCTAAATAAACTATCGAAATAAGTCAAACAATGCATCCTCGTGATCATTCAAGACAATCATAAAATATAAGAGATACACCTAGGAATAAGGGATTCTAAGTGAATAATTGGGCCACATGAGTTCGTGTTAGTTTACTAACTTATAATAACAATGATCTCGTTTATAAGCTTGGTGTGGGGAACGTGAAACTTGAGGGTGATGAACATTCATGACATGCCAAAGCCTAATGTAAGTCTTTGATTTCCTTACTTGTTTTGTATATATTTCTATCTTTTTAGTTTCCTTAGTGTTTAGTATTTAATAAAGGCCAAGGTGGGTTATTTATGATGAAAAATGTAAACCGTGCTTTGAAATTAATGCATTGCATGAGGGCATTGCAATGGTCAAGTGTAGGGGATTTAATAAGTGTGAAAACACTTATCCTTTTACCACTTATTTCCAATAATAACAAGACCAAAACATGTATCTTATGTCGTTAAAGTCGGTATTATGCGTGGTTTGTGTTTTTATTGTGTTTCAGGATAAAAATATGAAAAAGGAAGAAAACACGGGCTATCACGGGCTTTTATCGAAGAGAAAGACAAAAAGATAAAGTCAAAAAGGTCAAAAGTGCAAGAAGAACGGAAGTCAAAGGCCTATTCTGAAGATTTATCGAAGAAAAAGTCTAAAGACGGAAGTTTAACAAAGTCGAAGAACCAAGTCTACTAAAAGAAGAAAATTAGAATACGAGTTCAAGTTATTATTCGATAAATCCCGAGACAAAGTCGAGAAAGCAAGATATTTTAAAAGACGAGAAAAAAGGAGGAAGAAACAAGCACCTTCTCCTTCCCCTATATATAGTTAGAAAATAGTAATTAGTGTGGTAGTTAATTTTTTGTCTTTAATTTTTAGTAGTTAATTAGTGTGTTTATTTCTCTCTCTAGCTTTCTCTTCAAGTTTTCTTAATCTTCATCTTAATCTTGTAACTTTGAATCTTAATCTTCAATTTAATCAAGTTTATTTCATATCTCTCATTCTACCTTTCTTAATCTTGTGGTGATTTAATTAATCATGTAGTTGATTTCATCTATTTGATTATGGGATTGATTTATCATGTGGTTGATCTTATAGTTTTGATGTGGTAGATATTTTAAGCTTATTGTGATTGTTGATGTATTAGTGTTTGGCTTATTTTTGATTAAGTTGATTTAATAGATTAATAGTTTTGATTAAAAGTTTATTTTAATAATTGTGATTCTTTTGTTTTTTTGAAGTTTTTGATTTGTGGCTTATTTAGTTTTTCTTAAAATCAATTTGGTGTTAGTTTTGGTTAATTGCTTATTTGATTGTGCTTATTTTTGGCTTATTTTGGATCGTATCTCTTACTGTATCTGTTTATTAAACTTCTTCGGAAAAGGGTTTTGGGAATGCGAAGATTACCCATTATTCGGAAGATTGTTTATCCGAAATTTTCATCTCATTTCATATTATCCGAGCTTTGCAGTTTTGCTGAATATTTCCCATTATTCTGAATATTTGATTTATCTGAAATCAATACCTTTTTCCTTTTTCCGAAATTATTTGCTTTGCCGAAAAACTGTTTTATTCCGAAAAACCTTTTATCCGAAAATCACCATTGTTTCCGAAAAAGTTGTCATATTCCGAAAATTCCATTGTTATTCGAAAAACTCTTATTTTTCCGAAGATATCATTTATTCCGAAGATTATCTTTAATCCGAATTTACATCTTGTTCCGAAAATCATTTGTTATTCCAAAGAAGAGTGTTTATTCCGAATAACTTCGTTTATTCCGAAATAGCTGTTAATCCGAAAATCCATTGTCTGAAGATCCACTTATTCCGAAATAAATGCTTATCCGAAATTCTCCCGTATTCCGAAAAGATTGATTATTCCGAAGAAGATCTTTATTCCGAAAATAGGTACTTTTTCCGAAAAGAAGGCTTTTATTCGAAGATTCATTTTACACAGCAATTAAGGTCAGAATCCTCTTTTATTATGTTCAGCTTTTATGTTTTCAAGTAGAATTAGATAACCAAAGCTCCCCTCTTTTAGTGACCATCACCAATAATTCCACCATAACCGTGATCAATTCGGATTGAATCGAGTACGAACAACACTTCAAGAGCATACAGAAAATCATTGTTTCAATGCACTTAGTCTCCTAGATCTGAGTAGACGCGATTTCCTTGATCTCAGCCTCTGTTTACATAGACGACAATACACACTCACATAAGACTCTCCTTGACCTTGTGAAGTCCTCATAGTCGTGTTCGTTATGGTCATGAACACTCGCCTGGTTCTACAAGAGCTCTTAGAAATTGCGCCCCCATAATTTCCTTCGAAGCGACCCCACTTCTCTCTCACATAGGTGATTTCATCTTGAATCATTAAAAACATATGTTTTATGATTTCATCCTGAATCATTATGCTTTATGATTTCATCCTGAATCATTAAGCCATATGTTTAACCTCTCAACAAGTCACATTGTTCTAGGAATGGACTAGGAAATTTCCTGTATTAAGTAACTCCCCCACATTAACATGAATTCCCCCTCATTTCTATGATTAGGTTGTCCTATTGAACCCAGATCTTGGGATCTCCAGTCAACTGGGTTAGGTTTTCCTTCATAGTAACTCATTCCTTCAAAGGCTTTAGTCCTATTCCTTTATACGACTTACAACTAACTCTCTGCTTAAGCCTTTCGTAAGCGGATCCGCGATGTTATCCTTTGACTTCACATAGTCAGTTGAGATAACTCCTGTTGAGAGTAGTTGTCGTACCGAATTATGTAGACGACAGATATGTCTAGAATTTCCATTATACATTGTGCTATGAGCTCTGTCGATTGCCGATTGACTATCACAATGTATACTAATGGCCGTTACCGGTTTAGGCCACCTGGGTATATCCTCTACGAATTGACGTAGCCATTCTGCCTCTTCTCTACATTTATCTAACGAGATAAATTCTGATTCCATCGTGGACTTAGCTATTACAGTTTGCTTGGAAGACTTCCAAGATATAGCAGCCCCTCCCAGTGTAAACATATATCCACTGGTTGATCTAGAATCCTTTATGTCAGATATCTAATTTGCATCACTGTATCCTTCAATAACCGCTGGACATCTAACATAATTAAGTCCATAATCACGACTGTATCTCAGATAATGAAGTACCCTAGTCATAGCTTTACAATGTGCTTCACATGGATTACTAGTATACCTACTCAGCCTGCTAATAGCATATGCTAAGTAAGGTCGGGTACATGTCATCAAATACATTAACATGCCAATAATTCTTGAATACTCTAATTGGACAACACCTGCGCCTCTATTTTTAGATAGATGCAAACTTGTGTCAATTGGAGTTCTAGCTAGGCCGGAATCCCCCGTATTATGAGTATTAAGAATTTTGTCCACGTAATGTGCTTGACTTAATGAAAGTTCACTTTGAGTTTGTATGATCTTTATTCCAAGGATCACATTAGCCAAATCCATATCTTTCATGTCAAACTTTGATTTCAACATGTCTTTTGTAGACTTGATCATCTTGTCATTACTGCCAATGATAAACATATCATCTACATAAAGACACAAGATTACATATCCACTATTTGTGTCTTTGACATAAACACACTTGTCGCATTCATTAATTTTGAATCCACCCTCTAGCATGGCGTGATCAAACTTTTGATGCTATTGTTTTGGAGCCCGCTTTAAGCCAAACAATGACTTAACAAGCCTACAAACTTTTCTCTCTTGTCCAGGAGCCATGAAACCCTCGGGGTTCGTTTATGTATATTTCTTCTTCTAAATCTCCATTTAGAAAAGCCGTTTTTACATCCATTTGGTGAACTTCTAAATTTCTTAATGCGGGAAAAGCAAGAATCATCCTAATAGAAATTATTCGCGTAACAGGAGAATAAGTATCAAAGTAATCTAGACCTTCGCGTTGTCTAAAACCTTTGATCACCAATCTTGCTTTGTACTTATCAATGGTGCCATTAGCTTTCATCTTCTTTGTGAAGATCCATTTATAGGCTAGTGGTTTACAACCAGGAGGTAAATCCACGAGTTCCCAAGTATGATTTTGTAAAATAGACTCGGTTTCACTATTAATCGCTTCTTTCCATCGAGGCCCTTCCGAGGAATTTACAGCTTCTTGATAAGAAGTGGGTTCATTTTCTACCATAAAAGAGACAAAATCGGGTCCAAATGATTTCTCGGTTCTCGCTCGTTTGCTTCTTCTAGGTTCAACCTCTTCTTCCTCGGGTTGATCTTGTCTCTCATCTTGGAGATCATTATCATCTCGTTGTCTCTTATCTTAGAAAACTGCATCATCTATTCTAGATGTGCTTCCATTTTCATTCTTTAAACAAGGAAATATATTTTCAAAGAAGGACGCATTCCTTGATTCCATAACTGTGTTCTTGTGTATATCTGGATTTTTCGAATCATGTACAATGAAATGATACGCACTGCTATTCTTAGCATATCCAGTAAATATAAAATCTACAGATTTAGGTCCAATCGTTTGGGCCTTTGGTGTCAGCACAGCTACCTTGGCTAGACACCCCCACACTCGTAAGTACTGGTATGATGGTTTTCTTCCCATCCATAGTTCATATGGGGTTTCCTCTTTATCCTTACGAGGTATCTTGTTTAAAAGATACGTAGCCGTTAGAATGGCTTCCCCCCACGTGTCCCGGCTCAAACCAGAACATAACAACATGGCATTAACCATTTTTTTCAAGGTAGGGTTCTTCCTTTCGGCAATACCGTTTTGCTGAGGTGAATAAGGAGCGGTAAACTCGTGTCTAATTCCATGTTTCGCACATAGATCAGCAAAAGGAGACACATATTCACCTCCTATATCACTTCGTACAACCTTGATTTTCCTACCAAGTTGATTCTTAACTTCGGTTTTGTATAGAACAAACTTGTCTATAGCTTCATCTTTACTTTTCAACAAGTAAACGTAGCATTACTTTGTGCAATCATCAATAAACGTGATGAAGTACTTATTGCCACCTTTTGTGGGTAGTGATTTCAAATCACATATATATATGTGTGTATCATATCAAGTGGTTCGGTTTTTCGTTCAACCGATTTGAAAGATGATCTTGTAAGTTTGGCTTCGACACAAGTTTCACACTTATAATTTCAATCAATATGAAAATTTGGTATGCCATTAAAATTAATCAAACGACGCATTGAATTAAAATTAACATGTCCAAGACGGCCATGCCACACATTAGAAGACTCAATCAAGTAAGCAGAAGAATTCATTTTATTGATAGCATTCTTAACAACTATTACATTGAGCTTAAACATACCACTCAGGGCATACCCCTTACCAACATACATTTGATTCTTAGAAAGTACAACTTTATCAGACTAAAAAACAAGACGAAAACCAAACTTATTCAAAAGCCATCCGGACACAAGATTCTTATGAATCTCCAGAACATACAAGACTTTAGTCAACTTGAGCTCTTTCTTGGATGTCATCTTCAAAATAACATCTCCTTCGCCCTTGATATCAGTAGTTGCAGAGTTTCTAATGTACAGCTTCTCTCTATTGTCAACCGCTCTGAAAGAGTGAAACATACTCTTGTCAACACACACATGACGGGTTGCCCCAGTATCAACCCACCAATCATTATTATTAGAACCTACCAGGTAAACTTCAGAGATCATGGTAACGACATCAGACACCATAGCAATAATTTCCACATTATCATTCACCATATTAGCCTCACCTGGAGTCACTCGCTTTGGCGCTTTGCAATTAGCAGCACGATGACCTGGCTTGTCACACTTGAAGCAATTTCCTTGGAACTTCTGCTTTGCAATTCCACCTTTAGGAGCAAGGTAATCAGACTTCACTTTGCTCTTCTTGTCATTCTTCCCTTTGCCAAAGCTCTTGCCTTTAGACTTTGAAGAAGACGAACCATGCTCAACCATATTTGCCTTGGCAGAATCAGGTGTATAAGTGGTTTTCTGAGCCAGCTTGTTGTCCTCTTCAATACGAAGACGAACAACCAAGTCTTCAACAGTCACCTCCTTTCGCTTATGCTTCAAGTAGTTTTTAAATTCTACCCAGCTTGGAGGTAACTTTTCAATGATAGTAGCAACTTGAAAAGTTTCACTCAAAGTCATACCCTCAGCATGAATGTCGTGTAGCAAAACCTACAGATCTTGAACCTGAGTTATCACACTCTTTGAATAAACCATCTTGTAATCCAAAAAACGAGCTACCATGAACTTCTTTGTACCAGCATCCTCAGTTTTGTACTTGCGTTCTAACGACTCCCATAATTCTTTGGTAGTCGTAGTCTTGTAGTACACATTGTACAAAGAGTCCACCAAACCATTCAGAATATAGTTGTGACACAAGAAGTCTGAATGTTTCCATGCTTCAACAGCATGCACGGCTTGTTGATTTTCGGGTACACCTTCTTTAGGAGGTTCCACCTGAGGTACAGTCTCCTTTAAGAACTTCTCAAGGTTCAAAGTAGTGAGATAGAAGAACATCTTCTGCTGCCACCTCTTAAAATTCTGCCCATTGAATTTTGCTGGTTTTTCAGCATGATTAGCAACTGTGTGGGTAACTGGCGCACCAGTTACATTCACAGTAGTAGTTGCATGAGTTTCAGGAGCGCTGGTAGACATTCTAAAATATCAAACAAGATCAAAACACAAACAGTTAGACAACTATTATAAATATGTATATAAGAAATTCAATCGTGATCTCTATATACTTATAGTGGATCTGCTTCAAAGAAACTCAATCTTGGTTTCAATGAATCAGATGCAATTATCAAACGTATCAGTTTAACATAAACACAATCTTGGTTTCAATAAACTGATTAGAACAACTGCTAAAAAAAACGTAAACTGTTAATTAAAATCTGTAAATTAGAACTGATTTCCAGTGAAACTCATTCCTGGTTTTGGTAGAAACATTTTATAAATAAATTGGATAAAATTATTAATCCGATTTAATAAAAGTTTTAATTCTGTTAAACAGAATTTGTTTTAAGATTGTGGGAAAGGTTGTATACTTTTATTAAAAACAATAATAAAATTAACAGAAAAACAAAGAACAGAATCAAATAACAAATAAAATTGAAAACAGTAAGAATCTAGAGACGAAGCACGTGTTTAACACGCTTCCCTTAAAACAGATTCTCCGTCTGTTTCCCAAGGTACAACGTCCAAAGTTGTTGTACAGCCGGACTAGACAAACTTGCCTGAAAGATCACGGAAGCCTTCTGCGTTTCTGACCGATAACTGCTGGAAAAAATCGTCTAGTAACGGAGTAGGAAAAAGACTGCGTTTTTTCTTATCTCTTTAATTGAATGAGAAGAGGTTATATTTATACTGAAAACTTACTTGTTCTCAAAGAAAACTATATACCAAAATTAGGAAAATCTGTTATAACTAAAACAGATTTCCTGTCTTTTTAACACACAAAAATATTATGTGAATAACTTCTGTATCTATTCCTAAAATAGATGTACAGAATTTTCTGGAAAAAACAAATCGAATTTGCAGCAAAAAAGATACCGAAATCTGCCCGCACCCAAGCCAGTTTTCGGAGCTGCATTTGTGTCCCGCAGGTCACGCGCTCGTGCACAAGTTCAGTAGCTTCGAACCCGTTTTTGGCCAGAAATCTCACTTTCTGCACCCCTGCGTGCGCAGACGTGGGAGTAAAAACCCATAAATGAATATTGTAGGGTAGAAACTAGGATTTCCTTATAAACATGTTTTAATTTCATGTTTCAAGCGACGTGGGACAAAATATTTTCCAAATATTGTGTTTCACGTGACTCACTTTGAGACACGAAATCTCATTCATATTAACTCCATTGGACATACTTTAGCTCGTTGCGAAACTCTCTTCGAGGAGAACGCAAAGCTACTAAGTAATACGAATATATGTAACATATACATATATAAAATTATGTCCAAAGTATTGCATAAACCATATTTTGCAAAACACCTTCCAACACGTATAACCATATTTATCGCCGATAACTGGTAATTGTGTATGTGAATTCCTGCTATAAGCAAACAAAGATGGTATGCTGCCATAATAATCGGTGAACTTTTATGAAGAATGAGGCAAGTCGAAGTGCATGTGGTATACAAATTAATTTCATGAGCACAATCGATTTAACATGTCAAAAAACTTGATCTCTTAGAAGCTTGGTCATGGCGGTGGCATCAAACGTCTATGTAATACTATCTTTAGTATCACTACTACATATTTTGTTATTTGGTACGCATTTTAAATGCGGTTAAAAAGAAACCGTAACAAAAAATGGTATTTGGTGCGGTTTGAAAATAAACCGCAACAAATAATAGTTAGTTGGTGTGGTTGTTGGGTTTTGAGGTTATTTGGTACGGTTTTTTTATAAACCGCACCTAATGTAACTTTTTTGGTACGGTTATTTTATAAACCGCATCAAACGAGCTATTTTTTAGTACGGTTTCTTTATTAACCGCACCAAATAAGCTTTTTCCCCTTCCTGAACCCACAAAACACACACACACACTTGTAATCTGCTCCCCAATCTCACACTCATCATTTCACTTTTATTCAAAAAAAAAAAAAAAACAAATCCAACACCACCACATTAAATACTCTATCAACAAATCATAATAAGTTATTTTAAACCTCATAAAAGGTAATAATTATACTTTTTATTTACTTGTACTCATCATAATTTTTATGTTTAATTAACATATATATTTCTAATATTTATATAGGTATAATCCTTCTTCATCATGTATTCAACCTAGGGATTTTCATATCATTTAGAAAAGTTTAGATCATAAGGTGAATTTATAATACTTTTGATATATGTAAAAAGTATTTATGGTTTTTTTATTAGCTTCAAATACTTATGTGTATGTAGTTAAAGTGCTTATTTGTGTATATATATAACATATGCATCTAGAAGTTATAAGTAGATCATAATATGAAAATAGTAAATACCCGTCCGAAACTAATCTAATAGAGATTATTTTCGGGCTGTCCCCGTTTGGGACTGCCTTTTGAATATTTTATCTCATTTAGGATGCGTATAAATTATAGCGGGTTGACTATTTAATAGAAAAATCGGTAAACATTTCTCTTTACTCCTTCGAGTTTGCATTTTGTATGCATACTTGGGGAGTTAAGAGGAAATGCTGCCGATTTTTTTTATTAAATAGTTACCTCGCTAGAACTTATATGCATATGAGATAAAATATTCAAAAGGTGGGTTAGGATTTGCCACACATTACCACATATGTTTTAATCATGCATGTGTAGATACTTAAGTTACTTTGCAAATATTACACTCTTAGCATGTGTCATACATATTACAACAATTTAATTTTTCAGATGGAACGAGATTGGATGTACGGCAAGAAAATTAATGACCCAACTTTTGTGAATGTAGTGCAAAGTTTTCTTATCGCTGCTGAGTCTGACCGAGTAGCTAAGGGGAAGAGTGAGATTTTTTGTCCGTGTTCGCAATGTAAAAACTTTGTACCATATGATGATATTAAAGTGATTGAGTATCATTTGCTCAAATATGGATTTGTTCGTAGCTATACGTGTTGGTCGGATCATGGAGAATCACTAGTTAACAATAGCACATCGAGCCATGTATCAAACGCTACTGAGAACACTGAAACTTACATTAATGACATACATGAAAATTTAAATGAGATGTTGCATGATTTAGAGGCTAATGATGGTGATATTAATCAAGAAGATTTACAAAAATTGTTTGAGTGCGCAGAGAAACTAGTTTATGATGGTTGTAAGAATTTTTCATTACTTTTAGCTGTTCTTGAGTTGTTAAAATTAAAAGCAAGTAGTAGTTGGAGTGATACAAGCTTCACAAAGTTATTAGATTTTATGCACCGTCTACTTCCCGATAATAATGTGATGCCCCTTTCTACATACGAAGCTAAAAAAATGATGTGTCCAATGGGCCTAGAGATTGAAAGAATACATGCCTGTCCGAATGATTGTATGCTGTATAGAGATGGCTACAAAAACTTGCATAAGTGTGTTACTTGTGGAACATCAAGGTAAAAAAAGAACCGGAGCCGGATGAAATTGACGATGATGTGACAAAAAATGGACCCCCGGCTAAGCTATTGTGGTATTTTCCAATCATACCGAGACTAAAACGATTATTTGAAAACAAGAAAGAGGCAAAGTTGTTGCGTTGGCATTTTGATCAACGTAAAGATGATGGAAAATTAAGGCATGTGGCGGACTCCCCTCAATGGAGAAAGATTAATAACAAATATCCGAAATTCGCTAAAGAGAGCAGGAATATTCGATTTGGACTAAGCTCAGACGGAATCAATCCATTCGGAAACATGAGCAGTCGTTATAGTACTTGGCCGGTTCTTTTATGTATGTACAATCTTCCACCGTGGTTATGCATGAAGCCTAAGTACATCATGATGTCATTGCTAATCTCTGGTCCAAAACAACCTGGTAATGACTTTGATGTGTATTTGTCTCCTTTGATTAACGATATGAAAACTTTGTGGAAACCGGGTGTAGAAATGTATGATGCCTATATGAAGGAGAATTTTTTTTTGCATGCCATGATTTTTTTCACCATAAATGAAGATGAGACATCCTCAATGTGGTTACACAATTGCAAAAAAACCGTGTTTATAGGCCATCGAAGATCGCTTCCACGTAATCACCCGTACCGTGATATGAGTTCGTAGTTCGACGGGCGCACGGAGTATGGACGAGTAAGGACACGATTAAGTGGGGATATTTCTCTTTCGGAGTTCGACGGGCGCACGGAGCATGGTGCAAAACAGTGGAGTCACAGTGATAGCCTCTACAGGGATGACCAAAAAGTCGTATTACGGGGTGATAAAAGAAATTTGGGAGCTCGATTATTATTCTTTCAAAATACCCTTGTTTATGTGTAAGTGGGTAAATAATAGCTCGGGCGTTAAAGTAGATGATTATGGTTTCACACTTGTCGACTTTGGAACTGACGGTTATTCTTCCGAACCATTCATTCTCGCAAAGCAAGCCACACAAGTATTCTATGTTCAAGACCCTAGCAATCCAAGATGGCACGTTGTTATGTCTGGTAAACGACATATACTTGGTGTTGATAATGTTACTAATGAGGAAGAGTATGACCATGTTGACGAGCTACCACCATTTTCAGCGGGTATTCCACCTATAGACGGTGACACCACATACTTACGACCCGACCACGACGAAGGATTATGGGTTGATACGCCTCGTGCCAAATGAAGGTTCGCATATATTGTATAATATTTTTAGTACTCCGTATTAATTTAACATATATGTTTAGTTCGTTAATTATACTTTTGTTTGCAGGAAAAAGTAGAAGATCAAGAAAAGAGTTTAAAGAAATTTAAGAAGACGTTTATCTCTTTTGTGTTTTAAAAATTTGTCGTAAACATTCAAGTACTATTATGTAATTCGAGAAGACATTTATTCGTTTTTCATGCATTTGGTGTTACAAGTTTATTAAAACCTTTAAATTTTACAAGATTCAAAAAGATGTTTTTTTAATTTATGTAATTTCATTATATGTTTACAATTGTAACGTCGTTTATTTTTTCGTGTATTCTTTTCTTTTTTTGATAAAGTGTATTTTAGTTTTTTAGCCGGCAAAAATTTGGCAAAAATTGGGAAAATTTTTAGATCCAGCGCCAATACTTTGGGCCCCAAAAATTTTCCCTCTAATATTTTCTAACCCTAGCCACCACAACCTCACTTCACAATAAAACAATCACAACCCCATTTCTCCATTTCAGAGTACCGAGCAGCAAGAACACAAAAAATCACCATATTATTCTTTAAATCACAAAATCATTCCCAATCTTATCCTCATATTATTGAATCACCGCCAACACTTTCACCCTATCAATTATTGAATCACCGCCAAAATCATTCCCAAATCCCAGTCTTATCATCGAGCCATTTGATTTCATCATATTATTGAACAGGTTTGTAGTTTCTAATATCAATTACAATGATCAATTACTAAACACATTCAATTTATTAGTTTTTAATTCATCTGATTGCTTCTTACATGAAATCTATAACGAAATCTATAGAATATAATAAGATGAGTATATCTATAGAATAAAGTTTTAATTGTTTTAGTTTCTATAGAATAAAGTTAATACTCATCTGATTATATTCTCAGACTTTTAGTAAACAACAAAATCAAGTTTTTCTATAGTAAAACTTAAATAGATATTCTATTGGTTAAGGGTCATCGTCATTAAGTTGTAAGTTTATGGTATATTTCTAAGACGATTATTAATGGCTCATGGTCAACTCAGTGAAAAATACCCTGTTGGTAATGAATTAGGATATGTTTCCAAGAACTATCCCATTGTTCTAGTTGCAGCCAGCTAAAATAATAATATAGGTTAGCCATTTATGTGATACTTTGAATAAAGAATGCCAGCTCCAGAGCGACAAAATTTAGTGTGTATCACATTACATTGTTTTAGCATACCACTTCGCTCAATAAGCCAACTAATGAATTGCTAACTTATATTTACTGATTAGCACTATGTCTAGATTAATTAAAATATCTATGTTTAGTGTGTTTACATATTTTCTTGTTTTCTTATTTACAGAATAAGGCGGCACCCTCTGGTGAAGCTTCAACTACAGTCCCGACACACCACCGATACGCCGCTGATACGCCACTGATACGCCGACGCAACATCTCCAATCGATTAACAGGTAAATTTGTAAGCTAATCAATCTGTATCTGTTAATTTATTTCGATTACTGGTAGTATATTGCATAAGCAGAACAACACATGATTTATGATTTTGCTGACCGATTCAGATTAGTATTTAATGTTTTAGGTGATAATTAAAAACACATGATCTTGAAAAGAATGCATTTCCCTATCGTTACCTTCTTTAATTAGTTCGCATTACCTGATGTTTCTCAACCCATGTCACTATATCGAGATGTGATGGTATCTTTTGAAAGTTACTCATATTGTTGTTGTTTTTTTGAAATAGTCTCATATTGTTGCAAGTTAAGTTTGTTGATTTTGAGGCATGACGAAAAAAGAGACGTACATTGATGGAAGCTCGTGTTTAAATTAGTCGTCTAGTTTAGGTTATTTATTAAAGTAGATATGGAGATCTGAGGGTCAGTTATGAAGTTATTATGCTCAATATTCCGTAAATTAAATGTCGTGTTGGTTATTTGGTTGAGATGCATTTGACTTGAGTTATACTAATGTCGGCATTTGGATCAAGAGTTCATGTTTTTAGCGAAATAAAGACTTAGGTTTTAGCTCAACTTTGTTGTTGTGTAAATGATATATCATTTTGAGTCTGTTGGCGTGTCTGATTTAGCTTCTGTTAAACAAGCAGAAATCAAATAAGCTAATAAGCCAGAAAACTTACGATTTTTTAGGATTGTTTGATTTAGCTTTTGTAAGGGGCTTATTAGCTTATGCTTGTTTAGTGTTTGTTTTAGTGTTTGTTTAGCTTATGAACATTTTGAGATCGTATTTTATTTATGGATAGGTGCAATGTCAAGGCGGGGTAAACGAGGTGTATCAAAGGGAGCCAGACAATACGAAGTAGCAGTATAACTATATTAGCTGTCACATTTGTCTAACTATGTTTGTTTATCTAAGTTTAGTGTTTTCAACAAAAGGGCGGATGGGAATGCGGCTACTATATGATGAAGTTTATGTATGACCTTGCTCTAAAAAAAACAAGCGGACTTTCCACAAGGTGTAAGTATTCCGTTTCTTAGTTTAAATTATGCTACTGGTTTAATCGACATCAATGTAATATTATGCTAATAAGCTTTAAAATGGAACAATTTTCTGTGAGCTCTTAAAATTATGTTACACCTGACCCCACATACCCAACCTCATACAGCCATACACCCAGTCGGCTGCTGCAAGCAGGTCGGCTGCAGTTGCAGCAGCGGGTCGGCTGCAGTTGCAGCGGGTCGGCTGCAGTTGCAGCGGGTCGGCTACTTTTGTAGCAGGACGGCTACAGTTGTAGTATTCTGTGTGTTCTGTAACAGCTGTCAACTGCCCGCTGGTTTTCTGAATGCTATATACAATATTATTCTTTTAGTCATGGATGTATGTTTTTATTAGTTGAATAAAAATGGTTCTTGGAACTTGCAGTTGTCTCTGTAGTTGTTTATAGGAGCAGAACATGTTAGCGTGATTAAGAGTGTTAGCTCATCTACATCATTAATTAGGTATGCGCAAGATATGTAGGTTTTGGTGCGTGAGAGAGAAATAAGGTAGAAGCGTATAAAATATTTTGGTTTTTGTGCATTAATTCATTAGGAGCATTAATTAGGTCTGAGTCGACGTTTGTTTTACGGATAGTGTGATTGCCTTACTTAATTAGGTATGAGGGAGGTAGGATGAAGACAATCACACTCATGTTTGACAATAGTGTGCGTAGTGAGCATAATATGTAGTTGAGAGAGAGGGGGGAGATAGATAAGACTAGAAGCATAAATTAGTAATAACGCATAGGAATGAAAAATTGTCACAGTTTGTATTATATAGTTTTGTAGTATGTTCTAGGCAAATAATGGTGCCTTGTGTTTAAACATACACTGCTGCTTTGTTGTGTGCTATTGCAAAAAGTTGGTTTGATTAGTTTACTTTTAATACTTTTATTATTGTGCTACATTTTAGTTGTTTTCTTAGGAAAAGTTTATTACTAATATATATTTATATTTGTTTTTGTAGCTTTGGAATGATGCACGCACTCTAAAACAGAAGGAGATTGACCAAGTGGCTCTTTTCACGTTGAATGAGTTTTATAGGGTTGTAGTTGCCCCTTTAGATACAAGGGCTCCTAACAATTGTAATGGATTAACACTTTTGTGTAACTCAAATTGTTGTGTTGTTTTTTTTTTTGAACTGGAAATTTGTTGTGTTGTTTGATGTTAATGTAGAATGTTCATTTTATTGACTATTGTTTGTGTATTGCGCGTAATGTTCGAGTCTGCTGCTTGCGAGATATTGCAGGTAGTTTTTGGGTCTGCTGCTTGCATGATATTGCAGGTAGTGTGTTTGGGGCAAGATATTGCTAGTATTTGGTGTTATCATGGAAAATAATTGTAAATATATATATATTTATTATTTTTAAAAAAGAATGCTTAGTGCGGTTTATTTTAAAACCGTATCAAAAAAGGAAAATAAAATATATATTTGAGTGTAGACAATTGGTGCGGTTACAAACAAAACCGTATCAAAAAACCATTTTTAGGTGCGGTTACAAAACCGTATCAAATAACATCTGATTATTTGGTGCGCTAACATTTGGTGCGGTTTCAAAAGCGCACCAAATAAGCTTTAAAACCGTACTAAATAACTATTTTGTGTAGTAGTGTATGTATACTATATTGTATGGATTAGTTTTAGTTCGATTGGGTAAAATCTTAATATGGATAAAAGAATATTTGATATGAACTCTCTGCCCGATTTTTGACGACTTATGTGAAACTGGGACTTCTATTGTATTTTCTAACTAAATAAACCAGTTAACAAATCCTGAAACTTTTGCATGATGCAAGCATGTGGAGGTTGATATATATACTAGCGATTAATTGTGAAAAAAATACGTAAATGTTCAACTTTGAATCACGACTTTAGCAACAAAAAAAATTACAATTGCGACTAATATAATGACATGAAGTTATGCTCTGACAAGATGATCATTTTAAAAACCAAACTAGAATAATATATAATTAGACACGTATTATTTAACATCATGCGAGCAGGTACCGCTATTCACGCATTTGAATATATTTATTGTATTGAGAAACTACCTATAACCTTAAACATACGATAGATCCATGTGAACAACAATTTGAATTATTTTTTAATACCATCATAGTTCACACTAGCTGGTCATCTCATGGTTATTGTGAAAAAGGCGATTCGATCTTTTGTTGAGTATTATGTCCCTGACTGTAAATTACTATCTCTTGACAATCATGTAACTGATACAAAGAAAACAGCTAAACTTTTAGGCCATCAATTTTGATTTTCTTTCAAATATAAGTAGCAGATCTCATAATCACTGCATATATATTACAAAAAATCTGGGATTTTACCAATACAAGCGTCCTAAGTACTTTAAGTATGATTTTAGTCCCATCAAGTTTAATTCCAAAAATAGCTTGGCACATATATAGATGTTAAGTAACATAGCCGGCTACCCGCGCAATACGACGGCGGGTAGCCGGTGACTAATTTCGTGACAAAAACAGATCAATGAAATCCATGTCTTATATATATATTGACAGCTTTGGTTAAACCAGAAACAATCATTACACAAGACTTCAGTCTGGACAATCTAATTGGAAAAGGAGGTTCCGGGCCCGTATACAAAGGACAAGTTAAATCTGCACATGGGTGTGAGATCATTGCGGTGAAACGCCTGGATAGGATAACTGATCAACGAGAAACTGAACGTGTTACAGAACTTGAAGTTCTTTTGGAGTATAAACATGAGAATATCATTGCTCTTTTAGGTTTTTGTAACGAAAAGCGTGAAAACATCATGGTGTATGAGTATGCTGACAAAGGGAGTCTTGATAGGTGGTTGAGGTATGATGGACTTACATGGAGGAAACGGCTTGAGATATGCATTGATATTGCAACGGGATTGACTTTTCTTCATGGAACCAGTGGTGAAAAGCAAGATGTGGTAATACATAGGAACATCAAAAGCAAAAATATCTTACTACATGGTGATTGGAAAGCAAAAATTGCTTATTTTGGGTATTCCTTAATGAGTCCAATTAATCAGGAAACGAAATATGTTGTCAACAACGCTAAAGGCACACCAGGCTATTGTGACCCGCTATACACAACCACTGGGGTTTTAACCAAAGAATCTGACATTTATTCATTTGGTGTGCTTTTATTTGAGATGTTGTGCGGCAGATTTGTGATGGAAGACAACAGTAGTAAAGCTCAAAATCTAGTCCATATGGTTAGACACCATTTTGAAGAGGGGAAACTCTCTGAGATGGTGTTTGAGACTTTAAAGAAACAAATCGTGCCCGAATCATTGACTACATTTCAAAATATTGCCTATAAATTCATACGTGAAGAGAGAGCAAAACGACCAACAGCCAGTGATGTGCTGATACAACTTTACAAAGCTTTGGATTTTCAAGTAAGCTTTTATACTGTTTTCTTTTATTACCAAGCATAGTTTCTCTGGAAGTTATAAAGTTCAAACTACATTATTTTGAGTGATCAATCGGGCGGGAAAAGTTTTTTGGCAGGAAACTTTTAGGAGTTCTTTTATTAAGTCAATAATCTTATCCTATCTTAGTTGCCAAAACTATTATTGTGCTTATAAATACAAGTTCGTCACATTAATCGCACTTTCTCATCTTCGCTTACTGTTTTTCAGAGTCCTCGCTTACTGTTTTTCACTTTTCAGACCTTTTATGTTATTATGTTTCTAACTAAACATGTACGGCAAAAGTCATCCAGAAATAGAGGAAAAAAAGATAAACAAGAATTTTGGACGTTAACAAGTATTCTAAAATCTAAAATGGTGAAGAATATTTCCTAGTAAAATTGATAATGATTAAAAGCCATTTTCCTTGTACTTTATATATTTGATTTTCAGAACTGAGAAATAAATGAAATATTTCAAGTAAATAAAGTTGGAGTTAAATGCATACAAATGTGTGGTCTCTTCATTGATAGGACTTTTAATTTTCAAATTCATATGCAGGTGGAAATTGAAATATGGGAACCCAAATTGCCTAGAGATCTTGGAAAAATAATCCAAATGACATATTCACCCGAGTTTTACTATGCTATGAGCAATAAGGACATTTGCACGTCCCTTCACAAAGGTTTCCTGCTCCGAGAGGACAGAGTGGTAAGTATGTAACTTGTGCTTTTCTGCGTTCTTGTATATCTGCCCCGAGAGAACAGATTGGGTAACCCACAATAGGGAGGCCTAACAACCGGGGTTAAAGAGAGAAACTGGCTAGATACACCATACATGGCAATCGTAGGGCATGTATTTTGCTTAGGATCTGGTGATTGTCTACCGGGGAATTGCATTAACCTGATAGTTTGGGTGGCGCACTCACACTTTCAACTTCAGGAGTTACTGAAAATTCGAATTGATTTTACATTGAAAATTAAAATTCATGCTATTCGAAAAGTTATTTTTTGTGACTTGTGTTATTTTCTCACTTTTAATAATCAAAATGAACCTTTAGTATAAATGTATTTTAGATCAAAGCCAATGTGGTGCTCCAACCCCCTCTAACAACCCCGCAATTCTCTCCCTCTTTCTCAGCCTTTTTTCACCGAGACCCTGAAAACAAACACACACGATGTGTTTTCTCATAATTGTTAAAGACCACAATTCATAGTCATGTATTTACTCATTACTCATATATTACTGAAATTGGATTTGATTTGATTGTATCATAGTGGTTTTCTCTTGGGACGAATGGAAGAAGAGTTGAAGTAATATCAGCAACAGAGTTTTATTTCAAAAGATACTTCGGGCCAGATAAGTGGATTCGTATTTCGGAATCAAGGTTCGTGTTTTGATTTCTTTCCTGTTTCTCTCTGTCGATATACGTGTTTGTATTTGTGGACCTGTTTCCACAAAATAATCAGGAATGTGATTTGTTTTAGTTGCTTATAATAATTGCAGGTTTGGACCAGTAGCATGGATATCTGATGGTTCGAAAATGAACATCCGATTTGTAGTATTACACGACTACAACCTGAATACTAGATGCGGAAACCACGATCTATGCAGCCATCGACAGAAAAACGACACACAAGGTATGTACCCTAATCGTCCCGGTTAGTTTATTGATAAAGAAGCGTTATGAATCTCGTTCCCCCTCACCTCCTTTTATAGAGATGAGGGGGAACCGACTGTTACATCGACTATGGGTCGGGTTGGGCTTCGACACAACCAACCGACCTATATTCTATTAGCTACTTAGGAAACTTAGAACTTAGACCCTAGACACGACATTAGGCTAATAAAGACTATTACATAACAATTTCCACCTTAGGCTTATATTAGCCTATCCCAACACTCAGCAACTCCAAGCATTGTAACTTGCGTCTAGGTACCACCTTTGTCAAGGCATCCGCAGCATTGTGTTCAACACTCACCTTCAGAACTTCAACCGTCTTTGCATCCAAGACTCCTCTGAAAAAGTGATAACACACATTGATGTGCTTAGTCCTATCATGAAAAACATGATCTCGCGATACAAGAATCGCGCCTTGATCATCACAATTAACTGCAACAGTGTTAAGCTTCACGCCTAACTCTTCCAAGAATCCCCTTAGCCAAATAGCTCCTTTCACAACCTCTGTAAGTGTCATATACTCCGCTTTAGTTGTCCACAAAGCCTCCTTGTGCTGCAACTTAGCTTCCCAGCTCCTCGCACATCCATGTATCAGTACCCCGTACCTTGTGATTGATCTACCCATGACAGTGATCGATCTCCCCATGGTGTAGTCAAAATCCACAAAAACTTGTACGTATGTCTGTAATCCATGATCAAACCTATCCAACATACTCACATCTGCAGATGCTATGTCAGGTCTCGTGCAGACCACCTGATACTCCTGGCTTTCAACTGCATATATATATGACCACTTACTATTCTTTACCACATCACAGTCCCCTGATAGACTATCCTCCAACGACAGTATGGAGTGTCCCTTCAACAAAGTCTGTACCAACTTTCTGTTGTAAAACCTGGACTGTGACACCCTCAGAGTATTACCACTCCGATTCCTGATGATCTTAA
The DNA here is from genome assembly GCA_025667525.1 of Glebionis coronaria. Taxonomy (NCBI): domain Eukaryota; kingdom Viridiplantae; phylum Streptophyta; class Magnoliopsida; order Asterales; family Asteraceae; genus Glebionis; species Glebionis coronaria. The sequence continues at coordinate 557,489,781 of CM046879.1, forward strand.
TACCAAGTATATTTCCCTTTGCTTTAACCAGCAAACCCTTGGTAACCGAGATCTCAGCCTTGCATCCGCAAGAAAATACCATACAATCTATATAAAGAAATAGATGTATGAACATACCTGGTGTATCCTCCCAGTAATAACCGTATCTGTCGTCACTGCTTTTCCTGCAACCGTTGCTGAGCACATGCACATCTAACCGAGTATCCATTTCTTCCTTCAATCCAGTCATCTACTTGGAAAGAACCTCACAAGCAACTATATCATTAAAAGTCAATGACTCGTGTGCATATATCTTCTTCACTGCAGCAACTGCAAAAGTAGTATCATTACTGTCTTCTCTATACTTGAATAGTTCCCGTGCTAAGTGTTGCTCCCTATCACGTGCTAGATGATAGTATATCAAAACTTGAGTTTGTACTTTCTTTGAAACATCTACATGATCAACATTCCCCTGAGGTTCCACCTCAAATGCATGATCCTCCCGATATTCCACCTCAAACTCAACTCCTTGCAACACCTGCACTGAACTTGTACATACACCAGAACCAATGAAAGTTTTCTTGTATTGCCCACTTTCATTGAAACCCATATTCCTGTAAAGCACTCCCTTTGAAGTAACGTCATCTAACCTCCAAAGTTGATAAACATTCATACCTTTACAGTATCCCAGGAATATGCACTTGACCTTAACCGGTTCAAGCATCCCTTGCTCAATACTAGAAAGCCAACCAAAAGAACCTAACATATCTATAGTCTTCTTGAATCCAATCGCTGCTGATGGTGACCTATTATCTAGATATGTAGACATGGTTGTATCCTCTGTCCAAAAAACCTTGGACAGACCAGACTGAATCAGAAAACAACGTACCTTATCCAAGAGTGTCACGTTCGTCACGTTTGTCTTCTCAACCAACCCATTCTGCTGCTGTAACCAACATCCAAATGTTTGGCGACCCCACTCTTCATACATTGTTGTGTAGACTTCTGATTACAAGAATCAAGAACATCACCTGTCTTGATCTTCCACCAGTCTGAAATTTTCCTAACTGCTTCCTACCCTTCATTGTCTTCCCGGTCATAGCCTGACCGTTCAGGGTATACACGCAATTAGCCCTTCTGGTTCCTGATAGTACCACCAGTGAACCCTTTATAACCTTGATCTTGCCCGACTGCATCTTCACGGTAAAACCCTCTTTTTCAAGAGTGCCCAGCGATATCAATTTTCGTCTTAATTCCGGAACATACTTGACGTTGTCCAACAAGAAACTTGACCCATCCCTCATTCGTACTCGAACCTTTCCTGTCCCTCGTACACGGCATTCCCTGCCATCACCTAGCAGTACATTACCACCGTCATACTCTTTAAAATCAACCAAGTAATCTCTCCTGTATGTCATATGGTATGAGCCTCCTGAATCCATGATCCAGTCCAAAAGTTCATCAACACTCATAGTCATCATAACATCAGCATTGTCATACCTATCAGCTCCAGAACTGGATACCTGATCTTCATTCTTGACAAAACCTTGAGATTTCTTGTGATTATACCTGGGACAATCCCTCTTCAAATGATCCTCACATATATAACACCTGAGTTTGTCGCTCCTTCCTTGTGACCTTGACCACGAACTATTTGCACCCTACTCCATATCTCTCTGACCGGATCTCTCCCTCACATACAACCCTTCACCACTATCACCCTTTGCTTCCGTCATCTTCTGAAGTTCCCTAGAATTAAGTGTCGCGAGCACGTCTTCTAGCTTCAAAGTATCCCTACCATATAGCAAAGTCTCCACGAGATTATCGTAAGACGATGGTAAAGATGTGAGTAATAATAATGCCTGATCCTCATCTGATACAGCAGTATCTATAGCCGCTAAGTCACCTACGAGCTTGTGAAACTCATCAATATGTTCAGACTGACTCATACCTTGATGCATTTGAAAAGTATATAACTTTTTCTTCAAGTACAAACGATTAGCTAACGACTTTGTCATGTATAAAGTCTCTAACTTTTTCCAAATCCCGGCTGCAGTCGTCTCCTTGGTGATCTCCCGTAGGACCCGATCATCCAAACACAAGATCAGTGCGCTGTAAGCCTTTTTCTGAATGACGTTATCGTAAGCCACTATTGTGGTGGCAGGTAATTCTTCCAATGCTGCATCTAATTCCAGATGTTCCAGCAAAGCCTTCATCCTTACCTGCCATAACCCAAAGTCATTCTTCCCATTGAATTTCTCGATGTCAAATTTGCTCAGCGTCATCTTATTTTAACCCTTTGCTAACCACTTAACCTTTTGTGAATTTACCTACACAAAAACACGATCTAGCAAAGTATCCTGTGTGTAAAACACCCTTGCTTTATCGATATAATTCTAAGATAAAAATCTTATTAATCGATCAAACCAAGTAACCCTTCAAAAGTAAAACCCTTCCTTACTCAAATATCGACTGAACCTTGGAAATAACCTATCCAATAAATCGACAATCCTTGAATCAAGAAAGTACCCGGCGCCTTTTGAAGTAACCCTTGTCGTACTTTTAATTTTGCAAACCGATCTCTAATAACCTAAGAAATCTTGCAACCTCGACAAGTCTTGAACGCTTCTTTATCCCTTTGTTGATTTGCTAAACCTTGTGAAAACCCTCACAATCACAAACCGACAAAGCCCCTTCGGTAATTCGCTAAACCTTGTGAATTAACCTCACAAACACGAATTACGAAGTCCCCTTGTGCAAAGTACTACAAAGTACTAATTTTTGTTTTATAATAACAAAAATTAACTCTAAAAATCTTAACACAAATTAATACTAAACTTGGTTAAAGACTTTTAAAAACAGTTTAGGCCCAATAAACTTTTGGCCCAAAACATAGAAACCCTTTGTATACTTTTTTTTCCCTGTGTTTGACTTTTGATTAAAAACAAACACAGTCGTATTTATCTTTATCTTCCTTCTTCTGTCTGTGTATCCTTCTACACAACCAAGAACAAAAACAACAATGGCAGATCCCTGATCCTTGTTAATCAAACCGATCAACAACCCTTTCAGTCGATCTCCACCTGCTCTTCGATGATGTCCACGAACCCTGAACACCAATCCTCCTCGATCGATTCCTAGTAACCAGCGACCTCGAGACCTGAAGCTCTGATACCACTTGTAGTATTACACGACTACAACCTGAATACTAGATGCGGAAATCACGATCTATGCAGCCATCGACAGAAAAACGATACACAAGGTATGTACCCTAATCGTCCCGATTAGTTTATTGATAAAGAAGCGTTATGAATCTCGTTCCCCCCACCTCCTTTTATAGAGATGAGGGGGAACCGACTGTTACATCGACTATGGGTCGGGTTGGGCTTCGACACAACCAACCGACCTATATTCTATTAGCTACTTAGGAAACTTAGAACTTAGACCCTAGACACGACATTAGGCTAATAAAGACTATTACATAACACGATTCAAGATAAAGCCTCAGCTTTTATCACCAGGCGTTAATTATAGGGTTGATCTGCTCTTCAAGTTTTGTGATCCAAGAGAAAATTTAGATACATGTATCGACCTTAAGTACCATATAGGAAATAAATTTTTGCTATCACATTGCACAACAGAAAGAGATGACGGATGGCTGATGAAAGAGTTATCAGTTCTCGAGTCTCGCAGAAGAAGCCGATATTGATGTCTTTCTATTGGGTTTCTCAGGATCTCATTATGTAAACCGGGCTGTCTATATCGAAGGGATTGAGTTTAAAGCCATTGAAAATGCAAGTTTGAGATACTTAATTATTTTGTGCAGATTCAATATACGTTCTTGCCTTGAGTAGTTTAGTAAATTGCAACGAGGGTAGATGCATTCCATTTTTCATATTTCACATTAGAAGTTTGTAACATAGTCTTATAATTTCTATACAGATGGCACATGAAGAAATGGAGGAATTAAAGAGACTCAGCATCGCTAACGGTAAAAAATCACCAACCGACGAGGGTCATTGGAAAGTTAACATGGCTGAGGTGCAAGAATTACCAGCTAACGAGAGTGGCCACGTTTTTGCGATTGTACCTTGGTTATTGGGAAAATGTTGTTGTTAAATCATAAATATGCCTCAACTGGAGGTGACAAACAAAGTATGTTGAGGCAGATCAAAATAGAGGTGATCATAAGTGGCATGGTCGGATAAAAAATGTTAGTGAACAAGCAATTAGGCTACTGCGCGTTGCAGCAAACCATTTTAAATTACGTGTATTTGTTTTGAGAAGCAAATAGAAGTCAACACTATTTACACATAATGTTTTTTTATTTGAGATCGGTTTTGCTGTTGTATTGATGAGTATATTTGTTCTAAAAATTTTTTAGTTCTTATATTTATACAATTTTTATATTATGTTCCTAAATAACTGAAATTAAGAACCCAACTTATATGCACAAAACCCATATAAGAGAAGTTCCTAAACCTGCCCAGAACATGGACGGAAAAACGCCCAAGAAACTAATAACAATGTTATTGATTCCTCTTGAAAACTCAACGCCATAGTCGCAGAACCAAGTCTTCTTTACTTTTAAAAAAAAATTACTCTTCCAAAGCCCAATAGTCTTCTAAATTTTAATAAGCCCAGATAAATCGTACTAATTCCATAAACACTCCATATCTGTAGATGATCAGAAATGAGGAATGTGGTCGATGTAGCTTATTGTTTTTCTTCATATGGGCATGCTGATAATATGGCATGGACCACAGCAGGTGCTGTTATTAGCTAAATTATGGGTCAAGTTTCAAATTTTCTTGCTAGTTATATGCTTCACGATATATCAGGTTTAAGAAGTTTTTTCTTCTTTAATGATTCCTATTATGTTACTTAAGTTTCTGGACAATGAACATCGCAATTAGCATTGTATTAGACATGGCAAAATGTACGGGGCAACCTGTTGGTAACTGGTGATTACATATTCTTTTAGACTGTTAATCCCAAACATCTCTCGTCCCAAAAGTTCTAGTTTTTTATTAGTATGTATTTCTAAAGTTATATCTGTTTCTTTTTTTGTAATTGTAATAGTACTGTACTTTATTAATTTAGTTATGTAAGAAACTTGATGCATTAGACGATACACCTTTGAAATTTTTTCAGTACAGTTTGAACCATTTAACCCGTTAGAAACAAGAATGACCTGAATTGACCCATTTAGAGGTAAATGGGTCAAAATATCCATCTCTAGATTGTATATTTGATCATGTCCATCAGCATCATCTAAGTGGGAATGTTGATTTAAGAATTAGGACTGTGGTTAAGTACTTAGTTATGACATTTTTATACGTTTTAGCCATAGCTTGTGGCAAAATTTAATTCCGAATGAAGAAATCTACATAATCATTCAAAATATCTTACGGCATCTTGGGCAAAAGTTGAATCATTTATTCGCTTCAACGGTTGTTGAAGTACTGCACTAATATCAAATCCACACATAAACCGAATAATCTTTAAACTAAAATGAACAAAACTGCAATATCTGGAGTTTGGACCATACAGGGTGTTTCAGATTACTTACCAAAACAGCTTATTTACCCATTGTTTGTTAGAACTGATTTTTAATAAGCAACTTCAAGCAGCGTACTCGAAACAAGCATGGTATGCTAATAAACGCCAAAAAGCCTGCAATTACATAACCCGTAGTACTCGGATCAACCACGAGAGATCAAACGTAAGAGCAACATTATTTTTTATTGTAAACCACATAATGTATCCCTTCTTTGTGTTATCGGTTATGCAAAAATGATTTTGCTCTTTCCATCAATCTCCTTAATCGAAAACCTGTTTATGATATCTACATAGATATAATAACTGTAAACCACACGTTTCTCAGCAGCTATTAGCCTCAGAACAGAGTGAAATCTGTAAACCACACTGTAAACTCACAGAGTGAAATCTGTGCTATCCTTTTAGCAGTATCAGATGTTTCCGAATATCGAATAACAGGCCTCCTCTTAATAGCCAAAAACATATCTGCAAGTCCATCAATAATTCAATTAACAAATTTTAACCAAAGCACTCAGTAAGAAACAAGTATTAATTATATTCTTGTACGTCATCATCAAACAAATCACTTCACTCAGTAAGAAACAAGTATTAATTATATTCTTGTATGTCATCTGTGCTATCCTTTTAGGAGAAGATTTCATGAAAAAGAAAAGAAGCGAAGTATTGTTTTCAGAATTGCAATCCATTATAAGCTAACGTTGATGCTATTGTCTTCTTCAAAGACAACCGAAGATCTTGCAATAGCAAACTTCTTGTTTTTGCTAATGGAGATAGTCGATAAAGTGGAAGTCATAGCAAAAGAAGTTGAAGTACTTGGAACTGTTGCTGGCTTTCAATCTAGCTACCTTAAAGGCGCGTATAACAATATTTATAGCCAATAACTGATAATTGTGTATATGAATGCCTAAACATAAAATGAGCTATAAGCCAACAAAGATGGTATGCTGCCATAATAATCGGTGAACTTTTATGTAGAATGAGGCAAGTTGAAGTGCATGTGATAATAACTCGTGAACTTTTAGATAAGCATAATCAACTGTTCAATTTAACATCAAAAAACTTGATCTCTTAGAATCTTATACATGGTGGCGGCCGCGGTTTGCACTGCTTTTGTTTAGACTTCGGCTAGAAGGGTCTATTTAATACTATCTCTAGTATGGATTAGTTTTAGTTGGGTTGGGTAAAATCTTAATTTGATAAAAGAATATTTGATATGAACTCTCTGATCTTATGCCCGATTTATGACGACTTATGTGAAACTGGGACTTCTCTTGTATTTTGCGAAATGAATATTCCAGTTAACAAATCCTGAACCTTTTGAATGATGCAAGCATGTGAAAGTTGATCTACCGGCAAATGTGAAAGAAATATGTAGATGTCCAACTTTGAATCGCGACTTTAGCAATTTCCTCTTATAATAGCGACTTAATCATTTATATAATGACATGATTAAGCAATTTCCATCTTATAATAGCGACTTAATCATTTATACAATGACATGATTAAGCAATTTCCATCTTATAATAGCGACCTAGTCATTTATATGCGACTTAATCATTTATATAATGACATGATTAATGATGCTGACAACATGATCATTTTAAAACCAAGCTAGAATAATATAATTAGGTATGTATTAGTTGAAATTTAACGTCATGCACCGCTATTCACGCAATTGAATAGATTTCTTGGATTGAGAACATACCTAACGAATAAAAACTGTACCTGACTAATGACTATAGGAATAAATCAACTTTTAACTGCGGCGCTAGTAATTCACTTATTATTTATGTATATTACACGTCGTTTTTCTACTAATTTCTACATTAAGCTCTCCTTATTATTATGACTTTTTATCTTAAGTATGGTGAGTCCCTAATAACTAAAAATCCTAGCTGTGCCCTTGCTCGCACTTGAGTTAACCTTCAACAGACGATAGATCCATGTGAACAGCAATCTGAATTATCTTTTAATACCATCGTATCATAGTTCACGCTGGTCATCTCATGGTTATTGTGGAGAGGCGACTCTTGTAAATTAACCGCCGAGAAGAGACATGTGACCCAAGAGGACATAACCTTGTTTTAAAGTTGTTGCATGCATGTCGTTTAGAGATGCACAGAAAAACCGGTTCCTAAACCGGAACCGGAAAAAAACCGGAAACCGGGACCGGTTGAGACCGGTTTATTATAAACCGGTCCCGGTTTATTTAAGGACCCCCGGTTTGTGACCGGTTCTTAATTTTGAGGAAAAAATCGGTTTGTCAACCGGTTTTCGGACCGGTTAACCGGAACCGGTTTATTATAAACTGGTTCCGGTTAACCGGCATAAAAATTAAAATTAAAAAAACCGAAAAATCTAGTGACAATTCAATATTTTTTATATAAAAAAAAATAAAATTAAAAAACCGGAACCGGTTAACCGGCATAAACCGGTCTGGGACCGGTCTAGGACCGGTTCTACCGGTCTGGATTTTCAGCCTCCTAGCCGGTCCGGTTTTAAACCGGTTAACCGGACGAACCGGTTTTTTGACCATTGACTAGAGACCGGGGGGGTTCCGGTTTATATAAAAACCGGACCGGTTAACCGGTTTTGTGCACCTCTAATGTCGTTGACTGTAGATTACTATCTCATGATCTGTAACTGATATAAAGGAAACAACCCAACATAAATGAAACGAGTATAGAAGTTAAAGACCCATGAGAATATAAGTGACGGGAAACTGTCTTATGCTGCTTGGTCTACCTGTCGGTTTCTCCAGCATTTAGGCCATCAATTTTGATTTTCTTTCAAATATAAGTAGCATACTTTTTGTGTTATGCAGATCTGGTAATGACTGCATATCTATACTATTCTATACTAATATATAAAGCATTTATACATAATTCTTGAAAGTAAAAAATGTGATAAATAAGGAAATGAAAAACTTAAATTCATTATATATAAGTAGAATGCAATCATTATCAATTCAAACATTTAATACATGGTCACGGGTTCAACTACCGTATCAATCCGGTTGAGTCATCGGGTCATAAGTTCAACCACCGGGTCAACCCGGTCGAGTCACTAAATTACGGTTCGACCACCATGTCAATCAAATCGAGTCACCGGGTCACGGGTTAGACCAATGGGTCAACCCGAACGAGTCACCGGGCAAGGGTTCGACCAGTGGTTCAACACGACCGAGTCACCAGATTACCGATTCGACCACCGCATCAATTACCATATCATTAATTATATGTTGTTAGGCAATTCCGCCGTTATGCGCGGGTAATCATCTAGTATATATCCTAAGTACTTTAAGTATGATTTCGCACATATATATAGATGTTAAGTAACATGTAACAAAATCACAAGTGCTTGTCCTAATACAAGCTACATTGCTACTGTATTAGATTATACAAACCTTTCCCATAAGAAACAAAGACAACTTGCAGTAACTTAGTTTTATTTGATTAAACATTATAGAAATACATAACTTGTCTTATTTGATTAGACATTATACGCCTATTTTACTAATGAAATACAATAATTAATTAAACGAAGGTGTGGTTGATGCATCATTATCCAAGTAATTATCTTCGACCTTGATCCTTTTATTGACCGAGAATGTAAATTCTACGCTTTGCTGCGGGGTGTTAGGTCAAGGTTAAGGGCGAATAAACTCTGTAACGAACCGATGACTTCAAAGATTTTGTAAAATGTTTATGACTTCTTTTTACGTAAATAGTCCTCAAGTTAGTGTTCCGCTGCTAAGTTAATCATTAAAGACTAAATTTTAGTTTCTTTTATATTTTAATAGGTTTATTCAAATTTGAATTTTTACAAATTCAACATTAATATAAATACAAACTTAATTAGTAAGAGAGTGACGTTCGTTAACTTCAAAAATTATCACCGAATACTCACGCCGAATTGCTCGAGTATTATGCTAGGATCTAAAAGAGAAAATGAACGGCGATTAAATATTTGTGAGGAGGAAAAGATGTCAGTGCGTGAAAATTGAATTTGCGTTAAATATTTAAGTATTATAAACTACTAGTAATAATAGAAAACCGTACTACGTACGATGTTTGCCGATATAAATATATAATACAGATCGACACATAAAGTCATAAACATCGCTCCAATCCTCTTCCTTCCTTCATGTCTTCTTGATAAACAGAAATTAAACACCATGTCTTCTTCCATCCAAAACCTTCATCACTTAAAAATCCCACTAGAAGACATATTGGAGGCCACGGACCACTTTTCTGATGAAAATTTCATTAGACAAGGTGGTTTCGGTAAGATCTACAAGGGAAATCTCAAGCGATCTGGGGAATTGATCAATATTGTCGCACGGAGGTTAGATTCCAAGCATGGGCAAGGAAGCAAACAGTTTATGACCGAGATTTTGATGCTTTCTAAACTCGAGCATGAAAACATCGTCTCTCTTGTCGGCTTTGGCGATGAGAAAAATGAGAAAATTGTCATAAACAAGTATGAAGCCAAAGGAAGTCTTGACAATTATATTACTGATCCGAGTATCACATGGGGGAAGCGATTGCACATATGTGTTGGTATCGCAAATGCATTAAGGTACATCTATTATGATGAAAAACGTGATTTAAGCGTTGTACATCGTAATATTAAGAGTTCCAAAATTTTACTAGATTATTTCTTCGTACCCAAGTTATCTGGTTTTGAACTTTCAATGACGAGTGTAGCATCTCAAAGGGATCGATTATGTGTGAATGATCCTTGTGGTACCGTTGGGTATGTTGATCCAACATATATAAAGACATGCAGTGTGTCACACAAGTCTGATATCTACTCCTTAGGGGTAGTATTATTTGAAGTGTTGCTTGGTAAAAAAGCAATAACCAATAACAGAGATACTAAGTTAGCACAAGAAGCCAAATCTCATTACGTAAGGGGAAAACTAGATGATTTGATTAATCCAGTTTTATGGAAACAAATGAATGAAGAATCGCTAAAAAACTTCTCGGAAACAGCATATGCTTGTTTAAATGAGGATCCCGAAGGACGTCCAGATATAAATCAAGTTGTTTTGAAACTTAAGAAAGCGGTGGATCATCAACGGGAACATGCAAACAGGGCGTTGAGACTTCAATGGAGACAAGCAGATCCTGTAAGACAATTTGTTTTTTCTCGTTCTGTTTCATCTCATCTTTCTATCATGATATTCATCAATTCACTTTTCGTTAGATGCCGGAGACACAAGAATCAGGAAGTATGATGATGCCGGAGAAACAAGAATTCTCCGGTCCCATGGAGGTAAATAAATATGACAGTTTATTTTTGTTTGTTTTACCTAAAATAAACGAGTCGTGGAACTAGTTAGTCCCTCCATTCCACCAACACAAAACAACAATTTATATATATATAACAATTTATGTGTTGCGTTACCAGAAAGTCAAACCACCATCAGAGTCAAATCTAATTGAGATGGTGTCATGGTATATGCATGTATGTGTGATTTTCACTTTTTGTGTATGTTTTTTTTATGGGTAAGTGTATTTTGTTATAGTTTAACTAGTTTTATCATAAGATTAATAAGATAATCAAGAAACTTTCAAGAATCATTAAAGAGATATTAGAAAAGTAATAGAAAGATAGAAAGGAAATCACCTTCTAATGGTGAAAATGGTGCATCTTATTTCATTCCATTCATATGGCATTTATACTACAAATTATACTATTGATTTCACAATTTACATAGCAAGTAATAGTAGACATAGCCTCATTATTACTCTAGTATTGAAAATGTGGTAACCAATAATATGAATATACTGTGATGATAATTGACGTATTCATAACACTCCCCCTTGAGTGCCACTTTTTCAACGTAGAGTCAACCGTAAAGTACTGCCTCGTTAAAAACCTTGCTAAAGAAAAACCCAGTGGAAAAAAACTTTAGTCAAGGAAAAGAGTGCAGTGTATAGTATAGTTGACTCCCCCTGATGTAGACATCCGTAGAGTATTATGACTTCTGTACATGTCGCATGTCAATAGCATGGACATGTTTCCTAAACACTGAAGTTGGGAGTGCCTTGGTGAAAAGATCTGTTGAATTGTTGCTTGATTGGACATACTTCATTTCAATCTGATTATCCTTTATGAGATCTTGAGTGTATGCAAAGTATCTTGGCGGTATATGTTTCGTCCTGTCGCTTTTGATATAGCCTTCTTTCATTTGTGTGACACAAGCTGCATTGTCTTCGTAGATGAGTGTTGGGCTTTTCTCTTCATTTAGCTCACAAGATGTCGTAATAATATGTGTCATTGACCGCAGCCATACACATTCTCTGCTGGCTTCATGTAGTGCAATAACTTCAGCATGATTTGTTGATGTTGCTACGAGTGTTTGCTTTTGAGAACGCCATGAAATAGAAGTGCCTTCATTTAAGAACACGTAACCAGTTTGAGATCTAGCTTTGTGAGGATCAGACAAACAACCTGCATCAGCATAACCAACCAATCCTTGTTTTGAATTCTTAGAGTAAAATAAACCCAAGTCAGTTGTTCCTCGAAGGTATCAGAATATGTGTTTGATTCCATTCCAACGCCTTTTTGTAGGAGATGAACTGAATCTTGTTAACAAATTAACTGCAAAGGAAATATCGGGTCTTGTACAATTTGTTAGATACATAAGAGCTACAATTGTGCTTAGATACGGGACTTCTGGACCAAGAACATCTCCATCTTCTCCACATGGGCGAAACGGATCATTGTCAACATTCAGAGATCTTCCTACCATCAGTGTACTTAAAGATTTTGCTTTATCCATATTGAAACGTTTTAGGACCTTCTCGGTATAATTTGATTGATGAACAAGTATGTCGTTAGGCATGTGCTCGATTTGCAAGCCAAGAAAATATTTTGTCTTCCCAAGGTCCTTCATTTAAAATTCTTCCTTTAAGTGCACAACGACTTCATTGATTTCTGTATTTGTACCAATGATGTTGAGATCATCAACATAGACGGCTATAATTACGAAACCAGATGTTGTTTTCTTGATAAAGACACAAGTACATATAAGATTAGTCTTATATCCTTTGCTTTTCAAATAATTACTTAAACGATTAACCACATGCGTCCAGATTGCTTTAACCCATACAAAGATCTTTGTAATTTGACTGAATACATGTCTTTGGATTTTGCACTTAATGCAGCTGGCATTCTAAAACCTTCGGGTACTTTCATATAGATATCACTATCAAGTGATCCATACAAGTAAGCCGTAACAACATCCATAAGACGCATGTCTAAGTTTTCATAAACTGCTAGGCTGATCAAGTATCGAAATGTAATTGCGTCCATTACTGGAGAATACGTTTCCTCATAATCAATCCCTGGTCTTTGAGAAAAACCTTGAGCAACAAGTCTAGCTTTATATCTTATGACTTCATCGTTCTCATTTCGTTTTCGTATGAAAACCCATCTGTACCCAACTGGTTTCACAGTTCCAGGTGTGAGGATAATTCGTCCAAAAACCTTTCGTTTATTAAGCGAATTTAATTCAACTTCCATTGTTTCTTTCCATTTGTTCTAGTCATGTCTACCTTGACATTCCATGACTGATGTTGGTTCTAGATCATCATTTCCATTCATGATATCACATGAAACATTATAACAGAATTTATCATCAATAATTTCTGTTCAATCTGGTCCAATGATATTTTTGAGTGACCATAGTTGATTGAAATATCTTTATTGATATCATCAATTTTCTCTTCTGAAAGAGCAACATTTTGTGTTCCTTCAAGAACAATATCCTCATGGATAGTTGTATTTTCAGTTGCTTTTCTTTTTCTAGGATTTTTATCCTTAGAACCAATTGGTCTCCCACGCTTCAAACGTGCTTTGGATTCTTGAGTGACTTTATCATCAGATTTTGTGTCTGGAATTTCAACCCGGGATGGAGCATTAACAGCTGGTACGTAAGATTTAGTCACTCTTTTTGTATCAGTGAATGGATCAGGTAACTGATTTGAAATCTCTTGCATGTGCATTATCTTTTGAACCTCAGTCTCACTTTTTTTAGTACGGGGATCAAGATACATCAGTGAAGGTTCACTCCATGAGACATCTTTCTCATTGTTTTTCTTTTCTCCCCCAAGCGGAGGGAAAATTGCCTCATTAAATTGGCAATCAGCAAAACGTGATGTGAAGACATCACCTGTCAAGGGTTCAAGATATCTTATGATAGAATTGTTTCATATCCAACATATATCCCCAACCTTCTTTGAGGACCCATTTTTGTTCGTTGGGGTGGTGCAATAGGAACATATACTGCACACCCAAAAATTCTAAGGTGGGATATGCTTGGCTCTTGACCAAAAGCAAGTTGCATTGGATAGTACACATGGTTTGCACTTGGTCTCATGCGTATCAAAGACGCAGCATACAAGATTGCGTGACCCCATATAGATATGGGGAGTTTCGTTCTCATGATCAACGGTCTAGCTATCAGCTGTAGACGCTTAATCAATGATTCAGCTAAACCATTTTGCGTGTGTACATGAGCAACTGGATGTTCAACGACAATCCCTACTCACATACAGTAGTCGTTAAATGCTTGAGACGTGAACTCACCAGCATTATCAAGCCTTACACGTTTAACAGTGTGATCCGGAAAATGTGCTCTCAATTTAATGATTTGAGCAAGGAATTTTGCAAACGCCACGTTACAAGTTGATAACAGTGATACATGAGACCATCTACTTGATGCGTCTATTAGGACCATAAAATATCTAAATGGTCCACATGGTGGATGTATCGGTCCACAAATATCACCTTGAATTCTTTCAAGAAACACAGGTGATTCTTTTTCGACTTTGAGTGGCGATGGCCTTGCAATTAACTTCCCAAGAGAACAGGATGTACATGGATCCATTTTATCGATCTTAAGGATTTTATGATTCTTCAATGGATGTCCATGTGTACTTTGAATTATCTTTTTCATCATTGTCGATCCTGGATGACCTAATCGATCATGCCATAAACTGACTATACCAGGATCACAATATTTCTCTTTAATCACCATATGTGATTCTACTACACTTAAATGTATATAATACAATCCAGAATGGAGCATTGGCAGTTTTTACAGTACAGTGCTTTTATCAATTATATGCAAATACTTCTCGTTCTCAATTGTTGTAGTTTGAGTGTCATATCCATTAAGATATATGTCACCAAAACCTAACAAGTTTCTACTCGACTTAGGAGAAAATATAGCATTGTTTATCAAAAACTTTGTTCCATTTGGTAGTATGAAATTAGCTTTTCCCATTCCTTCTATCAAGTCCACGGGACCTGATATTGTACGTATTGTTCCTTTGGTTGGTTTGTATTCTGAAAAATATTTCTTTGACTTGAGGATAGTATGTGTAGCACCGCTATCTGCTATACATAGGTCTCCAACCTTTTAGTGATGTTGTGCTCCATTAGAATTAATTTTAACTTCAAATAAATTTTAGAGCATATGTATTAGAAAAATAACTAGAAGTTCATATTATTCAAAGTTATTTTACATGAAAATAAAACTCTAGTTATCGAATGAAAAATCACACTTGAAAAGAAATACATGCGGAAGGGAAATACATCAAAGAAAAATACATATTTAGATCATTTAACATAGTTCATCTCAGATATCCATATCATTGAAGAAATGTGGAGTGGTCAACTCAGTGTCACCACCAGAGTCTGAGACATCCAAGTCATTGTTTCCGAAATTAACTTGGTCTACAAGATTAACCTCTTTCTCATTTTCTTTGAGAGATGCTTGATACAACTCACAGAGGTTAGGGGCTGTTCCACACGACTTTGCCCAGTGGTTTGAGCCACCACATCTAAAGCAAGAACCATCAGTGTTCTGTGATGGACCGGGTTCACCATTATGCTTGCGCTTGCCCATATTTTTGGCCTTATTATTTCGTGGAGCATAATTATTGGTTCTTTGACCATTACCACGAGTGAATCCCCGACCATGAGTATAAACTCGGCCATTTTTCTTGTTTCGATCAAAAGAACGTTTGTGGCCATGGGAATTCTTTTTTCCAAATTGCACCCGACCTTTTCCATGACTTTGGCCTTGCCCACGCATAAAGCCTTTGGTATCATTTTTGGTAGCATTCACTTCAGGATATGCTAATGATCCAGTGGGACGAGACTGATGATTTTTCATCAAAAGCTCGTTATTCTGTTAAGCAACAAGAAGATAAGCATTTAGCTCAGAATATCTTGTGAATTTCTGTAGTCGGTATTGTTGCTGCAAGGTCATGTTTGATGCATGAAATGTGGAGTAAGTTTTCTCCAACATATCTGCATCAGTAACAGTTTGTCCACATAATTTAAGTTGTGAACAAATCCTGAACAAAGCAGAGTTGTACTCATTGACCTTTTAAAAATCTTGGAATCGTAAAGATCTCCATTCTTTTCGGACAGCTGGAAGTAAAACTTCCCTTTGATTATCAAAGCGATCCTTAAGATCTTTCGAAAGAATACTTGGATCTTCAGTGGTAAGGTATTCAAATTTTAGTCCATCATCAATATGTTTACGAAGGAAAATGTTTGCCCTCGCTTTATCTTGTGGTGGACTATCATTGTTTTCAGCAATTGTTTGTGAAATTCCCATAGATTCAAGATGTATTTTAACATCAAGAACCCATGGCATATAGTTTTTTCCAGTGACATTAAGAGCACCAAAATCAAGCTTTGATAAGTTTGACATTTCTGAAAATATCAAGATGTAGACAAACAACATATTATTAGAATCCATTAATATTGATGCAGATTGCAATACAGAGTAATGGAAGAATAACAGATACATACAAGCCAAAGCAAATACAAAAATCTCCAGGTGGGAGATTAACCATTGGATAAATAAGCAGAATCATTGCGATGATGATAACAACTAAAAACGGGCTAATCATCCTTGAAAACTTCGTTAAGCAAAAAAAACTTGATTTTTAAGAAAGATGATGATTTATTTTGTGAAAATTTTATGGATTGATAGCTCTGAATTTATACTGAAAAATATAAACGTTGTAAAGCTGTTTGTTTCTGTTTTCGACCGTTACAAAACTGTTGTGAGAATATACCTCTTTTTTTAAATATTATTAAAAAATGGTTAAGAATAATAAATAAGAATTAAATTGGTTTAACATATTATGATAAATACACAACATGAGAATAAGAATTAGTGTGTGAAGATAAATAACAGCTAAGACATAAATAAAGATTAGTTAACACATAAGTAAATGTTAATTGCGTAAAGTAAATGTTAGTTGCATAGATAAATGTTAGTTGCATAAATATTTAATAAAAGTTAGTTGCAATAAAATAAATGTTAATTGCACAAATAAAGAAAGGTTAGTGATAACAATAATAAAAGTTAGTGTAGTAATAAGATGTAAAATAGTTAGTAGTCTCGATATTGTCATATGTCCATGGTAGAATCTCATATATGTCCATATAGTTGGTTAAGATAATTGTGCATCTAATTATCATTCTAAATGTCGATAAGAAAATTGTATAGCTTTATTAAGTTTCTTTTATGAAGTTTATAACGTTTTAAGAAAACGAGTGTCTTTGTTAATTATAAACGATTTTCATAAAATGTATATTTTGTTGATTTCGAAACCAAGTTAAGAAAATGTTTATATCAAAAAGATTTTCTAAAACTTACGAAACCAAGTTAAGAAAATGTTTTTATCAAAAAGATTTTCTAAAACTTACTTGATTATAACGACGTGAACGATCGTGCTGATAACGTGTTATAGTTTAACTAGTTTTATCACAAGATTAATGAGATAATCAAGAAACTTTCAAGAATCATTAAAGAGATATTAGAAAAGTAATAGAAAGATAGAAAGGAAATCACCTTGTAATGGTGAAAATGGTGCATCTTATTTCATTCCATTCATGTGGTATTTATACTACAAATTATACTATTGATTTCACAATTTATATAGCAAGTAATGGTAGACATAGCCTCATTATTAATCTAGTATTGAAAATGTGGTAACTAATAATATGAATATGCTGTGATGATAATTGACGTATTCATAACATATTTGTTTATTTTTATTTTTTTAGTTTTATTGATGGAATAACTGTGATGAAAATTTGGTGAAAGTTGGTGATAATGTAAATGATAGATTAATAAGGTATTGATGACTGAGGTTGATTGTTTTTTATTTTGTTCTTTAAGTATAAATGTTTTGTGAGAAAAAATATTTAACTGAAAATGAAAGAGAAAAACACATGGCACTTGACATGTTATGGTTTTGTAAAATAGGAATAAACATAGCACTCTCATAGCACAATGGGCGATTCCATTACGCATAACAAAACATGATGACTTTTGATCCTCGTAAAAGTCTTATAAAAACGTAGAGTTTGACCTGCACGTTACGTAATAAACTAAAACATAAACTTTCTCGATTTAAACTTCGATAGTTCCTTATATATGGTAACATTTTTTTAAATTAAATATATTTAAAATATGATATAAATACAATAACTTATAAAAAAATTTATATTTTTTTTGTCGCTTTAAGTGGGTGTTTGGATGTGCTTATTGAAAACAAATTATTTATTTTAAAAACTCTATTTTGAAAAATGATCATTTTGAAAACTCCATTTTAAAAAATAGTGTTTGGATTTAATATTCCATTTTGAAATCGCAATAATTAAATAATTACTTTTTTGAGTATTTGACAAATTTGATTATTTGATAATAAATTCCATTTTGAAAGCTTACTTTTCCAAAACTCCATT
The DNA here is from genome assembly GCA_025667525.1 of Glebionis coronaria. Taxonomy (NCBI): domain Eukaryota; kingdom Viridiplantae; phylum Streptophyta; class Magnoliopsida; order Asterales; family Asteraceae; genus Glebionis; species Glebionis coronaria. The sequence goes on from CM046879.1 coordinate 557,508,114, forward strand.
TTGAAAATGAAATAAGTAGCTCCCCACTAACTTTTTCAAAACTCCATTTTAGAGCTTCTAAACGCAAATAATCACTTATCTCCATTTAGTAACAAAACACTTTTTTTTAACTTATCTCCATTTTAGAACTGAGATTTGAAGATAATCTCCTCCTAACCGCACATCCAAACACCCCTAAGTCAATTTTAAAAACACAGAGAGCTAAACCTTAAAGTTTAACCGCGCTATCACGCCGCAATTCACGCTATTTATAAATATAAAATGCAGATCGACACACACAGTCACATAAACATTGGTTAATTATATTTATGTATTGACTGCTAGATCCTTCATCAACATTCAATTTTCAGCCGAAATACCTTATCAGTAACCTCTGGTTTGTATTTGATAAACAGGAATTAAAAATCCCACTTAAAGATATACGGGAAGCCACCAACTACTTTTCTAATGAGAATTTCATTAGACAAGGTGGTTTTGGTAAGATCTACAAGGGGAAACTCTGGCGATCCGGAGGATCGATCGATATTGTAGCACGGCGGTTAGATACCAAGTATGGGCAAGGAAGCAAAGAGTTTTGGACCGAGGTTTCGATGCTTGCTAAACTCAAGCATGAAAATCTCGTGTCTCTTATAGGGTTCTGTGATGAGAAAAATGAGAAGATTGTCGTAAACAAGTATGAAGCCAAGGGAAGTCTGGACGAGTATTTAACTGACCGGAGAATCGGATGGACGACACGGTTGCGAATTTGTGTTGGTATCGCGCATGCATTAAGGTTCATCCATTATGATGTCAGACGTGATTATAGCGTTATACATCGAAACATCAAAAGCTCAAAGGTTTTACTAGATAATAATTACGAACCAAAGCTGGCTGGTTTTAACCTTTCAACGACGACTGTAGCATCTCAAAGGGATCGATTATGTGTCGATGATCCTTGTGGTAGCGTTGGGTATGTAGACCCAACATATGCAAAGACAGGTACTGTGACATACAAGTCTGATATATACTCCTTTGGGGTCGTATTATATGAAGTGTTGTTTAGTAAGAACGCAATAACTGATAAAAGAGATATTGAGTTAGCAAAAAAAGCAAAGTCCCGTTATGAAAATGAAGACCTAAGAAAATGGATCAGTCCGAATCTTCGAAAACAAATGTACGGCAAATCGTTAGAACTATTCTCGGAAATAGCATATGATTGTTTGAATGATGATCGTGCCTCACGTCCAAGTATAAATGAAGTCGTCAAGAAACTTAAGAAAGCATTAGATACTCAACTGTTAAAAGCTGCGGAATTGTCAGAACTTGAAGAGGCGCGAGACTACTTGCGTTATCAGAAACCGAACTGTAATCCTAAAGTACGACCATCTTATTCGTTTTTGTTTCGTTTCTTATCATCTTTCTATTATGAAAACCACATATTTACCAATTAACTTTTTTCATTAGTGGGAACGGAGCCGCAAACGGGAATTACGCGAATTGACAAGCGAACTGAACAGCGAACGCAAAGCCAGATTATCAGACTGGAAGGTACTTAATTAATTAATTTATTTTCACCACTTTATTTACTTTTAGGGCAATACATATCGTAAAGAGGTACTCAAAATTTATTTGGGTTTTATCAATTAACACCTCATGGTAACATTTTTAGAGCAACCAGATGAGTACGAGTGTATAACGACGAAAATTGCTTAATATCAAATATTTAACGATATGTTAATTTATCTGGCGATTGAACCGGTAACTCGATGATTCGACTGGGTTGGCCTGATGGTCGAACTCATTAACCCGGTAAATGAATCCGTGATTCGATGATCGAAATCAGAGTATATTGTTTATTGATTTCAATTATGCATTTAATTTGTTCTTATAGTTTTCATATATAAAGGTTTTTTTAATATTTTCATATATATTATATTTTCAACAAAGAAATTCTTTATAAGTAATATAAAAATAAAGAAACATGATAAAAAGGTTTAAAAAAAAGTTTTTGGGATCTTCTCGAGTATTAGCTCGTCTTAACACTTCCATTTCAATTTACTCTCTTATTTATAACAACTTTCAACTCTTTATTTCCACACGCTCCCGATTTTTATTTTTTTTCTCTATATTTTTCAAACCAAACTAAATTCTTTTCATTAAATTAAAATATAAAATAAACCCGATAATAAGAAAAACATGTGAAACATTAAAAAACGATAAGAAAAGTTAAAAAAAATGCATCAAATTATAAATAAACTAATTATGTTTTTATTTGTAACTTTGTTGCAAACATGCTAAATGATATTTCGTCGAAGCTTTAAGTGTGGTTGTTTATCACGAAGTTGTTTAGATATCCTGCGATGGACTTAGCATCGCTGGACCCATACTCATAGTGATTGTGATTTCGTGCAATAAACTAAACAAGCTTTCGATAGTATTTATGTACCACCTCCGTCTCAAATTATTTGTCATCTTTCTTTTTTCTTCTGTCTCAAAATTATTGTTCACTTCTAAAAATAGCGATAAAATTTAGTTTCCGTTTACTATATTACGCTCACTTATTGTTATTACTACAAATATTAAGGAACTTTTAAATTAATTAGTTAAGGTAAAACTGTGATTCTGTAAAAAGTAAGAGAGGAAAAACTGTAGAAATTATATTATTTTTAAACTGTATGATTTTTTTTTCTAATGACAATTATTTTAGAACGGAGGTAGTGGTATGTTTCTTTTACTATTTCACGATCAGTTATTGATTACCTCACCGTATAATGACACTTTACTACCAACTTAAAAAATGTTTGTAAAACAATAAATAAAATGTTTTGTTTTTATACTCTTTTAAAAGGCTATCAACGAGATCTTAGGGGCTGCAAATTTAGTTGCAATGAAGTGTGATCTTTTCTTATTCTAGTTGAAAACAATATCCTTTCACTTTAACACACATTAATGATGCAGGGCCAAAAACATTATGGGCATCTTCCTAAGTTTGTACAGGTTAGTATTTAAACCGATAACTTGCTATTTAAATTCCTACTATTAAGTTCTTTAACCATTGTTAATTAGTTGCTGCTACCTTGTTTTTGTTTTCTTATTCAATAATAACCTCGGTTAAGTTAGTCAATATTAGATGTTTACATTTTAAACAAAAATATAGACATATAATTGAAAATCCATTTAAGAATGAATTAAAGAAAATGGGTTCCGGACTTCCGGTGCAGGTGATGAGGTTATTTTGAGGAAAAGAGTGACGTGGCCTCAAGTGTTTGTAGATTTGAGGCTGCAAAACATCTTTTGGGAACTAACAAATATATATCTATGTGGAGAATAGTAGGTAAAGAAATAAAGTGAGGAAAAGGGATTGCTTTCATCCATGAATCACATGACTATATATAGCCTTACAAAATAGACGTGCAAACTAGTAGTGTACCTAGAAATCAAGTAACAACCCAACATACATATCACTTGCTACTAAAAACTTGGTCTAACCTAGACTAGTTCTTTTACCATTTATTTAATTCAAATAACTAAAGTACTAAAATACCAAACTGCTAAAATAAGTCAAGTCAAGATTAAACCAACAATCAACCCCTTAATCTTGACTCGTTTATTCACGCCCAGGGACGAAGTCATGACGAAATATGACTGGGTGCACAAAATTTTTTAACCGTAATATAACACATGTAAACAATGAATTAAAACGAAGGGTAGAAAAACACGTTCCGATTGACTGGGTGCATTTAAGATAAATTTAGAACAAAACGATGTTTTCTTCACAAATTAACACTACACAGAATAATTTCATAGGGGTCACGGGCACCCGCTGGAACCCTGGCTCCGTCCCTGTTCACGCCATTCATTCACAGCAAGGTCGGTTCATCTTCTTGAATCAAGTTGGCTTCATTATCATGGTTCTTCCACTTAGTACATTCCCTTGCAAAGTGTCCAAGTGTTCCACACTCATAGCATCTAAACCCACTTTTATCACTTTGACCCGAGCTTCTTCCACGTCCTCTTTCTCCTCTACCAAAACCTCTTCCCGGTCCTCGTCCTCCACTAAAGAACTCACTGCTAGTATACAACAGCCCCCCTCGCTCTTCATCCTTCTCATCATGGCTTTTTAGTCTTTCTTCATATGCTTTGAGCCTCCCCACCGCTTCTTCAAATGACATGGTTTCGATCTCCGAATATTGCTCTATAGAGGTAATAATTGGTAGATACTTTTTCGGGGCTGAATTGAGAAGTTTCCTCACTACAACTTCTTCTTCAAGCCTCGAACCAAGACTTTTAAACTTTGCCATGATACCTCCTATTTTGCCAGAAAACTCATTGATAGTCTCGCTGTCCTTCATCTTCAACAACTCTAATTCACTCCTTAGAGTTTGCAACCTTGCTTTTTGGACCAGATCTGCTCCTAAGTATCGAACTCGAATCGATTCCCATACATCTTTAGCGTCTTTGTGCTTTGCAACTTGTAGAAGAATGTCTTCTAGTAAGGTTTGGAAGATTATAGTTTTCGTGGTGTAATTCTTTTTCTCGTCTACAGTTGCCCTGGTTACCGGATCGATGGACTCCCAAAGACCATATGCCCTCAACACTGTCTCAACCAAAATAGACCACGAGGTGTAATTGGTTTCTGTTAGTTTACGACATTTAAGCGATGCGTTACCACCTTGCTCACGGACTGTCAACGTTCCCGATGTTTCTACCATTCTTGCTAAACTTCTCTTGCTTTTTTGTTGCGTTTATTTTTCTTCTTGTTGTTGTTCACCCCTTGCTACTCCTTTATTTCTCTTTCTTGCTTCTTGCTTGTCGACCCTTGCTTGTCGACCCTTGCTTATCGACCCTTGCTTGTCGATCCTTGCTTGTCGACCCTTGCTTGTCGACCCTTGCTTATCGACCCTCGCTTGTCGACCCTTGCTTGTCGACTATTTTCTTTCTTGCTACTTGCTATAACTTGTTGTTTTCTTTCTTGCTACTTGCTGCTTGATTACATTAATTACAACCAGCTTTTTATTTCATGCTACACAACAGGTATGAGCCCTCCTAGCTCTGATACCACGTGTAGATTTGAGGCTGCAAAACAGGTCTTTTGGGAACTAACAAATATATATCTATGTGGAGAACAGTAGGTAAAGGAATAAAGTGAGGAAAAGGGATTGCTTTCATTCATGAATCACATGACTATAAATAGCCTTACAAAATAGACGTGCAAACTAGTAGTGTACCTAGAAATCAGGTAACAACCCAACGTACATATCACTTGCTGCTAAAAACTTGGTCTAACCTAGACTAGTTCTTTTACCATTTATTAATTTCAAATAACTAAAATAATAAAATACCAAACTGCTAAAATAAGTCAAGTCAAGATTAAACCAACAGTGTTAAGGTGGTAAGTAACATGGAAGCCATGACACATAAAGTCATAAACTGTAACAAACATCTCATAATAGCCTAGCCTTCTACAGACTAGAGTGCTATTTTATATAGAGGTCATTAGGCATATACAATATCCTTCAAAAAAAATTAGGCATACACAATGACACGATAGATGATTTTAAATACTTTAGTAATTTAGTCAGAAAAAGGTACACGACAAACCAAAAACTGTCATGTTAGATGTAGTAACTTTTAGATAAATATCCTATTAATTTTCTTAAGAGTTTATCATTATCATATATTGACATCATTCATGTCTTTCGGGAGTCACAGGAAGAAAAGAATAACCTCCAAATATCACTTGCCGACATCAAGTCAGCCACACAAGACTTCAGCCCTGTCAATCTGATTGGAAAAGGAGGTTTTGGGCAAGTATACAAAGGGAAACTTCGTTGCGCAGGTGGACATCAAATCATTGCTGCAAAACGGTTGGGTAAAACGTCTGATCAAGGAGAAATAGAACTTAAGACTGAAATTGCAATCCTTTCAGAGTTTAAGCATACGAATGTCATTGATCTTCTAAGCTATTGTAATGAAAATGGAGAAAAAGTCATTGTTTATGGCTATGCATCTAAAGGAAGTCTTGATAACTGGTTGAAGAGCAACAAACTTACTTGGAAGAAACGACTTGTGATATGCATTGATATTTTAAGGGGGTTAAATTTCCTTCATGGAACTAGCGGAACTAGCGATGTAAAGCAAGATGTCGTGATACATAGGGACATCAAAAGCGCAAACATTCTACTACATGATGATTGGAAAGCAAGCATTGCTGATTTTGGGCTTTCCTTAATAAGTCCACTGAATCAGGATTTAAACTATGTCATCGACAATGTGAAAGGCACGCGCGGCTATTGTGACCCAATATACATGACCACTGGATTTTTAACTAAAGAATCAGACATTTACTCTGTTGGTGTGCTTTTATTCGAAATGTTATGCGGAAGACTTGTGATTGAACACAACAGTATGGGAGCTCAAAATCTAGTCGATTTGGTTAGACACCATTTTGAAGATGGAACACTTTATGAGATGGTGTTTGAGGCAACAAAGAAACATATGGCACCCAAATCATTGACTATATTTCAAAATATTGCCTATCAATGCATACATGAAGAGAGATCAAAACGACCAACAGCCTACGATGTGCTGATACAACTCAAAAATGCATTGGAATTTCAAGTAAGTTTTTACATGGGATATATTACTTTAAAAATTATTTTACTGGACACACTTTTATTTGTCGTGTATAGTTCTTTTTTTATTTACACTTTTCGTCCTATAATAAGTGTCTAGTAATCAACTCTCTAAAGCAGTTGGCCACCTGGGTTCCTCTTGGAGCTTGGGAGGAGGGGGTTTGGTCATGGGTTCAAGTCTTACAAGAGACAAAACCCATGATTTTCCCCTAATGATTCGGGTCCGGGGACCTGCCCGTTATGGATAGTATAACCCGGAGGTCGGATTTCAGTGAGATAGATGTGTCGTTCTAAAAAAAATATAATAATAGTAAATAAAAAAAAGTGTGTCTAGCTGACTTTTCTTAGTTTTTTTTAACTAATTTTCATTAAAATAGGGATGAGCATTTCGTCTCGAATCCCGAAACCGAATCGCAACTGTACCGATTCTCGGTATTCGAATCCCGTACGATATGATACCGGTACTTCGAAATAAAGTGAAAAAAACTTCAGTACCAATAATTCGACATGCAACACTGAATCAGGATATTCCCGAAAATACCCGAGAAAATCCCGATTTTCGTGTACCGGTACCGATATCCGAATCCTGTTCGGTACGGTACTGGTACCATTACTTTATGCTCGGAAAAAAAATCGATACCACTAATTTGATACGGAATCGGTACGGTACAGTACCATGATCATCCATAAACTAAAATATTTCTTTTTTATATAATATGTGACAAAGTTTTACTATTAAAAAATCAAATCTATTCATATAACTTTTATCAAGTATTATAACACAAATACAATATTCTTGTCATTCTTGTCATTCTTCACTTGTTTTTAGAGAACGTAAAAGTGTGAATGAGAATAAAAAATCATTCTTCAATTCCATTCTTATATGCCAACAAACAAAAGAATACCTCTTTTTTCGTTTCTCTTGTTTTCATTCACTCCTATCAAACATCCCAGTATTCATCGTTGTTTGTGTTGAACAAGCTTTGGTCAACAAATTATCCGCTAAATTTGTACTATTATACAAAAAGTTGAAGTTTGAACCCGTGACTGACCTTGTTGTCAACTTCTACACTTTTAATTAATCGTTTTTTCTTTTATTAAGATCTAGTATTTTCACAATCTGAACGTTTTATTTGTAATGATCACTGTTCGTTTGAAATTATTAACATTTCGATTCAAGAACCGTGCGTCAGTGCAAATGATGTTAGAGCGACGAATTTTTCCTTGGTCATTTCATATTTATTGAGATGATCAGTGTTTGGTTTTGTTTTGTTTTTTAGTGTAAGCTTCGTGGCATGTCACGAGCTTTGGTTGTTTCAAATTTTGCTTGAAGTTAATGTGGTATTCAGCCACATTCTATTGTACTTCAACTTTTTGTGATTAATAAAAATTTAACGAGATACCCTTTACTAAAAAAAACAATACAAATCGTCTATTATCTTTGTAGATACCCTAAAGTCAAGGCGGGTGAAATTTTGCTACCAGGAGTCGATCTTTTTTTTTTCCGACAAAATATGTACATTAACAAAATCTATCAAGAAAAACAAAAGTTGCATAAGAAACACTTTGCAAATTCATATCTTTTATTTTTAGCCATCCATTCAAATTCAATCTAATAATTTATATTAATTGTTTCTTAATTTAATTAAAAAATTCACTTTCATCATATTTTTTAGAAATAGAATATCTCTCAAACCCTTAATCCTTAAGAAAAAGAAATCATTCATCGCGACGAGACTTAATTATCTTCCTATCAATAGCATTTTCATATACTTTTAGCGATTTTGGTTTTTTTTAATTTCCTCACATAAAAATCACATGAGAGACTCGAAAAATCATATGTAATTTACTTTAAAATTCACATGACTTACGAGATTTATGAAATCAGACATTATTTGTTACTTTCGATATCGCATATCAATTTGTGAAATCACACCGATTTATGAAATCACACATGATTTTTAAATAATAAATCGCGCGTATTTTTTTGACAAAATTTTCAACACTAAAAAAAATCGTCAAAAGTGTATGAAAATGACCATCTACTAAATGATAAAATTATTCTCGTTTTTACTTTAAAATTACATGTATTTCGTGAAATCACATGTGATTTTGTGAAATCATATGTGATTTTGTGAAATCACAAATCACATGTGGTTTCACAAAATCACATATGATCTTGTGAAATCACATGTGATTTGTAAATAAACATAATTTATTTTTAAATTTCGCGTTTTAGAACTTTATATTCCTTAAAGTTGAAGAAGTAAAGCAACTCAATTGAGTCCAACGGATTATATATGAAGCGTAGTGTTATGATACCTAAATCCACAAATGTGGTTTTCAAAATAATTACTTTTTTAATTAGAAAATTCTTGTGACACACCTTGTTACTCTTTGCATTCCACAATTACCTAAATAGTTATAAAAGTTGTTTATTTATTCTGTAACAAAAAAATAAAAAATAAAAACAAAAAGTCATATGTGATTCTTTCTAGGCGAAAATTTCAACACTGAAAAGTTGTCGAAAATATATCAAAGCGCCCATCTATCAAATAGATAAAAATTTACTCTTTCACGATGGTGTGTATTTCGTAGTCCAATAATTTAGGATTTAAAATTTATACACGTTCTATTTAAAAGATGAAGAATTTGTTTTTTTGTTATTTTTTTTTGAATGGCAAATTTTATAAAACTAGCAAGAAGCTAGAAAAACTACAAAGTAATTAAATGAGGATTCCTACACCAATCCTCTAGAAAACGACTTGTTACATCTATTATTACACCAAAGAAAAGAAATAGACACGATATCATCGAAGACCACAGAGCGAGATGGTTTGACAGCATAAAAAAATGTAACGATTCCGAAACGACCAAATAGACCACCACGCGGTACAAAAGGCAGCTTCCATCATGCATTTCACCTTAGAAGAGAACCGAATGGCAGCAAACCACAGATTCCACTCCTCGAAGGAAGCCCACGGACGCCAATCTACCTCCCACCAACGACAAACTCTACGAAGCACGGCCTGGGCAAACTCGCAGCGGAACAAAGAATGACTAACATCCTCCCCCTGATCCGCGCATAAAGGGCAAGAGGAAGAATCCAAAACTACACCTCTGCGAATCAAGTTACTCCTAGTAGGCAGACAATCACAACGAGCCCTCCAAATAAAAATATTAACTTTTATCGGAACAAAACTAACCCATCTCGTGAGAACATGATGACTTGGCAGCATTAACTCATCAACAGCAGCACGAACATCACGAACAAAAAAAGACCCGTTACCAGAAAGAGTACAGGACCACCTATCATGCGACGAAGAGAGAACCACCGATCCCATAACGAAGAAAGCAAAGAAAACTGCTGCTCCTCAACACCTCCACGCACAGATCTACGGAAGGAACTATCAAACGGGCACTTCATCTTGTCAGCCACCAAGACCGACCTATCGCCCTCAAGCGCAAATAGCCTCGGAAAGACCTCACAAAGTTTAGACTCGCCAATCCAGTGATCCAACCAGAATCTAGTGTTATGGCCATTACCAATACGTTTAGAACAATAAGAAAGAAAATCAAAACCTTTATTCTTCAAAGTGTTCATCTCTTTTAGAATCGCGCACCAGTTCGACCCCAATTCCATCGGATGATCAACAATCGAGGGGCCATATAAAGCAAGAATAGTCCGATACCACAAAGAATCATCTTCTGATACAAACCGCCACACCCATTTAAGACGTAAGGCGCGATTAATAGAATGATAACTCGCCATACCTAACCCACCTTTGGAATTCGAAGCTAAAACATTATCCCAAGCGACCCATGTAATTTTATTTGAGGTCGAATCAACCCCGTTAAAAAACCTACTTCGAATAGACTCCATCTCCCTTAGGATACCTTTTGGGACCTTAAAAATAGACATAGTATACAAAGGAGCTGCCCCTAGCATGGATTTAAGGAGGGTAAGTCTACCGCCAATAGAGAGCGTATTTTGTTTCCACTTAGAAAGACGCAACCAAAGTTTAGAAATGACATCAGCCCAAGCATTGATACGTTTCATATTCTCTCCCACCTTCACTCTAAGGTACTTAAAACTGGAATGCATAACGGAGCAACCAATAGCCATGGCAGCCCTGTCAACAACGTGGATCGGAATACCAATGCCCAAAACTTGACTCTTGGCAATATTGATATGAAGACCCGAAGCCAAATAGAAACACATAAGAATATTAATAATACCTCTTAAGTTTTCTTCTGACCATTCCTCAATAAAAAGAGCATCATCCGCATAAAATAAATGGGATAAAGAGAACGAGTTATTTATCGTAACCCCTTGGAACAGCCCCGCATTAACAGCCCTCCGAAAAGACAAATTTAGCACCTCCATAATTAGAATAAATAAATACGGAGACAACGGGTCGCCTTGTCTAAGACCACATTGGAAATCAAATTCCTTAGTGGGGCTCCCGTTAACCAAAATCGAAGCTTTAGCATAATGAAACGTACCTTGAATCCATTTGCGCAAAATCGAGCCAAATCCAAACGCCTCAAGAACATCCATAAGAAAATCCCATCTTACCGAATCGTAAGCTTTAGCAAAATCAACCTTAAAAAACATCGTTTTCTTATTTTTTTGTTATTTGATGAAAGAGGAATAGTTGAGATTATTTTCTAGCTCTTTGTAGGAATAATTTTTCTTCTTTCTTGATTGTCATACTTTCGCCACTGGGATTGTGCGCGTTATTACATTCTTCGTCCCATAGTTATAGTCGACGGATTAAAAACAAGTATTTTAATAAAAAATCATTTTTTAATTTTAATTTTTTACATAATAAATTTTTTACCTTTAATTAATTAATTTATAACTTTTTTAATCAGTTTTTCTTATTTATTTTTAGACGTGGACTATTTATTTGAGACCTCCAAATTTTTTAAACATAATTATGAAACGAAGGGAGTATAAATTATGATTAGCAATTGTCTGCCAAAGCTGATCAATTGTGAGTTTAGCCTCTATTAAAGTTCTCGACACGTTTGTATGTAAGTCACATCATTAACTGTTAAAGTAACGGACTGATATACTAGATTTTATTAACATTAGATGTCGGTATAGAATAATTTAAAATCCAAGATACTATGCAATCATACTGACAAAGTTTCCAATCAACTACCTTACACCAGTTGGCCATCAACTACCGCAAAAGCACACAGTTGACCAAGTCAAGCGAAAGGGCCATGATTCGAATCCGGGCCCCGGCTTGGTCAGCCAATGTTGCCTAGGTTATTTACCGGGATATGCTTTCCTTGCTGGGTGAGGGGCTCGGTACCAAAAAGGTACACGGACTTAGGATGGTTCCGCCAAATGCCATTTTTTTACTGACAAAGTTTCCATAATGCACAGGACAAATGGGAGGACCTCAATACTTCACTTGACAACATCATGTTGGACACAAACAACTTTAGTCATGACAATCTGATTGATAAAGGTGATTTTTGGTCGGTATACAAAGGACGGGTTACATGCGTCGATGGATGTAAGATCATTGCTGCGAAACGGTTGGATAGACAGTCTGCTCAACGGGAAACTGAACGCCTGGCAGAACTTGAAGTTATTTTAGAGTATACACATGAGAATATTATTAGTCTTGTAGGCCATTGTGATGAAAAGAGAGAAAAAATCACGATTTATGAGTATTCCTCGATATCGAAAGGGAGTCTTGATAGGTGGTTGAAGTATGATGGTCTAACATGGAGGAAACGGCTTGAGATATGCATTGATATCGCAAGGGGTTTAGCTTTCCTTCATGGAACAAGTGGTGAAAAGCAAGATGTAGTGATACACGGGGACATCAAAAGTACAAATGTCCTACTAAATGATGATTGGAAAGCAATAATTGCTAATTTTGGGTGTTCCTTAATAAGTCCATCAAATCAGAAATTGGAATGTGTTGTCAACAATGCTAGAGGCACGGTTTTAACCAAAGAATCCGATATTTATTCATTTGGTGTGCTTTTATTTGAAATGTTGTGCGGGAGACTTGTGATGGAACACAACAATAGTAAAGCGGAAAATCTTGTCCATATGGTTAGACGACATTACAAAGAAGGATCACTCTATGAGATCGTGTTTGACGCAATAAAGAAACAAATGGCGCCCAAATCATTTACTACATTCCTAAATATTGCCTATCAATGCATACATGATGAAGAGATATCAAAAAGACCAAATGCCTACGATGTGCTAATACAACTTCAGAAAGCATTGGAACCTCAAGTAAGTTTTTTTACGGATGTTTTCTTTTTTAATTTATCTAGCTTGACACACTTTTATTTGTCGTGTATCGTTCTTATTTTTAATTATTATATTAAATTTTTCGTTTTCTTCTTTGTTGTTTAGTAAATTTGATGAAAAATAAATAATTACAAAAAGGTGATACTAGAGAATAAAATATACGCTCATGAAAGAGTTTATAAAATTTGAAAAGGTTTAAAATTAAGTCACTATAGTAAATTGTGGTTTATGATGTAAAATAGGTCTAAGTTTATAAATATTTTCATTACAACTAATTGTTAATAACTCATTTAATATCTCATTAAATTATAAAACATTATCAAGCTAAATATAATGATATGACATGAGAATTATACAAAGATTTTCAAAAGTTTATCTTTAGAAATGCTTTAAATGTTCAATATATATGTATACTACATATAAAACATTTTAGTATATTTCTCCTCATTTAATTATAAGTAGTACAACTTTTAAAACATATTGTACAATCTCTAAATGCATAAACTTAATCTTAAATAATATATACTTAAAAACCTTTTATCCATTAAATGTCTTTTAAATTTTAAAAATTTAATCAATACACATAAAGCATAAAATACAATAAAGAGTAATTAAATACACTAATTAATGTTAACATCTTAAACTTAAAATATACTTTGTTTTGATTTTATACATATTGTACAAATCAATAAAACATATAAATCTTAATTCAATTTATATGTCAAGTTGATGGTTTAAATAATTTTTGACCCCTCAAAACCGGAGAAAACGTGTGAGTCAGAGCGGATTCCAATCATTTTTTCTAGCTAATCAAATCATTATTGTTATTTTGTTTACGTCTGAACTTTAATTACTGAGTATTCGCAGTTGCAACGCGCAGATACGTTGCTAATTTCTCATAACTTAAATTACACAAATTAAGTAAGTGACAGGTTACCTGAACGTTTTGAAATTATAACAAGTTTCACTTATAACCATATACTTTAAAGGTATTTTAAAGATATATGCACATGAAGATTGAAGCCTTTTAAGTATTAAATATTACTACTATTGTATAACACTTTATAGTTTATAACCTCAATTTAGGTTTAAATTTAACAATAGTTTCGCTCATGTTCATACAAATAAGTCTTACGTAACTTACATACGCCACACTGAGATTAAGCTTATAATTGACTTGTTATCATGTCAATAATTTTAGTAAATCAAATTTCTTATATAAATTCATTTTCTCAAGTATCAACTTTTACTATTTTGAGTATTTATCTTTTTTATGTATCAATCATCATATGGTTTCAAAAACATTTATGTTGTGTAACCACAATGATCTTATAGAAAAGAAGAAAAAAACCATGCTTGGCAAAACGAAAAGTATCACTATCAAATTAGAATTGTTTTTAAGCTCATACCCCAGTTTTATATATAAACAGAGGTGGCTTCATTTAGGCCGTATTTGTTTTTTTAAATAACCTCTTCTAACTTATTTTCACCTCTTTTGTCTAAAGTGGACATAGCCTTTTTGTTTGTTTTTTAGACAAAATTGATAAAAATTACTTATCACCTCTTCACTCTAAAAACATAAACTTTCATTTCTTCCGTCTTCTTCTTCTTTCGTCTTCTTCTTCTTCAACACTCACCTCCCCCCACCATCTTCAATATTCGTTTGCGTTTTTATGTTGTTTATACTTTTTATACCAAAGTGATTCAGTTAGTATTTTTTTCAAGTTTTTATACGTTTTATGCATTTTCTCCATTTTTTACATTTTTGTCCATGTCGTACGTTTTTGTGCGTTTTTTACGCATTCGTCCCGTTTTTTACATGTCCATACTTTTTATGCGTTATTATAAGTTTTAAACGTATACCTATCGTACATCTTACTAAATTTTTTTACGCATTTGTACACATTTATACGTTTTTAACGTTATTATGCGTTTTAATCGCTACAAAAAACGAACAAAAATGTATAAAAACGCACAAAAACATAAAAGTCGGACAACAATGTACGAAAACGTAAAAATTGGCAAAACGTACATAAACGGATGAAAACGTAAAAAATACTAATGAAAAAGATAAAGAGATAAATAGGAAGAAAGAAATACTTTTAATAGTATAAAAAACAAACAGTCTTTTAATAAAGACTTTAGATGCGATCACTTCTTCTAGAGATATTGTTTGCAAATGAAAAAGTAAAAGCTCGGAAAAACAAACAAGACCTCAGTCTGCGTGCAATTATTATAAATTAGATTAAAATAGTTACTGTATTATTTAGCCAAAGTCCAATTGTGAATTGTGAGGTTAGCGTCCTGCGTCCATTAGAGTTCTCGGCGCAGTTCTATTAAGTTGCATCATTAACTGTTTCTTTATTATAATACAAAGTAACCACCGGGTTTCTAATTAATATACGGAAACCCAAATCGCCTAAAGAATAAAGATAATGAAAAGATAATCCCGAGATATACTATATATGTTATGAGCACTGAACTTGGGGTACTAACTAACCATACTGACAAAGTTTCCATAATACACAGGACAAATGGGAGGACCTCAATATTTCACTTAACCACATCATGTTGGACACACAAGACTTTAGTCATGACAATCTGATTGATAAGGGTGATTTTTGGTCAGTATACAAAGGACGGGTTACATGCGCCGATGGATGCGAGATCATTGCCGCGAAACGGTTGGACAGACGGTCTAATCAACGAGAAGCTGAACGCATGGCAGAACTTGCAGTTCTTTTAGAGTATACACATGAAAATATCATTAGTCTTGTAGGACATTGTGATGAAGAGGGAGAAACAATCACGGTTTATAAGTATACCTCGATATCTAAAGGGAGTCTTGATAAGTGGTTAAAGCGTGATGGTCTTACATGGAGGAAACGACTTGAGATATGCATTGATATCGCAAGGGGGTTGGCTTTCCTTCATGGAACTAGTGGTGCAAAGCAAGATGTGGTGATACATGGGGACATCAAAAGTTCAAATGTCTTGCTAAATGATGATCGGAAAGCAATAATTGCTGGTTTTGGGTGTTCCTTAATTAGTCCAATAAACCAGGAAATGAAATATGTTGCTAAAAAGGCTAAAGGCACACAAGGCTATTGTGACCCGCTATACACAACCAATGGGGTTTTAACCAAAGAATCTGACATTTATTCATTTGGTGTGCTTTTATTTGAAATGTTGTGCGGGAGATTTGTGATGGAAAACAACAGTAGTGGAGCTCAAAATCTAGTCGATTTGGTTAGACGCTCTTTTGTAGAGGGAACACTTTATCAGATGGTGTTTGACGCAACAAAGAAACATATGGCGCCCAAATCATTGACTGCATTCCTAAATATTGCCTATCAATGCTTACATGAAGAGAGATCAAAACGACCAACAGCTAACGATGTGTTGATACAACTTAAGAAGTCACTGGAATTACAAGTAAGTTCTTATACTTAAACAAAAGTGGCTTCCTTTGATTGCACATATTAGTAAAAATGCAGTCTTTTATCACCACGCATAATATGTTTGGATGTTAAAAAAGATGAAAACAAATTTTTCTGGGGAATTAACATATAAGACAAATGCCCTAAATTATTTTCGGTTTCAATTTTTTGAATGACTCTCGTCAATTCCCATTATGTGTGTTGAGTTGGTTCCAAACCAGTTTAACCCGCCCAAGTCCGGCGTAGAATTTACATTTCCCCCTGATACTGAACCAAGCTCGGTTTGAGTCACACCAAGTACATTTCTCATTTCAGTTAATCTTACTTGCCCACGGCTTTGCAAAAGATAACTGCTCCCTGTATTCCACTATAATTTTCCTCTATTAGTACACTCT
Organism: Glebionis coronaria; assembly: GCA_025667525.1. Taxonomy (NCBI): domain Eukaryota; kingdom Viridiplantae; phylum Streptophyta; class Magnoliopsida; order Asterales; family Asteraceae; genus Glebionis; species Glebionis coronaria. Next base: position 557,524,855 of record CM046879.1, read on the forward strand.
TTTACAAAGTGAAAACGAATGCTAATGTATTATTGTATTTATTTTATATATATATTTACCTCATCCAAGCAATTGCGACTTGTTGAGATATGCGATCGTTTAGCCATCGGTAAATGCGTGAGCCTATCGGGGCACACACTCAATACGGAGAACACACGTTTATTTATGTTTTATTATTTATAATTAAACGTATAATAAAAACTTTACGTTTTATTTAATTAACGGTGGTTTAATTAATTACGGGATTTAATTAATTAAAGGCGAGTGCGTTATTTAAATTTAAGGAAGGAAATCGACTTCTAGAACCTCCCGGTACCCTATAGGCGGCCGATTATCACAAGGGGTCTAGAAGATCCTTTGTTTGTTGATCAAGTAATTAAGTTACTTAATTTAGGTGTTGGGTTGGGCCTAATTAATTTTGAGGAGGTTCAAGGATGTGTATAAATACAATCCCATACCCCTCATAATTTTTTGATCCTCTCCCTTTGTTTGTTTTGGCCGATCGAATCAAACACCACACCCAAACCCTTACGAACTTTTCCTTTAACCCTAAATTCACTTAAAGTGTAAACCTTTGCAAGATCAACTACCTTAGGGTACTTACTTGTGAAGTTTCTTAGCCTTATACTAAACCTTTGATCCTCGTATCAAAGTTTTGGTCTGGTTCCCCTTGTGGTTCGTCCAAACCCTAACCCTAATTAGGGTTTCCGGTGAATTTTTCCAAGTATCTTGTTTCTATCTATAAACCGTATCCTTAACCTATCAAATTAGGGTTTTGGATATTAGGGTTTCTAGTTGCAAGATAATCGAAGTGAAGTTACCACTAGCATCGTGGTGTTCGTTTGACGTGTCGTGTGAGCAATCGCTAGAGGACGGTTACTTTACCGTTGTAGATTCAAGATCAAGATCAATTAATTGATTTATTCAATTAATTAAAAGGTTGGTTTTAATATTGTTTTATTATGTGTTAATCATGAATATTATACTAGATCCATTCCGCTGCGCACTCGTAGTTAATGGTTTAACTAGTTCTAAATCCCAAGAGTGGTATCAGAGCCAAATCGTATGGCATTCATGGGTTACACATAGAATAAAACACGCTTGCTTCGCTTTAAAATCTCTTTTATTTATGTTTTTATGACAACTACATGCATACTTGTCATAAAGTTTTAATCTTGATCTAGATCTATTAAAATTGGGTAGGTTAAAATTGAACCGGTTAATAATTACTTTTGTTTTTTATTATCCGTCAAAGACCCTTGCATCTCACTTTTGTGATACTTTGCACGTCATCAAGTACCTTGCTCGAAAACTTGATGAGGGTCTTTGGTCCTCAATTTGGGGAAGACTCATTCGAGACTTGGATCTTATATGATTTACCGCTTTCATATAGAGTCTGTCTTCTGCTTCTACCCCCTTCTGTCTGTTTTTATGTGCTTATTTGTTTTCCATTATGAATTGCAAAACGTAATAATTCAAGATTCTAGGAATCATAAAAACGGATGGTACTTATATCGAAACTAGCTTTAAAACTATGTCATATTAATACACCATATTTTCCTTGCGAATCGGTTATGTGTTATTTGTTAAAATCTTGATTTTTTAAACAAATATTAATATTGACATAAGAACTATGAAACTTGGTTTTATTGTATTCTAATTGTTTTGCGAAATCATATTGTCACTCGAGTTGGGCTTACATACCGTAATGATGGCTTATAGACTATCTTCTCAACGACGTGATTTGCAAAATTAATTAGTTTACAATACTTAAAATTACAACACCGTTTTGTGTCTTTACTAATGATGGACTTGCTATTGCACCTCGTGCTCTAGTCGAGCCATCTAGGGTTTGAGAAATCTTTAATCTTCTCCCGTATTCCGTAGGTGTTTCGACACTTATGGAATAATTATCCCAAGCACTTGCACCCTCGGGTGCATGAAGAGTAGGATATAGGGTTTGATCTCTCTTTAATCTTCTCCCGTGGTAAAACACGCCTAAACCAAAAAGTTAACAAATTGTTTTCTTAACTTGTGATAAGAGAATGAATTGCATGCATTCTTTTACACACTTTGACATTTGTTTTTCTAAAACTTATGTGATACCTATTTGAAATCTTTTAAGTCTATGCCATCCAATTTAGAAGCACTTGTAGTTGTTTTTCGTCAACTGGTCAGACCTAGGGCGAATTACATACCCAAGGCGATCTTTGTCACTGGTCAGACCTTTGCCAATAATTGCTGCTTCAAATTGGTACGACTTAAAGTCGAGTTCCCGGTCAGATTCGGAACCCGAGGCATAAAGATGAGATGAAACATACTCATGGCTTTATTATGTGTAGAACAAGTTTGTTTGAGATGCTCAAAGGTTCTCGAAAGAGATGAGAGAACATCCCATCCAAACACTCTATGACAAATAAACTTCATGAATCGTCTCATACAATCTAAGAGTTGCACTTGTAATGCAATTAACGCCCGTCGCTTACCTCTTGCCCCACTTGAATACTAGACGGTCGGACCTCTAATATTAAGTGGGAGTGCAAGCAAGGATCTTAGTCTCAACATGATTAATTGGGTAGTTAATTCTTTGAGAATGTAATAATCGAAAATACTAATCGTTGAAATTTTATTTTGTAGATGAATAATCAAAACTCTTGCTTAAACAGCACGGTTGTTAAGTCATTCCTTGAAAAGATGAAATTGACTGAGAATAACTTTGTTGATTGGTATCGTGCTCTTCGGATAGCGCTCGAAACTGATGACTTGGTTAAATACCTTGAGCAACCAATTCCTAATCAACCTGCAATTCTGCCTCATGGTCATGAAGGACCAGAGCAAGACCCGGATTTACATCCAACTTGGGTCAGAAGGTCACGAGAAATCGCTGGCCTTATGCTCATGACTATGTCCCCTGAACTCCAGAAACTTTTGGAGGGTCACGGCGCATGGTCTATGATGGAAGAATTGAAGACCGTCCACTGAACAAGCTGATCAAGAACTCCTTGATGTTGCACGTGCCTTTCACGCGTGTAAACATGAGGATGGACAATCTGTGAGCTCCTATGTCTTAAAGATGAAGGGCTTCATAGAGAATTTGGAACGTTTGGGTCACCCCATGTCCTTGAAACTTTCGGTCAGCCTAATTTTAGCCTCACTGAATAAGGACTATGATAGGTTTGTGCAAGACTATAACATGCATGGTCTGGGGAAGACAATACCTGAATTGCATGCCATGCTTAAGTTGCATGAGAAAACGTTGCCAAAGAAGGTTGCACCTGCTACTCCTAATACCATTAATGCTATTAGGGCAGGAAGGGTTCAGAAGCCTAACAAGGCTAAACCGTCTAATGCTGCAAAGGGTAAGAATCGTGGTAAAGGGAAGAAAGTAGCTAACTTTACTCCCAGAGCCAAGATTCCCCCTCCACCAAGGAAAGAGAATCCTGCTAAGGATGCCATTTGTCACCAATGTGGTGAAATTGGTCATTGGAAGAGAAACTGTCCAGAGTATCTCATTGAGTTGTGGAAGAGAAAGAAGTCCTCGCAAGGAGCTAGCACTTCAGGTATCTTCACGATAGAACTCTTTACTTTTCCTAATAAATCTTGGGTTTATGACACTGGTTGTGGTACTCACATCTGTAATACTACTCAGGGTCTAAGGATAAGTAAGAAGCTGAAGCCAGGAGCTTTGAATCTGTACGTGGGCAATGGTCATCGTGCAGCTGTTGAAGCCATTGGTGTTTTTCAATTATTTCTCCCTAGTGGACTGGTTGTTATGTTGAATAATTGTCATTACGCACCTTCTATTTATAGAGGGATTGTTTCAGTTTCATGTTTGTATAACGATGGTTTTGTTAATCATTTTGAGAATAATGCAACTATTTCGGTTTCGAAAAATAATATGTTTTATTTTAATGCTGTTCCTAGTAATGATATTTATGAAATTGATATGTGTGATTCTAATGCAAACAATAGTTCTATGTATGCTATGAGCAACAAAAGGGCCAAATCTAATTTGGACTCTACATTGCTATGGCATTGTCGCCTTGGCCACATAAGCAAAAAGCGCATTAAGTAATTACAATCTGATGGATTGCTCAAGTCAAACGATGATGATTCCTTTGACAAATGTGTTTCATGCTTATCTGGAAAGATGGCACGTAAACCTTATTCACATCAAGTGGAGAGGGCTAAAGATTTACTTGGACTAATCCACACTGATGTATGTGGTCCATTTAGAACCGTGTCAAGACAAGGTGCAAGTTACTTCGTCACTTTCACTGACGACTATAGTCGTTATGGTTATGTTTACTTGCTAAAGCATAAACATGAAGTGTTTGAAACATTTAAGGTGTTTCAAAAAGAAGTAGAAAATCAACTCGGTAAAACCATAAAGGCACTACGTTCGGATCGTGGAGGTGAATTTATGAGTTATGAATTTCTGGAGCATCTTAAGGAACATGGGATAGTTTCCCAAAGAACTCCTCCATATACACCACAACACAATGGTGTGTCTGAGAGGAGAAATAGAACCCTACTTGATATGGTTCGTTCCATGATGGCTCAAACAACTCTTCCTAAATCCTTTTGGGATTATGCTCTTGAGTCTGCTGCTCGCATACTCAATATGGTTCCAACTAAGAAGGTTGAAAAGACTCCATACGAAGTATGGTATGGGCAAGCCCCTAAGCTGTCTTACTTAAAGGTCTGGGGATGTGAGGCTCTTGTTAAGCGTGACACGCTTATCAAACCTGACAAACTAGAGCCCCGATCTGTTAAGTGTATATTTGTAGGTTACCCAAAGGAAACGATGGGTTACTCCTTCTACTACCCACCCGAGAACAAAGTATTTGTTGCTCGTAATGCTGAATTCCTAGAGAGCAATCTTATGAATCAAGAAGCAAGTGGGAGTATAGAGGATCTTGAAGTAATTCAAGATGAAGATATACATCCTTGTGAAAACACTAGCAATCATGAAGAGGATGATCAAGAAATTGATGAACCTATAAGTGATATAGCTCCCATTCGAAAGTCTATGAGGACTAGGCGTGCTCCTGACCGTATGTGTTTATACATTGACGCTGAGGAACATGAGTTAGGGGATCATAATGAACCCACTAACTTCAAAGCTGCATTGGCAGATCCTGAATCTGAGAAATGGCTGGATGCTATGAATGTGGAGATGCAATCCATGAAAGACAATGATGTCTGGATCTTAGTTGACCTTCCCCCTAACGCTAGAACTGTTAGTGGCAAGTGGTTGTACAAGAAGAAGACCGACATGGATGGCAATGTACACACCTTTAAAGCTCGATATGTAGCGAGGGGCTTCACTCAAACCTTCGGGATTGATTATGAAGAAACCTTCTCTCCTGTTGCGGATATCAAAGCTATAAGGATTCTTTTAGCCATAGCTGCGTTCTATGACTATGAGATTTGGCAAATGGATGTTAAAACCGCCTTCCTCAATGGACTGCTTTACGAAGAAGTCTATATGAAGCAACCTGAGGGTTTTGTTGATCCAAAGTATCCAAACCGTGTATGCAAGCTACAAAGATCCATTTATGGACTTAAGCAAGCATCAAGGCAATGGAACAAGAGGTTTGATGATGAAATCAAGAAATTTGGTTTCAATCAAAATCCTGATGAGCCATGTGTATATATAAAAGCTAGTGGGAGTAGCGTAGTGTTTCTTGTCCTGTATGTTGATGACATATTGTTGATGGGAAAAGACATTCCAATGTTGCAAAGTGTAAAAGCTTACCTTGGAAGGTGTTTTTCCATGAAGGATTTGGGAGATGCTGCGTATATTCTTGGAATCAAGATCATACGTGATAGACCTAGACGGTTAATTGGTTTATGTCAAAGTGCTTACTTAGATAAGATTTTGAAGAAGTATAACATGGACAATTCCAAACGTGGCTTTGTTCCCATGCAAACTAAATCAAAATTATCTAAGACTCAAGGAGCATCAACACCTGATGAGGTGAGACGCATGCAGAGAATTCCTTATGCTTCGGCAATAGGATCAATCATGTATGCTGTTAGATGTACGAGACCTGATGTTGCGTTCTCTCAGAACATGACTAGCCGATTTCAGCAGAATCCTGGCGATTCTCACTGGACTGCTGTTAAGAACATTCTGAGGTATCTTAGGCATACCAAAGACATGTTTCTTGTTTATGGAGGAGGTATGAAAAGAGAGCTCAGGGTTGCTTGTTACACTGATGCTGGATATCTTACGGATGCTGATGACACGAAGTCTCAGACGGGATATGTTTTCATGCTGAACGGAGGTGCTGTAAGCTGGAAAAGCGCAAAGCAGACCATCCATGCAAACTCATCTACAGAGGCTGAGTATATAGCCGCTTCGGAGGCTGCTAAAGAGGCAGTTTGGATTAGGAAGTTTATTTCTGGGCTTGGTGTTGTTCCCACAAATAATGAACCTATGACGATGTATTGTGACAATACCGGAGCCATTACTATAGCTAATGAACCAGGAATCACTAAAGGTGCGAAACATTATCGTTCCAAAGTTCACTACCTCAGAGAAGCGATTGAACTTGGTGATGTTAGTCTGGAGAAAGTTCACACAGACGACAATTTAGCTGACCCCTTCACAAAGGCGTTAGACCTCAAAAAGCATTCCATGTTAACTCATGGAATTGGTTTGCTTCCAGCTAATAGTCTCATGTAATCTGTGTTATCGTAAGTATTTGGATAATTTGGGATTGTAAGACAATTTAATTATTTTCTGATGAATAAAGATATTTGATGTTTGTTATCTTCATATAATTATTGTTGCCCTATGTTTGTATGTTTAAATCCTTGAATAATTTAATTATTCTAAACATGTCCATTGTCGGTTAAACAATATGGGAATATTGTATACATTAAGACAAATATGAGTGTTGGTAATATACTGGTATATATGGTGGACGGCTTCCAACCATACTCATATGTTATTCATTGATATGAATATTGGACACCCCGAACTTTCGAATGGTTACTTTTGGATCCGTTGTCATGAGTAAATTCGAATACATAAATGGTGAGGATTAGGTCATCCTTAGACTTGAGATGCAAACAAGTTGTGCATGTGTGGATATCGCTTCTTGATTTTATGTCCAACGCTAGTTCGGAAGATCTAGCTATAACGACTCTAATTGGAAGTGTTGTGAAGCAGCATCCACAGACACTTGCAGTCAATATAGAATTCGTTCCTCCACTCTGATATAGTGCAGTGAAGTACCCTGGATCCCCTCCAGAATTAATTAGGTAATTGTATGGCCGTACCCAAAATGTAATCAAGATGATGCTTGTTACAATTTGGACTATCTAAATTAATTTGTAAACGAGGAATTAAAGTTAAACTATATGGAATGAGTTAGGATCCATATTCATGGTTTAACCGGTACATTGTAACGAAGGGATGATTATCAGCAAGCTCAAATAATCGTACACCATTACTAGTCTTTAAGATTTTATTCTTGAAACTATTTAACTCAACATTTTCCGGTTATAATGAAGTGTTGCTAGATGCTTCATTATGGACGCTGTATGTCTAAACTCTCACAAGTGGGAGCTGTTGAGATATGCGATCGTTTAGCCATCGGTAAATGCGTGAGCCTATCGGGGGCACACACTCAATACGGAGAACACACGTTTATTTACGTTTTATTATTTATAATTAAACGTATAATAAAAACTTTACGTTTTATTTAATTAACGGTGGTTTAATTAATTACGGGATTTAATTAATTAAAGGCGAGTGCGTTATTTAAATTTAAGGAAGGAAATCGACTTCTAGAACCTCCCGGTGCCCTATAGGCGGCCGATTATCACAAGGGGTCTAGAAGATCCTTTGTTTGTTGATCAAGTAATTAAGTTACTTAATTTAGGTGTTGGGTTGGGCCTAATTAATTTTGAGGAGGTTCAAGGATGTGTATAAATACAATCCCATACCCCTCATAATTTTTTGATCCTCTCCCTTTGTTTGTTTTGGCCGATCGAATCAAACACCACACCCAAACCCTTACGAACTTTTCCTTTAACCCTAAATTCACTTAAAGTGTAAACCTTTGCAAGATCAACTACCTTAGGGTACTTACTTGTGAAGTTTCTTAGCCTTATACTAAACCTTTGATCCTCGTATCAAAGTTTTGGTCTCTTGTTTGGTTCCCCTTGTGGTTCGTCCAAACCCTAACCCTAATTAGGGTTTCCGGTGAATTTTTCCAAGTATCTTGTTTCTATCTATAAACCGTATCCTTAACCTATCAAATTAGGGTTTTGGATATTAGGGTTTCTAGTTGCAAGATAATCGAAGTGAAGTTACCACTAGCATCGTGGTGTGTTCGTTTGACGTGTCGTGTGAGCAATCGCTAGAGGACGGTTACTTTACCGTTGTAGATTCAAGATCAAGATCAATTAATTGATTTATTCAATTAATTAAAAGGTTGGTTTTAATATTGTTTTATTATGTGTTAATCATGAATATTATACTAGATCCATTCCGCTGCGCACTCGTAGTTAATGGTTTAACTAGTTCTAAATCCCAACACGACTTTGTTTCATTAATCTAGTGATAGGTAGAATATTATGTCACTATAGTTCTTTCACATGATTTACAAGCGAAATAGGCATGTCAATGTTGTTGTTACGATAAACTCAGTTTCAACAAAGATAAACTCAGTTTGAGATTACTATGTGCTCTCCTTGACCTTATCCAGAATTCAACCCATAATTAAGAGCTCCTTCAACATACTTGAGACTGCAATTTACATCTTTAAAGTGCAAAGTTGTTAGCTTTCCAGAAAACAACTTGCAGTAGGGTCGAATTCTTCACAGCCTTCATCTTTTCTGACCTTTAACATTGATGTGGAAATTTACCGCGTCGCTTGGCACTCTTGCTCTCCGAATTGATCCAACATTTTCTTTGCGTTGCATGTTTGTTGCATGGCCATTCCCCAATTCAATTGCGACATTTCAATTCCACGATAGTTATCTATCCCATCTTATTATTTTCAATCTCAGCTCGTACCCCATTTGCTCCATGAATTCGATTATCTCCTATATGCATTTAACCCAATGTCCCATTGATAATTAAATTAATCAATATTAACTCCAACACTAAGAGTTTTGACATCTATGTTTCTTAACTTTTCAAAAAACAAAGCTCTTTCATGCATTTATCTAAACAAACATTCAAAGCTCGGGGTGCTTGTAGTAAACCAAAGAGTTTTGAAAAGTTTAAACTCCGTCGAGGAAGAGTCTCACATGAAATTGAGATGCGTTTAGGGTTGCTAAGACTGCCTCCAATGTTGACATCAAAACACCGGTTTGAAGTAATATACGGTGTAAAGTATAAACCATCTCAAACTAATTGGATGTCAAATTTTGGTGCTACAATATTCACTCCATTAAATAGTATTATATTGCATTTTAATATTTTTTCCCCCTTTTAGTTACTACTAGTATATATTTCTAATATCCTAACTATACATAATATAATTGAAATCAATTTGACACAATAGATTGGAGATGAACTTAAATCTGGTGTAACCGTGGTGTAGTTTTGGTGTTCTAAGGCAGGGAAGTTTATAGTGTCAAATCTACCTATTGGTCTGAAACCCTTATCATATAATCACCTCCTTTTTTTGTACTAAACCTTTCACGATGAGTCGTGCATCATATTTCACCATGTTTCCCTCGTTCTCTCTTTTCACTTTATAAACTGATTTCGAACCAATTTCTCTATGACATGATTTGCGATGTCTTGTTCTTTTCAATTGCCTTTAACTCTACTTGTATAGCCTCAAGATACTTCAAGACACTCACTGCCTATTTGAAGGTTATAGTCAATTCTGTTTCTATCATCATTGATTAGTCAGGTTAAAGTGTTACAATTTCAGTATCATTATAATTAATACCGTGTAGCTAAAATTCAAGCGATACTATGTCAATAAGTTTTTAAGTATTTCAATATGTTTCTTAATTTTCTTACTGATACATTTTCTATAATGCACAGGCTAAAATAGAAAACCTTAATATGTCACTTGACGACATCATGTTGGCTACACAAGACTTCAGTCTCGAGAATCTAATTGGAGAAGGAGTGTCTGGGCCTGTATACAAAGGGAAGCTGACATTCGCACATGGATGTGAGATCATTGCCGCGAAACACTTGAATATGATGTCTGATGAACGAGACACTGAACGTATTACAGAAGTTGAAGTACTTTTAGAGTATAAACATGAGAATATTATTGCTCTTTTAGGCCGTTGTAATGAAAAGCGAGAACACATAATGGTATATGAGTATATATCCAAAGGGAGTCTTGATAGGTGGTTGAATTATGATCGACTTACATGGAGAGAACGGCTTGAGATATGCATAGATATGGCAAGGGGGTTGACTTACCTGCATGGAACCAGTGGTGCAAAGCAAGAGGTAGTGATACATAGGGACATCAAAAGCAAAAATGTCCTAGTAGATGGTGATTGGAAAGCAAAAATTGCTAATTTTGGGTGTTCCTTAATAATTCCAGTAAATCAGGAAATGAAATATGTTGTCAACAATGCTAAAGGCACACCAGGCTATTGTGACCCGCTATACACAACCACTGGGGTTTTAACCAAAGAATCTGACATATATTCATTTGGTGTGCTTTTATTTGAGATGTTGTGCGGGAGATTTGTGACGGAACACAACAGTAGTAGAGCTCATAATCTTGTCGATTTGGTTAGAGACCATTTTGCAGAGGGGAAACTCTCTCAGATGGTGTTTGAGGCTATAAAGAAAGAAATTGTTCCCGAATCATTGACTACATTTCAAAATATCGCCTATAAATGCCTATTTGAAGAGAGAGTAAAACGACCAACAGCCAGTGATGTGCTAATACAACTTACCAAAGCATTGGAGTTCCAAGTAAGCTTTTATACTATTACAATATAGTTAAATTTTAGTTGCTTATCACCGAGCATAATGTGTTTGGAAGTCATAAAGTTCAAAATACATTACTTTGAGTGATCAATTGTGTGAGGAAAATTTTGCCATGAGAAGTTTTAGGAGTTCTTTTCTTTACGTCAATAATCTGATTGTATCTTGCCGAAACTATAGTGGTGCTTATAAATATAAGTTTTTCATAACTTCACATTAATCGCAATTTCTCGTCTTGCTTACTGTTGCTCAGTTTTTTGCTTTCTGTTTTCAGTCCTTATTATGTTAATTATGTTTGTAACTAACTATGTAAGATAAAAGGTATCAAGAAATAGATGAAAAAAAGATGAACAAAAAAATTGTGGATGTTAGCAAGCATTGAAGTGGTGAAGAAATTTTTCTTAGCACATTTGATAACGTTCTTCCGAACTGAGAAATAAATGAAATATCACAAGTAATTAATTTATTTATTCTTCCGAACTGAGAAATAAATGAAATATCACAAGTAAACTGAGCTGGAGCTTAATCCATACGATTGTGTGGTGTATTACCTATTGATCGATGGGAACTTTAATTATTTTTTCAAATGCAGGTGGAAACTGAAATATGGGAACCCAAAATACCTAGAGATTTTGGAAAAATAATCCAAATGACATCATCACCCGAGACTTACTATTTTTTGAGCAATAAGGACATTTGTACATCCCTTCACAACGGATTCCTGCTTCGAGAGAACAAAGTGGTAATTACCTAATTTGTGCTTTTGCGCGTTCTAAATCTGAGAGAACAGATTGGGAACCCCGCAATAGAGAGGCAAAAACGACCGGGGTGAAAAAGAGTAACCAAACAAGGAAATTTGTACATCCTTTCACAATTTCAACTATAAGAGTCACGGAAAATTATAAATGGTCTTTTCTAGAAAATTAAATAGTTTTTCGAAAAGTTATTTAACTTTTTTTGTGACTCGTCTTAATTTTTCGCATCTATTAATAAAAACAAAGCCAAGGTGGAGCTCCAACCCTGGTATAGTATCCCACTCCCCTCTAAGAATCCCGCAACTCTCTCCCTCTTACTCAGGCTTTTTACCCCGAGACTCATATTACTGAAATTGGATTTTATTGTATCGTAGTGGTTTTCTCTTGGGATTGATGGAAGAAGGGTTGAAATGATATCGGCAATAAAGTTTCATTTCAGAAGCTACTTCGGGCCAGATAATTGGATACCTATTCCGGAATCAAGGTTCGTGTTTTGTCTTTCTTTCTGGTTTCCTTGTTTGTATACGTAATACGTGCATCTAGATGTAGTTATTGTTTGTCTTATAATTATTGTTATAAAAAAAGGCTGAATTACTATGGATGAGATGAAAAGAATATAGAGGACCTGTTAATGAACAGGGCCTTAAAGTTAATATTATGATCCGTCTCTATATATTTCACAATTCTTAGCAACCTTTTTAGCCTTCAAAACATGTGACATTAGATTTCAACAATAACGTGGTTACTGGCTTATGCATCAATTACCGCTAATGCGGTCAACAATCAAATGGCTTATTCATGTATTTTTTTACTTGCTTATGATAATCGCAGGTTTGGACAAGTAGCATGGATAGCCGATAGTTCGATGATGTACATGCATTTCAATATAAAGGCTCATCTTTTATCACCGGGCGTCAATTATGGGGTTAATCTACTCTTCAAGTTTTGTGATCCAAGAGAAAATTCAGATACATCTATCGACCTTGAGTACCATATAGGAAATAAATATTTGCGTTCACATTGCACAACAGAAAGAGTTGACGGATGGCTGACAAAAGAGTTATTTCAGTTCTCTAGTCTCGCAGAAGAACCCGATATTGATATTTTTCTATTGGGTTTCTCAGGATCTCATTATGTAAACCGGGCCGTCTATATTGAAGGGATTGAGTTTCAAGCCATTAACAATGCAAGTTTGGAAATACTTTTACGTTTCCATTCTATATTTGTTCTTTCCTTTTAGTACTTTAATTAGTATTGCAACAAGGGCAGATGCAGTACATTTTTCATATTTCATGTTTGAAGTTTATAACATATTGTCTTATATTTTCAATACAGATGACACATGAAGAAATGGAGGAATTAAAGAGAGTCATCGTCGCTAATGTTCGACAATCACCAATCTACGAGGGTCACTGGAAAGTTAACATGGCTGAGGTGCAAGAATTACCAGCTAACGAGAGTGGCAACGTTTTTGCGATTGTACCTTGGTTATTGGAAAAATGTTGTGGTTAAATCATAAATATGCCTCAAGTGGAGGTGACAAAGTACGTCGAGGCAGATCAAAACACAGGTGATCATGAGTGACACTATTTACACATAACGTTTTTTTACATAAACATAGCAATTGCAGCAAACCATTTTAAATTACATGTATTTGTTATGAGAAGCAAATAGAAGTAGACACTATTTGCACATAACGTTTTTTAATTTGAGATCGGCTTTGCTGTGGTATTGATGAGTGTATTATTCTAAAAATTTCTTCGCTAAATCCGACGCTTTATACACACAAAGTTTTGTATCTTATTAAATTCTTAATGGTTTCTTTTCCCTGCCTTGAAACCCATCCGTGGTTGAAGTTTCCAGTTCCTTTAACTTGTCTTCCTTAGTTCTCAGAATTCTTAATAATACAGCCAACAAAATAGTTACTCCGTATGACAACCAAGAAATCCAATTGGCTCTACTACGTGTTTATGAACAGAATGAGTTTTTCTTTAGCTGTGCAAAATAAGGGATAATGATTCCAGTATCAGAATCACGTACTCCACTATGAATGAGTCTCTTGGCATGAACTATAGCAATCTCAGCTTCACCTTCATTTAACGTGCTTTTTTAAATTCATTCTTCTTTTCTTCTATGTCACAGCTACAAAGAAATATAGCTGGTTTCCAGTTTATATAGCAGTCAAGACAACAATTAACATTGAAATCTGCAAACTGCTTGTAATGGATCCCGAATGAAGTGTTACACTTTAAAGAGTTTTGAACCCAATTACCCTAAAAGGATTAACCAATTTAATGATTTAATGGCCGTTACCGCCTCCTTTGCCTCGACTTGGCGTCAATGCCTCCTCCAGCCACTCCAAAATATTCAACTGATAAAACAAATGCAAGCACAAAAAATGTGTGATGAAATTACCTCACTACCAATATGCTATCCAGTTGTGAATGAGGCTCGCATATTTCGCACGCGACACAACAGTAACATAAGAAATAGGCGACACACAAACTTTTAAAGTATTTGACTTCCTAGCCTTATATTTAAGTGACTCGAACATTTATGCATCACCACATTTAAGCACGATGATCAAAGCCGAATCTGACTGGAACAATAATAAATCACTACATTGAACCAAGATCAAAATGGAACAGTTTCCTGAACACGACCTTTACATTTTGTCATATGCAAAGCCGTATTCTTCTTCGCATCAACTCCTCATCCACCTCATGATTCTTATAATCCCCATTAACATACTTAATTAGTCTCTTCTATTTGACTACTGTATGCAACATGTATAACTGATCAGTTCTAATTGTTTTGACTTGTAACTAAAAAGAACAAACTGGACCTGAAATGCTTAGGAGAAAAGCTTATTAGCATCACTCGTATCATGTTGTTATATAGAGTAGTTGTTAATTTATCCATTCAAAACTCTTTCAACCAATTTATTGTTATGCAGTTGTGTAGAAAAATATGGTTAGACGATTCAACAACACTTTCATTCACTTCAAACAATCAAAGGAACAAGAGAGAGTTTAAACAAATCAAATCCACCACAGTCTCAACTGGTGTGGATCTATTATCTAACCTGATAATAGTTTTACAAAACAAATAAACAAAATACTAGATGAACAACCCAGAAATGAAGAAAGATATGTGTGACGCCATTGATGGCTGCACAAGGAAAAACACACACACCAAACTTGACTCTAACTCAATATGAGTTAGGGTATTATAGCTAAACATCGCAACGTTCAACCCAAACAGGCTTGGGCCTTCAACCAAAAGCCCAAGAAGAGTCCAACGGCTAGTCCATAGCAATCTTATAGCTTTTGTCCACCTTTGGTCCCTGAAATAAGAGAAAGCACACATTTAGTCCTTATAATAATAATATCAGATTAAAACAAGGAATTTAACATCCCCCCTTAATATGATATTCTATACAAATCAATCATCCCAAGTCTTTCAACCAGGTATGCATGTTGTGGTGTGTCCAATCCCTTAGTAAGGATATCTGCAATTTGATTTGCAGACTCCACCTTTTGAGTTCTAATGACCCCATTCAAGATCTTTTCCCTCACAAGATGAAGGTCAATTTCAAGATGTTTAGTCCTCTCATGGAACACAGGATTGGCAGCAATTTTTATTGCTGAATTGCTGTCACAATGCAGATCCACAGGCAAAAGATTACTACAATTCAAATCTTTTAAAATCTTAAGGATCCAAATGACCTCACTAGTCACTGCTGCAAGAGCTCTATACTCAGCTTCAGCAGATGATTTAGAGAGAGTGATTTGTTTCTTACTTTTCCAAGACACAAGGTTGTCATTTATGAAAACACAATATCCAGTGACTGACTTTCTAGTAACAACACACTTAGCCCAATCAGCATCAGAGAAACCCTTAAGGATCACACCTGGGTGTTTTTTAAAGTGAACACCCAGACCAGGTGAACCTTTCAAATATCTAAGAATTTTAAAAGCAATTTTCAAATGAGACCTTAAGGGTAAATGCATGAATTGACTAAGACAATGAACAACATAAGAGATGTCAGGTCTGGTATTGGTAAGATAAATAAGCTTTCCCATAAGTTTCTGATAATCCACAATATTTTCCAACAAAGGATCATTATCAGATGGTTCATTGGTAATGGTCAGTTTTGACACCAAGGGTGTCTTGGAAGGCTTACAAGCAAGCATCCCATATTCAGATAAAAGGTCAAGAACATACTTTCTTTGATTCAAACAAACACCATCATTGGTGTCAACAACCTCAATTCCCAAAAAGTATTGAAGTTTTCCCAAATCTTTAATTCTAAAATTGCTTTTCAGAAACATCTTGAAGTTGTCAATTTCATCCTTGTTATTACCAGTAACAATGATATCATCCACATAAACAAGAACAGCAATAAAACATTTATCACAATGCTTGGTGTAAAGAGAATAATCAGATTTACTTTGCACAAAACCATTTTGAACCAAAACAGAAGTGAGTTTAGCATTCCATTGTCTAGGAGACTGCTTCAATCCATAAATGGATTTCTTAAGTCTACAAACAAGATTGGGATTATCAGAGTAAAAACCTTGAGGGGGTTTCATATAAACAGTTTCATCCAATTCACCATACAAGAAGGCATTGTTAATGTCTAATTGGTACAAAGGCCAAGATTGGTTAACAGCAAGATTAATAAGACATCTAACAGTCACCATTTTAACAACAGGAGAAAAAGTTTCCTCATAATCTATCCCTTCCTTTTGACCACACCCCATGGCAACAAGTCTGGCCTTATACCTTTCAATCTCACCACTAGATTTGAACTTAAGTTTCCAAACCCATTTAGAATTCAAAGCAGTCCTACCAACAGGCAATTCAACTAAGTCCCATGTGACATTTTCAAGCAAAGCAGCAAACTCAGTATTCATAGCATCAACCCATTCAGGGCTTTGACAAGCTTCAAAATAATTCTTAGGTTCACTACTTCTATTTAACTGAGTAACAAAGCATAACACATCTCCTTTAATGTTGGAATACCCAACAAATTTCTCAATCCCATACTTAACCTTGGAATTAACCACAAAATCATTATAATTTTTTGGAAAAACAGAAGGTCTAGAAGACCTTCTTAAACCCTGGTCATCCTGAGCATTAGTGTTAGAACTACCACCCAAGTTAAGTCCATGCAATGGAAGACTTGGGGGAATTTCTAAATTTCCCTCAGATACATCATTTTCATCAAGTGTAGCAGCCTCAAAGTCATTTGGAATGGCATCTGTGATGTCATTGCTAGAGGCAATGTGACCACTGTCACCTAGTCCCAAACGTGGGCTACCAACACTTGGTGACTTACTGCCACCATTATGATCATTTGTAACTCTCTCCTCATCATCAGGAAGCTCAGGATTTTCCAAATCAAAAAAGGTCAAAACTTTATTATTTTGAAGTTCATCAAAAACTTGATTCTTATTCTTTTTATTCAAAACAGTATCCTTAAAAGGAAATATGGACTCAAAAAACTTAACATCTCTAGAAACAAAGAACTGATGTCTATCAAGACTATAAAGTTTGTAACCCTTTTGCAAATTAGAAAAACCCATCATAACACATTTTTCAGATCTACTGGTGAGTTATCATGACTATTCAAAATACTAGCAAAACAAAGACAACCAAAGGTCCTAATATGAGAGAGATTAGGAGGTGTGTTATACATCATCTCATATGAAGATCTACCATTTAGCACAGAAGAGGGCAATCTGTTGATAAGATAAGTAGCAGTTAGAATGCATTCAGTCCAAAATCTTAAGGGTATTCCCCCCTGAAACATAAGGCATCTTGTCACATTAAGAAGGTGCCTATGTTTCCTTTCAATAACCCCATTTTGTTGTGGAGTATATGCACAAGAGGTTTGATGTAAAATCCCTTTTGTATGACAGAAGGTTTGAAAGCTATGGTTAACAAATTCAGTCCCATTGTCACTTCTGAAAACTTTGACATTTTTTTCAAATTGATTTTTTAACATGTTGTGAAACAACTCAACAGATTTTCCAACTTCATCCTTGGTTTTTAATAAATAAACCCAAACAGCTCTTGTGTAATCATCCACAATGGTCAAAAAATATCTATGGCCAGTATGACTGGTCACCCTATAAGGTCCCCATAAATCCAAATGAACTAATTCACCAAGAATTTTAGTTTTGTGTTCACTTAATGGAAATGGCTCTCTAGTTTGTTTAGCCCTTTGACAGATTTCACAAAATTCATTTTGATCCACAGAACCAATTTTCAAAGAATTTTTAAGAACATTCAAAGCTGGGTCAGCAGGGTGACCTAATCTATAATGCCAATCATGTTTAGACAAAGAGCAAGCAATCACATGTGAGTCTTTAACACACTTGTTACCTTCTACATCTAAATAGTACAAACCACCATATTGTCTACCAGTCCCCAAGATTTTTTTGAGATTGAAATCCTGATTAACAAAAAAAACATTTGTTTTCATCAAATACAACCAAAATTTTGTTATCTTTAGCTAACTTATGAACAGAAACTAAGGTCACACAATAGTCAGGAATAACAAGCACATCAAACAACACAAGTCCATTAGAAAGTTTTAGATTTCCAATCTTAGAGATAATAGCTTAGTCCCATTGGGATGAGCTACTTTAATATTAAGGTGAGAAATATCAAAAACATTTTCCAATTCAGAATCATCATTGGTCATATGTTGATTAGCCCCAGAATCAACAACCTTCCCTTTATACCCAATTTTGGACTTGAGGTTTGTGTTAGAACAAAAAAACTTGTCAAAGTTATTATTAAAAATCCTACTATTGTTAAAATAGACACCTGCCATGTTGGCATGAACATTTCTAGATTCACTAGTGGTCCCCTTATTCTCCTTGAACATAGAAAGTAAGGTAGCAAGTTGCTCATCACTGAATCCAGATGAAGAGGATGTTCCAACAGAATTGTTAGAAACATTTTTACCCTTGTTACCTTTACCCCCTTTTTTCTTACTAAAGTCAGGAGGGTAACCAATGATTTTGAAACACCTATCAATGGTGTGCCCATTGTACCCACAATTCTCACAAACCACATCAGAGTTGTTATTACCATAAGGTCTAAACACAGAATTGTTATGAACACAGAATTGTCAGGTAAAGTTTCTCTAGACTGAATGGAGCTTCTAATGCTCATGTAAGAATCATCCAAACCCATCAAGAATTGCATAAGTTTTAACAACTGATTATGTTTTTTAAATTCACCAGAAGCAGAACACACACAATTAGGCAACTCAATCATAGCATCATATTGTTTCCAATAAGCATTTAACTTGTGGTAATAATCAGACAAATTAGATCCATTTTGTTTGAGAGTGTTAATCTTGTGATGCAAATTGAAGATGACAGAACCATCAACTTTATGGTAAGTCTCTTTTAACTCATTCCAAACATGCTTAGCCCTTTTTGAAAAAATTTGAACAAGGAAAAGTTCCTCAGAGATTGAGTTTAAAATCCACCCAAGGACCACAGTATTAACTCTATCCCATTGTTTACCCAAAATTTCATTAGTTATGGATCTTTTACAAGACCCATCTATAAAACCAATTTTGTTTTTACCTTCCAAAGCTAACAACATAGCATTAGCCCAAACCTGATAGTTTTCAGTCCCTTTAAGTTTAACACTCACAACAGTTAAGACAGCAGTATCATTGGGGTGCAAATGCAAAGGGTCACTCAAGTCCAACTTGCTAATGAGTGTGACAGGATCTGTCACACTCAAGGTCTCATCATCACCATGAACTGACTCATTCTCATGATCAGTCATGGTGAGGGGTCAAAAAAGGTGTAAATAAACTCACAACACTGCCAACTAAGTTCCCAGGCTTCCAAACCACTCAAGGGTGGCAGGTCAAGGGCAAGCAATGAGTGAGGATCCAAGAATAATGGGTCAGAATAAAAAGACAACCAACCCAAGAGCAAAAAAGCAATAAACAAACAAAAGACAAATAGCAAGTAAAGGAGAGAGTATAGAGGTGTTACAGTGATGGCAACCAAAGCACAATCGAACTGATATATCTAGATTCACTTAGTCTAGATGATATCAGAACCTCCAATAGACAAACCCTAATTTCCTTCAAGGGAAAAAAGGGAAAATCAATTCCAGCAAGAGAATAACACCAATCAGCCACCACTTATGAGATAGATAATACCACCAGAGTCACAATAACGCCACCAATTAGTCACCGGAACCAATGAATCAAAAGATCCCCAAAAAAGTCAAACCCTAATTTTTTTCAAAAAATTAGGGGTTTTGTAAATCGAGAGAGTATAATGCTATTCCAATAGCAGATAAACCAGAAAAACCACTTTATAACTTTGTATGAACAACTGAAAAGAATAAAAGACTTTTTATAAAAAACTTTTCACAATAACAGAGTCAGATTTGATAACCAGTCTCTGATACCATGTAGAAAAATATGGTTAGACGATTCAACAACACTTTCATTCACTTCAAACAATCAAAGGAACAAGAGAGAGTTTAAACAAATCAAATCCACCACAGTCTCAACTGGTGTGGATCTATTATCTAACCTGATAATAGTTTTACAAAACAAATAAACAAAATACTAGATGAACAACCCAGAAATGAAGAAAGATATGTGTGACGCCATTGATGGCTGCACAAGGAAAAACACACACACCAAACTTGACCCTAACTCAATATGAGTTAGGGTATTATAGCTAAACATCGCAACGTTCAACCCAAACAGGCTTGGGCCTTCAACCAAAAGCTCAAGAAGAGTCCAACGGCTAGTCCATAGCAATCTTATAGCTTTTGTCCACCTTTGGTCCCTGAAATAAGAGAAAGCACACATTTAGTCCTTATAATAAGAATATCAGATTAAAACAAAGAATTTAACAAGTTGCCATGTATTACACTCATATTCCTTTATACTTGTCCTGCTTCTTGAAAGTAACAACCCCTATAACAAAGCATGAACCCTACAGATCAAATAAATCACTCGGAAAAAACAAGCTTAAAAATGTTTGGACATTAAACTGGGCGGGGGTTGGGTAGGGGATAAAAGGGATGGTTTTTTATTAGGCGTCTGTGCGGGTCAACTCTCCAACCCTTTTTCTAAAGAACGATTATTAGAAAAGAAGCCAAGTATTGTGGTCAGAGTTGTACTCCATTAAGCTAAAATTGATGTTATTGTCTTTTCAAAGACAATCGAAAATTTTGCTATAGTAAACTTCTTGTTTTTGTAATGGAGATAGTTGATAAAGTGGAAAAGTCCTAGCTAGCAAAAGAGGTTGAAGTATTTGGAACTGTTGCTGGCTTTCAATCTAAATAGCTTAAAGGGGCGTATAACAATATTTATCGTCGATAACTGATAATTGTATATATGAATGCCTAAACATAAAATGAGCTATATGCCAACAAAGATGGTATGCCATAATAATCGGTGAACGTTTATGTAGAATGAGGCAAGTTGAAGTGCATGTGGTATATAAACTAACTTGTCAAAAAACTTGATCTCTTTGAAGCTTGGACATGGCGGCGACCGCAGTTTACATTGCTTTTGTCTAGACTTCGACCACAAGCGTCTATGTAGTATGGTTGTACGGATTAGTTTTTAGTTGGATTGGATAAGATCTTAATATAGATAAAATAAAATTTGCTAACTAAATATTATTACAGTTAATGCAAGCATAATTAATAATTAATAATTATAATTTACATATTAGGAGAAGGTAAACGGGCAATAAGCTGCGCCGCTAGCCCTTTCTGTAGCAAAACCAAGTCTATTAAATACAACGTTTGTGGATTTATGAGTCAAAACATTACTATTCATAACACGTTGTATTCTCGTAAGTAGCTTCACCGCCTCAGGTGCAAGGAAACCAAATGTATCAAACGCGAAAGGAATAAATACGTGTTGATTTTCAACACATGTTTTCTCGTGTTTAGTCATTTTGCACGAGGCGGCTTTTATAGCAGCCTGATCCGCTGTAAAATCTCGACTGCCTAGCCCCACGAGAGGAGAAACCCCTGTCAAATCAACGCACGCATGTTTACCTCCAACCCATCCAAAAACCAAAACATCAGCGGGTCTCAGTGTGGATCTTCCATCTGACGGGTCGGTCAAGAAATTCACAGGTGCCTCTTTCTTGGCGGAGATCCCGGCACGCCTACATATGTCGTAAAGAACGTCCATAACAAAATCATGTCGAGACTTGCTTTGTGAAAGTTGATCTACCGGCGATTAATTGTGAAAGAAATATGTAAATGTCCGACTTTGAATATCGACTTTAGCAATTTC
This sequence comes from Glebionis coronaria, assembly GCA_025667525.1. Taxonomy (NCBI): domain Eukaryota; kingdom Viridiplantae; phylum Streptophyta; class Magnoliopsida; order Asterales; family Asteraceae; genus Glebionis; species Glebionis coronaria. Next base: position 557,546,867 of record CM046879.1, read on the forward strand.
CATTTAATAATAGCCACTAATATAATGACATGATTAGTTATGCTGACAACATGATCATTTTAAAACCAAACTAGAATAATATAATTAGGCATGCACTACTATTAGTTGACATTTAACATCATGCTAGCAGGTGCCGCTATTCACGAATGCTAATAAAGATTAACTTTAGGAATAAATCAACTCTTAAACACATGGATTACCAATTATATTCATTTTGAATAGATCCATGTGAACAGACTTCAGAGAAGTTGCAATTTGAATTATATGTTAATACCATCATACCTCACACTGGTCATCTCATGGTAACTGTGGAAGACGCAACTCTTGTAAACCGCAGAAAAGGGGCATGTGCGCTCGTTTTCAAGTTGTTGCGTGTCCTGGACAGTAAGTTACTATCACATGATAATCAAGTAACTAAGACGAAGAAAACAACCCAACTTAAATGAAACGACTATAGAAGTTATGGAACCTGATTTATACGTTCGGAAAACATGAGAATAGACATAAGTGATGGAAAACTGTCTTAAGCGGCTTGGTCTAGATGTCGGTTTCTCTAGCATTTAGGCCATCAATTTTTATTTTCTTTCAGATATAAGTAGCATACTTTTTTGTTATGCAGATCTTGTAATGTCTGCATATATATATTACAAAAAATCTGGGATTTTAAGTATGATTTTAGTTCCATCAAGTTAAATTCCAAAAATAGCTTGGCACATATATAGATGTTAAGTAACATGTAACAAAATCACAAGTGCCTGTTCATAAAAAATAAAGTCTGATTATAAACAAATAGACAACTTGCAATAACTTATTTGATTAAACATCATAGAAATATACTAATTTAATATAGTCACTAGATAATGTGCTATTGTATTTTTATCAGATGACTTGCACTATTATAGGTTTATTTGGTGCAAGTTATACGTCTATTTTGCTAATGAAAATAGACTTTAATGGAGGTGTAGTTGATGCATCATTATCCAAGTAATCATATATAGTCGACTTAGATATTTATATTGAACGAGAGTGTAAATTATGCGCTTTGCTGCGCGATGTTAAGTCAAGTTTACGGACTATATATGAATGCCTAAACATAAGGAGAGCTATAAGATAAGAAAGATGGCATGCTGCCATAATAACCGGTACCGGCGAACTTTTATGTAGAATGAGGCAAGTTGAAATGCATCACTACAAGAAAAGTTGAAATGCATATCACTACAAGAAAACTGGGAACAGGTGACCGGAGTTTCCCTGGCGACACTATGTCGCCAGGGATAACTCCTTTTCCCTGGCGATAATGCTGACGTGGCGATAAAACAGATTTACTTTTTGGTCAAAGTTTGACTAGGGTTTCTCTGGCAACATGTCGCCAGGGATAATCCGTCCAAAATCAGATACCAATTGAAAGAGCGCAAAATTTTCCAATGTCGCCAGGGAAACTTTGTCCCAAATTATCCCTGGCGACATGTCGCCAGGGAAACTTCGTCCATCGTATTTAACAATAATTATTTTTGCTAATAACCTGTCAAATTTATCCCTGGCGACATGTCGCCAGGGAAACTTTTGTCATACGTAATTAGTTTCAAAGTTAAGCAGAAAATGTGTGGCGGGCTTTTACCCGCCAAATCCCAAAAGTTTCCCTGGCGACATGTCGACAGGGAAACTCCCTGTCATATATATAATTAGTTTTTGCTTGTTAGAAAAATTATTAATTATTTCATATAATTATTATTTTAACTATCGATTCGATGTTATTTTATTTTTGCGACGTTTATATAATAAAAATAAGACATTTATAAAACAAATAATTATTTATTCCAAATAATTATTATTTTAACTATCGATCCGATGTTATTTTATTTTTGCGACGTTTATATAATAAAAATGAGACATTTATAAAACAAATATTTATTTATTCCAAATAATTATTATTTTAACTATCGATCTGATGTTATTTTATTTTTGCGACGTTTATATAATAAAAATGAGATATAAAACAAATATTTATTTATTTCATATAACTATTATTTTAACTATCGATCCGATGTTATTTTATTTTTGCGACATTTATATAATAAAAATGAGACATTTATAAAACAAATATTTATTTATTCCAAATAATTATTATTTTAACTATCGATCCGATGTTATTTTATTTTTGCGACGTTTATATAATAAAAATGAGACATTTATAAAACAAATATTTATTTATTCCAAATAATTATTATTTTAACTATCGATCTGATGTTACTTTATTTTTGCGACGTTTATATTATAAAAATGAGATAATTATAAAACAAATATTTATTTATTCCATATAATTATTATTTTAACTATCGATCCGATGTTATTTTATTTTTGCGACGTTTATATAATAAAAATGAGACATTTATAAAACAAATATTTATTTATTCCAAATATTACATAAAACCTTTTGTAATATCACATGGGAGACTTACAGACAAACAATCCTAAACATAATTTTATTCATCACGGATACTTAAACACGCGTTTAATTAAACATGGATATTACAACGATATTAGACTCGTAAACACGGAAAAAAACACATCACAAACTAGTTCAAACTAAGGTTCCCCATGTCATCGTAAAGGTCGTGAAGTAGTGCAGCTGAATCCATTGTGTGCCTATCGCAATTTTTGTACAACTCTACTGTACTCTCAAGTACCATTATCATTCCATTCAAGCGCACACAGTTTGCACACGTTGAAGAGCTTGGAGAAGAAATTGGAGTCCTTGAAGGTCTCGAAGAAGAGCTTGGAGGAGAAAAGCTCGTTGAAGGTCTTGAAGAAGAGCTTGGAGGAGAAAAGCTCATTGAACCTCCAAGAGAATTAATTAGTAGTTGGACGCGTTCGTCTTTCCATAAAAAAAAATTTGCATCCATATGAAACTGGAGGTTGAACCCGTGAACGTGGACAAGCATAGTACAGTCTACCAAAGGATTCAGTTTGTCACGATTCTCGAAGAACTACATCTCCATGTCCACACCTGCATGGAAAAGCTTCATGCTTCAACATCTTCATAATAACAATGTGTTTGTGGTTATAAGTGTGTGTGATCTGCTGGTGGTTGTGATGATAAGGAGTGTGTGTGGTTCTCCTTTTATGCTAAAAAAGTGAGGGAAATTGTAATATTTTCCCTCCAATGTTTTCCCTCCAATATTCTCCCACCAATGTTTTTCCGCCAATATTTTCCCGCTAATGGATGAGTAGACATGTCTTGGTTACACGTTAGATGTTCAATGGATGAGTCGGTATGTGTTGGTTTCATGTTAGATGTTCAATGAATGAGTCGACATGTCTTGGTTACACGTTAGATGTTCAATGAATGAGTCGGTATGTATTTATTAAACGTTAGATGTTCAATGGATGAGTCGGTATGTGTTGGTTACACGTTAGATGTTCAATGGATGAGTAGACATGTCTTGGTTACACGTTAGATGCTCAATGGATGAGTCGCTATGCATTTCTTAAACGTTAGATGTTCAATGGATGAGTAGACATGTCTTGGTTACACGTTAGATGTTCAATGGATGAGTCGGTATGTGTTGGTTTCATGTTAGATGTTCAATGGATGAGTCGACATGTCTTGGTTACACGTTATATGTTCAATGAATGAGTCGGTATGCATTTGTTAAACGTTAGATGTTCAATGGATGAGTCGGTATGTGTTGGTTTCATGTTAGATGTTCAATGGATGAGTCGGCATGTCTTGGTTACACGTTAGATGTTCAATGAATGAGTCGGTATGCATTTGTTAAACGTTAGATGTTCAATGGATGAGTCGGTATGCATTTGTTAAACGTTAGATGTTCAATGGATGAGTCGGTATGTGTTGGTTACACGTTAGATGTTCAATGGACGACTCGACATGTGTTGGTTACACGTTAGATGTTCAATGGATGAGTCGGTATGTGTTGGTTACACGATGTTCAATGGATGAGTAGACATGTCTTGGTTGTACGTTAGATGTTCAATGGATGAGTCGGTATGTGTTGGTTTCATGTTAGATGTTCAATGGATGAGTCGACATGTCTTGGTTACACGTTAGATGTTCAATGAATGAGTCGGTATGCATTTGTTAAACGTTAGATGTTCAATGGATGAGTCAGTATGTGTTGGTTACACGTTAGATGTTCAATAAATGAGTCGGTATGTGTTGGTTACACGTTAGATGTTCAATGGATGAGTAGACATGTCTTGGTTACACGTTAGATGTTCAATGGATGAGTCGGTATGCATTTGTTAAACGTTAGATGTTCAATGGATGAGTCGGTATGTGTTGGTTACACGTTAGATGTTCAATGGACGACTCGACATGTGTTGGTTACACGTTAGATGTTCAATGGATGAGTCGGTATGTGTTGGTTACACGTTAGATGTTCAATGGATGAGTCGACATGTCTTGGTTACACGTTAGATGTTCAATGAATGAGTCGGCATGTCTTGGTTACACGTTAGATGTTCAATGGATGAGTCGGTATGCATTTGTTAAACGTTAGATGTTCAATGGATGAGTCGGTATGTGTTGGTTACACGTTAGATGTTCAATGAATGAGTCGGTATGTGTTGGTTACACGTTAGATGTTCAATGGATGAGTAGACATGTCTTTGTTACACGTTAGATGTTCAATGGATGAGTCGGTATGCATTTGTTAAACGTTAGATGTTAAATGGTTACCGAATTAGAATAAATCGAGAAACTAAACGGACTAAATCGGAATGAATTTAGAAATTTAACTGACCGGGATGATATTATTATTTTATAAATAATAATAATTATTTTATAAATAATTATTATTATTTTATAAATAGTAATAATAATAATTATTATTTTATAAATAATAATAATTATTATTATTTTATTACTAATTATAATAATATATAAGTAATAATAAATTTTATTTTGACAAAAATTATCCCCTGCGACAATTGGGATTATCCCTGGCGACATGTCGCCAGGGATAGTTTCCCTGGCGACATGTCGCCAGGGAAGGTTTGGGAGAAACGACAAAACAAATTAGGTACGTATATATGCGTTGAAAAGTCAAATGTATCCCTGGCGACATGTCGCCAGGGAAACTTGGTCACACCCCTTCAAAAAGTTTCATTCACGTGTGTTTTTGGCTAAACGACAAAAGTAAATAGTATCCCTGGAGACATGTCGCCAGGGATTGTCGCCAGGGATTGTCGCCAGGGAAAAAATGGACCTTTATTGACCAGATCTGCTTCTCTTTTCTCATAACTCTTATCCAAAAAAAAAACTCATCTCCTCTTCTTCTTCGTTGCTGCTTCACACCACCATTACCACCATCACCTCCACACCACCATCACCACCATCATTATCATCACCACCACTACTAGTCACACCACCTCACCACCTCACCACCACACTTGCACACGTGCACCACTTCGCCACCACTCCGCTGACTGCCACCACTCCGACGACTGCCACCACTCCGACGAGTCCAATCTTTCCCACTTTTCTTCTTTTTCTAACATCCAATCTTTTCAGATTTTAAAAGGTTGTAATTTTAATTTTTGATTTTGATTTTATAATAAAAAAAATTTGTTTATCTTATTATGATTGATAATTAAAATGGGTTTTTTTTATGTTATTGTAGCCCCGACCGCGGCCGGAGACTCAACCCCGACCACAGCCGAGACCACAGCCGACAACCACCAAGCCCGACGCCAACAACCCCGACCAAACCCGGCTAAGAAGTATATTTTTAAAATTCTTATTCATAATACATATAATTATTTATTTATTTATTCATTTAGGTTTCCCCGGCGACATGTCGTCGGGGTTTATAAACTAGTTAAATTTGGTTAAACGAAAATAAAAACACTCCTTAACATTTTTAAACGCACAACCAAACACTCCTTATGCTACCTTTTTTATGAGAATAAACTGATAAGCTTATCCGAATAATCTGTTTTCAAACAGTTTATCCTGATAAGCTTATCAGGATAAGCTGTTTGAAAATAGCTTATCCTGATAATCTTATCGGGACAAGCTGTTTGAAAACAGCTTATCCTAATAAGTTAATCGGGACAAGCTGTTTGAAAACAGCTTATCCTGATAATCAGAATAAACTGTTTTTAAATAGCTTATCCTGATAAGCTTATCGGGATAAGCTGTTATCAAACAGCTTATTCTGATAAGATTATCGGGATAAGCTGTTTTCGAACAGCTTATTCTGATAAGCTTATCAGGATAAGCTGTTTGAAAATAGCTTATTCTGATAATCTTATCGGGACAAGCTGTTTGAAAACGGCTTATCCTAATAAGTTAATCGGGACAAGCTGTTTGAAAACAGCTTATCCTGATAATCAGAATAAACTGTTTTTAAACAGCTTATCCTGATAAGTTTATCGGGACTAGCAGTTATCAAACAGCTTATTCTGATAAGATTATCGGGATAAGCTGTTTTCAAACAGCTTATTCTGATAAGCTTATCAGGTTAAGCTGTTTGAAAATAGCTTATTCTGATAAGCTTATCAGGATAAGCTGTTTTCAAACAGTTTATTCTGATAAGCTTATCAGGGTAAGCTATTTTTATTATATGATATAAATGTTTTATTGGACTAAACCTTAGGAATGTTTTAGGATTTTAGCGATTAATTTCGGAAAATTCTCATCTGAAATTGATCAACCTATAGAAAACCCGTCCGAAGTTAATTTATTAGGAATTAACTTCGGAAAGTCCCCTGTTTGGGACTGCTTTTTGAATGTTTTGTCTCATTTAGGATATGAATGGGTATAACCGATTTACTATTTGAGATGATTTCGACAGTGTTTCTCCTTTACTCCTACGAATATGTCTTTAAACACATATTTGGGGAGTTGAGGGGAAATGCTGCCGAAATTTTCTCAAATAGTAAATCAGTTATACGCATTCATATATGAGACTAAACATTCAAAGGGTGGGTTAGGATTGCCTTCCATAGTTGCACTAGGTGAACATACTATTTTCTATACCTGATAATTATATCTTTTATAAATATTATTATATAATTATATACTTTATAAATAATAATTATATATTTTATAATTATTTTTTATAATTTGATATAATACATATTATTATTTATGAAATATATAATAATTATTTTTTTTAAATTCCTTGTTTTAATTAAGTTGCATATAATAACTAAATGTATCGTTAAAACACAGTTATGGTACTCATTGATAAGAGTTGGACATGGTTAGAGCGTCATGAGCCAGAATTTATATTGGGTCTTACCAATTTAGTCAAGCATTCCAGGAAGTTTGTGAATAGTTTGAATCAGATAACATGTCCATGCAAGCGTTGTCGAACAAGACTCCCGGTAAACATCGACCTTCTTTCGAACCACGTTATGAAATCTGGGTTTGACAACAGTTATACAACATGGGTACACCATGGTGAACCTGCTCCTCCTACACCTACACCTCCTCCACCACCACCGCCACCACTGCCCATAATAGATAACACAAGAGAACCTTTGATTAGTGACATGACATCATTACTTGATGATCTTACCTATATTCCTCCGGACTATATTCCTCCTCCACCTCCTCCCAACTCAAGTAACAGACCGACTCAAGCTAACGAGTTTGAAGAGTTATATCGCAGTGCCAATGAGCCGCTGTACCCTGGTTGTGTAGAAGCGACTCGATTAGACTTTATGGCAAAGTTTACACATTACAAGGCCAAAGGTAAAATCACCGATACCATATTCAATGATATTCTAGAGTTTTTGCAAATTATCTTTCCCCCAAGCAGATGATTCAAGCTCCCACCGTCATACTATGCAATAAAGAAGACATTTAAAATGATCGGGTTAGGGTACGATTCGATACATGCTTGTGAACATGATTGTTGCTTATTTCGGGAAGGATACGCCGATTTGGATTTCTGTCTGGTGTGTAATACAAGTAGATGGAAAGACACTAACACGCCGGGGAAGAAAGTTCCTAAAAAGGTGATGCGTTACTTTCCGATCATTCCTAGACTAAAACGTTTGTACAAGTCTAGTAAAAGTGCAAAGGATATGATTTGGCATGCAACTGGAAAGTGTACGGAGCCCGGTAAGATGCAACACCCGTGTGATGGTGCGGCTTGGAAGAAATTTGACGCCAAGTATGCTGATTTTGTAGCAGAACCAAGAAATGTTCGATTAAGGTTGGCTGCTGATGGTTTCAATCCATTCGGCAACCTTAGTCAGACTTATAGCATGTGGTCGGTGATATTGACAACATACAACCTGCCTCCGTGGTTGTGTATGAAAGAGATTTCTTTAATGTTGACGCTGTTAATTCCTGGCCCTAAATCCTCGGGCAAAGACATTGATGTTTACTTGAGACCTTTAATTGATGATCTAAAAATTTTATGGGATGGTGTCAGTACTATAGACCAAGCTAAAGGAGAGGCATTCACCATGAGAGCGATGCTTTTATGGACCATCAATGATTTTCCGGCTCGAAGTAGTTTATCTGGGTATAGTGGGAAAGGTTACAAGGCTTGCCCTACATGTAATGACGACACTCCATCTCTTCATGTGGCAAGAAAAATAACTTATGTTGGCCACAGAAGATTCTTACCGCCCCGCCATAAATCCAGGTCTTCACGTTTATTCAATGGTAAACCCGAACACCAGCCCCGTCCTAGAACATTTACCATGGACCAGATTAACGATCAACATGCTTCACTGCCAAATCGACTGCCAGGTAAACATAAGGATTATGGGGGTGTGAAGATAAAACGCAATTTTTGTCTTGAGCCTAACTGGTCTAAACGGTCTATTTTTTACGAGCTTGAGTATTGGCCTTTTCTTTCACTAAGACACATTTAGACATCATGCATATCGAAAAAAATGTGTTGGAGGCCATCCTGAACACTTTGTTGGTGAATGACAAATCTAAAGACACTGTCAAGGCAAGACAATTCTTGGAAAAGTTGGGCATTCGAAAAAGCTTGTGGCTCACCCAAAATAAAAACGGGTTGTGCAAGAAGCCTCAGGCTTTGTATTCCTTCACACCAGAGAACAGGAAAAAGTTTTGTCAGTACATCATAAGTGTTAAACTATCAGATGGGTTCGGATCCAACTTCAAGCACAAAGTGACCGATAACGATACCAATATAATGGGCATGAAGTCTCATGACTGTCATATAATGATGCAACGTTTACTTCCTTTCGCACTTCAGGAATACTTGCCTGCTGAGATTGCAAGACCACTGATCGACCTATGTAACTTGTTTAAGCAACTATGCTCTGCAACTTTAATGGTGGATGACATGTTGACTGCTGTAAAAAAGGTGGTTGACATTTTGTGCGATCTTGAGCTCATATATCCTCCTAATTTCTTTGACATTATGGTTCACTTGGTTATCCATTTAGTTGATGAGGCTATTGAAGGCGGGCCTATCCGCCCCCAGTGGATGTATCCATTTGAAAGATACATGAAAGAGCTAAAATGTTATGTACGAAATAAAGCAAAGCCAGAAGGTTCGATTGCGGAGGGTTATGTTGCACAAGAAGCATTGACTTTCTGTTCTAAGTATTTTCGGGATGATGTTACCACTAAATTTAATCGTCTTGACCGTAATGTGGACCCCCCTCCCCCAACGTGTCAGTTTCAAGTGTTCCGATCGGTATGTAACCCGCTTGGGAAAAATTCGTTTATTCTGTTCCCTTATCAAGAGTTCAAGAAAGTGAAATGGTATGTACTAAACAACTGTCCTGAAATCGACAAGTATATTTCCGAGTTCAAGAGGTACGCGTTTTTTATTTTATTTTGAAACTTATTTTTCTTAACAATAACGACTTATTCTAATACTGAAGAATATGGATAATCTTATGAATCAATAAGGTGGGTTGAAGGTTTCTAGAGAGAGAAAGTTAGTGAGAGAAAGTGAGAGAGAAATGTGTTTTCTTTATTAATGGAATGTGAAACAATCAACAACCAACCCCTTTCCATGGTGGAAAGGGGTATTTATATCCAAGCCTCTAATGGGCTTGGGCCGACCCATGACAAGCCCATGGGCCGGTTTCTTACTTAATTAAATAAGCAAACATTAACTACGAGCTATACAACATTAATAATATTGTGGAGTGACCGATACTTCTAATATACGTTAAAAACGTATTTCTAACAATCTCCCCCTAAGGGAGGTCACTCCACATTACACAGTTCTAAACCTAGCATACTATACTAAGTCTTCGTTCTTCAGCTCGTAGTCTTTTCTTCTTTTCTTTTTGTTGTGAATATGTTGACTTGATCTTTTAGGCTTTGGCTTGAGAGCATTGTTCTTTTGACCAATCACGTGCGATCTTTGCCTTCTTGTGAATCTTGCCTCCTCGTGACTCCATGTTCCACACACTTATGTCTTTTGTTGAATTCTTGAAAGCTTCAGAGTTTGGTACAACGGAAGAATTCATTTTGTACTTTCTTGAATTTTGCTGAACTTTGATGCAGAAAAACATAAGCATGTGGGAACGACTTCAGCTTGTACACCGCAACGCCACCGTCTTCGCAGCAACATAATAAGACACGAATGAAATGGCTTAGAACATTTCATTCTAAATCGGTAGCGTTTTACCTCCGGTCGGTGAAGACCGTTGGACGATATTAGATATCGTACCTGTGACGGATAGTTTCAATTAAGTAACTTCCTGACAGGATTTCGCGGGTAAACCCGTTCTCTTTATTCGACGATCACTAAGCTTGACTGCGAACATAAAGAGTGAATCACTTGGATAAATTATCCTTGTGATTGAAGCCGTCAATTCATGAAACCTGGAACAAGTGAATTTCAATTAAGATCTTCACCATCGTTGCTTTCCAGTTATCACGAGCTTGATTCATAAAGAATCTTGCACGTCACCTACCAAGTGTTGTTTGATGTTAACACTAGAAGGATTTCCACTCGTCACTGTGAACACTAAAGAGTGTCACTCTGAGTGTTCTGGCAAGATCATATGATAATGCGTAGAGGCCTGGAACGAGTTTAAGTTCAATTAAGAATTAAACTACTATTTCTTTCCAGTTTTTCACAAGATTGGTTCTTAAAGAACCGCACGTGTAACCTACCATGAGCTTGTTTGATGTTGGCTCAAGCAGGATTTCCACCTTCATTGTAATATTTGCGTATTACTCGGATGTTCTGGCAATATTACAAGAATACTGCGTAGGACTCATAAAAATCTCTTACTTTTCACAGTATGTGAGAAAGCAAGGAATAAATGGAAAGTGTCCTAATGAGACTTTTGATGATCTCATGGCTCTAGACTCGATAGTGCGTTTTGATTTAGTGAGCGATGGCTGGAGAGGAGTGCCACCTTTTCAATATCAGTCTATTCGGAGTGAATAAACCAATAGATAACGTGTTGATCTCCGTGTGATTAAAACAAATACCTTTTGAGAGATATTTGAGTTAGCTGGGAAGGGTTGTGCATTGCATCACTGGGTCCATGATGTCTTTCTTCAATATCGAGAATCATTAACAAATGATCTCAAAAGCATATGTATTGACCCGGTTTCTGCCTAAAGTTGTAAGGAGGGCTTCTTTCTTTACACCCTTTATCTTTCCATTTCTTTTTCATTCTTCAACCCCTTCAGTACTTACCAATACATCATTACTAGCACCTTGTTGTGATTGTTCCAGTGCTAGCATCAGTAATTAGTCGGTACTCTGCTACGTTCACAATCTTTCTCCATCTTTCCTAGGACTTCTAATTCTATCTAGGGAATTGTCCTTGAGAAGATTCCATCGGCTCTGATGAATCATTGGACTAATACCTATTCCTACCACCCTTTTGTCACCACATCCGTCGTGAATAAAGCGTGTTTTGGGAAAGTATAGTCACCATGAAAAATCCTTGAAAATCACTTAAGGTACTTGTGATATTAAAAGCAAGAGTTTTGTACCTTAAGTGTTTTGTCCATCAAAAACGCTCCCCCTTAACACGTGCTTTACACATATTAAGTTGGATTATCGTTAAGTCTTTTTCATCTTTTAGCCAAGTATCATTTAAGTCTCCTTAATCCCATTTTCTCCCCTTATCCAAAATGTTAACCATTAATATTTGGGATATTGAATGGATTAACCGGTCTTTGGGTAAAAATGAAATCAATGGTTGGCCATAGAACATATTAATGCTCCCCCTTAAATTAATAAGGGTTAATTGTAGTGCTTTAGTATGATATATTTTGAAAGATTTAGAATCTCGTGAGAAATTCTTGAAAAATTATCATGCCTTAACACTACATCAAGCCATAAAAGCACAATATTCACAAAATTTACATATTCACAATTAAAAACCAATATAGAGTGGACCTGAGATGTACGACCCATTAGATGGATCGTTGCAGTAACTTGTGGTGCACTCCATATGGTCTACCACTAACGAACCTTTCTAAGCTCCTCATCAATCTACGTTCCCGGAGCTTTTCATCAATCTTCTTGATCACATATGTCGCCATTTTCCGATAACCCGGATGCCAATCCTCAATCATTTCTTGTAATGACCCACCAGAATTAAGATGCTCCAATTTTCCTCTGACGTATATGAGAGTCCCATCACTGTATTTATGAAGCTCACCTACCCTCATAAACTTCATGATCCCACGACTGTTCATGTAGAAAATCCCGTACATCGGAACGGTAATGCCGGTATAGGGACATCTTTTGACATGTTGAGGTAGAACTTGATTCATTGGACGGGTCAGGTTAAGCTTCCTTTGGTAGCTTTCAACTCCCAATTGAAGATCTTCAACTCGTTTCTTGATAACAACGCTTCGTGTGAACATACGAAGTGCTGTATTCAAGGCAATGATTTCTTCACGAGTAAGATGGGTAAGTTGATCACGGGTCATCATAAGCAACATGTCTTCGATATCTTCAAGGCGAATGATAGAAAAATCTCCCTGCTGTATTGTGTATTCTCTGTCATCCTCCCTTTTTAGACGAATCTCCGTCACATGATGATAGCCATTCTTGGCTTCAGTTTTCAGTCCCAAAATACTTGAGATGCGAATATCGGATTTAACGATACTTCCTGAATTGGCTAAGCAGCAACCTCTGTACGCCCTTCGGACTCGCTCGTCCCAATGTGATGCACTTATAACATCATACATATCATAATTACGATTTACCTTTGGGACCCAGAGTCGGTTTACCTTTTCCTCGATACAGGGTATTGTCCCCCAATTAGCAGCTTTCAACAAGGTCAGGGAGGTTGTGTACTTGGATGATCCCTTGAGGAGATACTCAAGATCATTGGTGACAAAGAAGTCAAGAGCAATTTGATTATCTTGAGATGGATCAAGTGGAGGTGGAGCTCTTTCTGACTCATGAAGGCCTGGCCTTTGAACGGTATTGAGAGCTTTCAAGACCTCTTCAGCATAATACTCGTACTCCATGCGGCTTAACCTAGTTTTGGCGTGAAGTCTCTTGTCCTTTAGCGCTCTTTTTACCAAAGACGGAGTGACCGAAGATTTGAACTCATGAGCCCAAAATGCACACAAGTCTATCGGACTACGGATACGGAGATATAGAACATCTCTATCAGCGTCTATGATTGGATCATATTTTGCAGCTGCCGTGATCCAAGCTTGTGGTGGTGCAGTTTCATCGATCTCCAAAGTATCCGCCCAGTCCCGTGTGCTTGACTCGGGAACAGTAGATTCTGGTTCTTTTTGCAGAGGAGTAGAAACATGAACACTTGCTGGTTCTGATTCAGGCATTTTGGCGGTATCATGGACAGGCGAGTGTTGTGCAGATTCAGGTTCAGTTACTGATTCTGCAATCACAGGAGCAACAAAAGAACTAACAGGATTAGTGGTAACAGGTATAGAAATAGAAACAGATGTACCGAGAATCGATGACGCAGTAGCAGCATTCACATCATGGCGCCACTTGGTTCGTCCTGACTCCGTAGAGGTGGACTTTTCCTTTCGGACAGCATCTTTCTAAGACTTGGTACCAGACTTGGATGGTTTCTTTTTGTTGGCAACCTTGTCCCCCGTTTCAGGTTGATCATGTTTACCACCATCATCCTCATCATCATCCCCGTTGCTACCCTTATCACTCTCCTCATTTTGATCATCACCATCACCATCATCATCATCATCACCATCATCGTCATCATCATCATCACCTTTGTCATTACCATCATCATCATCATCTTCTTCTTCTTCACCATCATCCTCCTCTTGTTCACTATCTTCCTTTTCCTCCTCAGCCAAAATGTGGTAAGGTACCACACTTCCAAACATCTTAAACAACCGATCATCCTCCAAGATAGCTTCATTGAGTGCTTTGTAGAGTGTCCGCTGAACTTTAGACTTGTCAAAAGATCCAACTTCCTTCATGTGAGCTTTGAGGATCTTCTTTAATTCAAAATCCGTCAAGTCATATGCAATTTTGTAAGCTGACTCGGAAGGGTTGGACGACTTAATCATCAAATTATCAGCCGCAAGTTTCCTCATCTCATCATGCAGCTTTGGCATAAGGGACTCAACAGATTCATTCACCCTCTCTAAAATAGAAGCTTCAAGTGTTTCTTTCTGCTCCTTATATTTATCTTTTATAACTCGAAGTCTCGTAAGTCGTGCTTCATACTTATCAGCTTCAGCCTGTTTGACTTGAGCAAGTTCTTCTGCATGAGCTTTACGTGTCAACTCCATCTCTGCAGTGAACTTAGCTAGCATCTCTTCTTGGGCTTTCTTGGATGCCGCTTCACTTTCCACTCGTCGAAATAGCTCTTCTCGAAGTTTATCCATCTCTTTTCTTTGACTATACGTGTGTTTATCCAACATTTCTGCCATTACGAATGCAACCATTGAAGATGGTACAAAGCTACTCTGGGATGGTTGAAGAGGCTCGGTTGTGATTACAGTACTGAGGATGGAAGTTGTTGGAGGTGGAAGGAATGGTGTTGGCACCGGTCGGGTTGGTAAAGGCTGGATTGGTGGAGGTTGAGTTACGAGAGGTTGTGTAGTCACAATGATTGTTGTAGCACCGGAATCCTTCTCAACACTTGCTGTATCAGCAATGGATGTCTCCTTCGATGCTGAGTAACGTTCGGGTTATCCAAACTCACTAATTTCATGTGGCTCCTCGTATTCTTCTTCAACATCCATCTGTGCACCCGAACCATTACCGCCCGTGTCTCTCCTACTCTTTTCAATAGCCATCTTCATTAACTTTTTCTCAGTCTTTTGAGTTAGCTCGAGAGTAAGATCGTCATCAATATCTTCTTCATCGTGAAGAACAAGCTCGTCAGCCGTGCTCTTACCCTTCTTAGCCACAGTCTTTTTCTTCTTGGTTTTGGGTTTAGGTAAAGCTGTTTGCTTGCGTTTACCTTTACTCTTAACCGTGGTAGACGAGTCTTCTCCTGCTTGAAAGAATGTCCATACTGGAAGGACGGGAATCCGTACCTTATGTCCGATGAACGAGAACGATGAACTGCGAGAATCCTACTTCCGAAACACTAGTGCTACATAAATACGTACAGGAAATAAGTATCTGCTTACTACATACATAGCTGGTTTTATATCATGTCTTAGCTTATTTTATATGTTCTTACTATTTTACACTGTTTAAAGCCTTAAACTGTGTTAAATCTTATATTCTGTTTAATCTGATTAAGTACTTCTGATATTTCATGTGTTATCATACTTACTGTGTAATAATAAGTAACTTTCCAAAAATAGCAGGTTTCCTAAAATAGAAAGTTTCCAAAAATAGGAAGTTACCAAAAATAGAAAGTTTCCAAAAATAGAAAGTTTCCAAAAATTGAAAGTTACCAAAAATAGAAAGTTTCCAAAAATAGATTTACTGCTTAAAATAGACAAGTTTCTAAAAATAGAAAGTTTCCAAAAATAGATTAGCTGCCTTAATTAAATAAGTTTCCATAAATAGATTAGCTGCCTTAAATAAAAAAGTTTCTAAAAATAGCTGGTTTCCATAAATAAAATAGCTACCTTATTTAATTAAGTTTCTAAAAATAGCTGGTTTCCATAAATAAAATAGCTGCCTTATTTAATTAAGTTTCTAAAAATAGAAAGTTTCCATAATTAGAAATAAGCTGGTTAAATAAGCTAAGTAAATAAGCCCAAGTGTTTTCATGTTTATTTCCTAAGTCATATGATATATTATATAGTTCAATAATTATTTCATGTAATTTAATTAAACTATAGGTTATAATATTTAATTAAAGTATGACATGTTTTTAATTAAATATATTAAATACTTAGGTTAAAATATGTATTACTAAATATTAATAATATAACCTAAGTCATGTTTAATTAATTAATTATATCCATGGTTTTTAAATAATTAATTAATTATAAGTCTTAATAATATAAATACTTAGGTTAAAAATAATTTCATGATTATTAATAATTAATTAACCTAAGTCATGTTATTAAATTAATCTCATCTTTTTATTAATTTAATTTTTAACATAAGTTTATAACATAAACAACTAACATAATCATGATCCGGATCTAAGCCTAAAAACATGCACCGGATATGAAACAACACCGTACCCCGACCCAAATCGGGGTACCCCTTGCTGCCGTGGGACCCACACGCACCAACCAAGACCAAAAAGGTCTTGGTGGTGGTCGGCTAAAACAAACCGAACCCCCCTTGGGGTCGGTTATACCTTGCGGCCCAAAACAAACACCCCTTTGATCGACCCTTTTATTAATTAATGATCAAAACATGTTAGATCTATGTTTAATTAATGTGTTTTAAAAAAAACATCACGTGTTCATAATTAATAAAAGATTAATTAAAAAGAAAAAGGTAAAAAAAGGTTTTACCGTATTCGTGGATCAAGAGGGTGAAGAACAAACACGAACAAACAATAAAACTTCAAGATCCGAGATCAATGAATCACCTTGTTGGTGATTTGAAGGTGGCGGCACAAAGAGAGGAGAAAAGGAGATTTTAGGTTTTCTTGAAATCTTCTGTAAAAGTAATTTTGAGTAGTAAAAATCTATTTAACCCCCTCTTAGTAAAATTGGTAATGGGCTTGGCCCATTACCTTGTTTTGGCCGCGGGTAGGGACTCCCCCGTGGGGTTCCCGTACCTCATTTCGTGTCTTGTTATTTAGTACTCGTTTATGTTTAATTAAGTTCGTGTTTTAAATGTTCTCGTTACGTAAATACCATACTCTTATATATTTAATTACGCTCGTATTAAATATATATACGTAATTAGTAATAGCTCGTGTTTTAATTACGCTCGTGATTTCGTGATCGTATGCTCGTGATTAATTATTGCTAAATAATTATTACGTGATCGTGCAAATAAAATATTTATCGTGTTCTAACACGTACGTAATACATAAACTCCTAACACGTAATCGTAATCATGCAATATTAGGAAAGTTTTTAACTAGTACGTACGAACTTAAGGTACTATGCATGGTAAAAGCATGCGGGTTTTACAACTCTTCCCCCCTAAAAAGAATAATTCGTCCCCGAATTATAGATAAAGTAAACTGGAAAAGAAGAACATACCCGAATTCAAAATATGAAATGAGGGTAAGAAGCCCGGATAGACTCCTCCGTTTCCCAAGTGGCTTCCCGCTCGGTATGATCCCTCCATAGAATTTTGACGAATGGAATCATCTTCTTTCTCATGACTCGTTCTTGCCTGTCAAGAACTCGTTTGGGATCTTCTATAAAAGTGAGATCTTCACGAATCTGTTCGAGTGGATACTGAACCATGTGAAGGGGATGATATTGATACCCTCTGAGTAAGGACACATGAAACACATTGTGCACATGCGAAAGCTGCGGAGGTAACGCCAATCGGTAAGATACTTCACCGACTCGTTCAATGATATCAAACGGTCCGATGAAACGAGGACTGAGCTTCCCTTTAATCCCGAAGCGTCTAACACCACGTGCCGGCGAAACCTTAAGGAAGACGTGATCTCCTACGTTAAAGTGTAAATCCCTACGATGCTTGTCGGCATAACTCTTTTGACGTGACCGTGCCTCCTGAATCTTCTGCCTAGCTACTGCGATCTTCTCGTTTGTCATCTCTATGATTTCTGGTCCTTCGAGTGTTCGCTCGCCAACCTGATCCCAGCAGATTGGGGCGCGACACTTTCTGCCATACAACATCTCAAATGGAGCACACTTGATGCTCGCGTGCCAGCTGTTGTTGTACGCAAACTCCACCAAACAGATGTATTCATCCCAATTACCCGTCCATTCCAACGCACATGATCTCAACATATCCTCCAATGTTTGAATGGTTCGCTCCGACTGTCCGTCCATTTGAGGATGAAAAGCCGTGCTAAGCTTAAGTTGTGTTCCCCAAGCTTTCTGCAGACTTTTCCAAAAGCGCGAAGTGAATCGAGGATCTCTGTCTAAGACGATGCTAGATGGTGCACCGTGTAGTCTCATGATCTCTCGTCTGTACGTATCTGCGAGTTTACTTACCGGATCTTCCTTGCAGATCGGTAAGAAATGAGCTGATTTGGTAAGTCGATCAACGATAACCCAAATTGCATCGTGCTTCCTTTTGGTAGGCGGAAGACCGGTAACAAAATCCATGGTAATTTTATCCCACTTCCACTCTGGAATGTCTAACGGTTGAAGGAGACCGCCAGATCGCTGATGCTCGATCTTAACCTGCTGGCAGGTAAGACATTTGGAGACGTAAGTGGACACATCCTGTTTCATACCACTCCACCAAAAGTACTGCTTGATGTCATGGTACATTTTGGTTGAACCAGGATGTATCGAGAATGGGGAGCTATGAGCTTCAGCTAACAAAGCTTCCCGGAGTTCTTGGTCATCAGGAACACAAAGTCTAGTGCCCTGCCATACGATACCATCTACATCTACTCTGAATTCCGTCTGCTTCTCCAAATTCTGTATTATCGCCCAAATTTCTCCGTCATCTTTCTGAGCTTCCTTGATCTTAGATAGTAACTCGGGTTCTACTCTAAGATTAGCCCAGTAACCGTGCTGTCCACATACCATGATCTCGATGTCTAGTCGCTCCAAGTCTCTTATGATTTCCTCTTTGATTCTAATGCTGTTGATCATTCCGGACTTCCTGCTAAGGGCATCTGCTACTACATTTGCCTTTCCGGGATGATACTGTAGATTAATGTCATAATCCTTCAACAGCTCTAACCATCTTCTCTGCCTCATGTTCAATTCACGCTGAGTGAAGATATACTTCAAGCTCTTGTGGTCCGTGAAAATGTCACATGATTCTCCATATAAGTAGTGTCTCCATATCTTCAATGCAAACACGACTGCATCAAGTTCCAGATCGTGCGTGGGGTAATTCTCTTCATAAGGCTTAAGCTGTCGTGAAGCGTACGCGATCACTTTCCCATGTTGCATGAGAACACAGCCAAGTCCCTTCCCCGATGCGTCGCTGTAGATTTGAAATCCACCCGTACCAGATGGTAGAGTAAGAATAGGTGCAGATACTAGCTTCTGCTTCAGGTCTTCAAAGCTCTTCTCTCGATCTGCAGTCCAGACGAATTTCTCCCCTTTCCGCATCAGTTTGGTCTATGGTAGTGCTAGGCGGGAAAAGTTCTCTACGAACCTACGGTAATAGCCAGCTAAGCCTAAGAAACTGCGGACTTCCGTCGCTGATGTCGGCCTTGGCCACTTAGTGATGGCCTCAACCTTCGCTGGATCTAGTGATTCCTTCTGCTGATACAATGTGACCTAAGAATGCCACCTTGTCTAACCAGAACTCACACTTGGAGAATTTAGCATACAACTGCTTCTGGCGAAGAATCTGTAGTACTGTACGAAGATGGTCTTCGTGTTCCTCATTGGACTTAGAGAAAATCAGGATGTCATCGATGAAAACAATGATGAATTTGTCCAGAAATTCATGGAAGATTCTGTTCATCAGATCCATTAACACTGCTGGAGCATTTGTCAGGCCAAATGGCATAACTAAAACTCGTAGTGGCCATAACGAGTACGAAAGGCAGTCTTAGCAATATCCTGCTCCTTGACTCGTAACTGATGATAGCCTGACCTAAGATCGATCTTGGAAAAGTGTTTGGCCCCTTGGAGTTGGTCAAACAGATCGTCAATGCGTGGCAGTGGATACCTATTCCGAATAGTAATCTTGTTGAGCTCACGATAGTCTATGCAAAGACGCATACTGTCGTCCTTCTTCTTAACAAACAAGACCGGTGCGCCCCATGGAGATGCGCTCGGTCGAATGAAACCTCGTTCAAGAAGTTCTTGCAGTTGATCCTTCAGCTCCTTCAGCTCTATGGGAGCCATGCGATAAGGAGCCTTGGAGATTGGTTCAGCTCCTGGAACCAGCTCGATACTGAATTCCACTTCTCGTGCAGGTGGTATGCCCGGAAGTTCTGCTGGAAACACATCTTGGAATTCCGACACTATTGGTTGATCCTAAATCGATAGAGATTCAGCATCCATGTCGTGAACCGTAGCTAGATAACCCTCGCAACCATGTGACAGGAGTGCACGCGCTTGTAGGGTGGATATGATTTGTACAGATCGTCCGGGTATGAACCCATTTTGAATGTACTCTGGTGCATTGACATCACCGAAGATAACTCGATATGAATGACAGTCTATGGTAGCATGATACTTGGATAGCCAATCCATGCCTAAAATCATGTCGAAGTCATGCATGTCCAGCGGAAGTGCGTCGACAGGTCGAACCTTATCATCAAATTCTAGGGGAAGACTCTTGTATACATGGGTGATTAATACAGAGTCCCTCAAAGGCGTGGAAATAGTAAGCCTATTTTCTAGTGGCAAGGGAGGCATCCTAATGTTCTTAGCATAAGCAGTAGAAATAACCGAGTGAGTAGCACCTGTATCGAACAGAACACATGTAGCGCGACCATACATATACAAGATTCCAGTGATGGTACATGTAGACTTGTTGGCCTGGTCTCGAGATGTCGTGTAGACACGCCCGGCAGTAGGAGGCGGCTTGGTATCAGCATGTCCCGATGTACCCTCCATCTCGCCCTTACGGCAATCCTTCATAATATGGCCAGGAAGACCACACTTGAAGCACGCATCAGTATTACGGCGACATGGTCCTGGGTGCCTACGGTGGCAAGTAGAGCAAAGAGGATGAGTGTATCCTCCAGCAGGTGCTCTGGCTGGCTGAGGACCTGATAAAACATTTTACATAAGACATGATAGTTGGGTACAAAGGACGAAGCGGATAATCGTAAGATTGAATACCAGTGATAGCTGGACGGCTAGGCTGCGAACCTCTCTGAATCTGGTCCCTACCGTTTCCATGGTTCCTGGTAGAAGTATTCTAAAGTGTCAGAATATGAGTTATAACATAAAACATAAGAAATTTCGTAAGTATTAGGACCTGCTGTTGCTGGATTGCCCGGCATTGTTACGGTAATTGTCATTACCGCCACGCCTATCCGTAGCAGATCGGTCATTAGTCTGACCATTTCCCTTGGGCTGATGAGGCTGCTGCTGAGTAGCCGGCTGAGACCGGTCCCCAGTTTTCTGCCTGGAAGATACATTTAAAGAGATGAATAATTGACAAATGGAAGGTATACGGATTGGTCACCTCTTGAATACGAAGGTTTACCTCTTGTCGGGTCTTTCAGCTTTCCCGAACTCATCCCTCTCCTGCAGCATCTCCAGTTTCCGTGCTGCATCGGCCACTTGTGCTACAGTATTGAACGTAGCACACACCAGATTGTTTGCGATCGATGTGCGAAGATCCCATCTGAAGTGATGTGCCTGCTCTTCTGGAGTACCTGCTGCCGCACCAAGGAAACCAGCCAAGCGAAGAAAGCGCTGCATAAACTCGTTGCTATTCTCCCCAGCTCTCTGACGGATCCCATGGTACTCTCTCTTGAGTTAGTCCTGTTCAGCCTTGGGAAAGAACTGCTCCATCACCCTTTCCTTGAACTGAGCCCAACTCAAACCAGCCACCCATTCGTCACCACCTTCATATTGCATCAAAGCTAACCACCAGTTTAGTACATCGCCTTCGAACCGATAGCATGCCAACCTCGCCTTGTATGCGGGGTCACAGCCCATAGCGTTGAAGATCTTTTCAATGTGAGCCAACCAGCTTTCAGCATCTCTGGGGCTATCAGTCTTTTCAAAAGCTCGAGGGCGGAGCTTGTTGAATCTCTCCAGCCATACTGCTAATGTCACTGGAGGAGGAGGAGGAGGTGCCTGATTCTGCTGCTGATTGTTGGCAGCTTGGACTTCAGCACGGATGTCATTCCTCAGTTGAGGAAGCAAGGCTTGCATGGCAGCCTGAATTGCAGCATTGAGCTGCTCCTGTTCGCGTGTGAGAACCATCTGACAGTATAACATAAAACATATGATTAAACAGTTCAAAACATAAAATATAAATATATACATAAAAAAAATTTATACTAAAATTTCACGAGAAAAAGTTTATGCAAGAAAATTTTTGTGTATGAATGCATGATGCAGTTTTATGAAAACTTTGTATGCTCGAGAGTGAACGCCTCTGGTCAGTTCACCCAAAACAAAGACATTGCGAGGGGACGCCTATGGGTCGGTCCCAAATCTAAAAGTTTCGATAAAACACATGCGACTAAATAGGGCCAGTCCTGTACCAACCATTACTTAGTCAAAAACCCTGTAACAATGACATATGTATGTATGCTTAAAAATGATGAATGCATGAAAACAACTGTCAGTTCTAGGAAGACCGTAGTGACTACCCACTAATCACAGGTCATATTTGAGAGCCTACAGGTCGAAGCCTTGGCTCTCATACCATAATTGTAACACCCCATTTTGGAAATGGAAATATCACAGTAATTATGACGTGTCATCAAAGCATACAAGGTAAAATGTCTAAACATTACTTGACCATATAAAGGAAAATACCGGAATCACATCAGTAGTCCAAAAGTAAAGCTCATCACACACAAACATAGTATAGTAAGGAATAAGGACGAAACAATGTCCAAAGCATAAGTATCATAAAGAAAAGAAATGCATAATGTAAAGAAGGCTAGACAGCTTCCAGTCCATATGCACGTACTCTTAGTGTCTACAAGCGTCCCTGAGTACCTGCCGTTTTGGGAACATAGAAAAGGAAAACGGCTGAGCAATACGCTCAGTGCATGGATGTACAATAAAGCATGAATAGGATAAGCATATAACATAATAACAGCGGATGAAACTAAGTCCCGAGTAACCTGGTTAAGTCTTAATAAAACTGGTTTTATAGTTTGAAAGTCTTATGTTTATCTTATAAAAACTGTTTGTCATATTTTACCATTAGCCAATATAGGTCATGAATATCCACCGTGCATGAATAATTGGAGGGGTGACCTCATCATGTAAATTAGAGGGGCTGCCTCTAATTTAATATACTGGTTTATGGGTAGGAGGGATCAGCTCCTTGTGAAGGATGCAAGGCACACACCATATTCAAAATGTAATCCTGAATAAAAACGTGTAACTAGGATGCACCCATACGCCCCACATGATAAATATAAATAAATGGCCAAAACTGAAGGGACGCCACGAGCAATCACTCCGCCGTGGTGAAGTCATAACATCAGTGCCTCTAAGGTTATGGTTATGGTACCTCCATAACTAGGTGAAACTGGTCATGCATGTATATGGCTATAGGTAATCATATTTAAAACATAAGCAATCAAACTCATACTTATACTACGGGAAAACAGTTGGCTGCATACGGGGAAATCCTAATAAGGAAAGAATGTCCATACTGAAAGGACGGGAATCCGTACCTTATGTCTAGTGAACGAGAACGATGAACTGCGAGAATCCTACTTCCGAAACACTAGTGCTACATAAATACGTACAGGAAATAAGTATCTGCTTACTACATACATAGCTGGTTTTATATCATGTCTTCGCTTATTTTATGTGTTCTTACTATTTTACACTGTTTAAAGCCTTAAACTGTGTTAAATCTTATATTCTGTTCAATCTGATTAAGTATTTCTGATATTTCATGTGTTATCATACTTACTGTGTAATAATAAGTAACTTTCCAAAAATAGCAGGTTTCCTAAAATAGAAAGTTTCCAAAAATAGAAAGCTACTAAAAATAGAAAGTTTCCAAAAATAGAAAGTTTCCAAAAATTGAAAGTTACCAAAAATAAAAAGTTTCCAAAAATAGAAAGTTTCCAAAAATAGATTTACTGCTTAAAATAGATAAGTTTCTAAAAATAGAAAGTTTCCAAAAATAGATTAGCTGCCTTAATTAAGTAAGTTTCCATAAATAGGTTAGCTGCCTTAAATAAATAAGTTTCTAAAAATAGCTGGTTTCCATAAATAAAATAGCTGCCTTATTTAATTAAGTTTCTAAAAATAGCTGGTTTCCATAAATAAAATAGCTGCCTTATTTAATTAAGTTTCTAAAAATAGAAAGTTTCCATATTAGAAATAAGTTGGTTAAATAAGCTAAGTAAATAAGCCCAAGTGTTTTCATGATTATTTCCTAAGTCATATGATATATTATATAGTTCAATAATTATTTCATGTAATTTAATTAAACTATAGGTTATAATATTTAATTAAAGTATGACATGTTTTTAATTAAATATATTAAATACTTAGGTTAAAATATGTATTACTAAATATTAATAATATAACCTAAGTCATGTTTAATTAATTAATTATATCTATGGTTTTTAAATAATTAATTAATTATAAGTCTTAATAATATAAATACTTAGGTTAAAAATAATCTCATGATTATTAATAATTAATTAACCTAAGTCATGTTATTAAATTAATCTCATCTTTTTATTAATTTAATTTTTAACATAAGTTTATAACATAAACAACTAACATAATCATGATCCGGATCTAATCTTAAAAACATGCACCGGATATGAAACAACACCGTACCCCGACCCAAATCGGGGTACCCCTTGCTGTCGTGGGACCCACACGCACCAACCAAGACCAAAAAGGTCTTGGTGGTGGTCGGCTAAAACAAACCGAACCCCCCTTGGGGTCGGTTGTACCTTGCGGCCCAAAACAAACACCCCTTTGATCGATCCTTTGATTAATTAATGATCAAAACATGTTAGATCTATGTTTAATTAATGTGTTTTTTAAAAAAAACATCACGTGTTCATAGTTAATAAAAGATTAATTAAAAAGAAAAAGGTAAAAAAAAGGTTTTACCGTATTCGTGGATCAAGAGGGTGAAGAACAAACACGAACAAACAATAAAACTTCAAGATCCAAGATCAATGAATCACCTTGTTGGTGATTTGAAGGTGGCAGCACAAAGAGAGGAGAAAAGGAGATTTTAGGTTTTCTTGAAATCTTCTGTAAAAGTAATTTTGAGTAGTAAAAATCTATTTAACCCCCTCTTAGTAAAATTGGTAATGGGCTTACCTTGTTTTGGCCGCGGGTAGGGACTCCCACGTGGGGTTCCCGTACCTCGTTTCGTGTCTTGTTATTTAGTACTCGTTTATGTTTAATTAAGTTCGTGTTTTAAATGTTCTAGTTACGTAAATACCATACTCTTATATATTTAATTACGCTCGTATTAAATATATATACGTAATTAATAATAGCTCGTGTTTTAATTACGCTCGTGATTTCGTGATCGTATGCTCGTGATTAATTATTGCTAAATAATTATTACGTGATCGTGCAAATAATATATTTATCGTGTTCTAACACGTACGTAATACATAAACTCCTAACACGTAAACGTAATCATGCTATATTAGGAAAGTTTTTAACTAGTACGTACGAACTTAAAGTACTATGCATGGTAAAAGCATGCGAGTTTTACAATATCATTATGAATTTATACCTAAGCATTATACATATGACATAATCCCTTAAGCTTGTAAAACACTCAAACATCCTTCATTCGGAATAAACATTTAATTTGGAATAAATTGGTCTATCCGGAATAATCATCTATCCGGAATAAATTGGTCTATCCGGAATAAACCTCTATCCGGAATAAACCTCTATCCGGAATAAACGTCTATCCGGAATAAACGTCTATCCGGATAGACGATCATGTTCATATGAGCAGCATACGCAAGGAATAGTCTAATAGCCTCCAATCGTGCAACCGGAGCAAAAGATTCTTCAAAGTCGATACCCAAGGCTTGTTTGTAACCTCTTGCAACCAATCTAGCCTTATTTTTTAAAACTCCACCCATCTCATCGAGTTTAACCTTATAGACCCACAACAAAGTAAGGATGTTAACCTTGTCAGGGAGAGGAACTAATTCCCATACTTCAAGTCTTTGGAATTCATTTAGTTCCTATTGCATGGCTTCAATCCAAGATGATTGAGTCATAGCATGTTGCCAGTTTTTAGGTTCAACTTCGGAGAGAAATGCATCAAAATAGTAATAGAGTGCACTCTCTTGTAATTGATGGCGTGTCGAGACTGGTCGATCGAGACTTCCAATAACATTCCTAATTGGGTGATCTTTTGTCCATTTGGTGCTGTGATTTTCAATCCGAGGTGGTCTGGAGTGAACGATTGTAGGAGCTTCTTCTGAAGTAGACGCGGCTGAAGGATTTTCAGGTATCGGTATACCAAAGAATGGAAGTTCTTGGAGGTGAGCATATTCCAAATCGTGATCAATAGAATCCTCTTCAACATCATTAGGCACAAGTAAGGGTGACGATTCAGGTGTAGTTTGAGAATTACTTGGTAGAGGTGCATCCGGTTCAATGTTAATTGAAGATGCATTTGATAAAGCTTCATTAGCGTGAGCAACAACTTCAGGGATTGGAGTTATCACTACAGGTGCTGGAACTTCATCACCTGGGGGATCAAAGAATTCATCAAACAAAGGTTGAAATAGTTTATCCCCCTCGGACCTTGTAGGTGGTATAAATGATGTAGAAGTAGGATTATTGGGAACTAATCCGGAACTAATAGCACCGGTTCCCATCTCGTGAAGGTCTATCAAGAATAAAACTCTATCCGGAATAAACCTCTATCCGGAATAAACGTCTATCCGGAATAAACGTCTATCCGGAATAAACGTCTATCCGGAATAAACGTCTATCCGGAATAAACGTCTATCCGGAATAAACGTCTATCCGGAATAAACGTCTATCCGGAATAAACGTCTATACGGAATAAACGTCTATCCGGAATAACAAGTCTATGCGGAATAACATGTCTATGCGGAATAACAGGTTTATGCGGAATAACAGGTTTATGCGGAATAACAGGTCTATGCGGAATAACAGGTCTATGCGGAATAACAGTTCTATGCGGAATATTTTTGCCAAACACTTTGCTCATTCGGAATATCCTTAAACCGGTTTATTCGGAAGACACTTAGAAAAAAAACCCGTTTATCCGGAATAACCCAAACGCACCTTATGATCGATTAATCTAAGCTTAGATGATTGTTTTAAGCATTCTAAAGGCCACCAAACTAATTCTAGTCCTATTCCGCGTGAAACCCAGCTAAACCCAAATCAATTAACCCTAAATTAAGCAGAAACCCTAATTGGATTACTTTAATAAAATCCAGTTAATTAAGCGGATTAAGTATCGAATTAGACGAATTAAATGATGTTTGTACCTTGTGAGATGAATGAGACAGATTAGACGACGGTTGTGAGAGCTTTTGTGAGTGTGTTTGTGTGTTAATGGCGGAGAGAAGAAAAAACAGAAAAGAAAGAATAGAAAGAAGGAGAAGACGGGGGGGGGGGGGGGGGAGGTTTGACTTAGGTCAAACTTTTCAAGTTTTACCCCTGCAGTTTTCATTCTTTGACACTTAAAGTTCCGTAAATTTTCTTTTTGTTTTCTCTTTAAGTTAAATACTCTTAGGTTAACAACCGTTAACTTAATTAACACTCGTTAGTCCTATCTTATTGTATTAACTGTTCTAACCCTCACACAACTTAAGCATCACATCCTATTAGCAAATAACCGAGACCTAAAGCAAGTCCTATCTCATTGAACAAGCACAAGTCGTATTCTAAAGCAAGTCCAATCATTAACCATTTAGCCAATTAATTTTCCTCAAACACTTTTGAAAGCCGTTTTGATGATAAAGACGATTTAACATTTTCTCCCCCTTAAACGATGACCCGTTTTCTATTTAAAGAGCTGTAGTCATTGTTTAACGAGGCATATGTTGATGAAAACATTTTCCAATTAATGTCTTGAAAAGATTGATTCGTGGTGGCAATAAGATTTCTCTTATTTTGACAAATTAATGCACTGAGACGTACACTAACTCGTGTTAGACCAAGTTGTAAAGTAAACTTGATCCCTTTGCATGATTTGGCTTGTAAATCATGCCCGAGAAAATTAATTCCCGTTGTGAGCCAACATTTTCCAAGGAAATACGTGACTTTAATGCGAAAAACAGGTTGCAGTCTGAAATAACTACAAGCCATAATGGGCATGTTTTAAAAATGTACAACTTTTATACGGACTCTATTTATGGCGCCGTGTCAATATTGATCGACATTTCTAAAGCCGTAAATATTACCGTACTAAAAGACATGCCCGATTTAAAAAATGAAAAATATTTTTGGATTTTCTTGATTTTATATTTTTTATGGTTTTTCTTGGTTTTATATTTTTTATGGTTTTTCTTGGTTTTATATTTTTGTATTTTTCTTTTTGTGGTTTATATATATACGATAATATACATGATCACGAACAAAGGATACGCATGAATAGTTTACCACCACTATTCTGCTGATTCTTCTGCCAACTCTTTGAGAGTCGCTGGAGAGAATGATTTCATACCAAGCTTGTCGATTAAAAACTCGATTCGTCCTCGATCTAAGGCTTTGGTGAACATATCTGCCAGCTGATACTCAGTGGTGACAAAATACAGCTCGATCACTCCGTTCTCCACCTGCTCTTTAATGAAATGGTAGCGAATGTCGATGTGCTTTGCCCGGGAGTGTTGAACGTAGTTGCAGCAAAGGGCAATGGCGCTCTTGTTGTCACAATACATCGGGATTTTGTTGAATCCCAAACCGTAGTCAGTTAGTTGTGATCTCATCCAAAGGACTTGAGCACAACAACCGGACATGGCAATGTATTCAGCCTCCGTGCTAGAAATTGCAGCGCTTTTCTGTCTTTTTGAAGACCAACTAATCAATCTGTCTCCAAGGAGTTGCACAGACCCAGAAGTGCTACGCCTCGTGTCTTGACACCCAGCATGATCGGCATCTGCGTATGATATTAAAGCAATAGAGGAATCTTTCGGATACCATAGACCACGATGAAGTGTTCCTTTGAGATACCGAAAGATCCTTTTAACAGCTTGTAGGTGCTTTTCGGTAGGCCGAGCCTGATACCGGGCACACATGCATACAGCAAATTGCAAATCAGGCCTGCTAGCAGTCAGATAGAGAAGGGTGCCGATCATTCCACGGTAGAGTTTCGGATCGATAATAATCCCGTTCCTATCTTCATCTAACTTGGATTTCTCCACCATTGGAGTGTCCACGGGGTCACAATTTTCAAAGTTATATTTCTTTAAAGATTCTAGAGCATATTTGGATTGATTAATAAAGATGCCTCTGGGATTCTGAGAAATTTGCAATCCTAAGAAAAATGAAATTTTTCCCATCATTGACATCTGAAAGCGTGTGGACATTATCTTCTCAAAGCGGTTTGACAATTCTATGTTAGAGGCAGCAAATATTATATCATCAACATAAATTTGTACCAGTATCATGTCGTTGTCCTCCTTGAGAGTGAATAGAGTGGGGTCCACCTTGCCTTTGGAGAAGCCTTCCGAAATGAGATATGTTGAAAGGAGATCATACCACGCGCGTGGAGCTTGTTTCAACCCATAGAGAGCCTTCTTAAGCTTGTACACATGATTAGGAAACTCCGTACTAACGAACCCATCCGGCTGACTAACATAGACTTCTTTCCTTAGTTCACCATTCAAAAATGCCGTCTTCACATCCATTTGATAGACGATCATGTTCATATGAGCAGCATACGCAAGGAATAGTCTAATAGCCTCCAATCGTGCAACCGGAGCAAAAGATTCTTCAAAGTCGATACCCAAGGCTTGTTTGTAACCTCTTGCAACCAATCTAGCCTTATTTATCAAAACTCCACCCATCTCATCGAGTTTAACCTTATAGACCCACAACAAAGTAAGGATGTTAACCTTGACAGGGAGAGGAACTAATTCCCATACTTCAAGTCTTTGGAATTCATTTAGTTCCTCTTGCATGGCTTCAATCCAAGATGATTGAGTCATAGCATGTTGCCAGTTTTTAGGTTCAACTTCGGAGAGAAATGCATCAAAATAGCAATAGAGTGCAATCTCTTGTAATTGATGGCGTGTCGAGACTGGTCGATTGAGACTTCCAATAACATTCCTAATTGGGTGATCTTTTGTCCATTTGGTGCTGTGATTTTCAATCCGAGGTGGTCTGGAGTGAACGATTATAGGAGCTTCTTCTAAAGTAGACGTGGCTGAAGGATTTTCAGGTATCGGTATACCAAAGAATGGAAGTTCTTGTAGGTGAGCATATTCCAAATCGTGATCAATAGAATCCTCTTCAACATCATTAGGCACAAGTAAGGGTGACGATTCAGGTGTAGTTTGAGAATTACTTGGTAGAGGTGCATCCGGTTCAATGTTAATTGAAGATGCATTTGATAAAGCTTCATTAGCGTGAGCAACAACTTCAAGGATTGGAGTTATCACTACAGGTGCTGGAACTTCATCACTTGGGGGATCAAAGAATTCATCAAACAAAGGTTGAAATAGTTTATCCCACTCGGGCCTTGTAGGTGGTATAAATCATGTAGAAGTAGGATTATTGGGAACTAATCCGGAACTAATAGCACCGGTTCCCATCTCGTGAAGGTCTATCCGGAATAAACCTCTATCCGAAATAAACATCTATCCGGAATAAACCTCTATCCGGAATAAACGTCTATCCGGAATAAACGTCTATCCGGAATAAACGTCTATCCGGAATAAACGTCTATCCGGAATAAACGTCTATCCGGAATAAACTTCTATCCGGAATAAACGTCTATCCGGAATAAACGTCTATCCGGAATAAACGTCTATCCGGAATAAACGTCTATCCGGAAAAACGTCTATACGGAATAAACGTCTATCCGGAATAACAAGTCTATACGGAATAACATGTCTATGCGGAATAACAGGTTTATGCGGAATAACAGGTTTATGCGGAATAACAGGTCTATGCGTAATAACAGGCCTATGCGGAATAACAGGTCTATGCGGAATAACAGTTCTATGCGGAATATTTTTGCCAAACACTTTACTCATTCGGAATATCCTTAAAACCGGTTCATTCGGAAGACACTTAGAAAAAAAACCCGTTTATCCGGAATAACCTAAACGCACCTTATGATCGATTAATCTAAGCTTAGATGATTGTTTTAAGCATTCTAAAGGCCACCAAACTTATTCTAGTCCTATTCCGCGTGAAACCCAGCTAAACCCCAAATCAATTAACCCTAAATTATACAGCAACCCTAATTGGATTACTTTAATAAAATCGAGTTAATTAAGCGGATTAAGCATCGAATTAGACGAATTAAATGATGTTTGTACCTTGTGAGATGAATGAGACGGATTAGACGACGGTTGTGAGAGCTTCTGTGAGTGTGTTTGTGTGTTAATGGCGGAGAGAAGAAAAAACGAAAAGAAAGAATAGAAAGAAGGAGAAGACGGGGGGGGGGGGGGGAGGTTTGACTTAGGTCAAACTTTTCAAGTTTTACCCCTTTTCACTTTTAACCCTTGCAGTTTTCATTCTTTGACACTTAAAGTTCCGTAACTTTTCTTTTTGTTTTCTCTTTAAGTTAAATACTCTTAGGTTAACAACCGTTAACTTAATTAACACTCGTTAGTCCTATCTTATTGTATTAACTGTTCTAACCCTCACACAACTTAAGCATCGCATCCTATTATCAAATAACCGAGACCTAAAGCAAGTCATATGTCATTGAACAAGCACAAGTCGTATTCTAAAGCAAGTCCAATCATTAACCATTTAGCCAATTAATTTTCCTCAAACACTTTTGAAAGCCGTTTTGATGACAAAGACGATTTAACATTTTCTCCCCCTTAAACGATGACCCGTTTTCTATTTAAAGAGCTGTAGTCATTGTTTAACGAGGCACATGTTGATGAAAACATTTCCCAGTTAATGTCTTGAAAAGATTGATTCGTGGTGGCAATAAGATTTCTCTTATTTTGACAAATTAATGCACTGAGACGTACACTAACTCGTGTTAGACCAAGTTGTAAAGTAAACTTAATCCCTTTGCATGATTTGGCTTGTAAATCGTGACCGAGAAAATTAATTCCCGTTGTGAGCCAACGTTTTCCAAGGAAATACGTGACTTTAATGCGAAAAACGGGTTGCAGTCTGAAATAACTACAAGCCATAATGGGCATGTTTTAAAAATGTACAACTTTTATACGGACTCTATTTATGGCGTCGTGTCAATATTGATCGACATTTCTAAAGCCGTAAATATTACCGTACTAAAAGACATGCCCGATTTAAAAAACGAAAAATATTTTTGGATTTTCTTGATTTTATATTTTTTATGGTTTTTCTTGGTTTTATATTTTTTATGGTTTTTCTTGGTTTTATATTTTTGTATTTTTCTTTTTGTGGTTTATATATATACGATAATATACATGATCACGAACAAAGGATACGCATGAATAGTTTACCACCACTATTCTGCTGATTCTTCTGCCAACTCTTTGAGAGTCGCTGGAGAGAATGATTTCATACCAAGCTTGTCGATCAAAAACTCGATTCGTCCTCGATCTAAGGCTTTGGTGAACATATCTGCCAACTGATACTCAGTGGTGACAAAATACAGCTCGATCACTCCGTTCTCCACCTGCTCTTTAATGAAATGGTAGCGAATGTCGATGTTCTTTGCCCGGGAGTGTTGAACGTAGTTGCAGCAAAGGGCAATGGCGCTCTTGTTGTCACAATACATCGGGATTTTTTTGAATCCCAAACCGTAGTCAGTTAGTTGTGATCTCATCCAAAGGACTTGAGCACAACAACCGGACATGGCAATGTATTCAGCCTCCGTGCTAGAAATTGCAGCGCTTTTCTGCCTTGCAATGTATTCAAAGTTATATTTCTTTAAAGATTCTAGGGCATATTTGGATTGATTAATAAAGATGCCTCTGGGATTCTGAGAAATTTGCAATCCTAAGAAAAATGAAATTTTTCCCATCATTGACATCTGAAAGCGTGTGGACATTATCTTCTCAAAGCGGTTTGACAATTCTATGTTAGAGGCAGCAAATATTATATCATCAACATAAATTTGTACCAGTATCATGTCGTTGTCCTCCTTGAGAGTGAATAGAGTGGGGTCCACCTTGCCTTTGGAGAAGCCTTCCGAAATGAGATATGTTGAAAGGAGATCATACCACGCGCGTGGAGCTTGTTTCAACCCATAGAGAGCCTTCTTAAGCTTGTACACATGATTAGGAAACTCCGTACTAACGAACCCATCCGGCTGACTAACATAGACTTCTTTCCTTAGTTCACCATTCAAAAATGCCGTCTTCACATCCATTTGATAGACGATCATGTTCATATGAGCAGCATACGCAAGGAATAGTCTAATAGCCTCCAATCGTGCAACCGAAGCAAAAGATTCTTTAAAGTCGATACCCAAGGCTTGTTTGTAACCTCTTGCAACCAATCTAGCCTTATTTTTCAAAACTCCACCCATCTCATCGAGTTTAACCTTATAGACCCACAACAAAGTAAGGATGTTAACCTTGTCAGGGAGAGGAACTAATTACCATACTTCAAGTCTTTGGAATTCATTTAGTTCCTCTTGCATGGCTTCAATCCAAGATGATTGAGTCATAGCATGTTGCCAGTTTTTAGGTTCAACTTCGGAGAGAAATGCATCAAAATAGCAATAGAGTGCACTCTCTTGTAATTGATGGCGTGTCGAGACTGGTCGATCGAGACTTCCAATAACATTCCTAATTGGGTGATCTTTTGTCCATTTGGTGCTGTGATTTTCAATCCGAGGTGGTCTGGAGTGAACGATTGTAGGAGCTTCTTCTGAAGTAGACGCGGCTGAAGGATTTTCAGGTATCGGTATACCAAAGAATGGAAGTTCTTGTAGGTGAGCATATTCCAAATCGTGATCAATAGAATCCTCTTCAACATCATTAGGCACAAGTAAGGGTGACGATTCAGGTGTAGTTTGAGAATTACTTGGTAGAGGTGCATCCGGTTCAATGTTAATTGAAGATGCATTTGATAAAGCTTCATTAGCGTGAGCAACAACTTCAAAGATTGGATTTATCACTACAGGTGCTGGTACTTCATCACTTGGGGGATCAAAGAATTCATCAAACAAAGGTTGAAATAGTTTATCCCACTCGGGCCTTGTAGGTGGTATAAATGATGTAGAAGTAGGATTATTGGGAACTAATCCGGAACTAATAGCACCGGTTCCCATCTCGTGAAGCGCGGGTTCAGAGCTGCGTTGCTCAGAAGCCATCGCTGTCAGCTCATCAAAATCTGCGTCCATAGTTTCTACTATCTTACCAAGACGACGGTTGTAAATTCGGTATGCTTTCTTGGAGGGTGAGTAACCAATGAAAATACCTATATCGGCTTTCGGTTGAAGTTTGCCCAAGTTCTCACTATTAATGTTTGGATAACAAAGAGCACCAAACACATGAAAGAATGAAACATCGGGTTTACGATCATGTAGAAGCTCGTAAGGTGTTTTTCCATGGCGTTTCCGAATGATAGAGCGGTTTTGGGTGAAACATGCAGTAGATACAACTTATGCCCACAAGAATAATGGAGCGTTCGCATAAATCAGCATAGTCCTAGCAGCTTCCATAAGCGTACGATTCCGTCTTTCAACGAAACCGTTTTGTTGTGGAGTACGTGCAGCGGATGTTTCATGTGAAATACCAACTTCTTCATAGTAATCACGAAGAGTCTGGTTGACGAACTCTGTTCCATTATCTGTACGAATACGGCGGACAGTAGTATTTAAACGTACCTGAATGAATTTCAGAAAAGTGATGATAGCCTTCGGTGCTTCATCCTTTGTACGTAGAAATCTAACCTGTTAGAAATACGTTTTTACGTATTTAGGAAGATTCGGTCACTCCGACAATATACTTAGTAGTAGATCGTAGTCTAGACATCTTTATTAAACAAACAAAGCCAAGCCTAGCCTGCAACATGTGTAGGCCGTCCCAACAATGTAAGCCCAAGCCCATCACAAGGCTTGGGTATATAAACCCTCTCCTTTGATGGAGAGGGTGTGTGGTTTCATATTTTTCACATAGTAAACATTTCTTTCTCTCTCTAGCTTTGTGTGAAATCCACCATCTCTCTATCTCTTTCTCTCTCTAGAAACATAAGCAAGATTTACAATCCTACAAATGGTATCAAGAGCCATGGGATGATTGTATTGTTCATGTGTTTGTGTTCTTGATTCATACGCCATTTTTGATCCATTTTCACACGTCCAAAATTTTTTTTGTGTTTTTGATGGTTTTTTCTTGATACAAATCTTCTACATAGTTGTGGTAGGGATTTGGTATAGTTACTTTGGCTAAAAACACAAAAGTTTTGGGTGTTTTGATCATTTTTTGGCTTAAAATCACGAATTGGTTGAGTTTTGTCCGAGAAAAGTGGAAATTATTCCGATCTGGTCATCGGAAAGGGGTTTATAGTACATTCCGATCAGTGTAATCGGAATAGGATTTGGTATTCCGATCACAGCATTCTGATTGGTATTCAGATTGATATTCCGATCACAGCATTCCGATTGGTATTCAGATTGGTATTACGATCACAGCATTCCGATTGGTATTCAGATTGGTATTCCGATTGGTATTCAGATTGGTATTCAGATTAAGTATTCCGATTAGGTTTTCCGATAACTCATTCCGATCATCATTCCGATCACTATTCCGATCACTATTCCGATAACAAAATTATTCCTTAAAAAATTTCGAGTGTGTAATTTTGACTTGGAATTTTTGGTTTATTGAGAACATATTTTAGGGGATTTTAACATTGTTTCTCGACTTCAACTCACAACAACAAACACATTTACTTTCTTTCATTGATCGATCAAAGTTTGTAAATCTTAACTTATTAAAATGGAGTACACATCTCTTACGGATAAGTCCATCCTCCCGGGTACGGATAATCGTCCACCAATGTTGGTGAAGACTATGTATGAGGAATGGGCTTCCCGAATGGAACTTTATATGTTGAACAAGGAGAATGGACATCTCATTTGGGCATCGGTGCTCAATGGACCATTAGATTATGGTACTGTGACGGAAGGTACAACTACTCGTCCTCGCACAACGGGTGAATTGACTGGAGATATGAAGATTCAAGACAAATGTGATAAGTATGCTACAAACATCATTCTCCAAGCCCTTCCTCCAGATGTCTACAAACTCGTCAGTAAACATAAAGTTGCCAAAGAGTTATGGGATAGAATTCGTGTTCTAATGCAAGGCACCTCGTTAACTAAACAAGAACGAGAGTGTAAGCTTTATGATACTTTTGATAAGTTTGCCTATGTGCCAGGGGAGACTCTCAATGATTACTATCTGAGATTTACCCTATTGTTGAATGAGCTCAATATCTATGGCATGACAATTCCTACCTTTCAATTGAACACCAAGTATTTGAACACTCTTCCTTCAGAATGGAAAAAATACGTGACAGATGTTAAATTGGCTAAGGACTTGCATAACACCAATGTGGATCAACTTCAAGCCTTTCTTCAACAACACGAATGCCATGTGATCGAGGCTCGGTTGTCTACACCTCAAGTTCATGATCCACTTGCAATGTATGCTTCTCAACATAACATGGCTTATACTTATCAACAACCATCATACTTGCAGCAACCACCACCACATACCTATCAGCAACCATCTTATCAACCACCAGTCTTGCCACAGCAAGCATTTCAACAAGGTGTTCATCAACAATCTTTTCCGCAGCAACCATCATATCAGACATCACCATCACAAGCCAACACTTCTCCAATGGGCTATACTCCTCAGCAAGGATATTTTCCAATAGAGGCACAACCAGCACAGGCTTTTTACTCTAATGAACTTCCACCAATCCAAGCACCGGTCTTTACTCCAAATGATACGCCAGCTGATGTTCTAAACCATCTCACAGCCTACTTGTCAAAACTTGTTACAACTAGAGGATTTCCACCAACAAACAATCAGCTCCGCACCTCTTCAAATCCTCGACAACAAGCCACTGTTCAAGATGGTCAAGTGACGGTGCAACCTATTCAGGGAAGGCAAAATTCATATGGACCTCCTACAAGGACTGGGAACAATCAAGCTGTGAATTCTCAAGCTAATGGAAATGGAAGTCCGAGTGGTCCTAAAAAGGTTGTGACTTGCTACAATTGCCGAGGACAAGGTCATATGGCTAGGGAATGCACTCAGCCGAAAAGGAGGAGGGATGATGCATGGTTTCGTGAGAAGATGTATTTGGTTGATGCTCAGTCTAAGGGGAAGATTTTGGATTCAGAGGAGTTAGCATTTCTTGCAGACCCAGGGGCAGCAGATACTGAAGGCATTGCAGTCGTTTCCACTTCTAATGCAGCTTATCAAGCGGACGATCTTGATGCATACGATTCGGATTGTGATGATATTCACTCTGCCCAAGCTGCTCTCGTTGCTAATCTCTCTCACTACAGTTCTGATGTCATCAGTGAGGTACCAACCACATCTAATAATATTGATGATAACCAACATCAAGTTGGGCATGAAAATGACAACCTCGAACAGCATTCGGGAACTAGTAATTCAAATGATGTGGTACCCAAACCTACACATTTGAGTGAACCTCAACCAAATGCTACGACGGGTATGGAATCTTATGCTCAACATGATTTGGTCATGGTGCCTAAACATATTATTGATCAAATGCATATGGCCCTCAGACAATCCGTAGATACGAATTCCACCCTAACTGCTGAGCTTGCGTTGCATAAAGAAAAGGTCAAAGCTTTTGAAATGGTCCCTCAAGCAGAGAAAATAACATGTTCTGAATTTGACCAATTTCGTTTTGAAAAGATTGAACACTTGAAAGAAATAGAATCATTAAAAGCTAATCTTTCCAATGAATTAAAAGAAAAAGAGTCGGTGGTCAATGATTTTCAGAAACTTAAAATGGATTTCGAAACTCT
Organism: Glebionis coronaria; assembly: GCA_025667525.1. NCBI lineage: Eukaryota > Viridiplantae > Streptophyta > Magnoliopsida > Asterales > Asteraceae > Glebionis > Glebionis coronaria. Next base: position 557,585,116 of record CM046879.1, read on the forward strand.
CGAGTCTAAAAAGGTTGAATCAAAAATTAATGCTACCAAACTTCTTAAATTCAAGGAACAACAGCTTTTAAAACAATATGCTTCCACAAAAAAGGTTCATCTTTTAACTAAATCATTTCAAGAATTCGAACTTAAGCGTCTTCAAGATTTACCACCTAATCCCGGTTATGCAAAACAAGCTCAGGAATATATTCCCGGTCTTTATGATATGACAATAATTGGCAAATCCAAAGAAGCACCTTTTGTTCGTAGTTCTGACGCGATACAGTCACTTGCGGATGAAACCCATTCTAAAATGCTTTCAAAATTCCATACAATTGATTATGATCAACATAACAAAGATCAATTTTCTAAAAAGACCCGCATTCGCTTACAAAAGGAATTAGCTGAATTGACAGTTCTTGTGCCCCAAAGTTTGTCAAATGAAAACCCTCCCAGTACGTCTCCTACACTTGTCAAAAAGGATTTAACGAAGTTAATTCCACCGGTAAGTAAGTCGTCCGTTAACTTAAATGCGGTACACCAACACTTAGCCGATTTTGACAAGGTCATTTTGGAACGTACGACGGCTTCAGCCATAACGGAAGGTGAATGGAACTTTGAGCACACTAGAGCTGCGTTCCGAGACGAAATTATTCCGTTTCTAAAGAATGTTAAAGCTTGTCTTAGTAATCTTGATCAAGATTTGTATTTGGAAATAGAAGAAGTTAAACGTGTTTTCAATGAAATGGATGATGCTTATGAAAACAGTTTACTTGAAATAGAACGAGTTTCACGCCAAAATGATCAGCTTCTGAAGCAAGTGATGTCTCATGATATAGTTTCCGTCTGTGTGAATAAATGTGTTGATAATGATTCTACTGTGCATAATGTTGAATCTATGGATAATGTGGTAGATAGTACTTGTCACGAATCTGACGCTGAATTTTTAAAGCTTCAAGATTCATATTCTTCGCTTTCAAAACGTTTTGATGAGATTCAAACACATTGTATTTCGCTTGAATGCAAGCAACAATTTATTCAAGAAATCTTTGAAACGTCATTCGAAAGTGTTAATATCGATGATGCAAATTTTGAGAAGAATTTTCGATTGAATTTACAATCAAAACAGCGTCAGCCAAGTGACAAAGTTGCTAACTCTTTGCCGATAGAAATAGAGAAATCTAAGGAGCTTAACTATGTGAACGTACTTGAGGCCGCTGAGAATTTTAGACTTGATCTAGATAATCGAGTTTCCAAGATTTTGTCCAAAGTTGATAACTTAAAACAGAAAAATACACGACTCTTCGATTCAGTACAGCCCGCATGTGTTGATACCACTGCACAGAATCAATCATTGATTGAACAATTGAATCGAAAGTCGGTGGAAATATCTGATTTTGAGGGAACAAATTTGTGATAAAAATCTGGTCTTGGCTGAGTTAAAGGAAACACTTCGTACTCTAAAAGGTAAGAATGTTGTGGATAACGCAACCACTATCTCAGCTTCGTCCTCTAGTGCAATCAAAAGGAACCTAATAGCCGTCACACCACTTAACAAGGGCCCTAGGACTAAACCTTCTCAGACATTGGTCACTAAAGATAAGGCGGAATCAAAACCAGCTTCTAATATTCCCGTGTTGCCTTCTACAGGAGTAAGCACCACTACTAAGGCTCAAAGATCTAAGCTTAAGAGAAACAAGAAGAATGATAGGATCTTGCCCCCATCTAGTAGTCATGTGAAGAAGAAAGTAGAAGCCCATCCTAGGAATGTTATTTCTGTTTTGAATAAAAAGAATCATGTAGCTAAACCTAAAGGCTCTGCGGTTGTGCAGCGTTCTAAGCCTACTGTGAATTCTAATTTGAAATGTTGGAATTGCAATGAATGTATGTTTTCTAGTCGTCATGATTCTTGCCTTATTGACCATGTGAATGAGATGTATGCCCGGAAAAATGGATTAGAATGGAAACCGACTGGGAAAGTGTTAACTCAAGTTGGTTGGATGTGGCGTCCCACTGGTAGAACTTTCACTATAGTAGGAAATATGTGCCCTTTGACTAGGATCACTCCCACTAAAGTGAAGAAAGCGTGCCCTTTAACTAGGAGTACCAAGGCTACCAAAACACAAGCGTGTCCTTTAACTAGGAACACCAACACTACTGTAGGAACAAAGTGCCCTTTAAATAGGTCTACTCCCACTGTAGTGTCCGCGAATAATCCAAAACCTAAGAAAGTTGGAACAGTAAAACCTGTTGGTGCTAAAACTCACATTAGAAAACGCAGGAAATCTTAGGGTCTAAAAAATGTTAGCAATTCTGATAATTCTATATCTATATCTGCTAACACTCCGGAACCAATAGTTTCCAATGCATTGTCTACTGTTGTTATTGAAAACAGGTGGTCCAAATTGTTCTCTGGTATTTGGACTCTGGTTGCTCCAAGCATATGACCGGAGATCGCTCTCAGCTCAGAAATTTCGTCAGCAAGTTTCTTGGTATGGTTCGATTTGGAAATGATCATATTGCAAAGATAATGGGTTATGGTGAATATCATATTGGGAATGTTATAATTTCGAGAGTGTATTATGTGGAAGGTCTCGGTCACAACTTATTTTCTGTGGGACAATTTTGTGATGCAAACCTAGAAGTTGCTTTTCGAGAGCATACCTGCTTCATTCGTAATTTGGAAGGGGTTGATTTATTGAAAGGTACTCGAGGGAATAATTTGTATACTTTGTCTCTACAAGACATGATGGCCGCTTCTCCCGTATGTCTTCTCTCCAAAGCCTCGAAGACTAAGTCATGGTTATGGCATCGACGGTTATCTCATCTTAACTTTGACGCTATTAATCATTTGGCGAAAAATGAACTTGTTCGTGGCCTTCCTAAACTATCATTTCACAAGGATCATTTGTGTTCCGCGTGTACAATGGGGAAAAGCACTAAGAAGTCTTACAAACCCAAGACTGAAGACACCAACCAAGAGAAACTTTATCTGTTGCATATGGATCTTTGTGGGCCAATGCGTGTTGAAAGTCTTAGTGGCAAAAAGTACATCCTCGTCATTGTCGATGATTACTCTTGGTTTACATGGGTGAAATTTCTTAAAGCAAAAAATGAGGCACCTAAATTCATCATCAGATTTCTCAAGATGATTCAAGTGCGTCTCAACACTACTGTCCGACGCATTCGTACAGATAATGGAACCGAATTTGTGAATCAAATATTGCGTGATTATTATGAAGAAGTTGGCATATCTCATGAAACATCCGTTGCACGCACTCCACAACAAAACGGTGTCGTTGAAAGGCGAAATCGCACACTTATGGAAGCTGCTCGAACGATGTTAATTTACGCAAAGGCTCCATTGTTTTTATGGGCAGAAGCAGTATCAACAGCAGTGTACACCCAAAACCGGTCACTAATTCGTAAACGCCATGGTAAAACACCTTATGAGCTTCTCCATGGAAAAGTACCAAATTTATCCTATCTTCATGTATTTGGTTCTCTTTGCTATCCAAATAATGATGGTGACAATTTGGGAAAACTTCAACCAAAGGCTGATATTGGTATTTTCATTGGTTACGCACCCGCAAAGAAGGCATACCGAATCTACAACCGTAACTCTCTCAAAATCCTTGAAACTATGAATGTTGATTTTGATGAGCTGACAGCAATGGCTTCTGAGCAAAGCAGCTCTGAACCCGCACTTCATGAAATGGGACCCAGTAATATTAGTTCTGGTCTTGTCCCAAACAACCCTACTTCATCATCATTTACACCACCTACTAGGAAGGAATGGGATACGTTGTTTCAACCGTTCTTTGATGAATTCTTTACTCCTCCAAGTGTTGTTGCTCCAGAACCTGAAGTAATAGCTCCGGTAACCGAAGTTGTCGCTCCAGCAACCGTTGCACAATCAGATACATCTACACCAACAATTGGTCAAGATATACCTTCAACAAGTAATTCTCAACCAACACATGTTTCAACTACCCATGTCATGCCTATTGATGATGAAGAGGATGATGATGATCACGATTTGGAATTCGCTCAAATGCGTGAACTTCCATTCTTTGGTGTATCTATTCCCGACCCTAATCAAGCCGGGTCATCCACCTTAGAGGAAGCTCCTTCTACAGTTTACTCCAATCCACGGATTCGTGAACATGACAGCAAGTGGACAAAGGATCATCCTATAGATTCTATTATTGGTGACCCTAATCGTCCAGTATCCACACGAAGTCAGTTACAAGAAAGTGCACTGTTTTGTCACTTTGATGCTTTTCTCACTGAAGTTGAACCTAAGACATGGCAACAAGCTTTTACTCAATCCTGTTGGATAGAAGCTATACAAGAAGAACTTAACGAATTCATACGTCTTGATGTTTGGGAACTTGTCCCATGCCCGGATCAAGTGCAGTTACTCACTTTGAAATGGGTTTACAAGGTGAAACTCGATGAGTTAGGCGGAATATTGAAGAACAAAGCTCGTCTAGTAGCTCGTGGATACAAGCAATTATTGGGCATCGATTTTATGGAATCCTTTGCACCTGTTGCCCGTTTGGAAGCTATTAGACTATTCCTCGCTTATGCAGCCCATATGAATATGGTCGTCTATCAGATGGATGTGAAGACGGCATTTCTTAATGGTGAACTCAAGGAAGAGGTCTATGTTCAACAACCGGATGGTTTTGTGAATCCTAATTATCCTAATCATGTGTACAAGCTTAAGAAGGCTCTCTATGGGTTGAAGCAAGCTCCTCGCGCATGGTATGATCTTTTGTCACAATTCCTCATTACGCAAGGATTCGCTAAAGGCAAGGTGGATCCCACGCTGTTCATTCAGAAACGAGGTAAAGATATGATTATGGTACAAATATATGTTGATGATATTATATTTGCAGCCTCGACCCAAACCTTATCGGATGAGTTTGGGACACTCATGTCTTCCAAGTTTAAGATGTCAATGATGGGCAAGGTATCATTCTTCTTAGGTCTTCAAATATCTCAAAGTCCCAGAGGCATCTTTATCAATCAATCCAAGTATGCCCTTGAATCGCTTAAGAAGTATAAGATGGAATCTTGGGACCCCGTGGATACTCCAATGGTGGAACGAACTAAGCTTGATGCAGATCCACATGGAGTTGCCGTTGATCTGACACTTTATCGTGGAATGATCGGTACTCTTCTGTATATCACAGCCAGTCGACCTGATCTTCAGTTTGCTATATGTATGTGTGCCAGGTATCAAACTAGGCCTACTGAGTTACACTTAGCTACTGTTAAAAGGATCTTTCGATATCTTAAAGGAACCATTAATCGGGGACTTTGGTATTCGAAGGACTCTTCTATTGCACTAATGGCATATGCAGATGCGGATCACGCGGGTTGTCAAGATACAAGGCGTAGCACGAGTGGAACTTTGCAACTACTAGGAGATCGTCTAATCAGTTGGGCATCGAAAAGGCAGAAAAGCGCTGCAATTTCAAGTACGGAAGCAGAATACATAGCTATGTCCGGTTGCTGTGCTCAAATTCTTTGGATGAGATCGCAATTAACCGACTATGGTCTAGGTTTCAACAAGATTCCGATGTACTGCGACAACAAAAGTGCAATTGCCTTATGCTGCAACAATGTTTAATTCTCCCGGTCGAAGCATATTGACATTCGCTACCACTTCATCAAGGAGCAAGTGGAAAATGGAGTAATAGAGCTTTACTTTGTCCGATCTGAGTATCAATTGGCGGATATTTTCACGAAGGCTTTAGATCGCGCTCGAATTGAATTTTTGGCCGACAAGCTAGGAATGAGAACCTTCCGCCTGAGACTCTAAAGGAACTAGCAGATGAAGCGAAAGAATAGTCTTGGTAAAACTATTCTCCGTATCCTTGGTGATCATTTGTATATATTGTTTATATTTTAATCCACAAAAGCAAAATACAAAAATATAAAACCATATAAAAACCATAAAAATTGAAAAATCTAGAAAAATCCAAAAATATTTTTACTTTATTTTTCAAAGGCATGTCTTTTGGTACGATAATATTTACGGCCTTAGAAATGTTGATTAATATCGACACGGCGCCATAAATAGAGTTCGTACAAAAGTTGTAAATATTTCATAAAACATGCCCTAACGGCTTGTAGTTATTTCAGACTGCAACCCGGTTTTCACATTAAAGTCAAGTATTTCTTATGAAAGCTTTGGCTCACAACGGGAATTAATTTTCTCGGGCAAGGTTTACTTGAAAACCTTGTAAGGGATCAAGTTTACTTTATAACTTGGTCTAACACAAATCAATGTACGTTTCAGTGCATTTATTTGTTAAAACAAGAGAAGTCTTGTTTTTATGAAGCTATCATCTCTACAACCATAGTTATCTACAATTGGTATCTACATACTCGACGATGCGACTACTCAACCGACGACTACAGCTCTTTCGAAAGAACACGGGTCAACAATTGAGGGGGAGCAATTGTCAAGCATTCAGAATCTTCGATGCCGAACGTGCCAAGTTCACAAGTTGGTGTCAAGACAACAATACCAATCGTACATGTGGTGTCAAGAGATGACTTCAGACGTGACGAGGCGACCAACATATGCTGACAAGAACCATTTGATCTTATCATATGATGTTCTCATCTATCAGGTCTAACCTTGTCAATTCTTTTCTAATATGGTGAATATGTGATCATGTTACAAATCGGTATCATATCTCATGCGTTTGATATCATGAAGGTAAAACGGACTTGCATTTTTCTTCCCAAAACCTTTGTTAAAACTTCATTAAATCAATTGATATTAAAAACATCGATTGGGTTAATATTTTTAATATGGGGGAGAAAATGTGATTTAATATGGGATATTATCACAAATGGTTTGACTTAATGTGCTAGCTCATCCCGACATGTGCGAAATGTTTTCGGATATCGTGGCATATGTTAAGGGGGAGCAAAATAGATTTGCTATATCAAAATGGATTTTCATGATGACATATACTTACCCGAAACCCATTTATTTCACGACGATGAAGATTGTGGTGACATAAGGATGGTAGGATAGGTTAAGTCCAATGATTCTTCTAGAACCAGAGGAATCTTCCCAAGGACATTCCATAGCTAGTAATAGTAGTCCTTAGGAAAGATGGGGAAAGATTGTGAACGTAGCTGAATGCCGACCAAGTACTTAAGTTAGCACTGGAACAATCACAACAAGGTGCTAGTTATGACGTATTGGTAAGCATTGAAGGGGTTGAAGAATGAAAAAGAATTGTAAAGATAAAGGGTGTAAAGAAAGAAGCCCTCCTTACAACTTTAGGCAGAAACCGGGTCAACACATATGCTATTGAGATCATTTTAATGATTCTCGATATTGAAGACAGACATCATGGACCCAGTGATGCAATGCACAACCCATCCCAGCTAACTCAGATATTTCTCCAAAGGTATTTGTTTTAATCACACGGGGACAACACATTATCTATTGATTTATTCACTCTGAATAAATTGGTATTGAAAAGGTGGCACTCCTCTCCAGCCTCCGATCACTAAAATCCAAAGTGCACGATCGAGTCTAGAGCCATTTGAGATCATCAAATATCTCATTAGGACACACTTTCATATTTCCTTGCTTCTTTACACACTGTGAAAAGTAAGAAAGATTTTAAGAGTCCTACGCAAAATCTTCATGATCTTGCCTGAACATCCGAGTAATACGAAATTATTTACAATGAAGATGGAAATCCTTCTTGAGCGAATATCAAAAAGCTCATGGTAGGTGACTAGTGCGATTCTTTATGAATCAAACTTGTGATAACTGGAAAGCAACAGCTGTTTAATTCTTAACTGAATTTAAACACGTTCCAGACCTCTACGCAATATCTTAATGATCTTGCCAGAACACTCAGAGTGATACCTTAGTGCTCACAGTGATGAGTGGAAATCCTTCTAGTGTTAACCTCAAACAGCACTTGGTAGGTAACTTGCAAGATTCTATACGAATCAAGCTCGTGACAACTGGAAAGCAACGATGGTTCGGTTCTTAATTGAATTTCACTTGTTCCAGGAACATGAATTGACGGCTTCAAATCATGCGGATATCTTTATCCAAATGATTCACTCTTTATGTTCGCAGTCAGCTTTGGACGGTCGAATAAAGAGAACGGGTTTACTCGTGAAATCCTGTCAGGAATTTACTTAATTGAAACTATCCGTCACGGGTACGATATCTAATATCGTCCAACGGTCTTCACCGACCGGAGGTAAAATGCTACCGATTTAGAATGAAATGTTCAAAGCCATTTCGTTCGTGTCTACTTATGTTGCGGCATTTGAAGACGGTGGCGTTGCGGAATCCGAGAAGAAGTCGTCCTCGCATGCTTATACTTTATGCACTTAATACCTCATCTAATTCAAAAAAGCCTAAAAGTTAAGTCTTCCGCTGTATCGAACTCTGAAGCTTTCAAGAATTACTAAGGCATAAGTATGTGGGACGTGAGGTCACGAAGAGGCGAAGATCACAAGTGAAGGATGCACGAGATTAAGGCAAGAGATTAATGCTCAAGACTGATATCAAAGATCACATCAGCATGTTCACCAGAAAAGAAAAAGAAAAGAAAGACGAAGACTACGAGCTCAAGACAAGCATAGTATGCTAGGTATATTTTATTATTGTAACTAGGGTAACACCCTTGTTTGGAGTGACCTCCCTTAGGGGGAGATTGTTAGAAATACGTTTTTACGTATTTAGGAAGATTTGGTCACTCCGACAATATACTTAGTAGTAGCTCGTAGTCTAGACATCTTTATTAAACAAACAAAGCCAAGCCTAGCCTACAACATGTGTAGGTCGGCCCAACAATGTAAGCCCAAGCCCATCACAAGGCTTGGGTATATAAACCCTCTCCTTTGATGGAGAGGGTGTGTGGTTTCATATTTTTCACATAGTAAACATTTCTTTCTCTCTCTAGCTTTGTGTGAAATCCACCATCTCTCTATCTCTTTCTCTCTCTAGAAACATAAGCAAGATTTACAATCCTACATAACCCATGTAAACCTGGAGAAATCATCCACAATAACAAGGATGAATTTCTTACCGCTCACACTTTCGGTTCGCATTGGCCCACAAAGATCCATATGCAAAAGATGAAGTTTTTCTTGATTGGTGTCTTCAGCTTTGGACTTGTATGATTTCTTGGTGCTTTTCTCCCTTGAACACGCGGAACATAAGTGGTCCTTGTGAAATTTGAGCTTTGGAAGACCACGAACTAATTCGTTTTTAGCCAAATGATTAATAGCATCAAAGTTGAGATGAGATAATCTGCGATGCCATAACCATGACTTGGTCTTAGATGCTTTGGAGAGAAGACATACTGGAGAGGTGGCCATCATGTCTTGTAGGGACAAAGTATAAAGATTTGCACCACGAGACCCCTTCAACAAGTCTTTTCCTTCCAAGTTGCGGATGAAACAAGTATGTTGTCGAAAAGCAACCTCTAGGTTGGAATCACAAAACTGTCCTACTGAAAATAAATTATGACCAAGACCTTCTACATAGTATACCCTTGAAATCGTAACATTTCCAATCTGATATTCACCATACCCCATTATCTTTGCAATATGATCATTACCGAATTTAACCGTTCCAAGAAACTTGCTGACGAAATTTCGGAGCATCGAGCGATCTCCGGTCATATGCTTTGAGCAACCGGAGTCCAAATACCAGAGGATGATTTGGACCACCTGAAAATATCACCAGACGAGGACAATGTATAGGTTTCGGAATCTGAATGTTCCTTGTTATTAGCAGGTACAGATTTAATGATCTTAGATTTGCTAACCTTAGGTTTCTTAGATTTCCTAGCCTTCTTCCTAGTTGGTGGTGTAGATTCAAGTTGGCTTAAATCCTAAGGTATTTCTTCACTGATAGGCACTATAGTGGGGGATGACCTAATTAAAGGGCGCGGTTTCCATACTTTAGTGCTAGTGTGCCTAATTAAAGGACGCTGAGACCTAACCTCAATGGATGCATTCCTAGTTAAAGGGCACATTTTTCCATCTAATGTAAAGGTCCTACCAGTGGGACGCCATTGCCATCCAACTTGGGTAAGAGTTCTCCCAGTTGGCTTCCATTCAAGATCATTCCTAATGGCATTCATTTCATTCACATGATCAATAAGACACAAATCATGACGTTGGGAAAACATGCATTCATTACAATTCCAACATTTCAAATTAGAATTCACAAATGGTTTAGGCTTCTGCACAGGCGTAGAGGTTTTAGTCTTAGCAACATGATTCTTTTTATTTAAATCTGACATAACATTCCTAGGGTGAGCTTCTACTTTCTTCTTGATGGTACTACTAGTGGAGGGCTTGATCTTATCTTTCTTGAGTGGCGATCCTTTAGCCTTAGTAGACTCTTTTAATCCTGTAGAAGGCAAAGTGGGAACATTAGCAACAGATTTTAAAGGTGCCTTAGTTGATGGTGCCAATGACGGTTTTGCCCCTGGGGTCTTATTGAATGGAGTTACAGCAATGGGTCGATTAGTGAGTAGTATAGAACCCGGTCTACCTATATATTGCAAATATGCTAAGCAATATTGAACTCGTTGAATATATGCATGAGTTGAATAATAGTAGCTGCTTGAGGGATCTAACGCATACAAATCATCTAAAATATCCCTAACAAGGTCCACGTGCTTAATTGCATTCATCATATAAACATCGTAAGTATCCAGATTTTGCTTATGGCGCGGGTTCTTATAGATCACTACTACTGAATTGGTTGATGGAGCACTAGAGGACGGTGCAGAGTTGGTAGCTAAGTTATTAACAACTTCTTGTCAGGTGAGAAGAAGTGTCTCCTTTAACTCGGCCAAAACCATGTTTTTGTCAAAGAGCTGGATATTTAAGTCAGAGATTTCCTCACATTTTTGGTTCAATTGTTCAACATAAGATTGTTGTTGTGCTGCATTAAAAGCGAAGCGTTCTTCTAGTGAACCATAAAGATTGGACATTCCCTGTCTTGCACGATCCATCTCCCCTAAAATAGATGAAAGTCTAGTTTCTAAGCACTGGTTTTTAGACTCTGCAGCCTCTAGTTCCAATTTTAGTGCTTCGTTCGATGACACATCTCTCTTTAATCTCATAATCTCTTCCTCTAATGCCTTAACTATCTCAATCATCTTGTCACTCGTCTCAACACTGTTTTCACAACCATTTGTTATCAAAAGATCCTCATTTTGAGTTTGCTGTTTTAATTCTAAAGATATACAATGTTGTTCAAGTTGATTAAAGCGTTTTGTAAGTAAATTGTAAGAATCTTGAAGCTTTAAAAATTCAGCGTTAGACTCGTGACAAGAATGATTATCTACCTCATTTACAGTATCAGCAACATTTACAGAGAGATCACACACATCATCACATATATTCACAGCATCACATTTAATCATAGCGGATGTAAGCTCATTCGAATAATTAACATTCACAGTAGTAAGCACATCACACGAAATTACTTGGGACAAGAATCGGTCATATTCGGATAAAATCTTTTCCTTTTCAATTAATTGTAGTTCGTAAGCGGTGTCCATTTCATAAAACACTTTTTGAACTTCTTTAAATTCAAACTCGAGATTTTCCGAAAGAGATGCAAAACTTCCTTTTAGACTTTCGACAAACGGATTTGATCTCATTCTTAAACACCTCGTTCATGTGTTCGAAAGCCCATTCTCCGGCGTTTAGGCCATTTGAAGTCGTACATTCCCGGATGACCTTGTCAAAACTAGCAAAGTATTGATTAATCTCTTGCAAGTTTATCCATACAGTGCTAACAGGTGGAAGATCCTTTGGAAATTCCTTAGGTCCTTCCATTTTGACAAGTGTAGGAAGTGTACTAGGGTTTTCTTCATTTAACATGTAGGTTGGTGCTGTGATGAGATCTTTATCCATATGGAAGCGAATTCTAAAGTCCGTTTTTGCAAGCTCTTGATTCATTTTAAAATAATCACACTGGGGATATTTTGCAAAGTTGTATGATCGATTCTCATCAACTAGATCCTTATTTGTGCGATCCTCGAAAATAACAATCAGATCTAAGACCAATCCTAATTGGGTTGCATTATAAAGTCTTGGACTATGGATAAAAGCTTGTCTTGCATACCGTGGGTTAGGGGGAAGACCTTTTTGACGCGATAAGTTAAATTCTCTAAACGATGCGTCAAATAAGTGCACTAGTTGAGAGGCAGCGTATTGTCTTAAAAGCAAATAATCTAAACTTCTAATCTTATTAGCCGCATTAATTTCCATTTCATTCTTTTTAGACTCGAGTAATTCAAAATCTGTTTGAAGTTTGTGAAAATTAGTGACCACTAACTCTTTTTCTTTAAGTTCGTTGGAAAGATCTGCTCTTAAGGTTTCAATTTCTTGCAAATGACCCATTTGTTTGTTTCGAAAATGATCATATTCGGGATTTGTTAGAACATTGGATGAAGGAACTAATTCCAAAGTTTGAACTTTTTCGTTGCACAAGGCAAGCTCAGCAGACAAATTCTTATTCTTAGCTAGGGTTTCTAATAGTGTAGTATTCATTTGGCTAAGTAATTTTGCAGGAACCATGACCAAATCTTGTTGAGCAGGAATATGCGTATGCGAAATGGCTCCCGGTTGTGATTCACTCAAAGTCTGGGGACTCACATTGATATTACTATCATTGATTGTCTCCTCATTTGAAAGACTCACCACCGAAGACTCATTCAGATCAGCACCCTCTTGCCCAACTTGATGTGGTTGAATACTAGTATCAGTGGTATTAGTAAGTACCTCAGATATTTTATCTAACCCAAAGCTAGAGATAGTTGCCATAAGAGCTGCCTGAGTAGATTGAAGATCATCACAGTCTGAATCGTAAGCATCCAGATCATCTGCTTGGTATGATGCATTCTGTGTAGTGACAACTTCTTGTTCTGCAATCCCTGGATCAGCAAGAAATGCAAGCTCCTCTTCATCAAGTTCCTGTCCTTGTGCCTGAGCGTTCACCAAATAAATCTTCTCTACAAACCATTTACCATCCCTTCTCCTCTTGGGTTTTGTGCAATCCCTGGACATGTGACCTTATTCCTTACAGTTGTAGTATGTAATCATTCTCAACTTGCCTGTAGAATTAGCCCGTGGAGGAGTGTTGACCATTGGAGCAGGATTGACCATGCGTGCATTGGTGGTTGATGTAGTGGGTCTCCCCTGATAAGGTTGAATAGGTTGAACCATTACCCTGCCATTCTCAATAGTAGCTTGTTGTCGAGAATTGGATGAATTCCTCAGCTGATTGTTAGTAGGAACTGGTCCTCTAAATCCTCGTTTGCTCAATTTCCTTGTGAGATAAGCAGACATAGTGGCTAACACTTCAACTGGGTCAGTTCCTTGTTTGAATTCAGGAATGGGAACTTCATCATTATCACAATACATTGCTTGGTCTTGTTGAGCGGTATAAGCACTAGAAGGAATACTCATGTGGTCAGAATATCTTGAAGGATATGCTGCATTTTCTTGATAAGAAGAGTATGATGACTGAGCATAAGGTGCAATGCTTGCTGGTGAATATGGGTGAGGTTGTGAGGCATATTGTGATGCTTGTGGTTCTCTCTGAGACGAAGGTGCATTAAACCGATATTGTTGCTGATGTGAGGTGGGTGGTTGAGGTTGGATCGAATATTGGGGGAAGCTTGGAGTCATGTACGGTGATGGATGATAGGCTTGGTATCCCATGATATAAGGAGTGTTGTTGTATGACAAGCTTGGTTGATTTGCCATCAAATCTAAAGAATCAGGGTACATACCTCGAGGCGAACAGTGCATGATCACGTGCTTCTCATGCTGCTGGAGAAAAGCATATAGTTGATCCAAATTGCACTTACGCAAATCCCTAGTTAACTTAACATCAGTAATATACTCACCCCATTCAGCTTGAGGTAAAGTATTCAAAAACTTGGTGTTAACCTGGAATGGAGCAATCACGAGATTGTATACATTCAAATCATTCATGAGAGTGGTGAATCTGAAGTAGTAGTCGTGAAGCGTTTCCCCTGGACTGTACGTGAATCTATCAAATAGATCATACAACTAACATTCCCGTTCCTGTTTAGTAAGAGACGTACCTTGTAGCAAAACCTTTAAACGTCCCCATAAATCCTTTGCAACCGTATATTGACTTACCATTCGATAGATGTCATGTGGAAGAGCTTGGAGAATGGTTTGAAGAGTCTTTTCGTCTGCATCGGCAATAAGTTGTTGAGCTTGTGTAAGTTCTTCAAACTCCCGTGGCCGAGTCACATTGTTAACAACGATGGTACCATAATCAAGTGGACCATTTAGATTGACTTGACAATAAGCCTCCCATATGTCGGTTTTCCCTTAATGTATGACATCATACGGCCTTGCCATGCTTCAAAGACTTCTTTAATGAGCATTGGAGGGCGATTATCCGTTCTCGTAATGACGGAAATATCCGTAAGTGATGTCATTTGAGGCATTAATGAATTCGGATTCATTTTGATCACTTTAAAGAATCAAAGATTATCGGTTGATCGAGCAATGAAGTAAGGTTGTGAATTGTGTTGTGTTGTTGAAGTAAAGAGTGTGTAAGAAGCCAAGATTAAATCCACTAAAAAATTGTCGAAAAAACTCGTAAAATACCCCTTGATCCGGAATAATTAAGTTGATTCGGAATAAATACCTTAATGTGAAAAAGACCTTGGTTGGAAAATCTACATTGATTCAGAATAACTTGCTTATCCGGAATAACTTGCTTATCCGGAATAACTTGCTTATCCGGAATAACTTGCTTATCCGGAATAATCTTGCTATCCGGAATAATCTTGCTATCCGGAATAATCTTGCTATCCGGAATAATCTGCTATCCGGAATAAACCTGGAAAAGCACTTCGAGACCAAGAACACCAACTTTTGAACGATTCTAAACCCAATTTTTGATCAAAAACCACAAAAAGTTTTGTGATTTCTACCAAAATAAGCTAAACCCAAGACTTATCTACTAATCCCAACAACAAAAACACCAAAAATTACAAGATTCAAGGTTGATTTTCCTAAAAATCACTAATACATTCAAAAACTAAAAAACAACACTAATCCTTACCTTAAATCACCCCATGGCTCTTGATACCAATTGAAGAATATGGATAATCTTATGAATCAATAAGGTGGGTTGAAGGTTTCTAGAGAGAGAAAGTTAGTGAGAGAAAGTGAGAGAGAAATATGTTTTCTTTATTAATGGAATGTGAAACAATCAACAACCAACCTCTTTCCATGGTGGAAATGGGTATTTATATCCAAGCCTCTAATGGGCTTGGGCCGACCCATGACAAGCCCATGGGTCGGTTTCTTACTTAACTAAATAAGCAAACATTAACTACGAGCTATACAACATTAATAATATTGTGGAGTGACCGATACTTCTAATATACGTTAAAAACGCATTTCTAACAAATACCATGAACGTTTTTCAGATTATATCCTGACAAAGACACGAAAAAAGAATTCCCCGCATGGTTTGGGAAAATGGTAAACTTAGACTTATCTTGTGTACTTACCTATAAAAAAATAATATTATTATAAATAGTTTTCTGTACCTAATCCTTTATTCCTCATAGATCCGTCAAAGTCACGTAGACAATGACAAAGACCCAGAGGTTATCCAAACCAGCGAGTTATTCTCTTTGGCTTGTGGACCATCACCGCATCCAATCTCACTAAACTCTTGCATAGTCGACGGTGTGAGGTATGTCGTGCACAGTCGCGATGAACGTCGTACAACTCAAAACAGCGGCATTTGTGCGCCTGGCCCTGAGAACACAATGGCTTATGGTCAGCTTCAGCAAATCCTCGTGTTTCATTATTTGTCGTTCAGTGTTGTGTTGTTCAAAGTTAAGTGGTTCGACACTCGCCCCAGATTACGTAAACAACGTCTTATCTATAGAAACAACATGACTCAACTCACCGACACAAGAGCTGAGTTTTGGAAAGATGATCAATACATTCTCGCAACACAAGTCAAACAAGTCTTCTACATTGAAGATAAGAACAAACCCAACTGGAAGGTCGTTGAACATGTTAATCATAAAAAGTTTTCCAACGGGGGTGTCATAGTGTCAGATGCCGTTCCTGATATTATACATTTCGACAACTCATCTGATCTACCACTTTCCACAGATTTGAACGACTTGGGTGATGTGACCTTGCATATAGATGGCCAAGAAATGGAGGTTGATGCACCGCCAAATATCATTGATGTTGATGACGAAGACGATGGTATTACTGATGATGAAGACCCCCCTCATGATTTAAGTGATGAAGAACGTGTGAATGATGATGATGATGAAGACAGAGTTTATTCAAGTGAAGAAGAAGATTGACCTTTAGTTGTAACTTGCAAAAGACACTTATTTGTTTTAATGAATGAATCAAATTGTTGTGGATTGTTAAAATTTGTATATTTATTTGGATGTGTTGTATTTGGATTTGTGCATGCTTATATTATTTTGTTCATGAATTTGTCTATGTTATGCTAATTGTACTTGTACAGATGTCAGCAGATGTTGCACGATCACACGGTGGTGACGGTGGTGGTGAGGATGAACCTCTTACGCCAAACATCCGCAACGGTTGTTTCGCCGTATTTAGAAATAAAGGTAAGGATATTTGGATTATTGTAACACAATCATAAATTTGGTGCATATATATGTTTAAATGTGTATATTTGATTACTTTGTCACTCACTTGATTTTTTCAGGCAAAGGCAAAAGAATAGAAAATTTGGGCGACAGAGAGGCCGGTAGAAAGACTCGGGGCATTACCGGATGTCTCGATTTGTTGGACGAAGTTGAAGCGCATGGCGCTGTCCCGATAGATTTTGAAGAAGTCTCTTTCCGGCCTCGCGGCACGCATGCTCAGCATTTAGCTAATTACGTCAGGGATTGTATCAGGAGGCTCGTGCCACTGTACTACCCAAGTTGGAATGATGTCCCTGATCAGATTGAGGCGATGGTTTGGGCGAACATAGAGGTCAGTTATTATTTTTATGTTCATAATATTATTGTGTTTATTTATTTATATCATATAAATAAGTAACAAATTTAAATAAATATACAAATTATATCCTATTTATTTATATCATATAATTTTTTTTAAATAAATATAAAAAAATTTAAATATATATAAAAAATTTAAATATATATATATTTTTTTAAATAAATATATATTTGATGAGAATAACGTAATAACCTTTTTCGGATAAGCTGTTTTCAAACAGCTTGTTCTGATAAGCTTATTAGAACAAGTTGTTTGAAAACAGTTTATCCTGATAAGCTTATCAGAACAAGCTGTGTGAAAACAACTTGTTCTGATATGCTTATCAGGATAAGCTGTTTTCAAACAGCTTGTTCTGATAAGCTTATCAAGATAAGCTATTTTCAAACAGCTTGTCCTGATAAGCTTATAAGAACAAGCTGTTTTCAAAAAGCTTATGCTTATCATGATAAGTTGTTTTTATTAGAAAAATTTAAATAAATATATAAGCCATTAAATAAATAAACAAAATAATGTATAAATTATATCTCTAACTCTAACTTTGTGTTTGTTTTATTTGTTGTATATGAATGCAGTCTAAGTTTAATTTGACGCCACACAAGAGTGATCCTGAGAGATGGAAGGGTATACATGATGGCATCACTCACATGCTTCAAAAGAGTTACAATTCTCGAAAAAATACGTTCAAGACGAAGCATTGGCGCAGAGACATCGATACCGGCACGGTAGACATCGGCAGAGTCCGCAGCGAGCGTCCTCAGGAAATTACTTCCGAGGACTGGGAAAAACATATCACACTTTGGAGTAATCCGGATTATGAGAAAAGATGCCTGACGAACTCCCAGAATCGGTCTAAGCAGAAGACGCCGAGTCGGCAGGGATCTCGATCGTTAGCACTCCTTAGAGACAAAGTGGTGAGAAATTCTATAATTAATTTACATACATATATGTCTTTGATTATATGTTTTGGTGTTGTGATTTTCTGTTTTGAATTTGCTTCATTCTATATATGCGTGTCTATGTATGTACAGACCCAAGCTACAATTCAAGCTGATGTGCCACCCCCGACTGTCATTGACCAATTCTTCATTACGCATACCGACGAGCATGGGAATTTTCCTTGCGATGCGGACCGCGTTATGTATGTAAGTATTTTTTTTTTAAATTAATTAATTAATTTTTTTTGGATATACCTTGGTTTTTTACTATTCTCTGCCGATAAATAATGTACCAACCCGACTAATAAATTATATACTAACTGTCGTTTGTTTTTGTCACTTCATTAGGAGGAGATGCTTGCGATGAAGGCTGCCGACAAACATACGGACGACGAGATCAACCGTATCGTCCGAGGCGGAAAGCAGCGAGGCCACATGCCCGGTGTCGGTCAGATATTGCCGAGAAGGACTCGATATATTCCTCCCCCTGCCGTCGACCAATGATTGGAACAAGCGTCTCAAGTGTTTGACTTTCTAAGAAGTGACTTTAGGTTTGCCGATGCGTTCTCAGCATTCCTATCGGGTGGTGCTAGCGTGAGTGGCACGGGAGGAAGCGGTAGTGGCACCGTCGGGAGTGGCAGCGGTAGTCGCGCCGGTGGGAGTGACACGGGAGGCAGCGGTAGTGGCGCCGGTGGGAGTGGCGGTATTGGCAATAATGGTTAGTATGTCTTGTTTTTCCTACCTTAGCATGCAAGTTTAATAATTGTAAACCCCGAATTGCAAGTTTAATAAGTGTAACTAGGAACTTTGTACTCAAGTATTGTGACATATGTATTTGTATTGATCAAGTTAATCGATCGAGAGGTTACATGTTATTGTGTTTTGGTACTAGATTCGTGGTAGATTTTAGTATTTGTATCCCCAGGTTTTGTATTTGTATTCCCAGGTTTTGGTAGATTTTTTCCGAAAAAATTCCGGAAAAAATCTGGAAATAACATGTTGTGCAAACTGGGAAAAAAAATGTCAAAGTTTCCCTGGCGACATGTCGCCAGGGAAACCTGGGGCTGAATTGACTTTCTGAAAAGTCAGCAGAGTTTCCCTGGCGACATGTCGCCAGAGAAACTCTGGCACAACGTTGACTTGTCAACGCGAGGCATTGACTTGTCAACATAACCAATAGTTTCCCTGGCGACATGTCGCCAGGGAAACTCTAGCACAACGTTGACTTGTCAATGCGAGGCATTGACTTGTCAACGTAACCAATAGTTTCCCTGGCGACATGTCGCCAGGGAAAAGTGAGGATTAAGCAACAGATTTACTTAAGCTTATTAATCACCCGAAGTTTCCCTGGCGACATTTGTCGCCGGGGAAACTTTCCCGCACTAAATCCAGCGTGGCACTAGTTTTTGAACCCAAGGGCTGCGGGGCCATAAAGTCGTCAGGGAAAACCGAAAATGTCGCCAGGGGTAATTTTCCGCACCAACTTTCTTTGACGATTTTTCCCTGGCGACATGTCGCCAGGGATACGGTTTCCCTGACGACATGTCGCCAGGGATATGGTTTCCCTGACGACATGTCGCCAGGGAAACCCTCGAAAATTAGCCAGGAAAGGCTTGCATTTTTGTAGTGACATGTGGTATACTTATATATTAATTGGATGAGCGTAATCAATTTAACATGTCAAAAACTTTATCTGTTAGAAGCTTGACACGGCAACGGCCGCAGATTACATTGCTTTTGTTTAGACTGCGGCCACAAGTGTCTATGTAATACTATCTTTAGTATATGGATTAGTTTTAGTTCGATTGGGCAAGATCTCAATATAGATAAAATTATTATTCCAGTTAATCCTGAAATTTGATATACTTTGAATCGCGACTTTAGCAATTTCCATTTAATAATAGTGACTAATATAATGACATGATTAATTATGCTGACAATATGATCATTTTAAAACCAAACTAAAATAGTATTGTTAGGCATGTATTAGTTGACATTTAACATCATGCTAAGTACTATTCATGCAATTGAATAGATCCACTCTTAAACACTAGATTACCAATTATATTCAAGTATTCAACCTTCAACATAATAGATCCATCTGAACAGCAATCTGAATTATTTTTTAATGCCAATTGGCCATGACCTTGTTTCAAAATTGTTGCGTACATGTCCCTGACTGTAAATTACTATCTCATGACAATCATGTAACTGATACAAAGGAAACACTAAACTTAAATGAAACGACTATAGAAGTTAAGGAACCTTTTTTATTAAGCGGCTTGGTAAGTATTACAATATAAGTGAGGGGCAACTGTCTTAAGCGGCTTGGTCTAGCTGTCGGTTTCTCCAGCATTTAAGCCACCAATTTTGATTTTCTTTCAAACTAGCCGGTAGTCCGGTACCCGCGCAATGCGGTGGCGGTTACCTTAAAATTAAATTTTTAGCGAGCAACATTTTTCGCTTATATACTTTTTTGATAATCCAAGTTTGAAATACCACTTGTTAAATCAATATTCGGTGGCGTCAGTGGCGGTTCGAGTGACTGTGGCATGACCTGTTTTGCGAGTGAGTGAGTTATTTCTGAGTGAAATTTTGAATAGGATATAAACAAGAAAGAATGAAAAATAAAAACCGGAGAGTGTTTTATTGTTGTGTGTGACTTTTGGTCAGTTTTATACTATAATTTTTAGGGAGGGCCGTTACATCTTTATAAACAATAAATGTTACATTTGTAACAGTCCACTAAAGACAATTAAATTTTTAAATGACGTAGTTGTTACTTCGTTTGAAATGAGATTTAATATTTTAAATGGCTTATCAATGTTGGAGTTGTTAATACATGTTAATATATTTAATATGTGTAAAGTATTGACCTTTTTAACAATGTCTTATTGATTTATTATTATAGAAATGTTAGAATCTTAAATTTTTAAAACTTTTAAATATAAAATAAGTTTTAAATCTTTTATAAAGTAGTAAGATATAAATAGCATATTTTTGTGTTAATCACTTCATACATATATATATATATTACTTTAAATATGATTTTAGCTTCCATCAAGTTTCCAAAAATAGCTTGGCACGTATATAGATGTTAAGTAACATGCAACTCATTAGATTGTACAAACCTTGCCCATAAAAAAACAGTCTACTCAAAGTAGACAACTTGCACATATTTGATTAGATACTGTAGAAATATACTAGTATAATATAGCCACTAGATAATGTGCGTATTGATTTGAACGAGTGGTCACACCAACACACTAAAAAACACCTCGTCACGTTAGCTTTTTTACTTTTACATTCACACCATATCTACACCAAAAACAATCATCTTATTATCAAATCATTTCCACACCATTTTAACCATTTTTTCAAAAAACTACCTTTAACAATTAATTTATTTAAAACATAACTTACTGTATATATAAAAAAACATTACATATAATTCAGAATTTAAACCTTAATTTATTTTCATTTTAATTATTTAACTTCGTAAATTATAAACGTAAATACAAACGTAAACGTAAACACTTTTTATTTCAAAATTAAAACATTTATTTCATATTTAAAACATGAAAATACTAAAATTCGAATACAATACGAAAGGAAATACACTACTAAATAGATAACATAATACGATTAGTCAGTTCCCGGATCTGAATCCGAAAACTGACTAGGTAAATCCCAGCGCCTTGTTTCTTCTTCATCTTCTTCGGCCATAATTTGGGCATTCAGCTCCCTTCGTTCCCTTTCTTGTTCTTCCTCTGCCTGTCTCAATACTTTTTGATCTAGGTATAGTTGATACACCTCTTTATTAGTAAGTAAGCCATTTGAGTCGTTTAGAATTGGAAAGAGTAGAACGGGAGACACATTTCGGCTTCGTTGTTGTTGTGACGAAGAACTGATATGAGTTTGTGATGAAGAACCCAACTTATTTAGCCATTTAGTATTTTTTTTTCAATTCTAGCCTCAAGTTTTATCGACTTTCTAAACAAAGATCTTTGAATGCTGAAATCGACATCAGATTGAGTACTTAGATATGTGTCGATTAAATGACTTTTGTGCGGAAAGATCAGTGCATTCGGCACATGCTATGCGCAATTTCGAATTTTCTTCGGACGCGGCTTCGAAATCTTCAGCTAACCATGTAAGCTTATCGTAACGACGTTGTTGTTGACTTATTTGTTTCTGAATCATAGCATTAATCTCGTCATCATTGTGTGGGGAAGAGGATGACATTTTTTATTTATGAAAGTGTGTGTGAAAATATTAAAAGTTGTCTGTCAAAATGTGGTATTTATAAAGTTTTTTTTAAAAGTAGCCGTTGGCTACAGTATTTTTAAAAAACTATATTATTTTTTTAATTCAAAAAAGTAGTTGTTGGTTACATAAGTTTTTCAAAAAAAAATTAAATATGTGTGTGAGGGGGAAAGTAGCCGTTAGGGGGTGTTTCGAAAATACCCTAAACAAAAAGGTTGATTTAATAAAGTGTGGGAGGGGGTAAAATGTAAATGCTTTTGTTTAGTTTCTGCCTTCCACGCCCGTGACTACAACCACGGTGTCTTCCACGCGACGAATCATGGTGTGGTCACGCGGAGCCACGCCGGGTAACGCGGAGCCACATCGTTGCCACTCCGTGTGCTCTTATACTAATATAAATAGATTTTGATTTACAAAAGTTCAAATGTAATTTTGTTTTTTTTTTCACAAGTAGGGATAAATCCTGATCATTTATTTTGGTTTGATTTAAATGTGAATATTAACTAAAGATTTTAAAAAAACACGGAGGGTCTATTTTTGCCAAAAGTCCAAAAATTTCAAAAATAAGGCGGAATGATTAAAATTGTAAATTTTCTGAACTGACTTTTATTAATAGTGATATTTCACTTGTGAAAAATAATGAAATATCACCGGTGATAAAATAATTTTATCACCGGTAATATTCATTTTATCTTTCATTATTTTTTTACTAGTGAAAATCACCATTGATAAAAATCAGTTCGTAAAATTTATAATTTTTAGTTTCCCCGCCGATTTTTTTTACATCTTTTTGTATTTTTGGCAAAAAAATCCCTCCGTGTTTTTTCATAAGATTTAATATTAGGCAATGAATGGCTAAAATTAGTCCCCTTACTTATAAGTATAAAAAAATTGCAAAATAACTTAATTCGACTTTGATTATAATAATTAAATAGAGGTGTAGTTAATGCATCATTATCCAAGTAATCATCCTCCACATCAATATTTTTATTGAACGAGGATGTAAATTATGTGCTTTGCTAAGGAGTGTTATATCGAGATTAAGAGCAGACTAACTTTGTAACGAATTGATAACCTCAAATACTATTTTCTTTTTCAGTTTTTTATGAAAATAGTTCTTAGGTTAGTATTTCGTCGTTAAATTAATCATTAAAGATTAACTTTACAATGGACTTATAAGATTAATAAAAATTCCGCAAAATCTGTAACCCAACCTGTTTTACCGACCGATGACATATTAAACATTATAGGCACAAGCTGGAACCCACGGGATTCATTTCATTTCATTCAACCCTTTTGACGAGAGGTAACTATTCACCTTTCATATATACGCACTCAATGTCCTATATATAGAATAACATTTTGACCCTCTAGGGATGCAAAGAAGACCTGTTCATGCAAAGATTTACACATTTTCTTAAGGTGGGTTGCTTCTTGATAATTTAATAGTACTCTATTCTTAATTTCACTTCAGTTTATGTATACTGAACCAATGCATATATATTTGTAGCATTGAGAGAACTTTTCAAAACAAATGTGTAGCTGCAACTCAGAAAATAGTTTGTGCAAAGTTTTATTAAATTGTGTAGGATGAATGTGTTTCGTATAACTACATATTTACGCTGCCAGAAGATCAGAACCAGTTGATTGACATTGGAGCCTTCTATTATTCAAATTCGAGGAGAATTTAATTAAATTGTCCGTTGATAATATAGCGTCGATCAATCTCATTGCACTTATTGGGAATTTTGTTGCATCTAAAGGTCCATTACACTAGATGTGATGTATTTTGTAATTTACAAAATATATGATGTTTCCTTTGAATCTTATTTGTTTGGTTTTACCCATGTGACGTGTATTACCAGTTAATTGTGGAAAGTGAAACACACTTTACCAGATGTTCTATCATGATTTTTTGCACACTATCACTACAACAATAATGAACCTAAGGACGTCCTTTTTCTAAGGTCGACTTAATCGTCACTAGATTAATGGGGACCCACCACTTTTACAACAAAAACTTGGTCAAAATAGTTGTGGGGACAAAGTGGGGACCACAAATCCTAGGGACGACTAAATCGTCCCTAGGTTAAGTAAATGTATTTTCTCAGTTTTTTTATCTTTTTTATTTATTTAAAATTATTTAAAATTAATATAAATATTTTTTTAAAAAAAAGTTTAAAATGAAAGTGGACCCACATAACTTAGGGACGACTAAGTCGTCCCTAGGTTAAGTAAATTTATTGTCCTAGTTTTTTTATCTTTTTTATTTATTTAAAATTAATATAAATATTTTTTTAAAAAAGGTTTAAAACTAAGGTGGGGCTCTTGTAACCTAGGGACGATTAAGTCGTCCTTAGGTGAGGGAAATTTATTTTTTCCCTTTTTTTGTCACTTGTATTTATTTAAAATTATTTAAAATTAATTTAATTATTTTATTTAAAAAAAAAATTTATTATAGTTAAAAATATCTTTATACATATTTAAAAAAAAACTTTATATATATTTAAAAAAAAAACTTTATATATTTAGAAAAAAAATTATATATATTTAAAAATAACTTTATACATATTAAAAAAACTTTATACATATATAAAAAAACTTTATACATATTTAGAAAAAAAGTTATACATATTTAAAAATAACTTTTTACATATTTAAAAAAAACTTTATACATATTTAAAAAAACTTTATACATATTTAAAAAATAAATATATGTATTTAAAAAAACTTATACGTATTTAAAAAAAACTTTAGATATATATTTAACATTTAAACACGCGCTTAATTAAGCATATATATTACAGCGATAATAGATTCATAAATAAGAAAAAAAATACATCACAAACTAGTTAAAACTAAACGTAAAGATTAACATATAATAATAAAATACAAATTAACACATTAAAATAACAATTAGATTACTACTCAAAGCTAAGATTTTCCATTTCATTTAAAAGCTCATGAAGTATTACAGCCAATTGGCATGCGTGGTCTTCAGGATGCCTTTCCATTTCTAGTCTTGTCTCTAGCATCTTTATCTTTAGATCTTTGATCTTGCAATTAGAGCACTCAGTGGGTGCAGATTGAGAATGATCTGTAGAAGAACTTGGATGTGAACCTTGAGGTGTTGAAGATCCAGGAGAAGATCTTATACGGAGTTCGAGATCAAAATCATCCTTCCATTTAAAATATTTACATCCATAATCATCTGTTTTTTGCTGTTACAAAGTAAACAAATAACATGACATGTCATTTTAATAATCACACGTATTACATAACTAAAACATTTGATTGTTTACCTTCGAAAGAGGACATGCATAGTAAAGTTTACTAAAGTTATGAGGTTGATGTGACTGTCTCAACACAATATATCCCTTTCTACATGTACACTTATAAGCTTCAAGCGGATCCATCTTATGCAAAATCGGGTGGTGGTGGTGGTGAGTTTGGTATGAGAGGATAAGAGCTACCATAAATAAAGATAAAAATTTAGGATCGACACATTTAGGGACGACTTAGTCAACCCTAGCTTTACCGCCAACATTTTCCCCCAAGCATTTACCGTCAACATTTCCCGCCAATATTTGATCACCTAAACATGCTTAAGCTCAGTATTTTTAGCTTAATGGTCACCTCAGAGCAATAATAACATATTGTCTTACACTCTTACTATATAATCATCTTTGAGACACACAATGACTTAATACTTAACTTGAAGTGATCATTGTGTGAACCTATAACGTATAACCCTAGCATATGGACTCATCGGTTGAACCTATAACGTATAACCCTAACATATCGACTCATCGGTTGAACCAATAACGTATAACCCTAACATATGGACTCATCGGTTGAACCTATAACGTATAACCGTAACATATGGACTCATCGGTTAAACGTATAACGTATAACCCTAGCATATGGACTCATCGGTTAAACCTATAACGTATAACCGTAACATATGGACTCGTCGGTTGAACCTATAACGTATAACCCTAACATATCGACTCATCGGTTGAACCTATAACGTATAACCCTAACATATCGACTCATCGGTTGAACCTATAACGTATAACCCTAACATATCGACTCATCGGTTGAACCTATAACGTATAACCCTAACATATCGACTCATCGGTTGAACCTATAACGTATAACCGTAACATATCGACTCATCGGTTGAACTGATAACGTATAACCGTAACATATGGACTCATCGGTTGAACCTATAACGTATAACCCTAACATATGGACTCATCGGTTGAACCTATAACGTATAACCGTAACATATGGACTCATCGGTTAAACCTATAACGTATAACCCTAGCATATGGACTCATCGGTTAAACCTATAACGTATAACCGTAACATATGGACTCATCGGTTGAACCTATAAAGTATAACCCTAACATATCGACTCATCGGTTGAACCTATAACATATAACCCTAACATATCGACTCATCGGTTGAACCTATAACGTATAACCGTAACATATGGACTCATCGGTTAAACCTATAACGTATAACCCTAGCATATGGACTCATCGGTTAAACCTATAACGTATAACCGTAACATATGGACTCATCGGTTGAACCTATAACGTATAACCCTAGCATATGGACTCATCGGTTAAACCTATAACGTATAACCGTAACATATGGACTCATCGGTTGAACCTATAACGTATAACCCTAACATATCGACTCATCGGTTGAACCTATAACGTATAACCATAACATATCGACTCATCAGTTGAACCTATAACGTATAACCCTAACATATGGACTCATCGGTTGAACCTATAACGTATAACCGTAACATATCGACTCATCAGTTGAACCTATAACGTATAACCGTAACATATCGACTCATCGGTTGAACCTATAACGTATAACCCAAACATATGGACTCATCGGTTACACCTATAACATATAACCGTAACATATGGACTCATCGGTTGAACCTATAACGTATAACCCTAACATATCGACTCATCGGTTGAACCTATAACGTATAACCATAACATATCGACTCATCGGTTGAACCTATAACATAAAACCGTAACATATCGACTCATCGGTTGAACCTATAACGTATAACCCTAACATATCGACTCATCGGTTGAACCTATAACGTATAACCCTAACATATCGACTCATCGGTTGAACCTATAACGTATAACCGTAACATATCGACTCATCGGTTAAACCTATAACGTATAACCGTAACATATCGACTCATCGGTTATTAATTATTACAAACTAAGTATAACGTATATTTTAATATTAATTATAATAATTTATTTTGATTTTTATTATTAATTTATATTATCAATTTTATTACATATAGAGAAGCTATAATGTAAAAATCCTTGAAAAACACTTAGGGACGACTTTGTCGTCCCTAAATATCAAAGGAAGTCGTCTCTAAAAAACCCTCCAAAACACTTAGCGAAATTTTGTAAAACTTGAAAACTTTGGCCAAAATTTAAATAACCCGCTTGGGTTTGAGATTTCCCGGTATACACTTAGGGACGACTTAGTCGTCCCTAGGTATCCGGAGTCGTCCCTAAGTTTTAACAACAGACGAAAAAAAAACTTTTTATTATTAACCAAGGGACGACTTAGTCGTCCCTAAGTTACAAAGGGGAAGTCGTCCCTAGGGTTGAATTACAGATAGTATCTTATCTTCATCTCTCATTTTGTTCACTGTTAAAAAAAAACGGGACGAGAGCAGCAGCAATCATCAATCACCATCCACCACCATCACCATCAATCCAACCCACCATCAAACATCCAACCCACCACCATCACCATCAATCCAACCCACCACCATCAATCATCCAACCCACCACCATCACCATCAATCCGACCCACCACCACCACCAATCCGACCCACCACACGAGCACAATGATATGATGTATAATGTTGGTTTATTTTCGGATTCTTTATTTAGTTAAAGGTAAATGATGTATAATGTTTAATTTTGGTTTAATTTTGTTCACTTTTTAATTGGTATAATGTATAATGTTTAATTTCGGATTGTTTATGCTAAGTATAGTGAACCACCAGTCAACCACCGGACCACCACCAGTCACTGCGAATGGGACGAAATTCCAGAATCTGATAAAGCTCATATTTATCCTACAATTGAGGTCAAAATTGTTTATTTTACTTATATTTTTATTGTTATCGACATTTAGATATGTGTGTTATGTTTAATTTGTTTGTTTATTTAAATTCATATGTTTTTATGTAGACATATTTCGACCTCGAGCCATGGTACAATGATCGTACTGAGGTGGTTTGTGGCAATGGTGTGTATGAGATGTCGACTCGAGTTAGGCTTGCGTTGGAACTCCAACTGAGGTTGCTGTATAGAAAATCCAAGAACAGGATCAAGAAAGATTTTTATTCGAAATATGAGACGCCCGCACTGGTACAAGAACATGTACCGCCGGAGAGTGTGTGGGACAATAGAACCGAAGGTGATTGGGCTGACTTGGTTGAGTGGTGGTCAGAGCCAAAGAGGGTGGCAAGAAGTTAGGTTAATACTGTTAATCGTTTCAAAAACACGGTACTGACCACTCAAGGCAAAAAACCATTCGCCCGAGGAAGGAATGAATACGTAAGACTCTTTATAATTTTTGTGATTTTATTTAAAAGCGTTTATATTGTTTATTTATTATAGCTCGTTATTAATTTATTTGATATTTTATAGAAAGTCAAGGAAGGGGTCTACGAGGACCTGGTTGAAACATGGAGGAAAGGGCACTCAAGTAATGGCATGTTTAAAAGTAAAGAAAACGAGGAAAGATATGTAAGTAATATATAACTCTTTACATGCCTTACTAACTAATTTCATTTGTTTTAAACTGTTTTTTTCTTTCCCAGCAAAAGATGAAAGCCCTCAGTGACCAAGTGAAAGCGAAGGTCGTCCCGCACATGTCTGATAAACAAATAGTGGCTGAAATCATGCCAAGTCAAAATAAGCAAAATGTGTCGGGACAAGGCAGAAAGTTACCGGGTGGTGCCAATAACACTTCTCGCAGGTTATATATCCTCAATAAAACAGAATGTAAATCAATTGTTTATATTTATGTCTTGTTGTATATAATGAAAAATTGTTGTTGTAACTTATCGCAGGCGGGGTGCTTCAGTTCGACCAGATTTTCCCTCTCGTAGTAAATTTCAGGAAATGATGGAACGACATGAGCAACAGATGGAGCTGATGAGGAAAGAGAATCAGGAGGCGCAGCAACGGGCTTACTTGGCAGCGTTAAAGGCAGATGCGGCGCAACAATATACTCAGACGTCGTACCAGCATATGGCGCAATATCAGAGTCAATTGGGTGAGTTTTTCCAGAACTACAACTCAAATACTGATCACCCAATTAACCCTCCTACTTTTGTATCCCCGCCCCGACCCTTTGTTATGCCCACCCTAGCTCCTGATTGGGCTCATTTAGTCCAACCCCTATCCTTGGGCACAAGCAGTGCAACCTCCTTCCATCGACCCATACCGACCATCTTTGCCCGACAATCTCCAACCACTCCAACCTCCCTATACCGACACTTATCCTCTTGCTCCCGTCACCAACAATAACACATTTAACCATTGTTATCGTCCCACCACACACTCGACTCATGAGATCGGCTCTACTTCACAATCCATACCCGGAGGTTCTCGTGTAATCATAAATCCCCATCAGCACGATTACCGGTCCGTTGACGAGTTGGGTCGAGATAGGAATGTACAAAACAGTGGTGACGACTTATCAGGCGATGACGAGGGGAATGACGAGGGGGATGACAAGGGGGGTGACGAGAGGGGTGACGAGGAGGAAGGTGACTTTTCACCTAACGAGGATGCGTAGTAGAGGTTGTGGTAGTATTTTTCTTATTATGAATGTTTAATAAAGTTTGAGACTTGTAGCGTGTGAAACATTTGATTTAGGATTGAATAAGTGTATTTGATGAATATTGTATCGTGATGTTGGATAATTTATCTTAATATGGTATTGTAACGTTTATTAATTTGTTATTATTCTGTATTTGTCGAATTCTGCCATTTTGAATTGTGGATTTTGTCCGGAAAAAAATCTAGAAACTGCAAAACAGCCCAGTTTTTTTTTGCCCCAGGTACACCTAGGGACGACTTAGTCGTCCCTAGGTTAGCCAATTTTCACCAGGTTTTAACCCTAGGGACGACTTAGTCGTCCCTAGGTTTCAATATTGCCCAGGTGTCAAAACCTGGGGACGACTTAGTCGTCCCTAGGTTTTGATACCTGGGCAATATTGAAACCTAAGGACGACTACTAAGTCGTCCCTAGGATAATAATTAACTTTTTTTTTTTCTGAAAATGTTTTAATGAATTTATATAAATAAGATTTTATTAAAAATAATAAAAAATTTTTTTTTATCAAAAACTTAAAAAATATTATTTTTATTAAAAACCTAGGGACGACTTTGTCGACCCTAAGTTTCAAAGACGAGTCGTCCTTAGGTTAGTCAATTTATCCAATGTAGTGGGTTGTGGGACCCACCAAGTCGTCCCCCTAGGTTACAAAGAGGGGGTCGTCCCTAGGATCCTAGAGACGAATTTTTAGGCACTAAATCCTAGGGTCGACTTAGTCGTCCCTAGAATTTTAGGGTCGAAACAGGTCCTACCTAGGGACGAATAAATCGTCCCTAGGCTTCAAAATTGTTGTAGTGTATTATGGTCACACTGTTACCAGGTGTATGAGTTTAGGCTGCAAAAATTGCGAAATAATTTAAGTTGTAATACATACATGTATCCGAGGTTCTAAAAGGCTCTAAAAAACATACGCTTTACCCTCACGCCGCACAATAGGCCAATGCGTGAGCTGAGAAAAAAAAATGTGATAAGGCGCGATAACTTTGGTAAATTAAGTTTTTTATATGGAAATTAAAATATAATATGCTAATATAGTTTTTCATTTATTTTTTAGGTATACTTTTTGTAAATTCAATATATTTGAAATATTATATAAACGTAATAATTTATAAATTTCTTTATATTTATTTGCGTCTTAAGTCGTGCCAAAACCCTTTTGCGTGAGATGTAGCAACATAACGTTTTTAAGGTTAAATATAAGGTTACATGCAATGCCGTCATGTCTCACGCTATATTTAACCTTACATGTATCTTTATATGTAATCATTCGAGCTTATATGAGATTACCAAAACCCGTTTATGTTATTTTAATGCTAACATTTGTTTATTATTTCTTACAAGATTCACTCATTAAACTCACCCAACGTTAGACGGGTTTTTAAGCTAGTTAGTTATAAAGATGAAGGTTAACCGAGAAAAGTTAAATATCATCAAATGTTATTAAATGTGCATTTAATGAGATCTCCACATAAATGTAGATAGGAAATAGATCTTCACAAGTTAATAGACAAAAAAATAAATGGTTTTTAATAATTGAAATTGAGTTACTGTTTGAGCTTTTTTTTTTACCAAACAATCGGGTTTTTTTTGAACCGGCAAATATATATATAAAAAAAAAAACCCTAAAACTAGAAAGAAACTAGCAGACCAAGAAAAAAGAAAATTACAAACATTTAAGAGGAGAATCACACCAATCACTCCAAACAATACCACCTTTCGGGGTCCTATGCTTATGCCAAACATAGACCATCGTTTTGATATCATCAACGATCTTCGCCGGGTTTGGAACAATACCATTGAAAATACCATTATTTCTAGCACGCCACAAGCACCAGAACATGCAGTAGAAAATGCTAATAAGCCCAATCCTTTTCTTATTGCAATTTCCCCAACAAATAATGAACTTGATAATCTCTTTCACCTTGAAAATAAGGCTCAGCCGAACCTTGCACCAACTGGAGATATCCTTAAAAACCCGGTTAGCTAAAAAGCATGAAACCAAGACATGATCCGCATCTTACTCGCCAAAGAGGCACGCACCACAGCACTAAACAATGGGTAGCTATAAGTTTTTTTCGACACCAAATTTTAGTCACATAATTTTCATAACATTCAATAACTAGATGCTTCATCAAATGATATATCTTAGAGTTTCACCTTAAAACTATTTAAAAGGCTTTTATTACTCAATTTCAGTTAGAAAAATTTAGGAAAAAGAAAATGAACTAGTGATAAAACTTTCTGTCACTATAAGTCTTAAAATGAACTAGTCATATATCAGACAACATATATCTTTACAAACATTTTAATTTTACAAGACTTAATAAAAAGATTAAACAAACAGATCTAAGTCTCAAAATATTGATTCAGAATTGAAATACTTAACATACGATATGCAAGAAAAGCAAACTCAAGAGTCACACATCACAAGTTATATTGACTGTACCTAAAGACAAAGATAAAGAACTATGCATAGAACATTAATTATTAATATTATACATGTTTTTTTACCAATACAGATAACATTTAGTATTAGTTGATCTTTCATACCCACCTATATAATACAGTAATGAACAAGTTAAATCTTTCATTGACACATTAATTATTAATATTAAGTTACTTCATTCGTCCAAATAAAGAGCGTAAGTTACTAACTTACAAATCATCAACATTAGAGGGCTCGGAGTCATGGCGCCGTGGGGTGCCAAACCCACGGCGCGACTCGCGCGATTGCTCTCCAAACATCAAAAACCCACGGCGTTGGGTCATACCGTGAGTCAAACCACTCGGCGCGAGTGGTAGTTTTAAAAAAAAATATTTTTTTTGAAAATTTTTTAAAACCAACGGCTATTAGCCGTTATTTTTCAAAAAAAATGTTTTTTTTAATGCCCCAACGGCTAGTTTATTTAAAAAAATAATAAATTTTAATTAAATGCCCAACGGCTAGATTATTTAAAAAAAAATCAATTTTAATCTCTATATATACTATATTTCCTATATCCTTTTTTACACACACACAAATCATTCTCTCCTTTATCATTCTCTCATTCACAAACACAAACACAATGGCCGGCGAAAATTGGTTCGGATTCACCCACCTCCTTCAATCCAACATGGGTGCCGGTGACGGAACTACGTCCAATTCACAATTCCCCGGATTTCCTACCCACGGTCCGATGACTCCCGAAGATCAAGCTTTTATACAAAAGCAACAAGAAGAATATCAAGCCTATACCACCCAAAGATGCCTATCACTCAATCTACAAGCTCAATTCCACCACCCGAAACCGAACCAAAAAAAAAAAAACCGAAAGAAAAACCCCGCAAAAAAATCAAAAGAACCCGTTCCGAATGAAGGTCTTGGTCGGTGGACCAAGGATTAAGAAGCCGTGCTTGCTGAATGTTACATCGCGACATTCGAAGATCCGAAATTTGGGCGTCACCAAAAAAGAGACACTCTTTGGATTCGGATTACCCGGGTGTTTAACGAAAGAAATCATCAAGAACGTACCAAAGACATGCTTACGGGTAAGTGGAATCCGATGCATCATAATATTATGAAGTGGCACGCCATCTACAAAAAATGTCATCGGAACAAAAAAAGTGGCGAAAGCGAGGTTGATGTGATTGAACGGGCTCGGGGAATTTACGCGGACGAGAATAGAAATGTCTCGTTTAATCATGAAAAGGCATGGAATGTTTTGAGGAAGTCCCCGAAATGGGAAGCACCCGAGGTTGTCCCGGTTGATTTGACCGAGAACGAGGAAGGAGGTTCGTTTTCGATGCCCATGAACAGGGACGAACTTTTCCAACGCGATCAACGACCCCCCCCCCCGCCAGTAAAGAACGGCCCGGGAAAAAGCCGTTTCGAAACATCGGCGAGTACCGGAGGAAGTAACTCGTTACGATTTGAAAACGCGGTTACCTATGACCTTCGTCTTCGTCGTGAAGCCGCGCAAAAAGCGTATGCATCTTCGCAACGCAAAGACGACACGATTGCCGAAATGGAGGAGTTGAAATTTGTCAACTATGACACCTCCAACATGGATCCCGAATCGGTCGCGTTTATAAACTTTAAAAAAGAAGAAATCAAGGCTCGTCTACGCGCAAAAATGCCGAATACCAATCAATACCGCGATGTTGAAGATTCCAAAGACTCCTCCAACTAGTAGTTTTTTTTCGTAATTTTTTCGTAATTTTTTTGTAATTTTTTCGTTTTTTTATTCGAAGTTGTATTTTTCTATTTTTTTGAGATTGTAATATTTATTTTTATTTATGAAATGAATTAATTTAATTTGAAAATGTGAGAAATAAAAAAAAAGTGGGACCCACAAAAGAGAGTCACTTGGAGTGATGACTCCCCTGATTTTTTCATGTGAGTCACTGAGTGGGTTTCGCTGACGTGACACCCCAAATAGGAGTCACTTGGAGTGATGACTCCTAGTGCTCTTATGGTTGTCTCAGTACACGAGACACGTTTTAAGTGAAGAGTAAAAAAGTGTATAACAAACGATAACTTTATGAAACAAATTAAGCAGACATCAAATAAGAAGATCATATGATGGGAACTGCTTAAAAGCCGATAACTTTATGAAACAATGGAGTTGTTATTCCGTTTAGAACTCTCTAAAATTATACTGAGGGTTTATATTTACCATAACAATTATTTAAAACCCTAATATGGATCAAAGAACACAAAGCGGAAGCAAATTAACAAGATCATTAATTTAACACAATTATAATTAATCAAGATTAGGGTTACATACCTTTATCCTAGCAAGATTCACAAGACGACGGAACAAACGGCAACTAGGGTTTATCACGAACACCACCAAGAATATAGTCTAAAGTAAGACTATATCACGTTCTTGTACACACGTAATACGGCGAGTTAACCGTGAGTCTAGCACGAACAAACCGAGCTTCAACGCTTATGGAATATCTACCCAACAACCCTAGAGAGGGGCTAGGACTAGATAAAATAGACTTGATCGAAAACCAAACGAAACCCTAAGTTGGGTGTGGGGTGGCCGACGATCAAAGGAGAAAAAAGAAAGAGGGAGTGAAAAATTATGAGGCTAGGGGTTTGTTTATATAGGCTTGGCAAACCTTGGGCTCCAAGTTATAAACGAAAAGGAAACAAAATCTTTCCCTTTGCCCCCCTCTTGTAGTCGCCGATTAACACACCCCCAAGGGGTGTTTGTGTAATTTTTCCTTCTTCTTTTTAGCTTCTATTTTATTCCATAACGGTCGTTAAAACTTAACTATTATTTATTAACGATCGTTAGTTAAGCTTTGGTTTGATTTAATAAATATAATAAATATATTTAATAAATAAATTAACCCTTTACGTTATGTGTGCAATCCCGTGATCCCGAGTTCGATCCTATCTCACGACTATTAATTTTAAGTCCATAAACTTTCAGCTCCCACTTGGACAAAATTCTAATATCGTGATCACATTGACTAGCATCTAGTTACACTAGCAATATCACTAGCACAAACCGGGTAAGGTCTCCTGGACAAGAACCTTTTAATGATTATATCATTATTATTATCCTTTCATTTCAAATACATCGTTAATAAGGATATGAATCTCAGTCATTCCTTCATTAACTATTCTGTTTCTCGTTTACGGATATAGCAAGATTACCAAAACACATTTGGGTGTGGCCACACAAACATCTTACTACTCTCTCGAGGGGCCCATCTGTATTTATACTTCAAAATAATTTGAAGGAAATAAATCTCATTTTGACTACAAGCAAAACACATGAACTTTGCAACACTTCTGAAAATAACCCTTATAACTACCAGTTACGTTTAGCGTTAGGTT
Organism: Glebionis coronaria; assembly: GCA_025667525.1. Classification (NCBI taxonomy): domain Eukaryota; kingdom Viridiplantae; phylum Streptophyta; class Magnoliopsida; order Asterales; family Asteraceae; genus Glebionis; species Glebionis coronaria. The sequence goes on from CM046879.1 coordinate 557,621,158, forward strand.
ACCTTACAGAAATGCACTACATTCAATGCAGTTTCCTGGTATCTCAGGTCTAAGGATAACTATTTATGATTTACTTAATGAAAAAGATCCATAAAGTAAAAATCATATAGTTGGGATAAGTCCAATATTTGATCCATCAAATATCATCCAAAATTGACCAATATACTTTCAAGTATACTCTGTCACTATTTTGAATTGTCTTAGTTTAATAATACTCCCATATTATTAATCGACAACGGATATTTAGAAACATCATAATGCTCATGGATTAAAACATGTAAAATAGGATACAAAATCAAATAACAGAAAAATAAACGAAATCCAATCTTTATTTCATCAATTCAATAATGTCTTACATCCTTTATCCAAATACTAATCAACAGATTTATTGCATGAATTCGCTAGCTAGTTGCAGCCCAATTGCCTTGGCATGCTTAACTACCTTTGGCCTAGATAAAGCCTTAGTAAAAGGATCAGCTACGTTATCATCTGTGTGAACTTTAATTAATTTTATTTCTCGAGCTTCCACTTGTTCTCGAACGTAGTGATATCTATGTTTAAAGTGTCTGGCGCCTTTCATAACTCCAGGGTCATTAGCGAATATTATTGCAGCAAAATTGTCGCAATATATATCAATAGGTTCTTTAATTGAAGGCATCACTCCAAGATCTCCAATAAACTTCCTAATCCAAACAGCTTCCATTGCAGCTTCTGAAGCGGCCATGTACTCAGATTGAGTCGCATGCATAGCAATGGTTTTCTTCTTACTACTCTTCTAGTCAACTGCTCCTCCATTGATGACAAACACGTAACCCGTCTGAGACTTCGTATCGTCTTTATCACATTGCCAGGACGCATCACAGAATCTTGTTACATTCAATTATGTGTCTGGTTTACCCCCGAATACCAAAAACATATCTTTCGTACTCCTCAAATACTTTAGAATATGCTTAACAACAGTCCAATGGAACTTTCCTGGATTCTCTTGGTATCTACTGACCAAGTTCTGAGAAAACGCCACATCAGGCCTTGTGCATCTTACAGCATACATAATAGATCCTATAGCCGAAACATAAGCCACCTTTCTCATGTAAGCCACCTCTTCGGGTGTTGATGCATCTTTCTCATGACTGAACTCATGCTTAACCTCCATCGGTAAAAAACATTTCTTAGAGTTATGCATGTTATACTTCTTCAATATCTTATCAATATAAGCATCTTGACTAAGACCGATTAACCGTCTACTCCTATCTCGATAGATTTTAATTCCCAGAATATATGCAGCATCTCCCAAATCCTTCATAGAAAAACATTTACCAAGATAATCCTTAACTTCCTTAAGTCTTGGAATGTTACTTCCCATGATTAATATGTCATCGACATATAAAATTAGGAACACTACATTACTCCCACTAGCTTTGTGATATACACATGGCTCATCACGATTTTGAATAAATCCGAACTTTTTGATTTCTTCATCAAATCACTTATTCCATTGACGTGATGCTTGCTTCAAACCATAAATAGATCTTTGAAGTTTGCACACGCGCTTTGGATATTTAGGATCAACGTACCCTTCCGGTTGTTGCATATAGATGTCTTCATCTAAGCGACCATTCAAGAAGGCAGTTTTAACATCCATTTTCCATATCTCATAGTCATAGTATGCTGCTATAGCTATGAGAATCCTAATGGCTCGTAAGTCTGCTACAGGAGAAAATGTCTCCTCGTAGTATATGCCAAAAGTTTGAGTAAAACCTTTAGCTACTAAACGTGCTTTATATGATTGTATTTCACCATCTATGTAAGTTTTCTTCTTGAAGATCCACCTATTTTTCACTAATTTAGCATTTTTAGGCGCGTCTACAAGAATCCAAACATCATTGATTTCCATGGATTTCATTTCCTCATTCATCGCAACTATCCATTTTGACTTTTCTGGATCAGACATTGCGGATCGATAGTTAGCAGGTTCACCAAGATCCCCTACTTCCTCCTCATCATCCTCTATGTAAAGACATAGTTTGTCTGGCGCACCTATGGTTCTTTGAGACCTACGTGGAGGAATTAATTCCAGTGGAACACTCAGACTTTCTGGTTCTACAGGAATTTCTTCGCTAGTATTTTCAGAAGGCAATGTATCTTCTTGTATTTCTTCAAGATCATAATTTCTCCCACTGAATTCTGGATTTACAAGATTCATTTTCAAGGAAGTCTCCATACCGAGCCACAACTATTTTGTTCTCAGCCGGATAATAAAAGTAGTAACCCATAGTTTCCTTAGGGTAACCTACAAAGATACATTTTACTGAGCGTTGTTGGAGTTTATCTCCAGAGTCACGTTTCACATACGCCTCACAACCCCAGATTTTCAAATAAGACAAATATGGCTTCTTGCCATGCCATAGTTCATATGGTGTCTTATCAACCTTCTTTGTGGGAACCATATTCAGAATACGAACAACAGATTCAAGAGCATAATCCCAAAAGGATAATGGTAAAGTTGTAAGATTAAACATAGATCGCACCATATCTAATAATGTACGATTTCTCCTTTCAGATACACCATTTTGTTGTGGAGTATATGGAGAAGTAAGTTTCTGAACAATTCCATTCTTACTTAAATAATCTTTAAACTCTTGACTTAAATATTCACCATCACGATCAGAACGAAGAGCTTTAATCTTCTTTCCTAGTTGTAACTCTACTTCTGCTTTAAACGTTTTGAATGTTTCAAATACCTCATGTTTATGCTTAAGTAAATAACATAACCATAACGGCTATAATCATCCGTAAACGTTAAGAAGTAGCTAGCACATTTCCTTGACACATGTCTAAGTGGTCCACACACATCAGTATGTATCAAACCAAGTAGTTCAGTAGCCCTTTCAATATTGCTATTAATAGGTTTCTTGGTCATCCTTCCAGAGATACAAGATTCGCATTTATCAAATGATTCATCATTGATATTTTCCAAAAGACCATCATGTTGAAGCTTTTGTATGCGAGTCTTCCCAATATGGGCAAGCCTACAATGCCAAAGATAAGAAGAGTTCTTGTCTAACTTACTCTTCTTATTCATGCTAAAACAGAATTATTTTTCCTCTTGGAATTTTTATCATGCATGTTAATTTCAAAAACACCATTCACAGAAATTGCATCAAAATAGAATAAACCATCTTTAAAAACAGAAATTCTATTATTATCAATCATGTGATTAAATCCAAGATCCAACATATAAGAAAAGGAAATGAAATCCCTAACAATTGTAGGTGCATAATGAAAATTATTTAAAAACAGTACTAAACCCGAAGGTAAAACTAATTTAAATATTCCTATAGCTTCAACCGCTGCTTGTGCGCCATTGCCCACATGCAGAAATTGTTCCCCATAGGAAAGCTTCCTCTTCAACTCAAATCCCTGCAGGGTATTACAAATATTAATACCACATCCCGCATCATATACCCAGGAGTTTGATTTATATGAAAGATTAAATAACTCTATCAAAAATAAGTTACCCGAAGATGGTGCTGCAGCAGCTAGCTCAGCCTTCTTCTTATGTTCTTGCATTTCATGGAGATAGAGAGAGCAATTCCTCTTCCAGTGTCCAGTCATCTTGTAGTAGTGACAAGTCTCATCTTTATGAGATTTCTTGACAAAGTTCTGCTTCGGTTTTGATGTAGTCGCAACTTGTTTGCTCTTATCAACCTTGCCTTTGCCTTTCTGCTTCTTATTCACTTGTGGTTTAGGTTTAGTCACTCTACCCTTTTGCACATAAAGTACTTGAGGAGTAGCAGCGGATGCCTTATCTTTCAACCCCTTTTCAAAGTCAATGAGCATTGCATGCAAATCATTAACCGTCTTCCCCGTGCAATGCATATTATAGTTACGAACGAAATCATTGAAGTTCTTATTAAGGGACCTATTGATCAAGTTAATAGTCATATTATGATCAAAGGGTTGTCCTAGTGCGATGAGTTGTTCCATATAACCCCTCATCTACATATAATGAGCACTTACGGACTTTCCAGGAGCTTGCTTGCAACTATGTAGAGCATCAACCAAATCATAGATCTCTACAGCTTGCGGCGTTTCATACACAGCCTTGATTTCATCAAGCATTAGCTGAGGTGAAAATAGCTCATACTTCCTTTGAAGTGATGGAGCCATTTTCCCTAACATTACAGCAGCCACCTCATGGTGCTTCTTAACGATAGCAGCGTGTTGAAGCCTTTCCGCATCAGATTCTCCTTCAGCAAGATCCTCCGGAAAAGGAGTTTCCAAGATATTGATAGTACCCGCTGCTCTCAGAACAATTCTTAGTGCATGATACCAGTCATTGAAATTAGGGCCAGTAAGTTCAGGCCGTTCAAAGAAAGCTTTGAACGTCGAGCTTATTGTCAGATTGTTTTCGGGTTGAGCCATTTCTACAGAAATAAGTTCAAACATTAGTATTTTTGATAATACAATTCAAGAAAATAAAATTACCCCGGTAATAAAACCATAGTATTTTCCTTGAAAACTAGAATCCATATTGACATAGATTCATCACATCAGTTGATCTGCTAGTGACAAATGTATTCAACATGGTAACTTGTCGAACAATAGTTGACAAACAAATTTGCAATTTCTAGATATGTTAGGGATTTACATTGCCAAAATCATTTGCATTGTAAACATGTTTCATCCCTACTTTACGCCTTAAGTTTCCAGTTCTCACTGAGTAACTCAATTAAGTCGACTAATCTAAAGAACGTAAAACCTTCATGTGCAATCTTATTCAGTCATGAAGTTTTCTCTCCATTACAACATCGTCCGATATCTTATATGACGACAATTGTAACTTCAAGTGTTCGTCAATTAGAGGGCATATGACTTAAATTTTAGGGTATAGATTTTGGTGTCAAAATCATGTATGGAGAAGCATGCATACATCTCCATAACATAAGTTAATAAAAAACGTTTAGTAAACTTTTTAGTGAGACTAAAAGTTCATCATATATTTGCAAGTTGAGGTATTGATTAGACCAATTAAAGATTTTACACACAACTAAATTCACACCGTACTTTTTCTAGAACTTAGCTAAAGGACAAAGCAATAACCTTATTCATTGTGTTTCGGATGTGAATTAATTTAGTTAAATCAACCTTAAAGAATTATACAAATAACAACCGTAGGTAATTCCAATTTTTTACGCACAGGCGAGCCGGGAATTTGGTCAGCGCTGAAGCATAACACCTCATTCCTTAACCGGGTACATGACCAGCGGTGCGTTATACCCACTTTATAGTTTGTCAAAATTGAGTAGGCCGTTAAGTTGCTATTGCAATTCTAATCAACACAAATCATATGTAATTTAGATCTCAAAACAATTTATTAATTTTGATAAGATTTAGTCCATATTATTTTTCTTGAAAAAATTACCCTTGTTTACAACATACAATGTAAAAACGCATGAAAACAAGTAGTAAAAAAAACTAAATCAAATAGCCACATGCAAAACAATTTATTCAAAGAACATCAAATCTAGGGTTTTTATGAACATAAAAAGTCTTCCCTAATTTTAGAACTTTGAATCAAATAAAGCAAATAGCAATCAAAATTATATGATCCATAAAAAAACATGCATGTTTATTACGGATCTCCCACATTCTCTTAACAATTAAAAAACTACGGATCGTAACCAACATGACATAACAATTAATTCATGCAAAACATCTAAAGTTAATTACCATGTAATTTTAGGGTTTACAAAAAAAAACATTTTTTTTATAAAAATTCTGCGAAGCCGATTTTAAAAAATAATAAAAAACAAAAAACCCTAATTTTTATAAAACCTAAAAAACAACATGTAATTTTTAACAAAAATCAATATTAGTTAAAAAACTTTAGATCTTGATAATTATAATCATGTTAAACGGGCTCTGATACCACTGAGGGTTTATATTTACCATAACAATTATTTAAAACCCTAATATGGATCAAAGAACACACAGCGAAAGCAAATTAACAAGATCATTAATTTAACACAACTATAATTAATCAAGATTAGGGTTACATACCTTTATCCTAGCAAGATCCACAAGACAACAGAACAAACGGCAACTAGGGTTTATCACGAACACCACCAAGAATATAGTCTAAAGTAAGACTATATCACGTTCTTGTACACACGTAATACGGCGAGTTAACCGTGAGTCTAGCACGAACAAACCGAGCTTCAACGCTTATGGAATATCTACCCAACAACCCTAGAGAGGGGCTAGGACTAGATAAAATAGACTTGATCGAAAACCAAACGAAACCCTAAGTTAGGTGTGGGGTGGCCGACGATCAAAGGAGAAAAAGAAAGAGGGAGTGAAAAATTATGAGGCTAAGGTTTGTTTATATAGGCTTGGCAAACCTTGGGCTTCAAGTTATAAACGAAAAAGGAAACAAAATCTTTCCCTTTGCCCCCCTCTTGTAGTCGCCGATTAACACACCCCCAAGGGGTGTTTGTGTAATTTTTCCTTCTTCTTTTTAGCTTCTATTTTATTCCATAACGGTCGTTAAAACTTAACTATTATTTATTAACGATCGTTAGTTAAGCTTTGGTTTGATTTAATAAATATAATAAATATATTTAATAAATAAATTAACCCTTTACGTTATGTGTGCAATCCCGTGATCCCGAGTTCGATCCTATCTCACGACTATTAATTTTAAGTCCATAAACTTTCATATACTATATCTATTAAATGGATTTCTTAACACGATCAACTACATGTTGAATTAATGCGAGTAACTTAACATAAAAAATGATCTAAAATAGAATAGATCTATCACTACTAGAAAAAGGACTTTCAGCGACGGATTTTCCGACAGACAGATACCTGTCGCTAATTACCGACGGATTTCCAGCACATTACAGACTGATATTTTGGTTAAAATTTTGCGAAGATTTTCCAACAGAGTTCTGACAAATTTCTGAGGGGAAATATTCTCATCGGAAATCTGTCGGTATTTTGTTTATCTTGCGACGAATTTCCGACGGAATATCGACAACTATGTTTATCCCTTGCAAAGTAGTCGGAAAATGCAGCTAACTTCATTTTTGTCGGTTAGTGGTCGGAAATTAAAACCTTTTCTGACAAATTTGTGACGGAAGAGTGAAAATTTTAAAATTCTACGTAGCTAATTGCTCTTATACGTATCTTTACTTCACTCGTCGGACATATGGGTCATTATAAGTTTTTGTAAGTCTTGTAAAAATTTGTTAAAATATATCTTAGTTATAACATAGTGTTAGTAACTAAAAAAACTATATTTTAGTTATAACATATTGTTTAGTTATAACAATGATGCAATTAGCCTAAACCGACGATTGGTGTAAATTTTTTGCAATTGTGCAGTTATCTCGAGCTATATAATAGTCATTTCCCGTCTCATCAAAATTGTGAAAATGTTTTCTAATTGAAAGTTGTATTAGTTTTATAACTTAAATAAAATACATGCAAATAACCAACTGTTTTAGAGCAGTTGACTACCTGGGTGAGACAAAAATCAATGATTTTACTTCTTAGTGCGAAGCGGTGAGTTCTAGGGGTTTCATCTACTGGTTCGGGTCCTGGGGCTTGCCCGTTATGGATGGTATAACTCGAGGGTCATATATCAATGAGACTGAGGTGCCGTTCTATAAAAAAAATATACTTTTATATTTTAGAACTTAAATAAAATACAATTATTAAAACTTAAAACTTAAATAAAATACAATTATTAAAACTTAAAACTTAAATAAAATACAATTATTAAAACTTAAAACTTAAATAAAATACATTTATATTTTAAAACATCAAACTCAAATAAAATACATTTATATTTTAAAACATAAAAAAAATACGGTTACTAGACTTAAAACTTAAATAAAATACATTCAGATCTCATTTTATTCATTCATTCCATCGTCAAGGTTAAGCTCATCATTGTTACATCGTCATCACTGTTTCCACCGCCGCCCACAATCGATCGCCGTCGTCTTCACTATTTCGCCATCGTCATCACTGTTCCGCCGTCGCCACTATTTCACCATCGTCAAGGTTAAGCTTATGTGTGATTTGTTAAGCTTATGTGTTTTGTTTAGCTGATTAAGCTTATGTGTTACTTATGTGATTTGTTAAGCTGATTTGATATGATTTATTAAGCTGATTTGTTAATTTGATTAAGCTGATTAGCTTATGTGTTTAAAACGAGCTGTAAAAGAAGTTCTTAATTTGACTAAGTGAATGCTTCTTATAAGAGAGAACTTATATATTAAGTTAAGTTATTAGCGGCTAGTTTCATGATAAGCAGAGATACTGAACCGTGTCTTTAGTTTTATGAAGCTGTAATTTAATTAATAACGATCGTAAGGAAGAAGCTAAACAATGAATGGGTTTGTGGTTCTTTATTAGTTATTAATGCTGCATAGAGGTATATAGATTTTTGTCGTGTCTTTAGTTTTATGTATCCTTGTGTAAAGTCTGCATTAAATAACAATGTCAACATTATTGACGTTTAAGTAACTACCATAGCTTTTATGAATGGAATACTAATGATGCACTTGCAACATTAAGGTCATTTGCATTATCTCGACTAAACACACGTACCCTATTACAATTTCTATGCAAGTAATGGACAAGTTTCGTAGAAAAGGCTTGCTCAAGTGCACGGTTCGAGTATAACTATATAATCCATGTGTTACTCATATACTATAAGTTGTCCTTCTCATTTTTTCTCAATATGTAAATGAAAAAATGATATAGCTCATGTCAATAGTGTTTTATAGAATGCTATTCATGTAGTGGTTAGAAACATAGTATTAATATGTTACCTGTTTTTGAAGTGATAGATATATGACGAGATATTATATACTCAGATGAGTAAATGAGTATTATGGGATGGTCTTTGTTAACATAGAATGTATATATGTTGAATTCCCACTTCAAAGATGATAAATTAGACGGCTACTGATTACAAAGGCTAAATGTGACACGATTAGCCATTTTCGCAGATTATTTGATACGGGAACCAAAAGAAATTTGACAAATGCGGAGAAGCATAAAGCACATACATATATCTTGCTTAATTGTGAAGATGTTCACCCTTTTTTAAGGTATGTCAAGTATTATCTTTACTTTGTAATTGTTTTTCTGCACTTTTTTTTACTTGGCATCATCTTTAGTAGTGCCTGTATACCTTCCACCAATTGCCATGTCATAGACACGTATATAGACTACAGCCTATAACCTCTATACAACCTGATATCTTCCAAAGCAATGAGACTTTATTTAAACTAAGAATCAACAGGACTAGCAGCAAGTGGCACCACATGTGCTCTTTATCATTACACCAATTATAGCTTGTGTGTGTAACTATACAGAACAGGTCACGTATTAAGCTAACTTTTAAGAATTCATAATTCTCAGCGTGTAAGAATTAGGAAAGATCTCCATTTGTGCCCAACAGTTTACATCACACAAACAACATCAAATTGTTGCTCAAGCTCACTTACTGGTTGCACTTCATAGTCTTTTAAGCTCAAAAGTTTCTGAACATCTTCCATAACCACAGTTTCTATTTCCTTATTGATGAGACTGCTTTTATACATAGTCTCATCGTCCAAATCGGGCTTAAAATGCATTAAATATCATCAAAATGCCCAAATATATGCTTGTGTTTGTTGCTTATGTATTTTAGGTACGGATATTGAGAAAATGACAAAAGATCACAAGAATCAATCAAAAACGAACACGGGAAACGAAGCCGCACGATGAACCAAGCCCTAATGAAGAATTTTCCAAAGAAAACCCTTGAAGATTTGAAGAATATTGAAGATTGGTCCTCCAAATTTGAAGAATTGACACTTTATACCCTTGTATCTTCATAATTACAAGTTTGGTCCCTAAAGTTTGTCAAAATTACAAAAAGGACCCCCAACTTTGAAGAATTGGCAAATTTAGTCCCTCAACAAAACTAAATTGTCAATAATGGTCCTCCAAGAAGTCAACAAAACAATTCAAAGTCCTTGAAGTTTTAAGACATTACAAGAATGGCCCTTGAAGAATACAATTTATGCATAAAAAGCCCTCTAAACAAGTTTTGAAAAATCTTGGTGCCAAAAGTGACAAGTGCTTAAAAGTTTATTACAAAGGAAACAAGGGAAAATCAGTTAAAGCTTGGAATGGAAACATTATAAGAATGCAGGGACTGTTTTTGCCACAAACAAAACCCATATCCACCATAAACCCAACCATACCCATTTTTACCCACCCATTTTACCCATTTCACCCGACCAAGCCCAAAACCCAAGCCCAAGTCAAACATCCAGTCAACCCTCACCCCACTAACTAACTTTTTAAACCTCGTTTTATATTAATTTAAAAAGGTGGGAAACAAGTACTGTGCATCTCCCTACCCTAATCCCTCTTAATCCGGTTCTATAAACCCTAATCCGTTTTAACACTAATCAAAGGGGTTTGCCCCACAACTTTCCAGATCCTCAATTTACCCTCTCCCCATCCAAACCCACACCCCAAAAAGGTCACCATCTATCCCATGTGCTCTCCCCAGCTGTGCCCTGCCCCACAACTCAACATGAAGACAAGCCTTGACAGCAATCCAACGTCCCTAAGGAACTTCGTGCTCCCTAAGCTCAAATGGATGGCCAAGATCAGCTATCATCCAACTGGCATCCTCACATGATTCCTGATAACTCACGGATTGAAGATTTGACCAAGGACCAAGATTTTAAAAAGAGAATATCCCATGGAATATTACAAGGGCTTATTGGGAAGTTCAACATTAGGGTTATTACTTTCTAGAACCATCATTGTAAGCCTATATAAGGCACTAGGGTTTTGGCTTAGTTTTTTCTTCTTGTCTCAGTTTTTTTTTAAAAATTATCTTGTAATATCTTTAATGATATATGAAAGTTTTGGTTTGAAAAATATACTGAGTACCATTTATTTTCTTTAAAATTCCGTTTTAAGTTATCAAATGTGAGTGTGTTCAAGGTTCATTTTGCAAGATTGCTTTTTAGTTCATGATAAGTTGTTTTGGGAAATTTGTTTTCATTTTAGCTGGTTGGTGAAAATCTTTTGGGTTGAATTCATGTTCAATGATTAGTCAAGTTGCAGTTGTTTTATTTTAAAAAGAGAAGAAAAAAAAATATATATATATATATATATATATATATAAAGTCAAAAAAATCAGTTATTGTATTATTTTGTTTGCTCCTTCTATCTTAGCAGGATTCATCATAGCTCACTTGTTGCCCAAGGTCCTGCATAGACCCGGGTCTATTGGAGGTGACATCAGTCACTGAGGGACTTGGAAGTATGTCCCTCAAGGTAGAACCATTCTTACCTTTTTAACTTTCAGTTTTTTTTGTGCTTATGTGATTTGCTTGAAAAATCTACTTAAGTGTGTTAAGTTGGTTGGATTTGAGTCATTTTGATGTTATGAGCATGTTAGGCTAGCTTTAGATTAGATTGAGTGTGTTTTGATTTAAGTTGTTTTGAAAAAAATGCATAATCAGATATATGGGTGTGTTTGGTTTTGCATGTTAGTTAAGAACTTTGAAAGATTGTGAGTTTTAAAACATGTTAGATACACTACTTTGGTGATATATAGGTAGAGTGTAGCTTTGTTATCTGTTTTGTAGAAGTTTGGAACTCAATTGCATGCTAAAAAGTGAAAACTTAGCTAAATTTGAATCTGCCATATCTTTCTGCTTTTTGGTGTAAATTTTGAGCTTGATAATTGATAAGTTGTTAGAAAAAGGGTTGATTTAGGGTTTGACATCATTTGCTTGTTACTTGATTGCTAATTGTGCAAAATATAAGCCATTGAAACTCATTTGTGTGCAAGTAATCAAGAAAAACACCCCCAGACCTAGCATTAGCATCTCAGCAACCTTGATTAGGCTTGTTTGCTTTTTTGGCTGTTATTGCTTGCTTGTTTTGTGCATTCTTTGACTCCCTATACTCCAAAGAGTATAGGGGTGCCTGATTGTCCACCAAGAACAACACCAAGATCACAAACCAAGTCCTCTTGGTCTATTCTTCACAAGTGAATATTTCACACTTGTTCATCAGAAACTTTGCCTCAACTGTGCACGTTTTTGCTCATATCTTGTTTAATCTTGATTGTTTTGAAATTGTTTTTGTGTTTTAGTGATTAAAGAAGTTGCTGGATTTGGTTTTTAAAAGTAAAAAAAAAATAAAAAATTTGCAAAACCTCACCTTGCCTGGGCTCGAACACGCGACCTCTCTTATGGAGGAGTAACGTGTAAACCAGTGATCTGGATGGGTTTTTATGTTTATGTCTCATTTCATTAATTACTTAAGGTGATTTTGTTTTGTTCTTATTTAAATAAGCTGTAGCTTATTTAGTCTTTTTCAGCTTATTTATTAAGCTTATTTGGTTCAGCTTATTTTTCCTAGGATAGTATTAGTGTTTTTTACTTTTCTGAGCAAAAAGTAATTTTTTCCCTTTATTATTTTATTTATTAGGATTATTTTAAGTTTAATTTTTAGAAAGTCATTAAAAAATAGTAAAAAGTGATTTAAAAATATGGAAAAATAATTTTTAGGATTCTAATCATATTTTTGAGGTTTACAGCTTATTAGGTTTTCAATTTAGCTTATTTTTAATTTTATAGAATTTTAGGGTTTTTAAGCAACTTTAAAATTCAATATAAAATTATTAAATAGGTTTCAGAAAATTTGGTTTGCATTTTTGTGTTAGTTACATTATTTAGGATTTTTGGTCATTTTTTAGAATTTATTTACAAACTTTTTATTTTTTTGAATATTTTAATATTATTTTATTATTAAAATTTGAAGTTTTATTTTTTCTTGTTTTTACATTTTTCCTAGGTTAAGGACATTAAATTAGGAGTTTTGTCACTTTCCAAATATTTTTTAGGTTCTTCAATTAATTTCTAGAATTAATTTAAGATTTAATACATTTTAATAGTTTTTAAGTGTTTAAAAATAGTTTAATTTGGTTTTAAAATTTTTAAAAATAGTTCTTAGCTTAATTAGGATATTTTTGAGGTTTACAAACTATAAAATCTTGTTTAGGGCTTTTTAATAATTAAAAGTGATTTTTAGGGCTTTAATTAGCATTAAAAAGTCATTATTTAATTAATTAAAAGGTTTTAGCAAGTTTGGATTTTTTGTAAACTCTTAGAATTTTATTGGGGATTTTTAGTAATTTTTAGGATTTTTTTAGGTTAAATTTTTAATTTTGGCACTATTTACGGTTTTACGTTTTCGCCTTTTTCGTCGTAGTTTAATTCATTTTCGTAACCGTCTTTCTCTTCTAATTCCATTTCTTTCTCAATCAATATAATCACAAATCAATATCAACTCTTAACACAACGCACTTGCCTCCTCGAGAACGAACTCACTTACTTGGGGTCATTCATACACGGTTTTCCTAAATCGTCGTGCACTTGCCCTATTTTTACGCTCTTTTTCCTAAAAGACGTAATTTTACACCAATCATTTTGGCGCCGCTGCCGGGGAGGCGTGTTGTGTTTTGGTTGAACCATTGTTGTTTTTATATATAGCCATAAAAGTAATTGTATTAGTAGCACTCTACTAATACGTATTATCGGTTTTTCGTTTTTTGTGAATACTATTACTATATTGTATACGTAGAACAATAAATTTACAAGTACTCCAAATACGTGAGCAATCACAACCTTGATTCGGGATTTCATCACTCGATCATTGTATTCGAATCTCAAACCAAAGAAAAAGGCAAAAATAGATAAATACTTTCGTGAAGCTTGATTTTGAGAAATACAAACTATAAGGTGGGTACAAGGCGGTTGTATTTCACGACCTAAAGGAAAAAGGCTCTTAAGTGGTTCGCGCCGCCTCGTTTCCTCTGCTTGCTTGTGCGTATTTGATTTTGAGAGTGAATCGAGGGTTTTGCCGCCCAAAGTATTACTAAGTATCATATATATTTTCTTGGTTTCATTTGATTAAACCCTCTTGAACGATTTGGTGTTCCACCATCGTTCTAAAGTCATCGAAGGCGTTCACTTCACGTGATCGTTTTCATTCCTTGAGGCTTCTTTAATCGAGAGATTTGATTAAGGAGGAGATTTGTAGATTTTGGTCTACTAATACATTCCAAAAATCCAAAAAAGTAAAAACAATCAAAAACCACAAAAAAATTGAAAAAGTAAAAACACCAAAAAGAATCTTCTTTGCTCGCCTTCTCGTTGTTCGTGACGTTTATGCAAACTCGCTCTAAAGCAAGACGTGCTCGTAAACGAAGAAACAAATCACTCACTCCTACTAGTGAGGAGTCTCCTATTGACGAACCCATTGTAGTGAAAGAAGCACCCATGGCTAATCGAACTATGATGGAGTTGCTTCAAGCACCCACCGAGGGTTATGGAGAAGCGATTGTGATTCCCGCTATCCTTGCGGAGAATTTTGAGGTTAAGACGGGTTTATTGTCCATGATTCAAAACAACAAGTTTTGAGGGGACGAAAAGGACAACCCTCATAACCACATTCGCCAATTTAATCGTCTCACCGCCACATGCAAGTTTAAGGATGTTTCAAACGACTCGATTAAGATGATGCTTTTTCCGTATTCCTTAGCGGGGCCCGCAAAAATTTGGTTAGAGAAAGAGCCACCCAATTCTATATTGACGTGGAAGGATCTCGTTTCAAAATTTGTGAACCAATTTTTTCCGCCCTCTAAGACTACGCACTTGAAAAACGAGATTTCAAAGTTTTCGCAAGAGTATAATGAGAGTTTTTCAACGGCTTGGAATAGGTTTAAGGAAATGTTGCACGAATGTCCTCATCATGGTTTTTCCGACTTGCATCAAATAGACACGTTTTACAATGGCTTGAACGATCATGAGCGTGATTATCTTAATGCCGCCGCGGGTGGTAATTTTTTGTGTAAGACGGTCGAGGAAGCATTGCTAATCATTGAGAATAGGTCTAAGGTGTATAGTCCTCGTAGCACATCGAGTGTTCGTAAGACTTCGTCTTCGTCTTCGCCTTCATTGTCACACACCGTTGATGCTTGCCAAGTCGAGGCTAATTTGGAGAACAAAATTTTTGATATAGTGAAAGGATTGTTAGTTGAGCTTAAAGTTGGTGAACAACCCGCTCCTGCTACGATGAAAGCGGTTGAGGTTTCTTGTATGTATTGTGGTGGAGCTCACGATTATTCCGAGTGCATTACCAACGGTGGTAACACTTCGAGTGCCTTCGCGGCCGCGGGAACTTATAACCAAAACGGTCAAGTTCCTCGCACTAATCAATTGACTCCACCGGGTTTTTCACCAAATCAAAATGCTAACAATTATCGAAACAATCAAGTTGGTTACCAAAGCAATCAAAGGAACAATTTTAAGGGTAATAACAACTATGGGAATCAAGGGAGTAGTAGTAGCCAATTGCAAAATCAAAATCAAAACCGTAATTTTCAAAACACGAGTCAAGGTCTTCAAAATGCTTACACTAAAGAACTTCCAATGGACTTTGTGAATTACGCCACGGCAAATGATAAGATTTTGGAAAACATTCAAGAGCAATTGGCTAATCAAGCTAGGGACACGGCTAAGAACGCAAAGGAGTTAGCTAATTTTGTTAAGGAAAATCTAGCCATGAGAAATGAATTGAAAAATGATTTTGCTAACCAAATTCGAGGTCAAAACAACAAGATAGAGCAAAGTCATGCTAGGCTTGAACAAAGAATTGACCAAAAAGCCGCTAGCCAAGATTTGAAGTTTAATAGTCAAGATGCTAAGCTTAACGCCATTTTAGAAGCCGTCATAGGGAACAAAGCCTCTACTTCGAGTAGTTTGCCTAGTAACACCGTTTCAAACCCGAAGGGAGAGATGAAAGTGATTACCACACGTAGTGGTAAGACACTTAAAGAACCGACTCCTCAACCAATTACTCCAACGGTGGAGGAAATTGAGGAAGAACCCGAGGTGGTGGTCGAAAAGGAGCATATTTCAATCCCACAAAGTACCGCTCATGCCACACCTACGGTTGACCCATCACCCATATTGGAACCCGAGATTCCAAAGGCTATGCCTATGCCCCAACCCACACCACCCTTGCCTTACCCATCGAGACTTAGGAAGGAGAAACGACAAGAGCGCGACAACTACCAATTTGAGCTTTTTATGAAAATGTTTCGTGATTTGCACTTTAATGTGAGTTTCGCCGATGCTTTGGTCATGATGCCTCGATTTGCCGCTAACTTTAAGAGTATGTTGAACAACAAGGAGAAATTACACCAAATGTCTAGTTGTTCGTCGGTTTATCTTAATCGCATACCTCAAAAAGTCGGTGATCCCGGTAAATTTTTGATCCCTTGTGCCATTCAAGATATGGAAGAATGCTTTGCCTTGGCCGATCTTGGTGCTAGCATTAACTTGATGCCACTTGCAATCTTCAAGTCGCTCAATCTTCCTAATCTTACTCCTTCACGAATGTCTATTGAGTTGGCCGACCATTCCACGATTCTTGCATGTGGTTTGGCGGAAGACGTTTTTGTGAAAGTGGGGAAGTTCTACTGTCCCGTAGACTTTATAGTTGTCGATATCCCCACGGATCCTCAAGTTCCTCTTATTTTAGGTCGTTCGTTTTTAGATACGTCTATGGCTTTAATTGATGTGCATGCTAGAAAGATCACCTTACGTTTCAACGACGAGGAACTTGTTATAAACGCAACTCAAAATTCTCAACTTTCTCATGTTTATTCCGTTGCTACCATAAACCTCGTTGACATGATCGACGTGGTTTGCGAGGAATTTTCATAAGAAGTTTTAGGGTTTGGTGATGAAGAAACTAGTGGCAATCCCACTATGTTAGATCTAATTCTTGATAATTCGACACCAACCTTCACTCCTTTTGAAGGTGGTGGTTTTACGTTGGAATAATTCGATGTTCCACGTACTTGTGACGAAGACCTCGACAACGATGAGGACTTCTCGATTATCAAGGATTTTCTCAACGATTTCCCATTGCCTCCACCCGAGGAGGTTATGAGTATCGAGCCCAAATCTTCACTTGAGGAACCACCTATTCTCGAGTTGAAAGATTTACCTCCTCACCTCGAATATGTCTATTTGGAGGAGGACGACAAGTTGCCGGTTATTATTGCGAAGGATCTTTCGAATAATGAAAAAACCGCACTTGTCGATGTTCTTAAGGATCACAAAGGGGCGATTGCATGGAAGTTATCCGACATTAAGGGAATCGATCCCAAGTTTTGTACCCACAAAATCTTAATGGAGGAGGATTTCAAGCCAACAATCCAAAGTCAAAGGAGGGTGAACCCCAAAATTCACGACGTCATCAAAAAGGAGGTCCTTAAACTCCTTGACGCGGGAATGATTTACCCTATTTCCGATAGCCCTTGGGTGAGTCCTATTCATTGTGTCCCTAAAAAGGGAGGGATGACCGTTGTGCCAAACGATGCCAACGAGTTGATTCCCACTAGACTCGTGACCGGATGGAGAGTGTGCATTGACTATCGTAAGTTGAATGAAGCCACTCGAAAAGACCATTTTCCCTTGCCCTTCATGGACCAAATGTTGGAGCGTCTTGCGGGAAACGATTTCTATTGCTTTTTAGATGGTTTTTCCGGTTACTTCCAAATCCCCATCGATCCTCGTGATCAAGAAAAAACTACGTTTACGTGTCCATAAGGAACGTTTGCCTATTGTAGAATGCCATTCGGACTTTGTAATGCACCGGGAACTTTTCAACGATGCATGATGGCTATTTTTCATGATATGATCGAGAAGACGATGGAAGTCTTCATGGATGACTTTTCCGTGTTTGGTGATTCTTTCACTTCGTGTTTGTCGAACCTAGAGAGAATGTTAAAATGTTGTGAGGAAACCAACCTTGTGCTCAATTGGGAAAAGTGTCATTTTATGGTTAAGAGTGGAATCGTCTTAGGGCACAAGGTCTCGAAAGCGGGGATTGAGGTAGATCAAGCTAAGGTAGACGTCATCGCCAAATTACCTCATCCCAAAACCGTTAAGGGAGTTAGGAGTTTCCTAGGCCACGCGGGCTTTTATCGACGATTCATCAAGGATTTCTCGAAGATTTCTCGACCCATTACACATCTTCTTGAAAAAGAGGCACGTTTTGTCTTTGACGAAGATTGTGTACGAGCCTTTGAGATCCTTAAGAGGAAACTTACTGAAGCTCCCATTCTTGTTGCTCCCAATTGGAACCTCCCCTTTGAGCTTATGTGTGATGCTAGTGATTACGCTATAGGGGCCGTTTTGGGGCAACGTCATGATAAGCACTTCTTGCCTATCCACTATGCTAGCAAGACGATGACCGAGGCTCAACTTAAATACACTACAACGGAAAAGGAGTTCCTTGCCGTGGTGTATGCATTTGAGAAATTCCGACCTTATCTCGTCTTGACGAAATGCATAGTGTATACGGACCATTCGGCTATTAAGTATCTTATGGCAAAGCAAGATGCTAAGCCGAGATTACTTCGTTGGATTCTCCTCCTTCAAGAATTTGATCACAAAATCATTGACAAAAAAGGAGCCGAGAATCTAGCGGCCGATCATCTCTCTCGTTTGGAAGATCCTCACCAAAGTGTTTACGAGCCCAAGGAAATCACCGAAACATTTCCGCTCGAGACACTTGGTGTAGTGAATTCTAAGCTTGATTCTTCCACCCCATGGTTTGCGGACTTCGCAAATTACCATGCGGGTAACTTCATCATTAAGGGTATGACGACTCAACAAAAACGAAAATTCTTTCGTGACGTCAAGTTCTACTTTTGGAACGACCCTTACTTGTTTCGAACTTGTGCGGATCAAATCATCCGACGTTGTGTTTTTGGCACCGAAGCTTCTAACATCCTTAGAGCTTGCCATGAGGGACCCACGGGTGGTCACCACGGTGCTAATCTCACGGCTAAAAAGGTGTTTGATGCCGGCTTCTTTTGGCCTACTATTTACCGAGATGCACAAGATCTTGTGAAGTCGTGTGATGCATGCCAACGACAAGGAAAAGCCTCACAAAAAGATGAAATGCCACAAAATATCATTCAAGTATGTGAGATCTTTGACGTTTGGGGCATAGACTTTATGGGGCCGTTCCCATCATCTCGTGGTAATAAGTACATTCTCGTTGCGGTTGACTACCTTTCTAAGTGGGTGGAGGCTAAGGCCTTGCCCACCGATGATGCTCGTGTGGTAGTTAAGTTCTTGAAAAGTTTGTTTGCTAGGTTTGGAACCCCTCGTGTTATCATAAGCGATCGTGGAACCCATTTTTGTAATGACCAATTCGAAAGGGTTCTAAGGAAATATGGGGTTACACATCGGCTTTCTACGGCTTATCACCCACAAACGAGTGGCAAGTCGAGGTTTCAAATCGAGCTTTAAAGAGGATTTTGGAGAGATCCGTTGGGGAAAACCGACAATCTTGGTCGGATAAGTTGGACGATGCTTTATGGGCCTTTAGGACCGCTCATAAGACACCCATTGGGTGCACTCCCTATAAGCTTGTGTATGGAAAGAATTGTCATTTGCCTATCGAGTTAGAACACAAGGCTTATTGGGCCCTAAAGCATTGTAATGATGACATGGAGACCGCGGGAAAACACCGGAAAATGCAATTAAATGAATTGGATGAATTGAGGGATATTGCTTATGAAAATTCATTGATTTACAAAGAAAAAACTAAAAAGTTGCATGATTCAAAAATTAAAAACCGGGTTTTTAACATTGGGGATCAAGTTTTACTTTTTAATTCAAGACTAAAAATCTTTTCCGGTAAATTGAAATCCCGTTGGTCCGGTCCATTCACCGTGACTCAAGTGTTTCCGTATGGGACCATCGAGCTAGCTCAAGATGATGGTCCTAACTTCAAGGTGAATGGACATAGGTTGAAGCACTACTTTGGCAGGGAAGTTCCATCCTTGAACTACCTCGACCAAGTCACCTTCCCCAATGATAATTAGTATTGAGGGGATCAAGTCGAGCTCATGACTCGGTAATCAAAAACGAGGTGCCTCGTGGGGGAGTCCCATGCTTATCCTATGTACATATTATCGCTTTCTTAGTCTAATGTAGCTTACGTGTGGGGATTCGTGCCCTTCCAACCTTTGTTCCGTGGTTATTTGTGATATGTGGTTTTTAGATCATGATCTTCACGATTGGAGCCTCTCGTGTTCGTTTTATGGGAGCACTCGATCGTTTGCTTTGGAGACATTTCTCAATATCCATGATATATCCTTTTGATGTTCTAACCATAGGTTTTTAGCACACTTCATAAACGGCTATTAATTTATTGGTTACACCCTTTCCATGCTAGATTAGGCATTCGACTACGTTTCTAGTATGGGGGTGTTTGCACCCCTAGACTCGAAACATTGAGGACAATGTTTAACTTTAGTATGGGGGGGGGGGGTGAATAGATACTTGCCTTGCCAAACCTTCACGCTTTCAAAAGTTTATCGTTTTGTTTATCGTTTTTGTTGCAAAATAAGGCTAAAAATGGCCAATTTTTAAAATTTTTCTCATATTTCATAAGTGTTTGAAGACACGAATGTAGGTTTTCCGATGGCGAGAATAAGAGTAATTTTTTACTCGACCGTGCGTGTTGAGCACTTAGCTTCGATTCCTTAACTACACATTAGGCTAAGTCTCTTAAATGAGGACGAGAAATGATAGAGTTAATTATAAGTTACTATGCTAAACGTAGAGTACTCGTATTCTT
The DNA here is from genome assembly GCA_025667525.1 of Glebionis coronaria. Lineage (NCBI taxonomy): Eukaryota > Viridiplantae > Streptophyta > Magnoliopsida > Asterales > Asteraceae > Glebionis > Glebionis coronaria. The sequence continues at coordinate 557,641,933 of CM046879.1, forward strand.
TCAAAAACTCATGTGTTCTCATTGTGTGCTTATTCTCCCTTCGCTTGTAAATATTTTTTGCTTAATAAATATTGACTTAGCGGTTTAGTTAGGATTGTTAGGTTTCTAGTCTTTTCTAGTAGCTTCCGTGTAATTAAATTGGGAAGACATTAAGGTATCGCCAGCGTCACGGTTTTGAAGTATTGGCAACCCTAATAATCGAAAGCTTCACCCAATAATAAGATTTCAAGTGCTCACCTAAATCAAGCAAACAATTTGAAGCCCCACAAGGCCTAAAATCTATGCAAAATTGAAAGTGAATCAAGCCTTAATCTTCGAAGCTTTAAAGATCCAAAACTCGCTTTAGCGTGAGGATATACGTCTTTGGCTAATAAAACCACCGATGAGGCGGATAATAAAAGGCAAGGCAAGACCGAAGTCATAATAAAAGCTTCATGGCGAAGTTGAATAAAAGATGGAGGTAAACCAAATATAATAAGGCCCTTCCGTTAGGGGGCGTATAAAAGTCTTGGTAATAAGTCTCATGTTCAAAACCGTTATAAAACCGTGTTTATCGATTCTTCTTGTCAACTTAATTTTTTAACATCGTTGTCTACTAGGAGGGGTTATTGATTTGATGGTCTTAGTTACACCGTTAAGACTCTATTTATAGACCTAAATCTCTATTATCGCATAAGTCAAACAATGTATCCTCGTGAAACATTTAAGACATCATAAAATATAAGAGATACAACTTAGGAATAATGGGAGGATAAGTACGTGATTAGGGCATATGAGTAGTGTTAGCATTACTAACTTATAATGACAATGATCTCGTTGCACGCTTAGCATGGAATTGGAGTGAAAATCGAGGACGATGAAATTATTTCTAACGAAGCATTCACGTGTTCTTATTCTATGAACCTAAACGTCCCATTTTGCGATGAAAATCATACATTATGTCTCAAACACAAGTAGTAGTAATAGTAGTAGTGTAGCTAGTTTATCATTCCAATAAAGTGAATAAAATGAATTTTGGAGATGCTATGATACTTTATTCTAGCATTGCGTGAGGGCACGTCAATGGTTTAGTATGGGGGAGTGATGAGACTGCTTTTATACATAGTCTCATCGTCCAAATCGGGCTTAAAATGCATTAAATATCATCAAAATGCCCAAATATATGCTTGTGTTTGTTGCTTATGTATTTTAGGTACGGATATTGAGAAAATGACAAAAGATCACAAGAATCAATCAAAAACGAACACGAGAAACGAAGCCGCACGATGAACCAAGCCCTAATGAAGAATTTTCCAAAGAAAACCCTTGAAGATTTAAAGAATATTGAAGATTGGTCCTCCAACTTTGAAGAATTGACACTTTATACCCTTGTATCTTCATAATTACAAGTTTGGTCCCTAAAGTTTGTCAAAATTACAAAAAGGACCCCCAACTTTGAAGAATTGGCAAATTTAGTCCCTCAACAAAACTAAATTGTCAATAATGGTCCTCCAAGAAGTCAACAAAACAAGTCAAAGTCCTTGAAGTTTGAAGACATTACAAGAATGGCCCTTGAAGAATACAATTTATGCATAAAAAGCCCTCTAAACAAGTTTTGAAAAATCTTGGTGCCAAAAGTGACAAGTGCTTAAAAGTTTATTACAAAGGAAACAAGGGAAAATCAGTTAAAGCTTGGAATGGAAACATTATAAGAATGCAGGGACTGTTTTTGCCACAAACAAAACCCATATCCACCATAAACCCAACCATACCCGTTTTTACCCACCCATTTTACCCATTTCACCCGACCAAGCCCAAAACCCAAGCCCAAGTCAAACATCCAGTCAACCCTCACCCCACTAACTAACTTTTTAAACCTCGTTTTATATTAATTTAAAAAGGTGGGAAACAAGTACTGTGCATCTCCCTCCCCTAATCCCTCTTAATCCGGTTCTATAAACCCTAATTCGTTTTAACACTAATCAAAGGGGTTTGCCCCACAACTTTCCAGATCCTCAATTTACCCTCTCCCCATCCAAACCCACACCCCAAAAAGGTCACCATCTATCCCATGTGCTCTCCCCAGCTGTGCCCTGCCCCACAACTCAACATGAAGACAAGCCTTGACAGCAATCCAACGTCCCTAAGGAATTTCGTGCTCCCTAAGCTCAAATGGATGGCCAAGATCAGCTATCATCCAACTGGCATCCTCACATGATTCCTGATAACTCACGGATTGAAGATTTGACCAAGGACCAAGATTTTAAAAAGAGAATATCCCATGGAATATTACAAGGGCTTATTGGGAAGTTCAGCATTAGGGTTATTACTTTCTAGAACCATCATTGTAAGCCTATATAAGGCACTAGGGTTTTGGCTTAGTTTTTTCTTCTTGTCTCAGTTTTTTTTAAAAAAATTATCTTGTAATATCTTTAATGATATATGAAAGTTTTGGTTTGAAAAATATACTGAGTACCATTTATTTTCTTTAAAATTCCGTTTTAAGTTATCAAATGTGAGTGTGTTCAAGGTTCATTTTGCAAGATTGCTTTTTAGTTCATGATAAGTTGTTTTGGGAAATTTGTTTTCATTTTAGCTGGTTGGTGAAAATCTTTTGGGTTGAATTCATGTTCAATGATTAGTCAAGTTGCAGTTGTTTTATTTTAACAAGAGAAGAAAAAAAAAATATATATATATATAAGTCAAAAAAATCAGTTATTGTATTATTTTGTTTGCTCCTTCTATCTTAGCAGGATTCATCATAGCTCATTTGTTGCCCAAGGTCCTGCATAGACCCGGGTCTATTGGAGGTGACATCAGTCACTGAGGGACTTGGAAGTAAGTCCCTCAAGGTAGAACCATTCTTACCTTTTTAACTTTCAGTTTTTTTGTGCTTATGTGATTTGCTTGAAAAATCTACTTAAGTGTGTTAAGTTGGTTGGATTTGAGTCATTTTGATGTTATGAGCATGTTAGGCTAGCTTTAGATTAGATTGAGTGTGTTTTGATTTAAGTTGTTTTGAAAAAAATGCATAATCAGATATATGGGTGTGTTTGGTTTTGCATGTTAGTTAAGAACTTTGAAAGATTGTGAGTTTTAAAACATGTTAGATACACTACTTTGGTGATATATAGGTAGAGTGTAGCTTTGTTATCTGTTTTGTAGAAGTTTGGAACTCAATTGCATGCTAAAAAGTGAAAACTTAGCTAAATTTGAATATGCCATATCTTTCTGCTTTTTGGTGTAAATTTTGAGCTTGATAATTGATAAGTTGTTAGAAATAGGGTTGATTTAGGGTTTGACATCATTTGCTTGTTACTTGATTGCTAATTGTGCAAAATATAAGCCATTGAAACTCATTTGTGTGCAAGTAATCAAGAAAAACACCCCCAGACCTAGCATTAGCATCTCAGCAACCTTGATTAGGCTTGTTTGCTTTTTTGGCTGTTATTGCTTGCTTGTTTTGTGCATTCTTTGACTCCCTATACTCCAAAGAGTATAGGGGTGCCTGATTGTCCACCAAGAACAACACCAAGATCACAAACCAAGTCCTCTTGGTCTATTCTTCACAAGTGAATATTTCACACTTGTTCATCAGAAACTTTGCCTCAACTGGGCACGTTTTTACTCATATCTTGTTTAATCTTGATTGTTTTGAAATTGTTTTTGTGTTTTAGTGATTAAAGAAGTTGCTGGATTTGGTTTTTAAAAGTAAAAAAAAAAAAAAAAAAAAAAAATTTTTTTGCAAAACCTCACCTTGCCTGGGCTCGAACACGCGACCTCTCTTATGGAGGAGTAACGTGTTAACCAATGATCTGGATGGGTTTTTATGTTTATGTCTCATTTCATTAATTACTTAAGGTGATTTTGTTTTGTTCTTATTTAAATAAGCCGTAGCTTATTTAGTCTTTTTCAGCTTATTTATTAAGCTTATTTGGTTCAGCTTATTTTTCCTAGGATAGTATTAGTGTTTTTGACTTTTCTGAGCATTTTTTCCCTTTATTATTTTATTTATTAGGATTATTTTAAGTTTAATTTTTAGAAAGTCATTAAAAAATAGTAAAAAGTGATTTAAAAATCTGGAAAAATAATTTTAGGATTCTAATCATATTTTTGAGGTTTACAGCTTATTAGGTTTTCAATTTAGCTTATTTTTAATTTTATAGAATTTTAGGGTTTTTAAGCAACTTTAAAATTCAATATAAAATTATTAAATAGGTTTCAGAAAATTTGGTTTGCATTTTTGTGTTAGTTACATTATTTAGGATTTTTGGTAATTTTTTAGAATTTATTTACAAACTTTTTATTTTTTTGAATATTTTAATATTATTTTATTATTAAAATTTGAAGTTTTATTTTTTCTTGTTTTTACATTTTTCCTAGGTTAAGAACATTAAATTAGGAGTTTTGTCACTTTCCAAATATTTTTTAGGTTTTTCAATTAATTTCTAGAATTAATTTAAGATTTAATACATTTTAATAGTTTTTAAGTGTTTAAAAATAGTTTAATTTGGTTTTAAAATTTTTAAAAATAGTTTTTAGCTTAATTAGGATATTTTTGAGGTTTTCAAACTATAAAATCTTGTTTAGGGCTTTTTAATAATTAAAAGTGATTTTTAGGGCTTTAATTAGCATTAAAAAGTCATTATTTAATTAATTAAAAGGTTTTAGCAAGTTTGGATTTTTTTTAAACTCTTAGAATTTTATTGGGGATTTTTAGTAATTTTTAGGATTTTTTTAGGTTAAATTTTTAATTTTGGCACTATTTACGGTTTTACGTTTTCGCCTTTTTCGTCGTAGTTTAATTCATTTTCGTAACCGTCTTTCTCTTCTAATCCCATTTCTTTCTCAATCAGTATAATCACAAATCAATATCAACTCTTAACACAACGCACTTGCCTCCTCGAGAACGAACTCACTTACTTGGGGTCATTCATACACGGTTTTCCTAAATCGTCGTGCACTTGCCCTATTTTTACGCTCTTTTTCCTAAAAGACGTAATTTTACACCAATCACTTATTATCACCAATTAGCTCAACAGTACCCTTCAGATTCTGAAGTTTTTCATCCAATTCAACGAATCCATTGTTTTCGATCATTGATTCCGAATCATCCTCAACTTTTGGATCATTAGTACCTTTTGCTTCCAATTGTTGTTCAACATCATTAGCTTCATTGTCTTCTGGACCCGAAACATCATCAGATATTTTGGTCTTTTCAGTAAGTGATTCTGAATCATCCTTCAATACTGTATCATCAAGAAGGGTATCAGGAGATTATTACCCCAATGATGTGGAAATATTTTTTATAAGAAAATAATCTAACTATCAATATTTATCTTCCTGACCCATGATATGCTGCTAGTACAAATCAAATTGATATGTTTAAGATTGATCTTTTTCATTTCTTCTAATAGATGATATGTTTTCAAAAGAAATTTTAGCAATGCAATAAGGTCACTAGTCTAGCTTATTCATAGACATGTGTACCAACTGTTAGCTAGATGTTACTCTTCTTAATTAGTGTTTGTATACATATAAGCTGGGTGCGGTGGCGCTCAGGGCCGGTCCTGAGTTTTCGGATGCCTTGGGCGAAAAGGCATAAAAATGCCCCTCGTACGTGAATAATACACTATACTTTTTAAACATTAGTTATCCTTCTCTTTTCACGTGAATTTTTCATCGTATTCAAGTTATGCCTTTCATTTCGCACGCCAATTTTTCATCATTAATAAGTAAAATGTTACGGTTTACATATAAAATATGAACTGCAATTTCATAATACAAACATTTAAAATTATGTTGGCGCTTGTATCTTGAGAAAATACTTTCAGTTGTCTTATTATAATCAAGATTCGCAAAAAAAATATCCACATATAAGCATTGAAACTCGGGTTTTTTAGAAGAGTTGCACAAAATTTAATTGGGCAAACTAAAGTTACATCGTAAAAAATGAAAGTATCAACAAATTTGTTAGGGATTGCAAATATAAAAAGAACCACATTCTTGAAAAAAATTTGTACTGTGTGATCTAAAATAAAGTGTAAATTCTATCACATATGACATATATATAGATTCGTCCTTCCATATAATGATAAAAAAATATGAATCAACCCGTAACTGCAAATCTTATAAATTTATAACGATATAAACTTACCGTAACATACTGTAATTGGTACATGCTATAAGATATTACTAGTACTTCATATGTAATGTAACAAACGCTATAGGAAATTACTTTCATATGTAATGTAACAAAAACCAAGTGAAATTGAAAAAAAAAAGAATTACAAATAGATACATGCATTAAGTTGTTAATCCACGTGACATAGTACACAATTGCGATATCTTAAATAAATAAATTAGTTTTATCTTTGTCCTTATCATCTTCCTTCCCAATTACACCTTTTCCTCCATTTTAATCTTAAAAACAATCTGCTTTTTTTCTTTTTGCTTTTACCATATATACACGACGCTAAAATTTGATGCCCCTCAAGATCTGCTGCCCTGGGCCATCGCCCACCTCGCCCGGTACCAGGACCGGCCCTGGTGGCGCTTATATTGTTTCGTATACTGTAGTGACGAGTAAAAAATGGACTGTTTTGTTGCTGTCCTACATTTTTAATCAGTGTTTGTATACATATAAGCTGGGTGTAGTAGCCCGTATATTGTTTCGTATATCTGTAGTGACGAGTAAAAAATGGACTGTTTTGTTGTTGTCTCACATCGATGGAGATTACAAATGATAGGCAGTTTATATAGACCACAACAAGTAATCAAACACGACCTTACTTGAATAGTTTGCTGATACGCAGTTTATATAGACCACATCGCTTGAGATTACAAATGATAGGCAGTTTATATAAGTTGGGTGCAGTAGCCCTTATATTGTACCTATACAGTTTGCTGATATACTAAAGACCGTATTTGAGCTTGGTATCAAATTTTTGTCTGATCATTCTTCTAATGTGGATGAAGTAAATTTATCTGATCATTCTATGAAGGATTAGTACATACATTTTTTCTTACAAGTTATTAGAATATGATGTCTACTTATATGATGTTAATTTATCTGATCAATCAATTATTCTTCTATAGATACTACTTTTTTTCTTCCGACTGATTGAAATATGATGTCTTCTTATATGTAACTGACTTGTGATGCTAATTAATTGTTACATGTATAAATGCATTTGGCTAATCTTTGTTTATTTGACCCACGTTATGCAGGGAACATGGTTAGAAATAACAACAGAGGTAAGGGAAGGGGCCGGGGAAGAGGTAGGGGCAGAGGTGGAAATATAGAAAATGGTGGTGATAGTAGTGATGTATCCGGGTTCGGTAATCCAGATGCAGATTATGATGATGGTAGTAGAAGTGAGGGAAGAGGTAGGGGCAGAGGCATGAATATAGGTGTTGGTGATAATAGTAATCTTTTAGATTCAGTAATCAAGAGGCATGAATATAGATACTGGTGATAATAGTAATCTATTTGGATTCAGTAATCAAGAAGAAGGGTAAGTTAGTCGAGATGGGTACAAGTGGGGATCCGAGACTCATGGTGACCCGTACATCAGCAACATCTAGTTCCAGTTCCACATCTAACGAACAGGTTTGCTTAGTTATTAATTCACCAATATATTTTATGCCAAAAGATTTAAATTTGAGGTTTTATAGGTTATGTATATATAGCTGATGTCGGTTAATATGTTTTGCTTAGTTTTATACTTAACACAATTCCAAGTGTCCTTCTACCCTTTCTGCTATTAGCCCGGTCATTTCTCCCCACAACAAAGCTTCCTGTTTAATTCCGATTTGTTTTGGACACTTTAGCTCTGAATACCGCCTAAAAATTTGGCATTTCATATTGACAATCTATCTCATTTAAGATACTCTTTCCAGAACAGTTGGTTTTAAAACCATGATCTCTCCGAATATGGGTAAAATTCATATTCGCATTCGCATCATTTTTGCGACTTTAATCTGAGCTATGATCTTTTATATTGGACGTTTTGTCTAAGCAAGGAAAGAAAGTGTGTTCTATAATCCGAAACATAGACCACCATGATGATGAGATAGAATAACTAGATCTGCCCTGTAAGAACACCAAACACAACGGACTATAGAGCCAGGTTTCTTATAGTCACACCATAAGTTCTGATCGCCTAAAATCACAAGATTAATATTTCAGTAGTTGCTTGAATTGCTTGAGTACCAGGTGACATTGTGTCGAATGGTAGTTTAGTTTGTGATGTACTTTATAACATTTGGTAGTTTAGTTATCTGTGGACACTACTTGTTTGTGCTTGAAGTTCTTTGTTTTATGTGTTATGCATATTGTTCTGCTGTCTGTATTTGACAATTAATCAAGGTGTCGTGGGTGGCAGGTCAGTATGGGTTTAAATGAAATATGGGTTGGGAAGGTTGGGTAACGGGTCAAAATGACTTTTAAGTCTATAGGTTATTTTGATTATAACGGGGGAATGTGAGATGTGTTTTAAGGTTTCTAATAGGACTTGATACTATGTAGGTACAAACTTTAGAAGAGACAATAAGAATATTGCACAAGGAAAACGCAGATATAAGAGCACAGTCCCAAAGAGATATGGAGATTGAGGTACAACGCCAAGTGGAGTTTCAAGTACGAGCACATGCGACAATGGGAACTAGAGGCGGATGCTCGTTAACAAGCCCGAGAGAGAGAATGGCAACTGAAAATGAATGACATTAACTTAGTCGTAAAAACGTTTACGGATTCCCACCCTCCTGCTTAGCTTGATAAAATCATAGCATTTGAATACTTGGATTACTAGTTTAATCTTGAATGTTTTATTCGACTCGTTCAATTCGACTATAGCTTGTTATTTGAATGGTAAATGAATGTTTAATCTTGAATTATCCATTTCTAGTGAATATGTAATCTTTATTATTTGTAGATTGAGATTTGGTAATTGAACTATTTAGTCGTGAATTATCTATTTTGTTCTAGCCATTTTAGATACTGGATTACATAAATTTGTGACTGCTTACCGATAGAAAATTTGTAACAGATTTCCGAGGACATGTTACTGACGACATTCCGACAGATATGTATACTTTTTTTACCGATAGATTTCCGAGAGAAATTAATACCAACAGAATTCCGACGCTTGTTTTTCGTTGGTATTTCTGACAGGGTTCCGACTGATAGGAATTAACTAGGAAGCATTTACCGACATAGCATTTTCGTCGCAAATCCGTCGGAAAAGACCTACACTGACGGATTTCCGACGCCGTCGCTATTGCTCTATTTTCTAGTAGTGTATAGCACCAAGATTAATTATACAAACGAAACCGTGGAATACGGTGGTTGCCACTTGCCAATATAAATATATATAATACAGATCGACACACATTTACATAAAGTCATAAACATTAATTATTTGTATCATCTTCCTTCCTTCATCCACATTCATTCATATTTCAGCCAAAACACCTTATCAGAAACCATGTCTTCTCCAATCCAAAACCTTGATCACTTAAAAATCCCACTAGAAGATATATTCGCGGCCACCAATGAGTTTTCTGATGAAAATTTTATTAGACAAGGTGGTTTCGGAAAGATCTACAATGGAAAACTGAAGCGATACGGAGAATCGGTCGATATCGTTGCACGCAGGTTAGATGCCAAGCATGAGCAAGGAAGCCAACAGTTTATGACCGAGATTTTGATGCTTTCTAAACTCGAGCATGAAAATCTAGTCTCTCTTGTGGGGTTCTGCGACGAGAAAAATGAAAAAATTGTCATAAACAAGTATGAAGCCAAGGGAAGTCTCGACAATTATATAACGGACCCGAGTATCACATGGGGGAAACGATTGCACATATGTGTTGGTATCGTGCATGCATTAAGTTACTTGTATTATGATGAAAAACGTGATTTTAGCGTTGTACATGGTAATATCAAGAGTTCCAAAATTTTACTAGATTATTTCTGGGTACCCAAGTTATCTGGTTTTGAACATTCAACCATGACTACAGCATCTCGAAGGGATTTACACCCTACGTATTTAAAGACAGGCAGTGTGACACACAAATCTGATATCTACTCCTTAGGGGTAGTATTATTTGAAGTGTTTCTTGGTAAAAAAGCAATACCCGATGATTCTAAGTTAGCAGAACTAGATGATTTGATTAATCCAGATCTACGAAAACAAATGAATGAAGAATCGCTAAAAATCTTCTCGGAAACAGCTTATGCTTGTTTAAACGAGGATCATGAACGACGTCCAGATATAAATCAAGTTGTTTTGAAACTTAGGATAGCCGTAGATTATCAACGAAAACATGCAAACAGGGCGTTGAATCTTCACCGGGTAGAGGATCGGGTAAGACGATCTGTTTTTCATGTTGTGTTTCATACATAGTCACACGAAACGCGGTACGCCCCGGTACAGGTACGAGAAACGGGAACGCGGTACGCAGGTTCCTTAAAATTCGGTACGAAGCGGGATAGGCTCATTTCGGTACGCCTCGGTACGCTTTGGTTCGATGTACCATATAATTGGGTACGATGTACCCAATTTGGTACAATATACCATATTATACTTACAAATAGACAAGTTTTAATAGGTATTCAAATATTTTATGCACATACTTTTAAACTTTTATTATTAATATTTTCAATATATATTTTATACAAATATTGCTTTTACATTGTGCATATATTTAATTACATATTTGAATAAAGTCTAATATTAATTAACATGAATATTATTGGGTCAAACTGAATAATTTTGGTTGGCCCTTTTGTGTAACTTATTAATTGGGCCTAAAAAAAAGTTAATAAGATAACTCACTTTCCATCTTTCTTCACCCTTACACCTTCGTTAACACAATTTTCACCGGAAAACACCATCACCAAAATCATAACTGTACCGGTTCACTTTAGTACGCCGTATCGACTTACTTTGGTACGGCGTACCGGTTCACTTTGGTACGGCGTACCGAGCCATTTTGGTACGCTGATGGATGTTGTTCGGAAACGCCAAATATAGCGATCCAGATCGCGATTCCGAGCGATCCGAGTCGCGATCGTACCGCGTTTGGGTACGCGCGATCCGAAACGCGAAACGTGGCCGAGTCAGCGTTTCCTGTGACTATGGTTTCATATCATCTTTCTGTGTCATGATATTTATCAATTATTTTTTATCAGATGCTAGAGAAACAAGAATTGGAAAAGATGTCCTCCCATCCCTTAAAGGTAAATAGTTATGGCAATTTAATTTTGTTTGTTTTACTTCATAATTTCTGAATAATTTCTGAATAATTTATTTAGAGTTGAGATGATTTCAAACTTATAAAAAAACTAGTTAAATTAATTATTACGGATATTTTGGAATAATTTTAAGTATTGACTGTTGATCAAGATTTGAAAACCCTCTTTTTTCCTTCATCAACATTGGTATGTAACCTCTGGTTTTTATTTGATAAACAGGAATTAAACACCATGATTTTTTCCATTCAAAACCTTGATCACTTAAAAATCTCACTGGAAGATATACTTGAGGCAACCGACCAGTTTTCTAAGGAAAATTTCATTAAACAAGGTGGATTCGGAAAGATATACAAGGGAAAACTCAAGCGATCCGGAAAATTGATCGATGTTGTTGCACGGAGGTTAGATACCATGCATGGGCAAGGAAGCAAACAGTTTTGGACCGAGATTTTGATGCTTTCTAAACTCGAGCATAAAAATGTCGTCTCTCTTATTGGCTTCTGTGATGAGAAGAATGTGAAGATTGTCGTAAACAAGTATGAAGCTAAGGGAAGTCTAGACAGTTATTTAAGTGACCCGACTATCACATGGCAAAAGCGATTGCACATATGTGTTGGTATAGCGCATGCATTAAGTTACATCTATTATGATGAAAAACGCGATTTTAGCGTTATTCATCGTAACATTAAGAGTTCAAAAATTTTACTGGATAAATTCTGGGCACCTAAGTTATCTGGTTTTGAACTTTCAATGACAACTTTAGCATCTCAAAGGCATCGATTATGCATCGACGATGCTTGTGGTAGCACTGGGTATGTTGACCCAACATATGTAACAAAAGGTAGTGTGACATTCAAGTCTGATATCTACTCCTTTGGGGTAGTTTTATTTGAAGTGTTGCTTGGTAAAAAAGCAATAACCGATAATAGAGATACTAAGTTAGCACAACTAGCCAAATCCCATTATGAAAAGAGACAACTAGATGATTTGATAGATCCAGATTTACGAAAACAAATGAACCAAGAATCATTTGATATCTTCTCAGAAGCAGCATATAACTGCTTAAAGGAGCAACGTGCCGAACGTCCAAATATAGATCAAACTATCTCAAGACTTGAGAAAGCCTTAGAACTTCAATTGAAATACGAAAATCCTGTAAGATCATCTTTTCTCGTATTATGTTTTCTATTACAATATTTCGTATATTTATAAACTGTTCAACTTCCCATCAGATATTAAAGAAGGACCCAGCTGTTGTGGCCGCTGCATTGGATAGTACATCAAACTCATACTTCCGGTGGAAGGTGATAATTGACTTTTATCTAGTTTAAGGCCATAGTGATTAATAGCATATTTGAGCCTGTTTGTTTTGTTAATTGGTTGGGTTTAAGCGAGTTGAACTGAGCCAAACTTAGGAAGGGCTCGTCTCGACTCAAGAATATTATGTTCCATTTGAGATATGATGGATAGCTCGACAAGCCTTTGTAAGGATGCTCGAGCTCGGTTCGACTCAAAAAGTTTTACTTACTAATTTAAATATAAGATACAACTGGTTATCCCGTGCACTACGTACTTACACATAAATTAAATTTATTTTAATATTTTAATTTAATCTATAAATATATAAAAAATTGTCGTGTTTAATGTTTTATAATTGTAATACTAATACGACTAATAATTATGCATGTATTTGTATTTGTTTATTTTTTAAAGTTATTAAAAAATATAAAAAAACTATAACTTTCAATTAACTTATCTAATTTATTTAAAAATTAACCACCAAAGTTTTATTACTAGCATTCTTTTTTTTTTTGAATTCAAAATTTTGACATATATACTATTATGTGAGTTTTTTCTCCATGAATTCTTTCACCAATTTTTTATATTTTTTTAGCTAAATTTGAAAATAAATTGGTTTTTATTATTTTTGTTAAAATCGAGAAAAATATAAACATTACTAATTAAACAAAAAATTGATTTTTGAAACATGAAAAATCCCACAAAGCGTTTTGCTATACTAAATAAAATATTTAAATTCCGCTCAAGCTCGATTTGAAAAACTTAATATATTTATAAGTAATTTTTTACCCCTAATCATACTCCTTTATAAAACATTTTATCATGTTATTTATAGAGTACTTGAAATTTAAAGTTACAACATTATTAAACTATTTGTACAACAAAAACAAGCTTACATAGTAAAAGTTGAATCTTGAAACATGTAATATAACATATTACATTAAATAGTGTAATTAAAACACACTCTCATCCTATTTTACAACTAAAATGACACATGATACAAGTATTACTATTAATATATAGTTAAAAAATCATTTAAATATACACACATATTTAATACTTATATTAAAATTAATTAATACATAATAATTAATACACACTTAAAAATAAAAATAATCAATACTAATTATTTAATATAATTAATATACCTCATTACTTAAAAATACAATTATATATGCATAATATACACCAATAAAACCATATATCTATAAAATAGTACGTATATTGTCTACCAAAAATAATGGTGTACATAACTTTGAAACCGAACCGGACCAACGCGTTCAACTAGGAACCGAAGTCACAATCGGTTCGGCTAGCAAAAAGCCGTTAGAATAAGAACCTAAGAGGTCACATCGAAACCGATAAAAATAACCCCATTACATAAATATGTACTACACATAAATATGTATAACTTATAAAAGAGATTGTATTTTCTCTCCAAATTTAAAGTGTCACACCCTTACAAGCTTTTGGTACAAACTTGTACAACACAAAATTACATAAATTTATTGAGGAGTAATATACATTAAATGACAAAGTTAATAAAATTATATGTAACATGTACAAATAATTATTTCTATGAACCATAAATTTTTATATAAAATTACTTAAATTGTTCACAAATGTAAGTTTAATATTAAATGTGTGTTTGAATTGAATCCTTTAATTTTGTATAAATTTGCATATTCGAAAACCTATATATATCGTCTATGTATGTATTTCAGTACAAATCTAGTGAAATACTAATTATTTTGCTAATTAATTCAATTAAATCGTACATATCAAAATAAGAAGATTTTAAGGTTATTATAGGGTATAAAAACTTGTACACATATAAACTACGAAAATTTTCTATATTCACACGTTAAATGACGAATGCTGCAGAGATTAATAAATACCTTTCACGATCTATAATCACAATTTTGTAATACTATTTTTATATGAAGTGTTTTATTATTGCTTAGAGTTATTCCAATTTAAAAGTATTGACATTATTTGTAAAGTTAGTATTGAAAAATAGGTATACGTATAAAATATTATGCTCACCGAATTTTAGTTTCACGATACCCGTAGCCACAACACACGGGTACCCTACTAGTTGTATTAACATATAAGCGCTTAAAATGTACATGTTTTGTTATTTCATTAAATACTTCAGTTTTAACATGTGATATATCTGATAAAATTTTATAGATATTTTAGTTAGCAATTTAGGCAGGGGCGGAGACAAAGGGGTCGAAGTGACCTTTATCGAAAAAGTTGTAGTGTAAATTTTCATAATACTCGATGGTTTTTTATAATTTGTCCCTATATATAAGAAACATTTTTTAATGTAATTTATAAAAAATACTAAAATATGATCTCGAGCCGAACTTTCTGGCACTGCTCCTAAACTAGGTGTGCCTTAGCTTCTAGCTTCTATCTTCTTGCTCTAGCAACATTCCTTAATCCTTGACATGCATACATTGCAGGGCTTGGAACACTTAAGGATTAGTTTTTCTGATGTGGAATCTGCCAAAGATAAGTGTCGAATTCGATCAGTGCCGAATTCATTTATCGTGTACAAAGCACAGCTCGAGATTTTTGACAGCAAAAATTACTTAGAGATAAAGGGGAAGTGTAAAAGTACTGAACTGCCCAAGAAGATGAGCACTGTATATATGAAAAGATTCATTGGTCATAGTTTGTTCTATAAAGAAATAATAGCGCTTAGTACATATACACATCCAAACATAGTATCTGTTCATGGCATATGCGAGGAACCGACAGAAAAGATCATTGTCTATGATGATGTTACCAACGGATGCCTTGCAGATTACCTGGGCAGCGACCGTAACATTGATTCTTTTACGTGGGTTCGACGTATAAGAATATGCATCGATGTTGCACATGGCTTAGCTTATATCCACAGCAAACACGAAAACAATGAAACCAAGTCACAACATATTATAATCAGTAGCAGCAGTGTTCTACTGAAGGATAATTGGGAAGCGATGATTGGTGGCTTCTCTGAAGATGAACATTTAGAATCGTTTTATGGCGGCGGAGATAGAAAAGAAAAAAATATTTACTGTTTGGGAATCATTTTATTTGAAATCTTGTGTTGGAGATTCGCCAGTGATCCAATTTTCCAGCAGAGAAATGACACGGGGCTTGCATCCTTTGTACAACGATGTTTTAGAAATGGAACCCGAGATGAAATATTAGATATTAAGCTAAAGGAAGAAGCCGAGGAAACAATTTTTAACAAAGGGTATGATAAAATATCTTTGGACACGTTTTCAAATATTGCATATCAATGTGTGGGAGACTTTCATTTTCAGCGTCCAACAATAGACCAGGTCATCAAAGAACTAGAGAAAGCATTACACTTCCAGGTTAGCAATGTTTAAACTATAAACATAGTTTTCCTAGAATTACAAATACATTCACGGTCGATCGGTTTGTTATATTTAATTTCTCGTATATTCTCGTAATCTTGTATGATCAGACTTCTTGTCGAACGTTTTGTCGCAATATTATCATATATTCTGCCATAATTGTTATTTTTATTTTACATTTACATTCTCATATATATATATATATATATATATATATATATATATATATATATATATATATATATATATATATATATATATATATATATATATATATATATATATATATATATATATATATATATATATACTAGCCTTTAGACCTGTTTGATGGACGGGCTAGCTTTAAGTATATATATTTTTAATGGAAATTAAAGTTATGTGTGTTTGTATTAGAAGCTTAGTATATGTAATGTTAGTTATGACATTAATATTTTAATAATATAGCATAGAATGAACAAAAATAAAATAATTTAAGATATTTTATTTATTTAAGAATATTATGAGTTAATTGAATTTGCATACGTTAACGTTATGAATAAGTATATCAAAAAATTTAGAATTTTAATAATACTGTATAAATATTTTATGTATTTTTTAATTTTATGAGATAATAAATTTTGTATATGTTAATGTTATGAATAACTTTTTTACATTAAATTTATTTTGAAACTAATATTATTGTTAAGTTTTTTTGTGTTAGCAAAAACATTATAGTTAAATATTTTTTAGAAATGATTTTGTTTTGTAAGTTTTGTGGTAAAGTGTATTTTAGCAAAAGTAAGCCCAAAAAACTCATTCCTGGTATTATTTTTTGCCACGTGTATAATATAGCAACTTATATAACCCAGTCCAAAACTTGACAGTCTGAATATCTAAAAATATTTTTTATTTTAGTAAGTCAAACTATTAAAATCATTTGTAATTCTTATTTTCTTTTTTAAAGCATTATAAGGAAACCTTTTAATGAATTACATGTGTCATTTCTATAGAATTTTGTATTTAAGGCATTATTGTAATTCCTATTTTCTTTTATAAGCATTTTATGGAAACCCTTTAATGAATTACATGTGTCATTTTTATAAAATTTTGTATTTAAGGCATTGTTTCACCATCCTTCCATATATATTTTTATAGAATTTTGTATTTAATACATAATTTTTAATTCCTATTTTCTTTTTGAAGCATTTTATGGAAATCATTTAATGAATTACATGTATTATTTTTATAAAATTTTGTATTTAAGGTATTGTTTCACCATCCTTCCTATATAAAGGTTTTTGATTTGATTTGATTTGATTTGATTTGATATATATATGTTTGGGTACAACAACAAAATCAACACTAACAACAACAGCTGTTTCTTTTTTCTTTTTTAAAGTAAAAAATTATTGTGAATTTGTTATACTTATGAATTTATTAAGAATTATGAAAGTCTAAATTTGAATCATATTCTTTTAAGTTTTTTTATTGCAATTTAGACACTTGTGTTTATGCCTCTTTTCCCCTTTAAATCCTAAAAAAAATGTGAGCCAAAATTTGACCAAGTGAAAGGCAAATCTTATTTGTATTGGCGGGGTGAGTTCATTTGCTATGTGGTCAAATTAAGTTTTACTATTGGTACAATTTGATTTTTCATTATTTTTGTGAGATTGACTTTTTTTGTTTGCTTTATTACATGTACATCACGGAATTCTCTCTATCAAACATGAGATACTTGGTAGATTAATTATAATAAATTGTTTCAGATTTAGCATATTTATAGAATATCCATGATTCGCAGGAAAACAGAAGCAAGGACAATCTCAAAATTTCACTTGACAAAATATTGTTGGCCACACTAAACTTCAATTGTAACAAACGCATTGGAAAAGGAGGTTTTGGGCAGGTTTACAAAGGAGAATTCACATACCCACATGGATGTGAGCACATTGCGGCAAAACGGTTGGACAAGAAGTCTGATCAAGGAATAACTGAACTTATGACAGAATTTCAAATTCTTTCCAATTATAAACATGAGAATATTGTTGGTCTTGTGGGCTATTGTGACGAAAAGGATGAAAAAGTCATTGTGTATGAGTACGCATGTGGAGGAAGTCTTGATAGTTGGTTGAAGTATGATGGTCTTACGTGGAGGAAACGCCTTGAGATTTGCATTGATGTTGCAAACGGGTTGGCTTTTCTTCATGGTAGTAGTGAAACAAAGAAAGAGGTAGTGATTCATAGGGACATGAAAAGCGCAAATGTCCTACTATTTGGTGACGGGCAAGCAAAAATTTCCGATTTTGGGCTTTCTTTGATAAGTCCAATAAATCAAGAAATGAACTATGTCATCGACAATGCTAAAGGCACACCTGGCTATTGTGACCCACTATACATAAGCACTCAGTTTTTTACCAAAGAATCCGACATTTACTCGTTTGGCGTTCTTTTATTTGAGATGTTGTGCGGGCGATTTGTGATGGAAGATAAGAATAGTAAAGCTCAAAATCTGGTCCAATTGGTTAGACACCATTACAAAGAAGGATCACTCTATGAGATTGTGTTTGAGGCTACAAAGAAACAAATGGCCCTTATTTCATTGACTAAATTTCAAAATATTGCTTTTCAATGCATACATGAAGAGAGAACAAAACGACCAACTGCCGACAATGTGCTAATTCAACTTAAGAAAGCATTGGAATTTCAAGTAAGTTACTGTACCTTTATTTTTGAATTCCTTTTAAACATTAGGTACATGTAGTAAAGTAATGGAATATCGACACACTGATTCAAACACTAAAATATTTATAGATTATAGATAAGCACTAGTTGATTGATATTTAAATGAAATTCGTAGCCCAATATTCAGGCTCATATTTAATGTAGAGAGGTGGTGTTGGAGTTCAAGCCTGACTAAAATATTTGTTTCACATAACATTAATTACACAAATTAACACAAAATTACCTTCACTAATGGCTAAAATATTTATTTCACATAACTTTAATTACACAAATTAACACAAAAGTACCTTCACTAATGGATAAAATATTTGTTTCACATAACTTTAATTACACAAAAAATAATTTATGGTCAAAGTTAAATAAAAAAATCAAAAGTAAGATAAGTAAACTGAGATGGAAGAAATATTCGAATAGACTGAACAATTATCTTGGTTCAAATAATACAAGTTTCAGGAGTTACTTATTAACTAACTAGTTTATGTATTAAACTATATAATATATTGTTATCTAAAGTTTACTAGTATATAACTCTCGTGTATGCATGGGGGTTATAAATAAATTTAATTTAATTTAATAATTTAAATTGAAATAGAGATAAAAAATCGTGTTTAATATTATTAGGTTATATAAAATATAAGAGGTATTTGTTAATTTTTTAATTTATTGAAAAAATTTAGAAATTTATAATTTTCTCTTAACACCATCTAATTTATTCAAAATTTATCACTAAAGTTTTATTTACTGCATCCACTTTTTCAAAGTCTTTTCTTACCAACTAAAGAAGTTTTTCAGATTTTTTTAGAAAAATCATAAAAATAAAGAGGAATAAATCAAAAGAAAATATTTCTACTAAAAAAATATATCTTTTTTTTTTAAAAAAAGTCTTAAACTTTAAATTTTGCTTTAAATTTTTTTTCCTAAAACATATGACAACTGATATAAGAGGTCCAACATTCCCCTAAATTTCCTAAGGTATTCTTCGATACTCACGGTATGATGACCAAGTCATAATTGTCTTTCTTGTTGCTAACCTCGTTGTCTTTAACATCCGAATACTAATACTCCACAATGCATGGGTCTTCCTCCGCCTGGCTGTCTGTTGCTTGGTTTTGATCCGATTCCAAAGTACCTGAATGTTCTGACTTTCCTACTCCTGGCTCCTGGCTACACCGCCTTCTTAACCAACAATATTGCCCGAAAAGATCCTATGGGTTACCTCGACGTCTTGTTCTACAGTAATCGATGCACGTCCATATTTCTTTAAGCCAAATTCATAGTGCTCTCGAGGAATCAAAGATATTGATCAGACAAATCACTGAATGCTTGACCATTGCATTCTGGGTATCCAATAATCATTGCCATTTGCTCTATTCAATTTTTATTGAGATTGATTCATGTCCTTCTGACTTCATAACAAATCTGTAAAATTCGAGTAAGAAAATATATAGGTTCGCAATTTTGGTGTTAGACTGTTAGAGTAAGTTCCATTCCATTCTTCTTTTTATGAAACCAACTTATATTGGCTTTTCAAATTTCTTCTCGCGAAACTCCTTGTTCTTTTAGTAAAACTGATCCCGATTTGCTAGTACAATAAATGAGATGAAGTCTTCAAATGTTTCTACCAATAGAGACAAAAACTTCACTTCAATTTCACGTTTATCTTGGATTGTGCCGTGTTTTAATCGTTCTCGTTGATGGCTAATCGTTCTCTTCATTGTTTCGAGAAACATGTTCTTATTCTTGCATCTCTTGATCAATACATTACATTTTGAATCTTTGACTTCAACTGCGAATCCTTGTAAGATCAATTCTTATAAACTCAACACATTTATGTTGATTACTGGTTCGTATGAGACATAATGAACTGCAAAGGTTTTTCCTTTTATTGTTAATTCGATTTCTCCAATACCATGTGTGAGAATCGAACCAACATAGTGTTCTTCATGATTGATGAAAAAACACTCCTTGAATTTGACAAAAAAAGTCTTTAGGGAGAGACATGTGGTTCGAGTTCTTCGAGTTTACATGCCAAACAGTGTTCCAAGATCCTTTATCAGTTCCTTTGATGAAGTAGTCTCCATTTATGACAACCCTTTCGACATGTGATTGATGAAAAGGTTTTAATGGTTCGAAAGAATAATGGCTTTGTACCGTGGTCGTTCGATCAACCATCATTCTTATAGATAGCATTCTTTCTTGGATTACGAGGGTGCCATTGAAAGAAATTCACATCGAAAGAAAAATGAATAAAACAAGAGTAGAAACTGAAACTCTATTGGAGTATATATAATAAGTGTATATGCATGGATGTTCTCTGGCCGATATATTACATGTAGGGTTAATTTCATATATACTATTGTCATATTTACCTATTGAAAAATAATTTGACATGTATGCCCAATTTAAACATCATATATATTATATTTACCTAAATCAAATTAGTTAAGAAACAAATTTACATCCTCCAATCCTTGTTATACCATTTGATATCATTTTTCTTTATACATTTCAATTAAATATATTTTGCATAATCAATCATGTCCTATATTATATGCAGTGTGTTATGTACTTCTTCCATCTTATTTTTATTGTCAATGTTCTTTTAGATCTCTCAAATTAATTGTCTACTATTAAAAATAAATATAGAATTTAATCAACTTACTATATTACCTTTGTTTAAAATTACCATTACATTACAAAATTTTATAAAGATTTTAATTAATTAATTAAACGTAAAACTATCATTTTATTAAAAAGTAAGAAATAGAAAATAGTAACAAATGTTATTTTTTTAAACTGTGTATTTTTTTTGAAGAAAAAATAATTTTGAGAAGAAGAAAGTATTTAAATAGACATAATGAACCATCATGTTAGTTCAATACAAATATTAATATCTAAAGTTTATTCCTAAACAAACGGCAAAGATAAGGCCCAACAGTTTCTAACTGACATGCGGAAACCCAAATTGCCTATGTAAAGATATATTATCCAAATTTCAGGTATCCCGTTACATATTACGTCATGAGTATTGAACTTAGGTGCTAACTAATTTAAAATGCAAGATACTATGCAAATAGATTTTATAGTATTACAAAGTTTCTTATTTATCATACTAATAGGTTTCCATGATACACAGGAAAAAATGGATCGCCTCAATATATCACTTGAAGACGTCATGTTGGCCACACAACACTTCAGTAATGACAATCTAATTGGAAAAGGTGATTTTTGGTCTATATTCAAAGGACATGTTAGATGCGCCAATGGATGTGAGATCATTGCTGTGAAACGGTTGGATAGATGGTCTGATCAACGAAAAACTGAACGTATGGCAGAACTTGAAATTTTGTTAGAGTATACACATGAGAATATCATTAGTCTTGTAGGCCATTGTAATGAAAAAGGAGAAAAAATCATGGTTTACGCGTATGCATCGATATCTAAAGGGAGTCTTGATAGGTGGTTGAAGTATGATGGCCTTACTTGGAGGAAACGACTTGAGATATGCATCGATATCGCAAGGGGGTTAACTTTCCTACATGAAACCAGTGATGTAAAGGAAGAGGTGGTGATACATGGGGACATCAAAAGTGAAAATGTCCTACTAAATGATGACTGGAAAGCAAAAATTGATGATTTTGGGCAATCCTTAATAAGACCTATATATCACAAAACAATACATGTAGTCAACAATAGTATAGGCACACCCGGCTATTGTGACCCACTAAACATAGCCACTGGGGTTTTAACAACAGAATCTGACATTTATTCATTTGGTGTGCTCTTGTTTGAGATGTTGTGCGGGAGATTTGTGATGGAACACAACAGTAGCAAAACACAAAGTCTAGTCCATTTGGTTAGAGACCATTTTGAAAAGGGAACACTTTATGAGATAGTGTTTGAGGCAATAAAGAAACAGATGTCGCCCAAATCACTGAACACATTTCTAAAGATCGCCTACCAATGCTTACATGAAGAGAGATCGAAACGACCAACAACCAACGATGTGCTGATACAACTTGAGAAGTCACTGGAATTACAAGTAAGTTCTTATACTTAAGCACAAGTGGCTCTCTTTCAATGCATGCAGTCTTTTATCACCGCACGTACATAATTTGTTTTGATGTTAAAAAACATGAAAATATTTTTTTTCTGACGAGGAATTAACATACAAGACAACTGCCCTTTGTTATTGTCGGTTTCAGTTAATTGAATGACTCTCGTCAATCCCATTGTGTGTGTTGAGTCAATTCCAAACCGATTTAACCCGCCAAAATCCCGTGTACAATTCACAATCCCCTCCTTAAATTTAACCAATATCCGTTTGAGATCTTACTTGCGTCGCGACTTTGATAAAGTTAATGTATTCCACGATGATTTGTTCAACGTATTCCATCATGATTTACTCTCGTACAAATTGAAAACGAACGTTAATGTGCTTACTTATTTTCATTTTTCTATATTTTTATCGCCGACATGGTTTACAAGCAAATAGGCATGCCCATGTTGTTAAATTAAACTCAGTTTCACACGCATGTAAAGCAACGATGTTAGCTGCTCCCCTTCTTGACCTCATCAACAATTCAATCCGACCCGAACCCGATAAGGCCGCCTTATAAGATCGAGTTGATTCTGG
Organism: Glebionis coronaria; assembly: GCA_025667525.1. NCBI lineage: Eukaryota > Viridiplantae > Streptophyta > Magnoliopsida > Asterales > Asteraceae > Glebionis > Glebionis coronaria. The sequence goes on from CM046879.1 coordinate 557,665,208, forward strand.
TCCAACTTAGCTTATCGGGTTTATCGAGTCAACTCGATAAACCCGATTACCTAATAAGGTCGAGTTAGGGTTTCACTTAGTCTCTTATCGGGTTATCGGGTTATCGGGTCAACTTATGACATACACAATCCATTAACAAATTTATACATTTTTATCTTAATGTAAAATTTATAGAAATAAAGAACAGTTTATCGAATCTCAATTCAACTTTCAGGTGAAAATCTATTATCTAATTGATAATAGTTTTACAATACAAGAACAAAAAACAAGATCAATATGATCTCAATCACCAAAAAAAGACTATGTGAAATCGTTGAGAGAAATAACAAAAAACTTGATATCAACAAATGAGCAGGTGATGAGCTTTTATACTCTAAGTTTAGCAACTTTCCAGAGTTGACACATCCAGTCCTCCAAAGCTCCACAAATGTGAACTTAGGTCCCTCAGCTATAAACCAACTACAACTTCTGAAACAATAAAACTAAAACACAAAAAACTTGTTTCTAGGTTAGATTAAACGTTTCGACACCCTTCTTTGACAAACAGCTTGTCATGTTGAGTCTTATCTAACCCTTTTGTAAAAATATGAGCAGTCTGATGAGCAGTACCAACTTTATAAGTCTTCATAACACAAGCTAGAATTTTGTCTCTCACAAAATGGAAATGAATCTCAAGATGATTTGTTCTCTCATGAAAGACAGGATTAGCAGCTATCTTAATAGCAACCTGACTATTACAAAACAACTTAACTCGCAAAAAATGTTCCTTTTCTGAAGTAGCTGAAGCCATAGCTCTATATTAAGATTCAACACTATACTTAGAAAGTGTATTTTGCTTTTTACTCTTCCAAGATACTAATGAGCCATTTAAAAATAAGCAGAAACCAGTAATAGACTTTCTAGTCACAAGAAACTTAGCCTAGTCAGCATCCACAAATGTTTCAAGAGAAACATTAGGACACTTAACAATATGAACACCTTTACCAGGTGAGTCTTTCAGGTATCTCAAAACCTTAAGATCAATCTTAATATGATAACTAAGAGGCCTATGCATAAACTGACTAAGACAATGCACAACATATGAAATATCAGGCCTGGTGTGTGTGTAAGATAGATAATTTTACCAATCATCTTTTGATACTCAGTTATAGTATCAAGCACAGAATCACTACCATTAGGATCACTAGCAATAACCAAATTTTTTTCAAGAGGAGTAGCAGAAGGCTTACAAGCTAATAGCCCAAAATCAGATAAAAGATCTAGACATTACTTGGTACAGACCAAAATCAGTATCAATAACTTCAATACTCAAGAAATATTACAGCTTACCAGGATCTTTAATTTGAAACTTACTTATCAAAAACCTTTTAAACTCTTCAATATGAGACAAACTATTACCAGTGACAACAATATCATCCACATAAACAAGCAAAGTACGTAAAACATCAGACTCATTTTTAGTGAACAAAGAATAATCACTTTTACTTTGCATAAAATCATGTTCAACAAGAGCCTGAGTCAACTTAAAGTTCCACTATCTAGGAGCTCGTTTTAAACCATACAGAGACTTGTTCAACTTACAAACCCTCGTATCATTTTTATTAAAATATCCATCAGGTAAATTCATATAAAAACTTCATCAAGATCACCATGTAAAAAAGAATTATTAATATCAAGTTGGAATAAAGATCAATCATTCTGCACAGCCAAATTAATCAGGCATCTAACAGTAACAATTTTGACAACAGGAGAAAATGTCTCATCAAAGTCAATTCCTTCCTTTTGATTATACCCTTTAACAACATATCTAGCTATGTATCCTTCAGTCTTGCCATTAGACTTTCAGAACTCAATTTAGAGTAATTAACAAAATTTTCCAAACCAAACTTAACTTTAGATGTCATAACATAATCATTGTACTTTTTAGGTAAAACAAACACTCTTTCAGACCTTCTAACAAGAGGACTCATAATATTAGGCATATTCTCATTAATACCCTCAAATTCATGTTCACCAAAATTTTCAACCATCTCATCCTCATTGTCAGAACCATTGGAACCCGGAGAATACCCCTCCTCACTCTCGATTGGGTCAATAGTAGGACTGACGACATGAGGAGAGTTGTTGCTTTTAGTATGAGAAAAAAAGTATTTTTATTATCATAGGGTACACTAGAATCTAAATCACTAACAACACCAAAGAAGTTAACAAGACTTAGACCCTGATTATCATCAGTATGAGTACTATTGTCATCAGCCTTAAAAGGAAAAACATTTTCAAAGAATTTAACATATCTTGAAAACAAGAACTAATTTCTTTCAAGACTGAACAACTTGTACCCTTTTTTAAAACCAGAGTACCCCACTAAAACACACTTCTCTCATCTACTACTAAACTTATCATTAATAGTAAGTAAAGTAGCAAAACATAGACAACCGAACATTCTCAAATGTTTCAACCTATGTTTTTTTATTAAAAACAACTTGAAAAAGACTTTTTCCTTTCAGCATTGAGGTAGGTAACCTGTTAATCAATTAAGTAGCAGTAAGAACACATTCAGACCACAAATTCAGAAGCAATCCCCCCTGAAATATAAGGGATCTGGCAACATTTAAAAGATTCCTATGTTTCCTTTCCACAACACCAATTTGTTGAGGAGTATAAGGACAAGAGGTTTGATGAATAATTCCATTTTGTTCACAAAAGTCAACCATTTTATGATTAATAAATTCAGTTCCATTATCACTTCTAAAAGTTTTAAGAGTTTTACCAAACTAATTCTTTATCAAATGGGAGAACACTTTGATGCAATCAAACACCTCACCCGTATTCTTCAACAAATAAATCCAAACAGCCCTAGAGAAATCATCAACAACAGTTAAAAAGTATCTAAACCCTTCTTTATTAGGTATTTTATAAGGCCCCCATAAATCTAAATGAACAAGTTCTCCCAAATTAATAGAAACATGATCACTTAGATGAAAAGGCTCTCTAGTCGGTTTAGCTTTTAGGCAAATTTCACAAACTAATTCATCATTAATTTTTTCAAAAACTAAGTCATGTTTTAAAACACTTAGCCCTTGGTTAGAAGGATGACCATTCCTACAATGCCACATATTCTTACACAAATTACAAGCAATATTAGATCTCTCAAGACTAATACCTTTATCATAAAAATACAAGCCATCTTCATTTACAAGTCCCCAATAATTTTATCTCCCTCAAGCCCTGAGGGAAGATATAACAACTAGACTCATCAAAAGCAACAACAAACTTACTGTCTCTAGCAATTTTATGAACAGACATGAGACTAACACAATATTATGGAATCGCCAACACATCATATAAAATCAAGCCCTTGTTTAATACCATATTTCCAACCTTGGTAATAAATACCTCAGTCCCATTGGGATGACACACCTTAATAACAAGCTTAGAAATATCAGTGACATCAACCAAGTCCTCATCAGTATATGTAAGATGCTGGTTTGAACCAGAATCAACAATAAGACCAGCAGTCATAAGTTCAAATTTCATTTGACTATTAGAACAAAAAAACCTATGAAAGTTATTGCCAAACACAGAGCTTTGATTCAAAATAGTACATGCCATATTGTCTTGCACAACATTACCATGAGAACTAACGGTACTGTCTTTGATCAAAGCAATGAGTTTGGACAGCTTTTCATCAAAAAAAGAAGAGGTAGAACTAAAGCCAATATTATTATTATTAACAAATTGTTTGGTAAAGTTCTAAGAGTTTTGATTATTGTTGGAAAACCAGATATATTCTTTTTACCAAACTCGGGAGGATAACCAATGACTTTAAAGCACCTATCAATAGTATGACCATTGAAACCACAATTTTCACACACCAAAGTAGGTCCTCCATTGGACCTCTTATTCCCAGAATTAACAAATCTATTCAAATTCAATTCTAAAGTTAAACATAGAGGACTGAGCCCTTTGAGAGGACCCAGAACCACACATAACCGGATGAGACTCCTCACTAGAAATAATAGCATACACACTTCTAACATCGGGTAAAGGATCTCTAGAAATAATATTACTTCTAATTTGCATGTAAGAATCATCAAGACCCATCAAGAATTGCATAAGTTTCATAAGTTGATTATGTCTTTTAAAGTACATCTAGGTAATTACACCAGAGCATAAAATTGTTTCCAAATAGCACTTAGTGATAATAATCATCCATCACTAGGGCGATTTTGACATAAAGAATTTATCTTATGATGAAGATTAAAAGTGACAGAACCATCTACGTTATCATATGTTTCTTTAAGTTCTTCCCAAACACGTTTAGCCTTTAGAAACAATTTGACCCAAAAACAACTATTCATTTATAGAATTCAAAATCCACCCCAAAACAATAGCATTTACTCTATCCCATTGTCTGCCCAAATCTTCATCAACATTAGACCTCTTACAAGATCCATCAATAACCCAATCTTATTTTTGCCCACAAGAGCAAGTAACATAGCACAAGACCAGACTTGATAATTCTCAGTACTTTTAAGTTTAACATAAACAACAATTAATGAAGCAGAATCATTAGGATGAAGATGCAAATGATTACTAACATCAGAACTACTAATCTTAGTCTCCTCTACATCACTATTAACACTAGCCTCATACTCATCAACAGTATAACCATGCAAAGACATGATGAAAGACAGAATCAAGAACACATCAATAAAAAACCGAATAAAAGAACTTTATCAACCAACTAAGTTCCCAGGATTCTAAACCAGTCAAGCAGGTAGGTCAAGGGCAAGATTGAAACAAGGGTCGAAATATAATAAAACAAGAAAACAACACAACCAAAAAAGTAGAACAATGAAGCAATAGAGATAACAACAATAAAAAGATGCAAGAAAAAATAAGAGATGTGTTATAGAGCAATAGAACCAGCAGAAGACACCCTTTGATTCATTTAGTCAAACCAAACCCTAATTCACCAACAATTAGGGCAAAATACCAATCCACCACAACCAGGACCCAATAACACGATTCAACTATCAGAACTTCAATTAAACCAACCAAGAACCTCAATAGAACAAAAGCCCCAAAAATCACAACACCCTAATTTCAAGAAATTAGCTTTTATGATCAAGAATCCTAGAAATGATGAATTAACCACAAATGACGTCAATTAACACCAGTTAATTGACCAAGAAACCTTCAATATTAAAAACCTCCAAAAATTTTGCAAAACCCTAGTTTTGATTTTGATAAACAATCACAATATCAAGAGCTAGGCTATGAACCAGTCTCTAATACCATGTAAAATTTATAGAAATCAAGAACAGTTTATCGAATCTTAATTCAAATTTATTAAAACTAAATCTCTCACTGTTCAGAACAGGTGAAGATCTATTATTTAACTAATAATAGTTTTACAATACATGAACAAAAAACAAGATCAAGATGATCTCAATCACCATGAATCAAAACAAGAACACTATGTGAAATCGTTGAGAGAAATAACAAAAAACTTGATATCAACAAATGAGCAGGTGATGAGCTTTTATACTCCAACTTTAGAAACTTTCTAGAGTTGACACATCTAGTCATCCAGAGCTCCACAAATGTGCATTTAAGTCCCTCAGCTATAAACCAGCTACAACTTCAGTCCCTAAAACAATAAAACTAAAACACAACAAACTTGTTTCCAGCTTAGATCAAACATTTCAACACTTGCTGGTCTTTTTTTTGTTGGTATTTCGACTACAACGTTAAGCTTACTCCGGTTGTTTTTATATGAGTTGCTTTCTTAATTTTATAATCTTGTCACAAAATATATAGAGTACTAAAATGGCATCTTTTTTGTTCTTGTCATTTAAAAGAAAGAACATTTTACATAACATTTTATACTCTTTTTGTTTTATGAACTCGATGATTTTTTTTAACGGCAGATATATTAAGGAAGCCAAATGGGTACAAAAAAATTACATGAGATAAAATGAGTTTAATGGATTTTGTAACCACCTATCCTATCTAAATAAACAATTAGAATTTCTAGATGAAATCCATAAAAACGAAAGAGAAGTAATGGAATCCCAAAGAGTAGATTTCTTGGGGGCTGCGAAGAAAAAATAACCTTATTCTGAAATTTCCAAATGCACCAAAGTAAAACTCCTCCAGCGGCTTCAATGAAGGACTTGGTCTTCTTCAAATAATGCAGGAAACTAAGCCATCCATACCAATCTACGACATTAGCACAAACAAGAACGTCGAGCCCCTCACCACATCGCAAACTTCCCCCAAAGAGACAAAGCCACCTCACAAGAGAAGAAAGAACGGTTCCCAGTCTCAACGTCAACCGAGCATAAGGAACATAGAACCGAGCCCACATCTACACCTTTCCTTATCCAGGTTAACTCTAGTGGTAAGCTTTTTGAAATACAACCGCCAAAGGAACACATTGGTTTTAATAGGTAAATATATATCCCAACGGGTAGCAACATTGTAAACATTAAGAGAACACGAGTCGACTAATTTACAAACGGAAGCTACCATGAACCTATACGAAGCATCAAGAGAGTAGACCCACGAATCATTATTGTCTGAAAGAACAATACCTTGCACCATAGAATAAAGATCTCTGAACTGGGAGGCTTTGACCCTTCCTCTAGGTTGACATCTTAGAGTCGAATCCCATCCATGGTTGATAAGACGATCAACAACAGTGCATTGATGGTTTAAATCCAGATTATAAACTCGTGGAAACATCTTTTTGAGATAAACGTTTTATAATATATTCTTCATAATGTTTAAGGACAAAGTTTTGCTACGTAATACATTTTGTCTTATTGTTTAATTTTGTTGCCACTGGCACCTTTTAAGCTCAATTTGTATGTGTTGAAGCATCTTTAAAAATCTTGCTACTACTAACCATTCCATTTATTTTGTTGTCCATCAAAACGTACGAAAAAAGATGAATTGATATCTTTTCTTTGTATAAAAGTTATGCCAACCCGAATTGACCTGATAACCTAAATCGATAAAACAACAACCCGATAACCCGAACTCTTATTAGGTCGGTGTAGAAATCTTTAGCCCAGCAGCTCAGCAAGTCTAACATATAATCCCAACTGAGATTCAATCCTAAAACCAGTTGGTGATAGAAGGAGTAGCCTACCAACCTTATATGTTGACTTTGAGATTATTTTTTACCAATGTAGGATATTGGGTTTTCACTCCCAACAATACCTCCCTCAAACCCAAATCACCATGGCCTCCCCTTCAACTATAGCTACGATCCCACCTTTTTCATATTTCTGACCTTTACCATCGGAACATCCCGTCTTTTTACCAGCTTCCTTTCAATAGAAGGTTTACCGAGATTCACTAACACCGTCGAGTCGGGATTTAACCAAGGGAACACCATCCACATCACTATTGGGCTTAATCCATCTCTCTGACACCAACTGTAACAATCCTTGGCCCAACATTTTATCAAGTCTAACATATAAGCTCAATTGAGGTTCCATTCTAAAATCAATTGGTGATGAAAGAGTAGCCAACCAAACTTAGCTTAAATGTTAATTTTGAGATTATGCTTTTACCAATGTGGAATATTGAGTTTGCACACCCAGCTGTCGGGTTACGGGTCACATTCTTTTATTCTAAAATCTGGTCCAATATGTCTCGATATACTCGATAACCCAACAACACGATCTGATAACACACCTACTTGAGACTACAGAACTTTAGAGTGAAAACTTATGAGCTTTCTTATAAAACAACTTGCAATTCTATCCATGAATGACGAGTTTGAACGGATGTGAGTCAAATATATCAGACACTTGATCACTCTCCAATATTCAGTAGGGTTGAATTCATCACCACCTACATCTTTTATGACTGTGCTGATACCATGAGAAGATTTAGGTTAATATGAAAATATGTTACTGAACTTTTCAAATAAGTTCGATTAAGTTACTAGTACTCAATTTATAAGAAGTACTCTTTTTAGTGTTAATTCTAGTAACTTAAATATACATTTACTGGTAACTTAACTAACATAAATATAGTGTTTAACATTTCAGTAACTTAGAGGTTTTTATATGTTCAGTGGCCGGACAAAATGAAAAATGAAAGTTCAGTAGTTTAGATAAACATTTTTGAAAAGTTTAGTAATATATTTGTATATTAAACTGACAGATTTATCGGGTCGTGTTGCTCTCTTGCAATCCAAATTAATTAGAAATCATCTTTGCTTTTCGTAATGCTTTCCTACTTGAATTGTGAGGCTTCGATTCCACGATGTAAGCTAGAAGTCACATCCTATTCTCTTTTCGAATCCGTTCTCCATTTTCTCCATGAATTCGATAATGTATACCTTTAACCCGTTCTTATCGGATTTGTTCTCCATTTTCTCTATGAATTCGATAATGCACGTCATTAACTTGGTTCTAATTAGATAATCAAAATAAACACCAACAATAAGATTTTTACCATCTATGTTTCTTGTGAAACAAACGGGTAGAACTTCCAAGAGACATAGCCCATGCGTTTATCTAAACAAAAATTCCAAGCTCGGGGTGCTTGTCGTAGACCATAAAGCAATGGCAGAGCTAGTAAAGTGTCTAGCGGGTTCTCAGCTACCCTCAACCGGATAGGGCCCAACTTTTATATTTGCCTCAACATGATTCCTAGACAAAGTCGCATGCTTTTTAATTTTTCCGAGAAAGCCAAGAACGACCAAAAAAATACACAAAAGCATGTAATAGTGAAACTATATTTAGGACATTAGCCCTATCAACGATATTAATTATACTATAACACATGTGATTGCAAGGGACTATGCATATGTTGAATTAAAAAATTCACAACATAACTAACGTCAGTATTTGATTAATATCAATTTACACACTAGTTTTTTATATTGTTTAATTATTTATCCTTTTCATTTTCATTAAAATTTAAAATAATAATTTCTAAAAAAGGAGTATCAACAAGTTTAACCACTAACAATCCTTACTCATGAAGCAATTTCAAATGATATTTTCTTTGATACATACAAATTCGTTTATCATTTTTAAACACTTCAATTCCAAAAAAGCATATTTTAATTCCCTTAAATCATTAGTCTTAAACTTGTTGCTTAAAAACTTTTGGAAATCAAGTAATAACAATATCATCCACACATAATATAAAAAACACAGAACCTTTATGTTTGACATATAGAGTAATTGAATTTACTGTGAACAAATCCATGCTCAACATGCAATGGTTAGCTTGTCATTCCACTATATTGGGACATGCTTCAAACCATATAAACACTTATTTAACTTGCCCTTGTACTTATCAGTATTGCCATATCCTTGTGGTGGATACATATAAACATCTTTAACTAAGTCACAAAGCATTCTTCACATAAAACTTATACAAAATCTAATTCATGTTTACATAAGTACTAGTTAAGCATTTAATAGTTACCATTTTGATCACACGACTAGAAGTTTTGTTATAATCGAAACCTTACCTTTTAAAACTCTTGGCAACAAGCCTAACCTTGTATCTCTCAATCTTACATGACGCTTTGTATTTAATCTCTTGAATAAAGAATATTTCTATTATCAAGGCTCGAAAGTTTGTAAGCTTTTTTTATAGCAGAATACCCAAGAAATACACATTTTTCAAACCTTATAGACAACTTGTCATGATTTTTCAAAATTGTAGAACATAGATAGCAGAAGACCTTAAATGAGAGAGATTAGGTCTCTTTATATACACCCGTTCATAAGGACACTTAACACGTAATACATATGATGGAAACCTATTTATAAGATTGACAACAACCAAAATACAATAAGATTACAATCTTAAAGAAATTCCAACCTAAACCATAACACTCTTTACAAAATTGAGCAAGTGTCAAAGCTTCCTTTCAGCAATCCCATTTTTCTAAGGAGTATCTATAATTCATAAATAAAAAAACATATTACTTATTCTCTTATTCATAAATTCAATGCCATTATTGGACCTTACAATTTTATGTTTATCATGAAATTAATTATGAACTAAATTTATGAAAGACACAAAGACATCAAACACCTCATCTTTGGTTTTGACCAAACAACCCTAGAAAAGTCATCCACAACGGTAAAAAGGTATCTATCTCATGCTATGCTAGTGACTTTTGTAAGGGTCAAACAAGTCATGATGAACAATTCACCTAACTTCTTACACTTGTCATCAGAAAAAAAGGTTCCCCTGATTTATTGGCCATATGACAGACTTCACAAATAAGTATAGAAAGAACTAGAAATAACTTGATCATACCAAGTCTGTTACGCTATAACATTTTAGACACATTAAAAGGCATGACCGTACCAACTTACCAACAAAACTATCAGTTTGCATTCCAAACAAATACAGTCCACTAGAATTACTACTAGTCCTCAAGATTTTCTGCTTGATGAAGTTATGAATATAAAATTTTTCCTCATCAACACCAACAAGCATTTTACTCTCTCTAATACACTTATTAATAGGTAGCAGACTCACACAGTAATTAAAAACAATAAGAACATCACACACGAAAAAGATTGTTGATTTAGTTGTTAAAGTCTCTTAAGTTGACCAACAATAATATTCAAACTATACATGTCAATAGCATTAAACATACCAACCGTGGACACAATCAAGTGTTGATCGGCACATGAATCTATAATCCATCCAAGACTAATAGTCATAACATACAATTTAGAATCGACATAATAGAATTCTGAGAATTTAATATTAATCTATACATTACCATTAAAGAAAGTTGGTTGACATGGAAACTACCAGAAACATTATCATTAATAAAAGACAACAACTTCTTCATCTATCGGAGATAAAACCAGAAAATGAAGAACTCGTAGAAAACTCCTTATCATTTTTAACATCCACATTAGTAGTAAAGTTGTTTTGTAATTTTGAATTTTTTTCTTAAAACCAGGTGGAAAGTCGACTAACCCATAACATCTTTCAATAGTACGATCAATTTTACCATAACTTTTGCAATTCAGATTAGGATTATATCCTTAATTGACATTATTAAATTAAGTAGAACCTTTTGTGTTATTGTTGTTATTAAAAATCCTTCTATTAATATTAAAAGGCTTATCAGCAAAAGAAGTAGCATTAATTTTAGACTTAGACACACCAAAAGCTTTATGTATTTCCTATAGGATTCTTTATCTTTTACTTCGGGGAGAGGCTCCCTAAAGAGAACTTATGACATGCTGAAACATTAATGCATCAGCTTCATAAGTTGCTGATGCATACTCAACTCTTTGTTAACATCACAAGAAACTTCACAAACACATTTAAGCAACTTAGTCAAAGCATCGACCTCCCTTCATAAGGTGTTAAGTCTATGATAGTAATCACAACCGAACTACCACCATGTTTTACATTGTTAATTTTGTTCAACAGGTTAAAAATTATAGTCCGTCAACCTTATTATAAGCACCCTCTAACTCTTTCCACACAGATGTCGCATTCTCATAATAAATACAACTCATATAAGCATCAACATCTTGAGATACAAAGTTCATAATCCAAATTAACACAATAGCATTACACATATCCCATTTAGCACTCAAAACATCATTAGTAGTATAAGACTCTCTCAAACAAGAACCATCAATAAAACTACACTTGTTCCAAACTACACTTATTCCTAGCATGTAATGAAAGTTTCATATCACCAAGCCAAATTTTATAATTTTCATTTCCAAAAAAATTTGGAACAAAATTAGGGTTAATATTATCATTAGCCTCAATATATAAAGGATTTTCTGACCGACAGATAACCAAAATAAAAAACATATAACGGGTAAAACAGGTAAAATTACAAATATCAACAAGAAAAGAAACCACGGTTAACTCCTCAAACATAATGAATCCACCAGTTCTCAAATCAACTCCACAAAACTACCCTAAATCCTAACCTCCGCCACTCTAAGGAACAAAAGAACAAAACACAAAACCAGAAACTAAACTTACACCAAAGATCAACAAGTTCCAAGTTGAGTGAACTAGGGTTGGAAAGAGCGGTATTCTTGCCGCTAAAGTGGTAGATCAAGGAGTTAACCAACCCTTTTGAAAATAACACCAATATCAACTACACACTTGATTCACATAGTCTAAGTATGATAATGGTCAAATCAACCAGAGAACCAAAAACATCAAGATTTAAAGACACCCAAATTTTGATTACCACTAATTAACTTACTAAATCACGAGATCTATCACCAAAACATATTGAATTGCCAAGATCCACCTTCAAATCACAAATCCAACATAAGAATCAAGAAACCGCCAATTTTGGGTAAACCGCCAATTTTGGGTAAACCGCCAATTTTGGGTAAAGCCTATTTTCCAAGAACACGCGATCAAGAGCGCCTATAGCTCATACCATGTAAACCACTATATCAAAATCACATCCAAGATACTTGTATTGCATTCGACCAGTCATTTCTTTTGCTTTTGATTACTATTGTAATAAACAAAAAAGATGAGTCCACAAAGCATGTGCTCACCAAACGAATACAAAAGACTAAATTAAAGATAGTCCATACAGATGATATCTATCTACAAGATCACTCGGCTAACAAACACATGATCAAATAACGAGATTGATCCACTTTATAAACTTATAACTAGACTTATATCTAAGATGATATCACAAAGACTATAACATACTAAGACGATTTAGGAGAGAAAGAAAGAACAAGCATGAGATCAAAAACCTTATGAATAAAATCCTTAGTCCAGTTAAGAATTTATAACCAGATGTTTCATATTGGCCCTTCAATCACAATCACTAATGCAATCTGAGCTAAACTTCCTTAATAGGGTAAAATCACGTTGCATGAATGACAGAAAGACTCTAACTTTATTTGACCATAACTTGACTTGATACGTCAACAATGATTCGTGCTAATTCACCATGTTTCCCATATTGTCTATTTCACTTTATAAACCCAATTTAAACAAATTTTACTATGACATGGTGACCATAAGTCGATGATTTGCCATAGCGTGTTCTATTCTATTACCTTTAATTCCACTTACAAAACCTCACGACACTCATTTCCTCTATAAAGGTTGTAGTCAAGTCCGTTTCTATTATCATTGATTATTCATGTTAAAGTTTTACTATTTGAGTATCATCATAAATACTTAAATGTCGTCTAGCTAAAATTTGTTACACAGGTTCTTGCTTCGGGGTTTTCCAGGATCGAATGATCAAACAAACGTCATGAACAATCATCATATAATCATAATATAAGAACAAAGAAGAAAAGGGGTTGAACCCTAAAAGTCTGATATATTGAATGAATACGGGTTTCATCTATATTACAATCGTTCTAATCCTAAACTATATATAATGATTGAATCGGTGCTTTGAAGGGATACACCGATTGGATACAAGCGACACAACTATTCTAGCCTAACTAAATAACTATTATATAACTGTCTGCTAAATAGGGTTTGTTGGCCTGCGGCCCAAACCAAAACATTTCCTGGGCCTGTTTCATCTTTTTGCTGTGTTCCTTTTGCAACCTTATATCACAAGAATAACAGGTTTGTTATTCATGTTCATGATTAATAAGATTCCCCGAATTGTTTTCCTTTTTTGGAATGATTCCCCGAATCGATGCTATCTGTTTTTGGAACAATTCCCAGAATTGTTTTTCTTCTTCGTTGGAACAATTCCCTGAATCGTTGATCTATTTGATTCCCTGAATCAATTCTTCTCCTCTTCTTTTCTGGAACGATTCCCTGAATCGCTCGTCTTCTTATTCTTGGAACGATTCCCTGAATCGTTGGCTTCTTTTTCTCTGAATCGTTGTGTGTTATCTTTTTTCTTCTTCTATTCGCTGTACACAAAGATGATTCCCAGAATCATTGTCTATCTATATTATTTAAACGATTCCCTCAATCGTCGCCTCTTATTTTCTTTCTATTCTTCTTTCTATTCTTATGCTTTTTTTCCAAAGAAAAGCAGGTTCCTCTTGATTGATCATGAATTCTTGTTGTTGTTTGATCCCTTCGCTCTGATACCACTGTTACACAGGTTCTTGCTTCGGGGTTTTCCAGGATCGAATGATCAAACAAACGTCATGAACAATCATCATATAATCATAATATAAGAACAAAGAAGAAAAGGGGCTGAACCCTAAAAGTCTGATATATTGAATGAATACGGGTTTCATCTATATTACAATCGTTCTAATCCTAAACTATATATAATGATTGAATCGGTGCTTTGAAGGAATACACCTATTGGATACAAGCGACACAACTATTCTAGCCTAACTAAATAACCATTATATAACTGTCTGCTAAATAGGGTTTGTTGGCCTGCGGCCCAAACCAAAACATAATATAGGCTGAAATGTTTCCTGGGCCTGTTTCATCTTTTTGCTGTGTTCCTTTTGCAACCTTATACCACAAGAATAACAGGTTTGTTATTCATGTTCATGATTAATAAGATTAATCTCCAACAAAATTCAGGACATACCATGTCCATAACTTTTAAAGTATTTCAATATGAATCTTAATTTTCTTACTGATAAAGTTTCTATAATGCACAGGCTAACATAGAACACATTAATATTTCACTTGATGACATCATGTTGGCCACACAAGACTTCAGTCTTGACAATCTAATTGGAAAAGGAGGTTCTGGGCCTGTATACAAAGGGCAGGTTACATTCGCACAGGGATGTAAGATCATTGCGGCGAAACGCTTGGATACGATTTCTGATCAACAAGAAATTGAACGTGTTACAGAACTTGAAGTTCTTTTAGAGTATAAACATAAGAATATCATTTCTCTTTTAGGCCATTGTAATGAAAAGCGAGAAAACATCATGGTATATGAATATGCATCCAAAGGGAGTCTTGATAGGTGGTTGAAGTATGATGGACTTACATGGAGGAAACGACTTGAGATATGCATTGATATTGCAACGGGATTGACTTTCCTCCATGGAACCAATGGTGCAAATAAAGAGATGGTGATACATAGGGACATCAAAAGCAAAAATGTCCTACTAAATGGTGACTGGAAAGCAAAAATTGCTTCTTTTGGGTGTTCGTTAATAATTCCAGTAAATCAGGAAATGAAATATGTTGTCAGCAATGCTAAAGGCACACCAGGCTATTGTGACCCGCTATACACAACCACTGGGGTTTTAACCAAAGAATCTGACGTTTATTCATTTGGTGTGCTTTTATTCGAGATGTTGTGCGGGAGACATGTGATGGAAGACAACAGTAGTGAAGCTCAAAATCTAGTCCATCTGGTTAAACGCCATTTTGAAGAGGGGAAATTTTCTGAGATGGTATTTGAG
This sequence comes from Glebionis coronaria, assembly GCA_025667525.1. Classification (NCBI taxonomy): domain Eukaryota; kingdom Viridiplantae; phylum Streptophyta; class Magnoliopsida; order Asterales; family Asteraceae; genus Glebionis; species Glebionis coronaria. The sequence continues at coordinate 557,680,591 of CM046879.1, forward strand.
GCTGCAAGAAAACAAATCGTGCCCGAATCTTTGGCTGCATTTCAAAATATTGCCTATAAATGCATAGTTGAAGAGAGAGCAAAACGACCAACAGCCAGTGATGTGCTAATACAACTTAACAAAGCATTGGAGTTTCAAGTAAGCTTTTATACTACTCGAAAACTGACTTCCTTGCCATGAAAATTTTTAGCAGTTCTTTCTTTAAAGTCAATAATCTGATCAAATCTTAGTTTCCGAACCCATTATGGTTCTTATAATGCAAGTTCTTCACATATATCGCAGTTTCTCGTCTTGCATACTGTTTTTCAGTTTTTTGCTTTCTGTTTTCAGTCCTTATTATGTTATGCTTCTAATAAAATATGTAAGGCTAAAGGTATCAAGGAATAGATGAACAAAAATATTGGGGAAGTTAACAAGCATTCCACAATATAAAATGGCGAAGAAAATTTTCTTAGTAAATTTGAGAATGATCTAAATGACATTTTTCTTGTACCTCAGTAGTATTTATTCTTTTTGTTCAAAAAAAAAAAAGTAGTATTTGTTTGATCTTCGGAACTGAGAAATAAATGAATATAGCAAGTAAAATGAGTTAGATTTTAATGCATACAAATGTGTTGTGTCTTTGTTGATGTGAATTTTAAATTCATATGCAGGAGGAAATTGAAATATGGGAACCTAAATTACCTAAAGATCTTAGAAATATAATCCAAATGACATATCCACCCGAGATTGACAATGATATGAGCAATAAAAACATCTGCAGATCGCTGGACCTTGGATTCCTGCTCCGAGAAAAAAATGTGGTAATTATCTAATTTGTTTTTTCCTGCGTTCTTACATATCTACCCCGAGAGAGCAGATTGGGTAACCCGCAATGGTTTGGATGGGCCCTCACACTTTTAACATTAAAAGTTACAGAAAACTCAAAATGGTTCTTCATAGAAAATTAAAGGGATAATTCTATAATTAATTTATCCAATACAAAACTGAAAATGTTATATTTATTCAGCTTACAAGTGAATAATGCATATTATACAATGATTTTGATGCATGTTCGAAGAAATATGGAATTTTGATGTTTTAATTGGAGAAATATGAATTCCCCCAAAGTTTAAATCCATGTTTTTTCGTGTTATTTACTCACTTCTGTTAATCAGAAGAATCTTTTAGTATAAATTTATTTTAAATCAATGTATGCTATACATGCATTTACTCATTACTCTTATATTACTGAAATCGGATTTGATTTTATTGTATCATAGTGGTTTTCTCTTGAGACTAACGGAAGAAGAGTTGTAGTAATATCAGCAACAGAGTTTCATTTCAAAAGCTACTTCGGGCCAGATAAGTGGATAGACAGTGCGTGGCTGTGTGGGCTTAACTCAAGGTTCATGTTATTTTTTTCTTTCCTTTCTCTCTTATAATTAAATTGTTATAAGAAAAGACTGAATTATAATGGATGAGATGAAAAGAATACCGAGGACCTCTTTTTAATAAAGTATAGGAATATGACTCGTGTTATGCCGACTCCTAAACACAAACAGGGCCTTAATGTTTATATTTTAGCCTTCAAATGTGTCCCTTTAGATTTCAACAATCACGTGTCTATTGACGCATGCATACGATTATTGCTAATGCTTTCAATAAATGGCTTATGTATTGTACGTAGTAGTTTTTACTTGCTTATTATAACTGCAGGTTTTCACGAGTAGCATGGATATCCGATAGTTCAAAAATGAACATCCGAATCAAGATAACTGCTCCTCTTTTATTATCGGGAATAAATTATGGGGTTAATCTACTCTTCAAGTTTGTCGGTCCGATACAAAATACAGATACATGTGTCGGCCTTAAGTACCGTATAGGAAACAAGTTTTTGCATTCACATTCCACAACAGAAAGAGATGATACATGGCTGACGAAAGAGTTATTTCAGTTCCCAAGTCTCGCAGAAGAAGCCAATATTGATGTCTTTCTATTGGGTTTATCAGAATCTCATTTTAAAAATCAGGCCATCTATATTGAAGGGATCGAGTTTCTAGCCATTAACAATGCAAGTTTGGAAACACTTGATTATTTCATTCTAGTTCTATATTTGTTCTTTCCTTTAGTACTTCAGCAATTTTCAACAAGAACAAATTAATGCATTACATTACGTTAGAAGTTCATAACATATTGTCTTACAATTTCTATACAGATGACACATGAAGAAATGGAGGGACTAAAGAGAGTTAGCATGCCTAATGTTCAACAATCACTGACCAACGAGGGTCATTGGAAAGTTAACATGGACGAGGTGGAAGAATTACCAGCCGACGAGGATGGCCATGTTGGGCGGATTTTAAATTGGTTGTTCGAATAAATTTGTGGTTAAATCATAAATGTACCCCAAGCAGAGGTGATGACAAACGAAGTACGTCGAGGCAGATCGAAATAGCGGTGATCATGAGTGGCACAGACGGATGCGCTCTTTATATTTTATCTGTATATGAACGCTCGTATATACTATATACGCTCTTCTTATATATCAAGTAATACCAAGATCAGTATACTTTCTTCATGGCATCGAAGTTCAGTGGACGTTAGTATTGCGGCTTAGAAAAAAAATGGATCGTACTTCGTCCGTGATAACCAATTATACTAATTTGATTTGTTTATGCTTCTTTTATCTGATCTTGTTTTTAGATCAGCTTGTATTGGAATTCTTGTTCCTTAAAAAGTGACTCTGACAACTCTCTCACCTTATACAGCCTGCTTGTTATTCTACCTACCTAATTGCCATTTATTGAGGATCACCTTCACTACTACACAAACAGCCTTTACCCACGGAAATTTTCCCACGGAACAAAAACCGTAGGAAATTTGACACGGATTTCCCACGGATTTCCCACAGGAATGACAAAAAAAAATTCCGTGGGAAATCCGTTGGAAATTACCCACGGATTTCCCACAGAAGCATTGACCAAGGTTTCCGTGGGAAAGTCGTGACAAATTACCCACGAACTTCCCACGGATTGCAAATTACCCACGGATTTCCCACGGATTACAAAACTATTTTAGTTATTTTACACATCCGTGGGAAAGCTGTGGCAAATTACCCACGGATTTCCCACGGTATACACATTATTATTATTATTTATCTATCCGTGGGAAATCCGTGGGTAATTTACCCACGGATTTCCCACGGACAACGTATTATTTTATTATTTATTAATCTGTGGGAAATCCGTGGGTAATTTACTCACGTATTTCCCACGGATTTCCCACGGATAACATATTATTTTATTATTTATCTATCCGTGGGAAATCCGTGGGTAATTTACCCACGGATTTCCCACGGACAACGTATTATTTTATTATTTATTAATCCGTGGGAAATCCGTGGGTAATTTACCCACGTATTTCCCACGGATAACATATTATTTTATTATTTATCCATCCGTGGGAAATCCGTGGGTAATTTACCCACGGATTTCCCACGGACAACATATTATTTTATTATTTATCCATCCGTGGGAAATCCGTGGGTAATTTACCCACGGATTTCCCACGGAACTTTCCCACAGATTTCCCACGGAAAACATATTATTTTATTATTTATCCATCCGTGGGTAATTTACCCACGGATTTCCCACGGATTACAGATTTCCCACGGTTTTCCCACGGATTTCCCACATATTACCCACATATTTCCCACGGACTACCAATATTTTGTGATTTATACATCCGTGAGAAAGTTGATAAAAGTTTATTCAATAAAACATACAACTTACATTATAAAGTCGATAAAAAGTTAAACAATAAACATACAAATTACATTAAAAAGATAATAAAACATACGAATTACATTACAAAGTCGGTAAAACATACGACTACTCCTTTGAACATCACGTATACAACGGTACCCTATCACTACTCCTTTGAACATATCATATGCAATGATACCCAATCGACTACACCTTTGAATATCTCGTATATAACGATACCCTATCGACCACGCCTTTAAACATACCGTATACAACGGTACCCTATCGACTACTACTTTGAACATCTCGTATATAACTATACCTTATTGACTACTCCTTTGAACATCTCGTATACAAGGATACCCTATCGACTACTCCCTTGAACATCTCGTATACAAGGATACCCTATCGACTACTCCTTTGAACATCTCGTGTACAAAGATACCCTATCGACTGCTCCTTTGAACATCTCGTGTGTAATGATACCCTATCAACTACTCCGTTGAACATATCATGTTCAACGATACATTATCGACTACTCCGTTGAACATCTCGTATACAACAATACCCTATCGACTACTCCGTTGAACATCTCGTATACAACGATACCCTATCGACTACTCCGTTGAACATCTCGTATACAATGATACCCAATCGACTACTCATTTGAACATATCGTATCCAACTATACCCTATCGACTCCTTATTTGAACATATCGTATACAACGATGCCCTACCGGCTACTCATTTGAAGATCTCGTATACAACGATACCCTACCGGCTACTCATTTGAAGATCTCGTATACAACGACGATACCCTATCGACTACTCCTTTGAATATCACGTATACAACGATACCCTATCGACTCCTTTGAACATCTCATGTACGACAATACCATATCGACTACTCTTTTGAACATCTCTTATACAACGATACCCTATCGACTTCTTTGAACATCTCATGTACGACAATACCATATTGACGACTCCTTTGAACATCTCATATACAACGATACCCTATCGACTACTCCTTTGAACATCTCGTATACAACGATACCCTATCGACTACTCATTTGAACATATCGTATACAACGATACCATATCGACTCCTTTGAACATCTCATATACAACAATACCCTATCCACTACTCCTTTGAGCATCTCGTATATAACGATACCCTTTGAACATCTCGTATCGACTACTCGTTTGAACATCTAGTGTACAATACCTTATCGGCTACTCGTTTGAACATCTCGCATACAACGATACCCAATCGACTACTATGTTGACATTTATTATGTCTATTGATGTATTTTATGCGTACGTGTATATGCGTGAATGTGTAACTATATCGAAAAAATTATATAACAAACCTTTTTTCGGGACAAATTATTTGTATATATGTGGATATATAAGTGTGTATGTTCCACGTATTCGTTTATGGAATTCATTATGTCTATCGGTGTTTTTTATGTAGGTATGCATAGGTGAACGTGTGACTATATCAAAAAAAATAATGGAAAACGATCATGTCCGTGGGAAAGCCGTGGGTAGTTTCCCACGGATTACCCACGGATGTATAAGTCTGTGGGAAAACCTGTGGGTAGTTTCCCACAGATTACCCACAGTTTACCCACAAAAAATATTCGTGGGAAAACCTGTGGGTAGTTTCCCACACATTACCCACAGATATATTAAATCCGTGGGAAAACCGTGAGAAATTTTCCCACGAATTTCCCACAAAAAATATATTACATAATTAAAAATAAAATAAAATATTTAAGTATTAAATTTTTCAATACCCGCTCTATGTTTTCATACCCCGCTTATATTTTCCCAAAATTTTGAATCAATGTTTTTGACTTTCTTCAACAGGTGAGATCTAAATACCTTTCTTGAAAAGCACCCACTCCAAAACACAGATCTCTACCTCTCAATCTAAAAACTCTTTCATCATCAAACAAAAAACATTATCCTAATAACTATCCTAAATCAAACACATCTCTGTGATTGAAATTAAGGGTCGATTATTACTTTTAGGAGATGAATATTTGATTTAGAGGGCCTTTCATCCCGTTATACGTCGATCTCTAGCCAAAATGATGGGCAAACACTCACAAATACATCAAAATCTATACACCCATTAACATCTAACCAGGGGATATAGTAAAAAAACGAAGCAAAGAAATTCCGGTAACCGACGGTCATCAGGATGGGTATGATTTCATCCCGTTATCATTATTATTATTATGATTATTATTATTATTTTAAAATATTTTTTAAGTGTAAAATGATTGATTTGTATATTATTAACCAATTGGTGAAAAGTGTAAAATGAAATTTATATTGCAGCGAAATGTTTTAATACGAGATTGTAAATCTGATTTGTTTAGAAATGTTGCTTTATGTATGTTAACAAAAGTATTATAGTGAATTATGTTAAATGGATGAAAGTTAGCTAGTATGATACTTTGTTAAAATTATTTGTTTAGAATTAGTGGACTGTTTATGTTAATTTCTTATTGTAATCATGTATTAAGTAACAAGATGGTTGTTGTGAATTGCTTATTTGGGATTAGGGGTGTTATCGGGTCTTATCGGGTCGAGTTGAGTCGGGTTTTGATTTTTGAAAACTCATCGGCAACCCGACCCGATAACTAACTGAAATTTGGAAAAGCCTATCAGCTCTCTTTTTGGGCTTATGAGGTTAAGCCCAATGCTTATATAAGCCATGAGCTTATATTTATCTGTTCAAAAATTAAGCTTTTTGGCTTTTCCAAATGTCAATAAGCCGTTAAGCCTATCAAAATAAGCTAATCCATACACCCCTGAGAGTTTTATAGGGACAAAAGAAATGGTCATATGAAGAAGGTATAAAATTTGTTTGTAGTTGAAATGAGCTTATAGTTATGCTTATTAGTTTAGGGGGTGGTCAACCTTAGCGGTCTTATTGTGGTTTTCGGATAATGTTTTATAACCTCACTTTCTTTGGTTTGTCAAGGGCTGATGGTCTTGGAGCGACATAGCAACCGTCATTGCGACTGTTTCAACGTGAGCAAAAGCAGAGGAGGCTAAAGAAGGTGGATGTCCTATAACCGAAGAAGAAAACTGTGTTAATCAGGTTATGGAGAATTGGAGATCATATTTGGAAAATGGCTTGATGTTGCGACTGTTTCAACGTGACATAGCAACCGTCATTACGACTGTTTCAACGTGAGCAAAAGCAGAGGAGGCTAAAGAAGGTGGATGTCCTGTAACCGAAGAAGAAAACTGTGTTAATCAGGTTATGGAGAATTGGAGATCATATTTGGAAAATGACTTGATGTTGTCTATGAATCTATTAGCTAATTACAAGTATCCTTTGTCAGGATCAGTCCAAGCCACATAGACGTCAAGAATCGGAAGACAACGGGTTCAGTTGCATCAATAAGAAAACATATAATAATTGCAGATTGTTGTTAAGGTAAATGCTTTACCTTTGTAGTAGTAAACTGCTTATGCAGGTTTCGTAGACAAATTGGATGAATCGCATCCGCCTAATCAGTCGAGCAAACTCCCGCCTGTACGTGTCATGAAGAGGAAGTTCCGGAAAAGTGCAGAGGCAACCCAGAAGACTCCCCTGGTTTATTTTATAAACCGAGGAGTATGTCCTTTAAATGGTCTCCCATCACAGGTATTACAAATTACAATGTTAATCTAAATTATTTCTAAGTATCTGACTGTGCGTGTAGACTCAATTGTTAATTTTTAGATTTGGTAAATGGGTTGTTGTGCAAGTTGGGTCCCATTACAAAATGTGTATCTTATAAATGATGCATATCCAGTAATGTGTAAATGTGCTCATCAACTATGCAACAAAATAGTATGTACTTCTTAAGATTATGTGTGTCAGTAAGTGTGTGTGTGCATAGCAGATAAGTAAATGAAAGATTAGGTGTGTCAAAGTTTATGCACTGATTATTCTTGCTTTGTGATGCCGAGTGCTCATTATTTAAGATTGCCTTTATAATGGATTGAGCTACAAAAAGTCCGTTTCGATCCTCCTGTGAGTAGAATCTATGACAACATTTAATACTTTTGTTCATGTTCTATAGTTTAATACGATATCAATATGAGTTCGGTAGCTATAATTTTAGTTCAGTAGTTATAATTTTGGTCAAATGTACTGATTTTATTGTGCCATGAGAAGTAACACTATAGTCCAAAGAATCCAAGAAGCATATATTATTATTTTGATCAAATTTGTTGATTTATTGTATTATTGTCTGTTTTGATTAACTATAAAAAAAAGTGGGCTCTTTATTTGGGAATTGATCTATTAATTTGGCTGTAGCGTTTTAACATCCTTATGACAATACTTCATATAGGGATAAAATATGAATTCTTATGATCGAGTGCTTTTTACGAGATATCAAAAATTTACAATTATTAAATGTTGTCACTTTTTCACTTTGTAAAATTTGAACTTCATTAATTTCTTCGCAGGGAACTATGGCTGCTAATATAGATAGAATAATGGAGCTTGAGAAAAGCAAAATTTTAGCAACTCTATGTGAAGATCAAAGATGGTCTAAATGTGTCATCCTGCTAGAAAAATATACAACAAATGTTTACCTTAACTTTTTGGTTTTAAATATTAAATGATTTCACGTGATTTTTATGAATCATTTCACTACTTATTTATGATTTCAAACAATATTATAAAGCTAGCCGTCCATTGGACGGGCCTTGAAGCTAGTGATATCATAAAGTGGAAAATGATTTAAAAGCTAAACACTAACGCTCAAAAACTTTTTAAAGTAGCAGTTGAAAAGTATCGTTATTAAGATAGAAAAAAAGTTAGATATTTTACTTGTCTGTTTGTTTTTTGCTTTTGCCTGCTAGCTTATGTGTCTCATATCGACTTTTATGTGGTTTTTCTTTTTTCTTATGTTGCCTTCCCCTTACGTCTTGTATGTTTCGAGTGCCCTGTCCCTATGATGTTGCTATTGTAGCTGTAATTCTAAAGTGTAAAATGACATCAAAGCTGCAATTCTAAACACTTCTTTTTATTAGCGTTGATGCGTGAATGGGACTCTTGCTGATTGAGAATAAGGAGTTGACTGCTAACACCGAGGAACTTAGAGAAGCACTGTCCGCGACACAAGAAACTGTTAAACATGAAGAGGCTGCTCATTTCATGGTTGTATCTGAAGTTGAAAAGCGAGCAGATAACTTGAGAAAAGCCCTAGATTTTGAGAACCGTTGTCGGGCTGATGTAAGATTTCTTTTTTAAATCTTCACTGTGTAATATATCTGTTTATCATTTGTTAATGCCTTTTGTAAGTTTCAAACATACGTGTTGGCTTTTGTGCAGCTTGAAAAGGCGTTGCGCGAAATCGATGAAGAAAATAAACAAGTTCAACTTGCGCGATAAGATTTTCATAGCTAGTTTGATTTAGCATTAGGCTGTAGTTTATGTGTTAGAAGTTACAACTATTGGGTTCTAGTATGTCGATATCATTCTAAGGATACGGATTTATGTCCAACGGATATTGTATTTGTCTATTTTGGTAATTTATTAATGGCTTTTATTGTTCCAAATACTATTTTTTTTCATATTTATAGATTTTGGAATTTGGAAAATGTAAAATTATATTGTGGGAAATTCGTGGGAATATGTTTGTGGGAAATATGTGGGAATATGCCCGTGGTAAATGTGTGAAATATCTGTGGGAATCCCGTGGAAAAAGTATGGAAAATGTTTGTGGGAAATTCGTGGGAAAATGTTTGTGGGAAATATGTGGGAAATAATTGTGGGAAATCCGTGGGAAACACATGGATAAATGGGTGTTAAAACTTGTGGGAAATCCGTGGGAAAATGGCTGTGGGTAATCTGTGGGAAAAATTTCGTGGGAAATCCGTGGGAAAAAATCTCACATCATTTATGTTAAAAATGTGTAATAATAACCGTGGGAAATCCGTGGGAAAATGGTCAACGCTCTGTGGGAAATTCCGTGGGAAAATATTTACCCACGATGTTTTTACAAACGGAATGATTCCGTGGGAAATCCGTGGGTAAGGGCCCTTTCCCACTGGATTTCCCACGGAACTTGCTGTGGGTAAAAGCTGTTTTTCTAGTAGTGCTTGTTTTATTCCATGTCATTTCATCATTCCTTTCCATTCTTGCAATGAAGGTTAGTGGTATTGAACTCATAAATAGTTTCTACATCTAAACCATCTCTATAGATCCTTACTCAAATGTGGCCAACGTTGATAATTTTGGCCCTGTCAACATTCTTCATCAAATGATCCCCCATAGTTTGAGCCTGCGAGTTAATGAAGGGAGAGCTAGTTTTTTTTTTAACGGCTAGTTAGTAGTTAGTGATTCGAGTTGCAGTGACATCCAATTGGGCAGCATGCAAAGCCTCGAACCTTTCGCCTATTTTATTCCGCCCCTGAAGGTACATGGTGAGAATTGAACCCAAGATCTCCAAAGATACCTCCCCAAGGATATCTTGGTGGCCAACTGTGCTAAGACAGTTGGTTGAAGGGAGAGCTAGTTTCTTTGGAGGATTTAATTAGGTCCAGATTCTCATCTTCTTATGTGGTTTTTTTTTCTTTGGAACAACTTAGTGATTAAGAGTTGATTTTATGATTCTTTCATTGTCTTATCCTCTCAAAAGGAGTGGTGATAGTTGGTCATGCTAAAAGGGACACCCAAGGATATCCAGGCATGAGTGTAGCTGAGGTTACACTTACGGTAAGAGCCTAAGTGTTATCCTAACTTTTTCTAGAGCTAACGGAATTGCTTCAAGGGATTTGTACTGATACACTTTAATTTCACAATGACCTGAGTGGCAGATGATGTAAGGTACAGCACTGAAGCAGGAACATACATATGCCTTGTTTGCCAATGTGTCCACTCTCTTATGCTAGGAATATTTATTAGATAAATATCCAGGGTCGGATTTACATTGCATATAGGATATGCACGCTTATGCACGTGCATACCTTCTGAAAATTATCACTAGTGTAAAAAAAATTCATTCTTCATGAAATAACTACTAAAATACTCTGAAAATTCAAAAGTGCACACCTTAAAAATTGATGAGAAAACATCAATGACCGTCGATCTTTGCACTGTCCAATTCGGGTATAGATTCGGAATGCACACTCTGATCTAATAACTTACCATTGGTAAAAAAATATTTTAAGTAAAAAATTAAGGAACTGCCTCTTGAAGAAGAAGTAGGCCAAATTGTGAAAATGGTAACCAAAATTAAGGCACACTAGCCCACTTGATATGTAAGGTTTTGATTTTGGGCTTTGAGCCCAGTAGGAGTTATGTAACATTTTGATTTGTTAAAATTATCTTTCCAAAAGGACAAAAGGTGTTTCTACATTGTTAAGACAAAGTGTAGGATAGTCAGGAGTCAGGACCCAACTTGTATTCCATGGTGAGTTACTGTATAATTTTGGTGGTCACCCTTACAAAACATGCACAACAGATAAACAAACAAATAAAGTCCATACAAGTAAAAACTCCAATTTATCAAGATCTCCTATTCAGTGAGAGGGCGGACCTATGGTTTAGCTTTGGAGGGCGGCGCCCCTGGTTAGACCAATTTTCTACGTCCGGCACTGTTCAGTGATATTACCTAGACCCAATCATTTAAGAAATCTATCTTCGACTTAGGGGTTATCAAACCCTAAGTTTGATTGGTGTTTATAGAGTTACTTACCTTTGTCCTGCAACAGTAACCTCCAACTCTTTTCTTTAAACAATTGCATGCGCGAAATTGCCTTCTTCAGTCGATCAAACATTACGGTTTATGGTCGATCCATTGCATTCGGTTGCGTCAGGTATCCATATGAACTAACAAGTTAAGAAGTCCCAAACTAGCCAAACACCGTGTTACTCACTTGGTGAAATAGATATATACTCACTTGTTCATAAGATTTATAATAACTTTACAGTTTAAAAGAAAAACCCTCAAAAATTTACAATAATATTTCACCAAAGTAGTACTGTATTTATTAAGGGTTTAAGGCATTTAAAAGCTACGTAATGTTGTCCTTAATAATATGATGATAGATAAAGAAATGAGATGGAAAAGATATGAATTTTAGAGAGAGAAAGTAGTGAGAGAAAGTATAGATAGAGATGATTAACTTGTGAAATTAGATTAAGAATTATAGTCCACCCACATGCTGACTCTCTAATGGACTATAGGCCGGGCTTGAATAAATGCTTAGTACCTTAAAAGAGGGCTTTTAAGCTAACCATCAAGCCCGTAATGTCACGACTATTTTAACTAATTATTACAACGTTCTAATAAATATTACAATATAACCTTATGACCGAACATTCTTGTTTGACTCAATATTTTGAGGCTAACAATCTCCCCCAATGTGAGGTCATTCCTCTTCGATATTTGGAGTTCAATGGAGATTTATGAATTTCGTCATAAATGAGTCTTGAACGTGTAATAGTAGTGTTGTTCCTTCATGCTGTGATCTTTGAGCCTTTGTCGTTGTCTTTTAACTTTGTCTTTTATCGCATCATTGCATGCAAGGGGAGTTCGCTCGATTCGCAGATTGGTCCGACTCGTAATTCGTCTAAGGCAAAGCTAAAGTGGTTCGTATGCCTACTTTACCTACTTGACGAAAGGGAACGAACTTCGTTTCGTTTCCACTCTAAGTGAGCAGGTCAAAGCAGTTGAGGTGATAGCAATAGTAAGCAGGGAAGCAGAAGCAAAAGGTCTCCCCGGTCGTCGCTCTGCTGCGTCTGGACCGTCCTCTAGGCACCTTTGGAAGGCAGGGAGTGTGACAACGTACACGCTTCCCTTTGCTCCATACCATAGGGCCTTTTCATCAGTTGCAGGGTTTGGTGGCCCGAAATTGACTTGGCTCCTTTTCATGTATAGATAGATCATTTATTCCAAAACCCAATAAACCTGGGAAGCTACGCCGAGATCTTCAAATTATCCTTGACTTGTCTTTGCCATCTTGCGATCTTGTGTCTTTATCCACATGCTCATACTTTGCATAATCTTGAAAGCTTGCTAACAATCTCCTTTGAAGAGAGGTCATTCCTCTACATTAATTGATAAGGAAGATTTTGATCATCAGAGTTGCGGAAGTCTTTAGCTTTCTTAATTGTTGAATGTCTTTGGGTATGAGAATGTGGTTTTGAATCTTCGACTTTGCTGAGTACATCATAACGTCACCTTCTTGAGACAAAACATAGACACGGGCTGAATGGCTTTGACATTCGTCCTAAATCGGTAGCGTTTTACCTCCGGTCGGTGAAGACCGTTACACGATATTAAATATCGTACCTGTGATTAGGTAGATTTAATTAAAAATCTCCTTGACAGGGTTTCACGGCTGTACTAGCCGTTCTCTTTACTCGACCGTCTCAAAGCAAGACTGCGAACGTAAGGAGTGAATCAATTGGATAAATATCCGCTTAATTAAAGTCGTCAATTAAAATTCCTGGAACAAGTTTGATTCATTAAGAATGTTACCATTGTTGCTTTCCAATTGACACAAGCTTGATTCATAAGAATCTCGCAAGATACCTACCGTGGCGCTGTTTGATGTTGACGCTAGGAGGATTTCCATTCATCACTGTGAATATTAATAAATATCACTCTGAATGTTCTGGCAAGACCATAAAGATATTGTGTAGAAACCTGAAACGAGTTTGAATCAATTCAGAAACAAACCACTGTTGCTTTTTAGTTTTACATATGTTCAATTCATAAAGAATCTTACACATGACCTACCGCAGTGCTGTTTGATGTTAACACTGGAAGGATTTCCACTCTTCATTATGAATACTAGATAGTATCACTCTGAGTGTTCTAGCAATATCGCAAGGATATAGCGTAGGACTCTCTTGATCTTCATCCGTGTGTCCTAACGAGATTTGATTGATCTCTTGGCTCTAGACTCGATTTGTGCACTTTTCATAGTCGGAGGCTGGAGCAGATGCCACCTATTCAATATCAACTATCTCGGAGTGAGAAAGTCAATAGAAATCGTGTTGATCTCCGTGACAATAAAACAAACTTCTTTTAAGAGAAGCCTGAGTTAGCTGGGGAGGGGTTGTGCAATACATCACTGGGTCCATGATGCGTTGTCTTCATGATGTGTTGACTCCGTTTCTGCCTAAGTTGTATGGAGGGCTTCTTTCTTTACACCCTTTATCCTTATATTTCTTTTTCATTCTTCAACCCCTTCAATGCTTACCAAGATATCATTACTAGCACCTTGTTGTGATTGTTCTAGTGCTAGCATCAGTACTTAGTCGGCATTCAGCTTCGCTCACATTCTACTCCATCTTTCCTAAGGACTTCTAATGATCTATTGGATTGTCCCTGGGAAGATCCCTCCGGTTCTGGTTGGATCATAGGGCTTAAACCTAACCACCCTTTTGACACCAATAACATCGTGAATTAAAGATGTTGTGGGTATTTGATCGTAACCATGAGTGCTTGAGTCTTTAGATCACATTTTAATCACATTTTCTCCCATATCTCTAATATATAAAATCGTTTGATATTAGAGATACCAAATTTGATTAAAATATGTTTTTGAAAAATAGTCTTGAAACATTTCGGGAGAAAAATGTGTCAAACTTAGCATGAATTTGGAACGATTCCCCTCAAAAATTGATCCAATTGAATTGTCTTTGTGAGGATATGATCCACATTAAACGTTTGAGGATGGGAGTTGTTGAACACACAATTTTTGAAAGATTTTGAATAAACATTGAGAAATTCTTGAAAAAATTGTGTTCAACGCTTTTTGAAAAATCAATTCTTTTTGGCGAAAAGGTTTTTCTAAAGCATAAACTTGAGTTCATAGACTTTGAATGTCTTGACAGATCCACTCAAGTGTAAGAAGATTTACCTTCTTTTGCTGAGGGTAAGAGCACGAAATCGTACACTCCCCCGTGAATATAGTTCCCGGTTGCAATCTGAAAGTGATTACAAGCCATTGGGTTGAGCTCAAAACGTTGAATGTTTTGTGACAAGCTCAACCCGAGATAGATTACTTCTAAAGAGCCTTGGAGTTCTTATCAACTTGGACATGGTGCATTGCCATGATGGCAATTATCATAAATGATTGTCTGATTGATGCTCTATATGACTATTATTGGCAAAAACAAAACAACAATCATTAGTGACCGAACATCCCTTTGTTATCACGCTAATAAGGTTGAAAATTTATGATTGTAATAGAGCTAGGAGCCGTTGGTATCAGAATCTGATGTCAAAGCTGTCACGTATGATTTTGGGGTTTTAACACAAGAATCCTGTTGGCACTACATTTCAGGGGTAACAGTTGGCACTAAATTTTCTGATGCCAACCAAATTTTTTTTTTTTTCAAAACACAAACTTAAATAAAATTTCATTAATTTTTTTAAAAAAACATTACAAAAAAAACATTACAATAAAAAACATAACAATAAGAAAAACATAACAATAAAAAATACGGAACATAAAAATAAAGAAAATAAATAACGGAAAGAAACAAACTAGTTCTCGAGAGGTGCATACGATGCGCGAATTGCCTTTGTTTGAAATTCGATGATAGCACAATCCGATGCACTCATCTTGCTTGTGTCGATTTGAAGAATCGTGAATTCTTGAGCCACCTTGTGCGTGTGGAAATACTCAATTTTGCATTTGACTCACGCTCCATGATATCCAACTTAGCTTTTGTCTCACGCTCGTATTGCTCTTTCATCATTTGTTGATAAGCTTCCGGGTTTGAACCAGAACTAGCCGATGAGTTGGTGGATCGTTGACTTTAAGCAACACGATACGCTCCGGGTGGCCTCGGGACGGCGTCGGGACCGAAGAACTCGAGACCTTCTTCGGTATCACGGAGACGGTGTCGCCTTTCTTGAGTCGAATCGGTGTTCCTCCACTTATGCTTGTACTTCAAAAAATTCCAAGACGACTTGTGCTTAAAAATTACCCCCCGTCATCCTTTTATACGTTAGCTCAACCCATGCCATAATTCCCTCATCATTCTCCCCACTCATCATTTGCATCTCGTCATAAAGACTATTAAACTTCTTGATAGCACGATTCAACGGGGTCCATTTTCTCGTTAACATGTTCTTGGTGCGTTTCGGGATTTTTTTTGTTTTCGCCACCGCATAGTATGCCTCTTATCCTCAAAAATTTCTATGTAACATTTGGCCTAAAGCAACTCCTCATCATCGGTCCACAAATGCCGACCCGAACCATCATCTTCTTCGTCGTCCGCCGCGTGAATCACCTTTTTATCCTTAACCTTACTAGTCTTACGGCGAACTTTCTTTGACGTTGGTGTCGGGACTTGTTCTTCATCTTCGTCGAGTAGGTGATGGGATTGTTGGTCGGATTGTGGTGTAGGTTGTGGTTGTGGTTGTGAACCCATTTGGGATTGTTGAAATTGTTGAAATTTCGGCCATTGATCTTGTTGGTATTTCATGAAAGCTTCATTTTGTTGTGGTGGATAAAATGGTGAATAGTTGAATTGTGGTTGAGAAGAAGCACCCAAATTCGAAGATGAACCGGGATTGTAGTTTTGGAATTGGTTGGAGGGATCGTTAAGCATGTTGTTAGTCCAATTGGGATCCATTTTTTTAAAAGAAATTGAAAGAATTTAGAAAAGAATCAAATAAAAAGTGTAAAATTTGATTGTAAAAAAATTAGGTAAAAAGAGGTTTAATATATAAAGTGATTTGGGGATGTTTTTTGAAAAAATTTTGAAAAAATAAATAAGCCTAACGGCTAGTATTTGCAGCCTCTAACGGCTAGTTTTAAAAAAAATGAATTTTTTTATAAAACCCCCTTCAATGGCTAGTATTTCAAATCCGAAAAAAAGATTGTTGGCGCTGGCTGGTCCTTTTGGCGCGAGCTCCTTTGGCGCGATGCGGGGCGGTGCGCCATCGATGACCTGGCGCCAAAAGGCTACCAGTCATCCCACCAGCTCCCACTCTCCCTGCTCTAATAGTGTTTTTAATGCATAATCATTACTTGTTCCAATTTTGATCCTTTGACACAGCATAAATTAAAAGCGTTTATTGTTTGAAAGTGTTTTATATTTGTCATTTTTGTTGTTGTGCATATGAGACTATTAAATAATTGACCTTTTGAATTTTAACTATTCAATGATTTATTGATTCACATATTTTTTTTATCGATTTTAAGTGTTTTTAAAAATTCTTTTTTTTTAGCAAGTGTTTTTAAAAATTCGCCACACAACATAATCAAAATTCAAAATGTTAAGTTGTTAAATAGTCTAATAGGCATGATACACACAAATAAAAAAGTGAGACTTAATTGTATAAATGGTCTATGTGGTTGTTCGAGTTTAACGAAAATAATCCTTTTACTTTTTTACTCGGTTCTCCTCTTTAAAAGTTTTTATTCTTGTAAATATATTAACAACTAAAATATAATGTTACGTACAAAAGAATAATGCTATTATTAGACTAAAACGCCAAAAATGAGTAATATAATGAAAAGCTTTTTACTATTGCAAAAATATTTTAGAAGAGTTTTAACCATTATAATAAAAGCTTTTTGTAAAACTTTTTTTAAAAGGTTAAGTTTATAAAATAAAAAAGTACTTTTCAAACTCTACAATTTTAGTACACCAACTTATATTATTATCAATATAACCATTCAAACTTGTTATAAACCGGTTAATATAAACATTATTACCTATTGATTATCCACGTAATTATTAATTAAATTTGTAAGTAAAATAATTTATTAAAATTACTAAAATATCCTTATTGAACACATTAGATGAAAATGTGGTTTTTGTCATTTTACATACACTTTATAAGAAACAGAAGGCTTTTCTTTGATCTTTGCCCAGGTGGTGGGTCACTTGAACAAGAAGAACAACAACAAGAAAAAGCACACAAAAACGCACAATCCCAAATCCAACCGTTTGTTCACAAAATCCACATCCAAGATCTTGGTAAGTTAATTCACGAAATGAAGAGTCCATGGGGTTAATTGACGGTGGATCTTGTGTGTAACAATTAATTACCCCTAAATCCAATATGGTATTTAACGGTGGTATAAGAGCATGAACAATGCATCAAGTCTTCAATGACTTGATGCATTAAATGCATTAAATGGATAACTCATAAACGGTTTATAGCTTTGTGGAAAGACTTGAAGATTTAGAAGTCATATGGAAAAGTTTTTAGAAAAGTCTTGGTTGCAATGGAAAAAACCCACTTAAAAAACTTTTAAAAATGATAAAAAGCTTTTGCCCATTTGATGCATTGAGCATGCTCTAAGCTTGTTTAATTGATTGAGATATTTTGTACTAATAAGTAATAACTTGATTAGCAATATTCGGTTTGTGATATTCGGTCTTCCAGCTGCAACTTAATACATTAAACTTACATTATTGACGCTCTTATACAAATTAACCTTGCTCATAAGAAACAAAATCTACCTAAACTTCTTATTATAAACAAAAAGCCAACTTGCACTAAGGCCAACAATAACTTGTCTTATTTGATTAGAGATTATAGAAAGTACGTATAAAATAGTCATTAGGTAACGTGCTATTGTATTTATTTGATGACTTGCATTATGATAGGTTGATATGGTCGAAGTTGTACATTTATTTTACTAATCAAAATAGACATTCAACAACTACGTACAATATACAATAGTTAGCGGAGGTGCATGTGTAGTTAATGCATCATTATCAAAGTGATCATCTTCGACATCGATATTTTCTTTGAATATATAAAGCTGGTGAAAGTCGGAATCGAGTCAGTATTTGAGTATTTGTTAATAGGATAGATTTTTTTTTACTCGGTCGTGTGACATGCATATATATCCGAATAACAGTTTGTACAGGGAGCATAAGTAAATACTAAACTTGCAAATCAACATTATGGTCGTCTCGGTACACGTTTTAAATGAAGAACATTAAAATGTATCACAAGCGATAACTTTATGAAACAAATTGATGAGACATCAAATAATTAAGATCGTGATCACATGAAGAACTGCTTAAAAGGAGACATCTTAAAAGTTAGGAAGCCATTTGTATGGTATTTAAATCTTAATTGCATGTTTTTTGTTCGAAAAAATCTCAAAAATTTGTCCTTGTGTTTTATCCAAAATATCAAGTTTAGTCTCTATCTCAAACTAACTATAAGGATCCTCCCTATTTTTGAAACTATCCTCGAACTTGGTCCCTATTTTAAATGTGGGTTAATTTTGACTGTTAACTTTTATGGCTGAAGGGGTATTGTAGTCCTTTCCTTATTATTAAGGGAAAATCACCTAAAAATACATTAAACTTACCACTTTTTATGGTTGTGTGTAGTCAACTTTTTTTTTTCTCATTATACTAATAAACTTTTGAATTTCGACCTTTGTGTGTAACGGATGACCTGCTCAACCTTGTAATCCTACGTGGCGCCGGTTACTTCAACGACGGTTTATTTTATTACAATGCCAGTCCTTTAATATAACGACCATTAGTCAAAATTTGACTTTCCTAAAAACTAAAAGTAATTAAATCTAAACTTATACCCTCACTAAATTTTATGTACTGTGATCTTCATCTGACAAAATCAGATTCACCCACATTCATAACCCTAACCCCAACTGAATATAAAATCCCCCCAAATTTGTAACAATGAAAATCATCAATCGACACATAGATATGCACCTAATCACGATTTGCATAACATGATTCTTCACACAAATAAAAAACCCCCAAATCCATAACCTAACCTTAACTGAATCCAAAATCATAATAAAACGTAAATCCAAACAACAACCTAAATCCACCCAGTTCTGAATCCAACACGTAAAAGATCTTTCATATCATTTATTCGAATAAAAAAACAATCAAGATCTATATCTCGAACAGCCGTAAACGGGTGATATGATGGTGCGGCTTCTCCGTTCAGACTCGACGGCGGCGTAAGGTTTCCTGACGGCTGGTGGTGGAAGCAACGGTGGGTGGGGTTATGTTTAAAATTTTAAAATGAGGTCGGGAGTGGTGGATGTAGCATGTGTTAAAATTGAATTCATGAAAATGATATGTTAAGAACAACATTGTGACAGAGGTGGATTACACAGATCTGGAAATGGAACCTAATCGGTGGGTTTATATGGTGGCAGCGGCCGAACGACGGTAAAGATATTGTTGAGAAACAACATATGTATATATATATATATATATTGGTATATGAAGATGTAGAAGATTCAGAAGAAAAAAATGTAACAGATCTAGATCATGAAGAAGATGTTGTTGACTTTGTGTACTCATATAGTACCAATTCTATTATTATTATTTTATTAAATTTTTTTATAATAATAATAATTATTATTAATAATAAAAATTATTATTATTTTTATTATTATTATATAATTCTTTTTTTTATTTTTTAATAATTTTTGTTATTATTATTATTATTTTATTAGTTTCTTTTAATTTTTTAAATTTTTTATAAATTTTATAAGTATTATTACTATTATTAAGATGCAAAATGTCGTGTTTTTTTTAAGTATGATATAAATTGTCGTTAACTTTGTATACTATGTCACAAACGGAAAAGGATTAACGGTGACAAATGGAAAAGGATTAACGGTGACAAGGTTTGTGAATACGCAACCGGCTAAGGGCTGAGCAGGTCACCTGCTACACACAAAAGTCGAAATTCAAAAGTTTATTAGTATAATGAGAAAAAAAAAGTTGACTACACACAACCATAAAAAGTGGTAAGTTTAATGTTTTTTTAGGTGATTTTCCCTATTATTAAATGTTCAAGCTCCATTCATCTCCCCCATCTTTCTCTCTCTCTCTGGTGGCACAAAATCACATAAACAAACAACCACATTCACAAAAAAATCAATAAACTTATACCCAAATCATAACAAAAAACCAGATCCTAATCGGATCTACATATCATCACCGATAACATGTTAGACACAATGTTTTTCACATATTTGCAGCGACTGCTCAAGTGTATTGTCTTGCGGGACTTTAATTAAGTGTACACGATCTATAGACTTTATAGCTAATGATTCGATATAGTTAGTGATAGCTGAGCCAGAACTACGATGGGACTATGTCCGTATGGCCCTTTTCAGCACTACGATCATACATATTCTTCTTATAATCCAACTTGATTTCCACAGCCAGTCCCAGCTCCACCACCATTTCAAATGCATTAATCTGTTGTTCAACATAGATTGGACATGCTTCCGCTTGAACGCCAAACCACAAACTCTCCAACAATGAGTTCCACCCGCAATGAGTTATGAACCCTCCGATTACTTGGTGACCAATAACCGTCACCTGTGGTGCCCAACCGATCCCTTTCCCTATTCCAACAGTTCGTTCCACAAATCCTTCTGGCAATACCAGACTTGGATCCTCATAATCACTAGGGACTCTTGATGCTTGATTAGATGGAGGTCGACGTAGGGACCACACGAAACAATACCCACTTTTCTCTAAATCATTTGCAATTTCCTTAACCTCATCAAAACTTCCCATACTCCCGAAACTAAAAACAGAACCGAGGAGATCGGTTGACTGTCCAACCAATTGATCACATCATCAGCCAACGGTTTTCCATCACCTTCTAGGTTCAGAATCGGTCCCACTGGATACACAGGTGGGACGGT
This sequence comes from Glebionis coronaria, assembly GCA_025667525.1. NCBI lineage: Eukaryota > Viridiplantae > Streptophyta > Magnoliopsida > Asterales > Asteraceae > Glebionis > Glebionis coronaria. The sequence goes on from CM046879.1 coordinate 557,702,013, forward strand.
GTTGTCTTTAGACAATGACTCGATAGCGTATGTTTCTAGTTCTAATCATGTGTTAACGATGATTGCTTTGGCCTCTTTTATCCTACGAGCATACCACATAAAAAGTCCAGCCCTTCTTTTGTCTGAATCACTGTCAGAAAAACCTTCGTGGGTACCTGTTTGACGAAACTCGAGATAGGTACTTCGGTATCTGAGCGCATCAGCTCGAAGACATCTCGCTTCTCATCATCATAAAGTGTCAGGATATCACATCTTAAAGCCACTAATAATGGTTAAATTGGTTTCGAGCCTTAGAATCGTGGCTTGAAGATGTGATATGAGTGATTTGAATACGGGTTTGGAAGATGATGATGGTTAGCTGCTATGAGTGTGTTTTTTTGGATTGATGATTTTAATCCTTTTCAGGACAAGGTGAGTCGGTGAGAGGTGTTGTATTGGTTATGATATGTAGATCCGATTACGATCTGGTTTTTTTGTTATGATTTGGGTATAAGTTTGTTGATTTTTTTGTGACCGTGGTTGTTTGTTTATATGATTTTGTGTCGAGAGAGAGAGAGAGAGAGAGAGAGAGAGAGAGAGAGAGAGAGAGAGAGAGAGAGAGAGAGAGAGAGAGAGAGAGAGGAGAGAGAGAGAGAGAGAGAGAGAGAGAGAGAGAAGAGAGAGAGAGAGAGAGAGAGAGGAGAGAGAGAGAGAGAGAGAGAGAGAGAGAGAGAGAGAGAGATGAATGAAGCTTGAACATTTAATAAAAATGTAAGGACTAAAATACCCCTCCAACCATAAGAGTTAACAGCCAAAACTAACTCCATCTAAAATAAGGACCAAATTCGATGATAGTTTCAAAATATGAAGGATCCTTGTAGTTAGTTTGAGATAGGGACTAAACTTGATATTTTGGGCAAACCACATGGACGAATCTTGAAATTTTATCTTTTTGTTCTTAATTTAGGCAAGCTTGTAGCTAAAAAGTTATGGTACTACCTAGTTAAAACATCATTCAATGCTTTTAGCGTTTGACAGTAAATGGGAAGTGTAGTAGTTTTGCAATGAAACTTTGTATGGTGCTTTATCTCTAAGTTTGCTTCAACATTTCACCCGTGGCAACGCGGATGGCTAACAACATCGATGGATTAATTGAACATATATTAAAGCCTAATCCAGTGTGACTACTTACAAGTAGCACGCATATACACCAATATAAAATGTGTCTTACTTGTTCTGCTCTTCTTATCATCTAACTCCAGGTTCGCTTTAGCATTTATATAACCAATCTTTCGTCAAAAAACAAAAGAAGACGAAATGCCAAAGGAACTGTCGATGTAGAATGAGGCAAGTCGAAGCGGATTTAGTTGTTGTTACTTAAATAAACAAAATCAAATCTATTTCTTAAAAGCCTTAGATATTATTCGATTTTATAAAACTTAGTAAATCAAGATCAACAATTATTCAACCAACCTCCCCTTTTATTTTATTAACTGCGTTAGGCTATCACTTCAAATGTGATACCTAGCTTTGTGATCTGTACATACAATCAAAAGAAACAAGAACCAAACTACGTGAATCAATGATCTTAACAATAAGATCAGTATTCACAATGTATCAAAACAAGTATACTAGATCAACCAACAATGGAAGATGAGAGAAACAAACAGAACGAAAACAATGAGATAACTAAACAACTAAGCGTATGTGATGTATATATAGGAGTTGACTAGGGCAGCTTAGCATTTTCCTAACTTGGCAAATAAAGCCCTTCATCTTCCAGTACCTGCACACAAAGAGAACACACAAAAAACAAAAGAAATATAGAAAGGAAATTTTACCTTTCCTACCCTCCAAGTATTAGTCACTTGTCAACTTACTCTTAATACCCCCTCTTAAGTTGACTTGTGATACAGATTAACAAGGTTCAACTTCTCACAAAGATATTTGTGATCTTTGATTGACAAGCCCTTAGTAAACAAATCAGCCACATTGTCCTCAGATTTGATCTTAAGTGTTTTAATCAAACCTGCTGACACTTTTTCCCTAAGGAAATACAAATCAATTTCAAAATGTTTTTTCCTTTCATGAAATACAGGATTAGCAACAATATGAATGGCAGAACTGCTATCACAATTGATAGGAACAGGTAAGCAAATATCAACTTTAAGATCTTTCATGATCTTAAGAATCCACATTATCTCACAAGCAACACTATTCATAGCTCTATATTCAGCTTTTGCTGAAGACTTAGCTAAAACATATTGCTTTTTACTTTTCCAAGAAACAAGATTATTTCCAAGATACACAGTATAACCTGTCACATATTTTCTAGTAACCTTACACTTAGCCCAGTCAGAGTCAACAAATGCAGTAAGACTTAACTCATTGTTTTTCATAAATGAAATACCATTACCAGGAGAACCTTTAAGGTATCTTAGAACATGCAAAGCAAGTTTTAAGTGAGACTTATAAGGATTATGCATGAATTGACTAAGACTGTGAACAGCGTAAGCAATATCAGGTCTAGTTAAAGTGAGATAAATCAATTTTCGCACTATTTTTTGATAACATGTTTTATTATCAACAGGAACATCATGCTCTATAGCAACCTGTTCCTTTTTCTTCTTTGAAGAATCAGGAATAGGAGCTTTAGCTGACTTACATGCCAACATACCATATTCAGCAAGTAACTCAAGACAATACTTCCTTTGATTAAGCACAAGACCATTCTTAGCATCAAGTACTTCAATTCCTAAGAAGTACTTAAGATTTCCAAGGTATTTAATTTTGAATTTAGAGCTCAAGTATTTCTTAAAGTCATTAATAACAGATTCATTGTTGCCAGTTATAATAATATCATCAACATACACCAACAAAGCAACAAAAGAATCATTCTCAGTTTTAGTGAAAAGAGAAACATCACTTTTACTTTGTATAAATCCATTTTCAACAAGCACACTTGTCAATTTTTCATTCCATTTTCTAGGTGCTTGTTTAAGACCATATAAGGATTTTGTGAGTCTACAAACTTTGTTATCATTTGACCCATATCCCTCAGGAAGAGTCATGTAGATCTCTTCATCTAACTCACCATATTGAAATGCATTATTGACATCTAATTGGTACACAGGCCAAGCATAATGAACAACAACAGAAATAAGACATCTAACAGTAACAATTTTCACAACTGGTGGAAATGTTTCTTCATAGTCAATGCCCTCTTTCTGACTAAATCCTTTAGCAACAACTCTAGCCTTAAATCTTTCAACCTCACCACTAGATTTATACTTAACCTTCCACAACCACTTACAAGCAACAACTTTTCTACCTGGAGGTAGATCCACTATTACCCAAGTGTTGTTTCTGTAAAGAACATCCATTTCTTCATTCATAGCTTCAATCCATTTAGGATTTTTAACAGCTTCTGAATAAGATTTAGGCTCATGAATCTTGTTCAGATTATTAGCAAAGACAAAACTGTGTATAAACAAATTAGCATAACTAATCACAGTATTTATATCATACTTGAACCTTTTATCCATGTTGGGTCTACTAGATGTAGATCTTGCAGCCTGTCAGGAACGGTGAACGACTTCTGTAATCACAAGTCAATTCATAGAGAGACTCTATACACAATATGAATGCAGAATACAAATATAATAAAGAAGAACAGAATAACTATAAAGACTTGATCCTTTCTAAGGATTTCTAATATTGATAATGACTAGAACTACGTTTGATAAAGGTGTGTCTAACCCTTCTGCCTAAGGTTCCTTTTATACTACAAGGAAACCCTAATACAACATTAAACAAAACGTGTAAAACTGATATGCATATCCTTTCCTAACATATCTCATGCATATCCTAACAGAATAATAAATAAATAATAAAGTTTGACTTTGACTAGGACCAGGAGCACGACTTGCTCCTACTACTACTAGGACCAGGAGGAACTACATACCTCCTAGTCTACCTATTACATTTAACTATTCCAATGGTCCTAACAATCCTCCCCTAAACTTGAATTTGACTTGTTGAGTTCAAGTTTCTTGGTAAAACGTGCAATAAGCTCGAGGATTGAATCATCAAAAGAAAGAGCAGCATTAGCAAGATATGAAACAGAAGAACCGCCGCAACATGAAACACTAGAAGCTTCTCCAAAGCTTGAAACAAATCAACATCGTGTTGAATCTTTACAGCAACATGAGCAGATTTGATGAGCCTTTACCAAGTAGCTGCTCGCTCTTGGGCTAGCCAGTCTTTCTGGTGGAATAAGCATCACCCTGGGAGACCAGAACCCAGCCCAACTCTTAGAACGTGAATCAATGGTGAGTGGGGGACCCTGATGATTTTAGGCAAACCATCACAGCCGTCAACAGATTTGATATGTCTTTACCAGAAGCCGTACCCCTCTGGACTCGCCAACTCTTAGCAATGAAGCATCGGTGAGTTGAAAACCCTATAGCTTTAAGCAAGCTATTACAGCTATCAACGGATTTGATAAAATCTTTACCAAGAGCCGTACCCCCTTGGATTAGCCACTTTTCAGTCTAGGACCATGGCAAGTGAAAACCATCCAGTTTTGGGTAACCTGGCAACAATCAACGGATTTGAGAATCGCACCAGGAGCCGTACCCTCAAGGTGAATCAACTCTTTCTTTTCGATTAGACATGGTGAGTTGAGAACCATTTGGTGTGAGGACCAAGTCCAACACCAGATGAAACCAGTAACCAGCACAAGTAAAACTCAGCAACCAGAACCCAAAGTGTGAAGCAGCAAATGGTATTATATTCACAAGTATAAAATCCATGATGTGTGAAAGTATAAGCAGATATTATATAAAAAGTTTTTTTTAACTATAATGAATGAAAGTCACCAATCACTTTACATATTGGTGAAAAGAATTGCAATATAAACAAATGATCAAAAATACAAAACATAAACACTTACAAACCAACCAAATCAGAGACCAGAAGCAGCCTTCTTATCTGCTTTCAAACGAGCCTAGATCCCTTCCACCAACACAGTTGCCATAGTAGACTCATTCTCTGAGGGAGCATTCGAAATATGCAAGTGACAAGCCAACATAGCCTCCATCGAAGCAATCGTCAACGGATAATCCAAGTCTGTGAGCATGAAGACCATATGACCAGATTCCAACTCCAACATATGCACACCACAGCCCGCATATAACTTCCATCGCTGAATAACCCATTGCATCTGATCCTTCCAGACACCAGAAACAGGAGCATGAGGAGGGGCATCAAGCATCATCTTTAGATCAGCCCATACTCGCAGACCAGGCCAGGAAGACACAGCCATAGGATCAACAGGCATGCCAGTATCCACAAACCCATATAAAGCCATAAGATCCTTACGATCCGCCCAAGACAAAATACCCTGCAGACCCGAAGCAAACCTAACAGACCCATCACTAAGAGTAATCCTATGAGATACCGTACCAGGAAGAGTCGTGGAATGCGCAACCGTCCAACCAATAATATATCCATTACCCAAAGGCAAATCAGAGTCACTATCAGAAGTTGCATCAATAAGATTTTCGGAAGCACGCTTCTCATAGGGGACCGTCTTGCCACGTCTAACACGTCGAGCCGATTTCTAGCGAAGCGAACGACGAGGTATGGGATCACTAGGCGAGGGTTCAACCTTTACCTTTACCTGAGCAGCAGCAGTGGGAGCAAGAGAAGTAGACTCAATAGTTTGCCTACCCAAGGGATCAACAGGAGATGCACTAGAAGAAGGAATAGGTTGAGAACCAGGAACAGGTGGTGATGGTGATGCCATATCAGGGGTAGCAGTTGTGGTGGTTGTGGTAGCAAAGGTGGTGGTGGCAGCATGTGTGGTGGTGGTAGCATGTGTGGTGGTGGTAGCAGGACCTGAAGAAGAAACCGGAGGAGCAACCGAAGGAGTAGGGGTGATACCAACAGTAGAAGCAACAAAAACCGATGGAATAGCAGCAGAACCAGGAGTAGTATCAGATGTAGGACCAGTAGTAACAACAGGTGAAGAAGTGAGCACCACACGAGGAGAAGGACGATAAATAAATCGCTCCGGAATGGGTGTGCTTTGATGCTTGACCATACGTTCATAGAGTGCCTTGAGCTCATCAAAAGACCAAGCCTTAACCCTGTCCCACTTTCAACCAGTAGTGAAATAGGCAGCCGACTGATACTTCACATAACGCTGCATTTGCTTTCGTTCCTCAGCTCTTAACAAAGGTCTGTTTTTATGCTTCTCACGAAGCTGTGCCAATTGATGCTTGCGCATTAACACCATGGCTCTTGGAATACAGTTATGCTCATCCACATCCGCACCCAAAAGATCAGTGAACTGGGAATAATCCTTGGTAAGAATAGTCAACACCTGCATCCAATCACTATCATTCCAATGCATGGCATCATGCTGGACTTGTTCACGTCTCTGCTGTTGAAGCGCTTCCTCCTCAGCCCGAGCATCTTGATCAATTTCGGCTTGCATCCGTTGAGCAGCCTCCTCACCCAACCTATCCTCCTCAAGCTGTCTGCGTGTACGCTTGCGAGGTGGAGAGGGAGCATCAGTCATTGGGGCCTTCCCCTTTGGATCATGAGATGGACCAACATTGGAACCAGCAGTAGGATCAGAAGCACCATCCATTAGTGTTGAAACAGCAGCATGAGAAGGAACACTGGAGGAAGTCGGAGGAACCGGCAAATCATCATACAATTTATCAGCAAAGGCAGACTTTGCCAACAAAGTCAAACCATCCTCAACACGATCCTTAACCTCCTCATCAGAATCAGAGTGAACCACATGCTTCTTGCGTCGTCTTTGCTGAGTCTCCAAGGCTTTGATGCGATCAACCATGGGAAGAACAAACTCCCTAGTAAGCTTCCGGTGTTGATTCAAATCTGCTTCCAAGGAAAGAATCCGCGCATGATACATGTGCATAAGATCAAGTAAAGAAGTAAGTGTAATAGGTTCCTCCGCCTGCCCACCAAGAGGACTTGGGTCAGGGAAGGCGTCATTGGAGCCAGAAGCAACAAATGGGTCAACATTAGGAGCACTAGCACCAGAAGGCTTATCAGAAGAGTGTGGAGCAGGACTAGGAGGGGGAGTCTCCACAAATGGAGACGAATGTGGCAATGAAGAAGGAGCAGCCTTGGAAGTGGATGGCCTTTCAACCACCACTTCCTCAACCAGCTCTTCCTCAACCACATGAGGTCCACCACCAGCATGATCCTCCTCCTCCATTGGGTCATCATCTGATTGCGGTTCCTCCTCGGCTTGGTCAACCGGAGGAACAACACCATCAGGAGGACCCTGAGCCAGCCCCAACATGGCCTCAGTAAGGGGCCTCCACTCCCCGCTAAACCCATGGACCATATTATAATACACTTTGGCAGTAAGCTTAGAAGGCACATGTTCAGTCCTATCACGAGGAATGCAAACCAGTATTTGTTGTAAAAACCTAGGATACATTAGAAACTTCTTCCTAGAACCAGCACTAGATAGATTGCTAACCATCCCCTCAAACAAATAACGAGAGAAAGTAAATACCCTACCCTGGGCTAAGCATATGAGACCAGTAGCCAAAGGAGTAGGAAAATCATCCCAACTCCCAGACTTGGGACTTAAACAATGAATCAGAAAATGCACTAGAAGCTTCCATTGAGGGGAAAACCTATTCTTCTGGAAGTTAAACTTCCCCCCATGATTATACCCTATATCAGCCATCCCCTCCAACACCTCCGAATTGGGGATGGACACAACACCACCTTCATCTTGAAGATGAAGGGAACTACGAATAGAAGCCTCAGAAACCACGTATGAACGACCATCTATGGTAGCATGGAGTTCACGTGGACGACCAACCACAACCACAAGACGAGCAGATGCCCAAAACTGACGAATGACACTATTAAAAATAGTGGGACATACAGTAAAAGCATACCTTAGGTTTGAAGCCTCAATGAAGTCCAGAATGTCAGTAAAATCATCACGATGTGGACCATCTCCTAGATAGGCGACCTTGTTGTGAGTAGGTTGGTATACCAGGGCAGCCATGGATCTTGATTAATTGAATGGAAGATGATTTTTGTTAGGGTTAAGAGAGTAGGATCGGTTGTGTGTGTGTTATGAGTGAGATGAATGAGTCAAGGGGGGGTTAATTGACAATAAATAATGGAGGTAGTAAATGTTCATTGACCCCTAATAATGGGGGGTTGCCCTTTCAAATTAGACAGTTATTACATAGTAACCACTTGCCCCTTTTAACATAATTTCCAAATTCCAATTTACCAAAGTTAAATAAGAGTGTAAATACCAGAATTTGAATGCGTTGACTAAAAGTCAAAGCGCACAATGGTCAATTCTAGAAGCAAAATGTGGTCAACAGAAGTCAATAAGATGAACAGTGTCCCAGACCAGTACCAGAAGCCAACCATCACTTGACAAAGAAGGATTTTGAACCACCAGAAGCCAACCAATAACGACTAGAAGCTAACCAATGAGGACTAGAAGCCAGTCATGAAAGAATATAACCACCAGAAGTGAGCAAAATCCTCCACCAGGAGTAACACACACCACCAGAACCAATACAATATGTTGTTCAAAGCTACCAATATGTTAGTCTGTGCAAAGTAATCAGTACACGAAGCCTCCCCTTAGGCTTAGCCTCCCCTCAATCCTAGACCTCAAGGATTGACCATCCCAATGTGAACCACTAAGTGGTTGAACCGAGGACCATCAAAGGCTTTTGTCAACAAATTAGCAACATTATCATCCGTATGAACTTTAAGAACCTGTATCAACTTCTTCTCATTGGCATCCCATATAAAATGGTGCCTAATTTCAATATGCTTTGTCCGCTGATGAAAAACAGGATTCTTCACAATGCAGATAGTACTTTGATTGTCAATGAAAATTTTGGTGTTCATAAAATTGAACCCATAATCCAACATCTGATTTCGGATCCACAATACTTGTCCACAACAGCTAGCAGCAGCAACGTATTCAGCTTCTGTTGAAGAAGTAGCTACTATCGTCTGTTTCTTGCATTGCCATGAAATAAGTCGGCGACCCAAAAATTGACAACCGCCAGTAGTAGACTTTCTGTCATTATTAGCACCTGCATAGTCACTATCACTATATGCTTCAAGAACAAAAGGTGATTCTCTAGGATACCACAAGCCCAGCTTGGGTTGAGCCTTGATATACTTGAAAATCTTCTTAACAGCATTCAAGTTAGAAACCGTTGGAGCCACCTGATGTCTAGAACAAGCACTTACTGCAAACATGATGTCCGGACGTGATGTAGTCAAATACATGAGTGAGCCAATCATAGACCTGTACATGTGAACATTGACCGGGGGATCTGGCTCATTCTTGAGTTTGACTTTAGCAACTTCATAAGGAGTTGCTGCTGGTCGAAGAGGATCCATGTCAAACTTCTGAAGAATCTCATGAACATACTTATCTTGACTGATGAAGATCCCATCCGACTGTTGCTTGACTTGAAGACCAAGGAAGAAAGAAAGCTCTCCCATAGCACTCATCTGAAACTCGCCTTTCATCAAGTGTTCAAACTCATCACACCATTCCTTCTTAGTAGAACCAAAGATAATGTCGTCCACATAAACCTGAACAAGGATAATGTCCTTGGTATTGCTCTTAAGAAATAGTTTTTTGTCAATAGTACCTCTTTTATAGCCATTCTTTAACAAGAAAGTTGAAAGACGCTCATACCAAGATCTAGGAGCCTGATGTAATCCATAAAGAGCCTTGACCACCTTGTAAACTTTCTTGGGATGAAGTGGATCTACAAAGCCCTTAGTTTGAGTGACATACACCTCCTCATCAATTTTTCCATAGAGAAATGCACTCTTGACGTCCATCTGAAACACCGTAAAGCCCACATAAGAAGCAAAAGCCAAAAACAGACGAATGGCCTCAATCCTTGCAACCGGAGCAAAAACTTCAGTGTAGTCGATGCCCTCAATTTGAGTGTGGCCCTGTGCGACAAGCCTAGCTTTATTCCTCACGACAATTCCCCGTGCATCCTTCTTGTTCTTGAGAATCCATTTGGTATTGATTGCTGTCTTTCCATCTGGTAAGTCAACCAGAACGCAAACATTCTGAAACAAGAATTGTTGCATTCCCTCCTGCATAGCATCCACCCAACTTTGATCCTCAAGAGCATGAGTGACCGATCTAGGTTCCACCTGTGAAAGAAAACAAGCAAACAAACAGTGTTGAAAGTCCGTATGATTATTACGCTTTTGATCTTCAATATAGCTCACAAGAGCATGATGATCAGACGAGGCCTTCTTCTGCATCCTGCGTGTCTTGACAGTAGAACAAGGATCTCCAATGATTTGAGTGGTAGGGTGATCTTTGTGTGATTGCAAGACTGGATTGGAAGCTACCTCCACTTCTGGTGCCAAGTTATTGAGATCCCCAACAAAGTCAGCATCATATGAAGCAGCGTTGAAAATGCCATCCACTGGTTGTTTATGAATGTCATCCAGCTTGGTAGAAGACTTCTTTTGATGGTTCCCAAAATCAGAAGGACTGGAGAAACGAGTATTTGACGCAGACTCACTAGCTGGAGTACCAATAGGTGATAAGCTAGCACTAGGAGCAGAAGCTGGGGTACCAGGAGCAGCTTTGTCAGTAGGCGTATTCAAGGGAAACTCAAAGCCACCTTGTGCAGCTGCTGTAGTAGCTTCTTGTTGTTGTTTGAGTAGGGTGTCAAGAGCTACTTGGGAGTCCAGTACATCCAATGGAGTTGCATCACTAGGAGGAGTAGGAGAGACTGTGGTGGAGTAGGATGGAACCACACAAATATCATCCTCGTCATCTGAATCAAAAAGACTAGAAGGAACACCTGTACTAGAAGTTGCAAACACTTGTGGACCTGCATCATGGTTAGTTTTGAAACGAAAATATCCTAATGAATCACTAAGATAATTAAGATCAAAATACCATTCAGGACCCTTGCCTTGGATGTTTGACTTCTCTTCAAAATACCTGAGATTAATAGTTTCAGTGACCCGCTTGGCTTGGAGATTGTAGACACGATAAGCCCGAGAGTGAGCTGAATATCTCACAATGTATCCTTCATCTGCCTTGCCATCAAACTTCCCCAAATAGTCACTAGTATTCAGAATGGTGACCGGACACCCAAAAGGCTTCAAATGAGCAATATTTGGAACTTTGGCCGTTAGGAGCTCATAAGGAGTCTTCTTGTGAGGATTGGTAATAGAAACACGATTCAGAACATAACTTGCAGTATTAACAGCTTCTGTCCAGAACATGGTTGGAAGCTTGGAATCGGCAAGCATTGTTCTTGCTGCTTCTATTAGTGTCCTGTTCTTTCTTTCTGCCACGCCATTCTGTTGAGGAGTTCTTGCTGCACTATAATCTCTTTTGATGCCCTTAGCGTTAGAAAGTGTTATGAGGTCTTTATTTTTGAACTCGGTTCCATTATCACAACGAATACCCTTAACCTTCTTGGACAACTGGTTCTCTATAAGGGTAAGAAAATCTCTAAGAATTGAGTAGGTCTCACTCTTGGCAGCCATGAAGAACACCCACGTGAACCTGCTATATCCATCAGTTACTACCAGACAGAATTGTTTGTGGTCAATGCTCCTAATGGAAGTAGGACCAAATAAATCCATGTGTAGTAGCTGTAATGTTTCAGTAATAAGACTAAGAGCAGTAATGGCCTTGAAGGATGCTTTATGCTGTTTGCCTTTGCTACAAGCAATACAATTTATATCATTTCTAAATGACTTGGGAGGTAAACCAGAGACCAGATTCAGATTTGCAAGTTTGTGAATGGTCTTGAAGTTCACATGCCCCATCCTTCTGTGCCATTGAGTGGCTTCATCTTCTGAGGCTTTAGCAACCAAACATGCTAGTTGACCAGTAGAGTTGACTTCATTCAGCTTGATGCTATAAAGATTGTGTCTCCTAGGGATTCTGAGCAGAACTTGTGAGTCATCCGGAAGTTTAAAGTCTTTGGAGAGCACAAGTGAATCAGTATCCGTGAAGAGAACAAACTGCTTCTTGTCACAAATCTGAGAGACAGATATCAAGTTGAAGTGCTGAAGTGCTTCCACATAGTAGACCTGCTCAAAGTTTAGATTAGGCGTCTGAATTGTTCCTTTGCCAGTGATCCTGCCTTCACCTCCACCAAAATATACTTTGCCGCCTTGAAATGGTACAAAGTTAGAGAGAAGACTTTTATTTCCTGTCATGCTCCTGGAGCAACCACTATCAACAATGCCTAAACTAGGATCTTGGTATGGAGTAACCTACAACAACAAGATAATAAAAATGCAAAAGTTAGTGTCTTAAGGGGACCCAAACCTTGTCAGGTTTGAGCCTGCCTTGTGGATCTTTAGTAGAGAGCCAAGAAGATTGATGAGATCCGCCGTTGTTCCTTGGTTGCCTATGCATCATATGGGTATTATTGTTTGACCAAGAACAACCTGCTGAGGGCTTAACAGCAGTTCCCAAACTTCCCAAACCAAAATACATGTGGTCAAAATTATGTGGATAAATTGGATTAAAATTCTGAAAATAGTTACTGGTGGTTCTATTTGATGTTAAACCAATGTTTCTCCAATTATCAGAAGGTAATGGAGAGGACCTTCTAGAAGAAGAAAACGATTGAGCACTAGGATTGAGTCTTCTAGAAGTATATGTGGCAGCTCCTGGTGGACCAGGAGCAGGAAATGCTTGATTAACAGAAGCATGTGTGTCATAAAAATCACAATCTTTAATCAAATGAAATGCACTTCCACAAACAAAACATGTTTTAATAGACCTTTTATTAGAATGACATTGTTTCATACTGCTAACATTATTACACACAATTCTAGGAGAATCAAACTTCCTAGGACTCAATAAACCAGGACCAGACACAGTTGACTTAAAAGTAACTTTCTCTTTACACTTCCTAGCACTAGTAGCAGCATGATCATTCTTCTTGGAACTTGTAGGTCTTGACTCTTCACTTGAACCACTTGATGCAGAGTCACTGGCTTTGTCACTGAAAGTACACGAGACAAAGTCATTAGAATTAGTATAACTTTTTGGAGACTCATGCATCTGTGATCCATCCAAGTCATTATGCCTAGAAGTGGGCATGAAAGTTCCAGTAAGAGGGGGAGGGAAAGCATGCATTTCTGCTGCTGGTTTAAACCTATTGTAACTAGGTTCTCCCTCTTCCTCTTTGTCAGCATCAAAGACACTCGAAAAAGATAAATCAAACACATCTTCTGAATCAATATATTTATCAAATCCTAATCCTCGTTTAGTCCTACCAGACATGCTACTATCGATTAATTTTGAAACATTTTTAGGTGCCTTTTGCCAATTTTTAAATCTCAACATTGTAGCATCTAATCTTTCTTGCATCTCCTGTTTTTCTTTGATATTGGCATCTCTTACCTTTTCTGTATATTTAAGCATATTAGTAGTGTTTTCTAAATCGATGCTCAGTATCCTAATTTTATCCTCAACTCACGTTGAGTATCTTGTAGCCACCTCTTTTATTGTTCCAATGTGTTTAATGAAGCCTTATAGGCTTGAACCTCTAAAAAATACTTATCATTCTGATCATTTACTTCATTAAATTGGGACAACAATTCTGAGTATTTATCATGACAACCAAGAGGACAATGTTGTACCTGAGGTGAGATGCCCATAAGAGCAAACTCGTCTGCTTCTGCTGCATCAGATAAATTCCCAGCAATCATTGCAAACACGTCAGTCGAGGATTCAGTTGATTCCAAAGTGGTAGTCTGATGATCATTCCAGTTGACCATAGAGTCAACAGATACCAATGCCTTCTTGTCATCTTTTACCTCCTGAACCTTAAAAGCTGAGTACCTGCTCTTCTCCTGGTCATTCTTGCTAGGGCATTCCCTTGCAAAGTGACCTTGTTGCTGGCAGTTATAGCATCGAACCTTGCTTCTGTCGAATCTTGCTGGCTCCCGTGGGTTGTAATTGAATTTTCGACCTGCTTTCTTCTCAAACTTGTGAACCCTTAGAGTGAGCATGGCCATCTGCCATTTAAGATCCATTTCATCCAGGTCAAGTTTATCGACCTGTTTGAAGTCATCAAAAGCAAGTTGTTGTTGAGCATCAACATCAGCCACAAACGAATGAAGAACGGCTTCTACCATACTACCAGACTTGGCAGTAGGATCAGGAGCAGAAGTATGCTGAAAAGTATGCTGAGAAGACACAGTATTGCTTGGGCTACTAGCATATGACATGGGACTGGATGCCATAGAACTCATAAAGGCAGAATTAGCAGGAGTGGGAAAAGAATCACTTGAATATCCTCTCACATGAGGTTCAAAAGTTTTGAGCTTATGAAATAGATCATCAAAGTTGAGATAGTCTAGCCCACCTTTTGCTTTGAGAGAGATTACCACCTGATTCCATGAGTAGGGTAGGGCTCTAAGAAACCTTGCATTAATATCACCATCGTCAGGCTTTGAACGAAGTTGATTCAATTGGCTCAATATCTTTTGGAACCTGTCATACCCTTGATGTAAACCTTCAGTTTCTGAGATTTTGAATTCTGTGAATTCATCTCTCAGCATGGATCTTCGCATTTTCTTTGACTCCTCATTCCCACCAAACCTTGCTTTTATTCCATTCCAGATCTCTCTAGCATCATCCAAATGGTAGAAGTCACCCATGTGATCATCAGGAAGAGATTGAAGCAAAATAGTTTTTGCTTTGACCTCCTTCTGAATGGCTATGATTTCTTCATGAGTTTTAGGGTCAAGAAGAGTAATATTACCATTCTTGTCTCTTCCAGTTAGCTTCCTGCTGTTCCCATTCAGAATAACCTTCCAAAGGTCTTGATCAGTATTGGTGATCCACCATTCCATCTTCATTGCCCAACTATCATATTCGTCCTTTTTCAGAAGAGGGAATTTACCATTCGTGTTGGAAACCGTAGCAACGATCTGCTGAGGTTGCACAGTTTTAGGAGTGCTGTCTTCTCCTGTTTGAGTAGAAGTTGAGGCAGACATGATAAAACAAAAATGTAAGAAATAAGAAAACTTGATTCTTCTTGTATAGAGACCCTCCCAGGCTCTGATACCACTTGTTGGGTCTACTAGATGTAGATCTTGCAGCCTGTCAGGAACGGTGAACGACTTCTGTAATCACAAGTCAATTCACAGAGAGACTCTATACACAATATGAATGCAGAATACAAATATAATAAAGAAGAACAGAATAACTATAAAGACTTGATCCTTTCTAAGGATTTCTAATATTGATAATGACTAGAACTACGTTTGATGAAGGTGTGTCTAACCCTTCTGCCTAAGGTTCCTTTTATACTACAAGGAAACCCTAATACAGCATTAAACAAAACGTGTAAAACTGATATGCATATCCTTTCCTAACATATCTCATGCATATCCTAACAGAATAATAAATAAATAATAAAGTTTGACTTTGACTAGGACCAGGAGCACGACTTGCTCCTACTACTACTAGGACCAGAAAGAACTACATACCTCCTAGTCTACCTATTACATTTAACTATTCCAATGGTCTTAACAATCCATCTCATAATTGTCAAACTTAGCAGGCAATCTAGCTGGTCTACTAGACCTTCTTACCTCTGACCTTTCTGGATTATTAGCATTTTTAGATTCAAATATTTGTTTAAATTCTACAAAGTCATCACCCTCAGAACCATAATCATCATCATTATTGATAATGTCATCTCCCTTAGGACTTCCTATACTATCACCTAGACCATTCTGGCTGCTGTCATCTTGGTCTATACTAGACTCTTTGACTACCCCCATAGAATGTCTGGCATCAGCAGGAGATGCATCACTAGATACATCTACTAAGTCAGGAGTCATACTATTATCTATATCACCTTTGTTGTCTCTCTTATCATCATAGGTTCACTTGACATTTGTTCTACTAGGTCAAAAAAGTTCTGACTGTTAACACCATTTTCCTCAAAAACAAAATCTTTAACTAACTCATCCTTCTTAAAAGGGTAAACAGTCTCATAGAATTCACATCTCTAGAAAATAAAAAAGTTTTAGTTTCCAGATTATAAATTTTATAACCTTTTTTAGTATTAGAATACCCCAAAAAAACACATTTATCAGACCTAGCAGAAAATTTATCTGAATTATTGAAAACAGTTACAAAACACAAACACCCAAAACTTTTTAGTAAAGAGAGACTAGGAGACACTTTGTAAATCATTTCATAAGGACTTTTTCTAGATAGCACAAAGGTAGGAAGCCTGTTAATAAAGTACACAAATGTTAAAATGCATTCAAACCACATGTTTAAAGGAATGCCCCCCCCTGAAACATGAGGGCTCTAGCAACATTAAGAAGATGCCTATGTTTTCTTTCAACTACACCATTTTGCTGTGTTGTATATACACAAGAGGTCTGTGAATGATACCTTTAGAAATGACAAATTTTTCAAACATATGATTGACAAATTCAGTGCCACTATCACTTTAATAGAAACATCAAATTGATTTTTAATAAGATTGTAAAATTCAACAACTTTTCCAAAAACCTCATCCTTCCCCTTAAGCAAATACAACCAAACAATCCTAGTGTAGTCATAAACAATAGTAAGAAAAAACCTAAACCCTTCCCTACTCTTAACCTTATAAGGTCCCCAAACATCCAAGTGAATAATATCACCTAAATGCTTAGTCTTATGGTCACTAAGTGGAAAAGGTTCTCTGGTCTGCTTAGCCTTGTGACACACATCACAAGGCTGAGTATCAACAAGACCATCAATCTTAAGTGTATCCTTTAACACACTCAAAACTTGATCAGATGGATGACCAAGTCTATTGTGCCAGATGCACTTAGATAACAAACAAACAGTAATTTTACTATTAAAATTTTTCCTACCTGAATCAAACAAATACAAGCCATTATTCTCACTACCAGTACTCAGGAGGGACTTTTGAAGAGAATCCTGAACAAAACACTTAGATTCAATGAAAGAAATAACGAACTTTTTATCCTTAGCAAGCTTATGAACAGATATAAGACTGACTTTGTATCCAGGTACCACTAACACATTTTTCAAATTAATTTTATCTGCAAGTTTATAATTTCCAACAAATTTAACCAATTCAATGGTCCCATTTGGGTGAGACACAGTTATATTCAAATGAGAAACATTTATAACATAAGTTAAATGATCAATAGAAAAAGTCATGTGTTGAGAGGCACCAGAATAAAAATCCAGCCAACATAGGTACTATAAGTACTAATATTAGAGTTGTAATTAAAAAACTTGCATGTAACAAAATTTATCACATGATTAGAGAAAGTTATTGTACCAGCAGCACCAGACTGCAACTCACTATTGTCAGGCTTAGAACCAATCAAAGCCATCAATATGTTAATCTGATCTTGAGTAAAAGGCATAGAATTTCCTGTACTTAGATCATTCTTAACAGAAGAAGAAGTAGTATTAACACCACCAGAAGAAGAATTAGAATTAACCCCACCAGGAGTTCTTTTCTTGAATCCTGGTGGATATCCATAAGCTCAAAACACCTATCAATGGTGTGACCAGTCATATTACAGTGCTTACAAACCAAATTATTATTTCTAGTAGATCCTCTCCCTTGAGAGGGTCTATTGTTGTTATTATTATTGTTAAAACAATTATTATTATTATTATTATTATTAGACCAATTAGATGGTCTAGCAGCAAAAACAGAAGAATTGGGCCTAACTGAAGAATTGTGAACCATGTTGTTCTTATGAGATTCAACCCTAGATAGGGTAGCAAAAGCAGACTTCACATCTGGTAAAGGATCAGAAGTCAGTAATTGGCTTCTTACAACACTGTAAGTGTCATCCAATCCCATAAGGAACTGCATCAATCTCAACAAGCTATTATGACTCTTAAGCTGAGGAGCCCTCACAAGTACAATTAGACAAGTTAACCAGGGAGTCAAATTGCCTCCATAAACTATTGTAGTTGTGATAGTATTCAGACAAAGAAGATCCAGATTGAGTGAGAGAACATATTTTAAAGTGCAAATTATATATCACAGAACCATCAATTTTATCATATGTTTCCTTAAACTCATCCCAAACATCTTTAGAATTTTTAGAAAATATTTGCCCTTGATATGGTTCAGATGAAATGCAACCAAGAATCCATGACAAAACAACTGCATTACATTTATCTCATTGTTCCTGTAAAAACTCATCTTCCTTATCTTTTTCACAAGTACCATCAATAAACCCCAACTTATTTTTAGTATGCAAAGCAAGTTTGAAAGCAGCAGCCCAAACTTTATAATTTTCAGGACCAGAAAGTTTATTTGTCACAATTGGGTGACCATTAGTATCAGATGGGTGCAAATAAAGAGGGTCATTAGGGTGAATGACATTAGCATTCTCATCATCAGTATCACTAACATCCTTATCACTTTTCTTGTCACCAGACATGATGACAAAACCAAGAAAACAACAACAAGCAAAGAACAAAAACCCGTTGTAACTCCTCTACACAGAACTACCAAGAACCAAGCAAAAAAATCAATCAATATACCAAGAACTAACTAAATCCCTTCGACACCTAATCACCCACTAAACAGACTAAACAATCCTAAAGATAAAAAAGAAGAGAGGTATTACAACGCACGCGCAGCAACAAGCAACCAACAAAGATCAAGATCAATGAGATCAAGCAGATCTCACAAATCAATCGAGCACAGCAGAAAAACAACCTGAAAAATTAGTTATAACAACAAAAAATAACTAACTAATCAACACACTACCTTCAATCAAAGAAACCCTAATTTCTGATTTTTATGAATTTTTGATAAAACTTACCAAATAAGCAATTAAATCCAATTAATTGCTCAAGAACCCAAGAAAACCCCACAGAACACCAAGAATCAGAAAACCCCCAATTTTTAGAAACCCTAAAAAATTTAATTGATTAAACCCATTAAATGAGCTAAATCAAAAAACACGATTAACCACCAGATTAATCAAGATCTTTAACAAAACAGCTTGGAGTTAAAAACAGATATCAAGAACCAATGGCTCTGATACCATATTCGATTTTATAAAACTTAGTAAATCAAGATCAACAATTATTCAACCAACATCCCCTTTTATTTTATTAACTGCGTTAGGCTATCACTTCAAATGTGATACCTAGCTTTGTGATCAGTGCATACAATCAAAAGAAACAAGAACCAAACTACGTGAATCAGTGATCTTAACAACAAGATCAATATTCACAATGTATCCGAACAAAGTATACTAGATCAACCAACAATGGAAGATGAGAGAAACAAACAGAACGAAAACAATGAGATAACTAAACAACTAAGCGTATGCAATGTATATATAGGAGTTGACTAGGGCAGCTCGGCATTTTCCTAACTTGGCAAATAAAGCCCTTCACCTTCTAGTACACAAAGAGAACACACAAAAAACAAAAGAAATATAGAAAGGAAATTTTACCTTTCTTACCCTCCAAGTATTAATCACTTGTCAACTTACTCTTAATAGATATCTTATCAACTTGAAATGGTTGGATTTTGCTTCTATGGTTAGAAATAAGCAGTTTCTTCCAAACATTCTTTTCCTTATTGTTAATTTAGTACGTAAACACGGGTGTTCATTGTTGTTTGGGTTTGACTCACGAAAGCCGAAAACGAACACAATCCAAGCCGAATTAGAAACAAATCGAAATAGAATTTGGGTTGTGGGATATAACCGAATCGAATCGAACTATAAATTTGGCATTCGGGTTAGATATGAGTTCTGCAATCAGACCCGAAAACCAAAATTATGCAAATTTGATTTTCGGGTTAGAAATGACATAAAAAATATTCAACTAAAAGGTAGTTTAATTAAGGTATTTTACTCTTTTTTTCTTCATAAAAAGGTACTATGTAACGTATTATACTTGTCTATGTTAAAAAAAAACTTATTATACAGGTCAATTTTAGTATTTTCTTAAAAAAATTAACGATTATTTATTAAAATTTTTACATTTCAAGTCCATCATATTTACTACCACCATCAATCGTCTTCACCACCAAACCTGACACCATCACTACCAAACATCGCCTCTATCTATCATTAGCGTGTTCCTAATTTTGACTATTTAGAATTACATTTTCACAAGCTTGAATCTGTACATCTTTTTATAGGTGCTTTATTGTTAATACAAAATATCATCGTATGTTTATTAAGATTGATAATCATGGAATCTAGAACAACTGTATACCCGCAATACAAAACCCTTATAAACCTACACAAAAGAATGCAAGTAAGGGGTTGTTTCTTTTATTTCCTATTTGTATACATATTCTTATAGATACATGTAATATGCAATGTTTTAAAAATGGGGTTTAACCGGTTGATCCGTGAACCGGTTCGGAGACCGGATCGCTTGTGACTGGGTTTTTGCTTGTTTGTGAACCGGATTGAACTGTTGATTTTTCGTTAATTCGGGTTGACCCGGTTTGTTTAACCCGACCGGGTCATGATTTTTTATAAAAAAATATTTTAATTTTTTTTCATAAACATTTTTAAATTTTAAAGATAAATTGAAGTGTTGATAACTATTGTTAGTTAAATAAAGTCAAACTAAAATACAACATCAACTAATTTTGTTTTTTATAGTATCTTATAAATTATAATCATAAATTAAATATTCTTACATACTTTTGTCATAATGTTATAAATATAAAAATACGTTAATGAGTAAAACTATTAAAATATACGTATATATAGAACCGAGTTGATTGAATGGTTCAGCCGGTTGAACCATGATCCGGTCACTAGATCTGATCAACTAAAAATCGGATTTTAAAACATTAGTAATATGTCTAGAATAAGATTTTTTCAAATAAATGTCATTCGACCATTGTCAAATTGATAAAAAAAAGCCATTTAAAATAATAATAATAATAGATACCTGGTACATCCTACATGTCATAACAACATTAATAAAATCTACAAAATTGACCTAATTATCTACGAATGATTTAAATTTATTTTGTAACAAGACTGAAGTTCTCAAATTAATGTATAAAACTTCATATTATGTAAAAGCACTTCTATGTTAGATTATGAAAACCCCATGGTTATTATGTTTTATAGATCAACCATATATAATGGTGATTACATGAAACCTTAATGGACCTTAAACCCACAAATCGGGCCGGGTCATACTTATCCACTAATACTCCCCCGCAGTCCGGGCGGCGAAATCGCGAAAGCTCGGATTGGAGTAGTAAACTAGAAAAAAAACAAAATAAAACATGAAAAATAAAACATTACTAAAGCCCTGCACTTCCGATTATCTTCCTAAACTGCAACCAGATCAAGACAAATTCACAAAGCCCTGCACAACCTCTGATTCTTCTTAATAAACGTCAACCGTGGATTGTGACCTTTGCACAAATATCCAACTAAATAGACAACCGTGTGGATTTATGACCTATGCACAAATCACCAACACACGAAGATGAAACCAATGAGTTTAGTTATTTTTGTAGGATCGAGCGAAAGATTGAAAGTTATAAGATTACTGATTTGAAAAAGCAGTACAATTGAAAAAAAAAGAAAAAAGAAAACAAACAATAAAGCTTAACTTTTTTTTTCTTTTTTTTAAAACAATAGATAGCAAATAAATTTATGAGGGAGATATTAGAAGCCATCTATCACAACATTAATCTCCATAACAATAGTCATGGATAATATGATAGATAAGAAACATTGAGAAGATAAAAAAATAAAACCACTAGCATTTTTTTATGGGGCGTAGACACGGTTGAATGTGGTGGCTGTGATTTTCAAGGATCGAGATATATATATATCTCTATATTATATATAGGTATAATTATGATTTGAAACCGCAGCTTTTAATCCAGTCATATCCCAGTCACATCTTTTAACCAATAGAATTTCAGAATTTCCTAGAAAATCTCTAAATTCCACGAAATTATGATTTGAAATTGCAGTTTTTTGAAAATCGCGTTTTGGAAACGCAGTTTTGAAATCTGCCTTTAAGAATTGCGTTTTGAAGGTCTGGACCGGTCCGGTTCAAGTCTGGGCTGAACCTGGTTTGATCTGAACCGAGTTGAGCCGGGTCAGTTTTTTTGAAATTTATTTAAATAATTTTATAAATTCGTATTTAATAAGAAAGTAACATTTTAATTTTGAATTTTCGTAGTTACTTAGAAACTAATTTTTAAAATTCGTATTTTTCTAAAAAGATTTATGTTAAGATTCAAACTCGTGACCTTTGAGTTGAATACAACCAGTTTTACCAACTAGACTAATGAAGTGTTTATGTTTTTCTATGAAAAACTTTAGTAATAAATTATACAAACGATATACATGCCTTACTATGAAACATGTTTGACATATCTATATTATATAAAAGATATACATGTTAAAATACGTCTGCATGATTTACGTAAATATTAAACGGGTTATATACATATCTATTCCTTAAATATAGGTTTACAATTAAAAAATTAAGAATAAAACATATACGCCTCCTTTTCCACAAACCCTAATTATGTATGTTCATTTCCCTGAAACTAATCAACTTATGTCTGTTTATTGTATTTGCAGAATGTTGGGAGGCTTATTTGCAGAATGTTGGAGGCTTACGTCGGGTTAAGTGTTGTTTGTTGTTTTTTCTTTTGATGTTAGGTTTCTACTAAGGGGAATCCTGATCTGGTTGTATAGGTAAAAAATTGTATTACTTTTTCATCGGTATCTCTTTTATGTGTTTTGTTTTTGATGAATTGAGTATTAGCTTATGGCCTCTGATCTAATCCGGCCACATAAGTGATTTGCTTTGGCTTCTGATCTAATAAGGACACATATTTGTGTGCATGCTCCAGTTACCTCATGATGAATTGTAACCAGTTGATTTAAAGGAGCACATCAAATATGAGGTTACCAATAATTAAACATTCGGTGTCTAATTAATTTTTAATTTGGTTATGTTATGGCTAACTGAAGTACGAATTATTTGGTGAAGCCATTTTGTAGGTTTTGATTTTATTCCAGCCATATATTTAATTGAATTTACACATATTGGACTCCTTTTCTCGTCCCGACTAAAGGTATATTTTTTTATTATTTCTTTTAATAGGTTCTACAAGCACCAATATCCTAAGAAAGGTGCGGGAAATCATTCGCGAGAAGAGAACATCCAGGTAGTTTACACTCTTTTCTGACAAACTGCGGAGTTTAAGATGACTATTTGTCTCATTTGGATCAATCTGTACCATCGACCTTTTGGATGCAATTTTTGGAATGGGATTTGTATTCCTGTAGACAAAGGCAAAGGTTGGGGATGCAGCCAAGAAGAAGAACTGAGAGCCTTGAGTGATCATGATTTGCAATTAGCAAAGAATGCTTTGTCCAAAGCCACAGTAACTACTCTATCATCGAAAAACCATCTGACCGCTGTCTGAAAGTAACAAGTTCAGGCCGATTGAGAACGGAACACCAAGTGTAAGTATTTTATGTTTTTTTGTGTATCTTGATTTTGTTTTCTGATGAACTTACTTTATGTCCTTATTGCTTATTGAGATTTCAAAAAGCTGAAGAGAGTACTTTTGTAGCTTATGATTTTATCAAACTTATGGCTTACATAAGTTATAAATTGAGATTGATAAGGTCAGAAGAAAAAATAGGTGAATTTGTTTATAAATTTATTTGGTTATAAATTTATATATCCAATGACAAGTAAAACCTGGTAACAGTGACCCGCCTGAATCAATTCCTTCTTCATTTTGTAGATAAGTAATTTTTGCCTATGTTCTAGGAGTCGAAGCTTGGATCTTTGGCCAAAAATCAGTACTTTCTCAGCACCTTTTTCCATTCCATGGTCATCTTACATCAGATACCGCCTGTGAACAATGCTCCAACAACTGTTGTAACTACTGAACTAATAGCTTCCAGTGTGTCGTCTATTCAAAATGGCAATCACGAGAAAGAAGGTACGCTTACATCAATAGTGTTTCATGATAAATCCCTCTTTTTCACAATGTTCAATTGAGACAATCTGTTGTGTATGTTATGTCCATAAGTTGTGCACGGTTCGGTTTGGGTTGGTTTTTGCCAAAACCAAAAACCACATGGACCGGAGGTTTGAGTCGATAATATGCCTTATGAGGTTTCTTTATTATGACTTCGAATTTATTTCCAGTTAAAAAATAACTCAAGTTCACCTATTTTAGTGTTCTTCTTGCAGGATTTATACAATTTTGATACTGCTTGTAAAGCTAAAGCAAAGTTAAAAAAGCACAAAAGATATACTTTGTACTTTATTACAAAGATATTCTAATGTTTGACTTGAAAGTAATATTCTTTTGTGATTTGTGCAGGTTACCATCACGCCTAAAGTGTCACGTGGTGTGAATGCTTGAGAAGCCGACAAGGTGTACAGATCAATATATTAAACACATCCAACTCCAATTTTCTTGATATCAGTTTTGCATTTTTTACTTCTAGCCAAGCAATTGGCATTATCGTGAAACTGATTATTATCAAAAACTGCTATCTTCTCTCCTAGACCATGTAAAGTGTAAACATGTTGGGTATCTTAACGGTGATGCGTGCATTCTTAAACTTTTATATGTTATTAATTCAATTTCACATTCAAACTGCAGTTCAGAACCAGACGTGGCTTCTTTTACAGATAAGGTTGGTTTGTTTTTTGCCCCTCTTACGAAGGTCTCTGTCTTCATTATACTTCTTTATCTGACGTGACTTCTTTTAGTAATCTATTTTTCAGGATGTGATCATTCTTGCTGTAACACGCCTGAAGTATCTAACATCCTTATGTGTTTTCCCTTGTGGTATGCAAATCTTTCTTTATACTCACAAGTTGATATAGATAATTAAACTCTTTCTACCAAAATCGTGATTTTCGGTCATGAGTGTTGTTGGACCGGCCAAAGTCGTAGATATTGTGACTGACATCTAACTGAGGAGCTCTACCACACCAGTCAACTTTAGCAGTCAATGTAACGTGGCTAATCAAGATCTCATTCCTACAAATAAATAAAACAATACAGAGAGTGAGAACATAGCACAGTAGATAGATGCTTGCTGAAGTATTTCTCACTTTCCTACAGTTCCTTAAGATTTGTTCCAACTATGGGTCTCACCGAAAGTCCTGAATATTTAGTTACCACTTATTCGTATGTTGTCAACATGTGAATGCACATATTTGGTCAAAGTGTCTGAACTTGGTTTATCAAAGTGTGTTAACCACACTAATCATGAATAAACTTCTGATAACTACTAACACATAGAAGACATAAGCGAAGGGAAACGTAAGCTACTTATTGAAGTCCCTTAATATGCAGTTACATTGGCAATTAATGATATATCCTTATTTATTTTTTCTGTCAATAGACATGCTTATTGATATCCATACTTATCTGTTTTCGATTAAGGAGCTATTTTTACTTGTATTCGCCAGCTTTCAACGTCGAGAAAGGTGTCTCATTTTTTTTCACATTCATTCCGTAATTATGTATCTCTGACGATGATTAATGCAGGAATTCTTCAATAGGATTATTGTCAGATCATAATCATTTTTAAACATTTGCTTATAGACAAAACGTGACAATATCCATCTTATAGCCACTGATCCTAGATTACCAAGAGTTTCATAAGAAAATACAAGTCTATGCTTTAGCAGCGATAGAGGGTATCAAAAATTTACCCTTTTTTTGTAATTAAGGCATCAAAAACTTGGCTTCAGAGAGATCGACTTCCGATCCCAACAACATAACACCGTCTATAGACTTTAGTCTCAGTTTATTGCTTATATAGTTCTCTCCCATTCGCACATAAAAATCAGTACTGTGTTTTTTATTTTACAAAGCGAAGCTACTGAGCTACAGCCGTAACGTGAGACCAGTCAATGTACTTGGATATAGCTTCTTTTTTCTAGGATTGGGGAACATGGAGAGCTACTGAATTAAAGCTGAGTTCATTGCCTTTAATCGTAAGACCTAATCTCCATTGATTTCCTTCCTTTAATGTTTTTATCAGTAAGATTTTATGTGAATTTGTTTTGTCAGATTCCTAAATGGTTCTAAAGAAACGCGCGCCAAAAGTGGTGGAGGAAACATTTGCAGTAGATGATCTTGAAACCGACGTTACTGAATCTTAACCAGAACCCGAATCAGAACAATCTAAGTTGGAATAAAAAAGAGACGAAGATGTGAAATTAGTTGAAACTTCAAAGAGGGCGATATAGAACACAGAGGCAAAGAGAATTAGCAGACACACAAAAGGAAGAAAAGAAGAAGAGAAAAAGCCAAAGCAGCTGATGCATTCCTACAGCTCAACTCATTGGTACGGCTGTAGACGTAGTTGAGACTGAGTTCGTAACACATGAGTTCATCTTCACATAGTAGTATATTGCTTTCTGCGTCTACGCTTCAAAGAGAACTGACAAGGCACCGGTGCCACTTGTCTCAGGTATTTTCAGTAACTTGATGCAAAATGCCCTGATGTCCATACACATTGTATATTGATGTGAAAAGGGTAGTTCCTAACTTCCACATCCAGTCTGCCATAGTTCTGTGCATGTATCTCTGCGCATGGTTCACTTGTCAATACTCATAGGCAATGTTGGTATTGTTTTGCATTTAACCGACCATATGCTGATGCATTAACTTGGCTAAAGTTAACATTATGACTTTATAATCTCCAATAGCTCTAAGTGCTACGTATGTGTATACCCTTTACGATCTTCAGGAGTTATATGAAATTATGTGTTACCGTCTTGTCGAAATCCACATGCGGTGACATGCCATAAAGACCAATATAAATGTAAACACTAATTTCCAGGTATGATTTCTTCGATAGATATGCTCCCTCTCACCCATCCAAACCCATTTATGCTGGACCATGAGTGTTTGGCTGCTGGTGCCGCGATAACCAAATACCCCTTTTTGTAGCAGAAAGTGCTTTTACTCGAGAGGGGGATATTCACATCTATGCACATAATGAATTTTAATTACTGATTGTCCAATTTAACAATTTCGTTTGGTTTTGATCATGTAAGTTGCTGATTTGTTGAACAGATTGATGAACATACACACACTCTGAAAGCAGGTAAACAGTTTCTTATCCATGGTATTCTTTTGGGTTTTGACCTACTGATATGGACCTTTGCCTGTATATCAAAAATATTATTGTCTTTTCTCTGTATGTGTTCGTCAGTTTCTACTCACTATGTGACAGTAACAGTAATTCCAGTTAATAAAAGATAACTTTAGATAATTTCATTTTCTGAAATGCTCACTACGTCTAACCATTGCTTCTGGTTGAATTGGAGTTTTGTACTGATATGTATCTGCCTCCAACTATGCATGCATATTATTTCAGTCTCTTCTATAAAATAATGAACCATATATATGCTCTTTGTGAGCTTATACATAATTAAAAGAAATTAGTACGGATCAGAACCCATAACGCCTTTGGATCAATGCTAGCCTCGCTATACGTATCAGAAAATAATAATAAAGAAGATTCAGCAAAACTAACACCATTAGGACTTTCAAGCACATGCGATAGACATACTCACATACACGAAGATAAACTTACCTAAAAGGAGAGCAAGAGATGTAATCTTACCCAACCTCGTCAAAATATGCAACAGAAGATGGCTTCTACAGTTTCTAGCTTGTGAGTTCAGGCCTTTCAGACATAGGTGTGGTTGATCACTGTTAAAAGGGGTCAAACATTTAGCTTTATAAACTCTTGATTTCTTTTGGTGATCCATCGACTTTAAGTTTCCCTGACACATATGTGAAACTTGGAACTGTAATTGAGTTTTGCTCAATTCGGCGTCATGAGACAGTTCCTAATATCCATAACAATCTTGTGAATGCAGAGGAAGGCACGGTGGTCACTAAAAGTGACGAGATCCCTGCCTCATGTGTACAAGGATCCGTAGGTGACGCTGGTGTACAGGATGAATAAGTTGAGGTTCTCGCATATAACTTACCCATTAGAATTTCTAAATACGATGATGAAAGTTACGCGAAACAGTTCAAAAGCACGAAGTTGTTAGTTGAGGAGAAGACACGCGAAAGAGATGCAATCCGAACTGTGATCCAAGGCAAAAGGGTGAGAAATTCTGTAATCGGTGATTTTATACTTCATCATTAATTTCCGTGTTTGATTAATGTAATTTGCTTGGTCTTTCCTTTTCTAGGAAGAGTTAAGATCCCAAAACGATAAATATCATGCAGCAAGATCATAGGAGAATGAAGTGAGGAAGTTAATTAAATTAAAGCGACAGGAAATAGAGGATCTCTAAGGCGAATTCACCAAACTGAAGAATGCAATGTCTGTTGAAGATATTGACTGGGGGGTATGATTCATACCTTTCTCTTCTAAACACCAAACCTGTCCTCTTTAGATTATACCTTGCTAGAGATTGTGGTATAGAAATAATAGGAACAAAAAGACAGTTTCATTATCTTGTGTTTAGTCACTACACTCTTATGAGCATTAACGTTACCATGTGGAACGTGTCTATTGATATCCTAGCAACACTACTTGATGTGGTCATGTACATGTAATCATGATTTACCCTCAGCCAGCAAACACTACTCAAGGAGCCTATTTGCTAATTCTCTGGTTCATGACCTTCTGGCTATTTATTCAGTTTGGGGTTAGTAGACCTGTTTGATAAATGAAACATATCAAATGAAATTCAAACATCTAATATTCTCTTAAACTCTAAGGTTGTGTTTGGGTTATGCTTCTTAGAGCTTTCTACAGCTGTAGCTGTTATGAATGTCTTGATGTAGCCATACAGTAAAAAGCTTACTAGATTATTTGGCTAATTCTGCAACTGCTTATGTATATATACAGTTTACCTCATCTTTTCTCTTGGTTAATTCTGCAAGTGCTTATTATTTCACTCTGTAAATCCATTATCGCTGGATACTTGCTTCTGGTCTACTAATTGATTGCCAATACTTATCGAATGCAGCAACCAAAAATCAATATCACTAACTATGAGTATCATTTATTTATTAGATACAAGAAGACGTGGAATCTAAATCATTATTCTTATCTGTTGCTATAACCAGTTACAATAGGTTAGTATTTTTGTTTCCATTTCTGGTTGATTTTAAGCCAAATAAGGAATGCATACTTTCTGCAACTGTTTGTTTTGATTTTGACTGGGATGGAAAACAAGATATGAAGAGGAGAGAGCTATCTTTTAACACTTTATGATACAAAGTTTGAGTAAAGGTCACAAGGAGAGCCAAAAGCTTTCTCTGAGCTCCGTGTCTTTAATTTCTTAGGGATGTTGATTACTGTATGCACCGAGTGAATTTTTTTCGGCATTAAGGCGTGAAACTTATTTTAGTCTTTGATCTAGATCATTTACTAATGAAGAACGAGCAGGATATTAAGTGTGCAAGGTATGGACTGCATAACTACTTAACTTCTTTATTTCTGGTTTTTATCATCTGTTATATAATTTATTATGGTCATCATGTGTATGTTTTTATGCACAGATCAAGGAAGGAAAATCTAGCTCGTGCCATTGAGCATGAATCTTGGGAAAAACCATCAGCGGCTCATGAATGTATCAAAAGGCGGTAGTTTATTTGTGAATTTATAATACTATCAGATTTGTATGTTAGCTTTGATAAAAACCTGTAAACGACCTCCATCAATGACTAAAATAGGTTTGTTGCTTTATTTTAGTCTTTACACGTTACATGTTTGTTACAGGTGAACATGAGCTATTTTGGTATTCTATTGTTTATTGGCAGCTGCTGAAATCAACTCAAAAGTCCAAGTACAGAACCAGTTCTCACTATCTAATAACAACAACATCAGGACCTGAATCAGAAAAAACTAGGAACCGAGTCAGGTAATGTGACTTGCTGATTCCAGACAACAGTTTTAAGCGTATATTGGATCTTTTTAAGGGGTGTTTGGATCTCATGTTAGTTATAAGGTAAATTTTCATTCATTTGTATTGACTATTTTTTGCGAATAAGATGTCAGATTCTCACATGTATGAACCGAAAAATGTCGTTTGAAATTCCTAATCAATCCAAAGAAACTGATTTGACCAGTTTTTCTTTGTTAAAATAATGCTATGTGCAAAGTAGATAAATGTGGTCAAACTGAAAGGAAGGAACATTTAAGGACAGTAACAAAAAGTAGATAAATGTATCATTCGAGTGTAAATGGGGGGTCAAACAGTTTTCTTTGTTTTCTATGGCACACAGTAAAAGGGTGGTCAAATATATCAAAATTTTAATTTAATTTTTAAATTGGATGGGTACTATGTTTGCTTCAATAACTTGGATCTCAGTTATCTATTTACCTAACTGAATTTTATTAAGAATTTTGTTAATATTGTGAAATTGTTATTTCTTTTTGTCTCGCTTAAAAAAGGACGATGCTAAACAATGACCGCAAATTCAGCACATATCAGTTTTAGTTTTGCGACTTGGGCTGCCTCGCTGTAAGTATCTGAGATGAGGTAATAGTGTGTTGCATGTTCACTTAGTTATGTTTGGGGACTTCATCGATCTTACAGGAAGGACAGGACCTCAAGGTTCCTTCTAGCTCTGTAGGACTATTTTGAATCTGGCTCCTTCCATTTGGATGGGTTGAACTCTTTGTCCAAAAAAGCATGAATAGAAAAATCTTCCATTGAAACATACACATCAGATGCATTCTTATTAGGAAAATTCAATTACATACCAATACTACTACTACTGAACTTTACATCTGAGACTACACTATTACAGCTTACTCATGTAGTCAGGTGTTAGGTCCCCCAACGTCTGTCTAAAACTATACTCCATCATCAGAAGCATTTAACTACTCGATCACTTTACATCATACCCGGTTACTTTTAGTTTCAACCCACATGCTATACCCCCTTCATATTAAAGTCCTGATAAATTGCCTATACGATCCAAAAGTATATGATGATAAAAAAATGTTGTTCGGTGCTTTACATCCATTAAGCAGCTCATCTAGAAGACATTCATGGTAAGAGACAAATCATTATAATTGTCAACTGATCTGTAGAGTTACAACACATTTTTCATAAAATGTCAAAACCTTAATTTGGCATCAGTTTGCTTTTGTTTTTTATTTTTTTGGTTATGTGACCTGTTCTTGTCTGGCCGCGATAAAAAGGTGATTTACACTACAAGCATAAGCATAGAAAATAGAATGAAAAAATGTATGAACTTTGATGTCAGTTGAGAATAATTGTGAAAAGAATTCATCAGTTAAACAATAAAAGGTGAATACATGCAGTATTGGCGTAAAAAGTTTATCAAAACACTTGCAATATCAATTCTAATTGCAAAACATAGCAATGTTATATAATTGAGGATGCTTAAATCCAAGAAACTATCAAAAAAATAGGATAAAGCTCCATTGTTTCAAATCCACAGCTCCATTAACAAATAACAATCAGAAATTGCCTAGCCAAGATACGACAAATCTCGGATTTGCATGATTAAGTGACCATTAGATACACTTATTATGACCGCGTCTCGGTAGACACTAATTACACTTTTGGTGTTAAATATTACCCCCTCCATCATAAATAAATAAAATGCTACTTATGTTTTATCTGCAAAATTGATCTTTACTAAACTCACCTTTAATAAACATTAAGAAAAATAGTAAATGAAGCAATGGTAAGGAGCGATGTTTTGAAAACCAATTTTTTTAATCGACCCGGTCGATTCATTGGGTCACCCTTTCAACTCGGGTCCACCCGTTTTTTAAATATATAAAAAATATATTTGTAACGATTAGAAGAAAATTAGATATATAAATCATTAAATCTTTCATATATTAAACATATAAACTATTTATTAGCAAATATAATATGTAAAAATAAAATTACGTCGTAAATACTTATCGATGAGTACAAATGTATACAGGTTGAGCGCAACCATTAGCTGCAGATAAAGACACTGATAGCAGGATGATAATATATAATTGGGTATTGTTTTGTAAGATTTGGAATAATTATATTGCCATAAGCTAATAATATTGATTATGTCTATTAGGGGTTCATGATTCATTTTGGACACATGCATATTAACCAGATGAACATACTAAGAGACGTTTGTGGAGCACACCCATACTTAAAAAGGTAACATCTCAATCCCAAACCTTTTTACCTCGATCATTAGCAGCTTTTAAAACTCTGGTTATTTAAACTAATAAGTTAAACCTATGTTCTCATGTTTACTTACACGTAATCTTGCCACCTACTTGAAAATTTTCAAACGATACATCCAGGGCTCGAGTTTCGTCCACTGCCACAAAGAGGCGGCCTTGACTTTAACGATGTTATAAAATTACCCTACTTTTTCAAGTAACCTCGTCATGATCTATATTATACATACGCCATCATAAATTAAAAGGGAACCCGAAGCACCATGATTTAGCATAACGATCATATTTATAGAGATTGAGATTCTAAAGTGCTCTCAAGATATTGATGCATATGGGATGTAGTCTTTCGCTTAATTTAGGCATAAGACAAGGTACACAGTCTTATGTTTTTTGTAGTTTAATTAAATTGTTTAACAAACAAATTATATCATGCATATGGGATGTAGTCTTTCTCTTTATTAATTATACGTCGGATGGTTGTATTAGTTTTCCACTAAATCAAAAACCAAATGAGTCACCCAAATTTCATCATTTCTGGACTCGAGTTGGTATGTCTCGACAAATTAGATATTTTATTTTGTATTATTTTGTACAGGGACTTATATCATACACTCTACCAAAGAGCTATAAACCGACGTTACATAGGAATTGTTATATATACAATATTCTTTTAGGTGTACGTTCTGAAAGTCGGATGTTACGTGGTTTTTGCATAAGCCGTATTGACTAAAATGAGACGGATGAAAGAGTATACACTGATATTTGTTTTCAAAAGCACTCGATGAACAAAGTATGATGGAAAAAATATGAAATTATGTTAGTCTACATTTTGATGCAATTAATTACTATACATTTTTGTTAAAAATACTCATCAACTTGCTTTGGATATTTTCGAGTTTTTTTAAATTTCAGGAGCGAAAGGTTGGATATTCAAATATCATAGGAGCTATTGAAGGGTTGGATATAGATAAGATCGTGAAAGCGGTTCAGAATGATACCAACTATAATCGAAATATCTTTCTACTAAAGAAGAAATCCGAGATATGTGGGTGATGTATGCTTATTTAAATTTAAAATAAATGTGTTTTTTTTATTAAGGAGGTTATCTTAGAATTAAGACCAATGCCAAGTAAGAGAAGAAATCAATGGACAAATATAAAAATTTTGGTTCATTTATTTTTTATAGCATTTATTTGATTTTTGATAGAAAAATTTAAATTGACTTAAAATTACCTTGAAAAGGGGCACGTGTTGAATGAGAATTGTTAAATCGTTTAGTGAATTTGTATTAATTTGTGCACCGAAGATGTACGCAACCTATTAAAAGTTAAAAAGATTAACTTAAACATTGTAAATAATTATTATAACAGATCGACAAACGTTTAAAAAAAATACAAACCGAACTCACAGGTTTATTTATGTACATCCGAAGATTACAAACTAAAGATTCGGGTCAAAATACGTCCGTTAGGTGGGCTAAGGCATAAAAATACCAAAAATTAGTTTTATTTTAGTTTTCTTTTAACAAAATCAATACACACTGCAAACATATATAATTAACACATAAACGTACTTTTAGAAAAGAATTACAAAACGACCCCGCCCGTTGGGCGGGTTACGACGCTAGTATATATATATATATATATATATATATATATATATATATATATATATATATATATATATATATATATATATATATATATATATATATATATATATATATATACTAGTGGCAAAACCCGTCCGATGGACGGGTATGACTTATGATTGTCGTTTAACTTTTTTTATTTGGTAAAGATATGTTTGTAAACTTTTTTAGTGTCGTTTCCTTTCTATGCAGTATTAGTCGAGACGACTTGTAATTATCGTTTACATATTTTGTTTACTTAAATATTGGTGTTAAAAAATTGTATATTTTACAAAGATTTTTCAAGCACAGTAGCAATGTTTGTCAAATTCTTTGCATTTATTATATTATTAGGCATATTATATGGTTTTCGAAGTAACCGTATAGAATTAATTTATAAAATGTAAATAGTTGAAATGCATTAAAAAAATCAAAACAAATTTTCATTTGTTATAAGAAAACAAAAGTTGATAAGTTGGGCTAGTACGTCCTATAGGCAGGCTTCACTTGTAATTGTCGTTTTCAGTTTTCTTAGTTAAATATTAGTGTTAAAAATTATGTATTTCACATTGTGTTACTTAAGCATAGTACCTAAGTTTGTCAGGTCTTTTTGTTTATTATATTGCTAAATATTAAATATTATAGTTTTAAAGGTAACTGTACATAATTTTATATTAGATTTAATTAAAATTGTACACAATAAAATATCAAAGGACTTTTACATTTCGGAAAAAAATTATAAGTTGTCAACTTTTAAATGTTTTGTAAATTATAATGTTTGTTTTTTAGAGAAATTATTTTTTTAAGAAAGACTTATACATAAGAGATTGTAAAACCAGTTGGTCTTGAAGATTTTAATATATTATACATCTTTATTGAATCAACATAATATTAGTAGGTCTTGTAAGTATGCTTTATATTTTTTTTGTTTAAGTATATATTAATGTTTTTTTTATTCGAACATAATTTGCAACTTTACATCAAGCTACTTATGAAAATTAAAATAGAACTTTTAACTGCATGCACGAGTTAAAAAGTAAGTAGTTAACGATGAACGTAATTTAATTTGACACCGATAATAAAATAAGAGATGATATTAGAAATAAAAATTAACATAAAGCCAACAATTATTGAAGCACTTGAAAGACAGTTTTTCTTGAGAGAAATAAAAGATATATTGTAAGACTGACGCAAAAGATGCAATATTTGTATAATAACATAAGTACAAAATCTTTTGTAAGAGGATTTTAGTCGCTATATATGACGATTTAATAGTACTTAAGATTTAAGAATAATAAGGCCCATCTTTTTTTAATAGAGTACATATAATTATGTATTAATGAGTGATGCAATGGAAAAAAGACATATGTTATTCAATTTTTGTTTTCACCACTATATACCTTTTTTTTATGTTATTAAATTTTTTGTTTTGCTAAATTGTAAGATATTATATTTTAGTGAAGAACCATACATGACACATTTTATACTTGGCATTGGAGTATTTGCTTTGTAAAATCTGTAATGACTATAATTTCATCACTTTTAACAAATACTCAACCAACGTTTACATCACTACATGTAAACTCTCAAAATCTTATATTTCGGATGTAGCAAAATGAAGTTTATACAACATGTTAACTCTTACACGTTTCTTTCAAACTAACTCATAACATCTTTAGAATGATAATGTGTTTGGTAAGCCCAAAATCACATGTTCGGTTCAACAATGTTCTTGGCTCATATGTGCCATTCTTTTAACATTAACCTCTTAATTTTATGCCCTCTTTTTACATTAACCCACACTTTATGATCTGGCTAAATGTCAAGTTAGTTTTATGTATTGGTCTCCAAACATTCAAAAATCTCATAGTCAAAATATATTGAAACATCAAACATATAAAAATAGAAATTTGAACGCTTTCAATTTTATTCCAAAGGCCATGTCATGATGTCAAAATGACTTATAAAAATGTGTTGTCGGTTAAAAAATAATAAAAATACTACATTAAGTACTATATTTGTTTTGTTCAACTACAATTTTTTATGTGAAACGGCATAAGAGTGTTTAAGCAATGTTTTGAAATCCTGTTCGATGTTCGATCTGACCAAGTCAACCGATTGATCCGGTTCCGGTTAAAAAAATATGTCATACGAAATCGACTTTTACATTTTCGAAACCTGATTTTAGACCCGTCGATTTAAAGTGATCCGGGTCAACCCGGTTCTCGAGATACACTCGGGTTTTGATTTTTTTAGTGTTTTTTCAAGAAAAACATATAAATTATGTGTATTTGAGACATAATTTAATTTTTGCATATTATATCCGTTAATAAATAGTTTATATGTTTACTTTACCGAAGATTTCATGATATACATAATTTTCTTCTAACCGTTATAAGTTATATATTTTTTTTAGAAAATCGAGTTGACCCAATGATCCGATTAGTCAACCGGGTCGATTTGAAAACCAATTTTCAAACCATTGCGTTTAAGCATATGACTTGTTTGACATGTTTTCAATTCAGCCAACTTTAGCTCATTGGAAATCCCATACAACTCAAATGAACCAAATGTGAATGGATTGAAATTAGCAATGTTCAGAAGACCACTAAAGCTTATCAAAATTAGCTTTCACGATTCATACTTTAAACTACGGACTTGTTTGTGTTGTTCGAGTATGTTCACTAATAATAATAATAAAATAATAAAATATTAAAATAATAAAATAATAAAATATTAAAAATAATAATATTTATAAAATTTAAAAATATAAATAATAGTAAAAATAATAATAAATATTAATGTTAAGAAATAACAATAAAACTAAAAAAATAATAATTAATAATAATAATAAAATAAAAAATAAAAAATTAGAAATAAGAAATAAATAAATAATAATAATAATAATAATAATCGAAAAAATAAAAAAAATGATCATAAAAATAATAATAAATAATAATAATAAATATTAATATATAAATAGGAAATGGTTTCTTTACCAAATACAATAGAAATGATTTCCACAAAATTTACCAAGGAGTAAACTCTTTAAGAATTCAATTCTCCATCTATGTTATTTCTCTCCCAACCAAAGAATGGAAATTCTATTTCTCTCTCCCCAATTCTTTATACCAAACATACCCCTACATTACCAATTTCTTAGCTCAAGCCATGTTCAACGATGTTCTTGGTTCAATTTGTCATACTTTTTTTAGACGACATAACATCAGACCAAATTTCTTATAAGCCTTACAGTTCTAAATACCAAGAACAGCTGGGTTACTTACCTCATCAACTTACAGGGTTTGGAAGACATTATACTGTAGGTAAGAACACGCAACTATGACTTACTGCATTGAATGTTTTTCTTTCCTTATGACACTATCCACAAGCGCACATCAATTTCAATAGCATGCTTTTTCAGTTAAATAGTTTTGCTTCAATTTTTTTTAACTATAGTTGCCACTTAAATTATTAAAACCTTTACCTGAAATTCTGTATTTTAATGCAAGGAGGCAGAATGTTATAAGGGTTGTTTAATATTATCATGAAGAAAAATGTAATCTGTTATGTCAAAAACATAGGAAAAAACTTTGCAAAGAGAGCCTATTTAAACATATCCTACAATCAATTATTATAAAAAAATTCACTATCTAGACCAATCATGTTCACCTTTCTCAAAAGATAAAAGTTAATCTAATTAAGTAGGGACATGCAGAGACATTATAAGGAGGTATTGCGATACAATTTTATCATCCATGCTATTTGAAATGTTGTTGTATACTTCATTAACCATTGTTTATTGCACCTCTTCCTATAACCAATTAATACTTCAAAAATCAAAACCCCTTGGTTTTGACCATTTATCGTATCTTGAGTTTCTTTTTGAAGCATAGTCCGTTGAGGCTTCGTACTCGATTCTTTTTGGCTTAAGTAGAATCTTAGCCACCTAAATAATACAAACGCCAAAAGTTTTAAAAACCAACTACCATTTTGTTTATAGAAAGGAAAAAAGTGAGAAAGAAAAACCTCCCATGTAGCGTGTCATCCTCATAAGCTCGAAAGACAGTGAGAAAACTTATACTTATGGAGAATTCGCTCTCTATGAAATTGGAAGTTTGGTTCTCAAGGGAATGTGATTTTTGATGTTGGCTTTCTTGGTGCCTTTTTTTCTTTGCTCCATTCAAAGTGCAACTTCAACATAACGGGGCATAGTATCTAATTAAGTCCCTTAGTATTTTTTGTAATCAAACCAGCTTGCATCTATATCATCTTTGAATTGTCGATGCAACGCGAGAGTCTTTAGTAAGACTAATCATTAGTGCACTCGTTTTTTTTTTTTTTTCTCAATCTGAACTTCAGATGAAGTGATTTTTTTAGAAACTACAGCCCATTCCATAATCAGCAAAGAAGCTAGATGACTCGAGAGGAAAACCAAGGAAAACCGGTGGCAATGCTTTAAGCATTGTTTGTGAAAGGTTTCTCGTGGCGTCACTAAGGAGTTTTGGTGTGTATATCTGCATAAAAGAAAGATAAATGAAGATTTAAACATGCTAAGATACTGCTACTATTGTTTCACTTACAAAATACTCACGGGAAGAGCTTTCTCCCATCCGAAAAGTAATAATAGACTTCAGTTTTGATGCATCTTCAGCATACTTCTTCTCGTACTCTTCGAAGTTAGCATTCCATTTCGATTCAAGAGCAGCACCCTCAGAGGAAAGAAGAAAATCTGAATCAACAAACACTGGTTTATAATTATATCAGCACCATAAGTAGTAAAAAATTTAGTATTGAAATGGAAAGTTTGGCCGGACTGATTTAGGTCATCATGCCTCAAACAAACCAAATGTGTTTTGACCACCTAAAAAAGTGGTCATTTTTTGAATAATACCCAACCTTGTAGACCCACCCATGTCAACCGCTCTTACAACAACCAAAACTGTCTAGCACTGTAAAATTTGACATTTGATAAAACAATTTCAAAAGTTGTGATTAAAATTAAAGATCTTACCTACTAAGGTACCTGCACTTAAAGTTCTCTTAGTTGTCTAGATCACTCGGATTTGATATCTGATGTAGAAGCATATGATCCACCTTCAAAATACCTGCAGTAGGATGGCAATCAAGCTCAACACAAATGGCATAAAAACACTTCAGATTTTGCATTATACAGAATCGAGAATCGCTTTTTTGCAGAATAATTGCGTCAACACGGAAACTGTTTCAGAAACTATTGTACAACTGCTCGCTGAGGTTAATATAGGCCATGTTCACATCTCGCAACTTAAAAAATAATACATCGACTTGACTACTTGGTGTCAATCAATAAAATTAACTATTTAAAAATTAGAGAACACATACCTCGCTTTTACAGTTGATCAAGAAACTAATCAATAAGATGGGAGGAGCGCCATGAAGGTTTTAAATTGCAATGAATCTGATAAAAACATAACTAATCAATAGGTTATGTCTCTATAGCAAGAACTGCTTCACTGGCATATAAGCCACCTTAATATTTGTTAAGTCGGCCAAGTTGAGAAGATGGATAGCAATGTGCCTACGACCCATGGTGTCAAACGTGGGACCACCAATCTTGGTTCCCAAACTATGATTCAAACTATACAGTTAAAAGGCGCCACACCAGCTTCCAATAAACCATCACAAACCGCAGTTTGCCAAGTCGGCAACTGTGGCTGAAACACAATAGCTTTCTCAACCCACTCATAAGAACGTTGCACCAGACATAAATCCAAATTAATCACAGACCTTTGATAGAAATCATTATCAGCCCTGGCTATAAAATCCAGCATTAATCTCACTACTTCCGTGAAGAACACGACCACAAGCATTCGGGACACCGTCCTCAAAAGTAAAAGGCTGTGCAAGCGAATCAAACTCATCAAAATAGGTAAGAACATAAAGGAAACCTTCACGACTCATAACCTTAGGGATTGTAGTACAAAGACAGCCAAACTCGTCTATCACGATCAGAGAGCAACACCATTGGATGCTTAATCATCAGTTATCTAAAACAAATACACAT
The DNA here is from genome assembly GCA_025667525.1 of Glebionis coronaria. NCBI lineage: Eukaryota > Viridiplantae > Streptophyta > Magnoliopsida > Asterales > Asteraceae > Glebionis > Glebionis coronaria. The sequence continues at coordinate 557,741,942 of CM046879.1, forward strand.
CATCTCGAATTCCCGACCTTCAGTTTCATGCTTCTAAATAAAATATTAAATGGGGCTTCCCAAAATCATGTTTCGGGCTTGGTTTCAACTTTTCCAAATTTCAAAATGCATTAAGTCTGATGGGTCCTTGATCTAAATTGAGAATTTAGAGTAGGATTTCTAAATGAGTAAAGATCGAAAGTATCTTCTAATAAGTATGGAATTACTTAACAGGTTATTATCGGATCAATGCGACCTTTTACCTAATTTTTAACCTACAAACCTTAAAAAAAGAGAATTCTATAACTTTCTTTGTTTAATTTCTCGAAATTAAAGTTAAGACAAATGTGACATAAGCAAATCCAAACACCATTTCCTGATGCACTTATTTTGAATCTGATTTTCTTCTTATTCTTATAAGCCTAAGCATAACTGAATCACAATTCGCTTATTCCTAATTCCATTTTAGTCCCAAATTACAGATTTGTTTAATCAAAGATTATGAATACCACCACACTAAGCCCTCCACTCTAACTACTCGTAGTTAGTATACGAACAAACACAGTTATAATGCAGAAAATCACAGTTATAATGTAGAAAATTGTGCACTTAATATTTATAACGCATACAAACTTGGAATATTGTGTTCATATCATATGATTAAATAAAAAATAATAATATATCACACCAAAAGCATATAGAAATCTTTTTTTCATACTAATAAGTTGATTTTCATTCATGTTAGATTTGTTACCACCTGACCAAAGCCTATCTTGGACAAACTGACCTGCACAAATTTGACATTTTACGGGTCTTATATACCCATTTGTTACCGTCTAAACGAAGCCTACCCTGAACAAACTGCCCTACACCAGTTTGACCTTTTACGGAGTTGATCTACCCATGTGCTAAAAAATCTAATACCGAGTGTTGCTTGTTTATTGTGAGAAGTGCGACAGTGGGTTACCTTTCTATCCATCTAGCAGTCTTTGTTTCAATTTACAGCGTAGTGCAACAAAAAATGAATATGTCAATAAATTATTATAATGATAGTACGTTGTACTTCTTTCCTTATCGTGTCAATCTATTGTAGTTTTCTCTATAGTTCATTTGAGTTCTTTCTCATATCATATTTAGTTCATTAAGTGATGATTCCACCTTAAATCCTGCAAAATTCGAAGATGGAATTTAATTGGCATTGGATTAGAACATATGTTAATAATAAATAGAGTATTAAGAGTGCAAAGTGAACTGTTAACAAAAAGTAATGCATGAAGGGCATCTTTCTACTACTTATTTGGAAGCCTTGATAGCTTTCCTTGCCACAGATTATACCAAGCAAAAACCATAGTTTTACCGAAAGATTTTAGAGTCACCAAATGCAAGGATTAAGATTACACCTCAAAAAGAGGAGAAGACATGACTATATTCCTGACGGATTTCATGAGCCTGGTATCAAAATCAGATGGCCAGGATTAAGATAACTCCCTTCGGAAAGTGCCATTAACATAAAAAAACATACCGATATGATAATAGGCTGTTGAAACACCCGATCAGTAATAGGTACCTTCTGTGCAAAAATTGGTAATGTGGGCTAGAAACCTCTTCAGAAAGCACATTGATAATTATTAGCGAAGTTCCATGACAGCATAAAAATATTAATTTCCAAAAGTTCATGCAATACAAACCTGAAAAGTATAATGAAATCATACGATTCTATGGCAATTCTGTTACAGCAACTCAATTAATACAAAGAAGCCAATGGCAAAAGAAACTGTTCCCTGTATTAGCGATCATGCAGAAGATAAAAGATCTGAAAAATGAAACAGTAAATGAACCGAGAAAAAGATAGAGCAAGAAAGCACATAAAACCTTCATGTTGGCACGATTCTTAACAAACTGAACTGCCTTCAGTATGAGCTCGGGGCCATTGTAGCTGCAAGACAAGAGAATTTTTCATGCTAAAGTAAAGATATAAAATTGGATGCTCTTGTACATGTCGATCTACTGATCACGGATCTCAAGAGCATGTTACAAACCTGTTAGTAAAATGACATGGCATGAAGGAGAGCCGACTGTGAAGATCGAGGAGTTAGGGTCTGCAGTAGACGACACTTATTAAAAAATGACCATACACACTTACTGCAAAAGATAAAAAAATAATATTTACATGTCTGATCATTTGTTAGACCTTAAAAGTAAAACGATAAAACAAACAGGACTTTTGAGTAAATGTCTAAAAATGAACGATGTGCTTGTAGAAAAGAATAAATTTTCCTATCTTCTACTGCCTATCGTTCTGTTCCTTTTTGCTTTCTTCAGTTTTATTTTACTGGAAAAAACTCCAAAAGAGAGTGTAAACTAAATACTGGTTGTTCTGCCAATTAGTGCACCCGTGACCCGGGATAAACTAAAAGTCACAGTTGATAAATGAAGTAATTGGTGAATTGCAAATTGTCAACTTAGTGCATTGATAATTATTTGTACCTATTTAACTGACTGAAAGTAGAGATTTCTTCTCAACTGTGTTCTTAATCAAGCACCCAACTGCATCAGCAACCAAATACAGATTTGTTAGTTTTTATTCCGTTTCACAACAGGATCTTGTATTGTATTAACATAATTTAACATCTTTAGAACAATGATGAATATGTTTAGGAGACTGACTAAATGTTAGAAAGCTCACCTCCACTGGAGTCAAAACTCCTTGTTTCATTGGAAACTCGTGCTTGTCACCGCCACCCATTTAATTGAAAAGCTTCACACATCACTTAAATCACAAACTGTATCACTAAACCAAGATTTTGATAATGAGTTTACAAACAGATTGTAACAGTGTACACGTCATGAATAACTAAATAAACATATAAGAAAACAAACTTTATTTAGAGCACTACCACGAGGGTTAAACGTTCTTGTAAGGTCTACTCTGCAAAGCAAAATAGATAAAACACATACAAATATTAGGGTTTATATGGTTTATAGAAAATAACTGCAAAACAAAATAAATATAATGGTTTAAGAGATATGACCTTAGAATCTTCTTCAATCTCAAGCGACTCAAGAATATCTTATACATCTACGATTGAATTTTTTATGTATCTTCTTCAATCTAATCGCCATTGATTGGGATTCAAGGTGTTGATGGATGGATTTGTGTGGGGTTTGAGTTTAGGGTTTGGAGAACAAAGATAGAAGAGTTTTAGAATGAGATCGAGATCATCAAATCGTGATATCTGGGATGCGTGTGAATGGGTTAAGATAAGCCGGTTATGTTTATGTGTATGGGTAAGATAAACATGTTTTAAGCCCAAACGTAAATCCAAACGTAAGCCCAATAGATGACGTGGATATGATGTGGCATACCCCTCCTCTTATATATAATGTAAAGATATATATATATATATATATATATATATATATATATATATATATATATATATATATATATATATATATATATATATATATATATATATATATATATATATATATATATATATTAGGGATTATGGTTATAGAACCGGGGTATGGCCTGATACCATGTTAGAACGATAAAACCCCCATCAAACATAATACATATATAGGCATGAGCCCAAGATAAGAATGACAGCAACTGACAACTAATCAATTACAATCAATCAACCATAATCAAGACTGACAACAAATATCTTATCATCTAACACTCCCCGCAGTCCGAGCGGTGAAATCGTGAAAGCTCGGACTGGAATTATTAACAAAATACAAAATAAAACATGCTAAGAAATCAACTCCAAACAAAATAACGGACAAATAAACCAAAACCCCAACCTCGATCTTGACAGCAACATGAAACACTACGCAACATATGATTCTTCTTTTTAAAACTTCAATCGTGTGGATTTATGACCTTAGCATAAATCACCAACACACTAGACAATTGTGTGGATTTGTGATCTTAGCACAAATCACCAACACAAGAAGATAAACCATATATGCTTAGTCTTTTTATGGTTGTTGTATGTTTGTAGGAATGAAGAAGAAAACATGATTGTTTATTGATAGAGAAACAATGAAAAAAAGAAAAAAAAGTAGGAGGCACTAGCATGATTTGGTTAGGATGTAACCTGTTCTTGATACCATGTAAGATTATGAAAACCCCCATGGTTATTATGTCTTATTAATCAACCATATATAATGGTGATTACATGAAACCCTAATGGACCCTAAACCCACAAATCGGGTCGGGCCATACTTATCCACTAATATTCTACACGTTTGGTCCGTAGTAAAAAGAGGTTTTCCATTGATATCTTATTTCAAATATGAGAGATGAGTATCAAGTGGGTTACCATCATGGCTTGGTGTTTTTCAAATTTTGTATATAAAGTGCAATATTTTAAACTAATATGTATGTAAGGTGTGCTAAAAACTTTAGAACAAATTCGTTCTAAATTTTTCTGGGGTAGTCGAGAGCATGCGAAAAAGGTAGCATAGGTGGGGTGGGAGAAGGTTCTTAGTGGGAAAGAAAGAGGTGGTTTGGGTATTGGTAGTTTGTCTTTGTTTAATTTAGCATTATTACAAAAATGGAGATGGCGTTTTTCTAATGAAAATGGAGGTTTATGGAGTAATGTCATAAAAGCTATACACGGGGAAGATGGAGGTTTTGATAGCGGAGTGTCTAGTAGGAGTAAAACAGGAACATGGGCTCGTATAATTGGATCAGTTAACTATTTGCACGACAAACATATATTAGATCGTCATACGTTACGATACAATCTTGTTAGTGGTGACAAGTTGCGATTTTGGAAGGAAGCTTGGTTAGATGGGTTAGATGTCCAACCATTATCTACTCGCCTCCCTCGTCTTTTCAGGTTAGATAAGGACAGGAACTGTTTGGTTCGAAATCGGTGGGTTAGTGGCCATTGGTTATGGGATTGGCGTCGTGAGATCAGAGGGGGAGCTGAGTATCAACAATTACAATTTCTTAATAATCTTATTTTGCATGTAAGTCTCCGTGAAGGTCGAGATAAGTTGTGGTGGAATATTAACATGCAAGGTGTGTTTTCTGTTGGCATTACAAGAAAATTTATTGATAATCAGACGTTTTTGGGATCTAATACAACCACTAGATGGTGCTCTTCATTGCCGAGGAAAGTAAACATATTTATGTGGCGAGCAAGATTAGATAAGCTACCAACCCGGTATAATCTATCTCGCAAAGGGATTGAAATCCCCTCTATTATGTGGTCCTGTATGTGATGTTTCAATGGAATCGTTGTCTCATGTTCTTTTCACGTGTATATTAGCAAAGGAGGTTTGGACGGGGGTATATAATTGGTGCCAAATTCCTGTGAGGGACATTAATAACCTCTCTGAATGGTATAATTGGTGTGATCTTAATACTAATGTCCGAAATCGTATTTTTAAAATCGAGGTCATAGGGGTTTCGACTTGTTGGTTCTTATGGAGATATCGTAATTCTACCATTTTTGATTCAAGGAAGATGAAGAAAAGAGACTTAGTTGATAGTATTATTATGTATTCTTTTAATTGGTTAAAGTCTCGAAACCCAAATCTTGGTATTAGCTGAGTTGAGTGGCTTCAAAACCCTTTGTATTTGTATTAGCCTAGCTTTTTGTTAGCGTTCGTTTTTCTTTTATAGAAATCGTTGTTAAAAAAATGGCTTTTGGAGTTCGTTTATTGTTGGGTTTCTTTAGTTACATACAAGTAATATTTAAAAAAACATATAAATAAATACAAACACGGTTATTTGTGTACTCAAATGATTAACAAGAGACAAATTCCATCAGTTGGGTGAGAACAACCCAAGCACAATCAAAGTTTACACTCTTTGTAACAAAAAAGGTTAAATCACACAGAACGTTATATGCAAAACACATAACTGATCCACCGACGTGGCTTGAAAACAACCTTACGAACCGAACCCGGCCGTTGAGCGGGTTACGCAACTAGTATATATATATTACACATCCGCTCACACACAGCCACATAAACAAGATTTGAAAACCTCTTCCTCCACATTCATTCAATTTTCAGCCAAACCACGTTATCATTAACCACTGGATTGTACTCCATAAACAAAAATTAAATGTCTTTTTCAATACAAAACCTTGATCACTTAAAAATTCCACTTGACGATATACTGGAGGCCACCAACCACTTTTCTAATGAAAATTTCATTAGACAAGGTGGTTTCGGTAAGATCTACAAGGGGAAACTCAAGCGATCAGGACAACTGATCGTGTTGTCCCGATCTTGATTATAAATGAGAAAGGCGAATCGTGTAATTGAATCACTCAATTATTATTTAATCAGAATATGTTTACAATCACTATAAAAATACTAAAAAATAGGATTCTCTTTTTTTACCGACTTGTTTTCCATGGGTATTTATATTTACCCAAACGACACATAACTACACAAACCATCGTGTCCTTTCGGTAAAATTCATAACCGAATAAATAACTAACTTTAACAGAATGACGGTTATAAACTATCTACTTCACAAGTTTGGCCCTTCGACTTTCGTTTATTTACACAAGTATTAGAAGCAATGTCGAGATTACGTCCACATTCTCCTCCCTAATCTTGATCGTTGCTTCGTCCTAGATCTTGAATAAACATTTGATGGCTTCACACCGTCTTCATTCTTCAACTTCATCAAATCACATGAACTTTCTTTACTTTTGTTGAACATCCAATCTATCACAGATTAATTCTTGCTTCACACAACAAGCTCTTCGCGGTTTGTTTTCTTCAAACGAGCCAACGCCCACTGTTGTCTCTTCATCTTTTGCATCACACCGTCTTTTTTCACTTTCATTGCTTCACACAAACTTTTGCACCAATTCACATCACATGAAAAAAAATCTTCCACTTTAATTCTTTCACAGAATCCTTTTGATCCTTCACAAATCATATCACATGGCTAACTTGGTTATTTCACACAACCTTCCTTCAGTATCATTTCGCATCACACGAATTTTCTTTGATCGTATCACACGACCAAGCCTTCCATCATTCTAATACTCATCAATTTTGCACATTAGCAGTGATGTTTCATTGTCACCTTCTACTAAAAGTGCCTCAACTTCCTCCTTTTTCTTGCTCGGACATTCATAAGCATAGTGCCCAAGTTTTCCACACTTGTAACAATTTATTCGCGACTTATCACCATTCCTTCGCGGTTTATAATTTTTGTCGTTCCCTTGACGCGTGAGCAACAAATTCTCACCATCATCTTCTTGTCTTTCTTTTCTAAACTTAATCCTTTCTTCATAAGTCTTAAGTTTCCCAATAATCTCCTCCAACTTCACGGTTTTAAAATCAACAATCATCTTGATGGTTGCTACTACAGGCAAGAATTTGTCTGGTACTGCATTAAGTACTTTTCGTACTTTCGTTTGTTCGTCAAACGTTAATCCACATGTGGCAGCCTTTGTAACAATACTCATCAATTTTCCGGCAAATGAATCTATTGATTCATCTTCTTTCATCAAAAGCCTCTCAAATTCTAATTTAAGTTGTTGCGAGTGTGCCTGTTGGACGTCTTGTGTCCCTATAAATCTGGCCTTTAGTGAGTCCCATATTTCTTTTGCTGTCTCACAGCCCGCAACTTGCATTTGCAAATCTTCTGGTAACCCTTAGAATAGGTATGATGACGCCGAACTATCCCTTTTTACATCAATCTCTTTTGATGTACTTGTTCCTTCTACTAACTCCCATACTCCATTTGCCATTAAAATCTTCTTCATTCTTAATGCCCATAGTGTATAGTTTGTATTGCTTAGAACTGGGCATTGATATGTTTGTAACGATGTGGTGAAAACAACTCTGTTTTCGTTTTTATCTCCCGTCATAATTTCCGATTTGATCTATTCTACTACTAGAAGATAAATACTATTACTTGTAAAAAATAGAACATGTATATCTTGTAACAGATCCTTTGTGCGTGTTCTTAGGCCCAAACACAACAACCCAACAACAAAAGACTCTCCTTCTTCCTATTACACAAATTAGGGCAAACTCTAGTCGCCCTTTTTCTTTTTTGCGGGAAGCACACGGCGGTGGTTTCTCCTACGCACAACCGGGTATGTCTGTCTCTTTTTTTTTTACAATCGCTGTCTTTGTTTCTTCCTCCTTGAGACCGTCGCGTCTCTTTGTTGCTCCTTCTCTTTCTCTCTCGATCAGTTTATTCTTGATCGTTGGAATCCCTCGGCCTTTCTTCCTTCGATCTCTCAACCTTGCTCTGATGCCACTGTTGTCCCGATCTTGATTATAAATGAGAAAGGCGAATCGTGTAATTGAATCACTCAATTATTATTTAATCAGAATATGTTTACAATCACTATAAAAATACTAAAAAAATAGGATTCTCTTTTTTTACAGACTTGTTTTCCATGGGTATTTATACTTACCCAAACGACACATAACTACACAAACCATCGTGTCCTTTCGGTAAAATTCATAACCGAATAAATAACTAACTTTAACAGAATGACGGTTATAAACTATCTACTTCACAAGTTTGGCCCTTCGACTTCCGTTTATTTACACAAGTATTAGAAGCAATGTCGAGATTACGTCCACAGATCGATATTGTTGCACGCAGGTTAGATACGAAGTATGGGCAAGGAAGCAAACAGTTTTGGACCGAGATTTCGATGCTTGCTAAACTCAAGCATAAGAATCTCGTCTCTCTTATAGGGTTCTGTGACGAGAAATATATGAAGATTGTTGTAAACAAGTATGAAGCCAAGGGAAGTGTGGACAAATATTTAAGTGACCCGACTATCGGATGGTCGGAGCGGTTGAAAATTTGTGTTGGTATTGCGCATGCATTAAGTTACATCCATTATGATGTTAGACGTGATTATAGCGTTATACATCGAAACATCAAAAGCTCAAAAGTTTTACTAGATAATAATTATGAACCAAAGCTAGCTGGTTTTAACCTTTCAATGACGACTCTAGCCTCTCAAAGGAATCGATTATGTGTCGATGATCCTTGTGGTAGCAGTGGGTACTTTGACCCAACATATGCAAAGACAGGTACCGTGACATACAAGTCTGATATATACTCCTTTGGGGTCGTATTATTTGAAGTGTTGTTTAGTATGAACGCAATAACTGATAATGGAGATATTGAGTTAGCAAAAAAAAGCGAAGTCCCGTTATGAAAATGAACAGCTAATGAAATGGATCCATCCGGATCTTAAAAAGAAAATGTACGGCGAATCGTTAAAACTATTCTCGGAAACAGCATATGATTGTTTAAAGGATGATCGTGAGGGACGTCCAAGTATATATCAAGTTGTCATGAAACTTGAGAAAGCGCTAGAGATTCAACTGTTAGAAGCTGCGATTGCGTTAGAACTTCGGGAGATGCGAACCAGCTATCGTAACGAAAGCACGTTCAGTAACCCTAAAGTAAGACCATCCTATTCGTTTTTGTTTAGTTTTTTTCTCATTTTCTATCATGAAAAAACACATATTTACCAATTAACTTTTTCATTAGTGGGAACGGAACCGCAGAAATCAAATACGCAGATTGACACGCAAACTCAATGCGAGATTATCTAACTGGAAGGTACTTTAATTAGTCAATTTTGACGACTTTATTTACTTTTAGAGCCAGCAGATATGGTATGGAGGTAAAAAAAATTATTTGGATCTTATCGAGTGTTATCTCGTCTTAAGGTAAAAGGAATGATAGCTAATAACTCATCGTCCCCTTAGCGTCACATTAGTTTTGTCTCTTAACTCGCCCAATCCATTTTACAACCTTACTGGTGGTGAAACCTATCGCCACATCATACCATATTTTTTTTCTTCTTAATTATTTTAATTCGTAAACTAAAAACATAAACATTTTTATTAGAAAATTAAAAACGATACATCGAAAATCAAGTTCACTGAAAATTTAAAAACGACATAAATAAATAAAACCTAAAATGGCAATTATATTTCGCCTTACTTTGAGCTCATTGCCAATCTACAACACCCGTGCATCCCAAAGTTAATGTCCTCATTTTGTTGCTTGGTTTTTGCAATTTCCAACTATTCAGCACGAAGTGCCATCTCTTTTTCTTTCATCGCTAGGAAAGCTTGTCGTTCATCTTTCTGCAATCCAATGACAAGCTCAGTTTGCATTCCAACTCGAATACCATCAACCTCGCCAAAGCATCGTCATTTGTGCTGTTAGACGATGTCGATCCTTTTCCTTTCCTCGCTCTATCTCTCCCCATTGGTCGGGAAAGTTCCTCCACTTTTTCGTCATCGTCATCAGGAACAGTCCGATTAGTACTAGAATCTCCAGACTCTGTATTTAACGAACCAGACCAGGAAGACTTATATCTTTTAGCCTTCGCTGCTTGCCTTGCTAAGAAAGCTGTGATTTCAACATCCCTCAATTTCATGCTTTCTTTCAAAAATCTCCCAGCAATGACGATATTTGAACTTAGTAGCAACTTCAGATTCATAGTCAAGAAGGGCCTTGTTTATATAATATTCATCTCCAGCTCCACTTTCTTGCACCCTACGCATAACATTATTTTACACTCCCGAGAAACGAACTGCCGGTGCATGAATCGACTTCCATTTCATGTTAATAGAGTCGTAAGTTTGCTTACCGAGAATACCGGTTATGCTCTCAAAGTATGCTAAGATTGCATACCAAAACCCGTCTTCATTCCTGTTTTTTCCTAGTTTGTTGTTCTCGAAATAAACACCCACACTTTACACAAAGTAATTTCTTCCCCGTTGGTCCATGGTAACTGCCGGGGAGCATCAGTGTCTGCAGGCAAATTCTTTTGGCGGGATCTACTCGGCTTTGATTTCGGCTTTGGACATGGGGCTCCAACCTCCTCAAATTTTTCTTGAAACGAACCGGGTTGTTGGAAAGATTCGTTTGGTTGAAAAGAACTCGAGTATTCGGGTGTGTACAACTCTTCGTTTGGAAATTGATTCACGGGAGACATGGGCGGTTGTGACGAAGAACCGATAAACAAAAAGGGGCTCGGGTTCGCTGCCATTTCACGAAACGCGTTTGTTGAGTACTAAGTAAAAGGGAACGAGTTTGGTTGGGGTTGACGGTAACCTTGCTGTTGATACATATCTGATGTTGGATTACGGTATGGTGAGTTTATGGTAAGGGTTGTGCGGAAAGAAACCTTGTGGACGCAAAAGGTTCATGTTGGGAGCTGGGTTCTCAAGATTAAACGTTCCCTCGGGTGTTTCCGGGAGTTTGGGTTGCGGGTTCGTTGACGACGTTTTATATTTTGAGGTGTTCTATGAGACATGATTTGAAGGAAATGAAAGAGTAGTAGCGCTTTGATAATTGAATGTGTGAGGAAAAATGATAAGTAGAAGTATGCATTTATAGGATAAGTTTTAAATTAAAAAGTTTTTTTTAAAAAACATGACCTTTGAACGGTCGAGTAACAACTAAACACAAACTCGCCTCGGTGAAGAAATGACAATAGCCAGTGCAATATATCCATAACTCAAGCGTGAGTTTTTAGACAAGGGTGGTAAATCATGCTTGAGTTACCCACCCACCGATCAAAGTAACTGCCACTCTGTTTAGCCTTAACAATACAGTAAGGAGGTAACAAAATTTATTTGGGTCTTATCGATTGTCACTTCCAATTATTTCTCTTTCGTAACAACTTTAAACTTTTCACAACAATCTTCAGTTTTTCACTTTGACCCCATACACTCCTAATTTTATTTTTCTTTATATTTTTCAGACACATTAAATTCTGTTTCGTTTAATTTAAAATATAAATTAAATTACAATAACAAAAAAACATGCAAAACATTTAAAACAACACAAAAGTTAAAAAAAATACATCAAATCGTAAATAAACTAATTATGTTGTTCATTGTGTAAATTTTGTGGCAAAATATTTTGAATGATATTTCGTTAAATCATTAAGTGTGTTTGTTTATCACGGAGTTGTTTGGATATCCTCTGATGGATTTCGTCTCGTTCGACTAATGTTCGTTGAATATTTTCTCGCGAACACTTATAAATTTCTTCTAGCTTTGGTTTCACAAATTTTTGATCTTCCAAAAGCATATAATGCAATTTAATGTACGTGTACATGATGCGACATAACTTGTTGATAGTTCAAGCACGCGTCACTTGAGATATAATATGCCAACGTCCTTGAAGGACCCGAAAGAACTTTCAACGACTTTTCGAGCACTTCCTTGTATTTGTTTAGATATGGCACTTTTTTTTGAATTTGTAACCGAAAAGGATTTGGAAAAAGATGCACACTGTGGACAAATCTCGTCGACTAGATAATAATCTTGCTGAAAAGTGACCTCGTTTATTTCAAACGGATCCACTGGGGCGATATCATCAAGAAGGTCGTCGAATAACGGAGAATTATTCAAAACTATTTTTTTAACAGCAAACTTTTATTAAAAAAACTAGCAAGATGCTAGAAAAAAACAAATTACAAAGAAATAAATAAGGATTTTTCATCTAAACATCACAATCTAAAAACCTAGAACATCTACTATTGCTACATAAGAAAGACCTCGAATGAATATCGTCAAAAATCAAACCACGTCTAGGAGGAGAGCTACTAAAAATTGATAGATTACGAAAGTTCCAAATGAGCCACCACGCCACGTAACAAACACCTTTTAGCATCGACTTGAGTTTAGATGGAAGACGAATCTGCGAAAACCAAAAATTCCAATCCTCAAAAGAAAGAACATACCAAAGACCTTCTGGTCTAGCGGTATGGAGGTTTTCCCTTCTAGGCAAGGTCTCAAGTTCGAGTCTTGTCTTGGGCGATAGGGGTTTCCTCTTGCGTGTGTAAAGGGAAGGGTGTCATTGCCTTCTAGGCTGGACCCAACCTGGTTGTGTGGGCTCGCTACGCCTTCTAATCTAGGGGCCATGTAGCCACAATTGCCGTTCAAAAAAAAGAACATCACTCCACTCAATATCCCACCAACGACATAATTTATGGAATATTGATTTAGCTAACTCACACTGAAAAACAACTTGCCGAACATCTTCTGGATGTGAACCACATATCGGACATGAAGATGAGACAAATCTACTCCACGACGAATCAACTTACATCTAGTAGGAAGACGATCCAAACGGGCACGCTATACAAAAACATTAATCTTAATAGGAATATACTTAATCCATTTAGTCTCGGTGTTCAAAGAAGGAAGATAAATATCATCAAAGATTTTACGAACGTCTGTAACACAAAAAATACCTTTTCCGTTAAGGTCACAAATCCAACGATATTTAGATGTAGAAAGAGACACTATATCAAGAACGGAATCCATATCATGCCATTGCTCAAGCTCAGCCCCGTCACAAATATCCCGCCGATAGGAAAATTTAAAATCTGAGTCCTTCCACTGATCAGCAACCAAAATTAATTTATTAACTTCAAGCGCGAACATACGAGGGAATTTGACGCTAAGGGGAGTGTCTAGAATCCACTAATCCAACCATAATCTCGTGTTAAGACCATTGCCGGCCCTTTTCTTAAGATGAGATAAGAAGTCAAACCCTTTGTCAACTAACACACGAAGTTCTCTAAGGATAGCACACCAAGGGGAAGAATGCTTCGTCGAGTGAGAATCAAAAGAAGCACCATGAATCACTTTAATAATGGTCGACCAAAGAGACCCATCATCTGAAATCAAACGCCAAAGCCACTTGAGAAGTAAAGCGCGGTTTAGAGCATGCAAACTAGAAACTCCCAATCCCATTTTTTCTTAGAAGCCAATACTTGATCCCAAACAATCTAAGTGATCTTCTTCTCCAGCGGGTCAATGCCATTAAAAAGTTTCTCTTAATTGATTCCAACACTTTCAAAACGCCTTTAGGAGCTTTATATATCGACATATCTCGATCGAACCTCCTACCGATAGAGTTTTACTCTTCCATTTTGACAATCTCGATCATACTTTCTGAATGACACTTTCCCAAGCAGAAGTACGATTCATAAGATCACCAACCATCACCCCAAGATATTTAAAGGGAGTACGCAGAACATCACAGCCAATAAAAGAGGCACCACGTATAACAACCTCATGCGGAACACTAACTCCTAAAACGTGACTCTTACTTAAATTAATTTTCAAACCTGAAGCAAGATAGAAGCAATTAAGAATTCTCACCAAACTAACCAGATTATTTTCTGACCATTCTCCTATAAAAATGGCATCCTCTGTGTAAAATAAGTGAGAAATAGAAACCGAACCTTGAATATGAAGATCATGAAAAATACCCTCATTCATTGCTTTAGAAAACGAGATGTGAAGGGACTCCATAACTAGGATAAACAGAAAAGGGGCCAGGGGATCGCTTTGTTTCAACCCACAATGGAACGGGAATTCTGAAGAAGGACTTCCATTGATGAGAACGAAAGTCATAGAAGACGAAAAAATCCCACGAATCATTAACACCATTTAGGACCAAACCCGAAGGCTTGTACAATATTAAGGAGAAAGTCCAAACAAACTGAGTCATACGCCTTTGCAAAATCCGCCTTGAAGATAAGAGATTGTTTTTTCTTCCTTTTACACCAATCTAAAATTTCATTAAGAATGAATGGCCCATCGAGAATATATTCTATTAGCAACAAAGGCAGATTGAGATTCAGAAACGAGAACTGCAATAACCGTAGACAACCGATTTGCGAGGATCTTTATAACGAATTTATACACGCTCCCAATAAGACTAATATGTCTAAAATCCGTGACGAATTTCAGCCTCCGGAATTTTGGAAATAAGCGTTATAAAGGAAGCATTATTTCCTTTTGGGAAAAAACCTTGATAAAAAAAGCCTTCCACTGCTTCACAAAAATCATCTCCTATTGTATTCCAAAATCTTCTAAAGAATTCAAAAGTGAAAACGTCCGGACCTGGTGATTTATTAACACCACACCCCCAAACCGCTTCTCGAATTTCCGCCATTGAAGCAACCCCTTCCAAGTCATTAACATGACCGGAAGATAAGACATTAGTGAATTGGGTATTAAGTTTGATAAGAGTACCTTCCGGCCACTTGAACCGAGATGTAAAATGATCCTTAAAGGTGTCTTTAACCACCTTAGGATCGGTAATCCAATCTCCATCCACAAACACACCTCGAATAGATAATTGAGAACGTTTCTTACTAATCAACCCATGAAAGAATTTGGAATTCTCGTCACCTTCAATCTCCCATCTAATTTTTTATTTCTGAATAAAATCAGAAGCTTCTAATTGTTTAATATCATAAAGCTTACGGTTCAAGTCCATGCAATTAAGAAGAACATCAATAGAACTACGCCCATTATACAAAATTACATCAATCTTCTGTAATTCTTCCAAAATACCTCTTTTAACACTAGACTGAACAGAATTATGTTCCTTGATCCAAGTGTGTATGCTACCTTTAAGAAGCTGGAGTTTTTTCTGGAACCGAACAAGCCGATTAGTATCATGAAGAGAAAAAGGTTCCCAGGCTTGAATCACCATTGTATCGAATCCTTCCCGTGAAAACCACGAATGATACACACAAAACGGGATTGGCCCAAAGTCTGAGATAAGGAAAACTGGTCGATGATCAGATAAGTGATGATTAAGACAAATACCCGTAATAGCAGAAAAGTTTGACATAATACCTTCCGACACCAAGAATCTATCTAACTTACTCATTTTTGAAGTCGAGGGGTGTGACCACGTGTAGGACTAACCCTCAAATTTAATATCTACTAAACCAGCTAATGATATAAAATTATTAAAATCTCTAGCTGAAGATCTATTAAAACGGGAACCAACCCTCTCCTCTTCAGACCAAACTTCATTAAAATCTACCAACACAGTTGTCTCACCTTGCCATCGAGTAACTAAACCAAAAACATATTCCCACAATATTCTTCTGAGAACAGGAGAGTGAGGGGCGTAAATCACAACAACCAACACCTCTGAATTATTGGGGAGCCAAGTCCCGTATAGAGCAATAAAATTATCTGCCACCGAAACTGATTCTTTTTTGAAGATAGAGTCTTCCTATACACATAGAATTCCACCAAAGTTTCTAGCCGAATCACTACAAACAAATTGATAATTAGAATTCCCCCACAGAAACTTAACATCCATATGAGTAATATTATTCGTCTTAGTCTCTTGCAAAACTAAAAAAATTAACTTTATGAGAAACAAGTAACTCCTTAACCCACTCCTTCTTAGTCTGATGACCAAGACCTTGAATATTTAAGGAGAGAATCTTCATCTAAAACCGTCTTTATCTCCTTGCGTATCAATGATACGCTTAATATCCTTGGAACACCCTTCCATGTCATACCCCATTTCTTGTCTAACCTTAATCATACCATCTAGGATATCTAAAATGGAGCTCCTTTGCCTTTTACATTCTGAATATTAAAAGATGAGGCACCACAAAAAGATACATTGAGATCACTATCTTGCGAGAAATTCATCACCTTTGGCTGGACTTCAGTATTAAGATCCCACTCTTCTTCAGGTTCAACACTCTTTTACTTATTAGTGGAATCATTAACGTTCTCCTGCTGTTATACTGGTGGTGTAAAGCCAGGTAGGTGTGGTATCGATGATTCTACCTCGACATTAACATTATAATCAATAGGATTTTTATTCAACGCGTCGTATAACCCAAAAGGGTCCGAGGACAATTGATCCTCAGCTTTAGAGCTGCCATTATGAACACTATTATCTGGTGACAGTGGCTTATCACCAAAAACAGTTCTTGGGACCCCATCTACAATACTATCACCTTCCCCCACATCATCATTACCAATCTGTTCACCAAAGTCTTCATTGAGAGATTCATCTCCCGACTCAACGTCGTCACGAATAAGAGGCTGAAACTCAGGCGTCCTCGTGAAAAGTTTCTTAGCTCGAACCATAAAAATCTTGCCTTTGAAAATAACTTTAAAACTCTCTAAAATATTATATGGTACTTTGGTGAGGACATAGAGACATTTGCGCGCAAATGTAGAATCAAATCTATCATCAAAGCCCATAATATCTCCCCACATAGAACCTGGTTGTAGAAACGTGTTACAGGACCATAGATGCATAGGAATCCCTTCGAAATCAACCCACACAACCCTTTCTTCTTAGATGAAATCATTGGAGGCAGCTTGAAGAACACTAAACAAGAATTAACTCCTTTGTGACCGAGAAACTTGATTTTAGATTCCTTTGAATTCAATTCAAAAGGGACCCATAAACCTCCAATGTAAGTCGGTTTCACTTCTTAGAACCCTTCCCTAGCAAGAATAGGGGGATAGAGTTAACATCTTTAACTTTACCCATGACGTGACGAGATAAATATCGTTCTAACATACATGAATCATCAAGTACCATAGCAGGAACTGGAGTGGCATGAGTAACCTTATTAAGAGGACCATGACGCTCTCTCACAACATTAGCATAAGAACCAGCCCTGTCAATTCCAGAAGAAAGAGGTACTCTAACAGTAGGAGTAGACTTACTTGGCCATTCATAATAGACATCATTGGCACGCAGGTGATAACGACCCACCAAGATAGTACACAAATTACCAATTAACCGATCCAGATTGATAACCCTAATGAAACGAACAAAAGAGAATCGTTTACCCTCTTTAGATCTCCGATTGGGAATAAAGACATCAGCGACTTTACCATACGTCTCACAAGTCTTCCAAAGATCTATAGAACCAAATGAATATGGGAAATTGGTGACAAAAACAGATTTAGACATCCGATTAACAAGATCTTCCTTAGACATTTGTATTGAAGGGAGATCAATAAAACAACAGAGGATCTTAATACAGAACAAAAAACTTAATATTATAAAACAATGAAACAAATCGGAAAGGAAAATCAAATCACTTAATAAAATATTACGATTGCCATGACTCGAATCTCGGTAATCCTTATGATCACGGGAATAATTAGGGATTGTTTAAAACAAAAGCGTAACCTCCTCACACAAGAAAGTAGCAGATAAAAGCCAAACACATTACGTAAATCTGATGTTAAGCAATAGATATAACCGAATGCATCTGATCATGAAAATGAATATGATCACTAAGAACTCAAGAATCGCACCTCGTGTAAGATCGCTCGCTCTTGGAAGATCAATGAAAGATCAATCACAAGACAGCAGGGATATTCCACATATGGATTACAAAAGAATTAGTGAAAAAGATTGAAAAAGAAAATAAGATCCGCCACCATTGTTATTTCGTGTGACAACACCCATTAAACACTTTTTATCTTTCAATACCACAACAGCCTTGGTTAGATTAAGAAAATCAATGAAGATCGAAGAAAACCCAAACCCTTACTAAATGTGTAATAATTAACCTGTATAAAAAACGATTGTATCCCACAACTACATAATAGAATGGACAAAAGCTAATAAGAAGAAAGATTTGAAAAAAGGAATGATATTCAAAACATTCGCACCCGCTTTTCAAAATAATTTAAAGCACATTCGTATATCGTATGACGCAATGACTTAAAGCATAACAGTTATGTAATTTTTTATCACCTCTCGCAAATTTCTTCTACATGGCATACAATTAATGCTTTTAGCATTCTCAGTAACCCATGAGTCTCATTATATTGTATAAATTTTGAATATCACTCAAGGTAGGGCTTACTATATACTTGGGCATAAAAAATTCCTCATTATATTGTATAAAGAAAAAATTTCTAGATTCGTCCCTATCGTTTACACATAATATCAACTTTCATCCCTATCTCAAAATAACTCCATGAATCGTCCCTATCGTTTACAACTACGATCGAATTTGGTCCCTATTTTGGATGGGAGTTATTTTTCTCCGTTAAGTTTAATGAAGAGAGTGGTATTTTGGACTTTTCCATATTATCAAGTGAGACCCATAAACTCACATTAATTCTTTTATTAATTTTTTTATATTCTTTCTCTTATTTTTTTCTTTCTCTCTCACTCTCTCACATCTCTCTCTCTCTCTCTCTCTCTCTCTCTCTCTCACAGTTTTAACCAAACAACTCGTCCCCGTATTCTACATTCCCATCAGGCTGAGCAACTCACCACCGAGCCTTTTCCATCAGTATCTATAAATTGACCAAACAAACAACATACTCTCTTCAGTACATCTCTTTGTAGCTGATCAACCAACCCATCAGTTTTTTTATAACTGACCACAATATAACAACCCCTTTCACATCAGTTGAAGAACATAGACTGATTTTTTTAATCAATTTTATCAGATCCGCACCCTTTTATTCACCGACTTACTTCTAAACAAAACTTTCACCATTCATCTTCAACCCACCATTTCTTAGCCTAAACGAATAATCTGTGGTCGAATACTTTTTCTAAACTTAGTAAAAAAAAATTCTAAACCCATTTGGCACTTGAAAAGTAATTATTCAATCTAATATGGCTATCTGTAAAAAGTAATTATTCAATCTAAAGTTATATGAGTACGTAATAACTACCATTAGATCTAGATATTGCCAAACCTAATCAAAAGAATAAGACAATATTGATTCTTACTATTCTTTAAACAAAGAATCAGACAATCACGTCACTTCAATTGGCCAACCCCAAAAATTAATGTTCGTGTGCTAACATGAAGTCAATCTGAAGAACATACCCGATTTTCATCAACCCAACTATAGATCTGGCACTCAACAAATAGATTAGCACTTAATCGCAATTATTCGTCACCCAATCAAAAAAAAATGAAGATTCGTGTCTCGAATGGATTTTAGTTTCGTATTTAGGGTCTCGAGTGGATCTGTGTCTCGAACGGATCCCAAAGGGATGGTGACGGGTGCTATGATAGTGGTGGCAGCGCTGCTTCTCTGGTCAGATCCGCCGGCGGTGAAGGTGTGGTCAATGGTGGTCAGATATATGGTGGCGATGGAGGTTTTGAAGAAATAATATCGAAAAGTGAGAGAGAAGGTGATAAATGTATTAAATGAAGCGAAAAATAAGTAAAAGACCAAATTACCCCGCTCCTCATAGAACTTAACGAGCAAAATAAACGACCATCCAAGATAGGGACGAATTTTAACCGTAGTTGTAAACGATAGGGAAGATTCATGGAGTTATTTTGAGATAGGGATGAAAGTTGATATTCTGTGTAAACGATAGGGACGAATCTTGAAATTTTTTCTTGTATAAATTTTGAATTTACTATATACTTGAGCATATAAAATCTGAAACACACAGAGTAAAACAAATCTAAAAAATCGTTTCCATTCCAAAAAATCGCGTTTTGGATTTTTATTTTTATTTTTCTTAATAATAAAAGGGTATATGTAGACCCGTCACACTATCTTTTAGTTTTATGGCACCACTTTTTCTTACGACTTAGCACAACTCATAAAATGTGGTGTCATAGCCATTCTCGTGCCATATCTTACGTGGCAACACTTTTTGGCTACGAGACAACTTTTGGCTATTACACCACACCACTCTATCTTGTGCTCTTAAACCTCAAAACTAAAAAGAAAGCTAATCTTAATACCTTATAAAAGATTTAAGTCATTTTCTATTATTAGAAGTCTTAATTTTTTAAGCCTTTAACATTTTTTGTTATAGAAAGATTGTTGTTACTTTGGTATTCATTGCACAAATAAATTTTATTAACTTCCATTCAGTAAAGTCATTAATGGGCTTAATTTCAAAACATCAGTTACACATAACATTAAAGCCTATTTTAATGAGCCCATTTTGTAACGGCTGTCCAAAATATATATAAAAGAAAATAACACACATAACAACTTTGTACTCACCATTTCTTTTAGTTCATCACAAAATTAATCGTCGAGTACTCGCCGCCGCATTGTGCGGGTACCCTGCTAGTAACGATTAAAAGACGATCAAATGAGGTCTTAATAGGCTGCAAATCTGGCTGCAGCGAAGTATAATATTTAAAAATGATATACAATGTCTTCTTAACTAGCTGCAACAATATCCTTTTACCTTAACCCATATTGATGATGCAGGGACGAAACTTGGAAGATTATCCGCATCCTTCTAATGAAAGCCTTGCAAATCATTTGAGAAACACCCGTAAGATGACTTCTTTTACGTGGGTGCAACGTTTAAAAATATGCATTGATATTGCACGTGGCTTGAATGATATTCACACCAACCCCAAAACCTTAACACACCGGGCCATAAATAGCAGCAATATTCGATTGAATGAAAATTTGGAGGCGGTGATCGGCGGCTTGTTCAAATTTAAACTGCCAGATATTGTCTCGTTTATGACTACCGGTAATTGGTTAACGGATGGAAAACAAATGGATATTTTCCGTTTTGGAATCGTTTTATTTGAAATCATGTGTTGGAGATCTGCGGATGATCCAATTTACACAAGGAACAATGACACGGGGCTTGTATCTTTTGTAAGACGATGTTTCAAAGATGAAACAAAAAGTGAGATATTAGATGTTATGCTAATGGGAGAAGCGGAGAAAGACATTTTTAGCAAGGGAATTGATCAAAATTCTTTGGACATGTTTTCCAAAATTGCTTATCAATGTTTGGGAGAGAAGCATTATCAACTTCGTCCAAGAGCCGAATTAGTTCTCAATGAACTAAAGAAAGCATTACACTTACAGGTTAGTAATATGTAAAATCATAACTTGTTATTTGAAATCCCACTCCCTGTTAATAATATTAAGTTAATAACCTGCTTTAACTTGGTCAATATTTTAGAAAATTTATTATTTTTTTACTTAATAAATTTCTTGATCCATTTCTGTTAGTATGCTCATTTACGTAACTTATAAACCTAGTAAGTTAGTATGCGAGATAGTTAAAGCCAAAAAAAATAAAAATCGAAGTGATCACCCCCACCAATTCAATGGCGCAAATGAACAAGGAAGAATCGAATTATTTTAAACTTATCAAAACTAAAGAAAGTAAACAATGACTAAGAGACGGATCAGTTTCCCTACGCTTATGTTGCCCCCAATAGTCTACCGATAAATTCTTACATGGTGTATACTGTTATATAGATAATAGATAATATGGGGTAATATAAAGCGGACTTTATTTTTAGAACTCATTTACGTGCGAAAATCGACAGAACCATCAAGAACACACGTCTTTAATAATCGTTTTTTAGAATATATTATTAAAAGGACAAATGTTCTCCGCAACCAACATATTTTTTCTAAACAATTTGATGAGAAAATGAAAGTACGAATATGTTCAAGAACATAAATAAGTTTCAAGAACATACATGTAAAATTTCAAAGAAGATATTTGTATTTTCAGTTTTTCATCAAACTAAAACCAACAACTATACTTTGTGTAGAACAAATATGTTATTTTTATTATATATGCACAAAAATACGATTATTGAAGACGTGCATGTATGTTTTTGACAGTTCTGTCGGTTCTTGTACTTATATTGAATCTGAAAATAAATTTACACGTAATATAAAATATAAAATATAATATATATATATAGAGTTAGGATCAAATGAGAAGAAACCTTAAAATAAGAAGGATAAGAAGAAACTATAACCGCATATTCGAGATGCATGCACTTAAATTAGATGCATCCTTATAATCTTAGATGCATTACAATGCATCATAACATGTTTTATAGCTTTTAATTAGATGCATATACGTATATTAGATGCATTTCATGATTTATTTATATTTTTGTTCCTCTACACGTGTCCAAATCATGAAAATCAATTTGTACCATCTACACATCAAATTAACTTTCGAAACTCAAGATTGTGCATCTACATGAATAGAAATGCATCTAATGCAAGTCGTTGCATCTCAAATGTGTGGTTTTAGTCTCTTCTCACCACTTCTTATTTTAAGCTTCTTCTCATTGGATCCTTACTCTATATATATATATATATATACAAATCTTTTGATATATCACCACCCTTGCTTCTAAATATTATTGTATGGATACACGTTAACATCCGACAATGCAACCTGTTGAAACATATTTCCGCACGCTATCAGGGATGCTCGAGAAACCACTCCAGCTCGGCAATACACTAGTATGATACCTGAAAGGGATACAAAACGCTTGTTAGCCTCGCCTCACGGTTGACCCCGAAATCAAACTTCGGCGTGAGAATAAGTATATGACTGGAGATGATAGTGAACTGATTATGGAATATCATACTAAATGATATGTGTGTTAGGCTGTAATAAATACGAGAGAGGGATGTTTATACCCATCGTAAAAGCAAACATGGAGTCTTGTCCCAAACTAGATGAGGCGTGATTAACGATGTAAGATCTCTTCCTTAATTCCCGATATTGTACTGCTTTGGCGTGTGCCAAGAATGGATGGCTGGTTAATACCTGAACGTCTGGACAAGAGCATGCACCGGGGATAAGAGCTAGCTTTTCTTTCCTTTTCATTTCTTCGGGTTGATGTTGCGTGCGACATTAATGGCTCCGGTGAAGTCTTCCGATACCATACACGAACATGTCCCCCAGTGTTGGAGCATGCTGATGACACGACACTTAATAGTTTTGGTGGTCTCCGGAGAGATCCGCTCACTTATTTGAGAGTATTGGGTTGTCTTTTGGACAAGTACTGGCCTCTTCTCGCAGTTATTTAGGCTAGAAAAAAGCCCATGAATCCTGCCACTTTGTGCTTGATAAAACGCTATGTTTCCTTCTCTCAAAAAATGCTACCACGTGTTTTTCACTTTTGTTTTCTTTCCCCTTATTCTAAAGAGCAAGCTTATGTTTGTGCGTTGTTTCCCCTTTTGTGTTTTTTTTGCAAAGATTACCATTGGTGACCAGCGGGGATCCCTTCAAAGATAACAAGGGTCCCGTCTCTCCTGTTACCGAGCCGTTGAAAATAGGTCACCTTATCTTGCCCCTGTCTCTTCGTCAAATGGAGGTCGAGTTACTAATGCTCGGAATGCAGAATCCTGCGTGAGGAAATAAGCTAAGGCCCTACTAAAGAAGAAGACGAAGCGCTCCGGTGAGGGACATCTAACCGGTTCAACCGGTTGAACCGCCGGGTCAAACCGGTCTTATGCTACTACGTGAATAGGAAATAGGGTAATGCAGCTTGTTTCCAATACAAACCAACACATAGGCACACACTATAACCGGAGTGCAAACATTACTTTTACATCAAAATAATTTATGATGTATTGTTGTGAATAAAGATAAAGAATAAGTGGTATTCTTCAATTGATATATCATTGAGGGTAAATACAAGGAGTATTTATAAGACAAGTATTAGGGTAAACCCTAATTACTATATGGGCCTTGGGCCTTATTCTAGACATCCAAATATTATTCATAACACTCCCTCTTGCATGTCTCTATAGATAATACGTTTTGAGAATGTTGCCTCGTTAAAAACCTTGTCAGGAAAACCCAGTGGGACAAAACCATGACTAAGGAAAAGAGTACAACTCGTATTATCTCCCTCTGATTACTACATCACTTAAGATCTTTAATTCGCCGCATTCCAATATTGTGAATAAGTTTCTTGAATGTTGAAGTAGGAAGTGCCTTGGTAAATAGATCCGCCAAATTGTAGCTCGAACGAACTTGTTGAACTAGAATATGACCGCTCTTCTGTAAGTCACTAGTGAAACGAACTTCGGTATCGCCTTTCATGTAACCTCCTTTGAGTTGAGCAATGCATGTTGCGTTATCTTCATACAAAACTGTTGGTGCCTTTTTCTCAGAAGAAATACTACATGACCTGCGTATGTGTTGTGTTACATTTCATAACCAAACACATTCTCAACTTTCCTCATGGATTGCTACAATTTATGTCTGATTGAATGAAGTTGTTGCAATTGTTTGCTTTACCGAACACCATGAAATCGCTATTCCTCCACTTGTAAAAACATATCCAGTTTGCGACCGACCATTTTAAGGGTCAGACATATATCCTGCATTTGCAAAATCAACTAAGCTTGTATTTGATGAGTTAGAGTATAAACCCATATCTCTTGTTAAAAACCCAGTGGGTCAAAAATCTAGTGAAGGAAAATAGTACATTAAATCATTTATACGCTTAGGGATGTTGCTTCTTTAAAACCTTACCGAAAAACCATGTGGCGACAAAACCATGGTCAAGGGAAAAAGAGTACAACACATATATTCTCCCCCTTATGATCACATTACTTAAGCTCACCGAGTCACTAAAATACACATTAAGGTGTATTAATAAAATCATACGTATGAACACTATCTACACATATTCTTTGCATAATAATACGTCATACATCTCGTTCAAGTTTATCATCAAACTTTGCAAGTTATTCATTTCCAACAAGTATAACCGTTAGCAAAAATTGAATTGTTCATTTTCAAATGACATATCTCAATCGATATTGTGATCATCAACTCTATAAATCAAGAGAGTCTTTCTAACATCATGTGACTTCATAAATATGAGTGTTGTTTATCCACATAAAGATACAACTTTATCTTTAGTTTTCATGATGCATACATATTTCATCATTAAGTTGTTGAATTCTTGAACTAAGACAAACTTTGTCTTTTTTTTTTCAAATTCAATTTCTATGCACTTAGTCGCTTTTACAACCATAACTCTTTATTTGGCACAATACTACACATTAAGGTGATTATAACATGTATGCTCAAATCATGATTTGTTCTATACAATCAATATTATTCTCGAGAACGTTTCTTATATTGCGTAAGCATTAATTATCTCTAGCATGCTCCATGCATATTATATGCAATAATGAAATATCAATATCACTTGAGCTCTTTCATATATATCTTTTAGACGCATATCACTTATTATCACATTGCTAGACTTATACAATATTTATTGGATCTACCACATGTGAACATGTATCTACATGATCATTTTCAAGTCTTTGAGAAATATATGTGTGCCATCATTTGCAACTTATGCATATTTTAATTCCGCTCTCTCATAAAGACTATTGCGTATCCAATAAGTTTTATAAATAGATTGTAAGCTTCAACTATATGTCTCGTCACAAGAGACCTCCATTATATTCTCGCGTCATCAATATTTTGGTTATTCATCTATCCATGATCCTCACATTCACTTTAGTGCTATATTATTTATTATCATTATCATTCACATTATAACTATATCTCTATCGGTATCGATTTATTTCTTTTCGATTTCACACTCTACTAGACATTTGCATTTTATCATTTATTGAGATCTCATAGTATTTCATGTACCCGGGTTTTCTCAGTTACCTTTATATTTAGTGTCTCTTTAGGAGACTATCATGGGGTCTTTATTACCTCGATTAGACCATATTAATTTTCTTGCTCCATATTATCACTTCAATCGAGGATTTTTATTTGGAATCAAATCGTCTATCACGTTGAATTGTTGGGACACCCATTTTAATTAGAGCACTAGCAGCGTATGTGATCTAGTCACTTTATTTAGGTCACTAACCTTGTCTGGAAATTACTATATCTGGAATATAAATTGTCCCATTCAACTTTATGTTCATATTCATTACTTGTGGGGATCAACTTTTCATTATCATAATTCATTCCAAATTTCTCGCTGCTCATTCTCCCCCTGAATGAATTATCATTCTCAACATCCCCTTTTATGCATTGTGGTGGACTTATTATGATATATGTCACACATTTCAATATGTCTTATGGGAACTATATGGTTTGTGACCAAAAACCATTATAACGGGAGGATTCATTATTAATTATTGGCAATATGCGAATTCATATGTTATAAATTACACCATAAAGCGAAACTCTTGTTCTCATATTTATAGGCTTCACAATCAACTAAAGACGTTTTATAAACGTTTCAACAAAATCAATTTGCGTATGAACATGGGCTATATAAAGTTCAATACTTATTTCAATAATCGCCCAGACTTGTAAGTATTCACCACTATTCTCAATAATCATATTTGGAAAATCATGCGCACATTGAGCCGCTAATCACGCCAACTTGAAGTTGCGTATTTGATGATCATTTTGACGATGCATCGATTCATAACTCAAAATGATCCACATGAGACATGTATAGGCGTACATACATGCTCTTTTTATTTTTCTAAAATCTCATGGAATGCGTCCTTATTTATATTTAGTGGTGATAATTAATGAACTTTCATTGAGAATAATAAAGATAATCAAAATCATCTTCGAAGAAACTCATAGTTCTTCTATAATTTTCGCATCATCATTGATCCGGAACGGTCCAACCGGTCATGCCAATTATTATAGTAATCTTGGCTCACAAACTTATACTTTATGGCCACGTACTTCATCATATTAGACTTATACATCTACAATAAATTTATATGAGCTATGTGTAGCTTCCCATAATTAATTTAATATTCGGACAATATCAAATAATGAAGCATATACCATACTAAAAGTTGCACTATTTGCTAAACACATATGACAAAATCAATGATAGTAATCAACTCGTCTTATTCTTTAAACATATACAATTTCTAATAGCAATTTTGTAAGTTTATTTACACTTAATATTTGTCATTATATCTTATCACATTCACTTCACATAATTCAACATTATAGTACACCGACATATATATAGCTCGAGTTCATGTTGGTTAGATTTTCGATCAAAATAAAAGCCCGACAATACAATAAGTAAATAAATAAACATTGATATATTCTCATCTTTACTAAAAATATGGAATACAAGCATAAAACATGAATGTCAAACCCCGAAAGTATCGAACCATATATTGCATGCTACATACTTATTCAGAAACAAATCATCATTAAATTCATCCGTAATTTTTATATTTTTTGTTTAGATTACATAGCAAAAGAGAAAAAATATATATATGTTCTTTGACATCGTACATTTTCATAGATTTTGTCAAATAAATTTTTTTAGCTTTTTAGCTTCACTTATTTAAAGACCGTACATGTAGGACAAATTAAGCATATCACGTATCACTCATAATTGTTTGTATAGACAGCCAATAAGATCACGTAAATAATTCTTGAAATTCAATAATTAGGTTCAACTAAAACATGTATTTATAGCTTTAAATGTTTTAACTAAAACATGTATTGATAGTTATTTCATAAAACATTAATGGTAGTAATGATATCAGTTCTAATAGAGGAATGGATCGTACAATAATTCCTACTATTTTGCTTAATTACGTATTTTTTTAATGAATTATCATGCATATACATAAATAGTTCAAAAGTATTATTTATGTAATATATATTCAATCATCATACGAGAATATCTTGTTTAATTTTTTTAGTAATCTTATATTAATTAAAGTGATTAATAACAACAAGAAGATCATCTAAACTTTTAATAATATTAGTCATAGATTACGAAGATCAAAAGAAGTACCCAAAAATAACATGAGACCCATAAGAGTTATCTCTAACGATGCATCCTTATTAGTAAATCATAATGTATACTAAACTTGTTTTCTTATTAAATTTTTAAGAATAAATAGAAAAATAATGCACATGTATAAACACAAAAATTTACCATGTGTAAAACATAAAAACAATCGGTCGACAAACAAATTAAAATCGTATGCTAAACAAATCATCACTTCATCTCTGCAACTTATAATTTAGATGTATTCCCACAACAAGTTTACCATTAATTCAACATGACACGTAAACATTATAGAGGTTTAAATGCCTGAATAAATAAAATAAGTTTTAACCATATAAAAACTAAAGTATGTTTTCTTATAATAGATTCTTCTTAATATCTCATATCGTTTTCTTTTTCTATGTAAACATCACATGATGAGCTATGTATGAGGCTATGAGCCAACTAGTTTTAAACACACATACTGAAAACAAAAAAAACAGTTCTACACTAATATGTCTATATTATATACAAAGTATTAATTTTATTAGATCTGCACTCATGTATGTCAATTCCCTCAGTTAGGATCACATATTATATACGTCATATTCAATACATAAACAAAACACGCATGTTACATGCATGCACAAAAAAAAAACAACTAAAAGTTATAGATCAAGTATATGCATAGTTAATTAATATGGCATATAATTGTGCAATGATCATAGATAATGTTAAATATTTAACATGAATATTAAATATTTAAAGATGAGAGACGTACCAGTCAGTTGCCGACTAAAGAGAGGAAAAAAAACTAAAACTCTAAACCCAATTTTCAGAGCGTGCTGATAACGTGTTGTGAATAAAGATAAAGAATAAGTGATATTCTTCAATTGATATATCATTGAGGGTAAATACAAAGAGTATTTATAAGACAAGTATTAGAGTAAACTCTAATTACTATATAGGTCATTGGACTTATTCTAGACATCCACATATTATTCATAACAAGTACATTTTCACTCCTCCTTAATCTTCTAACAAGCTCCACTTTTTGAATACACTCCTCCTCAATCTTTACCAACATAATGATCGCCATTTTCATTCACAACCATCGTTCACCGAATCTTACTCGCACTCGTCATCAATCTTCTAATCAAAAACTTCTAATCAAAAAATCAAAATCATCACCGGTCGATGTATAAGAGGACAGAAAATGTAGAAGGATAACATCAATTAGACAATCAACATCTCGCATCCTCGGCTGATAACATCAATTCTATTTCTTTTCCTTCCATGAGGTTGAACCGGATGGTTTTTGGTTCGATGGTTTAACGCGGTTCGTCAAACCCGGCGGTTTAATCCGAGTTGAATTTCAATAACACTAAAATTCATACCTATTAACAAGATCAACCCCTACCATCATCTTATGTTTTCTCAGATTTGCAGACGCATATTCAACAAACATAAAAACCTATCATTTAACGTAACACTCTGACCCCCACCACCAACCTTATAAGTCCAATGCAATTTATGACTTGAGTTAGCACAAACAAACACATGTCCACCTATTTGCCCAAGGCTCACACACCCACTTCCCTAGATTCAAATCTTGTTTTCTCATCTCAAACCACGAGAGATTGGTAAATTTTTAAACAGGTCATTCTTGAACCTTTGAAAATGACGATTATGGGTACTGGGTTGACTTTTTCGCTCAATAACTTCTAATCAAGTTTCTATAAGGTTTTTCAAAAACTTATATAGATATAGAAAAGTTCTTAAATATCCAACAAGTTTTATAAAAGTCCGTCTAAAAGAATTCCCAGTTAGTTATGACTCATGAGACCTTGTGCTGGTGTTTATTATCGATGGTGCTGGCGCGGTCACCGCAAGTGGCTGAGGTAAATGGTGGGTGTGACAGTTAGTAGTGGTGTTAGATGGATGTTTACATGTGGTTGGTGATTTTTTGGGGTTTGATGTAGGAGGTTGAGACAAACCGTGATGATGGTGGTTGATGAAGGATTTGTGACCTCATCTGATAAGGCTTGTAACTAGAAGTGGCAAATCTTGCCCATTTTAATAAGTATAACATTTTTTTGCTAATTTTTAAAAAAAGATTTGGACACTTTTTGCCCGTTCTTTATTATTAATGGGTTAAACGGACGCATATGTAAGAAACTTATGGGCTTAATGGGCGCACATGTAAAACGCTAATTAGGCTACTCGGCGGATATTTTGTATTTAGTTTTTATCCCCGGCTATTAAACAAGTATTTTTATTTTTTAATTATACGTTTTTATATGTCTTTTTACTCATTTTAGCTTGCGCCCGTTTAGCCCATCCGTTTCGCTAGCCTGTTTTGCCCGTGCCCGTTTTGCCCGCGCCCGTTTGGCCTGTCGCGCATTTAGCCCGTCGTCCGTTTAGCCCGCCGCCCGTGCCCGCCTGCCCGCCCGTTTTGCCACCTCTACTTGTAACCAAAGGACCGATTCCATCGCTTGGGATTTGGGTTGTTGGTTGCCATGTAGGTCAGGGGTTTAGGTATGAACATGGCCGGACCTACATACGAGCCGTGTGTAACACGGGCTACACCTATTTTGAAATCACCAAGTGCAATTTTTTTTTACAATTGTCATTTTTTGTATGTGCAATACCATATATCTTTTGTGCTACCTTAGTTTCTTATGACGTAACTTTATTTGACCTAAAATTTAGTTTTGTAACACCCCTTTTAAAATCTTGAGTCCGCCCCTAGGTATGCATGATTTGTTTGATTAATGGTATGAAACGATAGATCATTTTTTTTTGTTGCCATTAATGATGATCAGTTTGATCTAATAGGCTAGGGATGAGCATTTTGTCTCGAATCTTAAAAAGGAATCGGAACCACTGAATCCCGTTGGTACGGTACCAGTACCACTAACTCGGTACCACTAAGGTGAAAAAGAATTGGGTACCACTATTTCGGTACGAGACCGGTACCAAATCGGCAAATTCTCAAAAAACGGGAAAATCCTGATTTCACCGATACCGGTACCGATGTCCGAATCCCGTTCTGTACGGTACCGGTATCATTAATTTATGCTCGGGAAAAATTGGTACCACTAATTTGGTACCGATAGCATGCTCATGCCTATAATAGAATAAACAGAATGGTGGTGAGTTTTGCACTTTTATCATGCCACGTGGCGTGGGTTTCCCAATTTTACCACCCTCTTTTTTTAACTCACGCGTGAGCCATACCCTCAGCTAGGTGAGTTATCATAAGTGGGCCTTTGTTTTAATTTTTTTAATTTATTTTATTAGATTGTGAGTGTGTTGGATATTTAGTGGGGTATAACGTGGCAGTGAGTTTCTCACCGCCAGTAAGGTTGAATGATAGGTTGAATGAGTGGATAGAGAAAGTTATGGTGGCGATGATAAACTCATTCACCATTCCATCTTGCCTAAGATACAGTTTTGTATAAATGGAGATCGTATTTTAATGATATGGAGAGTGATGATGACATGGTGTGTTTGATGGCATAGATGGTGGTATTTGTTGACGTGGCTACCAAATAATCATATTTACATGTGTGAAGCTTATAGCAAGTCATCAAATTGGTCGTATGAATTAAAATATTTCGGTTAAATATAATAATAAAAAAAGTAAGAGGTTAAATACAAGGACGGAGGTACGTTGGTGTTTGGGTTGGCCAATGCCCACCTAAACTTTTTGCAAGAAGTCTATTTATATAGAGTCATGTCTGAGTTATTGTAATTTGACCTAAGTAACAAAGTTTGGACCATGTAAACTTTTTACTGGATAGTTATTGTTATTAATAATATATTTTAACGTCATGCAATGAACTATCTTTCTCATAAACTGTCATATTTGGTTATAGTTACATGAGGACTTACGGAGCTCGTGAACATGATATACAATTTATAAGTGGGAGGAACGTTTATTAGCTGATAGATAACGTATAAAGTAGCAAGGTCAGGTGTTAGCCATATGTATATAAGTTACTACTACGTATAATTTTCGCGAATTTCGACATCTTCCAAGTTTTTTTCTACATTTTTTTAATGCGAAGCATTTTTTCGGTGCACCCTAAATTTGAATCCTAACTCCGCTGGTTAAATAGAGAATAAAAATGTAAGTGTGTTGGTATTTTAATTTGTATCTTTTACCTTTATAATTCTTTGTGTTGTATAAAACTTGATACAAAATATTTGAATGGTTTGTGTTTTAATTGTAATTTCATTGGAATAATTTTTTATCCGATCTTTTTCTTTGTAAAGCAAAACGTAAAGTGAGAAATTTTTCAAAAAAATGTTTCCTTAATACACTTGCTTTATGTCTTTTAACTTTAGGTTTTTTTTGAAAAAATCTAGAAATTTCTCTATTTAGTATACGTTTTTTAAAAAATTGACTGTGAAAATTGATAGAGGAAAAAAAAGATATAAAATTATGGGTGTCAAATTTGTAAAAAAAACTTAAAAAAGAGGAAGTCATAAATAAAATTTTAGTGATTAATTTTTAAATAAATTAAATAGTGTTAAGTGAAAACTATAAACTTTCATATTTTCAATAAGTTTAAAAAAATTAACAAATGCCCTTTACATTTTATAACTTAATAATATTAAACATGATTTTTTTAATATTTATATATTAAACTAAATTATTAAATTAAATGATTTTATTTGTAACCACGTACGTGCACGGTTATTATAAATAGTATTATCTAACACAAAAAAATATATAAGATTAAAATTTTAAATAAAAACTTTAATAATAAACAATGAACTTATGAAACGGCGAGATTACTTATCAGCCCAGCAATAGGGCCCAACACCAAAACGGAACCTAATCTTCTTTCTCACTATTCTCTTCTTCCCCCGCAGTAAACACACTGATAAAAACCTCAGCACAACACACAAACATAAACGGAAAGAAAAGGAAATATGCCTGAAAATTCCTGAAAACGCTAAGCAAGGTACCGTTTTCGCGCCGTTCGTCTCACATTTTCCCAGACCATTTGGCTTGAGACACAAAAACTCGAGGTAAGGTGTATGTTTCGCGATGTAGAGTAGCGTTTTCATCACAACGCCAAATTATGATACACCATACCCTATGCTCGAACAAAAGATACTCAGCTCAAAATGACCCGCTACTTGTTGTACAGGTCATTCGACACATACACTCACACAATAGGTTATTTTTAATACTTCAGTTGCTTAATAAGAAAAGTATAAAAATTGATGTATCTGTTCGAAAATTGATTTTGCAAAGTTATTTTTTGCAAACGTTGGACATAATTTAAGATATGTATATGTCATATATATTCGTAGAAATTAGTAGCATTGCGTTCTCCTCGAAGATAGCTTCGCAACGAACTAAATAATGTCCAAAACGGAGTTAATATGTATGAGATATTGTGTCTCAAAGTGGGACACGTGAAACACAAAAATATGGTATCCCACATTGCCCAAGAAATGAAGTTGAATATACGGAAATCATAGTATTGGTTATCAAAATCTCTTTGGTTGATTTTACGCCAACACCTACGTGCGCGTAAATCCTTTTAAAGGAATTGTGTTAAACAAGAGCATCGTCTCCTTTTTTACTGCTTTCATTTATTTTGTTTCCCAGTTTCTGTTATTTAATATTCTGTTCATTCACATCTGTAATTCGTTTTATGTTAAAGTATACATTTTTCCTACAGTATCATAAATTAGAAAAATGATAAGCTTGATCCATTTCTAGACAGATATCTCTTTAAATTTCTTGAAAGTTTACCATTATCATATATTTATATTATTCTAGTCTTCCAGGAATCCCATGAAGAAAAGAATATCATCCAAATATCACTTGCCGAGATCAAGTTGGCCACACAAGACTTCAGCCATGTCAATCGAATTGGGGGAGGAGGATTTGGGCAAGTCTACAAAGGAAAACTTTGTGCAGGTGGACATCAAAGCATTGCTGCAAAACGGTTGGGTAAAACGTCTGATCAAGGAGAAACTGAACTTATGACTGAACTTGTCATCCTTTCACAGTATAAACATAGGAATGTTATTGATCTTGTAAGTTATTGTACTGAATATGGAGAAAAAATCATTGTCTATGACTTGGCAGCTAGAGGAAGTCTTGATAAATGGTTGAAGCGCGAGGAACTCACCTGGAGGAGACGACTTGAAATATGTATTGATATTGCAAGGGGGTTGGACTTCCTTCATGGAACTAGTGATGTAAAGCAAGAGGTGGTGATACATAGGGACATCAAAAGCGCGAACATTCTACTTCATGATGATTGGAAAGCATGCATAGCTGATTTTGGGCTTTCCTTGATAAGCCCAGTAAATCAGGATATAAACTATGTCATCGACAATCCGAAAGGCACACCTGGGTATTGTGACCCAGTATACATAACCAGAAAGACTTTAACCAAAGAGTCAGACATTTACTCGGTTGGTGTCCTATTATTTGAGATGTTGTGCGGCAGATTTGTGATAGAAGATAAGAATGGTAAACCTGAAAACCTAGTCGAATTGGTTAGTCGCCATTACAAAAAAGGTTCACTCTACGAGATGGTGTTTGAGGCAACAAAGAAACAAATGACGACCAAATCATTGACTATATTTCAAAAAATTGCTTATCAGTGCATACATGAAGATAGATCAAAACGACCAAAAGCCTGTGATGTGCTAGTACAACTTAAGAAAGCATTGGGATTTCAAGTAAGTTATTATAAAGATACGCTTTAAAAATGTATCTAACTTAATCAAAACAGTTTTATTCGTTGTTCTTATTCGTTTTTTTTTTTTTATTAAAAGACTCTTCTTTGTTATGTAGAAATTAAATAGGTGCACAACATTCGAAGTTATTAAATTTTAGTATATCTAATAGGAAAAAAAATATCTAACATGATAAAATGTGATGCTAAACTTTCACTAGTTGTTACAATATATACACAAATTGAGTAAGTGACGAGTCACTTGGACTCTTAGAGATTATAATAAACTTCACTTGTTATTACCATCAATCTTAGACACTAACATCAAGCTTTTGGAAAGCATTAAACTTTTTTCCACTTCCCTCAGCTGCTACATTTAAAAGACTTTGACCCAAGCTACCTGATGTATTAGTCATAATCGTTAACTTGTCGTATAGATTCTTCGATCTACTATAATTTATACTTTCTGAAATTTTTCCAATTAGAATTCGTGCAATTATGGTAAATTAGATTAGCAATTTTTTTAGTTAGCCAAATCCCAATTGTGAGCTTATAGAGTCCATTAGAGTTCTCACTGCGTTTCCATATAATTTACATTTTAACTCTTTTTAAATTCTAATACAAAGTAACCAACCGGTTTCTAACAGACACACTGAAACCAAATTGCGTAAAGAGAATGTAAAGATAATCTAAATGACAGGTATCTCGAGTATGTTATGTTATGAGCATGGAACTTGGGTACTAACTAACTTAATATTCAAGATACTATGTAAATAGATTTTATAGTATTTCGATATATTTCTTATTAATCATACTGAAAAAGTTTCCATAATGCACAGGAAAAATGGGAGCACCTCCTCAATATTTCACTTGACGACATCATTTTGGCCACACAAGACTTTAGTGATGACAATCTGATTGGAAAAGGTGATTTTTGGTCAGTATACAAAGGACAGGTCACATGTGCCGATAACACTACAACAATTCTTAATCCTAGGGACGACTTATTCGTCCCTAGGTAGGTGTTTTTTCGACCCTAAACTCCTAGGGACGACTAAGTCGACCTTAGGAGGTAGTGCCTAAAAAATCGTCTCTAGGATCCTAGGGACGAACTCTCCTTTGTAACCTAGGGACGACTTAGTGGGTCCCACAACCCACTACGTTGAAAAAATTGACTAACCTAAGGACGACTCTCTTTGAAACCTAGGGTCGACAAAGTCGTCCCTAAGTTATTAATAAAAATAATCTTTTTCAAAATTTTTCTTAAAAATTCTTTTTTTTATTATTTTTAATAAAATATTTTTTATAAATATTAAGAAAAACATTTTCAGAAAATAAAAAAAAATATTATTTATTAACCTAGGGACGACTTAGTCGTCCCTAGGTTTCAAAAATGCCCAGGTTTTCAAAACTTAGGGACGACTAAGTCGTCCCCAGGTTTTGACACCTGGGCATTTTGAAACCTAGGGACGACTAAGTCGTCCCTAGGTTTATAACCTGGAGGATATTTAATAACCTAGGGACGACTAAGTCGTCCCTAGGTGTACCTGGGGGCTAAAAAAAAACTGGGCTATTTTGCAGTTTCTAGATTTTTTCCGGAACTTTTTTCCGGACAAAATCCACAATTCAAAATGGCAGAATTCGACAAATACAGAATAATAACAAATCAGTAAACGTTACAATACCATATTACGATAAATTATCCAACGTCACGATACAATATTCATCAAATACACTTATTCAATCCTAAATCAAATGTTTCAAACGCTACAAGTCTCAAACTTTATTAAACATGCATAATAAGAAAAATACTACCACAACCTCTACTCCGCATCCTCGTTAGGTGAAAAGTCACCTTCCCTATCGTCACCCTCCTCTTCACCTCCCTCGTCACTCCCCTCGTCATTCCCCTCGTCACTCCCCTCGTCATTCCCCTCGTCATCGCCTGATAAGTCGTCACCACTGTTTTGTACATTCCTATCTCGACCCAACTCGTCAATGGACCGGTAATCGTGCTGATGGGGTTTTATGATTACACGAGAACCTCCGGGTATGGATTGTGAAGTAGAGCCGATCTCATGAGTCGAGTGTGTGGTGGGACGATAACAATGGTTAAATGTGTTATTGTTGGTGACGGGAGCAATAGGATAAGTGCCGGTATAGGGAGGTTGGAGTGGTTGGAGATTGTCGGGCAAAGATGGTCGGTATGGGTCGATGGAAGGAGGTTGCACTGGTTGTGCCCAAGGATAGGGGGGTTGGATTAAATGAGCCCAATCAGGAGCTAGGGTGGGCATAACAAAGGGTCGGGGCGGGGGTACAAAAGTAGGAGGTCTAATTGGGTGATCAGTATTTGAGTTGTAGTTCTGGAAAAACTCACCCAATTGACTCTGATATCGCGCCATATGCTGGTACGACGTCTGAGTATATTCTTGCGCCGCATCCGCCTTTAACGCTGCCAAGTAAGCCCGATGCTGCGCCTCCTGATTCTCTTTCCTCAGCAGCTCCATCTGTCGCTCATTTCGTTCTATCAATTCCTGAAATTCACTACGAGAGGGAACATCTGGTCGACGTGGAGCACCCCGCCTGCGATAAGATACAACAACAACGTTTCATTATATACAACAAGACATAAATATGAACAATTGATTTACATTTTGTTTTATTGAGGATATATAACCTGCGAGTTGTGTTATTGGCACCACCCGGTAACTTTCTGCCTTGTCCCGACACATTTTGCTTATTTTGACTTGGCATGATTTGAGCCACTATTTCTTTATCAGACATGGGCGGGATGACCTTGGCTCTCACTTGGTCACTGAGGGCTTTCATCTTATGCTGGAAAAAAAATCGATTTAAAACAAATGAAATTAGTTACTAAGGCATGTAAAGAGTTATATATTACTTACATATCTTTCCTCGTTTTCTTTACTTTTAAGCGTTCCACCACTTGAGTGCCCCTTCCTCCATGTTTCAACCAGGTCCTCGTAAACCCCTTCCTTGACTTTCTGTAAAATCTCAAATAAATTAATAACGAGCTATAATAAATAAACAATATAAACGCTTTTAAATAAATCACAAAAATTATAAAGAGTCTTACGTATTCATTCCTTCCTCGGGCGAATGGTTTTTTGCCTTGAGTGGTCGGTACCGTGTTTTTGGAACGATTAACAGTATTAACCTGACTTCTTGCCACCCTCTTTGGCTCTGACCACCACTCAACCAATTCAGCCCAATCACCTTCGGTTCTACTGTCCCACACACTCGCCGGCGGTACATGTTCTTGTGCCAGTGCGGGCGTCTCATATTTCGAATAAAAATCTTTCTTGATCCTGTTCTTGTATTTTCTATACAACAACCTCAGTTGGAGTTCCAACGCAAGCCTAACCCGAGTACCCACCTCATACAAACCAGTGCCACACACCACCTTAGTACGATCATTGTACCATGGCTCGAGGTCGAAATATGTCTACATAAAAACATATGAATTTAAATAAACAAACAAATTAAACATAACACACATATCTAAATGTCGATAACAATAACAATATAAGTAAAATAAACAATTTTGACCTCAATTGTAGGATAAATATGAGCTTTATCAGATTCTGGAATTTCGTCCCATTCACAGTTCAGGGGAAGTCTCCGGACTAATTCCCCCATAAGATGAGACAACAGAGATGCGTAATCGCCCAGAAAATGGAAGGTTTGCAGATCTTTAAATTCAAAGCCAATTGTCAAAGGTCTTTCGTGATTATCTTTGAACGCCTTCCTTAATTTTCCTAGGTTGGTCTCAAAGCGTTGATTTGAACCTACAAATGATATGTTATTTACTCGTAAAAATTCAAGTGACATAAATTATAAATATCACTGTTATAAAAAATATAATGATTTCTTACGCTGACACTCGGCCGGTACAGGACGTGTGGGCCGTCTGGGTGGACTACCACCAGCATCCCCACCGTGCGACCTAGGAGCTACACATGCAATCTGTAAAATAACAAGTTCATATCAGTATACACATTTTATCAATATACACATTTTAACATATAAAAACATTTTCATTAAAAAACAAAATTACACAATTTAATTAACCAATTAATACTAATAAACAAATCATATCAATATACACATTTTAACATATAAAAACGTTTTCATTAAAATACAAAATTACACATTTAAACAAATAAAAACAACCCATCATCATTTAAACGTATAACAATTGTTTCATTCAAACTACAACTTAAGCATATAACAATCGTTTACAAATAAAAAATTACACATTAAAGCATATAACAACTGTTTCATTCAAAATACAACTTAATATCAATTGTCATCATCTTCAGAATCATCGCTAAATAAAACTTCTTGAACATCATTATTAGGGTTCACTTCATCATCAGCTGACACTAAATCATCATCATCAACATCACCAATGACGTGTGCAACTACCTCATCATCTTCAATATCAATAATATCATCATCAACCGGTGGGGCGTCCACTTCCGTTGGTTGAGTATTTACACTCAAATCCGTAATACCCAAATTAGGCAAAGCAACAGACAGTGTAACATCTCATGAACTGCTACCATGTATAACATCTTCATCGGACTCTACCACATCTCGATGATAAACCTGTTCGACGACCTTCCAATGAAGCGGTCGTCTAGCAAGGTCTTCAAGGTAGAATACTTGTGTTGCTTGTGTCGGGAAAATGTATGGGTTATTTTGGTGAAATAGCCTATCGGTCAAAATATGATGTATGCCTTGCTCAGTGTAAGAACGTCTGTTGCGTTTGGTGCAATTGGTAGGGTTAATTGTGTCAAACCATTTACATCGAAACAACAAAACCTTGCAGTTGCCGATATAAGTGAGCTCCAGAATTTCTTCGAGTTGACCATAATACATGTCTCCATCAACCCCGGGTGTTGAAAATCCGCTGCATTGAGTGGTACGAAGTATATCGCGTTCACGTACCACAAACTTCACACCGTTCACTATGCAAGAGGGGTATGTACATGAACTAATAGGTCCACATGCCAAAGAGAATAACTCGTCACTACAGCCCACACTCACTTTTTTTTCACGAGTCTACAAAAATGAGATACAAAAAGGTTTATTAGATGAGGAATAACTCCAAGGTAATATATCTAATGTATTTACCATGTTATTAAACCACGCAGGAAGACTCGTTTCCACATTATCAGACGCCTCTCTGCAAAGGTTCATGATATTAGCAGAAGTCATCGAGAAAGAAGAATTTTCAAAATTATAAAAAAATAGGAAGAAACATACTCGCTGTAAGCTGAGATGTCGGCTTCGACTTCAGGACTGTTGTTAAGTATAAACCATGTAACTGCCTGTATGTCGTCATTAGTCATACGAGTTGGTTTGATTCCACCCGTCGGTGTGCATACGGTCCGGAACACCTCAAATTTATCTGGTTGTCCAGGCAAATCGTCTTCATTTCTGCCAAGGCGGTTAAATCTCGTCT
The DNA here is from genome assembly GCA_025667525.1 of Glebionis coronaria. NCBI lineage: Eukaryota > Viridiplantae > Streptophyta > Magnoliopsida > Asterales > Asteraceae > Glebionis > Glebionis coronaria. The sequence goes on from CM046879.1 coordinate 557,782,483, forward strand.
CGACATCCTTAAGGTAACGCGAACAAAAAGTTAATGCCTCTTCTGCAACATAACCCTCAGCAATGGAACCTTCAGGCTTAGCTTTATTTCGTACATAATTCTTTAGCTTTTTCATGTATCTTTCAAATCGATACATCCACCTGCCGCGAGTAACGGAACCTAGAATAGCCTCATCGGGTAGATGTATAACCAAATGAGTCATTATGTCGAAAAAAGCAGGAGGAAAGATTTGCTCTAAATTAACCATCATAATGATCAATTTGTTTTTAGCTTCTTTCATGTCCTGCACAGTCAAACTTCGAGCACAAAGCTGCTTAAAGAATAAGCAAATGTCGATTATAGGTTTTGCAACGTCTTTGGGCAAGTATTGTTGCACTCCATAAGGAAGTAACCGATGCATCATTATATGACAGTCATGAGATTTCAAGTTCGTTATATTGTCATCATCAGCGGTCACTTTTTTCTTGAAGTTGGATCCAAAGCCATCAGGTAGTCTGACTCCTTTAATGAATTTACAAAAAAGTTTTCTTTTTTCTGGAGTGAAAGAGAACTTTGGATGAGGCTTATCGAACTTCCCGTTATCTTTTTTAACTAACCACAACTCCTTTCGAACTCCCATTTTTTCTAAGTCTAGCCTTGCCTTTGGCGTGTCTTTGGATTTGTTGTTCTGTAACAGGGTATTCAGTAAAGCCTCAAGGAAATTCTTTTCGATGTGCATGACATCGTAACAGTGTTTTAGTATAAGAAAGGGCCAATACTCAAGATTCCAAAAGATAGAACGCTTACTCCAGTTCAATTCAACATCTCGATTATGGGGGCGGTTGTCTTTGAGAATTGGTTTATGTTTCCCCGGTTTACGTTTAAAGACTTTACTAATCTGCAATTGAATATCAAGTTCTGAAAACTTTCTTGGTTTAGGCTTATTTTCGGGAAAACCGTAGAATTCCTTGGATTTTTTCCGATCTGGATGATTTGTTCTTAACCATCTTCTGTAACCAACATAAACGATTTTGCTGTTGATACGCATCGATGGAGTGTCAACATTACAAGTAGGGCATGCGAGGTACCCTTGCCCAGTCCACCCAGACAAACTACCTCGAGCTGGAAAATCATTGATGGTCCATAAAACCGCCACTTTCATTTTGAAATGAGTACCCGTAGCAGCGTCTTTCGTCCAAACTCCCTCCCACAAATCTTTGAGTTCTTTAATTAGAGGCTGCAAGTAAACATCAATGTCCTTTGCAGCTGATTTAGGGCCGGGAATTAACATCGTCAACATTAAAGAAGTTTCTTTCAAACACATCCACGGTGGTGTGTTGTATGTTGTCAATATAACCGGCCACATGCTGTAAGTTTGGCTCATCATGCCATAAGGATTAAAACCATCAGCAGCCAACCCTAATCGAACGTTTCTAGGGTCACAAGAGAACTCAGGTTTCATCATGTCAAAATATTTCCGTGCTTTGCCGTCACAGGGGTGATTCATTTTACCGTCTTCCTTAGACTGTCCGGTCGCATGCCAAGTCATCCACTTTGCTATGTCTTTTGTGTTGAACATACGTTGTAGTCTAGGTGTTATCGGAAAGTAACGCACCACCTTGTTGGCAACTAATTGCGTCCCCTTTTTCTTCTTTGGGTTTTTCCATCTGCTCGCGTTACAGATTGGACAAGTTTGCCTCTCCTTGTTTTCCGGTGATCCCCAATATAAAAAACAATCATTTATACAAGCATGGATCGATTCGTATCCTAACCCGATCTTTTTGTATGTCTTTTTTATTTCATAGTATGAAGACGGGAAATTGTATCCTTTACTAGGGGAACATGCCTTTTGGAGAAGAGCTAGAATTTTGTTAAACCCGGCATCAGTTATTTTGTGTAAAACCTTGATGTGCAAAATCTCTGATGTAAATTCCAATGTGGTCATATCACAACCCGGGTACAACTTTTAGGCAGACCTAGCGAGTAACTCTTCAAACTCGTTACTAGGACCCGATGTTTGGGTTGGTTGAGGATCGGTTGTTTGAGTTGGTGGAGTTTGAGAGGGTGGAGTTTCAGATGGTAGATTTGGAATATTATTTGCAGAAATATCTTCGAAGAACGCATCCATGTGAATTCGATCAGGTGAATGTGGTAATAGTGGAGGTAACGGAAGAATTGGTTCACCGTGATATATCCAAGTGGTGTAATGTTTGTCAAACCCGAATTTGGATATGTGTGCCTCAAGTTGGCCGAGGGTAACCAACGTTTCACGGTTACAACAATGACTACATGGGCAACGGAGCTTTTGTGAGATGGGGTGCAAAAATTTCTCACAATCCTGGATGAATCCAAAAAGACCATCTAAAAACTCATTGGAATTATGATTGTTTACAGTGGTCCAACTCTTATCAATTGTCATAACTGCGTTGCAAATAAACATACTCAGATAAATTATTTTTTTTATACGTAAAATGTCATACTAACAAAATGAATATGAACTCTTTTTTTTCTTCCTAGTGCAACTATGGAAGGCAATCCTAACCCACCTTTTGAATGTTTCGTCCCATATATGAATGCGTATAACCGGTTTACTATTTGAGTAAATTTCGGCAGCATTTCCCCTCTACTCCCCAAATATGTGTTTAAAGACATATTCGTAGGAGTAAAGGAGAAACACTGTCGAAATCATCTCAAATAATAAACCAGTTATACGCATTCATATCCTAAATGAGACGAAACATCAAAAAGCAGTCCCAAACAGGGGACTTTCCGAAATTAATTCCTAATAAATTAATTTCGGACGGGTTTTCTATAGGTTGATTAACTTCAGACGGGAATTTTCCGAAATTAATCGATAAAATCCTAAAATATTCCTAAAATTATTTACTACAAAAGACTAACAATCGTATATCATATATATATAATATAATAAACATATGCATAATATTAATTACACACCTCGGTCACGACTAGAATAAGCAAAGATAGAAAGATAGAAAAAGAGATCCGGATGAGGAAGTTGTCCCGACTGTCCTGGTGCTAACCAAACACAAACATAAAATAAAGAAAACCTAAATTAGTTGGTTTCCAAAAAAATTTCTAATTTGAAACAAACAACACCACAACAATTTAAAAAAAAACATTACCTTTTTCGGCTGTGACACGGGTCTCAGTTCTCGGCTCGGTTCCCCGCTAACTCGGCTGTGACTCGGGTCTCGGCTACGACAAACATATCAAAAAAATTAAACTTATGCCTATATAAGCTGAAATCTATTAAGCCTAAATCAGTTAAGCCCTAAATATAATATGAAATCATAAGCTTAAATATAATCTAAAATCAACTAACAAGCGCATATCGTGATAAGCTTGAAACAAACACACTTTTCAAACACACCTTTCAAATAGGTGACTCGGGTCTCGGTTCTCGGCTGCGACTCGGTTTCCCTCTAACTCGGCTGTGACTCGGGTCTCGGCTACGACAAACATATAAAATAAAATCAAACTTGTGCCTTACATAAAGAAAATAAATTGCTTTCTTATGTATAAGTTGAAATCAAATAAGCTCATAATTCCCGAAATCAAATAAGCTCACAAAGATACACCCACCTTGGTGGTGATGCTACTGCCGACAGTGGTGGTGGTGGCTACTGCTACTGTCAACAGTGGTGGTGGCTACTGCTGCCGCGGGGGTGGTGGTGGTTTCTAGTCAATAAACTTAAACATAATTAATAATTAAACAAAATTAAACATAATTAAAAATTAAACAAAATTAAACATAATTAAAAATTAAACATAATCATTTACCTTTAAGTAGATAAACAATCCAAAATTAAACAAAATTAAACATAATTGTGCTCGTGTGCGAGTGTGGTGAGTCGGATTGGTGGTGGTGGGTTGGATGAATGATGGTGGTGGGTTGGATGATTGATGGTGGTGAGTCGGATTGGTGGTGGGTCGGATTGATGGTGGTGGGTTGGATGGGTGTATGATGATGGTGGTGGAAATAAACAAAAATGGTGATGGTGGTGAGTTGGATGGGTGTATTGATGAAGATGGTGATGAATGGGAGATAGAATGAAGATGGGTTGGATGAAGATGGGTTGGATGAAGATGGTGATGAATGCGACGCCCGGTTTTTTTTTGTTTAGATAATGAGAGATGAAGATAGATAAGATGTTACTGGAAATGCTCCCTAGGGACGACCCTTTCTTTGTAACCTAGGGACGACTTAGTCGTCCCTAGGATAATTATAAATTATTATTATTTTTCGTTTATTATAGTAACTTAGGGACGACCATATGTAACCTAGGGACGACTAAGTCGTCCCTAGGTGTAAACCGGGAAACCTAAAACCCAAAGCGGGTTATTTAAATTTTCACCAAAAAATTTCAATTTTCCCAAAAATTTGCTAAGTGTTAGAGGGTTTTTTAGGGACGACTTTCTTTGTAACCTAGGGACGACTAAGTCGTCCCTAGGTGTTTTTCATACATTTAAAATACATTTTACCTTCTATGTAATAAAATTAATAATAAAAATCAAAATAAATTATTATAATTAATATTAAAATATACGTTATACTTAATTTGTAATAATTAATAACGGATGAGTCCATATGTTACGGTTATACGTTATAGGTTCAACCGATAAGTCGATATGTTACGGTTATACGTCATAGGTTTAACCGATGAGTCCACATTTTACGGTTATACGTTATAGGTTCAACCGATGATTCCATATGTTACGGTTATACATTATAGGTTCAACCGATGAGTCCATATGTTACGGTTATACGTTATAGGTTCAACCGATGAGTCCCTATGTTACGGTTATACGTTATAGGTTCAACCGATGAGTCCATATGTTACGGTTATACGTTATAGGTTCAACCGATGAGTCCATATGCTACGGTTATACGTTATAGGTTCAACCGGTGAGTCCATATGTTAGGGTTATACGTTATAGGTTCAACCGATGAGTCGATATGTTAGGGTTATACGTTATAGGTTCAACCGATGAGTCCATATGTTACTGTTATACGTTATAGGTTCAACCGATGAGTCCATATGCTAGGGTTATACGTTATAGGTTCAACCGATGAGTCCATATGTTAGGGTTATACGTTATAGGTTCAACCGATGAGTCCATATGCTACGATTATACGTTATAGGTTGAACCGATGAGTCCATATGCTAGGGTTATACGTTATAGGTTCAACCGATGAGTCCATATGGTAGGGTTATACGTTATGGGTTCAACCGATGAGTCCATATGTTACGGTTGTACGTTATAGGTTCAACCGATGAGTCCATATGTTACGGTTATACGTATAGGTTCAACCGATGAGTCCATATGTTAGGGTTATACGTTATAGGTTCAACCAATGAGTCCATATGTTAGGGTTATACGTTATAGGTTCAACCGATGAGTCCATATGCTACGGTTGTACGTTATAGGTTCAACCGATGATTCCATATGTTAGGGTTATACGTTATGGGTTCAACCGATGAGTCCATATGTTATGGTTGTACGTTATAGGTTCAACCGATGAGTCCATATGTTACGGTTATACGTTATGGGTTCAACCGATGAGTCCATATGTTACGGTTGTACGTTATAGGTTCAACCGATGAGTCCATATGCTAGGGTTATACGTTATAGGTTCAACCGATGAGTCCATATGCTAGGGTTATACGTTATAGGTTCAACCGATGAGTCCATATGTTAGGGTTATACGTTATGGGTTTAACCGATGAGTCCATATGTTACGGTTGTACGTTATAGGTTCAACCGATGAGTCGATATGTTAGGGTTATACGTTATAGGTTCAACCGATGAGTCCATATGTTACGGTTATACGTTATGGGTTCAACCGATGAGTCCATATGTTACGGTTGTACGTTATAGGTTCAACCGATGAGTCCATATGCTAGGGTTATACGTTATAGGTTCAACCGATGAGTCCATATGCTAGGGTTATACGTTATAGGTTCAACCGATGAGTCCATATGTTAGGGTTATACGTTATGGGTTCAACCGATGAGTCCATATGTTACGGTTGTACGTTATAGGTTCAACCGATGAGTCCATATGCTAGGGTTATACGTTATAGGTTCAACCGATGAGTCCATATGCTAGGGTTATACGTTATAGGTTCAACCGATGAGTCCATATGTTAGGGTTATACGTTATGGGTTCAACCGATGATTCCATATGTTACGGTTGTACGTTATAGGTTCAACCTATGAGTCCATATGTTACGGTTATACGTTATGGGTTCAACCGATGAGTCCATATGTTACGGTTGTACGTTATAGGTTCAACCGATGAGTCCATATGCTAGGGTTATACGTTATAGGTTCAACCGATGAGTCCATATGCTAGGGTTATACGTTATAGGTTCAACCGATGAGTCCATATGTTAGGGTTATACGTTATGGGTTCAACCGATGAGTCCATATGTTACGGTTGTACGTTATAGGTTCAACCGATGAGTCGATATGTTACGGTTGTACGTTATAGGTTCAACCGATGAGTCCATATGTTACGGTTATACGTTATGGGTTCAACCGATGAGTCCATATGTTACGGTTATACGTTATAGGTTCAACCGATGAGTCCATATGCTAGGGTTATACGTTATAGGTTCAACCGATGAGTCCATATGCTAGGGTTATACGTTATAGGTTCAACCGATGAGTCCATATGCTAGGGTTATACGTTATGGGTTCAACCGATGAGTCCATATGTTACGGTTGTACATTATAGGTTCAACCGATGAGTCCATATGTTACGGTTATACGTATAGGTTCAACCGATGAGTCCATATGTTAGGGTTATACGTTATAGGTTCAACCGATGAGTCCATATGTTAGGGTTATACGTTATGGATTCAACCGATGAGTCCATATGTTACGGTTATACGTTATAGGTTAAACCGATGATTCCATATGTTACGGTTGTACGTTATAGGTTCAACCGATGAGTCCATATGTTACGGTTGTACGTATAGGTTCAACCGATGAGTCCATATGTTACGGTTATACGTTATAGTAAGAGTGTAAGACAATATGTTATTATTGCTCTGAGGTGACCATTAAGCTAAAAATACTGAGCTTAAGCATGTTTAAGTGATCAAATATTGGCGGGAAATGTTGGCGGGAAATGCTGGCGGGAAAATGTTGGCGGGAAAGCTAGGGTCGACTAAGTCGTCCCTAAATGTGTCGACCCTAAATTTTTATCTTTATTTATGGTAGCTCTTATCCTCACAAACTCTTATCCTCTCATACCAAACTCACCACCACCACCACCCGATTTTGCATAATATGGATCCGCTTGAAGCTTATAAGTGTACATGTAGAAAGGGATATATTGTGTTGAGACAGTCACATCAACCTCATAGCTTTGGTAAACTTTACTATGCATGTCCTCTTTCGAAGGTAAACAATCAAATGTTTTAGTTATGTAATACGTGTGATTATTAAAATGACATGTCATGTTATTTGTTTACTTTGTAACAGCCAAAAACAGATGATTATGGATGTAAATATTTTAAATGGAAGGATGATTTTGATCTCGAACTCCGTATAAGATCTTCCTCTGGATCTTCAACACCTCAAGGTTCACATCCAAGTTCTTCTACAGGACCTTCTCAATCTGCACCAACTGAGTGCTCTAATCGTAAGATCAAAGATCTAAAGATAAAGATGCTAGAGACAAGACTAGAAATGGAAAGGCATCCTGAAGACCACGCATGTCAATCGGCTGCAATACTTCATGAGTTTTTAAATGATATGGAAAATCTTAGCTTTGAGTAGTAATCTGTTTGTTATTTTAATGTGTTAATTTATATTTTATTATTATGTGTTAATCTGTACGTTTAGTTTTAACTAGTTTGTGATGTGTTTTTTTTTCTTATTTATGAATCTATTATCGTTGTAATATATATTTTTAATTAAGCGAGTGTTTAAGTGTTAAATATATATCTAAAGTTTTTTTTAAATACATATAAGTTTTTTTTAAATAAATATAAAGTTTTTTTAAATATGTATAAAGTTTTTTTTAAATATGTATAAAGTTTTTTTTAAATATGTATAAAGTTATTTTTAAATATGTATAATTTTTTTTCTAAATATGTATAAATTTTTTTTAAATATGTATAAAGTTTTTTTAATATGTATAAAGTTATTTTTAAATATGTATAATTTTTTTTCTAAATATATAAATTTTTTTTAAATATATATAAAGTTTTTTTTTAAATATGTATAAAGTTATTTTTAACTATATATATATATATATTTTTTTAAATATGTATAAAGTAATTTTAAATAAATAAAGTAATTTTACTTAACCTAGGGACGACTTAGTCGTCCCTAAGTTAAGTGGGTCCACTTTCATTATAAACTTTTTAAATAAAAAATATTTATATTAATTTTAAATATATAAAAAAGATTTAAAAACGGGAAAAATAAGTTTATTTAACATAGGGACGACTAAGTCGTCACTAGGATTTGTGGTCCCCACTTTCTTTTTAAACTTTTTAAATAAAAAATATTATATTAATTTTAAATATATAAAAAATATTTAAAAACGGGAATAATAAGTTTATTTAACCTAGGGACGACTTAGTCGTCCCTAGGTTTTGTGGTCCCCACTTTGTCCCCTCAGCCCTTTTGACCAAGATTTTGTTGTAAAAGTGGTGGTCCCCCCTTAATCTAGGGACGACTAAGTCGACCCTAGAAAAAGGGCGACCCTAAACTCATTATTGTTGTAGTGTAAATGTCAGATCATTGCTACGAAACGGTTGGATAGACTGTCAGATCAAAGAGAAACTGAACGTATGGCAGAACTTGAAAATCTTTTAGAGTATACACATGAGAATATCATTAGTCCTGTAGGCTATTGTAATGAAAAGGGAGAAGAAATTATGGCCTATTACTATGCATCGCTATCTAAAGGGAGTCTTGATATGTGGTTGAATTATGATGGGCTTACATGGAGTAAACGGCTTAAGATATGCATTGATATCGCAAGGGGGGTGGCTTTCCTTCATGGAACCTGTGGTGCAAAGCAAGAGGTGGTGATACATGGGGACATCAAAAGCGCACATGTCCTACTAAGACTTTGTTTATCAACAAACTCTTCCAACCGGTCGGTGAGTAAAAGGACAAAAATAATTATAATTTATATTAAAAGGACACAAAGAAAGAAGAAAGTTTCCACGACCCGTTCGTTTGGTGACCACCAGATTGTTAATCCAACCTTGCCAGGTGTCTTACTAGGAATGGCTGATTACCTCAAGTACATTTTTTTCCTTTTTCAATTTTTAAGAGTATAAATAAAGGATGAAGCTGAACAAGTGGGTTTGTTCGGTTTAGTAAAATAAATATGATTTGTGGGTGAGGTTTATGATTCGGGAGTTTCATGTTGATGATTCATGTGGTATGGTTTTGAGTTTGATAAACTAACTGGAAATGAATAAAAGAATGGTGGCTGAGAAAAACTGGAATCATCAATGGGGGCGTGGGATATGTAAGAGTGAGATTAGGGTTGTATATGTTAAAACTAAGCTTATTTTGGGCTTGATTGAGAACTAAGTTTGTTTGGGCCATAAAACAGTAAAATACTTTTCGGATTCTAAATGGGCAAAAAGAACCTAACGTCAATTGTATGTCATTAATTATGGTTAATGATAATTTATATAAAGTTTAGGTATTTATTTTAAATATAAAAGAAATGGTATTTTATGTTAGGTTGGGTTGGACTGGGTTGTTGATAAATGGTAAGATTGGTTGTATGTATAAATAATATAAGTGAAAGAGTAAAATAATAATATTATAATAAGAGATTGGGTTGTGACGGGTTGTGAATAAACATAGTCTAAATGATGTTTGGGAAGCAAAAATTGCTCATTTTGGGTGTTCTTTAATTAGTCCAATAAATCAGGATATGGGAGATGTTGTCAAGAATGCTAAAGGCACACCAGGCTATAGTGACCCGCTATACACAGCCAATGGGGTTTTAACCAAAGAATCTGACATTTATTCATTTGGTGTACTTTTATTTGAGATGTTGTGCGGGAGATCTGTGATGGAACACAACAGTAGTAAAGCTCAAAATTTAGTCCATATGGTTAGACGCCATTTTGAAGAGGGGAAACTTTCTGAGATGGTGTTTGAGGCTGCAAAGAAACAAATTGTGCCCGAATCATTGACTACATTTCAAAATATTGCCTATAAATGCATATTTGAAGAGAGTGCAAAGAGACCAACAGCCGGTGATGTGCTAATACAACTTGTCAAAGCATTGGAGTTTCAGGTAACCTTTTATAATATTACTAAAGTGACTCCCTTACAATGGACACATATATAGTTGAAATTTAGTCTTTTATCGCCAAGCATAATATGTCTGGAAGTTATGTAGTTCAAATACATTATTTTGAGTGATGGATAGAAATTATTATTTTTATTATTTATTATGGGACTTATGAATATAAGTTCTTCACAAAATGATCTAAAAAATCCAATTTCCTTAGTATTACATTATTTATTTGATCCTCCTAACTGAGAAATAAATGAAGCATCACTAGTAAAATGAGTTTAAAGCATACGATTGTCAGCTGGTGTATTGTTGGTTGATGGGAATTTAAATTATTTAATTCATATGCAGGAGGATATTGAGATATGGGAACCCAAAATACCTAGAGATGTTGGAAAAATAATCCAAATGACATATGCACCCAAGAGTTACTCTGGTATGAGCAATAAGGATATTTGCACATCCCTTCACAAAGGGTTCCTGCTCCGAGAGAACAGAGTGGTAATTACCTAATCTGTGCTTTTATGCGTTCTAATTAATATATCTGCTCCATCAGGGCAACTGACTAGGTACTTGGCGATCGTGGGGCATGTATTCTGCTTAGGATCGATTGTTTGTCTACCCTAGGGGATTGCAATACACGAAGGTCTGGGTGGGCCCTCACACTTTCAACTTTAAGATTTAGAAAAAATTTAAAATGATTTTTTATAGACAACTAAAACTGATGTTTCAGAAAAAGTTTTTTTTGTGACTCGTGTTATGTTTTTCTCACTTCGATTAATCAAAATGTTCTTTTAGTTCTAAAAACCCCACAACTCTCTCCGTCTTGCTCAGGTTTTGTTTTTTTTCACTGAGACCCTGAACACGCACACTATGTGTTTTCGCATAATTGTTAAATAATATGACGGAAGTGATGAGTCCCTTACTAGTGTAGTATGTATGGATAACGGAAAATCAAGAATGAGAAGCAATGTGCGAATATATTTTTTTGGTTACCGTGATTTCCGACATATCGGCTGACTTATCCATAGTGTTAGTCCAATATATGCTACACATTTACACATGCGTGTACTCATTACTCATATATTAATGAAATTGGATTTGAATTCATTGTATCATAGTGGTTTTCTATTGGGGCTGACGGAAGAAGAGTTGAAGTAATTTCAGCAGCAAAGTTTCATTTCAAAAGCTACTTCGGGCCACATCAGTGGATACAAAGTAGGTGGTTGACGCCAGAATATGAAGGGTTTGAATCAAGGTTCATATTCTTTTTTTCTTTCCTGTTTCTGTCTGTCTATATATGAATTTAAATCCGTGGAGAAGTAATTGTTTGTCATAAAAAAAGACCGAATTATTATGGATGTGATTCGTTTTATACTAATTCCTCAAAACAAATAGGGATTCAAATTTTATATTATCAGCCGTCCATGTGTCACAATTTTTAGCTACGTATTTTAGCCATCAAAATTTGTGACTTTAGATTTCAACAGTCACGTGGTCATTGATGCATGCTTACGTTCATCATTCATCGCTAATGCTGTCAATAAATGGCTAAGTTATTGTAGTTTTTATTTATAATAATTGCAGGTTTCCACGAGTAGCACAGATACTCGATAGTTCGAAAATGAACATCCGAATCAAGATAAAGGCTCATCTTTTATCAACGGGCATTAATTACGGGGTTAATCTAATCTACAACTTTTGTGCTCGAAAAGAAAATTCAGATACATCTATCGACCTTGAGTACCGTATAGGAAATAAACTTTTGCGTTCACATTGCGCAACAAAAAGAGATGACGGATGGGTGATGAAAGAGTTATTTCAGTTCTCAAGTCTCGCAGAAGAAGCGAATATTGATGTCGCCTATTAGGTTTCTCAGGATCTCACTCTGAAAATAAGGCCATCTACGTTGAAGGGATTGAGTTTCGACCCATTAACAATGCAAGTTTGCAAATACTTATTTCGTTGGGATTTTATATTTGTTCTTTCCTTTAGTACTTTAGAAATTTGCAATAATTGTTGATACATTACAGTACATTTTTTTTTTCATATTTGGCGTTAGAAGTTAATAATTGTCTTATAATTTCTATACAGATGACACATGAAGAAACTGAGGAATTAAAGAGAGTTAGCAAAGCAAACGGTAAACAATCACCAACTGACGAGGGTCATTGGAAAGTTAACATGGCTGGAGGTGCAAGAATTACCAGCTAACGAGGGTGACCACGTTTCTGGGATAATACCTTGCCTCAAGTTGACAAGCAAAGTATGAGAGGCAGATCGAAATAGAGGTCCAGCATAGCCCATTTAACATGTTGCCTCATGTTGTTCTATTTATCTCTATATGAACGCTTGTATTATGTTAACTATTTTCATTTTTTTTCTACACGCATCCAATCTCCAGGGTTGTTAGTATTGTGGTTTAGAAAAGAAAAATGGATCGACTCTGAAAGTATTGTATGTAAAATAATATTATTGCATCGTTTCTCATTAATCAACCAATGAGTATATACTAGGGTTTGTGCCCGCGCTTCGCTGCGGCGAAATGCAGGGGGGTTTTGGCAACATTTTTAGTGGTTGTTGAATGCTGTCGTTATTTCTAGTGTCAATTATCGTGAGTGGAAAGTGCCTGCGCAAGTTTATGTTTACAAACATAGGTATTATAATTAAGACAAAAAACTATATAGACATTGTTGGTACATGACGAAACAATTAAGAAACCTGTATTCCATAGTAGGGTTTTGTATTAGTAAATGTATGATCAGTTACAAAAGTGTACAAATTAAACCGAATACATGAATATGTAGAATGCAGGTTAGAGAAATTAAGGTTCAAAAGAGCTACTGCCACACTTGACACCACTTATTCAAGTCAAGTCACATTTTGGTTGTAAGGTGCGGGTTACAGCTGTTGAACCGTACGTAGTTTTCTAATTTGAATCAAAACGAAACTGAGATATATCTGCGGGAACATAAGAAAAGGCCAACCATTCTGACCGAGTCTTTCTGGCCTGTGTGATATATCCGCATTAGTTCACAAAAAGAACCAAATTACTCAGAATGACAAATGCATGAACCGGTACTTTTGATAAAGGGAAAGGAAAATCTTATTGCTCCTCGTGGTGAAGATTGTTTACTCCTTTTGAAGCTCCTTCATGTCAGCATGATTGGTGTCTTCTATTTTTGTACCCATTCCGTCATTATCATTCTCATCTCTCTCATTATCATCGTCACCATCGTCACCCGCCCTTGTAGCAATGCTCCCTCTGTTTTGAGGGTTGATCCGCCCTGTGTATGAAGTCGGTTTGTAACCCATGTCAATATCATCAAATTGTAACTTCAACTGATGGTTACGGACATATACATAAAAAAAATTAACACTAACTATAAAGGGTGTTTGGAGTGCTTGTGTTAAGGGTGTTTATGGATGCTGATCGAAACACATGAATTTAAACCCACCATGAATTAAACCGGAGATGCGGGGAGCAAATGCAGATTATCCTATCAATTTCACAATTTCAAACACCAAACACCATATTAAAAAAAACCAATAAAAGGGGGTGTTCAGAACTGCTTGTGTTCTCTACTTATCATCAGGGCAAACAGCTTATTGAGCTTATGACACTGCTCCTTTATCTACTCATCACATTCTCAAAGAAACTAAATCCAAACGCTGTTTCTTAAACATAACTTAAATAGTTCGATTCTGAAATGAGCTTGTTCAGAGGTATCTTATTAGCAATCACTCATAAAAAATAAAAAGCTTATATAATGCCTTGTGATGATGTGCTAATATCATTACGGCATTACCTACTGTACTATAATATTTACACATAAAATTGAAAAGCTGTATTCAGAAAAATAGTGAGTTGAGAAAGATGCGATAATGTCATTACTTGATGTTGAATGCGAAAAAACCTTATAAAAAACGTAAGAAGGTATAGAAAAATAGAAGGTATTACGTCATACCATTTTCTGAGATAGTTAGGCTGAATGGGTGCTGGCGCCACATTTAAACGTTGCCAAGGCTGGGGTAAATTGACCGGTTGAGTAAGAAAGTTCGAGGAGTCTGGTATTGACGATGGCATTTCTACAACTTAAAAAAAACCTGGTAAAAAATTATATACAAAACGTAGCCTAAGAATAGGTAAGGACAAAGAAATTCTAAAGCAGAAAAAAAAACGTAAGAAGCTCTGAAAACAGAAAGTATTAAGTCAAACCATTTTCTGACAGAGTTAGGCTGAAGGGGTGTTGCTGCCACATTTGAACGCTGCCAAGGGCGGGGTTAATTGACCGACTGACTAATGAAGTTCGAGGAGTCTGGTATTGACAATCGCATTTCTGCAGCTTAAAAAACCTGTAAAAAATAATATAGAAACGTAGTTTACCAAAACTAAGCACCAAACTTATAAACCACAAATAACATATAAAAGCTTTACCAAAAAAGAAAGATGAACATCTAAAATTGAAATTTTACCATCGTTTAACGCAGAATCGAGGTTTTAAAGTAATCCTAATCTACACTCCTCGTCGTGCAAAAATATCAACAAAAAGAAACAGAAAAGCGAATTATACTGAACACCTAATAGGAATCCTGAATTTCGTGTTAATCTAACATCCATTTGACCTATTATTCATTCGAGTGTAAATGGCCTCTTTTACACAACTTATATGTAGACCTATTAAAAATGTGAATGGCAAGCGACTAAGTGTTGGCTCAGAGTTAAAGGCGTCGCGCCGACGATTCAAGTGGCCTACCTGCTATGGCTGCAAACACGACGTCGTGATGCCTCGCCAAAAATCAGGTCGATGACACCTATCATGATCGTCAAACTAATGATAGTTGGAAACCGGCAAATAGACGCACGAAACAATTTCTTCATTGCAGTTAGTCATGACTACCATCGAGCAAAAAATCAGGTCGATGAGAACCATCATGATCGGTAAACTAATAATAGTTGGAAACCGACAAACCATAGGCAGTTACAGATGAAAAATCATCGCCATCCGTACATAGATGAGGGAAACTCGGTATACAGTGATGCAAACCCATTATTATCATCATTGTATTAATAATAAAGGAGAATTACGAATCCCAATCTACAGTATATGTCTCTCAAGTATTTCCCCATCTCACACACTCTCCTCTACCTCTCGAATATGCCACACGCCTCCTCAAAAGCGATTCCCATCGTCGATTTCCCCTCGTCACCCAATCGTCGTATCGTCGCGCGTCATGGACAGCGGCAACGAAGACAACGGTGGCATCGAAGGAACATAAGCCAAAAGCATAACAAATTTCAAAAATTATCCTATTAATAATAGATGGGAATTGTGGATCCCAACCAACAGTGTCTTTCTCTCACAAAAAAATTCTATATACTATTTCCCCATCTCAGACACTATGGTTACTAAAATTTGGAATGAAAAGTCGTCACATTATAAATTTTTTTTATTGTAAATACCTGTTATCTTTCTGCTTGAGGATTTTCATTTTCGCTGCATCACCTTGATACAACGCAACACCTGATCGCAGACCACCGAATGTATATACAGTAAAGCTAAAATTTGAAGTTCACTTACCTCGACCGCTTCATTTTTCATACAAATCCTGAAGAAGCTTAAAATATGTACACAATCAAAAGGAAAAAGATGGAGTCTTTATAATAGTATAAAATAACTACAGCTTGAAATAAAAGAAGTAACTTAAGCCAAACAGCAGATGACATCTTGCCCGAACCTACTTGACTGGCTTTATAGAGTGTACATTGGCTCGAATCATGCACAAATAAACTCGATTGAATCTATTTTGGTAGTTCGAGGGTCAGATAAGAGTTGCCAATCGAATATGTGGATATATACGCTCTGGATGCAAATCCACGAAGTTTGCCCCGCCAAGAGGCGCATAATTCGATCCTGATCGAATCTAGTGATATAGGGTCAAATATTATCATCATCGCCTTCCATAATCTTTCAAAACGTACATGATCACATCGTCACATATATTTTAGGTACAAGATATCCCGCTAGATTGGTATTTTTGCATACACCATCCGTGTAAAGGGAATACACCCGACATGGGTGCGACCGAACAGGTCACAACGCCAACGGCCGAACAATACCATCCTTAGCGAACTACGTAGGCTCATTATAGCTTGTTACAATCTTTTGTCGAACGCCATCGGTTGTGGCAAAAAAATATTTTGTAATCAATATGCAATTTTGATTTGACGTAAAATCGGCCGGAAGCTTCAAAGTAAAGCATAACCTAACAAATATATGAAGCACAGATCCCACAAACATGTTCAAGTCACACCAAGCCTCCCTTTTTATCTTACGCCATCAACCGTCATATTTTCCGGCCAATGAGCTTAGCTCCATCGTCATCCAACCGTCATATCGTCGCGCATCATGGTAGCGGCAACGAAGACAACGGTGGCATCGAAGGAACATAAGCCAATAGCATAACAACATTTTAATATAATATTGGCCATCTCACACACTCTCTTCTACCTAACAATCAACATACATGAAGAGAAAACTATCAAGGGTGAAACATAAAAGCTAACATAAGAAGCAAATAACGTATACGAACACAAACCTATCAAGGCTGAAACATAGAAGTTACGAACCCAGAAGTAAAAAACACGATTCGACCACCAAAGGCCAAAAAAGATTAAGGTTTCCAGCAAACCCCAAATTAGGGTTCTCAACCAATTATCCATTCATTAATATCAACAGCTTCTGCACATCCAATCGAGATAGCAAAACACCCTCTGCACATCCATTCGATATGGCAAAAGAATGAATCTATCAAAAATACATTTTTGATCCATCATCCATCTGGATTTTGCCATTATTATTGAGCGATTGTATAGCATCCATCATCTATCGGGCCGATAGATGGCCACAACGAACAGATCAATTCGTTTTTTAGGGTTTCAGAGAGAGAGATTGCATTATTGGGGTTTTGAGAAAGAGAGGGAGAGAGAAAGGTAGAAGAGAGTGTGTGAGATGGGGGAAATAATATATAAAACTTTCGTTTGTGAGAGGGGTGTTCGGTGTGTGAAGGGGTCACTGTTCCTAGGGAAACGTGATTCCCTTCTATTATTAAAGATACAATAGGGTTACAAAGAATATTCTAGACTATGGGCTTGAGCCCGCATAACAAACACCCACTAACACAAATACCGACTAACACCCCCCTCAGTTGGAGCTCGAACAAGCAAACAAACAGTAAGCAGGATCTTGAGAACAAACCGATCCAAGTGAAGCAAACACGCAAGATAACAGTCTTGGTAATGATCAGATACAGAACGAACGCAAGACAACGGTCTTGAAACACGAGTCTTCTTAGGGATACGAACCCAAGATGCGACAGAAAATAAAAAAAATAAAAAAACGTGGTGGTGTTTTTAGGGTTCGGTGTGAATCGGTGGTAGTTTAGGGTTTGGATCGAACCAGACTTGATACCATGTAGGATAATATTATTGTATGTCGTCTCATTAATCAATCAATGATTATATATAAGGTTACAAAAAATATTCGAGACTATGGGCTTGAGCCCACATAACAAACACTGACTAACACAAATACTGACTAACATTGTATTCAAGTTTCAGATCTATTATCTGATTCTCTTTTGTATCAAAATAACCCTCAAAACTCTAGACTAGGTCTATCCAAGTAAGCTTAGCTGTTTCACAGCTTATGACGGACTCCATAATATCGTCAGGATATTATGGTACTTTTGAGGCCTTCGTCTTTTTACTGCTTCATTCGGACTCAAGTGTCACCACCTTTAGCTGTTTTGGGTTTAAATAGAACATCCTTAATACATGTTATGTTGTAGGGTTGTACTCCTGTTAAGTAACAAAGCATTGTCTTTTTCCACTTATTAATTTTACCAACTTTGAGCCTAGGAGCACTAAGAGCGTATATAGCTCATATTTTGTCGACTAGTCGGAGTACATTACTTTCAACCATAGTGGATCAAGGTTTTAAAAACGTTGTAAGTGGTTTGAAAAGAAATGGTACCGCTCTTATACCACTTGTTAGTCCCTTGTAATTAGATTACTACTTACTGGAAATATTAGTTTTAATATAACTCATGATAAAGTAATATAAATAAAACATTTTAAATAATGAGTAAAATATATAAAGATTTTTCAACGTTTAACTCTTATTATATAAAGAATTATACCCTGTTGTATCGGAACTACATTAGGGATTGATATCGCATGTTTCCATTTGATCTTACTCATTCAAACTTATCCTGCCCATTCTTCAGTTTTCATCACTCTTCATGACTTCATCATGATTGAGGAGATTGTATGAGGTTTAGTGTGTTTATTGCCACCACTTTTTGAACTCGTCACCTTCTTTTTTATTTTAGTGTCATCATTCGATGAGTGCCGTGTCATTGAATGTTCTTGTCTTTCTTAGACTCGTGATGAGAATCTTGAAAACAAGTTACACTTAATGACCTTTTAGTGTTCAAAAATATTCATACTTCAATTATTTGCTACTTAAATTCTTAATTAAGATCATTAAGCTTGACCTAACATTTATGGATTAGCATGTTACAACATTTGTAGGGGTACCATCGTCACTCGCTCGCTTTGATGCCCAAAACGGGGGAGAGATAGCACTACAACAATTCACCCATTCCCCATCGAGGTTTTCCCCAGCGACAGAAAGTCGCTGGGGACAACGCACTAAACGACAAAACAAATCCGACTTGGCACTTTAGCTCGTTGAATATATGGCCAAACTTTATCGAAAATTTTGGGGAAAATGTGGCCAATATTTGACCAAATATTTTAACAAAAATATAAGCGGGAGATTATCCCGCCAAGGTTTTCCCAGCGACATGTCGCTGGGGATACGTATTTTGTAGACTAAGCCAAGTGATTAGTGTTGATCAGTGTAGTGTTAAATATTTTGAAGATTCCCTAGTGACATGTCGTTGGGGATACTTTTCAGGAATCCCTCCAAAAAATTTCATTAACGCGCTTTTTTCACAAAACCACAAACACCATGTTTCCCCAGCGACATGTCACTGGGGATACTTTATTTTTCAACCCGATTTTCTTAATGTAATATATATTTAAAATTATATATAAAATAAAAAAATTATAATATATAAAAAAATAGTTCTTAATTTACCTTTAAAAAAAATTATATGTCTTTTTATGATAAAAAAAAAGTGAGCAAAATGGTTAAATTTTCCCGCCAACATTTTCCCGCCAAAATTTTCCCGCCAATGTTTTTCCGCCAATATTTTCCCGCCAAAAGTTCACATTCACTGATAATTCTTAACATCCATTGTTAATATTCATTAAAAATAGTTAACATTCATTGAGACTTACAAACAAACACGCCTAAACATAGCTTTATTCTACACGGACACTTATACACGCGCTTAATTAAACATGGATATTAAAACGATAATAGACTCATAAACACGAAAACTGATACATCAGAAACTAGTTCAAACGAATGTTCCCCATGTCATCGTAAAGGTCGTGAAGTAGTGTAGCTAAATCCACTGTGTGCCTATTGCCATCGCGGTACAACTCTACTGTACTCTCAAGTACCTTTATCATTCCATTCAAGCGTACACAGTTTGCACATGTTGAAGGGCTTGGAGAAGAAATTGGAGTCATTGAAGGTCTCGGAGAAGATCTTGGAGGAGAAAAGCTCGTTGAAGGTCTCGAAGAAAAGCTTGGAGGAGAAAAGCTCATTGAACCTCCAAGAGAATTGATTAGTACTTGGACGCGTTTGTGTTTCCATAAAAAAAATTTGCATCCATATGAAACTGGAGGTTCAACCTGTAAACGTGGACAAGCATAGTAATGTCTACCAAAGGATTCAGGTTGCCACGATTTTCGAAGAACTACATCTCCATGTCCACACTTGCACGGAAAAGCTTCATGCTTCAACATCTTTATAATAACAATGTGATTGTGATGATAAGTGTGTGTGTGTGTGTGTGTGTGTGTGTGTGTGTGTGTGATCTGCTGGTGGTTGTTATGATAAGGAGTGTGTGTGGTTGTCCTTTTATGGTAAATAAGTAAGGGGAAATGGTTAACATTTTCCCGCCAATGTTTCCCCGCCAATATTTTCCCGCTAATGCTTTGAACCTCTAATGTTGAACCCTATCTAATACATTGAACCTATAATGTATAACCTTATCTAATACATTGAACCTCTAATGTATAACCCTACCTAATACATTGAACCTCTAATGTATAACCCTATCTAATACGTTGAACCTCTAACGTATAACCCTATCTAATACATTGAACCTCTAATGTATAACCGTATCTAATACATTGAACCTCTAATGTATAAACCTATCTTATACATTGAACCTCTAATGTATAACCCTAACTAATACATTAAACCTCTAATGTTAAACCATATCTAATACATTAAACCTCTAATGTATAACCCTATCTAATACATTGAATCTCTAATGTATAACCATATCTAATAAATTGAACCTCTAATGTATAACCCTATCTAATACATTGAACCTCTAATGTATAACTG
This sequence comes from Glebionis coronaria, assembly GCA_025667525.1. NCBI lineage: Eukaryota > Viridiplantae > Streptophyta > Magnoliopsida > Asterales > Asteraceae > Glebionis > Glebionis coronaria. Next base: position 557,803,332 of record CM046879.1, read on the forward strand.
TAAAACCTGCTATAAAATACCATGAACAGTACACGTGAACAGTAGATACATGAAAACACGATAAAAATAAAACCTTCTAACTATAATGTTAATACACGTGTCATGACAACTAATACCATGTAATCAAGAATATTATAATTTTGACATGATCACGATAATTAATTCACGACATTTATCACGAATGTATACGAAATATTTATTAACGTAGGAAAACTTTGGTTTTTGCTTGTGGACCTTAAGGGTGCCGCGACCAAGAGAGATAAAAAGGCAAGATTGGGCCTTTTGGCCCATGACCCATGCTAACCCAAGATAAATAAAACACCAAGGGATTTACTTCCTCATATTTTAGGTTAATCAAAAACAAGAAACCCTAGGTCTCTCTCTCTCTCTTGCCGTCACATATCAAGAACACCAGGGGGATTGTTTTTTTTTTAGTTTTGATCTTCGAGACGTACGTGTTTGTGTCCGTGATAGAAAACCCTAATCAGCTACGCATTTGGTAACCTAATAATCTTCTCTTTTAATTTCTTTTTATGATTTCATGTAAACGAACCCTAGATAAAATCATAAAACGTGTTAGATTACCATGGAGTCGTGTTGCGGGTTTTGTTTGGATCGGGTTTTGGTTAGCCGAGACTCCACCGAGAGCTTAAAGCTCTCAGCCTGGTTTAAATCACCACCACCGAGACCCAAAAAGGTCTCGGCTTGGTTTGGTTCACACGGGTACACGATAAGGGGACCCCGAAACTAGGTCGGGGTATGTTGGTGATTGTTTTGGCTTGATTAGTGTCAACCGAGACCTCAAAAGGTCTCGGTGGGACTTTGGTTCGACCGGTTAACAAAAACAGTTGGACTGGGTAACTAGTAGGGGAAATCGGCCTCAGCCGGTAGGGCTGTTTGGCTAGCAGTGGCTAGCCGAATGGCTAACCATTGGAAACCACCGGCTACAGCCGGTGGTAATTTTGGACAGTCAGTGGCAGCCGGCTGGGCCGGGTAGCCACTAACGGGCTGTTTGGTTTTGGGCCTATTTGATTCGGCTTATATATATAAAACGGGCTCGGGATTTAGAAACTTTATAAAATCAGTTTATAAAATTTATTTACAAGACTTAGGTTATAATTATTTATTTAAATAATTCATGTCATTAACCTAAGTAATTAATTTAATTAAAACATGTATTTTTAATTAAATTCTTATAGCATATAGTCTAATTAATTAACTAGTTATTTAATTAATAAGTTATAACCATGACTCGTATTATATCATTTAAACTTTACTTATTATAAATAACCCAGCCTATTTCTAGTTATGGAAACTTACTATTTTTGGAAACTTTCTATTTTTGGAAACTTACTATTTTAGTAAATCTGCTATTTTTAGAAAGTTACTTAGTACTGCAATACAAGTATTATAATACACTAATACATGAACAATACACAACAGAACATCAGAAGAACTATAGTTAACACAGTAAACAGTAAAACATGACATAATATGTATAACAAGCTAATAACACATGAAACCAGTAAAACACATGTAATTCAGACAACTCATACACGTCCATGTTTCTTATGTAGTGTTATCCGTCAAGGCTGATTAGTCTTCATCGTTTTCCTTAGCTTCTACTGGACATAAGGTACGGATTTTCCGTCCTTCAGTAAAGACAATCTCTTCCTTCATTAGGATTTCCCGTATGCAGCCAACTGTTTTCTCCAGTAGTTATAGATTAAATGCTTATCTTTATTAGTTACCTTAGCCATATACATGCATGACCAGTTTCACCTAGTTATGGAGGTACCATAACCATAGCATTAGAGGCACTAGTTCTATGACTTCACCACAGCGGAGTGATAGCTCGTGGCGTCCCTTTTCAGTTATTTGGCCATTATATTATTATATTATCATGTGGGGCGTATGGGTGCATCCTAGTTAAATGTTTCAGTTAGGATTTCATGGTGAATGTGGTGTGTGCCTTGCATCCTTTACAAGGAGCTGATCCCTCCTACCTATTTACCAGTTAATTAGAGGCAACCCCTCTAATTGCATGATGAGGTATCCCCTCCAAGTATTCATGCATGTTGTTGACCTCATGACCTATATTGGCTATTTTGGTACATTAACTAATACAGATTTTCATAAGTAACATAAGCTATGTTTTCAGAACTAAAACCAGTTAACATGACAGACAACTAGGTTTTCTAGGACTTATACATTTCCACTGCTATTAGTCTTAGTTATGTTTTAACCATTTATACTATGTCATATATCCGTGCACTGAGCATTATGCTCAGCCGTCACTTTATTTCCATGTCTAAAAACGGCAGGTACCTAAGGTTAGACTGGAGCATTTGGAGGACATGCATAGGATGGGAGCTACCTCATACTTCTTCTCCTCATTCCTTCATATATTTATGCTTGTTTAGTCTTCCTTTAGTTCATTTATTTTATTTATGTTTTGGGCTTATGTTGGGAACCGATGTTTGATTCCGGTTATCCCTTTGGTCATGTATGTTGATGACATATTACCTTGCATGCTTTGATGACACGCCATAATTATCCTTTTATATTCCATTTATCAAAATGGGGTGTTACAATTATGGTATCAAAGCCAAGGCTTCGACCTGTAGGCTCGAAAACTTGACCTGTGACTAGTGGTTAGTCACCAGGATCTTTTTAAGCCGACGTCTGATTTCCACGTATTAATATCTTCAGAACCTCTTTGTTAACCATGATGTTTTTCCTCGGAATTGTTTTACTAATATGGACTGAACAACCGTCATCCATACTTAGTTACATGTCATTGTTTTATGCATGATGTTTCTTGTGAATGTTGACTAGTATGAACTGAATCACAGTAGTTCATACTTAGTTGCATGTTTCTGTTAGGTTTAGACAGTTGGTTTTCATGTATTCATTTCATTTCATTTCATGTATTCATTTCATGCATTCATCTCATTGTCGTAGGGATTATGACTAAGTAATGGTTGGTACAGGACTGGCCCTATTTAGTCGCATGTGCTTTTATCGAAAGTTTTGTTGATTAGTGGACCGACCCATAGGCGTCCACACTTGTATTTTGTTTTGTGAACCGACCCATAGGCGTTCACTCATGTACATATCATCATATTTATTAATCATGCACTTTAAACTATTCCATGCATTTTAAACTGTTTTATGCATCATAAACCGATTCATGTTTTATAGATTATTCATACATCTTTCGTGTTCATTTCATATCAAAATCATTATTTAAGATGCATTGTTTTCCATGGTGAAACGACACATAGTCGTTCACACTATTAATCTTCAAAATTATTTCATTTCAGTCATAACTTTTTCACGTTTCCTCGTTTATCGATATGATTTATGTCAATTATGCCGTCATGCTATCATGGTTAACTATGCTTTCATGATGTTTATGTTCTCATACTCCTCTATGTTAATTTTGTCTCATGGTTCCTTATGTTGTTTACTTTTTCATGCTAGACACGGATGGATTACATTTAATCATGTCCTCATAATAGCCATGGTTGGTTTTCATTGATCATGTTTTCATGTTGGCAATCATTCGACTCCGTTTAATCGTGTTTTGTACCTCTTATGCAACTAGAAATATGCCTACGCTAAATTAACCAGGCTATTACGATTCCTTGATCATGACAAGATGGTTGATACTGTATCGATCATCTCATGTGAATTCCAGGTGTACTCCATGTACCATGTTCCATGTTTACTTCATGTATCATACTCTAGACTCATTCCAGTTATTGCACTCCAGGTGTGATACTAATCCATGTTTAATTTTCTCAGACATCTTTTATCCAATGTTGCTTAAAAGATGATACCGTTTCCAAGTCGGAAGTTTTACAAAGCAAGGACGAAGGCGATAGATCGGAGCAACCTGATGAGAATTATACTTAAACCACCAGATGTACCGTTTCATTCCATCTACTTACCTTTTCGGATTGTATGTCACATGATTATTCAGTGGTCTTTTCCAGCATACGAGCGTGAACCGGTACCAGCCGGCCACTCAGCTGAAAAGTTACATGAATCACAGTCATGATAATGATCGTCGTTTAACTGACAGTCAAAGAGGTAGTGACAACTACCGTAACAGCAAATACTCTGACAATAACGATAGAAACTCCGGTTACGAACATGATCAAAAATACAAAGGGTTAGCAGTCCAACCGATCCGCCAAATTCTGGCATGATGACCAAGAAAATTTTAAAATTTCATTGTTTCACATCTCGAGACTCATGTCAAGTCAACCATCAAGACACATGTCTCACGTGTATTTTCTGAAGACACATGTCAAGACACCAGTCAAGACACATGTCATACGCGTATGTCCTCAAGACACGAGTCAGGACACATGACTCATGTTTATCATCTGAAACCGCCCTGAGTAATTCAGGATGCCCTCCAAGGAGTATAACAATTCTGATGTGTCATGAATAAATCAGGCCATAAGAATTTCAGCATCATCACCGGAGTATTGTTCACGTTTGAACACGCAGTGTTCGTTCTACAGGAGGCAAGCGAAGCACGTTCTATAAAATTTCTACATTTTACTCCAGGTATTAGCGTGGCACTTTCATTTCTTGATTTCATAATTCATATATATCCATGACCATAAGGACGCGATTTGTGTCATCCATGTATACGAACTCGGTTATTCAGTATGACGGTAGGATCCAATCTACTAAGGCACTGCCTTCCCTGACAGGTGGGAGTTAAATATGACACTGGCTATGGACTATGAACAGCAACCCATGTTGCAATAAGCCGTTATTCATACCAGATTATGTACAACGATGTTCAGGCTCCTGAATACAATCAGCATGATTTTTCCATCAGGAGAATCTGTACAAGTCAATTATGTGTTACAAACATATGATCGTCATTCCACGGCTGCGAAGATTTTCTAGCTATCATGTATGACACAACTACTAAAGTTCCTTTTATTCATAACCAACTGATTATTCCAGAGTCTTCCCATATAAATTCCAGAAGGACCTTCTAGGAGAAGGACGGTAGCATGAGATTATGTGTCGACTACTGTCGATGTAAACAAATCACCATTCATGACCATTATTTCCCTTCACGTATTGACGACATATACGATCGACTACAGAGTGCCAAGCACTTTTCCAAGGACAATTTACCATCATGCTGACAACAGTGGTAAGTGAAGGAGCAAGACATTTCCATAACTGCTTTTCGCACACGATTTGGTCATGCTAAATTCATGATTATGTCTCATGAATGCTCTAGTAGCATCATGGATATGATGGATGGGTTTCCCCATGAACTTATAAACGAATTTATAATTGTCTTATCATCGAAAATCCGATCTCCTCTAAGCCTAGAGAAGGGTATGAATACTGTGTTTTGCACTAGGTTGCAAAATTTTATGACAGAAGAAATTTCACCCTGAAATTTTTCCTGGTTGATTTCAATAACACGCTGAATCACATCATGGTAAATCTTACCATGACTCAGCATTACGCGAAGAGGGTAGGACCCTACACTAAATTAGGTGGTCCAAGGGATCCTACGCCAAAAGAATTCTAAACTACAAAGACCCTCAATGTTCCAAATTTCTATGTATCCAGTTACTATGAATCAAGATACAGTTAATTCATATCTGAGTATCTGTCATACCGGCAGGTTAAGATAAAACACCATAGATCAGAAATTTCTTCCACCCTTGGAATTTGTGAAACAAAATGGGACAAGACCTCAATGGAATTGTTACCAGACTATCGCAAGCGCAGAAGAAGCGTGATGCTATCTGTATTGTTTCCAACCGTTTGACCATGTCTGCAAATCCCTTCATCCGTGAGGATTTCACAGCCAGCAGATGATAAGATATTTCCAGCCAGAGATCGTATGACCGCTATCATTCTCTAAGCTATCAGTTCTAATGAAGATTCGCGTAAGCTTACATCATTACGTTCACATTCTTGTTAATTTTACCTTTTGCCTTCGCATTTACGTTCATGACACTATTCACGTTCATGAACATATTCTAGCTTACGATTTAAGTTCCATTTTTCCGGAAAGTTTACAGAAAGCTTGGGAGACCAGACTCGAGTTTAATAAACTTTTCATCTTCAGGCTGACCTTTCAAATCACATTTCACGTCTTACCTCATACCGTTTGGCGTTACCACCTCACTTATTCTATGTTCACGATATGTTTCACATGTCATGTTCATTCCACGTTTCTCGTATCACGTTCACGGTATGTATCGCGTATCATCATTCGTCATATGTCCACGTACCACGTTCATAATTGTTCACGTATCACGTTCACAATTGTTCACGTACTACGTTTAAGTATGTATCGCACATCATTACTAAGATGTTTCTTATGTCATTTATTCAAGATTATTTCGCATCATAACGTTTGGTTATTTTTACACGTTGTTTCTTAGTCATTCGATCCAATTCATGAGGATCCACCTCACGTTGGTGAACCATAAATTCTCTGTATCATCAAGACAGAGTCATGAAGACCAAGGTTTACTATTTTTCGTCAAGATCTATTAGAGGATCGTTCCGAGCAGGAAGCCACTTCGAACGGAGGAGTCCATCTGGATCCTTATCCTCTTTTCTATCCATGAGCGAGATATATTCTCCTAAATTATATCACGTTCCATGTCCTCTTTAGTCATGTCATGCTCCATGTCGTTTCCAGTCATGTCACGTCCTTTACAGCTTCTTGTATCTCTAATTAGAGGACGAACGGTCCATTTAGAGGAGAAGAATGGTAATATCTGTTATATTTTCACGACTTTAATTCGAGGACGAATTATTCTTTTAAAGGGGAAGAGTTGTAAAACCCGCTATAAAATACCATGAACAGTACAGGTGAACAGTAGATACATGAAAACACGATAAAAATAAAACCTTCTAACTATAATGTTAATACACGTGTCACGACAACTAATACCATGTAATCAAGAATATTATAATTTTGACATGATCACGATAATTAATTCACGACATTTATCATGAATGTATACGACATATTTATTAACATAGGAAAACTTTGGTTTTTGCTTGTGGACCTTAAGGGTGCCGCGACCAAGAGAGACAAAAAGACAAGATTGGGCCTTTTGGCCCATGACCCATGCTAACCCAAGAAAAATAAAACACCAGGGGATTTACTTCCTCATATTTTAGGTTAATCAAAAACAATAAACCCTCGGTCTCTCTCTCTCTCTCTCTTACCGTCGCATATCAAGAACACCAGGGGGATTTTTTTTTTAGTTTTGATCTTCGAGACGTACGTGTTTGTGTCCGTGATTGAAAACCCTATTCAACTACGCATTTGGTAACCTTATAATCTTCTCTTTTTAATTTCTTTTTATGATTTCATGTAAATGAATCCTAGATAAAATCATAAAACATGTTAGATCACCAAGGAGTCGTGTTGAGGGTTTTGTTTGGATCGAGTTTTGGTTAGCCGAGACACCACCGAGAGCTTAAAGCTCTCGACCTGGTTTAAATCACCACCACCGAGACCGAAAAAGGTCTCGGCTTGGTTTGGTTCACACGGGTACACGACAAGGGGACCCCGACACTAGGTCGGGGTATGTTGGGGATTGTTTTGGCTTGATTAGTGTCAACCGAGACCTCAAAAGGTCTCGGTGGGATTTTGGTTCGACCGGTTAACAAAAACAGTGGGACCGGGTAACTAGCAGGGGGCCGGTTGGGCTGTTTGGCTAGCAGTGGCTAGCCGAATGGCTAACCAGTGGGAACCACCTGCTACAGTCGGTTGTAATTTGGACAGTCAGTGGTAGCCGGTTGGGCCGGGTAGCCACTGACGGGCTGTTTGGTTTTGGGCCTATTTGATTCGGCTTATATATATAAAACGGGCTCGGGATTCAGAAACATTATAAAATCAGTTTATAGTATTAATTTACAAGACTTAGGTTCTAATTATTTATTTAAATAATTCATGTCATTAACCTAAGTAATTAATTTAATTAAAACATGTATTTTTAATTAAATTCTTATAACATATAGTCTAACTAATTAACCAGTTATTTAATTAATAAGCTATAACCATGACTCGTATTATACCATTTAAACTTTACTTATTATAAATAATCTAGCCTATTTCTAATTATGGAAAGTTACTTAGTATTACAATACAAGTATTATAATACTATGAACAATACACAACAGAACATCAGAATAACTATAGTTAACACAGTAAACAATAAAACATGACAGAATATGTATAACAAGCTAATAACACATGAAACCAGTAAAACACATGTAATTCAGACAACTCATAAACGTCCATGTTTCTTATGTAGTGTTATCCGTCAAGGCGGATTAGTCTTCATCGTTTTCCTTAGCTTCTACTGGACATAAGGTACGGATTTTCCGTCCTTCACTAAGGACAATCTCTTCCTTCAATAGGATTTCCCGTATGCAGCCAACTCTTTTCTCTAGTAGTTACAGATTAAATGGTTATGTTTATTAGTTACCTTAGCCATATACATACCTGACCAGTTTCACCTAGTTATGGAGGTACTATAATCATAGCACTAGAGGTACTAGTGCTATGACTTCACCACGGCGGAGTGATAGCTCGTGGCGTCCCTTTTCAGTTATTTGGCCATTATATTATTATATTATCATGTGGGGCGTATGGGTACATCCTAGTTACATGTTTCAGTCAGGATTTCATGGTGAATGTGGTGTGTGCCTTGCATCCTTCACAAGGAGTTGATCCCTCCTACCCACTTACCAGTTAATTAGAGGCAACCCCTCTAATTGCATGATGAGGTCTCCCTTCCAAGTATTCATGCACGTTGTTGACCTCATGACCTATATTGGCTATTTTGGTACATTAACTAATATAGATTTTCATAAGTAACATAAGCTATGTTTTCAGAACTAAAACCAGTTAACATGACAGACAACTAGGTTTTCTAGGACTTTTACATTTCCGCTGCTATTAGTCTTAGTTATGTTTCAGCCATTTATACTATGTCATATATCTGTGCACTAAGCGTTATGCTCAGCCGTTACTTTCTTTCCATGTCCTAAAACGGCAGGTACCTAAGGTTAGACTGGAGCATTTGGAGGACATGCATAGGATGGGAGCTACCTCAGACTTCTTCTCCGCGTGCCTTCATATATTTATGCTTGTTTAGTCTTCCTTTAGTTCATTTATTTTATTTATGTTTTGGGCTTATATTGGGAACCAATGTTTGATTCCGGTTACCCCTATGGTCAAGTATGTTTATGACATATTACCTTGCATGCTTTGATGACACGCCATATGTTACTCCCATATCAATCCATAACACAAGATTTAGAGTAGAAAGAGAAGAAAGTTAGTGAGAGAAACTATAAAGAGAAAGTAGAGAGAGTGATGGAAGGTTACACTTTTACTAGGTGAAATGAAATGAACCAACACCCTCTTCCACACATGGAAGAGGGTTTATATACCCTTGGCTTGTTGGGTCGTGGGCTTTGTGACTTGGGCCGGGCTTGGCTTTGCTTGGGCTTACGCCCCTAACTTATACAATATTAGCTTAAAGTCCCAGCCCGGTTTTCTCGACTAACCTATTACAATACAAGACCATTTACGACTAAGATGGCCTATTACATTCTTCTTCGACTATATAAAATATAGGATTAACAATCTCCCCTAATGTATTGGTCATCTTTAAAAAACATAAGATGATTGAGTGAATACATTATTGTGGAGGTGATCTTCCTTCTTAGGTCTTGTATCTTGGTCTTGATCTTGTTTGTAACGGTTTTGTTCCTTCATGCCTTTGTGATCTTTATCTTGAGCCTTTATCATTTGACATTGAGTGTTTGAGATCTTCAATCTATTCTTGATGGTGTTCATCTTGAGCTCTTGTGACAAGATGACCTATTACATTCTTACATTCTTAAGTATCTTGATTATCGCCATCTTGTTCTCTTGTGACTTCTGAATCGACATCGGTTACGTAGCTACGCCACCTTCTTGATATGCAGCAACATATATAGACACGGATAAAATGGCTTTGAACATTTCATCCTAACTCGGTAGCGTTTTACCTCCGGTCGGTGAAGACCGTTTAGACGGTATTAGATACCGTACCTGTGATCGGGTAGATTCAATTAAGAATCTCCTTGACAAGGTTTCCCGGTGGTAGTAGCCAATTCTCTTTACTCGACCGTCTCAAAGCAGACTGCGAACGTAAAGAGTGAACCATAAGGATAAATTATCCGTCTGATTAGAGTCACCAATTCAGAATTCCTGGAACAAGTTTGATTCAATAAGAATCGCACCATTGTTGCTTTCCACTTTGTCACAAGCTTGATTCATAGAGAATCTTGCGAGTTACCTACCGTAGTGCTGTTTGATGTTGACACTGGAAGGATTTCCATTCATCACTGTGAACACTAATGAGTGTCACTCTGAATGTTTTGGCAAGGTCACATGGATTTTGCGAAGAAACCTGGAATCAAGTTGGAATCAATTAAGAATCCAAACTTAGTTTCTTTCCAGTTCTCACAAGTTTGGTTCGTGTAGAATCGCACAAGTTACCTACCATGAGCTTGTTTGATGCTAGCTCAAGCAGGATTTCCATCTTCATTGTGAATCGTATCACTCAGATGTTCTGGCAATATCACAAAGATAATGCGTAGGACTCGATTGTGTCCTAATGAGATGACAGATAAATCTCGTTTGGCTTTAGACTCAATAAGTGCATTTTGGTAATCGGAGGCTGGAGCAGACTGCCACCTTTTCAATATTAACTAACTCGGAGTGAGAAAGTCAATAGATACGTGTTGATCTCCGTGACAATGAGACAAGTTTCTTTTGAGAGAAACTCTAATGGCTGGGTAAGGGTTGTGCATCACATCACTGGGTCCATGACACTTGTCTTCGATAGATGTGTTAACCCGATTTCTGCCTAAGTTGCATAGAATATTTAACTCCTTCAATGCTTACCAACACGTCATCACTAGCACCTTGTTGTTATTGTTCCGGTGCTAACTTAAGTCATTGGTCCGCATTCAGCTTCATTCAACTCCATCTTTCCTAAGAACAACTATTTTCTAGCTATGGAATGTCCTTGGGTAGATCCCTCCGGTTCTGGTTGGATCATAGGACTTAGTTTCCTATCCTAAACCATCTTTTCACTCCAACATTCCGTCGTGGATAGTAGGTTGTTTTGGGTAAAGATCGTAACCATAAACCATTGAAAACCCTTCAAAGTGCTTGATAAAAATCAAAACATTTTAACACTTTGAAAGTTTTACATTTCTGAAATACTCCCCCCTACACACATGCATCGATATTCGAAATAGTTTAGCATGAGAGGGAAAGAGTTGCACTTGAGTCTTTAAGATCACATGTTGCAATATATTACATTTTAATCACATTTTCTCCCCTATCTGTAATATAAAAACATCAAATTAGAGATACCAATTGATTAAAATATGATAATTTCTGAAAACCGATTGGGAGAGAAACATGTGTGCACGCATGAATAATGGAACTTTTTCAGTCGGGATGCTCCCCCTCAACGATATATGTGTGTCTTGGAACAAAACTTAGACAAAATTTTGGAAAAACGACACCACAAATATGTTGAGGTACGGAGTAGAGATGCCTTTTCTGATATAGTATATTACATATGACAGTTTTAAACCATTTTCGAAATGTGTTGGATACATAAAATATCACAATTTCAGAGATGTACCAACAACATTAAAGGCTTGATTTTAAAACGCTCCCCCTCAAAAATTGATCAAAATTACATATGACATTTTTGAGATATAAAAACCATATTATGAGGAAGGGAGTGTTGAACACACAATTTTAAAAGATTTTGAAAATCTTTTGAGACTTGAAAAATTGTGTTCAACGGTTTTAAAATAAACATGATAGAAGACTTCTCTTCTATTGTATAGGGAAAGCGCACTGAAACGTACACTTCCCTTTCGGGTCCGTTTTTCATGAGCTCAAAACTTTGATTGTTTTGTGACTAGCTCATGACCGAGAAAAATTAATTTCCCGTTTTGAAGGATAAGTTATCATCCGTGATGAACTTTCCTTAAACTGAAGTTCGAGTTCTAAGCTGACATTTACTTAGAAGTCGTTTTTCATGAACTTAAAAATGTTGAATGTTTTTATGAGAAGCTCATGACCGAGAAATATGAATTTCTCATTGAGAAGGATAAGTTATCGTCCGTGATAAACTTTACTTATTTGAGGTCCGAGTTCTAAGCTGTAATGCGCTTAGAAGTCATTATGAGAGAATATCAATCAGCTTCATTTGCCAAAACCTACAAGTCTTCTGGAGTCATATACTTCATACCAAGACGGACAACGGGATACTGAAACCTATTTTGAGATAGGGCTTTTGTAAACAAGTCAGCTATCTGGTGCTCAGTTCTGACAAAGTATAATTCCACGATACCATGTTCCACTTGTTCCTTGATAAAATGATATCTGACTGTGATGTGCTTGGTACGTGTGACAACCCTGGTTTTGAGGTTCGTCACTTAGTTTTATTTTGTGCTGGTTACGTGTCTTTACGTGTTTATGTGCTTATGGGTGTGTATAGATGGTGGTTTGGATATCGTTTCCGGTACGGGGTACCTTGTGAGTGAAACGATGTGTGATGATTTCATGTTCATGAGCTCACATGGTAGTGACTATGAAGTGAAATGGTGTTATTTAGTGGTTTTACACATACGTATATGTATTATAGAAAATCGTATTTTTACGATTTACGGTTTAGCATTTAGAGGTCTCGGATGAGGTAATTAGTCATATGGATATTTTTCGGGATGGTTTTAAGTCATTTAGGACTTAAATATAAAGTTTATTTAAAAATTTGAGAATTTTTATAAAAGTGTATATTTTACGTCTTTTACGGTAAAACGCGTAAATTTGACTAGTTTTACGGTTTTGAGGTTTTGGAGGCTTTAGGAGCTGAAATAAATTAAGACAAATTAAGGTAATATTAGTAGTATATTATTAAATAATAAAAAGAAAAAATAAAAATATATATATTATAGGCGGTTAGGCCGATTGGAACAAAGAAAAATAAAAGGAAAGTGTATTTGGGCTATGGGTTGGACTTGGGTTCACCCATAACCTATATAATGTTATAACTAAAAAAAAATCATATTTTTCTTCCTGGAGCAATATAGTCGACGGAAGAGAGAGGTTTTTTAGGGGTTTTTATAGTTTTTCATCTTCCGTTGAATTAAAGGTAAAAACCTTCTTAACCCTTTTTAATTAAAATTGTTTTATTGTTTTCTTTAATCATCTTATGATGGATTAGGGTTAGGGTTTAATATAAAAACAGTAAATTAATGTTATAATAATGATGTTATAATGATTACATAAATAAGGGCTTGTAATTAGTGGGATTAGGGTTAACTAATTAGGTTAATTTGATTAAACCCGTTTTTAAAAACTGGGCAGAATTTTGAGTCAATTGTTTTGATCATATTGGGTGTTCTACAAACTCTTATTTTGCGATCCAAGTATCCCTGAAAAGGTAATTGAAGTGGATTTCCAAAGCAAGAAACTAGAACTAAATTGGAGGTTGGGAAGTGGGTCAAAAACAGGTTACAACAGTCAGAGGTCAAAACAGTTTTGTAATCAACCTGTTTTCTTTTTAAGTTTTGGGTTGTTTGGGGTACATAGGGTTGCATTGGGATCTTCTCACGAACATGAGAGATGGTTTATATATTTTAGTAAGTATATGCACTTGGGATAAGGTTGTGGTCTAGGGTAAGACCCCTTAATTGTAACAAACTTTTAGTATGTTTAAAATCAGGAAATCTGAAATGACATAAGTATATATATATATAAATATATATATATATATCGGGGCCTTAAAAGTAGCTTTAAGGTTAGGGCAAGTGGGAGGTGTTAGCTAACATATGTAAGGGTATGAATATTCCTTTTACAGAAACCATGGGTATTTTTAAGGGGACGTTTCACTTAAAGTGTTGAGACATAAAAACTGGGACTGTTTTGTGTAAAATATGAAGGGGATAGTTATTAAACTTAACCAAGTTAAGGATTTGTTAGGGAAGGGTAATGGGGTGATTAGAGCTTATCAATGAGGTATTTATATGGGAATAGGCTAGATGTCTATCATAGGTTGATGAGCCATCTTAGTGATTGGTTCATGTATTGATTGCGTGTTTTTGGTTTGTTAGCTTGTTGCTAGTGCGAGGACTTTTGAAGAAGCAATCAGGTGAGTTCCATAGTCCCATGTTTACTATTGATTTTGACTTCCAGATGGGATGGAAGAGACACTGTGTTGAGTTATTTATAAACTGATGCTATGAATGTTTTTAAGGTTTGTGATGGACTTGTGTGTACATTATGTGATTAACTGCTATGTGATTCTTGATTGTGTATGATTTAGATCGGGGGACACGTGTCGTCTCAGTTATTGTGGTTTGACTTGGTACCAAGGGGATGTTGACAAGGTAGGGGCCTTGGGATAGGTACATAGCGTGATCGTCTATGGGACCAATGGATAATGACAAGGTGGTGGCCTTGGGATAGGTACATAGTGTGATCATCTATGGTACCATGGTGTTTGGTAAGGCTGAGGGCCTTGGATTTTGGTTTGGAATGATTGATCTTGAATGTTAGTTGTTAATACATAATTGTAACACATTGTCCATATGTTATTGTGTTGATGGTTGTTATTCACAACTTATAACTGATTTGGCGTTGGAGTCTAAACCTATGACTTTCACCAACATTATGTTGACGTGTTTTAGTGTCTCTTTTAGGTGTGAATGTGGTTAAGCTTGAGGATAGAAGTGGCTAGACTTGGATGCCTTAGGATTGCATATAGAAGGAGATCCCCGTTCCTTCTTAGCTTTGTTTGTTCATTTATCTAGTGATACTGTTGGCACCTATATGTTTGTTTGTTTGTGTTATTTGTTTGTCTTGGGTAAGAGGTAGGATTGTTACCTACTTACCTAGACTCCTGCTTTGTTGAGATATTGTCATGACATTTGTGTCGCCATTTATGACATTATATTTGCATTTTAGTTTTCTCTATAGAGACACCGTTTGTTGTGATGATATCCATACGTCGCGCCCCATATTCCGCCATGATGGGGTGTGACAGAATGGTATCAGAGACAATGGTTATAGAGAATTAGGTTGCCTAGTCGTGTAGCCTAGTCTATAGCTTAAGGGTCCCTGCATATAGGCGTCATAGGAGTATGTGTGCATTTTATAATAATTGATGTGTTTGGATGTTATTTATTGCGATGTTTTGACTAGTATGAATTGAACCATAGTAAGTTCATACTTAGCCACATACTATTTTCTTTTCGAGTAGTGACTAGTGCGGGTTGAACCATAATCATCCACGCTAGTCATTGTCGTATTTTGCTTAAATTGTACATTATAGTACATAATTTGGTATATGGTAGTTTCTATCTTTTGTTGGGTTATTTTATGTACCCGAGAGATATTATTTTCTTTTGATGTTTAAGTCATGTTCCCTAAGATCATGTGGTAATTTGAGTGACTAGGAGTAGGTGGATAGGAAGGCTTTTAAGCTGTTTCTACTCTTACGGGCGACATGACTTATAACTGATTATGTTTTCGTTTTGGATTTAGTCTATGTTGTTTTAGCTAGACTATGGATTTTGGTATTCCAAGAGTTATACTATGTTAATTTAATAGATGGAGTTTTGGACTTTATTGGTTATGTGGTTATGAGCTTATGTGAGTAGATGGATTTATGTGTTATATGTTGTATTGATTCTTATAAGTGTCATCATAGGAGGGAGTGCATTGGGGAAAGGGTAATTGTATAAGTATGGTGGCCAACATAGTTATACAAGTACCACAACTTCAATAGGTTCTCAAGTATGATTACATGAAAGAGGGTTAGTACATGCTTATGGGTTTATGTAATGGCTGCCTATGATATGGCTATGGTTCTTTTTGTGTTATATATTTTGGGTTATAGTTGTGTTGTGTGATTCTATGGTCACACGATACAGTTTGGTTTTGGAGGTGGGATTTATGCTTTGTTGTGGCACGGTGAGATGGTGATTAATCGTATGGAAAAACGAGCGTATAAAGCGATTGATTGACTTACGTGAAAGTATAGTCATGGGAGGTCAGTGGATTGGTCGGAATTGTTGTACAAGTGTCGGGTTCAAGGTTGAGTTTTGAATAGTAGTTTATTTTTATTTGGGGTGCACGGGATACCTAGTCTTTGGGTTGAGTTTTGAGATCGCCTAGAAGGTTGTTTGTAGATGGTTCGAGTCACATAGATGTGGGGAGGTAAAAAATAATAATAAATAAAAATATATTCTTTTGGAAAGGTCAGTCTTTTGCACGGTTTAAATAATATGTCGCGGGGCGTAATATGTTTTGGTTGTCATTGGGTGTTTCTTGGATTATTTTTCGTCGTCATGGGTCATTTTGAATTGATACACGTTATGGGTTGAGTTTTCTTTTGAGTCTCATGGTTTTTGACTTGATTTAACTGGTGCACGTGAAATGTCGTTAGTTATCCGTTGGTTTGATTCGTTGATCGTATCTGGTGGATTCAGGATGTAGTTTTGGTTTCGTATTGTTTGGGAGCGTTGAAGTAGTCATATGAAAGACTTGGTCACGCCTACACGCTTAAGTAGGTGACCATGAGAGAACGGTCAGAATACCCTTAGTGGGGAGGAAAGAGGTTCGTAGACGAACTAATGTGGTCATGAGGTCTATTAGGAGTGCCAAGGGGGATGAATAGGGGTTTGTGTAATGTATGGATATTGGCACAAGTAACGTACCATAGAGAGTGTTGGAAGGGGAGATTGTTCGTAAGGTATGTATGTTTCTAAA
This sequence comes from Glebionis coronaria, assembly GCA_025667525.1. Classification (NCBI taxonomy): domain Eukaryota; kingdom Viridiplantae; phylum Streptophyta; class Magnoliopsida; order Asterales; family Asteraceae; genus Glebionis; species Glebionis coronaria. The sequence goes on from CM046879.1 coordinate 557,820,214, forward strand.
AATTTCCTGAAATTTATTAGGTTTGCCTATTATTTTGAGATAGAACCATGAATAGAGCAAGTAGGAGAAGTGAGAGGAGTTGCAGTTAGTGCCTTTCCGAGAAAATTGTTGATGGAATGATTTCAAGAACAAGAGTTGATGGAAATTACAACGGATGCAGGGTAAAAGTTGAGTTGCTTAGTAGTAGATTGGATGTGGAAAGCGGTTGAGTGGTCTGATGAGGGGAAGCATTGGTCTTTTTAAATACGTGTAGAATTTTACAAGTCGAACGAGGTAGAAATTTATTTGTATTGCTTCTAGGAGAGGGTGCAAGGAGGACGTAGTTGAAATTGCTAAGGATGTTGTATGAACGCTTTGGGTTTACGGCTATGCATTTGGCTTCGCCAAAGAACTAGCGGTTTTCATGGTGTCAATGAACCAAGTGTGCATGAACGTGTATAAACGAGTTGTCATCGGGAGCATCGACGACATCTTGATCTACTCCAATCTAAGAAGGAGAGTGAGGCGAATTATGTGTTGGTTTTGGAGTGGAATTATACATGAGATTTTCAAGTGTGAGTTTTAGTATTAAGTCTACCGTGATGAGTAGTTAGAGATGATGGCATATCATGGAACCAGCAAGGGGCGAAGTGAAGAAGGATGAGGAAGCATTTTGGAGGCTGAAGAGGTGGATTGGATAATGAGCCGATCTTGGCATTATCGGAAGGACTGGATGAATTCGCGAATCATGACGATACGTAGAGCAAGGATTTGGATGTGTACGAGAACGACAAAGAAAGGCGATTGCTTACACAATGCAGGAACGGAAGATTTGGAAGAACTAGACAAGACTTAGTCAGTGGAGTTGGACTGTTATATCTGCCTAGAATGCTAGAGGCATTTGGTGTATGAGACGTGGAGAATGATCTATACGGATCATGAACGTCTCCAACACATATTCAATCATCTTGATTGAACATTTGGCAAAGGTGATGGGTGGAGTATTTTGATGAAAGAAAATTGCAAGGCCAAGTACCATCTGGAAAAGGCAAGCATGGTCGATGAGACATGGAATAAGAAGGATGAGGTGAAGCTGAGACAAACTTGAACTATAGGGATGACGTATTAGGGCGGTTTGGATAAAGGATATAGGTTGCACGAGTTGAGTTGCCTAAAGCAGAGAACGCGTCAACGTGTATGTTGCGTGGCTTGGACAATCGTATGGAGAAAAGGGACGTAGACTAGGAGTAGCTTAGAAAGGGCGATGTGAGGACGAAGTTGGTGGAAGGGATACATAATGCGGTGGAGGAATAAGTAAGACGAGAGTTGGGTGATAGTCGATAGACTGACTAATTCATCTCATATTTCAAGAGGAATGAGATGTCACATAGTTGAGAAGTTGGAAGGATTGCGTACGGACGTGATGGAATAGAGGGTGTTGCGTAAAAGTTAGCCTAATATGTATGGAATGCCTTATGAAGAATTATGGAAAGGAAAATGGCACTGACCTATACTGATTGTTTGGGAGGCTTAGTATTGATAATCGAATGGATGAGGAGTTATAGGTGTGATGTGCCATAGGGACGAAGGGCTTGGTCTAACTGAGTTAACCGTCCTTTTTATGATGTGTATAGATCATAAGTTGATTTCGATTGGAAGAACTAATGGATATGTGAAAGACCGTCAGGAAATTGGAATCTTTAAGTAGTTTGGGGTACAGACTGAAGGGAGTTGATGAACATGATTGGATATGAGTATATCCAACTAACTGGAAAAGGATAGGCAAGTGAGGTATTTATACAACCTTAGGTGTTACACTAAGGGAATGATTGATTGATAAGAGGGAGTTAGGAAACTCGTTAGCGATGGCTGAGTTTTCATATAATGCTAGTTATCATACTAGAAGTCGATAAATGCCATTTGAGGCACTATATGAAAGGATAGGGTGAGTTGTCCCCATTGTGGACTAGAATTGGTAAAAGAGACTACTAATGTGGTAATAGTATTTGTGGAAAGAATGAGAGCAACAAGGATGCTATGTTGAAAAGGAGGAAACCACTAGAGTTAGTGACAAAGTTATGTAGGAGGTTTCACCCATAGTAACGGGTGGTATGTTTTGGTAAAATGGAAGAACTGATGTAGAGTTTTGTAGGTTCATTTATGATCTTTGGAAAGATCGGACCATTAGCTTATGAGCATAGAATTACCTGGGGGAAATGAGTTGTATACATGATAAATTTCATGTATTGAGATTTGTAAATGTTGTTTGAGAATTCATATTTGCATGTACAGTTATTCGGGGTTTGTGCTAATAAGAGTCTTTGTTTTATCAAAGAGTCATCTGTGAGATTTATTGACTGTGAGGTCAAGAGTTGGCAATGAGTTTAATTATTTGTGGTTTGTATATGTGGTATTTTGAAACTTGAACTAAAGTTCACGTGGAAATGAGAGGAGTTCGTTTAGAACAAGTATCCTCAGTTGTTTGCTTATGGTACGTTTGATCCTAAGGATTAAATCTCGGGACGAGATTTCTATTAGGAGGGAGTGATGTGACAACCCTGGTTTTGAGGTTCGTCACTTAGTTTTATTTTGTGTTGGTTACGTGTCTTTACGTGTTTATGTGCTTATGGGTGTGTATAGATGGTGGTTTGGATATCGTTTCCGGTACGGGGTACCTTGTGAGTGAAATGATGTGTCATTATTTCATGTTCATGAGCTCACATGGTAGTGACTATGAAGTGAAATGGTGTTATTTAGTGGTTTTACGTATACGTATATGTATTATAGAAAATCGTATTTTTACGATTTACGGTTTAGCATTTAGAGTTCTCGGATGAGGTAATTAGTCATATGGATATTTTTCGGGATGGTTTTAAGTCATTTAGGACTTAAATATAAAGTTTATTTCAAAATTTGAGATTTTTTATAAAAGTGTATATTTTACGTCTTTTACGGTAAAACGCGTAAATTTGACTAGTTTTACGGTTTTGAGGTTTTGGAGGCTTTAGGAGCTGAAATAAATTAAAAAAAATTAAGGTAATATTAGTAGTATATTATTAAACAATAAAAATAAAAAAAATAAAAATATATATATTATATGCGGTTAGGCCGATTGGAACAAAGAAAAAGAAAAGGAAAGTGTATTTGGGCTATGGGTTGGACTTGGGTTCACCCATACCCTATATAATGTTATAACTAAAAAACAAAAGTCATATTTTTCTTCCTGGAGCAATATAGTCGACGGCAGAGAGAGGGTTTTTAGGGGTTTTCATAGTTTTTCATCTTCCATTGAATTAAAGGTAAAAACCTTCTTAACCCTTTTTAATTAAAATTGTTTTATTGTTTTCTTTAATCATCTTATGATGGATTAGGGTTAGGGTTTAATATAAAAACAGTAAATTAATGTTAAAATAATGATGTTATAATGATTACATAAATTAGGGCTTGTAATTAGTGGGATTAGGGTTAATTAATTAGGTTAATTTGATTAAACCCTTTTTTAAAAACCGGGCAGAATTTTAAGTAAATTTTTTTGATCATATTGGGAGTTCTACAAACTCTTATTTTGCGATCCAAGTATCCTTGAAAAGGTAATTGAAGTGGCTTTCCAAAGCAAGAATCGAGAACTAAATTGGAGGTCGGGAAGTGGGTCAAAAACAGGTTACAACAGTCAGAGGTCAAAACAGTTTTGTAATCAGCTTGTTTTCTTTTTAAGTTTTGGGTTGTTTGGGGTACTTAGGGTTGCATTGGGATCTTCTCACGAACATGAGAGATGGTTTATATATTTTAGTAAGTATCTGCACTTGGGCTAAGGTTGTGGTTTAGGGTAAGACCCCTTAATTGTAACAAACTTTTAGTATGTTTAAAATCAGGAAATCTGGAATGACAAAAGTATATATATATATATATATATATATATATATATATATATATATATATATCTGGGCCTTAACAGTAGCTTTAAGGTTAGGTCAAGTGGGAGGTGTTAGCTAACATATGTAAGGGTATGAATATTCCTTTTATAGAAACCATGGGTATGTTTAAGGGGACGTTTGACTTAAAGTTTTGAGACCTAAAAACTGGGACTGTTTTGTGTAAAATATGAACGGGATAGTTATTAAACTTAACTAAGGTAAGGACTTGTTAGGGAAGGGTAATGGGGTGATTAGAGCTTATCAATGAGGTATTTATATAGGAATAGGCTAGATGTCCATCATAGGTTGATGAGCCATCTTAGTGATTGGTTCATGTATTGATTGCGTGCTTTTGGTTTGTTAGCTTGTTGCTAGTGCGAGGACTTTTGAAGAAGCAATCAGGTGAGTTTCATAGTCCCATGTTTACTATTGATTTTGACTTCCAGATGGGATGGAGGAGACACTGTGTTGAGTTATTTATAAACTGATGCTATTAATGTTTTTAAGGTTTGTGATAGACTTGTGTGTACATTATGTGATTAACTGCTATGTGATTCTTGATTTTGTATGATTTAGATCGGGGGACACGTGTCGTCTCAGTTATTGTTGTTTGAGTTGGTACCAAGGGGATGTTGACAAGGTAGGGGCCTTGGGATAGGTACATAGCGTGATTGTCTATGGGACCAATGGATAATGACAAGGTGGTGGCCTTGGGATAGGTACATAGTGTGATCATCTATGGTACCATGGTGTTTGGTAAGGCTGAGGGCCTTGGATTTTGGTTTGGAATGATTGATCTTGAATGTTAGTTGTTAATACATAATTGTAACACATTGTCCATATGTTATTGTGTTGATGGTTGTTATTCAAAACTTATAACTGATTTGGCGTTGGAGTCTAAACCTATGACTCTCACCAACATTATGTTGACGTGTTTTAGTGTCTCTTTCATGTGTGAATGTGGTTAAGCTTGAGGATAGAAGTAGCTAGACTTGGATGCCTTAGGATTGCATATAGAATGGGATCCACGTTCGTTCTTAGCTTGTTTGTTCATTTATCTAGTGATACTGTTGGCACCTATATGTTTGTTTGTTTGTGTTATTTGTTTGTCTTGGGTAAGAGGTAGGACTGTTACCTACTTCTAGACTCCTGCTTTGTTGAGATATTGTCATGACATTTGTGTCGCCATTTATGACATTATATTTGCATTTTAGTTTTCTTTATAGAGACACTGTTTGTTGTGATGATATCCATACGTCGCGCCCCATATTCCGCCATGGTGGGGTGTGGCAGTACGGGAGTGCTGAACCGGACATGAGATAGCTATGGCCGACTTTGACTCACAATACATAGGTATTTTATCAAAGTGGAAGCCATAATCCGTGAGTTGAGTTCACATCTAGAGGATTTGAGCACCACACGCGGATAGAGCCACATATTCTGCTTCAGTTGATGAGAGCGAAGTGCAATCCTGCTTCTTTGACGACCAGCTCACAAGCTTGTCTTCCCTTAGAAATTGTACGCTACCAGAAGTTCTTTTTCGACTATCAAGGCAACATGCGTGATCAAAATCTGAAAAAGCTGTTAGATGAAAATCGGTTTCCTTCGGATACCAGAGTCCCATATGTATGGTATTCTTAAGGTACCGAAAGATCCGTTTAACCTCTTTGAGGTGCTTTTGAGTAGGTCTGGCTTGATATCGTGCACAATAGCATGTGGCATGATGAATATCAGGCCTACTGGTTGTAAGGTACATAAGTGACCCGATCATACTGAGATATCACGTTTGATCTACGGGATATGAGTACAAGTCAGCGTCTAGGGATTTGGTCGACAATGGTGTACCAACGCGAGCACATGAGGTCATACCATGCTTTTTAAGTATCTCTTGAGCACACTTAGCTTGGTTAATGAAGATACCACGTGGGGATTAATGAATCTAGAGGCCTAAAAAGAATTTTAGCTCCCCTATCATTGACATTTCAAATCTGTTGTGCATTAATTTTTCAAAACGTTTTGAAAGTTTTGGGTTCGTAGAACCAAAAATAATGTCATCAACATAAACTTGCACCAGTAGTATGTCATCCCCATATTTATTGGTAAAGAGAGTAGGATCAATAGAACCTTTGAAAATTCCTTTGGAAACCAAGAAGTTTGATAGTTCTTCGTACCATGCCCTTGGAGCTTGTTTAAGTCCATATACAACCTTCTTGAGACGATAGACCTTTTCAGTATGATGAGGATCGATGAATCCTTCCGGCTGATTCACATACACTTATTCCTTCAAATGACCGTTGAGAAAAGTAGTTTTAACGTCCATCTAAAAAACCGTGAAGCCCTTATGTGCAGCATAAGCAAGGAATATCCTGACAGCTTCCAAACGAGCAACTGGAGCAAATGATTCATCGAAATCTATCCCTTCTTGTTGACGAAATCCCTTAACCACAAGACGAGATTTATTTTTGATGATTGTTTGTTCTTCATCAGATTCGTTTTTCCAGATCCATTTGAAATCTAAAATTGACATTCCATAGGGTCTGTCAACAAGTTCCCAAACATTTAGGCGTTCAAACTGATGAATTTCGTCTTGCATTGATTCAATCCACACATGATCAGTCATGGCTTGTGTTGGAAATTCACTTTATGTGACGACATTTAAGAATTCCCATTAGTTATTATAGTCACACACGCTTAGACTAGACTAGGAAACAATGTATAGTTAAGTAGGTGTGTGACTATATATACCCCTCCAAGGCTTCCAAAGAGGGATGTTGCTTGTGTTTTCATTTGAGTTTAATAAACTTTTCTTTCTTTCACACGCAACCCTCTATCTCTCTCTCCACCATGGCTGCCACCATTTACTACCACCCACCAAGACCACCGGATCCATAAAATAGAAAACCCACAATTGGTATTAGAGCTATGGTTCAATCTTTGGATTGAGATGTTTTATATTGTTTGATTTGGTGGTCAAAATTTGTTTCTGGTCTCAAATCTGTCAAACTTTTTTATGTCACTGGTCACGATTGTCTCAATCTGGTCTTATGTTTTTTTTTCACACTGTCTGTCATCACAATGGTTGCCTATCACATACTCTTCGTCTCAATGATAACTTCTCATATCTGGTATTCATCATTTCTCAGTCAGAAAGTCAAAATATTATCTTTTCTGGTCAAAAGTTTGCAGATTTATTTATGTCTACTTTAACATTTTTTCTGGGTTTCTTTTGTTTCTTTTGAAGATGAAAAGGTTACTTAGAAATCTCAGATCCAAAAGAGGAAATCTGACAAGAAATCAAGATCCTGATAAAACGAAAAAAGTACCTTCTGGATAAGTTCTTGATATTACGGAATCATTTGATTCTTGCTATTGCGGAATCATTTGATTCTTGCAATTGCGGAATCATTCGATTCTTACAATTGCGAAATCATCATGTTTGGTATGTTGCGAAATCATTTTGATAGTTGGTTTCGGAATCATGTCACAAAAATATTGCGGAATGATGTTTTGTTTGCATTTGGTAACATTAGAAAACATACCGAGACCTATTTCATAACAGCCAACATCATCAACACCAATCAAACCCGACTCGATCTAATTCCCTTCGTCAACATCAACAACGACTCAATCTATTATCCCTTCGTCACTAACTCATCATCACAACTAATCTACTTCATCTCTTGACTCGAACAAAATTAAATAAAAAATGATTTCAGTCTTTGTTCTACTTTTTACAGATCTATTTAGATCGTGTATAATTAGAACCATATACATCATTAATCAATGTGATGGCTAAACCATTTTTAATATACGAAAACAGTAAAGAAGATATATAACAAATATGTTAGGATCTTTCCTTGTTTCATTGAAACACAATAAACCAATCACTATATATACTCACCTGAGATCTCTTTAGATCTTTCAGCCTCATGCATGTCGTTTTTCTTTCAAATATATCATTCTATGATAAAATAAGATTGAAAGATATGAACTGGTGGATGGTTTATTGATAGGTGAATGATTATTTTTGTTTGTGGATGTGGTGAGATTGGGATGGAGTGATGATATTGATGAGAAAAAGAGATGGATTGATAATTTGAGAAATGGTGGCTGAGAGAAAGTGAAGAAAGAGGCGGAGTGAAAAATTATGGGTTTGTGAGATTAGGGTTATGATAAGGAGTAGGGTTAGGTATTGTGTTATATATCACAATTTCTTAATAGACTGGGTTTGACCGAGTCTTAACATGGATCTACTGGGCCATATACCCTACTATTCTACACATGTTGCTAGGTTAAGTAAATTATGTGGATATGCCTTTGATGACCATGCCTCTATTTAATGTGGAGATGTCACGTTTGATGGGCCATGCTTCCACTTATCAATTTTAAAAGTGATTAACGATTTATCTATGATGGCATCTCGTGATATATGTGCCATAGGGCCACATTGGACTGAGTATGGTACATGATGGGGTAATGTTACTCGGATATCATTGTTATTGGAATGTTGGGCCATGTGATAAGATTATATTGATATTGGAAAATTGCCAATCTGGTCTGAATGACAAATGACAAAGACGTCTTTCATTTTATTTTTGTATTGTTCATGGACCATTTTCATATCCATTCGTATATGATTATTGGTATTGAAATGGTCATACCAAATGTTATGATGCCAGGTTATACCAAAGTGACGAGACAAAAGACGAGAAAACGTGACAAGAATTATTTGACGTGACCAAGAACAAGAAAAATGGCTATATTTTTAGTGGCTACGGATTTGTTTGATCGGTTATTAATTATTTGAAGTTGAAGACGGATTTTTTCGAAGGCGTGAACTTATTTTATTTTTGAAGATAACTTGCTCGTGCTTAATATTAGAATGAAGACTTGTTTATCTGGTTTCCAGGTTCGGGGTGGTTGGTTTATGACTCAGATAACTATCATATTAATGAGTTACATTATTGTACTCCGTGTCACGCGCTTAGTCGACGTGGATAATTTCAAGAGGTGTTGTGCTTATATACTTCTTCAGTGATGTATTGGGTACTTAGAGATATCTCCACCATTCCTCATTCAACAATTGTGCAAGCTTAAGTCACAAGATCGAGGGATTCCCCTTATTCAGTTTCATGTTTGGTATATCCGGTTCATTCTATCAGTGGTCAATTCAAATTACCTACAAGGGGGTTGGTAAATATGGCCATGGAGAGTTTATGAGTAGAGAATTTCGATCAGCAGCTGATTCTCATAAAATATATAATTCTGCTTATTTATTATTCTCACGAGATTTCAGGTACATGTGCGTACGATTTATTGTTGGTTTCGAGTTTCGAAACCATCAAGGGGGAAGAAGAAGACACATTAAACGCACAACGAGTACACGTGATGAAATTTATACCTTCTTTTGATTTGAAGACACTCCGGGAAGACATTTGTCATAACCGCAGAGAAAATCAGTGTTTTAACTCGTGGCGTTATCAATCTCTAACGGTACACTATTGTTCGATGTTTAATTGTTTTGATTTGCAATTATTCATCATCATTATCCTATATGGAGAGATATGCACTTCCGGGACTTAATTGACTCTGGTGCATCTCCGGAAGAAGATATGTGCATTTCTGGGACTTAATTGACTCTGGTGTTACGATGTCAACTTCATGAATGGGATAAAGTGTCTACTTCAGTATTTGAGCTTCATACTTGGGATTGGTTTACTTTCTTCAACTACGTGGGGGAAGAAATGTCTTGATTCTTTCTAGTATACATAACTTGAACTCTCAGGGGGAAGAAAAATTCAGAAGAATTATTCAAGCATGAGAAGAGAAGCTGTTGATCTACTTGGTGTGCCCCTTACTTTCAATCACTCATAGTAACATTATCATGTTATATGATGGGGTTTGCTTTTTAAATTCCGATGTGCGCTTAATCATTCTAATCTTTATTTAAAGCTTTGAAGTTGCTTATAAGGATTGTCGGTTTAGGGGGAAGCTATTTAAAAGCTTCTACATCAAGTTTATGTGGCATGAATTAGGGGGAAGTTAATTCAGAAACTAGTCCTTAACCAGAAGTATATGGATTACTTAGCTCATGTCGTTACAATATTTCTACTACAAGTTACTTTAAAGATGAGTCGCTCTCAAGTGAAGACTTGAAGTCAAAGGCCTCAGAAGACTTAATCAGCATTGGACTCTTCATGGAAGCTTTTGTTCTTAATCATTATGTACTTGTTAGGAAAAATATTGTAAGGAATTCTACACGTCGTCCCATGGGGGAAGATTGTTGGAAATTCACTTTATGTGACGACATTTAAGAATTCCCATTAGTTATCATAGTCACACACACTTAGACTCGACTAGGAAACAATGTATAGTTAAGTAGGTGTGTGACTATATATACCCACCCCTCCAAGGCTTCCAATGAGGGGTGTTGCTTGTGTTTCATTTGAGTTTAATAAACTTTTCTTTCTTTCACACACAACCCTCTATCTCTCTCTCCACCATGGCTGCCACCATTTACCACCACCCACCAAGACCACCAGATCCATAAAATAGCAAACCCACAGCTTGTTTGATGTTTGTAGGTACAGTTGAACTCACGGTGAGTGCATACATACACACATCACCATCGGTTTCGAGTTGTCTGCGTGTTCGAACCGGTTGTGCGGGATTTCCAATGACTTGCTCCAATGGATGAGCACGTGTCCAATGGTGAGTCGATGGATATCGTTGGTAGAATGTATGCATGTTCGACGGATCAACATGTTGAGTAGAAGACTCTCCGACTTCGTGTACCGGTGTACCGAACGGGTTGATAAATTCTTCTTCGTCAGGTTGCGCATCGACTGCTTGATTGTTGTTTCCTCCTTCAGCATTGACGGTTGGTGATGTTGGTTGTATGACGGTTTCTTGAGTTTGTTGAGTATCCAATGGAATAGTCTCTTGAGCAACGGTTGCTGAAGTAGATGCAATTGTTTCTTGTTGACATTGTTCGGGTGCATCAGCAGTATTGACAGCGGAAGGCTTTGACACAACTTGATTCTTTCCATAGTAATTTTCATCAAACATTGGATCATATAAATCAACCAACTCATTCATTTGTGTCGTATCCGTCGAGTTTGCTGTAGGAGTATTTTCTTGACATTCTTGCCAGGGACGTACACTGTTTTGTGTAGGTGCCATTGATGGACATTGAGGTGCGGTACTTGAGCTGTTGTGATCAAGTACCATTTGTGGCAATTCGTCAAAGTTCACATGAATTGTTTCAACAATAATCTTTGTTCTCTTGTTGTAAACTCGATATCCTTTTGACAATGTAGCATACCCCACAAAAGTACATGCATCACCTTTTTCTTTCATCTTGTCAAGATTCTCACCGTCTTTAAGGATGTAGCATAAAGATCCAAATACGTGAAAGAATTTAAAGTAGGTTTCCTGCCATTGATGATGTGGTAAGGTGTCTTTTCATGTCTAGAAATTACGAGAAAACGATTCTGACTATAACAGGCAGTTGCAATTGCTTCAGCCCAGAAGAATAGTGGTAATTTTGAAGCAGAAAGCATTGTTCGAGCTTCCTCAACCATAGTACGGTTCCGCCTTTCGACAACCCCGTTTTGTTCAGGAGTTCGAGCAATAGATGTTTGATGTTCGATGACTTCTTCTTGAAAGTAAGATTGCAAAGTCTTGTTTAAAAATTCAGTACCTCTATCCGTTCTTACGGTTAAGACTTGAGCTTGAAGATTGTGTTGTATCATCTTGAGAAAGTTTTTGAGAACCTCTGGTGTTTCATATTTGGACCTTAAGAAGAAAGTCCATGTGTATCTAGAGTAATCATCAACAATCACAAGAATATACTTTTTCCTGTTAATACTTTCTACACGCATGTGACCACATAAATCCATGTGTAGAATTTCCAATCGTCCTTTTGAGCTTGGGGTAGTCTTTGTTTTGAAGGACTTCCGTTTTGCTTTCCCCCACTCAACAGAAGAACAAATATGGTATTTGACGAATTTTAACTTAGGAAGACCGGTCACAATATCATTCTTCGAAAGCAAGTTGATGGTGTCAAAGTTGAGATGTGACAATCGTTGATGCCATAACCATGCTTGAGATGATGAAGCTTTATCCATTAAGAAAATTGGATTTGTTGAAGATGTGTCTTGAAGTGTTACTGTGTAGAGATCAGAACCACGAGAACCTATAAGAAGGTCATTCCGATCGTAGTCTTTAACATAGCAAGTAGATTTCCGAAAAGCCACTTCCAAATCCGCATCACAAAATTAACCAACCGAGAATAAATTGTGATTCAGTCCCTAATAAACTCGTTTTATAGTGATATTCCCTTGAACCAAATCTCCATATCCGAGTATCGGTGCAAACTAATCATTTCCAAAACTGTATCGTACCCAGAAACTTCTCCACGAAATTACTGAAAAGCTTGAGATTGCCCGTCATGTGCTTTGTGCACCCAAAGTCCATTATAAAGAGAATGATCTCGACGAGCTGCATAAGAATTAGAAGACAATGTAGAGTTTGACAAATGGGAGCCCTTGATAGAAGTGGGTTCCAAAATATTAGTAGGCCTAGATTCTAAAGGCAAGCTAACATTCATAGACCCAACTAGAATAGTGGTTGTCTTAGGTACCCATTTGTATCCGGGTGGTGTAAATCTTGAGTACCCCCGTTTGCATGTCCTACTCATGTTCTCATAAAGCTTCTTTAACATGTTTTGTTTACGTAGAGTAGTGGATTCTAACGCACTTAGTTTCTTAAGTGGTTGAGCAGTGGATTGGTTCAAGGTTCTTGTGGGTTTTCTAGTTCTAGTTGACACAAGAATAGGCTTCCTAGTTCTAGCATTCACGCCATTATGATTAAAAGCACATGCATCATGATTGAAAGTACGAACACATTTTCCACATCCAAACACAAACAAATTCAACATTCAAGGTCTTAGCATTCAAACCGTCATTACATGCAGTTACAGATGTTTTATTCTTAAAAAATTAAAATTCCTACGGTGATCTTCTACTTCCATCTTCTTCCCTTGACTATTATTAGGCATGACTCTATCTTGAATTCTAGTGCTCTTAAGCTGTGGTCCACTAACGCTAGTAGTGGGAGTTACTCTTGTAGAAGAAGACACACGTTGATTAGTTTTCCTAGTATTCTGAGGTAGCCGCGATGTTCTAGTGTGAGTGGATAGTGTTCATCTTATACATTCCAGGTGCTATCACATTTGTGTTCTTATCAGTTCCTAGCTTAGGCAAAGTCTGTGGGGGTTTGCCCAAAATAGATGATTTAGGGCATTTAACCGCATTCGGTTGACGAACGGCGGATGGTTTACTCTATTCAGACTTTCCTTTCATTTTCTCAATGAGTTTTTGTAGCTCACTGATGTCTATGTCCCTTTCTTGTAGCTGAGCTTTCAAATCATCTATTTCGAAACCTTTTTCATTTAGTTGACGAACAGAAGAAGCTGCCATATTTTGACACTTTTTATGATTATGAGATTTTTCACCTTTTTGTAAAGCAAGTTCAAGAGAAATGGAGTATTTCTCAAGTTGGGAAAAACTTTTCAAAAGTTTGTTTTATGACTGATTTTGTTTCGAAAGCTCAACTTGAAGATTGTGACATTTCTCGTCCGTTTCTGACACTAGACATGCTACATGACAATATTGATCAAGATCGGTATACACAACAAGTATAGCATTCATATGGTCAGCATAAAAATATTCCTTCGAAAGTCGATCAATTTCGTTAGAAAGTTGGTGTTCTTGTGTCTTTAATTTAGTTTGAAGTAAATCAACTTCATCTTCAAGAGATTTGACATAATTTAAATCAGTTGTCATTTCCTCAGTGAGAGCATTATAAAACATTTCCACATTATTTGAAAGATCATCGATGGTTGGAACAATACATTGTTGAATGACGACTTCTACTTGTGGGTTAGGTTTAATATTCCAAACGGTATCCCTAGAAACTTTTTCATAGTCGACGACACCTTTCTACAAATTTAAAACCCCTTGTTTTATAAACTCAAATTGCTGAACACTTTTACTTTTCTCATCCCATTTACGTTTTTCATCCGAAATTTGTTTTTCTAACAAAATTGATTGCTTTTTGAAACTCCTTTTTAAATAAACTTTTGATATTTGTAGTAAATACGCGTTTAGGAAAACAACGTATAAATGCGGTAAGTATTAATCGACACGATTTAGGAAAACCGTGAAGACGAATAAATTCCGTGTTCGTTCTCGAAGGAGGTGTGTGAATTAATGTGCTAAAATATAAAATAACAATGTTTGGATTAGTGACGTTTTTGGTTTAAGAGAGAAAAATTAAAGACGAGCTACGACTACGATTAAAACTACGACGAATTAACGTAAAACGCGAACGTAAATACGTAAAACGTGACGAAATTAAATATTAAACCTAAAAATTAATTAAAAGATTAAACTAAGTCTTAAATAATATAAATAAGAATAAAAATCCAACAAATATATTTTAAAACCTTTTATTAATTAAATATTCAATTTTTAATGCTAATTAAAGCCCAAAAATTAAATATAATTAACAAAATGCCCAAAATATTATTTTATTGAACTAATAAATCACTTATATTATTTAAAGACTAAAAAGTATTTTTTCTAAATTTTCAAAACTATTTTTCTATTTTTTAATGACTTAAAACTATTTTTAAATTAAAATAATCATAAAAAATAATAAAATAATGCCAAAATTAATTTAACAATGTTGAAAATCCTAAATTACCCTAATGAACAGTAGAAAATTGAAAAAGTTTGAAAGAAGTAAAAATTTGCACTAAAAGACAAAACTATTTAATAATTAAACCCTAATTAACTTAAATTAATTATAAAAAATAATTAAAAAGTGAACAGTAACTAATTTTTAAACTAAAAATCTTAAACTAATATTCTAAGTCTAAGAAAAATTTTAAATCTGAAAAATAAAACTTTTCTACACTAAATTCCAAAAACAGCCTATTTAAAATTAATTAAAAATGCAATTAAATATAAAAAATAGAAAATGAACAGTAACAACCAAATAAACTAAACTGAAAAATCAGAAATTTAAAAAGAAAAATAATGCAAAAAGAATCAGAGTCTAAATCCTAAATTAGTTCACTAAAGACAAAAATGTAAAATCTGATAGTGACACTTTTCTTTGTTTCTGTCTTTTAGTGTAGCAGTGGCTACAGCAAAGCTATCAGTGGGAAAGGAGTTCCCACTGACAGTATAAAAAACGGGTCTGGGCCTTTTGAGGCTTGGATCTTGCTTGTTTTTGAGTGTTGTTGGGAAACAAAGGCACCCCCACACTCATGGAAGTGTGGGGAGTCAGTATAAACACAAAAACACACTAGCTACTTAACAAAATAGCACAGAAAAAACCCCTATTCAGTCTCTGATATGATTTGCAAGTTGCTGTTGAACAGTGTAGGTTACTAGGTGCACAAAAACGACTTTTAATTGCTCCAAACTTGCATACAAGAATACCAAATCACTACCAAAGCTAAACAAACCCTAGATGAACTCAAATATTAACAGTTTGGAAGAATGGTGGGCAAAGACAAGCTAAAACAAGGCAGATTTAGGCACTTTGCTGATTTATCAATGTTTACCAAGTTTGAGCATGCAATTTTCTTTTTAAACACAACCAAACTAGTATCTAATGGCTGCAAATGAAATAACTAGCCAAATAGAGTGTGAGTGAGTTCCCTTAAACAGATTAAATACCACTTAAAACTGTCAAATCCCTACACCCAAACACCCCCTTAAAATCAGAAAGTGAAAATTAACAAAGCAAGTACTAATTTAACAGATTAAAACAGACTAAATTCTATTCTAACATGCACATAAACCATAAATAGACCTAATCAAACTAACTAATTCCACATACCAACATGTTTATATAAAATCACACACAAACAAAAAAAATCACTCAAGTCATTCAAGTATGGAGGGTTCAAGCCTAAGGATTACCTTGTGGGACCCACATCCGGGCCCCACTATGGCTGCAATGCCATCTCCATTCAAGCACGGGCTTGAGCTGATCTCTTTGGGTGTAGAAATGAACAAGGTGGGACAACAGCAGTTCCAAACACCTTCTTAAATTTTCAGAAATTGTACCTTGAACTTGCCAAGAGAAAAAAACAAGAAAAAGTGACTGATAATCTTACTATCAAGCCACCAGCTGAGCTTATAGATTAAGCTGCTTATGGCTTATAGCTTATGGAACCAAGAAAAATGAAAACCAACTTTTAAAATGAAAACCAACTTTGAAACCACTTAAAACTTTAACAAAATCTTAAATATAAGATGAAATCAAATCACATTCCACTTTCACTTCCTGTGAAGTTGAAATCAAGCTGATACAAAAACTTTTTCCAACAACTTTTGAATTTTCTGAAATTGCACAAGAAATGTAAACCTCTTTGAAAACTTTAAACTAACCTTGCATAAAATGAAAATTAAACTACTAAGCAATAAGAATGGAACTCAGGTTTGCAAAAGATTAAATGGTTCATTTTCATTAATAAACTTAATTTTTACAAAACTGGAACAAAGATAATGGTTCACATGTCGAACCATTATATACAAGTGCTAAGAAGCTACTAGAAAAATAAAAACCCTAGTTGCCATGATTCCCGAATATGCCTTTCAATTTGAATTCTTCAAATTGGTCAAAATGGTCCATGTGCTTGATGTTGATGCTACAGCTGTTAAGAGATGATCTGGGGCGTTCAAAACTCCTTAGGGACCAAGAAAATGCTTTGAGCCGTTGATTTAGTCAAAAGATGCCATTGTTGCTATTTTGAGAGAGGCAGGGGAGCATGGGGGGGGGGGGCTACTGGAGGTCACGGGTTGTGTGAGTTGGGTGTGGGTTTTGCTTTTGGTGGGGTTGATTTCTAATCTGGAGCATTAGGGGATAAACCCCTTTGATTTGGGCGTGATTAGTAGTTAGGGTTTATGTGAAGGAGATGAATAAACAGGGTAGTTTAATTGAGATTAGGGGTATGTTTGGTTTAAAAAATGTGTTTCCCACTTAATCTTAACTGATTATTAATATTTAGTTTAAAAAATTAAAGTGGAGGGGTGACATGGATGTTTGGAGGGGTTTGATTGGCTATGGGAGTAAGTGGGGTGATGTGGCGGGATATAAGTGGTGGAGGGAGGTTTGGTGTCTGGTCAGAACTGGTCCCCCAAGTCCCATGGTTTGTTCATTTTGTATTAAACTTCCAACAGCGCCCAAAATGCAAGTGACAACTTTGGGAAAGTTGTCATTTATGGCACAATCTTGTTTACAACTTTTTCCAAGGGCTTTTAATGCACATTATGCATTCTTCAAGGACCAAACTTGCACATAATCAATATTATAAGGACCCAAATGCAATTTATGAGTTTTGCAAGGGTATAAAATGTCAAGTCTTCCAAAGTTGAGGGACCATTCTTGCCAATCTTCAAAACTTCAAGGACTTGATAGGAAAATCATGACTTGGGCCCGGTTCTTTGTGCGGCTTCGTTTCCCGTGTTCGTTTTTGCTTGATTCCTTTGATCTTTTGGTGAAATCACGATATCCATACCTAAAATACAATGAATAAATACAAGCACATATATGGGTATTTTGATGATATTTTAAGCGTTTTAAGCCCGATTTGGACGATGAGACTATGTATAAATACAGTCTCATCACTCCCCCATACTAAACCATTGCCGTGTCCCCACGCAATGCTAGAATTAAGTATCATAGCACTTCCAAAATTCATTTTATGATGACATTTATTGAAGACATAAATTTAAATAAACTACTACATGCGTTTTAGACATAATGTAATGTTTTCATCACGAGAATGTGACTTTTGGGATCATAGAACAAGAACACGTGAATGCTTTGTTAGAAATAATTTCGTCGTCCTCGATTTTCACCCAATTCCATGCTAAGCGTGTAACGAGATCATTGTTATTATAAGTTAGCAACACGATCATATCTCATGAGTGTTAATTACGAACCTAAACTCCCTTATTCCTACTTGGTATCTCTTATATTTTATTTTTGTCTTAATGATCACGAGGATACATCATTGACTTATGCGTGAATAAAGATTAAGTCTAAAAATAGAAACCTAACGGTGTAACCAAAATCATCAAATCAATAATTCACCCCAATAGACAACGATGTCAAAAAATTAAGTCAACAAGAAGGATCGATAAACACGATTTTATAACGGTTTTGAACATGAGACTTATTACCAAGACTTTTATACGCCCCCTAACGGAAGGGCCTTATTATCTTTGGTTTACCTCCATCTTTTATTCAACTTCGCCATGAAGCTTTTATTATGACTTCGGTCTTGCCTTGCCTTTTATTATCCGCCTCATCGGTGGTTTTATTAGCCAAAGACGTATATCCTCACGCTAAAGCGAATTTTGGATCTTTAAAGCTTCGAAGATTAAGGCTTGATTCACTTTCAATTTGAGCATAGATTTTTCGGCCTTGTGAGCTTCAAATTTTTGCTTAATTTAGGTGAGCACTTGAAATCTTATTATTAGGTGAAGCTTTCGATTATTCGGGTGCCAATACTTCAAAACCGTGACGCTGGCGATACCTTAATGTTTTCCCAATTTAATTACATGGAAGCTACCAAAACAAATTAGAAACCCAACAATAGTGACTGAACCGCCAAATCAATATTTATTAACAATTTATTATGCAAAAGCGTTGGGAGAATAAGCTAATAATTACTACACATAAGATTGTGACGATTACGAGACTTATAAATAACTCTATCATTTCTCGTCCTCATTTAAGAGACTTAGCCTAAAAAGTTAAGGAATCGAAGCTAAGTGCTCAACACGCACGGTCGAGTCAAAAATTATTATCGTTCTCACCATCAGAAAACCTACATTCGTGTCTTAAACACTTATGAAAAATACGAAAATTTTTAAAATTTGGCCATTTTTAGCCTTATTTTGCAACAAAACGATAACAAAATGATGAATATTGGATTGCGTGTTGACGTAAGCAAGGTGAAGTATCTACTCACCCCCCCATACTAAAACTAAACATTGTCCTCAATGTTTCGAGTCTAGGGGTGTAAACACCCCCATACTAGAGACGAAGTCGAATGCTTAATCTCGAGCATGGAAAGGGTAAAACGAATAACCTAAAATCCGTTTATGAATTATGCTAATAAGATAAACGTTAGAACATAAAAGGATATCATCGGATATCAGGATCTCCAAAGGCAACGATCGAAGCTCGAGTGATCCATAAAACGAACACGAGAGGCTTCAATGATGACGATAAACCTAATGAATCACAATCACAAACAACCACGGAACAAAGGTAGGAAGAGCACAAGTCCCCTCGTTACATTAACTAAGAAAGCGATAATATGTACAAGGATAAGCATGAGAATCCCCCACGAGGCACCTTGTTTTTGATAACCGAGTCAAAAGCTCGACTCGGATCCCCATAAATGTGATCATTTAGGGATAATCATGGTTTGGTCATTTTTGGTGGGACTTACATGATAAACAAGGCCCAAAAGTACATGGAGTACTTTAAAAACCCGATAAACGTTTACCGGGGTCAAAGATAGCGTCTTCGTTTTCGGATGAAAGACGAAACAACGCTACTTCAACCGAAGCCGAAACAACCCCAAAGGGGTAGAAGAAAAGAGATGAGAAGTAGAAAGGTGGGGCAATGGGTAAGTCACTAAAATGAGCTACTCGAGGTAGACTCACACCAAGCAAATAGATAAGATTTCCATTTATTGCATCGGTGGAAGACCGAGATTTCCCTTTACGAGCAATTCCGGGATCGTAAATCTCGTCCTCGGTGGAGAAATGGGAGGGAACATTTGGGGCTTCCCCCACACTAAAACCACACACACCATCGTCAAAAGGAGTAGACGAGGTGGTAGTACTCATATAACGCGGTGATGACGGAGTTAAACATGTAGAAAAATCTTTTAAAACATTTTTAAAATCTTTTCCTTTTTCATCGTTCAAAAACTCTTTATGAAAACCCGATTTGATAATGTCGAAAATATTTGGCGTGTCAAATTGAAAATTAGTCGCGCTAAAAATCCTCACATTTAAGTCATTGGTGGGAGGGGGTGGCGGATTATATAAGTTCTCAAAACGTTTATCAATAAAGAACACCGCCCCCTCGGGGTCTACATACTCGTCATCCTCATGAACGTCGATCTCATCGATTTCTTCATCAAAGATAGGCTTGTCAAACCAAGGTTTGTCATTCCCCTCCTTGAGTGTCTTAGAAACTCTCTCGAAAAGATCACGATCAAGCACGAAACCATCATTCTTTTGTGGGGATCGTTGATAAGTTAGATCCTCACGAATGTGGTAAACGTCATTCTCAAATGAGGAGTGTTGATTAGGTAACTCCTTGAGAATGGGATTTTTGGTGGTCACATGAGTTGGTTCGTCATCGAAAATAAGACGTTCCAACTCATTAAGTTCATCCTCGATCTTGGAAAGGTCGACCTCACTCGTAGGTGGAAGTGAAGGCATAAGAGCTAGCTCTCGTTCAATGATTTCCTCAATCTCGGGATCAAACTTATAATCATCGTACTTCACATGTTTCTTCTTAGGATAATCAAAAATTGCATGTGGATGTCGAAGTACGTGATCAATCTCGGCAAAATCGCCATCGTCATCGTCAAAGAAAGAGTCGATGTGAGCACTCACAACCATGGTCTTACAAGCACTAGGGCTATGCTTAGGTGACTTTTCTAAGACGAGCGGATCGATGTCGATAAACCCTTTAGCCTCAACGGGTGTTGGGCTAGGCAAAGGAGGCACTTCGATAGAGTTAGAAGTTGAAGCCTCAAAGTCATGGTCCTTCGAAGGTGGTGAAGACGAACCCATTTTGGTCATTGTCGTGATGGCATTAACGTCACCCTTCGGAATTGGTGTTTCACTTGTTTCGCTAAAAACATCCCAAAGTGAGTTTTCATCCATAAATTTACACATGCCCTTTTGAATTAGGTACACGTATTCTTTATCATTAAAATCATCATCTTTAAAACCGTTTTTCTTAATTCTTTCAAAACATGCATCAAGCTTCATTCTTTCCGCTAAAGTAAACATTTTGAAATGATTAGAATTTGAATCATTAGGTTTTGAAACCTCGGTTTTTTCATTCTCATAAAATCCTTGGGATTTTCTAGCGAAAAAGTCTATTTTCTCATCCCCATATCTCATAGTAAGTCTCCCCTCGTGAACGTCGATTACGGTTCTAGCCGTCGATAAGAATGGTCGGCCTAAAATAATGGGACATTTAGGGTCACACTCGTAATCGGATATAGCGAAATCTGCGGGAAAAACAAACTTTCCAATCCTGACATAGACATCCTCGGCTATTCTAATTGGTATAAGTGGAGTACAATTTGCAAGCTCGATTGTCATGTTCGTGGGGGTAAGCGAAGGCAATCTCATCAATTTCCAAAGAGAATCAGGCATAAGATTGATGCTAGCACCTAAATCGGCAAGGGATAAACATCCCTCAATCTCGGAAAAATCACAAGGTAGTAGAAATTGGACCGGATCCTTTTCCTTTCTCGGCATACGCCTTTTGGGTTTTTTAAGAAGGATTGAAGCACAAGTTTCTTCAAGGGTTACTTTGGTGAGGTCGACAAAGCTCTCTTTTTGAACCGTGGATGGAATTTGAGGTACACGAGGGTGTGCATTCTTTTCCTTGGTCGCCACGTTCACCCCATCGACTTTAGAACAAGAGGACGTCTTAGAAGTCGATGGTTGAGAGGGATAAACAACACGGAATCCTTCAAGGTTAGGGGTAATCACATGACCTTTCTCACGAGACGAGGCGGCTTTGCATTGTTCTTTCGGATTAGCAACGGTGTCACTAGGTAATGAACTCGATGACGAACCCGAGGCTTTGTTCATAATGGCCGAAAACATCTTTTTTATATCAATTTGCCCTTGCTCAATCTTCGTGTTTTGTAATTTCAAAGTATTTGTAAAGTCGTTTTTCAAAGTACCAATTTCTCCCTCTAATCGTCTCATATTAGCCTCATTCGTTTTCATGTAATTTTGAAAATCGTTTGACGAACTATTTTGATTAGAATTAAAGTTCCCTTGGTTTTGATTACTTCTTTGAAAATTGTTTTGATTCCCACTTGAAAAATTATTTCCTTGATTGTTATCTCAATTTTGCCAAGTTATATTACGACCTTGATTATAACCTCCTTGATTTTGATTCGAAAAATTTCCTTGTTGATTATATCCATGAAAATTGTTTCGGTTTTGATTAAAATTGTTGCCTTGGTTATAATTGCCTTGTTGTGATGGACCCGCGTTATTTTGATTTGAAAAATTGTTGTTTAACGCACTCACATTCGACGTTTGGCCATCCGTAGCCGCACACTCGTAATAATTATGAGGTCCACCACAAAACGTACACGAAACCTCAACCGCTTTCACCGTAGCGGGAGCGTCTTTCTTTTGCATCTCAATGAGATAAGACGTGAACACATTCGTCAACTTGTCGACTTTTGCATCAACTCTCTCAATGTCGCGATTAGAACTACTAACATTGGCGACATTGGCAACACTCGGTGCATTGCGGAGTTGGTAAACCTTGGATCGGTTTTCGATAATTATCAAAGCTTCTCTCGGAGTCTTACACAAAAAGTTGCCACCGGCGGCGGAATTCAACGAGTCTTGTTCGTGAAAATTAAGACCGTTGTAAAACGTATCGATTTGGTGCAACTCGGAAAAACCATGGTGAGGACATTGCCTAAGCAATTCCTTAAAGCGATCCCACGCGTCTCTAAAAGATTCATTCGATTTTTGCTCAAACTTCGTAATCTCGTTTTTGAAAAACGTTGTCTTAGACGGTGGGAAGAAATAATTAACGAACTTGGAAACGAGATCCTTCCACGTAGTAATGGAATTAGGTGGCTCTTTCTCGTACCAATCCTTGGCGGCACCATCGAGCGAGTACGGAAAAAGCATAAGCTTGACGACATCGGTGTCGACGTTCTTAAACTTGCTCGTGGCTAAAAGACGATCAAAATTCCGAATATGGTCGTGAGGATTATCAGCTTCACGACCTCGAAACTTCGTAGCTTGGATCAACGAAAGCATTCCGCTTTTGATCTCAAAATTCTCCGCCTCGATAGCGGGAATTACGATCGCGTCTCCATAACCCTCGGTGGGCGCTTGGAGCAATTCCATCATAGAACGATTGTCGGCCATCTCGTCTAAGGTCTCTTCAACAACGATATTAGGAACGTCGGTTTCTAATTCTCGTCTACGTCGTCGATTCCTTCGATTACGATTGCGTCGATTCGAAGCTTCACTAGAATTGGAATAATCATTCGATCGAGTGTGCATGCACTAAGCGTAGAATGGGTGGTAGCAAAGAAGATTCTTTTTGCGGCTTTTTGATTTTTCAATTCTTTTGGTTTTTGATTGGTTTTTTATTTTTTTTGGATTTTTGAATGTATTACGTAGACACAAATCTACAAATCTCTCCTCGAATCGACTTTCTCGATTAAAGGAGCCTCAAAGAATGAAAACGATCACGTGGAGTGAACGTTCTCGATGACTTTAGAACATTGGTGGAACACCAAAACGTTCAAGAGGGTTTAATCTTGAAAACACAAGCAAATATAATATACGTAGATAATACTTGGGCGACAAACCCTCAATTAGCTCTCTTTCTCAAAACACGCACAAGCAAGCGGAGGAAACGAGGCGGCGCGAAGCACTTAAGAGCTTTTTTCCTTTAGGTCGTGAAATACAACCGCCTTATACCCACCTTATAGTTTGTGTTAATTGAAATTAAGCCTCTCGAAAGTATTTATCTTTTTTGCCTTTAAACTTTTGCTTTGGATTCGAATACAATGATCGAGTGATGAAATCCCGAGTCAAGGTTGTGATTTCTCACGTATTTGGAGTACTTGTATATTTATTGTTCTTACGTAGTACAATATAGTAATAATATATTCACAAGAAAAACGAAAACCAATATATCTACAATATAGTAAAGATTGTTGTTTGTTTAGTTTAGGAAAACTAAACACGATTTATTTGGATATTATACTATAATAGAGAAAAATAACAAAAATGAGTATGTACGATATTCACGCTTTCCAAAAAAAAAATGAAAAGCTAAAACGCACTACTCACACAAACACGATACTAATAATAATGGCACACTAAACACCTCCCCGGCAGCGGCGCCAATTGATATTTGTAGTAAATACGCGTTTAGGAAAACAACGTATAAATGCGGCAAGTATTAATCGACACGATTTAGGAAAACCGTGAAGACGAATAAATTCCGGGTTCGTTCTCGAAGGAGGTGTGTGAATTAATGTGCCAAAATATAAAATAACAATGTTTGGATTAGTGACGTTTTTGGTTTAAGAGAGAAAAATTAAAGACGAGCTACGACTACGATTAAAACTACGACGAATTAACGTAAAACGCGAACGTAAATACGTAAAACGTGACGAAATTAAAAATTAAACCTAAAAATTAATTAGAAGATTAAACTAAGTCTTAAATAATATAAATAAGAATAAAAATCCAACAAATATATTTTAAAACCTTTTATTAATTAAATATTCAATTTTTAATGCTAATTAAAGCCCAAAAATTAAATATAATTAACAAAATGACCAAAGTATTATTTTATTGAACTAATAAATCACTTATATTATTTAAAGACTAAAAAGTATTTTTTCTAAATTTTCAAAACTATTTTTCTATTTTTTAATGACTTAAAACTATTTTTAAATTAAAATAATCATAAAAAATAATAAAATAATGCCAAAATTAATTTAACAATTTTAAAAATCCTAAATTACCCTAATGAACAGTAGAAAATTGAAAAAGTTTGAAAAAAGTAAAAATTTGCACTAAAAGACAAAACTATTTAATAATTAAACCCTAATTAACTTAAATTAATTATAAAAAATAATTAAAAAGTGAACAGTAACTAATTTTTAAACTAAAAATCTTAAACTAATATTCTAAGTCTAAGAAAAATTTTAAATCTGAAAAATAAAACTTTTCTACACTAAATTCCAAAAACAGCCTATTTAAAATTAATTAAAAATGCAATTAAATATAAAAAATAGAAAATGAACAGTAACAACCAAATAAACTAAACTGAAAAATCAGAAATTTAAAAAGAAAAATAATGCAAAAAGAATCAGAGTCTAAATCCTAAATTAGTTCACTAAAGACAAAAATGTAAAATCTGATAGTGACACTTTTCTTTGTTTCTGTCTTTTAGTGTAACAGTGGCTACAGCAAAGCTATCAGTGGGAAAGGAGTTCCCACTGACAGTATAAAAACGGGTCTGGGCCTTTTGAGGCCTGGATCTTGCTTGTTTTTGAGTGTTGTTGGGAAACAAAGGCACCCCCACACTCATGGAAGTGTGGGGAGTCAGTATAAACACAAAAACACACAAGCTACTTAACAAAATAGCACAGAAAAACCCCTATTCAGTCTCTGATATGATTTGCAAGTTGCTGTTGAACAGTGTAGGTTACTAGGTGCACAAAAACGACTTTTAATTGCTCCAAACTTGCATACAAGAATACCAAATCACTACCAAAGCTAAACAAACCCTAGATGAACTCAAATATTAACAGTTTGCAAAGAATGGTGGGCAAAGACAAGCTAAAACAAGGCAGATTTAGGCACTTTGCTGATTTATCAATGTTTACCAAGTTTGAGCATGCAATTTTCTTTTTAAACACAACCAAACTAGTATCTAATGACTGCAAATGAAATAACTAGCCAAATAGAGTGTGAGTGAGTTCCCTTAAACAGATTAAATACCACTTAAAACTGTCAAATCCCTACACCCAAACACCCCCTTAAAATCAGAAAGTGAAAATTAACAAAGCAAGTACTAATTTAACAGATTAAAACAGACTAAGTTCTATTCTAACATGCACATAAACCATAAATAGACCTAATCAAACTAACTAATTCCACATACCAACATGTTTATACAAAATCACACACAAACACAAAAAATCACTCAAGTCATTCAAGTATGGAGGGTTCAAGCCTAAGGATTACCTTGTGGGACCCACATCCGGGCCCCACTATGGCTGCAATGCCATCTCCATTCAAGCACGGGCTTGAGCTGATCTCTTTGGGTGTAGAAATGAACAAGGTGGGACAACAGCAGTTCCAAACACCTTCTTAAATTTTCAGAAATTGTACCTTGAACCTGCCAAGAGAAAAAAAACAAGAAAAAGTGACTGATAATCTTACTATCAAGCCACCAGCTGAGCTTATAGATTAAGCTGCTTATGGCTTATAGCATATGGAACCAAGAAAAATGAAAACCAACTTTTAAAATGAAAACCAACTTTGAACCCACTTAAAACTTTAACAAAAGCTTAAATATAAGATGAAATCAAATCACATTCCACTTTCACTTCATGTGAAGTTGAAATCAAGCTGATACAAAAACTTTTTCCAACAACTTTTGAATTTTCTGAAATTGCACAAGAAATGTAAACCTCTTTGAAAACTTTAAACTAACCTTGCATAAAGTGAAAATTAAACTACTAAGCAATAAGAATGGAACTCAGGTTTGCAAAAGATTAAATGGTTCATTTTCATTAATAAACTTAATTTTTACAAAACTGGAACAAAGATAATGGTTCACATGTCGAACCATTATATACAAGTGCTAAGAAGCTACTAGAAAAATAAAAACCCTAGTTGCCATGATTCCCGAATATGCCCTTCAATTTGAATTCTTCAAATTGGTCAAAATGGTCCATGTGCTTGATGTTGATGCTACAGCTGTTAAGAGATGATCTGGGGCGTTCAAAACTCCTTAGGGACCAAGAAAATGCTTTGAGCCGTTTATTTAGTCAAAAGATGCCATTGTTGCTATTTTGAGAGAGGCAGGGGGCATGGGGGGGGGGGGGGGGGGGGGCTACTGGAGGTCACGGGTTGTGTGAGTTAGGTGTGGGTTTTGCTTTTGTTGGGGTTGATTACTAATCTGGAGCATTAGGGGATAAACCCCTTTGATTTGGGCGTGATTAGTAGTTAGGGTTTATGTGAAGGAGATGAATAAACAGGGTAGTTTAATTGAGATTAGGGGTATGTTTGGTTTAAAAAATGTGTTTCCCACTTAATCTTAACTGATTATTAATATTTAGTTTAAAAAATTAAAGTGGAGGGGTGACATGGATGTTTGGAGGGGTTTGATTGGCTATGGGAGTAAGTGGGGTGATGTGGCGGGATATAAGTGGTGGAGGGAGGTTTGGTGTCTGGTCAGAACTGGTCCCCCAAGTCCCATGGTTTGTTCATTTTGTATTAAACTTCCAACAGCGCCCAAAATGCAAGTGACAACTTTGGGAAAGTTGTCATTTATGGCACAATCTTGTTTACAACTTTTTCCAAGGGCTTTTAATGCACATTATGCATTCTTCAAGGACCAAACTTGCACATAATCAATATTATAAGGACCCAAATGCAATTTATGAGTTTTGCAAGGGTATAAAATGTCAAGTCTTCCAAAGTTGAGGGACCATTCTTGCCAATCTTCAAAACTTCAAGGACTTGATAGGAAAATCATGACTTGGGCCCGGTTCTTTGTGCGGCTTCATTTCCCATGTTTGTTTTTGCTTGATTCCTTTGATCTTTTGGTGAATTCACGATATCCATACCTAAAATACAATGAACAAATACAAGCACATATATGGGTATTTTGATGATATTTTAAGCGTTTTAAGCCCGATTTGGACGATGAGACTATGTATAAATACAGTCTCATTAACTTTCTTTTGGGGTTTATCACTTGGTGGTGGAACACTATTATACATCTTTTGTTATTTGGAAAGTTCTTTTTGAGGAACAAACTTAATATAATGATCAGAATCAGAAAGGTTTATTAAATCACTTAAGTTTGATTGACTTTCTTCTTGATGACGAATGATGTTGTCGTAGTCAGGGGAAAGCATAAGAGCAAGATTATCAACATAACAACCGATATCATAAATGTAACACCCCCAAATTTGTACAACTCAATACAGCGGAAGACTAGTTGGTGTTACGGGATAGCACATTACTCACATCATAGACAACGCATAAAAATCGTGTCGTTTAATAATAAATCATTTCCATTCATAAATATCAAAGTTACATAGGTCCCAAGTCATTATATTTCGTACAAAGTTTTACAAAGTATTTGAATGGAAAAATATTGTTTAAGTGCGGGCCATGAATTCTTGTCGTCTTCCCGAGAATTACCTTCAAGTACCTGAGATAAAACATGTTAAAAGAAAAGGTCAGCGATAACGCCGAGTGAATTCATAGAGTTTAATAAATTCCATCAATATAATATCAGTATAAAATCATTACTGAAAATCATTTTGTACAAATCATTTTAATAGGCCATGAAATAGCCAAAGTTGTTTTATACAAATCCTTATCGAAAATCGTAATATAGGCATTTGCCTTAAAAATCATTATACGGATCATTGTCGTTAAAAACACCATACAATACGTTTTGCAACGTTGTATAGATTAAATAAAAACCGTTATATGAATATGGTTATATAAAACCAAAACACGAACATAATATCAATAGTATGACCCTGTATTGCTAGTCAGGCAATACATCGTAATTCGGAGCGTCTAATAGTATTTCGTTAGTTTTGGATTATTATAAGCCGCATGACATTGTTACCTTACTAAACCAACAACGGGTAGCTAACCCGATACCAATTTTGCCCATCTAAAGTAGCGTGTCGTCACAAAGGTCACGCTATGGAAATCTTCTCATACATAAATTCGCTTACCAATCAATGTGGCACGACGGGGATCAACCGTCAAGGCGCGAACTGGGGTGATCGTCCCCAAATAGTACTATTAAATGCATAAGCGTCTACCAAATCCCGGTAGTTCACAATTCATGCTAATGGGACTTTTAGTGACATAACCTAACTTTAATAATCCATTTTATTTCATCTATCGGTTCCATTAATCATTTATCGGGTCATACAATCGGGTCATTCAATCATTCGGGTCCAAAATCAATAAACAACAATCGGGACAAATGGTGTCCTATTTTATAAAAACTAACATGTTATCTCCCTCGCGGGTTTATAAAACATTTATAAAACATTTAAAAGAGTGCGAGGCTATGAACTCACATTGATGTGGGAAGGCGGGGTATCGGCAATTTGGATGTACGGTACGTGCTTCAATCACGGAAACCTAGACAAATAATACTCGTCTTAGACTCATGTCCAATGACTTTATAAAAATACCAATTATGTATACATATGATGATTATATATATATGATGATCAAGTGGGTTTACATATCCTCATTTACTCATTTTTGTGTTATGTGTCGATAACTTTTATACTAGTTTTCTCGTTTTACCTATTTACATGTTTTAGGTCCAATAGGCTTATTATAAGTTATTTAACTTGTTTTAATCCATTTTATACTTATATTATCAGTGTCTACACTTTACAAGTTGGGCCTAAATGGGTTAAGCCCCATGATAAGTTTATAAGTGTTTTAGTCCATTTTTGTTGTATTATTAGTCCAAGTATTAGTCCAAGTATTAGTCCAAGTATTAGTCCAATATGTTTACTTAGCTCGTTAATGCCCGTATGCCCTATAGTTCGGGTTTTATCGGTGTTTACTTGTTATACATGTCTATATATCAGTATATAAGTTTTATAAAGTTTTCATTAGACGGGTCCAACCATCTCAGTTTTATTTAACAAAAACGTTAATTTTACGGTATTAGCCGAAAAAGTCGTAAAAATCATGTTTATAGTTTTATAACTTATAAAACTTAACAAGTTACCATTTTTATAAAATGTCCACTTATTTACCATTGTACATATTTATATAAATGTATTACATAAGTTAGTGGGTTTTATTTTATATTTTATACTATTAAATTTTGAGTGCTTATATAATAGTATTATTCTTTCCAAAAATCTGATTTTTATCTTCACTTTCACCAAAACTGCCATATCTTTAGTTATATTTGGAGATAGAAGCTCAAATTTTTATCACATAAATTACATAATATGTGCTTCATTTAGCTCTTCTATAGCTACTGTTGAATCATCTTTAAGTATTTTCTAAAAATCGTCCAAAACAGTGAACTCAGATTTGTATCTTAAACTTGTTTTGATCATATCTCACTCATTACAATGATTCCATTGCATGGCCAACTCTAACATGTGTACAAGACCCATAGCTTACTGTAAATACATTCTACTTCATCATTTTATCAGTTCATAACATGTTTCTTTTCTGTTTTATACAGCCAACAAATTTAACCAAGATTTTAACCTTGTTTCTTATGGTTTTTCACCTTTTTAATCATGTTTATCAACACCAAATCCCCACATAACATTTTTATCATCATATATTCATCATATACGTATACAATAGGAAATAAAATACATGTTTACATAATCAAAATAACAAGAAGATGAGGAGGACAATCTTTATACCACCAAGTTGATGTAGGTTATGATTTGGACATGGTTTTTGATGGAGAAACTTGTGCTTAGCCAACACCATCTTCAAGACCATCAATCTTTATGATCACCTTGTGGAAAATCAGCCCCAAGACACCATGAATACTCCTTCTTGGATGTTATAACCACCTCCAATCAATAGGGTTTCAAAAGGGCTTCAACATATATAGAAATAACATAGGATTTCATGGTTGATTTTTGATCAAAATGATGTTTATGGTGTAAGAGTGGACGGCCAAAATGGAGCCATGGGAGAGAATTTTGAGTGGATTGCATGTTGGAAATGAAGGAATGAAAACTAGTTGCTAGTTTTGTGTTTAGTGGAAGTGGAAGTAGCTTAAACTTTAAGCTTAAGTGACAAGTGTTATGTCACTTGTTAAAACTTGCCACCAAATGGATGTTGTGGCTTACTTTGGCCGGTTTTGATGGGGGTGGGACAAGTGTCCCACTTGTCTCATCCCCATTTATTTACGGGTACTCCTCGATTCTAGTTTCCTCGATTTGCGTGCCCTCAGGTCGTTTTACGAAAAACGTTTTTATAAATTATGAATCAACGTCACAAAACGAATCCAATAAAAATTGTCTCATCAAAAACGAAGTTCAAAAACGTAAATACGTAATCCTAAGGTTTCCGGTTTAGTCGTAAAGGACGTTAAAATAAAATCGTAAGTCCTAATCTCTTCTCGTAAATTTGTGAGTTTATGAACTAACACAAATTTAAAACTCCAAAATAATATTCACGGACAAATTTATTTTCTGAAATGTCGGATTGTCACTAAAGACGGTGTATGTAAACGTAAGCACGTAACGTAGAATCATCCGGTTTAGACGTAGTCGACACTACTTCAAGACGTAAATTCAAATTACTTCCCAAAAATAAGTGAGTTCATATTGTAACATTAAAATAAGGTATTCAAATAAATATTGAGAATAAAAATATCAACCATAAATTGACGGATTGTCACAGCATTTACCCCTAAACAGGATCTTTGTCCTCAAAGATCATCTTACCTTACTACTCGCTTCTTATAGAGTTAAAGCCATGTGGGTATTTCTTCCACATTCGGTCTTTTCTCAAAAATGTAATCCATTATAATATGCGAGTTTCATCAAACATAACTACGGGAATAAGATCAGGCTAAATGTTGACTTACTTTCTCTATCCATGATGTTCACGGGTTTCTGATGAATGCAACTTTTCGCCGATCTAAGCTCTATTAAGAATAATCAGAATTTCACTTGATAGATATTCCATCAAGTTCGATTTACGAAACATAATTCACGTGGTTCTTTGAAGTCCTAGGGTAGATCCAGCTTATATGCCTTTCAATCCCAACTTTTACATCATCTCAATGGTCCCATACAGCGGGGACTTATATCCCATGATTTGTCAGATCATGAATTCATTTTTCCATGGTTAAAAATTGTGACATAACTTCGCTACCCAGTTGGCACTTCAAGATCTACATTTCATATCCACATAACCTCCTGCCCACTATCGGCAGTTAATAATCAAATCCTAATTTCAACAATCATTTCAGATCTCGCGGGCCGGGTATTTTGTAAGGTTAGGTTCGCCATCATAGGAAACCTTACACCTAAAAGACATGTCCAACTCACAATGGGTGTATGTCGGGTGTCTTCATCTCAACTCCTGCTTACAGATGCTCTAAGATTTAGATCTTAACAAGATTCGATCTCGATCCTAATACGATAGTTATGAATGATAATATCTCCAAAGGAAAACGATTATACGGTGTTATTACCAAAGGTCAATCATTCAATCTTAAAACAGCACTTATATTACTTTGTATCGTTACTTTACCTCGTCCCTTCGATTTGGGGTGGTACATAGTACTCTCATCAAGGTTCGTTCTTATTAATTTCTGAGCAAATCTCTAGAAATTCGATGCGAAGCGAGGATCTTGATAAAGATGTTAGATACAAGCACACTATGTTTACATAACTCTTTTTTGCATTTATCATTAACGGGAATGATATTAGCAGATTTGGTCAATCTGTCGACGATGACCGAAATCGAATCAAATTCAGATGATGACCTTTGCAATAGCTAGACCTTTACTAATGTATGAGGCGATGTCTGCCTTCATAATTGCCATCAGTACAACTTCTTCAGACAAAGATACTTTTAGTCATAAATGACATAAATAGAATACTTATACTTACAAATTCCAACATAGCTATATCTCACAATCTCCATATTTAGGCAACCACAAGTGGCCTTTAAAACATTTAATGCCATCAGCTTCTAAATTTTAATGATTCATATTAGTCGTGAATCCCTTTTTATTATCTATATTATCCTTTTTACAAACATTGTTTATTTTTATATCGTTTGGCAATTTATTTTGCACCTTCATTATTAAGGAACATGTCCTAACTGGTTCTTTATCTTTTCTACATAATGCGTCGGTATCTATATTCACTTCTCATGATGATATAATTATCATGTCCACAATTCACTCAAATATTCTTTCTATATTATGCGTCAGTAATTACGTTCACCTTTCTTCATATTTTCTAAGTTTCAGTTTCGTCTTATCTATCATTTTTATCAGTTTTTCTCAATCCGACGTTTAAAGCGTCGATAATTATTATAATTAATTAAATAATAATTATTATAACTAATTAAATATTAAGTATTCAATTTTTATGAAATGTAAACGTAAATATTTTAAATTTCTTAGTTCGACCAATTATATAAAATGTTCAAAAATAAATTTGAATTTAATTAACAAGATTTTTGTTGATTTATCGAAAATATTTAATAAGATTTCGTAAATGTTCGAAAAACCTTTGTTTATACTTTGGTCAATGTTTTCTTAGTTGAAAAGTAAAAATTGTCGTTTTAAGTTTTCAGGTTATGGTATAAATGGTTTTACTCAATCCTTCTTAAGTTATCTTGAGGTATACACAAACATTTACCTCTAAACAGAAGTTTAGTTAAATGGTTTGTGTATAAGGGAATAATCCCTTTAAAAATCCTTTGTTAAAACATTTGTCAAAACATATTTCCATTTCTTTTTGGTAAAATCCAAAGTCTTAAAAGGGCTCTTAATTTTTGAAGAGTCAATATATTTCATTATCTTTTAATCACATGGTCTATTAATATAAATGATTAAGTCTTAAATCACATGTTAGTTATTCAAGGTACAAGCTTTAATTGTTCGACCAATTTAGGGCAATCTATAAGTAATTATTAACTTCATTCTTATTTTTATAAACAAACAAATGGTCCTTAATGATCACGAGCATGAATTTATCAAATTACAGCCTACACACGAGATTCACCAAATTTATGAATACTACATGTGCATTAGTCAATCCAAACGACATCACGTGAAACTCATAATGTTCATTACAAGTAACGGATGTAGTGATTGGAATAGATAATCTTCTTCGTGGACGCGAAGTTGATAATAACCATACCGTGGATCAAATTTGCTAGAACCTTGTAAATGATCGAACAATTCTTCCACTTCGAGTTATGGATATCGTTTTTGATTGTCAATTTACTCAGTCACAGTAATCTATAAATATAAGGAATGATAACACCATAGCTCTTCATGATGACAGGCTTGGTAGAATAAAATCGTTCTCCGACAACTTTCTCAGTTGTACGGTAATTCCTTAAATTCAGATGGTGCTGACGTACAGTGCACAAGCCACAGGTGCAGCACCGGAAATATAATCAAATACCAAATTCAACTTGCCTTAATGGCGAAAGTCTAGGTAATTCATCAACAAATACCTCCTAAAGTTTCAGATAACATAAACATCTTTTAATACATTCATATTAGGTTCTTCTAGATTACAATATCTATAACTAGTTCACAACCATTCATGGTATACTTTCAAGTCT
This sequence comes from Glebionis coronaria, assembly GCA_025667525.1. Lineage (NCBI taxonomy): Eukaryota > Viridiplantae > Streptophyta > Magnoliopsida > Asterales > Asteraceae > Glebionis > Glebionis coronaria. The sequence continues at coordinate 557,854,556 of CM046879.1, forward strand.
AAATACAGGATATGATCATCCATCGAGAATTATTTAGATTACTTTTGATAATCAACATCTTATCTTTTAGGGGATTTCTACTCGAGTTCCCATCAATTAAGACAATGTCGTCACGTCATAATCAATCAATCCATTCTACCGGCATTATCAACTTTTCAGTTTCATTGCCGTCGATAAGATGTGAACTTCTCAAAAGACTAATAATAACTCATATTCCTTCACAATTCAAGGATATCTGGAGACATAACTAACCTTAAAAAGAGTAAGGTCAACGCATAATCTATGCGAGAGAATTTCAAATCAGATACATACGAAAACATTTAACGAGTATGAATATATCCTATGTTTTCATAATTTTAGTACGCATTCGAAAGCTCCTCGGATCGTTACACAGGTCATTCAAATGGAATCAAATCAAAAGAAATGATAAGAACATCGATACATCCAGTCGGGTATCAACACTCGGTAATCAAATACTTTTCCTAAGAATCTTACTACGAGAGAATTGGACAAGAAAGAATTGTCAATTGTCAACTAAGACAATTTCCACCGATGAGTAAATTCGACTCAGATGAATAGATGCTACAGGCACATATGTAGGTGTCCCTAACATTATGTCCTTATTTTACACTTCTTGCAGATCTCTTAAAATTTAATCTTTCACAATCTTCAAAGAAAATGTAGTGTTTATTCATTAGTTTTATGGTGACTACTAATCAGTCTTGCATAGTCCATTCCAAATTGTATGTAGGCGCGCAACTATATACAATTTCAAGATTAACGATGCAATACTCAGTTCGTCAAAACTTTATCATCATGTTTATAATAAAAACATTTTCATGCTTAATTCTTAAATAAGAATCAAAATAAATTTACAAAGATTTTCCTTGTTATGAAAACAATTAGGTTTTTCCAAAGTGTTTCATAAACAACTTCATTTTGATAACAATCACTTATAAATCTTACTTTGAATAATCCTTATAGTGATGAAAATTCAATTTTTTCAAAGGATACGGTTTTAACTTTATAAAAACAATTAGTGATCTGCAAAAGAGTGATGAAGAGTTGTTCACCGAGAACTAACTACAATATGATAAGAAATGAGCTTAGCCAAATAATCATGAGGTTCATGACCTCGATGGCACTCACAAAGAATGATTCACAACGTAACTCAAATCAAGATGAGTACTTGTTCAATGGTTGCATCACTAATGCGAACATTAGGGTGAAGCAATAAAAGATAGATATCATCGATACATGTAGAATTTAGCAATCAAAGGTAGTCTTTTCATTAATCACAAACAAGTCAAAATTGTACCGTAACACATTACGCGTCACTATGTCATACAATTCTCAGAACTCATCCTACCAACTGATATCTAAGTTAAGTTAGGGATTCTTAAAAGATACCACAATGAATACTAATCTACAAGAGTCATTAGGTGTCCTGCCTGTCCCGGAAGATCCATCGGTCCCAATTCAGAAGAAGATTTCTTCAATTTATTTCTCGGACACTGGGCATCCTCATTAGTGGACAATGGCCTAGGAACAATACTTAACACGAACCTATAATCAATTAAAACCTTATAATTCAATCACAAAACTTAACGATTTCCTCTTAACAATCTCATATTCCATACAAGTTAAATTTTACTTTATTCAAGTTTCAACCAAATCATACTCGATGTGATATCCTACATCATTCTCCAATACTTTCAACCTTATTTATAAACCTTAAAAGGGCAATAAAAGCACGATATGAATCAATACTTAATTTCCAATCCTGTTAGCTCTTACAACAACAATTATCAAATGAGTCACTAGCATGAAATGACTCGATCATTCAGTTAAACTTCTCGGAAAGGTATTAGTGGCATGAGGCTTCTTGATAATGGTTTCAATAACAGCCTCAAGTGCAACATTCACCCTTTCGATTCCAATTTAAGAATTGGATGACAACGAATCAGATGACATTTTTCCAGGTGGTAACGTTTTGTTAAACTCCACTCTATAAGAAAAGATCGTCATGACATCGATATCAGATTTAATCTCGCCAATTCTTTTTCAATATCACAATCAACTAATATCTACATTTCTACGAATATCAACCATTTGTTGGGATCATAAATATCCGCAACTTGGTTTAGATCTAGGATAGCTAGAATTCCTACGAGAATAGCTTCGACTAATTTACTAGGGGATTTAGGGTTCCTTGTGGCAATCGACGTCGTATAAATACCTCGTATAAATATAAAAAAAAATCATCAAACAATCATGTAATAAAATTACATCATATATATATATATATATATATATATATATATATATATATATATATATATATATATATATATATATATATATATATATATATATATATATATATATATATATATATATATATATATATATATATATATATATATATATATATATATATATATATATATATATATATATATATATATATATATATATATATATATAATCCAAGTTATATATATATATTAAAATAACACTTCTCAGTCTGGCCTTGTCGGTAACTCGGGAATTCTTCGGCACCGTTATAGTCAAAAGATTTTTAGACATTTTGAGAAAAAAATTTATAGTTAAAAGATTTTGAAATGTTTTATTCAAAACCTTAGTTTTAAAAATCTTTCGTTCTCTATAACGAGAGCTCTGATACCAAACTGTAACACCCCCAAATTTGTACAACTCAATACAGCGGAAGACTAGTTGGTGTTACGGGATAGCACATTACTCACATCATAGACAACGCATAAAAATCGCGTCGTTTAATAATAAATCATTTCCATTCATAAATATCAAAGTTACATAGGTCCCAAGACATTATATTTCGTACAAAGTTTTACAAAGTATTTGAATGGAAAAATATTGTTTAAGTGCGGGCCATGAATTCTTGTCGTCTTCCTGAGAATTACCTTCAAGTACCTGAGATAAAACATATTAAAAGAAAAGGTCAGCGATAACGCCGAGTGAATTCATAGAGTTTAATAAATTCCATCAAGATAATATCAGTATAAAATCATTACTGGAAATCATTTTGTACAAATCATTTTAATAGGCCATGAAATAGCCAAAGTCGTTTTATACAAATCCTTATCGAAAATCGTAATATAGGCATTTGCCTTAAAAATCATTATACGAATCATTGTCGTTAAAAACACCATACAATACGTTTTGCAACGTTGTATAGATTAAATAAAAACCGTTATATGAATATGGTTATATAAAACCAAAACACGAACATAATATCAATAGTATGACCTTGTATTGCTAGTCAGGCAATACATCGTAATTCGGAGCGTCTAATAGTATTTCGTTAGTTTTGGATTATTATAAGCCGCATGACATTGTTACCTTACTAAACCAACAACGGGTAGCTAACCCGATACCAATTTTGCCCATCTAAAGTAGCGTGTCGTCACAAAGGTCACGCTATGGAAATCTTCTCATACATAAATTCGCTTACCAATCAATGTGGCACGACGGGGATCAACCGTCAAGGCGCGAACTGGGGTGATCGTCCCCAAATAGTACTATTAAATGCATAAGCGTCTACCAAATCCCGGTAGTTCACTATTCATGCTAATGGGACTTTTAGTGACATAACCTAACTTTAATAATCCATTTTATTTCATCTATCGGGTCCATTAATCATTTATCGGGTCATACAATCGGGTCATTCAATCATTCGGGTCCAAAATCAATAAACAACAATCGGGACAAATGGTGTCCTATTTTATAAAAACTAACATGTTATCTTCCTCGCGGGTTTATAAAAAATTTATAAAATATTTAAAAGAGTGCGAGGCTATGAACTCACATTGATGTGGAAAGGCGGGTTATCGGCAATTCGGATGTACGGTACGTGCTTCAATCACGGAAACCTAGACAAATAATACTCGTCTTAGACTCATGTCCAATGACTTTATAAAAATACCAATTATGTATACATATGATGATTATATATATATGATGATCAAGTGGGTTTACATATCCTCATTTACTCATTTTTGTGTTATGTGTCGATAACTTTTATACTAGTTTTCTCGTTTTACCTATTTACGTGTTTTCGGTCCAATAGGCTTATTATAAGTTATTTAACTTGTTTTAATCCATTTTATACTTATATTATCAGTGTCTACACTTTACAAGTTGGGCCTAAATGGGTTAAGCCCCATGATAAGTTTATAAGTGTTTTAGTCCATTTTTGTTGTATTATTAGTCCAAGTATTAGTCCAAGTATTAGTCCAATATGTTTACTTAGCTCGTTAATGCCCGTATGCCCTATAGTTCGGGTTTTATCGGTTTTTACTTGTTATACATGTCTATATATCAGTATATAAGTTTTATAAAGTTTTCATTAGACGGGTCCAACCATCTAAGTTTTATTTAACAAAAACGTTAATTTTACGGTATTAGCCGAAAAAGTCGTAAAAATCATGTTTATAGTTTTATAACTTATAAAACTTAACAAGTTACCATTTTTATAAAATGTACACTTATTTACCATTGTACATATTTATATAAATGTATTACATAAGTTAGTGGGTTTTATTTTATATTTTATACTATTAAATTTTGAGTGCTTATATAATAGTATTATTCTTTAATTTCCAAAAATCTGATTTTTATCTTCACTTTCACCAAAACTGCCATATCTTGAGTTCTATATGGAGATAGAAGCTCAAATTTTTATCACATAAACTACATAATATGTGCTTCATTTAACTCTACTATAGCTACTGTTGAATCATCTTTAAGTATTTTCTAAAAATCGTCCAAAACAGTGAACTCAGATTTGTATCTTAAACTTGTTTTGATCATATCTCACTCATTACAATGATTCCATTGCATGGCCAACTCTCACATGTGTACAAGACCCATAGCTTACTGTAAATACATTCTACTTCATCATTTTATCAGTTCATTACATGTTTCTTTACTGTTTTATACAGCCAACAAATTTAACCAAGATTTTAACCTTGTTTCTTATGGTTTTTCACCTTTTTAATCATGTTTATTAACACCAAATCCCCACATAACATTTTTATCATCATATATTCATCATATACATATACAATAGGAAATAAAATACATGTTTACATAATCAAAATAACAAGAAGATGAGGAGGACAATCTTTATACCACCAAGTTGATGTAGGTTATGATTTGGACATGGTTTTTGATGGAGAAACTTGTGCTTAGCCAACACCATCTTCAAGACCATCAATCTTTATGATCACCTTGTGGAAAATCAGCCCCAAGACACCATGAATACTCCTCCTTGGATGTTATAACCACCTCCAATCAATAGGGTTTCAAAAGGACTTCAACATATGTAGAAATAACATAGGATTTCATGGTTGATTTTTGATCAAAATGATGTTTATGGTGTAAGAGTGGACGGCCAAAATGGAGCCATGGGAGAGAATTTTGAGTGGATTGCATGTTGGAAATGAAGGAATGAAAACTAGTTGCTAGTTTTGTGTTTAGTGGAAGTGGAAGTAGCTTAAACTTTAAGCTTAAGTGATAAGTGTTATGTCACTTGTTAAAACTTGCCACCAAATGGATGTTGTGGCTTACTTTGGCCGGTTTTGATGGGGGTGGGACAAGTGTCCCACTTGTCTCATCCCCATTTATTTACGGGTACTCCTCGATTCTAGTTTCTTCGATTTACGTGCCCTCGGGTCGTTTTACGAAAAACGTTTTTATAAATTATGAATCAACGTCACAAAACGAATCCAATAAAAATTGTCTCATCAAAAACGGAGTTCAAAAACGTAAATACGTAATCATAAGGTTTCCGGTTTAGTCGTAAAGGACGTTAAAATAAAATCGTAAGTCCTAATCTCTTCTCGTAAATTTGTGAGTTTATGAACTAACACAAATTTAAAACTCCAAAATAATATTCACGGACAAATTTATTTTCTGAAATGTCGGACTGTCACCAAAGACGGTGTATGTAAACGTAAGCACGTAACGTAGAATCCTCCGGTTTAGACGTAGTCGACGCTACTTCAAGACGTAAATTCAAATTACTTCCCAAAAATAAGTGAGTTCATATTGTAACATTAAAATAATGTTTTCAAATAAATATTGAGAATAAAAATATCAACCATAAATTGACGGATTGTCACAATAAAGAGCAGGCTTGGTACTTTGAACTTTCTTGAGATATTCAGGCTTGATAAAACTCGTTTTCATATTTCTATTGAGCATATTCATGGTTTGAATGGACTGACCCGTTTTGTAAACAATGTTGTTTAACGTTTCGACTCTCTTTTCCAAATCAAGAATTTTTTCAATATCCTTTTCTTCACGAGTTTTATAAAGCTCATTTTGGTCTTTGTTAACCGACTCTAACTCAGTAATCTGGAATTTATGTAGCAGCAGTTGTTCTTCAAGTTCCGATATCTTTTGTTTTGACATATGAATTTCGTGTGTTACTTCAGAACAATATTGTTCGTTGAGCACCTTACGTTCATATACCAAACCATTAGCTATTGCAACTCGTCGATCAGCTTCTTTTACATAATCACACTCTTTAAGCCTGTCTATCTCCTCGGCTAAGGATGTGTTTGCTTGCTTCAGACGTTTATTAGCCTCTTTGTTTTCATTAATTTCACGTTTTAAAGAATCAATAATAGACGCAAGCAAATCACGATCCTCTTTCGAGCCAGTATCCTAAGTAGGATTTCCGTCATCATTACACATATGTTGTGAATCCTAGAGATATTGCTATCCTCCGTGTCCATTACATATGTGTCATTGATGCTTTCGGGTTGCTCAGGATGCCATCGTTCATTAGCAAACACATTATAGTTATCATTTGATGGTACCTTTTCAATTGGCTTAGTATCAAAGATAAGTCCAGAATTGTCAGCAGACTATGGAATCACTTCCTGAATCTTTGCCATGTACACATAATGTGCCTCTAACTCTTGAGTGGAATCCCTGCTTCTTCTTTCTTACACAGCAGCATCTTTTCCTTATGATATCCCGAATCCTTAACCCGTTTTGGCTTCTTAAATTCCCTATCCATGTGCCCAAATCCCTTACAGTTGAAGCATTAAATCCCAGTCTTTTGCACAACCGGAATGCCTAAAGTATCTCTAGCCCAACTTGATTCGGCATCCTCTGATTATCATACCTAGTATCATGATCATACCTAGGTGCATGATCAACTTCCTTATATCTAGCATTGGATGATGATCTGAGGTTATTGTTGGTAGGTTTGTAGATCTTCTTATAAGTTGTGGTGAGTAAAGACATGAGTTCTTCAATCTTCTTGTCCCTTGAAGTTTGTTCTTCATCACTGTCTCCATCTGACTCTGTGTCATACTTTGGAGGTGGAGTGGGGACAATTGCTTTTGATTTATTTCTAGCAGTAGCTAGAGGTTTGGTGGATGAGCTTGATGACCTTGAGGAATGTGTAGGTGGTTGTTGAAGGGGAACGGGTTTTGTTGAAGTAGCAACCACAAAAGCAATAGAGTTCGCAGATCGTTCTGTCTTTTCAGCCTAAGTTCATTTACTTCATTCTGATGTTGTTTCAATATATCGTAATGTTTGTGGTAAGATATAGTCTTGATATCCTCCCTTTGTTTGACCAAAGTCACAAACCTTTGCCATTCCGGTTTAAGTTGAAGTAGCAACTGAACATTGGCATGATGATTGGAGATGGTGCACTGATTCCTGACAAGCTCATTCATCATTTTGTAGAATCTCGAGTAATATGAGTCAATGGATTCACCATCTTCGGATGTAAATTTTCCAAACTCCCAAAGCAGATTAGTCTCAAAATCTTGAACATTGATCGACTCACCTTGCTTCTGTCAATGAATTGCATTCCACATTTCTATAGCATTAGGACATGCATCAACCGTGGAATAGATATCTTTATCAATCCTAGTGAGTATGTAGTTCACAGCATCAGCTTCAGCTTCAAGGAGTTTCTTTTTCTCAGCAAGACAAGTGTCGAAATTCTCCATAGCTCGTGTAGTTGACGAAGTACCATCCTCTGCTTGTGTGGTAAAGGGTCTGAATTCAAAAACAGGAGGTGGATTATCAAGGCAATGACGAAGAGCGGTTCAGTTCTTCTTAGTGTCGAGAAATCTAAGAAAACGAGATCTCCACTAAACGTAGCAACCGGCAGTGAGCACATGTGGATTACCATTGCCACCTTGTTCCAAACGAATTTGATTAGCCGTTGCATTGTTGTTGTTGTTATTAGACATGGTGATTACTTGTGAATGGATTAGGATCTTAGTGGATTTGTTGTGATGAGGTGTGGTTTAAAATTTCGAGGTGTTCCAAAATTTTCAGTTTGACAATTAATTCCCCAGTTCGACAAAATGGTAAGCCAAAAAATTTTGTATCGCCAAATTTTGAAATTGAGTTAGAAATAGCCAAAAACTAGTAGGGAAAAAATTTGATTTTAATAGACCTAAAAATTTTAACTCTTTTTTTTAATCTTCGTGTAAACTATGATCCTGGACTAGTCTAGATAGTGGCTAAGTCTAATAAGTACTCAAACAAAATTTAGATGTCCATCGCAATACCCATAGGAATACCCATCGCAGTGGGTGATCGCAACTCTTGATCGCAGTGGGTGATCGCAACTCTTGATCGCAGTGGGTGATCGCAACTCTTGATCGCAGTGGGTGATCGCAACTCTTGATCGCAGTGTGTGATCGCAACTCTTGATCGCAACACCTGATCGCAACTCTAGATCGTAACCTTGGATCGCAACCTTGGATCGCAAGATGTGATCGAAATATTCGATCGCAAGTAGAAACCCCTGGTTTATGCGATCGCAATATTCGGATCGTAATATGGAATCAAAAGTACCACTTTTCTCGGATAGTACTAGAACACAACAAATTCGAGATTTTTAGCCTAAAAATGAATCAAGCACCCAAAATTTTTGTGTTTTTAACCAAAGTAACAATACCAAATCACTACCAATAGTATGTAGATGATTTGTATCAAGAATAAACCATAAAAACACAAAAAAAAACAAAAAATTGTTACATGAGTTTTAGATCAAAATAGGCACGAAAAATCAAGAACACAACACACGAATCTTCAATCACCTATCCACTATAGGCTCTTGATACCAAATGTTATTCCCATATTAATCCATAATGTGACAATCCGTCAATTTATGGTTGATATTTTATTCTCAATATTTATTTGAAAACGTTATTTTAATGTTACAATATGAACTCACTTATTTTTGGGAAGTAATTTGGATTTACGTCTTGAAGTAGCGTCGACTACGTCTAAACCGGAGGATTCAACGTTACATGCTTACGCTTACATACACCGTCTTTGGTGACAGTCCGACATTTCAGAAAATAAATTTATCCGTGAATATTATTTTGGAGTTTTAAATTTGTGTTGGTTCATAAACTCACAAATTTACGAGAAGAGATTAGGACTTACGATTTTATTTTAACGTCCTTTACGACTAAACCGGAAACCTCATGATTACGTATTTACGTTTTCGAACTCCGTTTTTGATGAGACAAAATTTTTATTAGAATCGTTTTGTGACGTTGATTCATAATTTATAAAAACGTTTTTCGTAAAACGACCCGAGGGCACACAAATCGAGGAAACTGGAATCGAGGAGTACCCGTAAATAAATGGGGATGAGACAAGTGGGACACTTGTCCCACCCCCACTCCAAAACCGGCCACAAATAGCCATAAAACAACTTGGTGTCAAGTTGTTGACAAGTTACATACATTTGTCATGATAGCTTAACTAGTAAGCTTACCACTTCACCAAAACCAACCAAAACCACCAACACACACACCTAGTTTCATTTTCATCCATGCAAACACTCTCATCTCTCTCTCTTGCCTCTCATCTTGCCGTCCCATATCCATCCCAAAAACAACATCATTGATCAATTTTAAACCACAAAATCATGTGTTATTTACACATATGTTGAAGCCCCTTTGAAACCCTATTGATTGGTGGTCCTTATAACATCCAAGGAGGAGTATTCATGGTGTCTTGGGGCTGATTTTCCACAAGGAGTCTATGAAGAATGGTGGTCTTGAAGATGGTCTTGATGCATCACAAGTTTCTCCATCAAAATCCATGTTTTGATCAACCTACATCATCATGGTGGTATAAAGATTGTCCTCCTCATCTTCTTGTTAATTTGATTATGTAAACATATATTTTATTTCCTATTGTATATGTATATGATGATTATATGATGATAAAAATGTTATGTGGGGATTTGGTGTTGATAAATATGATTAAAAAGGTGAAAAACTATAATAAACAAGGTTAAAATCTTGATTAATTTACATGGCTGTATAAAACAGTAAAGAAACTTGTTATGAACTGATAAAATGATGAAGTAGAATTGATATACAGTAAGCTATGAGTCTTTTACACATGTGAGAGTTGGCCATGCAATGGAATCATTGTAATGAGTGAGATATGATCAAAACAAGTTTAAGGTACAAATCTGAGTTCACTGTTTTGGACGATTTTTAGAAAATACTTAGAAGATGATTCAACAGTAGCTATAATAGAGTTAAATGTAGCACATATCATTTAGTTTATGTGATAAAAATTTGAGCTTCTATCTCCATATAGAACTCAAGATATGGCAGTTTTGGTGAAAGTGAAGATAAAAATCAGATTTTTGAAAAATAAAGTATAATACTATTATATAAGCACTCAAAATTATATTGTATAAAATGTAAAGTTAAAACCCACTAAGTCATGAATTTTCTTTATATAAATATGTTAAAGGTTAAATAAGTGGACATTTTATAAAAATGGAAACTTGTTAAGTTTTATAAGTTATAAAAACTATAAACATGATATTTATGACTTTTTCGGCTATTACCGTAAAATTAACGTGTTTGTTAAATAAAACTTAGACGGTTGGACCCGTCTAATGTAAACTTTATAAAACTCATATACTGATATATAGACATAAATAACAAGTAAAAACCAATAAAACCCGAACTATATAACATACGGACGTTAACGGACTAAATTAACGTTATTGGACTAATACTTGGGCTAATAATTGGGCTAAATAAGATAAACACTCATAAAAAGAACTTATTGGGCTTAACCCATTTGGGACCAACATGGAAAGTATATATACTGATAATATAAGTATGAAATGGATTAATGCAAGTTAATAAACTCATAATAGGCTTATTGGACCTAAAACACGAAAATAGGTGAAACTAGTAAACTAGTAGAAAAAGTTATCGACACATAACACTAAAATGAGTAAACGAGAATATGTAAACCCACTTGATCATCATATATATATAATCATCATATGTATACATAATTGTTATTTTTATAAAGTCATTGGACATGTGTCTAAGACGAGTATTATTTGTATAGGTTTCCGTGATTGAAGCACGTACCGTACATCCGAATTGCCGATAACCCGCTTTCCCACATCAACGTGAGTTCATAGCCTCGCACTCTTTTAAACGTTTTTATAAATGTTTTATAAACCCGCGAGGGAGATAACATGTTATTTTTTATAAAATAGGACACCATTTGTCCCGATTGTTTGTTTATTGATTTGGACCCGAATGATTGAATGACCCGATTGTATGACCCGATAAATGATTAAAGGACCCGATAGATGAAATTAAATGGATTATTAAAGTTAGGTTATGTCACTAAAAGTCCCATTAGCATGAATTGTGAACTACCGGGATTTGGTAGACGCTTATGCATTTAATAGTACTATTTGGGGACGATCACCCCAGTTCGCGCCTTGACGGTTGATCCCCGTCGTGCCACATTGATTGGTAAGCGAATTTATGTATGAGAAGATTTCCATAGCGTGACCTTTGTGACGACACGCTACTTTAGATGGGCAAAATTTGTATCGGGTTAGCTACCCGTTGTTGGTTTAGTAAGGTAACAATGTCATGCGGCTTATAATAATCCAAAACTAACGAAATACTACTAGACGCTCCGAAGTACGATGTATTGCCTGACTAGCAATACAGGGTCATACTATTGATATTATGTTTGTATTTTGGTTTTCATAACCATATTCATATAACGGTTTTTGTTTTCATACAACGTCATAAGACGTATTGTATGATGTTTTTACGACATTGCTCGTATGATAATTTTTAAGGCAAATGCCTATATTATGATTTTCGATAAGAATTTGTATAAAATGACTTTGGCTATTTTATGGCCTATTACAAAGATTTGTATAAAATGATTTTGGCTATTTTACGGCCTATTACAATGATTTGTACGAATTGATTTTTGGTACTAATTTTATACCAAAGTTATATTGATGGAATTTATTAAACTCTATGAATTCACTCGGCGTTATCGCTGACCTTTTCTTTTAACATGTTTTATCTCAGGTACTTGAAGGTAATTCTCGGGAAGACGACAAGAATTCATGGCCCGCACCTAAACTATATTTTCCATTCAAATACTTTGTAAAACTTTGTATGAAATATAATGACTTGGGACCGATGTAACTTTGATGTTTATGAATGGAAATGATTTATTATTAAACGACGTGATTTTTATGCGTTGTCTATGATGTGAGTAATGTGCTATCCCGTAACACCAACGAGTCTTCCGCTGTATTGAATCGTATAAATTTGGGGGTGTTACAGTTTGGTATCAGAGCTCTCGTTATAGAGAACGAAAGATTTTTAAAACCAAGGTTTTGAATAAAACATTTCAAAATCTTTTAACTATAAACATTTTTCTAAAAATGTCTAAAAATCTTTTGACTATAACGGTGCCGAAGAATTCCCGAGTTACCGACAAGGCTAAGACTGAGAAGTGTTATTTTAATATATATATAACTTGGATTATATATATATGAGTAATTTTGTTACATGATTGTTTGATGATTAATTTGATTTTCATACGAGGTATTTATACGACGTAGATTGTCACAAGAAGCCCTAACCCCCCTAGTAAATTAATCGAAGCTATTCTCGTAGGAATTTTAGCTATCCTAGATCTAAACCAAGTTGTGGATATTTATGATCCCAACAAATGGTTGATATTCGTAGAAAAGTAGATATTAGTTGATTGCGATATTGAAAAAGGATTGGCGAGATTAAATCTGATATCGATGTCATGACGATCTTTTCTTATAGAGTGGAGTTTGACAAAACATTACCACCTAGAAAGATGTCATCTGATTCGTTGTCATCCAATTCTTAAATTTGAAATCGAAAGGGTGAATGTTGCACTTGAGGCTGTCATTAGAACCATTACCCAAAAGCCTCATGCACTAATACCTTTCCGAGAAGTTTGATTGATTTTGTGAGTCATCTCATGCTAGTGACTCATCTGATAATTGTTGATGTAAGAGATATAGGATTGGAAATTAAGTGTGGTTCATATCGAGCTTTTATTGCCCTATTAAGGCCTAAGAATAAGATTGAAAGTATCGGAATATGAGGTAAGATATCGAATTGAGTATAAAATTTGTTAAAACTTGAATAAAGTAAAATTTAACTTGTATGGGATAAGAAATTGTTAAGAGGAAGTCGTTAAGTCCTGTGATTGAATTATAAGGTTTTAATTGATTGTAGGTTTGTGTTAAGGGTTGTTCCTAGGCCATGATCCACTAACGAGGATGCCCAGTGTCCAAGAAATAAATTGAAGAAATCTTCTTCTGAATTAAGACCGATGGATCTTCTGGGACATGTGGAACACCTAAAGACTCTTGTAGATTAGTATTCATTGTGGTATCTTTTAAAAATAATCCCTAACTTAACTGAGATATCAGTTGGTAGGATGAGTTCTGAGAATTGTATGACATAGTGACACGTAACGTGTTACGGTACAATTTTGACTTGTTTGTGATTAATGAAAAGACTACCTTTGATTGCTAAATTCTACATGTATCGATGTTATCTATCCTTTATTGCTTCATCCTAATGTTCGCATTAGTGATGTAACCATTGAACAAGTACTCATCTTGAATTGAGTTACGTTGTGGATTATTCTCTTTGTATTCCTCAGTGCCATCGAAGTCATGAACCTCATGATTATTTGGCTAAGCTCATTTCCTATCATATCGTAGTTAATTCTTGGTGAACAAGCTTTCATCACTCTTTTGCAGATCACTCATTGTTTTTATAAAGTTAAAACGGTATCCTTTGAGAAAATTGAATTTTCATCACTATAAGGATTATTCGAAGTGAGATTTATAAGTGATTGTTATCAAACTAAAGTTGTTTAAGAAACGCTTTGGAAACTTAATTGTTTTGATAACAAAGAAAATCTTTGTAAATTTATTATTGATTCTTATTTAAGAATTAAGCATGAAAATGTTTTTATTGTAAACATGATGATAAAATTTTGACGAACTGAGTATTGCATCGTTAATCTTGAAATTGTATATAGTTGCGCGCCTACATACAATTTGGAGTGGACCATGCAAGACTGACTAGTAGTCACCATAAAACTAATGAATAAACACTACAGTTTCTTTGAAGATTGTGAAAGATTAAATTTTATAAGATCTGCAAGAGGTGAAAAATAAGGACATAGTGTTAGGGACACTTCCATATGTGTCTGTAGCATCTATTCTTCTGAGTTGAACTTACTCATCCGTGGAAATTGTCTTATTTGACAATTGACAATTCTTTCTTGTCCAATTCTCCCGTAGTGAGATTCTTAGGAAAAGTATCTGATTACCGAGTGTTGATACCCGACTGGATGTATCGACGTTCCTATCATTTCTTTTGATTTGATTTCATTTGAATGACCTGGGTAACGATCCGAGGAGCTTTCGAATGCGTACTCAAATTATGAAAACATGGGATATATTCATATTCATTAAATGTTTTCGTCTGTATCTGATTCGAAATTCTATCGCATAGATTATGCGTTGACCTTACTCTTTTAATAGTAGTTATGTCTCCTGATATCCTTGAACTTGTGAAGGATTATGAATTATTATTAGTCTTTTGAGAAGTTCACATCTTATCGACGGCAATGAAACTGGAAAGTTGATAATGCCAGTAGAATGGATTGATTGATTATGACATGACGACATTGTCTTAATTGATGGGAACTCGAATTGAATTCCCCTAAATGATAAGATGTTGATTATCAAAAGTGATCTAAATAATTCTTGATGGATGATTTTATCCTGCATTTAGACTTGAAATTTTACCGTAAATGGTTGTGAATTAGTCATAGATATTATAATCTAGAAAGAAGTTAATATGAATTTATTAAAAGATGTTTATCTTATTTGAAACTTTAGGAGGTATTTGTTGGTGAATTACCTAGACTTTCGCCATTAAGACAAGTTGAAACTGGTATTGATTATATTCTCGGTGCTGCACCTGTGGCTTGAGCAATGTACGTCAACACCATCTAAATTAAAGGAATTACCGTACGACTGAGAGAGTTGTCGGAGAAAGATTTTATTATACCAAGCCTATCATCATGAAGAGCTATGGTGTTATCATTCCTTATATTTATAAATTACTGTGAACTGAGTAAATTGACAATCAAAAACGATATCCATAACTCGAAATGGAAGATTTGTTCGATCATTTACAAGGTTCTAGCGTATGTTTTAAAGATTTGATTCACGGCATGGTTATCATCAACTTCGCGTCCGCGAAGAAGATTATGTATTCAAATCACTACATCCGGTACTTGTAATGAACATTATGAGTTTCACGTGGTGACGTTTGGATTGACTAATACACATGTAGCATTCATAAATTTGGTGAATCACGTGTGTAGGCTGTAATTTGATAAATTCATGCTCGTGATCATTAAGGACCATTTATTTGTTTATAAGAATAATAATGAGTTAATAATTATTTATGGATTGCCCTGAATTGGCCGAACGATAAAAACCTGTACCTTGAATAATTAACACGTGATTAAAGACTTAATACTTTACATGATTTGACTATGTGATTAAAAGGATAATGGAATATAAATTGACTCTTCAAAAATTAAGAGCCCTTTTAAGACTTTGGATTTTACCAAAAAGAAATGGAAATATGCTTTGACAAATATTTTAACAAAGGATTTTAAAGGGACTATTCCCTTATACACTAAACATTTAACTAAACTTCTGTTTAGGGGTAAATATTTGTGTATACCTCAAGATAACTTAATAAGGATTGAGTATACCATTTATACCATAACTTGAAATTTGAAACGACACTTTTTGCTTTTCAACTAAGAAAATTTTGACCAAAGTATAAACCAAAGATTTTTCGAACAATTACGGATCTTATTAAATATTTTGGATAAATCAACAAAAATCTTGTTAATTAAATTCAAATTTATTTTGAACATTTTATATAATTGGTCGAACTAAGAAATTTAAAATCTTTACGTTTACATTTCATAAAAATTGACTAATAATTATTTAATTAATTATAATAATTATCAACGCTTTAGACGACGGATTGAGTAAAACGGATAAAAATGATAGTAAAGACGAAACTAAAACATAGAAGATATGAAGAAAGAATTTTGAATAAATACGGTTGTGATATTTATTTCATCAGGAAAGTAAACGTAATTACTGACGCATAATGTAGAAAGAATATCTAAGTAAATTGTGGACATAATAATTATATCATCATGAGAAGTGAATATAGATACCGACGCATTATGTAGAAAAGATAAAGAACCAGTTAGGACATGTTCCTTAATAATGAACGTGCAAAATAAATTGCCAAACAATTTAAAATATAGCCGATGATTGTAAAAAGGATAATATAGATAATAAAAATGGATTCGCGACTAATATGAATCATTAAGATTGAGAAGCCGATAGCGCTAAAAGATTAAAAGTCCATTTGTGATTGTCTAAATATGGAGATTGTGAGATATAGTTATGTTGGAATTTGTAAGTATAAGTATTCTATGTATGTCATTTTTGGCTAAAAGTATCTTTGTCTGAAGAAGTTGTACTGATGGCAAATTGTGAAGGCAGACATCGCCTCATACATTAGTAAACGTCTAGCTATTACAAAGGTCATCATCTGAATTTGATTCGATTTGGGTCATCGTCGACAGACTGACCCAATATGCTAATATCATTCCCGTTAATGATAAATGCAAAAGAGTTATGTAAACATAGTGTGCCTGTATCAAACATCTTTATCAAGATCCTCGCTTCGCAACGAATTTCTAGAGATTTACTCAGAAGTCATTAAGAATGAATCTTGATGAAAGTACTACTTACCACCCCAATCGAAGGGATGAGGTAAAGTAACGATACAAAATACTAGAAGTCTTGTTTTATGTTTGAATGATTAACCTTTGAAAATGAATCGTATAATCATTTTCCTTTGGAGGGATTATCGTTAATAATTATCGTATTAGGATCGAGATCGAATCTTGTTAGGATCTGAATCTTAGAGCATCTGTAAGTAGGAGTTGAGATGAAGACACCCGACATACACCCACTGTGAGTTGGACATGTCTTTTAGGTTTATGGTTTCCTATGATGGCGAACCTAACCTTGCAAAATACCCGACCTGCGAAATCTGAAATGATTGTTGAAATTAGGATCTGATTATTGACAGCCGGTAGTGGGCAAGAGGTTATGTGAATGTGAAATGTAGATCTTGAAGTGCCAAATGGGTAGCAAAGTTATGCCACAATTTTTAACCTTGGAAAAAAAAATGAAATCATGATCTGACAAATCATGGGATATAAGTCCCCGTTGTATGGGACCATTGAGATGATGTAAAAGTTGGGATTGAAAGGCATATAAGTTGGATCTACCCTAGGACTTCAAGAACTGCGTGAATTATGTTTCGTAAATCAAACTTGATGGAATATCTATCAAGTGAAAATCTGATTGTTCTTAGTAAAGCTTAGATTGCCGAAAAGTTGCATTCATCAGAAACCCGTGAACATCATGGATAGAGAAAGTAAGTCAACATTTAGCCTGATCTTATTCCCGTAGTTATGTTTGATGAAACTCGCGTATTATAATGGATTACACTTGTGAGAAAAGACCGAATATGGAGGAAATACCCACATGGCTTTAACTCTATAAGAAGCGAGTAGTAAGATGATCTTTGAGGACAAAGATCCTGTTTAGGGGTAAATGTTGTGACAATCCGTCAATTTATGGATGATATTTTATTCTCAATATTTATTTGAAAACATTATTTTAATGTTACAATATGAACTCACTTATTTTTGGGAAGTAATTTGGATTTACGTCTTGAAGTAGCGTCGACTACGTCTAAACCGGAGGATTCAACGTTACGTGCTTACGCTTACATACACCGTCTTTGGTGACAGTCCGACATTTCAGAAAATAAATTTATCCGTGAATATTATTTTGGAGTTTTAAATTTGTGTTGGTTCATAAACTCACAAATTTACGAGAAGAGATTAGGACTTACGATTTTATTTTAACGTCCTTTACGACTAAACCGGAAACCTTATGATTACGTATTTACGTTTTCAAACTCCGTTTTTGATGAGACAATTTTTATTAGAATCGTTTTGTGACGTTGATTCATAATTTATAAAAACGTTTTTCGTAAAATGACCCGAGGGCACGCAAATCGAGGAAACTGGAATCGAGGATTACCCGTAAATAAATGGGAATGAGACAAGTGGGACACTTGTCCCACCCCCACTCCAAAACCGACCACAAATAGCCATAAAACAACTTGGTGTCAAGTTGTTGACAAGTTACATACATTTGTCATGATAGCTTAACTAGTAAGCTTACCACTTCACCAAAACCAACCAAAACCACCAACACACACACCTAGTTTCATTTTCATCCATGAAAACACTCTCATCTCTCTCTCTTGGCTCTCATCTTGCCGTCCCATATCCATCCCAAAAACACCATCATTGATCAATTTTAAACCACAAAATCATGTGTTATTTACACATATGTTGAAGCCCCTTTGAAACCCTATTGATTGGTGGTGCTTATAACATCCAAGGAGGATTATTCATGGTGTCTTGGGGCTGATTTTTCACAAGGAGTCTATGAAGAATGGTGGTCTTGAAGATGGTCTTGATGCATCACAAGTTTCTCCATCAAAATCTATGTTTTGATCAACCTACATCATCATGGTGGTATAAAGATTGTCCTCCTCATCTTCTTGTTAATTTGATTATTTAAACATGTATTTTATTTCCTATTGTATATGTATATGATGATTATATGATGATAAAAATGTTATGTGAGGATTTGGTGTTGATAAATATGATTAAAAAGGTGAAAAACTATAATAAACAAGGTTAAAATCTTGATTAATTTACATGGCTGTATAAAACAGTAAAGAAACATGTTATGAACTGATAAAATGATGAAGTAGAATTGATATACAGTAAGCTATGAGTCTTTTACACATGTGAGAGTTGGCCATGCAATGGAATCATTGTAATGAGTGAGATATGATCAAAACAAGTTTAAGGTACAAATCTGAGTTCACTATTTTGGAAGATTTTTAGAAAATACTTAGAAGATGATTCAACAGTAGCTATAGGAGAGTTAAATGTAGCACATATAATTTAGTTTATGTGATAAAAAATTGAGCTTCTATCTCCATATAGAACTCAAGATATGGCAGTTTTGGTGAAAGTGAAGATAAAAATCAGATTTTTGAAAAATAAAGTATAATACTATTATATAAGCACTCAAAATTATATTGTATAAAATGTAAAGTTAAAACCCACTAAGTCATGAATTTTATATATATATAAATATGTTAAAGGTTAAATAAGTGGACATTTTATAAAAATGGAAACTTGTTAAGTTTTATAAGTTATAAAAACTATAAACATGATATTTACGACTTTTTCGGCTATTACCGTAAAATTAACGTTTTTGTTAAATAAAACTTAGACGGTTGGACCCGTCTAATGTAAACTTTATAAAACTCATATACTGATATATAAACATAAATAACAAGTAAAAACCGATAAAACCCGAACTATATAACATACGGACGTTAACGGACTAAATTAACGTTATTGGACTAATACTTGGGCTAATAATTGGGCTAAATAAGATAAACACTCCTAAAAAGAACTTATTGGGCTTAACCAATTTGGGCCCAACATGGAAAGTATATATACTGATAATATAAGTATGATATGGATTAATACAAGTTAATAAACTCATAATAGGCTTATTGGACCTAAAACACGAAAATAGGTGAAACTAGTAAACTAGTAGAAAAAGTTATCGACACATAACACTAAAATGAGTAAACGAGAATATGTAAACCCACTTGATCATCATATATATATAATCATCATATGTATACATAATTGTTATTTTTATAAAGTCATTGGACATGAGTCTAAGACGAGTATTATTTGTATAGGTTTCCGTGATTGAAGCACGTACCGTACATCCGAATTGCCGATAACCCGCTTTCCCACATCAACGTGAGTTCATAGCCTCGCACTCTTTTAAATGTTTTTATAAATGTTTTATAAACCCGCGAGGGAGATAACATGTTAGTTTTTATAAAATAGGACACCATTTGTCCCGATTGTTTGTTTATTGATTTGGACCCGAATGATTGAATGACCCGATTGTATGACCCGATAAATGATTAAAGGAACCGATAGATGAAATTAAATGGATTATTAAAGTTAGGTTATGTCACTAAAAGTCCCATTAGCATGAATTGTGAACTACCGGGATTTGGTAGACGCTTATGCATTTAATAGTACTATTTGGGGACGATCACCCCAGTTCGCGCCTTGACGGTTGATCCCCGTCGTGCCACATTGATTGGTAAGCGAATTTATGTATGAGACACGCTAATTTAGATGGGAAAAATTGGTATCGGGTTAGCTACCCGTTGTTGGTTTAGTAAGGTAACAATGTCATGCGGCTTATAATAATCCAAAACTAACGAAATACTACTAGACGCTCCGAAGTACGATGTATTGCCTGACTAGCAATACAGGGTCATACTATTGATATTATGTTTGTATTTTGGTTTTCATAACCATATTCATATAACGGTTTTTGTTTTCATACAACGTCATAAGACGTATTGTATGATGTTTTTACGACATTGGCTCGTATGATAATTTTTAAGGCAAATGCCTATATTATGATTTTCGATAAGAATTTGTATAAAATGACTTTGGCTATTTTATGGCCTATTACAAAGATTTGTATAAAATGATTTTGGCTATTTTACAGCCTATTACAATGATTTGTACGAATTGATTTTTGGTACTAATTTTATACCAAAGTTATATTGATGGAATTTATTAAACTCTATGAATTCACTCGGTGTTATCGCTGACCTTTTCTTTTAACATGTTTTATCTCAGGTACTTGAAGGTAATTCTCGGGAAGACGACAAGAATTCATGGCCCGCACCTAAACTATATTTTCCATTCAAATACTTTGTAAAACTTTGTATGAAATATAATGACTTGGGATCGATGTAACTTTGATGTTTATGAATGGAAATGATTTATTATTAAACGACGCGATTTTTATGCGTTGTCTATGATGTGAGTAATGTGTTATCCCGTAACACCAACGAGTCTTCCGCTGTATTGAATCGTATAAATTTGGGGGTGTTACACATAACACAAGATTTAGAGTAGAAAGAGAAGAAAGTTAGAGAGAGAAACTAGAAAGAGAAAGTAGAGAGAGTGGTGGAAGGTTACACTTTTACTAGGTGAAATGAAATGAACCAACACCCTCTTCCACTCATGGAAGAGGGTTTATATACCCTTGGCTTGTTGGGCCGTGGGCTTTGTGACTTGGGCCGGGCTTGGCTTTGCTTAGGCTTACGCCCTTAACTTATACAATATTAGCTTAAAGTCCAAGCCCGGTTTTCCTGACTAACCTATTACAATACAAGACCATTTACGACTAAGATGACCTATTACATTCTTTGTCGACTATATAAAATATAGGGCTAACACCATAATTATCCTGTGATATTCCATTTATCAAAATGGGGTGTTACAATAACCCTATCTAATACATTGAACCTCTAATGTATAACCATATCTAATACATTGTGTTGGTCCCTAGTAATTAGTTATTACTTATTATCTTAAGTAATAACTCTTAATTCGACTCAAGTGAGTTGTTTTAACAATAGATAAGAACTATGAAAGATTAAAACAACAATACCAATATACTTTTCAACGTATAGACTTTTATTAGAATCAAATAAAGAATCTATAACCCACTTTGTTTGCGGAATAACAAAGTGGTTGAATGACAATGGGTTTTGATCTCATCTACTTAAACGTCTAACCAAAGTTAAAGTCTAAGCTCCAATCTAAACGTTCATATGCATCTTGGCTATATGGTTTAGTTGGTATCGAGAGAGAAAGGTTTTCCAGAGTTTTAGCTCTTGTATTGGTTAACCTTTCTCTTCCAATGTACACTCCTTATATAGGCAGTGTAAATTAGGGTTTGCATTTTGCATGTACCAATGCATGGGTTTATCCAGTGGGTGATTGATGCCCATGCTGGATAAACAGTACAAAGTACATATTAAACTATTCTAGAAAAGATAAAGGTTGTACTTATATCCAAGTATACAAGCAATCTACTTTGACTTAAAGTTATCTTTTCCTGCCTAATGGAAATCATCAGAATACTGAAGTGTCTTCAGTATCCTAGAGGAGATCGACATCATTCAGTTTGGTATTGTCAAACCAAACTGAACTGAAAGCCCTTCTTCAGTCCATGTTCTTCAGCAACTAGACCGCCTAGTAGTTGAAGCGAAGACCTCTTAGTCTTCTAAGTTCACTGGAAGGGGAGTGCTTAACTTTCTTCAGCTTTAAAGTCTTCAGTAGGAACTTTGTTCCTCTGGTCATCCTTCAGCAGACTGGCCTTACTGCTGAGCATGAAACACTTAAGGGGATTTTATATTCAAATCCTAGAATTGCTTCAGGGTCAGTAAATACTGACCCAACAATCTCCCCCTATTTGGATATACAAATAGCCTAAGTCTAATGTCAGTAGTAAGTGAGCATAACAACTTCTTCTTACTTGCACTGAACAATTAATAACTTATAAACATCAGATAATCATTTATTCAACAACATTACAAATTACAACAAAAATATTACAAATGATTATTCAGTTCTCCTTAGGCCTAAGTTCGTCAATGATGGAAGTCTGAGTTAATGGATCTGAGTTTTTGTGGTCCAATATAGCAAGCAAGCACATGCTGAAGGTTTTAGTAGCATCTGTAAGTCTTGGACCACCATGAAGAGAGTAAAAGATCCTTTGAACATTCGAGAGAAGTTCATTGTTCATTTCATCAAGGTCACTTATGCCCACAAAGTCTTGATGTTCTTGATGATTGAATATAATCATTCCTAGTTCTGGTTCGTCCAGTACATGACCTGGGAGATGATTTTGAAACTGAACAAAGCCTTTGTATTTCTTTGTAGTGACAAAGATGTCACCAACTTCAGGTTGTATCAGATTTGCTCTTTTGTTCAGCTCCAGTATTGGATCTTGATCCTCCAGAGAAGCCTGAGTGTTGATGTTCAGAATTTCACCTAGTCTTTCATGATTTCTCATATAGTGCTCGATTCTGGTGCGAACTTCATCCCATCTCTTGGATTTTCTTTTCTCGATCATCACACTCATTTCCATCCACTCAGTGTAAGAAAGTTCTTTTCCTTGAAAGTTTTCAAGTATCTCATCAGTTCCATCACCCCTATAGAACTTGAGATTGATGTCGCCTTTGCTGGTCAACATGTCAACATTGGTGATTGGTGAGATATTTCTTCTGTTAAGCCTGGTTATACAAAACTTTTCATATAACACTTTCTTCTTGAAGATACTTTCTACTTCAACTTGTCCAATTTGTTCATACAAGCTTAACTTCGAATCTCTTAGCTTTTCTTCTTACTGAAGCTTGTATAAGTTGTCAAGTTCTTCCTGAGTGGCCACTCCAGCTTTAATCAAACGATCATTCATAGTAAAGTCTCCTTTGTTTTTGGGCATAAAGGGAGGTGAACCACTATCAGTTGTTTCCCCACTTGTGGTCAGCCCTTGCATCTGATCATCTTTGGCTGATGACTCCCCCTTACCCTTTGCTGGGCTCTTTTTAGTGATAGGTGACTCAATTGTTTGTTTCTGAGCCTTCTTTTGGGCATGTCGCTGAAAGAGCTGCTAGATTTTGTTTTTCTCCCCCTCATCAGAAGACTGCCCAGCAGCTTCTGATGACCCACCAGCAGGGAAGAGGCCACAAAGATGATCAAGAGTGGTAGCTACCTTGGCCAGCATGGCTGGAACAGTTTCAAGGGCATGTAGTTTCTGCTGAACCTCATCAGAAATGGTTAGCTTTTGTTTCTCTAGCAGCGCCACTCTATCTTTGATTTTTTACACAAAATCACACAAGGTATTAACCTGGCCAGGAACTGGTGTGAATTCTGGTGGAAACTCCATCGATGCACCATTGATGGAGTCCATAAGAGAGGACATCTCGTGCTTTAAGGAAGTGGTGGTGGCCACATCTTGGACTAATGGCTTCAAAGCACCAATGATGACATCCTTAATTTGTTCAGAATAAGGTGGAGGTGGTATTGCTTTAAGAGTTGAGATTTCATTGTCAGCAAGCACCTTTTCTTCCTTCAGTCTGGCCACCTGTGATTGAAGAATCAACACTTGGTTTGTCAATTCTTTTACTTGTTCAAATCTGGGGGAAAGTGGCTTTGGTGTTGCATCAGAAGTCTCTTCATCACTGTCATCCAGATTGACTGGAATTCTTTCATTGAACCTAAGTTCTTTCTCCAAATCTTCTCTAGACATGCTGACAACAAATGTAGGTAAGTGTCCCACCTTGGCTCCAGTGGTGAGATTCACTTCCTTGGGAATCTTCTGGGCATCATCATGAGTGTGTGGATCAGTTTCAAACCCTTCACCACCAGGGTTGGTTTGACCTGATGGATCCTGAGAAAGAGTCCCTGATAAGTTTAGATCAATGGTAATGTTTTTGGTTCATTTAGTAGAACCCTGTTGTGGGGGAGCTACATCATTAGAAACAGATAGGCCAGGGTAAGCATCAGCTGTTGGATTTTCTTACATATCATTCCCTGATGCAGACTCAGAGTGACAAGTGATAGAAATTGGTAATGAATTATGACTTGTATTTAGAATGAAGTTACTTACCAATGCTGACTCCACACTACTGAGCTGAGGGTGAGCTCCATCTTCACCCTTCTCTCCTAAAGAGGTTGAGAGATGGGTTGCTTACTGGTCCTCTTTATGCATATCACCTCCAGCAGAGACTGAAGGTGATGGCTGGTCGGGGATCTTGTCCTTGGCCAGGGACTTGGTCTTCTTCAAAGCATGGCCTTGGGAATCATCATCAATCTTCTTTGAGGAAGATTGTGTGAGGGTTTTCCTCTTTATAGACTCACGTCTAACCTTCTTGGTGTTAATTGACGTTTGCTTCTAACGAGGTCCAGATGAAGCTCCAGGTTGTTTGCCTTGTAGATCCCCTTCTCCAGTTGGAGAAGTGTCTTTGGGAGCTTTGTACACTACTAGACCATCTGCTGAGCAGATGTCCAGCATGGGTTGTGTAAGAGGAGGATCAATGGTTCGGACTGGAATGTTCCAGTGAGTGAGATAAAAGGTCTTAAAAATTAGTTTCTCTCCATTGATTTTTGAAAATTCATTTCCAAAATGGTCAGCAAAGAGGAGAGATAGAAATCTGGTGTACACAACGTTTTTCTCTCTAGTCATTTTCTCCAGCTTCCCATGGAGATCTTCAAAAATAAGCCTCCCAAAATTAGCTTTGACACCCTTGGCCAGACAGTATAAAATGATGGCATCTTTTTGGTTGATCTGGTCAAGACCTCCAGTTCCCCCCCCCCCAAAACATTCAATGAGAATGGACATCAACAATTTCCATCTTGGTGGCAAAGAACTTCTTTTTAACCCCCCCCCCCCCCCCCCTTTTCAGTAATTTCTTCAGTATACCCAATCTCTTTAAATAAATTTTTTAACAACCATAAAATCATCAGGTACTGCTTAATACTCATTAGGATTTTCCAAATAATCTAACCCCAAAACTTTTCTAAATAATTTTAACACAAATCTACCATGAATCCCAATCGTAGTAGAATCAAACACAATGGACTTCTTGTTGTTAGAAGCCTCTGGTGTAAACCAAAATTCTTTTAGCACATTTTGAAACATCATACCAGGATCTTCAAACAAAGCATACCTTAAAACACTTTTGGATAAATAAGTCAAAATTTGTTCCCCAAGAACAGACTTAATGGATTCAGGTTTAAGCAAGGTGATGTTGTTGGGTTTGAAGATGATATCATCAATGGGATAGTTAACATGAGTGGATGGTTTAAGGGTGATTTTGTCAATCTTGGGGGTGGAAGATGATTCAGCCATTGATGTTTCTGTGTGTGTTTTGAGAGAGAGAGAGAGAGAGAGAGAGAGAGAGAGAGTTTGTGTGTGTTTTTGGATGAAAAGATTTGTAAACGTGGAATGAAATCCAATTGTTAGGGTTTATATAAAAACTTTAACTGATTTCTAAAAAGTTTTTAAAACCATTTGAAAAAATTATAATTCTTTTAGGGTTTCTTTTGAACATTTGGCACAAACTTTCTCATTAATGTTTTGCAAAAAGGTATGATTTTCTGTTGCTTTGAACAGTGAAACGCCCCATTTGTCAGGGAGTTGTTGATTGTGGATGGAGATGTTTGAAATTTCCTTAATTAACAAATGACACCTTTTTGAAAGGATGTTTGTTTTATTCACAAGAAATTTAATGCCATTAACACCATTGAGTCACATGATTGATTTGTTTTAAAAGCAGTTGCTTAGATATGCTGAAGCTGATGAAAATACTTGTGAGCTTCAGTGCGTCAGATGAGGCGACAAAACCCCATATACATGTTCACATAAGTGAACAAGACATATGACGTTGCACGCTCCTCTACTCAGGCCTAGCTACTCAGTTGTATTAAAAATTTGCTCAACATGCTAAAGGAATTTTTTGATGACTGGTGATTATTTGTTCAGCTTCAGTGAATCAGATAAGGCGACAAAACATCATATACACAATCACATAAGGTGAAATAGACACATGACATTGCACACTCCTTTACTCAGATAATGCTACTTAACATTAATCAAAATCTTTTATGAAATGCTGAACCTTCAAGTTTCTTCAATAAATGCTGAAGGTTCAGGTTTTGTATCATCAATGTTCAGCATACCAAGCTCCATTATCAATCTTTTAAAAGTTGGTTCATCCAATGTTTTGGTGAAGATATCAGCTAATTGGTATTGAGTGGGGATGAAATGTAATTCAATGTCCCCTTTCACAATGTGATCTCTAATAAAGTGATATCTGATATCAATGTCTTTTGTTCTTGAGTGAAGGACTGGATTGTTAGATATTGCAATACCACTAGTGTTATCACAAAAGATTGATATCTTTTCATATTCTATGCCATAATCAGCCAGTTGGCTTTTCATCAAAGAACATTGGCACAACATCCAGCAGCTGCCACATATTCAGCTTCTGCTAAAGACATGGCAACTGTTTGTTGCTTTTTAGCACTCCAACACACAAGTTTGCCACCAAGAAATTGGCAGGCACCAGAAGTGCTTTTTCTATCCAAATTGCATCCAGTATAGTCAAAGTCTGAATACCCCTTTAGGTCAAAACCTAAGGATTTGGGGTACCAAAGACCTAGACTTGGTGTACCTTTTAGGTATCTGAAGATTCTCTTTACAGCAGTAAGGTGTGATTCCTTTGGATATGCTTGGTATCTTGCACAAAGGCATGTAGAGAATTGAATGTCAGGCCTGCTAGCAGTTAAGTACATGAGTAACCCAATCATACCTCTATACTGAGTCTCATTGACTGATTGTACATTGAGATCAGGTCCTAAGTTGTTAGGAGGTACCATTGGAGTCTTCACTGAAGCACAATTGATATCATACTTCTTTAGCAGATCCTTGACGTATTTTTCTTGATTGATGGAGATGCCTTGGTCAGATTGTTTAATCTGAAGGCCAAGGAAGTATGTGAGTTCTCCCATCATACTCATCTCAAACTTGCTAGTCATAAGCTTGGCAAATTGTTTGCAAAGTTTCAAGCTTGTAGAACCAAAGATTATGTCATCCACATAAATTTATACCAGAATGGTGTCAGTTTTAGATTTATAGATAAACAAGGTGCTATCTATTTTTCCTCTGACAAATTTATGTTCAATGAGAAATGTTGAGTTTTGAGTTTCATACCATGATCTTGGAGCTTGCTTCAGTCCATACAAAGCTTTGTAAAGCTTGTAGACATGATTTGGGTATTTACTACTCTCAAAGCCAGGAGGCTGAGTAACATAAACTTCTTCTTTTAGGTCACTATTTAGGAATGCACTTTTGACATCCATTTGGTAGATGGTGAAGTTCATGTAAGTGGCATATGTAAGGAAGATTCGTATGGCTTCCATACGTGCAACTGGAGAAAAGGTTTGATCAAAATCAACACCAGGCTCTTGATTGAATCCTTGGGCCACCGGCCTAGCTTTATACTTGGTCACTGCATTGGTTTCATCTGTTTTGAACTTGTAAACCCATTTGGTGCCAGTGGTTGATTTACCATATGGAAGAGGAACCAATTTCCAGACTTTGTTTCTTTCAAATTGATTGAGTTCCTCTTGCACGGCATCCACCCATCCAGGGTGTGTGAGTGCTTCAAAGACCTTTCTACGTTCAATTTCTGAGAGAAAATTTGCATAGAGGCATTCACCAGATGAAGTAGCACTCAGTTTCTTTGCCATAGATCTAGTGACTCTACCTTCACCAGGATTACCTATTATGTTCACCAGCTGTATGTGACTATTTTGAGACCAAGATTTTTGTGGAGCTGGAGAATAGGTACCGGTATCATGATTAGAGCTAGAGCTTGGAAGTCCATGACATGGACTTGGACTTGGAATGTCTCTAGTGTCTACTGAAGGATATTCAGTGGATAAAGGTTCAATCATTGGAGGGCTTCCTTCTTGGTCAGAAGCAACATATCCAAGACCTAATTTCCTAGAGATGATAGGAGAGCTTTGAGTAAGGGGCTCAGATTGTTCCTCAGCAGCTGCATCTGATTGATCATTTTGATCATGTATGTCAGCATGTTGATTGTTTTGAAACTGATCATTTTGGTCATTTGTGTTTCCTTGCTGATCATTCTGATCATTTTGAGATTGGTCATTATTTGATTGAAAGCCATCAGTATGTGATACTAAAGGATTTCCTTTTGTAGGACTTGTCATATCTTCAAATGGATCAATATGAGGGACTGAGTTGCTTGATTGATATTTTTGAGAAGGCTCATAGTGATGAAATTCATTAGATGGATAATTGTGAGATTCATGTATATGAAGTTCATCATCTGATGGATTTGAAAAAAAAGTAAGAGCTTCAGAACTTTCATTGAATGTGATGTGATAGGTTTCTTCAATACATTGTCTTCTTGTGTTGATGACCCTGTATGCTTTAGATACTAGGGAGTATCCAAGAAAATAACCATCATCAGATTTTTCATCAAACTTTCCAAGGTGATCCTTGTGATTGTGAATGAATACTGGACACCCAAACACATGTAAGAATGAGATGTTTGGAATTCTCCCCCTGAAGACTTCATAGAGAGTCTTCATGTGTCTCTTCATAATGATGGATCTATTTTGAGTTTAGCAAGTAGTGGCTATAACATCAGTCTAAAAATGCTTAGAGAGAGCAGATCCAACAAGCATTGTTCTTGCTGCTTCTATCAAAGTTCTGTTCCTTCTTTCAGCCACACCATTTTGTTCAGGTGTGTAAGGAGATGATAAATTTTGGGAAATTTCTTTGTCATCATAGAATTTGATCAGTGAGTGATTTCTGAATTCAGTGCCACTGTTAGTTCTGAGTTGTTTGACATGAGTGTCATTTTGATTTTCAACTCTTTTGATGAATGACATGATGGCATCTTGTGCACGGCTTTTCTTTGTCAGAAAATATACCCAGGTGTACCTTGAGTACTCATCAATAATGACAAGTGTATATTTTTCATGACAAATGGCCCTAGGTGATACTGGGCCAAATAAGTCCATGTGAAGCAAATGAAGACTTTCTTTGATTGAGAAAGTTTGCTTTGTTTTGAAACTGGCCCTATGGTGCTTCCCTTTTTCACATGCTGAGCATGGTTTGTCCTTGGAATAGACAAGTAAAGGAAGACCAATAACAAGATTTTGTTTTGCCAGCAGAGATATTGTTTTGAAATTGAGATGTGAGAGCCTCTTATGCCAAAGCCAATTGGTAATATTGGAGGATTTAGCAAAGAAGCATGTCTCATGAGTAAAGTTCATGTTCATGATATAAAAATCTTTGACTCTTGGAGCAATCATCACAATTTCATGATTGGAGTTGAAGATTGTACCTTTTTTGTCATCAAACAGCACAAGATACTTTGCATCACAAAGTTGACTTATGCTGATGAGGTTGCGCTTCAATCCATTTACATATGCTACCCTTGAGAAAACTATACCATTGCATTTTACTGAACCAAATCCTTCAGTAGTAGCTGATGAGTTATCACCAAAAACAACTTTAGGACCTTGTTCCTCCTTATACTTGTGCCGATAACTTTTGGTTGCAGTCATATGCCTTGACCAGCCACTATCTAGGTACCAAATAGGCTTCCTGAGATCACACTACACAAGTTAAGGAAATGGTCAGTTTTGTTTTGAAACCCACCTTTGTTGGGTGGGGGTTCTAGATCTAGAAGGTGTTCTAGATCTGAAGGGTCCTCTTGTAGAGGGTATGTGTGATTGCTCAGAAGAAGAAGAGGTCTAAACAGCTTTTGCTTTCTTAGCCTGGAGGACTTCACCTCTTCTGAACCACTCTATATGGTTGTGATCAGATGTAGTATGGACATCACTTCCACAAGTCTCACAACATTTGGTAATAGAGTTTGGGTTTCTTGGTTTAATACCTCTTTTGAGTGAGATGATTTGATTATGTCCATGAGTGTCATGGTCATAACTTCCACTAATATTACAAACAGGGTAATAGTGGAAGTCATCTGAGTGATGATTGCCCATACCACAATGAATGCATGGTGGGAAAGGCATATTTCGCCTGGAATGAGATTCTTTAGATTTGTGAGCATCAACACTTGTTTTGGCCAGCATATACTGAGTATGTTCACAAGTGCGATGATCAGTCCTCTCACATTTAGTACAATAAATCACTCTTAAGCAAGTTTGAGTGAGATGGTTGTTTTGACCACATAACTCACAAGCCCTTTTGAAATGTGTCTTGTACTTTAAATGAGGAGAGTCTGAAGGTTCATCTATGAACCGTGTTAGAGTTTGCTGCTGCCTGAGTTGTAATTTGAGATCATTGATCTCTTGCATGACAAGAGACATTCTCTTATCATCCTCAGATTTAGCATTCTTCAGTTTATTTGTTGAAACTGAAGAGGTACTTCCCATATGTGAACCTTCAGCAAGAGCTGAAGAGTTCTTTGAAGTGTCAATTTTGACATGTTTGGAAGAACTACCTTTGTGTATGGTGTGTGACTTGATGATAGACTGGATAGTTTTGAGTCTAGGGTTCAGCACCAGCCAGCTTCTCCAAAGGAGGAAGTAGGGTACTTACTTCAATATCTATATCATCATCTGAGTCATCCTCAGTAACTGAGGACTCAACTGGTGCTGAAGTGTCAACACTTGCTTGAAACTCAGGAAGAAGGATTTGTCCAGTGTCATGATTTGGTAAATTCTCTTCACGTGACCTTTCAATGTCAGGGATCGAGATACCATCCTCATTTGAGGCTTTGACAAAGATAATAGATTTGGTGCTGGAGGATCCTTGAGCACCAAGCATTTTCTTCTTTTGAGCATGTATTTATTCACTTATGCATTGATTTACCCTATCAGATTTTCTAAGCCAAGATTTAACAATATCTTTTGCTTCTTTTAGTTCATCTCTAAGGGAGTTATTTTCATTCAAAATTTCTTTGTTCAATTGTTAAAAAGTAAGAATATTAAGTTTAGCTTCTTTTAGCTCTATTTGTTTACTTTCAAAATCTTCAAGTTTTAGAACAAGTTTGTGAAATTTTTCAAGCAAATTGTTTCTTTGTTCTTTAACAAATTTTAGATCAATGCATAAGTAATCAAAGACAAATTTAATGTCATCTTTATCTTCTAATTCAAGAAGAGTTTGTACCTTTTTTATTGTGACATTGACCCATTTACCATTTCTGACAGTTTCTCTGGTTACAACATTTGAACTAACCCCTTCAACATCAGCAAGTTCCATTAGCACTTTCACATTAACCAACTCATCATCATCTGAAGAAACATCTTCTTCATCCCATTCATAGGCTTCAGCAACAAGCCCCTTGTTCTTGTCTTGCTTGGGAGTCTTAGATGAGGAGCTTTCAGTACTCATTAAGGCCAATCTTGCCTTGATTTCTCTATATTTGGCCTCAAAATCTTTTGTCGGCCTGAGTTCAGCCCTGTTTTTCTGAAAAGAAGTAGAAGCATTTTGTTTTGGTTGAAATGATGATTGACCAGATGGTCTTGATTGAACTGGTGAGGAATATGAAGGGAGAGATGTTCTTGAATAACAATCCCTAGCATAGTGACCAGTCTTCCCACATTTGTAGCAATCAGTGTCACCTAAAGCTTTTGTGGAGCTGGAGAACTTGCCTCCTTTCTTAAAGAACCTTCTAGACTTGGCCAGAAGTGCCCTTTCATGAAATTCCTCTTTGAGGTCATTCATATATTCCTCACTAGATCTGGTATCTTCCTCATCATCAGGACTATCTTGGTAGTCTTGAATGACGACCTTACTTAAGAAGGCTGTAGACAAGGTGTAGCAATGGTTAATGCTTTACTCTTGCTTGAGCCTTCATAAATCTTATCAACTAGGTTTTATTCATATTTAAGTTTCCCAAAAAGAGAGGCTAGATCACAATCTTTGATGTGATTAGCATTTCTCAAGCTTTGGAAGAAACTGAGCCACTTTTTTGGCAATGCATTAACAAAAACTGTGTTGATTTCAAGTTTTTAAAGCTCAACACCATCATTCACAAGTTCATTCATCAGCGCTTTGTATTTGGTGAATGTCTGTATGAGGGTTTCCTCTTCTTTGTGCTTGAAGGTGTTGTATTGAAGCTTTAAATCCATTGTGGTTTCTTTTACATCAGAGGGTCCCTCATGGTTAAGAATAAGTTCCTCCCATGTTGCTTTGGCTGTTTTGCAATTTATAACAGAATTCATTTGGTCATCTGGAAGCACAGACATGATGAGACTTTTGAGACGCTGATCTAGGTTAGCAGCTTTTCTCTCATCAGCAGTCTATTGTACTTCAAGATTTTTATTTTCCCCAACCATGGGAACAAAAGGATCATTTTCAATGATTCCGAGGAATTGAGGTTCAATCCCAACCATGTGGAAAAGAAACATCTTCTTCCAATTTGTAAAATTGGCTACCTCTAGTACAGGAGCAACATTGAGTTGGCCACCCCTATATTCTAGGGTTTGTGGTATAACTTGAGCCATTTTTGGATCTTGATTTGAAAACTTTTAAATGAGTAGTTTAATAAAATAAGAGTTTAACTAATCAAAATGATCTGATACCACTTGTTGGTCCCTAGTAATTCGTTATTACTTATTATCTTAAGTAATAACTCTTACTTCAACTCAAGTGAGTTGTTTTAACAATAGATAAGAACTATAAAAGATTTAAACAACAATACCAATATACTTTTCAACGTATAGACTTTTATTAGAATCAAATAAAGAATCTATAATCCACTTTGTTTGCGGAATAACAAAATGGTTGAATGACAATAGGTTTTGATCTCCTCTACTTAAACGTCTAACCAAAGTTAAAGTCTAAGCTCCAATCTAAACGTTCATATGCCTCTTGGCTATATGGTTTAGTTGGTATCGATAGAGAAAGGTTTTCCAGAGTTTTAGCTCTTGTATTGGTTAACCTTTCTCTCCTAATGTACACTCCTTATATAGGCAGTGTAAATTAGGGTTTGCAATTTGCATGTACCAATGCATGGGTTTATCCGGTGGGTGGTTGATGCCCATGCTGGATAAACAGTACAAAGTACATATTAAACTATTCTAGAAAGGATAAAGGTTGTACTTATATCCAAGTATACAAGCAACCTACTTTGACTTAAAGTTGTCTTTTCCCGCCTAATGCAAACCATCAGAATACTGAAGTGTCTTCAGTATCCTAGAGGAGATCGACATCATTCAGTTTGGTATTGTCAAACCAAACTGAACTGAAAGCCCTTCTTCAGTCCTTGTTCTTCAGCAACTAGACCGCCTAGTATTTGAAGCGAAGACCTCTTAGTCTTCTAAGTTCACTGGAAGGGGAGTGCTGAACTTTCTTCAGCTTTAAAGTCTTTAGTAGGAACTTTGTTCCTCTGGTCATCCTTCAGCAGACTGGCCTTACTGCTGAGCATGAAACACTTAAGGGTATTTTATATTTAAATCCTAGAACTGCTTCAGGGTCAGTAAATACTGACCCAACACATTGAACCTCTAATGTATAACCCTATCTAATACATTGAACATCTAATGTATAACCGTATCTAATACATTGAACCTCTAATGTATAGCCCTATCTGATACATTGAACCTCTAATGTTGAACCCTATCTAATACATTGAACCTCTAATGTATAACTCTATCAATACGTTGAACCTATAATGTATAACCCTATCTAATACATTGAACCTATAATGTATAACCCTACCTAATACATTGAACCTCTAATGTATAACCCTATCTAATACATTGAACCTCTAATGTATAACTCTATATAATACATTGAACCTCTAATGTATAACCCTATCTAATACATTAAACCTCTAATGTATAACCTTATCTAATACATTGAACCTCTAATGTATAACTCTATCTAATACATTGAACCTCTAATGTATAACTCTATCTAATACATTGAAACTCTAATGTATAAGTTTATCTGAACCTCTAATGTATAACTCTATCTAATACATTAAACTTCTAATGTATAACCCTATCTAATACAGTGAACCTCTAATGTATAACCCTATCTAATAGATTGAACCTCTAATGTATACACCTATCTAATTCATTGAACCTCTAATGTATAACCCTATCTAATACATTGAACCTCTAATGTTGAACCATAACTAATGCATTGAACCTCTAATGTATAACCTAGGGTTGTAAACGAACCGAACGCACGCAAACGGAGGTATGTTCATGTTCGTTTATTTAGTTTTAGCCGAACAAATAAACGAACGCGAACGCTTAATCGGACAAAAATTGTTGTTCATGTTCGTTTATTTACATTTGAACTTGTTCATGTTCGTTCATATAACTTAATCGAACGTAATCGAACGAACATAAACGAACATAAATAAACATAAACGGTGATAGATAAATGTAAACATGCTAAACGACCGTGTAAATAAAGTTGTTACTTTAGACGATCTATATCATCATCGTATATACTTATATAATCATCATATACCAAAATATAGTTTATTTTTCGTCTAAGTAGCCATGTCTTCTAATTTATAGCTCTAATGTATAATTTAAGAGACATTATAAATACTTTGTAACCAAGTAATATATTAGTAATATATTATTGTTAGACATTTAAAAATATTTGTTATATAGTTTATTAATTTTTAACATTTGAGATATTAATCGAACGTAAACGAACGAAATAAACGAACGTAACCGGACGGATATAATCGAACGTTCACGAACATAAATGGACGAACGAAGCCTTTGTTCATGTTCGTTTATTTAACTAAACGGACCAAAAATCTTGTTCGTGTTCGTTCATTTGTTAAATAAACCATAAACGAATTTTTTGGCGAACGATCGGCGAATGGTTTGCTGAACGTTCAGTTCGTTTATGGCCCTAGTATAACCCTATCTAATACATTGAACCTCTAATGTATAACCCTATCTAATACATTGAACCTCTAATGTATAACCCTATCTAATACATTGAACCTCTAATGTATAACCTTATCTAATACATTGAGCCTCTAATGTATAACCCTATCTAATACATTGAACCTCTAATGTATAACCCTATCTAATACATTAAACCTCTAATATATAACCCTATCTAATACATTGAACCTCTAATGTATAACCCTATCTAATACATTGAACCTCTAATGTATAACCATAGCTAATACATTGAACCTCTAATGTATAACCTTGCCTAATACATTGAACCTCTAACGTATAACAATATGTAATACATTGAACCTCTAACGTATAACTGATATGAGTGTAATTACTCATATCATTTGTATCTTTAAACATTCAATAATTGCATAAATATCATGAAAATGCCTTGTATATGCTTGTTTTTGTTGTTTCATGTGTGTAGGTACCAAGTTCGCAAAAACCGGCAAATATCGACACGAGTTTGATGATAAAGATTGTAGAAGCCAAAATCGAGCTCGACTTGAGTGGATTTGATAATTATGCAAGTTTATGGGCTTAGTGGGACCCACAAATGCTTATTGGGCCTGAAAAGCCCAACATGGGAATATCATTGTTATATCTTTTGGAACTTGACCAACTTAAGCCCAAGTTACTGCCCAAAGGAAGAAATTAACATGAAATGGGCAATTCATGGCCCAATTGAGAATAAAGGGACGTTTTGTTGGGCCTTAGACCCATTAGGGTTTTGGTTGTTTATATAAACGATTGTTCTCAGTCATTCCTTATCATTCACACGTTTTACCTTCTCACAATTTCCACTCACACAACTTTTCACACCAAATAAATAAATACCGTTCCACTTTCACACATTAAATATTATTTCGATAGTTTCTATGTGAATCCCTTCTTCACCCTTTCTTCCCCAAAAATAAACCAGGTACCCAAATTACTATTCACCCAACCCTAAACCAGTAATTACCCTAAATAAATTGGGGGTTTTTACTTACACTTTTAATTCACTCAAAGGGGAATAAAACCCCCAAGTTTTAAGGAAGAGAAAGGTTGGAACGAGAGGCTACGTGGCGATTTTCTATAGGATGCAACACCTCACCAATCCCATTCAACCAATCAAATTGCTAGAAAGAAACACAACTAACACACGGATGCCACGTTGACAATCCGTGTGCTAGTGAGTGTCATATTAACCGTCCGATCAAGGCCTCACAGGAGAGAGAAAAGAATATAAAGATCAAGGGCTGAGAAGAAAGAAGAATATACTTTGAAGATTCGGATATTCCTTCATCAGCAGCCTTGGGGATGGCTATAAAACTCCCCCAAAAATATGTGTAAAATCTATCTCAATTTTATTTTAGCGTTATAATGTTAGATTAAGTATAGGATTAATTGTATTTCAATTTCTGTAGTATTATAATAATTTTTATGATTTAATAAAAAAGTTATTTCGAGCATATCTTGATTCTTTATTACTGTTAAAGTTTTTATGCGAGTTAATCTTATTATTCTTATTCTGAAATTATAATATAAAATTTATTCATCTAAGCTTTTAAATAGCTTGGGTGAATAATCTAAGATAAATTTGAGAAAGACTTTTCCCTACTGGAAAAGTTTATAAAGAATTACTGTTGAATCTTTATGATTGCCGGATGTCTTGATTGTGATGATGGTTCGGATGATGTTCTTTGGTGATCCGAATGGTGTTTGGTGGTGTAGTTTCGGTTCATAGGTTACTCAGCGCAATCCTACGTCTCAAAGGTTTCGACAAAAGGTGCTTATACTTTTAATTTTCATGTTATTTAAATAAATCTAGTTTTAATGACTGCTTGCTTAGAATATTTGGTATGCTTGCCTTTTAAGTTTTTGGATGATCTGGTAAAGTAGTATGGTTTTACTGAGTTGAGAACACATTGTTTTATGAATTTGTTATAATTCTGTTATATCATTTGAATATTTTCAGTTTGTTTTGTTTTTAAATAAGTTGTTTAGTTTGTATCTGTTACTTGACTGAATAATATGATAAGCTTAGGTTAATTTGTTAAGAGTACATCTGCTAATCTGTATAAGCTGTAATAAAATTGTTATGTGAATTTAAGTTTTTACATGGGGTTTTAAATGACTGATTTGAGAAAGAACCTTGATTTAATTTGAGGTTGAGTTAGTTTTTGTAATGTTATATTAAAGTTGCTGAATATTCAACAAGATTTATCTGATTTTGCTTGAACGAATTTGGGCATAAGCTGTTCAGTGTAGGATTGATTTGTGTTCCTAATTTAGTTTCATACTGCCTGAGTATGTAATGTTATGTGCTTGAGTTAAATCTGGAATAATAATTATATGTTTTGATTTTAGAGTTTTTTTTTATTTGCTGCTATAGAAGTCCTATCTGATTCGTAGTTGAGAGCTGATTTCTTAATCTTTTTCTTGTATGCTGATTCTGTATCATTTGATTCTAAATGACTGTTTTTGTGCTCCTCGCATCTTTTTAGTTAGCTGTTATGTGCAATTTGGGTACTCAATTCAGTTGAACTGCATTTTTATTTAAGTATCAGCTTTTCAGATTTATCGATTTGATAAGCTCAAAAGCTGTTTTCTAACAGCTTAAAACATAATAAGCTTCAAACGTCACCTCCTGTGACTGGTTTTAATCATATCTGTTAAATAGAAATTAATACCAAAAAAATATGTCACTTATGGGGCTCGAACTCGAGACCCCCATGTTCACAACCAAGCGTGATAGCCATCTGGGCTATATGCGACTTTGATTTCTATATCAGTAGTTGTATTATTATAGTAGGATTGTTTGGCAGATTTTAAATCAAAGTGTTTTTCAATTTAAGTTACGTATTTAGATAAAAAAAATTTATTATTATTTCTTTAGTTTAAAGTAGACTTTAGTTTTATTAATATAAATAAAAACAAAATAAATAAAAAAAATGTTTTTATTAAATTTAGAAGTTTAATTAGTTAATTTTTATAATTAGATTTTAATTATTAAATAAAATAGTTTTTTTTAAATAGATTTGTTTTAAAAGTAATTTTTAATAAAGTAAATTAGTTAGTTTTAAAAAGTTTTATTGGATTTTTTTTAAATAGATTAAAAGTTATCTTTATTAAATAGATTAATTTTTAAGTAATTTTAATTTTCTAGTAATTAATTGTTTTAGATTAAAAATATAGCGGGGTAAACGATTCATGCACTTTAGGATAATTTTAAATAGCTTAAAATTGGTAGATTTTATTTGTAGTTTAAAAACCAAAAACCAATTCAAATCAATTGTCCAAATCAAAACAAAACGTCTCAAATTCATAAGATCTTTGTGTACAACGAACTCGAGTCACCAACGTGTTTAATTGAATCCTTCATTGGTATTATTAGTCTATTACTTTTTCCTAAAGGTAATTTTCTAATTTACCCTATAACGTATCTTAATTATCACATATGCTTATCTCCGCACATCAAAAATTTTGGCGCCGCTGCCGGGGATCTTGTGTACGATTCGCTTTTGTGGAGATTTGTTGATCGTTGATTTGAAGACCCTTTCCGTCCTCGGAAAGTTTGTTATTTTTCTATTATATAGTATGTATCGTTTTTCTCGTTTTTTGTGAATAATATATTGTATTACGTAGAACCATAAATTTACATATCTTTCAAATAAGCCTTAGTTGGGATTTCATCACCTAGCCATTGTAGTCGAATCCAAAACAAAAATAAAAGGCAAAATAGATAAATACTAATAAGAAGTATGAACTCGATTTATACAAACTATAAGGTGGGTATAAGGCGACGTGCTATAAAAGGCCGTCTAAGGAAAAAGGTTTTTAAGTTCTTTGTGCCACCTCGTTTCCCCGCTTGCTTGTGCGTATATTGAGAGGGACGACCTATTATTGGTTTGCCGACTCAAGTAGTAATAAATTTTATTTTTGTTGTTAACTTATTGAACCTCGAGAAGTTTAGGTTTTCACCTATCGTTTCAAAGTCGACCGAGGGTAATTTACTTCCATAGTAGTTATCCTTATTCCTTGTTTTTTATCGATCATTATTGATTGAGCAATACCAAATAAATACCAAAAATAATCTTCTTCTTGTCTAATTTCTTTTCTTCAATCCTCTAAATTCTCGTCTTTGTAGTGTATGCAATTACGTTCTTCTCGTCTTGTGATTGATTTTAATAGGCTTGAAAATATTCCTCGTAAAAATAGAAATCGTCAACAACGAATAGTGTAACCCGAGCTTCCACCTATTGTTGTAGAGATGGTCGATAACCGAACAATGGAGGAATTGCTCCGTGCACCCACCGAAGGGTATGGGGAAGCAATCGTTGTGCCGGCTATTTTGGCGGATCATTTTGAGATTAAGACGGGTCTTTTATCGCTCATTCGTGCCGACCAATTTCGTGGCAATGAGACCGATAGCCCGCATTCTTACATTCGGAATTTTAATCGAATTACCTCGACTCTCAAGTTTAGAGATGTGCCAAATGACGTGATTAAGCTCATGCTTTTTTCGTACTCGCTCGAGGGTAATGCTAAGCTTTGGTATGAGAAAGAACCACCGGGTTCGATCTTAACATGGGATGATTTAGTGTCTAAGTTTATGAATTATTTCTTTCCACCGTCTAAGACAACACACTTTAAGAACGAAATCACTAGATTTGAACAAAAAGTGAATGAATCGTTTGGGGTTGCATGGGAAATATTTAAAGATTTGTTAAGACAATGTCCACACCACGGTTTCTCGGAATTGCATCAAATTAATACTTTTTATAATGAGCTTAATATGATTGAACAAGATTCTTTAAATGCCGCCGCGGGTGGTAATCTTTTAAGAAAAACTCCGAGAGACGTGTGGAGAATAATTGAGGATAAGTCTAGAGCATAATATTCACGAAACACACCGGTTGTTTCCAATGTGAATTCATCTAATCCCGAGATTGCAAGATTGGACTCTAAGATTGATAGTGGATTTACGACTTTGTTGAGTGAGATTAGGAAGAATCCTCATGGATCGATTAATATGGTTGAGAATGTTTGTGTATCATGTGGTGGAGCACATCCTAATATGCTTGTTTAAACACGAGGTTTGATCAAGCTAGTGCTTTTGCCGCGACGGGAACTTATGGCTCCAACTGTCAAGTTCCTCGTCAAAATCATGTTGCTCCACCGGGTTTTCCACCGATTCAAAATAGGTACAAAAATGGTAACAATGGGAATCATTTTAACCGTGGTAACCAAGGGAATTATAATCAAGGAAATGGGTTTAATGCTAATCAAAACAATCAAGGTTTTCAAGGGAATAATCAAAATGATTTGTTAAGCTACATTAAGTCAAATGAGGCAAATTTAAAAGCTTTTCAAAATAATCTTCAAGGACAAATGGCAACTTTGAAAAATGAGTTTCAAAATACGCTAAAGGGGCAAAATAACAAGATTGAGCTTAATCAACAAAGAATGGAACAAAGATTTGAGCAAATGTTCGAGCAAGGTCAAAATCCTATGCAACAAAATTTGGAACAAATTCAAAATAAATTGCTTTCGATGTTTGAGGGATTCATATCTAAACCATCTACTTCTTCGGGTTGCTTACCTAGTAATACCATTCCTAACCCGAGGGGAGAGCTTAAGGCTATCACCGCTTATGATAATTTAGAAAGAAAGCTTGAGCTTTATGTGCCACCTAAAGAAAACTTTTGGAATGTCACCAAGGCTACTTTAAATGTGATTAGTACCTCGGATTTTCTTGATTTATTTCCTAATAAATATAATGATCCGGGTCAATTCTTGATACCTTGTGTTTTCGATGAGCTTGGGGAATACAAAGCTCTAGCCGATCTAGGAGCTAGTATTAACGTTATGACCCTAGCCATTTGGAAAACTCTTGACTATTTGCGACTTATGCCCACTCGAATGATCATTGAGCTTGCTAATGGTACCACCACTCATCCGGTTGGTATAGCGGAAAATGTCATTGTTAAAGTGGGGGAGTTCGTTTACCTAGCCGATTTTGCTATCATTGATTATGAGCCGAATCCTCATGCGCCTATAATTTTAGGACGACCATTTTTGTGTACGGCCAATGTTTTAGTTGATATGAAAGAAGGGGAGCTTAAATTGTTTCATGGTAATAAACATATGATTTTCAAACCGGAAAAAATTCCAAGATTGGTTCCTAAGAAATTGGAAAATGTGGAAATTGATAGACCTAATTTTGTTGAATCATGTTGTAATGTTACCTCATCTCCACTCACTCCACACGAGGATGAAAGTTCTAAGATTGAAAAACAAATTGATGAATACCTTAGTGCACCATTTGATGCTAGTGAGTTTGATAGTAAGAATTTTGATCCCGAGAGTGATATTGCTTTAATTGAACAATCTTTAAAGATGGACTCATTTTCACTCTCTTCTAAGGATCATGTTGAAGTTCCTAAGGCACAATCTTCCATTGAAGAGCCTTTGATTCCTAGCTTCACACCGAGTGAGGTTAGTGATTATTCATTCGATAAGTTCGCCGATGAACTTGTTGATCCACTTCCACGGGGAAGTGAAGACGTTTCCGATCTCGAGATCGAGAGTGAATCTAGTGTTTTACCTACCATTCTCGAGGAATTCGCTGATGAATTGCCTTAAAATGAGAATGATGATCTTGTATCCGAGTGTGATACACTCGATACTTTGTCGGATATTTCTTGTGATGACAAGGATGACGACACTTTTGTTACTTACTCAAATTCTCTCTTTGAAGCTTCAATGAACAATAATCCATTGTTTCATGAGGATTTTGAGAGCATCACACCTCCTACATCACACAACCTTTGTGATGATGATCTTTTCATTAGGGAGTTTGATAAGTTACTTTCCATAGACATTCCTTCGGAATTTGAGGAAGAGTCTAATGACGGTGATGAAGACTCTTGGTTTGATCACCCGATTTATGATGACCCGGAGGGAGAAATTACTTTTGCTCCAATTATCCTTCCCACTCGCTTTGATATTAATGTGCGGGTTTTTCATGCGACTCGTTTTGAGTACCATGACCCCTTTGTTCACATTCCTAAGAGTGACAAGGTCAACAAAGTCATGCAAGTTGAAACCACTATGGTTGAGACTTCTGTACCACCATTACTATGTGCTTCATATGATTTAGGATTAGCATGGGGGGACAACACCTTGTTGTCTATTCCTTTCTCCACCGAGGACGAGGTATTCGACCCCGGAATCGTTGATTTAGGGAAATCTCGGTCTTTCACCGATGCAATAATTGAAAGACTTTTTAATCATCTTGGTGCGAGTTTAGCTCGGGGAGCATGCTACATCCATACCATTAGTTGTGACTACCATCTCTTGTTAGAGATTTGTGTTAGAGTTTTATCTTTTCGTTTGTCATCCGACAACGAGGATGTAATTTTTGACCCCGGCATCGCGCTTTATGTTGGATTTTATCCTAATATGCCGGTTTTCACCACTTTCCCTATGGACCAATGAATGCGGGGATCGAGTCGAGCTCATGACTCGGTTAACAAAAACGAGTGCCTTGTGGGGGAGTCCCATACATTCTATCTTCTTTCTATTTTCTAACACCTAATAAGGCTTGATCTTTCAAGCTCGTGCTCGTGTTTTGTTGTGTTGTGATCTTAGGTTTGACCCTAATTTTTGAAGACTCTCGTGTTCGGTTTTTGCCGGTCCACTTGATCTTCCATTCTTTGAATGCCAAAAAGGGGCACACTTTTTACCCTTGATTTTTATCGACTAACGTTTTTCTTGAGGCATAATTAATAAACGGCTTATAGATTTGCGTGCTCTTTCCATGCTAGGAATTTGCATTAGATTCTTCGTGTCTTAGCAAGGGGGTGTCACTCTTGAGCTAAGAAACATTGAGGACAATGTTTGGTTTTAGCATGGGGGAGTCAATCGATATAATCGCTTGCAATTGCTTTTGTCGTGTCCAAACGTATAGTTTTCTCATTTTTCAATAAAGTTTTAAATTTTTAGTGTTATTTTTAAGTTTTAATAAACAAAATAAGTGCTTTTGACACGAATGTAGGCTTTCCGTTGGTGAAAATAAGAATAGTTTTTGACTCGACTCGGTTTTTAACCTTAGCTTTTCCTTAACGTATTTGAATTAAGTTTTGCTAGACTTTTATATAGGGAGCTTTAAAACGTGAAAGTCTTAATTCATACGAGTTAAGAACAAGAACTTTTCGCAAGCTCCTATAATTGATCCTAGAAAGTCGTCTATCAAGGGAACTTTAAAATGCAAATTCTAAAACTTGAAAAAGTATAAGAAGATGCAAGATCCTATAGATGACTTGAAAACCCAAAACTTTGATTTAATAGGCTAAGTATCCATTGATTTCACATTTTTGAAATTTTACAATATGGAGAACAAGAGATGATAGAGCCAATTATAAGTTTGGTATTCTTTCGGGAATTTATGTGAGTTAATTATAAGCCTATTCTCCCATCGCTTGTTAATAAATTTATCTGCAATAAATAAGGTTGAACGATTTGAAAAGTTACTTAGCTTCTAGCCCAAGATCGTTTAAAAGTTGCTCGGTATGGATTAGAGTTCATAGCCAAGGCATAACTTATTGAAGCGGGATGCGAAGATTGGCGAGTCCAAAAAGGTCCTAACAAGACATGAGGGCTATGTTTTATTGCTAAAGATCTCAAGTGATGTGAAGAATCATTTATCAAAAATCAATATGAAGGACCGAGACACACGACGAAAAGCAAATACTCCCCAAAAGTCATGGAGAAGTCTATCCAAAAAGACCATAACAAGGTATGAGGATAAATGAAGCCAAGTCCAAAAAGGAGGCGGATCGTTGTATATCAAAATCCCAAATAA
Source organism: Glebionis coronaria (assembly GCA_025667525.1). Classification (NCBI taxonomy): domain Eukaryota; kingdom Viridiplantae; phylum Streptophyta; class Magnoliopsida; order Asterales; family Asteraceae; genus Glebionis; species Glebionis coronaria. The sequence continues at coordinate 557,899,431 of CM046879.1, forward strand.
AGATTGGAGAAAAATGAAGAAGTCGTTGTCCAAGTATGAATCTCTCAAAACTTCAAGTGAAGAAATTCCTATATGAAGAGAAGACCATTATTTCATGAACGTCTCTCAAGGTTGGAAGTATAAAGTCGCTGCCAAATATCGGTCCGAGAAAGGTCTCAAATCGCGAAGCAAGTTATGACAAGATATGAACTTTATGAAGTCCCGAGAAGCAGTTTTAAAAGATTTTGTCCTTTAGCTAACTATTGATTAAATCGTTCACTTTATTTTCGGCCTAATAAATTATCGAAATAAGTCAACAATGCATCCTCGTGATCATTCTAGACAACAATAAAATATAAGAGATACACATAGGAATAAGGGAGTCTAAGTAAGTAATTAGCCCACATGAGTTCGTGTTAGTTTGCTAACTTATAATAACAATGATCTTGTTTTTGAACTTGGCATGGAAAAGTGAAAAGTCGAGGACGATGAATCTATTTGAGTTTTATGATTATTTTTCAATAATGAAGCAATACATTATGTCTTTGCAAAATAAAGTGTCATAAGTTGAATAATGGTGTAGTTAGTGTTTAATTTTATCATTGCGTGAGGACACGGCAATTGCTTAACATGGGGGAATTTGATATGAGTGTAGTCACTCATATCATTTGTATCTTTAAACATTCAATAATTGCATAAATATCATGAAAATGCCTTGTATATGCTTGTTTTTGTTGTTTCATGTGTGTAGGTACCAAGTTCGCAAAAACCGGCAAATATCGACACGAGTTTGATGATAAAGATTGTAGAAGCCAAAATCGAGCTCTACTTGAGTGGATTTGATAATTATGCAAGTTTATGGGCTTAGTGGGACCCACAAATGCTTATTGGGCCTGAAAAGCCCAACATGGGAATATCATTGTTATATCTTTTGAAACTTGACCAACTTAAGCCCAAGTTACTGCCCAAAGGAAGAAATTAACATGAAATGGGCAATTCATGGCCCAATTGGGAATAAAGGAACGTTTTGTTGGGCCTTGGACCCATTAGGGTTTTTCGTTGTTTATATAAACGATTGTTCTTAGTCATTCCTTATCATTCACACGTTTTACCTTCTCACAATTTCCACTCACACAACTTTTCACACCAAATAAATAAATACCGTTCCACTTTCACACATTAAATATTATTTCGATAGTTTCTATGTGAATCCCTTCTTCACCCTTTCTTCCTCAAAAATAAACCAGGCACCCAAATTACTATTCACCCAACCCTAAACCAGTAATTACCCTAAATAAATTGGGGGTTTTTACTTACACTTTTAATTCACTCAAAGGGGAATAAAACCCCCAAGTTTTAAGGAAGAGAAAGGTTGGAACGAGAGGCTACGTGGCGATTTTCTATAGGATGCAACACCTCACCAATCCCATTCAACCAATCAAATTGCTAGAAAGAAACACAACTAACACACGGATGTCACGTTGGCAATCCGTATGCTAGTGAGTGTCATATTAACCGTCCGATCAAGGCCTCACAGGAGAGAGAAAAGAAAATAAAGATCAAGGGCTGAGAAGAAAGAAGAATATACTTTGAAGATTCGGATATTCCTTCATCAGCAGCCTTGGGGATGGCTATAAACCCCCCCCCCCCCCCCAAGAATACGTGTAAAATCTATCTCAATTTTATTTTAGTGTTATAATGTTAGATTAAGTATAGGATTAATTGTATTTCAATTTCCGTAGTATTGTAATAATTTTTATGATTTAATAAAAAAGTTATTTCGAGCATATCTTGATTCTTTATTACTGTTAAAGTTTTTATGCGAGTTAATCTTATTATTCTTATACTGAAATTATAATATAAAATTTATTCATCTAAGCTTTTAAATAGCTTGGGTGAATAATCTAAGATAAATTTGAGAAAGACTTTTCCCTACTGGAAAAGTTTATAAAGAATTATTGCTGAATCTTTATGATTGCCGGATGTCTTGATTGTGATGATGGTTCGGATGATGTTCTTTGGTGATCCGAATGGTGTTTGGTGGTGTAGTTTCGGTTCATAGGTTGCTCAGCGCAATCCTACGTCTCAAAGGTTTCGACAAAAGGTGCTTATACTTTTAATTTTCATGTTATTTAAATAAATCTAGTTTTAATGACTGCTTGCTTAGAATATTTGGTATGCTTGCCTTTTAAGTTTTTGGATGATCTGGTAAAGTAGTATGGTTTTACTGAGTTGAGAACACATTGTTTTATGAATTTGTTATAATCCTGTTATATCATTTGAATATTTTCAGTTTGTTTTGTTTTTAAATAAGTTGTTTAGTTTTTATCTGTTACTTGACTGAATAATATGATAAGCTTAGGTTAATTTGTTAAGAGTACATCTGCTAATCTGTATAAGCTGTAATAAAATTTTTATGTGAATTTAAGTTTTTACATGGGGTTTTAAATGACTGATTTGAGAAAGAACCTTGATTTAATTTGAGGTTGAGTTAGTTTCTGTAATGTTATATTAAAGTTGCTAAATATTCAACAAGATTTATCTGATTTTGCTTGAATGAATTTGGGCATAAGCTGTTCAGTGTAGGATTGATTTGTGTTCCTAATTTAGTTTCATATTGCCTGAGTATGTAATGTTATGTGCTTGAGTGTGGAGGTAAATTCTCCATGGTTGGTGAAATGGGTGAGTTGTGAGGGGTAAATGGTAAAGTCGTCAAAGTGTCATCAAAGTCATTCACAAAAGGAATGCTTTGAATTGGTTGGGGTTGTGTGGTCACTTCCAAGGGTGTACTTGGAGTGAAGGGTGAAGAGAGCTCATTCATTCTTGAGTTGAATGAAGAGGAGGTAGAACCAATGGAGTGGTTAGTACCATGGGTGGATGATGTCTTGCATGGTGCAAGAGGTGGGGAAGGTGATGAAGAAATAAGGATAGGAGCCATCTCATTCTTTGGTGTGTGGAAAGGTGAGAAGTTAGGCTTGGCTACCTTAATCCTTATTTTGAGTGTTTTCCTTGAGGTGGAGGTCTTGGAAGTGTTTGAGGTTTTGGTACACACCATGGTTGATTAGGGTGGTTTAAGGTTTAGGGAAGTATGTTTGATGTGTGAAGAACATGGCAAACAAGGTGGGTTTAAATGGGTGAGGGGATGATCCAAACTAGTAATGGGTTAAAATCATTTTTGGTGAATAATGAATTTAGGTAACCTAGTTTAGGAAATGTGCAGTTTATTACTGAAAATCATGCAAGGTTTACACAGATTTAAGAAAACAGTGTAAAGCAAAGATGCTGTCGTGCACAGTGACCGGCGGTTCCTTATCTAAGAACAGCAGTACCTTATCGATAAGGAACCGCGGGTCGATATGGAACCGCGACCAGAGGGTTTTCAAAAATTTCCGATCCCAGATTTTGATAAACCCAGATTTTTCCCAAAAGTTTCACAAGCCAAAGTTAACTACAGATCATAATCTAATAAGCTAACTATTATAAGACATGCACAAAGCTATTTAAAACACAATCATCATTGCATAAGCAACATTTAGGATCAAAATAAATAATAATCCAAACAAGTAACATAAGTTAATACACAACCAAATGAAGAAAAGAAAACAAGAAGCCGTCCTTGATGAGAGTGGCATATAATCATGAGCATAACTTCTAATTTCTTGATTCACTTCTGAGACGTTCTCGAAGAAGATGATTGAGATAAAATTGATAATCGGAATCAATTTCATGGGAGGAAGAAATTGAGATAGAAGAAGTCATGAAGTTGAAGAAATTGGAAGGAGGATTGCTAAAAGACTCTTCTTGAGAGGTGTTTTCGACTTGACTCGAGTTCACATTGATCTCGGGTGAAATGTTCCCTTGAATGGGAGACATGACACGATCAACGGAGTGATAAGGTGACGAGAGAAGAGATGGAAAGTCAATAAGGACTCTTCTAAGAAGACGAGAGAGAAGCATTCCGTAGGGAAGACTTGACTCAGACTCAAGAAGAACAGATCTAATTCTTCTAGCTATGAAAAATGCGAGATTGTAAGGAGTTGTTGTAGCAACACAATACAACATATGTGCAAGACAAGCGGGTACTAAGTCCCGATTCCCGTCTAGACACACTGCATTTTCCCTAATGATTTCGGCCCAAGGAATCATGAAATCATTAAGATCGCTAGTAAGTAATTCCCAAAGGGAGAGAGTTCGAACAACTCTTTGAGATTTACCAAGAATAGGATGTTCACGAGGTTTAGAAATGACATGAATGATGTCCGAAGATGATGGAAGCATAGTCACATAATGAGCATCAATAGGGGCCGATTCTAAAGAGTTAATATTCCAAGCATCGGTGAATCGACATTGACCATTAGATTGCACTCCAAGAATATTACTGAATTCTTCAAGAGTGTAAATAATGATTTTCCCCATTATGGAAAATCGTATAGATAAACCATTATTGATGCCTATCAATGTGAATGTGCTAAAGAACTCCATAAGAAACGAAGGAAATATTGGCTCATCAATATCAAGAAGACAATCAAACCCAATGGACTTAAACATGAAGCGAATAAACTCATTTGCGGAATTGGAGCAAACGATGCGTCCTTCATGGAAACAACGATGTTCAAGAGACTTTGACGAGTTTTTGTGAGAGTGATTCAAATGAGGGTAATGAGAAGAGGGGCATGTATGCTCGTGTTTGTTCATGATCTTTTAGATATCTTGAAGACATGACAAGTACCTAAAAACGAAAATATCTTTCCAATCACTCATATGAAAGATTAAAAATCAAAGATAAAAATATAAGAATGTGTTATATCAATTTCTTGACAAACATAGGATTGAATCCATATCATTATCATGTTCACAATGTGTCTATTCCATCATTAACCAAGAACACATGAACTATGTTGGATCAACAATGGATTAGAACATTGGTTTTTCAAAACAAGGTTTTTAGGTAAGCATTAACAATGTCATTACCTACTTGTTCATGGGTTCATCTCAAATCCATCTTTTAATCAAAAATAATTAATCAAAATTCGGATTTGTTCTACAAGTGGGTTTTAGTGAAATCTTAATGAATATCAACCTAAGGAATCATAGTAAAATAACCATGTCAACCCACATTCCTATTAAGGTTTTAATTCAATTTCAATTTTAAAAATCCCCAATTATGAAAGGATGAACCCTAGAACAAAATAGATGAAATTGAAAGAAAATACTTACAATTAATTGATGTTAGATGAAGGATGAGTGAAACCCACAACTTGGAATTAATTTGAGTGATTGAAGGTTTTGGAAGCTTCAACAATGGTGGAAAAACAAGAAAACTGTCGCTATGTGTTTTTGGGAGAGAGAGATAGAGGTTTGAAAATGAATCAAATATTCAAACTGGCGTTCTGACAAAACTTACTGCCCGCGGTACCTTATCGATAAAGAACCGCGGGTTTGAGCCGCAGAGATAAGGAACCGCCTACAGAGGCGGGTTTTTATCTATGAAAAACGCCAAATTTTGAAAATCTAGTTTTTCTAAAATACTTAATATTGAATCATGAGCCTTTTAGAGTATCATTGGATCCTCATAACACTAAGCAATATGCCTTAACAAAGGATTACGAGTTAAATCAAGATCGAAAAGAATCGAAACGGACAAACGACTACTCGTAGCAAAACGACTAAGTGGAGAGAAGTCAAGGGAAGTGAATCAAGACTAGGACCAATGCTCAAGGGATTAATGACAATCTTCAAATAGTTGTAACGAAGAGCTTGTGTCATATATAGTGGTTTAAGACGTGCCTTTCCGGCGAAACGTTAAATGGCTTTGGTAATGAATGAGCACAAAGCAATTATTCAAGTATAGACTAAGATCACTTTCAATAATGGTCTTAGTCTAAACCAAAATATGAGAAAGGTATTAATTCACTTTCTCTCCCACAAAGGGCCTACTAACCGTATGGGTGCAAACCATGGAAATCATGCTTGATACTTTAAGCTTCTACTAACTCACTCTACATCACCATAGTGAGTCAAGTATCCAAGCAATGAAGGTTTGAGAGGATAAAAGAAAAGAAACACAAACCACAAATAAATGTCAAGGCAAGGATGCCGAGAACAAGCACATAGTCAAGTAATGATCAAAAGAATGATCAAAGGGCGTGTGGAAGAACGAAAGCGTACCTTGGCCACAAAGAGCAATCCATAAAGGAATAAGTGCTATGCCCAATCAATGACTATGATGAGTACTAAGTCTTCAAGGACTAGTATCATTCCCAATCATCTTGGTATCATCATTCAAAGATGTTAAAGATCAATGAAGATGATTCTTCTACAAGTGCAAGTAACTCAATCCACAACCAATTAAGTGATTGATCATCATGAGTGCCTACACAAAGCAAGATGCAAACTAGTAGATACATTTCAAGAGTATATCTAAAATGCAAAAAGGCTACTAATCTTAAGTGGGATGCAATATTATCAATTAAAAGACCTATTTTCAAAGAAAACATAGTTTTGACCAAAGAGAAACTTTAGTACAACTAGACCTTCTAATTTGAGGAGACAATGGATCGATCCAAGTTTCAAAGTACAATATACTTCAAAGATCTTGAGTAACCATCGCTCTGATACCAATTGTAGAAACTAGAAGGGGGGGGGGGGGGGGGTTGAATAGTTTCTCTTCGATTCGTGACCAAATTAAAATTACTTTCAATTTGGTTTGTATCAAAACTATCTTTTACTTGAGGCTAAGTTGCATAATGATTAGGTTCAATTCAAATGCACTAGCAAAGATAATAGGTAAGTATAATGATAATGAAATAATTAAAGAGTAAGGAAGGAGACAACCTAGTGGGAAGACACCAAGATTTATAGTGGTTCGACAACGAGACTCTATCCTCGTTTCTACTCCACTCCTCGAGTACACCTACTCGAGATTTCCACTATATCCACAAGCTCCCTTCTCGGCGGAGAAAACCTTACATCGTTGCTTACATTATTTTCCGACACTAAGCTAAATGTCGAGACCTAATCTTTAGCTAGGACCAATCTACACGACGTTGCCTACTTCACAATTTAACGACACAAGGCTAGATGTCGGGTTCTAATCTTAAGGTAGAACCAATCTTCACGACGTTGCCTACTTCACAATTTAACGACACAAGGCTAGATATCGAGTTCTAATCGAAAGCTAGAACCAATCTTCACGACTCTTCACTTTGAAGCTAAGTGAGAACTTCACACAACACAACTACTAATCACTTTTAAGTTTAGTGAGAACTCACAAGACACAACCACGTCACTTTATAGTTTAGTGAGAACTCCTAATCAAATCTATTACAACTCAACTAGACTTATCCAAGTACACACATGTAGCTTGGATTTACACAACACAAATCCAAGCAAACACATATGCAATGGATGTACACAACAAATCCAAGTATCCACAAATAACTTGGATGAACACAACTAGTCCAAGTATTCATAAATACATTGGATTGACCTAAAACAAAAAGGGTATCATGATGAATATGACTAGCTCATAGATTCATCTTTATTACAACACTAGTGAGTGAGTGATCTTCTCATTGGACAAGGTAAAGGAGGAGATCAAGAGGATAATCATATGTAAACATCCTTAACAATTTAAGTGATCATTTACTAATGATTATGCTATAGAAAATAGAAAGAAGGCTGAGAAAAACGTCCAAGAGGCTTGCTGGAAAATGAGATTTGACCCACTATTTAAAGGAGACAAAGTATAACGGATCTATAACGGCTAGCTGTGCGCGGTACCTTATCTCACCCCGTGGTACCATATCGCTAAGGTACCGCGTAGGTACTTAAGGTACCGCCACTAGACTCCGCTCCGTTTTTTGTCTTTTAGTGGGGTGGGAATATCTGAGGTATTTGAAACCTTCAAAAGATATTCTAACAGCATTTGGAATATGCTATTTTCAAATTTTCATTTTCCATTTTAATAAAACATTTTCTAAAAAAGAAAGTTTATTAAAAAGTCTTTTGTCATATTAACAAAAGTGAGTTTTAAGGATAATCATTTTGATGATCACTAAGTATGATTAAGAAAGGTTAGTGATATGATTATTACCTTGAGGGTAGTGTTAGTTAAATAATTCATTTTGTGTTTTATACTAAATGTGTTGTATGGTTTGTTGTGATCAAAACTAAGAAAGATTAGTTAATACTAATAATGTTTTTAGGCATCACTTGCATTAACAATCTCCCCCTTTTTGATTACGACAAACGATAAACTCATTTATGTAGAAACACAAAATATGGAGTTATTAACTAGTTTATCACTATCATTTCTCCCCCTTTGTCGTAGCAAAAAGGTTAGCACAAGTCTTTGAAGAACATCGAACTTTGCTAGTAGCTCCCCCTTGGTGGTTGCTCCCCCTTGCTTGGGGCACCAAGTTTGTGAGCTAAGGTGACATGCTACACAAAGGTTAGTAGAAAGGAAAGAAACACCAATGTATATATGATCACTACCTACTAAGTAACTTGAGAGGGAGAAAGAGAAGAAATCTCAAATTAGAAGCAAGTATTTTGCTAAGTATGTCCAAAGAGGTAATTAACAAAATCAAACTTCAATCCAATGAAGATGATAAGCTTGTCAATGGGTTAAAGCTTAGAATTGATGGAATCACCCATAAGCAATTGTAAAAATTAACCATGGTCAACTCAAAATAGAACAAATGAAAAAGCACACAAACAACACAAAGGTTACATAAAAAAAAGAGACACAACAAAGAAGATAGTCATATACACAATATGAGTATCTAAAAGCAATAAATATGGAAAGTAAACCACTAAGCATAAGCTAGTCTAATAGTGATATTTTCTAAGATTGCTAAAAAAAACTAAAAAGACGACGATGCATCATTCGAAGTTTTGTCCACCGGAACGAAAACTTGAAAGAGGAGGTCGAGTGAGGAGGAATTCAAGAAAATTTAACTTCTCATACACATGAGCAATTTCAATTTGTTGAAATCGGCAACAATCACACGAGGATCCATGATGCAACACAAAATCGTTTGATGGGGGTATGGCATCAAACTTAGGGTTTGGTGGTGGTGGGGTAATGGGTTTGGGAGTGTTTTCACAATGCCTTGTGAGGTTTGGGAAGGTCATTGAGTTGAGGGGTATTGAAGGATTGTGGTGGTGGGGGAACATTTTCTTTTGCTCCGGTGATGCGGTTTATGGTATAAGTCTCATTCCAATACTTGATTGGAGAGAAGGTAGGGTTTTTGGGTGGTTTGGACGAAGATGGTTCATTCTTCTTAACCCAAATAGGTTGAACCGAGATTTTCGGTTTCTTTGAAAGCTTGGATGAGGAAGCTTTGGGTGAGTAGGATTGTGACAAAGAAATGTCAAGGTTAGGAATGTAGGAGTTAGGCATTGTGAGAGTGTGAGAATGATATCTCAAAGTTATGTGAGAATAAATTCTCAAGGTTTGGGAAGATGTGAGAATGAAATCTCAAGGTTGCGTGAGAATGAATTCTCAAGATTGGGAAGGTGTGAGAATGAAATCTCAAGGTTGGGGTATAAGTAAAATGTAATCAAGGTAAGAATTTGAATAAAAAATGTGTAGTGTCAAGGAATGTTTAGTCAATTTGAGTAAACAAGGAATCTTGACAGGGTATAGGGTTTTAAAAGTTTTGACCAAAAATTTGTCAAAAGCCACTTACTGTCCGCGGTACCTTATAGGGACCGGCGGTTCCATATCGCTAAGGAACCGCGGGACTTTAAGGAACCGCGTCCAGTGGACTTGAAACCATGTTTTTTCTGGGTTTTGGGAAAAACTAAGACTTTTTCAAAAAGTTGCAAATCTTGGAATTTTACCTCTATTAGCACCAAAATATGCTAGGGTTGCATAAAGCAACACATTCACAAAGAATGTCTTGACAAAGGGTGACAAAATAATTTAGATATCATTTTGAACCAATTTTAGTCAAGTTTAGGGGTTGTGATAGATTTAGGTTCAATTTTAATTTCAAATTAAAGTTGATTAGTGTGCACAAAAGGATAGAAACACACAAAGCTAAATCCATAAGTCAACAACAAGAAACATTCATTAAGGAAGCAAGTACAAAGACAAATAAAACTAACTAATACATAGCTAGCTTAACATTAAATCTAGATAAGTAGTTTTCTTTGGCTTGGTTTTGAAAACTCTTATTAGAAAAACTCCATCATTCATCTCCTAGGAGGAGGCATGGAGAACAAGGCAAGCAAGAACTCTTGCAACCTCCTATGTAGCCCATACATGTCCATCCTAATGTTATGGATGATGTAGTGGTTGTAAAGACAAGATGGACAACTAGGACCATGAGTTTGTTGAAACCCATAGTATGGATCACCCAGGAGGAGGGAAAGTGGAACACCCAAAATTGGAATGTTTGAGTTGGGTGGAGGTGGAGGAGGCATGTTCTCCAAGGGTGATGTTGGTGAGAGTGGAGGCATGTTCCCCAAAGGGGAAATGGGTGAGTGTGGAGGTAAATTCTCCATGGTTGGTGAAATGGGTGAGTTGTGAGGGGTAAATGGTGAAGTCGTCAAAGTGTCATCAAAGTCATTCACAAAAGGAATGCTTTGAATTGGTTGGGGTAGTGTGGTCACTTCCAAGGGTGTACTTGGAGTGAAGGGTGAAGAGAGCTCATTCATTCTTGAGTTGAATGAAGAGGAGGTAGAACCAATGGAGTGGTTAGTACCATGGGTGGATGATGTCTTGCATGGTGCAAGAGGTGGGGAAGGTGATGAAGAAATGAGGATAGGAGCCATCTCATTCTTTGGTGTGTGGAAAGGTGAGAAGTTAGGCTTGGCTACCTTAATCCTTATTTTGAGTGTTTTCCTTGGGGTGGAGGTCTTGGAAGTGTTTGAGGTTTTGGTACACACCATGGTTGATTAGGGTGGTTTAAGGTTTAGGGAAGTATGTTTGATGTGTGAAGAACATGGCAAAGAAGGTGGGTTTAAATGGGTGAGGGGATGATCCAAACTAGTAATGGGTTAAAATCATTTTAGGTGAATAATGAATTTAGGTAACCTAGTTTTGGAAATGTGCAGTTTATTACTGAAAATCATGCAAGGTTTACACAGATTTAAGAAAACAGTGTAAAGCAAAGATGTTGTCGTGCACAGTGACCGGCGGTTCCTTATCTAAGAACGGCGGTACCTTATCGATAAGGAACCGCGGGTCGATATGGAACCGCGACCAGAGGGTTTTCAAAAATTTCCGATCCCAGATTTTGATAAACCCAGATTTTTCCCAAAAGTTTCACAAGCCAAAGTTAACTACAGATCATAATCTAATAAGCTAACTATTATAAGACATACACAAAGCTATTTAAAACACAATCATCATTGCATAAGCAACATTTAGGATCAAAATAAATAATAATCCAAACAAGTAACATAAGTTAATACACAACCAAATGAAGAAAAGAAAACAAGAAGCCGTCCTTGATGAGAGTGGCATATAATCATGAGCATAACTTCTAATTTCTTGATTCACTTCTGAGACGTTCTCGAAGAAGATGATTGAGATAAAATTGATAATCGGAATCAATTTCATGGGAGGAAGAAATTGAGATAGAAGAAGTCATGAAGTTGAAGAAATTGGAAGGAGGATTGCTAAAAGACTCTTCTTGAGAGGTGTTTTCGACTTGACTCGAGTTCACATTGATCTCGGGTGAAATGTTCCCTTAAATGGGAGACATGACACGATCAACGGAGTGATAAGGTGACGAGAGAAGAGATGGAAAGTCAATAAGGACTCTTCTAAGAAGACGAGAGAGAAGCATTCCGTAGGGAAGACTTGACTCAGACTCAAGAAGAACAGATCTAATTCTTCTAGCTATGAAAAATGCGAGATTGTAAAGAGTTGTTGTAGAAACACAATACAACATATGTACAAGACAAGCGGGTACTAAGTCCCGATTCCCATCTAGACACACTGCATTTTCCCTAATGATTTCGGCCCAAGGAATCATGAAATCATTAAGATCGCTAGTAAGTAATTCCCAAAGGGAGAGAGTTCGAACAACTCTTTGAGATTTACCAAGAATAGGATGTTCACGAGGTTTAGAAATGACATGAATGATGTCCGAAGATGATGGAAGCATAGTCACATAATGAGCATCAATAGGGGCCGATTCTAAAGAGTTAATACTCCAAGCATCGGTGAATCGACATTGACCATTAGATTGCACTCCAAGAATATTACCGAATTCTTCAAGAGTGTAAATAATGATTTTCCCCATTATGGAAAATCGTATAGATAAACCATTATTGATGCCTATCAATGTGAATGTGCTAAAGAACTCCATAAGAAACGAAGGAAATATTGGCTCATCAATATCAAGAAGACAATCAAACCCAATGGACTTAAACATGAAGCGAATAAACTCATTTGCGGAATTGGAGCAAACGATGCGTCCTTCATGGAAACAACGATGTTCAAGAGACTTTGACGAGTTTTTGTGAGAGTGAATCAAATGAGGGTAATGAGGAGAGGGGCATGTATGCTCGTGTTTGTTCATGATCTTTTAGATATCTTGAAGACATGACAAGTACCTAAAAACGAAAATATCATTCCAATCACTCATATGAAAGATTAAAAATCAAAGATAAAAATATAAGAATGTGTTATATCAATTTCTTGACAAACATAGGATTGAATCCATATCATTCTCATGTTCACAATGTGTCTATTCCATCATTAACCAAGAACACATGAACTATGTTGGATCAACAATGGATTAGAACATTTGTTTTTCAAAACAAGGTTTTTAGGTAAGCATTAACAATGTCATTACCTACTTGTTCATGGGTTCATCTCAAATCCATCTTTTAATCAAAAATAATTAATCAAAATTCGGATTTGTTCTACAAGTTGGTTTTAGTGAAATCTTAATGAATATCAACCTAAGGAATCATAGTAAAATAACCATGTCAACCCACATTCCTATTAAGGTTTTAATTCAATTTCAATTTTAAAAATCCCCAATTATGAAAGGATGAACCCTAGAACAAAATAGATGAAATTGAAAGAAAATACTTACAATTAATTGATGTTAGATGAAGGATGAGTGAAACCCACAACTTGGAATTAATTTGAGTGATTGAAGGTTTTGGAAGCTTCAACAATGGTGGAAAAACAAGAAAACCGTCGCTATGTGTTTTTGGGAGAGAGAGATAGAGGTTGAAAAATGAATCAAATATTCAAACTGGCGTTCTGACAAAACTTACTGCCCGCGGTACCTTATCGATAAGGAACCGCGGGTTTGAGCCGCAGAGATAAGGAACCGCCTACAGAGGCGGGTTTTTATCTATGAAAAACGCCAAATTTTGAAAATCAAGTTTTTCTAAAATACTTAATATTAAATCATGAGCCTTTTAGAGTATCATTGGATCATCATAACACTAAGCAATATGCCTTAACGAAGGATTACGAGTTAAATCAAGATCGAAAAGAATCGAAACAGACAAACGACTACTCGTAGCAAAACGACTAAGTGGAGAGAAGTCAAGGGAAGTGAATCAAGACTAGGACCAATGCTCAAGGGATTAATGACAATCTTCAAATAGTTGTAACGAAGAGCTTGTGTCATATATAGTGGTTTAAGACGTTCCTTTCCGGCGAAACGTTAAATGGCTTTGGTAATGAATGAGCACAAAGCAATTATTCAAGTATAGACTAAGATCACTTTCAATAATGGTCTTAGTCTAAACCAAAATATGAGAAAGGTATTAATTCACTTTCTCTCCCACAAAGGGCCTACTAACCGTATGGGTGCAAACCATGGAAATCATGCTTGATACTTTAAGCTTCTACTAACTCACTCTACATCACCATAGTGAGTCAAGTATCCAAGCAATGAAGGTTTGAGAGGATAAAAGAGAAGAAACACAAACCACAAATAAATGTCAAGGCAAGGATGCCGAGAATAAGCACATAGTCAAGTAATGATCAAAAGAATGATCAAAGGGCGTGTGGAAGAACGAAAGCGTACTTTGGCCACAAAGAGCAATCCATAAAGGAATAAGTGCTATGCCCAATCAATGACTATGATGAGTACTAAGTCTTCAAGGACTAGTATCATTCCCAATCATCTTGGTATCATCATTCAAAGATGTTAAAGATCAATGAAGATGATTCTTATACAAGTGCAAGTAACTCAATCCACAACCAATTAAGTGATTGATCATCATGAGTGCCTACACAAAGCAAGATGCAAACTAGTAGATACATTTCAAGAGTATATCTAAAATGCAAAAAGGCTACTAATCTTAAGTGGGATGCAATATTATCAATTAAAAGACCTATTTTCAAAGAAAACATAGTTTTGACCAAAGAGAAACTTTAGTACAACTAGACCTTCTAATTTGAGGAGACAATGGATCGATCCAAGTTTCAAAGTACAATATACTTCAAAGATCTTGAGTGACCATCGCTCTGATACCAATTGTAGAAACTAGAAGGGGGGGTTGAATAGTTTCTCTTCGATTGGTGACCAAATTAAAATTACTTTCAACTTGGTTTGTATCAAAACTATCTTTTACTTGAGGCTAAGTTGCATAATGATTAGGTTCAATTCAAATGCACTAGCAAAGATAATAGGTAAGTATAATGATAATGAAATAATTAAAGAGTAAGGAAGGAGACAACCTAGTGGGAAGATACCAAGATTTATAGTGGTTCGACAACGAGACTCTATCCTCGTTTCTACTCCACTCCTCGAGTACACCTACTCGAGATTTCCACTATATCCACAAGCTCCCTTCTCGGCGGAGAAAACCTTACATCGTTGCTTACATTATTTTCCGACACTAAGCTAAATGTCGAGACCTAATCTTTAGCTAGGACCAATCTACACGACGTTGCCTACTTCACAATTTAACGACACAAGGCTAGATGTCGGGTTCTAATCTTAAGGTAGAACTAATCTTCACGACGTTGCCTACTTCACAATTTAACGACACAAGGCTAGATATCGAGTTCTAATCGAAAGCTAGAACCAATCTTCACGACTCTTCACTTTGAAGCTAAGTGAGAACTTCACACAACACAACTACTAATCACTTTTAAGTTTAGTGAGAACTCACAAGACACAACCACGTCACTTTATAGTTTAGTGAGAACTCCTAATCAAATCTATTACAACTCAACTAGACTTATCCAAGTACACACATGTAGCTTGGATTTACACAACACAAATCCAAGCAAACACATATGCAATGGATATACACAACAAATCCAAGTATCCACAAATAACTTGGATGAACACAACTAGTCCAAGTATTCATAAATACATTGGATTGACCTAAAACAAAAAGGGTATCATGATGAATATGACTAGCTCATAGATTCATCTTTATTACAACACTAGTGAGTGAGTGATATTCTCATTGGACAAGGTAAAGGAGGGGATCAAGAGGATAATCATATGTAAACATCCTTAAAAATTTAAGTAATCATTTACTAATGATTATGCTATAGAAAATAGAAAGAAGGCTGAGAAAAACGTCCAAGAGGCTTGCTGGAAAATGAGATTTGACCCACTATTTAAAGCAGACAAAATATAACGGATCTATAACGGCTAGCTGTGCGCGGTACCTTATCTCACCCCGCGGTACCATATCGCTAAGGTACCGCGTAGGTACTTAAGGTACCGCCACTAGACTCCGCTCCATTTTTTGTCTTTTAGTGGGGTGGGAATATTTGAGGTATTTGAAACCTTCAAAGGATATTCTAACAGCATTTGGAATATGCTATTTTCAAATTTTCATTTTCCATTTTAATAAAACATTTTCTAAAAACGAAAGTTTATTAAAAAGTCTTTTGTCATATTAACAAAAGTGAGTTTTAAGGATAATCATTTTGATGATCACTAAGTATGATTAAGAAAGGTTAGTGATATGATTATTACCTTGATGATAGTGTTAGTTAAATAATTCATTTTGTGTTTTACACTAAATGTGTTGTATGGTTTGTTGTGATCAAAACTAAGAAAGATTAGTTAATACTAATAATGTTTTTAGGCATCACTTGCATTAACAACCACCACTACCAACAACCTACCACTTCATCACTACCACCACTACCAACCTACCACTGGTGATCCACCACCACCACTATCGATGATTTAAAAAAAATGCCTTCCACATGACCACAAAGATCCAATGGTTACACCTTCCTGAATTTTATCACCCATTAACATTTTCTTGCTCAGATCTTTGATCACGAAGGCTAGATTATCCGATGGTTTGAGTAGCAACATCGAAGATTTTTTTGAACATGAAGGCTAGATTATCCAAACCTGATAGCTCCAACAAGTCATGGAATCTGTCCAAAGAAACTTAGACTTTACACCATCTCATAGATTCTCAAATAGATTTTACCATCTTGGACTTTATGAAATCACAGTTTAAGAATTCACAATAATGCACAAAAGCAACATAAAAACAAGGTGAAGGTCAGTTGCTTTGCCAACCAAGTTAACATCAATTTTCAATATCAACTTATACAATACAGTAAGAAACATTATTCGTTACACAAGAATAAAATATACATAGCAAAGCTAGGAAACGAAGTTACAAAATATTACAACATCCTTGTCGATCATAGTCATAAGGCGGTGGAGGACGAGGGTGGTGATAAAATGGTGGTGGTGGTGGAGGGTGATGATGATGAACCACTGGTGGCAGTGGAGGGTGACGATGATGAACCACTGGCGGTGGCGGTGGAGGGTGATGATGATGAACTGGTGGTGGTGGAGGACCATGGTGATGCATCGGTGGCGGCGGTGGTCCATGGTGATGAGGAGGAGGTGGTGGTCCTCCGTGGTGGTGAGGCGGCGGTGGATCGTGATGCATATTTCTAGCTACTATACTCTTTGTTTGTGTCACTAGCTAGATAAGATGATATATATAGTTATATACTACTGTATTTGTGAAAGTGGTAGGTATGAAACACGACCTAAAAGGGTTTTGGGAATTTATGTAATAGTACAATGAATATATATAGAAATAATACAAGCCATCCACGTATCGAATATTTCAAAAAGCTGGCATTTTTTTATGGTAGTGGTGGTGGTGATGAAGTGGTAGGTTAGTAGTGGTGGTGGTGATGGAGTGGTAAGGGTGAGAATAAAAAGATAAAGATGAGGGTATATTTGTAATTTAAGTTATATTTGTGAATAAAAAAAGTTGATCAGTTGTATACGTGTCAAAATTTTAAGTGGGTTGATCAGTTGATCAAAAATACAAGTCTTTTTTGGAATTTTGAAAAAAAAAGTCTGGGTAGGGGACCATTGGGTGTACTTGAGTCTTTTTTAGTACTTAGCCCGATAACAAATGCCTCTTAATACTTTATTACTCCCTCCGTCCTAAATTTATATTCCTTTATACTATTTTGGGACGTCCTAAAATTATAGTCTTTTTCTAAAAATAGATGTAAGTAATGTAACAAATTTATCATATTGTACCTAGTGGTATTAGAAATTACAAACTATACATAAAGTTTTAATTAATTGCATAAGAGTAAAAAGTGTCATTTTACAAAAAAAATAAGAGAGACAATGCAGTGATAATGATTTTTTTCTAAAAAATGTGTTTTTTCGGAGGGATTATTAATTTGGGACAGAGGGAGTAGGTAAACAGCTATACTGCTATAGTGTTTTATTTTAGTATATAAATTTAAGAGTAAATTGCAAAAATCGTCCCTAAAGTATGGCCAAAATGCACGTTTTGTCCTAAACGTTATGAAAATGCAAGAATCATCCCTATTTAAAAACTTTAATGCAAGTATCGTCCTTAATGGGAATATTGCTTGGGACGAAACATGCAAAATGGTCAAAACATTTGGGACGAAACATGCAAGATAGCAAAACTTTAAGGATGAAAATTTGCAAAATAGTTTAATTTTAGGACGATATCAGCACTTTCAAAATATTTAGGACAAAACTTGCAAAATGACCAAACTTCAGAGACGATTTATGCAATTCTCTCTAAATTTAAATACGACTTTTCGAGGACAGGAAGCCGTGGGGTTAAAGGTGGGAGAAGATCCCCCACACACCCTTATTAATCAAAGTCTTCATGGATAAATCCCCACCTTTTATCTCTAAATGATCTAAGGGTTGTGATTAAAACCCCTCTTTTTTATAACTTACCTTTATTATATCAAAATAAAAACATAACAAACTCGGGATGGAACCCGATCCTCACTTCCACCGGCGACCACCACAAACACCTCCACCCAACCGCCGACCACCACAACAACCTCATCTCCCACCTTTTTAAGGCGACCACCACAACAACCCCACCTTCTTCCCGCGACCACCACAACAAACCAACCTTCTTCCTGCGTCATCCACACCAACCCACCTTTTTCCAGCGATCTCCACTCCAACCCACCTTTTCCATACATATATGAAGCTGATGCCAATGTTATTGAAGATGCATATAGTTGTTATTTGTAATATAGGTAAAGTAAATGTTATGATTGTTTATACACACCATGTGTTTGATGAAATGACACAATGATAATCACATGTGATTTAGCAAGTTCTAAGTTATGAAACATTTAACTGTATACAGAAGAAGGCAAAGAAATGATTGTACAAGAAGAAGACAAAGTAATAACCTACAAGGTTAGTGAAACATTTAACTGAGAATGACTCATACATGAGTCACGTGACTCATGTATGAGTCAGTTTGACTCATGCATGAGTCAGTGTGTGACTCATGCATGAGTCAGTGTGACTCATGTATAAGTCACTATGACTCATGTATGAGTTAGTGTGACTCATGCATGAGTCAGTGTGACTCATACATGATTTATGCTCACTTATTAACTTGTTTCATGTTTATGTTCAAGGTTCTCCGTAATCCTGGAGATGTATCAGTTGAGTGTACGTGTAGGCATTTTATGCGTTATGGTTTTCTTTGTCGCCACATATTTTGTGTTTTGAAGAACCGTGATCTTGAAGAGATTCTAGAGAAGTACATTTTAAGGCGTTGGAGAAGGGATTTGATACCGCTTCATTAAGAAGAAACACAAGCAGATACGGAGAGAAGAACAAAACAATTTAGAGACTAACAAATTAGGCTAACTTTCACATAGACGAGTGCTTGTTTTGGTTGAGTAAAGATGCAGAAAAGTAGGAGAATCAAATACAACAACTACTTCAAGTGTTGAAAACATGTGTTGAATATCTGATTTAATTTTCTATTTTTCTTTTATTGAAGTGTTGAAAATATGTGTTGACTATTTGATTTAAATTTATGATTTCTTTTATTGAAGTGTTGAAAACATGTCTTGAATATGTGATTTGAATACTATGTATTGAATATCATGAGTCACCTGACTCATGCATGAGTCATATAAATTTGCAAGTGTTTATAAACACTTGTACATTTGATTGTTGTCATTTCTACACTTAATACAGTTTTATAAATATGTAAAAGTGCTTTTAACAGTTAAAACATATTTTGAGTCATTATGACTCATGCATGAGTCATATAATTTTGCAAGTGTTTATAAAGACTTGTACATTTGATTCTTGTCATTTCTACACTTAATACGTAAAAGTGTTTTTTACAGTTAATACATATTCCGAGTCATTATAATACATATTCTGTCATTATGACTCATTTATGAGTCATACTGACTCATACATGAGTCACATGACTCATGTATGAGTCACCTGACTCATGTATGAGTCACATGACTCAAGTATGAGTCAAAGACACATATGATTTTTAAAACATACTACTTAAGATCATAAGTCAGTGTGACTCATACATGAGTCACTCATATTTCATACAATTCCCGACTCATATAAAAAGGGTCTGTGCGAAAACAGACGTAGGATATAAAAGGTAACACTTTTTCATTATATATACATGCAAAAGGGTACAATAAAGAACTACAAAAAGAAACTGGGAAAGGGAAACTAGTTACAGGCTTAACACCTTAACAAAGTTATTGTCCCAAACCTATATTCAAATAGACAACACATAAACACAAGACAAATTAATCATTATCATCTCCCCAATTGTTACAACGTGAGCCCATCATGATCAAACTTGAACCAACAGCATGCTACAAATCTGAGAGAGAGAATCACCACCTTTGAGAGCATAAACCGGGGGACTAAGCAAAAAACTCATTAGTAGGAAACCTTTTAGGACGTGCAAGTAAAGGCATCTGTCACTGTGCGACTAGCTTAAGCTGGAGCTTTCACCAACTGTACTGCTACGGTGGTTGTTGTTTATCCTCTTCGATGTCCTGCCCTTGGTAGTTTTTGCAATATGGTGATATGCACATAACTTGGCTACTAAATCAGTTACATCCTTTGCAACATTCACAGCAACAAACCTGGATCATAAAACAAATGAAGCTTTTGCTCAATAATAGATAATGACTCATAATGAGTCATAATAGAAAACAAATAAAGCTTTTACATGAGTCACAGTGACTCATACATGAGTCACAACGACTCATACATGAGTCACATCGACTCATACATGAGTCACATCGACTCATACATGAGTCACAGCGACTCATACATGAGTCACAGCGAGTCATAGCGAGTCATAACCTGTAATCATAAGTCACACTTCTATAATCAGCTTATCAGCTATAAAAATCGACCCAACTTCCATAAAAATGCTCACTCATAAATTGAAACTTGCTAAAGCACATGTGATTATCATTGTGTCATTTCATCAAACATGTGGTGTGCATCAACAATCATAACATGTCTTTTACCTAGAGTAGATATGAAATCTTCTAAGCAAAATCAAAATGAAACAAAAACATAAAAACAAGCATAATCAAAATAATTTACAATCATTGACATGAAACTTAGCGCTAAATATTAAGGTTTTGTGGTGTGGATTTGATCGGGATAATGTGGATCTCGTCGTGGTTGCTGCTGGTAGTTGTTGGTGGTGGTGGTGTTGGTTGGTGGTGGGGGTGGTGGTGGTGGCAGTGGTGGGCGGCGGTGGTGGGAGGTAGTGGTGGGTTGATGGGTGTTGTTTTTAATGAATACGGTTGAAAAAAGATGAGGGGTTTTTGTTTATTTATTTTTTAATCTAGGCCGTTGGATGTAAAATTGTTGGATGGTGGGGATTAGTCCATAAGGACTTTCCAAAAAAAGGGGACTCTATAGAACTTTTGGCATTTTGATATATTTTTATTAACTTTTAATCTTTTTCAATTTTTGTGGGTTTTTTAATTCGATTTTTTTTAACTAATAAGAGATAAATTATTTGTTACTCTCAAAATTTGTTATTAGGTACTTACCGTCGCATTGCGCGGGTACCGTTCTAGTCAATAAAATGGATAAAACATTTCCTGGAGTAAGTTCTCAGTTCTCAGCATAGATATTACATAGCAAACCCCAGTAACGGCATAAACGATTCAGCTTTGATAACCGAAACTTGTGAAAACCATTTGCAAGCTCAAAAACTGATTATGCTTAGTCAATTATTCACAAAACACAGTTACTTCAGTAAACATAAAATATATGTTTGATCTTAAAATCCTTAGTATCACAAAACAGCAAAATAGATGAAACATTTTCTGAAATAACAGTTATCAGGTTTCACCAGACTTTGTATAGCAAATACTGATAACATCATAAATAGTAGTTTGGTTGCAGAAAGACTAGATGCCTTTAGCAGAAGTATTATTTTTCAGATCATATTGTTTTAAGTACATGTAACTAAAGGATTAGCGATAATTAAGGTCAATTTTTCAAGGAAGAAAAAAACAAACACCTAAGCACATGGGATAAGATGCATAAAAACAACGTAAACAGGGACATGGATGGTAGAGTAAGGCAAGTTGACTTCCTGATCGACTAAAAATAGAGGGACACATAGATCACATATACTTTCATCCACTAAAAAGAAGGCACCTTGTCTAACAGAGAATACAAATGGGTGGTAGGTATCACTCACTCACAGAATAACAAGAAGTGTTCCAAAAGAGGGTGATGGTGACGGTGATGACGGTAGTGGTGTTCCTGGAAAATCAAAGTGGGGAAGAAGAGGTGGGGATGGTTTGGAATGAAGAAAATGGCCTATGTGCATGGCATTTAAGAGAGTTAACTCGGGTTAAGTTGCGAAAGTTATAAAATATCGACTCAAGGGTTGTTTCGCATAAAATTAGAAAGTTCGATGGTAAAATTGCGAAAACTTTCCACTCAGTAGCATATTTGTCGTTTGGACAAAATTTGAAGTTTACCCTTTTAAATATATCTCGGGGTTTTATATAATGGGTAATGGGTAATGGGTAATAATGGATAGTAATAATAATAATAAATTCATATTCTCAAATTTTCTTTCCAGACATGTGGTTATGTATGAGATATTTTTCATTTTTTTGGTTGCTATTTATCATAATCATTTTGATGAACCTTAAGAAGTTGACGTTTGGATCAGAGACCAAACCCTACAACTAAAGGATCTTTAGATATTTCGGTTCGATGATCCATAGACCAAGAAGGATAGATGAAGACGCGACTCACTGTATTAGAGCAGGTTTGGTGAAATGGAGGACAACTTTAGGAGTTCTATGTGATAGGATAGCACCTTTAAAGCTAAAGGGTAAATTTTATAAGGTCAATTAGACCAGCTATGCTATATGAGTAAGAGTGTTGGCTAGTTACAAAAGCACTAGCGAACAGGGTAGAAGTGGCGGAATTGAGAATGTTGAGGTGGTCTTGTGGTAAAAATGTAAAACCATGTGTGACATGATACGAAACAGAGTTTTCAGAGAAGAACTTGATGTCGGTTTGATTATCAACAAGATGAGCGAAAGAAGGTTGAGATGGTCTGGGGAGGAGGCCACAAACATCGCCGGTTAGTAGAGTCGAAGCCTTGTTGGTTGCCGGTGCGAGGAGAAGGGGTAGACCAAACGTATATGGGAGGATAGACTTACGCATGACATGAAGGAGCTTCTCTTGTCTAGGAACATGACCTTAGATAAGCTTTCGTGGAGAGTTAGAATTAGGAGTAGCGGGTAGTTTTCATTGGCCTCCTAGTAGTTATCTTGTGTTTTAGGCCTTGTGGCGCCTTTTAATAGCTATGTTTTGTGTGTGTGTTCTTTTTTTTTTTTTTACTTTTATGTATTTATTTTTTTATTTTCTATTTTTTTCCTAGACGTTTAGGTAGGCTTTGTACTTGTTACTTTTCCCCTAGGACTAGACCCACCTTGTAGGTCTGTTGCTTTCTTAGGTCTTGAGGTTTTTTTTAGGTCCCTAAACACTCTTTGCGGTGTATTTCGGTGGTCTTCTTGTTTTGCGATTGTGTTTTTTAGGCTTTTGTCTTTGTTTTTAATCTACATCTTATAAGCTTTAGCTTGTTTCTATGTGGTTGTGGTGGCTTTAGGTTTTTGTGTGTATGTTTTGCTTTCCGCGTGTTTATAGGTTGTTTATATGTTTGCTTGCCTTCATGTTTGCTTGCCTTCTTGTTCGCCTTCCTTGTTGCTCGATTTTTTTTGCGTGCATATGTGCCACTATTGTTTTGTTTTGTGTTCCCTATGCTTGCCTTGATTGTTTTCGCTTGCTTCTTGTTTCTTTGATTTGTTTTCTCTGATTTTGTTATTGTATTGCTTGTTTGCTTGTTTATGGTCTTATGTTTTGTGTTTCCTTCCTTGCCCTCGCCTTTCTTTGAGCATCGCCAATTTGCACTCGTTTTATGGCCAGAGGTCTCCAGTCTCTTTACGATCGGGTTTATCTGAAGAGATTGGGTATGTGGTTTTGATGAACCTTTTAAGGTTTATCAAAATGATTATGATAAAGATCAATCCACTTTTCAAAGTAAAAGTTCTTTATAACTTTATTTTGGATCGACGATTCGTCACAGCATAAAGTATCAAATGAAAATTGTGAAATTGTGAATTTTTTAATTCATAGTTTTATACGTAATAATATCTTTATGTTAGTTTTATAGTAATAATATCCAATGTTTTCAAACCTAGGTCGACCCGGCCGGGTCAATCGGTTGACCCGGTTTCAAACGAAAAAACAAGTCATCTTGACCCGGGTTTCATATTTTCGGAACCCGGCTAGACCCGCCGGATTTGGGTGACCCGGGTCAACCCGGTTTTCGGGACTCGGCCGGGTTTTGATTTTTTTGGGTCTTTTTAAAAAAAAAATGTAAATTTTACATATTTGTGATGAAATTTTATGTTTACATATTATATTAGTTGGTAAAAATTTTATATCTTATAATATACGTAATTTTTTACAGTTTTTGCTAATTATAAAAAATATGAAGAAAAAAAAAATATTTAGAAAATCGGTTTGACCTGGACCCGGTATTCGACCCGGTCGATTCAAAACCGGTTTCAAAACATTGATAATATCTTAAATGTAAGATTCACTGCAAGTTGCTGTTGAAAGGGTAATTCATTGCTTGATTATCTTCATCAAAACACACAGCATTTATAGGATACAAAAGTCTCAAGATAAAACCTACAGCTCATCTACAACTAATTATGATGAGGAGAATATAATCATACCAAGAATAGGACACACCTATTCTTGTCATACTAAAAATATACTACGACTAATACGGCCCCGCGGTTTGAGCGGGAGGAGGACGGACGCTTAAACTGGAGCGAAAGTCTTCAAACAAAGCTGATGGAAGGCCTTTGGTGAAGATATCGGCATACTGAAAACGAGATGGAACATGAAAAACTCTAACATGACCAGCTTTAACCATATCACGGACAAAATGAATATTGATCTCAATATGTTTTGTCCGTTGATGTTGAACAGGGTTGGCAGACATATAAACAGCACTAACATTATCACAGTAAACAAGAGTGGCAGTCATAAGAGGAGAGTGTAGCTCACGAAGAAGGTTCCGAACCCATGCTGTCTCAGCGACAACGTTAGCCACACCTCGGTATTCTGCTTCGGCACTGGAGCGGGAAATGGTGTGTTGCCGTTTAGCAGACCACGACAAAAGATTATCACCTAAAAATACACAATAACCTGAGGTAGACCTGCGAGTAGAGGGACAGCCCGCCCAATCAGCATCAGTATAACCAACTAAAGATGTAGCAGCGGAAGCATATAAGTGGAGACCAAGATCCAATGTGCCCTTAACATATCGCAGGACACGCTTGAGAGCAGCAAAAGGTGGTTCCCTTGGATCGTGCATATAGAGACATATCTGTTGAACTGCATAAGACAGATCCGGCCGAGTAAATGTGAGATACTGTAGCCCTCCTGCAAGGCTGCGATATAAAGTGGGATCCTGAACAGCAACACCGTCTGGACCCAGTTTAGTATCAGTGTCAACTGGCGTCCTAGAAGGGTTGCAACGAACCATATGAGCACGCTCAAGGAGCTGAAGAGCATACTTCTTTTGAGACAAAAATAATCCTGTAGAATGACGAACAACAGAGATGCCCAAAAAATAATTAAGTGCCCCAAGATCTGTCACGTCAAACTCTTTATGTAAAGAGTCTATAATCTGTTGAAGTAGAGCTGGAGAAGAAGCAGTGAGAATAATATCATCCACATATATAAGCAAGTAAGCAACGTGAGAATCATGTGTAAAGATGAACAAAGAAGAATCACAACGACTATGTGAAAATCCAACCCGAGTGGCATATCCTGCAAAACGCTGAAACCAAGCACGAGGTGCCTGTTTTAGACCATATAAAGATCTCTGCAAACGACAAACATGGTTAGGAAACCTGGCATCAACAAAACCGGGTGGCTGATGCATGTACACTGTCTCGGATAAATCACCGTTGAGAAAAGCATTCTTAACATCAAGTTGGTGAATCGGCCACTTTCGAGACACAGCAAGGCTAAGAACCGTACGAATAGTGGCTGGTTTCACGACCGGGCTAAATGTCTCATCAAAATCAACACCAAGTTGTTGACTACTACCATTAGCAACCAAACGAGCCTTGTAACGACTCAAAGTCCCGTCAGCGTGAAACTTATGCTTAAATAGCCACATAGAACGAACCATATTAACACCTGTAGGCCTTGGTACCAGTAACCAAGTGCCATTTTAACCAACGCATTATACTCATCGTACATAGTATTACGCCATTGGGGATCTTTTAATGCTTCAAACGGATTTTTAGGAATAGGAGAGACCAAGAAAGTATTTAGAGACAAGCGGGTGATAGGTTTGACAATGCCTGATTGCGACCGTGTGATCATGGGATGAGTGCGGGGTGGTTCATTAACTGGGTGTGTATTGGTTTGTGGATTTGGTGGATTGAATATGGGTGGTGGCAGCAAACTATTTTCGGTTTCGGTTTGGGTTTGGTTATTGTGTGGTTCGTGACTTGTGGGCTGGTTGGTGAGGAAACTTGGGCCTGGCGAAGTTGAGTCATATTGGTTGGGGTAAGTTTGGGTCGGTGTTGTTTGGTTTTGGTGATTAAGAGTTTGGGTTGTAGATGGGGAACGGAGGTTAGTTGGTTGTTGGGTTGGATTTGGGCCTAGAACATTTGAAGGAGTTAATGGTGCGAAAGTATTGGTAGTGGTGGTAACTTCGGATGCGAGTGAAGTGAGTAAAGGAGAGGGTGGACTATCGAGGAAAGTATAAGAAGGTGGCGAGGAAGGTGTCATAGATTTGTATGGGAATTGTGTTTCATCAAAGGTGACGTGTCTAGAGAGGATGATTTTGTTTGTCTCGAGGTCAAGGCATCGAAAACCACGATGATAGGCGGGATAGCCTAAAAATATACATGGAGTGGCTCGTGGGGCAAGTTTATGTGGGGAGTGAAGGTGAGGGTAACATAGACACCCAAATATGCGTAGACGGGAGTAATTGGGTGGTCTATGGAAAAGACGGGTAAAAGGTATTTCGTTGTGAATTGCCGTAGATGGTAGAAGTTTTAGCAGATAGGTGGCCATATGGAGAGCTTCGACCCAAAAGGTTGGAGGAAGGTGTGCTTGAAATAGAAGAGTACGGATGATATTATTGATTGTTCGTATCATTCGTTCGGCCTTGCCATTTTGTTGGGAAGTTTTTGGGCAAGAGAATCTAAGTTGAATGCCATTTTTGGCAAAAAGGGTGTAGAGTCGGTTATTGTCGAACTCACCACCATGATCACATTGGAAGCTTTTAATTTCACATTTAAATTGATTTTTGACATAGTTTCGAAAATGCAAAAATTTATCAAACATGTCAGAT
The DNA here is from genome assembly GCA_025667525.1 of Glebionis coronaria. Lineage (NCBI taxonomy): Eukaryota > Viridiplantae > Streptophyta > Magnoliopsida > Asterales > Asteraceae > Glebionis > Glebionis coronaria. The sequence continues at coordinate 557,926,599 of CM046879.1, forward strand.
TTAGAACGAAGAGGATATATCCATAGATAGTGAGAGAAATGATCAAGAAATAAGACATAGTATTTAAAACCACTAGAGCTAACAACGGGAGATGTCCATAAATCAGAATGAATAATATCAAAGCAATGTTCAACAATAGAATCCGAACTATGAAAAGGGAGCTTTACATGTTTGCCAAGTTGGCACGCATGACAAATTTGGGTAGACTTTGTTTTATTACATGAAATAAATTAACGAGAAACAAGGGAGCGTAGCACTTCATCACCCGGATGACCCAGGCGTTGGTGCCACGTGGAAGTACTTGGTGAGAGGAAAGCAATAGGGGTAGTTGACGTATTGGTAACTGGATAGAGATCACCTGAGCTGTCACATCTAAGGAGGATATGACGAGTCAAGAAATCCTTCACAGAAAAGCCAAACGCGTCAAATTCTATAGTACAATTATTGTCCTTAGTAAACTGACGGACAGAAATGAGATTTTTAATTATATTGGGGGTAACAAGAACATTATGAAGATGAAGGGGGCGATGAATAGAAGGAATAATGCTATGGCCAGTGTTGATGACAGGAATAGAATTGCCGTCACCAACATGAACAGATGGAAATAAGCGTCTATCAAAAATGGTACTTAAATTACTTGCATTAAAATTTAAATGAGATGAAGCACCTGTATCCATGTGCCAAGTCGGGTCCTGCGGTGTCATGGCGCTAAATGCAATAGGTAAGGAGGTAGTAGACGGGTTTAGAGCGGGAGCCGCGCCGAGAATGCCACGACTGTTGGACTGCGGAACGGACTGACCTTGATATGCCGGCTGCTGTTGGGCCTGTCGCACCTGCTGTTGGGCCGAGTAAAAGACTTGCGGCTGTTGAACATGTTGATGTGAGTTCCACACAAAATGTTGCATTGGTTTGTTATAGTGGTTGATGGAGATACCATAAGCCATATATGACGAAAACAAAAAGGAGAATCAAAGTTACTGCTCCTATTGAGGTCTACAAAGAAATAAAAGAAATTCAAAGTAGACACGTGAGAATGAAAGAGAAGCTTTAGGCAGAGGATTGATAAGGATTGATAGGAAAGAATTTTATTTTTTTTTTGAATGATTTTTAAGGATCAATCATTTTGCTCTGATTACCATCTTGAAAGGGTAATTCATTGCTTGATTATCTTCATCAAAACACACAGCATTTATAGGATACAAAAGTCTCAAGATAAAACCTACAGCTCATCTACAACTAATTATGATGAGGAGAATATAATCATACCAAGAATAGGACACACCTATTCTTGTCATACTAAAAATATACTACGACTAATAGTTGCAAGTTGATTCAAAACTGTTACTGTACATTTTAAAACTCTGAACCACGAATTTGTTACTAAATAACTACAAACATTTTAACGTACAAAATTCGTAAAACAAAAGATGATTTAAGGTTACACATTGCGTATTTCATGATTTTCTCAGAATTTCTCACTGAACCAAATTCGTTAAGGCACAAACCTAATATAGACATTTCTTATTATATATGTTTTTAATTATGGAATAATTTTAATCATTACCTGTTTATTTTAACTATCCTAGTGATCGAGTATTCATGATCACAGGAAATCAACAAGAATAACTTCCAAATCTCGCTTGACGAAATTAAATTGGCTACACGAAATTTTAGTCATCTGATTGGAAAGGGAGGATTCGGCGAGGTATACAAAGGTGAAGTTACACATGCGATTGGACATAAAATCATTGCTGCAAAACAGTTCGATAGGAAGTCTGGTCAAGGAGTATCTCAACTTATGACAGAACTTGAAATACTCCTTGAGTACAAACATGAAAATGTCATTGGTCTTGTAGGCTATTGTGATGAAAAGGGAGAAAAAATAATTGTGTATGAGTATGCTTCTAGAGGAAGTCTTGATGGGTGGTTGAAGGACAATGATCTTACGTGGTGGAGAAGGCTAGCGATATGCATTGATATTGCAAGCGGGTTGGATTTTCTTCATGGAACTAGTGATGTCAAGCAAGAGGTGGTGATCCATAGGGACATCAAAACTGCAAATATTCTTCTACATGGCGATTGGAGAGCAAAAATTGCAGATTTTGGGCTTTCTTTGATAAGTCCCATTAATCAGGAAATGAATTACGTCATAGACAATGCTAAAGGCACACCTGGCTATTGTGACCCACAATACATGACTACAAGTATTTTTACCAAAGAGTCTGACATTTACTCCTTTGGTGTGCTTTTATTTGAGATCTTATGTGGGAGATTTGTGAACGAATACAACAAGAATGACGCTCGAAATCTACTCAATGGGGTTCAACGCCACTATGAAGAAGGACGACTTGATGAAATGGTGCTTAAGGCTATAAATTAAAGAAACAAATGGTACAAGAATCACTGACTGCATTTCAAGAGATTGCCTATAAATGCATACAAAAAGAGAGAGGGGATCGACGGCCAACGGCAAACGATGTGCTAATACAACTTAAGAAAGCATTGCAGTTCCAAGTAAGTTTTTATACTTGGCTTCTACAAAACGTGGGTCTATTTAAATGCACATATATCTAATCTAATATTAAAATAGTTAATAATTATTTTCAGTTAGCTAATTAGAAATATGCAAGGATGATCGTGATATTTGGGAGCCTAAATTACCAAAAGATTATCAACAGTTGATCCAAATGTCAAGTTCTCCGAAGATCTACTCTGATATGAGCAAAATGGATGTTTACAAAATGCTTATCAAAGGAATCTTACTTCAAAAGGGCACACAGGTAATATATATCGATCATACACTTTTAAATACCGGCAGTCGTCTTAAAATACTAGCAAACATTCTTTTGCATTTAAATAAGTTATTAGTGATTGTTTTAATCTGGGCGTAGCTTAAATCATTATTTTTTTGTAGACTAGTTTAAATGATCTTATTACTGGCCTGTATAACTTCAGTGACTTATGCTGAGTTAAGATCTATATAAACACCTAAATTAGCATAAACCTATTCAACCAATTATAATCACCCATTTTTAAAAAAACCCACTTCCCACCATTTTTTAAAAATTAAATATCTCACAAACGGTAAATCGTCAAACGAAAAAAAATACACAATTGTGACGAGAATTAAATCATCTATCTATCGAGTGGCACATGTATATACTTTCGACAAACTTTTTTTTCTACATTTTTTTCTTAAGTCATGTCTGGAGAAAATCATATATGATTCGTCACGAATCATATATGATTTGTCACGAATCATATATGATTCGTCACGAATCATATATGATTTGTCACGAATCGATTCGTCACGAATCATATATGATTTTTAGAAAATCATATATGATTCGTGATATGAATCATATATGATTTTCTGAGAATCATATATGTTTCGTGACGAATCATATATATTCCGTGACGAATCATATATGATTCTCTCCAGACGTGACTTAAGAAAAGAAGTCAAAAAAAAGTTCGTCGAAAGTATATACATGTGCCCCTCGATAGATAGATGATTTAATTCTCGTCGCGATGATATGTTTTGCGGTTTTAGACACTGTTTAATTCAAAAGTGGAATTGTACATATGCGAGGGAGGAATAAGCTAGTATGATCTTTAATACTACTCCCTCCGTCCCATATTAAGTGTCCACTATGGAATATTACAAGTCTTAGCTATTAAACTTTGACCATAAATATTTGTATTTTTGTTATATAATAATTGATGAAAATTATATTAATGAAAATATTTTTGAAAACCGAATCTATTCATATGACTTTCGTCAAATAGTATATAACACAAATACCAATATTTATGGTCAAAGTTTAGTAACAAAGACTTTGAATATTCAATAGTGGACACTTAATATGGGACGGAGGGAGTATATATTATCAATTTCAGGTTTCAAAAAGTAGCAGAGATGTTAGATCTATTAAATTTGAACATCCGAATCAAGATAAGAACTCAGTTTTTATCTCCGGGTGTTACTTATGGGGTGTATCTAGTATTCAAGTTTTGTGGCCCCAGTAAAACTTCAAGTAGACCAATGTATGTGAACCTTATGTACAAGATGGGGAATGAAACTTTGCATTCATATTTCGCAACAAGGAGAGATGACTGGATGATGATTGAACTGTCCCCATTCTTGAATCACACGGAAGAAGCCTATTTCGAGGTCCTACTAGAGAGCTTTTCACGATGCTATTGCAGAACTGGTGTCATTTATGTTGAAGGTGTTGAGTTTCGAGCCATTGACAGTGTTAGTTTGGAAATTCCCTTTTGATTAACATACTGATACTTAGATTATTTAGTTTATATATTAAAATACGGGTGGAAGCATGGGTATTTTTTTCATAATTTTCCATTACAAGTTAATCATATGGTCTTATAATTGTTTTACAGGTAAAACCTGAAAATGTCAAAATGTTAAAGGGCGCCCAACAAGTTCTTAGACCACGCTCGAATATATATGAGGTGAAACAACTACCAAGCGAAGAGGGTGAAAAGGTTCTATTTCTTTCCTGAAGTTTTTTTATTGTATAGGAGAATTATGAGGTACTCTTTGTTTTGGTTATAATATACTAGTAACTAATCTCTCATAAATTCCAATCAACAGCAGCTCTCAGAAATTAGAAATGTGAAGGGAACAAAACATCATATGACTTCTGCGAAAGAGGCTATACATGACTCTTCTAACGTGAAGCATTTTACTTTAAAGCCATCTGCAGCCGAGTCCAGGTTTTTTTTTTATCTTCATGAGCTTCATTACGTTGTCTCTATATGAAGTATGTAATTGCATATTATACTGTAAATGTAGGTTTGAAGAGGTGATTGAGGTCTTACGGCAGCAAGTATTGCATATCAAGTGCAAGATCGAAAGTCAAATGCTGTCAACAGATGCAGAATACGCATGTTACCTTGTGTTCAAGCTTTCAGAAACATGATGCGGTTTGCATTGTCCGGTGATAGTACGAGATCAACTTGATTGGAAAAACAAAAAGTATCACTACTACAGAACAGGGCTTTTAGACCGGTCAAAAACCACTTTTAGACCGGTGGCTCCGCAGGTCTGTATTAGGGGAGGTCCAAAAAACCATAGGTCATTTAGACCGGTTCAAGCACCGGTCTAAAAGATCATAAGTCATTTAAACCGGTTGAAGCACCGGTCTAAAAGACTTGGTATTCTCACCTACAACTTCTATTACGACCAGCTAAAGAACCGGTCCAAATACATTTTTTACAAAAGAAAAAAGCTGGCCCATGCTGTTTTGTTTCCAGATAAGCAGCTAAACATATCATGTAACCCAATAACTTAAACCAAACATCCAATAAGCTGATGATAAAAATAGACTTCCATTCATAAATCCATTCAAATAGAAATACAGGAATATTCAAATTTAAAGAGATTCAGAGATAGTTTTAACTAAACAACAAATCTAAACAGTCTAAAATCATAAAACCACACGAGAGCTGATAAAATGATGTCTAATAAGCATTAGCCGAGTTCCAAAAGAGAGCACTTCATCTGTAATCAAATGGGACACATCATATGCCACTGCTCCACGGTTCGCTGAATATCTTTTTCAACAAGTTGGCGTCGATTAGTCCATGGGATCTACACATGTTAAAAGATACGTAATAAGTATCTATAAGTATTATATAACCATTACAGATAAAGTTAAAAAAGAGCTAACGGATACATACTGTTGTAGGGAAGTGAAGGTGATGTGTGTTAACAAAATCGTACATCCATCTCATAACATAATAACCGGCATTCGAGTCATTTTGCTGTTGATTGCACTACAAATCAACACGGTAAAAGTAAGAAAACCAAACAATCTCTAAGATATATCATTAGCACATATATCTGTTTTTTACTACCTTAATTTGTGTTTGAATGAATGCAATGCATATAGTTAAAACTACTAAACAGACCTTAGCACTAAGATAACCATTATAATTTCTATTTGAAACTACATCCACTCGTGAACTCAAAAATTGGCGCAGTTGGGTTGACATCAGTTATGTTATTATGTGCCCAGTTTAGTTCTGTGTCTCCAAACCGAACACATTACTCCTAATCCAAACAGTACCTAAGTTGATGCCACAAATTAACGTAATGGAAAAATGGTTCTGTTATGTGCCTAAAACACGACCGAAGTACACGCTAATCCAAACATGCCCTAAATTTATTCCACAACTTTAAACACTGGAAACATGTCTCGAAACTGGCAAGAGTACACTTAAATTCAAACGTCTCCTAATTGATATCAAATAGAGTTTAGTTATGAGAGAAATTACCTTAGCCATTGTCCACGTGTAGCTACCAATAGCACTGAAAAATATATAAACGATGTGTTAGTAAACGATGTGTTAATATTGTAAAAACAAATTGAAAATTGACAGCTTTATGAAAAGAATGATTACTCTTGCAAATAACTTGTTAACCAGTAAGTGCGCTCCGTCTTTGCTTGCTTTTTGTTTTTTGAATCGAGAATGTACCCCATACATTGTTTGGGGCATATAATAAACAACACCCAATGTTTCCTAGTAATTTGTAAACACACTAACACGTTAGTAAAGACAAAACACATAAACTGTGTATGCAAATCCTTCACAAGAAGTACGTACTCTTGAGCATAAGGCGCTAGCATAAAATCAAAGTTAGAAACACTTAATGCGCGTGCCAAGTAATCTTTAACAGCCGAACTTTGTTGAAGACATAAGCTTCCTTCTATCGAATATGGGTTCAGAAACCCACATCGGTTGTTTTTCTTGACTGCAACATTTTACATAACCCCCTGAAAAATAACAACGTATTTTTATATACGAATATGTGAATTAACAAGAAAACTGTGCACAAGACTGTTAATGTACTTACCACTCGAAAGATAACAAAATGCTACTATTGAGCACATTCAAATTCCATAAGTTCATTATGTCTTCGGTAGAAACTGGAATATGAAATGTATCTTCATGCCCAGCAATCATCCCGCCAGGAACTTCAAAAATGTGGTCAGCCGTATCATCGTCACGGGCTGTCCAACGAGTATATGCATCTTTGACACAAGCTTGTTTTCTAAAAAGGTCTACTTCAAATTTATCAAGTTTCTTTTCTTGGTCTTTTTTAGCTTTACTAACATCCTCCAGTTCTGATGATGCTTCTGATCGCTGGGTCTCCAATGTCGGTGTTTGTGATGCCGGCATCAACGGTGTTGTTTCTTGAGCCACCTATACATACAAAGTTAGATCTTCGCTTTCATATAATACTTTTATATTTTTATTCATGTAATACTAATAAAGATCAGTGATTACAGGAATGGGTGAGTCCAATGTGGGCAGCAACCTTGTTGTTTTACTCTTTGAAGCTTTATCTTTGGAAGTCGGGGTGTTCTCCTATTAACAAATAATTAATTAGACTAAATAGGTACTAACACATAACAAAAATAATTAAGGTTGGAGTATCATATACCAAAAGGCGAGAAATTCTGCAACGTGGCCATTGTAAAAAGCTCCCCACTTATTGCTTTGACATAGTAATGGTGTCATCCACTTTCGACACTACTGGAAGCTTAGTATCTCCAAAGTCTTCAATAAATGTATCTAACGACACCTTCATGTAAAAGGGTATAAGTGGTTCTCCATGTATAGTACCATCACCAATTGGATAAACCATCACACGCGCTATTGGAGTCGTATCCTCCGTGTAAGGAGAAAACAACGCACACAATTTGGGCTCCTACAAATCAATTTGTTACAACTAATTAATGCACTATCCCTGTACGACACACCATACCAAAAGCACATTTGCTTATATGACAAAACTCTCGAGTTCCTATAACCATTAGACACCAAGAAGTACAAGAAAAAACAGTAAATATTGATAAAAAAAACTATGCAAACCCCATGCCGTGTCTTTGATGTCTAGAACGAAAGCTCACAAAAAGGATGCCAAATCAAATCGAACCAGTGCACAATGCTATCATAGTGAAAATATTATTAGGTGGTTTTCATTTATATCAAAATTTACCTGACTGTTTGGGAAATTATACTCAAACCTACCTTTACCTTTCTATTTTCAAAAGAAGAAGTTTTTCTAACTAATCTAACCTGCTTAGCGTTAATAGTATTGTTTTAGTTTGCTATGAAAGTAAGCATCTATCATAGAAACCACTTGGTTGACCTGATGGTAAAGGGCTTGCGATTATCACCGTAAAATATGTGAGGTTCAAAGTTGGATTCTTGCAAAGTGCAAGCAACTTTGCAGTAGCCATGCTAACTTTTTTAACAAAAAAGTATTATCTGATTCGATTCTATGTAATGAACTAATGATGGATAGATTATTTAGAAAATGTCGACAACTATATTTTTATGTGATTATCAAAAAAGTATTTATTTAAATTCTTAACAGATAAAAAAAGTTGTAATAAAACAGAATAGGCATCATCCTGAGGGCGGCATTTATAAAATACCATTTCACATTCATAGTGAATACTTATAGGCAAAGAGCATTGTTTAATCACTTATAGACACAGTCAAATTTCTGCCCTTTTTGTATATTTTAATCACAACATGTTTGGTTTAGATGGTCATTTACTAACATTAATTAAGCATGAATGTTCAAATCACCAGATTACTGGTCTAAATGCCCCAAATGACAGCAACAAGAAGTGACAACAGCAAGAAAACAAAGGACACAAAGAAAAAAATACCTTTATATCTTTTAGCTTTTCCTTATCTTGGTAGACAACGGTCGTCGACTCGCAGCTGCTTTGCTTGTTTCTCTTCTGTAATCGTTCTTCATTACTTGTTTCTGCTTCCTCATCTCTTTCAACATCTAATTCAGCGTCTCTTTCTGCGTCTCTTGCAGCATCTCTTGCAGCGTCTCTTTCGGCGTCTCTTTCGGCGTCTCTTTCACGATCCCTTTCGGCATCTCTTTTTTTATCTCTCTCAGCATCTCTTTGATCAAGTTTCCTATCAATAATAGCTTCTATCTCTTCGGTGTTATGGTTCCTTTTCTTCGTTTGTTTGTACCCTTTTATTCCTTTGCGAAAACCTATGCCGTCCCCAACTGTTCGTGTTCGACCCCCGTGTTCAGGTCCAAAAACCACAATCAAAGGGTCTGCTCCCTTTTCCTTTGGGATTATGCCTTGAGCCATCTGTTTATCTACATCCACCTATATATGCACATTTAAGAACACTTTATTCTTAAAATTTCTATGAATGAACAATAACATTAAAAATGAAACAATCATAGAAGCTTACCAATTTTCTGAATAGTTCTTCCATCTTCTTAGAAATATTGGAAGTTATCCTAGCAAGAATCCATTCTCTTGTGCGGTCACAAGTAATATTCAAGATTTCTGTCTTGAGTTCTTCATCCATCTCAACTTTTGACAAATCAACCTCCATTCCACGATACCCTGATCTTCCTAGACGTGCATAATTGGTTTGAAGCTTAGCATATACCCTTCCAATGGCTCGCTTTTTCTTCAAAAAAGTATAAAGGGAAAATCAGAAAAAATAAAAACAAATTATTAGTCTTTTCGATATATAATGAATTTAACAAACCATATTTTCTGGTGATTGATGTTTTCGACAGAAATCTTCCCAATCCTTCTCCTCTATGAAAGAGTAGTCATCATCTTCATAAGGTTTTTTGTTGGGTATCATGAAGTTGGATTTTAGCATTGTCTTAAAACTCTTCCATGCAAAGTTGCATTGCTTAAGTGTTGCTTCTTTAAGTTTTGCTTCTTTAACATGAGACTTTTCTGTCACATCAAAGTAGTCCTGTTTGACGTGAAAAATAAAGATTACTTATTAGATGTAACACATATATTTCAAACTGAAAATGTAATTAAAATCGTTAAAACAATATACCTTAATAATATCCCAAAGAGCATCTTTCTGATCTTCTTTTATTTTGCCCTAGTCGTCCTCAAGAATTGAAATCCGAAGCTTTGTCAAAGCACCAACATATGTTGCCCAATCATTTTGGTGTTTACCGATGACACGGCCGTTCGCGTCAAACTCCACATTAAACGGTTCAGCAGGTTTTTCCTTGAGCTTGGACGGTCCTCTTTTTTTGCGTTTCGGTGGTTCAACCAATGCCAGTTCATTGTCATCCTGAAAATAAACAACATGTGATATAAGCAATCACATATACTGACAATCAGCAACTTCATTTAAACTAAAGATCGATTAATAAAAAAGTGAGTTACGATTTCAAAAAAATTGCATTTTCTTACATTCAGGTGCAACGAGAACTATCTGTATCTTAAATCACTCAAATATAAATGTATCAAAATAAGTAACTATTAGGGGTAAGGTTAGAAAAATTATCATAAATACTACTGTAGAAAAATTAAAATGTAAGGTTAGAAAAATAAACAATTGAATAAAAAAGTTTTTTTTTTCAGCATATTGAATAAAGAAGTTCAAAAACATTTTTGCTTTTGCTAATTCCTTATTTACTCACGTGATTTAATCCCATATCCCAATGACTGTATTTCTACATGGTAGGGCAAAATAAATACAGTAACATTTCACCTCTCTTTCTCTTTTACTTGTCCCCGTAAACGTCACCAGCTTGTCCTAGGCTTTCCCCAATATTCTATCAGCTATCTCATTACATAGGTTACTGCAGCTCTATACAACAGGACCATTCGGTGCAAAATTTCTGTATAATATCTTATTATCCTGGTGAACTTAGAGATATGTGTGCATATCATATCATTAATCAAGCTATACTACACATTTTTTTACTATTGATTTTTATGTTTGTTCGTTACATTGCTGTCGATCTGTGACATGATTGTTAAGAAGTATTGTTGTTTTCTGTCTACTTTACGCACAACATTACGGTTTAACGTTATTAGATCATGCAACTTGTGTGTGTTCATGAGTCCATGTATCATACTAAAGCTGGTATTAAGAATCAATTAAATTTTAATTCTTCGCAGATAAAAAAACAAAATTGTTTCAAAATTCTATATGCATATACACAGTTAACAAAATACGAATCGAGTTTTTGTGCAGCTAGTTATCCATAAAACAGCTTTTGGTTCACTATCTATGGCATTTCAAGATACAAACACTATAGTCATTGCTCTTCTTATATCCATCCTTTTGTCATGCAATATCCCTGTATTCACCCAAAACACGCCCCTTTTCGCTTGTGATACTGACAAAAACCCGACCTTAAAAAACTTTACATTTTGTAATCCTTCATTAGATGTCACAACAAGAGTCAACGATTTAGTTAATAGACTTACATTGGAAGAAAAGATAGGATACTTGGTGAACAATGCTAGCAGCATTCAACGTCTAGGAATAACAGGCTACAACTGGTGGTCAGAAGCTCTACACGGCGTTTCTAATGTGGGGCCCGCAAATCATTTCTCTAATGTGGTCCCCGCAGCCACAAGCTTCCCATAAGTTATATTAACTGCGGCTTTTTTTAATGAAGCTTTGTTTAAAGCTATTGGAAAAGTGGTTTCAACTTTCAACAGAAGCTAGAGCAGTGTATAATGTCGGGTTAGCAGGGTTGACCTATTGGTCGCCAAATGTGAATATTTTCCGTGACCCGAGATGGGGAAGAGGGCAGGAGACTCCTGGGAAGACCCGGTTTTAACGAGTAAATATGATGTGGATTATGTGAAAGGATTACAAGAAAGAGATGATGGTGATAAAGAACGGTTAAAAGTCGGAGCATGCTGTAAACATTATACTGCTTATGATGTTGATAACTGGAAAGGCATTGATCGATACCATTTCAGTGCTGTGTTATTATATTATGAAAAGAAAATATTGTTACAAATTTACAATAGTTATCTGTAAGCTCTATGCACTTATACCGCCGGTTAAATTTTGTTGCAAAATAAGCATCCCAACATTTAGCAATAAATTGAAAATCTCGGTTTAAACTGAACTTGTTACTGTGTATTTTTAGTCCACTTCTAGTTCAAAATAATATAATATCATATATTATTGTCCCTGGCAATGAGCGTTGTGATCTTTGAAGTAGCATTTAGGAGCGTTGAACATTTAGTAGCTGTTTTATATGTTATGAGTACACCTAGAAGGTTCCCTATCGTTTAGTTGATAACTGCTGCTACTGCTACTTTTTACCGGACACACCCGTAATGCTCTAGTACCAAAAGCAATGGACTATTGGTTTCCACTAAAACCAGCGAAAATTTGTTACTAGTAGGCAAGTACTTGGTTTTTCGATATTTCCGATAGTGGGCTTGCTTCTGTTAAGGTATATATATTTAAGTTACTTTCCTTTTTTAGTTTATTGTAATATGGGGTGTGTTTGGGGTGGAGCAATTAGGAGCGGTGAGCTGAGCGTTGTGATTTTTGAAGTAGCATTTAGGAGCGTTGAACATTTAGTAGCTTTTTTACAGCTGATGGTTACACCTAGAGCTAGGTTACCACTAATAACCATGGCGTAAGTTTAGGGCGGAGCAATTAGGAGCAGATAGCTCGGAACAGGGCTGATGGTTACACCTAGAGCTAGGTTTCCACTAATAACCATGGCGTAAGTTTAGGGCGGAGCAATTAGGAGCAGATAGCTCGGAACAGGGCTGAAAAAATGCAGATAATGTAAAGCATTTCGCCCCTAAAACTCTATACCTTATCAAATAGAACCAAACCAAAACTGACATTAACTAATAATCTACAGCTTTACAATCAATAATCCCAAAATCTACAGCTTTAACAACTTTCTAAGACCTAATAAAATAAATCAATTGAATAACAAGCGTCTTAATTAAATAATAAGCATCTTAATTAAATAATAAGCATCTTAATTAAATAATAAGCAGCTTAATTAAATAATAAGCATCATACTTAAAAAAAACAACTTAATTAAATAATAAGCAACCTAATTATACCATTTTTGTAACTGAATATCAAGCGGCTGAGATTGGTTGTGGTGGTGCGATGTTTAGTGGTGGTGAGATCTGATAATAAGAAAGAATAGGTTTGGTGGGTTTGGGATAATAAGAAAGAATAGATAAGTGTTTTAGAATTTGGGGTGTTTTAGAATTTGGGATGAAATGTTTTAGTTTCCCGCGGCTCAAAATCTTGCCGCTTAACATCTGATTTCCCAAAATATACATTTTCACAAAAACATTTACTTAAAAGATTATTATTAACTTTTATAAAAAAAATTATTATTAACTTAAAATATTATTATTAACTTGTATCAAAAAAAAAATTATTATTAACTTATCAAAAAGATTATTATTAGTACAAACATAAATTTATATTTGGCACATTAAAAAGTCTTACAATAACAATAATAAACTCAAATACTTAAAGTCTTAAATTATTACAATAACAAAAGTAGGTTCGAACATTTGAACAATTACGATAACAAAAGTTCATTGAAAAAACTCGAATAATTGATACAAAACGTGGCTCAATAAACAAAATGTGCCTTTTTTTTTATTATCATAATGTGCCTGAAAAAAAAAAGACGAACGATGGTTAGTGAAATGCATAATAAATAAACTGATATAATTTAATTGATGTTTTGTAATAAATATATTTGTACCTTCAAGATTTGCGAGATTCATCAAACTTCTAATCCTTCGTCGTGATCAGATCTCAAGTAAGTAGTATCGTCAAGAACATGATTTGAAGGTGTAATACCAATGCTAAATGGGGGCAACTCATCAACTTGATTGTATTCGTCCTCGTCTACAACACTTTCAACACCAACTATGTTTCGTTTACCGAATAGGACGACATGTAATCTTTGATCACTTGGGTCTTCAACATAGAATACTTGAGTTGCTAATTTTGCTAAAATGAATGGTTCAGATTTATAACCGTTCGTGGACAAATTAACAATAGTGAAACCATCTTCATCAACATTAACACCTTTTTCATTGTCGACCCATTTGCATTTGAACAATGGTATAACAGTCGAATTATAATGTACCTCCCATATTTCTTGAATGACACCATAATAAGCCTTTTTAGCGTTCTTTGACCTTTCTTCGCGATTAACTGTAGATACTTCTGTTGTCGATGCTATCAGAGTGACTCCACTATTTTGAAATGTACTTCGATCATCTTGCTCTTTGGTGTAAAACGTATATCCATTAATTACATACCCTTGATATTTGACAACCCGTATTGGCCCAAATCCCAAATCTGCCACGACTTTGTCTACATTTGAAAGTGTACTCCTCACCTTGCTTTTGAGCCAATGTGAAAACGTATTATTATGCTCGTTAGCCAACCAAACCTGGCCCTTTCGACTGTTTTGTTGTTTCAATAGTGACTTGTGCTCATATATATATGGTGCAATACATGTCATGTGTTGTAGGATTGTGAAATGTGCCTCACGTAACTCATCTATATTTGGTGAGACTTCTTGGCGCCCAAGTGTACCTTCCCCACGAAGCCTACCCTCATGTCGACTTTGTGGAATGCCAACTGTTTTCACTCCGTTCAAATAGTCTGTATAATATTCAATCGCCTCCTCAGTAGCATATCCTTCAACAATACTACCCTCTGGTCGAGATCGGTTCCTAACATACCCTTTTAAGATTCCCATGTATCTCTCAAATGGATACATATCTCGTAGAAATACGGGACCGCAAGTCTTAATTTCAGCAACAATATGAGATATCAAATGAACCATGACATCAAAGAATGAGGGCGGAAAATACATCTCGAGTTGGCAAATAGTTAAGATAATATCACGCTGCCATTGATCTAACACTTCGGGATCAATCACCTTTGAATGAATCATGTTAAAAAACAAACATAACTTTGTTATCGTGTGTCGGATGCGATCAGGTAGTATTCCACGAATAGCAATGGGAATCATTTGTGTCATTAAGACATGGCAATCATGGGACTTCATACCAAGCAACTTCAAGTCTTGCATTGACACCAACTTTTTTATGTTTGCCGAATACCCAGATGGAACCTTAATTCCACTTAAACATTGACAAAATTTCGTTTTCTCAGCCTTAGACATGGTATAACAAGCTGGTGGTAAATATGTTTTAGTCTTCCCTTCAATCTCCCTAGGCGCTAGCTCTGGTCTAATATTCATGGCTTCCATGTCCTTTCGAACCTTAACCCCATCTTTTGTTTTTCCCAGGATGTTCAACAATAAGCCCAATAAGCTTTCACAAACATTTTTCTCGATATGCATAACATCAAGACAATGTCGAACTTGCAAGCGGCACCAGTAAGGTAACTCCCAAAATATAGACTTCTTTTTCCAAATACTATTTTTGGAAGTTGAAGTACCTTCTTTCCCTTTTCCAAACACAATGTCTATATCTTCCACTTGAGAGAACGTAGCTTGCCCATTCAACGGTGGTGGTAGCTTTTCAACTTCTATGGTATTATCAAACAACTTTCTTTTTTTACGGTATGGGTGATTTTCTTGAAGCGATCTTCTGTGTCCCATATATACTGTTTTCTTGCAATTAGCCAACCAAACCGAGTGAGTATGATCTCGACACACAGGACATGCCAATTTTCCTTTTGTTTTGTATCCCGACAAATTGCCATAAGCCGGAAAATCACTAATAGTGCAAAAAATCATGGCTCGTAATGTGTGGTTCTCTTTCTTGTACGCATCATACACTTTCATACCCTTACTCCATAGGTCTTTCATGTCTTCAATTAACGGCTTCAAATAAATGTCAATATCATTGCCAGGTTGTTTGGGGCCTTGTATTAGCAATGACATCATGATGTATTTTCGTTTCATACATAGCCACGGCGGAAGATTGTATATGCATAAAAGAACTGGCCAAGTGCTATGACGACTACTCATATTTCCGAAAGGATTAATTCCATCTGAACTAAGTCCAAAGCGTATATTTCTAATCTCATCTCCAAATTCTTCTTTAAACTCATTATCGATGTTCCTCCATTGAAGGGAATCAGCCACGTGTCTCATTTTTCCATCTCTTTTACGCTCTTCTGCATGCCATCTTAACAACTTTGCATCCTTTTCATTAGAAAATAATCTTTCAAGTCTATCTTTTATCGGAAAATACCACAACAATTTAGCAGGTGGACCATTCTTAGTCACGTCTGGGTTAAGTGGTGTATCTTTTTTCCGTTTGTACCTCGACTTGCCACAAACCCGACACGCATGTAGGTCCTTGTCGTCACCTCTATACAACATACAATCTTTTGGACACGCGTCTATTTTTTCGATTTCCATTCCCAAAGGGCACATTAATTTTTTTGCTTGGTATGTTGAAACAGGCAACTTGGCTTTTGGAAACATTTCATGCAACGCTTCTAATAGACTCGTGAAACTTGTGTCACTCCAACCATTGACTGCTTTAACGTTCATGAGTCTATAAGCAGCAGATAATATGGTAAAATCCTCACAACCTTCATACAATGGTGTTTCTGAGTCGACAAACAATTGTGAAAATTGATCATGATTATTCTTAGCGGCATTATCCTCCAAATTATGTAACATCTCATTCAAATTATCACGATTATTATTGTTTGAATCATTGTTATATTCGGCATTACAATCGATAAGAGACGTGTTACCCCTAGTTCTGACTTCTCCGTGTAAATCCCAACAAGTATACCTTTGCATAAACCCCTTTTCTATAAGATGACTCTTAATAGTTTGCAAATCAGGATAACACGCCCAATTCAAACAACTTTTACAAGGACAATGAATTTTTGATTTTCCTCTCTTCACCCGATCATCTTCAGCAACTTTCAGGAAAAGAGACAACTGTTCCAAGTATTCAACGGTAGCACGCTCTATCTGGTACATCCACGTACTACGATCCATCTGCATTCAAATGTAATGCCGAATTTAGAAAGATGAATGCATGCATGAAATTATTAAGTATCAATGTGGTTGTTGTTGGTGAACCTAACCCACTTTTTGAATACTTTGTCTCATATGTGAATGCATATTATCATTTTGAGTATTATTTAAGAAAAAATCGACAGCATTTCCCCTTAACTCCCCAAATATGCGTATATAACACATACTCGTAGGAGTAAAAGGAAATGCTATCGATTTTTTCTTAAATAATACTCAATATGATAATACACGTTCACATCCTAAATGAGACAAAGTATTCAAAAAGCAGTCCCAAACGGGGACAATCCGAAATTAACCTCTATTAGGTTATTTTCGGACGGGTATTAAACTAAGGGGCGCATGAGTTGAAATATATTTATACTACATGAATGTTGCAAAAAATAATTGCTTTCGCTATATGTTGAAAAAATACCTTAGTTCCGCGAGTAATGAACTTAACAATGCATTTCGGATACCATACTAGAACGATTAACACAATTGTTCCTACACAATTAGAAAAAATATTTATGTTAACTTCCATTAAAACACAATAACTAATCTTTATAGATAAACCGACAATTAGTGATTAATACAACAATAACATCTTTATTAAATAAATAATCATAAAACTTTTAAGTGAAGTTAATATAAATGTATAAAAGATGATTCATACCTTTGAATTGTAATTAATGTGGAAGAGTTTGGGTATTTTTGGAGTGTATAAATGAATAATAGGGTATTAAATGTGGTATAAATGTGGTATAAATGTGGTATAAATGTGCAGTCCTAGTTTTGTAGCCGTTGGGTGTATTTTTCAAAAGTTTTTTTTAGACCGGTGTAAATGAAAAGCACCTGTCTAAATAGATCCATTATATAGACCGGTTATTTAGGTAATCACCGGTCTAAATGACTATCTTTTGGACCGGTGTAAACAAGATTAACCGGTCTAAAAGAGGAAAATCTATTTAGACCGGTTCGTTTTATATGCACCGGTCTAAAAAACTTTTGGTAGCGGAAGATAGGCTTTTAAACCTGTGTTTTTCTTTGAAGGTCTAAATGAGGGGGTCTAAAAGCTTGGTTCTGTAGTAGTGTATGGTCTTCTTTATTTTAGATCCCCAGCGCATTGAACCGACATGATATTGATCAAGTTCCAGAACACAGGGAAGATGGACTGATGGAGGTTATGGTATGGAAATTTAACTCAAACGGCAAGTCAAGAAATGGGTATGTTCCTATGAATTTGAAATTGATAAGTTATGAAGGAACAATGTCTGGTCTTATTGTGTATGGCCTTGAGTTTCGGCCAATGTAAGAGCGTCTGAGTGTGTGTATCAGAAACCATGATCATGAATTTTTTGTATTTACTCAGTTCTTACTTATGGTATTGTGAACATAAATATTGTTAAACTTTAGCATACCGGCCGGTATATTTAAGCATGTCAGTAAATTGGGTTATTTATTATTTACGAGAGAGGGTTCTCTTGCAGAGACCCAATTTAAAAACATTTACCAATTTGACTCTGTTCTCCGCGCCATTATTGGAGCGGACCACAAACCCAACACGTGTCGTGCTCTCATTAGACCAACAAAAAAAAAGATTAAAAAAAGTTCTCCGCGTCCCTAATGGAGCGGAGCAAATAAATGTTGCATCAGGTCAACTCTTCTGCTTTTACAGAGTTTATTGTATTCCCAATAAAAAGTTTGCCGCGTCTCATAACAAAGGAATTAAAGTTCTCCGCGCCGTATTTAAAGCGGAGCACATAAAAAACAAGCAAATCCGTTTCCCAATTTTTATCTTTGACTTGACAGTAAGATTTTATTACTACAATATAATTATATCCGGGGCTATCCAAATTTCATCTCATTTTCCACAAACATGCAATATTTTCATCTCAAAATGGCTACCCGAATTTCTTAGTAGCAGCACTTAGTATTCTTCATGAGTTTATATATATTTGCTGTTTTTTATTTTGAAGATTGAGTAGCATCAGTTCAAGATTAGGATTTGGACCAGTATTAATTTAGTATTCTCAAACATGGCAAGAATTGTTCCCATAGAGGTATGTTTTATTATTGTTTTAACTTATGTTTTATTATTGTTTTAACTTAATGTACGTTTGTATTAGTATTAATATTGTGTATTAATTTTTATTATTTTAGGATTATCCTGCAAAACTTACATGTAGAAGTAAGATATCCTTGATTGGCGACATTAGGAGTAAATTAGAAGACACCCCTAAAGAAGCTTTATTTAGGGCATCTTGTTTAGGTTGGCTTTGGGATTTAGACTTTACCAGTGACGAAAATTGTGTATTGATACATTATTTAGGATGTTGTCAAGGATATAGTGAAGAAGAAGATGGCATAAATAACCGTTTCACTTACTATGTAAATGGGCATCAATTATATTTTGGGAGGGAGGAATTCTGTTTGGTCACCTCCTTAAAATTTGACGTTGAATTTAAGGAGGAATTTACATCAGGCCCTATGCCGTTTAGGAGACGAGTATTTGGATCAAGGTATGATGGTCGTGTGATACACGCCAGACAGCTATTAGAAAAGATTTTAGCGATTCTTTTTATGACTTGAATGACAACGATGCGGTTGGCTTGTGCTTGTTAGCGTGTATGGACTTGATACTTTTAGGACATGAGATATCACATTGTGTCCCAGAATGGTACTTTAGGATAGTGGATAATAGGGAAGCGTTTAACATGTACCCATGGGGTTCACACGTATGGCCCACTCTGTATTGGCAACTTAGGAATGCGGTAGGATGGCGTGTTCATCACTTTATAAATGACCTTCCAGAAGGGAAAGTGCATAGCTATACGCTAATTGGATTCACATGGGCATTCAAGGTATTTTTTTCTTTAGTAATACTAGTAAATTTAATGTACAATAATTGTAACATTTATTAATTTTTGCAGAACTGGATATTAGAGTGCTTTAGATCAAAAAGTGTGCATTATTATAGATATGTACATAACCATCCTAGAGTGAATCGTTGGAGGCGTTTGAGAAGGTTTTATCGAAAGCAGCTTCTCACTTTAATAAACGTAAGTAGTTATTAATTTTGTATTTATTTTCTATTTTTGAAATGTTTTATTACAACACTAATTACATAAATAATTTTTAGGGACTTGAGCCTATAAATATAACACCAGATGCCGAGGAGGCTCGGGCACGTTGGTGGTTTGACAGCAGGGCATATTTTGATGGTGAGATACACGTTCATCCGCCTATACCTCCTCATGCTAATCCATACGTCCGTGATGATCTTCCACAAGACGTATATCATCTTTTGAGTGAACATATCAAATAGATAAAAGATGTGTATGATTTAATCAAGGTGAATTTCGTGACCTAGTTTGTGTTATACTAATTATTATAATAATACGTGTTTAGTAGTTTGTTTAATTATTTTAAGCAGGATTTGAGGCGACCAGAAACTTGTGCAGCCCCGGTCAATCATGGTGTTAGTTCGTTGCTGAGTGGTGTGCCTCGTACGCATGTATAATTTATAAATTTATTTAAAGTGAATATATGTTATATTTTTTAGTTTAAATTAAAATAAAATGAAAATGTTGAAATGCAGGACTTCATGGGTCCGTCTAGAAATTTTGATGACCCTCTGAGTAGTCAATTTTTCGACGGTGCTAGGTGGCCTTCACCTAATACGCCGGTTTATCCACAATCTTTCCGTAATAGTGCCCAAATGCCTACACACGATCAACCAAGTAATATGAGGAACATGTCACCCCTCCCCACTCCACAAACTAACATAGGGCCACCACTAGGATTTGTTGTGAACAATCGTGAGTCGGTTTCTCGCATGGGCGAATGTGGTCCATTGAACACTCGTATTGAACACGGTGTTGTATTTGTAAATCTACCATTAAGGTTTATGGTTTTTATAGTTGTATTCGCTATCTTTGTATATCTTTAACCAATTGTTTATACTATTTTTTGGATGGCATGAATCGAGAAAAGAGAAAATGTCGACCTGGAAGACAAAAGCAAAGTCCATATGTTTCGTTGCCTCCAACGACGATATTAGTCCCGAAACGAGTTAGGAAGACCAAAACCAAGCAACATTCCCGGAACATATCTTCTTTGGATTTTGATATGCCAACAGGCGTCGTACTCGATAACATGGATTTGTCTAAGGTGATTATTATGATATTTGAATATTTAACGCCCGAGACCATCTTTGAGAGTTCGCTTCCATTAGCTTGTTGTATGCATCAGGTTGTACAGCATGTAGCGTTTCCATTTTCCTTGCAAATTCATCTACGGTATACGCTTTGCATTTTTTCCAGAACATACGCTTTGTTTTACCTTTTTTTAAAGAAAGGTTCATCATTAAATGGCGACAACATATACCGTGAAACGCTAATGGAAACTCGTTGTGTACAGCCAATGCAATAGCAGCATGTCTGTCAGAAATGAAAATCATATTGGGGTTGACACCTATACACTCTTTGAGTACAGACATCCACCATGACCAGTTTGGACCAGTTTCACCTCTACATATACCATATGCTACAGGAACAATTTGATTGTTTCCATCCATGCCTACAGCCAGCAAATTAGCACCCTTGTATAGACCCTTTAAATGTTCAGCGTCTATTATGAGCATAGGGCGTAGATGATTAAGAAAAGTTCGCACATGTGAAATGATATTGAATACATTAATGTGACTTGAATTAAGATAATGTTGACAACTTTTTTAATTAAAGTGGCTTGAATTAAGATAATGTTGACTTACTGAAACACCCAACGCGGTGAATAGCATTTCGAACACTCCTTCTTCGTTTGTCTTGATACGTGTGACTGTACCTGGGTTTTTTTTTCTAAGTTGTAACAGTAATATGGTAGCATTTCGAAAGATTCGTATGGAGACCCTCGTATCATATCCAACCCATAGTCCTTACCTCTCCATGCTTGTTGATAAGATACACTAATTTTAAACTGTGCCCTGATATCTTGTTGTATTTGTTTACTTTTTAAATCACTCTTATTATCTTTTAGCTTCTCCCTCATAATGTAACCTATGACCTTTTTGTTTGCATTGCGATGGTTTGGATATGTTTGTGTCTTGGAATAAATGTGAATATCATTTATTCGGGTAATTTCGAAAACATCTGTATTAACCCATCGCCTAGACCAAATCTTCCAACTACAGTCTTTGAAATGAGAACACTTATAGTCGGCTCTATCTGGGTTCGTTCTATCTTTTCTAAATTGGTAACCTTCTTTGATTACTTTCAACCTAATAGCTAGGTCTAATTCTTCCCTATTTAAAAAGGTTTTACCGACATGCACTTCCATATCTTTATTTGTATGACTAGACTGACTAGGCTTGGAAGTGTATATAGGGGTTTCTGGAACATCAGACATAAATGGCATGAAATTTTTCCATTTATGGTAAAAAGGTTTTTGTGGTTGTGTTTCCCAATCATTAAAACTTACTAGTTCTTGTTCCTCAACATTGTCGTCTGGTGAAAAGGCACATGAGGAACTAGGTTTGGTAAAATTTGGGCCTTCACCATCATCAGAATCACCATTTTCATCATCTGATAAGAATGCAAATGAGGACCCTGGTTTTGTAATATTTGGATCATAAGCATAACTAGTATCCTCGTTTATGTCATCATCAGAATACTCATTTACAAATTTTTGTTGATTTGAGTTCATTTGTATGTTGGTGATTTTTATGAGTTAAGTTATTCGATTTGTGTATATTTATATGGAAGGAGTCCGTGAACATTTTTTCAGTGAAACGTCATGTCACACAGTGTATAAAGTGTATGATGACGTCATTCTCCGCGTCAATATTCAAGCGAAGAACATTTTTTTAGTGAATTGTCATGTCCCACAGTGTATAAAGTGTATGATGACGTCATTCTCCGCGTCAATATTCAAGCGAAAAACATTTTTTCAGTGAATTGTCATGTCACATAGTGTATAAAGTGTATGATGACGTCATTCTCCGCGTCAATATTCAAGCGAAGAACATTTTTTCAGTGAACTGTCATGTCCCACAGTGTATAAAGTGTATGATGACGTCATTGTACGTGAATTCTTATATATACAACCTTTTGAATACAAAATACGTTAACCAAATCTCAAACAATCCAAACATGTCAAGATACATACCTTTTGAAATACAACGAGAAATCATGTTACGTTTTCCGGCGGATTCTTTGGTTAATTTTCGTAGGGTTTCAAGAAGATGGCGGGCAACCATAGACCGACCAAGCTTTCGTCGTCGATATGGTGCTCGTCATTCAGACACATGTTTGTTTATTTTGGCATGTAAGAATGGAACTACCGGATACATGTTTAGGGTTAATACTACTTTAACATTTGTCCTTCTAGTTGACAGTGTAAATGTCCCTGTTCTAAGACCATTGGCTACATCTGAAGGAATTTGGTGCTTTGTATGCGGTGATAATATTGCATTGGTGGTTTGGAACCCGTCCATCCAAAGAAGTGTTACACTTATCACATACATCAATGATGAACCAGCATCTTCGAAGATGCTGTTTTGTTTTGGTGTTCTGCCAGACACACTCGAACCAATGTTTCTAAAAATTCATTTACCGACAGAAGGTCCTAGACCATGGGTGGTGTATGTGTTTACAACCACGTTGAACGCATGGACTAGAATCAAAGACGATCGACTACCGCATGAATGGGTTAGGATCAAAAGGTCCGGTCAAGCTGTTGTTGGTGGGAAAATTTTCTGAATTGGTTCTGAGTTGTATGCATGTGATCATGGCACTTTATATAAAAGGTACTTGCTTGTCTCGTTCGATATGGTTCATCGCAACTTTCAAATTGAGGGTATTCCGGAAGTGGTAAGAGCTTGGTTACCGCCTCCATTTTATATATCTCAATTACAAAACTCTGTCGTAATATGGGAAAGTTACTTAAATGAAGGAATAAGAGTTCTCCGTGGTTGGGCATTAGATAATGGTTCGGTATCATTAGTAAGAGATATATTTGTCCTTGGGATGCCAGCTCACCATTACCAAAGTTACTAGGATTTAATATAAACATAGAGCTTATATTTGAAGTGACGGTCATGGATCAAGTTAGACCAGTTAAGCTCCTACAAGTATGGAGTCAACAAATGCAGGTCTTTCACAACATAAACGGACTAGAAGGAAATGTTGGGTCTTTTATTTTTGGGCCTTACAAAGAATCATTATCTCTAATAAGCCACCCACGAGGTGAATTACTCAATTAAGTTGTTGTTGTTGTTTTTTTATGTTAGTTGTTTTTGATGTTTTTGTTGTTTCTATTATCTTTTTATGTTTTTATTTGTAACGGTGTATGGTTTAATGTTGGTACTTTTCCAGTTTCATATGCAATTTAACATTGTTTATTTTAAATAAACTTAAATTGTGAATTCAAAGGACTGGAGAACAAATACCCAATACAGATAACAATGATATAAAAGAGAATTCAAATGATTACAACTACCGAATACAACTACCGAATTCAACTACCAAATAGAATTAGAAATAACAACTGAAGACATTCAAAACTCAAACACTGCATCTTTGGGAAATGGGTTATTTACTGCAGAGACCCTCTAGAGAGAGGGTTCTCTTGCAGAGACCCATTTTAAAAACATTTACCAATTTGACTCTGTTCTCCGCGCCATTATTGGAGCGGACCACAAACCCAACACGTCTCATGCTCTCATTAGACCAACAAAAAAAAGATTAAAAAAAGTTCTCCGCGTCCCTAATGGAGCGGAGCAAATAAATGTTGCGTCAGGTCAACTCTTCTGCTTTTTCAGAGTTTATTGTATTCCCAAAAAGTTTGCCGCGTCTCATAACAAAGGAATTAAAGTTCTCTGCGCCGTATTTAAAGCGGAGCACATAAAAAACAAGCAAATCCGTTTCCCAATTTTTATCTTTGACTTGACAGTAAGATTTTATTACTGCAATATAATTATATCCGTGGCTATCCGAATTTCATCTCATTTTCCTCAAACATGCAATATTTTCATCTCAAAATGGCTATCCGAATTTCTTAGTAGCAACTGTTAGTATTCTTCATTAGTTTATATATAGTTGTTGTTTTTTATTTTGAAGATTGAGTAGCAGCAGTTCAAGATTAGGATTTGCACCAGTATTAATTTAGTATTCTCAAACATGCCATAAATTGTTCCCATAGAGGTATGTTTTATTATTATTTTAACTTAATGTACGTTTGTATTAGTATTAATATTGTGTATTAGTTTTTATTATCTTAGGATTATCCTGCGAAACTTACATGTAGAAGTAAGATATCCTTGATTGGCGACATTAGGACTAAATTAGAAGACACCCCTAAAGAAGCTTTATTTAGGGCATCTTGTTTAGGTTGGCTTTGGGATATAGACTTTACCAGTGACGAAAATTGTGTATTGATACATTATTTAGGATGTTGTCAAGGATATAGTGAAGAAGAAGATGGCATAAATAACTGTTTCACTTACTATGTAAATGGGCATCAATTATATTTTGGGAGGGAGGAATTCTGTTTGGTCACCTCCTTGAAATTTGGCGTTGAATTTAAGGAGGAATTTACATCAGGCCCTATGCCGTTTAGGAGACGAGTATTTGGATCAAGGTATGATGGTCGTGTGATACACGTCGGACAGTTATTAGAAAAGATTTTAAGCGATTCTTTTTATGACTTGAATGACAACGATGCGGTTGGCTTGTGCTTGTTAGCGTGTATGGACTTGATACTTTTAGGACATGAGATATCACATTGTGTCCCAGAATGGTACTTTAGGATAGTGTATAATAAGGAAGCGTTTAACATGTACCCATGGGGTTCGCACGTATGGACCACTCTGTATTGGCAACTTAGGGATGCGGTAGGATGGCGTGTTCATCACTTTATAAATGACCTTCCAGAAGGGAAAGTGCATAGCTATACGCTAATTGGATTCACATGGGCATTCAAGGTATTTTTTTTCTTTAGTAATATTAGTAAATTTAATGTACAATAATTGTAACATTTATTATTTTTTGCAGACCTGGATATTAGAGTGCTTTAGATTAAAAAGTGTGTATTAATATAGACATGTACATAACCATCCTAGAGTGAATCGTTGGAGGCGTTTGAGAAGGTTTTATCGAAAGCAGCTTCTCACTTTAATAAATGTAAGTAGTTATTAATTTTGTATTTATTTTCTATTTTTAAAATGTTTTATTACAACACTAATTACATAAATAATTTTTAGGGACTTGAGCCTGTAAATATAACACCAGATGCCGAGGAGGCTCGGGCACGTTGGTAGATTGACAGCAGGGCATATTTTGATGGTGAGATACACGTTCATCTGCCTATACCTCCTCGTACTAATCCATACGTCCGTGATGATCTTCCACAAGACGTATATCATCTTTTGAGTGAACATACCAAACAGATAGAAGATGTGTATGATTTAATCAAGGTGAATTTCGTGACCTAGTTTGTGTTATACTAATTATTATAATAATACGTGTTTAGTAGTTTGTGTAATTATTTTAAGCAGGATTTGAGGCGACCAGAAACTTGTGCAGACCCGGTCAATCATGGTGTTAGTTCGTTGCTGAGTGGTGTGCCTCGTACGCATGTATAATTTATAAATTTATTTAAAGTGAATATATATTATATTTTTTAGTGTAAATTAAAATAAAATGAAAATGTTGAAATGCAGGACTTCATGGGCCCGTCTAGAAATTTTGATGACCCTCTGAGTAGTCAATTTTTCGATGGTGCTAGGTGGCCTTCACCTAATACGTCGGTTTATCCACAATCTTTCCGTAATAGTGCCCAAATTCCTACACACGGTCAACCAAGTAATATGAGGAACATGTCACCCCTCCCCACTCCACAAACTAACATGGGGCCACCACTAGGATTTGTTGTGAACAATCGTGAGTCGGTTTCTCGCATGGGCGAATGTGGTCCATCGAACACTCGTGTTGAACACGGTGTTGTATTTGTAAGTCTACCGTTAAGGTTTATGGTTTTTATAGTTGTATTCGCTATCTTTGTATATCTTTAACCAATTGTTTATACTATTTTTAGGATGGCATGAATCGAGAAAAGAGAGAATGTCGACCTGGAAGACAAAAGCAAAGTCCATATGTTTCGTTGCCTCCAACGACGATATTAGTCCCGAAACGAGTTAGGAAGACCAAAACCAAGCAACATTCCCAGAACATATCTTCTTTGGATTTTGATATGCCAACAGGCGTCGTACTCGATAACATGGATTTTTATAAGGTGATTATTATGATATTTGAATATTTAACGCCCAAGACCATCTATGAGGGTTCGCTTCCATTAGCTTGTTGTATGCATCAGGTTGTACAGCATGTAGCGTTTCCATTTCCTTGAAAATTCATCTACGATATACGCTTTGCATATTTTCCAGAACATACGCTTTGTTTTACCTTTTTTTAAAGAAAGGTTCATCATTAAATGGCGACAACATATACCGTGAAACGCTAATGGAAACTCGTTGCGTACAGCCAATGCGATAGCAGCATGTCTGTCAGAAATGAAAATCATATTGGGGTTGACACCTATACACTCTTTGAGTACAGACATCCACCATGACCAGTTTGGACCGGTTTCACCTCTACATATACCATATGCGACAGGAACAATTTGAATGTTTCCATCCATGCCTACAGCCAGCAAATTAGCACCCTTGTATAGACCCTTTAAATGTGCAGCGTCTATTATGAGCATAGGGCGTAGATGATTAAGAAAAGTTCGCACCTGTGAAATGATATTCAATACATTAATGTGACTTGAATTAAGATAATGTTGACAACTTTTTTAATTAAAGTGGCTTGAATTAAGATAATGTTGACTTACTGAAACACCCAACGCAATGAATAGCATTTTGAACACTCCTTCTTCGTTTGTCTTGATACCTGTGACTGTACTTGGGGTTTTTTTTCCAAGTTGTAACAGTAATATGGTAGCATTTCGAAAGATTCGTTTGGAGACCCTCGTATCATATCCAACCCATAGTCCTTACCTCTCCATGCTTGTTGATAAGATACACTAATTTTATACTGTGCCATGATATCTTGTTGTATTTGTTTACTTTTTAAATCACTCTTATTATCTTTTAGCTTCTCCCTCATAATGTAACCTATGACCTTTTTGTTTGCATTGCGATGGTTTGGATATGTTTGTTTTTTGGAACAAGTGTGAATATCATTCATTCGGGTAATTTCGAAAACATCTGTATTAACCCATTGCCTAGACCAAATCTTCCAACTGCAGTCTTTGAAATGATAACACTTATAGTCGGCTCTATCTGGGTTCGTTCTATCTTTTCTAAATTGGTAACCTTCTTTGATTACTTTCAACCTAATAGCTAGGTCTAATTCTTCCCTATTTAAAAAGGTTTTACCGACATGCACTTCCATATCTTTATTTGTATGACTAGACTGACAAGGTTTGGAAGTGTATATAGGGGTTTCTAGAACATCAGGCATAAATGGCATGAAGTTTTTCCGTTTATGGTAAAAAGGTTTTTGTGGTTGTGTTTCCCAATCATTAAAACTTACTTGTTCTTGTTCCTCAACATTGTCGTCTGGTGAAAAGGCACATGAGGAACCAGGTTTGGTAAAATTTGGACCTTCACCATCATCAGAATCACCATTTTCATCATCTGATAAGAATGCAAATGAGGACCCTGGTTTTGTAAAATTTGGATCATAAGCATAACCAGTATCCTCGTTTACGTCATCATCAGAATACTCATTTACAAATTTTTGTTGATTTGAGTTCATTTGTATGTTGGTGATTTTTATGAGTTAAGTTATTCGATTTGTGTATATTTATATGGAAGGAGTCCGTGAACATTTTTTTAGTGAAACGTCATGTCACACAGTGTATAAAGTGTATGATGACGTCATTCTCCGCGTCAATATTCAAGCAAAGAACATTTTTTTAGTGAATTGTCATGTCCCGCAGTGTATAAAGTGTATGATGACGTCATTCTCCGCGTCAATATTCAAGCGAAAAACATTTTTTTAGTGAATTGTCATGTCACATAGTGTATAAAGTGTATGATGACGTCATTCTCCACGTCAATATTCAAGCGAAGAACATTTTTTCAGTGAACTGTCATGTCCCACAGTGTATAAATTGTATGATGACGTCATTGTACGTGAATTCTTATATATACATCCTTTTGAATACAAAATACGTTAACCAAATCTCAAACAATCCAAACATGTCAAGATACATACCTTTTGAAATACAACGAGAAATCATGTTACGTTTTCCGGTGGATTCTTTGGCGAATTTTCGTAGGGTTTCAAGAATATAGCGGGCAACCATAGACCGACCAAGCTTTCGTCGTCGATATGGTGCTCGTCATTCAGACACATGTTTGTTTATTTTGGCATATAAGAATGGAACTACCGGATACATGTTTAGGGTTAATACTACTTTAACATTTGTCCCTCTAGTTGACAGTGTAAACGTCCTTGTTCTAAGACCATTGGCTACATCTGAAGGAATTTGGTGCTTTGTATGCGGTGATAATATTGCATTGGTGGTTTGGAACCCGTCCATCCAAAGAAGTGTTACACTTATCACATACATCAATGGTGAACCAGCATCTTCGAAGATGCTGTTTGGTTTTGGTGTTCTGCCAGACACACTCGAACCAATGTTTCTAAAAATTCATTTACCGACAGAAGGTCCTGGACCATAGGTGGTGTATGTGTTTACAACCACGTTGAACGCATGGACTAGAATCGAAGACGATCGAATACCGCATGAATGGGTTAGGAACAAAAGGTTCGGTCAAGCTGTTGTTGGTGGGAAAATTTTCTAGGATTGGTTCTGAGTTGTATGCATGTGACCATGGCACTTTATATAAAAGGTACTTGCTTGTCTCGTTCGATATGGTTCATCGCAACTTTCAAATTGAGGGTATTCCTGAAGTCGTAAGAGCTTGGTTACCGCCTCCATTTTATTTATCTCAATTACAAAACTCTGTCGTAATATGGGGAAGTTGCTTAAATGAAGGAATAAGAGTTCTCCGTGGTTGGGCATTAGATAATGGTTCGGTATCATCAGTAAGAGATATATTTGTCCTTGGGATGCCAGCTCACCATTACCCAAAGTTACTAGGATTTAATATAAACACAAAGCCTATATTTGAAGTGACGGTCATGGATCAAGTTAGACCAGTTACGCTCCTACAAGTATGGAGTCAACAAATACAGGTCTTTCACAACATAAACGGACTAGAAGGAAATGTTGGGTCTTTTATTATTGGGCCTTACAAATAATCATTAACTCTAATAAGCTACCCACGAGGTGAAGTACTCAATTAAGTTGTTGTTGTTGTTGTTGTTTTTTTATGTTAGTTGTTTTTGATGTTTTTGTTGTTTCTATTATCTTTTTATGTTTTTATTTGTAATGGTGTATGGTTTAATGTTGGTACTTTTCCAGTTTCATATGCAATTTAACATTGTTTATTTTAAATAAACTTAAGTTGTGAATTCAAAGGACTGGAGAACAAATACCCAATACAGATAACAATGATATAAAAGAGAATTCAAATGATTACAACTACCGAATACAACTACCGAATCCAACTACCAAATACAATTAGAAATAACAACTGAAGACATTCAAAACTCAAACACTGCATCTTTGGGAAATGGGTTATTTACTGCAAAGACCCTCTAGAGAGAGGGTTCTCTTGCAGAGACCCATTTTAAAAACATTTACCAATTTGACTCTGTTCTCCGCGCCATTATTGGAGCGAACCACAAACCCAACACGTCTCGTGCTCTCATTAGACCAACAAAAAAAGATTAAAAAAAATTCTTCGCGTCCCTAATGGAGCGGAGCAAATAAATGCTGCGTCAGGTCAACTCTTCTGCTTTTGCAGAGTTTATTGTATTCCCAAAAAGTTTGCCGCGTCTCATAACAAAGGAATTAAAGTTCTCCGCGCCGTATTTACAGCGGAGCACATAAAAAACAAGAAAATCCGTTTCCCAATTTTTATCTTTGACTTGACAGTAAGATTTTGTTACTGCAATATAATTATATCCGTGGCTATCTGAATTTCATCTCATTTTCCTCAAACATGCAATATATTCATCTCAAAATGGGTATCCGAATTTCTTAGTAGCAGCAGTTAGTATTCTTCATGAGTTTATATATAGTTGTTGTTTGTTATTTTGAAGATTGAGTAGCAGCAGTTCAAGATTAGGATTTGGACCCGTATTAATTTAGTATTCTCAAACATGGTAAGAATTGTTCCCATAGAGGTATGTTTTATTATTGTTTTAACTTAATGTATGTTTGTATTAGTATTATTATTGTGTATTAATTTTTATTTATTTAGGATTATCCTGCGAAACTTACATGTAGAAGTAAGATATCCTTGATTGGCGACATTAGGAGTAAATTAGAAGACACCCCTAAAGAAGCTTTATTTATGGCATCTTTTTTAGGTTGGCTTTGGGATTTAGACTTTACCAGTGACGAAAATTGTGTATTGATACATTATTTAGGATGTGTTGGGAATAAATTAAGGCCAGATCACTTGAGCGCTGACAAGAGTAAAACAAGCGTTGACAAGAACAAAACAAGCGCTGACAGCTCAAGCGTTGACACATTGAAGACAAGCACTGATGGGAAGATATACTCTACGCGTTTATTGTATTCTAGATTACTTCTAGTAAAGATAGGAACAACAATGTATTTTCTATATTTATCTTTACCTAGAATAGCTGATACGTAGATTATTGTACAAGGCTTCTTATGTCTATAAAAGAAGACCTTTAGGTTAATGTTTCATATAAGTTTTCATTCGTAAACTACTTTCATTGTAAGCAAGTTTGATATCATTAATCAAAGTGAAAGTTTGTTTATATCATTGTGTGTTCTTATTTAAGTGTTAATTCCGCATAACACTTAGATTATCATAAGCATATACAAAGGTTTCTCTAAGTGTATTACTTGATCTAATCTTGTATACATAAAGCTAAATCGATCTAAGTTTAGGATCAACAAGTGGTATCAGAGCTTGTTGAGGAACTTTTGATCTTAAAGAACACTAGAACCCTAAAAATCACCAAAACCCTAATTTTCTCAAAAACCCTAACAACATCATGTCTGAAGCAATAACCTCCTCCTCCTCAGCTTTACCAAACATCAAGATTCCCATGCTTAATGCAACCAACTTTGACTTGTGGAAGTTCAACTTTGAACAATATCTGGGGATCTATGACTACACACTCTGGGAGATTATTGAATATGGAAACACATTCAATAAGGCTTAAAAGATTGCTAATGCCATTGCTGCAAGAACAGCTGTTGCTGGATGTTCTGAAGAGGATAAGAGAGAAAAACCTGGAGATGGTAGAGTTGTGGCTGCTGATGACATAGCAAAGAAAAGGGTTGACATGAAAGCCCTAAATATTCTGAAAGTCTCTTTGGGACAAGAAAACCAACATAAATACAGAGGTTATGAATCTGCTAAGGACCTTTGGGCAGCTCTTGAAGTTGCATATGATGGCAATGCAGACACTAAGGAAGAAAAGAAAAAGCAACTCATGCATGATTATGATGTCTTCAAAGCTCAACCCAATGAGAAACTGAGTAGTGTGAGAAGCAGATTGCTTGACATTACAATCAAGTTGTCCTTCATGGGGACACAAGTTGGTGATGTTGACATTAATGCTACCTTTCTTAAAAGTCTTGGTGAGGCATGGAAGATTGAGGCAAGATCTATTCTTGCCAACAATACTTACAAGAGCTCCTCGTTTGATGACATCTACAACAAACTAAGGCTGTTGGAAGATGAAACTCTTTTAGAGCATGGAAGCAAGTCTACCAACAGTAACATGGCCTTCTTCTCTCATAGTAAAGGTCAATTCAATCAGAAGGACTCTTACATGCATCCAGTTACTGGATCATCATATGTCAGCGCTGGAACAAGTCCTGTCAACGTCTCCTATTCAGACGCTGACACATTCAAGAGTGACTCCCCAAGAGTTAAACCTGCTGGTTTAGATTTGGATACTGTATGTGCTTATATTGCTTCTCTACCCAATGGTTCAGTGATTACATATGAGGACCTTGAGCAGATAACTGATGAGCACTTGGAAGAGATGGACATCAAGTGGAACATGGCTCTTGCTAGTATAAGAGCAAATAGGTGGAACAGAAGGTTTAAAAAGAAGATGACCTTCAATGCTAAAGACACTGCTGGATTTGATAAATCCAAAGTTGAATGCTACAACTGTCATCGTATGGGGCACTTCATGAGGGAGTGCAGATCTCCTAGAAGATCTGATGCTGGTAAACCCTCAAGTCAAGTTGTTAAAGCTCAGGATTCCAAAGCCATGGTTGCAGTTCAAGGAATTGATGGTATGGGATGGGATTGGAGCTATCTGGCTAAGAATGTTGAAGAGGATAAAGCTTTGGTTGCTGATGAAGAAGAAGAGCATGTTGAATATGCTCTCATGGCACACTCCTCCTCTTCATCTGATAATGAGGTATATGATAACGCTTTTTGTAGCAAAGGCTGTAGGTTAAATACTGAAAGACTTAACAAAGAAGTGTTAAGATTATTAGATGATATGAGTACTGAAAGATGTAAATTATCTAATTACCAACTAGCTCTCACTGAAACTGAGAAAACCGTTTCTGAATACAAGAAAATGGAATTTGACTTAAAAGATAAAATAAACATCTTAAAACATGAGTTAGATGCTAGTATGGATATTAGAAACATCATGGAAAGGGTTAATGGTGAGTTACAGGCTAAGTTAGATGAGGCCATTAAGAATAAAGATAATGTTGGCCTTAAAATTCAAAGATTTGATAGAGCCACCCAAACCCTAGGAGAATGTGTGGGTAAACAAAGGGATCCTAAGGACATGACTGGGATTGGGATGAATGATTACTCTTTGGTTCCACCACCAGCTGGTGACTTCTATGGTGTCCAACAAAAGGACCTATCTTGGACTGGCTTGCCAGAGCTCCAAGAGGAGGAATTCATTCCTCCACCAAGAGTTGTCACTCCAGTTGAAGAGTATCAACAAAAGTTGACTGACCTGAATGAATGGAAGAAAGCTAACCCTACTTTATTTGTTAAGGGTGGCTTACTATGTGAAAGTCTCAATGAGTCAACACCCATTAAGGTTACTAACCCACTCACTGGTAAAGTTTTTGACCTAGGCTCAAACACTGATAGAAAACCTAGCATTAAATATGCAGAGATGTATAAGAATACTAGGTCACCCAAGAGCCAAGTTAGCAATCATGGAACAGGCTTCTTCTCTTCTAGACCTAAGGTTGTGTCTAGAAAAGCTTGTTACACTTGTGGTAGCTTTTCACACTTGGCATACAAGTGTGTCAACACTCCCAAAGCTAGCGCTGACAGGAACAATTTCAGCGCTGACAGGAACAAAGTCAACGTTGTTAGGAAGTCAAACGTTGTCAGACCCAAACCTTGTGTGCAGCAAAGTCCACAAGTGATTAGACCTGTCCCATTCTTTACTAGAGGGTCTAACACTCATGGACAAAGACCGTTTCAAAAGACAAACACCTGGTCTAATAG
This sequence comes from Glebionis coronaria, assembly GCA_025667525.1. Classification (NCBI taxonomy): domain Eukaryota; kingdom Viridiplantae; phylum Streptophyta; class Magnoliopsida; order Asterales; family Asteraceae; genus Glebionis; species Glebionis coronaria. The sequence continues at coordinate 557,961,047 of CM046879.1, forward strand.
GCAATGGGTTTCTGTAGCAAACCCTAGATTCAACACTGACAAGAGTAATTTCAGTGTTGACAAGACAAATTCTAACGCTGACAGAAACGTGACCAGACCTAATATTTGCAACCACAGGGTAAGAGGTCTAAAGCTTCTTCAAGCTTAACATGGAGACCTAAGAAAGATCAAAACCCTAATGATAATGGGATTTCAATGACATGCAACAGATTTAATTACATTTCAAAGGTCATTACCAAACCTATTGGGGTTAACTGGGTATTTCATCCTAAGAAGGATGAAAATGGGGTTGTTGTGAGAACTAAGTCTGTTCTTATTGAACAACCAGATGAATCCAAGTCTTTTAAGACTTGGGTTCCCAAAGAAAACTAATTTTTTTTCTTTATGTGCAGGGCATTCAAAGACAGGTCAATGATTATGGATATTGGGATAGTGGATGCTCAAGGCACATGACAGGGAAGGAAGATTACCTTACTAACTTCACTCCCATTAAGGATGGTGACAAGGTTTACTTTGGAGGCGGATATGGCACTATCACAGGCAAAGGAACCCTTCTCACCAAGAATTTGCGTTTTGAGAACGTCTTTCTGGTAAAAGAACTTGATTACAATCTTTTTAGTGTATCACAAGTTTGTGATAACAAAAATAAAGTTCTGTTTACTGACACTGAGTGTTTGGTGTTAAGCAAGGATTTTAAGATCCCTGATGAGAAATATATTGAGTATAGAACACCTAGGCATAAGGACATATATAATATGAATTTGAATGGGATTAAAATGAACAATAATATGTCTTGTTTTTATGCTAAAGCCTCAGTAGATGAGAGTAATTTGTGGCACAGGAGACTAGGGCACATAAATTTTAAAAATATAAATAGGCTTGTGAGACTTGGTTTAGTTGATGGTTTGCCTGAGAAGGCCTTCCACAATGACCACTCTTGTGTTGCATGTCTTAAAGGCAAGCAGCACAAGGTCTCATTCAAGTCCAAACAGGTGCATACTAGTTCTAGACCTCTTCATATGCTACACATGGACCTTTTTGGTCCAACCAATATAGAAAGTTTGAATGGTAAGTCATATTGCTTTGTTATCACAGATGACTTCTCTAGGTTTACTTGGACATTCTTTCTAGCTATGAAGAGTGACACAGCTGATATTCTAATTGATTTTATCACTCAGATTGAAAAGAGGTCTGGCAATGAGGTTAAAATGCTTAGGAGTGATAATGGTGGTGAATTTAGGAATAAGAAGCTAGATGACTTTTGTGCCAGGAAAGGAATTACTAGGCAATTTGGTATTGCTAGAACCCCAAAACAAAATAGGGTTGCTGAGAGGAAAAATAGAACCCTAATTGAAGCAGCCAGAACAATGTTGGCTGATGCTCATTTTCCTATAGCCTTTTGGGCTGAGGCTGTTAATACAGCTTGTTATGTTCAAAATAGAGCATTGGTTAACAAAATTCAGAACAAAACACCTTATGAGTTACTTTGGGATAGAAAACCTAATATTGGTTTTCTCAGACCTTTTGGTTGTCATGTAGTAGTTTTGGATACTAGTGATGCCTTAGGGAAATTTAGTGCAAAAGGTGATGAGGGTTACTTCATGGGGTATTCAGTGCAGAGCAAGGGATATAGGGTTTATCTTAAAGAAGAAAACGTATACTTGAAAGAGTACATGTTAGGTTTTTAGAGAATAAACCTAGTGATCCTGAAAGTGGTCCTAATTGGTTGTTTGACTTGGAACCTTTATCTAGAACTTTAAATTATATGCCTGTTACTAATCAGACATTGTGAAGGTAACTTCAAATGTTATGGAGGAACAAGTTGTTGATGTTTCAGGTACTCAGGTTCATGAAATGGTTGGATCACAAGCAGAAAAGACATCTCCTATCCAAGAATATGTTACAATTCCCATTTGGACAGATGCTTTTGCTGCTGCTGCTGCTGGAAAAGATAATGGTGGTTTCCAAGTACCACCAGATACAAACATGCATGGTCCTTCAGGCGCTGACAAAGGCAAATCTAGCGCTGACAAGACCAATTCAGACGTTGATGGATCAGATGTTGACAACAACAGTTCAAGCGTTGTTAGCCCAAGCGCTGACAAACAAGATTCAGGCGTTGACAACAATTCTGCCCATCTTTTCTCTTCCATTTTTGAACAAGGTGAACCTTCCAATGTTTATGAAGAGGTTCATCATCATGTTGATGAAAGAGAGTCTGATCAAGAAGACATTGGCAATATGGTGAATGAAATTGAAGATACTAGACTTTTTGAGGGAGGAATAATTACTTCAGTTATGAAGTATCATCCTCCTTCTCAAATCATTGGTCCTGTTAATACTCCAGTTCAGACTAGAAGATCTCATCAAGGTCTTGGTGGGTTTATTGCCAATATACACAAGAAGGTTGATACCCCTCTTGTGCAAGCATGTTTGTTTGCCTGTTTTCTGTCACAACAGGAACCCAAGAAAATATTTGATGCTCTCAAAGAACCAAGTTGGGTGGAAGCAATGCAGGATGAGCTTCACCAGTTTGCAATTCAGGATGTTTGGGAGCTGGTTGATTGTCCCAGATATGTCAGACCTATAGGGACAAGATGGGTTCTAAGGAACAAGAGAGATGAAAGAGGCATTATGGTCAGAAACAAGGCAAGGTTAGTAGCTCAGGGATATACACAAGAGGAGGGGATAGACTATGAGGAGGTCTTTGCACCAGTTGCAAGGATTGAAGCTATTAGGATTTTTCTAGCCTATGCATCCTGCATGGGCTTCACAGTCTATCAAATGGATGTCAAGAGTGCTTTCCTCTATGGAACTATTGTTAAGGAAGTATATGTAATGCAACCTCCTGGTTTTGAGGATCCAGAGCATCCAGATAAAGTGTATAGAGTCAAAAAGGCTATGTATGGCCTTCATCAAGCCCCTAGAGCATGGTATGTTACTTTGTCTACCTATTTGGTGGACAATGGATTCAAGAGGGGCACCATAGATCAGACACTATTTACAAAGAAGAAAGGCAAGGATGTGTTGCTTGTGCAGGTCTATGTTGATGATATCATTTTTGGGTCTACTGATCCAAAGATGAGTGAGGATTTCTCCAAGCTTATGACAAACAAATTCAAGATGAGTGCTATGGGGGAGATGAACTTCTTTCTTGGTTTACAAGTTTAGCAGAAAGAAGATGGTATCTTCATCTCCCAGGATAAATATGTTGCTGAAATCTTGAAGACGTTTGGCTTTTCTCCACATGAAAAAAGGGCTACTACTCCTATGGATAGAGAACACCCTTGGGGAAAGATTGGAGATGGAAAAGATGTTGATGTCAGGCACTATAGATCCATGATTGGATCCTTGATGTATCTTACTGCCTCCAGACCTGACATCATGTTTGCTGTGTGTGCTTGTGCACGCCATCAAGTGACTCCCAAAGAATGTCACCTTTATGCTGTGAAGAGGATCTTTAGGTACCTAAGATGTTATCCTTGTCTTGGTTTGTGGTACCCAAAGGATTCACCATTGGAGCTGATTGCATATTCAGATAGTGATTATGGAGGTGATAAATTTGATAGGAAATCCACAACTGGTGGATGTCAGTTTCTTGGGAGCAGGTTGATATCTTGGTAATGCAAGAAACAAACAGTGGTGGCTAATTCTACAACTGAAGCTGAGTACGTGGCTGCAGCTGCTTGTTGTGGACAAGTTTTGTGGATTCAGAACCAGCTGTTGGATTATGGGTATAATTTCATGCATACCAAGATATTTGTTGACAATAACAGTACTTTATGCATCATTAAGAATCCTATACATCATTCTAAAACTAAACACATAGAAATTAGACACCATTTTATAAGAGATTGCTTTGAAAAAGGTTTAATACAACCAGATAGGGTTGACACTGAGGAAAATGTGTCAGATTTATTAACTAAACCTTTTGATGCTGGGAGGTTTCAATACTTGGTAACAAGTATTGGAATGGTCAATCTCACATAATATGTGTTTTGGAATCTTTTTGTAAAAGTATGTACAAGATAATGCATTGTTATTGGTCTTATTTATGATTTAGATTTTCCACTATATTTTTCTAACACTGACAAAGGTTGCTTGAATGCTGATAAGTGTTTTTGCAACGTTGTCAGCAATATAATTGTCTAACGCTGACAAAGCTTCCCTCAACGCTGTCATGTGTTATCGGGGCGTTGTCAGCAACAATGTTAGTTTTGTGGTTTTCAATCTAAATGTGCAGATGGTGTTAGAAGTATACCATTGGATACAGAGTTGCTTATGGATCAATGGAGAAGCATTTGGACAAGTTTTTATTTATGGATGATGGTTGGAATTTCAAATTCCTATCTTGACATAAATTTTTATGTTCATGCATATCTTGGCAAACTTTTGTATCATAGTTTAAGGGGAGGTTTTAGGAACCTTTAGGATGTTTGGGTATCCATATGATACTCTTATCACAATTCTATATTGTGTCCACAGGTGAGTATGAGTTAGTTTTACTAAATCATGAGGCACTGTAGCATGCAAAGTTGATATACTATGCATGCTGCCAAGACATTTTTGGCCTAGAATTGGTTGTGGTCTGTTGGGAGACATGGGAATAATTTTGTTATGGGATTTACCTGGGAGTAACAAGGCATTTTGTAAGGTAACTTGGTTGTTAAGAGTTTTGGTTAGCAAGGGACACTAGAGGACTGTTATGTCTATCTTGCTTAAGCAAGTGTGCATAACTGGACAGTGCTTGCCGCCTTATAATAATTATCAGCTTTTTGGTTATCTTCTCTAGGATAAATTACTTGTTAAGGTCATTTTTCATTTTTAAAACATTTTTATTTTTGGACGCTGACAAGAATTTTCCAAGCGTTGTTGTGACCAAATTTGGACGCTGACATGGCTATATGCACACGTTGACAAGATTATAGCCGTTGGGCGTTGATAGGTTATTTTTGACCGTTGACACTCAATGGGACCTACCCAGTTGTTACTTTTTGACATATTTTTAGGCCGTAATTTTGGGAGTTGTTACTTTACATTTAATGCATGAGATAAACTTATAATTTTTCAATATTTTCATGATTACCTTTTGAAAATACTTGCCTATTTTTGGGCCTATCACATGCATTTTCTTCTCCTATAAATTTGGCTCCTATTTTTAAACAGGGTATCTATAATTCTTGTCTAACACAATTTTCTCTTATCAACTTCATCTTCTTCACTTAAATTTAACAGCTTTCATCAATGGTACCAAAGTTTAGACCATCAGAATTGGAATTGGGGTTCAGAAGTCAACATAACATGATCGCGCATCTTGAAGCTGATGATACTCTGTTTCCCCAATACACACAAATGGTGGCGTATTTGAACGCATCCCCCTTAAGGTATGCTCTTTCTCATGCACCACTCATTCCAGTCACACATATTATACACTTTTGGAACACTGTTAGTTCCTCAACAGTTAATAGAGTGACTACATTGACTTCTATTGTTCATGGGAGACCTTGGGTGGTTACTGAGGCTTTGGTACGCCAATCCTTGCATCTTGATGATGCTGATGGTATAGCCACCCTTCCCATTAATGAAATAGAACACGGGCTTAGGGCTTTGGGATATCCTTTTCCTGATGAAGGTACCTTAAACAAGTATCATAAGCAGGAATTTCCCCCAGCCTGGAAGTACCTCATACATGTCCTCCTTCAATGTTTGAGTCCCAAATGCACTGCACACAATGAGATCAATAGATCTATTGCAAGTGCTATTGTGTGCATTGCAACAGGGCAAAAATTTAATTATTCTAAAATGATTTTTGAGGGCATGTGTAAAAACAAGGAGAACAAAATGACTTTAGCTTATCCCCGATTTTTACAAATGGTTTTTGATGTTCAAGGATACTGCACCAGGGATCATAATGATAAGATCCCTGAGCAAAAGAAAGCTATTTTTATGAAGATGAACTCCCCACCCCATCGTGACCTACCTTTAACCCAACCTATGCTTGCTGTTATTGCAACAGCACAACCCCAACCAGACCCCCAACCACAAATTGACCCCCAACCACAACTTGACCCAATACCTGAACCCATACCTTCACCTGAACCTATGCAAATTGACCAAGCTTCCTTCAACGCTGACACATTAAATGTTGGCGTTGATGTGCCTATTTCCAACGCTGACACACAACCTTCACAAACCCAAACACCCCTTAACCAACCCACATCCACTCATTCTTCCACACCATCTTCCACACCCCCTGAATATAGGTTGATGAAACGCCAAAGGACTACTGGAGTGTTCTCCTCTAGTGGTCCTAGCCATGTAGTAGAGAGAACCACCACCACAAGTGTGGCTGGTGACCTGGATGAGGCTGGGACTATTGGTTCTGGCTTAGAAGCTGGCCAAGGCAGTCCCACCATCATTAAGTCCTCATCCTTGCCCAATGAATCTGACTTGGGAGGTCAAATCCCCATTTCAGAAGAGGGCAGACTGGAACCAATGACTCTTATGGAATTGACGGCAGTCTGCATGAGCTTGCAAAAGCAAAATGCAGACTTAGTACAAGTTGTCAGCTCACAAGGCCTTGAACTCAAGCAATTGAGGGAGAGGATTGTTGTTTTGGAGAGTGCTAGTGCAAGGAGGGGTATGGAGGCATCTTCCAAAGGGGAGGAAGATCCAATAAATCTGAGTGATAAGGGCAGCCATGATGGTCAATCAATGGATGTTGCTGAGGCCCTTACAACTTTGAAGGGACAAACATGTTTTGATACGTCCTTAGTCTCTCCTACCAACTTGAATTTATCATTTACAGCTATGTTGAGAGAGGTTACAAAAGGCGCTGAGGGAGGATATTTGGGCGTTGACAAAGAGAATTTGGACGCTGACAGAAATATTTTGGGCGCTGATAGGACAAAATTGGGCGTTGACAGACCTGCACATGAAGGTGATGTATCCCAGTCATCATCCATCATCAAGGAGGTCTCTACACAGGTATCACCATCTACCTTACCAACCATTGCACCATCAGATAAGGGTAAGGGTATAATGGTAGAAGAGATTGTTCCAAAGGATGTAGCTCAAGTTGAGTTTGATAGAAGATTAGCTGCACAAATCATGGAACAGGATAAGAAGGAGGTGAAAGAGTCACCATTTGTTGTGACTTCAGAAGAAGGAAGTGATGGAGCTAGCTCAGACTTAAGTGTGATGATTATAGAACCAGAAAGACTTGAGTATGGTGATGAGTTGGCTGAGAAGAAATTGAGAGAATTGAAATTACAGGTTGACTTTAACATGCCAGAGGTGGTTCAAATGTACAATGCTTGGGAAGAAAGATGTATGGAGAATCCAGACTTGACCATTTCAGATCAAATATGGGGTTTGGAGATTCTTCTTAGAGTTCAGAAGGATTGCCAGGTAATTTTGAAACACAAGGTAAGTAATATTCTCTCAGAGTTGAAAAGGGATAGAAGGGAGCTATATTTCATGTTGCTCATATGTCATGGAGTTGGATGGACTTATCAGAAGTTGAGGGCATTGACATTTGATGAATTGGAATGCAAGGCTTATCCCATTTGGGTGAGAGTGCAGGAAGCAAAAACTGACTTCTTTCTGATGAAAGAAAGGAAGAACTTGCAGAAGAAATGGAGCTCAAGAAAGCTATGTTTGTTCCCAGACCAGTGAAGAAGGGAATTTCTGTTGAGTTTCCCAAAGATATGGATCCACTATATCCAAGTGAAGCTGTTATAAGAAAGAGCCTCAAGCTCTCACCATTAGAAGCTTCAGATATGGTGCAAGTGTTACCATTAGATTCCAGAAACCCAATTGTGAGCTATGAAGAAGATGAATGTGGGTTTTGAAAGATTGGCAGATATGGCAAAGAGGTACACACTTTTACCACTCTCATATCTTTGTTTGCAAGTTGTGATAGAGAAGACTTGGTGGACCTTTGGAGGTTGCTGGAGACCAAGTATGAGGCTGAAGCACCAACTTTAGCTAATGGAATAAAACTGTGGTCCACATTCAAAAGAATGTGTGGACCAAAAGATGAGGATCTTGCTATTTGGAAGGATCTTGAAGATGACCTCAGTGGTCTTCAATGGAGGTTATATTCAGCTGCTGGTGTTTACCATTTGAGTTCTACAAAGTTTGCTGAGTATCTACTTGTGGATGGTCAGTATTTCATATCCAAAGCTATTTTGGAGAAGATGAAGGACACTCAGCTGGAAATAGATTATTCAAGTGACGTGGCAAAAGATTTGATCAGATTTATTCATTACCAATATGAGAAGGTTTGTAATATTCCTCCTAGTCCTTAATGCTTATTCAGAAACTTGATCATAAGAGTAGATATCAAGTTTAGGGGAGGATTGTTGGGAATAAATTAAGGCCAGATCACTTGAGCGCTGACAAAAGTAAAACAAGCGTTGACAAGAACAAAACAAGCGCTGACAGCTCAAGCGTTGACAAGATAAAGTCAAGCGTTGACACATTGAAGATAAGCACTGATGGGAAGATATACTCTACGCGTTTATTGTATTCTAGATTACTTCTAGTAAAGATAGGAACAACAATGTATTTTCTATATTTATCTTTACCTAGAATAGCTGATACGTAGATTATTGTACAAGGCTTCTTATGTCTATAAAAGAATACCTTTAGGTTAATGTTTCATATAAGTTTTCATTCGTAAACTAATTTCATTGTAAGCAAGTTTGATATCATTAATCAAAGTGAAAGTTTGTTTATATCATTGTGTGTTCTTGTTTAAGTGTTAATTCCGCATAACACTTAGATTATCATAAGCATATACAAAGGTTTCTCTAAGTGCATTACTTTATCGAATCTCGTATACATAAAGCTAAATCGATCTAAGTTTGGGATCAACAGGATGTTGTCAAGGATATAGTGAAGAAGAAGATAGCATAAATAACCGTTTCACTTACTATGTAAATGGGCATCAATTATATTTTGGGAGGGAGGAATTCTGTTTGGTCACCTCCTTGAAATTTGGCGTTGAATTTAAGGAGGAATTTACATCAGGCCCTATGCCGTTTAGGAGACGAGTATTTGGATCAAGGTATGATGGTCGTGTGATACACGCCGGACAGCTATTAGAAAAGATTTTAAGCGATTCTTTTTATGACTTGAATGACAACGATGCGGTTGGCTTGTGCTTGTTAGCGTGTATGGAATTGATACTTTTAGGACATGAGATATCACATTGTGTCCCAGAATGGTACTTTAGGATAGTGGATAATAGGGAAGCGTTTAACATGTACCCATGGGGTTCGCACGTATGGCCCACTCTTTATTGGCAACTTAGGGATGCGGTAGGATGGTGTGTTCGTCACTTTATAAATGACCTTCCAGAAGGGAAAGTGCATAGCTATACGCTAATTGGATTCACATGGGCATTCAAGGTATTTTTTTTCTTTAGTAATATTAGTAAATTTAATGTACAATAATTGTAACATTTATTATTTTTTGCAGACCTGGATAATAGAGTGCTTTAGATCAAAAAGTGTGCATTATTATAGATATGTACATAACCATCCTAGAGTGAATCGTTGGAGGCGTTTGAGAAGGTTTTATCGAAAGCAGCTTCTCACTTTAATAAACGTAAGTAGTTATTAATTTTGTATTTATTTTCTATTTTTGATATGCTTTATTATAACACTAATTACATAAATAATTTTTAGGGACTTGAGCCTGTAAATATAACACCAGATGTCGAGGAGGCTCGGGCACGTTGGTGGATTGACAGCAGGGCATATTTTGATGGTGAGATACACGTTCATCCGCCTATACCTCCTCGTGCAAATCCATACGTCCGTGATGATCTTCCACAAGACGTATATCATCTTTTGAGTGAACATACCAAACAGATAAAAGATGTGTATGATTTAATCAAGGTGAATTTCGTGACCTAGTTTGTGTTATACTAATTATTATAATAATACGTGTTTAGTAGTTTGTTTAATTATTTTAAGCAGGATTTGAGGCGACCAGAAACTTGTGCAGCCCCGGTCAATCATGGTGTTAGTTCGTTGCTGAGTGGTGTGCCTCGTACGCATGTATAATTTATAAATTTATTTAAAGTGAATATATATTATATTTTTTAGTGTAAATTAAAATAAATGAAAATGTTGAAATGCAGTACTTCATGGGTCCGTCTAGAAATTTTGATGACCATCCGAGTAGTCAATTTTTCGACGGTGCTAGGTGGCCTTCACCTAATACGCAAGTTTATCCACAATCTTTCTGTAATAGTGCCCAAATGCCTACACACGGTCAACCAAGTAATATGAGGAACATGTCACCCCTCCCCACTCCACAAACTAACATGGGCCACCACTAGGATTTGTTGTGAACAATCGTGAGTCGGTTTCTCGCATGGGCGAATGTGGTCCATCGAACACTCGTGCTGAACACGGTGTTGTATTTGTAAGTCTACCATTAAGGTTTATGGTTTTTATAGTTGTATTCGCTATCTTTGTATATCTTTAACCAATTGTTTATACTATTTTTAGGATGGCATGAATCGAGAAAAGAGAGAATGTCGACCTGGAAGACAAAAGCAAAGTCCATATGTTTCGTTGCCTCCAACGACGATATTAGTCCCGAAACGAGTTAGGAAGACCAAAACCAAGCAACATTCCCAGAACATATCTTCTTTAGATTTTGATATGCCAACAGGCGTCGTACTCGATAACGTGGATTTTTCTAAGGTGATTATTATGATATTTGAATATTTAACTAATTTAAGTATAAGTTAGATAATTACTCTTTAAGTATGAATTTTCTTGTATAGGTTCGTCGAGGATTGTATGAGGACTTAATGACATTCTTACAAAGGCCTTATCATATTTATTTGGACTGTCACACGAGGGGTTATGTTGTCGAACCAGAGTTTTGGTTGTCACTAGTTCCTGATGACACTGGCACTCTCAGTGTTACTTCATATATTCCATGGGAGAAACGGGGTTGGTTGACTGACGATGTAAGTTTATCAACTAAATTAATTTTGCCTATTTAGTTTAAATTGTATGAACATTGCTAAGTTATATTATTTAAATGCATAAACAGCAAATGAACGCATGGATAGAGTTGATAATTAGAACTAGGCCCCTTATTAGTATTTGGACAGTTGCAAAAGGAAAGACTACAACACTAGACCCACTGGATAACAAGTACACTTTGGATTTCGATTACTTCATTAGAGGAACTATTGACGGTACGAGCCAGCCGTACCCTTCGTGGGATGTTGTAGAATGGGTACGTATTAATTTGTACATGTTTATTGTGTTTAAAATATGTTATAATGCTTATTTATATAATTAAAATGTTATCTGTAGGTTTTTTTGCCAATCATGCATGGCAATCACTGGGTCTCAGGTGTTATAAACCTAAATTCATCAACTTTCACTATATATGACTCTAACCATTATCAGGAAAGAGGGCAGATGATTTTTAACAACTTAGAAAATTGGACAACTACTTTGAATGAGTTTTTGTTTGCAGATGGTCACTTTCAAAGAACAAGACGTGCTCCGTATCAATTCTCGTATAGTTACAACCCAGCAGGTGTCAATGTCCCACAATAGGAAAACTGTTACGACTGCAGCGTTATTACATGTTGGCTATTAGAGCAACTTATTCAAGGAAGATCGCCCGAGTACATAAGTCATCCTACAGCCTTCTTCAGACAGTTTAGACTTGAAATGGCGAGAAGGTTTTATGAAACACGTTGTGAGGAGACTGACGATTGTGGTTATGATTAGGTTTGATGTTGTTTGTTTGTATTTTATAAACGTGTTTTAAATAAAAGGTTTGCATTTGTAATGGACATTCGTTATTTGCGTGTTCTTTAATGTAGTATTTATTGTTTATTTGAAATAGAAAATCAATACAAAAAAACGATTAAATCACATAAAAGCAATACATATGTAAAACAGAAAGGCAATAAAAACAGAAACTTAAAAAACGATTACATCGTACCAATAAAGCATTACATGTCAGCAATACTATTATTTTTTATCTGTTTTAGATGCTACACTATAAATTCATTTTGGCGATGGTTGTGAAGAATAAGTGATTCTTTGTATTGTCCAAGAAAAAAAGAACCACCGTTTCCTTCAATCCCTGGTACCGTTTCCAATCCTTCCGAATTACGATTCCATACTTGTAGTTGGTGAAACCATAGTTGCGGGTTCTCATTAACCTGAACTGTAGGATTGTAAATCTATGCTTATGTTTTTAGAGAGAGAAAGAGATAGGAAGATGGTGGATTTCACACTTTTAGAGAGAGAAAGTTAATAAGAACTATGTGAAAATAATGAAACCACACACCCTCTCCATCAAAGGAGAGGGTTTATATACCCAAGCCCATGAGATGGGCTTGGGTTTACATTAGGCCGCCGGCCCATACAATCCATGGGCTCGGTTTTGGGTTTTGTTTGATAAATGTAAATAACTAAACTACAAGCTATAACATGGACTATTGTTGGAGTGACCGATCCTTTCTAATACGTAAAACGTATTTCTAACAATCTCCCCCTAAGGGAGGTCACTCCAAACAAGGGCGTTACCCGAGTTACAATAATAAGAAAAACCTAGCATACTATGTTTGTCTTAAGCTCGTAGTCTTCGTCTTTCTTTTTCTTTTTCTTTTCTGGTGAACTTGCTGATGTGATCTTTGATATCAATCTTTAGCATTAATCTCTTGCCTTGATCTCATGCATCCATCACTTGTGATAATTCGCCTCTTCGTGACCTCACGTCCCACATACTTATACCTTAGTAATTCTTGAAAGCTTCAGAGTTCGATACAACGGAAGACTTAATTTTTAGGCTTTCTTGAATTCGATGAGGTATTAAGTGCATAATGTATAAGCATGCGGGGACGACTTCTTCTTGGATCCCGCAACGCCACCGTCTTCAAATGCCACAACATAAGTAGACACGAACGAAATGGCTTTGAACATTTCATTCTAATTCGGTAGCATTTTACCTCCGGTCGGTGAAGACTGTTGGACGATATTAGATATCGTACCCGTGACGGATAGTTTCAATTAAGTAACTTCCTGACAGGATTTCGCGGGTAAAACCGTTCTCTTTATTCGACCGTCCAAAGCTGACTGCGAACATAAAGAGTGAATCATTTGGATAATAATATCCGCATGATTTGAAGCCGTCAATTCATGTTCCTGGAACAAGTGAAATTCAATTAAGAACCGCACCATCGTTGCTTTCCAGTTGTCACGAGCTTGATTCGTATAGAATCTTGCAAGTTACCTACCAAGTGCTGTTTGAGGTTAACACTAGAAGGATTTCCACTCATCACTGTGAACACTGAGGTATCACTCTGAGTGTTCTGGCAAGATCACTAAGATAATGCGTAGAGGCCTGGAACGTGTTTAAATTCATTTAAGAATTAAACCACTGTTGCTTTCCAGTTATCACAAGTTTGATTCATAAAGAATCGCACAAGTCACCTACCATGAGCTTTTTGATGTTCGCTCAAGAAGGATTTCCATCTTCATTGTAAATACTTTCGTATTACTCGGATGTTCAGGCAAGATCATGAAGATTTTGCGTAGGACTCTTAAAATCTTTCTTACTTTTCACAGTGTGTGAAGAAGCAAGGAAATATGAAAGTGTGTCCTAATGAGATATTTGATGATCTCAAATGGCTCTAGACTCGATCGTGCACTTTGGATTTTAGTGATCGGAGGCTGGAGAGGAGTGCCACCTTTTCAATACCAATTTATTCGGAGTGAATAAATCAATAGATAATGTGTTGTCTCCGTGTGATTAAAACAAATACCTTTTGAGAGATATCTGAGTTAGCTGGGATGGGTTGTGCATTGCATCACTGGGTCCATGATGTCTGTCTTCAATATCGAGAATCATTAAAATGATCTCAATAGCATATGTGTTGACCCGGTTTCTGTCTAAAGTTTTAAGGAGGGCTTCTTTCTTTACACCCTTTATCTTTACAATTCTTTTTCATTCTTCAACCCCTTCAAAGCTTACCAATACGTCATAACTAGCACCTTGTTGTGATTGTTCCAGTGCTAACTTAAGTACTTGGTCGGCATTCAGCTACGTTCACAATCTTTCACCAACTTTCCTAAGGACTACTATTTCTAGCTATGGAATGTCCTTGGGAAGATTCCTCCGGTTCTGGAAGAATCATAGGACTTAACCTATCCTACCATCCTTATGTCACCACAATCTTCATCGTCGTGAAATAAATGGGTTTTGGGTAAGTATATGTCACCATGAAAATCCATTTTGATATGCAAATCCGTTTTGATCCCCCTTAACATATGCCACGATATTCGAAAACATTTCGCATATGTCAGGATGAGCCAGCACATTAAGTCAAACCATTTGTGATAATATCCCATATTAAATCACATTTTCTCCCCCATATTAAAAATATTAACCCAATCAATGTTTTTAATATCAATTGATTTAATGAAGTTTTAACAAAGTTTTTGGGAAGAAAAATGCAAGTCCGTTTTATCTTTATGATATCAAACGCATGAGATATGATACTGATTAGTAACATGATCACATATTTACCATATTAGAAAAGAATTGACAAGGTTGGACCTGATAGATGAGAACATCATATGATAAGATCAAATGGTTCTTGTCAGCATATGTTGGTCGCCTCGTCACGTCTGAAGTCATCTCTTGACACCACATGTACGATTGGTATTGTCGTCTTGACACCAACTTGTGAACTTGGCACGTTCAGCATCGAAGATTCTGAATGCTTGACAATTGCTCCCCCTCAATTATTGACCCGTGTTCTATTGAAAGAGCTGTAGTCGTCGGTTGAGTAGTCGCATCGTCGAGTATGGAGATACCAATTGTAGATTGTTATGGTTGTAGAGATGATAGCTTCATAAAAATAAGACTTCTCTTGTTTTAACAAATAAATGCACTGAAACGTACATAGATTTGTCTTAGACCAAGTTATAAAGTAAACTTGATCCCTTACAAGGTTTTAAAGTAAACCTTGCCCGAGAAAATTAATTCCCGTTGTTAACCAAAGCTTTCATAAGAAATACTTGACTTTAATGTGAAAACCGGGTTGCAGTCAGAAATAACTACAAGCCATTTAGGCATGTTTTATGAAATATTTACAAATTTTATACGAACTCTATTTATGGTGTCGTGTCGATATTAATCAACATTTCTAAGGCTGTAAATATTATCGTACCAAAAGACATGCCTTTGAAAAATAAAGTAAAAATATTTTTGGATTTTTATGAGTTTTTTCAATTTTTATGGTTTTTATATGGTTTTATATTTTTGTATTTTGCTTTTGTGGATAAAAATATAAAAAATATATACAGATGATCACCAAGGATACGGAGAATAGTTTTACCAAGACTATTCTTTCGCTTCATCTGCTAGTTCCTTTAGAGTCTCAGGCGAGAAGGTTCTCATTCCTAGCTTGTCGGCCAAAAATTCCATTCGAGCTCGATCTAAAGCCTTCGTGAAAATATCCGCCAATTGATACTCAGATCGGACAAAGTAAATCTCGATTACTCCATTTTCCACTTGCTCCTTGATGAAGTGGTAGCGAATGTCAATATGCTTCGACCGGGAGAATTGAACGTTGTTGCAGCATAAGGCAATTGCACTCTTGTTGTCGCAGTACATCGGAATTTTGTTGAAACCTAGACCATAGTCGGTTAATTGCGATCTCATCCAAAGAATTTGAGCACAGCAACCTGACATAGCTATGTATTCTGCTTCCGTACTTGAAATTGCAGCGCTTTTCTGCCTTTTTGATGCCCAACTGATTAGTCGATCTCCTAGTAGTTGCAATGTTCCACTCGTGCTACGCCTTGTATCTTGACAACCCACGTGATCCGCATCTGCATATGCCATTAGTGCAATAGAAGAGTCCTTCGAATACCAAAGTCCCCAATTAATGGTTCCTTTAAGATATCGAAAGATCCTTTTAACAGTATCTAAGTGTAACTCAGTAGGCCTAGTTTGATACCTGGCACACATACATATAGCAAACTAAAGATCAGGTCGACTGGCTGTGATATACAGAAGAGTACCGATCATTCCACGATAAAGTGTCGGATCAACGGCAACTCCATGTGGATATGCATCAAGCTTTGTTCGTTCCACCATAGGAGTATCCACGGGGTCACAAGATTCCATCTTATACTTCTTAAGCGATTCAAGGGCATACTTGGATTGATTGATAAAGATGCCTCTGGGACTCTGAGATATCTGAAGACCTAAGAAGAATGATACCTTGCCCATCATTGACATCTTAAACTTGGAAGACATGAGTTTCCCAAATTCGTCGGATAAAGTTTGGGTCGAGGTTGCAAATATAATATCATCAACATATATTTGTACCATAATCATATCTTTACCTCGTTTCTGAATGAACAGTGTGGGATCCACCTTGCCTTTAGCGAAGCCTTGCGTAATGAGGAATTGTGACAAAAGATCGTACCATGCGTGAGGAGCTTGCTTCAACCCATAGAGAGCCTTCTTAAGCTTATACACATGATTAGGATAATTAGGATTCACAAAACCATCCGGCTGTTGAACATAGACCTCTTCCTTGAGTTCACCATTAAGAAATGCCGTCTTCACATCCATCTGATAGACGATCATATTCATATGGGCTGCATAAGCGAGGAATAGTCGAATAGCTTCCAAACGGGCAACAGGTGCAAAGGATTCCATAAAGTCGATGCCCAATAATTGCTTGTATCCACGAGCTACTAGTCTAGCTTTGTTCTTCAATATTCCGCCTAACTCATCGAGTTTCACCTTGTAAACCCATTTCAAAGTGAGTAACTGCACTTGATCCGGGCATGGGACAAGTTCCCAAACATCAAGACGTATGAATTCGTTAAGTTCTTCTTGCATAGCTTCTATCCAACAGGATTGAGTAAAAGCTTGTTGCCATGTCTTAGGTTCAACTTCAGTGGGAAAAGCATCAAAGTGACAAAACAATGCACTTTCTTGTAACTGACTTCGTGTGGATACCGGACGATTAGGGTCACCAATAATAGAGTCTATAGGATGATCCTTTGTCCACTTGCTGACATGTTCACGAATCCGTGGATTGGAGTAAACTGTAGTAGGAGCTTCCTCGGAGGTGGACGACCCGGCTTGATTAGGGTCGGGAATTGGTACACCAAAGAATGGAAGTTCACACATTTGAGCGAATTCCAAATCGTGATCATCATCATCCTCTTCATCATCAATAGGCATGACATGGGTAGTTGGTTCGGGTGTTGGTTGAGAATTACTCGTTGATGGTATATCTTGACCAATTGTAGGTGCAGATGTGTCTGATTGTGCTTCGGTTGCTGGAGCGACAACTTCGGTTACCGGAGCTATTACCTCAGGTTCTGGAGCAACAATAGTTGGAGGAGTAAAGAATTCATCAAAGAACGGTTGAAACAACGTATCCCATTCAGTCCTAGAAGGTGGGGTAAATGATGATGAAGTATGGTTGTTTGGTACAAGACCAGAACTAATGTTACTGGGTCCCATTCATGAAGTGCGGGTTCAGAGCTGCTTTGCCTAGAAGCCATTGCTGTCAGCTCATCAAAATCAACATTCATAGTTTCGAGGATCTTGCGAGAGTTACGGTTGTAGATTCGGTATGCCTTCTTTGCGGGGGCGTAACCAATGAAAATACCAATATCAGCCTTTGGTTGAAGTTTTCCCAAATTGTCACCATCATTATTTGGATAGCAAAGAGAACCAAATACATGAAGATATGATAAATCTGGTACTTTTCCATGGAGAAGCTCATAAGGTGTTTTACCATGGCGTTTACGAATTAGTGACCGGTTTTGGGTGTACACTGCTGTAGATACTGCTTCTGCCCATAAAAACAATGGAGCCTTTGCGTAAATTAACATCGTTCGAGCAGCTTCCATAAGTGTGCGATTTCGCCTTTCAACGACACCGTTTTGTTGTGGAGTGTGAGCAACGGATGTTTCATGAGAAATGCCAACTTCTTCATAATAATCACGCAAAATTTGATTCACAAATTCGGTTCCATTATCTGTACGAATGTGTCGGACAGTAGTGTTGAGACGCACTTGAATCATCTTGAGAAATCCGATGATGAATTTAGGTGCCTCATTTTTTGCTTTCAGAAATTTCACCCATGTAAACCGAGAGTAATCATCGACAATAACGAGGATGTACTTTTTGCCACTAAGACTTTCAACACGCATTGGTCCACAAAGATCCATATGCAACAGATAAAGTTTCTCTTGGTTGGTGTCTTCTATCTTGGGTTTGTATGATTTCTTAGTGCTTTTCCCCATTGTACACGTGGAACATAAATGATCCTTGTGAAATGATAGTTTAGGAAGACCACGAACAAGTTCGTTTTTCGCCAAGTGATTAATAGCGTCAAAGTTAAGATGAGATAACCGTTGATGCCATAACCATGACTTAGTCTTTGATGCTTTGGAGAGAAGACATACGGGAGAGGCGGCCATCATATATTGTAGAGACAAAGTATACAAATTATTCCCTCGAGTACCTTTCAATAAATAAACCCCTTCCAAATTACGAATGAAGCAGGTATGCTCTCGAAAAGCAACTTCTAGGTTTGCATCACAAAATTGTCCCACAGAAAATAAGTTGTGGCCAAGACCTTCCACGTAATACACTCTTGAAATTATAACATTCCCAATATGATATTCACCATAACCCATTATCTTTGCAATATGATCATTTCCAAATCGAACCGTACCAAGAAACTTGCTGACGAAATTTCTGAGCTGAGAGCGATCTCCGGTCATATGCTTGGAGCAACCAGAGTCCAAATACCAGAGAACAATTTGGACCACCTGTTTTCAATAACAACAGTAGACAATGCATTGGAAACTATTGGTTCCGGAGTGTTAGCAGATACAGATATAGAATCATCAGAATTGCTAACATTTTTGAGACCCTTAGATGTCCTGCGTTTTCTAATGTGAGTTTTAGCGCTAACAGGTTTTACAGTTCCAACTTTCTTAGGTTTTGGATTATTTACGGGCACTACAGTGGGAGTAGACCTATTTAAATGGCACTTTGTTCCTACAGTAGTGTTGGTGTTCCTAGTTAAAGGATACGCTTGTGTTTTGGTAGCCTTGGTACTCCTAGTTAAAGGGCACGCTGTCTTCGCTTTAGTGGGAGTGAACCTAGTCAAAGGGCACGTATTTCCTACTATAGTGAAAGTTCTACCAGTGGGACGCCACATCCAACCAACTTGGGTTAACACTTTCCCAGTCGGTTTCCATTCTAATCCATTTTTCCGGGCATGCATCTCATTCACATGGTCAATAAGGCAAGAATCATGACGACTAGAAAACATACATTCATTGCAATTCCAACATTTCAAATTAGAATTCACAGTAGGCTTAGAACGCTGCACAACCGCAGAGCCTTTAGGTTTAGCTACATGATTCTTTTTATTCAAAACAGAAATAACATTCCTAGGATGGGCTTCTACTTTCTTCTTCACTTGACTACTAGATGGGGGCAAGATCCTATCATTCTTCTCGTTTCTCTTAAGCTTAGATCTTTGAGCCTTAGTAGTGGTGCTTACTCCTGTAGAAGGCAACATGGGAATATTAGAAGCTGGTTTTGATTCCGCCTTATCTTTAGGGACCAAAGTTTGAGATGATTTAGTCCTAGGGCCCTTGTTAAGTGGTGTGACGGCTATAAGGTTCCTTTTGATTGCACTAGAGGACGATGCTGAGATAGTGGCTGCGTTATCCACAACATTCTTACCTTTTAGAGTACGAAGTGTTTCCTTTAACTCAGCCAAGACCAGATTCTTATCACAAATTTGTTCCCTCAAATCAGATATTTCCATCGACTTTCGATTCAATTGTTCAATCAATGATTGATTCTGTGCAGTGGTATCAACACATGCGGGCTGTACTGAATCGAAGAGTCGTGTATTTTTCTGTTTTAAGTTATCAACTTTGGACAAAATCTTGGAAACTCGATTATCTAGATCAAGTCTAAAATTCTCAGCGGCCTCAAGTACGTTCACACAGTTAAGCTCCTTAGATTTCTCTATTTCTATCGGCAAAGAGTTAGCAACTTTGTCACTTGGCTGACGCTGTTTTGATTGTAAATTCAATCGAAAATTCTTTTCAAAATTTGCATCATCGATATTAACACCTTCGAATGACGTTTCAAAGATTTCTTGAATAAATTGTTGCTTGCATTCAAGCGAAATACAATGTGTTTGAATCTCATCAAAACGTTTTGAAAGCGAAGAATATGAATCTTGAAGCTTTAAAAATTCAGCGTCAGATTCGTGACAAGTACTATCTACCACATTATCCACAGATTCAACATTATGCACAATAGAATCATTATCAACACATTTATTCACACAGACAGAAACTATATCATGAGACATCACTTGATTCAGAAGCAGATAATTATGGGGTGAAACCCGTTCTATTTCAAGTAAACTGTTTTCATAAGCATCTTCCATTTCATTGAAAACACGTCTAACTTCTTCTATTTCCAAAAACAAATCTTGATCAATATTACGAAGACAAGCTTTAACATTGTTTACAAACGGAACAATTTCATCTCGAAACGCAGCTCTAGTGTGCTCAAAGTTCCATTCACCTTCCGTTATGGCCGTGACCGTCGTACGTTCCAAAATGACCGTTTCAAAATCGGCTAAGTGTTGGTGAACCGTATTTAAGTTAACGGACGCCTTACTTACCGGTGGAATTAACGTCGTTAAATCCTTTTTGACGAGTGTAGGAGACGTACTAGGAAGGTTTTCATTTGACAAACTTTGGGGCACAAGAACTGTTAATTCTGCTAATTCCTTTTGTAAGCGAATGTGTGTCTTTTTCGAAAATTGATCTTTGTTATGTTGATCATAATCAATTGTATGGAATTTTGAAAGCATTTTAGAATGAGTTTCATCCCCAAGTGATTATGTCTCCTCAGTACTACGAACAAAAGGTGCTTCTTTCGATTTGCCAGTTATGGTCATATCATAAAGGCCGGGAATATATTCCTGAGCTTGTTTTGCATAACCGGGATTAGGTGGTAAATCTTGAAGACGCTTAAGTTCGAATTCTTTAAATGATTTAGTTAAAAGATGAACCTTTTCTGTGGAAGTGTATTGTTTTAAAAGCTGTTGTTCTTTGAATTAAGAAGTTTGGTAGCATTAATTTCCGATTCAACCTTTTTAGACTCGAGAGTTTCGAAATCCATTTTAAGTTTCTGAAAATTATTGACAACCGACTCCTTTTCTTTTAATTCATTAGAAAGATTAGCTTTTAATGATTCTATTTCTTTCAAGTGTTCAATCTTTTCAAAATGAAATTGGTCAAATTCAGAACATGTTATTTTCTCTGCTTGAGGGACCATTTCAAAAGCTTTGACCTTTTCTTTATGCAACGCAAGCTCAGCAGTTAGGGTGGAATTGGTATCTACGGATTGTCTGAGGGCCATATGCATTTGATCAATAATATGTTTAGGCACCATTACCAAATCATGTTGAGCATAAGATTCCACACCCGTCGTAGCATTTGGTTGAGGTTCACTCAAATGTGTAGAATTGGGTACCACATCATTTGAGTTACTAGTTCCCGAATGCTGTTCGAGGTTGTCATTTTCATGCCCAACTTGATGTTGGTTATCATCAATATTATTAGATGTGGTTGGTACCTCACTGATGACATCAGAACCGTAGTGAGAGAGATTAGCAACGAGAGCAGCTTGGGCAGAGTGAATGTCATCACAATCCGAATCGTATGCATCAAGATCGTCCGCTTGATAAGCTGCATTAGAAGTAGAAACGACTGCAATGCCTTCAGTATCTGCTGCCCCTGGGTCTGCAAGAAATGCTAACTCCTCTGAATCAAAAATCTTCCCCTTAGACAGAGCATCAACCAAATACATCTTCTCACGAAACCATGCATCATCCCTTCTCCTTTTTTGCTGAGTGCATTCCCTAGCCATATGACCTTGTCCTCGGTAATTGTAGCAAGTCACAACCTTCTTAGGACCAATAGGACTCCCATTTCCACTAGCTTGAGAATTCACAGCTTGATTGTTCCTAGTCCTTGTAGGAGGTCCATATGAATTTTGCCTTCCCTGAATAGGTTGCACCGTCACTTGACCATCTTGAACAGTGGCTTGTTGTCGAGGATTTGATGAGGTGCGGAGCTGATTGTTTGTTGGTGGAAATCCTCTAGTTGCAACAAGTTTTGACAAGTAAGCGGTGAGATGGTTTAGTACATCAGCCGGCGTATCATTTGGAGTAAAGATCGGTGCTTGGATTGGTGGAAGTTCATTAGAGTAGAAAGCTTGTGCGGGTTGTGCTTCTATTGGAAAATATCCTTGCTGAGGAGTATAGCCCAATGGAGAAGTGTTGGCTTGTGATGGTGATGTTTGATATGGTGGTTGCTGTTGAAAAGATTGTTGATGAACACTTTGTTGATATTCTTGTTGTGGCATCATTGGTGGTTGATAAGATGGTTGCTGTGGTTGCTGATAGGTGTGTGGTGGTGGCTGCTGCAAGTATGATGGTTGTTGATAAGTATAAGCCATGTGTTGTTGAGAAGCATACATTGCAAGTGGATCATGAACTTGAGGTGTAGACAACCGAGCATCGATCACATGACATTCGTGTTGTTGAAGAAAAGCTTGAAGTTGATCCACATTGGTGTTATGCAAGTCTTTAGCCAATTTAACATCCGTCGCGTATTTTTTCCATTCTGGAGGAAGAGTGTTCAAATACTCGGTGTTCAATTGAAAGGTAGGGATTGCCATGCCATAGATATTAAGCTCATTCAACAATAGGGTAAATCTCAGATAGTAATCATTGAGAGTCTCCCCTGGCACATAGGCAAACTTATCAAAAGTATCATAAAGCTTACACTCTCGTTCTTGTTAAGTTATCGAGGTGCCTTGCATTAGAACACGAATTCTATCCCATAACTCTTTGGCAACTTTATGTTTGCTGACGAGTTTGTAGACATTTAGAGGAAGGGCTTGGAGAATGATGTTTGTAGCATACTTATCACATTTATCTTGAATCTTCATATCTCCAGTCAACTCACTCGTTGTGCGAGGACGAGTAGTCGTACCTTCCGTCATTGTACCATAATCTAATGGTCCATTGAGCACTGATGCCCAAATTAGATGTCCATTCTCCTTGTTCAACATATAAAGTTCCATTCGGGAGGCCCATTCCTCATACATAGTCTTCACCAACATTGGTGGACGATTATCCGTACCCGAGAGGATGGACTTATCCGTAAGAGATGTGTACTCCATTTCAATAAGTTAAGATTTACAAAGTTGATCGAACAATGAAATAAGGTTAAGTGTTTTTGTGTTGAAGTCGAGAAACAATGTTAAAATCCCTTAAAATATGTTCTCGATAAACCAAAAATTCCAAGACAAAATTACACACGGTTCGAAATTTTTTATGGAATAATTTTTGGATTGTCGGAATGTCTAGATCGGAATGCCAGATCGGAACGTCAGATCGGAAAGTCCAGATCGCAAAGACCTATCGTAAAGATTCAGATCGCAATGACCTATCGGAATGATTCAGATCGCAATGACCAGATCGCAAAGCCTATCGGAATACTCAGATCGCAAAGCCTATCGGAATACTCAGATCGCAATACCCAGATCGCAAAGTAGCTGACAAAATTTAAGCAGAGTACGACTTAACAAAACTTCCTTATACCCGTCGGAATCCCAGATCGTAATGTACGATCGGAATGCCCAGATCGGAATAAGTAAAGAAATCCACGTATCGCAATGTAGAACCAAAACCCTTTCCGATGGTTATGGTTATTGCGATGGAAGCTCACTTTTCACTTGTCCTTTCCGATGGATGTTACTGCTTGAATTTCGGAATGAAGAACACTCAACTTTTTTGCAATTTTGATCCAAGAAAGATGATGTTTTAAAGAAAACCAAGATACCAAGAATCCTTTAAACACGAATCCCTATGTCACACTACTTAAGACTACGATCAAACACCAAAAAAATTTGAAGTTTCGGCAAAAACAAACCAACACACTACGAAATGTTTGGAAAACAAAACGCAACACAAAAACAAACCTATATTTCATCCCAAGCTCTTGATACCATTTGTAGGATTGTAAATCTATGCTTATGTTTTTAGAGAGAGAAAGAGATGGGAAGATGGTGGATTTCACACTTTTAGAGAGAGAAAGTTAATAAGAACTATGTGAAAATAATGAAACCACACATCCTCTCCATCAATGGAGAGGGTTTATATACCCAAGCCCATGAGATGGGCTTAGGTTTACATTAGGCCCCCGGCCCATACAATCCATGGGCTCGGTTTTGGGCTTTGTTTGATAAATGTAAATAACTAAACTACGAGCTATAACATGGACTATTGTTGGAGTGACCGATCCTTTCTAATACGTAAAACGTATAACATGGACTATTGTTGGAGTGATTCTTTGTATTGTCCAAGAAAAAAAGAACCACCGTTTCCTTCAATCCCTGGTACCGTTTCCAAGCCTTCCGAATTATGATTCCATACTTGTAGTTGGTGAAACCATAGTTACGGGTTCTCATTAACCTGAACTATTGGTTCAGCCGAATTGTTAAATCCTAATAATTTTGGGATTTGCTCTATTGGTATCTCAATGTTGAATAATTCTTGAACTGAATTAACAAACACACCAGTAATTTGTAACTGCCAAGCACGAAATACACGTGCGTATTCAGTGTTGTAAGATCCTGATATCACCAAAGTATCTCCTAACTGGACAATATAGTAAGGTGGTGGAATTGTGGAAGTTATCACATTAGGAATGTCTATAATTTGAAAGTAACAGTCAATCAAATCAAACGATATAATCATGTAGGATTTGGACCAGTTACCGTTAGGGAAAAAATTCTTTTCAGACCCAACCCAATATATTTTACTGTCAACCACAGCTTGACCTGACCGTTTTGATCTCATTGTGTTGCGTGGTAAACGGTCATTTCCGAGATTGATCCAAGTGTTAGAACTCATTTTTCGCACCGACACATACCATGGACCCTCACCATAGAATGGGTAGTTTATTTTTAAAAGGATCGGGTCTAGAGTGATCGGGTTGATACCAAAACCAAAAATCATTTTTGGAGAATCAGGTTGGTTTAAATAATTTGGTGTTAAAATTGTTACTATTTTTGGAATAGACGGGTTGAACAACACAAATGCGAAAGCATTAGCATATGAAAAGCACCATATACCTTTAGAAGTACCAACATGTTGAAGCTCATCTAGATTTTGAAGATAATGTAAAGGGGTGAATGTGAAGTTATCATCGACCATATACATTCTACCGTTTGTGACATGCTTACATTCCAAAATGAAAGAACATGTGGATGATGACGTCATTCTCCGCGTCAATATTCAAGCGAAGAACATTTTTTCAGTGAGTTGTCATGTCCCACAGTGTATAAAGTGTATGATGACGTCACTGTACGTGAATTCTTATATATACATCCTTTTGAATACAAAATACGTTAAACAAATCTCAAACAATCCAAACATGTCAAGATACATACCTTTTGAAATACAACGAGAAATCATGTTACGTTTTCTGGCGGATTCTTTGGCGAATTTTCATAGGGTTTCAAGAAGATGGCGGGCAACCATAGACCGACCAAGCTTTCGTCGTCGATATGGTGCTCGTCATTCAGACACATGTTTATTTATTTTGGCATATAAGAATGGAACTACCGGATACATGTTTAGGGTTAATACTACTTTAACATTTGTCCCTCTAGTTGACAGTGTAAATGTCCCTGTTCTAAGACCATTGGCTACATCTGAAGGAATTTGGTGCTTTGTATGCGGTGATAATATTGCATTGGTGGTTTGGAACCCGTCCATCCAAAGAAGTGTTACACTTATCACATACATCAATAATGAACCAGCATCTTCGAAGATGCTGTTTGGTTTTGGTGTTCTGCCAGACACACTCGAACCAATGTTTCTAAAAATTCATTTACCGACAGAAGGTCCTGGACCATGGGTGGTGTATGTGTTTACAACCACGTTGAACGCATGGACTAGAATCGAAGACGATCGACTACCGCATGAATGGGTTAGGATCAAAAGGTCCGGTCAAGCTGTTGTTGGTGGGAAAATTTTCTGGATTGGTTCTGAGTTGTATGCATGTGATCATGGCACTTTATATAAAAGGTACTTGCTTGTCTCGTTCGATATGGTTCATCGCAACTTTCAAATTGAGGGTATTCCTGAAGTGGTAAGAGCTTGGTTACCGCCTCCATTTTATATATCTCAATTACAAAACTCTGTCGTAATATGGGGAAGTTACTTAAATGAAGGAATAAGAGTTCTCCGTGGTTGGGCATTAGATAATGGTTCGGTATCATCAGTAAGAGATATATTTGTCCTTGGGATGCCAGCTCACCATTACCCAAAGTTACTAGGATTTAATATAAACACAAAGCCTATATTTGAAGTGACGGTCATGGATCAAGTTAGACCAGTTACGCTCCTACAAGTATGGATTCAACAAATGCAGGTCTTTCACAACATAAACGGACTAGAAGGAAATGCTGGGTCTTTTATTATTGGGCCTTACAAAGAATCATTAACTCTAATAAGCCACCCACGAGGTGAAGTACTCAATTAAGTTGTTGTTGTTGTTGTTGTTTTTTATGTTAGTTGTTTTTTTATGTTTTTGTTGTTTCTATTATCTTTTTATGTTTTTATTTGTAACGGTGTATGGTTTAATGTTGGTACTTTTCCAGTTTCATATGCAATTTAACATTGTTTATTTTAAATAAACTTAAATTATGAATTCAAAGGACTGGAGAACAAAAACCCAATACATATAACAATGATATAAAATAGAATTCAAATGATTAAAACTACCGAATACAACTACCGAATCCAACTACCAAATACAATTAGAAATAACAACTGAAGACATTCAAAACTCAAACACTGCATCTTTGGGAAATGGGTTATTTACTACAGAGACCCTCTAGAGAGAGGGTTCTCTTGTAGAGACCCATTTTAAAAACATTTACCAATTTGACTCTGTTCTCCGCGCCATTACTGGAGCGGACCACAAACACAACACGTCTCGTGCTCTCATTAGACCAACAAAAAAAAGATTAAAAAAAGTTCTCCGCGTCCCTAATGGAGCGGAGCAAAAATTTGCTGCGTCAGGTCAACTCTTCTGCTTTTGCAGAGTTTATTATATTCCCAAAAAGTTTGCCGCGTCTCATAACAAAGGAATTAAAGTTCTCCGCGCCGTATTTAAAGCGGAGCACATAAAAAACAAGCAAATCCGTTTCCCAATTTTTATCTTTGACTTGACAGTAAGATTTTATTACTGCAATATAATTATATCCATGGCTATCCGAATTTCATCTCATTTTCCTCAAACATGCAATATATTCATCTCAAAATGGCTATCCAAATTTCTTAGTAGCAGCAGTTAGTATTCTTCATGAGTTTATATATAGTTGCTATTTTTTATTTTGAAGATTGAGTAGCAGCAGTTCAAGATTAGGATTTGGACCAGTATTAATTTAGTATTCTCAAACATGGCAAGAATTGTTCCCATAGAGGTATGTTTTATTATTATTTTAACTTAATGTATGTTTGTATTAGTATTAATATTGTGTATTAATTTTTATTATTTTAGGATTATCCTTCGAAACTTACATGTAGAAGTAAGATATCCTTGATTGGCGACATTAGGAGTAAATTAGAAGACATCCCTAAAGAAGCTTTATTTAGGGCATCTTGTTTAGGTTGGTTTTGGGATTTAGACTTTATCAGTGACGAAAATTGTGTATTGATACATTATTTAGGATGTTGTCAAGGATATAGTGAAGAAGAAGATGGCATAAATAACCGTTTCAATTACTATGTAAATGGGCATCAATTATATTTTGGGAGGGAGGAATTCTGTTTGGTCACCTCCTTGAAATTTGGCGTTGAATTTAAGGAGGAATTTACATCAGGCCCTATGCCGTTTAGGAGACGAGTATTTGGATCTAGGTATGATGGTCGTGTGATACACGCCGGACAGCTATTAGAAAAGATTTTAATCGATTCTTTTTATGACTTGAATGAAAACGATGTGGTTGGCTTGTGCTTGTTAGCGTGTATGGACTTGATACTTTTAGGACATGAGATATCACATTGTGTCCCAGAATGGTACTTTAGGATAGTGGATAATAGGGAAGCGTTTAACATGTACCCATGGGGTTCGCACGTATGGCCCACTCTATATTGGCAACTTAGGGATGCGGTAGGATGGCGTGTTCGTCACTTTATAAATGACCTTCCAGAAGGGAAAGTGCATAGCTATACGCTAATTGGATTCACATGGGCATTCAAGGTATTTTTTTTCTTTAACATTTATTATTTTTGCAGACCTGGATATTAGAGTGCTTTAGATCAAAAAGTGTGCATTATTATAGATATGTACATAACCATCCTAGAGTGAATCGTTGGAGGCGTTCGAGAAGGTTTTATCGAAAGCAGCTTCTCACTTTAATAAACGTAAGTAGTTATTAGTTTTGTATTTATTTTATATTTTTGAAATGTTTTATTACAACACTAATTACATAAATAATTTTTAGGGACTTGAGCCTGTAAATATAACACTAGATGCCGAGGAGGCTCGGGCACGTTGGTGGATTGACAGCAGGGCATATTTTGATGGTGAGATACACGTTCATCCGCCTATACCTCCTCGTGCTAATCAATAAATCCGTGATGATCTTCCACAAGACGTATATCATCTTTTGAGTGAACATACCAAACAGAAAAAGATGTGTATGATTTAATCAAGGTGAATTTCGTGACCTAGTTTGTGTTATACTAATTATTATAATAATACGTGTTTAGTAGTTTGTTTAATTACTTTAAGCAGGATTTGAGGCGACCAGAAACTTGTGCAGCCCCGGTCAATCATGTTGTTAGTTTGTTGTTGAGTGGTGTGCCTTGTACGGATGTATAATTTATAAATTTATTTAAAGTGAATATATATTATATATTTTTTTGTAAATTAAAATAAATGAAAATGTTGAAATGCAGGACTTCATTGGTCCGTCTAGAAATTTTGATGACCCTCCGAATAGTCAATTTTTCGACGGTGCTAGGTGGCCTTCACCTAATACGCCGGTTTATCCACAATCTTTCCGTAATAGTGCCCAAATGCCTACACACGGTCAACCAAGTAATATGAGGAACATGTCACCCCTCCCCACTCCACAAACTAACATGGGGCCACCACTAGGATTTGTTGTGAACAATCGTGAGTCGGTTTCTCGCATGGGCGAATCTGGTCCTTCGAACAATCGTGAGTCGGTTTCTCGCATGGGCGAATGTCGACCTGGAAGAAAAAAGCAAAGTCCATATGTTTCGTTGACTCCAACGACGATATTAGTCCCGAAACGAGTTAGGAAGACCAAAACCAAGCAACATTCCTAGAACATATCTTCTTTGTATTTTGATATGCCAACAGACGTCGTACTTGATAACGTGGATTTTTCTAAGGTGATTATTATGATATTTGAATATTTAACTAATTTAAGTATAAGTTAGATAATTACTCTTTAAATATGAATTTTCTTGTATAGGTTCGTCGAGGATTATATGAGGAATGACATTCTTACAAAGGCCTTATCGTATTTATTTGGACTGTCACACGAGGGGTTATGTTTTCGAACCAGAGTTTTGGTTGTCACTAGTTCCTGATCACACTGGCACTCTCTGTGTTACTTCATATATTCTATGGGAGAAACGGGGTTGGTTGACTGACGATGTAAGTTTATCAACTAAATTAATTTTGCCTATTTAGTTTAAATTGTATGAACATAGCTAAGTTATATTATTTAAATGCATAAACAGAAAATGAACGCATGGATAGAGTTGATAATTAGAACTATGCCCCCCAATAGTATTTGGACAGTTGCAAAGGGAAAGACTACAACACTAGACCCACTGGATAACAAGTACACTTTGGATTTCGATTACTTCATTAGAGGAACTATTGACGGTACGAGCCAGCCGTACCCTTCGTGGGATGTTGTAGAATGGGTACGTATTAATTTGTACATGTTTATTGTGTTTAAAATAAGTTATAATGCTTATTTATATAATTAAAATGTTATCTGTAGGTTTTTTTGCCAATCATGCATGGCAATCACTGGGTCTCAGGTGTTATAACCCTAAATTCATCAACTTTCACTATATATGACTCGAACCATTATCAGGAAAGAGGGCAGATGACTTTTAACAACTTAGAAAATTGGACAACTACTTTGAATGAGTTTTTGTTTGCAGATGGTCACTTTCAAAGAACAAGACGTGCTCCGTATCAATTCTCGTATAGTTACAACCCAGCAGGTGTCAATGTCCCACAACAGGAAAACTGTTACGACTGCGGCGTTATTACATGTTGGCTATTAGAGCAACTTATTCAAGGAAGATCGCCCTAGTACATAAGTCATCCTACAGCCTTATTCGGACA
This sequence comes from Glebionis coronaria, assembly GCA_025667525.1. Taxonomy (NCBI): domain Eukaryota; kingdom Viridiplantae; phylum Streptophyta; class Magnoliopsida; order Asterales; family Asteraceae; genus Glebionis; species Glebionis coronaria. The sequence continues at coordinate 557,991,616 of CM046879.1, forward strand.
GTTTAGACTTGAAATGGCAAGAAGGTTTTATGAAACACGTTGTGAGGAGACTGACGATTGTGGTTATGATTAGGTTTGATGTTGTTTGTTTGTATTTTATAAACGTGTTTTAAATAAAATGTTTGCATTTGTAATGTGACATTCGTTATTTGCGTGTTCTTTAATGTAGTATTTATTGTTTATTTGAAATAGAAAATCAATACAAAAAAACGATTAAATCACATAAAAGCAATACATATGTAAAACAAAAAGGCAATAAAAACAGAAACTTAAAAAACGATTACATCGTACCAATAAAGCATTACATGTCAGCAATACTATTATTTTTTATCTGTTTTAGATGCTACACTATAAATTCATTTTGGCGATGGTTGTGAAGAATAAGTGATTCTTTGTATTGTCCAAGAAAAATAGAACCACCGTTTCCTTCAATCCCTGGTACCGTTTCCAAGCCTTCCGAATAACGATTCCATACTTGTAGTTGTTGAAACCATAGTTGCGGGTTCTCATTAACCTGAACTATTGGTTCAGCCAAATTGTTAAATCCTAATAATTTTGGGATTTGCTCTATAGGCATCTCAATGTTGAATAATTCTTGAACTGAACTAACAAACACACCAGAAATTTGTAACTGCCAAGCACGAAATACACGTGCGTATTCAGTGTTGTAAGATCCTGATATCACCAAAGTATCTCCTAACTGGACAATATAGTAAGGTGGTGGATATGTGGAAGTTATCACATTAGGAATGTCTATAATTTGAAAGTAACAGTCAATCAAATCAAACGATATAATCATGTAGGATTTGGACCAGTTACCGTTAGGGAAAAAATTCTTTTCAGACCAACTCAATATATTTTACTGTCAACCACAGCTTGACCTGACTGTTTTAATCTAATTGTGTTGCGTGGTAAACGGTCATATCCGAGTTTGATCCAAGTGTTAGAACTCATTTTTTGCACCGACACATACCATGGACCCTCACCATAGAATGGGTAGTTTATTTTTAAAAGGATCAGGTCTAGAGTGATCGGGTTGATACCAAAACCAAAAATCATTTTTGGAGAATCAGGTTGGTTTAAATAATTTGGTGTTAAAATTATTACTATTTTTGGAATAGACGGGTTGAACAACACAAATGCGAAAGCATTAGCATATGAAAAGCACCATATACCTTTAGAAGTACCAACATGTTGTGTAACACCCCCAAATTTATACAACTCAGTACAGCGGAAGACTAGTTGGTGTTACGGGATAGCACATTACTCACATCATAGACAACGCTTAAAAGTCGCGTCGTTTTAATAATAAAGCATTTCCATTCATAAATATCAAAGTTACATAGGTCCCAAGTCATTGTATTTTATACAGGTTTTACAAAGTATTTGAATAGAAAATATTATTTAGGTGCGGGCCATGAATTCTTGTTGTCTTCCCGAGAATTACCATGAAGTACCTGAGATAAAACATGTTAAAAAGAAAAGGTCAGCGAAAACGCCGAGTGAATTCATAGAGTTTAAATAAATTCCATCAATATAACTTTGGTATAAAATTATTACCAAAAATCATTTCGTACAAATCATTGTAATAGGCCATAAATTAGCCAAAGTCATTTTATACAAATCCTTATCAAAATCATAATATAGGCATCTGCCTTAAAAATCATTATACGAGCCATTGTCGTAAAAACATCATACAAAACGTTTTACAGCGTTGTATAGATTAAATAAAAACCGTTATATGAATATGGTTATATAAAACCAAAACACGAACATAATATCAATAGTATGACCCTGTATTGCTAGTCAGGCAATACATCGTAATTCGGTGCGTATAGTAGTATTTCGTTAACTGGATTATTATAAGCCGCATGACATTGTTACCTTACTACAACAGACAACGGGTAGCTAGCCCGAAACTCATTTGCCCATCTAAATTAGCGTGTCGTCACAATAATCACGCTTGTGTAAATCTTCTCATACATAAATTCGCTTACCAATCAATGTGGCACGACGGGGATCAACCGTCAAGGCGCGAACTGGGGTGATCGTCCCCAAATAGTACTATTATATGCATAAGCGTCTACCAAATCCCGGTAGTTCACAATTCATGCTAATGGGACTTTTAGTGACATAACCTAACTTTAATAATCCATTTTATTTCATCTATCGGGTCATTTAATCATTCATAGGGTCATACAATCATTCGGGTCCAAATCAATAAACAAACAATCGGGACAATTTGTGTCATATTTCATAAAAACTAACATGTTATCTCCCTCGCGGGTTTATAAAACATTTCATAAAAACATTTAAAAGTGTGCGAGGCTATGAACTCACGTTGAGGTGGGAAAGCGGGTTATCGGCAATTCGGATGTACGGTACGTGCTTCAATCACGGAAACCTAGACAAATAATACTCGTCTTAGACTCTTGTCCAATGACTTTATAAAAATAACAATTATGTATATATATGATGACTTTATACATATGATGATGATCAAGTGGGTTTATATAATCTCATTCATTCATTTTTGTGTTATGTGTTGACAACTTTTATATTAGTTTACTAGTTTTACCTATTTACGTGTTTTAGGTACAATAAGCCTATTATGAGTTCATTAACTTGTATTAATCCACTTTATACTTGTATTATCAGTATTTATACTTTACATGTTGGGCCCAAATGGGTTAAGCCCAATAAGTAATTTTTATAAGTGTTTAACTTATTTAGTTAAATTATTAGTCCAATATGCTAACTTAGCTCGTTAATGTCCGTATGTCCTATAGTTCGGGTTTTATCGGTTTTTACTTGTATTAGGTACTTATATATCAGTATATGACTTTTAAAACTTTACATTAGACGGGTTGGATCGTCTAAGTTTTAATTGGCGAAAAACGTTAATTTTACGGTAATAGCCGAAAAAGTCGTAAAAATCATGTTTATAGTTTTATAACTTATAAAACTTATCAAACTACCATTTTTATAAAATGTCCATTTATTTATCCTTATACATATTTATATAAATTTATCATATAAGTTAGTGGATTTTAATTCACATTTTATACTATTTTTATTTGAGTGCTTATATAATACTATTATACTTTAATTTCCCAAAATATGATTTTTACTTTCATGTTCACCAAAACAGCCATATCTAGAGTTCTATATGGATATAGAAGCCCAAATTTTTATGTCATAAACTACATAATATGTGCTCCATTTAACACTTCTATGGCTACTGTTGAATCAGCCTCTAAGTATTTTACAAAATTCGTCCAAAACAGTGTACTCAGATTTGCACTCTAAACTTGTTTTGATCATATCTCACTCATTTTTATGATTCCATTGCATGGCCAACTCTCACATGTGTACAAGACCTAATACTTACTGTATATTGATTCCACTTTGCCATTTTATCAGTCTAACATGTGGTTAGTTACTGTTTTTATACAGCCTACCATTTAAGCAAGATTTAACCATTTTTACATGTAGTTTGTCCATCTTTTTACTCATGTTTATCAAATCTATCAACACCAAATCCCCACATGATATTTTTATCATCTTATATTCATCATATACATATACAATAGGAAAGAAAATACATGATTACATAATCAAAATAACAAGAGGATGGGAAGAACAATCTTTATACCACCATAGTGATGAAAATGTGAGGTTGATGAACAAGGCTTGGATTTGGATGGCAAGACTTGTGATATACCAAGACCATCTTCAAGACCACCATTCTTCAAGAACTCCTTGTGGAAAATCAGCCCCAAGACACCAAGGAAACTTCTTTTTGGATGTTATAATCACCTCCAATCTTCAAGGCTTCAAGAGGGCATCATCTTGTGCAAGAATAACATTGAATTTCATGGATAAATTTAGATCAAATGGGGTGTTTATGGTGTAGGTTAGACGAAAATGGAGCTAGAGAGAGAGATTGTTTGGTTGTTTTGCATGTAAGAATGAGATAATAGTTTGTGCCAGTGGTTTTTGATTGTCTTGGTGGTTTATGCATGCACTAGGGACATGTGTCCTTAGTGTTATGTTAGCTTTGACACATAGTTGTTGTGTTGGAGAAGCCTTAGCCTCCCATTTGTATAGGGGTGGGCAAGTGTAAACTTGTCCCATCCCTATTAGTTTACGGGTACTCCTCGATTCTAGTTTCCTCGATTTGTGTGCCCTCGGGTCGTTTTACGAAAAACATTTTGATAAATTTTGAATCAACGGCACAAAACGAATCTAATAAAAATTGTCTCATCAAAACGGAGTTCGAAAACGTAAATACGTAATCCTAGGGTTTCCGGTTTAGTCTTAAAGGACGTTAAATTATAATCGTAAGTCCTAATATCTTCTCGTAAATTTGTGAGTTTATGAACCAACACAAATTTAAAATTCCAAAATAATATTCACGGATAAATTTATTTTCTGAAATGTCGAACTGTCACCAAAACGGTGTATGTAAACGTAAGCACGTAACGTTGAATCCTTCGGTTTAGACGTAGTCGATGCTACTTCAAGACGTAAATCCAAATTACTTCCCAAAAATAAGTGAGTTCATATTATAATATTAAAATAATATTGAGAATAAATATTGAGAATAAAATATCAACCATAAATTGACGGATTGTCACAGCATTTACCCCTAAACAGGATCTTTGTCCTCAAAGATCATCTTACTACTCGCTTCTTATAGAGTTAAAGCCATGTGGGTATTCCCTCCACATTCGGTCTTTTCTCACGAGTGTAATTCATTACAATACGCGAGTTTCATCAAACATAACTACGGGAATAAGATCAGGCTTAATGTTTACTTACTTTCTCTATCCATGATGTTCACGGGTTTCTGATGAATGCAACTTTTCGCCGACCTAAACTTTATCAAGAAGAATTCAGATTTTCACTTGATAGATATTTATCAAGTTCGATTTACGAAACATAATTCACGCAGCTCTTGAAGTCCTAGGGTAGATCCAGCTTATATGCCTTTCAAACTAATCTTTTACATCATCTCAATGGTCCCATACAACGGAGACTCATATCCCATGATCTTTCAGATCATTGATTCATTTTTCCATGGTTAAAATTTTTTTATTTTTTTATTTATTTTGGCATAACTTCGCTACCCGTCTGGCACTTCAAGATCTACATTTCATATTCACATAACCTCCTGCTCGCTACCGGCAGTCAATAATCAGATCCTAATTTCAACAATCATTTCAAGTCTCGCGGGTTGAGTATTTTGTAAGGTTAGGTTCGCCATCATAGGAAACCTTAAACCTAAAAGACATGTTCAACTCACAATGGGTGTATGTCGGGTGTCTTCATCTCAACTCCTGCTTACAGATGCTCTTATATATAGATCCTAACAAGATTCATTCTCGATCCTAATACGATAATTATCAATGATAATCTCTACAAAGGAAAGCGATTATACGGTTCATTACCAAAGGTCAATCATTCAAACATAAAACAAGACTTCTAGTGTTTTGTATTGTTACTTTACCTCGTCCCTTCGATTTGGGGTGGTAAAGAGTACTCTCATCAAGATTCTTTCTTAATGACTTCTGAGCAAATCTCTAGAAATTCGATGTGAAGCGAGGATCTTGATAGATATGATCGATACAGGCACACCATGCTTACATAACTCCTTTAAATACAAAAAAGTTAATTTCTTCATCAAGAATCTATCATTAACAGGAATGATATTAGCAGATTTGGTCGGTCTGTCGACGATGACTCAAATCAAATCAAATTCAGATGACGACCTTTGCAATAGTTAGACGTTTACTAATGTATGAGGCGGTGTCTGCCTTCATAATTTTTCCATCGGTACAATTTCTTCTGATAATGATACATTAAATCAGAAATGACAGGAATAGAATACTTATACTTACAAGATTCCAACATAACTATATCTCACAATCCTCCATATTTAGGCAACCATAAATGGCCTTTAAAGCATTTAACGCCGTTGGCTTCTCAATTCTAATGGTTCACATTAGCCGCGAACCACTTTTATTATCTATATTATCCTTTTTATAAGCATCGGCTATATTTTAAATTGTTCGGCAATTTATTTTGTACCATCATTACTAAGGAACACATCCTAATTGGTTCTTTATACCTTTTACATAATGCGTCGGTATCTAAATTCACCTCTCCTGATGAAATAATTATCATGATCGTATTCATTAAAAACTTCTTTCTTCACATTTTCTAAGTTTTAGTTTCGTCTCAACTATCATTTTTATTAGTTTTGCTCAATCCGACCTTCAAAGCGTCGATAAATATTACAAGTAATTAAATATTCAATATTTAATTTTATGAAACGTAACCGTAAAATAATTTTAAATTTTCTCAGTTTGTCTAATTACAGAAAAATGTTCAAAATAAATTTGAATTTAATTAACAAGATTTTTGTTGATTTATCGAAAATATTTAATAAGATCCGTAAATGTTCGAAAAACCTTTATTTATACTTTGGTCAAAGTTTTCTTAGTTGAAAAGCAAAAATTATCGTTTCAAATTTCAAGTCATGATTTAAAAGGTTTCCTCAATTCTTCTTAGGTTGTCTTGATGTATACACAACCATTTACCCCTAAATAGGAGTTTAGTTAAATGTTTTGGGCATAAGGAAATAATCCCTTAAAAATTTCTTTGATAATTTATTTGTCAAAACATATTTCCATTTTCTTTTTGGTAAAGTCCAAAGTCTTAAAAGGGCTCTAAATTTTTGAAGAGTAAATATAGATTCAATTATCTTATTAATCACACGGTCAATAATGTAAAGGATTAAGTCTTAAATCACATGTTAATTATTCAAGGTACATGTTTTTATCGTTCGGCCAATTCAGGGCAATCTATAAATAATTATTAACTCATTCTTATTCTTATAAACAAACGGATGGTTCTTCATGATCACAAGCATGAATTTATCAAATTACAGCCTTCATACGTGATTCACCAAATTTATGAATGCTACGTGTGTATTAGTCAATCCAAACGACATCACGTGAAACTCATAATGTTCATTACAAGTGTTGGATGTAATGATTGGAATAGATAATCTTTTTTGCGGACGCGAAGTTGATGATAACCATGCCATGGATCAAATCTTTAAAACATACGCTAGAACCTTGTAAATTATCGAACAAATCTTCCATTTCGAGTCATGGATATCGTTTTCGATTGTCAATTTACTCAGTTCACAGTAATTAACAAATAAATGTAAGGTATGATAACACCATAGCTCTTCATGATGACGAGCTCGGTAGAATAAAATATTTCTCCGACAACTCTCTCAGTTGTATGGTAATTCCTTTAATTCAGATGGTGCTGACGTACAGTGCACAAGCCACAGGTGCAGCACCGGGAATATAATCAACACCAATTTCGATCTGCCTTAATGGCAAAAGTCTAGGTAATTCACCAATAAATACCTCCTAAAGTTTCAGATAACAGAAACATCTTTTAATAAATTCATATTAGGTTCTTCTAGATTACAATATCTATAACTAATTCACAACCATTCATGGTATAATTTCAAGTCTAAATGTAGGATATGATCATCATCACTTTTGATAATCAACATCTTATTATTTAGGGGAATTCTATTCGAGTTCTCATAAATTAAGACAATATCGTCATGTCATAATCAATCAATCCATTCTACTGGCACAATTGGCCACCAAGAGTATCCTTGGGGAGGTATTCTTAGAGAGGTATCGAGTTCGAGTCTCACCAAGAACCTTCAGGGGCCCGAATTAAGAAGCAAGAGTAGGGTTTATCCCCTAAGGAGAAGGTTCGAGGCTTGCATACTACCCAATTGGATGTCACTGTAAGCTCGAATCACTAACTACTAACTTGGCGTTAAAAAAAATCCATTCTACTGGCACTATCAACTTTCCAGTTTCATTGCCGTCGATAAGATGTGAACTTCTCAAAAGTCTAGTAATAACTCATAATCCTTCACAATTTCAGGGATATACGGAGACACAACTAACCTTAATGAGTAAGGTCAACGCATAATATACGCGAGAGAATTTCAAATCAGATAAGGACGAAAACATTTAACGAATATGAATATATCCCATGTTTTCATAATTTGAGTACGCATTCGAAAGCTCCTCGGATCGTTACCCAGGTCATTCAAATGAAATCAAATCAAAAGAAATGATAGGAATGTCGATACATCCAGTCGGGTATCAACACTCGGTAATCAGATACTTTTCCTAAGAATCTCACTACGGGATAAGTGGACAAGAAAGAATTGTCAAATAATACAAGTTCCACAGATGAGTAAATTCGACTCAGAAGAATAGATGCTACAGGCACATATGTAGGTGTCCCTAACACTATGTCCTTATTTTTCACTTCTTGAAGATCTCATAAAATTTATTCTTTCACAATCTTCAAAGAAAATGTAATGTTTATTAACAATTTTATGGTGACTACTAATCAGCCTTGCATGGTCCCTTCCAAATTGTATGTAGGCGCGCAGCTATATACAATTTCAAGATTAACGATGCAATACTCAGTTCGTCAAAATTTTATGTTCATGTTTATAATAAAGACATTTTCATGCTTAATCCTTAAATAACAATCAAAAATAAATTTACAAAGATCTTTGTTATGAAAACAATTAAGTTTTCCAAAGTGTTTTATAAACAATTTCATTTCGATAACGATTATTCATAAATCTCACTTTGAATAATCCTTATAGTGATGAAAGTTCAATTATTCTCAAAGGATACTGTTTTATCTTTATAAAAACAATGAGTGATCTGCAAAAGAGTGATGAAAAGTTGTTCACCAAGAAGTAACTACAATATATCAGGAAATGAGCTTAGCCAAATAATCATGAGGTTCATGACCTCGATGGCACTCAAAAAGAATAATCCACAACGTAACTCAATTCGAGATGAGTACTTGTTCAATGGTTGCATCACTAATGCGAGCATTAGGAAGAAGCAAGAAAAGATAGATATCATCGATACATGTAGAATTTAGCAATCAAAGGTAGTCTTTTCATTAATCACAAACAAGTCAAATTGTACCGTAACACATTACGTGTCACTATGTCATACAATTCCAAGAACTCATCCTACCAATTGATGTCTCAGTTTGGTTAGGGATTTTTAAAAGATACCACAATGAATACTGATCTACAAGAGTCATGGGGGTTCCACCTGTCCCGGAAGATCCATTGGTCCCTATTCAGAAGAAGATTTCTTCAATTTATTTCCTGGACACTGGGCATTCTCATTATTGGACAATGGCCTAGGAACAACCCTTAACACGAACTAACAATCATTTAAAACCTTATAATTCAATCACAGGACTCAACAACTTCCTCTTAACAATTTCTTATTCCATACAAGTTAAATTTTACTTTATTCAAGTTCCAACCAATTTTATACTCAATTCGATATCCTACCTCATTTCCCAATACTTTAACTTTATTTTTAAACCTTAAAAGGGCAATAAAAGCTCGATATGAACAACACTTAATTTCCAATCCTATAGCTCTTAACAATAGTTATCAAATAAGTCACTAGTATGAAATGACTCACATATTCAATTAGACTTCTCGGAAAGGTACTAGTGGCATGAGGCTTTTGGGTAATGGTTCCAATAACAGCCTCAAGTGCAACATTCACCCTTTCGATTTCAATTTTAAGAATTGGGTGACAACGAATCAGATGAAACCTTTCCAGGCGGTAACGTTTTATCAAACTCCACTCTATAAGGAAAGATCGTCATGTCATCGGTATCAGATTTAATCTCGCCAATTCTTCTTCAAGATTACAATCAACTACTATCTACATTTCTACGAATATCAACCATTTTGTTGGGATCATAGATATCCACAACTTGGTTTAGATCTAGGATAGCTAGAATTCCTACGAGAATAGCTTCGATTAATTTACTAGGGGATTTAGGGTTCCTTGTGACAATCTACGTCGTATAAATACCTCGTATAAATATCAAAATAATCATCAAACAATCATGTAATAAAATTACATCATATATATATATATATATATATATATATATATATATATATATATATATATATATATATATATATATATATATATATATATATATATTCCAAGTTATATATATATTAAAATAACACTTCTCAGTCTGGCCTTGTCGGTAACTCGGGAATTCTTCGGCACCGTTATAGTCAAAAGATTTTTAGACATTTTTAGAAAAATGTTTATAGTTAAAATATTTTGAAATGTTTTATTCAAAACCTTGGTTTTAAAAATCTTTCGTTCTCTATAACGAGAGCTCAGGTACCAAACTGTAACACCCCCAAATTTATACAACTCAGTACAGCGGAAGACTAGTTGGTGTTACGGGATAGCACATTACTCACATCATAGACAACGCTTAAAAGTCGCGTCGTTTTAATAATAAAGCATTTCCATTCATAAATATCAAAGTTACATAGGTCCCAAGTCATTGTATTTTATACAAGTTTTACAAAGTATTTGAATGGAAAATATTATTTAGGTGCGGGCCATAAATTCTTGTTGTCTTCCCGAGAATTACCATCAAGTACCTGAGATAAAACATGTTAAAAGAAAAGGTCAGCGAAAACGCCGAGTGAATTCATAGAGTTTAAATAAATTCCATCAATATAACTTTGGTATAAAATTATTACCAAAAATCATTTCGTACAAATCATTGTAATAGGCCATAAATTAGCCAAAGTCATTTTATACAAATCCTTATCAAAATCATAATATAGGCATCTGCCTTAAAAATCATTATACGAGCCATTGTCGTAAAAACATCATACAAAACGTTTTACAGCGTTGTATAGATTAAATAAAAACCGTTATATGTATATGGTTATATAAAATCAAAAACACGAACATAATATCAATAGTATGACCCCGTATTGCTAGTCAGGCAATACATCGTAATTCGGTGCGTATAGTAGTATTTCGTTAACTGGATTATTATAAGCCGCATGACATTGTTACCTTACTACAACAGACAACGGGTAGCTAGCCCGAAACTCATTTGCCCATCTAAATTAGCGTGTCGTCACAATAATCACGCTTGTGTAATCTTCTCATACATAAATTCGCTTACCAATCAATGTGGCACGACGGGGATCAACCGTCAAGGCGCGAACTGGGGTGATCGTCCCTAAATAGTACTATTATATGCATAAGCGTCTACCAAATCCCGGTAGTTCACAATTCATGCTAATGGGACTTTTAGTGACATAACCTAACTTTAATAATCCATTTTATTTCATCTATCGGGTCATTTAATCATTCATAGGGTCATACAATCATTCGGGTCCAAATCAATAAACAAACAATCGGGACAATTTGTGTCCTATTTCATAAAAACAAACATGTTATCTCCCTCGCGGGTTTATAAAACATTTCATAAAAACATTTAAAAGAGTGCGAGGCTATAAACTCACGTTGAGGTGGGAAAGCGGGTTATCGGTAATTCGGATGTACGGTACGTGCTTCAATCACGGAAACCTAGACAAATAATACTCGTCTTAGACTCTTGTCCAATGAATTTATAAAAATAACAATTATGTATATATATAATGAATTTATACATATGATGATGATCAAGTGGGTTTATATATTCTCATTCACTCATTTTTGTGTTATGTGTTGACAACTTTTATATTAGTTTACTAATTTTACCTATTTACGTGTTTTAGGTCCAATAAGCCTATTATGAGTTCATTAACTTGTATTAATCCACTTTATACTTGTATTATCAGTATTTATACTTTACATGTTGGGCCCAAATGGGTTAAGCCCAATAAGTAATTTTTATAAGTGTTTAACTTACTTAGTTAAATTATTAGTCCAATATGCTAACTTAGCTCGTTAATGTCCGTATGTCCTATAGTTCGGGTTTTATCGGTTTATACTTGTATTAGGTACTTATATATCAGTATATGACTTTTAAAAACTTTACATTAGACGGGTTGGATCGTCTAAGTTTTAATTGGCGAAAAACGTTAATTTTACGGTAATAGCCGAAAAAGTCGTAAAATCATGTTTATAGTTTTATAACTTATAAAACTTATCAAACTACCATTTTTATAAAATGTCTTTTTATTTATCCTTATACATATTTATATAAATGTATTATATAAGTTAGTGGGTTTTAATTCATATTTTATACTATTTTTATTTGAGTGCTTATATAATACTATTATACTTTAATTTCCCAAAATCTGATTTTTACTTTCATGTTCACCAAAACAGCCATATCTAGAGTTCTATATGGAGATAGAAGCCCATATTTTTATGGCATAAACTACATAATATGTGCTCCATTTAACTCTCCTATGGATACTGTTGAATCAGCTTCTAAGTATTTTATAAAATTAGTCCAAAACAGTGTACTCAGATTTGCACTCTAAACTTGTTTTGATCATATCTCACTCATTTTTATGATTCCATTGCATGGCCAACTCTCACATGTGTAAAAGACCTAATACTTACTGTATATTGATTCCACTTTGCCATTTTATCAGTCTAACATGTGGTTAGTTACTGTTTTTATACAGCCTACCATTTAAGCAAGATTTAACCATTTTTACATGTAGTTTGTCCATCTTTTTACCCATGTTTATCAAATCTATCAACACCAAATCCCCACATAATATTTTTATCATCATATATTCATCATATACATATACAATAGGAAAGAAAATACATGATTACATAATCAAAATAACAAGAGGATGGGAAGAACAATCTTTATACCACCATAGTGATGAAAATATGAGGTTGATGAACAAGGCTTGGATTTGTATGGCAAGACTTGTGATATACCAAGACCATCTTCAAGACCACCATTCTTCAAGAACTCCTTGTGGAAAATCATCCCCAAGACACCAAGGAAACTTCTTTTTGGATGTTATAACCACCTCCAATCTTCAAGGCTTCAAGAGGGCATCATCTTGTGCAAGAATAACCTAGGATTTCATGGATAAATTTAGATCAAATGGGGTGTTTATGGTGTAGGTTAGACGAAAATGGAGCTAGAGAGAGAGATTGTTTGGTTGTTTTGCATGTAAGAATGAGAGAATAGTTTGTGCTAGTGGTTTTTTATTGTCTTGGTGGTTTATGCATGCACTAGGGACATGTGTCCTTAGTGTTATGTTAGCTTTGACACATAGTTGTTGTGTTGGAGAAGCCTTAGCCTCCCATTTGTATAGGGGTGGGCAAGTGTAAACTTGTCCCATCCCTATTAGTTTACGGGTACTCCTCGATTCTAGTTCCTCGATTTGTGTGCCTTCGGGTCGTTTTACGAAAAACGTTTTTATAAATTTTGAATCAACGGCACAAAACGAATCTAATAAAAATTGTCTCATCAAAAACGGAGTTTGAAAACGTAAATACGTAATCCTAGGGTTTCTGGTTTAGTCGTAAAGGACGTTAAATTATAATCGTAAGTCCTAATCTCTTCTCGTAAATTTGTGAGTTTATGAACCAACACAAATTTAAATATCCAAAATAATATTCACGGATAAATTTATTTTCTGAAATGTCGAACTGTCACCAAAACGGTGTATGTAAACGTAAGCACGTAACGTTGAATCCTCCGGTTTAGACGTAGTCGATGCTACTTCAAGACGTAAATCCAAATTACTTCCCAAAAATAAGTGAGTTCATATTATAATATTAAAATAATATTTTCAAATAAATATTGAGAATAAAATATCAACCATAAATTGACGGATTGTCACATGTTGAATCTCATCTAGATTTTGAAGATAATGTAAATGGGTGAATGTGAAGTTATCATCGACCATATACATTCTACCGTTTGTGACATGCTTACATTCTAAAATGAAAGAACATGTGGATGAATAACGCGAACCGTATTCTCGACGAAAGCTTTGACGGTCTATGGTTGCTCGCCATCGTCATAATACCCTACGAAACCGAAGTAAAGAAACGACCGGAATTCGCAGCATGATTTGTCTTTGGATTTCAAATGGTATGTAGGTAGACATATTAGTTTGTGTTGTTTTAGAAAAACTGAGTTTGATAAATGAGCCTAATATGTTACGTTATTTATAGAAAAACAGAAACACATTCCTTATACACTGTGTGACATGACGTTCACGTACAATGACGTCATCATACACTTTATACACTGTGGGACATGACAATTCACTGAAAAAATGTTCTTCGCTTGAATATTGACGCGGAGAATGACGTCATCATACACTTTATACACTGTGTGACATGACAATTCACTGAGAAAATGTTCTTCGCGTGAATATTGAAGCGGAGAATGACGTCATCATACACTTTATACACTGTGTGACATGACGTTTCACTAAAATCATGACCCAAAAATAAAAAACGCGTCTATAAATACAATAAAAATTGTAGGGTATTACGACGATATATGAACAATTGTTCAAGGTTGGGGCTGTTTTGATACTACAGAACGTTTCAGTGTTTATTCCTAAACCATCAATTTACTATCTAAACATTACATTGGAGAATGTAGTGAAGGTATTTCCCAAAGATGCAGTGTTTGAGTTTTGAATGTCTTCAGTTGTTATTTCTAATTGTATTTGGTAGTTGGATTCGGTATTTGTATTCGGTAGTTGTAATCGTTTGAATTCTCTTTTATATCATTGTTATATGTAATGGGTATTTGTTCTCCAGTCCTTTGAATTCACAATTTAAGTTTATTTAAAATAAACAATGTTAAATTGCATATGAAACTGGAAAAGTACCAACATTAAACCATACACCGTTACAAATAAAAACATAAAAAGATAATAGAAACAACAAAAACATCAAAAACAACTAACATAAAACAACAACAACAACAACAACAACAACAACAACCTAATTGAGTACTTCACCTCGTGGGTGGCTTATTAGAGTTAATGATTCTTTGTAAGGCCCAATAATAAAAGACCCAGCATTTCCTTCTAGTCCGTTTATGTTGTGAAAGACCTGCATTTGTTGACTCCATACTTGTAGGAGCGTAACTGGTCTAACTTGATCCATGACCGTCACTTCAAATATAGGCTCTGTGTTTATATTAAATCCTAGTAACTTTGGGTAATGGTGAGCTGGCATCCCAAGGACAAATATATCTCTTACTGATGATACCGAACCATTATCTAATGCCCAACCACGGAGAACTCTTATTCCTTCATTTAAGTAACTTCCCCATATTACGACAGAGTTTTGTAATTGAGATATATAAAATGGAGGCGGTAACTAAGCTCTTACCACTTCAGGAATACCCTCAATTTGAAAGTTGCGATGAACCATATCGAACGAGACAAGCAAGTACCTTTTATATAAAGAGCCATGATCACATGCATACAACTCAGAACCAATCCAGAAAATTTTCCCACCAACAACAGCTTGACCGGACCTTTTGATCCTTACCCATTCATGCGGTAGTCGATCGTCTTCGATTCTAGTCCATGCGTTCAACGTGGTTGTAAACACATACACCACCCATGGTCCAGGACCTTCTGTCAGTAAATGAATTTTTAGAAACATTGGTTCGAGTGTGTCTGGCAGAACACCAAAACCAAACAGCATCTTCGAAGATGCTGGTTCATCATTGATGTATGTGATAAGTGTAACACTTCTTTGGATGGACGGGTTCCAAACCATTAATGCAATATTATCACCACATACAAAGCACCAAATTCCTTCAGATGTAGCCAATGGTCTTAGAACAGGGACATTTACACTGTCAACTAGAGGGACAAATGTTAAAGTAGTATTAACCCTAAACATGTATCCGGTAGTTCCATTCTTATATGCCAAAATAAACAAACATGTGTCTGAATGACGAGCACCATATCGACGACGAAAGCTTGGTCGGTCTATGGTTGCCCGTCATCTTCTTGAAACCCTACGAAAATTCGCCATAGAATCCGCCAGAAAACGTAACATGATTTCTCGTTGTATCTTGACATGTTTGGATTGTTTGAGATTTGGTTAACGTATTTTGTATTCAAAAGGATGTATATATATAAGAATTCACGTACAATGACGTCATCATACACTTTATACACTATGGGACATGACAACTCACTGAAAAAATGTTCTTCGCTTGAATATTGACGCGGAGAATGACGTCGTCATACACTTTATACACTGTGTGACATGACAATTCACTCAAAAAATGTTAATATAGACGCGGAGAATGACATCATCATACACTTTATACACTGTGATACATGACAATTCACTGAAAAAATGTTCTTCGCTTGAATATTGACCCGGAGAATGACGTCATCATACACTTTATACACTGTGTGACATGACGTTTCACTGAAAAAATGTTCACGGACTCCTTCCATATAAATATACACAAATCGAATAACTTAACTCATAAAAATCACCAACATACAAATGAACTCAAATCAACAAAAATTTGTAAATGAGTATTCTGATGATGACGTAAACGAGGATACTGGTTATGCTTATGATCCAAATTTTACAAAACCAGGGTCCTCATTTGCATTCTTATCAGATGATGAAAATGGTGATTCTGATGATGGTGAAGGTCCAAATTTCACCAAACCTGGTTCCTCATGTGCCTTTTCACCAGACGACAATGTTGAGGAACAAGAACAAGTAAGTTTTAATGATTGGGAAACACAACCACAAAAACATTTTTACCATAAATGGAAAAATTTCATGCCATTTATGCCTGATGTTCCAGAAACCCCTATATACACTTCCATACCTAGTCAGTCTAGTCATACAAATAAAGATATGGAAATGCATGTCGGTAAAACCTTTTTAAATAGGGAAGAATTAGACCTAGCTATTAGGTTGAAAGTAATTAAAGAAGGTTACCAATTTAGAAAAGATAGAACGAACCCAGATAGAGCCGACTATAAGTGTTATCATTTCAAAGACTGCAGTTGGAAGATTTGGTCTAGGCGATGGGTTAATACAGATGTTTTCGAAATTGCCCGAATGAATGATATTCACCCTTGTTATAAAACATAAACATATCCAAACCATCGCAATGCAAACAAAAAGGTCATAGGTTACATTATGAGGGAAAAGCTAAAAGATAATAAGAGTGATTTAAAAAGTAAACAAATACAACAATATATCATGGCACAGTATAAAATTAGTATATCTTATCAACAAGCATGGAGAGGTAAGGACTCTGGGTTGGATATGATACGAGGTTCTCCATACGAATCTTTCGAAATGCTACCATATTACTGTTACAACTTAGAAAAAAAAACCAGGTACAGTCACACGTATCAAGACAAACGAAGAAGGAGTGTTCGAAATGCTATTCATCGCGTTGGGTGTTTCAGTAAGTCAACATTATCTTAATTCAAGCCACTTTAATTAAAAAATTTGTCAACATTATCTTAATTCAAGTCACATTAATGTATTCAATATCATTTCACAGGTGCGAACTTTTCTTGATCATCTACGCCCTATGCTCATAATAGACGCTGCACATTTAAAGGGTCTATACAAGGGTGCTAATTTGCTGGCTGTAGGCATGAATGGAAACAATCAAATTGTTCCTGGCGCATATGGTATATGTAGAGGTAAAACCAGTCCAAACTGGTCATGGTGGATGTTTGTACTCAAAGAGTGTATAGGTGTCAACCCCAATATGATTTTCATTTCTGACAGACATGCTGCTATCGCATTGGCTGTACGCAACGAGTTTCCATTAGCGTTTCACGGTATATGTTGTCGCCATTTAATGATGAACCTTTCTTTAAAAAAAGGTAAAACAAAGCGTATGTTCTGGAAAATATGCAAAGCGTATACCGTAGATGAATTTGCAAGGAAAATGGAAACGCTACATGCTGTACAACCGGATGCATACAACAAGCTAATGGAAGCGAACCCTCAAAGATGGTCTCGGGCGTATTCTCCACGACCTCGGTACAATTACTGTACATCTAATATTGTTGAATCAGTAAATAATTGTACTAGGAAAACACGAAAGCTACCTATCACAATGATGACTGATGCATTTCGAGGAATGGTGCAAGAATGGTATTATAATCGGAGGCAAGCTGCAGGTACAAATCTTAAAGTATTATTAGCCACTTTACTTTAATGAAAACATCATTTATTAATCTAATAAACAATTTGTTTATTGTGCTGTAGCAAATATGAAGTATGAGATCACTGACTGGGCATCGAATAAAGTGATGAAAAGAAAAATTAAAAGCGATAATTGGCAAGTTTACGGTGTGAATCAAAATCAGTTTCAAGTATCGGATGGCCAATATAATCGTGAAGTCAATCTGATGAACGGTACTTGTGAATGTCGCAAATGGAAAGTTTCAGGGATACCTTGTGGTCACGCTATTGCGGTGACCAAGTTTTTGGGTCTATCCGACTGCGTACATTTTGTAGCAGACTGGTTTAAAAAATAAAAGTATCAAGCTACATACGCAGAGTCAATATATTTTGTTGGAGTGCAACATGAATGGGAGTATCCGAGTCATGTTCGTCCAGTTATTCCTCCTGTAATGTACAGCCGACAGCCTGGCCGACCTAAAAACACAAATAGAATTTTGTCTCAAGGAGAAGAACCAAGGACGATACACTGTAGCAGATGCAATGAAGTGGGTCACATGCGAGATCAATGCAAAAAATCATACATCCCTGAGCCAGCAAAAATGTTCCCAAAAAAAACAAGCAGAAAAACAACCAATCAACTCAACAACATGAGACAATACACTCCTTCCATGAACCAACAGGAAAATCATTTAACACTTATGGGGAAAATACTTCACAACCCTGGCAAGCACACGAACATAACCAACATATGCAATACCAGGCACATCCATATCATCATGATCAATATCCCTCACAAGCTTACAACCCAAATGTATCACATCCATATAATCATGATCAATATCCATCACAAGCTTACAATCAAAATATATTCAGTTCCAAAAACTACAATGAAAACACAGGACCATCAAACTAATATGATCGAACAACATACCCATATCAACCATTTGATCATTATGTGTCACAAAATAATGCTTCTCAACATCTTGACAATATCAACCTCAGCTGGCCAAACAGTTTGTTCAACTTATTTTCTTAATAAATTAGTTTATGAATGCTATGCATCTTGTAATAAAGTCTCCTATTATTGTAATATATTTTCTTGTAATATATTTTCTTACATTGAAACTATCTCATAAGGTTGTTGTGCAAACGTATATTTGTAAAACAATAATTTAAGATTGACAACCATCTCGATACTGTGGGACACATTTATACAAAATGAAACACATACATTATACACTGTGTGACGTCATCATACACTTTATACACTGTGGGACATGACAATTCACTGAAAAATTGTTCTTCGCTTGAATATTGACGCGTAGAATGACGTCATCATACACTTTATACACTGTGTGACATGACAATTCACTGAAAAATGTTCTTCGCTTGAATATTGACACGGAGAATGATGTCAGCATACACTTTATACACTGTGTGACATGACGTTTCACTGAAAAAATGTTCTTCGCTAGAATATTGACGCGGACAATGACGTCATCATACACTTTATACACTGTGTGACATGACGTTTCACTAAAAAAATGTTCTTCGCTTGAATATTGACGCGGGCAATGACGTCATCATACACTTTATACACTGTGTGACATGACGTTTCATTGTTGGATATGACACTTCACTAAATCACTTACACTACCCCTAATGCATTATAAAAAATTCTGACGGATTCTCTACTATTCAACCTTATTGGTTTTTGTTCCACATATGCATATAAATACATATGCATCTTTTTGTTCTACCCCACTTGAATCAATAACAACATGTTAACATCCACAAACAATATGTTTGAGTTTGGTGTTCATCACAACGGAATTTTCAAACTTACCCCACTAACATATGAACACGGTTCGTTACTCAATATCAACGTTCCAGAAATGGATTACCAACAGATGCTTACATATATTTCAACCAAATTAACATGTTTATATTACGCAACAATACAAGTGTACGGTCTTTATTACAAGTTGCCACCAAACAACATGTTAAATGGTATGAAATCACTTCACACAAATCATGATGTTAACATTATGTATGACATCACAAAGGCTGCTGGGAAGTTAGAAATTTACGTCTCTCATCATCCTATTGATCTAAGCACGGCCTTAGTTCCGGAAGATGGTTCATTTGAAGACTCATTTGCAAGTATCATTTCTGAAGAAACAAAACTCAAACAACAAGAAGCACTAAGTTATCTACACCAAATGCTGACAAGAAAAAACAAAAACCCCGATTACTATGACTATGTTTATAGCGAGTTCAGCTTCCTTGGAAAACAAAAACCAATAACACCATATACACAAACCCGTTTCGATTTTCTTGTTCACAATCATGGCCAACTAGTGATCGATGAAACAAATAACACAAACTACGTCAATGGTGGACAAATGACAATCTACATTCCTAGAATGAAACTACAAGCTCTAAAACAATATTTTAATAATATTGTTGATAAACAAATTCATGCTCTTTATTACAAAGTACCGCACAAAGGCTTTTCAAGCACCGTGAAACTAAGAACAACTATGACATGCATGTGATGTTTGATATTTCGGCGGCAAAAGGAAAGTTAGAAATCTACATTGACCATAAACGTGTTAATTTTATTATACACAAACATATAATATCAAATGACAGGCTAGCAAGAATGATGTTTGATGTCATAACAGACTACAAGGATGACAATGAAGAAGAAAAAAGAGAATCCACACAAAATGATTTCACTATCGATCAAATGGTTGAGTGGGCTGAACAAGAGCACTTTCAGAACGAGGAAACTAAATCAGGGAAACGTCCAATGGCTATTTCAAATAAACAATGTAATAAATAAATGGTTTTTATGTAGGCTTATGATTTAGCGCTTGTTTCTTTTTACTCATTATGTAATAAATGTAGACATGTAGACTACTCCATTATCTGATCTATCACTATCACTGCCTCCCATTAATGGAATCATTCAATTATTTAAGCCAACACTAAAATCCAATCGACATATGACATAAGCATGCAATTCCATTTGCTTTATAAACCCACTAGTGGCTAAAAAATAAACACACAATTCTCTCTCAATTTCTTGATTCAAATCTTTATACTACATTAAATTATGTCAGAGTCTCCAAATGAAGTACGTGACATCATTATTGTAAGATTGAAAAAAGAGGCAGAAGAAGAGATGAGGCTTGCCCAAAAACTGTTGACCGAGTTGAATACTTATGCTCAGCGAAAGCGCAATCGTGAACTACAAACGGAATATGTTCATTATATGCCACTTACAAGTCTGAACACTTATGGGTTACATACTCTACTACTGTCCCAGGAAGCCGACGAACGTATTATACAAAACTTGACCGCTGCAAGGCAAGAGTTGATGTTAATCTTAACAAGTAATCAACAACTCATTTACAACTACAAGTCAATGTAGATTCTACACATGTTTATCTTCCATGTTCTCGTTCAGTAATGTTCTATTGTTAAAATCATCAAAATAAAGGTTGGTCGTGTACTGATCATGTGATGTGTTATTTGTTGTGACGTTTTTTATGGTTAACAATCAAGTGTTATTTCTTTTATTGTTCTTAATTTTACAAAGTATACATTACCAACGACTACACATCAATACAAATCAACAATTGGCGTTTTAAAATAATAGACAGAAAAACATACTTTAACGTGTACAATATAGTCATTCAATGGTTATTGTAACTTTGAAAAAAATGAATGTTTCAAAAACTCTCAGACGCACTTTAACAAAACATAGCTTGCTTATATTAGCTCCAATCATGTGCATGTTTTGTGCGTTTAAAATCCCTCGTCGTGAAGTTCACAATCATTCAAAAATTAAATTCGTTAAAAAATTATACACATACATAAACAGTCCAGAAGTTGGTGCTCCACAAATACATAAATGTTTCAAAAACTCTCGGACACACTTTAACACATCATATCTTTCTTATATTTGGCTCTAATGATGCCAAAATTTTATGCGTTGGATAGCACGCCTCGTAAAAAACATAAACCATCATACAAAAACATCGTTAAAGAAGTTTGAAATATATATAATCAATCCAGAAATTGGCTTTTAATTACTTATATTAAGTGGAAAAAACAAATAAATCTAAATAAAAGTTTAAAAAGAAAAATGTTTAGGAAAGAAAGAAAATAAATAGAAAGAATAAGTGGTGGACCCGGAGCATTAAAGTTCTCCGCTCCATATGAGGCGCGGCGAACTAGTCAACTTATTTAATTATGCCAACATTTATGTGCTCCGCTCCATTTGGGACGCAGAGAACTTTTTTTATTATTATTTTTTGTTGGTTTAATGAGAGCATGACACGTGTTGGGATTGTGGTCCGCTCCAATGGTGGCGCGGAGAAAAGGGTCAAATTCAAAAACCTATTTAAAATGGGTCTCTGCAAGAGAACCCTCTCTCTAGAGGGTCTCTGTAGTAAATAACCCCAGTAAATATGGGTCTTCTTCCTTTGAAACTAAAAGAGTAAGTAAAGAATCTATGGTGACTCAAACATTCAAACAGTACTTCCCAAATGATTGCGTGACTAATGCATACATAATAGATTACTTGATGTTTATATACTTTACAAATAACCGTATCGACTATATATAATTATGTTTAGGGTAAACTGCAAATTTTATCCCTTTACTATGTCATTTTTGCGAGAAAACTCGTGCCACAAAAGCTCGTGCTAAAACCTTTTGAACTTCGCATTTCAGTTGGAAAAGGCCTGAGACGTTATTTCTAACTATTTGGTCGTTATCTCTCTCACATGCCATGTACGTGAGGTTATTTTCGTCATTCCCCTCACTCCTCTTAACCAAAGCACCTCATGTTTACCTTTGTGCAAAAAAACATATAAAGCCTTTTTCCCCACTTGATCTTTGTTGAAATGAGGAATCTGCTAACCTAAACTTTAAGTACTTATTATGTTGCTTTTATTATTTCAGTTATAATCTTGGACTGTTGGTGCAATGGATTTGTGGTGTGGAGGACTGAAGTTGGATAGCTCTTATTCTTGTTAATGGACCAAGCCCAAGCCCACTTGTGAAGCCCATAGCCTCAACGGCTCCTTGGCCTTTTAGGTTATTATAGAGAGGAGCGTGTTATTCATCGTTTGAATCGATCATTTTTATCTGTGTGTTTTATAAACACACAGCTCTCTCTCTCTCTCTATTATTGTTGATCTCAAAACCCTAGTTTAATCTTATTTCTTTTTATTGTTTTGATTGTAAGACTATTATCATGTAGATAATAGAGCTACACGTGATTATCACTGGTAGCTTTGTTTTTAGTTTTCTTTGTCTTTTAAATCTTTGATAAATAAAAGGTTTTTGTGTTTGAGGTTCATCTGATCATGTTTTTCTACATGGTATCAGAGCCTGGTTGTTAATACTTGATGAAATTTTTTTAGGGTTTTGTTTAAAATTGGGGTTTTTTGGTTTCTTATACTTTTTGGGAAGATCTACTATTGAAATAGCTAGATTTGTTAATATGAATCAAAGTTTTGAACCGTTAATTTTTTCGAGAAAAAATTAGGGTTTCTGAGATCTGCTCTCTTATTCATTATTGTTGGTGATTGGTTCGATTGGGGGTTGTACCTCGTGTTTAAAGTGATTTTCCCTAATTTTTTTCTAAAAAAAAATTAGGGTTTCATTTTTGTGATTGGTGGTTTTTCGGTTGGTGGTTTGCCGTGTTGATTTGGTGGTTTGTTTGTGGATTTGGTCACTTTCCCTAATTTTTCCTCGAAGAAATTTTAGGGTTTGTGACTAGGAGGTTCTGTCATCTCTTAGACTAAGTGAATCTGAGAGTGACTGTAAAATCCGCATGCTTTTACCATGAATAGTACCCTTAAGATCGTACGTACTAGATTAAAACTTTCCTTTTATAGTATGATTACGTTCACGTGTTAGAATTTTTACGTATTACGTACGTGTTAGAACACGATAAGTATTTATTACGTATGAACACACAATAATTATTCAAACAATAATTAATCACGAACATGCGATCATGAAATCATGAACGTAAATTAATCATGAGCTAATATTAAGTACGTATATATATATTTATTATAAACACGAATAAATATATTAAGTCATGGTTAATAATTAACGAGTACACATAAAACACGAACACGATAAAACACGATAAAACACGACCTAACACTAAAATAATTAGACTCTCGAAAAAGGTACGGGTACCCCATGTGGGGCCCCCTACCCGCGGCTACACCAAAGGGATGGGCTAAGCCCATCAAACTTTTACTAACAAGAGGTTATGGTAAAAACCTTTAGTCATTTTTCACATTATAGTAAAATTACAAAAACCTAAAAAGTTTCTTCTCCTTCCTTCTTGCTCGTTTTGGCCGCCGCATATACAACACACAAGGGAGGTGTTCGTTTGATTTTGATCTTGAATTTTGTGCAAGTATTCTTGTGTGTTCATCCTCGTTTGATCCACGCATTCGGTATACCTTTTTAATCCTTTTATTTTATGTTTTGATTTAATAAATTAAATAAGATCATGATGTTTTTAAAAATCTAATTAAAAACATTTATTAAACATGTAATGGTTATGGGGTAAATCAAAACAAAGGATTTAGGGGTGTTTGTTCTAGCCGATGCCTACACCGAACCCCCAATGGGTCTCGGTTCGGCTTGTGAACCACCACAGAGACCTCATGGTCTCGGTTTGGTGGTGTGGGTCCCACGGCAGCAGCAAACAGGGGGAAACCCCAAAGTGGTTCGGGGTATGGTGTCGATTACGGGTCCGGTTCATGGTTTCTAGTCACGATCTGGTTCATTGTTTTTGTTAAGGTTTATGATTTTAATAATCATATGTTAACAATTAAATTAATAAAGCATGACATAATTAATTTAATAAACATGACTTAGGTTATAATTTAATTATTAGATCATGAAATTTTAACCTAAGTATTTATAATTTCTAGACTTTATAATTAATTAATTATTAAAAACTATGACTATAATTAATTACTTAACATGACTTAGGTTATATTATTAATAATTAATAATACATGTTTTAACCTAAGTATTTAACTTTATTTAATTAAAAACATGATATATTTAATTAAATACTTTTAACCTATAGTTTATTTAAATTACATGTAATAATTAATAAACTATACCTTATATCAATGTGACTTAGAAAAATAATCTGAAAACACTTAAGCTTATATAATTAGCTTATTTAACCAGCTTATATCTAATTATGGAAACTTTCTATTTTTAGAAACTTATTTATTTAAGGCAGCTAATCTATTTATGGAAACCTTGCTATTTTTAGAAACGTATCTATTTTAAGCAGTAATTCTATTTTTGGAAACTTTCTATTTTTGGAAACTTTCTATTTTTTGAAACTTTCTATTTTTGGTAACTTTCTATTTTAAGAAACCTGCTATTTTTATAAAGTTACTTATTATTACACAGTAAGTATAATAATACATGAAATACAAGTAATACTTAATCAGAATAGACAGAATATAAGATAAACACCGTTTAAAGCTTAAAACAGTAAAACATGACATGAACGTATAAAATAAGCTAAGACATGACATAAAACCAATTACGTATTTAGTAATCAGATACTTATACATGTATGTATTTATGTGGCATTAGTGATACCGAAGTAGGACTCTCTTCAGTTCGTCTTCTTCGTTCACTAGACATAAGGTACGGATTCCCGTCCTTTCAGTATGAACATTCTTTCCTTATTAGGATTCCCCGTATGCGGCCAACTGTTTTCCCGTAGTATAAGTTTATATGTTTGATTTTCTTATGTTTAATATAGAATACCTATAGCCATATACATGCATGACCAGTTTCACCTAGTTATGGAGGTACCATAACCATAACATTAGAGGCACTGGTGTTATGACTTCCCCACGGCGGAGTGATTGCTCGTGGCGTCCCTTCAGCTTTTGGCCATATTATTATATTTATCATGTGGGGCGTATGGGTGCATCCTAGTTACATGTTTTCAGCAGATTACTCAGTGTGAATGTGGTGTGTGCCTTGCATCCTTCACAAGGAGCTGATCCCTCCTACCCAAACCAGTATATTAAATTAGAGGCAGCCCCTCTAATTTGCATGATGAGGTCACCCCTCCAAGTATTCATGCACGGTGGATTTTCATGACCTATATTGGCTAATGGTAGAATATGTTAAACAGTTTTTATAAGATAAACATAAGGCTTTTCAAACTATAAAACCAGTTTTACCAAGACTTAACCGGGTCATTCGGGACTTAGTTTCTTCCGCTGTTATATGCTTATATGCTTATATTATTCATGCTTTATTGTACATCCGTGCACTGAGCGTATTGCTCAGCCGTTTTCCTTTTTTATGTTCCCAAACGGCAGGTACTCAGGGACGCTCGTAGACTTTAAGCGTACGTGCATATGGACTGGAAGCTTTCTAGCCTTTCTTTACTTTATGCATTATCTTTACGTTGATACTCTTGCCATGGACATTGTTTAGTCCTTTCATGTACAGTACTTATGTTTGTGTGTGATGAGCTTTACTTTTGGACTACTGATGTTTGATTCCGGTATTTTCCTTTTATGGTCATGTAATGTTTAGACATTTATCCTTGTATGCTTTGATGACACGCCATAATTACGCGTGACATTCCATTATCAAAATGGGGTGTTACAATTATGGTATCAGAGCCAAGGCTTCGACCTGTAGGCTCTCAAAATATGACCTGTGATTAGTGGGTAGTCACTATGGTTTTCCTAGAACTGACAGTCGTTTTCATGCATTCATCATTTTTATGCATACATATATATGTCATTGTCGCAGGTTTATGACTAAGTAATTGTTGGTACAGGACTGGCCCTATCTAGTCGCATGTGTTTTATCGAAACTTTTAAATTTGGGACCGACCCATAGGCGTCCCCTCGCCATGTCTTTTATTTTGGGTGAACTGGCCATAGGCGTTCACTCGCGAGCATACAAAAGTTTTCATAAAACTGCATCATGCATTCATACACAAATTTTCTTGCATAAATTTTTTTCTGGATTTATTTGGTATAAATTTTTTCTCATGTATATATATATATTTTATGTTTTGATCTGTTTAATCATATGTTTTATGTTATACTGTCAGATGGTTCTCACACGCGAACAGGAACAACTCAATGCAGCAATCCAAGCTGCAATGCAAGCTTTGTTTCCTCAACTAAGGAACGACATCAGGGCTGAGGTTCAAGCTGCCAACAATCAGCAGCATAACCAAGCACCTCCTCCTCCTCCTCCAGTGACATTGGCAGTATGGCTGGAGAGATTCAACAAGCTCCGCCCTCGAGCTTTCGAGGAAACAGATAGCCCTAGTGACGCTGAAAGCTGGTTGGTTCACATCGAGAAGATTTTCAATGCTATGGGTTGTGACCACGTGTTCAAGGCGAGGTTGGCATGCTACCGGTTCGAAGGCGATGTGTTAAATTGGTGGTTAGCATTGATGCAGTCTGAGGGAGGTGACGATTGGGTGGCTGGTTTGACATGGGCTCAGTTCAAAGATAGGGTGATGGAGCAGTTATTTCCCAAGGCTGAGTAAGACAAGCTCAAGAGGGAGTACCATGGGATCCGACAGAGAGCTGGGGAGAATAGCAATGAGTTTATGCAGCGTTTCCTTCGCTTAGATGGGTTCCTTGGTGCAGCAGCATGTACTCCTAAAGAGCAGGCACACCACTTTAGGTGGGCTCTTCGCACATCGGTCGCAAACAATCTGGTGTGTGCTACGTTCAACACTGTAGCACAAGTGGCCGATGCGGCACGTAAGCTGGAGATGCTGCATGAGTAAGATGAGTTCGGGGAAGCTGAAAAACCCGACAAGAGGTAAACATTCGTATTCAAGCGGTGACCAATCTGTATTCTTTCCATATATGTCAATTATACATCTCTTTAAATTGTATCTTCCAGGCAGAAAACTGGGGACCGGTCTCAGCCGGCTACTCAGCAGCAGCCTCATCAACCCAAGGGAAATGGTCAGACTAACGACCGTTCTGCTATGGATAGGCATGGCGGTAATGATAATTACCGTAACAACGCTGGACACTCCAACGGCAGCAGGTCCTAATACTTACGCATTTTCTTATGATTTCATGTTATAACTCATATTCTGACACTTAAGCAAATCTTCTACCAGGAACCATGGAAACGGTAGGGACCAGAACCAGAGAGGTTCACAGCCTAGTCGTCCAGCTATCACTGGTATTCAATCTTACGGTTATCCGCATTGTCCTTTATACCCTATTATCATGTCTTATGTAAAATGTTTTATCAGGTCCTCGGCCAGCCAGAGCACCTACTGGAGGATATACTCATCCTCTTTGCTCTACTTGCCACCGTAGGCACCCAGGGCCATGTCGTCGTAACACTGACACATGCTTCAAGTGTGGTCTTCCTGGCCATATCATGAAGGATTGCCGTAAGGGCGAGATGGAGGGCACATCGGGACATGTTGATACCAAGCCGCCTCCTACCACTGGGCGTGTCTACACGACATCTCGAGACCAGGCCAACAAGTCTACAGGTACCATAACTGGAATATTATATATGTAGGGTCAAGCTGCGTGTGTTCTTTTCGATACGGGTGCTACTCACTCGGTCATTTCTACTGCTTATGCTAAGAACATTAGGATGCTCCCCATGCCACTAGAGAATAGACTTACTATTTCCACGCCTTTGAGGGACTCTGTATTAATCACCCATGTATACAAGAGTATTCCCCTAGATTTTGATGATAAGGTTCGTCCTGTTGACGTACTTCCGCTGGACATGAATGACTTTGACATGATTTTGGGCATGGATTGGCTATCCAATCATCATGCTACCATAGACTGCCATTCATATCGATTTATCTTCGGCGATGTTAATGCACCAGAGTACATTCATAACGGGTTCGTACCTGGACGGTCTGTACAAATCATATCTACCCTACAAGCGCGTGCACTACTGTCACATGGCTGCGAGGGTTATCTAGCTACAGTTCACGACATGGATGTTGAATCTCCATCAATTCAGGATCAACCAATAGTGTCGTAATTCCAAGATGTATTTCCAGCAGAACTCTACCGGGCATACCACCTGCACGAGAAGTGGAATTCAATATCGAGCTTATTCCAGGAGCTGAACCGATCTCCAAAGCTCCTTATCGCATGGCTCCCATAGAGTTAAAGGAGCTGAAGGATCAACTGCAAGAACTTCTAGAACGAGGTTTCATTCGACCGAGCGCATCTCCATGGGGCGCACCGGTCTTATTTGTTAAGAAGGACGGCAGTATGCGTCTTTGCATAGACTATCGCGAGCTCAACAAGATTACTATTCGTAATAGGTATCCATTGTCGTGTATAGACGATCTGTTTGACCAACTCCAAGGGGCCAAACACTTATCCAAGATTGATCTTAGGTCAGGCTATCATCAGCTACGGGTTAAGGAGCAGGACATCGCCAAGACTGTTTTTCGTACCCGCTATGGCCACTATGAATTTGTAGTTATGCCATTCGGCCTGACCAATGATCCAACAGTATTCATGGTCTTGATGAACAGAATCTTCCATGAATTTCTGGACTGTTGGGAATAAATTAAGGCCAGATCACTTGAGCGCTGACAAGAGTAAAACAAGCGTTGACAAGAGCAAAACAAGCGCTGACAGCTCAAGCGTTGACAAGATAAAGTCAAGCATTGACACATTGAAGACAAGCACTGATGGGAAGATATACTCTACACGTTTATTGTATTCTAGATTACTTCTAGTAAAGATAGGAACAACAATGTATTTTCTATATTTATCTTTACCTAGAATAGCTGATACGTAGATTATTGTACAAGGCTTCTTATGTCTATAAAAGAAGACCTTTAGGTTAATGTTTCATATAAGTTTTCATTCGTAAACTACTTTCATTGTAAGCAAGTTTGATATCATTAATCAAAGTGAAAGTTTGTTTATATCATTGTGTGTTCTTGTTTAAGTGTTAAATTCCGCATAACACTTAGATTCATAAGCATATACAAAGGTTTCTCTAAGTGTATTACTTGATCTAATCTCGTATACATAAAGCTAAATCGATCTAAGTTTGGGATCAACAAGTGGTATCAGAGATTGTTGAGGAACTTCTGATCTTAAAGAACACAAGAACCCTAAAAATCACCAAAACCCAAATTTTCTCAAAAACCCTAACAACATCATGTCTGAAGCAATAACCTCCTCCTCCTCAGCTTTACCAAACATCAAGATTCCCATGCTTGATGCAACCAACTTTGATTTGTGGAAATTCAACTTTGAAAAATATCTGGGGATCTATGACTACACACTCTGGGAGATTATTGAATATGGAAACACATTCGATAAAGCCCAAAAGATTGCTGATGTCATTGCTCAAAGATCAGCTGTTGCTGGATGTTCTAAAGAGGATAAGAAAGAAAAACCTGGAGATGGTAGAGCTGTGTCTGCTGATGACATAGCAAAGAAAAGAGTCGACATGAAAGCCCTAAATATTCTAAAAGTCTCTTTGGTACAAGAGAACCAGCATAAATATAGAGGCTATGAATCTGCTAAAAACCTTTGGGAAGCTCTTGAAGTTGCATATGGTGGCAATGCAGACACTAAGGAAGAGAAGAAAAAGCAACTCATGTATGATTATGCTGTCTTCAAGGCTCAACCCAATGAGAAACTGAGTAGTGTGAGAAGCAGATTGCTTGACATTACAAGCAAGTTGTCCTTCATGGGGATACAACTTGGTGATGTTGACATTAATGCTACCTTTCTTAAAAGTCTTGGTGAGGCATGGAAGATTGAGGCAAGATCTATTCTTGCCAATAATACTTACAAGAGTTCCACGTTTGATGACATCTACAACAAACTGAGGTTGTTGGAAGATGAAACTCTTTTAGAGCATGGAAGCAAGTCTACCAACGGTAACATGGCCTTTTTCTCTCATAGTGAAGGTCAATTCAATCAGAAGGACTCTTACATGCATCCAGTTACTGGATCATCATATGTTAGCGCTGGAACAAGTCTTGTTAACGTCTCCTATTCAGACGCTGACACATTCAAGAGTGACTCCCCAAGAGTTAAACCTGCTGGTTTAGATTTGGATACTGTATGTGCTTGTATTGCTTCTTTGCCCAATGGTTCAGTGATTACATATGAGGACCTTGACCAGATAAATGATGAGCACTTGGAAGAGATGGACATTAATGGAACATGGCTCTTGCTAGTATAAGAGCAAATAGGTGGAACCGAAGGTTTAAGAAGAAGATGACCTTCAATGCGAAAGACACAGCTGGATTTGATAAATCTAAAGTTGAATGCTACAACTGTCATCGTATGGGGCACTTTATGAGGGAATGCAGATCTCCTAGAAGATCTGATGCTGGTAAACCCTCAAGTCAGGTTGTTAAAGCTCAGGATTCCAAAGCCATGGTTGCAGTTCAAGGAATTGATGGTATGGGATGGGATGGGAGCTATCTGGCTAAGAATGTTGAAGAGGATAAAGCTTTGGTTGCTGAGGTTGAAGAAGAAGAGCATGTTGAATATGCTCTCATGGCGCACACTCCTCCTCTTCATCTGATAATGAGGTATACAATGATGCTTTTTGTAGTAAAGGTTGTAGGTTAAACACTGAGAAACTTAACAACGAGGTGTTAAGATTATTAAGTGATGTGAGTACTGAAAAGTGCAAACTGTCTAATTACCAAGTAGCTCTCACTCAAACTGAGAAAACCGTTTCTGAATACAAGAAAATGGAATTTGGCTTAAAAGATAAAATAAATATCTTAAAACATGAGTTAAATGCTAGTATGGATATTAGAAACATCATGGAAAGGGTTAATGGTGAGTTACAGGCTAAATTAGATGAGGCCATTAAGAATAAAGATAATGTTGGCCTTAAAATTCAAAGATTTGATAGAGCCACTCAAACCCTAGGAGACTGTGTGGGTAAACAAAGGGATCCTAAGGACATGACTGGGATTGGGATGAATGATTACTCTTTGGTTCCACCACCAGCTGGTGACTTCTATGGTATCCAACAAAAGGACCGATCTTGGACTGGTTTGCCAGAATTCCAAGAGGAGGAATTCATTCCTCCACCAAGAGTTATCACTCCAGTTGAAGAGTATCAACAAAAGTTGACTGATCTGAATGAATGGAAGAAAGCTAACCCTACTTTGTTCGTTATGGGTGGCTTACTATATGAAAGTCCCAATGAGTCAACTCCCATCAAGGTTACAAACCCAGTCACTGGTAAAGCTGTTGACCTAGGCTCAAACACTGATAGAAAACCTAGCATTAAATATGCAGAGATGTATAGGAATACTAGGTCACCCAAGAGCCAAGTTAGCAATAATGGAACAGGCTTCTTCTCTTCTAGACCTAAGGTTGTGTCTAGAAAAGCTTGTTACACTTGTGGTAGCTTTTCACACCTGGCATACAAGTGTGTCAACGCTTCCAAAGCCAGCGCTGACAGGAACAATTTAGCGCTGACAGGAACAAAGTCAACGTTGTTAGGAAGTCAAACGTTGTCAGACCCAAACCTTATGTGCAGCAAAGTCCACAAGTGATTAGACCTGCCCCATTCTTTACTAGAGGGTCTAACACTTATGGACAAAGACCATTTCAAAAGACAAACACCTGGTCAAATAGGCAATGGGTTTCTGTAGCAAACCCTAGGTTCAACGCTGACAAGGGTAATCTCAGCGTTGACAAGACCAATTCCAACGCTGACAGAAACGTGATCAGACCTAAATATTTGCAACCACAGGGTAAGGGGTCTAAAGCTTCTTCAAGCTTAACATGGAGACCCAAGAAAGATCAAAACCCTAATGATAATGGGATTTCAATGACCTGCAACATATTTAATTACATTTCAAAGGTCATTACAAAACCTATTGGGGTTAACTGGGTATTTCATCCTAAGAAGGATGAGAATGGGGTTGTTGTGAGAACTAAGTCTGTTCTTATTGAACAACCAGATAGGGTTGACACTGAGGAAAATGTGTCAGATTTACTAACTAAACCTTTTGATGCTGGGAGATTTTCAATACTTGGTAACAAGCATTGGAATGGTCAATCTCACATAATATGTGTTTTGGAGTCTTTTTGTAAAAGTATCTACAGGATGATGCATTGTTATTGGTCTTATTGATGATTTAGATTTTCCACTATATTTTTCTAACACTGACAAAGGTTGCTTGAACGCTGATAAGTGTTTTTGTAACGTTGTCAGCAATATAATTGTCTAACGCTGACAAAGCTTCCCTCAACGCTGTCATGTGTTATCGGGGGGTTGTCAGCAACAATGTTAGTTTTGTGGTTTTTAATCTAAATGTGCAGATGGTGTTAGCAGTATACCATTGGATACAGAGTTGCTTATGGATCAATGGAGAAGCATTTGGACAAGTTTTTATTTATGGATGATGGTTGGAATTTTTAATTCCTATCTTGACATAAATTTTTTTATGTTCATGCATATTTTTGGCAACTTATGTATCATAGTTTAAGGGGAGGTTTTAGGAACCTTTAGGATGTTTGGGTATCCATATGATACTCTTATCACAATTCTAGATTGTGTCCACAGGTGAGTATGACTTAGTTTTACTAAATCATGAGGCACTATAGCATGCAAAGTTGATATACTATGCATGCTGCCAAGACATTTTTGGCCTAGAATTGGTTGTGGCCTGTTGGGGGACTTGGGAATAATTTTGTTATGGGATTTACCTGGGAGTAACAAGTAATTTTATAAGGTAACTTGGTTGTTAAGAGTTTTGGTTAGCAAGGGACACTAGAGGACTGTTATGTCTATCTTGCTTAAGCAAGTGTGCATAACTGGACAGTGCTTGCCGCCCTATAATAATTATCAGCTTTTTGGTTATCTTCTCTAGGATGAATTACTTTGTTAAGGTCATTTTTCATTTTTAAACATTTTTATTTTTGGACGCTGACAAGAATTTTCCAAGCGATGTTGTGACCAATTTAGACGCTGACATGGCTATAGGCAAACGTTGACAAGATTATAGCCGTTGGGCGTTGATAGGTTATTTTTTACCGTTGACACTCAATGGGTCCTACCCATTTGTTACTTTTTGACATATTTTTAGGCCGTAATTTTGGGAGTTGTTACTTTTCATTTAATACATGAGATAACCTTATAATTTTTCAATATTTTCATGATTACCTTTTGAAAATACTTGCCTATTTTTGGGCCTATCACATGCATTTTCTTCTCCTATAAATTTGGCTCCTATTTTTAAATAGGGTATCTATATTTCTTGTCTAACACAATTTTCTCTTATCAACTTCATCTTCACCCATCAAAATTTATAGTTTTCAACTATGGCACCAAAGTTTAAACCATCAGAATTGGAATTGGGGTTCAGAACTCAACACAACATGATCGCGTATCTTGAAGCTGATGATGCTCTGTTTCCTCAATACACACAAATGGTGGCGTATTTGAACGCATCTCCTCTTAGGTATGCTCTTTCTCATGCACCACTCATTCCAGTCACACATATTAAACAGTTTTGAAACACTGTTAGTTCCTCAACAGTTAATAGAGTGACTACATTGACTTCTATTGTTCATGGGAGACCTTGGGTGGTTACTGAGGCTTTGGTACGCCAAGCCTTGCATCTTGATGATGCTGATGGTATAGCCACCCTTCCCATAAATGAAATAGAACAAGGACTTAGGGCTTTGGGATATCATTTTCCTGATGAAGGTACTCTAAACAAGTATCATAAGCAGGAATTTCCCACAGCCTGGAAGTACCTAATACATGTCCTCCTTCAATGTTTGAGTCCCAAATGCACTGCACACAATGAGATCAATAGATCTATTACAAGTGCTATTGTGTGTATTGCAACTGGGCAAAAATTTAATTATTCTAAAATGATTTTTGAGGGCATGTGTAAAAATAAGGGGAACAAAATGACTTTAGCTTATCCTCGATTTTTGCAAATGGTTTTTGATGTTCAAGGATACTACACAAGGGATCATAATTATTTTTATGAGATCCCTGTGCAAAAGAAAGCTATTTTTATGAAGATGAACTCACCACCCCATCGTGACCTACCCTTAACCCAAGTTATGCTTGCTGTCATAGCAGCAGCTCAACCCCAACCAGACCCCCAACCACAAATTGACCCAATACCTGAACCATTACCTTCACCTGAGCATATGCAAATTGACCAAGATCCCTTCAACGCTGACACATTAAATGTTGGCGTTGATGTGCCTATTTCCAACGTTGACACACAACCTTCACAAACCCAAACACCCCTTAACCAACCCACATTCCCCCAATCTTCCACACCATCTTCCACACCCCCTGAATATAGGTTGATGAAACGCCAAAGGACTACTGGAGTGTTCTCCTCTGGTGGTCCTAGCCATGTAGCAGAGAGAACCACCACCACAAGTGTGGTTGGTGATATGGATGAGGCTGGGACTATTGGTTCTGGCTTAGATACTGGCCAAGGCAGTCCCACCATCATTAAGTCCTCATCCATGCCCAATGAATCTGACTTGGGAGGTCAAATCCCCATTTTAGAAGAGGGCAGACTGGAACCAATGACTCTTATGGAATTGACGGCAGTCTGCATGAGCTTGCAAAAGCAAAATGCAGACTTAGTACAAGTTGTCAGCTCACAAGGCCTTGAACTCAAGCAATTGAGGGAGAGGATTGTTGTTTTGGAGAGTGCTAGTGCAAGGAGGGGTATGGAGGAATCTTTTAAAAGGGAGGAAGATCCAATAAATTTGAGTGATAAGGGCAGCCATGATGGTCAATCTTTGGATGTTGCTGAGGCCCTTACAACTTTGAAGAAACAAACAGGTTTTGATACGTCCTTAGTCTCTCCTATCAACTTGAATTTATCATTTACATCCATGTTGAAAGAGGTTACAAAAGGCGCTGAGGCAGGATATTTGGGCGTTGACAAGGAGAATTTGGACGCTGACAGAAATATTTTGGGCGCTGATAGAACAAAATTGGGCGTTGACAGACCTGCACATGAGGGTGATGTATCCCAATCATCATCCATCATCAAGGAGGTTTCTTTACAGGTATCACCATCTACCTTACCAACAATTGCACCATCAGATAAGGGTAAGGGTATTATGGTAGAAGAGATTGTTCCAAAGGATGCAGCTCAAGTTGAGTTTGATAGAAGATTAGCTGCACAAATCATGGAACAAGATATAAAGGAGGTGAAAGAATCACCATTTTTTGTTACTTCAGAAGAAGGAAGTGATGGAGCTAGCTCAGACTCAAGTGTGATGATTATAGAACCAGAAAGACTTGAGTATGGAGATGAGTTGGCTGAGGAGAAATTGAGAGAATTGAAATTGCAGGTTGACTTTGACATGCCAGAGGTGGTTCAAATGTATAATGCTTGGGAAGAAAGATGTATGGAGAATCCACACTTGACTACTTCAGATCAGATTTGGGGTTTGGAGATTCTCCTTAGAGTTCAGAAGGATTGCTAGGTAATTTTGAAACATAAGGCAAGCAATATTCTCTCAAAGTTGAAAAGGGATAGAAGGGAGCTATACTGCATGTTGCTCAGATGTCATGGAGTAGGATGGACTTACCAGAAATTGAGGGCATTGACATTTGATGAGTTGGAATGCAAGGCTTATCCCATTTGGGTGAGAGTGCAGGAAGCAAACACTCTCAGACTTCTTTCTGATGAAAGAAAGGAAGAACTTGCAGAAGAAATGGAGCTCAAGAAAGCTATGTTTGTTCCCAGACCAGTGAAAAAGGGAATTTCTCTTGAGTTTCCCAAAGATATGGATCCACTATATCCAAGTGAAGTTGTTATAAGAAAGAGCCTCAAGCTCTCACCATTAGAAGCTTCAGATATGGTGCAAGTGTTACCATTAGATTCCAGAAATCCAATTGTGAGCTATGAAGAAGATGAATGTGGATTTTGGAAGATTGGCAGATATGGTAAAGAGGTACATACTTTTACCACTCTCATATCTTTGTTTGCAAGTTGTGATAGAGAAGACTTGGTAGACCTATGGAGGTTGCTGGAGACCAAGTATGAGGCTGAAGCACCAACTTCAGCTAATGGGATAAAACTGTGGTCTACATTCAAAAGAATGTGTGGACCAAAAGATGAGGATCCTGCTATTTGGAAGGATCTTGAAGATGACCTCAGTGGTCTTCAATGGAGGTTATATTCAGCTGCTGGTGTTTACCATTTTAGTTCTACAAAGTTTGTTGAGTATCTACTTGTGGATGGTCAGTATTTCATATCCAAGGCTATTTTGGAGAAGATGAAGGACACTCAGCTGGAGATTGATTATTCAAGTGACGTGGCAAAAGACTTGATCAGATTTATTCATTACCAATATGAGAAGGTTTGTAAGATTCCTCCTAGACCTTAATGCTTATTCAGAAACTTGATCATAAGAGTGGATATCAAGTTTAGGGGAGGATTGTTGGGAATAAATTAAGGCCAGATCACTTGAGCGCTGACAAGAGTAAAACAAGCGTTGACAAGAGCAAAACAAGCGCTGACAGCTCAAGCGTTGACAAGATAAAGTCAAGCGTTGACACATTGAAGACAAGCACTGATGGGAAGATATACTCTACGCGTTTATTGTATTCTAGATTACTTCTATTAAAGATAGGAACAACAATGTATTTTCTATATTTATCTTTACCTAGAATAGCTGATACGTAGATTATTGTACAAGGCTTCTTATGTCTATAAAAGAAGACCTTTAGGTTAATGTTTCATATAAGTTTTCATTCGTAAACTACTTTCATTGTAAGCAAGTTTGATATCATTAATCAAAGTGAAAATTTGTTTATATCTTTGTGTGTTCTTGTTTAAGTGTTAAATTCCGCATAACACTTAGATTCATAAGCATATACAAAGGTTTCTCTAAGTGTATTACTTGATCTAATCTCGTATACATAAAGCTAAATCGATCTAAGTTTGGGATCAACATGGACAAGTTCGTCATTGTCTTCATCGATGACATCCTAATTTTCTCAAAGTCCAAGGAGGAACACGAAGACCATCTTCGTACGTTACTACAGATTCTTCGCCAGAAGCAGCTGTATGCTAAATTCTCCAAGTGTGAGTTCTGGTTAGACAAGGTGGTATTCTTAGGTCACATTGTATCAGCAGAAGGAATCACTATGGATCCAGCGAAGGTTGAGGCCATTACTAAGTGGCCGAGGCCGACATCAGCAACGAAAGTCCACAGTTTCTTAGGCTTAGCTGGCTATTACCATAGGTTCGTGGAGAACTTTTCCCGCTTAGCACTACCATTGACCAAACTGATGCGGAAAAGGGAGAAATTCGTCTGGACTGAAGAACGAGAGAAGAGCTTTGAAGACCTGAAGCAGAAGCTAGTATCTGCACCTATTCTTACTCTTCCATCTGGTACGGTTGGATTTCAAATCTATAGTGATGCACCGGGGAAGGGACTTGGCTGTGTTCTCATGCAACATGGGAAAGTGATCGCGTACGCTTCACGGCAGCTTAAGCCTTATGAAGAGAATTACCCTACGCATGACTTGGAACTTGCTGCAGTCGTGTTTACATTGAAGATATGGAGGCACTACTTATATGGAGAATCATGTGACATTTTCACGGACCACAAGAGTTTGAAGTATATCTTCACTCAACGTGAATTGAACATGAGACAGAGGAGATGGTTAGAGTTATTGAAGGATTATGACATTAATCTATAGTATCATCCCGGAAAGGAGAATGTAGTAGCAGATGCACTTAGCAGGAAGTCCGGAATGATCAACGACATTAAAATTGAGGAAGAAATCATAAGAGACTTGGAGCGACTAGACATAGAGATCATGGTACGTGGACAGGACGGTTACTGGGCAAATCTTATAGTAGAACCCGAGTTACTCTCTAAGATCAAGGAAGCTCAGAAGGATGATGGAGAAATCTGGGCGATAATTTAGAATTTGGAGAGACAGACGGAATTCATAGTAGATGCAGATGGTATCGTATGGCAGGGCACGAGACTTTGTGTTCCTGATGATCAAGAACTCCGGGAAGCTTTGTTAGCTGAAGCTCATAGCTCCCCATTCTCTATACATCCTGGTTCGGCTAAGATGTACCATGACATCAAGCAGTACTTTTGGTGGAGTGGTATGAAACAGGATGTGGCCACTTACGTCTCCAAATGTCTTACCTGCCAGCAGGTTAAGATCGAGCATCAGCGATCTGGTGGTCTCCTTTAACCGTTAGATATTCCAGAGTGGAAGTGGGACAAAATCACCATGGATTTTGTTACTGGTCTTCCGCCTACCAAAAGGAGGCACGATGCAATTTGGGTTATCATAGATCGACTTACCAAATCAGCTCATTTCTTACTGATCCGCAAGGAAGATCCGGTAAGTAAACTCGCCGATACATATAGAAGAGAGATCATGAGACTCCGCGGTGCTCCATCCAGCATCGTCTTAGACAGAGATCCTCGTTTGACTTCGCGGTTTTGGAAGAGTCTGTAGAAAGCTTGGGGTACACAACTTAAGCTTAGCACGACTTTTCATCCTCAAACGGACGGACAGTCGGAGCGAACGATTCAGACATTGGAAGACATGTTGAGGTCATGTGCGTTGGAATGGACGGGTTATTGGGACAATTACATCTGTTTGGTGGAGTTTGCATACAACAACAGTTGGCACGCAAGTATCAAGTGTGCTCCTTTCGAGATGCTGTATGGCAGAAAGTGTCACGCCCCAATCTGCTGGGATCAGGTTGGCGAGCGAACACTTGAAGGACCAGAAATCATGGAGATGACCACTGAAAGGATAGCAGTAGCTAAGCAGAAACTTCAGGAAGCACGGTCACGTCAGAAGAGTTACGCCGATAAGCATCATAGGGACCTACATTTTAACGTAGGAGATCACGTCTTCCTTATGGTTTCGCCGGCACGTGGTGTTAGACGCTTCGGGATTAAAGGGAAGCTTAGTCCTCATTTCATCGGACCGTTTGATAATCATTGAACGAGTCGGTGAAGTATCTTACCGGTTAGCGTTACCTCCGCAGCTTTCGCATGTACACAATGTGTTTCATGTGTCCTTACTCAGAGGGTACCAATATCATCTCCTTCACATGGTTCAGTATCCACTGGAACAGATACGTGAAGATCTCACCTTCATAGAAGAACCCGAACGAGTTCTTGACAGACAAGAACGAGTCATGAGAAGGAAGACGATTCCATTCGTCAAAATCCTTTGTAGGGATCATACCGAGCGGGAAGCCACTTGGGAAACAGAGGAGTCTATCCGGGCTTCTTACCCTCATTTTATATTTTGAATTCGGTTATGTTCTTCTTTTCTAGTTTACTTTATCTATAATTCGGGGACGAATTATTCTTTTTAGGGGGGAAGAGTTGTAAAACCCGCATGCTTTTACCATGAATAGTACCATTAAGATCGTACGTACTAGATTAAAACTTTCCTTTTATAGTATGATTACGTTCACATGTTAGAATTTTTACGTATTACGTACGTGTTAGAACACGATAAGTATTTATTATGTATGAACACACAATCATTATTCAAACAATAATTAATCACGAACATGCGATCATGAAATCATGAACGTAAGTTAATCACGGGCTAATAGTAAGTACGTATATATATATTTATTATGAACACGAATAAATATATTAAGTCACGGTTAATAATTAACGAGTACACATAAAACACGAACACGATAAAACACGAAAGAACACTAAAATAATTAGACTCGGGAAAAAGGTACGGGTACCCCATGTGGGGCCCCCTACCCGCGGCTACACCAAAGGGATGGGCCAAGCCCATCAAACTTTTACTAACAAGGGGTTATGGTAAAAACCTTTAGTCATTTTCCACATTACAGTAAAATTACAAAAACCCTAAAAAGTTTATTCTCCTTCCTTCTTGCTCCTTTTGGCCGCCGCATATACAACACACAAGGGAGGTGTTCGTTTGATTTCGATCTTGAATTTTGTGCAAGTATTCGTGTGTGTTCATCCTCGTTTGATCCACGCATTCGGTATACCTTTTTAATCTTTTTCTTTTATGTTTTGATTTAATAAATTAAATAAGATCATGATGTTTTTAAAAAGCTAATTAAAAACATTTATTAAACATGTAAATGGTTATGGGGTAAATCAAAACAAAGGATTTAGGGGTGTTTGTTCTAGCCGATGCCTACACCGAACCCCCAAGGGGTCTCGGTTCGGCTTGTGAACCACCACCGAGACCTCATGGTCTCGGTTTGGTGGTATGGGTCCCACGGCAGCAGCAAACAGGGGGAAACCCGGAAGTGGTTCGGGGTATGGTGTCGATTACGGGTCCGGTTCATGGTTTCTAGTCACGATCCGGTTCATTGTTTATGTTAAGGTTTATGATTTTAATAATCATATGTTAACAATTAAATTAATAAAGCATGACATAATTAATTTAATAAACATGACTTAGGTTATAATTTAATTATTAGATCATGAAATTTTAACCTAAGTATTTATAATTTCTAGACTTTATAATTAATTAATTATTAATAACCATGACTATAATTAATTAATTAACATGACTTAGGTTATATTATTAATAATTAATAATACATGTTTTAACTTAAGTATTTAACTTTATTTAATTAAAAACATGGTATATTTAATTAAATACTTTTAACCTATAGTTTATTTAAATTACATGTAATAATTAATAAACTATACCGTATATCAATATGACTTAGAAAAATAATCAGAAAACACTTAAGCTTATATAATTAGCTTATTTAACCAGCTTATATCTAATTATGAAAACTTTCTATTTTTAGAAACTTATTTATTTAAGGCAGCTAATCTATTTATGGAAACTTTCTATTTTTAGAAACTTATGTATTTTAAGCAGTAATTTCTATTTTTGGAAACTTACTATTTTTGAAAACTTTCTATTTTTGGTAACTTTCTATTTTTGGAAACTTTCTATTTTAGAAAACCTGCTATTTTTAGAAAGTTACTTATTATTACACAGTAAGTATAATAATACATGAAATACAAGTAATACTTAATCAGAATAGACAGAATATAAGATAAACACAGTTTAAAGCTTAAAACAGTAAAACATGACATGAA
Organism: Glebionis coronaria; assembly: GCA_025667525.1. Lineage (NCBI taxonomy): Eukaryota > Viridiplantae > Streptophyta > Magnoliopsida > Asterales > Asteraceae > Glebionis > Glebionis coronaria. Next base: position 558,033,878 of record CM046879.1, read on the forward strand.
CGTATAAAATAAGCTAAGACATGACATAAAACCAGTTACGTATTTAGTAATCAGATACTTATACACGTATGTATTTATGTAGCATTAGTGATACCGAAGTAGGACTCTCTTCAGTTCGTCTTCTTCGTTCACTGGACATAAGGTACGGATTCCCGTTCTTTCAGTATGGACATTCTTTCCTTATTAGGATTCCCCGTATGCAGCCAACTGTTTTCCGGTAGTATAAGTTTTGTATGTTTGATTTGCTTATGTTTAATTTAGAATACCTATAGCCATATACATGCATGACCAGTTTCACCTAGTTATGGAGGTACCATAACCATAACATCAGAGGCACTGGTGTTATGACTTCCCTACGGCGGAGTGATTGCTCGTGGTGTCCCTTCAGCTTTTGGCCATATTATTATATTTATCATGTGGGGTATATGGGTGCATCCTAGTTACATGTTTTCAGCAGAGTACTCAGTGTAAATGTGGTGTGTGCCTTGCATCCTTCACAAGGAGTTTATCCCTCCTACCCAAACCAGTATATTAAATTAGAGGCAACCCCTCTAATTTGCATGATGAGGTCACCCCTCCAAGTATTCGTGCACGGTGGATTTTCATGACCTATATTGGCTAATGATAGAATATGTTAAACAGTTTTTATAAGATAAACATAAGGCTTTTCAAACTATAAAACCAGTTTTACCAAGACTTAACCGGGTTATTCAGGACTTATTTTCTTCCGCTGTTATATGCTTATATACTTATTTATTCATGCTTTATTGTACATCCGTGCACTGAACGTATTGCTCGTCCGTTTTCCTTTTCTATGTTCCCAAACGGCAGGTACTCAGGGATGCTCGTAGACTTTAAGCGTACATGCATATGGACTGGAAGCTTTCTACACTTTCTTTACTTTATGCATTATCTTTACGTTGATACTCTTGCCATGGACATTATTTAGTCCTTTCATTTACAGTACTTATGTTTGTGTGTGATGAGCTTTACTTTTGGACTACCGATGTTTGATTCCGGTATTTTCCCTTTATGGTCATGTAATGTTTAGACATTTATCCTTGTATGCTTTGATGCACGCCATAATTACGCGTGACATTCCATTATCAAAATGAGGTGTTACAGTGATAGTTCGATTGAGCTTTGGTTGAAAGCACTGTAACACCTCTGCATCTCTCTCTTTATTTGCTATCTGCTATTTGTTGTTTTTTTATTGCTTGTTTTTTGGGGGTTTGGTAGTCCATTTATTTATACCCTTTATTTTGGATCCTCACTTGCTGATTGCCCTTGACCTGCCACCCTTGAGTGGTTTGAATTCCTGGGAACTTTGTTTGCAGTATTGTGAGTTCATTTTTTTACCTATTTGACCCTTCACCATGTCTGAACATGGTGATGATGATGTTATAAGTATAACTGACCCAGTTACACTTATTAGTATGCTTGACCTGAGTGATCCATTGCACTTGCACCCTAATGACTCGGCTGTTTTAACTGTTTTCACTGTGAAACTTAAGGGAACTGAAAATTATCAAGTTTGGGCTAATGCTATGTTACTTGCTTTGGAAGGTAAAAATAAAATTGGTTTCATTGATGGTACTTGTAAAAGATCTGTAACTGATGAGGTTTTAGCAAGGCAATGGGACAGGGTCAATGCTGTTGTGTTGGGCTGGATTCTTAACTCTATATCTGAGGAACTTTTCCTTGGACAATTTTTTTCAAAAAAGGCAAAACATGTTTGGAAAGAATTAAAGGAAACATATCCTAAGGTTGATGGTTCTGTCATGTTTAACTTGCACCATAAGATTAATACCTTGAAACAAAATGGTTGTAATCTGTCTGATTATTATCATAAGTTGAATGCTCTCTGGAAACAATATGATGCTATGATTGAGTTACCTGCTTGTGTTTGTTCTGCTTCTAGTGAGTTTAAAAAAAATAATCAGTTATTGAAACTTATGTAGTTTTAATGCGATTGGATGATTCTTATATGAGTATTAGGAGTTCTATATTGTCTAGGGAAAGTCTTCCTGATGTTAAGGGAGCTTATGCCATCATCTCTGCTGAGGAATCTCACAGAATGGCTTATAGCAGTAGTTCTGGGCACCCCCAAAGGGCTCAGACCTCTGCATTTTTGTCTAATGGGCCCACCAGAAACAATTTTCAAAGAAATCAAAACCCTAATGCTAATATATTGAGACCCATAACCAACAACTTTAATCAGAATGTTAATCAAAACAACTTTAGACCTAACAATGGTAATGCTGGCTTTGGAAATGTTAGGCCTAATAATCAAAATGGTGTTAGACCTAATTTTGTCTCTAACTCTGATGTTGTTTGTGAAAACTGTGGATAAAATGGTCACACCATTGATAGTTGCTTTAATATCATTGGGTACCTCAGTGACTTTGTTCATGGGAAGAAAAGGGGTAGTCAAAACTTTAAAGGAAAAAATGTGTCCAATAACTCTGTTGGTTCTTCTACTACTAGTCCTACTGGATTCTCTGATGAACAAATGGCAACTCTTCTCTCTCTCTTTTTAAAGATAATAATGGAACAGGAAAGAATGTACAAGCCAATATGGCAGGTACTGTTTTTAACTCCAGCAAGGTCTTTAATGAAAACTTTGATAAGTTTTATTGTTCTAACACAAGTTCTAAAACTGGCATGACTTACAATGGGAAAGTTGTTGACTCTGGGGCTAACCAACACATGACTAATAGTGATAGGGAGCTTGATAATGTTTTTGATATTTCTCATCTTAAAATCAAAGTTGCCCACCCAAATGGAACTGAGGCTATTATAACTAAAATTGGTAACCTTAAACTTCCTAATGGTTTGATTCTTGTTGATGTGTTGGTTTTCCCTGAGTATTTTGTTACTTTGATATCTGTGTATAAGCTTGCTAAAGATAGTAGGATATTTGTTGTGTTTGATGAAAACAAGTGTTTTTTTGTTAATCAGGATTTGAATCTGAAAAAGGTGTTGGGGATTGGTAAACAATGTGGAGGTTTATATTATTTAGATACTGAAGGTATTAATTGTAAAAATCAAAACTATCTTGTTACCTGCTCTTTGTCCCATTATGATTGGCATTGTAGACTTGGACACCCTGTTGATCCTGCCCTTAATGTTCTTAAACAATCTTTAAAAATTGATAAAGATGAGAAAACCTTTTTTTGTGAAGTTTTTCAAAGAGCAAAACAAACAGAAATCATTTTCCCTTAAGTGATCATAAAACTAAAAACCTTGGTGATATTGTTCATTTAGACTTGTGGGGTCCTTATAAGGTTGCTAGTCACTCTGGCCATAGATACTTCTTGACTGTTGTGGATGATTATACTAGGGCAGTTTGGTTGTTCCTTATAAAAACCAAAGATGAAGTTGTTTCTAACATCCAAAACTTTTATAATCTGATTAAAAATCAATTTAAAGGCAATGTTAAAACCTTTAGAAGTGATAATGGAACTGAATTTGTTAATCAAAACTTCATAGTCTTTTATGAAAAAATGGCATCATACACCAAACTTCCTGTGCATATACACCACAACAAAATAGGATTGCTGAAAGGAAACATAGACATCTCTTGAATGTTGCTAGATGCCTTATGTTTCAGGGGGAATTCCTCTTAAATTTGGACTGAATGTGTGCTAACTGCTACCTATCTTATTAACAGATTGCCCTCTTCTGTGCTAAATGGAGAAACCCCTTTTAAAATGATTTACAATACTTGTCCTAGGCTCTCTCATATCAGAATGTTTGGATGTCTGTGTTTTGCTACTATTCTTAATAGTTCAGATAAGTTTTCTAGCAAATCTGAAAAATGTGTTATGATGGGTTATTCTAGTTCTCAAAAAGGATATAGGATTTATAGTCTTGATAGGCATCAGTTTTTTGTTTCTAGAGATGTTAAGTTTTTTGAGACCATATTTCCTTTTAAAGACTCTGTTTTTTATTACAATAAAAATAAATTTAATAAAGAAAATAGTTCAAATGCTTTTCAAGACTTAAATCCGTTGAATTTTTTTGACCTTGATGACCCTAAACTTCCCAATGATGAAGAGAGAGCAGCTAAACATAATGGTGACAATTGGTCACCAGGTGCTAGTAGCCCACCTCCAAGTCTAGGTGACACTAGACACATTGCCTCGGGCAATGATACCAGTGATGCCAGCTTGAATAGGGAAGAGGTTTCCACACTTGATGAGAATGCTAACTCTGAGGGAAATTTAGAAATTAATCCCATTCCTTCCCCTCATGTTCAAAACATGGAAGGAAATCTTGGGGATGACTGTAAAAACAATGTTCAGGGTGGTCAAGGTGTGAGGAGGTCCTCAAGACCTTCTGTTTTTTCCAGAAACTATAATGACTTTGTTGTCCAATCTAAAGTTAAGTATGGACTTGAAAATTTTGTTGGATATTCCAAACTTGATAAAGAAAATTTTTGCTTTGCAACTCAACTTAACAAAATGAGTGAACCAAAAAGTTTTTTTGAAGCATCTCAGAATCATCATTGGGTTGATGCTATGAACTCTGAACTTGCTGCCTTGCTTGAAAATGACACTTGGGACTAGGGGTGTCATATGGGTTGACCCAACCCGATCCGAACCCGACCCGAACCCGATAAAGCCTTATAGGGTCGGGTTGATTCGGGTCTAACTTAGCTTATCGGGTTTATCGGTTCAACCCGATAGACCCGATAACCTAATAGGGTCGGGTTAGGGTTTTCTTTGGTTCGTTGTCGAGTTATCGGGTTGACCCGATAAGCTATAACAACCTGTTACAAATTTGTAGTTTTACTAATTAATGTTCATTTGTTATAGTACACTAATCGTGATTCTTGAACAGATTTATAAGTTAGATCTTGCTCTAGTGTATATTTACATCAGAAGAAGAATAGCTACTCTATAATATTAACCAAATACGTAATATTACGTACTAGTTGAAGAAATAAATAAAATTACAACAACTTTTAATCACTGCATTTCTTTTTTTGTTTGCATCCTCGTTACATATTCAAATATCCATTGTGCTTTATTTTGTATAACGTTCACGTATATGCGAGCATGCCATTTGTTTTGTGTACATTTCAAATATGTTGAGTTATTATCACTGTAAGCATATACAAAATAGATATAATGTTCAAAGATGTTCAAATATGTGGCTATGCAATTTTTTCGGCACTTTGCTTTTACTTTACAGTTTTATATGTCCAACCCGATAACAACCCGACAACCCAACCCGATTCAACCCGATCCGTTTTGACCCGAAACCTAATAACCCCATATCTTATAAGGTCGGGTTAGGGTTAATATTTGAGACACCAAAACCCGAATCAACCTGACATGATCAACCCGATAACCCGACAACCCGACCCGATAACACCCCTACTTGGGACATTGTTGAACTCCCTAAAGGTAGGAAAGCTTTAGGGTGTAAATGGATTTGGAAATTAAAGTTTAAGTCTAGTGGTGAAATTAAGAGGTATAAGGCTAGGGTTGTTGCCCAAGGTTTTGGCCAAAAAGAGGGAATTGATTATGATGAAACCTTTTCCCCTGTTGTTAAGATGGTCACTATTAGGTGTTTGATTAATCTTGCTATCATGCAATCTTGCCTGTTTTCCAACTTGATATCAATAATGTCTTTCTTTATGGTGATCTTAATGAAACTATGTACATGAAATCACCCCAAGGATATCTTCCTAGGGGTGATAACTTGATTTGTAGGCTTAAGAAATCCTTGTATGGGCTTAAACAAGCTCCTAGACAGTAGAATGCTAAGCTTACATATGTTCTTAGTGAAAATGGCTTTATTCAAAGCAAGTCTGATTATTCCTTATACACTAAATCTCAGGGTAATTTATTCCTTGTTTTACTTGTGTATGTTGATGATATAATCATAACTTGGAATAATATTGTTGAAATAGAAAAGTTTAAGAGTTTTATAAGAACCAAGTTTATGATTAAAGACTTGGGTAAACTCAAGTATTTTTTGGGAACTGAAGTTGTTGACACTAAGAATGGTGTTTGTTTAAACCAAAGAAAGTATGTGTTGGACTTGTTATCTGAGTATGGTATGCTTGCTTGTAAACCTGCTAAAACTCCTTTGCCATCTAAACTTGTCATCACTAATCAGCCTACTAATGAGGACCCTCTTCTTGTTAACATTGTTGATTAACAAAAGCTTATGGGAAAGCTCATTTATCTGACTAACACCAGGCCTTTAAGTTGTGTATTGTTTGAGTCAGTTCATGTATTGTCCTTTGAACTCTCATCTCAAAATTGCTTTTAAGGTGCTAAGATACCTCAAAAGCTCTCCAGGTTTGGGTATTCATTTCACAAGAAAATCAGGTATGGTTCTTGATGCTTCATCTGATGCTGACTGGGAAAAATATATTGTCACTAGAAGGTCAGTGACTGGGTATTGTGTGTTTATTAATGGAAACTTATTTTCCTGGAAAAGTAGAAAGCAAAACACTCTCTCTAAGTCTTCTACTGAGGCAGAGTATAGAGCTCTTGCCTTAGTAACCTGATACAAGCGTTTTTGTATGGGTTCAGATTAAATCTCGGAATCCTCTCGAATTGATCTCGGTCTTAAGTGGAATGATTGTTCTTGGTTACTAAATAAAAGGGTTTGGTTATCTAATTTACTTAATGTTAAAATGGAAATTTAAATCAAAGACAATTACTTTAATGACAATTAATAAAAACGGGAATTAAAATTGAAATTAGGATCAAAATTAAAATTGAAATCAAAGTTAAAATTTCAGTTAAAATATAAAATATAAATTGTGAGATAAACGTAAAAAAAAACAGTAAAACAGAAAAACAGTAACACTACAAGAAAATTGATTCGGAACTTTTACCCTTGATTCGGAACTTTACTCATGCGGAACTTAATGATTCATTCGGAAGATTTTGGTTCATCCGGAACTTTGCTCATTCGGAAGTTCTTGGTTGGTTCGGAAGTTACTGTTCATTCGGAAGATGAAGGTTCATTCGGAAGTTGAGCTTCATTCGGAACTTTGTGCTTCGTTCGGAACTTTTGTCTTGGTTCGGAACTTTAAGAAAAATCGGTTCGGAAGTTTTTAAACTTGATTCGGAATAAACTGGTTCGGAAGTAATTGGTTCGGAAGTTTTTCAAAAATTGGTTCGGAACTTTTTAAAGTTCCGATTCGGAAGAAATCGGTTCGGAAGTTTTTAAGAAAACTGGTTCGGAACTTTTTAAAGACAAACTCAATCGGAAGTTACTGTTCATTCGTTCGGAACTTTCTGCTTCGTTCGGAAGTCTGGGAAACCCAGGTACAGTAACAATACCGAAGAACAAGGAAACTAGTTTTAATCCAAAAATCACCAAGTTTTTCACCAAAAACTTAAATAAATCAATCACAAAGCATCTACTAACCATAAACTACTAATCCCATCAACAAAAACACAAATCCCAACAACTTTTGAAGATCAAATCAAGAAAAATAAACTCAAGAACTTGAAGATAAAGATGAAGATGATCAAGATTAAATGGAAAGATTAAACAAAGAACTTGTATTAAATGATTAATGTTTTAACAAGATTAAACAAAGATGAAAACAACAAGATTGGAAAAACAAAGATTAAAATCACCAATCACCCTAATGGTGATTGTGATGAAACGAACTAAAGAGAAAAAGGTGGGGAAGAAGAAAAAATTAAAGCTAACTCCTGGATGTGTGTGAGGGGACCCTTTATATAGGCTTGTCCTTTGGTTGGTGAGTGAGCTTTCTCCCGTTCTTCTTGTCTTTTCGTCTTTTCAGAAAAGTTTCCGTTTTCGATTCTGATTCGGGATTTGTTGTCGATTAAATTCAACTCGTCTTTTAATTTCTTCGTTTAATAGACTTGAGTTTCTTCGAACTAAGTAAGTCTTCCATCTTTGGTCCTTTTCTTCGATAAATCGTCAAATAGGCCCAGTGACTTCAAATCTTTTGCATCTCTTGGACAATAGACTTTATCTTGAGTCTTTTTCTTCGATAAATCCCGTGCAATCCCATGTTTTCTCCAATATCCATCCGGTTGGTTCTGAAAACACAATAAACACAAAAACCACGCATAATTCCAAACAAATGATATTAAATACGTGTTTTGGTCTCGTTTTAGCTCGAATTAAGTGGTAAAAGGATGGGTGTTTACACACCTATCAAATCCCCTACACTTAACCATTGCCATGCCCTCATGCAATGCTTAGTGATAAAGCAAGTTTACACTTTTCTCATAATTAATCAACCTTGGCCTTATTTAAATTCTACTAAACAAAAATTAAAGAAATAAAACTTTAAAGGTAACAAAGGGATAGAAAACCATTTTCACTTGAAAATAGCTACATGGAAATAACTTGCAAAGAAATCGATGACTTACATTAGGGCTTTGGTGCTGCGAAGATTTATCACCCTCAAGTTTCACGTTCCCCAAACTAAGCTTAAAAACGAGATCATTGTTATTATAAGTTAGCAATTCAAACACTTACACACATGGCTTAATTAAATGCTTAAACTCCCTTATTCCTAGGTGTATCTCTTATATTTTATTTTTGTCTTAGAATGATCATGAAGATGCATTTTTGGACTTGTTTCGATAGTTTATTAGGGCAGAAAGCAAAGTAGGACGATTTGATCAATAGTTAGCTAAAGGACAAAATCTTTTAAAACTGCTTCTCGGGATATCAAAAAGTTCATATCTTGGCATAACTTGGTTCACGATTTGAGACCTTTCTCGGGCCGATATTTGGCATGTACTTCATACTTCATATCTTCGAGAGACGTTCTTGAGATAATGGTCTTCTCATCATAATAGAGTTTCTTCACTTGGAGACTTTTGAGGGGTACTCCAACTTTGTTGACCACGACTTCATGATTATTTCTTCAATCTCTAATTGGGATTTTGAGATACAACGATCCGCCTCCTTTTCGGACTTGGATCTATTTATCCTCATACCTTGTTAGGGTCTTTTCGGATAGACTTCTCCATGATCTTTATGGGAGTTGATTGCTTTTCGTCGTGAGTCTTGATCCTTCATATTGATTTTAGGAATAATGCTTTTCACATCACTTCGATCTTCAGCAATAAAATTGAATCCTCATGCCTTGTTAGGGCCTTTTCGGATTCGCCAATCTTCGCGCCCCGCTTCATAAGTTATGCCTTGGCTATGAACTCTTATCATTACCGAGCAACTTTTAAACGATCTTGGGCTAGAAGCTAAGTAACTTTTCAAATCGTACGACCTTACTTATTGCAGATAAATTATTAGCAAATGATGGGAGAATAGGCAAATAATTACACCAAGTGAGCTTGTGCAAGAATACCGACTTATAATTGACTCTATCATTTCTCGTCCTCCACAATTTAAAATCTCAAGTAATGAGACTCGTGGATACTTAGCCTAATAAACCAATTAAGGTTTACATGGTTAAGGATACTAGCTAGAATAAACTTGGATAAGTCTATTCGGGTTGAGTCAAAATAAACGCAACGGGCCTAATATGTCAAAGACTTCTAAACTAGCTACACCACTTTATTAAAATTTGACTTTATTGCGGGATATATACATATGAAAGCAACGATAAAAATTTAAAATTACAACTAAATGGCCAAAGTTAATAAAAAATTTGAAAAATGTTGAAAAATATGATTCTCCGGTTAATTGAAGGCATTTTCATGGAGAAGTCCACTTAAAACTTCGATAGAAGTCCCCCCTACACTTAAGATAAACATTGTCCTCAATGTTTAAGCATGTGGGAAAAGTTTCCCCTACACTTATGACATTGTGCACGTTGGTTAACTCAAGTTAAGGAAGAGACGACTAAAGTGATCAATTTCAAATGTGAGTATGAAGAAAATTGAATCACGATAGTTGAGAGATAGAACCGGATTTCGGATAACACGGGAGCACGGTTCTTCAAAGTTTCCAAGAGTGCACTTATCCCTGTAATCACACCTCACAAAGACAAACACGTATACAGGCTCCCCTACACTTAGGGGGTTAAAACATAAAAGGATAGATACTCGGGCTGCCTCCCGAGGAGCGCTTGTTTTTGATAATCGAGTCACGAGCCTGACTCGACCCAAAATTAGTTCATGGGGAACGTGGTGAGGGATGGAATCACCTCCTGAGAGGTGTCCTCACCAAAGTACAACTTCACTCGTTGGCCATTCACCTTAAAATTAGGTCCATTAGGTTGAGCGAGCTCGAGAGTACCATATGGAAAAATTTGGGCAATGGTGAATGGGCCGGACCAACGAGATTTGAGCTTTCCCGAGAAGATTTTCAACCGAGAGTTAAAAAGTAAGACTTTGTCTCCAACATGGAACTCTCGGTTTTTAATCTTAGAGTCGTGAATGAGCTTAGTCCTTTCCTTATAGATTAAAGAATTTTCATAAGCCTCATTACGGAGTTCATTCAGCTCATTGAGTTGGATCTTGCGTAGGTCACCGGCTTTGTTTATATCAAGATTAGCCCACTTCAAGGCCCAGTAAGCCTTGTGCTCCAACTCAATGGGGAGGTGGCACGCTTTCCCGTACACAAGACGATAAGGCGTACAGCCGATCGGGGTCTTGTAAGCAGTACGGAAAGCCCACAAAGCATCATCAAGTTTATCAGCCCATGAGGCACGATGCTCTCCCACGGTCCTTTCAAGAATTCGCTTAAGTCCTCGGTTGGATATTTCAGCCTGGCCATTAGTTTGTGGGTGGTAGGCTGTGGAAAGACGATGATTTACACCGTACTTAGCCATGACTCTAGCAAATTGGTCATTGCATAAATGAGTCCCACGATCACTAATAATGGCGCGAGGCACACCGAATCTAGCGAAAAGAGCTTTCAAAAAGTTACAAACCACCCTTGCGTCATTAGTAGGTAAAGCTTTGGCTTCAACCCACTTTGAAACGTAGTCAACGGCAACAAGGATGTATGTGTTTCCTTTAGACGAAGGGAATGGCCCCATAAAGTCGATACCCCAAACATCAAAGATTTTACATTCTTGTATGAAATTCTGAGGCATCTCGTCTTTATGTGTGATTTTGCCTTGCTTTTGGCAAACATCACATCGTTTAACCATATTGTGAGCATCACGATATATGGAGGGCCAATAAAATCCCGAATCAAACACTTTTTTAGCGGTGTAGTTGGGACCAAAGTGACCACCGGTGGGTCCTTTGTGGCAAGCATCAAGGATTTCAGACGCTGCCGGTCCATCAACACATCGGCGAATAATCAGGTCAGCACATTGTTTGAATAGGTAAGGGTCGTCCCAAAAGTAAGTCTTAATGTCGGTGAAGAACTTTTTCTTTTGTTGAGACGTCAACCCTTCCTTGAGAATTCCACCCGCCAAGTAGTTTGCAAAGTCCGCAAACCACGAGGTTTCATTCGGCTTCGAGTTTATAGACATTAAGGTCTCCAAGGGAAAAGAATCATTGATTTCTTTGGTCGGATGATCCCCTTGGTAAGGATCCTCAAGTCTGCTGAGATGATCCGCGGCTAGGTTTTCTGCTCCTTTTTTATCGCGAATTTCGATTTTAAATTCCTGGAGCAGCAAAACCCAGCGAAGAAGTCTTGGTTTGGAATCTTGCTTTGTTAACAAGTACTTCAGCGCGGAATGATCGGTATACACAATAGTGGTAGAAAGGACAAGATAGGGGCGAAATTTTTCAAAAGCATAGACAACAGCTAAAAGCTCTTTTTCGGTTGTCGTATAATGCAGTTGTGCCCCTGTCATTGTCTTGCTAGCGTAATGGATCGGTTGGAAGTGTTTGTTCACTCTTTGTCCAAGAACCGCTCCAATAGCAAAATCACTAGCATCGCACATCAACTCAAAGGGCAGCTCCCAATTAGGGGTAACCAAGACGGGTGCCTTAGTTAGCTTATCCTTAAGCGAGTTGAAGGCTTCAAGGCACTCTTTGGAAAAGATAAAAGGAGTATCTTTTTCCAAGAGGTGGGTCATCGGGCGAGCGATTTGAGAAAAATCTTTGATGAATCGACGGTAGAAGCCCGCATGACCCAGAAAACTTCTCACATCCTTCACGGTTGAAGGTGGAGGCAACTTTGCGATAACATCGACTTTAGCACGGTCTACTTCAAGACCGGCTTGGAAATTTTGTGTCCCAGCACGATGCCTTCTTTTACCATAAAATGGCATTTTTCCCAATTCAGAACTAAGCGAGTGTCTTCGCACCGCTTGAGCATACGTTCCAAATTGGCAAGGCAAGAAGAGAAAGAATCCCCGAAAACCGAGAAATCATCCATGAAGACTTCCATGGTTTGTTCAACCATGTCATGGAAGATAGCTAACATGCACCTTTGGAAAGTCCCGGGGGCATTGCATAAGCCAAAAGGCATTCTTTTGTAAGCAAATGTGCCATAGGGACAAGTGAATGTCGTCTTCTCTTGATCTTGGGGATCGATGGGTATTTGGAAATAACCCGAGAAACCATCAAGAAAGCAGTAATATTCATTACCCGCTAAGCGTTCAAGCATTTGGTCCATAAAAGGTAGAGGGAAATGATCCTTTCTCGTGGCATCATTGAGTTTGCGGTAGTCTATACAAACTCTCCACCCAGTAACGAGACGAGTGGGAATCAACTCGTTGTGTTCATTGGGAACAACGGTTATTCCGCCCTTCTTGGGCACACAATGGATTGGACTAACCCATGGTGAATCCGAAATAGGGTAAATCATACCCGCATCAAGAAGTTTGAGAACTTCGGTTTTGATGACTTCATGGATTTTTGGATTCACCCTTCGTTGGCTTTGAATTGTGGGTTTAAAGTCGTCCTCCATGAGAATTTTGTGTGTGCAGAAGTGAGGATCAATTCCACGAATATCCGAAATCTTCCAAGCAATAGCCTTCTTATGATCTTTCAACACGGCGACAAGTCGGGCTTTCTCTTCATCCTTTAAGTCCTTTGCGATGATGACGGGCGACTTCTTCTCTTCTTCAAGAAATACATACTCGAGATGGGGCGGCAACTCCTTGAGTTCTAAATCCGGTGGATTTTCGACGGGAGGCGTATTCGAAGTCGGAGTATCGATAGCAATGACAGTGGGAGATGGAGGGGAAGGATTGTCTTCTTTGAGAAGGTTTGCAATGAAACTGAGGTCTTCATCCCAATTGGTAGTAGAATCAGCATTGTCTAAATTCACATCTCCCATGGTGGCTTCCAAATCTCTCCAAAGGAAATCACTTTCTCCAAATAGAGATAGTGATGAGTCGATAGAGGAAACGGTCTCAACATTGGGAAGAGAGGTAGGAATATTTTTACAAGCATCTTTGAAGTGTTCTTCACAAGCCTCATCAAGAACGTCAATACAATTAACGCTCTCATATGAATAAGGCTGTTTAGACAACTTTCCCATGTTGAAGACTACTTTATCGTCACCCACTCTCATGATAAGCTCACCGGCTTCAACATCAATGAGAGTGCGACCGGTCCTCAAGAATGGACGTCCAACAATTAGTGGCACACGGGGGTCCATCTCGTAGTCGACGACAACAAAATCAGCAGGGAAGGTGAATTTGTCGACTCCTACAATGACGTCTTCGGCTATCCCCACTGGATAAGCAACCGTACGGTTAGCTAATTCCAAAGTCATTTTGGTGGGGACTAGCTCTGGGAGAGATAATTGCTTCCAAACACTTAGAGGCATGAGATTAATACTGGCACCTAGATCGGCTAGGGCCATGCAATTCTCTACTCCCGGGAAATTGCAAGGGATAAGAAAACGACCCGGATCACCAAGCTTGGTTGGCAATTTCCTTAAGAGCACTGCAGAGCAATTCTCATTAAGTTGGGTGTTGGCAATATCGAGGAGCTTTTCCTTGTCGCTCAGAAGATCTTTAAACATTTTTGCATACTTGGGCATGTGAGCGAGAGCCTCAGAGAAGGAGATATTGAAATTCAGTTGTTTGAACATTTTAAGGAAATTCGAAACCTGAATATCGTCCTTGCTTTTGAGCTTCTCTTTCCTCAACCTAGAAGGATAAGGTATATTGGAAGAAGAGGAAGGCTTAGGGGGAATAGGATCACTCACAACCACGGGTGGAGGAGGGGTAGAAGGAAGAGGTGGAGAAATTGGGGAAGGAGAAGGATGAGGAATAGGAGCAGGTGACTCGTTCTCCTTAGTCACAATCACCGGTGGAGGTATAGGAAGCTCGGGTTCCTTGGTACCTTTACCACTTCGAGTAGTGATTGCTTTCATCTCCCCTCTTGGGTTCGCAACGGTGTTACTCGGAAGAGTACCCGAAGAAGAGGGTTGATTACCATTGAAGAAACTAGCCATCATGTTCCTTAGATCATTAGTTTGGGTATCCAACGTGTTTCTCATGTCGGCTCTCAAATCATTTCCTTGCTTTACCAAATCTGCCTTCAAGTTTCGCACTTCCTGTTGGAGATTTTCCACAATCACATCATTGGTCCTCATGAGGTTGCAACCTCTTGGTGTAATGCAGTGGTGGTTTGGTTGGGAGGAGCATTGTATGCGGGTGGTTGGTAAGCGGGTTGTTGGTAAACTTGATTGTTACGTTGAGGTGGTTGTTGCTGCTTGTGAGGTGGGATGTATGGTTGTCGAGGTTGTTGTTGTTGAGGAGGGCGATTAAGGTTTTGTTGTTGGTTTGGGTTGGTAGGAGGGAAACCAGGTGGTGAAAGATAGTTGTTGCTGCGGTAGCTAAGTAAATTACGGTCACCTTGAGGTCTAGCTTGATAAGCAGGTTGAGGATAGGTGCCATATGCCGCATTCACATTCTCAGCAGGGTAGTCTTGGGTGGCGGTACAAGTTGTGTAAGAGTGAGGACCACCGCATATCTCACAAGGTTGGCTGACAGCGTTCACTTGAGCATTTTTGGCGTTGTTGCTGTTGTTGTTGCTGACGGTGTGGGTGACAAGCGATTCAAGAAGCGTAGTGATTTTTTCAAGTCGCTTGTCGCTGTCATTAGTGCTAGCACTAGCGACATTGGTCCGAACACTCTTGGTTTGCACACAAGATTTATTCTCAATGATGTCCCAAGCAGCATTGGAAGTCTTAGCCAATAGATTACCCCCCGAGGCACTGTTCAGTGAATCTTGATCACTCATGCTTAAACCATTGTAAAAAGTATTAATTTGATGTACTTTGGTAAAACCATGTTGTGGGCATTTTCTTAAAAGATCTTTAAAACGATCCCAAGATTCACTGAATGACTCATCGTACTTTTGTTCAAAATTTATGATCTCATTCCGCAAAGCGGTAGTACGAGAGGGTGGAAAAAAGTAGTTGATAAACTTTGTTTCCAAATCCGTCCACGAGAGAATACTCTGTGGCGGTTCCTTAGCAAGCCAATGCCGGGCTTGTCCCTCTAAAGAAAAGGGAAAAAGTTGTAACCTTATAACCTCTTGTGGAACACCATTGAACTTGACCATGTTAGTGAGTTGCAAGAATCGCTTGATATGGTCGTGAGGATCATCAATGGTACGTCCCAAGAATGGTTGAGCGGAGACCATCTGGATAAAGCCTGATTTTAGCTCAAAGTTGTTGGCGGCAATTGGAGGTATGACAATTGGATCCGTGTTGCCATCTACATGAGCTTGCAGCAATTCAATCATCGGGCGATTATCTGGAAGGGGCTCATTGTTGTTGTTATTGTTCATGTTGTTGAAAGGTGGGTTGTTGTTGTTATTATTGTTTGGAGGTGGTACACCGGCCATGTCTAAGTGATCGAGAGGCTCGGGCTCTTGATAAGACGTGGATCGAGTGCGCATACACCTGCAAAAGAACGAACAAAGAAAAACAAAGCAAAAATATTTTTGGTTTTTATGTTTTTTAATTTTTTTGTATTTTGAAAATTTTTGTGTGAAAAAGTAACGTTCACGGGGAACGGATCCCAAAATCCAAGTTCTCACAAAAAACTTTTGATCTTAACTAGAAGAGCCGGCAGCGGCGCCATTTGATACAAGCGTTTTTGTATGGGTTCAGATTAAATCTCGGAATCCTCTCGAATTGATCTCGGTCTTAAGTGGAATGATTGTTCTTGGTTACTAAATAAAAGGGTTTGGTTATCTAATTTACTTAATGTTAAAATGGAAATTTAAATCAAAGACAATTACTTTAATGACAATTAATAAAAACGGGAATTAAAATTGAAATTAGGATCAAAATTAAAATTGAAATCAAAGTTAAAATTTCAGTTAAAATATAAAATATAAATTGTGAGATAAACGTAAAAAAACAGTAAAACAGAAAAACAGTAACACTACAAGAAAATTGATTCGGAACTTTTACCCTTGATTCGGAACTTTACTCATGCGGAACTTAATGATTCATTCGGAAGATTTTGGTTCATCCGGAACTTTGCTCATTCGGAAGTTCTTGGTTGGTTCGGAAGTTACTGTTCATTCGGAAGATGAAGGTTCATTCGGAAGTTGAGCTTCATTCGGAACTTTGTGCTTCGTTCGGAACTTTTGTCTTGGTTCGGAACTTTAAGAAAAATCGGTTCGGAAGTTTTTAAACTTGATTCGGAAGAAATTGGTTCGGAAGTAATTGGTTCGGAAGTTTTTCAAAAATTGGTTCGGAACTTTTTAAAGTTCCGATTCGGAAGAAATCGGTTCGGAAGTTTTTAAGAAAACTGGTTCGGAACTTTTTAAAGACAAACTCAATCGGAAGTTACTGTTCATTCGTTCGGAACTTTCTGCTTCGTTCGGAAGTCTGGGAAACCCAGGTACAGTAACAATACCGAAGAACAAGGAAACTAGTTTTAATCCAAAAATCACCAAGTTTTTCACCAAAAACTTAAATAAATCAATCACAAAGCATCTACTAACCATAAACTACTAATCCCATCAACAAAAACACAAATCCCAACAACTTTTGAAGATCAAATCAAGAAAAATAAACTCAAGAACTTGAAGATAAAGATGAAGATGATCAAGATTAAATGGAAAGATTAAACAAAGAACTTGTATTAAATGATTAATGTTTTAACAAGATTAAACAAAGATGAAAACAACAAGATTGGAAAAACAAAGATTAAAATCACCAATCACCCTAATGGTGATTGTGATGAAACGAACTAAAGAGAAAAAGGTGGGGAAGAAGAAAAAATTAAAGCTAACTCCTGGATGTGTGTGAGGGGACCCTTTATATAGGCTTGTCCTTTGGTTGGTGAGTGGGCTTTCTCCCGTTCTTCTTGTCTTTTCGTCTTTTCAGAAAAGTTTCCGTTTTCGATTCTGATTCGGGATTTGTTGTCGATTAAATTCAACTCATCTTTTAATTTCTTCGTTTAATAGACTTGAGTTTCTTCGACTTAAGTAAATCTTCCATCTTTGGTCCTTTTCTTCGATAAATCGTCAAATAGGCCCAGTGACTTCAAATCTTTTGCATCTCTTGGACAATAGACTTTATCTTGAGTCTTTTTCTTCGATAAATCCCGTGCAATCCCATGTTTTCTCCAATATCCATCCGGTTGGTTCTGAAAACACAATAAACACAAAAACCACGCATAATTCCAAACAAATGATATTAAATACGTGTTTTGGTCTCGTTTTAGCTCGAATTAAGTGGTAAAAGGATGGGTGTTTACACACCTATCATAACCAGTGAAGTGATTTGGGTTCTCAAAGTCTTAAAAGACTTGCAGGTTGAGAACCTACTTCCAGTCACTCTTCACTGTGACAGTAACTCAGCTATTAAAATAGCTGCCAACCTAATTTTTCATGAAAGAACTAAACATCTTGAAATTGACCTTCACTTTGTGAGGGAAAAAATTTTGAGTGGTATGATTAAAACTGCTAAAGTAGAATCTGCACATCAAATTGCATATATCTTGACCAAAGGGTTGGACATAGAATTGCACCAAAAGTTTGTCAAAGAACTTGGAATGATAAACCTGTATGGGTTATCAGATTAAGGAGGGATGTTGAAACGAGGACCTAATCTGCTAACCTAATGTAACTTTAAGGACTTATTATGTTGCATTTATTATTTCAGTTATAACCTTGGACTGTTGGTGCAATGGATTTGTGGTGTGGAGGACTGAAGTTGGATAGCTCTTATTCTTGTTAATGGACCAAGCCCACGCCTACTTGTGAAGCCTATAGCCTCAACGGCTCCTTGTCCTTTTAGGTTATTATAGAGAGGAGCGTGTTATTCATCGCTTGAATCGACCATTTTTATCTGTGTGTGTTTTATAAACACACAGCGCTCTCTCTCTCTCTCTATTATTGTTGATCTCAAAATCCTAGTTTAATCTTGTCTCTTTTTATTGTTTTGATTGTAAGAATATTATCATGTAGATAATAGAGCTACACGTGATTATCACTGGTAGCTTTGTTTTTAGTTTTCTTTGTCTTTTAAATCTTTGATAAATAAAAGGTTTTTGTGTTTGAGGTTCATCTGATCATGTTTTTCTACAATCTTTCCCACTTTGATTTTCCAACAACACCACCCTTGCGGCCACCCGCCGAAGCCACCACCATTATCAAGTAATACCATTATACCCTCATCTTCTTTCACACTTCGATTTTCTTTTGAATTATCCAAGAACGGCACCACCACCCACCACGAAATGTGCCAAGAACTGGGTTTGTGGACGGGCTGAAGAAGAGAAGAAAGTACAAAAGTTAGGAGTCACCATGGACCAGCTTGAATACCCACAGTCGGCATGTGGAATCGTATGTTTCTAACCAATATTTCTTTCACAAAGGCATCCTTCGTAAGCCTACTATGTCTCGAACCAATATATTCTTCACAAATGCATCATCCATAAGCCTACTGTCTAGGATTTTGACCTTTTTTTACCAAAATGGACTCGTACTCAATTCTCTCCAACCATTTAATGAGATCCACATGGGGATATATCCATTAGGTAACTCTCTTCATGCCAACTTTAACACTGTTTTGAACTTTCACTCGTTCAAAATATTGGAAAGATTGGTTTGAACACGTATCACAGTGGGTATGTTGTAGTTTGTGGTCTGGTTACAGATGAGTTAGATAGACGAAAAACTTGGACCGTTTCGGTCATAAATCGGTCAATGTATACACCGTAACATATGGATCCTGCATCTATGAAGTAAACACTACTCCAAGACGAAGCCTTGTGTGACCTTTTTTTTCTTTATGTCGAGCGATTATCATTTTCTATCCCTGTTAACTTTTCATCTTTATATAGAGCAGGGCTTACCATCTAAAAGAGAAGTGACTTAGTTGAAAGCACATATGATCCATCGAACTTTCTTAAATAAATAATAGGTGTATACATGTTTGTGTAAAAACTAATGAATCAATGATCAAAATAAACAAGAACGTGTAACAGAGAACCCAGCCAACCTCCCCTTGGCTCTCTTTATCAATGAATCAATTACAATATCTGGATACAAGAAAGAATCAAAGAACAACACTTACACTCACAAAATTGATCAAGATAGATCAATACACATAGTTCTCTCACTAGAAACGATAACAGAAAAGTAAATAATGAAAAGTAAAGTATAAACGAGTTAGGTGGTTGAGTATATAAGCTCGCAATCTTCAGTTATGTCCTCCACTTTCACTCTTGTGCACTTATAGTCCTTCTTGTTATACACTTGGCATTGCAGTAGAAAAACTAGTCCTTCATCTTTGTCTTTTGTCCAAACTAGTCCTTCAGGTTAAAGGCTTATATTCTCAATACTCCCCCTTAAGTCCTTAACCTGCAAAAGCATTATACAAACCAAGCATACTACAAAATTTCTTATGATCAGATATAAGCAAACCTTTAGTAAAAACATCTGCAGTATTATTTTCAGATTTAACTTTTATAGGTTTAATATAACCTGTAGATATTTTTTATCTTAAGAAATAGAGATCAATTTCAAAATGTTTGCTTCTCTCATGAAGCACAGGATTCATAGATATTTGAATAGTAGAATTATTATCATAATTCATTTCAACAGGTAGAGTCACTTCCACTTTCATATCTGTTAACACTTTATGAATCCACATGACTTCACAACACACATTACACATAGTCCTATATTCAGCTTCTGTGGAAGATCTAGAAACCACACTTTGTTTCTTACTCTTCCAAGAAACTAAATTATTTCCCAGAAACACACAATAACCAGCTAAAGATCTCCTGGTTATCTTGCACTTAGCATAATCTGAGTCAACAAAAACATTCAGCTTACTACAATCACCTTTCTTAAAAGTGATACCTAAACCAGGTTCACCTTTTAAGTATCTAAGAACTCTGAAAGCAAGTCTTAAATAAGATGTCATAGGACTATGCATAACTTGACTAAGACAATGAACAGCATAAGCAATATCTGGTCTAGTCATAGTCAAATAGATCAGCTTTCCCACAAGTTTTTGATATGAAGTAATCTCAGTAAGTTTTTTATCATCTCCAAACTTTTTATTCAGTTTTTTACTATCTGGATTAACTTCAATAGGAGCACCACATGGTTTGCATCCTAACATACCAAACTCAGACAATAACTCTGTGCAATATTTTCTCTGGGTTAAACATATACCATTATCAATATCATTAACCTCAATACCCAAAAAATATTTAAGTTTTCCAAGATCTTTAATAAGAAACTTAGTACTTAAAAATTCCTTAAACTTGTTAACTTCATCAAGATTATTTCCAGTGATAACTATGTCATCCACATATACAAGCAAGACCAAGAAAATCCCATTATTGTTCTTAATGAATAGAGAAAAATCATTTGGACTTTGAACAAAACCATTTTCAATAAGAACAGAAACAAGCTTCTCATTCCATTTTCTTGGTGCTTGCTTTAACCCATACAGAGACTTAATCAACTTACAAACTTTATTATTGTTATCATCTCCATAACCTTTAGGAATTTTCATATAAACTTCTTCATCAAGTTCACCATATAAGAATGCATTATTGACATCTAGCTGAAATAATGGCCAATTATTACTAACAGCTAAACTCAAAACACATCTAACAGTAACAATCTTAACCACAGGTGAAAAAGTTTCATCATAATCAATCCCTTCTCTTTGGTTAAACCCTTTGGCAACAAGCCTAGCTTTAAACCTTTCTACATCACCACTAGATTTGTATTTAACTTTCCAAATCCATTTACATGGAATAGCCTTTCTTCCCTCAGGAAGATCAGTAATAATCCAATTATTATTTCTGTTTAAGGCTTTCATTTCTTGATTCATAACCTCAATCCATCTACTATCTTTAATAGCTTCAGAATATATAGTAGGCTCATGAATTTTATTTAGGTTATTAGTAAACACAAAATTATCAACACTCAAATTAGCATAGCTAACAACTTTGTTTATACTATATTTAACATCTTTATTATGTACAAAATCTTTGTACTTAGAAGGAAAAGTAACTTTCCTACTAGTTCTCCTAACAGTGTTATCTGCTGCTGGTTCTGGTGACCAATTAAACACATTTCCAAAAGACTCTATACCTTCATCCTTAGAGGAATTCTCATCATCATTACCAATGTCTGGTATACCCTCAGAAACATTTTCTGTTGCATACTCAACCCTAATGTCCTTCCTACTAGAATCTGTATTAGTATCAGATGATCTATCTACCTCAGAAACAACATCTGTATCAGTAGTATGAACATCTTTTCTACCTTTACAAGACTCTACAGTGCTGTCATTAGGTTTAACATTAGTTTCAAGTATAAGCCTATGCTTTTTACCTATACTATCTCCATTTTCATCATAGGATTCACTAGGTACTTGACTGTTTATGTTAAAAAAATTTAAATCATCAACACAATTATCACTAAAAACAAATTCTTTACTAATCACATCATTTTTGAATGGGAAAACAGTTTCATAAAATTTTACATCTCTTGAAAACAAAAATCTTTTATTTTCCAAACTAAACAGTTTATATCCCTTCTTATAAAAAGCATAACCAACAAAAACACATTTTTCAGACCCTGACTCAAACTTATCAGAAACATTTACTACATTAGAAAAACAAAAACAATCAAACACTTTTAAATGGAAAATACTAGGTTTAGACTCATAAACCATTTCATAAGGACTTTTACCAGACAAAACAGCAGTAGGTAATATGTTAATCAAATAAGTAGCAGTTAGCACACACTCAGGCCACATGTTTAATGGTATGCCCCCCCTGAAACACGTGGGCTCTAGAAGTATTAAGTAAATGTCTATGCTTCCTCTCGACAACACCATTCTATTGAGGGGTATAAGCACAAGTGGTTTGATGAATTATACCATTTATTTTAACAAAATCAGAAAATCTTTGATTAACAAACTCTGTCCCATTATCACTTCTGAAAACTTTAACCTTTTTATTAAACTGATTGTCAAGAAGTTTAACAAAACTTTCAATACAACAAAAAACTTTAGTTTTACTCTTCAATAAAAAAACCCAAACAGATCTAGTATAATCATCAACCACAGTAAGAAAGAATCTAAACCCCTCCCTACTAGTAACTTTATATGGACCCCAAACATCAAGATGAACAATATCACCAAGTTTTTTAGTTTTATGATCACTTAAAGAGAAAGACTCTCTAGTCTGTTTAGCTTTATGACACACATCACAAGGTTCTAACCCTTTAAGTTTTATATCAGAAATATCTTTTCTTAGAACATCCAAAACTTGATATGCTGGGTGTCCAAGTCTATTATGCCAAATTAAACTAGAAATTTGACAACACCTAACATTTTTACTAAACATTGGCCTACCTTCATCAAGAAAATATAAACCATCCTTTTCACTACCAGCCCCCATCAGGACATTGTGAGTTAAATCCTGAATCATACAACAATTCTCATTAAAACTAACATTAACTTTATTATCTTTGGACAACTTTTGAACAGATAAAAGACTAACTTTGTATCCAGGAACAACCAGCACATCTATAATAATCAAATTATTAATTTTAAAACAACCAATTTTTTCCACATACTCCAAAGTACCATTAGGATGAACAACACTTATGTTTAGATAAGAAACATCAATGACATCAAAAAGTAACTTTTTAGAATAGGTAATGTGCTGACTAGCCCCTTAATCTATAATCCAACCAATATAAGTACTATAAGTACTTATATTTGAATTATAGTTAAAAAATCTACAAGACAGAAAGCTAACAACACAATTATTCACTTTAAAGGTACCTGCAATAGTAGAAGAACCCATAGAATTCTCTCCTGAAACACTCAGTAACCTCATAAGTCTTTGATATTGATCAGAAGAAGAGTATGAGATGTACTCTTACTTTGATCACACTTATTATCATTAACACTCACATTATGAACATTATTTTGAGTTGAGTTATTATTATTTCTTCTAAAATTAGGTGGATAACCTATCAACTCAAAACACCTGTCTATGGTATGACCATTCATGTTACAATGCTTGCAAACAAGATTACCATTTCTATAACCATTTGACCCAATCCTGTTATTTCTGTTAGAATTCCTATTATTAGAACTCCCATTATTACCCATTATTAGAATTATTAAAACCTCTGTTCCAAATATTAGAATTTTCACCAGACTTAACAACAAAAGCAGATGGTCCAGCTTTATTATTTTTAGACCCATTTCTATGTGATTCATCTCTAGATAAGGTTGCAAAAGCAGTTCTCACATCTGGTATGGGATCAGATGTGAGAATCTGACTTCTAACAACACTATAGCAATCATCAAGACCCATTAGAAACTGCATCTGCCTGAGTAGCTGATTATGTTCCTTAAGGTCCTCAGAACCATCACAAGTACAATCAGGCAGATCAACAAGAGCATCAAATTGCCTCCACAAAGAATTACACTCATGATAATATTCAGATAAAGACATACCAGATTGAGTAAGAGTGTAAATCTTATGATGGAGATTATATATCACAGAACCATCTTGTTTATTGTATGTTTCTTCTAATTCATCCCAAACATCTTGAGCATATTTAGAGAAAATTTGACCCTTATACAAATCTGGTGAAACACATCCAAGTAACCAAGAAAGCACAACAGCATTACATCTATCCCATTGGTCTCTAGCAGGACCATCATTAGTGTCTTGGACACATTTACCATTTATAAATCCAAGTTTATTTCTAGTTTGTAATACAAGTTGTACAGCAGCAGACCAAACTTTATAATTCTCAGTCCCTTCAAGTTTGAAGGTAATCAACTGAGAACCAATGTCTTGAGGGTGCAGATAAAGAGGTTCATAAACATCAAACTTAACACCATCATCATTCTTAATACCACCGCCTCCTTGGGTGGAGATTCACCATTGGGTGAACTAGGACCAGACATAGAAAAACAAACAAGAAACTAAACAAACACGAAGAACACACAAACATGCCAAAAATATAGTTCTCAGGCTTCTAAACCACTCAAAAGGTGGTCGGTCAAGAGCTTAGACCTGTAAGTGGTCTAAAAAACAAACATAACAAATATAAAACAAAGAGAATATCACAACCTCCTTGTATCTCCTCTACAAATAGCAAGTAACTACCACAAACCTCGAATCAATCAACACCACAAACTAGCTAAACCCTTCGACACCTAAAACCCATTAAACACCTAAATATCTATAAAGAACAAAAGACAAAAATAAAGGTGTGAAAGGTGTTACAAGGCACGCGCAACAAACCAAGCAAGAACTCTGGATCAAGACAATCCAGAGAAACCAATAAACCAACCAAATAGATCAAGATGATCTATACAATCAACGTAGCGGAAAAACAAACCTGCACGTTAATGAACAACAAAAAATAACAATAATCACGATCCCCTTACCAAGATTAGAAAACCCTAATATCTGGATTTAGGGTTTTCCAATTAGCCAATCAAAATCAACGATTAGACCCAAATAATGAACCCATAGCTCACTAATCATATCAAAAACAGTTTTAACCAAAAAAAACCCCAAATTTTTGAAACCCTAATTTCAAAAAAAACTCAATTAATCTTGCAAGAAACTCAAATTAACCAGTTTAAACAATGATCCACCAACAAACAAATCAAGATCTACACAAATAGATCAAAACCCCCAATTTTCCAAAAACCCTAATTTTGAAAAAAGATTTTAATCACGATTCAGAGCAACCAGGCTCTGATACCATGTAAAAACTAATGAATCAATGATCAAAATCAATAAGAACGTGTAACAGAGAACTCAGCCAACCTCCCCTTGGCTCTCTTTATCAATGAATCAATTACAATATTTGGATACAAGAAAGAATCAAAGAACAACACTCACACTCATAAGATTGATCAAGATAGATCAATACACATAGTTCTCTCACTAGAAACGATAACAGAAAAGTAAAGAATGAAAAGTAAAGTATAAAAGAGTTAGGTGGTTGAGTATATAAGCTCGCAATATTCAGTTATGTCCTCCACTTTCACTCTTGTGCACTTATAGTCCTTCTTGTTATACACTTGGCATTGTAGTAGAAAAACTAGTCCTTCATCTTTGTCTTTTGTCCAAACTAGTCCTTCAGGTTAAAGGCTTATATTCTCAATAGTTTGTTTTGGTAAAAAGGTTTTTATTTGCATTGTCCTGGTTTATAATCAGTTTTGTTGACTGCTTTTTGCTATAAGGAACCTAGTGAAGATGGGAAATTGAACATTGTTTAGTTCTTGCATTAGCTTTATAAAAGTTGATAGAAATTCAACTGCTGAATATGAGGTGTCAAATTCCATTTTAATAATTATGGGCATGCACATTATTATTGATGGGCTCGATAGACACATGTAATACATTAAATGGGCTCTCATGAGCGTATGTAAAAAACCTAAATTGGTCACTCAGCGGATTTTTCATATTTAATGTTTTCTTTTCCGACTTTAAAACAAATATTTTTATTATTTTAGCCCGCGCCCGTTTGCCCCGCCCTCGTATAACCCACCGCTCGTTTTGCCCCTAGCCCGTTTAGCCTTAGCCTGTTTTGACCCGCCCATGCCCGCTCGGCCTGCCCATTTTGCAACATCTAGCTGCATATGTACAGAGATGTGATTCAATCATATCCTCCGACTTGAATTTAGCTCTGTTATATGCATTTAATCATTTGAGCATATCGTCTAGTTTTCCAGGCGAGGTTCAATTAAAATGCTGGATAACAGACGAAACTGGGATTCCGAGAATAAAAAAGATAACGTACTCTAGAGCAGAACTAGAAACCAATCTAGTTACCAAACTAGACAATGAATCAAATAACTCAGGTAAAACCTATTTTGAATCATATTGTTCCTACTTTGAAACAATAGAACTGTTAGTTTTCAATTTGGGTGGTGGTGTTCTTATAGAATTCAAAGGAAAATCATAAGTGTGAGAGAAAGCGAGGGTGTATTTATTAGACGGTTATGTATGGCCCAAACCGGTTGTGGGTTTGGGTCCATTAGGTTAGGTTCGTTTGTTCAATAAGCTATGTATGTGTTATAAATACAGTGACAATCTTTATTATGTAATCACATAAAACATTTAATCATGGTATCTTTGTTACTTTACAGTATTGGTATTACTTGATAGTGGTGGTAGCTTTGGTGGGTGGTCGGTGGTGGCAGAGGTGATGGTGTTTGGTATTACTTGATAGTGGTGGTAGCTTTGGTGGGTGGTCGGTGGTGGCAGAGGTGATGGTGTTTTTGAAAATCCGAAGTGGGAAAGATGAAGTGGGGAATTATTATTTTTTTTGCATAAAGTAAAGGTGGGCGCTCTTGCTTGCTTCTTTTTATAATAAAATCGCCGTTCAAAAAAAAAAGGTGGGCGCTTTGTTTAAGAGGCAAGGAGGAAAAAACGAAAATACCCTCACGTGCGGGCAACCCAAATGTTAGAGTTAGCGTTATAAGGGTTTCTTCGCACCGAATACACACAAAACTCTATTTATATCTCTGAGCACAGTCATTGGGTTATAATTTTTCTGAATATTACAAGTGAAAATACCATGTGAAAAATACCATATGAACTGATAAAGTACAGCACATTTGAGAATTGAGATAGCTCACTTGTATTCAGTTGATCAGTTCATGAGAAATTATAACTTTACAGTAAAGAAAATAAAATAAAAAATATAAAAAAAAAAAACTCAATTTTACAATATATACTTCAACTCCAAATATTTCACCAAAGTATATTATTTAGTAATAATTTTGCTATTCAATAAAAAATATGTGAACCAATATTTTCTAAACCCAACCCCCACACTTTTGTATATATGCAAAATTTCCTTTTAAATCTTTACAAATGTATGTTCTCACCAATGCAGTTTTGCACCGATTTCGGATCACAATTCCTCCCTTGTCCCCCGCTTCCAGCCGCCACTGGTCATATAGGAGACGGGGCGGTTGCAATGACAGTTTTCGAATTCGCGGCACGAGAATATTCCTGTTTGAGAAAAACCGCATACAAAAGCTCGTTCCATGTATCTGGTACCCCTGGTAAACACCAATGGCTGCAGTCTTGCCTCCGTAAAGCGGCTGGCCCACCATTTTTTGGACCCAAATAATATATAGAAGCGTGACCATCTTTTCGTTTTGATGTCATATATGTCACGTCTAATAAGTCTACTTTTGGTGGTTGTGCAGATGAATTATTCCCGTATTTAGATAACATCGAGCTGAATATGTTCGGGAAAAACATCGTGCCAGATGAAACTGGTGATGAACTCAAGTCCGGTAGTGTCTCGAGATGGCAGCTACCACCAGATTTCCAATTACCATTCCTAAAACACCCATATTACGGAATTCATCAAAAACAGTACTATAAAAAATCAAACAATGTCTGTAATCATATTTTACGAAATTATATCTTTGAAAAATAATGATATTCAGGACAAGTAGTGTTTCAGCTTTCAAACCGACTCGATCTGACCCATTTAAACAAAACCACCCGTTTTGACTGGCACCAAGAAAAAATAAACACGAACCTGAAATGGACAGGAGAAAAGCCTCTAAACATCACTTGTGTCTTGTTCGTATCTATTTCTTTATTTATCCAATTCAAAAGCGTTTCAACTGATTTTTCGTATGCACTTTCAATACTCATATTCATTTTCACATCTCCGCCTTCTTCAAAGTAGCAGCCCCTAAAACGCAACATGAACACTATACATCAGATGCATCAATAAAAAGCAAAAGTCTTAAATACGTTTGGATGTGAAACTTAGAAGTCGAAAAACAGGGGGGCTTGGTAATGGGTCAGACAATTTACTTTCAAATTGAGTTCGAATGTGTTGAGGTGAGTTGACCCTTCAACCTTCCTGGGTCCATAAATGGGTCGAAAAATTGAAATTGTTACCTTCACTTATTGTACAAAAAAATGACAATTTCATATCTCCCCTTCTAAAATTTAGAAATTTTCATACATACCCAAACATGCTTCAAAAGCATTATACAAGCCGATCAAGAGTTAAACAACTTACTCGCGTGTCGTTTTTTCAGCATTCCACCAATGTCCACTATTCAACACAAGCACATCAGCTCCTTTCCATTTACCAGAACTCCAATCCATTTTATCGATTTTCAAAGTGGTTCGCACCTGCTTTGGTGAGCCAGCAGGGGGGTGCCCTTGAGGTACCAGGTATGGGGCCCGGTAGTATTCGATCGTGCAATTGAAATCAATGAATTTGAACACCAAGAATCCCATATGTTTTGTGATGGGTCTCCCATTAACTTCATATATCGAAGATTTGTTTGCAACAGCGGTTGATAGCATACACAAAAGGGATTCCCATTGGTTTCTCCCAATGGAGTCGCCGGCAAATACTAACCTACGGTTTCTTAGTCTTTCTAACATGGTTTTCGCATTGAATCTGCAATCAAATACCAAAAATTAATAAGCTTTCATCTATGAATCATTAAATGAACATGATTTCTGAGCAAGATTCAGAGTGGCAACATGGGTGGTTCATCATAGCAGGTCGAGTGGGTCGACCCGAGACACACTTTCTCCAAAAAAGATTTTTCCTAATAGATAAATCATCTAATTATTTTGAATAAAAACATAAATGGGTACCATTTCCGAAAAACTGATACCACTAACAAAAACCCATAAAAAACCTTAAAAAAATACAAATCTCCATGAACAAATGTCACAAATTCATGGTCTTTAGCAACCCTATGAACTTCGAATAAAGAGGTGTTTGGATGCTCGTTTCAAGGGGGGGATAGAAAGTGTGTATTAAAAATAAGTACATATGATGTTGAATAATCAAATCCAAACATGTGGTGATACTTGAAATTATAATAATCACTTCTGATGGTGAGAAACCGTGGATTGTTGGGCAAATTTCTCGTTATTCAACAAAAGCAATAGAATAGTAACAATAACATACGAATGGATGAAGTTTTGTTGCAACAATAACATATTTGACCCTATATTTCTCATATTAAATCACTAAAATGATCACTCCTAAACTGAGGTTTGATTGTTGGCAATTTAAAGCCCTGATAGCCAGTTGGTAGAGTGGCAAGATACACAAAATGCTGCAAAACACTGGAAATTCATAACTAGGTGCAATCACCTTATACAATTGATTGTCTAACACTCAATCTTCAAACTGTAATAACCATTAGAAAACACTTATACAAAGGCCAATAAGCTTATTTCCGCAAAAGGTAGTGATAATTCAAACTGAGGCCCTTTAAGCTAGGAGTACTAAATTTCCAAATTGCGCCTAAACATGTCCAACATTAATGACTAATCAAAACCATTCAAACTTACAATGGGGTCACGGCTTCAATTTTACATGGCACCAAAAACCTTCTCCCTCGCTGGCACCAAAAAATGTGGTGCCATGGATCCACACATACAACAAAAATACAGCACTATGGCATGAGAAAAGCTATGGCACCACATCCGATGGTTGGAACCACAAAAAGTGGTTTCACAGCTTGATCACGAGGGCTGCTATTCACCCGCCAAAGCATGATGGTGCCAACAAGGGTGTAGTTATACCTCGCTCTCTAACAAAAACTAATATTCAATTTTCACATAGAACACCATATAAACAAACTAGGCTAGAAATAAGGATTCGGTACATGGGCAAGTTACCGTCCTTAACCATACTAATGAACTTCCAATTGCACCTAAACCTATCAAACTAACTAAAACCAATATCATTTTTTTCGCATAAAACACCGTAAAATCAGGTAAAAAAAACCAGTACCTGGGCAAGTTACAATCTTTAGGCTGCCATCTCCACTTAGTATAAAACCTATCAAGCCTCCCATTTTCGGAACAGCGAAAACCATCATCCATCAACAAACAATCCTCACTCTCATAAAGTGGATACTTCTCATCCCACACCCAATTTCCATCAAATATATTACATTTTTCATCATCAAGAAACCCAACCAGCTCATGACTCGAGTCACTCGGCTCACTTAACCCGAACCAAGCACCTAACCCACGGTGCCCACTAGCTCCTCTTAACCCTTCACCCATGGACCTATAGTCCAAGAAAAACAAACACAAAATCAACACAAAACTCATACAAAAACATCCTACTTCACATGGCTTCATTTTCTTGAATCTCTTCAGCAAGTCTAGTTGAGTCATCTTTTTTACACACAGTTACACACTTTACTGTGTGTTTTCAGTATATCTCTGCCATGGAGGAACTAAATTTGATTCTGAAAAATGGGTTTTGGTCTAAATTGGGATAAGGCAAAAGGGTTTTCTTGAAATTTTGTAAAAGTGAAATATGGACCAAGAAAAAAACACACACAAACACACACTAGAGTGTGTTTTTTTCAAAAGAACTTTGTCATGGAGCAAGACAATCAAATTCTGAAAAATGGGTTTTTGTCTATTTTTGGTTTAGGCAAAAGGGTTTTTTTTTTTTTTTTTTATAAAACAAAACACGTTTAAAATCCGACTCTCGAGTTAAACCATAACTATTAGAAAAGACTCGCGAAGAAAAACTCGAAAACACGGAAAAGAGAAAGAGGGTAGAAGATAGGCAAAAGGGTTTTTATCTTCTTTTTAAAACGACAACACACTTGAAATCTGATTCTCGAGTTAAACCGTAACTACTAGAAGAGACTCGCGAAAAGAAACTCGAAAAGACGGAAAAGAAGAGAGGGTAGAAGATAGGACAGAATTAGATATATGGGGCCAAAAATAAGAGACAAATATTCATGTATGTGTTTTTAATATTTTTTTAAATGGTTTGAAAAAATAAATGTGTGATGATTAGTGAAGAGCTTGTAACATGTGAATTGTTGGGGATATAAATAGTAGAGAATAGAATACAATTTTAAAAAATTAATTTTAAATAAATAAATAAAGAAAGAAAATATTTTTTGACTTTAGTGGACATATAGGAAGACGTGGAGTTTAGTGGGGGAATAATGGGGAATAATTAATTTAATTTATTTCATGAGTCCGAAATATTGGGTCAAAATTTTGTCCCACCACAAAAATCAAATTAAATCTTTGTTGTTAAAAAGTATTTTTGTCAAGAGATATAAGCCAAGATTGAAGGGTGGTCATGTATCTTTTGTACATATTAATGTGTGGATTGGATTTTTGTTATGGGGTGAGTGTTGTGATAGTGAGAGGACATAAGAAAGTAAGAAACAAATATAGAATATAGTTAAGGAAAAATATATAGACATAAATTAAGAGCTATCTTTGGTATGAATATTATGTAAAAATTGTGATTATTTTTTAAAAAGATAATTTATTTAAAAAATATTTTTTATTTGATAGGAGTGTATAAGTTTATAAAAGGTTATAAAATAAATAAATTTATTATAATCTTTTACAAACAAAAGTAATTTCATGTATTATAATTTTTTTTATAATTTTTTTTTATTTTCATCTTTAATATTATCTTTTGTTTCAGTAATAATTATATTTGTCAAACATAGTTTAAATTTGTAAAAAATTTAGATAGCAATACATTGCCAATCTCTCATCCACCAACAACAAATTTTTATTTGATTTGAAGAGTGTTTAAATTGGTGTTTATGATTGCGTTTGAAATTATATTATTAAGTTATTTCATTTTTAAAATTGAGCTAAACTAAAATAAGTGTTTGAATAGTAAATAGAATAAAATGATTATTTACGTTTAAAATCTTTCAAAATTGTGTTTTGAAAAAGTAGGTGAGAAGTTATTTATTTCATTTTCAAAATGGAAAAAATGTTAAAATGAGTCATTTTATTTATCAATTAAAAAAATAATCTGATTTGTCAAACACTAAAGAAATTGATAATCTGATTATTGTAAATTCAAACAAAATAATTAAATTCAAACACTATTTTTTTAAAACACGTTTTGTAACCGTTGATTATCTCATTATTCATTTTGAAAATGAATAATCAATTTTAAATCAATGTTTTCAGACCTGGGTCGACCCGGCCTGGTCAACCGATGAATCGGTTTCGGTCGAAAAAAGGGTCATATTGACCTGGGTTTCATATTTTTGAAACCCGGCTTGACTCGGCGGGTTTAAGGTGACCGGGTTAACCCGGTTCTCAAGACCCAGCCGGGTTTTGAATTTTTCGGGTTTTTTTCAAAAATAATAATAATTTTGCGTATTTGCGACGAAATTTTGTTTTTCATATTATATTGGTTGGTAAACAATTTATATTTTCAATGTACGTAAATTTTTATGGTTTTTATAAGTATAATTTTGTTAATTATTAAAAATATAAAAAAAAATATTTTTTTTTAAACCGGGTTGACCCGGACCCGACGACTAGACCGGATCAATTTAAGACCCGAGTTTTAAAACATTATTTTAAATAAGAAATCCCAAACACCCCTAAATATAAAAAATGAAACGGAATTGTTATTTTCACTTTGGGGTGCGTTTGGTATGTGGTTTATCTCACTTTAGATGAAAATATTAATTTAAAAATTGTTTAAAAAATGTTTGGTTATTAATTTGGGATTTCATTTTGATTATCATGTCTTCTGATAACTATTTTTTTTTAGCGATCATTTTGATGGATTTATAGTTTTTGATAGGTCTCACATGTTTTTACTTCCTAAACTTTCATTTTATCAACTTAAATTCACATTTACAGTTTTATTGATTAAAATATATTAATTTAATAATTTAATATCTTTTTAAATCTTTTTTATTTTTCCCATAAACCAAATCAAAAGCCTAAATCCAACTTCAAACTCAAACCTAAATTTTAATCCTAAACTCACCTATAAACCACACGAACCTTTAGATTTCAAATTGATAATCATAGCCTTCAAACTACTTTGAAGTGGTCACGCGCCAACCTTCTCGAAAAAAAGTCTTTACCTGAAAATCATGGTTACCAAAAAAAAGAAAAAAAAAACACTTATTTTTTTTGGAAACGGCAAATATTATTAACCACCTCGTCTTAGCAAGAAACTAAGGGAGGGCAAGGAGAAAATAAAGATTACGGATTACAAAGAAATACAAAAAGGATTACATTCCCAATCAATCCAACTGCATGAATGATTGCCCCTATGTTTGATCCACAAGAATGTTGTGGAAATGATTTCTCCTGCTATTACTGTAAATGTCTTATGAATCTTGTTGAATAAGAGATCATTTCTTGCTTTCCAAATACCCCACATGGTACCAGATATTATAGTTAGCAACATCTTTCTCTTTTTGGGGCAGTTGCCCCAGTTTGCTCCAAACTCCAGGATGCCTCTTGCTGATGATAGCAAAGGAGGCGGTATGCCGCACCATCTGAATATCCATCGCCAAGTCTCAGCAGCTTTGGGGCATAAAACCATCATGTGATCTACGTCTTCCTCATGTGTTCCACATACCTTACAGAGAGTGGAGACCATGTGAACGCCCCTATCATGGAGACATTTAGCTACGTGAATACGTCCAAGACCAACCCTCCAAACAAAGCAACTGACTTTGGGCGGAACAATTCTAACCCATGGCATTTGGGGGTAACCTATGGTGGTGTTTTTGTCGTCAATCATTTTTCTTGCGTGTTGCACCAGGTATCTTTCCATCGGGGGACATGTTACTTACTAACTTGTCAGGATATGGCTTTATTTTTGTGGCAGCGATGAGGTGTAACAAGTCACAGAATTCGTGGATCGTGGATGAATCATCTAGGTTATTGTACCAGCACCAAGAGTATTCGTTGCTGGAAATCCTTTCTTTAATTAAACATTCCTTATTTGATTCAATTGCAAACGGGAATCAGATAAATAATGGTGTGTCACTTAACCAATGATCCTTCTAAAACAGAAAGCGCCCCCCATCACCTACAACTAGCGAAAAAATATCATTAAATGATAAGCCAAAACCTGTCATGTCATCTGCAATCTTCGCAATATAACCACCATTTTCACACGTTAAGAGCCTCTGATTCAATGCAAATGACTGATTAACTAACTTGTCGATCACTAATGGTAATTTATAGTTGCATTTATTCTCCACATTAACGTAAGTTGCAACCGATACTAATAGGAAGAGGTAAACTAAATGCATCAAGATATTAATGCAAATTAAAACTTTAAACAGATCATAAATCCAAAACATTTAGTGTTACCTTTTTTAGTTAGGAATATTATGGTGGTACTTGATTGCACGTTAAATATACACATTAAAATGGAATTTTGCTAACGGATGTCCATTGAGCGAAAGTTAATTTGTAATGAATAAATACAAATTTTAAATTTAAATTAAATAAATTAATAGTTATAATATTTGAACATGATTTTTAATATGCTCCTTCTATTTCATTTTTATTGTATTTATTATTATTTTAGTTTGTCTCAATATTTTGTTCAGTTTGTTAAATAAGAAGTTTAAATTAATTAATTTATCACTTTTACTCACGTTATTAATTTATCACGAAGAAATTATTAATGTATTTAAAAGGTAAATTTGTCTTTTTAATATAAAATGTCTTCATTCATTAAATCTATAATAAATCACAAAAAGTATGTTGAAAGACTATTAAAATAAAACGGATCGAGTAATCAATATACATTTAATGTATTTTATTATTAATAAATAAAGTTCGTATTCATTTATTGCGCACAATATTTTTCAATTTTTATTAAAAAATCTAATTTTTAATAATTAATATGAAGATCATGTTCAAATAGTTATCATATTTCTTTTTCATAATTATCCTAAAAAATATGATAACTATTGAAAATTATGGCATACTAAAATCATTTTTGTTTTTTTTTATCATATCTATATACCCTATAAAGGTTGTATTTGTTCAATGTTGAAAAGTTGAAAATTGAAAAAACTTATTTATGGAAAATCTTAACTGCATACAATGCATCGTCTAACCAATTATAATTACATCGCTGGGACTTTTGGAAAGTATGCGCAATGTCTGACTAATTATAACTACTCAGCAAGAAATTTTGGAAAGTATTCGGTTTTTATCAAAGAAATTTTGTATAATGTTACTTTCTCTCCACTCTCCCTGAATCACCAATTTAATTCACTTTGATCATAATGACAATAATCAATCACTCTCCATTCTTTCTTTACACTCTTTCCCAATCAGTTTAAATTCGGGTGTCTCTCTAACACTGATTTAAACCAATCTATTTTAACAACAATTCAAAAACAAATACATAAACAACCGATTGAATCGTATGTGTATTACCATCTCTTCATCTTCTACTTTGCAATTCATTATTCTCTTTTTACATGTTTTTGTGACTTGTATATAGGTTGAACTGATTTCATTCTTACTTTTTATTTTGCAGCCTCTGAATGTTAACGGATAGTGATTCTTAACTTCGATTCGACCCAATGATTTATGTAAGTTTCAACCGTATTGAAACTCATTTGATTTACGTTCTCGATAATTTTTATCATCATCAACCTCGATGTTATGACATGTGTTTATATTCGGAACGGTCGTTAAGCAGTCAATGGAGTTTGCTTCGGTGACTACATTTTTAAGGAGTATGTATGAAGTAATTCAACCATTTGATATGGCTTTGTGGTAAGAAAAACACGGGTTCGTGGGTAACAAATTCTCTTTGGTATGGGTTGAGCCGAATCACAAGCATATCTTTCTCATTTATCATATTGTGTGTGATTCAAACGGGTTACTTTGAAGCTGTTAAAAGCTGGATCAATCGCAGTAGTTGAGCGACTCCAAATCTGAATCAAATTTGAAATAAGAAGGACAAAAGATAAGTAAATATAAGAAAAAGATCAACGAATAGGGGATCATAGAGTATTGTGTTAAAAAAACTTAGAAAAAGGTCAAAAGGTTTACTTTTTACAAAGATTTAAAAGTTGTATATTTTTTATTGTGAATTGTTTTTGTGAATTACTTTTTGCTTTGTGTGAGCAGGCGACAAAAATGGCAAACGAGATGAACATTCGGATACATGGTTATGCTAATGATTCAGTCCAGAGAAGGCGAAAAAGAAGCTAAAGCAACACTATGTCCAAAATGGGAGCCTGAATTGATGGTTATCTGGAATTTTTGGTTCACAGTAAATATGGGTATAACACTTTTGACAAAATTCTTGATCATACTGATATCCATGAGCGTGAGTTTTTATTTTGGAAAAAATGAAGACCTTTATGTGAGTAAACTTAAGTAGTTAACTTTTCATACTTTTGAACTACTAACAAATTTAGGTGAAACTACAAAATGCAAGTACATGTAAGAAATGTTGGAAATACGTTTTTATGTATTTAGAAAAGATCGATCACTCCAACGCTATATTCAAGTATTGGGCTCGTGATCCATGATATAAACATATAGTCCATATAAACCACTTGTAGGATGGGCTATATATACCCCCTCCTAGCATGTTAGGAGGGGTTGATGACTTAGTTATTGATACTCATTTCATCTTTCTCTCCATTCTCTCCTTTCTCTCTCTAACTCTCCCTCTCTAGTTCTTTCATCTCCTTCCATTCTTTAGATCAATCAATCACTTGCACAATCCTAAGAAACTAAGGACCTACAGTTGGTATCAATAGCTATGGTTGAATCTTAGGATTGGCGTGGTTTTATCATTGATTTGGTGGTCAAATTTTTTTTTCTTTTGGTTCCGCATATGGTATAAATTTTGTGACTAGTTTTTGAGTATTGTCCAAATAATTATAAGTTTTTTTTGTCTCAAATTTGTCCAAAAAGTTCATGAGTAAACATTCCTACTGTTTTTGTCACAAGTTTTTATCTCTTTTTAGTCTCGATTTGTGTTTTTGTTTCAAAAGTCTCAAAAGTATCAGTTTTTTTATAGATTTTTATCAATTTTTGTCTCATTTTGTGTCTCTGTTTTATAGCTTTGTTTCTGTCGGAAAAGCGTTTTACATTCCGACACTTTTTCCGACCCTTTTTCCGACAGTTACAAGTTTTGTCTATTCCGATAAGTATTCAGATACCACTTTCCGACAGCTCATATTCCGATGGTTTGAAGATTCTGATACGTATTCCGATGGTGTTTTTTGACATTCCGATGTTTTTGTGATATTCTGATGATTTTGTGATATTCCGATGTGTAGAACAATGATAATCTTTATGTTTAAAGAGGGTTGATGTTTTCTAGAGAGAGAAACTTAGAGAGAAAAGTGAAAGAAACTATGTGTGATATTATAAGAAAATGAAACAACCAACACCTCTTTCCATGGTGGAAAGAGGCTTATATACCCAAGTCCTTAATGGACTTGGGCCTCCGGCCCATGAACATGCTCATGGGTCGGGCTATTTAATAAATGTTACTAAAACACTACTACGAGCCTATAACTATATTGTTGGAGTGACCGAGACTTTCTTTATACATAAAACGTATTTCCAACAATCTCCCCCAAAGGGAGGTCACTCCAAATTTACAAAGTCCTAATCTAGCATGTTAGATCTTCTTCTTGAGCTCGTAGTCCACTTTCTCTTTTCTTTTTTTTCTTTTTCTTCCTTTTGTGAATATGTGTTGAATAATATCAGCCTTTTGCTTGGAACACGTTCTTTTGGCCTTTCACGTGCAGTCTTTATCTTCTTGTGATGTTCGCCTCTTCGTGACTTCATGTCCCACACACTTATCCTTTGTTGAATTCTTGAAAGTTTCAGAGTCGATACAGCGGAAGACTTTTAGGTTAAACTTTCTTGAATTTGCAGAAGTATTTGATGCCGAAGGAATAAGCATGTGAGGACGTCTTCAACAGGTACACCACAACGCCACCGTCTTCGAATGCAGCAACATAATAAGACACGAATAAAATGGCTTTGACATTTTATTCTAGTTCGGTAGCATTTTACCTCCGGTCGGTGAAGACCGTTGGACGATATTAGATATCGTACCTGTGACGGATAGTTTCAGTTAAGTAACTTCCTGACAGGATTTCGCGGTTAAACCCGTTCTCTTTATTCGACCATCCAAAGATGACTGCGAACATAAAGAGTGAATCATTTAGATTAAAAATCCTTATTATTGAAGCCGTCAATTCATGAAACCTGGAACAAGTGAATTTCAATTAAGATATTCACCATCGTTTCTTTCCAGTTGTCACAAACTTAATTCAAATAGAATCTTGCTTGTCACCTACCAAGTGCTGTTTGATGTTAACACTAGAAGGATTTCCACTCGTCACTGTGAACACTAAAGAGTGTCACTCTGAGTGTTCTGGCAAGATCATACGATAATGCGTAGAGGCCTGGAACGAGTTTAAGTTCAATTAAGAATTAAACTACTGTTTCTTTCCAGTTTTCACAAGATTGGTTCTTAAAGAACCGCACGTGTCACCTAGCATGAGCTTGTTTGATGTTGGCTCAAGCAGGATTTCCATCTTCATTGTAATACTTGCGTATTACTCGGATGTTCTGGCAATATTACAAGAATACTGCGTAGGACTCATAAAGATCTCTTAATTTTCACAGTGTGTGAAGAAGCAAGGAATAAATGGAAAGTGTCCTAATGAGACTTTTGATGATCTCGTGGCTCTAGACTCGATAGTGCGTTTTGATTTAGTGAGCGGTGGCTGGAGATGAGTGCCACCTATTCAATATCAGTCTATTCGGAGTGAATAAACCAATAGATAACGTGTTGATCTCCGTGTGATTAAAACAAATACCTTTTGAGAGATATTTGAGTTAGCTGGGGAGGGTTGTGCATTGCATTACTGGGTCCATGATGTCTTTCTTCAATATCGAGAATCATTAACAAATGATCTCAATAGCATATGTATTGACCCGGTTTCTGCCTAAAGTTGTAAGGAGGGCTTCTTTCTTTACACCCTTTATCTTTACAATTCTTTTTCATTCTTCAACCCCTTCAATTCTTACCAATACGTCAT
Organism: Glebionis coronaria; assembly: GCA_025667525.1. Classification (NCBI taxonomy): domain Eukaryota; kingdom Viridiplantae; phylum Streptophyta; class Magnoliopsida; order Asterales; family Asteraceae; genus Glebionis; species Glebionis coronaria. The sequence goes on from CM046879.1 coordinate 558,073,097, forward strand.
CACTAGCACCTTGTTGCGATTGTTCCAGTGCTAGCTTAAGTACTTGGTCTACATTCAGCTACGTTCACAATCATTCTCCATCTTTCCTAGGACTTCTAATTCTATCTAGGGAATTGTCCTTGGGAAGATTCCATCGGTTCTGATGAATCATTGGACTAATACCTATACCTACCACCCTTTTGTCACCACATCCGTCGTGAATTAAGTGTGTTTTAGGTAAGTATTGTCACCACGAAAAATCCTTGAAAAATCACTATAAAGCACTTGTGATATTATAATCAAAGTTTTTGTGCCTTAAGTGTTTTGATCACCAAAAACGCTCCCCCTTAACATGTGCATTACACATATTAAGTTGGTTTATCTTTTAAGCCTTTTTCATTGTTTAGCCAAGTATCATTAAGTCTCCTTAATCCTATTTTCTCCCCTTTCCAAATGTTAACCATCAATATTTTGGATATTAATGGATTAACCAGTCTTTGGGTAATAAAATGAAATTAGATGTTGGCCAAAGAACATATTAATGCTCCCCCTCAAATTAATGAGGGTTAGTTGTAGTGCTTGAGTATGATATGTTTGAAAGATTTAGAATCTCGAGAGAAATTCTTGAAAAATATCATACTTTTACACTACAACATGCCACAAAAGCTGATTATACAAAAAGTAACATATTCACAATTATAGACATATGGAGTTGACCTGTTATAAGACGAACCATAATTAAATGGCTCGTTCCGTGAACCTATGGTGAGATCCATATGGTCGTCCACCGACGAATCGTTCCACACTTCGTAGCAACTAACGCTTCCTTAGAAGTTCCTCGATCTTCTTGATCGCGTACTTTGCTCCTCTTTTGCATTGGCTTGTCCAGGTGTACTTGACTGCTGGAAGTGGTAGGTTGGCATTGAGAACCGTCAGATCATCTCGAACATGCTTGAGCGTACCGTCGCTAAACTTGTGCAGTTCGGAGAATCGCATATACTGCATGACGCCAGTCTCATTTGGATAAAAAATCCCTGCTTCCGGCGTTGTGGTCCCCATGTAAACCTTCTTGTTCTTATGGAAATTACTGAGTGGAGTTGTATGGGGACGTTCCAAGTTTAGCTGCTTCTGATAGCTCTCCACTCCAAGTTGAAAGTCTTCCACCCGATTTTGGATGACGATTTTCCTAGCATATTGACGAAAGTTGGAGCTCAATGCAATGACTATCTAAGGTGGTAAATGGTCGACTTTTTCCTGAGCCAATAACAACAGAAGATCTTCGATGTCTTCAATTTGAAGGTACTGGAGATCACTTTCGTCTCGGTATTCTTTCTCATCAGTACGTTTGAACACGATTACATTCAAGTAATCATAGCCGAATACCGTTTGAGTGGTTGCTCCTTGAATGCTTTTGATTCTGTGAGCTGAGACAATAGAAGAACCTCTCTTTGGACGATGGAAGTGATTGCAAGCTAACCTTTTCTTTGGATTCCAGTGAGAGATGCCAAGTGTTGCATAAGTGTCATAAAACTTGAGCAATTCCTTTCTCCATAACGCATCAGGTACTTTATCTTCTATCCACGGTACATTCTCCAAATTGATTGCCTTGATCATAGTGAGTGATGTGGCATACTTGTTCGTGTCATTTTCAAGATATTCGAGATCGTGAGAAACAAAGTGCTCTATTGGGATCGTTGCAGAACCGGCGATGACCGTGGGTGTAAGAGGTCGTAACACAGGAGTCTTAATTCCCGTAGTCGTCGCTCTCATTGCCTTGGTAAGCTCATTCAAGTGATATTCTGCTTCATTATGGCTGATCTTTAAAGTATCAAAGAAGTCCACATTTGCGGCTACCATTTTGATAAAATCCGGATTCATTGTCGGTTTCCCATGAGAATACCTTAGAAAGGCCGAGAAATCGATAGGATTGTTCAGGAATTGAGTCAGGTCCATTTCAGTTGCAGTGTCAAAAGGATGTTGTGGTGCTGCATTTGTGAGCCAGAGTTGCTCCTGTACCGTGTCATTAATGAGTAGAGATTCAGCAAACGTTGGTTCTAGCACATTTAAGTCTTCAACTTCCATATCAATGATGTGCTGATCTTCAAATGGTGTTGAAGGTTGTTCTTGTGTCACCGGTATATCGTCAGTTGGCATAGAGACTAGAATTTCGTCTTCTAGCATATGGTCTGTAGATTCATTGTGAGAATCAGTAGTAAACACTGGTTCAGTAGATATACCTGTCTCAATTTGCTGAGTTTCTGGTACAATAGACTCCACTGTCTTTTCTGCAGTTTCAGCAATGCTTTCTGCAGCTTCCTCAATACCTTTCTCGGTTGCCTTATCACCTTCATCCTTGTTTGACTCTTCGGCATTAGTACCCGTTTCTCATTCTTATCACCCTTGTTGGTTCCATTATTGTTGTCATCATCATCATCATCATCATCGTCATCCTCATCCTCATCTGTACCCTCGTCCTCCTCTTCATCTTTATCCTTATCCTTTGCTTCCTCATCCTCTTCTTCCTCCTCATCAACATTGTCATCCTCTTCCTCCTCATCTCCTTCCTTATCCTCTTCCTCATTTGGATCATTTTTACCATCGTCCTCATCACCGTTATCCTCATTTTCTTCCTCCTCTAGTTCGTCTTCATTGTCAGACTCAGAGTCGGTAGTATCTGCTGGTGTATCGTCAATAATTGCTTTGTTGAGATATTGCAGAACTTTTCGTTTATTCTTCGATTTATGAGCCCTCATATTTAGCAGACGTGTCTGTAACAATGTCATTAGTTGAAGTGTAGATAAACCATTACCGACAAAAGTTGGTAGCTGCTGATCAACGTATGACTTGACTTCTCGTCGAATGATCTTGGTCATCTTCTCATCAATTGACCCAAGAAAGGCAGCATTCTCTTTGTCACGAGTTTTCTTCTCTCCAAGAAATGATTTGTGTTGAGCTTTAAGTTTAGACACTCTGTCGGATATTTTCTTAAGTGTAGGCTCATCAGGTTGTGGTTCCTTGAGAGGAGTGGTGATCCTTTCAGTCAGTGTAGCTATTTGTTTAGCTTGAGCCTCCAGCTGTTGTTGAAGAGATTGGATCAGTGGATCATTGACTGTGAGGAATGGGTTAGAGGTGGATGATACTTGTTGTTCTGCTGGTGGAGGTGTAACCATAACTGTTAAGGTGGTGGTGGATGATACTGGTTGTGCAAGGTAGGTGTTGGTGTAGATGCAGTGATTGGGGCGGTAGTTGATACAGGTTGTTCAACTGTTGATGACGGTGTAGATTCAGTGGTTAGGGTGGTGGTTGATACGGGTTGTTCATCAGGTGCTGGTGTGATAGCCAGTGTTATGACCTCACTGATGACCGGGGTGGATAATGGTGGAGTGGTGGTTGATGTAACAGTAGTTATGGGAACATCCACCATTTCTTTATTTGTTGATGGATTAGTGTTTGTAACCTCAATGTCCTCCCCTTCCAAATTAAGATATTTCAAAACATCATCAGAGCCGGAAGTAGACTTACTTTGAAGTCGAGTCTCTGGTATGAGAGTTGCATGAGCATCATCGTTTAACACCATGTGAGTTGGTTCTGGTAAAGATGTGGTGATATTGGCGTCTCGATACATCAAACTTGTATTTGTGTTTGCACTGCTACCACCCTCTTCACTCTGCTCACGACTTTTAAAGTGGAAGTTATCAGCATCTTCATAAGCATCTTCATCGATAGGATCTTCATAAAATGCCATGTCAGCATCAGGATTGCCAAATTCTTCTAAGTCCTCAAACAGTCTTGAGCCTGATCCTGTGGAAGTTGTAAAAGCTTCCAGTCTGCTTTGTTGAAGAATGATACGCAGTCGTTTGGCTTCAGAGATGTTTTGTTGAGCAGGTTCATCTGAGCAAACACTTGCTTCTTTACCTTTAGTCTACTTTGCTTTCTTTGGCCTTCGGAGTGGTACTTCTTCCTGTTCTTCCTCAGTATGGATCATCTCAGCTTCTTCAGCATCTTCATCAACTAAATGCTCTTTCCCTGTGCCTTTATCTTTTGATGAAACAGTCGATTGGCGCATGGAAATTCTTTTCTTTCGTTTACCTTTTGCGTCTCTGATTGTTTCTCGGAGGGATCTACATTTGCTCGTTTGAACTGTGCTTCAATATCTTGTAGCATCTCTCTGTAGTGATCACTTTCCCTGATTCCTTCATTCATCATGATTTCTGGCACTGGAACTAGTCTGAGCTTATACTTTGTGAATTGATTATCCGCAGTCATAGTGTCTAACACATCGTCACTATCTTGAGTATGATAGAAGAAATTCCTACGAGGATCAATATCTGGGTCACTCTTCATGAAGAAATTGATGATTAGTTTTGTGAACCTTGGAAATGGGAGATGCACAGCTTTCCTCTTGGAACTTGTGAATTGATGATAGAATTCCTCCCAAAGTTGTAGTGCATAGTCCACTTTAGATCCAGTATAGAGACCCCAAAAGATAATTGCCTGAGAGGGTCGCATTGCGTCTGATCCGCGAATCTTGGAAGTAAGGCATTTAACTAAAGTGGTGACAATTGCTTTCCAAGGTTTCCCAGTATATGACGTGTTAAACTGAGAAAGAAAACCAATTTCACCCTCATAATTCAATTCTCGGATTATTCTAAGCAGTTCTTCTGAATCTGGGTCAGGCACAAAGTGTTCCCCTTTTGCTAGCTTAGGGAGCTTAAATAGTTGCCTAAATTGACGCAGGTCAAGTGTCAAGTCTTTGTTGTTTAGAGTAAAAGAGATAATCTTCTTTGACAATTGCTTTGCTTGTGTGATTGAGGCAGTTGCCCAAAATTCGTGCATGTATACTTCAGGGACTGATGCAGTGACACGTAATGCATCCTTTATTGGTGAACAATCTAGGATGTCTGTTGCAATTTTGAATGCCGCCAAAGAAGGATCGAAATCGTCTTTCAGACGAAAACTGTTTGGTGCATGTTGCATTCTAGCATTAAGTGGAACAAGGATAAGATCTAGTCGTTTTTGTTCTTCTTCGGTTATCGATATTTTCCTGCTTTTAAATAAACACAAGCACACTTGATATATACAAATATATATATCTCATAAACTATGTAAATCCTAAGCATTGGAAATAAATCACAACAAATGTCACCACATATGATAGAGTAACAAAATACAAGCATAGTTCATATGGACTAAGTTCATACATTCAGAATAACACCTAGAATTATGAGAGATATGCCACAAACAATTTATTCTAATGAGAGAAACAACCTAGCATTAGTTCTTTGAATATTTGGATTTCTTGGTTGTCATAACCAGAACCTCAGTGGGTCTAGGTTTAGTTTCAACCACAACCTCAGTTGGTCTTGGTGTAGTTACAACCACAACTTCAGTAGGCTTTGGTTCAGTGTCAACCACTACTTCAGTACTTTTTGGAGTAACCTCAACCCAGATTTCAGTAGGCTTGAACACAAGGTTGGACAACGATGAGACTTTGTCTTCCATGGCCTGGATACAAAACACAAGAAATTGATTAAGTAATTTGTATCTCTTTTGTTTACAGAATTGTCAACTTATTAAATAAGATTAACTTCTGTAATAAGAAACCTTTCAAGTATTCTTATGAGATAAAATTATTTAGATTCAATATAACTTGGTTTCGTTTTAATGACCCTAATATACTTAAAGCCTAATAAAGTGGGAGTGCTGTCTTGGCCGATTTCATTAGATAGTCTATGGCAAATGCACAACACTTAAAGTCCATGACAAGCTTAACAAGTGTTACAATGTAAACCCTTATCGCAATCTAAAAGATATTCAAGGCAAAGTCATTGCAAAACTAAGTCTACTATAGTGCTTAACATATTTTAACAAACTTGAAAATTTTGGTCCATCGAGATACGCCATCGCATTGACCATCGCATTGAATCCATCGCACTGGACCCATCGTACTGGACCCATCGCAGTGGTGCCATCGCATTGGCCATCGTACTGGACTCATCGCATTGGTGCCATCGCATTGTCCATCGGACTGAACCCATCGTATTGTTGCCATCGCATTGTCCATCGTACTGGATCCATCGCATTGGTCCCATCGCATTGACCATCGCATTGGAACCATCGCAATGGGCCATCGCAATGGGCCATCGCAATGGGCCATCGCAATGGACCCATCGCAATGGACTCATCGCAACGAGCCCATCGTAATGAGCCATCGCAGCGAGTTCATCACAGTAATGCCATCGCAATCAATGCGATGAGAAGCGATCGAAGTCAGTGATCGTATTCTTGGCGATAGAACCTAGGTAAATCTTAAGAGTTCGATTACGGGACAAAGAAGCTATAGGCTAAACTGGGTAAAACCAATGATAATATAGGCTGAGATGAACAAATCCCACCTCTTAAAACTCATTATTATCAAGAATCTATAAACCCTAAATTAGTTCAGATTCAATGGATTCAATGGATACATATATGAGTCATGAAAAGATTGTGATATAATCATCTAAATAATAAGCACTTGATAGCAATAATGATTATACCTAGATCAGATAAAACGAGAAGCACAAATAGATGGATGTTTGAAGCTCTAACAATGGCGGTTGGAGTATTTGTTTGTGTGTGTTACAGTGATGCCAAAGAAACGAAAGGAAGGGGGGGATTTATTTGACTTTGGTCAAACCAAGTTGCAAGAAATTGCAACTTGGTCCCCCTTGTTGCAATTGTGCAATGTTTTACCCCCAAGGATTAAGATGTTTAATAAACACATGTAAAAAACACGTGAACTAACCAACACCTAAACCCGTAACGTCTTATCTTTGAAAACAAACACGAAAACAAACTCCAAATGCTTAATTGCAAACAAGCTATTCCTCAAACCACATAAAGCACACAAAGCATATAATGATGAGAATGGACGGGTTATATTTTCTAAAAACCCTTTGTGAAGATGACTTTTAATTTCAAAAGCAATATAATATTTGCTCCCCCTTAAACATAGACCCGTTTTCTATTTAAAGAGTTGTAGTCATTGTTTTTAAAAGAACAAATATCCATGAAGACATTTTCCGGTTTAGTGATTGTTTGGAACGATTCTGGTGGCAATAAGATTTCTCTTATTTTGACAAAATAAGTGCACTGAGACGTACACTAATTTGTGTTAGACTAAGTTATAAAGTAAACTTAGTCCCTTACAAGGTTTTAAAGTAAACCTTGCCCGAGAAAATTAATTCCCGTTGTGAGCCAACGTTTTCAAAAGAAATACGTGATTTTAATGCGAAAAGCGGGTTGCAGTCTGAAATAACTACAAGCCATAATGGGCATGTTTTAAAACATATACAACTTTTATACGGACTCTATTTATGGCGCCGTGTCAATTTTAATCGACATTTCTAAGGCCGTAAATATTACCGTACTAAAAGACATGCCCGTTTTGAAAAATGAAAATATTTTTGGATTTTCTTGATTTTATATTTTTTATGGATTTTGTATGTTTTATATTTTTTATGGTTTTTCTATGTTTTATATTTTTGTATTTTTCTTTTGGTGGTTTAAATATATACGATAATATACCATATCACGATCAAAGGATACTCGAGAATAGTTTACCACCATTTCTTCAGACTCTTCTGCCAACTCCTTAAGTTTCGCTGGGGAGAATGATTTCATGCCTAGCTTTTCAATCAAAAACTCGATACGTCCTCGATCTAAGGCCTTTGTGAATATATCTGCCAGCTGATACTCAGTGTTGACGAAGTACAGTTCGATCACTCCATTTTCCACTTGCTCTTTGATGAAGTGGTAGCGTATGTCAATGTGCTTCGCCCGGGAATGTTGAACATAGTTGCAGCACAGAGCAATTGCACTTTTGTTATCACAGTACATCGGGATTTTGTTGAATCCAAGACCGTAGTCAGTTAATTGTGATCTCATCCATAGAACTTGAGCACAACAACTAGACATAGCAATGTATTCAGCCTCTGTACTTGATATCGCATCACTTTTCTGTCTTTTAGATGCGCAACTAATAAGTCTATCTCCAAGAAGTTGCACACTGCCAGAAGTGCTACGTCTAGTATCTTGACACCCAGCATAATCCGCATCTGCATATGAGATTAGTGCAATAGAGGAATCCTTCGGATACCACAGACCACGATTAAGTGTTCCTTTAAGATACCGAAAGATACTTTTCACAACATGTAAGTGCTTTTCGGTAGGCCGAGCCTGATACCGGGCACACATGCATATAGCACATTGCAAATCAGGCCTGCTAGCAGTCAGATAGAGAAGGGTGCCGATCATTCCATGGTAAATTTTAGGATCGACAGCTATCCCTTCCTTATTTTCATCTAACTTGGATCTCTCCACCATTGGAGTATCCACGTGGTCACAGTTTTCAAAATGATACTTCTTTAATGATTTAAGAGCAAATTATGATTGATTAATGAAGATTCCTCTGGGATTCTGACAAATTTGCAACCCTAAGAAAAATGAAATTTTTCCCATCATCGACATCTTAAAACGTGTGGGCATAATTTTCGCAAAATGGTCAGACAAACGTTGATTAGTAGCTGCAAATATTATATCATCAACATAAATTTGTACCAGTATCATGTCGTTGTCCTCCTTGAGAATGAATAATGTTGGGTCCACTTTGCCTTTGGAGATGAGATACGACGATAAGAGATCGTACCATGCGCGTGGAGCTTGTTTCAACCCGTAAAGAGCCTTCTTGAGCTTGTACACGTGATTAGGATACTCTGAGTTGACGAATCCATTCGGGTGGCTTACATAGACATCTTCCCTTAATTCACCATTGAGAAATGCCGTCTTAACATCCATTTGGTAGACGATCATATTCATGTGAGCAGCATAAGCAAGGAATAGTCTAATTGCCTCCAAACATGAAACAGGAGCAAAGGATTCTTCAAAGTCAATACCCAAAGCTTGTTTGTAACCTCTAGCAACCAATCTAGCTTTGTTCTTTAGCACTCCACCTAACTCATCGAGTTTAACCTTATATACCCACAACAATGTAAGGATTTCAACGTTGATGGGTAAAGTAACTAATTCCCACACTTCAAGACGTTGAAATTCATTAAGTTCCTCTTGCATGGCTTCAATCCAAGATGATTTGGTCATGGCTTGTTGCTAGTTTTTAGGTTCGGTGTCGGAAAGAAATGCATCAGAATAGCAATATAATGCATGTTCTTGGAGTTGGTGGCGTGTTAAGACTGGTCGATCGATGTCACCAATAATATTGCAGATTGGGTGATCCTTTGTCCATTTTATGTTGTGAGTTTCAATCCGTGGTGGTCGGGAGTGAACGATTGCAGGAGCTTCCTCTGAGGTAGACGCACCGTTAGGGTTTTCGGGTATTTGTGAACCAAAGAACGGAAGCTCTTGTAAATGAGCAATTTCCAAATCGTGATCATAGGGATCCTCTTCAACATCATTAGGAACGAGTGGGGGTGATGATTCAGGTGTAGTTTGAGTATTGGTGGGGGAAGGAACATCTGGTTCAAGAGTAACGGTATATGTCTCGGACTGATTTCCATTATCTTGAGCAACAACTTCGGGAAACGGAGCTACTGCTACAAGTGCTGGAGAATTATTACTAGGTGGATCAAAGAATTCATCAAACATAGGTTGAAATAACTCATCCCACTCGGACCTTGTAGGTGGTATAAATGATGGAGAAGTAGGATTGTTGGGAGTTAATCCAGAACTGATTGTACCGGTTCCCATCTCATGTAATGCGGGTTCAGAGCTGTGTTGCTCAGAAGCCATCGCTGTCAGCTCATCAAAATCGGCATCCAAAGTTTCTACTATCTTGCCAAGACGTCGGTTATAAATTCGGTAAGCTTTCTTTGCAGACGAGTAACCAATGAAAATTCCAATATCAGCCTTCGGTTGAAGTTTGCCCAAATTCTCACAATTTTTATTTGGATAACACAGTGCACCAAACACATGAAGAAATGAAATATCGGGTTTGTGTCCATGAAGTAGCTCATATGGAGTTTTACCATGGCGTTTACGGATGATGGAGCGGTTTTGGGTATAACATGCGGTTGCCACTGCTTCAGCCCAAAAGAATAAAGGAGCATTCACATAAATCAGCATAGTTCGAGCAGCTTCCATAAGTGTACGGTTACGTCTTTCCACGACACCGTTTTGTTGTGGAGTGCGGGCAACAGAAGTTTCATGTGAAATACCTACCTTTTCTTAATAGTCTCGTAGAGTTTGATTAACGAACTCAGTTCCATTATCAGTGCGAATGCGGCGAACAGTAGCATTAAGACGTACTTGGATCATCTTTAAGAAAGTAATGATATATTCTGGTGCTTGATCCTTGGATGCTAAAAATTTTACCCATGTAAACCTTGAGAAATCATCCACCATGACGAGGATGTATTGTCTACCACTCACACTAGCCATACGCATTGGCCCGCAAAGATCCATGTGCAAAAGATACAGTGGTTCTTGGTTGGTGTCTTCAGCTTTAGGTTTGTATGATTTCTTGGTGCTTTTTCCCAAAGAACACGCGGAACATAAATGATCCTTGTCGAACTTAAGTTTTGGAAGACCACGAACAAGTTCGTTTTTAGCCAAATGGTTTATAGCATCAAAGTTGAGATGAGATAACCAACGATGCCACAACCATGACTTGGTCTTAGATGCTTGGAAAGAAGGCATACAAGAGAGGCGGCCATCATGTTTTGAATGGACAGTGTGTAGAGATTATCCCCTCGAGAACCCTTTAACAAATCATTTCCTACAAGATCGCGAATAAAGCAAGTATGTTGTCGAAAAGCCACCTCAAGGTTTGAATCGCAAAATTGTCCCACTGAAAATAGATTGTGACCAAGTCCCTCCACATAATAAACCCTTGAAATCGTAACATTCCCAATTTGGTATTCACCATAACCCATGATCTTCGCAATATGGTCGTTGCCGAATTTAACCGTTCCTAGAAACTTGCTGACGAAATTTCTGAGCATCGAGCGATCTCCGGTCATATGCTTTGAGCATCCAGAGTCCAAGTACCAGAGGATGATTTGGACCACCTGAAAATATCACCAGACAAGGACGATGTATCGGAATCTAGTAGTTCCTCTGTGTTAGCAGGTACAAATATAATTATCTTAGATTTGCTAACAGAAGAATTCTTAGGCTTCCAAACTTGCTTCCTAACTGCCGGCTTAGATTCTAGTTGTCTAAGATCCTGAGGTACTTCTTCACTGGTAGGCACAATAATGGGTGCAGACCTAGTTAAAGGGCTCTTTTTCCATTTCTTAGTGCTAGTGTTCCTATTTAAAGGACGTTGAGACCTAACTTTCGTAGATGTGATCCTAGTTAAAGGGCACTTAGTTCCATTAGCAGTAAAGGTCCTACCAGTGGGTTTCCATTTCCAACCAACTTGGGTGAATTTCTTCCCCGTTGGAATCCATTCAAGGTTGTTCCTAATAGCATACATTTCATTCACGTGATCAACAAGGCATAAATCATGACACTGAGAAAACATGCATTCATTACAATTCCAACATCGCAAATTCGAATTCACATTTTTCTTAGGCTTCTACACAGAAGTAGATCCTTTTGTCTTAGATACATGATTCTTTTTATTTGAAACTGAAATAACATTCCTAGGGTGAACTTCTACTTTCTTCTTAGCAGTCCTACTAGTGGAAGGCTTGATCCTATATTTCTTGTCTTGAGATCCTTTAGCCTTAGTAGACATAATTACTCCTGTAGAAGCCATGGGAACATTAGTGATAGATTTTGATGTAGCCTTGATGGGTGTGTTTAAAATAGGCGTAGATCCTGGATTCTTATTGAATGGAGTAATGGCAATGGTGGGGGTTTGTTGTTTCGGGGGTACAGATATCGGTTGCCCAATGTACTCTAAGTTTGCTAAACAATCCTGAACGCGATCCACATATAAGAAAAGCTCATATAGAAGATGACTAGTGGGATCTATTTCACGCATTTCATCAACTATCTCTCTAGCAAGATCAACATGTTCTAAGGCATTTTTCATGTATGTGGCAAACTTAGTTGGACTATTCTTAAATTTTGGATCCCGATATAGCACACGTGGGTTGGGTTTGGGGGCACTAGAGGTCGAGGCAGAGATGGTGGCTGGATTATCAACAACTTCTTGTCCTTTGAGTTGAAGTGTCTACTTTAATTCAGCCAAAACCATGTTTTTGTCTATGAGTTGAATGTTTAAGTCAGAGATTTCCTCGCACTTACGGTTCAATTGTTCAACGAGTGACTTTTGCTCTGCCGCATTAAAAGCGAAGCGTTCTTCTAATGAACCATAAATATCTGGGAAATCCTGCTTTAATTTATCAAGCTCCCCTATCATAGAATTATTCTATCTTCTAGGGCATGATTCTTAATCTCTGAAGCCTCTAGTTCTAATTTCTCTGCTACTGATTCTCTCTTAAGTCTCATAATTTCTTCCTCTAGAGCCTGAACAACCTGAATCATCTTGTCACTTGTCTCAACGGAGTTTTCACAAACATTTGTTTTTGAAAGAGTTTCATTTTTAGATTGATTCTCAATTTCAAGAGATATACAATGTTGTTGAAGCTCATTAAAACGTTTTAAAAGTGTGTCATAAGAATCTTGAAGCTTTAAAAATTCAGCGTTGGATTCATGACAAGAATGATTATCGACATTAATCACAGGCTCAACAATATTCACAGACATATCATGCACATCATCACATACATTCACAGTAGTAGATGAAATCTCATGAGCATATTTAAGAGTAACAACCTGCATCACTTCGAGAGACACTATATATTCTAAGAATCGGTCATATTCAGATAAAATCTTTTCTTTTTCAATTAAATGTTGTTCATAAGCATCATCCATTTCATAGAAAACTTTTTGAACTTCACCAATTTCAAAATTTAGATTTCCCGATAGATTATAGAGTCCATTTTTAATATGGTTCACAAACGGAACGATCTCTTTCTCAAACACCGTTTTAATGTGTTGGAAAGCCCATTCTCCAGCGGTTAGAGCCGTTGAAGTCGTACATTCCAGGATGACCTTGTCAAACTCGGTAAGGTATCGCTCAATCTCTTCCAAGTTGAGCTTTACCGTACTTACCGGTGGAAGATTCTTAGGAATTTCCTTCGGTTCGTCCGAGTTAACGAGTGTAGGAATTATACTAAGGCATTATCTAGTAGGCATGAAAGTGGATGTTTGGATAGTTTTCTTTTGCATATTAAATCGAGTTCTAAGATCTATCTTAGCATTTGTTGCATTCATTTGAGCATAGTCATATTCAGGATATGAAGTAAGTAATTTTAACCGATTCTCTTCATATGGTGTCATGCTCTCAGATTCATTTACAAACACAATCGGATCTAATACCAATCCTAACTTACTTGCATCATAAAGTCGTGGGTTGTGGTGAAATGATTGCTTTGCATACCCCGGGTTAGGTGGTAGGTCTATGAAACGTGATAGATTGAACTCTTGAAATGAAGAATGAAACAAGTGTACTAAATGCGAAGCAGAGTATACTTTTAAAAGCAAAATTTCAGTCTTTTTAACTCTCTCAGACGCCTTAATTTCCGTTTCAACTCTTTTAGACTCGAGTAGTTTGAAATCCGTTTGTAGTTTTTGAAAATTATTAACGACTGACTCTTTTTCTTTAAGTTCTTTCGAATGATTTGCTCTTAAACTCTCAATTTCTAGCAGATTATCCATTTAAACTTGCCTAAACCTATCAAATTCAGGATTGGTTAAGGTAGTGGACACAGGAGTTAATTCTAAGGTTTTAACCTTTTCCTTATGCAAAGCAAGCTCGGCAGATAATGTCTGATTAACACTGAGGGTTTCAAGGACCGCATTATTCATTTGGCTAAGCAAAGATGCTGAGACCATAACCAAATCAGGTTGAGCAGACGAATTGGTAGTCGTAATAGCTCCCGGTTGTGGTTCACTCAAAGTCTGGGGACTTGCATTGATATTACTATCATTGTTTGTCTCCTCGATTGAGTTACTAACCACCGGAGGCTGTTCCGAATACTCAGACACTTGCTCAACTTGATAAGGTACAATACTAGTATCTGAAGCAGTATTTGGTACCTCAGAAATTGTGTCAGCTCCATAAAGTGAAAGATTTGCCATGAGAGCTGCTTTGGCGGTATTGAGATCATCACAGTCAGAGTCGTATGCATCCAAATCATCACATTGATATGCGGCATTGTTTGTGATGGATGTTGTGAGACCGTCAGTGTCTGCTACTCCCGGATCTGCAAGAAATGCCAACTCTTCTTCATCGAGCTCACGTCCTTGGGCTTGAGCATTTACCAAGTAGATCTTCTCCTGAAACCATTTGCCGTCCCTTTTCCTCTTGGGCTGCTTACACTCTCGGGCCATGTGCCCTTCCCCTTTGCAGTTGTAGCATATAATCACCTTCGTTTTGCCAGTACTATTACCTCTTGTAGCAGTAGTGTTAAATGAACGTGCACCAGTAGTAAATGAATTGGGTCTCCCTTGAAGTGGTTGCACCATGACTCTGCCATCCTGAATAGTAGCCTGTTGTCAAGAGTTTATAGAGTTCCTTAACTAATTGTTAGTTGTTGCTGGACCTCTGTAACCTCGTTTGTTCAATGTTTGAGTTAGATAAGAAGACATTTGAGCAATTATATCAGTAGGACTATCCCCTTGTCTAAACTCAGGGATAGGGATCTCATCATCACAGCAGAATGCTGGTGCGGATTGAGCTACAAGTTGATTTGACGGAGCACTAACTTGTTGTGAGTAATAGGGTTGAGGAGCCTCAAGTTGTTGATATGTAACACCAGGGTTTGTTGGAGGTTGATAAGGTGAATACTGGTGTGAAGCATAAGGTAACGAATGTGAATCTCCTTGTGATGATGTTGCTGGTTGCTTGTATTGTTGGTGATAAGATGTAGGTGGTTGTGGAAAGATCGAGTACTGTGGGAAGCTTGGTGTTTGATACAATGGTTGATATGAAGATTGGTGTCCCAAAGCAAGCTGAGAGTTTTGGTATGACAGTGTAGGATGGTTTGCCATTAATGCCAATGGTTCTTGATAAGATCCCTGAGAGAGTCGTTTTTGGATCACATGCTTCTCGTGTTGTTGTAAGAAAGCATAGAGTTGATCTAAATTGGACTTGTGCAAATCGCGAATCATCTTAACATCGGTGAAATATTGACTCCATTCTTGGGGTAACGTGTTCAAGAACTTTGTGTTTAGTTGAAACTGTTCAATCCTTAGATTATACACGTTCATGTCATTCATCAAAGTGGTGAAACGCCAGTAGTAATCGTGAAGAGTCTCCCCTGGAATGTATGTAAACCTATCAAACAAGTCATACAATTGACACTCTCGTTCTTGCTTAGTGAGAGAGGTCCCTTGTAACAAAACAGCTAATCGATCCCAACGATTCTTTGCCACTGTGTGTTCACTTACCATTCTAAAGATATCGGGTGGAAGGGCTTGAAGAATTGTCAGAACGGCCCTTTCATCTGCATCGCCAACGATTTTGTTAGCATCGGTTAACTCATGATACTCCCTAGCCCTTGTCACATTGTTGACGGTAACTTCTCCCCAATCTAATGGACCTTTTTCAATTGATTGAAGCATAAGTCGACCATTGGGTTTGCCCATGATATACGTTTTCATGCGGCCTTGCCATGCTTCAAATAAATCTTTGATGAGCAAAGGTGGGCGAGTGTCAGTACCCGAGATGATTGAGATATCGGTAAGCGAAGTCATGGTTGGCATATATGAATGCGAATTCATTTTATGATCCCTTGAAAAAAGATTATCAAAAATGATCGAACAATGAAATAAGATTATGTGTTTTAATGTTGTTTAAATAAAGATATTATGATCTTTTGATTGTCTGTTTTTGTTAATGTCTCCAAATAAATGCAAAGGTGAAAAACCCTCTAAGTGTTGCAAATTATAGCTGATTGTACTCCTAGATCGGACTCCGGGATCGTATCCTGATCGTACTCCCTGATTGTGTCCTGATCGTACTCTCCTATCCTACTCAAGTGATCGAAGCCTGGATCGTACTCACTTATCCTACTAAAGCGATCGTACCCTGATCGAAGCCTAGATCGTACTAAGCTATCGTACTGAAGCGATCGTACCCTGATCGAAGCCTAGATCGTACTAAGCTATCGTACTGAAGCGATCGTACCCTGATCGTAGCCTGGATCGTACTAAGCAATCGTACTCCTTGATCGTAGCTTGGATCGTAGTGAGCTATCGTAGTCACAGATCGTAACGTGGATCGCACTTGTGATCGCAGTTAGATCGTAGTATTAGATCGTGACTATGGATCGCAAGTAGAAACCCCCAGGGTTTATGCAATCACAAAATCAGATCGAACCCCATAAAATAAGCCGAGACTTAAGAGCAACAAGAAAGAATGGATTTTTACCTTGGAATTCGTGATTCTAACCAAACGAATATCACCAAATCGTTACTAGAACTATTTAGAAGAGATATAGATCACTTAGAATCAAAAAACACGAATTTTTTTTTGTAACTTTTGGAAAAAATCAATCAAAAACACATGAACACACTTAGAAAAGTATGAACAACACAAAACCAATCTTTATTTCATCCCATAGCTCTTGATACCAATTGTAGAACAATGATAATCTTTATATTTCAAGAGGGTTTATGTTTTCTAGAGAGAGAAACTTAGAGAGAGAAGTGAAAGAAACTATGTGTGATATTATAAGAAAATGAAACAACCAACACCTCTTTCCATGGTGGAAAGAGGCTTATATACCCAAGTCCTTAATGGACTTGGGCCTCCGGCCCATGAACATGCTCATGGGTCGGGCTATTTAATAAATGTTACTAAAACACTACTACGAGCTTATAACTATATTGTTGGAGTGACCGAGTCTTTCTTTATACGTAAAACGTATTTCCAACACGATGGTTTGATATTCCGATAGAACACCTATCTCAATAGAACATTCATTTTTTTTCCATGGATACATAAACCAAAAACACACTCGGACTCACTCGGCAGTCGACACAAAAGACAACTTTACTCGGTAAACAGACTCGATAACTAAGACTCAAAAGACTCGAAACACACCAAAAACTCTCAACTTTTCTCGCGTTGACACGACTCACATCCAACAACCTTTTCAACACACTTTGAATTTATCAACAGACCCACGACTGACTCAATCATTCTCGACTCGACTCACATCACTCGACTTCACTAACCATCACTCGACTCACAAGACTCGTCTCAACAGCCTCTCGTCAAAATAGACTCGACTTGACTCCACAAGACCAATTTCGACTCTAACACCACACCCACTCTAGAATCAACACACCAAAACAGACCAAGACTCGAACACAACCTTGACAAGACTCGAACACCAAATTACACACCAAATACAATCGACTAAACAACCCATAAACCCGACTCAAAATATCAAGATCTATCTCACTAAGACTCGAATCAACTCTTTTCATATAACCAAAAGATCTCAGATTCAATTCGATTTAGACATACATGCCAAGATCTATATAGATCTTACACGAAATCGCATATTAATCATCATTGATCAGTTGTATTTTTGAATCAAGAGTAAGTACATAAACATTTCGTTTGGCACTTGTTGGCCTCGATTCACAATCAACAATCAAACTAAATCTATAAGCGAACCTACCCGAGACCTCATCATGGAGATCTTGTAGACTTCATTCGTTCATTTCATAAACTGAATATTAATTACATGGGATTTGATTCAAGGGTGTGTCACGGTTGATTAAAGGATAAAGTATATTAGTAGATCTATTATCTTTGGGTGATGAACGAGTTGATCTCGATCTGTTAGTTTTTTAGAGCTGATTTATATAGAGGCTGGATGAATATTAAACTGAGGATGTATGTGTGAACAGATTCGGGGGTGGTGTGTTTGAGAGGGTGAGGTTAAGGAGTAGTGGGGGCGGAGAGAAGTAGTGATGTTAGATTTAGGTTTTAGGGTTATATGTGAGAAAAATTAGGGTTGGGTTGGTTATATACATAATTTCTTTTTAGGTATCAAGTTTGTGTGGACCGGCTGATTTTTTGGGTCAGTGATTTGTCTTGGGTTGGGTATTAAACAACCAATTTGGACCGAATTTATTTGGATCGGCTTAATATTTTTGTTCGGCCGAGTTACTTAATAGTTTTTGGGCTGGTATTAAATGTCGGGCTTAGATATTTGACATTGGTAGTGTGATTTGGTTATTTAGTTGCTTGGCGGGCCGATTACTACTTTTATCGAAGACATATAGTAGGCCGATTATTTTTACAATTTAACTCGAACAGATCGATTAAATATTTGATTGTTGCAACACTTATCAGGTTGGATTAATCAGTTTACGGGATTTATTTCTGGAGTGAGCGAGTTTGAATTGGACTCCGGTTTGTTTTATCAACGTTTGAGCCGAGAAAAAGAATTTTTTACAAAAACAAGGATCCAAGATTTTTTCATCAACATTCAATGGAATCATTGAATTCGACAGTTCAAGAGGGAGAACTGCAACACATGCAACTCAAAGATATCAAATTGCGTCAAAACTTTAGAAATCTTTCACGAGCTCAAGACACATCTTGCAATTCTCTATCCACACAACATGACCGAACTTCCATTCACGATTCAAATGTTCTTTGGCAAAGATGATAATTTCAACGAGAAGATTTTCAATAATTTGGATGAGTTACGGTTGCAACTTGACAAGGAGAATCTTCATGAGGTTAACGCGAAGATATGTATAGAAATCCTTCGTACACAGTTTAAGGATTTCTTTGCCTCAACAATGATACCTCCTTTTGATTATTCGACTCCAATCCTTCACCAGTTTTTCAACAAGCATACAGGTTGCCAGACTGAAACCTTTCGAAGTGGTTTACTCAATCACATCAATATACTTGAGAAGAGTATCGAGGTCAGGTTAGTTAATTACAACGAGATACGGTCAAAAAAAGGATCAGATTCAAAGAATCAAGGAGTCGTCTAAATCATTAGATGCAACAATACCTCATGAACATGAGAGAGAGACCTGCTTCAAATTGTCGTCAAAAGATGATCAGATCTGCCCGGTGTAAGAAATAGGTGCCAATTTGGTCGTCACGTGAAGCAATGGCAAGGAATCAGGAGGAAAGCATGAACTGAGCAGCAAGTCAAAAGCACCAACTATTCAGGTGCCAAGTTTCAACAATATACAACATGTTGAGCATTCTGAACCTAATTATACCAAACATGGGATGGAAAATAGTGACAGCAATACCACTTCTGATTCATCCGATGTGATTCATAATAGGGGAGAAAGTGTTCAAAATGCTAAACATCATGATAAGTGCCTTATGACTGCTTCTTTAAATAATTCTGATTCTAGGATTGAAGAGCTCGAAACGATCGTAGCTCAGCAATCAAAAGATCTTGAGGATGCCAAACTTTAATTTTAGAAGAAAACGAACAAATTTGAAACATATTTTGAAAAACTTGAAAAGTCAAAGCTTGTTCTTGAACGAAAATTGGATCAAAAAGTTCTAGATTCTAAAGCTGAAAAGGATAATCATTTGAAACAAATTAGGTTACTAGAATCTAAATTGACATCCTAAAATAACTTGCTCAAAGAGAATGAGACTTTAATGGCTCAGGTTCAAGAAAAGGTTTTTGCTATAGCTGCTTTGAGAAATGAATTAAGGAAAACTAAAGGAACTAGTGTGGACACTAAGCTTGAAAAACCATCAATCTTAGGGAAACCACCTCAAATTCTGTCTGTTAGACAACCGATTGCATTTAAATCCGAGCGACCAAAATCCTCGAAACCGCGGGTTGCCTCCCAAGTTGATATGGTTCATCTTTCTAGACCAGTCACTCCACCATCTAGGCCCAATGTGACTAAAACAGCTTTTGCAAGACCTAATCACATGATTGCATCTAGTCTCCCTAGACATAGTCCAAAGAACACGTCTCAAACTAGTTCAAATGACGTTCGCCATAAATTTGGTCTAAGGGAAGCTATTCAAAAGACACAAGTAAGAGATAGGAATTTTAAACCTAGTCAGATGCCTTCTAGATTACCCAACACTGCTAACCGTAGCATGTCATATCCTAGGAGCATCAATCAATCATCTAGGAATTCGAGATCTTACTCGGACATTAAATATGCTACTTGTAAAACATGTAGGAAATGTGTCTTTAAATACAATCATGATTCTTGTGTCAAGAAATTACTTAAGGAGGTGAACTCCCGTGCTAGACTTAAATCCCAGTGGGTAGCTAAAATCAAACCCATTGGTAAAATGTGGCGCCCCACTAGTAGAATTTTCACTCTTGTAGGAAACGAGTGCCATTTAACTAGGATAGTCTCCGATTCTACTAAGACTACTAGGGAGGAAATTGAAAAGGATGACACATCACTTAAGCCCGAACTTAAGGTTTTCTATAAAAGGAAACGTTTGCCAGCTAAGACAAGTGAATCATCTCCTCAGGTCACCTCTGGCACAAGTAAGGCCAACTGTGAAACCCCGCATGGTTCTAAAATAGACATCGCTAACCCACATAAAAGCATCCAACTTTCTAATGAGAATGCAGGTACCAA
Organism: Glebionis coronaria; assembly: GCA_025667525.1. Classification (NCBI taxonomy): domain Eukaryota; kingdom Viridiplantae; phylum Streptophyta; class Magnoliopsida; order Asterales; family Asteraceae; genus Glebionis; species Glebionis coronaria. The sequence goes on from CM046879.1 coordinate 558,093,707, forward strand.
AGTTAACGTACAACAAGAACACATCGTTCCAATCGTTGTATACCATTTTAATAAGGACACTCTCAGAGTTTGGTTGCTGAAGAAGCTGATATCTAAGAAACAAGTGTCTCAGGGGATTTGCGGTTAAGCTCGGGTAAAAGGCTTATAGACAAATCACAGTCTGTGACCCGTTCATCAAAGAAAGGAAAGTTTATCGCCGATAATAAACTTATCCTCACAAACGAGAAATTAAATTTTCTCGGATACGAGCTTACATTAAAAACTATTCAAAGGTTTTAAGCTCGTGTACATGGTGTATAATTATATTTCAGATTATGCCCCGAACTTCAAAGAAAGGAAAGGTTATCGCCGATGATAACTAATCCTAACAACGAGAAATTGATCTTTCTCGGGCATGAGCTAATATTAAAAACATTCGAAGTTTTTTAAGCTCATGCACAATGACTTACAGTTAAATATCAGACTGTAACTCGGACTTCCATTTTAGGAAAGCTTATCTTTAATGATAACTCATCCTCGAAACGGGAAATCAAGTTTTCTCGGTCATGAGCTTGTATTAAAACATTCCAAGTTTTAAGCTCATAAAGGGAAGTGTATCTTTTAAATAAGAGAACTTTTCCTCATCACGAGAAATTCACCTTTCTCGGTCATGAGCTTTACGTTAAAATATTTAAAAGTTTTTCAAGCTCATGAAAACGACTTCTAAGTAAATGTCAGCTTAGAACTCGATCTTCAGTTAAAAGGAAAGTTTTATCACCGATGGTAACTTATTCTTAACAACGGGAAGCTTACAACTTCTCGGACTTGAGCTCGTTTTGTAATATATTCAACATCTTAAGCTCAAGTAATTGGTTTTCAAAACTTTGAACACTATTTTTCGAGAATTTTTTAAAAGGTTTTTCTAAATATTTCAAAATTGTGTGTTCAAAAATGTTTTGATAAAAAGAACATATCTTCTGCAGTCGATAATATTTACGAACCTAGAAATGTCGTTCAATAATGACACGGGGTTGTAAATAAAGTTTGAGCAGAAGTTTAAATGATTTAAAACATGTTCAAATTGGCTTGCTATTATTTCCGATAGTAACCCGCTATTCATATTAAAGTCAAGCATTTCACCGGAAAGCTTTGACTCAACAACGGGAATTAATTTTCTCGGGCATGGATTACTTTATAACCATGTAAGGGATTGTGTTTACGTAATAACACAATCTAACACGAATATATGTACGTTTCAGTGCATTTATTTATTAAAACAAGAGAAATCTTGTTTTTATGAAGTTATCATCTCCACAATCCGTAGCAATTTACAATTGATATCTACATACTCGACGATGCGACTACTCAAATGACGACTACAGCTCTTCGATAGAACACGGGTCAACAATTGAGGGGGAGCAATTGTCCAGCATTCAGAATCTTTGATGTCAAAAGTGCCAAGTTCATATATTGGTGTCAAGACAACGATATCAATCATACACATGGTGTCAAGAGATAACTTCAAAAGTGACGAGGTGACCAACATTCGTGAACAAGAACCATGTGATTCTATCATATGATGTTCTCCATCATTCAGGTCCAACCTCGTAAATTGCTAATCTTGTGAATACATTATCATATATGATCTTTGCACGTGATAAGTACCTTACACTTGTGTTTAAAAGGTATTTAATTTACGTTTCAAGTACATCCTCATTAATTTAAGGGGGAGCTTGTGAAAATCATGAAGATAATTGGATTTGCATTTTTCTTCCCAAATTTTCTTAACATGCTATCAAATCAATTGATATTAAAAACATCGATTGGATTAATATTTTTAATATGGGGGAGAAAATGTGATTTAATATGGGAAATGATTAATCAAAAATGGTTTTTACTTAATGTGATGGCTCATCTCGACATGTGCGAAATGTTTTTGAATATCGTGGCATATGTTAAGGGGGAGAAAAATGGATTTGCACTTCAAAATGGATTTCATGGTGATTTATTCTTACCCAAAACATCTCTATTCACGACGATGAAGATTGTGGTGACATAAGGATGGTAGGATAGGTTAAAGTCCAATGATTCTTCTAAAACCGGAGGAATCTTCCCAAGGACATTCCATAGCTAGAAATAGTAGTCCTTAGGAAAAGATGGAGAAAGTTTGTGAACGTAGCTGAATGCCGAACAAGTACTTAAGTTAGCACTGGAACAATCACAACAAGGTGCTAGTTATGACGTATTGGTAAGCATTAAAGGGGTTGAAGAATGAAAAAGAATCGTAAAGATAAAGGGTATAAAGAAAGTAGCCCTCCGTACAATTGAGGCGGAAACCGGGTCAATTCATATGCTATTGAGATCATTTTTAATGATGCTCAATATTAAAGATAGACATCATGGACCCAGTGATGCAATGCACAACCCATCCCAGCTAACTCAGATATCTCTCAAAAGATATTTGTTTTAATCACATGGAGACAATGCATTATCTATTGATTTATTCACTCCGAATAAATTGGTATTGAAATGGCGGCACTCCTCTCCAGCCTCCGATCACTAAATCCAAAATGCACGATCGAGTCTAGAGCCATTTGAGATCATCAAATATCTCATTAGGACACACTTTCATAATTCCTTGCTTCTTCACACACTGTGAAAAGTAAGAAAGATCTTAAGAGTCCTACGTAAAATCTTCATGATCTTGCCTGAACATCCGAGTAATACGAAAGTATTTACAATGAAGATGGAAATTCTTCTTGAGAGAATATTAAAAAGCTCATGGTAGGTGACTTGTGCGATTCTTTATGAATCAAACTTGTGATAACTGGAAAGCAACAGTGGTTTAATTCTTAACTGAACTTAAACACGTTCCAAGCCTCTACGCAATATTTTAGTGATCTTGCCAGAACACTCAGAGTGAGACTCTATAGTGTTCACAGTGATGAGTGGAAATCCTTCTAGTGTTAACATCAAACAACACTTGGTAGGTAACTTGCAAGATTTTGTATGAATCAAGCTCGTGACAACTGGAAAGCAACGATGGTGCGATTCTTTAATGAATCAAACTTGTTCCAGGAATCGGATTTGACGGCTTCAAATCATGCGGATAATATTATCCAAATGATTCACTCTTTATGTTCGTAGTCAGTTATGGACGGTCTAATAAAGAGAACGGGCTTACCCGTGAAATCTTGTCAAGGAGGTTCTTAATTGAAACTACTTGTCACAAGTACGATATTTTATATCTTCCAACGGTCTTACCGACTGGGGGTAAAATGCTACCGAATTAGAATGAAATGTTCAAGGCCATTTCATCCATGTATATGTTTTGTTGCTAACTGTCTTATGCAGCGTAACAAGAAAGTGGCATTGCGGTGTACAATCCAGAAGAAGTCGTCAACACATGCTTATGCTTTATGCACTTAATACTTCAACAAATTCAAGAAAGCCTAAAAGTCAAGTCTTCCGTTGTATCAAACTCTAAAGCTTTTAAGAATTCATAAAGGTATAAGTATGTGGAACATGAAGTCACGAGGAGGCAAATTCCACAAGTGATGAATGCACAAGGTCAAGGCAAGGAAACATGCTCAAGACTAAATTCAAAGATCTCATCAGCATATTCACAAGAACAAGATCGAAGACTCAAGCATAGTATGCTAGGTTTAAGATTTTGTAAAATGGTGTGACCTCCCTAAGGGAGAGATTGTTGGAAATACGTTTTTCCAAAGAAAGTCTCGGGCACATCATTATTAGCATAGATCACGAGCTATAGACTATTTAAGACATTGTAACTTAGAGTGACCTCCCTTAGGGGGAGATTGTTGGAAATACATTTTTACATATTTAGAAAGGGTCGGTCACTCCAACGATATATTCAAGTATTGGGCTCGTGATCCATTATATAAACATATAGTCCATATAGCCCACATGTAGAGTGGGCTATATATACCCCCTCCCAGCATGTTAGGAGGGGTTGATGACTTAGTTATTGATACTCATTTCATCTTTCTCTCCATTCTCTCATTTCTCTCTCTAACTCTCCCTCTCTAGTTCTTTCATCTCCTTCCATTCTTTAGATCAATCAATCACTTGCACAATCCTAAGAAACTAAGGACCTACAAGAAACTTAAAATTAGAACATGATAGCATAACATTGTTTGATCTAAAACGCTGATTATAACATAGATACCTCTAATTATAATCTGCAGGAATGTACACCAGCAACCGCACAAATACAACGGACTTTTTTTAGCTTAGGGTACTTTTTTTAAGATAACACCTATTTCTTCTTCATGAAGTGTGGTGTGCTTCTTATATATATATGTTATTTACAAATCTTCATCGCAACTCCCTAACAATCTGATAACCAAACCAACCTGTTTATACCCGAAACCTGATAAGCCAATGTCTTATACTGAATGTGCATAACAAAAGATAGTTTGGCATGTGAGATCTTTTCATTGTCATAATTTTCTTACTATTGGGTACTTTTGTAGCTTATACTACATGTTTAGACAACTAAACATGCCTTAACTTTTAGGTTGGGGTTTGATCGATTTCACTTTGAAAATTCATATTACTCCGTTGATATAACGGTTGGTTTTGGTACTACTTTTTCCTTTTGATTATGTTGTCTTCTAATATATAACTTATGGCTTTTATAATGACTACCTGTTATATGCGTTATGAACTTTTATTTGTTTAATATAGACTCTTTTATCTTATGGGTGTAAAGATTTTATTAAACGCAGAAATGTTGGTACATACAATATGCGACATGAAATGTGATTGCTCATAAATAAGTACCTATTAGGAAGACTATTAATTTGAGCAAAGATTTATTAATTTGCTGAAAGATTATATGGAACTACTTTTCTTTTTACTTATTGTTATTCATGTGTCAAGTTATATTTTAGGTGGTGAGATGGTGTCTAGAGCATGCTTATCGTAGCAAAGACATTCTTAATGTTAGATTGTGTAGTTGTATTGATTAAGAAGTCTAGAACTGTAAGATGGAGGTAAAATTGTATAAGATTAGTTATACTATTTATAACATGTTTAACGGCTCAATATTGGCATGTTGTTGATTTCTAGCTTATGTCTTTCATATATGCTTCACTAGACCGTCTATGTATACATATTCAGGGAATCTCTTATAGAAAGGCCGTGTACATATACCCCGCATGCTATAATCGTTTGAAATTATATTATGATCTTTTCACATTCTGAACGTTAAACGAAGTATTTACCATATCACATATCGTTAGTTATATGCCGTTTCAAATTTCCGCCGCTATGTGCGGTATTCGTCTAGTATCTTATAAAGAGCTCACCACAAAAGTTGAAAAAGTTGAATTTTCAACAATTCCATATATAAATTTGTAAATCTCTGCTAAACCAAAAGCTGTAAAAACGAAATGATTATGTTATGGACCCCCCCTATTTAGAGGCTTGTTTCAACGTAAGGGTTCATAGAAATATTTGAATATCAATCTCATCGATGTCATAAGTATCATACCAAATCCCATCAATCGAATCACTTTTTCGAGAAATACGATTGTTTAGAGCCGAGGGCACAAATTCTCATTTTTAAACTGATGCTTGTATCATAACACAAATATTCTTTTAGCAAAATATGGTGTATTTAAGGGAAAAGTAGCAAGGTTGAATTGTTAAACTTATATACAGAATGTATTTATGTATTGAAGGGAAAACATGTACTCGTCTATAGTATGTTAGAGTAAATGTTAACTAAAAAGGTAAGTTGAAAAAATTATTTATGACAAATATTCAATCATAAAGAATATAGAATATCTTTACATAATCGCAAGTTTTCTGTATATACAAAGAAAACATAGCAGTTCTTAAAACACACACCACCTCAATCCTCTCTTTCTAAAACAAACCCTCTCACTCTATAACCAAACATCATCGCCACCTATATCGACTCTTCGATCTGACGAGCTCACGACCATGGTTTCAGTTGGCTGTTATTCGTGCGTGTTTATTGTGGTTTTGGTGCAGATTGTCTGCTAGGCATGGTGGTTTGTGTTTCTCGGTTGTTAAACCGAGGCCATTGATGCTTTTAGATCTGGATACCGCTCATGGTGGTTAGTGTATATCAGTTTTTTTGTTAGTATTTTGAAGAATTCTTATAAACTTTAGTGGTTTTAATAAGCTTTATATTTTTTTGGTGTTCCTGCACTACTAAAATGCATACCTGTGTATAGATTGTTTGGTGGACAGAAGTAAAAGTTATAGAGACTGTTTTGGTTTTTTTTGTTTGTAGTTATAATATTTCATGTTTTAAAGGGCTTCGTAGTAGTTGTTTTATAAAACTTGGTAAGAACTAATAAACTAAATAATCACCTTTAATGTTTTGTTAGTGATTAGACTGAATATTTCATATTAGGTTGTTGCTTTAGTCACCTCTATTTTCAGATATAGAGGGCTTAAAGGACACTCTATTGATTCTTTCTTTGTATTTTCAGGAATCATCACGATAATTATCAACGAAGTTCGTGCTAAGGTAGAAAATGGTACACTTAACCTAAAATATATGTTCGGTGAAGAGCTATTTGGCTTCACTCTATCTAGGTTAGTTACCTTTGCACTAGCTAACTGATGATTAAAGCCCGTGTATGTTGAAGTTATTTTTATTTTAGCTATTAAAAAGAATTTGCTTTACGTTTCATTATTTAATGTAGTATCTATATAAAGTATACTGCTTTTATTTTGCTATTGATCGTGTAGATATGCATATGTTGTAGTGCATGTCTGGAAGTGGCAACTGTGTTTGCACATCTTCAACTATTAAAAATGCCCATCACTAATATTTATGGTAATTACAGTTTATGTCTCTCAACTATATTCATTCGACACTCATATAACTCATTTGATAAATATTTAGTTCTTTCTTATGGTATATGTGCAGCCACAACATTTGGTCAATTTTTGAAATTGGAATTGTTGCCTCTTGAGGAGAAATAGTTGTGGCAAAGAAAAATGGAATGCATTCTTTGTGTTAGTGATCACGTGGCTGAATTTAAACAGTCATGGCAAACATTAGCCAATGATATTAAGCTCTAGGTAATTCTTCATTAGTCTTTCGGCTTAAACATTTTACGAGTATACTTATTAACATATGTTTCAATTCATGCTAGATTACGTCATAACATGTAGACTAATATTGGATATATTTGTCAATTTTCATGCTCTTTGGCACCTTGACAACATGCTTCTGATTAGTGTTCAATTCGTTTACTGTAAATAGCACAAGTGAAAGAACTCCATGAGGTGGCTCAGCTCATCAACCTGACGGTCAAGGGGCATAAGGTGATACGTCAAGAATAATATGAGGGATGACCAGAGATTTGCTTGTTAGAGGATGGGTTCATCCACATTATCAGGCCAGCATGCCAGCGTTGGTGAGTGGTGCCGCCCTATATATATATATATATATGTATATATATATATATATATATATATATATATATATATATATATATATATATATATATATATATATATATATATATATATTTTTAAGAGCTCATATGATAACAATGGTACTTCTGAATGATCAAGATGTTCCGAGTTAATCTCTTAACATCAAAAGGTAGACTTTCATAACTTCAGATCCTATTAATGAATAAAGATTGTGTTGGGTTTATGAAAATCTCATTATGTGACATTAAATTCTCAAAATGTATGCAAGAGCATATAAGCCCATGGCATCACTACACACTATTTTGATAAGCAAATCAAACGGAGTATTTAATAACACATAAGTGAGAAACTAAAGATTCCAATACTTTATTATTTGATATGTTTTGGAGTTACTCGTGTTAGAACTCATATACAACATGGGGTTTTGTCGCGATTTTTTTTCTTGAAGTTTGATACATTTTAAAATCGAACCAGATCAACGGGTTTAATTGAAACCTATACAAATGAGCAATCAGGTTTGACCGGATCATTTTTTTTACCTTTCTTCGATTAATCATAGGATATTTGTCGTCGCATCGCGAGAATAACCTGCTATATTTTCTAATGGCGGATTGTCATGATATGTTTGTACTCAAATTCTTAATGATCAAAGTGAGTGAATATTAGCGATAAGATTTTTTGTCATTGGATAATCAAGTTTGATACATGTTAAGAAGTTTTTATACATGCTAAGAATTTTTTATGAGAGGTAAATTATGACATGTTACAATAGTCTAATACTCCCCGTTCTTAAATAAATGTCCACTTTAACTTTTTACGGTCTTTATTGATCAATTTTGACCTTAAATATTTACGTTTGTTTTATATAATACTTGATGAAATTTAAATCAATGAAAAATTCATTCAAAACCCAATCCATCCATATATTCTGCATCAAACATTATATAACACAAACGTAAATATTTAAGGTCAAAGTTGAACAAAAAGACCGGAAAAAGTGAAAGTGGACACTTATTCAGAGATGGAGGGAGTAATATATTTTGATCTCTTGACATTTTATTATGAACGTTAAACGAAATACTTATCACAGTATCACATATCGTTAGTTATCTGTCGTTAGATATTTCCGCCGCTGTGCACGGATACTCGTCTAGTTTAATTTAATATTTCAATGTTTTTAACTATTAAGTTAATTTAAAATAGTTATCATATTTGAACATGAAAAAAATCAATCTTTAATAAAAAAAAATATTTTTATTTTTTTCTTTAAATTTTAGAAAAAATAATTTTTCAAATTTTTATAATTTTAATGATTTTTATAACTTTTACGCATTTAGACTAACTTTGCAAAAAAAATATTAATAGACTGATTTTGCAAATAATTTTTATCGTTAAATGGATTGACATTGCAAGTGCTTGTCAAATATAATCAAACATGTATCCGGTCAAAGATAAAGTCAAAGATTTTTGACCAAATATCCAAACTCTCAAATATGTATATGGGACATAAAAGAATTCGTCACATTTTATAGTACATTATGTATTTATAACTTTTATCCTATCAATAATTTATACCAATAAATTTTTATGTCTTTTTCTAAACGAATAATAGATATATGTAGCTTTTAGTAACAAAGTGAGAACCTTCAAACGGAGCACACATTTGAGTCTATTTTAACTTTGATACGTAAGACGATATTATTTTCCTTTAAGGGATAATTTGGTTTCAACTTTTTGATGGACCAGTGAAAAACGTAAACCATATTTAAAAAAAGAAAAATAAATAAAAAGAATAAAAATTTAGACCCAAAATCGCTTTAAATTCATCAAGGACCAAACTTAAGATACCACATTCCGATTCACTTTGATTCGGTCATGGCTCTTCACAAAGCTACTTTGCTGGGAAGTTTAGCTCGAGATCACACTTTGATATTTTGGTGTATTTTTTTCTTAGACTCGGAGCTAACCTTGCAAAAAGAAAATTGAAAATTATTTATTTCGTTTCAAACTATTATCCTTTATCGGTTTTTTTTTGTCTTTTTCTTCAAATTTTAAGCTTATTTTTTTTCTTTATGTAATCTTGATAAAAATCATATCAATAAAAATATATTTAAAAACCAATTAATTTGTATATTTTTCATTAAATATTATAATACAAAAAATTAAGGTTGCAAAAATCATGAATCGCTGGTTGGTCGTTCGACCACCTTGTAACTTGTAATCGTTCAATGCGGGATTGATCGATGATTAATCGAATCCGCATTTTTTTAGCGAATTTTGAGTATTTCCGATATGTTTTTGGCATTTCTAATAAGTTTTAGGTATTTTCGACAATATTATTCTTAAAATCCAACTTACTATACATGTAAAAAGTTGCTATGAGTGATATCTTTAGCAAGATTAGCATGTATCTGACAAGTTTGACATCTTTTGACCGTCGTTGACGGTATTTTAGTGAATGCGTTATTTTAGTTAACCGTAATTAATCGGCAAGGTTGATGATATTGTAGTGATTAATCAGCCTTATACACCTTGTTTTGCAACACTGCAAAAAATTATTTAAAATCAAAATGGAAAAAAAAAATTCGAAAAAATTAATAAAATACAATAATTTAATAATTTTAAGATGGATAAAATTCGGTTCGATTTTCAGTTTATTAAAATATTCATATGATATGTTTGCCACATGTGTGTGAAAGCGTCTCTGATCATGTACCAAAATCAAATACCTCAACAAAAAAAAGTTGTGGCTTGGAGCCATCACATACCTGAATGCGTTATCATCACGGCATGCGTTATGTGTGATTTTTTATTCGACTTATTGTGCATGTGATTTTATTTGTCATTTTGTCCATCCGAGACCACCGATATCTACACGTGACCAATGAAGACAACTTTGATGGTGAGTTTATATATGGTTGTGAAGACGGACGAAATTAAGAGACAAAACGAATAAGTGCATTTATAATAAATTTATAATGTAATAAATAATATTTTTAGAGATAAGTGCATTTAGTATAAATCTAATAAAAATCAAAGTTTTTTTTAACAAATTTAACAACATGTAACAAAAATTTATGAGTGTCCTAGAATCCCGAGACCCACCCTAGTTCCGTCCCTGATTATAAAAAGAAGCGTATAACAGCGTGGGTAGTTTTCGAATTCGACAAGGTCTTTTGTCGTGATTAGCCGCCACACCACCTTTCGTCGAACCCATTCACCGCTCCTTTTGTCGTTTAAACGGTGCATAAAAAACAATAAATCAAACCTTTTGAAAACGGGGTTTTCTTTTTTTTATAAACAAAAAATTTAAAAAGTTTATTTAATACTTTTTATTCCTTATAATATAAAACTGTTTATTTTTACGATCAATTTAATTTTTCTATTCGATTAAATTTTTTTTTAATGAAAACTAGCATGTTACTCGCGTAATGCGTCGACGAGAATCCGGTGATTATTTTTTGATCAAATTATAGTTAAAGTGGTAAAAAAATTGAATTAACATAAAATAAACCTACTAAAAATTAAAAAGATAAAAAAAATTCGTAAAAATATATCAAAATGGATGTTTAATTAAAAATCATAAATTTTAGAAAATATGATGAAATTATATTATAAAAAAATAAATAGATTAAAATGTATTTTAAATTAAAAATAAATGTTATTTTGTTAAAAGGTTGTTACAAAAAGTTTAAAAAATGTTATTACAAAAAGTTGTTACAAAAAGTTTAAAAAATGTTATTACAAAAAGTTGTTACAAAGAAATATATAGTTAAGATTGCACATACTTATATCAATAAAGATTTCAAAATGAATATATTTTGCGTAAAGTTATTTTGGATACCATATTTATCATGGATACCAAGGGACTTATCTCCACCATTCATCCTCACTATATCCAAATGATGAGATTAAATGTATTTAATTATTTCAATTATTTTTAGAATTTAAATATCTTCTAAACCGTTAAGTGTTAAACGGAAAAAAATATATCATCGCGACGAGCATTTAATTAGTTTTCTACAGATATGTAATATGATATACTTTTGAAGCAAAAAAAATTGTTTTTTTTTTAATTTTCGTAAAATATCATATATGATAATAGTGTTTTATCATATATTATATTAGTGATAGGTTAAAAATTATTACAGAATCATATATGATATTGGTTTATATCATATGTGATAAGTATATCATATATGATACTAGTGTTACTATCATATATTATATTTAGTATCATATATGATAGTTTTCGGCAAACGAAAAAAAACGAAGAAAAAAAATTGTCGAAAGTATATCATATAGCAAATCTGTAGAAAGATAATTAAATGACCGTCGTAATGGTATATTTTTGTTCGCATAACGATTAACGGTTTAAAAGATATTGATGTTTGAAAAAAAAGATGGAAAATGAGTTTTCAGTTTAATCTTATCCATTAGATTAAAATGGAGATGGATGATGGAGATTAGTCTCTTGGTATCCAAAATAAAGTTTGATATTCAAATGAACTTAAATCATCTTTATTCTCTAATAAATGAAAAAGATTTTGAATGACATTAACCCCTTATCTGACGTCATATTATACGTCATAATTCACACATACCACGTTTCTTATCTATCAACATCTCTCTTTCTCTTTGTTCAAAACAAAAAAAACTGCTCCCCATCTTTTATGGCTACTAAAATTCCGTTGCATATCCATTTGCCCATGATTATCTATACATAATGTTTTTTTAGGTAAATCACAAATTAGGTAAATCTTAAATAAGGGATTATCTTTGATTTTATTTAATTTTGATTATTTGATTATGATTATCCGATTTCAAAGTTATATTTCAAAATTTGAATCACCGGATCTAACGAAACCTAATCTCAGATCCCCTATTTAAGATTTACCTAATTCGTGATTCATATCATACGCTCATCTTTTCTTTCTTCCTAATAAACAAAATATGACTGGAAAATCAAGATTCGTGTAATCAGATTGTGGAAACTCCCTGATTTCAAAAACCCACTCATAACTTACTCGATTGACATGGTTCTGATGGATGAAGAGGTAATTAGTTCTACTATTTATTTTTGCATTTTTCATCTATTTTTATGCTACCACACTTGAAAGTTTGGTTAATTCGGAATTCATATTTAGTTGTTTTGTTATATGACTTTGAATCACTTAGGGAACAATTTTTTTTTTACATTTTTCATCTATTTTTATGACTTTGAATCACTTGTGTTGGGTTGCTGTTTTTGCTGTCAAAGATTTTGCATGCTTCCTTCATATATATTATCAGAATACGTGTTATCTTTGTGTAAGAACAATTTTTTTATTACCGCCCGCGAAACCCAAAGGCTCTAAATATCATATCTGCTAAAAAGTAAGCAATCACAAACACCCTACAATAAGGCATTTATTTAACTGAATTATTGTGTGCATATGAATTTTATGTTTTGGGTAGTAATTAGAAATGAGAAGTAGATTGTCTTAAACATCAAAAGCAAAATTTAAACATCAAATGTGAGTTACAACTAGGTGTATGTGTCATACTGAGTTACATGAGCAGGGGATCTGTCTTAAAAATCCAAATTCTAAACTGACTAATATGTAATAATAATTGCAGTAGATGTTTAAAGATTTTACCAGATGTCTTTAAGCTCATCATGTAAAACCTCTGATTTTACCTTATTGACTTTGTCAACTGTACTACTATTTATATTTGGAATTTATATAATTTCACTTTTATATGACATATTAAATATCATATACCTATTGTCATACTACCTTTCATATTTATTTTACATTTATATGAACCTTTAGTCATTTATTGACTACTCTGGCAACTGACTAACCACTTGATTGAATAATGAAATTCATCACCTCAGTACATATTTTGAGATAAACTGTAACCTTACTTAATTTATTTATTAAGTACTTGAATTATTTTTATATGTACATATTTACATATATTACCTAAAAGGAATAAATACCTAAACACTTTAAAAACAATGTATATTATTTTACATTGTCACTTATTTACTTTATCCAAGTAAATTAATTCTAGTGATGTATTTAATATACACTTTCACTAAGTTACCTAAAAGCTTCAACAAAAATACCTACAACACAACAAGTACCTATAATAATATACAAGGACTATTAATATCATACAACACTTGGCAAAATTTACCAAAACCCTTTCCCATGCATATATAAAACGTGTGGGTGTATGCATGCACTACCATCATTTGCTATCTAACCTACAAGTAATCATGTTTACTCCACTAACACACTATCCTAACCATACTTTTGCTTACACAAAGCATACTTATACACTTACATACTCAAGCCTCATGCATTCTACTATGCCATGTAAGACTTTGTCCCCCTTTGACCTTGTGCAAACCCACGACTACACACTAAAATGGGAAGGAAGTAAACTTTCTAGTTTAAGCATGTGCCAAATATTTGAAAGATATTTCATATCTAACTTGTATCTCCTAGGATCTTGAGTACTAGGTACAAGATTCACCAAATCCCTCTTCTCTTTCTTCTTGTAGAACAATGATAATCTTTATGAAACAAGGGGGTTGATATTTTCTAGAGAGAGAAAGTAGTGAAAGAAAGTGAAAGAAAATATGTGTTTTATTAATGTAAAAGTGAAACAACCAACACCTCTTTCCATGGTGGAAAGAGGTTTAAATACCCCAAGTCCTTAATGGACTTGGGCCTCCGGCCCATGAACATGCTCATGGGTCGGGCTATTTAATAAATGAAACTAAACATTATTACGAGCCTATAACTACATTGTTGGAGTGACCGAGACTTTCTATATACGTAAAACGTATTTCTAACAATCTCCCCCAAAGGGAGGTCACTCCAAATTTACAAAGTCCTAATCTAGCATGTTAGATCTTGTTCTTGAGCTCGTAGTCTTCTTTTCTTTCTTTTTCTTCCTTTTGTGAATATGTGTTAAACAATATCAGCCTTTTACTTGGAACACGTTCTTTTGGCCTTTCACGTGCAGTCTTTATTTTCTTGTGATGTTCGCCTCTTTGTGACTTCATGTCCCACACACTTATCCTTTGTTGAATTCTTGAAAGTTTCAGAGTCGATGCAGCGGAAGACTTTTAGGTCATACTTTCTTGAATTTACAGAAGTATTTGATGCAGAAATGAATAAGCATGTGAGGACGTCTTCAACAGTTACATCGCAACGCCACCGTCTTCAACAGGAACACAACAACGCCACCGTCTTCAACAGGTACACAGCAACGCCACCGTCTTCGAATGCAGCAACATAATAAGACACGAATAAAATGGCTTGACATTTTATTCTAATTCGGTAGCATTTTACCTCCGGTCGGTGAAGACCGTTGGACGATATTAGATATCGTACCCGTGACGGATAGTTTCAATTAAGTAACTTCCTGACAGGATTTCGCGGGTAAACCCATTCTCTTTATTCGACCGTCCAAAGCTGACTGCGAACATAAAGAGTGAATCATTTGGATTAAAAATCCTTATGATTGAAGCCGTCAATTCATGAAACCTGGAACAAGTGAATTTCAATTAAGATATTCACCATCATTGCTTTCCAGTTGTCACAAACTTAATTCAAATTGAATCTTGCTTGTCACCTACCAAGTTCTGTTTGATGTTAACACTAGAAGGATTTCCACTCGTCACTGTGAACACTAAAGAGTGTCACTCTGAGTGTTCTGGCAATATCATACGATAATGCGTAGAGGCCTGGAACGAGTTTAAGTTCAATTAAGAATTAAACTACTGTTTCTTTCCAGATGTCACAAGATTAGTTCTTAAAGAACCGCACGTGTCACCTACCATGAGCTTGTTTGATGTTGGCTCAAGCAGGATTTCCATCTTCACTGTAATACTTGCGTATCACTCGGATGTTCTAGCAATATTACAAGAATACTGCGTAGGACTCATGAAGATCTCTTACTTTTCAAAGTGTGTGAAGAAGCAAGGAATAAATGGAAAGTGTCCTAATGAGACTTTTGATGATCTCGTGGCTCTAGACTCGATAGTGCGTTTTGATTTAATGATCGATGGCTGGAGAGGAGTGCCACCTATTCAATATCAGTCTATTCGGAGTGAATAAACCAATAGATAACACGTTGATCTCCGTGTGATTAAAACAAATACCTTTTGAGAGATATTTGAGTTAGCTGTGGAGGGTTGTGCATTGCATCACTGGGTCCATGGTGGCTTTCTTCAATATCGAGAATCATTAACAAATTATCTCAATAGCATATGTATTGACTCGGTTTCTGCCTAAAGTTGTAAGGAGGGCTTCTTTCTTTACACCCTTTATCTTTACAATTCTTTTTCATTCTTCAACCCCTTCAATGTTTACCAATACGTCATCACTAGCACCTTGTTGTGATTGTTCCAGTGCTAGCTTAAGTACTTGGTCGGCATTCAGCTACGTTCACATTCATTCTCCATCTTTCCTAGGACTTCTAGTTCTATCTAGGGAATTTTCCTTGGGAGGATTCCATCGGTTCTGATGAATCATTGGACTAATACCTATATCTACCACCCTTTTGTCACCACATCCGTCGTGAATTAAGTGTGTTTTGGGTTGATATAGTCACCATGAAAAATCCTTGAAAATCACTTAAAGCACTTGTGATATTGTAATCAAAGTTTTGTGCCATAAGTGTTTTGATCATCAAAAACGCTCCCCCTTAACTTGTGCATTACACATGTTAAGTTGGTTTATCTTTTAAGCCTTTTTCATTGTTTTAGCCAAATATCATTAAGTCTCCTTAATCCCATTTTCTCCCCTTTCCAAAATGTTAACCATCAATATTTTGGATATTAATGGATTAACCGGTCTTTGGGTAATAAAATGAAATTAGATGTTGGCCAAAGAACATATTAATGATCCCCCTCAAATTAATGAGGGTAAGTTGTAGTGCTTGAGTATGATTTGTTTGAAAGATTTAGAATCTCGAGAGAAATTCTTGAAAAATATCATACTTTTGCACTACAACAAGCCACAAAAGACACAATATTCACAATATGTACATATTCACAAATTAGAGAATATGGAGTTGACCTGAGAGAAGACGATCCATAATTAAATGGATCGTTCCGTTTGCCTGTGGTGAGCTCCATATAGCCTTCCACCTACGAATCGTTCCACACTTCTTATTAACCGGCGCTTCCGTAATGTTGCCTCGATCTTTTTGATCGCGTAGTTGGCACTTATCTTGCATTGATCTGTCCATGTGTACGTGACGACTGGAAGTGGTAGTTTTGCATTGAGAACTAGCAGGTCATCACGAACATTTTTTAGTGTTCCATCACTGAATTTATGCAGTTCAGAAAATCTCATATATTGCATCACTCCCGTTGCGTTCGGATAAAAAAATCCTGCTTCCGGTTTCAGAGTTCCCATGTAAGGCAATTTACCCTTGTGGTATTGATCGAGTGGGGTTGTGTGAGGACGTTGCAAGTTTAGTTGTTGTTGGTAACTCTCAACATCCAGTTGAAGATCTTCTACCCGGTTTTTGATGACAATCTTGCGTGTAAATTGACGAATGTTGGAACTTAGTGCTATTACTTCGTCAGTGTCCAAGTGAGCAACCTTTTCTTGAACCAGTATCAGAAGAAAGTCTACAATGTCTTCAAGGCGAAGGTACTGTAGGTCGCTTTCTTCGATGTTGTATTCTTTCTTGTCAGTGCGTTTGAACCGGATTTAAGTCCAGTACTCATAACCGAGTATTGTCCTAGTGGTGACTCCTTGGATGCTCATAATTCTATGAGCTGAGATTCTAAGAGACCCGGGTTTTTCTTTGTTGAAGTGTTTGCACGCTAATCGCTTCTTTGAATTCCAATGAGAAACTCCCAGTTCTGCGTAGGGATCGTAGACCTCTAACAATTCTCTTCGCCAGATAGCATCAGGTACTTTGTCTTCAATCCACGGTACATTCTCCAGATTTATAGCCTTAACCATGGTAAGTGAGGTAGCGTATTTCTGTGCCCCGTTTTCTAGATACTCCAGATCATGACATACGAAATGTTCCATAGGAATAGTCGTAGAACTGGCAATAATTGTAGGTGTAAGGGGCTGTAACACTGGAGTTTGAATCCCGGCAGTAGTCGCTTTCATGGCTTTTTCCAGCTCATTCATGTGATATTCAGCCTCATTGTGACTGATCTTCATTGAGTCAAAGAAATTGACATCTGCGGCTGTCATTGTGATAAGATCCGGAGTCATTGTGGATTTCCCGTGAGTGTGCCTTAGAAAAGCTGAGAAATCGATTGGATTGTTGAGGAAATTAGTAAGCTCGATCTCTGTTGCTGAATCGAAAGGATGTTGTGGAGCTGATTTGTTAAGCCATAGTTGCTCCTGTACACTCTCATCTATCATAAGAGATTCAGCAAATGTCGGTTCTGGTACACTGAAGTCCTCAACTTCCATGTCGGAAGAATGTTGATCGACAGAAGGTGTGGTTTGTTGTGCTTCTGACACTGGAATTTCATCTTCAGGCATAGACATGGTAGGTTCGTCTTCCTGCATCGGTTCTACATGTTCTATAATAGAGACAGTAGTAGAAACCGGGCTAGTAGTCATACCTGTATCTATATTCTGAGGTTCTGAGACAGTAGCATCCACAATCTTCTCTGATGTTCCACCGACACTTACGTCTTCATCCTTATCACCTTTCTCAGTTTCTTTATCACCTTCACCCTTGTTAGACTCATCACCTCTTTTACCCGGATCGTCATTCGTATCTCCCTTTCCAGTTCCATTCCCGTCACTGTCATCATCATCATCATCATCCTCATCCCCATCAGTATCTTCATCCTCGTCGTCGTCCTCCCTGTTATCCTCATCCTCTTCGTTTTGTCCACGTCCTCTTCCTCTTCATCCTTTTCATCCTCCTCTTCTTCTTCATTCTTATCAGAGTATTCTTCCTCTTCTTCATTCTCTTCCTCTTCCTCATTTTCTGCCTCATCTTCATTTGCAGGCTTCTGACGGTCAGATTCTTCTAATGTCGATGTGTTAGAAGCTTCCAATATGACCTTACCAAGAGCTCTTTGCAAATCGTGTTGAGCTTTTGTTTTTGGTAACTCAAGGTTGGTTAATCGAGTCTCCAAAGTTTGCATTAATTGCAAGTCAGTAAGGCCTTTTGTGAACAATACTGGAAGCTCCTGATTGACGCGTGACCTAACTTCGCGCTGAATGATGTTAGTCATGGTATCATTGATGGAGTTGAGGAAAACACTGTTTTCTTTATCACGTGCTTCCTTTTCAGCAAGAAACTCTTTGTGTTTCTTTTGAAGGCTTATGACATTTTCGTATGTTTCTTGAAGTTTGGAGTTATCACGTTTTTGTGCTCTGTCTGCACGTGAAATATTAGGAGTTATCCTTCCCTCCAGTAACGCAATCTGTTTTGACTGTGCTTCCAGTTGTTTTTGGAAATGTTGAATGAGTGGATCATTTATTGTGAGAAATGGAGTGGAAGTGGATGGTAGTTGTACTGTTGTTGGTGATGGAGGAGTTACCATAATTGCTGAAGAAGTTGTGGATTGGATGGTGGTTTGTACAAGTTGTTCGAGGATAGGTAGCTTTTTAGGTTCAGACGTTTGGGCGGTAGTTGGTACAGGTTGTTCAATAGGTTCAGGTGTGGGTGCTGGTGTGATGACATTTGTGATAGCCGGGAGGGTTAATGGTGGAATGGTAGTTGTTGTAACTGAAGTTATGGGAACGTCCACCATATTTTCATTTGTCGATGGATCAGTATTTGAGACTTCGACGCCCTCCCCTTCGAAATTAAGATATTTCATGACATCATCAGAACCAGAAGTAGACTTACTTTGGAGTTGAGTACCTGGTATGAGAGTTGCATGAGCGTCATCGTTGATCATAGTGCAAGTTGGTTCCGGTAATGATGTAGTGATATTGGCATCATGGTATAACATTGTTATATCTGTATTGTCACTGCCACCACTCCCCTCAGTATGCTCACTGGTTTCAAAGCTGAACGGTTCATAGTGTTCATCAGTAGGGTCTTCATAAGTTTCAAGGTTTGTGATTCCTTGGGTTTGTTCTTCCTCAGTTGTAGTAGCTTTATCAAGAAGGTGGATGTCGTCATCAGGTTCACCAAATTCGTCTAAGTCGTCTGCTGGTTTGGAACCGGAACCCTTGCATTTCGCAAGGGACTCCTTTTTGCTTTTCCTAAGGATGAGTCGCAGTTGTTTGGCTTGAGAAATATTTTCTGGAGTAGGTTCATCCTCAACAAGTGCTTCTTTACCTTTATCTTTCTTTGCCTTCTTTGCATGTGACTTTGACTCAATCTGTTTAGATGATCTCTTCTTCCTTTTGCCTTTGGGTAAGTTCGAAAAATCTCCAGATGCAAATCGTTTCCTCTGAATTTCAATTTCTGTCAAGACTTCACGATATGCATCACTGTCCTTAACACCTTCATTCAACATGCATTCTGGAATAAGAGCGGGAACCTTCTTATATTTACCCACTGATTCTTGCTTCATGGAATCCAAGATGTAATCATGATCGGCAGTGTGGTAAGAAAAATTTCCACTTCGACTAATAGTTGATGGATTTGCCTTCATGAAATGATCTATAATCAGCTTTGTGAATCTTGGAAAGATCAGATGATTAGACTTTCTTCTGTTGTTTTTGAAACCTTGAAAGTAAAATTCTTCACATAGAAGACCACCATAGTCAATTGGCTGTCCATTGACAATCCCCCAGAGGATAGAAGCTTGAGGAGGTCTAAAAGTTTCTGCTCCCCTTGACTTTGCAGAAAAACATTGAGTGATGATGCTAATAATGGCTTTCCAAGGTTGTCCAATGTGTGCTGTATGAAATGAAGTCAGGTTGGATAATTCACCATACCCAAGATTTATTATCATCTCGATCAGTTGTTCCTTAGTCAGAGGGGTAGCATATTCAGTGCCACCTGTAGGAGGAGGAAAGCCCAATATAGTCCGAAAGAGATCAAGACTAAGTGTCATTCGTTGACGATCTAGGGTGAAATCAATCGTATTGACTGAAGTAGAAGTCGCTGATCTCTAGAATTCATGCATGTATATTTTTGGTACTGACTTTGTGACCCTAATGATTTTGCTGATTGGTGAATTGTCAAGGAGATCCGTTGCTAATTTGAATGCTGGCTTAGGTGGATCAAAATCTTCCCTTAGTCGGAAATTGTTCTCTGCGAATGGAAATCGTTCTTCTTTTGGAACAAGTGCTTCATCAAGTGCTCTTTGTTGCTCTTTGGTAATCGACATAATTCCTGCTCATAGACACAATTTGAAATATACAAACATATACATCTCATTATCCATAGAAATCCATAGCATAGCAAATATATCACAACACATGTTCCCATATTGAATTAAACCAAGCAAGATAATACAAACACACGTCATATGAAATACCAACATACATTCAGATAAAATTCTAAACACATGGCAGTATAACAATAACGATATATTCTAAAAAACATGACGACCTAGAATAATCCAAGAAATCATTTAAGACGAATGTAATAGAATTGAATGAATAAACTTAACTAAAGTCTAATTCGAAAGTTGCAATCACACATTTGTCATAATTTCGCAATCACACATTTGCCTAAATTGTTAAAATTTTGCAATCACAAAAGTCAAAATTTCGCAATTGGTTAAACAGGCAAGATTTCGCAATTGGTAAATCATTCAAGACTTAAATCATGATTTCGCAACTTGCAAAAAGAATGAAGATTTCACAACTTGCAAACAACAAGATTTCGCAACTTTTGCAGATGTCAAAATTTCGCAATTCAGCAGAAATCAAGATTCCGCAACTTGGGAAGGACATGATTACGCAATGGTTTTTGGGCATAAATCCGCAACTTGTGAAGGACATGATTCCGCAACTTGTAAAGATTTCGCATCTTTTGAACAATAAGATTTCGCAACTTATTAAAATAGGATTTCGCAACTCATGAAAAACAAGATTTCGCAACTTGTGGCATGGTCAAGATTTTCGCAATTAAGCAATCAAAACAAGATTCCGCAACTTTGGACAGGTCAAGATTCCGCAATTTGGGACAGGTCATGAATTCGCAACTTGGAACAGGTCAATAATTTCGCAATTCATTATCTAGGCCTAATTCCGCAACCGACGGATTTACCAATAAAAATCATTTGGGTTGAATGATTTCGCAACTTGCAGACAGGTAAGATTCCGCAATTGGCGGAGATAACAAGAAACATCTGGGTTTCCTGATATCGCAACTAGGAGAGGGCAAGATTTCGCAACTTGGTCCAAAAGTATGATTCCGCAACTATGGCGGTTTGACCAAAAACAAGATCTGGGTTTCGTCTATGCTCATTTTACAGGCCATGAAAGCTCAATCCTAAGCAACCCTATAGCATCTAAGCCCTATGATATCATAACCCATCATCTTATAGCAACTTAATCGAAACCTAAAATCAAACAACACTAAAGCGCAAGAACTGGGGATCGGGGTTTAATAATCCAGTGGATATGGGGCGAGATATAACATATGCGTGTAAAACAATTAAGGATCAAATACCTTCTAAAAAGATTCAGTCCGAGAATGATGAAACTACTGGAGGGAAGGTCTATCAATGGTAGAATAAGGAGAGTATGCGTATGTTTGTGTGTGACAGAAGAGTGAGACGGGGGTAGGGTTTGACTAAAGTCAACACGTTTTCAAAGTTTACATAAACCCCTCCAAGTTTCTACTCTTTTTCTTCTTTTTCTTAAAATTTTACTTAAGTATACTCACCAACTAACCTTAACCATCGTTAACCTTTTCCTCCTTTGTCCTTAAGGTTGAACTTAAACACACTAACGGACTAGCCTTAACAATCGTTAACTGCTCTTTCATAAAAAAATTAAGGCATATTCGACACACACACAACATATCCTATAATCTCGAAGTTCAAATAGCACATTAAAGTATCCATTTAGCTGAACAACAGTTTTATTTTTCTTGAAACCTTTTGAAAAACCGATTTTCTTTTGAAAATGATTAAATATTGCCCCCCTTAAACACAGACCCGTTTTCTATTTAA
The DNA here is from genome assembly GCA_025667525.1 of Glebionis coronaria. Lineage (NCBI taxonomy): Eukaryota > Viridiplantae > Streptophyta > Magnoliopsida > Asterales > Asteraceae > Glebionis > Glebionis coronaria. The sequence continues at coordinate 558,116,223 of CM046879.1, forward strand.
AGAGCTGTAGTCGATGTTTAAGGAGGTTAATACCCTTGAAAACATTTACCGGTTGTATATTTGTGAAACGATTCTGGTGGCAATAAGATTTCTCTTATTTTTACAAAATAAGTGCACTAAAACGTACACTTAGTTGTGTTAGACCAAGTTATTAAGTAAACTTAGTCCCTTACAAGGTTTTAAAGTAAACCTTGCCCGAGAAAATTAATTCCCGTTGTGAGCCAACGTTTTCATAAGAAATACGTGACTTTAATGCGAAAAGCGGGTTGCAGTCTGAAATAACTACAAGCCAAGATGGACATGTTTTAAAACTTGTACAACTTTTATACGGACTCTATTTATGGCGTCGTGTCAATATTAATCGACATTTCTAACGCCGTAAATATTACCGTACTAAAAGACATGCCCGATTTGAAAACGAAAAATATTTTTGGATTTTCTTGATTTTATATTTTTTATGGATTTTCTATGTTTTATATTTTTTATGGTTTTTCTATGTTTTATATTTTTGTATTTTTCTTTTGTTGGTTTAAATATATACGATAATATACAAGATCACGATCAAAGGATACTCGAGAATAGTTTACCACTACTATTCTGCAGATTCTTCTGCCAACTCCTTAAGTGTCGCTGGTGAGAATGATTTCATGCCTATCTTTTCGATCAAAAACTCGATACGTCCTCGATCTAAGGCCTTTGTGAATATATCTGCCAGCTGATACTCAGTGTTGACGAAGTACAGTTCAATCACTCCATTTTCCACTTGCTCCTTGATGAAGTGGTAGCGGATGTCAATGTGCTTTGCTCGAGAATATTGAACGTAGTTGCAGCACAGAGCGATTGCACTTTTGTTATCACAGTACATCGGGATTTTGTTGAATCCAAGACCGTAGTCAGTCAATTGTGATCTCATCCAAAGAACTTGAGCACAACAACCGGACATAGCAATGTATTCAGCCTCCGTACTTGATATCGCAGCGCTTTTCTGCCTTTTTGATGCCCAACTAACAAGTCTATCTCCAAGAAGTTGCACACTGCCAGAAGTGCTACGTCTGGTATCTTGACACCCGGCGTAATCCGCATCTGCATATGAAATTAGTGCAATAGAGGAATCCTTCGGATACCACAGACCACGATGAAGTGTTCCTTTTAGATACCGAAAGATCCTTTTCACAACATGTAAGTGCTTTTCGGTAGGCCGAGCCTGATACCGGGCACACATGCCTATAGCAAATTGCAAATCAGGCCTGCTAGCAGTTAGATAGTGAAGGGTGCCGATCATTCCACGGTAAAGTTTAGGATCGACAACTATCCCTTATCTTCATCTAACTTGGATCTCTCCACCATTGGAGTATCCACGGGGTCACAGTTTTCAAAATGATATTTCTTTAATGATTCAAGAGCAAATTTGGATTGATTAATGAAAATGCCTCTGGGATTCTGAGAAATTTGCAACCCTAAGAAAAATGAAATTTTTCCCATCATCGACATTTTAAAGCGCGTGGACATAATTTTCTCAAAACAGTCAGACAAACGTTGATTAGTAGCAGCAAATATTATATCATCAACATAAATTTGTACCAGTATCATGTCGTTGTCCTCCTTGAGAATGAATAATGTTGGGTCTACTTTGCCTTTGGAGAAGCCTTTGGAGATGAGATACGACGATAAGAAATCGTACCACGCGCGTGGAGCTTGTTTCAACCCGTAAAGAGCCTTCTTGAGCTTGTACACGTGATTAGGATACTCTGAATTGACGAATCCATTCGGCTGGCTTACATAGACATCTTCCCTTAATTCACCATTGAGAAATGCCGTCTTAACATCCATTTGGTAGACGATCATATTCATGTGAGCAGCATAAGCAAGGAATAGTCTAATTGCCTCCAATCGTGCAACAGGAGCAAAGGATTCTTCAAAATCAATACCCAAAGCTTGTTTGTAACCTCTAGCAACCAATCTAGCTTTGTTTTTCAGCACACTACCTAACTCATAGAGTTTAACCTTGTATACCCACAACAATGTCAAGATTTCAACGTTGCTGGGTAACGGAACTAATTCCCACACTTCAAGACGTTGGAATTCATTAAGTTCCTCTTGCATGGCTTCAATCCATGATGATTTGGTCATGGCTTGTTGCCAGTTTTTAGGTTCAGTGTCTGAAAGAAATGCATCAAAATAACAATATAATGCATGTTCTTGGAGTTGATGGCGAGTTAAGACTGGTCGATCGATGTCACCAATAATATTACAGATTGGGTGATCCTTTTTCCATTTAGTGTTGTGAGTTTCAAACCGTGGTGGTCGGGAGTGAACGATTGCAGGAGCTTCCTCTGAGGTAGACGCACCGGTAGGGTCTTCAGGTATATGTGAACCAAAGAAGGGAAGCTCTTGTAAGTGAGCATATTCCAAATCGTGATCATATAGATCCTCTTCAACATCATTAGGAACGAGTGGAGGTGAAGATTCAGGTGTTGTTTGTGAATTGGTGGGGGATGGGACATCTGGTTCAAGAGTAACAGTAGATGCCTCGGATAGATTTACATTATCTTGAGCAACAACTTCGGGAATCGGAGCTACTGCTACAGGTGCTGGAGAATCATTACTCGGTGGATCAAAGAATTCATCAAACATAGGTTGAAATAACTTATCCCACTCGGACCTTGTTGGTGGTATAAATGATGGAGAAGTAGGATTGTTGGGTGATAGGTGTGTAAACACCCATCCTTTTACCACTTAATTCTGTCTAAAACGAGACCAAAACACGTATTTAATATCATTTGTTTGGAATTATGCGTGGTTTTTGTGTTTATTGTGTTTTCAGAGCTAACCGGATGAATATTGAAGAAAACATGGGATTACACGGGTTTTACCGAAGAAAAAGACTCAAGATAAAGTCTATTGTCCAAGAGATGCAAAAGATTTGAAGTCACTGGGCCTATTCGAAGATTTATCGAAGAAAAGGACCAAAGATGGAAGATTTTCATAAGTCGAAGAAACTCAAGTCTATTAAACGAAGAAATTAAAAGACGAGTTGAATTTAATCGACGACAAATCCCGAATCAGAATCAAAAACGTCAACTTTTCTGATAAGACGAGAAGACAAGAAGAACGGGAGAAAGTCCACTCACCAACCAAGGAAAACACCTATAAATAGTCCACCCCTCACACTTTCCTTGGAGTTAGTTTTTAGTTTTAGTTTTCTTCTCCCCCACTTTTCTCTCCTTCCTGTTTCGTAGCATCACCATCACCACTAGGGTGATTGGTGATTTTGATCTTTGTTTTTCCAATCTTGTTATTTTAATCCTTGTTTTATCTTGTTAAACATTAATCATTAATACATGTTCTTGTTTAATCTTTCCATTTCATCTTGTTCATCATCATTTTTCTTTCCTAGTTCTTAAGTTCTTATTTTCTTGATTTGATCTTCAAAAGTTGTTGGGATTTGTGTTTTTGTTGATGGGATTTGTAGTTTATGGTTAGTAGATGCTTTGTGTTTAGTTTTATTTAAGGTTTGGTGAAAAACTTGGTGATTTTTGGATTAAAAGTTGTCTCCTTGTTCTTCGGGGTAAGTTACTGTATCTGGGTTTCCCAGACTTCCGGATGAACAGTAAGTTCCGGATTAACACCTGAAGTTCTGAATAAAGCTGTTTTCCAAAAGTTCCGAGTGAACTGAAAAGTTCCGAATGAGTTTTGTTTAAAAAAGTTCCGAATAAGTTTTGTTTAAAAAGTTCCGCATGAATCACAAAGTTCTGAATGAATTAAAATCTTCCGAATGAGCACTAAGTTCCGGATGAACCAAAAAGTTCCGGATGAATGGAAAGTTCCGAATGAGTGTAAATCTTCCGAATGAATGTCTTATTGAAAAGTTCCGAATGAGTCTAATGTTCCAGATGAAGTGAAACTTCCGAATGAACCTAAATCTTCCGAATCAACCAAAGTTCCGGGTGAATCTTCCGAATCAACTTCCGAGTGAAGGATCAGAGTAAAGTTCCGAATCAAGGTTGAACTTCCGAATCAAGGTTGAACTTCCGAATCAATTTCCTTTGAATAGTATTAAGAGTTACTGTGTTTCTGTTTCTGTTTCTACTGTTTCTTTAGTTTAATTTTAATTTTAATTTTAACTTTAACTTTAATTTCAATTCAAGTTTTATTAATAGTTATCAATTCAATTACTTTTAAATTTAAGTTTAAATTTTAGATCATTTAACATTCAGTAGGTTAGAAAACCAAACCCTTTTATTTAGTAACCAAGAACAATCATTCCACTTAAGGCTGAGATCAATTCGAGAGGACTGTGTGAGACATAAAAAATGAACCCCATGAAAAAGCTTGTATCATTGGGAATTAATCCGGAACTGATTGTACCGGTTCCCATCTCGTGTAATGCGGGTTCCGAGCTGTGTTGCTCAGAAGCCATCGCTGTCAGCTCATCAAAATCGACATCCAAAGTTTCTACTATCTTGCCAAGACGACGGTTAAAAGTTCGGTAAGCTTTCTTTGCAGGCGAGTAACCAATAAAAATTCCAATATCAGCCTTTGGTTGAAGTTTGCCCAAATTCTCATTATTTGTATTTGGATAACACATTGCACCAAACACATGAAGATATGAAATATCGGGTTTGTGTCCATGAAGTAGCTCATATGGAGTTTTACCATGACGTTTACGAATGATGGAGCGGTTTTGGGTATAACATGCGGTTGCCACTGCTTCAGCCCACAAGAATAAAGGAGCATTCGCATAAATCAACATAGTTCGAGCAGCTTCCATAAGTGTACGGTTACGTCTTTCAACGACACCATTTTGTTGTGGAGTGCGAGCCACAGATGTTTCATGAGAAATACCAACCTTTTCATAGTAATTTCGAAGAGTCTGATTAACGAACTCAGTGTCGTTATCAGTCCGAATGCGGCGAACAGTAGCATTACGACGTACCTGGATCATCTTTAAGAAAGTAATGATATACTCTGGTGCTTGATCCTTGGATGCTAAAAATTTTACCCATGTAAACCTTGAGAAATCATCCACTATGACGAGGATGTATTTTCTACCACTCACACTAGCCGTACGCATTGGCCCGCAAAGATCCATGTGCAAAAGATACAGTGGTTCTTGGTTGGTGTCTTCCGCTTTAGGTTTGTAAGATTTCTTGGTGCTTTTCCCCAATGAACACGCGGAACATAAGTGATCCTTGTCGAACTTAAGTTTTGGAAGACCACGAACAAGTTCGTTTCAAGCCAAATGGTTAATAGCATCAAAGTTAAGATGAGATAACCGTCGATGCCACAACCATGACTTGGTCTTAGATGCTTTGGAGAGTAGGCAAACAGTAGAGGCGGGCATCATGTTTTGAATAGACAAAGTATAGATATTATCCCCTCGAGAACCCTTTAACAAATCATTTCCTGCAACATCACGAATGAAGCAAGTATGTTGTCGAAAGGCCACTTCAAGGTTTGAATCGCAAAATTGTCCTACTAAGAATAGATTGTGACCAAGTCCCTCCACATAATAAACCCTTGAAATCGTAACATTCCCAATTTGGTATTCACCATAACCCATAATCTTTGCCATATGATCGTTGCCGAATTTAACCGTTCCTATAAACTTGCTGACGAAATTTCTGAGCATTGAGCGGTCTCCAGTCATATGTTTGGAGCACCCCGAGTCCAAATACCAAAGAATAATTTGGACGACCTGAAAATATTACCAAACACAGACGATGTATCGGGTTCTAATTGTTCCTCTGAGTTAGCAGGTACAGATATAATTATCTTAGATTTGCTATCAGACGAAACTTTAGGCTTTCAGATTTTCTTACTAGTGGTTGGCTTAGATTCTAGTTGTCTAGTATTCTGAGGTACTTTTTGACTGGGGACATTACCACTGGTAGGCACAATAGTGGGGGCAGACCTAGTTAAAGGGCGCTTTTTCCATTTCTTAGTGCTAGTGTTCCTATTTAAAGGACGCTTAGACCTAACTTCCGTGGATGTGATCCTAGTTAAAGGGCACTTAGTTCCATTAGCAGTAAAGGTCCTACCAGTGGGTTTCCATTGCCACCCAACTTGGTTGAATTTCTTCCCCGTTGGAATCCATTCAATATTGTTCTTAATAGCATACATTTCATTCACGTGATCAATAAGGCATAAATCATGACGCTGAGAAAACATGCACTCATTACAATTCCAACATTTCGCATTAGAATTCACATTTTGCTTAGGTTTCCACTCATAAAGAGAACCTTTTGTCTTAGCTACGTGATTCCTTTTATTTAAAACTGAAATAACATTCCTAGGGTGCGCTTCTACTTTCTTCTTCTCAGTCCTATTAGTGGAAGGCTTGATCCTATCTTTCGTGTCTTGAGATCCTTTAGCCTTAGTGAACACAGTTACTCCTGTAGAAGCCAAGGGAACATTTACAGATTTTGACTTAGCCTTGATGGGTGTGTTTAAAACGGGCTTAGATATTGGGGTCTTATTGAATGGAGTGAAGGCAATGGTGGTTTGTTGTTTAGAAGGTACAGATATCGGTTGCCAATGTACTCTAGGTATGCTAAACAGTTCTGAACGCGATCCACATTTAATAATAGCTCATATATGCTATGACTTGTGGGATCACGTTCACGCATTTCATCAATAATCTCTCTAGCTAGATCAGCATGCTCTAAAGCATTTTTCATATATGTGGCAAACTTAGTGGGACTTTTCCTAAATTTTGGATCCCGATATAGCACATGTGGGTTGGGTTTGGGAGCACTAGAGGTCGAGGCAGAGACAGTAGTTGGATTATCAACACTTTCTCGTCCTTTGAGTTGAAGTGTCTCCTTTAATTCTGCTATAACCATGTTTTTGTCTATGAGCTGAATTTTTAGGTCAGAGGATTCCTCACATTTCCTGTTCAGTTTGTCAATTAATGACTTTTATTCTGTCGCATTAAAAGCGAGGCGTTCTTCTATTGAACTAGAATTTTGTGAGTCAACCTGCCTTACTTGTTCACGCTCTCCAAGTATAGAATTAATTCTATTTTCTAGGACATGATTCTTAGTCTCTGCAGCCTCTAGTTCCGTTTTTGTTTCTAGTAATTCTCTCTTAATTCTCATCATCTCTTCTTCTAAATTCTGAACCATCTGAATCATCTTGTCACTTGTCTCAACGGAGTTTCCACCATCATTTAGTTTTGAAAGAGTTTCATTTTTAGATTGATTCTCAATTTCAAGATATATAGAATGTTGTTGAAGCTCATTAAAACTTTTTGAGAGTGTATTATACGAATCTTGAAGCTTTAAAAATTCAGCGTTGGATTCATGACAAGAATGATTTTCTACAGTATTCACATGTTCAACAGTATTCACAGATTCATGCACATCATCACAAATATTCACAGTAGATGAAATTTCATGAGTATATTTAACAGTAACAACTTGCATCACTTCGAGAGACACCATATGTTCTAAAAACGATCATATTCGGATAAAATCTTTTCCTTTTCAATTAAATGTTGTTCATAAGCATCATCCATTTTATTGAAAACTTTTTGAACTTCACCAATTTCAAAACTTAAATTACACGCTAGATCATAGACTCCTTGTTTAATATGGTCCACAAACGGAACGATCTCTTTCTCAAACACCGTTTTCATGTGTTCGAACGCCCATTCTCGAGCGGTTTGGGCCGTTGAAGTCGTACATTCCAGAATGACCTTGTCAAACTCGGTAAGGTATTGCCCAATCTCTTCCATGCTGAGCTTTACCGTACTAACCGGTGGAAGATTCTTAGGAATTTCCTTTGGTTGGTCCGAGTTAACGAGTGTAGGAATTATACTAAGGCATTCTCTAGTAGGCATGAAAGTGGATGTTTGGATAGTTCTCTTTTGCATATTAAAGCGAATTCTAAGATCTATTGTGGCATTTTTTGCATTCATTTGAGCATAATCATATTGAGGATATGTATGAAGTAATTTTAACCGCTTTTCATCATATGGTGTCATACTCTCAGAATCATTTGAGAACACAATCGGATCTAATACCAATCCTAACTTTGTTGCATCATAAAGTCGTGGGTTGTGGTTAAGCGCTTGCTTTGCATACCCCGGGTTAGGTGGTAAGTCTATGAGACGCGATAATTGAACTCTTTAAATGATGCATGAAACAAGTGTACTAGATGTGAAGCAACATATTGTTTTAAAAGCTTAATTTTCGTTTCTTTTATTCTTTCAGACGTCTTAATTTCTATTTCAAGCTGTTTGGACTCAAGAATTTCAAAATCCGTTTGAAGTTGTTGAAAATTAGTAACGACTGACTCTTTTTCTTTAAGTTCATTCGAAAGATTTGCTCTTAAACTTTCAATTTCTAGCAGATTGTCCATTTGAACTTTCCTAAACCTATCAAACTCAGGATTGGTTAAGGTAGTGGACACAGGAGTCATTTCCAAGGTTTTAACCTTGTCCTTATGCAAAGTAAGCTCGGCAGATAAAGTCTGATTAGCATTAAGGGTTTCAAGGACCGCATTATTCATTTGGCTAAGCAAAGATGCAGGGACCATAACCAAATCAGGCTGAGCAGACGGATTGGTAGTCGTAATAGCTCCCAGTTGTGGTTCATTCAAAGTCTGAGGACTTTCACTGATATTGCTATCATTGTTTGTCTCGTCGATTGAGTTACTAACCACCGGAGGCTGTTCCGAATACTCTGACATTTGCTCAACTTGATAAGGTACAATACTAGTATCTGTAGCAGTGTGTGGTACCTCAGAAATGGTATCAGCTCATATAGTGAAAGGTTTGCCATGAGAGCTGCTTTGGCGGTGTTAAGATCATCACAATCAGAATCATATGCATCCAAATCATCACATTGATATGCAGCATTGTTGGTGATGACTGTTGTGAGACCATTAGTTTTCGCTACTCCCGGATCTGCAAGGAATGCCAATTCTTCTTCATCAAGCTCACGACCTTGGGCTTGCGCATTCACCAGGTAGATCTTCTCCTGAAACCATGTGCCGTCCCTTTTCGTTTTAGGCTGCTTGCACTCTCGGGCCATGTGCCCTTCCCCTTTACAGTTGTAGCAAATAACCACCTTCATTTTACCAGTGTTGTTTGCTCTTGTAGCAGTAGTAGTGGATGAGCGTGCACCAGCAGTAGACGAATTAGATCTCCCTTGAAGTGGTTGCACCATGACTCTTCCGTCCTGAATTGTTGCCTGTTTTCGAGAGTTAGACGAGTTCCTTAACTGATTTTTAGTTGTTGTTGGACCTCTATAACCTCGTTTGTTCAATGTTTGACTTAAATAAGCAGACATCTGAGCAAGGATATCAGTGGGGCTATCTCCTTGTCTAAATTCAGGGATAGGGATGTCATCTTCACAGTAGAATGTTGGTGCTAGTTGAGAAACAATCTGATTGGTTGGAGCACTGACTTGTTGTGAGTAATGAGGTTGAGGAGCCTCAAGTTGTGGATAGGTACTAGCAGGGTTGGTGGGAGGTTGATACGGTGAATACTGGTGTGAAGCATAAGGTAATGGGTATGAATCTCCTTGTGATGATGATGTTGCTGGTTGGTGATAAGATGTAGGCGGCGGTGGCAGAATCGAGTACTGTGGGAAGCTTGGTGTTTGATACACAGGTTGATACGAAGATTTGTGTCCTAAAGCAAGCTGAGAGTTATGGTATGACAGTGTAGGATGGTTTGCCAATAATGCCATTGGTTCATGATAAGGTCCTTGAGAAATTCGGTTTTGGATCACATGCTTCTCATGTTGTTGTAAGAAAGCATAGAGTTGATCTAAATTGGACTTGTGTAAATCACGAATCATCTTGACATCAGTCACATATTGACTCCATTCAGGGGGTAGTGTGTTCAAAAACTTGGTGTTTAATTGAAACTGTTCAATCCTTAGATTATAGACATTCATGTCATTCATCAAAGTGGTAAAACGCCAGTAAAAATCATGAAGTGTCTCCCCTGGAAGGTATGTGAACCTATCAAACAAATCATACAGTTGACACTCTCGTTCTTGCTTAGTGAGAGATGTCCCTTGTAGCAAAACCGCAAGTCGATCCCAAAGATTCTTTGCTACTTTATGTTCACTTACCATTCTAAAGATGTCAGGTGGAAGAGCTTGAAGAATAGTCTGAACAGCCCTTTCATCGGCATCTGCAATGATTTTGTTGGCGTCGGTTAACTCATGATACTCCCTTGCCCTTGTCACATTGTTTACGGTAACCTCTCCCCAATCCAATGGTCCCTTATCAATTGATTGAAGCATAAGTCGACAACTAGGTTTGCCCATGATGTACGTTCCCATGCGACCTTGCATGCTTCAAACAAATCTTTGATGAGCAAGGGTGGGCGAGTATCGGTACCCGAAATGATCGATATATCGGTAAGTGAAGTCATAGTTGGCATATATGAATATGAATTCATGTTGTGATCCCTTGACAAAAAGATTATCTTTTGATCGTTCGATGAAATAAAGTTGTGACAATTGTATTAGTAACGTGAGAAATCTTCAAACAAATAATGCCTAAGTCCAATACAAATTAGTAACAAGTCCTCAATGTCCAAAGCAAAGTAACACAATTCCTCAATGTGATAAAAAGATTCAAATTCGCAACTTGCAAAAAATTGATTCAATTTCGCAATTTGCAAAAAAATTCAATGTCGCAATGTCAGAGATTGATTCAATTTCGCAATTTGCAAAAAAATTCAATGTCGCAATGTCAGAGATTGATTCAATTTCGCAATTGTGCTAAAAAAAGGATTCAATGTCGCAATGTCAGAGATTGATTCGAATTCGCAATCACTTATAAGGATTCAAATTCGCAATTGTGCCAAATGTCGCAATATGAATCAGAAATACAATTTCGCAATACGAATCAGAGAAACAATTTCGCAATACGAATCAGAGACACAATTTCGCAATACGAATCAGAGAGACAATTTTGCAATACGAATCAGATATTGCGATTTCTTCCTAAAATTTTGGAACACGGATGTACTTGTTAATTTTCGAGACTTTAAGCTAAAAATGAAGCCAAACACCCAAGATTTTTGCGTTTTTGACCAATCCAAGTATCACAAATCTCTACCACGGCTATGTAGACGATTTATGAACTATCTAAACACCACAAAACGCAAAAAAATTTGATGATTCGATCTCTATAAAAAGGAAAACTCACGAAACCAATAAAGTATCAAGAACACAAATCAAGACGACTTTATTTCACCCTATAGCTCTTGATACCAATTGTAGAACAATAAGAATATTTATGAAACAAGGGGGTTAATGTTTTCTAGAGAGAGAAAGTAGTGAGAGAAAGTGAGAGAAAATGTGTGTTTTATTAATGTAAAAGTGAAACAACCAACACCTCTTTCCATGGTGGAAAGAGGTTTAAATACCCCAAATCCTTAATGGACTTGGGCCTCCGGCCCATGAACATGCTCATGGGTCGGGCTATTTAATAAATGAAACTAAACATTACTACGAGCCTATAACTACATTGTTGGAGTGACCGAGACTTTCTATATACGTAAAACGTATTTCCAACACTTCTTAAGCCGAAACACACACTCCACACACAACACAAAACATTTCCAATCTCACTTCACTCTCTCCTTCTCAAACTCACGGCTAAATATCAACATCCACCATTTTCAAACCTCCAAGATTTACTACTACTCCTATACTATGTATTCTACTACATAAAGATCAAACATAAGCTCATCCTACAAGAAACCTTGATCCTTGAAGCAAGAACAAGAACCCTAGAAGCTTTGTGAAGCCCACGGCTTGTTTTTGATCTCCTAGACCTCCATTGTTGAAAGCTTGTCACTTGTTTCTACTCATTCTCATATCATTTCTAAACCTATCTAAACAAGTAAGTCCAAGTTAAAACCTATCTTTTCTAATACATTACTTTCATGCATATTAATGTGTACATGATTATTCTTGGTAAAGTTAACATTTAAACAAGTATTGAAACCCTAGAAACCTAATGAAACCCACGACTTGATTTTAAATATAACATGAAATGATGTAAAAACTTGTCAACCTTGAAGAACACATCAACATGATCTTGTTTAACTTGAAAAACCGTGAAAACCTAACCATGCATGTATTTTGGACGTGAGCTATAAGCTCATAATATTATTTTGGGTAATCTTGTAATGTTTAGATATAACTAGAAACATTAGAATTATGTTTTTAGGTGCCCTAAAATGTTAAGATCACTATTAGGCCTCATAAGATTAGTTTAAGCTCACTATAATAATTTGCCTAGATAAATAATCATTTTCATTAAATAAATGTTTTTATAAAAACTTTAGTGTCAAAAATATGATTTTGTAAAGTTTCATGTTAAAAATATAAATCTATAATTATTTTGGAGTTAAATAATAAATCTACTAAATTTTTGGATTAAATATAACAAGTATAAACTTTTGGGTTGGATTTATAAATTTACAAAGTAAAAGGGATCTAAATGAATAAGTGTAGAAACTTATATTTCAAAAACATAAACTTTGATCACTTTTTAATTATTGCCGAGAGTATAAGGGTGTGTTTTGAACATATCCGAAACTTTATAGGGTTAAAAAGGACTAAAAAGAGATTAATATAATATTAGGGTAAGTTGTGTAAACTTTAGAAAACCTAGGGATTGTTTTGGACTCTAGCCGAGACTTATATAAACATTAGGGACCAAATGTGCCAAGATACTAAACTTAATAAAGCTCTAAGTAACCCTAGGGACTAAACTTGCTCTTTGCCGAAACCCATACAAGCCCTAGGGGGCAATAATGTAACTAGTATTAAACTTAAATGTAAACCTCAAGTTAGAGGACTAAAACTGCCAATATGTGAAACTTAATTAAGCCCTAATATGAGCCGTATACTTTAGGGACTGTTTTTGCCAATTAATGAAACTTAAAGAAACCCTAGTTACACGTGTAACTAGGGATGGACCGAAACTGTAATTACTTGAAAGGCTTAGAAACCCTAGGGGTATAAAAGTAATTTAACCGCGAGTATTTATTTAATTAAAAGGACTAAAACGTATTTTATACAAAGTATTACGAACCTTAAAATCCTATATATTTAAACCGTTATTTAAAACGTAAAACTTAAATAAACGTAACAATTGTTATTTTTCCAAACCTATAACTTAATAAATATAAATCTTACGTAAACATGGATTTTAAATAAAATGTTATACATTTATAAACCTTATTTATATATTAAATATACACTGAAAATGATTAACTTATAAAATAAATATATTAATTATATTTATTTCCTATCACTTTAAATGTATATAAAACTATCCTATATAAATATTTAAAGTGTTTTATAAACAACGTAAGTACAACATATTAATTAAATGAATTAATTAATTAAACCTTATTATTTATTTTATACCTAAAATAAATACTATTAGAACTTGTACAACGATGAACAAAATACAAGTATGGTAACTAAATGCTTAAAACCAGTTTAAGCATGTACAGATTTATTCTGGAACTTTTATGCATTATGTTATGCATTTACTGAGACCTTATAATTATTTAGGTCGTTGATTGTATAGTGAGCATCCCTATCAGATTTATCTACTAACTTATTGTTGTACTACTGAGGTGAGTTCATGGCCCCACTTTATATATTGACAAACTTTTAAACCTTTTAATGGGGAAGAAAACATGCAACATATTTGATTTTATGGACATGGATTGAACTGTGAAACTTTTGATTACATTTCCTATTGTAGATGAACCCGCATGACCCGTGCATCCGAAACTATTAGAATTATTGAATTACCTGAATGTTATAAATAGATCTATTTGGGATTGACTGTCCCCATATGGGTGAGTCATGCTCACTGTGCCTAGGCCAGGACAACAGATGTTTCACATGTCAGCACTTATTTTTGTTATGGGTGCCTTGATAAAGATAAGGCGAAGGGTCCTTATTTGTTAAGGACTTAACTGTCAAGTTTCAGTTTCGGACAATATGGAAATGTAATTACTTTTAAAGTATTGATTCTTTGTGCATTACTACTTCAGTGAATATTTAATGTCCAAACTTATTTTAATTAAACCTGTGAATTCACCAACTTTATGTGGACTCTCTAAGCATGTTTTCTCAGGAAAATGAAGCAGGTATTGGTGTGCATGGATTCAAGCATCATGATAGGCTGCATTTATATAGCTCATATGGGGTTTTATAAATTGGGAATAATTCAAACTTTCAAACAATGTTAAAGACTACTGTAATACTATTTGCACTTTCAATCATGTAATAAATGTAAGGATAATCTTTTATCTGTTGCTCTACATTCTGTCTGCTGTTGATCCACCTACGTGACATCCAAATATTATTTCCGTTGCGTTTGACTCAATTTGGGGGTGTCACAGAATGGTATCAGAGAGATAGTTATAGAGAATCAGAACAAAAATTAAAATAAATATAAAAATACAATTTTTATATAATCTGAACTATAACTGCTTTAAAAATCTTTTGCTATTTTCGGGACTAGAATAGTTAAGCATATAGACTGTAGAGCATACATCGATTGTATGATTGCCTGTGCTTTGATTATTAACATCCGGTTGATTAATCTTATAAGTATTAACGTAACCTTTAGCATGGTGAGTGTTAAACGACACTATTATATAATTTTAAATTATATTTCCCAAAACTTTTAACTTGAGTAAGTTTATACTTATATCAATTAAAACTATATTACTTTCAGATTTATCATGACTTCACCTACCGATACACCTGCTGCCGTATCTCCGACGACCGTCTTATGTGGTTTGTTATCTGCTAGTGACTCCGGTGATAGTCACGTTTCTGCCGACGCCGCATCCATTGAGGCACTTATTTCTACTCTACCTGTTTCCCCCGCTGGGGAAGAGGTCCAGCCTCCTGCTGCTATACCACCTGTACCACTTGTGACTTCACTGCGGGAGCATGCACCCGAGTCTCTGGCACCTCGTAAGAGGAGGTACGAGGCACCTCTCGATTCCACTTATGAGATCGGTGAGGGTTCCCGGGCCAGACATGCTGACCCCGTCCAGGCCCAGATCACGGCACTGGCCGCACGCCAGGCCCAGGACGTAGCAAACATTCTTGCTCTGCTAGCGGCCGGACAGACTGAGCGCACTGTTCTACAACAGCGTCAGGACCTTTTATCATGTACTGTGAGTTCGGAGGCGCACGCTGCCCGAGGGGTGTGGTCGAGTACTTACCATTCTCTCCAGTGGTTGCTGGATGAGAATGAGTTCCTACGTGAGCAGATCTACCTGCTCCAGAGCCAGCAGACAGACTTTCATACTGCCCTCTTGACCATGGAGGAGACTCTTGCCATATTCTTCGACCTCCAGGAGGTTCGTCATCAGGGGTTGACGTCAGGGACCGCTCATCTCCGGGGAGTTCAGTAGACTCTCAAAGACCAGTTCCTTGAGGCACTCCGACTGCTCAAGGAGACTAGGACTGCCATGACCCCGATGCAGGTTGCCATGCAGGCACCGGCTGTCTCATCTCCGCCCGTGGCGCCAGCCGTATCCGAGGAGTCAATTAGGCATCAGTAGATTAGATGTACTAGATCTTTTGTACATCATGATAAGCTATTAGGGTTGCATCCCGCCTATCATGATATAGGATCTCTTATATTTGTACTTTTCTTTAGTCAGTTGTATCCTTGTACTGTACTAATTAGATTAGGGATTCATAGATGATGTACTTTAGATTTCATGTACCACCACCCCCAGACAGGCGGGCTGTGCTCTGTCTTGGATTAGGTTGCGCATTTTGTACTGTATTCCTATTCTAGACTTATGACATGTACTCATTAGCTTTTGTTATATCCTGTACTGTATTATATTATGAACTTTAAACAGGTTATCCAATTTGTTGCAAAGTCTATGCATGAAATTCCTTTTCGTGTAATTATATAAAACTGTGCTAACACCTTGAACTAATGATTTCATTTTTGTGTATAATTATAGAAAAATGGTAATCACTAGAACGAACCCCAACAATGCCGAGACTACCCAAAACGTCACTGTTGCCCAACTAAGGGAAATGATTGACCAAGGCATCGCATCTGCGATGGCTGCCAGCAGGAACGTAGACGACAGTCAAAATTCCAACAACCGCCGGAATAATCAGACCACCAGGGGTTGCTCTTACCCCGACTTCTTGAAATGTAAACCTTCCTATTACAAAGGCAAAGAAGGAGTAGTGGAACTGATGCAGTGGTTTGAGAGGTTGGAAACGGTCTTTCGCATCAGCGATTGTGCAGAAGAGAACAAAGTGAAGTTTTCCGCCTGCACCCTACTTGAGAGTGATCTTACTTGGTGGAACTCTGTTGTTGCTACTCTTGGACACGATGCTGCCTATGCTCTCAACTGGACCGAGTCGAAGGAGAGGATGACGGAGAAATATTGTCCAAGGGGAGAAATGAAGAAACTGGAGATTGAGTTATGGGATCTCAAATGCAGGAACAATGACATCACTGCGTACAACCAAAGGTTCCAAGAGTTGACCCTAATGTTCACCAGAATGTGTGTGGAGGAGGATGATAAGATTGAGAAGTATGTGGGTGGACTCCCAGACGCCATTCACGACAGTGTGCTCGCATCTCGACCTACTACCGTCGAGAGTGCCATTGAGTTCGCTACTGATTTGATAAACAAAAGAGTCCGTACCATATCCGAGAGGCATACTGACAACAAGCGAAAGGCAGACGGGTACTTCCGCAGTCAGCACTAGTAGTATCCTAAGAAGCAGAATGCTGGGCAAGTTTACAGTGCTACCTCTGCAGGAGCTAAAGCGTACGTGGGCGCCAAACCTTTGTGCCCAAAGTGCAACTATCATCATACTGTTGATAGCCCATGCCAGACCTGCTACAGATGTGGACAAGTTGGTCATTTTGCTAAAACCTGTCGAGTTAATGCTGTCACTCAGGCCCGACCCACTCAAAACACTGGGAACTACAACAACAGGGGTGGATACAATGCCCGTGGGAGCGGGAATGGACAGCAGGGGAACCACAACGCTACTGGAGGAAATAACAATGGACCCAAGAAGGGAGTTGTGTGCTATGAGTGTGGAGCACCAGGACACGTGAGGCCAAGTTGCCCTAAGCGGGTCAACCAAAACAAGAATAGTGGAGGAGCTTCATCCAGAGTGTACGTGGTCGACAATGCAAAAGCCAACCCCGATTCAAATGTCGTTACTGGTACGTTTCTATTGAACAATCGTTATGCATCTGTCTTGTTTGATACTGGAGCAGACCGAAGTTTTATATCCACTGAATTTAGTCAAGTACTAGAAGTTATCCCTACAAGCTTAGATCACCATTACTCCGTAGAATTAGCTGACGGTAAAATTCTAGATGCTGACACTATCATTAGAGGTTGTACCTTAAATCTTTCCAAACATCCGTTCAATATTGACCTTATCCCAGTAAACCTTGGTAGTTTTGATGTTATTATCGGCATGGACTGGTTAGCGAGATACCGCGCAGTCATTGTTTGTGACGAAAAGCTAGTCCGTATTCCGTGGGGAAACGAAACTCTAATCATTCGAGGTGACGGTAACACCGACCTCGTTGACACTAGACTTAGTGTTATCTATTGTACAAAAGCTCAGAAATATTTGTTGAGAGGATGTCCTATCTTCTTGGCCCATATTTCTCAAACACATGAAGAAGACAAGCCCGAGAAGAAGCAAATCAAGGACGTACCCATCGTCCGAGATTTTCCAGAAGTCTTTCCTGATGAGTTGCCAGGCTTACCACCGACTCGACAAGTAGAATTTCAAGTTGATTTGGTTCCCGGAGCAGCACCTGTAGCTAAAGCTCCATACCGGTTGGCACCATCAGAAATGAAAGAACTAGCCGAACAACTTCAAGAACTATCTGACAAAGGATTCATTCGACCTAGTTCCTCACCATGGGGAGATCTTGTGTTATTTGTCAAGAAGAAAGATGGTTATTTTCGAATGTGCATCGATTACAGAGAGCTGAATAAGTTAACTGTGAAGAATCGTTATCCGCTTCCTCGCATTGACGACCTATTTGACCAACTGCAAGGGTCAAGTGTGTATTCCAAGATTGACTTGAGATCTGGATACCATCATCTACGAGTCAGGGAGGAAGATATTCCAAAGACAGCTTTTAGAACCCGTTACGGTCATTACGAATTCCAGGTTATGCCATTTGGGTTGACCAATGCACCAGCTATTTTCATGGACCTTATGAACCGTGTGTGCAGACCCTACCTGGATAAATTCGTGATAGTTTTCATTGACGACATACTCATTTACTCCAAGAACGAACAGGAACATGGGGAACATCTTGCACAAGTACTAAAGGTGCTCAAGGAGGAGCAGCTCTATGCAAAGTTCTCCAAATGTGAATTTTGGATTCCTAGAGTGCAATTCCTTGGTCATGTCATCGATTGTGACGGTATTCACGTGGATCCAGCAAAGGTCGAATCTGTCAAGGATTGGGTATCTCCTAAATCACCGACGGAGATATGCTAATTTCTAGGCCTTGCCGGATACTACCATAGATTCATTGAAGATTTTTCCAAGATAGCCAAACCGATGACCAAACTCACACAGAAGGGAATAAAGTTTGATTGGGGAGAGAAGGAAGAATCAGCTTTCCAACTGATAAAGCAGAAGTTATGCAGTGCACCCATACTGGCCTTGCCTGAAGGCAACGATGATTTCGTTGTATACTGTGATGCCTCACACAAGGGCTTAGGTGCAGTATTGATGCAGAGGATGAAAGTGATTGCCTACGCTTCAAGACAATTGAAGAAGCATGAGAAGAATTACACCACACACGATCTAGAACTTGGATCCGTAGTTTTTCCTCTCAAAATCTGGAGACATTACCTATACGGAACAAAGTGCACAATGCATACTGACCATAAAAGTTTGCAACACATATTGGATCAGAAGGAGTTGAACATGAGACAAAGCCGTTGGATTGAGTTACTGAGTGACTACGACTGCGAGATCAAATACCACCCGGGTAAAGCAAACGTGGTTGCTGATTCTTTAAGTCGTAAGGAAACGGACCCTCCTAGGAGAGTTCAGGCATTGGTTATGACAATCAGTTTGGATCTACCCAAACAGATTTTGGAAGCTCAGACTCAAGCCCAATTGCCTGAAAACCTCGTGAAAGAAGATGTCGGGGGAATGCTCAGGACTGATCTTAGCGAAGAAAAGTTAGAACCTAGAGCAGACGGAACCCTATGCCTTCACGGACGAAGTTGGTTACTTTGTTATGGAGATTTGAGGAACGTGATCATGTACGAATCTCATAAGTCTAAATATTCTATACATCCCGGATCTGAAAAGATGTATCAGGATATGAAGAAGTTATATTGGTGGCCGAATATGAAAGCCAACATTGCCACCTACGTTCAGAAATGTTTGACCTGTGCTCGTGTCAAAACTGAACATCAGAGACCATCGGGTTTACTTGTACAACCCAAGATACCGGAATGGAAGTGGGACAACATCACTATGGACTTTGTTACCAAACTCCCAAAGTCATCTCACGGTTACGATACTATCTGGGTAATCGTCGATCGACTCACCAAGGCCGCTCATTTCCTGCCAATTAGGGAGAACGATTCCCTTGCCAAACTAACAAAGACGTACCTGAAGGAGATTGTGACCAAACATGGAATACCAGTGTCGATAATCTGTGATCGAGATGGTAGGTTCACGTCAAACTTTTGGGAGGGCTTTCCAACGAGCCTTAGGTACCAATTTGGATATGAGCACTGCTTATCATCCGCAGACTGATGGTCAAAGTGAACGAACCATTCAGACTCTGGAGGACATGCTACGAGCATGTGTGATTGATTTTGGTAATGGATGGGTTGACCATATTCCTTTTGTGGAATTCTCCTACAACAACAGTTATCATGCCAGTATTAAGGCTGCCCCTTTTGAAGCACTGTACGGTCGCAAATGTCGTTCGCCTGTGTGCTGGGCAGAAGTAGGTGAATTTCAGCTCACTGGACCAGAATTAATCCAGGAGACTACTGACAAGATCGTCCTCATCAAGCAAAGGATTCAAGCTGCTCGCGACCGACAAAAGAGCTACGCGGACCTGAAACGCAAACCTATGCAATTTGAAGTAGGTGACCGTGTCATGCTCAAGGTATCACCTTGGAAGGGTGTTGTACGTTTTGGCAAACTTGGAAAACTGAATCCACGTTATGTCGGCCCTTTCAAAGTAATAGCCAGGATCGGGGAAGTAGCTTATCGTTTGGAGTTGCCCCAGCAACTGAGTCGGGTACACTCTACCTTTCATGTTTCTAACCTGAAGAAGTGCTATGCTGAAGAACCACTGGCTATGCCATTGGAGGGATTTCAAATTGACGACAAACTCCAGTTTGTAGAAGAACCAGTGGAAATCATGGAGAGGATAGTTAAGAAGTTGAAACGCAGTCGCATCCCGCAGGTCAAAGTACGTTGGAACTCTAGGAGAGGCCCTGAGTTCACTTGGGAACGAGAAGACTCGTTCAAGACCAAGTACCCACACTTGTTCACCTGACCAATAGCTTTATCTTAAGCTTTGAGGACAAAGCTAAAATAACGGGATGGTGCTGTAAAACCTCTGATTTTACCTTATTGACTTTGTCAACTGTAGTACTATTTATATTTGGAATTTATATAATTTCACTTTTATATGACTTATTAAATATCATATACCTATTTTCATACTACCTTTCATATTTATTTTACATTTATATGAACCTTTAGTCATTTATTGACTACTCTGGCAACTGACTGACCACTTAATTGAATAATGAAATTCATCACCTCAGTACATATTTTGAGATAAACTGTAACCTTACTTAATTTATTTATTAAGTACTTGAATTATTTTTATATGTACATATTTACATATATTACCTAAAAGGAATAAATACCTAAACACTCTAAAAACAATGTATATTATTTTACATTGTCACTTATTTACTTTATCCAAGTAAATTAATTATAGTGATGTATTTAATATACACTTTCACTAAGTTACCTAAAAGCTTCAACAAAAATACCTACAACACAACAAGTACATATAATAATATACAAGGACTATTAATATCATAAACACTTGGCAAAATTTATCAAAACCCTTTCCCATGCATATATAAAACGTGTGGGTGTACGCATGCACTACCATCATTTGCTATCTAACCTACAAGTAATCATGTTTACTCCACTAACACACTATCCTAACCATACTTTTGCTTACACAAAGCATACTTATACACTTACACACTCAAGCCTCATGCATTCTACTATGCCATGTAAGACTTTGTCCCCCTTTGACCTTGTGCAAACCCACGACTACACACTAAAATGAGAAGGAAGTAAACTTTCTAGTTTAAGCATGTGCCAAATATTTGAAAGATATTTCATATCTAACTTGTATCTCCTAGGATCTTGAGTACTAGGTACAAGATTCACCAAATCCCTCTTCTCTTTCTTCTTAAGCCGAAACACACACTCCACACACAACACAAAACATTTCCAATCTCACTTCACTCTCTCCTTCTCAAACTCACGGCTAAATATCAACATCCACCATTTTCAAACCTCCAAGATTTACTACTACTCCTATACTATGTATTCTACTACATAAAGATCAAACATAAGCTCATCCTACAAGAAACCTTGATCCTTGAAGCAAGAACAAGAACCCTAGAAGCTTTGTGAAGCCCACGGCTTGTTTTTTATCTCCTAGACCTTCATTGTTGAAAGCTTGTCACTTGTTTCTACTCATTCTCATATCATTTCTAAACTTATCTAAACAAGTAAGTCCAAGTTAAAACCTATCTTTTCTAATACATTACTTTCATGCATATTAATGTGTACATGATTATTCTTGGTAGAGTTAACATTTAAACAAGTATTGAAACCCTAGAAACCTAATGAAACACACGGCTTGATTTTAAATATAACATGAAATCATGTAAAAACTTGTCAACCTTGAAGAACACATCAACATGATCTTGTTTAACTTGAAAAACCATGAAAACCTAACCATGCATGTATTTTGGACGTGAGCTATAAGCTCATAATATTATCTTGGGTAATCTTGTAATGTTTAGATATAACTAGAAACATTAGAATTATATTTTTAGGTGCCCTAAAATGTTAAGATCACTATTAGGCCTCATAAGATTAGTTTAAGCTCACTATAATACTTTGCCTAGATAAATAATCATTTTCATTAAATAAATGTTTTTATAAAAACTTTAGTGTCAAAAATATGATTTTGTAAAGTTTCATGTTAAAAATATAAATCTATAATTATTTTGGATTTAAATAATAGATCTACTAAATTTTTGGATTAAATATAACAAGTATAAACTTTTGGGTTGGATTTATAAATTTACAAAGTAAAAGGGATCTAAATGAATAAGTGTAGAAACTTATATTTCAAAAACATAAACTTTGGATCACTTTTTAGTTATTGCCGAGAGTATAAGGGTGTGTTTTGAACATATCCGAAACTTTATAGGGTTAAAAAGGACTAAAAAGAGATTAATATAATATCAGGGTAAGTTGTGTAAACTTTAGAAAACCTAAGGATTGTTTTGGACTCTAGCCGAGACTAATATAAACATTAGAGACCAAATGTGCCAAGATACTAAACTTAATAAAGCCCTAAGTAACCCTAGGGACTAAACTTGCCCTTTGCCGAAACCCATACAAGCCCTAGGGGGCAATAATGTAACTTGTATTAAACTTAAATGTAAACCGCAAGTTAGAGGACTAAAACTGCCAATATGTGAAACTTAATTAAGCCCTAATATGAGTCGTATACTTTAGGGACTGTTTTTGCCAATTAATGAAACTTAAAGAAACCCTAGTTACATGTGTAACTAGGGAGGGACCGAAACTGTAATTACTTGAAAGGCTTAGAAACCCTAGGGGTATAAAAGTAATTTAACCGCGAGTATTTATTTAATTAAAAGGACTAAAACGTATTTTATACAAAGTATTACGAACCTTAAAATCCTATATATTTAAATCGTTATTTAAAACGTAAAACTTAAATAAATGTAACAATTGTTATTTTTCCAAACCTATAACTTAATAAATATAAATCTTACGTAAACATGGATTTTAAATAAAATGTTATACATTTATAAACCTTATTTATATATTAAATATAAACTGAAAATGATTAACTTATAAAATAAATATATTAATTATATTTATTTCCTATCACTTTAAATGTATATAAAACTATCCTATATAAATATTTAAAGTGTTTTATAAACAACGTAAGTACAAAATATTAATTAAATTAATTAATTAATTAAACCTTATTATTTATTTTATACCTAAAATAAATACTATTAGAACTTGTACAACGATGAACAAAATATAAGTATGGTAACCAAATGCTTAAAACCAGTTTAAGCATGTACAAATTTATTCTGGAACTTTTATGCATTATGTTATGTATTTACTGAGACCTTATAATTATTTAGGTCGTTGATTGTATCGTGAGCATCCCTATCAGATTTATCTACTGACTTATTGTTGTACTACTGAGGTGAGTTCATGGCCCCACTTTATATATTGACAAACTTTTAAACCTTTTAATGGGGAAGAAAACATGCAACATATTTGATTTTATGGACATGGATTGAACTGTGAAACTTTTGATTACATTGCCTATTGTAGATGAACCCGCATGACCCGTGCATCCGAAACTGTTAGAATTATTGAATTACCTGAATGTTATAAATAGATCTATTTGGGATTGACCGTCCCCATCTGGGTGAGTCATGCTCACTGTGCCTAGGCCATGACAACAGATGTTTCACATGTCAGCACTTATTTTTGTTATGGGTGCCTTGATAAAGATAAGGCGAAGGGTCCTTATTTGTTAAGGACTTAACTGTCAAGTTTCAGTTTTGGGCAATATGGAAATGTAATTACTTTTAAAGTATTGATGCTTTGGGCATTACTACTTCAGTGAATATTTTAATGTCCAAACTTATCTTAATTAAACATGTAAATTTACCAACTTTATGTTGACTCTCTAAGCATGTTTTCTCAGGAAACTGAAGCAGGTATTGGTGTGCATGGATTCAAGCATCATGATAGGCTGCATTTATAGAACTCATCTAGGGTTTTATAAATTGGGAATAATTCAAACTTTCAAACAATGTTAAAGACTACTGTAATACTATTTGCACTTTCAATCATGTAATAAATGTAAGGATAATCTTTTATCTGTTGCTCTACATTCTGTCTGCTGTTGATCCACCTACGTGACACCCAAATATTATTTCCGCTGCGTTTGACTCAATTTGGGGGTGTCACACATCACATGTGCCTAGATGTACCTATTATTCTAAAAGCCATAAGTTGTTTTATGTATCACTTGATAATAACACATATACTTTTATTTTATTCAGGGAACTAAAATACACGCCAGTGTAAAAAAAAGCTTGGTCAAACAGTTTAATTCACAACTGGAACAAGGCCAATGTTACTCTTTCTCCGATTTTCAAGTCAATGAAACAAAAAGTTTACAGTAACTGGGTGAAAATAATGGTTGTAGTTGATATTGTTTTAGTTATAGCTGATGCATTTTTAAACACAAACCTTTTATCAGTGGGTGACGTTCAGGATTTAATGTTAACATATTTATTTCCTGATCAAGAACATTATGCATGTTTAATCGATCGTTTGTGACTAGCAGGATATTTTGATGAAGTGGTAAATCAGGTCAGAAAGATTCCTATTAAACGTGATACTCGTGTTTGGAAAGATTTATTAGGCATTTGTAGGACTCATGGAAACTTAGAGCTTGGAACGGTAGGTGCTGAACATTTGATTGAGTTGGAACCTAAATCTTCTGTAAGTTATGTGTTTCTTACAGGTATATACTAGGAAGTGGGAATCAGTTTCCAAAGTGAGAAAACGTATGACTGAAAGAGATGTAAGGAAAGATCCAGAGTTTGAGCGCTGGTTAGGTCACGAGAACAGATTGCATGCTTATCATCTAGCAATTTTTGGTATTGATTTTTCCTCCTTACAGAAGGTAATGCATCTTTCATTGCTGTATTTGTATAGCATAGATTTCTTAATTTTTTGCTCCTTGTGTTGTTTGAATTGCATACCATCTCATTAGGATGCTGCACAGGTACGGTTGGCTGTTGATGCCATACTAATTGCAGAGGGTGCTGAGCGGATGGAGCAACTTGCATTTTGGACAGCTGATACAAAGCAAATTAGTGAACATGAATTGAC
The DNA here is from genome assembly GCA_025667525.1 of Glebionis coronaria. Lineage (NCBI taxonomy): Eukaryota > Viridiplantae > Streptophyta > Magnoliopsida > Asterales > Asteraceae > Glebionis > Glebionis coronaria. The sequence continues at coordinate 558,141,533 of CM046879.1, forward strand.
CCTGAAATAGATAGATAATGCTGTCATAATTCCCCCATCTGGATGGAAATGTGCCAAGTGTGACAAGACTGAAAACCTATGGTTGAATTTAACAGATGGGATGATCCTTTGTGGTAGGAAACTTTGGGATGGAAGTGGTGGTAATAACCATGCCATTGAACATTACAACGAGACTCATTATCTTGTTGTTGTAAAGCTAGGGACAATAACTTTTGATCTCGAAGGAGCAGGTAATACCACCTGGTTTAATATATTGCCCTGCTTTTCATTAGCCTATCTATCTACAAATATAATTAAGAGTTAAGCATTCTTCCAGCTCAGATGTTTTCTCTTATCAGGAGGATGAAAGTGTGACTGAATCTTTTTATCGCGGATCATCTAGCATTTTTTGGTATTGATTTCACCTCCTTACAGAAGGTAATGCATCTTTCATTGCTGCATTTGTATAGCGTAGATTTCTTACTTTTTTGCTCCTTGTGTTGTTTGAATTGCATCTTATGAACTAAAATGTTAAGACACATGATATGGTTGGAATGAAATGCCTGGTTTATTGGCTTATTAAGTTTTAGAATGGCCGATAAAGCTAAATTTTTTGGCTTATAAGCTGCTTATCACCTTAAGCTTGTGGCTCAAGTCCATAAACTCGATAAATAAGCTAAAAATATGTGCTTTATCGGCTTTTCTAAATCTTAATAAGCTGTTAGCCCATAAAAAATGAGTTTAGGGAAAAAGCGTTTGGATTTGCATATTGTGTAAAAGTGCATTAACACCTGAACAAATGAATTTTTATATAATGGGCTTTAGGATAGTTGTGATGATAAATAAGCACTTTGAAATAACAATGTGAAGCAGTTTCAATTATCCCGACACTTCAAACCCCTTATGTGCTAAAAACTAAGCAGATAAGTAGCTAAAATAGCATTTCCAGACACCCATAAAACAATATGTTACCTAAATACTAGAAACTGATTTGTTACTTGCAGGCTATTTTGGTTTATGTTGATTTTAATAGTGATTGGGCGTCATGTTTTGGTTGGTCAATGCATAGATGGAAATGTGATTGTTGACTTATTAAGATGTTGCGTGAACTGATAGCTCTTAAAAATGTGTTTGCAGATAGGTTTGTTGTGTCGACAGCGTGGTCACAGTCTCAAGAATTTCCCTGACAAGAAAGAGGATAACATTGATCAAAAATTATGTTATAATTGTGGAGGATTTGGGCATTCTCTTGCTATGTGTCCTCAACCTCTTGAAGACGGTAACTTTCCTTCTACTGACCTTTGGTTGATGCTACGTTTGAAGTATATCTAATTGATTAACATGGATAGAGGTGTAACTTCAAATTGATATCAACTTTTTAATTAGATAACAAAAATTAAAACGGGTTTAAGATTCTCTAAAAATTTCGCTATTAGCACATCTAATTTTATGGTCACACACCAACTCAAGTGTATATGAATAGGTCTACGTGCAGTGATGTCATCCGATGACTCAATGGTTATATTGTTTATCAATTGACGTTTAGTCAAACCTTTGGCAACATGTGTGGAGGAAAATGGATCAGTGTGAGTTAATTTTGTAATTGTATTATGGTTTTGTGTATGATAAAGATGGGACATGTTTGGACTTTGGCTTTGGGTAGGTTTTGATTTCCTATGTTTTCTTATTGTCGATTAAAGTGTATTGGACTTAAGCTAAGCACCACTACTCTAAAATGCCCATCTGTCCATATGACATTCTGAAATAATAATGAGTAAGAAACTGTTATTTTGCTATAAATTCTTTTATTCTCAGGAGTCATCGCGAGTGGGAGTTGGAATGGTATACAGGATGACAAACCTACAAAATCAAGAAGTATTGAAAAGTCGAATGATGGCAGTGACAACACTCACGAAGATGATGATGTATATGTTTTTTCTTTTACGTTGTCCAGGTAGATTGGCAAATAATTTAGATGTTCATGATTACTTTCTTCCTTTACTAATGCATTGAAGTGATGCCAAAAGTAAGAATGATAGAAGTTTAAGAAAGCTAAGTTAGAACTACTGTTATGAAATATTCAAAAGATTATCTATTCTTTTTCCGGGTTTGCGATTGCATTGTATCATTTATATATGTTTCAAGTAATATGATTATCTATTGCATCAGTTATGTATGTTTTAAGTAATATAAGAGACTTTTAATTGCCACCCGCGAGTTTATAGTCTAGTATTTTTATAAATAGAAAGTTTAAAAGTGTGAATTTTTCATCATTTTTAAAAATAAAAGACTCAAGTGTTTTATAATTTCTAATATATATCAAAAGAAACTTTTTTATTTATAAAAATTATTACAAAATCAACTTACTCTTTGTAATTTTTCATGTACAAATAATTGGTTTCGTTTTGCATTAAACTCATAATGGGAGCGACCCCGACTTCTTACCAATATAATGTCATATCGAGTCTCTACTCATGACACATATGACACCTTTATCGTTGGAGTATTTCAACAAGACTAACAAGAACAAACCAAAAACCTTTGCATTCATAGAATTCGACTTTCAAAATTTGACTCGTGGCATCATAACTAAATCAAGTCGATCTTTTGGTGAAGGTGTGTGTAAAGCATTCAAAAAGGCAACTAAAGCCTCTTTCAAATTCGATATGTAATAATTCGTTCCATTGCCTTTTTCTAACGTAATTTACGGTATTTACCAATTCATATACATTATGAAAATGAAATGCATATTTTTTATAATGAAAATAATGTCTCATACGACTTTGACATTAACCATATCATTCATCACAGCCTAGAAAATTTGATAAGATAATAACATTAACTCATTCCAATAAGCTTTTGGCCAGTTTTATCTAGAACCAGACTTTATTTATTTATCAATCATTAATCATACTTGTTTAGAATTATTATGGAAAAATCATCATGTATCATATCCATTAAATAAATATAAACTACGATGATTAAACATATATTTTATACTCCTATGATGTTGTCTTTTATATTTATCTAATGATTGAGTGACATAAAAGAATTATTTGATTCAAAGAATATAACAGTTAACAAAAGTGAAATTACATGCAACATTCTCTTTTTGTTTACCAACACACCTTGCAGCATATGGATCTTATTATAGTTCTAAAAATACAGCTAGTATGATTCATAAAACTTTGTGATCGGCTTCAGGGACGGAATTAGGGGTTTTCGTGAATGCTCAATACTTTACAAGTTTTCTTCATGTAATGTTAATTTTTGAGAAAAACAGAAATTTTTTAAATGCATCCGGTTTATGTATATATGTTTTTAGTATTATTATTCAAAAATTTATGGTGTATATCCGACGGTATTTAGTTTTGGTTTCGTCTCTAGTTGATCTTGCGTAGCTTACTATTTTTTCGGATTTTATGAAACTTGAGGTCGTGGGTCGAGGTTGGTGGGTGGTTTATGTATGAAAAGCATATAAATATGTGTGAATAGAAGAATATGGTTTGTTAAGTTTTATAGTAACTAATTAAGGTGGTCGTTTTCCGACCCCAAACGTGTCAATTGTAGGATACCTCTACTCTCTTGGACTAATACATGATTTTTTTTAGTCTTTTTGGAATTGGGTCTTATATTAGGGGGCCTGGGAGTAGTAGGATCCTACCACTCTAATGAATGAGATGTAGTTTGGTACAAACTTTGACATGAAGATGGGTTAAATGGGTTCAAGAACTCCAAATGTATTTCAACAATTATTATTGGATCATTATAACGTTCTGTAATCACGTTGAACACTATTCGAAAATCATATACGTAGAATTAGACTTAATGAAGTCATTTGTTTTTTCTAATATTCATTGATAATTAAAGAAAGTAGCTTAAAAAAGCTCAAAAAATATTGCTACCAAAGTATATCAAAAGGCCCCCATCTTTTTGAAGCATTAAAAAGCTAATTTCCCCACGAAAATAGACAAAACAGCCTTGGGGTGCAAGCCTTGCCGAAGGGAGTGGTAAAAAAAAAGTAAAACTCATAAGTGGATTACGTCTGGGTTGTCATTAATCTCGCAGAATCTCACCATAAACCCACACGTGGGTTAAGTAATCTAGACAAAGAAAACCACTAAGGGATACTTACTAGGGTTGTAAACGAACTGAACGTTCAGTGAACCGTTCGCCGATCGTTCGTCAAAAAATTCGTTTATGTTCGTTTATTTAACAAATGAACGAACACGAACAAGATTTTTGGTCCGTTTAGTTAAATAAACGAACGTGAACAAAGGCTTCCTTCGTTCATTTACGTTTGTGAACGTTCGATTATGTCCGTTCGGATACGTTCGTTTATTTCATTCATTTACGTTCGATTAATATTCCAAATGTTAAAAATAATAATAAGCTATATAACAAATATTTTTAAATGTCTAACAATAATATATTAATAATATAGTACTTGGTTATAAAGTATTTATAATTTCTCTTAAATATTTTGGGATATGATGATTATATAAGTACATAAGATGATGATCTGGATCGTTTAAAGTAATAACTTTAGTTACACGGTCGTTTAGCCCATTTAAATTTATATATCACCGTTTACGTTCATTTATGTTCGTTTATGTTCGTTTGGTTACGTTCGTTTAAGTTATATGAACGAACATAAACGAACATGAACAAGTTCAAATCTAAATAAACGAACATGAACAACAATTTTTTTCCGATTAAACGTTCGCGTTCGTTTATTTGTTCGGCTAAAATTAAATAAACGAACATGAACATACCTTTGTTCGCGTGCGTTCGGTTCGTTTACAGCCCTAATACTTACTCACCATTTAATTTTATTCACCACTAAGTAATCTCCCTATTTTATTCCAAAATTTAATTTTTATCCTTATTTTTTCCTATATAATCACCATTTTTTTTATTATTTTTTCACAACTCATATTCATCTTCTTCCTCAAACACAAATTCATCTTCTTTCACTTCTCCAATTGCGCCTATACTATGGACACCCGAGGAAGAAATAGCGTTGTGTCGTTCTTAGGGCTTTGTTGCTGAAAACTCCGTGCCAGGTAACCCAACAAATAGTCGTAGTTTTTAAGGGCTTGGTTTTGCAAAGGATGGAGGGTCGTTTAGATGATCCAAGTAAACAAACATATGAAGGATTTGTAGAACAAGTTTTAAATTTATAACACGAATTACCGGATTGACTAAAAACGCACGGGCAAGTATAACCCTTTCGTTTGTGTATATGTTTTATGTGGTAATACCGAGATCGTTCACGGGGATTTGGAAAACCTATGATAATTCAAAAATAAAACTATAATCGTTGATTGTAGCAATTGGTGACAAATAAATAACAAGTAAAATGATGAGATTAATAATAAGATTAAAGGCAACACTTGGTAAAGATTAGTTTAGGCATCCGTAGTAGTATAATTGTAATGACACGTTTAACAAATATGATTATGATAATTAGATGGATAACCCAATCTATTGTTTTCAAAATCTTCAATCCTCGTCAAGACTTTGGTTAAAGAAAACAAGCATTAGACTCAATCACTCAATTCAAGACTTAATCCAATTTCAACACATTCGATTCACGGTCGTTTCACGAATTTGCTAACACTTATAATTATGTTTCTTGATAATCAAAACTTCTTAAGAAATGATCAACACAAAAGATAGTCAATCATAGACAAACCGGCTATGACTTGTTGATAGAAAATAACCCTTTCGACCTATGAAATCTTTACCAACAAATTAAGTTTTGATAACAATTGTCACATGAAACATAAGTACTAATGGTTCATAGGAAAGCTTGACATTGAAATAAACATAAATCACAATCACAACCACTACTTTATACCACAAACATCATCCTACCAAGTGTAGAATGAGACTTAGCTACTCATAACAAATGATGAAATAAACTCTAAAATAATAGTCTTACAAGTCATAATCAAGAGGCTTACAAAGTGGAAATATGTTGCTAATGATTAGGGTAATGATCCCTAAGAGTTTCGTGATGTTAACTTTGCTTTTCGGACTCCAAAAGTGACTTTTCTTGCACCACCTTTCTCAAATCCGGGAATGGGGGTTTGGACAAGGTTGCGAGAGTTATTTATGAGATGATATGAAGAGTTATTTGAGTTGTGAAAAGATATTGAAAGGTATATGATTACATGACCCCAAGGGTCTTATTTATAGGCAAAGTTGATGGCATGGAGTGAATGCATGGCTTGGAGCCAAAGACAAATACTTGGAGCCAAAGAGAGTCTAGAAGTTTCTTGTATGATCTTGCATGAATGTAGACACAATTTCTGCCTACACAAATGTTGGTGGCTTCTTTGATGATTTATACAAGTGGCAACTTGATGGTGATGGTGGCATCTTCATGCTGAGTGACTTGTATGCTCCTTGGAAATAGTTGTTCTTGCACCCGAAATTGATCTTCAAAGGCTTGTAACTTGTACACGGGTCTTGAACTTGACTAGGATTCTTCGTACTCGTACTAATCTTCACATTTGTGTTGTTTTACACTTCATTCCTGCAATTGGCTACACAAAGACTTGCAAACACAATTGGGCACAAATATGCACAAAAGTATCATAGATATAACCAATATACATGTACAAAAGTACGGATAACGCTCCCTAAAACATGTTGGATTTGGGCGTTATTAGTGTCTTGTCAACCTTCTTTGTGGGAACCATATTTAAAATGCGAACCGCAGATTCTAAAGCATACTCCCAAAAGGATAATGGCAAAGTTGCAAGATTAAACATAGATCGCACTATATCTAATAATGTACGATTTCTCCTTTCGGATACACCATTTTGTTGCGGAGTATAAAGATAAGTAAGATTCTAAACAATTCCATTCTCACTTAAATAATCTTTAAACTCTAAACTTAAATATTCACCACCTCTATCAGAACGAAGAGCTTTAATCTTCTTTCCTAGTTGCAATTCTACTTCTGCTTTAAACACTTTGAATGTTTCAAATACCTCATGTTTATACTTAAGTAAATAAACATATCCATAACGGCTATAATCATCCGTAAATGTTAATAAGTAGCTAGCACCTTTCCTTAACACATGTCTAAGTGGTCCACACACATCAGTGTGTATTAAACCAAGTAGATCAGTAGCCCTTTCAATATTGCTATTAAAAGGTTGCTTGGTCATCTTCCTAGAGATACAAGACTCACATTTATCAAATGATTTATCATTGATATTTTCCAAAAGACCTTCACGTTGAAGCTTTTATATGCGAGTCTTCTCAATATGGGCACGTCTACAATGCCAAAGGTAAGAAGAGTTATTGTCTAACTTTCTCTTCTTATTCATGCTAAAAACAGAATTATTATTATACTTGGATCCATTATCATGCATGTCTATTTCAAACACACCATTCACAGCAATTGCATTAAAATAGAAAATACCATCTTTAAAAACATAAATTCCATTATTATCAATAGTGTGAACAAATCCAAGATTTAAAAAACAAGAAAAAGAAATAACACCCCTAATAATTGAAGGTGGATAATGACAATCCTTTATATATCAGTACTAAACCCGAAGGTAAAACTAAGTTAAATGTTCCTATAGCTTCAACCGCTGCTTATGCGCCGTATGGCCACTAGCAGAAATTGTTCCCCATATGATAGCTTCCTTTCCAATTTAAATCCCTGCAACGTATTACAAATGTTAATACCGCATCCCATATCAGATACCCAGGAATTTAATTTGTATGTCAAATTAAATAATTCGATCATAAATAAAGTACCTGAAGCTACAACGCTCTGATCAGCCTTCTTCTTTATTTCCCGCGACTCATCGAGGTGAAAATGATAGTTCCTCTTCCAGTGACCACTTGACTTGAAATAGTGGCAAGGATCATCCTTTTGGGATTTATACTTCTTGGCAAAGTTATTTGGCTTTTGATAATTCGCAACTTGCTTGCTCTTATCAGCTTTACCTTTGCCCTTCAGCTTATTCGCTTTCGCTTTTGGATTACTCACTCTACCATTTTGTATGGTTAGTACAGGAGGAGTAGAGTTAGATGCCTTGTACTTTAACCCCTTTTCGTAGTCAATGAGCATTGCATGCAAATCATTAACTGTCTTCCCGTGCAATGCATATTATAGTTTCTAACAAAATCATTGAAGTCCTTGTTAAGGGACCTATTGATCAAGTTAATCGCCATATTATGATCATAGGGTTGTCCTAGTGCAATGAGTTGTTCCATATAATCCCTCATTTCCATATAATGTGCACTAGAAGACTTTCCAGGATTTTGATTGCAGCTATGCAAAGCATCTACTAAGTCGTAGATCTCCACAGCTTGGGGCTTCTCGAACATAGCCTTGAGTTCATCAAGCATACGCTTAGGCGAAAATAGCTCATACTTCTTTTGAAGTGGAGGGGCCATTTTCCCTAATTTTAAGCAAGCCACATTAGAGTGCTTCTTAATGGTAGCAGCGTGTGTAAGCCTTTCGGCTTAAGAAGCTCCTTGAGCAAGATCCTCCAGATACGGAGTGGACAAGATATCAATAGTACCCGCTACTCTCAAGATAATTCTTAGTGAGTGGTACCAATCATTGAAGTTAGGGCCAATAAGTTCAGGACGATCAAAAAATGTTTTGAACGCAGAACTTTTAGCGTTATTGTCGGGTTGAGCCATTTCTACAGAAATAAGTTCAAATTATTAGTATATTCGATAAATACATTCAAGAAAATAAAACTACCCGGTATATAAACCAAAGTATTTTCCTTGAAACTAGAACCTATATTGACATAAATCCATTACATCAGTTGATCTGCCAGTAATGAACTTATTCAATATAGTAACTTGTCGAACAATTTATTGGCAAACCATTTCCAATTTCTAGATATTTTAAGGGATTTACATTGCAAAAAAAAAACATTTTGCATTGTAAACATGTTTCATCCCTTATGAATACCTTAAGTTTCCAGATCTCACTGAGTAACTTAATTAAGTCGTCTAAGCTAAAGAACGTAAAACTTATCACACGAATTTTCATTCTATAAAAAAATTTCTCTCCATCACAACATCATCCAAATCTCATATGATGACATTTTGATTTCAAGTGTCCGTCTGTTAGATGGTATTCAACTTAAATTTTAAGGGTATTAGTTTGATGTCAAAATCAATGTATGAAGAAGCATACATACATATCCATATCATAAGTTTAATAAAACATTTAATAAACTTTTTCACGAGACTAAATTTCTACATATATTATGTTGAGGTATTGGTTAAAACCAGTTAAAGAATTTTACCCACAACTACTCACAACGTACTTTTGCTAGAACTCGGCTACCCACAAAGCAATAACCTTATTCAGTGTGTTTCGGATTGAATTTGCGGTAAATCAACCTTAATGTGTAATACAAGTAGTAATCGTAGGTAATTCCAATTTTGACGCACATGCGAGCCAGGAATTTGGTCAGCGACAGTGGCTTAACCTCCTTCCTTAGCCGGGTACATGACCAACAACGATCGCAAACACCCTTGCTCCCTCTCTTGCTCGATCGCAAACTGAAAGTTTTTCCTTTCCTTTTTCCTTCTCCAACCGCCGGCCCAAACACCCCTTAGGGGTGTTCCGGAACCTTCTTTTCTTCTTCCGTTTTATTCCAAAACGCTCGTTAATACATAACTCTTAATTATTAATCGATCGTTAAGTTATAGCTCGATTTAATTTAATAAAATTAATAAAATACATTCATTAAATAAATTAACTCTTTACGTATTGTGTGCAATCCCGTAATCTCGAGTTCGATCATAACACACGACTACTAAATTTATGTCCATAAACTTTCATAATTCATGCACGACCCTCGTGCAGTTCATTCGCATCGACGAACGACTACCCTCAAATGATATCGGCTTTACTCCAACTTCATGGCTTAAAGGGACATTCGACTTTCAACTCTTTGGGTCCTAGTGTACATCGACTACACACTAGTCCATTACTTTTTTTAGTGATTTAAGATTCAGCGTTTGACGATAATCATCCAACGTTTGGATTAATCCATTACTCTCTGGGTTCCATCAAATGCAATATTACGAACTCCATGCAACATTATATTGGCTTTTCAATATCTCGAGAAGTCTTTCTCACTACCTTTGCGCAACCACACAGTTTTAAATACTTGTTTAAAAGCCGAGGATAAAAACTAAATATAAAATATCCGCCGAGTAGCCTAATTAGTGTTTTACATGTGCGCCCATTAAGTCCTTAAGTTTCTTACATATACGCCCGTTTAGTCTATTAATAATAAAGAATAAACAAAAAAGTGCCTCATCTTTTTTTGAATATAAGCAAAAAGTGTTCATATTTATAAAAAATGGGCAAGATTTGACACGATTAGTATTTACTTTTTTTTTTAAAGTACGGTATTTACCAATTCATATACATTATGAAAATGAAATGCATATTTTTTATAATGAAAATAGGGTCTCATACGACTTTGACATTAATCATATCATTCATCACAGCCTAGAAAATTTGGTAAGATAATAATATTAACTCATTCCAATAAGCTTTTGGCCAGTTTTATCTAGAAGAACATACTTTATTTATTTATCAATCGTTAATCATACTTGTTTAGAATTATTATGGAAATCATCATGTATCATATCCATTAAATAAATATAAACTACAATGATTAAACTTATATTTTATACTCCTATGATGTTGTCTTTTATAGGGCTAAGTACAAAAAGGCCCAAAAAGGACACCATGTTATCCTAAGTAGTACAACTTTTTTTTTCTTCCAAAATGAGACATGTACTTTTGATCAACCGATCAACTAAGTTTGTTGTGTGACACGTGTCCATCTGATCAACCCACTTTCTTTTATTTTATTAATATATTCTTTCAAGGTTTGACCTACACCTGTCCCCACCTACTGATCAACTGACGGCTGATCAACCACTTTTGATCAACCACAGTACTTTTTTTTTAATATTTTTTCCCGAGGTTTGACCTACACCTGTCCCCACCTACTGATCAACTGACGGCTGATCAACCACTTTTGATCAACCAAAAGTACTTTTTTTCTAGGAAATTGAAAAAGTAACAAATGAAAAAATATTTTTTGTACTATTAGATTTTATAAATCTTTATTGGAAAAGAACAAAATAATTAAAAAATTAAAAAAACTTAAACACACACAAAAACACACTAACACACACACTACACACACTAAAACACACACACGACACACACTAACACACAATCTAATCAATCGCAAATTCCAGTACTATTCAAATCAACCTAATCAATCGCATTGTTTTACTGATCTCCGAAGCTGATCAATCGCACTGTTTTAATCTATGGATTCCCTAATTAGAGTAAGCTTGTTAATTTATATAATTTAATTTTAATAATTTTTTTGCTTATCATATGAATGAGATTAATTGATTATTGATTAATTGATCTTAAGCTTTCAATGCGATCGATTGTAGCGATACTGTTATGGTTAGTCTTATTTGCAATTGACCTTAAGCTTGAGTGCTTTAACAATACCCATTCTGTACATTTTAAATAATGAGTGTTTTAAGGCGGTCCGTTGCAAGGTACATTTGAATTTGTTACAAGGTGCACCCCGAGAACCCCTCTAGGTCCCATGCGTTTAAGTGTGTACTGCACAATTTAGAGGTTGTTCACTTGATGTGTACTTTTTATTCAACAAATATGCAAATTATACATGGGCGATACCAAACACCCAACTTAAAAAGATGTTCACATAAAATTTTGACTGTTTGTACGATTTTCAGTTACGGTGGAAGTATGAGATAGTTTACATTTCGAGATGATTATTAGGTGTTAATCTGTTTGTATGATTGTAACTTTAACTTATATATACTCGTATTATGTTTAACTCTATCATGCTGCCATGCCGGTAAATTGTTGTTCTACCTAATTTTAGTCTTATCTTGCTGATATTAGTGTTATATATCACGCTGGTATTATTGTTGTCATGCCTCATTTGTGCGTTGTTATCTTCGATTTAAGTGTTCTGCTGATTTGATGTTTGTGTTGTTATGCTTGATTTTAGTGTTGTCTTGCTGATATTAGTGTTGTTGTGCCAGATATTAGTGTTGTCATACCGGATTATAGCGTTCGTATGCCTCATTCAAGTGTTCTGCCGATTTTAGTGTTGCCGTGCTTGGTATTACAGTAGTATTTTTTATGAGGAGTGCTTGTGGTTTATTTTTTTGTAGGTATCTCTACATTTTTATGTCAGTACCTAACCTTATAGGTCTCAACATCTGCCAACGTGATTTGTTGGCACAACCAGCTCAATTTTTCAGCCTAAAGCTTTCCCTTTTTATGTTCTATTATTACGTTATTTTCTATTGTATTTTAAGCAAATTGTTGAATAAAAGGTAATAGTTATGCATAAGCTTCTGCTAGGAAAAATCATCATAGTGGACAGTCAAATTGTCTAGTGATGCATAAGCTTCTGCTAGGAAAAAGTTATGATGATGAATGCGGTGGACAACGTTGCAAAAGTTAAATGATATATCTGTAACTTCGTATGTACTTATGCTTAAAGTTCGCTTTTTAAAGAGCTAACAAACATAAAGAGCTAGATTGGCTTCAATGGCTGAGGGATCCCGCAAAGTGCTAGCTTCTGTCCATTTGCCTTAGTGTTTTTAGTTTATCATTTAGCTTGTGGGGATTTGGTCTAGTTTGTTTAGGTAGCAAATCTAGGGTCGTGGGTGGTTCTATAATTTTCAGTATGCGTGAGGAATGTACAATGAGTTTGCTATGTAATTTTCAGTAAGTGTGAGTACTATACAAGGAGGTGGGATGCGATATTGTTTGGTATCTATACATATTGTTTCCTTTTAACGTGAAAGTAGGATGCGAAATTATATTGTATACATATTAAGAAATGTTATAGTATACTTATACTTCGAATTTTTAATATAGGTATATGATGCGAAACTTAGTACGAGATCTAGGGTCGATATCTTAATTGCGATAAGAAAAAGGTTGGCGGAGAAGAATTCCCGTTACAATATTTTTAACAAAACAGTTTTTGGACCGTGGTTAGACATTAGAACCACTGAACTTGATAACCATATGATTCATTATTTGCTGCTACACCAACGCCATGTCAAGGACGCACCCGTGAATAGGCCGTTTTACTTTGATGTTGGTGATCAGTTATTGGAGTTCGGAAGGAAGGAGGTTTGTATATTAACTGGTTTATGTTTCGGGGATTATGATATAAAGGATTATCAAACAGCTAAGTTAAACTCATTTCATTCTCGTGTATTTCCAGACGACAAAAAAGTAAAGGGAGATTTAGTTGCGGCTCTGTTTAAAAACGATCATGCTTTTAACACTCTAGCCGACGTGGATGCTGTACGAGTTTGTTTGTTGTATGCGTTAGAGGTGTTCATCGGTCCGCAACTTAGACATGTTATATTAGATGAGTTGATAAATCTGGTTGATGATTTAAATTCGTGGAATAACTTTCCCTGGGGTCAGTACATTTGGGAAGAGTTTCACAGGAGGGTTTATAACTCCACACACAAATATCGGGAAAATCATTTGAGAAGTATTGCATCCAATGGTGGTTCACATGTTCCACAATATACACTGCAAGGGTTTGTTTTTCCCTTGAAGGTTAGTTATGTCATTTATTTTAATATGGTTATTGCTTATTGTATGTTATGCTTATCAACTTATTATATTTTGAATCTTTGATTTCTTCAGATATGGATATTGGAAAAGTTCCCACATTCTACTGAATGGTGGTCGAAACAATTTGATGTCATTCCCCGTTGTGTGGCATGGAGTAATGTCAAGAAATTTTCTAAGTCAAATTATCCAAAGCTATTTGGGTCTACAACTAGACTTAATACTCTTGTGCCAAGTGCTGATGAGTTGAATACGGATTGGTGGAAAGCTAGTGTAGAGTATATTGATGCTGTTTCTCAAACCCCTCCCCCTGAAAACAATGGCACTTCGGAAGAAAAAAACAAAAGGTTAAAGCGAAAGTCAATTGTTTCTCACACGCGAACAGAAGTTCACTGTGAAGTACACGTACATACGCATTATGTTGAGTTTGAAGATGATGGAATGAGTTATACGGTTCTTGAAAAGAAGGTTGATGATATGTATGTTGATGTTATGAATAGAATCAAGGCAATTGAACAAGATCTTCCACATCATAAGGTGATGACAAATGTTTTTTTTACTATTAAGTTTATACAGTTTATATATAAAAAAATTTAATCATGGTTGTATATTTATTATGCAGAGACCATGTGCCCCTCATATGCAAGCTGATTATCATGCAAAGGTTTGTTGTTTGTGTGTTCATATTTGTTTTCTTAGATGGCTTTTAAAAATTCTATACCTATATAACATCTTATTTTTCCAGGGTTTTGGTAGTTCTTCAAAAACTCCAAGTGGCCGTGATGCTCTCATTGCTAAGATTTCACATATCAAAGATGAATTCTACAGCAAAATAACATCTATGGAGGAGTATTTGAAGAGGCCTACTAAACAAGAGGATGTTTGTGATCATCCCCGTGATGTGTTGCAGCCCTCAACTTCCATTGATTTAAATCAAGAGATATTGATCCTGCTTCTGTTACAAAATTGAATGATGAACACAAGGTAAAATTGAAATACATTATAAGTTATATTTTCTTTAAAATTTAAAGTTATATTCCAAGAAATTTATCTTTCGTTTTATCAATGAGTTACAATTCCTACCTAAGTTACTCTCTTTATTTCTTTAGCACGCCGTTTCTATCGAGGATTATTTGGTCACTGATCAACCATTAGATGGGGTTGATCATCCATTAGATGTGAGTTGTTTGCTGTGAAGGTTATAGTTATTTATATATATTTGTCTTTCATTTTACTCTTTTCTTTAACACGTGTACTTTTTTGAATTGCAGGCCTCAACAACGGTTGATTTAAATCACGAGACCAATGCAAATGTTAATGTTGACCAAGAGGTAAGTTGTAATTTTTAAATTTAACCTAAATGAATTTCACTAAACGCCATTCTTTTTATTATTTAACCTAAATGACCATAAGGAAATTTTTATTTTTTAATCGCAGATTTCATTGGATTTGAATGATTATAATCATTCCTTTTATTTGAACGAGGATTTGAATTCTAATGAAGAGGATTATTTGAAGGACTCTATGGATGTTGATCTGGATTTGAATTTAAGTAACAAGTCTTTTGAAGCGGTAGAAAATGTTGGTACTCAACAGGTGGTAATACTCCTTTTAATTCTGTATCATAAAATAGTTTACTTGAAAACCATATGTTAATTGGTTTATTTACAGGAAGCGGTTGCTGGATGGCATAATGAATTATTGGATATAAGATCGGAAGAGGAAAATATAATGGCAGTAGAATCGATGATGAGTCTCATTAATTCCCAACCACATAATAAGGTAGGTATAGAATCATAAACTCCGAGCTCCTGTTTGTTCATAAATTATGTACTATGCTGCTAACGCATATATAATTTGTATAGGAGATGGATGATCCATTGACCCTTTTAGCTATGAAGAATGATAAAGTGTTTCAATGCGTTAGTGATTCTAAGGTAATGGATGATCCTATTGCCACGGAATCAGTTATTAATGAAGTTGTTGAAGGGAAAAGCGATTCTAAGGTATTTATATGTTTATAACTTATATTTGACAACACATACATAGAGTATAAGCAGAATTCGATTATTAAGTTTAATTGAAAACTATATAGGAAGCGGATGCTTTAGTCACTAATGAAGCTATGAATGAAGCGTTTCCCAACGAGCTAATGAAAGATCCGTTTATCACTGATTCATTGAAGGATGTACTTGTTGAACAGAATAGCGATTCAAAGGTATTTGTATGTTATTTTAAATATAAGTGTCAGTATGATATTATGACAAAAAAACATGTATATGAAAGAACATGTGAATCACTTTTTTTTACTCACTGTATAGGAAATCAATGACCCGTTGTCCCCTGTACCTATGAAGAATGATAAAGTGTTTCAATGCGTTAGTGATTCTAAGGTAATGGATGATCCTATTGCCACGGAATCAGTTATTAATGAAGTTGTTGAAGGGAAAAGCGATTCTAAGGTATTTATATGTTTATAACTTATATTTGACAACACATACATAGAGTATAAGCAGAATCCGATTATTAAGTTTAATTGAAAACTATATAGGAAGTGGATGCTTTAGTCACTCATGAAGCTATGGATGAAGCGTTTCCCAACGAACTAATGAAAGATCCGTTTGTCACTGATTCATTGAAGGATGTAGTTGTTGAACAGAATAGCGATTCAAAGGTATTTGTATGTTATTTTAAATATAAGTGTCAGTATGAGGTCAGTATGATATTATGACAAAAAAACATGTATTTGAAAGAACATGTGAATCACTTTTTTTTTCTCACTGTATAGGAAATCAATGACCCGTTGTCCCCTGTACCTATGCCTGATGATGTTTTCTTCAAAGGGATAAGCTATTCGCCGGTATATTTTTTTCTATATAACTTATGTTTAGTGACACATAGATAAAGTATATTCATGATCATTTGATTACCTTTAGGAATTCAATGATCCGGTCAACCCTGAACCCTTGAATGATCAAGATGTTGACCCATGCGAAAGAGATGTTGAAAGTGCAGATTCATTGGTTAACGAATCCGACCCAAAAGTGGATGAAAAGATACCAGCAGTTAAAAGTGAACGACTTAAAAAATTGAGTAAGTTCAAACAATGGCCATGGACGTCCCCGCAACCAGTTCGTGCTAAGAGTAAGATATGTGCCAAGTTTCAAGTTCCGTTGCGTGGACTTGATAATTGTGAGATTCCTAATTGGGTTGAGGTATGTAAATCACATTTAGTATGAACTCAAAAGGTTCCTTTTGTTCTTAACCTAATTATTTAATTATATATAAATTGACAGGATTTAACTCGTCCATCAAATGCACCAAACGGGAGAACTATGATGCCTAAAGAGATAATGGAAGCATTTATGGAAAAGGATTGTAAGGGATATTATTTTCCATGGGCAGAAAATATTATTGTTTATCATGAATTCTGGGAAAAGTTATTGGGCCTTGGCAAAAACAGACGTGGTTGGTTGTCCGATAATGTAAGTCTATACTAATCACGTTAATTAATTAGATTATAAGCCAACAATAATGTATTTAACTTTTGAACTATCTTAATTCACAACACATCGAAATTTGGGTTTATTACCTTTTGCACTTCCGTTCGGCAAATGCGGACTGGGCAATGGCTGGGCCGTATTTGAGCACGTTTATTTTGGAAAACAGAGTAATGTCATCTTATGCCAATGGTGTTGTTTATGGTGTGCCATGGTTTTCTGAATCTGTCGAAAAGGTTTACTTCCCAATAAATGAAGATTCTAATCATTGGGTGCTTGCTGAATTCCATATTCGTTCAGGTGTCATAACTGTTTATGACAGCTTGCTCCCAAAGCAACGTGGTGTGGTTGAAGATCGAGAATGGTGGCTGAAAACGGGTAAAACTTATGCATCTATACTTCCAAAGTATCTTAAAGAAAGTCAGGTGTTCACGAAGAAAAACATAGATCCAGTAAACTACAAAATCACCTTTCGAAATGATATTAATACCCCTAGGCAATCCAATACCTCTGATTGCGGGGTTTGGGTGATGAGGAACATGTTTAGACTGGCAAATGATGTTCCATTGGAGGTTAGTGATACTAGTCAAGCTGGTTTGGCTTACCGTGAACGATTGACGGGCTTCCTTTGGAAGTACAAGATTCGAGTGCATAAGTAGTATATTGTTGACTAGTATGTTGTGACAGTAAACTTGTATTGACATGTAATTTTCCTAAAAAAATTGTTGTATTATGTTGGAGATTTTATTTTATATGCATGTTATTTTCCAGTTAGAAAAAAAGTTTTTCGTTTGTGCTTTATTTACATAAGTTGTTTAAACATATGCAGTTACTTAATTAGCGGAGAAATTATATAATCTGGGGAAATTGATAACCTTACAACATTGATAAGCCTGAAGCAATTATATAATCTGGGGAGAAATTACATATGCTGTTACAGACATAAAACAAAAGCAAATGAAATACAAATACAACATTGATACTACAGACATCAGGGAGTTACATAAATTCATTTGGTGGACTGTTAAGAAGAAAGAGCGATTCCTGGTAGGGCCCGACGATGAAAGTACCAGCTCTTCCTTGAATACCTAGGTGGTTTACAAACTCACCCGTATTTCTGTCCAATGTTTCAAGTAGGTTAGGATGACCTGCTGGGTTGTCACTTACTTCAAATATCGGCTCTTCCCTGTTTGCAAACCCCAATAACTTTGGCACTTGTTCAACTGCCCTTTGGTGAAAGTATTGCATACGCATCAAAGATAGAAACCCATTCACCACCTCTAATTCCCAACCACAACAAACTCTGTCCCCTAGAAAAATAACATTTCCTGAAACTATGAGATGATTATTGAGTTGTGAAACTGTGTATGGAGGTCGAATGGCATCTGTTATCTCTTCAGGGATATTTTCCAGTATAAACTGGTGAGTATCCAGTCCAAAGGACAAAATCATGTACCTTCTGTGCTCTCGACCAAGGTTACAAAGATACTTTTCAGAACAAACCCAATAAATTCTTCCTGCCACCACCGCCTGGCTGCCCCTTTTGATACGAATAGAACCCCTGGGCGATTGTTGAGGTTCCAAATCAATCCACACACGTGATGACATTGTAAATACCGAGACTAAGCATGAACCTTGAACATCGACCGGATAATTTATTTTCACAACAGTAGGTTCTTGTGTTACTTGAGAAACACCAAACCCAAAGATTTTTTTGGAAAATGGAGGCTCTAGCCATGGTGTCAAGATTGTGACATTCTTGTCCATTGTTGGGTTCCAGAGGACCACCCCAATGTTGTTGGCAATAACAAAACACCATATACCTTCAGAAGTGGCAAGAGCATTCAACTGAACAGATGTGAATCCTGGATTCATGTATAAGGTGAATGCTAAGTCATCATCCACCTTATACATGATACCCACATCTTCTACCTTATATTGTAAAATGAAGCTGCAAGTAGAAACCTTAGGAGATCCGTAATCACGAATGAAATCGAATGCGTCAATGATAGCTTTCATTGACTTAGATACCTGACGACATCTACATACATCGAACACAGGCAGCCTAAGTAATATTTCTCTTTGGATTTCTGTTGGTATGTAATCTGACATGTTTGAAAAGAGTATGTAAATTTTTAGAAAGTATAATAAGCAACAATTGGTATGTTTTTTTAAGTGTGTGTCAACATAAACATATATAAGCTAGATAAGCTATTCAATGCTGAAACATAGTACCATTTCATAAGTTGACTTTGTATCATGATAAGACAAGTCACAATAAATAAATAAAAGTTGATCAGATGAGTACCGTCAGTTGATCAAATAATTATTTTTAAAAGTATAATTGTAAAATAGAAAGCAAAAATTTGTTTTTTATAAAGTTGAAACCTATTTTTCTAAACCCTTAAAATTAAAACATATTTTTTGTATCTTTTAATGATTTTCTAAACTCTGAAAAAATAAAAAAAAAATAAAAAAAGGGGAATCACGGGCCAAGAGGAACCACAAGGATTCGAACCCTCGACCTCATGATCAACCCCTTTTATGAACACCTCAACACGCCACACACAAACCAACTGCCCTAGGGTCTTTTTCGTTTATGACTTTGCAATATTTGATATTTAATATCAAATAGGTTGGGTGTTTCAAAATAGAAGCTGTGACTTAATAAGCCCAGAACAGCTTATTCAGTGCTTGTTTTTTGGCTTATTCCTTTACGTTGAGACGAGTTTCATATAAACATGCTTAAGCGCGCTTAAAAAAATGTATGAATGGTAAGAATGTAGTATTAAAATACAGTGTTTCTAGTATCTTGTCTTATCATGTTTCTTATCTTTCCCTAATAAGTAGTTTCACCGTATATTGTCATTAAACCTTTTGCTTCTTTTAAAACTTTTACGTTGATACGAGTTAGATTTCAAAGTTCCTAAAACCTTTTTATTAATTTTATATTAAATTTCAAAGTTGATAAAAAACCCTAAAATCAAATAAAATTAAAAATGAAAGTTTTTGAAAACCTTTTGGGCTGTAAACCTCAAATATATAAATTAAAACCTAAAAACTATTTTTCTAAAAATTAAAACCTATTTTAACTATTTTTAATCTAATTAACAAAATACGGCTAAAGAAAAAATGATAAAAAATAAATGAAGAAAGGGAAAAATGCAAACTTGGTTCAGAAAAATGCTAAACCCTATAACTTTCCTAGGAAAAATAAGCTAGTGCTAAAAAGCTTAACTAATAAGCTCAAATAGCCAAAATAAGCTACGGATTTAATATAATAAGCCCACTCAAAATCTCCTTAAGTACAATTGTTTGGAGAGGTATAACGTAAAAAACCATCCGGATCACTGGTAAACACGTTACTCCTCCGAAAGGGAGGTCGCGTGTTCGAGCCCAGGCCAGGTGAGTTTTTGCTATTTATTTTTTTTTTCTTTTTTAACTTTTTCAATCCAAACTTTATACTTCTTTACTCACAAAAACACAAAAATGTATATAACTAAGACAAAAAATGTAATTAAAAGTTCCTAAAACCTTTTTATTAATTTTATATTAAATTACATAGTTGATAAAAAACCCTAAAATCAAATAAAATTAAAAATGAAAGTTTTTGAAAACCTTTTGGGCTGTAAACCTCAAATATATAAATTAAAACCTAAAAACTATTTTTCTAAAAATTAAAACCTATTTTAACTATTTTTAATCTAATTAACAAAATACGGCTAAAGAAAAAATGATAAAAAATAAATGAAGAAAGGGAAAAATGCAAACTTGGTTCAGAAAAATGCTAAACCCTATAACTTTCCTAGGAAAATAAGCTAGTGCTAAAAAGCTTAACTAATAAGCTCAAATAGCCAAAATAAGCTACGGCTTTAATATAATAAGCCCACTCAAAATCTCCTTAAGTACAATTGTTTGGAGAGGTATAACGTAAAAAACCATCCGGATCACTGGTAAACACGTTACTCCTCCGAAAGGGAGGTCGCGTGTTCGAGCCCAGGCCAGGTGAGTTTTTGCTATTTTTTTTTTCTTTTTTAACTTTTTCAATCCAAACTTTATACTTCTTTACTCACAAAAACACAAACACAATTCACTTTATAACAAGATCAAATCCAAATTAATTAAAATCGTGCCCAGTTCACTTCTTATGAACACAAGCAGAAAACAAGCAAGTTGCACACAATTAAATAAGCACCAATGAGCACAAAATAGCAAATTGAAGTTGCTGATGTAGCTTATGGTGGTCTGGTGGTATTTTCTGATGCAACTAGCACATAAGTGAGATTCAATCCTCCAAATCTTGCACACAAAGGCTCCAAATAGCATATAATCACTGCACAATCCTAAAAAGTCCTAATGACTAACATAAAACAAGATTTGATGCACAATTTTCATAAAAACATGCAAACACAAGGCAGTCACTGATTTTTAACCTTTTGTACCAATTTTTAACTTGCAAACTTGTTTAAATCAACACCAATATGAAAACTTAAGCTAACAAACAAAGAAAAACTTCAAATACATAAATAGTAGTAGAGTACAACACATAAAATAAAGAAAAAACTACACAAACAGTCTACACGATACATAGTAGTAGATTACGACACAAACAACTGGTGTCGTTTATTTAAAACACAACGATACAGACACTAACTCGGCATGCATCACATTGGTTACCATTATATTGTTCACAATGACTGCATGAAAAGCTCCAAGTCATGAATCCGAGCATCGGATTCATCCATCAATGCCCCAAGCCTCCTAAGCTTTGAGACATCACGGGCTTGCATGTCATTCAAAAGATCAATCATTCGACTCACACGCCGATCTGGGCTAAGGCTAGAAAGCTCCATTATGAAAGCAGTACTCTGATCAATAGAGATGTTCTTTTGCGTATGCAGAAGTTCAATCTTACCCCTCCATTCCCTCTCTTCTTCAACCTTCTTCCTCAGATAGAAGTAGAAACAATTGCCAAGGTCATCTGAGCAGCAAAGCAACTGCAAAGACTGAAGCATCAACCGCCAGGTCATTTTTTCTTAAGCTTATTCCTTTAACTATGGCTTTTCAATGTGTTGAAACCCAATGTAATGATGCCCTTAAATAAGACCTCACCTAGCCACTGTTGCCATGTGACATTGGATTCTTTTTCTAACTGGCTATGCAACAAACAATGCAAGTTGCACCCTACATCCTGCATCCTGCCCATATGCTGTGTCAAATCAGCGAGTCACAGCCACACATTAGTCATGATTAATAGGGCAATATTCAACTAAGCTTTTCAGTAATTCTGCTGTGTTACATATACATCATGAAGAGTTGCAGACTGTTTGTGTAGTAAGATATGCATGGACATATTCAGTCAATGAAATGGTATGCGAATATATGCCCTATATCTGATCATGCATGGACATTAGTTCATGATAGTCTCTTATGGTACTTAGTTCATGCATGGACATTTGTTCATACTGTGTTACATATGCATGGTCATATTCAGTCAATGACACATTACTTGATCAGTTTATATGTTGATCAACGTCCAAATTCTACATAATATTACACATATCATCACCAACTAATTCGTCATAAAAGTTCTTGGAACATAAAATTACATAATATATCATGATTATCATCATCAACTAATTGGACTAACTATTACATTGTCCAAAATATATATAGAGCAAAAGAGTTGGAATGATAATACCACAAAAGCAGCCATAGATGGAAAGATATATCGTCACATTGGTTTAGATGTTGAGCTTGAAGCATCTGGAATGTCTTTCTTGTCTTGAAACTTTGAAGACCCTGGAATGTCTTCCTTGTCTTTACACTTTGAAGGCCCTGGAATGTCCTCATTGTCTTCCTCGTCTTCCTCAGAACTTGAAAGAAAAGGACGTTTCCATTTTTTTGTTTTTGGTTTTGAAGGGACTGGAATGTCATCTTCCTCCATCTCATTACTGTACCTTGGTTTGGTGTCTACCGGGACTTTAAACCAAAATTCAGGTTCGTTTGGGTATTTTGTTTCATGTTCATCAAAATAGTTTAGCCACCACCTATATGGCCCTTTGTTTGATACTGTTTTATACTCAACCGGAGGTTTCTGATCATCACTGGAACTTGTATCAGACTCGTCGCTGCTTGAACTCGTATTCAACGAATTACTGTCATGCATCTCATTCGGACCACAGTCCGAATCAATTATAATTATCTCTGCAAAAATAATATTTTTAACTATTAGGTATTCAGGAATTCAACATAGTGTATGCACATTTATTTAGTAAAAAAAATTCGGATCTAGGAATTCAACATCTGTTTTCAAAGTGAAAACTTGAGCTAAAGCATATCAGCGGTTGGGCCAGTTTCTATAATTACTACATCAATGACGAATCCAACTATACTCATTGGTCATGACTCCTTTTTGTAGCACATGTTGAAAGATTGCCAGTAAATCACAATAGACAACGAAACTAATCTGGTGCAGGTATGTTAGAATAACACTTTGGTGGCACAGGTTTACCTTTAGCATAACGGATCAATAATCGTAGCTCATGAAACAATAATGTACGTACATGTTCCGTCACCCACTGTAACACTTGAGTCATTTCTTGTAATATTTGCTATGGGTTTATATCGTTAACATAAAGCCTTTTATTTGTTTCAATCAGTTAGCTTTTAAGAAAGTCATATCGAAAATTCCATTATTACCTTTTGTTAAGGTCCCCCCAACTGGCCAAATATTATTTATAACTATTAGATACGTTCATGTGTATACATACAATAACAAGATGACTGTGCATCTCTAAGTAAAATTTACGCTAAAGTTTCTAGATCACAAAAAGATATCCTATATGTTACGGTATATCCCAAAATTAGATATTTGTTGCTATCCCAGGATACTTGCCTAATACAGTAATGAAGAGCCGCTACTTGCCTAATACAGTAATGAAAATTTTCATGTATTTTAAAGGGTGTGCACTTTCAAAGTTTTACTGTTATTTGTTGCTATCCCAGGATAAAAATAATTTTTTTTACAATGCCCTAAATCTAAAAAGAACTCTATACTTTTGTTTCAAACCCGTCACCACAAAACGCCAACCCACACGTTAAGGACAAACAGACTTAAACCTATATCACAAAACATGAAGTTTTTAATCCCTAAACACTCATCTCTTCATCTTGAACCCGTGAACACATTAAATCCCATTTAACAATCGGCTTCATGAAAAATTACATATTTTGTGAAATATATCCCTAACATTTTTCATCATTATTCAATCCCACTAAACAATTGTTCATCCTTATTCAATATTAATGATCATAACAATATTAATGATCATCAACAATGATCATAACATGCATCAACAAACAATTGTTCATCCTTATTAATAGATAACATGCATCAATAAATATTAAAGATCAAATCGACTTACCTTTACCCTTGTTCATCCTTAATGATTGATTCCTGTATCAAAGATCTGTTAGGTTTTGAGTCTGGAAGTTTTAGTGTGTGTTTGGTGAAGAAAATAATTGTATTGCGGTAAGTTCTTAATTAAACCGTATAAACAGTTAAAAAATTTGTGATATGGGTTTGGTTTAACGGGTATAATGTAGGGCACTTGGACGGGTTGAATAATTGTGAAGAAAATAATCGTAAGTGTATAAGAAACAAGTGGTGCTCCTCAATCACAAGACCAAGATCCTAGCACACCGGTAAGATACCCCACTCCTCCAACGAGAGGTCAAGGTTTCGAAGTCGGGCTAGGGGAGTTTTTTGCTAACCTTTTTTAAGTGTTACAAGAAAGAAAAAAAAAGGAACCACAAGGGTTCGAACATTAGACTTCTTGGTCAACCCCTTTTATCAACACCTCAACACACCACACACAAACCAACTGCCCTAGGGTCTTTTTCGTTTATGACTTTGCAATATCTGATATTTAATATCAATTTGGCTGGGCGTTTCAAAATAGAAGCCGTGAGTTAAATACCCAAATTACGTCATTTTCATTTTTCAACACGTTTTTCAGTTTTTCGGTTTTAATTAAAAATGTGTATTTCAACTGAATAATTTATTCGAAAAATGAGTTTATGTATTTATTTCTCAATCTAACAATCTAACAAACCTTAAATTGCATTTAAGTTTCATCAAAAGAATAGAAAGTTGATCAGTCGATTTATATAAGTTGATCACTTTAAGTATTTATTCATGTTAGGTGTTTATGTATTGAATTTTCAACCTAACCATATTGACTTGAAAATATATATATGGTTTATGAAATATCCATAATTTCATTAGAAAAGAAAATGGGTGATTCAAAAAATGAGTTTTTGGTGTATTTGGTTTAATAGACAAAGCATACGGTGTATCTCTTAATAAAAACATAACATACGATGAGCTAGTTGCGGTTGTGAAGAATAGATTCAAGTTTAACGAATTCTCCGTAGTGTTGTTTACTTACGAAGTAGGTTCAAAGTGTGTGTACGTTGAAAACGATGCCGATTTGAATTTTTTCGTCCGATCATCATGCAAGTCACAAGGTACAACAAATACTCTTAATATAAAAAAATAGATCAGTGGTTAGATTCTAAACCTACTTCATCTAAGCATCAAGATTCAAAATTATTTAGTTGTAAACCAAATTGTTCTAAGAAATTAGATTTTGATCTTAACTTTTCTTTGCATCCTAACGGTATTTTGCCACCACTAGAAGATACATACAAAAAAAAAGTGCAAAACAAGAGTATGAAGATAATTGGGAAACGAACACGTTAAAAAACATTTTCCAAACACCACCCGAAGAACCCGTTTTTAAAACACCAAAAAATAATAACGTATATGCTGCAAGGGTTGTGAAACCAGGTGATAAATTTGATAGTAAAAAATTATGTAAGTATGAACTAGGTTATAAAGCGATTATAGAAGGTTATGAGTTTAAGCCTATGAAAACAGATAGATATAGGTACGAGGTAGTATGTGTGGATAAAGAATGTAATTGGAAAATAAAATCAGCTAAGAGTGATTATAGTGATGAATGGGTAATAAAAAAGGTAAACGACCACCACACTTGTGAAAAAAGACAAATAGGTATGTATCACCGTAATGCTAAATCCGAGTTGTTGGGTCATTTAATTGCACCTAAGTTCAAAGACCACCATCGCATTTACAAGGGAAAAGAAATACAACATGACATAAACCTACAGTACAACCTAAACATTACATACAAACAAGCATGGAGAACAAAGAATGTTGCGTTGGTTGAGACATCCGGTTGCCCAATAAAATCATTTGCGCAATTGCCTTTTTATTGTCATAATTTGGAATTGACAAATGATGGGACTATTACATATATTGACACGGATGATGAAGGTCGATTTAAGATGGTTTTTGTAGCTTTTGGTGTTGCGGTAAGTATTTGTATAATAATTAATAACATATATTTAAATCTGTAGTACGCTTTACCTAATTAAATGTTTTATTGCCCGTTAGGTCGAAAGATTTAGGTACCATATGCGACCATTGATAATAATAGATACGGCGCATCTAAAAGGCACTTACCTAGGTACAAATTTGGTGGCAGTTGGAATGGATGGAAATAATCAAATCGTTACGATAGCAACCGGTATAACTCAGGGTGAGACACTCGCTTCATGGTCATGGTTTTTGTCAAAGTTGAAATATTGCATAGGGGAAAACCCTGAATTGGCTATCATATCTGATAGACACGTAGCATTATGATCAGCTGTACAAGCTGTTTTCCCAAATGCATTCCATGGCTATTGTTGCAGACACATGATGATGAATTGTAAAATCAAGGCTGAAAAGCTAAAGGTAATATATTGGAAGATGTGCAAAGCCTACACCGTAGAAGTTTTTGATGAAGCAATAGGGGAACTTAGAGCAAAAGCAGCAAATGCACACAAGAAGCTGATAGAGGCGGGTGTTGAGAAGTGGTCTCGAGCTCATTGCCCAAGTAATCGTTACAATTACATGACGTCTAATAGCGTTGAGTCAATCAATTCATTAACAAAATATGTGCGCAAACTACGTGTAACTAGCCTACTGGATTGGTTTAGAGGTCTTGTACAGGAAAGGTATTGCGAGCGACGGGAAATTTATGCAGGTTAGTTATGGTCATCCAGATATATTCCATGGATGTTAAATAATAAACTTAAATAACTTTCAATAATTTTGTAGATGCAAAAGCAGATGAATTAAGTCCGTGGGCAACCAGGAAAATTAGAATGCGGATGAACAAGAGTTTAAACTGGCATGTGGCAGGAATTGAGATGTACAGAATTTATCAAGTAGATGATGGACGCAAAACCCATATAGTGGAGTTGTGTAATTATAAATGTACATGCCGCGTATGGCAAATTTCAGGTCTGCCTTGTGCTCATGCACTAGCGGTTTGTAGGTGTCTTCGAATGACCGATTTCAGTCAATTGGCACAAGGGTAGTTCATGACAACGACTCTTAAAGCAACGTACCAAGGATTGGTATATCCTGTGGGAGAGATTTCGGGTTGGCAGCGTCCTAATTACTTACAACGAGTAAAGCCACCAATAATCATAAGGCCATATGGACGACCAAAGGGGACTAATCGTCATTTATCCCAAAATGAAGACCCTGTACAAGTAAGTTGTGGCAGGTGTGGAAGTCGTGGCCACATTCGGAATGCTTGCAGACAAGCAATACCAACTCCACCCAAAAAATTAAGTAAGAGTTTGCCTAATTTTCTAAACATACACATCTATAGATCAACTGTTGAATTCTATGACACATTGTATAGGTAAGAAGACGGGCAACACAAGAAGATGGGATGGACACACAACCAACGCATGGATATTCACAGCCATTCCATTGGGATGCTGTAAACTTGAACGACCCTTAGAATTCAAACACGTAAGAAGAATATTTAACTATTTGTTTTGTAAAACTATTTTCCTTCCAAACACTCGCCTACTTGGTTATGCTATTAAGTATTTTCCTTCCTATGAATCTGTCTACTTGGTGATACTAGCATACAATAATTCAAAAGCTTATTCAATCTTACAACTAACTTAAAATTATAATTAATTCAAAAGCTTACTAATTATAAAATGAAACTGAAAAGGATAAAGAATGTACTCTGAATCCAGGCCCTTAGCTATGAACTTGCTTGTGATGAATTCATCTCTTGATCAAACAATCCTTATTAGTAGCCAGCCTCCAAAAAATGCTTATCAATTGCGGGTCATACAAATAAAAAAGGTTTATAAACACATCACAATCATAATTTCATAGAAATGTCATAGAAATGTCATAGAAATGCAATTGAAAATTAATACATTGTTCAACCAAGAATTGTAGGCATATTTCAAGAAGTGTCAGACCCATAACATCAAGTCATAATTGTTTACAAAAGATATGCCTACAATTCATATAATGTTAACAAAAGATATGACAGACATACAAAACAATGATCTTGTGCTGGAAGTAGAATCGGATCATTTTCTCTCGGTATGCCAACGCGGTTTGTATTGGGTCTTCAACATCCAATGGGATCCCGTGTGTCAACCTATATACATAATAAGACATGAGAACAAGACATATCAAAAATATTTAGTTAAATAGTTAATTAATTTAAAACTTATTACCTGTATAGAAATAAGCAGACAAATACACCACAATCGCCAAATACACCTCCCTGCCGGGGGACGTTGACAGCATGTCTAAACTTAATACTATACTCAGTTGGATCAATTCCTTTGCTAGCAAACACACCGGCATCTTGTAGAACCACAGGCAGCTTAGTCTCTAGACACTTCCTCATGTTAACATACCATGGACGGATTTCTTCTCCATATGTCTCTAGACTTTCTGGCACTAGACTATCATAGAATGTCACATTACCGGTTCTGATTTCAAACTGTGCAAGAGACCAGTGTGTCTTTGGTTCATTTATCGGAATGAAGACCTACAAAGTTTTATACATTTATAATTAACCTATTTCATTAACAAAAAAAATTTACAAAATTGTGCATCCAAAATTTACCTGCTCAACATCAGTCCATGCCATAGGGTATATTTCGTTGGTTGCATAAAACAAAGGAATCGAGTCACCTAAGAGAAGCGTAAGAAAGTAACAACTAACAATTGACCAGTCATGAGAAGATTTCCTAAACCGGCAGATGTACCACGACCATAAATCAATGTGCTGTATGGCAATCAAAAACACTTTGTCAATAAAACATACCTACATAATACTAATGGCAATAAACTGTGTACAATTTTTGAGAATGTAGATTACCTCGTCAAGAAACCAACCTACACGATTTTCATCCTCCCCAATAAAACTGTCCCAGAAACTACGGTTGACCACAATGTCATTGGACCAAGGGAACTTGCAATTCTTCCAGCCATTGGTAATCAAAAACTTCTCGACATAGTAATCACAATAAACTTTGTCAATAGATTTGTATGGTCGCTTGAGATTCTGAACAACATAAATAAAACCAATTATTATAAGTAAATGGTAACAAAAACAAATACAAATAAAGTAAGTCCTAAACTCATACCTCTATCCAAGGTTCAAGTGCTTGACATCTGTCAAGCATTTCTGTATCAAGCATATTCTTTTGATTTTTCAGTGTATCAAAGCTTGGGACTTTGTGGACTAAATCATCTACAAACAGTGGCTTGCGGACATTAACATACCACCTCTTGTTTGTTCCACATTTCTGTAAGGCAAGTTTAATGTGATTGCGTGTATCTGAATAGATACTTTTCATGCATTTTTGTTCTTCCAACAAACTTTTGTTCCTCACTCTCTTAACCTCAGCAAGCCTGTTATGTTCAGCAACTAGCTTCTCAGCTTTCAAACATTCATCCGTTGATTGTGACCGTTCAACATCACCTTTCTGTGTGTAAAAATTTCACTTACAAATATAAGTGGTCAATAAAAATTACAATTTTGGAAATTCACAAGGTAGTCGTTCACTAACCGTGCCAACAAAATCATCCAAATGATCAACCAAATCATTAAAGACACTGTCTTCGTCACTCAAATACTTAGCAGCCAGATCACATTCCTTATCATTGCTTTCAGCTGTCTCCTGTAAAAAAAAGTAAATTAAAAATGAAAACTGGTTTTAGGTCTCTACTACTAAGTTTTGCTTTCGTACTATAGAAGGGTGTTGATAAAATAATACGGGAATTACCTTGGCCTTCTGAACAACGGGGTTCTGTTTACGTTTCATGATTAAATTAAGGATAGTCTCAAGCTTGTAAATCTGGGCCTTCAAACTTTTTATCTCTTTGGGTAGAATCATTAGACTCTCACATAAACTCTCCAACGTAATAACTCGGTTAACTAGTGGCCCATCTTTACTAAAACTCTGGCTGGCTTGATACTCTTCACTAGCCAAGCGAGATGCTTTCAATTGTTTCAGATACTCACCAAAAAGACCTCCAAATTCAACAGGCGGCGCTCTAGGTGTATACCACTTGAAAAAATGATTGTTGCCTGTATACCACTCTGACTGGGCCTCTGCTCTTGTAGGGTATAGGTCACTGTTGGGTTTTTGGGCCTAACAAAAATACCATTATTAAACGGGCCCTTATTAAACGTGTGATATATACAGTAAACATGATACTAGAATATGGTTGTTGGTTAAACGGTGGGTTATAGACCATATAAGTTAGAAATACCTACTGTGTGGACGTAATATATCTTACACATTTGCTGGTTTAGTAAGATGATACGGTGAGTTTGAGTATCTACTATAACTACAAAAAGTAACCTAAAATCTAATACCAGATAATCTACGCCTACCCTATCCTATATTCTAACAGGCACAAATCCAACCCCACTTTATACTAATTGTTATGAAGCTCAAATCCGATCCGATAAAGCTCAAATCCAACCCGATAACCCGAATAAGACCCCTGCCTGCGACCTTCTACTTCTTATCTAACCAAATGTTAATGACAAATAAATACAAAAGTTTAAGATGGACTTGTACAGAAAGCAAAAAATCACATGGGGTGAGAGAGGCTCGAACTCTCGACCTCAGGATTACTCTTATTGCTATGAGACCTACGCGCTAGCCAACTACGCCACAACCCCTTATTATTTTCTCTTATGAGTTATGACTTAAGGTTTTATAATATGCTTTGAGGTTACAGAAACTCTAACCAGTTGACTGTTTTGTTTGGGGTTCACAACCTCAGGGAAAATGACAATAAACGTACAAATCATTTCACATGTGCAGATTGTATGAGACTACATCGAGTTGTCCGGATAAAAGAAACTGTGCTGATTTTATAGACACCGTCAGAATGACTAAGCCTCTAGAACAACTTATGATAAATCACTATATCTCGTTTTAAGTTTCTTACTCGGAAGATAGTTCGTGCCTCACATAATCACATGAACGTCTCTAACTTGTGGCATTAGCATTATTATCACAACACTTTAACGGGTCGTGGTAAGAAACGTTTTGTGACATTAGCATTACTAGCACAAGTTCCTTTGTATTTTTCGGTTTAAAATAGATTAAAAGAAAATATATAGCAACAAAGTCTGCTTTAGCACTATCGACGGCCAAAGTAAAAAAAGTGGATGTTCACTGGATTCGGACTAGCTGACAAGCGAGACTGAAGTGCCCAAAATAGTGGATAATCTACGCCTACCCTATCCTAAGCCTAAAACCAAACACCACTTTATACTAACCGTTATGAATTTTAACACAAACACTTGCTATGAAACAATACCCAAAAGAAAATGCTTATACCTGTGGAAAAAGTTCGCCAAAATACTCCCAGTGTTGAAAACTTGAGTGCTTTGACCAGAAACGGCCTCTCGGGATCTCTTGAGAAGTTTTCTTAAACCAGCGATCACACACACTTGAAGACTCTAGAATCCAGATCTAAAAAGTATAAAAATTATATATCAACATAAAAGAAACAATAATTCTTTAAATATCAATATAACTGTTTATGTAAAAATACTAACCTTGAAACACAAAAGAAATCCAGATAAAGTATATGACGGAATAAAGTTTGGGTTTTTTTACAAGGCTTTCATGTGCGAATCTTGATTATTTGAGTGCAAATTTCTGATGGAAGCATATAACTCACGCCAGATGTATTCACCCCAATTAAAAGCGTTCCACTCATCCAGATTCTCAACCATTCTAAGGAAAACATCGTCAACAGCTGATTTTAGCTCATGACCCATAAATATCACTTCCAAAGATAAAAGTAGACAAACTCGTATAGAGTCTTCATCAGACAACTTGGAAAAAAGCTCTTCATCCTCAATCAGTCCTAAAAGGTCTATGATCTTAACATACTCCCCTATCTTTTCAGGGAATACTCGATCACGGAAACTTATGTCACCCTCCCTAAACTTACGGAAGCTAAATGTCCCAAATTTAAAGCCGGTAATGAGACAAAATTCACGACGACCAAAATGTAGGGTATGTCCGTTCACATTATAAATGAGTGGCAAATCATAGTGATGACTATCAGAGAACTTTTGCTTCTGTATCATATAATGTATGACACCTTCCTCGTTGTCAACATAAGTTAAATCCAACCAACGACCAAAGCATGTGGAACGAAATAATTCACTACGATCAATTCCTAGCCTATCCTTAATCAGAGGGAAATAATGGAGCTTGCTCCTAGCGTGCACCGTAGCGTGATACTCCTAAATCACATAAGAATTAGAAAAACGGTCAAAAGTTTGTCATATAAAATCGATGGAACAACAAACTCTAGTCATTTACCCTTTTTTATGTAAAGAGTTCTTGACACACTTAGCTATAAAACAAGAGAAACAACCTAATCAATAATTGTAATCCTACTTAGCTGAAATGACAGTATCAGTGATGTCTCAAAGAGATATATGTTGAGAATAAACCATACTTAGATCGACCAAACAGAGTGTTATACAAATGAGCTATAATATTCCTCAAACAAATGATGCAGTCACACTTAACTTCTAAAGATGAGATATTTACAAACGAATTAAGTTAAGCCAATTTCTAGACTTAAAAATGGAGACCAGCAGGGATTTTAACACCACATTGAAAGTAAATAACAAAAGTACTCACTACAAGCAGCCCTAAAAATGGAGACCAGCTGGGAATTAGTACTCACTACTAAACCGCGAACAATCTTACCTTAGAGAGATGATAGCCCTAAAAACTTCGTTGACTATCCAAGGCAAATCTTACACTAATTCAAAAAAAATTATTTACAGAATAATATTTACCAATCATTCTATTAACCAATCAATTAAATTAAAAAAAAATTATTTACCAATCAATTAAATTTAAAAAAAAAATTTAACAACTTCATTCTATTAAAAACCTTAATCAGTATAAAGAAAAAACAGTATAAAGAAAAATCACTCTATTCAATCAAGTATAAAGAAAAATAAAATTGTAAATTAGTCATTAAACCTTAATCATGAATCTATTAAAACAATAATCAATTAATCAATAATCAATTAATCATGAATCAATTAGTTAAGAAACGAGTGGATGAGATTATGAAAAAAAAATACCAAAGGAATCATGATAGAAAAATGAATTCAAAAACATATAATCTGGGTCTAATATAATCAAGTATAATTCAAGTATAATTCACATATAAACATTTAAAAAAAAAGGACAGAAGTACGATCACAAAATTTAAGAAAAAAAATTAATGTTCCTTCCCTAGAAAAAAAAGTACTTTTGGTTGATCAAAAGTGGTTGATCAGCCGTCAGTTGATCAGTAGGTGGGGACAGGTGTAGGTCAAATCTCGGGAAAAAATATTAATAAAAAAGTACTGTGGTTGATCAAAAGTGGTTGATCAGCCGTCAGTTGATCAGTAGGTGGGGACAGGTGTAGGTCAAACCTTGAAAGAAGATATTAATAAAATAAAAGAAAGTGGGTTGATCAGATGGACACGTGTCACACAACAAACTTAGTTGATCGGTTGATCAAAAGTACATGTCTCATTTTGGAAGAAAAAAAAAGTTGTCCTACTTGGGATAACATGGTGTCCTTTTTGGGCCTTTTTGTACTTAGCCCTCTTTTATATTTATCTAATGATTGAGTAACATAAAAGACATAAAAGAATTCTTTGATTCAAAGAATATAACAGTTGACTAACAAAAGTCAGATTTCATTATGCGACATTCTCTTTGTTTACCAACACACCTTGCAGCATATGGATCTTATTATAGTTCTAAAAATACAGCTAGTATGATTATATGAAACTCT
This sequence comes from Glebionis coronaria, assembly GCA_025667525.1. Lineage (NCBI taxonomy): Eukaryota > Viridiplantae > Streptophyta > Magnoliopsida > Asterales > Asteraceae > Glebionis > Glebionis coronaria. The sequence continues at coordinate 558,175,950 of CM046879.1, forward strand.
GTGATCGGCTTCAGGGACGGAATTAGAGGTTTTCGTGAATGCTCAAAACTTTACAAGTTTTCTTTATGTAATGTTAATTTTTGAGAAAAACATAATTTTTTTAAATGCATCATGTCTATGTAAATATGTTTTTAGTATTATTATTCAAAAATTTATGGTGTATATTCGGCGGTATTTAGTTTTGGTTTCGTCTCTAATTGATCTTACGTAGCTTACTGTTTTTTCGCATTTTATGAAACTTGAGGTCGTAGGTCGAGGTTGGTGGGTGGTTTATGTATGAAAAGCATATAAATATGTGTGAATAGAAGAATATGGTTTGTTAAGTTTTTATAGTAACTAATTAAGGTGGTCGTTTCGACACCCAAACGTGTCAATTGTGGGATACCACGACTCTAATGAATCAGATGTAGTTTGGTAAAAACTTTGACATGAAGATGGGTTGAATGGGTTCAATAACTCCAAATGTATTCAACAAGTATTATTCGATCATTATTACGTCCTGTAATCACGTTGAACACTATTCTAAAATCATATACGTAGAATTAGACTAAAAGAAGTCATTTGTTTATTTTAATATTCATTGATAGAAAAATAATTTAAGTGATTTACACACTTCTTAAATTAATTGACACACTCTAAAATAATATGTTTTGACATTTATACCCTTATAAAGGTGAACATGATTAGTAGTGATTTAACGACATATTTGTAAAGACACACTAAATTTAAGTGTGTCAATCAATTTAAACGTCAAAAGTTCAATAAAGTCCTACTTTTTAACAAAGTCCTAATGGACTAATCTCATCCATCCATTTTAATTACATCCGACGATCCATATTAAATTCATTTATTAAAAAAAAAATACACAATGCTTAACCCCCCACACACCAATCAACGAATCTTCATCTCTGGTCTCTCTCTTTAACCCTAACCGCAACCTTCATCTCCGGTCAACGCCGACGCCCCAATCAACGCCGCCACCACTGATCAACGCCGCCACCACCAATCATCTCCGGTCACCCCAATCATCCGATCACTCCAATCAACGCCGCCACCATACATGTTTGAGTAATGGATGAAGTAGTGCCTCACGGTAAGCTTTTTGATTCTTCCTTTTTTTGCTTATTATATTATTTTTAGGCTTAATTGTTTTTATTTTAGGCTTATTTTAAGATTAAGATTTTAGGCTTATTTTTATAATTATTAGGTTATCTTAAGCTTATTTGTTTATTAGATTATTTTAGGCTTATTTGTTTATTATATTAGATTATAGTGGAGGTGAGAGTTCGTTAGGGTTTACCATGTGTAGCGGGACGATGTGGAGCGGGGAGAAAAGGTATTTGTGGATTGATTTGGGTGCGGGACCGGTGGATTACGGTTCGGCTTTGTCTGGGGAATATATGTGGGGTAATAAGTAGAAAGAAAGAAAGCCTAAAATGAATCCAGAGAGATAGACAGACGAAAGGAAGAAAGCCTAAAATGAATCCAGACACTTGTATATCGGGATTTGCAAAACCTGAATACGCTGATAAGTGAAAACAGGATAAGTGAAAACAGGTTATTTCACGTACTATGAATGAATGAAGCGAGGCTAATTAGATAGTGTGGCCTTGTGAGCTTAAATCATCTTGCTTTATGTTAATTGTAAGCACATAAAAGAAGGTAATCTAGACAAATAGACATACAGGCGTATATAATAAAAAACCTTAGGAAAGCTGAAAATATATGGCGAAATGAAAGAAACATAATAAAACCTATGAACAACAAATAAAATAGTTGAACATCGAATACAACAACAGATAGGCGTAACTAAAATTGCATACTAACTAATTTATCACTGTTAAGTCTATCCTTAAACTACCTGATATATGTAATAACCCGATCTTTAAAATCAACATTTAGACCGAGATCTAATCTTATTTCTAACATTCGGATCAATATTTATTACTCGCCTTTTATTTGCCATGATCGTTTTTGCGAATAATATTGAGTTCTTGGCTAACCGGTAAGGTTAAGACTTTAACGTATTGAATACGTGTCATTTATTAATTATCGACAAAGTATATGTCCGTCATCGACCGTGAATATACTCGCTATGACATAGAAATATTTTCTATTGTCGTTATTTTAATTTTCTATTTTATGAGCATTCTTTTAGGCATCATTCGTTTAGAGAACGCGTTAACATTTATTAAATCATAAGCCCTCATTTATATATTGATATATCAACATTCTCCGAATGTCAATGTTTTTATTTTATACTGAGCATTAATTTATTTATTTTAATACATATCTTTCAAATCGTGTAACTTTTAAAATATCGGCTTTCGATAATACCCAATATTACAAAATATGTAGCAAAATTTTAATATAAGACTTCACCTCATGGAGATGGCATGACACGTCCATATAATATGAGATAGAATTGTTTTGTTTTTAGGACACGTATGATTGAACTTATACATATCTAAATCAACCTTTCACACATGTATCTATGAGAAATTATCTCCGATCTTTTTATCTTCCCTAATAACCGAACCCCAATATATCACTATAGGAAAGCTATATTTTAGCTAGTTCTATTTTTGGTTATCTCTTTCATCGTAAATAAATCTTTACCGGAGCTGAAGTTAAAGATATGTTTCTTGTGGTTTTCATCTTGATAAAAACATATTGGGTTGATTAAACTGTTTGATAGAAGAAAGGGTTTAAAAGTTGGAGTGTTGTTGGTTTTCTTTATTCATTTGGTAAGGTTTATATTCTTGATGTATATATTTATTTCATGTTATTATTTTGTATTGTTCATGTATATTTCCTTATTGAAAATATGTAAATTAACATTATAATAGTGGTTTGATGATTTTTGGACATTGTATAAAAGTTTAAACATAAAAATCAAAGCCTAAACAAGCCCTATATAATAGTTATGATTTTCATATTTACAAACAGTGGAGAAAACGTGGTTATTTGGGAATAACAGTAGGTATTGATGTTCTTTTAAGGTTATAAGTGGATAGATAAAAGTTTTGTGATGAATTCTCAAGGTGGAACGTCATGTGACGATTCTCGGTTCATAAGATATGATCAAATTGGTAAAATTAATCAAATCTGAATATGCTGAACAAACGGGCTGAAAACATATATAAGAACACAGAACCAGTTAAAAAGGTAAAACTATGGGTTATAAATAAATTTATGAAAAACTAGAATAAATTGGATAGTCAACCAGTTCTTTACGGTTGGGAAATGGTGGCCGAAACGGTGAGAACCAGATTGGCAGCCAAAAAACAGCCAACTCTTCTAAGTGAGAAAATGGGCAAATGACTTATGATTAGTATACACTAGTGGTAATTGAACTTATAATAAGTAAACTACATAAGTTAATAATGACATTGGTAAAAATAACTCATCTATATTATTTACGGTTTAGGAGAAGCGACGTAATCTACGAGGGATGTTGGGAAATTGTAAGAATTGGAGCATATTAAATTAACGTTTAACGTGACGATTTTTATAAAAACCAAAGTGGTATGACCCACTTTTCAGGAATTAGAGACCCATTTACATACTGATAATTAGAATACACGAGACCCGACCAACGTGAGATATTAAGTCGTCAACGTTTGGAGGCGTTTTAGAACCCGTAATGCATGTAAAGTGGACTTGGCCCATAAAAGCCCAACTCACACTTATAATGGCTATTGGACCATTGATAGGCCTCAGATTTATTATATGTTTAGAGTTCAATACTGAGATTGAAATAGACTAAAGTCACACGAACTGGTTATGGGCCACTAATGGGCCTTAATGGGATTAAAGGTCATCATGGGATAATACATGGTAAATTGTTACCAAAAGTCTTACATAAAGTTTTATAAAACTTATGCAATGTCCAAACATACTAAAGTAAACTATTTACATATATGTATGATATATTTATCGTCTCAAGCCTAAGGCGCGTCTCACTATATTAGGTCTCGTTCGGTCATATGTTGAACGTTGGGCATCTCGTTCTCGATCTGTGAGCGACTGATATCTCGTGAAGTCTTGTATCGACTATTGGATGTTTCTTCCTTGATAAATGTGTGATAGCTATATCAGGTAAGTCTATAGCCTCGCTTTTATATTATCTTGTAAATGATTTTTAACCCGCGAGGGGGAATACATGCTGTTTTATAAAATGAACACAAGTTGTTTTTGGTATGCTGGACCCGAATATGATGATAAATGCCTAAGTACCATTGTCTTATGAAGTCCCTGAATTTCATGAACTGTTAATTACCTTGCGAGGTAAACGCTAATACATTTGATAGATCTATTTGGTTTGACAGCCTTATCCTAGGGTATGTATCCTTGTGATCACCTGAGAGGGATATAATGTATAAGAGGTCGTTGGTATATGACAATATTACATGTAGTAGGTGCGCCGTAAGTGACTCGGTTGACGTGTTGGTTAACGTTCAGTTGCATGAGCTTAAGGCATTTATCGATATATATATATATGACTTGTCTGTGTGACAAGCTTGAGATGATTAAAATTCTTGTGTTCAAATTATGATTTTGTAAAACCTATAGACTTGCTCAACCGTTGTGTTGATGATTTTAAGCATGTATTTCAGGTAATCAAGATGGAAAGCAGCGGAGCCTGCGAGGAGGGAGTTGGTGCTTACTTGTCTAAAGTTATATTATTTTCCATCCTTTGAAATGAACTAAATGACTTTTATAGTCTTATACGAATGTGATATGTTGGTAACGATTTTTAGGACTAAAGGCTACTCTGATTTTATATATTGGGATGGGAAACTTTTTAGATAAGGTTGTATATTATTTTAACGTCTCTTTTGAGGTCGTTGTCTATGATTGTGTGTGATGTGCTACGAGTAGCGCCCCAAAGTGGTATTCCGCTGCTATGGTAATTTGGGGGTGTTACAAAATGGTAATCAGAGCCACAAGTTATAGAGAACTAGGTCGATTTTAAAAAACCTAAACTATAACTTTGGTGTGTTCTAAAAAGTTTTAAGCACGCAACTACTCCGCATGGCTTCGGTAAGGCTATTCTTGCATTACTTTATGATTAATTGTGATTATGTGAGCCTATGTGTATGTAGGAATGGTAATATGTATATGTATGAATATACTGTAATATTTGAAGGCATTGTGCGTGAAGCAATGGTCCTTGAATGATTGTCGTACCTTGTATAATGCGGTTTCGTATCGGATTTGGCTTCACCGCAAATCACCGATTTTGATGATTATGTATTATCTGAATACGAGTATGAAACTCATTTGATACTTTGAGTATGTATATAATGTTTCGTAAGCTATCACATATCGACTTGTTTAAGTTCGATTGTTATCATCGTATCGTGATGTGCCATTTAGGACATCTCCTTTCGAAACGTAATTGATTGATATGATATTCGTGTCCCGACTACTTCTTATGATTTTTAAGAATCATTTATCCGAGGCGTCATCTTCTATGTAATGCGACGTGTGAATTGATTTTATATGACTACGTTTTATTGGCGAAAAGGAGGATGCCAATGTTGGACCCAATATATATATGTGTCCAAACCAACTATATAGTTGGGTACAACAAAGATATGCTCATAGTAGCCATTAGGTTGAGTGACTTAATACCATGTATCTAAATGGAATGGGACATTTAGATATAGAGATTTTAACTCGCCCAACTATGAGTCGTTTAAGGTTGTCTTATTGAAATGGGTTGGGACATTTGAATAAGAAAATTTTAAACCACTAGACCTTAGATTGTCGTGTTATCCTTATTCAAATGAAATGGGACGCTTGAATACGGAAATCATGATGTAAGTTTATTGACACCTTGTATCTACTATGGTATTTTGATATGACATCATGTTGAGAGGTAGTAATACTTGAGTAGGATGACTTATAATCGTTTTGTTGAAATGGATTGGGACGCCTTTTTATTTGAACAAGAAAGTTACAAGTTCTCGAACCGTAAATTTATAAACTCTTGTATACATGAAAGGGGACGCCTTTTGATGTAGACAAGGACTTATAAATGAGTGGGCTCAAATATGTCTGGCTCGATTTGTGAGTGTTTGGTGTGCGTACGTCTTCCTTCAAATCGTGTTTCGTTGGTATGAATCGTTCAGTGTCGTCGTCATTATGATGATCGTCGATTATCATCTATGTATGAGTAACCCGTTGGACTTCTCTCGAGTTGCAATTTATTTCGATGGACTAATGTGTCTCGATGATCGTGAGCTTTATAAGCTAATCGTTAAGAACCGCTGACCGTTCCGAGAATGGGCGACTTGTTTAAGCGTCACCAGGATTCATGCGTGTACTTGTGGATTGACTGAGGATCAAGTTATCAACGGAGAGTTATCAACGGAGACTTATTGTCCAATGACGTGCGATCATGAAGAACGTGTACCATATAATATCTTTTGACCTTCCTTGGAAACCTAGACGATGAATTGTGTTTTTCACTCTTCCTGTTAGAATGAAACCTATCATATACGAATTAAGCACCGGAACGTCGCTTCCTAAAGGGTTAGATGATGTAATAACCCGATCTTTAAAATCAACATTTAGACCGAGATCTAATCTTATTTCTAACATTCGGATCAATATTTATTACTCGCCTTTTATTTGCCATGATCGTTTTTGCGAATAATATTGAGTTCTTGGCTAACCGGTAAGGTTAAGACTTTAACGTATTGAATACGTGTCATTTATTAATTATCGACAAAGTATATGTCCGTCATCGACCGTGAATATACTCGCTATGACATAGAAATATTTTCTATTGTCGTTATTTTAATTTTCTATTTTATGAGCATTCTTTTAGGCATCATTCGTTTAGAGAACGCGTTAACATTTATTAAATCATAAGCCCTCATTTATATATTGATATATCAACATTCTCCGAATGTCAATGTTTTTATTTTATACTGAGCATTAATTTATTTATTTTAATACATATCTTTCAAATCGTGTAACTTTTAAAATATCGGCTTTCGATAATACCCAATATTACAAAATATGTAGCAAAATTTTAATATAAGACTTCACCTCATGGAGATGGCATGACACGTCCATATAATATGAGATAGAATTGTTTTGTTTTTAGGACACGTATGATTGAACTTATACATATCTAAATCAACCTTTCACACATGTATCTATGAGAAATTATCTCCGATCTTTTTATCTTCCCTAATAACCGAACCCCAATATATCACTATAGGAAAGCTATATTTTAGCTAGTTCTATTTTTGGTTATCTCTTTCATCGTAAATAAATCTTTACCGGAGCTGAAGTTAAAGATATGTTTCTTGTGGTTTTCATCTTGATAAAAACATATTGGGTTGATTAAACTGTTTGATAGAAGAAAGGGTTTAAAAGTTGGAGTGTTGTTGGTTTTCTTTATTCATTTGGTAAGGTTTATATTCTTGATGTATATATTTATTTCATGTTATTATTTTGTATTGTTCATGTATATTTCCTTATTGAAAATATGTAAATTAACATTATAATAGTGGTTTGATGATTTTTGGACATTGTATAAAAGTTTAAACATAAAAATCAAAGCCTAAACAAGCCCTATATAATAGTTATGATTTTCATATTTACAAACAGTGGAGAAAACGTGGTTATTTGGGAATAACAGTAGGTATTGATGTTCTTTTAAGGTTATAAGTGGATAGATAAAAGTTTTGTGATGAATTCTCAAGGTGGAACGTCATGTGACGATTCTCGGTTCATAAGATATGATCAAATTGGTAAAATTAATCAAATCTGAACATGCTGAACAAACGGGCTGAAAACATATATAAGAACACAGAACCAGTTAAAAAGGTAAAACTATGGGTTATAAATAAATTTATGAAAAACTAGAATCAATTGGATAGTCAACCAGTTCTTTACGGTTGGGAAATGGTGGCCAAAACGGTGAGAACCAGATTGGCAGCCAAAAAACAGCCAACTCTTCTAAGTGAGAAAATGGGCAAATGACTTATGATTAGTATACACTAGTGGTAATTGAACTTATAATAAGTAAACTACATAAGTTAATAATGACATTGGTAAAAATAACTCATCTATATTATTTACGGTTTAGGAGAAGCGACGTAATCTGCGAGGGATGTCGGGAAATTGTAAGAATTGGAGTATATTAAATTAACGTTTAACGTGACGATTTTTATAAAAACCAAAGTGGTATGACCCACTTTTCGGGAATTAGAGACCCATTTACATACTGATAATTAGAATACATGAGACCCGACCAACGTGAGATATTAAGTCGTCAACATTTGGAGGCGTTTTAGAACCCGTAATGCATGTAAAGTGGACTTGGCCCATAAAAGCCCAACTCACACTTATAATGGCTATTGGACCATTGATGGGCCTGAGATTTATTATATTTTTAGAGTTCAATACCGAGATTGAAATAGACTAAAGTCACACGAACTGGTTATGGGCCACTAATGGGCCTTAATGGGATTAAAGGTCATCATGGGATAATACATGGTAAATTGTTACCAAAAGTCTTACATAAAGTTTTATAAAACTTATGCAATGTCCAAACATACTAAAGTAAACTATTTACATATATGTATGATATATTTATCGTCTCAAGCCTAAGACGCGTCTCACTATATTAGGTCTCGTTCAGTCATATGTTGAACGTTGGGCATCTCGTTCTCGATCTGTGAGCGACTGATATCTCGTGAAGTCTTGTATCGACTATTGGATGTTTCTTCCTTGATAAATGTGTGATAGCTATATCAGGTAAGTCTATAGCCTCGCTTTTATATTATCTTGTAAATGATTTTTAACCCGCGAGGGGGAATACATGCTGTTTTATAAAATGAACACAAGTTGTTTTTGGTATGCTGGACCCGAATATGATGATAAATGCCTAAGTACCATTGTCTTATGAAGTCCCTGAATTTCATGAACTGTTAATTACCTTGTGAGGTAAACGCTAATACATTTGATAGATCTATTTGGTTTGACAGCCTTATCCTAGGGTATGTATCCTTGTGATCACCTGAGAGGGATATAATGTATAAGAGGTCGTTGGTATATGACAATATTACCTGTAGTAGGGGCGCCGTAAGTGACTCGGTTGACGTGTTGGTTAACGTTCAGTTGCATGAGCTTAAGGCATTTATCGATATATATATATGACTTGTCTGTGTGACAAGCTTGAGATGATTAAAATTCTTGTGTTCAAATTATGATTTTGTAAAACCTATAGACTTGCTCAACCGTTGTGTTGATGATTTTAAGCATGTATTTCAGGTAATCAAAATGGAAAGCAGCGGAGCATGCGAGGAGGGAGTTGGTGCTTACTTGTCTAAAGTTATATTATTTTCCATCCTTTGAAATGAACTAAATGACTTTTATAGTATTATACGAATGTGATGTGTTGGTAACGATTTTTGGGACTAAACGCTACTCTGATTTTATATATTGGGATGGGAAACTTTTTAGACAAGGTTGTATATTATTTTAACGTCTCTTTTGAGGTCGTTGTCTATGATTGTGTGTGATGTGCTACGAGTAGCGCCCCAAAGTGGTATTCCGCTGCTATGGTAATTTGGGGGTGTTACAATATATGATTGTCTACATCCTACCTCCACCATAAACCCTCTATCATGATTGCGCATATTCATCCTTGTTTCACTCTTATGTTTAACACAAGCAAACAATCAGAAAACGCAATTTAGCAGACCAAATTAAAAAAAGGTGATTATCTCCATTTCCTCCTTTTTCAGAAACGAGTTCATGAACCATGCGGAATCACGATGAGATTAAAGGTCATGTAGTTTGATGCAACTCAGTATAGGATTTAAAGTAAATATGTCGATGCTACGTATAACTGTTATTGCTATTATAGTCGACTGCAATAGTTTTTTCTGTAGTGAAAGGGTGTTTAAGTTATTTGCTGAGTTGTCCTTATTTTCTATTGTTGCTGAAAGTATATGTAAATCATGCATGATTTATCACGAATCATGCATGATTTATCATGAATCATGCATGATTTACATATACTTTTGAAATCATATATGTTTTCTGTATTTGTAACTTTTAACTAGTTAACTGATTGTTCTCTTATTGCAGATTCGTGATTAATCATTCATGATTCGTGTTTAATGATTCATCATGAATGATTTACATATACTTTTGAAATCATATATGTGTTCTGTATTTGTAACTTTTAACTAGTTAACTGATTGTTCTCTTATTGCAGATAAACGTTAGAAATCAATTGCTCGCAAACAATCTCCTCATTCACCTATCCCTGCTAAAACTAAACCAAAACCGGAAGCTCTTGCACAGAAATCTAGAGATGCTGATAAAGCTATTGTTAAGAAGGAAGCTGCTGGTAAAGTAGTTGGGAAGAGAAAGAGATCCGATGACTTTGTTGATAGTGTAGTAACACATATGCTACTGGAAAATCAAGGAAATTATGATGTTTGATAAACTGATGTAGTTTCATAAACTAATATTTCTGAATATTTTGATGTACTTGGTGTTAAAACTGATAGTAGTTTTTATGCAAAATATTGGATGTTATCTTTTTTATGTATTCTTTTTTGTTATGTAATTGTTAAAGTATGAGATTGGTTAATCAGTGTTTGAGAATCATACTTATGATTTTAAGTAGTATGTTTTAAAAATAATAGTAGTATGTTTTTGGGTGTCTGAGATCATAAGTGCCTTTGACTTATACTTGAGTCATGTGACTCATACATGAGTCATGTGACTCATACATGAGTCATAATGACAAAATATGTATTATAATGACTCAGAATATGTATTAACTGTAAAAAACACTTTTACGTATTAAGTGCAGAAATGACAACAATCAAATGTACAAGTGTTTATAAACACTTGCAAAATTATATGACTCATGCATGAGTCATAATGACTGAGAATATGTTTAACTGTTAAAAACACTTTTACATATTTATAAAGTTGTATTAAGTGTAGAAATGACAACAATCAAATGTACAAGTGTTTATAAACACTTACAAATTTATATGACTCATGCATGAGTCAGGCGACTCATGCATGAGTCAGGTGACTCATGATATTCAATACATAGTATTCAAATCACATATTCAAGACATGTTTTCAACACTTCAATAAAAGAAATCATAAATTTAAATCAAATATTCAAGACATGTTTTCACTTTTACATATTTATAAAAGAAAAACAGAAAATTAAATCAGATATTCAACACATGTTTTCAACACTTGAAGTAGTTGTTGTATCTGATTCTCAACCAAAACAAACACTTGTCTATGTGGAAGTTAGCCTCATTTGTTAGTCTCTGAATTGTTTCATTCTTCTCTTTGTATCTGCTTGTGTTTCTTCTTAATGAAAGCGGTATCAAATCCCTTCTCCAATGCATTAAAATGTACTTCTCTAGAATCTCTTCAATATCACGGTTCTTCAAAACACAAAATATGTGGCGACAAAGAAAACCGTAACGCATAAAATGCCTACACGTACACTCAACTGATCCATCTCCAGGATTACGGAGAACCTTGAACATAAACATGAAACAAATTAATAAGTGAGCATAAATCATGTATGAGTCACACTGACTCATGTATGAGTCACACTGACTCATGCATGAGTCACACTAACTCATACATGAGTCATAGTGACTCATGTATGAGTCACAGTGACTCATACATGATTCACTATGACTCATGTATGAGTCACAGCGACTCATATATGAGTCACATCAACTTATCAAATACAAAAATCCCACTTCTGTAATCAGCTTATCAACTACAAAAATCGACCAAAATTCAATAAAAATGCTCATTCATAACTTAGAACTTGCTAAATCACATGTGATTATCATTGTGTCATTTCATCAAACACATGGTGTGCAACAAATATCATAGCATGTACTTTACCTATATTACAAACAACAACTACATATGCATCTTAATTAACATCGACATCAGCCTCATATATGTATGGAAAAGGTGGGTTAGAGTGGAGATCGCCGGAAAAACGTGGTTTGTTGTGGTGGTCGCGGGAAGAAGGTGGGGTTGTTGTGGTGGTCGCCGGAAAAACGTGGGGGATGAGGTTGTTGTGGTGGTCGGCGGTTAGGTGGAGGTGGTTGTGGGTTCCATTTCCTGATGTTTGTTATGTAGTTTTTTTTTTTATATAAATAAAGGTAGGTTATAAGAAAGGGGGTTTAATCAAAATCGTTAGATCATTTAAAGATGGAGGGTGGGGATTGATCCATAAAGCCTTTGTTAAATATGGGTGTGTGAGGGATCTTCACCCATTAAGGTGGTCGTTTTCGACCCCCAAACGTGTCAATTGTAAGATACCACGACTCTAATGAATCAGATGTAGTTTGGTACAAACTTTGACATGAAGATGTGTTAAATGGGTTCAGTAACTCCAAATGTATTCAACAATTATTATTGGATCATTATAACGTTCTGTAATCACGTTGAACACTATTCGAAAATAATATACGTAGAATTAGACTTAAAGAAGTCATTTGTTTATTTTAATAATCATTGATGAAAAATAATTAAAGAAAAGAGCTTATAAAAAAAGCTGCAAAAATATTGCTACAAAAGTATTTTTGAAAAGGCTTTTTGAAGCATTAAAAAGCTAATTTCCCACAAAAATAGACAAAACAGCCTTGCAAACGGTGCAAGCCTTTAAGGAAAGTGTACTTGCCGACCTGGCTTATTATGACATGACAATTATTCTGTTATGCCTCTTATATGTTTTTATTGACCAATAAAATTGCATTAGTCTATAAAATTCTGAAATACAAATGCATGTTATGATTGAACAAGACAAGCTAAAACCGAAACTAAAAACTGAGAAAAAATAAAATGAGATCGGTCTGGTATTTGTATAATTAAGATCGTGAATTACCAAGATGCTAAAATTATAATATAATGTTATTTACTTATTTGTAATATTATTCAAATTTATAAATGAGTAGATAAAAAATAAATATTTTAAGTAGATAAATTTTGAAAAAATAGCTTGTATTATATGGCTTTTACCCTGTCAAAAACTATAAGAGTTTCAAATTGTTTTTTTCTTGTGAAATTATTTAAAATTAATCTTGTTAAAGTATCCATATATGAATTACTGTATCATTTTGTACCTTAATACTTGAGGCCCGTTTGGTATGCAATTTAGAATCGGATTCGTATTCGGTATAGAATTTAAATTTGGCATAGGTTTGATAAAATGATTAGAACAAATTCATATTGTTTATTGAGAAACTTTTTTTTTCATAAACAAATATGGTAATAAAATATATACTGTAATAAATGGAAAAGGATACTTTTTTTTCTTTTTTTAAGAACAGCAAATGTTAGTGGTTAGTGGGTCGAGTCCAACTCAGGAACATATAATAAAAAATTATTTCTTTTTTCTTTCTCCTCTTTACTTCTTTCCCTCTTCATCCCTTTTCCTCTCTTTTTATATTCGGGAAAAGAGCGATAAAGTGAGTATTTTAATTATGGTGAAATGTGAGTTTAAGTGAGTGCCGATTACGGTTGAAAAGTGAATAAGAGTGAGTCGGATGTGAAGAAAGAAAACTGATATAACGCTAAAATGAGTGTGAGTTTGAATGAACCATACCCTCTAGCCTTACAGCGGTGACTGCAAATTGCAGATAACCAACTTCAAAATGCAAATCTGAGCACTCCAATAAAATGCCAGAAAATGTTAAGAAACACGAAATCGATGTATATAAACCATCTGATCTTGTATAATTTATTTTCATGAAAAATATATATATTATTTACAACACGGAAGTTTTAAAAAGAAGACTAGCGCAACCAAAATACAGATTCGATTTACATAAAATAGGAACATAAAGTGACAAACGCCGTGATGCCACCGAAAATCCATAGTCGATCCAATGTAGTTTCATATCGCATTTTTTCTTCCTTAATCTCACTCCGCACTTTAGAGTACAGATGGCACGACTCAAGTGCTAAATTATAATTCTTACTCCTATCACAACTCAAAGCTTCTTTTAGCACTAGTAAACTGTTCCGCCCATTGACATGTGCACCTTCCATGTCTCCCAATTGCATACATAGTTCGGTCAACTTGAGTGCCGTGTGGGCCACGCCAGTTTCAGTCACCTGAAAACGTGAACAAATTAGAGTCGATTTGTTTGGTTTTCTTTTCCAATAATGTGGGTTTGTCTAGGCAAAACAACAGATGCATATGCGTCGAAGTATGATAAAAAAAATTATTAAAAATAAGGCGGTACATAAGAACATACAAGTCAGATCGGGTGGGGTTTTGCCCGTGTTCTTTGAATTAAATTTCATAAAAAAAAGCAACATACTCAGAAACATGGCCCAATTTAGTCTTTATACCTTTTTAACATCAGAGCATGGTAATTTAACTTGCAACAATGGGTTACATTTTCATGATTACAGTTTTACGTCACAATTGTAATTAGTTATCGTTTCACCCACTTCCTAAGGTGACCCGTTTTGACCCAAACTCGTTTTAACGTGACTTAAATGCAAACATTACCTGAAACTTCATGGCAATGATGCATTCAACCATTTGACATGGAAGAATGTCTTTAGCAGGGAGGATGGACCCGAACCGAAGCAAGAAATCTTTCTCAGTTGGCCAATGTCTTTGACCACCCAATGGGCTCCAGCTAGATAAATTTGCTGCTTTTTTGGTTTTTGTGTTGACGACTATCCAACTGAGCCTGATCCCATCACGAAGTTCGCGCCAAAGCTTCCCGTCTTTCCGCTCTTGTTCCATAGAGGTTACCAGTGGTATACCATCGGCTAAGGAAAGAGAAACGACACCTGCACAGATTGTGAACTTGTGAAAAAAATGTTCAAATTGAAATAATAAGACTTGTCATTTCGACCCATTTACTTATCAACAGGTTGACTTGATAATATGATATGTATTATCTCTAACGGGTCAAATAGCTAAAATGAAAAAGTAGCAAAAAGGAAACGGGTCAAATGAGTCAAAAGTCACCAAAAGTGTACTTTTAATGCCAAGATCATACTAGACCGCCTTAATCAAAGTTTAAATTGTTATGGTAGAGAATAGAAGAGTGACTTTGACTGAACTTATGATAATGAAATAGGGAACACCCTTTCTAGTATATATACACAAATTAATGTTTTTATAAACAAAAGTTCTTATGTTTAATTCAAAATGCGATGCTCATGTGCCAAACGCATATCTACTTCTTTCTCAAAGCAAACAGGTTGTATATCCAAAAGAAGGCCAAAAAGTGCTTTTTTGGTCAACCCAACCCGTAGAAAGAAATTACATATTCTTTCAATTTTGTTACCTGTGGTTGAATTACCTATATGGGTTGATTTGGGCCACATTTCATTAGTGACGGGCCAACAATGTAAAAGTAATATCTAATCTAATACTAATGTCAAACATGTATAAGTGTCTAACAGTTACACATAGCCGGGTATGGTATACTCAAGGATTTACAGCCTCCTAATTTGTTCTAATAATACATCTGGTCATTATTTTAACAATAGTTTCGCCGCTTCAGAATTATATTTGATTATTATAGAAGATCTACCGAATTCAAATCAGCTGTACATAAAAAGTATGTATGGATCAACCAAGCCCAACCTAGCTTGTTTTGGTCCGTCTTAGAAATTAAACTGACCCGACCATTTGACTAATCTGCCACTTTGGGCATGGGTTGTACAGATGTCATAAGAGTTGGGAGTCGACTTATGTAAGCCCTAGGCATCCTGCTTAAACTGAGGGTGCAATATTTTCAACAAACAGATTCTTGGCCATCTGTCTTGAATGATCAAAAACAGAGCTTAATCTTGTAACCGAAAATTTGATATATATGCATGTCTACAAAGTAGAGGTGACAACTTTCACCTGTTTAGACACTGGTCAAACAGGTTGTATCTATTAATATCAGGTCAAAAGGGTCGAAAGGTTAAACACGTCATATGTTGCCTAACATGTTTTCACATCGTTACAATCCCCTCATCGTATTATCTTAGAAGGATTATCTTACAATTTTATGAATACAAATATGCTAATCCTATTTATTACATTGAATGATTACAAACTATAAAGAAATGGGCCAAAAAAGTGCGTTGAGTCAACCCAAATGATCTGGCGAGTACATAAATTTAAAGGTCACAAAACGGGTGGGTTGGGTACATAAATCAAGATGGGCCAGCTCACTAACTCTCGCAGTAAGTTTAAAATTTTCGATGGTACACATACTTGAAAGTTATTACTAGTATAAAACTCTATTTTTATTTGCAACAAGTAAAAAGCGATTTACATATTTTATGCATTTTTAGACTTGGAACTTAGTCGTGTCGCACATTTGTGACCCATTTGACACATTAAACATCAAACAACCGAACTTCTATATGCACATGTCCAAATTGCCACTACAAAAGAATTACGCATTTTAGAGGGAAAAAACATACCGTCATGATCTCCATCGCCTCTATCCGAAAATGTAAAAAGATCTATCCGAAAAGGGCAGTTAGAAAACCATCCATTAAAACCATTTGCATTCGGTATACCCCAAATAACCTTCGAGCATATTGTTTTCTCTTTATATCTAATATCCACAATCGACACAAAATCAGAAGGTGAAACATTTTCAACCTCATCAAAATCCCCATAATATTCAGCTTCCGTAAGTTCTTCAGAATACTCGGGATAATCACTCCATCTAAACTCGGGAACCGACTTATTTACAATAAGAGGGAAACAATCTGCGTAGTATTTTTTAAACCCTCCGATTGATGAAATTAAGGTTTTAACATCGTCATTTTTAGTTGATGGCCACATCGAATAACATATGTTTTCCCATATTTTTTCTTCTTTTGACATGGAAGAAAAGGCTGCACATGCACACGCTGCGCTTGCTAAGGTTGCACCATCTAGACGTCTTAGTATGTCGTAGAAAAGATCAGTGTTCAATGTTGTCATGTTTTCTATGGGTGATGCTGACATTTTTATAGTTCTTTGATCATCTGAAAAGGTATGGGTTTATTAGAATTGGGAATAAATATATAATAACCACAAACAAGAACAATTTAAACAATCACATAGCGGTACCTCCTAGCTAGCTTTTTTAAACTAATGGTTTGCCAAATTTGCCAAACACTATATACCGATTCTATATGTTTTGCAAAGGCTATAATCAGATAATCACTCCCAAACCCATTCGTATTCTAATTATCTGATTATAGGGATCCACTAATCATCTTATCCAACTTAAAACATCCTTAAAATAATCAGAACTTATCAAACACTAACAAAACATATCATTCGATTATAAGCACATTTCCAACGCTATAACATCTTATAACAATCATTCATATCACACAAACCACTTCCAAAAACACAATCCCAAACACCCATAAAATCCCAAATTTCACTAAATCCCTTAAACCGCACCTCCATAGAAAGAAAAAAATTACTAAAACACAATAATCATAAGTACATAACATTTATACGACACAAGATTAACCCAAATTTCAGACAAAATGAACAAACAACACAAAACCAGAATACAACATACAAACATTAGCAATTTCATAAAAAAAAACACCTTTCTATAAATTTCTTGAACTACACCTCCCATAAAAGAATTATCACTCGTTGGGTCTAAAAACAACTCTCCACTCTATTTTAATTTTTGATAACTATGGTTTCCAAACTTTTGGCCGACTATTCAACGGAGTTTGCGTTTGAACCCACCGCCACACAGATTCAAACTGGGTAAAGCCCTTCTTTTTTTGGAGGTTGGCGTGACCACTTCAGGTTATTTACAACTCTCCACTTCACTACAGAGTATTTTAAGTTATCCAAAATAAATGTCCCCTTATAAATTCCAACTAATAATCAAAACATCTCAAACAACTGGGCTAGATCAGTTGGCAACCAAGGGTAACCTTGGGGAGGTATCTTTGAAGAGGTTGAGTTTCGAGTCTCACTATGGACCTCAAGGGGCGGAATAAAAGAGAAACAGAGTTTATCCCCTAAGGCGAAAGGTTCAAGGATGTGAGTGTGGGGCTCAAATCATTAACTACTAACTTTTCGTTCAAAAGTAAAATAAAAAACAAAACATCTCTAAAACATAGTAATAAGTACAGTACATAAACTATTTGTACTTTACTAAAATTGAGTGTGTGTCACATCCAAGTTGGACATTAAGACGCTTGGACATAAAAACACCACAAAACAAAACAGGTAACTCTAATGTACGCGTAGTATCTCGTGACCATTTCATAAGCTCACTCTTTCTGTCGCTTAATTCGAAACTTTTCGGCTTTATATAAGTCCATTACGCAATTATGAACTTATATATGCCGAAAAGTTTGAAATAAGCCTAAAAAAAAGCCAGCTTTTGAAAAATAAGCCCAAAACCAAAATAAGCCACAAAGAGTGAGCTTTTGAAAAATAAGCCCAAAACCAAATAAGTCATAAGCAGGCTGTATAATAAGCCTAATTATACACCCCCTATAATTGCAAATAACAACAGCAAATCACACCATAATACAAAAAGATTAACAATTTGAATAAAGATTACACCTTTATTAAATAAGAAGATAAAAAGATTAAGAAAAAGAATAAAGATCGAACCTTTATAGAAAACCCATGTAGAATTTTGATGAATTGGGTCAAGAGGTGATTTGAATGTTTGGTATGAGGGCAAATTTATTTATTGGGAATTGGGAGTGATGAATGAAGAAATGTGACAATGTTGAATGATGTGTCAGGAAATGTTTTTTAAAGATATTTTATTTATAATGGGATGGATAGATAGATATCTAACAAGAGAAGAATAGTGCACTTTCTTTTGTAGGGCATGATCCTCATAAAAAAAAATGAAAATCACAACAAATGACTTCTATTAGATATTTATTAGACACTCGATCGAATCGTGTTTGTGTTGACTTGTTTTTGTTCGAGTTAATGAATTAGTAGAACCTCTACTTAAACATGGTTTATTTATTAATCGTGTTAAAAAAATCGATTTCAACTTAAATACGTATAATATGGTATAATATGTGTAACTCGTTTGTAGGTTGTTTAACTTGTTTAAATAAATAAGTTAAGTGGTGAATAAGATTGTTTGACTGTTGATTTAATGAATTTAAATATAGAAATGATATAAGGATGTAAACACATATAAATAGTTATACGACAATTTCAGTAATATGCGAGTTATAATCGTACTTCAACTCTATTAACTATATAACAAAATACATTTAATTCAAAACTCAACATAAAATCCAAGTTATATATATTACTTTCGAAGGTTTATATATATTTAAACGGTTTCACGTGTTGACCTCTTTAATATTTACCCAATTCTCTCAAGCAATTTATTAAACGGGTTATACGCGTTAACCTATTTTTTACCTAAACATGTTTATCTTTAACCCAAACATGTTTAACTTCGTGTTTGGTTCGTGTTGTATAGAAAATTTCCAACTCTATTTCACATGGATCATAGATATTGGTATAATTAGGGCTGAGCGACAAAACTAGATCGGATCGGACCGGCTAAAATTGGACCGGACCGAGGACCGAATTGGTCCAAAACCTCGGATCGAGACCGGACCGAAATGGTCCGGTCTGGTCCGGGTCGGTCCGGTCTTTGGTCCGGTCCTTTCTTAACTAGACAAAATAAACGAATTTTTAATGAGATCCAACCAAACCGAACTGGATCGACTGGACTGAGGACCGAAATGGTCCAAAATTACGGACCGAGGACCGGACCAAATTTACTCGGTTCGATCCGGTTCGGTTTTCTAGTCCGGTCCAATTTGAAAATCCAAATGCTCACCCTTTCGTATAATAGCAAGATGTTGTAAAAACATGAAGTACCCAATTATTCTATGCACAGTATCTAATCTAAGGCTGAGTATTTGGACCGTCAGACCGGACCGGACCGGACCGATTCGAATCGGACCGGACAAATTCGGTCCGGTCCTCGGTCCGGAGTTTTGGATCATTTCGGTCCTCGGTCTGGTCGGTCCGGTTCGCTCTTACCAAAAACTCGTCGATTATGCCTAATAGGACCGGACCATTTCGGTCCGGTCTCGGTCCGGGGTTTTGGACCATTTCGGTTCTCGATATGGTCCGGTTTTGATCGGTCTAGTCCGGTCTGAACCTGTTGCTCAACCCTAATCTAATCTACTATGTTTTCAAACTTTTGTTAGCGCAATGTGAAGTATTTTTAATTTGATTGAAGATTGACCAGTCTCGCGTCTACGTGAAAATCCAAGTGTACGACGTCTAGTAGAACGTAAACCTATGTTATTAGTTAAAGGGTATGTTTAGCGAAATTAGATGTATAATGTAAGTTGTTAATTACAAAGTTGTTAACATGAGTTATAAGTTGTGTTTTTTAATAAAAATGTTTGGTAAATAAATTATTGATTGTAATATTAACATGTAGAGGACATATTTAAAACCAATTATAACCTGATTGAAAGGTATATGAGTAATTTACAATTTAAATATTTTTAACAATTTTAAAATTTGAAAAGCTTTATAAATTAATTTTTTATTTAAAAATATTTGTTTAAAATAAATGTTTTAAGTTAATGTTTTCAAAGAAAATTACTTATTATAAACAAATATGTGTTTTAAACAAAAAGCCTAGCAATCTAAAAGAGTTTCAAAAAGATTCATGCTAAACAGGGTCAAGATCCACAAAATTATTTAAAAACCGGAAATTAACTACAACGTTTGCTTAAACACAAGGTTATAAATAACGTGAGACGTGGCGTGACGATATGTCCAAGCTGCATGCTTTAGCGGATAAGACGAAGTTATAATGTTTTTAAAGTAAACATGATATTGTTGTATGTCCTATATACTTATAAATTCTTTAATCCTATTTATTTAGTTACTTTTAGAGCACGAGGTACGATTTCGTGTTATCGTGTGATGTTATGAAAAAACGTATATGACATGTCAGTTTTTCTTCTCATAACACCAGAATAATCATGACATCAGAAAAATGACTTTCTAGTTAACACTTAGATTTGATTAAAACGATATATTAAATTAGCATTAAAATTTGATTAACAAAAATAATAATTCATAAAACTTAGTTTTATTCATTAAGTCGTACTAATGGTGTGAAAAAAAATACTTAAAGACTAATAGTGTATATATGTATAATAATACGTTAAAAAAATAAGTTTTAATTTTAAAAAATCACAGAAGAATATAAACAAATATCATGTCTTTCTTATTTGTTGCAACAGAACCAAGCCCGAAATTCATTTATGAAGAAATAAAGAAAGTAATTTAAATTTTAGAAAATGTCATGGAGGATATGGTCTTCACGTCATTTATTGTTTGTCGTTTACGCGAAAACGAGAGCTGGTGAATACGACACGAGACAAAAAAAACGTCACCCGAAATGTAGTTTCTAGCGATGTAAGCAGGAACGAACCTATAGCAAAGGTTTGGGGGGGCTCCCGTGGCTAAACCAAAGCGACGAAAATACAGCGTAAGTTTTTTGTATTTTTTGAGTGTCTTTTTAAAATCGCCCCCACTCGAAACTCTAATTGCCCCCCATTCACATACTCAAGTCTAACATTTAACACTCTAAAATCGAAAAATGCTCCATTTTTAAATTACAATACTTGATTTTTTATTCGAATTTTAGTTTTTTCACCTAACTGTTGTAAAAAAAATTGTCTCCCACTATTGATTTTTTGCGTCCACTGGCTGTGAGGTGACGTTTAAGCAAAAACGCAAACCGTTCCTTGAGCTCTTAACGTCTATTCATCACTAATTCTTTTAAATCATCACATAGAGTAATCAATAATCATTATATGACAATACTAGATTTTTTTTCGAATTTTAGGCGAGCCCGTGCCCGTTGACTCGATCGGGTTGACTCGATGATCGAAATCGTGTCCCGGTGGTCGACCCCGTGACCCGGTGACTCGACAGGATTGACCCAGTGGTCGAAACCAGTGACCCGGTGGCTCAACATGATTGATCTGATTCTCGAACCCGTGACCCGGTGACTCGATCGGGTTAACCCGATGGTCGAACCCGTGACTCGAAAATATTAACCCGATGGTCGAACCCATTACCCGGTGACTCAATCGGGTTAGTCCGATGGTTGAATCTGTGACCCGATGTCTCGACGGGTTGACCTATTGGTCAAACCCGTGACGAAGTTACTCGACCGAATTAATCCGGTGGTCGAACTCGTGACCCGGTAGCTAACGCAATTGTTTATTGTTTAATTTTCAACATTTCCTATGTAACACCCCCATTTTACCTTTACGCAGCGGAACATTTATCTAGGGTATTACTTCATAGTTCACAAGTCATAATAATCGAAAACAACTCAAAAGATTAATAAATTCAACTTTCTTTATTTACTGTTGAAAAATCAGAGTTTTACAATTTAAGGTTCCCAAAAATCTAGAATAATTTCAGTCGTGTGCCTCTTCATGTCATCCTCATGCTGCTCCATTCTAACAATCTTTAAAACCTGAGATATATGCTTAAAATCAACACAATGGTTGAGTGAATTCATAGGTTTAAAATCATTTATTTAAATACAAGATCCTTTTTCCTCAGCTACGCTATTATTCGCTCACATAAAACAATTTATTATTATTGCACTAGCTCATGCACCGCTATTAGACATACCGGAACCCAACAAATGCCCTTAAGCAGACAGTCTGCCAAACTCCTGTATAAGCAAAATAAAGTGTATCCGTTTAGCCCAGGTCAGAGCCATCAGCATTCCAGCAAGTGCGACTTGCCCATATAGGAGATGTCAGTCCCGAAATAGAAATATTCACAATATTAACGTTCATTAAATGATTAACGGTCACGATTAAAAAAGGGACTTTTAAAGGCAGCAGTAACATAGTGTCAATTTACATATCTGAGAAGCATACCAAAAATACTTTTTTTAACAGCAAATTTATATTAAACTAGCAAGAAGCTAGAAAAATTACAAAGAGTAAACCACTAATGGGTTTTGAATCCAATTGCTCCAAGAAATAAAGGACAATTTGTTCCTAGACGAATACCAACGAAAAGAAAATTCAACAATTTTATCATATATCCCAGTTTAACATATATCCCCCTCACGGGTTTTCAAATCATTTATAAATTAGATCTAGTGAGGCTATGAACTCACCTTATGTCCATAGAATCCGAGCTACAACCAGATATATTTCATTCACAGATAAACAGCTTGATCACATAAACCATAACTTGGTCTCATAAACAACAGCTTGATCTCACACAAACCTGGATTAATACATTGTGTATAGTATCAAGTCTTTGACTTTTAGTTCAATATTGTTAAGTGTTTGTTATATATTCTTTTATTAATATTTGGTTGTAATTCTAGCACCATTGTTCGGGCCATCATACTCAGAAGCCATTTTATAAACGTTTGAGGAGCGAGGGCACTTTAAATCGCAAACCCAACCACCCAGTCAGAACGTCGAGATGGAACATTTTTTTACAAAGATCCCTACTAACATGATACTTTTATTACTTCCTTATACTTATATTTAATATTCTTTAGTTTTAAAATTGGCAAAAATAGCCCTGTTGTTATACTTTGGTATAATTAAACTTTTAACCCCTTATGTATATAGTTTTAGTATTTGCATTTTAAATCCTCAATATTTAACCTTAGGGCCTCAAACTTTCCAATATTTATTCTTATATATTTAAATTTCACAAAATGACACTTTTGTCCCAAAATGTTAAATAGTTTCAAAAATGACAGTTTTAGTCCCTTTACTTGTAAAAATCACATAACAACCTCAAAATGGACCAAATGATCTATGATTTTAAAACAAATTTTCAAAACATATTTATAATCATAATAAAAACATTTCTTCATATTTATAGCTTTTGAAATGGGTTTTTGCTTATTATTTCATGTAAATTACAAAACTAGGGTTTTAAGACATCTTTAACTTATAACTTTCATTTAAAATGACCAAATGACTTAATTATTTCTAGATTATCTTTCTAACATAATTTTAGCATTATAGAAACTCTAAGAAAGTATTATAACAAGATCAAAGCATAGCTAACATAGAAATTACCTAGGATGCTCCAAAATGGCTAATGACTTCTTATGAACACTACTTGCTATCAAAGCTTCAAGAGCTTCAATGCTACCTTCTAGACCTGGTTTTTGGTCTTGGGACATGTCCTAGGATGTATATAGAAGTGGAAATGTAGAAAATGTAGGAGGTTTAAGGAAAACGGGGTGCGAGTTGTAATGAAGATTATACACCTCTATTTATAGTGTTTCCAACACATAGGATCCAAGTTCTTGATATGAACGTGTATGATGGATAAGTTAGTGACTAAGGGTGCCTAGGGAAGGTCTATGCACATTTGTAGGATCTAGGATCATGTCAATCTTGGTTTTGTGGCTAAAAACACCTCACGACAATATATGGATATGATCAATGATGTGTAGCACACAAGGAGCTTACCCACCTGCTTGTAGACATCCTAAAATATCATAGGATACTTAAAACATCTGGATTTCAAACTTTGAATGGGAGGGAAAGAGTTTAAAATGAGTTTTGGAGGGAAAATACAAAACCGGGTTTTAAATTAGGGCTTGTAACTTGTAACTTCGTAATTTTGGTGATTAAGGTTTTAGGAATGTTATTAGTGATGGATTGGGGTTTAATTATGGCATATACATTGTGTTTATGAGATGTGGGTCCTTGGTTTGAAGGTTAACAAGGGTTTGATGTGAAAATAGGAAGAAAACTTAGGCGGGTTAGGGCTTCTAATGATTTGTGGTTAAGTCTTAGTAAAAGTGATTATCAATTATCTACTGATGTATACTCATTTTATACATCCTACATTGTCCTCAATGTATTCATGAATTCCCTACATTGGTTTTATTAAGTTATTCTAAGTAAACATGTCTAAAGGGTGAAAAAACTCATTTTGACCTAATTTACAAGTCATGTATTGCAATCTTGTACCTTGTGCATTAGGGTACTTGTACATTATCTTAATATAATCTTATAACCTTAATTAAGTGCTACGGGTGTTTTTAGACTTCTCCTAACAGACTAGGTAGTGATTCTATGTAGATTTCTTAATACAAGGGTTTTTAGGTCATTAATCCTAATGACTTTCTATCTTGGGTAATTAGGGCTTGTATCTTCATAAATACTTATTCTATGGCTTATATGATATGTTTATTACTTTTAAGGTTTCTACATTCTTAGTTTAAGGGTTTATATAGGTTGATCATATTCTAGGGATAATTATAGGAGTTTAAGATCCTGTGCCTTGATAACTTGTACCTTATGCTTTACCAACTTGTAACTTAACTTGAATTAATGTATAATCTTAATATGATACATAGTTGAGTTTTATAATTTATGGTTAAAGATTAGATTCTAATTCAATTTGAAATGGATTTTATATGCTAATCTTGGTTACTAGGTCTTAACTTGTAATTAGCCTTGGATTAGTGAATATTAGTGTTTTGTGATTATTTACCTTTCCTTTATATAGTATATTATACTTCGTATATTGTATTTGACATTTTTACATAGATATCAAGTAGTTATATTGCTTGTAACATTGTTTACCTAAGGTTTCTAGGCGGTGATCTAGACTATTATGTACATTTACTTATACTTAGCTTTGTATGGTTTGTTCTTACTATTCTTAGGCATTATTATGTCCTTAATGTATAGTTTATAATTTGTTTATATTCTATAATTACCTACTAATATGTGTTATCCATTCATAGTTTACCATTCTTGAGTTTATAATTCATTTAAAGGGATTCTAGAGTTTCTAAAGGAAATTAAGGCATCATACTTATATTTGAGATGTTCTTATTCATAATGTACTTGTTAAATTACTTTTAGATCTTAGACTTGATATATACATTGTATTTCCAACATATAAGGATATGTTGAAGTGGCAATTCAGGTTGTGAGAAGCAGTTTATCTTACCAAGTAATGGTATAAAAAGCAAAAATTTCTAATGGATTTTCCACTTTCATTAAATTATAGCATATAACATATATGTGAAATTTTATGGGTTGTCATAGTCTCTCCCCCTTAAATAAATCTCGTCCCGAGATTATAATGATAACATAACATATCTAGGGCAAACATAGCTCCTTGGGGTCCAAATTTTTACTTAGATTTTTATTCACATATCAAGAAAATAGCTCTACACCTGGTATTTATATTCAAATAAATATCTTCTATCTTTATTTTTATCAAAATAGTTATATGTGAAATATATTTTAGTGATCAAAATCATGTTATTATCTCATAGGAATTTAGTTTATCACCAAACATAATATATAAAACATACCATTTAATCACTTAGATTCCGAAATATGAAAAGGATTGTGATTATTACTGAGATCTTTGGGAAACTCAAGTCAATATGTCACTTCTCAATTCAAAATTTTGAATTGATTATTGCATTCTTCAAATCAATTTGGGTAATGGATGGAGAAAACATCCTTCGTAAATAGATATTGATATTTATGTCAATAGGTTATCTCATATAACCTTGTCAAAGTTTTTAATATTATCAATTTCCTAAATAAATCTTATTGTAAAACCCGCATGCTTTTACCATGAATATTGCCCTTACGATCGTACGTCCTAGATTAAAACTTACCCTATTTAGTATTGATCACATTCATGTGCTAATAATCAAGCAAGTGCATACGTGTATGACATGATAAGTATCGATTACGTACAACTCATGATAAACAGTTAATAGATATTTCACGTAAACGTAATTAAATCATGATCACCATTTTAAAACACGAACTAAAATAATTACGTAAGTACTTAATTACGAGTGTAAATAATACGATAAACTACATGATAAAATAAACAGAAACACTTTAAACACGAACACGTTTAACCACGAACGAACACGAAACATCAGGACACGAGAAAAGGTACGGGTACCCCATGTGGGGCCCCATACCCACGGCACACCAATCAAGGTGGGCTAAGCCCATGGACTTTTAACATGAAAGGGGGGGTTATGGTAAAATTCATTTCATTTTCACATTTCAAGGAAATAAGCATTTAACCTAAAAAGTTTTCCTCTCCTCCTCTTGGTCTATCTTTGTGCCGCCACCCTCAAGACCACCATAGGTGGTTGTTGGTTGATTTTGATCATAAAAATAAGTGCTATAAACCGTGTTTGTTCATCCTCTTCCAAGCTACGTATTGGTATATCATTCTAAACCGTTCTTTTTAATTCTTTTTAAATCTTTGATTATTTTCATGAACATGTTATTGTTATTCTTATTAAAACATGATAATTAAACATAGATCTAACATGTTTTGGGGTTAACTAAAATCAAAGGTTGTTATATGAGGGTGTTTGTTTTTGGCCGCCTAGTATAACCAACCCGAGGGGGGTTCGGTTTGCTTTTAGCCGCCACCACCAAGACCATTTTGGTCTTGGTTGGTGCATGTGGGACCCACGGCAGCAAAAGGGGACACAAGTACCCCGAGTTGGCTCGGGGTACGGTGTCGAGTTCATGCCCGATTCATGGTTCGTTGGTTAAAACATGATTTATGCTACATGTTAATTTTATGAATTATGAACTTAGGATATAAATTAATTAATAATATGAGATATTAATTAAACCATGACTTAGGTTATTTTTAATTATTAATTTAGCATGATACTAATTTAACCTAAGTATTTTTATGTTATAAGTTATAATTAATTAATTATTTAAAACATGCTTATAATTAATTAATTTAGACATGACTTAGGTTATGTTATTAATACATAATAATACACATTTTAACCTAAGTATTTTATTCCATTTTAATTAAAACATGTTATACTTTAATTAAAATGCTTAACCTATAGTTTAATTAAAATACATGAAATAATAATTAAACTATACACTATATCATATGACTTAAGAAATAAGCTTATAAACACTTAGACTTATATGTTAGCTTATGTAACCAGCTTAATTCTAATTATGGAAACTTCTATTTATAGAAACTTAATTAAATAAGGCAACTAATCTATTAATGGAAACCTTCTATATATGGAAATCTATTTATTTCAGGCAGCTAATCTAATCATGGAAACCTTTTATATATGGAAACTTATTTAATTAAGACAGCTGATCTATTTTTGGAAACTTTCTATTTTTAGAAACTAATCTATTTTAAGCAGTAAATTCTATATAGGAAACTTTCTATTTTTGGAAACTTTCTATTTTTGGAAACTTTCTATTTTTGGAAACTTTCTATTTTTGGTAACTTTCTATTTTTGGAAACTTTCTATTTTTGGAAACTTTCTATTTTTGGAAACTTTCTATTTTTGGAAACTTTCTATTTTTGGAAACCTGCTATTTTTGGAAAGTTACTTATTGTTACACAGTAAGTATAATAATACATGAATTACCAGTAATACTTTATCAGATTAATCAGAGTACAAGGTAAACACAGATAGGGCTTTAAACAGTAAACCATGACCTAAAACATACAAAGTAAGCTAAGATGAGACATAAAACCCAGTACGTAATCAGTGATTCGATACTTATACACGTGTGTATTCATGTAGCGTTAGTGATCCAGAAGTAGGAGTCTTTCTTCCGTTCATTCACTGGACTTGAGGTACGGATTCCCGTCCTTTCAGTATGGACATTCTTTCCTTATTAGGATTTCCCCGTATGCAGCCAACTGTTTTCCCCAGTATTTGTTTTATTGTTTTGAACTGCTTATGTTTAATTAGCATAATCTATAGCCATATACAAGCATGACCAGTTTCACCTAGTTATGGAGGTACCATAACCATAACAGTGGAGGCACCAATGTTATGACTTCCCCACGGCGGAGTGATTGCTCGTGGCGTCCCTTTCAGTTTTGGCCATATTATTATATCATGTGGGGCGTATGGGTGCATCCTAGTTACATGTTTTATTCAGTATTTCATGGTGAATGTGGTGTGTGCCTTGCATCCTTCACAAGGAGTTGATCCCTCCTACCCAGACCAGTATATTAATTAGAGGCATCCCCTCTAATCAGCATGATGAGGTCACCCTCCAAGTATTCATGCACGTGACCTTTTCATGACCTATATGGGCTATGGTATATTTATGTTAAAACAATTTTCATAAGATAAACATAAGGCTTTTCAAACTATAAAACCAGTTTTCTTAATACTTAACCAGTTTACTCAGAACTTAGTCTTCCCCTGTTATATGTTACATGCTTATCCTATTTCATGCTATTTTGTACATCCGTGCACTGGGCGTCTTGCTCAGCCGTTTTCCTTTTCATGTTCCCAAAACGGCAGGTACTCAGGGACGCTCGTAGATCTCAAACGTACGTGCATATGGACTGGAAGCTTTACTGTCTTTCTTTACTTTATGCTTTTCCTTTACTTTAATAAAGCTTGCAATGGACATTGTTTCGTCCTTTCCTTTTACAGTATTTATGTTTGTGTGTGATGAGCTCTACTTTGGGGTTACCAATGTTTGATTCCGGTATTTCTCTTTTATGGTCAAATAATGCTTAGACATTTAACCTTGTATGCTTTGATGACACGCCATGATTATGCGTAAGATTCCATTTCCAAAATGGGGTGTTACAATTATGGTATCAGAGCCCAAGGTTTCGACCTGTAGGCTCTCAAATATGACCTGTGATTAGTGGGTAGTCACTACGGTCTTCCTAGAACTGACAGTTGTTTTCATGCATTCATCATTTTTAAGCATACATATACATGTCATTGTTACAGGGTTTTTGACTAAGTAATGGTTGGTACAGGACTGGCCCTATTTAGTCGCATGTGTTTTATCGAAACTTTTAGATTTGGGACCGACCCATAGGCGTCCCCTCGATATGTCTTTTGTTTTGAGTGAACTGACCAGAGGCGTTTAGTCTCGAGCATCAAAAGTTTTCATAAAACTGCATCATGCATTCATACAAAAATTTTCTTGCATAAAATTTTTCTCGTGAAATTTTTGGTATAAATTTTTTTTCATGTATATATATAATTTATATTTTATGTTTTGAACTGTTAATCATATGTTTTATGTTATACTGTCAGATGGTTCTCACACGCGAGCAAGAGCAGCTCAATGCTTCAATTCAGGCTGCCATGCAAGCCTTGCTTCCTCAACTGAGGAATGACATCCGTGCTGAAGTCCAAGCTGCCAACAATCAGCAGCAGCAGAATCAGGCACCTCCTCCTCCTCCTCCTCCAGTGACACTAGCAGTGTGGCTGGAAAGATTCAACAAGCTCCGTCCTAGAGCTTTTGAAAAGACTGATAGCCCCAACGATGCTGAAAGCTGGTTGACTCATATCGAGAAGATTTTTAATGCTATGGGCTGTGACCCCGCATACAAGGCGAGATTGGCATGCTACCGGTTTGAAGGCGATGTACTCAGCTGGTGGCTAGCCTTGACGCAGTCGGAAGGAGGTGATGATTGGGTCGCTGGTTTGACATGGGCCCAATTCAAGGAGAGATTGATGGAGCAGTTCTTTCCCAAGGCAGAGCAGGACAAGCTCAAGCGAGAGTACCATGGGATACGACAGAGAGCGGGCGAGAATAGCAACGAATTCATGCAGCGCTTTCTTCGCTTAGCTGGTTTCCTGGGAGCAGCAGCTGGTACTCCTGAGGAGCAGGCACACCACTTTAGGTGGGCACTTCGCACCTCGATCGCGAACAATCTGGTGTGTGCTACGTTCAATACAGTAGCACAAGTGGCCGACGCAGCAAGGAAGCTAGAGATGCTACAGGAGCGAGATGAGTTCGGGGAAGCTGAAAGACCCGACAAGAGGTAAACATTTCGTATTCAACGGTAATCAAACCGCATCCTATCATATATGTTCAATAATCATCTCTTAAACTGTATCTTCCAGGCAGAAAACTGGGGACCGGTCTCAGCCGGCTACTCAGCAGCAGCCTCATCAACCCAAAGGAAACGGTCACACTAACGACCGTTATGTTGTGGAAAGGCGTAGCGGTAATGATAATTACCGTAACAACGCTGGACACTCCAACAACAGCAGGTCCTACTATTTACGCATCTTCTTATGATTTCATGTTATATCTCTCATGCTGACACTATATTAACCTCTACCAGGAACCACGGTAACGGGAAGGACCAGAACCACAGGGGTTCGCAGCCTAACCGTTCAGCTATCACTGGTGAATATCTTATGATGCATATGTCTTATACTCGTGCATATACTTTATCTTAACACATTTTGTCATCAGCAGGCCCTCAGCAAGCAAGGACTCCTGCTGGAGGATTCACTCATCCTCTTTGCAGTACTTGCCATCGCAGACACCCTGGCCCATGTCGTCGTGATTCCGACGCGTGCTACAAGTGCGGCCTCCCTAGCCATCGTATGAGAGATTGCCGTAAGGGTGGGATGGAGGGTACCTCGGGTCATGCTGATAATAAGCCGCCTCCTACCACTGGGCGTGTCTACACAACATCTCGCGATCAAGCAAACAAATCTACAGGTACCATTACTGGAATTTTGTATATGTACGGCCAAGCTGCATGTGTTCTTTTCGACACGGGTGCCACTCATTCAGTTTTTTCCACTACATATGCTAAGAACATCAGGACACTTCCCTTGCCATTGGAAAATAGGCTTACCATTTCCACGCCTTTGAGGGACTCTGTATTAATAACTCATGCATACAAGAGTCTTCCTCTAGAGTTTGATGATAAAGTTCGTGCAGTAGATGCACTTCCCCTAGACATGATTGAGTTCGATATGATTCTCGGCATGGACTGGCTATCCAAGCACCATGCTACCATAGACTGCCACTCATATCGGGTGATCTTCAGCGACATTAATGCACCAGAGTACATTCATAACGGGTTCATACCCGGACGGTCTGTACAAGTCATATCTACCTTGCAAGCACGTGCATTACTATCACATGGCTGTGAGGGTTATCTAGCTACGGTTCACGACATGGATGCTGAATCCCTATCGATTCAGGATCAACCAGTAGTTTCGGAATTTCAAGACGTTTTCCCAGCTGAACTTCCCGGCATACCACCTGCACGAGAAGTGGAGTTCAACATCGACCTGGTTCCAGGAGCTGAACCAATCTCTAAGGCTCCGTATCGTATGGCTCCCATAGAGCTAAAAGAACTGAAGGACCAACTGCATGAACTACTTGAGCGAGGGTTCATTAGACCAAGCGCATCTCCATGGGGCGCACCGGTCTTGTTCGTTAAGAAGAAGGACGGCAGCATGCGACTTTGCATAGACTACCGTGAACTTAATAAGATTACCATCCGCAATAGATATCCACTACCACGTATAGATGATCTGTTTGACCAACTTCAAGGAGCCAAACACTTCTCAAAGATCGATCTAAGGTCAGGCTACCATCAGCTAAGGGTTAAAGAGCAGGATATTGCCAAGACTGCTTTTCGTACCCGCTATGGCCATTATGAGTTTGTAGTCATGCCATTCGGCCTGACTAATGCTCCAGCAGTATTCATGGATCTGATGAACAGAATCTTCCATGAATTCCTTGATAAGTTTGTCATTGTATTCATCGATGACATCCTGATTTTCTCAAAGTCCACGGAGGAACACGAAGACCATCTCCGTACGGTACTACAGATTCTTCGTCAGAAGCAGCTGTATGCGAAATTCTCCAAGTGTGAGTTCTGGTTAAACAAAGTGGCATTCTTAGGTCACATTGTATCAGCAGAGGGATCACTCTGGACCCAGCGAAGGTTGAGGCTATCACTAAATGGCCAAGACCAACGTCAGCGACAGAAGTCCGCAGTTTCTTGGGCTTAGCTGGATATTATCGCAGATTCGTGGAGAACTTTTCCCGTTTGGCACTACCTCTCACCAAACTGATGCGAAAAGGAGAGAAATTCGTCTGGATGGAAGAACGAGAGAAGAGCTTCGAAGACCTAAAGCAGAAGTTAGTATCTGCACCTATTCTTACTCTCCCATCTGGTACAGGTGGATTTCAGATCCATAGCGATACATCGGGGAAGGGACTGGGTTGTGTTCTCATGCAACATGGGAAAGTGATCGCGTATGCTTCACGGCAGCTTAAGCCCTATGAAGAAAACTACCCTACGCATGACCTGGAACTTGCTGCAGTGGTGTTCGCATTGAAAATATGGAGGCACTACTTATACGGAGAATCATGCGACATTTTCACAGATCACAAGAGCTTGAAGTATATCTTCACTCAACGTGAATTGAACATGAGACAAAGGAGATGGTTGGAACTGTTGAAGGATTATGATATTAACCTACAGTATCATCCCGGAAAGGCTAATGTAGTAGCAGATGCACTCAGCAGAAAGTCCGGAATGATCAACGGCATTGAAATCAAGGAACAAAACATAAGAGACTTGGAGCGGCTAGACATCGAAATCATGGTACGTGGGCAGCACGGATACTGGGCAAATCTTAGAGTAGAACCCGAGTTACTGTCTAGGATCAAGGAAGCTCAGAAGGATGATGGAGAGATATGGGCGATAATTCAGAATTTGGAGAAGCAGACAGAATTCAGAATGGACGCAGACGGTATCGTTTGGCAGGGCACGAGACTTTGTGTTCTTGACAATCAAGAACTCCGGGAAGCATTGTTAGCTGAAGCTCACAGCTCCCCATTTTCTATACATCCTGGGTCGACAAAAATGTACCATGACATCAGACAGTACTTTTGGTGGAGTGGTATGAAACAGGATGTAGCCACTTATGTCTCCAAATGTCTTACCTGCCAGCAGGTTAAGATTGAGCATCAGCGATCGGGCGGTCTCCTTCAACCGTTGGATATTCCAGAGTGGAAGTGGGACAAAATCACCATGGATTTTGTTACCGGTCTTCCGCCTACCAAGAAGAAGCACGATGCCATTTGGGTCATCGTCGATCGACTCACCAAATCAGCTCATTTCTTACCGATACGCAAGGAAGATCCGGTAAGTAAACTCGCAGATACTTACAGAAGGGAGATCATGAGACTCCACGGTGCTCCCTCCAGCATCGTCTCAGACAGAGATCCTCGTTTCACGTCGCGATTCTGGAAAGGTCTGCAAAAAGCTTGGGGTACACAACTTAAGCTGAGTACGGCCTTTCATCCTCAAACGGACGGACAGTCGGAGCGAACAATTCAGACATTGGAAGATATGTTAAGGTCGTGTGCGTTGGAATGGACAGGTGATTGGGACGATTACATCTGTTTGGTCGAGTTTGCATACAACAACAGCTGGCACACAAGTATCAAATGTGCTCCTTTCGAAATGTTGTATGGCAGGAAGTGTCGCGCTCCAATCTGCTGGGATCAAGTGGGAGAGCGAACACTCGAAGGACCAGAAATTATAGAAATGACCAATGAGAAGATCGAAGTAGCTAAGCAGAAGCTGCAGGAAGCACGGTCACGTCAGAAGAGTTACGCTGATAAGCATCGTAGGGACATACAATTTAATGTGGGAGACCACGTCTTCCTAAAGGTTTCGCCGGCACGTGGTGTTAAACGCTTCGGGATCAAAGGGAAGCTCAGTCCTCGTTTCATCGGACCGTTTGATATCATTGAACGAATCGGTGAAGTATCTTACCGATTGGCGTTACCTCCTCAGCTTTCGCACGTGCATAACGTGTTTCATGTGTCTTTACTCAGAGGGTACAAGTATCATCCCCTTCACATGGTGCAGTATCCACTGGAACAGATACGTGAAGATCTCACTTTTATAGAGGAACCCGAACGAGTTCTTGACAGGCAAGAACGAGTCATGAGAAGGAAGACGATTCCATTCGTCAAAATTCTTTGGAGGGACCATACCGAGCGGGAAGCCACTTGGGAAACGGAGGAGTCTATCCGGGCTTCTTACCCTCACTTCATATTTTGAGTTCGGGTATGTTACTTCTTTCCAGTTTACTTTATCTATAATTCGGGGACGAATTATTCTTTTTAGGGGGGAAGAATTGTAAAACCCGCATGCTTTTACCATGAATAGTGCCCTTACGATCGTACGTCCTAGATTAAAACTTACCCTATTTAGTATTGATCACATTCATGTGCTAATAATCAAGCAAGTGCATACGTGTATGACATGATAAGTATCGATTACGTACAACTCATGATAAACAGTTAATAGATATTTTACGTAAACGTAATTAAATCATGATCACCATTTTAAAACACGAACTAAAATAATTACGTAAGTACTTAATTACGAGTGTAAATAATACGATAAACTACATGATAAAATAAACAGAAACACTTTAAACACGAACACGTTTAACCACGAACGAACACGAAACATCGGGACACGAGAAAAGGTACGGGTACCCCATGTGGGGCCCCATACCCACGGCACACCAATCAAGGTGGGCTAAGCCCATGGACTTTTAACATGAAAGGGGGGGGTTATGGTAAAATTCATTTCATTTTCACATTTCAAGGAAATAAGCATTTAACCTAAAAAGTTTTCCTCTCCTCCTCTTGGTCTCTCTTTGTGCCGCCACCCTCAAGACCACCATAGGTGGTTGTTGGTTGATTTTGATCATAAAAATAAGTGCTATAAACCGTGTTTGTTCATCCTCTTCCAAGCTACGTATTGGTATATCATTCTAGACCTTTCTTTTTAATTCTTTTTAAATCTTTGATTATTTTCATGAACATGTTATTGTTATTCTTATTAAAACATGATAATTAAACATAGATCTAACATGTTTTGGGGTTAATTAAAATCAAAGGTTGTTATATGAGGGTGTTTGTTTTTGGCCGCCTAGTATAACCAACCCGAGGGGGGTTCGGTTTGCTTTTAGCCGCCACCACCAAGACCATTTTGGTCTTGGTTGGTGCATGTGGGACCCACGGCAGCAAAAGGGGACACAAGTACCCCGAGTTGGCTCGGGGTACGGTGTCGAGTTCATGCCCGATTCATGGTTCGTTGGTTAAAACATGATTTATGCTACATGTTAATTTTATGAATTATGAACTTAGGATATAAATTAATTAATAACATGAGATATTAATTAAACCATGACTTAGGTTATTTTTAATTATTAATTTAGCATGATATTAATTTAACCTAAGTATTTTTATGTTATAAGTTATAATTAATTAATTATTTAAAACATGCTTATAATTAATTAATTTAGACATGACTTAGGTTATGTTATTAATACATAATAATACACATTTTAACCTAAGTATTTTATTCCATTTTAATTAAAACATGTTATACTTTAATTAAAATGCTTAACCTATAGTTTAATTAAAATACATGAAATAATAATTAAACTATACACTATATCATATCACTTAAGAAATAAGCTTATAAACACTTAGACTTATATGTTAGCTTATGTAACCAGCTTAATTCTAATTATGGAAACTTCTATTTATAGAAACTTAATTAAATAAGGCAACTAATCTATTAATGGAAACCTTCTATATATGGAAATCTATTTATTTCAGGCAGCTAATCTAATTATGGAAACCTTTTATATATGGAAACTTATTTAATTAAGGCAGCTGATCTATTTTTGGAAACTTTCTATTTTTAGAAACTAATCTATTTTAAGCAGTAAATTCTATTTTAGGAAACTTTCTATTTTTGGAAACTTTCTATTTTTGGAAACTTTCTATTTTTGGTAACTTTCTATTTTTGGAAACTTTCTATTTTTGGAAACTTTCTATTTTCGGAAACTTTCTATTTTTGGAAACTTTCTATTTTTGGAAACCTGCTATTTTTGGAAAGTTACTTATTATTACACAGTAAGTATAATAATACATGAATTACCAGTAATACTTTATCAGATTAATCAGAGTACAAGGTAAACACAGATAGGGCTTTAAACAGTAAACCATGACCTAAAACATACAAAGTAAGCTAAGATGAGACATAAAACCCAGTACGTAATCAGTGATTCGATACTTATACACGTGTGTATTCATGTAGCGTTAGTGATCCAGAAGTAGGAGTCTTTCTTCCGTTCATTCACTGGACTTGAGGTACGGATTCCCGTCCTTTCAGTATGGACATTCTTTCCTTATTAGGATTTCCCCGTATGCAGCCAACTGTTTTCCCCAGTATTTGTTTTATTGTTTTGAACTGCTTATGTTTAATTAGCATAATCTATAGCCATATACAAGCATGACCAGTTTCACCTAGTTATGGAGGTACCATAACCATAACATTGGAGGCACCAATGTTATGACTTCCCCACGGCGGAGTGATTGCTCGTGGCGTCCCTTTCAGTTTTAGCCATATTATTATATCATGTGGGGCGTATGGGTGCATCCTAGTTACATGTTTTATTCAGTATTTCATGGTGAATGTGGTGTGTGCCTTGCATCCTTCACAAGGAGTTGATCCCTCCTACCCAGACCAGTATATTAATTAGAGGCATCCCCTCTAATCAGCATGATGAGGTCACCCCTCCAAGTATTCATGCACGTGACCTTTTCATGACCTATATGGGCTACGGTATATTTATGTTAAAACAGTTTTCATAAGATAAACATAAGGCTTTTCAAACTATAAAACCAGTTTTCTTAATACTTAACCAGTTTACTCAAAACTTAGTCTTCCGCTGTTATATGTTACATGCTTATCCTATTTCATGCTATTTTGTACATCCGTGCAACGAGCGTCTTGCTCAGCCGTTTTCCTTTTCATGTTCCCAAAACGGCAGGTACTCAGGGACGCTCGTAGATCTCAAACGTACGTGCATATGGACTGGAAGCTTTACTGTCTTTCTTTACTTTATGCTTTTCCTTTACTTTAATAAAGCTTGCAATGGACATTGTTTCGTCCTTTCCTTTTACAGTATTTATGTTTGTGTGTGATGAGCTCTACTTTGGGGTTACCGATGTTTGATTCCGGTATTTCCCTTTTATGGTCAAATAATGCTTAGACATTTAACCTTGTATGCTTTGATGACACGCCATGATTATGCGTAAGATTCCATTTCCAAAATGGGGTGTTACACTTATAGTTCTAAAATAATCGACAATGATACATATGGCATCATGTCTACAAAATCCTTGTTGTTATTTCTTATTTTCATGGAGGAAATTTAGTTTGAACTAGTAAGTCGGATGACTTAATAATATAAGGATTTCAAAAAAAAATTGAGTTGAATTTTAACTTCTAGGTATCTATAAGTTCTAGATTTTGGGCGAATATTGAGGTATCTTTCCAATATACTATACATAGTAATATACGTAATATCTTACTTAGTATTTTAATGTTTTAATAGGTCTATACTTGTCTTATATTTAATATTCTTAAGTCCATTTATAAATTCTTACTAACATAAAGATGCGTCCAACTTTATGTAAGGAAGAAATCATAAATTTAGTGATTTAAATTTATTCATTTGACTGAAGAAGCGTCCTAATTAAATCAAATAAATAAGATGTAAATCATTGACTTAAAAATTTCCATCATAACACGAATATTGACTAACATTTTAGTATTTATTATACCTTTATATTTCCTTCTTACGTTAGCGTATGTAAGACGTTTTGTATATAATATCTAAGAATACGGTTTTCTAAAGACTAATGAAGTAAAAATAAAAGACGATATTTTATTCCTTTCAACATGTATATAAGATACATGATAATTATATTGAACATATGGTTTATAAGGCCATTTTCTTTTAGAATTCCCAACCAACGACCTACGACGTTGAAAATCTGACACCGGATGGTGCAAAGTTCTATGTGATGTCGAGTGCATTTCTTACACATAATATAATTTCCATCATATTCACCGTAGGTTACATTTTTGTTTACTTGAATTTTACGAACGTTCCCTCATTGTTGAATTTACGCTTAAGATTTTTCTGATTTTTGCACAGAATTGTGCTTAATTACCTTGTTCATCAACTCTTTGGGTATAGGTGAATGACTTTTTCCAATATATTGGGATTTTAGAAGTGGTAATCTTTCTTTAAAATCTTTGATAAAATTCTTAAACTAACAAAGTCTTCTGTTGAAGTCTTAATAGAATTTCAGATGAAATTCCATGACATAATTCGATGATAAAATCTTCTGATGAAGGTTTTTAGCGTTCTATGGAATATGATCTAACTCTATTGTTGATCCCCAAACTCAGATCTTAGACCTTAGCTTGTTTAAGGGTTGTGATAGAAAGAATGAATTCAAACTAACACTAGAGAAACTTTGCAATACACAAAGTAACTAAACAAGATGCGGAAAATAATGTTTAGCACAAGAACAAGAGTTTAAATTAAACGTTGAACTTTAATATATCAAAGATATACGAATACCCAATAATGGTATTAGGGTTCTACAACCTTAAAGTGTGAAATGAAATGCACAGAAAGAGAGATGTTACATGAAAACCTAGTGAGTCCTTTTATAGCACAAGGACTCACGTACAAGATTACTACTAACAAACTAGGAAACTATCATGGAGTAGTAACAGAAACGCGTTATAATATCTTCTAAGTTTATCTTTGTAGCAGGGTCTTTGACTTACAGCAGGGGGACCAATCCCCCTGCCTTTGTTATTCAGCAGGGGGAACTTACTCTAGCAGGGGGAACTTCGACCAACCATCAAGGGGAACTGAAACTCATGTATTTATTCCCAACAATCCTCCCCTAAACTTGTGCTTTAGCCTAAAGACAAGTTTCTAAATAAATGCTGGTAGATAAGGATGCTTACAAACTTCCTGGCCAAAGTTGACTATGAATGAATCTTACCAAATCATAAGCAACAGGCTCCTTAGCATCCACAATTAAATCAGCCTGTGCCATCTTCTTCAAGATCTCTTGGGTGAAAGGATAATAACAATTATTAAGCAGATAAATACTTACACCTTCCATGGCAAGCTCATAGACCCCAGAATTTGTAAACAGCTTCCAATACAACAACTTTGCCCCATGTTGTGCATCAAAAAGAGGATCATTCAACTCATGCTTATACATCATGTGCATGCTCTCCCAAATCACCCAGTCCTTCTCATTTCCTTCCATAGTTGGAAGATTTGCTGCAAACATCCCTTTTAGAATCCTCCATGGGTCATCAAGATCCTCTCTATCCAAAGTTTGGAAGAGAAGACCCAAACTCTGAAATGTTTGAGCTGTATCATCTGCTCTGGTAAGCTTCCACCAGGACATGCCTCTATACTGAAACACCTCATATTTTATTATGGAGTATCTCATGCCCAAATCACTTGGTGGAATTTCATCAGTTTCCTGCAAAACTAATCTGTTCTCAATTTCCTTATCTGGGGGATACTGATCTTTCTTAGTGATTGCCCCAATTTTATCCATTCTTTTCATCTTCTTAGCAGCTCTTTGCAAGTTTAGTGCAGACATTGCACCTGCTTTTGAGGATGCACCTTCTTGTGTTGTTTCCACTGCTTTAGAAGATTCACCTGCTTCTCCTTCTGCCTTTATTTTTCTAGCCTCCCTGGCTTTTTCACCATCTCTTCTTGCCTCTTGAGATACTCAACCTCTTCAGGAGTACCTATACCTATGAAGTCCTCAACATTTGTTTCCCTTAGTACTGGAATGGTTGTCCTCTCTATTTCCTCAAAATTCATACCTTTAAAGTGAGCATCAGTCAACCTCTTGAATCTTTTGAGCATAATCTTGTAATGTGCCAACCTCCCTTTTTCAGACTTCAAGTACTTTTCCTTCTGAATCTGACTTACTCTTCTTTCCAAGTAATCCTTTTGAAAATTGAAGACCAGAAGAATCAGTTCATTACTTTCTTCCATAGGAGCATTCACTGACTCCTTGTCCCATCGTTCCAGAAACTCCTT
Organism: Glebionis coronaria; assembly: GCA_025667525.1. Classification (NCBI taxonomy): domain Eukaryota; kingdom Viridiplantae; phylum Streptophyta; class Magnoliopsida; order Asterales; family Asteraceae; genus Glebionis; species Glebionis coronaria. The sequence continues at coordinate 558,216,806 of CM046879.1, forward strand.
AACATGAGGTACCCTGTCATCCAGCTCTCTATGCATTATTTCAACCTGTTTAAGCATTTATCTAGGCCTCATTTGTACCTATTTCTGTTCTAGTTGTGCTTCCTTTTCATCTGTTTCATTCTTTGTTCTTGCATGTGTAGCTCTTCTTCATGTACTCTAAGAGCTACAATTTCATCATGTTTAGATTGTGCCCTTAGTTGTTCAGGTGTTTTATGCTTGACTTCCTCTTGGGTTTTTCAATCATCTTCCCCTTTCCTTTGTCATTTGGATCCACTGCTGGTTTTCCTTTGGGAGTAGTCTCTCCAATCTTTATCCCCATCTGAGTTGGTTGCCTTCTATTCTTCCTAGCAAATGTTTGAGTAATGTGTTTAGCAGGGGAAGGAATTACAGCAGGGGGGTCAACGATAGCAGCGGAAACTTTTGTAGAAGCAGAGGCTTCTTCTTGATTACATATATTCAACAAAGCTTGGGCTACATCTTTTGTGGCACTCCCCTTATCACTCCCTTTTTCCTCACTAGCCACCTTCTCTTTTCCTAGATCCTGACCACTAGGAAATGCATACCACTGAGTAGACTCATCTGTTTGAGGTACTTCATCTCCTTTGGAAGCATCCTCATCTGTGGAAATAATTAGCTTTGGTCTTCTCCTCCCCTCAAGTGTAGCAAGTCTGTTCTCCAAATTATTAATAACCATACCTTGCTTTTTGACAGTTTGTACCAGTTGTATGTTTTGCTCTTTCAAGGTCATACACATAGTCGTCAATTCAAATAGAGATAGTGGTTGCAGTCTGCTCTCAACCTTAGAAGGATATTTATCCCCTTTTTGGGTATCACTGAGTGAGGGAGAGAACTTACTTATGGTGTCACTGGTCTGCTCACCCCTTGGGGATGAGACAGTAGTGGCAGCCAAACCCCTAGTGTGCTCCAAACCCTTGGAGACTCTCCTCTCTGCTACTTGTGAAGGTTCACTAGGCAAGGGAGACCTAGCAAACCGGGTTTTGGTTTTCATTTCTTGTTGTGGGTTGGCAGAGGGGAAGTTGGTTGGCAGGGGCATCAATAGTAGAGGCATCAGCAAGAGTGGTTTGGGCTGCTCTTGGTTTGGAAGCAGTTTCCCTTCTGATTTAGTTCATCATAGTTTGAGTAAGGGGTACTGCCCTGCCAGAAAATTGTGGGGTAGGTGCTGCAAGAGTGGTGAACAATTTGGTTGTATGGGGGTTAGCTTCAAAATAATCATTGTGATGAATTTTACCATGTTGCCTAATATCCAAAAAAAACTTCTATAAACCTTGGATACATATAAAATTTTGAATTGCTTTTGACATTTGTGACCATACCTTCAAAAATCATTTGAGAAAAGCAATATTTTCGCCCTGTTGCTAAGCAAATCAGAGTAGAAGCAACTTTACTCCCAAATTCATTAAAAGATGTAGTTTTAGATGATAAACATTGCAAAATAGTATGAATCAAATACTTCCAATGGGGTGCAAACTGACCTTTTGCAAACTTACATTTTTGATTAGCAGAAATATTGTACCCCAAGTTTGTAAGACCCTCAAACATTTCAGCCTCTGGTAAGGTAACCACCCCACCCTCATCATCCAAGACTATTTTTTCTCAAATGAAGGCAAGTGTAACCACCTTGGGATGGCCATCAACCAGGCTCTTAATTGTTTCATCTCCATCCACTGTTTCAGTCGTGGCATTAGACCAAAACTGTTGGATGTGTGAGGAGTAGATTCTAGGACTGAGTACAAGAGCTAACCTGAAATAGCAAGATTTTAGGTAAGAAACAGCATCAGTAAATTCAGCAGGCTCCTTAGATAAAATAGCAATTTGGTTATGGTTAGGAGCGATTTTGAGAGTCGTGGAAGACATATTAAGAATTGAAAGGTTTATAGTTTTGAAAAAGTAGTGGGATTTGATCGATAGGGTGAGTAAGGCATGCTGGTTAAGGGAATTGAGTTTATATATGCGAATCTTGATAAGAAAGTAACTTATTTGAAATAATAATAAAAAGGTTACCAATCAGCAAAGAAAGTGCCTTAAATATCTTTTGAAATGAATAAAATATTCCCTAACCAAAAAGTTAGCAAGCAGGCCCAACAGCTATAAGCAGGGAAACGGTATTATCGGTCAACGATCAAACAGGGGAATGTTTTGCAAAGTAGGGGAAAGTTGTACTAGCAGGGGTATCAAAAATTAAAGCAGGGGAAACTTTCCTAAGGGTATTAGACTTAACCTGAATAGATCAATGCTAAACAGCTATGCTCTAATGCACACACTTGCATAAACAAGTTAGATACATAGGAACTCAAAAGTCCCCCGTTCAACAAAGTTCAAAACAGAAAAAGTTAACACATAAGAAACCCTGCACCTGGTCAACCCAATAAAATAAGCATACCCCAGACTCCATCCCTACCATTTCCTTTCTATGGTTAATTGGTATTGGCAATATGCACTCAAAATCTTAGATTAGGCAGCAAGCTGCTCAATCAAGAATTTTGAGTACACATTATAGTGCCTCAAGGTTTCAGAACTCCAACAAGCTTTGCAGCAAGTCTTCATTGTCACAAACCCCTACTCACCAGTGGATATGATCTAGAGTCACATATGAGTATCCTAGGGATACCCTGAGTCCTAAAGGTGTGACCTAACCTCCCCTGAAACATAGAGCATATACCTGATTCTCCCATAATATAGTATACTCCATTAGGATCTCTGCATTGTTAGTCTAAAACCACATATAACCACTCAAAAAGAACAAACCCAACCAAGAGAAAAAATCTTAGCAGGGGAAATTTCCTTAGCAGGGGAATTAACCCTAGCAGGGGAAACTTTGTTCAAAAGCAGTGGAATGAAGAATAATGGAAAAATTGACTAACACATGTACAACAACAGCAATAATACAATCCTGAATACACAAGACATTTCAAACATCACATTTTAGGGAGTGATCATTCCAATACTTGCAACCAAGTACTGAAACCTCCCTATGTCAAAAGCTTTTGTTAAAAGATCAGCAACATTAAGTTTTGTGTCAATTGCCTCTGGGATAATTAATCCTTTTTTCAAAACAATCTCTAATAAAATGATGTCCGATTTCAATATGTTTAGTCTTAGAATGAAAAACAAGATTTTTAATTATGCAGATAGTGCTGTTATTGTCAATGAATGTCTTGGTTTTGAGAAAATTGTACCTATAATCAAGCAGTTGATTCTAAATCCAGAGAACTTGTCCGCAACATGCAGCAGCTGCCATATATTCAGCTTCAGTTGTGGAAGTTGCAAGAATGTTCTGCTTCTTACACTGCCAAGATATAAGTTTGCTTCCCAAAAACTAGCATCCACCTGTTGTAGACTTCCTATCATTGTTGTCACCAGCATAGTCACTATCTGAATAGGCCACTAGTTCAAATAGTGACTCCTTGGGATACCAGGTCTTGAAGCTTGGTATCTTGAACATAAGCAGACTACAAATATGATGCCAGGTCTTGAAGCTGTAAGGTACATGAGAGATCCAATCATGGACCTATAGTTCCTGACATCAATAGGCTTTCCTGGGCCATCTTTTCCCCAAGGATTATCTTTATCCATAGGAGTGGATACTTTCTTTCCTTCACACATTCCAAACTTCTTTACAATTTCAGCAACATATTTGTCTTGTGAGATGAAGATCCATCTTTCCTCTACTGAACTTGTAACCCCAAGAAAAAGTTGAGTTCACCCATAGCACTCATCTGGAATTTATCCTGCATCAACTTGGCAAAATCTTTGCTAAGCAGAGAGTTTGTGGATCCAAAGATGATGTCATCCACATACACGTGTACCAAAAGAAAGTCACCCTTGTTTTTCTTGATAAACATGGTCTGGTCAATCTTTCCCCTGTTGAAGCCATTATCCAATAGGTATTTAGAGAGAGTTCCATACCAGGCCCTAGGAGCCTGATGAAGCCCATACATAGCCTTCTTCACCTTGTAAACCTTGTTTGGATGTTCTGGATCTTCAAAACCTGGAGGTTGCATCACATAGACTTCCTCATCAATGGTGCCATACAAAAAGGCACTCTTAACATCCATCTGATATATTGTGAAGTCCATGAAGGAAGCATAGGCCAAAAACAATCTGATGGCTTCAATTTTGGCAACTAGAGCAAAGACCTCATCATAATCAATACCTTTTTCCTGAGTATATCCTTGTGCTACAAATCTGGCTTTGTTTCTGACCACAATACCCCTCTCATCCTTTTTGTTCCTGAGCACCCACTTTGTCCCAATAGGTCTTGCCCATTTTGGACAACCTACCAGAATCCATACTTCTTGGATATCAAATTGCAAGAGTTCTTCCTGCATAGCTTCAACCCAACTTCGATCATTGAGAGCTTGAAAAATCTTCTTTGGCTCTTCTTGTGACAAAAAAGGCAGTAAATAGACAACATTGCATATTGTCATGATTGAACTTTATAGTGATATTAGCAATGAAGCTGTGTTCCTTTGTTGAATACCTTATTTGTCTGGGAGTATGAAGATCACCTATGATTTGAGATTGGGGGTGATCTTTATTGATTCTGTAGGTAGGCTGCATGTTCATGATTACCTCAGTTTCATCATTTCCCAAACCAGGATCTATTGTGCTATCTTGATTGGGAAAGAAATCCTCAAAAGAGCTTCCAAATGATACTACATGGCTGAGGGATGGATGCTGGTGAGCTGAATGCAACTCTGAATAACTTGGACCTTCATGCCTAATGATTCTGCTTCCACTGCTTGATAAAGTAATTGGTGATGATGTAGAAATGAGTGGGGATTCTCTTTCTTCATTATTAACATCATTTACAACTGGTTCTTTAACAGCAGGGGAAATATTTGGTCCATCAGGGGAATCCAGGATTCCACTACTTTCAGCCATTCCACTACTTTCAGGATTTAACTTAGTAGGGGAAGAGATTGGTTGCTCCTTCCTTTGAGAGATGTCATCTTCTTCATCCATTACTGTAGCAGCATCATCAATGGGAAACAATGAGGGTACAGTCATGTACCTCATTGGTGTATTCTCCAAAGCAGTTGGTTCTTTTGTACCTGAAATGTTAGTATTCTCCAAAGCAACAGGCACATAATTCATTGATTTAGAAAGTACTTCAATGTCAAAGAACCAATCAGGACCTGTTTGTACATCTTCAGGCTTGTCTTCAAGAAAATCTACATTAAGATTTTCTGTTACTTTGCTTATCTTCTTGTTGAAGACCCTATATCCTTTGTTGTTCAATGAGTAACCTACAAAGTACCCATCATCCCCTTTTTCATTGAATTTACTTAAATTGTCAATAGTGTTCAGAATGATCACATGACATCCAAATGGTCTGAAAAAGTCAATCAAAGGGGGTCTGACATTGAACAGCTGATAAGGAGTCTAGATGTGTGCCTTTACCACCAAGGCCCTGTTTTGAACATAACAAGCAGTGCTAACAGCTTTAGACCAAAATATCACTGGAAGATTAGAGTCAGATAACATGGTTCTTGCAGCTTCAATCAGTGTTATGTTCCTTCTTTCTGCAACTCCATTTTGCTGAGGAGTCCTGGCTATGCTGTATTCCTTTCTTATGCCTTTGTTTGTGCAAAAAGTGTCCAGCTCCTTGTTTCTGAACTCACCACCATTGTCTGATCTAATGGTCACCACCTTCATGCTTTTGGAAAGTTCAATCTGAGTAATGAAGTCTTTGAGTACACCTGTTGTGTCACTCTTTTCAAACAGAAAGAATGTACATGTGAATCTAGAAAAATCATCAGTGATCACTAGGCAGTACCATTTCTTCTTTATGCTTACCACAGAAGTGGGACCCAAAAGGTCCATATGCAGCAATTCTAATGGCTTGGTAGTGGACTGAACATGTTTGGATTTGCAAGAGGCTCTGTGTTGCTTCCCCTTCAGGCAGACAACACAAGTATGATCATTGGCAAAGGTATCGGAAGGAAGACCATGAACAAGATTGAACTTTACCAACTTGTTCATATTCTTGAAGTTAAGATGACCAAGTCTTTTGTGCCATTTCTTGCATTCATCAATTGATGCTTTGGCAATGAAACAGTTCCCACTATCTTGAAGAGTGATGTCTTTTAAGTCAATGGTGTACATGTTCTTTTGTCTTGGTGTTCTGAGCACAATAGGAGTGTTTGGTGGTAAAATAAACTCCTTTCCCAACACCATGCACTCAGTATCAGTGAAGAGGACCAAATTCTTGTTGTTAGTCATCTGGGACACACTAAAGAGATTGTACTTTAGCTCTTTCACCAAGTAGACATTATCAAATGTCATTCCATTTGTAACAATGGTCCCTTTCCATGTAATTGTCCCATGTCCATCTCTAAATGAAACACCATCATTATCATGCAGGGGAACAAAATTAGACATATAAGATTTATGCCTAGTCATGCTCCTTGAACATCCACTATCCCAATAGGCTTTATCATTCCTGGTCTGCTTAGTCACCTACAAAAAGAAAAACAATTTAGTTTCTCTTGGGGACCCAAGCCATTACTGACTTGGATCTACCTCGTGTATCAATGTAAGATAATTTGTCAAAGACTAAAGATACACCATTGGATTGAGTACCCCTTTTGGGTACCCAAACCCAACGAGTTGAGGCTTTCACAGCTTTTCCCCATCTACCCATGTTTCTAGAGGGCAAAACTTTGCCAGCAGGGGATACCCTCGACTTAGCAGGGGAATCCCTATGCTTAGCAGAGGGAACCCATATTTTGTTTTGTCCTCTATAGGTGTGTTGGTAAAGTCTTTGGCCAGATGTATATGTAGTATGAGGTGCTGGTTTGGTCACATGAGAGCTAGATGTGGGACATGCATCATTTATCTTTCTTAGAGCAGGAACAACATACTTATCAGAAACCTTATTTCTCAAAGCAGGGGGAACATATTTAGCAGGGGAAAAAGATTTTGCCCCTGCATTCAATAGAATGGCTTTTGGTTGCATTTCCTTTAAAGGATTTTCAGCCACCATTTCCATGGGTGCTTGACAGTCTTGATAGATGTGATCAAAACTGCCACAAGTGAAACAAGGTTTGGTGTTCTTCACAAAGTCCTCTCCTAATAGATGAGACTTTTGGTTGTTCCAGTTCCTTTGATTACCTCTAATAGGTCTATACATGCTAACATATTTAACAATGGTTTTAAGAGGTTTTGGTGCTGAATCAGGTCTGCTAGAGGTTCTGGATGAACTACTTTTAGAACTAGAGTCACTTCCAAATAATCCTTCTCTTGAAAAGAGAATAGGGTTATCTATTTTCCACTGTTTTAAAGCAATTTGTTCTTTTTCAAAATCCCTAACAGCACTGGTTTTCACTAGGAGTTCCTATGTTTCTAGATTCTTTGGTATGTAGGCATTTAAGTCAAACTTAATGTCCTCCTGCTTTTTAAAACAAGGGAGACTAGTCCAAGAAAGATCTTTCCTAGGAATGGGTCCATGTATATTAGCAGGTGGTGGTGGAATTGTAGCATGTTCATTTTAACTCCAAAGCCTGTTTTGTCTCTTGGAGATTGTCCAACTTTAACTGCCTTAGTGAGATCTTTAGATGCTTTGCCAAAACTTTTAACTGTTTGCTCATCTATCTTTTTGTTAGATCTAAAGACTTCTAATTCAGCAGTTAATTCCTTAATGTAATCATCTTTTTCCCTAGCATCTCTTTCTAATATGCCAATGTGATCTCTATAATCATTTTCTCTTTGTTTATACTCTTATGGTGGACTCTAGCTGTTCTAGAGCGCGTTTGTAGTTGTCTAAATCATTATCACAACTTATGTAATCAACTTTTGGTTTTCTTATTTGATCATTTAATGACTCGGTATTTTTTCTACAAGCTTTGGTACAATATGAATCATCATATACCTCATTGTCTGAACTAGATGTTGACATGGCCATAAGAGCAAACTCTTCCTCTTTCACTTCAACAACTAGAGCTTGATTCCTTTCAACACCTTTTGTCATAGCACTCCAGTTCCATCCACCTGCTCCATCTATTCCCTGCATGGCTACCATAGCTTTAGCCCTAGAATCCTCATCCATGCTTTCCTTCCTATAGCTGCTTCCATTCTTTGGTCCTCTGCATTCCCTAGCAAAGTGGCCTTTCTTGCCACAGTTGTAGCATTCCACCTTTGATTTGTCAAATCCAGCTACATCAAAAGGATTAATGGAAATCTTTTTCCCATATTTCTTATAAAATTTGTTGGCTCTCACGCTGAGTAGAGCCATGTTCCACTTGATGTCCATCTCCTCCAGTCTTTGCTTACTGATTTGATTCGGATCTTCATGTAGCACAGTGGATGCCTGAGATCCTTGAGATGCAATGAAAGCACAAGCAGTGTCAAGGTTGAATGTTGCAGGCCTCTCTTCATCATTTGATGGTCCAGACCTTGTAGCAGAGGAATGTGTAGTAGGGGAAACTTCAATCCCACTGCCTTTAGAGATTCCAATGCTGTGAGAAATAAAGGCCATATTAACAGGGGAATCAGCAGTTCCACTTGAATTAGTGGGGATGGTTCCTGATGACTTCATCTCAATGACCACTGGCTCAAAACTTTCAGGTTATTGTAGATATCATCAATGTTCTTATCATCAATGTCATCTCTATTTTGCCAAATGACTTTATAAACAAACCATTCTTTCTGAAGGCTGTTGAGGAATTCACCTGTTCTCTTGACACCTCTATGTTAAAGAATTCCAGTTGAGCAACCAGATCTTGAAGCCTATTGTAGATGGAACCAATTGCTTCATCACAATTTGCTTCTTTCAAGGCAAATCATGGAGTAGTAACAGAAACGCGTTATAATCTCTTCCAAGTTTATCTTTGTAGCAGGGTCTTTGACTTCTAGGAGGGGGACCAATCCCCCTGCCTTTGTTATTCAGTAGGGGAACTTACTCTAGCAGGGGGAACTTCGACCAACCAGTAGGGGGAACTGAAACTCATCTATTTATTCCCAACATCTACTAACTCTTGAAATTTCCTCGTGTATACTCGAGGTTATTTCCTTTTATCATTAGATAACGCAGTTCTTATTTTATCTTCTCGGTCATCTTTCTAAGAAATATTTGAAATTTAATCAAGCGATCTTATGTACTTCTTTTATATCAATTAGTTGAGCTAAAAGAATTTACCAAGATAACTGACGAAGTGTTATTCTTATAGCAAGCTTCACTTTATAAATTTCAAATACAATTAATACGATAGGAAACTGAATTGGCTCTTTTAATCCAACGGGTGATACTAATAGCATCTTTTTTTCCTTGGATATAAAAAACTAATCAGCCATAGAATCTTCTTTCGAATATTACTTCTTATTGACAATTTGTAATTGCAGGATTGCAACTACCTTATTGTCAATCCTTCGTCAAATACTTTTAGGGTTTAGAATGAAGGGAAAGAATAGAAATAATTCAGAGTCCAAAGTATACTTATATCAGAAAACATCTGTCACATATGTATATGGATACATATAAATGCTTATCGAACACAAGGTATACCTTTTAGGATTATATAAAAAACTTATTATGTCGATTATCATTCATATCCGAGGATAATAAATCCAACTATGAAATAGGATTCCAAAGTTTACCACGGATTTATAAGATATGACTCATGCATAATCGTAACATAATTATTCCATGATATGAAATGGAGGAATATAACGGAAAATGTAAAAACTCGTCTTATAGAACAAGCTTCTCTTTTACATATCCTATAGAATAATCTTTTGATGGACAAAAGCCGAGAATATAATATTTCTAGAAAACTTAGGAAGTTTCCTTTCTCTTTCTTCAAATTTGCGGGTTATGTTCAACTAGATAATTATCATTATCATAGAAGATAACAGAAATTCTAAAAATATATACTTTATTAAGTATATTCTTTTCATAGAATTAACGCAAATTCATTCATAGTTATTTATGAGAAAAAAATAGGGATATCTTTTTTTTTCATAAACAAGTATGGAATAACAAAATTTGATGAGAAATACAACTTTTATTTATTAACAACTTGTCTGTTTATACTTACATGACAAGCTTTGTTGTTAACATAAAAGAAAAGACACAAAGTTGAAAGTATTTTACAACTCCTAGTCTGATGTCTTCATCTCTCTTTCTTAAGTTCTTTAATGGCATCAAAAAGACTTCGTATGTTGGCTCGATGTCTAATTTGAATGTCCTCGATGACTAATTCTAGATCAGAAATTTTCAGTCGAGCTTGAACAATTTCTTCATCGTGTATCATCTGTCTTCTCTACAACTTGGCTTTAATTTATTCAAAATCTTCTTCTAACTTCTCAAAATCTCGTTGCATAATTCTTCGGCCTTTCCTAAGTCCTTCAACTTTATCTTCAAGATCTTTAATACGCTCGGGAGGGACTTCTTCCATATAGGATAGGATATCTTTAATTTGTTGTTCATAGGTATTTTTTTGGCAAGTTTTTAGATATAGGTGATAGTGTATTAATAGGGTAAGGTGATGGAAAATTTTGTTGTCGAGGTGTAGATATTATTTTTTCATTATATGCTCGTATGACTTGCATATAGGGGTCGTCATCAAAAGGGAAAATGACTTTTGGGATTTTTTGATCTTTGGGTGAATTTTCTAAAGTATCATAAGGGTTATTCATCGGGAAATTAGAAATATACTTCGGGGAATTATCAAGAGTACTTGTAGAATGCTCATCTTGAGAATCCGATAGGATGATAATAGGAGGAAGATAGAGATACATATTTCTGGAGACGTTTTAATAATTCTTATTGTATATTTAATATAATAGTACTGACTTATAATTATAATCTTTATACTTACACATAAACATGGTATCCTTACACATTGTTCTGAAGGGTAGCAAGTATAGGCATTTACATCACTCTTGTAGCAGCACTGCCTTTTGGCACGGAGTACTTTCTTGAAATTATTTTAAAAGCAGTTATAGTAAAGATTTTAATTCTTGTTCTCTATAACCATGGCGCTGAGTACCAATCTGTAACACCCCCATTTTACCTTTACGCAGCGAAACATTGATCTGGGGTATTGCTTCATAGTTCACAAGTCATAATAATAGAAAACAACTCAAAATAGTAACGAATTCAACTTTCTTTATTTACTGTTGAAAAATCAGAGTTTTATAATTTAAGGTTCCCAAAAATAAAGAATAATTTCAGTCTTGTGCCTCTTCATGCCATCCTCATGCTGCTTCATTCTAACAATCTTTAAAACCTGAGATATATGCTTAAAATCAACACAATGGTTGAGTGAATTCATAGGTTCAAAATCATTTTTTTAAATACAAGATCCTTTTTCCTGAGCTACGTTACTATTCGCTCACATAAGACAATTTATTATTATTGCACTAGCTCATGCACCGCTACTAGACATACCAGAACCCAACAAAATGCTCTTAAGCAGGCAGTTTGCCAAACTCCTGTATAAGCAAAATAAAGTGTATCCGTTTAGCCTAGGTCAGAGCCATCAACATTCCAGCAAGTGCGACTTGCCCAGATAGGGGACGTCAGTCCTCAAATAGTACTATTCACAATATTAGCGTTTATTAAATGATTAACGGTCACGATTAAAAAGGGACTTTTAAAGGCAGCAGTAAACGTAGTGTCAATAATCATATCTGAGAAGCATACCAAAAATACTTGTATTCTAGTTTAACATATATACCCTTCACAAGTTTTTAAATAGAAATCTTGTTTTGATGATAAAAAATAAAGCAAACAATATACAATTCAGAAAGATGAGTGGAATATCCAAGTATGATAATTTAGATCTAGTGAGGCTATGAACTCACCTTATGTCCATAGAATCTGAGCTATAACCAGAAATATTTCATTCATAGATAAACAGCTTGATCACATAAACCATAACTTGGTCTCATAAGCAACAACTTGATCTCACACAAACCTGGATTAATACATTGTGTATAGTATCGAGTCTTTGACTTTTAGTTCAATATTGTTAAGTGTTGGTTATATATTATTTTATTGATATTTGGTTGTAATTCTAGCACCATTGTTCGGGACATCATACTCAGAAGCCATTATAGAAACGTTTGAGGAGCGATGGTACTTTAAGTCGTAAACCCAACCACTTAGTCAGAACGTAATATCGAGATGTCACCATCTTTGTACAAAGCTCCCTACTAACATGATACTTTTATTACTTCCTTATATTAATAGTTAATATTCTTTATCTCAAAATTGGAAAAAATAGCCCTTTTTGTTATAATTTGGAATATAATTACACTTTTAACCCCTTATGTATATAGTTTTAGTATTTGCATTTTAAATCCTGAATATTTAACCTTAGGGCCTCAAACTTTTCAATATTTATTGTTATATATTTAAATTTCACAAAATGACACTTTTGGCCCAAAATGTTAGATAGTTTCAAAAATGACATTTTGGTCTCTATACTTATAAAAATCACATAACAACCTCAAAAATGGACCAAATGATCTAGGATTTTAAAACAAAGTTTCAAAACATATTTAATAACAACATTTCTTCAGAATTATAGATTTTGAAATGGGTTTTTGCTTATTATTTTATGTAAATTACAAAATTAGGGTTTTAAGACATCTTTAATTATAACTTTCATTTAAATGACCAAATGACTTAATTCTTTTTAGATTATCTTTCTAACATAATTTTAGCATTATAACAACTCTAAGAAAGTATTATAACAAGATCAAAGCATAACTAACATAGAAATTACCTAGGATGATCCAAAATGGCTTCTAATGGCTTCTTATGAACACTACTTGCTATCAAAGCTTCAAGAGCTTCAATGGATTCCTTCTAGACCTGGTTTCTGGTCTTGGGACATGTCCTAGGAAGTATATAGAAGTGGAAAATGGAGAATGGGTAGAAGGTTTACGGAAAACGGGGTGCGAGTTGTAATAAAGACTATACACCTCTATTTATAGCGTTTTCAACACTTAGGCTCCAAGTTCTTTCTATTAACGTGTATGATGGATAACTTAGTGACTAAGGATGCCTAGGGAAGGTCTATGCACGTTTGTAGGAGCTAGGTTCATGTCAATCTTGGTTTTGTGGCTAAAAGCACCTCACGGCAATATATGGATATGATCAATGATGTGTAGCACACAAGGAACTTACCCACCTGCTTGTAGACATCCTAAAGTATCCTAGGATACTTAAAATATCTGGATTTCAAACTTGGAATGGGAGGGAAAGAGTTTAAAATGACTTTTGGAGGGAAAATACAAAACCGGGTTTCAAATTAGGGCTTATAACTTGTAACTTTGTAATTTTGGTGATTAAGGGTTTAGGAATGTTATTAGTGATGGATAGGGGTTTAATTAGGGTATATAAATTGTGTTTATGAGATTTAGGTCCTTGGTTTTAAGGTTAACAAGGGTTTGATGTGAAAATAGGAAGAAAACTTAGGCGGGTTAGGGTTTCTAATGATTTCTGGTTAAGTCTTAGTAAAACTGATTATCCTTCAATTAGCTACTGATGTAAACTCATTTTTTACATCCTACATTGTCCTCAATGTGTTCATGAAGTCCCTACGTTGGTTTTATTAAGTTATTCTAAGTAAATATGTCTAAAGGGTGAAAATACTCATTTTGACCTAATTTACAAGTTATGCATTAAAATCTTATACCTTGTGCATTAGGGTACTTGTAAATTGTCTTAATATAATCTTATAACCTTAATGAAGTGCTATCGGTGTTTGTAGACTTGTCCTATAAGACTAGGTAGTTATTCTATGTAGATTTCTTAATATAAGGGTTTTTAGGTCATTAATCCTAATGACTTTCTATCTTGGGTAATTAGTGTTTGTATCTTCATAAATACTTATTCTAGGGCTTATATGATATGTTTATGACTTCTATGGTTTCTACCTTCTTAGTTTAAGGGTTTATATAGGTTGATCATATTCTAGAGAAATTATGGGAGCTTAAGATCCTATGCTTTGATAACTTGTACCTTATGATTTACCAACTTGTAACTTAACTTGAAGTAAATGTATAATCTTAATATGATACATAGTTGTTTTATAATTTATGACAAAAGATTAGATTCTAATTCAATTTGAAATGGATTTTATATGCTAATCTTGGTTACTAGGTCTTAACTTGTAATTAGCCTTGGATTAGTGAATATTAGTGTTTTGTGATTATTTACCTTTCCTTTATATAGTATATTATACTTAGTATATTGTATTTGACATTTGTACATAGATATTAAGTAGTTATATTGCTTGTAACATTGTTTACAAAAGGTTTCTAGGTGGTGATTTAGACTATTGTGTACATTTACTTGTACTTAGCTTTGTATGGTTCTCTTAGGCATTATTATGTCCTTAATGTATAGTTTATAATTTGTTTATATTCCATAATGACTTACTCATATGTGTTATCCATTCATAGTTTACCATTCTTGAGTTTATAATTCATTTAAAGGGATTATAGGGTTTCTAAGGAAAATTAGGGCATTATACTTATATTTGAGATGTTTTTATTCATAATGTACTTGTTAAATTACTTTTAAATCTTAGACTTGATATATACATTGTATTTCAACATATAGGGATATGTTGAAGTGGCAGTTCAGTTTGTGAGAAGCAGTTTATCTTAACAAGTAATGGTATAAAAAGCAAAAATTTCTAATGAATTTTCCAATTTCATTAAATTATAGCATTTAACACATATGTGAATTTTATGGGTTGTTATATTATATCCAACTTTTATACATTTAAATTTTTCAACAATTCTTAAAATAAGTGGTTTTTCAACAATTCCATAATTCACTTATTTTTAACCTTTAAAGTTTTGTCATTTTTCTTTTATATGTAGTATAGATAAATTGTAAAAAAAAATATTTGTCCCCACTAATGGATTTTTGCGTCACTGAGTGTGAGGTGAATGAGTAATCAATAATGAGTACCTTAAATTTTCATCTATTTTCGTAAACGTTTGACTATGAAAACTGAACGATGGGTAGATAGAATGTTTCTATCATGAGCTGGCAAAATAAACGTTTTTCCTATTTGATTGTAACATATCAAGATCTCCGAAAATAATTTGTATTTATATTTGTTATTAATTGGGACTACAAAAGTTGAATATGAAAGCTGTATGTCGAAAGCCACTTGGTTTGACGTTTAAACAAGAGGCATTTGGCTTGTAATTATCATCGTTAAAAGTGTTATATGATTTAAGTTTGTGTTACACGTAGTGACATGCTTAAAGCACGTAAATTAGTCGGTCAAAATATTATGTTTCTGATTGTAAGAAAACGAAAATCCTTTCATTTTTTTAAAACTATATATGCTTATTTCTGCAAAACACGTAGATTAATCGGTCAATATATTATGTTTTGAATGTATTAGATTGTTAGCAATATTAGTGTTAATCATAGCATTTAGAATTAGGTTATGGGTGGTTGTTTGTTGATAATTTGTTCGATGCATCTCTTTCGTGTATGGATGATACCATCCCCACCATCATCAATTGTGCCACAACTATTGCACTTTTAATCGTATCTCTATCTCTAAATATCTAAAATATTGAATATGGATATTCAATGAGACTGACACAAGTATGTTTGGCACGTCACGGTTTTTTTTTTTTCATTTGTAACGAGTGTTTCTAACTTTTTAACTTATTGATCGACTAATTTATAAAATTGACAGAGACAAACCAAGTAAAGCATTTCCGCTTGATAACATGTCACCTGTGAATATGTTGTATTTTAAAATATGAGGTACGTGAAAGATGTACATAAATATATGGCATTCCGTTATAAAAGTTTAAATATATGATTGTTTTTGTTCACAAGTTAACGAATAAATTTATATTATCTATTTTGATTTGATATAAAAGTAAAGATTAACTTAAAATTAAAAAAAAGTATGGAAAGACTATGTTTGTCAAAAGTTCAAAAGTTTCAAAAATTTAACGGATTGACTAAAATTGAAAATTTTTCGAACTAATTATTATTAATGGTGATATTTTATTAGTGATAAAAATAATGAAATATCATTAATGATAACGCAATAAAATATCATGTTAATATTACACTGTAACTATGTTTATTAAATATCACAAGTGATATTTTATTGCGTCATCACTTAGTGATACTTCATTATTTTTATTACTAGTGAAATATCATTATTAATAAGTATTTTCCGACAAATTTATAGTTTTAGTCCATCCGCTGATTTTTTGTATTTTTAAACATTTTGACAAAAATAATCCCCGTATTTTTTATATAAAATTTAATCTTAAATAATCAAACTTACTCTCTTAAATTGTAAGTAAAAAAAAATGCAACATACTCTAAACAAATATTATATTTTGTCAAACATAAAAGTGTATATAAAGATTACTTTCATAAGTGTTACGCATCAATTTTACTAGGTGGTCAAAAATAATGAAACAATCTAAAGGGAAGAAATCTAATATTTGGTGTTCAAATTTACGTCAAAAATAGGAAGCATGTACTCATCATATTTGGAATGATGTAGGTGTGACAAATATGATCGGTACCTAACCCTAGCAGAAAAGAGAAGCACGAAACTTAATTAATAACTTGATCTTCTAGAATTATATAGGATTTAGGTTTGTCTAATAAGTAAATGCTTTAATAAAACCTGTTTACATATAGGATATAGGTTTCATTATAAGTTTAGTTAATATTTGATAGATAATTTATTAACCAAAGAAGAAATAATACTCGCATTAAACTTTTTTTCTTTAAACGGCGAGCTAGTTGTTAATACTCGTGTTGAACTTATTTGTTACACCTTAACAAATTTCTTGTAAGCATGTGTTAAACAAATCTCAAAAAGATATCAGTAAAAAAATTTAGGGGCTGTTTAGTTGGAGAAAATTTTTCCACTTTTCTAGAAAAATTTTCATTTAAAAAGTGAAAAATAGAAAATCTGTTTAACAACATCATTTTTCAATATTTTTCAAAAATTACAAAATTTTCATTAGAAAACTCCATTTTACCCTTTTCTAAATTTTCACCTCATACCCACCATTGTTTTATTTAACCCATTTCAATAACTCGTTACTCTATTCATTATTCACCGTTCATCATTATTTTAACGTTTTCGTCAGAAAATTTACGTTTTCGTCAGTAAATTTAAGTTTTCGTCTGTAAATTTACGATTTCGTCTGTAAATTTACGTTTTCGTCAGTAAATTTACGTTCTCGTCTGAAAATTTACGTTTTCGTCAGAAATTTACATTTTCGTCAGAAAATTTACGTTTTCGTCAGTAATTTTACGTTTTTGTCAGAAAATTTACGTTTTCGTCAGAAATTTATGTTTTCGCCAGTAAATTTAGGTTTTCGTCAGAAAATTTACGTTTTCGTCTGTAAATTTACGTTTTCGTCTGTAAATTTACGTTTTCGTCAGTAATTTTACGTTTTCGTTAGTAATTTTACGTTTTCGTCAGAAAATTTACGTTTTCGTCAGAAAATCTACGTTTTCGTCAGAAAATTTACGTTTTCGTCAGTAAATTTAAGTTTTCGTCTGTAAATTTACGATTTCGTCTGTAAATTTACGTTTTCGTCAGTAAATTTACGTTCTCGTCTGAAAATTTACGTTTTCGTCAGAAATTTACATTTTCGTCAGAAAATTTACGTTTTCGTCAGAAAATTTACGTTTTCGTCTGTAAATTTACGTTTTCGTCTGTAAATTTACGTTTTCGTCAGTAATTTTACGTTTTCGTTAGTAATTTTACGTTTTCGTCAGAAAATTTACGTTTTCGTCAGAAAATCTACGTTTTCGTCAGAAAATTTACGTTTTCGTCAGTAAATTTAAGTTTTCGTCTGTAAATTTACGATTTCGTCTGTAAATTTACGTTTTCGTCAGTAAATTTACGTTCTCGTCTGAAAATTTACGTTTTCGTCAGAAATTTACATTTTCGTCAGAAAATTTACGTTTTCGTCAGTAATTTTACGTTTTTGTCAGAAAATTTACGTTTTCGTCAGAAATTTATGTTTTCGCCAGTAAATTTAGGTTTTCGTCAGAAAATTTACGTTTTCGTCTGTAAATTTACGTTTTCGTCTGTAAATTTACGTTTTCGTCAGTAATTTTACGTTTTCGTTAGTAATTTTACGTTTTCGTCAGAAAATTTACGTTTTCGTCAGAAAATCTACGTTTTCGTCAGAAAATTTACGTTTTCGCCAGTAAATTTAGGTTTTCGTTAGAAAATTTACGTTTTCGTCTGTAAATTTACGTTTTCGTCTGTAAATTTACGATTTCCTCAGAAAATTTACGTTTTCGTCAGTAATTTTACGTTTTCGTCAGTAATTTAACGTTTTCGTCAAAAAATTTACGTTTTCGCCAGTAAATTTAGGTTTTCGTCAGAAAATTTACGTTTTCGTCTGTAAATTTACGTTTTTGTCAGAAAATTTACGTTTTCGTCAGTAATTTTACGTTTTCGTCAGTAATTTTACGTTTTAGTCAGTAATTTTACGTTTTCGTTATAAAATTTACGTTTTTGTCAGAAAATTTACGTTTTCGTCAGAAAATTTACGTTTTCGCCAGTAAATTTAGGTTTTCGTCAGAAAATTTACGTTTTCGTCTGTAAATTTACGTTTTCGTCTGTAAATTTACGTTTTCCCCAGAAAATTTACGTTTTCGTCAGTAATTTTACGTTTTCATCAGTTGTTTTACGTTTTCGTCAGAAAATTTACGTTTTCGTCAAAAAATTTACGTTTTCGCCATTAAATTTAGGTTTTCGTCAGAAAATTTACGTTTTCGTCAGAAAATTTACGTTTTCGTCTGTAAATTTACGTTTTCGTCTGTAAATTTACGTTTTCGTCAGTAAATTTACGTTTTCGTCAGTAATTTTACGTTTTCGTCAGTAATTTTACGTTTTCGTCAGTAATTTTACGTTTTCGTCAGAAAATTTACGTTTTCGTCCGAAAATTTACGTTTTCGTCTATAAATTTACTTTTTCGTTAGAAAATTTACGTTTTCATCAAAAATTTACGTTTCCGTCAGTACATTTACGTTTTCGTCTGTAAATTTATGTTTTCATCAGTAAATTAACGTTTTCGTCAGTAAATTTATGTTTTCTTCTTTAAATTTACGTTTTCGTCAGTAAATTTAAATTTAAAATTTTATGACGAAAACGTAAATTTACAGACGAAAACGTAAATTTAATTTTTCTGACAAAAAAAGTAAATTTACTGACGAAAACGTAAATTTACAGACGAGAACGTAAATTTACAGACGAAAACGTAAATTTACTGACGAAAACGTAAAAAAAGAAGACAGGAGTATGAAAAAAGAAGACGGGAAAAAACAGACGAAAACGTAAAAAAAACTAGCAAAAACGTGAAAAAAAAGTTGATCATGAAAAAAATGGTTGAAAATAGTTTCGTTTAAACATTGTTTATTTTTTTAGAAAATGAAAAATATTATCTAAACAAGTTTTCAAAATTCTCAACTCTTTTCTAGAAAAGAAAAGTCTTTTCTTTTCTAGAAAATTAGAAACAGAAAATTATGAAAATTTTTCCACAACTAAACAGCCCCTTAGTTTGGTTACATAGATTGCTATTTGTTCATGTTATTGTCATCTCAGTGTTGCAAATTATCTATACAATACTTTTGACGAGTACTCGGGCTCATTCGAGGACGGAGTCAGAAAGTTACAATTGATAGGCAAAGTATGATAATTTTTAGAAGCTATATTACGAATTGGTTGTTTAGGCGAGCAAATCATAAAAATAACCGTATATTTCAAATATACGCATAACAAATTTTAATTTAGTGGGTAAAAAGAGATATCAGATCATCGTAAAACGACACGATATGTAAACACATTACCGTGTAGCGCGGATTCGCACACATTGTTTCAAAGGTATCTTGATTTAAATGTGTGAACACGTAGATTTTCATAAAGAGAATCAACTCGTGGCTAGATCTCGTTCTCATGTTCATCAACATGAGGCATTAGAGGCAAAGGTATCATGGGAAGATTTTGTCTTTTCATTTTGTTGTCACATGAGCGTCATATTAGCACGAAACAACTAAACAAAATATTTTTTTCATTCATTGAGACTTGAGAGTCAATGCTTCTTCACTTTAGCCTCACTATTATTTTATTTTTATTTTTTGCACAAATTAAAATATATTTCATTCAAACTAAATTACAAATACTTATATAAAAATTACAAATACGAAATTTAAAAATACGATACGAAAAAAAAATTACAAAAATTTAAAAACATAACAATAAAAATAAACTACTCATTTTTTAGTTGATTACGTTCTCAAATATGCTCAATAATGCACCGTTGAAGCCTAGTATGTGTCGGTTTAGTTCTTTTTTTTTTCTCTGACAGATTGCAAAACGCTCGACTGATGTCCTCAATATATTTGTTTGTGGACAAACATACATTTCAGCCACTTCAGATATTGCATACCCTTGATTTTTCAACATCATGTTATGCAATATGATGCACGTTTACATTATTCTACGTAACTTGTTGACAGTAAATTTATGCGCGGGTTGACAAATTATACGCCAACTTCCTTGTAAGAAACCAAATGCCCTTTCAATATCTTTTCGGGCCCTTCTTGTCGGCGTTTAAACAAAGCATTTTTTTTCAATGCGTACAAAATCCCATCTGCAAAGTAGTACCCTCTATGAAATGTTTGTTCGTTTACAACATACGGGGTATCTGGGTCGTTTCCATCCAAAATGTCGACAAATAAAGGAGAATGATTCAGAACGGTAATATCATTATTCGAACTTGCAACCTCGAAAAATGCATGTCAAATCCACAAATCGTATGATGCAGTAGCCTCTAGTATTATGGTTGGGTATTTTTTATCGCCTCTACCATATTAGTCGTGCCATTGTTTGGACAATTAATCCATTCTCAGTGCATACAATATATACTACCAAGCCCATCCCGAGAAACCCATAATCTTATTATGCGCGACATATAGGTTCTGAATGTCAACTGGTTTGAGTTTTCTTAAAAACTCGAGTTGAAACAAATCCATTACGCATATCATATGTAAGATTTAGGGTGTCTGTACGACGGGTGTGATAATCTTGGATATCTAACTTGAATCGTGTTTAGTTCACTTTTCGTATAAAGTATTTCGACCCTATGGTGCATGGGTTACACGAAATCCTTATCGGGATAATTCAAGTAGAAACACTTTGATTCTAGGCACAAGAGATCAAAGCAGGAACTGAGAATATTATGGTTTTTCGTTATGTTCATATGAGATCAATGTCTGTTAATGAACAGACAGAAATTGACAGTTACATGCAGTTAACAACGGTTGGAATACAGTTAATTCCAAGGGTCACAACTGTTGGGTTTTAGCGGGAAAATAAGGAAACTCCTTAATGCCGATTCGTAAAAATCGTTTAGGTTTTGGGGCGTCCCCCCCTCGACCCCCACCCGCTGACCTGTCAGCGGGACCCCAGCAAGGGGCTCTGCCCCTTGACCCCGCAAGGGGCGCTGCCCCTTGACCCCGCAAGGGGCGCTGCCCCTTGACCACTGCATTTTCGTCGTGGGCGATAACATATTAGCTCAACGAGTGTGCACTCCGCACTTTCCCTAACTCGCGTCAGAACCGAATATAAAATCTTATTGATTTCTAGTAAATTCCGATTAATTAAAATAGTTGATGACACTAAAATCACCAACATCATAAAATGTGTGTTAAAATATAAAAATGAGGGATATATATAAGAATAAAATAATTTAAAAAAAAAAATTTAAACGTTACATAACGACTATATTTATTTATCTCCTCTTTTTGTTGTCTCGCCGCTGCAGCGACAAGTGCTCGGCATAATAGGAGGCGATGTGGCGGAGTAACCTGGCAAAGCTCGGCCAAGATGCCACACAGACTTGGCGAGCAATGTTGCGCCGTGACACTCTCTACCTTTAGATTTAGAAAAAGAGAATGGTTTTTTTTTTCAAAAAAAAAATGGATTTTTAATTTTTAGCTTTGATGTACACGAATTAACTAATGTATTTTTTTCCTAATTCTTTTGTTACCCTCGATCGTGTCCCTTGATAGATTTGAACTTTATTATTTCTGTAAAAACATCTAATATATTAGCCAGAAACCAATTAAAATCTGCATATGACGGACCCAGAATTTTTAACGGAGTGTTGCACAAATTTTTTTACGATTATTAATATTAAAGTTAACTTAAATTATGTAAAAACGGATGTTGCACGTATCGAGAAAAGACATATTTTATAACAAATTTATCTTTCGTGACCTAAAATCGGGTGTAGCCCGTGCCACACCCGGCTCCCATGTGGATACGCCCACCTGATTTTTCCGAAAATAACTAATTTGGCGAAAAGATATTATTTGTTTCATTAATCACAAACATAATCTAAAAACATTCTTTTTATTGATGGTAATGGGCATGTTGGGCCATTTAAGTTTAACTAAAAGAAAGGATATAGAACTTCACGGGCCCACCTACACTTTTGGATCTTAATTGGATATCAGTACCCTTTTATCAAGTCTAGGGTACTACACTAGTACAGTAGTACCTTCATCAAGACATGAATCGTTTAAAATGTGATTGGTATCATAGAGATTAGATCACATGTGTAATGTCTAAAACTTCCTTATTCCATTAAACAGTTTGGAAACTCGTGGATTTATGGCTTAATGAATGGACTTATGTTGAGAGATTTAGTGGATCAGCCTATGTTATTGAACACTTATGTGTGAGACAACAACGTGCTTCAGGACCAATCATGGACAAATCCCATGAGAACTCGGTAGTTAGACGTGCTCAAGTGAGAGTCGTACCAGGTTTGGTGACCCTCTTAAAAAGGTCTTACACAGTCGCCGAGAAGATACTGTGTGTGCGAGCAAATCGTACAATATTGTTGTCATTGTAGCCTGGATGTTACAGATATGAAACTCTTAACAAATGTCAAGACTCGTGTCAAAAAAAATTTGTTTGCAAGTAATATGCAGTTTTAACTTTTACAATTTTGCTGATAAGACGTTGAAAAGCTCAACTGAAGTTGTAACCTAAAGGAAGCACGAAATCTTCACGGGTAAACACTGAAAACTGCTAATCAACCATAAAAACACATTATAAATTGAATTTAGCACGAAGAATCGAATGAGATGATAGAAAAGTTGTGGCTAACTTAGTAACCTGTGGAATACTTAGTACCAGAATTGAGTTATGAGTAGGCTTGAGAATTATATTGGGTGCTATGGCTGACGTTTTTAAAAACCATAAAACACAACATATGACTTGTTAAGTAGATGGTTGATCTGTTTCGAGGGAATCCCTTATCCCTTGATGGAAGCAACCATTGTTGAAACTCAACTCTACCTGCGGACTTGCGGCCACCTTAGAAATCCTACTGGACGAAGCCTAGGGTTGAGGTTGCAAAGATATAGTGAGTAGTAGCTAATAACAATACATATTTGATTGTTAGCTCTAATGAATTGCGAAGGGACGATGTGATAATGAAGAGCTTGATGATCGAGGTCATATAAAACCAGTTACTCTTTTGAACCATCATGAAAGGTCCGAAAATCAACATATAACCTTTGGGTGCAAGTTTTACAAGATGAAGAAAGGTTTAAAATTTATATATTTGGAAATGTGCAGCTTCTTTTAAAACTACTTCAGACACTTTTCGAACTAAATGTTAAAGCCTTTACATTGAATCACAAAAGTCTAAAGCCTATATACATTTGTAAAAATCCTTTATTAAAGTAAGTATAATTTGAAATAAAAAACATCAGAAGCTTAAGTACAGAAAGTTTCTTTTCAAAGCAAGTCTTTACAACATGTTTTTTCGTTCTTAAATGAGTTTTTCCATGTTCAAATTTACCTGAGGGGTCAAGTCATTGAATCAGATGTACGAGGCCTAATCAACTAACTTCTTTGACCATTTCCGGCATTTTTCCTCAAATATGCTCCTAATAACCCTGGACATCATGTTAGGACGTACATGGGATGCCCGACAGGCCTTTTTAACAAATGAAAATCGAAAATTCAATAACCCTGATTCTACATCTGCCAAACACTCCTACAACTTATACACACTTGCAATACGAAACAATATGAAGAAATGTGGATCTCCTAATCCTATTTTCTATGCTTGATTCCCATTATTTAATAAAAATCGGCTTTAAAGAGGCATGATGCAACTAAGGTCTGAGGCCAGAAGTCCAAACAAGTCAAAAGACGCTATGAAGATGCGTAGGTGGTCGATGATAAACATAAAGAGAGAATCCCACCTACTGATTCGAATGATAGATTATGTACGTCAATCTTTATAACAAATTCCACTGAGTCGTCTAAGATATAATATCAGAAAATAGCCAGGGGCGGAGTCAGAGTATAAAGTCACCGGGTGCACAAAGTTTTTAATGCGAATATCTATATAGTACATAATTTTGAGACCGGGTTCATTTTGAAAAAATAGAGCTTTTAAGCAAATACGCGATCAAATTCCATCGGGTTCCCGTGCATCGCCGGGAACCCCCCTAGCTCCGCCCCTGAAAATAGCACACAAGCATGAATGAGCTTATTATAATTTGGATATAAAAAGTAAGCTCAAATGTAAAGCACACAACCTTGTCAAGTACAAGTTTCTACTCGACTTCACGGGCTGTGTTGAAGAGACACATTTAATAATTTTTAGAAACTATACTACAAATTCGTTTAAAGGTGAGTCTAACAAATCGCGTACCGGACCGAGAAACCGGCCCGAACCAGAAACATATTTATGTCCGGTCCTCGTGGTTTTTGCTTAAATCAGTCTCTGGCCGGCCACCAGACCAAAGATCCAACGCGAATCGGGCCTTACACATTTGGTCCTGTTCCCGGTCCATGGTTTTAGCCTAACTCTATGTCCGTCTGATCTGATTTTCGCACGATACTCACCCTTAAAAGGAAATTAATAAAATAACTAGATAATTAAGAAATTTTACCCTACATTTTCTTTGGCTAGAAGGCCACCGTGCCACTCTCCAGTCTCCCCACAGCTCGACTTAAGGGGTGTTTGTTTAAGCTTAAGCATATACATTTGTAAAAATCCTTTTTTAATGTAAGTTAAGTTTGAAATTAAGAAAAAAATCAGAAGCTTAAGTACAGAAATTTATTAGCATCAGACATGCAAGTCTCACAACTTCAACTCAGTTCCTTATCAAAGCAAGTCTTTACAATATGTTTTATTTGGTCTAAAACGAGTTTTTCCAAGTTCAAATTTACCTGAGGAGGCAGGTCATTGAATCAGATGTACGAGGCCTAATCAACTAACTTTGATGGACATTTCCGACATTTTTCCTCAGATATGCTCCTAATAAGGTTTTAACCCTCGACATCTTGTGAGGACGTACATCGGATGCCCTAGGTCAACCCCAGATATGTTTTCACTTTAGACTAGTCAAATGGATATAAGAGAGTTTGCCAGCCCCAATAGGCCTTTTCAACAAATGAAAAATCAAAAATTCGACAACCCATATTCTACATCTACCAAACGCTCCTACAACCTATACACAGTTGCAATACCAAACAATATGAAGAAATATAGATCTCCTAATCCAGTTTTCTATGCTTGATTCAGATTATTCAATAAAACGAGGCTTTAAAGAGGCATGATGCAACTGAGGCCCGAAGTCCAAACAAGTCAAAAGACAGTATGAAGATGCTTAGGTCGTCAATGATAAACAGAAAGAGAATCCCACCTACTGATTCGAATGATAGGTTATACATCATCTTTATAACAAATTGCACTTAGAGTCGTCTAAGATATAATATTGGAAAATAACACACTGCATGGATGAGCTTATTATAACTTAAATATGAAAAATAAGCTCAAATGGAAAGCTGAGTACAGTTTTTAGGCTACTCGACTTCACGGGCAGAGCCAGAATGTGTTGAAGAGACACATTTGATATATTTTAGAAACTATACTACAAATTCGTTTAAAGATGAGTATACCGGATCGGGGACCAAAGACCGAACCGAGAAACCCGGCCTAAACCAGACTAGAATGAACCCAATTCTGTCCGGTCCTAGGTTATTGCCTACATCGGTCTCAATCTGGTCCGTCGGAACAAAGGACCAACGCGGATCAGACCGTACACATTCGGTCCAGTCCTCGGTCCCTCGTTTTGGCCTAACTCAATATCCGTCTAGTCTCCCCACAGCTCGACTTAAGGGGTGTTTGTTTAAGCTTATACGTGGCTTATGAGGGTTTCGGCTTATATTTCATAAGTCCGATTTCTTGCTTATTTTATCGCGGGCTTATATAAAATTATTATTATAAAATAAACTTATATGAAAGTCTTAAAATAAGCCAGAAAACTGCCCTTATAAAATATAAGGGGGTGTTTGGTTTGGCTTATACAATGTACCCTTATTTCGGCTTATATAACGTAAGCCCCAATTTTGTGGCTTATTTGGAGGTTTATGGGCTTATATAGGTTTATTATATCATGATAAACTTATATAAGCCCCTAACTCTCAAAATAAGCCATAAAATTGGGGCTTACGTTATATAAGCCGAAAATAAGCCATATTTCGGCTTATATTTCATAAACCCTAATTTTTTAAGCTTATTGGTGACTTATGAGCTTATATAAGTTTATTATATCATAACAAACTTAGATAAGCCCATAAGTCTCCAAATAAGCCACAAAATTGAGGCTTATGTTATATAAGCCGAAATACGCATACGTTATATAAGCCGAAACAAACAGCCCCTAAGCCAAAATCAAATAAGCTCATAAGCCCACAGAAAAGCTAAACAAACACCTAAAAGCATAAGAAAACTAATACATCATAAGACAATCACAAACATTGAAAACCATAATAACATAAATCTTTCATAATCATAATTCATAACCACAAACATAAAATCCAAACCCTAATTCATTCATCATCAGCGGCGGCGGCGGCGGCAGCTTCCTTCTGAAGCTGAGCATCGACGTCATCAGGGTCACGTGAAGGGTCAGATTTATCCATAGCAGCACGTGCCTTGTCAAGCCATGGCTTAAAAGCTAACTCGATAGCAGCCCAGCCAAAAGCTAAAGCTCCGAGTACAATCACGGTTGATTTCAATTGCCTTGACTCTCCTTTTCCCATTTTTTTTTGAAATGGGTTTTTGGAATTGGGGGTTGAATTTAATTAAATGGGGAGGATGTATATGTAACGCAAAGTGACTGAGTTTTGTTTTGCTTGGAGGACAGGAGTGTGGCCAATAGGATTTCAGCCTTGTTTCGGTGGGTTACTTACGCTTGACTTTAGGCTAGACGGACCGGATGGTCAATTTTGAAAATCGAGTTTTTAATCGATATGGTGGTTTATCATTCATTCTTCTAATGATTAAAAAAGACCTATAGATATTACCCCTTAATACAACGGGAAAAAACCAATTTGGTCAAAATCACCCCTCAAAAGTTGAACCATGGTCAAGTTTTTTCATTTTGACAAATTTGGTCATACACAATTGCACAAATGCACAATTCCATCAAATGAACGCCACGTGTCCACTGACACAATATTATCAAAATGATAAATTACAAAAACACCCTTACCCTTTCTCTTATCTCTTTCTCTTTCTCCGTTCTTCGTATGCTTGTTTGATATCACAATCATGAAATTATTTCTTTTTATTACATATGTTCAAAGTCTTCACTAATCATCCATCAAAAGTGTTCGGATTCTATTACTGAGACGTTGCTCATCATCTACAAAATCGTCTTCTGTTAGCATCACTGAGTTTCGAAGAAGAGTTCACTGAAAAAGTTGGGATCTTTAGAAGGCGTGATGTAGTTGGTGATGGTAATCATGCTGGAATAGATCACTTGGATGAACTTTCATCCATTTTCAAGAAGGGATCGTGTGGCTTAAAGAAGGTAGAAGTTTTGGTTAAGCTATGAGGGTGTATGGGATTGCTTATTTTAAAATCCTCATGTTTGTGATAATCACTGAGCATACCTTTAGGGGTGGTCAGGGGAGAGTCAGAAATGGTCTAAGTTAAAGAAAACCTACCATGTTATTCTTATAGAATCACTTTTTCCTAAACACCCAATCACACCCCTTATGACTGTAACTATAAAAAACCCCTTTTTACATGAAGATCCAAGATTTGAAAGAGATTTATATTTGGGGTGTTTGGTTTAGCATATATCATGGGTTTTTGGACTTTAATCGAATGTTTAGTCAATTTGGATCGATAGCTTCAGGGAGTATCAAATATGAGCTTGAGTTGATTTGGTTTTAGCTTTTCAATTTGAAGAAGCTAAACTAAATACTCCCTTGGTGTTTTGATGGAGTCAAGTATGCTTATCAAGTTTAATAAGCTGTTTTGAACGAGCATAGTTTAGTCAGTCGCTTTTTTTAACTAAGTATAAGTTGTGTAGGGTATGCTAGATTTCAAAGCCAAGGAGTGGAATTTAGATGCTAATAAGGGAATACAGACACCGCTTCACTTAATGTGCTAGATTTATATAAATTTAAGGACCGGATAGTTTTGTTTTTTGAAGTTGTTCTGTTTTTTTTATCAAATACGAATTCAATGGAACTGTGAAGATAGGCCGTCTTCACTCTAATTGCAAATTTCTAGTATGTATATATTATAAAATGGTGTATGGTATGTCACGTCAAACATGTAACTGTCGGCGAACAGAACTTGTTATCTTCACTTTTTTTACTGGCAGGGCTATTAGGATATCAAGACATGGAACTAAATACCGTTAACAAAAGAGCAAGGCCATTACCGAGGCAGAGGTCATTTGGGCAGACCAATATTATACAGTGGCATGCAAGGTATACAATTTGTACTCTTGCACATCAGTTAGCGTCTTTAATCTGTAACGGGTCAAACGTAAAAAAAAAATCAGAATTTAGGCTTTATCGGTGATATTAGCTTTCATAAGGTAGTCATTCATTTTTTAGTTACTTTATGTAGTTATTTTTCGTGTTTAATTGTAAATTTGTATTGTATCATTGCGAATGTAAGTTTGAACTTGTGTTTTTGAGGTTTCAGTTGAGTTTAGTCAGGTTCGAGCTGGCACCGTGTCTTCCCGATACCTCTCGAGGATAATCTCGAATTAGATCCAAAATTACTCTCACTTTATAAGTTATGTTTATGGTAGAGATAGGAAAGGCTTATATGTGATAAATTTTAAGCTTTGAGCGGAGCTTGAGGTGGAAATGTTTCCGCTTGATTTGGTTGGAATTGTTATAGTAGATATTTAAATGACCTTATTTGATTTATAGGCATGGTAATAGTATACTCGTATCTAGGTTAGATATAAGGGTAAAATGTCGGGTTTATCTCAAAATAAGAAGATAAGCATGTTTCAACGTACTTATTGAAAACTGATGATTTTACCGCGGAATAAGCATATAGGCACAAGCGTATTTTGATAATCAAACACCTACTCTGCTTGAAAATAAGCAAATAAACCAAAAACAGTAAGCAATTCCAGACGCCCTCTTAATATCTCATTTTGTTTATTTATAGATGAAATTGGCTTTGATGATTATATCATCATTGTTGTGAAACAGAGAAATTCTGTTGTTTAGAGAAATTCTAAACTATAGCTAATCTTATTTTCTCCTTTATAAAATAAAATTATACTCACAACGTTTTTGAAAAGTTAATGTCAGATTTCATTTTAGAAGTAATAGTAATATCTCAGAATGTAGCATCAATTTGTATGATACCTATACAGTTATGGTTCTGAAATTGTTCTTATACAGAATATATCTCTTGCTTACGGCAGTTCCTATATCCATCTGAAGAAGACATGTATAAGCTGATAAGATTTTTGGTTGGGAGGCTCTCTGAATCATCTACAACTACTATATCACCAGACACAAAGTTTGATAAGGCTAATGCAACGGTAAATATTGAGCGCTTGGGACAAACCTTTAGTGATGCTGACACTGAGGAACGGAATTTGCATACGGAAGTTAAAGATTTTCCCAATGAATTTGTATCAGGCTCTATCCAATGTGCTGAAGATGTTACTGCTGAAAGCTGGAATTCAGAAACTAATAAAGTCAGATTTAGTAACATGGAAAATGGTGGAGGTTCTGCAGGGGATACACAATTGTCAAGGAAGTCTGCTGGTGGTAAGGGAGCGGTTATATCTCAGGAAGACGTTGAATATAAACTTGAGCAAGCACCCATTTCTCATCAAGACAAATCATCACAGGCAAGTATACAATTGCAGTTTTTCTTGCAAGTATTAATGGCTTAATGCAATGCAGTTGCGTGTTGAGAGAATAAGCACGTTACCACTGTGTTTTTCTGTTTTCAACAAGTAGCACGGACTTGTTTTTTTATGAATGTCTCCTATTTACGGATAATTGACGAGGCGGAAAACCTACTGAACAGGAAAATGTACATTCTGAGGAATTAACTGCAAGGTTATTGGAGTTGCAACAACTTGAAGAGCATCATGATTTTCTAAAAGCGGCGGTGGAAATGGCTTCCGACAAAGAGATGCCTCTTGATTCATACATTACACAGTTGGACGTGCAAATAGATGCAAAGAGACATAACCTTGCAAAAATAGAGTCAAAATGGTAATATTTCTTTCAAACGCTATCGCATGTATAGCTACTGACTAAAAAAACACTCTTGATTCTTTATCTTTGTTCTATAATCTGCTATAATACACTGTGTTTAAAAGAGTTGATATCTGAAACAGGAAAGCCACCATAAGGCCTTTAGAAGAGAAGAAACAAAAACTCAAAGAAGCTATGTGTGCGAAACAACCAGATTCTCAGCATGAACATCAAAATTGGAAAAAGCTTGAGCAAGACTTGGTATGCGTATTATCTGAAACAAAGCAAAGATAAAAGTGTTCCCCACAGGGCTCATTTACTTGGATTTTTTTTAATAAAGTCGTATGAGAACTCTAAATATTAGTATTATATAATATAGGGAAGATGAAGTTTCAATTCTGTCAAAAGAAGTTGAGAAACTACCCAAATTGGCTACAAGAAGATCCTACATTGAGCGGATAAAAGAGATTACCAAGAATAGCCGGAAACAGGACATTGATATAGAACATATCTTAAAAGAGACTCGAGAGCTTCAATTGGAGAGTAACATGATACAAGAACGCTTGCATTGAACTTACGCCATGGTAGATGAAACCCTTTTGAGGTAGACAACATAACTTTTATTATTGTAGTGTTCGGATCTCTCATCGGCTGTTCAGAATTTAGGCTTTATCGGTGATATTAGCTTTCATAAGGTAGTCATTAGGTGATATTAGCTTAAAGGGAAACGGGTCAAATGTTACCCAAAATGCAATTTTAATATGAAAAATGTTATATTCATTCATCTATCATCACAAGCATCCAAGATGGGTCAATGCAGTTAGCGTCTTTAATCTGTAACGGCTCAAATGTAAAAATACCTCAGCTTAAAGGGAAACGGTCAAATGTTACCCAAAATACAATTTCAAAATGTGGAATCACATTAATCATCTTGAAGAAAAATTTAGAATGTTCCAAATTAGTATAGATTTTGTAGTTTATACACAAATACAAATGTCATTTCTTTAGACGTGTTATATGATTACATATACATTCTAACCACCATATAATTTTCTCTACATATTTTTTGCAGAAAGCACATTGAACATGGAAACATATGGCATGGTTGTTGAATATGCAAAATGTTCAAATCGACTATCGTCGTCCTCATCATATCTAATAAATTGAAAAAGTTGTGTTAATTTTGAGATCAACTCAGTGATGTCATGAATCTGGAAGATATCTCTGATGCAAGGATGAAAAAGGGTTCTCAAAGGGTTGAAAGATCAAATATACGTACGTTGAAAATAAGTTTCTTTAGGAAAAGGTTGATGAATTATCTACCGGTTGAAAATGCTACATCTAGTGTTGAGGAGGTTGCTTCAACAGAACCTGGCGCCTGTTTCTTGTAGTCCGCTTTTTCTAGTGGATCTGGAATCAGTCCAATGTTTCAGTTGAGCGGGGTGGTTGAGCAGTTAAGCAGTGGGTTGGGCGGTTGAGCAGTGACT
Organism: Glebionis coronaria; assembly: GCA_025667525.1. Classification (NCBI taxonomy): domain Eukaryota; kingdom Viridiplantae; phylum Streptophyta; class Magnoliopsida; order Asterales; family Asteraceae; genus Glebionis; species Glebionis coronaria. Next base: position 558,248,880 of record CM046879.1, read on the forward strand.
GTGGCGGTGGAGCAGTTGATCAGTGGTGGTGGAGCAGTTGATCAGTGGCGGTTGAGCGGTTGAGCAGTGGGATAGCGGTGGAAACGGATACTTTTCAAGAGCTCCCGTGAACACTGAATCTTCACCAATGCCTTTGTGCTAGTTTCATGTGGGATAAACTTGAAGCATCTTCAAGTTATTTTTTTATAAAACCTGGTTTTAGTACTAGTTCTTTACAAAAATGTGAAAAAAAAGATTGTGACGCATTCACCTGTACCGATTTATGAAAATTATATATAACTACCATAAACATTGCCTTTTACTACCATTACATTGTCACAAACAGAGAAAAGCTCTTTCATATAATGTGAAACAATTACATAAAACTGTGTATTCGGAATATTTGACTTATAATAAATGAAATATATAGTCTGTAAGGTTATAAACTTGCACGTTTAACCCATTTCATCTCGCCACTCTATCCAGCTATGCAGCTCCAAACTCCACCTGAACCTTGCCTTCGGACAGTTTTAGCTTCCCCTGTGTCTTGTTCTATTGCTACTTTTTCTGAGCGGAGTGCTTGAACTCTTGCTCAATGGACTTCATTGATGATAGCTTCTTCTGTAGATCCAAGATCTGCGCCTGAAATCACCACAATGAATAAATCTGCAACAACTGCTTTTCATAAAGTCTTAATTAGCAATCTGCATATCAGTTGCAGGTAAACATAAAGTCTTACAACCACTATAAAAGCAATAATATTGCAAGCCTAATGTAAAATCTTTAAATAAGACAGTGTAGAAGAAACAATGATAACATTTAACAATAGCAGCATGAGTAGGTTCAGGTGTATACCAGCCATGGTGAATCTTTACAGCTTTCAATCTTCTACCAAGTCGGGACATCCTTCATGCTCTGGTGTTCCTGTGTAACGTTCCCATCTGAACTGAAGTATCAATAACCAAATAATCCTCTGCAATTATCTTCTCTATCTCAATAACAAGAAGAACCTCCAGAGGAGATGATAGTCGTAGAAATACGTCTTTTAGGAAAAAGAGCGTATTATGGGTAAGTATTAAGTTGCACATTTTAGGAAAAACGCGAAACCGAACAAATGCGGGTTCGTTCTCGAGGAGGTGTGTGGATTAATGTGCCAATAATTATAATCAAAAGTTTGGGGTAGTGTCGTTTTTAGATGAGAAAAGAAAGGAAAACTAAGACGAACTACGATTAATATTAAACTACGACGAAAGACGTAAAACGCGAACGTAAGTACGAAAAACGTGATCACGTGGAGCGGAGTTATAGATATAACCCTCTCGACCTCCAATAACCTTACAATTAAAACAATTGGCACCATCGGGCGGGCCTCCACAATATGGACACGAATAATATCCACTATCATTCGACATGATGCAACGAGAACGGTGTTACGAGAATTAAACGTTATAGAGGGTGAAAGAAGAGAATTATGAAATTAGAGGGAATGTAGAAGACTATTTTTGTGCTTTTGATTGTTTTTTAATTTTTTTGGTATTTTGAATGTATTACGTAGACAAAAATCTACAAATCTCTCCTCGAATCGATTTTCTCGATTAAAAGAGCCTCAAGGAATGAAAACGATCACGTGGAGTGAACGCCTTCGATGACTTTAGAACGTTGGTGGAACACCAAAACGTTCAAGACGGTTTAATCTTGAAAACAAGCAAATATATATACTTAGATAATACTTTGGTTGGCAAACCCTCGATTAGCCTTTTTTCTCAAAACACGCACAAGCAAGCGGGGTAAACGAGGCGGCGCTAAGCACTTAAGAGCCTTTTTCCCTTAGGTTGTGAAATACAACCGCCTTATACCCACCTTATAGTTTGTGTTAATTGCAATTAAGCCTCAGGAAAGTATTTATCTATTTTGCCTTTTACTTTTGCTTTGGATTCAAATACAATGATCGAGTGATGAAATCCCGAATCAAGGTTGTGATTTCTCACGTATTTGGAGTACTTGTATTTTTATTGTTCTACGTAAATACAATATATTAATAATATTCACAATAAAAACGAAAACCAATATATCTACAATATAGTAAAATGATGTTGTGTGTTTAATTTAGGAAAACTAAACACAATTTATTTGGATACTATAATATAATAAGGAAAAATAACAAAAATGAGTATGTACGATATTCACGCTTTTCAAAATGTGAAAAGCAAAAACACACCACTCACAAATACATGATACTAATAATGGCACACTAAAAACACCTCCCCGGCAGCGGCGCCATTTTGATAGTCGTAGAAATACGTCTTTTAGGAAAAAGAGCGTATTATGGGCAAGTATTAAGTTGCACGTTTTAGGAAAAACGCGAAACCGAACAAATGCGGGTTCGTTCTCGAGGAGGTGTGTGGATTAATGTGACAATAAGTATAATCAAAAGTTTGGGGTAGTGTGGTTTTTAGATGAGAAAAGAAAGGAAAACTAAGACGAACTACGATTAATATTAAACTACGACGAAAGACGTAAAACGCGAACATAAGTACGAAAAACGTGAAAATTTAAAAATTTTAAGCTAAAAACAAATTAAAAATGAAAAAGTAGTCCAAAATAATATAAATAAGGATAAAAATCCAACAAATAAATTTTTAAACCTTTTATTAATTAAATATTCAATTTTTAATGCTAATTAAAGCCCAAAAATCAAATATAATTAAGAAAAAGTCCAAAATATTATTTTATTGGACAAATAACTCACTTATATTATTTAAAAACTAAAAAGTATTTTTCCTAAATTTAAAACACTATTTTTCTATTTTTAAAACTCTAAAAACTATTTTTAAACTAAAATAATGATAAAAAATAATTTAATAATGCTAAAAATTATTTGACTATTTTAAAAATCCTAAATTACACTATTGAACAATAGAAAAATGAAAAAGTTTGTAAAATCAAATATTTTTCACTAAAAGACAAAACAGTATACAATTAAAACCCTAATTAAACTAAAAAAAAATCTAAAAATTATTTAAAAAGTGAACAGTACAATATTTTTGGATTAAAAACCTTAAAATGTTTTTCTAAATATGAGAAAATTTTTAAAACTGAAAAATCTTACAATTTTACACTAAAAGACAAAATTCAGAAATTAAAAGTTAATTAAAAATAGCTATTAAATGTGAAAAATACTAAATGAACAGTAAAATAAAAATTAATTAAACAGAAAAATCACAAATAAAATAAGAAAAATAAAAAAATTGGTTTGAAACCCTAAATACTATTCTTCACCACAAAAGACAAAAAAGTCAAAAGCTGATAGTGACATGTTGACTGATTTTGTTTTCTAGCTTGGCAGGGGGAACTTTTACACTAGCAGTGGGAAGTGAGTTCCCACTGCCTTCACAAAAAAATAGGGTCTGGGCACCTTTTGGCTTAAATCTTGAGTATTGCTTGGATTTGTGGGCAAACAAAGGCACCCCCACAACCAGTTGGGTTGTGGGGAGTCAACAAAATTATAAAAACAATAAGTCACTAGGCAAGATCAAGTAGAAAAGCCCTAAGGACAGTTACTGTATAAGCATGGGCTGTTGTGGTCGTTTTGCTGGTGCAAAGTGCACTTGGGTGAGTTTTGGTTGGCCAAAACTCACTCAAGTCACTCTTTAACTGGCTCAAGTCAAGCCCTACTCCTAAATCAGCTCATAACTTATCAAGCTTCAAGATTAGTATGGAAAATCACACAAAAATCTAGGTTGTGAAGACTTAAACAGATTTATAAGCTAAGATGTTACCAAATTTGCATACAATGCTCACCAATTCTTACCAAATCCTACACCTAAACTGAATATATATAAAAACTTACCAAGGCAAGTGTATTATGACTGATTTCAAACTAACAGCTTTTCAAAAACTAGTTATAAAACCAAGATGCAAACACTCCCTTAAATCAGAAAAACGAATTTTAACAAAGATTTTCCATCCTAATCTTCACCAAATCCAGTCAAATCTACTCTAACCTGTTTCAATCTCACAAATATACTATATCCAGCATTATCCTAACATTCAACAGCCTACTATCTATATCATCATGTTTCAAACAAAATCTCAAAGCAAGTATAGAAAAGTGAGAAAAGTCTTTACCTGGTGATCCTACATCCAGGTATCACAAAGGGAAGCTTTCCCTTCTCCATCAAGCCCGGGCTTGAGCTGACAATCTTTAGAAAGGGACTGTTGGTATGTAGTTGATGGTGATGATGATGGTCTTCAAAACAAAACACCAACCTCCAAAACTCTGGATTTGTAAACCTGCTGATATCAAACAAAGAGAACAAAAATAACCTGGAAATAGCTTAAATGAATATAAGCCAAGCTTATTTATTAAGCTGGCTTATCTCCTTAGCTTATAATAAAAAAAAACTTTTAAAACTGATTTTCCTTCCAACCTTTGGAACCAAACAGAATTTTTGAAACTTCTTGATAGAAACTTGGGACTTCCAATCTTGAATACTGAAACATAAGCAAGTAAAAGTGACACGAGATGGACAGTCAACTTATAGCTTATACAATAAGCTATAAGCTGACAGACCAAATGTGGGTCTCAACAAAATTTTCCAAACCCTTTTGAAAACCTTTTGATGATAAACTGAATTTAAACTGACTAAATTTAAATAACAAGTAAATTAACAACAAGAAATTTAATGGAACTCAAACTTTTATTTCATTCAAATTACACTAAAAAGTGAAAGAACAAAAATTTGGAACAACTTGAAGGAGTCACAGGCGACCTCCTTTTATACATGTGATGGAATGATCTAGAAACTAGAATAAAATAATACAAGAGCTAAAATCCTAAAACCCTAATCTTGGTGAAAATCCAAAAGTGCCATTGGGTTGAAATCAGTCAAAGTGTAGCATGTGATGGCCAGGTTGTACTGAGCTGATCTTGGACGTTGAAACACTCCTTTGTGACCAAGGAGTTGATAAGGGCCCTTGATTCTTCTGAAGTTTTGAAGTTTGTGGAAAGGGACGGGGCAGGGGATACGTGTGGGGGCCACTGGGGTCACGGGGTGAGTGAAATGAGGGTGGGGTTTTGGTTATGGTGGGTTTAATCAATATTCTGGAGCATTTGGGGTTAAACCCCCTTGGTTTAGATGGTAATTGGGTTAGGGTTCGTGAGTTCTTAAGTGTGTGTTTAGTGTGTGAAATGATCCTGATTTAGGGGATATAAACTTGTTTAGTGGGAAAAATTATTTAATACTTTTTCAAAATAAGTATTATATAACTGGTGAGTGGATGATGAGTTGGATGAGGGGTGTTTTCTGATTGGTTAGGGGTGTGATGTGGCGAATGGGGATTGGAGGTGGATGTTTGGATGTTTCCCACAAATGGCCCCTTGCTTTTCTTTCTTTGTTCATTTTATAAATAATAGTTCTAAACCATTTTTTCCTTTGTTAATACTTTCAGCAACTTGTCACTTTTGGCACATGCATTTCCAAACTTTTATCAAGGGCTTTAAATGCACAATTTGCATTTTTCAAGGGCCATTCTTGTAATGTCTCATCATTTTAGGGACCCAAGTATAAAATTAAGGATTTACAAGGGTTTAAAATGACAAGTCTTCCAAAGTTGAGGGACCATTCTTGCCAATTCTTCAAACTTCAAGGACTTCAATGGAAAATCATGATTCGGGTCCGGTTCTTTGTGCGGCTTCGTTTCCCGTGTTCGTTATTGCTTCCTTCTTGTGACCATTTGTTGATTTCACGATATCCGCACCTATAATACACAAGACACAAATACAAGCATATATAGGGGTATTTTGATGATATTTTAAGCGTTTTAAGCCCGATTTTGATGATGAGACTATGTATAATTGCAGTCTCATCACTCCCCCATACTAAACCATTGCCGTGTCCCTACGCAATGCTAGAATTAAGTATCATAGCACTTCCAAAATTCATTTTATGATGACATTTATTGAAAACGTAAATTTAAATAAACTACTACACGTGTTTTAGACATAATGTATTGTTTTCATCACGATTAAGTGACTTTTGGGATCATAGAACAAGAACACGTAAATGCTTCGATAGAGATAATTTCGTCATCCTCGATTTTCACCCAATTCCATGCCAAACGTGTAACGAGATCATTGTTATTATAAGTTAGCAACACGATCACTTCTCATGAGTGTTAATTACGAACCTAAACTCCCTTATTCCTACTTGGTATCTCTTATATTTTATTTTTGTCTTAATGATCACGAGGATACATCATCGACTTATGCGTGAATAGAGATTAAGTCTAAAAATAGAAACTTAACGGTGTAACCAAAATCATTAAATTAATAATTCATCCTAATAGACAACGATGTCAAAAAATTAAGTCAACAAGAAGGATCGATAAACACGGTTTTATAACGGTTTTGAACATGAGACTTATTACCAAGACTTTTATACGCCTTCTAACGGAAGGGCCTTATTATCTTTGGTTTACCTCCATCTTTTATTCAACTCCGCCATGGAGCTTTTATTATGACTTCGGTCTTGCCTTGCCTTTTATTATCCGCCTCATCGGTGGTTTTATTAGCCAAAGACGTATATCCTCACGCTAAAGCGAATTTTGGATCTTTAAAGCTTCGAAGATTAAGGCTTGATTCACTTTCAATTTTGCATAGATTTTTCGGCCTTGTGAGCTTCAAATTTTTGCTTAATTTAGGTGAGCACTTGAAATCTTATTATTAGGTGAAGCTTTCGATTATTCGGGTGCCAATACTTCAAAACCGTGACGTTGGCGATACCTTAATGTTTTCCCAATTTAATTACATGGAAGCTACTAAAACAAATTAGAAACCAACAATAGTGACTAAACCGCTAAACCAATATTTATTAACAATTTATTATGCAAAAGCGTGGGGAGAATAAGCTAATAATTACTACACATGAGATCGTGACGATTACGAGACTTATAAATAACTCTATCATTTCTCGTCCTCATTTAAGAGACTTAGCCTAAAAAGTTAAGGAATCGAAGCTAAGTGCTCAACACGCACGGTCGAGTAAAAAATTACTCTCGTTCTCACCATCGGAAAACCTACATTCGTGTCTTAAACACTTATGAAAAATACGAAAAATTTTAAAATTTGGCCATTTTTGGCCTTATTTGCAACAAAATGATAACAAAAAGATGAAATTTTGGATTGCGTGAAATTTTGGATTGCGTGTTGACGTAAGCAAGGTGAAGTATCTACTCACCCCCCCATACTAAAATTCATTGTCCTTAATGTTTCGAGTCTAGGGGTGCAAACACCCCCATACTAGAGACGTAGTCGAATGCTTAATCTAACATGGAAAGGGTGTAACCAATAAATTAATAGCCTTTTATGAAGTGTGCTAAAAACCTAAGGTTAGAACAATCAAGGATATATCATATGGATATCGAGAAATTCTTCAAAGCAAACGATCGAGTGCTCCCATAAACGAACACGAGAGGCTCCAATCGTGAAGATAATGATCATCTAAAAGCCACAATTCACAAACAACCACGGAACAAAGGTTGGAAGGGCACAAATCCCCTCACATTAGGATTAATTAAAAAGCAATAATATTTACAAGGATAAGCATGAGAATTCCCCCACGAGGCACCTTGTTTTTGATAACCGAGTCAAAAGCTCGACTCGAATCCCCATGAATGTGAACATTTAGGGATAATCATGGTTCGGTCATTTTTGGTGGGACTTACATGTAATCAAGGCCCAAAAGCAACCGTGTATAAAGGCAAAACCTCTATACCGGGATCAAAGATCGTGTCTTCGTTTTCGGATGATAAACGAAACAACACGACTTTCAACATCATCGTCCCAAAGGGACACAAGAAAATAGCATAAGAAGAGAAGGGTGGGACATTGGTTGGGCATAAAAATCAAGTTACTCGAGGTAAACTCTCACCGTAAGTGTAGAAAGGATTTCTAGTGACTACTTCGGTAAAAGACCGAGATTTTATCTTAAAAGTGATACCGGGGTCAAAAATCTCGTCCTCGGTGGAGAAGTGTGAGGGAACAAATGGGGCTTCCCCCATACTAGATCCACACAAAACGTCGTCAAAAGAAGTAGACGCGTTTGTAGCAAGTTCAATTAAACGAGGTGATGACGGAGTTATCTTTGGAAAAAATTTCAAATTAATTTTAAAATCATTCCCTTTTTCATTTTTTAACTCTTTGTTACGAAAACCCGAGTTGATTAAATTGAAAATATTTGGTGTTTCTAAAACAATTCTAGGCACACTTAAAATTTTCACATTTATCTTAAAGGCGGGAGGAGGATTTGAATTTTTAAAACGTGAATCGACTAATAAAACATCCCCCTCTGGGCTAACGCAACGGTCCTCATCAAACTTTAATATCGAAGGCGGATCATCAAGAATACGTTTGATCTCGGAAAAATCGCCATCGGGATCAAAAACGTCTTCTCTTCCTCGTGGAAGAGGTTGGGAAATCAAGTCGTCGATAATCGAGTCGTTAGCTTCAACCGTCGTGAAACTAGGAATAGAAGGCTCTTCGATTGAAGATTTTGCCTTTGTCGTTTCGACCTCGATATCGAAAAACGTATCGATGTGAGCAAGGCCATCGGCGGACTTCTCACATGATAAATCCAAAATCTCACTCGGTGTGGGATTAGGAGTAAAAGGCTCGTCTCGTGACGATTTTGCCTTGACGGTTTCAACTTTGTCCTTCGAAGGGATCGAACGTGGGTTTTCAAACATTTTAGAAAAACTACTAACACGTCCCTCCGGAATTAATTTTCGTTCATCTTGTAAAAACGAGGGTTCAACGATTTCCTTTAAAATCTTTTCACATTTTTCTTTTTTAAAATCATTTAATGGAATTTCTTCTTCAAAATTAAGTGTATATTGATTTAGAAAATCCTCAATAATTTCATCATCATTAGAAAAATTAGGTTTAGAAGGTACAAGATTTAATAATCCCAAGTATCCTACGAGTTTTTCCTTTGGTTTATTTTCAAAAACATTTTTCAAAACTTCGTTGGATGACGTTTTTGTTTACTCAACGTTTTTGCAAGACGACGAAGGTTGCACGACTCTAAAATTCGAGAGATTGGGATCAATATGAGACGTACGAGTCTTAGGAGTCGAAATAACTTGAACCTCTCCCTCGAGATTAGGACTGGTGACGTTCGATGAAGAACTCGACTCGTATGCAGCTACTTTTTTCTCTAAGGTCTCAATCGTTGAAAGAAGTTCATTTTGCTTATTAGTGTAAGCCTCCACAACTTTATCAACAATTTTATCCCATCTCTCGTCAATTTGGTCAAATAAACGTTCTTGTTCTTTAGAAGCGGCATCATATTCGTTTTCCAACTCGGTTCTCATGGAGGCCATTTCCTTTAAGTAAAATTCCTTTTGAGTTTCCAATTGTTTTTTGTAGTGTTCCTTAAGATTCGTAACTTGTTCTTGAATCATCGTTAAGTTTTCATTATTACGTCTCATATAGTCACAAAAAGGCGTTTTGATTCATTTCATCATTTTGATTTTGATCACAATTAAAAGACGAATCATATGACGAGTAGAACGAAGACGATGGGTGATCTTGGTCGTAAGATTGAAAATTATCACCATGATCACGTGGAGCGGAGTTATAGATATAACCCTCTCGACCTCCAATAACCTTACAATTAAAACAATTGGCACCATCGGGCGGGCCTCCACAATATGGACACGAATAATATCCACTATCATTCGACATGATGCAACGAGAACGATGTTACGAGAATTAAACGTTATAGAGGGTGAAAGAAGAGAATTATGAAATTAGAGGGAATGTAGAAGACTATTTTTTTGCTTTTGATTGTTTTTTAATTTTTTTGGTATTTTGAATGTATTACGTAGACAAAAATCTACAAATCTCTCCTCGAATCGATTTTCTCGATTAAAAGAGCCTCAAGGAATGAAAACGATCACGTGGAGTGAACGCCTTCGATGACTTTAGAACGTTGGTGGAACACCAAAACGTTCAAGAGGGTTTAATCTTGAAAACAAGCAAATATATATACTTAGATAATACTTTGGTTGGCAAACCCTCGATTAGCCTTTTTTCTCAAAACACGCACAAGCAAGCGGGGGAAATGAGGCGGCGCTAAGCACTTAAGAGCCTTTTTCCCTTAGGTTGTGAAATACAACCGCCTTATACCCACCTTATAGTTTGTGTTAATTGAAATTAAGCCTCACGAAAGTATTTATCTATTTTGCCTTTTACTTTTGCTTTGGATTCAAATACAATGATCGAGTGATGAAATCCCGAATCAAGGTTGTGATTTCTCACGTATTTGGAGTACTTGTATTTTTATTGTTCTACGTAAATACAATATATTAATAATATTCACAATAAAAACGAAAACCAATATATCTACAATATAGTAAAATGATGTTGTGTGTTTAATTTAGGAAAACTAAACACAATTTATTTGGATACTAAAATATAATAAGGAAAAATAACAAAAATGAGTATGTACGATATTCACGCTTTTCAAAATGTGAAAAGCAAAAACGCACCACTCACAAATACACGATACTAATAATGGCACACTAAAAACACCTCCCCGGCAGCGGCGCCATTTTGATAGTCGTAGAAATACGTCTTTTAGGAAAAAGAGCGTATTATGGGCAAGTATTAAGTTGCACGTTTTAGGAAAAACGCGAAACCGAACAAATGCGGGTTCGTTCTCGAGGAGGTGTGTGGATTAATGTGCCAATAAGTATAATCAAAAGTTTGGGGTAGTGTCGTTTTTAGATGAGAAAAGAAAGGAAAACTAAGACGAACTACGATTAATATTAAACTACGACGAAAGACGTAAAACGCGAACGTAAGTACGAAAAACGTGAAAATTTAAAAATTTTAAGCTAAAAACAAATTAAAAATGAAAAAGTAGTCCAAAATAATATAAATAAGGATAAAAATCCAACAAATAAATTTTTAAACCTTTTATTAATTAAATATTCAATTTTTAATGCTAATTAAAGCCCAAAAATCAAATATAATTAAGAAAAAGTCCAAAATATTATTTTATTGGACAAATAACTCACTTATATTATTTAAAAACTAAAAAGTATTTTTCCTAAATTTAAAACACTATTTTTCTATTTTTAAAACTCTAAAAACTATTTTTAAACTAAAATAATGATAAAAAATAATTTAATAATGCTAAAAATTATTTGACTATTTTAAAAATCCTAAATTACACTATTGAACAATAGAAAAATGAAAAAGTTTGGAAAATCAAATATTTTTCACTAAAAGACAAAACAGTATACAATTAAAACCCTAATTAAACTAAATAAAATCTAAAAATTATTTAAAAAGTGAACAGTACAATATTTTTGGACTAAAAACCTTAAAATGTTTTTCTAAATATGAGAAAATTTTTAAAACTGAAAAATCTTACAATTTTACACTAAAAGACAAAATTCAGAAATTAAAAGTTAATTAAAAATAGCTATTAAATGTGAAGAATACTAAATGAACAGTAAAATAAAAATTAATTAAACAGAAAAATCACAAATAAAATAAGAAAAAAAAAATTGGTTTGAAACCCTAAATACTATTTTTCACCACAAAAGACAAAAAAGTCAAAAGCTGATAGTGACATGTTGACTGATTTTGTTTTCTAGCTTGGCAGGGGGAACTTTTACACTAGCAGTGGGAAGTGAGTTCCCACTGCCTTCACAAAAAAATAGGGTTTGGGCACCTTTTTGGCTTAAATCTTAAGTATTGCTTGGATTTGTGGGCAAACAAAGGCACCCCCACAACCAGTTGGGTTGTGGGGAGTCAACAAAATTATAAAAACAATAAGTCACTAGGCAAGATCAAGTAGAAAAGCCCTAAGGACAGTTACTGTATAAGCATGGGTTGTTGTGGTCGTTTTGCTGGTGCAAAGTGCACTTGGGTGAGTTTTGGTTGGCCAAAACTCACTCAAGTCACTCTTTAACTGGTTCAAATCAAGCCCTACTCGTAAATCAGCTCATAACTTATCAAGCTTCAAGATTAGTATGGCAAATCACACAAAAATCTAGGCTGTGAAGACTTAAACAGATTTATAAGCTAAGATGTTACCAAATTTGCATACAATGCTCACCAATTCTTACCAAATCCTACACCTAAACTGAATATATATAAAAACTTACCAAGGCAAGTGTATTATGACTGATTTTAAACTAACAGCTTTTCAAAAACTAGTTATAAAACCAAGATCCAAACACTCCCTTAAATCAGAAAAACGAATTTTAACAAAGATTTTCCATCCTAATCTTCACCAAATCCAGTCAAATCTACTCTAACCTGTTTCAATCTCACAAATATACTATATCCAGCATTATCCTAACATTCAACAGCCTACTATCTAAATCATCATGTTTCAAACAAAATCTCAAAGCAAGTATAGAAAAGTGAGAAAAGTCTTTACCTGGTGATCCTACATCCAGGTATCACAAAGGGAAGCTTTCCCTTCTCCATCAAGCCCGGGCTTGAGCTGACAATCTTTAGAAAGGGACTGTTGGTATGTAGTTGATGGTGATGATGATGGTCTTCAAAACAAAACACCAACCTCCAAAACTCTGGATTTGTAAACCTGCTGATATCAAACAAAGAGAACAAGAATAACCTGGAAATAGCTTAAATGAATATAAGCCAAGCTTATTTATTAAGCTGGCTTATCTCCTTAGCTTATAAACAAAAAAAACTTTTAAAACTGATTTTCCTTCCAACCTTTGGAACCAAACAGAATTTTTGAAACTTCTTGATAGAAACTTGGGACTTCTGATACAAGCGTTTTTCTATGGGTTCAATTTTATCTCTCGGTCCTCTCGAATTGATCTCGGCCTTAAGTGGAATGATTGTTCTTGGTACTAAAAAGGGGTTTTAGATTTCTAACCTACTAAAAAGTTTAAATGTATTAAAATGAAAATTTAAATCAAAAACAATTAATTTAATGGCAACTAACAAGACTGAAATTAAAATTAAAATAAAGAAACAGTAAAGAACAGTAATACAGTAAACCTTTAAAATGCTCAAAAGAAACTTGATTCGGAAGTATAACCTTGATTCGGAACTTTGTTCATCTGGAACTTTTCACTCGGAACCCCTTGATTCGGAACTTTGTTCAGAAGTTCATCCGGAAGATTGATCCGGAACTTTACTCGGAACTTCACCCGGAACTTGGTTCGGAAAATTGGTTCGGAAGTTGGTTCGGAACTTTCACCCGGAACTTTAATCGGAAGTTTATTCGGAAGTTTGGTTCATCCGGAACTTTATACTCATTCGGAACTTTTAAACAAAAAACTCATTCGGAACTTTTTAATTCATTCGGAACTTTTAAAGGAAACTCATTCGGAACTTTTAAAGAACACATTCATTCGGAACTTTGTGTTCATCCGGAACTTTTGGAAATAACCTTCATTCGGAACTTCCTTGTTCATCCGGAACTTTGGTGTTCATCCGGAAGTCTGGGAAACTCAGATACAGTAACTAGGCCGAAGAACAAGGAAAAATGTTTTGATCCAAAATCAAACTAAATACTCAAAAAGGTTTTACCAAATTAACCACAAATCATCTAATAACCATAAGTAACAAATCCCAACAGTAAAAACACAAATTCAACAACTTTTTAAAGATCAAATCAATCAAATAAAAACTTGAAAACTTGAATAAAAAGATGATGATGAACAAGATGAAATGGAAAGATTAAACAAGAACTTGTATTGAATGATTAATGTTTTAACAAGATAAACCAAATATCAAAATTACAAGATTAGAAAAATAAAGATCAAAATCACCCAACACCCTAGTGGTGATGGTGATGCTACGAAACAGAAGGGAGAAAAAGATGGGAGAGAAAAAAAAAACTAAAAAACTGGTGCAAAGTGTGTGAGGGGAACCCTTTATATAGGTGTTCCCTTTGGTTGGTGAGTGGGCTTTCTCCCGTTCTTCTTGTCTTCTCGTCTTTTCAGAAAAGTTGACGTTTTCGATTCTGATTCGGGATTTGTTGTCGATTAAATTCAACTCGTCTTTTAATTTCTTCGTTTAATAGACTTGAGTTTCTTCGACTTTTGTAAATCTTCCATCTTTGGTCCTTTTCTTCGATAAATCTTCGAATAGGCCCAGTGACTTCAAATCTTTTGCATCTCTTGGACAATAGACTTCATCTTGAGTCTTTTTCTTCGATAAATCCCGTGCAATCCCATGTTTTCTTCAATATTCATCTGGTTGGCTCTGAAAACACAATAAACACAAAAACCACGCATAATTCCAAACAAATGATATTAAATACGCGTTTTGGTCTTGTTTTAGCCAGAATTAAGTGGTAAGAGGATGGGTGTTTACACACCTATCAAATCCCCTACACTTAACCATTGCTATGCCCTCATGCAATGCTTAGTGATAAAGCAATTTTACACTTTTCTCATAATTAATCAACCTTGGCCTTATTAAAATTCTACTTAAACAAAAATTAAAATACTTGAGAGAAATTAAAACTTTAAAGTAAACAAAAGGATGGAAATAACTTGCAAAGAAACCAATGACTTACATTAGGGCTTTGGTGTTGCGAAGATTTATCACCCTCAAGTTTTACGTTCCCCAAACTAAGCTTAAAAACGAGATCATTGTTATTATAAGTTAGTAAATCAAACACTTACACACATGGCTTAATTAAATGCTTAAACTCCCTTATTCCTAGGTGTATCTCTTATATTTTATTTTTGTCTTAGAATGATCATGAAGATGCATTTTTGGACTTATTTCGATAGTTTATTAAGGCTGAAAGCAAAGTAGGACGATTTGATCAATAGTTAGCTAAAGGACAAAATCTCTTAAAACTGCTTCTCGGGATATCAAAAAGTTCATATCTTGGCATAACTCGGTTCACGATTTGAGACCTTTCTCGGGCCGATATTTGGCATGTACTTCATACTTCATATCTTGAGAGACGCGCTTGAGATAATGGTCTTCTCATCGTTCATAGAGTTTCTTCACTTGGAGACTTTTGAGAGGTACTCCAACTTTGTTGACCACGACTTCATGATTATTTCTTCAATCTCTATTTGGGATTTTGAGATACGACGATCCGCCTCCTTTTCGGACTTGGATCTATTTATCCTCATACCTTGTTAGGGTCTTTTCGGATAGACTTCTCCATGATCTTTATGGGAGTTGATTGCTTTTCGTCGTGAGTCTTGATCCTTCATATCGACTTTAGGAATAATGCTTTTCACATCACCTTGGATCTTTAGCAATAAAATGGAATCCTCATGCCTTGTTAGGGTCTTTTCGGACTCGCCAATCTTCGCGCCCCGCTTCATAAGTTATGCCTTGGCTATGAACTCTTATCATTACCGAGCAACTTTTAAACGATCTTGGGCTAGAAGCTAAGTAACTTTTCAAATCGTACGACCTTACTTATTGCAGATAAATTATTAGCAAGTGATGGGAGAATAGGCACATAATTACACCAAGTGAGCTTGTGCAAGAATACCGACTTATAATTGACTCTATCATTTCTCGTCCTTCACAATTTAAAATCTCAAGTAATGAGACTCGTGGATACTTAGCCTAATAAACCAATTAAGGTCTACATGGTTAAGGATACTAGCTAGAATAAACTTGGATAAGTCTATTCGGGTTGTGTCAAAATAAACGCAACGGGCCTAATATGTCAAAGATTTCTAAACTAGCTACACCACTTTATTAATTTTTTTTTTGAATTTATTGCGGGATATATACATATGAAAGCAACGATAAAAATTTAGAAATTACAACTAAATGGCCAAAGTTAATAAAAAATTTGAAAAATGTTGAAAAATATGATTTTCCGGTTAAATGAAGGCATTTTCATGGAAAAGTCCACTTAAAACTTCGATAGAAGTCCCCCTACACTTAAGATAAACATTGTCCTCAATGTTTAAGCATGTGGGAGAAGTCTCCCCTACACTTATGACATTGTGCACGTTGGTTAACTCAAGTTAAGGAAGAGACGACTAAAGTGATCAATTTCAAATGTGAGTATGAAGAAAATTGAATCACGATAGTTGAGAGATAGAACCAGATGTCGGATAACACGGGAGCACGGTTCTTCAAAGATTTCAAGAGTGCACTTATCCCTGTAATCACATCACCACACAAAAACAAACACCCTATAGAGGTCCCCCTACACTTAGGAGGTTAAATGGAAAAGGATAGATACTCGGGCTGCCTCCCGAGGAGCGCTTGTTTTTGATAACCGAGTCACGAGCCTGACTCGACCCAAATTTAGTTCATGGGGAACGTGGTGAGGGATGGAATCATCTCTTGAGAGATGTCCTCACCAAAGTACAATTTCAAACGCTGGCCATTCACCTTGAAGTTGGGCCCATTTGGCTGAGAAAGCTTAATGGTGCCATAGGGAAAAATATTGGCGATGGTGAATGGACCAGACCAGCGGCTCTTCAACTTGCCTGAGAAGATCTTCAACCGAGAGTTAAAGAGTAAGACTTGATCACCAACGTGGAACTCTCGGTTCTTGATTTTAGCATCGTGGATCATCTTGGTCTTCTCCTTGTAGATCAATGAGTTCTCGTAAGCTTGATTCCTCAATTCTTGTAGTTGGTTGAGTTGAATCTTGCGAAAATCACCGGCTTTGTTGATGTCGAAGTTAGCCCACTTTAAGGCCCAGTATGCCTTATGTTCCAGCTCGATAGGGAGGTGGCAAGCTTTCCCGTACACAAGACGATAGGGCGTACAACCGATCGGGGTCTTGTAAGCAGTACGGAAAGCCCACAGAGCATCATCTAACTTATCGGCCCACGCGGCGCGATGCTCTCCCACAGTACGTTCCAAAATTCTTTTCAATCCACGGTTGGATATTTCGGCTTGACCGTTGGTTTGAGGATGATAAGTGGTGGAAAGACGGTGATTGACACCATACTTCGCCATGACTCTTGCAAATTGATCGTTGCAAAAATGAGTCCCGCGGTCACTGATAATAGCACGAGGAACACCGAATCGAGCAAATAGTTGTTTCAAGAATTTACAAACCACCCTCGCGTCGTTAGTGGGTAAAGCCTTAGCTTCAACCCATTTGGAAACGTAGTCAACAGCGACAAGGATGTATTTGTTGCCTTTAGAAGAAGGGAATGGCCCCATAAAGTCGATGCCCCATACATCAAAGATTTCACATTCTTGTATGAAATTTTGAGGCATCTGATCTTTATGTGTGATCTTGCCTTGTTTTTGGCAAGAATCACAATGTTTAACCATCTCGTGAGCATCACGGTAAATGGTGGGCCAATAGAATCCCGAATCAAACACTTTTTTGGCAGTGTAGTTGGGACCAAAGTGACCACCGGTGGGTCCTTTGTGGCAAGCCTGGAGAATGTCCAAAGCGGCCGGTCCGTCAACACATCGGCGAATAATCAAGTCAGCGCATTGTTTGAATAGAAAAGGGTCATCCCAAAAGTAAGTCTTAACATCGTTCAAGAACTTCTTTTTTTGTTGGGATGTTAACCCTTGGATGAGAACACCACTCGCTAAGTAGTTTGCAATATCCGCAAACCACGGGGTGCCATCGAGATTGAGATCTATAGACATTAAGGTCTCAAGGGGGAAAGAGTCATTGATCTCTTTGTTCGGATGATCCCCTTGATATGGATCCTCAAGTCTGCTCAGATGATCCGCGGCCAGGTTTTCGGCTCCCTTCTTGTCACGAATTTCAATGTTGAATTCTTGAAGGAGTAAAACCCAGCGAAGAAGTCTTGGCTTAGAATCATGCTTTGTCATCAAGTGCTTCAACGCGGAATGGTCCGTGTATACGATAGTGGTGGAAAGTACAAGATAGGGGCGAAATTTTTCAAAAGCATAGACAACAGCTAAAAGCTCTTTTTCGGTTGTCGTATAATGCAATTGTGCCCCCGTCATTGTCTTGCTAGCATAGTGGATTGGTTGGAAGTGTTTATTCACTCTCTGTCCCAGAACCGCTCCAATAGCAAAATCACTAGCATCGCACATCAACTCAAAGGGAAGCTCCCAATTAGGGGTAACCAAGACGGGTGCCTTAGTTAGCTTATCCTTAAGCGAGTTGAAGGCTTCAAGGCACTCTTTGGAAAAGATAAAAGGAGTATCTTTTTCCAAGAGGTGGGTCATCGGGCGAGCGATTTTAGAGAAATCCTGAATGAATCGACGATAGAAGCCCGCATGACCCAAAAAACTTCTCACACCCTTCACGGTTGAAGGTGGAGGTAATTTGGCTATGACATCTACTTTAGCACGGTCGACTTCAAGCCCGGCTTTAGAGATTTTGTGTCCTAGCACAATGCCTTCTTTTACCATAAAATGGCATTTTTCCCAATTCAGAACAAGGCGAGTGTCTTCGCACCGCTTAAGCATACGTTCCAAATTGGCAAGGCAAGAAGAGAAGGAATCCCCGAAGACCGAGAAATCATCCATGAAGACTTCCATGGTTTGTTCAACCATGTCATGGAAGATAGCTAACATGCACCTTTGGAAAGTCTCGGGCGCATTACATAAGCCAAAAGGCATTCTTTTGTACGCAAATGTGCCATAGGGACAAGTGAATGTTGTCTTCTCTTGATCTTGGGGATCGATGGGTATTTGGAAATAACCCGAGAAACCATCAAGAAAGAAGTAATATTCATTACCCGCTAAACGTTCAATCATTTGGTCCATAAAAGGTAGAGGGAAATGATCCTTTCTCGTGGCATCATTGAGTTTGCGGTAGTCTATACAAACTCTCCACCCAGTGACGAGACGGGTAGGAATCAGCTCGTTGTTTGCATTTGGTACAACGGTGATGCCGCCCTTCTTGGGCACACAATGGATTGGACTAACCCATGGTGAATCCGAAATAGGGTAAATCATACCCGCATCAAGAAGTTTGATAACCTCTGTTTTGATGACTTCATGGATTTTTGGATTCACCCTTCGTTGGCTTTGAATAGTGGGCTTAAAGTCGTCCTCCATGAGAATTTTGTGTGTGCAGAAGTGAGGATCAATTCCACGAATGTCGGAGATTTTCCAAGCGATAGCTGTTTTATGCTTCTTCAACACGGCGACAAGTCGGGCTTTTTCTTCTGCTTTTAGGTCCTTTGCGATGATGACGGGCGACTTCTCGTTGTCTTCAAAGAAAACGTACTCAAGATGAGGAGGTAGGTCCTTAAGCTCAAGAGTGGGAGGATCCTCAATAGATGGTGAAACTAACGATGGATCATCATTAGTCACCTCTTTAGGAGAAGGAGGATTAATAGTAACCGTTGGAGATGGAGGAGAAAGATTGTCTTCTTTGAGAAGGTTTTCAATGAGGTGGAGATCTTCATCCCAATTGGTAGTAGAGTCGTCATTGTCTAAATTCACATCTCCCATGGTGGCTTCCAAATCTTTCCAAAGGAAATCACTTTCTCCAAATAGAGATAGTGATGAGTCGATAGAGGAAACGGTCTCAACATTGGGAAGAGAGGTAGGAATACTTTTACAAGCATCTTTGAAGTGTTCTTCACAAGCCTCATCAAGAACGTCAATACAATTAACACTCTCGTATGAATAAGGCTGTTTAGAAAGCTTTCCCATGTTGAAGACGATCTTATCGTCACCCACTCTCATGATAAGCTCACCGGCTTCAACATCGATTAGAGTGCGACCGGTCCTCAGAAATGGACGACCAACGATCAATGGCACACGAGGGTCCATGTCGTAGTCAACAACGACGAAATCAGCAGGAAAAGTGAATTTGTCGACTCCTACAAAGACGTCTTCGGCTATCCCTACTGGATAAGCAACCGTACGGTTAGCTAATTCTAAAGTCATTTTGGTGGGGACTAGCTCAGGGAGAGATAATTGCTTCCAAACACTTAGAGGCATGAGATTAATACTGGCACCTAGATCGGCTAGGGCCATGCAATTCTCTACTCCCGGGAAATTGCAAGGGATTAAGAAACGACCCGGATCACCAAGCTTGGTTGGCAATTTCCTTAAGAGCACTGCAGAGCAATTCTCATTAAGTTGGGTGTTGGCAATATCGAGGAGCTTTTCCTTGTCGCTCTGAAGATCTTTAAACATTTTCGCATATTTAGGCATGTGAGCGAGAGCCTCAGCGAAGGAGATATTGAAATTCAGTTGTTTAAACATTTTAAGAAAGTTTGAAACCTGAATATCATCCTTGCTCTTTTGCTTCTCTTTCCTCAACCTAGATGGATAAGGTATATTGGAAGAAGAGGAAGGCTTTGGAAGAATAGGATCACTCACATCCTTGGGTGGTGGAGGGGTAGAAGGAGGAGGTGGAGAAATTGGGGAAGGAGAAGGATGAGGAATAGGAGCAGGTGACTCGTTCTCCTTAGTCACAACCACCGGTGGAGGTATAGGAAGCTCGGGTTCCTTGGTACCTTTGCCACTTCGAGTAGTGATTGCTTTCATCTCCCCTCTTGGATTCGCAACGGTGTTACTCGGAAGAGTACCCGAAGAAGAGGGTTGATTACCTTGGAAAAAACTAGCCATCATGTTCTTCAAGCCATTTGTTTGGCTATCCAACGTATTTCTCATGTCGGCTCTCAAATCGTTCCCTTGTTTGACCAAGTCTGCTTTAAGGTTGAGCACTTCTCTCTGAAGATTTCCCACTATCACATCGTTAGTCCTCATATAAGTTTCCACTTCTTGGTGAAGAGCGGTGGGTTGGTTGGGAGGAGCATTGTATGCGGGTGGTTGATAAGCAGGTTGTTGGTAGACTTGGTTGTTTCGTTGAGGTGGTTGTTGCTGCTTATGAGGAGGGAGGTATGGTGTACGAGGTTGTTGTTGTTGTGGAGGAGGGCGGTTGAGGTTTTGCTGTTGGTTTGAGTTGTTTTGGGGAAAACCGGGTGGTGAGAGGTAGTTGTTGGAGCGGTAGCTAAGCAAATTACGGTCACCTTGAGGTCTAGCTTGATAAGCAGGTTGAGGATAGGTGCCATAAGCTGCATTCACATTCTCAGCAGGGTAGTCTTGGGTGGCAGTACAAGTAGTGTAAGAGTGAGGACCACCACATATCTCACAAGGTTGGCTGACAGCGTTAACTTGAGCGTTTTTAGCGTTGTTGCTGTTGTTGTTGCTGACGGTGTGGGTGACAAGCGATTCAAGAAGCGTAGTGATTTTGTCAAGTCGCTTGTCGCTGTCACTAGTGATAGCACTAGCGACATTGGTCCGAACACTCTTGGTTTGCACACGAGACTTATTCTCAATGATATCCCAAGCAGCATTGGAAGTCTTAGCCAAAAGGTTACCCACTGTTTAGTGAATCTTGGTCACTCATGCTTAAACCATTGTAAAAAGTATTAATTTGATGTACTTTGGTAAAACCATGTTGTGGGCATTTTCTTAAAAGATCTTTAAAACGATCCCAAGATTCACTGAACGACTCATTGTACTTTTGTTCAAAATTTATGATTTCATTCCGCAAAGCGGTAGTACGAGAGGGTGGGAAGAAGTAATTGATAAACTTTGTTTCCAAATCCGTCCACGAGAGAATACTCTGTGGCGGTTCCTTAGCAAGCCAGTGTCGGGCTTGTCCCTCTAAAGAAAGGGGAAAAAGTTGTAACCTGATAACCTCTTGTGGAACACCATTGAATTTGACCGTGTTGGTTAGTTGCAAGAATCTCTTGATATGGTCATGTGGGTCATCAATGGTACGTCCCAAGAATGGTTGAGCGGAAACCATCTGGATAAAGCCTGACTTGAGCTCGAAATTGTTGGCTGCAATTGCTGGTATAACAATCGGATCAGTGTTGCCATCGACATGAGCTTGCAGTAGTTCAATCATCGGCCGATTATCCGGTTGAGGCTCATTGTTGTTATTATTATTCATGTTGTTGAAAGGTGGGTTGTTGTTGTTATTATTGTTGTTCGGAGGTGGTATGTTGTTGTTGTTTTGTACACCAGCCATGTCTAAGTGATCGAGAGGCTCGGGCTCTTGATAAGACGTGGATCGAGTGCGCATACACCTGCAAAAGAACTAACAAGAGAAAAACAAAACAAAAATATTTTTGGTTTTTATGTTTTTTAATTTTTAGGATTTTTTGAAAATTTTATATTTTTTAGTGTTTTTGAAAATTTTTATGAAAAAGTAACGTTCACGGGGAACGAATCCCAAAATCCAAGTTCTCACAAAAAACTTTTGATCTTAACGAGAAGAGCCGGCAGCGGCGCCATTTGATACAAGCGTTTTTCTATGGGTTCAATTTTATCTCTCAGTCCTCTCGAATTGATCTCGGCCTTAAGTGGAATGATTGTTCTTGGTGCTAAAAAGGGGTTTTAGATTTCTAACCTACTAAAAAGTTTAAATGTATTAAAATGAAAATTTAAATCAAAAACAATTAATTTAATGGCAACTAACAAGACTGGAATTAAAATTAAAATTAAAATTAAAATAAAGAAACAGTAAAGAACAGTAATACAGTAAACCTTTAAAATGCTCAAAAGAAACTTGATTCGGAAGTATAACCTTGATTCGGAACTTTGTTCATCCGGAACTTTTCACTCGGAACCCCTTGATTCGGAACTTTGTTCAGAAGTTCATCCGGAAGATTGATCCGGAACTTTACTCGGAACTTCACCCGGAACTTGGTTCGGAAAATTGGTTCGGAAGTTGGTTCGGAACTTTCACCCGGAACTTTAATCGGAACTTTATTCGGAAGTTTATTCGGAAGTTTGGTTCATCCGGAACTTTATACTCATTCGGAACTTTTAAACAAAAAACTCATTCGGAACTTTTTAATTCATTCGGAACTTTTAAACAAAAGACTCATTCAGAACTTTTAAAGGAAACTCATTCGGAACTTTTAAAGAACACATTCATTCGGAACTTTGGTGTTCATCCGGAACTTTTGGAAATAACCTTCATTCGGAACTTCCTTGTTCATCCGGAACTTTGGTGTTCATCCGGAAGTCTGGGAAACTCAGATACAGTAACTAGGCCGAAGAACAAGGAAAAATGTTTTGATCCAAAATCAAACTAAATACTCAAAAAGGTTTTACCAAATTAACCACAAATCATCTAACACAGTAAAAACACAAATTCAACAACTTTTTAAAGATCAAATCAATCAAATAAAAACTTGAAAACTTGAATAAAAAGATGATGATGAACAAGATGAAATGTAAAGATTAAACAAGAACTTGTATTGAATGATTAATGTTTTAACAAGATAAACCAAATATCAAAATTACAAGATTAGAAAAACAAAGATCAAAATCACCCAACACCCTAGTGGTGATGGTGATGCTACGAAACAGAAGGGAGAAAAAGATGGGAGAGAAAAAAAACTAAAAAACTGGTGCAAAGTGTGTGAGGGGAACCCTTTATATAGGTGTTCCCTTTGGTTGGTGAGTGGGCTTTCTCCCGTTCCTCTTGTCTTCTCGTCTTTTCAGAAAAGTTGACGTTTTCGATTCTGATTCGGGATTTGTTGTCGATTAAATTCAACTCGTCTTTTAATTTCTTCGTTTAATAGACTTGAGTTTCTTCGACTTTTGTAAATCTTCCATCTTTGGTCCTTTTCTTCGATAAATCTTCGAATAGGCCCAGTGACTTCAAATCTTTTGCATCTCTTGGACAATAGACTTCATCTTGAGTCTTTTTCTTCGATAAATCCCGTGCAATCCCATGTTTTCTTCAATATTTATCCGGTTGGCTCTGAAAACACAATAAACACAAAAACCACGCATAATTCCAAACAAATGATATTAAATACGCGTTTTGGTCTTGTTTTAGCTAGAATTAAGTGGTAAGAGGATGGGTGTTTACACACCTATCAACTTCCAATCTTGAATACTGAAACATAAGCAAGTAAAAGTGACACGAGATGGACAGTCAACTTATAGCTTATACAATAAGCTATAAGCTGACAGACCAAATGTGGGTCTCAACAAAATTTTCCAAACCCTTTTGAAAACCTTTTGATGATAAACTGAATTTAAACTGACTAAATTTAAATAACAAGTAAATTAAAAACAAGAAATTTAATGGAACTCAAACTTTTATTTCATTCAAATTACACTAAAAAGTGAAAGCACAAAAATTTGGAACAACTTGAAGGAGTCACAGGCGACCTCCTTTTATACATGTGATGGAATGATCTAGAAACTAGAATAAAATAATACAAGAGCTAAAATCCTAAAACCCTAATCTTGCTGAAAATCCAAAAGTGCCCTTGGGTTGAAATCAGTCAAAGTGTAGCATGTGATGGCCAGGTTGTACTGAGCTGATCTTGGACGTTGAAACACTCCTTTGTGACCAAGGAGTTGATAAGGGCCCTTGATTCTTCTGAAGTTTTGAAGTTTGTGGAAAGGGACGGGGCAGGGGACACGTGTGGGGGCCACTGGGGTCACGGGGTGAGTGAAATGAGAGTGGGGTTTTGGTTATGGTGGGTTTAATCAATATTCTGGAGCATTTGGGGTTAAACCCCCTTGGTTTAGATGGTAATTGGGTTAGGGTTCGTGAGTTCTTAAGTGTGTGTTTAGTGTGTGAAATGATCCTGATTTAGGGGAGATAAACTTGTTTAGTGGGAAAAATTATTTAATACTTTTTCAAAATAAGTATTATATAACTGGTGAGTGGATGATGAGTTGGATGAGGGGTGTTTTCTGATTGGTTAGGGGTGTGATGTGGCGAATGGGGATTGGAGGTGGATGTTTGGATGTTTCCCTCAAATGGCCCCCTGCTTTTCTTTCTTTGTTCATTTTGTAAATAATAGTTCTAAACCATTTTTTCCTTTGTTAATACTTTCAGCAACTTGTCACTTTTGGCACATGCATTTCCAAACTTTTATCAAGGGCTTTAAATGCACAATTTGCATTTTTCAAGGGCCATTCTTGTAATGTCTCATCATTTTAGGGACCCAAGTATAAAATTAAGGATTTACAAGGGTTTAAAATGACAAGTCTTCCAAAGTTGAGGGACCATTCTTGCCAATTCTTCAAACTTCAAGGACTTCAATGGAAAATCATGATTCAGGTCCGGTTCTTTGTGCGGCTTCGTTTCCCGTGTTCGTTATTGCTTCCTTCTTGTGACCATTTGTTGATTTCACGATATCCGCACCTATAATACACAAGACACAAATACAAGCATATATAGGGGTATTTTGATGATATTTTAAGCGTTTTAAGCCCGATTTTGATGATGAGACTATGTATAATTGCAGTCTCATCAGGAGACGATGTCTTATCTAAGATTAACCCATCTGAAAGCTGGATACAGTAATAGTTATTAGAAATAATATAAGTAATTAGCTTCTCTATCTCATTACACGGTTTCCTTCCTGAAATTGTAGTACACAACAACGAGGTTCATAATCTGTAAATAAACTTTGCGTCACAAGAGCAAACTATTGGGAGCTGATGCGTACCAAAGAGCTACTCTTATTGAGAATCAGGGTCGCAAAGGCAGCATATAAAGACGCAGTGTACATGTTTCCTAGTTGCTTGGGAACCAAAGTTGTTGGCTGAACCTTTTTATCATACTCGGGTTTTGCAATTTGCTGGGATGCCTATGGATACATGCACAAGGTAGAAATTCGATGATTATTAAGTCGTCAAATTTATATATTTGATGTAGTAAAATAAAATCCAAAACAAAGGCACCTTCTCAAGATCACGGCTTTGGTAGCTTTCGTTGCCTTTTAGAGAAATGAACTGTCCAAGCTTCTCTTTGGCGGATTCATCAACCGAGCTAAAAATAACAAGAAATTATATGTAAGACAAATGAGTAACAATGTAAAATGGCGCAGGATAATTTAGTTCTATCATCACCTGGCATCTCTAGCAACATCGGCGAAAACCAAACGAGCAAAGCTCTTCTGTACAAGCTGCAAACGTTGATAAAAAGGTAAGTCTAACTATAAGACATAATCCCGCGGAGCTAAAAGGCGAAGAATAAAAAGAGTTATTCTTTTGATAGCAAATTATCTTGTTATATGGACTATGAAAAACAAAATAGTCAGCGTCGGCCATTGAAAACTGTTTGCCTTGGAATTTCTCGTACCTATATTTAACAAAGATTTTGGTAAGGCGTTATGTAATATAATGTACTATTCTCGGTCTTTGTATCTAATCTTACTTTTGACAGTATCCCTTGTAGCAAGAATCAAGGAGCATGAGATAACAAGTTTGAGACAACTTTCCATCAACAACCTGCAATAAACAATGTTCCGTGTTTAGAATTCGTTAACCTGTGAAGACTCGAGCTTTAAATAGATGCAAATGTAGATGATGGTTTGAGATATACCGGATATTCACTTGCAAGGTCAGGCTTGTAGAAGTCATAAACATGTGACATATGACTTGCTCTAAATTTGCTTTCAAATGTAATAGGAGCATCAGGGCCTATGAGCATCGCAACAGCACCTGCTCCTCCTGTGGGTCGAGCTGGTCCATCGGCATAGACCTGGTAAAAGTGATTAACAGTAAGCACTTGACCATCTATGACAGCATGGGTTCAAAACCGGAGTAAAGAAGAGATACATAAGCAAGGAATATACCGCATTGTCCGTGGAGACGACCAATCCATATCGTCCATCCCATGAACTACTTTCCACCCAGTTCACATAGTTAAATAATGCTGCAGTTCCACCATAGCAAGCATTGGTTGAATCCACACCTTCGATGTCGGTATTTCCAGCATTCTGCTCAGTACATGGAAAGGGGACCGCAAAGGTAAGTAAGTCAGTTGTATCATTAAGAAAAATATAGTCGTCTAATTAAAAAGTTAGCAAGATCCATAGCCTTTTACTGAAAAAAAGTAGCGAACAGACATACCTCAAATATGTACATTAGGAATGTTTTAATGGATTTGCTCTTGTCTATCACAGTTTCACTGCCGACTTCCAGCCGACCAATTTGTTTTGGGTCAATCTCATACTTCTCAAGTAGTGAAGTGACAGTTGTCAATCTGAAAAAGAAATAAGTTACTGAAATTATAGACGCATAATAAACTAAACACTGATCTAAGAAAATGGTCTCGAACCTTGGATGGACAGGGTTTTTACTCAAGCAAGTAGACTATACTATTAACGGTTTGCACCGAAAAGCCCCGCCATGGTTTTCCCAAAACTGATTCTCTATAAGTTAGCACTTTAGAAACATTTAAGAGGTTAACACAATTTTGGAGTTGAAGTAATCAGTTCACGAGAACATGTCACAGAAACACATACACAATATCATAAATTCTTGCAACCATAAAGTAGAAGTAGCCTAATCAGTAGGTGTGACATAATAGCACTCGTAATGGACTTTTTGAAATTCACGTTTAAAAGTTGTTGTCCTATTTACTGTCGTGTTACAAGTAAAACTAACACTGCACATGTCAATTAACATGATATAAAAAGAACGCCAAACAACAAACAGTATTCCTACCTAAAAAAACTATTGATTTTCGATAAAAAAAAATTATATACCCTTCAACCTCTAAACAAAACGCCATACAATCCTGTCCGAGACCAATAGTGTACTTCCCTTTACTTTTGGAAACGGCCAGACCCCGATGATTAATCTTGCATGTCATTGTGATCCATACAGCAAAGGCTGCACCCATTTAACCACCGACATCAAATCATGCCAAGCTAAAGGAATCAAGGTGATGTTCACCATTGGAGGAGCTTCAGGAAGCTACTACCTCACATCTGCTGCAGACGCTAAACAAGTAGCCACTTACTCTGGAATAACTTCTTAGGTGGGTCATCATCCACCCGTCCACTTGGTGAAGCTGTTTTGGACGGAATCGATTTTGATATTGAGGGAGGAACTACTGAACATTGGGATGACCTTGCCAAGTATCTTTCCGGTTATCCCCACTATATAAACTCCCATATCCTTTTCTTATTCCTTGTGCAACTGGAAAAAATCTTTTTCCTGGTTATCCTCACTAATAATTTCACGATACCTAGTACAACATCACCAACCATCTATCTCATGGAAACACAAAAACATGCAAGAAGCTGCTTAACCTATTAAACTTTTATCATATCAATGGAAACACACAACTAAACATGCGGATGTGAACAACTAAGATGATAACAAACAATAGACGTGACACAGATTAAAATTGGGAGCCCTAAATAAGTTGCCCCTGATAGGTGATAGGTGTAGCTAACAGACTCATGTTTTCACAACCCATCTTGATATTAGTCACATATTTACGCATCTCGATCATTTCTCTCCAACTAAAAACACTGATTTCACTCGAGCATTTCAACAAACACCTAGTACACATAACAAAAAACACCCAAATTCACACACCAAACATCATAATTAACAAAAACCCCAAATGGGTCATCACTAAACCCTAAATTCACACATCAATAATCATAAAAAAATTGCAAAAATACCTAACAACAGCTTCTTCTTTGCTCTGAAGCGAATTAAAACCAAGAAAACACTTCTTCAAATCAAGTGGGTCATCAGCAGATTGTCCCAAGAAGGTGAATTCCTTTCGTCACTTTTCTCTTCAGTTACATAAAGGAAATGAATTTGTTTATAATGTGATTTCTTGGTTAAGTTCTGGACTTGGATACAAAGGAGAAGAAAACATAAGAAAGAAGAAAGAAGAAAGAGGAAGAGACATAGATAAGAAAACAAAATTAAGGGTATATTTGTAATTTCAATATTTTAATAATATAATAAAATATTGTGTCAGTGGACACATGGCAATAAAGTAGTGGAGTTGTGCATGTGTGTAGTTGTGCATGACCAAATCCGTCAAAATCTTTCCACTTGACCATGATAAGGTTTTGAAGTGATCAAAATGAACAAATTGGTCTTTTTCCCTAATACAACAAGCGGATTGTGAAAATATCTAACTAAAATACAATATAAATGTTGGGAGGGAAACACTTCTCAGCCATTAGATAACAAAACTATGTTCACTGGTATGGCTTGGTCAATCAAATCTCCATCTCAACTGTGTGTTAGTTTGAATACATGTTCACTGGTATGGGGTTTTTCCAAATCCTCTTTTGTAATCGTTGATTTGTTATGGATGATACTACCTGCCCCTTATTGTGTATCTCTCCTCACCCTATCCCCACATACACACAATTAGATCTATCTCTGATCTTTCTCTCATATCTACTTTTTGATCGGCAGATCTAGTTTTGAACGGCTTTGAGGCGACGATAGTACGGATCTCTAATAAGTGGCACCATTAGTAAGTCTTATCATATCTCTTTTATAGTTTTCCTTTGAATTGTTGTTTAGTTATTTCATGAGTCGGATTTCTGAGGTTATTCATATTTTGAGATCTTTCCTCTCCACTTACTCGTAACAGGCTTTCCCTCTGTAGAAGACTTCTTCCGGATGGCATCATGTCATTATCAGGTTTTTCTCTTGATTTCTTGATGCTGAATTCAAGACTTGAATTTTGATATTAGGGTTTTGATATAATTAAGGGGTTTTGCCAATTTTCTGTTATTTTTATAAATTTGAGGCTTTTTCATGAGGTAGTCACAAATTCTTAATGATAGGACTGTTTGGGATTGCTTATTAAAGTGCCTGCTTATAGGGTTTTATAAAATTGCTTATTGAAACTGCTTTCATGGGGCGTTTGGGACATAACTACTACTACTACGATTTCTTTACTGTTTGGACATGCTCAATTGGATTTGGTCATGGTGATTATGTGATATGTGAATCAGGAACTGATTATGTGATATGTCAATCGGAGATGGTTAAAAGTTGAGGAGTCTGTTGATGCTTATATTGTGTTTTCTTGATACTGGATTGTCGTTTCTATGTGTTTTTTGAAATTTTAGTTTTTTTATACATAAATTTTTTCATACCTATCATTAGCGACTTAAAGCGAGTGTGGGATTAAATCTTCAGAAATATGTTTTGAATTGAATGTCTGATTATTTAGACTTGAATCTGAGTTTTACGGATGAGTAAATAGTTAACGATATTTATTAGTTTGGTGTAGATTTCCAAACTCAACATGATTCTCATTGTGATGGAATGGATTCTACAAAACAAGCGTTACTCAAAGTTACGTAATGTCATATTACTGATGTGACTATGTAACATTTTTTTGTAGAAGCACCAAAATTTATTGTTTTGTACATATACTTAGGGCTGAGCATCGGTCCGGGACCGGACCGGACCGGCCAAGACCGGACCGGACCGAGGACCGAAATGGTCCAAAACCCTGGACCGAGACCGGACCGAAATAGTCCGGTCCGGTCCGGGTTGGTCCGGCCCGGTTCGGTCCTCGGTCCGGTCCGGTCCTATTAGACATTTTTGACGAGATTTTGGTAAGACCGAACCGGACCGGACCGGACCGACCGAACCAAGGACCGAATTTCTCAAAAACCGCGGACCGAGGACCGGACCGAAATTGCTCGGTCCGGTTCGGTTTGGTCCGGTCCGGTCCGGTTTTCCGGTCCGGGTCGGTTTTGGGTCTGCCGTGCTCAGCCCTACATATACTGGAGCGGTTCTTGCTGATGCGGGTTTTGTATTACAGGACACGTATACAGCATTGGTTCACACAACAATGATATCACCCAAAACAGGATACAAGGAACAAAATGGAGAGCTTGAACTTAAAAGGATTATTTGCACTAATCCTGCTGCATATTTTCAAAGGTACGTGATTACTCTTGCTTCTCTAATTGTTATTTTTAGTTTTGAATGAGTCATTTTCAAGTTACTCTATATTGACTAAACAATACGTTGAAGCTACATTAGGAAAAAGAAGTTGTTAGGAAGAAAGTAGTGAGATTATCGCTAATGATAGGTCCTCTTTTGCTATTTCAGGACCAAAGGCTTCATGATGTATTGAATCTATTTAAGAAAACATTTTTGAAGGCTCGGTTAATGCAGAATAATCGGGTAAGCCACCCGCAATTTAGTTCTTCTACGCAAAGCTCATAGCTAAATATACACGAAACTGACTCGCACTTAAATACCCCTTTTGATTATAGCTTTCTAACATAGTTACGTTTGATATTCTACAGATTCAAGGCGTGTTTGTCCAAGAAAATCGGGTTATACATGCTTGAAGAATATCATACAAATTTATATAAGGTTTCTTGCTGCAGCAAATATGCCGTGTTTGGTTTGTGAAAGAGGTAACTCGAATCTTGAAAACTTTACAATGGATAAGATTTTTAGTTTGCTGAATTTTATCACAAATGGGTCTGATAGCTTTTAAGATGTTAATATTTTTAGGAGTTTTCTTATGTGATTTTGTTTTTGTTTTCTTCATCAGTTTGGATGGTTAATAATAGGTGAAAATTAGTTGTAGCTAAGTGGCATCGGTTTCATTAATGCAAATATATGGTATCTCTCTCTCGATCAAATGGAGTAGGTTGTCTCTTAAACCAGTGACATTGATAGGTGTGTAAACACCCATCCTTTTACCACTTATAACTGGCTAAAACAAGACCAAAACACGTATTTAATATCATTTATTTGGAATTATGCGTGGTTTTTGTGTTTATTGTGTATTCAGAGCTAACCGGATGAATATTAAAGAAAACATGGGATTGCATGGGTTTTATCAAGGAAAAAGACTAAAGACGAAGTCTATTGTCCAAGAGATGCAAAAGATTTCAAGTCAATGGGCCTATTTGAAGAATTATCGAAGAAAAGGACCAAAGATGGAAGATTTTCATAAGTCGAAGAAACTCAAGTCTATTAAACGAAGAAATTAAAAGACGAGTTGAATTTAATCGACGACAAATCCCGAATCAGAATCGAAAACGTCAACTTTTCTGAAAAGACGAGAAGACAAGAAGAAAGGGAGAAAGCCCACTCACCAACCAACCACTAGGACTATATATAGTTTCTTCCTTCACATTTTAGGGAGCTAGCTTTCATTTTTCTTTTTCCCAGTTTCTTAGGTTCGTTTCATCACCAACACCATTAGGGTGTTTGGTGATTTTTAATTTTTCCTTCAATCTTGTAAGTTTTGATCATTACTATTGTTAAATTTTACATTAATCTTTCAATCCAATCTTTCTATTCATCTTGTTCATCTCCTTTTCTATTCAAAGTCTTCAAGTTCTTGTTTGATTAATTTTAAGCTTTTGAAAGTTGTTGATTTTGTGTTTTTATTGGTGGGATTTATTACTTATGGTATTTAAATGATTTGTGTTTAATTTGGTAAAACCTTTTTGCTTATTTAGTTTAATTTTGGATTAATTCGTGCTCCTGTTTAAACATCAGTTACTGTTCTTCGCCCAGACATTCCGAATAGTGGATTTTCTATTTCCCTTATTCGGAATATTGGATATTCCGAATAGGGCTGTTCACCTTTCTCTTACTCGGAATAATTTATTCCGCATAGCCAGATTTTCATTTCCTTACTCGGAATATTTTACATATTCCGAACAGCTTGTTTTTCCGCATAGTACTTTATTTTCCGAATAGCTCGATTTTCCGAATAGGGTTGTTTTTCCGAATAGACTGTGTTTTTCCGAATAGACTTTTTGTCTGACTTCTTATTCTGAATATTCCGAATAGGGGTCACTTTCCGCTTGGGACTTACTTTCCGCATAGACCACTTTTCCGTATAGAGCATACTATTCCGCATAGGACTCTTTTTCCGAGTAGGATATTTTTCAGTAGGGTATTTTCCAGTTTTAATTCAAGTGTTGCTTTTTAATTGTTGATTGTTTTAAGTTTAAGTCTTTCTTTACTGATTTCCCTGTTTAGTAGATTAGAAAACCAAACCCGTTTTTGGACACCAAGAACAAATCTTCCACTTTAAACTGAGATCAATTCGAGAGGATTCCGAGAATCGAATTTTCATCGAGTAAAATCTCTTGTATCAAATGGCGCCGCTGCCGGCTCTTCTCGTTAAGATCAAAAGTTTTTTGTGAGAACTTGGATTTTGGGATCCGTTCCCCGTGAACGTTACTTTTTCACAAAAATTTTCAAAAATCCTAAAAATATAAAATTTTCAAAAATACAAAAAAATTAAAAAACATAAAAACCAAAAATATTTTTGCTTTGTTTTTCTTTGTTCGTTCTTTTGCAGGTGTATGCGCACTCGATCCACGTCATATCAAGAGCCCGAGCCTCTTGATCACTTAGACATGGCCGGTGTACCACCTCAAAACAATAATAACAACAACAACCCGCCTTTCAACAACATGAACAATAACAACAACAATGAGCCCCTTCCGGATAATCGCCCGATGATTGAACTGCTGCAAGCTCATGTCGATGGCAACACGGATCCAATTGTCATACCTCCAATTGCCGCTAACAACTTTGAGCTAAAATCAGGCTTTATCCAGATGGTCTCTGCTCAACCATTCTTGGGACGTACCATTGATGATCCACACGACCATATTAAGAGATTCTTGCAACTCACCAACACGGTCAAGTTCAATGGTGTTCCACAAGAGGTTATAAGGTTACAACTTTTTCCCTTTTCTTTAGAGGGACAAGCCCGGCATTGGCTTGCTAAGGAACCGCCACAGAGTATTCTCTCGTGGACGGATTTGGAAACAAAATTTATCAATTACTTTTTCCCACCCTCTCGTACTACCGCTTTGCGGAATGAAATCATAAATTTTGAACAAAAGTACAATGAGTCGTTCAGTGAATCTTGGGATCGTTTTAAAGATCTTTTAAGAAAATGCTCGCAACATGGTTTTACCAAAGTACATTAAATTAATACTTTTTACAATGGTTTAAGCATGAGTGACCAAGATTCACTGAACAGTGCCTCGGGGGGTAATCTTTTGGCTAAGACTTCCAATGCTGCTTGGGACATCATTGAGAATAAATCTCGCGTGCAAACCAAGAGTGTTCGGACCAATGTCGCTAGTGCTAGCACTAGTGACAGCGACAAGCGATTAGACAAAATCACTACGCTTCTTGAATCGCTTGTCACCCACACCGTCAGCAACAACAATAGCAACAACGCTACAAACGCTCAAGTTAACGCTGTCAGCCAACCTTGTGAGATATGCGGTGGTCCTCACTCTTACACCACTTGTACTGCCACCCAAGACTACCCTGCTGAGAATGTGAATGCGGCATATGGCACCTATTCTCAACCTGCTTATCAAGCTAGACCTCAAGGTGACCGTAATTTGCTTAGCTACCGTAGCAACAACTATCTTTCACCACCTGGTTTTCCTCCAAACAACCCAAACCAACAACCAAACCTAAACCGCCCTCCTCAACAACAACAACAACCTCGACAACCATACATCCCTCCTCACAAGCAGCAACAACCACCTCAACGTAACAACCAAGTTTACCAACAACCTGCTTATCAACCACCCGCATACAATGCTCCTACCAACCAACCCACCGCTCTTCACCAAGAAGTGGAAACTTATATGAGGACTAACGATGTGATAGTGGGAAATCTTCAGAAAGAAGTGCTCAACCTGAAAGCGGACTTGGTCAAGCAAGGAAACGATTTGAGAGCCGACATGAGAAACACGTTGGATAGCCAAACTAATGATCTGAGGAACATGATGGCTAGTTTCTTCCAAGGTAGTCAACCCTCTTCTTCGGGTACTCTTCCGAGTAACACCGTTGCGAATCCAAGAGGGGAGATGAAAGCAATCACTACTCGAAGTAGCAAAGGTACCTGTCACACTCCCAAAATATCAGAGTATAATGGCGACAAGGGAGTGGTGACGTCATGATTATCATACACACACAGTTACAAAGAACGACCTCTAAATGAGACGTTCGGAAAATAGATCACTTGTAATTGATAAAATAAATAGTTTTAACCAAGTGCGGAAGCATAAAACTGGATACAGTTACAAAACATAGTTTTCCCAAATAGTACAAATGATCTTGGTTTCAAAGAAATGACGGCAATGCATGAGACCTCACTTAGCATCTTCCTTCTTAATACCTGAGAAAAACATTGCTAAAGTGTCAACATAAAGTTGGTGAGTTCATAGGTTTAGTTAATTTGAAATGTTTAATGAACCACAAGATTTTCCCAAAAGTGATGACAATATAACAAATACAAAGTCATCCCAAAAGTATTTATTACAGTCTAAGCTCGTGACACCGAAGCGTTAACAACACCGGCAGTATAATCATATAAATGTAGCCCAACTAGATGCCTAAACCCACGACATCCTATCTCAGACTCAAATGAAACTGTGCCCGCTTGTCCCCTTGTTGGACAAGACAGACAGGGACGTCAATCCCGATAGATCTATCCATAACATTCGCGCTTACACAAAGTAATTAACGGTTCACGATTCACGGGCCAAAGCAACTGGGTTTTTAGTGGGACTTAGACTAATATATAAATCAGTAAATGCACTTGTGTTCATACGTTAAAATCAAGCAATGTCTCACCCCAAAAAGCAGTAAAAATAGTTAAGCATGGGGCTATAAATTCACCTCGTAATTCAGCAAAAAGGACGAAGGTAAAGGTAGCTCGAGAGTACGGTTACGCTAGCCGCGACCTATTTAATTATAAGGATCGCGTTACGACATGAAAATTTATACTAGTAAAAAGACACGACACCCTAGTTGTGCTTGACAATACCTTTCGTTTACGGAAAGACACGATACATAAAAGTCGGTTATCAAATGATCGAGGTTTACGGGTTAAATTATACATTTAAGTTACAAGTTTCCATTTTGGGCTTTAAATAAACCCAATACACCAAACTGGCCCAAATAAATACCCAATATACCCACCCATGATCCGGCCCAAGGGTTATTTACCCGGCCCGGCCCACTGTCGATATAAACAAGGAAAGGAAAGGGGTAAATACGTGTGTTATCACACACACATCTCAAAAACAGAGAGTTATCTCTCTCTCTCTTCTCTCGAAACACACCCACCGCCCCACTCTCTCTCTCTATCTAAAAATTTGATCGGATCATCACTCTCCAATGGCTAATCATGTTTTCAGTTTAATACATCAATCATTTGGGATGGTTTGTGGTGAATAAATCGCGTGGGATGTAGGGTTTCATCCCCACATCAAACCGATTCGGTTTCTGATGGTGATCTTCCCCAGGGTTAATGTTATTCATCATCAATTTAAAGATAAGTTGCTCATCCTTCTTCTCTTTTAATAAAAATGGTTAAATGATTTTCGTTTATAAAAGATCTGTGGGTTTAAATCACTTGTATAAACATGCTGAGAACCAAATGGCTCTCGAATTTAATGATGAACAAATTAGGGTTTCGAAAATATTTGGGGGTTTTTCTAAATCTCGTGTTTAAATACAATTAATTAATGTTTTCTTTTATAAAAACATGTTAATTTC
The DNA here is from genome assembly GCA_025667525.1 of Glebionis coronaria. Lineage (NCBI taxonomy): Eukaryota > Viridiplantae > Streptophyta > Magnoliopsida > Asterales > Asteraceae > Glebionis > Glebionis coronaria. The sequence goes on from CM046879.1 coordinate 558,285,118, forward strand.
AACATATAACGATTTTGTAAAAATTAGGGTTTCGGTCAAAATTGGGGGTTTTTGCATATCTTGTTTCCAGTCAAATTAATTAATAGATTCGGGTTTGGATTGGGCTTAATTAGAGTTTTAATTAATAAAATCAAATTAGGGTTTGTATAAATTGGGGGTTTTTGCATTCGGTTGATTAATCAAAATTAAATGGCGTTTTTGGTATATAGAAAGTATTAATTTCATAATTAAAAAGGTTTTTAGTTTTTAGGGTTTCGAATTGAAAAGGGGTTTTATACCCGCGGCATATTTGGGGGTTTTATGATGTTTCTGTAAATTGAAATGATTAAGGTATTGGATTATGGTGACATTGAATGATAATGGTTTCGGCAGAAAAATAAGGACATTGATTGTCTTGGTTTGGTTCTCGGTTTGGCCTCGGTTTGGGTCTCGGTTTGGGTCTCGGTTTGGGTCTCGGTTTGGTCTTGGTTTGAGTCTCGGTTTGGTCTCGGTTTGGGTTGGTTTGGGTCTCGGTTTGGTTGACAGAAATAATGGGGTCATGGTCATGTTCTAGTAACAAAATGCTATAGTTTATCTTTTCAGTTTTTGACTAAAATAGAACCGTGACAAAACTAACATATTTGTATAATTTTCGCAGGTTTGGTCAATGACGAGCACAACTAAGATTTTATTCAGAAAATGAAGAGATGATTTGAAAGACTCACAAATGGGATGCTTAGGTTTCGGTTTGCAGGTGTGGACGAGAAGGATGGATCGGCTTGACACTTTCGGTTTACAGGTGTGGACGAGAAGGATGAATCGGCTTGACACTACACTTCACTTCACCCAGGAATTGTGTTTGAAAACTTGTCCAGAAATTGTTACTGTAATATTGGGACTGTGAATACGTTGTGTTATGCTTGGACATTTGATAAACTTTGGGTTGTATTTAATCTTGTATTATGAGTTTAGGGTTAGACTCAAACTGAATTTGGTAAGCTTGTGATATACCCATTTTGGGTAAACTTGGCATGTGTGCTGGATTGTAGTGCTTAGTGGATGAATAAACTATAGAATTAGGTTGTGACTGAAAATGGACACTTGCTAAACAAGCTTTTGAAATAAAAGTGAATAAGGGTTTATAACTTAAATGTTTGTACATGATGCACCAATATACTACTCGGCTCAGGTTTGTCAGGTGTTTAAGTTTAGACTTGAAAACTGAATATACACGACTCGATAACAACCCGACACACGATCCAAATCAAAGAAAATTATGCGTGACCTCAAGGGATTTAGTAAGTACTTCAAATAGACATACGGAAAAGCATAATACGTTGAACAACTTCGTGTATTACATTCATAATTTAATAGACGTGAAAACTCGAGATGTTACATACGCGCTCCCTAAAAAGGGCTTTGTCCGCAAAGCAAAGTAAATAACACATTCATGTCGACAACTCATCGGTAAATAATTAAAGTACTCCTACTATATGAAGAATTTAAGATGAAAATTTGACGAATGTCACAGTATTCCCATGTTTTAGAGATTTCGTCACGAAATCAAGACGTTGTTGTAGTAGGATGATTAGCAAAAAGATGAGGATACTTGCTCTTGAATTGATCTTCACGTTCCCACGTGTATTCTGGACCTCTACGCGCATTCCAACGGATTTTTACAATAGGTATACGGCTTTGCTTGAGTTGTTTGACTTGACGGTCCATAACTTCTACTGGTTCTTCTACAAAGTTGAGTTTGTCGTCAAGTTGAATCTCTTCTAAAGGGATAACGAGTGTCTCGTCGGCTAAACATTTCTTCAAATTGCAAATGTGGAACACATTATGCACTCGGCTAAGTTCTTGGGGTAATTCCAAACGATAGGCTACGGGGCCAATCCTCTCTATAATCTTGAAGGGTCCAATGTAACGAGGATTCAACTTTCCACGCTTTCCAAAGCGAATCACACCCTTCCAAGGTGAGACCTTCAACATGACTCTATCACCAACCTCAAACTCAAGGGGTTTGCGTCTCATGTCAGCATAACTCTTTTGTCGATCTCTTGCGGCTTGCATACGGCTCTTAATCTTAAAGATCTTCTCAGTAGTCTCGTGTATGATCTCGGGTCCAGTGAGTTGTGCTTCACCAACCTCTGCCCAACACACGGGTGAACGACACTTCCTACCATACAGTGCTTCGAACGGCGCTGCCTTAATGCTAGTGTGATAACTATTGTTGTATGAGAATTCTACCAGAGGTAGGTGTCTATCCCATCTATTTCCGAAGTCAATCACACAAGCTCTCAGCATATCTTCTAAGGTTTGAATGGTCCTTTCACTTTGACCGTCGGTTTGGGGATGGTACGCAGTGCTCATATCCAACTGCGTTCCCAATGCCTTCTGCAGTGACTTCCAGAACTACGAAGTAAATCGGCTGTCTTGGTCGGAGATTATAGACACAGGCACACCATGCTTCGTGACTACTTCCTCCAAGTATGTTCTTGCTAACTTATCCATTCCATCGGTCTCCTTGATGGGTATGAAATGAGCCGATTTGGTGAGTCGGTCGACGATTACCCAAATGGTGTCAAATCCGGCTGAGGTTTTTGGTAGCTTGGTAATGAAATCCATAGTGATCCTTTCCCACTTCCATTCTGGCAGTTCGGGTTGGACCAACAATCCTGATGGTTTCATATGTTCGGCTTTGACCTTGGCACAAGTCAAGCACTTGCTAACGTATGTAGCAATATCCGCCTTCATGTTCGGCCACCAATACAACATCTTCAGATCATGATACATTTTGTCGGATCCCGGATGTATGGAGTATTTTGACTTATGCGACTCATGCATAATCAAAGATCGTAGGTCACCATGGCACGGTAACCAACTCCTATTATCAAGGCATAACGTTCCATCCGAGCGGGCTTCTAACTTCTTTATCATTCCTTCAACATCTTCAGTCTTGAGAATTTCTTCCTCGACTGCCTCTTTCTGAGCCTTGAGAACTAAGGATGGAAGGTCTAAGTCAATGGTCATCACCAAGGCCTTCACCCTAAGAACTCTCTCCTTTCGACTCAAAGCGTCGGCCACGACATTTGCCTTGCCCGGGTGATAACGGATTTCACAATCGTAATCACTGAGCAACTCTAGCCAACGTCGTTGTCTCATGTTGAGTTCCTTTTGATTCAAAATGTGTTGTAGACTCTTATGATCAGTGAATACAACACACTTAGTACGATAAAGGTAGTGTCTCCAAATCTTCAAGGCAAACACCACTGCTCCCAACTCTAGGTCATGAGTTGTGTAGTTCTTCTCGTGCACTTTTAGTTGTCTTGATGCGTAAGCTATGACCTTAGTCCTTTGCATCAGTACCGCACCTAACCCTTTTATGGATGCATCACAATACACCACAAAGTCTTCATTACCCTCGGGTAGGGCTAGTATAGGTGCTTCACACAACATCTGCTTCAATGTCTGAAATGCCAAATCTTGATCCTCTTTCCACTCAAATTTCTTGTCCTTTTGAGTCAATTCCGTCATTGGTTTAGCTATCTTGGAGAAACCTTCAATGAATCTCCTATAGTAACCAACAAGACCTAAAAATTGGCGGATCTCCGTGGGTGTTGTTGGAGTCGCCCAATCCTTCTCGGCCTCGATCTTAGCAGGATCAACGTGAATACCACTACTGTCGATTACATTCCCAAGGAATTGCACCGTGTTTATCCAAAACTCACATTTGGAAAACTTTGCATATAACTTCTCCTTCCTTAGCAGCTCTAGTATGGTCTTCAAATTTTCCTTGTGTTCTTCTTCATTACGAGAATAGATGAGAATATCATCGATAAATACAATCACAAACTTGTCCAAGTATGGTTTGCAAACTCGGTTCATGAGATCCATGAATACCGCAGACGCGTTTGTCAAACCGAAAGGCATAACTTGGAACTCGTAGTGTCCGTACCGGGTTCTAAAAGCCGTCTTATGAACGTCTTCCTCTCTAACCCTTAGTTGATGATATCCTGACCTTAAATCGATCTTCGAGTATATGCTAGATCCTTGCAATTGGTCGAAAAGATCGTCAATTCTTGGTAATGGGTAACGGTTCTTTATCGTCAGCTTATTCAATTCTCGGTAATCGATACACATTCTAAAGGATCCATCTTTCTTTTTGACAAATAAGACCGGCGCTCCCCAAGGTGAGGAACTTGGTCTAATGAAACCTTTGTCAGAAAGTTCCTTTATCTGTTCAGCTAACTCTGTCATCTCGGCCGGTGCTAGGCGGTATGGGGCCCTAGCAACAGGCGCGGCTCCTGGTGTAAGCTCGATGTGAAACTCCACTTGCCGTGCTGGTGGTAATCCTGGTAAGTCCTCTGGGAATACGTCCGGAAAGTCTCTAACGATCGGTACATCTTCTACCTTCTTCTCGTGATCTTCTTCTCCTTCCTTTTGTGTTATTTGAACCAAGAATACTGGACATCCCTTCTCAATGTATCTTTGGGTCCTAATACATGAGATGACTTCCAGTCTTGATCCATTCTTCACTCCACTTCTTTCGCCTTGTATGATTAGTACATCGTTTCCATAAGGAACACGGACGCACTTCTCATGACATACAATTTCCGCGTGATGCTTCGACATCCAATCCATTCCAATGATGACGTCAAAACTTCCCAATTCTATGGGGAGTAGGTCGATACTGAACGAACGACCTTGTAACCTTACACTACATCCTTTCAGAATAACGTCGGTGGTTACTGACTTCCCATCGGCTAATTCTACATTATACTTAACGTCTAACGCAGTAGGGGTAACATTTAGGCGTTCACTAAATACAGACGACACAAAACTCCTATCCGCACCAGAATCAAATAGTACTGAAGCATAGTTGTTATTGACTAGAAACGTACCAGTCACAACATTGTTGTCTTACACTGCAGCTTCAGCACAGAGATGATACACTTTGCTAGGTGCCGTGAATCCTCCAGGAGTACTAGTTGCGGCTCGGTTATTCCCTCCCCGGTTCCCTTGATTCTGCCTCTGGTTCCCTTGGTTGTGATTCTGATTGCCTCGAATCTGGTTACCACGACCTTGGTTCCCACTACTTGGGCACTTGTTCTTGTAGTGACCTTTCTCTCCACATCTAAAGCAAGTGACATTTGCTCCTTGGCCACCTTGTGTTCCAGGTCCTCTTTGGTTAGTAGGACGAGGTGGTGCTCGACATTCCTTTGCCTTATGTCCGGCCTTCCCACAATTGTAGCACGTAGGGGGACATGCTCCTTCGTGGTGTCGGCCACACTTTCCGCAGAAAGGAAGTCTTCCAGCGTAGTTTCCAGTATTACCTTGTCCAGCAGTAAACACCCTTGCTACTTCTTGTCGCTTGTTCTGGTTGTAGTTGTTTGTGTTGTTGCTGTTGTTGGTATTGTTGGTATTGTTGTTGTAGTGGTTGCCAGACCACTTCCTCTTATCCCCAGTATTTTCTCCCAATTCTTGTACCACTTGGTACATCAGACTCTGAGCCATGTCGATTGCCTCGTGCAAATCGGTTGGCTTGGATGAAGTCACATTCCCTTTGATGCTCAAAGGTAGTCCTTCAATGTATCGCTCCAACAATTGGTCGTCGTTGGGCACCATTTCAGGACATAACAAGAACAGCTCTTGAAAGCGCTGATTGTAAGCAGTAAGAGCAGTACCCTTGACCTTCAGGTTCCAAAGCTCAACCTCCATCTGCTTGACTTCATTTCGTGGGCAGTATTTCCTCACAAACATAGCTTTAAATTCACTCCAGGGCGTCGCTTGGGCAACGTCAATGGTCACTGCACGAGCATAGACGTTCCACCAAGTCAAAGCACCATCCACTAACGTGCTTGACGCAAACTTCACCTTATCAGCTTCAGCAACATTGCTAATCCTAAATTGGGATTCTAGCTTCTCAAACCATCTGGTTAATCCTACTGCTCCTTCAGTACCGCGGAAACTTACTTGCGTAACTGCACGAAATTCCTTGTAGGTACAAGTCCGTGCAATAGCATTAGTAGCTCCTTGGTTGGTCTCCTCCTGTGTGCTAGCTGTACGATTTGCTTCGGCTGTTGCAAGTGCCTCGGCCACTCGTTCGGCTATCATTTGGCTTAGCATGACGGTGTCAATTCCACCGGTAGTAGCTGGTGGATTCTACGTTTCGGATCTTCTAACTGGCGCCATAATCTAAAAAGGTAATAGGACAATGAGTTTTCCCAGACATAACATGCATGGCACGCACAATACAATTATGAAATGCTCCAGGGTATAATACACAATATATAATGATCTCACAATTTTTGTAACCCATAATATCATTCATAGAATTGTTTGGTAGTACATCATAGTTTGTTATACATAATATAATAAAAGAAAATAAAATGCCAACTAGCTAAGATAAACTTCAAAGCTTAGTGGTCATACAATGATAAGTCAATGGTACAAGATAAATCTAGCTAGTGCCCTCACGGCGCTGATGAAGCTCTCTCTCCAACTCTGCTAACCTTCTCTCAACCACGATCTCACGAGCCTGGGAATCTCTAAGTCTAACATCGGTATCATAACAAGCGGCTCTAAACCTCTTATCCAAGTCTACAACAGGGTCCTCCACCGGTGCCTCTAGTCCGCCTGTCTCAACCAATGGCTCTACTCCCCAACGGGTCATCAGGCTCTCGATCTCCTCAAGACGAGCATTCGGCATGGTATCCATCTGATCAAGAACAGTATGAAGCTGTCCTCGTAGACGGGTCACACAAACCGTCAACACTGTCTCATCCCTAACTGGACTCTTCTTTGCCAGTGCCTCCAGCTTATCCTGCACCTCATTATACTCTTCACCTAAAGCCTCTACAGCATCCTCCAACCTGTTTAATCGTGTCGTCACACATCCATCTGCTGCCCCAAGCATCACCACCGTCGATGTAGCTCTCCTAGGAAGAGGAGTCGTAGCTCTCGGCCCAGTAGAGATGCCAGCATCAGCAAGCATCTCCTGGTACACAGTAGGTACAGTCTCTGGTGGTGGTAGTAGTAGTGGTACCTCTGGGACAGGACTGGCAGGTGTGCGGGCTGCATGCCTGTCAGTGGCAGTGAAGGGTATGAGGGGTCGGTAAGGTGAAAGTGGTGGTCGAGCAGCTCTCCCCCGAAGACGTCGTCTCACATAGTAGAAAGGTAGAGTACCAGGTGCTGGAGCAGGAATATCAGTCCTCTCCTAGCAGCATATGCAGTAGGAGGGTCCTCAGTGTCTGTGACCTCCATAGGTTCTCCTTCCCCATCTGTGAACTCCATATCATCATCCTCTGTCTCCTCTACCGTCTCATCCCTAGTAACTGATGTCTGACCTGGTGACTGCACCACATCAGCGTCTAAGTCATCCTCTCCTCCGCCTTCTAGGCTGAGTACGTCGTCAGCTGATGCATCCGGAATACAGATCGGTGAACGACGAACCTCCTCAGTCTCTCTCTCTCTGTATCATCATCTGAAACCATCCGGTACCACGGATATCCTGATGGTGATCCTCTAGGTAGTCCTACTGATGAACTGATAGTCGACTGTGAACTACGGTTGTAGTACGCTCCTGTAGACGTGGAATCATCAGAAGAAGACATCGCTGTAATCATAAACAAAATAAATGTGTGTAAATATCTTATAAAATTAGTCCGTAAAAAAAGGGACATTAACATAACATAGCAATCATTGTTGAATCCACATGTATCCCATATAACATAATTCAGATTTTGTTGTTGCACATGTAACCCATGTAAATATACCTCGTATTTGTTAAACCACATGTATCCCATTTATTACTTATCTATGTCCATGTATCTATATATACTTAATACTTACAATCCGTATGATAATCGATTAAACACGTAGCAGTTATAGTCTAGAGTTACTAAATGCAACCTAGTTCTCTATAACCATGGCTCTGCTACCAATCTGTCACACTCCCAAAATATCAGAGTATAATGGCGACAAGGGAGTGGTGACGTCATGATTATCATACACACACAGTTACAAAGAACGACCTCTAAATGAGACGTTCGGAAAATAGATCACTTGTAATTGATAAAATAAATAGTTTTAACCAAGTGCGGAAGCATAAAACTGGATACAGTTACAAAACATAGTTTTCCCAAATAGTACAAATGATCTTGGTTTCAAAGAAATGACGGCAATGCATGAGACCTCACTTAGCATCTTCCTTCTTAATACCTGAGAAAAACATTGCTAAAGTGTCAACATAAAGTTGGTGAGTTCATAGGTTTAGTTAATTTGAAATGTTTAATGAACCACAAGATTTTCCCAAAAGTGATGACAATATAACAAATACAAAGTCATCCCAAAAGTATTTATTACAGTCTAAGCTCGTGACACCGAAGCGTTAACAACACCGGCAGTATAATCATATAAATGTAGCCCAACTAGATGCCTAAACCCACGACATCCTATCTCAGACTCAAATGAAACTGTGCCCGCTTGTCCCCTTGTTGGACAAGACAGACAGGGACGTCAATCCCGATAGATCTATCCATAACATTCGCGCTTACACAAAGTAATTAACGGTTCACGATTCACGGGCCAAAGCAACTGGGTTTTTAGTGGGACTTAGACTAATATATAAATCAGTAAATGCACTTGTGTTCATACGTTAAAATCAAGCAATGTCTCACCCCAAAAAGCAGTAAAAATAGTTAAGCATGGGGCTATAAACTCACCTCGTAATTCAGCAAAAAGGACGAAGGTAAAGGTAGCTCGAGAGTACGGTTACGCTAGCCGCGACCTATTTAATTATAAGGATCGCGTTACGACATGAAAATTTATACTAGTAAAAAGACACGACACCCTAGTTGTGCTTGACAATACCTTTCGTTTACGGAAAGACACGATACATAAAAGTCGGTTATCAAATGATCGAGGTTTACGGGTTAAATTATACATTTAAGTTACAAGTTTACATTTTGGGCTTTAAATAAACCCAATACACCAAACTGGCCCAAATAAATACCCAATATACCCACCCATGATCCGGCCCAAGGGTTATTTACCCGGCCCGGCCCACTGTCGATATAAACAAGGAAAGGAAAGGGGTAAATACGTGTGTTATCACACACACATCTCAAAAACAGAGAGTTATCTCTCTCTCTCTCTTCTCTCGAAACACACCCACCGCCCCACTCTCTCTCTCTATCTACAAATTTGATCGGATCATCACTCTCCCATGGCTAATCATGTTTTCAGTTTAATACATCAATCATTTGGGATGGTTTGTAGTGAATAAATCGCGTGGGATGTGGGGTTTCATCCCCACATCAAACCGATTCGGTTTCTGATGGTGATCTTCCCCAGGGTTAATGTTATTCATCATCAATTTAAAGATAAGTTGCTCATCCTTCTTCTCTTTTAATAAAAATGGTTAAATGATTTTCGTTTATAAAAGATCTGTGGGTTTAAATCACTTGTATAAACATGCTGAGAACCAAATGGCTCTCGAATTTAATGATGAACAAATTAGGGTTTCGAAAATATTTGGGGGTTTTTCTAAATCTCGTGTTTAAATACAATTAATTAATGTTTTCTTTTATAAAAACATGTTAATTTCAACATATAACGATTTTGTAAAAATTAGGGTTTCGGTCAAAATTGGGGGTTTTTGCATATCTTGTTTCCAGTCAAATTAATTAATAGATTCGGGTTTGGATTGGGCTTAATTAGAGTTTTAATTAATAAAATCAAATTAGGGTTTGTATAAATTGGGGGTTTTTGCATTCGGTTGATTAATGGCGTTTTTGGTATATAGAAAGTATTAATTTCATAATTAAAAAGGTTTTTAGTTTTTAGGGTTTCGAATTGAAAAGGGGTTTTATACCCGCGGCATATTTGGGGGTTTTATGATGTTTCTGTAAATTGAAATGATTAAGGTATTGGATTATGGTGACATTGAATGATAATGGTTTCGGCAGAAAAATAAGGACATTGATTGTCTTGGTTTGGTTCTCGGTTTGGCCTCGGTTTGGGTCTCGGTTTGGGTCTCGGTTTGGTCTTGGTTTGAGTCTCGGTTTGGTCTCGGTTTGGGTTGGTTTGGGTCTCGGTTTGGTTGACAGAAATAATGGGGTCATGGTCATGTTCTAGTAACAAAATGCTATAGTTTATCTTTTCAGTTTTTGACTAAAATAGAACCGTGACAAAACTAACATATTTGTTTAATTTTCGCAGGTTTGGTCAATGACGAGCACAACTAAGATTTTATTCAGAAAATGAAGAGATGATTTGAAAGACTCACAAATGGGATGCTTAGGTTTCGGTTTGCAGGTGTGGACGAGAAGGATGGATCGGCTTGACACTTTCGGTTTGCAGGTGTGGACGAGAAGGATGAATCGGCTTGACACTACACTTCACTTCACCCAGGAATTGTGTTTGAAAACTTGTCCAGAAATTGTTACTGTAATATTGGGACTATGAATACTTTGTGTTATGCTTGGACATTTGATAAACTTTGGGTTGTATTTAATCTTGTATTATGAGTTTAGGGTTAGACTCAAACTGAATTTGGTAAGCTTGTGATATACCCATTTTGGGTAAACTTGGCATGTGTGCTGGATTGTAGTGCTTAGTGGATGAATAAACTATAGAATTAGGTTGTGACTGAAAATGGACACTTGCTAAACAAGCTTTTGAAATAAAAGTGAATAAGGGTTTATAACTTAAATGTTTGTACATGTTGCACCAATATACTACTCGGCTCAGGTTTGTCGGGTGTTTAAGTTTAGACTTGAAAACTGAATATACACGACTCGATAACAACCCGACACACGATCCAAATCAAAGACAATTATGCGTGACCTCAAGGGATTTAGTAAGTACTTCAAATAGACATACGGCAAAGCATAATACGTTGAACAACTTCGTGTATTACATTCATAATTTAATAGACGTGAAAACTCGAGATGTTACATACGCTCTCCCTAAAAAGGGCTTTGTCCGCAAAGCAAAGTAAATAACACATTCATGTCGACAACTCATCGGTAAATAACTAAAGTACTCCTACTATATGAAGAATTTAAGATGAAAATTTGACGAATGTCACAGTACCAAGGAACCCGAGCTTCCTATACCTCCACCGGTGGTTGTGACTAAGGAGAACGAGTCACCTGCTCCTATTCCTCATCCTTCTCCTTCCCCAATTTCTCCACCTATTCCTTCTACCCCTCCTCCACCCGTGGTTGTGAGTGATCCTATTCTCCCAAAGCCTTCCTCTTCTTCCAATATACCTTATCCATCTAGGTTGAGGAAAGAGAAGCAAAAGAGCAAGGATGATATTCAGGTTTCGAACTTCCTTAAAATGTTCAAACAATTAAATTTCAATATCTCCTTCGCTGAGGCTCTCGCTCACATGCCCAAATACGCGAAAATGTTTAAAGATCTTCTGAGCGACAAGGAAAAGCTCCTCGATATTGCCAACACCCAACTTAATGAGAATTGCTCTGCAGTGCTCTTAAGGAAATTGCCAACCAAGCTTGGTGATCCGGGTCGTTTCTTAATTCCTTGCAATTTCCCGGGAGTAGAGAATTGCATGGCCCTAGCCGATCTAGGTGCCAGTATTAATCTCATGCCTCTAAGTGTTTGGAAGCAATTATCTCTCCCAGAGCTAGTCCCCACCAAAATGACTTTGGAATTAGCTAACCGTACGGTTGCTTATCCAGTGGGGATAGCCGAAGACGTCATTGTAGGAGTCGACAAATTCACCTTTCCTGCTGATTTCGTTGTCGTCGACTACGAGATGGACCCCCGTGTACCACTGATTGTTGGTCGTCCATTCCTTAGGACCGGTCGCACTCTCGTTGATGTTGAAGCCGGTGAGCTTATCATGAGAGTGGGTGACGATAAAGTAGTCTTCAACATGGGAAAGTTGTCTAAACAGCCTTATTCATATGAGAGTGTTAATTGTATTGACGTTCTTGATGAGGCTTGTGAAGAACACTTTAATGATGCTTGCAAAAGTATTCCCACCTCTCTTCCCAATGTTGAGACCGTGTCCTCCATTGATTCATCGTTGTCTCTATTTGGAGATACTGATTTATTTTGGAACAATCTTGAAGATACCATGGGAGATGCGAATTTAGCTACTAATGATTCTCCTACCGATGGGGATGAAGACATGAATTTCTTTGACAATCTTCTCACCGAAGACAATCTTTCGCCTCCATCTCCCACGGTTATTGCTATCGATACTCCGACTTCGAATACGCCTCCCATCGACAATCCTCCGGATCTAGAACTTAAGGAGTTACCGCCCCATCTTGAGTATGTATTCCTTGAAGAAGAGAAGAAGTCGCCAGTCATCATTGCTAAGGATTTGAAGGATGAAGAGAAATCCCGACTTGTCGCCGTTTTGAAAGATCATAAGAAGGCTATTGCTTGGAAGATTTCGGATATTCGTGGAATTGATCCTCACTTCTGCACACACAAAATTCTCATGGAGGACGACTTTAAGCCCACTATTCAAAGCCAACGAAGGGTGAATCCAAAAATCCATGAAGTCATCAAAACAGAGGTTATCAAACTTCTTGATGCGGGTATGATTTACCCTATTTCGGATTCACCATGGGTTAGTCCAATCCATTGTGTGCCCAAGAAGGGCGGAATAACTGTTGTTCCAAATGAACACAACGAGTTGATTCCCACTCGTCTCGTTACTGGGTGGAGAGTTTGTATAGACTACCGCAAACTCAATGATGCCACGAGAAAGGATCATTTCCCTCTACCTTTTATGGACCAAATGCTTGAACGTTTAGCGGGTAATGAATATTACTGCTTTCTTGATGGTTTCTCGGGTTATTTCCAAATACCCATCGATCCCCAAGATCAAGAGAAGACTACATTCACTTGTCCCTATGGCACATTCGCTTACAAAAGAATGCCTTTTGGCTTATGCAATGCCCCCGGGACTTTCCAAAGGTTCATGTTAGCTATCTTCCATGACATGGTTGAACAAACCATGGAAGTCTTCATGGATGATTTCTCAGTCTTCGGAGATTCCTTCTCTTCTTGCCTTGCCAATTTGGAACGTATGCTTAAGCGGTGCGAAGACACTCGCCTTGTTCTGAATTGGGAAAAATGCCATTTTATGGTAAAAGAAGGCATCGTGCTTGGACATAAGATCTCGAAAGCAGGTCTTGAAGTAGACCGTGCTAAAGTCGATGTTATCGCTAAGTTGCCTCCACCTTCAACCGTGAAGGGTGTGAGAAGTTTCCTGGGTCATGCGGGCTTCTATCGTCGATTCATCAAAGATTTTTCTCAAATCGCTCGCCCGATGACCCACCTCTTGGAAAAAGATACTCCTTTTATCTTTTCTAAAGAGTGCCTTGAAGCCTTCAACTCACTTAAGGATAAGCTAACTAAGGCACCCGTCTTGGTCACCCCTAATTGGGAGCTGCCTTTCGAGTTGATGTGCGATGCTAGCGATTTTGCTATTGGAGCGGTTCTAGGACAAAGAGTGAACAAACACTTCCAACCGATCCATTACGCTAGCAAGACAATGACGGGGGCACAATTGCATTATACGACAACCGAAAAAGAGCTTTTAGCTGTTGTCTATGCTTTTGAAAAATTTCGCCCCTGTCTTGTCCTTTCTACCACTATTGTGTATACCGATCATTCCGCGCTGAAGTACTTGTTGACAAAGCAAGATTCCAAACCAAGACTTCTTCGCTGGGTTTTGCTGCTCTAGGAATTTAAAATCGAAATTCGTGATAAAAAAGGAGCTGAAAACCTAGCCGCGGACCATCTCAGCAGACTTGAGGATCCTTACCAAGGGGATCATCCGCACAAAGAAATCAATGATTCTTTTCCCTTGGAGGCCTTAATGTCTATAAACTCGAAGTCGAATGAAACCCCGTGGTTTGCGGACTTTGCAAACTACTTGGCAGGTGGAATTCTCAAGGAAGGGTTGACGTCCCAACAAAAGAAAAAGTTCTTCACCGACATTAAGACTTACTTTTGGGACGACCCTTACCTATTCAAACAATGTGCCGACCTGATTATCCGCCGATGTGTTGATGGACCGGCAGTGTCAGAAATCCTTGATGCTTGCCACAAAGGACCCACCGGTGGTCACTTTGGTCCCAACTACACCGCTAAAAAAGTGTTTGATTCGGGATTTTATTGGCCCTCCATATATCGTGACGCTCACGATATGGTTAAACGATGTGATGTTTGCCAAAAACAAGGCACGATCACACATAAAGACGAGATGCCTCAGAATTTCATTCAAGAGTGTGAAATCTTTGATGTTTGGGGTATCGACTTTATGGGGCCATTCCCTTCCTCTAAAGGAAACAAATACATCCTTGTAGCCGTTGACTACGTTTCAAAGTGGGTTGAAGCCAAAGCTTTACATACTAATGACGCAAGGGTGGTTTGTAACTTTTTGAAAGCTCTTTTCGCTAGATTCGGTGTGCCTCGCGCCATTATTAGTGACCGTGGGACTCATTTTTGCAATGACCAATTCGCAAGAGTCATGGCTAAGTACGGAGCCTACCACCCACAAACTAATGGCCAGGCTGAAATATCCAACCGAGGACTAAATCGAATTCTTGAAAGAACTGTGGGAGAGCATCGTGCCTCATGGGCTGATAAACTTGATGATGCTTTGTGGGCTTTCCGTACTGCATACAAGACTCCGATTGGTTGTACACCATATCGTCTTGTGTACGGGAAAGCGTGCCACCTCCCCATTGAGTTGGAGCACAAGGCTTATTAGGCCTTGAAGTGGGCTAATTTTGATATCAACAAAGCCGATGACCTACGCAAGATCCAACTCAATGAGCTGAATGAACTCCGTAATGAGGCTTATGAAAATTCTTTAATCTATAAGGAAAGAACTAAGCTCATTCACGACTCCAAGATCAAAAACGGAGAGTTCCATGTTGGAGACAAAGTCTTACTTTTTAACTCTCGGTTGAAAATCTTCTCGGGAAAGCTCAAATCTCGTTGGTCCGGCCCATTCACCATTGCCCAAATTTTTCCATATGGTACTCTCGAGCTCGCTCAACCTAATGGACCTAATTTTAAGGTGAATGGCCAACGAGTGAAATTTTACTTTGGTGAGGACACCTCTCAGGAGGTGATTCCATCCCTCACCACGTTCCCCATGAACTAATTTTGGGTCGAGTCAGGCTCGTGACTCGGTTATCAAAAACAAGCGCTCCTCGGGAGGCAGCCCGATTATCTATCCCTTTAACCCCCTAAGTGTAGGGGAGTACCTATTTTGGTCGCTTGTGTTTGTGTGGTTGTTGTTCCCATTTAATCCATAACACAAGATTTAGAAGAGATATTTAGAGAGAGAAAGAGAAGAATGTAGAGAGAGAAACAAGAGAGATTTGGAAGGTTTATGTTTACTAGAGAGAGAAAGTAAAATGAACCAACACCCTCTTTCACATGTGAAAGAGGGTTATATACCCTTGGCCTTTTGGGCCGTGGGCTTTGTTTCCTTGGGCCGGGCTTGGCTTTGCTTTGGGCTTACGCCCCTAACTTATACAATATTAGCTTAAAGTCCAAGCCCGGTTTTCCCGACTAACCTATTACAATACAAGACCTTTTAACGACTAAGATGACCTATTACATTCTTGTTCGGCTATATAAAATATAGGGCTAACAATCTCCCCCAATGTATCGGTCATCTTAAAAAGCTTAAAAAACATAAGATGATTGAGTGAATACATTCTTGTAGAGGAGATCTTCCTGCTTTGGTCTTGTATCTTGGTCTTGATCTTGTTTGTAACAGCTTTGTTCCTTCATGCTTTCGTGATCTTTATCTTGAGCCTTTGTCATTTGACTTAGAGTGCTTGAGATCTTCATCTTTGCTCCTTGTGACAAAGATGACCTATTACATTCTTACATTCTTAGGTATTTTGATTATCGCCATCTTGTGCTCTTGTGACTTCTGAATCGACATCGGTTGCACAGCTACGCCACCTTCTTGATATGCAGCAACACATATAGACACGGATAAAATGGCTTTGAACATTTCATCCTAACTCGGTAGCGTTTTACCTTCGGTCGGTGAAGACCGTTAAACGGTATTAAATACCGTACCTGTGATCAGGTAGATTCGATTAAGAACCTCCTTGACAGGGTTTCCCGGCGGTAGTAGCCAGTTCTCTTTACTCGACCGTCTCAAAACAGACTGCGAGCGTAAAGAGTGAATCATAAGGATAAATTATCCGTCTGATTAGAGTCGTCAATTCAGATTTCCTGGAACAAGTTTGATTCTAAAAGAATCGCACCATTGTTGCTTTCCAGTTTGTCACAAGCTTGATTCATAGAGAATCTTGCGAGTTACCTACCGCAGTGCTGTTTGATGTTGACACTAGAAGGATTTCCATTCGTCACTGTGAACACTAATTAGTGTCACTCTGAATGTTCTGGCAAGATCACACGGATTTTGCGAAGAAACCTGGAATCAAGTTTGAATCAATTAAGAATCCAAACTTAGTTGCTTTCCAGTTCTCACAAGTTTGATTCGTGTAGAATCGCACAAGTTACCTACCATGAGCTTGTTTGATGTTGGCTCAAGCAGGATTTCCATCTTCATTGTGAATCGTATCACTCAGATGTTCTGGCAATATCACAAGGATAATGCGTAGGACTTGATTGTGTCCTAATGAGATGATAAATTGATCTCGTTTGGCTCTAGACTCAATAAGTGCATTTTTGGTAATCGGAGGCTGGAGCAGACTGCCACCTTTTCAATATTAACTGACTCGGAGTGAGAAAGTCAATAGATACGTGTTGATCTCCATGACAATGAGACAAGTTTCTTTTGAGAGAAACTCGAATGGCTGGGAAGGGTTGTGCATTGCATCACTGGGTCCATGATGACTTGTCTTCAATAGATGTATTGACCCGGTTTCTGCCTAAGTTGCATAGAATATTCAACTCCTTCAATGCTTACCAATACGTCATCATTAGCACCTTGTTGTGATTGTTCCAGTGCTAACTTAAGTACTTGGTCCGCATTCAGCTTCATTCCACTCCATCTTTCCTAAGGACAACTATTTCTAGCTATGGAATGTCCTTGGGTAGATCCCTCCGGTTCTGGTTGGATCATAGGACTTAGTTTCCTATCCTAAACCACCTTTTGACTCCATCGTTCCGTCGTGGATAGTAGGTTGTTTTGGGTATAGATCATAACCATAAACCATTGAAAACCATTCAAAGTGCTTGATAAAAATCAAAACTTTTAACACTTTGAAAGTTTTATCTTTTCGAAAAGCTCCCCCTACACACATGCATCGATATACGAAATAGTTTGGCATGTGAAGGAAAGAGTTGCACTTGAGTCTTTAAGATCACATGTTGCGATATATTACATTTTAATCACATTTTCTCCCCCTATCTCTAATATAAAAACATCATATTAGAGATACTAATTGATTAAAATATGACAATTTCTGAAAACCGATTGGGAGAGAAACATGTGTGCACGTATGAAGCATGGAACATTTTCAGTCGGGTCGCTCCCCCTCAACAATATATGTGTGTCTTGAGACAAAATTTGACAAAATATTAGAAGAACGACACCACAAAATATGTTGAGGTACGGAGTTGAGATGCCTTTTCCGATATAATATATTACATTTGACAATTTCATATCATTTTCGGAATGTGTTGGATACATAAAATATGACAATTTTAGAGATGTACCCAACAACATTAAAAGGCTTGATTTGACTCTAATCAGACGGATAATTTATCCTTATGATTCACTCTTTACGCTCGTAGTCTGTTTTGAGACGGTCGAGTAAAGAGAACTGGCTACTACCGCCGGGAAACCCTGTCAAGGAGGTTCTTAATCGAATCTACCTGATCACAGGTACGGTATTTAATACAGTTTAACGGTCTTCACCGACCGAAGGTAAAACGCTACCGAGTTAGGATGAAATGTTCAAAGCCATTTTATCCGTGTCTATATGTGTTGCTGCATATCAAGAAGGTGGCGTAGCTGTGCAACCGATGTCGATTCAGAAGTCACAAGAGCACAAGATGGCGATAATCAAAATACCTAAGAATGTAAGAATGTAATAGGTCATCTTTGTCACAAGGAGCAAAGATGAAGATCTCAAGCACTCTAAGTCAAATGACAAAGGCTCAAGATAAAGATCACGAAAGCATGAAGGAACAAAGCTGTTACAAACAAGATCAAGACCAAGATACAAGACCAAAGCAGGAAGATCTCCTCTACAAGAATGTATTCACTCAATCATCTTATGTTTTTTAAGCTTTTTAAGATGACCGATACATTGGGGGAGATTGTTAGCCCTATATTTTATATAGCCGAACAAGAATGTAATAGGTCATCTTAGTCGTTAAAAGGTCTTGTATTGTAATAGGTTAGTCGGGAAAACCAGGCTTGGACTTTAAGCTAATATTGTATAAGTTAGGGGCGTAAGCCCAAAGCAAAGCCAAGCCCGGCCCAAGGAAACAAAGCCCACGGCCCAAAAGGCCAAGGGTATATAACCCTCTTTCACATGTGAAAGAGGGTGTTGGTTCATTTTACTTTCTCTCTCTAGTAAACATAAACCTTCCAAATCTCTCTTGTTTCTCTCTCTACATTCTTCTCTTTCTCTCTCTAAATATCTCTTCTAAATCTTGTGTTATGGATTAAATGGGAACAACATTTGGTATCAAGAGCCTATAGTGGATAGGTGATTGAAGATTCGTGTGGTGTGTTCTTGATTTTTCGTGGTCATTTTGATCTATATATCTCGTCCCAAAATTTTTCTTGTGTTTTTTATGGTTTTTTCTTGATACGAATCTTCTACATAGTTGTGGTAGAGATTTGGTATATTTACTTTGGCTAAAAACACAAAATTTTTGGGTGTTTTGATCATTTTTTGGCTTAAAATCACGAATTGGTTGAGTTTTGTCCGAGAAAAGTGGGATATATTCCGATTGGTGTAATCGGAAAAGGGATTATATATTCCGATTGGTGTAATCGGAAAAGGGATTATATATTCCGATTGGCATTCCGATCAGTAGCATCATTCCGATTGGACAACAACATTCCGATTGGCATTCCGATCAGTGGCATTCCGATCAGTAGCATCATTCCGATTGGACAACAACATTCCGATTGGCATTCCGATCAGTGGCATTTCGATCAGTAGCATCATTCCGATTGGACAACAACATTCCGATTGGCATTCCGATTTGACATTCCGATTGGTCATTCCGTTTTGGCATTCCGATTGGGTATTCCGATTTGAGATTCCGATTGGTCATTCCGACAAGGTTATTCCGATGGGCATTCCGATGGATATTTTGTTTGAGCAATTTTTAGACTTA
Source organism: Glebionis coronaria (assembly GCA_025667525.1). Taxonomy (NCBI): domain Eukaryota; kingdom Viridiplantae; phylum Streptophyta; class Magnoliopsida; order Asterales; family Asteraceae; genus Glebionis; species Glebionis coronaria. The sequence goes on from CM046879.1 coordinate 558,304,453, forward strand.
GCCACTATCTAGACTAGTTTAGGAACATCGTTTACACGAAGATTTAAAAAAAAAAAAAAAAAAAAAAAAAAAAGAGTTAAAATTTTTAGGTCAAGTAAAATCAAATTTTTTCCCTATTAGTTTTTGGCTATTTCTAACTCAAATTCAAAATTTGGCGATACAAAATTTTTCGGCTTACCGTTTTGTCAGACTGAGGAATTTATTGTCGGACTGAGAAAAATTTTTCTGGAAATTTCAGAATTTCAATTTTAACCACACATCATCACAACACATCCACTAAGATCCGTAATCCATACACATCATATCTTCTTCGAGACATCCGTTCAATGGACATCTTCGTGGATTCAACAACAACAACGTCCATGACTAAGATGAATAAAGAGAAGATGCAGAATCCAGAGGTTCAGACAAATACTGAGACTCCAATCAGTAAACCTTCTAACAAGGATTCTACCACCAAAATCGTTCATGCAATCAAATACAAGATGTCGAAATCAAAAGAAAGATGCATGGAACACATAAAGTTGCTTCAGTCACACCTTCAGGTTCTTTCAAGAGAAGACCTAAAAGGCACTCGTCTTGAAATTGGATTCAAACGGGTATTCTTTCTACTATTTGGTCAAGATGTTGAGACATTCATCAAAACGTTGCTATTTAATATGGACCATCTTCAACTTGAACTTAACAAAGATGATCTTCACGAGACTCTATCAATGGACATCCTTTTATCTCTCAACCTTCAGTTCCAGCAATTCATTGACTCAAGTGGCTTATCCAAAAACGATCGAGAGTTCACAAGCACATACTTTACCAAATATACACTCGTAGATCTTCAAGCATTCAAAGAGACACTTCTTCAACATATGAGTAATATAAAGAAGGCAATTGCTGAAAGAACACGCCATCAAAGGCAATTTCAAAGAAGGGTGAATCAAAGACTGATGCAGACGAAAGAGAGCAATGTCGATATAGATCAAGCATTGGATGCTTCTTCGGTTGATATAGAGAGCAGCGAGACAGAATCAGAAACGCAGCATATCAATACCAGCTCAGGGAATGATCAAACAACCAATGATGCGGATATCAGACCCATTTATGATGATCAACCAATGGCTATGGTACATATAAATGCTGAATACGATTTTTCTCAACATACTGAGCAATCTGAACCCATTCTTGACACGTATCTAGTGGAAAAGGTTGATAGCAATACCACACCTGATTCATCAGATACGAGTACTAATGGAGGAGAGACTTCTCAGGATGTTGATTCTAAGATTCACGAGCTTGAAATTCTGTTAGCTCATAAGACTAAAGATTTTGAGGATGCCAAACTCGATTTTTCAAAGAAAAATAACAAATTTGAGGCTTACTTTGAAAAAATTGAAAAAGCAAATGTAGTTCTTGAACAAAAATTGGATCGTAAGATTCAAGATTTTAATGTGGAAAAAGAACATTTTGTGAAACAAATAAATTTGTTAGAATCAAAGTTGGCTTCTCAAAATCGAAGTCCTCCGCCTGCTTCATTAACTGAATTATCTGTGCAACCTATCGACACAGTAGATAGTAATGACGCGAATGCAGAAAATGACATATTTGACAATATGAATATTAAGTTAGAACAACGTGTCGCTCAATTACTTCTACAAAATGAGCAATTAAAGGCTCAGATTCAGGAAAAGGTTTTTGCACTGACAGCGGTGAAAAATGAATTAAGGAAACTAAAAGGAATTAGTGTGGATACTAAGTTAGCAAAACAGTCAGTCTTGGGGAAACCTCCTTCTCAACCAGTCAGAAACCGCTCAGTTGCTAGACAACCGAATGCGTTTAAATCTGAACGACTCAAAACGTCGAATCTGAGGTTTGCATCCCAAGTTGACGTGCGTAGCAATTTACTTAAACCAGTCACTCCACAATCTAGACCCCCATTAAGAAAATCCGCTTCTGCAAAGCCCGATCACATGAATGCTTCAACCAACTCTAGAAATAGCTCCAATAACATGCCTAGGCGTAGTTCAAATGACACGGGTCACAAAAGCTATCTAGAGGATGCTAAAAAGAATACACAAGCAAGAGATAGGACCAAACCACAACCTAGGAGCGTTGTTCACACATCTAGGAATTCTAGACCCTTCTATGATGTGCACAATTCTGCCAACCCTAGGAACTCTAGAGCCTTCTCAGATGCTAAGCACCTTGTTTGCACGAAATGTAACAAATGCGTGTTTAATGCCATTCATAATGATTGTATCACTAAAGTCCTGAACAAGGTGAACCAAAAAGCTAGAGCACCTCAAAGACGGAACCCTAAAGGAAATAGTTTTTCTCCAACTAAGTCTTCCGCTGTGCATGAGAAAACTATGTCTCCTCGACCTTGTCTTAGGTGGATACCAACGGGTAGAACCTTCAAAACAATAGGTCTTAGGTGGGTTCCTAGTGGAAAGATATTTCCCTCTAGCTCGACAAAGGTTCAAGGTGAACCCCCACATGGTTTTCATCAAGATATCGCTAACCCACATGCAAGCATACAAACTACTGATAAAAGTGCAGGTAATAAAGTAAAGATTCAACAAGAACACAAAGGTTTTCCATATTCATACCGTTCAACAAAAGACACTCTCAGAGTTTGGTTGCTGAAGAAGCAGATATCAGAGAAATACGTGTCTCAAGGGTTTCACAAGTAAGATTCAAGATGACTTACAGTCACATTTCAGGTTGTAACTCGAACATCAAAGAAAGGGAACTTTATCTCTTCAACAATAAGTTACCCTCAAAACGAGAAATTCATATTTCTCGGTCACGAGCTTATATTAAAACTATTCAAAAGTTTTATGCTCGGGTACGAGGCTTATAGTCAAATTACAGACTGTAACCCGGGCTCACAAGACAGGAAAGTTCATCCCGAGTATGACTTATCCTCAAAACGAGAAATTCGATTTTTCTCTCATAATGACTTCTAAGCACATCACAGCTTAGGACTCGGACCTCAACTAAGGAAAGTTTATCTCGGACGATAACTTATCCTTCTCAACGAGAAATTCATATTTCTCGGTCATGAGCTTCTCATAAAAACATTCAAAGTTTTTAAGTTCATGAAAAACGATTTCTAAGTAAATGTCAGCTTAGAACTCGAACTTCAACTTAAGGAAAGTTTATCACGGATGATAACTTATCCTTCATAACGAGAAATTTATTTTTCTCGGTCATGAGCTAGTCACAAAACAATCAAAGTTTTGAGCTCATGAAAAACGGACCCGAAAGGGAAGTGTACGTTTCAGTGCGCTATCCCTAAGCAATAGAAGAGAAGTCTTCTATCCTGATTATTTTAAAACCGTTGAACACAATTTTTCAAGAATTTCTCAAAAGGTTTTTCTAAATCTTTCAAAATTGTGTGTTCAACACTCCCTTCCTCATATGTGGTTTTTATATCTCAAAATTGTCATATATTATTTTGATCAATTTTTGAGGGGGAGCGTTTTAAAATCAAGCCTTTTAATGTTGTTGGGTACATCTCTAAAATTGTCATATTTTATGTATCCAACACATTCCAAAAATGATATGAAATTGTCAAATGTAATATATTATATCGGAAAAGGCATCTCAACTCCGTACCTCAACATATTTTGTGGTGTCGTTCTTCTAATATTTTGTCAAATTTTGTCTCAAGACACACATATATTGTTGAGGGGGAGCGACCCGACTGAAAATGTTCCATGCTTCATACGTGCACACATGTTTCTCTCCCAATCGGTTTTCAGAAATTGTCATATTTTAATCAATTAGCATCTCTAATATGATGTTTTTATATTAGAGATAGGGGGAGAAAATGTGATTAAAATGTAATATATCGCAACATGTGATCTTAAAGACTCAAGTGCAACTCTTTCCTTCACATGCCAAACTATTTCGTATATCGATGCATGTGTGTAGGGGGAGCTTTTCGAAAAGATAAAACTTTCAAAGTGTTAAAAGTTTTGATTTTTATCAAGCACTTTGAATGGTTTTCAATGGTTTATGGTTATGATCTATACCCAAAACAACCTACTATCCACGACGGAACGATGGAGTCAAAAGGTGGTTTAGGATAGGAAACTAAGTCCTAGGATCCAACCAGAACCGGAGGGATCTACCCAAGGACATTCCATAGCTAGAAATAGTTGTCCTTAGGAAAGATGGAGTGGAATGAAGCTGAATGCGGACCAAGTACTTAAGTTAGCACTGGAACAATCACAACAAGGTGCTAATGATGACGTATTGGTAAGCATTGAAGGAGTTGAATATTCTATGCAACTTAGGCAGAAACCGGGTCAATACATCTATTGAAGACAAGTCATCATGGACCCAGTGATGCAATGCACAACCCTTCCCAGCCATTCGAGTTTCTCTCAAAAGAAACTTGTCTCATTGTCACGGAGATCAACACGTATCTATTGACTTTCTCACTCCGAGTCAGTTAATATTGAAAAGGTGGCAGTCTGCTCCAGCCTCCGATTACCAAAAATGCACTTATTGAGTCTAGAGCCAAACGAGATCAATTTATCATCTCATTAGGACACAATCAAGTCCTACGCATTATCCTTGTGATATTGCCAGAACATCTGAGTGATACGATACACAATGAAGATGGAAATCCTGCTTGAGCCAACATCAAACAAGCTCATGGTAGGTAACTTGTGCGATTCTACACGAATCAAACTTGTGAGAACTGGAAAGCAACTAAGTTTGGATTCTTAATTGATTCAAACTTGATTCCAGGTTTCTTCGCAAAATCCGTGTGATCTTGCCAGAACATTCAGAGTGACACTCATTAGTGTTCACAGTGACGAATGGAAATCCTTCCAGTGTCAACATCAAACAGCACTGCGGTAGGTAACTCGCAAGATTCTCTATGAATCAAGCTTGTGACAAACTGGAAAGCAACAATGGTGCGATTCTTTTAGAATCAAACTTGTTCCAGGAAATCTGAATTGACGACTCTAATCAGACGGATAATTTATCCTTATGATTCACTCTTTACGCTCGCAGTCTGTTTTGAGACGGTCGAGTAAAGAGAACTGGCTACTACCGCCGGGAAACCCTGTCAAGGAGGTTCTTAATCGAATCTACCTGATCACATGTACGGTATTTAATACCGTTTAACGGTCTTCACCGACCGGAGGTAAAACGCTACCGAGTTAGGATGAAATGTTCAAAGCCATTTTATCCGTGTCTATATGTGTTGCTGCATATCAAGAAGGTGGCGTAGCTGTGCAACCGATGTCGATTCAGAAGTCACAAGAGCACAAGATGGCGATAATCAAAATACCTAAGAATGTAAGAATGTAATAGGTCATCTTTGTCACAAGGAGCAAAGATGAAGATCTCAAGCACTCTAAGTCAAATGACAAAGGCTCAAGATAAAGATCACGAAAGCATGAAGGAACAAAGCTGTTACAAACAAGATCAAGACCAAGATACAAGACCAAAGCAGGAAGATCTCCTCTACAAGAATGTATTCACTCAATCATCTTATGTTTTTTAAGCTTTTTAAGATGACCGATACATTGGGGGAGATTGTTAGCCCTATATTTTATATAGCCGAACAAGAATGTAATAGGTCATCTTAGTCGTTAAAAGGTCTTGTATTGTAATAGGTTAGTCGGGAAAACCAGGCTTGGACTTTAAGCTAATATTGTATAAGTTAGGGGCGTAAGCCCAAAGCAAAGCCAAGCCCGGCCCAAGGAAACAAAGCCCACGGCCCAAAAGGCCAAGGGTATATAACCCTCTTTTACATGTGAAAGAGGGTGTTGGTTCATTTTACTTTCTCTCTCTAGTAAACATAAACCTTCCAAATCTCTCTTGTTTCTCTCTCTACATTCTTCTCTTTCTCTCTCTAAATATCTCTTCTAAATCTTGTGTTATGGATTAAATGGGAACAACAGTGGTGATATGATTACAGGGATAACTGCAATCTTGGAATCTTTGAAGAACCGTGCTCCCGTGTTATCCGAAATCCGGTTCTATCTCTCAACTATCGTGATTCAATTCTCTTCATACTCACATTTGAAATTGATCACTTTAGTCGTCTCTTCCTTAACTCGAGTTAACCAACGTGCACAATGTCATAAGTGTAGGGGAGACTTGTCCCACATGCTTAAACATTGAGGACAATGTTTATCTTAAGTGTAGGGGGACTTCTATCGAAGTTTTAAGTGGACTTTTCCATGAAAATGCCTTCATTTAACCGGAAAATCATATTTTTCAACATTTTTCAAATTTTTTATTAACTTTGGCCATTTAGTTGTAATTTTTAAATTTTTATCATTGCTTTCATATGTATATATTCCACAATTAAGTCAAAAATATTAATAAGTGGTGTAGCTAGTTTTGAAATCTTTGATATATTAGGCCCGTTGCGTTTATTTTGACTCAACCCGAATAGACTTATCCAAGTTTATTCTAGCTAGTATCCTTAACCATGTAGACCTTAATTGGTTTATTAGGCTAAGTGTCCACGAGTCTTATTACTTGAGATTTTAAATTGTGGAGGACGAGAAATGATAGAGTCAATTATAAGTCGGTATTCTTGCACAAGCTCACTTGGTGTAATTATTTGCCTATTCTCCCATCACTTGCTAATAATTTATCTGCAATAAGTAAGGTCGTACGATTTGAAAGGTTACTTAGCTTCTAGCCCAAGATCGTTTAAAAGTTGCTCGGTAATGATAAGAGTTCATAGCCAAGGCATAACTTATGAAGCGGGGCGCGAAGATTGGCGAGTCCGAAAAGGCCCTAACAAGGCATGAGGATTCAATTTTATTGCTGAAGATCCAAAGTTATGTGAAAAGCATTATTCCCAAAATCAATATGAAGGATCAAGACTCACGACGAAAAGCAATCAACTCCCATAAAGATCATGGAGAAGTCTATCCGAAAAGACCCTAACAAGGTATGAGGATAAATAGATCCAAGTCCGAAAAGGAGGCGGATCGTTGTATCTCAAAATCCCAATTAGAGATTGAAGAAATAATCATGAAGTCGTGGTCTACAAAGTTGGAGTACCCCTCAAAAGTCTCCAAGTGAAGAAACTCTATTACGATGAGAAGACCATTATCTCAAGAACGTCTCTCAAGATATGAAGTATGAAGTACATGCCAAATATCGGCCCGAGAAAGGTCTCAAATCGTGAACCGAGTTATGCCAAGATATGAACTTTTTGATATCCCGAGAAGCAGTTTTAAGAGATTTTGTCCTTTAGCTAACTATTGATCAAATCGTCCCACTTTGCTTTCAGCCTAAATAAACTATCGAAATAAGTCCCAAAAATGCATCTTCATGATCATTCTAAGACAAAAATAAAATATAAGAGATATACCAAGGAATAAGGGAGTTTAAGCATTTAATTAAGCCATGTGTGTAAGCGTTTGAATTGCTAACTTATAATAACAATGATCTCGTTTTTAAGCTTAGTTTGGGGAACGTGAAACTTGAGGGTGATAAATCTTCGCAGCACCAAAGCCCTAATGTAAGTCCTTGATCTCTTTGCAAGTTATTTCCATCCTTTTGTTTATTTTAAGGTTTTAATTTCTCTTAGTACTTTAATTTTTGTTTAGTAGTATGTTAATAAGGCCAAGGTTGATTGATTATGAGAAAAGTGTAAATTTGCTTAATCACTAAGCATTGCATGAGGGCATGGCAATGGTTAAGTGTAGGGGATTTGATAGGTGTGTAAACACCCATCCTTTTACCACTTATAACTGGCTAAAACAAGACCAAAACACGTATTTAATATCATTTATTTGGAATTATGCGTGGTTTTTGTGTTTATTGTGTTTTTAGAGCTAACCGGATGAATATTAAAGAAAACATGGGATTGCATGGGTTTTATCAAGGAAAAAGACTAAAGACGAAGTCTATTGTCCAAGAGATGCAAAAGATTTGAAGTCAATGGGCCTATTTGAAGAATTATCGAAGAAAAGGACCAAAGATGGAAGATTTTCATAAGTCGAAGAAACTCAAGTCTATTAAACGAAGAAATTAAAAGACGAGTTGAATTTAATCGACGACAAATCCCGAATCAGAATCGAAAACGTCAACTTTTCTGAAAAGACGAGAAGACAAGAAGAAAGGGAGAAAGCCCACTCACCAACCAACCACTAGGACTATATATAGTTTCTTCCTTCACATTTTAGGGAGCTAGCTTTCATTTTTCTTTTTCCCAGTTTCTTAGGTTCGTTTCATCACTAACACCATTAGGGTGTTTGGTGATTTTTAATTTTTCCTTCAATCTTGTAAGTTTTGATCATTACTATTGTTAACTTTTACATTAATCTTTCAATCCAATCTTTCTATTCATCTTGTTCATCTCCTTTTCTATTCAAAGTCTTCAAGTTCTTGTTTGATTAATTTTAAGCTTTTGAAAGTTGTTGATTTTGTGTTTTTATTGGTGGGATTTATTACTTATGGTATTTAAATGATTTGTGTTTAATTTGGTAAAACTTTTTTTGCTTATTTAGTTTGATTTTGGATTAATTCGTGCTCCTGTTTAAACATCAGTTACTGTTCTTCGCCCAGACATTCCGAATAGTCGATTTTCTATTTCCCTTATTCGGAATATTGGATATTCCGAATAGGGCTGTTCACCTTTCTCTTACTCGGAATAATTTATTCCGCATAGCCAGATTTTCATTTCCTTACTCGGAATATTTTACATATTCCGAACAGCTTGTTTTTCCGCATAGTACTTTATTTTCCGAATAGCTCGATTTTCCGAATAGGGTTGTTTTTCCGAATAGACTGTGTTTTTCCGAATAGACTTTTTGTCTGACTTCTTATTCGGAATATTCCGAATAGGGGTCACTTTCCGCTTGGGACTTACTTTCCGCATAGACCACTTTTCCGTATAGAGCATACTATTCCGCATAGGACTCTTTTTCCGAGTAGGATATTTTTCAGTAGGGTATTTTCCAGTTTTAATTCAAGTGTTGCTTTTTAATTGTTGATTGTTTTAAGTTTAAGTCTTTCTTTACTGATTTCCCTGTTTAGTAGATTAGAAAACCAAACCCGTTTTTGGACACCAAGAACAAATCTTCCACTTTAAACTGAGATCAATTCGAGAGGATTCCGAGAATCGAACTTTCAACATAGTAAACTCGTTGTATCAGACATACATTCGAAAAAATTGTTGCGTTGGCTATTAGTGCACTCCTGTAGAATCACGTGTTTTTAGTTAGAATATATTGTTGCTGCTTAGTTTGTAGTTAGAATCACGTGTTTTTAGTTAGAAAAAATTGTTGCGTTGAGCGGTTAATGATTATCCATTTTATATTGTTGCTGCTTAGTTTTTGTTCATTACTTTATTTTATCATATGGACATCAAACACTGATCTTTATTTTTAATACTTTAAATTGGCAGGTGATCACTAAGTTTTGCTCAGAGCGTATTGCAAAGTATGCCTTTGAGTATGCATACCTCAACAACAGGAAAACAGTACTTGGTATTTTTATTTTATTTTTTAACAGTGAATTGCATCTAATTGCTTAATGATATGCTGTCAGAAATAAGCTGATTTGTTTTTAGTTAGAATATATTGTTGTTGCTTAGTTTTTAGTTAGAATCACGCGTTTTTAGTTAGAAAAAATTGTTGCGTTGAACGGTTAATGATTATCCATTTTATATTGTTGTTGTTTAGTTCTCGTTCATTACTTTATTTCATCATACGGACGTCAAACACTGATCTTTATTTTTAATACTCTAAATTGGCAGGTGATCACTAAGTTTTGCTCAGAGCGTATTGCAAAGTATGCCTTTGAGTATGCATACCTCAACAACAGGAAAACAGTACTTAGTATTTTTATTTTATTTTTTAACAGTGAATTGCATCTAATTGCTTAATGATATGCTGTCAGAAATAAGCTAATTTGTTATTTTCTAGGTAACGCCTAATCTTTATGGAAATTTGGTGGCAAATACTACTGTCGGTATTGCTGGGGGCACCGGTGTCATGCCTGGAGGTTTGTGTGCCTTCTAAACTTATTATGAACCGATCTAAAGAACTGAAATACTTAATATGTGCTGCGATCAAAGATGCAAGCTTTGTTTTATTATAGTATAATGATTTGAAATAAATGGAGTTGCAAAATTTGCAGGTAACGTGGGAACGGATCATGCTACGTTCGAACAAGGTGCATCAGCAGGAAATGTTGGAAAACAAAAAATAGTAGACCGAAAGACAGCTAATCCAGTGGCTTTGCTTCTGTCATCAGCCATGATGCTCAGACATCTTCACTTTCCCTCATTTGCAGACCGACTAGAGAACTCTGTCAAGCGTGTGATTTTGGAAGGAAAGTACCGAATAAAAGATCTTGGTGGGTTAAGCACCACTCAGGAAGTCGTTGATGTTGTCTTGCAAATCTTGAATGATAGCTTGGTAATCCAATCTCCATTCTTTCCGGCCTTATAGACCCTTTCATTGTTTTGCTTGATAGTGATACACGTTTTGTTACTTAGAGTTGCTCCTATATATCGCTTATTAGCTTCTACAAATTCTTTTATGTAAACACATTTTGTATCTACCCCGCGGCGGAGCGCGGGCATTAATCCTAGTATTATATAAAACACAATGCTGTAAAACAAGATTTATAAAACCGATTAATCATTGTTTGATCGCTAAAAAACCATCAACTTTGTCGATTAATATATAAGCGATTAATGACAATCAACTATAGCCAGGGAGATCAAACTTGCTAGGAGCTTGCAAATCTTGGTGAAAATACCGAAAACTCTTTATAAACTTGTATTTATCACTTATAGCAAGTTTTTATATATGTAAGTTGGATTTTAAAAATAATATTTTTAAAAACCCCTAAAACTCAGTAGAATTACCCAAAACTTGTCAGAAATACTAAAAATTTGCTAAAAATGCGGATCCGGTTAATCACCGATCCCGCCTAAAAGGATTATAAGTTACAAGGTGGTCGATCAGCCGACTAGCGATTCACGATTTTATGAGCCTTTCTTTTTTGTTTTGTTATATTTTATTTGATTTGTGAGTGTGTGTGAGAGGTATTATTAGTGGGATGCATAATCAAATAAAGTGGTAATTTTAATGAATGATGAGTTTGTCTTGACCACAAGTGAACATAAGTGAGTTAAAGTGATAGCTGAGCGTGCTGAAGTAGATGGTGAGTTACATCGTACCACTCCATCTAGCTTGCCTTACTGTTTTGCTTACCAAAATCAATCGAAAACCGAACCGAACTGATCCTATTCGGTTCGATTTTCGATCTTATATAACTACAGTTTTTGGTCTTGTTTTGCTTGATTCATGTCGATAGGTTTAGAACCAAGAAAAATAAACTAAACTGTCTAAATCGATTTTGCTGAGTTAAAATTGGTTATGTTTCAGTTTTGCTAGATTAAATTCGGTCTGATTTTCAATTCACGTTTTCTTCAAAATCATTTTTCGATTCAGGCCGGGTTTGACCAGTTGTTCAAACCTACCTATCTTAATTTGTGTTAATTATTTAATTAAACATGCTTTTAGTCATTCCAATTATTTTTCATATCATAAATTAAAAGCTACATCTTTTACTTTTATATGTGATATTTTATATGCAATTCCCCCTATTTTAAAAGTACATGAGTAAGCTAGTTAGTCATAAGCTCTATTTATTTATAAATGCTCATTGAGTCATTTCTGTTAGCTATAAGCTTGTATCACAAAACATGTTTATGAACTAGCTTATATTAGAAGTTCAACCTTTTATAAGCTCGTTGAAACTTGTTGCGGATTTGCTACGTTTTGTCATTGTACATGAAGTATAATTGTATAAGCCTAGAGGGCCAAGCTCAAGTATGAAGTATAATTGTGAGGTTTACCAGTCTTGTGCTATTCAAGTGAGCTGAGAAGTAAATTTTACCCTTGAGGAGTTGATCTTTCATTTCAAATGTGATATCTATCCCCGACGTTAATTGATTTGAGTCGATGGTTACTAGTCTTTAATAATTGGCTTTTTGAACAAATACACGCTCAATCTAGCTCGAAAGTAACCGTCAAATGATCAAGCTCAAGTTAAACAAATACACGCTCAATCTAGCTTAAGTCAAGTTTTGAACTTTGAATTCACTGTATCAATTTAAAGAAATGCCCATATAAAGAATAACACGAGTGGCGATTTCATTCTCACTAACTAGCCTCTTGTGATCTTTCTTTACGTTTTACTTGTAAACACGACGAATTTCACTACACTTTCCTAACATACGACAACGATCTTGATAACATACATTATAATCTGACAAAGGTTAGACGAGCTTCTAGCCTAATAGCAATCAAATTGTTCCTTAACTAAAATGCTTGTATAAATATCATTTAAGACAGATATAGAATCTCAAGTTTGAGATTATACTCGAGAATAATAAGTTGGACTAGCAAAGTAACAAGTTCAAATACCTACAGTACAGCGCGCGCACATTATTTGCAAGAACTTTTATTTGCCACAAATGTCATTTAACGAGAAAAAAAATATGCAAAAAGAACTGTATTTTAACATGAGTTATGCATACTTAAAAAAACAAACGTTTTGCCAATCTTTAACACGGCATATTATGCATACAATCAGCTAGCAGCCTCAGCCTCAACCTCAGCAACGGCCTCAGCCACAGCATCAGAAGCGGAAGCACCAGCATCTGCAACGGCCTCAGCAACTTCTGTTGGCAACTCTTTAGCTTCAGTCTCAACAGCGGCAGGACTTGGATCAGACTTGTCTTTGGAGGCACCGGCTTTAGCGAAAAGTGGTTTTAAGGCTAACTCAATCGCTGCCCAACCACAGGCTAGTGCTCCGAGCACCACCACTACTGTCTTGAGTGGTGTTCCCTCTGCACTCTTGGGTAGTGTTATCTCTACAGCCATTTTGGTAAGTGCGAAATTATGCTTACAACTTGAATTATTTTTCTGTTCTCTTATTGAAATGGAATGAGCTGAGGGACGAATTTAATGGGGGCCATTGCAACATAATGTCAAATTTTGTTGTTTTTTATGAGGTGTAACCAATAGGATTTGTGGCACGTTTGGTTAGATAACTTATGATAGTATTTGAATGGCTACACTGATGTGTTTGATTTTTCTGGTGTACCTTAAGTTGGTATTATTCCAGGATATAAGTATATATTGTCATTTGTCCTGTTACAGGATGAATTTGACTGGACCTGTGCAGTTGATTCGTCATTTTCATTTTCTTTTAGCACATCAATGTGAAAACCAAATCATGTCGAAAATATCAGAGTCGACACAAAGTCACAAAGGATATAAACCCGTGAGATGTAAGCCAAAGCATGTCGACATTTCATTCTCACTTACCTACATCTCCCAATTGTATACTAACCTTGTCGCCAGAGCTTCGTATTCATTGTTTTAATCACTTAACAGAGTGCCTCTTAAACACATCATCAAACGCTTGAAGTGATTACTTAAACAAAAAAAATAGGCACAACACACTAGGCAACTTTTAATTTCATTCGTTGATTTTGGACAGCCGAGACAAAGGCCGAAACAACCAACCACGTGTAGTGGTAAAGGTGGTAATGTAGAGGAGGACCACACGGCACACGTGGTCACTTGCATTACGTAAGCCGATCTTAACAACATACTCGGTATTACTGTTCTATCACACAATTAAGATCTATTCTGTAAAACAGCAAATACAATACTCTTCAAATGTGTCCTCTAGGTTATGATGCAAAGATCAATTTAATTCTAAATTTTTTTAATATAGTTTCCAAGCAAGAGTAACACCCGAGCCATTTGTCGACTAAGAAACGTAATTCTTGGCAAAACAAAGTTATTTAGCTGTAATGAAAGCTCAAAGCAAATTCAAAGTCATTTTTCCTGGATACGACAAATCATTAAAGCTAATATCTAGAAAAACAAAGTCGATTACAACCTAAAAGTTGTTGATAATATCTGTTAAGGATGCATGCAGAGAAAACGGCAAGTTAGACATCATGCAAGATAACTACTAGCAAAAGGATAATAACCGTCAGTATACTACTTCGAAAAGTCTCAAACAATACAGCTGCTTACAATACCAGATATAACAACAGTTTTTGAAATTTAACGGCCTCTTCCACGACCACGTCCGCGCCCACGGCCTCTTCCACGACCCACCTGTTTCCCTGTAAGAATTTCAAGAATATATATGTCATTAGATGTTGACCCGAGAATATACAACATTTGGGCAGACATCTGCATACCACGAGACTTTACTTATGGGGTGGAGTAAAAACTGTTATTGTATTGCATAACCAAAAAGTATTGGTTATATTGAGTACATTACCAGTAGAGTTGATAATTTCAACCCATTTATGAATAGGTTAGTTTGGGTTATGCTTTATCATTTTGACCAGTCCCCAAACGACCATTTTGTCACCACAAATACCCAGATTACAAAACCTAGGTCCGTCATTAGAAAAGAGAACCAAGTGTAAAAAACTGTTCAAATGTGCTCACAAACTAAGAGTTACTATACCTGGGGTTTGTTTTTTGGTTTTGACCCTAGGTGTTTCTTCAACCAACAGAGTCTCGAGATTCAGGCTGTCAGGCAAAATGTAGTATCGGATGTTGTTGCCTCTAACACTAAGATGATCCAAGGTCACTGGGTTCTTTCCTTTCAGTGTAAGTTTAACCGTCTTCAGATGTGTGTTCATGCTGATATCCACACCTGTAATACAACCACACAAAATATAAGTTTTGGTTGCTATTCATTTTTTGTATTTGACAAGCGATTTGAGTAGTGTGTGTCTCGACATATGTAACTAGGTAAAAGGAGCCACTTATGAACATGCCTATAATGAATAATAAACATTAAAGAACAGAACTATAAGTTTCATCTAGTTTATCCTTCCAAAAAATCGTACGAATAGTGCTAAAAGTTCATTTGTCCCAAAAAAAAATGTATAGTACGTTTAGGGTAACCTTCTAAACCTACAAGGCTTTACTTAGTGTGTATAAACGATGTTAGATAGCGTCATTAGTCTTTCTTAATATATATGCTGCTAGAAAAGAAAGTAACAAAAGTATTACTGTAATTCTTTGTTGCTCTAATCAATCCCGATGCACCCATACTTGTATAAACACACAGAAGGATAACAAAAAGAAACGTGAAGAATTACTAGGTGTGGTTCGCCTTAGGTCCATCAAGTTTGGGATGATATTCGGCCTAGGGACGCTAAGGTTCTATGGTACCGCATGGTGTGGTTCTCCTTATGTATTCCAAGACATGCTGTTAACTTATGGCTTATCATTCATCGTAAGCTAAAAACGCAAGATATGATCAGGTCTTGGGAAGTTTCAACGGGCTTGAGTACGAATTGTTCTCTATGTGAAGATGTGCCCGATTCTCATGAGCATCTCTTTTTTATGTGTCCATATTCGAATGCTGTTTGGAACCGTATGAAGCAAAAGGCTGGTATATCGCATCGTAATAATGATATTTATGCCTTGATTAATCATTTTGGTCCTAATGCTAGCCGTAAGTCTACACAAATTACTATTGCAAAGCTTGTTATTGCTGCATCCGCGTATTTTGTATGGCAAGAACGCAATTGGAGGTTGTTTAAAGGTTCGAAGAGGAATGTGGATCAGTTGGTGGATTGCATTTCATCTACGGTTCGTTTGAAGCTACTTTCGTGTCGGCTTAAAAGATCCGTGGAGGGAGGTCTCTATGCCCGTATTTGGGATTTGCCGGATTCTATATTTAGATGATTATGTTACTTATTTGTCTTTGTACCATTAGGTGGTTTTTTCCTATTGGTGTTTTAGCTTTTGTAGTTGGTATGTAATTCGAATGGCATGTCATTCGATTTGGATGTTCAAGCTTAGCTTGAGGTTAATGTGACATTCAGTCACATTCCAGTGTACTTATTGGCTATTGGGTATTAATACAATTTACCGGGGTGAATCCCTTTTACCCAAAAAATTACTAGGTGAAAAATCAATGCCTGTGCATTTTGCCTTATATAGGTTCAAGCTCTCAATCATATACTTGAAACAAAGGCATTTGATATAACAAAATGCTAAGTAAATCACAGCATCGCTGAAGCTACAGGATCGTACCCTTTGCATAAAAATGTAACTTCAAGTTAAAGGGTGTACGATCAAAACCAACTTCTCTATAGTGCAGGACAAATACAAGATTCAAAGTGCAAAGCCTTTAATTACAAGGAAGACTTAAGTTCGCCTAAATGACAAAATTAACATTTTACGTGGTCTATTTGCAACAAAAACAACATTATATAGAGTTAAAAAAAAACATTCAAAACATGTGATTGACACAATTGTATGATACCTAACTTTTAAATGCGAGTAACGATATACCTTATACCCTATGATATAATTCAAAGTATTATATCACTACTCACATCACACAATAACAGTTACATGTTCTAAATGAGTATACCTGTTGCTAATGCCAGGTTTCTGTTGCAAAAAAATGGAGGGGAGGTATCATTTAGTCCATCTACACCACTCTTACATTTCCCTAATATTTAAGCTTATGAAATTAAAATTCAATACATCGGCCACACCACAGAAAAAAGTTAATCTCTACTCTTACATGTTTGACGTGACTTGAGATTATTTATATGTCATGCCATTTGGCTTAACTTGAAACCATTAAAAAAGTCTAGAAGTCTTACTCTTGATCTACAAGCCGACAAGAACCCATTTTCTTAAAAGCCCCTATTGTTTAATTTCTAGAGTCGAGGTCCACCAATGTCAACTATAGATCATTTAACTATAACCCTATATATCAATGACTTCAAATCCTAAGATATGTTCCAACTCGACTTGAAAGCAAGCTACTCTACCCCTGAAACTGAAGTAAACAATCATTTATTCTTCTAGAAGTATCCTAACTAATTGTACAGATTCTACCCTGAACCTGTGTTTAAAAAAGTAAATGCATTTTATGTATTTAACCGACATAGAATCGTGAACTAGCATCGTATCTTTTGATAGTAAATGTGATATTATTGTGTTTTGTGCACTTTATATAATTAAAGAGTACTTTTTTAATTTTTGCCTCGGCGTCTCGCGCCTCCGGTTTTTAAATCTTATCGCATCGGTGCGCCTCGCGCTTTTTAAAACCCACCCCTGGATGGCAGTCACAATCTGCTAATCTAAGCAAATAACTAGAGATGACCTTTTTTGCAACTTTGATCCCAATAACTTTTTTGTACTCCACTCATCTATTCATACAACTTAACGGGGTGTTTGTTTCGGCTTATATGGCCGGCTTATGGCTTATTTGTTATTGGGCTTATGTTTCATAAGCTCACTTTTTGTGGCGTATTCTGAAACCTTTCGGATTGTGTAAGTTCATTATGTCATACGCCAAAACAAACACCCCCTAGCCATATCCTTGTTTGGTCTTGTCTGTTCGTAAATAGCTTGATACTCATTTCTCCAAATTTGAGACCACTCAGCACATACCAAAAGAACCAGCTCTAAACACCTTTACCCATATGCATACTACATTTACCACAACAAAAACATACCAAATCCCGCCAAAGATAAACCCTAAAGTAGGGAAATTCCAGAAAGCCCTGTAACAAAACACTACATTTACCAATACAAATCCTAGCTTCAAGACTGCAACCATCGACAGTGGTCACAAACAGCTAACCTAAGAAGATAACTATGCGAACATCACCCTTTCTTCAACTATAATCCCTTCCACTTTTCATACCACTTAACACATAAAACTGACTCAAAAGTGAAAACACCTATACACCAAATTCACATACTACATTTACGACAACATCAACAATAAGATACTGAATCCCGCCAGGGGATATGGAATGTAGACAGATCCTACCCCTAACCCTACCCAAGATAAACCCGAAAGTAGGGAGACTGCTTCCGGATGCATACTACATTAACCGATACGATAAAACACTTACAAACTGCAAAAAACTCAACTAGCTCCGCACAACACTCTTCTATACTCATATTTCTTACATCATTTAAGGCGCAAGCCAAATTCACATACTACAGTTACGAAAACATTAACCACATACCCAATCCCGCTGGCGGGGGTGGAATGTAGACAATAGACATAACCAATACTACATTCACCGAAAGATAAACCCGAAAAGTAAGAAGACTCCTTCATCAAATACTACATTCACCGCTAAGATACTAAATTTATGGATACGCTAAAATACTACATGTACGGAGAGCTAAACTACCTACAACTTACAAACAACTCCTAAGGAGCGGCTATTCGCACTAACGCGCGCTATAAGAATAACAAACATTAATTCAACGAAACCGTAAAAAAACAAAAAAAAACACAAACCTGTGATAGTTCCATGAACAACGGTTCCATTCTTCAACTCAATCGAAACAGTTTCATTGTTCAGCTTCATCAAAAACCTAAATTTAATAAATAAATCAACAATTAAATAACAAAATAAATAAACTAATTAATTAAATAATTAAAATTTAAAAATATAAATAGTGAGTTGATTTTTTTTTTACCTTACGAGCTTCATGGTTGTTGTTGCGATTTAGGGTTCCGGTGAAGGGTTTTTGTGGTTATGAAGTGATTGTGGGTTGTGAAGGGGGTTTATATACTAATGGGTTGGGTTTAGGAAGCCCAATTGTGTTAAGGATTCACATGGGCTTTTAATGGAAGTTTAGAAACAAGCCCAATTGATAATTAATGTTAAAATTTTCTAATTTTAAAGTTTAAACCAGTAGTAATTTGAGCCTGCAGTGACATCAATTTTCGAATTATGAGATAAGCCTCACTTTTTTCGCTTTAGAAGGAAAACCTTTACGGAGACGGTCGAACGTAAGACTTTCTAAATGTGGTAACAACCTTCTAACTAAGGTCGTTTTTAAATTTATAAAAAATTTGATGGCCTTAGACGTAATTTCTTTGTGAGGCATTTAGAGAAGGAATTTTATATATAAAATGTCACGTTTATAAGATATTATACAAAAAATTATGTGCACATATATATAATTGTTAGGGGATAAATTTTGGGGTCATGTGCGGTCGCTAACCTTTCACACCTTTAAAGATGATCATGTTTCTGACCAACTCTTCTATGCATATGTTGGGAATTAATGTTGACCTAACTACCTCAACTACTCACATCTGCTACTCATTTAAAAAATGTACTTGTGAACATAAATGCATTTTTCAAGAGTTTATCTTTTCAAATCAATTGAGAGTAGTTGGCTACATAATTAATGCATTTGAGGTTTTAAATCTATAAAAGGTAGCTTTGAGTCATAGTTATTTTTACACATTCAAGTCAATTAACTTATCATAATCGTTAGTAAAAACATTTGCATGTATGTTTTTTTTCATACTTTCAAACGATAGTTTTATCTTTTGGCTAGTGTTTTTATAGTTTTCTTGCAAACAATTTGTTGGTTACTTTTATTTTACTTTTAGACATTAAAAATGTGTTAACTTATCATTCTCAATTTCTAAAAATTAATGTCCCTAAATGTTTTCTATAAGATTTTTTTTTATTTTTTTTTATTCTCTTTTATTTTGTGTGACATCTTCCACAAACGTACAAGCTTGTTATTTTGAGTTGTTGGGTAGTTTGTTGTAACTAGTGTTCGACTTCTTATGAAGTGGTGCCATAGTTATATATAAGAATAGTGACTTGTATGACCAATCAAATGATGCTTATATTTATATAGGTATCTGTTCGTGGGTGTGGTTTATAGCTAATTTTCTTAGTAAAGATTTTCAAGCTAAAAATTTGTGAAGGTATTTTGGTTATATACATGCTTGTGTGAATTGACATTTGTCGTCATATCGATCTTGTAGGTTTACAAGCTTAACACAGGAAAAAGGATATCTTAGGTTATGTTGGTTGGCTTCTTTGTTGTTTTTTTTGCCATCAAGAATTATGTTTTATATTAAAATGGCTCATCTCCTGTGTTTAACTAATCTTTTTACTATGTATACATTTTTTTATTTGGCTACATATATTTAAGCACATGAGATGAACACTTTTAATGTAAGACCTAATGATTGTTAGCAAAAATAACAAAGAAGCCAATCAATGGAAGTCCTAACATAAACTTTATTTTGTGTTAGACTTGTAAGCCTATGACGATCATTGTGGCAACAAATATGGATTGGCACAAGGATGCAGTTAACCAACATAACTTCTTAATTTTTCGAGCTCGATTAACTTTACCAAGATAAGTAGTTACAAGCCCCACATCGAAGAAGAACCCGAGCATTGTTTGATTAGTCAAACAAGTTAGTATTATTATAAGCATACTGCATACCATATGCTATGGAACCGTTTAACAATAAACCAAGCATTAGTTTGGAAAAAACTACTCATCTTGTAAAAAAATCTTTAACAAATTCCACTGACACTAACTTAGAAATTGAGAATGGGATAAGTTATCGCATTTTATAGTATTGAAAGCAAAACATAAATAACTAACGAAATATTTGGCAAGAAAAATTACAAAAACACTATTTGGTAGATTAAACAATCACCGAAAAGCATTGAAAGAAGCAAACATACAAGTATCTTTTACCATCTAAGAATGATAAGTTAAGTGACTTATATGCAATGTTTTAAAACCCGGTTTTTTAGTTGACCCGGACAAGTCGCCGGTTCACTGGGTCACCGGTTCAACCGGTTAAACCGCCGGATCAAACTGGTTTATGTCAAAAAAGAAAAAAATAACCGTATTCTAAATGTATATACAGTTTATAAGATGAAAACAACACAAATAATAAGTAAGTCTGCCTCTTAAACAAATAATATTTCTAGTTTTTGACCTCAAACAATGATAACAAATATGCAAATTACATGTAGGTTTGAAAACAAAAGTAGTACTACAGTATTATTTTGTTTAAAGGAAATGCAAAAATGTTCACACACTTACATATATAAACGAGCTAGACTATTTTAGTTACTACTATACTTCTTAATTTAATACTAATATATAACTATTGGTTATATTGATTAGTCACTTTAAGGGTTTGTTTCTTTTTTTCTTTCTTCATATGGAAGGTGGACCCTACATCTATTAGAACACCATAATGGGGAGAGAGAAGTTTTATTTGCCTTGTGCATATAGAAAATTGAAAAAATTTCATGTTTGGTCCCTATCGTTTACACCAAATATCAAGTATGGTCCCTATCTCAAACCAAGTCCGCAGATCGTCCCTATCGTTTACACTTTTGATCAAAAATGGTCCCTATCTTAGATGGATGTTAGTTTTCTCCGTTAAGTCTTGAGAGAGGAGGGGCATTTCAGTCTTTTACTTATTTTGACTTCATTTAATACAAACACCCACCATTTTCATCCCACAGGATCAAACATACACCCTTTTCATCCCACAAATAGACTCTTCATCAAAATAAACCCAGAAATTAAAGATCCAAAAATTTATATCATCTATTTTCAATCCATTTACATTATCATCTACGGGCTTCTCCAATTCATCAGTTGAAGAATCCAAATTATGCTTGGTTTTCTTTTTCTTTTTTGGTTTCGTTTCTTGTTCGGTGACTTTAGTATCTTCTGATATTTGGGCACAACTCTTACTAAATTCATTCTTTTTATCAGTGACTTCTGGCTGATCTTCAATAACACCATTGTCACAATTGACAGTACCGTTTTTCTTTCTCTTCTTGATGGGCTTTTCCTCGTTGGTAGGGGACACCTTATCTATTTTTAGAGCCTCATTTTTCCCTAATACGACAACAAATACATCCAGTTAAACACCGTCTGTCTATGTAAGATAAGAGCAATGTAGCATATAGAAAATTAGGTGACAAGATGGGCATATCGAGTAACGTGATAGGGTTGCAGGGTTGCAACCAGGTGTGGGGACAAACACAAAAATCCTTTTTGTCAATAATTTTCAAAAAAGATCACTAATATAATTAATGTGTATTATCACAAAAACTGAATCTTTAAGGAAACCAATTGAGAAGGTTCTATGCATTGATTTTAGACTTTAGTCGACTTTCAGACAATTTTATCCATCATGGATGTTCCCAGTTTAGCTAAACACTCAGTTTAACCCATTTGGGATAATAAAAAAAAACACAAATTAACTCGTGTTAAGAAAATGAGTCAAAGTTGCCATCTCTGACAGAAATATGTATTTGCCAGAGTTTTTAGCAAATTACCTGGTTTGTTGTTGCTGCTCTTATTACTATCAACGTCGCTGCAAAACATGAAGGAAGAGAAAAAAGTCGTGCAAGAATTACATTATGATATATTGATTGAATGCAACAACCAAGTAATTTATGTGCCAAGATCCGGTTACTCAATAAAAAAAATCGTATCCCACGATTACCAGAAAACCACGTGGGTGGCTGTGAATGAAGAAAGGGGTGAAAATCAGTTGGTTAGTTCAGTATTAATATATACTGATGGAATATGGTGTGAGTTTTTTTTAAGATGAAGGTAATGATTTTAACATATCTTATTTGTAGGTCGTGGATTTATGTATCTTAGGATTTGGTTTTGATTGAATCTGGGTTGAGATGAAAACATGTGTGTGTGTGAGAGAGAGAGAGAGAGAGAGAATGAGATATGTGTGTGTGACAGAGAGATAAGAAAGAATTTGAGAGAGAGAGAGTTAGATTTAAGAAAAACAAGATAATGGAGATTTTATTTATTGAAATCGAAAAGACAAAAATACCCCTCAAATAAGTATACTTAACTGGTAAATCTAACATCCATCCAAGATAGGGACCATTTTTGATCCAAAGTGTAAACGATAGGGACGATCTGCGGACTTAGTTTGAGATAGGGACCATACTTGATGTTTGGTGTAAACGATAGGGACCAAACGTGAATTTTTTTCTAAAAAATTTAATAAAATTTGAATATAAAAATAATGTTTGGCCTCACTTCTTTCTCTACTCATGCAATTTAGTGGAAAAAGAAACACCCCCTAAGCCTACCATTAATATTTCTTTCATATTCCCAATTACCATGCCTACGATTATTATCAATAAAAACACATACAACTCATACTATACACACATAATTTTATATCCCCAATATCCTCTTCATCACCACTCCATTGCGCCAACTAAGAAAACCTGCAATTTGTCAACATCTAAATGGAGTGGAAAGCAAATGCTTCATTTATTGATAGGTGTGAAAACACTCATCCTTTTACCGCTTATTTCTTGTTAAAACGAGACCAAAACGCGTATTTAATATCACTTGTTTGGAATTATGCGTGGTTTTTGTGTTTATTGTGTTTTCAGAGTCAACCGGATGAACATTGAAGAAAACATGGGATTGCAAGGGTTTTATGGAAGAAAAAGACTCAAGACGAAGTCGATTGTCCAAGAGATGCAAAAGATTTGAAGTCATTGGGCCTATTTGAAGATTTATCGAAGAAAAGGACCAAAGACGGAAGATTTACATATGTCGAAGAAACTCAAGTCTATTAAACGAAGAAATTAAAAGACGAGTTGAATTTAATCGTCGACAAATCCCGAATCAGAATCGAAAACGTCAACTTTTCTGAAAAGACGAGAAGACAAGAAGAAAGGGAGAAAGCCCACTCACCAACCAAATGGAAGACCTATATAAAGAGGGATCCTTCACACATTTTAGGCAATTTTAGTTTTTAGTTTTTGTTTTCCTCTTTTCTTTCCTTCTTGTTCGTAGGTATCACCAACACCATTAGGGTGTTTGGTGATTTTGATTCTTGTTTTCACAAATCTTGTAGTTTTAATCTTTTCCTTTGATTGTTTAAACCTTAATCATCAATAATATCTTTCCATTTCATCTTGTTCATCTTGTTCTTTGATTCAAAGTTTTAAAGTTCTTATTTAGTTGATTTTGATCTTCAAAAGTAAGTGGGTTTTGTGTTTTTAATGATTTGATATGTTGTTTATGGTTAGTAGATGATCATTGGTTAGTTTGGTTTAAACCTTTTTGTTTATTTGGTTTATTTTGATAAAAATCGTCTTCCGCTGTTTTTGTTTCTGCTTACTGTTCTTCGTCCCAGCATTCCGAGTAAAGTATTGTTCATTTTTTATTCCGCATAGAGTTTTTCTATCCGGAATATTTATTATTCCGAGTAGCCCATTTATTCCGGATAGCCCATTTATTCCGAGTAGCCCATTTATTCCGGGTAGCCCATTTATTCCGAGTAGCCCATTCATTCCGAGTAGCAAATTTATTCCGAGTAGCACTTTATTCCGGATGGCCATTTATTCCGAGTAGCAAATTTATTTCGAGTAGCAGACTTATTCCGAGTAGCACTTTATTCCGCATGACCTTTATTCCGAATAGATCCTTTATTCCGGATAGAGCATTTCTTCAGTTATTCCACATCAACATTATTCCGAATCAAGCAAGTTTTCAGTGAGGTTATTTTACTGTTTAATCGTTTAATTGTTTAATTTAAATTCAAGTTTGATTTCATTAACTGTTTTTGGTTTAAATCTTTATTTACTTCATTCATTTACCTTTTTAGTAGAATAGAAAACCAAACCCCCTATTTGTCACCAAGAACAATCATTCCACTTTGAGCTGTGATCAATTCGAGAAGATTCCGAGATTAATACTGAACTCAAGCAAATACCTTGTATCAAATGGCGCCGCTGCCAGCTCTTCTCGTTAAGATTAACAGTTTTTTGTGAGAACTTGGATTTTGGGATCCGTTCGCCGCGAACGTTTCTTTTTCATAAAAAAATTTCAAAAATCCTAAAAAATCTAAAATTTTCAAAAATACAAAAAAAAGTAAAAAACATAAAAAAGACAAAAATATTTCTTGTTTGCTTTGTTAGCTCTTTTGCAGGTGCATGCGTACATGATCAACGTCTTATCAAGATCCCGAGCCTCTCGAAGACTTAGACATGGCCGGTGTACACAACAACAACAATAACAATCCACCTCTCAACAACAATAATAACAACAACAATGAACCTTTACCGGACAATCGCCCGATGATTGAACTGTTACAAGCACATGTGGAGGGCAACAATGATCCAATTGTCATACCCGCGATTGCAGCCAACAACTTTGAGCTCAAATCCGGCTTTATTCAGATGGTCTCCGCTCAACCATTCTTGGGGCGTACCATTGATGATCCTCATGACCACATCAAACGGTTCTTGCAACTCACGAATACGGTCAAATTCAATGGTGTTCCACAAGAGGTAATCCGTTTACAACTTTTTCCTTTCTCCTTAGAGGGACAAGCCCGGCATTGGCTTGCAAAGGAACCGCCACAAAGTATTCTGACGTGGACGGATTTGGAGACCAAGTTTATAAACTACTTTTTCCCACCCTCTCGTACTACCGCTTTGCGGAATGAAATTATCAATTTTCAACAAAAGTACGATGAGTCTTTTAGTGAATCTTGGGACCGTTTTAAAGATCTTTTAAGAAAGTGCCCACAACATGGTTTTACCAAAGTGCACCAAATTAATACTTTTTATAATGGTTTAAGAATGAATGACCAAGATTCACTAAATAGTGCCTCGGGGGGTAATATTTTGGTTAAGACTTCTAATGCCGCTTGGGATATCATTGAGGATAAATCTCGTGTGCAAACCAAGAGTGTTCGGACCAATGCCGCTAGTGCTTGTACTAGAACTTAAGGAGTTGCCGCCCCATCTCGAGTACGTGTTCCTTGAAGATAAGAAGAAGTAGCCTGTCATCATTGCTAAGGACTTGAAAGAAAAAGAAAAATCTCGCCTCATCGCCGTGCTTAAAGATCATAAGAAGGCAATTGCTTGGAAAATTTCCGATATCCACGGAATTGATCCAAAATTTTGTACTCACAAGATTCTCATGGAAGATGACTTTAAACCCGCAATCCAGAGCCAAAGAAGGGTTAATCCTCGAATTCATGACGTCATCAAACAATAGGTTATCAAACTTCTTGATGCCGGCTTGATTTACCCTATTTTGGATTCGCCTTGGGTAAGTCCCGTCCATTCTGTGCCCAAGAAGGGCGGAATAACCGTTGTTCCCAATGAACACAACGAGTTGATTCCCACTCGTTTCGTTACTGGGTGGAGAGTTTGTATCGACTATCGCAAGCTCAATGATGCCACGAGAAAAGATCACTTTCCTCTTCCTTTCATGGATCAAATGCTCGAGCGTCTAGCTGGTAATGACTATTACTGCTTCTTAGACGGTTTCTCCGGGTACTTTCAAATTCCCATCGATCCCAAGGACCAAGAAAAGACCACATTCACTTGTCCGTACGGAACATTTGCCTACAAACGCATGCCTTTTGGTTTATGTAATGCTCCTGGATGTTCCAAAGGTGTATGATGGCTATCTTCCATGACATGGTTGAAGAAACTATGGAAGTATTCATGGATGATTTCTCGGTTTATGGCGATTATTTCTCTGCTTGCCTTGCCAATTTAGAACGTATGCTTAAGCGGTGTGAAGACACTCGCCTTGTTCTTAATTGGGGAAAATGCCATTTCATGGTAAAAGAGGGCATCGTGCTAGGACACAAGATCTCCAAAGCCGGTCTTGAAGTGGACCGTGCTAAAGACGATGTTATCGCTAAGTTGCCTCCACCTTCAACCGTGAAGGGTGTGAGAAGTTTCCTCGGTCATGCGGGCTTCTACCGTCGTTTCATCAAAGATTTTTCTAAAGTCGCTCGCCCGATGACCCACCTCTTAGAAAAAGATACTCCTTTTATCTTTTCCAATGAGTGTATTGAAGCCTTCAACTTGCTTAAGGATAAGCTAACTAAGGCACCGGTCTTGGTTACCCCTAATTGGGAGCTTCCCTTTGAGTTGATGTGCGATGCTAGCGACTTTGCTATTGGAGCGGTTTTAGGCCAAAGAGTGAACAAACACTTCCAACCGATCCATTACGCTAGCAAGACAATGACGGGGGCTCAATTGCATTACACGACAACCGAAAAAGAGCTTTTAGTTGTTGTCTATGCTTCTGAAAAGTTCCGCCCCTATCTTGTCCTTTCCACTACAATTGTTTATACCGATCATTCCGCGCTGAAGTACTTGTTGACTAAGCAAGATTCCAAACCAAGACTTCTTCGCTGGGTTTTGCTACTCCAAGAATTTAAAATCGAAATTCGCGATAAGAAAGGAGCTGAAAACCTAGCCGCGGATCATCTCAGTAGACTTGAGGATCCTTATCAAGGGGATCATCCGAACAAAGAAATCAATGATTCTTTTCCCCTGAAGACCTTAATGTCTATCAACTCGAATTCTGATGAAACCCCGTGGTTTGCGGACATTGCAAACTACTTGGCGGGTGGAATTCTCGTTGATGGGTTAACATCCCAACAAAAGAAGAAGTTCTTCAAAGACATTAAGACTTACTTTTGGGATGACCCATATCTATTCAAACAATGTGCTGATTTGATTATTCGCCGATGTGTTGATGGACCGGCAGCTTTAGAAATCCTTGACGCTTGCCACAAAGGACCCACCGGTGGTCACTTTTGTCCCAACTACACCGCCAAAAAAGTGTTTGACTCGAGATTTTATTGGCCCACCATTTATCGTGATGCTCACGAGATGGTTAAACGTTGTGATGCTTACCAAAAACAAGGCAAGATCACACATAAAGACGAGATGCCTCAGAATTTCATTCAAGAATGTGAAATCTTTGATGTTTGGGGTATCGAATTTATGGGGCCATTCCCTTCCTCTAAAGGAAACAAATACATCCTTGTCGCCGTTGACTACGTTTCAAAATGGGTTGAAGCCAAAGCTTTACCTACTAATGACGCAAGGGTGGTTTGTAACTTTTTGAAGTCGCTATTCGCTAGATTCGGTGTGCCTCGTGCCATTATTAGTGATCGCGGGACTCATTTTTGCAATGACCAATTCGCAAGAGTCATGGCTAATTATGGTGTAAATCATCGTCTTTCCACCGCATACCACCCACAAACTAATGGCCAGGCTGAAATCTCTAACCGAGGATTAAAGCGAATTCTAGAAAGAACCGTGGGAGAGCATCGTGCCTCATGGGCCGATAAACTTGATGATGCTCTGTGGGCTTTTCGTACCGCATACAAGACTCTGATTGGTTGTACACCATATCGTCTCGTGTGCGGGAAAGCGTGCCACCTCCGCATTGAGTTGGAGCACAAGGCTTACTGGGCCTTGAAGTGGGCCAATTTTGATATCAACAAAGCCGGTGACCTACGCAAGATCCAACTCAATGAGCTGAATGAACTCCGTAATGAGGCTTATGAAAATTCTTTGATCTATAAGGAAAAGACTAAGCTCATTCACGACTCCAAGATTAAAAACCGAGAGTTCCAAGTTGGAGACAAAGTTTTATTCTTTAACTCTCGGTTGAAAATCTTTTCGGGCAAGCTGAAACCTCGTTGGTCCGGCCCATTCACCATTGCCCAAATTTTTCCATATGGTACTCTCAAGCTCGCTCAACCTAATGGACCTAATTTTAAGGTGAATGGCCAACGAGTGAAGTTGTACTTTGGTGAGGACATCTCTCATGAGATGATTCCATCCCTCACCATGTTCCCCATTAACTAATTTTGGGTCGAGTCAGGCTCGTGACTCGGTTATCAAAAACAAGCGCTCCTCGGGAGGCAACCCGAGTATCTATCCTTTTCTGTTTTGACCCCCTAAGTGTAGGGGGACCTCTATAGGTTCTTTGTGTTTGTGATTACAGGGATAAGTGCACTCTTGGAATCTTTGAAGAACCGTGCTCCCGTGTTATCTGAAATCCGGTTCTATCTCTCAACTATCGTGATTTAATTTTCTTCATACTCACATTTGAAATTGATCACGTTAGTCGTCTCTTCCTTAACTTGATTTAACCAACGTGCACAATGTCATAAGTGTAGGGGAGACTTTTCCCACATGCTTAAACATTGAGGACACTGTTTATCTTAAGTGTAGGGGGACTTCTATCGAAGTTTTAAGTGGACTTTTCCATGAAAATGCCTTCACTTAACCGGAAAATCATCTTTTTCAACATTTTTCAAATTTTTAATTAACTTTGGCCATTTAGTCGTAATTTTTAAATTTTTATCGTTGCTTTCATATGTATATATCCCGCAATAAAGTCAAAAATATTAATAAAGTGGTGTAGCTAGTTTTGAAATCTTTGACATATTAGGCCCGTTGCGATTATTTTGACTCAATCCGAATAGACTTATCCAAGTTTATTGGTTTATTAGGCTAAGCATCCACGAGTCTCATTACTTGAGATTTTAAATTGTGGAGAACGAGAAATGATAGAGTCAATTATAAGTCGTTATTCTTGCACAAGCTCACTTGGTGTAATTATTTGCCTATTCTCCCATCACTTGCTAATAATTTATCTGCAATAAGTAAGGTCGTACGATTTGAAAAGTTACTTAGCTTCTAGCCCAAGATCGTTTAAAAGTTGCTCGGTAATGATAAGAGTTCATAGCCAAGGCATAACTTATGAAGCGGGGCGCGAAGATTGGCGAGTCCGAAAAGGCCCTAACAATGCTTGAGGATTCAATCTTATTGCTAAAGACCCAAGGTGATGTAAAAAGCATTATTCCCAAAATCAATATGAAGGATCAAGACTCACGACGAAAAGCAATCAACTCCCATAAAGATCATGGAGAAGTCTATCAGAAAAGACCCTAACAAGGTATGAGGATAAATAGATCCAAGTCCGAAAAGGAGGCGGATCGTTGTATCTCAAAATCCCAATTAGCGATTGAAGAAATAATCATGAAGTCGTGGTCAACAAAGTTGGAGTACCCCTCAAAAGTCTCCAAGTGAAGAAACTCTATTAACGATGAGAAGACCATTATCTCAAGCACGTCTCTCAAGATATGAAGTATTAAGTACATGCCAAATATCGGCCCGAGAAAGGTCTCAAATCGTGAACCGAGTTATGCCAAGATATGAACTTTTTGATATCCCAAGAAGCAGTTTTAAGAGATTTTGTCCTTTAGCTAACTATTGATCAAATCGTCCTACTTTGCTTTCAGCCTAAATAAACTATCGCAATAAGTCCAAAAATGCATCTTCATGATCATTCTAAGACAAAAGTAAAATATAAGAGATACACCTAGGAATAAGGGAGTTTAAGCATATAATTAAGCCATGTGTGTAAGTGTTTGATTTGCTAACTTTTAATAACAATGATCTCGTTTTTAAGCTTAGTTTGGGGAACGTGAAACTTTAGGGTGATAAATCTTCGTAGCACCAAAGCCCTAATGTAAGTCCTTGATCTCTTTGCAAGTTATTTTCATATAGATATTTTCGAGTGAAAATGGTTTTCTATCCTTTTGTTTACTTTAAAGTTTTAATTTCTCTTAGTACTTTAATTTTTGTTTAGTAGCATTTTAATAAGGCCAAGGTTGATTGATTATGAGAAGAGTGTAAAATTGCTTTATCACTAAGCATTGCATGAGGGCATGGCAATGGTTAAGTGTAGGGGATTTGATAGGTGTGAAAACACCCATCCTTTTACCACTTATTTCTTGCTAAAACGAGACCAATACGCGTATTTAATATCACTTGTTTGGAATTATGCGTGGTTTTTGTGTTTATTGTGTTTTCAGAGTCAACCGGATGAACATTGAAGAAAACATGGGATTGCACGGGTTTTATGGAAGAAAAAGACTCAAGACGAAGTCGATTGTCCAAGAGATGCAAAAGATTTGAAGTCACCGGGCCTATTTGAAGATTTATCGAAGAAAAGGACCAAAGACGGAAGATTTACATATGTCGAAGAAACTCAAGTCTATTAAACGAAGAAATTAAAAGACGAGTTGAATTTAATCGTCGACAAATCCCGAATCAGAATCGAAAACGTCAACTTTTCTGAAAAGACGAGATGACAAGAAGAAAGGGAGAAAGCCCACTCACCAACCAAATGGAAGACCTATATAAAGAGGGATCCTTCACACCTTTTAGCCAGTTTTAGTTTTTAGTTTTTGTTTTCCTCTTTTCTTTCCTTCTTGTTCGTAGGTATCACCAACATCATTAGGGTGTTTGGTGATTTTGATTCTTGTTTTCACAAATCTTGTAGTTTTAATCTTTTCCTTTGATTGTTTAAACCTTAATCATCAATATAATCTTTCCATTTCATCTTGTTCTTTGATTCAAAGTTTTAAAGTTCTTATTTAGTTGATTTTGATCTTCAAAAGTAAGTGGGTTTTGTGTTTTTAATGATTTGATATGTTGTTTATGGTTAGTAGATGATCATTGGTTAGTTTGGTTTAAACCTTTTTGTTTATTTGGTTTATTTTGATAAAAATCGTCTTCCCCTGTTTTTGTTTCTGCTTACTGTTCTTCGTCCCAGCATTCCGAGTAAAGTATTGTTCATTTTTTATTCCGCATAGAGTTTTTCTATCCGGAATATTTATTATTCCGAGTAGCCCATTTATTCTGGATAGCTCATTTATTCCGAGTAGCCCATTTATTCCGGATAGCCCATTTATTCCGAGTAGCCCATTCATTCCGAGTAGCAAATTTATTCCGAGTAGCACTTTATTCCGGATGGCCATTTATTCCGAGTAGCAAATTTATTCCGAGTAGCAGACTTATTCCGAGTAGCACTTTATTCCGCATGACCTTTATTCCGAATAGATCCTTTATTCCGGATAGAGCATTTCTTCAGTTATTCCACATCAACATTATTCCGAATCAAGCAAGTTTTAATTGAGGTTATTTTACTGTTTAATCGTTTAATTGTTTAATTTAAATTCAAGTTTGATTTCATTAACTGTTTTTGGTTTAAATCTTTATTTACTTCATTCATTTACCTTTTTAGTAGAATAGAAAACCAAACCCCCTATTTGTCACCAAGAACAATCATTCCACTTTGAGCTGTGATCAATTCGAGAAGATTCCGAGATTAATACTGAACTCAAGCAAATACCTTGTATCAGTTATACAACCAGAATATCCCATTGAATCATCAAAAAATATTTCATTTTCTGTCTTTTCATCTCATATAATTTGAACCGGCCGGTTTTTGGCTCACCGGTTCGACCCGGGTCAACTAAACTCGACGGTTTAATCTAGTTCAACTTTAAGCAAAAACCCGACTTATAACGGACCGTTCATTACCCCAGTTCCCGGTTCAACCGGCCGGGTTAAACCGAGTTTTAAAACATTGCTTATATGTGTAATACTAGTACTCCGTATGACTTATGGCTATCTTGTTCGAACGTACTCATATTATTATTATGAATTGTAAGGTAGTTTCTTAAACTAATGTTAGGTTTCTTATATGGGCGATGTCGTCACAATATGTTATGGTTTCTTGTTGATGTCATAATGACATACAACGATGACCTCTCTTGACAAAAAACCTAACATTATGTTAAAAAAGCTATCAAACCACTCATAATAACGATCTCGATACACTCAGGCAATAGGTTCTACAAATAAAAAAGAAAAATCAAAATAAAAACAAAACTTTGTAAACTTTCTTTCAATTGGTTTCTAGGATTTAAAAAACGATACGTTAATACATTTTCGAGAACTCTAAAGCAAACAAAAATAACCAATGACATTTTAGCGAGAAATTTACAAAAACATTAATTTAAAAGACAAACAATCGCCACATAATATGAAAAAACATATATAAAAATCTTTCTTGCGTGTCATTAGTGATAAGTTGAGTGATCCAAATAGTAAAAGTAATACTAAAGTTACTTTTCTATGCAAAAGCAACATTATAAATTTATGAGTTGGTTGTTAAAACAAGTTTACTTCAATACGATCATAAGTTGGTATCTACTTTTGAAAACTCATAGCCATTTGAGAGATTTTATTGATAGAAATTTAATGTTGGGTCAGTATTTACTGACCTTGAAGCAACTCTAGGATTTGAATATAAAATCCCCCTAAGTGTTTCATGCTAAGCAGTAAGGCCAGTCTGCTGAAGAATGACCAGAGGAACAAAGTTCCTACTAAAGACTTTATAGCTGAAGAAAGTTCAGCACTCCCCTTCTAGTGAACTTAGAAGACAAAGGAGTCTTCGCTTCAAATACTAGGCGGTCTAGTTGCTGAAGAACAAAGACTGAAGAAGGGCTTTCAGTTCAGTTTGGTTTGACAATACAAAACTGAATGATGTCGATCTCCTCTAGGATACTAAAGACTCTTCAGTATTCTGATGGTTTGCATTAGGCGGGAAAAGATAACTTTAAGTCCAAGTAGGTTGCTTGTATACTTAGATATAAGTACAACCTTTATCTTTTCTAGAATAGTTTAATATGTACTTTGTACTGTTTATCCAGCATGGGCATCAACCACCCACTGGATAAACCCATTCATTGAAACATGCAAAATGCAAACCCTAATTTACACTGCCTATAAAAGGAGTGTACATTGAGAGAGAAAAGGTTAACCAAGACAAGAGCTTAAACTCTGGAAAACCTTTCTCTCTCGATACCAACTAAACCATATAGCCAAGATGCATATGAACGTTTAGATTGGAGCTTAGACTTTAACTTTGGTTAGACGCTTAAGTAGAGGAGATCAAAACCTATTGTCATTCAACCACTTTGTTATTCCGCAAACAAAGTGGGTTATAGATTCTTTATTTGATTCTAATAAAAGTCTATACGTTGAAAAGTATATTGGTATTGTTGTTTTAATCTTTCATAGTTCTTATCTATTGTTAAAACAACTCACTTGAGTCGAAGTAAGA
Organism: Glebionis coronaria; assembly: GCA_025667525.1. NCBI lineage: Eukaryota > Viridiplantae > Streptophyta > Magnoliopsida > Asterales > Asteraceae > Glebionis > Glebionis coronaria. Next base: position 558,338,091 of record CM046879.1, read on the forward strand.
GTTATTACTTAAGATAATAAGTAATAACGAATTACTAGGGACCAACAAGTGGTATCAGAGCAGTTTGATTAGTTAAACTCTTATTTTATTAAACTGCTCATTTAAAAGTTTTCAAATCAAGATCCAAAAATGGCTCAAGTTATACCACAAACCCTAGAATATAGGGGTGGCCAACTCAATGTTGCTCCTGTACTAGAGGTGGCTAATTTTATAAATTGGAAGAAGAGGTTTCTTGTCTACATGGTTGGGATTGAACCTCAATTCCTTTGAATCATTGAAAATGGTCCTTTTGTTCCGATGGTTGGGGACAATAAAAAACCTGAAGTACAATGGACTGCTGATGAGAGAAAAGCTGCTAACCTAGATCAGCGTCTCAAAAGTCTCATCATGTATGTACTTCCAGATGACCAAATGAATTCTGTTGTAAATTGCAAAACAACCAAAGCTACATGAGAGGACCTTATTCTTTACCATGAGGGACCCTCTGATGTAAAAGAAACCAGAATCATAGATTTAAAGCTTCAATATAACACCTTCAAGTACAAAGAAGGGGAAACCCTCACACAGACATTTACCAGATACAAAGCACTGATGAATGAACTTGTGAATGATGGTGTTGAGCTTTCAAAACTTGAAATCAACACAGTTTTTGTTAATGCATTGCCAAAAAAGTGGCTCAGTTTCTGCCAAAGCTTGAGAAATGCTAATCACATTAAAGATTGTGATCTAGCCTCTCTTTTTGGGAAACTTAAATATGAAGAAAACCTAGTTGATAGGATTTATGAAGGCTCAAGCAAGAGTAAAGCATTAACCATTGCTACACCCTTGTCCACAGCCTTCTTCAGTGAGGCTATCATTCAAGACTACCAAGATAGTACTGATGATGAGGAAGATACTAGATCTAGTGAGGAATATTAGAATGACCTTGATACATGGTTTTTCTATGGGTTCAATTTAATCTCTCAGTCCTCTCGAATTGATCTCGGCCTTAAGTGGAATGATTGTTCTTGGTTACTAAAAAAAAAGTTTTAGTTTTCTAATCTACTAAAAAGTTTAAATGTATTAAAATGAAAACTTAAATCAAAGATAATTAATTTAATGACAATTAATAAAAACTTGAATTAAAATTAAAATTAAAATTGAAAGTAAAATATGAAATAAAAATGGAGGAACAGAAACAGTAACAATTAATAATACTTCAAAAGATGACTGATTCGGAAGTTTTGACCTTGATTCGGAACTTTGCTCATCCGGAACTTTTCACTCGGAACCCCTTGATTCGGAACTTCGTTCGGAAGTTTGGCTCGGATCTTTATGCGGAACTTTCACCCGGAACTTGGTTCGGAACTTTGGTTCATCCGGAAGTTTTGCTTCATTCGGAACTTTAGGTTCATCCGGAAGTTTTGCTTCATTCGGAACTTAGGTTCATCCGGAACTTTAGAATGACTCGGAAGTTTTGAAAAGGAAACTCATTCGGAACTTTTTGAAAAGAAGTTGATTCGGAACTTAAGTGTTCATCCGGAACTTTTTAATTCATCCGGAACTTTTAGACAAAAGACTCATTCGGAACTTTTAAACAAAAATTCATTCGGAACTTTTAAAGAACATATTCATTCGGAACTATCAACTCATACGGAACTTATGTTCATCCGGAAGTTATTAGCTCATTCGGAAGTTTTTGGTTCATTCGGAACCTGGGAAACACAAATACAGTACCTTTACCCGGAGAACAAGGAAACACGATTTTAATCCAAAAGTCACCAAGTTTTTCACCAAAATCTTAAATAAACTAATCACTAAGCATCTACTAACCATAAACTACAAATCCCATCAACAAAAACACAAAACCCAACAACTTTTAAAGATCAAATCAAGAAAATAAGAACTTAAGAACTTAAATAAAAAGATGATGATGAACAAGATGAAATGGAAAGATTAAACAAGAACTTGTATTGATGATTACTGTTTTAACAATCACAAAACAAGAATGAAATTACAAGATTGAAAAATCAAAGATCAAAATCACCAAACACCCTAGTGGTGTTGGTGATGGTACGAAACAGAAAAGAGAGAAAAGGGGGAGAGAAAAAACTAAAAACTAACTGGCACTATGTGTGAGGGGTGGACTATTTATAGGCTTGTCTTTTGGTTGGTGAGTGGGCTTTTTCCCGTTCTTCTTGTCTTCTCGTCTTTTCAGAAAAGTTGACGTTTTCGATTCTGATTCGGGATTTGTCGTCGATTAAATTCAACTCGTCTTTTAATTTCTTCGTTTAATAGACTTGAGTTTCTTCGACTTATGTAAATCCTCCATCTTTGGTCCTTTTCTTCGATAAATCTTCGAATAGGCCCAGTGACTTCAAATCTTTTGCATCTCTTGGACAATAGACTTTATCTTGAGTCCTTTTATTCAGTAAAACCCGTGCAATCCCATGTTTTCTTCAATATTCATCCTGGTTGGCTCTGAAAACACAATAAACACAAAAACCACGCATAATTCCAAACAAATGATATTAAATACGTGTTTTGGTCTCGTTTTAGCCAGAATTAAGTGGTAAAAGGATGGGTGTTTACACACCTATCAAATCCCCTACACTTAACCATTGCCATGCCCTCATGCAATGCTTAGTGATAAAGCAAATTTACACTTTTCTCATAATTAATCAACCTTGGCCTTATTTAAATATTACTAAACAAAAATTAAAATACTAATAGAAATTAAAACTTTAAAGTAAACAAAAGGATGGAAATAACTTGCAAAGAAATCAAGGACTTACATTAGGGCTTTGGTGCTTCGAAGATTTATCACCCTCAAGTTTCACGTTCCCCAAACTAAGCTTAAAAACGAGATCATTGTTATTATAAGTTAGCAATTCAAACACTTACACACATGGCTTAATTATATGCTTAAACTCCCTTATTCCTAGGTGTATCTCTTATATTTTATTTTTGTCTTAGAATGATCATGAAGATGCATTTTTGGACTTATTTCGATAGTTTATTTAGGCTGAAAGCAAAGTAGGACGATTTGATCAATAGTTAGCTAAAGGACAAAATCTCTTAAAACTGCTTCTCGGGATATCAAAAAGTTCATATCTTGGCATAACTCGGTTCACGATTTGAGACCTTTCTCGGGCCGATATTTGGCATGTACTTCATACTTCATATCTTGAGAGACGTGCTTGAGATAATGGTCTTCTCATCGTTCATAGAGTTTCTTCACTTGGAGACTTTTGAGAGGTACTCCAACTTTGTTGACCACGACTTCATGATTATTTCTTCAATCTCTATTTGGGATTTTGAGATACAACGATCCGCCTCCTTTTCGAACTTGGATCTATTTATCCTCATACCTTGTTAGGGTCTTTTCGGATAGACTTCTCCATGATCTTTATGGGAGTTGATTGCTTTTCGTCGTGAGTCTTGATCCTTCATATTGACTTTGGGAATAATGCTTTCCACATCACTTTGGATCTTCAGCAATAAAATTGAATCCTCATGCCTTGTTAGGGCCTTTTCGGACTCGCCAATCTTCGCGCCCCGCTTCATAAGTTATGCCTTGGCTATGAACTCTTATCATTACCGAGCAACTTTTAAACGATCTTGGGCTAGAAGCTAAGTAACCTTTCAAATCGTACGACCTTACTTATTGCAGATAAATTATTAGCAAGTGATGGGAGAATAGGCAAATAATTACACCAAGTGAGCTTGTGCAAGAATACCGACTTATAATGACTCTATCATTTCTCATCCTCCACAATTTAAAATCTCAAGTAATGAGACTCGTGGACACTTAGCCTAATAAACCAATTAAGGTCTACATGGTTAAGGATACTAGCTAGAATAAACTTGGATAAGTCTACTCGGGTTGAGTCAAAATAAATGCAACGGGCCTAATATGTCAAAGACTTCTAAACTATCTACACCATTTTATTAATATTTTTGACTTTATTGCGGAATATATACATATGAAAGCAAAGATGAAAATTTAAAAATTACGACTAACTGGCCAAAGTTAATAAAAAATTTGAAAAATGTTGAAAATATGATTTTCCGGTTAAATGAAGGCATTTTCATGGAAAAGTCCACTTAAAACTTCGATAGAAGTCCCCCCTACACTTAAGATAAACATTGTCCTCAATGTTTAAGCATGTGGGAAAAGTTTCCCCTACACTTATGACATTGTGCACTTTGGTTAACTCAAGTTAAGGAAGAGACGACTAAAGTGATCAATTTCAAATGTGAGTATGAAGAAAATTGAATCACGATAGTTGAGAGATAGAACCGGATTTCGGATAACACGGGAGCACGGTTCTTCAGAGATTCCAAGAGTGCACTTATCCCTTAATCACATCACCACACAAATACAAACACGTATAGAAGTCCCCCTACACTTAGGAGGTTAAAACATAAAAGGATAGATACTCGGGCTGCCTCCCGAGGAGCGCTTGTTTTTGATAACCGAGTCACGAGCCTGACTCGACCCAAAATTAGTTCATGGGGAACATGGTGAGGGATGGAATCACCTCGTGAGAGGTGTCCTCACCAAAGTACAACTTCACTCGTTGGCCATTCACCTTAAAATTTGGTCCATTAGGTTGAGCGAGCTCGAGAGTACCATATGGAAAAATTTGGGCAATGGTGAATGGGCCGGACCAACGAGATTTGAGCTTGCCCGAAAAGATTTTCAACCGAGAGTTAAAAAGTAAGATTTTGTCTCCAACATGGAACTCTCGGTTCTTAATCTTAGAGTCGTGAATGAGCTTAGTTCTTTCCTTATAGATCAAAGAATTTTCATAAGCCTCATTACGGAGTTCATTCAGCTCATTGAGTTGGAGCTTGCGTAGGTCCCCCGCTTTGTTAATATCAAAATTAGCCCACTTCAAGGCCCAGTAAGCCTTGTGCTCCAACTCAATGGGGAGGTGGCACGCTTTCCCATACACGAGACGATATGGTGTACAACCAATCAGAGTCTTGTAAGCAGTACGGAAAGCCCACAAAGCATCATCAAGTTTATCAGCCCATGAGGCACGATGCTCTCCCACGGTTCTTTCCAGAATTCGCTTAAGTCCTCGGTTGGATATTTCAGCCTGGCCATTAGTTTGTGGGTGGTAGGCTGTGGAAAGACGATGATTTACACCGTACTTAGCCATGACTCTAGCAAATTGGTCATTGCAGAAATGAGTCCCACGATCACTAATAATGGCACGAGGCACACCGAATCTAGCGAAAAGAGCTTTCAAAAAGTGACAAACCACCCTTGCGTCATTAGTGAGTAAAGCTTTGGCTTCAACCCACTTAGAAACGTAGTCAACGGCTACAAGGATGTATTTGTTTCCTTTAGAAGAAGGGAATGGCCCCATAAAGTCGATACCCCAAACATCAAAGATTTCACACTCTTGTATGAAATTTTGAGGCATCTCATCTTTATGTGTGATCGTGCCTTGTTTCTGGCACACATCACATCGTTTAACCATATTGTGAGCGTCACGATATATGGAGGGCAAATAAAATCCCGAATCAAACACTTTTTTGGCGGTGTAGTTGGGACCAAAGTAACCACCGGTTGGTCCTTTGTGGCAAGCATCAAGGATTTCGGAAGCTGCCGGTCCGTCAACACATCGGCGGATAATCAGGTCGGCACATTGTTTGAATAGGTAAGGGTCGTCCCAAAAGTAAGTCTTAATGTCGGTGAAGAACTTTTTCTTTTGTTGAGACGTCAACCCTTCCTTGAGAATTCCACCCGCCAAGTAGTTTGCAAAGTCCGCAAACCATGGGGTTTCATTAGAATTCGAATTTATAGACATTAAGGTCTCCAAGGGAAAAGAATCATTGATTTCTTTATCCGGACGATCCCCTTGGTAAGGATCCTCAAGTCTGCTGAGATGATCCGCGGCTAGGTTTTCTGCTCCTTTTTTATCGCGAATTTCGATTTTAAATTCCTGGAGCAGCAAAACCCAACGAAGAAGTCTTGGTTTGGAATCTTGCTTTGTCAACAAATACTTCAACGCGGAATGATCGGTATACACGATTGTGGTGGAAAGGACAAGATAGGGGCGGAATTTTTCAAAGGCATAGACAACAGCTAAAAGCTCTTTTTCGGTTGTCGTGTAATGCAATTGAGCCCCAGTCATTGTCTTGCTAGCGTAATGGATCGGTTGGAAGTGTTTGTTCACTCTTTGTCCCAGAACCGCTCCAATAGCAAAATCACTAGCATCGCACATCAACTCAAAGGGCAGCTCCCAATTGGGGGTAACCAAGACAGGTGCCTTAGTAAGCTTATCCTTAAGCGAGTTGAAGGCTTCAAGGCACTCTTTGGAAAAGATAAAAGGAGTATCTTTTTCCAAGAGGTGGGTCATCGGGCGAGCGATTTGAGAAAAATCTTTGATGAATCGACGGTAGAAGCCCGCATGACCCAGAAAACTTCTCACACCCTTCACGGTTGAAGGTGGAGGCAACTTGGCGATAACATCGACTTTAGCACGGTCTACTTCAAGACCGGCTTTGGATATCTTGTGTCCCAGCACGATGCCTTCTTTTACCATAAAATGGCATTTTTCCCAATTCAGAACAAGGCGAGTGTCTTCGCACCGCTTAAGCATACGTTCCAAATTGGCAAGGCAAGAAGAGAAGGAATCCCCGAAGACCGAGAAATCATCCATGAAGACTTCCATGGTTTGTTCAACCATGTCATGGAAGATAGCTAACATGCACCTTTGGAAAGTCCCGGGCGCATTGCATAAGCCAAAAGGCATTCTTTTGTAAGCAAATGTGCCATAGGGACAAGTGAATGTTGTCTTCTCTTGATCTTGGGGATCGATGGGTATTTAGAAATAACCCGAGAAACCATCAAGAAAGCAGTAATATTCATTACCTGCTAAACGTTCAAGTATTTGGTCCATAAAAGGTAGAGGGAAATGATCTTTTCTCGTGGCATCATTGAGTTTGCGGTAGTCTATACAAACTCTCCACCCAGTAACGAGACGAGTGGAAATCAACTCGTTGTGTTCATTGGGAACAACGGTTATTCCGCCCTTCTTGGGCACACAATGGATCGGACTAACCCATGGTGAATCCGAAATAGGGTAAATCATACCCGCATCAAGAAGTTTAATAACCTCTGTTTTGATGACTTCATGTATTTTTGGATTCACCCTTCGTTGGCTTTGAATTGTGGGCTTAAAGTCGTCCTCCATGAGAATTTTGTGTGTGCAGAAGTGAGGATCAATTCCGCGAATATCAGAGATTTTCCAAGCAATAGCCTTCTTATGATCTTTCAACACGGTGATAAGTCGGGCTTTTTCTTCTTCCTTTAGGTCCTTAGCAATGATGACTGGCGACTTCTTCTCTTCTTCAAGGAATACATACTCAAGATGGGGCGGCAACTCCTTAAGTTCCAAATCCGGAGGATTTTCGACGGGAGGCGTATTTAAAGTCAGAGTATCGATAGCAATGATCGTGGGAGATGGAGGAGAAATAGTGTCTTCATGGAGAAGATTGTCTTCATCCCCATCGGTAGGAGAATCATCAGTAGCTAAATTCACATCTCCCATGGTGTCTTCAAGATTGTTCCAAAACAAATCACTATCTCCAAATAGAGACAATGATGAATCAATAGAGGACACGGTCTCAACATTGGGAAGAGAGGTAGGAATACTTTTGCAAGCATCATTAAAGTGTTCTTCACAAGCCTCATCAAGAACGTCAATACAATTAACATTCTCATATGAATAAGGCTGTTTAGACAACTTTCCCATGTTGAAGACTACTTTATCGTCACCCTCTCATGATAATCTCACCGGCTTCAACATCAATGAGAGTGCGACCGGTCCTCAAGAATGGACGACCAACAATTAGTGGCACACGAGGGTCCATCTCGTAGTCGACGACAACAAAATCAGCAGGAAAGGTGAATTTGTCGACTCCTACAATGACGTCTTCGGCTATCCCCACTGGATAAGCAACCGTACGGTTAGCCAATTCCAAAGTCATTTTGGTGGGGACTAGCTCTGGGAGAGATAATTGCTTCCAAACACTTAGAGGCATTAAGTTGATACTGGCACCTAGATCGGCTAGGGCCATGCAATTCTCTACTCCCGGGAAATTGCAGGGGATTAAGAAACGACCCGGATCACCAAGCTTGGTTGGCAATTTTCTTAAGAGCACTGCAGAGCAATTCTCATTAAGTTGGGTGTTGGCAATATCGAGGAGCTTTTCCTTGTCGCTCAGAAGATCTTTAAACATTTTTGCATATTTAGGCATGTGAGCGAGAGCCTCAGCGAAGGAGATATTGAAATTCAGTTGTTTGAACATTTTAAGAAAGTTAGAAACCTGAATATCGTCCTTGCTTTTCAGCTTCTCTTTCCTCAACCTGGATGGATAAGGTATAGAGGAAAGATTTGGGAGAATAGGATCACTCACATCCTTGGGTAGAGGAGGGGTAGAAGGAAGAGGTGGGGAAATTGGGGAAGGAGAAGGATGAGGAATAGGAGAAGGTGACTCGGTCTCCTTAGTCACAATCACTGGTGGAGGTATAGGAAGCTCGGGTTACTTGGTACCTTTACCACTTCGAGTAGTGATTGCTTTCATCTCCCCTCTTGGATTCGCAACGGTGTTACTCGGAAGAGTACCCAAAGAAGAGGGTTGATTACCTTGGAAAAAACTAGCCATCATGTTCCTCAAGTCATTAGTTTGGCTATCCAACGTGTTTCTCATGTCGGCTCTCAAATCGTTTCCTTGCTTGACCAAGTCTGCTTTCAAGTTTCGCACTTACTGTTGGAGATTTTCCACGATCACATCATTGGTCCTCATGTAGGTTGCAACCTCTTGGTGTAATGCAGTGAGTTGGTTTGGAGGAGCATTGTATGCGGGTGGTTGATAAGCAGGTTGTTGGTAAACTTGGTTGTTACGTTGAGGTGGTTGTTGCTGCTTGTGAGGAGGGATGTATGGTGTACGAGGTTGTTGTTGTTGTTGAGGAGGGCGGTTGGGGTTTTGTTGTTGGTTTGGGTTGGTAGGAGGAAAACCAGGTGGAGAAAGATAGTTGTTGGAGCGGTAGCTAAGCAAATTACGGTCACCTTGAGGTCTAGCTTGATAAGCAGGTGGAGGATAGGTGCCATATGCTGCATTCACATTCTCAGCAGGGTAGTCTTGGGTGGCAGTACAAGTAGTGTAAGAGTGAGGACCACCGCATATCTCACAAGGTTGGCTGACAGCGTTAACTTGAGCGTTTTTAGCGTTGTTGCTGGTGTTGTTGCTGACGGTGTGGGTGACAAGCGATTCAAGAAGCACAGTGATTTTGTCCAATCGCTTGTCGCTGTCATTAGTGCTAGCACTAGAGACATTGGTCCGAACACTCTTGGTTTGCACACGAGACTTATTCTCAATGATATCCCAAGCAGCATTGGAAGTCTTAGCCAAAAGATTACCCCCCGAGGCACTGTTTAGTGAATCTTGGTCATTCATGCTTAAACCATTGTAAAAAGTATTAATTTGATGTACTTTGGTAAAACCATGTTGTGGGCATTTTCTTAAAAGATCTTTAAAACGATCCCAAGATTCACTGAACGACTCATCGTACTTTTGTTCAAAATTTATGATTTCATTCCGTAAAGCGGTGGTACGAGAGGGTGGGAAAAAGTAATTGATAAACTTTGTTTCCAAATCCGTCCACGAGAGAATACTCTGTGGCGGTTCCTTAGCAAGCCAATGCCGGGCTTGTCCCTCTAAAGAAAAGGGAAAAAGTTGTAACCTTATAACCTCTTGTGGAACACCATTGAACTTGACCGTGTTGGTGAGTTGCAAGAATCTCTTGATATGGTCATGTGGGTCATCAATGGTACGCCCCAAGAATGGTTGAGCGGAGACCATCTGGATAAAGCCTGACTTGAGCTCGAAATTGTTGGCGGCAATTGGTGGTATAACAATTGGATAAGTGTTGCCATCTACATGAGCTTGCAGCAGTTCAATCATCGGGCGATTATCCGGTTGAGGCTCATTGTTGTTGTTATTGTTCATGTTGTTGAAAGGCGGGTTGTTGTTGTTATTATTATTGTTTGGAGGTGGTATGTTGTTGTTGTTTTGTACACCGGCCATGTCTAAGTTATCGAGAGGCTCGGGCTCTTGATAAGACGTGGATCGAGTGCGCATACAACTGCAAAAGAACGAACAAAGAAAAACAAAGCAAAAATATTTTTTGGGTTTTTATGTTTTTTAATTTTTTTGTATTTTTGAAAATTTTATATATATATTTTTTTTATTTTTTTTTAGGATTTTTTGAAAAATTTTATGAAAAAGTAACGTTCACGGGGAACGGATCCCAAAATCCAAGTTCTCACAAAAAACTTTTGATCTTAACGAGAAGAGCTGGCAGCGGCGCCATTTGATACATAGTTTTTCTATGGGTTCAATTTAATCTCTCAGTCCTCTCGAATTGATCTCGGCCTTAAGTGGAATGATTGTTCTTGGTTACTAAAAAAAAAGTTTTAGTTTTCTAATCTACTAAAAAGTTTAAATGTATTAAAATGAAAACTTAAATCAAAGATAATTAATTTAATGACAATTAATAAAAACTTGAATTAAAATTAAAATTAAAATTGAAAGTAAAATATGAAATAAAAATGGAGGAACAGAAACAGTAACAATTAATAATACTTCAAAAGATGACTGATTCGGAAGTTTTGACCTTGATTCGGAACTTTGCTCATCCGGAACTTTTCACTCGGAACTTCGTTCGGAAGTTTGGCTCGCATCTTTATGCGGAACTTTCACCCGGAACTTGGTTCGGAACTTTGGTTCATCCGGAAGTTTTGCTTCATTCGGAACTTTAGGTTCATCCGGAAGTTTTGCTTCATTCGGAACTTAGGTTCATCCGGAACTTTAGACTGACTCGAAAGTTTTGAAAAGGAAACTCATTCAGAACTTTTTGAAAAGAAGTTGATTCGGAACTTAAGTGTTCATCCAGAACTTTTTAATTCATCCGGAACTTTTAGACAAAAGACTCATTCGGAACTTTTTTACTCATTCGGAACTTTTAAACAAAAATTCATTCGGAACTTTTAAAGAACATATTCATTCGGAACTATCAACTCATACGGAACTTATGTTCATCCGGAAGTTATTAGCTCATTCGGAAGTTTTTGGTTCATTCGGAACCTGGGAAACACAAATACAGTACCTTTACCCGAAGAACAAGGAAACACGATTTTAATCCAAAAATCACCAAGTTTTTCACCAAAATCTTAAATAAACTAATCACTAAGCATCTACTAACCATAAACTACAAATCCCGTCAACAAAAACCCAACAACTTTTAAAGATCAAATCAAGAAAATAAGAACTTAAGAACTTAAATAAAAAGATGATGATGAACAAGATGAAATGGAAAGATTAAACAAGAACTTGTATTGATGATTACTGTTTTAACAATCACAAAACAAGAATGAAATTACAAGATTGAAAAATCAAAGATCAAAATCACCAAACACCCTAGTGGTGTTGGTGATGGTACGAAACAGAAAAGAGAGAAAAGGGGGAGAGAAAAAACTAAAAACTAACTGGCACTATGTGTGAGGGGTGGACTATTTATAGGCTTGTCTTTTGGTTGGTGAGTGGGCTTTTTCCCGTTCTTCTTGTCTTCTCGTCTTTTCAGAAAAGTTGACGTTTTCGATTCTGATTCGGGATTTGTCGTCGATTAAATTCAACTCGTCTTTTAATTTCTTCGTTTAATAGACTTGAGTTTCTTCGACTTATGTAAATCCTCCATCTTTGGTCCTTTTCTTTGATAAATCTTCGAATAGGCCCAGTGACTTCAAATCTTTTGCATCTCTTGGACAATAGACTTTATCTTGAGTCCTTTTCTTCAGTAAAACCCGTGCAATCCCATGTTTTCTTTAATATTCATCCTGGTTGGCTCTGAAAACACAATAAACACAAAAACCATGCATAATTCCAAACAAATGATATTAAATACGTGTTTTGGTCTCGTTTTAGCCAGAATTAAGTGGTAAAAGGATGGGTGTTTACACACCTATCAGACCTCAAAGAGGAATTTCATGAAAGAGCACTTCTGTCCAAGTCTAGAAGGTTCTTCAAGAAAGGAGGCAAGTTCTCTAACTCCACAGAAGTTTCAGTTGATACTGATTGCTACAAATGTGGAAAGACAAGTCACTATGCTAGGGATTGTTATTCAAAAACATCTCTCCCTTCATATTCCTCACCAGCTCAATCAAGACCATCTGGTCAATCATCATTTCAACCAAAACAAATTGCTTCTACTCCATTTCAGTAAAACAGGGTTGAACTCAGACCAACTAAAGACTTTAAGGCCAAATACCGAAAAATCAAGGTAAGATTGGCCTTAATGAGTACTGAAAGCTCCTCATCCAAGACTCCCAAGCAAGACAAGAACAAAGGGCTTGTTGCTGAACCCTATGAATGGGATGAAGAAGATGTTTCTTCAGATGATGATGAAATGGTAAATATAAAAGTGCTGATGCCACTTGCTGATGATGAAGGGGCTAATTCAAATGTTGTGACCAGAGAGAGTGCCAGAAATGGTGAATGGGTCAATGTCACAATAAAAAGGTACAAACTCTTATTGAATTAGAAGATAAAGATGACATTAAATTTGTTTTTGATTACTTATGCATTGATCTAAAATTTGTTGAAGAGCAAAGAAACAATTTACTTGAAAATTTTCATAAACTTGTTCTACAACTTGAAGATTTTGAAAGTAAGCAAATAGAGCTAAAAGAAGCTAAACTTGATATTCTTACTTTTCAACAATTGAACAAAGAAATTTTGGAGGAAAATAACTCCCTTAGAGTGGAACTAAAAGAAGCAAAAGATATTGTTAAATCTTGACTTAGAAACTCTGATAGGGTAAATCAATGCATAAGTGAACAAATACCTGCTCAAAAGAGAAAAATGCTTGGTGCTGAAGGATCATCCAGCACCAAATCTATTGTCTTTGTCAAAGCCTCAAATGAGGATGATAGCTCGATCCCTGACATTGAAAGGTCAGGTGAAGAGAATTTACCCAATCATGACACTGGACGAATCCTTCTTCCTTAGTTTCAAGCAAGTGTTGACACTTCAGCACCAGTTGAGTCCTCGGTTACTGAGGATGACTCAGATGATGATATAGAGAATGAAGTAAGTACCCAACTTCCTCTTTTGGAGAAGTTGGCTGGTGCTGAACCCTCTACTGGACCCAATACTATCCAGTCTATCATCAAGTCACACACCACACACAAAGTTAGTTCTTCCAAACATGTCAAAATTGACACTTCAAAGAACTCTTCAGCTCCTGCTGAAGGCTCATATATGGGAACTACCTCTTCAGTTTCAACAAATAAACTGAAGAATGCTAGATCTGAGGAAGATGAGAGATTGTCTCTTGTCATGCAAGAGATCAATGATCTTAAATTGTAACTCAGGAAGCAACAAACACCAACATGATTCAGAGATGAACCTTCAGATGCTCCTCATTTCAAGTACAGGACACAATTTAAAAAGGCTTGTGATTTATGTGGTCTAAACAACCATCTCACTGAAACTTGCCTAAGAGTGATTTATTGTACCAAATGTGAAAGGACTGATCATCGCACTTATGAACACACTCAATATATGCTGGCCAAAACAAGTGCTAATGCTCATAAAACTGAAGCATCTCATTGCAGGTGAAATATGCCTTTCCCCCCATGCATTCATTGTGGGATGGGTAATCATCACTCAGATGACTTCCACTGTTACCTTGTTTGTAATATTTGTGGAAGTTATGACCATGACACTCATGGACATAATCGTATCATCTCACTCAGAAGAGGTATTAAACCAAGAAACCTAAACTCTATTACCAAATGTTGTGAGACTTGTGGAAGCGATGTCCACACTACATCTGATCACAACCATATAGAGTGGTTCAGAAGAAGCCCTCCAGGCTAAGAAAGCTAAAGCTATTCAGACCTCTTCTTCTTCTGAGTAATCACACATACCCTCTACAAGAGGACCCTTCAGATCTAGAACACCTTCTAGATCTAAAACCCCCACCCCAACAAAGGTGGGTTTCAAAACAAAACTGACCATTTCCTTAACTTGTGTAGTGTGATCTCAGGAAGCCTATTTGGTACCTAGATAGTGGCTGCTCAAGGCATATGACTGGCACCAAAAGTTATCTGCACAAGTATAAGGAGGAACAAGGTCCTAAAGTTGTTTTTGGTGATAACTCATCAGCTACTACTGAAGGATTTGGTTTAGTAAAATGCAATGGTATAGTTTTCTCAAGTGTAGCATATGTAAATGGATTGAAGCACAACCTCATCAACATAAGTCAACTTTGTGATGCAAAGTATCTTGTGGTGTTTGATGACAAAAAAGGTACAATCTTCAACTCCAATCATAAAATTGTGATGATTGCTCCAAGAGTCAAATATGTTTATATCATGAACATGAATTCTACTCAGGAGACATGCTTATTTGCTAAAGCCTCCAATATTACCAATTGGCTTTGGTATAAGAGATTTTCACATCTCAATTTTAAAACAATAACTCTATTGGAAAAATAAAATCTTGTTATTGGTCTTCCTTCACTTGTCTACTCAAAGGACAAACCATGCTCAGCATGTGAAAAATGGAAGCACCATAGGTCTAGTTTCAAAACAAAGCAAACTTTCTCAATCAAAGAAAGTCTTCATTTGCTTCACATGGACTTATTTGGCCCAGTATCACCTAGGGCCATTTGTCAGAAAAATATACACTTGTCATTGTTGATGAGTACTCAAGGTACACCTGGGTATATTTTCTGACAAAAAAAGCCATGCACTAGATGCCATCATGTCATTCATCAAAAGAGTTGAAAATCAAAATGACACTCATGTCAAACAACTCAGAACTGACAATGGCACTAAATTCAGAAATCGCTCACTGATCAAATTCTGTGATGACAAAGGAATTTCCCAAAATTTCTCATCTCCTTACACACCTGATAGGTAATCCTGGTAAAGGTAGAGTCACTAGATCAATGGCAAAGAAACTGAGTGCTGCTTCATCTAGAGAATGCCTCTATGCAAATTTTCTCTCATAAATTGAACCTACAAAGGGTTCTAAAGCACTCACACACCCTGGATGGGTGGATGCCATGTAAGAGGAAATCAATCAATTTGAAAGAAACAAAGTCTGGAAATTGGTTCCTCTTCCATATGGTAAATCAACCACTGGCACCAAATGGATTTACAAGCTCAAAAGAGATGAAACCAATGCAGTGACCAAAAATAAAGCTAGGCTGGTGGCTCAAGGATTTAATCAAGAGTCTGGTGTTGATTTTGATCAAACCTTTGCTCCAGTTGCACGTATGGAAGCCATACGAATCTTTCTTGAATATGCCACTTACATGAACTTCATCATCTACCAAATGAATGTCAAAAGTGCATTCCTAAATGGTGACCTAAAATAAGAAGTTTATGTTACTCAGCCTCCTGGCTTTGAGAGTAGTAAATACCCAAATCATGTCTACAAGCTTTACAAAGCTTTGTATGGACTGAAGCAAGCTCCAAGAGCATGGTATGAAACTCTCTCAACATTTCTCATTGAACATAATTTTGTCATAGGAAAAATAGATAGTACCTTGTTTATCTATAAATCTAAAACTGACACCATTCTGGTACAAATTTATGTGGATGACATAATCTTTGGTTCTACAAGCTTGAAACTTTGCAAACAATTTGCCAAGCTTATGACCAGCAAGTTTGAGATGAGTATGATAGAGAACTCACATACTTCCTTAGTCTTCAGATTAAACAATCTGATCAAGGCATCTCCATCAATCAAGAAAAATATTTTAAGGATCTGCTGAAGAAGTATGATATCAATTGTGCTTCAGTGAAGACTCCAATGGTACCCCCTAACAACTTAGGACCTGATCTCACTGGACAATCAGTCAATGAGACTCAGTATA
Organism: Glebionis coronaria; assembly: GCA_025667525.1. Classification (NCBI taxonomy): domain Eukaryota; kingdom Viridiplantae; phylum Streptophyta; class Magnoliopsida; order Asterales; family Asteraceae; genus Glebionis; species Glebionis coronaria. Next base: position 558,354,040 of record CM046879.1, read on the forward strand.
GAGGTATGATTGGCTCACTCATGTACTTAACTGCATGCAGACCTGACATTCAATTCTCTACATGCCTTTGTGCAAGATACCAAGCAGATCCAAAGGAATCACACCTTACTGCTGTAAATAGAATCTTCAAATACCTAAAAGGTACACCAAGTCTAGGTCTTTGGTACCCCAAATCCTCAAGTTTTGACCTAAAGGGATATTCAGATTCTGACTATGCTGGATGCAATTTGGACAGAAAAAGCACTTCTGGTGTCTGCTAATTGCTTGGTGGCAAACTTGTGTGCTTGAGTGCTAAAAAGCAACAAATAGTTGCCATGTCTTCAGCAGAAGCTGAATATGTGGCAGCTGCTGGATGTTGTCCCAATGTTCTTTGGATGAAAAGCCAACTGGCTTATTATGACATAAAATATAAAAAAATACCAATCTTTTGTGATAACATTAGTGTTATTGCAATATCCAACAATCTAGTCCTCCACTCAAGAACAAAACACACTAATATCAAATATCACTTTATCATATATCACATTATGAAAGGGGACATTGAATTACATTTCATCCCCACTCAATACCAGTTGGCTGATATCTTCACCAAACCATTGGATGAACCAACTTTCAAAAGATTGATAATGGAGCTTGGTATGCTGAACATTGATGATACAAAACCTAAACCTTCAGCATTCACTAAAGAAGCTTGAAGGTTCAACATTTCTTAAAAGATTTTGATTAATGTTGTAGAAACTAGAAGGGGGGGTTGAATAGTTTCTAGTTAGTTTTCAAAACATTTCGGCTTAATCCACTGTGCGCGGTTCCTTATGTGTACCCGCGGTTCTTTATCAATAAAGAACCGCCGGTCCATTTAGGGAACCGCCGACAGTGAACTTAACCTTTTGTTGCATGTTAAACTTTGACAATCCTTTGTATCAAATTCTTGATCAAGCTTGACTAGATATGAGATGTGTTTGATTGAAAGATAAATACTACAAGTAAGTAAACACACAAACACATCAAATCAAGAGTACATCAAGCAATAGTCTAAACACTAAGCACACACGTACTAAGCATAAGCTTTTCCGCAACTAGGATGTTTAGACTAAGTGATGTACACTTGACCATAATCTAAACACGAAGCACACACGTACTAAGCCTTAGCTTTTCTGCAACTTAGATGTTTAGATTATGAGATGCACACAACACACAACATATAAATACATATATAATAGTAAAGACATAAATGTAAAGGAAAGTACCGACACGATGATTTATAGTGGTTCGGTCACGAAGCTCCTCTTCGCCCTACTCCACTCCTCGAGTACACCTTACTCGAGAGTTACTTCACTAGTCAACAAACTCCTTAAGGTGGAGAAACCATACACAACGTCGCTTATCCAATTTCCGACTCTAAGCTAAAAGTCGAGTCCTAATCTTAGGTAGGACCAATCTACACAACGTCGCCCACTTCACCATTTAACGACACAAGGCTAGATGTCGAGTTCTAATCGAAAGCTAGAACCAATCTTCACGACTCTTCACTTTGAAGCTAAGTGAGAACTTCACACAAAACAACTACTAATCACTTTAAAGCTAAGTGAGAACTCACAAGACACAACCACATCACTTTAGAGTTTAGTGAGAACTACCTAGACACAACCACATCACTTTAGAGTTTAGTGAGAACTACCAAGACACAACCACATCACTTTAGAGTTTAGTGAGAACTACCAAGACACAACCTAATCTACCCACTAGTTATGTTTTATGGCCCAACATAACAAACCTTGTGTTTTATGGCCTAAACACATAAACCATATAGATCTAAGCACTCATCACTTAGATCTATAACTCTAACACTATATCCAAGTACTAACAAGACTTGGATCTACACAACTAACACCTAATCCAAGGATACCCATCACTTGGATATTCTACCCTTACAAACACATCCAAGTGTACCCAACACTTGGATCTTCTACATATACATAGTAGGAAGACTAAAAACATAACTTAGATCTATACAAGGAAAGATCTTCATTATGTAGTGAACCCAACACATCATGGTAATGATAGTGTTCTTCTCTTTGCACTTGAGAGGATGAGGAGATTGAAGATTGAATCACATCTTAAACAAGATTAATCAATACTAACTAATCAAGGATCTAAGATGGTTTTTTTGAAAGAAACTGTGCAAAAAGGGTTAAAAGAAAACCTGGAAATGATCCACTATTTATAGGACAACATTGCAACGGTCAAAAACACCCACGGTTCCTTATCTCTACCCGCGGTACCTTATCAATAAGGAACCGCGGGTTCCTTTAAGGAACCTCCGTGTCGGAGTCCGTGCAAATTTGTCCTTTAGTGGGGATATGCCATATGGGGTAGTTTATACCCTCAAAGGATATTCATTTGGCATATGGAATATGCCAAATTCAAATTTCCATTTTCTTTTTAATAAAACATTTTCTTAGAAATAAAGTTAATTAAAATCTTTTGTCACATTTCATTAAATGTGAGTTTTAAGAAAATATTAATCCTTGATCACTTAGTTAGGTTAATGACATGTTTGTACATACCTTGAGTGATTCATGCCGAATGCGATCTTGGAGGTGTCGAGAGAAGTATACAAATGTATTCTTGAGTGATTACGAGTACCTTAACATTTTACATAATGTGTTGCGAATTATACGTTTGTCATCAACAAAACACAAAGAGATTATATCGACAAAGCATCGTAATGTTTGCACTAACAAATGTTAAGTAGCATTGTCTGAGTAAAGGAGTGTGCAATGTCATGTGTCTATTTCACTTTATGTGATTGTGTATATGATGTTTTGTCACCTTATCTGTTTCACTGAAGCTGAACAAATAATCACCAGTCATCAAAAGATTCCTTCAGCAATGCTGAACAAAATTTTAATACAACTGAGTAGCTAGGCCTGAGTAGAGGAGCGTGCAATGTCATATTTCTTGTTCACTTATGTGAACATGTATATGGGGTTTTGTCGCCTCATCTGACGCACTTAAGCTCACAAGTATTGCCATCAGCTTCAGCATATCTGAGCAACTGCTTTTAAAAGAAATCAATCATGTGACTCAATGGAGTTAATGGCATTAAATTTCTTGAGAATAAATACAAAATATTCTTTCAAAAGTTGTCAATTGTTTATCTAGGAAATATCAAGCGTCCATATCACAGTCAACAACTTTCTAACACAATGAGGCGTTTCACTATTCAAAGCAACAGAAAATCATCACCTTTTTCAGAACATTAATGAGAGAGTTTGTGCCATTTGTTAAAAAGAAACCCTAAAAGTTTCATTCTCTTTTCAAGTGCTTTACAAACTTTAAAAAATCTGTTCAAAAAGTGATTACATATATCTTTTGAAGATTAAAGATTTATACATTTGCAAAAGTTTTTCAAAAAACACACACAGAACTCTCTCTCTTTCAAAAGAAAACACACATAACAAACATCAATGGCTGCTGAATCTTCTTCACAACCATAAGAGATTGAGATCACCCTCAATCCTTCCATCCATGTTAACTATCCCATTGAGGACAAATTCTTTAAACCTAACAACCTCACCTTGATCAAACCAGAAACCCTAACATCTGAACCTAGGAAGCAAGTACTAAACTTTTTATCCAAATGTGTGATTCGTGATGCTTTGTTCAGAGATCCAGGAGTTATGTTTGAAAATGTGTTGATACAAGAGTTTTTACTCGTTGAAAAAGTTCGTTTTCTCGGAATCCTCTCGAATTGATCTCAGTTAAAAGTGGAATGATTGTTCTTGGTGACAAAAAGGAGTTTGGTTTTCTATTCTATTAATAAGTAAGCTAGACTTAAAGATTTAAATCAAACAGTGAATGAAAAATACCCAAGCAGAAATTACCCTATTCGGAAAAATAGTCCTACACGGAATAAAATCCTATGCGGAAAAATTGCTTTATTCGGAAAACATGCCCTATTCGGAAAATAAGATGCTATTCGGAAAAGGAATGCTATTCGGAAAATATTCCCTATTCGGAAAGAATTCTTCTATGCGGAAAAATGGACTTACTCGGAAAAACACATCTATGCGGAAAATATGGTTCTATGCGGAAAGACTGGCCCTATTCGGAAAATATGGCCTATGCGGAATAAAAGGTTCAATTCGGAAAATTTTCTTATGCTGAAAAATAGTCCTATTCGGAATACATACCTTATGCGGAATAGCAACACTATTCGGAATATTTAAAATATTCCGAGTAAGGGAAAATTAAAAACCCTATTCGGAATATCCAAAATTCCGAATAAGGCAAACAGAGACTCGCCTATTCGGAATATTGGTTCTGTTCGGAAAGTCCTGGGAATTAAGAACAGTAACAGTACAGCAAAACAGGGGACTCGAATCTTAATACAAATCGACTTAAATACTCAAAAAGGTTTTACCAAACTAACCAATAATCATTAAAATACCATAAGAAACAAATCCCACCAATAAAAACACTAAATCAACAACTTTTTAAGATCAAACTAGAATCAAATAAAAAAAACTTAAGAACTTGCAATAGATGATGATGAAGAACAAGATGAATGAAAAGATGGAATGAATAGATTAATGGAAAAGTAACAAGAGTAATGATTTAGAGTTACAAGATTGAAAGAAAGATTGAAAATCACCAAACACCTTAATGGTGTTGGTGATGGAACGAACCTAAGATACTGGGAAAAGAAAAAATGAGCTAACTCCCTAAAAAGTGAAGGGAGAGATCTATTTATAGTCCTAGTGGTTGGTTGGTGAGTGGGCTTTCTCCCTTTCTTCTTGTCTTCTCGTCTTTTCAGAAAAGTTGACGTTTTCGATTCTGATTCGGGGTTCGTCGTCGATTAAATTCAACTCGTCTTTTAATCTCTTCGTTAATTAGACTTGAGTTTCTTCGACATATGTAAATCTTCCATCTTTGGTCCTTTTCTTCGATAAATCTTCAAATAGGCCCATTGACTTCAAATCTTTTGCACCTCTTGGACAATAGACTTCGTCTTGAGTCTTTTTCCTTGATAAAACCCGTGCAATCCCATGTTTTCTTTAATATTCATTCGGTTAGCTCTGAAAACACAATAAACACAAAAACCACGCATAATTCCAAACAAATGATATTAAATACGTGTTTTGGTCTTGTTTTAGCCAGAATTAAGTGGTAAAAGGATGGGTGTTTACACACCTATCAAATCCCCTACACTTAACCATTGCCATGCCCTCATGCAATGCTTAGTGATAAAGCAATTTTACATTTTTCTCATAATTAATCAACCTTGGCCTTATTCAAATACTACTAAATAACAATTAAATTACTAAGAGAACTTTAAAACTTTAAAATAAACAAAAGGATGGAAATAACTTGTAAAGAAATCAAGGACTTACATTAGGGCTTTGGTGTTGCGAAGATTTATCACCCTCAAGTTTCACGTTCCCCAAACTAAGCTTGAAACGAGATCATTGTTATTATAAGTTAGCAATTCAAACACTTACACACATGGCTTAATTAAATGCTTAAACTCCCGTATTCCTAAGTGTATCTCTTATATTTTATTTTTGTCTTAGAATGATCATAAAGATGCATTTTTGGACTTATTTCGATAGTTTATTTAGGCTGAAAGCAAAGTAGGACGATTTGATCAATAGTTAGCTAAAGGACAAAATCTCTTAAAACTGCTTCTCGGGATATCAAAAAGTTCATATCTTGGCATAACTCGGTTCACGATTTGAGACCTTTCTCGGGCCGATATTTGGCATGTACTTCATACTTCATATCTTCGAGAGACGTTCTTGAGATAATGGTCTTCTCATCATAATAGAGTTTTCTTCACTTGGAGACTTTTGAGGGGTACTCCAACTTTGTTGACCACGACTTCATGATTATTTCTTCAATCTCTAATTGGGATTTCGAGATACAACGATCCGCCTCCTTTTCGGACTTGGATCTATTTATCCTCATACCTTGTTAGGGTCTTTTCGGATAGACTTCTCCATGATCTTTATGGGAGTTTATTGCTTTTCGTCGTGAGTCTTGATCCTTCATATTGACTTTAGGAATAATGCTTTTCACATCACTTTGGATCTTCAGCACTAAAATTGAATCCTCATGCCTTGTTAGGGCCTTTTCGGATTCGCCAATCTTCGCGCCCCGCTTCATAAGTAATGCCTTGGCTATGAACTCTTATCATTACTGGGCAACTTTTAAACGATCTTGGCTAGAAGCTAAGTAACTTTTCAAATCGTACGACCTTACTTATTGCAGATAAATTATTAGCAAGTGATGGGAGAATAGGCAAATAATTACACCAAGTGAGCTTGCGCAAGAATACCGACTTATAATCGACTCTATCATTTCTCGTCCTCCACAATTTAAAATCTCAAGTAATGAGACTCGTGGATACTTAGCCTAATAAACCAATTAAGGTCTACATGGTTAACGATACTAGCTAGAATAAACTTGGATAAGTCTATTCGGGTTGAGTCAAAATAAACGCAACGGGCCTAATATGTCAAAGATTTCTAAACCAGCTACACCACTTTATTAATATTTTTGACTTTATTGCGGGAAATATACATATCAAAGCAAAGATAAAAATTTAAAAATTACGACTAAATGGCCAAAGTTAATTAAAAAGTTGAAAAATGTTGAAAAAGATGATTTTCCGGTTAAATGAAGGCATTTTCATGGAAAAGTCCACTTAAAACTTCGATAGAAGTCTCCCCTACACTTAAGATAAACATTGTCCTCAATGTTTAAGCATGTGGGAAAAATCTCCCCTACACTTATGACATTGTGCACGTTAGTTAACTCGAGTTAAGGAAGAGACGACTAAAGTGATCAATTTCAAATGTGAGTATGAAGAAAATTGAATCACGATAGTTGAGAGATAGAACCGGATTTCGGATAACACGGGAGCACGGTTCTTCAAAGATTTCCAAGATTGCAGTTATCCCTGTAATCACATCACCACAAACACAAACGACCAAAATAGGTCCTCCCCTACACTTAGGGGGTTAAAGGGATAGATACTCGGGCTGCCTCCCGAGGAGCGCTTGTTTTTGATAACCGAGTCACGAGCCTGACTCGACCCAAAATTAGTTTATGGGGAACGTGGTGAGGGATGGAATCACCTCCTGAGAGGTGTCCTCACCAAAGTACAACTTCACTCGTTGGCCATTCACCTTAAAATTTGGTCCATTAGGTTGAGCGAGCTCGAGAGTACCATATGGAAAAATTTGGGCGATGGTGAATGGGCCGGACCAACGAGATTTGAGCTTGCCCGAAAAGATTTTCAACCGAGAGTTAAAAAGTAAGACTTTGTCTCCAACATGGAACTCTCGGTTTTTGATCTTGGAGTCGTGAATGAGCTTAGTTCGTTCCTTATAGATCAAGGAATTTTCATAAGCCTCATTCCGAAGTTCATTCAGCTCATTGAGTTGGAACTTGCGTAGGTCACCGGCTTTGTTGATATCAAAATTAGCCCACTTCAAGGCCCAATAAGCCTTGTGCTCCAACTCAATGGGGAGGTGGCACGCTTTCCCGTACACAAGACGATAAGGCGTACAGCCGATCGGGGTCTTGTAAGCAGTACGGAAAGCCCACAAAGCATCATCAAGTTTATCAGCCCATGCGGCACGATGCTCTCCCACGGTTCTTTCCAGAATTCGCTTAAGTCCTCGGTTGGATATTTCAGCCTGGCCATTAGTTTGTGGGTGGTAGGCTGTGGAAAGACGATGGTTGACACCGTACTTAGCCATGACTCTAGCAAATTGGTCATTGCAGAAGTGAGTCCCACGATCACTAATAATGGCACGAGGCACACCGAATCTAGCGAAAAGAGCTTTTAAAAAGTTACAAACCACCCTTGCGTCATTAGTAGGTAAAGCTTTGGCTTCAACCCACTTTGAAACGTAGTCAACGGCTACAAGGATGTATTTGTTTCCTTTAGAGGAAGGGAATGGCCCCATAAAGTCGATACCCCAAACATCAAAAATTTCACACTCTTGGATGAAATTCTGAGGCATCTCGTCTTTATGTGTGATCTTACCTTGTTTCTGGCAAGCATCACATTTTTTAACCATATTGTGAGCATCACGATATATGGAGGGCCAATAAAATCCCGAATCAAACACTTTCTTTGCGGTGTAGTTGGGACCAAAGTGACCACCGGTGGGTCCTTTGTGGCAAGGATCAAGGATTTCAGACGCTGCCGGTCCATCAACACATCGACGGATAATCAGGTCGGCACATTGTTTGAATAGGTAAGGGTCGTCCCAAAAGTAAGTCTTAATGTCGGTGAAAAACTTCTTCTTTTGTTGAGACGTCAACCCTTCCTTGAGAATTCCACCCGCCAAGTAGTTTGCAAAGTCCGCAAACCACGGGGTTTCATTCGGCTTCGAGTTTATAGACATTAAGGTCTCCAAGGGGAAAGAATCATTGATTTCTTTGTTCGGATGATCCCCCTGGTAAGGATCCTCAAGTCTACTGAGATGGTCCGCGGCTAAGTTTTCTGCTCCTTTTTTATCACGAATTTTGATTTTAAATTCCTGGAGCAGCAAAACCCAGCGAAGAAGTCTTGGTTTGGAATCTTGCTTTGTCAACAAGTACTTCAGCGCGGAATGATCGGTATACACAATGGTGGTGGAAAGGACAAGATAGGGCGGAATTTTTCAAAAGCATAGACAACAGCTAGAAGCTCTTTTTCGGTTGTCGTATAATGCAATTGTGCCCCTGTCATTGTCTTGCTAGCGTAATGGATCGGTTGGAAGTGTTTGTTCACTCTTTGTCCAAGAACCGCTCCAATAGCAAAATCACTAGCATCGCACATCAACTCAAAGGGTAGCTCCCAATTAGGGGTAACCAGGACGGGTGCCTTAGTTAGCTTATCCTTAAGCGAGTTGAAGGCTTCAAGACACTCTTTGGAGAAGATAAAAGGAGTATCTTTTTCCAAGAGGTGGGTCATCGGGCGAGCGATTTGAGAAAAATCTTTGATGAATCGTCGATAAAAGCCCGCATGACCCAGAAAACTTCTCACACCCTTCACGGTTGAAGGTGGAGGCAACTTAGCGATAACATCGACTTTAGCACGGTCAACTTCAAGACCGGCTTTCGAGATCTTATGTCCAAGCACGACGCCTTCTTTTACCATGAAATGGCATTTTTCCCAATTCAGAACAAGGCGAGTGTCTTCACACCTCTTTAGCATACGTTCCAAATTGGCAAGGCAAGAAGAGAAGGAATCCCCGAAGACCGAGAAATCATCCATGAAGACTTCCATGGTTTGTTCAACCATGTCATGGAAGATAGCTAACATACACCTTTGGAAAGTCCCGGGCGCATTACATAAGCCAAAAGGCATTCTTTTGTAAGCAAAAGTGCCATAGGGACAAGTGAATGTAGTCTTCTCTTGATCTTGGGGATCGATGGGTATTTGAAAATAACCCGAGAAACCATCAAGAAAGCAGTAATATTCATTACCCGCTAAGCGTTCAAGCATTTGGTCCATAAAAGGTAGAGGGAAATGATCCTTTCTCGTGGCATCATTGAGTTTGCGGTAGTCTATACAAACTCTCCACCCAGTAACGAGACGAGTGGAAATCAACTCGTTGTGTTCATTGGGAACAACGGTTATTCCGCCCTTCTTGGGCACACAGTGGATTGGACTAACCCATGGTGAATCCGAAATAGGGTAAATCATACCCGCATCAAGAAGTTTGATAACCTCTGTTTTGATGACTTCATGGATTTTTGGATTCACCCTTCGTTGGCTTTGAATTGTGGGCTTAAAGTCGTCCTCCATGAGAATTTTGTGTGTGCAGAAGTGAGGATCAATTCCACGAATATCCGAAATTTTCCACGCAATAGCCTGCTTATGATCCTTTAACACAGCGACAAGTCGGGCTTTCTCTTCATCCTTTAAATCCTTAGCAATGATGACTGGCGACTTCTTTTCTTCTTCGAGGAATACATACTCAAGATGGGGCGGCAACTCCTTAAGTTCTAAATCCGGAGGATTTTCGACGGGAGGCGTATTCGAAGTCGGAGTCTCGATAGCAATAACAGTGGGAGATGGAGGGGAAGGATGGTCTTCTTTGAGGAGGTTAGCAATGAAACTGAGATCGTCATCCCAATTGGCAGTAGAATCGTCATTGTCTTGCTTCACATCTTCCAAGGTGGCTTGCAAATCTTTCCAAAGGAAATCACTTTCTCCAAATAGAGATAGTGATGAGTCGATAGAGGAAACGGTCTCAACATTAGGAAGAGAGATAGGAATGTTTTTACAAGCATCCTTGAAATGTTCTTCACAAGCCTCATCAAGAACGTCAATACAATTAACACTTTCGTAAGAATAAGGCTGTTTAGAAAGCTTTCCCATGTTGAAGACTACTTTATCGTCACCCACTCTCATGATTAGCTCACCGGCTTCAACATCAATGAGAGTGCGACCGGTCCTCAAGAATGGACGACCAACAATGAGTGGCACACGGGGGTCCATCTCGTAGTCGACGACAACAAAATCAGCAGGGAAGGTGAATTTGTCGACTCCTACAATGACGTCTTCGGCTATCCCCACTGGATAAGCAACCGTACGGTTGGCCAATTCCAAAGTCATTTTAGTGGGGACAAGCTCGGGGAGAGATAATTGCTTCCAAACACTTAGAGGCATGAGATTTATACTAGCACTTAGATCGGCTAGGGCCATGCAATTCTCTACTCCCGGGAAATTGCAAGGGATAAGAAAACGACCCGGATCACCAAGCTTGGTTGGCAATTTCCTTAAGAGCACTGCAGAGCAGTTCTCATTAAGTTGGGTGTTGGCAATATCGAGGAGCTTTTCCTTGTCGCTCAGAAGATCTTTAAACATTTTGGCATACTTGGGCATGTGAGCGAGAGCCTCAGCGAAGGAGATATTGAAATTAAGTTGTTTAAACATTTTAAGAAAGTTGGAGACCTGAATATCATCCTTGCTCTTTTGCTTCTCTTTCCTCAACCTAGATGGATAAGGTATATTGGAAGAAGAGGAAGGCTTTAGGGGAATAGGATCACTCACAACCACGGGTGGAGGAGGGGTAGAAGGAAGAGGTGGAGAAATTGGGGAAGGAGAAGGATGAGGAATAGGAGCAGGTGACTCGTTCTCCTTAGTCACAACCACCGGTGTAGGTATAGGAAGCTCGGGTTCCTTAGTACCTTTGCCACTTCGAGTGGTGATTGCTTTCATCTCCCCTCTTGGGTTCGCAACGGTGTTACTCGGAAGAGTACCCGAAGAAGAGGGTTGACTACTTTGGAAGAAACTAGCCATCATGTTCCTCAGATCATTAGTTTGGCTATCCAACGTATTTCTCATATCTGCTCTCAAATCGTTTCCTTGCTTGACCAAGTCTGCTTTCAGGTTGAGCACCTCTCTCTGAAGATTTCCCACTATCGCATCGTTAGTCCTCATATAAGTTTCCACTTCTTGGTGAAGAGCGGTGGGTTGGTTGGGAGGAGCATTGTATGCAGGTGGTTGGTAAGCAGGTTGTTGGTAGACTTGGTTGTTTCGTTGAGGTGGTTGTTGCTGCTTGTGAGGTGGGATGTATGGTTGTCAAGGTTGTTGTTGTTGTTGAGGAGGGCGATTAAGGTTTTGTTGTTGGTTTGGGTTGGCAGGAGGGAAACCAGGTGGTGAAAGATAGTTGTTGCTGCGGTAGCTAAGCAAGTTACGGTCACCTTGAGGTCTAGCTTGATAAGCAGGTTGTTGATAGGTGCCATATGCCGCATTCACATTCTCAGCAGGGTAATCTTGGGTGGCGGTACAAGTTGTGTAAGAGTGAGGACCACCGTATATCTCACAAGGTTGGCTCACAGCGTTCACTTGAACGTTTTTGGTGTTGTTGCTGTTGTTGTTGCTGACGGTGTGGGTGACAAGCGATTTAAGAAGCGTAGTGATTTTGTCTAATCGCTTGTCGCTGTCATTAGTGCTAGCACTAGCAACATTGGTCCTAACACTCTTGGTTTGCACACGAGATTTATTCTCAATGATGTCCCAAGCAGCATTGGAAGTCTTAGCCAATAGATTACCCCCCGAGGCACTGTTCAGTGAATCTTGGTCACTCATGCTTAAACCATTGTAAAAAGTATTGATTTGATGTACTTTGGTAAAACCATGTTGTGGGCATTTTCTTAAAAGATCTTTAAAACGATCCCAAGATTCACTGAACGACTCATCGTACTTTTGTTCAAAGTTTATAATTTCATTCCGCAATGCGGTAGTACGAGAGGGTGGAAAAAAGTAATTGATAAACTTTGTTTCCAAATCCGTCCACGAGAGAATACTCTGTGGCGGTTCCTTAGCAAGCCAATGCCGGGCTTGTCCCTCTAAAGAAAAGGGAAAAAGTTGTAACCTTATAACTTCTTGTGGAACTCCATTGAACTTGACCGTGTTGGTGAGTTGTAGAAATCTCTTGATGTGGTCGTGTGGATCATCAATGGTTCGTCCCAAGAATGGCTGAGCGGAGACCATCTGGATAAAGCCTGACTTTAGCTCGAAATTGTTGGCTGCAATTGGAGGTATAACAATTGGATCCGTGTTGCCATCGACATGAGCTTGCAGCAATTCAATCATTGGGCGGTTATCCGGAAGGGGCTCATTGTTGTTGTTATTGTTCATGTTGTTGTTGTTATTATTGTTTGGAGGTGGTACACCGGCCATGTCTAAGTGATCGAGAGGCTCGGGCTCTTGATATGACGTGGATCGAGTGCGCATACACCTGCAAAAGAACGAACAAAGAAAAGCAAAGCAAAAATATTTTTGGTTTTTTATGGTTTTTTACTTTTTAGGATTTTTGAAAATTTTATATATTTTTTAGTTGTTTTTGAAAATTTTTGATGAAAAAGTAACGTTCACGGGGAACGGATCCCAAAATCCAAGTTCTCACAAAAAACTTTTGATCTTAACGAGAAGAGCCGGCAGCGGCGCCATTTGATACAAGAGTTTTTACTCGTTGAAAAAGTTCGTTTTCTCGGAATCCTCTCGAATTGATCTCAGTTAAAAGTGGAATGATTGTTCTTGGTGACAAAAAGGAGTTTGGTTTTCTATTCTATTAATAAGTAAGCTAGACTTAAAGATTTAAATCAAACAGTGAATGAAAAATACCCAAGCAGAAATTACCCTATTCGGAAAAATAGTCCTACACGGAATAAAATCCTATGCGGAAAAATTGCTTTATTCGGAAAACATGCCCTATTCGGAAAATAAGATGCTATTCGGAAAAGGAATGCTATTCGGAAAATATTCCCTATTCGGAAAGAATTCTTCTATGCGGAAAAATGGACTTACTCGGAAAAACACATCTATGCGGAAAATATGGTTCTATGCGGAAAGACTGGCCCTATTCGGAAAATATGGCCTATGCGGAATAAAAGGTTCAATTCGGAAAATTTGCTTATGCTGAAAAATAGTCCTATTCGGAATACATACCTTATGCGGAATAGCAACACTATTCGGAATATTTAAAATATTCCGAGTAAGGGAAAATTAAAAACCCTATTCGGAATATCCAAAATTCCGAATAAGGCAAACAGAGACTCGCCTATTCGGAATATTGGTTCTGTTCGGAAAGTCCTGGGAATTAAGAACAGTAACAGTACAGCAAAACAGGGGACTCGAATCTTAATACAAATCGACTTAAATACTCAAAAAGGTTTTACCAAACTAACCAATAATCATTAAAATACCATAAGAAACAAATCCCACCAATAAAAACACTAAATCAACAACTTTTTAAGATCAAACTAGAATCAAATAAAAAAAACTTAAGAACTTGCAATAGATGATGATGAAGAACAAGATGAATGAAAAGATGGAATGAATAGATTAATGGAAAAGTAACAAGAGTAATGATTTAGAGTTACAAGATTGAAAGAAAGATTGAAAATCACCAAACACCTTAATAGTGTTGGTGATGGAACGAACCTAAGATACTAGGAAAAGAAAAAATGAGCTAACTCCCTAAAAAGTGAAGGGAGAGATCTATTTATAGTCCTAGTGGTTGGTTGGTGAGTGGGCTTTCTCCCTTTCTTCTTGTCTTCTCGTCTTTTCAGAAAAGTTGACGTTTTCGATTCTGATTCGGGGTTCGTCGTCGATTAAATTCAACTCGTCTTTTAATCTCTTCGTTAATTAGACTTGAGTTTCTTCGACATATGTAAATCTTCCATCTTTGGTCCTTTTCTTCGATAAATCTTCAAATAGGCCCATTGACTTCAAATCTTTTGCACCTCTTGGACAATAGACTTCGTCTTGAGTCTTTTTCCTTGATAAAACCCGTGCAATCCCATGTTTTCTTTAATATTCATCCGGTTAGCTCTGAAAACACAATAAACACAAAAACCACGCATAATTCCAAACAAATGATATTAAATACGTGTTTTGGTCTTGTTTTAGCCAGAATTAAGTGGTAAAAGGATGGGTGTTTACACACCTATCATGTGTTAAAAGAATTCTAGTTCACATCACAAGGGTCAAAGAACAAAAAATCTATTGAGTTTGTGTCTACAACCTTAGGTATTCATAGGAAAATAAGTTTAAAGTTGTGTAGAAGGGTTTTAGGGTTAAACTATTTGGAGGACTCTAGTGAATATGAGGCTGTACCCAATGATTTTTCTGTTGTCAAGTCATTTTTAAAAGAAATTGGGTACACTGAAGAGATTGGTGATAAATGAGGGTTGAAGAGAAGCTGTTTACCACCTAAGTGGAAACTTTTGATGTCCATCTTAATTGAGTGTCTGGGTGGGAAAACTGGTGGGCTTGATCAAAGCAACCAAAAGGATGCCCTGATTTTGTATTGTCTGGCAAAGGGCATAAAAGCTGATTTTGGAAAACTAATCTTGAAGATCTCCATGGAAAAATAGAGAAGAAAACTAGGGAAAAGAATGTGGTCTACACCAGATTTTTATCCCTTATTTTTGCAGACCAGTTTGGTGAAGAGTATTCTAAGAACGAGGGAGATAAACTAGTTTTTCAAATCTTTGATACCAATCGCTGGAACATTCCAGTCAACACAACTGAACCTTGATAGGTGTGAAAACATCCATCCTTTTACCGCTTAACTATAATAATAACCAAGCCAAAACGTGTATTTTATGTCGTAAATGTCAGAATTATGCGTGGTTTGTGTTTTTGTTGTGATTTAGGATCAAAATGTGAAAAGGGAAGAAAACACGGGCTTTCACGGGCTTTTATCGAAGAAAAAGACAAAAGACGAAGTCAAAAGATCAAGAGTGCAAAAAGAACGAAAGTCCAAAGCCTATTCTGAAGATTTACCAAAGAAAAGTCTAAAGACGGAAGTTTAATAAAGCCGAAGAACTCAAGTCTAAATAAGTGAAGAAATTATAAGACGAGTTTAATTAATCCCGAGAAAAAGTCAAAAAAGTCGAAAAACTTAAAAGACGAAAAGACGAGAAAGAAAGAAAGATGGAAGCAACACATGCTTAACCTCCTTAATCACTATAAATATCCTTCATTTCACCACATTTAGTTTTGTTGGCTATTTTGATAAACTAGTCTCCCATTTTAATTACTTGTACTTTTCTTAATGTCATTTACTTAATTTCACCTTTAATTACTTGTCTTGCACCTTAAATTTGTAAGCTTTTAATTCTTGTCTTTACTTTAATTGTTGAATCTTAATTTTAATCAAGTTTTTAATTAATCTCTCATTCTACCTTTCTTGTTCTTGATTTAATCTTTATGCTTATGTGCTTATTGTCATGCTTATTTGATTACTTGTTATATTTTTATGTTTATGATTGTGCTAGCTTATTGATTTTATAGCTTATTGTGTTTTTCTTAAATTTAATTATGTGCTTATTAGTTAAGTTTTATAAAAAGTTGATTTTTAATATTTTTATTATTTAGTGTTTTTAAAAGGTTTTAAATTTTGGCTTATTTGCTTTTTCTTAAATTTGATTTGGTAAAATTTTTAGTTAAGTGCTTATTAGATTTTAGCTTAATTTTAGTTGTAGCTTATTTGATTCTTACTCTTATCCGGGTTTTATTTAAAACCAACTTATTCCGTATAAGTATTTACACCAAGTTCCGGATAAGCATCATAAGTCAAATTCCGGATAGAGCTATCTAGCCTGTAATTCCGGATAAGAGAAGAAGACCCCATTCCGGATAAGTATCCGGAATTCATTCCGGATAAGCTCAAGAACCGAGTTTATTCCAAATAAGCCACAAGACAATTTTATTCCGGATAAGCCTCCTTTTGGGATTCCAGATATAGCTTCGAAACTTATTCCGGATAAGGTGACAATATTCCGGATAAGAAGATCTAGGGTATTCCGGATAAAGCTCAGAAGTTATTCCGGATAGAGTGGTGGTGTTCATTCCGGATAAGGGATGTGATATGGTTATTCCGGATAAAGCGTCTGATTTTATTCCGGATAAGCATTTTGAGGAATTCCGGATAAGAGTTCGAGGATTATTCCGGATAAGCAGATTCAAACTTATTCCGGATAAGGCTGTAAATTGGTTATTCCGGATAAGCAGAAGAACGAGTATTCCGGATAGCATGCTGAAGCAACATTCCAGATAAGAGTGACAGTTTTATTCCGCATAAGCATCAGGTTTGTTATTCAGGATAAAAGTAAGATTGGATTCCGGATAGTGACAGTATTTTGGATCCCGGCTCAGGTTCTGTTTACTTTCTTTTTATTTTTAAGCATTTATTTTCCCGCCATTTTTCTTAAGTGTTATTTTAATTGCTTTGTCTTAGTTTAATTTTAAAGTTCACATTTTTATTACATTGTCTATTTAATTTTTTGTCACGCCTTAATTTTAAGTCATTTAATTAATTTACTTTTAAAAAGTTTTAATATTGCACCATTTAAGTTTTAATTAGTTTTAGATTTAATTAACCGTCATTTACGTTAAAGTTTTGCAATTTAATATACTACAACGACCAAACTATTGTTTTCCACCAAAAGACGACTGAGTCGCACGTAAATCTCTCTTTCAATTCGAAAAGATCGGACGATGGTATTTTTATACTGGGCAAAAACCTTGTATTAAATGGCGCCACTGCCGGCTCTTTTCGTAAAGATTAACGGTTTTCTGTGAGAGACGCGTTGAATTTTGGGATCCGTTTCACTCGTGAACGTTATTTTTCTTGCTCAAAAAAATTTCAAAAATCCATAAAAATTAAAAACTGTTGAAATCCATAAAAATTAAAATTTTCAAAAATCCAAAAAGATTTTATTCTAATTTTTACACGTACATATATATTCTCTATTTCTTTGGTATTGTTTTCTTTTGCAGGTGTATGCGTACTAGATCTTCAACTTATTCAGAGTCCGAGACTCGTGAAGATTTAGATATGGCTGGTGTGAACAATAACAATAACCCACCGCACCTCAACAATAATAATAACAACAATGTTCCCCCACCTGATCTTAGAACAATGGAGGAGCTTTGTCAACCCACAATGAATGGACGAGGAGGACCGATTGCGCTGATGCAAATCACGGCTCCGAAGTTTTCGTTGAAGCATCACATGATCCAACAAGTGCAGAACACCTGTCCATTTCGAGGATTACCGGATGATGATGCCAACAAACACCTCGACAAGTTCATTACCGTTACTCAAAGCATGAAGTTGCCCGGTGTTACCATGGATTTTCTTCGCCTTCACCTATTTCCACACACCTTATCCCACCATGCCGAAAAATGGTTTGATCGTCTTCCGAAGAATTCAATTCATACTTGGGATGAGATGACTCAACGCTTTTTGTCGCGCTACTTTCCACCATCCATGGTCACGAGCCTTCGAAATCAAATTAGTGGATTTACACAAGAACCTGGTGAATCACTTTTTGATGCTTGGGAACGATATAATGTCTTGATTGATCGATGTCCAAACCACAACATGCTCCCCGTTACCTTAATTGATACTTTCTACAATGGTTTGACTTTTCGTGATCGTGATACGATTAATGCAGCCGCCGGTGGCACATTTATGAAAAGAAGACCCGAGGAGTGTAGAGAGCTTATAGAGAACATGACTACTCACCACAAAAATTGGGATTCATCCGCATCTTCAAGATCAAACCCGAGAGTCAATGTTTCTTCTACTTCTTTAAACCCTGATATCACCGTATTAACCCGCGCAATGGTCGAAATGAGCAAAAACATGCAACTCTTGGCTACAAATCATCAATAACAAGTTAAATCTGTAGCAATTTCTTGTGAGACTTACGACGGTCCTCATTCATACACTGATTGTCCTTCTATTAAAGACAATCCGGAAAACGTGTATGCGGCTTATGGTAACTACTCAACGGACAATTACCCAGCCCGACCTCAAGGTGATCGTAACTTGCTAAGTTACCGTTCTAACAACTTTCTTTCACCTGGTTTTTCTCCTCAAAACCACAACCCCAACAACTTCAATAGAAGCAACCAAATCCCACCTCGAGCTTCTGATCCTTATCACCCACCCGCTCAACAAGCCCCACCCATTAATCAAGATGTTGAAGCCTTAATGAGAACCCACGGAGAGCAAATTAAGAATCTGCAAAGCCAAATAATCAATTTGAAAGGGGATATCACTAAGCAAGGTAATGACATTAGATCTGAACTTCGACATGATATACAAACCTCCTTTAGCACTCAAACTAATGATTTGAAGAATATGCTGGCTAGTTTCTTACCAACCACTCAACCCTCTACTTCGGGCTCTCTACCTTCAAATACCGTCACCAATCCGAGAGCGAATGTGAGTGCTATTACTACACGCAGTGGAGCAACCTTAGTAGGACCATCTATCCCTCCCCCAGTTACTCCATCTACACCTCCTCCACCACCATTTATCCCTCCTACTCCCACGCCTAGTATTAGTTCTCCATTACAGTCTCCACCTCTTACTGAGGTACCCAAGAAGAACCCTTCACCAACCCCACCTTCCACTTTTAAACCTTCAACATCTCAACCTTTACCTGCTACACCTACACCTTCCACCTATAAACCCAACATTCCTTATCCATCTCGCTTAGACAAGGCCAAACTGCAAACCAAGGATGACATTCAAGTGTCAAACTATTTGAAGAAGATTTCGGAAATGACCATCACCTTTAGCCTTGTTGAAGCTCTAGCACAAATGCCTAAATTTGTTAAGATGTTTAAGGAATTGCTTAATAAGAATGAGAAGATGGCCGAGTTTGTTAATACTCGATTGAATGAAAATTGTTCTGCCGTCCTTCTTAAAGAACTTCTGGAGAAACTTGGAGATCCCGGTCGTTTTGTGCTACCATGTACTTTTCACCAAACCGAAGAATTTACTGCCTTAGCCAATCTCGGGGCAAGTATAAATTTGTTGCCTTTAAGTGTTTGGAAAAAGTTATCATTACCCGATCTTACACCAACAAAGATGACTCTTGAGCTAGCAAATCGCACTCTCGCTTACCCAGTTGGTATTGCTGAAGATGTGTTTATTAAAGTTGGCACCTTCACTTTTCCGGTCGGCTTTGTTTTTGTTGATTATGAAATGGACCCTCGTATTCCTTTAATACTTGGTCGGCCATTTTTAAGAACCGGAAAAGCTTTAGTTGATGTTGTCGAAGGTGAGTTAATCTTAAGGGTCGGGAATGATGCACAAGTGTTCAAAATGGGGAAGATCACAACCAAATCTAATGGAAGAGAATCAGTGAATATGATTAATGTGCTTGATGATTTTGTCGTCTACAACAATCCTCTATTCGATTCTTGCTATGATAATCCATTGTTCCAAGATGATGTGGATGATTCTCTATCCAATTCTGATCCTCCACCAATTTATGATTCTCCATCGATCTTTGACGCTTATGATGACGATTCTAGTTCCAATGGAGATGATTATGATGATTTTACTTCTGAGTATCCAGACATGCCCACTTATGATGATTTTGATGAGGCTGATACTCTCTCGAGTGATTCTTCACATGATGAAGATCCTCCGCCAACAACACTTGATCCTACTTTGGATGACTACTCATTTGAGGAAGACTTTGCTACTTTTCTCAACACTTACTTCCCAAATGAGAGTGATGTTCCTCCTTTGGACTTTGATGATTATGGTCTTTATCCTTCTTTGGATATGAAGAAACCCATTGCAAAGGAGAAGAAGCCGGCCGACACCGATATCCGTAGTACTTATGTCTTGACACCTCTCTATCCTACCTCTGAGGATGAGATTGTGCGATTTATGCTCGGATCCTCTTCAAGGTCTACTGAGCCGAGTCTTATTTTCCCCTAAAGGAAAAGGTGTTCGACCCCGGTATTGCCATTTTAAAGCTATCTCAGTATCTATTTGATGAAATAAAAGGAAAGACTTTTGGAACTTTTGGAGATATGCTTGCACCTCATCACCCTTGCTACCACCGTGCTCCATCATTGTTTAAGGGAACCTTGCCTACTCTTCTTTGGCTTGCCTTGTTCGCCTTAAGCTTGTGCTATTTGATGGACGAAAACCATGTATTTGATCCCGGTGGATGTGTTTCAAGCTTCTTCCTATGCTAATCAAGGTCGAGTCAGGCTCACGACTCGGTTAACAAAAACAAGCGCTTCTCGGGAGGCAACCCGCAGTATCTATCCTTTTTCTCTGTTTTCATAATAAGTGTAGGGGAGACCCTAGTATGTGTTTGTTGTTTTCTTTCTTATGATGTGTAGGGATTCGAGCTATCAAAGATCCATTCTTGATGACTTTTGACGACCCGTGATTCCGTGTACCCGTCTTCCCGGTTCTATCCTAAACTCTTTTGATTCTCTATTTTATATTATTCAATATTAAAATAGGAATCACTTTAGTTGTCTCTTCCATAGCAAGATTTAAACAAAGTGCACAATGTCCTAAGTGTAGGGGAGGTTACTTCCACATGCTTAAACATTGCAGACAATGTTTATATTAAGTGTAGGGGGACTTCTATCGAAGTTAAGTGGTCTTTTCCTTGTATTTGTCCTCGTTTTAACCGGAAAAATTGATTTTTCGACATTTTTCAAAAATTTTGATCTATTTTGGCCTATTAGTATTTACCTTTGTTATATTTATTTACTTTCTTTGCTAGAATAAAGTTTAATAAAGTGGTTTTAAATTTTTAAACGTTGTGAATCTTTTGACTCAACCCGAGTTTACTTATCTAAGTTTACTCTAGCTAGTATCCTTAACGTGTTTAAGTCAAGTTTTGCTAGGCTTTTATATAGGGGACTTTAAAACGCTAAAGTCTTAACTCTTACGGGTTAAGAACAAGAACTTTTCGCAAGTCCCTATAATTGATCCTAGAAAGTCGTTTATCAAGGGAACTTTAAAATGCGAATTCTAAACTTGAAAAAGTCTAAGAATTTGCAAGTTACTATAGATGACTTGAAAACCCAAAACTTTGATTTAATAGGCTAAGCATCCACGAGTCTCATTCCTTGAGATTTTGAGAACGAGAGATGATAGAGTCAATTATAAGTTTGGTATTCTTTCATGAATTTATGTGAGTTGATTATAAGATTTTTCTCCCATCGCTTGTTTATAAATATAATTGCAATAAGTAAGGTTGTACGATTTGAAAAGTTACTTAGCTTCTAGCACAAGATCGTTTAAAAGTTGCTCGGTATTAATTAGAGTTCATAGCCAAGGCATAACTTATTGAAGCGGGATGCGAAGACTGGCGAGTCCGAAAAGGCCCTAACAAGGCATGAGGGCTACATTTTGTTGCTAAAGATCCCAAGTGATGTGAAGAATCATTTATCAAAAATCAATATGAAGGATCGAGACACACGACGAAAAGCAAATACTCCCATAAAGATCATGGAGAATATCCAAAAAGGCCCTAACAAGGTATGAGGATAAATAGATCCAAGTCCTAAAAGGAGGCGGATCGTTGTATATCAAAATTCCAAATAAGATTGGAGAAAAATGAAGAGGTCGTGGTCCAAATATGAAGAATCTCTCAAAAAGTTCAAGTGAAGAAATTCCTATTATGAAGAGAAGACTATTATTTCATGAACGTCTCTCAAGATTTGAAGTATGAAGTCGCTGCCAAATATCGGTCCGAGAAAGGTCTCAAATCGTGAAGCGAGTTATGCCAAGATATGAACTTTATGAGGTCTGGAGAAGCAGTTTTAAAAGATTTTGTCCTTTAGCTAACTATTGATTTAATCGTCTACTTTATTTTCAGCCTAATAACTATCGAAATAAGTCAACAATGCATCCTCGTGATCATTCAAGACAATCATAAAATATAAGAGATACACCTAGGAATAAGGGAGTCTAAGTGAATAATTGGGCCACATGAATTCGTGTTAGTTTGTTAACTTATAATAACAATGATCTCGTTTTTAAGCTTGATTTGGGGAACGTGAAACTTGAGGATGATAATCATTCATGACATTTCCAAAACCCAAAGGTAAGTTTTTGATCTCTTTACTTGTTTTCTTCTTTTGAATATTTTGAAATTTTCTATCTTTTTAATAAAGGCCAATGTGGATTGATAGTGATGGAAAATGTAAAACTTGCTTTCTAATTAATGCATTGCATGAGGACATTGCAATGATCAAGTGTAGGGGATTTGATAGGTGTGAAAACACTCATCCTTTTACCGCTTAACTATAATAATAACCAAGCCAAAACGTGTATTTTATGTCGTAAATATCGGAATTATGCGTGGTTTGTGTTTTTGTTGTGATTTAGGATCAAAATGTGAAAATGGAAGAAAACACGGGCTTTCACGGGCTTTTATCGAAGAAAAAGACAAAAGACGAAGTCAAAAGATCAAGAGTGCAAAAAGAACGGAAGTCCAATGCCTATTATGAAGATTTATCGAAGAAAAGACTAAAGACGGAAGTTTAATAAAGCCGAAGAACTCAAGTCTAAATAAGTGAATAAATTATAAGACGAGTTTAATTAATCCCGAGACAAAGTCGAAAAAGTCGAAGAACTTAAAAGACGAAAAGACGAGAAAGAAAGAAAGAAGGAAGCAACACATGCTTAACCTCCCTAATCACTATAAATACCTTTAATTTCACCACATTTAGTTTTGTTAGCTATTTTGACAAACTAGTCTCCCATTTTAATTACTTGCACTTTTCTTAATGTCATTTACTTAATTGCACCTTTAATTACTTGTCTTGCACCTTAAATTTGTAAGCTTTTAATTCTTGTCTTTACTTTAAATTGTTGAGTCTTAATTTTAATCAAATTTTTAATTAATCTCTCATTCTACCTTTCTTGTTCTTGATTTAATCTTTATGCTTATGTGCTTATTGTCATGCTTATTTGATTACTTGTTATATTTTTATGTTTATGATTGTTTTAGCTTATTGATTTTATAGCTTATTGTGTTTTTCTTAAATTTAATTTAGTGCTTATTAGTTAAGTTTTATAAAAAGTTGATTTTTAATATTTTTATTATTTAGTGTTTTTAAAAGGTTTTAAATTTTGGCTTATTTGCTTTTTCTTAAATTTGATTTGGTAAAAGTCTTAGTTAAGTGCTTATTAGATTTTAGCTTAATTTTAGTTTGTAGCTTATTTGATTCTTACTCTTATCCGGGTTTTATTTAAAACCCTCTTATTCCGTATAAGTGTTTACACCAAGTTTCGGACAAGCATCATAAGTCAAATTCCGGATAGAGCTATCTAGCCTGTAATTCCGGATAAGAGAAAGAAGACCCCATTCCGGATAAGTATCCGGAATTCATTCTGGATAAGCTCAAGAACCGAGTTATTCCGAATAAGCCACAAGACAATTTTATTCCGGATAAGCCTCCTTTTGGGATTCAGGATATAGATTCGAAACTTATTCCGGATAAGGTGACAATATTCCGGATAAGAAGATCTAGGGTATTCCGGATAAAGCTCAGAAGTTATTCCGGATAGAGTGGTGGTGTTCATTCCGGATAAGGGCTGCGAATTGGTTATTCCGGATAAAGCGTCTGATTTTATTCCGGATAAGCATTTTGAGGAATTCCGGATAAGAGTTCGAGGATTATTCTGGATAAGCAGATTCAAACTTATTCTAGATAAGGCTGTAAATTGGTTATTCCGGATAAGCAGAAGAACGAGTATTCCGGATAGCATGCTGAAGCAACATTCCGGATAAGAGTGACAGTTTTATTCCGGATAAGCAACAGGTTTGTTATTCAGGATAAAAGTAAGATTGGATTCCGGATAGTGACAGTATTTTGGATCCCGGCTCAGGTTCTGTTTACTTTCTTTTTATTTTTAAGCATTTATTTTCCCGCCATTTTTCTTAAGTGTTATTTTAATTGCTTTGTATTAGTTTAATTTTAAACTTCACATTTTTATTACATTGTCTATTTAATTTTTTGTCACGCTTTAATTTTAAGTCATTTAATTAATTTACTTTTAAAAAGTTTTAGTATTGCACCATTTAAGTTTTAATTAGTTTTAGATTTAATTAACCGTCATTTACGTTAAAGTTTTGCAATTTAATATACTACAACGACCAAACTATTGTTTTCCACCAAAAGACGACTGAGTCGCACGGTAATCCCTTTTTCAATTCGAAAAGATCGGACGATAATATTTTTATACTGGGCAAAAACCTTGTATTAAACCTCCTTTCACACAGCCTATGTTGGACATTTGCTCAGCAAATGATCCAGTAGTGTTTAAAGCTCCACAAGACACTCCTCCAACTGGATAAGGGGATCTAACAGGCACAAAGTCTGGAGCTTCTTCTGGACCACGTCAAAAGAGCACGTCTATGAATACTCTTAAGTGTAGACGTGGGTCTAAGAAAAGGAGGCACCCCACAGAATCTTCATCAAAGAAGCATTATGATGATCCCAAAGGCCAAGCTTTGAAGAAACAAAAGTCCTCGGCCAAGGACTAAAACCCAAGCCAGTCGCCACCATCAGTCTCTGCTAAAGGTGGCATGCATCAAGAGGCCCTGAAGGCAACCAATCTCTCAACCTCTTTAGGAGAAAAGGGTGAAGATAGAGCGCACCCTCAGCTCAATAGAGTGGAGTCAGCATCGGTAAGCAATTTAAATCTGAATACATCTCAAATTTCATTACCAGTCTCTATCGTTTGTCACTCTGAGTCTGCATCAGGACATGATACGTCAGCAAATACAACAGCTGACGCTGACCCTGGCTCTTCTGTTTCTCATGATATAGTTCCCTCACAACAGGGTCCTATTGAAGAAACCAAAAACATTATCATTGATCTTAACTCATCAGGGACTCTTTCTCAGGATCCATCAGGTAAAACCAACCCTGGTGGTGAAGGACTTGAAACTGACTAGCACGCTGAAGGTGGCGATCAGCAGACAATGAAGGAAGTGCCTCTCTCCACGGGCGCCAAGGGGGGACACTTGCTTACATCTATATTCAGCATGTTTGCTGATGACTTGGAAAAGGAGTTAGGGCTAAGTGAAAGAGCTCCAGTAAACCTGGATGATAGTAAATTTGAAGATGACATTGCTGATCAAACTCCCAAGCCTCCATCCCCCATAACCGTTAAGGTAAATGAACTGACGAATCAGGTGTTGGTTCTACAATCATAGGTGACCAAGCTCAAGGTGGAAAAGGCTATTGTTGATACTAAACTGGTTACTCTTAAAGCAAGGCCAGTTCCTCCCACTGCTGAACAGATTAGAGATGCAATTCTCACTGCACTGAAGCCATTAGCGAAGGATGTGGCCACTACCACTTCTATCAAGAAAGAGATCATCTCCCTCATGGATTCCATCAATACTGCATCCTTTGAGCTCCCTGTTGAATTCAAACCTATTCCTACTCAGCTTAATGAGTTATGTGTAGAAACTAGAAGGGGTGATTGAATAGTTTCTCTTCGATTGGTGACCAAATTAAAATTACTTTCAATTTGGTTTGTATCAAAACTATCTTTTACTTGAGGCTAAGTTACATAATGATTAGGTTCAATTGAAATGCACTAGCAAAGATAATAAGCAAGTATAATGATAATGAAATAAGTAAAGAGTAAGGAAGGAGACAACCTAGTGGGAAGACACCAAGATTTATAGTGGTTCGACAACGAGGCTCTATCCTCGTTTCTACTCCACTCCTCGAGTACACCTACTCGAGATTTCCACTATATCCACAAGCTCCCTTCTCGGCGGAGAAAACCTTACATCGTTGCTTATATTATTTTCCGACACTAAGCTAAATGTCGAGACCTAATCTTTAGCTAGGACCAATCTACACGACGTTGCCTACTTCACAATTTAACGACACAAGGCTAGATGTCGGGTTCTAATCTTAAGGTAGAACCAATCTTCACGACGTTGTCTACTTCACCATTTTACGACACAAGGCTAGATGTCGAGTTCTAATCGAAAGCTAGAACCAATCTTCACGACTCTTCACTTTGAAGCTAAGTGAGAGCTTCACACAACACAACTACTAATCACTTTTAAGTTTAGTGAGAACTCACAAGACATAACCACATCACTTTATAGTTTAGTGAGAACTCCTAATCAAATCTATTACAACTCAACTAGACTTATCCAAGTACACACATGTAGCTTGGATTTACACAACACAAATCCAAGCAAACACATATGCAATGGATGTACACAACAAATCCAAGTATCCACAAATAACTTGGATGAACACAACTAGTCCAAGTATTCATAAATACATTGGATTGACCTAAAACAAAAAGGGTATCATGATGAATATGACTAGCTCATAGATTCATCTTTATCACAACACTAGTGAGTGAGTGATCTTCTCATTGGACAAGGTAAAGGAGAGGATCAAGAGGATAATCATATGTAAACATCCTTAACAATTTAAGTGATCATTTACTAATGATTATGCTATAGAAAATAGAAAGAGGGTTGAGAAAAACGTCCAAGAGGCTTGCTGGAAAATGAGATTTGACCCACTATTTAAAGGAGACAAAGTTACAACGGATCTATAACGGCTACTGTGCGCGGTACCTTATCTCACCCCGCGGTACCATATCGCTAAGGTACCGCGTAGGTACTTAAGGTACCGCCACTAGACTCCGCTCCGTTTTTTGTCTTTTAGTGGGGTGGGAATATCTGAGGTATTTTAACCCTTCAAAGGATATTCTAACAGCATTTAGAATATGCCATTTTCAAATTTTCATTTTCCATTTTAATAAAACATTTTCTAAAAAAGAAAGTTTATTAAAAAGTCTTTTATCATATAACAAAAGTGAGTTTTAAGAATAATCATTTTGATGATCACTAAGTATGATTAAGAAAGGTTAGTGATATGATTATTACCTTGATGATAGTGTTAGTTAAATAATTCATTTTGTGTTTTACACTAAATGTGTTGTATGGTTTGTTGTGATCAAAACTAAGAAAGATTAGTTAACACTAATAATGTTTTTAGGCATCACTTGCATTAACAATCTCCCCCTTTTTTATTACGACAAACGATAAACTCATTTACGTAGAAACATAAAATATGGAATTATTAACTAGTTTATCACTATCATTTCTCCCCCTTTGTCGTAGCAAAAAGGTTAGCACAAGTCTTTGAAGAACATCGAACTTTGCTAGTAGCTCCCCCTTGCTTGGGGCACCAAGTTTGTGAGCTAAGGTGACATGCTACACAAAGGTTAGTAGAAAGGAAAGAAACACCAATGTATATATGATCACTACCTACTAAGTAACTTGAGAGGGAGAAAGAGAAGAAATCTCAAATTAGAAGCAAGTATTTTGCTAAGTATGTCCAAAGA
The DNA here is from genome assembly GCA_025667525.1 of Glebionis coronaria. Lineage (NCBI taxonomy): Eukaryota > Viridiplantae > Streptophyta > Magnoliopsida > Asterales > Asteraceae > Glebionis > Glebionis coronaria. The sequence goes on from CM046879.1 coordinate 558,381,750, forward strand.
GGTAATTGACAAAATCAAAATTCAATCCAATAAAGATGATAAGCTTGTCAATGGGTTAAAGCTTTAGAATTGATGGAATCACCCACAAGCAACTGTAAAAAATTAACCAAGATCAACTCAAAATAGAACTAATGAAATAGCACACAAATAACACAAAGGTTAAAAAAAATTACAACAAAGAAGATAGTCATACACATAGTATGAGTATCTAAAAGCAATAAATATGGAAAATAAACCACTAAGCATAAGCTAGTCTAATAGTGATATTTTCCAAGATTGCTAAAAAAAAGAACTAAAAAGACGACGATGCATCATTCGAAGTTTTGTCCACCGGAACGAAAACTTGAATAGGAGGTCGAGTGAGGAGGAATTCAAGAAAATTTAACTTCTCATACACATGAGCAAGTTCAATTTGTTGAAATCGGCAACAATCACATGAGGAACCATGATGCAACACAAAATCGTTTGATGGGGGTATGGCAACAAACTTAGGGTTTGGTGGTGGTGGGGTAATGGGTTTGGGAATGTTTTCACAATGCCTTGTGAGGTTTGGGAAGGTTGTAAGGTCATTGAGTTGAGGGGTGTTGAAGGATTGTGGTGGTGGGGGAACATTTTCTTTTTCTCCGGTGATGGGGTTTATGGTATAAGTCTCATTCTAATACTTGATTGGAGAGAAGGTAGGGTTTTTGGGTGGTTTGGACGAAGATGGTTCATTCTTCTTAACCCAAACGGGTCGAACCGAGATTTTCGGTTTCTTTGAAAGCTTGGATGAGGAAGCTTTGGGTGAGTGGGGTTGTGACAAAGAAATGTCAAGGTTAGGAATGTATGAGTTAGGCATTGTGAGAGTGTGAGAATGATATCTCAAGGTTATGTGAGAATGAATTCTCAAGGTTGGGAAGGTGTGAGAATGAAATCTCAAGGTTGGGGTATAAGTAAAATGTAATCAAGGTAAGAATTTGAATACAAGATGTGTAGTGTCAAGGAATGTTTAGTCAATTTGAGTAAATAAGGAATCTTGACTGGGAATAGGGTTTTAAAAGTTTTGACCAAAAATTCGTCAAAAGCCACTTTCTGGCCGCGGTACCTTATAGTGGCCGGCGGTTCCATATCGCTAAGGAACTGCGGGTCTTTAAGGAACCGCGTCCAGTGGACTTTAAACCATGTTTTTCCTGGGTTTTGGGAAAAACTAAGACTTTTTCAAAAAGTTACAAATCTTGGAATTTTACATCTATTAGAACCAAAATATGCTAGGGTTGCATAAAGCAACACATTCACAAAGAATGTCTTGACAAAGGGTGACAAAATAATTTAGATATCATTTTGAGCCAATTTTAGTCAAGTTTAGGGGTTGTGATAGATTTAGGTTCAATTTTAATTTCAAATTAAAGTCGATTAGTGTGCACAAAAGGATAAAAAGACACAAAGCTAAATCCATAAGTCAACAACAAGAAACATTCATTAATGAGGCAAGTACAAAGATAAATAAAAACTAACTAATACATAGCTAGCTTAAAATTAAATCTAGATAAGTAGTTTTCTTAGGCTTGGTTTTGAAAACTCTTATTATGAAAACTCCATCATTCATCTCCTAGGAGGAGGCATGGAGAACAAGGCAAGCAAGAACTCTTGCAACCTCATATGTAGCCCATACATGTCCATCCTAAGGTTATGGATGATGTAGTGGTTGTAAAGACAACATGGGCAACTTGGACCATGAGTTTGTTGAAACCCAAAGTAAGGATCACCCAAGAGGAGGGAAAGTGGAACACCCAAAATTGGGATGTTTGAGTTGGGTGGAGGTGGAGGAGGCATGTTCTCCAAGGGTGAAGAGGGTGAAAGTGAAGGCATGTTCCCTAAAGGGGAAATGGGTGAGTGTGGAGGTAAATTCTCCAAGGTTGGTGAAATTGGTGAGTTGTGAGGGGTAAATGGTGAAGTCACCAAAGTGTCATCAAAGTCATTCCCAAAAGGAATGCTTTGGATAGGTTAGGGTTGTGTGGTCACTTCCAAGGGTGCACTTGGAGTGAAGGGAGAAGAGAGCTCATTCATTCTTGAGTTGAATGAAGAGGAGGTAGAACCAATAGAGTGGTTAGTACCATGGGTGGATGAAGTCTTGCATGGTGCAAGGGGTGGGGAAGGTGATGAAGAAATGAGGATAGGAGCATTCTCATTCTTAGGTGTGTGGAAAGGTGAGGAGTTAGGCTTAGCTACCTTAACCCTTATTTTGAGTGTTTTCCTTGGGGTGGAGGTCTTGGAAGTGTTTGAGGTTTTGGTACACACCACGGTTGATTAGGGTGGTTTAAGGTTTAGGGAAGTATGTTTGATGTGTGAAGAACATGGCAAACAAGGAGGGTTTAAATGGGTGAGGGGATGATCCAAACTAGTAATGGGTTAAAATCATTTTAGGTGAATAATGAATTTAGGTAACCTAGTTTAGGAAATGTGTAGTTTATTACTGAAAAATCATGCAAGGTTTACACAAATTTAAGAAAACAGTGTAAAGCAAAGATGCTGTCGTGCACAGTGACCGGCGGTTCCTTATCTAGGACCGGCGGTACCTTATCGATAAGGGACCGCGGGTCGATATGGAACCGCGACCAGTGGGTTTACAAAAATTTCCCATCCCATTTTGACAAACCCAGATTTTTCCCAAAAGTTTCACAAGCCAAAGTTAACTACAGATCATAATCTAATAAGCTAACTATCATAAGGCATGCACAAAGTTATGTAAAACACAATCATTATTGCATAATCAACATTAGGGATCAAAATAAATAGTAATCCAAACATGCAACACAAGTTAATAAACAAATGAACCAAAGTGTTAATAACCAAATGTTTAACCATCAAATCCAAACTTTGACACAACTTCAAAGTCTTCACCTCCTTTTCTTTCCTAAACCCTTGATCATCTTTCCCAAATACTTGAATCCTTTTCTTGACTCCATTCGGTGTTCATGTAATTCTCCCCGAGTTCTAAGATTCTCACGATAAAGATGCTCCATATTGAGATCTTCAGGAATATCACTAGAAGGGTGATGAGGAGGAGCTAAGTCTTCAAAATCATCCTCGAATTGATTTGAGGATGGATGGGAGTTACTCGAAGAGTCAAAATGAGAACTAGGACCGATGTCATCACCATCACTTGGTGGCATATCGGTATCCTCCTCATCCGGCTCTTGATGGTCGGATTTTCTCGAACCACGGTCACTTATTGGCTTTCGTTCATACGCCTCTTGAATAGGCATCATAACCCGTTGAACCGGGTGAAAGCGAGAAAGATCGAGTTGAGGAAAATCTTGACCAACCCTTCTAAAGAGGCGAGTAAGAAGCATAGCATAAGGGAGGTTTGTTTTAAGTTTGGAAAGAGCATAATTTATACGTCGAGCGATGTAATATGCAAGATTGTACTTGGTGGAGGTAAACAGGCAAAACAACATATGCCCCATGCAAGCCGGGATGTGATCTCGGTTCCCACCAAGACAAAACACATTTTCCCTAAGGATGTTTGCCCATTGGAGCATGTAATCCTTAAGGTCGCTTGAGAGCACTTCATACCTATTCACATTTCGCACATTTGTATGAAGGCTTCTCACAACGTTTCCACTACGCTCTTTCGTGATGATTTCAAGGATGAAATTTAGATCAACTTCGGTGGTGTCATTTGGAGGTTTATCGTTAGACTCCGAGAGAGCATCTAGTCTCCACTTATCAGTGAAACGACAAGTGCCTTCAAATGGCACACCAAGAATATCACCAAAGTCATCGAGGGAATATTGAATGATTTGACCATTCAACAAAAAACGAATAAAGATTTGGTCGTTGATTTCAAGCATGGAGTAAGTACTGAAGAACTTAAGAAGAAACAAGGGATAAATTACCTCGTCTATGTAAAGCAAACAATCAAACCCAATAAGCTCGAACATAGAGTTGATATAATTATCTCCCGCTATTCTTGAATCTACAATCCTACCCTCATGGAAACAACGAGAGGAAAGGGATGGAAAAGCGTTTTGGAGTTGAGGGGAAACAAAGGTTTGAGAGATGTCGGGTATATAATCTCTAGTGAATTGATGATCTTTTTGATATTGAGAAGGCATGATTAAGTACCTAAATACAAACAAAAATATTTCCAATCACTCATATGAAAATCAAAAAGAAAAACGAAAAATGAAAATGTGTTATATCAATTTCTTGACAAACATAGGATTGAATCCATATCATTTTCATGTTCACAATGTGTCTATTCCATCATTAACCAAGAACACATGATCTATGTTAGATCAACAATGGATTAGAACATTGGTTTTTCAAAACAAGGTTTTTAGGTAAGCATTAACAATGTCATTACCTACTTGTTCATGGGTTCATCTAAAATCCATCATTCAACCAAAATCATTTAGCCTAAATTCGGATTTGTTCTACAAGTGGGTTTTAGTGAAATCTTAATGAATATCAACCTAAGGAATCATAGTAAAATAACCATGTCAACCCACATTCCTATTAAGGTTTTAATTCAATTTCAATTTTAAAAATCCCCAATTATGAAAGGATGAACCCTAGAATAAAATAGATGAAATTGAAAGAAAATACTTACAATTAATTGATGTTAGATGAAGGATGAGTGAAACCCACAACTTGGAATCAATTAATTTGAGTGATTGAAGGTTTTGGAAGCTTCAACAATGGTGGAAAAGGTAAAACCCGTCGGCTGTGTATTTTTGGGATAGAGAGAGTTTGGTTTGAAAAAGAATAAAAAACTCAAACTGGCGCTCTGACAAAACTTTCTGCCCGCGGTACCTTATCGATAAGGAACCGCGGGTTTGAGCCGCAGAGATAAGGAACCGCCTACAGAGGCAGGTTTTTATCTCTGAAAAACGCCAAATTTTGAAAATCCAGTTTTTCTAAAATACTTAAGATTAGATCATGAGCCTTTTAGAATATCATTGGATCATCATAACACTAAGCAATATGCCTTAACGAAGGATTACGAGTTAAATCAAGATAAAAAAGAACCGAAACGGACAAACTACTACTCGTAGCAAAACGATTAAGTGGAGAGAAGTCAAGGGAAGTGAATCAAGACTCGGACAAATGCTCAAGGGATTAATGACAATCTTCAAATAATTGTAGCGAAGAGCTTGTGTCATATATAATGGTTTAAGACGTGCCTTTCCGGCGAAACGTTAAACGGCTTTGGTAATGAATAAGCACAAAGCAATTATTCAAGTATAGACTAAGATCACTTTCAATAATAGTCTTAGTCTAAACCAAAATATGAGCAAGGTATTAATTCACTTTCTCTCCCACAAAAGGCCTACTAACCGTATGGGTGCAAACCATGGAAATCATGCTTGATACTTTAAGCTTCTACTAACTCACTCTACATCACCATAGTGAGTCAAGTATCCAAGAAATGAAGGTTTGAGAGGATAAAAGAAAAGAAGCACAAACCACAAATAAATGTCAAGGCAAGGATGTCGAGAACAAGCACATAGTCAAGTAATGATCAAAAGAATGATCAAAGGGCGTGTGGAAGAACGAAAGCGTACCTTGGCCACAAAGAGCAATCCATGAAGGAATAAGTGTTATGCCCAATCAATGACTATGATGAGTACTAAGTCTTCAAGGACTAGTATCATTCCCAATCATCTTGGTATCATCTTTCAAGGATGTTAAAGATCAATGAAGATGATTCTTCTACAAGTGCAAGTAACTCAATCCACAATCAATTAAGTGATTGATCTTTATGAGTACCTACACAAAGCAAGATGCAAACTAGTAGATACATTTCAAGAGTAAATCTAAAATGCATAAAGGCTACTAATCTTAAGTGGGATGCAATATTATCAATTAAAAGACCTATTTTCAAAGAAAACATAGTTTTGACCAAAGAGAAACTTTAGTACAACTAGACCTTCTAATTTGAGGAGACAATGGATCGATCCAAGTTTCAAAGTACAATATACTTCAAAGATCTTGAGTGACCATCGCTCTGATACCAATTGTAGAAACTAGAAGGGGGGGGGGGGGTTGAATAGTTTCTCTTCGATTGGTGACCAAATTAAAATTACTTTCAATTTGGTTTGTATCAAAACTATCTTTTACTTGAGGCTAAGTTGCATAATGATTAGGTTCAATTGAAACGCACTAGCAAAGATAATAAGCAAGTATAATGATAATGAAATAAGTAAAGAGTAAGGAAGGAGACAACCTAGTGGGTAGACACCAAGATTTATAGTGGTTCGACAACGAGGCTCTATCCTCGTTTCTACTCCACTCCTTGAGTACACCTACTCGAGATTTCCACTATATCCACAAGCTCCCTTCTCGGCGGAGAAAACCTTACATCGTTGCTTACATTATTTTCCGACACTAAGCTAAATGTCGAGACCTAATCTTAGGACCAATCTATACGACGTTGCCTACTTCACAATTTAACGACACAAGGCTAGATGTCGGGTTCTAATCTTAAGGTAGAACCAATCTTCACGACGTTGCCTACTTCACCATTTTACGACACAAGGCTAGATGTCGAGTTCTAATCGAAAGCTATAACCAATCTTCACGACTCTTCACTTTGAAGCTAAGTGAGAACTTCACACAACACAACTACTAATCACTTTTAAGTTTAGTGAGAACTCACAAGACACAACCACATCACTTTATAGTTTAGTGAGAACTCCTAATCAAATCTATTACAACTCAACTAGACTTATCCAAGTACACACATGTAGCTTGGATTTACACAACACAAATCCAAGCAAACACATATGCAATGGATGTACACAACAAATCCAAGTATCCACAAATAACTTGGATGAACACAACTAGTCCAAGTATTCATAAATACATTAGATTGACCTAAAACAAAAAGGGTATCATGATGAATATGACTAGCTCATAGATTCATCTTTATCACAACACTAGTGAGTGAGTGATCTTCTCATTGGACAAGCTAAAGGATGGGATCAAGAGGATAATCATATGTAAACATCCTTAACAATTTAAGTGATCATTTACTAATGATTATGCTATAGAAAATAGAAAGAGGGTTGAGAAAAACGTCCAAGAGGCTTGCTGGAAAATGAGATTTGACCCACTATTTAAAGGAGACAAAGTTACAACGGATCTATAACGACTACTGTGCGCGGTACCTTATCTCACCCCGCGGTACCATATCGCTAAGGTACCGCGTAGGTACTTAAGGTACCGCCACTAGACTCCGCTTCGTTTTTTATCTTTTAGTGGGGTGGGAATATCTGAGGCATTTGAACCCTTCAAAGGATATTCTAACAGCATTTAGAATATGCCATTTTCAAATTTTCATTTTCCATTTTAATAAAACATTTTCTAAAAAAGAAAGTTTATTAAAAAGTCTTTGTCCTATTAACAAAAGTGAGTTTTAAGAATAATCATTTTGATGATCACTAAGTATGATTAAGAAAGGTTAGTGATATGATTATTACCTTGATGATAGCGTTAGTTAAATAATTCATTTTGTGTTTTACACTAAATGTGTTGTATGGTTTGTTGTGATCAAAACTAAGAAAGATTAGTTAACACTAATAATGTTTTTAGGCATCACTTGCATTAACAAGTATCAATGATCAAGGATAGGGTGGGTCTGCTGGAACAACAACAACTAAACTTATCTGATGAAGTTCAACAGAAACTTAATGCTCTTGCTAATGTTCCAGCAATTTTGACCAAGGTATCATCCACCTTAGACTCTCTATGTGCATGTTTCCCTGTTGGGGGTTCATCAGAAGTTGCAGGGCAATCTTCTGCTGAGGGGGAGAAAGTCACTATTCAGCAGCTCTTTAAGAAACATGCATAGAAGAAGGCCCAAAAACAACCTTTTGTGTATGTATCTCCTTTTAGTGAAGATGGTCCAGCTAAGCCTAAGGGGGAGTCTTCAGCAAAGGACACTCACATTGATGGCCTTACCACCAGCACTTAATCATCTGAAAATGGGTCACCTCCCATCAAACCCAAAAGCAAAGGTGAATTCACATTAGATGAAAGAATTATCAAGTCTAGGTTGGCCACTCAAGAAGAACTTGATAAATTACACAAGCTTCAAGATGAAGAAAAGCTCAGGGATCTAAAGATGAGCTTATATGAAAGAATTGGAAAATATGAGGTTGAAGGCCTCTTCAAGAAAAAGATGTTATACGAAAAGTTTTGTATAGCAAGGTTGAACAGAAGATGTCTCTCAGAAATCACAAACGTTGATATGATGACTTATAAAGGAGATATCAATCTGAAGTTCTATAGGGCGGATGGATCTGATGAGATCATAGATTACTTCCAATAGAAGGAGCTCTTCTATACTGAATGGCTAATTGAAAAGAAAACATCCAAGAGATGGGAAGAGGTTTGCATAAGAATTGAACACTTTGTGAGAAATCATGAAAGGCTTGGTCAACATTTGAACATCACCAGCCAAATCTCACTAGAGAGCCAATCTGGTTCAACCTGGTGTGGGTGATATCTTTGTCACCACCAAGAAATACAAAGATCTTGTTCAGTTTGAAAATCATCTCCCTGGACATGTGTTAGAAAAACCAGAATTAGGAATGATTATATTCAACCATCGTGAATGACAAGACTTTGTGGGTATTATTGATCTTGATGATCTAAACAATGAATTTCTTGGAAACATTTAGAAAATCTTCTTTGCTCACCATGGTGGTCCAGGACTCACTGAAGCTACAAAAACATTCAACATGTGCTTACTATCAATATTGGACTTCAGAAACTTTGATCCATCAGTACAGACCCCTGTCATTGAAGAACTTAGGCCAAAGGAAAACTGAATAATCATTTGTAATATTTTTGTTGTAATTTGTAATGTTATTGAATAAATGATTATCTAATGTTTATAAGTTATTAATTGCTCAGTACAAGTAAGAATAAGTTGTTATGCTCACTTGCTACTGACATTAGACTTAAGCTATTTGTATATCCAAATAGGGGGAGATTGTTGGGTCAGTATTTACTGACCTTGAAGCAACTCTAGGATTTGAATATCAAATCCTCTTAAGTGTTTCATGCTCAGCAGTAAGGCCAGTCTGTTGAAGGATGACCAGAGGAACAAAGTTCCTACTGAAGACTTTATAGCTGAAGAAAGTTCAGCACTCCCCTTCCAGTGAACTTAGAAGACAAAGGAGTCTTCGCTTCAAATACTAGGTGGTCTAGTTGCTGAAGAACAAGGACTGAAGAAGGGCTTTCAGTTCAGTTTGGTTTGACAATACCAAACTGAATGATGTCGATCTCCTCTAGGATACTGAAGACTCTTTAGTATTCTGATGGTTTGCATTAGGCGGAAAAAGATAACTTTAAGTCAAAGTAGGTTGCTTGTATACTTAGATATAGGGAAAATCACTTAGAAATGTAGTAAACTTACCACTTTTTATGGTTGTGTGTACTAAACTATTTTTTTTCTTATTGTGTGTATTAAACTTTTTAATTTTGATCATTGTGTGTATTTTAAGACGATTTTGCCTTGTAAAATGACTATTTTACCCTTCAAAATTTGAAAAAAGTAGGGGTAAAATAGTCACAAAGTACACACAATGATATGAATTTGAAAGTTGAATACACACGATGAGGAAAAAAATAGTTTAGTACACACAACCATAAAAAGTGGTAAGTTTACTACATTTTTAAGTGATTTTCCCTTAGATATAAGTACAACCTTTATCTTTCCTAGAATAGTTTAATATGTACTTTGTATTGTTTATCCAGCATGGGCATCAACCACCCACTGGATAAACCCATGCATTGAAACATGCAAAATGCAAACCCTAATTTACACTGCCTATAAAAGGAGTGTACATTGAGAGAGAAAAGGTTAACCAAGACAAGAGCTTAAACTCTGGAAAACCTTTCTCTCTCGATACCAACTAAACCATATAGCCAAGATACATATGAACGTTTAGATTGGAGCTTAGACTTTAACTTTGGTTAGACGTTTAAGTAGAGGAGATAAACCCCATTGTCATTCAACCACTTTGTTATTCTGCAAACAAAGTGGGTTATAGATTATTTATTTGATTCTAATAAAAGTCTATACGTTGAAAAGTATATTGGTATTGTTGTTTTAATCTTTCATAGTTCTTATCTATTGTTAAAACAACTCACTTGAGTCGAAGTAAAAGTTATTACTTAAGATAATAAGTAATAACGAATTACTAGGGACCAACAATTAAGGGTTCGAGTTAGTTTCTACCAACTATAGTTAATGGCACAGTGGGATATAAATTACCGAAGTTATTCTTGTGCGGTAGACAATGATTCATGCTAAAAAACATTCAAAGTTTGGGTGTTTTTACTAATTCACATATTTTGTTATTTTGTGGAATACAACCACAAGTCTCGAACATTTTCCATATCTATGTTTTATAGAACCGATTTTGATAAATTAATTTTAACTCAGTTTTTTTTAATTTTATAATGATAGTGATTCGAGTCTATTGTGACATTCACTTTTACCTTAGGGATAAACCTATAGGGAGGCTCGATCATAAGAGCTCTTGCATGTGTTAACAACTTTCTAACCAACTATGTTAAGAAGATGTTAGCAATTAATGTTAGCTCAACTATTTCAACCACTCATCTCAAGTACGCATTTAAACAGTGTACTTGGTTAACATAAATGCATTCTTCAAGAGTCTTATCTTTTCAAATAAATTGAGATAGTTAGCTGCAAAATTGATGCATTTGAAGTTTTACTTTCATAAAAAGTATCTTTAAGCCATATTGTTTTTACGCATTGAAGGCACTTAACTTATCACTCGTGGTTAGTAAAAGATATTTTTATGTATGCTTCTTTCATATTTTTAGACGTTTGTTTTGTCTTTCGACTAGTGTTTTATAGTTTTTCTTGCAAAAAAAATCGTTGGTTACTTTTATTTTACTTTTCAATCCTTAAAAATGTTTTAATTTATCAAGCTCAATCTCTAAAAATCAATAGCAAAGAATGTTCTTTGAGTATTTTTTGTAAGATTTTTGAACTTTATTTTCTTCTCTTGTTGGACCTCTTGCGCAAGTGTACAAGACTGTTATTTTGAATGGTCGGGTAGTTTGTTATAATTAATGTTCAGTTTCTTACAAGGCAGTGTCATAACTACAATTTACCCTTTATATTAAAGAGGGGAATCACGGTTCCCAGTGAACAGTGATTCCCCTCACACCCTTAGTAAAGTATGTTATTTTATTTCCCTCACAAACCCTCGCTTCCCTCACAAAAATCACACACACTAAACACGCACCGTTCGTTCCAACAGACCGTTATGTTACTCCATTCCCCATTGATGAGTTTTTGGATCTTTCCCCCTTTGCCCGTTACTCATTAATCGGCGAGTACTAATTAATTGTGTTTGCCCTTTCAAATTGACCCATTGCCCTTTGGTCGCAAAATCTTTAATTGCTATTGTTTGATTGTGTAGTGGCTATAGGAGATCAATCAGCCATATATATACCCACAATAATTTTGTTGTGGGTTTGCATTATTTGTGGGTTAGCTCCTATCTTCTGATTTTGATCCATGGCAGCTTGAAATATGTGAAAAAGATTAGGGGTTTTGCGGTTTTTGTCTGATTCCAGTTGTTGTGATGTGTGATGATAACCCTTTGTTGTCGCCAATCACTTCATTGCCGCCTTTAACGGCGTGCCATGATGTGGGTCGGTGTGTGGCGAGGTTGGATGCCTCATGTGGGTATCTGGGTGGTGGCGATCTCTTCCTTAATGAGGTTGGATGATCAAACTCGCTTAACAAGAAGATGATATGATCTTCAAATCGTTGTTGATTTGTTTTCCTGCCATTTTTATTTAGTGTTGGATATGTGCCGATGCGTACCCGCGGGATTAGAAGGTAATTAGAGCTTATTTTTTCATTTTCTTTTGGGATTCAATAAGTTCTCGAGTGTAGTCAAATAACTAGCCTTTTTATATTAAATAAAAAATTGGCCCATTTTGTTTGGTTTTGATACCAAGATGTTGTTAACAGGTTAGGATTGTTTGTTGTGTGGGATTGATGATATGAGAAGGGTCACACGGACATTGGGTTTGTGGGCTTAAACAATTGGGGTTTTGGCTGATTAAGAGGCAATGCGAAGATGCCAACTGATATTTGCCTTGGCGTCTTCCGTGTGTTGAAAGAGTTTATTTTCAGATTAGAGTTGTTTAATTGACTGTCCGGGATGAGTAATCGTACATTTCTGTGATTATGTCGGTTGTGATGAATTTAAATACACGTGGGTAAAGAGAAAGTGGCTTGGATCTTGGCGGGGTGACCTTTGAAGGTTGCAGCCATGCCGGTTTACACTCTTTGTATCAAATTGCGCCTTATCTGAGCCAACGATATAAAGGTAAAAATTGGTGGGCCGAATCGATATAAAAATTTCCCTTGATTTATGAAAACATTCGTGTCTTAGCTGGGCAAACTTTTAAGTTTGCAGCCATGGCGAGTGTAGCCACTTTCTGTGCCTCACAGACGCGACTTGGATCCATAAAGTGGATGAAACTCAGTTTTAGCGATCCTGTCCAGACAACCCTTTATGGTTGCTGGCATACAAAGCGTTTATGCATTCTCGGGATTTGAGGCTATTTTCCTTTTTTAGATCTATGCCATACATCCATGCCTTATTTCCGGGATGAATAATTGTACATTTATGTTATTATGTCGGCTGTGATGAATTTAAATACGCGTGGGTAAAGATAAGGTGCCTTGGATCTTGGCGGGGTGACGTTTGAAGGTTACAGCAATGCCGGTTTACCACTCTTTGTACCAAATTGCGCCTTATCTGAGCCAATGCTATAAACCTCAAAATTGGTGGGCCAAATTAATATAAATAGTTCCCTTAATTTATGGTTGGCTGGCCTGTTATAGTCGCTATGGTGTTCATTGTATGTTTGGTTGTGTCCGTGGGACAATAAAATAGGGCCCTGCGATCAATAGTTACGGCATTTGAGTAAGACTGCAACCGGTAAAAACATTCTTGTTTTTGCGGGGCAAACTGTTAAGTTTGCAGCCATGGCGAGTGTAGGCACTTTCTGTGCCTCACAAGGCATACAAAGTGTTTATGCATTATCGAGATTTGAGGCTATTTTCCTTTTTTAGATCCATGGCATACATCCATGCCTTATTTGAACGTGGTTATAAAAAAAAGTAAAGCCTTTCTAGGGTGTAGCCATTCCAAAAGTATGTTTTTTTGACAAGACAGTGGGTGCGAGTTAGTAATTAGCGATGAAGATATTGTTTCATGCGTGCATTAGCCGGTTTCCAACTGTATTTGATTGGGAGATGATGATAGTTGTAAACGGCCTGATTTTTCGGCGTGGCATCACGGCGTCGTGTTTGCAGCCATATCAGGTCACTAACTTGAATCGTTGGTCGCACATTCTCAGCTCTGAGCCACTACATTGTAGCATTAGTAGTCTCGCGTTCCCAAAAGGTTTACGGTTTTAAAAAAAAAGTCCATGATTAAAACAACTGTTACTAAAATGGCCCAAGTGTTTTTTTAAATGTCTTGCAAAAGGAACTAATTGGGCTTCCTTGAGAGTTTCTATTGTTGGCATTACTTTTTTTTTCTTGTCGGGTTGACGGCAGGCGACGATGTTCACATTCGTGTTGTTCGTTGCCGCTGTTTATTCCGGTCGACGATAGCGGTAAACATGTATCGGGCTATGATGAGTTGCAGCGGACCGGGTTCCCGCCCTCGCATCTCTGAGCTGATTTTTCCAAGGATGTGGTACGAACGAACGGTGCGTGTTTTGTGGTTTGATTTTTGCTAGCGAAGCGAGGGTTTGTTAGGGAAAGAAAATAACATACTTTATTAAGGGTGTCACGGAAATCACACCTGAGCCTCATTGATCTAGGCTTTGATGAGAGCCGTGTCGTTGGGTTGCTTTGGTAAGCAGTGCTTGGCAGAGTCGTTGTTTGACGGGGCGACCATGTGCTCGCAGCCATCACCGGTTTTGCCTATGGCTTCCATTCTTCCAACTCTTACCCTGTGATGCAATCCCGTTTGTTTTATGATTGTTGATGTAGTATGCTATGATTTAGGGCACAAGTATGAGTATGCGGCCGTGTATCTTTTAGAACATTCAAAAAGGCAATGATGATTAGACTTGAGCGTTAAACCAGATTATGTACTTCTTGGCGGGGAAATGTTGGTGGGTTTGCAGCCAGAGTACATGTCTCCTCATATCCGTTGCTCGCTTATCTGAGCCTCCAAATACAAAAAAAAAAGAAAGACTACTCGCGTGTCACCGGGTTCTACCACAGGGCATCTAAATTGTGCTTTTGTATTCCGCGTCAGCTGTCTGGTAAGTGTTACATTCTTTTCTCCTTTTGGTCAATGTTTTATTTTAACAACCTGACCTCTTTTTCTGTGGCTGACATTTGCTTACCACAGGTTAGCAACCACATTTTAGTGGTGTGCTTGCCATATTGCCTTGATCGCGTATTCTACCGGTTAGGACCTGGATTCAGATTGAATTGATCGTATCCTAACTCAGCCTATGCTTGCGGGAAGGTATGTCAATGTCAGATTCAAATGGTCTAAAAAATTTATGCCCGTCTTGCGTTCCCTAATATTTTGTTGTTTTTTTTTGTCAAAGGTGACCAACCTGCCGAAACAGAATGACAGCGCGTGTTGGGCCTAACAGTTCATGCCTACCGGGTGGGTGTTTCGGCAACTTTAGGGTCTTCCTGCTCTATCATGCGCCAGACATGGACTAGCGCCACCGTTAGGTGTTTTCTGTTTCCCTATAACTTATATGATACTCTTATACGGCCTATGATAATTTTATACATAACAGATTGATAAGCTCCCACTTCCACCGGGTTGCTAAACCATGCCCCTTCCCTTTCGACCAAAATAAAAACAACTCACTACGAAGGAACGTTCGTTTGTGAAGATGACGGAGAACTAGAGGACCCCTGATTTAATTGCCACCGGCTCTGTCGTTGAAATATAAAAGAATGAACCAGGTAACACTCTATACTAAACGTTTGTTACACAATAGCCTTTATTCTTTTTCATGTTGGCTTCTTTAGATTTTTTATCCATGAAACCAAAATAGAAAAGTAAATAACTTAACATATACAACTACATTAAACCAAATACATAAAGACGCCCTGCCAATGACCCAACGTCATTGGCAGTACCAAAATAACAAACACCCAGGCACACACGCCTGGTCCATTCTTGGTAGACACGGAAACACAACACGATTAACATAATGCCCGATGATATTTATTCAACACACACAAAGCGAACACCTTCAGGCACATTCAAATAATCGCTTCAACCCGAAACGTTCCCTCGCAGCCGTTCAATAAATCTTTCCATCCTAGCAATGCGGTTGCCAGTTTCTACTGCTTCGGCTCCGAGCTGTTCTCGAAAGGAACAATCTTCACGTGTCAAGGTCCCTAAAAATGAGACCATCTGGTTAACTACCGGTTCCCTAACAACGGTCCTTAACTCATACACAAGATGAGTCCTATCAATTACACCACTCTTCACCTCCTGCCACATCTGCTCCATCCTAGCTTTCCAAGCTGTTTCGCCTAGAATCTCATCCTGTAGGCGACAAATAAACATGTCCGCCCAATCGTCGGTTCCTGCTTCATTCTTCAATGCATCGCATTTTGGGCGGTACTCCATTAGTTATTTCTTTATAAAACTTAACTATAGATGTGTGTGAAGATGTGTCAGCTATAGCCTCCTAACACTCCTTTATATAGCAATTCCTCCTGGCTTAAATCCTATAGTGTCCTGCACTAGCAATCAACACTACCACCAAAACAGTAACCGACTCCCAAATTGCATGATTCTCGGCTTAGCTTCCCAAAAGTCTATTTAAAAAACCACTATCCCCATCCACACACTGTTGCATCATCTATTATTCTACTTTTTCTGTTTATTTTTTTGCCACATTTAGACAATATAGAAAAAACCATTTATGGCCAAAGACAAAAACCAAAAATAATGCTGTTATGGGGCACTGCATATCTTTACCACAAGTGGTGAAAAAACAAAGCACCAACAACAGTGCCATACTATTGGTATGTTCTATAATGCAGACTTTTCCTACTATTAGACAACATGTTATAACACACAAACACAACATTTTATAGGAATCCATTAGAACCTAATGAAAGAGCATTGGAACATAATGAAAAACACGTTTCACACATAAACGACATTCATTATATTACAAACAACATACAACACAACTTCAAGCAAAATAACATAGCAACGAGTTTGGCCGTATAAAAGACATACCACCTATAAATACGGCCAAACTATACACAATCAGATCTCACACGTCGTTTATTACAAACACACGACCAACCTTTTTGCTCTAAACATCCGTTATATCATTACATGGGTCACAAGGATCGGAAAAAAATATCCAGATCTTGAACGCGCCCATCAGAATCATCCGCCAATGCCTATAGCTTCCACAACTCCGCGACATCACGCTCTTGCATGTCGCCTAGCAGCCAAAGCATTCGACTCACACGGTGGTCCGGGCTAAGGCTAGACAGCTCACTTATAATCTGGGCCCTCTCATCAATGTCGTTTTTCTTTCGCGCATGCAAATCTTCAGTTCTGGCCCTCCACTCCGTCTCAGCCTCAATCTTCTTCCGCAGATAGAAATAGGAAACGCTTCCAAAATCACTGGAAGAACAAAGCAATTGCAAAGCATGAAACACTCCTCGCCAACTCATTTTTTTGGTTGACTGTTTTAGCATGTCTGTTGCCTGCAATGTGCTATACCCAACTGGAATGACACACTTAAATAGAACATCTCCAACCCACTGTTGGCATGTCAAATTGGGTTTTTTTTTTATTAGTTGCTAGCCAACTAGCTACTAAAGCTTGCAACAGTGAGATTCTCAATAGCACATTGCAGGCAAATGAGTGACACAGGTTCCAGGCAAAATGCCAAGCACATGTGCATAACAAAATGTCCCAATACAATAACCAAGAGGCACAAATGAATGCTTGCTATCATACATTGGTTCCTAATGGGAAATAAAACACCAACGAGATGCATTCAAATTAAAAGTTGTTCCGAATTTAAAGATAATCAACAACAACATAAAGATATGGCAACATACACATAGGTGGCGTTACAACTGCATAGAGTACGATAAATACACATCAAGTTAAAACAACAAAGACCAAACATAACCTTCCCACACACGCCTAGGAACAACAGTTTATTGAAAACATAGAAACACAAAGACAATCACTAGGTGCACCTTGCAAACACATTCGATGATCACATATTACAGATGAAAAACTCCATATCGGTCACACGAATGTAGGACGCACCCATCAATTCTTGCAACTGGCGAAGCTCCGCCTCGGCTCTGTCTTGCATGTCCAATAGCAAAGAAACCATGCAACTCAAAACCGGTTTTGGGTTAATACTAGATAACTCGCTTATCAAACCGTCCCTCTCATCAACTGCAACCCTTTTACGGGCATACATAACTTCAAGTCTCCCCCTCCAATCCATCTCATCAGCCACCTGTTCACGCATGTAGAACCAAAAACAGTCACGGTGCTCCTCAGAATCACAAGCCGTCTGCAAAGCACGCAGCCTTCTCAACCAACACATTCTTTCGTGACTGATTATCAGATACTCTGTGCGCGGTGATGTATTGCTAATACATGCCATGACATCCTTATATACAACTACCACAACCCACTGTTGCAACATACCATTGTGAGTTTATATTACTTTAAAATATACACCCAACCAAAACATGCAACCCTTTCATGAGCAGCTTGACCCTCATGATTCAGCATTATGTAAAACCTATAACACATAATCCAACACAATCCCATGTGCATGCGCAGTTACAAAGATACAACTTAATAGGACTTTGACTAAATCCTAACCACAAATGAAGTCTGCCACCAACATGTATAGTAGGTCTTCAAAGTAACTATTACATACATGTCAATACACATATGCCTTTTAATTTCAAATAACTAGATACATTAACAGTTAAATTGTTGTAAATATTGACCTGCTTGCTTATTGTATTTTTGTAAATAGGCAACCCGTCAGCGGGATTTTCGTGTAACAACTAGATGTGAATGACCTTGCTGGAACAATAAGGGTTTTTACATTCGGTGATGGTAAGAATGTATAACGATTTCTTGAAAAAGGATCAACACCAACTTATCCACTAAGGGTTTTTTATCCATGTGATGCATGCGTCCGTTTTGCAAGTGGGAAGCATAGGCTTCATGAGATTCCTACGAGCAACTTCTGCTTTACCTACACGTTTTTTGAAAGCGATAACTTGATAGGTATAGTAGACTCAACCACCCATCATGTTAATATCAAACCTTCAATTGATGCTTGAACCTTATTCAATTAGACTTTTATATAATACTGTGCGCTTACTTAAAATATTTGAACTATGCTTCTTGCCTACAGCTTGAAGCGATGACAGATCGATTCTTCGATCAGATACGGTATCCGAATGCTCAGTCATAGTCATAGTGCTTCCATCGTGCGCTCATTTGATGCGATGTTGCTTTCGTTGTTGTTGTACAAGGCGATGACCTTGAACGGCCCGGGTTAAACCCGAGATTGCACGTATCTTGGCGGGGCAACCTCTCGAGGGTGCAGCCATGGCGTGTGTATCCGGTTTTTCCTGAACGTTTTGTCTGACCCTACCATGGTTAATCTATTTGTTGTCATACCCGTTACCTTTGGATTTTGCGACTTCTGATGGCATATGAATTGAAAATAACAAGAGTTGCTAGAATGAGTGACGATATTGGCAATGATGAAATCTATGTACGTGGATGTTTTAGCAAGCGTGGTTTCCCAAGATCCGTATCTTGGCGGGGCGACCGTTTGGTCGCAACCATGGCGGTTTTCTGGGTGCCGTTTCCATACCTTCATATCCGAGCCTTACTTGATTTTATGTATGTGGTTCCAACTGTCGGGGGCATCTCCCAAGGTTATCAACAGGTTAATTCCCGCTCATGTGAAATAGCAAATGCCATCGCCATCAGCAGTTGAAGAACTTGACGACCGAATTCAAGCAAAAATATATGTGTCCGTCTCTCTAGCAAAAAAATGAGAATGATTCTCTATATTTTTTAGATGTTGTGTTTAGCTTTATTATGTAAATACTTATTTGTATGCATTTGTCCGCAAAGTGTAGTGTGAGTCGTCTACTTAGTCATATAATCGAGGAACACGTCATGTAAGTCTTGATGGTGTAATGCATTTCTTTCGTAATCAAACATATAGAGTTCATGTAGCATAGTGTAAGAGTGGTCATAGTTTGGATTTGTATGCACAAGTCGGTCGTGCATTTTGAGTTATAACATTCTACTTTTAGAGGTTTATGTCATAACTCAATGACCACTGAAAACGTTACCAAAAGCGCCCGCACTTCGCCGCAGCGAAGCGCGGGCTCTAAGTCCTAGTATTTATTAAAGTACTAACTTGTATGACCAATAAATTGATGCTCATATTTACATGGGATGTCTATTTGAGGGAGTTGTAGTTCTTTTTTTACTAAAGCTTTTTGAGCTGAAAAGTTTGTGGAGTTATATTAGTTAAGTGCATATTTGTGTGAATCGACGTTTGTCGTCATATTGATATTGTAGGTTTACAAGCCTAACACAGGGAAAAAAGACCTTTTATGTTACATATTGATTGGTTTAATGTTTTTTTGTTCAACAACTGTAAGGTTTACATTAAAATGGCTCATCTCATGTGCTTATATAGCTAAATAAAAAAAAATAATTAGTAAGAAAACCGTTTTATTTGTCAACAACTGTTATGTTTTTACGTTGAAAATTGCTCATCTTATGAGCTTAAATAATTTACTAAGTATTTTTTTATTTGGATATATATATTTATTCACTTGAGATGAGCCATTCTAATGTAAAACTAATGATTGTTCGCAACAAAGTATGGAATTCAGTTAACACACAACATAGCTGAATTTTTTTTTGTGTTGGACTTGTAAACTTGCGAGATTGTTGAGATGATAAAAGTGGATTCACACATGCATCCACTCAACTAACATAATTCCACAATCTTTTTAGCTCAGAAAGCTTTACCTAGATAAGCTGCTAGAAACCTCTCACCTACGCGTAAAACCATATATAAATACTAGCATCATTCGATTCGTTGTGCAACTTAGTATTCTTATAAGCAATATCAAACAACTATGTCATCGTCTGGCATAAACCAAACATTAGTTTAAAATACCGGGGTTAGAATCACCTTTACTAGAAAAAAAACATTAATTTAAAAAATTATGAATCTCAACACGCTTGAACAAATAGTCTTTAAAAGAAGAAAAAACATCAAGATAAACACACAAGATCTTGTAGAAAAATCTTTAAAAATTTTCATTGCTATTGGCTTTTCAAAATTGAGAACAATAAATTTAAACATTTTTTAGGACTCAAAAGCAAAACAAAAACAACTAACCACACTCTTGCAAGAAAAATTACAAAAACATCATTTTTGAAGACAAAACATTTAAGGAATAGTATAAAAAAATATATAATTCTTTTTTGTATAAGCCATTAGTGATCAGTCGAGTGACTTAAATAATAAAAGTAATATAACTTAAAGCTATTTTCCTATACAAAAGTACCATTAAACCAGTTTACTTCAATACTTAGCACATATGTTCGCATAAATCATGAGTTTATTTGAGAGATTTTATGAATAAAAAGTTAAAAGTTCGAATCTTAGCTTCTATCTACTCTTATTAGTGTCATAGTGGGATGTAAAGGTTACCAAACATATTCTGGTAAGTTAGAAAATGAATGATGCTAAAAACATATAAAGCTTAAATGTTTTAGTCAATTTACATCTTTTGTTTTTTTGAATACAACCCTAAGTCTTAAACATATGTCATATCTCATATTTTAAAAACCGATATTTTAATTAACTTAGTCGAGTCATCGAATTATCATTGAACCGATTTAACTGATGATTCAACTAGACCTTTTAACCAGAACAATCGTCTTACTAGTTCACGATTCAATCGATTTAACTGATCAAATCAAGAGGAGTTTTATAAGTCAAAGTCAAAAACATGTTAAAAAAGTCAAATACGCAAATAAACGACGTCGTTTAATCAAAATTGCAATCAACAGTATATATATCTTCCACCCCTGTTAACGTCACTTCCATAAAACACCAAAACAAAAAACCCTAAAAAAAAAATTCCATTAATTCAGAAATCCAAAACCCCCAATTTGACGGTAATTAAACCCTAATTTATACAATTTATACAATTAAGTTCTAATTTCACAAATTATTGTGTTCATATTCATTGATTGATTGATTCATGTTATGCTGTTCAATTATGTTATCTAATTCGATTTGTGGATGTTGTTATGTTTTTTACGAAGTTTTTTCGCCTTTCGAAAAGCCCGAAAACGTTACATTGCACACGGGATTAGTTTTGATTACTTGAATGAGAGATGAAAGTTAAGTAGAGTGCCTTTATGCGCGATTCGCCCCTGTTTAGTTTGTTAGTGTCGGATTATAAGTAGTTTAGCGAAGTGTGTTAATTAGAAGTAAGTGACTCCGAAGCGCGTATTTGTTTAAAAGTTAGCGGATTAATTTCATATACCACCCTACTTTGATGCCTTCTTAGGGTGTGTTTGCCTTGGGGCGGTGGGCGCTGAGCGCTGAGCGTTGATTGTTGCAATTTTTAATGCTCGTTTGAAAAAGAACAGTTAGCTTTATTTATTTTTCCGGTATGATCAATTTACAACGCTCCATGAATGAGCAGTAGCAGTGAGCCGCTGCAGTGAGCTGTGGCCTTGAGAGTAGCTGGTAACGTAGCTGTAGTAGTAATTATAATGTCTAAAACAACACGTGAATGCTCAAAGAGCCTTTGAAAAGGAGCACTCTGAAAAAATAGACGCCGCCCCTAAATGTTTGCCAAACGAACATTAAAATTCACAACTCTCAATGGTCATCGCTCCTAAATGCTTGTTTGGCAAGGAACGGTTAGCTTTATGTATTTAGGAGCGTTGAGCATTTACGAGATGTTTCCACATATGGTTATGATTACACCTATAGCTACGTTACCGAATGTTTTTATAAAAAACTGCTACTACGGCACTGCTCACTACTACTACTTACCGCTGCTACTGCCAATGCCACTTTTGGAGTAATTTGACTGACAATATATTTGGGAGTTTGAATTAGTGTTTCTGTTTTATAGGATATGAGTAGATGAAAGAACAATCGTTTCATATTTACTCGATTGAAAATGAAAATGAAAATATGTTAAGATCACATGTAAAATAGCCCTGTATTTAAATCATGGAGATTTGATGTTCATAAAAGGTTAATTATTTCGGTATTTCCAGTAATACAACGGAGCTGGTACGATTTATTTAACGTTTAAGTTCTGGTATAGCTACTGAAGGGAGTTTAGTTTAACCATCATTGTCCTCTTTAAGAAGCACTGCAAATTGATAATCACATAATGTAGCGCCTTCCAATGAGATGATATGCTCTACTAGCACAACTGTATTCAGAGCGCAACTTCCATGATTGCGTGTTCATGGTTTTACAGAATTAACATGAACAAAGATTCGTATAAACACCACCCTAGGCTATATTTATCTTGCTTGGTACGCTATGTTTAGTATCAAGAAATCCACTCTTGTTTAGGAGCACTCAGTTATATGTGTTTAGGTGTGCCCTGATAATCATATAACGGGGTTGATTTAAGTAATATACTCTAATTTCACATTTGAGCGAAGAACAAGATCTGCTGAACTGTTTTATCCATGATCGTGTGTTCATGGTTTTATGGAATCAACGTTAGCGTCTGTCACACTATTTTTATAGCATAACTAATCTCATACACTCTTGCATTTAAGAAAGGAATTTCCTAGCTCCAGTTATAAACTATTCGCTTTTGTTACCAATTGTTGCCTGTAATCCGCGTAGATCTGCATACACACAACCTTAGCGTATCAAATTTATCATGCTTGGTATGATGTTTTGATTGAATTTTTGGTGTTTTAGAATTGCAGCTCTTACCGAGTTGTTGGATTGACATATCACCAAATTTTTCTGTTTGATGTTGGGAATCAACACATGGACTTGAATGCGTTTCCTGTATCAGAGGAAGATGACTCAGTACGTATGGATACTCTGAATTATCAGTACGCTGGACGAGAGAGAATGGACCAAGTATTAATCTTTATGCTCTACTTTCGATACCCTATACATGTTATATACTTATTATGCATATTCGTTTGGGACATATGCTTATCAAGCCGTATTGTTTACCATGTTCCACTTTGCTGATTTTGTAGAAATAAGGAGAACATTTATTCGGCACACATCTTTTATACTATTAAATTTCTATTCCTATCATCTAATTAGGTTAGTTTTTAGTCATGAGAGGGAAAGTTTACTACAGCTAGGATCTAATGGCTTGTCTTTTACCTCCCTCGAATCTTGAACTCCCTTGATGTGAAACATATGAGGAAGTTCCAAGTATTCGTCTCTAATTTTACATAAACTTGATGTGAAGAACTAGTCAGAAGATTATTTGTTTAGGATAGATGCGTATTTACCATAAAGGACAAGTAATCTGACATGGATGTCTCATATATGTTTTGAACTTATTACTTCAGTGTAACATACCTCACAAATGTAGTAAAGTGTCAGTTCTTTAGTTGTAAATATAGAGAACTGGTCACTAGTGTCTATGATGAGGCGTCTTTCGATGAACTCTGATCAAAATAAATAAATAAGTGTTTTTTCAAAAAACACTTATTTATTTATTTTGATCGAGTTTTACTAAGGATAAACAGTACAAGAAATTATTGTTCTTAGCTTAAAGTTTATGATTTTTTCTATCATAGTCATCGACCTACTGCATAACAAATTCGTACTCATTAGCTTAAGTTCAACCTTAGTTTATTTAGTGCGCACACATAACCGATCGAGCTATCTCATGCTGAAACTAAGTATTCCGATTTCTAATGACTGATCTTAAATGCTTTCAGCCTCAGGAGAGAGGTTATGGGGGATCAAAAAGAAGATATGCAGACGTGGACCCGATGCATATGTCTCAGCCTTCTAAGCGTATCCAGGGATCTCAGAGTAGAAACAATGGATCATATGACCGGAATAGTCTTCCTCCAGGTAGGCTTAAAGCTATGCTCATTATTTTAATTGAAGGTGGGTTTTCTTGGTGGATAGTGTATGCATATATGTTGTTGTTTTTGTATTTTTTAATGAATAAATTAACTGATTCGAATTATGATTCTTGTTTTCATATTTGAATGCTTATACAAATGTAGTAATGTGATTTTTCCCTGTAGGCTGGCTGGACTGCCCTTCATATGGGGATGCAGTAAATTTTATTATTCCTTCAAAAGTCCCTCTCGGAGAGTCTTTTAATGACAAGATCGTTATTGATAAACAATATACTCCCCAACAAGCGATTCGTCAGCAAAGGCGTTTAGGGAGAGAAGTAAGTACCTATCATATAAGTTCTTAGAGAATAGCTTTTCCTTTGATGTCTACCCGTTGACGTAGCAAATTTTATATCATTCTTTCCAGCTAGGTTTAGTAATAGATTTAACAAACACCAATCGGTATTATCGGGAGTCTGATTGGACGAGAGAAGGTATTAAATATGTAAAGGTAAGATCATCAGTAACTACATCTTGTTTTTTTATATATACAACTTTCCGCTATTATACCAGATTCTTTGTAAGTCTGAATCATTTCTCTAAATGCAGATCAAGTGTGCGGGGAGGGACTCGGTGCCTGATAATGAGTCTGTAGAAAAATTTATCGAGGAGGTAGGCTTCTGTTGTACTAGTACACCTCTCTGTATGCAGTTACATGTTGGTGTGTAAGGTGTACTGACTTCTGCCTCTGTTTATCAGGTGACCCGATTCAGCTCCCAACATGCTCATTCAAATAAGTATGTCCTTGTCCATTGTACACATGGCCATAATCGGACAGGATATATGATTGTCCATTTTCTTATACGGTCAGAATCAGTCTCCCTAACAGAGGTAGGTGATTAGACTTGTCAGGAGAACTTATTGTGATCTGTCTCTTTGCAAAAATCAAGCTTGAAATCATGTATGCATGGGACTTACGCAGGCGATAAATAGATTTTCTAGAGCACGTCCTCCAGGGATATACAAACAAGATTATATTGAAGATCTATGCAATTTTTTCGGCGAACAATTGCCTAGGACCTTTGTTTGCCCACAAACCCCAGAATGGAAGCGATCACCTGATCGGGACGATGATGTAGCTTCTGGTTTTCAGGTATGTACCACAGATGTTTTCGTACTGGAAGATAGTTTCTGATTACGTTTTGTTTTGCGTGGAAGCGTTATTTATGATACGATGCAATGTATTTATGATGGAAAATTTTCCCTTGTACATAATATTTCAATTATATGTGCTTGCAGGGCAATGATTTTCGAGCAAACCAGATAACAAATGATTTAGGAGGTGAGATGACAAATGCTGTGGGAGAAGACGGGATGGAAAATGTTATGGTACCTAGCAAGATGACAAGTGATGATGTGTTGGGAGAACCAGTGCCATTTAATAAGATGGAGTCAATGAGGCAGTTCTGCAATGACGTTCTTAAGTTGAATTCACGGGTGAGTATTTGGGGCACTTCTATCTTTGGCGTGTATTCACAACATTTTTATATAAGACAAAGTAGTGTTATTTGAATTTAGCCTTAGATTTCTGTGTTTTGCAATATCTAGAGTTCGAGTCATCTAGATCTGATCATGTTCTTTTCACTATTAAACCTGAATATTTGAGAATTTAAGATGCATCGACTTGGTAACCTATTGGTTTATCATTTATTTATGCGGAGATAACTTTCATTCTTATTCCCATCTCTTTTTCTTCAATTCTCAGGGACGAGGAAAACCACAATTTCCAGGATCACACCCTGTATCTCTTAGCAGGTAAATCTTAATGTTAAATTGTTGTGGCTTTTTTCTTTTCTTCTTCATATGATCCATGATTGAGGTTTATGCCATGTATGTTTTTTTTAATGTTAGTTGTTTCAGTCAATTATATGCCTATCTCCAGTTTCACTTATGCAAAATTAATTTTTTGAGTTTGTCTTTCTTATTTGTTTCTGCATGATTAAATGGACAGGATTGCTTCATTACAACACTGATTCCGTGCTTTTATCTCATTTATCTTGTCATGAATTACAACATATACGTGCTATAAGTACCTGTTTGTTAGAATTGCTTGCAAATACCTTAGCCAAGTGATTGCGATACATGATATAGTGTCGTAGGGACGATTTTCCTACATAGGATATGTTGATGTTCTGATGCTGTAAAGTTTCCTAATGCAGGGACAACTTACAACTCTTGAGGCAGCGGTACTATTACGCTACCTGGAAAGCTGACGGAACCCGATATATGATGTTAATAACTTGGGATGGATGCTTTTTGATTGATAGAAATTTCAATTTTCGAAGTGTTTACTTGCGGTTTCCATGTGGAAATGCTAATGAGGTAGCGTGCAATTACATTACACTTCATTTCTCTCACATTATCTGTAATTGACCTTTCATTGTTTCAGCGTTTAGTAGCTTATTGGTCTGTTTGGATAACCTCTATGTCTGTTTTGCGTGTATACTGTTTCTTTGCACCTAAAAATAATGTCCCAAAAGCTTTATGTAAATTAAGCAAGGAGTTCCTGAAATGCATGAAATTTGATTCTATTTAATATGGAACTGGTTTAAGTGGCAATTTGGGTTGGCTAGGGCTTGTTTGTTTAAATTTCCTATTAAGTCATGTTTAATTAAGAGGTGACTTAATGCGTTGCAGACACCTTCGGTTTTATTACTTAATATTTCCACTCATCTTCTATTAAGTCACAAACAAACAGTTCATATGGCTAAATAAATTCAGTTTTTCTCATATCAAGTCAATTAAGACGAATTCAAACACCACCTAAGTATGGGTAAAATTGGCAAAACGTGTAAGGCTGGTCACAACGGCCGAGTTATAGTCAGACTTCTTTAATATATAATTCGTTACTGA
The DNA here is from genome assembly GCA_025667525.1 of Glebionis coronaria. Taxonomy (NCBI): domain Eukaryota; kingdom Viridiplantae; phylum Streptophyta; class Magnoliopsida; order Asterales; family Asteraceae; genus Glebionis; species Glebionis coronaria. Next base: position 558,408,863 of record CM046879.1, read on the forward strand.
GGCTATCTTTCAAACAATGATTTTTTACTGGAACAATTAAGGAGGGTGCGGACTATTTTACTAGAACAATAAAGGAGGCTGCGGACTTTCAAGTACACTTAGCGTAGTTTTTAAAGTGATACAAAGTATCTGTTATCGATAAAATGCAACTCAGGTCTTATTTTTACTGTACTTCGGTTCCGACTACCTTGGTTTTCAGTATCCCATATATTGTGCTTCTGTTGATGACCTTGTGTCTCACATACTTTTTTGTTAGGGTGCAGCTGGAAACACTCATAACTACACCTTGCTTGATGGGGAAATGGTAGTTGATACTGAACCGAACACACTCAAGCAGGAAAGGAGATATCTCATTTACGACTTGATAGCAATCAACAAAGTATCACTTGTGGATGTAAGACCTATTTCCTGTTTTCCGCTTTTATGGTGACTTGTGACTTGTGACTTGTTGACTAGGCTGTATTATGTTTATGAGATTTAATTTATACTTCATGTTTCAGTAGTTTCTTTGTAGCATGGCTTTTATGTCGTCACTTAATCAGTTTGTAGTCAAGGTCGCGAGATGGTAGTCAGTAGAAGGGTTGATTTGTTGAAACTAGCCTTTTTTAGTAGTGTGCGGGGTTATGCATACAAACTTATTTGTCCAATTTTGTTTAACATACAAAATTATTGGTTAATTATGATTACAAAAACAATGTTTGTACAATAATAATAATCCGAGTCTTTTATATAATGGATGGATTTATGTAGCTGTAATGTTTTATGCATTAAGTATAACCTTTGGGCGACACATAACCTGGTTGCCCTGTCTGACCCATTTGACATGTTTCCCTTTAGCTGTTTTTTAAAATTCTACCCATTTTAGATTAAAACAACCCAAATTGATCCATTTATAAGTAAATGGGTCAAAATTGCCACCTTGGTTGAGTCAAGTGCAACATAGGGAAAACACTTGAAGCTTAGTAATGGATTGTCAGTAAAGATCGTTCTTCTCATTGTTAAATTTGTATTTTTTTTTTGTAATGTTTTGCTAATAAATTATGCAGAAAGCTCAATATTAGATTTGTCACTTTTCTTTCAGCACCCGTTCAGCAGCAGGTGGAAGATACTTGAAAATGAAGTTATTAAACCTCGGAACAGGGAGCGAGACACTCTGTTCAAGAGTAGAAATCCGTACTACAGATATGACTTGGAACTATTTCGGGTACATATGACTGCCCTGTTTACCGGTATTAGTTTTTGACATAAAATGTCCCAGTGTTTGTGATTTATTGAATGTTTAAATCATTATAGGTTAGAAGGAAAGACTTTTATCTACTTTCTGCTGTATCTAAGCTTCTAAAAGAGTTCATTCCACGCCTTTCACATGCATCGGATGGTCTCATTTTCCAGGTGATTAGAAATGAAATTGCAAGAACTGAATATTCATATTAAATGGGTGTTTGAGTTTAAGTTCTGAAACTAAATATTCGATTTATATGAATTTTGGCCGTGATAATTAGTTTTTTAGAGTATGGATAAACAGATGTTGCTTGTGGTTATCTAATCATTTTGATGCCAAATAATTAGTAGCATACTACTTCAATTTGGTAAAACTTAGGCATCTTATTATCTACTGACTACAACTTTCACCAAAGCGTCACAGTACACCAATTTCATGACCGCTGACTATAATAACTTCTAAAACAGACTTACAAATCTTTGTACGATGATGTTACATTGATTTATATTCACTTGGTGCGGTCTTTCAAAATATTCTTGGTGGAAACTGATGGTTTTTCACTCATAGGGTTGGGACGATCCATATGTGCCTCGCACACATGAAGGTCTTTTGAAGTGGAAGTATCCAGATATGAACTCCGTTGATTTTCTTCTTGAGGTTGTTAAACACATGTGTTTGGTTTATAAGAGTTGAGTATTCTATATTTTGTTTACCAGAAGCAAACCTATCTTGACAGGTGGGAAACAATAATCGTCCTATGCTTTCTTTGAATGAGCGTGGGAGGAGGAAATTAATGGATGGAAGTCGCGTCGCTTTTAGAGGTAATCCCATTTTTATTTGATTTCTTCTTTTACCCAAACAAAAATATAGGTGCAATTTCGAGCTGCTAAAAGATATAGCATTCTCTTTCTGGATCATCACACGAGTTTAACCTTAAAAAATCTACTTAGATGAAGATCCTGAAATAGGCGAAACGTAGTGGCAGTTTCAAGCCATCTATATATGGAAAGCTGGAAGCGGGTCAACATGGGTTGTATTTCATTAATAATGGGTCAAATGTAGAAAATTAGCTAAAACTGACTGCTTTGAATGGGGTTCTTATGCCATACCAATCATGCGAGGTTATTTTGTTTACCACTAATTACTGAAGGTGGTTAAGGTTCGGATAAAATCACTAAACTGCCTAATCTATTTTCTTACCTCAGTGTTTAAATATATTGAATACATCCATTTATTTATAAAATACTAAAAAAGTGTGTTGGCGGATTGGCCAGGCCTTATCCCCCGTTTTGATCCGCTAATAAATATTACCCCTTTGATCTGTTAACCCAGCCCGACCCATCTGTTTGGCATATACAGCTTGAATGAAGTCTCTTGCTCAATGAATAACCTCATTTGCATTGTATTATCTTACTCGTCTATTATGAATAACCTCTTCTATTATGAATTGCAGATCCATCGGTAGACATATTCTCATTATCAGGGAAGATAATAGAATGTTCATGGGATTCCGAGGAAAATGTATGGGTCTTTATGCGGATGCGTCCTGATAAAGACAAACCTAACGAGTTTATAACCTTCAAAAAGGTCTGTTTTCTCTCATTGATAAGCACACTGCCATTTTCGTGTTGACCGTTGACCACCTCTTCATGCTTTACCAATTTAGGTTATGAGGAGCATCAAGGATAACATCACACAAGAGGTAGTATTAAACGAGATCCATGATATTGTTCGCCTGCCTATGTACGCTGACAGAATAAAAACAGACTGCAAAACCTTTGAGAAGAATGGTAGACGCAAGTAATAAATCACTATCCATCCACATGGATAATCTACCATATCGGGTATTCAAGAACCGGCAAAAAAACGTTTTCTATTGAAAATATAAAGATACGCACAAAACGGCGGTTCTTTATAATATTGTGTGCAATATAGGATGGAGCTCCTAAAAGAGGTTAGTCATGTATCTTAGCATTGTGATATCGGTCTAGTTGATTTTTTCGGTAGTCAGGCTGTGTTATAGTTCTGTAGGTGGTTCGAATTTTTCGGCCAACTTATATAGTGATATTGGTTTCGGACACTATGAACACAAAAAACTATGAGTATGTTAGTTGATTTTTTATGATATCAATAGTATTAGATCAAGATGAGATGTTTGGTGAAATCTATATTGGATCCAGAAATATATGATTTGAGGTATGCATTGCGATAACAAATTTGCAGAAGGTCTGTTTATTTGGACACACATTTGGTAGTTTCCGTCTCCAAGTTTCAGTAGCTCTTTACTTTTTTACGCATACTATCCTACCAAAGCTAGAAGCAAGCGTAGTAGTAACAATACTTACGCTTGAGAATAGTTGTCTATACAACAGCATATTGTCAATCCCAATCGATAGTTTTTCTTTTTAGGCTTCTTTTAAAGTTGGTCCGTTTTGGACTAAATTTATATTGCATCGTCTCGATTACAAAAATAAATGATTAGGATGTTCGAGACTTGGTCTAATTTTCTGTCTAAGATTGGGCGCCATTGACTCCTTGGTTTATTAAGAATCATGTCGATTTGTTACAATCGATAACAGATTAACTCAAAAGTTTAGGCACAATATTAAAATTTTGGTTTAAATACAGATTTCTGATTTGTATATTTTATTAGATGCCAAGTAATATGATCTTATTTCATTATCCAACGAAATGTTACGTTTATAACCAGAAATCCATCCATTAGATTACACTATTTGTTTAGAAGAATAATGGAACTAACAAGCCAACAACAACAATACCACCAAATGCGAAGTATAATCCCCCCATAGCAACCAAAGAAATGTTAGGCACTTGACGTAAAGTTGAAGTTGGCACAACTAGTTTTTCTACCTAAGAGAGTCGAGCTGAATCTTAGGTTGGATGCAGCAATATCGAATTGAAGAAGATTGTTCTCTAGTTGGTAACTTCCTATGACAACTGAAGTCGAAGGGTGCGATCTACCAGTGACAATGCCAAGACATAAAGTGTTGTCGTTTACTTGTAACATTGAGTTTGATCCTGTGATCATCCAAACAGTGTTCTCGTTTTCCAAAACTAGCTCGATCGATGGGACTGAGGGCCCCACACGTGTGGTTAGCACGTTTGCTGTGCTAAAGCACACGCCAAAAGGTGCTACGGATGCAACTCTAGTGATATTTCTAGCTGCAGCCTCGACGATATATGCTGTGGTTAGAGCAGTGTAGATTGAGGCCTCGAGGACTGTGTAAGGAATACCCGTGCTGAACTTGGTTCCACCATAGCCTTCACTGTCAATTGATAGCAACGAAGTGTTTAATGGTATAGACTTGTTGTTAACCCTGATTGAAGTCACTCCTATAAAATACTCGGCTGATGGCTCATCCTGTGTAAACGGATACTCCGTGTTTACCGGATTGACAATAAGTCGTGTACTTGTAAGTGATTGTGAAATATCAATACCGGGAAGAAAGTTGTATGGTCCATCTCCAAAGAAAATAACACCATCTGATGTCGTCGATGATGACAGACAAATAGCAAATTTTCTGTCGAAGCCGAAAGCCTCGGCTAATTGGGTAGGTAGCCCAATTCTCGTCCGGCCTAATCCGGCCATTCCAGATACACCACTAGCAAGTCCGTACAAGAAGAAAGTATGTGAACATGCAAATAAGAACCTAGGCACATCAACAAGTTGACCTGGGGTCGACCCGTCACTAGACCTTGCTTGAAGAAGGTCCATGGACAGCTCATCCTCGCTAGATACCCTCGTAATACGGTTGTATGGAAACACCCGACACGTATTATTATTACATCCCGGTCTAGCGGGACCAAAACAATCCCCACACCGGTCGGCTCTAGACAACGAGCATCCAGCCGACCTACACCTGGGTCTAGCCAACGAGCATCCAGCCGAGCTACATCCAACAGGTTGATAAGTTGACGAAACATAATTATTTTGACAATCCACCCATAAAAACCTGCCACCAAGATCAACCACTAGACTTTGTTGCACTAATGGAGTCCTTTGGTTGATTCTAGTGACATATTGGTTAGTCGCAGCATCTTTTCTCACCGGGACAACCAACGCGTTGGGTCGAAAAGATGGCTGTGCATGGGAAAGAAATAGAAAAGAGAACACTGAGAATATGATCAACTGAAAGGTGGTGAAAGACATTGTGTTTGTGTGATAGATGATGGAAAAGTGTTCGATTTATAGGAACATTTTTGGCATTAAAGCTCATGTGTGAAATGTTGTGCAGGTTACGTGAACCCAATCATGAAATTAAATGATACTGCTTTTCAAATTAAGAAACTTTCAAGAAAGCAAAATTCCGGTTAGTTAAGTATTTAAAAGCTTATCATTAATCATTAAAGGATTTTGCTAACAGCAGCCCTATCGATTGCTTTTAAGGTTATCATAATTAATTTTAAATATATAATTAACATAAAACCCTTCATGTTTAAATAACATAATTGATAATTCAACATTTAATTATGATAAATCATTCTATTTTTAACTACATTTTTCCTAATTATAAAATTTAAATATATATAAATATGAAAATAACGAGTTTATTAAATGCGATTTTATACAAATGACAAATCTTAAAAACAACCCATAAAACTACTTTTAGCAAAACAATCATTAAAAGATTTACCTATTTTTAATTTGTGTGACACTTGAAATGATGCGAATTACTCAATTACCTTCTTAGTTGATTGGATTTAATAAATAACTTTCATGTGTTTGTAATGAAAATTTTATATTGATTTATGAGATAATATGCCAATTAGGTAAGCTCTTTATTTCGCTTCGTATAACCATTTTATGGTAATTAACGTCAACTAATATTTGCACCAATTTTAACCTTGCCAACAACAGAGGGAGTTATTTTGGATACCGACTTATCCTTCATTCATATCATTTCTATTTAATGGATAAAATTAAATGTATTTTATTTTCATCTATTTTTATAATCTAAATATCTTTTAAACCGTTAAGTGTTAAATGAAAAAAATATGCTATCACGACGAGCATTTAATTATCTTTCTACCAATATGCATGTAACGACCCACTTTGATAAAAAGACCGTTACATGATACTTATGACTTGTCATCAAAGCATACAAGGTAGTATGTCTTAAAAACATAAATGACCATAAAGGAAAGCCGGAATCAGACATCGGCCCCCAAACATAAGCCTAAACATGCATAAAGTAAAGGATGTAGAAAAGGACTAAACATTGTCCAACCAAGCATAAGTATATGAAATGCAAAAGGAAAAGAAGTCTAAGGTAGCTTCCATCATATGCACGTACTCTCAGTTGCTCAAGTTCGTCCCTGTGTACCTGCCGTATGGGGCATGGAAAGAAAATACGGTTGAGCAATACGCTCAGTGAACGGATATAATGACATGATAAAAATAACCGAAACATAAGCAAAAGATATGAAATGCAGCGGACTATGTGTAAGTCCTGGAAAACCTAGAACATGTTTTATAAACTGGTTTATAACTGAAAAGTCCTATGTTTATACATGCAAATGTAATTTAAATGCCAAAGAGCTCATATAGGTCATGATATATATATCAACGTGCATAAATACATAGAGGACCAGCTCCAATGTGATGTATGTAGAGCACACACCACAATCACCTTGTAAACCTGTAAACATGTACTAGGATGCACCCATACGCCCCACATGATAATAATAATAGCCAAGTAACTGAAAGAGACGTCGCGAGAAATCACTCTCATCGCGGAAGAGTCATGACACCGATGCCTCAATTGTCATGGTTATGGTACCTCCATAACTAGGTGGATATGGTAATGCATGTATATAGCTCAGGCAATTTAATATGATAGCATGGCAAATACTGAAAAGTTTTATGACATGCAAACTGGGGAAAACAAATGGCATCAAACGAGGAATCCTAATCATGCATAGAAAGAGAATGTCCTTACTAAAAGACGGAATATCCGTACCTTATGTCCAGTAACGAATGAAGATGACAGGCGGAAAGTAACTACTCCGACTTCACGAGTGCTACATAATAAAGGACGTGTATGAGTTGTATGTTCATGCGTAACTGACTAGTTCTTAGTTTACTTTACTTGTTCTTGACTTGTTTTAGTTGTTCTTAACTTGTTTTACTGTTTCATCTTTTTATCATGTATTTCTTAGTATTATACGTTTCATGTGTTCTTGATTAATGTATTTAATGTTTCATGTATTATTATACTTGATGTTCCCAAAATGAGTAACTTTCTAAAAATAGCAGGTTTCTATATATAGTAACTTCCAAAAATAACAGGTTTCCATATATAGCAACTTTCCAAAAATAGTAAGTTTTTATAAATAGTAAGTTTCCAAAAATAGAAAGTTTTCATAATTAGTATGTTTTCATAAATAGTAATAAGCTTGTTTAATAAGCATATAATATAAGTCGAGACTTAATGAACATATTTTATAAGTCATGATTAATTAAATGTCATAATAGTAAAGTTTATTAATAAATAATTACTTTTGTCTAACATAATAATTATTAATTAATAATATAATATGATTATAAGTGATTATTAATTAATAACATAACATGATTTTATATTAATAAAACTTTACCATAAACTTGAGAATTGTATAATTAAATTAAAGGTAATAATTAATTTAATTAAACCATGATTAAAATGTAATTAATTAAATAAGCTAAGTCTTAATTTAGTTAAACTAAATGTGCCATGTTTAATTCCATGAATAATTACATAAAATAACTATTATAAGTCTATAGTTAATTTAATTAAATGGGGCAATGATTTATTCATTTATATTTGAATAACTTAATTATATCCTAAGTCTAAAATTAAATTAGTCAAGTTCATAACCAAACACACCCTTGTGTGTGTTTCGTTTTATCCGAGCCCCGAACCTAGCCCACCGAGACTTATGTCTCGGTTGCACGAACCAACAAACAAACAAACACCACTCGAGCCCACATGTAACACCCCATTTTGATAAATTGAATGTCACGCGTGATTATGGCGTGTCATCAAAGCATACAAGGATAAATGTCTTAAACATTACATGACCATAAAGGAAATACCAGAAACAAACATCGGTACCCCAAAGTAAAAGCTCATCACACACAAACGTAAGTACTGTAAATGAAAAGTACTAAACAATGTCCATGGAAATGAATAGCAAAATGTATGAAGAAATGCATAAAGTAATGAAGGCAAGTAAGCTTCCAATCCATATGCACCTACGCTTAGAATCTACGAGCGTACTTGAGTACCTGTCGTTTTGGGAACATGAAAGAAAAACGGCTGAGCATAACGCTCAGTGCACGGATATACCAGCATAGATTGAATAACATAAGCATATACAACATATAACAGCGGAATTGATTAAGTCTTGGAAAACCTAGTATTACTTAGTAAAACTGGTTTCATAGTTTGAAAAGCCTTATGTTTATCTTATGAAAACTGTTTAACATGTTAACCATTAAGCCAATATAGGTCATAAAATATCAACGTTCATGAATACTTGGAGGGGTGACCTCATCATGCAATTAGAGGGGTTACCTCTAATTAATATAAGTTTGGGTAGGAGGGATCAGCTCCTTGTGAGGGATGCAAGGCACACACCACATTCACCTGATTAATCTGTAAAAACATATAATCTAGGATGCACCCATACGCCCCACATGATAATATAATAATATGCCCAAAAGCTGAAAGGGACGCCACGAGCTATCACTCCGCCGTGGTGAAGTCATAACACTGGTGCCTCTAGTGTTATGGTTATGGTACCTCCACAACTAGGTGAAACTGGTCATGCATGTATATGGCTTAGGCATTTAATTAAACATAAGAAAATCAAAACATATAAAACATATACTGGGAAAACAGTTGGCTGCATACGGGGAATCCTAATAAGGAAAGAATGTCCATACTGAAAGGACGGAGAATTCGTACCTTGTATCCAGTGAACGAAGAAGACGAACGGAAGAGAGTCCTACTTCGATCCTACTAAAGCTACATAAATAGTATACGTGTATAAGTATTCTGATTACTGAGTACGTATCAGGTTTTATATCATGTCTTAGCTTTTTTATATGTTCATGTCTTGTTTTACTGATTTTAACGTTATGCCGTGTTTATCATGTATTCTGAATATTCTGATTAAGTATTACTTGTATTTCTTGTATTATTATACTTGTTGTGTAATAATAAGTAACTTTCTAAAAATAGTAGGTTTCCTAAAATAGAAAGTTTCCAAAAATAGAAAGTTTCCAAAAATAGAAAGTTTCCAAAAATAGAAAGTTTTCAAAAATAGAAAGTTTCAAAAAATAGATTAACTGCTTAAAATAGATACGTTTCTAAAAAATTGAAAGTTTCCATAAATAGATTAGTTGCTTAAAATAGATAAGTTTCTAAAATAGAAAGTTTCCATAAATAGATATAAGCTAGATTATTAAGCTAATAGAATAAATTTAAGTTTTACTGATTAATATTCTAAGTCATGTGATTAATAGTATAGTTTATTAATTAATACATGTAAATTAAATAAACTATATGTTATAAGATTTAATTAAATATAACATGATTTAATTAAATTAAAGTGTATATAATACTTAGGCTAAAACATGTATTAATATTTATATTAATATAACCTAAGTCATGGAAATTAATTAATTATATGTCATGTTTTAATAATTAATCAATTACTTTAGTCTAAATTTCATGATTTAAATACTTAGGTTAAAATCATGTATTATTAATAATAATAATAAACCTAAGTCATGTTTTAATTAAATTAATTAAGTACCATGTTAAATTATTTTAATTACTTCTAAAGATAAATGCACATGTAAAATAATTAAGCTTGTAAAATAATTAACTCGATCCCGTGTACTAATTATTAAATCGTGTCGTGAACCAGACCCGTAAACCGTGAACCGGCCCGAATCAAAATCCCACCGAAAACAGTGGCAAACCGGCCCCTGCCGGTTGCCCCTGCCTTCGGTTCACTGCCACCGGCTGTGTGCCGGTGGTCTTGCCATTTCTCGGCTAGCTGCTGACCCACAGGTTCCCACCGACTGTGTGTCGGTGGTTCCCCCTGCTTGCCCGCGATTCCCCCTGCTTTCCAAAAATAGCCACCGACTGAAGCCGGTGGTTGGGGCTGTGGCTGCCGCGACTCAAACCAAACACAAGGACACCCCCGACGCGAGTCGGGGTGCCTGTTCCCTTCTGCCAACCGTGACCCAACACCACCGAGACATTAGTCTCGTGCGGTGGTGCGAACCAAGCTACACCGAGAGTCGTGGGACTCTCGGTTGTGTGGCGGTCGAACACCAAACCCGAAAAAAAACCAAATAATTTACCCCACCATGAATCTTCACATGTTTTTAATCTTGTTTTTATTTTCCCATGATCAACTATGCATAAAACATAAAAAGAAAATAAAAATAAAGGTTTCGGATTACCAAAACACGTGGAATCAATGAGGAATGTACACACGAACACGTACTAGTGATTTGTTAAGCAAAAATCAAACGAACACCTCTTGTTCTTGTGGTAGCCGCCGACCAAGGGAAGGAGAAGGAGAGATTAGGGTTTTTAAATTTTATGAAAACTCTGTAATGTTTTTAGTTTTCTTTAATTAACCAAAAGTGGGCTTGTGGGCCCCCTTTCTCTTGTGTGTGCCGCGGCTACAAGGGCCCACCAAGGGGAAACCCAAAGTTTTTGTGTTCTAATATTTTACGTGTTCCCGTGCTCGTGTTTACGTGACATTATATTTAAATGTTCATGTTATTATATATACTTGTACGCAGTCGTAATAATGATTACGTAATTACATAATAATATGTTCGTGATTATTTACGTTCATGTTTTCATGTTCGTGATTATAATTATTGTTGGTAATAATTATCGTGCATTAATACTTACTTAATATTTATCGTGTAATAACACGTACGTGTAATTAATATTCGTGAAACGTAAACATGTTATAAAAGGAAAGTTTAAATCATGTACGTACGATTATAAGGGTACTATTCATGGTAAAAGCATGCGGGTTTTACAACTCTCCCCCCTTAAAAAGAATAATTCGTCCTCGAATTATAGATAACGTAAACTGGAAAAGAGGAAAATACCCGAATTCAAAACTTGAAATGAGGGTAAGAAGTCCGGATAGACTCCTCGGTCTCCCAAGTGGCTTCCCGCTCGGTATGATCCCTCCAAAGGATTTTGACGAATGTAATCGTCTTCCTCCTCATGACTCATTCTTGCCTGTCAAGAACTCGTTCGGGTTCCTCTATGAAGGTAAGGTCTTCACGAATCTGTTCCAGTGGATACTGAACCATGTGAAAGGGATGATACTTGTACCCTCTGAGTAAGGACACATGGAAAACATCGTGAACATGAGAAAGCTGCGGAGGTAACGCTAAACGATAAGATACTTCACCGACTCGCTCAATGACATCAAACGGTTAGATGAATCGAGGACTGAGCTTCCCTTTGATTCCAAAACATCTAACACCACGTGCCGACAATACCTTAAGGAAGACATGATCTCCTACGTTAAAATGTAAGTCCCTACGATGCTTGTCGGCATAACTCTTCTGACGTGACCGTGCTTCTTGCAATTTCTGCTTAGCTACCGCGACCTTCTCGTTGGTCAAATCTATCATTTCTGGTGCTTCAAGTGTTCGCTCACCAACCTGATCCCAGCAGATTGGGGCGCGACACTTTCTGCCATACAACATCTCAAATGGAGCACACTTAATACTTGCGTGCCAACTGTTTTTGTATGCAAACTCTACCAGACAGATGTAATCGTGTCCCAATCTCCCGTCTATTCCAACACACATGACCTCAACATGTCTTCTAATGTCTGAATCATTTGCTCCGATTGGCCGTCTGTTTGAGGATGAAAAGCCGTGCTAAGCTTAAGTTTTGTACCCCAAGCTTTCTGTAGACTCCCCAAAATCGCGAAGTGAAACGAGGATCTTTGTCCGAGAGGATGCTGGATGGAGCACCATGAAGTCGCATGATCTCCTTCTTGTACGTATCAGCGAGTTTACTTACCGAATCTTCCTTGCGGATCGGTAAGAAATGAGCTGACTTAGTAAGTCGATCAACGATAACCCAAATTGCATCATGCCTCCTATTTGTCTGCAGAAGACCGGTAACAAAATCCATGGTGATCTTGTCCCACTTCCACTCTGGAATATCTAACGGTTGTAGAAGACCGCCAGATCGCTGATGCTCGATCTTAACCTGCTGGCAGGTAAGACATTTGGAGACGTAAGTCGCAACATCCTGTTTCATACCACTCCACCAAAAGTATTGCTTGATGTCGTGGTACATCTTGGTCGAACCAGGATGAATGGAAAATGGGGAGCTATGAGCCTCAGCTAACAATGCTTCTCGGAGTTCTTGATCATCAGGAACACAAAGTCTCGTGCCCTGCCATAAGATACCGTCTGCGTCTACTCGAAATTCTGTTTGCTTCTCCAAATTCTGAATTATCGCCCATATTTCACCATCATCCTTCTGAGCTTCCTTGATCCTAGAGAGTAACTCAGGTTCCACTCTAAGATTAGCCCAGTAACCGTGCTGTCCACGTACCATGATCTCAATGTCAAGTCGCTCCAAGTCCCTTATAATTTCCTCCTCAATTTTAATGCCGTTTATCATTCCGAACTTTCTACTAAGTGCATCTGCCACTACATTCGCCTTGCCGGGATGATACTGCAGATTGATGTCATAGTCCTTCAACATTTCTAACCATCTCCTCTGTATCATGTTCAATTCACGTTGAGTGAAGATGTACTTCAAGCTCTTATGGTCCGTGAAGATGTCACATGATTCTCCATACAAGTAGTGCCTCCATATTTTCAATGCAAACCCGACTGCTGCAAGTTCCAAGTCATGCGTAGGGTAACTTTCCTCATAAGGCTTAAGCTGCCGTAAAGCGTACGCGATCACTTTCCCATGTTGCATGAGAACACAACCAAGTCCCTTCCCTGAAGCATCACTGTAGATTTGAAATCCACCTATACCAGATGGGATAGTAAGAATCGGTGCAGATACTAACTTCTGCTTTAGGTCTTCAAAACTATTCTCTCTTTCTTTAGTCCAGACGAATTTCTCCCCTTTCCGCATCAGTTTGGTCAATGGTAGTGCTAAGCGAGAAAATTTATCCACGAACCTACGGTAGTACCAGCTAAGCCTAGGAAACTGTGAACTTCAGTTGCTTATGTCGGTCTTGGCCACTTGGTAATAGCCTCAACCTTTGCTGGATCCATGGTGATTCTTTCTGCTGATATAATGTGACCTAAGAACGCTACCTTGTCCAACCAGAACTCACACTTGGAGAATTTAGCATACAACTGCTTCTGGCGAAGAATCTGTAATACTGTACGAAGATGGTCTTCGTGTTCCTCCTTGGACTTAGAGAGTATAAGAATGTCGTCAATGAAGACAATGACGAACTTGTCCAGAAATTCATGGAAGCATATGTTCATTAAATCCATGAAAACAGCTGGAGCATTGGTAAGGCAAAATGGCATAACTACAAATTCGTAGTGGCCATAGCGTGTACGGAAAGCAGTCTTGGCGATGTCCTGCTCTTTAACCCGTAGCCGATGATAGCCCGACCTCAGATCAATTTTGGAGAAATGTTTGGCCCCATGGAGTTAGTCAAACAGATCGTCAATGCGTGGTAGAGGATACCTATTCCTGATGGTGATCTTGTTGAGCTCGTGATAATCTATGCAAAGACGCATACTGTCGTCCTTCTTCTTCACGAATAAGACCGGTGCGCCCCATGGAGATGCGCTCGGTCGAATGAAGCCTCGTTCCAGAAGTTCTTGCAATTGATCCTTCAGCTCCTTCAACTCTATGGGAGCCATGCGATAAGGAGCCTTGGAAATCGGCTCAGCTCCTGGGATGAGCTCGATATTAAACTCTACTTCACGTGCAGGTGGTATGCCCGGAAGTTCTTCTAGAAATACATTTAGAAATTCTGACACTATCGGCTGATTCTGAATTGATGGAGATTCAGCATCCATGTCATGAACAATACCTAGATAGCCCTCGCAACCATGTGAAAGTAACACACATGCTTGCAGGGTTGATATGATTTGTACAGACCTTCCGGGTACGAACCCGTTGTGAATGTACTCTGGTGCATTAACATCACCGAAGATGACCAGATATGTATGACATTCTATGGTAGCATGATGTTTGGATAGCCAGTCCATGCCCAATATCATGTCAAAATCATTCATGTCCAGCGGAAGTGCGTCGACAGGACGAATCTTGTTGTCAAACTCTAGGGGAAGGCTCTTGTACACATGGGTTATGCGTACAGAGTCTCTTAAAGGCGTGGAAATGTTCAGTACATTCTCTAATGGCATAGGGAATATCCTAACATTCTTAGCATAAGCAGTAGCAATGACCAATGAGTAGCACCCGTGTCAAATAAAACACATGCAGCTTGACCATACATATACAAGATTCTAGTGATGGTACATGTAGACTTGTTGGCCCGATCGCGAGAAGTCGTGTAAATGCGTCCACTAGTAGGAGGCGGCTTGGTATCAGCATGTCCAGATGTGCCCTCCATCTCGCCCTTGCGGCAGTCCTTCATGCGATGACCAGTAAGGCCACACTTGTAGCATGTGTCGCTGTCGCGACGACATGGCCCTGGGTGCCTACGGTTGCAGGTAGTGCAAAGAGGATGAGTACACCCTCCAGCAGGTGCCCTTGTTGGCTGGGAGCCAGTGATAGCTGGACGGTTAGGATGTGAACATCTTTGGTTCTGGTCCCTCCCGTTACCATGATTCCTGGTAGAAGATTGCTAATGTGTCAGAATTATGAACTATTGCATGTAACATAAGAAAATGAGTAAGTGTAAGGACCTGCTGCTGTTGGAGTTTCCAGCGTTGTTACAGTAACTATCATTATCGCCACGCCTATCCGTAGCAGAACGGTCTTGAGTCTGACCGTTTCCCTTATGCTGAGTAGGCTGTTGCTGAGTAGCCGGCTGGTCCCCAGTCTTATGCCTGGAAGATGCAATTTAAAAGAGATATAAATATTGGAATATACTGAAAGAATTCGGTATGGTCACCGCTGAATAACGAATGTTTACCTCTTCTCGGGTCTCTCTGCTTCCCCGAACTCTTCTCTTTCTTGCATCATCTCCAGCTTACGTACTGCATCGACAACTTGTGCCACCGTGTTGAAGGTAGTGCCCTCCAAATTATTGGCAATCACTAGAAAAAGGGCCCAACAAAAATGGTGTGCTTGCTCTTCAGCAGTGCCCGCTGCTGCTCTCAGAACATCAGCGAACCGAAGGAAACGTTGCATGAAATCGTTGCTGTTTTCCTCAACTCGCTGCCTAATCGCGTAGTATTCTCTCATGAGCCTATTCCTTCCCTCCGTGGGGAAGATATGTGGTGGAGGAGGATAGTTGTCGTTTTGGTGAAGGATGTCCTGTAAATCTGCATTGGCAGCTGCAGCCATCTCTCGGACATTGTATGTGTTTACCATCTGACAGTATCACATAAAATACATGATTAAACCGATCAAAACAAAAAATATATACATGAAAAAAATTTAATACCAATAAATCATGAGAAAAATTTTATGAAGGAAAACTAGTATATGAATGTATGATGTAGTTTTATGAAAACTTTTATATGCGCGAGAGTGAACGCCTATGGTCAGTTCACTCAAAACAAAATACATGGCGAGGGGACGCCAACTGGTCGGTCCCAAAGTTAAAAGTTTCGATAAAAGCACATACGACTAAATAGGGCCAGTCCTGTACCAACCATTACTTAGTCATAAACCCGCGACAATGACATATATATGAATGCATGAAAACCGACTGTCAGTTCTAGGAAGACCATAGTGACTACCCACTAATCACAGGTCGTGTTTTGAGAGCCTACAGGTCAAAGCCTTGGCTCTGATACCATAATTGTAACACCCCATTTTGATAAACAGAATGTCACGCGTGATTATGGCGTGTCATCAAAGCATACAAGGATAAATGTCTTAAACATTACATGAACATAAAGGAAATATCGGAAACAAACATCGGTAACCCAAAGTAAAAGCTCATCACACACAAACATAAGTACTGTAAATGAAAAGGACTAAACAATGTCCATGGAAATGAGTAGCAAAATGTATGAAGAAATGCATAAAGTAATGAAGGCAAGTAAGCTTCCAATCCATATGCACCTACACTTAGAATCTACGAGCGTCCTTGAGTACCTGTCGTTTTGGAAACATGAAAGGAAAACGGTTGTGCATTACGCTTAGTGCACATAGATTGAATAACATAAGCATATACAACATATAGCAACGGAATTGATTAAGTCCTGGAAAATCTGGTATAACTTAGTAAAACTGGTTTCATAATTTGAAAAGCCTTATGTTTATCTTATGAAAAAAACTGTTTAACATGTTAACCATTAAGCCAATATAGGTCATGAAATATCAACGTGTATGAATACTTGGATGGGTGACCTCATCATGCAATTAGAGGGGTTGCCTCTAATTAATATAAGTTTGGGTAGGAGGGATCAGCTCCTTGTGAAGGATGCAAGGCACACACCACATTCACCTGATTAATCTGTAAAAACATGTAATCTAGGATGCACCCATACGCCCCACATGATAATATAATAATATGGCCAAAAGTTGAAAGGGATGCCACGAGCTATCACTCCGCCGTGGTGAAGTCATAACACTGGTGCCTCTAGTGTTATGGTTATGGTACCTCCATTACTAGGTGAAACTGGTCATGCATGTATATGACTTAGGCATTTAATTAAACATAAGCAAATCAAAACATATAAAACACATAATGGGAAAATAGTTGGCTGCATACGGGGAATCCTATTAAAGAAAGAATGTCCATACTGAAAGGACGGAGAATCCGTACCTTGTATCCAGTGAACGAATGTGACAACCGTGGTTTTGAGGTTCGTCACTTGGTCTTACTTTTAGGTTATTTTATGTGTGACTACTTGATTTTTGTGCTTACGTGTTTATTTTGTGTGAACGAGGTTGGTGTGATTATCGTTTATGAGTATAGAGTACTCATAAGTAAATCGAGGAACGGTTAATTCATGTTCATGAGATCACAATTAGTGACTATGAAATGAAATGGTGATATTTTGGTGGTTACGTATACGTATAAGTATTATAGTAATAGTGTATTTTTTTAGGATTTACGGTTTAGCATTTAGAGGTCTCGGATAAGGTAATTAGTCAAATGAATATTTTTCGGGATGGTTTTAGGTCTTTTAGGACTTAATTATAAAGTTTATTTCAAAATTTGAGACTTTTTATAAAAGTGTATATTTTACGTCTTTTACGGTAAAACGCGTAAATTTGACTAGTTTTACGGTTTTGAGGTTTTGGGAGTTTTAGGAGCTGAAATAAATTAAGGTAAATTAAGGTAATATTAATAAGATATTAATTAACAATAAAAATAAAAAAAATAAAGAAAAAACGAAATTAGGGGTGTTTGGGTCGGTTTAGAAGAGAAAAGAAAGGAAAAAAAAAGGAAAAAAAAGGAAAGTGGGCTTTGGGTTGGACTAGGATTCACCCATACCATATATAATGTATATACTAAACCAAATTCATTATTTTTCTCCTGGAGATGAAGGAAATTCGTGAGTCTTATAAAAAATTAGGGTTGTTCATAAAATTTGGGGGTTTTCATAAATCCAAGGTAAATCTTCAAATCCCTTTTTAATTAAATTGTTTTTATGTTTTCTTTAATAATCTTATGATGGATTTAGGTTAGGGTTTAATATAAAAACAGTAAATTAATGTTGTATTAATCATAATATGATGATTACATAAATTAGGGCTTGTAATTAGAGGGATTAGGGTTAATTAATGAGGTTGATTTTGTAAAACCCGTTATTAAAAACTGGGCAGATTTTTGAGTCAATTGTTTTTATCATATCGGGAGTTCTATAAACTCTTATTTTACGATCCAAGTACTCCTGGAAATATATTTGAAGTGGCTTTCCAATTCAAGAAACGAGAACTAAATTGGAGGTCGGGAAGTGGGTCAAAAACAGGTTACAACAGTCGGAGGTCAAAACAGTTTTGAATTCAGCCTGTTTTCTTTTTAAGTTTTGGGTTTTTTGGGGCACTTAGGGTTGCATTGGGATCTTCTCACGAACGTGAGAGATGGTTTTTATATTGTAGTTAATATCTGCACTTGGGCTAAGGTGGTGGTTTAGGGTAAGACCCCTTAATGGTAACAAACTTTTAGTACGTTTAAAATCAGGAAATCTGGAATGACGAAAGTAGATATATATATATCGGGGTCTTAACAGTAGCTTTAAGGTTAGGGAAAGTGGGAGGTTTTAGCCAACATATGTAAGGGTGTGAATATTCCTTTTACAGAAACCATGGGTAGGTTTAAGTGGGCGTTTGACCTAAAGTTTTGAGACCTAAAAACTGGGACTGTTTTGGGTAAAATACGAACGGGTTAGTTGTTAAACTTAACCAAGTTAAGGACTTGTTAAGGAAGGGTAATGGGGTAATTAGAGCTTATTAATGAGGTAAATATGTGAGAATGGGTTAGATGTCCATCATAGGTTAATGAGCCATCTTAGTGATTGGTTCGTTTATTGATTTCATGTTTTTGGTTTGTTAGCTTGTTGCTAGTGCTAGGACGTGTGAAGGAGCTATCAGGTGAGTTTCATAGTCCCATGTTTACTATTGATTTTAACTTCCAGATGGGATGGAAGAGACACTGTGTTGAGTTATTTATAAATTGTTGCTGTGAATGTTTTTATGGTTGTGATGGACTTGTGTGTACATTATGTGATTAACTGCTATGTGATTCTTGATTGTGTATGATTTGGATCGGGGGACACGTACCGTCTCAGTTCTTGTGGTTTGACAAGGTAGTGGCCTTGTGGTTTGACAAGGTAGTGGCCTTGTGGTTTGCCAAGGTAGGGGCCTTATGGTTTGCCAAGGTAGTGGCCTTGGGATAGGTACATAGTGTGATCATCTATGGTACCATGATGTTGTTTGGCAAGGTAGGAGCCTTGGATTGGTTTGGTATGATTGGTCTTGATTGATAGTTGTTAATACATAATTGTAACACATTGTCCATATGTTCTTTTGTTGATGATTGTTATTCATAGCTTGTAACTGATTTAGCGTTGGAGTCTAAACCTATGACTCTCACTAACTTTATGTTGATGTGTTTTAGTGTCTCTTTCAGGTGGGAATGTGGTTAAGCTTGAGGATAGAAGTGGCTAGACTTGGATGCCTTAGGATTGCATATAGAAGGAGATCCCCGTTCCTTCTTAGTTTACCTATATGTTTGTTTGGTTTATGTTTATTGTTTGTCTTGGGTAAGTGGTAGGACTGTTACCTACTTACCTAGACTCCTGCATTGTTGAGATATTGTCATGACATTTGTGTCGCCATTTATGACATTATATTTGCATTTTAGTCTTCTCTATAGAGACACCATTTGTTGTGATGATATCCATACGTCGCGCCCCATATTCCGCCATTGGTGGGGTGTGACAGAATGGTATCAGAGCCAATGGTTATAGAGAATTAGGTTGCCTAGTCGCGTAGCCTAGTCTATAGCTTAAGGGTCCCTGCATATAGGCGCCATAGGAGTATGTGTGCATTTTATTATAATTGATGTATTTGAATGTTATTTATTGTGATGTTTTGACTGGTATGAATTGAACCATAGTAAGTTCATACTTAGCCACATGTTACTTTCTTTTCGAGTTGTGAGTAGTGCGGGTTTAACCATAATCGCCCACGCTAGTCATTGTCGTATTTTACTTATAAAATACATTATAGTACATAATTTGGTACATAGTAGTTTCTATCTTTTGTTGGGTTATTTTATGTACCTGAGGGGTATTATTTTCTTTTGATGTTTAAGTCATGTTCCCTAAGAATCATGTGGTGGTTCGAGTTATTAGGAGTAGGTGAATATGAAGGACCTTATGTTATTTCCACTCTTATGGGCGACATGACTTATAACTGATTATGTTTTCGTTTTGGATTTAGTCTAGGATGTTTTAGCTAGACTATGGATTTCTGTATTCCAAGAGTTTATTATGTTATTTTATAGATGGAGTTTTGGACCTTATTGGTTATGTGGTTATGAGCTTATGTGAGTAGATAGATTTATGTGTTATATGTTGTATTGATTCTTATAAGTGTCATCATAGGAGGGAGTGCATTGGGGAAAGGGTAATTGTATAAGTATGGTGGCCAACATAGTTATACAAGTACCACAACTTCAATGGGTTCTCAAGTATGATTGCATGAAAGAGGATTAGTACATGCTTGTATATGGTGAGATGTAGATATTGGGTATACGTATAATATATGGGTTTATGTAACGGCTGCCTACGATATGGCTATTTTTATTAGTGTGTTATATGTTTTGGGTTATAGTTGTGTTGTGTGATTTTGGGGTCACACGATATGGTTTGGTTTTGGAGGTGGGTTTTATGCTTTGTTGTGGCACGGTGAGATGGTGATTACTCGTGTGGAAAAACGAGTGTATGACGTGATTGGTTGATCCGACATGTATGGTAACGAGTATGTTTTGGGTGATTTAATAGGTATATATATGCGGATGTATATATACTACTATGTGTTAAGTTATGGTATATGGTCGTTCACTAGTTATTATAACTTGAACGTACCTTGTGTTTGTTCGTGTTTTATGGTGCTGGAGTTGATGGAGTTTCAACAACGTTTCGAATTTTTTGAACTGTGTCTTGTAGCGTATTCTTTGAGTTCATATTTCACGTGTACGTTTTAAAATGTTGTTCTGGGTTTTAAGTCCGTTGAAATAAATGGAGATTTCTTTTGGGATAATGAAATCTTTTGGGTTGAGTCTTACATTTCTTTTGGTTGGTATATGGAAAAAGGGGGGACTTGGAAATCTACTATAGAGTTAGATAGTTGGTTGTATTCGGTAAAATAAGGGTAAGGTGTTGGAGTCATGTTTGAAACAAGATGTAAGATAAGTTTTTTTTTATCAACACTTATTTATTTCAAATTCTAAAAGACTTTCTTTAAAATAAAGCGAAGTAAAATTTCTTTCTACTTACATAGTTTATATAATTGGATTTAACCGATTCATGTCATTTATAGTTATTAATACAAGGTTAAAAGGAGTTTATGAATATTTCACATACAATTATATCTTTCATTGAAAAGGATTGCATTGATCACTAAGTCTATTCTTTAGTTTTTAAAACAACTAGCATAAAATTGTTTTGGTCATAACTTGTTCATTTTTAAAGCTTTTTGGGTGATTCAAAAGCCTAAAATTATGTACTCGGAACGTACTTTCAAATATTCAGAATGTATAGTCATGGGAGGTCAGTGGACTGGTCGGAATTGTTGTACAAGTGTCGGGTTCAAGGTTGAGTTTGAATAGTAGTTTTATTTTTATGATTTGGGATGCACGGGATACCTAGTCTTTGAGTTGAGTTTTGAGAACGTCTAGAAGGTTGTTTGTAGATGGTTTGAGTCACATAGATGTTGGGAGCTAAAAAAAAAATTAAAAAAAAAAATATATATATATATATATATATATTCTTTTGGAAAGTCGATCTTTTGCACGGTTTAAATAATATGTCGCGGGGCGTAATATGTTTTGGTTGCCATTGGGTGTTTCTTGGATTATTTTTCGTTGTCATGGGTCATTTGGAATTGATACATGTTTTGGGTTTGAGTTTTCTTTGGAGTCTCGTGGTTTTTGATTTGTTTTAATTGGTGCACGTGAAATGTCGTTAGTTATCCGTGGGTTTAATTCGTCGATCGTATCTGGTGTATTCAAGATGTAATTTTGGTTTTGTATGGTTTAGGAGCGTTGAGGTAGAACCATGAATAGAGCAAGTAGGAGAAGTGAGAGGAGTTGTAGTTAGTGTCTTCCAAGGCAAATCGTTGATGGAGTGAATTAAGAACAAGAGCTGTTAGAAATTGCAAGGAATTTATTTGTATTGCCGCTAAGAGAGGGTGTGAGGAGGACATAATTGAAATTGCTATGGATGTTGTATGAACGCTTTGGGTTTACGGTTATGCATTTGGCTTCGCCAAAGCACTAGCGGTTTCATGGAGTCAATGAACCGAGTGTGCATGAGCGTATATAAACGAGTTGTCATCGGGAGCATCGACGACATCTTGATCTACTCAAATCATAGAAGGAGGATGAGGCGAATTATGTGTTGGTTTTGGAGTTGTTAGTAAAGGGAATGAAACGTGAGATTTTCAAGTGTGAGTTTTAGGATTTGGTTGGCCAGGACTAGTAGTCAGAGACGATGGCATATCGTGGAACCAGCAAGGGGCGAAGTGAAGAAGGACGAGGAAGCATTTTGGAGGCTGAAGAGGTGGATTGGATGATGAGCAGATCTTGGCATTATCGGAAGGACTGGATGAATTCGCGAAGCATGACGATACGTGGAGCAGGGATTTGGACGCGTACGAGGACGACAAAGAAAGGCGATCGCTTATACGTTGCAGGAACTGAAGATTTGGAAGAACTGGATAGACTTAGTTAGTGGAGCTGGACTGTTATATCTGCCTAGAATGCTAGAGGCATTTGGTGTACGAGACGTGGAGAATGATCTATACGGATCATGAACGTATCCAACACATATTCAATCATCTTGATTGAACATTTGGCAAAGGTGATGGGTGGAGTTAATTGATGAAAGAAAATTGCAAGGCCAAGTACCATCTGGGAAAGGCAAGCATGGTCGATGAGACATGGAATAAGAAGGATGAGGTGAAGCTGAGACGAACTTGAACTATAGGGATGATGTATTAGAGTGGTTTGGATGAAGGATGTGGGTTACACGAGTTGAGTTGTCTAAAGCAGTGAACGCGTCAACATTTATGTTGCGTGGCTTGGACAATCGTAAGGAGGAAAGGGACGTAGACTATACTTCCTACATGGATAGGAGTAGTTTAGAAAGGGTGATGTAAGGACGAAGTTGGTGGAAGGGATACATAATGCGGTGGGGGATTAAGTACGATGAGAGTTGGGTGATAGTCGATAGACTGACTAATTCATCACCTATTTCAAGAGGAATGAGAAGTCACGTAGTTGGGAAGTTGGAAGAATTAATAGATATGTGAAAGACCGTCATAGGTCACTTTGTAAGGAAATTGGAATTTAAAGTAGTTTGGGATACGGACTGAAGGGAGTTGATGAACGTAATTGGACATGGGTGATTGATTTAGAGGTAGTTCGGAAACTCGTTAGCTATGGATGAGTTTTCATATAATGATAGTTATCGTACTAGAAGTCGATAAATGCCATTTGAGGCACGATATGAAAGGATAGGGTGAGTTGTCCTCATTGTGTACTAGAATTGGTAAAAGAGGCTACTAATGTGGTAATGGTGTTTGTGGACAGAATGAGAGCAACAAGGGATGCTATGTAGAAAAGGAGGAAACCACTAGATTTAGTGACAAAGTTATGTATGGAGTTTCACCCATAGTAACGGGTGGTATGTTTTGGTAAAATAGAAGAGTTGATGTAGAGTTTTGTAGGTCCATTTATGATATTTGGGAAGATCAGACCATTAGCTTATAAGCATAGAATTACCTGGGGGAAATGAGTTGTATACATGATACATTTCATGTATTGGGATTGGTAAATGTTGTTTGAGGATGCATATTTGCATGTCCGGTTATTCGGGTTTTGTGCTAATAAGAGTCTTTGTTTTAGCGAAGAGTCATTTGCGAGATTTATTGACTGTGAGGTCAAGAGTTTGGCAATGGGTTTAATTATTTTTGGTTTGTACATGTGGTATCTTGAAACTTGAACTGAAGTTCACGTGGAAATGAGAGGAGTTCATTTAGAACAAGTATCCTCGTGTGATTTGTTGTCTGTGTGTTGATCCTAAGGAGTAAATCTCGGGACGAGATTTCTATTAGGAAGGAGTGATGTGACAACCGTGGTTTTGAGGTTCGTCACTTGGTCTTACTTTTAGGTTATTTTATGTGTGACTACTTGATTTTTGTGCTTACGTGTTTATTTTGTGTGAACGAGGTTGGTGTGATTATCGTTTATGAGTATAGAGTACTCATAAGTAAATCGAGGAACGATTAATTCATGTTCATGAGATCACAATTAGTGACTATGAAATGAAATGGTGATATTTTGGTGGTTACGTATACGTATAAGTATTATAGTAATAGTGTATTTTTTTAGGATTTACGGTTTAGCATTTAGAGGTCTCGGATAAGGTAATTAGTCAAATGAATATTTTTCGGGATGGTTTTAGGTCATTTAGGACTTAATTATAAAGTTTATTTCAAAATTTGAGATTTTTTATAAAAGTGTATATTTTACGTCTTTTACGGTAAAACGCGTAAATTTGACTAGTTTTACGGTTTTGAGGTTTTGGGAGTTTTAGGAGCTGAAATAAATTAAGGTAAATTAAGGTAATATTAATAAGATATTAATTAACAATAAAAATAAAAAAAATAAAGAAAAAACGAAATTAGGGGTGTTTGGGTCGGTTTAGAAGAGAAAAGAAAGGAAAAAAAAGGAAAAAAAAGGAAAAAAAAGGAAAGTGGGCTTTGGGTTGGACTAGGATTCACCCATACCATATATAATGTATATACTAAACCAAATTCATTATTTTTCTCCTGGAGATGAAGGAAATTCGTGAGTCTTATAAAAAATTAGGGTTCTTCATAAAATTTGGGGGTTTTCATAAATCCAAGGTAAATCTTCAAATCCCTTTTTAATTAAATTGTTTTTATGTTTTCTTTAATAATCTTATGATGGATTTAGGTTAGGGTTTAATATAAAAACAGTAAATTAATGTTGTATTAATCATAATATGATGATTACATAAATTAGGGCTTGTAATTAGAGGGATTAGGGTTAATTAATGAGGTTGATTTTGTAAAACCCGTTATTAAAAACTGGGCAGATTTTTGAGTCAATTGTTTTTATCATATCGGGAGTTCTATAAACTCTTATTTTACGATCCAAGTACTCCTGGAAATATATTTGAAGTGGCTTTCCAATTCAAGAAACGAGAACTAAATTGGAGGTCGGGAAGTGGGTCAAAAACAGGTTACAACAGTCGGAGGTCAAAACAGTTTTGA
Organism: Glebionis coronaria; assembly: GCA_025667525.1. Lineage (NCBI taxonomy): Eukaryota > Viridiplantae > Streptophyta > Magnoliopsida > Asterales > Asteraceae > Glebionis > Glebionis coronaria. Next base: position 558,434,255 of record CM046879.1, read on the forward strand.
ATTCAGCCTGTTTTCTTTTTAAGTTTTGGGTTGTTTGGGGCACTTAGGGTTGCATTGGGATCTTCTCACGAACGTGAGAGATGGTTTATATATTTTAGTTAATATCTGCACTTGGGCTAAGGTGGTGGTTTAGGGTAAGACCCCTTAATGGTAACAAACTTTTAGTACGTTTAAAATCAGGAAATCTGGAATGACGAAAGTAGATATATATATATATCGGGGCCTTAACAGTAGCTTTAAGGTTAGGGAAAGTGGGAGGTTTTAGCCAACATATGTAAGGGTGTGAATATTCCTTTTACAGAAACCATGGGTAGGTTTAAGTGGGCGTTTGACCTAAAGTTTTGAGACCTAAAAACTGGGACTGTTTTGGGTAAAATACGAACGGGTTAGTTGTTAAACTTAACCAAGTTAAGGACTTGTTAAGGAAGGGTAATAGGGTAATTAGAGCTTATTAATGAGGTAAATATGTGAGAATGGGTTAGATGTCCATCATAGGTTAATGAGCCATCTTAGTGATTGGTTCGTTTATTGATTTCGTGTTTTTGGTTTGTTAGCTTGTTGCTAGTGCTAGGACGTGTGAAGGAGCTATCAGGTGAGTTTCATAGTCCCATGTTTACTATTGATTTTAACTTCCAGATGGGTTGGAAGAGACACTGTGTTGAGTTATTTATAAATTGTTGCTGTGAATGTTTTTATGGTTGTGATGGACTTGTGTGTACATTATGTGATTAACTGCTATGTGATTCTTGATTGCGTATGATTTGGATCGGGGACACCTACCGTCTCAGTTCTTGTGGTTTGACAAGGTAGTGGCCTTGTGGTTTGACAAGGTAGTGGCCTTGTGGTTTGCCAAGGTAGGGGCCTTGTGGTTTGCCAAGGTAGTGGCCTTGGGATAGGTACATAGTGTGATCATCTATGGTACCATGATGTTGTTTGGCAAGGTAGGAGCCTTGGATTGGTTTGGTATGATTGGTCTTGATTGATAGTTGTTAATACATAATTGTAACACATTGTCCATATGTTCTTTTGTTGATGATTGTTATTCATAGCTTGTAACTGATTTAGCGTTGGAGTCTAAACCTATGACTCTCACCAACTTTATGTTGACGTGTTTTAGTGTCTCTTTCAGGTGGGAATGTGGTTAAGCTTGAGGATAGAAGTGGCTAGACTTGGATGCCTTAGGATTGCATATAGAAGGAGATCCCCGTTCCTTCTTAGTTTACCTATATGTTTGTTTGGTTTATGTTTATTGTTTGTCTTGGGTAAGTGGTAGGACTGTTACCTACTTACCTAGACTCCTGCATTGTTGAGATATTGTCATGACATTTGTGTCGCCATTTATGACATTATATTTGCATTTTAGTCTTCTCTATAGAGACACCATTTGTTGTGATGATATCCATACATCGCGCCCCATATTCCGCCATTGGTGGGGTGTGACAACGAAGAAGACCAGAAGAGAGTCCTACTTCGATCCTACTAAAGCTACATAAATAGTATACGTGTATAAGTATTCTGATTAATGAGTACGTGTCAGGTTTTATATCATGTCTTAGCTTGTTTTAAATGTTCATGTCTTGTTTTACTGATTTTTACGTTATGCCGTGTTTATCATGTATTCTGGATATTCTGATTAAGTATTACTTGTATTTCTTGCATTATTATACTTGTTGTGTAATAATAAGTAATTTTATAAAAATAGCAGGTTTCCTAAAATAGAAAGTTTCCAAAAATAGAAAGTTTCCAAAAATAGATTAACTGCTTAAAATAGATAAGTTTATAAAAATAGAAAGTTTCCATAAATAGATTAGCTGCTTAAATTAGATAAGTTTCTAAAAATAGAAAGTTTCCATAAATAGATATAAGCTGGATTATTAAGCTAACAGAATAAGCTTAAGTTTTATTGATTAATATTCTAAGTCATGTGATTAATAGTATAGTTTATTAATTAATACATGTAAATTAAATAAACTATATGTTATAAGATTTAATTAAATATAACAAGATTTAATTAAATTAAAGTGTATATAATACTTAGGCTAAAACATGTATTAATATTTATATTAATATAACCTAAGTCATAGAAATTAATTAATTATATGTCATGTTTTAATAATTAATCAATCACTTTAGTCTCAATTTCATGATTTAAATACTTAGGTTAAAATCATGTATTATTAATAATAATAATAAACCTAAGTCATGTTTTAATTAAATTAATTAAGTACCATGTTAAATTAATTTAATTACTTGTAAAAATAAATGCACATGTAAAATAATTAAGCTTGTAAAATAATTAACTCGATCCTATGTACTAATTATTAAACCGTGTCATGAACCGGACCCGTAAACAGTGAATCGGCCCGAATCAAAATCCCACCGAAAACAGTGGCAAACCGGCCCCTGCCGGTTGCCCCTGCCTTCGATTCACTGCCACCGGCTGTGTGCCGGTGGTCTTGCCCTTGCTCGGCTAGACGCTGACCCACGGGTTCCCACCGACTATGTGTCGGTGGTTCACGCTGCTTGCCCACGTTTCCCCCTGCTTTCCAAAAATAGCCACCGGCTGAAGTCGGTGGTTGGGCTGTGGCTGCCGTGACTCAAACCAAACACAAGGACACCCCCGACGCGAGTCGGGGTGCCTTGTTCCCTGCTGCCGACTGTGACCCAACACCACAGAGACATTAGTCTCGTGTGGTGGTGCGAACCAAGCTACACCGAGAGTCATGGGACTCTCAGTTGTGTGGCGGCCGAACACCAAACCCGAAAACAAACCAAATAATTTACCCCACCATGAATCTTAACATGTTTTAATCATGTTTTTATTTTCCCATGATCAACTATGCATAAAACATAAAAAGAAAATAAAAATAAAGGTTTTCGGATTACCAAAACACGTGGAATCAATGAGGAATGAACACACGAACGCGTACTAGTGATTTGTTAAGCAAAAGTCAAACGAACACCTCTTGTTCTTGTGGTAGCCGCCAGCCAAGGGAAGAAGAAGGAGAGATTAGGGTTTTTAATTTTTATGAAAACTTTGTAATGTTTTTAGTTTTCTTTAATTAACCAAAAGTGGGCTTGTGGGCCCCCTTTCTCTTGTGTGTGCCGCGGCTACAAGGGCCCACCAAAGGGGAACCCAAAGTTTTTGTGTTCTAATATTTTACGTGTTCCCGTGCTCGTGTTTACGTGACATTATAATTAAATGTTCATGTTATTATATACACTTGTACGGAGTCGCAATAATGATTACGTAATTACATAATAATATGTTCGTGATTATTTACGTTCATGTTTTCATGTTCGTGATTATAATTATTGTTGGTAATAATTATCGTGCATTAATGCTTACTTAATATTTATCGTGTAATAACACGTACGTAATTCTTGTAATTAATATTCGTGAAACGTAAACATGTTATAAAAGGAAAGTTTAAGTCATGTACGTACGATTATAAGGGTACTATTCATGGTAAAAGCATGCGAGTTTTACACCACAGGCGGCGTGGCCTTGCCACTGCCCAACCGGGACTACCACCGGCTGTAGCCGGTTCGCGCTGGCGGCGCAAAGATTCCCACTAGGAGTCTTGGGCTTCTTGACCGAACACCCCCTGTGGGGTCTGCTGCTTGCGGCTGTCCGAAGGACCCAGCCACCGAGACCTTTGTGTCTCGGTTGGCCAGCTGTTTATCCCACTGAGACTTTTATGGTCTCGGTTTCCGTGTCAAACCAAACCAAAACCCGATCTATTCCATGTTTTAATTATTCATACATGTGTTCTTACATTTAATTCATAGATTCATGATTAAAGAAAAATAATAATAAAGAGGGAAATGTAGAAATGCTCCCTGTGGTTTGCTCAAAATGCAGGCGGCCTCCCCAACTTGGTGAAAGTGCATGTAACCTCCCCAAAGTTAAGGAAAAGTCGGCATGCGGCCTCCCCAACGTTAACGTTGACTCGTTATCTAAGTTGGACTAAGGGCATGATCGTCTTTTCAATATTAAACTATTAATAAACCCATTTTAGCTAAACCCGTACCAATTTAACCGGGTATAGAACCCGTTTGTATAAATACCCCTTTCTTCCCCAAATAGAAAAAAACGTTTCATTCACCCTTCTTTTCCCCCATTGATAAAACCTTCGTTCAAGATTATGAGTGACCCAGATAACCATTTTCAAAGGAATGAAATTGTAAAATCCGCTTTAAAAGTCCACGAACATTAATTACGTACAATCACAACTTTAATTTTAACGTTGCATAACTAGTTATTCAGATAATAAATAACAACATTTATTCAAGTATTACGAAATTATTATTTATTCAGGAAATAAATAATTAACGTCCGAATATATTCACGGGGATTAATATACGAACACATACGCAATGTTTAAAATCCACAAATATTAAATTCACGTAGTCTCACCTTTAATTAAAATCGTGACGTAATTAAGTATTCAGGGAATAATTATTACTAGTTAATAATTATATACTAATTATTCAGTATTCGTAAGTATTATAGTTATTATAATTCATTCAGTAAAATAAATTAATACATTTCAGAATAACACGAAAAGTTAAATACGAGCACGTACGTCTAAACTTAAAACACGAATCGAAAAGAGAAAAACATGTGTTGTTGTTACTTGGGCCGTGGCTACAAAGAATAAGGAAACCAAAAATAAACTTAAGCCCAACCCACTGAGAAATTAAAACAAACATGGAGTGCTTCTCATTTCTTTTAGCAAACAAAAAAATAATAATATTAGGGTTGTGCCCCTATGTGGCCGCCGACTATAATCAAGAAAGAGGGAGGGATGAACATTTGATTTTGATGATCAGGGTGGTGTTTATTCGTCATCCATCATAACAAAAGCGGTATCACCATTCTTGTGTTTGTTTCTTTTGGTTATTGTAATTTAAACACGAATCCATACAAGAATAATCAAATGAACATGTTACGAATCTTATAAAACATGAAATAGTGTCGGATTATGGTCTTGTTGGTCACGGAAACCGAGACTAGGGAGTCTCGGTGAGTCTATCAGTCGGCCAGCCGAGCCAAAGGGGTCTCGGTGGCTCTTCCTTTCTGTCAGCCGCAAGTGACCACAACCCAACAGTGGGGCGAATAAACTATCAGTGGCAAACCGAGAGCTTTGGCTCTCGGTAGGTATTTTGAGCACAACAGGGGGAACCCGGCTCAGCCGGTGGGAACCCTGTGGCTAGCAGTGGCACGACAACAGCCCTGGGCTGTGTGGCCGCCAGCAGGGAACCCATGGCCGCCGGCTGTGGGTTGGCTTAGTGTTTGGTTCTTTTGTTTGTTGGTTGCTTTGTCGTGCGACCGAGACTTTGGAAGTCTCGGTAGGCTAATTTTTTACTCGAGTTTCGGGTATGCATTAGAAAGATATAAACGAAGTTTTATTTAAGTTTTATAAAATCATTTTTTGTTACCAAGTAAAATATAGCATGGTTTAACCAAATTAAAAATGTTTCATTAATTTAATTAATAAATTTAATTAAATGATTTAATTAGTTTATTAATATGAAATGTTTGGTTTTATTTTAATGATGTAAATTTCATGGAAACTACTTTTGAAAAACTTTATACTTCAGGAACTTTCTATTTAGGGAACTTCCTATTTATGGCAGGTTACTATTTATAGTAATATCGTAAATATTAGAGCACAGTAAAGTATACAGTAATCAGAAACACATGATACGTTATTCAGTAAATATTTATAGAAATTGTGGGAGTTATTAGAAATACATCAAACAATCAGATTAATCAGTTTAAACGCAACCAGTAAAATAATACGGAAACACACAAATGAGTTAAGAACAATAATAAACAGTAAACAGTAAACATATATCAGTCAAATCATGCGTGTCACTTATTTATGTAGTGTCCGTGAAGTCGGAGTAGATCTTTCAGCTTTTACCCTTATCTCATTACTGGACACGATGTACTGACTTCCCGTCCTTCAGTAAGGACTTCCTTCTATGCATGATTAGGATTCCCCGTCTGCAGCCAAATGTTTTCCCCAGTATATGTTTAAAGCTTATCAGTAATCATTTTAATAACTAAATAAATTGCCTGAGATTTATATACAAGCATGACCAGTTATGTACTAGTTACGGAGGTATCGTAACCATGACACTAGAGGCACCGGTGTCATGACTCCTCTTCGAGGGAGTGATTTCTCGTAGCGTCTCATTTATATCAGCTTGGCCATTTTATCAGTATTATCAGTGGGGCCTATGGGTGCATCCTAGGCTATCAGTTTAAAGTTTATAAGGTGAATGTGGTGTGTGCTCTACATCCTTCACATTGGAGTTGATCCCTCCACCCAACACATTATTTAGAGGTCACCCTCTACAGCATGACGAGGTCACCCCTGCATGTATTCTTGCAGACGTTGTTACAACACATGATCTATATAAGCTCTTGGCAATTAAAATACAATAAATGCATGCTTTCTGATTTAACAGATAACAATTCAGCTTTACTAATTATATATCAGACTTTCAGATTATACATAGATTTCCTCTGTAATTTACTTATCATACTTACAGCTTTAGTATTTTATTATCTGCTTCATTTCAATATTTCTTATCATGCTTTATATCCGTTCACTGGGCGTTATGCTCAGCCGTAGTTCCTTTCATGTTCTAACGACAGGTACACCAGGACGCTCTTAGGATTCTGAGAGTACGTGCATTAGATGGAGGCTATCCAAACTTCTTTACTTTATGCACTTCATACATATATTGCCTGTTGGACATTGTTCAATGCTTTCTTTCAGTATTTTACTTTTCATGTTTTGAGCTTATGTTTGGATTACCGATGTTTGATTCCGGTATTTCCTTTATGGTCAGTTAATGTTTTAGGACATTTACCTTATATGATTTGATGACACGCCATAAATACACGTAACGGTCCACTTATCCAAGTGGGGTGTTAAAATTATGGTATCAGAGCCAGGTTCGACCTGTAGGCTCTAAAACTTGACCTGTGACTAGTGGGTAGTCACTTGGAACTTCCCAGATTTTGGCGTCGTTGTCCTTCTTGTTTCTCATGCATTCATCAGTCAGTTTTCTTCATTTATCAGTTAGTTTTCTTAAAATTTTTGACTAAGTAAAAGGTTGGTACAGGACTGGCCATATTTAGTCGCATGTGCTTTTCTGCGAATTTTGTTTTGGTGAACCGACCCATAGGCGTTCATCCTTACTCATGTCAGATTCTTGTTTTCTAGTCGAATTTTACTTGTTGAACTAGCCATAAACATTCACCATTATTTAGGTCATAATTTCATGCTTTCAGTCGAATATTGTTCGTGAACCGAACCATAGACGTTCACCTTCGCTCATATCATGACAGTTTATAAAATTTTGACAAGTATGGATCGAACCGAAATCACCCATACTTAGTCACATGTTTTCTCCTTTGAATTCTGTGATTAAACCATAGCCATCCACATCATTTGATGTTAAACCTCAGTTGATTATACTTCCATGTTCTTGGTAACAATCAAGTTTTCACACTCTCACGTGGATGTCGTTTTTCATGCTGATTAAGTTTCATATCTCCTTACGATGATTATGTTTTCAGCAAAGTGATGATGCTTTCAGGCCAAGATACAGAAAGATTGCAGTAAAATCCTATTTCATGATAAATCATGCTTAGTCTTCATCAATCATATCTTCATGCTAACCATCGACGAAACTTCATTTAATCATACTTATGAACCTCTCTACAACCAGCCTTAAGCCTACGCAGGAATTGTCAGCCTATCATATTACTTGTTTCAATTCAGTGTGCAAACCAGTTAAATCAAATTTATTTCTTTTGATCATGTCAGATAATTGACACCAGTATCGATCATCCCATAAATTTCCATCAGTGTCTCAGTTATGCTCCATGTGAGTATTCATTGTGTACCTGGTGCAGTAGTCCAGGTGTACTCCATGTACCATACTCCATGTGTATTGTAATCGATCCTTAATCATCTCAGGCGTTTCCACTTGTCGATATTCTACCAGATGCTGATGCTGCTCGCGAGTTGAAGATTTTACCAGATGCCTTTGCTGCTAATATTTTGGAGACCTCACAAATGTTGATGCTGCTGATACTTTGGAGATTCCCTAAGATGTTGAGGATGTTCATACTATGAAGACTCTTCCAGAGCAAGGACGAAAACTATAAAGTTGAAATTTCTGACAAGAATAAACTTCAACCATCATACACTACCATCCCATTCCATGCTTTTATTTTCTCAGCTAGATGTCACACTTTACTCAGCTAACCTTTCATTTAGAAGAGTGAGAACCGATACCCAGCCGACCACTTAGCATAAATAGTTACATGAATCACGGTCATGATAATGATCGTCAGGAAATTGACAGACAAGCAGTAGTGACAACCACCGTGCTAATAATTAAACATTCAGTAACCATCAGAACTCCGGAACGGATGCGACCAGTAATACAGAGGTCAGCAGTCTAACCGGTCCGCCAACCCTAGTAGTTACCAAACTTTTTCAGCCTTGTTCAGATTCATCTACTAAAACACATGTCAACACATCAGTCAAGACACATACCTCATGTATCATTTCTGAAGACACTGTTAGGATACCAGTCATGGTATACGTCATATGAATATCTTCTCAAAGTACAAGTCAGAACTCATAACTTCGTATGTTTTTGTAAACCAGGCCCTCAAAAATTCAGGGTAGTGTATACCCGTTGTGTCATGCCACACATAAATCAGACCATTAAAAATTCAGTCACCACCACTTGTGTTATATTCAGGTTAGACATGCAGTGTTCATCCTTTGAGGTTACAGATGAACACAATCAATGAAAGTTGTCACGTTTACTTCACGTATTCCTATGTCAGCTTTATCTTAAATCATGTATTACTTACCTCCCAATCAGAAAAGACTCCACAGTATCACCCATAATTATTAAAATTTTCTTTTCAATTAACAACGAGATCCGTCTTACTAAATTCCAAATATATTCATTATATTTTTCTGCCAAAAAAATCAGTACAAATTGTTTCTACCGAACAAGCGCATGACTTATCAGTCCACAGCTACGAAGAATTTTAGCTACCAGTTATAAATTCACTTCCGAAATTCTTTAAATTCATGATCAACATATTATTCCAGAGTTCCCAGATGTAATTTCAGAAGGTTTTCCAAAAATTCCTTCCTAACCACGAGCTTGTCTCAAGGACAGAACCTGTTTTCAGAACTCTTTATCACAGGACTTCAGCTGGGTTAAAGGAGTTGCAGCATTAGTTGCAAGAGTTACCGGAAAGAGGATTTAATCGCCCTAGAACACCCCCAGAAGGTGCACCGTTTTATGTCTATAAAAAAGAAGGCCGGTAACATGAGATCATGTATCGATCACCGAAAACTTTACAAGATCACCATTCATAATCGATGTCATCTCACGTATAGAAGTATACCTGACCTACTACGACGTCTTAAATATTTTCTAGAACGATTCACGATCATACCACCAGCAGTGGTGAGAGAAAGAACATGAGGTTTTCCAGACTGCTGTTGCACACATTATAGTCTCTTTAAAAATTTTGATTTATACCCCTGAGCTCCCTAATGCTCCAACTATAGTATGAAATTTATGAATAAATTTTTCATAACTTCTCAGACAAAATCGTCAGTATATTAATTGATAACATTCTGATCTGCTAAATTCTAGAGAAGTACAAGAGAATCTTCTTTTCACAGTTGTACAGAATCTTCGATAGGAGAAAATTATATAAGCAACTTCCCAGATGTGAATTCCAGTTGAACAAGGTGGCATTCTAAACCACCCAATATCAGCAGGAAGAAATTTCAGACAACCATGCGAAGGAGAAGGCCATCACCAGATGGTCAAGACCGACGTCTGTGACTAAAGTACAAAATTTTCTAGAACTCAGTTGACTGATACCGCATAAATTGCTGACAGTTTCTAAAATTAGCTTTCCATAGCTAAACTTACGCATAAAGGAGAGGACCTACACTAAAATTTTGTATCACATAAGATCCTACGCTAGGGGATATCTATTTTTACCCAGAATCAAAATTCTTTCATGACTATTCACCCAGATTCCACCAGAATGCACCAAAATTTCAGGCAGGATTTTGATAGAAACAATATAACGCGTTGAGGCAGCTATGTTCACATCTATTGCCTGCCATTCCAGCAGGTTTAAGATAGAACGCCGTCATGCTACCGAGTCATTTTTACCAGTAGAAATTCTGGACAAAAAGGAGACAAGATTTCATAAAGATTGTTATCAGTTTACCACAGACTCAGAAAAAGTATGATACTATCTAAGTCATTGTCGACCATGTAATCAGCCTACGCGTTTTCTTTCATCCGAAAGGATTACGCAGTAGCGAACCTGCAGAAAATTCAGCAGTAAATCGTACGATTTCGAGGTTTTCCATCAACCATCATATCAGACAGAATTCAGGTTCACGATCACGTGTATGTTTATGTTCACTTTACGTTCACGTTTATTTTCACGTTCACGTTTACGTCTCGATCGCAGCATGATGCTATTTCAGTTCATGTTTTGTGCTATCTCATGATTTAAGCTCACGTTTGCATTCATAACATCGTTCACGTTCAAGTTCGTGTTCCATTCCGCGATACACGTTTCAGAGATTACCGAATACGGTTACAGAAAGCTTGAGAAACCAGACTCAAGTTTAGCACAACTATTCCATAACCAGGCAGACGTTTCACATTTCAGGCCGTATCGTTGGCATTCCTTCCTCAGTCAACATATATTTATGATATGTCCTAGTATCATGTTCATAGTATGTTTCACGTATCACGTTCATAATATATTCCATGCCAGCTGTCCTCATATGATCGCTAACCATGCTCACAGTTTCTCACGTAGCACGTTCACAATTTTTCACGTAATTCGTCCCTATATGTTTTCAGCAGCTTGCTCAGAGATATAAATGTTATCTTTTCAATATATTTGTACGTACCGTTTCATGTATACCACGTGCTATGTCTTTTCATTCTATCAAATTCAGAAAATCCATCTTATGTATGGAACCAGAAACTATTCAACATAGTCAGGACAAAGTCGTCAGGACCAAGATTGTCATTGAGTTTAGATCTTTGAAGGAACCGTTTCGAGTGGGAAGCCACTCGAAACGGAGGAGTCCATCCGGACCCCTCATCCTTTTCCTTCAATAATTCAGTTAAGTTCTTTAAGTCATGTTATGTTCCATATTCTTTTCAGTCAGGCCATGCTAAACTCTTTCAGCAGCATTATGTCTTAATTCGAGAATGAATTATATCTCAGCTTATATGTACTTTCAGCTTTCATATTCTTTCAGCCTATGTGTCTTTCCCAACTATTATAACTTCATCAACTTATTACCTTTAATTCGAGGACAAATTTCTTTTTTTAGAGGGGAAGAATTGTAAAACCACATCTTATCGCATCCTTAATTCGAGGACGAATTATTTTTTTTAGAGGGGAAGAATTGTAAAACCCGCTTTAAAAGTCCACGAACATTAATTATGTACAATCACAGCTTTAATTTAAACGTCGCGTAACTAGTTATTTAGATAATAAATAACAGCATTTATTCAAGTATTACAAATTTATTATTTATTCAGGAAATAAATAATTCACATCCGAATATATTCACGAGGATTAATATACGAACACATACGCAATGTTTAAAATCCATACATATTAAATTCACGCAGTCTCATCTTTAACTAAAACCGTGACGTAATTAAGTATTCATGAAATAATTATTACTAGTTAATAATTATATACTAACTATTCAGTATTGCGTAAGTATTACAGTTATTATTATTCATTCAGTAAAATAAATTAACACATTCAGAATAACACGAAAAGTTAAATACGAGCACATACGTCTAAACTTAAAACACGAATCGAAAAAAGAAAAACATGTGTTGTTGTTACTTGGGCCGCGGCTACAAAGAATAAGGAAACCAAAAATAAACTTAAGCCCAACCCATTGAGAAATTAAAACAAACAGGGAGTGCTTTTCATTTCTTTTAGCAAAAAAAAATATTAGGGTTGTGCCCCTATGTGGCCACCGACTATAATCAAGAAAGAGGGAGAGATGCACGTTTGATTTTGATGATCCGGGTGGTGTTTATTCGTCATCCATCATAACAAAAGCGGTATCACCATTCTTGTGTTTGTTTCTTTTGGTTATTGTAATTTAAACACTAATCCATACAAGAATAATCAAATGAACAAGTTACGAATCTTATAAAACATGAAATAGTGTTGGGTTATGGTCTTGTTGGTCACATAAACCGAGACTAGGGAGTCTCGGTGAGTTTATCAGTCGGCCAGCCGAGCCATAGGGGTCTCGGTGGCTCTTCCTTTCTGTCAGCAGCAAGTGACCACAACCCAACAGTAGGGAGATTGAACTATCTGTGGCAAACCGAGAGCTTTGGCTCTCGGTGGGTATTTTGAGCACAACAGGGGAACCCAGCTCAGACGGTGGGAACCCTGTGGCTAGCAGTGGCACGACAATAGCCCTGGGCTGTGTGGCCGCCAGCAGGGAACCCATGGACGCCGGTTGTGGCTTGGCTTAGTGCATGGTTCTTTTATTTGTTGGTTGCTTTGTCGTGCGATCGATACTTTGGAAGTATCGGTAGGCTAAGTTTTAACTCGGGTTTCGGGTATGCATTCAAAAGATATAAACGAAGTTTTATTTAAGTTTTATAAAATCATTTTTTGTTACCAAGTAAAATATAGCATGGTTTAGCCAAATTAAAAATGTTTCATTAATTTAATTAATAAATTTAATTAAATGATTAATTAGTTTATTAATATAAAATGCTTGGTTTTATTTTAATGATGTAAGTTACATTGAAATTAATTTTGAAAAACTTTATACTTCAGGAACTTTCTATTTAGGGAACTTTCTATTTATGTCAGGTTACTGTTTATTGTAATATCGTAAATATCAGAGCACAGTAGAATATACAGTAATCAGAAACACATGATACGTTATTCAGTAAATATTTATAGAAATAGTGGGATTTATCAGAAATACATCAGATAATCAGATTAATCAGTTTATACACAACGAGTAAAATAATACGAAAACACACAAAATGAATTAAGAACAATAATAAACAGTAAACAGTAAACAGATATCAATCAACTCTTTTGCGTCACTTATTTATGTAGTGTTCGTGAAGTCAGAGTAGATCTTTCAGCTTTTACCCTTATCTCATTACTGGACACGAGGTACGGACTTCCCGTCCTTCAGTAAGGACTTCCTTCTATGCATGATTAGGGTTCCTCGTCTGCAGCCAAATGTTTTCCCCAGTATATGTTTTAAGCTTATCAGTAATCATTTTAATAACTAAATAAATTGTCTGAGCTTTATATACAAGCATGACCAGTTATGTACTAGTTACGGAGGTACCGTAACCATGACTCTAGAGGCACCGGTGTCATGACTCCTCTGCGAGGGAGTGATTTCTCGCAGCGTCCCATTTATATCAGCTTGGCCATTTTATCAGTATTATCAGCGGGGCGTATGGGTGCATCCTAGGCTATTAGTTTACAGTTTATCAAGTGAATGTGGTGTGTGCTCTACATCATTTATATTGGAGTTGATCCCTCCACCCAACAAATTATTTAGAGGTCACCCCTCTACAGCATGACGAGGTCACCTCTCCATGTATTCATGCAGACGTTGTTACAGCACATGTCCTATATAAGCTCTTGGCAATTAAAATACAGTAAATGCATGTTTTAAGATTTAGCAAATAACAGTTCTGCTTTACTAATTATATATCAGACTTTCAGATTATACACAGATTTCCGCTACAATTTACTTATGAGACTTACAGCTTCAGTATTTTATCATCTGCTTCATTTCAATATTTCTTATCATGCTTTATATCCGTTCACTAGGCGTTATGCTCAGACGTAGTTCCTTTCATGTTCTAATGGCAGGTACACCAGGACGCTCTTAGGATTCTAAGGGTACGTGCATTGGATGAAAGCTATCCAAACTTCTTTACTTTATGTACTTTATACATATATTGCCTGTTGGACATTGTTCAATCCTTTCTTTCATTATTTTAATTTTCATGTATGTTGAGCTTATGTTTGGATTACCGATGTTTGATTCCGGTATTTCTTTTATGGTCAGTTAATGTTTTAGGACATTTATCTTATATGCTTTGATGACACGCCATAAAACACGTAACGGTCCACTTATCCAAGTGGGGTGTTACATAAATATTCCAAAACTTTTAAATTAGGCCAGAAGGAGAGGATTTCGATGGTAAATTATATCATTCATAATCGTTTTCTATTTTTGTGATTTTATTTCAATTGACTAATTCAAGCTTTGTATTACGTTTTGCAGATACATACAAGAGTTTATTTTCTTTGAAGGTGCATTACTACGGGAAGTTCATTGATTCTCCTCATAAGAAGTATGTTGATGGTGAGGTATGTTTCGTCGACATGGTCGAGGTTTCTACATTCAAGATTGATATATTGCATTCTGATAAGTGTGAAAACACTCATCAATAATGATCCAAATACCACTCAAAACACAGTCAAATACATAATATTTAACTTTAAAATATCAGAATTACGCGTGTATTTGTGTTTGTGTGTTTCAGGTAAAAAAGATGCATTTTGGAGCAAATACACGTTTTCAAGGATTTATTTGACGAAAAGACGAAGAAAAGGACGAAAGAGCTTTCAAGGACCTTACTTGTCATTATTTCAGAGATCGAGGACTTAAAGTGTAACTTTCACAAAGACAAAGGATGAAAAAGAAAGTGGCTTAAAAGTTATAACTCTTATACTTCGTAAGTGACAAAATGAAAAGATGAGGGATTAAAAATAAACAATGGGGAAAGTTTATAAAATATTTGGTCAAAGCAAGACCAAGACCTGGTCATACCCACTCATACACACGCCTTCTTCTTCTACATTCGAAGAGAGAGGAAGTTTCAGTCGCTTATACTTTCTATCCACCAAATACTTTCAAGTAATTTTCAAGGCAGATACACAAGGTTTCAAGACAAGATTAAAGAAGAAAAAATGTTCATCTCGTTCTCCTCTACAAGATGATACAATTTAATTAGATCAAGAGCAAGGAATGAAGAAACGACCAATATCAAGAATGAAGGACGAGTTCATTATCCTCATATTTTACACGTGTCTTCACTGGATTGGTCAAGACACGTCACTCCTTCTCTTCAGACGGCTATAAATAGCGATCAAACCCTCATTTGAAGGTGGTTAGCATAGGTGTAGTTTCACCTAGTTAGTTAGGTGAGTAGGAGTAGTTAGATATTCTGTTAAGTTTTCAGTTTAATCAGTTTGTTTTCTTGTTTAGTCCTGTAACCAATTCGGTTACACTTTCAGTAAAGCTTTTGTAACCGATTGTCTTTTCCTCCATTAATGAAATAATCGAAGTTTTAGTTTCTCCATCCTTTTCTTTGTCTTAATTCTTCTTATGAACTGAATTGAATAAGCTTTTGAGTAATATACTTTTTCTAGCTTATGAGATTTGACTCTAATCTGTGGTGAATTGAGTTCTTTAAATACTACTAGAGTTTGCGATACGGTTTAGATATAGAGCCCTGTTTACTGTTTGAGTTGATGTTTTGTTAGAGATCTGTAGGAATTCTGTTATAACCATTTGTAAATTCTGTCATTAGTCCAATCATTTTCAGTAAAGTACAAAGTAATCAGTTTTTCTTTTAGCTCAATCTATCCACTAGTTGTTACGTTGATAAGATTTAGCTTATGAATTTCTGAGATTACCAGCTAAAGTTCATAAAGATTAGGTCAGCATATTACAGTTTTTTTGGAGATCAGATCTTGAAGAGTTGTAGATCCGAGCCTTGTTACTTTGTTCGGATTTCTTTTCATGTCATATGTGCAGGTGATTTGTGTAGATTAGTGCAGCAGGTAGCAGATCACAGCTTACTGTTTTCGGATTCCAGTTCAGCATTTGGTGGTGGTGTGTTTGCTACAAGGCAGCGTAGCGCTGACCTTCTACTTCAACGGGCAGGCCTGGATGTCGAGGTCACATTTCATTTAGCTATTCTGCAAATGTTAAGTCTGCTAGCTGTAGTATTGTGGTTTATAAATTCTGTCTGCGATTTGCTGATACATGCTTGTTAATTGCTATTTGTTATCTGTTATAGCTTGCGTTTGAATTCATAGCATTCTGCTTTGTTGATTTTTTTTTTCATATAGCAGTGTTTGAGATCAGTTCATTAGTTGCACCTTAGGATATGTTTTAGGTTCATTTAAATTTAGACTTGTTAGCTCAGCTTTTGCATTCGAGTTAGTTGATCTAGATAGATAGTTTTAGGCACTCATGAAAAAGTAAGTTTCTGCGTGGTTTAGAAGTTTTCTAGTAGGATTGAGAGAAGCATAGATGGATCAGTTGTCCATTTTGGTTCAGTTTATTACTTAGAATTGCAGTCCAATAGTTCAGTTGTATTCATTGTCTGTTAAATGATTTCACATGATATTTTACTTCAAATCCATTAACTGTTAGGAAGCTTTCTGCTGATGATCATTAGTTCGAGTAGTTTTCCATCTAGAAAATAATAATAGCAAAGTGGTAGTTGAGTTAGACTCTAAGTCTGATGGTCCATAATTCATTCAAGTAGAATTGTAGGTTACTTATACATGCTTGAAACTTTATTTTGTATGTCCTACTCTCGTAACCTCCTAACCTGTTGGTTTAGGAGTATGCTCTTTATTAGTTAGTGGATTGTTAGTTTGTTAGAGTTTTATTGCCATTGGGCCCAAGTTAATACTCGTTGATTTAGATAGTCGATAAGAGTACTTTCGTAGGATTGTAGGACCATTAGTAGAATTGCCATTTAGATTTTAGAAATATTATTGGTGTTTAGATTTAGGAATATTATATAACACTTTTCTCGTTTCGCGTGCTCTAATATTTTGTATTATGTGTTTAGCATTAGTAGAATAATTTTGTATTTTGTTAAGTTGTACTTTTTGCATTTAAATGTTTACTTGCAATATGTTTTTAGTGTAGTAAGTATATGTAGATAGTATAGACATTATTTTCACCTTTTTACTTGCTATTTGCCAATTAGACATAGAATCCAATCAAACCTATTATTCACCAAAAATAATAAAGTCAAGCTTAAAAACATTACATCAATTCGGATTGAGTCGAGAAAAATGAACTATAAAACGACATATTAAATGGCGCCGCTGCCGGTTCTTTTCGTGAAGATTAACGGTTTCGAGTGAGACGATTGGATTTTGGGATCCGTTCACTTTGTGAACGTTATTTTTACGTATTATAAATAAAAACATAAAAAAATCAAAAAGATAAAAAATATAAAAAAAACTAAAAAAAAAGCACAAAATCAATTCTTTTCCTAAAGAATTGAACCAAACAAATAAAAAATACAAAAAGTAATATTTTTCCTAAAAGATTACACCCAAAAATATATATTACATCGGTTTTCATCGTTTTTTATGTACATATAGTATTTTTCTTAAAAAAATCAAATAAATACAAAAATATTTTCTCTATATTATTATATGTAAATACGTATACATATAAGAACAACCAATACACATATCTTCCATAAGTATTGTCGAGGCAATACACCGTGTTAGGGGGCGTTCCGGTCCTTGACACGCGTATCGATCAAATTCAATAAAGCAAGAATAGATAAATACTTCCAATAAGCAATAATTCGAAGAATACAAACTACAAAGTGAATAGAAAGGCGATGTGCTATAAAATGCCATCTAAGGGTCAATAGGTACTTAAGTGCTTCGCGCCACCTAACCCCCCGTTCACTAGTGCGTATTCTAAGAAGGAAGGCTTTATTGGTGGTCTTGCACCCAAGTAGTAATTACATATATTATACTTTCTTGTGGATATTTCATATCGAGCCTCGAGGGAGATAATCTCTTCTCCTTCAAAAGTCGACCGAGAGCTTATCTCTCACTCCTCGAGTTTACTTACACGTGTAAACATACCACCTTTGGTGTATTACTTCCTTCCCCGAGGAAGCTTTTAGACGTCATTTCACTTGTATATACATTCGACCATTTTGCCACACATGGATAATCGTCCTATTTTGGAGATATTAAAAGACGAGCATTATCGAGCTGTGTATGGGCCTTGTGCGACTTGTGGAGGACCGCATGGTGAAAATAATTGTCGTCTATACGCGAGCGATTATGATCAAGGGTTTAATGAGGATTTTCAAAATCAAGAATTTTTAAATCAAGACGATTTTCAAAATGAAGAGAATTTTCAAAGTCATAATCAAACAACCTTTCACAATCAAGGCATTTTTCATTTCTTGAGTAAAGACGCTTTTAAATTTGTAATGCAAGCAATTGAGAAAATGAAAGAGGCAACCGATCCGAACATCTTAGGCTTGCGAACACAAGTCTTGCAACTCATGAGACCGGACGATGCTTTACATGATGATGAGCCTTCTTTGAGAGTAGATGTTGAGGATGATACACTTAGTGATGTTCCTATTATAGACCCTTCCATCTCTCCACCGACTATACTTGAGCCATACACACCTTCAGCACCTTTACCTCACATAGGACCCACCAACTCTTTAACCATGGGGGACGAGCCTCTTGGCACTAATACAAACACCGATTTGGATGAATTAACTGCTTCTAGTGTTGAGAACCTTATCCCAATCCAAAGAGAGCTTGAGGGTGTTTCTAATGAACCATGTGATGAGCTTTGTATTGATACTTCTTCTCCTCATGATCACATTGAGATTTCATCACATGTTGACTTTTATGCTACTACTAGTGATTTTGGTGACTTTGATCTTGATGAATTGTTTAAAGAAAGGGATAATGAGATTGAGGAAGAGTTTGTGAAAGACTTGCCACAAATAGAGGATGATGATTGTGATTCTAGTGATGCATCTTATGCTATATCATCCGATGACTTGTCTTGTCAAGATAACATTGCTAATTTGGATGAAGAGTTTGCTCCTATAGGGAATATGGATCCTTCTCCTCTCCTACCTTATGATTCTTGTGATGAACCTTTGATGATCCTTATGATAGTGATGAGTCCTTTACATCTGATGATGAATCTATGTCCTCTATGACTCCTTCACCTATTCCTCTAAGTGATTTTGTGATGCATTCAAATCCTCTTTTTGAAACATCATTTGATAACCCACTTTTCCACCATGATGAAGAAACCAATGAGGATTTTAGTGATGATGAACCTTCTCTTTGTGATACACCAATATATGATGATAATAGTGATGATGAGTTTTCCACTTGTGAATCTCCATTTTTTGATGATCACACTTCCTTGAGTTTTAAGGAGTCGCCAATCTTTGACAAACCAATCTATGATTACTGTAGTGATGAGGAGGGGTCTATCATTGATAAGAATGAGGAGGTTCTAAAGACTGAAAGATTGCTTAGTGAAGATGAATTGATAGATAAACAAATTGAAGATTATCTTAAGAGAGATGATATTGTGGTTGATACATCTTCTTCTAATTGGGAAGAGGATATTCGTCTTATTGAGAACATGTTTTTGGGACCCTAGCGCCTACACCTCCTTCACAAGACACTATTAATCTTGATCCTCCTTTTTCTATGCCTTCTATGGAAGATTACCCACCTTTTGATGATGACGAGGAGCCCAACATGGACATCATAGTTATGAATGTTTTGATACCTACACCTTCCTTGTCTCATGATGCTTTGATCACTAAGAGGGAATCTTATATGGTTGATATGAGCTCATCTTCTTATTTTCCCATGAAGGGAAAGGTTTTTGATCCTGGTATACATAAATTTGAGACACCTTGGTTTTCATCTACTCCATTTAAGAGTGTGACTTCTATTGAGATGGAATTCTTGTATGAGCTTACTTTGGTGATACTACCTACTTTGGATTTGTTCACTTGTCGAGATGGAAACTATGTATTTGATCCTGGGGTGCTTCCTATTTGAGAGATTTTGTATGTTGGACAAACTTGAGACACGTTGGACCGTTTCATTTATCGAGGCGGATATTGTAAATCTTTTAGTAAATGGAAACGTGCTAAGTTTGAGTGTATCATGTGAGATGTGCTTCAAAGTGGATATCCTTTATTCTCCATGATGGTTTCCTCAAGGACAACCTAATTTGGGGCCGAGTCGAGCTAGCGACTTAGGGTTAAAAAAACTCAAGCATTGTATAACTAGGTTAAAAAACGTAGAGTAGATTTTCAATAGGTTAGGTTTAATTAAAAGGATGTTATAGTAGAGTTGAAGTGGAGGGGTGGCCTTTCTTCGTCTTTTCGTGTTTGTTTCAAGGGTTGCTCTCTCACATTTCATGCTTGGAGCTTATGGAGGAGGCACGTGTATCCGGTTCACTTTGATAAGTTTTTGCTATTGTGATATTCAAAACACTTGTGCTTAAAATGAATACCCTTTAGTTGTCTCTTCCTTAGCTTGGGTTAAGCAAAGTAATCAATATAATAAGTGTAGGGGAGTTCACTCCAATACTCTTAAACATTGAGGACAATGTTTATCTTAAGTGTAGGGGAGACTTCTATCGAAGTGACCTTACCTAGACCATTGCCTTAACTTCATGATAACTTGGAAAATGATTTTTTTCAATATATTTCAAATTTTTGATCTACTTTGGCCACCAAAAATATGCATTCATAATTTTGCATGAATCATTTTCATTTGCATAACACATTCGCATTGTATATATTTCTTCTTTTATTTTTCATCAAAAATATAAAAAGAGAAAAGAAAAATATAATAAGAACATGGTTTAACAAATTTAGATTTCTTTGACATATTAGGCCCGCCATGGATATTTTGACTCAACCCGAGTTTGCTTATCTTAGCACTCTCTAGCTAGTATCCTTAACCATGTAGTCCTTCATTGGTCTATTAGGCTAAGCATCTACCAAT
Organism: Glebionis coronaria; assembly: GCA_025667525.1. NCBI lineage: Eukaryota > Viridiplantae > Streptophyta > Magnoliopsida > Asterales > Asteraceae > Glebionis > Glebionis coronaria. The sequence continues at coordinate 558,455,241 of CM046879.1, forward strand.
CTCATTATTTGAGATCTTAAATTTGTGGAGAATGGGAAATGATAGAGTTGAAGCAAGTATAAAAGGGCTAGATAAACTTCATGATAATTACTTGTGGCTAAACCCTTCTCTTCTTTACCTCTATTTTCTTCGCATGTATATATGTTAATAAATAATCAAGAACGGTTTTAATCGGTTTGTAATCTCTTATGCATTTTTGTCTAATCATTCATGGTTGGTATAAGTACGTCTTAAGATTCTAAGTTAGAACGGTTTATGTGTACTAGACTTATGTCATGCTCAATATTTAGCGGGTGTTTTTCCTTTTATTCTTTTCTACTTTCTTTGTGAGGAATAAAGAAAAATAAGAGCGGCTTACAAAAAAAAATGAGTGGCTAGAAAAAAAAAGAAAAAAAAATAATTATACAAGACTCCCGAGAGGGGCAGTGAAGTGTTAATTATAGTAACTATTAGATTCCAATATTACCTTGACGGGTTGCGGGGATTTAATAGTTGCTCCAATCCAATATTACCTTGACGGGTTGCGGGGTTGAAGATCCAAGGTCTCAAAAAGGCGGCGGATGTAAATTATTGCGTGAGTTTTATTTTTCTTTCCTTAGCGAGTGTGTTGCTACTTATGAAAGCATGACATGAGGATTTTACACATAAGGCGAATGACTTATACTCTTGAAACGGACTTATATTAATTATGAGCGGTTTTTCAAGTAATGGATGAGAGGATTATTTAGGATTAAAACCATACTTCCTTATTTTTGGATTTTACATTTCTTATATTTCACACTTTAAATAATGACAAATTTGCCCAAAAGCAATTTGCTCAAATAATAACCGGTTCCACATTTAATTGTCATGAATAAGTTGATGCACCTTTTTACTTGTGAATGCAATGATCCCATTTTTAAGCTTGGTTTGGGGAAAGTGAAACTTGAGGGTGATAAGTGTCCATGGTACCAAAGCCCTAATCTAAGTCATTGATTTCTTTATGAGTTATTTCCATCAAAAGCATTTATAAATTCAAAAATATATAAATAGAATTGTTTTCTTTGCATTGCATTGTAAATATTCAAAATCATTTATCATGTAGCATAGCATAGTCTATTAAATCATAAAATGGCCAAGGTGGGTTAGATATGAGAAAAGTGCACTCTAGAGCTTTAAAAATGCTGCATTGCATGAGGTCATGGCAATGGTCAAGTGGAGGGGAGTTGATAAGTGTGAAAACACTCATCAATAATGATCCATAAAACCACTCAAAACACTGTCAAATACATTATATTTAACTTTAAAATATCAGAATTACGCGTGTATTTGTGTTTCATGTGTTTTTAGGTAAAAAGATACATTTTTGAGCAATCACGTGGTTTCAAGGACTTATTTGATTAAAAGACGAATAAAAAGACGAAAGATGCTTTCAAGGACCTTACTTGCCAAGCTTTCAAAGATCAAGGGCTTAAGTTGCAATTTCTACAAAGACGAAGGATGAAAAAAAGTTGGCTTAAAAGCTTTTAACCTTTAATGAAAGAAAGATAAAAATGAAAGGACCAAAAAGGAAATTAAATGGAAAGTTTATTATTACTTGGTCATTGACCAAAACCCGGTCAAACACACAAACACATTCACGCTTTCTTCTCCAACGAAGAGAGAGAGAGAGAAACCGACGTTTTTAATCTCCTTTCAACTACCAAACCTCCAATTCATTATTACTAAGGTTCAAGAAGGATTCAGATGGAACTCAAAGAAGGAAAAATGATCATCACAATCTCCTCTACATGATGGTACCAATTAATTAAATCAAGACTCGATAATGAAGAAACCCCCAATGATGAAGAATGAAGAACGAGTTCAAGATCATCGTATTAAATACGTGGCATCTCCTGATTGGATAACGCGTCATATCTTATCCTCTTCAGCTCTAAATAGAGATCAAGACCCTCATAATCGACGGTTAGCATAGGAGTAGTTCACATAGTTGTAGGTGTAGGAGTAGATAGATAATCATTCAACTAGTTGTATTCTTGTTAGATTTCAGTTAGACTATAACTGAATATAGTTAGTCTCTTTGTAACCGTTTTTCTTATTCACCATTAATGGAAGATCTTAGCTTTTCATTTTTTGTATCTTTTTTAATCTTGATAATCGCAAGTTCATTCAGATTTCTGTTTTTCTTTGCTGATACTATTCACGTGATATCATTGTAGATAGAAGTATGATGATATCTTTTAGTTTTCTGTTACTGTTCATCGAGAGGTTTTAGATTGGGTCTGTTGAATAAGCTTTTCTGTTATATTCTTGTTTAGAGTTTATTATAATGTTGTAGGTAGTTAGATTACAGTTACAAGTTTCAGTTACTCCTTACATTTCAAGCTTTCGAATTAAACTGATAATCTAGTTAATTGAGTTTTCGAGCATTTCACACACCTGATGAGTTTTGGTTAAGTAGATATCGATTTGCAGGATTACTTAGAGTATACACACGTTTAGAGATTCAAGTTGACTTAATGCAAATTCAGTTAGAACAGGTAGTATAGCATTTTGTTTTGCAAGGTTTTCTTTGGAATTTCTTTCGCAGGTTTTGCTGGGATTAGCTGTTCACAAGTTACTGTCAGAAGTAGTAGATTAGCTGGTAATTTTCAGTTTAGATGATGAGTGGAGTTCTTTCGGTTTCAGTTTCGGTCAAGTCTTGGTTCAAAGCGAGCTCAGCGCTCCGCTTCGACATCAACGGACTAGGCTTGGAAGTTAATGGTCAAGCTCTATTTTTAATTTTTGCATACTATAGCTATAATTGTAGCTTTAATGTCATGCTAGTATAAAATAGCTTAGACTGCTTAACTGAATTCGTGGATTCATTTGTTTTCATTTGGTGTTATCTGATTAGCTTGTAGACCTAGATTAGTTAGTCTGTATTGGGCTGTAGGATTTGGATTTAGTGCATTTTCTGATGAAATTTAGGAGTTCTAGGTGCGTTATTAGTTTGATACAGTAGGCTAAGAACTGTACGCATTTTCTGCCAATTACATTTGTTATTAGCTTGATATATTTGTTACAGTTGTTACAGTAGATTTAGTGTAAAAGATTTGCTCAGTTAATAAAAACGTGTATAATCAATAGAATGATAGATAGAGTTCAATTTGGTCAAACTTTAGTAGTTGTACATGTTAGCACCCTGATCTTGGATGTTAGTCTTTCGGTCACAGTCCTAGGGTTAGTTAATCTGTTGCGTCGTTAGTCCTTTTAGTTAGTTTTCGTTAAGCCTGTTAGTTATATTAGACTGTTAGGTTGGTTAGCTAGTTAGTCCTTCAATTAAAATTTTCTTACGTTGTTAGTCCTTATAAGTTTAGTTTTATTTGTCTCGTTAGGTAATTGGGCTATTGGGCTTTTGGGCTTTTAGGATTCAGACAATAATTTCATTTTAAGATTTCAAATTTTAGTTTTAGACTTTATCAATTTGTTTTTACATTTTATAGAATTTTAATTTTACTTTTATGATAAAGATGGAATTTTTATTAAACTTGATTTTTCTTTTGATAGAAATTAGCTTTTATAGAAATTGTATTTTACATTTTTAGATTTCGTGCATTTAAATGTCATAATTGCAATGTATTTTTAGCGTAGTACGTATACGTAGGTAATATAGATTATTTTTACATTTCTATTTGCTTTGTGCCAATTAGACATAGATTACCAATCAAGTCTTTTTAACCAAAAACAATGAAGTTGAGCTTAAAAACGTTATATCAATTCGTTAAGACCGAGAGACAACTACACTAAAAACGAAATATTACATTCCGTGTTGAATAGTCTAGGTTATGAAATGCAAATTGAGGTGCGTTTTTTTTACAAGTTTCCATTGAAAAACTTAGATATCGGCATTAAAACTTTGATCAATGATAAAGACTTTAGAAGCCTATTAAGTTATGTAAATATGCATAAGATAATGTATGTGTATGTTGAGATTGTTGAAAAAGAAGATATTAACTCTGAGGATGATTCTAAGTCTGAAACTGATAGTGATGATGAGCTAGAAGATGAGGATCACATAGTCGATGAGGTTGAAGTTAATATGGATAATTTTAGGTTTCAAATAGAAGATGATGTGAATGAGTTTTTTGATCCAATTCAACCTAATGTCAATGTCACAGAGGATGCTTTAGAAGTGTTAGACTTTGATGAATTAGATAGTGATTTAGAGGATGATATACCAGAAAATGCACTTCGTTTAGGACTTAGAAACATAAAGAAGAAACATAATTCCTCTGGTTCCAAGATTAACTTTTATGTTGGGAAGGAATATCCAAATGGGGATATAGCAAAAGACTTGATTAGAACACATGCAGTTGAGACAAGGAGGAATCTCCATTTCCTAAGGAATGATGAGAGAAGAATTAGAGTCATTTGCAATGGTGTTATGCCAACTTGAACAATTCCAATGTTCAAGGACCAGAAAAGGGAAATTGTAAAAAGAAAAAGAAAGTTGTTGGTAGTGTAGAAGAAGACAAAACTAGCTGCCCATGTTTATTATATTTATCAGTTGGTCATAAAGGAAAGTGGGTGGTCAAAACTTTCAATGAAGAACATAAATGTCTTCAATCCAGAAAGATTAAATACTGCACATCTACATTCCTTTCCAAACATATCACAGATCTACTATCTATGAATCCAAAAATGCCTGTAAAAGCCATTCAAGAACAAATGCACAAGAAATTTCATGTTACTATTTCAAAAGATAAGGCTTTTAGAGCAAAGTCAAAGGAACAAGTTTATTTGAAAGGAGATGTCCAGGTTCAATACTCTTTGTTAAGAGATTATTGTAATAAGCTACAAAGATGTAACCCAGATACCACAGTCAAAATAGATGTTTATGGAGAAGCAAATCCTGAAGTTAGCACTAGAATGTTTAGAAGAATTTATGTCTGCTTGGGGCCATTGAAAAGGGGCTTTAGCGAAAGTGGTAGGAAACTGCTTGGACTAGATGGAGATTTTATAAGGGGGTATTATCCTGGACAATTGCTAACAGCTGTAGGGGTGGATGCCAATAATGGTATTTACCCTTTGGCATATGGGATTGTAGAATCAGAAAACCAATAGTCATGGACTTGGTTTTTAAAGTGTTTGGGTGATGATTTGGAACTCTACAGCAATTCAAATTTCACTTTCATTTCAGACAGGCAAAAGGTGAAGGTGTCTTAACATCATAACAATTATATAAAACCCTAAACGAGATCAAAGCACATATAGCGGAAGCGATTTAACAAGATCATAATAATAACACAATTATAATTAATCGAATTAGGGTTACATACCTTTACGCTAAAGCAAATCCACAAGACTAAGAATGAATCACTAATTCGGGTTTATACCGTAATATACCAAGATATAGTCTAAGGCAAGACTATATTACGATCTTGTACACACGTAATACAACGAGCTAACCGTGATTCTAGCACGTGAAAACCGAGCTACAACGCTTGTAAATAATCTACCCAACAACCCTAGAAAGGGGATAGGACTAGATATCAACACAACCAATCAACCAAGAAAACCAACCGAAAACCCCTTCGTGGTACACCTTGCGATCGACCAAAAGAGAGAGGAGAGGAGAGATTCAAGTTATGAAGATTATGAGGGATAAGGAGGTGTATTTATATGTCTCAAACCCATTGTAGCCCAAGTAAATAAAATGCAACTTTTGCCCCCCCCCCCATTTGGTTCCCTAACCGACCGACGAACACCCCTCTATGGGGTGTTCCGGAACCTTCCGTCCTTCTTCCTTTTCATTCCTCTTACTATATATTTTTTAACAATCGTTAATACTTAGCTATTAATTAATTAACGATCGTTAAAGTTATATAGTTATTTGTTCGGTTTAATTTAATAAATATAATAAATATATTTGTTAAATAAATTAACTCTTTACTTATTGAGTGCAATCCCGTAATCTCGAGTTCGATCCTATCACACGACTATTAAATATAAGTCCATAAACTTACATCTCCCATTTGGACATATTTCGAATATCATGATTACATTGACTACCGTCTATTTACACTTAGCAATGTCTCTAGTACAACCCGAGTAAGGTTTCCTGGACAAAATCTTTTAACGATTCTGCATTGTTATTATTATCCTTTTATTTCTATATGGATCTCAGTCATTACTTTCATTAACCATTCTGTTTCTCGTTCATAGATTCAGCAAGATTACTAAAACAAATTTGGGTGTGGCCACACAAACATCTTACTAATCCCACGAGGGGCCCAACTGTATTAAACTCCAAAACGAAAGTTGGAGGACATAAATTCCATATTGACTACGAGCAAGACTTATGAATTTTGCAACACTTCCGAAAAAAATCCTTATAGCTACTAGTTACATTTAGCGTTAGATTATTCCATAGAGATTCACTAGATTCACAACAGTTTCCTTGTATCTCAAGTCTAAGGATAACTATTTACGTTTTACTTGATGACAAAGATCCATAAAGTAAAAACATATAGTTGGGATAAGTCTAATATTTGATTCATCAAATATTATCCAAAATCGATCAATATACTTTCAAGTATACTCTATCGCTATTTTGATTTGTCTTAATTTAATAATATTTCCATATTATTAATCGACAACGGACATTTAGCATAACAATTTATTCATGGATTAAAACATGTAAAATAGGATACACTTATTAAATAATAGGGATAAACGAAACCCAATCTTTATTTCATTATATAATAATGTCTTAACATCCTTTATACAAATACTAATCACATATTTATTGCATGAGTTCGCTAGCTAGTTGCAGCCCAATCGCCTTGGCATGCTTAACTACCTTTGATCTAGGCAAAGCCTTAGTTAAAGGATCGGCTACGTTTTCATCTATGTGAACTTTTATCAATTTGATTTCACGAGCTTCAACTTGTTCTCGAACGTAGTGATGTCTACGCATAAAGTGTCTGGCGCCTTTCATGACTCCAGGGTTATTGGCAAATATTATTACGGCAGAATTGTCACAATACATATCTATAGGTTCTTTAATTGAAGGCATCAATCCTAGATCTTCAATAAACTTCCTAATCCAAACATCTTCCTTTGCAGCTTCTAAAGGAGCCATGTACTCAGACTGACTAGCATGCATTGCAATCGTTGTCTGTTTCTTGCTCTTCCAGTCAACTGCTCCTTCATTGATAACAAAAATGTAACCCGTTTGAGACTTCGTATCGTCTTTATCCAATTGCAAGGACGCATCACAGAAACCTGTCACATTCAGTTATGTGTCTGGTTTCCCTCCATATACCAAAAACATATCTTTCTTACTCCTCAAATACTTTAGAATATGTTTAATAGCAGTCCAGTGGAGCTTCCCTGGATTCTGTTGGTATCTACTGACCAAGTTCTGAGCAAACGCCACATCAGGCCTTGTGCATCTCACAACATACTTTATAGATCCTACAGCTGAAGCATAAGGCACCTTCTACATGTATGCCTCCTCTTCAGGAGTTTATGCATCCATCTCATGACTCAGATTATGCTTAACTTCCATAGGTTGAAAACCTTTCTTGGAATTATGCATATTATACTTCTTCAAAATCTTATCTATATAAGCATCTTGACATAGACCAATTAACCGTCTTTTTCTATCCCGATAGATCTTAATTCCCAGACTGTATGCAACTTCTCCTAAATCCTTCATAGAAAAACATTTACCAAGATAATCCTTAACAACTTTAAGTCTTGGAATGTTACTTCCCATGATTAATATGTCATCGACATATAGGACTAGGAATACTACATCACTCCCACTAGCTTTGCGATATACACATGGCTCATCACGATTCTGAATAAATCCAAACTTGTTGATTTCTTCGTCAAATCTTTTATTCCATTGACGTGATGATTGCTTCAGACCATAAATGGACCTTTGAAGTTTGCACACATGTCCTGGATTCTCAAGATCAACATACCCTTCTGGTTGCTGCATATAGATGTCTTCATCTAAGCGACCATTCAAGAAGGCAGTTTTAACATGCATTTGCCATATCTCATAGTCATAGTATGCTGCTATAGCTATGAGAACCCTAATAGCTCTTAAGTCTGCTACAGGAGAAAAAGTATCCTCGTAGTCTAAGCCAAAAAGTTTGAGTAAAACCTTTAGCTACTAAACGAGCTTTATAGGATTGTACTTTTCCGTCCATGTCGGTTTTCTTCTTGTATATCCACTTATGTCTCACTACTTTAGCATTTGGTGGTGGTTCTACAAGAATCTAAACATCATTTACTTTCATGGATTTCATTTCCTCATCCAGAGCAACCATCCACTTATCCTTCTCAAGATCAAGTATGGCGGATTTATAATTAGCGGGTTCACTAAGATCCCCTAACTTATCATCATCCTCTATGTTAAGACATATATTGATATTTATGTTTTTTAATCCTTTTGGATCTACGCAGTGGAACCGCCAGACTCTCTGGTTCTACAGGAATTACATCGCTAGTGTTTTCAGAAGGTAATGTATCTATGTGACTCTCTTCAAGATCATAATTTCTCCCACTGAACTCTTGATTTACAAGATCAGATTCAAGGAAGTCTCCATACCTAGCAACAAATACTTTGTTCTCAGGTGGATAATAAAAGTAGTAACCCATAGTTTCCTTAGGGTATCCTACAAAGATACATTTTACAGATCGTTGTTGGAGTTTGTAACCCGAGTCACGTTTCACATACGCCTCGCAACCCCAGACCTTTAAATAAGACAAATATGGCTTCTTTCCATGCCATAGTTCATATGGTGTCTTATTGACCTTATTTGTGGGAACCATATTTAAAATGAGAACAGCAGACTCTAAAGCATAATCCCAAAAGGATAAAGGTAAAGTTGTAAGATTAAACATAGATCGCACCATATCCAATAATGTACGATTTCTCCTTTCGGATACACCATTTTGTTGTGGAGTATAGGGAGAAGTAAGATGCTGAACAATTCCATTCTCACTTAGATAATCTATAAACTCTTAACTTAAATATTCGCCACCTCTATCAGAACGAAGAGCTTTATTCTTCTTCCCTAATTGCAGTTATGCTTAGGCTTTAAACACTTTGAATGGTTCAAAGACCTTATGTTTATGTTTAAGTAAATAAACATAACCATAACGGCTATAATCATCCGTAAATGTTAAGAAGTAGCTAGTACCTTTCCTTGACGTATGTCTAAGTGGTCCACACACATCAGTATGTATAAGTCCAAGTAGATCAGTAGCTCTTTCAATATTTCTATTAAAAGGTTTCTTGGTCATCTTTCCAGAGATACAAGACTCACATTTATCAAATGATTCATCATTGATACTTTCCAAAAGACCTTCACGTTGAAGCTTGTGTATACAAGTCTTCTCAATATGGGCAAGTCTACAATGCCAAAGATAAGAAGAGTTATAGTCAAACTTTCTATTCTTACTCATGCTAAAGACAGACTCATTATTCTTGGATTCATTATCTTGCATGTCTATTTCAAACACACCATTCACAGAAATTGCATTAAAATAGAAAATACCATTTTTCCAAACAGAATTTCCATTATTATCAATCGTGCGAACGAATCCATTATTTAACAAAAAAGAAAAGGAAATAACACCCTTAACAATTGTAGGTGCATAATGAAAATCATTTAAACTCAGTACTAAACCCGAAGGTAAAACTAGATTAAATGTTCCTATAGCTTCAACCGCTGCTTGTGCGCCATTGCCCACTTGCAGAAACTGTTCCCCATAGGAAAGCTTCCTTTCCAGATTAAATCTCTGCAGCTTATTACAAATGTTAATACCGCATCCCGTATCGTATACCCAGGAATTTAATTTGTATGTTAAATTGAACAATTCAATCATAAATAAAGTACCTGAAGCTGCATCGCTCTGCTTAGAATTCTTCTTTATTTCTCGCAATTCTTCGAGGTAAAGAGGGAAATTCCTCTTCCAGTGACCACTTGCCTTGAAATGGTGACAATTCTCATCCTTCTGAGATCTATTCTTCTTGACAAAGTTCTGCTTAGGTTTCGAATAAGTCACAACTTGTTTTCCCTTATCACCCTTGCCTTTGCCTTTCTTCTTATTCGCTTGCGGTTTTGGCTTACTCACTCTACCCTCTTTTATGGTTAGTACAGAAGGCGTAGCGGTATATGCCTTGTCTTTCAACCCCTTTTCATAGTCAATGAGCATTGTATGCAAATCACTAAATGTCTTCCCCGTGCAATGCATATCATAGTTTCTAACGAAATCATTGAAGTCCTTGTTAAGGGACCTATTGATCAAGTTGATAGCCATATTATGATCATAGGGTGTCCTAGTGCAATGAGCTACTCCATATAACCCCTCATCTCCATGTAATGGGCACTTACAGACTTTCATGGAGCTTGCTTGCAGCTATGCAAAGCATCTACCAAGTCGTAGATCTCCACAGCTTGCGGCTTCTCGAACATAGCCTTGAGCTCATCAAGCATTCACTTAGGTGAAAATAGCTCATACTTCTGTTGAAGTAGAGGAGCCATTTTTTCTAGCATTAAGCAAGCCACCTCCGAGTGCTTCTTAATATTATCAGCGTGTTCAAGCCTTTGCGCATCAAATGTCCTTCAGCAAGATACTCCGGATAAGGAGTAGTCAAGATATCGATAGTACCCACTGCTCTCAAGATAATTCTTAGCGAGCGATACCAATCATTGAAGTTTGGGCCGGTAAGTTCAATAAAGCTTTGAACGCGGAACTTATAGTTTTATTGGTGGGTTGAGCCAATTCTACAGAAATAAGTTCAAATATTAGTATTTTCATAACAAAATACTTTCAAGAAAATAAAATTACCCTGGTATAAAAACCATATTATTTTCCTTGAATTCTAGAACTAACATAGATCCATTACATCAGTTGATCTGCTAGTAATGAATGTACTCAACATAGCGACTTGTCGAACAATTCAATTGACAAATAATTTTCAATTTCTAGATATTTAAGGGATTTACATAGCCAAAAAACATTTTGCACTATCAACATGTTTCATCCCTTCTGAATGCATTAAGTTTCCAGATCTCATTGAGTAACTTAATTAAGTCATCTAAACTGAGTAACGTAAAACCATCATACGAATTCTCATTCTACAAACAGTTTTCTCTCCCTCACAACATCACCCAAAAATCTCATTTGATGAGGAAGTAATTTCAAGTGTTCGTCACTTAGGAGCATTCGACTTAAATTTTAAGGGTATAATTTTGATGTCAAAATCAATGTATGGAGAAGCATGCATACAAGTCCATAGCATAAGTTTAATAAAACATTTAGTAAACTCTTTCACGAGATTAAATTTCTTCATAAATTATTTTGCGGTATTGGTTAAATCAATTAATGAATTTACCCACAACTATTCACAACGTACTTTTGCTAGAACTCGGCTACGCACAAAGCAATACCCTTATTCATTATGTTTCGGATGTGAATTTGTGATAAATCACCTTTAAGGTATAATTCAATTAATAATCGTAGGTAATTTCAATTTGACGCACAGGCGAGCCGGGAATTTGGTCAGCGACTAATGGCATAACACCTCCTTCCTTAACCGGGTACATGACCAGCGGTACGTTAAACCCACTTTATAGTTTGTCAAAAAGAGTAGGCCGTTAGATTATTATTGCAATTCACCAATCGACGTATTCTTATGTAATTTAAATCTCTAACAAATCATTATTTTAATATTATTTAGTTTATATTATTTCTTTTCATAGAAAAACCCTTGTTTACAACAATTCAACAATTTTTAATATAAACAAGTAAAAAAAACTAAATCATAAACACATAATAACAATTTATATGTGGAATAAATGAATCAAATGGCAACATGCCTACGATTTATTCAATAATCTTCAAATCTAGATCTTTATATTCATATAAAAGTCTTTTATAATTCTAGATTTATTGAATCAAATAATCACGTAGCACATAAAATCATATAAACATATAATTTTACGATCCATGAAAACATGCACGTTATCATGGAATCCCCACAAATCTTAACAATTAAATCTCTACGGGTCGTGACCATACATGACATAACAATTAATCATGCAATTTAATCTAAAATTATCCCACATGTAATTTAGGGTTTCAAAACAATTCTTTTTTTTTTCTATTAAAAATTCGGCCAAAACCCTAATTTTAAAAAAACAAAACCCTAATTTTAAGAAAACCTATAAAACATGTAGTTTTAACTAATAACAACTATTAGTTAAAAAACTTTAGATTTTCGATAATTATAACATGTTAAAACGGCTCTCGATGCCACTGAAGGTGTATTAACATCATAAAAATTATATAAAACCCTAAACGAGATCAAAGCACATATAGCGGAAACGATTTAACAAGATCATAATAATAACACAATTATAATTAATCGAATTAGGGTTACATACCTTTACGCTAAAGCAAATCCACATGACTAAGAATGAATCACCAATTCGGGTTTATACCGTAATATACCAAGATATAATCTAAAGTAAGACTATATTACGATCTTGTACACACGTAATACAACGAGCTAACCGTGATTCTAGCACGTGAAAACCGAGCTACAACGCTTGTAAATAATCTACCCAACAACCCTAAAGAGGGGCTAGGACTAGATTATCAATACAATCGATCAACCAAGAAAACCAACCGAAAACCCCTTCGTGGTACACCTTGGACTAGATTATCAATACACCTCAAACCCATTGTAGCCCAAGTAAATAAAAGGCAACTTTTGCCTCCCCCCCCCTCCCCCCTTTGGTTCCCTAACCGACCGACGAACACCCCTCTATGGGGTGTTCCGGAACCTTCCGTCCTTCTTCCTTTTTATTACTCTTACTATATATTTTTTAACACTTGTTAATACTTAACTATTAATTAATTAACGATCGTTAAAATTATATAGTTATTTGCTCTGTTTAATTTAATAAATATAATAAATTTATTTATTAAATAAATTAACTCTTTACGTATTGAGTGCAATCCCGTAATCTCGAGTTCGATCCTATCACACGACTATTATATATAAGTCCATAAACTTACAAAAGGTAACTAATTAATACATATATTGTATTTATTTTGTCCAAAGTAGTAGTTCTAATCCAATGTATGTATTCCATATATATGTAGGGATTATTACCAACACTTGCTAAGCTTTTTCCAGCTGCTGGGCACAGATATTGTGTGAGGCACATCGATGAGAACATGCACCAAACCTGGAAAGGAGTTGAGTACAAAGAAATGCTTTGGAAGTGTGCAACATCAACAACAATTGTTAGGTTTGAAAAGAATATGGATGAGTTGAAAAAATACAACAAGAACTGTTATGAATGGTTAAACAAGATAACACCTGAACATTGGTGCAGAGCATACTTTTCAGGTATTCACATCTCTAAATATTAACACTATACATTTTGTCCATTGACTGATTTTTAAACTCATCATATGAACATTTGTTTAGGAAGAGCACACTGTGATGTCTTAATAAACAATGTATGTAAAGTCTTCAATAGGCAATTGCTAGATGTTAAGGATAGTCCATCATAACTGCCCTAGAGTATGTAAGAGAATACTTAATGAAGAGAATTGTCATTGTACAAAAGGTGATTGAGAAGTCTGATGGTCCACTTACTCCAGCTATAAGTAAGATTTTTGATAAGATTAAGTTGGCTGCTACACAGTGTTCTGTTGATTGGAATGGATTAGAGCTGTATCAAGTTAAGGGTCCAGTCACAGGTCCAAATCAAGAGCGGTATGTAGTAAACTTGGCCCAAAAGACTTGTAGCTGTAGGAGATGGGAAATTTCTGGAATCCCTTGTACGCATGCCATTGCTGCCATTTATAATATGGCAGATAATGGTATGGAAGTTGGTATTCCTGAAGAGTGGGTACATGAATCCTATAAGCTTCAAACATGGAGGAATGTATAATCTCGTAAGATAAATCCAGTTAACGGAAGGGACATGTGGGCTAAGTTTGACTATCCAACAACATTGCTACCACCCAAAGTACACCCACAATTTGGAAGGCCACCAAAATCAAGAAAGAATAACAAAGGTGAGATTGAAATGGTCAAAGGAGGTAAGCTGACTAGAAAAGGGAAAAGTGTTGCTTGTAGCAACTGTCTTGGTGTAGGTCACAATAGAAGGGGATGCAAAAGTAACTCAATTGTTGTAGGTCAGAGTTCACAAGCAACTGGAGGTCAAAGGTCACAAGATGGTGTTGTAGGTCAAAGTCCACAAGCTGGTGTTGTAGGTCAGAGTTCACAAGCTAGAGGAAAAAGTTCACAAGTTAGAGGGCAAAGTTCACAAGCTGGAGGTCAAAGTTCACAAATTGTTGTAGGACAAAAGAAAAAAAGAAGTGCAAGTGTTGTAGGTCAGAGTTCACAAGCAGCACCTCAAAGTTCACAGCTACCTACTCCAGGCAAAATGACTAAACATTCTACAAACAGAATTTCATGAATGTTTGTTTTGTGTAATGTTTCAATGGATAATGTTTCTAAGGATAATGTTTTAGTTTAGATTTCTACTACTATGCTGTAAGACAAATATTTTAGCTTTTGTTGTTGAAGTGATTATTTCCAATTATGATACAATCTGTCTTGGTCAAGTACATGCTTCAATTTATTTTTCTTTCATTTTGACCCATTGTAAATTGTGTCAAAATTGGTATTACCATTTTGTTTGACCCATTTATAATACTGACTAAGTAGTTGAAGAGATGGAGTAAAGTCTCACGATTACTTTCCCACTTACTACACAAGTTAAGTAAGTTTGACTATTGTTTAGTCACTTCCTTTCATAACACCTTTTCTATCAATGGTAAACCTTCCACATTTTGAATCACCACAAAGACCTAGACCTATTGTAACACCAGCTATTGCAAAACTATCTAAGGATGGCAATGTTTCAGATGAGTTGGTGGCTTGGTATAGATATGTGGATTACTTTGAGTATCTGGATGATGATTACCGGTATGAACTCTCTATTGATGCTAATGAATCCAGTGAAGAAAGCTTAGAAAATACTGACAATCAATGCCAATCATCAAAGCCAATCACACCTACTAGCAAATATAGTCAAGCTGCTAAGTACATACATGTATGCAAAAGTACCTCCTCAAAGGAAATCACCAAAAGCCCTGTAGCCATAATTGGGGTCGTGCTTGGACTTGCCAGTCAAAGGACTTGGTCTTCCATTAAAGACAAACTAAGGAAGAGGCATGTGACAATAAAAAAGGATGAAAAGGACAAGGGAAATGGCAAAATCTAAAGTGCTATGATGATTTTATGTGATTTTAGTAGTATCTTTATGCTTATGTTTTTCTGTTATGTATGCAGATGTTTTATGTTTTGGGACTTCATGTAATGGTTTTTTATGAATGAATGAGTGCATTAGCTAATCTTATGAACAAGAACATAGAACTTTAGTAGAACTTCATTCAAATCTGGAAAACTAACTGACCATTACATAATTATGTGGCCAATAAGAAGTTCAATAACATTACTTGGCCAATTACATTGAACTAAAAACCAAACCAAAAAAACAACCAACTACACACAAGCAATTTATTGAGTCTTCTGTTTGCAGTAACAACCGTCTCCATATTTTCTTCCATTGCGTTTCTAGCTCTTAGTAATCCATGGATGATAGAAACTGCACGAGCACACATTAGAGGATCCACCCAAGAGAAAAATGGACAATGAGATGTTGAACAAGATCGAAATCGACGTCCTGAGTTTGTATTAGTCCAGGATGTACGGACAATGCTTTAATTACCATAAACAATTCATTCTTGGTGAATCAATTCTTGGTGTTTATTGAAAAAATAGGGTTTGTAATTTGGGGGGATTCTGGAAAAAAGCTTTGTGGATCGACTGTAATTATAGGAAAGAAGGAGATAAGTGTTTATTAATTTATTAATATGGAAAAGACGATCCTGCCCTTATATAACGAGTCAACGTTAACAGTGTTAAAGGCTGGGGAGGCCGCCTGCCGACTTTTCCTTAACGTTGGGGAGGTTACATGCGCTTTCGCCAAATTGGGAGGCCGCCTGCAATTTGGGCAAACCAGAAGGAGCATTTCTGCATTTCCCTCAATAATAAAGATTAAAATTGGTGATACCAAATGCGTAATGAATTAAGTATGAATAACTTGAACACCAACCCGAACCAAAGATCAAAATTAGTTTTTCTCCTCCATTTTTCTCTTGCAAAACCGGTGGCCAAAACACAAGGAGGCTAGGGTTTTTAATTTTTGTAAAACTTATAAAATGAATTCCCTGGAGATAGTTTTGTATAATAACCCGAACTTTAAAACCAACATTTAGACCGAGATCTAATACTAATTCCATTATTCGGACCAATATTTATTAATCGACTTTTATTTGTCATGTTCGTTCGACGAATAATATTCATTTCTCGACTAAACAACAAGAATAGGGCTCCAACGTATCATATACGTGTCATTTATTATTTATCGACAAAGTATATGTCCGC
This sequence comes from Glebionis coronaria, assembly GCA_025667525.1. Lineage (NCBI taxonomy): Eukaryota > Viridiplantae > Streptophyta > Magnoliopsida > Asterales > Asteraceae > Glebionis > Glebionis coronaria. Next base: position 558,471,766 of record CM046879.1, read on the forward strand.
CATCGACCGTGAACATTTTCATTATGACATAAAAATATTTTCTATTGTCTTCGTTTTAATTTCTCGTTCTACGGGCATTTTTCGTAGTTTACGTTAAGGCTTTAGGCATCATTTTATACAACGCCTTAACGTATTTTAAATTATAAGCCTCGTTTAATTATCAAAATATAAATATTATCCGAATGTCAAAGTTTTTATTTTATATTGAGAGTTTAATTTTCGTGTTTTACGTGTATCTTTCAAATAGCGTAACTTTTAAAATATCGGACTTTAATAATACCCGCTTTACGATATTATAGATTAAAAATTAACTAATAAAAGATTGCATCAAAATTTTTAGGCGTGTCATCCATGTACACCAAGAGGTATACGTGTTTCATATCTTAGGTACTTGTCCATTAAGTTTTCTTACATACACATACTTATCTTAGTATTTTCATCTTATCTATATGTTTTGGAAAGAAAATAAAATGCACAAAAACACTTTGACTCTCCTTCTGCCGTGAGGTCTTCATCAACACCACCAATTCCATTTTGTCTTTCAACCAACCAATTACAACGTCTATTCTATCAATATCACCAATATATTTTCTAGCTAAATTGGGTATAATATAGCATTTTCTCCATCATCCCTTGTAAGGATCCTTTTTGTAATTTTCTATTGTAATCCTATTTGTAAATTTATTTTGAAATATTGTAATTATTATCTTATTTCTGTAAACTAAAGATTTAACAAGTTATTAGTGATTTTTGGACATTGTATATATATAGTAATGATTTAAAAATGATAAACAAGCCTAAAGTTCACATTAGTAATGAATAATCTATATCAGTTGCAAAACGTAGTCTTTTGTATAACCTCAGTGGGTTTGAGATTTATTTACTTGACATATTAAGATAGAGGATTGCTTTGTGAGTATTTCTCCGGGTGACACGTCCCGTGATGATTCCCGAAGAGTGAGATATGACCAATTTACGAAACTTGGTCAGATCTGAATATGCTTAATAAATCGAGTTAAAACTTATAGATTCGTACAGAACCATGTGAAAAGGTAAAACTATGGGTTGTAGATAAACTTATGTAGAACACACACGAATCGGATAGTTTTCTACGGACAAACGGTTTGGAAATGGCGGCCAAAACGGTGAAACTGAAGTTGGCTGCGAAAAACAGCCAACTCTTCTAAGTAATAAAATGGGTAAATAAGCTATGATAACTATAAATTAGAGGCAATTGAACTTATAATAAGTTAACTAAATAAGTTAAGAATGACTTTAGTAAAAAAATAACTCATCTATATTATATACGGTTTAGGAGAAACGGTCTAATTAACGAGACATGTCGTAAAAATTGTAAGAATTAGACTATATTAAATTAAGGTAAAACGTGATGATTTTTATAAACACCAAAATGGTATGAGCCGTTTTTTTTAGTAAATATAGACTCGTTTATTTATTGATAACTAGAATACCCGAGACTCGGCCATCGTGGACATTAAGTTTACATCGTTATGAGGCGTTTTAGAACCCGTAATACATATAAAGTGGATTTGGGCCACAAAAGCCCAACTTACACTTATAATGGCTATTGGGCCATTATTGGACCTGAGATTAATAATGTATATGGAGATCAATAATGAGTTTGAAATGGACTTAGGTTATATAAATGATTAATGGGTCACTAATGGGCTAGAATGGGCTTAATGGTCATAATGAGAAGATATATGTTAAATTGTTATGAAAGGTTTTATAAAAAGTTTTATAAAACTTATGCAATGTCCAAACTTACCAAAATGAACTATTTACATATATTTATGACTTATGTATAGTCTCGAACCTAAGGCGCGTCTCGTCATTTTAGGTCTCGTTCGGTCATATGTTGACCGTTGGGCATCTCGTTCTCGATCAGTGAGCGATTATTATCTCGTGAAGTCGTGTATCGACTATTGGACGTTTGTTCCTTGATCTACGTGTGGTAGCTATATCAGGTGAGTTCATAGCCTCGCTTTTACTACTTTATATGTGTTTATAAACCCGCGAGGGGGAATACATGCTCTTGGTTAATAAGCATACGTGTTGTATCCTTTTGAAAGGATACATGATTATGAATAAACATTCGTTGTTGGAATATATGCTTTGAATGAATACAAGCTGTTGTTAATAAACATAAAGACGTTTGATTGAATGCCTTTGGAAAATGAACACAAGCGTTGATTGTATTGATTGTGAACCGCTATTTGCTAAGTACTATATTGCCAAAATTTAAAAGTCCCTAAAACCCATGAACCGTTAACTACCCTTGATGGGTAGGTGCTGGTACAGACGGATGGATCCATCGGGGATGGCCCCCACCTGGGCAGGTCGCACCTGTGGGTTGGAGGCTCAGCCAGGTGTGTTGTATTAGAAGTAAGGGGGTATTTGGCAAAATACCTGACTAGGGCATTATTATACTTAAGGCTTCGGTGTCATGGCTTAGTAGAATAGCGTGGACTTTGGGTATTGCATGTGTTGCACTATCGACAGTGGATGAGATTCTTGTGTTCAAAAGCTTTATGATTTATTAAAAATCCCATTATTGTTTATTTAAAAACCTATGAATTCACTCAACCGTTGTGTTGACTGTTTAGCATGTATTCTCAGGTGTATAGGTTTATGATCAGCTCGAGCATGGAGCCGCGCGGGATAAAGTAGAGGCAAAATAAACAATTTCCATTCGATACATTTGACAAATCTTTATTATTTCTTAAGGTTTGTATAAATTGGTGGGACCTCTTTTTTTTAGTTAACTCTGATTTAATAAAATTATCGAATGGTTTATTTTATAAAACGTCTCTTTTGAGGTCGTTTTCTATGACTATGTGTGATGTGCTCTGAAGTAACACCCAATGTTGATATTTCGCTGCGTTGTGAAATTGGGGGTGTTACAGATTGGTATCAGAGCACTAGTTATAGCGAACTAGGTCATTTTTAAAACCTAGACTATAACTACTCTTTTGTAAAATTGTTTGATTGCCTTACAAAGTATCCGCGCGCTCATGGCTCCTAGAAACCATTTCTTGGTTGTGATAATGTGATCCTATGTGTATGTAGAAATGTTTGTACGTATATGAATGTATATACTATGGTATTTTCAGGCATTACGCGTGAAGCAATGGTCCTTGCGTGATTATCGTAGATTTTATGATACGGTTTTATATAGAGTTTGGCCTCACCGCCAATCACCTTTCTTGATAATTAATTTATTATCCGAATACGAGTATGGACCTCGTTTGATATTTTGGGTACATATATATTGTTTCATAATCTATCGCATGTCGACTAATTTAAGCTCGATTTTTGTCATTGCATCGTGATGTGCCATTTTAGGACATCTCCTTTTGAAACGTAATTAATAAGCGTATTATTATATTTCTGCACTTCTTATGATTTTGAAGAATCATTTCTTCAAGGAGAGATCTTCTACGTAATATAACGTTTAATTTAATTGTGTTTGATTACGTTTTGTGGCGAAAAGGAGGATGTCAATGTTTGACCTAAAATATATATACCCAAATCATTATATAATTTGGGTACAACAAAGAAATGCTCATAGTAGTCATTAGTTGAGCAATTTAATACCTTATATTTAAATGGAATGGGACATTTAAATATAGAAAATTTAAATCGTCCAACTATGTGTCGTTTAAGGTTATCTTATTGAAATAGATTGGGACATTTGAATAAGAAAGTTTTAAACCACTGGACCTTAGATTGTTTATGGTTTCTTTATTCAGATGGAATGGGACGTTTGAATACAGAAATCATGGAGTAAGTTTGACACCTTGTATTTTTTTTGGCATTTAATTTGATTATGTTATCGTGTTTTGTGACGGTGTTACTGAGTAGGGTGATTTATAATCGTCTTGTTGAAATAAACTGGGACGCCTTTTTATTTGAACAAGAAAGTTATAAGTTCCCGAACCATAAATTTATAAATTCTTGTTTACATGGATTGGGACGCCTTTGGATGTAAACAACAAATTATAAATGAGTGGGCTCAAGTGTGCCTGACTTGGTTTATGTTTATTTTGTATACGGGTGTATTTCTTCGACTCGTGTTTCGTTGGTACGAATCGTTCATTACCGTCGTCATTATGGTTATTATTGATTATCGTCTATGTACGAGTAATACGTTAGAATTCTCTCGAGTTATGATTTATTTATATGGACTATTTCTAATAATTCCCTACTATCGCGAGCTTAATAAGATAACCATTAAAGACCATTACTCGTTCCAAAAATAGACGACTTGTCTAATCGACACCAGGATTTAAATGTGTATTTGTGGTTTGACCGACGATTAAGTCATCAACGACTACTTAGCTTGGATGTAAATATTTTGAATTCTTTTTATTAACAAGTGTTCACTAAAGGCTTTCTTGGTGATCAACGGTGGCTAGCCATATTTTAGATTTATGTGCAAAGCCTTTTCTTGTAATGTATTTATATGATATCTGATTTAGTCAATTGGCCATACATTGTGTGAGATCGAGGCGACAGTCTGAAATGACGTATGATCTTGGGTAACGTGTACCTCATAATATCTTTTGGGTATGGATCCGTGTGTGAGCACCCTACATTATATTTTAGGTATGGATCCATTTATGAGCACCCTCTGATAAAAAATAATAAGTAAATAAATAAATAATATTTCAGGATATGCATCCACGGCTATTAGGCCCGTGAACATCCATTAACATGCAAAATTTTCTTTGACTAGATTATCCGAAAAATCATGTCAATTATTCTTATTTATCAAGGCTTGGCTATTTAGCAAACATGAGTTAACTTGATTGAACTTATTGATTTGGCATGGCTTGGCTATTTTGCAAGCATGTCGTAATCTGATTATATGAGCTTGGTGATGGCTTTTGTGTTTGACTTGGATTGTAGTGCTTTCGATAGAGTAATGCATACTCTGAACGATTTCCGTATCAATGAATTCCCTTTTGACGAAATAGGCATGCATGTTTGAGATCATGCCAATAGGTGATTTTGTACGACTAGTAATAATTACCTCGTCCTGAATATTTTGTAACGTTTTTTATGGAATTATGTACTATCAGTGTGATTTTTCTTTATGACGTAGTTTCTTTTACGAGAACCGTGATCGATATGTGTTTCGATTTGATCGATGTGATCACAGAGGTTTTGAATTGATTGTCTCATTGGAATTTTCCCAAAGGTGTCCACTTCGTTCGACTCTTCACCTTTCATGTGGAATTTTTCGAACTTATATCGACCATCGCAAGTTTCATAATCTAGTAGTAATGTATCTTGAACCATTTCTAATAATTGACGACTTGTCAATTTTTATTTTTATCTTACTTTAAATGGTTCCTCCTTCGATTATGTATTTATCTTTCCTTATAGGGATTAAGATTTATTCAAATAGTTCAATTCTGTCTGTTATGTATACTCGTTCCTTTGACTTTACATTCTTGTGACGCTCGTTAGGATCCTCAGGAATAAATTGTTTATTCCTCACCAATTAAGCGTCAGGACTATTGAGACAAATTAAGCGCCGGGACGTCGCTTCCTAAAGGGGTAGCTACTATAATAACCCGAACTTTAAAACCAACATTTAGACCGAGATCTAATACTAATTCCATTATTCGGACCAATATTTATTAATCGACTTTTATTTGTCATGTTCGTTCGACGAATAATATTCATTTCTCGACTAAACAACAAGAATAGGGCTCCAACGTATCATATACGTGTCATTTATTATTTATCGACAAAGTATATGTCCGCCATCGACCGTGAACATTCTCATTATGACATAAAAATATTTTCTATTGTCTTCGTTTTAATTTCTCGTTCTACGAGCATTTTTCATAGTTTACGTTAAGGCTTTAGGCATCATTTTATACAACGCCTTAACGTATTTTAAATTATAAGCCTCGTTTAATTATCAAAATATAAATATTATCCGAATGTCAAAGTTTTTATTTTATATTGAGAGTTTAATTTTCGTGTTTTACGTGTATCTTTCAAATAGCGTAACTTTTAAAATATCGGACTTTAATAATACCCGCTTTACGATATTATAGATTAAAAATTAACTAATAAAAGATTGCATCAAAATTTTTAGGCGTGTCATCCATGTACACCAAGAGGTATACGTGTTTCATATCTTAGGTACTTGTCCATTAAGTTTTCTTACATACACATACTTATCTTAGTATTTTCATCTTATCTATATGTTTTGGAAAGAAAATAAAATGCACAAAAACACTTTGACTCTCCTTCTGCCGTGAGGTCTTCATCAACACCACCAATTCCATTTTGTCTTTCAACCAACCAATTACAACGTCTATTCTATCAATATCACCAATATATTTTCTAGCTAAATTGGGTATAATATAGCATTTTCTCCATCATCCCTTGTAAGGATCCTTTTTGTAATTTTCTATTGTAATCCTATTTGTAAATTTATTTTGAAATATTGTAATTATTATCTTATTTCTGTAAACTAAAGATTTAACAAGTTATTAGTGATTTTTGGACATTGTATATATATAGTAATGATTTAAAAATGATAAACAAGCCTAAAGTTCACATTAGTAATGAATAATCTATATCAGTTGCAAAACGTAGTATTTTGTATAACCTCAGTGGGTTTGAGATTTATTTACTTGACATATTAAGATAGAGGATTGTTTTGTGAGTATTTCTCCGGGTGACACGTCCCGTGATGATTCCCGAAGAGTGAGATATGACCAATTTACGAAACTTGGTCAGATCTGAATATGCTTAATAAATCGAGTAAAAACTTATAGATTCGTACAGAACCATGTGAAAAGGTAAAACTATGGGTTGTAGATAAACTTATGTAGAACACACACGAATCGGATAGTTTTCTACGGACAAACGGTTTGGAAATGGCGGCCAAAACGGTGAAACTGAAGTTGGCTGCGAAAAACAGCCAACTCTTCTAAGTAATAAAATGGGTAAATAAGCTATGATAACTATAAATTAGAGGCAATTGAACTTATAATAAGTTAACTAAATAAGTTAAGAATGACTTTAGTAAAAAAAATAACTCATCTATATTATATACGGTTTAGGAGAAACGGTCTAATTAACGAGACATGTCGTAAAAATTGTAAGAATTAGACTATATTAAATTAAGGTAAAACGTGATGATTTTTATAAACACCAAAATGGTATGAGCCGTTTTTTTTAGTAAATATAGACTCGTTTATTTATTGATAACTAGAATACCCGAGACTCGGCCATCGTGGACATTAAGTTTACATCGTTATGAGGCGTTTTAGAACCCGTAATACATATAAAGTGGATTTGGGCCACAAAAGCCCAACTTACACTTATAATGGCTATTGGGCCATTATTGGACCTGAGATTAATAATGTATATGGAGATCAATAATGAGTTTGAAGTGGACTTAGGTTATATAAATGATTAATGGGTCACTAATGGGCTAGAATGGGCTTAATGGTCATAATGAGAAGATATATGTTAAATTGTTATGAAAGGTTTTATAAAAAGTTTTATAAAACTTATGCAATGTCCAAACTTACCAAAATGAACTATTTACATATATTTATGACTTATGTATAGTCTCGAACCTAAGGCGCGTCTCGTCATTTTAGGTCTCGTTCGGTCATATGTTGACCGTTGGGCATCTCGTTCTCGATCAGTGAGCGATTATTATCTCGTGAAGTCGTGTATCGACTATTGGACGTTTGTTCCTTGATCTACGTGTGGTAGCTATATCAGGTGAGTTCATAGCCTCGCTTTTACTGCTTTATATGTGTTTATAAACCCGCGAGGGGGAATACATGCTCTTGGTTAATAAGCATACGTGTTGTATCCTTTTGAAAGGATACATGATTATGAATAAACATTCGTTGTTGGAATATATGCTTTGAATGAATACAAGTTGTTGTTAATAAACATAAAGACGTTTGATTGAATGCCTTTGGAAAATGAACACAAGCGTTGATTGTATTGATTGTGAACCGCTATTTGCTAAGTACTATATTGCCAAAATTTAAAAGTCCCTAAAACCCATGAACCGTTAACTACCCTTGAGGGGTAGGTGCTGGTACAGACGGATGGATCCATCGGGGATGGCCCCCACCTGGGTAGGTCGCACCTGTGGGTTGGAGGCTCAGCCAGATGTGTTGTATTAGAAGTAAGGGGGTATTTGGCAAAATACCTGACTAGGGCATTATTATACTTAAGGCTTCGGTGTCATGGCTTAGTAGAATAGCGTGGACTTTGGGTATTGCATGTGTTGCACTACCGACAGTGGATGAGATTCTTGTGTTCAAAAGCTTTATGATTTATTAAAAACCCCATTATTGTTTATTTAAAAACCTATGAATTCACTCAACCGTTGTGTTGACTGTTTAGCATGTATTCTCAGGTGTATAGGTTTATGATCAGCTGGAGCATGGAGCCGCGCGGGATAAAGTAGAGGCAAAACAAACAATTTCCATTCGATACATTTGACATATCTTTATTATTTCTTAAGGTTTGTATAAATTGGTGGGACCTCTTTTTTTTAGTTAACTCTGATTTAATAAAATTATCGAATGGTTTATTTTATAAAACGTCTCTTTTGAGGTCGTTTTCTATGACTATGTGTGATGTGCTATGAAGTAACACCCAATGTTGATATTTCGCTGCGTTGTGAAATTGGGGGTGTTACATTTTGTTACTAATTAAATGGTTAACCGGGTCGGGCCATGGGCCCTTTGTTCTTTCTTTAATAACAGACCACAAAACACCCCCTAACTTATATTTCGTGTTTTATTTAATTCCCGTGTGTTGATATTCGTGACATATGTTCGTGTATTAAATTCGTGTTAAGTCTTGTCATGCATAATTTATTATACGTAAATACTTGTCATTAAATAAATAATATACGTAATACTTTCCGTTATTCATTTAATGTTCATGACACTTCTCGTGTATAAACTAATTATAAAGTTTTAAGTAACTTGTATTTTCATGTATTTAATGCTTTCATGTATTTTACGCGGGTTTTACAATGCACTGTGATATACTTTTGAAGAAAAAGATCGTTCTTTTTCTTGTTAAAGTTTACGTAAAATATCATATATAATAATAGTGTTTCATCATATATGATACCATTCTTAAATCATACATATGATATTAGTTTATATCATATATGATAAGTTATATTATATATGATACTGGTGTTATATCCCATATGATATTTGTATCATATATGATAATTTTTGACAAACAAAAAACATGATTTTTTGGCGAAAGTTATTATATAGCATACATATAGAAATATAATTAAATTCTCTTCGTAACGCTATATTTTTTTCGCATAATGATTAACAGCTTAAGAGATCTTAATGTTTGAAAAAAGAGGGTGAAAATAGAATTTTGTGTTTAATCTCATCCATTGGATTAAAATAAATATTGAAGGTGAAGACCAATACCTTGGTATCCAAATAAAGTTTAGTATACTTATGAACTTAAATCCTAAAGAATAAATTACATGTTTCGTCCCTATGGTTTATCCGAAATAACAAGTTTCATCCCTAAGTCAAATTCTTTACACTTTTGCGCGTCCATAATCTTCTTTTCAATTTATTGCTTCTAAGTACTATACTTTGGTTTCTTTCTCATTTGGCCCTTCAACCTTTTAACCTGCATATAAAACACAATGTTTAATTATCGAAAGTACTAATTTTACGTAGATAATAGAACGATAGTGACGGTTTGAATATATAAAATTTGAGTGTTATCAAATTTCTCCACTAATTACCGAAGGTGGTTAACGTTTGGATAGTAATCACCAAACTGCGTAATGTATATTCTTAACAACCAACACCAACGTATTAAATGTAGTATTAAAAAGTTGGTATTGGTTTATAGTTAGAACTTTTCGTGTTTAAACATATCGATTACATAATACTAAAAAAGGTGTATTGGTGGATTTGCCAAGCATGTACGATGTACCTAGCCATTTTGACCTACTAAAAATATTACCCACTTGATCTGTTAACTAACCTGCCTCAGGCCTTGTTTCTTTTTTCATAGAATGAGTGGGTCCCTCATCCCTTAATATCTCAGAATGAGGACTAGTAGGGTTTTTATGCATTGGGGATATGGAAGATTTAATGAAAAACAAATATTAAAAAATTAATGGTCCCACCTCCCTTCCAGCTAGGAGAATTTAATAAGAAAAAGAAGCACCCCCTCAACCTGACCCATCAGTTTGGTATATACAACTTGAGTGAAGTCTTTTGATCAAATGAATAACCTCATTTTCATTTTCTTGTCTTGCTCTTACCATTATGATTTGCAGATCAATCAGTATACCTATTCTCATTATCCGAGAAGATAACAAAATGTTCATGGGACTCTAAGGACAACATATGGGTCTTTATGTGGATGCAACTTGACAAATCGACACCTCATGAGTAACCTTCATAAAGGTTTACTTTCTCTCATTGACGAACACAATACAATCTTATTGACCATTGAAGAACTTTTCTTGCTTTATTAATTAAGGACGTTCCTACTATATAGAATTTCAGTTATCATATGTTCCAATGTACTTTAAAATAAAAGACAACTTTACAATATTTTCATGACGACTTGCACAAAAATGGTTTGATCCCTTTTGGATTTCCAGTCAAAAATTTAGATCATTTTGAAAAACTAACCCGATTACTTAAAGTTTTTAACAATGCCAAAAAAACTAATATCACGAGTTTATTATCCAACGACTCATTTTGTGTTGCAACAAATATTTATAATGTGCAAAAAACTAAGTGAATTTGAAATAAATGGTGATGTATATGAAACTATAGATATTCTAATGGAATAAAAGCTAACGAAATATTTTGAAAAATTCCCACCTATTCTTACTCGTGCGGCCACATTGAATCCATGTTTTAACATAACTGGGGTAGAGGTGTTTATCGACTCAATTACAGATGACTTGGAACTTTTTGAACAAAACATGTTTTTTGCAAGAGATGCAAAAGAGCTTTAAATTTTGTGGAATTTTTATATGGAAAAGTATGGTAACCAACCTCCTTCAACCAATGATGGTTTTTTCTCATTGGCATCGCTTTCAAAGAACGTGATTACGAACTTGTTCCATACTTTACCAGATCAAGCAAACAAACGAGCAAGAAATGATCAAGCAATGAACAACGAGTATTACATCTATACCACCCGCAATTAGATCTCGAATATAGATCCACGTAAGTTTCAAAATTTTGATGTGTTGGGGATTTGGAAAGAACAACAACCCATGTTTCCCATTCTATCTCAAATGGACGAGATATGCTTTCGGTACAAGCTAGTTCGGTAGCTTTAGAATCTAATTTTTCTACAAGTGGAAGGGTGATATCAAACAGAAGAACAAGACTAACGTGGACATCTCATGTGTTTGAAAGATCATTTGGACGCGGTCGAGCGTATATGACACAAAACAAGTCTTGAAATTGTCGTTGACTTTGAAGAATTGGTTTACGAAGAAGAGGTGGAAGCGTGTCAAATAGCCACACCTTTCGATGAAGAACTCTCACAAGATGAAGCTGTTGCTGTGGAAGCTGTGTCTAATGTATCCGAAGATGAAATCAATCTTTCCGATTAGCTTTCCGATGGATTGTATTTGATGTATTTTCTTTCGATGTATTTGTATTGTTGTTTTTTCTTATCTATGTGTTCTAATGATGTATCGTGATGTTGTGTTCAATAAAAGTGATGTATTTCTTTTCAATGCGGTCTACGTCTACTAGAAACTCGCAAATTCTAAAAATTTAAAAAAACCCGAAACCGTTTAACCGGTCAAAACCGGTTAGGGACCGGTTGGGGTTTTCAGTCCTTTCGACCGATCTAGTTAGTAACTGGTTAACCGGCCTAACTGGTTTTCCAGCCTTTGACACTGGTTCTGTTTAGATTGACTAACCGGTCCGGTTAACTCGTATGTCACCTCTTTTAGATAAAGCATCAAGGATAACATCATAGAAGAGGTAGTATTGAACAAAATCCACGATATCGTACGTCTCCTTATGTACGTTGCCAGAATATAAACAAGATGGGATAATGAAAAAAATGTATTATAGTCTCGTAATACTTTAATGTGCATCTAACAAAAAAAGATTGTTTTTATGTGTACTTACTCGATTTTGTTGCCTTTTGTGTATATTTGATGACTGTTTTGCCTCTTATAAAATAAAAAAAGATGTCATAAAATGATAATAAAATACATAAAATCGAGTAAATCAATACAATTTTTTTGTTCACTACACTTAAACGGATTACAGGACAACTATGATACATTTTCGCTTCATTAACCCTAAAAGATTGCAAAACCTGTGAGAAGAATGGTAGACTCAAGTAATAAATCACTATCTATTCACATGGATAATATACCATATCGGGTATTCAAGAACAAGCAAGCAAAAAGTAATTTGTATTGAGATACAATCATACAAAGACATGCACACGACGGTTTTTTTTATGAAACTGTGCAATAGAGGATGGAGCTCTTAATAGAGATTAGTCATGTATTATAGCAATGTGATATCGATCTAGTTGATTTTGCCAGTAGACATGTTGTATTTTAGTTCTGAAGGTGGTTTGAAGTTATTGGCCAACTTATATAGTGATATTGGTTTCGGACACCAACGAACACAAAAAATGATGAGTATGTTAGATGATTTTTTATGATAGCAATAGTATTAGATCGAATATGAGATGTTTGGTGAAATTCATATCGGATTTGAGTAAGCATTGCAATGACAAATGTGCATAAGGTTTGCTTATTTGGGCACGCATTTTGTCGAACTTTGTATTACTAGTTTTTCGCGTATGTCTCCGGCCAATGCCTCCGGACACATACACTTCCCCGTAACGGAACCGGAATCTCCCAGCATTTAATAGGATCGATGTGTGAACAGTGAAGCATTTGACCAAGCCTAGGACTAAGGAAAAGTAAAAGCAACCCGCCACATTATCCAGGTGACCTTCGTCTACCTAATGGGTAAAGCGAAGCACCGCCGCCCTTGGGCAAGCAAATCCCTCGATTACAAGGATTTGTGTAACCTAGGATTTGGTGCCTAATCTACAGATGTGACCACACATCCAGGTATGCACTACAAAGTAGTATAAATACCTCTACATTTAACACACACACGACACGATCTGCATTAAGTACTCACCATTAATATATCTCTATCTTTCGGTATTCCACGCCGGATACCAACTTCGTGACAATTACTTACTCTCACGTCGGAGCTTGGTCTCAGGGTCAAACCTGGGACGAGGCTAACGTGTGCTACCTTGTGTTTCTAGGTTTGAGACCAAGAGACGTGCATACCTTCATTGTGACCGAAGTGAATTCGCTAGTATCAGCCTAACCGGAGAATTTTGCTTCAACAATTGGCGCCATCCGTAGGACCTTAAACTAGAATCTCCACAAACAGCTATCCATGATAGGAGTCTCGAGAGGGTCACCCATACCATCATCTCCCGACCGCGATCCCGTGACGGTCGAGAAAGAGACGGAAACACCTGTAAACCTACGAGAAAAAATCTTGGAAAGTATGAGCGTCTTACAAAATCTGGTGGAACGCCATAACGCTGTGTCCAAAAGGCCTATCTCACCTACAAGATTGGTCTTCGAGGACGACCCGCAAGATGAATCAAGGGACCAAAATGAAGGACCAAAGGTTCAAAAGGAAGCCAACCTACCGGTGGATGACTTGCAAAAACCTATCAAGGATGTGAGGGCTTCTCCTTTCACCAAAAGAATTATATAATTCTCCTCACCAAAACACATATTACCCGCAACTCTCAAACTATACTCGGGAGCCACTGATCCCAACGACCACATCACCCGATTTGCCGGTGCAACCAATTCCGAAGAATGGCCAATTCCAGTATGGTGCAGGTTCTTTCAGCAAACTTTGGACGAAGCCGCAGGAGAATGGTTTGAAAGATTGCCGAGAGTCAGCATAGATAACTGGGATGACTTAAAGGACCAATTCTTGGAAAGGTTTTCTCTAAGAAGGAAAAGTCTCAAAACGCCAATGGAAATTACCACCATCACCCGTAAGGCACGCGAAACCTTGGCAGCATTCAAAGAACGTTGGACGGATGAGGCAAGCTATATTCAAGGGGTTCCGGAAGTAATGAAGATATCAGCCTTCGTGAACGGGGCTAAATGCCCGGAGTTAGTTTGACGTTTCACAGATGATACCCCTATGACGGTAACGGAAATGATGCAAAGGGTGGATGATTTCATAAAATCCGAAGATGCCTTCCGAAATACGGAATTGCCGACAAGAGAAACATGTGACAGAAATGTAAAGTACAACAGGGAAGAAAGGTATACCCCTTCCGGTTCGCGTGGACGCCATAGAGGTCGTTAAAGAAATGATTACCGATCTAAGCCCTCGTTCTCCCCATATGTACCTCCAGTAAACCAAAATCAAGGAAGAAGGGCACCATACCAACGTCCCGGTTTGGAATCTTTGACCAAGTTTCCTAAGGAAATCCTAGCCACTGAATTGCAATTGTGCCTTCCCCTACCATTGCCGACCAAAGGAATAGTCCGACCTAAAAACATGGACAAATACTGTGATTATCATCAAGAGAAAAGTCATCTTACTAACGATTGTCATCAGTTGAGAAAACAGTTGGAAGCAGCCTTGGAGTCAGGTAAGCTAAACCATCTCGTAAAAGACTTACGAGGAAGGGTGAATAAAGGGAATCAGGGAAGAGGAAATAGAGACTTCAAAGGAAAGACAATAAACATGATAGAAGGCAGGTATAGCGGGATGAAGAGGAAAGAGGTGTGCAAGATCAAAGTTGATTGGATGAATGCTCCCATCACCTTCCCTCTGGTTTCTGATGCCGAGGCATCTGATGATCCTTTGATATTTGAGGCGGAGGTAGAAGGATATTGGGTGAAAAGGGTATTCGTGGATGAAGGTGCCACAATGCAAGTCATGTTAGAACATTGCTTTCTAAATTTGGATCCCTCGATCCGAAGGAGGTTGACACCTGATCATGCAAAGGTTTTAAGTTTCTCAGGGGAGGAAACCACACCTCTCAGAAAAATTGACTTGGAAGTAACCTTTGGATCACATGACCTAACAAGACGAACAGTGATGAGCTTCACGGTGATCAGGGTACCATCCCCTTATAATATCATACTTGGAAGAACCAGGAACAAGGAATTAAGAGCCGTACCCTCTACCGTCCACTCAGCTATGAAGTTCCCCACCCCTAATGGAATTGCAACAATGAGAACTAAAGCACGAGCAATCTATGAGTGCAGAGTCATATAGGATGGGCAGAAGATAGAAAAAATGAAAGCAACGGCTGTGGGAAAGGAATTAGACAAGTGGATCACTCATGAAAAGCGCAATCAGCAAGCAAGAGTAGCGGGAGATATGACGGAACAAATCTGTGTTAACCCCGGATACCCGGAATAGTTGGTCACCATCGGAAAATTATTTACCAAGAAGTGTCGATTGCAGCTCATAGACCAGCTAAGAAACAACGCCGATGTATTCGCATGGGAACCTTTGGATATGACGGGAGTACCGAGGAGGATCATCAAACACTCGTTGAATGTCAACATAGAGGCTGCTCTGATTGCACAAAAAAGAAGGACATTGGGGGAAGAAAAAAGCCAAGCAGTCAAAAGAGACGTGACGGAGTTAATGAAGGCCGGTATCATACGACCGGTGAGGTACCCAACATGGATTTCCAACCCAGTCCTAGTAAAGAAGTCGGATGGTGATTGGCGAATGTACATAGATTTCAAGAACCTCAACTCCGCCTGTCCGAAGGATTACTATCCTAAACCAGATATAGATGTGAAGATAGGAGCGATCATGGGATATAAGTTCAAATGTTTCCTAGACGCCTATAAGGGATATCACCAAGTGCTAATGGACGAGGCAGATGAAGAAAAGACAGCGTTTTACACCGACGAGGGTACATACTGTTATACGAATATGCCCTTCGGTCTAAGGAACGCCGGTGCCACCTATCAAAGGTTGGTATACTCAGCGTTCCGTTCACAAATTGGCACGAACTTGGAAGCATACGTGGATGATTTGATGATCAAAAGTAAAACCGAGGAAGACATGCTTGCGGATATCCAAGAAACCTTTGACAATCTGAAAAGAATTAACATGAAATTAAACCCAAAGAAGTGTTCGTTCGGGGTCGAGGAAGGAAATTTTTTGGGATACATGGTAACGTCAGAAGGCATAAGAGTAAAGCCCAAGAAGACAAAAGCAATCACAGAAATGAGATCTCCGAAAACTTTAAACGAAATGCAGTCTTTAAGCGGTAAGCTAGCAGCACTCAATCGTTTCTCGTCCTGGTCGGCCGAAAGGTCAATGCCATTCTTTGAAACATTGAAGAATATCACCAAAGAAAATAAAGAGGAATTCCGGTGGACAGACAAGGCAGAAGAAGCCTTCCAGCAGCTAAAAAAGGCAATACTAGATCTTCCGTTGTTAACATCTCCTGTCAAAGGAGAAGTTTTGTATGCATATCTTGCCGCATCCAAAGATGCAGTTAGCGGTGTACTTCTGGCGGAACGAAACGGGATGCAAATGCCAGCGAGGTATGTGAGCAAGACGCTTCATGACGCCGAGAAAAGATACGCTCCATTGGAAAAATTGGTTCTTGGATTGTTGCACTTGTCCCGAAGGTTGAGGAGACATTTCGAAGCTCACGACATCCATGTCATAACGGACCAGCCTTTGAAGCAAATATTAAGCAAGTCCGAAGCCTCAGGAAGGTTAGCAAAGTATGCAGTGGAATTAGGAACAAATGAAATTTTCTATGTCTCTCGAAATTCTATCAAGGGTCAAGTGTTAGCGGACTTCCTGAATGAGGATCCTTTGGATCAGCAAGAGGCCGCAACGATTTATGAGATCTCCGAGGAAGAAGAGTCGGAAGCTCAATTGGTTCTATTCACAGTTGGAGCAGCCAACAATAAGGGAGCTGGCGTCGGACTGGTGCTAATCAATCCGGAAGGAGTAAAATTCACATATGCTTTAAGGTTTAATTTCAATTGCTCAAATAATGAAGCTGAATATGATGCTCTCCTGGCTGGACTTCGGTTGGCCGAAAAGATGGGGTTAAAGGAGTTGCAAGCCAAAGTGGACTCCAAGATAGTAGCTTGTCAAATTAAAGGAGAGTTTGAAGCAAGCCATGATAGAATGTCTAAGTATCTGGCCAAGGTCAAAGAACGCCTCCTCACCTTCACAAAGTTCAACAATGAACACATCCTCCGGAATAAAAACCAAAAGGCCGATGTCCTAAGCAAACTTGCCTCAATTGCGTTCAACCACCTAACCAAGGAAGTATTGGTAGAAGCTTTGGACGCAAGGTCCATCGATGTGCAAGAAGTCAATGATATAGTGAAAGAAGAAGAAGAATGTTGGATGTCGCCTATCAAAAGGTGCTTGGAAGAAGGTATATGGCCGCAAGATCCAGAAAAGGCCAGGAACCTAAGAATGAAAATACCCCAGTATAACATGGAAAACGGGGTGTTATTCAAAAAATCATACCTATCTCCAATGCTAAGGTGCGTCGGACCGTTGCAAGCAAATTATATCATCCGAGAGGTCCATGAGGGAGCCTGCAGAATGCACGCTGGAGCAAGATCGGTGGTTGCGAAGATAATGCGTCAAGGCTATTTTTGGCCCACAATGCACCAAGACGCGTGGGACGAGATATGTAAGTGCGACTCATGCAAAATACATGGTCCCATACCAATACTTCCCAAGACTAATTTGACTTCGATAACGTCACCGTGGCCCTTTTACCAATGGGGGATGGATATATTGGGACCAATCAGTGGAAATTCTGGTAACATCAAATTCGTGATAGTAGCCATTGACTACTTCACCAAATGGATTGAAGCCAAACCGGTGGCCAAGATAACCGGTAAGGAGGTCAAGAAGTTCGCATGGGAAAACATTGTTTGCAGGTTCGGATTACCGGTGGTGATAGTAACTGAGAATGACAAGCAGTTAATAAATGGATCCTTCGGGAAATGGTGTGATAAATGGCATGTTAAGCAGACGACTACCGCGGTAGCACATCCACAGGCCAACGGCCTGGTCGAGAGGGCCAACAAGTCACTCATGCATGGTTTGAAGGCAAGATTGGGAAGGAGGTTAACCGGATGGGTAGACGAATTGCCTCATGTATTATGGGCCCACCGGACTATGCTTAAAACCAGCAATGGAGAAACTCCCTTCAGCCTTACCTACGCGAGTGAAGCCGTGATCCCGGCAGAAATAGGCATCCCTTCCGCAAAAACTTTACTTTTTGATGAAAGTACAAATGAAGAAGAGCTACGGTTAAACTTGGACCTGCTCTAGGAAAGGAGGGAGACCGCGGCCATACAGGAAGCTAAATACAAAAAGAAGGTCGAACAATACTACAACAAACGTGTCGGGCCTTGTTCCTTCAAGGTTGGAGACTTTGTCTATGGCCGCAACATGGCCAGTAATAAGTGTGAAAACACTTATCCTTTTACCACTTATTTCTAATAATAACAAGACCAAAACGTGTAATTTATTTCGTAAAAGTCGGAATTATGTGTGGTTTGTGTTTTTATTGTGCTTTAGGACCAAAAGATGAAAAAGGAAGAAAACACTGGCTTTCACGGGCTTTTATCGAAGAAAACGAGAAAAGACGAAGTCAAAAGATCAAGAGTGAAAAAAGAACGGAAGTCCAAGGCCTATTCTGAAGATTTATCGAAGAAAAAGTCTAAAGACTGAAGTTTAATGAAGTCGATGAACTCAAGTCTAATTATAGAAGAAAATTGAAAGGCGAGTTCAAACCCCGAGACGACATCGAGAAAGACAATGAATTTAGATCGAGTCGAGAAGAAAAGAAAGAAAGAAGAAAGCATACATGCATTCCCACTCCCTATATATACCCTCCAAATGACACATTAGGAGGGTGTTAGTCGTTAGCTAGTTTTAGTTTTGTCATTTTTCCTTTCTAGTTTTTAGAGAGAGAAAGTTCCCAACTTTCTCTCACTAAGTTTTCATCTTTTCTTTTAAGATTAAGTTCTTTTTAATCTTTGTATTTGGATTTCGTTAATCTCAAGTTCAAGTTAAAGCTTTTAATTTTCAATCTCTTCTTTCCTTTCTTTATTTTACTTTGTTCTTAATCTGAAAGTTCATATTTGATCCGAATGGTTCTCAATTCGTGTTGATTTTGATGTTTCGTGATTAAAAGGTTGATCTTTCTATTCCCACGTAAGCTCTCATACGGTTTAAGTTGTAAGCTCTTTGTGCTTATTGGCTTATTTCATGTTTTTAGCTTATCGCTTTTTGGATTACTTAAACGTTTTAGTCTTTTTAAGGTTTCTTTTATAAAGTTTATGATTTTATGTTTTGAAAGTTGTCAAATTTAAGCTTATTGAGTTGTTTAAGATTCATTTAAGTTAGCTTATTGGAACTGCTTATTGAAACATTGGCTTATTCTTCATTTTCGGATTAAGTGTTGTGTGCATCGCAATATTTGGGTATCCCACATTCCGACGGCTGCTGGTTTCTATCGCAATAACCCATTGAGGGTTCTACTTTGCGATAGCTTGGTTTATCTCCCTTATTCCGATCTGGGATTGCGATAGCACATTGCGATCGCATATTCCGACGGGTGGTAAGGTTACTTTGAGTCGAAACTCTGCCAGTTTTTTTTCAGCTACATTCCGATAGATTGCATCATTCCGGTAGGTTGATCATATTGCGACATAAACATTCCGATACCTTATATTCCGATCTGGACTTTGCGATTGAACAACTTTGCGACAGAATTGTTTTAAATATATTCTGATTGCTGATTTTTAATATATTCCGATGGTTTAGAGTTTTGCACATTCCGATAGCATTCAGTTTGCATTCCGATAGATTAAGTTTTAAGTTTTAAAGTTTTACAAAATTTCATGTTTTTAGTGTTTTTCTAAATAACTTTTAGTTTAATTTTGTAAAATCTTCTACTTTACTCAACGACAATTATTTGCTTTTAGATAAAAATAAATAATCAACAAACCACTTTCTTTTATCCACCAAGAACAATTGAGTCACACTAATTAACGGTAATCAATTCGAAAAGACTTGGAACGAAATTATTTGATACTTGGCCAAAAGCAAGTTATTAAATGGCGTCGCTGCCGGCTCTTTTCATTAAGATTAACGGTTTTAAGTGAGAGACGCGTTGGATTTTGGGATCCGTTCATCTTTGAACGTTATTTTCCTTGCTTTAAAATTTTCAAAAATCCTAAAAAAAATATATATAAAATTTTCAAAAATACAAAAAAATAGAAAAACATATAAAAACCAAAAAATATTTCTTGTCTATTTTGTTTTTCCTTTTGTAGGTGTGTATGCGTACTCGTGCTCGTAAGAAGAAAGTAGCTCAAGCCGAAGTCATTACTCCACCTATTGTCACCATGGACAATCAACCAATGATCGAGCTTTTGCAATCGCACGTAGAGGGCAACACCGATGCTATTGTCATACCTGAGATTGGAGCCAACAACTTTGAGCTTAAATCCGGTTTCATTCAAATGGTCTCTGCTCAACCTTTCTTGGGGCGTTCAAATGCTGATCCTCATGACCATATTAAAAGGTTTCTTCAACTCACTAATACGGTTAAGTATAATGGGGTTTCACAAGAGGTCATTCGCTTGCAACTTTTTCCTTTCTCCTTAGAGGGACAAGCCCGGCATTGGCTTGATAAGGAACCGCCACAAAGTATTCTTACGTGGACGGATTTAGAGACCAAATTCATCAACTACTTTTTCCCACCCTCACGTACTACCGCTTTGCATAATGAAATCATCACATTTGAACAAAAGTACGGTGAGACATTTAGTGAATCTTGGGACCGTTTTAAGGAACTTTTAAGAAAGTGTCCACAACATGGTTTAACAAAAGTACATCAAATTAATACTTTTTACAATGGTTTAAGCATGAATGACCAAGATTCACTAAATAGTGCCTCGGGGGGTAATATTTTGGTTAAGTCTTCTAATGCCGCTTAGGATATTATTGAGAACAAGTCTAGAGTTCAAACCAAGAGTGTTCGGACTAATGTGGCTAGTGCTAGCACTAATGAGAGCGACAAGAGAATTGATAAGCTCACTACGATTGTTGAATCACTTGCTCTCCAAACCTCTAACAACACCAAAGCTATCAATGCCCAAGTTAATGCTATGACTTAATCATGTGAAATATGCGGGGGATCTCACTCATACACCGATTGTCCTTCGACTCATAACAATCCGGAAAATGTGTATGCCGCCAAAGGTAACTATTACGCGGGAGGCTATCAAGCATGTCCTCAAGGTGACCGCAATTTGCTCAGCTATCGCTCAAACAACTTTTTTTCACCACCCGGTTTTCCACCTCAAAACCCAAACAACCTCAATCGCAACAATCAAAACCAACCTCGTGCTCCAAATCAATATCAAAACCAAAGAACCCCATATCCACCTCAAAGAAACAACCAAGTTTACCAACAACCCGCTTATCAACCACCTGCCTATCATGCTCCTCCTCCCAACCAACCCACCGCATTACATCAAGACGTTGAAACTTACATGAGGACTAATGATGTGATTGTGCAAAATCTTCAGCGGGAAATGGCCAACATGAAAGCTGATATGGTGAAACAAGGAAATGATCTTCGAGCCGATATGCGAAACACTTTGGCAAGTCAAACGAATGACTTAAGGAACATGATGGCTAGTTTTTTCCCAAGTAATCAAGCCTCTGGTTCGGGTTCTCTTCTGAGTAACACCATTGCTAGACCAAGAGGGGAAATGAAAGCAATCACCACTCGCAGTGGAAAAGGTTTAAAGGAACCCGAGCTTCCTACACCTACACCGGTGATTGTGACAAAGGAAAACGAGTCTCCTTCTCCAATTCCTCCAACTTCTACTCCTCCACCTTCTATTTCTCCAATTCCTCCACCTTCTACTTCCACCCCTCCACCACCCAAGGATGTGAGTGAGAATTCCATACCAAAGCCTTCATCTCAACCCAATATACCTTATCCCTCAAGGTTGAGGAAAGAGAAATTGAAGAACAAGGATGATATTCAGGTTTCTAACTTTCTCAAAATGTTTAAACAACTGAATTTCAATATCTCCTTTGCTGAGGCTCTCGCTCACATGTCGAAATACGCTAAAATGTTTAAAGATCTTCTCAGTGATAAGGAGAAACTTCTTGACATCGCTCAGACCCAACTTAATGAGAATTGCTCCGCAGTGCTCTTAAGGAAATTACCAACCAAACTTGGTGATCCGGGTCGTTTCTTGATTCCTTACAACTTCCCCGGGGTAGAGAATTGTATGGCCCTAGCCGATCTAGGTGCTAGTATCAACTTAATGCCTTTAAGCGTTTGGAAACAATTGTCTCTACCCGAGCTAGTCCCCACACGAATGACTTTGGAATTAGCTAACCGTACGGTTGCTTATCCAGTGAGGATAGCCGAAGATGTCTTCGTTGGTGTCGAAAAATTCACCTTTCCGGTGGATTTTGTTGTCGTTGACTACGAGATGGACCCCCGTGTTCCATTAATCGTTGGACGTCCATTCTTGAGGACCGGTCGCACTCTCATTGATGTAGCCGCGGGCGAATTAATCATGAGAGTTGGTGATGATAAAATCATCTTCAACATGGGTAAACTTTCTAAGCAGCTTTCTGAAAACGAGAGTGTTAATTTCATTGACGTTCTTGATGAGGCTTGTGAAGAACATTTCAAAGAAGCTTGTAAAAGTGGTTCTTCTTCTCTACCCATTGTTGAGACCGTTGCCTCTATTGCCTCATCACTAACTCCATTTGGAGAAAGTGATTTCATCTTGAAAGATTTTGAAGCAACTTTGGGAGATGTGGACTTGCAATATGACGATTCTCCCTCCAATTGGGATGAAGACATTCGTACCATTGAGAAACTTCTCAATGAGGACCATAATTCTCCACCATCTCCTAACGATATATCTATCGATGAACCGAATTTTACTACGCCTTCCATTGAAAATCCTCCGGATTTAGAGCTTAAGGACCTACCGTCTCATCTCGAGTATGTTTTCCTTGAAGACAACAAGAAGTCACCCGTCATCATAGCAAAGGACTTGAAAGAAGAAGAAAAATCCCGACTTATCGCCGTGCTGAAAAATCACAAGAAAGCGATTGCTTGGAAAATCTCCGATATTCGTGGAATTGATCCTCACTTTTGCACACATAAAATTCTCATGGAGGACGACTTTAAACCCACTATTCAAAGCCAAAGAAGGGTGAATCCTAAGATCCATGACGTTATCAAAAAAGAGGTTATCAAACTTCTTGATGCGGGAATGATCTACCCTATTTCGGATTCATCATGGGTTAGTCCCGTCCATTGCGTGCCTAAGAAAGGCAGAATCACCGTTGTTCCCAATGAAAACAACGAGTTGATTCCTACTCGTCTCGTTACAGGGTGGAGAGTTTGTATAGACTATCGCAAACTCAATGATGCTACGAGAAAGGATCATTTTCCCCTTCCTTTCATGGACCAAATGCTTGAACGTCTAGCGGGTAATGACTATTACTGCTTCTTAGACGGTTTCTCCGGGTATTTTCAAATTCCCATCGATCCCAAAGACCAAGAGAAAACCACATTCACTTGTCCTTACGGAACATTTGCTTATAAAAGAATGCCTTTCGGCTTATGCAATGCTCCTGGGACATTCCAAAGGTGTATGATGGCTATCTTTCATGACATGGTTGAAGAAACTATGGAAGTCTTCATGGATGATTTCTCGGTCTACGGTGATTCTTTCTCTAATTGCCTTGCCAATTTGGAACGCATGCTTAAGCGGTGCGAAGACACTCGCCTTGTTCTAAATTGGGAAAAATGCCATTTCATGGTAAAAGAAGGCATTGTGCTTGGACATAAAATCTCAAAATCCGGTCTTGAAGTGGACCGTGCTAAAGTGGATGTCATAGCCAAATTACCTCCACCTTCAACCGTGAAGGGTGTGAGAAGTTTCCTTGGTCACGCGGGCTTCTATCGTCGATTCATCCAAGATTTTTCTAAAATCGCTCGCCCGATTACCCACCTCTTGGAAAAAGATACTCCTTTCATCTTTTCCAAAGAGTGTCTTGAATCCTTCAATCTTCTTAAGGATAAGCTAACTAAGGCACCGGTCTTGGTTACCCTAATTGGGAGCTACCTTTTGAATTAATGTGTGATGCTAGCGACTTTGCTATTGGAGCGGTGTTGGGCCAAAGAGTGAACAAACACTTCCAACCAATCCATTATGCTAGCAAGACAATGACGGGGGCTCAATTACATTATACAACTACCGAAAAAGAGCTTTTAGCTGTAGTTTATGCTTTTGAGAAGTTTCGCCCCTATCTTGTCCTTTCCACCACCATCGTGTATACCGACCATTCCGCGTTGAAGTACTTGTTGACTAAACAGGATTCTAAGCCAAGACTTCTTCGTTCGGTTTTGCTCCTTCAGGAATTCAAAATTGAAATTCGTGACAAAAAGGGAGCGGAAAACCTAGCCGTGGATCATCTAAGTAGACTTGAGGATCCTTATCAAGGGGATCATCTGAACCAAGAGATCAATGACTCTTTTCCCCTTGAGACCTTAATGTCTATTCACTCCAATCTTGATGACACCCCGTGGTTTGCGGACATTGCAAACTACTTAGCGGGTGGTATTCTCATCGAAGGGTTAACATCCCAACAAAAGAAGAAGTTCTTTAAAGATATTAAGACTTACTTTTGGGAGGACCCTTATCTCTTCAAACAATGTACCGATCTGATTATTCGCCGATGTGTTGATGGACCCGCAGCTTTAGAAATTCTTGAAGCTTGCCATAAAGGACCCACCGGTGGTCATTTTGGTCCAAATTATACCACGAAGAAAGTGTTCGACTCTGGATTCTATTGGCCCACAATTTACCGTGACGCTCACGAAATGGTTAAACGTTGTGATGCTTGCCAAAGACAAGACAAGATCACACATAAAGATGAGATGCCTCAAAAGTTCATACAAGAATGTGAAATCTTTGATGTATGGGGTATCGACTTTATGGGGCCATTTCCATCATCTAAAGGGAACAAGTACATCCTCGTAGCCGTTGACTACGTATCCAAATGGGTTGAAGCTAAGGCTCTCCCTACGAACGATGCGAGGGTGGTTGTGAACTTTCTGAAGCAACTTTTTGCTCGATTCGGTGTTCCTCATGCTATAATCAGTGATCGCGGGACTCATTTTTGCAATGATCAATTTGCAAGAGTCATGGCTAAGTATGGTGTCAATCACCGTCTTTCAATCGCCTATCATCCCCAAACCAATGGTCAAGCCGAGATTTCTAACCGCGGATTGAAGCAAATTCTGGAGCGTACTGTGGGAGAGCATCGTGCCTCGTGGGCCGATAAGTTAGATGATGCTTTGTGGGCTTTCCGTACCGCTTATAAGACCCCGATTGGTTGTACACCTTATCTTCTTGAGTACGGGAAAGCATGCCACTTCCCTATCGAGCTGGAACATAAGGCATACTGGGCCTTGAAGTGAGCTAACTTCGACATCAACAAAGCCGGCGATCTTTGGAAGATTCAACTCAACGAGCTCAACGAACTGAGGAATGAAGCTTACGAGAACTCATTGATCTACAAGGAAAAGACTAAGATCATCCATGATGCAAGGATTAAGAACCGAGAGTTCCACGTTGGTGATCAAGTCTTACTTTTTAACTCTCGGTTGAAGATCTTCTCTGAAAAGTTGAAGAGCCGCTGGTCTGGTCCATTCACCGTCGCTAAAGTCTTTCCCTATGGCACCATTGAGCTTTCTCAGCCAAATGGGCCCAATTTTAAGGTGAATGGCTAGCACGTGAAGTTGTACTTTGGTGAGGACATCTCTCATGATATGATTCCATCCCTCACCACGTTTCCCATGAACTAATTTTGGGTCAAGTCAGGCTCGTGACTCGGTTAACAAAAACAAGCGCTTCTCGGGAGGCAACCCGTGATCTATCCTTTACCGATTTCATAATAAGTGTAGGGGGAAGCCCCGTATGTGTTTGTTGTCTTGTTTCTTCTTATGTACAGGGATCTAAGCTTCAAAGATCCATTCTCGATGACTTTTGATGAACCGTGATCCCGTGTTCCCATCTTCCCGGTTCTATCCTAAACTGTTGTGATTCAATATTTCATATCTTATATGTTCACATTGAAATCACTTTAGTTGTCCTTTCCTTAGCAAGATTTAGACAAAGTGCACAATGCCCTAAGTGCAGGGGAGTTTACTCCCACATGCTTAAACATTGAGGACAATGTTTATATCAAGTGTAGGGGGACTTCTATCGAACTAAGTGGTCTTTTCCATGAATTTGCCCTCATCTTAACCGGAAAATTTAATTTTTCTACATTTTTCAAAATTTTTAATCTACTCTGGCCTTGTAGTTTTTCTTTGTTATCGTTATTTACTTTCTTTGCTAGAATAAATTTTCAATAAAGTGGTCTTAAATTTTTCAAATTCGTGAATATTTTGACTCAACCCGAGTTTACTTATCTAAGTTTACTCTAGCTAGTATCCTTAACGTGTTTAAGTCAAGTTTTGCTAGGCTTTTATATAGGGAACTTTAAAACGCGAAAGTCTTAACTCTTACGGGTTAAGAACAAGAACTTTTCGCAAGTTCCTATAATTGATCCTAGAGAGTCGTTTATCAAGGGAACTTTAAAATGCGAATTCTAAACTTGAAAAAGTCTAAGAGTTTGCAAGATCCTATAGATGACTCGAAAACCCAAAACTTTGATTTAATTGGCTAAGCATCCACGAGTATCATTCCTTGAGATTTTAAATTGTGGAGAACGAGAGATGATAGAGTCAATTATAAGTTTGGTATTCTTTCGTGAATTTATGTGAGTTAATTATGAGCCTATTCTTCCATCGCTTGTTAATAAATTTATTTGCAATAAATAAGGTTGTACGATTTGAAAAGTTACTTAGCTTCTAGCCCAAGATCGTTTAAAAGTTGCTCGGTATTAATTAGAGTTCATAGCCAAGGCATAACTATTGAAGCGGGATGCGAAGATTGGCGAGTCCGAAAAGGCCTTAACAAGGCACGAGGGCTACATTTTGTTGCTAAATATCCAAAAGTGATGTGAAGAATCATTTGTCAAAAATCAATATAAAGGATCGAGACACACGACGAAAAGCAAAAACTCCCCTAAAGATCATGGAGAAGTCTATCCAAAAAGGCCCTAACAAGGTATGAGGATAAATAGATCCAAGTCCTAAAAGGAGGCGGATCGTTGTATATCAAAGTCCAAAATAAAGATTGGAGAAAAATGAAGAAGTCGTGGTCCAAATATGAAGAATCTCTCAAAAAGTTCAAGACAAGAAATTCCTATAAAGAGAAGACCATTATTTCATGAACGTCTCTCAAGATTCGAAGTATGAAGTCGCTGCCAAATATCGGTCCGAGAAAGGTCTCAAATCGTGAAGCGAGTTATGCCAAGATATGAACTTTAAGAGGTCCCGAGAAGCAGTTTTAAAAGATTTTGTCCTTTAGCTAACTATTGATTAAATCGTCCCACTTTATTTTCTGCCTAAATAAACTATCGAAATAAGTCAAACAATGTATCCTCGTGATCATTCAAGACAAAATTAAAATATAAGAGATACACCTAGGAATAAGGGAGTCTAAGTAAATAATTGGCCCACATGAATTCGTGTTAGTTTGCTAACTTATAATAACAATGATCTCGTTTTTAAGCTTGGTATGGGGAACGTGAAACTTGAGGATGATAAACGTTCATGGCAGCCAAGACCCAATGTAAGTCTTTGATTTCTTTACTTGTCTCTATCTTTTTGTTTTCCTTGAATGTTTAGTATTTAATAAAGGCCAAGGTGGGTTATTTATGATGGAAAATGTAGACCGTGCTTTAAAATTAATGCATTGCATGAGGGCATTGCAATGGTCAAGTGTAGGGGATTTAATAAGTGTGAAAACACTTATCCTTTTACCACTTATTTCCAATAATAACAAGACCAAAATGTGTAATTTATGTCGTAAAAGTCATAATTATGCGTGGTTTGTGTTTTTATTGTGCTTTAGGACCAAAAGATGAAAAAGGAAGAAAACACGGGCTTTTATCGAAGAAAAAGAGAAAAGACGAAGTCAAAAGATCAAGAGTGCAAAAAGAACGGAAGTCCAAGGCCTATTCTGAAGATTTATCGAAGAAAAAGTCTAAAGACGGAAGTTTAATGAAGTCGAAGAACTCAAGTCTAATTATAGAAGAAAATTGAAAGACGAGTTCAAATCCCGAGACGACATCGAGAAAGACAATGAATTTAGATCGAGTCGAGAAGAAAAGAAAGAAAGAAGAAAGCATACATGCATTCCCACTCCCTATATATACCCTCCTAATGACACATTAGGAGGGTGTTAGTCGTTAGCTAGTTTTAGTTTTGTCATTTTTCCTTTCTAGTTTTTAAAGAGAGAAAGTTCCCAACTTTCTCTCACTAAGTTTTCATCTTTTCTTTTAAGATTAAGTTCTTTTTAATCTTTGTATTTGGATTTCGTTAATCTCAAGTTCAAGTTAAAGCTTTTAATTTTCAATCTCTTCTTTCCTTTCTTTATTTTACTTTGTTCTTAATCCGAAAGTTCATATTTGATCCGAATGGTTCTCAATTCGTGTTGATTTTGATGTTTCGTGATTAAAAGGTTGATCTTTCTATTCCTACATAAGCTCTCATACGGTTTAAGTTGTAAGCTCTTTGTGCTTATTGGCTTATTTCATGTTTTTAGCTT
Source organism: Glebionis coronaria (assembly GCA_025667525.1). Lineage (NCBI taxonomy): Eukaryota > Viridiplantae > Streptophyta > Magnoliopsida > Asterales > Asteraceae > Glebionis > Glebionis coronaria. The sequence goes on from CM046879.1 coordinate 558,500,648, forward strand.
ATCGCTTTTCGGATTACTTAAACGTTTTAGTCTTTTTAAGGTTTCTTTTATAAAGTTTATGATTTTATGTTTTGAAAGTTGTCAAATTTAAGCTTATTGAGTTGTTTAAGATTCAGTTAAGTTAGCTTATTGGAACTGCTTATTAAAACCTTGGCTTATTCTTCATTTTCGGATTAAGTGTTGTGTGCATCGCAATATTTGGGTATCCCACATTCCGACGGCTACTGGTTTCTATCGCAATAACCCATTGAGGGTTCTACTTTGCGATAGCTTGGTTTATCTCCCTTATTCCGATCTGGGATTGAGATCGCACATTGCGATCGCATATTCCGACGGGTGGTAAGGTTACTTTGAGTCGAAACTCTGCGAGTTTTTTGTCAGCTACATTCCGATAGATTGCATCATTCCGATAGGTTGATCATATTGCGACATAAACATTCCGATACCTTATATTCCGATCTGGACTTTGCGATTGAACAACTTTGCGACAGAATTGTTTTAAATATATTCTGATTGCTGATTTTTAATATATATTCCGATGGTTTAGAGTTTTGCACATTCCGATAGCATTCAGTTTGCATTCCGATAGATTAAGTTTTAAGTTTTAAAGTTTTACAAAATTTTATGTTTTAAGTGTTTTTCTAAATAACTTTTAGTTTAATTTTGTAAAAGCTTCTACTTTACTCAACGACAATTATTTGCTTTTAGATAAAAATAAATAATCAACAAACCACTTTCTTTTATCCACCAAGAACAATTGAGTCACACTAATTAACGGTAATCAATTCGAAAAGACTTGGAACGAAATTATTTGATACTTGGCCAAAAGCAAGTTATTAGCCAGCCGACAGGAAAAGATCGAAAAACTTGGCCCCAATTGGGAAGGACCTTATAGGGTCGTGGAAGCCTACCAAACCGGTTCGTACAAGTTGGAAACCATGGACGGAAAGGAGATACCGGGCACTTGGCATGCAACCAACTTGCAGAAATGTTTTATGTAATGTGAATCATATTGTATCGACTCCTTTATTAATTTTTAATGAATGAAAACTCTTCCGATAAGCATATTTAATTGCAGTAGTTATAGAACTCGGCCTAGCTGTTGGGTCCACTAGATGTGGATCTTGCAGCCTGTTAGGAACGGTGAACGACTTCTGTAATCACAAGTCTATTCACAGAGAGACTCTAGATGAATCACACAGTATAAGTGCGGAATACAAATACTATGAACAAGAAGAACAGAATAACTATAATGACTTGATCCTTTACTAAGGATTTCTAATATTAATATAAACTAGAATAATGTTTGATGAAGGTGTATGTAACCCTTCTGCCTAAGGTTCCTTTTATACTACAAGGAAACCCTAATACATCATTAAACCAAAACGTGTAAAACTGATATGCATATCCTTTCCTAACATATCTCATGCATATCCTAACAGAATACTCTTAAATAATAAAGTTTGACTTTCTATAAGACCAGGAGCACGTGTTGCTCCTACTACTACTAGGACCAGGAGGAACTACATACCTCCTAGTCTACCTATTACAAACAAATATTCTACAGGTCCTAACAATCCTCCCCTAAACTTGAAGTTGACCTGTTGAGTTCAAGTTTCCTGGTAAATCGTGCAAAACAGCTTGAGGATTGGAACAACAAATGAAACAACAGCATCATAACCATCAACATAAAGAACATAAAGACTACTGCAACAAGGAACACCTAGAAGCTTCTTGAAAGCTTGAAACAAATCTGCATCCTATTGAATCTTCACAGCAACATGAGCAGATTTTATGAGCCTTTACCAAGTAGCTGCTCGCTCTTGGGCTAGCCAGTCTTTATGGTGGAATAAGTATCACCCTGGGAGACCAGAACCCAGCCCAACTCTTAGAACGTGAATCAATGGTGAGTGGGGGTACCCTAATGATTTTAGGCAAACCATCACATCCGTCAACGGATTTGATATGTCTTTACCAGAAGCCGTACCCTTCTGGACTCGCCAACTCTTAGCAATTAAGCATCGGTGAGCTGAAAACCCTATAGCTTTGAGCAAGCTATTATAGCTATCAATGGATTTGATAAGATCTTTACCAAGAGTCGTACCCCCTTAGATTAGCCACTTTTTAGTCGAGGACCATGGCAAGTGAAAACCATCCAGTTTTGGGTAACCTGACAACCATCAACGGATTTGACTATCACACCAGAGCCGTACCCTCATGGTGAATCAACTCTTTCTTGTCTGTGAGACATGGTGAGTTGAGCACCATTTGTTGTGTGGACCAGGTCTAACACCAGAAACAACTCTAAAACAGCCCAAGTGTAAAACAGTCAAATGAAAACCAATTTATGATGGAAAAGTATAAGTAGATATTATATTATGTACAAGTGTGAAATCCATCATATGTTTAAAGTATAAGCAGATATTATATAAAAAGTATTATTTTTTTTAACTACTATAATGTAAGCACCAATCACTGTACAGATTGGTGAAAAGAATGTTAGTATAATCACAAAAACAGAAAAACATACCCATCACATACCAGACGCTGCAACCTTGTCAGCTTGCAACCGGGCTTGAATTCCTTCCACCAAAGTAGTAGCCATGGTAGACTCATTCCCTGAAGGGGCATTGGATATCTACAAATGATATTCCAGCATGGCCTCCATAGTAGCAATCGTCAAAGGATATTCCATATCCGTAAGCATGAATATTATGGCACCAGACTCCAACTCCAATATATGAACCCCACAACCAGCATAAAGCTTCCACCTCTTGATCACCCAGCGAGGCTGATCTCTCTAGACACCAGAATGAGGAGCATCAGGAGGAGAATCAAGCATCATCTTCAAGTCACCCCACATTGTCAAACCAGGCCAGTTGGCCACCTCACTCGGAGAGGCAAGAATACCAGCATCCACAAACCCATATAACGACATAAGATCCCGAAGGTCCGCCCATGTCAAAACACTTTGCAGTCCCGAGACATAGCGAACATAACCATCACTGGTTGAAATCCTATGTGTGAAAGTACCAGCAACAATCGGGGATGGCCTAACCGTCCAAGCAACAATATAACCCTTACCCATTGGCAACTCTATCTCACTATCCGAAACCACATCAATAAGATTTGCAGGATCTCGCTTCTCAAACGGAACAGACTTACCACGTCTAGCCTTCTTCTTTCGAATTGAGCGACGAGGTGCAGAAACACCAGAAGAAGATTCAACCTTTACCTTCCCAGCAGCAGTAGTATCAGCATGAGTAGATTCAAAACCTTGACCAACCAAAGGATCAAAGTCTGCTGCACCAGTAGAAGGGGTAGGGTGCGGTTCAGTCACATGTGAGGATGGTTGCTCCACAACAGGAGTAGCAGGGGTAGAAGTAGTAGCATTGGTGGTAGTGGTAGGAACCGAAGATGGAGTGGGATGAACAACCGAATGTGTGGTTGTAGGACCAGCAGTAGAAGTGGCAGCAACAGATGGAACACCAATAGAAACAGGAGGAACACCAGATGAAGAAGCACGAGCAACAGCAGGCTGAGAAGCGGGAACAACTCTTGGAGGAGGGCGATAGATGAAGCGTTCAAGAATCGGTGTGTTTTGACGCTTGATCATCTTCTGGTACAGATCCTTAAGCTCGTCAAAATACAATCCCCTAACCCGTTCCCAAGTCCATCCAACATTAAAGTAAGCAGCCGACTGATATTTGACATATTGCTGCATTAATTTCCTCTCCTAGGTTCTTGACAAAGGTGTGTTACGACGCTTTTCACGGAGCTGAGTAGCAAGAGACAATTGTTGTTTACGCATTAAGGCCATTGCCCGTGGGATACAGTTATTTTGATTCACATCAGCTCCCAAAAGATTAGTAAACTGCGAGTAATCAGAAGTAAGAATAGTAAGCACCCGCATCCAATCATTATCATCCTAGTGCATGGCATCATGCCTCAACTGTTCACGCCTCTGTTGTTGAAGGGCTTCTTCCTCAGCCCTAGCTGCTTGATCAATCCCTGCCTGCAATCATTGTGCAGCCTCCCCCCCCAACCGTTCCTCCTCAAGTTGTCTGCGAGTACGCTTCCTTGGAGGTGAGGGTGCATCAGTCATAGGGACTTTCCCCTTAGGATCATGAGACGGCCCAGCAGATGGACCAGCAGAAGTACCAGCAGAAGAACCATCAATATCCTCCATTGGTCTAGGACTAGCAGCAACAGTAGGAATGCTTGATGGACTAGGAGGAACAGGCAAATCAGCATACGACTTATCAGCAAAAGCAGCCTTCGCCAATAAAGTCAACCAATCCTCCTCAATATCCTTATCAGAATCAGAAAGAACAACTTTCTTCTTTTGCCTCCTCTGCTGCGTCTCCAAAGCCTTAATCCTGTCCGCCAATGGAAGGACAAATTCTCGGGTGAGCTTGCGATGCTGATTCAGATCAGTCTCTAAAGAAACAATCCTTGCATAATACCTGTGCATGAGATCTAGCAAAGAAGTTAGTGAAGCAGGTTCCTCCGCTTCCCCACCAAGAGGACTTGGATCGGGGAAAGCATCATTGGAACCAAAAGCAACAAAGGGGTCAGCATTATGAGAATGAGAGCTAGACGGCTTCTCAGCAGAATGTGGTGTTGGACTAGAAGGGGGAGTATCAACAAATGGGGACTTATGTGGTAGAGAAGAGGGTGTAGCCTTGGAAGTGGATGGCATTTCAACCACCACTTCCTTAGCTGGCTCCTCCACCTCCACATGAGGCTCACCACTAGCAGGATGCTCTTCCTCCATAGGATTACCCCTAATGGAAGTTCCTACTCGGCTTCATCAGCCGGAGGAATAACATTAGGAGGATCTTGGGCAAGGCCCAGCACAACATCAGTAAGAGGCATCCAAGCTTCCTTAAAACCAAGTGCCATATTTGAATATACTTTAGAACTAAGCTTGGGGGTCTCATACTCCTCCCTATCTCTAGGTATGCACATAAGAACCTGTTGCAAGAACCTAGGGTACATTAATAACTTCTTCCTAGAGCCAGTTCTACTAAGATTGCAAACCATCCCATCAAACAAGTAGCGAGAAAAATTAAACACACGACCCTGTGCTATGCAAATCAAACCAGTAGCCAAAGGAATGGGAAATGCATCCCAACTCCCAGACTTTGGGCTTAAGCAATGAGTAAAAAAGTACACTAGAAGCTTCCATTGGGGGGAAAACCTATTTTTCTGGAAGTTAAACTTCCCCCCATGATTATAACCAAGATCATCCATCCCATCCAATACCTCAGAATTGGGGATGGAGACAATACCACCTTCATCCTGAAGATGAAGAGTAGTCCTAATAGAATCTTCAGACACCATATATGAACGTCCATCTATGGTAGCATGGAGTTCAAGTGGACGTCCCAAAACATCCACAAGGTGGGCAGTGGCCCAAAACTGGCGAATAAAACTATCATAGACAGTCAGGCAAACCGTAAAAGCATACCTGAGGTTAGAAGCCTCAATAAATTCGATTATGTCTGTGAACTCTTCGCGTTTAGGACCATCTCCAAGATATGCCACCTTATTATGATCGGGTTTGTATAGCAGAGCAGCCATGGATGATGATTGGAAGTGATGGAAGATGATTGATTGGAGATTGAAAGAGTAGGAGCGTATGTGTGTGTTATGGTTGGGATGAATGAGTCAAGTGTGGGATTTGATCATAAATAATGGTCTTGTAACTGTTCATTTACCCCTAATAATGTGGGTTGCCCTTTCAAATTAAGCAGTTAATGCAAAAGTAACCACTTGCCCCTTTTACCTTTATTTGAAAATCCTAGTTACCAAAGTTAAATAATAGATATATACCAGAAGTAACTTGCGTTGACTAAAAGTCAAAACGCGTAAGAGTCAACACTAGAAGCACAATATGGTCAATGAAAGTCAACGAAGTGAACAATGACCCAAACCTAGACTAGAAGCCAACCATCAATGACATTGAAGGATTTGTTCCCACTAGAAGCTGAAAACTACCACCAGAAGTGACCAAAATCCTCCACTAGAAGTAGCACATACCGCAAATACCTAAGAAATTTGTTATTTGAAACTACCAATATGTTAACCTGTGCAAGTAAATATGTACACTAAGCCTCGCCTTAGGCTTAGCCTCCCCTCAATCCTAGGTCTCAAGGATTGACCATTCCAATGTGAACCACCAAGTGGTTGAACCAAGGAGCATCAAAGGCTTTAGTCAATAAATCAGCAACATTATCATCCGTATGAACCTTAAGAACATGTATCAACATCTTCTCATTGGCATCCCTTATAAAGTGGTGCCTAATTTCAATATGTTTTGTACGTTGATGAAAAACAGGATTCTTCACAATGCAGATAGTGCTTTGATTGTCAATGAAAATTTTGGTGTTCATGAAGTTGAACCCATAATCCAGCATCTGATTTTGTATCCACAAGACTTGTCCACAACAACTAGCAGCAGCTATGTATTTAGCTTATGTTGAATAAGTAGCTACTATCGTCTATTTCTTACATTGCCAGGAGATAAGTCGTCGACCCAAAAACTGACAACCACTAGTAGTAGACTTTCTGTCATTATTAGCACCTGCATAGTCACTATCACTATAGGCATCAAGAACAAAAGGTGATTCTCTAGGATACCACAAGCCTAGCTTGGGTTGAGCCTTGATGTACTTGAAAATTTTCTTGACTTCATTCAAGTTAGAAATAGTTGGAGCCACCTGATGTCTAGAACAAGCACTTACTGCAAACATAATATCCGGACGTGATACAGTCAAATACATGAGTGAGCCAATCATTGACCTGTACATGTGAACATTTACCGGAGGATCTGGGTCATTCTTGAGTTTGACCTTAGTTACTTCATAAGGTGTTGCTGCAGGTCTAAGAGGATCCATATCAAACTTCTGAAGGATCTCATGAACATATTTGTCTTGACTTATGAAGATTCCATCCGACTGTTGCTTGACTTGAAGACCAAGGAAAAATGTAAGCTCTCCCATAGCACTCATCTGAAATTTGCCCTTCATCAGTTGTTCAAACTCATCACACCATTCCTTCTTAGTAGAGCCAAAGATAATATCGTCTACATATACTTGAACTAGGATAATGTCCTTGGTACTCCTCTTAAGAAATAGTGTTTTGTCAATCGTGCCTCGTCTATAGCCATGTTTCAACAAGAAAGTGGAAAGACACTCATACCAAGCTCTAGGAGCCTGATGAAGGCCATATAGAGCTTTGTCCACCTTGTAAACTTTCTTGGGATGAAGTGGATCCACAAAGCCCTTAGGTTGAGTGACATAAACTTCCTCATCAATCTTGCCATAGAGAAATGTGCTCTTGACATCCATCTGAAAAACCGTAAAGCCAACATAAGAAGCAAAAGCCAAAAACAGACGAATCGCCTCAATCCTAGAAAAAGGAGCAAAAACTTCAGTATAGTCAATTCCTTCAAGTTGTGTGTGACCTTGTGCAACCAACCTAGCCTTATTTCTCACCACAATACCCCTTGCATCTTTCTTGTTTTTGAGAATCCATTTGGTACCAATTGATGTCTTTCCATCTGGCAAGTCAACTAGGATCCAAACATTCTGAAACAAGAACTGTTGCATCTCCTCCTGCATAGCCTCCACCCAACTTTGATCCTCAAGAGCATGAGAGACTGATCTAGGTTCCACCTGTGAAAGAAAACAAGCAAACAAACAGTGTTGAAAGTCCGTATGATTATTACGCTTTAGGTCCTCAATATAGCTCACAAGAGCATGATGATCTTTCTTATGCATTCTGCGAGTCTTGACAGTAGAACAAGGATCTCCAATAATTTGAGTAGTAGGATGGTCTTTATGCGACTGCAGAACTTGATTAGAAGCTACATCCACTGCTGGTGCCAAGTTATTAAGATCTCCAACAAAGTCATCATCATATGAAGCAGAGTCGAAAATGCCATCTATTGGTTGCTTATGAATATCATCCAGCTTAGTAGAAGACTTCTTTTGATAGTTTCCTAGGTCAGAAGGACCAGAGAATCTAGTAGAGGAAGTGGGATCACTAGCCGGACTACCAATAGGTGTTAAACTAGCACTAGGAGTAACATTAGGAGTACTAGGAGTAGCTTTGTCAGCAGAGGTACTCAAAGGAAACTCAAAACCTCCTTGAGCAGCTGCCGTAGAAGCATCTTGTTGTTGCTTGAGCAATGTGTCAAGAGCTCCTTGTGAGTCCAAAATGTCTGATGGAGTAGCATCACTAGGAGTAGCATTAGCATTAGGAGAGACTATGGTGGAATAGGATGGAACAACAAAAATATCATCCTCCTCATCTGAGTCTGAAAAACTAGAATGAGCACCTACACTAGAAGTTGCAAACACTTGTGGACCTACATGTTGGTTAGTTTTGAAACGAAAATATACCAATGAATCACTAAGATAATCAAGATCAAAATACCATTCAGGACCCTTGCCTTGTTTGTTTGACTTCTATTCAAAATACCTGAGATTAATAGTTTCAATGACTCGCTTGGCTTGGAGATTGTAGACACGATAAGCCCGAGAGTGAGCTGAATATCCCACTATGTATCCTTCATCTGCCTTGCCATCAAATTTCCCCAAATAGTCACTAGTATTCAGAATGGTGACAGGACACCCAAATGGCTTCAAATTAGCAATGCTAGGTACTTTAGCTGTGAGTAGCTCATAGGGAGTCTTCTTGTGAGGATTGGTAATAGAAACTCTATTCAAGACGTAACTTGCAGTATTGACAGCTTCTGTCCAAAACATGGTTGGAAGCTTGGAATCGACAAGCATTGTTCTTGCAACTTCTATTAGAGTCATGTTCTTCCTTTCTACAACACCATTCTGCTGAGGAGTTCTTGCTGCACTATAATCTCTTTTGATACCTTTAGAATTACAAAGTGCTATGAGGTCTGCATTTTTTATTTCTGTTCCATTATCACATCGGATACCTTTAACCTTCTTGGACAGCTGATTCTCAATTAGTGTAATAAAGTCCTTGAGAATTGAGTAGGTCTCACTCTTGGCAGCCATGAATAAAACCCACGTGAACTTGCTATACCCATCAGTTACCACAAGACAATATTGTTTGTGGTCAATGCTCCTAATGGAGGTAGGACCAAATAAATCCATGTGTAGCAACTGCAATGGTTCAGTTATAAGGCTGAGAGCAGTAATGGTCTTGAAGGATGCTTTATGTTGTTTGCCTTTGCTGCAAGCAAGGCAATTGATGTCATTTCTGAAAGTTTTGGGAGGTAAACCAGAGACCAAGTTCATATTTGCTAATTTGTGAATGGTCTTGAAGTTCACATGTCCCATCCTTCTGTGCCATTTAGTGGCTTCATCTTCTGAGGCTTTAGCAACCAAACATGCTAGATGACCAGTAGGATTGACTTCATTCAGCTTGATACTATAGAGGTTGTGTCTTCTAGGGATTCTGAGTAGAACTTGTGACTCATCCGGGAGTTTAAAGTCTTTGGATAACACTAGTGCATCAGTATCCGTAAAGAGGACAAACTGCTTCTTGTCACAAATTTGAGAGACAAAGATCAAGTTGAAGTGCTTCCACATAGTAGACCTGCTCAAAGTTAAGATTAGGTGTCTGAATCGTTCCTTTGCCAGTGATCCTTCCTTCACCACCTCCAAAGTAGACCTTTCCGCCTTGAAATGGTATAAAGTTAGATAGAAGTCCTTTATTCCCTGTCATGCTCCTAGAGCATCCACTATCAACTATCCCTGGAGTAGGATCTTGGTATGGAGTAACCTACAACAACAAGAAAAGATATATGCAAAAGTTAGTGTCTTAAGGAGACCCAAACCTTTTTAGGTTCGAGCTTGCCTTGTGGATCTTTAGTAGATAGCCAAGAAGATTGATGAGATCCACTGTTGTTCTTAGGTTGCCTAGTCATCATATGGGTGTTATTGTTTGACCAAGAACAGCCTGCTGAGGGCTTAACAACAGTACCCAGATTTCCCAACCCAAAATACATTTGGTCTGAATTAAATGCATAATTCTGATTAAAGTTCTGAAAATAGTTGATGGTTGGTCTATTTGGGAATAACCTAGTGTTTCTCCAATGATCAGAAGCTAAAGGAGAGGTCCTTCTAGAAGAAGAAAAAGATTGGGCACATGGGTTTAGTCTTCTAGAAGAATATGGAGCAACTCCTGGTGAAGCAGGAGCAGGAAATGCTTGATAAACAGAATGATGTTGGTCATAAAAGTCACAATCTTTAATCAAATGAAATTTACTTCCACAAACAAAACATATTTTAAACGACCTTTTATTCAAATGACATTGTTTCATACTGCTAACTTTATTACACATAACTCTAGGAGAAACATTATTCCTAGGACTCAATAAACCAGAGCTAGACACATTTGAGGTAGAAGCAACTCTCTCTTCACTCTTCCTAGCACTAGTAGCAGCATGGTCATTTGTCTTGGAGCTTGTAGGTCTCGACTCTTCACTTGAACCACATGATGCAGAGTCACTGGTTTTGTCACTGAAAGTACAAGAGACGAAGTCATTAGTATTAGTAGAACTTTTTGGGGACTCATGCATCTATGATCCATCCAAGTCATTATGCCTAGAAATGGGCATAAAAGTTCCTGTAAGAGGTGGAGGGACAACATGCATTGTTGCAGCTGGTTGAAACCTACTGTAGCTAGGTTTTCCCTCTTCCTCCTTGTCAGGATCAAAGACACTTGAAAAAGATAAATCAAACACAGCTTCTGAATCAATATATTTATCAAATCCTAACCCTCTTTTAGTCCTACCAGACATGCTACAATCAATTAACTTTGAAAGATTCTTAGGTGCATTTTGCCATTTTTCAAATCTTAAAAGTGTAGCATCCAATTTTTCCTTCATGTCTTGCTTATCCTTGATACTGTCATCTTTTACCCTTTTAGTGTATTTAAGCATATTTGTGGTGTTTTCTAAATCATTAATCAGAATTCTAATTTTATCCTCATACTCTCGTTGAGTATCTTGAAGCCACCTCTTTTGTTGTTCTAATGTTTTTAAAGAACTCTTATATGCTTGAACCTCTAAAAAATACTTATCATTTTGTTCATTTAATTTATTGTATTGAGACAACAATTCTGAGTATTTATCATGACAACCAAGAGGACAGTGTTGTACCTGAGGAGAAATGCCCATAAGAGCAAATTCTTCTGCTTCCTCGGCATCAGACAGATTCCCAATAATCATTACAAACACGTCAGTAGAAGGTTTAGTTGTTTCCATGGTAGCATTCTGATGATCACTCCAGTTGACCATAGAGTCAACAGACACCAAAGCTTTCTTGTCATCCTTCACCTCCTGAATTTTGAAGGCTGAGTACCTGTTCTTCTCCTAGTCATTCTTGTTAGGGAATTCCCTAGTAAAGTGACCTTGCTGCTGGCAATTATAGCATCTAACCTTGCTTCTATCAAACCTTGCTGACTCTCTTGGGCTGTAGTTAAACTTTCGACCGGCTTTCTTCTCAAACTTGTGAACCCGGAGAGTGAGCATGGCCATTTGCCATTTGAGATCCATTTCATCCAGGTCAAGTTTATCGACCTGTTTGAAGTCATCAAAAGCAAGTTGCTGTTGTGGATCAATATCTGCAACAAAAGAGTAAAGAACAGCTTCTACCATGCTACCAGACTTGACTTTCGGTTCAGGAGTAGAAGTATGCTGAGAAGTATGCTGAGAAGTATGCTGAGAAGACAAAGTATAGCTTGGGCTACTAGCATAAGACATGGGACTAGATCCCATGGAACTCACAAAGGCAGAGTTAGCAGGAGTAGGAAAAGAATCACTTGAGTATCCTCTCACATGAGGCTCAAATGTTTTGAGCTTATGAAACAGATCATCAAAATTAAGATAGTCAAGGCCACCTTTTGCTTTAAGAGAGATTACCACCTGATTCCATGAGTAGGGTAAGGCTCTAAGAAACCTTGCATTGATATCTCCATTGTCAGGTTTCGACCTGAGTTGATTCAACTGGCTTAATATCTTTTAGAACCTGTCATACCCTTGATGAATACCTTCAGTTTCTGAGATCTTGAAGTCTGTGAATTCATCTCTCAGCATGGATCTGCGCATTTTCTTTGACTCCTCATTCCCACCAAACCTTGCTTTTATCCCGTTCCTGATATCTCTAGCATCATCCAGGTGATAAAAGTCACCCATGTGATCATCAGGAAGAGACTGAAGCAAAATAGTTTTTGCTTTGATCTCCTTCTGAACAGCTGTGATTTCTTCATGAGTTTTAGGGTCAAGAAGAATAATATCACCATTCTTGTCTCTTCCAGTAAACCTCTTGTTGTTTCCATTCAGAATAATCTTCCAAAGATCTTGATCAGTGTTGGTGATTCAACATTCCATCTTCATTGCCCAACTATCATACTCATCCTTTTTCAGAAGAGGAAACTTACCATTTATGTTGGAAACCGTAGCAATGATCTACTGAGGTTGCTGTGTTTTAGGGGTGCTATCTTCTCCTGTTTGGGTAGAACTCGAGGCAGACATGATTAAACAAAGATGTTAGTAATAAGAAAAATTGATTCTTCTTGTACAGAGACTCTCCCAAGCTCTAATACCACTTGTTGGGTCTACTAGATGTGGATCTTGCAGCCTGTTAGGAACGGTGAACGACTTCTGTAATCACAAGTCTATTCACAGAGAGACTCTAGATGAATCACACAGTATAAGTGCGGAATACAAATACTATGAACAAGAAGAACAAAATAAATATAATGACTTGATCCTTTACTAAGGATTTCTAATATTAATATAAACTAGAATAATGTTTGATGAAGGTGTATGTAACCCTTCTGCCTAAGGTTCCTTTTATACTACAAGGAAACCCTAATACATCATTAAACCAAAACGTGTAAAACTGATATGCATATCCTTTCCTAACATATCTCATGCATATCCTAACAGAATACTCTTAAATAATAAAGTTTGACTTTCTATAAGACCAGGAGCACGTGTTGCTCCTACTACTACTAGGACCAGGAGGAACTACATACCTCCTAGTCTACCTATTACAAACAACTATTCCAAAGGTCCTAACACTAGCTAACCGAATGGTATGTAAATACGCTTTAAAGTGTTGGATGCGCCCGAGGGGCAATCCGAAGACAAATCAAAAGCGGCCCGGTGCCGATGTATCCCAAAAAAAACACAAATGTAGACGTACAAGTGTTGGATGTGCTCACGGAGCAATCCGGAGACAAAGCAAAAGCGGCCCGGTGCCGATGTCTCTCACATAAATATGAAACACAAGTGTAAATGCACAAATATTGGGCATACCCTGTAGATACGCTCCGAGAAGTATTATACACCTTGGTGTATCGAGTCCTCGGACCAGTAGTTAACAAGCATAACAATCATGGCAAAGAAAAAGACGTAGTGTAAGGAAGAAAGATAACCATTAACGATAGGGATAAAATGTCATACATGAAATAGGTGACGGAACTTGTTCGAAAAACCAGAAATGATAAGAATTATTACAAACAACTAATGTTTTGAAAAGATAACAAATTACAAAATGCGTCGGCATACCGGGCCTTCAATTCACAGAGCACCTTCATCGTTAACCGTTGTCTTTTGATTATCACCATCAGGACCATTCGCCGAGAGCTTGGAAGCATCAGAAGTTCCGGTTACAGGAGGATTCTCCGGCACAAGAGCAGTGGGTTTTTCCGCTGGAGCTAGCTGCATGATGTCAATCACAGAAAGCTTGTTGGTCGCTGATACCTTTTCTACGAAGGGATATTCTGCTGAGAATAAGGCGGTGAAGTCCTCCTTCCAAGATTTAGCCATCTCTATGTTTAGGTTATCAGCAGCGGCAATGGTAACTGCAACCTGCTCTGGTGTACGTCCAAACTCCACAGCTTTGAGAAACCCTGCATTGTACATTCCACCAGCACCTAAAGAAAGGGACCTCCTATACTCATAGCTAGCAAGAAGTTTGCGCACAAGTATGGGGAAGCCACCCCTCACCAGAACCTGCTTATCCACCTCGGCTTGGGCAAGAAGAGAGGTCAAGTGTTTGTTGCTAGCCTCAAGCTCGTTAATCCTATCAAAATCTTTAATGTGATCTTGAGCACTTGCACCTAAGAGATGTTCCAGTTCCGCAATCTTCTTGTCTTTAGCAGCAATCATAGCTCTAGAGTACTCGGCCTCTTTCTCTAGCCTCTCGATAGTATCAAGGTGTTCCTGCTCCCGGGCAAGACAGCCATTGTAGTTATCCTCAAGCTTTTTGTGTGCAAGGGCCATTTGATCAAGCATCGTCTTACCAGAGGCAAAGTGCCCTCGAGTCCCTTGCTGAGCTGCAGTCAAACGGGAGTGTTTCTGGCTAAGAGCTTCATACCTTTTCATCAATTCGGAGACAGTGAGCGTGCTCCGGGCAAGGGTTTGATAGGCGTGACTCAAAACATCATAAATTGAAAGGGAAGACAATCCAGCTTGTTCCGCAGGTGTGGGCAGGTGAAACAACAATTCTCGAGAAGGGTAATGAGAGTCAATGCACACATCTTCATCCAAACGCCATGGAGGCACAAACCGGCGAGAGGGACCCTGCACGTCTCCTGAACAAAGGAAGTACAACAACATAAAAAAGGGGGGGTGAAGGAATATTTAAAGACAAACTGAACTATGAGAAACCGAAACACACCTGTAGCATCATCATCATGAGCATCGTCATTATAAGGAGAGGAATGGTCGCTCAAATTGATATGAGGAGGAGTCTTTTCCCCTTTACCACTTGTTTTGCTATGATCACCACCGGATCCCGTGGGATAGAATGATTAAGAAGGATGGTTGAGTGAACCTCAGTATCCTCAGTATCGGACGACACCTGCGCCTTGTCAGCCTTCTTCTTTAAACGACGTCCGAAAGGCTCACCTCCAGCAGGTCTTTTCTTTGTAACTATTACCGGATTCTTCCCCTCGTGGCGTAACCGAGCTGCTAAAATCTTAGGATCCGGTTTAGTAACAGCCTCTTGCCGTGGAGTCAAATTAGGAATTGGGGTGTTCAGCGGCAGCGGTTGTGTGACTCTCGGCGTGGGTGTGGCCATTGTCGCATTCTCGTCTCGTCCAACTTTGGCATTATCAAATGATGGCAGCTTGATAAACTCATCCATACTAAGCTCTGCACAAAAAGAGGTAGCGGTTAGAGCGAGCAACAAGAGCCTGCGGTAAATAAAGGAAAATATATATGCAAAATACCCTTTTTGTCAAGATCAACTACAATCCGACGGAAGGGAGGGTTATCGTAAGGAAAACATAAACCAGCCAGGAACAACAAATGTCTGTGAGGAGAACGAAGCAAGATAGGGTTATCGGCAAGCAATTGCGCATGTTCCGCATTAAAGTTAGTAGGAAAGTCATCACGAACATCCGTATCTCTATCCCTCCAAGGCATAGCATGAGGAATTGCCCTTCGGTCAATATGAAACCATTTATGCTTCCAAAGCTTCAGACTTGAAGTGGTTTTCGTCAAACACTTACCGTATCGTGGACGCCATCAACATTCAAATGAAAACCAATGACCTTGCTTACTCAGTCTATAGAAAACACGGAACAAATTCACTGTACAGGCTATGTTTAAACTTCGACAATGAATCTCGAACATAGTAACACGATTAACGCTCACAGGAACCAGTTGAGAAATATGTACGAGGAAGTGTCGAATCACAGATAGGAAAAAGGTAGAAAAAGGGATTCGAAGCCCTCCATGTTTCAGATAATCCTCATAGATTCCAATAAAGCGATCCGAGAGGTTACTCATGGTAAGAAGAGGGTCAGGCAAACGGGGACGAAGTTCGTCCGGGATAAGATATTTCCTACGTATCTTCTTGAGGTCATCATCAGTCAGGGTAGAAACCCTAATGTGCATATCGCACTTAGGATCACGAAAGGAGGTTTCGCCATCGGAATCATCACTAGACATAACAAAATATGTGAAGCAAAAAGATGAAATAAGAAGAAGTGCACACCTGCTGAAAAAGTAATTCTTGAAGGAAGAACAACAATTGCGGAAACAGAAGAGAAGAAAGTAAGATAAAAATGAGAGGAGGTAACTATTTATACTGGGAAAGGGAACATTGAAGAGACGTGCACAATTCCCCAGGATCAATCTGCACCGTTGAAAAGAAAGTGGGACACGTGGAAGCAGATCAGGGACAATGAAAAGAAAACCGATGTTTTGGGTGGCCGACAATCCAGGAACCCAGAAGACAAAACCAATTATTGTGGAGTCAGAGGGACGACTCACATTTATCAGACCCGTTACTGTTCGGTCGGGGCACATTTAAAGTATCATACCGCTAGCTGTCCCTAACGCTACGATACTGGGGGTACATGTTCGCGTATGTCTCCGGCCAATGCCTCCGGACACATACACTTCCCCGTAACGGAACCGGAATCTCCCAGCATTTAATAGGATCGATGTGTGAACAGTGCATCATTTAATGACCAAGCCTAGGACTAAAGAAAGTAAAAGCAACCACCACATTATCCAGGTGACCTTCGTCTACCTAATGGGTAAAGCGAAGCACCGCCGCCCTTGGGGAAGCAAATCCCTCGATTACAGGGATTTGTGTAACCTAGGATTTGGTGCCTAATCTACTGATGTGACCACACATCCAAGTATGCACTACAAAGTAGTATAAATACCTCTACATTTAACACACACACGACTGCATTAAGTACTCACCATTAATATATCTCTATCTTCCGGTATTCCACGCCGGATACCAACTTCGTGACAGTTACTTACTCTCACGCCGGAGCTTGGTCCCGGGGTCAAACCTGGGACGAGGCTAACGTGTGCTACCTTGTGTTTCTAGGTTCGAGACCAAGAGACATGCATACCTTCATTGTGACCGAAGTGAATTCGCTAGTATCAGCCTAGCCGGAGAATTTTGCTTCAACACTAGTGATTTACAAGAGAAGTGATTAAGGTGTCAGATCGACTTGGTCTAATTTTGTGTTTATGACCTCGTCTCATTAACTCATTGGTTTAGGACCTCGCCTGGTATTACCCGCCATTCTAGATTTCTAAATGAGCATAACCAATAAATAAAAGATTAACTCACAACTTTAGGCACAAATGCACAATATAGTTTTGGTCTAATACGTTTCTATCTTAATCAAACACAAACATACGTCACATCGTATAGTATATAGTTTGGTCAAGTCAAAGATCACAAATCTCATCATTATTGATGTTGCGATTTGGTGGCATTACAAGTTTACCTTTCACTTTCCACGTCCTTTTTATTACATTATCCAAACAAATGTTACGTTTGTCACAAGAAATCCAACACAACTTTCGTGCTTTTGGATTAAAAAAAATTCAATATGTAACGAATACTCTTCTAATTAGTCTGTTAGTTAATTAGAAGAAAATTGCAACTAACAAAGTTTTATTATTATCTTCCCATTATTCATTTAATTAACATAATCATTTTGTATCTGTATACATGTTTACAACACATTTCCGTCTACACGTAAACGGGGACTTATTATTACAAACGACCAAAGAAATTTTAGGCACTCGACGTGAAGTTGAAGTTGGCGCAAGTAGTTTGTCTACCCAAGAGAGTCGAGCTGAATCTTAGGTTAGATGTAGCAATATCGAACTGAAGAAGATTGTTCTCTAGTTGGTACCCTCCAATAACAACTGAAGTCCTAGGGTTTGATCCACCATTGACAATGCCAAGACATAAAGTGTTGTCATTTACTCGCACCATTGAGTTTGATCCTGTGATCATCCAAACAGTGTTCTCGTTTTCCAAAACTAGCTCAATTGACGGGACTGATGGTCCCACGCGTGTGCTTAGCACATTTGTCGTGCTGAAGCACACGCCAAAAGGTGCTACGGATGCAACTCTAGTGATGTTTCTAGCTGCAGCCTCGGCGATGTAGGCTGTGGTTAGAGCATTGTAGATTGACGTCTCTAGGACGGTGTAAGGATTAACAGTGCTGATCTTGGTTCCACCATTGCCTTGAGTGTCGATTGATAGCAACGAAGTGTTTAATGGTATGGACTTGTTGTTCACCCTGATCGAAGTCACTCCTATGAAATACTCGGCTGATGGTTCACCTTGTGTAAACGAGGAAGCCGTGCTCACTGGATTGATAAAAAGCCGTGTACTTCTAAGTGATTGTGAAATATCAATACCGGGAAGAAAAGTGTATGGTCCATCTCCAAAGAAAATAACACCATCTGATGTCGTCGATGACGACAAACAAATAGCAAATTTTCTATCGAAGCTAAAAGCCGCGGCTAATTGGGTAGGTAACCCAATTCTGGTCCGGCCTAATCCAGCCATTCCAGATACGCCACTAGCAAGCCCTTGTAGCAAGAAAGTAGGTGCACATGAAAACAAAAACCTAGGCGCATTGACAACTTGACCTGGGGTCGACCCGTCGGTGGACCTGACTTGAACCAGGTCCGTGGCCAGTTCACCCCCGGTAGCTGTCCGAGTAATAGGGTTGTCTGGAGACACCCCACATGTGTTATTATTACAACCCGGTCTAGCGGGACCAAAACAATCCCCACATCCGTCGGCTCTAGCCAACGAGCATAGAGCCGACCTACACCTAGCAGGTTGATAAGTTGACGAAACATAGTTATTATCACAATCTACCCATAAAAACCTACCACCAAGATCAACCACTAGATTCTCTTGAACCAAAGGAGTCCTTTGGTTGATTCTAGTGACATATTGGTTAGTCGCGGCATCTTTTCTCACCGGGACAACCAATGCATCGGGTCGAAAAGATGGCTGTGCATGGGAAAGAAATAGAAAAAAGAACACTGAGGATATGATCAACTGAAAGGTGGTGAAAGACATTGTGTTTGTGTGATAAATATGATGGAAATGTGTTTGAATTTATAGGAACATTTTTGGCATGAAATGTGGTCGAGGTTACGTGAACACAATCATGAAATCAAAAGTCAACCAAACTGTTTTTATATCAAGAAAATTTCAAAGAATGCAAATCAAATTTGACTTTGAATTATCTTTGATATGATTAAGCTTTAATTTACTTTTAACATTTATAATTTTTTTTTAGAAAGGTAGTATATTAAAGGAACCAAACAAAAACGGATACAAAGAAACAACATTCCATCTCCTCAACAAGACTATTAAAGAAACTGGACCTGAAGTTTACAACATGCTGATGCAAATAAACTAAAATAATTACGCCAAATTTTCAAAATAAAAGCATTACGTGGTTTGACGTGTGACATTGAACCTCAAACCGCGATTAGTAGGTCGAAAGTCAGAAATTATTGCTAACAGAATATTGCAATGATGTGGATTTTCTCCTTGTGGTTTAAACGCGATCAATTTAACGCATATAAATCAATGTTGGAAAAAATGTCTTCAAAGTTGTTTAATTGTTACAAGGTTATTAATTTTGCCGATATATATAAAAATGATTAACGGCGATCATTGTGACCAACGCCGGTTAAGAGATGTAACTTACTGAAAAAATGTATATTTATTGAAAATGTCGAAAATTTGTGTTTATCATTTATATGTATAATAAGTTGAATTTTAAGAATAATATTACAAAAGATATTAAATCTGATTAAAAATACTCAAAATTTACTAAAATACTAATCTGATTAATCATCGATTAATTTCATCTAAAACGATTATAAGTTATAAAGTGATCGACCATCTTACTAGAAATTATGATAACCTTGATATAAATCATACTGTAAATTTTTCTTTTTTTAAATTTGTTTATCATATTGATGGTTATTCGTGTCCATTTTACATTGTTACGTGATTAAATGAAATTTGACCAACAAAATCTTACTAGTAAATACAGTAGCTTTTCGTGTTTTTTTTTCCGATGCGTATGTTTATCGAAACAAGTAATAGCTATGAGCCGTAACAGTTGCGAGCAATAGCAGAAAGATATGAGTAGTAGCAATGAGCAGTAATTATGACAGCTAACCGCTTATTTACTACCATTTTTAAAAAAAGTATTGAAAAAATAACAGTACTAAAAAATAGCATAGTCTCAAAATGCTTATAACTTATATTATCAAACGACCAATAAAATTTAAAAAAAAAAAACTCACCACTTCTTTTCCCTAACAAATACTAAAATTAAAAACGTTTTCACTCACCACTCACCTCTCCAAAAGGTCTATCACCGCTCTTTGACAAACGTACCTTTAAAAGATATATGGATTCATCTGATGACAGCATGTTTCGCTGGCTTATTATTATCGTGGGCTAGTGTAGTTTGAAACTTTGAATGTTTCATACAAATAAAATATGATATATAATTGTCTATATTTTGGCTTGAAAACGAGAAAATGACATATGAAATGATGAAAGTTTACTATATCTTTCTTTTATTTTATTTTATCAGATCCAATCTGTGTGAACTATAGATGATACACGTTAACTTAAGAATAAAATCTTCAAGAGTGTCAGAGTCCGTTGGGTAAGAGTTACTAGGTGGGGTGCCCGCGCTTCGCCGCGGCGTTTTTATTTCGTGAGTTTCTCGTTATCCTCCGGGACTTCCCTCCATCTCTATGCTTTTCGTCTCGCACTTTGTTGAATATGTAGGAGTACCCTTCAGTTGAATCTGCAAGTTCTATTTCAGCAACGAAAGGCACCCCCTACAGCCCTCACTATAATGATATTCAAAATTATCTATTCATGATTTGCCATGGCTGTCAAGGTTGCCTTTGCTTCTTCGTCGATTATATCAACGCCTGGAGTTCCTGCACTGACGGGTTAGGATGTTTAGTGATACACGGCTTTTGCCCGTATAAAAATTAATTTAAAAGTTCGTTGTGTGGTTCTCTTCGAATTGAAAAACTTGCTGTTTAATGTGTGACTCAGTTGAACTTTGGTGGAACAAAGATGTGTCGTTGTAGTTTTGAAAATAAAGAGTGCAAAACAATTAAAGTAAAGGTGCAATCTAAGTCTAATTAAAGATAAAGTGCAAGTATTTAAAAGCAAGACTTAAAATTAAAGGGCGATAAAGTAAATAACGCAAACTTAAATCTAACTAAGGCAAACTTAAAACGCAACTAAAACTAAATCTTAAACTAAGGCAAATAAACTTAAAGTGCAACTAAGAAAAAGGCGGGAAAAATAAAGCTTAAAATGAAAAGGCAGAAAACTAAGCTTTCTCTATCCGGAATAAACTCCTATTCGGAACAAAAGGCTATTCGGAATATCTGTCCCTATTCTGAATATTGCCCTATGCGGAATATTTGCCTATTCGGAAAGATTTCCTATTCGGAATAAAGTGCCTACTCGGAATAATGGGTCCTATTCGGAATACTGTCACTATTCGGAATGTTCTCCTATTCGGAATATATACTCTATTCGGAAAATTAGTCCTATTCGGAAAATCACCCTTAATCGGAAAGTTCCCTATTCGGAATATCCAGAATGTTCCGAATAGCAATTCTTAAAACCCCTATGCGGAATAATAAAATGTTCCGAATAAGCAATTCTTAAAATCTCTATGCGGAATAATAAAATGTTCCGAATAGAACACAATTGTCCACGCCTATTCGGAATATTTCTGGGAACGAATCTGGCAAGAACAGTTACTGTGGAACCGAAGAACAAGGAAAAGCTAAACGCACGAATCAAAAAGAAACTCAATCAAATCAACAAAAAGATTAAACCAAACAAATAGATAATCAAATATTAAGCATAAACAATCAATCCAAATCCATAAAACTCACAAAACTTAATCAAATTAATCAAAACCCACTTAAATAAATCAACAAAAATAAAGATCATGAACATAAACAAATCAACACAAAGATAAAGAAAGGAAGAATGAGATTAACAAGATAAAGATAAAGCTTGACAAGAATTAAAAAGGAAAACTTACTCGAATTAAATGGTAATTAAGTGCAAGACAAGGTAATTAAATGTGCAAGTATTTAAATTGACAAGGTAATTAAAGGTGGAAGGACTAATTGTCACTATTAGCCAACCCAACAAATGATAACAATCCTAATCTATATATAGGGGAGGATTAGGAAGCTTCCTCCCCTCCTTCATTTCTTGTTAATTGCAAGATTAAGTCCTCCCTTCATTTAATCTTCATTAATTGCGTCATTAGTCCTTTTCTTCTCATCTTTCTTTTAAGTTTGGACTTTAAGGACTTGTGGCTCGGGATATCTTTTGAACTCGTCTTTAATTTCTTCAATAGAATAGACTTGAGTTTCTTGGCTTTTGATAAACTTCCGTCTTTTGACTTTTTCTTCGATAAATCTTCAGAATTGGTCTTGGACTTCCGTTCTTTTTCCACTCTTGACTTCTCGACTCCGCCTTTCATCTTTTTCTTCAATAAAAGCCGTGAATGCCCGTGAATTCTCGTGTTTTCTCCACTTTTCATAATTTCATCCTAAAATACAACAAAAACACAAACCACGCATAATTCCGACATAAAAGACATAAAATACACGTTTTGGTCCGGTTATTATTGTAATTAAGTGGTAGAAAAGATGGGTGTTTACACACCTATCAAATCCCCTACACTTGACCATTGCAATGTCCTCATGCAATGCATTAGTTACAAAGCATGTTTACACTTTTCATCATAATCAATCCATATTGGCCTTTATTTAAGAGATAGAAAATTATAAAAATGCAAAGCAAAGAAATTAAAAGCATACCTTGGGTTTTGAAAATGTCATGAATAATCATCATCCTCAACTTTTCACTTTCTCCATACCAAGCTTAAAAACGAGATCATTGTTATTATAAGGTAGTAAACTAACACGAACTCATGTGGGCCAATTATTCACTTAGACTCCCTTATTCCTATGGGTATCTCTTATATGTTATTATTTGTCTTGAATGATCACGAAGATGCATTGTTTGACTTATTTCGATAATTATTTAGTCTGAAAATAAAGTGCACGATTTAATCAATAGTTAGCTAAAGGACCAAATCTTTTAAAACTGCTTCTCGGGATATCAAAAAGTTCATATCTTGGCATAACTTGGTTCGCGATTTGAGACCTTTCTCGGGCCGATATTTGGCAGCGACTTCATACTTCAAATCTTGAGAGACGTTCATGAAATAATGGTCTTCTCTTCATAATTGGAATTTCTTCACTTGGAATTTTTGAGAGATTCTTCATATATGGACCACGACTTCTTCATTTTTCTCCAATCTTTATTTTGGATTTTGATATACAACGATCCCCCTCCTTTATTGACTTGGATCTATTTATCCTCATACCTTGTCAGGGTCTTTTCGGATACACTTCTCCATGACTTTTTGGGGAGTTTTTGCTTTTCGTCGTGTGTCTCGATCCTTCATATTGATTTTCGATAAATGATTCTTCACATCACTTTGGATCTTTAGCAACAAAACATAGCCCTCATGCCTTGTTAGGGCCTTTTCGGACTCGCCAATCTTCACGCCCCGCTTCATAAGTTATGCCTTGGCTATGAACTCTCGTCATTACCGAGCAACTTTTAAACGATCTGGGGCTAGAAGCTAAGTAACTTTTCAAATCGTACAACCTTATTTATTAGCATATAAATTTATTAGCAAGCGATGGGAGAATAGGCTCATAATTAACTCACATAAATTCATGAAAGAATACCGACTTATAATTGGCTCTATCATCTCTCGTTCTCCACAGTTTAAAATCTCAAGTAATGAGACTCGTGGATACTTAGCCTATTAAATCAAAGTTTTGGGTTTTCGAGTCGCCTATAGGATCTTGCAAATTCTTAGACTCTTTCAAGTTTAGAAATCGCATCTTAAAGTTCCCTTGATAAACGACTCTCTAGGATCAATTATAGGAACTTGCGAAAAGTTCTTGTCCTTAACCCGTGAGAGTTAAGACTTTCGCGTTTTATAGCTCCCTATATAAAAGCCTAGCAAAAAATGACTTAAACATGTTAAGGATACTAGCTAGAGTAAACTCGGATTGAGTCAAAAGATTCACAACGTTTGAAAATTAAAACCACTTATTAAACATTTATTCTAGCAAAGGAAGAAAATAACTATACAAAGATAACAACTAATAGGCCAAAATAAATCAAAAATTTTGAAAAATGTCGAAAAATTGATTTCCGGTTAAAATGAGGACAAATACAAGGAAAAGACCACTTAACTTCGATAGAAGTCCCCCCTACACTTAAGATAAACATTGTCCTCAATGTTTAAGCATGTGGGAGTAAACTCCCCTACACTTAGGACATTGTGCACGTTGTTTAAATCTTGCTAAGGAAAAGAAAACTAAAGAGATTCCTATTTTCATATTGAGAAAATATAAAATAGTGAATCGAAAAGAGTTTAGGATAGAACCGGGAAGAAGTAGAATACAGAATCACGGGTCGTCAAGAATCATTAAGAGTTGATCATTGAAGCTCGAATCCCTGATTAAGAAGTGAGGAGAGGAAATAGCAATCCAAAGGGGTCCCCCCTACACTTATGGTAAAGAAAGCGAAAAGATAGATGCATGGGTTGCCTCCCAAGAAGCGCTTGGTTTTTGTAACCGAGTCGTGAGCCTGACTCGACCTTGATTATCAACGGAAGTAGCATGAAACAAATCCACCAGGATCAAAGACATAGTTTTCATCCATCAATAAGCAAGAGCTTAAGGCGAACAAGGCAAGCCAAAAGAGAAGTGGCAGGGTTCCCTTAAGCAGAGGTGGAGCACAGTAGGAGCAATGATGAAGTGGTGCAAGCATGTCTTCCAAATTTCCAAAGATTTTTCCTTTTATTTCATCAGGTGGATACTGAGATGGCTTAAAGACTTCAATACCGGGATCGAACACCTTTTCCTTCAGGGGAAAATAGCACTCAGGCTCAGCCGAGTGTGAAGAAGATCCGCAAAGAAGCACAACCTCGTCCTCGGAAGTGGGACAAAGAGGTGTCAAATCATACGTGCAACGGATTTCGGTGTCAACCGGTTTCTTCTCCTTGGACAAAATGCTCTTCAAATCCAAAGGAGGATCAAGGCGATAATCTTCAAAGTCAAAAGGAGGAGCATCACTCTCATGAGGGAAGTATGTGTTGAGAAATTCAGAGAAATCTTCCTCAAATGAATAATCGTCCAAAGTAGGATCGAGTGATGGTGGAGGATCTTCATCATGTGAAGAATCGCTCGAGAGAGTATCAGCCTCATCGAAATCATCGAAAGTGGGTAGCTCGGGATACTCAGAAGTATACGCAAAATCATCCGAATCTGAGCTAGAATCATCATCATCATAAGCGTCAAAGACCGGTGGTGAATCATAAATGGGAGAAGCGTCCAAAGTAGAGTGAGAATCATCCACATTATCTTCAAAGAGTGGATTATCAGTGGAAGACTCGAATAGAGGATTGTCATAGACGGTAAAGTCATCGAGCACATTTATCATATTCACTGATTCTCGGTCTCCAAAAGATTTGCCTGTAAGCTTCCCCATTCTAAAAATTTTAGAATCATCCCCGACTCGTAAGATTAACTCACCTTCGGCCACATCTATTAAAGCACGTCCGGTTCTCAAGAATGGCCGACCAAGTATTAGAGGAATACGAGGGTCCATTTCATAATCAACTACGACAAAATCGACCGGGAAGGTAAATGTGCCAACCTTGATAAACACGTCTTCGGCTATACCAACGGGGTAAGCGAGAGTGCGGTTTGCAAGTTCGAGAGTCATCTTTGTAGGAATGAGATCGGGCAATGATAGTGTCTTCCAAACACTGAGTGGCATAAGATTAATACTAGCCCCGAGATCAGCAAGGGCAGTAAATTCTTCAGTTTTGTTGAATACGCAAGACAACACAAAACGACCGGGATCTCCAAGCTTTTCCGGAAGTTCTCTAAGAAGGACTGCAGAGCAGTTTTCATTTAAGCGTGTGTTGGCGAGTTCAAGCAACTTCTCCTTCTTGCTAAGCAAGTCCTTGAATGCTTTGACGAATTTCGGCATGTGGCAAAGTGCTTCAACAAGGCTAATGTTGATGGTCATTTTAGATAGCATATCCACATATTTCATTACATTACAGTCATTCTTGGTTAGTTCGTTGGTCTTGCCTATGCGAGAAGGGTATGGGATTCTGGGTTGATAAGGATTGGGTGATGGTGTAGGTTGTGAAGGTTTTGATGTTGAAGGGTCCTTCCGAGATACATCGTCATGACGAGGCGGAGACGGTAATGGTGTGCTATCACTAAGTGTAAGAGGAGTAGGGATACATGGTGGTGGAGGAGGTGTAGATGATGGTGGTGAATCAGGTGGATTGACAAGGGTAATTCCACTACGCGTAGTTATAGCACTCACATTAGCTCGCGGATTGGTGACGGTGTTTGAAGGTAGAGAACCCGAAGAAGAAGAAGTTTGAGCTTCAGGCAAGAAACTAGCCAACAGATTCTTCAATTCAGTTGTTTGAGTGATGAAAGAGGATTGAAGATTATCACGAACCTCGGTTCTGATGTCATTTCCTTGCTTCAAGATATCTCCTTTCAAATTGATTATTTGGCTCTGTAGATTCTTGATTTGCTCACCTTGAGTTCTCATGATTGTGTCAACATCGGGATTAATGGGTGGGTGTTGTTGGGTGGGTGGTTGATAACGGTTAGGAGCACGAGGTGGGATTTGGTTGCTTCTATTGTAGTTGTTGGCGGGATTTTGGTTTTGAGGAGAAAAACCGGGTGAAAGGTAATTGTTGGAACGGTAGCTCAGCAGATTTCTATCCCCTTGTTGTCTAGCTTGGTAATTTTCCGGTGAATAATTACCGTAAGCTGCATACACATTTTCCGGATTTCCTTATGTCGAAGGACAATCAGTGTATGAGTGAGGACCGCCACATGTTTCACAAGGATTAGCAACCGCTTTAACTTGTTGTTGTTGTTGATTTGAAGCGAGAAGCGTAATACTTTTGCTCATTTCAGCCATCATGCGGGTGAGTTCGGTCATCTCAGGGTTTGCTGAGGTAGAGGAAACATTGACTCTCGTGTTGTTTCTAGAAGAAGCAGAGGAATCCCAGTTCTTATGATGAGTAGTCATGTTTTCAATTAACTCTCTACACTCCTCGGGTCTCCTTTTCATGAATGTGCCACCGGCGGCTGCATTGATCGTATCACGATCTCGAAAAGTCAATCCGTTGTAGAAAGTATCGATCAAGGTGACCGGAAGCATGTTGTGGTTTGGAGAACGGTCGATCAAGACATTATATCTCTCCCATGCATCAAAAAGAGATTCATCGGGATCTTGCATGGAACCGCTGATCTGATTGCGAAGGCTTGTGACCATGGATGGTGGAAAGTAGCGCGAAAGAAAGCGTTGAGTCATGTCATCCCAAGTGTGAATAGAATTCTTCGGGAGACGATCAAACCATTTCTCGGCATGATGCGATAAAGTATGCGGGAAGAGTTGTAAGCGGAGAACATCCATTGTGGCACCAGGCAACTTCATGCTTTGGGTGATTGTAATGAACTTGTCGAGGTGTTTGTTGGCATCATCATCAGGCAATCCTCTAAATGGGTTTGTTTGTACTTGCTGAATCATGTGGTGCTTCAACGAAAACTCCGGAGCGTTGATTTGCATCGGCGCAATCGGTCCTCCTCGTCCAAACATTGTGGGTTGACAAAGTTCCTCCATGGTCCGAAGATCGGGCTGTGGAAGAGCATTGTTGTTGTTATTATTATTATTGAGGTGCGGTAGTTGATTATTGTTGTTAACACCTGCCATATCTAAATCTTCTTGAGGCTCGGGCTCTTGATAATTAGAAGATCTAGTACGCATACACCTGAAAATGCAAAAGAAAACAAAACCAAACACAAAGACAATATATATACACAAGAAAAAGAAAATCTTTTTGGATTTTTGAAATTTTTAATTTTTATGGTTTTAATGAATTTTTAATTTTTATGATTTTTGAATTTTTTTTTAGGCAAGAAAAATAACGCTCACAAGTGAACGGATCCCAAAAAGCAACGTGTCTCTCACAAAAAACTGTTGATCTTGACGAAAAGAGCCGGCAGCGGCGCCATTTGATACACGGCTTTTGCCCGTATAAAAATTAATTTAAAAGTTCGTTGTGTGGTTCTCTTCGAATTGAAAAACTTGCTGTTTAATGTGTGACTCAGTTGAACTTTGGTGGAACAAAGATGTGTCGTTGTAGTTTTGAAAATAAAGAGTGCAAAACAATTAAAGTAAAGGTGCAATCTAAGTCTAATTAAAGATAAAGTGCAAGTATTTAAAAGCAAGACTTAAAATTAAAGGGCGATAAAGTAAATAACGCAAACTTAAATCTAACTAAGGCAAACTTAAAACGCAACTAAAACTAAATCTTAAACTAAGGCAAATAAACTTAAAGTGCAACTAAGAAAAAGGCGGGAAAAATAAAGCTTAAAATGAAAAGGCAGAAAACTAAGCTTTCTCTATCCGGAATAAACTCCTATTCGGAACAAAAGGCTATTCGGAATATCTGTCCCTATTCTGAATATTGCCCTATGCGGAATATTTGCCTATTCGGAAAGATTTCCTATTCGGAATAAAGTGCCTACTCGGAATAATGGGTCCTATTCGGAATATTGTCACTATTCGGAATGTTCTCCTATTCGGAATATATACTCTATTCGGAAAATTAGTCCTATTCGGAAAATCACCCTTAATCGGAAAGTTCCCCTATTCGGAATATCCAGAATGTTCCGAATAGCAATTCTTAAAACCCCTATGCGGAATAATAAAATGTTCCGAATAAGCAATTCTTAAAATCTCTATGCGGAATAATAAAATGTTCCGAATAGAACACAATTGTCCACGCCTATTCGGAATATTTCTGGGAACGAATCTGGCAAGAACAGTTACTGTGGAACCGAAGAACAAGGAAAAGCTAAACGCACGAATCAAAAAGAAACTCAATCAAATCAACAAAAAGATTAAACCAAACAAATAGATAATCAAATATTAAGCATAAACAATCAATCCAAATCCATAAAACTCACAAAACTTAATCAAATTAATCAAAACCCACTTAAATAAATCAACAAAAATAAAGATCATGAACATAAACAAATCAACACAAAGATAAAGAAAGGAAGAATGAGATTAACAAGATAAAGATAAAGCTTGACAAGAATTAAAAAGGAAAACTTACTCGAATTAAATGGTAATTAAGTGCAAGACAAGGTAATTAAATGTGCAAGTATTTAAATTGACAAGGTAATTAAAGGTGGAAGGACTAATTGTCACTATTAGCCAACCCAACAAATGATAACAATCCTAATCTATATATAGGGGAGGATTAGGAAGCTTCCTCCCCTCCTTCATTTCTTGTTAATTGCAAGATTAAGTCCTCCCTTCATTTAATCTTCATTAATTGCGTCATTAGTCCTTTTCTTCTCATCTTTCTTTTAAGTTTGGACTTTAAGGACTTGTGGCTCGGGATATCTTTTGAACTCGTCTTTAATTTCTTCAATAGAATAGACTTGAGTTTCTTGGCTTTTGATAAACTTCCGTCTTTTGACTTTTTCTTCGATAAATCTTCAGAATTGGTCTTGGACTTCCGTTCTTTTTCCACTCTTGACTTCTCGACTCCGCCTTTCATCTTTTTCTTCAATAAAAGCCGTGAATGCCCGTGAATTCTCGTGTTTTCTCCACTTTTCATAATTTCATCCTAAAATACAACAAAAACACAAACCACGCATAATTCCGACATAAAAGACATAAAATACACGTTTTGGTCCGGTTATTATTGTAATTAAGTGGTAGAAAAGATGGGTGTTTACACACCTATCAAATCCCCTACACTTGACCATTGCAATGTCCTCATGCAATGCATTAGTTACAAAGCATGTTTACACTTTTCATCAT
This sequence comes from Glebionis coronaria, assembly GCA_025667525.1. Lineage (NCBI taxonomy): Eukaryota > Viridiplantae > Streptophyta > Magnoliopsida > Asterales > Asteraceae > Glebionis > Glebionis coronaria. The sequence goes on from CM046879.1 coordinate 558,530,494, forward strand.
AATCAATCCATATTGGCCTTTATTTAAGAGATAGAAAATTATAAAAATGCAAAGCAAAGAAATTAAAAGCATACCTTGGGTTTTAAAAATGTCATGAATAATCATCATCCTCAACTTTTCACTTTCTCCATACCAAGCTTAAAAACGAGATCATTGTTATTATAAGGTAGTAAACTAACACGAACTCATGTGGGCCAATTATTCACTTAGACTCCCTTATTCCTATGGGTATCTCTTATATTTTATTATTTGTCTTGAATGATCACGAAGATGCATTGTTTGACTTATTTCGATAATTATTTAGTCTGAAAATAAAGTGCACGATTTAATCAATAGTTAGCTAAAGGACCAAATCTTTTAAAACTGCTTCTCGGGATATCAAAAAGTTCATATCTTGGCATAACTTGGTTCGCGATTTGAGACCTTTCTCGGGCCGATATTTGGCAGCGACTTCATACTTCAAATCTTGAGAGACGTTCATGAAATAATGGTCTTCTCTTCATAATTGGAATTTCTTCACTTGGAATTTTTGAGAGATTCTTCATATATGGACCACGACTTCTTCATTTTTCTCCAATCTTTATTTTGGATTTTGATATACAACGATCCGCCTCCTTTATTGACTTGGATCTATTTATCCTCATACCTTGTCAGGGTCTTTTCGGATACACTTCTCCATGACTTTTTGGGGAGTTTTTGCTTTTCGTCGTGTGTCTCGATCCTTCATATTGATTTTCGATAAATGATTCTTCACATCACTTTGGATCTTTAGCAACAAAACATAGCCCTCATGCCTTGTGAGGTCCTTTTCGGACTCGCCAATCTTCGCGCCCCGCTTCATAAGTTATGCCTTGGCTATGAACTCTCGTCATTACCGAGCAACTTTTAAACGATCTGGGGCTAGAAGCTAAGTAACTTTTCAAATCGTACAACCTTATTTATTAGCATATAAATTTATTAGCAAGCGATGGGAGAATAGGCTCATAATTAACTCACATAAATTCATGAAAGAATACCGACTTATAATTGGCTCTATCATCTCTCGTTCTCCACAGTTTAAAATCTCAAGTAATGAGACTCGTGGATACTTAGCCTATTAAATCAAAGTTTTGGGTTTTCGAGTCGCCTATAGGATCTTGCAAATTCTTAGACTCTTTCAAGTTTAGAAATCGCATCTTAAAGTTCCCTTGATAAACGACTCTCTAGGATCAATTATAGGAACTTGCGAAAAGTTCTTGTCCTTAACCCGTGAGAGTTAAGACTTTCGCGTTTTATAGCTCCCTATATAAAAGCCTAGCAAAACTTGACTTAAACATGTTAAGGATACTAGCTAGAGTAAACTCGGATTGAGTCAAAAGATTCACAACGTTTGAAAATTAAAACCACTTATTAAACATTTATTCTAGCAAAGGAAGAAAATAACTATACAAAGATAACAACTAATAGGCCAAAATAGATCAAAAATTTTGAAAAATGTCGAAAAATTGATTTCCGGTTAAAATGAGGACAAATACAAGGAAAAGACCACTTAACTTCGATAGAAGTCCCCCCCTACACTTAAGATAAACATTGTCCTCAATGTTTAAGCATGTGGGAGTAAACTCCCCTACACTTAGGACATTGTGCACGTTGTTTAAATCTTGCTAAGGAAAAGACAACTAAAGAGATTCCTATTTTCATATTGAGAAAATATAAAATAGTGAATCGAAAAGAGTTTAGGATAGAACCGGGAAGAAGTAGAATACAGAATCACGGGTCGTCAAGAATCATTAAGAGTTGATCATTGAAGCTCGAATCCCTGATTAAGAAGTGAGGAGAGGAAATAGCAATCCAAAGGGGTCCCCCCTACACTTATGGTAAAGAAAGCGAAAAGATAGATGCATGGGTTGCCTCCCAAGAAGCGCTTGGTTTTTGTAACCGAGTCGTGAGCCTGACTCGACCTTGATTATCAACGGAAGTAGCATGAAACAAATCCACCAGGATCAAAGACATAGTTTTCATCCATCAATAAGCAAGAGCTTAAGGCGAACAAGGCAAGCCAAAAGAGAAGTGGCAGGGTTCCCTTAAGCAGAGGTGGAGCACAGTAGGAGCAATGATGAAGTGGTGCAAGCATGTCTTCCAAATTTCCAAAGATTTTTCCTTTTATTTCATCAGGTGGATACTGAGATGGCTTAAAGACTTCAATACCGGGATCGAACACCTTTTCCTTCAGGGGAAAATAGCACTCAGGCTCAGCCGAGTGTGAAGAAGATCCGCAAAGAAGCACAACCTCGTCCTCGGAAGTGGGACAAAGAGGTGTCAAATCATACGTGCAACGGATTTCGGTGTCAACCGGTTTCTTCTCCTTGGACAAAATGCTCTTCAAATCCAAAGGAGGATCAAGGCGATAATCTTCAAAGTCAAAAGGAGGAGCATCACTCTCATGAGGGAAGTATGTGTTGAGAAATTCAGAGAAATCTTCCTCAAATGAATAATCGTCCAAAGTAGGATCGAGTGATGGTGGAGGATCTTCATCATGTGAAGGATCGCTCGAGAGAGTATCAGCCTCATCGAAATCATCGAAAGTGGGTAGCTCGGGATACTCAGAAGTATACGCAAAATCATCCGAATCTGAGCTAGAATCATCATCATCATAAGCGTCAAAGACCGGTGGTGAATCATAAATGGGAGAAGCGTCCAAAGTAGAGTGAGAATCATCCACATTATCTTCAAAGAGTGGATTATCAGTGGAAGACTCGAATAGAGGATTGTCATAGACGGTAAAGTCATCGAGCACATTTATCATATTCACTGATTCTCGGTCTCCAAAAGATTTGCCTGTAAGCTTCCCCATTCTAAAAATTTTAGAATCATCCCCGACTCGTAAGATTAACTCACCTTCGGCCACATCTATTAAAGCATGTCCGGTTCTCAAGAATGGCCGACCAAGTATTAGAGGAATACGAGGGTCCATTTCATAATCAACTACGACAAAATCGACCGGGAAGGTAAATGTGCCAACCTTGATAAACACGTCTTCGGCTATACCAACAGGGTAAGCGAGAGTGCGGTTTGCAAGTTCGAGAGTCATCTTTGTAGGAATGAGATCGGGCAATGATAGTGTCTTCCAAACACTGAGTGGCATAAGATTAATACTAGCCCCGAGATCAGCAAGGGCAGTAAATTCTTCAGTTTTGTTGAATACGCAAGACAACACAAAACGACCGGGATCTCCAAGCTTTTCCGGAAGTTCTCTAAGAAGGACTGCAGAGCAGTTTTCATTTAAGCGTGTGTTGGCGAGTTCAAGCAACTTCTCCTTCTTGCTAAGCAAGTCCTTGAATGCTTTGACGAATTTCGGCATGTGGCAAAGTGCTTCAACAAGGCTAATGTTGATGGTCATTTTAGATAGCATATCCACATATTTCATTACATTACAGTCATTCTTGGTTAGTTCGTTGGTCTTGCCTATGCGAGAAGGGTATGGGATTCTGGGTTGATAAGGATTGGGTGATGGTGTAGGTTGTGAAGGTTTTGATGTTGAAGGGTCCTTCCGAGATACATCGTCATGACGAGGCGGAGACGGTAATGGTGTGCTATCACTAAGTGTAAGAGGAGTAGGGATACATGGTGGTGGAGGAGGTGTAGATGATGGTGGTGAATCAGGTGGATTGACAAGGGTAATTCCACTACGCGTAGTTATAGCACTCACATTAGCTCGTGGATTGGTGACGGTGTTTGAAGGTAGAGAACCCGAAGAAGAAGAAGTTTGAGCTTCAGGCAAGAAACTAGCCAACAGATTCTTCAATTCAGTTGTTTGAGTGATGAAAGAGGATTGAAGATTATCACGAACCTCGGTTCTGATGTCATTTCCTTGCTTCAAGATATCTCCTTTCAAATTGATTATTTGGCTCTGTAGATTCTTGATTTGCTCACCTTGAGTTCTCATGATTGTGTCAACATCGGGATTAATGGGTGGGTGTTGTTGGGTGGGTGGTTGATAAGGGTTAGGAGCACGAGGTGGGATTTGGTTGCTTCTATTGTAGTTGTTGGCGGGATTTTGGTTTTGAGGAGAAAAACCGGGTGAAAGGTAATTGTTGGAACGGTAGCTCAGCAGATTTCTATCCCCTTGTTGTCTAGCTTGGTAATTTTCCGGTGAATAATTACCGTAAGCTGCATACACATTTTCCGGATTTCCTTGTGTCGAAGGACAATCAGTGTATGAGTGAGGACCGCCACATGTTTCACAAGGATTAGCAACCGCTTTAACTTGTTGTTGTTGTTGATTTGAAGCGAGAAGCGTAATACTTTTGCTCATTTCAGCCATCATGCGGGTGAGTTCGGTCATCTCAGGGTTTGCTGAGGTAGAGGAAACATTGACTCTCGTGTTGTTTCTAGAAGAAGCAGAGGAATCCCAGTTCTTATGATGAGTAGTCATGTTTTCAATTAACTCTCTACACTCCTCGGGTCTCCTTTTCATGAATGTGCCACCGGCGGCTGCATTGATCGTATCACGATCTCGAAAAGTCAATCCGTTGTAGAAAGTATCGATCAAGGTGACCGGAAGCATGTTGTGGTTTGGACAACGGTCGATCAAGACATTATATCTCTCCCATGCATCAAAAAGAGATTCATCGGGATCTTGCATGAAACCGCTGATCTGATTGCGAAGGCTTGTGACCATGGATGGTGGAAAGTAGCGCGAAAGAAAGCGTTGAGTCATGTCATCCCAAGTGTGAATAGAATTCTTCGGGAGACGATCAAACCATTTCTCGGCATGATGCGATAAAGTATGCGGGAAGAGTTGTAAGCGGAGAACATCCATTGTGGCACTAGGCAACTTCATGCTTTGGGTGATTGTAATGAACTTGTCGAGGTGTTTGTTGGCATCATCATCAGGCAATCCTCTAAATGGGTTTGTTTGTACTTGCTGAATCATGTGGTGCTTCAATGAAAACTCCGGAGCGTTGATTTGCATCGGCGCAATCGGTCCTCCTCGTCCAAACATTGTGGGTTGACAAAGTTCCTCCATGGTCCGAAGATCGGGCTGTGGAAGAGCATCGTTGTTGTTATTATTATTATTGAGGTGCGGTAGTTGATTATTGTTGTTAACACCTGCCATATCTAAATCTTCTTGAGGCTCGGGCTCTTGATAATTAGAAGATCTAGTACGCATACACCTGAAAATGCAAAAGAAAACAAAACCAAACACAAAGACAATATATATACACAAGAAAAAGAAAATCTTTTTGGATTTTTGAAATTTTTAGTTTTTATGGTTTTAATGAATTTTTAATTTTTATGATTTTTGAATTTTTTTTTTAGGCAAGAAAAATAACGCTCACAAGTGAACGGATCCCAAAAAGCAACGTGTCTCTCACAAAAAACTGTTGATCTTGACGAAAAGAGCCGGCAGCGGCGCCATTTGATACACGGCTTTTGCCCGTATAAAAATTAATTTAAAAGTTCGTTGTGTGGTTCTCTTCGAATTGAAAAACTTGCTGTTTAATGTGTGACTCAGTTGAACTTTGGTGGAACAAAGATGTGTCGTTGTAGTTTTGAAAATAAAGAGTGCAAAACAATTAAAGTAAAGGTGCAATCTAAGTCTAATTAAAGATAAAGTGCAAGTATTTAAAAGCAAGACTTAAAATTAAAGGGCGATAAAGTAAATAACGCAAACTTAAATCTAACTAAGGCAAACTTAAAACGCAACTAAAACTAAATCTTAAACTAAGGCAAATAAACTTAAAGTGCAACTAAGAAAAAGGCGGGAAAAATAAAGCTTAAAATGAAAAGGCAGAAAACTAAGCTTTCTCTATCCGGAATAAACTCCTATTCGGAACAAAAGGCTATTCGGAATATCTGTCCCTATTCTGAATATTGCCCTATGCGGAATATTTGCCTATTCGGAAAGATTTCCTATTCGGAATAAAGTGCCTACTCGGAATAATGGGTCCTATTCGGAATACTGTCACTATTCGGAATGTTCTCCTATTCGGAATATATACTCTATTCGGAAAATTAGTCCTATTCGGAAAATCACCCTTAATCGGAAAGTTCCCCTATTCGGAATATCCAGAATGTTCCGAATAGCAATTCTTAAAACCCCTATGCGGAATAATAAAATGTTCCGAATAAGCAATTCTTAAAATCTCTATGCGGAATAATAAAATGTTCCGAATAGAACACAATTGTCCACGCCTATTCGGAATATTTCTGGGAACGAATCTGGCAAGAACAGTTACTGTGGAACCGAAGAACAAGGAAAAGCTAAACGCACGAATCAAAAAGAAACTCAATCAAATCAACAAAAAGATTAAACCAAACAAATAGATAATCAAATATTAAGCATAAACAATCAATCCAAATCCATAAAACTCATAAAACTTAATCAAATTAATCAAAACCCACTTAAATAAATCAACAAAAATAAAGATCATGAACATAAACAAATCAACACAAAGATAAAGAAAGGAAGAATGAGATTAACAAGATAAAGATAAAGCTTGACAAGAATTAAAAAGGAAAACTTACTCGAATTAAATGGTAATTAAGTGCAAGACAAGGTAATTAAATGTGCAAGTATTTAAATTGACAAGGTAATTAAAGGTGGAAGGACTAATTGTCACTATTAGCCAACCCAACAAATGATAACAATCCTAATCTATATATAGGGGAGGATTAGGAAGCTTCCTCCCCTCCTTCATTTCTTGTTATTTGCAAGATTAAGTCCTCCCTTCATTTAATCTTCATTAATTGCGTCATTAGTCCTTTTCTTCTCATCTTTCTTTTAAGTTTGGACTTTAAGGACTTGTGGCTCGGGATATCTTTTGAACTCGTCTTTAATTTCTTCAATAGAATAGACTTGAGTTTCTTGGCTTTTGATAAACTTCCGTCTTTTGACTTTTTCTTCGATAAATCTTCAGAATTGGTCTTGGACTTCCGTTCTTTTTCCACTCTTGACTTCTCGACTCCGCATTTCATCTTTTTCTTCAATAAAAGCCGTGAATGCCCGTGAATTCTCGTGTTTTCTCCACTTTTCATAATTTCATCCTAAAATACAACAAAAACACAAACCACGCATAATTCCGACATAAAAGACATAAAATACACGTTTTGGTCCGGTTATTATTGTAATTAAGTGGTAGAAAAGATGGGTGTTTACACACCTATCATTTAGTTTTATAGTTATATCACTATGTATATGGAGCAACTCAACGCAGTGTGGTGCATTTGACCAAATCATTATAGGCAATAATTATAGTTTTTTTGTACTGCTATTCTTATTGTGTTCGTTTGTCCCTGAAGGCAGAGTTGCAGATTGTTGGTATGTTGTACTTTTCAGCTTTCACTCCTTGGTTGCAGACCAACTATAATTCATAGGATGCTAAAATAGTAGATTTGGGTCTTTTAAAGGCGCTTCTCGGTGATTACACTACTCATGTATTAACAAACATTAATGGCACAACAGGTTATCTTATGAAGTTTGGTCATTGTTTTAAAGTCACTCTACTCGGTAGCTTATCTGTACTGGTAATTCACAACAGATATACCTTAAGATCATGTTATGCTTTTTATCTAATGCATGTTTTTAGTCATGTTAACCGAAAGCTGACATGATTAATGTTTAGGTTTCTAATGATAGAGCACACGTGTTGTAACTTATGGGATGATTGAAACATATAGTATTTGGGCATGTTACTAATTCAGTTAAGAGCGCAAGCTAAGATAGGAATATATGAAATTGTAAGAAAATGTGAATATTTAGCAGTTGATACAGAAAAAGTACTAACCTTCGTTGCACCCAAAGCTCGATTAGCTAGTTTCAAAGGCGTAGCTTCCCTGGTCTTTGTTCGTACACGTACTCTGTTTTTCTGAGTATTTGTGAGAAGAGTGCATAAATGGTAAATCTATGCAAAAATGGATCATTAAGATAAACCAATTTAATTAAGGTATAAAAGGTCATACCAAGAGCAATGTGTTCTTGGAACCAAATCCAAAACATCTGGTGTCACTAAAGTTGCGTCTTAAGAACCCCTATTGATTGACCTTTGATAAGCCTTTGCTCAAATAAAGCTATTCCTAAAACCATCCAATATACGGGAAGTATACCTTTCATTATCTCTTTCTCAAAAACAAAAAAAATGAAGTTGTTACCTCCATGGACACAATGTATCATTCCTGGTAGGATAACGTGGGGCTCAGATATGCGAGGGTGGGACGGGAGGAAAGGGTACGTGACCTGACATGGCTGCAAGCACAATAGCGTGCTGCCCCGCCAAGTTTCGGGCCACTTCCACCCTACACCATCCGCCAACCGCAATAGTTTCATCATCGCCCTCCTTTACTGTTCAATTTAAACATAGAGTAGCATTGTTTGTACCTGCCTCGTATTATTTCTCGTTCCTTTTGTCAGCAATGTGTCCAGACACATTGCCGAGACAACGAAACTATACTGCTAACAATAGATGGAATTGTGAACCACAATCGTATTTAAGCAGAAAGTGACAAAGATGGTACGTAACCGCGGTGTATGTTCCCATCAAAGAAGCATCTATAAAAGGGACAGTGGCCCGCCATGGCTGCAAACACGTTTGTGCGTTGCCCCGCCAAGATATGGGCCGATTTGATCATAGTGATGAGACAATTACCAATGGCACACAACCATCAGTATCATTGTAAACAGGCAACCGTATGAGCTAATCAAGAATAAGGTAATCCTAAAATTTAAACATACACTCCCAACAGTAGGAAGGTTTATTTATGAGATCACAACCGTGAGACGCCCGTGACAATCGTCGCCTAGCATCAAAACCGGCAACAAAAGACACGGCCATCACTACCGCTGCCCGACATGAGCAACAGTTGCGTAAATGAATAGTACATCGTCTCATTGTATCTTTAATAATAGAGGGGAATCACGTTTCGATGGCCATCTCGCATTCTCAGAAACTTTAAATTTGACAACAGCTCCGAAAAAACGAAAGCTCCCCTTACAAACAGACATTAGTTAAATACGTCTTCTACCACCGCCTAATAACATATAGCGCATCTCAGTTTTTTTAATATGCAAATCAATATGTGACACCAAACCGTAGCTTAACTACAAATGATTAAGAGCAAATCATATATCAGCGTGTGCAATGCTATCTCTAAACAACTCAAAACTACAACAATTCATTAATTAGTGTCTTTACTCCAGAATTATATGGTTTTATAATCTTTACTCCAGAAGCTCATTTTTTGCACCTTATTTTTATACACGGCATGGCTCGCTTAAAACTTTAAAGAAATTATAGGGGAAAGTATCGGCATATCAATCAAACTCACCCACCATTCCCCAGAAAAGAACCATTTATTTATCCAAATCAATTTGACCCGTTACCCACCCCGCCCATTTGTCGTCTATAGATTTAAAATTATCACTCGAAGAACATGTCCGATTCTAGGGGAAGTAAAGCAGACCTTAGTACCAAGCCGCTTATTCAAGGCTTCATTCCACATGTTAGCAGCATATGCAGGCTGTATTTGATTCCACACGGTCATAACAGAAGCAACCTGTATCATAATCAAGAACCATTGGAAAACTTAGAACCAAATCAGATTAAAAACCGAGTTATGGGTTAAAACTGAAGTCAAAGTTCAGAAATCGTAAGTGAAGCAGTACCAGATTAGCATCCAATTGTGGATGGTAATTATCACTGATAGTGTCTATCCAACTAAATATCAAATTATGATAACCATATGGTAGGCCAATCATGCTTTGGGCATACTCATGCAGCAGTCTCGTTGAATTTAGCTCAAAGATCGGGATGCAAAGGAAGTAAAGCGGTATGAGGATTAGCATCATCAAAATGCATATAAATAATAGTCAAAATCAGAAGCTTACATCAATATATATATAGGTGACAAAATAGAAAGGCTGGATAACTGGTCAACCGACATGTTTGTCTATTTTTCGTATTAATTCTAGTGTATCAATATTATTATCCAAGGTTCTTCACATAAAATACCAACATACTCATTCATTTGTCTCATTTTGTTTTTTGTATTCTTTTAAGTACATCTGAGTCATCAAAAGATGCATATGTCCCACTTGGGGTAGTAAGCAGACCCTTGAGAACCAACTAAGCTAATCATTTTTATATTAAAAAGCTAAAATTATATATTGCATATTAGATTTATATTAAGTTTACACACACGACTGCTAAGTTCATGGACAAAACAATAAAACAAAACAAACAAAAGCTTAATTGATAAGTGACATTACCTCTTCATCTTCATGGCCGGATTCCCCAACCCATAGTTTTCCTTGAGGATCCGTAATGCAAACAACTGAACGATCAGCGTCGAGATACCCATTTCTCAAGAGCCTCGAACCCACCCCATCTACGGCGATTTTTTTATAGAGAAAGTCTCCCGAATGTATATCATCAACTGTAATGTCTGTAACCCACAGTTCAGGACGCGAGTATTCTAATGGTACAATGTAGTGGCTCAGAGTTGAGAACGTGCTACCAGCGATTCAAGTGAGCGACCTGATATGGTTGCAAACACGACGACGTGATGCCACGCCAAAAAGCAGGTCGTTGACAACTATCATCATCGTCCAACTAAATACAGTTGGAAACGGGGTAAGGCACGCATGGAACAATGTCTTCATCGCCAATTACTAAGTCTGAGACACTGTTTTGTCTAAAAAACATAATTCGGGAATGGCTACACTCTTCAAAGGCTTTTCCTTTTTTTCGATCACGTTCAAATAAGGCATGAGTTTAGAGGGAAAGGTACGCCCACCATGGCTGCATCTCTACTGAGTTGCCCTGCCAAGATATGGGACGACTCAGTCCCATCGAAACCACACAAATGTAACCCATATGCATTATTTCCATACAAACTATTTAGTTATAAGCAATACCAGGTCTTCATTGTGACATCTCAAGCAAGAGCACAAAACTTAGGTAAATAGGCAACCGTATCAGCTAATCAAGAATAAGCTATTCCCAAAATTTAAACAAAGACTCCCAACAGTAGGAAGCATCACGTTCCCTCAGGAACACTAAAACCCCTCACACACAGAATAAACAATTGATCCCCTCTCTCAGTCCACAATGAAACATGCCACAAACATAAAGAAACAATAATTTATGTGTAACCCATTTATTTATGAGATCATAAATGTGAGACGCCCGTGACAATCGTCGCCTGGCATGAAGACCGGCAACGAAAGACAGGTTCCCTAGGAACAGTTCCCCCGCTCAAAGGTATTTGTTTAATGTTTTGCCTCTCGCACACAACATTACCATACTCTCTTAGAAGCCAGAAACTTAACCACAATCGTGGATTTGGTTCTCACACAAACCTAATAAACAAACACGCCCAACATTAGGAAGCATCACGACCCCTCAGGAACAGTAAAACCCCTCACGAACAGAATAAACAAATGGTCCTCTATCTCAGTGCACAGTGAAACATATCGCAAACATAAACAAACAATAATTTCTGTCTAACCCATTTATTTATGAGATCAGAAACGTGAGACGCCCGTGACAATCGTCGCCTGGCATAAAGACCGGCAACGAAAGACACCGCCATTACTGTCGCCGCCAGACATGAGCAACAGTTGATAAAGTTATTATTAGCTGATATGAGGCTATTAACAATGGGAGTTGATAAAGCTATTATTAGCTAATTTAAACAATGGGAGTTGATAAGCCTTATATCAACTGTTGCTAATAATAGCTTTATCAACAAACACTCCCAACAATTTAAACAAACACTCCCATTAGCTAATATGAGGCTATTAATAGTTGATATGAGGCTATTATTAGCTAATTTAAACAAACACTCCCAACAATGGCTTTGTTAACAATGGCTTTATCAACTGTTGCTCATGTTGTAAACAATTAGCTGACATCACAGTTCCAGGCTTCAATTAAGAACATAAATTATACCTTTGTGATGAAAAGACCACGTTCAATTAAGAACAGCCCCAATAAGTTCCAGGCTTCCAACCCCATGTAGACTCTTTAGATCATCTCTAACATCAAGCCAAAACCCCAATAATAGATCATCTATAACATCAAGCGAATACCCCAATTGTATACCTTATAATAGATCATCTATAACATCAAGCGAATACCCCAATAAAGATAATAGATCAACTCTAACATCGAGAGAATACCCCCATAAAACATGATCAAGAAGGGTGTAATAGATCAACTCTAACATCGAGAGAATACCCCCATAAAACATGATCGAGAACGGTGTATTTAGATTGATCGACAGTTAATCAATCAATATTCGAGAAACATCATGATTTATGTGAGACAGAGATGAGACCATTTATTTTTTGTGAAAGAGATAGGATGTGGTTGTGGTTAAGTTTGTGTGGTTGTGGCTTATAAAGAAAGTACTGGTAATGTTGTGTGTGAGAGGCAAATGTTAAACAAATACCATTGTGAGAGGGGATCACTGTTCCTAGGGGAACGTGATTCCCCTCTATTATAAGGTATACAATTTTAAAAAAAATTTAACTGTTAATTTTTTTTTAAAAATCTAATAACTTTATTTAGCGTAACTGTTAGCTTTTTTATTTTAAACAAATAACTCTTGAATAAAAAGTTGATTCATACAACTTTTTAAATTGTCAAAATGTGTTAAAATTATGAATTAATTATATACCTTTTAATTATATTATAATTTATTTAATATATTCGTTTAAGTAATTTTACATTTTAATTTTACAATCAACAGCTAATCAATAATGTATATCTACTGTTATATTTATTTCAGTCATTGTTTAGGTAATTTTTTCTTGGGTCCAGATAAAATAATTATCCGAATTTCGGTTGGGTTTGTTTTTCGAATATTTTGAAACCATAGTAAACATTAAATATACGTTTAGGTAATTTCTTGCCTGATAGAAGAATCCTTCGAACTTCGACTAGGCTTGTTATTCAAATATCCTGAAATCAAAGTAAACGCATTAGCTTCGTCCGGGTGTTAAAACCCAAACCAAGCTCCGACGTGAGAATAATTATGTGATATGTGCCGAAATACAGAGTAAATAAAGTATAAATATGGAATATAATAATACGTTACCTTAACCTTAAATATTGAAGGGTATTTATAGTGCTCTTAGTTCCTAAAAAGCCGCTAGGCCCATAAGCTTTTGTCTAGAGGTTGTAGGTCTCAAAAGATACAACTTCCCCTAAAATATCAGGGTACTTGTTCCTCGGCCTTATCATTGATTTTAGGTCTTGCTATCCGGACGAGATTGGACCCTTCGGACTCAAATCGGTTCTGTTGTTCGGACTTGTCCTAATCGGACCTATACACGAACAATCATCAAACAAGTTTATTAAAGGAAAATTTGAAGAAAGATGCTCAATTCCCTGAACTGCCAAATGAGCTTTGCTCGGTTGGCTACCCAGTATTAACGAGTAGGCTTGAGCAACGGTTCAAAATCGAACCAACAAAAAAAACCTAATCGAATCGAAAATCGATTTTAAACAAAACATGAACCGAAAACCGAACCAAATTAAACCGAGCAAAATCGAAAACGAACCGAATATATAGTTTAGACGTATTTTTCTTGTTTTTAACCTAAAACCGAACCGATGAAACCAACATAAATACACAAAAGCGAAAAGCATGCAAAAAATGAGCAGTTCGGTTTTGATATGTTGGTACGGTTCGGTTTGTCGATTCGGTTTTTTGATTTTCGGTTGTATTTGCTCAAATATACTGACGAGTGCCTCTTTTCTTTTTTATGAAAGGGTAAACTACAAATTTTTTCCATGAATTTAGCCAAATATGCGAAAAACCCTTGAGACAAAAGGTCATGCAAAAACGCCCATGAACTTTGTATTTTCATGCGAAAAAACCCATGAACTAAGCTCTATGGAAAACAATACTAAAAGGTGCTTGTTTCTCTTTAAAATTCCTCTAAATAGTCCTTTATTTCATTTTATAGTGTAGCTTATTTTAAAGTGCTTATTACTTGCTTATTTGTTCTTGATATCTGCTTATTATCTTATTTATTGCTTTTTTGTTCACTTTCAATCGTTACATCATAGTTTTCTTATTTTACTTTTATTTCTGCATAAACACATATATGATTTTTTTATTAATAATTATAATTTATATATTAGGAGAAGGCAAACGGGCAACAAGCTGCGCCGCTAGCCCTTTTTGTATAACAAAAGCAAGTCTATTAAATACAACGTTTGTAGATTTAGGAGTCAAAACATTACTATTCATAACAATCATAAAAAAGACTAAAAAAGAGTAGCATAATCAAATCTAGCTTATTGTCCTTATGTTTTTATTGCTTATTTATGCTTACTTATTGTTCTTAGGGCTTAGTCATCTTTTATTTCAAATTTAAACATCATAAAAATAAAATAATATTAAGATTGTTTTGTTAGCCTCAAAATATTGAGACAAAAAAGAATGTTCGGTCATAGGTTTTATTGTAACATTTATTAGAACGTTTTAATAGTTAGTAAAAATAGCCGTGACTAGCTTAAAAGGCTTTTTTTTAAGGTACTAAGCATTTTATTCAAGCCCGGCCCATTAAGCAATATAGTCCATTAAGGCTACATGTATAAGCTTGACTATATATACCTCTCCTAGCCTGTTAGGAGAGGTTGGATCTTTCATTTTTCTTAATCTAATCTCACATAGTTTTCTCCACCCTCTCGCTACTTTCTCTCTTTACTTTCTCTCTCAAAAAATCATCTATCTTTCTTCTTTATTTCAATTAATCAATCATGGTGAAGTGATAAAATATAGGAACAACATTTGGTATCAATCGTCACGGGGTAGATTAGTGATTGCTTGATGTTATTGATTTGGTACGATTGATTTAATCTAAATCATCTCGAATTAAATTATTTTTAGTGTTTTTCGGGCTCTAAATCTTGATATAAATCTCCTACATAGTTATGGTAGGGATTTGGGTTAGTTATTGTAAAACCCGCATGCTTTTATCAGGAATAGTACCCTTATGATCGTACGTACATGATTAGAACTTTCCTTTTATAGCATGTTTACGTTTCACGAACAAGAATTACAAGTATTACGTACGTGTGATAACACGATAAGTATTTATTACGCATTAAGATACGATAATTATTTCAAAAATAATTATAATCACGAACATACGAACATGAAATCATGAACGTAAATAATCACGAGCTTAGTATTACGTATGTATGTATATTTATTACGATCATGAATAAATATAATAAGACACGAACGATAACTATTTAAATCACGTAAAACACGAACACGAGAACACACTAAATAATAGACACGGAAAAAAGTATGGGTTACCCCATGTGGGCCCCTTACCCACGGCTAGAAACAAAGAAAAGGGCGAAGCCCATTGATGTTTACTAAACAAGAAAAAGGGAAAAACTATTTTCATAATTACAAGAATTAGAAAATAATCAAAACCCTAAAACCTTTTCTTTCTCCTCCTTTGGCCGCCGGGTATAACACACACCAAAGGTGTGTTTGGTTGATTTTGGTGATTGATCTATTACAAGTGTGTTAGTGTGTTCATCCTCCTTTGATTCACGTGATCGGTAAACCCTAAACCCTTTTTCTTTTATGTTTTATTTAAATCAAGAACACATGAAATCATGAATGTTTTAAAAACAAGTAAACACATGTTAATTAATCATGGGGGTAAAATTAATTAAGAGTTTAAGGGGTGTTGGTTTGTGGCCGACGCAAGAAACCGAGCCCCAAAGGGGTCTCGGCTTGGTTTGATTCGCACCAACCGAGACCTCAAGGTCTCGGTGTGGTGGTCTTGTGTCTTGGCAGCAGAAGAAAAAGGGACCCCGACCTTGGTCGGGGTATGGTTGTTGTCGGGTGGGTCTCGGCTAAAACAAAGAACCACCACCGGCCTAAGCCGGAGGCTAAATAAGGAAAGCAGGGGGAACGTAGGCCGCGACAGCAGGGGGAACACCGGCTAGCCGGTGGGAACTCATGCTAGCCGGCGGCTAGCCAAGTCAAGGGTGAATTTGGTTGGCCGGTTCACGCGTTAAAACCGGTCCGGTTCACACATGTTTAGATTAAAACACGGTTCGGTTCATGGGTTGTTTTTACAAGGTTAATTATTATTTTTACAAGTTTATTTTTTTTTACAAGAATTAAATTAAATTAATTAGAACATGTACATGATTAATTTAATTTATACATGACTTAGGTTATTAATATTAGTATTAATACATGAATTTTAACCTAAGTAATTATCATTCTAATTAAACTATATAATTAATTAATTATTAAAATCATGACTTATAATTAATTAATTTACATGACTTAGGTTATATTATTAATAGATAATAATACATGTTTTAACCTAAGTATTTTTACCTTTATTTAATTAAATCATGTTATATTTAATTAAATACTTTAACCTATAGTTTATTTAATTCACATGAAACAACTAATAAACTATACTATTTAATTACATGACTTAGAATATTAATCAGTAAACACTTAAGCTTATATAATTAGCTTAATAATCCAGCTTATTTCTATTTATGGAAACTTTCTATTTTTAGAAACCTATTTAATAAAGGCAGCTAATCTATTTATGGAAACTTTCTATTTTTAGAAACTTATCTATTTTAAGCAGTAAATCTATTTTTGGAAACTTTCTATTTTTGGAAACATTCTATTTTTTGAAACTTTCTATTTTTGGAAACTTTCTATTTTAGGAAACCTGTTATTTTTAGAAAGTTACTTATTATTACACACAAGTATAATAATACATGAAAAACAAGAAATACTTAAACAGAATAGACAGAATACATGATAAACACAATATGAAGCCTTAATCAGTAAAACATGACATGAACATATAAAACAAGCTAAGACATGATATAAAACCAGTTACGTACTCAGTAATCAGATACTTATACACGTATGTATTTATGTAGCATTTGTGATACCGAAGTAGGACTCTCTTCCGTTCGTCTTTTTCGTTCACTGGACATAAGGTACGGATTCTCCGTCCTTTCAGTATGGACATTCTTATTGTTGGAAATACGTTTTTCGTATAAAGAAAGTCTCGGTCACTCCAACAATATAGTTATAGGCTCGTAGTAATGTTTAAGTAATATTTATGTTAAGCCCGACCCATGAGCATGTTCATGGGCCGGAGGCCCAAGTCCATTTAAGGACTTGGGTATATAAACCTCTTTCCACCATGAAAGAGGTGTTGGTTGTTTCATTTCTCAATGTAATACACATAGTTTATTTCACTTCTCTCTCTAGTTTCTCTCTCTAAAAAAACATCAACCCTCTTGAAATACAAAGATTATCACACTTCTACAATTGGTATCAGAGATATAGGATGAAATATTGGTTAGTCTTTGTGTTGTTCATGCTTATTTAAGCATTTCGTGTGTTTTTGTTGGGATATATTTGTTAAGTGTCAAGTACCGTTAGTGTATTCGAAGTACTGTTAGTGTTATGTAAGTACCGTTAGTGTTAACACGGTACATAGTAAGTACTGCTACTTATAAAGTAAGTACTGCTATGAGGATTAGGACGAATATATCTTTGTATAAGATATGTCATAGTTATGGTTAGAGTATATCTTATGAGATATATCTAAATAGTTAGAATATTGATAATATATCGTCTGTGATATAGTTATCTTTATTGAATATTCTAAGGTTTCTAGGGTTCCTTACTCTATAAAAGGAACATAGGTACAATGTCTTTCACGTACCTCATACAAGTCAATTAATAAGAGAATCGAATAGTTAAAAGTAATTCTGTTCTTCTGTGCTTTATAAGTTAGATTCTGCATAACTTATTTGCTGTTAAGTAAGAGTGCTCAAAGTGTTTTAGTTTGATTACAAACTATCATACTAATTCTTAAACAGAATATAGATCCAACCAAAGGGATCAACAAGTGGTATTAGAGCTTGTTGAGAAACTCTGAAAAAGAAGAACACGAACCCATACACTCCACACATACCAAATCTCAATGTCTCAACCAGATGGTGTTAATGCTCACTTGGATGATGTTCAGAACACTGATCCTGTTCTGCCACAAGGACAACCACAAGTTGTACATCCTGCACCAACACAAGGTGCTCAAGTAGTGAATGATGTAGCTACCCCTACACCAACACCTTCTCATACTCTATCTGCTGTTAAACTCCCAGTTCTCAAAGGTGACAATTATGAGACTTGGGCTATGCAGATGGAACATTACTTGAATCACACAGATCACACTGTGTGGCAAGTTATCAAGAATGTGAACACACCAAAGAAGCTACACTGGTTGCCAAATGGTACATGCTATGCTCTACCTGCTGTGACTGCTGAGCAAATACAACCAGAGATCAGAGAAAGAAAAGTTAGAACTGCCTTGGTTATGGCTCTTTCTGAAGACATTCTACCAAGCTTTCATCATTATAAAGATGCCAAAGCTATGTGGGATGCTATAAAACTTAGATTTGGAGGCAATGAAAAATCTAAGAAAATCAAGAAGATTGTTCTTAAGCAAGAATTTGATAACTTCTCAATTACTAGTATGGAGGGAATACATGGTGGATATGGAAGGTTCAGCAAGTTGCTTATTCAGTTAGCAGTTTATGGACAAGTTATTCCTAATGAAGAAGCTAATCTAAAATTCTTAAGAAGTGTTCCACCAGAGTGGAAAGCTAATGTAAGCGTTTTGATTGGGTTCAGATTAACTCTCGGAATCTCCTCGAATTGATCACGGTTCAAAGTGGAATGATTGTTCTTGGTTAATAAAAAGGTTTTGGTTTGTTTATCTATTTTAGACTAATAGTAAATGTAAATGACGTTGTGTAAAATGAAGTTTAAAGATTAAACTAAAAATAACGAATTAAAAATAGATGCTTGAAAACTTAAAGGCAAAATTAGAAAAAATACTTGAACACTTAATAAAACTAACACTTAAAGACTTTGTAAAAACTAACACTTAAAGACTTTGTAAAAACATGAACTCATCCAGTCGGAATGTACTAAAAGTGAGTGATCGGAATGTTGGAAACAAGCACCAATCGGAATATAATAAACTTAGGCTAATCGGAATGTTAACAAAGCCTTTGTCGGAATGTTGCTGTCGGAAAGCTTGATCGGAATAACAATTAAGGATGCAATCGGAATATGGCAAATGGATCCAGTCGGAATATCAATAAAACCAGGGCTAATCGGAATACCCAAAAATGTTCAGATCGGAATACACCAAAATAACCTCAATCGGAATCCACTAAAACCCTATTCCGATCAAAGGATCGGAATATTGGAGGTGCAATCCGAATGGGTTAAATACCCACAATCGGAATCTTCAAAACCCTTTTCCGATCTAACGATCGGAATAAAGGGGGTGTGCTCGGAATGTACTAATCGGAAAAGGGTTATACCTTTTCCGATTTAAATGGGATTCGAAAATTAAGCCAAGGTGATAAGCTATAATGATAAGCTAATCTACAAAACTAGCACGAATCTAAAGTAAAAAGGACTAAATAAGCACTAATAGCAACATATTCAACTTTAAAATAAGCAACCTTATAAATCAAAATATAAAAAGATGAAATTTTTAAGAAAAATTTTTAAAAAGTAATTAAGCTAAACTTACAAATAAGCCAAAAAACACAAAGATCTTAAAGCTTATTCATATAGAAACTTAAGTAAACATAAAAAGATTAACTTTTTAAGCACGAAAACATTAATGAACAACACGGATCATAAGTAATTCGCACCAAAAGTGAACCAAAATCAAAGAAAGGTAGAAAGAGATGAAAAATTAAAAGCTTAAACTTGAACTTGATTAATGAAATTAACAATACAAAAGTTTGATCTTGAAAGATTAAAAGAAAGAAAGATGAGAACTTAGTGAGAGAAAGTTTAGAACTTTCTCTCTCTAAAACTAGAGAAAATGAAAAACTAAAAACTAAAAACTAGCTAAAGACTAACTCAAAATTGTGAAGTGAAATCCTATTTATAGGTGTGTGCTTGTGGGCTTTGTGAATGGGCTTTGTTTTTGGGCTTCTTTTCTTCTTTCTTCTTTAGTCTTTACGTTTCTTTAAATAAACGTTTTCGACTTTGGATTTTGAGAAGTGTTGGTGAATAATTCCAACTCGTCTTATAATCTTTTGTTTAATAGACTCGAGTTCTTCGACATATATGAATCTTCCATCTTTGGCCCTTTTCTTCGATAAATCTTCAAATAGGCACAATGACTTCAAATCTTTTGCATATCTTGGACAATAGACTTCGTCTTGAGTTTTTTCTTCGATAAAACCCGTGCAATCCCATGTTTTCTTCAATATTCACCCGGTTGACTCTGAAAACACAATAAACACAAAAACCACGCATAATTCCAAACAAATGATATTAAATACGTGTTTTGGTCTTGTTTTAGCCAGAAATAAGTGGTAAAAGGATGGGTGTTTTCAAACCTATCAAATCCCCTACACTTAACCATTGTCATGCCCTCATGCAATGCTTAGTGATAAAGCAAATTTACACTTTTCTCATAATCAATCAACCTTGGCCTTATTAAAATATTACTAAACAAGAATTAAAGTACTAAGAGAAATTAAAATTTTTAAAGTAAACAAAAGGATGGAAAACCATTTTCACTTGAAAATAGCTATATGGAAATAACTTGCAAAGAGATCAAGGACTTACATTAGGGCTTTGGTGCTGCGAAGATTTATCACCCTCAAGTTTTACGTTCCCCAAACTAGGCTTAAAAACGAGATCATTGTTATTATAAGTTAGCAAATCAAACACTTACACACATGGCTTAATTAAATGCTTAAACTCCCTTATTCCTAGGTGTATCTCTTATATTTTATTTTTGTCTTAGAATGATCATGAAGATGCATTTTTGGACTTATTTCGATAGTTTATTTAGGCTAAAAGCAAAGTAGGACGATTTGATCAATAGTTAGCTAAAGGACAAAATCTCTTAAAACTGCTTCTCGGGATATCAAAAAGTTCATATCTTGGCATAACTTGGTTCACGATTTGAGACCTTTCTCGGGCCGATAGTTGGCATGTACTTCATACTTCATATCTTCGAGAGACGTTCTTGAGATAATGGTCTTCTCTTCGTTATAGAGTTTCTTCACTTGGAGACTTTTGAGGGGTACTCCAACTTTGTTGACCACGACTTCATGATTATTTCTTCAATCTCTAATTGGGATTTTGAGATACAACGATCCGCCTCCTTTTCGGACTTGGATCTATTTATCCTCATACCTTTTTAGGGTCTTTTCGGATAGACTTCTCCATGATCTTTATGGGAGTTGATTGCTTTTCGTCGTGAGTCTTGATCCTTCATACTGATTTTGGGAGTAATGCTTTTCACATCACTTTGGATCTTCAGCAATAAAATGGAATCCTCATGCCTTGTTAGGGCCTTTTCAGACTCGCCAATCTTCGCGCCCCGGTTCATAAGTTATGCCTTGGCTATGAACTCTTATCATTACCGAGCAACTTTTAAACGATCTTGGGCTAGAAGCTAAGTAACTTTTCAAATCGTACGACCTTACTTATTGTAGATAAATTATAAGCAAGTGATGGGAGAATAGGCAAATAATTACACCAAGTGAGCTTGTGCAAGAATACCGACTTATAATTGACTCTATCATTTCTCGTTCTCCACAATTTAAAATATCAAGTAATGAGACTCGTGGATACTTAGCCTAATAAACCAATTAAGGTCTACATGGTTAAGGATACTAGCTAGAATAAACTTGGATAAGTCTATTCGGGTTGAGTCAAAATAATCGCAACGGGCCTAATATATCAAAGACTTCTAAACTAGCTACACCACTTTATTAATATTTTTGACTTTATTGCGGGATATATACATATGAAAGCAACGATAAAAATTTAAAAATTACGACTACATGGCCAAAGTTAATTAAAATTTTGAAAAATGTCGAAAAAGATGATTTTCCGGTTAAATGAAGGCATTTTCATGGAAAAGTCCACTTAAAACTTCGATAGAAGTCCCCCCTATACTTAAGATAAACATTGTCCTCAATGTTTAAGCATGTGGAAAAAGTCTCCCCTACACTTATGACATTGTGCACGTTGGTTAAATCAAGCTAAGGAAGAGACGACTAAAGTGATCAATTTCAAATGTGAGTATGAAGAAAATTGAATCACGATAGTTGAAAGATAGAACCGGATTTCGGATAACACAGGAGCACGGTTCTTCAAATGTTCCAAAAGTGAATTCATCCCTGTAATCACATCACCACACAAATACAAACACCTATAGAGGTCCCCTTACACTTAGGAGGTTAAAACAAAAAAGGATAGATACTCGGGCTGCCTCCCGAGGAGCGCTTGTTTTTTATAACCGAGTCACGAGCCTGACTCGACCCAAAATTAGTTTATGGGGAACGTGGTGAGGGAAGGAATCATCTCCTGAGAGATGTCCTCACCAAAGTACAACTTCACTCGTTGGCCATTCACCTTAAAATTGGGTCCATTAGGTTGAGCGAGCTCGAGAGTACCATATGGAAAAATTTGGGCAATGGTGAATGGGCCGGACCAACGAGATTTCAGCTTGCCCGAAAAGATTTTCAACCGAGAGTTAAAAAGTAAAACTTTGTCTCCAACTTGGAACTCTCGGTTTTTAATCTTGGAGTCGTGAATGAGCTTAGTCTTTTCCTTATAAATCAAAGAATTTTCATAAGCCTCATTACGGAGTTCATTCAGCTCATTGAGTTGGATCTTGCATAGGTCACCGGCTTTGTTGATATCAAAATTAGCCCACTTCAAGGCCCAGTAAGCCTTGTGCTCCAACTCAATGGGGAGGTGGCACGCTTTCCCGTACACGAGACGATATGGTGTACAACTAATCGGAGTCTTGTATGCGGTAGGAAAGCCCACAAAGCATCATCAAGTTTATCAGCCTTTGAGGCACGATGCTCTCCCACGGTTCTTTCAAGAATTCGCTTTAATCCTCGGTTGGATATTTCAGCCTGGCCATTAGTTTGTGGGTGGTAGGCGGTGGAAAGACGATGATTTACACCATACTTAGCCATGACTCTTGCAAATTGGTCATTGCAAAAATGAGTCCCGCGATCACTAATAATGGCACGAGGCACACCGAATCTAGCGAACAACGATTTCAAAAAGTTACAAACCACCCTTGCCTCATTAGTGGGTAAAGCTTTGGCTTCAACCCATTTAGAGACGTAGTCAACGGCTACAAGGATGTATTTGTTTCCTTTAGATGAAGGGAATGGCCCCATAAAGTCGATACCCCAAACATCAAAGATTTCACACTCTTGAATGAAATTCTGAGGCATCTCGTCTTTATGTGTGATCTTGCCTTGTTTTTGGCAAGCGTCACAACGTTTAACCATCTCGTGAGCATCACGATAGATGGTGGGCCAATAAAAACCCGAGTCAAACACTTTTTTGGCGGTGTAGTTGGGACCAAAGTGACCACCGGTGGGTCCTTTGTGGCAAGCGTCAAGGATTTCTAAAGCTGTCGGTCCATCAACACATCGGCGAATAACCAAATCAGCACATTGTTTGAATAGATACGGCTCATCCCAAAAGTAAGTCTTAATGTCTTTGAAGAACTTTTTCTTTTGTTGGGATGTTAGCCCGTCAACGAGAATTCCACCCGCCAAGTAGTTTGCAATGTCCGTAAACCACGGGGTTTCATCAGAAGTCGAGTTGATAGACATTAAGGTCTCCAGGGGAAAAGAATCATTGTAACACCCCATTTTGGAAATGGAAATATCATAGTAATTATGGCGTGTCATCAAAGCATACAAGGTAAAATGTCTAAACATTACTTGACCATATAAAGGAAAATACCGAAATCAAACATCGGTAGTCCAAAAGTAAAGCTCATCACACACAAACATAGTATAGTAAGGAAAATGACTAAACAATGTCCAAAGCATAAGTATCATAAAGAAAGGAAATGCATAATGTAAAGAAGGCTAGACAGCTTCCAGTCCATATGCACGTACTCTTAGTGTCTACGAGCGTCCCTGAGTACCTGCCGTTTTGGGAACATAGAAAAGGAAAACGGCTGAGCAATACGCTCAGTGCACGGATGTACAATAAAGCATGAATAGGATAAGCATATAACATAATAACAGCGGAAGAAACTAAGTCCCGAGTAACCTGGTTAAGTCTTAATAAAACTGGTTTTATAGTTTGAAAGTCTTATGTTTATCTTATAAAAACTGTTTGTCATATTTTACCATTAGCCAATATAGGTCATGAAAATCCACCGTGCATGAATAAATGGAGGGGTGACCTCATCATGCAAATTAGAGGGGCTGCCTCTAATTTAATATACTGGGCTATGGGTAGGATGGATCAGCTCCTTGTGAAGGATGCAAGGTACACACCACATTCACCATGTAATCCTGAATAAAAACGTGTAACTATGATGCACCCATACGCCCCACATGATAAATATAAAAAATGGCCAAAAGCTGAAGGGACGCCACGAGCAATCACTCCGCCGTGGTGAAGTCATAACATCAGTGCCTCTAATGTTATGGTTATGGTACCTCCATAACTAGGTGGAACTGGTCATGCATGTATATGGATATAGGTAATCATATTTAAACATAAGCAATCAAACTCATACTTATACTACGGGAAAACAGTTGGCTGCATACGGGGAAATCCTAACAAGGAAAGAATGTCCATACTGAAAGGACGGGAATCCGTACCTTATGTCCAGTGAACGAGAACGACGAACTGCGAGAATCCTACTTCCGAAACACTAGTGCTACATAAATACGTACATGAAATAAGTATATGCTTTATTAAATACATAGCTGGTTTTATGTCATGTCTTAGCTTATTTTATATGTTCTTACTATGTTTTACTGTTTAAAGCCTTAAACTGTGTTAAATCTTATATTCTGTTTATTCTGATTAAGTATTCCTGATATTTCATGTATTATTATACTTACTGTGTAATAATAAGTAACTTTCCAAAAATAGCAGGTTTCCTAAAATAGAAAGTTTCCAAAAATAGAAAGTTTCCAAAAATAGAAAGTTTCCAAAAATAGAAAGTTACCAAAAATAGAAAGTTACCAAAAATAGAAAGTTTCCAAAAATAGAAAGTTTCCAAAAATAGAAAGTTTCCAAAAATAGATTTACTGCTTAAAATATATAAGTTTCTAAAAATAGAAAGTTTCCATAAATAGATTAGCTGCCTTAAATAAATAAGTTTCTAAAAATAGCTGGTTTCCATAAATAAATTAGCTGCCTTATTTAATTAAGATTCTAAAAATAGAAAGTTTCCATAATTAGAAATATGCTGGTTAAATAAGCTAAGTATATAAGCCTAAGTGTTTTCATGATTATTTCCTAAGTCATATGATATATTGTATAGTTTAATAATTATTTCATGTAATTTAATTAAACTATAGGTTATAATATTTAATTAAAGTATAACATGTTTTAATTAAATATATTAAATACTTAGGTTAAAATATGTATTATTAAATATAAATAATATAACCTAAGTCATGTTTAATTAATTAATTATATCCATGGTTTATAAAATAATTAATTAATTATAAGTCTTAATAATATAAATACTTAGGTTAAAATAATTTCATGATTATTAATAATTAAATAACCTAAGTCATGTTATTAAATTAATTACATCTTTATTAATTTAATTTTAACATAAGTTCATAACATAAAAAAAAACTAACATATACCATGAACCGGATCTAAGCTTAAAAACATGAACCGGACATGAATCGACACCGTACCCCGAACCAAATCGGGGTACCCCTTGCTGCCGTGGGACCCACACGCACCAACCAAGACCATTTGGTCTTGGTGGTGGTCGGCTAAGCAAACCGAAACCCCCTTGGGGTCGGTTGCAGCCTGCGGCCAAAACAAAACACCCCTTAAATCGACCCTTTGATTTATTTAATCATCAAAACATGTTAGATCTATGATTAATTTATGTTTTTTTAAAAACATCCCATGTTCATAATTAATAAAAAGATTAAATTAAAAGAAAAGGTTTAAAAAGGTTTTACCGTATTCGTGGATCAAGAGGGTGAAGAACAAACACGAACAAACAACAAATCTTCAAGATCCAAGATCAATGAATCACCTCGTATGGTGATGTGTAGGTGGCGGCACAAAGAACAAGGGAGGAAGGGGTTTTAGGTTTTTCTTAAAAATTCTTCTGTAACTTAATTTGAGTAGTGAAAACTAAATATAACCCCCTTTTAGTAAAATTGACAATGGGCTTGGCCCATTGCTCTTATTTGGCCGCGGGTAGGGACCCCCCCCCCCATGGGGTTCCCGTACCTCTTTTCGTGTCTCGTTATTTAGTTACTAGTTTGTGTTTATTTATGTTCGTATTTTAAATGTTCTCGTTACGTAAATACCATAATATAATATATTTAATTACGCTCGTAATAAATATATATACGTAATTAATAATAGCTCGTGTTTTAATTACGTTCGTGATTTCATGATCGCATGTTCGTGATTAATTATTGTTAAATAATTATTACGTGATCGTGCATATAAAATACTTATCGTGTTCTAACACGTACGTAATACGTAAACTCCTAACACGTAATCGTAATCATGCTATATTATGAAAGTTTTTAACTAGTACGTACGATCCTAAGGGTACTATGCATGGTAAAAGCATGCGGGTTTTACAACTCTTCCCCCCTAAAAAGAATAATTCGTCCCCGAATTATAGATAAAGTAAACTGGAAAAGAAGAACATACCCGAATTAAAAATATGAAATGAGGGTAAGAAGCCCGGATAGACTCCTCCGTTTCCCAAGTGGCTTCCCGCTCGGTATGATCCCTCCATAGAATTTTGACGAATGGAATCGTCTTCTTTCTCATGACTCGTTCTTGTCTGTCAAGAACTCGTTCGGGTTCTTCTATAAAAGTGAGATCTTCACGTATCTGTTCTAGTGGATACTGAACCATGTGAAGGGGATGATATTGGTACCCTCTGAGTAAGGACACATGAAACACATTGTGCATGTGCGAAAGCTGCAGAGGTAACACCAATCGGTAAGATACTTCACCGACGCGTTCAATGATATCAAAAGGTCCGATGAAACGAGGACTGAGCTTCCCTTTAATCCCGAAGCGTCTAACACAATGTGCCGGCGAAACCTTAAGGAAGACATGATCTCCTACGTTAAAGTGTAAATCCCTACGATGCTTATCGGCGTAACTCTTTTGACGTGACCGTGCCTCCTGAATTTTCTGCCTAGCTACTGCGATCTTCTCGTTTGTCATCTCAATGATTTCCGGTCCTTCGAGTGTTCGCTCGCCAACCTGATCCCAGCAGATTGGGGCGCGAAACTTTCTTCCATACAACATTTCAAATGGGGCACATTTGATGCTTGCGTGCCAGCTGTTGTTGTATGCAAACTCCACCAAACAGATGTATTCGTCCCAATCACCCGTCTATTCCAACGCACATGACCTCAACATATCCTCCAATGTCTGAATGGTTCATTCCGACTGTCCGTCCGTTTGAGGATGAAAAGCCGTGCTAAGCTTAAGTTGTGTACCCCAAGCTTTCTGTAGACTTTTCCAAAAGCGCGAAGTGAATCGAGGATCTCTGTCTGAGACGATGCTGGATGGTGCACCGTGGAGTCTCATGATCTCTCGTCTATACGTATCTGCGAGTTTACTTACCAGATCTTCCTTGCGGATCGGCAATAAATGAGCTGATTTGGTAAGTCGATCAACGATAACCCAAATTGCATCGTGCTTCCTTTTGGTAGGCGGAAGACCGGTAACAAAATCCATGGTGATTTTATCCCACTTCCACTCTGGAATATCTAACGGTTGAAGGAGACCGCCAGATCGCTGATGCTCGATCTTAACCTGCTGGCAGGTAAGACATTTGGAGACGTAAGTGGCCACATCCTGTTTCATACCACTCCACCAAAAGTACTGTTTGATGTCATGGTACATTTTAGTCGAACCGGGATGTATCGAGAATGGGGAGCTATGAGCTTCAGCTAACAAAGCTTCCCAGAGTTCTTGGTCATCAGGAACACAAAGTCCAGTGCCCTGCCATACGATACCATCTGCATCTACTCTGAATTCTGTCTGCTTCTCCAAATTCTGTACTATCGCCCAGATTTCTCCGTCATCCTTCTGAGCTTCCTTGATCTTATATAGTAACTCGGGTTCTACTCTAAGATTCGCTTAGTAACCGTGCTGTCCACGTATCATGTACTCGATGTCTAGTCGCTCCAATTCTCTTATGATTTCCTCTTCGATTTTAATGCAGTTGATCATTCCGGACTTCCTGCTAAGAGCATCTGCTACTACATTTGCCTTTCCGGGATGATACTGCAAATTAATGTCATAATCCTTCAACAGCTCTAACCATCTCCTCTGCCTCATGTTCAATTCACGCTGAGTGAAGATATACTTCAAACTCTTGTGGTCAATGAAAATGTCACATGATTCTCCATATAAGTAGTGTCTCCATATCTTCAATGCAAACACGACTGCAGCAAGTTCCAGATCGTGCGTGGGGTAATTTTCTTCATAAGGCTTAAGCTGCCGTGAAGCGTACGCGATCACTTTCCCATGTTGCATGAGAACACAGCCAAGTCCCTTCCCCGATGCATCGTTGTAGATTTGAAATCTACCCGTACCAGATGGTAGAGTAAGAATAGGTGCAAATACTAGCTTCTGCTTCAGGTCTTCAAAGCTCTTCTCTCGATCTTCAGTCCAGACGAATTTCTCCCCTTTCCGCATCAGTTTGGTCAATGGTAGTGCAAGGCGGGAAAAGTTCTCCACGAACCTACGGTAATAGCCAGCTAAGCCTAAGAAACTGCGGACTTCCGTCGCCGATGTCGGCCTCGGCCACTTAGTAATGGCCTCAACCTTCACTGGATCCATAGTGATTCCTTCTGCTGATACAATGTGACCTAAGAATGCCACCTTGTCTAACCAGAACTCACACTTGGAGAATTTAGCATACAGCTGCTTCTGGCGAAGAATCTGTAGTACTGTACGAAGATGGTCTTCGTGTTCCTCCTTGGACTTTGAGAAAATCAGGATGTCATCAATGAAAACACTGACGAACTTGTCCAGAAATTCATGGAAGATTCTGTTCATCAGATCCATAAATACTGCTGGGGCATTTGTCAGGCCAAATGGCATAACTACAAACTCGTAGTGGCCATAACGGGTACGAAAAGCAGTCTTAGCAATATCCTGCTCCTTGACCCGTAGCTGGTGATAGCCTGACCTAAGATCGATCTTGGAGAAGTGTTTGGCCCCTTGGAGTTGGTCAAACAGATCGTCAACGCGTGGCAGTGGATATCTATTCCGAATGGTAATCTTGTTGAGCTCGCGATAGTCTATGCAAAGACGCATACTGCCGTCCTTCTTCTTAACAAACAAGACCGGTGCGCCCCATAGAGATGCGCTCGGTCGAATGAAACCTCGCTCAAGAAGTTCTTGCAGTTGATCCTTCAGCTCCTTCAGCTCTATTGAGCCATGCGATAAGGAGCCTTGGAGATTGGTTCAGCTCCTGGAACTAGTTCGATACTGAATTCCACTTCTCGTGCAGGTGGTATGCCCGGAAGTTCTGCTGGAAACACGTCTTGGAATTCCGACACTATTGGTTGATCCTGAATCGATGGAGATTCAGCATCCATGTCGTGAACCGTAGCTAGATAACCCTCGCAGCCATGTGACAGTAGTGCACGCGCTTGCAGGGTGGATATGACTTGTACAGACCGTCCGGGTATAAACCCATTATGAATGTACTCTAGTGCATTGACATCACCGAAGATAACTCGATATGAACGGCAGTCTATGGTAGCATGATACTTGGATAGCCAAACCATGCCCAAAATCATGTCGAAGTCATTCATGTCCAGCGGAAGTGCGTCGACAGGTCGAACCTTATCATCAAATTCTAAGGGAAGACTTTTGTATACATGGGTGATTAATATAGATTCCCTCAAAGGCGTGGAAATAGTAAGCCTATTTTCTAGTGGCAAGGGAGGCATCCTAATGTTCTTAGCATAAGTAGTAGAAATAACCGAGTGAGTAGCACCCGTATCGAAAAGAACACATGCAGCGCGACCATACATATACAAGATTCCAGTGATGGTACCTGTAGACTTGTTGGCCTGGTCTCGAGATGTCGTGTAGACACGCCCGGCAGTAGGAGGCGGCTTGGTATCAGCATGTCATGATGTACCCTCCATCTCGCCCTTACGGAAATCCTTCATAATATGGCCAGGAAGACCACACTTGAAGCACGCATCAGTATTACGGCGACATGGTCCTGGGTGCCTACGGTGGCAAGTAGAGCAAAGAGGATGAGTGTATCCTCCAGCAGGTGCTCTGGCTGGCTGAGGACCTGATAAAACATTTTACATGAGACATAATAGTTGGGTACAAAGGACGAAGCGGATAATCGTAAGATTGAATACCAGTGATAGCTGGACGGCTAGGTTGTGAACCTCTCTGGTTCTGGTCCCTACCGTTTCCATGGTTCCTGGTAGAAGTTTGCTAAAGTGTCAGAATATGAGTGATAACATAAAACATAAGGAATTTCGTAAGTATTAGGACCTGTTGTTGCTGGATTGCCCGGCGTTGTTACGGTAATTGTCATTACCGCTACGCCTATCCGTAGCAGAACGGTCGTTAGTCTGACCGTTTCCCTTGGGCTGATGAGGCTGCTGCTGAGTAGCCGGCTGAGACCG
The DNA here is from genome assembly GCA_025667525.1 of Glebionis coronaria. Lineage (NCBI taxonomy): Eukaryota > Viridiplantae > Streptophyta > Magnoliopsida > Asterales > Asteraceae > Glebionis > Glebionis coronaria. Next base: position 558,561,237 of record CM046879.1, read on the forward strand.
GTCCCCAGTTTTCTACTTGGAAGATACAGTTAAAGAGATGAATAATTGACATATGGAAAATATACGGATTGGTCACCGCTTGAATACGAAGGTTTACCTCTTGTCGGGTCTTTCAGCTTCCCCGAACTCATCCCTCTCCTGCAGCATCTCCAGTTTTCGTGCTGCATCGGCCACTTGTGCTACAGTATTGAACGTAGCACACACTAGATTGTTTGCGACCGATGTGCGAAGAGCCAATCTGAAATGATGTGCCTGCTCTTCAGGAGTACCTGCTGCCGCACCAAGGAAACCAGCCAAGCGAAGAAAGCGCTGCATAAACTCGTTGCTATTCTCCCCAGCTCTCTGACGGATCCCATGGTACTCTCTCTTGAGTTTGTCCTGCTCAGCCTTGGGAAATAACTGCTCCATCACCATGTCCTTGAACTGAGCCCAAGTCAAACCAGTAACCCACTCATCACCACCTTCAGATTGCATCAATGCTAACCACCAGTTGAGTACATCGCCTTCGAACCGATAGCATGCCAACCTCGCCTTGTATGCGGGGTCACAGCCCATAGCGTTGAAAATCTTCTCGATGTGAGCCAACCAGCTTTCAGCATCGCTGGGGCTATCTGTCTTCTCAAAAGCTCGAGGGCGGAGCTTGTTGAATCTCTCCAGCCATACTGCTAATGTCACTGGAGGAGGAGGAGGAGGTGGCTGATTGTGCTGCTGATAGTTGGCAGCTTGAACTTCAGCCCGGATGTCATTCCTCAGTTGAGGAAGCAAGGCTTGCATGGCAGCCTGAATTACAGCATTGAGCTGCTCCTGTTCGCGTGTGAGAACCATCTGACAATATAACATAAACATATGATTAAACAGTTCAAAACATAAAATATAAATACATACATGAAAAAAAAATTATACTAAAATTTCACGAGAAAAATTTTATGCAAGAAAATTTTGTGTATGAATGCATGATGCAGTTTTATGAAAACTTTTGTATGCTCGAGAGTGAACGCCTCTTGTCAGTTCACCCAAAACAAAGACATAGCGAGGGGACGCCTATGGGTCGGTCCCAAATCTAAAAGTTTCGATAAAACATATACGACTAAATAGGGCCAGTCCTGTACCAACCATTACTTAGTCAAAAACCCTGCAATAATGACATGTATATGTATGCTTAAAAATGATGAATGCATGAAAACAACTGTTAGTTCTAGGAAGACCGTAGTGACTACCCACTAATCACAGGTCATATTTGAGAGCCTACAGGTCGAAGCCTTGGCTCTGATACCATAATTGTAACACCCCATTTTGGAAATAGAAATATCACAGTAATTATGGCGTGTCATCAAAGCATACAAGGTAAAATGTCTACACATTACTTTACCATATAAAGGAAAATACCGAAATCAAACATCGGTAGTCCAAAAGTAAAGCTCATCACACACAAACATAGTATAGTAAGGAAAAGGACTAAACAATGTCCAAAGCATAAGTATCATAAAGAAAGGAAATGCATAATGTAAAGAAGGTTAGACAGCTTCCAGTCCATATGCACGTACTCTTAGTGTCTACGAGCGTCCCTGAGTACCTGCCGTTTTGGGAACATAGAAAAGGAAAACGGCTGAGCAATACGCTCAGTGCACGGATGTACAATAAAGCATGAATAGGATAAGCATATAACATAATAACAGCGGAAGAAACTAAGTCCCGAGTAGCCTGGTTAAGTCTTAATAAAACTGGTTTTATAGTTTGAAAGTCTTATGTTTATCTTATAAAAACTGTTTGTCATATTTTACCATTAGCCAATATAGGTCATGAAATCCACCGTGCATGAATAAATGGAGGGGTGACCTCATCATGCAAATTAGAGGGGCTGCCTCTAATTTAATATACTGGGTTATGGGTAGGAGGGATCAGCTCCTTATGAAGGATGCAAGGCACACACCACATTCACCATGTAATCCTGAATAAAAACGTGTAACTAGGATGCACCCATACGCCCCACATGATAAATATAATAAATGGCCAAAAGCTGAAGGGACGCCACGAGCAATCACTTCGCCGTGGTGAAGTCATAACATCAGTGCCTCTAATGTTATGGTTATGGTACCTCCATAACTAGGTGAAACTGGTCATGCATGTATATGGCTATAGGTAATCATATTTAAACATAAGCAATCAAACTCATACTTATACTACGGGAAAACAGTTGGCTGCATACGGGGAAATCCTAATAAGGAAAGAATGTCCATACTGAAAGGACGGGAATCCGTACCTTATGTCCAGTGAACGAGAACGACGAACTGCGAGAATCCTACTTCCGAAACACTAGTGCTACATAAATACGTACATGAAATAAGTATCCGCTTTACTAAATACATAACTGGTTTTATGTCATGTCTTAGCTTATTTTATATGTTCTTACTATGTTTTACTGTTTAAAGCCTTAAACTGTGTTAAATCTTATATTCTGTTTATTCTGATTAAGTATTCCTGATATTTCATGTATTATTATACTTACTGTGTAATAATAAGTAACTTTCCAAAAATAGCAGGTTTCCTAAAATAGAAAGTTCCAAAAATAGAAAGTTTCCAAAAATAGAAAGTTTCCTAAAATAGAAAGTTTCCAAAAATAGAAAGTTACCAAAAATAGAAAGTTTCCAAAAATAGAAAGTTTCCAAAAATAGAAAGTTTCCAAAAATAGATTTACTGCTTAAAATAGATAAGTTTCTAAAAATAGAAAGTTTCCATAAATAGATTAGCTGCCTTAAATAAATGAGTTTCTAAAAATAGCTGGTTTCCATAAATAAATTAGCTGCCTTATTTAATTAAGTTTCTAAAAATAGAAAGTTTCCATAATTAGAAATAAGCTGGTTAAATAAGCTAAGTATATAAGCCTAAGTGTTTTCATGATTATTTCCTAAGTCATACGATATATTGTATAGTTTAATAATTATTTCATGTAATTTAATTAAACTATAGGTTATAATATTTAATTAAAGTATAACATGTTTTAATTAAATATATTAAATACTTAGGTTAAAATATGTATTATTAAATATAAATAATATAACCTAAGTCATGTTTAATTAATTAATTATATCCATGGTTTTTAAAATAATTAATTAATTATAAGTCTTAATAATATAAATACTTAGGTTAAAATAACTTCATGATTATTAATAATTAAATAACCTAAGTCATGTTATTAAATTAATTACATCTTTATTAATTTAATTTTAACATAAGTTCATAACATAAAAAAAACTAACATATACCATGAACCGGATCTAAGCTTAAAAACATGAATCGACACAGTACCCCGAACCAAATCGGGGTACCCCTTGCTGCCGTGGGACCCACACGCACCAACCAAGACCATTTGGTCTTGGTGGTGGTCGGCTAAGCAAACCGAAACCCCCTTGGGGTCGGTTGCAGCCTGCGACCAAAACAAAACACCCCTTAAATCGACCCTTTGATTTATTTAATCATCAAAACATGTTAGATCTATGATTAATTTATGTTTTTATAAAAACATCCCATGTTCATAATTAATAAAAAGATTAAATTAAAAGAAAAGGTTTAAAAAGGTTTTACCGTATTCGTGGATCAAGAGGGTGAAGAACAAACACGAACAAACAACAAATCTTCAAGATCCAAGATCAATGAATCACCTCGTATGGTGATGTGTAGGTGGCGGCACAAAGAACAAGGGAGGAAGGGGTTTTAGGTTTTTCTTAAAAATTCTTCTGTAACTTAATTTGAGTAGTGAAAACTAAATATAACCCCTTTTAGTAAAATTGACAATGGGCTTGGCCCATTGCTCTTATTTGGCCGCGGGTAGGGACCCCCCCATGGGGTTCCCGTACCTCTTTTCGTGTCTCGTTATTTAGTTACTCGTTTGTGTTTATTTATGTTCGTGTTTTAAATGTTCTCGTTACGTAAATACCATAATCTAATATATTTAATTACGCTCGTAATAAATATATATACGTAATTAATAATAGCTCGTGTTTTAATTACGTTCGTGATTTCATGATCGCATGTTCGTGATTAATTATTGTTAAATAATTATTACGTGATCGTGCATATAAAATACTTATCGTGTTCTAACACGTACGTAATACGTAAACTCCTAACACGTAATCGTAATCATGCTATATTAGGAAAGTTTTTAACTAGTACGTACGATCCTAAGGGTACTATGCATGGTAAAAGCATGCGGGTTTTACAATCATTGATCTCTTTGTTCGGATGATCCCCTTGGTAAGGATCCTCAAGTCTACTGAGATGATCCGCGGCTAGGTTTTCAGCTCCCTTCTTATCACGAATTTCGATTTTAAATTCTTGAAATAGCAAAACCCAGCGAAGAAGTCTCGGTTTGGAATCTTGTTTAGTTAACAAGTACTTCAACGCGGAATGATCGGTGTAAACGATTGTGGTGGAAAGGACAAGATAGGGGCGGAACTTTTCAAAGGCATAGACAACAGCTAAAAGCTCTTTTTCGGTTGTCGTGTAATGCAATTGAGCCCCCGTTATTGTCTTGCTAGCGTAATGGATCAGTTGGAAGTGTTTGTTCACTCTTTGGCCCAAAATCGCTCCAATAGCAAAGTCACTAGCATCTCACATCAACTCGAAAGGCAGCTCCCAATTAGGGGTAACCAAGACGGGTGCCTTAGTTAGCTTATCTTTAAGCAAATTGAAGGCTTCGATACACTCGTTGGAAAAGATAAAAGGAGTATCTTTTTCCAAGAGGTGGGTCATCGGGCGAGTGATTTTAGAAAAATCTTTTATAAAGCGACGATAGAAGCCCGCATGACCGAGGAAACTTCTCACACCCTTCACGGTTGAAGGTGGATGCAACTTAGAAATAACATCGACTTTAGCACGGTCTACTTCAAGACCGGCTTTGGAGATCTTGTGTCCTAGCACGATGCCCTCTTTTACCATGAAATGGCATTTTTCCCAATTAAGAACAAGGCGAGTGTCTTCACCCGCTTCAGCATACGTTTTAAATTGGCAAGGCAAGCTGAGAAAGAATCGCCATAAACCGAGAAATCATCCATGAATACTTCAATAGTGTCTTCCACCATGTCATGGAAGATAGCCATCATACACCTTTGGAACGTCCCAGGAGCATTGCATAAACCAAAAGGCATGCGTTTGTAAGCAAATGTTCCGTAGGGACAAGTGAATGTGGTCTTTTCTTGGTCTTTGGGATCGATGGGAATTTGAAAATACCCGGAGAAACCGTCTAAGAAGCAGTAATAGTCATTACCCGCTAGACGCTCGAGCATTTGATCCATGAAAGGAAGAGGAAAGTGATCTTTTCTCGTGGCATCATTGAGTTTGCGATAGTAAATACAAACTCTCCACCCAGTAACGAGACGAGTGGGAATCAACTCGTTGTGTTCATTGGAAACAACGGTTATTCCGCCCTTCTTGGGCACACAATGGACGGGACTTACCCAAGGCGAATCCGAGATAGGGTAAATCAAGCCGGCATCTAGAAGTTTGATAACCTCTTGTTTGATGACGTCATGAATGCGAGGATTAACCCTTCTTTGGCTCTGGATTGCGGGTTTAAAGTCATCTTCCATAAGAATCTTGTGAGTACAAAAGTTCGGATCAATTCCGCGGATATCGGAAATTTTCCAAGCAATTGCCTTCATATGATCTTTAAGCACGGCGATGAGGCGAGATTTATCTTCTTCTTTCAAGTCCTTCGCGATGATGACGGGCGACTTCTTATTTTCTTCAAGGAACACGTACTCGAGATGGGGCGGCAACTCCTTAAGTTCTAAATCCGGAGGATTTTCGTTGGGAGGCGTTTTCAAAGTCGGAGCATCGATAGCAATAACCGTGGGAGATGGTGGAGAAATATTGTATTCTTTAAGAATGTTCTCAATGAGGCGAAGATCTTCATCCCAATCGGTGGGAGAATCGTCATGTTCTAAGTTCACATCTCCCATGGTGGCTTCCAAATATTTCCAAAGGAAATCACTTTCTCCAAATAGAGATAGTGATGAATCAATAGAGGAAACGGTCTCAACATTGGGAAGAGAGGTAGGAATACTTTTACAAGCATCTTTGAAGTGTTCTTCACAAGCCTCATCAAGAACGTCAATACAATTAACACTCTCGTTAGAATAAGGCTGTTTAGAAAGCTTTCCCATGTTGAAGACAATTTTATCGTCACCCACTCTCATGATAAGCTCACCGGCTTCAACATCGATGAGAGTGCGACCGGTCCTCAAGAATGGACGACCAACGATCAATGGCACATGAGGGTCCATCTCGTAGTCAACGACAACGAAATCGGCAGGAAAAGTGAATTTGTCGACTCCTACAAAGACGTCTTCGGCTATCCCCACTGGATAAGCAATCGTACGGTTAGCTAATTCCAAAGTCATTTTGGTGGGGACTAGTTCAGGGAGAGATAATTGCTTCCAAACACTTAGAGGCATTAAATTAATACTGGCGCCTAGATCGGCTAGGGCCATGCAATTCTCTACTCCCGGGAAGTTGCAAGGGATTAAGAAACGACCCGGATCACCAAGCTTGGTTGGCAATTTCCTTAAGAGCACTGCAGAGCAATTCTCATTAAGTTGGGTGTTAGCAATATCAAGAAGCTTCTCCTTGTCACTAAGAAGATCTTTGAACATTTTCGCATACTTAGGCATGTGAGCGAGAGCCTCAGCAAAGGAGATGTTAAAATTTAATTGTTTGAACATTTTGAGAAAGTTCGAAACCTGAATATCGTCATTGCTTTTGAGCTTCTCTTTCCTCAACCTTGATGGATAAGGTATATCAGAAGAAGAGGAAGGCTTTGGGATCGAAGGATCACTCACATCCTTGGGTGGAGGAGGGGTAGAAGTAAGAGGTGGGGAAGTAGAAGGATGAGGAATAGGAGCAGGTGACTCGTTTTCCTTAGTCACAATCATCGGTGGAGGTATAGGAAGCTCGGGTTCCTTGGTACCTTTGCCACTACGAGTGGTGATTGCTTTCATCTCCCCTCTTGGATTCGCAACGGTGTTACTCGGAAGAGTACCCGAAGAAGAGGATTGATTACCTTGGAAGAAACTAGCCATCATGTTCCTTAAGTCATTCGTTTGACTAGCCAAAGTGTTTCGCATATCAGCTCGTAGATCGTTTCCTTGTTTCACCATGTCTGCTTTCAAGTTGATCACTTCCCGTTGGAGATTGTCCATGATCACATCATTAGTCCTCATGTAGGTTCCAATATCTTGTTGTAATGCGGTGGGTTGGTTGGGAGGAGCATTGTAAGCGGGTGGTTGATAAGCAGGTTGTTGGTAAACTTGGTTGTTTCTTTGAGGAGGATATGGTTGTTTGTGAGGTGGTATGTATGGTGCATGAGGTTGTTGTTGTTGTTGAGGAGGGCGATTGAGGTTTTGTTTTTGGTTTGGGTTGTTAGGAGGAAAACCAGGTGGGGAAAGAAAGTTGTTAGAGCGGTAGCTAAGCAAGTTGCGGTCTCCTTGAGGATGAGCTTGATAAGCGGCCGGAGGATAGGTACCGTATGCTGCATTCACATTCTCAGAAGGGTAGTCTTGGGTGGCAGTACAAGTGGTGTAAGAGTGAGGACCCCCGCATATCTCACATGGTTGGCTAACAGCATTGACTTGAGCGTCGTGAGCATTTTTAGCGTTGATGCTGTTGGTGTTGCTAGCGGTTTGGGCGGCAAGCGATTCAAGAAGCGTAGTAATTTTGTCAAGTCGCTTGTCGCTGTCACTAGTACTAGCACTAGCGACATTGGTCCGAACACTTTTGGTTTGCACACGAGACTTATTTTCAATAATATCCCAAGCGGCATTGGAAGTCTTAACCAAAATATTACCCCCCGAGGCACTGTTTAGTGAATCTTGGTCATTCATGCTTAAACCATTGTAAAAAGTATTAATTTGGTGCACTTTGGTAAAACCATGTTGTGGGCACTTTCTTAAAAGATCTTTGAAAGGGTCCCAAGATTCACTAAAAGACTCATCGTACTTTTGTTCAAAATTAATAATTTCATTCCGCAAAGCGGTAGTACGAGAGGGTGGGAAAAAGTAGTTGATAAATTTGGTCTCCAAATCCGTCCACGTCAGAATACTTTGTGGCGGTTCCTTAGAAAGCCAATGTCGGGCTTGTCCCTCTAAAGAAAAGGGAAAAAGTTGTAAATGGATTACCTCTTGTGGAACACCATTGAATTTGACCGTATTCGTGAGTTGCAAGAATCTCTTGATGTGGTCATGTGGATCATCAATGGTACGCCCCAAGAATGGTTGAGCAGAGACCATCTGGATAAAGCCGGATTTGAGCTCAAAGTAGTTGGCTGCAATCGCGGGTATGACTATTGGATCATTGTTGCCCTCCACATGTGCTTGCAGAAGTTCAATCATCGGGTGATTGTCTGGTAGAGGCTCATTGTTGTTGTTATTATTGTTGTTGAGAGGTGGGTTGTTATTGTTATTGTTTTGAGGTGGATTGTTGTTGTTGTTTTGTACACCGGCCATGTTTAAGTCTTCGAGAGGCTCGGGCTCTTGATAAGACGTTGATCGTGTATGCATGCACCTACAAAAGAACTAACAAAGCAAGCAAGAAATATTTTTGGTTTTTATGGTTTTTTAATTTTTTTGTATTTTTGAAAATTTTATATTTTTTAGGGTTTTTTGAAAATTTTTATGAAAAAGTAACGTTCACGGTGAACGGATCCCAAAATCCAAGTTCTCACAAAAAACTGTTAATCTTAACGTGAAGAGCCGGCAGCGGCGCCATTTTAATGTAAGCGTTTTGATTGGGTTCAGATTAAGTCTCGGAATCTCCTCGAATTGATCACGGTTCAAAGTGGAATAATTGTTCTTGGTTAATAAAAAGGTTTTGGTTTGTTTATCTATTTTAGACTAATAGTAAATGTAAATGACGTTGTGTAAAATGAAGTTTAAAGATTAAACTAAAAATAACGAATTAAAAATAGATGCTTGAAAACTTAAAGGCAAAATTAGAAAAAATACTTGAACACTTAATAAAACTAAACACTTAAAGACTTTGTAAAAACTAACACTTAAAGACTTTGTAAAAACATGAACTCATCTAGTCGGAATGTACTAAAAGTGAGTGATCGGAATGTTGTAAACAAGCACCAATCGGAATATAATAAACTTAGGCTAATCGGAATGTTAACAAAGCCTTTGTCGGAATGTTGTTGTCAGAAAGCTTGATCGGAATAACAACAAAGGATGCAATCGGAATCCAGGGCTAATCGGAATACCCAAAAATGTTCAGATCGGAATACACCAAAATAACCTCAATCGGAATTGAAGGCCTACGAATTCTAAGGATTTGGTAAATGGATGGATTAGATCTATGGATTTGGTGGAAGAGATGGGGAAGAAGGAGATTAGGTGTAGAGAGAGAAAGGAGAGGGAAGAAAAGTAGAGAGAGAAAGTGATTAGATTAAATGAATAAGTGTTAAGTGAATGAACTAACCAACCCCCTCCTAACATGCTAGGAGGGGTATATATATAGCCCACCCTACATGTGGGCTATATGGACTATACATAACTAAGTGGACCACGAGCCCATTACATAATTATCGTTGGAGCGACCGATCCTTCATAAATACGTAAAACGTATTTCCAACAATCTCCCCCTAAGGGAGGTCGCTCCAAGTTACAAAGTTCTAAATGTTCTATGGCTCGTGATCTATGCTAATAATGATGTGACCGAGACTTTCTTTGGGAAAACACATTTCCAACAATCTCCCCCTAAGGGAGGTCACACCATTTTACAAAATCTTAAACCTAGCATCTATGCTTGAGTCTTCGATCTTGTTCTTGTGAATATGCTTGAAGTGATCTTTGACTTTAGTTCTTGAGCATGTTTCCTTGCCTTGACCTTGTGCATTCATCACTTGTGAAATTTGCCTCTTTGTGACTTCATGTTCCACATACTTATACCTTTAAATTCTTGAAAGCTTCAGAGTTTGATACAGCGGAAGACTTGACCTTCAGACTTTCTTGAATTTGTTGAAGTACTAAGTGTATGTAGTATAAGCATGTGGTGACGACTTCTTCTGGATTGTACACCGCAATGCCACCTTCTTGTTACGTTGCATAAGACAGTTAGCAACAAACAATATACACGGATGAAATGGCCTTGAACATTTCATTCTAATTCGGTAGCATTTTACCTCCGGTCGGTGAAGACCGTTGAACGATATTAAATATCGTACTTGTGGCAGGTAGTTTCAATTAAGAACCTCCTTGACAAGATTTCGCGGGTAAACCCGTTCTCTTTACTCGACCGTCCAAAGCTGACTGCGAACGTAAAGAGTGAATCATTTGGATAATATTATCCGCATGATTTGAAGCCGTCAATTCAAGTTCCTGGAACAAGTGAAGTTCAATTAAGAACCGCACCATCGTTGCTTTCCAGTTGTCACTAGCTTGATTCATATAGAATCTTGCAAGTTACCTACCAAGTGCTGTTTGATGTTAACACTAGAAGGATTTCCACTCGTCACTGTGATCAATAAAGAGTCACTCTGAGTGTTCTGGCAAGATCATATGATAATGCGTAGAGGCCTGGAACGTGTTTAAATTCATTTAAGAATTAAACCACTGTTGCTTTCCAGTTATCACAAGTTTGATTCATAAAGAATCACACAAGTCACCTACCATGAGCTTTTTGATATTCGCTCAAGAAGGATTTCCATCTTCATTGTAAATACTTTCGTATTACTCGGATGTTCAGGCAAGATCATGAAGATTTTGCGTAGGACTCTTAAAAACTTTCTTACTTTTCACAGTGTGTGAAGAAGCAAGTAGATATGAAAGTGTGTCCTAATGAGATATTTGATGATCTCAAATGGCTCTAGACTCGATCGTGCATTTTGGATTTTAGTGATCGGAGGCTGGAGAGGAGTGCCACCTTTTCAATACCAATTTATTCGGAGTGAATAAATCAATAGATAATGTGTTGATCTCCGTGTGATTAAAACAAATACCTTTTGAGAGATATTTGAGTTAGCTGGGAAGGGTTGTGCATTGCATCACTGGGTCCATGATGTCTTTCTTCAATACCGAGAATCATTAGCAAAAATGACCTCAATAGCATATGTATTGACCCGGTTTCTGCCTAAAGTTGTAAGGAGGGCTTCTTTCTTTACACCCTTTATCTTTACAATTCTTTTTCATTCTTCAACCCCTTCAATGCTTACCAATACGTCATAACTAGCACCTTGTTGTGATTGTTCCAGTGCTAACTTAAGTACTTGGTCGGCATTCAGCTACGTTCACAATCTTTCTCCATCTTTCCTAAGGACTACTATTTCTAGCTATGGAATGTCCTTGGGAAGATTCCTCCGGTTCTAGAGAAATCATTGGACTTTAACCTATCCTACCATCCTTATGTCACCACAATCGTCACCGTCGTGAATAGAGATGTTTTGGGTAAGTATATGTCACCATGAAATCCATTTTGAAGTGCAAATCCATTTTGCTCCCCCTTAACATATGCCACGATATCCGAAAACATTTCGCACATGTCGGGATGAGCTAGCACGTTAAGTCAAACCATTTGTGATTAATCATTTCCCATATTAAATCACATTATCTCCCCCATATTAAAAATATTAACCCAATCGATGTTTTTAATATCAATTGATTTAATAGCATTTTAAGAAAATTTGGGAAGAAAAATGCAAATCCAATTATCTTCATGAATTTAACAAGCTCCCCCTCAAATTAATGAGGGTGTACTTGAAACGTAAATTAAATACCTTTTAAACACAAGTGTAAGGTATTTATTACGTGCAAAGATCATATATAATAATGAATTCACAAGATTAGCAATGTACGAGGTTGGACCTGAATAATGGAGAACAGCATATGAAAGAAGCACATGGTTCTTGTTCACGAATGTTGGTCTCCTCGTCACGTTCCCGAGAAAATGAATTCCCGTTGTTGAGTCAAAGCTTTCCGGTGAAATGCTTGACTTGATTATGAAAAGCGGGTTACTATCTGAAATAATAGCAAACCATTTTGAGCATGTTTTAAAAGTTTGAACTTCTGCTCGAACTTTATTTACAACCTCGTGTCATTATTGAATGACATTTCTAGGTTCGTAAATATTATCGATTCCAGAAGACATGCTCTTTTTATCAAAACATTTTTGAACACACAATTTTGAAAGATTTAGAAAAACCTTTTGAGAAAGTCTCGAAAAATTGTGTTCAAAGTTTTGAAAACCAATTACTTGAGCTTAAGATTTGGAATATCTTAGGAAAGCTCAAGTCCGAGAAGTTGTAAACTTCTCGTTGTAAGGATAAGTTACCATCGGCGATAACCCTTCCTTTTATCTGAAGAACGAGTCCTAAGCTGACATTTACTTAGAAGTCGTTTTCATGAGCTTGAAAACTTTGACTGTTTTAACGGAAAGCTCATGACCGAGAAAGGTTAATTTCTCGTTATGAGGAAAAGTTCTCTTATTTAAAAGATACACTTTCCTTTCTGAGCTTAAAACTTCGAATGTTTTAATACAAGCTCATGACCGAGAAAGGTGAATTTCTCGTTAAGAGGATAAGTTATCATAAAAGATAATCTTTCCTTTATTTTAAGTTCGAGTTACAGTCTGACATTTAACTGTAAGTCATTGTGCATGAGCTAAAAAACTTCGAATGTTTTTAATATTAGCTCATGCCCGAGAAAACTTAATTTCTCGTTGTTAGGATAAGTTTATCATCGGCGATAAACTCTCCTTTCTTTGAAGCACGGGTTACCATCTGATATTTAATGATAAGCCTTAATGCATGAGCTTAAAAACTTGGAATGTTTTTGATGTAAGCTCATGCCCGAGAAAAATGAATTTCTCGTTTTTAGGATAAGTCATCATCGGGATGAACTTTCCTAGTCTTTGGAGATCGAGTTACAGTCTGTTATGTGACTGTAAGTCCTATACACGAGCTTAAAACCTTTGAATGATTTTAATGTAAGCTCGTGTCTGAGAAAATTTTAATTTCTCGTTGTAAGGATAAGTTTATCATCGGCGATAAACTTTCCTGCCTTTGAAGAATGGGTTATAGACTGTTATTTATCTATAAGCCTTAATGCATGAGCTTAAAAAACTTGGAATGTTTTTTATATAAGCTCATGCCCGAGAAAAATGAATTTCTCGTTTTTAGGATAAGTTTATCATCGGCGATAAACTTTCCTTTCTTTGATGATCGAGTTATAGTCTGTGATGTGACTATAAGTCCTATACACGAGCTTAAAACCTTTGAATATTTGATAAATTTTTAGGAATCCACTAAAACCCTATTCCGATCAAAGGATCGGAATATTGGAGGTGCAATCCGAATGGGTTAAATACCCACAATTGGAATCTTCAAAACCCTTTTCCGATCTAACGATCAGAATAAAGGGGGTGTGCTCGGAATGTACTAATCGGAAAAGGGTTATACCTTTTCTGATTTAAATGGGATTCGAAAATTAAGCCAAGGTGATAAGCTATAATGATAAGCTAATCTCCAAAACTAGCACGAATCTAAAGTAAAAAGGACTAAATAAGCACTAATAGCAACTTATTCAACTTTAAAATAAGCAATCTTATAAATCAAAATATAAAAAGATGAAATTTTTAAGAAAACTTTTTAAAAAGTAAATAAGCTAAACTTACAAATAATCCAAAAAACACAAAGATCTTAAAGCTTATTCATATTGAAACTTAAGTAAACATAAAAAGATTAACTTTTTAAGCACGAAAACATTAATGAACAACACGGATCATAAGTAATTCGCACCAAAAGTGAACCAAAATCAAAGAAAGGTAGAAAGAGATGAAAGATTAAAAGCTTAAACTTGAACTTGATTAATGAAATCAACAATACAAAAGTTTGATCTTGAAAGATTAAAAGAAAGAAAGATGAGAACTTAGTGAGACAAAGTTTAGAACTTTCTCTCTCTAAAACTAGAGAAAATGAAAAACTAAAAACTAAAAACTAGCTAAAGACTAACTCAAAATTGTGAAGTGAAATCCTATTTATAGGTGTGTGCTTGTGGGCTTTGTGAATGGGCTTTGTTTTTGGGCTTCTTTTCTTCTTTCTTCTTTAGTCTTTACGTTTCTTTAAATAAATGTTTTCGACTTTGGATTTTGAGAAGTGTCGGTGAATAATTCCAACTCGTCTTATAATCTTTTGTTTAATAGACTCGAGTTCTTCGACATATATGAATCTTCCATCTTTGGCCCTTTTCTTCGATAAATCTTCAAATATGCACAATGACTTCAAATCTTTTGCATCTCTTGAACAATAGACTTCGTCTTGAGTTTTTTCTTCGATAAAACCCGTGCAATCCCATGTTTTTTTCAATATTCACCCGGTTGACTCTGAAAACACAATAAACACAAAAACCACGCATAATTCCAAACAAATGATATTAAATACGTGTTTTGGTCTTGTTTTAGCCAGAAATAAGTGGTAAAAGGATGGGTGTTTTCACACCTATCAAAAGCAATGGCTATGCACTTCATCACAAGAGATGATTTGGAAACAATTCCGTTTGATCATCTCTACAACAATAATAGAGCATATGAGATGGATGTGAAAGGCACTGAAGTAAAAGCAGCAACTGCTTCAAAGTCTAATTTGGCTTTTGTGTCAGATGGGTACAGCGATACTTACTTTCAAAATACCGCTAGTGGATCTAGCAGTGGTACTTACTTCACAAATACTGCTGGAGGACTTGCAAGCAGTACTTACCCACAAAGTATTGAAAGCAGTCCTATGATCTCTCAAAATCCACATGGAAGGTCTTCACCATTGTTTAGTGACAATGATGCCTTCTTATTCTTTGTTGGACAAGACAACAGGCCAAGATTAACTCTCAATGACTTGTTCCAAATGGATGATGCTGATGTTGAAGAGATGGATCTCAAATGGCAAGCTGCTATGGTGTTAGTAAGATCTAATAGGTTCTTCAAGAAGACTGGAAGAAAAATGACTATTGATCCTAATGAGCCATTAGGATATGACAAGTCTAAAGTTGAATGCTATAACTGTGGAAGGAATGAACACTTTGCAAGAGAATGCAATAGAGATAAAGCTGAGACTAGCAATCTGAAGTCCAAGAACAGCTATAGAACCAGTCCAAGAATAACTGAAAGCTTTCCAAGAGGAAACAACAGGCGTCCTAAAGGAACCAAAGCATTGGTTACTGTAGATGGAATGGTGAATTGGGCAGAAGAGGAAGAAGAAGAAGAGCTTGGATTAATGGCTCTCTCTTATGAAGATACTGAGGTACACCCTTGTTCTAAAGATTGTATTCTTAAATTTAATAGTCTAAAAGTAGAACTAGAAGAACAGTATCAAAAGGTTAACACATGCACTGTAGAAGTAGAGGCTTTCAAACAGGGTGTTGTTAAACTAGAAGATAATATAGTTTTGTACAAAAAGGCTCAACAAAACTATGAAGAGAAAATTAGGATTTTGACTCTTCAAATGAGGGAAAAAGATGTGGAAATAAAAGCTTTTGAAAGACAACTTTTAAAAATAAATTCAGAAAATGAAGCTTTAAAAACCAGTCTTTGTAAAGAGAGGGAAGTGATTAGTCAATGGCAACAATCCTCTAAGGGATTGCGAAAATTGATTAATTCACAAATGGGGTATTATGATAAAACAGGCCTAGGATATATTGAGGATCAACCTGGGATAACCTTAACTAACAAGGACTTATCAAAAGGGATTTTTGATAGTTCTGGTGAGGTAGATGATACACCTGAAAATGATAGATATGCTGAAGGAATGAAGGCAGTTCCTCCACCAGTATTTGGAATTTTCATGCCCCCTTGTAATGATACTAGTATAGAGTTAGAAGATCCTAAGATTAATAATGTCTTTAACTCTAGTACTGTGTCTCAAGAAAATACTGATGTGACCAAGAATATTTTTTATCCACCTTTAATGAACAACTTTGTTTCTAAGGAATCCAAGACTAGTTCTGCTCCCAAGCAGGTCAAAACTCCTAACAAGATATTGGAAAACAATAAACAACATACTAAAACCAAAAGGGCTGGGCTAGGTTTTGAACAAGTAAAGTCAAAACAACCTTTTGGGTCTTCTTTAAGAAGAAAAGGATGTTATGTTTGTGGTAGTCTAAGTCATTTTATCAAAGACTGTATATTACATGAAGATAAAATTGTGAAACAAAAGGCTACACAAAGGGTCATGAAAAACAGTAATGGGAAAAATGCACAGGGTAATAAGAACCAGAAACTTAAAGATGACAAACCTAAGTTTGATCACACAAGGTTAGTTAAACAGGTTAAAAATAATCCTACCAAAAGTTTTGTTCATAGGGCAGTACTTATGAAGCAAGGACTTGTATCCTTAAAGTCTGTTAAACTAAGTACCGACAAGCCTAAATCTGCAAGTACCGCTAGACCAAACTCAAGTACTGTTGGTTTAAAGTTTGTAAAACCAATGTTCTCCAAGAATTCTAATAAAGTTTTTGAAAAAGTTAAAACACCTAGAAGTAAGGACAAGAACAAACCAGTACAAATGTGGGTTCCTAAAAGAGATACATCATGTGTTAAAGCAAGTACCGCTAAAGCAGTACTTAAGTCAAAGAAGTCAAAACACATAGAGTCACCCTATGAATTTGACTACATAAATCAAACCATGAAGTATAAGAGTAAAAGTAGCATTACTGGGAATGCTTCAGTACAAACTCTAAAATGTGTAGGTCCCACAAGATCCGAGCCAAATGTGGCTTGGGTCCTTGTTAAAAACTAATAAGTTTTATTTGTGTGCAGGGGCATCTCATTGATGAATTGAAAGATAAAGGAATTGTAGATAGTGGATGCTCAAGACACATGATAGGGAACAAAGATTTTCTTGCTGAATTTGAAGAATTCAGAGGAGGTCCAGTAGCCTTTGGGGGTAGCAAAGGTAGAATCACTGGCAAAGGGAAAATCAACACAGGAAAGTTGGAATTTGAACATGTCTTCTTTGTAAAAGAATTGAACGAGTTTAATCTCTTTTCTGTATCACAAATGTGTGATAAGAAGAACAAGGTGCTATTTACAAACAAAGACTGCTTGGTGTTGTCCATAGACTTTGAGATGCCCAAGGAATCTCAAATACTGCTTAAAGTACCCAGGCAAGAAAATATGTACACCTTTAATCTTCATACTATTACTCCAACAGGTGGTATTACATGTTTTCTAGCTAAGGCTTATTTAGATGAGTCAAACTTATGGCATAGAAGGTTAGGTCATGTGAATTTCAAGAATCTTAATAGATTGGTAAAAAGGAATTTGGTTAGAGGTCTACCTAACAAATCTTTTCAAGATGATTTCACATGTGCTGCTTGTCAAAAAGGTAAACAACATAGAGCCTCTTGTAAGACCAAGACTGTAAACACTGTGAAAAAACCTTTGCATCTCTTGCATATGGATTTATTTGGTCCAGTTTCTATTAGAAGCATTAGCCATAAGACCTTTTGTCTAGTCATAACTGATGATTATAGTAGATTCAGTTGGGTTTTCTTTTTAGTCCTTAAAAGTGAAACAAGTGAATTAATAAAGGATTTTATCACTTTAGTTGAAAAGCAGTTCACTAAACAGGTTTTAATCATTAGGACTGATAATGGAACAGAATTTAAGAATGCTGATTTTGATGAATTTTGTAGGTCTAAAGGAATTAAGAGACAATTTAGTAATCCTAGAACTCCACAGCAGAATGGAGTAGCTGAAAGGAAGAATAGGACATTAATTAAGGCTGCTAGAACTATGCTGGCTGATTCACTTTTGCCAAATACCTTTTGGGCATAAGCAATCAATACTGCATGTTATGTGTTAAATAGAGTCCTAGTAACTAAGCCTCAAAACAAAACACCTTGTGAACTTTTGACTAATGTAAAGCCTAACATAAGTCATTTAAAACCTTTTGGGTGTCATGTGTCCATACTAAATACTCTTGATTATTTGGGAAAGTTTGATGGAAAGTCTGATCCAGGATATCTTGTAGGATATTCATTGCAAAGTAAAGCATATGGGGTTTACAATTTGGCAACTAAGAAAGTTGAAGAAAATGCTCATGTCAATTTCTTAGAAAATAAACCCAATGTTCTAGGAATAGGTTATGCTTGGATGTTTGATTTAGATTATCTAACCAACTCCATGGATTACTACTCTTTGCAAAAGGATTGTCAAACTAACAATACAGGTGAGGAGTCAAGTGCAACTAATACAGGTACTCAAGAAGATGTTTCTTCATCAGATGAAGATGTCCATATCTATGTGCCAAACATGCCTACTGTTACTCCCATGTCTGCAACTCCCTAGAAGCAAACCATGCCATCAAGTGATGATCAAGCCTCCCATGAGCTTCAGAGGATTCAAGATCAAGAAAAGAATGCTACATCTGCCAATAAGCATTCAGGAGAAGAATCTTTTGAGTCACAACACTCAGCAGTACATACTATACCTAGCGGTACTTCATCTGCAAGTACTACTAAGTCAAAATCTGCTAAATCTGCTGACTCACTAGAAGAGATTTTACAAGCATTGGACGATGAAGACTTATATGCCAGTCCAGCTGAAGGAATCTTCTCCAAAGCTTCCTATGATGAGCAGGGTGCAGTAACTGATTTCAAAAATTTGGAAACTGAAATTCCAGTCAGTTCTATTCCCACTCATAAAGTCAACAACAACCATCCTGCTACACAGATTATTGGTGATCCAAAATCTGTTGTACAAACCAGAAGACAACTACAAACCAATACTGAAACTCATGCACTAGTGAGTTATGTCAAACAACAGCAGAGAACAAATCATAAAGATACTCAGTATTGTTTGTTTGCCTGTTTCTTATCTCAAGTAGAGCCCAAAAATATCTCTCAGGCTCTTGATGAAGAAAGTTGGGTGGATGCCATGCAAGAAGAATTAACACAATTTGAGCTACAAAAGGTTTGGATTCTTGTGGATCTTCCCTCAGGTAAAAGAGTAATTGGTACAAGATGGGTCTTCAGGAACAAGAAGGATGAAAGAGGGGTTGTTGTGAGGAACAAGGCAAGACTTGTTGCTCAAGGCTACAGACAGGAAGAAGGGATAGACTATGATGAGGTTTTTGCACCAGTGGCAAGGATAGAAGCCATTAGGTTATTTTTATCCTTTGCATCATATATGGGATGTATAGTCTATCAAATGGATGTGAAAAGTGCCTTTCTATATGGTACTATTTCAGAGGAAGTATATGTCTCACAACCTCCAGGTTTTGTAGATGACAAATTCCCCAATAGAGTCTACAAAGTTATCAAAGCAGTTTATGGTCTGCATCAAGCTCCAAGGGCCTGGTATGCAACTTTATCCAACTTTCTGCTAAAACATGGATATATGAGAGGGACCATTGACAAAACTCTGTTCATCAAGAAAAATGCCAAAGACATCATTCTAGTTCAAGTCTATGCTGATGACATCATTTTTGGTTCTACCAAGAAGACATGGTGTGAAGAGTTTGAAGCTTTGATGAAAGGAAGATTTCAAATAAGTTCTATAGGAGAACTAACTTTCTTTTTAGGACTACAAGTCAAACAAAGGAAGGATGGAATATTTATCAGCCAAGATAAATATGTTGCTAAAATCTTAAAGAAATTTTCATGTATGGATACAAGGAGTACAAGCACACCTTTTGAAGCCAAGAAATCTTTATCAAAAGATGAACATGGAGAAGATGTTGACATTCATCTCTATAGGTCAATGATTGGTTCATTGATGTATCTTACTGCTTCAAGACAAGATATAATGTTTGCTGTATGTGCCTGTTCAAGATTCCAAGTTCATCCAAAGGTGTTACATCGATATGTTGTGAAGAAGATTTTTAAATATCTTAAAAGTCAACCTAATTTAAGATTATGGTATCCTATAGATTCCACCTTTGAATTGGAAGCTTACTCAGATAGTGATGATGCTGGAGCAAATCATGATAGGAAATCCACAACAGGAGGTTGTCAATTCCTAGGCAGAAGACTCATATCATGGCAGTGTAAGAAGCAAACCATTGTTGCTACTTCTACAACTGAAGCTGAATATGTAGCTGTTGCTCATTGCTGTGGACAAGTACTTTGGATTCAAAATCAATTGTTGGACTATGGGTTCAATTTCATGAACACCAAGATTTACATTGATAATGAAAGTACTATATGCATTGTCAAGAATCCAGTATTTCACTCCAAGACTAAGCATATTGAAATAAGACATCACTTTATAAGAGATGCTTATGATAAAAAGCTTATTCAAGTCTTGAAGATTCATACAGACAACAATGTAGCTGATTTGTTGACCAAGGCATTTGATGCAAACAGATTCGAATTCCTAGTGACACACATTGGTATGCTTAACCAATAACATGCTGCATATGTTGAGGGGAGGTAATAGTTGTACAAGTTTTATATAAATTTTATTGTATAGTCTATGTTTTGTGTTTTTGATGTTATTGCAGGTTTATAGAAAAAGATAAAAGAGGTTACATGTCTAGTGGAAAGCATGAACTGGTCAAAATTGTGAGGTACCGTCGTCACTCCAAGTACCGCTAGCACAAAACCAAGTACCGCTTATGTTCCATGTACCGCTACATGTCTGTTGTACCGTTAAGGGTCTCTTTTGTAAATTTGGCGGTTTCTTCGCGCTTGGGTTTGTTATTTACTTAAATACTTACCCCAATTACACAATTGATTCACTTAATCTTTTATTTTTCTCTCTTGATTCTATAACCTTCTTTCTAATCTTTTGATCATCAAAAATACTAATGGCTGCCTTACAAGTAATCTCTAAGCACAATTTGGTTGCGAATCTTGCTACGAATGATGACTCTCTTGGTTTCCATGAGATGCTTGGTTTCCTTTCTCGAAGTCATGTTCGTTTCGCACTCACTGTAAGTCCAGTTGTCTCTATACCCATTGTTGAACAATTTTGGGATACTGCTGTTTTAAGTACTCGTTTTGATCAACCTTGCATTAAGGATAAGGTAAATCATAGGAATATATATGTCACTGAAGTACTGCTACGAGCAAGTTTGAGACTTAATGATGAAAATGGACTTAGTATGTTTAATAATACATAGATTCATGATGGCCTTGCAGCCATGGGCTATTGAGGTGGTAGGGAAAGTCTTAATTTCTTTAAAGCATTATTTTCACCTCAATGGAAATTGCTTTTTCATGCTATTATTCACTGTTTAAATTCAAAAAATACATCTTTTGATCAAATATCTGCTGCATTGGCATCTGCTGGTATTTGTCTAGCAAATAACAGGGTTTTTAATTTTTCAAAATTAATTTTTGAAGGCATGACTAGGAATTTAGAAGGGACTAAGAAGTTTTTAATGTATCCTAGATTCATTCAGGCTTTAGTTAGTGACCAAATACCTAACCTACCAGCATTAACTGATACATGGGATGTTCCTTCATTCACAAAGAGAACTTTCTCTTTCTTGACCAAACAAGGCAATGCCTTTACAGGAACAGTAACACCATTGTTTGCTCATATGTTAGCCCAACCTACCAATCAAGAAGGTGAGGAACCTAGCAATACTAGTGCTTCTCAGCAAACTCCTTCTCACCAGAGCTCCCACTCTCTAGAAGATTCACAATCTTCTTCTCACAATGTTGGTATTCCACCAAACACTGATGAGATGATCCACACACCTGCTGCTTCTATTTCTACTAGTGGTTCACCACAAGCACAAGCACCAGAGGTGGTGGATGTTGCAAATTTAACTGCTTTGTATACAAGTTTGTCCCAACAGGTACATGTATTGCAGAAAGATAAGCTTGTTCAAGACAAGAAAATTGCTGAATTGGAAGCTAGCTTACTCAAGTTAAGGAACAAAGTGTCATCTTGGATGAGGCAATATAGATCTGTTCAGAAATCTGCAATCAGGAAGAAAAGGTTCAGGAACCTCAAGAAAAGGCAACTGAATGCAACCAAACAGGGGAGGAATATTGAATAACATGGAAGGAATAATGAAGAACAACCATCTTCTTCTGATAATAAAACAAGGATCTTTGGAAATGACATCAATTTTGAATTGGATGAAGATGTCATGGGGACTTTTAAAGATGGAACTGGTTTAGAGACTGGTGTGGATGGACCTTCAGATATGGAGATTCAACAGCAAGACCCACAACCTACTCCAGAGGAACCACAAGTTCAAGAAAAGTTGGTAAATCAACCAGAGGAGCCACAAGTTGCAGAAAAAACATTGGCAACTCAGCCAGAACCATCAGTTCAATCACCACCTCAAGAAAATTGGAATGCTTTCTATGAGAAGTTGGAGGAAATTTCTAATCAGTTTCCTGATCCATCACCACAAAGCAATAAGTCAGAAAAGACTGAAGAAGTGAAAGTTGATATGATGGCTTCTATGGAAGATAAAGCATCTGGGGAAACACAAGTGATTGAAGAAACAAGTGTGTCAAATACTGGTGAAGTCAACTTTGTTGAAGATCCAAGTACTGCTAAGCCGAATGCAAGTACTGCTGACATTGTTGAAGACCCAAGTACTGCTAAGCCAATTGCAAGTACTACTAAGCCAATTGCAAGTACAGCTGGTGATCATCCTTCACTAGAAAGTCAAATTTCATTTGGAGAAAATGAGACTTTAGCTTAATTGCTGCTTGATCTAAAGAAGAGTTTAGTTGAGAAGACTAAACAAGCAGAAGTGGAGAAAAAGACACAACAAGAAGTTCTTGCCACAAAAGATCAAATTCAAGGTAAGAAAGTACAAGCTTTACACCCTACAAAAGGTATAGTTATTCAACAGTTAGCTAATGAAGAAGTAGCTGCCAAACTAAAGAAGAAGCTACCTAAGATAAATCCAAAGGATAAGGGGAAGAAGCAATTATTGTCAGAATCTGAAGATGAAAGTGATTCAGATGATAATATAAACAAATTCATGTACAGATTTAATCAAATTGACCATGATGAGGAATTTGCTTATAGAATGCAAGCACAAATTCGTGAAGATGAATTGCAGAAAGAACTTGCAGCAAAGCAAAATTTGTTAGAAGCAAAAAGGATACAGCAAGAATGGAACATACAAGAGTATGACAGGATTCAAGCTGAGATACATGCAAGTGAGCTTCTTGCAGACTCATTGATAGCTGAAGAAAAAGATGCATATGATGAAGAAGAAAAATCAAGATTGATTGATGATCTGGTAAGGGAGCAACAAAGATTCTTTGCTGAAAAGAGAAGGAAAGAAAGGATTAAGCCTCCAACTATTATGCAGATTAGAAATCAAATGATGAAATTTCTAAAGAAAGTAAAAGGATTTACTCATATTCAGCTGGTCAAGAAGAATTTTGAAGAAATCAAGACTTTGTATGAGCAAAGTAAGAGTACTAAATTGAATTTTGTTGAGATTAGATCTGAAGCAGACAAGAAAGCTGTTGAAGAATTCAAGAAACGTCTACAACAACAAAGACAATTTGGTAGTACTCCTAGAATTGAGCCAAGTACTTCTGAACCTACAAGTATATCTCCACCTATCAAAACCACTTATGTGAGGAAGAATAGAAAGGAGAGAGTAAGTTCAAGGGAGGAAGAGACTGCTCAAAGGATGAATGCATGAGTTGAAACTCAAGGAATTGCTCAGACTGAAAATGTACAAGCAGTACATACACAGTCAACAGTACATACAACAGTACATACTGAGGAAACGGTACATACAAGCTTGGAAGAGGGTTCAACAGAACTTGAAGGAACTTCCAAGAGTGTTAAAAGGAAAAGATCCACAAAGCTAAAGAAGAAAGCTAAGAGAGCTAAAACTACAGCAGAAGATAGTGATGATGATGAGAGCTTAAGGAAGTACTTGAAAATTGTGAACTTTGAAGATCAATGTTTTGATACATAGATTTTTGGAAAAAGAGCATCCATTGTTAAGTGGATTTACTCTACAGATCAAGGACTAGAAGCTCATGGAATTCAGAGATCTAATGGCACAAAAAGGATATTCAGACTTTTGGAAGATATCCTTCACATACTTGACAGACAAGATATCCAAGATCTTGTAAGGTTAGTTGAAGAAGCCAGTGCAGGTAAAACTGAAGTATCACTATTATATAGGGAATTTCTCTTTATGTATGAGCCACACAAATGTGATCAAGAAATGTTGAAAGAATTAGAGAATCAGGTTCCTAGTTACTGGAGATATTACAGGTCATGTCGATTGCATATTTTGGATGTAGATGATGTTACATATTACATGCTGCAAGAGAAGACTTATCCCTTCAAAAGGAAATTGTTGGAAAGAATGTTAGAACAACAATTAGAAGTTATAGAAGAGTCTGGTGATGCTTTGGAGTTGATCAGAATAGTTAAACAACAAATCAAGGATTTGAAAGATGAGGAAGAAGCTGAGAAAGAATCTTAAGTGTTTGACTTTCAGTCACACTTCATAAATGGTTCTCAGTTCACCATGTCTAACACACATAAGAACTGGATAGTCCATAAGCAAACAGTTTGTGGTAAAGACTTATCAAATTCGTTGAAATCTGATAGTTTGCTAAAAACTATATGGTTCTAACTCACCTTGTTTCGAGACAAAGAGTTGGCTAGTCCTAGACAAATGATACTAGGTAAAGACTTCATCAAATCCGTTGATGGTTGACAATTTACCAAAAACTGTAAGGTTTTCATTACACCTTATTCTTTGTGAATAAAGTATTGTCTATTCCAGAGTGTACGGCTAACTGGTAAAGAATTTATCAAATCCGTTGATAGCTGGTGATTTGCTAAAAATCATGAAGCCAATACAGATTGGTGTTTGTTGTTAACTGTTTTATTTCAGGTATGAAGATTGCAGACAAATAAGTATTAGGAGATATAATACTTAGAAGGTTTTGTTATCATCAAATCAAGAAGAAGATTTATGATCAAGAGTTCAAGGACTAAACTCAAGAAGACAAATACTGATGCTGCGAAGATGAATAAATGTTTAGAAGACACAAGAAGATCATAGTTTGAAGACAAAGATGATTCTCATAATGTTTGAAGATTGTCTTATCAGAAGAAGATCTACATATGAAGTGTTTGGCTACATTCAGTTGATACAAATACAGATTACCAAGTTCAATCCAAGGATGAAGGAAAGACTAAAGACATGTATTTCTAATACATCCAGTACAAGAGAAACAAGAAGACAACAAGTTATCATTTCTTGTTTAGGGGAGGATTGTTGGGAATTATTTGTTAAGTGTCAAGTACCGTTAGTGTATTCAAAGTACTGTTAGTGTTATGTAAGTACCGTTAGTGTTAACGCGGTACATAGTAAGTACTACTACTTATAAAGTAAGTACTGCTATGAGGATTAAGACGAATATATCTTTGTATAAGATATGTCATAGTTATAGTTAGAGTATATCTTATGAGATATATCTAAATAGTTAGAATATTGATAATATATCATCTGTGACATAGTTATCTTTATAGAATATTCTAAGATTTCTAGGGTTCCTTACTCTATAAAAGGAACATAGGTACAATGTCTTTCATGTACCTCATACAAGTCGATTAATAAGAGAATCGAATAGTTAAAAGTAATTCTGTTCTTCTGTGCTTTATAAGTTAGATTACGTATAACTTATTTGGTGTTAAGTAAGAGTGCTCAAAGTGTTTTAGTTTGATTACAAACTATCATACTAATTCTTAACAGAATATAGATCCAACCAAAGGGATCAACAGTTTTTGATTGTTTTTTACCAAAGCTTCAAATTTTTTTTGTGTTTTTTAGTGTTCTTCAATTCGTATACCTTCTTTACTGTTGTTTAGTGATTTGGGTATCTTGATTTCGGGTAAAACACAAATCTTTTGGCTCAAAAGTTAAGAATTATCTTGGTTCAACTTTGCGAAATTCACTGCCATTGTTTCCATCGGAAAAGTACAGGTAAGTACGTTCGATCGCAATAACCAAGGCTTTTACTTTGCGATCACTGGTATTCAGATACCTTATTCTGACGCTTATTGCGATCGCTCATTGCGATCGTGGATTACGACGGCTTTAAGGATTATTGAGACGTTACTCTGTCCAAATCTCTTTAGCCATATTGCGATCAGGATTCCGATAGTGTCACATTACGATACTTGTTGCATTCCGACAGATTTCATATTCAGACAAGAGACATTCCGATAGAAGGGGCATTCCGATAGAACCAACATTCCGATATTTGAGACATTCAGATAGAAGGTGTATTCCGACAGAACCTACATTCCGATACTTAAGTCATTCCGATAGAAAGGAGTATTCCGACATAACCTACATTCAGATACTTGAGACATTCTGATAGAAGGGGTATTCCGACGGAACATTCCGATACTTGAGACATTCCGATAGAATTTGCTTTTTGGGATAAAAAGTTGCATAACTTAGAGGATTTTTCTATCGTGCATTAATTTGGTAATTTTCAAAAACACACACAACAAAAAGATAACAACA
The DNA here is from genome assembly GCA_025667525.1 of Glebionis coronaria. Lineage (NCBI taxonomy): Eukaryota > Viridiplantae > Streptophyta > Magnoliopsida > Asterales > Asteraceae > Glebionis > Glebionis coronaria. Next base: position 558,587,710 of record CM046879.1, read on the forward strand.
TCTTTTATTCAACAATACAAAAACACATAACCTTCTTTCATTGCTCGATCATTTTTGATAATCTTTATTCAAGGGATCATAAAATGAATTCAAATTCATATATGCCAACAATGACTTCGCTTACCGATATCTCAATCATCTCGGGTACCGACACTCGCCCACCGTTGCTCATCAAAGATTTATTTGAAGCATGGCAAGGTCGCATGAAAACTTACATCATGGGCAAAACCAATGGTAGACTTATGCTTCAATCCATTGAAAACGGTCCACTAGATTGGGGAGAAGTTACTGTCAACAACGTGACACGGAAAAAGGTTGTATCATGAGTTACCAGATGCTAACAAACTCATTGTCGATGCAGATGAAAAGGCCGTTCAGACAATACTTCAAGCCCTTCCACCCGATATATATAGAATGGTAAGTGAACACACAGTGGCAAAGTATCTTTGGGATCGATTAGCTGTTTTGTTACAATTGACCTCTCTAACTAAGCAAGAACGAGAGTGTCGATTGTATGACTTGTTTGATAGGTTTACATACATTCCAGGGGAAACTCTTCACGATTACTACTGGCGTTTCACCACTTTGATGAATGATATGAACGTGTATAATCTAAGGATTGCTCAGTTTCAACTAAACACAAAGTTCTGAACACGTTACCCCAATAATGGAGTCAATATGTCACCGATGTTAAGATGATTCGAGATTTGCACAAGTCAAATTTAGATCAACTCTATGCTTTCTTGCAACAACACGAGAAACACGTGATCCAAAAACGCATCTCTCAGGGATCCTATCAAGAACCATTGGCATTGATGGCAAACCATCCAACATTGTCATATCACAACTCTCCGTTTGCTTTGGGACACCAATCTTCCTATCAACCATTGTATCAAACACCAAGCTTCCCACAGTATTCGATCTTGCCACAACCGCCTACATCGTATCACCAACAATAAAAGCAACCAGCAACATCATCACAAGGAAACTCACATCAGTATTCACCTTATCAACCTCCAACCAACCCTGCTATTACCTATCAACAACTTGAGGCTCCCCAACCCCATTTCTCACAACATGTTAGTGTTCCCTCAAATCAACTTGTAGCTCAATCAGCACCAGCATTCTATTGTGATGATGAGATCCCTGTCCCTGAGTTTAGACAAGGGGATAGTCCTACTGATATACTTGCTCAAATGTCTGCTTATCTCACTCAAACATTGAGCAAACGAGGTTACAGAGGACCAGCTCCAACAAACAATCAGTTAAAGAACTCTTCTAACTCTCGACAACAAGCTACAATTCAAGATGGCAGAGTAATGGTGCAACCACTTCAGGGGAGACCAAGCTCATCTACTTCTGGTGCACGTCCATTTAACATTGCTGCTACAAGGGGTAATAACACTGGAAAAATTGAAGATGATTATATCCTATAACTGCAAAGGGGAAGGGCACATGGCTCGAGAGTGTAAGCAGCCCAAGAGGAAAAGGGATAGCACATGGTTTCAGGAGAAGATATACTTGGTGAATGCTCAAGCCCAAGGACGTGAGCTCGATGAAGAAGAGTTAGCATTTCTCGCAGATCCGGGAGTCGCGGACACTGACGGTCTCACAACAGCCATCATAAACAATGCCGCATATCAATGTGATGATCTGGATGCATATGACTCTGACTGTGATGACTTCAATACCGCCAAGGCAGCTCTCATGGCAAATCTTTCACTTTGTGGAGCTGATATAATTTCTGAGGTACCAAATACTGCCACGGATACTAGTATTGTACCTTATCAAGTTGAGCAAGTGTCGGAGTATCCGGAACAGCCTATGGTGGTTAGTAACTCAAACGAGGAGATAAACAATGATATCAATATCAATGCAAGTCCCCAGACTTTGAGTGAACCACAACCGAGAGCTATTACGACTACAAATTCGTTTGCTCAACCCGATTTGGTTATGGTGTCGGCATCTATGCTTAGCCAAATGAATAATGCGGTCCTTGAAACCCTCGGTGTTAATCAGAATTTATCTGCCGAGCTTGCTTTGCATAAGGAAAAGGTTAAAACCTTGGAATTAACTCCAGTGTCCACTACCTTAACCAATCCTGAATTTAATAGGTTTAGGAAAGTCCAAATGGATAATCTGCTAGAAATTGAGAGTTTAAGAGCAAATCGTTCGAAAGAACTTAAAGAAAAAGAGTCAGTCGTTAATAATTTTCAAAAACTACAAACGGATTTCGAAATTCTTGAGTCTAAAAGGGTTGAAACGGAAATTAAGGCGTCTGAGAAAGTTAAAAAGACTGAAATTTTGCTTTTAAAACAATACTCTGCTTCACATTTAGTACACTTGTTTCATTCTTCTTTTTAAGAGTTCAATCTATCGCGTCTATTAGACCTACCACCTAACCCGGGGTATGCAAAGCAAGCATTTAACCACAACCCACGACTTTATGATGCAACCAAGTTAGGATTGGTCTTAGATCCGATTGTGTTCTTAAATGAATCTGAGAGCATGTCACTACATGAAGAAAAACGGTCAAAAGTACTTTTTACATATCCTGAGTATGATTATACTCAAATGAATGCAACATATGCAAAAATAGATCTTAGAACTCGATTTAATATGAAAAAGAAATTTATCCATACACCCGCTTACATGCCTACTAGAGAAAGCCTTAGTATACTTCCTACACTTGTTAATTCGGACGAACCTAAGGAAATTCCTAAGAATCTTCCACCGGTGAGTACGGTATTGCTAAGCTTGGAAGAGATTGAGCGATACCTAACCGAGTTTGACAAGGTCATCCTGGAATGTACGACTTCAACGGCTCAAACCGCTGGAGAATGGGCTTTCGAACACATGAAAACGGTGTTTGAGAAAGAGATCGTTCTGTTTGTAAACAATATTAAAAATGGAGTTTATTATCTCGCGGGAAAATCTAAGTTTTGAAATGGGTGAAGTTCGAAAAGTTTTCTATGAAATGGATGATGCTTATGAACAACATTTAATTGAGAAAGAAAAGATTTTATATGAATATGACCGATTCTTAGAACATATAGTGTCTCTCGAAATGATGCAGTTGTTACTATTGAATATGCTCATGAGATTTCATCTACTGTGAATAAATGTGATGATGTGCATGATATATCTGTGAATATTGTTGAACCTGTGAATACTGTAGATAATCATTCTTGTCACGAATCTAACGATGATTTTTTAAAGCTTCAAGATTCTTATAACACACTTTCAAAACGTTTTAATGAGCTTCAACAACATTGTATATCTCTTGAAATTGAAAATCAATCTAAAAATGAAACTCTTTCAAAAACAAATGATTGTGAAAACTCCGTTGAGACAAGTGACAAGATGATTCAGGTGGTTCAAGCATTAGAGGAAGAAATTATGAGACTTAAGAGAGAATCCGTAGAAGAGAAATTGGAACTAGAGGCTGCAAAGATTAAAAATCATGCCCTAGAAGATATAATTAATTCTATGTTAGGGGAGTTTGATAAAGTAAAGCAGGGTTTTTTCACAAATTTATGGTTCATTAGAACATCGCTTCGCTTTTAATGCGGTAGAGCAAAAGTCACTCGTTGACCAATTGAACTATAAGTGTGAGGAAATCTCTGACTTAAATATTCAACTCATAGACAAAAACATGGTTTTGGCTGAATTAAAGGAGACACTTCAACTCAAAGGACAAGAATTTGTTGATAATCCAGCTACAATCTCTGCCCCGAACTCTAGTGCTCCAAAAACCAACAAGGTGGTGATCACTAAGAACCCGTACCATAAGAACAATCCACTATCATATAAGTCCTATATGGAGCACGCAGTTGAGTACGCGAATTTTGCTAGGGGAGAGTTAGATGATCTCTGTGAACTTGAACCTAGGAATAGTCACTATTACCATGCTCACGCTTTCATTGAGAGGGTACAACAATGCTTAGAGCACTTAAAGTACATAGGACTACCGGGTTCTGCACCACTTAAACAACAAACCACCACCATTGCCATTACTCCATTCAATAAGAATCCAGGATCTAAGCCTATATTAAACATACCCATCAAGGCTAAATCAAAATCTATCACTAATGTTCCCATGGCTTCTACAGGAGTAATTATGTCTACTAAGGCTAAAGGATCTCAAGACAAGAAAGATAGGATCAAGCCTTCCACTAGTAGGACTGCCAAGAAGAAAGTAGAAGTTCACCCTAGGAATGTTATTTCAGTTTCAAATAAAAAGAATCATGTATCTAAGAAAAAAGGATCTGCATCTGTGAAGAAGCCTAAGCAAAATGTGAATTCGAATTTGTGATGTTGGAATTGTAATGAATGCATGTTTTCTCAGCGTCATGATTTATGCCTTGTTGATCACGTGAATGAAATGTATGCAATTAGGAACAATCTTGAATGGATTCCAACGGGGAAGAAATTCACCCAAGTTGGTTGGCAATGGAAACCCAATGGTAGGACCTTCACTACTAATGGAACTACGTTCCCTTTAACTAGGATCACATCCACGGAATTTAGGTCTCAGCGTTCTTTAAATAGGAACACTAGCACTAAGAAATGGAAAAAGTGCCCTTTAACTAGGTTTGCCCCCACTATTATGCCTACCAGTGAAGAAGTACCTCAGGATCTTAGACAACTAGAATCTAAGCCGGCATTTAGGAAGCAAATTTGGAAGCCTAAGAATTCTTCGGTTAGCAAATCTAAGATAAATATATCTGTACCTGCTAACACAGAGGAACTACTAGATTTCGATACATCGTATTTGTCTGGTGATATTTTCAGGTGGTCCAAATCATCCTCTGGTACTTGGACTCTGGATGCTCAAAGCATATGACCGGAGATCGCTCGATGCTCAGAAATTTCGTCAGCAAGTTTCTAGGAACGGTTAAATTCGGCAACGACCATATTGCGAAGATCATGGGTTATGGTGAATACCAAATTGGGAATGTTACGATTTCAAGGGTATATTATGTGGAGGGACTTGGTCACAATCTATTTTCAGTGGGACAATTTTGCGATTCAAACCTTGAGGTGGCTTTTCGACAACATACTTGCTTTATTCGTGATCTTGCAGGAAATGATTTGTTAAAGGGTTCTCGAGGGGATAATCTCTACACACTGTCCATTCAAAACATGATGGCCGCCTCTCCTGTATGCCTTCTTTCCAAAGCATCTAAGACCAAGTCATGGTTGTGGCATCGTCGATTATCTCATCTTAACTTTGATGCTATCAACCATTTGGCTAAAAACAAACTTGTTCGTGGTCTTCCAAAACTTAAGTTCGACAAGGATCATTTATGTTTCGCGTGTTCTTTGGGGAAATGCACCAAGAAATCATACAAACCTAAAGTTGAAGACACCAACCAAGAACCAATGTATCTTTTGCACATGGATCTTTGTGGGCCAATGCGTACGGCTAGTGTGAGTGGTTGAAAATACATCCTCGTCATGGTGGATGATTTCTCAAGGTTTACATGGGTAAAAATTTTAGCATCCAAGGATCAAGCACCAAAGTATATTATTACTTTCTTAAAGATGATCCAAATACGTCTTAATGCTACTGTTCGCCGCATTCGCACTGATAATGGAACTGAGTTCGTTAATCAAACTCTACGAGACTATTATGAAGAGGTCGGTATTTCATATGAAACTTCTGTTGCTCGCACTATATCAAAACAGTGTCGTGGAAAGATGTAACCGTACACTAATGGAAGCTGCTAGAACTATGTTGATTTATGCGAATGCTCCTTTATTCTTATGGGCTGAAGCAGTGGCAACCGCATGTTATACCCAAAACCATTCCATCATTTGTAAACGGCATGGTAAAACTCCATATGAGCTACTTCATGGACACGAACCCAATATTTCATTTCTTCATGTGTTTGGTGCACTCTGTTATCCAAATACAAATAGTGAGAATTTGGACAAACTTCAACCGAAGGCTGACGTTGGAATTTTCATTGGTTACTCACCTGCAAAGAAAGCTTACCGAATTTATAACTGTCATCTTGGCAAGATAGTAGAAACTTTGGATGCCAATTTTGATGAGCTGATAGCGATGGCTTCTGAGCAACACAGCTCTGAACCCGCATTACATGAGATGGGAACCGGTACAATTAGTTCTGGATTAACTCCCAACAATCCTACTTCTCCATCATTTATACCACCTACAAGGCCCGAGTGGGATGAGTTATTTCAACCTATGTTTGATGAATTCTTTGATCGACCTAGTAATGATGCTCCAGCATCTGCAGCAGTAGCTCTGATTCCCGAAGTTGTTGCTCAAGATAATGGAAATCAGTCCGAGACATCTACTGTTTCTATTGAACCAGATGTCCCACCCCCCACTAATTCACAAACTACACCTGAATCATCACCCCCACTTGTTCCTAATGATGTTGAAGATGATCACTATGATCACGATTTGGAATTTGCTCACTTACAAGAGCTTCCTTTCTTTGGTTCACAAATACCTAAAGATCCTAACGGTGCGTCTACCTCAGAGGAAGCTCCTGCAATCGTTCACTCCCGACCACCATGGATTGAAACTCACAACACAAAATGGACAAAGGATCACCCAATCCGCAATATTATTGGTGACATCAATCGACCAGTCTTAACACGCCACCAACTCCAAGAACATGCATTATATTGCTACTTTGATGCATTTCTTTCCGATACTGAACCTAAAAATTGGCAACAAGTCATGACAAAATCATCTTGGATTGAAGCCATGCAAGAGGAACTTAATGAATTTCAACGTCTCGACGTGTGGGAATTAGTTCCTTTACCCAGTAACGTTGACATCCTTACATTGTTGTGGGTATATAAGGTTAAACTCGATGAGTTAGGTAGAGTGCTGAAGAACAAAGCTAGATTGGTTGCTAGAGGTTACAAACAAGCTTTGGGTATTGACTTTGAAAATCCTTTGCTCCTGTTGCACGATTGGAGGCAATTAGACTATTCCTTGCTTATGCTGCTCACATGAATATGATCGTCTACCAAATGGATGTTAAGACGGCATTTCTTAATGGTGAATTAAGGGAAGATGTCTACGTAAGCCAGCCGAATGGATTCGTCAACTCGGAGTATCCTAATCACGTGTACAAGCTCAAGAAGGCTCTTTACGGGTTAAAACAAGCTCCACGCGCGTGGTACGATCTCCTATCGTCTTATCTCATCTCGAAAGGATTCTCCAAAGGCAAAGTGGACCCAACATTATTTATTCTCAAGGATGACAACGACATGATACTGGTACAAATTTATGTTGATGATATAATATTTGCTGCTACTAATCAAAGACTGTCTGACCATTTTGAGAAAATTATGTCCACGCGTTTTAAGATGTCGATGATGGGAAAATTTTCATTTTTCTTAGGGTTACAAATTACTCAAAATCCCAGAGGCATCTTCATAAATCAATCCAAATTTGCTCTTGAATCACTAAAGAAGTATCATTTTGAAAATTGTTACCCCGTGGATACTCCAATGGTGGAGAGATCCAAGTTAGATGAAGATAAGGAAGGGATAGCTGTCGATCCTAAACTTTACCGTGGAATGATCGGCACCCTTCTCTATCTTACTGCTAGCAGGCCTGATTTGCAATTTGCTATATGCATGTGTGCCCGGTATCAGGCTCGGCCTACCGAAAACCACTTACATGTTGTGAAAAGGATCTTTCGGTATCTTAAAGGAACACTTAATCGTGTTCCTGTGGTATCCGAAGGATTCCTCTGTTGCACTAATCTCATATGCAGATGCGGATTATGCTGGGTGTCAATATACTAGACGTAGCACTTCTGGTAGTGTGCAACTTCTTGGAGATAGACTTGTTAGTTGGGCATCTAAAAGGCAGAAAAGTGCTGCGATATCAAGTATAGAGGCTGAATACATTGCTATGTCCGGTTGTTGTGCTCAAGTTCTTTGGATGCGATCTCAATTAACTGACTACGATCTTGGATTCAACAAAATCCCGATGTACTGTGATAACAAAAGTGCAATTGCTCTGTGCTGCAACTACGTTCAACATTACCGGGCGAAGCACATTGACATACGCTACCACTTCATCAAAGAGCAAGTGGAAAATGGAGTGATCGAACTGTACTTCGTCAACACTGAGTATCAGCTGGCAAATATATTCACAAAAGCTTTAGATCGAGGACGTATCGAGTTTTTGATCGAAAAGCTAGGCATGAAATCATTCTCACCAGCGACACTTAAGGAGTTGGTAGAAGAATCTGAAAAATAGTGGTGGTAAACTATTCTAGAGTATCCTTTGATCGTGATCTTGTATATTATCGTATATATTTAAACCACCAAAAGAAAAATACAAAAATATAAAACATAGAAAAACCATAAAAAAAATATAAAATCAAGAAAATCCAAAAATATTTTTCATTTTAAAACGGGCATGTCTTTTAGTACGGTAATATTTACGGCCTTAGAAATGTCGAATAAAATTGACACGGTGCCATAAATAGAGTCCGTATAAAAGTTGTACATATTTTAAAACATGCCCATATGGCTTGTAGTTATTTCAGACTGCAACCAGCTTTTCGCATTAAAGTCACGTATTTCTTTTGAAAACGTTGGCTCACAACAGGAATTAATTTTCTCGGGCAAGGTTTACTTAAAAACCTTGTAAGGGATCAAGTTTACTTTATAACTTGGTCTAACACAAATTAGTGTACGTTTCAGTGCACTTATTTTGTTAAAATGAGAGAAATCTTATTGCCACCAGAATCGTTCCAAACAATCACTAAACCGGAAAATGTCTTCATGGATATTTGCTTCTTTAAAATCATTGACTACATCTCTTTAAATAGAAAACGGGTCCGTGTTTAAGGGGGAGCAAATATTAAATCTTCTTGGCATTAAATTTGGTCTTCAAAAAGGATTTTTTAGAAAATATAAACCGTTAATCGTCATTATTAAATGCTAAGTGTACCTTGTGTGGAATATAACTTGAGGAATAGATTGTTTGAAATTTGGCGTTAAGTGTAAGTGTTCGTGTTTGTATGCGGATTAGTACCTCATTAAGTCATTTGGTTAATCCTAATGTACTTATCACATCTTACTAACTAGGGGACCTAAATTTTCAAATTTATGCAAAATGGGGGTTTAATGTGTAACTTTTGCATTAAGTTGACCAAAGTCAACATATTACTCCCCACCCTTCCCTGTCCTTTCTTTTTCATCACAATACACAAACACAAAAACACTCCACACACCACCATTGTTGAACCTTCATATTTGATTTCTTTGATTGCATCCGTCCATGTATTCTAGGTATTGTTATTTGCTTATAACTCTTATCACATGTCTCATCTTAAAACATACACAAACAACCCGAGATCATAATTAATCAAAAATTAGGGTTTTTGAGTTTTTGCGATGAAAATGTTAATTGATAAATGGGATTTGTTTAGATTGCATAGATGAACATAGGTCTTGCTCATTTTTGCTTAAAACATTGCCAAAGTCCAGGAATGGTAAATTCAAACTTAAGATCGAATCCCAGTCTCAGATTGTGATGAACATTGCGACACAACATTGCGATGCATGGTCATTGCGATGAGTCATTCCGATGACTCATTGCGATGGGTTATTGCGATGGGTCATTCCGATGGCTCATTGTGATGGCTCTTTGCGATGGCTCATTGCGATGGGTCATTACGATGACACATTGCGATGGCATATTGCGATGGTGCATTCTGATGCATCATTGCGATGGCATCGTAATGGTATTACGATTGGGACATATTGCGATAGAATTTTCAACATTGCGATGGAATTTCACTTATTGCGATGGAAACTCAGATATTGCGATGATTGTAGCATTGCGATAGGATTCCGATGGTTACACATTGCGATGGTTGTAGGATTCCAATGGATTGTTAGATTGCGATGGATTTAGGATTGTGATGAAGTTATAATTCTGATGACTTGAAAGATTCCGATGAGTAGTCTTGGCAAACATTGTGATAGCTTATAGTATTATGTTAACACTATAAAATTGTGATGAGTTATAGGATTGTCATGCTAGTATTACGATAGGTGACACCTATAGACATGTGTCGTGATCAAGTTATAGTTGTTCTATTAATGTAATGCGCTAATGCTTGTCGTGTGTTACTGCTAATGCTTCATCTTGACATGGATTTAAGATATATATGTTTGTGTATATCATTTGTGTTTATGTCATATAAGTAGGAATATGTCGATCACAGAATAACAACAGTGGCAACGTGATCTCGAACTTGTTTCACTCAGCAACAGGCTACCATATGCTGAGAACAACTCTCGTTTACAAGAGGATTTTGATCCATCTTTAGCAGCTTTCAAAATCGCCACGGATATCCTTGACATTTCACCTATCAAAGATGTATTCAGACTTACTGCCTCTGTTCCCGAAGTCTACATGCACGAGTTCTGGACCACTGCAACACTTTCACAGAATCAACTGTCTCAAAAGACTATCTCATTCCAACTAAACAAAACGCCAATGGTACTTAACTTGGGCATCTTTAGGCAACTGTTTAACTTTCCTAAGTTAGAAAAAGGAGAACACTTTGTGGCTAATCCAAACAACGATGAATTGTTTCGAGTCATTCGTGCTATGAATTACGAAGGTGAAATCCACAACCTATCTCAGTTCAATACATCACACATAGGGCAACCCTGGAAAGCACTTATCACCATCATTGTCAAATGTCTTACTCCAAAGACTCGGGGCTCCAATGTAATGAGACCACCTCAGACTCACATATTTTGGGGACTTTACACGGCATCTAAAGTAGACTATGCACTCCTTATCTGGCAAGAATTTTGTTATCAGTTTACTGGAACCAAGAAGAAATTCGTGCATCTTCCATTATCAAGATTCACCAAGCTCATCATCAACCAGTTTATGAAGAATGACCCAACCATTGACACTTGCGGGAATTTCTTCTACCACACAAAAGATGATGACTATGTGATCCTACAAATGAATGTGGATACTCAATCCACAAAGTATTCATTACGTCCAGCTCTAGTACCTAACACCATGATCAATGAAGGAATCAAGGAAAGTGATAAATATCAAGAGATGCTCCACGATATTGACACACAGTTTCGACGAGCAAATTCACTTCCCTTAGAGAAGCAAAAAGGTAAACGAAAGAGAAGAGTGTCAAAGCGACAATCGACTGCTTCCTCCAAAGATAAAGGCACAGGGAAAATGTAAATAGTTGATGAGGAAGATGATGATGAAGATGAGATGATCCATACTGAGGGTGAATAGGAAGAAGTACCACTCAGAAGGCCAAAGAAAGAAAAGCAAACCAAAGGTAAAGAAGAAATTGCTGCTTCAGATGAACCAGCTCAACAAACCATTTCTGAAGCCAAACGACTGCGTATTATTCTTCAACAAAGCAGAGAGGAGGCTTTTGCAACATCCACAGGATCAGGCTCAAGACTGTTTGAGGACTTAGAGGAATTTGGTAATCCGGATGCCGATATGGCCTTTTATGAAGATCCTAACGATGAAGATGAAGATGCTGATAACTTCCATTTTGAAAGTCGTAAGCAGAGTGAAGAGGGTGTTAGCAGTGAAAACACAGATACAAATTTGTTGTATCATGATGTAAATATCAACACATCTTTACCGGAACCAACTCACACGGTGATAAACGACGATGCTCATGCAACTTTCATACCAGAAACTCAACTTCAAAGTAAGTCTACTTCTGGCTCTAACGATGTTATGAAGTATCTTAATTTTGAAGGAGAGGGTGTCGAGGTTACAAATACCGATCCATCGATAAATGAAAACATGGTGGATGTTCCTATAACTTCTGTTACATCAACTACCATTCCACCACTATCCACCCCGGTCATCACTGATGTCATAACACCAGAAATCACACCAGTACATGTTGAACAACCAGTATCAACTACCACCCTAACGACTGAATCTACACCGTCATTAATAGTTGAACAACCTGTATCAACCACCGCCCCAATCACTGAATCTACACCATCATTTATCCTTGAACAACCCGTATCATCCACCACCACTTTAACAGTCATGGTTACACCTCCACCATCAGTACAACAAGTATCATCCACCTCCAACCCTTTCCTCACAGTCAGTGATCCACTGATTCAATCTCTTCAACAACAGCTGGAGGCTCAAGCTAAACAAATAGCTGCACTGACTGAAAGATTCACCACTCCTGACACACAAACTCTCAAGGAACCGCAAACTGATGAGCCAACACTTAATAAAATATCTGACAGCGTGTCTAAACTTAAAGAACAACACAAATCATTTATTGGAGAGAAGAAAACTCATGACAAAGAGAATGATGCCTTTTTTGGGTCAATTAATGAGAAGATGACCAACATCATTCGATGAGAAGTAAAGTCATACGTTGATCAGGAGCTACCAACTCTTTTCGGTACTGGTTTATCTACCTTTCAACTAATGAAATTGTTGTAGACACGCCTGAAAGATATGAGGACTAGTAAATCGAAATACAAACGCAAAGTTCTACAATATCTCAACAAAGCAATCATTAAAGATACACCTGCAGACACTGAAGACTCTGAGTCTGAGGATAAGAAGAGCTCGAGGAGGCAGATAACGAGGGTAACGGTGATGAGGATGATGGTGATAATGATAAAAATGAGGAAGAGGATAAGGAAAAAGCTGATGAGGAAGAAGATGATGAGGAAGAAGAGGATGAGGAAGAAAAGGATAAGGATGAAGATGAAGATGAGGACGAGGATACAAATGAGGATGACAATGATGATGATGATAATGACGACGGGAATGGAACTAAAGAGGGTGACAAGAATGACAAAATGGGTACGAATGCTGACGAGTCAAATAAGGATGAAGGTGATAAGGCAACTGAGAAAGGTATTGAGGAAGCTGAAGAAAGCGTTGCTGAAACCACAGAAAAGACGGTGGAATATATTGTACCAGAAACTCAGCATATTGACACATGTATATCTACTGAACCAGTTTCTACTACTGCTTCTCACAATGAATCTGTAGAACATACGCAAGAAGACGAAATTCCTGTGTCTACGCATGAAGAAGAACCCACAGGGTCAATGCTAGAAGATGAAATTCCAGTCTCTATGCCTAATGATGATATACCGGTGACACAAGAACAACCTTCAACACCATCTGAAGATCAGCACATCTCTGATATGGAAGTTGAAGAGTTAAATGTGCCAGAACCAATGTTTGTTGAACCACTTATCATCGATGACACGGTACAGGAGCAACTCTGGCTTACAAATGCAGCACCTCAGCATCCTTTCGCCACAGCAACTGAAATGGAGCTCACTCAATTCCTAAACAATCCTATCGATTTCTCGGCCTTTCTAAGGTATCATCATGGAAACCGACAATGACTCCGGATCTTATCAAAATGGCAGCCGCAGATGTCGACTTCTTTGATACCTTGAGGATCAGCCATAATGAGGCAGAATATCACTTAAATGAGCTTACAAAGGCAATGAGAGCGACGACTATGGGAATTCAGAATCCAGTGTTACGACCTCTGACTCCCACAGTCATCACCGGTTCTGCAACGATGCCAATAGAGCACTTCGTATCTCATGATCTTGAGTATCTTGAACAAGGCGCGAAGAAATATGGCACATCACTTACTATGATCAAGGCTGTTAATCTGGAGAACGTACCATGGATCAAAGATAAAGTACCTGATGCGTTATGGAGAAGGAAACTGCTCAAGTTTTATGATACTTTTGCATCACTTGGCATCTCCCACTGGACTGCAAAGAAAAGGTTAGCTTACAATCACTTCCATCGTCCAAAGAGAGGTTCTTTTATTGTCTCAGCTCATAGAATTAAAAGCATTCAAGGAGCAACCACTCAGACTGTATTCGGTTATGATTAGTTGAATGTAATCGTGTTCAAACGTACTGATGAGAAAGAATACCGAATTGACGAAAGTGATCTCCAGTGCCTTCAACTTAAAGACATCGAAGATCTTCTGTTGTTATTGGCTCAGGAAAAAGTCGACCATTTACTACCTGAGATTGTCATTGCATTGATCTCCAACCTTCGTCAATATGCAAGAAAAATTGTCATCCAAAACCGGGTGGAAGATTTTCAACTTGGAGTTGAGAGCTATCAAAAGCAGCTAAACTTGCAACGTCCCCATACAACTCCGCTCAGTAATTTTCACAAGAACAAGAAGCCTTACATGGGGACCATGACACCGGAAGCAGGGATATTTTATCCAAATGAGACTGGCGTCATGCAGTTTATGCGATTCTCCGAACTGCACAAATTCAGCAATGGTACGCTCAAGCATGTTCGAGATGATATGACGGTTCTTAATGCCGACCTAACGCTTCCAGCAGTCAAGTACACATGGACAAGCCAGTGCAAAAAGGGAGCTAAGTACGCGATCAAAAAGATCGAGGAACTCTTAAGGAAGCGCCGACTGCTACGAAGTGTGGAATGATTTGTAGGTGGACGACCATATGGAGCTCACCATAGGTTCACGGAACGATCCATTTAATAATGGATCGTCTTATAACATGTCAACTCCATATGTATATTACTGTGAATATGTTAATTTATGTATAATCAGCTTTTGTGGCATGTTGTAGTGTAAAAGTATGATATTTTTCAAGAATTTCTCTCGAGATTCTAAATCTTTCAAACATATCGTACTCGAGCACTACAACTAACCCTCATTAATTTGAGGGGGAGTATTAATATGTTCTTTGGCCAGCATCTAATTTCATTTTATTACCCAAAGACCGGTTAATCCATTAATATCCAAAATATTGATGGTTAACATTTTGGAAAAGGGGAGAAAATGGGATTAAGGAAACTTAATGATACTTGGCTAAATAATGAAAAAGGCTTAAAAGATAAACCAACTTAATATGTGTAATGCACATGTTAAGGTGGAGCGTTTTTGATGAACAAAACACTTAATGCACAAAAACTTTGATTACAATATCACAAGTGCTTTAAGTGATTTTTCAAGGATTTTTCATGGTGACAATACGTACCCAAAACACACTTAATTCACGACGGACGTGGTGACAAAAGGGTGGTAGGATTAGGTATTAGTCCAATGATTCATCAGAACCGATGGAATCTTCCCAAGGACAATTCCCTAGATAGAATTAGAAGTCCTAGGAAAGTTGGAGATGATTGTGAACGTAGCAGAGTACCCACTAATTACTGATACTAGCACTGGAACAATCACAACAAGGTGCTAGTGATGATGTATTGGTAAGTACTGAAGGGGTTGAAGAATGAAAAAGAAATGTAAAGATAAAGGGTGTGAAGAAAGAAGTCCTCCTTACAACTTAGGACAAAAACCGGGTCAACACATCTATTATTGGGATCATTTTTAATGATTCTCAATATTGAAGACAAGACATCATGGACCCAGTGATGTCATGCACAACCCCTCCCAGCTAACTCAAATATCTCTCAAAAGATGTTTGTTTTAATCACACGGAGCTTAACACGTTATCTATTGGTTTATTCACTCCGAATAGACTGATATTGAATAGGTGGCAATCCTCTCCAGCCGTCGCTCACTAAATCAAAACGTACTATCGAGTCTAGAGCCACGAGATCATCAAAAGTCTCATTAGTACACTTTCCATTTATTCTTTGCTTCTTCACACACTGTGAAAAGTAAGAGATCTTTATGAGTCCTACGCAGTATCTTGTAATATTGCCAAAACATCCGAGTGATACGCAAGTATTACAATGAAGATGGAAATCCTGCTTGAGCCAACATCAAACAAGCTCATGGTAGGTGACACGTGCGGTTCTCTAAGAACCAATCTTGTGAAACCGAGAAAGAAACAGTAGTTTAATTCTTAATTGAACTTAAACTCGTTCCAGGCCTTTACGCATTATCGTGTGATCTTGCCAGAACAATCAGAGTGACACTCTTTAGTGTTCACAGTGACGAGTGGAAATCCTTCTAGTGTTAACATCAAACAGCACTTGGTAGGTGACGTGCAAGATTCTATTTGAATCAAGTTCGTGACAACTGGAAAGCAACGATAGTGAAAATCTTAATTGAAATTCACTTGTTCCAGGTTCATGAATTGACAGCTTCAATCACAAGGATAATTTATCCAAGTGATTCACTCTTTATGTTCGCAATCAGGCTTAGTGATCGTCGAATAAAGAGAACGGGTTTACCCGCGAAATCCTGTCAGGAAGTTACTTAATTGAAACTATCCGTCATAGGTACGATATCTGATATCGTCCAACGGTCCTCACCGACCGGAGGTAAAATGCTACCGATATAGAATGAAATGTTCTAAGCCATTCCGTTCGTGTCTTGTTATGTTGCAGCATTTGAAGACGGTGGCGTTGCGGTGTACCAGTTGAAGACGGTGGCGTTGTGGTGTACCAGTTGAAGTCGTCGTCACATACTTATTCCTGTTGCATCAAATATTTCAACAAATTCAAGAAAGTCTGACCTAAAAGTCTTCTGTTGTATCGACTCTGAAACTTTCAAGAATTCAACAAAGGATAGGTGTGTGGGACATGAAGTCATGAAGAGGCAAACATCAGAAGAAGATTAAGATTGCACGTGAAAGGCCAAAAGAATATGTTCCAAGCAAAAGCCTGATATTATTCAACACATATTCACAAAAAGAAGAAAAGATAAAGAAGAAAAGAGAAAGTGGACTACGAGCTCAAGAACAAGATCTAACATGCTAGATTAGGACTTTGTAAATTTGGAGTGACCTCCCTTTGGGGGAGATTGTTGGAAATACGTTTTTCGTATAAAGAAAGTCTCGGTCACTCCAACAATATAGTTATAGGCTCGTAGTAATGTTTAAGTAATATTTATGTTAAGCCCAACCCATGAGCATGTTCATGGGCCGGAGGCCCAAGTCCATTTAAGGACTTGGGTATATAAACCTCTTTCCACTATGGAAAGAGGTGTTGGTTGTTTCATTTCTAAAAGTAATACACATAGTTTCTTTCACTTCTCTCTCTAGTTTCTCTCCCTAGAAAAACATCAACCCTCTTGAAATACAAAGATTATCACACTTCTACATTCCTTATTAGGATTCCCCGTATGCAGTCACCTGTTATCCCAGTATATATTTTATTTGTTTTGATTTGCTTATGTTTAATTAGATACCTAAAGCCATATATATGCATGACCAGTTTCACCTAGTTATGGAGGTACCATAACCATAACACTGGAGGCACCAGTGTTATGACTCCACCATGACGGAGTGATAGCTCGTGGCGTCCCTTTCAGCATTTGGCCATATTATTATTATCACGTAGGGCGTATGGGTGCATCCTAGTTTACATGTTTTCAACAGATTATTCAGGTGAATGTGGTGTATGCCTTGCATCCTTCACAAGGAGCTGATCCCTCTTACCCAAACCAGTATATTAAATTAGAGGCAGCCCCTCTAATTTGCATGACGAGGTCACCCCTCCAAGTATTCATGCACGTGGATAATTCATGACCTATATTGGCTAATGGTAAATATGTTAAACAGTTTTTACAAGATAAACATAAGGCTTTTCAAACTATAAAACCAGTTTTACTAAGATATAACCAGGTTATCCAAGACTTAGTCTTTTCCGCTGCTTCATGCTTATATGCTTATATTATTCATGCTTTACTTGTATATCCGTGCACTGAGCGTTATGCTCAGCCATTTTCCTTTTCATGTTCCCAAAACGGCAGGTACTCAGGGATGCTCGTAGACTTTAAGCGTATGTGCATATGGATTGGAAGCTTCCTGCCTTCTTTACTTTATGCATTTCTTTATACTTCGATACTCATTTCCATCGACATTGTTTAGTCCTTTCATTTACAGTACTTATGTTTGTGTGTGATGAGTTCTAATTTTGGGGTACCGATGTTTGATTCCGGTATTTCCTTTATGGTCATGTAATGTTTTATACATTTATCCTTGTATGCTTTGATGACACGCCATTATCACACGTGACATTCCATTTGCCAAAATGGGGTGTTACATTTATGGTATCAGAGCAAAGGCTTCCACCTGTAGGCTCTCAAAACACGACCTGTGATTAGTGGGTAGTCACTATGGTCTTCCTAGAACTGACAGTCGGTTTTCATGCATTCATCATTTTCATGCATACATATATATGCCATTATCGCAGGTTTATGACTAAGTAATGGTTGGTACAGGACTGGCCCTATTTAGTCGCATGTGTTTTATCAAAACTTTTAAATTTGGGACCGACCCATTGGCGTCCCCTCGCCATGTCTTTTGTTTTTAGTGAACTGACCATAGGTGTTCACTCTTGCGCATACAAAAGTTTTCATAAAACTGCATCATGCATTCATGTAATAGTTTCCTGCATAAAAATTTTCTCATGATTTATTGGTATAATTTTTTTTCATGTATATAGTTTATGTTTTGATCAGTTTAATCATGTATATTATGTTATATTGTCAGATGGTAAACACACACAATATCTGGAAGATGGTTGCAGCTGCCAATGCAGACTTGTAGGACTATCCTCCCCCACCTCGCATCTTTCCCACGAAAGGAAGGAATAGGCTCATGAGTGAATACTATACTATTAGCCAGCGACCTGAGGAAAATAGCAATGATTTCATGCAGCGTTTCCTTCGGTTCACTGGTGTCCTGAGAGCAACCGCGGGCACTACTGAAGAGCAGGCACAACATTTTCGTTGGGCTCTTTCTCCAATGATTGCCAATAACTTAGGAGGTGCTACGTTCAACACGGTAGCACAAGTGGCTGATGCAGCACGTAAGCTGGAGATGCTGCAAGAAAGAGATGAGTTCGGGGAAGCAGAGAGACCCGATAAGAGGTAAACATTCGTATTCAAACGGTGACCAATCCGAATTCTTTCAGTATATGTCAATTTTTCATATCTTTAAATTGTATCTTCCAGGCAGAAGACTGGGGACCGGTCTCATCCGGCTACTCAGCAACAGCCTAATCAGCCCAAGGTAAACGGTCAGACTCACGACCGTTTTGCTACGGATAGGCGTGGCGGTAATGATAATTACCGTAACAACGTTGGACACTCCAACAGCAGCAGGTCCTTATACTTACTCATTTTCTTATGATTACATGTTATAATTCTTAATTCTGACACATTAGCAAATCTTCTACCAGGAATCATGGTAACGGGAGGGACCAGAACGAGAGAGGTTCACAGCCTAACCGTCCAGCCATCACTGGTATTCAATCTTACGATTATCCTCATTGTCCTTGTACCTATTATCATGTCTCATGTATATTGTTTTTATCAGGCTCTCATCCAGTCAGGACACCCGCTGGAGGATATACTCATCCTCTTTGCTCTACTTGCCATCGTAGGCACCCAGGGCCATGTCGCTGCGACAGCGATGCATGCTACAAGTGTGGTCTTCCTGGCCATCGCATGAAGGATTGCCGCAAGGGCGAGATGGAGGGTACATCAGGACATGCTGATACCAAGCCGCCTCCTACTAGTGGACGCGTTTACACAACATCTCGCGATCAGGCCAACAAGTCTACATGTACCATCACTGGAATCTTGTATATGTATGGTCAAGCTGCATGTGTTCTGTTTGATATGGGTGCTACTCACTCGGTCATTTCTACTGCTTATGCCAAGATTGTTAGGATACTCCTCATGCCACTAGAGAATATACTGAGTATTTCCATGCCTTTGAGAGACTCTGTACGCATAACCCATGTGTACAAGAGCCTTCCCTTAGAGTTTGTCGACAAGGTTCGTCCTGTTGACGCACTTCCGCTGGACATGAATGATTTTGACATGATTTTGGGCATGGATTGTCTATCCAAGCATCATGCTACCATAGACTGCCATTCATATCGAGTCATCTTCGGTGATGTTAATGCGCCAGAGTACATTCACAACGGGTTCGTACCCGGCAGGTATGTACAAATCATATCAACCCTGCAAGCACGTGCATTACTTTCACATGGTTGCGAGGGTTATCTAGCTATTGTTCATGACATGGATGCTGAATCCCCATCAATTCAGGATCAGCCGATAGTGTCAGAATTTCCAGATGTATTTCCAGAAGAACTTCCGGGCATACCACCTGCACGTGAAGTAGAATTTAATATCGAGCTCATCCCAGGAGCTGAGCCGATTTCCAAGGCTCCTTATCGCATGGCTCCCATAGAGTTGAAGGAGCTGAAGGATCAATTGCAAGAACTTCTGAACGAGGCTTTATTCGACCGAGCGCATCTCCATGGGGCGCACCGGTCTTATTCGTTAAGAAGAAGGACGACAGTATGCGTCTTTGCATAGACTATCGCGAGCTCAACAAGATTACCATCAGGAACAGGTATCCACTACCACGTATAGATGATCTGTTTGACCAACTCCAAGGGGCCAAACATTTCTCCAAGATTGATCTAAGGTCGGGCTATCATCAGCTGCGGGTTAAGGAGCAGGACATCGCCAAGGCTGCTTTCCGTACACGCTATGGCCACTACGAATTTGTAGTCATGCCATTCGGCCTTACTAAAGCTCCAGTAGTGTTCATGGATTTGATGAACAAAATCTTCCATGAATTTCTGGACAAGTTTGTCATTGTCTTCATTGATGACATCCTGATTTTCTCTAAGTCCAAGGAGGAACACGAAGACCATCTTCGTACAGTACTACAGATTCTTCGCCAGAAGCAGATGTATGCTAAATTCTCCAAGTGTGAGTTCTGGTTAGACAAGGTGGCATTCTTAGGTCACATTGTATCAGCAGAAGGAATCACGATGGATCCAGCAAAGGTTGAGGCTATTACCAAGTGGCCAAGGCCGACATCAACGACTGAAGTCCGCAGTTTCCTAGGCTTAGCTGGTTATTACCGTAGGTTCGTGGAGAACTTTTCCCGCTTAGCACTACTGTTGACCAAACTGATGCGGAAAGGGGAGAAATTCGTCTGGATTGAAGAACGAGATAAGAGCTTTGAAGACCTAAAGCAGAAGTTAGTATCTGCACCGATTCTTACTCTTCCATCTGGTACAGGTGGATTTCAGATCTACAGTGATGCATCGGGAAAGGGACTGGTTGTGTTCTCATGCAACATGGGAAAGTGATCGCGTACGCTTCACGGCAGCTTAAGCCTTATGAGGAAAATTACCCTACGCATGACTTGGAACTTGCAGCAGTCGTGTTTGCATTGAAGATATGGAGGCACTACTTGTATGGAGAATCATGTGACATTTTCATAGACCACAAGAGCTTGAAGTATATCTTCACTCAGTGTGAATTGAACATGAGACATAGGAAATGGTTAGAGATGTTGAAGGATTATGACATTAATCTGCAGTATCATCCCGGCAAGGCGAATGTAGTGGCAGATGCACTTAGCAGAAAGTTCGGAATGATAAACGACATTAAAATTGAGGAGGAAATCATAAGAGACTTGGAGCGACTAGACATAGAGATCATGGTACGTGGACAACACGGTTATTGGGCTAATCTTAGAGTGGAACCCGAGTTACTCTCTAAGATCAAGGAAGCTTAGAAACATGATGGAGAAATCTGGGCGATAATTCAGAATTTGAAGAAGCAGATAGAATTTCGAGTAGATGCAGATGGTATCTTATGGCAGGGCACGAGACTTTGTGTTCCTGATGACCAAGAACTCCAGGAAGCATTGTTAGCTGAGGCTCATAGCTCCCCATTCTCTATCCATCTTGGTTCGACCAAAATGTACCATGACATCAAGCAGTACTTTTGGTGGAGTGGTATGAAACAGGATGTTGCTACTTACGTCTCCAAATGTCTTACCTACCAGCAGGTTAAGATCGAGCATCAGCGGTCTGGCGGTCTTCTTCAACTGTTAGATATTCCAGAGTGGAAGTGGGACAAAATGACCATGGATTTTGTTACTGGTCTTCCACCGACAAAGAAGAAGCACGATGCAATTTGGGTTATCGTTGATCGACTTACCAAATCAGCTCATTTCTTACCGATCCGCAAGGAGGATTCGGTCAGTAAACTCGCCGATACTTATAGAAGGAAGATCATGAGACTTCACGGTGCTCCATCCAGCATTGTCTCAGACAGAGATCCTCGTTTCACTTCGCGATTCTGGAGAAGTCTGCAGAAAGCTTGGGGTACACAACTTAAGCTTAGCACGGCTTTTCATCCTCAAACAGACGGGCAGTCGGAGCGAACGATTCAGACATTGGAAGACATGTTGAGGTCATGTGCGTTGGAATGGACAGGTGATTGGGACGATTATATCTGTTTGGTGGAGTTTGCATACAACAACAGTTGGCACGCAAGTATCAAGTGTGCTCCTTTCAAGATGTTGTATGGCAGAAAGTGTCGTGCCCCAATCTGTTGGGATCAGGTTGGTGAGCGAACACTTGAAGGACCAGAAATGATAGAGCTGACTAATGAGAAGGCCGCAGTAGCTAAGCATAAACTGCAAGAAGCACGATCACGTCAGAAGAGTTATGCAGACAAGCATCGTAGGGACTTACATTTTAACGTAGGAGATCACGTTTTCCTTAAGGTTTCGCCGGCACGTGGTGTTAGACGTTTTAGAATAAAAGGGAAGCCCAATCCTCGATTTATCGGACCGTTTGATGTCATTGAACGAGTCGGTGAAGTATCTTACTGTTTAGCGTTACCTCTGTAGCTTTCTCATGTTCACGATGTTTTTCATGTGTCCTTACTCAGAGGGTACAAGTATCATTCCCTTCACATGGTTCAGTATCCATTGGAACAGATTCGTGAAGATCTCACTTTCATAGAAGAACCCGAACGAGTTCTTGACAGACAAGAACGGGTCATGAGAAGGAAGACGATTTTATTCGTCAAAATCCTTTGGAGGGATCATACCGAGCGGGAAGCCACTTGGGAAACAGAGGAGTCTGTCTGGGCTTCTTACCCTCATTTCATATTTTGAATTCGGGTATGTTCTTCTTTTCCAGTTTACTTTATCTATAATTCGGGGACAAATTATTCTTTTTAGGGGGGAAGAGTTGTAAAACCCGCATGCTTTTACCATGAATAGTACCCTTATGATCGTACGTACATGATTAGAACTTTCCTTTTATAGCATATTTACGTTTCACGAACAAGAATTACAAGTATTACGTACGTGTGATAACACGATAAGTATTTATTACGTATTAAGACACGATAATTATTTCAATAATAATTATAATCACGAACATACGAACATGAAATCATGAATGTAAATAATCACGAGCTTAGGATTACGTATGTATGTATATTTATTACGATCACAAATAAATATAATAAGACACGAATGATAACTATTTAAATCACGTAAAACACGAACACGAGAACACACTAAATATTAGACACGTAAAAACGTATGGGTTACCCCATGTGGGCCCATTACCCACGGCTAGAAACAAAGAAAAGGGCCATGACCATTGATGTTTACTAAACAAGAAAAAGGGAAAAACTATTTTCATAATTACAAGAATTAGAAAATAATCAAAACCCTAAAAACTTTTCTTTCTCCTCCTTTGGCCACCGGGTATAACACACACCAAAGGTATGTTTGGTTGATTTTGGTGATTGATCTATCGCAAGTGTGTTAGTGTGTTCATCCTCCTTTGATTCACGTGATCGGTAAACCCTAAACCCTTTTTCTTTTTATGTTTTATTTAAATCAAGAACACATGAAATCATGAATGTTTTAAAAACAAGTAAACACATGTTAGTTAATCATGGGGGTAAAATTAATTAAGGGTTTAAGGGGTGTTGGTTTGTGGCCAACGCAAGAAACCGAGCCCCAAAGGGGTCTCGGCTTGGTTTGATTCGCACCAACCGAGACCTCAATGTCTCGGTGTGGTGGTCTTGTGTCTCGGCAGTAGAAGAAAAAGGGACCCCGACCTTGGTCGGGGTATGGTTGTTGTCGGGTGGGTCTCGGCTAAAACAAAGAACCACCACCGGCCTAAGCCAGTGGCTAAATAAGGAAAGCAGGGGGAACGTAGGCCGCAGAAACAGGGGGAACACCGGCTAGCCGGTGGGAACTCATGCTAGCCGGCGGCTAGCCAAGTCAAGGGTGCATTTGGTTGGCCGGTTCACGGGTTAAAACCGGTCCGGTTCACACATGTTTAGATTAAAACACGGTTCAGTTCATGGGTTGTTTTTACAAGGTTAATTATTATTTTTACAAGTTTATTTTTTTACAAGAATTAAATTAAATTAATTAAAACATGTACATGATTAATTTAATTTATACATGACTTAGGTTATTAATATTAGTATTAATACATGAATTTTAACCTAAGTAATTATCATTCTAATTAAACTATATAATTAATTAATTATTAAAATCGTGACTTATAATTAATTAATTCACATGACTTAGGTTATATTATTAATAGATAATAATACATGTTTTAACCTAAGTATTTTTACCTTTATTTAATTAAATCATGTTATATTTAATTAAATACTTTAACCTATAGTTTATTTAATTCACATGAAATAATTAAACTATACTATTTCATTACATGACTTAGAATATTAATCAGTAAACACTTAAGCTTATATAATTAGCTTAATAATCTAGCTTATTTCTATTTATGGAAACTTTCTATTTTTAGAAACTTATTTATTTAAGGCAACTAATCTATTTATTGAAACTTTCTATTTTAGAAACTTATCTATTTTAAGCAGTAAATCTATTTTTGGAAACTTTCTATTTTTGGAAACTTTCTATTTTTGGAAACTTTCTATTTTAGGAATTATGATATTCTTAGAAAGTTACTTATTATTACACACAAGTTTAATAATACATGAAAAACAAGAAATACTTAAACAGAATAGACAGAAGACATGATAAACACAGTATGAAGCCTTAGTCAGTAAATCATGACATGAACATATAAAACAAGCTAAGACATGATATAAAACCAGTTACGTACTCAGTAATCAGATACTTATACACGTATGTATTTATGTAGCATTAGTGATACCGAAGTAGGACTCTCTTCCGTTCGTCTTCTTCGTTCACTGGACACAAGGTACGGATTCTCCGTCCTTTTAGTATGGACATTCTTCCTTATTATGATTTCCCGTATGCAGCCAACTGTTTTCCTAGTATATGTTTTATATGTTTTGATTTGCTTATGTTTAATTAGATACCTAAAGCCATCTATATGCATGACCAGTTTCACCTATTTATGGAGGTACCATAACCATAACACTAGAGGCACCAGTGTTATGACTCCACCATGACGGAGTGATAGCTCGTGGTGTCCCTTTCAGCTTTTGGCCATATTATTATTATCAGGTGGGGCGTATGGGTGCATCTTAGTTTACATGTTTTCAGCAGATTATTCAGGTGAATGTGGTGTGTGCCTTGCATCTTTCACAAGGAGCTGATCCCTCCTACCCAAACCAGTATATTAAATTAGAGGCAGCCCCTCTAATTTACATGACGAGGTCACCCCTCCAAGTATTCATGCACGTGGATAATTCATGACCTATATTGGCTAATGGTAAATATGTTAAACAGTTTTTACAAGATAAACATAAGGCTTTTCAAACTATAAAACCAGTTTTACTAAGATATAACCTAGTTATCCAGGACATAGTCTTTTCCGCTGCTTCATGCTTATATGCTTATATTATACATGCTTTACTTGTATATCCGTGCACTGAGCGTTATGCTCAGCCGTTTTCCTTTTCATGTTCCCAAAACGGCAGGTACTCAGGGACGCTCGTAGACTTTAAGCGTACGTGTATATGGATTGGAAGCTTCCTAGTCTTCTTTACTTTATGCATTTCTTTATACTTTGATACTCATTTCCATGGACATTGTTTAGTCCTTTCATTTACAGTACTTATGTTTGTGTATGATGAGTTCTACTTTTGGGGTACCGATGTTTGATTCCGGTATTTCCTTTATGGTCATGTAATGTTTTATACATTTATCCTTGTATGCTTTGATGACACGCCATAATCACACGTGACATACCATTTACGAAAATGGGGTGTTACAGTTATTGTGGTTAAAATCGCAAGTTTTTGGGGCGTTTGGATTGATTTTGGGATACGATTGAAGATCAGTGGGTTCGTATAAGATTTAAGATTGGAAGTTTTCACTTTCGGGAAAGGGTTTTCAGCATATTGCGAAAGTGGGAAAGAGGTAATTATCCGAAACTGAAACTTCACATTATCCGAAACTGAATTGAAAACAAGTTTTTCCGAAACTCACTCCTTTTATCCTGAACATTTATCCGAAACTCATTTTCCACATTTATCCGAAACTCAACTTCTCATTTTCTCAAAACTGGCATTTTATCCGAAACTCAAAGTTATCCGAAACTCATAATATCCTGAAACTCAAACATATTCCGAAACCCAAAATTATCCGAAACTCATAATATCCTAAAACTAAAAAAACTTTCTGAAACCCACATTATTCCGAAACTGGGAATTTATTCCGAAAGTGAATATTATTTCGAAGCTGGGAATTTATTCTGAAACTGGGATTTTTTTTCCGAAAGTGAATATTGTTTATTGTTTTCCGAAAGTGAATATTATTCCGAAGGTGGGAATTTTTCCGACAGTGAAACATATTCCGAAAGTTGGCATTGTTTTCCGAAAGTGAACAATTATTCCGAAACTGGGAACTTTTCCGAAAGTGAAACGTATTCCGAAACTGCAAATTTTTTCCGAAAGTTCTCTTTATCCGAAAGTGGGAATTTTCATTTTTTCCGAAAGTGAAAATTTGTAATCTTGTGTTTTTGGCCTTAGCATTTTTGGTTTCTTGTGAAGACAATTTTTAGGGGATTTTAACATTTTTTCTTCGACAACAACAATCACAACACATCTACTTAAGATCCTTTTCACTTCAACAATTTCAAGTTTTTTCAACATGGATTCTACTCAAGAGTATCATGTCACAAACAACAACATCATGGTGGCGGGCAATAAAGAGAGACCACCAATGCTTGTGTCTGGTCGATATGCACAATGGCAATCACGTTTTTTCGATATCTTAACACAAAACCTAATGGTGATGTTCTTCGCCGTTGCATCACAGACGGACCCTATACTCCCACTACCATCACCATTCCTGCAACTCCATCAACCGACACGACGCCAGGTGTCGCTGAGTAGACGATTAAGGAAACATATGAGAATACTTCGAAAGAGAATCGAGCTTGGATTGATGCAGAGAAGGAAGCAATCTATTTGATTCTAAGTGGGATTGGGGATGATATTTACTCAACGGTTGATGCATGCTCTACTGCTAAAGAGATGTGGCTTGCCATTGAACGTTTGCAACAAGGAGAATCACTAAACAAACAAGATGTCAAAACAAACTTGTTTTGAAACTTTGTTAAGTTTACTTCATTGGATGGGGAATCAATTGATTCATATTACTCCAGATTCTACAAAATGATGAATGATATGACAAGAAACAACTTGGAAGTCTCCACCATGCAAGTCAATGTGCAATTTCTACAACAACTTCAACCAGAGTGGACACGATTTGTAACTTTGGTGAAACAACAAAATAAGTTGGACGAGGTCAACTATCACACGCTCTTCGACATTTTGAAACAAATTTAGAATGAGGCAAATGAATTTCGAGCTGAACGGGTAGCAAAAACTGCTAATCCACTTGCTTTGGTGTCTACCACTCACCATGTCCAAGATCATCGCTCTCATGCTCCAAAGTCATTGTAACACCCCCACTTTGATAAGTGGACTGTTACGCGTAATTATGGCGTGTCATCAAAGCATGCAAGGTAATATGTAGTAAAACATACATGACCATAAGGAAAACCGAAATCAAACATCGGTTCCCAAACATAAGCCCAAAACATAATAAAGTAAATCATATGAATGAAAGACTAAACAAGCATAAGTATATGAAGGAAAAAGGAGAAGAAGTCTATGGCAACTTCCATCCTATGCATGTCCTCCAAATGCTCGAGTCTGTCCTTGGGTACCTACCGTTTTGGGACATGGAAAGGAAAGTAACGGCTGAGCATAACGCTCAGTGCACGGATATACAAGCATGAAATGAATAATATAAGCATGAATAACATATAGCAGCGGAAATGTATATGTCATGGAAAACCTGGTATAACTTAATAAAACTGGTTTTATAGTTTGAAAAGCCTTATGTTTATTTTATAAAAATTGTTTAACATGTTTACTATTAGCCAATATAGGTCATGAAATATCAACGTGCATGAATACTTGGAGGGGTGACCTCGTCATGCAAATTAGAGGGGCTGCCTCTAATTTAATATACTGGTTTGGGTAGGAGGGATCAACTCCTTGTGAAGGATGCAAGGCACACACCACATTCACCTAAATAATTGCTGAAAACATGTAAACTAGGATGCACCCATACGCCCCACATGATAATAATAATATGGCTAAAAGCTGAAGGGACGCCATGAGCTATCACTCCGTCGTGGTGGAGTCATAACACTAGTGCCTCCAGTGTTATGGTTATGGTACCTCCATAACTAGGTGAAACTGGTCATGCATGTATATGGCTTTAGGTATTCTAATTAAACATAAGCAATTCAAAAACATATAAAACATTTACTGGGAAAAACAGTTGGCTGCATACGTAGAATCCTAATAAGGAAGAATGTACATACTGAAAGGACGGAGAATCCGTACCTTAAGTCCAGTGAACGAAGAAGACGAACGGAAGAGAGTCCTACTTCGATCTCACTAATTCTACATTCATAATATACGTGTATAAGTATTCTGATTACTGAGTACGTAACTGATTCTATATCGTGTCTTCACTTGTTTTATATGTTCATGTTATGTTTTACTGATTCTATCGTTATGTTGTGTTTATCATGTAGTCTTTCTATTCTGATTAAGTATTACTTGTATTTCTTGTATTATTATACTTGTTATGTAATAATAAGTAACTTTATAAAAATAGCAGGTTTCCTAAAATAGAAAGTTTCCAAAAATAGAAAGTTTCCAAAAATAGAAAGTTTCCAAAAATAGATTTACTGCTTAAAATAGATTAGTTTCTAAAAAAAGAAAGTTTCTAAAAATAGTAAGTTTCCTGAAATGGGAAGTTTCCATAATTAGAAATAAGCTGGATTAATAAGCTAATTATATAAGCTTAGTTTTACTAATTAAAAATACTAAGTCGTGTGATTAATAGTATAGTTTATTAATTATAACGTGTTAATTAAATAAACTATATGTTATAAGATTTAATTAAATATAACATGATTTAATTAAATAAAAGGTAATAATACTTAGGTTAAAACATCTATTAATATTAATATAACCTAAGTCATGATAATTAATTAATTACACGTCGTGTTTTAATAATTAAATAATTACTATAATCTAGGTTATCAATTAAATACTATAGATTATTTCTGATCAATAACAATTAATGAAGTACATGTTTATTAATAATAACATGTCATGGTTAACCAATAACTATAGGTTATATCTGATTGTTGATTATCAACAATATTTCATGGTTTAATAACTAATAATTATGTCATGAGAATATAATAAAACTTTACCTTAATTAATAATAATTAAATTAACATATTTTAATTTAATTATACAAATACAATACTTAGGTTAACACATGTTCATTCACTTTAAATTATTAACCTAAGTCTTGGATTATTATAATTGATTTAACTAGTCATGGGGTTAAATTAATTACTAAGCTGATTTTATTCGTTAACCCGAACCCGTGAACAACATAAACCGAGTCGGAAGCCAAACAAAACAGTCCACCACCACAGCCCTACGGTTGTGGTTTCTGCCCCAACAGCAGGTGGTTGCCCCCGGCTAAGCCGGGTTCCCACTGCCAGGCCAGCCATCACCCTGCTGGGTTGATGTTGCTGCTGACTGCGCAGGCAGCCACTGGCAGTTGCCAGTTTCCCCTGTTGCAAACAAACCTCCCCCCTGCCCACTGACTGTTGCCACCAAGACCCTCAGATCCTGGTTCCCACTGTCCTAAACAACACCCCCCGGTTGGGTTGCCACTGGTAGAACAACCAAGCCCAGCACCCTTTAGGGTTGCGGCTGGTGTCTGTTTATACCACCGAGACCATAGATGGTCTCGGTTCATGGTCATACGAACACAACAATCACCCAACGACACCCCCTTATTAATCTATCATTATTATTAACGAATTTATAACGTGTTATGGATCCTTGATCATGGATTCGTTTTTAGGGTTTTCTATTTTAAGAAAGTTTAGACAAGATTCAAACCTGGTTTTCTTGGATTCGTGACCATCACACCCTCCTGGTTTTGTGTTGTGGGACGACGGCAGAAAGAACACCAAGGGAGCAAAAATAAAAAACGACGAGTTGTAAAATTATTTAGGGTTTTTGTGTGTTTTGTCTAAATGTATAACTCCCCCCCCCCCCATCTCTTTCTTTTAGACAGTTCTAAACCCACTTGGGCCTTGAGCCCAAGTCTTCCCTCTTGTCCTCTCTTGTCTAAACGGCCCAACTAACAACCCTTATACATTTTATTTCATTCACGTCTTGTTAAATGATACGTGAAATCGTGTTTTAAAATGTCGTGAATTTTCCATGGTTACCCTTATACGTGTTAAACATAAATATTATTTAGGTAATAATAGTCGTGTTAAATCTTCGTGTCACGTGATTTTAAATGATGTGATTATTATCTTGTGGTTCACTTATTATACGTAATTTCATGTCGTAATTAATAATAATCAAAACATACTTAAATACTTACCGTACGTAACTAATATACGTAATTATTCATCGTGTCTATTTAATATACGCGATAATCATGTTAGGATGTTCGTGACTACATGTTCGTGATTTATTCGTCATAGTTAATAATTATCGTGTATTAACACGTACATAATTATTATCGTGTAATCACACGTACGTAATTCTTGTAATTAATATTCGTGAAACGTATTCATGTTATAAAAGGAAAGTTTTTAATCTTGTACGTACGATTATTAGTGTACTGTTCATGGTAAAAGCATGAGGGTTTTACAACTCTTCCCCCCTAAAAAGAATAATTCGTCCCCGAATTATAGATAACGTAAGCTGAAAGAGGAACATACCCGAATCAAGCTAAGAGGGCATGTAAGATAAAAGGGACATGAAGGTGACATGGTAGAAAGAACGTGAAACGTGACATGTCTTGAAAGGACATGGAACGTGACGTGACTGAAAGGACATATATAATTGATAAGAGAAAAACGGATAAGAAGTCCGGATGAACTTGTCCGTTTCCACGTGGCTTCCCTCCTGGAACGGTTCCTTCACAAGATCTTGACACAATGATAATCTTGGTCCTCCTGACCTTGACTTGAAGACACGCAAAGTTCATTGTCATCTACGTAAGATAGATCCCCTGAATTTGATTGAGGGAATAAGAATTTATGTGCAAAGATAACTGAAACGTTATGGTGCAAAACAATCTAACTTAACTGATAATTATCAACGATGCGCGAGACATATTGAAACGTAGTATGTGAAAATTTTTGAACGTGATACGTGAAAAATTTTGAACATGATACGTGGAGATATGGTGAGGGTAATATGAGCAAACATATCATGATCCATGATACGTGTAACATATCGTGAACGTGATATGAGGAATGTGGAATGAACATGACATGTGAAACATATCGTGAACATGGAATACAACTGTGGTAACACCAAACGCTACAATGTGAGATGTGGAATGTGACGTGAAACATCTATCTGAGGATAGGGAGTTATACTAAACTTGAGTCTGGTCTCTCCAGTTCTTTCAAAACTTCCCAGAACGAAGATGAACGTAAAATCGTAAGCCAAGATACGATCTTGAACGTAATAGTGTCATGAACGTGAGCGTGAAAGCAAGTCGTGAACTTAGAACAAGGACGTGGACGTAAATAAGGAGCACAAATGCGAACCTTTGTCTGACCCGATAGCTGAAGGATTACCAAGTGATCGGATGAGCCTTGGCTGGAATGTGTCCGATCGATCTGTTGGTTCTGAAATCCGTGCGGATGTAAAGATTTTGCAGACTTGATCAAACTGTTGGAAATAACCCAGATAGCATCTTGCTTCTTCTGAGCTTGCGTTAATCTGGTAACCAAAATCCATGGAGATCTTGTCCCATTTCTATTCACAATTTCAGATGATGGAAACATCCTAGTCTGTTGGTGTTCTATCTTAACCTGTTGGTATGTCAGGTACCTAGATATGAACGTAACTGTATCTTGCTTCGTAGAAACTTGATACATAGAAGTTTGCGAAACTCGGAGTCTCCGAAATTAGACTTCTCTTAGCGTAGGATTTCCTGGAACACCTACTCTAGTGTAGGGTTCTCACCTTTACGCATAAGTTGAGTCATGGTAAGATTAACCATGCGGATCCATGTGATTCAGCGTGTCACTGTAATCAACCAAAATTTAGTTTGGAAAATTTTTAGGGTGAAATTCCTCTTGTCATAGAATTTGCAACATAGTGCAAATATGGTCTTACTACTCTTCTCTAGACTTAGAGTAAATCAGATTGTCCTCGATGAAAACATAGATGAATTTGTTTATGAGTTCATGGCAACTCAATTTATTAAGTCTATAATGCTGCTGAGCATTTATGAGACTAATACAAAATCATGAATCTAGCATGACCGAGTCATGAACGAATTGAAGTCATGGAAATGTCCTGCTCTTTCACTCGTCACTGTTGGCAGTATGATCATGAGTCCGATCTTGGAAAAGGGTTTAACACCCCAAAGTCGATTAGACATGTTGTCAATACATGGATGAGGATAACGGTTATGAATGGTGATTTGTTTAAGTCGACGGTAGTCGGCACATAATCTCATGTTACCGTCCTTCTCCTTGAAGGTTCTTCTGGAATGTATCGGAAGATTTGGAATAATCCGCTTGTTATGCGTAAAATGAACTTTAGTGGTCGTGTCTTAACTAACAGCTAGAAAATCTAAGCAGACATATCTAACCACACACGTGCTTGTAAAGCATAGATAATTTGTACAGATTTCCTGATGGAAAACCATGCTGAATGCATTCAGGAGCATGAACATTACTGTACATAATCATGAATCATTGTATGGTGTGTTGTTTGTAGTCCATAATTAGGATTAAATTCAACTCGTATCTGTCCGAGGAAATGCGTTAGCAGTTTGGATCTTATCATTAGGCTGAAGAAAAACCTTCGTATACATGGGAAATACGAATGGCATCCGTGATGTTCATGAATATATGAAATATGGGTGCAAGAGATGAAAGTGTCATCGAGCAATCGTGACAGATCCTACTAATACGCCGTTGATGGTACTGAAATTCTTGTGGCCTGATTAATACATGGCACCACAAAATGGATATACCCTTTGGAGGGTACCTTGAATTTCTTAGGGATGTTCCAGAATTTGACGTGAGTCATGTGTCTTGACTCGTGTCTTGAAAGTATACATGAGACATGTGTCTTGACTGATGTCTTGACATGTGTCTCGAAATGTGAAACAAATAGAATTACAAATATTAGGTTGCTATGCCAGAATTGGCGGATCGGTTGGACTACTGATCCTTTGTGTTTCTGATCACGTACGAGGCTAGAACTTCTGTTGCGATTGCTAGGATAGTTGCTGTCACCGTAGTGGTTATTATCTTCTTGTCTGTTATTTCCATGACGGTCATTCTCATGACGGTGATTCATGTAACTATTCAGCTGAGTGGCCGGCTGGTACCGGTTCTCACTCATACGACTGAAACGACAACTGAATGACGTGTGACATGTAACTAAGAATTAGGGACAATTATTGATGGAAATCGTCTGGTGGTGAAGCATCTTCTCGTCTAATTGCTTTTCTCTAACGCCTTTGTCTTCGTCTTGTATGATCTCCAGGTTGTGAATAGCATCCACATCTAGTAGCGTCTCCAAACATCAGCAGCATCAACCTTTAGTAACATCTCCAAGTTATGAGCGGCATCAGCAATCTTGTAGAATATCAGCAAATGAAAATACGCCTGAGATGATTCAGAATAGACTAGTGAATACTCGTGAAGTATTACAAGTGAAATACACATGGATACGGTACATGGAGTACACATGAAATGCACATGAAATGATCGGTATGGGGTCGATCATCTGACATGATTTTAAATGAAAATAACTGATTAAATGGTTAGGGAGACCATCATGATAACCGGGCAATGCCAGTATATACCTCATTCTGGTTGTACATCGAAACGCTAACGTGTGGTTAAACGAACTTCAA
The DNA here is from genome assembly GCA_025667525.1 of Glebionis coronaria. Lineage (NCBI taxonomy): Eukaryota > Viridiplantae > Streptophyta > Magnoliopsida > Asterales > Asteraceae > Glebionis > Glebionis coronaria. Next base: position 558,621,985 of record CM046879.1, read on the forward strand.
CGATGATTTTCCTCAAAGCATGATTAATGAAAACCAACCATGACTATCATGAAAGCAGGATTTAAATGAATTCCAACAGTGTCTTGCATGAAAGCATAAATAACAAAAGAAACGTAAGACGTAATCAACATGAAGATGAAATTTTCATGAAGAAACATGAAACAACTTAACATGAAGGAGTATACGACATCATCAGCATGAAAACGAAGTTAACCATGATAGTATGAAAGCATACTTGACATAAAAGACATCGTAACTTATGAGGGGACATGAAAAAAAATATAAAAAATTTATGCTTATAAATCATGAGAAAAATTTTATGCATGAAAACAGTGCATGAATACATGATGCAGTTTATAAAAACCTTTACATGGGCGAGGGGACGCCTATGGGTCGGTCCCAAAGTTAAAAGTTGCGATAAAAGCACATGCGACTAAATAGGGTCAGTCCTGTACCAACCATTACTTAGTCATAATTCCTGCAACAATGATACATGAAACATAAATAAAAGAAACTCATGTATCAAAACTTATCAGAAATTTTTTTTATGTGACTAATTATGAACTACTAGGGTTCAGTCCACATAGCCACAGTTTACGAGGAACATCATGCATGAAACAATGACACATAACTAAATATGAATGACGGTTGTCCATCCATATTAGTAAAACAATATCGATGAAAACATCAAGGTTAAAACATCAAGGTTAAAACATCAAGGTTAAAACATCAAGGTGTTGAAAACATCATGGTTAAAACAACAATGCGCTGAACACATCAATACGTGGAATAACAAGCATTGGTTTAGGAAGCTCCTGGTGACTACCCACTAGTCACATGTCAAGTTTTAGAGCCTACGGGTCGAATCCTTAGCTCTGATACCATAATTGTAACACCCCACTTTGATAAGTGGACCGTTACGCGTAACGGTCCACTTATCAAAGTGGGGTGTTACAGTCATACTCCACTACATCCTCCTCACCAAGATACTCCACTACATCCTCCTCACCAAGATAATCCACTTCATCCAAGTCTTCAGCTCCCACAAGATCACGTGGCAAAGAACCAAGAGCACCATCACTATCACCTGATCCATCATCTGAAGAGGACAGTGATGAAGAACAAGCTCAGAAGGATAGGGAGATGAACTAACAAATTGCTTTCATTATGAAGACCTACAAGAAAATCTTCAAACCCACCAACAACAATCTTCTAACATCATTTAACACAAGGAACCAATATGTTAACAGTCCTCGAAGGTATGACACACGCCAACGTGATGAAAGTCCTCCTAGGTATGATCGACGTAATCCAACACATGTTGAGGGTTATGCACGGTATGATCGACAAATTGCTAAGTATGATACTCAGAGGATTGCTATTGTTGCTGGGAATAGGGAAACTGTTGGAACTCAAGTGGTTCAATAAAGTAGGATTCGGTGTTTAATTGTCAAGGGTATGGGCATATGGCAAAGGAGTACAGAAAGCCGAAACGGGTTAGGGACTCTGGTTATCATAAGGAAAAGATGCTGCTATGCAAGAAGATGGAAGCTGGGGTTAAACTGTCGGCCGAGGAAGGAGCAATGCTTGATGACACTAATGATGAAGCCTCTGATGAAGCACATTACTCGTACATGTAAAAGGTTGAAGAAGTTCTAAATGTCACTGAAAATGACAACGGTCCTATTTTTGATACTGAGCCAATAAATAAGGTACACACTAAAGAGGAATATAATGTGTTTGGTAATATTCATGAGCATTGTGAGCTACCCAAATCTATTAGTGACACATGTATGATGGAAACGGTTGATAGCAATACCACACCCGATTCATCAGACATGTGCAATAATGAGTCTGAGGATGATCAACATGCAAATGAGTATGATGATGATGAGGAGCGTATTGCGCTTGCTAACTTAATTGCTTCTTTACAAAAAGATGTCAAAGAAACTAGAAAAAGTCAAAAGAAATTAAAGATGGAAAACACTACACTCACTCAAAATTTTGAAGAAAGCAAAGCTGCAGACACAAAATCTAGTGAGTTTCTTGCAAGCTGTAGAGCTGAACTTATTCAAAAAGACAAAGAGCTTGCAAGGTACAAAAGGGGTATCATTACTACTATAAAGGATATTTTTGAAACTAAATACAACGAAACTCTTAAGCTTTTGGAACAAGAGAAATGTAATTATAACACCTCTTTAAGTACGGAACGACACAAAACGTATCTTGCTACCACCAAAGTGAATGAGTTAACTCAAAAGATTGGTTTTCTTCAAGAGGATAAAACTAAACTAGTCACTGCGAAAACGGAAGAGGTTGCAAACTTGCAAAAAGATTTCAAAATTAAACAAGCTAAAGACATTGACAATGTCGTGGAACCTGAAGTTCAAATTGATTTTTATAAGAAAATTGTTTATAAAACAAATCAATCTATTCAAACCATGCGAATGTTGGCACCTCGTTCGTTTTTCAAGGGTAAAGCTAGTTTTGCTAGTCCTAAGTACCTCGAGCAAGCTCAATCTGAGAACCCGCGCCTATATCTTTTAGAGTCCAAATGGACCGACGTTGATTGTCTAATTGCTAGGCCAGATAGTGATGAGTCACTAATTTTTGATGAAGAGAGTAGATCACCAGTGAATAAAGACTTTGTGAAACCATATAATTATGCTTATGAAAATAGTCTTTATGAAATTTTCAAACCACAAAAACAGAAGTCTCGTGAGCAAATATTTTACGAATGTGAACAAATAAGAATTAAATGGAGACAAGTTTTTGCCACTAAGAAAACTAATGTTTCAAAATTTATTGAGTACTTGCCATATAAAGCTTCTGTAACCAAGAGTAAGCAAGCATTTAGTTTTCTTAAACAAAATATTGAAAATTTCAAAAAGGTTGTAGATGACGACTGGAAAGAACGTGAACGTTTGAAAGGCAACAAAGAAATTCCTCACGATATAACTGTGCTTGTGAAAAGTATTTTGATTCCGCTTGCGGAAAGAACGCAAAAACATATTTTGGAATTTGAAACATTAATTAAGCAAGAAATGTTTGATGATTTGAAATATGTGGAATCTCTTGAACAAGAAATTAACGACCATCAACCTGAAAGAGACAAATTTTCTATAGCATATGATCTACTCTTGCAAGAATGCCTCTCAAAAGATATTATGTGTGTTTATGTTACATCTTGTACTGATATTGATGAAAATTCTGATGTTGCATGCAAATATCTTGACCAAGTCAAAGAGTGTGAACGTCTTGAAACTGAGCTTTCGAATAAAGTTGACCAAAAAGAGTTTTTGTTACTTCAACATAGATATGATTATCTTCAAAAACATTGTCATTCACTTGAACTTGCTTTGCAAAACAAAGTTAGCAGCTTTTCAAATGATACACCTTTGGAAGTAAAATTATCTGGGTCATGTCGATTACTAAACGAAAAAAGGGTCTTGATATTTCGGATTTGACTACTCAGTTACAAGAAAAAGACATAGCAATAGTAGAGTTGAAGAAACTCGTTGCTAAGATGGGTGGGAAAGTTGTGGAACCTAGCGTTAAGAAACCTGTTGTTAGACAACCAAATGCCTATAAAGTGAATAGATCCTCTATCTTGCGAAAACCATCCGCTTTCTCATATTCCTCGTTTGCAAAACCTGTGTTTGCCCCCAAGATGGATGGAAAGGAAAGGTTACCACAGAATAAACCCATAAGGAATACTCTAGCACCAAGCGTTAAGCACAATAATGTGATTAAACCAAGGATGTATAGAATGACCACTAAACCCACAAACAAAGTTAGTCAATCGCCTCAGACTTCTAGAAACACTAATACTCGTGTGTCTTCTACTACAGGATTAGTCTCCACTGCTAGTGTTAGCTGGCCTTAGCTTAAGCGCCCTCAAGTGAATGATAAGGTTTGGAAACACAAGAGTCAATAGAAGATGAAGGAAGTAGAAGAACACCATAGGAATTCGAATGTTTTTAAGAATAAAATGTCTGTAATCGCGTGTAATGACGATTTGAATGCTTTGAATGTTAAATTTGTTTGTGTCAAATGTGGAAAATGTGCTAATGCTAATCATTCTATGTGTTCTATGAATAATGTCAAAGGCGTAGATACTAGAACTAAGAAGCAAGTTGCGATGCCTATTAGTGCTAGTAAACCCAAACATAAAGTGAACCATTCTGGTGCAAACCCCCCCTAAGAAAAGTATTGCATCAGACTCCTCCACTAAGAACCCTAGAAGCAGAATTAGGGAATTATATGAGTCTGCTAGCAAGTCTTAGAAATGGTGGTTTGCTAATTAATGTCCTCCAGGATATTATTGGATGCCTAAGGTTAGGAAAGAAAACGTGACAACCAGCGTTAGTGTGCTTTTAAGTGCTGAAACTAATGAATCGGAAATCACAACTAACTTGGAATCCAATTTAGCAAATGCTCCATAATATTCTAATTCTTCTACAAGTGATCGAAATAATTCTCTTCATACTGGACTCCGGGTGCACCAAGCACATGACGGGGAATCTCAAGCTTCTACTTAACTTGGTGGAGAAGTTCCTGGGTACGGTCTGATTCGAAAATGATCAATTTGCACCGATCCTAGGATATGGAGATTTGGTTCAGGGGAATATCACGATCAAAAGGGTATACTACGTCGAAGGGCTCCATCACAATCTTTTCTCGGTTGGTCAATTCTGTGATGCAGATTTGGAGGTTGCTTTCAGAAAGAAGACATGTTTTGTTCGTGATTATGATGGGAATGATTTATTCACTGGTTCACGGGGTACCGATATTTACACAATTTCACTTCAAGACACAACTTCCTCAACTCCAATTTGCTTCATGGCTAAAGCTTCAACGACTCATGCATGGTTATGGCATCAACGTTTATTTCATCTCAATTTTGATACCATCAACTTGCTTTCCAAGAAAGATATTGTGAGAGGCCTTCCAAGCTTGAAACTCATCAAGGATCATCTTTGTTCTTCTTGTGAGCTTTGTAAAGCTAAACGAAGTAGCTTCAAAACAAAGACTACACCAAGCTCTAAAGGACGGTTAGATCTTCTTCATATAGATTTGTGTAGTCCCATGCGTGTTCAAAGTATCAATGGGAAGAAATACATTATGGTAATTGTCGATGACTACTCAAGGTACACATGGACTCATTTCTTGAGATCCCAGGATGAAACACCCGAGGTTCTCATCAACTTCCTTAAGCAGATACAACGTGGTCTTCAAGCTCAAGTAAAAGTGGTTTCTACTGACAGAGGCACATAATTTTTGAATTCAACTCTGAAGAAATATTTTGAAGAAGAAGGGATTGAACATGAAACATCTATTGCTCGAACACCCGAACAAAATGGCATTGTTGAAAGACGAAACCATACTTTAGTTGAGGCTGCTCGAACATTGTTATCCGCTTCAAAACTTCCACTATTCTTTTGGGCCGAAGCCGTGTCAACCGCATGCTACACACAAAACCGATCCTTAATTATTCCAAGACACGAAAAGACACCATGTCACATAATTCATGATCGAAAACCTTCACTCAAACACCTTCACGTTTTTGGATGTACTTGTTACATTATACGAGATGGTGAAAATTTGGATAAGATGAAAGAGAAAGGTGATGCATGTATTCTAGTGGGATATGCAACTCAGTCTAAGGGATATAGAGTTTACAACAAGAGAACAAAATTGATAGTCGAGACTATTCATATCCGATTTGATGAATTACAAGAAATGACACTTGAACAAAATAGTTTAAGTCCCGATCCACAACGACAAACGACTTCCGTTCACAACCGCACGGAACTCGAAACTCAAGACCACGGCGATGAACCGTCAAGTTCAAAACTGGTTCACAAAAATGTTCCAAGAGCAGATATGACAGTCGACACGACAATTGAAGAGTTGGAAATGTTATATGGACCAATGTATGATGAATATTTAACAGGGGAGAAACATGTTGTATCGAAGTCTTCCGTTGTCACTCATGATAAGAATGATGATACCGATCATTGTCAACAAAAGGATACAACTTTATCTACTTCAACACGGGTTGCTGCAGATTACCTCCTCAGAATATCACATCAACAACGACTCCTACAACATCCACAACTACTGTCATCACTCCAGAGAACACAAATCAAGCAGACCATGCATTAAATGACGAAGAAGAATTTATCAACCCATTCGGTACACCGGTACACGAAACTAGATAGTCTTCTACTTGCCATGTTGATCCGTCAAATATGCAACGTTCTATCAACGACATTCTTCAACACATCATTGGAACCGAGATCATCCTTTGGTTTAAGTAACTGGAAACCCTTCACAACCCGTTCGTACGAGACGACAACTTGAAACCGATGGTGATGTTTGTATGTTCGCACTCGCCGTGAGGACAGCTGAACCAACAAATATCAAAGAAGCCTTAATAGATCACGCTTAGATTAAATTGATGACGGATGAACTTCAACAATTTAAAAGACTTAAAGTCTAGGAACTTGTTGATAGACCATACGATGTAATACCACAAATCTTCGATGGATCTAGAAAAACAAGATGGATGAAGAGAACACGATCATCAAGAATAAATCTAGGCTAGTGGCTAAAGGGTATGGCCAGAAAGAGGGTATTGATTTTGAAGAATCATTTGCACTAGTAGCTCGTATGGAAGCGGTCAGGATTTTCCTTGCTTATGCTGCACATAAGGGATTCATCGTTTATCAAATGGACGTAAAGACGGCGTTTCTTAACGGTCCTTTGAAGGAAGAAGTCTATGTCACTCGGCCGGAAGGATTCATCAATCCTCATTATCCTAACAAGGTGTATCATCTCCACAAAGCACTCTATGGATTCAAGCAAGCTCCAAGGGAGTGGTACGACGAGCTCTCAAAATTTTTGGTATCCAAAGGTTTCTCAAAAGGTGCCATTCATCTAACTTTGTTCACTTATAAATATGGGGATGACATTTTGCTTGTGCAAATTTATGTTGATGACATTATTTTCGGGTCTACAAACCCAAAACTTTCAAAATGGTTTGAAAAAGTAATGCACAGTAAAATTGAAATGTCAATGATGGGCGAACTAAAATTCTTTCTAGGAATTCAAGTTTACCAATCCCCAAGTGGTATCTTTATTAACCAAGCTAAGTATTGTCAAGAGATAATCAAAAAGCATGGTATGACCTTATGTGACCCCGTTGGGACACCATTATGAACCACATCCCTAGATGCTGATTTGGAGGGAGATGCCATAGATCAAACGAGATATCGTTCTATGATCGGCTCCCTCATGTACTTAACAGCAAGCCGACCAGATATATCACATGCTACGTGTTATTGTGCACGATATCAAGCACGACCCACTGAAAAGCACCCCAAGGAGGTTAAATGGATCTTTCGGTACCTTAAGAATACCATTCATTTGGGACTCTGGTATCCGAGGGAAACCGATTTCTTTCTAACGGCCTATTCAGATTCTGATCATGCAGGGTGTCTTGATACACGAAAAAGTACTTCTGGTGGTGCACAATTTCTAGGTCAAGATAAGCTCGTGGGATGGTCTTCCAATAAGCAGGATTGCACGTCATTATCATCAGCCGAAGCGGAGTATGTGTCTCAATCTGCGTGTTGCGCTCAAGTTCTATGGATGAGAACAAAACTCACGGATTATGGCTTCCACTTTGATAAAGTACCTATGTACTATGACTCAAAGTCCGCCATAGCCATATCTTGTAATCCGGTACAGCATTCCCGCACGAATCACATTGATGTCAGATATCACTTCATTAAGGAACAAGTTGAAAGGGGTATCGTTGAACTTTACTTTGTTGGAACTGATTACCAATTAACTTACTTGTTTACAAAATCTCTTTCGAAAGAGAGGTTTGCGTATCTATTTAGACAAATTGGTATGAGATGTTTGACTCCAGCATACCTGGAGATTCTGGCAAAGAAGATTGCTTGATTCATCTATCAAACATCTACTTGTAAATATTAATGAAAAAACAAAATACAAAATAAAAAATCTTTGGGTGGATTCGTCAAGACATTCAAAGTCTTTGAACTCAAGTTTATGCTTTTAAAAATCCATTCTTTTCAAAAATTTGGAATTTTTAGATTTTTTAAAAAAGCGTCGAACACAATTTTTTTCAAGAATTTTTCAATGATATTCAAAATCTTTCAAAAAATTGTGTGTTCAACAACTCCTATCCTCAAAAGTTTAATGTGGATCATATCCTCGTAATGACAATTCAATTAGATCAATTTTTGAGGGGGAGCTTTCCTAATTCATGCTAAGTTTGACACATTTTTCTCCCAAAGATTTTCAAGACAATTTTTTGCAATATATTTTAATCAAATTTGGTATCTCTAATATCAAACGATTTTATATATTAGAGATAGGGGAGAAAATGTGATTAAAATGTGATCTAAAGACTCAAGCACTTATGGTTACGATCAAATACCCACGACATCTTTATCCACGACGTTATTGGTGTCAATAGGGTGGTTAGGTTTAAGTCCTATGATCCAACCAGAACCGGAGGGATCTTCCCACGGACAATCTAATAGATTATTAGAAGTCCTTAGGAAAGATGGAGTAGAATGTGAACGTAGCTTAATGTCGCCTAAGTACTGATGCTAGCACTGGAACAATCACGAAAAGGTGCTAGTAATGGCGTCTTGGTAAGCATTGAAGGGTTTGAAGAATGAAAAAGAAATGTAAGGATAAAGGGTGAAAAGAAATTACCCCCCATACAACTTAGGCAGAAACTGGGTCAACACATCATGGACCCAGTGATGTAATGCACAACCCTTTCCCAGCTAACTCAGGCTTCTCTTAAAAGAAGTTTGTTTTATTGTCACGGAGGTCAACACGGCTTCTATTAACTTTCTCACTCCGAGTTAGTTGATATTGAATAGGTGTCATCTGATCCAGCCTCCGACCACTAAAAGTGCACAAATCGAGTCTAGAGCCAAGAGACCAATCAAATCTCGTTAGGACATACGGAATGACGATAAAGAGAGTCCTACGTCATATCCTTGCGATATTGCTAGAACACTCAGAGTGATACTACCAAGTATTCACAATGATGAGTGGAAATCCTTCCAGTGTTAACATCAAGAAGCACTACGGTAGGTCATGTGTAAGATTCTTTATGAATTGAACATGTGTAAACTGAAAAGCAACAGTGGTTTGTTTCTTTATCAATTCAAACTCATTTCAGGTTTCTACGCAATATCTTTATGATCTTGCCAGAACATTTAGAGTGATATTTATTAATATTCACAGTGACGAATGAAAATCCTTCTAGCGTCAACATTAAACAGCGCTACGGTAGGTAACTTGCGAGATTCTTTATGAATCAAGCTTGTGTCAATTGGAAAGCAACAATGGTAAGATTCCTCAAGAATCAAACTTGTTCCAGGAATTTGAATTGGCGACTTTAATCAAGCGGATATTTATCCAATTGATTCACTCTTTATATTGGCAGTCTTGCTTTGAGACGGTCGAGTAAAGAGAATGGCTAGTACAGCCGCGAAACCCTGTCAAGGAGGTTCTTAATGGAAACTACCTAATCACAGGTACGGTATTTAATATCGTATAACGGTCTTCACCGACCGGGGAGGTAAAACGCTACCGATTTAGGACGAATGTCAAAGCCATTCAGTCCGTGTCTATGTTTTGTCTCGGGAAGGTGGCGTTACGGTGTACTCAGCAAATTCGAAGATTCAAAACCACATACTCATGCTTAAAGACATATTCAACAATCTAGAAAGCTAAAGACTTCCGCAACTCTGATGATAAAAATCTTCCTTATCAATTAATGTAGAGGAATGACATCTCTTCAAAGGAGATTGTTAGCAAGCTTTCAAGACAGTGAAGCGTATGAGCATTTGGATGAAGACACAAGATCGCAAGATGGAAAAGACAAGCCAAAGATAATTTGAAGATCTCAAGTTTAAAGACAAAGTCGAAAGATAACGACAAAGGCTCAAATATCACATCATGAAGGAACAAGACTATTATTACACGTTCAAGACTCATTTATGACAAAAATCGTAATCTCCATTGATCTCCAAATATCGAAGAGGAATGACCTCACATTGGGGGAGATTGTTAGCCTCAAAATATTGAGTCAAACAAGAATGCTCGGTCATAGATTTTTATTGTAACATTTATTAGAACGTTGTAATAGTTAGTGAAAATAGTCGTGACATTACGGGTTTGATGGCTAGCTTAAAAGGCCTCTTTTAAGGTACTAAGCATTTTATTCAAGCCCGACCCACTAAACAATATAGTCCATTAAGGCTACATGTATAAGCCCGACTATATATACCTCTCCTAGCATGTTAGGAGAGGTTGGATCTTTCATTTTTCTTTATCTAATCTCACATAGTTTTCTCCACCCTCTCTCTACTTTCTCTTTCTAGAAATCATCTATCTTTCTTCTTTATTTCAATTAATCAATCATGGTGAAGTGATAAAAATATGGGAACAACATGTTTGAATCTGTCATAGACACTGAATTTGCCCTTTAATTCTTGAATTTTGCATGTTAGTGTGTTTTTCCTTCTTTATTTCTTTTTCATTTATGTTTTTGGATAGATTTGAGCTATAGAGGTTGTCTGAATTTTACCTAATCAACTAGTTTGTTAAATCAAGTGGTGCAATGTACTTTTGTTCTTATTTTAAACAGTGTTTGGCTAATCTTGATTCTATGTTCTTAGATGTTATTCCTTGCTTGTATCTTGTTTGACCGGGCTTAGGTAGCCTAACATTAGTTGAATTAGTAGTTGATTAGGTCTAGATACCACAAAGTTAAATTTTGGGTAGAAATTTGTATATGTGGTGAATTTGCAGTTTTGGATCATAAGGCTTGGAAACTTGTTATATTATGCCCTTAGTAACTTTCAATAGTTTTCATATGCTTGCATAAACATTTGAACACATTGGCTTGATAAATTTTTATGAAATAGCTCTTAAACTGCAGATCTGATCATAACCTTCAATAAGGTGTTTTGGAAGCTATATATTTGAGCATCAATAGGTCTTATAGTGTATTTAAGCTGTTTGAAGATAAATTTGGGTTTAGAGATTTTTACAATAAGTTGTGCTGCTTTAAAATTGGCTTTTGTGCACCTAGTTGGCTATTCTTGATCATAATTGTCTAATTGCTTCCAATGTATGATTTGGAGTGTTTTGTAGGTTGTTTTATGCTTATTATTGCTATTTTGTGCCTAAATGATCCTAAGCCTAATTTGACACCCTTGATTATCCAATAAGCCAACATTTAAGCAATACAAAAAGCATTAAAATAGCTTATCTCAACCTTAAAATCATTGCCAATTCAAGTAATTTCCATCCACAATCTCAAACTTGCATCCATTTTGAGTTTGTTCAATACAAGTTTGCACATGAACACCCACTGTAAGCCAAATAGACTCAATAAGTTGTCCTCAGGTTATCACACTCAAAGTAAGCCTCTCAAACGTGCAACAACTTTCCTTTTGTAATCAATCCTATTTTTCTCAGCTTAATATCATTCCCTAAAAGTTTCAGTTCATTTAGTTAAGTTTTCATTAGTATTCGACTTATTTTTCTTTTTATAAAAGTGCTTATTTCCATTTTCCAACTTATTTCTTGAGCTTATTGCAAATTTAGTTTTGTCATTGTTCTTTTATTCCTATTTCGAGCTTATGTTTCAACTTTCAGCTTATTTGGTCCAGTTTTGAACAAATTTGACTATTTTGTCTTTTAGTACAATTCTAGTTTTCTTACTTTGAGCTTATTCAGTGGGCTTATTTGGAATTTCTTTTTGCAGTTTCTTTTCTTATCACAAATTGAGATTTCTTGCAAATTTTGGGCTTATATAGTGGTTTAATAAAGCCTATAGGTTTTTGGAAGTGCTTATTGAGTTCACTTAAGCTTATTGAGAGCTTATTAGCCAAAAAGTTCTTAATTAAAGTTGCTTATAAGGGGATTTTAGTAAGATTTATTCACTAAGACTTGCAATAAGTTGTAAATTTGCTTATTGCGCTTTTTGGCCCACTAAGAGAGCTTATTGCTTATTACTAGCTTATTGAAGCTTTTTCACTCAAAATTCCAAGTTTTAAAGTTGCCCGCAATTGTGTTTAGTCTAATACACTTTTCCTTGTTCATTTTTATAAAAAAAATTATTGGGCCTAAAAGCCCAATAAACCTTTTTTTTCTATTTTGGGCCTTTCAGCTCATTTGAATCTTTAATTTTCAATTTTATTTTTATTTTTATTTTAGTTAAGTTAACTTTTATTAAATTTGAAGATTTTAAATTTTTAATATTTTCTCGTTTAGCGTGCTTACGTATTTTACTTAATATTATAAACGTAAAATCTAACGACAAATCTTTGAATCTTAAGAAATTAATTGAGATCCACAAACAAGATTGGCAAATTCTAACTAAATTGAGGAAAAATGAACTTTGGGCAATAATTACGTATACATATCCGTATTAGAGCTTAATAACCTTTCGTAAGGGTATTTAGCGTATTATATAGATAATATAAACGTGATCAAAAATCAATTATCAGTACCTTAGGAACTAATTGACGGTACTTCGGCTTTCAACAATATGTGACGCTTATTTTTTACATCTCATATTGTTAGGATTCACATTTTATAAAAATTCTATACTTATCATCTCCTCTTTTTTCATATGGCAAATAGGATTTAAATTATTCTAGTATTATTACCTTATAACTAAATACCAAAAATTTTCATAATTTCTACTCTAATCTTCAATAATACCTAAAATTTTCATACCATTTCTACTCTAATCTTCAAATCACCTTACTACATACTCAAACGAACATCGGAATCGTCTGTTCGCTCCTCCATATAGTAACAACCAACAATAATTATAAACGATGTATACTTTTATTAAAAAACAGAATACAATTAATAAAACTAACAAAATATGAAGACAGAAAATAAATAACAGTAATGAAGAAAGCAGTAAAACTAAGACAACATAAATATAAACGATAATTAAATAACAATAAAATAGTAAAAAGACTTACTAATCACCAGCAAGTCGAGGCACGCGTAAGACACGCTTAAAACTAAAGAGCCGAAGCACGCGTTTGACACGCTTCCCTTAAAATAGATTCGTCGTTTGTTTCCCAGGGTACAACAACCGAAATAGTAAGTTGTACTGTCGGACTAAACAAATCTGCCTGGAATTTCACCTTATCAGATGCGTACTCCGTTGGAAATCAGTAATAATATTTATTGATTTATGTGTGAAAAAGCTATGGAATTAGGCCTCTATTTATACACAATAGACTCCCTTCAGTTTACTCATCCCACCAGTGTAGGATAAAAAATAAACTATTTTTCTCTTTAAGCATGGTACCAAATGCCTAACTTTGAGACACGATATCTCATTCACATCAGCTTCATTTTGGACACATAAAGGCTAATGACGAAGCTCTCTTCAAGGAGAACGCGAACCTATAAAGTATCACTAATATATATGATACATACATATACATAATTGTGTCCAAAGTTGGTCAAAAGTCATTATGCCAACAATATTTTCCAACAATCCTCCACATGAAAAGAGATCGGTCGTAATACACATAAGTTTCAATAAAATTCCAACAGTTGAATCTTGCATAGGATATGTAGGTGTGACCCTTTGAACCTTCCTTTGTGAGATGCACTTAGTCTCCTAGATCTTAGTAGACGCGATGTATTTGAACTTGGCCTCTGTTTACGTAGACGACAATACGCACTCACACAAGACTCTCCCTGACATTGTCAAGTCTTCATAGTCGTGTTCGTTATGGTCATGAACACTAGCCTGTTTCTGCAAGAGCTCTTAGAAATTACGCCCTACAATTTCCTTCAAAGCGACCCCTACCTCTCTCTCGCATAGGTGATTTCATCTTGAATCATTAAAAACATATGTTTTATGATTTCATCTTGAATCATCATGCTTTATGATTTCATCCTGAATCATTTAAGCCATATGTTTAACCTCTCAATAAGTCACATTGTTCTAGGAATGGACTAGGAAAGTTATTGTATTAAGTAACTCCCCCACATTGACGTGACTTTCCCCACATTTCTATGATTAGGTTGTCCTATTGAACCCAGATCCTGGAGTCTCCATTCAACTGGGTTAGGTTTTCCTTCATACAAACTCATTCCTTCAAGGGCTTTAGTCCCATTCCTTTATACGACTTACTAACTAACTCTCTGCTTAAGCCTTTCGTAAGCGGATCTGCGATGTTATCCTTTGACTTCACATAGTCAATTGAGATAACTCATGTTAAGAGTAGCTGTCGTACCGAATTATGTCGATGATGAATATGTCTAGACTTTCCATTATACATTGTGCTATGAGCTCTGCCAATTGCCGATTGACAATCACAATGTATACTAATGGCCGTTACCGGTTTAAGCCACCTTGGTATGTCCTCTATAAATTGACGTAGCCATTCCGCCTCTTCTCCGCCCGATTCCATCGTGGACTTAGCTATTACAGTTTGCTTGGAATACTTCCAAGATATAGCGGCCCCTCCTAGTGTAAATACATATCCACTAGTCGATCTAGAATCCTTTATGTCAGATAACCAATTTGCATCACTGTATCCTTCAATAACAGCTAGATATCTAGCATAATTCAGTCCATAATCACAATTGTATCTCAAATAATGAAGTACCCTAGTCATAGCTTTCCAATGTGCATTACTTGGATAACTAGTATACCTACTTAGTCTGCTAACAGCATATGCTAAGTCAGGTCGGGTACCTGTCATCAAATACATTAACATGCCAACAACTCTTGATTACTCTAACTGGGTAACACTCTCGCCTCTATTTTTAGATAGATGCAAACTGGTGTCAATTGGAGTTCTAGCTAGGCCAGAATCCCCCGCATTATGAGTATTAAGAATTTTGTCCACGTAATGTGCTTGACTTAATGCTAGTCCACTCTGAGTTCGTATGATCTTTATTCCAAGGATCACATCCGCCAAACCCATGTCTTTCATGTCAAACTTTGATTTCAACATGTCTTTAGTATACTTGATCATCTTGTCATTACTGCCAACGATAAGCATATCATTAACATAAAGACACAAAATTACATATCCGTTATTTGTGTCTTTGACATAAACACACTTGTCACATTCATTAATTTTGAATCCAACCTCTAGCATGGCATGATCAAACTTTTGATGCCATTGTGTGGGAGCTTGCTTTAAGCCATACAATGACTTAACTAGCCTACAAAATTTGCTCTCTTGTCCAGGAGCCATGAAACCCTCGGGTTGGTTCATGTATATTTCTTCTTCTAAATCTCCGTTTAGAAAAGGCGTTTTCACATCCATTTGGTGTACTTCTAAATTTCTTAATGCGACAATAGCAAGAATCATTCTAATAGAAGTTATTCGCGTAACAGGCGAATAAGTATCAAAGTAATCTAGACCTTCGCGTTGTCTAAATCCTTTGATTACCAATCTTGCTTTGTACTTGTCAATGGTGCCATCAGCTTTCATATTTTTCTTGAAGATCCATTTATAAGCTAGTGGTTTACAACAAGGAGGTAAATCCATGAGCTCCCAAGTATGATTTTGTAAAATAGTCTCTATTTCACTGTTAATCGCTTCTTTCCATCGAGGCCCTTCCGAAGAATTTACCGCTTCTTGATAAGAAGTGGGTTCATTTTCTACCATAAAAAAACAAAATCAGGTCCAAATGATTTCTCGGTTCTCGCCCGTTTGCTTCTTCTAGGTTCAACCTCTTCTTCCTCGGGTTGATCTTGCCTCTCATCTTGGAGATCATTATCATCTCGTTGTCTCTTATCGTGGACAACTGCATTATCTATTCTAGATGTGCTTCCAGTTTCCTTATGTAAACAAGGAAATATGTTTTCCAAAAAAGAAGCATTCCTTGATTCCATTACGGTGTTCTTTTGTATATCTGTATTTTTCGAATCATGTACAATGAAACGATAAGCACTGCTATTCTTAGCATATCCGATAAATATACAATCCACAGATTTAGGTCCAATCGTTTGGGCCTTAGGTGTCGGAACAACTACCTTGGCTAGACACCCCCACACTCTTAAGTACTGGCATGATGGTCTTCTTCCCATCCATAGTTCATATGGGGTTTCCTCTTTATCCTTACGAGGTATCTTGTTTAAAAGATAAGTATCTGTTAAAATGGATTCCCCCCACATGTCCTGGCTTAAACCAGAACTTAACAACATGGCATTAACCATTTCTTTCAAGGTACAGTTCTTCCTTTCGGCAATACCGTTTTGCTGAGGTGAATAAGGAGCAGTGAACTCCTTTCTAATTCCATGTTTAGCACATAGATCAACAAAAGGAGACACATATTCACCTCCTCTATCACTTCGTACCACCTTGATTTACCAAGTTGATTCTCAACTTCGGTTTTGTATAGAACAAACGTGTCTATAGCTTCATCTTTACTTTTCAACAAGTAAACGTAGCAGTACTTTGTGCAATCATCAATAAACGTGATGAAGTACTTATTGCCACCTTTTGTGGGTAATGATTTCAAATCACATATGTTTGTATGTATCATATCAAGTGGTTCGGTTTTTTGTTCAACCGATTTGAAAGATGATCTTGTAAGTTTGGCTTCGACACAAGTTTCACACTTATAATTTGAATCAATATGAAAATTTGGTATGCCATTAAATTTAATCAAACGACGCATTGAATTAAAATCAACATGTCCAAGACGACCATGCCACACATTAGAAGACTCAATCAAGTAAGCAGAAGAACTCATTTTATTGATAACATTCTTACCAACTATTACATTGAGCTTAAACATACCATTCAGGACATACCCCTTACCAACACACATTTGATTCTTAGAAAGAACAACTTTATCAAACTAAAAAACAAGACAAAAACCAAACTTATTTAAAAGCCAACCGGACACAAGATTCTTATGAATCTCTGGAACATACAAGACTTTAGTCAACTTGAGCTCTTTCTCGGATGTCATCTTCAATATAACATCTCCTCCGCCCTTGATATCAACGGTCGCAAAGTTACCTATGTAGAGCTTCTCTCCATTGTCAACGGCTCTAAAAGAGTGCAACATACTCTTGTCAGCACACACACGACGGGTTGCTCCAGTATCAACCCACCAATCACGGTTATCAGAACCTATCAGGTTAACTTCAGAGATCATGGAAACGACATCATACATCATAGCAATCATGTCCACATTATCATTCGCCATATTAGCCTCGCCTGGAGTCCCCCGCTTTGGCGCTTTGCAATTAGCAGCACGATGACCTGGCTTGTCACAGTTGAAGCAATTTCCTTGGAACTTCTGCTTCACAATACCAGCTTTAGGAGCAAGGTACTCAGACTTACCTTTGCTCTTCTTGTCATACTTCCCTTTGCCAAAGCTCTTGCCTTTAGACTTTGAAGAAGACGAACCATGCTCAACCATTTTTGCCTTTGCAGAATCAGGTGTATGAGTGTTTTTCTGAGCCAGCTGGTTGTCCTCTTCAATACGAAGATGAACAACTAAGTCTTCAACACTCATCTCCTTTCGCTTATGCTTCAAGTAGTTTTAAAATTCTACCCATATTGGAGGTAACTTTTCAATGATATCATCAACTTGAAAAGTTTCACTCAAATTCATACCTCAGCATGAATGTCGTGTAGCATAACCTGCAGATCTTGAACCTGGGTTATCACATTCTTTGAATCAACCATCTTGTAATCCAAAAATCGAGCTACCACGAACTTCTTTGTACTAGCATCATCAGTTTTGTACTTGCGTTCCAATGACTCCTATAATTCTTTGGCAGTCTTAGTCTTGCAGTACACGTTGTACAAAGAGTCTATCAAACTATTCAAAACATAATTGTGACACAAGAAGTCTGAATGTCTCCATGCTTCAACAACTTGCACAACTTGTTGATTAGCGGGTTGACCTTCCGAGGAGGTTCCACCTGAGGTACATTCTCTTTTAAGAACCTCACAAGGTTCAAAGTTGTGAGATAAAAGAACATCTTCTGTTGCCACCTCTTAAAATTCTGCCCATTGAATTTTTCTGGTTTTTCAGCATGACTAGCAACGGTGTGGGTAACTGGCGTACCAGTTACATTCACAGTAGTAGTTGCAGGAGTTTCAGGAGCACCGGTAGTCATTCTGAAAGATCAACCAAGATCAAAACTCAAACCGTTAGACAACTGTTATAAATCTGTATATAAGAAATTCAATCGTGATCTCTATATACTTAAACCGGATCTGCTTCAAAGAAACTCAATCTTGGTTTCAATGAATCAGATGCAATTATTAAATATATCAGTTTAACAGAAACAGAATATTGGTTTCAGTATAACTGATTAGAACAACTGCTTATAAAAATGTTACAGAACTGTTAATTAAAATCTGAAAATTTAAAACTGATTTCTAATGAAACTCAATCTTGGTTTCGACAGAAAATAGTGTAAATAAAAGTATTAAAAATATTAATCCGATTTAATAAAAGGTTTTAATTCTGTTTAACAGAATCTGTTTTAAGATTGTAGGAAACAGTGTATACTTTTATTAAAAACAGATTACAATTAAAAAACTAACAAAATATGAAGACATAAAATAAATAACAGTAATGAAGAAAGCAGTAAAACTAAGACGACATAATTATAAACGATAATTAAATAAATAATAAAATAATAAAAAGACTTACTAAACCACCAGCAAGTCGAGGCACACGTAAGACACACTTAGAACTAAAGAGCCGAGGCACGTGTTTGACACGCTTCCCTTAAAACAAGTTCGTCGTTTGTTTCCTAGGGTACAACAGCCGAAACAGTAAGTTGTACTCTCGGACTAAACAAAACTGCCTGGAATTTCACCTTATTAGATGCGTACTCTGTTGGAAATCAGTAATAATACTTATTGATTTTATGTGTGAAAAAACTATGGAATTAGGCCTCTATTTATACACAATAAACTCCCTTCAGTTTACTCATCCCACCGATGTGGGATAAAAAATAAACTATTTTTCTCTTTAAGCATGGTACCAAATGCCTAACTTTGAGACACGATATCTCATTCACAACATCTTCATGTTGGACACATAAAGGCTCATTGCGAAGCTCTTTTCAAGGAGAACGCGAACCTATAAAGTATCACTAATATATATGATACATACATATACATAATTGTGTCCAAAGTTGGTCAAAAGTCATTATACCAACAATATTTTCCAACAATTGAACCATGAACCAGACGAGGAAGAGACTCAAGAACAACGACCAATTGGTCGTGACTGAGCTAAGAAGAAGTCATCTGCCTCGTCGACACGGATATCTTTATTTGTTAGCCAACAAATGGAGAAAATGAAGGACCTCAAATGGGGAATAATGAAGGAGCAACAAGACTTCTACTTTCAGTTGAAGCAACGGGAGTTGGATTTGCAGAAGACAACTCAAATGGAAGCGCAGATTTGTAAAAAGAGAAGCTCGAATTAAAACACTGAAATCAACCTCAAGTTGCCCTCGACGGAACAACAAGCGATGTAGGAGATGAAGAACGACATTAAAACAACTTTTAATTTAAATTTGTATTAGTATAAGTTTTAATTATTATTGTAATGCTTTTAAATTTGATTCCTTGATGTGAATGCGTAAATTATCGGAGAAAGAAAACCTCACATATAAACAAATTAAAATGACCAAGCCAACATTTAAAAAAAATAAAAAAAAGCTTCAAAATAAAAAGAAAGAAAACCGCGGTCACGTGCCCAAGTCAGTTCTCTTACATGTACGTACAGAAAAAAATACACACAGGCACAGTGACTGTGTGTGTTAATCCAAACACCCCCAAATTCACACTAGTTTCAAACTCTAGTTTTCATCATCACTACTCTGTAAGTCTTTATCTGTTTATGTTTACATTATCTATTTGTTTTATAAGCAGCTGCATTTTGTATTATTATGAAAACCCAATGTTGTTTAGGATTGCGTTGTGTTTTTTTAGAATTAAAAAAAGTACAATTTCACTAAAACTAGTAGACAAATTAAAAAGATGTGTAATTCTTTTAATGTATTTTTAGGACGAGCTTCATTTTAAAGAAATCGAGATTTTTAACGAAAGTTTACATTAGACGACAAACATCCGTCGGGTTCCCGTGAACCCCTAGTACCCGCCCCTGCGAAATGTGTGCGTCACTGCCACATTGACACAAACAGGGTAGAACCAATTACTAGTTTTATGGAAAGATGGTGTGGCAACATCATCGGGTATTTTTACTTAGAAATTAGGGATTTATTAAGTGTTAGAGCGTGAATGTTGGTTTAAAATGTAGGTGGGGGCAATTTGAGTTACGGGTGAGGGGTACGCTATCTTGTCGGGCTAGCCATGGGTATAGTGGAGCCGTCGTGCTCATGCCGCGTCAGTACTTTTTCCCATAACACCAGAGTTCACCACAACACGTAAAAACCTTCTCGCTGATTAACATCACATTTCTGGACTCTGGGCGTGATATAGTGACCCCACTTAAAATAAAATTATTATACACCCGACGGCGCGAGATACGAAAACGCAAGCCACGGTACGGTGTGTCGCGTCGTTGTCTCGCGTTTTCCCGGACCATTTGGGCTTGCTAGTACGGCTTGAGACACGAAAACATGACATGGGTATGGTCTCGGCCGTGACTACTTTTTCTCGTAACATTAGAATTCCCCACAACACGAAAAACCTCCTCCCTACTTAACACCACATTATGTTATAGACTTATGGTGACCCACTTTCACAAATTTATTTATTTTTAATTATTATATACACGACGGCGCGCGAGACACCGCCTGGTGTTATAGTGACCCCACTTTCACAAGAAAAATAAAAAATATTATATACACAACGACGCAAGACATGAAAACACGAGATAC
Source organism: Glebionis coronaria (assembly GCA_025667525.1). Taxonomy (NCBI): domain Eukaryota; kingdom Viridiplantae; phylum Streptophyta; class Magnoliopsida; order Asterales; family Asteraceae; genus Glebionis; species Glebionis coronaria. Next base: position 558,642,938 of record CM046879.1, read on the forward strand.
GATACGGTGTCTCGCGCCGTTGTCTTGCGTCTTCCCGGACCATTTGGGCTGGCTAGTACGGCTTGAGACACGAAAGCACGACATAGGGTATGGTCTCGGCGTTTTTGTCATAACGGCAGGGTACGACGCACCGTACCCTGAGCTCTTAGGGGTTTTGAGCTCTTAGGGATGTTTGTACCTAGCAAAAGTAAGTCTTTTGACACTAGGCTGCTAGGCGGTGTTTGGGATTGTTTACTTTTTGTTTTCTGCTTATTTGAGTGGCGGACACATGACTAATAGTTATCAGGTGCGTTTTGTTGAAACTATAGACTTGTAGTATCACTTATTTTTAAAATAAGCCGTAAAAAATACTTATATAAGCTCAAAAGTTTCAAAATTAGCCGGAAATTTGGAATTTGGACACACTTTTACGTTATGGAGGAAAAATCTAGCTGGTTCACTATATTGATTGAAAATTTTCAACAGATAATTATTTTTTTCGAGCATTCTTTCATTTTTTTAACAAATACTTATTTATTTTTATAGAATAGAAGTACTTATTATGCAGCTTATAAGTAAAAAATAAGCAATTCCAAACACCCCCTAAACAGTTTATTACTGGTGAATTCAAAGTAAAAGTTTACCCCAGGAGTGAAACATAGGTGTTTCTAAGAAGCTGATTATCCATTTCGGCTTGATATCATAAGCTTAAGCTTTTAAGGTAAGCAATCCCAAACACCACATATTTCTAAAACTTTTTACCGCGTTTAATAGTGTTGCCTCTTGATAATAATCAGTACATATGGATTGTGTATTCCGAGATGTTAATGTCATAAATTTATGGTCTACTTTATAGGTGACGTAAATACAGATAGAAATTTGTGTTTTGAAGACTAATTTTACAGAAAAGGAGTAATTAGACAGTCCCATAGAACTTGTTGCACTAATGTCCATGTTAAGGTACTCGGTGTTCATTACAACGCATTGTTTATTGAAAGCTTTAACCGCAAATCATCCACTTCCCTCCAAGTCATGATTACAAAACGATACGACTCATAGTGTAAGGTTATATTTCTCCTCGTCGCCTTACCTTGGTTGGAGTTTAGCTCCCCTGCTCATTTCATTTGCAACTGCTTGTTGAATTTAGGTTTTAAAACCTGAAATGAATATTTCGATCATTTCATGCAAGTGTTTAATGGAAGTATGGAACTATGAAGCAGGTCATATATAGTAATATATTGTATATGCTTAGGTGTCCGTTTAATCCCTGCATAGGTGATTCTGTGCTAGGTCACCTGGATAACTGGCTCTTCTCACTGCTTCCTATAAGATTAAGTCCAACACTTCTATCAATATAGTTGTAGTATTGATTTATCAGGGAATACATGTTTTGAGATTCGCTTTAGTGGGATAAAAAAACAGTTAGTTAGTACTACGTACCTTTTAGCAAGTGACATTTCCCTACTAAAGACTGCACCAACTTGCGACCAGTTCTGCACGTGCTCTAGATTCTAGTTTATAAACTCGATTCGCACATGAAACAAAATGAGAGTTTTATGCCAAAACTGTTCTGTTGTAGCATAGAAAACTTAATTTTGAATTCGTTTTGCACTTTTGGAATTTGCTAATTGAATTAATTCGTACCATATTTTATCATGCAGCTTTGGCTATGGATGATACGAATGAAGATGTTCCTCTAAACGATTCTGATTTGCAGCTGTACTTATCTACTTTACCAGAAACTTTCGCTTATGTACCCCCATCAGCCGAAAATACTTTCTACCAGCAGCATATGGTCCAAGCAAAAAATTGTGATGTCTATTCTGTTCCTCAATGGACTGGACAGTATCTTGCAGGAAACGGGACTGGAATCGGATGCAGTTCTTTCAGTGAGGAGCCTTTCCTCAGCATGAATGGCCATCTGGCAGAGCCAAGAGACATTAACCCATATGTATGATTTCCATATAATGATTCTTTTCTTATACGAGTTATTTGTGCATTTTATCAGACATGTATCATATATCTGCAACATAACGTCTTTTGAAACTGGATAAGGGTAAAAAGTTTCGGATAGTTTCAAATATGTAAAAACATTGTTCAAATGATGATCTGATCTTTACATAATTGATGTCTGGATGACAGGTAAATTATCTGATCCAGCAACGTGAAGAAGTGCCTGTGAACAATTTTGATACTACACAACATGGAATATGCTATCAGGTCACTTAAAATTTAAGTTCCCTTCAATACATAATGTCACACATACAAATTATTTATATGTTATGTATTTCAGTATTTCACCACATTTTACATTTATTTTGTATTTAGCTATCTCGTTATTTTTTACAGAAGCAAGGGCCAAATATAGGCCTAGATAATGCTGCTCAACACCAGGCAAACATGTCAGCGTCGACCTCAGGTAGCGGAACCAAATCTGGCAAAAAGCGTGTGACATACCGTGAGACGGACCGTGTACGTCTAACTTCTCAATAGCAGATCAATATCTTGTTGAACATATCATTTATCCTTTTAAGTCACTTTCACGTTTTTACTGAAAATTGCAAGTTTGTTTTGCTAGAACATGCAAGCTTCTTACACATATGCATTTTGTTTTATTAACTTGCTTGTTTGTTATTTCAGCATCAAAAAACAAGGATTATAGCAGCACTAGACGCACTGGAAAATGTGCTTCCTCAGTCTAGAGAGGTAATATATCACTCGAAGGCATTATCAATCAAAAGTTTGAGATTATACACTGCAATGTGTTATGTGTTACATAGGAAAACTGTATCATTTTGTTACTAATGTATGATAATGTTGGATAGCCTTTCCTATGTAAAGCAACTTGAGCATGGAATAATTTATAATTTGAACGTGACTTCCAAATTCACTTAATGTGCTTGTTCTATATCTGCAGGAAAACAGAGAAAATATTGTTGATGATTGTGTGAACTATATAAAGTCTTTGCAGCTTCGCATGAAGGTGAGCCTGACGTGACCTGATATTCTGAACCAAAACTGAGAAAATTAATTCTGATGATTACTATGTATGAATATTTAAGCAGTTTAAGCTCATGTGCCTAAATCTGTTGGTTAAACTTATCAGTTCAGAAATGGTGCATATAAACCCTACTGACTCATTAATCAAATGATGTAGGAACTGAGCCAGAACAGCAGACTGAGATGTGAACTAACTTCTAATCACTTGCAGTACCTTGAGGTATGTTATATAACGGTTCCGGATTATGTTGATAGACCAACCTTTTTAACATAATACTTTTAAATGTGACGATTTCAATCAAATTAGAACCAAAACTGTAAAACAAAAAGAAATTACCTTTGCAAATTTTTAATGCATAGAACGTTCTAATCATTTTATCCAAAAATTTGGTCTTTTTATTGGAATAGTATGGTTTATATAAACATATTCGACACACCATATATTTTTAGAAAAATATATGGATTTAAAATTGGGGTAAAGGCTATAAAATAACAACAAACTTTCTAAAATTGACCACAATGAAACATTTACCTTTTTATTACCGATACCATCAACATACTTTCAAACTTTTTCAACTTGAACCAAACGTTTATACCATTAGTCATAATGTGACAACGTTAGTCCATTTAGCCAACTGCAATGTTAGTCCTTCATATTAACGGGCCTTTTGTTATTAACTAAAAAGAATTTTTTTAATATTTTTACTTTTAGTTTATTTTTTATTTTAAAATCTTAATTTATAAAAAATAAAAATTTGTACATTTTTTTTAATGTAACTTTTTTCTTACGAAAAAAAAAATATTTTCAAAGTTAAAAAAACTAAAAACATTTTTACCCTTTTAAAAGAGTAAAGTGCAATTAATTTTAAAAAAAATTAAGATTTTAAAAAGTACGAAAAAAAATATATAATTTGTAAGAGAAGTACGAAAAAAAGAGTTTTGAGCTTTGTAAAAAAGTTAATTTTTAAGAAAAGATATTTAATTTTTTCGTAAGAAAAAAAATCATTAAAAAAAAGTAATTTTATTTTTAAATTTAAAATGTACAAAAAATATATTTTTTTAATACGAAAGAAATTAAAAATAAAATAAAAGTAAATTTTTTTTTTTTTCTTTTTAGTTAATAAAAAGCGGCCGTTAATATAACGGAATATCGTTGCAAACGATCGTTGGCTAAATAGACTAACGTTGCCACATTATAACTAACGGTATAAACGTTTGGTTCAAGTCGTTTTTTTGAAAGTACGTTGGCAATTGGTGGCATCAGTACTAACAAATAAGTTTTACATTGTGGTAAATTTCAGAAACTTTGTTGTTATTTTATAACCTTTACCCATAATATTGCTACAAAGTGTTTACTGTCAATCCAACCTGACCGGTTTTGATCCGCACACAATTTCCTCATTATGATATGAACCCATTTTGACACATTAGTAATATGGATTACGTGTTTCAGGGATATGGCCATTACACTGTTCATGAAAACACCGCTACTGGACCTCTGGAGGACATATGGGGAACATTGTTGAAGGAGAACCCAGCCGAAGCAACCAAGCTACTGGAGAGTAAAGGTCTTTTCATTGGGCCTATTCTTCCTAATTAATCCTTTTGGATACAACTGAGATGCCTAACTAGCAAGTTGTTCGTGCACTCTAAAAGTGTTAACCTTTCTAAACCTAGTTCTGTAAGTTTTAGAGATGTTAATTTAACCCTTTTATTTAAGAATGTGTCAATTTGGGCTAATGGTTAGTATTTTTTATTGGGTCAAACAGGTATGGGCCACAGCTATAAAAGAAATGGGTCAAACTGGTCTATATAGTTAATAAAAGTATATATATAGTACTATCTATTACCCAAACACATCTGATCTGTTCTATTTGCCACATCTACTTAGCACTGAGCTTGACGAGATTATGTTCTCGCAGCTGCTGTTAGCTTTCGAAAAATTTGAGTCAAGTTGTATCTTAAAAACGATATGAGGATCGGTTTTGACTAAAATGAGCCAGTCAAACAAGATGCTGAAATCAACTGGATTCGTTTGCAGTTTTAAGTCAAACAAATGGAATCAAGATAGTGGTGGTTGTAATGTCATATAATATAGTAGTAGTGAAGTAGAATAATGGACCACAAACAAAAAGAGAGGCCAACAAAATGTACTAAGAAAACAATCTTTTGTTTGTACCCATTATTAGTCTATCACCCTTGGTTCTGCCCACTACACAATCAAAGGGTCATCAATTTTTTTGAGGCATTTATTCCATTTTTAGCATTGCCCCCAACCCCTCTTGTTTCACAAATTCTGTAACATCTTTGTGGTAATGTGCTAATGTAATTTGTCTGCACGTGGTTCCTATCGTTACACGACTGTTGATCATAAGCTCCCCTAAATTTGGTGTTGTTAAGATACCTTGTACAATTGAACAGCCAAGGAGCGCAAGACATTGTTTAAAACGGGCGTTTAGGTGCTAAATGCCCTCAAACCAGCAATGTGAGAAATTTCCAACTCAAGGAAGGATCCTAATCTTTACAGGACATATTTATACCATTCGTGTGAGATATCGTTTCGTTCGTATGAGTCCTTAGTTTATATACCTTAAATTATGAAGTTGATAAATTAGTTTAATGGTGTAAGCTTGAAGCAGTAGTGCAATCTACACTCTCTTAAGCCTTCCACCAAATATAATAGCTTTCACTAATTCCTTATTCTATCAAGTCTATTTTTTAAAGTATCAAGACCAGCCAAAAGCTTTTTAAATATATATATATATATATATATCAACTTCAGTACAAGCACTGATATGTTTAATGGCTGCAAATTACTTTATGAAAACAAGACAAATGGTCTATGATTATAGGAGTAATACAAATGTATAAACAACGTCAACTTGTAAATCTTTATATAAGTTTATATTATCTTACAATCGAGTTAAATTAGAGTAGTTTACACAGCTTATACAACTTAACCACCCTTAGTGCATTGGGTATTTTAACTTATCGCTTGAGTCATCTTCGAAACACTATACGATCAGGGACGAAGCCAAGACGAAATATGATCGGATGTACAATTGTTTTTTGAACCGTAATATAACATATATAAAAAGTGAATTAACACGAAAGGTAAAAACTCGTTCCGATTGACTGAGTACATTTAAGATGCATTTATAAAAATGGGTGTTTTCTTCACAAATTAACACTACACATAAAAATCCATAGGGGTGACGGACACCCGCGAGAACCCCTAGCTCCGTCCCTGTATACGATGACACAAGTTTCACACCATACTTCTAAGTCATTATCACCACACCAAATGGTCTCTGAAAACTTTAAATGATGGCGTTAGACCCACACCTCAAATGGCGTTGTCAAGTATTTTTAAAGTGTTATGAGAAAACGCAAAAAATATAATATTTGATGACATCAAAAATATGATATTATGAAGGTGTATGAATGTTTTGGTGTTATGAGTTATTATTGTGTTATGAGAGAAAATTGCTTTTAGCAATATTTTTTCGATAACATCATATGATAGCATCACAAGATAGATATTTAATGTTCTTAGTTCCCATTTGGATGAAGCTTAGGCTTTTTAGAACTGTAATTTTTATTTAAGAAGCTTTGTTAACATCAATCATCAAACAAATTTGAGATGAGAAGTAAAATAAGGGTAATTTGATCGTTTCATATGATATAATAATTATCATTCATTTCAAAATTTAATATATTACCCTTCAACTATTCGTAAACTGCATCTTGCAACCAAGGTTGCAAAAGTTACGAATAAGTAGTTAGATGGCCGACTTCCATTAGCTTATAATCAATTTAAACGTGATTAATTGAACTGATATTTATGACAAGTTTTATGTATTTTCATCGACTTTTGGTACTTCTAACATTATTTGCTTAAAAACAACTTGTAATATATAAATAGCTATTGTAAGTGATTAAAACAAGTTCAGTGTGAGTTTTGGGAAATTGCGACAAGATTTGCAGGTTTTAGGACAGTTTGATCATCATTGACCGTCATTAACTATGATTGACCGATTTTTTTTACGATTTATAAAAATCAGTAAGATAAGTGACTTAATAACGATTAAACAATGATCAATCAACATTTTAGAGCTTTCTTTTGCAAGAGCCCTAGGAACCATATATAATTTCAATTAAAAAACGTCTAAATGAAACAAAGTAAAAGTTGGACTCTTGCAACATTATAACCACATGAACGAATGGCCATGTTATGACATAAATTTTATCTTGAAAAATATTTTTTCCTTCCCAAAGTTTTTGATGCATACATGTTGACTAATGTTATGTTGTGGGCTTGTGGCATTTGATGATCACATGATATAAAGTTGCTAATCACTGAAATAGAAAGTTAGTGATTTGACCATTTCCATTACTTCAGATAAACAAATGATCAACTTTTGACACATATAGCACTACCCTCGACGCAATTCACAAGTATATACTTACAAGTTCTTTTAGTTTTGGTATTGTTTGAAATTTCATATATATTATTTCAAAATATAAGTATTCAATATATAATGTAAGATAATTTAAATCATGTTGTGAACTAATATTTTTCATTTATATTTAGTAGGATTTAAATTCTTTTGGATACAAAAGTTTTCTAAGATATAAGGGACTCATCTTCACCTTCCACCTCAATCTCATCCAAAGACTGAGATTAAATCCCCACTTTATAACGCAGGGGTATTTTAGTCTTTTTACCTCAAGACTATATATTCGTTTTTAGCACACCTATTAAGCTATCTAACTGTCTTCGTCCCCGATCCTCATTCGATAGTTTCTCTTTCTACCTTTCTCTCTCTCTGTAATAGTCACCTCCATTGCATCTAACATGACGATCTATCGATCGATCTATCAGCTAACATTTATCTATTGTTTTTAATTTGATTCTTTTTAGCTTATTAATAAGCTTACGTTTATGCTACTTGTTCCGATTGATCTATCAGTTCGTTTAATAAAAAGCTTATGAATTTAGTTGAATTCGTGGATATTTTTATTGATTTTTTATGAATTATGAACTTAGAGGAGGGTTTGATTTTAATGAATTATTGTTTTTTTTACGAATTCCTGAGGTTTAATAACGGATTCGAGTAAGTTTAGTGATCGGAGTGGTGTTGTTGAATGTTCTATGTCGGTTGATACATCTAGTGATCAAGCTAGTGTCGATCATGGTTCCGATGTTCCATCCGAAAGCGTTCTTCGTAGTCTTGCGGATGAGATTTCTGTGTATGAACAAGACGGTGACGAAGCGGAAGCTTTTAAGAGTAAGTTTGCTAGTTTTTATTAAGCTGAATATATGTTACCAATGTATCATATATGATACCCATGTATCATATATGATAGCCACGTATCATATATGATATCATTTATGATAGCCATGTGTCATATATGACAGCCATGCATCATATATGATACACATGTATCATATATGTTAGCCATTTATCATATATGATGTATCATATATGATAGCCATGTATCATATATGATAGCCATGTATCATATATGATGTTTACATGATACCTATTTATTTATGTGTTATCATATATGACACTTGTTTCTTTAATTCTTTTATCATGTGTATATATATGTTTATCAAGTATGATGATTGTTCTTTGTTGTTTTATATATTTTCTGTAGAGTTGGATGCTTTGCGGACTCCTTAGTCGTATATCACTCATTCCAATTTTGATACTCCTGGTGGTACTGTTTACTACATTCCAAAAGTGCGTGCCGACGTTTTACTTGTTAAAGGGAACGAGTACGATTCGGTTGAGCATTGTATTGCTGCTTACAGGAAGTATGCAATAAAATTTGTATTTCTTGTTAGGAAATCGTGTCAGAAAAGATTAAGGAGCGGGCTTGTGAAGCAAAAGTATTTGGTTTGCAATAAGAAGGGTTCCCCCAAGGATATACATGTAGACACGCTAGATTTTGATAATTGTTACAACCAAAAGAGGCATTCAAACCTGCATATCACCAGGTGTAAAGCTCGTGCTGTTTTTTACTTGATCCTTGGTTTCACGAAGTTCAAGTTGAGTGTGTTTGATACTATCCAGAATCACGAGCTTGAACGCGAGGAGTACAAGCATTTGTCCAAGAATCAGACACAATTAACATATGCGAAGCAAGTATTGATTATCAAGGCTGCGAGTGTGAATATCGATGCTATAAGAGCTCATCACCTTCTGACCGAGATCAAGGGTTCTTATATGCTTGTTCACGGTACTACCGTTAACTTCAAGAACTTCTTCCGTAGCGTGAATTGTTACATCAGGGACTATGACGCGCAAATGTTGATAAACAAGATGGAGAAGATGAAGGAGTACGTGCCTGAGTTTTCTTTTGATTATTTGGTTAACAAGGCTGAGCTTGTTTAGCTGATGAAGTGTCCAAGTATAACTACAAGGAGTTTTGTGATGTTGTCGCGTTTGATGCTACGTTTAAGACAAACAAGTATAAGATGGGTTTTTTCCTTTTACGGCGATAGAAAACCATAGGAAGTGTGTTACAGTTGCTTTAGGTTACTCAAGAACGAGACCACAGAATCATATGTTTGGTTACTTAAAGCCTTCATCAAAGCCTTTGATAAATCCCCTAGTATAGTAGTCACTGACCAAGATAAGGCGATGAGGAATGTCACTGAAGCCGAGTTTGTTAGTTCAAAGCATAGGCTGTACATGTGGCATATCACGTAGAAGCTTCCAGCAAAGGTATTTTTTAGACATTGTATCATATTTTATAAAGTAGTATCATAGATGATGTATGACTAGTATTATATATGATGTGAAACTAGTATCATATATGATGTGAGAAAGTATTTGATTTAACACATTCTTTTTTAGGTTTGTGGTTATGTTATCATACTTGATAGTTTTGATGCATATTACCTTTTTGTCCTTCTTTTTTGCAGATTTGTGAGGAAATATACGACGAGACGAATTTTAAAGATAAATTGAACAAGATTGTGTGTAACATGTACATTAGCCTCGAGGAGTTTGATCCAGATGGGATGATCTGATGGCAGAGTTTGGTTTGCAGACCCATAAGTGGCTGACCAAGATGTATGATCTTTGTGATGTTGTCTCGTTTAATGCTACGTTTAAGACAAACAAGTATTTTTGTTCCTTTTATGGTGATAGAAAACCATAGGAAGTGTCTTACAGTTGTTGCTGAGTTGCTCAAGAACGAGATCACGGAATACTATGTTTGGTTACTTAAAGCCTTCATCAAAGCATTTTGTAAATCCCCTAGTATAGTAGGCACTTACCAAGATAAGGCGATGAGGAATGCCAATGAAGCCGAGTTTGTTGGTTCAAAGCATAGGCTGTACATGTGGCATATCACGCAAAAGCTTCCAGCAAAGGTATTTTTTTTGACATTGTATCATATTTGATAAAGTAGTATCATATATGATGTATGACTAGTATCATATATGATGTGAAACTAGTATCATATTATGATGTGAGAACAGTATTTGATTTAACACATTCTTTTTTAGGTTTGTGGTTATGTTATCATACTTGATAGTTTTGATGCATATTACCTTTTTGTCCCTCTTTTTGCAGATATGTGAGAAAATACGACGAGACGAATTTTAAAGAGAAATTGAACAAGATTGTGTGGAACATGTACATTGGCCCCAAGGAGTTTGATCCAGATGGGATGATCTGATGGAAGAGTTTGGTTTGCAGACCCATAAGTGGCTGACCAAGATGTATGATCTTTGTTCAACTTAGATCCCTGCTTATTTTTTGGACTCCCCATTGTGTGGACTGATGAGGACTACGTCTAGATCAAAGCGCGAGAGTTCTTTCTTCTCCCAATTTACCAATTCTAGCTTTACGCCTTATGAACTTTATGAATTGCTTTGAGATGACGATGGAGAAGCAAAGGCATGTTCAAGAGAGAATAGATGATAAGACAATGGATACTGTTTCGAAGCTCAGGACTCTACTCAAGATTGAGCGTCATGCTTCAATGGTTTACATTCGTACGCTGTTTGAGTTGGTTCAGAAAGATATTTTTGTTGGATTGTGGCATTGCCAGATTGATTATAAGAGTGTGGCCGAGGGGTCCGAGGTTTCTTTCATCAGAGTGAGACATTTTGTTTATGAAGATCCTGGTAAGAGAACAAGAAGAAGATGAAGGATAAGGTTACTAATAAGGCTAAAGTTGGCGAGTCTTTTGAGAATGTGAAAGAGAATGAGAAGGAGAACGAAGATGATGAGGTAGACTTGTTTTATAAAGAAGATGGGTTGTACAAGGTATGTGAGTTTTTGATAAATATAATTTTTTAGTCTTTTGCATATGCATATATCATATATGATAAACACATGTTATAAATATGATATTGTTCTTTGTATTAATTATCATACATGATATTCACTCCATGTTTATCCATATTAATGGTGTTTGATTTGTATTTGATTTATTTTACCTAGGTGTTGCGTAACTTAGCGAATGGTTCAATGATTTGTACATATCAGTTGTTTGCGAGGGTTGGGATATCATGCAGGCGTATTTTTTTGCGTGGTCAAGAACGCCAATATTGAGATAATCCCTCAGTAGTACATTTTGAGGCGTTAGACCAAGAACCTTATCCGTGCTGCATTGAGGAACAAGAGGAACATGTATGGGGAGAAGAATGTTGTTGTGGAGAATTTTCCGAGCGAGGCGACATCTATTGTGGATCAATGTGTGCATTTGTTGAGCAAAGACGAGCCTAGGCTGGGTGATTTTATCGATAAGTTGAAACAACTTAAGATAGATGTTGAAGCTGATTGCCCGAATCCTCCCTCCAAGATGAAGGTTGACTGTTTGGAGGAGCTTGTTGGTGTCTATAAGCCGCCGATTGTTTTGGTTTATAATCCAGGTGTTACAAGCCCAAGAGGACGTCTAGGACGTCGAAAGCTGCGCATTAAAGGTGCAAGAGAGAAAGCTATTGAGAAAAGAAAGAGGAACAAGAATTCATGTTCGGTGTGCGGAGGTATTGATCATAACAAGAGGACTTGCACTGGTAAGGCTGAGGAGGAAGTCATGGTCTAGGATCAATCTGATCCAGAGGAAAGTACACATGGATGAATTTATCGTCGTTGTTTAATAAAAAAAGATTAGTTTCATTAAGGAGTTTTTCCTTTTTATTTTTTTGCAGATTTTGAACATGTTATTATGATGTATGATACCAGGTCTTTGATCGCATTTTAGATTGTTGCATTGTTTTTTACTCTATTTTTTGGATTATCATATATGATGGAGTCATGAGAAGTTTTTTTTATCCCTTTGTTTGTTAGTTGATGAGCTTTTTCCAAATGTTGTTTCTAGAGCAAGTGGTTTTGACAAGTGATAAAGTTGTATCATATATGATACTAATGTATAATATTAGATAAACTTTTGTTACATTTCTCTTAAATGTTGTTTCTAGAGGAAGTGTTGTTTTACAAGTTTTTTTGGATTATCATATATGATAGAGTCATGAGAAGTTTTTTTAATCCCTTTTGTTTGGATTGTCATATACGATAGAGTCATTAGTATCATATATGATAGTAATGTATCATATTTGATAAACCGGTGTTACATTTTTCTTGAATGTTGTTTCCAGATCAAGTGTTAGTTTACTAGTGATAAAGGTGTATCATATATGATACAAATATATCATATTTGATAAACTGTTGTTAAATTTCATATACCTTATTGTATCATATATGATAGTTTGTTTATCATTATTGACATTTCCAATATGGTACCATTCTATGAGATTGCATAAATGGAACACAAGGATAATACATATCAAACAAAAGATTCATCTTAAATGCATTACATAATAGAAAATTCGACGGGTTATAAGTTAAACAAGCTGAATCCCCAAAATGTGGTACATCCTATGTTACCGCCAACAACTTGTCTTTCCTACGATTCTATACAAGTGTTCCAGTGGTATGTCAGGTGTATGCGACATGACTCAGAGGTATTCAGACTAATGGATGCCTATGAACCGATCCATAATCTCCGACTAGTTGACCCCAAGCTTAAAGCAACCCATCATGGGTTCTCCTGCATGCTGCATACTCCTTTTCCTAGCGAATAGGCTATGTAACTGCTTCTAAACTAAATGAGTGCACTACTGTTTGCCTAGCCTAATGTTCCAGTGGGTTAAGCGTTAAAGCTTTTAAGGTAGGCGTCATGACTCGGGGGTAGTCGGACTAATGGATGCCTCTTAACCAATCCATGATCTATGACTAGTTGACCCCAAGCTTAAAGAAACCCATCATGGGTTCTTCTGCATGCCGCGTACCCCTTTCCCAGCAGATAGGCTAAGCAAAGCATAAGTCTTTAAAACAAAATAAAATATTACAGACGAAATTAAAAATAAAGTCTTAAATTGTTTTTCTTTGCCTTCTGAGTTGTTCAGATGGCGCTCTTGACGACACTTGCATCATTTTCTTTTTTCTTATTGGTTATTGCATCATTCACAAGTTTACGCTTTGCCGGTTGTAGCCGGTACATTGCTGCAAACTGATAAGCTTCCTTGATTATTGCTTGCCTGCTAGCATTCATCTCGTGTGTTAATATCTTTGCTTCCAGCCTAAATCTTAGCTTTAACATTTCTCTCCATTGGCCTTCTTGCTCAGTTGGGAATTCCACCACCTAGTTATTTCTAGTTTCTCCGTTGTAGTATTCCATGTTCATCACGACAAACACACAGAGTCAACTTCGTTGGTCAATGAACCCCACTTTGGTCTTATGATGGCCGCCTTTGTCAGTTCTTTTTCTTTCTTGTGATGAAAACTCTCCAGATACATTGAAAACATTTTTATCTACATAAGTTCAAGTTTATTTGATGTGTGTGTTTTTAAGTTTTCTAGGATGCAGAGGTTCCAGTTCATCATATTTGATGTTATGGATTTCGTGACTTACCAGTAGTTCACAGAAGTCCTTGTATTTGGCTTCATAGATCTTCATTACTTTTGAATTGTCAATGATGACTGTAGCTCTAGTTTTGAGATTGAACATAACAAGATAATAGTGTTGATGAGAGATTACAAGGAAGTAGGCCTGTAGACTTTCATTTTTATTTGTAAGTTTAATTTCTAAATCTATTGTATTTGATAATCAATTCTATGGAAGCAAGTGTTTACCAGATCGATATTTTTCAATTTCAGCAATGCGTCAGTTTTCTCATTGAGTTTTGCATGATTTCTTCAAAAGCACGAAACTGCTTGGCTGTGTCAGGTTTTCCAGTTTCTAGCTTTCAGTCAAACATGTTTGAAGTCTGTTTTGCGTAATGAACGACATGATGCATTTTTTTAGTTTATAGACACAATTTAATTATGTTATCATATATGATATTTTGTGTGGTAGCAGGTACTTACAATCATTGTTGACATAAAAAATTGTTTCTTTTTTTCCCCATCTGTGAGGGTTTCCTCTTCATAGTTTAAGATCTCGGAGTAGATGTCGACCACTGGTGCATCTACTTTCAAACGTGGCGCCAGTGTCTTCATGTTGTCTCTGATACATGCATGCCTATCAACTTTTGATCTGAAGATAAAATCTATGCAAGAGAAAAATTATAGTTCAAGTACTTTTTATCATATATGATACCATTATGATAATGAACTCTTTATAGGTTAGTTGTTACTTATAGGCCTTCTCCTTGCATGGAACAAGCTCTCCCTATCATCAACTCATCTATTGTTATCTTCCCTCTTATTGGTGTTTTCTTTTTGATGTAGTTTGAAATCAATAAGCGCGATTGCTTTTTGTTCTTTTTTGCTGCCATATATTCTTCCACCAATTTTGTTATTTCTCGAGGTGTCGTCTCAGCTGTCTTGTTATTTGAGAAAATGACGGTGTCATGAGCGATTTTGTATGCCTCGTGACTCTTGTTTTTTTTGCCGCCATATCTTCTACATCTTGTCTTTTCTTTTGGCTTTCAATGGCCTGACACTCTTACTCATTACCATACAGATCCAGGTATCTGTCGAAATCTGGGTCTGGTTCAAATTCTCCAAAAATGGAGCCTTGTTGTTCAAAATTTTCTTTTCAACCTCAGCCATTGAATCTGCCTCTGCAGTCATTGTATATGTTCTCAGTTGGTGGTTCTGTTTCTTTATTTCTTTCCTTTCGAGCAACTTCTTCAACCTCTATTTTGATGTTCTCTAGGGTTGTTGGTATTTTTTCATGGATTAGTTGTTTCATCTTTGTCGTTGCCTTCACCCCCAGAGGTGTCTTCCCATTTCATAAAATCAACGTTGAGATCGTCATCTTTATTTCTCCTGAATATTGTCTGGTACTCTTTGCAGAGTCCATCAAAGACCGCATCCTTTCCAAACTTCTTTGTTCATTCTCTAAGTGTCTCAACAAGTACTGTTCTTGCTTGATCTATTGCTGAAAATCTGTCTACACTTTTTTTTCGATAAAGTCCTACAAAAGAAGCACGACAGTGTTAGTATAGTAGTATACTATCATATATGATACTGCATTGTTGGGTCTAAAAGTTGATGTGGCAGAAACTCAAACGAAGAAAACATGAAGACATTTGTTCTAGCCGCTGACACAGCGTATCTAGCCGCTGACGAATGTTTACACGCTGATGGAATTCTATTTAGGGAATATATTGAGTATATTGTTTATCAAATATTCAGTGTATAGTTTATCTAAATAGAATATCTCCATGTTTATTTGATTTTATCTCTTGTAAACCCTGGACCTTATACTATAAAAGGAACCAAGGGTCTTAGGTTTTATTCATTCACTTCTATACAATGTAAACCTAAAGAGTGTGTGTGTTCTAGGCGCCTAAGACTTGTAAAGGCGCCTAGGTTCTGTTTTTAGTTTTCATGTTCAATAAAAGATCAAACGTTTGTTTCTAAACATCTTGTTTAAACGTATTTCATTCTATTCCACCTTGATTCAATCAAGTAAATGAGATTCATTCCTAGCAGCCTAAAGTTCCGTGAATCTTAGGATGCCACAGTTGGTATCAGAGCCTCGTGGCTCTCGATGCTAGGATCAACAAGGTGTTCGTGGTGTCTAGTAATAAAGAAAATCCATATTATGGTTTTCTGGGCGGTTTTGTGTGCACAGGAGCAGTAAAAAGGCCATAACTTTTTCTTGAACAGTTGAATCGCCACGAAATTTGGTGTGTATGTTCTACACATATATGGCTAGATTGTTAGCCTCAAAATATTGAGTCAAAAAAGAATGTTCGGTCATAGGTTTATATTGTAATATATATTAGAACGTTGTAATAGTTAGTTAAAATATTCGTGACATTACGGGCTTGATGGTTAGCTTAAAAGGCCTCTTACAAGGTACTAAACATATATTCAAGCCTGGCCCAAAAACAATATAGTCCATTAGAAAGCCCGCATGTGGGTGGACTATATAAGCACCCTCCTAACATGTTAGGAGGGTGGATGTTCTCATTTCTTTAATCTAACCTCACCAAGTTTATCACCTCCTTCTCTCTACTTTCTCTCACTACCTTCTCTCTCTAAAATATTTATTCTTTTCATCTATTTTCTATTAATCAACCATGGTGAAGTGAATAAATTAGGAACAACAATTGGTATCAATCGCCACGGGGTAGATTGTGTTTGGTTTTTGCGTTTAGTGATTGATTCGGTTGATTTCCCATCAAAATCACCTCGAATTAATTTTTTAGTGTTTTTCGGCCTTTAAATCTTGATTTAAATCACTTACATAGATTTGGCAGGGATTTGGTTAAGTTTTTTTGGTCAAAATCGTGAGTTTTTGAGGTGTTTGGATTGGTTTTAGGGTTCGTTCGAAGAACAGTAGCTCATTGGCGAAACAGAGTATTCCGAAATTTTTTTTTTGGAAAAGGGTTTTATTATTCCGAAATAGTGATTTTCGAATAAGGGTTTTACATTGCGAAGATTGGCTACTTATCCGAAGAATTTATCAGAATAAGTGCTTTTATCCGAAAAAACCAAGTATACCGAAAAAGCATTTTATCCGAAGATTTGAAGTATTCCGAAGATATGTAGTTTATCCGAAGATATCAGTTTTTCCGAATTTAGATTATCCGAAAAGGTAAGTTACTGGTTTGATTATTCCGAAGTTGTCTATTTTTCCGAAAATCACATTTATCAGAAAATCCTATCTTTTCCGAAAATTCTATTATTCCGAAGAACCCAGTATTCCGAAAAAGTGTTTTTTCCGAATACGTGTACTTATTCCGAAGAAGGGTTATTATTCCGAAGAAGGATTATTATTCCGAAGAAAGGTTCTTTTCCGAATATTGCCAGTTTATCCGAAAAACCTCACTTATTCCGAAATTTCCTCATTTATCCGAAGATCACCATTTTTTCCGAAGAATCTCATTATTCCGAAAAATACTACTTTTTCCGAAAATCTTCATTTATCCGAAATCCACCATTATTCCAAAGAAGGGTTATTTATCCGAAAACACCATTTTTCCGAAATTTTCACATTTTTCCGAAATAGTTCCATTTATCCGAATATATACCAATATTCCGAAGAATCTCGTGTGATTTTTCGCCTTCGAATTTTTGGTTTATTGTGAAGACAATTTTTAGGGGATTTTAACATTTTTTCATTGACAACAACAATCACAAAACATCTACTTAAGATCATTTTCACTTCAACAATTTCAAGTTTTTCAACATGGATTCTACTCAAGAGTATCATGTGACTAACAACAACATCATGGTGGCGGGTAACAAAGAGAGACCTCCAAATCTTATGACTTGTAGATATGCACAATGGCAATCACGATTCCTTCGATATCTTGTCACAAAACCTAATGGTGATGTTCTTCGACGTTGCATTAAAGAAGGACCCTATAATCTCACTACAATAACCATTCTTGCAATTCCAGCAACCGACTCAATGACCGGTTCCGATGAGCAAACAATTGAGGAGACATATGAGAACACTTCGAAAGAGAAACGTGCTTGGATTTATGTAGAGAAAGAAGCAATCTATTTGATTCTAAGTGGAATTGGGGATGATATTTACTCAAAGGTTGATGCATGCTCTACTGCAAAAGAAATGTGGTTTTCCATTGAACGCTTGCAACAAAGAGAATCACTTAACAAGAAATATGTCAAAACTAACTTGTTCTGGAACTTTCGCAAGTTTACTTCATTGGATGGGGAATCAATTGATTCATATTACTCAAGGTTCTACAAGATGATGAATGACATGACAAGAAACAATTTGCAAGTCTCCACCATGCAAGTCAATGTGCAATTTCTACAGCAACTTCAACCAGAGTGGACACGGTTCGTAACTTTGGTGAAACAACAGAGTAAGTTAGACGAGGTCAACTATCACACGCTCTTTTACATTTTGAAACAATTTCAAAATGAGGCGAATGAACTTCGAGCTGAAAGGATAGCAAAGACTGCTAATCCACTTGCTTTGGTGTATACCACTCAACACGTTCAAGATCATCGCTCTCGTGCTCCAAAGTCATACTCCACTACATCATCCTCACCAAGGTACTCCACTACATCCTCCTCACCAAGATACTCCACTTCATCTAAGTATTCTGCTCCCACACGATCATGAGACAAAGAACCAAGAGCACCATCACCATCACCTGAGCCATCATCTGAAGAGGAAAGTGATGAAGAACTAGCTCAGAAGGATAGGGAAATGAAGCAACAAATTGCTTTCATTATGAAGACCTACAAGAAAATCTTCAAACCCACCAACAACAATCTTCGAACATCATCAAATATAAGGAACCAATATATTGAGAGTCCTCGAAGGTATGACATACGTCAATGTGATGAAAGTCCTCCTAGGTATGATCGACGTAATCCAACACATGTTGAGGGTTCTGCACGGTATGATCGACAAACTGCTAAGTATGATACTCAGAGGATTGCTACTGCTTCTGGGAATAGGGAAACTGGTTGTATTCTATTGGTTCAGCAAAGTGGGATTCAATGCTTTAACTGTCAAGGCTATGGGCGTATGGCAAAGGAATGTAGAAAGTCGAAACGGGTTAGAGACTCTGGCTATCATAAGGAAAAGATGCTGCTATGCAAGAAGATGGAAGCTGGGGTTAAATTGTCGGTTGAGGAAGGAGCAATGCTTGATGATACTGATGATGAAGCCTCCGATCAAGAACTTGAAGCACATTACTCGTACATGGCAAAGGTTGAAGAAGTTCTCAACGTCACTGAAGATGATAATGGTCCTATCTTTGACACTGAGCCGATCGATAAGGTACACACTGAAGAGGAATACAATGTGTTTGGTAATATTCATGAGCATTATGAGCTACCCAAAGCCATTAATGACACATGTATGATGGAAACGGTTGATAACAATACCAAACCCGATTCATCAGACATGTGCAATAATGAGTCTGAGGATGATCAACATGTAAATGAGTATGATGATGACTAGGAGCGTATTGCGCTTGCTAACTTAATTGCTTCTTTACAAAAAGATGTCAAAGAAACTAGAAAGAGTCAAAAGCAATTAAAGAAGGCAAACGCTACGCTCACTCAAAATTTTGAAGAATGCAAAGCTGCTCTAATTAAATCTAGTGAGACCATTGATAGCTATAGAGCTCAGCTTCTACAAAAGACCACTAATATTGAGGGGTACAAATGATGTTTAATTAATGTTAAAAAGGACGATTTTCAAGAGAAATATAACGAAACTCTTAAGCTTCTTGAACAAGAGAAATGTAATTATAACACCTCTTTGAGTACTGAACGTCACAAAACGTATCTTGCTACCACTAAAGTCAATGAGCTAACTCAAGTAAATGGTTTTCTTCAAGAGGATAAAACTAAACTTGTTAATGAAAAGAAAGCTGTGGTTGAAAAGATGAAAAAGGATTTCAAAAAACTAAAAAAGCGAATGACATCGACAAAATGGTAGAACTTGAAACTCAACTTGATTTTTACAAGAAAATTGTTTACAAAACTAATCAATCAATTCAAACCATGAGAATGTTGGCACCTCGTTCGTTTTTCAAGGATAGACCTAGTTTTGCAAATCCTAAGTACCTTGAGCAAGCTCAATCTGAGAATCAGCACTTATATCTTGATGAGTCCGAATGGCGATCTTGATTGTCTTGTTATTAGGCCCGATAGTGAAGAGACAAACGATTTGGAAGAAGAGAGTCGACCAAAAGTTAATAAAGAATTTGTTAAACCATATAATTATGCTTATGAAAACAGTCTTTATGGTCTTTTCAAACCGCAAACCCAGAAAACTCGTGAGAAATTTTTTTTTGAATGTGAACAAATAAGAATTAAATGGAGACAAGCTTTTGCCACTAAGAAAACTAATGTTTCAAAATTTATTGAATACTTGCCATTTAAAGCTTCTGTAAGCAAGAGTAAGCAAGGCACTTAGTATTCTCAAGAGTAACATTGAAAATTTCAAAAAGGTTGTTGATGATGACTGGAAAAAACGTGAACTTTCGAAAGAAGACAAAGCAATTCCTCACGATATAACTGTGCTTGTGAAAAGTATTTTGATTCCACTTGCGGAAAGAACGCAAAAACATATTTTGGAATTTGAAACATTAATTAAGCAAGAAATGTTTGATGATTTGAAATATGTGGAATCTCTTGAACAAGAAGTGAACGACCATCAACCTGAAAGAGACGAGTTTTCTACAACTTATGATCTACTCTTACATGAATGTCTCTCAAAAGATATTATGTGTGTTTATGTTACATCTTGTGCTGATATTGATGAATATTCTGATGTTGCATGCAAATATCTTGATCAAGTTAAAGAATGTGACCGTCTTGACACTGAGCTTTCGAATAAAGTTGACCAAAAAGAGTTTTCGTTACTTCAACATAGATATGACTATCTTCAAAAACATTGTCACTCACTTGAACTTGCTTTGCAAAAGAAAGTTGGCAGCTTTTCAAATGATACACCTTTGGAAGTAAAATTATCTGAGTCATGTCGATTACTAAACGAAAAAAGTCTTGATATTTTGGATTTGAAAGCTCGGTTACAAGAAAAAGATATTGCAATAGCAGAGTTGAAGAAACTCGTTGCTAAGATGGGTGGGAAAGTTGTGGAACCTAGCGTTAAGAAACCTGTTGTTAGACAACCCAATGCCTCTAAAGTGAATAGATCCTCTATCTTGGGAAAACCATCTGCTTTATCAAATTCTTCGTTTGCAAAACCTGTGTTTGCCCCCAAGATGGATGGAAAGGAAAGGTCACCACATACTCGACCCATAAGGAATATTGTAGCACCAAACGTTAAGCACAATAATGTGATTAAACCAAGGATGTATAGAATGACCACTAAACCCACAAACAAAGTTAGTCAATCGCCTCAGACTTCTAGAAACACTAATACTCGTGTGTCTTCTACTACATGAGTAGTTTCCACTGCTAGTGTTAGTCAGCCTCAGCTTAAGAGCACTCAAGTGAATGATAAGGTCTGGAAACACATGAGTCAAGGGAAGATGAAGGAAGTAGAAGAACACCCTAGGAATTTGAATGTTTTTAAGAATAAAAAGTCTGGACTCGCATGTAATGACAATTTGAATGCTTTGAATGATTTGAATGCTATGAATGTGAAATTTGTTTGTGTCAAATGTGGAAAATGTGCTAATGCTAATCATTCTATGTGTGCTATGAATAATGTGAAAGGCGTAGATACTAGAACTAAGAAGCAAGTTGCGATGCTTATTAGTGCTAGTGAACCCAAACGCAAAGTGAACCATTCTAGTGCTACCCCCACTAAGAAAAGTATTGCATCAGACTCCACCACTAAGACCCCTAGAAGCAGAATTAGGGAATTATATGAGTCTGCTAGCAAGTCTTGGAAATGGTGGTTTGCTAATCAATATCCTCCGAGATATAAATGGATGCCTAAAGTTAGGACAGAAAATGTGACAACAAGTGTTAGTATGCCTTTAAATATTTCTAAGGACACTAATGATTCTATAATCACAACTACTGTGGTATCCAATTTAGCAAATGCTCTATCATGTTCTACCTCTTCTGCAGGTGATACAAATAATTCTCTTCATACTGGACTCCGGATGCACGAAGCACATGACGGGGAATCTCAAGCTTCTAATTAACTTCGTGGAGAAGTTCCTGGGTACGGTCCGATTCGAAAATGATCAATTTGCACCGATCCTAGGATATGGAGATTTGGTTCAGGGGAATATCACGATCAAAAGGGTATACTACGTCGAAGGGCTCAATCACAATCTTTTCTCGGTTGGTCAATTCTGTGATGCAGATTTGGAGGTTGCTTTCAGAAAGAAGACATGTTTTGTTCGTGATTATGATGGGAATGACTTACTTACCGGTACACGGGGTACTGATCTCTACACTATTTCACTTCAAGACACAACTTCTACAACTCCAATCTGCTTCATGGCTAAAGCTTCAACGACTCAAGCATGGTTATGGCATCAACGTTTATCTCAACTCAACTTTGATACCATCAACTTGCTTTCCAAGAAAGATATTGTGAGAGGCCTTCCAAGCTTGAAATTCATCAAAGATCATCTTTGTTTTTCTTGTGAGCTTTGTAAAGCTAAACGAAGTAGCTTCAAAACAAAAAGACTACACCAAGCTCTAAAGGACGGTTAGATCTTCTTCATATAGTTTTGTGTGGTCCCATGCGTGTTCATAGTATCAATGGGAAGAAATATGTCATGGTAATTGTCGATGATTACTCAAGGTACACATGGACTCACTTCTTGAGGTCCAAGGGTGAAACACCCGAAGTTCTAATCAGCTTCCTTAAACTGATACAACGTGGTCTTCAAGCTCAAGTAAAAGTGGTTCGTACTGACAGAGGCACAAAATTTTTGAATTCAACTCTAAGAAACTATTTTGAAGCTGAAGGAATTAAACATGAAACATCTATTGCTCGAACACCCGAACAAAACGGTGTTGTTGAAAGACGAAACCGTACTTTAGTTGAGGCTGCTCGAACATTATTATCTGTTTCAAAACTTCCACTATACTTTTGGGTCGAAGTCGTGTCAACCGCATGCTACACACAAAACCGATCCTTAATTATCCCAAGACACGAAAAGACACCATATCACATAATTCATGATTGAAAACCTTCACTCAAACACCTTCATGTTTTTGGATGTACTTGTTACATTATATGAGATGGTGAAAATCTAGATAAGATGAAAGAGAAAGGTGATGCATGTATTCTAGTGGGATATGCAACTCAGTCTAAGGGATATAGAGTTTACAGCAAGAGAACAAAATTGATAGTTGAGACTATTCATATCCGATTTGATGAATTACAAGAAATGACACTTGAACAAAATAGTTTAAGTTCCGATCCACAATGACAAACGACTTTCGTTCACAACCGCACGGAACTTGGAACTCAAGACCACAACAATGAACCGTCAAGTTCAACGCTGGTTCAAGGAAATGTTCCAAGAGCAGAGATGACAGTCAACATGACACTTGAAGAGTTGGAAATGTTATATGGACCAATGTATGATGAATATTTCACGGGGGAGAAACAAGTTGTATCGAAGTCTTCCGCTGTCACTCATGATAAGAATGATGATACCGATCATCGTCAACAAAAGGATACAACTTCATCTACTTCAACATGGGTTACTGCATATTTACCTCCTTAGAATATCACATTAAAAACCGCTCCTACAACATCCACAACTACTGTCATTGCTCCAGAGAATACAAATCAAGCAGACAATACATTAAATGACGAAGACGAATTTATCAAACCATTCGGTACACCGATACACGAAACTGGAGAGTCTTCTACTCGCCATGTTGATCCGTCAATATGCATACGTTCTACCAACGACATCCTTCAACACATCATTGGACCCGAGATCATCCTTTGGTACAAGTAATTGGAAACCCTTCACAGCCCGTTCGTATAAGACGACAGCTTGAAACCGATGGCGATGTTTGTATGTTCGCACTCACCGTGAGTACAGCTGAACCAACAAATATCAAAGAAGCCTTGACATATCACGCTTGGATTGGATCGATGACGGATGCTGCACATAAGGGATTCATCGTTTATCAAATGGACGTAAAGACAACGTTTCTTAACGGTCCTTTGAAAGAATAAGTCTATGTCACACAGCCGGAAGGATTCGTCAATCCTCATTATCCTGACAAGGTGTATCGTCTCCACAAAGAACTTTATGGACTCAAGCAAACTCCAAGGGCGTAGTACGACGAGCTCTCAAAATTTCTGGTATCCAAAGGTTTCTCAAAAGGTTCAATTGATCTAACTTTGTTCACTTATAAATACGGGGATGACATTTTGCTTGTGTAGATTTATGTTGATGACATCATTTTCGGGTCTAGAAACCCAAAACTTTCAAAATGGTTTGAAAAAGTCATGCACAGCAAATTTGAAATGTCAGTGATGGGCGAACTAAAATTCTTTCGAGGAATTCAAGTTCACCAATACCCAAGTGGTATCTTTATTAACCAAGCTAAGTATTGTCAAGAGATAATCAAAAAGCATGGTATGACATCATGTGACCCCGTTGGGAGACCATTATCAACAACATCCCTGGATGTTGATTTGGAGGGAGATGCCATAGATCAAACGAGATATTCTTCAATGATCGGCTCCCTCATGTACTTAACAGCAAGCCGACCAGATATATCACATGCTACGTGTTATTGTGTACGATATCAAGCACGACCGACTGAAAAACACCTCAAGGAGGTTAAACGGATCTTTCGGTACCTCAAGAATACCATTCATTTGGGACTCTGGTATCCAAGGGAAACCAGTTTCTTTCTAACGGCCTATTCAGATTCTGATCATGCAGGGTGTCTTGATACACGAAAAAGTACTTCTGGTGGTGCACAATTTCTAGGACAAGATAAGCTTGTGGGATGGTCTTCCAAGAAGCAGGATTGCACATCATTGTCATCAGCCGAAGCGGAGTATGTGTCTCTATCTGCGTGTTGTGCTCAAGTTCTTTGGATGAGAACACAACTCACGGATTATGGCTTCTACTTTGATAAAGTACCTATGTACTGTGACTCAAAGTCCGCCATAACCATCTCCTGCAATCCGGTACAACATTCCCACACGAAGCACATTTATGTCAGATATCACTTCATTAAGGAACAAATTGAAAGGGGTATTGTTGAACTATACTTTGTTGGATCTGATTACCAATTAGCTGACTTGTTTACAAAAGCTCTTTCGAAAGAGAGGTTTACGTATCTAGTTAGGCAAATTGGTATGAGATGTTTGACTCCAGCAGAACTGGAGATTCTGGAAAAGAAGCCTGCTTGATTCATCTATCAAACATCTACATGTAAATATTAATGAAAAAGCAAAATACAAAATTAAAAATCTTTGAAAATCCAAAAAGATTCTTCTCGACATGTCTTTCAATATCGATAATATGGACGTACCTAGAAATATCGCTCAATAACGGCACGGGTGTGTACATAAAGCTCGAATGAAAGTTGTAAATATTTTTCAAAACATGTCATTTCTATTTTTAAAGGAAAAAGTCTATTTTGGACAATTTTTCCAACAACGGATAGAGCAATCTATCTTGGGTTGAGCTTATCACAAAACATTCAACGTTTTGAGCTCAACACAATGGCTTGTAATCACTTTCAGATTGCAACCCGAATCTATATTCACGGGGGAGTGTACGCTTTAGTGCCCTTACCCTCAGCAAAAGAAGATAAATCTTCTTACACTTGAGTGGATTTGTCAAGACATTCAAAGTCTATGAACTCAAGTTATGCTTTAGAAAAACTTTTTCGCCAAAAAGAAATAGAGTTTTTCAAAAGCGTTGAACACAATTTTTTCAAGAATTTCTCAATGATATTCAAAATCTTTCAAAAATTGTGTGCTCAACAACTCCTATCCTCAAAAATTTAATGTGGATCATATCCTCGTAATAACAATTCCACTGGATCAATTTTTGAGGGGGAGCATTCCAAATTCATGCTAAGTTTAACACATTTTTCTCCCAAAAGTATTTAAAGACTATTTTTCACAATATATTTTAATCAAATTTGGTATCTCTAATATCAAACGATTTTATATATTAGAGATATGGGGAGAAAATGTGATTAAAATGTGATCTAAAGAGTCAAACACTCATGGTTACGATCAAATACCCACAACATCTTTAATTCACGACGTTATTGGTGTCAAAAGGGTGGTTAGGTTTAAGTCCTATGATCCAACCAAAACCGGAGGGATCTTCCCAGGGACAATCCAATAGATTATTAGAAGTCCTTAGGAAAGATGGAGTAGAATGTGAACGAAGCTGAATGCCGACTAAGTACTGACGCTAACACTGGAACAATCACAACAAGGTGTTAGTAATGATGTCTTGGTAAGCATTGAAGGGGTTGAAGAATGAAAAAGAAATGTAAGGATAAAGGGTCTAAAGAAAGAAGCCCTCCATACAACTTAGGCAGAAATCGGGTCAACACATCATGAAGACAACGCATCATGGACCCAGTGATGTAATGCACAACCCCTTCCTAGCTGACTCAGGCTTCTCTCAAAAGAAGTTTGTTTTATTGCCACTGAGATCAACACGACTTCTATTGACTTTCTCACTCTGAGATAGTTGATATTGAATAGGTGGCATCTGCTCCAGCCTCCGACTACTAAAAGTGCACAAATCGAGTCTAGAGCTAAGAGATCAATCAAATCTTGTTAGGACACACAGATGAAGATTAAGAGAGTCCTACGCTATATCCTTGCGATATTGCTAGAACACTCAGAGTGATACTACCTAGTATTCACAATGATGAGTGGAAATCCTTCCAGTGTTAACATCAAACAGCTCTGCGGTAGGTCATGTGTAAGATTCTTCATGAATTGAACATATGTAAAACTGAAAAGCAACAGTGGTTTCTTTCTCTATCGAATCAAACTCGTTTCAGGTTTTTACGCAATATCTTTATGGTCTTGCCAGAACATTCAGAGTGATATTCATTAATATTCACAGTGACGAATGAAAATCCTTCTAGCGTCAACATCAAACAGCGCTACGGTAGGTAACTTGCGAGATTCTTATGAATCAAGCTTGTGTCAACTGGAAAGCAACAATGGTAAGATTCTTAAGAATCAAACTTGTTCCAAGAATTAGAATTGACGACTTTAATCAAGCGGATATTTATCCAATTGATTCACTCTTTATGTTCGCAGTCTTGCTTTGAGACGGTCGAGTAAAGAGAACGGCTAGTACAGCCGCGAAACCCTGTCAAGGAGGTTCTTAATTGAATCTACCTAATCACAGGTACGATATTTAATATCATGTAACAGTCTTCACCGACCGGAGGTAAAACGCTACCGATTTAGGACGAATGTCAAAGCCATTCAGTCCGTGTCTAAGTTCTATCTCGAGAAGGTGACGTTACGGTGTACTCAGCAAAGTCAAAGATTCAAAACCACACACTCATGCCCAAAGACATTTAACAATCAAGAAAGCTAAAGACTTACACAATTTTGATGATCAAAATCATCCTTATCAATTAATGTAGAGGAATGACCTCTCTTTAAAGGAGATTGTTAGCAAGCTTTCAAGATTTTGCAAATTTTGAGCATGTGGATAAAGACACAAGATCGCAAGATGGCAAAGACAAATCAAGGATAAATTTAAAGATCTCAAGTTTAATGACAAAGTCGAAAGACAACGACAAAGGCTCAAAGATCACAGCATGAAGGAACAAGACTACTATTACACGTTCAAGATTCAGTTATGATGAAATTCGTAATATCCATTGAACTCCAAATATTGAAGAGGAATGACCTCACATTGGGGGAGATTGTTAGCCTCAAAATATTGAGTCAAACAAGAATGTTCGGTCATAGTTTTATATTGTAATATTTATTAGAACGTTGTAATAGTTAGTTAAAATAGTCGTGACATTACGGGCTTGATGGTTAGCTTAAAAGGCCTCTTGCAAGGTACTAAGCATATATTCAAGCCCGACCCAATAACAATATAGTCCATTAGAAAGCCCGCATGTGGGTGGACTATATAAGCACCCTCTTAGCACGTTAAGAGGGTGGATGTTCTCATTTCTTTAATCTAATATCACCAAGTTTATCACCTCCTTCTCTCTACTTTCTCTCACTACCTTCTCTCTCTAAAATCTTCATTCTTTTCATCTATTTTCTATTAATCAACCATGGTGAAGTGAATAATTTAGGGAATAGATGTTCACCGGAGGGATTTTCAAGATCAGTCTCTAAGAAAACGGTATAGAGTGTCGAAGTTCACAGCAGAATAGGTGTTAATGTGTAGTTTTCTGTGAACCGTAATAGTAAAAACGTGATTTCTCCTTCGTTAACCGTTGGGTCATCATGAAATTCGCGCTGTAGGTTCTTAACACATATGTATAGGATCTCACCAGAGCGATCATCGATCTGATCTATCATTAAGAAGTTATTGATGGTCGAAGTTGGCTGTAGTAATGGTGGTTTTTGTTTTTAGGGGTTGAACTAAAAACCCTAAATTGATTTGGGTGTCGTTACTTAATGGGAGCTGTTGATTCTTGTTCTTCATGGTGATTGTACTAGCTTTGGTGAGTTGATTCTTGAATCAACAATGAACCCTAGTGTGATCAATGGTTGTGGGTGTGATGATTCATTATCTATCCACTGATATTATTCTAGCCACTGTTAAGTTTTACGTAGCCAATGACAAGAGGAGTATAGCCACTGATGGTGTCAGCGGCTTCTCCAGCCGCTGACAAACATGTTTGAAACGCTGACAGTACAGTGTTGTCCGAGATATGGTATGTTGTCCGAGATACGGTCTTTATCTGGTGACAAGTGTTGTCTGATATTTGACAACACATGTTGATGAGATCTCGTGTGAGACCCCCAAAATCTGACATGGAACAACTAGGCAACGAGGGGGTAACATGTCATAGTACAAGAAATAATGAATTACAGTTCATACAAAGCTGACAAAATAAAAACATGTACATTACATCATAAAAGGGTCAGAGTTTTTTAAACATAGGTCCCAGAGTTTTAGAAGCAGAAAATTATATTATTTCGTCTCGATTTATAACACAAAGTTGCCCAAAAGATAGAATAAACTTCTGACAGTTTATATAAAACCAATCTTTCAAAAGTATCACAGAAATCTCCAAGCTGCGATAATATCCTACGGGATCCCATCCAAGCAAAGCTAAGTAATAATACCTGAGATTAAACATGTAAAATCGTCAACACAAAGTTGAGTGATATTCATAGGTTTAGCAATAAGGATGTGGAACACAACATTCGTTGTAAAACAAGTAGTATGGAGTATGGTTATATACGTCAACCATAGTCCGGAAACCATTATTATTGCTGTTTAGTTCATGAACCGAAGCTTAACTTACGTAAGTATTCAGCCTAAATACTCAGGTATAAACAAATGTAATGCGTCATGGTTAAACAACCGCATCATTGGGACGGGGATAGTCAATCCCGGTGGATCCACCCACAACATTCGCGCTTCGCGCAATGCACCAGGACAATTAACGGTTCATGATCGAAGAGATGAAACTCAAGGCTAGCCTAAAAGCAATAATAATATTGAAAATTTGAAAATCATACATGTTCTAGATAGCATACAAGTTCTGGATAGCATACAGTTTTTAAATGGTTGTGTTCCACCATGTAAAATCTCACCCCGTGTTTAGAAACCATGTATAAGTAAAAAGGGGCTATGAACTCACCTTAGCCATGAGGTAAGTCAATCACGGTACTCAGCAACTGAGTAGAAACAATGGTAGTGAGACGATCACCGACGATATGGATGCCCGAGGAAACACGAAAACCGCAACCTATCACAATAAGGCGCGCATTAACATTCGAACTCAAATATCAATATATATACCAAATATAATATGACTCAAATGTTTTCAAAGTATTCGTATTTCAAAACAAAAGACACGAACCAGATGAATCCATCCTAACTCATTTATCCAACACTACACGATTAAACACTTGTGCACTTGAAATTGACCCGTCATACGACGCCAAGTCAACGCAAGTCAAACTATTCCTTAACCTTATTCGGACCAGTAGCTAAGTCATTTATATAATGACTAAGCACATGAATAAGTCACCATGTCTGTCACACCCCACCATGGCGGAATATGAGGCGCGACATATGGATATCATCACAACAATAGCGTGTCTATAGAGTTAACTAAATGAAATAGAAATGTCATAAAAAGGTGACACAATGTCATGAAAATATCTCAAACAATGCAGGCGTCTAGGTAAGTAGGTAACAGGCCTACCTCTTACCAAAGACATACAAATAAACAAACATCGAACATATAGGTACCATAAAGTCTACTTAATCAAAAGACAAAATAAAATCTAAGAGGAAAGGAATTCCTCCTAATGCAGTCCTAGCAGCCTCTAAACTCTAGCCACTTCTAATAGCATCCTTCTCAACTACCTCACCTGAAAACGACACTAAAATCTGTCAACATAAAGCTGGTGAGAACATAGGTTTAAGTTATCTAGAACATCATAATAAACCTTGACATCCGCTGTAAATAAGTTGAAGAAAAATAATTTATAGTAATGGACCATAATGTGATAATCATGTTACATGCATCCACAACAAAACTTAAACCAAGTACCGATCACATCTACAATTCACAAAGCACACTATAACAATCAAGAAGTATCCCGTCACACACACAAGAACACACACCACACTATCCGGATCTTTCCCACACCACATGTGGAAGATGAACTATATCCCCGTCGAGATATCTTGCCTCCGAAGAGACGATGCACAAGTACTCAGGACGGATCGTGCCCCACGAACCAAGAACTTAGGACGGATCGTGCCCCACGAACCAAGAACTCAGAATCAAGAACTCAGGACGGATCGTGCCCCACGCTCCACACACATCACAACTGGTCCCATAGACTCCCATACATCTATGTACCAATCCCAATCATAACACAATCAAGATTCACATATCAGAACACATATCAAAGCACATATGAGAACACATAAGCACGCAAGTCACATAATAGCATATTTATATCCACACATTTTAAAACATAGTACTAAATCATGTTAAAAACATTGCAAGTGTCATCTCCATCCCATACTGGAAAAACATTTAAAAACGTAGCAAAATGGGACTATGAACTCACCTGATAGCACAGCAAGCTAGCACTCCTGCAGACCTATAAAATCATACACAACACACTTAGATCAGGTCCTAACACCCAAGTTAAGTAACAACCACGGAGATGAATCTAATCCTCCAATCCTCGCTATCTAGTTCTCACACTACAAGCTATTCTATACGTAAAAATTCAGTTTTTCCCGGTACGGTTTACTAGTCATTAAACGACCACATGAATAAACTTAACACCACACATGGCTCCTACCCTACTGGATTTATGTTGTTATATGATCTAAGAACTCCAAAAACCAAGCTTACTTTCTACTTACACGTTTAACCCTTTCGTTTAGTCTCTACACCAAAAGTCGATTTAACAAAGCTGATTTTCTGTACATGCTAAATGTTCGACACCAAAAGCCCGATCTAAACACCATAACTTTTATTGAAAACCTTCAGTCCTTTTATATACATTATAAAGAGTTCCCAAGTTAAAAATCTTTGGCTATCTCATTCGTTTGGTTAGGTTTTGCCTCAAATTTACGAAATTCAAATTTATTCCTGAACTGCACACTGTTTTTGTAACAATTGTTTGTCGACCTTCCTAAACTCTTTTTTCGACGAATCTTACATTTTTGAAAAGTAGACTCTTTTAACTTAATTTTAAAAAAAAGAAACGCGACCAAAGGTGCTACCAACTGCCCGTAACAGTCAACACAAGACAGACCTAAAAATCAGACTGTTTTACACCTTTAAGCACTAACCCTCTAAACATCATTAATTATCCCTAAATTCTTAACACAAACCCTAAAATCATTAATAAATCTAAATAAATATAGTTCTAAGAAATTTAACAAAACCCTAATCATCTCAATGATGGTTAATTAACTTTCCAATTATGATTAAATAATAAAAACATAAATTATATTAAGGTTGAATTGATCACTTACCTTGAAACAAGAAAAATTAATGAACCCTGATCATAATTTCGACTACTCTTGATATCCATGGATGATTTAGACTGATTTTAGGTTTATTTAGGGTTATTAGTCGTTTTTAGGGGTCTAGGGGTGTTTATATAGGTCTTGGTAACCTTCTGGACAAGTTTAGGCCCAATTAAGACTTTTAAATGGTAATTATCCTATTTTTATTAATTTAATATTTAAAATTTCAGCTATGGGACCCACAAATTCGACTCCCCTCTGTGTTTTATCATATTTACACTCTCCCCCCTCCTATTTTATGTTTACTTATACTTCTATACACTTTCGGGACCAAACCGGGCACCCTTTTGCTAATTTTTCGACTTTTTACGCGATTTTTGAACTAGCCTTCATTTCTAAAAGTTTCTAAATACAGAAAGTAACTATAAAACTTATCCTAACCATATTATATATACTTAATACATACATACAACATACGATACGTAAACGAAACCTTATAAAAACGCTACCCGAACTTTTCTGCAGTTCATTTCTAGACTCATTTTATTTCATTCCATTTCATTTCATTTCCAACTTATACCATGATTTACACATTCATGTGAACTCACGAGCACGAAACAACCCCATCACATCATCATATAACGTACCATGTACTACGTAAACAATGTCTAACATCATGATAAAGTCTCAAATATGAACACATAACACATAAACGCACACCAAGCACATGATCAAAATCAAACAGTCAAAAGTGACAAATCCAAAATCTAGGGTTGTCACATCACTCCCTCCTAATAGAAATCTCGTCCCGATATTTACTCCATAAGCTCAAAAAACTTCATTTCACAACCAACTCGCTATCTCTCTCATAAGAACGTAACCGGATCATCCGTATGACTACCACAACGCCATCAATGAATATAAGCTCACGACAAATTTTAGGACCCCCAACTTCGGATAAACGATCAAGCCCATGGACAACTAACGGACGTTTACGTGAACGAATTTAAAAATATGAAACCAAACCATGGGACTCCAAAAGATACTCAACATAAAACATGTATCGACTCCCAACAAACCATGGAAACGGACCAATGACACAAGAAGCACCCAGCGACAACCGAAACGTATTACGACCGGTGACATACTATTAAAACCTTGTGCAAAACCAAATTTTACCCCAGAATGGATTTTGTACTGTAATGTATATTAGTTGTTCTAAAACCATGGTATCACATTAGTAATTATGTAATCATTTGACGAAAAAAAATCTAAGTCTCTTCATGAACGATCAATTGTCTAAAGCACACAACACAATATCACGCGTCAACATTGACTCCGGAACCCACATTCTTCATTAATGTAACAATCTCTATGATGAATACATCTGAAATCCTATCCCAAAGCAGCCCTATGTTAGCCTTCTAAGTGTCCACTATCCCAAAATACCCAAAACACGAGTTTAAACCATGTTGTCCGAAAATTAATCTTGAACTCGACAGTTGTACAATTAATTCAACAATACTACTGACTTACATTGACAATACATTCTAAATATTTGAAAAGTACACTCCGAGTACATAACTTTAGGCTTTTGAATCACCTGAAAAGCTTTAAAAACGAATAAGTTATAACCAAAACAATTTTTACCTAGAATCTGCCTAGACATTAGCGACAGTTTCTGACAGTTTAGCGATGAATTCTGACAATTTAGCGACAGTTTCTGCCTAATCCGATTTAAACAAATAAACGATTTTAAACCCAAAAAAACCCGTTATTAATTACAAAATTCAAGGTCTAATTTATTTTAATTCCAGTAAATTAAAACTCTCACCCATCATATGATTAATTACTTGATTTAAAAATATTTAATTAAATAAGAACAATATTTTAACTAAAGAACAATAACTTTAGGTGATCAAAACTAAAATATTTTTAAAATAAATAAGCCATGCTTATATGTTAAATAATTTATATTTCACCCTATTTCAAACACGTTTTCGACACTTTACCCTTATTTTATCAACTACCACCAACTATTTTAACTATTTGCAAATTTTATTTCTTTTACCATGTAAGACTCAAAATAAAAGATATCGTTACCCCAAATAAACAAAGACAATGGAATTCTTAAACTATCTCAATAACATTTACGCTAAAAGTACCGTACAAACGAACACCTGAAATGAGGACTCGATAAATGTGCTATTACGGAAGTTAAACATCTCGAAGAGGGATGAGCTAGCAAACCATCACAAGAAAACAACCGATAAATAGAAGGGAATTATACATATATAGGCATATGCATACATACACTCAAATCCATCCAACGTATACCATACAAACATGTATTAACCCTCTTTCATGCAACCATACTCAGGAATCCATTGATGTTGTGGTACTTGTGTAACTATGTTGGCCACCATACTTATACACGTCCCCTTTCACCAATGCACTCCCTCCTATGATGACACTTATAAGAATTAATACTACACATAACACATTGCTCTACCAACTCAAATAAGCACATAGATCCTACCACTCACATAAGCACATAACCACAACATAAAATAAGATCCAAAATCCATGTATTAAAATAACGTAGCCAATGCATGAAACATATAAACTCGTAATCCAGCTGAACCACCGTAGACAAAATTCAAAATGCATAAAGAACATGAAAACGTAATTAAACGAAATCCAACAATGACTAGCGTATACGACTATAGTTCAACCCGCACTATTCAAAACTCGAAAAGAAAATAACATGTAGCTAAGTATGAACCATAGTAGTTCATAACCTAACAAATACTGCGAAAATAACATTTAAACACATCAATTACTATAAAATGCACACATACTCCTGTGACGCCTATATGCAGGGACTCTTAAGCTATAGACTAGGCTACGCGACTAGGCAACCTAATTCTCTATAACCATTGGCTCTGATACCATTCTGTCACACCCCACCATGGCGGAATATGAGGCACGACGTATGGATATCATCACAACAATAGCTTGTCTATAGAGTTAACTAAATGAAATAGAAATGTCATAAAAAGGTGACACAATGTCATGACAATATCTCAAACAATGCAGGCGTCTAGGTAAGTAGGTAACAGGCCTACCTCTTACCAAAGACATACAAATAAACAAACATCGAACATATAGGTACCATAAAGTCTACTTAATCAAAAGACAAAATAAAATCTAAGAGGAAAGGAATTCCTCTTAATGCAGTCCTAGCAGCCTCTAAACTCTAGCCACTTCTAATAGCATCCTTCTCAACTACCTCACCTGAAAACGACACTAAAACCTGTCAACATAAAGCTGGTGAGAACATAGGTTTAAGTTATCTAGAACATCATAATAAACCTTGACATCCGCTGTAAATAAGTTGAAGAAAAATAATTTATAGTAATGGACCATAATGTGATAATCATGTTACATGCATCCACAACAAAACTTAAATCAAGTACCGATCACATCTACAATTCACAAAGCACACTATAACAATCAAGAAGTATCCCGTCACACACACAAGAACACACACCACACTATCCGGATCTTTCCCACACCACCTGTGGAAGATGAACTATATCCCCGTCGAGATATCTTGCCTCCGAAGAGACGATGCACAAGTACTCAGGACGGATCGTGCCCCACGAACCAAGAACTTAGGACAGATCGTGCCCCACGAACCAAGAACTCAGAATCAAGAACTCAGGACGGATCGTGCCCCACGCTCCACACACATCACAACTGGTCCCATAGACGCCCATACATCTATGTACCAATCCCAATCATAACACAATCAAGATTCACATATCAGAACACATATCAAAGCACATATGAGAACACATAAGCACGCAAGTCACATAATAGCACATTTATGTCCACACATTTTAAAACATATTACTAAATCATGTTAAAAACATTTCAAGTGTCATCTCCATCCCATACCGAAAAAACATTTAAAAACGTAGCAAAATGGGACTATGAACTCACCTGATAGCACAGCAAGCTAGCACTCCTGCAAACCTATAAAATCATAAAAAACACACTTCGCTCAGGTCCTAACACCCAAGTTAAGTAACAACCACGGAGATGAATCTAATCCTCCAATCCTCGCTATCTAGTTCTCACACTACAAGCTATTCTATACGTAAAAATTCAGTTTTTCCCGGTACGGTTTACTAGTCATTAAACGACCACATGAATAAACTTAACACCACACATGGATCCTACCCTACTGGATTTATGTTGTTATATGATCTAAGAACTCCAAAAACCAAGCTTACTTTCTACTTACACGTTTAACCCTTTCGTTTAGTCTCTACACCAAAAGTCGATTTCACAAAGCTGATTTTCTGTACATGCTAAATGTTCGACACCAAAAGCCCGACCTAAACACCATAACTTTTATTGAAAACCTCCAGTCCTTTTATATACATTATAAAGAGTTCCCAAGTTAAAAATCTTTGGCTATCTCATTCGTTTGGTTAGGTTTTGACTCAAATTTCCGAAATTCAAATTTATTCCTGAACTGCACACTGTTTTTGTAACAATTGTTTGTCGACCTTCCTAAACTCTATTTCCGACGAATCTTACATTTTTGAAAAGTAGACTCTTTGAAATTAATTTTAAAAAAAAGAAAAGCGACCAAAGGTGCTACCAACTGCCCGTAACAGTCAACACAAGACATACCTAAAAATCAGACTGTTTTACACCTTTATGCACTAACCCTCTAAACATCATTAATTATCCCTAAATTCTTAACACAAACCCTAAAATCATTAATAAATCTAAATAAATATAGTTCTAAGAAATTTAACAAAACCCTAATCATCTCAATGATGGTTAATTAACTTTCCAATTATGATTAAATAATAAAAACATAAATTATATTAAGGTTGAATTGATCACTTACCTTGAAACAAGAAAAAATAATGAACCCTAATCATAATTTCGACTACTCTTGATATCCATGGATGATTTAGACTGATTTTAGGTTTATTTAGGGTTATTAGTCGTTTTTAGGGGTCTAGGGGTGTTTATATAGGTCTTGGTAACCTTCTGGACAAGTTTAGGCCCAATTAGGACTTTTAAATGGTAATTATCCTATTTTTATTAATTTAATATTTAAAATTTCAGCTATGGGACCCACAAATTCGACTTCCCTCTGTGTTTTATCATATTTACACTCTCCCCCCTCCTATTTTATGTTTACTTATACTCCTATACACTTTCGGGACCAAACCGGGCACCCTTTTGCTAATTTTTCGACTTTTTACGAGATTTTTGAACTAGCCTTCATTTCTAAAAGTTTCTAAATACAGAAAGTAAATATAAAACTTATCCTAACCATATTATATATACTTAATACATACATACAACATACGATACGTAAACGAAACCTTATAAAAACGCTACCCGAACTTTTCTGCAGATCATTTCTAAACTCATTTTATTTCATTCCATTTCATTTCATTTCCAATTTATACCATGATTTACACATTCATGTGAACTCATGAGCACGAAACAACCCCATCACATCATCATATAACGTACCATGTACTACGTAAACAATGTCTAACATCATGATAAAGTCTCAAATATGAACACATAACACATAAACGCACACCAAGCACATGATCAAAATCAAACAGTCAAAAGTAACAAATCCAAAATCTAGGGTTGTCACAATGTCCGATGATGAATACTCAAACTCACGCAACACAAACATTGAACTATGTGTCCAAAATTAAAATCAGCAAGTACACCCCGAATGTACACACCGATCTACCCTATCTAGACTTGTCCGATTTAGATGAAAATTGGTGTCAAGGTCACTTATAACCTGTATAAGACCTCACCAAAGTTTGAGCAAAAGTTCACACTTTAAAATCCATCAGCTCGACACTTTACTCGACTCCAAATTTGGGACAGATTGTGTACTTGTTTTATAAAACCGTTTAGACCACTTTAAAAGTACTAACTCGACAATCCGTCTTTTTAAACCACTATTAGACTCATCAAATTAAGTTTATAAACTTTGAAAACCAGTAGTTACATTTATCTAATCAAGCCTAAAGTCCCCGAGAGTCGACACAAAATCAGCCACAATTTCGGATTGTGCCGACTTGCGTCTCCCGGTACACGAATACTAAAACTAGCATAACTTTTGACTCGAAAAAAATTAGAAGCTCTATCTTATACCAAAACGAGCGTCTTGGAAAACTCTACAATAATATCAAATAATCTCAGCCTTCATCAGACCTTAAACCCACGAAAAATCTGTTAAAGACCTGCTGTCCCAAAATACCCTTTTAGAAAACATGAGAAATCAATTTTCTCACCAAAGCTAATAATGTCCATACGTCTAGGATCATTATACTATCATACCCATCAACCAAACACTCCTATAACACTTGCATGTTAGATTCTAACAAAAATCAAAGATTAAAAATATAACTTTTTAACATAAAAATATGATGATCATACTTAGATCATCACATACATGATGATTTAAAACATCATCCAACCATAAAATCATAAGTTTATGAAAACTTGATGCATGTGCTTGATTATGGTATCAAAAGAATGAAAATAAGATTTTAAGCATGGGATATTGATTAGTTTTTGTTAAAATCATGTAAAATTGGATGATTTAGGGTGTTTTGTGGTGGGGTGTGGCGCCAAAGGGTGGAGGTAGGGAGAGAATGGTGTGTGTGTTTTTTGGTTGTAAGAAATGAAGTGAAATGGTTAAATTTTTGTTTATATAGTATGGTTAGGGGGTAAATTGTAGTAAGTGAATAGCTTTGGACTTAAAAGAAATTAATAGTTTAAAGGGTAGAAAATGATTATTAGTAAATATTGAAAATATTTGCGGGGCTCGGGTTTCATATAAATACTTTTCAAAAGTTACAATGCATCATAAAAATGATTATATGATTTCCCGACATGACTTAATACGTAATTAAAACGAAATCGTCGAAAATATTAATTATCGAAACAATCGATAATAAAATGTAAAATTTTGTGCATCCATCGGTATCGCGATCACTAGGAATTCTCGTTGTACATTGATTTTGAATAAACTCGTTGTAAAACGCACGCGGGTGATTTTAAATCAAAAACTTTGATTTAACTTAAATATGGAAAAATAAAATAAGAATTTTATAATTCTAGATAAAATATTGTCAATGAACAGAAAATACTTAAAAAGTA
Organism: Glebionis coronaria; assembly: GCA_025667525.1. Classification (NCBI taxonomy): domain Eukaryota; kingdom Viridiplantae; phylum Streptophyta; class Magnoliopsida; order Asterales; family Asteraceae; genus Glebionis; species Glebionis coronaria. The sequence goes on from CM046879.1 coordinate 558,682,239, forward strand.
TAATTTATTTAAAATTTAAGAATCTCAGGATTTACATATAACAATACAAGAAAACGTAATACATTGGAAAATTCAAGAAGCACGAATAAAAAGAATAAAAAAATGTTGGAAAAGTACGGGTTCTCACAGTCTTCCCCCCTAAAGGAACTTTAGTCCCTAGAGTTCTCTTGAATACAGTAGAAGATGCAAATACGAGGAGGTACAAAGTGTAGAACAAAATTCATTGCTTCCCATGTAACTTCTGCATCACGGCGAACCTTAACAATTGGAACTCACTACGCTTTAGTACGGAGAAATATTCACAAGATAGAATGAACATGCGAATCACTTAAATGGACAAGGTGCGTTAAGATGAATCAAAATTGTAAATCAACAAGGGGTCGCAAATCGTGCAATTGCAAAACATGACAATCTTAAAATGTAAGAATCTAGTCACAAGCGAAATAGAAGGGAAAAATGAATAACATATGATCATTTAAGATACAAGCTATCATAGTCAGTTGTCTAGGATTTTGGGATTACTTTAAAACTCACTTCAATATTTTCTTGATTAAAAGAAAATTTTATAATGTGTAGTGATTTAAAAATCAAACTCTATATAAAATGAGTGGGTAAAAAGTTGTCAAATCTTTTTCTTCATCAGGACTTTAAAGTAAAAGTAACTCAGTTTAAATAGTTATTTTGATCGGCTTAAGAGCTTTTCGGGTGACTGTATGAAATTATTGTTAAAACTCAGGTTTAACGTTACCATTAGGAAAAATCAGATTTTCCAAGTTATTTAGAAACATTGTTTAGAAATTATAATCTTATTTAATAATTTCATTAGGTTGACAGTAAAGTACGATATAATCAAATACTTTAAAAGATACAGCTTGATTTCCTTTTTTTTAAATACTAGTTATAAATTTACCAAAGAGGATATATAGATCCGGTACTCAACTTGAAACAGTTATTTTGGTAATTTAAACATTTGATAAAATGTATAAAACGTTCTTAAAAATTAATAATAATTTTTAGAAATTTAAGAAAGTGTTTAAAGTATCAAATGATAAACACGTAACATTTTCTGGTTTTCAAAAGGTGACAAGACAGCAACGAATATGAATCATATAAAGGTCAACAATCTGTATGCGAGCAATAACACAAGGGAATAAAATAAAAATCGTATCAATTCTTAACAAACATGATAGAATAGACGTGTCGATGATAAATATAATAAGAAATAAAGGATTCAGCAAGATTAATTCACGAGTGCGGTTGGCGTCACCAATAACGGCTTATTAAGTTCTCAGTGGTCGATACACGATCGAAAGGGAAAAGCCACACAACAAATTTTCGAATCAAAGAAATTTTTTAAGAAGTCACTCGAGAGTAATTCTAATTAAATGAGCAACATTAGAAATGAGAGGCGAAATCAATACGCGGTTCACACGAATGAATTTCAAGACGATGAAGTCTAACACACATAATGACGGATACACGAAATCATTAGTCACTTCCAGTCATAAATCATTATCCACGTCCAGAGACATTTCGAAGGTCTACCAAAAGAGACAGAGAAGGTCGAGTGATGTAGAAGCATAACAACGTTGAAACCTTCAAGTCTGGTATCAATGGTAAGAAATTAGACAAGCAGTAACAAGAATGGTATCATGAAGGAAAATGAGGTAACAAGTATAACAAAGGTTGTTGAGTAAGGAAATATGTGTTTGAGGCATGTACTTTGTTTAAGAAAAGATAAGGGTTCATATGTGTATGTCGTGAATTGTTGCAACTCGCATAAGATGTAAAAGTTTTCAAAACTTTTATTTTATCTAACTTTAAAAGGAACATAATTAAAAAGTTGATTGTTGGTCAAATATTTAGGGCGACTACTATTTGGCCTTGCATGGCTCCTTCTAAATTAGGCATAGGTGATCAGGCCATGCATAATTTAGGACTAGCAATTCGATGCTCAGCTTCGTCAAACCAGTATTACATATCATATGATTTAAAATATGTATATAATAGCATTTGTAAAAACATGAATCAAAATAACATATGAAACTTTTCGCCACTAAGTTACTGGCTAGATATTTAAGTCAACAATTTGTTTTGTTACAAGGGTTCTTCATAAGACCAAAGTAGAATAAATTGTGAAAGTACATTGTAAAATTAATATAAACTAATTCTATAAGATAACCGTCAAGTAATTTGTAAAGTCCAAGTGGAACATTTTGTAAAATGATTTGCCAACAATATCTGTTTAAGTGTATATGGTAACTTGTAAAATAGCGAGTGGGTTACATGAGGGTAAGAAAGAGTAGTTTAAGACGGTCAATGAAATGGTTACAAAGTGATAAGGTTTCAAGAGGTTTAGCAGGAATCGTCATGAGACACGTGTCAAGATGATAACGAACGATATGAAAGCAAGATCTTCAAACCTCGGCCCGAATCAGTGGTACGATAGAAACAAAGGACGTCAATATAGAATGACAAATAAGTCATATATAAAAGAAAGGATAAAGAAATCCGTAGGTGCGCACATCATAATTTATTTGACAAAATACACTTTTAAGAAAGTAGAGCATCAGTTTGTCAAATCACTTGGTTCCTAAAAGTTCAAGATTTATGTATGACCGAGCTCAAGTTACTATTTTAAACGTTTTCAAACGCAATCAATGTTTTTAGTTTGTAAAATATCATTAGCTAAAATTTTACGAGCTCAAAACGCTTCAAACCATATTTAGAATTTCTATCAATTTTGACCTTTTTAGTCAACTTTGACTTTTGGGTTTGGCTAGACCAATTGTTTTACTAAATGACATTTTAGGACTCGAAGTCTAGTGTAATTTTGTGTAAAACGATGTTTTGAACGACTTTTTCTAGTTTTACTCGAGACTTGAAACGGAAAAAAAATGGATGAAAATGCCCTTGCATTAAATCTATCAACAAGATGATATTTTAGAATTATTCAGAAAATAACTTCTTAGATTTTACAATCTCAAATGAGCGTAACTTGCTCGATTTCAATGTTTACTGGTAAAATATTATGTCCTAAACGAACATCTCAACAGATAAAAAAAATATTTTTATGTTTAAGGTTATAAAAATATTTTCTCGACACGGTTAAATTCCCTGTAAAGTTTCTGTACAAAGTATATTGTACAAAGTATATTTTTCGACACAACTTGAAATTAAATCTAAATTTCATGATAACTCAAAATTAATGTGCACACAAACTAGTGGATTCCATAATGACGAAAGAGAATAAACTATGTAATTAATCATGTAAAGAAAACACAGTATAGAAATGGTTCAAGAATGCCAACAAAAATCTAAGAAAATAAAAAACGGCGCATGATATCCGCGTCTTCGATTTCAAGATGCAATGCAGGAAGGTCTCTTGGCGACGTGATTTTCCAAAATCACAAGACATACCGAGAAAGAACAAAATATTAACAAGTCGCACTCCTGGGCGAGGAGGTTTAATGAAAGGGAGGGTACAAGTTTGTAGAAGTAAAATTACATTCCAAACACTCGCTACACAATAAAGGGTGAATCTCAAGATGACAATGACGGTTTCAAGGTACAAACGGACGTTGTAATTCGAAGTCGAAACGTAGAATGGTCAATGAAATAAGATGTAATCCATGTACAAATGTCGTGTAAAACAGTGACGTAAAGGTAAATCAAGATTATGAAAACCCAAGATATTAGTCAATACTGATTCAAGAAATGCTCCAAGATGTGTGACATACACGATGTCTTTTAGTCTTTCTGGGAGACACATTGAGCTAGACAATGGTCTATAGACTACTTTCCAAGACATTCAATCACACATGGTCGACGAGCAAATTGGATATCTAAATAGATATTTAAAAGAATTTAAACAATGAAGGTAACGTATAGGGTAGTAAAATGAAAATCGGGAGTTTCATTGAAAGCAACAGTTCTTCAAGCCCGAACAATGGTATCACGAGAGTATACAAAACATGTAACAGTGAATCGAGAAAACAGACGGTTCAAAACGAACGACCATATGAAGTCAGTCGTATCACGCACAAACAAGGTAGCAATGGTACTAAGAAAAATGAGTTATGAAAAGTCGGCAGCAAATGCGCTCTGAATACAAGTATGTAACGTCATAACGATATAAAATAACAAGATCAATTCACAAGAACAAAAATTCAAGAAAGTACGGGCATATGTAATCACAGTAATATCCAGTGATAGTTCATGAAGCACAAGGCTTTGAAAAGACATAGTAATTATCGTCATTAGGGTAATATAATATTCCAACATGTAATCAGGAGAAGAAATACTACAATGATAATCAAAAGTAAATAATAAGGATTAGAGAGTTACCCGCGAAGATATCGAACAACCATGGCAGATTCTATGTTTGACACTAAGAATAATAAAATATTTGAACTTTCAGTTATAGACTAAGTTTTGAAAAATGACTCAGTTCCCTATAACCATCGCTCTGATACCACTCTGTGAGACCCCCAAAATCTGACATAGAACAACTAGGCAACGAGGGGGTAACACATCATAGTACAAGAAACAATGAATTACAGTTCATACAAAGCCGACGAAATAAAAACATGTACATTACATCATAAAAGGGTCAGAGTTTTTTAAACATAGGTCCTAGAGTTTTAGAAGCGGAAAGTTATATTATTTCGTCTCGATTTCTACCATAAAGTTGCCCAAAAGATAGAATAAACTTCTGACTGTTTATATAAAACCAATCTTTAAAAAGCATCACAGAAATCTCCAAGCTGCGATAATATCCTGCGGGCTCCCATCCAAGCAAAGCTAAGTAATAATACCTGAGATTAAACATGTAAAATCGTCAACACAAAGTTGAGTGATATTCATAGGTTTAGCAATAAGGATGTGGAACACAAGCATTCATTGTAAAACAAGTAGTATGGAGTATGGTTATATACGTTAACCATAGTCCAAAAACCATTATTATTGCTGTTTAGTTCATGAACCGAAGCTTAACTTACGTAAGTATTCAGCCTAAATACTCAGGTATAAACAAATGTAATGCGTCATGGTTAAACAACCGCATCATGGGGACAGGGATAGTCAATCCCGATGGATCCACCCACAACATTCGCGCTTCAGGCAATGCATCAGAACAATTAACGGTTCATGATCAGAGAGATGAAACTCAAGGCTAGCCTAAAAGCAATAATAATATTGAAAACCTGAAAATCATACATGTTTTGGATAACATACAAGTTCTGGATAGCATACAGTTTTTAAATGGTTGTGTTCCACCATGTAAAATCTCACCCCGTGTTTAGAAACCATGTATAAGTAAAAGGGGCTATGAACTCACCTTAGCTACGAGGTAAGTCAATCACGGTACTCAGCAACTGAGTAGAAACAATGGTAGTGAGACGATCATCGACGATATTGATGCCCGGGGAAACACGAAAACCGCAACCTATCACAATAAGGGGCGCGTTAACACTCAAACTCAAATATCGATATATATACCAAATATAATATGACTCAAATGTTTTCAAAGTAATCGTATTTCAAAACCAAAGACATGAACCAAATGAATCCATACTAACTCATTTATCCAACACTACACGATTAAACACTTGTGCACTTGAAATTGACCCGTCATACGACGCCAAGTCAACGCAAGTCAAACTATTCCTTAACCTTAATAGGACCAGTAGCTAAGTCATTTATATAATGACTAAGAACATGAATAAGTCACCATGTCCGATGATGAATCCTCAAACTCACGCAACACAAACATTGAACTATGTGTCCAAAATTAAAATCAACAAGTACACCCCGAATGTACACACCGATCTACCCTATCTAGACTTGTCCGATTTAGATGAAAATTGGTGTCAAGGTCACTTATAACCTGTATAAGACCTCAACAAAGTTTGAGCCAAAGTTCACACTTTAAAATCAATCAGCTCGACACTTTACTCGACTCCAAATTTGGGACATATTGTGTACTTGTTTTATATAACCGTTTAGACCACTTTAAAAGTACTAACTCGACAATCCGTCTTTTAAAACCACTACTAGACTCATCAATTAAGTTTATAAACTTTGAAAACCAGTAGTTACATTTATCTAACCAAGCCTAAAGTCCCCGAGAGTCGACCCAAATCAGCCACAATTTCGGATTGTGCCGACTTGCGTCTGCCGGTACACGAATACTAAAACTAGCATAACTTTTGACTCGAAAAGAATTAAAAGCTCTATCTTATACCAAAACGAGCGTCTTGGAAAACTCTACAACAATATCAAATAATCTCAGCCGTTCTCAGACCTTAAACCCACAAAAAATCTGTTAAAGACCTGCTGTCCCAAAGTACCCTTTTAGAAAACATGACAAATCAATTTTCCCAACAAAGCTAATCATTCCCATACCTCTAGGATCACTATACTATCATACCCATCAACCAAACACTCCTATAACACTTGCATGTTAGATTTTAACAAAAATCAAAGATCAAAATACAACTTTTTAACATGAAAACATGATGATCCTACCTAGATCATCAAATGCATGATGATTTAAAACATCATCCACCATAAAATCATAAGTTCATGAAAACTTGATGCATGTGCTTGATTTTGGTATCAAAAGAATGACAAGAAGATTTTAAGCATGGGATATTAATTAGTTTTTGTTAAAATCATGTAAAATTGGATGATCTAGGGTGTTTTGTGGTGGGGAGTGGCGGCAAAGGGTGGAGGTGGGGAGAGAATGGTGTGTGTGTTTTTTGGTTTTAAGAAATGAAGTGAAATGGTTAAAATTTTGTTTATATAGTATGGTTAGGGGGTAAATTGCAATAAGTGAATAGCTTTGGACTTAAAAGCAATTAATAGTTTAGAGGGTAGAAAATGGTTATTAGTAAATATTGAAAATATTTACGGGGCTCGGGTTTCGTAAAAATACTTTTCAAAAGTTACAATGCATCATAAAAATGATTATATGATTTTCCGACACGACTTAATACGTAATTAAAAAGAAATCATCGAAAATATTAATTATCGAAACAATCGATAATAAAATGTAATATTTTGGGCATCCATCGGTATCGCGATCAATACGAATTTTCGTTGTACATTTATTTTGATTAAACTCGTTGTAAAACGCACGCGGATGATTTTTAATCAAAAACTTTGATTTGAATTAAATATGGAAAAATAAAATAAGAATTTTATAATTCCAGATAAAATATTGTCAATGAGCAGAAAATACTTATAAAGTATAATTTATTTAAAATTTAAGAATCTCAGGATTTACATATAACAATACAAGAAAACGTAATACATTGGAAAATTCAAGAAGCACGAATAAAAAGAATAAAAAAAATGCTGGGAAAGTACGGGTTCTCACATCTCGGACAAAGAAGGATGTTGGACGATGAAGAGTTTGCTGCTGTTTGGATTTTTGGTTGAGTTTTGGTTGGGTTTTGGCACACAAAACGAGGTATTTACACACGCACGTACATGGGATCTCTGATTTTATTCAGAATATCATTTTTATATTTATGGCTCGGATATTTTTAGAAGAAGTATATGATTAAGGGGAAGAATTCTTTTGATAATTGATGTTCGAAGAAGATATTCGCGAGTTTGTGTTTCATCATATCTTAAAGTCGTGAACTCCCAACCATTGACTTTTAAGGTAACTTGTTCGTGCTTCAAGTTGTGACAAAGGACTTGATAAAAAGGTAGCAGAGGTACGAGATATGTGTAATGGTGTTTTATGCTTGTATTTGCTATTGTATGTGCCTCACTTGAGGATTCTTTTTGTCAAGAGGCTTCTACTCATTTGAACCATGAGATTTGAAGTCTACTCATTGATGAGTGAGTTTTGGAGTCACGTGATTAGTACAAGATATGGAACACAGGTTTGGGTTATTCCATTTCTACATCAAGAATATTATAGTTATTTTTCTTCAAGATGATTATAAAGCCTACATTTGGAGAATCTTTGATTGCATACATTGTTTACTTCCCTAGTGATGTCACAAAAAGGGGAAGATATAGATGCTTAACTTAAGGGGAAGCAATTTGAAGATGATGTACCATTTACAAGAGATACACAAAGAGTTTTGCCGACATCAACTAGGGAAAGATTGTTGGGTCTAAAAGTTGATGTGGCAGAAACTCAAACGAAGAAAACATAAAGTCGTTTGCTCTAGCCGCTGACACATCGTATCTAGCCGCTGACACATCGTATCTAGCCGCTGACGAATGTTTACACGCTGATGGAATTCTATTTAGGGAATATATTGAGTATAATGTTTATCAAATATTTAGTGTATAGTTTATCTAAATAGAATATCTCAATGTTTATTTGATTTTATCTATTGTAAACCCTGGACCTTATACTATAAAAGGAACCAAGGGTCTTAGGTTTTATTCATTCACTTCTATACAATGTAAACCTAAAGAGTGTGTGTGTTCTAGGCGTCTAAGCCTTGTAAAGGCGCCTAGGTTCTGTTTTGAGTTTTCATGTTCAATAAAAGATCAAACGTTTGTTTCTAAACATATTGTTTAAACATTTTTCATTCTATTCCGCCTTGATTCAATCAAGTGAATGAGATTTGTTCCTAGCAGCCTAAAGATCCGTTAATCTTAGGATTCCACAATTTTTCAGAATACATTGTTCGTTCATTCAGCTACTGGTGTATATCATCTTAGCACCTCAAAGTTTTCAGAATATCTTTTAGTTGATGTAAATATCCTATGTCTAAAGATGTTTTGAAGATGATGGTAACTACATAGTTAGAGGTTGACTATACTAGTGATGTTAGCAAGGATTTAATTAGATTTGTTCATTTTCTAATTATGAGATAGTTTGTATTTGTAAGAAACCTCCTTGTACTTAGTTTTTATTCAGAAACTTGATTACTAGAGTAGATATCAAGTTTAGGGGAGGATTGTTGGGAATAAAATTAGCTAAGTCACTGGGATGCTGACAAGAGGAACTTAGACGCTGACAAGAGTAAATGAAATGCTGACAGATGAACACATACAAGACATATTTGAGTGCTGACAAGAAGAAGTTCAACCACTGATAGAAGTCTTAGTTTACACGTTTTGTATTTCTAGTAAAGATATGATCAATATTGTATTTCTTATAATTATCTTTACCTAGAATAGTTGATAGGTAGACCTTTGTACATGACTCCTTGTGTTATAAAAGGAGGTCGTAGGGTTCATAGTTCATGATCAGTTTTAATAAGTTTTATCAAGTTTTAAAACTTTCATTGTACGCAAGTTTCATTATCAATCAAGAGTGAAAGTTTGGTTTACATTGTTTGTTTTTTCTTTGTTCTAAGTGTTAATTCCACATAACACTTAGTTTGTTAATTACACAAAGTTTCTCTAAGTGTTAATCTTGATTCAATCTCGTTTAACACAAAGCTAATTGATTTAAGTTTGGGATCAACAAGTGGTATCAGAGCTTGATGAGGAACTTTGATCTAAAAGAACAGTAAACCCTAAATCACCAGAAACCCTAATCCAAACAAGATGTCCGTAACATAATCTTCATCCTCATCAAATCACAAACTCAAAATCCCTATGCTCGACCCTGACAACTTTGAACAATGGAAGTTCAATTTTGAACAATATCTTCAAGTTCATGACCATACTCTATAGGAAGTTATCGAATATGGCAATCAGTTCGATAAGGCAGCTAGGATTGTTGCTGCTATTGGAGCAAGAAGTACAGCTGGTACAACTGGTGCAACTGGTACAGATCTTAATGAAAGACCTGAAGATGGAAGAGCTATCTCAGCTGATGATATAGGCTTGAGAAGGAATGACATGAAGATTTTGAACGTTCTTAAGCTCTCCCTAGGTCCAAAGAATCAACACAAATACAGAACTTTTGATTCTGCTAAAAATCTTTGGGCAGCCCTTCAAGTTACCTATGGTGGTAATGAAGATACGGCTAAAGAAAGGAAAAAGCAACTTTTGAGTGAATATGTTGTGTTTAAGGCTCATCCCAATGAGAAGCTAAGTGAGGTAAGAAGTCGACTTCTGGACATCACTAGCAAGTTGCCTTTTATGGGAACAGAACATGAAGATGCTGATATCATTTCTACATTCCTTAGAGGTCTTGGTGATGCATGGAAAATTGAAGCCATATTAATCCTTGCCACAATGCCCATAAGAGTGCTTCCTTTGATGATATCTACAATAAGCTAAAGATTTTGAATAGTGAGACCTTACTTGAACATGGAAACAAGACAACATCTGGGAACATGGCTTTCATCTCATATAGTGAATCTCAAATCTTTGACAAAGACTCATATGTTAATGGGTTGAATGTACATCCGGTTACTGGATCAACTTTTGTCAATGGTGGATTAACCTTTGTCAGCAGCTCAAATTTTGACGCTGACACATACAATGTTGCCTCACCAAGTCTTAAACCTGCTGATATTGATTTGGATACAGTATGTGCCTTCATTTATGCATTACCCAATGGTTCCTTAGTTACGTATGAGGATCTTGAGCAAATCAGTGATGCTGAATTAGAAGAGATGGATATCAAGTGGAATATGGCACTTGCAAGCATAAGGGATAACATATGGAATAGAAGGTTTGGAAGAAAGATGACTTTTAATGCTAAAGACACAGCTGGATTTGACAAATCCAAGGTTGAGTGCTACAATTGTCGCAGGATGGGACACTTCATGAGGGAGTGCAGATCTCCAAGAAGATCTTATGCTGGAAAGAACTCAAGTCAAATCATCAAGGTTAAAGATGCTAAGCCAAAGGCTATGGTCGCCATGCAAGATATTGCTGGCATTGGATGGGACTGGAGCTTCATGGCAAAGGATGTGGTAGAGAATTAAGCATTGATTGCTAAAAAGGAAGAAGAAGAGCACGTTCACTTTGCTCTCATGGCCAACTACTCATCTTCATCAGATAATGAGGTATATAATGATGCTTCTTGTAGTAAAGGTTGCAGGTTAAATACTAAAAAACTTAACAAAGAAATTTTAAAAGTAAAATTAGATGTTATTGACATAGGCACTAGACTTGCAAACTATCAAATGGCACTTGCACAATCTGAAGGGATGATAGAGGAATATAAGAAAATAGAATTTGACCTAAAAGACCAAATAAATATTTTATCTAGAGATCTGAGAGTCAGTAATGAAGCTAGGGAGTCTTTAATGAAATGTAGAGCTGACCAACAACTTCTGTTAAGTGAAGCCATTAAAGATAAAGAGAATGTAGGGCTTTCTTAAGTCTTAGGATCTAGACTCATCCGGGATATACTAATCATGATTGTAAATGCACAGCGGGATAACAAAGAACACAATCACAATTAAGAACAAGGCTTTCACTAATAAAGATTACTATTAATAATGCTACTAACTACTACTCTTGGTGCCTTATAGGCTTGACACCAGGAGGAAAGTACACACACCTATGGTTTACATTGTTTTTGAATGAGTGAATAATCATGTGTGCCTAACCCTCTTTATATAATAGAGGTACTAGGGTTACATCACAACCCTAGCTTACTATAAAAGCTAACTATTTATTATTAAGTCCTTCATCTTGTTTTGTCATATCAACTCAAGATATATAATTCCCAACAATCTTCCCCTAGTTGATTTGACAAAACCAGTAAGCACAAGCTTCCCCTGAAGCTAATATAGATGAAGGCCAAGCTTCCCCTTGATCCATGCATTCTTCCCCTTTTTGTCACATCAACTCAAAAGGGATCGTCTTCCCCTTAAGAAGTACATGTCGAATCCAGTAGGCTCCATGGAGAGATCACTGATGAAGAAAATTAAGTATAACAAATTTGATGAAGAAGTGGAATCTCCCAAACTTGTGTCTTATGTCTTGCACTAACCACGTGACGTCGAGCACAAACAAAATCCTCAAATAAATGAGACACTGAGCACAATAACGTAACTCCTTCAAGTCATAGCAACTGTACGCATAGAGCAAGTTATCTTAAAAAGGCCTCAACTCCTTTTAAGATATGAATAGATCGTACCCCTTCGCTAGATATGTCAAGTCTTTGTCACCAAACAAACCAAGCAAGTTATCTTAAAATGGCTCCTCATTCCCTTTTAAGATATGATAAGAACACAAAACCTGTGAAAATCAACTACAACATAAAATAAGTGATAATAAAATGTCTTCTTCAATGAATCTCCATAACTAAATGATGATGGCTGAGAACTCCTCCACCAGTAACAGTAGTGACATCAGACTAGTTACTAAATCAGAGTAGTAGCAATCTTACTTGACTAGTAGGAACCAAAACCGGCCAAAGAAAGTTAGTATACAACAAGCCAGCAAGAACCATCTCCAAGTGAAGTCAGCAAGAATATAAGCCTACCAGTAGGAACTAACCAGTAGGAACCAACTAGTGGTACGGACCAGTAGGAACCGACTAGTAGGAACCGACCAGTAGGAACCGATGATTCAACCAGGAGGAAGCATCGAATATTACTAGGAGGAACCAAGAACACAACCAAAATGAATATGACCAGTAGGAACCATAGCGCACCAGTAGGAACAACATAATCTACCAGTAGCACCTCAAACCCCCTTCTTTTTTTCTTTTTTTTTCTTTTTTTATAATTCTTTTTCTTCTTTTTTTTCGTTTTTTTTCATGCAGTCACCACACTGTCGCTAAAGTTGTTGTCGTTGCTATAAAAATAGAACATGCTATAAATGAGACACTGAGCACAATATAGTACGTATGACATCTTAAAGCCCCATTTCGAGTCACACTTATCATACCAAACATTATAATATCCAGCCTAAACTTAATCAAAACGTGCACAGCCAGTACACATGATGTGTCTCTGTACTATAATGAGCAAGCAAGAGATACCAAAATTGTGAACCTGCCAAAAATCTCGCATCCCATATTTCTCCTTAAATTACGCAAGACGTGACCAAGAGATCTTTTCTCATATTTTTGCCCATAAATCAGAAAGATAGGATAGCATATAATTCTGATCTTTTAGCAACCCAATAACCATTACACATTTTCATTAAATATCCCATCCAAAAATAGTTCCTTTATTTTTGTGGGTCATAACTACCTCCAATATTCACACGTCCCATGCATATTGGTCCAATACTGATGCCTTATTTCACATGTTTATTGATTGACCATATCAGTCAAAGATATTGCATCCATAATGTACGTATCCTTACCCCCAAAAAATATGCAGGATTTATTCAATAGACACCATACGTTTTTATTCTATTAAAACATAAATCCATACCTGTTTTTAAAATGGATACGTTAAAGCAACATGTCTTCTGGTATATTGCTTGACCAAAGCAAAGACGTGTTTTCACGTATCTACGGTGATCATGGCCTGCGTTATCTTCCAAAACTCACGCTGCCTTGAACACAACAGCCTCAAAACACCACGAGATCCATCCTTGCAATGCCAATAGAACCACCATTACATCTGCTGCTTATTAATCAGAGTTTGAAAAACCCTAATTACATCAAATCTGCCAAAGTTCACGGTCTAGAAAGCATTCCCTTGGCTGCTCAAAACATGAATCCAAGGTTTCCAGATCAAACCCTAAAAACGAAAGTTTCTTTTAAGAACATCACCGCAGCCATAAACATGGATCATACTAGGGTTCATCATTGATCAAGGATCAACTCATCAAAGCTAGTATAATCATAGTCAATACCATGAACCTGCTGCTTCCATAAAAACGAATCTAGGGTTTTATTACAAACCCTAAGCATTAAGAACAACAGCCGTCTTCACCTTCTACAACAGCAACATCATGCACGAATTATCTAGGGTTTGTTGGGAAAAACCCTAGATCAAAAGCTTTATTTATTTAAAAACAGAAAATACTAACAAAAACCTTGTAGATCAACCAGATCGAGAGCCAACAAGCTCTGATACCACTTGTTGAGTCTTAGGATCTAGACTCATCTGGGATATCATAATCATGATTGTAAATGCACAGCGAAATAACAAAGAACACAATCACAATTAAGAACAAGGCTTTCACTAATAAATATTACTATTAATAATGCTACTAACTACTACTCCTGGTGCCTTATAGGCTTGACACCAGGAGGAACGCACACACACCTATGGTTTACATTGTTTTTGAATGAGTGAATAATCATGTGTGCCTAACCCTTTTTATATAATATAGGTACTAGGGTTACATCACAACCCTAGCTTACTATAAAAGCTAACTATTTATTATTAAGTCCTTCATCTTGTTTTGTCATATCAACTCAAGATATATAATTCCCAACAGGATTAAAATTGAAAATTTTGAAAAAGCCAGTCAAACCCTAGAAAAGTGTGTTAGTGAACAAAGAAACCCTATGGACATGTCGGAGATTAGGATGAAAGAGTATGCTGCCATTCCACCACCTGCTAGGGACTTCTATGGTGTCCTGAAAAAGGATCTCTCTTGGATTGGTATACCAGAACTCCAAGAAAAGGAATTTATTCCTCCACCTAGAGTGCTTTCCCCAGTTGAGGAATATAAGCAGAAAGTGACTAACCTTGAACAATGGAAGAAGGCCAACCTAATGTTCTTTGTTAAGGGAGGACTTCTTAGTGATGAGGAATCTAAAGTTAAACCAATATCCATCACTAATCCTACCACTAGAAGACCTATTGACATTGGCTCTACAACTAAGACCAAATCTAGTGTTAAATATGCTGAAATGTATAGGAAACCTAGATCACCCAAAAGTCAAGCAAGTGTTAATGGGACAGGTTTCTTTCAATCTAGACCTAAGGTTATGTCTAGAAAGGCTTGTTACACATGTGGAAGTTTTTCTAATTTGGCCTATAAGTGTGTCAGCGGCTCTAAATTCACTAATGACAAAAGGTCAACCATGGTCAAACCTAGACCCTTTGTCCAAACTAGTCCCCAGGCCACTAGACCGGCTCCTTTCTGTTCAAGAGGGACTAACACTCATTGACAAATACCCTTTCAAAAGACCAACACTTAGTCTAACAGGCAATGGGTTCCTGTAGCAAACCTTAATTTAGACGATGACAGGAACAAATTGTCCGCTGACAGGTCAAAATCCAACGCTGACAGATCTGGATTTGGTATGAAAATGCCACAACTAGCATCTGTTAGATCTTACGTTAGACCAGACAATAGGTATTTACAGCCTAAGGGAAAGGGATCTAAAGCTTCATCCAGTTTGACATGGAGACCTAAACAAAACCAAAACCCTAATTTAGATGGAATTTCTATGACCTGTAACAGATTTAATTATCTTTCAAAGGTCACTACTAAACCAATTGGGGTAAATTGGATGTTCAGGCCACAAAGGGATGAGCAAGGGGTTGTTACAAGGAACAAGTCAGTTCTTGCTGAACAACCACATGAATCCAAGTCTGCATAGGCATGGGTTCCTAAAGAAAACTAATTTGTTTTCTTTATGTGCAGGGCATTCAAAAACAGGTCAATGATCATGGATATTGGAACAGTGGATGCTCTAGGCACATGACGGGGAAGGAAGATTATTTGACAGATTTTATCCCCATTAAAGATGGTGACAAAGTGTACTTTGGTGGAGGCTATGGTAATATCTCTAACAAAGGCACTCTTATCACCAACAACTTACGTTTTGAAGACGTTTTTCTGGTAAAGGAACTTGATTATAACTTGTTTAGTGCGTCACAAGTTTGTGTCAACAAAAATAAAGTTTTTTTTACTGATACTGAATGTTTGGTGTTGAGTAAGGATGTTAAGATTCCTGATGAAAGGTTTATTGATTATAGAACACCTAGGTATAAAGACATTTATAATGTTAATATAATAGGGTAAGATGAACAAAAATCTGTCATGTCTTTATGCTAAAGCATCAGTTGAATAAAGTAATTTATGGCACATAAGGTTAAGGAACATTAACTTTAAGAACATTAATAGACTTGTGAGACATGATCTTGTTGATGGTTTGCCTCCAAAGGCTTTTCACAATGATCACTCTTGTGTTGCATGCCTTAAAGGCAAATAGCATAAGGTCTCCTTTAAGTCTAATAGTGTGCATTCTAGTTCTAAACCACTTCACTTGCTACACATAGACTTATTTGGCCCAACCAATATAGAAAGCTTAACTGGTAAATCTTACTGTTTTGTTATGATTGATGATTATTCTAGGTTTACTTGGACTTCCTTTTTTTCTTTAAAGAGTGATACTGCTAAAACTTTAATTAACTTCATCACACAGATTGAGAAGAAAACGGGTAATGAGGTTAGAATTCTTAGAAGTGACAATGGTGGTGAGTTTAGGAACAATCTTCTAGATGCCTTTTGTGTCAATAAGGTAATTTCTAGGGAGTTTTGTATAGCTAGAACTCCATAGCAGAATGGTGTAGCTGAAATAAAGAATAGAACTCTAACATAAGCAACTAGGACCATGTTAGCAGATGCTAAGTTTCCCATTGCTTTTTGGGTTGAGGCTGTGAACACGACTTGCTATGTTCAAAATAGAGCCTTGGTCAACAAAATCCACAATAAGACACCTTATGAGCTATTTTGGAAAAGGAAGCCTAATATAGACTTTCTTAAACCCATTGGATGTCATGTAGTGATATTAGATACTAGTGATGCCTTATGAAAATTTATTGCAAAAGGTGATGAAGGATATTTTGTGGGTTATTCTATGAATAGTAGAGGGTACAAGGTTTACAACAAGAAGGAAAAACGCATTCTTGAAAAAGTGCATGTTAAATTCTTAGAAAGTAAACCTAGTGATCCTAAGAATGGACCAGATTGGTTATTTAATTTGGAACCATTATCTAGGACCTTGAATTATATGCTTGTTACTAATCCAGATATTGTTCAGAAGGATCCAAATGTTTTGGAAGAATCTATTGTTGAGATTTCAGGTAGACAGGTTGCTAAAGAAGAAGGATCACATGCAGTTGATCCAAATCCCATATTTGATTATGTCACCATACCTATATGGACTGATAGGTTTTTGCAAGCATGTGCTGCTGCTGGAAAGGAGGAAGAAGGGCCACAAGAAAAACCAATTGATGAATTCATGCATGCATCTTTAGATGCTGACAAAGCCAATTCAGACGTTGACATGTTGAATTCAGAAGCTGACAGCCTGTTTGGAAATTTATTCTCTTCCTCCAACAGAAATACTCTTGAACATGATGAAGATCCCATACCCAATCAAGAGGAAATTCAAGTGGGGATGGGAGTGGCATTGAAGATGATATTGGCAACATGGAATCTATTATACATGAAAACTCACTATTTGGGGAAGGAATACTTACAAAAGTGGCCAAAGATCACCTCCTTCTCAAATAATTGGTGATATTCAGACTCCTGTCCAGACAAAGAGGACTCACCAAACTCAAGGTGGATTCATTGCTAATATTCACAAGAAGGATGATACCCCTCTTGTGCAGACATGTTTGTTTGCCTGTTTTCTGTCACAAAAGGAACCCAAGAAGATTTTTGAAGCTCTTAAATAACCAAGTTGGGTTGAAGCAATGCAGGATGAGCTTCACCAATTTGTAATACAAGATGTTTGGGAGCTAGTGGACTATCCAAGGTATGTTAGACCTATTAGGATACGTTGGGTTCTAAGGACTAAAAAGGATGAAAGAGGGATTGTGGTCAGAAATAAGGCACGTTTAGTTTCTCAAGGCTATATACAAGAAGAAGGGATAGATTATGAAGAGGTTTTTGCACCTGTTGCAAGAATTGAAGCAATAAGGATTTTCCTAGGCTATGCTTCTTGCATTGGTTTCACAGTTTATCAAATGGATGTGAAGAGTGCTTTCTTATATGACACAATTGAGGAGGAAGTGTATGTTATGCAACCTCTAGGTTTTGAAGATTAAGAGCATCCAAACAAGGTGTATAGAGTCAAGAAAGCAATGTATGGACTTCATCAAGCCCCAAGAGCATGGTATGGTACATTATCTACTTACCTTGTGGAAAATGGGTTTAAGAGGGGCACCATAGACCAAACACTTTTTACCAAGAACATTGGCAAGGATTTTCTTCTTGTACAGGTCTATGTGGATGATATTATCTTTGGATCTTCCAATCCAAAGATGAATGAAGACTTTTCCAAACTCGTGACAGACAAATTCAAGATGAATGCTATGGGAGAGATGAACTTCTTTGTAGGTTTACAAGTACAACAGAAAGAAGATGGTATCTTTATCTCTCAAGACAAATATATGACTGAGATCTTGAAGAAGTTTGGTTTTTCTCCTCAAGAAAAACGGGCTAGCACATCCATGGATAGGGGACACTCTTGGGGAAGGACTGGAGATGGAAAAGATATTGATGTCAGTCATTATAGGTCAATGATTGGTTTATTGATGTATCTTACATCCTCTAGACCTGATAACGACCTAATTATACATATTCAACCTATCATTATAATGCCACTTTGTAGTATAAATAAGAGCTTCCGATACTTAACATGTTGTGTTTTATATGCAGATATAATGTTTGAAGGAGCAAAGTGAAGATATACAAAGAAGGGGCCTCAATATGCAAATAAGCTAAAGTTATTGAAAGAAGATTCTGGATCGCCCAGAAGTGCGGCGCACAAACTCAGAAGTGCGGCGCACATTCTCGTCTCCAAAGTGCGGCGCACTTTCGGAGAAGTGCGACGCACAATTGACCCCAGACAGCACTATAAATAGAGGTCATTTCCATTCATTTTACACACACCTCTCTCTCTCAATACTCCACAGCTTGAGTATTTTAGCTCTCTTAGTAAATTTTCAGTATTATCCAATTTTGGGAGATACTTGTAACGAGAGTATTCCACTCTTTGATTCCTGGAGGAATGATACAATCGTGACACTTGTGTACTCGTTTATTCAATCCAATCTAAGTATGATGTTCTCTTACTCTTTTCCAATTGTTACTTTGATTACTATGTTAGGCTAAGCTATTTGTGACTATATGGGTATGTGACTATAATTAGTGATGATGCTATGATATGATCCTTTATACATGATTTCAAGCTAATGTTGTAGAACCATTTTACCACCTAGTTCTATAAACCATATTTTATCTAAGTTGATTTGTTACGATAGTTTCGCGTTGAGAAACGCAAATTGTTATAATAATATTTTTAAGACTTGTCTATGGTCATGAATATTTGGTTGGAGAGATCCGCTTAGAAACTTGATAAAATATTGAACTTGTTGGCAACTTGTTTTGAGCTTAGTCGCTTAAATAAACATAAGTCTTGAATCAACCCAAGTAAATTGTGTAAACGCCATTTTGACGAAAAAGGATTATCACGCTTTACCTACATAAACATATCTCGATCATTATTATCATCATCACAAACTTATACGAGCTATCCCATATTAGTTATACTTGTTATATTAATATTACTTAAACTATTTATTTCTTCAATTATTATCTTGATTACCAAAATGAAACTAAGTCTCAACGAACGATCCTGGCTTACCACTACAAAGCTATATTACGAACGAAAGGGTATACTCGCCCGTGTTTGTCTTCTAGTCCCTTGTTTTGTCTAAACCTTGTAATATAAATTTAAGACTTGCAAACGAACATCAAGTTTTTGGCGTCGCTGTCAGGGACATAAAATCCTGTTTTGTAACAAAATTCGTATAATTCTTGAAGAAATTGAACCATTGCTACTCATTTTAAACCAAATTTTTTTTATGCAGTACAGAAAGTACGCCGCACAAATCAAAAAGTGCGCCGCACTTCCTGTAGCAAACCAAAGTGCGCCGCATAAATCCAAAAGTGCGCCGCACATTTTCACTAAAAACAGCAAATACCTTGTTGGATGCACACCTATTCATCCGGAACACCACCAATATCACCGTTACCTGAACCTGAATGTACCCTTAACCGAAGGCTACGTAGACTTCATCACCGTGTACCTTTAGATAGGAGACACGAGCAACCTCAACCTCATATAATAAACCAACCTTTTGACAATCTTTCATAAATCCTATTTCTCACCAAACTCATCAACCGTTACGATCCAATATCGGACACCGATGATGAACCAATTTGGTCAGCCGATAGAGTTGTCGCACCAACTCCTGGCTCCGCAATCGTTTTACCTGAAATTGCAAACGATTTTGCAATCAAAGGGAAGCATTTAACCCTTGTAAAAAATAACCAATTTGATGGTCGAATCAAAACCGATCCTCACAAACACATCCACGAATTCAGCGGAATTTGTAAAATGTTCAACTATGGAGAAGGACAAGTCGAATATGTCCAACTCATGATGTTTCCATCTTCCCTGACTAGAGAAGCCAATTCATGGCTCGACGAACTTAACGAAGGAACCATTCGAACATGGGAAAGTCTTAGAAGTGCTTTCATTAGCCGATTCTTTCCTCCTACCCTATTTGAAAAAATCCTTGGAGAAATCCGAAGTTTTTCTCAACAAGATCGAGAAACTCTCACTGACGCATGGTTAAGAATGAAAGAACTACTCAGAAACTGCCATGGTCATGGACTTAAAAAAGAAGGAATAATCAAGATTTTCTATCATGGTCTTGACGATGCTACCCAAGATGCATTGAACGCCGCAGCGGGCGGAATTTTCCTTTACAAAACCCCTAACCAAGCTTACCAATTATTGGATGACAAAGTCCTACTTAAGCTTGATTGGTCCAAAAATAACAAAAACAAAAACCCACAAAAAACCGTAGCTTTTGCCGAAGGAAGCAACAACCCAACCGATACCGATAAAATTATGGCTCGAATGGATGCCATGTCTTTGAAGATTGAAGAGATAAAACTCAAAACCTGCAAACACTGTGGAGGAAACCATCCTTCTAGTGAATGTGATGACGATGACACATCCATGGCGAAGGAAGAAGAAGCCAGCTTCATGAATATCTTTCGTCGAACTCGATTTTATAACGATTATCGTAATCGTGACCGCGATAATTGGAGATCAAATTATATACCAAGTTATGATCGAGACGAAAAGAAACCCACTCAAACCGAAGACAAAAACAACCTTGAAACCAAAATCGACAACTTTATAGAATCTCAAAGAAAAACCAACATTTTTGTTCGAGAAACATTCACTGACTTCAAAACCAAGTTCGAAACCACGACCAAAAACCACCAAGCTTCCATTCAAAACCTTGAAGCTAAATTTGATCGTTTGGCCGATAAACAATCAAATCGCGCTTCTGGTTCTTTACCAAGCAATACCAACCCAAACCCCAAGAACAACAACAAATATCAACCCCCACAAGCTCGCAACGAGCATGTGAATGCCGTATTCACGCGGAGCGATTTATCTTATGAATCACCTACCAAACCTACTCAAGTTGCACCAATCGAAATTCCATTTGATAGTGATAATCAGGATGAAGCCCAACCAACCCATACCAAATTAACTGAAAACCCAACACCCAAACCATATAAACCAAAAGTACCATATCCACAACGCTTACGTAAGCAAAAGATGCAAGCTAAGTATGGTAAATTCCTCGACTTAATACAAGAAGTTCGAATTAACATACCTTTAGTCGATGTTCTGGGTGGAATGCCAAATTATGAAAATTTATCAAAGAACTTATCAAGAGCAAGCATAAGTTTGAAGAAGTTTCTTCAACTTTTCTAAACGATGAATGTTCTGCCACTGTCCAAAACAACGTACCACCAAAACTGGGAGATCCTAGAAGTTTCCTAATCCCATGTACTTTCCCTCACTCATACTCTTGCAACGCCTTGGCCGATCTTGGTGCAAGTATCAACCTCATTCCATACTCTTTGTATGCTAAACTCTCTAAGAACGTTCTAAAACCCACAAAATTGAGCGCTCGACTCGCGGACCGTTCTCTTCAATACCTAATGGGGATAGCTGAAAACATGCTCATAGAAGTCAGAAAATTTGTTTTTCCTGTTGACTTTGTAATCTTAGAAATGGAAGAAGATAACAAGGTACCACTTATCCTTGGTAGATCTTTCTTACACACAGCTGATTCTATAATTAGAGTAAAGCAAAAACAACTCAACCTTGGAGTTGGAGAAGATAGAATTTCTTTTTCTATCGACGAAGCAATGAAACACTCGTACTCTAATGACGATACTTGTTTTAGTATCGATGTCATTGAAGAAATCGTTGAAGCCGATTTCGACGCTCTTCTTGATGAAGGAAGCAAAATTTTTCATTCTATCGAAGGAACCATCCTCGAAGAAGAACTTTTTGCTGAATTTGATGCCTTCATAGCCGACCATACCGATGATGAACCAATCGAAACAGCCGAAGAAATCGAAACCCCATTTGAAACCATAACTTTCGAAACCCATTTCAAAGTTAAGAAATCTGTCGAAGAACCTCCTACAGATTTAGAACTTAAATCTCTTCCTGAGCATCTAGAATATGCGTTTCTTCACGAAGAAAAATTACTCCCTGTAATTATTTCATCCCAACTTTCAGAAGAACACAAAGACGATCTAATTGACATTCTCAAGAAACATAAACAAGCCTTTGCTTGGAAAACTTCTGACATTCCTGGCATATGTCCATCGTTCTACAAACATAAAATCCAACATTTTGATAACAAGAAACCAATTGTTGAAAAACAACGAAGATTAAATCCTAACATGAAAGATGTTGTTAAAAAAGAAATCCTTAAACTCTTAGACTCTAGAATAATCTACCCAATCGCCGATAGCCCATGGGTTCGTCCTATTCATTTTGTACCTAAAAAGTGAGGTATCACTGTAGTAACTAACGAAAACAACGAATTAGTACCAACACGAACCATCACCGGATGGAGAGTTTGTATTGATTATCGAAAACTAAAGGATGCAACCACGAAAGATCATTTTCCTTTACCCTTTATGGATCAAATGTTAGAAAGACTCGCAGGAAGTGAATACTTTTGTTTCCTCGATGGTTTTTCTGGATACATTCAAATCCCAATCGACCCTATGGATCAAGAGAAAACCACGTTTACTTGTCCATTTGGAACGTACGCTTATAGGCGCATGCCTTTTGGCCTATGCAATGCACCTGCTACTTTTAGAGGTGTATGATTGCAATCTTTCACGATATTATTGAAGAATCAGTCGAAGTCTTCATGGACGATTTCTCCGTCTTTGGAAATTCTTTCGGCACATGTCTAAACAATCTCGATAAAATGCTAGCACGATGCAAAGAAGCAAATCTTGTGCTAAACTAGGAAAAATGTCACTTTATGGTTAAAGAAGGAATTGTGCTTGGACACAAAGTGTCTGGAGCCGACCTTGAAGTTGACAAAGCAAAAATAGACGTGATCTCAAAACTCCCACCACCTACTAATGTTAAAGGCATTAGAAGTTTCTTAGGTCATGCCAATATTTACCGACGATTTATTAAAGACTTTGCGAAAATCGCAAGACCTTTAACTCTACTTTTAGAGAAAGAAAGAACGTTCGATTTTAACGACGAATATCTTTCAGCATTCAAAATACTTAAAGAAAAACTTACATGCACACCCATTATTACAAGCCCCAATTGGAACCTTCCATTTGTGCACATGTGCGATGCAAGTGAACATGCCCTTGGACAAAAAGATGGTAAACAATTTCATCCCATCTATTTTGCAAGTAGAACTCTTAATGCATCCCAACAAAATTATACAATCACAGAAAAAGAACTCATGGCTGTAGTTTACGCGTTTTACAAATTTCGATCATACCTCGTATTGTCAAAAACAATAGTTTACACCGATCACTCAGCTTTAAAATACTTGTTCAATAAGCAAGACGCCAAACCTCGTCTAATACGATGGATATTGATTTTACAAGAATTTGATTTGGAAATTAAAGATAAAAACGGAGCTGAAAATGTTGTTGCCGATCATTTATCTCGCATAGTGAATGATGATTCTAGCGATGATGAAATTGATGATTTTCCCGATGAGCATATAATGCAAGTAAGTACTAACAATACACCATGGTTCGCAGACTTTGCAAACTATTTGGCTGTAGGTATTTTACGAAATGGAATGACGCATCAACAAAAGAAAAGATTTTTCTCTGAACTAAAAAAATACTTTTGGGACGATCCTTACTTATTTAGAATCTGTTCCGATGGAATAATCCGACGTTGTATTTCCAGATTCGAATCCAAAAAAATTCGTGATGAATGTTACTACGGACCGACCGGAGGACATTACGCCGCGAACACCACCGCTAAAAAGTGTTCGACGCTGGCTTCTATTGGCCAACAATTATTCGTGAAGCTCATACCTTAGTAAAACTATGTGAAGCATGTCAAAGGACTGGAAATATTTCTAAAAGAGACGAAATGCCTCTAAACAACATCCAAGTCTGCGAAATCTTTGACGTGTGGGGTATCGACTTCATGGGATCATTTCCTAAATCTTACAAATGTGAATACATTTTAGTCACCGCTGACTATGTATTGAAATGGGCTGAAGCTCAAGCTTTACAAACAAACGATGCAAGAGTTGTTATCGCATTCTTTAAGAAACTATTTTGTTTTTTTGGAATCCCAAAAGCACTAATAAGCGATAGAGGAACTCATTTCTGTAACAAACTCATGGAAAAAATTATGAAAAGATATGGAGTGAACCACCGATTTTCCACATCTTACCACCCTCAAACGAGTGGCCAAGTTGAAAACACTAATAGAGCTCTCAAACGTATACTTGAAAATATCGTTCAAAACAACCCCGCTTGTTGGTCTAAAAAATTAGAAGATGCTCTATGGGCCTTTCGTACCGCATTCAAAACACCAATTGGAACCACACCGTACAAACGGTTGTATGGAAAAACATGCCATCTGCCAATAGAAATTGAACACCGTGCATATTGGGCACTTAAAAACTGCAACCCAGATCTTATTGTAGCCGGAGAAAAACGTAACTTTCAACTTCACGAGTTAGATGAATTTCGACATCACCCTTATGAAAGTTTAATAAGTGTGAAAACACTTATCCTTTTACCACTTATTTCCAATAATAACTAGAGCAAAACGTGTATTTAATGTCGTAAAAGTCAGAATTATGCGTGGTTTGTGTTTTTATTGTATTTTAGGACCAAAAGATGAAAAAGGAAGAAAACACGGGCTTTCACGGGTTTTTATCGAAGAAAACGAGAAAAGACGAAGTCAAAAGATCAAGAGTGCAAAAAGAACGGAAGTCCAAGGCCTATTCTGAAGATTTATCGAAGAAAAAGTCTAAAGACGGAAGTTTAATAAAGTCGAAGAACTCGAGTCTAATTATAGAAGAAGATTATAAGACGAGTTCAATTTACATCGACAAACCCCGAGACGACGTCGAGAAAGACAAAGAATTAAATCGAGTCGAGAAGAAAAGAAGGGAAGAAGGAAGCACACATGCACTTCCCACTCCCTATATATACCCTCCTAATGACACATTAGGAGGGTGTTAGTAGTTAGCTAGTCATTTTTTTGGTAGTTTTCATTTTTAGAGAGAGAAAGTGTTTAACTTTCTCTCACTAAAACTTCATCTTTGATTTCTTTTCATGTTTAAGCTTTGATTTCATCTTGTATTTAGATTCCATTAATCATAAGTTCAAGTTAAGTTTGTCTTATCTTTAATCTTCATCTACCTTTCTTTATTTTGATTTTGATTCGTTATAATCTTTGATTTTGTATCATCTTTATGCTTATATGATTAAAAAGTTCATCTTTTTATTCATCTATAAGTTTTTATACGGATTAAGCTTTGAGCTTATCATGCTTATTGGCTTAGTTTGTGTTTAGCTTATTTACCTTTTTAAGTTTTCTTAAAGTTTTAATCTTTTTAAAGTTTGATTTAAAAGTTTGCTTATTTGAAGTTTTGAAAAGTTGTTACTCGTGCTTATTTGGTTTCTTTCATTATAGATTCGATCAAGTTTTGGATTTGGCTTATTGAAAATAGCTTAATACTTAGCTTATTTTCGAATACATACCATCGGAAAGGGTAAACCCCTTTCCGATTTGACATTCCGACTGCATCACCATCATTTCGATCACTCTGATCAGATTAGGGTTTTACTTTCCGATCTTGCATTACTATTTGGGCTCTTGTATTCCGATTAAGGCTCCTTGTATTCCGATCAAGGATCGGAATTGGGTTTTATACATTCCGATTTGGATTCCTTTTGGATTCCGATCAGGGGTTTTATTTAGTATTCCGATCAGCTTTGTTTTTGACATTCCGATTTGTTTTTTTTCTTATATTCCGATTGCATTATTTTTAGCTCATTCCGATTATTCCTCTTCTCCACATTCCTTTCTGCTTTCCGATTACAAATATTCCGATCACTCCCTTTTTGGCACATTCCGATCAGTATATTCCGACGGGATTCCGATTGGGATTATTTCGATGGGTTTAAGTTTTGTCTTTACCAAGTTTTTATTTGTTTAGTTTTAATTTTCCAAAAATTGAACGCTTACCGAAATCTCTATTTTTAACAAGTGTTTTTCTAGCAATTTTTAGTTTAATTTTTAAAGCTTTAAGTTTAATCAACGGAATTTTTATATTTTCTTTTAGTTAAAAATAGATAATCAAACCATTTTATTTGTCCACCAAGAACGACTGAGTCGCATTAATTAACGGTAATCAATTCGAAAAGATCGGAACAACGAACTTTGATACTTAGTAAAAATATTTGTTTCAAATGGCGCCGCTGCCGGCTCTTTTTGTTAAGATTAACGGTTTTTTAGTGAGAGGGGCGTTGGATTTTGGGATCCGTTCATCTTTGAACGTTATTTTTCTTGCTTAAAATTTTCAAAAATCCATAAAAATTAAAAATTTTCAAAAAAAAATCCAAAAAAATAGAAAAACCATAATTAAACCAAAAATATTTCTTGTCTATTTTTCTAATCCTTTTGTAGGTGTGCATGCGTACTCGTTCTCGTATGAAGAAAGCAGCTCAAGTCGAAGTCATTATTCAACCTATTGTCACCATTGACAATCAACCATGGATCGAGCTTTTGCAATCGCACGTAGAGGGCAACACCGATGCTATTGTCATACCTGAGATTGGATCCAACAACTTTGAACTTAAATCCGGCTTCATTCAAATGGTCTCTGCTCAACCTTTCTTGGGGCGTTCACTTGATGATCCTCATGACCACATAAAAAGGTTTCTTCAGCTCACCAATACGGTTAAGTATAATGGGGTATCACAAGAAGTGATTTCCCTGCAACTTTTTACTTTCTCTTTAGAGGGACAAGCCCGGAATTGGCTTGATAAGGAACCGCCACAAAGTATTCTTACGTGAACGGATTTATAGACCAAGTTCATTAACTACTTTTTCCCACCCTCACGTACTACCGCTTTGCGGAATGAAATAATTACCTTTTAACAAAAGTACGGTGAGACATTTAGTGAATCTTGGGACCGTTTTAAGGAACTTTTAAGAAAATTTCCACAACATGGTTTAACAAAAGTACATCAAATCAATACTTTTTACAATGGTTTAAGCATGAATGACCAAGATTCACTAAATAGTGCCTCGGGGGGGGGGGGGGGGGGGGGGGGGGGGGTAATATTTTGGTTAAGTCTTCCAATGCCGCTTGGAATATTATTGAGAACAAGTCTAGAGTGCAAACCAAAAGTGTTCAGACTAATGTGGCTAGTGCTAGTACTAGTGACGCCGACAAGAGAATTGATAAGCTAACTTCGCTTGTGGCCAACAATGCCAAACAAATCACTGCCCAAGCTAATGCTTTGACTCAATCATGCGAAATATGCGGGGGATCTCACTCATACACCGATTGTCCTTCGACTCACGACAATACGGAAAATGTGTATGCCGCCAACGGTAACTTTTCTACGGGAGGCTATCAAGCACGTCCTCAAGGTGACCGTAATTTGCTCAGCTATCGCTAAAACAACTTTCTTTCACCACCCGGTTTTCCCCCTCAAAACCCAAACAACCTCAATCGTAACAATCAAAACCAACCTCGTGCTCCAAATCAATTTCAAAACCAAAGAACCCCATATCCACCTCAAAGAAACAACCAAGTTTACCAACAACCCGCTTATCAACCACCTGCCTACCATGCTCCTCCTCTCAACCAACCCACTGTTTTTAATCACGAGGTTAAAACTTACATGAGGACTAATGATGCCATAGTGCAAAATCTTCAGCGGGAAATGGCCAACATGAAAGCAGATATGGTGAAACAAGGGAATGATCTTCGAGCTGATATGCAAAACACTTTGGCAAGTCAAACGAATGACTTAAGGAACATGATGGCTAGTTTCTTCCCATGTAATCAAGCCTATGGTTCGGGTTCTCTTCCGAGTAACACCGTTGCTAATCCAAGAGGGGAGATGAAAGCAATCACCACTCGCAGTGGAAAAGGTTTAAAGGAACCCGAGCTTCCTACACCTACACTGGTGATTGTAACTAAGGAAAACGAGTCTCCTTCTCCAGTTCCTCCACCTTCTATTTCTCCAACACCTCCAATTTCTACTTCTCCAATTCCACCACCTTCTACTTCCACCCCTCCACCACCCAAGGATGTGACTGAGAATTCCATACCAAAGCCTTCATCTCAACCCAATATACCTTATCCTTCGAGGTTGAGGAAAGAGAAATTGAAGAACAAGGATGATATTCAGGTTTCTAACTTTCTTAAAATGTTTAAACAACTGAATTTTAGTATCTCCTTTGCTGAGGCTCTCGCTCACATGCCAAAGTACGCTAAAATGTTTAAAGATCTTCTCAGTGATAAGGAGAAACTCCTTGATATTGCTCAGACCCAACTTAATGAGAATTGCTTTGCAGTCCTCTTAAGGAAATTACCAACTAAACTTGGTGATCCGGGTCGTTTCTTGATTCCTTGCAACTTCCCTGGGGTAGAGAATTGTATGGCCCTAGCCGATCTAGGTGCTAGTATAAACTTAATGCCTTTAAGCGTTTGGAAACAATTATCTCTACCCGAGCTAGTCCCCACCCGAATGACTTTGGAATTAGCTAACCGTACGGTTGCATATCCAGTGGGGATAGCCGAAGATGTCTTCGTTGGTGTCAACAAATTCACCTTTCCAGCGGATTTTGTTGTCGTTGACTATGAGATGGACCCCCGTGTTCCATTAATAGTTGGACGTCCATTCCTGAGGACCGGTCGCACTCTCATTGATATAGCCGCTGGCGAATTAATCATGAGAGTTGGTGACGATAAAATCGTCTTCAACATGGGTAAACTTTCTAAGCAGCCTTCTGAACACGAGAGTGTTAATTTCATTGACGTTCTTGATGAGGCTTGTGAAGAACATTTCAAAGACGCTTGTAAAAGTGGTTCTTCTTCTCTACCCATTGTTGAGACCGTTTCCTCTATTGCTTCATCACTGACTCCATTTAGAGAAAGTGATTTTTTTTTCAAAGACTTTGAAGCCACTTTGGGAGATGTTGACTTAAAATATGACGATTCTCCCACCGATTGGGATGAAGACATTCGTACCATTGAATTACTTCTCAATGAGGACCATATTTCTCCACCAT
This sequence comes from Glebionis coronaria, assembly GCA_025667525.1. Lineage (NCBI taxonomy): Eukaryota > Viridiplantae > Streptophyta > Magnoliopsida > Asterales > Asteraceae > Glebionis > Glebionis coronaria. The sequence goes on from CM046879.1 coordinate 558,711,724, forward strand.
CTCCTAAGGATATCTCTATCGATGATCCGACTTTGACTCCGCCGTCCGTCGAAAATCCTCCGGATTTAGAGCTTAAGGATCTGCCGTCTCATCTTGAATATGTGTTCCCTGACGACAACAAGCAGTCGCCCATCATCATCGCAAAGGACTTGAAAGAAGAAGAAAAATCCCGACTTATCGCCATGCTGAAAAATCATAAGAAAGCGATTGCATGGAAAATCTCCGATACTCATGGAATTGATGCTCACTTTTGCACACATAAAATTCTCATGGAGGACGACTTTAAACCCACTATTCAAAGCCAACGAAGGGTGAATCCCAAGATCCATGATGTAATCAAAAAAGAGGTTATCAAACTTCTTGATGCGGGCATGATCTATCCTATCTCGGATTCACCATGGGTTAGTCTGGTCCATTGTGTGCCTAAGAAAGGCGGAATCACCGTTGTTCCCAATGAAAACAACGAGTTGATTCCTACTCGTCTCGTTACAGGGTGGAGAGTTTGTATAGACTATCGCAAACTCAATGATGCTACGAGAAAGGATCATTTTCCCTTTCCTTTCATGGACCAAATGCTTGAACGTCTAGCGGGTAATGACTATTACTGCTTCTTAGACGGTTTCTCAGGTTATTTTCAAATACCCATCGATCTCTAAGACCAAGAGAAAACCACATTCACTTGTCCTTATGGAACATTTGCTTATAAAAGAATGCCTTTCGGCTTATGCAATGCTCCCGGGACTTTCCAAAGGTGTATGATGGCTATCTTCCATGACATGGTTGAAGAAACTATGGAAGTCTTCATGGACGATTTCTCGGTCTATGGTGATTCTTTCTCTTCTTTCCTTGCCAATTTAGAACGCATGCTTAAGCGGTGTGAAGACACTCGCCTTGTTCTAAATTGGGAAAAATGCCATTTCATGGTAAAAGAAGGCATTGTGCTTGGACATAAAATTTCTAAAGCCGGTCTTGAAGTGGACCGTGCTAAAGTGGATGTCATAGCCAAATTACCTCTACCTTCAATCGTGAAGGGTGTGAGAAGTTCCCTTGGTCATGCGGGCTTCTATCGTCGCTTCATTCAAGATTTCTCTAAATCGCCCGCCCGATGACCCACCTCTTGGAAAAAGATACTCCTTTCATCTTTTCCAAAGAGTGTATTGAATCCTTCAATCTTCTTAAGGATAAGCTTACTAAGGCACTGGTCTTGGTTACCCCTAATTGGGAGCTACCTTTTGAATTGATGTGTGATGCTAGTGACTTTGCTATTGGAGCGGTTTTGGGCCAAAGAGTGAACAAACACTTCCAACCGATCCATTACGCTAGCAAGACAATGACGGGGGCTCAATTGCATTATACCACTACCGAAAAAGATCTTTTAACTGTAGTGTATGCTTTTGAAAAATTTCGCCCCTATTTTGTCCTTTCCACCACCATCGTGTACACCGAACATTCCGCGTTGAAGTACTTGTTGACGAAACAAGATTCCAAGCCAAGACTTCTTCGTTGGGTTTTGCTCCTTCAAGAATTTAAAATTGAAATTCGTGACAAAAAGGGAGCCGAAAACCTAGCCGCGGATCATCTAAGTAGACTTGAGGATCCTTATCAAGGGGATCGTCCGAATCAAGAGATCAATGACTCTTTTCCCCTTGAGGCCTTAAAGTCTATCAATTCCAATCTTGATGACACCTCGTGGTTAGCGGACATTGCAAACTACTTAGCGGGTGGTATTCTCATCAAAGGGTTAACATCCCAACAAAAGAAGAAGTTCTTTAAAGATGTTAAGACTTACTTATGGGATGACCCTTATCTCTTCAAACAATGTGCTGATCTGATTATTCGTCGATGTGTTGATGGGCCGGCAGCTTTACAAATTCTTGATGCTTGCCATAAAGGACCCACTGGTGGTCACTTTGGTCCCAACTACACCGCGAAGAAAGTGTTTGACTCAGGATTTTATTGTCCCACCATTTATCGTGACGCTCACGAAATGGTTAAGCATTGTGATGCTTGCCAACGACAAGGCAAGATCACACATAAAGATGAGATGCCTCAAAATTTCATACAAGAATGTAAAATCTTTGATGTATGGGGTATCGACTTTATGGGGCCATTTCCATCATCTAAAGGGAACAAGTACATCCTCGTAGCCGTTGACTACGTATCCAAATGGGTTGAAGCTAAGGCTCTTCCTACGAACGATGCGAGGGTGGTTGTGAACTTTCTGAAGCAACTATTTGCTCGATTCGGTGTTCCTCGTGCTATCATCAGTGACCGCGGGACTCATTTTTGCAATGATCAATTCCCAAGATTCATGGCTAAGTATGTGTCAATCACCATCTTTCCATCGCCTATCATCCCCAAACCAATGGTCAAGCCGAGATTTCCAACCGTGGATTGAAGTGAATTTTGGAGCGTATCGTGGGAGAGCATCGTGCCTCGTAGGCCGATAAGTTAGATGATGCCTTGTGGGCTTTCCGTACCGCATATAAGACTCCGATTGGTTGTACACCTTATCGTCTTGTGTACGGGAAAGCATGCCACCTCCCTATTGAGCTGGAACATAAGGCATACTGGGCCTTGAAGTGGGCTAACTTCGACATCAACAAAGCCGACGATCTTCGAAAGATTCAACTTAATGAGATAAATGAACTAAGGAATGAAGCTTATGAGAACTCGTTGATCTACAAATAGAAGACCAAGAACATCCATGATGCAAGGATTAAGAACCGAGAGTTACACGTTGGTGATCAAGTCTTACTCTTTAACTCTCGATTGAAGATCTTCTCGGGCAAGTTGAAGAGCCGCTGGTCTGGTCCATTCACCGTCGCCAAAGTCTTTCCCTATGGCACCATTGAGCTTTCTCAGCCAAATGGGCCCAATTTTAAGGTGAATGGCCAGCGCATGAAGTTGTACTTTGGTGAGGACATCTCGCATGAGATGATTCCATCCCTCACCACGTTTCCCTTGAACTAGTTTTGGGTCAAGTCAGGCTCGTGACTCGGTTATCAAAAACAAGCGCTTCTCGGGAGGCGACCCGTGATCTATCCTTTACCGTTTTCATAATAAGTGTAGGGGGAGCCCCCTATGTGTTTGTTGTCTTGTTTCTTCTTCTGTGCAGGGATTAAAGCTTGAAAGATCCATTCTCGATGAATTTTTACGAACCGTGATCCCGTGTACCCGTCTTCCCGGTTCTATCCTAAATTGTCGTGATTCAATATTTCATATCTTATATGTTCACACTGAAATCACTATAGTTTTCCTTTCCTTAGCAAGATTTATACAAAGTGCACAATGTCCTAAGTGTAGGGGAGTTTACTCCCACATGCTTAAACATTGAGGACAATGTTTATATCAAGTGTAGGGGGACTTCTATCGAAGTAAATGGTCTTTTCCATGAATTTTCCCTTATTGTAACCGGAAAATTTGATTTTTCGACATTTTTCAAAATTTTTAATCTGTTTTGGCCTTGTAATTTTCCTTTGTTATCGTTATTTACTTTCTTTGCTAAAATAAAAGTTTAATAAAGTGGTTTTAAATTTTTCAAAGTCGTGAATATTTTGACTCAACCCGAGTTTACTTATCTAAGTTTACTCTAGCTAGTATCCTTAACGTGTTTAAGTCAAGTTTTGCTAGGCTTTTATATAGGGAGCTTGCGAAAGTCTTAACTCTCGCGGGTTAAGAATAAGAACTTTTCGCAAGTTCCTATAATTGATCCTAGAGAGTCGTTTATCAAGGGAACTTTAAAATGCAAATTCTAAACTTGGAAGAGTCTAAGAAGATGCAAGATCCTATAGATGACTCGAAAACCCAAAACTTTGATTTAATTGGCTAAGCATCCACGAGTCTCATTCCATGAGATTTTAAACTGTAGAGGACGAGAGATGATAGAGTCAATTATAAGTTTGGTATTCTTTCGTGAATTTATGTGAGTTAATTATAAGCTTTTTCTCGCATCGCTTGTTAATAAATATAATTGCAATAAATAAGGTTGTACGATTTGAAAAGTTACTTAGCTTCTAGCACAAGATCGTTTAAAAGTTGCTCGGTATTAATTAGAGTTCATAGCCAAGGCATAACTTATTGAAGTGGGATGCGAAGATTGGCGAGTCCGAAAAGGCCCTAACAAAGCACGAGGGCTACATTTTGTTGCTAAAGATCCAAAAGTGATGTGAAGAATCATTTATCAAAAATCAATATGAAGGATCGAGACACACGACGAAAAGCAAATACTCCCCTAAAGATCATGGAGAAGTCTATCCAAAAAGGCCTTAACAAGGTATGAGAATAAATAGATCCAAGTCCTAAAAGGAGGCGGATCGTTGTATATCAAAGTCCAAAATAAAGAATGGAGAAAAATGAAGAAGTCGTGATCCAAATATGAAGAATCTCTCAAAACTTCAAGTGAAGAAATTCCTATTATGAAGAGAAGACCATAATTTCAAGAACGTCTCTCAAAGATTTGAAGTATGAAGTCGCTGCCAAATATCGGTCCGAGAAAGGTCTCAAATCGTGAAGCGAGTTATGCCAAGATATGAACTTTATGAGGTCCCAAGAAGAAGTTTTAAAAGATTTGTTCCTTTAGCTAACTATTGATTAAATCGTCTCACTTTATTTTCAGCCTAAATAACTATCAAAATAAGTCAAACAATGCATCCTCGTGATCATTCAAGACAATATTAAAATATAAGAGATACACCTAGGAATAAGGGAGTCTAAGTGAATAATTGGGCCACGTGAGTTCGTGATAGTTTGCTAACTTATAATAACAATGATATCATTTTTAAGCTTGGTATGGGGAACGTGAAACTTGAGAATGATGAACATTCATGACAACCTAAAACCCAATGTAAGTCTTTGATTTCTTACTTGTTTTGTTTTTTTAGTTTCCTTAGTGTTTAGCATTTAATAAAGGCCAAGGTGGGTTATCTATGATGAAAAATGTAAATCGTGCTTTGAAATTAATACATTGCATGAGGGCAATGCAATGGTCAAGTGTAGGGGATTTAATAAGTGTGAAAACACTTATCCTTTTACCACTTATTTCCAATAATAACCAGACCAAAACGTGTATTTAATGTCGTAAAATTCGGAATTATGCGTGGTTTGTGTTTTTATTGTGTTTTAGGACCGTAAGATGAAAAAGGAAGAAAACACGGGCTTTCACGGGCTTTTATCGAAGAAAACGAGAAAAGACGAAGTCAAAAGATCAAGAGTGCAAAAAGAACGGAAGTCCAAGGCCTATTCTGAAGATTTATCGAAGAAAAAGTCTAAAGACGGAAGTTTAATGAAGTCAAAGAACTCGAGTCTAATTATAGAAGAAGATTATAAGACGAGTTCAATTTACATCGACAAATCCCGAGACGACGTCGAGAAAGACAAAGAATTAAATCGAGTAGAGAAGAAAAGAAAGGAAGAAGGAAGCACACATGCACTTCCCACTCCCTATATATACCCTCCTAATGACACATTAGGAGGATGTTAGTAGTTAGCTAGTCATTTTTTTGGTAGTTTTCATTTTTAGAGAGAGAAAGTGTTTAACTTTCTCTCACTAAAACTTCATCTTTGATTTCTTTTCATGTTTAAGCTTTGATTTCATCTTGTATTTGGATTCCATTAATCACAAGTTCAAGTTAAGTTTTTCTTATCTTTAATCTTCATGTACCTTTCTTTATTTTGATTTTGATTCGTTATAATCTTTGATTTTGTATCATCTTTATGCTTATATGATTAAAAAGTTCATCTTTTTATTCATCTATAAGTTTTTATACGGATTAAGCTTTGAGCTTATCATGCTTATTGGCTTAGTTTGTGTTTAGCTTATTTACCTTTTTAAGTTTTCTTAAAGTTTTAATCTTTTTAAAGTTTGATTTAAAAGTTTGCTTATTTGAAGTCTTGAAAAGTTGTTATTCCTGCTTATTTGGTTTCTTTCATTATAGATTCGATCAAGTTTTGGATTTGGATTATTGAAAATAGCTTAATACTTAGCTTATTTTCGAATACATACCATCGGAAAGGGTAAACCCCTTTCCGATTTGACATTCCGACTCCATCACCATCATTCCGATCACTCTGATCGGATTAGGGTTTTACTTTCCGATCTTGCATTACTATTTCGGCTCTTGTATTCCGATTAAGGCTCCTTGTATTACGATCAAGGATCGGAATTGGGTTTTATACATTCCGATTTGGATTCCTTTTCGGAATTGGGTTTTATACTATTTGGGCTCTTGTATTCCGATTAAGGCTCCTTGTATTCCGATCAAGGGGTTTTATTTAGTATTCCGATCAGCTTTGTTTTTGACATTCCGATTTGTTTTTTTTTCTTATATTTCGATTGCATTATTTTTAGCTCATTCCGATTATTCCTCTTCTCCACATTCCTTTCTGCTTTCCGATTACAAATATTCCGATCACTCCTTTTGGGCACATTTCGATCAGTATATTCCGATGGGATTCCGATTGGGATTATTCCGATGGGTTTGAGTTTTGTCTTTACCAAGTTTTTATTTGTTTAGTTTTAATTTTCCAAAAATTGCACGCTTACCGAAATCTCTATTTTTACCAAGTGTTTTTCTAGCAATTTTTAGTTTAATTTTTAAAGCTTTAATTTTACTCAACGACATTTTTATATTTGCTTTTAGTTAAAAATAGATAATCAAACCATTTTATTTGTCCACCAAGAACGACTGAGTCGCATTAATTAACGGTAATCAATTCGAAAAGATCGGAACAACGAACTTTGATACTTAGTAAAAGCTATGTATTAAAGTTCACGATTATATAAAGAACGAACCAAAGTTTGGCATGATTGTAAATTACGACAAAGAAAAGAATTCAAAAAAGGAGAAAAAGTACTTCTCTTTATCTCGAAATATAAACTCAAGCAACCTAAGCTTACTTCGAGATGGACTGGACCCTATCTAGTAAAACACCGATATCTATCCGGATATGTTGAATTATACGGTAAAAACAATATCACCTTTATAGTCAATAGACATAGACTTAAGCTCTACCATGAAGAAGAATATTGTAATGAAATCGAAGGAGAAGAAATTCCTTTCTTCTGAAAATAGATCTGAGTAGCCGAGTCTGGCTAAAGACTCTAAACTTAGCGCTATTTGGAAGGCAATCCGTATTTTATCCCCACCTTTTAACTTAGGTGTGGAGTAGGACCTGTAAATAAATAAAACCGTCCTTGTATATATTGCATGTGTTTTGTTTTGTTTTATAGCATGCAGGAAAATAGCAAATTGGATCTCTAAGCTGGATTTATCTCTCGAAGTCCCGCAATTTCCTACTAAGCCCTGGGGAGTTCTCGTTTCCCTTTGCATTTTTCCTATTTTTAACATTTTATCAGTTATTACCTCGAGGACGATGTTCAACTTAAGTGTGGAGGAGGTGACAAATAGAAAAAATGAAAATGAAAAAAAAAATAAAATAAATAAATTTCTCCACATGAAAATCTTTTTGAAAAATAATAAAAATATATATGTTTTGTAAATAAATACGTTTTTAGCAAAGCAAAAATCTCATTGATTGACATTATAATTTAGCACAAAATCCATTACCCAAATATGTGAGAAAAACTTACCCTTATATTTCTCTTTTTTGTGTAAAAGCCGACAATCTAGTATGCTTCAGAATTTGTGCTTGATCATCATTTACTAAACTACAGTGAGGTTAATTTATAGATATTTTCGAAATTAAGCAAAATTAAATCACCCTTATATCATTTTAGTTAAGCTACACTGGCTTACTAAAATATGTGGCACTCGTACGCATGTGTTATATTATCCATTATGCCAATATCCTTATATGTTATGCCTAACCACTTGTCAAGTTATAAAGTTTATGATGTTCTCTTAAAAAAATGTATGAAAAAGAAAGAAAAAAATTGTCAAGTATTCTAGTATAGTTTGTTCTATGACTTTGACAAAGGCATACCTTTTTTATCCTACACCCACATCATATATCACGTTTTGCTTCTTTGAAAATTTATCTGGTGCTCACGCCACAACGGTTATGTTTATGTGTCATGCACAAACCTATGGTAGCTATCTATTTTATGTCCGAGCTAATTGAGTGTTACCTTACATTTACCCTTTTGTGAGTGACATTTATATGAACTTAAAATCCAAACACTATCCATGTGAGGTGCTGAAATTATTTTGTCATTTGCTTTTTCTATTCATAAAAATTAAATCATTTTCCTATCATACTTCACAACACTTAAAAGCATTTTTAAAAATTGAATTTTTTTTTCTCGCTTTGATTGCTTGAGGGCAAGCAAAAGCTAAGTGTGGAGGAATTTGATAACGACCTAATTATACATATTCAACCTATCATTATAATGCCACTTTGTAGTATAAATAAGAGCTTCCGATACTTAATATGTTGTCTTTTATATGCAGATATAAAGTTTGAAGGAGTAAAGTGAAGATATACAAAGAAGGGGCCTCAATATTCAAATAAGCCAAAGTTACTGAAAGAAGATTCTGGATCGCCCAGAAGTGTGGCGCACAAACTCAGAAGTGCGGCGCACATTCTCGTCTCCAAAGTGCGGCGCATTTTCGGAGAAGTGCGACGCATAATTAACCCTAGACAGCACTATAAATAGAGGCCATTTCCACTCATTTTACACTCACCTCTCTCTCTCTCTCTCTCTCTCTCAATACTCCATAGCTCGAGTATTTTAGCTCTCTTAATAAAATTTCAGTATTATCTACTTTTGGGAGATCCTTGTAACGAGAGTATTCCACTCTTCGATTCTTGGAGGAACGATACAATCATGACACTTGTGTACTCTTTATTCAATCCAATCTAAGTATGATGTTCTCTTACTCTTTTCCAATTGTTACTTTGATTACTATGTTAGGCTAAGCTATTTGTGACTATATGGGTATGTGACTATAATTAATGATGATGGTACGATATGATCCTTTATAAATGATTTCAAGATAATGTTGTAGAACCATTTTACCACCTAGTTATACAAACCATATTTTATCTAAGTTGATTTGTTACGATAGTTTGGCGTTGAGAAACGCAAATTGTTATAATAAGTTTTCTAGAACTTGTCTATGGTCATGAATCTTTGGTTGGAGAGATCCGCTTAGAAAATCGATAAAATATTGAACTTGTTGACAACTTGTTTTGAGCTTAGTCGCTTAAATAAACATAAGTCTTGAATCAACCCAAGTAAATTGTGTAAACGCCGTTTTGACGAAAAAGTATTATCACGCTCACCTACATAAACATATCTCGATCATTATTATCATCATCAGGAACTTATACGAGCTATCCCATATTAGTCATACTTGTTATTATTAATATTACTTCAACTATTTATTTCTTCAATTATTATCTTGATTACCAAAACGAAACTAAGTCTTAGCGAACGATCATGGCTTACCACTACAAAGCTATATTACGAACGAAAGGGTATACTTGCTCGTGTTTGTCTTATAGTCCCTTGTTTTGTCTAAACCTTGTAATATAAATTTAAGACTTACAAACGAACATCAAGACCTGACATCATGTTTGCTGTGTGTGCATGTGCACGCCATCAAGTGACTCCCAAAGAGTGTCATCTTCATGCTGTTAAAAGGATATTTAGATACCTTAGGTGCTATCCCACCTTGGGATTATGGTATCCTAAAGATTCTCCATTGGAGCTTCTTGGTTATTCAGACAGTGATTATGGAGGTGATAAGTTTGACATGAAATCCAAAAAATGGTGGATGTCAATTTATTGGGAGCAGACTCATATCTTGGAAATGCAAGAAACAAACAGTGGTGGCAAATTCTACAACTGAAGCAGAGTATGTGACTGCAGCTGCTTGTTGTGGACAAGTTCTATGGATACAAAACCAGTTGTTGGATTATGGGTATAATTTTATGCATACCAAGATATTTGTAGATAATAACAGTACATTATGCATTATTAAGAATCCTGTACATCATTATAAAACTAAACACATAGAAATTAGGCATCATTTTATAAGAGATTGTTTTGAAAAAGGTTTAATACATCCAGATAGGGTAGACACAGAAGAAAATGTGGCTGATATTTTAACTAAACCTTTTGATGTGGGGAGGTTCCAGTACTTGGTAACAAGTATTGGAATGATCAATCTCACCTAAATGTGTTTTTGGAATCATTATATAGTATGTACAAGATGTGCACTGTTATTTATCTTTGTAAATTATTATATTTTCCACTTTATTTTTTCTAACGTTGATAAAGGTTATTTGAACGATGACATGTGTAAAAATAGCCGCTGACATGTGAGAACCCGTACTTTCCCATCATTATTTTATTCTTTTTATTCGTGCTTCTTGAATTTTCCAATGTATTACGTTTTCTTGTATTGTTATATGTAAATCCTGAGATTCTTAAATTTTAACAAATTATATTTTTTTTAGTATTATTTTGTTCATTGACAATGCTTCATATGGAATTATAAAAATTTTATTTTATTTTTCTATATTTAATTTAAATCAAAGTTTTTGATTTAAAATCACCCGCGTGCGTTTTACAACGAGTTTATTCAAAATCAATGTACAACGAGAATTCCTAGTGATCGCGATACCGGCGGATGCCCAAAAGTTTACGTTTATTTATCGACTATTTCGATAATTAATACTTTCGACGATTTCGTTTTAATTACGTATTAAGTCGTGTCGGGAAGTAATATAATCATTTTTATGATGCATTGTAACTTTTGAAAAGTATTTTTACGAAACCCGAGCCCCGTAAATATTTTCAATATTTACCAATAACCATTTTCCACCCTTTAAAACTATTAATTGTTTTCAAGTCCACAAGTTTCAAAGTTGGCAATATTGGTCCCTCCACTTAACTAGCCATATATAAACCTCTTTTTTTTCTTCCACTTTACACACACACACATGCATTTTTAAAAAAAACTCCACCGCTCCCTCCCTTCCTCTCTTTTCCGTCACACCACCACCACACAAACACCACCAAAACATCATAATCCACCATGAATTTAGCTAAACAAAAATTAGACCCATTCCTAAAATCTTGTTGTGATTCTAATGGTACCAAATTCAAGTACATGCATCAAGTTTTTATAAACTTATGATTTCATGGTTGTATGATGATTTAATCATCATGCATGTGTTGTTTTTTGGTAAGGTTATGTTGTTTTGATCATAAAAAGTCTTGTTTTTAATCTTTGATTTTTGTTAGATTTTACATGCAAGTGTTTTTAGAAGTGTTTGGTTGATAGGAATGATAGTATAGTGATCCTAGAAGTATGGGAATGAGTGGATTTGGTTGAAAAATGGATTTAACATGTTTTCTAAAAAGGTAATTTGGGACAGCAGGTCTTTAACTGGTTTTTCGTGGGTTTAAGGTCTGTGAAAGACTAAGATTATTAGATATTGTTGTATAGTTTTCCGAGACGGTCGTTTTGGTATAAGATAGAGCTTCTAAGTCATTACGAGTCAAAAGTTATGCTAGTTTTAGTTTTCGTGTACCGGGAGACGCAAGTCGGCACAATCCGAAATTGTGGCTGATTTTGGGTCGACTTTCGGGGACTTTAGGCTTGGTTAGAATGTTAATACTACTGGTTTTCAAAGTTTACAAACTGAGTTTTATGAGTCTAGTAGTAGTTTTAAAAGTCGGATTGTCGAGTTTGTACTTTTAAAGTGGTCCAAACGGTTTTACAAAACAAGTACACAAATCTGTCCCAAATTTGGAGTCGAGTAAAGTGTCGAGCTGATGGATTTTAAAGTGTGAACTTTGGCTCAAATTTTGGTGAGGTCTTATACAGGTTATAAGTGACCTTGACACCAATTTTCATCTAAAGCGGACAAGTCTAGATAGGGTAGATCGGTGTGTACATTCGGGGTGTACTTGCTGATTTTAATTTTGGACACTTAGTTCAATGCTTGTGTTGCGAGAGTTGAGTATTCACCATCGGACATGATGACTTACTCCAGTGCTTAGTCATTATATAAATTACTTAGTTACTGGTCCAAGTAAGGGTAAAGGATAGTTTGACTTGCGTTGACTTGGTGTCGTATGACGGGTTATTCTCAAGTGTTCAAGTGTTTTAACGTGTAGTGTTGAAATAAATGGTTAGTATGAATTCATTTGGTTCGTGTCAATGGTTTTGAAACATGAATACTTTGAAAACATTTGAGTCATATTATATTTGGTATATATATCGATATTGAGTTCGAGTCTTAACGCGCGCCTTATTGTGATAGGTTGCGGTTTTCGTGTTTCCCGAGCATCCATATCGTCTGTGATCGTCTCACTACATTGTTTCTACTCAGTTGCTGAGTACCGTGATTGACTTACCTCATGGATAAGGTGAGTTCATAGCCTCTTTTTACTTGTACATGGTTTCTAAACACGGGGTGAGATTTTACATGGTGGAACACAACCATTTAAAAACTATGTGCTATCCTCAACTTGTATGCTATCTAGAAATTGTATGCTTTCCAGAACTCGAGGATTTCCAACTGATTTTCATTGATATTATTGCTTTTAGTATTTAGCCTTAAGTTACCTCTCATTGATCATGAACCGTTAATTAATCCTGCTACCAAGCGCGAATGTTGTGGGTGGATCCATCGGGATTGACTATCCCCGTCCCGATTACCTTGACGCACAAATATTTGTTTATTCACTTGAGTATTTAGGCTGAATACTGACTAGAGGAACTTACACTGAGTTAAGCTTCGGTTCATGAACTAAACAGCAATAATAATGTTCCGGACAATGGTTACTGTACATAACCATTTCCCCTATTTCTTATTTACAAATGAATGCTTGTGTTCCACATCCTTATTGCTAAACCTATGAATTTCACTCAACTTTATGTTGACGATTTTACATGTTTAATCTCAGGTATTATTACTTAGCTTTGCTTGGATGGGAGCCCGCATGATATTATCACAGCTTGGAGATTTCTGTGATGCTTTTGAAAGATTGGTTTTATATAAACTGTCAGGAGTTTCTTCTATCTTTTGGGCAACTTTATGTTATAAATCCAGACGAAATAATATAAATTTCTGCTTCTAAAACTCTGGGACCTATGTTTAAAAAAAATCTGACCTTTTATGATGTAATGTACATGTTTTTATTTCGTCAGCTTTGTAAAACTGTAATTCATTGTTTCTTGTACTATGACGTGTTACCCCCTCGTTGCCTAGTTGTTCCATGTCAGATTTTGGGGGTCTCACAGATTGGTATTAGAGCGATGGTTATAGTGAACTGAGTCGTTTTTCAAAACTTAGTCTGTAACCGAAAGTTCAAATATTTTATTGTTTCTAAGTGTCAAACACAGAATCTGCAATTGCTGTTCGATATCTTTGCGGGTAACTCTCTAATCCTTATTATTTACTTTTAATTATCGTTATAGTATTTCATCTCTTGATTTCATGTTGAAATATTAAATCACCTTAATGGCGATAATTACTATGTCTTTTCAAAGCCTTGTGCTTCATGGATTATCATTCGATATTACTGTGATTACATCTGCTCTTACTGTATTTCTGGAGTTTTTGTTCTTGTGAACTGATCTGGTTACGATGATTTTATATCGTTATGACGTTACATACTTGTATTCAGAGCGCGTAGGCTGCCGACTTTTCATACTCATTTTTTTTCTGAGTACTATTGCTATTTCATTTATGCGTGATACGACTGATCTTGTATGCTCGTTTGTTTTGAACCGTCTGTTTTTCTCGACTCGCTGTTACATGCCGTGTATACTCTCGCGATACCGTTGTTAGAGATTGAATAAGTGTTGTTTTCAATGAACATCTGATTTTCATTCTACTACCGTACGTGTTGCTCCATTGTTTATTTCCTTTAAAATATCTATATAGATACACAGATATTCTTTCCGACCGTTCGTGATTGAATGTATAGTCTATAGACCATTGTGTAGCTCAATGTGTCTCCGGAAAAGACTAAAAGACATCGTGTGAGTCACACATCTCGAAGAATTCGTTGAATCGGTATTGAATAATATCGTGGATTTTCGTAATTCTGATCGACCTTTACGTCACGGTTTTACACGACACTTGTGCATGGATTACATCTTATTTCATTGACTATTCTATGTTTCGACTTCTACTTACAACATCCGTTATACCTTGAACACATGATCGTCATTTATTATGTGACGATTGTTTGGAATACGATCCTACTTGTATCCTCCCTTTTTCATTAAACCTCCTCGCCTCAGGAGTGTGACTTGTTAATATTTTGTTTCTTTCTCGGTATGTCTTGTGATTTTGGAAAATCACGCCGCCAGGAGACCTTCCTGCATTGCATCTTGCAGCCGAAGACACGGATGATATGCGTCGTTTTTTATCTCTCAGATTACCGTTGGCATTCTTGAACCATTTTCATACTGTGTTTTCTTTACATGACTACTTATACAGTTTATCTTCTTTCGTCTTTATGAAATCCACAAGTCTTGTGTGTACATTAATTTTGAGTTATCATGAAATTTGGATTTAATTTCAAGCTATGTCTAAAAAAATATACTTTGTACAGAAACTTTACAGGAAGTTTAACAGTGTCGAGAAAATATTTTTATAACTTTAGACATAAAAATATATATTTCTACTTGTTGAGACGTCCGTTTAGGACATAAAATTTGACCGGTAAACTTTAAATTCGAGCAAGTAACGCTCATTATCTCCTAGTAAAATCTAAGAAGTTATTTTCTGAATAATGCTAAAAATATCGTTTTGCTGACAGATTTAATGCAAGGGCATTTTCGTCCATTTTTATTCCATTTCAAGTCTCAGGTAAAACTAGAAAGTAGTTCAAAACATTGTTTTACATCGAAATGCATTAGACTTTGAGTCTTAGAATATCGTTTAGTGAGTTAATTGATCTAGTCAAACCCAAAAGTCAAAACTAATAGACTTTAAAAATATGATTTCAAGCGTTTTTGAGTTCGTTGAGCTCGTAAAACTTTTACTAATGATATTTTGCAAACTAAAAACAAGGATTGCGTTTGAACCAGTATAAAATAGTAACTTTGAGTTCGGTCATACATGTACATAAATCTTGAACTTTTAGGAACCAAGTGATTTGACAAACTGATGTTCTACTTTCTTTAAAGTGTATTTTTGTCAAATAAATCACGATGTGCGCATACGGATTCCTTTATCCTTTCTTTTATATATGACTTATTTGACAATCTATATTGTCTTTCTTTGCTTTTATCGTACCACTGAATTGGACCAAGGTTGAAGTTCTTGCTTTCGTGTCGTTCGTTACCATCTTGATACGTGTCTCTTGACGATTTCGGCTAAACCTCTTGAAACCTTATCACCTTGTAACCATTTCCGTTGACTGTCTTGAACTACTCCTTATTTCCCTCTTGTAACCCACTCGCTAGTTTATAAACGATTGTCATGTTATCATATAAACTCAAACTGGTCTTGTTTGCGGAACATTTTACAAAAGGTTTCATTTGGGCTTTCTTAAATAATTGAATGCTATCTTATAAAATTAATTTATATTACTTTTACAATGTATTCTCACCAATTGTTCTACAATTGGTCTTGTTAAGAATTCTTGTAACAATAAAATGGTTGATTTAAATATCTAGCCAGTAACTTATTGGCGAATAGTTTCATAACCTATTTTGATTCCTGTTTTTACAAATTCTATTATATACATATTTTAAATCATATGATATGTAATACGGGTTGACGAAGCTGAGCATCGCATTGCTAGTCCTAAATTACGCATGGTCTGATCACCTATGCTTAATTTAGAAGGAGCCATGCAAGGCCGAATAGTAGTCGCCCAAAAATATTTGACCAACAATCAACTTTTTAGTTATGTTTCTTAAAAAAGTTAGATAAAAATAAAAGTTTTGAAAACTTTTACATCTTACGCGAGTAACAACAATTCGTGACTTACACATATGAACCCTTATCTTTTCTTGAACAATGTACATGCCTCAAGCACATATTTTCTTACTCAACGACCTTTGTTTTACCTATTACCTCATCATCCTCATGATACGATTTTGTTACCATTTGCCTAAATTCTTACCATTGATACCAGACTTGAAAGTTTCAACGTTGCTATGCTCCTACATCGATTGACCATCTCTATCTATTTTGGTAGACCTTCGAAACGCCTCTGGACGCGTATAATGATTTACGACTGGACGTGAACGATGATTACGTGTATTTGCCATGATGTGTGTTAGATACTATCGTCTTGAAA
Source organism: Glebionis coronaria (assembly GCA_025667525.1). Classification (NCBI taxonomy): domain Eukaryota; kingdom Viridiplantae; phylum Streptophyta; class Magnoliopsida; order Asterales; family Asteraceae; genus Glebionis; species Glebionis coronaria. The sequence goes on from CM046879.1 coordinate 558,727,967, forward strand.
TTTCATTCGTGTGAATCATGTGTTGATTTCGCCTTTCATTGCTAATGTTTTCATTTTACTGAATTTACTCTCAAGTAACTTCTTAAGAATTTTCTTTGATTTGAAAATTTATTGTGTGGCTTTTCTATTTCGATCGTGTATCGACCAGTGAGAACTTAATAAGCTGTTATTGGTGTCACCAACTGCATTCAAGAAGTGATGATTTGCTATAATCCTTTGTTTCTTATTACTTTCATCATCGACGCATCTATTCTATCACGTTTGTTAAGAATTGATACGATTTTGTTCTATTCCCTTGTGTTATCGCTCGCATACAGATTGTTGACCTTTATATGATTCATATTCGTTGTTGTCTTGTCATCTTTTGAAACCAGAAAATGTTACGTGTTTATCCTTGATACCTTAAACACTTTCTTGAATTTATAAAAATTATTATTAATTTTTAAGAACGTTTTATACAGTTTATCAAATGTTTAAATTGCCAAAATAATTGTTTCAAGTTAAGTACAGGATCTATACATCCTCTTTGGTAAATTTATAACTAGTATTTAAAAAGAATATCAAGTTGTATCTTTTAAAGTATTTGATTATATCGTACTTTACTGTCAACCTAATGAAATTATTAAATTAATTTATAATTTCTAACAATGATTCTAAATAACTTGGAAAAAAACCCTGATTTTTCTAATGGTAACGATAAACCTGAGGTTTTAACGATAATTTCATGTAGTCACCCGAAAAGCTCTCAAGATGATCAAAATAACTATTTGAACTGAGTTACTTTTACCTTGAAGTCCTGATCAAGAAAAGGATTTGACAATTGTTTACCCACTCATTTTATACAGAGTTTGATTTTAATCACTACACCTGGTAAAATTTTCTTTTAATAAAGAAAATATTTAAAACTAAGTTTTAAAGTAATACCAAAATACTAGACAACTGATTTTGACAGCCTATATTTTAAATGATCATATCTTATTCATTTTTCAATTCTATTTCTTTTGTAACTAGATTGTTACGTTTAAGATTGTCATGTTTTACAATTGAACGATTTGCGACTCCTTGTTGATTAACAATCTTGGTTCGTTTTATCGCACTTTGTCCGTTTAAGAGATTCTTGTGTACATTCTTGTTAGTTTATTGTACGTATTTCCAACAATTCTATCTCTTGATGTATCTCCGTATTGAAAGATCGTTATTCTAATCCAAGACCGAAAAATTATACGAAGAGGAGTTAAGAAACTGGAGCATAGTGAATTCTAACCGTTAAGATTCGTCGTGGTACGGAATTTACCTGGGAAGCAATGAATTTTGTTCCACACTTTGTACCTCCTCTTGTTCGCACCTTCTACTGTTTTCAGGAGAACTCTGGGGACCAGAGTTCCTTTAGGGGGGAAGACTGTGAGAACCCGTACTTTCCCAACATTATTTTATTCTTTTTATTCGTGCTTCTTGAATTTTCCAATGTATTACGTTTTCTTGTATTGTTATATGTAAATCCTGAGATTCTTAAATTTTAACAAATTATATTATTTTAGTATTATTTTGTTCATTGACAATGCTTCATATGGAATTATAAAATTTTTATTTTATTTTTCTATATTTAATTTAAATCAAAGTTTTTGATTTAAAATCACCCGCGTGCGTTTTACAACGAGTTTATTCAAAATCAATGTACAACGAGAATTCCTAGTGATCGCGATACCGACGGATGCCCAAAAGTTTATGTTTATTTATCGACTGTTTTGATAATTAATACTTTCGACGATTTCGTTTTAATTACGTATTAAGTCGTGTCGGGAAGTCATATAATCATTTTTATGATGCATTGTAACTTTTGAAAAGTATTTTTACGAAACCCGAGCCCCGTAAATATTTTCAATGTTTACCAATAACCATTTCCACCCTTTAAAACTATTAATTTTTTTCAAGTCCACAAGTTTCAAAGTTGGCAATATTGGTCCCTCCACTTAACAAGCCATATATAAACCTCTTTTTTTCTTCCACTTTACACACACACATGCATTTAAAAAAAAACTCCACCTCTCCCTCCCCTCCTCTCTTTTCCGTCACACCACCACCACACAAACACCACCAAAACATCATCATCCACCATGAATTTAGCTAAACAAAAATTAGACCCATTCCTAAAATCTTGTTGTGATTCTAATGATACCAAATTCAAGTACATGCATCAAGTTTTTATAAACTTATGATTTCATGGTTGTATGATGATCTAATCATCATGCATGTGTTGTTTTTGGTAATTTTATGTTGTTTTGATCATAAAAAGTCTTGTTTTTAATCTTTGATTTTTGTTAGATTTTACATGCAAGTATTTTTAGAAGTGTTTGGTTGATAGGAATGATAGTATAGTGATCCTAGAGGTATGGGAATGAGTGGATTTGGTTGAAAAATGGATTTAACATGTTTTCTAAAAAGGTAATTTAGGACAGCAGGTCTTTAACTGGTTTTCGTGGGTTTAAGGTCTGTGAAAGACTAAGATTATTTGATATTGTTGTAGAGTTTTCTGAGACGGTCGTTTTGGTATAAGATAGAGCTTCTAAGTCATTACGAGTCAAAAGTTATGCTAGTTTTAGTTTTCGTGTACCGGGAGACGCAAGTCGGCACAATCCGAAATTGTGGCTGATTTTGGGTCGACTCTCGGGGACTTTAGGCTTGTTTAGAATGTTGATACTACTGGTTTTCAAAGTTTACAAACTGAGTTTTATGAGTCTAGTAGTAGTTTTAAAAGTCGGATTGTCGAGTTTGTACTTTTAAAGTGATCCAAACGGTTTTACAAAACAAGTGCACAAATCTGTCCCAAATTTGGAGTCGAGTAAAGTGTCGAGCTGATGGATTTTAAAGTGTGAACTTTGGCTCAAATTTTGGTGAGGTCTTATACAGGTTATAAGTGACATTGACACCAATTTTCATCTAAAACGGACAAGTCTAGATAGGGTAGATCGGTGTGTACATTCGGGGTGTACTTGCTGATTTTAATTTTGGACACTTAGTTCAATGCTTGTGTTGCGAGAGTTGAGTATTCACCATCGGACATGGTGACTTACTCCAGTGCTTAGTAATTATATAAATGACTTAGCTACTGGTCCAAGTAAGGGTAAAGGATAGTTTGACTTGCGTTGACTTGGTGTCGTATGACGGGTCATTCTCAAGTGTTCAAGTGTTTTAACGTGTAGTGTTGAAATAAATGGTTAGTATGAATTCATTTGGTTCGTGTCAATGGTTTTGAAACATGAATACTTTGAAAACATTTGAGTCATATTATATTTGGTATATATATCGATATTGAGTTCGAGTCTTAACGCGCGCCTTATTGTGATAGGTTGCGGTTTTCGTGTTTCCCGGGCATCCATATCGTCGGTGATCGTCTCACTACATTGTTTCTACTCAGTTGCGGAGTACCGTGATTGACTTATCTCATGGCTAAGGTGATTTCATAGCCCCTTTTTACTTGTACATGGTTTCTAAACACGGGGTGAGATTTTACATGGTGGAACACAACCATTTAAAAACTATATGCTATCCTCAACTTGTATGCTATCCAGAAATTGTATGCTTTCCAGAACTCGAGGATTTCCAACTGATTTTCATTGATATTATTGCTTTTAGTATTTAGCCTTAAGTTACCTCTCATTGATCATGAACCGTTAATTAATCCTGCTACCAAGCGCGAATGTTGTGGGTGGATCCATCGAGATTGACTATCCCCGTCCCGATTACCTTGACGCACTAATATTTGTTTATTCACTTGAGTATTTAGGCTGAATACTGACTAGAGGAACTTACACCGAGTTAAGCTTCGGTTCATGAACTAAACAACAATAATAATGTTTCGGACAATGGTTACTGTACATAACCATTTCCCCTATTTCTTGTTTACAAATGAATGCTTGTGTTCCACATCCTTATTGCTAAACCTATGAACTTCACTCAACTTTATGTTGACGATTTTACATGTTTAATCTCAGGTATTATTACTTAGCTTTGCTTGGATGGGAGCCCGCAGGATATTATCACAGCTTGGAGATTTCTGTGATGCTTTTGAAAGATTGGTTTTATAGAAACTGTCAGGAGTTTATTCTATCTTTTGGGCAACTTTATGTTATAAATCCAGACGAAATAATATAATTTTCCGCTTCTAAAACTCTGGGACCTATGTTTAAAAAAATCTGACCTTTTATGATGTAATATACATGTTTTTATTTCGTCAGCTTTGTATGAACTGTAATTCATTGTTTCTTGTACTATGACGTATTACCCCCTCTTTGCCTAGTTGTTCCATGTCAGATTTTGGGGGTCTCACATGACAGCAACATGTTAGTTTTGTGGTTTTTGATCTAATTATGCAGGTATTATGAGCATTGTAAAATTGGATACAGAGTTGCTTATGGATCTTTGGAGCTTACAAGGAATGTGTCAAAAGTCTATTTATGATGGTTGGAATATTTACATTCCTATCTTAAAATAAGTTTTTGTCATATACTTTTTATTTTGCAACTATGTATATCCTAGTTTAAGGGGAGGTTTAGGAAACCTTTAGGTTTTTGGGTATTCTTAGATACTCTTATCACAATTCTAGATTGTATCCACTGGTGAGTAGGAATTAGAATTTCTAGTTCTTGAGACACTATAGCATGCAAAGTTGATATACTGTGCATGTTGCCAAGACGTTTTGGCCTAGAATTGGGATTGGTCGGATGGGAGACTTGGTGAACATTTTAATTGGGCTTACCTAGGAAGTTACAAAGAGTTTATATAAGATTTCTTCAATGTAAAGAACTTCGGTTAGCAAGGGACACTTGAGGACAATTATGTCTATCTTGCTTATGCAAGTGTGCATGATTGGACAGTGCTTGCCACCCTATAGTTATTTTTAGAGTAAGAGTTATCTTTACTAGGGTAAACTTCTTTGTTAAGGTCTTTTTATTTTTTATTTTTATTTTTGGCCACTGACATGATTTCTTTCCAAACGCTGATAAGACCAATTTAAACGCTGACATGGAAAAATTCAACGCTGACAAGAATATAGCCGTTACACGCTAACGTTTACTTTTTGACCGTTCAAAAACATTGGGGTCCAACCAGTTATTATTTATGACGATATTTTGGGCCGTAATTTTAGCGAGTTTGTAACTTTTAATTAATGAAAGAGATAACTTATATTGTTTTCAAGATTGTAATCATTACCTTTTTTAATCTAACTGCCTCATTTTTCAACCAATAGTGTGCTAATACCTCTCCTATAAATTTGGTTCATTTCTTTCAAACAGGGTAACTACTATTTCTTGTCTACTAAAATTATCAAACCTTCATACCTCCATTGTTATCATCTTACAGTTTTCACAAATCATTTTTAATGACACCAAAGTTTAAACCTGCTAACGTGGAGTTGGGGTTTAGAAGCCAACACAATATGGTGGCTTTATGGTTGAAGACAACACTTTGCACCCCAATACACAGAGATGATTGGGTATTTGATGGCGTCTCCTTTAAGGTATGCACTTTCTCATACTCCACTCGTCCCTATCACACACATCAAGCAATTTTGGGACACTGTTCGTCCTGAAACAATTGATAGAGTGATTACATTAGTTGTCACTGTCCATGGGACTAGGTGGGTTGTTACTGAAGCTCTAATTCGTCAGGCTTTATGCCTTGATGATGCTGATGGTATAAGAACCCTTCCCCTAGCAGAGCTAGAGTTAGGGATTCGAGGCTTGTGATATGCTTTGCCCCCTGTTGGGCACATAAAAATATACTAAACAACAATTTCCCCCAACCTGGAAGTACCTGATACATTTCATTCTTCAATTGTTTGAGTCCCAAATGCTCTTCTTTCAATGAAATCAATCGAACCATCAGTTGTGCTCTTGTTTGTATTGCAAATGGGTAAAATTTTAATTTTTCTAACATGATTTTTGATGGCATGTGTCACAACAAGGGTAACAAGATGACTCTTGCTTAACCTAGGTTTTTACAAATGGTTTTTGATGAACAACGATATTGTCATAGGGACCATGATTACTTTTATGAGGTCCCTATTCAAAAGAAAACTGTTTTGGTAACATGAAAACCCCACCATTTAGAGACCTTCCCCCCACCCCAGCCATGCAGGCTGTAATTCAGGTAGCTACACAACCTCAACCACAACCAGACCCGCTACCAATACAACCTCGATCACCTCAACATATGGACCTTGACCCTCAACCTTCAGGCCTGACACTCACAATGTAGGTGTTGACACGGCCAACCCAAACGCTGCTACCGATACTCCTCAAACCCAAACAGACCTACAAACCCAAACAGACCCCCATTCCACATCATCCTCAGAACCCCATGACTATAGGTTTGAGAAACGCCAAAGTACTACTGGAGTGTTCTCCTCTAGTGGTCCTAGCCATGGAGCAGAGAGAACCACCACCATAAGTGTGGTTGGTGACATGGGTGTGGCTGGGACTATTGATACTGGCTTGGAAGTAAGTCAAGACAGTCCCAACATCATTAAGACCACATCCATGCCCAATGAATCTCTTTTGGGGGGTCAAATCCCCATGATAGAGGAGGGCAGACTAGAACCTTTATCAGTTATGGAATTGACGGTGGTTTGCATGTGCTTGCAAAAGTAAAATGCAGACCTTGTACAAGTTGTCACAAGTCAAGTCCTTGAACTCAAGTCATTGAGTGAGAGGATAGTTATTTTGGAAGCTGCCAATACAAGGAGGAGGCATGAGGATTCTTCCAAAGGGGAGGATGAGCCAGTAAATATGATTGACAAGGGCTCACAAGAAGGTGGTTCTTATGGGAGTGTAGAGATAGATGAGGCATTGACAAGTTTGAAGGAGAAGCCAGCTTTTGATGTTTCTTTGGTTACTCCCAGGAAGCTTTCATTTGTAGAGATGATGCAACAAGTCACAGAGTAAGTCGCTGACATTCAAGATTTGAATGCTGATAAGAACAAATCAGACGCTGATAGACTTGCATGTATGATTGGTGTATCCCAACCACCAGTTATCATCAAGAATATTTCTACACATGTACCATCAATCACTTTACCAACTATTGGAGCTTTGGATAAGGGTAAATGGGTTATGGAAGAGGTACAAGTATCTAAGGATGCAGCTCAGGTACATTTTGATTCTATTTTGGCTGCACACCTTGAGGAACATGATAGGTTAGAGAGTACCATTGAATGCAATAAAGGTGGTAGTGGTGATGAGAGTTCTGGTTCTAGTGTAATGATATTTGAAGAATCAGAAAGATTAGAATATGGTGCGGATGAATTAGCTAGGGAGAAGCTTAGTGAGTTGAAGAGGCAGGTAGATTTTTATATGTCTGAAGTAGTGGATATGTAGAATGGGAATCTTCAATTGCAGAGAATCCAGACATGTCACTTACTGGACAAATTTGGGGCTTGGAAATTCTATTGAGAGTTCAAGAGGATTGAAAGGTGATTTTGAAGCATAAGGCTAGTAAGGTACTTTCTGAGCTCAAGAGAGATAGAAGAGAGCTCTATTATATGCTTCTTAGATGTCGTCAAGGAGGATGAACCTATGAGAAATTGAAGAAGCTTTCCTTTGAAGAATTGGATTTTTATGCATATCCTATTTGGGAACATGTTTGTGAGGCAAATACTATCAGACTTCTTTCTGATGAAAGGAAAAAATAAATTGGGGAAAATATGTAGATCAAGAGGGCTTCCATTGTGCCAAGGCCAGTGAAGAATGGAATGCCCATTGAATTCCCAGTACTTGATAAATTAGATCCAAGTGAAGCTGTGATAAGGAAGAATATAAAGCTTTCACCTTTGGAGGCTTCAAATGTTGCATAAGTGGTACCTTTGGATTTCAGAAACCCCATAGTTAAATATGAAGAAGATGCACGTGGTTTCTAGGTGGTCACCAGGGCTGGTGACAAGGTACATACTTTCACTTCTTTGATTTTGTTGTTTGCAAGTATGGATAGAGAAGACTTGGTGGATTTGTGGAAGTTGATGAAAGCCAAGTATGAAGCTGAAGAGCCTTCTTCAGCAAATGGAATAAAGATTTGGACAACATTCAAGAGAATGATTGCTCTAGATGAAGCTGATCTAATATGGTTGGATATGGATGATCTTAGTGGTTTGAAGTGGCGTCTACATTCAGCTGCTGGTGTATATCATCTTAGCACCTCAAAGTTTTTCAGAATATCTTTTAGTTGATGCTGGATATCCTATGTCTAAAGAAGTTTTGAAGATGATGGTATCTACACAGTTAGAGGTTGACTATACTAGTGATGTTAGCAAGGATTTAATTAGATTTGTTCATTTTCTAATTAAGAGATACTTTGTATTTGTAATAATCCTCCTTGTACTTAGTTTTTATTTAGAAACTTGATTAATAGAGTAGATATCAAGTTTAGGGGAGGATTGTTGGGAATAAAATTAGCTAAGTCACTAGGACGCTGCCAAGAGTAAATGAAGCGCTGGCAGATGAACACTGACAAGACATATTTGAGCGATGACAAGAAGAAGTTCAACCACTGCTAGAAGTCTTAGTTTACACGTTTTGTATTTCTAGTAAAGATATGATCAATATGGTATTTCTTATAATTATCTTTACCTAGAATAGTTGATAGGTAGACCTTTGTACACGACTCCTTGTGTAATAAAAGGAGGTCGTAGGGTTCATAGTTCATGATCAGTTTTAATAAGTTTTATCGAGTTTTAAAACTTTCATTGTACGCAAGTTTCATTATCAATCTAGAGTGAAAGTTTGGTTTACATTATTTGTTTGTTCTTTGTTATAAGTTAATTCCTCATAACACATAGTTTGTTAATTACACAAAGTTTCTCTAAGTGTTAATCTTGATTCAATCTCGTTTAACACAAAGTTAATCGATCTAAGTTTGGGATCAACATGCATAGTATCATATATGATACTACATAGTATCATATTTGATACTTCATAGTGTCATATATGATACTTTATAGTGTCATATTTGGTCCTTCATAGTATCTTATATGATAATTCATTGTATCATATATGATACTTCATAGTATCATATATAGAACTTCATAGTATCATGTATGGTACTTCATAGTATCATATTTGGTACTTCATAGTATCATATTTGGTACTTCATAGTATCATATATGATACTTCATAGTATCATATATGATACTTCATAGTATCATATACGATACTTCATAGTATCATATACGATACTTCATAGTATCATATATGATACTTATTTTTTTATAAAAAAAATTATATCATATATTAATACTTTAGTGTCATTCAAATCAATATTGATTACCTGAAGGTGTTCTGGTTTCCTATCTTGTATTAGTTCTAGATACACATCATTTCCTTTGTATATGTCAATCCCCATGTGGAGATCATATTCATTATACTCTTATTGATGTCCCAGCTTTCCCAAACATTGTTGTGTTATTTCTTCTTGTATCATGGATCTCATCAGCAGAGTGTTCCAGCTTCTGATTGCTAGTCTTCGACGCATGACGGCTACATTTGGAAAGTATGTAGAATCCAAGTACAGCATCTGGAAAAAAGAAAAAGTTGCGTTGGTTAGAAAATGAAAACATACAAAGTAAGTTTTAAATAAAAAACATAGGTTTACTTACACATAAAAAGGTAGATGGGCCATAGTACCCGTTTTTCACCTTCCTTCAGTTCACTCCATTTGTTCTTGCTTTTTTAGGCATTTAAGGATGTAAGAGGATCAGTCTATCTCATTGATGTTATCCTACTCTTTGATCCTTTTCAACAGCTTGAGGAAAACCTTTCCACCGTTGCCTGCCGTGCCCATCGTGCATCCGAACAACATAATGAAGTTCATGATAAACATGAAGTCAGCATATGTAGTTGATTGGATCTTTTTTGCTATTGTTGGTGCGGTTGCTCTTCCTGTGTATTGACTCTACCATTCTTTGATGAAAGGGTCATCTTCTTCTCTTTCTTCCATTTCTTAAGGAGATATTTTCCCCATCGGAACTCCAAGCATGTCATGTACCTTCTCTATTGTTAGTTTTATGGATTCTTTTGCTAGTCCACGTTCCATGCTTTGTGGATGGAACTTCTCGACCACGTTGTACAATAGATGTGAAGTTAGCTCTTGTATAGGGAATTCAATATACCTCTCAAAGCCAATTTTTTAAGAATCTTTTTCCTTTCGTCTGACAACCCCATCATTGCTTCAAACAAGGATTTGGGAGAGCATCTTGTTAGTACATTTGGGTATACCTTTTCCTATTTCTTTTTAGTTGGCCCTCTGCCCTTCTTTTCTTTATACTAGTCACCGTGTACTCCTCATCCTCTCCTTTACAAACATTTTTTTTTAATTTTTACCTTTTGATGTTGAAGGTTTTGCAAGTACCCTTTATTTTTCATCGTCATCTTCTTCAGGCTCAATGTCTTGCATCATCTCGACATGTTTTAACTTTGCATCATCATTTAGGTGATTCTTCTAGCGGATGTGTCGTTTGTTTTCCAGTGATATTTTTTGCTGCATGTTTGCTTTTGTCTTTTGGTCTTTTCAATGGACGTTCTTCTTCCTTGGTTTCTTGTAGCCTCCTCTTTGTTGGTTTCTCATCCTTCTTATTTTTTGGCTCTTCTATGTCAACAAAAATTACAGTGTGTTAAGAAACATAAAATTGTTGTATAATTTTTCATTTTTTCAGAGTAAAAGCAATATCATATACGATAACGAGATTATTCATGTACCTTTTTTGGTGGTGAAGGGTTAATGAACTTAATTTTTGTTACTTTTTTCAACGCATTTTACACATCATCTTCTTTCTTTGATTGTGTCTCCTTACTTTCTTCATTTGTAGTCGGTTTTTCAGTTTTACTCCTATTGTTTTCATCGTCCTCGCCTTCTTCATCCTCATCTTCCTCCCCGTCTTCATCCTTTTTTTCCTCACCACTTCCTTCTGGCTCTTCTTCCTGATCACTACCTCCTCCTGACCCAGCATTATCAGCCTTAGGTTCTTCCTTATCACTCTTAGTTTCGTTGTTTTCATACTCTTCCCCGTTGCTTTCTTTTTCATCCTCAGTGGTTGGTTCTTCCTCTGATCCACTTTCTTCTACATTTTTACAAAGCACGACTTGTTAGGAACGTACGTTATTCATAATCAATAACGTAATTTATTTTTATCAAATATGATAAGTAGTATATTTCTTACCTTGAGGACTCGCGATTAATTTTTCCACTTCGTTGTTTGACTTTTCAATTGTTTTTGCTTTGACCTTGGCTACACCCTCATCTTTTTTCCATTTAGCTCGAGTGGCTGCTTTTTGTCTATCAACAACAACTTTTTCCTTTATTATTTTCCTTGTCACTGCAAATGAAACATACTTATCAAATATGATGCATATTGTTTTCTCAGTAGCAACAGTTTTACCTGAGTTTGGTTTCCTAGATACTTCTTTGTCTTTTTCCTTCATTGGTCCAGTTTGTTTATCTGCAATAAAACCGTAAAGTTAGATAAATTTAAATGTGTTAATTGTATATGATATATCACCTATCAAATATGATATATCATATATGATAAGTTTCTATCATATATGATGTATCATTTATCACTTATCAAATATGATACTACCTCCGTCCCAAAATTATTGTCCACAGACAAAAAACACACAGTTTTAGAAAAACATCACCTTTTCAGCTTTCTCTCTCTTACTTTTTGCAGAATGACAGTTTTACCCTTAACTAATTAATTTTATACTTCTTTATTATTTGTAATAAAAACCTCAAGTAAGGGTAATATGGTAAACTCAAATAAAATTTTCTATCTAATTTTGGAAGTTTTGAAAGTGGACAATAATTTTGGGACAATCTAAAATGGAATAGTGGACTATAATATTGGGACGGAGGTAGTATATCATATATGATAAGGTTTTATAATATATGTGTCAATACTAAGACTGTTTTTTATTGTATATCGCCAATCATACATGATATATTACCTATCATATATGATATGTCATATATGATAAGGTCTTATCATATATAATGTATCATTTATTATTTTGTCAAAACCTTTCATGTTTGCTAAGTTTTACGAGCCACATTCTTTTATGTTACATATCAAATATGATATTCAGTCGTTTTAAGCTTTCCTCACATATGATAAGCTTTGATCATATAGGATAAGCTTTTATCATATATGATAAGCTTTTATCATATATGATAATATTTTTATCATATATAATGTTTTTTTTTTCATTTTTCGTAAACCTTTTAAAAGTTATTCTGTTCATGTTTTAACGAAACGAGATTATTACATTCGCATGCAAGCAATATTAAAACAACAAGACTCGGTTAAAATTAAAAAATAAAGTTTCTTATCTCAAATCTACTCTATTCATCAAAATCGATATCATAAATCCTACTCTATTCATCAAAAATAATATTTAATTCAAGATAACCATAGAAAAAACATCGAATAACATATTTCATACCCTTTTGCCTTGTTTTCATCGCCGTTTACCCGATTTTTTTGGAAAAAGCTTTGTTTTTAGCTTTCGATTTCATCGTTGATCTTGATTTTTTTTATCTTGATTGATGTTATTAGATGATATCGACGATTTGTTTGTGATGAAATCATGTGTGTGTCTTTGGATCTCGTTTTAGTGTGTGTTTTTTGTGTGAGAAATAAAAAATGACGGTTGAGAAAGATTAGTTTATGAGATGTAAGGTTTGGACGGGGTAGTAAAATGACGAAACTACCCTTCCACCTTTTTTTGTTTTAAATATGATCGTTAGATTAAAATAGATTAACGGATTGAATGAATCCTCTTGTATTCAAATGATACAAAGTATCCAAATAACCCACCTCATTTAGTAGTGAGCGACTAAGTTTTCAAATAAAAATGTTAACGACACTATTAAGATGGATAGAGTGTTTTATTGACTATCTATTTGATAGATAAAGTTATTTTTCATTTTTATTTTTTACTACATTTAAAAAAATAAATTCTCGTATTTCATTTGCTTTTAATTTAATGGTAGGAAGTAATTAGAATTTTAAAAAACACACGAAATGACTCAAATTACTAAAATGTACAAAAGTTGTAAAGAGAGGCGAAGTGACTAAAGTTCTCAGTATAACGAAATACTATTTTTTGTTTTGAACGACGAGTTAGTAGTTAGTGATCCGAGCTTACAGTGACATACAATTAGGCAGTATTCAATCCTCGAACCTTTTCCTTAGGGGATAAACCACACTCCTGCTTCTATTTCATTCGGGCACCTGAAAGTCCTTAGTGAGACTCGAACTCGAAACCTCTCCAATAATACCTACCCAAAGTTACCCATGGTGGCCAACTGAGCTAGCTAAATTAGTTTCCCAGTATAACGAAATATTGGTTATAACTAGTGATAAAAATATTACTAGTGATAAATATATCACTAATGATGAAAACAATGAACTATCATTGTGACATTTTTATCAACAATGATAACCGTTTTTTAATCATATTTACAACTTTAATTTCACTGGTTTTTAAACTTTCATGCATTTTGATAATTTTAGTAATTATGTGTTTTTTTTTTCATATATATCCAAAATAACTCATCTCCTGTTTGATCTTTTTATTATTAATTTCAAATATTCTTCTTTTTTCATGGTTTTTTTTAGCAATTTTTTTCATGGTTAAAAATCATAAAATTTAAATAAATAAAAGACAAATAATTAAGAACTAGTTGATGAGATTCATGTAAAGTGTGAGTGAAAGCAATGATGAGAAGAAGATTAAATATATGATTCAATTAATCGCACTAAATTGTTATATTCCATCAAAACTTTTGGCTCAGAAGTGACCAAAATATGCATCATGTTAATGGGCCACTTAATTTCATACTATTTTGTAGTGGGAATTTTGTGTATAGAAAATTGATCATGATCAATGGGGCTAGCTATCAATAAAATAAATAATAAGTATTTTTAAAATTATCTTCAAAATCTCTAAAAGGACAAAATATTTTTAAAATTATCTCTATCTTTATATTATCTCCTAGTAAACTATATCAAATATCCTATAATGCTCGTACTAGTTCGTTTCATGATTTGTCAACGAAATATAATAAATTTAATGTTTGGGTCGTTTGAGATACAAATGGTTTATTTCGTCTATTTTATTTCTTTTTGTTGGGACATATACGTTTTTTCAAAGAAGTAAGGACAAAAACTACTTTTAGAAATATTGCAATACCTTGACAAAGTGATATGTTAAAAAAAAGATTCTAAACTTTATAACCTATTATTTTATTTTATCGTATAAATATGTCTTTATGTATTGCTGTAAAAAACAAAGCTTTATAAGGGGTGTTCTAGGTTGTATATCTTAAGTGCTTGTTGAAGAATGATTTTGAAAAAGAAAATGTTTTCTTTATTAAGTATACAATATAAACGATTTGACTATTTTATAAGAAAATAAACCTTTAAACAAGCACATAGAGAGGTCCTTAATTATATGTATGACTGCGTATAAAATAAGAAATGTTATGTCCTGAAAATAAAATCCGTACACACGTGTGCTATGTATATATCGTATGTGAGCTTATTGTTTTAAAAAATAAACTAGTATTAAAAATAAGTCTAGTTTAACTGACAAAGAATCTTGTTAAAAAAATAAACTCTTAAATGGCATGCTAGTTAAAGTAGCATGTAAAATAAGCTCAAGCAACATGTTCCAGCATTCAGCTCTAACAACCCGCTCCAACTCTTAAAATGCCAAACATACCATTATAGAACATGATCCTTCCCAACTCATTTGTCATATCAGTGCATAGACATCTTTTTTATAACTTTTGTGGTATATAAAATTGTCGTGTAAAATATAGTACGATAGATGTTACTATGTGTTTCTCATATTGTCAGTCAGTGGTGAAAGACGACTTGTTATGTCAGTTAAGCTTTTTTGCGTAAATGAAAGACGTTGTGTAAAGATGAAGTTTTTCCGAATGTTTGTGAGTTTTTATAATTTGGTTTTAACTCAATTTAATAAAATATTAAAATTGTTAGCTTTGATAATGGGACTGAGTTTGTTAACAAAAACATAAGTGATTTTTTCGATTCCATGGAAATTATACATCAAACTACTTGTGCATATACACCACAACAGAATGGTATTGCTGTGAGGAAATATAGACATTTGCTTAGTAACTAGAAGTCTTATGTTTTATGGGAGATTCTTCTTATGTTTTGGTATCAGAGTGTTTTAATTGCTGCTTATTTGATTAATAGGCTTCATTCCTCTATTTTAAATTGAATATCTCTTTTTTATTTGGTATATGGTAGGGAACCTAACCTTCTCACTTGAGAAGTTTTGGATATCTGTGTTATGCCACTGTTTTAAAAAGAAATTATAAATTTTCTAGTAAGTCTGAAAAATATATTTTAATTGGTTATGCTAGTGGTAGAAAATCTTATAAATTGTTTGGTCTTGAAAATAAAAGTGTTTTGTATTCAAGATGTCAAAATTTATGAAACTATGTTTCCATATAAAATGAACAAATATAGTAAAATGGTTTATGAATTTGAAAGTTAAGCTTTTGCTTTAAACTTTTTTGATTTTGTTGAATCTGAAAAAATATTCAAAATTTCTTACCCTAGAACCAACGATGATGAAGAAGGTGTGGATTATATGAGTAGTGAGGGGTAGTATGAATCATACAAAGGATGTGGTTAGTGGCATTGATAATCAACCAGTTTCTGGTGAACCCTCACATCAATCTAGATATTACTTAGCCATTGACTCGCCTAGTTTTGATGGTCAACACACTACAACTTCCATAGGATATGATAGTATGTATGAGGGTAGTTTTGATTTAAACAATGAGGTTCCTGAATATGGTTTTAATAGTCAAACATAGGAAGTTGGTCTAAGAATATCTAATAGAGTTTCTAAATTTTCTGCTAAATTAAATGAGTATATGTTAAATACTTCTATGAGACATGGTTTAAATAAGTGTTGTAATCATTCTTTGCTTGATGTAAATAATTTTGGTTTTACTTATAATCTGAACAATTGATATGAGCCTTCCTCTTATGAGGAGGCTTCTAAGGATATAATTGGGTTAATGCTATGAACTATCAGATGCAAGCCTTATATGAGAATAGTACATGGGATTTAATTGATCTTGTTGTTGGTTATAACCAATTAGAAGTAAATGGTTTATAAATTTAAGTATCTTTCTTATGGGGAGATTGAAAGATACAAGGACTGGCTTATTGCTAAAAGTTGTAATAAAAGAGAATGTATTGATTATGAAGAAACCTTTAGTCCCGTGGTTAAGATGAGTATTATTAGGTGCTTTATTGATCATTTTGTACGAAATAGTTGAAAATTATTTCAAATGAATGTGAATAATGCTTTTTTATATAGAGAGTTGAATGAGGAAGTTTACATGACTTCACCTCCATGTTATTATAAACCTAAGGATATTAGAGTCTTTATGTTTAAAAAATATATTTATATATTTTGAAAAAGCTCCTAGACAATGGAATAGTAAATTGTCTGAAACATTGCTTGATGTTGGTTTTGTTAAGTCTAAAAATGATCATTCTTTGTACACTAAAACTGAGGCAAAATTATATTTTCTTTGCTTGTGTATATGGATGATCTTGTATTAACTGGAAACTATGATGTTGAAATTGAGAAGCTCAAAAAGTTTTTGAATAACGTATCTAAAATAAATGATCTCGATGAACTTAAGTATTTTTAAGATCTGACGTTCTTAAAATTGTTAATGGACTGCGTCTCAGTCAAAGGAAGTATTGTTTGGAGTTATTAAATTAGTATGAGTTGTTGGCTTGTAGGCGCGTTGTAGCTCCTTTGCCTAAGAAAATTGTGTGTTGGCTCATAAAAAATCAAGTGATGATAAATACTTAGCTAATATAATTAGTTATTAAAAATTAGTTGTTAAGCTAATTTACTTAACATTAACTAGACCTGATGTTTCTTATGTTGTGCACTGTCTTAGTCAACATATGCATGCTCAATTACAGTCTTATTTTGATATTGGTTTAAGGGTGCTTAAGTGTTTAAAACTTGCTCATGGGAATGGTATATTGGTTTTAGCAAAAACAGTTCAAATTTGAAAGTAGTTGCTTTCTCATTTTATGACTAGGCTAAATGTCTAATGAAACAAAGGTCTATTTCTGGGTATTGTGTGATTGTTAATAGAAATTTTGTATCATGTAAGTGTAAAAAACAAGTTACCTTGTCCAAATATTTAAATAAAGTTGAATATAGGACAATGATGGCTGCTACTTGTGGAGTTATGTAGGTTGTTAAACTTCTAAATGAGTCTAGTTTAACAAACTTAATTCCTGTTACATTGTGTTGTGATAATAAGTCTACTATGCAAATTGATGTTAACCTTGTTATGCATGAGAAGACTAAACATTTTGATATTGATGTTCATTTAGTAAGAGAAAAAGTTGATTCTGGCTAATTAAAACAGAGAAAATTGACTCTAAAAGTCAAGTTGCTGATGTTTTAACTAAAACTATTGATTCTTTCCAACATACTGTGTTGGTAAAGAAGTTGGGTATGATTAACATGTTAAGCTTACAAGCTTGAAGGATTGTGTTGAAAGTTATACATTATTTATGGCAAGCTTGTATTGTTGGAAGCAAGGTTGTCAAGATCCCGATCTTGATATTAGAATCTTACGATTTTACGATTCTGCAAAGCAAAAACGATCCAGATCTTACGTAGGATCTTTCCATCCTCAAGATCTTATATGATCCCGATCTTGCTCATAAGATCTTAGGATCTACTACGATCCGATCTTACTTTTCCTCGAACGATAAACTAAAAACTACAAATTTATAGGTCAATATCTGTATAATCTAAAAAACAACATGTTAATCTTCTTATATATTTCGTAATCATAACTTAGGACCATATTTTAATGAAATATTCGTATAATTTTGTGTTTACGATGTATATTAATTTGTAAATTTATAAAATATTGCAAAGACTACTAAGAAAATTACATTATAGTAGGATCTTACGATCCCGATCCTAATTTACGATCCCGATCTTGCAAAAACAACGATCCTAGGTAAGATCCCGATCTTGAAAACCTTGGTTGGAAGGTCTTATTGCAATTATGTTTTATTTAACAAGTTATGTTCTGTTTTTGTCAATTTCCTTTGCGTAGGGATTGAATTGTAACTTGTTGCTATATATATGAGGTTTGGTGGCTTTTGTCTCATTCATCTCATATAGTTATATTCGATCAAAGTTTTCTCTCTGATTTTAGGGCTTTTTAGTGTTGATATTGTTAAGATCATCTTGATCTTGTTTTACAGTTGTTTAGGTTATTCGTGTGAGTATTGTTTAGATTGATAAGATTCCCTTGGTGAAAAATATCTTGTTTTTTTGTATTCTGTTTGATGAGCATATTTTTTTTATGTATATATTGTTATAATAATGTGAATAAATCACTAAAAAATAGTTGATTGGTAATTAATCTAATTTGTTTTGATATATTTTTACACATCAAAGAGGCTCAATGTAAGATCAGAATAGAAAATTTAGTACGGAACAACGGATTGATAGTAAACCTACCAAAATTTGTCATCTTTCCTTTTGACTCTAGTGTCCCCAAAAGACTTTCCTATTTTATGCATAGTTAACACACTTGACGATGGAATTAGATGTCTCCGTGATGGATCAGATTTAGGTTTGAAACGTATCTTTTGGTATAGTTTGGAATCACGTTTTATTAGACAAATGCGATTATAAAAATATAAACCAGTAAATATGTACACGATACATAACGTCGATCATTTTATTCGATTCATAAATTTTGACAAGATTTTGATATATTTTGTAAGTCAACACTATTGCCACTTTCGCTCCTTTTATAGCCTCGTGGACGGACGAAAGAAGGTAAGTTATAAAATGGGGCACACAAATTTCTTCTATATAACCTATATATACATCTCCCCATCACAGTCAGCATGATATGTTGAAATGGATATAATCTTTTCGGTCAACATGAAAATCCTATAATGAAATCTTCACTTGGCTCTATAAATCAATGATAGGTCATGATTCCAGTTCCCTGAAATCACCCTTCATTTTACTGCATGCATGCAAAATCCAATTTCTCAAATAAACATAGCACATTTTAAGTTGTAAACATATGCACACCAATTAGTTCTCTTCTGGATTTAAAATTGCATTTAATCTACATTAAATAAACAAAAAATTACAGTTTACGGTTTAGTAAATTCGAACTTACCTTTTATAATTACTCTAGCATGTCTAGGGCTTATTTTTACAAAGAAAAAAAACCCTAATAATTAATAGAAGCTATAAAATTCATCATACATGCATAGAGATGATAAACAGATTAAATGAAGACATGTATTTGAGTATTTCGATCTCTTGTATAACTTAACTTAACTAAATTGCGCGTTTTTGTCAACGCAAGATCTCACGAATCCATTGAGAAAGATGCGCAAACATATATATTCAGTGGCGCATCATTATATAAAGTTAATTAAGGTGAAAATAATGATTCTGGAACAGTGTATATATAGAAGCATGTAATATGGATACACACGCATGATTTGTATATATCTTGACTTGCGAGTAGATATAAAGTGTCCTCTCAAAATTTTCAAGCCGAAATTGTGCTAAGTAGCAATATTAATAGGGTTTTCAAAAGTTAATGAAAAAGATATGCGGCTTGGGTTACTAATGATTTAAGGTATGATTAGAGTGCACTAATGGAAACTTTTTTGAAAAAGAATACCATGAGAAGCCTCCATTAACAAAAGTATGAACGTAAAATTAAAGACCTCAAATTCTAAAAGAAATCAAGCTTTATGAGGTTCCTAATAGGACCATTCATCCACTGTGGAGTTGACTATACTATCCATACAGCTGACGTCACTATTTTCCATAGAGCTTTGGTTTGTTGATTAACGTATAAGCAGTAGTAATTATAGGGTGAGCAAAAATCTCACCGCGAACTACAAACTCATAAAAATCGCAAAAAATTATATAGCAAAAACCGCACTATGGGAAAAATCGATAGATTGATTTTAAGAAAAAGAAAATCGCATATATAGTACGGTTGCGGGTTTACTCGTAAAATCGCACCACAAAATCCGCGTCGCACATTGATTATATAAAATCGAAAAACTGCACATCGATTATTTAACGCTTGTTATCAGAGTCATGGTGCATATTATCATTAATGTTCTAAGTGATTTGTGTGTATACATAAAATATATGTTTTGTTATAACTGAAAATACTAACATTGTGAACTAAAAACCGTAAAACCTCACTTTAACTATATAAATCATAAGCGATAATATGGTGCGGTCAAAATTCACAAAACCTGCAAAAATCACAAAAAATAACCTTAAAACCGAAACTGTAAAAATCGCGCGATGCGGATTCATACTTTTTAAAAGTCACAGTTACGGATGCGGTGTGATTTGTGTCAGAAAATATATAGAACTATTTTTTTAACGATCAAAACTAATATTAATTACACATATTCTAATTTTTCTATCTTTTTTTGTAAAAACTAATACTAACTCATTTAAAAACAAAGGAATAGAATATATTCGAGACTAAAAAGTAGAGGCAAAACAAATTCAGATGGGACAATTCTTTTATAGCCAAAGATTTAAAGCATGTGAAAACATATCTATCCTCTAACATATAGTAGTATTAACTAGTAAGTGGTATTCTCAACCTAGCTAGAAATCGATCGAAGCTTGAGCTCAAGTTCGACTCGTGCAAGTATAAAGTTTGATATTAAGCCGGTTTGATTTGAGCTTTATTTTTTAACTCGAGCTCAAGGTAATTTATATATTTCGGCCAGGCTTGGTTCGAGTTTGCCTTTCTTATACAATTTGACAATAATAAATTAATTTATGGCTTGAGCTCGGCTTAAATTTTTCTATTTTAGGCTCGTTTCTTGTTAATGAGTTCGGTAATAAAATCTTTTATTATAAAAATCCTATAATACTGAAAATATTGTGGTCTCGTTTATATTGGTTTAAGCTTGCGAATGCAATCAAGCTTTAAATTTAAAACTTGAGCTTGAGCTCGGTTAATAAATGAGATGTAACTTATGCTTGAATGTTACTGGCGTTCGTTTAGACTCGACTTATTTGAAATCTTTCACCGATTCAGTCCAAGCTGTTTACAAACGGCTCGAGTATTTATGGCCCAACTATTAACTGCGATATCTCTCACGACTCACTTTAGATTGTTTAGAGTACTGCCAAAAACATATATGTGAATATATCGGTTTAATTTTATTCTATTTCAGAAGATGAGAAGAATATTTAATTTGGGACAATTTTCAATTACATGAGAAGGAATTGTCAATTCAAATTCAACTTTTTCTTTCACTATAAATACCACATATGAGTTTGTGTGCTCCATCATGCCCATTTCAACATACATTTGCCTTATTACATTTTCTCTCAACTCACAAAAGTACTTTCAAATGATTCAAAACTGAAAAACCATATATCACCACACACTTTTTCAAGTTGCCACATACGAATATATTCATTTCAAAAAATTGTTTGCTTTTAAAAAAAAAAGTATCAACAATGAATATGACTATGACTATGATGGGGTGCCAACAAGCTCAACCTTCTTTGCTACAAATGCCAACCGGTGGTATGGACTTATCGGTGCTTCGACATCGACCGCAAAAAGAGAAAGTAGTAGTCGTTATGGGTGCTACCGGTACGGGCAAGTCTCGTCTCTCGATCGACCTAGCTACACGTTACCCGGCCGAAATAATAAACTCGGACAAAATACAAGTTTACGATGGTTTAGACATAGTAACGAATAAAATGACGTATGAAGAGTGCGAGGGGGTCCCCCATCACCTTCTCGGGATAGTGGACCCCGAGGCCGATTTTACGGCCCAAAATTTCGTTAGCACTGCTTCTCTTGCGATGAAATCGATAGTTGGACGAGGAAAACTTCCCATTATTGCGGGTGGATCGAATTCGTTCATTGAAGCATTAATTGATGACCAAAATTATGAGTTTCGATCAAGATACGAGGTTTGCTTCCTATGGGTTGATGTTGCAATGCCAATTCTACATAGATTTGTATCAGATCGCGTTGATCGAATGGTATCCGCAGGTATTGTTGATGAAGTTAGAGAAATGTATAAACCTAATTCGGATTACTCGAAAGGAATTCGACGAGCTATTGGAGTCCCAGAATTTGATGCTTATTTTCGTGAAGAATATTCATCTTCGAGTGACGCAAAAAATCGCAAGAAACTATTAGAAGAAGCAATCAGTCAAACAAAGATTAATACATGTAAACTCGCGTGTAGACAACTTGAAAAAATTCGTCGATTACGAAATGTTAAAGGGTGGGAAATTCATCGGTTGGACGCTACTCCAGTATTTAGAAAACAAGGGCAAGAAGCAGACGAATTATGGGACAAGTCCGTCACAGGACCTGGGTCAGCAATTGTTGACCAATTTTTGTACGACTTTGGTTACTCTCGAAGCTTTGTGGGAGCCGGTGAGAATATCCGAAAAGGGAATAAAAGAGCAGCATCAACCATGACTATGGTTGCTGCGGCTCTTTAGAGTATATAAAGAAATATTATTCCATTATCAACTTGATAGGACATCATATTTGAGAAATTTTGGTAAGAATAAGAGAATGGTAGTCGAGTGATTTTATATTTTTGTCCCGGGGTTGTAACATGCATTATAATTTTCGGGTAAAATCTTCTAATACATTGTTATTTTTGTATTCCTACCTTACATAAAAGAATAACATTACTTTATATGTAGTAGACTTTGATTCATTTTTTTTTTGTCAGTTTTAGAGCTTAGTTTACACATTTGTCTTTATGTCATGCATGGTGGCTAAAATTTACTTCTTATAGTTTGGGTTCTAATCATTGGCAATCATTAACTTTTGTGGTCAACTTTTATTCTTAAGGTTTAAGAAAAAGTTAGGTCATGGTAAAGGTCAACTGAAATATGTAAGATATTTAGAAAGAATATTTAACAATATTTATAGATGATATAGAAAAAGGAAAATTGCTGAAAAGATCACCGAGGGTAGTCTATAACGGGTTTAAGATAAAGTTTTTTTTTTTGCAAAAAGGATCAGAGTAACTGGGTAATTTTGGAAGAATAGATGCAGAGGTTGTCATGTGTCCGTATACAAGTACAAATGTTGATAAAAAATACGTATGTGTAAGGTATGTGTAATATGTGTTGGGTGGCAATCGTTACTTTTTTGGAACTTTATTTTGGGCAACATGATTTTCTTTTTTTGTCATTTTAACAAATAAAAGAAGAATAAAAGAAACCTTCCAAAGTCATCTTCTTCAAAAGTGAATGTGAACCACGTGAAGTTATTACGAGTGTTTATAATGATGATTGTTACAATCAAGGCTATCCAGAGGACGAGATGATCGACTTGGATGACTGATTTCACCAACCCTGGCAACAAAGAGCGTTTGACCGTTTGCCTAGGAGTTATTTTCATAAGTTCTTCACTTGCTCGTTACCTCAAGGATGCTGCTGATGGCGACAATTATCAGCCTCTTTTCTAGAGGATCAATAAGTTTATGCCAGTCGTTTGTTACTATTTTGCTCCTGGCATGTTAGCACCAAATTGGTTAACTTTTCCTAATTTTGGGTAATCTGTGCGTTTATATGCTTCTTTAAACTAGCCAGGAAGAAGAGGAAGAAATCAAAATCTTCTTGTTGTAACAATATGAGTGATGTATAATCAGCCAAATTTCAGACACTATTTATGTTTGTTTTTCTTTTCCAAATTATAATAATTGTTACGTGTATGTTTACGCTTAGGTAATTACTATTAGTCGTAGTATATTTTTAGTATGACAAGAATAGGTGTAACCTATTCTTGGTATGATTATATTCTCCTTATCATAATTAGTTGCAGATGAGCTGTAGGTTTTATCTTGAGACTTTTGTATCCTATAAATGATGTTTGTTTTGTGAAGACTATCAGGCAATGAATTACCCTTTCAACATGGTAATCAGAGCAAAAATGATTGATCCATAAAAATCATTTTTAAAAAAAAACAAACACAAATAAAATCTTTTCTATCAATCCTTTGCCTAAAACTTCTCTTTTATTCTCACATGTCTCCATTGAATTTCTTTTATTTCTTTGTAGACCTCACTTTATATTATAAATAGGAGCACTTGCTTTGATTCTCCTTTTTTTTGTCATATATGGCTTATGGTATCTCCGTCAACCACTATAATAAACCAATGCAACATTTTGTGTGGAACTCACATCATCATGTTCAGCATCCGCGAGTCTTTTACTCGGCCCAACAGCAGGTGCGACCGGCCCAACAGCAGCCGGTATATCAAGGTCAGTCCGTTCCGCACTCTAACAGTCATGGCATTCTCGGCGCGGCTCCCGCTCTAAACCCGTCTACTACCTCCTTACCTATTGCATTTAGCGCCATGACACCGTAGGACCCTACTTGGCACATGGATGCATGTGCTTCATCTCATTTAAATTTTAATGCAAGTAATTTAAGTACCATTTTTTATAAACGCTTATATCTATATGTTCATGTTGGTGACGGCAATTCTATTCCTGTCATCAACATTGGCCATAGCATTATTCCAATGATTCATCGCCCTCTTCATCTTCATAATGTACTTGTTACCCCCAATATAATTAAAAATCTCATTTATGTTCGTCATTTTACTAGGGACAATAATTGTACTATAGAATTTAACGCATTTGGATTTTCTGTGAAGGATTTCTTGACTCGTTATATCCTCCTTAGATGTGACAGCTCAGGTGATCTCTATCGAGTTACCAATACGTCAACTACCCTATTGCTTTCCTCTCACCAAGTACTTCCACATGGCACCAACGCCTCGGTCATCCTGGTGATGAAGTGCTACGCTCCCTTGTTTCTCGTCAATTTATTTCATGTAATAAAGCAAAGTCTACCAAAATTTGTCATGCGTACCAACTTGGCAAACATGTAAAGCCCCCTTTTCATAGTTCGGATTCTATTGTTGAACATTGCTTTGATATTATTCATTCTGATTTATAGACATCTCCCGTTGTTAGCTCTAGTGGTTTCAAATACTATGTCATATTTCTTGATCATTTCGCTTACTATCTATGGATATATCCTCTTCGTTCTAAATCTGACATGTTTGATAAAAAAATTGCATTTTCGTAACTATGTCAAAAATCAATTTAAATGTGAAATTAAAAGCTTCCAATATGATCATGGTGGTGAGTTCGACAATAACCGACTCCACACCCTTTTTTCCAAAAATGGCATTCAACTTAGATTCTCTTGCCCAAAAACTTCCCAACAAAACGGCAAGGCCGAACGGATGATACGAACAATCAATAATATCATTCGTACTCTTCTATTTCAAGCACACCTTCCTCCAACCTTTTGGGTCGAAGCTCTCCATATGGCCACCTATCTCCTAAACCTTCTACCATCTACGACGATTCACAACGAAATACCTTTTACCCGTCCTTTCCACAGACCACCCAATTACTACTGCCTACGCATATTTGGGTGTCTATGTTACCCTCACCTTCACTCCCCTCATAAACTTGCTCCACGAGCCATTCCATGTATATTTTTAGGCTATCCCGCCTATCATCGTGGTTTTCGATGCCTTGACCTCGAGACAAACAAAATCATCCTCTCTAGACACGTCACTTTTGACGAAACACAATTTACATACAAATCTATGACACCTTCATCTCCACCTTCTTATACTTTCCTAACCCTCTCCCTTACACACTTCACTCGCATCCGAAGTTACCACCACTACCAATACTTTCGCACCATTAACTCCTTCAAATGTTCTAGGCCCAAATCCAACCCAACAACCAACTAACCTTCGTTCCCCATCTACAACCCAAACTCTTAATCACCAAAACCAAACAACACCGACCCAAACTTACCCCAACCAATATGACCCAACTTCACCAGGCCCAAGTTTCCCCACGAATCAGCCCACAAGTCACAAAACACACAACATTTATAGGATACAAACCAATACAAACCCAGTTAATGAACCACCTCACACTCATCCCATGATCACACGGTCGCAATCAGACATTGTCAAACCTATCACCCGTTTTTCTCTAAATAATTTCTTGGTCTTTCCTATTCCAAAAAAATCGTTTGAAGCATTAAAAGATCCCCAATGGCGTAATGCTGTGTACGATGAGTATAATGCGTTCGTTAAAAATGGCACTTGGTTACTGGTACCAAGGCCTGCAGGTGTTAATATGGTTCGCTCTATGTGGCTATTTAAGCATAAGTTTCACGCTGACGGGACTTTGAGCTGTTACAAGGCTCGTTTGGTTGCTAATGGTAGTAGTCAACAACTTTGTGTTGATTTTGATGAGACATTTAGCCCGGTTGTCAAACCAGCCACTATTCGCACGGTTCTTAGCCTTGTTGTGTCTCGAAAGTGGCCGATTCACCAACATGATGTTAATAATGCTTTTCTCAACGGTGATTTATCCGAGACAGTGTACATGCATCAGCCACTCGGTTTTGTTGATGCCAGGTTCCCTAACTATGTTTGTCGTTTGTAGAGATCTTTATATGGTCTAAAACAGGCACCTCGTTCTTGGTTTCAACGTTTTACAGGATATGCCACTCGGGTTGGATTTTCACATAGTCCCTGTGATTCTTCTTTGTTCATCTTTACACAGGATTCTCAGGTTGCTTACTTGCTTATATATGTGGATGATATTATTCTCACTGCTTCTTCTACAGCTCTACTTCAGCAGATTATAGACTCTTTACATAAAGAGTTTGACATGACAGATATTGGGGCACTTAATTATTTTTTGGGCATCTCTGTTGTTCGTCATTCTACAGTATTATTTTTGTCTCAGAAGAAGTATGCTCTCCAGCTCTACTTCAGCAGATTATAGACTCTTTACATAAAGAGTTTGACATGACAGATATTGGGGCACTTAATTATTTTTTGGTCATCTCTGTTGTTCGTCATTCTGCAGTATTATTTTTGTCTCAGAAGAAGTATGCTCTTCAGATCCTTGAGCGTGCTCGTATGGTTCATTGCAACCCTTCTAGGACGCCAGTTGACACTGAGACTAAACTGGGTGGTGTTCCTGTTCAGGATCCCACTTTATATCGCAACTTTGTAGGAGGGCTACAGTATCTCACATTTACTCGGCCAGATCTGTCTTAGCAGTTCAACAGATATGCCTCTATATGCACGATCCAAGGGAACCATATTTTGCTGCTCTCAAACGTGTCATGCGATATGTTAAAGCCACATTGGATCTTGGTCTCCACTTATATGCTTCCGCTACTACATCTTTAGTTGGTCATACTGATGCTGATTGGGCGGGTTGTCCCTCTACTTGCAGGTCTACCTCAGGTTATTGTGTATTTTTAGGTGATAATCTTTTGTCGTGGTCCGCTAAACGGCAACACACCATTTCCCGCTCCAGTTCCGAAGCAGAATACCGAGGTGTTGCTAACGTTTTCGCTAAGAAAGTATGGGTTTGAAACCTTCTTCGTGAGCTACATTCTCCTTTTATGACTGCTACTCTTGTTTACTGTGAAAATGTTAGTGATGTTTATATGTCTGCCAACCCTGTTCAACATCAACGGACAAAACATCGTGAGATTGATATTCATTTTGTCCGTGATATGGTTAAAGCTGGTCATGTTAGAAGTTCTTCATGTTCCATCTCGTTTTCAGTATGCTGATGTCTTCACCGAAGGCCTTCCATCAGCTTTGTTTGATGACTTTCGCTCCAGTTTAAGCGTTCGTCCTCCTCCCGCTCAAACTACGGGGGCTATTAGTCGTAGTATATTTTTAGTATGACAAGAATAGGTGTAACCTATTCTTGGTATGATTGTATTATGAGCTGTAGGTTTTATCTTGAGACTTTTGTATGCTATAAATGTTGTGTGTTTTGTGAAGATTATCAGGCATTGAATTACCCTTTCAACAATTACACTTGGTAACAGAGGTACACTTGGTTGCTATTGTTTGCTGATTAAATTTTGTTAGTTGGCAATGATGATTGTGCTGAATTCATTTTCTTACCCCATGGCTCTTCATTTATGTTTTTTTATCAGTTACGGATTAATGGTTGTGGACTTTCGGGGTAGTTTTTAGCTGCTTATTGTGTTCTGATATAACTTGTAATCAGATTTGAGTGTGCTAAGTGTCTATATGAAGCCAAACACTCGAATTTCTGCAACTCACCATCTCTGCAGATAGGCAGCTCAAAGTGTGCGTTACAGGGTGATGATGTTTTACCTCTTTAGTATCTCTCTGCCCGAAATGGAGGAGTAATTGACTGATTGTCTGCATACAAAGCAAACATGTTTTGAGATTATTTCCAAATTTAGCCAACTCCCTTGCTACTACTGGTGTCATAGGAAGGTGTGTGATTGTTGGCAATTAGCCTTCGATAATAGTATATCGTTTGGATTTTAGGTCATACTAAACAAAATATCAATTTTCTTAATTGAATATCTACTAATTAAAAGTATCATAAGAATAAATTGAACAATGTTAGGCATGATATTTTGTTGCATAAAATGTTTAGCATCAGCCGTTCATGTATATGGATGTCTCACCAAACGGTATCCTATTCTTTCCATGTCTCATTTGTTACTCCGTGTTGTATTCGCAGTATACATACGTCCAAGAATAGCATGATTGATTAATGTCATATCGTTATATGAATCATGTCAATATGACTCGACAAGAGATGGAAAATGAGCCATGCTTTTAGTAAAGCAAAGGGGTACGGTACACTTGCGCAATGCATATAAGGTACGGTTGTTGATTGCATCTATTCCAGTAACACCTTTGTGCGAGTGAAGGAGAGAGCATCTATCCTTGAGCTATGACCTCGACCTCCACTCTCAAGGTATGGTATTAGCCTCTTAGAAAGAATCATCGGTCACATTCTGATTCATGACTATAAGCTCATGAACACTTTGTCTTACCAAATAGTAATTATGTAATGTTTGATCATATATTGAAGATGCAAAATCTTTTAGTATCACAAACACTAGTGTAGCTAGGAAGATTCGAAGCTATCCCAATTGTGCGAAATGGACTCAAGTTCCAAAAGTGGCACTCGGAACTTATTACAAATCTCTAGTGTGTATAACCAATTTAATCTGGTTCCTTTGTATAACCAAGAATCACAAAAACATCCCACGACTCTCTAGCTAGTCATTTGCGGCAGGGGGCACGCACTATGCTAACAAGGTTCAGGCAGACTCTTTGAGAAACTTGGTGCCTAAACTACCCCATATGCTCTAATGGGTTGATAATTTTCATGGCTCCACCACTTTCCCTCGCACAAAAAGAAGCCAGCTTCTAAATGGTAATACGGGTCATAAACTGAAAATAAATCTAGCCGACTGATGATTGTCTCACCAAGAAATTCGACCCCTCCACAAACATCACTTCTACGTCCTACTCACTCACACAAAAGGAACCCTACTCCTTTTCGTGAGATGGGCCGTGCACTGATAAGCGGGCATACTAGAGATACGATATCATGTTCAATCATATCTCTAATTACCAATAACCATCCTTGCAATCTTGTCAAAAAAGAGATTCTAGTAACCATTTCTACAGCTGGATCAGAATCTAAAAAAGAGAGTTACAAGCACCTTAAAGGTCATTCTCGGAAAATCATACAAGCATGTTACAAAAGGAACACCAGCTGGATGCATAAATTCAGAAATGAGATTCCATAATTTAATCCAACCTTGTATTACCACAGAAGAATAGAAATTCTTACTTTTTCTCTATAGAAAGCAATATAGATGGTGGCAGAAAAGACCGGATCGACAATCTGACTTGCGAATTGGCAACAAGTTCGCTCTCATTTGGCCCATATTACGTATTAAAGAACAAAAAAGAACTCTACGAAGATAAGCATAGAATAAACCGCATGATCATCAATCCTTGTCTCAGGCATCCACTTTTATCATTTTGCTATAACGAAAAAGTCCAAGATACAAAAAGCTATGCGCTTTGAATCAATTCGATTCAGTTCCTTCATATGTTAAATCTAGTTATAGAATAGCATGTTACACCAAAAGAACATAAACCTAACTGATATATGCAGAGAAAATCCAAGAGCTAGTGGACATGGACTAGTGGGAGCATAGAAAACGAGCATGACAGAAACTTGACTTCAAAACATCATAGGTTCTAATTCTCAAACCACAACAAATTGCCGGGCCTGTCACATATGAAAGGAAAGCTCTTGACGGGGGAGAAGTAGTGAGCAATGTTGTACCAAATACCTTCATCCCGGCTTCAATTTTGAATTCCCCCTTCATGAGTTTAAGTCTGAAATAAGTTACATACTCACCCGATATGTTAGTTAATTTCTGTTATTTTAGTCCGATTCCGTAATTTGAAATTTTGGTAATAGCGCGGCGTTGTTATATATACAGTGTCTGTTTCTGTATTGTGTCACAAAGGGTTGAATGTTTTTAAGATTATGATGCATAAATAAAGATTGTGATCTTTAACAAGAATGAAAAAATAAAGATAATTAAGTTCCATGATTTAATGCTTGAAATATTAATGAAACCACAATCTACATAAACTACAGAAGCATAAAAACAGTAACTAGCTTAGTACATAGAACTTTAGGTCCTTAATCGACTTCCACATGAGTAAGTGATGTTGCAAGCTCGACCGACTATTATTGAAAGCTTATGAACAGGTCTAGCAAGAAAAGGTGGCAATCGAACCAGTAGGTCACAAACACATTGATCGTCAACTTGAGACAACCACTTACAACACTGTTGTTCAACCGGTGTGTCATGATGATGATGACGACTCCTATGATGATGACGAGGTTTGCGCCTACGATGTTCTTTGTCATGGTCACGGTCACGGTCATGATCCTCATCATCACGGCCACGATCACCACGGTCACGATCACCATGGTCATCATCATCATCATCATGGTCACCGTCATGATCACCATGGTCATCATCATCATCGTGGTCATGATCTTCATCGTGATCACCATGATCAGGATCTTCATCACGTTCACGTCTATGATGTTCATGCCTATGCTCATCATGATCAGTGTCTTCATCAGATGGTGGCGGTGGTGGTGTAAATGGGGCCCGTGGGGCTGGAGGAGGGACTTGCATAAATGGTAGATACGCACACGCTTGATTAGCAAGGGCCATTTGGAAATTACATAGTGGACGAGGCGCAAAAGGGGTAACTGGTACCACAGGGACTACTTGGCCTTCAGTTATCGGACGAAGAACCAAAACCAATATGAAGAGAGCCGCTCCAAAGATATTTACCATAATCATAGTTACAGTACCATAAAAAGTTTGCCTGCAGCGATATATATGCAAATGCATACATTAATATATATAAGTACAGCCATAATCTTTGTGTGTTCTTGGAAAACTACGGTTTAGAGGGAGATTAAATATGTAACTGAGTCATTAAATGGTTATGTGTGCTCATTTTCTTTGCATGATGTTCTGATAAACATATTGTTTGGTAAAGTATCGTTTACTACCCGAATGCCAAAATCATTCCTACCACGTTTTCAAGATAAACACGACGAAAGTAGCTTGGTTGTAATCTTTGCCTTGTACAGCTTTGAAAGTAATACCATATATCACAGTCGTCGTTAAAAAATCACATATCTAAAGATATCTTAACTAACCTAGCACAATTGGTTTTCATCACTAGATTACTCGTATACTTTCATAGATAAGTAAGCTTTTGGCCCGCTTCCGGGATTTTTTTTGCTATGACTCGATTATAAGATCGGTCACTCATGGTTGTGCTGATTAAGTATGTTCCGATTCCTGAACGAGTCTTTTTGTATACTTGTAGATCATTCTGATAATTGGATTTATTTATTTTTTATTTGACACTTACAAGTTAAAAATAGTCATTACTAGCTTTTTTGGGGGGTAGTAGAGCCCATAAGCCCATTATTCTCATGCCCAACAGGCCAACACTAAAATTGGATATACCTAAGCTAAGCAACACATTATGACGAATCAAACATAAGTTAGCAACTTCCATTGGTTGTTAGAACTGAAATACACTAGCAGATGATGTTATGGTTGTAGAAAAACGAACGTCGTTTAATAAATAACGACGTTATTTTCGAATGGGTTAATACATACGTAGGGTCACTAACGTTACCAAAAAAGTATGCCTAAGGTAATAACGTTTCATTTCGTTCACTCAAGTTACTCAAGTACACGTTACCGGTTAAATAAGTTATCCCTTTCTTGTACTTACGTTAGCCGGTTGTCTCATTACATGGATTTTTTTATTCCCAAAAGTCTTTCCACCAACGTTGACTAACTAATATATTAAACGAGATAGTGGATGATCCCAATTCATTTATCATTTCCAAAAAAAACACACAGAACCCTAAAAAAACGCACCTTCAATCTTCAATCCACGTTTTTATTATTTATCACAATTGAGTATGAATTAACGATTCCATTCACAATACAAGGTATGTTTCGATCCTTATTCTTTCCAGTTGATTACTTTATAACTGTGATTAAGGTGTTAATAAGGGCTAATTCTTGAAATGCCCTAAAATGTAACCTTGTTTCCCTTTTTGCACCCACCAAATGAAAATTTCCCAAAATACCTTATGCAACTTATGCGACTTTTCTAAAAATGGTAAAATTTTCATTTGATGGGTGCAAAAAGGAAAACATGGTAACATTTTGGGGCATTTCAAGAAGTAGCCCTGTTAATAATTGGGGTTATATACAATTAATTAGGTTTTTTTAGATTAACTCCTCATTTTGTCTTAATTACTTTCCAACTTTTATTAACATATTAAAAATTAGGGTTTCTGTAAAAGATTGTGGTTTTTTTAAATTAACACTTGATTTCACTTGTTTCAGATGACATCATCGTCAAGGTCTTCCATCTTTGTAATACGATTTCATCGTGGTGGGTATTTGTAAGGGACCCATTTTCTTATGATTGTGAAATCATACCAGACATTCCTAATTTTAATATGGATGATCTTAATTTTAATGAGTTTGTACAGCTTCTAGGTAATCATTATTCTAGTGATATAAGACAGTTCTTTTATGTTTCCTGGTATGGAGTTAGAATTAGGTCTGAGAATGTTAAAATATGATGAAGACTTATCTAAGGCTCTGGATATAGGGGTTGAAAATGATAATGTAATAGACATTTATGTGTCTCACACTATGTTTGAGTTTCTTGATGCCACTTGAAGTAAAGAGCAAGGTGTAGAAGATAATCCTGAAAGCGAACATAGTGATTTAGAGGTTGATTGTGATTACAATATCTTTGACTATAACAGTGAGGGTGAAGAGAGTGATACTGCTAGAGTTGACCATCTATCTGATGGTGAAGATGAGGTGTATGAGACTAGGACTAGGATACCTGACCCTGCTGCCCCTAAAAAGAAAATGCATGTTTGATGCTAAATTTCTAAGTAGGATTTACAATGGGTTGCCTAGGGATGCTTATACAGAAAACATGTTATCGATTAGGAAGCAGATAAGTTAGGTGATCAATAGCCAACACATGATCCTAATATAAAATAAAAGTTAATGTGTCCTGTTTTAGGTGAGAAGTATGAGTCGCCTGAGCAACTTAAAAGAGCCTTAACCTATTATGATTTAGCTAATGGTTATATGTTGTATTATGAAGTAAACAATCAACAGAGAATACTTACTAAATGTTTTAAAGGCGAGACTGAAAGATATTTTCCATTTAGGTTGTAGGCATCTTGGATGTAAAATGAAAGGACTTTCCAAATTAAGAAACTATATGATGAGCATAGATGTAGTAGGACTTACCAATATGGTACCTTGATTAAAAGTAATTGGATTGCAAGAAACTTTGCTAAAAAATCATGATTAATCCATATATCAAGGTTACTGAGATAGTTGATTTAATCTTGAAGAAGTATAAGTATAAGGTTAGTATTAGTCAGGCTAGGAGGGGCAAGATGAAAGCTTTAAATCAATATAAGATTTGTTTAGAGGATCATTATGGAATGTTGTGGTCATATGCCTCTAAGATTCTTAACTCTAACCCAAGTTCAACATGTAAGATTAATGTTGATGCAATGCGAGATGGTAAGAACTATTTTAGCAGGTTCTATGTTTGCTTCATGGGGTTAAAGGATGGTTGGTTGGCTAGATGCAGAAGGGTAATGTGTATTGATGGTTGTTTTCTGTAAACCATTTGCAAAAGTGAGTTGTTGTCAACAGTTGGTAGAGATGGGAATAATCATATTTATCTGATTGTTTAGGTTGTTGTTAATATGGAAAACAAAGAGAGCTAGGTCTGGTTTATGCAATTGCTGGTGAATGGATTGGATATGGTTATTGGTGAAGGGCCAACTATCATATCTATAAGCATAAGGTAAATCGTTTAAATCTTAACATAATGATAATAATATAATTTTCTTGTAGTTGCAGGGTATTAAATTGGACCCTCATAATGATGAATTCTTGTGCTTGAAGGTATTATTGAATCTGCAAAAGAGGTTATTCCTTTGGCTGAGCATAGACAATGTGCTAAGCACATTTATGCTAATTTCTGGAAGAAATACACATGGTGAAATACAGGAATCTATTCTGGAAAGCAGCCAAGGATACATATCCAACAATGTTTCAAAAATTCATGACAGAGATATATAGTATAAGCAAGGAAGCACACAAACACTTGATGGATAGACATCCTGAAACCTGGAGTAGAGCACACTTCACAACTGACAAGACTTGTGATGAGTGGAAAATGGTATTTTAGATTGTTTCAATGCCCTCATAGTAGATGCAAGAAGGAAACCAATTATAAACATGCTAGAGGACATTAGAATCATGTGTATGGAAAGGTTACAAAAGATAAGAGAAAGGCATGTATAGTGGCAAGATGGTATCTGTCCAAACATCAAGAAAAAACTTGAAAAGTTTAAGGATAACCATAGGTAAATGTATTTATTGTCTTTTTTATAAATTTACTTCAACATAGTAGTATCTAATTATTGTTTTTTTTTGTAGAAATTGGAAAGTAATTGCAAGTGGTGAAACAATATTTAATGTCATAAATGGTTATGAAGGTTTCAAAGTGGATGAAGGTTTAAGGGTTTGCAGTTGTAGAGCTTGGTAGTTATCCTGTATCCCTTGTGAGCATGCTATAGCCACAATTTATTTTTTACACAGAGAGCCGAAAGATTATGTTTCATAATGGTATCACAAGGATACATTTGTGTCTTATTATAACCACTTCATTCAAGGGATGAATGGCATGGATCAATGGCTTTCAACTGAAATTCAAAAACCATTACCACATGTGAAAAGAAGAACGTCGGGTAGACCTCCACGTAAAAGGAAAAGGGATGCAACTGAAGATGATGGAAATAGGTCTAGGATCACTAAGAAGGGACAAGTAGGCCATTATGTGGATGAAAGAGGTGGGAGAGGGTCCGTTAGAGGTGGTAGAGGTTCTGTTAGAGGTGGAAGAGGTTCTGTTAGAGGTGGTAGAGGTTCTGTTAGATGTAGAGGGGGAGAGTGTCTGGTAGAGGTAGGAGAGGGTTAGGAAAAGGTGATATTGTGAGTGAACCTAGTGGTGTGACTGAACCTAGTGCATTGAGTGAAGCTGTTACTAAACCTAGTGGTGATCTGATTGCAAGTAGAGATATTGTTGTGAGTGAACCAAGTGGTGTTCTTGTTACTTCACTACATTCAGCACCACTATCAACTCCACCTCCTGGTTTTAAGATGCAATTACTAGAAGCTAAGAGGGGTGGGTGTGTGAGGACAAGGGGTGGGGGTATTAGGACAAGAGGTGGTGTGAGGAAATGGGGTGGAGTGTTAGGACAAGAGGTGGTGGATCCCCAAGAAATAGAGAAGCTAGTGCTAGTAGCATTAGGCCTAGACCATAGACCATAAATGGAGAATTTGTTAGACAGAGAAGAAGTAGAGATGGATCAAAGTCAAGAATGTATCCAGATGGAATTAGGCCAATAGGTTATGGAGTGTCTTGGGATCCTGTTGATGAAGAGACCATGTAAGAGGTAATTATACTTAATTATTTTAGTGATTTGTATATTATATATTTTATTTCTTAAGCTAACGTCACATTTTTTTGTTGTAGAATTACATCGGTCTAACTAGACATGCATGGCCTCCTGGAATTACTATAGAGGATTGCATTATCCAAGCTCAATTGGATGCACAACCAGAATCTTAGTCTGAGATTGCTTTAACAAAATCACACCCAAGGGATGAAGTGAATGATGCTGATCAAGACCACTCAAATGAAGAACCAATTGTGGTAAGGAGAGTATCAGAAAGGATAAAGCTTAGAAAGATGAAACAACCACTTTCACCTGGACCAGGTCTACATCCTGATGATGCCATAGAAGTATTGTATTTATTAAGTTTATGTGGAAATTTGGCTTGCCATTTGTTAGGCAATTTTATATATCTGACAATCCACTTATGTTGTAAAACTGTGACATGTAGTTAAGTAACCTTTAAACTATGTAAATCTCGATGGCTGGCCATATGTTAGGCCATTTTGTATATGAGCCAATTAACTTTCCTAGTCAATGTTACCAGCATGAACAACCAATGTTAACAGTTTTTGGGTGTTTAATACTTATATTGATGTTAATAGTTTCCATTTATCTTCTATATAATGTTTTCATATTAAACATATATAATGTAAACAGTTTTTAGATGCTTAAAAACATAACTTGAAAAGCAATAAGTAAACGAAAACATGATTTATATTAAACATACTTAAACCATTACAACATCTTACCAAAGATCTACAACAAAATGTTCCTTACTAGTTTATTACCAGAAACTACAACCACATTCCTAAACAACAATCAAAACAGGAACAACATAACAAGTTTCCCTCATTCATAACGGACCTAAAAAACCTAATAATAATTATGCTAACAGTCACAACAATCAAAACCCTGTTGTAGAATGTAGATCGAGATTGTTGATTCTGAAGTTGAGTAATCTGTTGTTGCATTAATTAAGTTAACATGAATATGATACATCCTAGCTTGATACCAACGATTTCGAAATGGAGCATCAATCCATCTGAGAAATTGGAATTCCTTGTTAGATACAATTATACAAAACCCTAAACAAGATCAAAGCACACATAGCGGAAGCGATTTAACAAGATCATAATAATAACACAATTATAATTAATCGAATTAGGTTTACATACCTTTATCCTAGCGAAAATCCACAAGATCACCAACGAATCACCAATTAGGGTTTATGACGAACATTACCAAGATATAGTCTAAAGTAAGTGTAAAACCCGCATGTTTTTACCATGAATAGTACCCTTTCGATCGTACGTACATGATTAGAACTTTCCTTTTATAGCATGGTTACATTCACGAACAAGAATTACAAGTATTACGTACGTGTTATAACACGATAAGTATTTATTACATATTAACACACGATAATTATTTTAATAATAATTATAATCACGAACATACAAACATGAAATCATGAACGTAAATTAACCACGAGCTAATATTACGTATGTATGTATATTTATTATGATCACGAATAAATATAATAAGACACGAACGATAACTATTAAATCACGTAAAACACGAACACGAGAACACACTTATTATTTAGACACGGAAAATGTTCGGGTTACCCTTGTGGGCCCCCTTACCCGCGGACACAACAAGACCAAAGGGCCAAGCCCATGTAAATTTACTAAACATGAAATTAAGGAAAAGTTATTTTCATAATAACACAAATTTAGGAAAAACAAGAAACCCTAAAAATCTTTTCTTCTCTTTGTTCTTTGGTCATCGGGTTTAACATCACACCAAGGGGTGTTTTGTTGATTTTTGGTGTTCGATTATTGCAAGGATATTAGTGTGTTCATCCTCTTGATTTCACGTGATCGGTATAAACCCTAACCTCTTTTCTTTTTATGTTTTTGATTTATTAATCACATGAAATCAAGAATGTTTTTAATAACAAATTGAAAACAAATAAACACATGTTATTTTAATCATGGGGTAAATTAATAAATGGTTAAGGGGTGTTTGTTTGTTGTGCAAGAAAGGGAGACCCCGACCTCGGTCGGGGCATGGTGGTGCTCGGGTAGGCCACGGCAGCAAGGGAACACCGGCTAGCCGGTGGGAACCCTTGGCTAGCCGGCGGCTAGGTTGACAAAGGGTGTATTGGGTCCGGTTCAAGGGTTAAAACACGGGTCCGGTTCACACATGTTTAGATTAGAACACGGTTCGGTTCATGAGTTGTTTTTACAAGGTTGAATATTTTTACAAGTTATGGTTTATTTTTACAAGAAATAAATTAAATTAATTAAAAACATGAACATGATTAATTTAATTTACATGACTTAGGTTATTAATTTTATCATTAATATATGAATTTTAACCTAAGTATTCATCATTTAATTAGACTATATAATTATTTAATTATTAAAACAGTGACTTATAATTAATTAATTTACATGACTTAGGTTATATTATTTTTTATTTTTTTGGTAACCGTGATTTCCGACACATTGGCCGACTAATCCACGGGGTTTGAGCCCACCGCCACACAGACTCAAACCAGGTAAAACCCTCCCTTTTCAGGAGGTTGGCGTGGCCACTTCAAGTTTGTTTGCACCTAGCAGGAATTGAACTTGAGACCTCACACACTTTGGAGTGATAGCCACAAATCCTTTTGCCACTAGGCCACCCTTGAGTGGTTGACTTAGGTTATATTATTTATAGATAATAATACATGTTTTAACCTAAGTATTTTTACCTTTATTTAATTAAGCCATGTTATATTTAATTAAATACTTTAACCTATAGTTTATTTAATTCACATGAAATAATTAATAAACTATACTATTTAATCTCATGACTTAGTATATTAATCAGTAAACACTTAAGCTTATATATTTAGCTTAATAATCCAGCTTATTTCTATTTATGAAAACTTTCTATTTTTAGAAACTTATTTAATTAAGGCAGCTAATCCATTTATGGAAACTTTCTGTTTTTAGAAACTTATTTAATTAAGGCAGCTAATCTATTATGGAAACTTTCTATTTTTAGAAACTTATCTATTTTAAGCAGTAAATCTATTTTTGGAAACTTTCTATTTTGGAAACTTTCTATTTTTTGAAACTTTCTATTTATGGAAACTTTCTATTTTAGGAAACCTGCTATTTTTAGAAAGTTACTTATTATTACACAATAAGTATAATAATACATGAAATACAAGAAATACTTAAACGGAATAGACATAATACATGATAACCACAGTATAAAGCTTAAATCAGTAAAACATGACATGAACATATAAAACAAGCTAAGACATGGTATAAAACCAGTTACGTACTCAGTAATCAGATACTTATACACGTATGTATTTATGTAGCATTAGTGATACCGAAGTAGGACTCTATTCCGTTCGTCTTCTTCGTTCACTGGACACAAGGTACGGATTCTCCATCCTTTCAGTATGGACATTCTTCCTTATTAGGATTTCCCGTATGCAGCCAACTGTTTTCCCCAGTATATGTTTTATATGTTTTTGAATTGCTTATGTTTAATTAGAATACCTACAGCCATATACATGCATGACCAGTTTCACCTAGTTATGGAGGTACCATAACCATAACACTGGAGGCACCAGTGTTATGACTTCACCATGGCGGAGTGATAGCTCGTGGCGTCCCTTTCAGCTTTGGGCCATATTATTAGTATCTGGTGGGACGTATGGGTGCATCCTAGTTTACATGTTTTCAGCAGATTATTTAGTGTGAATGTGGTGTGTGCCTTGCATCCTTCACAAGGAGCTGATCCCTCCTACCAAAAACCAGTATATTAAATTAGAGGCAGCCCCTCTAATTTGCATGATGAGGTCACCCCTCCAAGTATTCATGCACGTGGATAATTCATGACCTATATTGGCTAATGGTAAATATGTTAAACAATTTTTACAAGATAAACATAAGTCTTTTCAAACTATAAAACTAGTTTTACTAAGATATAACCAGGTTATTCAGGACTTAGTCTTTTCCGCTGCTTCATGTTTATGTGCTTATATTATCCATGCTATACTTATATATCCGTGCACTGAGCGTATTGCTCAGCCGTTTTCCTTTTCATGTTCCCAAAACGGCAGGTACTCAGGGACGCTCGTAGACTTTAAGCGTACGTGCATATGGATTGGAAGCTTCCTAGCCTTCTTTACTTTATGCATTTCTTTATACTTTGATACTCATTTCCGTGGACATTGTTTAGTCCTTTCATTTACAGTACTTATGTTTGTGTGTGATGAGTTCTACTTTTGGGATACCGATGTTTGATTCCGGTATTTCCTTTATGGTCATGAAATGTTTAGACATTTATCCTTGTATGCTTTGATGACACGCCATAATCACACGTGACATTCCATTTATCGAAATGGGGTGTTATAATTATGGTATCAGAGACAAGGCTTCGACCTGTAGGCTCTCAAAACATGACATGTGATTAGTGGGTAGTCACTATGGTCTTCCTAGAACTGACAGTCGGTTTTCATGCATTCATCATTTTCATGCATACATATATATGTCATTGTCGCAGGTTTATGACTAAGTAATGGTTGGTACAGGACTGGCCCTATTTAGTCGCATGTGTTTTATCGAAACTTTTAAATTTGGGACCGACCCATAGGCGTCCCCTCGCCATGTCTTTTGTTTTGAGTGAACTGACCATAGGTGTTCACTCTCGCGCATACACAAATTTTCATGAAACTGCATCATGCATTCATGTACTAGTTTTTCCTGCATAAAATTTTTCTCATGATTTATTGGTATAATTTTTTTATGAATATAGTTTATGTTTTGATTAGTTTAATCATGTATTTTATGTTATACTGTCAGATGGTTCTCACACGCGAGCAGGAACAACTCAATGCAGCAATCCAAGCTGTAATGTAAGCTATGCTTCCTCAACTGAGGAACGAAATCAGGGCTGAGATTCAGGCTGCCAACAACCAGCAGCAGCACCCAGTACCTCCTCCTCCTCCTCCAGCAACATTGACCACATGGCTGGAGAGATTCAATAAGCTCCGCCCTCGAGCTTTCGAGAGAACAGATAGCCCCAGTGAAGCTGAAAGCTGGTTGGCTCACATTGAGAAGATCTTCGATGCTATGGGCTGTGACCCCGTCTTCAAGTCGAGGTTGGCATGCTACTGGTTCGAATGTGATGTTTTAGCATGGTGAATAGCACTGAAGCAGTCTGAGGGAGGTGATGATTGGGTGGCTGGTTTGACTTGGACTCAGTTCAGGGATAGGGTAATGGAGCAGTTCTTTCCCAAGGCTGAGCAGGACAAGCTAAAGAGGGAGTACCATGGGATCCGACAAAGAGCTGGGGAGAATAGCAACGAGTTTATGCAGCGCTTTCTTCGCTTGGCTGGTTTCCTTGGTGCAGCAGCAGGTACTCCTGAAGAGCAAGCACACCACTTCAGGTGGGCTCTTCGTACATCGGTCACAAACAACTTGGTGTGTGCTACGTTCAACACGGTAGCACAAGTGGCCGATGCAGCACGTAAGCTGGAGATGCTACTGGAAAGAGATGAGTTCGGGGAAGTAGAGAGACCCGATAAGAGGTAAACATTCGTATTCAAGCGGTGACCAATCTGTATTCTTTCTGTATATGTCAATATTTCATCTCTTTAAAATGTATCTTCCAGGCATAAGACTGGGGACCGGTCTCAGCCGGCTACTCAGCAACAGTCTAATCAGCCCAAGGGTAACGATCAGACTCACGACCGTTCTGCTACGGATAAGAGTGGCGGTAATGATAATTACCGTAACAACGCTGGACACTCCAACAGCAGCAGGTCCTTATACTTACGCATTTTGTTATAATTACATGTTATGATTCTTAATTCTGACACATTAGGAAATCTTCTACCAGGAATCATGGTAACGGTAGGAACCAGAACCAAAGAGGTTCACAGCCTAACCGTCCAACTATCACTGGTATTCAATCTTATGATTATCCGCATTGTCCTTTGTACCTATTATCATGTCTCATGTAAATTGTTTTATCAGGTTCTCAGCCAGTCAGGACACCTGCTGGAGGATATACCCATCCTCTTTGCTCTACTTGCCACCATAGGCACCCAGGGCCATGTCGCCGCGACAGCGACACATGCTACAAGTGTGGTCTTCCTGGCCACCGCATGAAGGATTGCCGCAAGGGCGAAATGAAGGGTACATCAGGACATGCTGATACAAAGCCGCCTACTACTAGTGGACGCGTTTACACGACATCTCGCGATCAGGCCAACAAGTCTACAAGTACCATCACTGGAATCTTGTATATGTATGGTCAAGCTGCATGTGTTCTGTTTGATACGGGTGCTACTCACTCGGTCATTTCTACTGCTTATGCCAAGAATGCTAGGATACTCCCCATGCCACTATAGAATATGTTGAGTATTTCCACGCCTTTGAGAGACTCTGTACGTATAACCCATGTGTACAAGAGCCTTCCCCTAGAGTTTGATGACAAGGTTCGTCCTATTGACGCACTTCCGCTGGACATGAATGATTTAGACATGATTTTGGGCATGGATTGGCTATCCAAGCATCATGCTACCATAGACTGCCATTCATATCGAGTCATCTTCGGTGAAGTTAATGCGCCTAAGTACATTCACAACGGGTTCGTACCCGGAAGGTCTGTACAAATCATATCAACCCTACAAGCACGTGCACTACTTTCACATGGTTGCGAGGGTTATCTAGCTACTGTTCATGACATGGATGCTGAATCCCCATTAATTCAGGATCAGCCGATAGTGTCAGAATTTCCAGATGTATTTCCAGAAGAACTTCCGGGCATACCACCCACACGTGAAGTAGAATTTAATATCGAGCTCATTCCAGAAGCTGAGCCGATTTCCAAGGCTCCTTATCGCATGGCTCCCATAG
The DNA here is from genome assembly GCA_025667525.1 of Glebionis coronaria. Taxonomy (NCBI): domain Eukaryota; kingdom Viridiplantae; phylum Streptophyta; class Magnoliopsida; order Asterales; family Asteraceae; genus Glebionis; species Glebionis coronaria. Next base: position 558,771,055 of record CM046879.1, read on the forward strand.
AGTTGAAGGAGCTAAAGGATCAATTGCAAGAACTTCTGGAGCAAGGTTTTATTTGACCGAGCGCATCTCCATGGGGCGCACCGGTCTTATTCGTTAAGAAGAAGGACGGCAGTATGCGTCTTTGCATAGAATATCGCGAGCTCAATAAGATTACCATCAGGAATAGGTATCCACTACCACGTATAGATGATCTGTTTGACCAACTCCAAGGGGCCAAACATTTCTCCAAGATTGATCTAAGGTCGGGCTATCATCAGCTACGGGTTAAGGAGCAGGACATCACCAAGACTGCTTTCCGTACACGCTATGGCCACTACGAATTTGTAGTCATGCTATTTGGCCTAACCAATGCTCCAGCAGTGTTCATGGATTTGATGAACAGAATCTTCCATGAATTTCTAGACAAGTTCGTCATTGTCTTCATTGACGACATCCTGATTTTCTCTAAGTCCAAGGAGGAACACGAAGACCATCTTCGTACAGTACTACAGATTCTTCGCCAGAAGCAGCTGTATGCTAAATTCTCCAAGTGTGAGTTCTGGTTAGACAAGGTGGCATTCTTAGGTCACATTGTATCAGCAGAAGGATCACTATGGATGCAGCAAAGGTTGAGGCTATTACTAAGTGGCCGAGGCCGACATCAGCGACTGAAGTCCGCAGTTTCCTAGGCTTAGCTGGTTATTACCGTAGGTTCGTGGAGAAATTTTCCCGTTTAGCACTACCATTGACCAAACTGATACGGAAAGGGGAGAAATTCGTCTAGACTGAAGAACGAGAGAAGAGCTTTGAAGACCTGAAGTAGAAGTTGGAATCTGCACCTATTCTTACTCTCCCATCTGGTACGGGTGGATTTCAGATCTACAGTGATGCATCGGAGAAGGGACTTGGCTGTGTTCTCATGCAACATGGGAAAGTGATCGCGTAAGCTTCACGGCAGCTTAAGCCTTATGAGGAAAATTACCCTACGCATGACTTGGAACTTGAAGCAGTCGTGTTTGCTTTGAAGATATAGAGGCATTACTCGTATGGAGAATCATGTGACATTTTCATGGATCACAAGAGCTTGAAGTATATCGTCACTCAGCGTGAATTGAACATGAGACTGAGGAGATGGTTAGAGCTGTTGAAGGATTATGACATTAATCTACAGTATCATCCCGGCAAGGCGAATGTAGTGGCAGATGCACTTAGCAGAAAGTCCGGAATGATCAACGGCATTGAGATAAAGGAGGAAATCATTAGAGACTTGGAGCGACTAGACATGGATATCATGGTACGTGGACAACACGGGTACTGGGCTAATCTTAGAGTGGAACCCGAGTTACTCTCTAAGATCAAGGAAGCACAGAAAGATGATGGAGAAATATGGGCGATAATTCAGAATTTGGAGAAGCAGACAGAATTTCGAGTAGACGCAGATGGTATCTTATGGCAGGGCACAAGACTTTGTGTTCCTGGTGACCAAGAACTCCAGGAAGCATTGTTAGCTGAGGCTCATAGCTCCCCATTATATATTCATCCTGGTTCGACCAAGATGTACCATGACATCAAGCAGTACTTTTGGTGGAGTGGTATGAAACAGGATGTTGCTACTTACGTCTCCAAATGTCTTACCTGCCAACAGGTTAAGATCGAGCATCAGCGATATGGCGGTCTTCTTCAACCGTTAGATATTCCAGAGTGGAAGTGGGACAAGATCACCATGGATTTTGTTACTGGTCTTCCGCCCACAAAGAGGAAGCACGATGCTATTTGGGTTATCGCTGATCGACTTACCGAATCAGCTCATTTCTTACCAATCCGCAAGGAAGATTCGTTCAGTAAACTCGCCGATACTTATAGAAGGGAGATCATGAGACTTCACGGTGCTCCATCCAGCATCGTCTCAGACAGAGATCCTCATTTCACTTTGCGATTCTGGAGAAGTCTGCAGATTGCTTGGGGTACTCAACTTAAGCTTAGCATGGCTTTTCATCCTCAAACAGACGGGCAGTCAGAGCGAACGATTCAGACATTAGAAGACATGTTGAGGTCATGTGCATTGGAATGGACGGGTGATTGGGACGATTATATCTGTTTGGTGGAGTTTGCATACAACAACAGTTGGCACGCAAGTATCAAGTGTGCTCCTTTCGAGATGTTGTATGGCAGAAAGTGTCGCGCCCCAATCTGCTGGGATCAGGTTGGTGAGCGAACACTTGAAGGACCAGAAATAATAGATCTGACTAATGAGAAGGTCGCAGTAGCTAAGCAGAAGTTGCAAGAAGCACGGTCACGTCAGAAGAGTTATGCAGACAAGCATCGTAGGGACTTACATTTTAACGTAGGAGATCACGTTTTCCTTAAGGTTTCGCCGGCACGTGGTGTTAGACGTTTTAGAATAAAAGGGAAGCCCAGTCCTCGATTTATCGGATCGTTTGATGTCATTGAGCGAGTCGGTGAAGTATCTTACCGTTTAGCGTTACCTCTGCAGCTTTCTCATGTTCACAATGTTTTCCATGTGTCCTTACTCAAAGGGTACCAGTATCATCCCCTTCACATGGTTTAGTATCCACTGGAACAGATTCGTGAAGATCTCACTTTCATAGAAGAACCCGAACGAGTTCTTGACAGACAAGAACGAGTCATGAGAAGGAAGACGATTCCATTCGTAAAAATCCTTTGGAGGGATCATACCGAGCGGGAAGCCACTTATGAAACAGAGGAGTCTATCCGGGCTTCTTACCCTCATTTCATGTTTTGAATTCGGGTATGTTCTTCTTTTCCAGTTTACTTTATCTATAATTCTGGGAAGAATTATTCTTTTAGGGGGGAAGAGTTGTAAAACCCGCATGCTTTTACCATGAATAGTACCCTTTCTATCGTACGTACATGATTAGAACTTTTCTTTTATAGCATGGTTACGTTCACGACCAAGAATTATAAGTATTACGTACGTGTTATAACACGATAAGTATTTATTACGTATTAACACACGATAATTATTTTAATAATAATTATAATCACGAACATACAAACATGAAATTATGAACGTAAATTAATCACGAGCTAACATTACGTATGTATGTATATTTAGTATGATCACGAATAAATATAATAAGACACGAACGATAACTATTAAATCACGTAAAACACGAACACGAGAATACACTTATTGTTTAGACACGGAAAATGTTCGGGTTACCCTTGTGGGCCCCCTTACACGCGGACACAACAAGACCAAAGGGTCAAGCCCATGCAAATTTACTAAACATGAAATTAAGGAAAAGTTATTTTCATAATAACACAAATTTAGGAAAAACAAGAAACCCTAAAAATCTTTTCTTCTCTTTGTTCTTTGGCCGCCGGGTTTAACATCACACCAAGGGGTGTTTTGTTGATTTTTGGTGTTCGATTATTGCAAGGATATTAGTGTGTTCATCCTCTTGATTTCACGTGATCGGTATAAACCCTAACCTCTTTTATTTTTATGTTTTTGATTTATTAATCACATGAAATCATGAATGTTTTTAATAACAAATTAAAAACAAGTAAACACATGTTATTTTAATCATGAAGTAAATTAATAAATGGTTAAGGGGTGTTCGTTTGTTGGCCGACGCCTAAACCGAGCCCCAAGTGGGTCTCAGTTTGTTTTGATTCGCACCACCGGGACCTCATGGTCTCGGTGTGGTGGTTTTGGGTCACGGCAGCAGCAGGAAAGGGAGACCCCGACCTCGGTCGAGGTATGGTGGTGCTTGGGTAGGCCACGACAGCAAGGGAACACCGGCTAGCCGGTGGGAACCCTTGGCTAGCCGGCGGTAATAAGTGTGAAAACACTTATCCTTTTACCACTTAATTATAATAATAACCAAGCCAAAACGTGTATTTTATGTCGTAAATGTCGGAATTATGCGTGGTTTGTGTTTTTTTTGTGATTTAGGACCAAAATGTAAAAAGGGAAGAAAACACGGGCTTTCACGGGCTTTTATCGAAGAAAAAGACAAAAGACGAAGTCAAAAGATCAAGAGTGCAAAAAGAACGGAAGTCCAAGGCCTATTCTGAAGATTTATCGAAGAAAAGTCTAAAGACGGAAGTTTAATAAAAGCCGAAGAACTCAAGTCTAAATTAATGAAGAAATTACAAGACGAGTTTAATTAATCCCGAGACAAAGTCGAAAAAGTCGAAGAATTAAGAAGACGAGAAAGAAAGAAAGAAGGAAGCAACACATGCTTAACATCCCTAATCACTATAAATACCCTCCTAATCTCACATCAGGAGGTGTTAGCTAAATTGACAACTTAGTCTTCCACCTTTATTTTTCATGTCATTTACTTAACTACACCTTTAATTACTTGTCTTGCACCTTAAATTTGTAAAATTTTAATTCTTGTCTTTACTTTAATTGTTGAATCTTAATTTTAATCAAGTTTTTATTAATCTCTCATTCTACCTTTCTTGTTTTTGATTTAATCTTTATGTTTATGTGCTTATTGTTATGCTTATTTGATTAATGGTTATATTTTTATGTTTATGATTGTGTTAGCTTATTGCTTTTATAGCTTATTATGTTTTTCTTAAATTTAATCAAGTGCTTATTAGTTAATTCTTATAAAAATTTGTTTTAAAATATTTTTATTATTTAGTGTTTTTAAAAGTTTTTAAATTTTAGCTTAATATCTTTTTCTTAAGTTTGATTTTGTAAAAGTTTTAGTTAAGTGCTTATTTGTTTCTAGCTTAATTTTAGTTTATAGCTTATTTGATTTTAGTGGTTATCCGGGTTTGGTAAATACCACTTATTCCGAACATCACTCAGATCCATCATTCCGGATAAGTGCTTGACTGGTATTCCGGATAAGCTCTAGGAGGTTATTCTGGATAGTGAGCTTGTGAAGAATTCCGGATAAGGGCACTTTCGTGTATTCCGGATAAGGGATAGTAAGAAGTATTCCGGATAAGGAACTTCAGGTTTTTCCGGATAAGCTTCTTGGCTGGTATTCCGAATAAAGAGTCTTCGTGTATTCCGGATAAGCTTCAGTGAAGTTTATTCCGGATAAGCTACTTGACGGGGATTCGGGATAAGCTGCAACACAGATTCAGGATAAGGGTCCGATACATATTCCGGGTAAGAGAGGATTATTCCAGATAAGCAGAGTGAAATTTTTTCCGGATAAGGGCTTGTTTGTTTAATCCGGATAAGTAGCAGAGCAAGTATTCCGGATAGCATGTTGAAGATTTATTCCGGATAAGCGTCAGGTTTGTATTCAGGATAAGAGTAAGATTGGATTCCGAATAGTGACAGTATTTTAGATCCCGGCTCAGGTTCTGTTTACTTTCTTTTTATTTTTAAGCATTTAATTTTCTCGCCATTTTTCTTTAAGTCATTTTAATTTTTTAGCTTCATATTAATTTTCAAGTTTACATTTTTATTACATTGTCAATTTAATTTTTTGTCACGCTTTAATTTTAAGTCATTTAATTAATTTACTTTTAAAAGTTTTAATATTGTACCATTTAAGTTTTAATTAGTTTTAGTTTCATTTACCCGTCATTTACTTTAACGTTTTGCACATTTACTTTACAACGACCAAAAATATTCTTTTCCACCAAAAGACGACAGAGTCGCACATTTTTCCCTTTCTCAATTCGAAAAGATCGGACGATAATATTTTTATACTGGGCAAAAACGTTGTATTAAATGGCACCGCTGCCGGCTCTTTTCGTAAAGATTAACGGTTTTCTGTGAGAGATGCGTTGAATTTTGGGATCCGTTCACTCGTGGACGTTATTTTTCTTGCTCAAAAAATTGTTAAAAATCCATAAAAATTAAAAAAAATTCAAACATCCAAAAAGATTTTGATTTTTGTAGTGTACATATATTGTCTATTTCTTTGGTATCTTTTTCTTTTGCTTTTGCAGGTGTATGCGTACTAGATCTTCAACTTATCCAGAGCCCGAGACTCGTGAAGATTTAGATATGGCAGGTGTGAACAACAACAATAACCCACCCCACCTCAACAATAACAACCACAATGTTCTTCCACCACCCGACCTTCGGACTATGGAGGAGCTTTCTCAACCCACCATGAATGGACGAGGAGGACCGATTGCGCCGATACAAATCACGGCTCCGGAGTTTTTGTTGAAGCATCACATGATCCAACAAGTGCAGAACACTTGTCCATTTCGCGGATTATCGGATGATGATGCCAACAAACACCTCGACAAATTCATTACCGTTACTCAAAGCATGAAGTTTCCCGGTGTTACTATGGATTTTCTTCGCCTTCACCTATTTCCACACACCTTATCCCACCATGCCGAAAAATGGTTTGATCGTCTTCCGAAGAATTCAATTCATACTTGGGATGAGATGACTCAACGCTTTTTGTCGCGCTACTTTCCATGATCCATGGTCACGAGCCTTCGAAATCAAATTAGCGGATTTACTAAAGAACCTGATGAATCACTTTTTGATGCTTGGGAACGATATAATGTTTTGATCGATCGATGTCCAAACCACAACATGCTCCCTGTCACCTTAATTGATACTTTATACAACGGTTTGACTTTTCGTGATCGTGATACGATTAATGCAGCCGCCGGTGACACATTTATGAAAACAAGACCCGAGGAGTGTAGAGAGCTTATAGAGAACATGACTAATCACCACAAAAATTGGGATCATCCGCATCTTCAAGGAATAACCCGAGAGTCAATGTTTCTTCTACTTCTTTAAACCCTGATATCACCGAATTGACCCGCGCAATGGTCGAAATGAGCAAAAACATGCAACTCTTGGCTACAAATCATCAACAACAAGTTAAATTATAGCAATTTCTTGTGAGACTTGCGGCGGTCCTCATTCATACACTGATTGTCCCTCTACTCAAGACAATCCGGAAAACGTATATGCGACATATGGTAACTACTCAACGGAAAACCATCAAGCTCGACCTCAAGGTGATCATAACTTGCTAAGTTACCGTTCTAACAATTTTCTTTCACCCGGTTTTTCTCCTCAAAACCACAACCCCAACAACTACAATCGAAGCAACCAAATCCCACCTCGAGCTTCTAATCCTTATCACCCACCCGCTCAACAAGCCCCACCCATTAATCAAGATGTTGAAGCCTTAATGAGAACCCAAGGAGACCAAATTAAGAATCCGCAAAGCCAAATTATCAATTTGAAAGGGGATATCACTAAGCAAGGTAATGACATTAGATCCGAGCTTCGACATGATATACAAACCTCCTTTAGCACTCAAACTAATGATTTGAAGAATATGCTGGCTAGTTTCTTACCAACCACTCAACCTTCTACTTCGGGCTCTCTACCTTCCAACACCGTCACCAACCCAAGAGCGAATGTGAGTGCTATTACCACACGCAGTGAAGCAACCTTAGTAGGACCATCTATCCCTCCCCCGGTTACTCCATCTACACCTCCTCCACCACTATTTATCCCTCCTACTCCCACGCCTAGTATTAGTTCTCCATTACCGTCTCCACCTCTTACTGAAGTACCCAAGAAGAACCCTTCACCAACCCCACCTTCCACCTATAAACCCAATATTCCTTATCCATCTCGCTTAGACAAGGCCAAACTGCAAACCAAGGATGACATTCAAGTGTCAAACTATTTGAAGAAAGTTTCGGAAATGACCATCACTTTTAGCCTTGTTGAAGCTCTTGCACAAATGCCTAAATTTGTTAAGATGTTTAAGGAATTACTTAATAAGAAGGAGAAGATGGCCGAGTTTTTTAATACTCGATTAAATGAAAATTGTTATGCCGTCCTTCTTAAAGAACTTCCGGAGAAACTTGGAGATCCCGGTCGTTTTGTGCTACCATGTACTTTTCACCAAACCGAAGAATTTACTGCCTTAGCCGATCTCAGGGCAAGTATAAATCTGATGCCTTTAAGTGTTTGGAAAAAGTTATCATTACCCGATCTTACACCAACAAAGATGACTCTTGAGCTTGCAAATCGCACTCTCGCTTACCCCGTTGGTATTGCCGAAGATGTGTTCATTAAAGTTGGAACCTTCACTTTTTCGGTCGACTTTGTTGTTGTTGATTAAGAAATGGACCCTCGTATTCCTTTAATACTTGGTCGGTCATTTTTAAGAACCAGAAAAGCTTTAGTTGATGTTGCCGAAGGTGAGTTAATCTTAAGGGTCGGGAATGATGCACAAGTGTTCAAAATGGGGAAGATTACAACCAAATCCAATTGAAGAGAATCAACGAATATGATTAATGTGCTTGATGATTTTGTCATCTACAACAATCCTCTATTCGATTCTTGCTATGATAATCCACTGTTCCAAGATGATGTGGATGATTCTCTATCCAATTATGATCCTCCACGAATTTATGATTCTCCACCGATCTTTTATGTTTATGATGACGATTCTAGTTCCGATGGAGATGATTATGATAATTTTACTTCTGAGTATCCAGACATGCCCACTCATGATGATTTTGATGAAGCTGATACTCTCTCGAGTGATTCTTCACATGATGAAGATCCTCCGCCAACAACACTTGATCCTACTTTGGATGACTACTCATTTGAGGAAGACTTTGCTACTTTTCTCAACACTTACTTCCAAATGAGAGTGATGCTCCTCCTTTGGATTTTGATGATTATGGTCTTTATCCTACTTTGGATATGAAGAAACCCGCTTCAAAGGAGAAGAAGCCGGTTGACACCGATATCCGCAGCACTTATGTCTTGACACCTCTATATCCACCTTCTGAGGATGAGATTGCGAGATTTATGATCGGATCTTCTTCAAGATCTGTTGAGCCTGAGTGTTATTTTCCCCTAAAGGAAAAGGTGTTCGACCCCGGTATTGGAATTTTCAATCCATCTCAGTATCCATCTGATGAAATAAAAGGAAAGATTTTTGGAAACCATGGAGATATGCTTGTACCTCAGCACCCTTACTACCACCATACTCCATCTTTGCTTAAGGGAACCTTGCCTATTCTTCTTTGGCTTGCCTTGTTCACCTTAAGCTTGTGCTATTTGATGGACGAAAACCATGTATTTGACCCCGGTGGATGTGTTTCAAGCTTCTTCCTATGCTAATCAAGGTCGAGTCAGGCTCACGACTCGGTTATCAAAAACAAGCGCTTCTCGGGAGGCAACCCGCATTATCTATCCTTTTTCTCTTGTTTTTATAATAAGTGTAGGGGGAGACCCTAGTATGTGTTTGTTATTTTCTTTCTTATCATGTGCAAGGATTCGAGCTCTCAAAGATCCATTCTTGATGACTTTTGACGACCCGTGATTCCGTGTACCCGTCTTCCCGGTTCTATCCTAAACTCTTTTGATTCAATATTTTATATTATTCAATATTAAAATAGGAATCACTTTAGTTGTCATTTCCTTAGCAAGATTTAAACAACATGCACAATGTCCTAAGTGTAGGGGAGTTTACTTCCACATGCTTAAACATTGAGGACAATGTTTATATTAAGTGTAGGGGGGACTTCTATCAAGGTTAAGTGGTCTTTTCCATAAATTTGTCCTTATTTTAACCAGAAAATTTGATTTTTCGACATTTTTCAAAAATTTTAATCTATTTTGGCCTAGTAGTATAGTAGTATTTTCCTTTGTTATCTTTATTTACTTTCCTTGCTAGAATAAATTTTTTAATAAAGTGGTTTTAATTTTTCAAAGTCGTGAATATTTTGACTCAACCCGAGTTTACTTATCTAAGTTTACTCTAGATAGTATCCTTAACGTGTTTAAGTCAAGTTTTGCTAGGCTTTTATATAGGGAACTTTAAAACGCGAAAGTCTTAACTCTCACGCGTTAAGAACAAGAACTTTTCGCAAGTTCCTATAACTGATCCTAGAGAGTTGTTTATCAAGGGAACTTTAAAATGCGAATTCTAAACTTGAAAAAGTCTAAGAGTTTGCAAGATCCTATAGATGACTCGAAAACCCAAAACTTTGATTTAATTGGCTAAGCATCCACGAGTCTTATTCCTTGAGATGTTAAATTGTGGAGAACGAGAGATGATAGATTCAATTATAAGTTTGGTAGTCTTTCGTGAATTTATGTGAGTTGATTATAAGCCTATTCTCCCATCGCTTGTTAATAAATTTAATTGCAATAAGTAAGGTTGTACGATTTGAAAAGTTACTTAGCTTCTAGCCCAAGATCGTTTAAAAGTTGGTCGGTATTAATTAGAGTTCATAGCCAAGATATAACTTATTGAAGCGGGATGCGAAGATTGGCGAGTCCGAAAAGGCCTTAACAAGGCATGAGGGCTACATTTTGTTGCTAAAGATCCCAAGTGATGTGAAGAATCATTTATAAAAAATCAATATGAAGGATCGAGACACACGACGAAAAGCAAATACTCCCCTAAAGATCATGGAGAAATCTATCCAAAAAGGCCCTAACAAGGTATGAGGATAAATAGATCCAAGTCCTAAAAGGAGGCGGATCGTTGTATATCAAAATCCCAAATAAAGATTGGAGAAAAATGAAGAAGTCGTGGCCCAGGTATGAAGAATCTCTCAAAACTTCAAGTGAAGAAATTCCTATTATGAAGAGAAGACCATTATTTCATAAACGTCTCTCAAGATTTGAAGTATGAAGTCAATGCCAAATATCGATCCGAGTAAGGTCTCAAATCGTGAAGCGAGTTATGCCAAGATATGAACTTTATGAGGTCCCGAGAAGCAGTTTTAAAAGATTTGGTCCTTTAGCTAACTATTGATTAAATCGTCCCACTTTATTTTCGGTCTAATAACTATCGAAATAAGTCAACAATGCATCCTCGTGATCATTCAAGACAACAATAAAATATAAGAGATACACCTAGGAATAAGGGAGTCTAAGTGAACAATTGGCCCACATGAGTTTGTGTTAGTTTTTTAACTTATAATAACGATAGTTATGTCGTAAATGTCGGAATTATGCGTGGTTTGTGTTTTTGTTATGATTTAGGACCAAAATGTGAAAAGGGAAGAAAACACGGGCTTTCACGGGCTTTTATCGAAGAAAAAGACAAAAGACGAAGTCCAAAGATCAAGAGTGCAAAAAGAACGGAAGTCCAAGGCCTATTCTGAAGATTTATCGAAGAAAAGTCTAAAGACGGAAGTTTAATAAAAGCCAAAGAACTCAAGTCTAAATTAATGAAGAAATTACAAGACAAGTTTAATTAATCCCGAGACAAAGCCGAAAAAGTCGAAGAATTAAAAAGACGAGAAAGAAAGAAATAAGGAAGCAACACATGGTTAACCTCCCTAATCACTATAAATACCCTCCTAATCTCACATTAGGAGGTGTTAGCTAAATTGACAACTTAGTTTTTCCACCTTTATTTTTCATGTCATTTACTTAACTGCACCTTTAATTACTTGTCTTGCACCTTAAATTTGTAAACTTTTAATTCTTGTCTTTACTTTAATTGTTGAATCTTAATTTTAATCAAGTTTTTATTAATCTCTCCTTCTACCTTTCTTGTTTTTGATTTAATCTTTATGTTTATGTGCTTATTGTTATGCTTATTTGATTAATGGTTATATTTTTATGTTTATGATTGTGTTAGCTTATTGCTTTTATAGCTTATTGTGTTTTTCTTAAATTTAATCAAGTGCTTATTAGTTAATTCTTATAAAAAGTTGTTTCAAAATATTTTTATTATTTAGTGTTTTTAAAAGTTTTTAAATTTTAGCTTAATAGCTTTTTCTTAAGTTTGATTTGGTAAAAGTTTTATTTAAGTGCTTATTTGTTTCTAGCTTAATTTTAGTTTATAGCTTATTTGGTTTTAGTGGTTATCCGGGTTTGGTAAAACCCTCTTATTCCGAACATCACTTAGATCCATCATTCCGGATAAGTGCTTGACTGGTATTCCGGATAAGCTCTAGGAGATTATTCCGGATAGTGAGCTTGTGAAGAATTCCGGATAAGGGCACTTTCGTGTATTCCGGATAAGGGATACTAAGAAGTATTTCGGATAAGGAACTTCAGGTTTTTCCGGATAAGCTTCTTGGCTGGTATTCCGGATAAAGAGTCTTCGTGTATTCCGGATAAGCTTCAGTTATTCCGGATAAGCTACTTGACGGGGATTCGGGATAAGTTGCAGCACAGATTCAGGATAAGGGTCCGATACATATTCCGGATAAGAGAGGATTATTCCGGATAAGCAGAGTGAAATTTATTCCGGATAAGGGCTTGTTTGTTTAATCCGGATAAGTAGCAGAGCAAGTATTCCGGATAGCATGCTGAAGATTTATTCCGGATAAGAGTGACAGATTTATTCCAGATAAGCGTCAGGTTTGTTATTCAGGATAAGAGTAAGATTGGATTCCAAATAGTGACAGTATTTTGGATCCCGACTCAAGTTCTGTATACTTTCTTTTTATTTTTAAGCATTTAATTTTCTCGCCATTTTTCTTTAAGTCATTTTAATTGTTTAGCTTCATTTTAATTTTCAAGTTTATATTTTTAGATTGTCAATTTAATTTTTTGTCACGCTTTAATTTTAAGTCATTTAATTAATTTACTTTTAAAAGTTTTAATATTATACCATTTAAGTTTTAATTAGTTTTAGTTTCATTTACCCGTCATTTACTTTAACGTTTTGCACATTTACTTTACAACGACAAAAAATATTCTTTTCCACCAAAAGACGAATGAGTAGCACATTTTTCCCTTTCTCAATTCGAAAAGATCGGACGCTAATATTTTTATACTGGGCAAAAACCCTGTATTAGGCGGCTAGGTTGACCAAGGGTGTATTGGGTCCGGTTCAAGGGTTAAAACACGGGTCCGGTTCACACATGTTTAGATTAAAACACGGTTCGGTTCATGAGTTGTTTTACAAGGTTGAATATTTTTACAAGTTATGGTTTATTTTTACAAGACTTAAGTTAAATTAGTTAAAAACATGAACATGATAATTTAATTTACATGACTTAGGTTATTAATTTTATTATTAATACATGAATTTTAACCTAAGTATTCATCATTTAATTAGACTATATAATTAATTAATTATTAAAACCATGACTTATAATTAATTAATTTACATGACTTAGGTTATATTATTTATAGATAATAATACATGTTTTAACCTAAGTATTTTTACCTTTATTTAGTTAAACCATGTTATATTTAATTAAATACTTTAACCTATAGTTTATTTAATTCACATGAAATAATTAATAAACTATACTATTTAATCACATGACTTAGTATATTAATCAGTAAACACTTAAGCTTATATATTTAGCTTAATAATCCAACTTATTTCTATTTATGGAAACTTTCTATTTTTAGAAACTTAATTAATTAAGGCAACTAATCTATTTATGGAAACTTTCTATTTTTAGAAACTTATTTAATTAAGGAAGCTAATCTATTTATGGAAACTTTCTATTTTTAGAAACTTATCTATTTAAACAGTAAATCTATTTTTGGAAACTTTCTACTTTTGGAAACTTTCTATTTTTAGAAACTTTCTATTTTTGGATACTTTCTATTTTAGGAAACCTGCTATTTTTAGAAAGTTACTTATTATTACACAACAAGTATAATAATACATGAAATACAAGAAATACTTAAACGGGATAGACAGAATACATGATAACCACGGTATAAAGCTTAAATCAGTAAAACATGACATGAACATATAAAACAAGCTAAGACATGGTATAAAACCAGTTACGTACTCAATAATCAAATACTTATACACGTATGTAGTTATGTAGCATTAGTGATACCGAAGTAGGACTCTCTTCTGTTCGTCTTCTTCGTTCACTGGACACAAGGTACGGATTCTCCGTCCTTTCAGTATGGACATTCTTCCTTATTAGGATTTCCTGTATGCAGCCAACTGTTTTCCCTAGTATATGTTTAATATGTTTTTGAATTGCTTATGTTTAATTAGAATACCTAAAGCCATATACATGCATGACCAGCTTCACCTAGTTATGGTGGTACCATAACCATAACACTGGACGCACTAGTGGTATGACTTCACCACGGCGGAGTGATAGTTCGTGACGTCCCTTTCAGCTTTTGGCCATATTATTATTATCAGGTGGGGCGTATGGGTGCATCCTAGTTTACATGTTTTCATCAGATTATTCAGTGTGAATGTGGTGTGTGCCTTGCATCCTTCACAAGGAGCTGATCCCTCCTACCCAAAACCAGTATATTAAATTAGAGGCAGCCCCTCTAAATTTCATGACGAGGCCACCCCTCCAAGTATTCATGAACGTGGATAATTCATGACCTATATTGACTAATGGTAAATATGTTAAACAGTTATTACAAGATAAACATAAGTCTTTTCAAACTATAAAACCAGTTTTACTAAGATATAACCAGGTTATTCAGGAATTAGTCTTTTCCGCTGCTTCATGTTTATATGCTTATATTATTCATGCTATACTTGTATATCCGTGCACTAAGCGTATTGCTCAGCCGTTTTCCTTTTCATGTTCCCAAAACGACAGGTACTCAGGGACGCTCGTAGACTTTAAGCGTACGTGCATATGGATTGGAAGCTTCCTAGCCTTCTTTACTTTATGCATTTCTTTATACTTTGACACTCATTTCCATGGACATTGTTTAGTCCTTTCAATTACAGTACTTATGTTTGCGTGTGATGAGTTCTACTTTTGGGATACCGATGTTTGATTCCGGTATTTCCTTTCTGGTCATGAAATGTTTATACATTTATCCTTGTATGCTTTAATGACACGCCATAATCACGCGTGACATTCCATTTATCGAAATGGGGTGTTACAGTAAGACTACATTACGTTCTTGTACACACGTAGTAAAACGAGCTAACCGTGATTCTAGCACGAACAAACCGAGCTTCTACGCTTGTGGAATATCTACCCAACAACCCTCGATAGGGGCTAGGACTAGATAATTTTAAATAGCAAAATCGAAAACCAAAACCCTAAACATAGGGGTGTTTGGCCGGCGATCAAAAGAGAGAAAAGAGAGAGAGGGATTAAAAATTATGAATGCTATGGGATTGTTTATATAGGCCTTGGAAAATCCTGTTCTCCAAGTAATAAACCAATTAGGAAACAAAATCTTTTTTTCTTCCATTTTTGTCCCTATGGCCGACGGTTAGGAAGCCCACCCAAGGGGCTTCCGGAACCTTCCGTTTCTTCTTTCTCTTCTATTTAATTCCATAACGATCATTTATACTTAACTCTTAATTATTAGTGATCGTTAGATAAGCTTCGGTTTAATTTAATAAATATATAAAATATATTTAATAAATAAAATAAACCCTTTACGTAATGTGTATAATCCCGTAATCCTGAGTTCGATCCTAACACACGACTATTTAAATATAAGTCCATAAAACTTTCAGCTCCCACTTGGACATATTTCAAAATATTGTGATCGCATTGGTTAGCGTCTAGTTACACGCCAATGCCCTAGTCTGATCTCAAGTAAGGTCTCTTGGATAAAACCTTTTAATGATTTACTATCATTATTATTATCCTTTCATTTCAAATACAACGTTAATAGGATATGGATCTCAGTCATTCCTTACATTAACCATTTTGTTTCTCGTTTACGGATATAGCAAGATCACCAAAACAAATTTGGGTGCGGCCGCACAAATATCTTACTACTCCCCCGAGGGGCCCAGCTGTATTATACTTCAAAATAATTTGAAGGAAACAAATCCCATATTGACTACAAGCAAAACTTATGAATTTTGCAACACTTCTGAAAATAACCCTTATAGCCATCAGTTACGTTTAGCGTTAGATTATTTCACAGAAATGCACTAGATCCATGACAGTTTCCTTGTATCTCAGGTATAAGGATAACTATTTATGATTTACTTGATGACAAAGATCCATAAAGTAAAATCATATAGTTGAGATAAGTCTAATATTTGATTCATCAAATATCATCCAAAATTGACCAATATACTTTCAAGTATACTCTGTCACTATTTTGAATTGTCTTAGTTTAATAATATTCCCCTATTATTAATCGACAACGCACATTTAGATATATCGTAATATTCATGGATTAAAACATGTAAAATAGGATATAAAATCAAATAACAGAAAAATAAACGAAACCGAATCTTTATTTCATCAATTCAATAATGTCTTAACATCCTTAATCCAAATACAAAATAGATCAATGCATGAAAACATGGTCGATGCATTATGCCTCTAACAATGACACTCACACTTGTTTGGCAAAGCATAAAATAACCAATCTTGACCTATTAGAATTTTGAGAATACTTTCTTCAAGAATTCAATTCATTAAAACTCTTGTACATGTGCATTCAAATAGTTTGATATTGCCACATAGTATCAGAATTGTGAAGCATCCTTGATCACCAATTTCCTAAACTTCCAAAACACATTTGAAGTTCAAAGTATTCTAATTCTTTAAAGTATAATGCAACTTTAATCAACATGTCATCTCTAAGAATTCCATGACTAATATTGAGTGTTATCTCAATTATATCTTTTCAAGTTTGACAACTTGTCATAAAAGATATAAATATGTTACCTTTAATATCTATTATGTAATGTTTGATTTCAACCAAACCTCCAAGTTTGTTGGCTATGATAATTTGCACAACTATTGACAAATTACTCATCCATAGAATATGGAAGCTCATCCAAGATTTAGGATGTTATTATATTTCCAAATATATTCCTTCAGAATATTCATTACACGAGTTATTTAATAACTTTTTAAATAGATCAATATATTTTCAAATCATCATACATTTTAAGCATGATATAAATACAACACGACACACATGATAATTTCTCAAACCAGATTTAGATTTCTTCATGTTCTAAATATCCATATAATTTTACTACATGGCATATTATGTTGTATTTCCACCGCATAAACAAACAAATATTATTTTGTTCCAAGCTTATGTACATCTTATTTTCTAAATCTTCAAAGTAAAGTTTCATCTCAAATCTAAACCAAATCAACATTTAATTTGAATGAAATCTTAGTTTCTTACATGTCTATTTGACACATATAATTTAAGAAAATAACCATAATACTCCCACTAGCTTTTAGTAATACTTAGAAATCATCTTAATCAAATTTAAATCCAATCTTGGATTTCAAATTAAACATAAGAATAATCTCCTAGATGCATGCTTTTATCCATTCATGGATAATTGCATTTTGTACTTTTCCAAAGATTTATTTTGAAGTAATAAACTCATTTCGATTACTTAAGTCCTTGCTCAAGTAGTCATTTAAGAAATAGTTCATACATATCCAAAAAATTTCAATTTAAATATGACCATCAAAATATTTTTACATTTAATGTGTTTTAGGAAAGAATACTCAATCACAATTAATTACTTAAGTGTGATTAATAATCTATTCATAATACATACATTAAATATGTGTACAATTTTGTCTATATAATTTTGACACAAAGATTAAACCACCATAATTGGCGTTTTTCTTCCTTTGCCGAAACTCATCTCCAATTTCTAGTCAAACTATTTAAGATAAAACAAATCTAAAATTGATTATCTTATTGGACAACATCTATAACGTTCATAGTATGAGTAATTTACCCAATTCAATATTTCGTAACAAAGCACAACAATTATTTGTAACTCATAATTCTCAGCATATAAATCGCATATCCAAGATATCCTTGCGGACCTATGACTTAAATTCCTTTATCTTGAGGGTTATCATTTACACGCCTTCCTCATGATAATTACTAGTGTATTTCAAAAGATTATGTATCTCGTAATTTTATCTTTCAAGATCAAAACTTCCACTTGCTTTTAGTAACTTAAAGTTAATCATAGCAAATAGATCAACACTCCAACGTTATCTATATGGGACTTTACAAAACACAATGATAGTTCCTAACTCTTTATTTCCTAAACAACCCACTTCATAAGTAGTTTAGCAAAATCCGAACTTCATTTAAGATATAACGTGATTCATCACATTCCATATATAATGGCATCTTATTAATCTTCTTAGCTCAAGTCATACTCAACTTTCAAACCTTGATATCTTTCTGAAAGAAAAGGAAGATATAGTTATCTTGAATCAATCATCATATTGATTTCCCTAATGAACATACCATAACAATGCTGTATTTTATTTAGGGTTAATATTGTAAGTCAATCTAACAACATTTAAGATAAATATATATCTTTAGGCTTACCTATATACCAACTAAATCATCTTAATGGTATAATAGATTTCCTAACCATTTTGTATGCTTTATAACTCAAGTACTTCTAATACAAAGTCACTTCATTCCCATGTCTTAAAAACATAAAAGTTATAATTCCATCATACGTTTTAAGTCATTTGACCATGACTTCATGTATATGTCTTATCGAAATAGAGACAATACATTAACGTCTTACTTTATATTATACGTCTTCCAAGACTTTATGTTTGTGACTTTATACAATAAATCTTAAACATGTATAACTAAAGTAATCATGAACACCACTAGGTTTCAACAATATTTTCAAGTTAATTCACTACTATGTCTATTTATGTAATTCCAAGAACACACAAATATTTTAGTTTAGTAGTATAAGATTACTCTATGTATTTTATGTCATTCCAGGAATTATCCATTTTAAGAAACTATAAAACAATCCACGCCCGATCTCACGACATGTGGATATTTTACCTTTGTGTTTACAATTTAGTCCAAGCTCTCACATGACTAAATCAAAACAACAAGTGTTTCTTAATGTGAATGGTATATATACTTTTTAAGTAGTCTTTTAATCATATTGACACATGATCTAACTTCCATCTAATATTAATTAGATTTTTAGTCTCTTATCTTAAGGCAAGAGAATCATATTTTTATGAGTTGTTCCTAGCATACAATGTTCATTTCTCCCACTTGTGCACGGAACAACCTCATATATTAGATAAACATCACATCTAATGTTCGTTTATACAAAATATGATTGTGTCATATATATTAGCTTTTACAAGTAGATGTAGAACCACTTAATCAACAAGAATCAATACATGAATATCCTTTGAAGATAACAATGTTAACAATTCGAAAGTAATTATATTAGGACATATTAAAGATAACATGGGTTATTACCAAGACAACAAGGCTTGTAACTCCCACTGAATTAGAGAATGTTTAATAGACTCAAATTCAGAAATACAACATTGTAAATATTTCATAATCAGTGAAACATATTAATGTGTTGTTTACTTTCTTACTCCTTTGGAAAACACATTCGTAACAATTACTTGTAGTGTTTAAGAGTGTACTCTACTTCGTAAAGGATGACTTATTCATCAATTTATTTTAATTTGAAAGATTTGGCATTCAATTTCTTCCTTAATAGTTCTACCAACCCCACAATGGTATGTAGTGCCTATAAATGGTCAAAGCACAACTACTAGACAAATATGCTAGTTTGCCTTATAACCAATTAGCGGTAACTTTTAATAACTCAAAATATGCACTTTTCTTAACTATTAAAGTTTACTATGAGTTATGTATTTTGAATTTGCATTTTTAAAATTCTTATAACTCCTTCTTCATTCATGAAAAGAGTTTACGTTTATCTTTTCATTGTAAATTGACTCTATCCTCAACCATACGGTTTGTAGATCAATAAATGAATAAAACCCCTTTTACGTTGTAACAATGGATTAATACATTGCAAAAGAATTAACAAAATTCAATCTTAGTATTTTCGATAATACCATTCAAGAAAATAAAATTAACTCGGTAATAATAACCATAGTATTTTCCTTGAAAACTAGAATCCAAAATGACATAATTTCATCACATCAGTTGATCTGCTAGCAATGAAAGTATTCAAGATGGTAACTTGTCGAACAATGATTGACAAACAAATTTGCAATTTCTAGATATTTAAGGGATTTACATTGCCAAAAGTCATTTTGCATTGTAAACATGTTTCATCCCTTCTTTAGCCTTAAGTTTCCAGATCTCACTGAGTAACTCAATTAAGTCGACTAATCTAAAGAACGTAAAACCTTCATGTACAATCTCATTCAGTCATGAAGTTTTCTCTCCATTACAACATCGTCCAGAATCTCATATGACGAAAATTGTAACTTCAAGTGTTCGTTAATTAGATGGCATATGATATTAAATTTAAGGTATAAATTTCGATGTCAAAATCATGCATGGAGAAGCATGCATACATCTCCATAGCATTAGTTTAATAAAAACTTTTAGTAAACCTTTTGGTGAGACTAAATTTTCGCCATATATATTGCAAGTTGAGGTATTGGTTAAACCAATAAAAGATTTCACCCACAACTATTCACAACGTACGTCTCCTATAACTCGGCTAGAGCACAAAGCAATAACCTTATTCATTGTGTTTAGGATGTGAATTTGCAGTAAATCAACCTTAAGGAATAGTGCAAATAATAATCATAGGTAATTCCAATTTTGACGCACAGGCGAGCCGGGAGTTCGGTCAGCGACTAATGGCATAACACCTCCTTCCTTAACCGGGTACATGACCAGCGGTGCGTTATACCCACTTTATAGTTTGTCAAATTGAGTAGGCCGTTAAATTATTATTGCAATTCCAATCAACACAAAAACATATGTAATTTAGATCTCAAAACAATTCATTAATCTTGATATGATTAAGTCCATATTTATTTTCTTAAAAAAAATTACCCTTGTTTACAACATACAAGTAAAACGCATGAAAACAATAAGGTACAAAAAAAACTAAATCATAAACACATAATAACAATTTATATGTGCAATAAATAAATCAAATAGCCACATGCATACGATTTATTCAGTAAACATCAAAACTAGGTTTTTATATACATATAAGATCTTCCTAATTCTAGATTTATTGAATCAAATAAATTATGTAGCAAAACACGTAACAATTACCACATAAAACATATGATCCATGAAAAAGCATGCATGTTCATCACGGATCTACCACATAACTTAACAATTAAATCTCTACGGATCGAAATATTAATTTACATAACATAACAATTAATCATGTAATTCATCAAAGTTCCACCCAAATCACTTAACAAATTAGTTAAATCACTATGGATCGTAACCTTAAATACATGACATAACAATTAATCATGTAATTATCTAAAGATCAAAACATGCAATTTTAGGGTTTCACAAAAAAAAGATCTTTTTTTTATTTATAGTCGGCTAAAAAAATCAAACAGACATTTTTTAACCAAAAGCCTAAATTTTATTTTCAAAAAAAATGTAGTTTTAACTCAAAACAATTATTAGTTAAAAAACAATCTTTAGATCTCGATAATTATAACATGTTAAAACGACTCTGATACCACTGAAGGTTTATAAAGCTCATAAGAATTATACAAAACCCTAAACAAGATCAAAGAACACATAGCGGAAACGATTTAACAAGATCATAATAATAACACAATTATAATTAATCGAATTAGGGTAACATACCTTTATCCTAGCGAAGATCCACAAGATCACCAACGAATCACCAATTAGGGTTTATGACGAACATTACCAAGATATAGTCTAAAGTAAGATTATATTATGTTCTTGTACACATGTAATACAACGAGCTAACCGTGATTCTAGCACGAACAAACCTAGCTTCTACGCTTGTGGAATATCTACCCAACAACCTTAGAGAGGGGCTAGGACTAGATAATTTTAAATAGCAAAATCGAAAACCAAAACCCTAAACATAGGGGTATTTGGCCGGCGATCAAAAGAGGGAAAAGAGAGAGAGGGATTAAGCATTATGAAGGCTATGGAATTGTTTATATAGGCCTTGGAAAATCTTGTTCTCCAAGTAATAAACCAATTAGGAAACAAAATCTTTTTTTCTTCCCATTTTGTCCCTATGGCCGACGGTTAGGAAGCCCACCCAAGGGGCTTCCGGAACCTTCCGTTTTTTCTTTCTCTTCTATTTAATTCCATAACGATCATTTATACTTAACTCTTAATTATTAATGATCGTTAGATAAGCTTCGGTTTAATTTAATAAATATATAAAATATATTTAATAAATAAAATTAACCTTTTACGTAATATGTGCAATCCCGTAATCCCGAGTTCGATCCTAACTCACGACTATTTAAATATAAGTCCATAAAACTTTCAAGATCCATATAAGTAAAGAAACCAAGAAACCTTCTGGTTGGGTTATTTTGAGTCCATGAGGTTTTCAAGATTTCTAGATCACCACACCCACAAAGGATGCTAATTTTTTGGTTGATGTTGTGATTCATGGTGTTTTGCTGGCAAACCCTAATTTTTGTATCAAAGAGAAGTGTGGTGGGGAAGAATGGTAATTAGGGGTTTTTAAAAGAAAGTTATATGGTGGAAATCCGACTTGGCAAGGCAAAGGGTGATTACCGGTAACCCTTCCACAAAATCACTTTATAGTAATGTTCAACAATCTTTAATAACCTACTTAGCCAACCCGTATACTTGAGTAACTTGAGTGAATTAAATGAAACGTTATTAACTTAGGCACACTTTTTTAGTAACGTTAGTGACCTACGTATGAATTAACCTTTTTCGAATTACCATTCACCAATCATGCATCGACACCAGAAAATTATGGATGTTTATGCATTATTGTTATAGTGCCATGCCATCATAATCTTTCATCTAGTTGTTCTTACATCATAACACGTGAACAATTACGACATTTGTTGGAAGTACGTTTTTACGTATTTAGGAAGGATCGGTCACTCCAACAATATATTAGTTAGTAGCTCGTAGTCTAGACATAAGTTAAGTAAACAAAGGCAACGCCCAACCTATATCACTATAGGTCGGTGTCCCATTGTAAGGCCCAAGCCCATCTTGTAGGCTTGGGTATATAAACCCTCTCGTTAGTTGGAGAGGGGTGTGGTTGCTCATTTATTTTCACACACTAACATGTGTTTTTCATACTTTCTCTCTCTCTCTAAAAGTGTGTGTGTAACCTCCTCTCTCTATATACTTTCTCTCCAAGATTTACATATTCCTACAAATGGTATCAGAGCCATGTGATGAGTGTTTTGTTTATGTGTTTGTTTTCTTGTTGATTCGGGAAGTTTTTTATCCATACTCGTGGCACCAAAAAAACTTTTTTGTGTTTTTTATGGTTTAATCTTATTTAAAATCATCTACTTTCATTTAGTAGTGTTTTGTGTTTCATATTGTGGCTAAAAACACAAAAAATTTGGGTGTTTGGATTGATTTTGGTGAAGAAAAGTTCATAAAAAGTACAAATCTTTATTTCAAATTTTTTGTCATAAATTTGAAAAAAGTTTGTATTTTTCTAGTCCCTACGAAGCTATAAACCTTGAAAGTACAATTGGTTTCGCTGGAAACCATTGTAAACGTTGCCTTTTCAAAGATAAAAAAAGTTGCCTTTTTCCGAAATATTCCGAGTTGCCTAAAACCCTAATTATTCCAAATTGGTGTACTTGAACGTTTCGAATTAGTGTACTAGTATTATTCCGAATTGGTGTTCTAGAGTTATTCCGAATTTGTGAACTTGAACATTCCGAATTGGTGTACTAGTACTATTCCGAATTGGTGTACTAGAGTTATTCCGAATTGTTGTACTTGAACATTATGAATTCGTGTACTATCATTATTCCGAATTGGTGTATTAAGTTATTCTAAGATCGTGAACACACTTATTCCGAGATAGTATGTTTTGCAATATTCTGAGATAGCAACATTTCATTATTCCGAGATAGTGTATTACCTATATTCCGAGATAGTGTATTACCTATATTCAGAGATAGTGTATTGGACAAATTTTCTGAAATAAGTGACTTAGAAAATTTTTACGTAAGAAATTTGCTCAACTCGTTTCAGTTATTCTTCAAGGCAATTTTTGGGGATTTCAATCATCAACTTTTTCATCACCAATCAAGGACTCAAGAACTTTTACTGTTTTTTGGTGGTTTGTTAAATCTAGCGAATTTATTTTTCGGTTTCTCCACGAATTGTAAAATCCCGTATTGTTCTTTTGACAACAAGCACATTTACTACCTCTCATTGTTCGATCATCATTTGTAAATCTTAATTATCGCAATGGAGTATACATCTCTTACGGATAAGTCCATACTCTCGGGTACGAAAAATCGTCTACAAATGCTGGTGAAGGAAATGTACGAGGCATGGACGTCTAGAATGGAACTTTATATGATGGATCGCGATCATGGACATCCCATTTTGGCATCGGTTCAAAATGGACCATTAGATTATGGTACCGTCATGGAGGGTACGGTTACTCGTGCTCGTACTATTGATCCCAAACTCAGATCTTAAGCCTTAGCTTGTTTAAGGGTTGTAATAGCAAGAGTAAACTCAAACTACAACTAGAGAAACATTGTTTGAATCAGTTCACTAAACAAGATGCGGAAAGTAATGTTTAGCACAAGAACAAAGAATGAAACAAACTGTTATGCTTTAATATATGAAAGACAATATATGATTACCCTTGATGGTATTGGGGTTTACAACCATAAAGCAATAAGAAAACGATAGAGAAAGTTATATCAAACATAAACCCTAGAGAGTCCTTTTATAGTACAAGAAACCTAGTACATATAACTATGAGATAAACTAGGAAAGTATACTACTAATGAAACGCGTAAATATCTATTCCATATTTATCTTCTAAGCAGGGTCTTTGACTTCATACAGTAGGAACATATCCCACTGTCTTCATGTAGGTAGTAGAGGGAAGTTTCACTAGCAGTGGGATCTTGAACAAAGTAGCAAGGGGAACTCAAAGACATTTATTCCCAACAATCCTCCCCTAAACTTGTGCTTTTCCCAACGTACAAGTTTCTTGAAAAAATGCTGCTAATGATGAGGATGCTTACAACTCACTTCTCTAGTAAAATTTGACTGTAGATGATTCTTGCTATCTACCAATAGATTAGTATTCACCATCTTCTTCAAAGTCTCCTGTATGAGTGGATAATACCAGTTACAAAGCATGTAGGCAATAAAACCTGTCGTAACCAGCTCATATACACCTGATGATGTAAACAATCTCCACTCTAGCATAGTAGCGCCATCTTGATGACTGAAGGCCAAATCACCCTCTTCAGTCTTAAACATCCTCTTCATGTTCTCCCACATTACCTAGTCTTTCTCAACAGCAGACCATGGAGTAAGAGGATTATTCCCGAACTTAGCTTTTAGAACCCTTCATAAATCATCTAGATCCTCTCTGTCTAAGGTTTGAAACATTTTATTCAACTGCTGAAATGTTTGAGAAGTATCATCAATCCTAGTCAATTTCCCCCAACTCATCCCCTTGTCTTCATAGACTTCATATTTGATAATAGGAAACTTCATTCTTAATGTCTCTGGCACAAAATCATCAGACTCTTCCAACACCAAACATTTTTCTATTTCCTCATCAGTTGGTCCTTAATCTGTTTTTGTAAAGAGACCAAGCTTCTCCATTCTTTTCATTTTTTTTGCAGCTCTTTGCTTGTTGACATCATGAGAAGATGAATTTTCAACTGTGCTTGCACATACTTTCCTTTTCTTGTCCTCTCTAGTTTTCTTCATCATTTCATCCTTTCTCTTGATATACTTAGCTTCTTCGGATGAGACCATTTCTAGAAAGTTTTCTACACTATTCAGTCTAATTACAGGAAAGGCTTCTCTTTCTATGTCTTCAAATGGCATGCCCTTTAAGTCTACATCCTTGTATTTTTTAAACCTTTTCAGCATAGTCGTGTAGAACACTCTCTTTCCAGCCTCAGAATTCATATATTTTTTTTTCATTACCTGCATTTCCCTTATCTCCTTAACATCCCTTTGATGTTTAAGAGTCATGTGCACCAATTTGTACCTCATTTCTAATGTTTCAGTCACATTCCACTCTTCCCAGTAATTCAAGAACTCTACAATCTTTGGCATGGTGTCATCTAATTCTCTTAGCATGATTTAAATTTCCCTTTCCACTTCAATTGGATCTATCTTTTCTTGTTCATCATCAGAAAATGATAATTTTTTAACATCCAGTTGTGCCTCTTCTTCTCTTCTTTTTTTCCTTTCCATTTCCCTTGTTTTTCTTCTTCCATCATTTGTTGGACAAGAATAGCATCACTCTCTGCTATGGCCTTTAACTCTTCAGCTGATCTAAACCTTTGCTTTTTCTTTGGCTGCTCAATCAAAATACTTTTCCCTTTGTCTTATGGATCAACTGCAGGTGTAACCTTGGGTGTAGTCTTTCCAATAACAATACCCTTCTATGCTGGCTGTCTTCTACGCCTTGTGAATGTTTGAACAGTGGGAACATCACTAGCAGGGGGCACATTTTTGCTTGCAGGGGGATCTGTTGTAGCAGGGGCTTCTGTTCATTTGAGATTTACAAGTGTCTCAGCAACATCCTTTGTAGCAATCCCCTTATCGCTCCCCTTCTCTCTACTACCTCCAAGTTTTTGTGAGCTTGGGTAATCAAACCACTCTGTTCCACTTGTACTTGGAATGTGTGCTGGAACTTCCTCCCCTTTAGATGCATCCTCATCAGTGGAAATGAGCGATTGTGTACGTCTCCTCCCCTCAAGCTTAGCAAGCCTAGACTATAGGTTGGAAATCACTAGGCCTTGCTGTGTGACAGTTTGTACCAGTTGTGTATTTTGCAAGCTCATACACAAAGCCGTCAATGCAGGTAAAGATAATGGTTCCATACTACTCTCAACCCTATTCGGATATTTCTCCCTCAATAAGGTATCATTGAGTAGGGAAGATGACTTAGCAATGGTATCACTGGCTTGCTCACCCAATGAGTGTGAGGCAGTAGTGGTAACCTCCCCCTCCCCTAAGCTTTCCATACCCATGGAAGCTTCCCTTTTTGCTACAGGTGAAGATCCACTAGGCAAGGGAGCCCTAGCAGACCTGGCTTTGGTTCATCTTTCAAAAGTTTGGTCTATAGGGGGTAGATCATTGGCAGGGTAATTAGTAGAAGAAGCTAAGGGATCAAGAAGTGGGGATTGGGCTGCTCGGGGTCTTCTAGCAGCTTTACTTCTTATCAAAGCCAACATGGGTTGGGTAAGAGGGACTGCTTTGCCAGAAAAGTTTGGAGTAGGGGTAAAAAGTGTGGTGAATAATTTGGGAGTATGTGATGGGGCTGTGAAATAATGTCTATGTCTAATAGGCCCATGCTGGTGCATATCTAGCAAAAGTTCCACAAATCTAGGATACATACAAAAATTTCCACTACTCTTGACATTTTGAGCATGTTATAAAAAATCATTTGAGAAAAATAGTACTTTCGACCTGTTCCCAAACACACAAGTGCAGTGGCAACATCGCTACCAAATTCATTAAAAGAAGTAGTTTTTGAGCTTAGGCATTGCAAAATTATGTGAATCAAATCTTTCCAATGAGGGGAAAATTGACCTTTGAAAAATTTAGATTTTGATCTTCAGCAATGTTATACCCCAAAGGAGAAAGATTTTAAAAAATTTCAGCCTCATGCAGTGTGATCACTCCATCCTCGTCATTCAAGACAAACTTGTCTCGAATGTGGCCAATGTAACCACTTTGGAGTGACCATCAACTTGGATTTCTATTCTAACCTCTCCATTCACTGTTTTGATCTTAGCAGTAGACCAAAACTGTAGAATTTGTGAGTACGAGGGTTGATTACTAAATCTAACCTGAAATAGTTAGCCTTGAGATAGTCAATAGCCTCGTGGAATGCTGCATGTTCAGCAGGTTCCTCCAAGAAATCAATCATGTTATGGTACTCAACAATTTTCAACGCCATGAGAATTCTTTGTGATTTATTGAATTGTTAGTGGAAACGTTTGGTGGGATATGATCATATGAGAGTTGTGAGCCTAGTGGTTAAGGGAATTAAGCTTTTATAGAGAATTTAGAAGAATTTGATTAGACCATATTTACAAATTGAGAAGAATTTAGAAGGAAACTAATCTAAATACTTAAAAGATTTGAAAGTAATAAAATAAGGAAACCAATTGCCAAAGTAATCAGCTTAAATATCTTCTGAAACGATTAAAATATTCCCTAACCAAATTGTTAACAAACAGGCCCAACGGCTAGAAAGTAGTGTAACGGTCATATAGTCAACGGTCAAACAACTAGAACTTTTTCAAAAACAGTGGGATTATGTACAAACAGGGGAAGTATATTGAAAGCAGGGGAAAATTTCCTAAGGGTATTGGTTAGACCCTAATAAGAAAATAATAAACAGCACTGCCCAAAAACACAAGCTTTCATATGCAAACAAGATGCTCAGGAACTCAAGAGTCCTCCATTTACTCAATGCCCCATAAGTAGAACCAATACACAAGTATTCCCTGCACTAGGTCATCCCAAGAAAACATACATACCAAGGTCTCCATCCCAACCAGTCCCTTGCTATGGTTAAGAAGTCTTGGCAACATGCATCCAGACATCTCATATTCTACAGCAGGTTGCACAGGCAAAGATGTTAGATGCATATTACAGTGCCTCGAGGTCTAAGGACCCCAACAAGCCTTGTAGAAAGTTCATAGTCACAAAGCCCCCACTCACCTGTGGGTATGATCTAGAACCATACATGAGCATCATAAGGATACCATGAATCCTAATGGTTTGACCTACCCCTCCCCTTAAACAAAAAATAATCACATATCCCATGCAGAAAAGTACATCACATTCTTAGCTAGTTCCTGCATAGTTAGTCTAAAACCACACACAAATGACACATATAAAAAGAAAAACCCGAGCAGGGGAAACTATCCAAGTAGGGGGGGGAATTTTCAAAAACAATGGCATTAAAAATAAAGGAAAAACTGACTAATTATGTTACAACAATAAATAGTACACTCCTTAGCACACCAAGAACTCTCAAAAATCTGATTAGGGATTGACCATCCCAATACTTTTTACCAAGTACTGAAATCTCTCAATATCAAAAGATTTTGTCAAAAGATCAGCCACATTAAGTTTTGTGTCAATAGGGTCAGGCACAATTAAACCTTTTTCAAAACAATCTCTTATAAAATGATGTCTGATTCCAATATGTTTAGTTTTGGTGTGTTGAACAGGATTTTTGATAATGCAGATTGTACTATTGTTATCAATGAATATCTTGGTTTTAAGAAAGTTGTACCCATAATCAAGCAATTGATTCTAAATCCACATGACTTGTCCACAGCATGCAACAACTACTACATACTCAGCTTCAGTTGTGGAAGTAGCCAGAATGGTTTGCTTTTTGCACTGCCAAGATATAAGTCTACTCACTAAAATTAACATCCACCTGTTGTGGATTTCCTATCCTTGTTATCACCAGCATAGTCACTATCTGAATAGGAGACTAGCTCAAAGGGGTATTCCTTAGGATACCAAAGTCCTAAAGTAGGATGACACTTTAGGTACCTAAAGATTCACTTTACATCAAATAAGTGACACTCCATATTTGTCACTTGATGTCTTACACAAAGACACACAACAAACATGATGTAAGGTCTTGAAGCTGTAAGGTACATGAGAAATCCAATCATAGATCTATAGTTTCTGACATCAACAGGCTTTCCTGGACCTTCTTTTCCCTAAGGATGCTCCTTGTCCATTGAATTGGAGACTTTCCTTCCTTCACATAAGCCAAACTTCTTCACAATCACAACATCATTTTTATCTTGATAAATAAAGATGCCATCTTTCTTCTACTTAACTTGTAACCCAAGAAGAAGTTTAGTTCTCCCATAGCACTCATTTGAAACTTGTCTTGCATCAATTTGGCAAAATCTTTGCTAAGCAGAGGGTTTGTGGATCCAAAGATGATGTCATCCACATATACTTGCACCAAAAGGAAATCACCTTTTTGTTTCTTGGTGAAAAGTGTTTGATAAATCTTGCCCTTGCTGAATCCATTATCCAAGATGTTAGTGCAAACATTACGATGCTTTGTCGATATAATCTCTTTGTGTTTTGTTGATGACAAACGTACAATTCGCAATACATTATGTAAAATGTTAAGGTACTCGTAATCACTCAAGAATACATTTGTATACTTCTCTCGACACCTCCAAGACCGCATTCGGCATGAATCACTCAAGGTATGTACAAACATGTCATTAACCTAACTAAGTGATCAAGGATTAATATTTTAATAAAACTCACATTTTAATCAAATGTGACAAAAGATTTTAATTAACTTTATTTTTAAGAAAATGTTTTATTAAAAGGAAAATGGAAATTTGAATTTGGCATATTCTATATGCGCAAAGAATATCCTTTGAGGGTATAAACTACCCCAGATGGCATATCCCCACTAAAGGACAAATTTGCACGGACTCCGATGCGGAGGTTCCTTAAAGGAACCCGCGGTTCCTTATTGATAAGGTACCGCGGGTAGAAATAAAGAACCGCGGGTGTTTTTGACCGTTGCAATGTTGTCCTATAAATAGTGGATCATTTCCAGGTTTTCTTTCAACCCTTTTTCCACAGTTTCTTTCAAAACCATCTTAGATCCTTGATTAGTTAGTTTTGATTAATCTTGTTTAAGATGTGATTCTATCCTCAATCTCCTCAAGTGCAAAGAGAAGAACACTTTCATCACTATGAAGTGTTGGGTTCACTACATGATGAAGATCTATCCTTCTATAGATCTAAGTTATGTTTTTAGTCTTCCTACTATGTATATGTAGAAGATCCAAGTGTTGGGTACACTTGGATGTGTTTGTAAGGGTAGAATATCCAAGTGATGGGTATCCTTGGATTAAGTGTTAGTTGTGTAGATACAAGTCTTGTTAGTACTTGGATATAGTGTTAGAGTTATAGATCTAAGTGTTGTGTGCTTAGATCTATATGGTTTATGTGTTTAGGCCATAAAACACAAGGTTTGTTATGTTGGGCCATAAAACATAACTAGTGGGTAGATTAGGTTGTGTCTTGGTAGTTCTCACTAAACTATAAAGTGATGTGGTTGTGTCTTGTGAGTTCTCACTTAACTTGAAAGTGATTAGTAGTTGTGTTGTGTGAAGTTCTCACTTAGCTTCAAAGTGAAGAGTCGTGAAGATTGGTTCTAGCTTTCTATTAGAACTCGACATCTAGCCTTGTGTCATTAAATGGTGAAGTGGGCGACGTTGTGTAGATTGGTCCTACCTAAGATTAGGACTCGACTTTTAGCTAAGAGTCAGAAATTGGATAAGCGACGTTGTGTAAGGTTTCTCCACCTTAAGGAGTTTGTTGACTAGTGAAGTAACTCTAGAGTAAGGTGTACTCGAGGAGTGGAGTAGGGCGAAGAGGAGCTTCGTGACCGAACCACTATAAATCATCGTGTCGGTACTTTCCTTTACATTTATGTCTTTACCTTTGTAGATGTATTTATAGTTGCATACTTGTGTTGTGTGTTGTGTGCATCTCATAATCTAAACATCTAAGTTGCGGAAAAGCTATGGCTTAGTACGTGTGTGCTTCGTGTTTAGATTATGGTCAAGTGTACATCACTTAGTCTAAACATCCTAGTTGCGGAAAAACGTATGCTTAGTATGTGTGTGCTTAGTGTTTAGACTATTGCTTAATGTACTCTTGATTTGATGTGTTTGTGTGTTTACTTACTTGTAGTATTTATCTTTCAATCAAACACATCTCATATCTAGTCAAGCTTGATCGAGAATTTGATACAAAGGATTTTCAAAGTTTAAACATGTAATAAACGGTTTCGTCCAGTGTCGGCGGTTCCATAAATGGACCGGCGGTTCTTTATTGATAAGGAACCGCGGGTACACATAAGGAACCGCGCACAGTGAATTAAGCCGAAATGTTTTGAAAACTAACTAGAAACTATTCAACCCCCCTTCTAGTTTCTACAATTGGTATCAGAGCGAGGTTACTCAAGATCTTTAAAGTATGTTGTACTTTAAAGCTTGGATCGATCATTGCTCTCTTTTTCAAAACAAATGGTTCTTAAAAATGAAAACGGTTTTTAAAAATAGAGACGATCTTTGTATCAAATTGTTCATGAAGAGTGATTACTTATGAAATGTGTTTTGTTGTTTCATTCGTACAAGTTTTGGTGTTAAATAAACTTTGTATAATAGCTTGAATTAAATCTTTTCATGTTTGGAAGTATAAAAATCTTTTGTGTCATAATTAACTCTAAAATACGAGTTCTATGTGTCTAAAATGATTTTTTAGAGTCCTAAGTCCTTCCAAAAATTTACCAAATAATTTTGGCCAAAAACTCATTTTTTGTCCTCTGACCGCGGTTCTTTATTGTTCCTCGCGGATCCTTATCAATAAGGAACCGCAGTCAGTCTGACTAAGATTTTTGAAAACTTTGAAAAATCATATAAAATCAATCGTAAGTCCGTAGAAGTCGTGCCACCCGTCATTTCGAACGTAATTGAATTTTCTTTCAATTAAAAATGCTTCCAACCATTTATTCAAACTTTAAAATTTGGATGGTTTCTAAGTTCCATACTTTGTCTAAAGTATTGAGCGTCGGTTTGTCGTAAAACTTGTGTTTTACTCTTTTCTATTAAGTTGGACATCTCTTGGTGATATATCTTTGAAAATTGATATATTTACAAAGTGTTAAACTTAATTAAAATTTAAATAGGTCAAAGACTATTTTCAAATAAAATCAAGCTATGAATACTTTGTTGTATCTAACACTCAAAACATGGACGAATGCTTCTATGTGTTAAGCTAATTTTTTGTGTGTGCTTCCTTGTGTGTTATTATTATATGTAGACATTATTAAGTGTTCATTGCTATTTGTAGTAGTATTGCTTATATGTCTAGTCTCTTGTGTCTTGCTTGGTATTTGTTAGTATCTAGTTTTTCCTAATTAGGATGTATGCTAGATTTCTTGCATTTTAGTTGCAACATTATGTGTGCATTGCATATAGGATTAACATCTCTTGGTTTACAAATGTTACATAAACATCTTGTACACCTCGGCATGTTCTTTAACACTTTTAGGTTTGAAAGCTTTGGGAGCTTGTCAAATCTATTCATTTGGGTCGTCTTACTCGATCATTGTGTTATTAGTTCAAGTAGATAAATGTCTCACTATAAAACATGAAACACCCTTTGAAAATCTTAGCTATTTTCTCTTAAAAGAGTGTTTGTGGGAATCAAGAAAGATTTCGATTAAATATCAATGCATTCAAACTATGATTGGTATCATTATCGAATCTAATTAACATGTTTTTTTTTGTGTGTAGACATGAATGTGGTTTATTAATAATATACATCGGATCATAACTCACACTTGTGTTGATGGTGTTATATTGAATCTACTTGTTCAAATTTTTAGACATATTTTGTTTAATAATTACTTATAATGCACAATAGAGTCGGTTTGATAACTTGGATGTTTCATCCGAAATACTCAAGTAATTTACATTGCTATGCAATTTATATATGTGTCATTTCCAAAAGACCAATCGAGAGTGTTCCTTTGGTTTGTGTAAACTTTGTTTATACACTTCAAAGTTATTGGCCTCAAGTTCTATTAAGGTAAATAACCTTAACTAGACTTGGTTGACAAGATATGCAATGGTGCATTCTTAACCCTCATTAGGTCATGCATTGTGTCGCCATGCAAGTTCCATCCTTGCTAAACTTTATTAGGCAAATGTTGGAATACATTTTGTCTAACTTGAGAATGACTACTAGAGAATTTATGCACTAGGATCTTAATTTAACCTAACGGTTGAATTACTTCCATGTGGGAAGTTGAGTTGGTGTATAACTCGTAAAAATGGTCGTGTTTAGCCTTAATTGAGCACCTCTAGTGATAGTCTCATACTCATTCTCTAAATTGGCTAAATGGCTCTTCCTATATATGAGTAATGATAGTTTACTTTGATGAACCTTGTATGTCATTAGGAGTCTTTTTCTTTTGTAGCCATTAGGTTTTTCTTAGCTTTCCTCTTACGTGCTAATTGAACCTATGTGTCTTTTCTTTGTGTGTGTTCTAGTTTTTATTGCTCTTAAGCATGACTTTATGATAAGTTAGACTAGAACATTAGGATTTGCTGAATTGGAAAATCCTCCTTCACCACCTAAACCTAGCCTTTGTAGGCGGTTCTTTAAATAGACCGCGGCTCCATATCAATATGGAACCGCCGTTGGAGATAAAGAACCGCGGGCAGAAGCTCTCAAATTCGGGTTTTTTGAAACTTCCCAATTGTTCCAACACCCTTCGGAATCTTTGTTTCAAACCTTTGATCACTCCCAAAATATCTTGGGCTTTCCCTTTTAAACCCACCTTGTTAGCCATGTTCTTCACACCTCAAACCATGCATCCTTACCCCTTAAACCACCCATTACTACCATGTTCTACAAGAACCTCCAATTCATCCAAAACCTCCTATTCAAAGAGGCACCTCAAAATTAAGATTAAATTACCCAAACTTAACTCTTCACCCTTTCACACACCCAAGAATGATATTGTTCCAATTCTCATCTCTTCATCACCCTCACCACCTCTTTCTCCATGCAAGACTACCTCAACCCATGGTACCAACCATTCACATGGTTCTACCTCCTCTTCATTCCAATCTAGAATGAATGAGCTAACCTCACCCTTCACTCCAAGTACTCTCTTGGATGTGACTACCCAACCTTAACCCATCCAAAGCATTCCCATTGTGAATGACTTTGTTGATACCTTGGTGACTTCACCTTTTACCCCTTCAAACTCACCCACACCACCCATCCAAAGTATTCCCATTGTGAATGACTTTGTTGAACCCTTGGTGACTTCACCTTTCACCCCACCAAATTCCGCCACCACCCTTGTCTTTCATTTAACTATGTGGATTTCTTATTGCTAAGACATCTAATTTAAGAAAATCTTAAGATTCTAGTGTACCTAAGATTAAAATTATGCTTAAGTTTTAGGCTTGTTTTTTTATATACATCTTTGTATGATCTTTTTTCTCTTGTATTTCCTTTCATGTTTTTCAACATGATTTTTCTTTAAGTCTTGGATCTTGTTGTTATTATGTTTCTTTCTTTTCTTTTATTTTGAGTCCTTTTCTTAAACTAATAAGAATTAGGAATCTTCTTGGAGATTTTCATTACATGTAGCTTGATTTGTTATATCTAGATAGATGTCTTGCTTGTATGCTACTTGCTTATATATCTTCTTGCGTATCCGTATGCTATATGCTTAATTGATTAGTTAATGAATGCATGCTTATTATAAAGGTTTTGTCTTTGTCAAGCAATTCCGATATAATATCTCTTAGATGTGTTTAACTCATGCATGTTCTTAAATGCTATGTGCTAACATGTTTTACTTAGTCTTCTCTTTTTAAGTAATCATGTTTCTTGCATGCCATATGTGTTAATTGCGCACCTTATCTACATTGGTTTATTGTAGACTTCATTAGGCATTGCATGAATTATCCTATGTGCTTACTTGATTATGTGTTAGATTTTGTAGTAACTCTTTCATGTCTTCTTGAGCTTCTTTTGAGTTTCTTCTCTCATTTTCTTTCGAGATTTCACTATCACCTTCTAAGGTATAGTATTCATGAATCAATTTGTGAAGTTATCCTTAACTTCTTTGTTGAGTCTCTCTCAGTTCACTTTAATCATGCTCTTCTAAGTCGAGTCTCTTTCTTCTAGTCTTTCTAAACTAAGTTGAGTCGAGCCTTACCCTTTCCTCATCATGTAATTGTTCTTTGAACATCCATAATGATTGAGAAGAGCTACGAAACTTTGAACATGTAGTATATCGTATGCTAAACACCATTTGGTGTCGACATTCATACGCATTGTTGCCTATAATGTCCTATATCCCATTTTTTTCTTAAAGCGTCGATTTATCCGCTTTTGGTTTTCTTTTATTTTTTGGTCAAAAATGTCTCTTAGTTGAGATATTTTTGTTTCTTTTTTTTAGAGTTGATTGCGGTTAAAATTTACAACTAGTATGGGTGATTCCATCAATTCTAAGTTTTTAACCCTTTGAGATGATATCTTCAAATTCTTGGATGTTTCTTTTCTACCTCTATTCCAACAATTTTGAATTGATTTCCTCAAAATCCTCTCCTTGTTTTTTAGAGTTGATGGTTAAATCTTGAATTTTCTTGGGTGATTCCAAAAATTCTAAGCTTTTTACCCTTTGACATATTATCATTACAATTGGTATGGATGTTTCTTTTCTATCTCTATTTCCAACAATTGTAAATTGATCTTGTCACGATCCTCTCATTTATTTATTTTTTTTTGGTTGATAGCATCACGTGCACACTTCTCTCTTTAATGCTTGTCATTGTTTGTGCAAACGACTTGTTTATCATCCTCTTTTTATATATGCTCTTGTCTACTAACCTTGTTTTGTAGGACACTTCTAACCCATTTTTGTATCTCGCCACTATTCTTGCTTTGTTGGTGTCTCAAGCAAGGGGGAGCTCATATCAAGGGGGAGCATTTGAAAGAGTTCAAGTCATTACATTTGTGATCATTCATCATCTTGCTAGTAATGAATTTTGGAATCTTGAAGATAGGCATTTTATTATGCATGGAGTTAGTTAACCTATGGTGATTGAAGACTTCACTAGGATGACGCAAGCTCAATATTTTTGTATGATGGGTTTATGGTTTGGATTCTCGTCTCTCAAACGACAACCACAATGGATGATTAGATTTTTGGATGCATGTTCTCTCGAAGTCGATCCTCCTCTTCTACAAATGAAGACTCCCTTTCGGTTGCAAGCTCGTGTGACGTTGATTCTTCTATTCTTCAAGATGTTGACTACCTTTTTGATTCGACAAAAGGGGAGAAGTAAGTGTAAACGAGTAACTTATGCATTTTAATATGTGTTGCGGTTTACTTGTTTGTCATCATCAAAAAGGGGGAGATTGTTAGTGCAAACATTACGATGCTTTGTCGATATAATCTCTTTGTGTTTTGTTGATGACAAATGTACAATTCGCAATACATTATGTAAAATGTTAAGGTACTCGTAATCACTCAAGAATACATTTGTATACTTCTCTCGACACCTCCAAGACCGCATTCGGCATGAATCACTCAAGGTATGTACAAACATGTCATTAACCTAACTAAGTCATCAAGGATTAATATTTTCTTAAAACTCACATTTTAATCAAATGTGACAAAAGATTTTAATTAACTTTATTTTTAAGAAAATTTTTTATTAAAAAGAAAATGGAAATTGAATTTGGCATATTCTATATGCCCAAAGAATATCCTTTGAGGGTATAAACTACCCCAGATGGCATATCCCCACTAAAGGACAAATTTGCACGGACTCCGACACGGAGGTTCCTTAAAGGAACCCGCGGTTCCTTATTGATAAGGTACCGCGGGTAGAGATAAAGAACCGCGGGTGTTTTTTACCGTTGCAATGTTGTCCTATAAGTAGTGGATCATTTCCAGGTTTTCTTTCAACCCTTTTTGCATAGTTTCTTTCAAAACCATCTTAGATCCTTGATTAGTTAGTTTTGATTAATCTTGTTTAAGATGTGATTCTATCCTCAATCTCCTCAAGTGCAAAGAGAAGAACACTTTCATCACTATGAAGTGTTGGGTTCACTACATGATGAAGATCTATCCTTCTATAGATCTAAGTTATGTTTTTAGTCTTCCTACTATGTATATGTAGAAGATCCAAGTGTTGGGTACACTTGGATGTGTTTGTAAGGGTAGAATATCCAAGTGATGGGTATCCTTAGATTAAGTGTTAGTTGTGTAGATCCAAGTCTTGTTAGTACTTGGATATAGTGTTAGAGTTATAGATCTAAGTGTTGTGTGCTTAGATCTATATGGTTTATGTGTTTAGACCATAAAACACAAGGTTTGTTATGTTGGGCCATAAAACATAACTAGTGGGTAGATTAGGTTGTGTCTTGGTAGTTCTCACTAAACTATAAAGTGATGTGGTTGTGTCTTGTGAGTTCTCACTTAACTTGAAAGTGATTAGTAGTTGTGTTGTGTGAAGTTCTCACTTAGCTTCAAAGTGAAGAGTCGTGAAGATTGGTTCTAGCTTTCGATTAGAACTCGACATCTAGCCTTGTGTCGTTAAATGGTGAAGTGGGCGACGTTGTGTAGATTGGTCCTACCTAAGATTAGGACTCGACTTTTAGCTTAGAGTCGGAAATTGGATAAGCGACGTTGTGTATGGTTTCTCCACCTTAAGAAGTTTGTTGACTAGTGAAGTAACTCTCGAGTAAGGTGTACTCGAGGAGTGGAGTAGGGCGAAGAGGAGCTTCGTGACCGAACCACTATAAATCATCGTGTCGGTACTTTCCTTTACATTTATGTCTTTACCTTTGTAGATGTATTTATAGTTGCATACTTGTGTTGTGTGTTGTGTGCATCTCATAATCTAAACATCTAAGTTGCAGAAAAGTTATGGCTTAGTACGTGTGTGCTTCGTGTTTAGATTATGGTCAAGTGTACATCACTTAGTCTAAACATTCTAGTTGCGGAAAAACTTATGCTTAGTACGTGTGTGCTTAGTGTTTAGACTATTGCTTAATGTACTCTTGATTTGATGTGTTTGTGTGTTTACTTACTTGTAGTATTTATCTTTCAATCAAACACATCTCATATCTAGTCAAGCTTGATCGAGAATTTGATACAAAGGATTATCAAAGTTTAAACATGTAATAAACGGTTACGTCCACTGTCGGCGGTTCCATAAATGGACCGGCGGTTCTTTATTGATAAGGAACTGCGGGTACACATAAGGAACCGCGCACAGTGAATTAAGCCGAAATGTTTTGAAAACTAACTAGAAACTATTCAACCCCCCCCCCCCCCTTCTAGTTTCTACACAAGAGATACTTGGATAAAGTGCCATACCATGCCCTAGGAGCTTGATGAAGCCCATACATAGCCTTTTTTCCCTTGTACACCTTGTTTGGATGTTCTGGATTTTCAAATCCTAGAGGTTGCATTACATACACCTCTTCCTCAATTGTTCCATAATGAAAAGCACTTTTAACATCCATCTGGTACACCACATGATCCATGAAAAAAGCATAGGCCAAAAACAATCTAATGGTCTCAATTCTAGCAACTGGAGCAAAAACCTCCTCATTGTCAATTCCTTCTTCTTGTGTGTACCCTTGAGCTACCAGCCTAGCCTTGTTCCTTACCACTATACCTCTCTCATCCTTCTTGTTTCTAAGCACCCATTTTGTCCCAATGGGTCTCACCCATTTTGTTTTATCACGTTGTTTTATAAAACTAGATTTGTTACGATAGCTTGGGGTCCGAAAGGGTCAAGTTGTTACAACGAGTTTTTAAAGAACTTGTCTATTGTTTTTGAATCTTTGGTAGGAGAGATCCGCTAGATAATTTGATATAACATCGAACTTATAGAAACTTGTTTAAGCTTAGTCGCTTATGAGACATAAGTCTTGCATCAAACCACGTGAATTGTAAAATGTTGTTTTGACGAAAAAGGTTTATTACTCTTTACCTACCTTATCATATCTCGATCATTATTATCATCATCACGAAGTTATATGAGCTATCCTATTTGTAGTCATAATTGTTATCATAATAACTCAATCACGTTTATCTTTGATTATTATTTTGGTTATCAAAACGAAACTAAGTCCTTGCAAATGATCTTGGCTTACCACTACAAACTATACTACACATGAAAGGGTATACTTGCTGATGAGACTTGTATTATACATGTTTTTATTACGCAAAATGGACAAAATATCATCAAAACGTGCCAAATACCCTTGTATTGTTGTTTGTGTATGTGCAGTCACGGATATCGAGAAAAGACTTGGAAATCATAAAAACAAGCAAAAATGAACACGGGAAACGAAGTCGTACGAAAGAACCGGACCCGGATGTGGAATTTCCAAAAATACCCATAAAGAATAGAAGATGTGCAAGAATGGTCCTCTAAGAACTGAAGAATGACACTTTATACCCCTATGAATCACAAAAATACAAAAGGGGTCCCTAAAGATTGAAGACATGTCAAGAATATCCCCTCAAAGTTTGAATAGTTACACAATAAGTCCTTTTCACAACAAAGGGACTAAACTTGCAATGGCAAAAGGATTAGCAATGCAAAGTTTCCAAGGACTAATTGTTAAATGTCATGGGACCAATGCTGCCAAAGTTCCACATTCCCTTTATATGAAGTTAAAGATTAGTCAATAAAGTTTGGAGGACTACTTTTGCCAAAAGTGAAACTAGTTTACAAAGGAAAAAGACGGGGCAAGTTTGTGCTATATTGAAGGACCAAAAGTGCTCAAGTTGAAAGTTTAAATATTTAAAACGCGCTTAACACTTACTTTTTCCTCTTTTGGCATCAAACTCAACTGTTCAATCATGAACCAACCCTATTCCATTCCTGATTTACTCACGATCAAAACAGAGAGCAAAGTTAAATTACCTTCACCCTTGTATAATTTACCCTACACCTAGCATTCCCACACGACTTAACTTGTTCCAATTCATCCCAAAGACCCCACTACATGCTCCCCTGCTACACATGTGACTCGAAGACAAAAGTTTGGAAGAATTTTAATGGCCTGGATGGAATTACTTGCTCCCCACACTCATTTTAACAACTTAGATCACATATTCCATTGCCACAACACATGAATGTGCAGAAGATCACAAGATGGCTTTCTTGACCAAATTCAAAAATCAAAGATGATTCAAGAATTCTGAATCTTCAAAAGGCATTGTAAGAGTTCTAGTTGTTAGGGTTTATGTATCTAGAACCTCCTCATATATTGTATAAATAGCAATAGATTAGCAGCTTACAAGCTTTGTTCCAGTTTTATTGTAAATTTAAATTTTTCAATTTTAATCTAGTGAAACTTTTGAAACAATGCAATAAGTTGAGTTCCATCTTTATTTTATCTTGTCTTTACATTTTCAATTCATTTAAATTTCTACAAATTTATTTACTTGTTTTATTCAAACTGATTTTTCTTCAAAAAATATATTTTTGTGAAAAGTGTTTGAATAACCACCTTTTTAAACCGACCTTGATGATTTGATTAACAACCATATTGTTAAGTTAGGGTTTGGACTTGTGTTTCTTTAATGTTGGTTACAATTTAGTTCTTGCAAATTAGTTGGTTCAAAGTTTCCCTCAACATCAGTTTACTTTTGTGATTTTATGTTTATACTTACTATAGAAAATAAGCTAGCCTCTAGCTTATCTGACAAATAAGCTAGGAACTTGGCTTATTTGATGCAAGTGATTAGTATGCATGTTTGAAGAGGTATTCATTTCCTTCACAAGACTGTTGCAGTCTTAGTTGCTTTGGACTGTTGTAGTCCAGCAACTCAAAAAGCACCATAAGCTTTCTCCTAAGCCTTCTTCGGCCAAAAACAAGTTCTCAAGGTTGCATCACTACATTTGGTTAGGCCTGGATGTGGTTCAACCCTTTGTAAGTTTGAACATCCCTTGTTTATCTTATTATGTCTATTTGGAGTTTAACATGAGACTACTTAATTGTTGCTATTGTGTTGTTTCTCTTGTTGCCTTAGTTTAGTATTTGCTTATTTGAGTTAATCAGTTTTTCTAAGTTCTTGTTGTAGTCTAAATTTTCAATCTGCTTTGTTATTGTTGCCCTTGTGTAGATATTAAAGGGTGTTTGGGATTGACTGGCCTGGCTTAAAGTGACATTGGGCTTACCCTTTTTAGTGTCTGCATACTTTGGTTAGGGTAGAGTTAGTCTAAAATTTCTTTTTGGTTCAAGTGCTCTTAACTAAATTTCATTTTGTGTGATTTTTATAAAATCTCTATGTCTTATCTAATTTACTTTTACCTGTTTTATCTGAAGTCTGACAATGTTATTTGGGGTTATCTGATATGTTAAAGCATATCGGATAGGTAATATAGGATTGTATGATGTATGCTTGTAGTTTAGTGAGGTATATTTGCAAAACTTGTGCATACACCTTGCCATATGCATCAGATTAATTTTTAGCCTCAATTTTGAGCTTTAGACTTAGTAGCTTAGGAATTTGCTAGTTTTTATCTTTACTTGGATCTGTTTGTAGTTTGTTTGGTGTGTTGACAGCTTATCTAGCCTAGGTGATAAGCCAAAAATCAAAAGTTTCTACTGTTAGCTTAGCTAGTCATTTCACTTTCACTGTCTCTTATCCGCCTCAATTTGTGATTTGTGCTGCCAATTGTGTGTGTTTTTACTTTATCTTGAACTGTCACCAAGCATAAGCCCAACTGGCTTATGCTTGGCTTATTTGTCCAAAAATAAGTCTAAACTACCAACACTAAGCATTAAAGTTTTTGTACTCAAAACCCTCCAAACAAGTTCACATTCCTCATTTTCTCAGCTTAATTCGACAATTATATCATTTTCTTTATTTTTGGCTCAAGTTGACTTTTGTTGACTTGGCCAATTTTGTACATATAGCTAATTACTTAGTTTCTGCTTATTATCATCATGCACAACTTTTCTTTTATATTGTTCCTTATTTTTCTCAGCTTATAATTAGATTTCCAAAGTATCATTTCTTAATTTTAAGTTTTTACTAGGAAACAAGCTTATTAGTATTTTTATAAAGTGCTTATTGGCTTATTTCTGAATTTCTGTAGCTTATTGGTCTTTTTCTTTTGAAAAGTCTTAGTTGTCTTATTTTTAAGCTTTTTCAAAAAGAATCATATCTTGAGGTGGCTTATTGCTCAAAAATGACTATTTTGTCTTTTTGTGCAATAAGCCTTTTGTTAAAAACAGCTTATTTACTTTATCTTTTTGTAATTTTCTTTTTTCAATCTTCTTATGAGTCCAAAATAGCGAGGTCTGCCAAAAATTAGGGAATAAGCTTCTGTTTTGAGTTGATTGGGCTTACTAGGCCCATTGAGCTAGCTTATAGCTTATTTCTGCCTTTTTTAGTGGGATTCAACTTTTGGGCCTTTGAAAAATTGTGTTTATAATTCAATTTTACATAAGATAGGTCTTTTCCAAACTTATTTTTCCAAGTTTTTAGTTTTGGGCCAAAAAAACCCATTTACATTGGATTGTTTTCACTTAGACCCATTTTGAGGCCCATTTAGGCATTTTCAGTTATTTTTATTTTCATTCTTCTTTTAATTAGGTAAAATAAACTATTTTGCAACTTTTTAAAAGTTTTCATAATTTTTTATTATTTTATTATTATTTTGTCTCAATTTGCGTGGAAACGTAATTCGTCGTAGTTTAATCCGTCTTAGTGTAATTTCGTCTTTGCTTTTTAAACCCTCCTCTTTCCAAAAACGTAAATTAATCCCAATATGTATATTGGCCCATAAATACCATCTCGAAGAACAAATCCTTCTGTTTTTAAATTCACACGCGTTTTTCCTAGAACGTATACGTCTTTATATACCCTACCACTAAAATCAACTATCACATGGTGCCGTTGCCGAGAAATTGGTTTTATGCCATATTTGTGTTTGTTTGAGTAGTTACCTTTGTTACCTTCCATTTTTCTGGGAAGTGTACAGATTGTAATTACTCATTTTTCGTTTTTATTATTAACCATACAAATAAATAGTGTTATTAGAACTCTAATAACACCGTATCGTTTTTTCGTTTTTATTGTGAATATTACTATACTGTATACGTAGCACAAATAAATTTACATAAATATCCAAAAGAGTGA
Organism: Glebionis coronaria; assembly: GCA_025667525.1. Lineage (NCBI taxonomy): Eukaryota > Viridiplantae > Streptophyta > Magnoliopsida > Asterales > Asteraceae > Glebionis > Glebionis coronaria. Next base: position 558,814,665 of record CM046879.1, read on the forward strand.
AAACTCCCCTAATTATTAGCGATCCGGTAATTTTTGGGCGTATCGATCAAAGAAAAGTTAAAGGCAAAATAGATAAACACTCTTAAGAGGTTTAATCTCGATCAGTACAAACTATAAGGTGGGTATAAGGCGGTTGTTATAAAATACACCCTAAAGAAAAAGGCTCTTAAGTGTTTCGCGCCGCCTCGTTTCTCCGCTCGCTTGTGTGTACTTTGAAAGTAACGACTAATTAAGGGTTTGTCAAACTCAAGTATTGTCAATCTTATTTTTTTCTTATATTATTGAACCCTCGAAACATTTTGGTTTTCAACCAACGTTTCAAAGTCGAGCGAAGGTTTTTAGTTCACGTAATTACGTTCATTCCTTTGGATTCTCTAATAGAGACCTTTGATTTGAGGAGAGATTTTGTGGATTTGTTAATCTACGTAATACGCAAAAACACCAAAAAAAATAAAAAATCAAAAAGAAGAAAAAGAATCGTACATTTTTTATCTAACTGATGAATATTCTTTATTTTTATTTTTTAGACAACTGATGAACCTTTTCGAAAACGGATGAACATTATTAGAAATAATTGATGAATCGATGAACGTTTGTCGTCTTAACGGATGAATATTTTTTTTTCCAGACTGGTGAATAATATGATTCTTTTTCAAAAACTAGTGAAAATTTGTTACCTAACTAACTGATGAACATTAAACTTTTTAGACAACTAATTAAGGTATTTTTTTCAAAAACTGATGAACATTATTAAAAATAACTGATGAATTAGTTTTTCTAAACAACGGTTTAACAATATTAACGGATAAACAAATTTAAATGATTATCAAGACAATTTGACACTGATTTTTTACATAAGTGATTGACTGATGAACAAAATTACTGGTGAACAAAATTAAATGATTATCAAAACAAACTGTAGATTGATGAACTGATAACACGACTAACTAATTAACTGATGAACAAAAAATTATTTTTACTAATAAACAAGTCAACTGATTAAATGATGAACAAGGCTAGCCAATATACTAACAAACAAGATTAACCGATGAACAACATGTATATTGATGAACTAATGAACATGACTAACTAATGAACAACGTTTTGATTGATGATGTCTTGTTCATCAGTAGTTCGTCTTGCACATTAGTTTGTGTTGTTCATCAACTTATCAAATAAGGCTGATGAACAAGATTAATTGATGAAGACTTATGAACAACATGTAAATCGATGTTTTCTTGTTCATCAGTTAGTGTTGTTCCTATGTTCATCAATAAGAGTGATGAACTGATGAACAAGACAACTCTACTTGTTATTGACGAACAAATTCTTTTATTGTTGAACAACTTGTAGATTGATATTGTCTTGTTCATCAATTCATCATCAAACTAGTGAACTGATGAACAAGACTAACAAATGATAATCAATATGAAAATTGATGTATTCTTGTTCATCAGTTAGTCTTGTTCATAACTTCATCAATACGACAGATGAACAAGACTAGTTGATAATCAGTATGTAGATTTTTGTTGTCTTCTTCATCAGTAGTTAGTCTTGTTCATTAGTGCATCAACAAAACCAGTAAAGTAATGAACAAGAGTAATTGATAAACACTTATGGTCAATATGTAGATCGATGTTGTATTGTTCATCAGTTGGTGTACGTCATTCATTAGTTCATCAATAATATGATGAACTGATGAATAAGAGTAACTAATGAAAAACATGTATATTAATATTGTCATGTTCATCAGTTACTCTTGTTCATTAATTCATTAACAAGACTGATGAACTGATGAACATTGATGAACTGATGAAAAAAAAAATTAATGAACACTTATAAATAGCATGTAAATTGACGTTGTCTTGTTCATTAGTTAGTCAAAAGACTAATGTATTGATGAACAAGACTAATTGATGAACATTTTAAGTGTTCATCAATTAGTATCCTTCACCAGTCATTGTTTATTATTTATGTATTGTTCATCAATTCATCATTCATCATAATAATTAATGTTATTCATAAGTAATTTTTTACATTCTTTTACAACACTAAAAAATAATATGAATATTACTATTTTACTTTTACATTAATAACATGATTAGTGATGCGTTGTTGTACAAAAAAAATGCATTTAACGCAATTTAAACATCAAAAATCTGAGCTAGACATTTCAACAAACACCTTGTGTGTAAAAAATATGATAAAAACATCAATTTTAACGTGTCATATCTCATTCATATGACATCGAATTTGAGAGGTTCAAATTTCTGAGTATAAGGTGAACCAAAGACAATAATTTTCAAGTTTATGATTTTGCATAATTCGATATTTTTGATGATAAAAGATAAGGCCGAAAATGCAAAAAGAAACAAGAAATAAAAAAATTATTGAATATGTAAAAAAAAGGTTTTGACACATTTAACAAGATTTATACCAAATTAAAGAGGATTAAATTTTAAAATTTATAGTGAAATCAGTTTTTTTTAAATATTTGTCGTTTAATATTTATATGCATTTAAAGTTTAGAGCTGAATAATTAAAAAAGAGATAAAAGACAATTTTGCCCCTCATAGGATATTTATCTATACTACATATAAAAAAAAGATTAGTGATTAGTATATCTCTCATATTAAATATTTAAGTAGTACATATTCATATGCATATTGTACAAGTTATCTCTACTACAAATTTATATCATATCATACTATCTTATAAAAAAGATTAGACATTCTCTCTTCATTTAATACCAAAAAATTAAGTAGTACAACAAATTAACATAATGTACAACATATTAGTGTAGCCAAGAAAATGAAATTTAAGTAATATAAGATTTTAATGCATATGTACAACTTTATATCTCTAATATATACAAAGCATTTAATCATACTTAATTAAAATATAATTAATAATAAAATTAAAACACCCAATCACAATAATTTATAAGCAAAACAACACATTATACAAATCTCCTCTATCATATTTTCTCCCTTTTTCCTTGAAATCATATGTACAAACCACTTTTAGGTTGATCTTCTCATTCAAATATTCAAAAGAGGTTATGTCAATTATCGCGCTTAATTAAGTTCCGAAAATAAAGTTACACATATTACATATTAAATATACGCCACAAGTAATAATATCCCTATATTAAAATTATGTTTTTGAGACATGTTTTTAGTTGAAAACTATCGTGATCCATAAATTATTCCTATGAAAGACGAATAACCGAATAATATTCACTCTCAAGAAATTTTAGTCACAGGCTATCTGTCGCTGCATCGCGCGGGTACCCTGCTAGTTTAAGTAACACGAATATATATGCACATTGTACAAGTTAATATAACACTTCGGTTACAAAACTTGAATTAAATGATATCATTATTATGATTATCTTCATTATTAATTTAATAAACATGTTCAAAGATAATTAAAGTTCAAATAATTAATATAAATGGCTCGCAATACATTTATTTATTAAATTTTTTGTCATGCGGAAATTCGTTATTCAAAGAAGCATATAATCGAAGAATATCGCTCGCCAAAAGTAGAAGTACACGGTACCTGCCTCTGCATTACGCGGATACCCTGCTAGATTTTTTTTAGATTAAAAAACATGTGTCATGTAGCAAGTGGCTTTGTACACTTTTTAAAAAACTGATACTTTCTATTTGATCGCTATTCATGTTGGGAAACAAGGTTTACAAGAGCGATTAATCGCCGTTTAATAGCTAAAAGACCCTCAACCTTGTCGATTAATGAAAAGACGATTAATAGCGGTCAACTATGGTCAACGATAGTCAAGGGAGGTCAAACTTGCCAAAAAAACTGCAAATTTGGCCGAAAATACTAGAAAATCATTGTAAACATATGTTTATCACATAGTCAATGTTGCAAAAATCGTGAATCGCTAGCCGGCTAGTCGACCACATTGTAGCTTGTAATCGTTCTAGGTGGGATTACTCGGCGATTAATTGGATCGGAATTTTTAGCAAATTTTGGGTGTTTTCAGAAAACTTTGGGTATTTCTAACGAGTTTTAGGTATTTTCGGCATTATTATTCCTAAAATCCAACTTATCATACTAATAAATAGTTATTATAAGTAATAAACACAAATTTTTAGTAAGTTTTCGGTGTTTTCGATATTTTCAACAAGAATTGCAAGTTTCTGACAAGTTTGACCTCTCTTGACCGCCATTGACCCCAGTTGACCGTTATTAATCGCCTTTACATTAATCGAAGGTTGATGGCCTTGTAGAGATTAAGCGACGATTAATCGGCCTTGTAGACCCTTCTTTGCAACATTGCTTATAACTATTTATATGTATGATAAGTTGTATTGCAACACCCCATTTTAATAAGTGGACCGTTACGCCTAATTATGGTGTGTCATCAAAGCATGCAAGGTAATATGTAGTAAAACATACATGACCATAGAGAAAAGCGGAATCAAACATCGGTTCCAAAACATAAGCCCAAATCATAATAAAGTAAAAGAAATGAAAGAAAGACTTAAACAAGCATAAGTATATGAAGGAAAAAGGAGAAGAAGTCTATGGCAGCTTCCATCCTATGCATGTCCTCCAAATGCTCGAGTCTTTCCTTGGGTACCTGCCTTTTTGGGACATGGACAGGAAAGTAACGGCTGAGCATAACGTTCAGTGCACGGATATACAAATAATTCATGAATAATATAAGCATATAAGCATGAAACAGCGAAAGAAACTAAGTACTGGATAACCCGGTTATATCTTAGTAAAACTGGTTTTATAGTTCGAAAAGCCTTATGTTTATCTTGTAAAAACTGTTTAACATATTTTACCATTAGCCAATATAGGTCATGAAATATCAACGTGCATGAATACTTGGAGGGATGACCTCGTCACGCAAATTAGAGGGGCTGCCTCTAATTTAATATACTGGTTTTGGGTAGGAGGGATCAGCTCCTTGTGAAGGATGCAAGACACACACCACATTCACACTGAGTAATCTGCTGAAAAACATGTAACTAGGATGCACCCATACGCCCCACATGATAAATATAATAATATGGCCAAAAGCTGAAGGGACGCCACGAGCAATCACTCTGCTGTGGGGAAGTCATAACACCAGTGCCTCTAGTGTTATGGTTATGGTACCTCCATAACTAGGTGAAACTGGTCATGCATGTATATGGCTTTAGGTATTCTAATTAAACATAAGCAATCAAACATATAAACTTATATTATGGGAAAACAGTTGGCTGCATACGGGGAATCCTAATAAGGAAAGAATGTCCATACTGAAAGGACGGGAATCCGTACCTTATGTCCAGTGAACGAAGAAGACGAACGGAAGAGAGTCCTACTTCGGTATCACTAATGCTACATAAATACATACGTGTATAAGTATCTGATTACTAAATACGTAACTGGTTTTATGTCATGTCTTGACTTGTTTTATATGTTCATGTCATGTTTTACTGTTTTAAGCTTTATACTGTGTTTATCTTATATTATGTCTATTCTGATTAAGTATTACTTGTATTTCATGTATTATTATACTTGTTGTGTAATAATAAGTAACTTTCTAAAAATAGCAGGTTTCCTGAAATTGAAAGTTACCAAAAATAGAAAGTTTCCAAAAATAGAATTACTGCTTAAAATAGATCAGTTTCTAAAAATAGAAAGTTTCCATAAATAGATTAGCTGTCTTAATTAAATAAGTTTCTAAAAATAGAAAGTTTCCATAAATAGATATAAGCTGGTTAAATAAGCTAATTATATAAGCTTAAGTGTCTTCTGATTATTATTCTAAGTCATGTGATTATAAAGTATAGTTTATTAATTATTACATGTAAAGTAAATAAACTATAGGTTAAAAGTATTTAATTAAATATAACATGATTTTAATTAAATAAAAGGTAAAATACTTAGGTTAAAACATGTATTATTAACTATTAATAATATAACCTAAGTCATGTTAATTAATTAATTATAGTCATGGTTTTAAATAATTAATTAATTATAAAGTCTAATTAAATATAAATACTTAGGTTAAAATTCATGAACGAGTAATTAAATTTATAACCTAAGTCATGTACATTAAATAAATTATGTCATGTTTTTATTAATTTAATTTAAGTCTAAAACATAACTAGTGAAAATCATAAACCTTGAAAAATAATTTATGAACCGGACCCGTGACTAAAAACCATGAACCGGACCCGTAACCAACACCATACCCCGACCAAGGTCGGGGTTCCCTTTGGTTTTGCTGCTGCCGTGGGACCACCACCACCATACCGAGACCATATGGTCTCGGTGGTGTTAAATAAGGCAAACCGAGACCCCTATGGGGCTCGGTTAGGCGTCGGCTACAACAAAACACCCCTAAAACCCTTGTTTGATTTACCCCATGATCATTAACATACTTAAAATAATTGTTTTTATTTGGTTTCATAAAAAACATCATGATTTTATGTGATTAGTTAAATCAAAACATAAAAGAAAAGGTTAAAAAGTTATATCGAATACGTGAAACAATTGAGGATGAACACACACGAATCCTTGCAAAATATCCAAGATCAAAATCAACCCGAACACCCCCTTTTGTGTTCTTAAAACCGACGGCCAAAGAGGATCAAGAAAGAAGAATTAGGGTTTTAACTATTTTCTTGTTTTGTGAAAAATGAAACATGTTTTACCCCTAATTCCATAGTTAGTAAAATTTTACATGGGCTAAGCCCATGTTTTCCTTGTGTAGCCACGGGTAGGGGCCCCACTTGGGGTAACCCGTACCTTTTTCCGAGTCTAAAAATTATAGTGTGTTCCCGTGTTTTATCGTGTTCGTGTTTTACGTGTTCTAATTAATTATTGATCATGATTTAATATATTTATTCGTGTTCGTAAGAAATATATATACGTAAATAATATTAGTTCGTGATTAAATTACGTTCATGATTTCATGATCGCATGTTCGTGATTATAATTATTATTTGAATAATTATCGTGTGTTCATACGTAATAAATACTTATCGCGTTCTAACACGTACGTAATACTTAAAATTCTTATACGTGAAACGTAACGTGCTATAAAAGGAAAGTTCTAATCATGTACGTACTATCGTAAGGGTACTATTCATGGTAAAAGCATGCGGGTTTTACAACTCTTCCCCCCTAAAAAGAATAATTCATCCCCGAATAACAGATAACGTAAACTGACAGAGGAACATGCCCGAATCAAACTGAGAGGGTATGTACGATAGAAGGGAACGTGCAACGTAACCTGTCTTGAAAGGACATGGAACGTGACGCGACTGAAAGGACATGGAACGTGACGTAACTGAAAGGACATATCTAATCGATAAGAGAAAACGGATAAGAAGTTCGGATGAACTTGTCCGTTTCCAAGTGGCCTCCCGCTTGGAACGGTTTCTTCTCAAGATCTTGACACAATGTTAAATCTCGGTCCTCCTGACCTTGACTTGAAAACTCTAAAAGTTCATTGTCATCTACGTAAGATAGATCCCCTGAATTCGATCGAGGGAAAAGAATTAACGTGCAAGGGTAACTGAAACGTTATGGTGCGAAACAATCTAACTTAACTGATAATTAGCAACGATGCGCGAGACATATAGAAACGTAGTACGTGAAAAATTTTGAACGTGATACGTGAAAAATTTTGAACGTGATACGTGGAGATATGGTGAGTGTAGTATGAGTAACATATCGTGATCCATGATACGTGTAACATATCGTGAACGTGATATGAGGAACGTGGAATGAACATGACATGTGAAACATATCTAGAACATGGAATATGGCAGCGGTATCGCCAAATGCCATTAGGTGAGACGTGGATTGTGACGTGGAACGTCTATCCGAGGATAGGGAGTTACACTAAGCTTGAGTCTGGTCTCTCCAGTTCTTGCAAAACTTCCCAGAACGAAGATGAACGTAGAATCGTAACCCAAGATACGATCATGAACGTGAATAGTGTCATGAACGTAAGCGTGAAAGCAATTCATTAAATTAGAACAAGAACGTGGACATAAATAAGGAGCACAATTGCGAACCTTCGTTCGGCCCGATAGTTGAAGGATTACCAAGTGGTCGGATGAACCTTGGTTGGAACATGTCCGATCAATCTGTTGATTTTGAAATCCTTGCGGATGTAAGGATTCTGCATACCTGATCAAACTTTTGGCAATAACCCATATAGCACCATGCTTCTTCTGAGTTTGTGTTAATCTGGTAACCAAAATCCATGGAGATCTTGTCCCATTTCTGTTCACAATTTCTGATGATGTAAAAAAACATCCTAGTCTGTTGGTGTTCTATCTTAGCATGTTGGTAGGTCAGGTACATAGATATGAACGTAACTGTATCCTGCTTCGTAGAAACTTAATACATAGAAGTGTGCGAAACTCTGAGTTTCCGATATTAGACTTTTCTTAGCGTAGGATTTTCTTGGAACACCTAACGTAGTGTAGGGTTCTCACCTTTATGCATAAGCTGAGTCATGGTAAGATTAATCCTTGAGAATACATGTGATTCAGTGTGTCACTGTAATCAACTAGAATTTATCTTGAAAAATTTCAGGGTGAAATTTCTCCTATCGTAGGATTTGCAACATAGAGAAAATATGGTCTTCCTGCTCTTCTCCAGACTTTAGAGAAGGTTAGGTTGTCATAGATGAAAATACTGACGAATTTGTTTATGAGTTCATGGAAACTCAATTTATTAAGTCCATAATGCTGCTGGAGCACTTATGAGACTAATACAAAATCATGAATCTAGCACGACCGAGTCGTGTACGAATAGCAGTCATGGACATGTCCTACTCTTTCCCTCGTCTCTGTTGGCAGCATGATCATGAATCCTTGTTAATACGAGGAGGAGAGTAACGGTTATGAATGGTGATTTGTTTAAAATCGACGGTAGTCGACACATAATCTCATGTTACCGTCCTTCTCCTTGAAGGTTCTTCTGGAGTATAAGGAAGATTTTGGAATAATCCGTTGGTTATGCGTAAAAGGACTTAAAGGGTCGTGTCTTAACTGACAGCTATAATATTTTTAGCCCCAAATAGCTAACGACGCACGTGCTTGTAAAGCATAATAATTTGTACAGATTTTCCTGATGGAAAACCATGCTGAATGTATTCAGGAGCCTGAACATTACTGTACATAATCATGAATCGTCGCAGAGTGTGCTGCTCGTAGTCCATAATTAGAATTAAATTCAACTCGTGTCTGTCCGAGGTAATGCGTTAGCAGCTTGGATCTCATCATTAGGTTGAAGGAAAACCTTCGTATACATAGGGAATACGAATTGCGTCTTTTATGGTCATGAATATATATGAAATATGGGAGCAATAAATGAAAGTGTCATCGAGCAATCGTGACAGTTCTCACTGACATGCCGGTGATGGTACTGAAATTCTTGTGGCATGATTAATACATGGCACAACAAAATGGATATACCCTTTGGAGGGTACCCTGAATTTCTTAGGGATGTTCCATAACTGGACGTGAGTCATGTGTCTTGACTCGTGTCTTGGGAAATGTAAGCATGACAATTGTCCCGACTGGTGTCTTGACATGTGTCTTCAGAAAACATACGTGCGACATGTGTCTTGACTGATGTCTTGACATGTGTCTCGAGATGTGAAACGAGTAGAACTACAAATATTAGGTTATTATGCTAAAATTGGCGGATCGGTTGGACCGTTGATCCTATGTATTTCTGATCACGTCCGCAGCCGGAGCATCGGTTTCGATCGCTAGGATAGTTAATGTCATAGTAGTGGTTACTATCGTCTTGTCTGTCAGTTCCATGACGGTCATTCTCATGACTGTGATTCATGTAACTATTCAGCTGAGTGGCCGGCTGGTACCGGTTTGCACTCATATGACTGAAACGACAACTGAATGACGTGTGACATGTAACTAAGAATTAGGGACAATGATTGATGGAAATCTTCTGATGGTGAAGCATCTTCTAGTCCAATTCCTTTGCTCTGACGCCTTTGTCTTCGTCTTGTAGGATCTCCAGGTTGTGAACAGCATCCACATCTCGTAGCGTCTCCAAAAATCAGCAGCATCAACCTTTAGTAACATCTCCAAGTTATGAGCGGCATCAGCAATCTTGTAGAATATCAACAAATGAAATTACGCCTGAGATGATTCAGAATTGACTAGCGAATACTCGTGAAGTATTGCAAATGAAATACACATGGATTAAGGTATGTGTAATACACATGAAATACGGTACATGGAGCACACATGGAATGCACATGAAATGATCGGTATGGGGTCGATCATTTGTCATGATTTTAAAGGAACTATAATCGGTTAAACGGTTAGAAAAAACCATCATGATAACCTGGCAATGCCAGTATATACCTCATTCTGGTTGCATAGAGAACGTTAAAGTGTGGTTACACAAAATTCAAGATAATTTGCCTGAAATCATGATCAATGAAAACCAACCATGACTATCATGAAAGCAGGATTTACTGAAATCTTTCAATGTCTAGCATGAGGGCATGATCGACATGATGAGAACATAATCACCATATGGAGATTTAAGACATACTTAAAATGAAGATGAAATCAACATAAAAATCTTGGAATGAAATTAATCATGAAGTAGTATAAATATAATCAGCATGAAAATGAAGTTAACCATGGTAGCATGAAAACATACTTGACATAAAAACATAATAACTTATGAGGGGACATGAAAAAAAAATATGCCAATAAATCATGAGAAAAATTTTATGCATGAAAAACAGTGCATGAATGCATGATGTAGTTTATAAAAACTTTTTATATGTGCGAGGGGACGCCTATGGGTCGGTCCCAAAACAAAATACATGGCGAGGGGACGCCTATGGGTCGGTCCCAAAGTTAAAAGTTTCGATAAAAGCACATGCGACTAAATAGGGCCAGTCTTGTACCAACCATTACTTAGTCATAATCCCTGCAACAATGATACATGAAACATAAATAAAAGAAACTCATTTGTCAAAACTTTTCAGAAAAAATTTTATGTGACTAATTATGAACTACTGGGTTCAGTACACATAGTCACAGTTCACGAGGAACGTCATGCATGAAACAATGACACATAACTAAATATGAATGACGGTTGTCCATCCATATTAGTAAAACAATATCGATGAAAATATCAAGGTTAAACATCAAGGTGCTGAAAACATCATGGTTAAAACAACAATGCGCTGAACACATCAATACGTGGAAGAATAAGCGTTGGCTTAGGAAGCTCCTAGTAACTACCCACTAGTCACATGTCAAGTTTTAGAGCCTACAGGTCGAAGCCTTAGCTCTGATACCATAATTGTAACACCCCACTTTGATAAGTGGACCGTTACGCGTAATTATGGCGTGTCATCAAAGCATGCAAGGTAATATGTAGTAAAACATACATGACCATAGGGAAAACCAGAATCAAACATCGGTTCCCAAACATAAGCCCAAATCATAATAAAGTAAAAGAAATGAAAGAAAAACTTAAACAAGCATAAGTATATGAAGGAAAAAGGAGAAGAAGTCTATGGCAGCTTCCATCCTATGCATGTCCTCCAAATGCTCGAGTCTGTCCTTGGGTACCTGCCGTTTTGGGACATGGAAAGGAAAGTAACGGTTGAGCATAACGCTCAGTGCACGGATATACAAATAAATCATGAATAATATAAGCATATAAGCATGAAACAGCGGAAGAAACTAAGTACTGGATAACCCGGTTATATCTTAGTAAAACTGGTTTTATAGTTCGAAAAGCCTTATGTTTATCTTGTAAAAACTGTTTAACATATTTTACCATTAGCCAATATAGGTCATGAAATATCAACGTGCATGAATACTTGGAGGGGTGACCTCGTCACGCAAATTAGAGGGGCTGCCTCTAATTTAATATACTGGTTTAGGGTAGGAGGGATCAGCTCTTTGTGAAGGATGCAAGGCACACACCACATTCACACTGAGTAATCTACTGAAAAACATGTAACTAGGATGCACCCATATGCCCCACATGATAAATATAATAATATGGCCAAAAGCTGAAGGGACGCCACGAGCAATCACTCCGACGTGGGGAAGTCATAACACCGGTGCCTCTAGTTTTATGGTTATGGTACCTCCATAACTAGGTGAAACTGGTCATGCATGTATATGGCTTTAGGTATTCTAATTAAACATAAGCAATCAAACATATAAACTTATACTATGGGAAAACAGTTGGCTGCATACGGGGAATCCTAATAAGGAAAGAATGTCCATACTAAAAGGACGGGAATCCGTACCTTATGTCCAGTGAACGAAGAAGACGAACGGAAGAGAGTCCTACTTCGGTATCACTAATGCTACATAAATACATACGTGTATAAGTATCTGATTACTAAATACGTAACTGGTTTTATGTCATGTCTTGACTTGTTTTATATGTTCATGTCATGTTTTACTGTTTTAAGCTTTATACTGTGTTTATCTTATATTCAGTCTATTCTGATTAAGTATTACTTGTATTTCATGTATTTTTATACTTGTTGTGTAATAATAAGTAACTTTCTAAAAATAGCAGGTTTCCTAAAATAGAAAGTTTCCAAAAATAGAAAGTTACCAAAAATAGAAAGTTTCCAAAAGAATTACTGCTTAAAATAAATAAGTTTCTAAAAATAGAAAGTTTCCATAAATAGATTAGTTGCCTTAATTAAATAAGTTTCTAAAAATAGAAAGTTTCCATAAATAGATATAAGTTGGTTAAATAAGCTAATTATATAAGCTTAAGTGTTTTCTGATTATTATTCTAAGTCATGTGATTATAAAGTATAGTTTATTAATTATTACATGTAAATTAAATAAACTATAGGTTAAAAGTATTTAATTAAATATAACATGATTTTAATTAAATAAAGGTAAAATACTTAGGTTAAAACATGTATTGTTAACTATTAATAATATAACCTAAGTCATGTTAATTAATTAATTATAGTAATGGTTTTAAATAATTAATTAATTATAAAGTCTAATTAAATATAAATACTTAGGTTAAAATTTATGAACTAGTAATTAAATTTATAACCTAAGTCATGTACATTAAAATAATCATGTCATGTTTTTTATTAATTTAATTTAAGTCAAAAAACATAACTAGTGAAAATCATAAACCTTGAAAAATAATTTATGAATCAGACCCGTGACTAAAAACCATGAACCGGACCCGTAACCAACACCATACCCCGACCAAGGTCGGGGTTCTCTTTGGTTTTGCTGCTGCCGTTGGACCACCACCACCATACCGAGACCATATGGTCTCGGTGGTGTTAAATAAGCCAAGCCGAGACCCCTATGGGGCTCGGTTAGGCGTCGGCTACAACACAACACCCCTAAAACCCTTGTTTGATTTACCCCATGATCATTAACATGTTTAAAATAATTGTTTTTAATTAGTTTTATTAAAAACATCATGATTTTATGTGATTAGTTAAATCAAAACATAAAAGAAAAGGTTAAAAAGTTATATCGAATACGTGAAACAATTGAGGATGAACACACACGAATCCTTGCAAAATATCCAAGATCAAAATCAACCCGAACACCCCCTTTTGTGTTCTTAAAACCGGCGGCCAAAGAGGAGCAAGAAAGAAGAATTAGGGTTTTAACTATTTTCTTGATTTGAGAAAAATGAAACATGTTTTACCCCTAATTCCATAGTTAGTAAAATTTTACATGGGCTAAGCCCATGTTTCCCTTGTGTAGCCGCGGGTATGGGCCCTACTTGGGGTAACCCGTACCTTTTTTCGAGTCTAAATATTATAGTGTGTTCCCGTGTTTTATCGTGTTCGTGTTTTACGTGTTCTAATTAATTATTGATCGTGATTTAATATATTTATTCGTGTTCATAATAAATATATATACGTAAATAATATTAGTTCGTGATTAAATTACGTTCATGATTTCATGATCGCATGTTCGTGATTATAATTATTATTTGAATAATTATCGTGTGTTCATACGTAATAAATACTTATTGTGTTCTAACACATACGTAATACTTAAAATTCTTATACGTGAAACGTAACGTGCTATAAAAGGAAAGTTCTAATCTTGTACGTACTATCGTAAGGGTACTATTCATGGTAAAAGCATGCGGGTTTTACATGTATACTAAGAATAATATTGTCGAAAATACCTAAAACTCATTAGAATTATCCAAAACTTGCCGAAAATACCAAAAATTTGTTAAAAATGTCAATCCGATTAATCACTGATTAATCCCGCCCAAAACGATTACAAGTTACAAGGTGGTCGACCGGCCGACTAGCGATTCACGATTTTTGCAACCTTGGTAAAAGTTATATCACATTACCAGTTTTTTCATAACATCACAATTCATCGTAACACCAAAAACACCCCTCTTTCAAAAACATCACAAAATTTTGAAAAAATAAAAAAATTTAAAACTCAAAACGCTAAAATACCATAACGCCACACACGTTACTCTTGTTGTGCCACCACTTGGCGTTTTCTAGCGTTTTCAAAAACCATTCAATATGTTGGTGATGGCTTAGCACTCGAAAACGCGAGATATGATGTAGAACTTGTGTCATCAAGTGGCGTTTTCAAAGATGGCTTAAACCATAACTTACTCTAATAGTGTCATTAAGTAGTGTTTTCAAAGATGGCTTAAGACAAATAATAATTCTCACTAAGAGCATCTACAATTCACAAGTTATTGAAAGACTTGTGCATTTATTGTCATGAATGCATCATCCATTTAATCAATAGAGCTTTTCTAAAAAACTTAGGTGTCGTTTGGTTGGGGCATATTGGAGGATATTAGGGGATATTCAAAATTTTAACATTTTAATTTCCCTCAAATATTGTGTTTGGTATTACTAACGAAGGAATTTTAAATTCCCCGAATTCCCAAAATGAAGGATATTAAAATTACTCCAAAAAGTAAGGAGTTTTAATTTACTTGAAACTTTTATTTTATAAACTTTTTTTTATAATTTTTATTCGGCTTTTTATGTTTATATAAAAAACTATAAAATTTAAAAAATTTATATAAAAATTATTTTTTCGGTTTTTACTCTTTTAAATTGCAAAAATAAAATTTATATTAAAAATTTATAGAAATTTTTTTATAAAATTTATAGAAATGTTTAATAAAATATATAGGATTGTTTTACAAAATTTATATAAATTCTATAAACAAATTATTGAAATTTTTTATAAAAATATAATTTTTTTTTAAAAATTTATATAAGTTTTTATAAAGTTTATTTAATTTTTTTATAAAATTTTATAAACTTTATATAAAAATTTTATAAATTTTTTATAAACATTAAATAAATTTTTTATAAAATTTATAAAAAAACTTTATAAACTTTTTAAAAAAATTTATATAAATTTTTTTATAAAATATATATAAAAATTTAAAATTCGATTTTTAATTCTTAAGAAATTTTTATAAGATTTATATAAATATTTTTATAAAACTTATATAAATTTTTTATAAAAGTTTATAAAATTTTTATAAAATTTAATGAATTTTTTTTAAAAATTTTATATAAATTTTTTATAAAATTTAATGATCTATTTATAAAAAATTTATATGATTTATATAAAAAATTTATAACTCTTTTTATAAAATTTATAGAATGTTTTTTACAATTTATAAAAATTTTATAAAAACATTCTATAAATTTTTTTTATAAAATTTATATAAAAAGTGAACATTTTATTTTTACTCTTTTAAATAAAAAAACTTGTCTAAAAAAAATTTATTCGTTAAAACTATTACAAATTTTTGTCAACCAAACAGGATTAGGCATTTTAAATTCTAAAATTTTAAATTCTTGAGAATTCTAATTTACTAGATATTAGAATTCCAGAATTTTAAAATCTTGAACCAAACGACCCCTATACCAAACATTTGTTAAAAAGTGTTACAAAAAGCTTTTTTCACAATGGTAAAAATACTTACAAAACATTTTTTAGCATGATAAAAAGCTTTTCATATTTTACTCATTGTGGGTGCCTAATGTCACCTCTCATCCACCGTATATTATTGTTTCCAACACAAATAAATGAATAATTTTAAGTTTAACTTTATTTTCGATCACCAATCAAGCCTCCACACCACAAGCTACATGCATTATTGTTATAGTGGGTGTGGGTCATCATTAGCAGTGGCGGATCCAGGATGAAATCTAAGGTGGTTCCTTATATAGTAGAGTTTAAAAATTCACGGGTCAAACAAGTCAACCGTTTAATATATCGAATCAAGTTAACTGCGATAATTATAGTCCTAATGTCAAGGTATAAGGCTGTGCAATCAGAGACGGACACATAATTGATAACAACACGGTGTTGCAATTTTTTTTATGATTATTGGTACTTAAGTTGTCTTATTACGTAAAAATGAGCGTTTCATGTGTCGAAAAACTACTTATTTTATATACAAAAATACTCTTCGTGAACTAAAAAAATGTGTATCTTATGCCACATCTAGCTCTCGATATAAGGTCATGCAAAGTTATTTCTCGTAAAAAATATATTATAGACTGTACATGAATTTCTATCAAAAT
Source organism: Glebionis coronaria (assembly GCA_025667525.1). Classification (NCBI taxonomy): domain Eukaryota; kingdom Viridiplantae; phylum Streptophyta; class Magnoliopsida; order Asterales; family Asteraceae; genus Glebionis; species Glebionis coronaria. Next base: position 558,831,268 of record CM046879.1, read on the forward strand.
ATTATTTTGCCGAACTAAATAAACTTCTACTCTCGTGTGAATATATTCATGTTTTATTTTTGTAACTTTTAAAACAAATAAACAATTTGTATTAATCAATTAAATTTGAGAACTTGTGAATAAATATAACTGTATATGGTTAGTGAAAAAATTATACATCTACAAAATGTATAGTACATATTTTGAAAAGTTGAAAAGAACAAAACAATAAATATTACTGTATATGGTTACCAAACACGTGACTACACCAAGGATACAAACAAAAGTAAAAAAAAGTAGACATACAATTTTCAAACTTCTTCTTTCTAGTTGCAGCTAGGGGTGTCAAAAAAGTTGACCCGACCCGAACCTGACCTGAACCCGAACCCTAATAATCATATTCGGGTCGGGTCACTCGGGTCCGAAAGCGTATTCGGGTCAATTCGGGTTGACCCGAATTGACCCGAGTTTTAATTCGGCTCGGGTTCGGGTTATATATTTTTACCCTTGACCCGACCCGAGTTGACCCGAACCCGACCAACCCGACTTGACCCGACTAAAATTAGACTTTTTACATTGTTTTAGTACAAAATTAGGCCACTTTTTACACTTTTTCCTCAAACTCGGGTTGACCCGAACCCGAGTTGACCCGACCCGAGTTGACCCGACCCGAATTGACCCGAACCCGAGTGACCCGAGTTCTAATTAGGCTCGCGTTCGGGTTATATATTTTTTACCCTTGACCCGACCCGAGTTGACCCGAACCCGACCGGGTCAACCCGAATCACACCCCTAGTTGCAGCCCAGCCATGTCCGGCTATTTCTCCAGGAGGTTTAGTTTTATAAATTAAACCTATTCATTTTTTCTTTTTTTCTTTCATTGTTCTTTAATTAAGATCTAAGGTGGTTCCTCGCAATTTTCTAAGGTAGGTCCTGAAATTTTTACCTATATCACTTCTAAACAATCTTGAAGTCTAAGGTGGTTCCTAGGCACCACCTAGAACTACTGTAGGTCCGCCACTGATCATTAGCTAGTTAAGTTGTTACATCATCATTTCACAGGAACCATTACAACGTTGATTTGTTCGAACAAAATGATCTAGCACGGCTGACTACTAGAACAAGCTCCGATAATGCATTACGGTGATAATTATTGGAGCTTGTTCTATTATTACACGAGAGCAACTATTCGGACACACACAAGCTCTACGGGCATAAATAAACGGGTTTAGGTAAAAAAAAAAACAACTAGACCTGCTATCCCATTTAATAACCGGGTCAGAGACTCAAAGACCCCGATAGGTGTTACACAAGTTTAGCCATGTAACACTTGGAAAGAAGAAAACACATATGTTGAAAACTGAAAATAGCGAGTCACAGTTTTAAATGTGCAGTTAGGAAGCACTGATTTATATTTAGTTACAGTTTTCGTCGAAGTTTTATGTGTACCTTTTGTATATTTTCACAATTTCTTTTCATTTAAAGTTTTATACTACTCTAAAGTTAACAAATTAATGAATATTAGACACCGAGTCAACTTAGTGTTCAGAAAATAAATTTTATTCGACCTGGTCATTTTAAACCCAACTGATCTAATCGAGTTTCCATAATATAAACATGGTATAATTTGACTTAGTTTTTCAATCGAAACCGGTTCAACTGATTGAATCGATCGTGTCGAACCGGATTTCAAAACTTTTGAACTAATCCTTAAATCCTTATATCTTTTATCATTGCGATTATATGTCATTATAAAATTTCGTTATTTTGCACGAATACTCGTCTTATTATATAATTTTGAGAACGAATTTAGCTATCGTTGAAGCTATTTATATCAAACACATTTCAATGTTACACGAGTCAAAACAAGTCATACATGTTACACAAATGTGAGATAGAAGTAAGTTTTTTGACATAATTTATCAATAAATAGTGTTTAGATTGAGGTGATGTAAACCCGCTAACTTGAATATGTCAACACGAACCCAACTTGGAGACTCGATTTCCATCACTAGAGTGTTTCTTAACATAATCTCACTTTTAATACAAAACGGATATGATTTTCGTAAATACGTTTAGAGGTCTAGTTTTTTGTGAGTTCTCATTTTTAATATAGAAGACGAATGTAAAACACCAAAGATTAGGGACTTCAAAAGAAATAAATAAAAATGTCTTACCAAACTGCAGCATTAAGTTCATCGATAGCGATCTCGTCCCCCAAGTCTCACGTGATGTCAACTTCGGATAGATCTTTTGCTTTCAAATCGATTGTTATTTTCCATTACTAGTCAAAATCATAACAATTTATATTCACATAGTGCACGTTTATAAATAAATGCGATCTTTTTTCTAAAAAAGAAAAAGAGATTATATAGTATTACTACTACATTTGTGAATAACCACGTGATAGTGTTAGGTGGAAATAAATACTCCTACTGCTTGCTAAAAATATTACTACATGTTTATCACGTATGTTATTACTTGTAGGAGATGCTATGGCAAAGCAGAAAGTTGTCGTGAAACTAGGATTGCAAAGAAGAAAATTTTTTATATATAGGGTTTAAAACATTAAATAGTCGTGTATTTTTTTTAAATATATTCATATGTTATGCGTATTTAAAAAGTTATTTAAATAATACGTAAATTTTGATTTTACCTCTTAATATAATATATGTAAAAAAAAATTCACCAGTTAACCAGTGACATATCATGTGAATTTACAACATTAGTCTTTTTACAAATAGTCGTTTGAATTTGTTTGCAACATTAGTCCGTTTTAAAATGTTTTTCTCCAAAAAAAAATTAAGATATTTCGAAACAAATATTCACTTTTTTTTTAATTCAAAACAAAAAGCATAAAAAAATTCAATAATTGTATAAAATAAAAACATTTTTCTTCGGATAGATTTTTTTCGAGAATTTTTAGCTTTCAATTTTTTGTTCCAATTTTTGTTCTCCAAAAACTTTAAATTTATACAAATTTGGAATGTTTGTATCTAAAAAAGATTTTTTCAAATAAATAATGTTTGGAAAAAGTATTTTTTTTTTTAAACATAATTTAGAGAGAAAAAAAATTATTATTTTTCAATTTTTTTCTCCAAAAAGTTTAAAATTACAAATTTGTTCTTCAAAAAAAATAAATCAGAAAAAATTGATTTCTGAAATAAAAAACAAATATTTGAAAAAAGGACGAACGATGAAAACATACGTTAGACGGGACTAACGATGTCATTTTGCAGAAGAAAAAAAAATGACACGTTAGCAAATTTTACAAAATTTACTGATTTAGCCGGTTGTAAGTAAAAATGTGACCATATTAGCAAAATAGTCAAAATCACGTATTATTTTTATTATTTCACACTTACCATATGATTATATTTAAAAAAAATTATGATTATTTAATGCCTTAAACCTTTTATCATATAATTCGAGTTTGATGTTAATATGGACTTGATTGAATCAAATTTTTATTTGAGCTCGAACACTAGTACAAAAAGTGGTTTTGGTCACACATCAAATTTCGTGTAGTCACAAATAAATTTTTCGTGTGACTGAAGTTGCCAGACAAAAAGAAACAGTCACACTTAAAGTCAGTTTGTGTGATCATTTCGTTATTTATTCGTCACACATATGAATATTTACGTGAGTAGCGCTAACAACTGATTTTTGGGTGAGTCATTAGTCACTTAATAATTTGAGAGTGTTACCGAATCAAATGATGGTTCAAGTAGTAGTCACATTATACATATAAATGTGTGTCAAATATTTGTCATACACATAGCGAATGTGACCAAAAATCATATATGGTCACATGGACTTATTTTACTAGTGACTAATTGATAAATAAGATTATCACACACATTATTTTAATGTGGCTAGTATATTTTGTTAAATATTAACTATACAGCAATTTTGTATGTGTGGTAAATGTAAAGTATGTATTGAAACATTTGTCACTATATTTATTTAAATGTGACAAATATTTTACAATTACTTGAAGACTATGATCAAATATATTGCATGATCACACCAAATCATCAAAAAATTATGTGACTATAAATTTGCCAATAGTCACAACATTTAAGCAATGTGTAACTAAATTATATTTATGGTGACATTATAATGGTATTATATGTGACCAACACATTAAAAAAATATTCATGTGACAAATGTTTAGAACCAAATGTAATCTCAATTCTCATTAATCTTAATATTAGTCATATTTTTAGTGTTTGTATGACTAAAGTCACTACACATAGTCACAACAAGTATTTTTCTATGTGACTAACTAAGCCCATAAAATAATTGTTTGTCTTAACAAGTATTTTTTATGTGACTAACTAAGCTAATAAAAAAAAAATTGTCACACACATGTATGAGTGTGTGTCGAAGCTTCCTTGATACTCCCTGCATGCATTGAGTTTACTATTTGCCATTATGGTTTGCAACTCTTCATTTGCCCCGATAAAAAACTATGGTTGTTATGGGTTGTATAAATACCTGGCCTATGGTTTCATACTCTATAACATCACCAACTACCGATCATTTTCCCTAAATCAAAAACACCTTTTACTTTCAATTATGGCAGATTCTCAAGGAAGTACTTCTAATGGGAATCCCACCCCTGTGTTGGATGAGATTATGCAACTCACTGGTGATGCACATATTTCGTATGCCATGAGGGTCTACTTCGAGCAACATATTATTGAAGAGAAGGCTTTTACTAATGATATTCGGGATATGATTGAATCAGTTAAGGTAAGCCAAAAAAGGGTTCGTACTGCACTTTCTGAAATGAAGACCAAGCATCTAGCTGCTGATTGGGAGGAGTCTATTCAAGCTTTTACTGACTCAAAGAAGAGGTTGGAGATGAAGCTTTTTCGTTTGAACATTATTGTTCAGGAACAACTTGAAGGTGTCGATGAGTTGAAAGCTTGGTCCAGTGCAATGGAAAGGGTTCCACTAGAAGAAGAAAATGTTTGATGATTGTTGTGCATGGGCACATATCTTTTTGTTGTTTTAGCCCATCAATATGCAGTTTGGGTATGTCGTGTCTAATCCAGTTATTTTGTTTAAGTTAATGTACTCTATACCCATGTTTTGTTTAACTGCATATCTAATATGTATATGATATGACTGGTGGTCTAATGGTAATGTAATGACATTTATGTTTAAATTAGTTGAATGTTTAATGCCTGCTATTGTGTTTATCTTAATTTGTTATTACATCTTAATTTCATCTTTAACTTATAGTTATGCTTAATATAAGTATGTGTTGTAATTTTGGGGGGTTAAGATAGCAGAATGTGTTGTGTGTATGAAATTAAAGAAGGTACATGAACTGATTTAAGTATGAATTTGAGCACAAACTCGACAAGTATGACAAAATCCTGTATTATAGATTATGCAAACTTCATACGGACACAAATTTATACTCTTATAGACACAAATTATACTCATTAGGTCAATAGCTATATATACATAGTGCACTTCAGTAATGAGCAGATTTTTGCAATACATGCTAATCACAAAATTTGTGAATAAAGACTGAAATTAAAACCAACTATAAGCTATTGTAACTAAACCCTAGGTGTGTAGACAATATGAGGTTTAAATCATGTTGTCAATAAGTATAAACATGCAGTCCCAAACACCCCTTATGTTGAGCAGGATATCAAATTTACAAAGGAAGAATGAACTTTAAGCAATTTCAGGGCATGCAACCAACCTGAAATATAAAGGTGAGCAACAAAAGACTTAAATAAGCTAGATAATCAATAAAATAAGCATTCACAAGCCAAATCACTAGTGGAGTTCAAAGTTATACCTATGCTGATGTACATCCACACCAGCCTTGCAAACTGATGCAATAGCTATATATGCATTGTGCAGTTCAGTAATTGCAACTCAAATCGCCAAATTGAACACTATAGTCGAACACAAACTTCACAATTACGACAGAATTCACTATGACATATTATGAAAACTTATATGGACATTGCAGACACAAATATAGAGTAAATATACTATGTAGTATGTCACTAGCTATATAAACAGATATGAAACTCAACTCACCAATTGGAACACTCTTTTTGAACACAAAGTTTCACTAGTATGACAGAATTCAATATGATATATTATGAAAACTTACATGTAATTATCTATATCAGCAGGACACAATTGAAATCTAAATTTCATAAAAACATAATTAAAAGAACCACTGAAGGTTCAAAGAAAAATTATATTCAAATAAAAGAGATTACAAGTGTTTTTGCAGCAAAAATGAAAGATTAAATGTGTGATATGCACACAAACATAAATGCTTAAACAAGTACTAGAATTCAGATATTCCTATCCTCTAAAAGAACAAGTTAAATACGATAAAAAGGCCGATTGTGCCAACTTGAGCATGACAGGCTTCACTTGGTTTTTCGTATGACAACTCCTTCACAGTCGGTTCGTTAGTAGTCACTGTGTGAATCATCATCTACATGTACACCTGACAAAGTGTTATCATTGTTCTGGTGAATGACTGTACTAAATTCCTCATCGACTTCGTCATATGTATCTTTGTCATTCTTGCTAGGTGTCCTGAAGACAATAGACAATTTTTTTGTAGCTGGTCTTGGACATAAAACACTTGTCCTGCTTGAGCCAAATATGAACGGATCGAACGGATCAGCCTTGTGGCCTAAGTTATTCAGGTCTACCAATGTATAACGAAAAACCTTATCTGTTTTGACCGCTTTATCCTTGTGATTAACCCAATCGCACTTGAAAAGAGGAATTCTCCTGAAACGATAATCTAGTACCCATATCTCTTGTAAAACCCCATAATAAAATAGTTTTTTTTTGTTGCAAATTCTTTGGATATATGAGTATCTTCTACCTCAACACAAAACCCACTGTTCTAGTGAACTTTGACATCATTTATTTTCGTAAGAAATATACCCATTGATGTTATATGCATCGTATTTCACTACAGTGGTGCGTGGTCCAAATGATATCCGCCTAACAGTATCTGATACACTATCTTTTGATATTGCTAACTCTCTCAAAACCTGAATTTCAACAGTTAAAGAATAGTGTTTCAGATAAAGAAATGGTGTGCTGGTGGACCTCTACCTAGCTAATGACAACGCTTCTAATTGCTACTGGGAGTTGGAGATGGCCTCATTACATTGTAAGTGCTTATTTATTATACTCTACTACTAGTATTGGTTTTTGAGATGTTAAGTTAACTAATATTTAGCAACAAACAAACAATTATAAACATCATACAAGTAATTACCTCATCATGTAACTACTTAGCAAAAGTTTTACAATGCTCAGTCTCCAGCAATGCTATTCGTTTACCCGGGTTATTTTTTTCAAATCATTCTTGTGTCGCCTGAAAGGAAACAAGTATTTGATTATTTTTTGTTTTAGAACATTTATATCAATGAAATAGACATGTGTTAATAATACTTACTCGATATAGGGTAAAAGTTCATCTATATTTTGTAGTACATACAAATGAGCTTTTGCAAAGAGTTACCCATTCATTTCGAATGGTGTGCCGGTCGACAATGGCATTCCATCCTCATTTTCATTGGTTACATCTTTATTAGGTGGCAAACCAACAGATTTCATTTTTTTATGATACTCGCTAAAAACTCTATTGTTTCTTCCGCAAAGGTCTCTCAGCAATGCATCCCTCTGTTCTGTTTCTGTTTCTAACATGGTTTTTAATAACCTTCATACATCTTTCAAATGGGTACATCTGTCGAAAGCATATGGGACCACACAATCTTACCCCTCTAGTTAGGAGCACAGTCAAGTGTATCATAATATCAAAAAATGACGGAGGAAAGAACTTCTCAAGTAGGCACAGTGTCACAACTAGTTCTTGTTGCATCTCATCTAGTTCTTCCAATCTGATTTCTTTGCTACATATAGATTTAAAGGAAAAGCAAAACCTGATAATAGCATTTCGTGTGGGTTGGTGCATGATTGAACGTATTGCAATTGGTAAAAACTCTTGCATCAGCATGTGATAGTCATGTGACTTAAGGCCAATGAGCTTCATTTCCTTTAGGTTGACCGAACTAGCAAAATTTGAACAATATCCCTGTAGTAATCTGAGGTTGGCTAACGTTTAAATTTGTCTTTTTCAACATTAGATAATGTGTAGCCTGCTGGAGGTAGTGTTGTTTTGTCTTCTTCTAGCCTAGCAAAAAGCTCTTTATACCCAAAGCTTCCAGATCCAATCGTGTCTTCAATCAATCTTTCGTTTTCCCAGGAACATTTAGCAAAGTTCCAACAAAACTCTCCCCGACATTTTTTCTACATGCATAAAGTCAATACAATGTGGAACAGGATTATGCCTCCAATACCTTAGCCTTCGATACCAAATGTTGAATTTCTTCCAATACGATTCAGTAGGTTGTCTTGAACTACCCTCGTCTTCTGTTACTTTTCTTTTGTTCTTCTGATTTTTCCCACCTCTGCCTCTTGTATCTTCCTGGTTTCCCGATGCGTTATTGTTAGTTTTCTTTACTTTTCCCCACTTATTTTGAATATGTTGAACTTCGTTGTATATTTCTTCCCCTGTCTTTGGTACTGGAGCACGTGCAAGTTCTTGTTGTCCATTAAACAATTTCCTTTGCTTTCTGGATGGATGGGTGTATGGTAGATATCGTCTGTGACCAGCATAACTTTGCTTGGCTGAGGCCAAAAGTCTTACACAATGTGTATCTTTCCCACATACCACGCAACCATTGAATCCACTATACGGGCCGCCACATAATGTACCCAGTGCTGGGTAATCATTTATCGTCCATAACACAACGGAACGAAGCTTAAAGTTCTGTTTCGATGGCGCATCAAATGTATCAACACCATCTTCAAATAAGGTATATAGATCCTCAACTAACGGTTCTAAGAAAACATCAATATCATTCCCCGGCTATCCTGATATAAGGGTCGAAAGCATGATAAACTTTCGTTTCATACACAACCATGTAGGAAGGTTGTATATGACACATAAAACTGTCCATACACTGTTATGCCTATTACATGAGTTGACGTCAACTCCATCAGCCGATATTCCCATCCGTATATTTCTTGGATCCACTGCAATTTCGGGAAATTTTTCATCTATGGTACGCCATGCCTGTGAATTTGTAGGGTGACGTAAAACACCATATGTTATCCTCCTTGTTGCTTGCCATCTCATGTTTTCTGTAATACTTGGTATCTTAAAGAATCGTTTTAGTCTTGGTATAATTGGAAGTACCACATCACTTTGGCTGGAATGTTTTCGTAAACTTTCTTTGTCTTTAATAACTAAATTTTAGTTAGAAAAATTGTTCGTTGTGTGTATGTCTAATCGAATTGATTACTGGTTAACGTGTGACTCGGTCGTCTTTTGGTGGAAAAGAATAGATTGGTCGTTGTAGTACAATAAATGTGCAAGACTTTAAAGTAAATGACGGTAATTAAAGCCAAAACTAATTAAAACGTAAATGTGCAAAATTTAAAAACTTTAAAAGTAATTAATTAAATGACAAAAATTAAAGCTCGACGAAAAGTAAATTCGACAATTTAATAAAAATGTAAACTTGAAATTTAAAATAAAGAAAAACAAGTAAAATAACACTAAAGAAAAATGGCGGGAAAAATAAATTTTAAAAATTAAACTAAAAATTACTAGAAAAACACTTGGTAAAAACAGAGATTTCAAGAAGCGTGCAATATTTGGAAATTAAAACGTAACGAAAAGTAAGCTTGAAAAATAAGATAAATAAAATAAAACAAAAACTGAGTTAGATCGTAATACGATCGTAACCCAGATCGTGGTTTCGATCGTACCCTGGATCGCAGTCAAGCGATCGCACTCTATATCTAAGTCTAGATCGCAGCCAGCGATCGTACTCTTGGATCGTACTCCACCACGATCGCAACAAGTGGATCGCAGTGGACGATCGTGACCAAGTGATCGTATCCACAGATCGCAACCAACGATCGCAGTCACATATCGCAACAGGGCAATCGTGACTTAGATCGTGATGGACGATCGTAGTCTGATCTTAGTCCTTGATCGAAGTAAAGGATCGCAAGTAGAAACCCTAAGGTTTATGCGATCACACTTACTTGATCGGAATGGGTAAACTCTTAAGAAAGTTACGATGGAATCCAATAAGTAAATAAGAAAAACCAAATAAGCACTTAGATAATAAGCAAATACCAAAAACTAAACCAAAGCAATAATAAGACTAACTAAATAAGCTAAAATTTAAAAACTTTTAAGAAAACTTTAAAACTAATAAGCTAAATACAAAATAAGCCAATAAGCATGTCAAGCTTAAAGCTTAAATCGTATAAAAGCCTAGATAGGAATAAAAAGGTAAACTTTTTAATCAAATAAGCAATAAGATTAAGCAAAATGAATGCTTAATCCGAATCAATATCAAATCAAAACAAGAAAAGTAGAATAAGAATGATGATAAAAAGCTTGATTAAAGGAAAGTAAAGATTCAACAACAAAATTAAAAGACTTACTTGAATTAAAGGCAAGAAATTAAAGGTTCAAGACAAGAAAATTAAAATGACAATTAAGTAAATGACATGAAAATAAATGGTGCAAGTAATTAAAGGTGGAGAGCTAAGTTGTCAAATTAGCTAACAAGAATGAAATGAGGTAGGAAGTCTCTATTTATAGGGAGAAGGGAGGTTAGTATGTGTTGCTCCTTCTTTCTTTCTTTCTTTCACGTCTTTTCGTCTTCTAAATTCTTCGACTTTTTTCGACTTTGTCTCGGGATTAATTAAACTCGTCTTGTAATTTCTTCATTAATTAGACTTGAGTTCTTTGGCTTTATTAAACTTCCGTCTTTAGACTTTTTCTTCGATAAATCTTCAGAATAGGCCTTGGACTTCCGTTCTTTTTGCACTCTTGATCTTTTGACTTCGTCTTTTGTCTTTTTCTTCGATAAAAGCCCGTGTTTTCTTCCCTTTTCACATTTTGATCCTAAATCACAACAAAAACACAAACCACGCATAATTCCGACATTTACGACATAAAATACACGTTTTGGCTTGGTTATTATTATAATTAAGTGGTAAAAGGATAAGTGTTTTCACACTTATTAAATCCCCTACACTTAATCATTGCAATGTCCTCATGCAATGCATTAATTACAAAGCAAGTTTTATATTTTTCATCATAATCAATCCACATTGGCCTTTATTAAAGAGACAAAATATTTAAAAGAAGAAAACAAGTAAAAAGATCAAAAACTTACCTTAGGGTTTTGGAATGTCATGAATATTCATCATCCTCAAGTTTCACGTTCCCCATACCAAGCTTAAAAACGAGATCATTGTTATTATAAGTTAGCAAACTAACGCAAATTCATGTGGCCCAATTATTCACTTAGACTCCCTTATTCCTAGGTGTATCTCTTATATTTTATTGTTGTCTTGAATGATCACGAGGATGCATTGTTGACTTATTTCGATAGTTATTTAGGCTGAAAATAAAGTGGGACGATTTAATCAATAGTTAGCTAAAGGACAAAATCTTTTAAAACTGCTTCTCGGGACCTCATAAAGTTCATATCTTGGCATAACTCGCTTCACGATTTGAGACCTTTCTCGGACCGATATTTGGCATTGACTTCATTCTTCAAATCTTGAGAGACGTTCATGAAATAATGGTCTTCTCTTCATAATAGGAATTTCTTCACTTGAAGTTATGAGAGATTCTTCATACTTGGACCACGACTTCTTCATTTTTCTCCAATCTTTATTTGGGATTTTGATATACAACAATCCGCCTCCTTTTAGGACTTGGATCTATCTATCCTCATACCTTGTTAGGTCCTTTTTGGATAGACTTCTCCATGATCTTTACGGGAGTATTTGCTTTTCGTCGTGTGTCTCGATCCTTCATATTGATTTTTGATAAATGATTCTTCACATCACTTGGGATCTTTAGCAACAAAATGTAGCCCTCATGCCTTGTTAGGGCCTTTTCGGACTCGCCAATCTTCGCATCCCGCTTCAATAAGTTATGCCTTGGCTATGAACTCTGATTAATACCGAGCAACTTTTAAACGATCTTGGGCTAGAAGCTAAGTAACTTTTCAAATCGTACAACCTTACTTATTGCAATTAAATTTATAAACAAGCGATGGGAGAAAAAGCTAATAATCAACTCACATAAATTCATGAAATATTACCAAACTTATAATTGACTCTATCATCTCTCGTTCTCCATAATTTAAAATCTCAAGGAATGAGACTCGTGGATGCTTAGCCTATTAAATCAAAGCTTTGGGGTTTCAAGTCATCTATAGGATCTTGCAAACTCTTAGACTCTTTCAAGTTTAGAATTCGCATCTTAAAGTTCCCTTGATAAACGACTTTCTAGGATCAATTATAGGAACTTGCGAAAAGTTCTTGTTCTTAACCCGTAAGAGTTAAGACTTTCGCATTTTAAAGTTCCTTATATATAAGCCTAACAAAACTTGACTTAAACACGTTAAGGATACTAGCTAGAGTAAACTGGGATAAGTAAACTCGGGCTGAGTCAAAAGATTCACAACGTTGAAAAATTAAAACCACTTTATTAAAACTTTATTCTAACAAAGAAAGAAAATAACTATACAAAGGTAAAACTACTAGGCCAAAACATATTAAAAATTTTGAAAAATACCGAAAAATCAATTTTCCGGTTAAAATGAGGACAAATACAAGGAAAAGCCCACTTAACTTCGATAGAAGCCCCCTACACTTAATCTAAACATTGTCCTCAATGTTTAAGCATGTGGAAGTAAACTCCCCTACACTTAGGACATTGTGCACTTTGTTTAAATCTTGCTAAGGAAGAGACAACTAAAGTGATTCCTATTTTAATATTGAAGAATATAAAATAGTGAATCAAAAGAGTTTAGGATAGAACCGGGAAGACGGGAACACGGGTCGTCAAAAGTCATCAAGAATGGATCTTTGAAAGCTCGAATCCCTGCACATGATAAGAAAGAAAACAACAAACACATACTAGGGTCTCCCCCTACACTTATTATAAAAACGGAATAAAAGGATAGATGATTGGGTTGCCTCCCAAAAAGCGCTTGTTTTTGTTCACCGAGTTGTGAGCCTGACTCGAACTTGATTAGCATGGTAATAAGCTTGAAACATATCCACCGGGATCAAATACATGGTTTTCATCCATCAAGTAGCACAAGCTTAAGGCGAACAAGGCAAGCCAAAGAAGAGTAGGCAAGGTTCCATTAAGCAGAGATTGAGCACGGTGGTAGACAGTATGATGCAGCACACGCATATCTCCATGGTTTCTAAAAGTCTTTCCTTTTATTTCATCAGATGGATAATGAGATGGCTTGAAAATTCCAATACCGGGATCGAACACCTTTTCCTTTAGGGGAAAATAACACTCAGTCTGAGTAGAATTTGAAGAATATCCGCTCATAAATCTCACAATCTCATCCTCAGAAGGTGGATAGAGAGGTGTCAAGACATAGGTACTGCGGATATCGGTGTCAGCCGGCTTCTTCTCCTTTGAAACGGGTTTCTTCATATCTGAAGCAGGATAAAGACCATAATCATCAAAGTCCAAAGGAGGAGAATCACTTTCATTTGGGATGCAAGTGTTGAGAAAAGTAGCAAAATCTTCCTCAAATGAGTAGTCATCCAAAGTAGGATCAAGTGTTGTTGGCGGAGGATCTTCATCAAAAAGTAGGAGTAAGGTCATCATGAGAAGAATCACTCGAGAGAGTATCAGCATCATCAAAATCATCATAAGTTGGCATGTCTAGATACTCTGAAACAAAATTATCATAATCATCCCCATCGGAACTAGAATTATCATAGATCGCTGGAGAATCATAAATTGGTGGAGGACCTAAATTGGAGAGAGAATCATCCACATCATCTTGGAACAGTGGATTGTCATAGCAAGAATCGAAGAGAGGATTATTGTAGACGACAAAATCATCAAGCACATTAATCACATTCACTGATTCTCTTTCATTGGGTTTGTTTGTGATCTTCCCCATTTTAAATACTTGTGCATCATTCCCGAATCTTAAGATTAACTCAGCTTCGGCAACATCGACTAAGGCTTTTTCGGTTCTCAAGAATGGCCGACCAAGTATTAATGGAATATGAGGGTCCATTTCATAATCAACAACAACAAAGTCGACCAGAAAAGTGAAGGTGCCAACTTTAACAAACACATCTTCGGCAATACCAATGGGGTAAGCGAGAGTGCGATTTGTTAACTCAAGAGTCATCTTTGTTGGTGTAAGGTCGGGTAATGATAACTTTTTCCAAACACTTAAAGGCATCAAATTTATACTTGCCCCGAGATCGGCTAAGGCAGTAAATTCTTCGGTTTGGTTAAAAGTACATGGTAGCACAAAACGACCGGGATCTCCAAGTTTTTCCGGAAGTTCTTTAAGAAGTATTGCAGAACAGTTTTCATTCAATTGAGTATTAATAAACTCGGCCATCTTCTCCTTCTTGTTAAGCAATTCCTTAAACATCTTAACAAATGTCGGCATTTGGGCAAGAGCTTCAACAAGGCTAAGGGTGATGGTTACTCCCGAAATCTTCTTCAAAAAGTTTGACACTTGAATGTCATCCTTGGTGAGCAATCTGCCTTTGTCTAAGCGAGAAGGATATGAGATGTTGGGTTTATAGGTGGAAGGTGGGGTTGGTAAAGGGTGTTTCCTGGGTACTTCGTCATTAAGAGGTAGAGACGGTAATGGAGAACTACTACTAGGCGTGGGAGTAGGAGGGATAAATGGTGGTGGAGGAGGTGTAGATGAAGTAACTGGGGGAGGGATAGATGGTCCTACAAGAGTTGCTCCACTGCGTGTAGTAATAGCACTCACATTCGCTCTTGGGTTGGTGACGGTATTTGAAGGAAGAGAGCCCGAAGTAGAGGGTTGAGTGGTTGGTAAGAAACTAGCCAGCATATTCTTCAAATCATTTGTTTGAGTGCTAAAAGAGGTTTGTATATCATGTCGAAGCTCGGATCTAATATCATTACCTTGCTTAGTGATATCTCCTTTCAAGTTGATAATTTGGCTTTGTAGATTGTTAATTTGCTCTCCTAGGGTCCTCATGAAAGCTTCAACATCTTGATTAATGGGTGGAGCTTGTTGAGCGGGTGGGTGATAAGGATTAGAAGCTCAAGGTGGGTTTGGATTGCTTCTATTGTAGTTGTTGGGGTTGGGGTTTTGAGGAGAAAAACTGGGTGAAAGAAAGTTGTTAGAACGGTAACTTAGCAAGTTACGATCACCTTGAGGTCGGGCTTGGTAGTTTTCCGTTGAATAGTTACCATAAGCCGCACACACGTTTTCCGGATTGTCATGAGTAGAAGGACAATCAGTGTATGAATGAGGACCCCCGCAAATCTCACAAGAAGTTGCAACAGCTTTAACTTGTTGTTGTTGATTTGTAGCCAAGAGTTGCATATTTTTGCTCATTTCGACCATTACGCGGGTCAATTCGGTGATATCAGGGTTTGAAGAAGTAGAAGACACATTGACTCTCGGGTTATTCCTTGAAGATGCGGATGAATCCCAATTTTTGTGATGAGTAGTCATGTTCTCTATAAGCTCTCTACACTCCTCGGGTCTTCTTTTCATAAATGTGCCACCGGCGGCTGCATTAATCCTATCACAATCATGAAAAGTTAAACCGTTGTAGAAAGTATCAATTAAGGTGACGGGGAGCATGTTGTGGTTTGGACATCGATCGATCAAAACATTATATCGTTCCCAAGCATCAAAAAGTGATTCATCCGGTTCTTGTGTAAATCCACTAATTTGATTCCGAAGGCTCGTGACCATGGATGGTGGAAAGTAGCGCGACAAAAAAACGTTGAGTCATCTCATCCCAAGTATGAATTGAATTCTTCGGAAGACGATCAAACCATTTTTCAGCATGGTGGGATAAGGTGTGTGGAAATAGGTGAAGGCGAAGAAAATCCATAGTAACACCGGGCAACTTCATGCTTTGAGTAACGGTAATGAACTTGTCGAGGTGTTTGTTGGCATCATCATCCGGCAATCCGCGAAATGGACAAGTGTTTTGAACTTGTTGGATCATGAGATGCTTCAACAAAAACTCCGGAGCCGTGATTTACATCGGCGCAATCGGTCCTCCTCGTCCATTCATCGTAGGTTGACACAGCTCCTCCATCGTTCGAAGATCGGGTGGGGGAACATTGTTGTTGTTATTCATGTTGGGGTGGGGTAGATTATTGTTGTTGTGCACACCAGCCATATCTAAATCTTCACGAGTCTCGGGCTCAGAATAAGATGAAAATCTAGTACGCATACACTTGCAAAAAAAAGAAAAAGATACCAAGGAAATAGAGAATATATATGTACTTGTAAAAAGAAAACTAAAAATCCTTTTGGATTTTTGAAATTTTGAAATTTTTATGGATTTTTAACAATTTTTTAATTTATGAATTTTTGAAAATTTTTAAGCAAGAAAAATAACGTTCACGAGTGAACGGATCCCAAAATTCAACGCGTCTCTCACAGAAAACCGTTAATCTTCACGAAAAGAGCCGGCATCGGCGCCATTTAATAACTAAATTTTAGTTAGAAAAATTGTCCGTTGCGTGTATGTCTAATCGAATTGATTACTGGTTAACGTGTGACTCAGTCGTCTTTTGGTGGAAAAGAATAGATTGGTCGTTGTAGTACAATAAATGTGCAAGACTTTAAAGTAAATGAGGGTAATTAAAGCCAAAACTAATTAAAACGTAAATGTGCAAAATTTAGAAACTTTAAAAGTAATTAATTAAATGACAAAAATTAAAGCTCGACGAAAAGTAAATTCGACAATTTAATAAAAATGTAAACTTGAAATTTAAAATAAAGAAAAACAAGTAAAATAACACTAAAGAAAAATGGCGGGAAAAATAAATTTTAAAAATTAAACTGGAAATTACTAGAAAAACAATTGGTAAAAACAGAGATTTCGAGAAGCGTGCAATTTTTGGAAATTAAAACGTAACGAAAAGTAAGCTTGAAAAATAAGATAAATAAAATAAAACAAAAACTAAGTTAGATCGTAATACGATCGTAACCCAGATCGTGGTTTGGATCGTACCTTGGATCGCAGTCAAGCGATCACACTCTATATCTAAGTCTAGATCGCAGCCAGCGATCGTACTCCACTACGATCACAACAAGTGGATCACAGTGGACGATCGTGACCAAGTGATCGTATCCACAGATTGCAACCAACGATCACAGTCACAGATCGCAACAGGGCAATCGTGACTTAGATCGTGATGGACGATCGTAGTCTGATCTTAATCCTTGATCGAAGTAAAGGATCGCAAGTAGAAACCCTAAGGTTTATGCGATCACACTTACTTAATCGGAATGGGTAAACTCTTAAGAAAGTTACGATGGAATCCAATAAGTAAATAAGCAAAACCAAATAAGCACTTAGACAATAAGAAAATACCAAAAACTAAACCAAAGCAATAATAAGACGAACTAAATAAGCTAAAATTTAAAAACTTTCAAGACACAAAATAAGCAAACAAAATAAGCAAACTTTAAAAAGATTAAACTTTTAAGAAAACTTTAAAATTAATAAGCTAAATACAAAATAAGCCAATAATCATGTCAAGCTTAAAGCTTAAATCGTATAAAAGCCTAGATAGGAATAAAAAGGTAAACTTTTTAATCAAATAAGCAATAAGATTAAGCAAAATGAATGCTTAATCCGAATCAATATCAAATCAAAACAAGAAAAGTAGAATAAGAATAATGATAAAAAGCTTGATTAAAGGAAAGTAAAGATTCAACAACAAAATTAAAAGACTTACTTGAATTAAAGGCAAGAAATTAAAGGTTCAAGACAAGGAAATTAAAATGACAATTAAGTAAATGACATGAAAATAAATGGTGCAAGTAATTAAAGGTGGAGAGCTAAGTTGTCAAATTAGCTAACAAGAATGAAATGAGGTAGGAAGTCTCTATTTATAGGGAGAAGGGAGGTTAGCATGTGTTGCTCCTTCTTTCGTTCTTTTTTTCTCGTCTTTTCGTCTTCTAAATTCTTCGACTTTTTTCCACTTTGTCTCAGGATTAATTAAACTCGTCTTGTAATTTCTTCATTAATTAGACTTGAGTTCTTCGGCTTTATTAAACTTCCGTCTTTAGACTTTTTCTTCGATAAATCTTCAGAATAGGCCTTGGACTTCCGTTCTTTTTGCACTCTTGACCTTTTGACTTCGTCTTTTGTCTTTTTCTTCGATAAAAGCCCGTGAAAGCCCGTGTTTTCTTCCCTTTTCACATTTTGATCCTAAATCACAACAAAAACACAAACCACGCATAATTCTGACATTTACGACATAAAATACATGTTTTGGCTTGGTTATTATTATAATTAAGTGGTAAAAGGATAAGTGTTTTCACACTTATTAGTCTTATTGTCGACCTTCCATCTTGTTGTCCCACATGTTGAGCAAGCAGTCAGTTTTGGGTTAGTTTTCTAGTAAATCATGCAGTTGTTGATACATACATGTATCTTTTCATATACTGATCAGTCACATCATTTTTTGGCCTGATACGTTCTTTCAACTAGTTCGTTACCAGCAGGTAGCATCTTTTTAAACAAACCAAGTAATTCAGTAAAGAACTTATCACAAGCTCCACACTTACCCTTCAAGTTGAGAAGTTGAACTATTGCATACAACTTTGTGAAGTCAATACATCCTTCATAAAGTGGCTTCTCCGCGTCTACAACTAGTTGTTGAAACTTGGCAATGTCATCCTCATCAAAATCATCTTTTGTAGCGTTAACCATCTCTATTGTTGTTGGGCCATCTGTAGGAATTTCTGAACCAGCATCCATGTCGACATCCGTGTTGTCAACATACTCTATTGTATCATCAACTAATACTTGGGCACTTGATGATTGCTCGTCCTTTTCTCCATGTTTATCCAATTTGTGTACTTTGGATTAAACCCACGTCTGAATAAATGGAATCCTACTGATTCCACTGTACTCTCTATGTGGTTTAAGTAGTTGTTATAGGGACATAGAATTTTAAGCCGTCCATTATGACTTTCTGGGTGGAGGTTAATCTCCTCTTGCGCTTTTTTTGGCATATTCAATAAACGCTTCTACTCCGTCAAAATATTCTTTATTAGTCCTATTACTTCCTATCCAAGACTTTTCCATCATAGTGTTGAGAATAAATCGTACCGTTTATATCCTACAAATCACAAAACAAACCAATATGACTATAGATTAGCAACCTATTCAATGTGAAATGGGGGTATTAAGTTGTAAATGTGATACTTACGCTTCTAATGAAACTAAATATCACACTGTCCAAGATCACTATAACTATAATATAAAACCCTAAAATCCAATCATATATATATTAATTATCTAAACAAATGCATATGAACACTAAAGATTGTAATCATAATAAAAACATTACATGATTTATAAAGTAATGAAATTAAAATTGGTGTAGATGGCCGGACAAAATAGTTGTTGATGTTATTGATGGCTGGAGAATGAGGGATGGAAAAAAATGTGGGATGAGTTTAAAAATTTTGGGAGTTACTTTCAATGTTCACTAAGTAACATTTTGGAGGCAAACTTTAAATTTTAAACAAAATAAATTTTTGGAGGCATGTTTTAAATTTCACTCAATAAAAGTTTGAAGTCAAAGTGTTAAAATTTGACCCGAAAATGTTGGTTATTTATTATCTGATATGCATCTAGGGGTGTGTGTGGCGCAAGGGGTTGATGTCGGGACTGGAGTTAGAGCTTATATTATATACGTTGGGTTTTAAATTTGTATTTTTTTATATTTTTATTACATTAATGACTTTATTTATATGTTACAAATAGGGTGAAAGTCATAATGCCAAGCTGTAAACAAACATATATAAACTTGAAATTCATTTCGTTAGCAAAATTTATTGACCACTACATCATCTGTGGTCAATCATTGTTTCAAGCAAAGGATTGTTCAAAAAAAATTTACATCATAGGAAAATGCAAAAGATAAGACAATACAAGAAATGTAAAAAGTATCAGGCCTTTGCCTTCCCCTTCCCTTTGGAACCAGCAGGCCTCTTTCCCATTTTTTCCACAATCTGTTTCCAAGTTCTTTTGCTACCAAGAACAGCATTGTAAATAGGGGTAGGGATTTTCATAATGTTTTTGGGAACATAGTTCACATCATGACCTGTTTTCTTTTGGGTGTTGGCTTTTACTTTTAGGGTGTGTTCATAGAACTCAGGTGAGTCAATGTTGTCTTCATCAACCTCATCTGTCTCATCATTATAGGAATCAGCAAATGGACTACCTTCATCTTCATCCCAAGTCTCCTAGTATTATGAATCAGCATAATACTCAGCTAAATCAACATAGCCATATGATTGTAGCACCTCCTTTGGAATATTCCCATTCCTAAACCTTTCAGCAACAGCAGCCGTAACAACAGGCCTAGGCCTTTTGGCTGATCCAATGGGAGGAAGTGCATGGTGCTTTGAAGATCCTTCACACCCCTTTTCAATCCACCCAGCATCTCCACTAGGACAAAACACATCTTCGTATCTAGAGTCACTCAACTCAACCACTTCAACCTCTTTTTGTCATTTTTTATATCTAAGATATAGATGTTAGGGATTGAAAGTGTAAAGGGATATGGATAAGTAGTGTTAGGAGTTGGAACCAATTTTCATAGAAAACAAGGGGTTGCTGATTTTTATGGCACTTTGGTGATTTTATGAATAATATATCATGCAAATAAATAGACCACAACCCTAAACTAACAAATGGACTAACTGATAGCTAGGTTTTACTAGGTTCAATTGTTGTTCTCGGTATCTTAACGAATTGATCTTAGCTCTCTATGTGTGACTTAGTTGATCTTTAGTGAAAAAGAATATTTTTGGGTGATTTTAAATTTAAATGCAAAGACTTAAAAGTAAAAGTGCTCTTAAAGTAAATCTAAGTCTAGTTAAAGTAAAGTGCGAGTATTTTAAAACGTAACTAAAATTAAAGGGCACTAAAGTAAAATGACGTAAACTTAAATCTATCTAAGGCAAACTTAAAGTGCAACTAAAACTAAGGCAAATAATCTAAAAGTGCAATTAAATAAAAGGTAAGTAAAATAAAGCTTGAAGATAAAAAATTAAAGATAAAAACTAATAAGAACCTGAATTCAGCTCATTCGGAATAAACCTTAGTTTGGAACAATCACTCGTCCTAAATGTCACCTTTGGTTGAAATGATTCTTCTTCACTTGGAATATTACCAAAATCCTTGATCCGGAACAAACTTGTCTGAATATGTCACTTATCCAAAACAATCTTTCATTCGGAACTTGCTGATTCGGAATCTTGTAAATCTTGCCTTGATTCGGAAGTTTTGGTCACCCCTTGATTCGGAACTTTCCGGATGAAGCTCCTTTATTCGGAACTTTTGAAGTTCCGAATGAAGGCTCTTTGGATCGGAACTGTGAGTTGGTTCGGAAGGTTCCGAATGAAGATCTTTGGTTCGGAAGTTTGGACTTCCGAATGAGTAAGTTTGGTTCGGAACTTTTGAAGTTCCGAATGAAGTTCCTTTATTCGGAACTTTTGAAGTTCCGTATGAGTTTCCTTGATTCGGAACTTTTTGAGTTCCGAATGAACGAACTTGGTTCGGAAATTTCAGACTTCCGAATGAAACCTTCAATTCTTCCCTTGGTTCGGAACTTTTTCTGGAAAACACAGAAACAAAGCAATACTTCCGAAGAACAAGGAAGATGGGTACAGTAGCAGTTATAAACAAAAAGTAATCAAAATCAAACACACGTATCAATTTAAACAGTAACGATCCAACAAATTAGCATCAACAATCAATCAAAAACATGAAATTAAACAACTTTAACCATAATAATCAAAAACACTTTGGATCAAAATAAAAGCATAAACATGAACATAAACACCACAAATCAAAGAATACGAAAGGTAGATAAGAGATTGACAAGATAAAGTAAAGATTAACAATAATTAAAAGGAAACTTACTTGAAATTAAATGAATTTAAGGTGCAAGACAAGGTAATTAAATTGACAATTAATGTAAATGACAAGTATTTAAAATGGTGGAAGAGCTAATTGTCACACTTAGCCAACAAGAGTGAAATGATAACTAATCTAATCTATTTATAGGGGAGGATTAAGGAAGCTTCCTCCCCTCTTTCTTTTCTTCTTAATTACAAGTTTAAGTCCCTCCTTTTATTAATCTTCATTAATTGCGTACTTAGTCCTTTTCTTCTAATCTTCTTTAGTCTTGGACTTTAAGGGACTTTTGACTTCGGGATTTCTTTTGAACTCGTCTTTAAATTCTTCAATAAAATAGACTTGAATTCTCCGGCTTTTGATAAACTTCCGTCTTTTGACTTTTTCTTCGATAAATCTTCAGAATTGGTCGTGGACTTCCGTTCTTTTTGCACTCTTGACTTCTTGACTTTGTCTTTTATCATTTTCTTCAATAAAAGTCCATAAATGCCCGTGAATGTCCGTGTTTTATCCATTTTTCACCTTTTCATCCTAAATCACAACAAAAACACAAACCACGCATAATTCCGACATAAAAGACATAAAATACACGTTGTGGTACGGTTATTATTGTAATTAAGTGGTAGAAAAGATGGGTGTTTACACACCTATCAAATCCCCTACACTTGACCATTGCAATGTCCTCATGCAATGCATTAGTTACAAAGCAAGATTACACTTTTCATCATAATCAATCCACGTTGGCCTTTAAAGAGATAGAAAATTAAAAACATACAAGATAAAGAAATCAAAAGCATACCTTGGGTTTTGAAAATGTTATGAATAATCATCATCCTCAAGTTTTCACTTTCTCCAAACCAAGCTTAAAAACGAGATCATTGTTATTATAAGTTAGTAAACTAACACGAACTCATGTGGGCCAATTACTCACTTAGACTCCCTTATTCCTAGGTGTATCTCTTATATTTTATATTTTGTCTTGAATGATCATGAAGATGCATTGTTTGACTTATTTTGATAGTTATTTAGTCTGAAAATAAAGTGCATGATTTAATCAATAGTTAGCTAAAGGACCAAATCTTTTAAAACTGCTTCTCGGGATATCAGAAAGTTCATATCTTGGCATAACTTGGTTCGCGATTTGAGACCTTTCTCGGGCCGATATTTGGCAGCGACTTCATACTTCAAATCTTGAGAGACGTTCATGAAATAATGGTCTTCTCTTCATAATTGGAATTTCTTCACTTGGAATTTTTGAGAGATTCTTCATATATGGACCAAGACTTCTTCATTTTTCTCCAATCTTTATTTTGGACTTTGATATACAACGATCCGCCTCCTTTTATGACTTGGATCTATTTATCCTCATACCTTGTTAGGGTCTTTTCGGATACACTTCTCCATGACTTTTGGGGAGTTTTGCTTTACGTCGCGTGTCTCGATCCTTCATATTGATTTTCGATAAACGATTCTTCACATCACTTTGGATCTTTAGCAACAAAACATAGCCCTCATGCCTTGTTAGGGCCTTTTTGGACTCGCCAATCTTCGCGCCCCGCTTCATAAGTTATGCCTTGGCTATGAACTCTCGTCATTACCGAGCAACTTTTAAACGATCTGGGGCTAGAAGCTAAGTAACTTTTCAAATTGTACAACCTTATTTATTAGCAAATAAATTATTAGCAAGCGATGGGAGAATAGGCTCATAATTAACTCACATAAATTCATGAAAGAATACCGAACTTATAATTGGCTCTATCATCTCTCGTTCTCCACAGTTTAAAATCTCAAGTAATGAGACTCGTGGATACTTAGCCTATTAAATCAAAGTTTTGGGTTTTCGAGTCGCCTATAGGATCTTGCAAATTCTTAGACTCTTTCAAGTTTAGAAATCGCATCTTAAAGTTCCCTTGATAAACGACTCTCTAGGATCAATTATAGGAACTTGCGAAAAGTTCTTGTTCTTAACTCGTGAGAGTTAAGACTTTCGCGTTTTATAGCTCCCTATATAAAAGCCTAGCAAAACTTGACTTAAACACGTTAAGGATACTAGCTAGAGTAAACTCGGATTGAGTCAAAAGATTCACAACGTTTGAAAATTAAAACCACTTATTAAACATTTATTCTAGCAAAGAAAGAAAATAACTATACAAAGATAACAACTAATAGGCCAAAATAGATCAAAAATTTTGAAAAATGTCGAAAAATTGATTTTCCGGTTAAAATGAGGACAAATACAAGGAAAAGACCACTTAACTTTGATAGAAGTCCCCCCTACACTTAAGATAAACATTGTCCTCAATGTTTAAGCATGTGGGAGTAAGCTCCCCTACACTTAGGACATTGTGCACGTTGTTTAAATCTTGCTAAGGAAAAGACAACTAAAGAGATTCCTATTTTAATATTGAGGAAATATAAAATAGTGAATCGAAAAGAGTTTAGGATAGAACCGGGACGAAGTAGAACACGGAATCACGGGTCGTCAAGAATCATCAAGAGTGGATCATTGAAGCTCGAATCCCTGATTAAGAAGTGAGGAGAGGAAATAGCAATCCAAAGGGTCCCCCCTACACTTATGGTAAAGAAAGCGAAAAGATAGGTGCATGGGTTGCCTCCCAAGAAGCGCTTGATTTTTGTTAACCGAGTCGTGAGCCTGACTCGACCTTGATCATCAACGGAAGTAGCATGAAACAAATCCACCAGGATCAAAGACATAGTTTTCATCCATCAATAAGCAAGAGCTTAAGGCGAACAAGGCAAGCCGAAAGAGAAGTGGCAAGGTTCCCTTAAGCAGTGATGGAGCACAGTAGAAGCAAGGATGGTGCGGTGCAAGCATGTCTTCAATGGGTCCAAAGATATTTCCTTTTATTTCATCAGGTGGATACTGAGATGGCTTAAAGACTTCAATACCGGGATCGAACACCTTTTCCTTTAGGGGAAAATAGCACTCAGACTCAGCCGAGTGTGAAGAAGATCCGCAAAGAAGCACAACCTCGTCCTCAGAAGTGGGACAAAGAGGTGTCAAATCATAAGTGCAACGGATTTCGGTGTCGACCGGTTTCTTCTCCTTTGACAAAATGCTCTTCAAATCCAAAGTAGGATCAAGACGATAATCTTCAAAGTCAAAAGGAGGAGCATCACTCTCATGAGGGAAGTATGTGTTGAGAAATTCAGAGAAATCTTCCTCGAATGAGTAATCGTCCAAAGTAGGATCGAGTGATGGTGGAGGATCTTCATCATGTGAAGAATCGCTCGAGAGAGTATCAGCCTCATCGAAATCATCGAAAGTGGGCAGCTCGGGATACTCAGAAGTACAGTCAAAATCATCCGAATCTGAGCTAGAATCATCATCATCATAAGCATCGAAGACCGGTGGAGAATCAAAATTGAGAGAAGCGTCCAAAGTAGGTAGAGAATCATCTACATCATTTTGAAAGAGTGGATTATCGATGCAAGAGTCGAATAGAGGATTGTCGTAGACGGTAAAGTCATCGAGCACGTTTATCATATTCACTGATTCTCGGCCTCCAAAGGATTTGTTTGTAGGCGTTCCCATTTTGAAATTTTGTGAGGCATTCCCGACTCTTAAGATTAACTCTCCTTCGGCCACATCTACTAAAGCACGTCCGGATCTCAAAATGGCCGACCAAGTATTAAAGGAATACGAGGGTCCATTTCATAATCAACTACGACAAAATCGACCGGGAAAGTAAATGCGCCAACTTGAATGAATACGTCTTCAGCTATACCAACGGGGTAAGCGAGAGTGCGATTAGCAAGTTCGAGAGTCATCTTTGTTGGAATAAGATCGGGTAATGATAGTGTTTTCCAAACACTCAAAGGCATAAGATTTATACTAGCCCCGAGATCAGCAAGGGCAGTAAATTCTTCAGTTTTGTTGAACACGCAAGGCAACACAAAACGACCGGGATCCCCTAGTTTTTCCGGAAGTTCTTTAAGAATAACTGCAGAGCAGTTTTCATTTAAGCGTGTGTTGGTGAGTTCAATCAGCTTCTCCTTTTTGTTAAGCAAGTCCTTAAATGCTTTGGCAAATTTGGGCATGTGGACAAGTGCTTCAAGAAAACTAATGCTGAATCCCATTTGAGAAATCATACTGATATATTTTGTTATTTGAGAGTCATTCTTGGTTAGCTCGTTGGTCTTGCCTATGCGAGAAGGGTATGGGATTCTAGGTTGATAAGGGTTAGGGGAAGGTGTAGTTGGTGAAGGTTGTGATGTTGAAGGGTCCTTCCGAGATACATCGTCATTACGAGGCGGAGACGGTAGTGGTGTACTATCACTAAGTGTAAGAGGAGTAGGGATACATGGTGGTGGAGGAGGTGTAGATAATGGTGGTGAATCAGGTGGATTGACAATGGTAATTCCACTACGCGTAGTTATAGCACTCACATTAGCTCGCGGATTGGTGACGGTGTTTGAAGGTAGAGAACCCGTAAAAGAAGAAGGTTGAGCTTCGGGCAAGAAACTAGCCAACAGATTCTTTAATTCAGTTGTTTGAGTGATGAAGGAGGATTGAAGGTTTTCACGAACCTCATTTCTGATGTCATTACCTTGCTTTAAGATATCTCCTTTCAGATTGATAATTTGGCTCTGTAGATTCTTGATTTGCTCACCTTGAGTTCTCATGATTGTGTCAACATCGGGGTTAATGGGTGGGTGTTGTTGGGAGGGTGATTGATAAGGGTTAGAAGCACGAGGTGGGATTTGGTTGCTTCTATTGTAGTTGTTGGCGGGGTTTTGGTTTTGAGGAGAAAAACCGGGTGAAAGGTAATTGTTTGAACGGTAGCTCAGCAGATTTCTATCCCCTTGTTGTCTAGCTTGGTAATTTTCCGGTGAATAATTACCGTAAGCTGCATACACATTTTCCGGATTTCCTTGTGTCGAAGGACAATCGGTGTATGAGTGAGGACCGCCACATGTTTCACAAGGATTAGCAACTGCTTTAACTTGATGTTGTTGTTGGTTTGAAGCGAGAAGCGTAATACTTTTGCTCATTTCAGCCATCATGCGGGTGAGTTCGGTCATCTCAGGGTTTGCTGAGGTAGAGGAAACATTGACTCTCATGTTGTTTCTAGAAGAAGCAGAAGAATCCCAGTTCTTATGATGAGTAGTCATGTTCTCTATTAACTCTCTACACTCCTCGGGTCTCCTTTTCATGAATGTGCCACCGGCGGCTGCATTAATCGTATCACGATCTCGAAAAGTCAATCCGTTGTAGAAAGTATCGATCAAGGTGACCGAAAGCATGTTGTGGTTTGGACAACGGTCGATCAAGACATTATATCTCTCCCATGCATCAAAAAGAGATTCATCGGGATCTTGCATGAAACCGCTGATCTGATTGCGAAGGCTTGTGACCATGGATGGTGGAAAGTAGCGCGAAAGAAAGCGTTGAGTCATGTCATCCCAAGTGTGAATAGAATTCTTCGGGAGACGATCAAACCATTTTTCGGCATGATGCGATAAAGTATGTGGGAAGAGTTGTAGGCGGAGTACATCCATTGTGGCCCCAGGCAACTTCATGCTTTGGGTGATTGTGATGAACTTGTCGAGGTGTTTGTTGGCATCATCATCAGGCAATCCTCTAAATGGGTTTGTTTGTACTTGCTGAATCATGTGGTGCTTCAACGAAAACTCAGGAGCGTTGATTTGCATCGGCGCAATCGGTCCTCCTCGTCCAAACATTGTTGGTTGACAAAGTTCCTCCATGGTCCGAAGATCGGGCTGTGGAAGAGCATTGTTGTTATTATTATTATTGTTGAGGTGCGGTAGTTGATTATTGTTGTTAACACCTGCCATATCTAAATCTTCTTGAGGCTCGGGCTCTTGGTAGTTAGAAGATCTAGTACGCATACACCTGAAAATGCAAAAGAAAAAGAAACCAAACGCAAAGACAATATATATACACAATAAAAAGAAAATCTTTTTGGATTTTTGAAATTTTTAATTTTTTTTGTGGTTTTGGTTTTGAATTTTTAAGGCAAGAAAAATAACGTTCACAAGTAAACGGATCCCAAAAATGCAACGTGTCTAACACAGAAAACTGTTGATCGTAACGAAAAGAGCCGGCAGCGGCGCCATTTGATAGCTAGGTTTTACTAGCTTCAATTGTTGTTCTCGGTATCTTAACGAATTGATCTTAGCTCTCTATGTGTGACTTAGTTGATCTTTAGTGAAAAAGAATATTTTTGGGTGATTTTAAATTTAAATGCAAAGACTTAAAAGTAAAAGTGCTCTTAAAGTAAATCTAAGTCTAATTAAAGTAAAGTGCGAGTATTTTAAAACGTAACTAAAATTAAAGGGCACTAAAGTAAAATGACGTAAACTTAAATCTATCTAAGGCAAACTTAAAGTGCAACTAAAACTAAGGCAAATAATCTAAAAGTGCAATTAAATAAAAGGTAAGTAAAATAAAGCATGAAGATAAAAAATTAAAGATAAAAACTAATAAGAACCTGAATTCAGCTCATTCGGAATAAACCTTAGTTTGGAACAATCACTCGTCCTAAATGTCACCTTTGGTTGAAATGATTCTTCTTCACTTGGAATATTACCAAAATCCTTGATCCGGAACAAACTTGTCTGAATATGTCACTTATCCAAAACAATCTTTCATTCGGAACTTGCTGATTCGGAATCTTGTAAATCTTGCCTTGATTCGGAAGTTTTGGTCACCCCTTGATTCGGAACTTTCCGGATGAAGCTCCTTTATTCGGAACTTTTGAAGTTCCGAATGAAGGCTCTTTGGATCGGAACTGTGAGTTGGTTCGGAAGGTTCCGAATGAAGATCTTTGGTTCGGAAGTTTGGACTTCCGAATGAGTAAGTTTGGTTCGGAACTTTTGAAGTTCCGAATGAAGTTCCTTTATTCGGAACTTTTGAAGTTCCGAATGAGTTTCCTTGATTCGGAACTTTTTGAGTTCCGAATGAACGAACTTGGTTCGGAAATTTCAGACTTCCGAATGAAACCTTCAATTCTTCCCTTGGTTCGGAACTTTTTCTGGAAAACACAGAAACAAAGCAATACTTCCGAAGAACAAGGAAGATGGGTACAGTAGCAGTTATAAACAAAAAGTAATCAAAATCAAACACACGTATCAATTTAAACAGTAACGATCCAACAAATTAGCATCAACAATCAATCAAAAACATGAAATTAAACAACTTTAACCATAATAATCAAAAACACTTTGGATCAAAATAAAAGCATAAACATGAACATAAACACCACAAATCAAAGAATACGAAAGGTAGATAAGAGATTGACAAGATAAAGTAAAGATTAACAATAATTAAAAGGAAACTTACTTGAAATTAAATGAATTTAAGGTGCAAGACAAGGTAATTAAATTGACAATTAATGTAAATGACAAGTATTTAAAATGGTGGAAGAGCTAATTGTCACACTTAGCCAACAAGAGTGAAATGATAACTAATCTAATCTATTTATAGGGGAGGATTAAGGAAGCTTCCTCCCCTCTTTCTTTTCTTCTTAATTACAAGTTTAAGTCCCTCCTTTTATTAATCTTCATTAATTGCGTACTTAGTCCTTTTCTTCTAATCTTCTTTAGTCTTGGACTTTAAGGGACTTTTGACTTCGGGATTTCTTTTGAACTCGTCTTTAAATTCTTCAATAAAATAGACTTGAATTCTCCGGCTTTTGATAAACTTTCGTCTTTTGACTTTTTCTTCGATAAATCTTCAGAATTGGTCGTGGACTTCCGTTCTTTTTGCACTCTTGACTTCTTGACTTTGTCTTTTATCCTTTTCTTCAATAAAAGTCCATAAATGCCCGTGAATGTCCGTGTTTTATCCATTTTTCACCTTTTCATCCTAAATCACAACAAAAACACAAACCACGCATAATTCCGACATAAAAGACATAAAATACACGTTGTGGTACGGTTATTATTGTAATTAAGTGGTAGAAAAGATGGGTGTTTACACACCTATCACTAACTGAGAACAAAATTTCATAGACTCAAACACAAAATCAAAGATTTTAGAACCTAATAATTGAAACAGACAGATTTTGGTGAATCTTGCATAAACAAATTGGGACTTAAATACTTAAAACTAAAACTTGAAAACACTTATAACCACCAAAAAACAAGTGTTCAGGGTCCAGTCTTGGGATTTGCTGTCACTCAAACCCAAAAAAACTCTATCAATCTGAAACACCCCTTTTATGACTGTTTAAACAGATTTAACAAAGAGATTCTATGCAAATGGGATCCAAATAAAATCAAACCACCATGAAGATAACTAAGCAGTCAAAATATACAAAAATAGCATAAATCGTCATAATCAATATAAATGGTGTTCAATTATGTCTATCCAATTAACGTCGAAACCCTAATAATTTTAGGGTTCTTTGATTACAAAAAAAAGGGAAAACAAATGTTTATTATTTTTAAAATCATAAATAATAAAACAAACATCATGTATAAAAGCACAAACCTGTTCAACAAATTAGATAGTGGAATTAATTTTTTTTAGGCTTCTTGTTCTTACTGGCGAAGGGGAAAAGATGATTATGATTTCTGGTGGGTCAGTTGATCATTATAAGTGTTCTTTCCCCCAAAAGAAATATCACCGGTTACCCCAATTGTGGAACCGGTCTAGTCATTAAAAAAGAAAAACTTTATATTTCTGTTCAAATAGGCATATCGAACATAAAAAAGTCCATTGGACATAATGGACCACTTTTATAAGTATGTTGTGTGTTTATGACTTTTACCCCTATAAATATGTCATTTATGATTTATTAAACATAAGTCGAGATGGTGTCATAAGCTTACATTTTGTGGTTTATATCTATTACAAAATTAATATAATTCATGAAATATATTTAAGGAGTTATTAGTTTAAACGGGCCAATTCGGTGGAGTCGTATTATCAGGTAATCATATAACATAAACAAATATGTTAAAAGTGAATGTATCAAAATTAAGGCAAAAAAAAGTCAACAACAGACAATTAGTATGAAAGACGAAGTATATGAAACTTGATAAAAATTATGTGAATGAAAATACATTAATTATGTTTTAAATAAGTAATATATGAATAATATATGCAAACTTTTTATGCCCCTTTTAAGAGGTTGGTGCTTAAACGGTTTTATGACTTATTTCAACAAGCCCGCGTTTGAACGTAACATAAACGATGAGTAATTTGTTATCTGACTTATTTTAAAACCTAAACCTTAAACCATTTAATCCTAAACCATATACCCTTAAACCATAAACCCTAACTAAACCATAAATCATAATCCTACATACCATAAACTCTAAACCTTAAACCCCAAACCCTAAACATTAAACCTTAAACTAATGAACCCTAAAAACTAAATCATAAGCCTTAAACCATTTAACCTTAAACTATAAACCTTAAATCATATTTAATCCTTAAACCACAAACCTTAGCTAAATAAACCATAAATCCTAAACCTTAAACCATAAACCCTAAACCTTAAACCCTAAACCCTAAACCATAAACCTTAAACCAATAAACCCTAAACACTAATTCATAAACCTTAAACCATTTAACCTTAAGCTATAAACCTTAAATCCTATTTAATCATTAAACCACAAACCCTAGCTAATTAAACCATAAATCATAAACCTTAAACCATAAACCGTAAACCCTAAACCCTAAACCTTAAACCTTAAACCATAAACCTTAAACCAATGAACCCTAAACACTAAATCATAAACCATAAACTATAAACCTTAAATCCTATTTAACCCTTAAACCACAAACCCTGGCCAATTAAACCATAAATCCTAAACCTTAAACCATAAACCCAAAACCTTAAACCCTAAACCCTAATCCATAAACCTTAAACCAATGAACCATAAACACTAAATCATACACCTTAAACTATAAAGCTTAAATCCTATTTAACCCTTAAACCACAAACCCTAGCTAATTAAACCATAAATCCCAAACCTTAAACCATAAACCCTAAACCTTAAATCCTAAACCCTAAGCCCTAAACCTTAAACCAATGAACCCTAAACACTAAATCATAACCTTAAACTATAAACCTTAAATCCTATTTAACCCTTAATCCACAAACCCTAGCTAATTAAACCATAAATCCTAAACCTTAAACCATAAACCAATGAACCTTAAACCCTAAACCCTAATCCCTAAACCTTAAACCAATGAACCCTAAACACTAATCATACACCTTAAACCATTTAACCTTAAACTATAAACCTTAAATCCTAATTAATCCTTAAACCACAAACCCTAGCTAATTAAACCATAAATCCTAATTAACCTTAAACCACAAACCCTAGCTAATTAAACCATAAATCCTAAACCTTAAACCATAACTCTAAAGTCTAAATCATACAACCTAAACCTAAAGCAGTATACCCTAAACCCTAAATCATAAACATTAAAAACCATTAATTAACCCTAAAACATGAACTTAAATTAAACTAAACACTAAACATAAACCACTTCATTAACCCTAAACCATAAATCCTAAACCTTAACCCTCAACCCTATACCTTAAACCCTAAACCCTAAACCCCAACCCTAAACCATTAACCCTAACCCATTAATAAACTATAATGTTGTCACCCTAACCTTATTAAACCGACCATTCAAAATCGACCTTATTCATATTAAATTGCTTGAGATAATTATTCAAGGTGATTGATATAAAGCTCAACTAAATCCCACATACTACTTAAAAAATAAAAGATATTCTAGATGATTATTATAACCTAATATATTTATGATATTTAACTATAATTTTATGTTTAAAATTATAAACTTTTTAAAGTTAGTTAATTTTGACAAAAATGTTTTTAATAAAAATACAACGTATATGTTTTTTTTATTTATTTTTTATTTATTTATTATTAAATTTTAATAATTAAATGTTAATTATAATTTTATTATTAAGTAAATTTAATATTTATATTTTCATTAAACATAAATAATATCCATCAACCAACTTGTAACCGCCGCCATCTTCACAATCACACACTACACACAGGAAGAACAAACCCTAAATCTTCATCCAATACACGATAAAAAAATAGAACCCTAATACACAATAGTCACCAATCTACACAATCATTAACGACATGAAGCAACAGGAAAAAGGTAATGCAACAATCAGTATTGTTCAATTTAAATATTAAGGTTCATACGAATAGTGTAAGTTTGTTATGGTATTAGGGTTTACACTAATTTTTAATGCATGTATGTGGACCTATGTCATTTTTTTATTAACGTGATTCGATTTATAGAACTAACCCTTCTTAATCTATGTCATTTTTAATTAACGTGTTTATATGGTCTATGTTTCAATCTAGGTTATGGGTTTTGTTAATATGTCTGGATATGGTCCCATGGTATATTATAGTTTCAGGTTTTTTGGTAAGATATTGTTTTAGATTTTTTGAAATCAGTTGGATATGGTCCCCTATAAAAACATATGCATAACCAAATCCAAATGTTGTTAGGGCATCCACAACCATGATACACATACTGCCTAACACTCCCTTCGTCGACATATAACTAAAATTAATATGTACATGTTTGTAGAAGTTATTCATATTGAATCAGACACTTCATCATCTACTTTTGAAAGTGCTAAATTTCGCCCACCCCCTAGAAATAGAAGTCCGATTTGGAGTTTGACTAGAAGTTCTTCAAGTACTCCCTGTATTCGTCCTCCACTTTTTCAAACTCCTATTGTAGGCATACATAATGTCAGAAGGTTCGGTCAAGGAATGCTGTAGAGGGGAGCAACAACAAAGGTAAAAGGAAGGTTAGATGATGTCAGTTCTCCCTGTGTAATATGAACAAATTTTTTGTGTTTTGTTGGTCTGCTATTGCTGGGCACCTGTTGTATTTTCAACCTACAGGTCGCAACAATTTAATAGATTTTTATGCATTACTATCATTATAAAACAATTATCAGTTATCTGTAATCAACAATATGAGTTTGTTAATTAGTTAATATAAGTATTTTAAGGCCATGTACAATTCACTATCTGTTATATCCATTTTCTTATAATATAGGAGTTCAAGTTTTTATGCAGTATAAACTAAAGGTTTTTTGTTGAATGTTAAAATGTGTGAATTAGTATAATTTGTTAAAACTTTATTTTTACCAGGAAACTCAAAGAGAAAGTTGACCTAATTTGGATGTTTAATTTGGAGGTAACTGAAAGTTTTGAGGCAAATTGGAGTTCAAAATATTTGTTTGTTTAATTTTTGTATTTGGAGCCAAAATTTTCAAAAAAAAATTGAATTACCATGCTAAGTTAATGCATATGCAGTTTCCATAATTTTCAACCTCCATCTCCATCCAAACCCTGATTTGTTTCCAAAATCACAAAATATACAAAACTCAATTATTTTTTCACTAGTTTCATACCATTTCCACTTATTGTTCTTGTACACATCGATCTGTAGTCAATAATCATGAACACTATAAACGATGTGCAAGAGAATATGGTTAATGATGATGATTTTAATGATGATTCTTTGGTTAATAATCATGATGTAAATCACCATAATCAAAGAGATTATGAATCAGAGGATTATGGTGATCAATCTGATGAGGATGAAGACATTAGTAAACAGAAGGTTGTTAATAGGAGGGGTATAACTAGGTTATCTAAGTTTCGGTTAAAATTTGGAAAAGCAGGTTTCATGAAGATAAATGTAAACTTTGATGCACTGAATAGAATATCAGGGCCAAACAGATCATTGTTTACCAGTTTTTTAGGAGACATGGTTCGGGAGCAGATAGGATTGAAGATTCTATCGTGGAAAGATGTGAATCAGGAAGCAAGAGAAAAACTTTTGGCTGAAACCACGGTACACATACAAATTTTTTTACCCAACTATTAGTCTTATTCTTGCATTTACTTTAACATTATGTTAATATGTGCAACAATACTTTGAATTTGATGCGTCCTTCAAAAAGTTGGTTATGAATAAGCTAGGTGAACTTCTAAGAAATTTCAGAAGTAAAATGGCAGCAAAGCACATAGTTCCCAACATAGATAAACCTGAAAAACTAA
This sequence comes from Glebionis coronaria, assembly GCA_025667525.1. NCBI lineage: Eukaryota > Viridiplantae > Streptophyta > Magnoliopsida > Asterales > Asteraceae > Glebionis > Glebionis coronaria. The sequence continues at coordinate 558,866,395 of CM046879.1, forward strand.
ATGAAGTTCCAAAGAATTACAGAGCAATCGTCAATGCCGAACAGTGGGTTGCTTTTGTAAACCACACGGTCACAGAAGAATTTAAGGTTGTTAATTTCTATTTCGTTTTACATTTATAAAGACCGTATGTATGTATTGTTTGGAAACTCCGTATGACAAACACACTTTGTTACATACTAGCAACTTCTCATCCAGTAATCTCTTTTGTTAGGTGAAATCAGCTGCAAATAAATTGGCATGTTCCAAGTCTCTTTATTAGCATACAATGGGACGTGGTGGTTATGTATATGTAAAAGAGCAAATGGTAAGGTTATATTGGTGTAATATCCTAACGTTGTTGTCTATATTGGTTTACCTTTTCACCTATATGTATTTCATGTTTGAAAGATCATAAAATAAGAAACTAAACCAGATTAAGACCCCCCCCCCCCCGGTGGTGTATTTTGGTTTAACGGAAGGGTCAAAAAAGACGGAAAAGAGACAAATGATGAAACAATCAAAGTTGGCACTAAGATTGTAAGTGTTATTGCAAATTTTTGTATATTATGTTTATATTCGTATAATAAATTATCTACCATTTTTGTGTGCAGCTAGAAGCAGAGGACCAGATCAGAGATGGAACCTTGACGGTTGATAGTGGCACATATTCATTATCACATGTATTAGGAAAGGACAAGGGATGGTATGCAAGAGGAGTGGGAGGTAGAGTTATGTGAAGGAAGTTCTTTGATCTTCCTAGAAGGAAACAAGGAACTGATGTAAGGATTGCGATGCTTGAAACTGAACTTGATAAGGAGAGACAGACGCGTAAAGATAAAGAGATTACAATCACTCAATTAACCACCCAGATGTCACAAACACAGGAAGTTCTTAATAAAATGTTGAAAGTTATGTCTACACATGGGGTTAATATAGAAGAGTTAACGCCAAATCAGTCGAATGTAAGACTAGTTTTCTAATTTTGATACGATGATTTTCAGTCTGTAATACCAATAACAATTAACATACTTATATATTGCAAATATTACGTCTGGAAACTAATACATTAAATACGATACCTAATAAGGAGAAAAGGACGTCGATAAGTGGTGGTGGAGTCCAGAATGGTGTGATAATTCCAAAGTCTAAGGCAACTACAACTGCGAACAAGGATTTGGACACTGCAACTGCAACTACGAACAAGGTAAGATATAAAAAAACCATGTTTGGTTTTTAAATTGTACATACACGACTTATTTACTGTGTTATGTATATATGTAGAGACCTGTTAGAACTAGGGCATCAAAAAATAAGACTAGATCGTTGGAAAAGAAGTCTCCACTTCAAAATTCCCAATCTCAAGAATATATTTCTCCAGCTTCCGGATCACAAGAAAATCTGTCTCCCTCGTCACAACAAGATGTACCTATTTCATCATTACGAAAGAAGCATACACCTTCTAAATCGAAAGTAAATCAGTCTCCACCATCACTACCAGATGTAAGTATTTCATCATTATTCATATAATTACTTGTTTAATTCATTTCTCATTAATGCATGTAACCATATTTTCTTCAGACATTTAAGTGCAAACTGTGGAACATCTCTAGGACAATTATCATTGGTAACGATACGGTATACAAGTATAAGCATCGAGAAACTGTAATGATTCATAACCAACCACTACCACAAAATTTCCACAAAGTTTCAATAGATAATCCTTAGTGGATGCAACATTCATACCTGATAACGGAAATAATGGTTTAAAAACTGTTAAGGATGTGGAAGGTAGTTTTGTGGCATGGCCAAAGGAAAAGGTTATTTTTGATCAAAAGGTACATACACTTGATTTATCATCGTACATATACATAGCTTTTCATATTTAGTTCAATGTTTAATACACGGCTTTTGTTTCCCTACAGGAAACAACAACACCAAATACCATAAAAGCTATTGTTGAAAGTGCACCAAAGATAGGATCTAAGCGCTCGATGAACGTTCCAGCAGGCAGTACATTTACGACTATTCCTCATATTCAGAAACAAGCTAGGAATAACCAGGCTCAAAAGACTTTACAAGACGGTGATTCTGAGTCATTACAAGTGTGATTCTTTGTGAAAAGTATGTTCGTTGAGAATAATACGACATTACAATTGTTGATTTTCTTATGTACATTCAATTTAATATATTAATGCAAATGAAATTTGATTGTCCAGAATTTTGTTTTTTGTTTTTATTAAATTCTGAAAGGTTACTAGAAGATGAAACGTAGTCACACTTATTAACGTTGTTAGTCACATTCCAATGGGTGACTACATATCATAAAAAGTCACACAAACATACAACTCATGTGACTATTGGATGCATATAGTCACACAAAATACAATTGGCTTGACTTGACAAAGCATACAGTCACACTTATTACTAATATTGGTAACTCTTTGGTTAATTATACGTGATAAACTCACTACCATTAACATGATTTGTATGACTACATATCATAAAAAGTCACACAAACATACACTTCATGTGACTATTGGATGCATATAGTCACACAACATACATTGCTTGACCTGACAAAGCATACATTCACACTTATTACTACTATTGGTAACTCTTTGGTTAATTGTATATGACAAACTCAGAGCCATTAGCATGATTTGTGTGACTACATGTCATAAAAGGTCACACAAACATACAATTCATGTGACTATTGGATGCATATAGTCACATAAAATACAATTTGCTTGACTTGACAAAGTATACAGTCACACTTATTACTACTATTGGTAACTCTTTGTTAATTGTATGTGACTAACTCGGTACCATTAACATGATTTGTGTGACTACATGTCATAAAAAAGTCACACAAACATACAATTCATGTAACTACTGGATGCATATAGTCACACAAAATACAATTGGCTTGACTTGACAAAGCATACAGTTACACTTATTACTACTATTGGTAACTCTTTGGTTAACTGTATGTGACTAACTCAGTACCATTAGCATGATTTGTGTGACAACATGTCATGAAAGGTCACACAAACATACAATTCATGTGACTATTGTATGCATATAGTCACACAAAATACAATTTTCTTAATTTGACAAAGCATATAGTCACACTTATTACTACTATTGGTAACTCTTTGGTTGATTATATGTGACAAACTCAGTACCATTAGCATGATTTGTGTGACTACATGTCATAAAAGGTCACACAAACATACAATTCATGTGACTATTGGATGCATGTAGTCACACAAAATACAATTTGCTTCACTTGACAAAGCATACAGTCACACTTCTTTCTACTATTGGTAACTCTTTGGTTGATTGTATGTGACAAACTCAGTATCATTAGCATGATTTGTGTGACTACATGTCATAAAAGGTCACACAAACATACAATTCATGTGACTATTGGATGCATATAGTCACACAAAATATAATTTGCTTGACTTGACAAAGCATACAGTCACACTTATTTCTATTATTGGTAACACTTTGGTTAATTGTATGTGACTGACTCAGTACCATTAGCATGATTTGTGTGTCTACATGTCATAAAAGGTCACACAAACATACAATTCATGTGACTATTGGATGCATATAGTCACACAAAAATCAATAATCACATAGTAAATGTCACACATATTGTATATTCATGTGACAAACTTTTAATCAGTAGTCACTCTTAAACAAAACTCGTGTAACTGTAGAGTGTTTACCGTCACACATATTTATTAAAACACCAAATATTGTTCCTAGTTCGTTACACATTTTCGAGTATTGGTCACATTTTCTTGCTGGTTATCGTCACTTAGATCATATTGTGACCGTATGGTACCTACGGTCGCGGGACCTTTAGTCACAAAGGCTACAAAAACCGCGTGTGACTGTAGGCCTACGGTCACTGTTTTTTAGTGTGACGGATACCATTTTTTGTACTAGTGTTAACCTAAAGCCAAACTCAAGAAATTATATTGAAACATATGATGAATCGAGCTGGGGCATTCCAGCTTTTACATCAATTTTTTATTATATTTATTTATATGAATAACGTAAATGATATTCGAAACATTAGTATAATCAAGGTTGAAAAAATCGTGAATCGCTAGTCGGCCAGTCGACCACCTTGTAGCTTGTAATCGTTCTAGGTGGGATTAATCGGTGATTAATCGGATTTGCATTTTTAGAAATTTTTTGGTATTTTCAGCAAGTTTTGAGTATTTCTAACAAGTTTTAAGTATTTTGGGCAATATTATTCATAAAAATACTACTTATCATACATATAAATAGTTACTATAATTGATAAACACAAGTTTTTATGGTGAGTTTTTGGTATTTTCGACAAAATTTGTATGTTTTCGGTAAGTTTGACCTCCTTTGACCGTCGTTGACCACACTTGACCGACATTAATCGCCATTTCATTAATCAACAAAGTTGAGGGCCTTGTAGCAATTAATCGACGATTAATCAGGCTTGTAGACCTTTTTTTTGCAACATTGAGTATAAGGCTTAAGGGAATGGTTGAAAAAACCCACGGATGGGGGTGAGTTGGCACAAACCCACACGTGGGTTGCCATAAATCTCACACATACCCACTAGAAACCCACGCATGGGTTATGGTATCTAGGTAAAAAACCCACCACCGATGAGTTATCCACCGTTCACTTCTCCCAATATTGTAACACCCCACTTGGATAAGTGGACCGTTACGTGTATTTATGGCGTGTCATCAAAGCATGCAAGGCAATGTATTAAAACATTAACTGACCATACGGAAATACCGGAATCAAACATCGGTAGTCCAACATAAGCTCAAAATAAAGATTAAGTACTGAAAGAAAAAGGACGAACAGTGTCCAAACAACCAAAGTAAAGTAACGTAATGTGTGCATAAAATAAAGGAGTCTGGATAGCTCCCATCCAATGCACGTACTCTCTTAGAAGTCCTAAGATCGTCCCTATGTACCTGCCGTTTGGAAACATGAAAGGAAACTACGGTTGAGCATAACGCTCAGTGAACGGATATAAAGCATGATAGGGAATTACTAAAATGAAACAGATGATAAAATACTGGAGCTGTAAGACTGATAAGTAAAGTTGCAGCGGAAATCTGTGTATAATCTGTAAAGCCTGATTTATAAATAATAAAGCTGAACTGTTATCTGTTAAATCTGAAAACATGCATTTACTGTAATTTAATTGCCAGAGCTTATATAGGTCATGTGCTGTAACAACGTTGCATGAATAACTGGAGGGGTGACCTCGTCATGCTGTAGAGGGGTGACCTCTAAATAACTGTGCTGGGTGGAGGGATCAACTCCAATGTGAAGGATGTAGAGCACACACCACATTCACCCTGATAACTTGTAACACTTATAAGCCTAGGATGCATCCATACGCCCCACTAATAATACTGATAAAATGGCCAAGCTAAGCTGAGTGGGACGATGCAGGATATCACTCTCCTGCATGTGAGTCACGACACCGGTGCCTCTAGTGCCGTGGTTACGGTACCTCCGTAACTAGTACATAAACTGATCATGCTTGTATATAATGCTCAGGCAATTTATTTAGTTATTAACATGATTACTGATAAGCTTAAACATATACTGGGGAAAACATTTGGCTGAAGATGGGGAATCCTAATCATGCATAGAAAGGAAGTCCTTACTGAAAGGACGGAAGATCCGTACCTTGTGTCCAGAAGATGAACAGACGGAAAACCTACTCCGACTTCACCTGAACTACATGAATAAAGGACGTGGATGAGCTGTCTGATTACTGTATACTTTTACTGGTAATTATTGTTCTTAACTCGTTTTACATGTTCCGGTCTTGTTTTACTGTTTCGTGTATCCTCTTGTAATTCTGACTGTTTTTACGTATTTCTGATTAATGCACTTCACGTATTTCATGTGTTATTATACTTGTTGTATGGTAATAATTAACTTTCAAAAAAAATAGTAAGTTTCTAAAATTATAAAGTTTCCATAATTAGTAAGTTTAATATATTAGTTATTAATCTTCATCTAAAACATGTTTCCCGTTGGAAAACATAATATTTCTATTCAAAAGTTACTAAAAGCGTCCTTCGTATAACAGTGGCTAACCAAAGCTAACAGTGGCTACCTTTAAGAAAACAGTGGCTATATTAAGCTGACAGTGGCAAATTGAAGCAACAGTGGTTAGTTTAAACTAACGGTGGCATATTTAGACAACCGGTGGCAAATGTTAAGGAATCAGTGGCAAGTTTACCTTATGCTAATTTTTGTCAAAAGCCGAAATGCACCTCAAAGCAATAGATCAGCAACCAAACGCACCCTCATCATTTACAGCAGCCCCAAACGCATCTTATACGGCTGCCAACAGCCCCAAACGCCTCTTATACGACTGTCTGTAGACCCAAACGCTCCTTATGCGCGTGTCTGCAGACCCAAACGATCCTTATGCGCTTGTCTGCAGACCCAAACGCACCTTACTACTATGCTGCTGAACCAAACGCGGCTACTGTTGGTGTTGCTGAACCGAACACGCCCTACTGCTGGTGCTACTGAGCTGAACGCATCCTACTGTTTGTATTGTACTAAACCAACATACTTGTTGCCCACGATAACCCAAACACCCTCTACTCTTCGTAAACAGCGAACCAACCCCTATGCTCTGATAAACCAATGCACCATGTCGTACTGCTGCCATAAACAAACGCACCCTGTTGTGTCGTCTTTACCCTGAAACCAACACACCCTTGCTGATGGTAAACCCAGATCCGAACACCCCATAAGCGGGCTGATGTAACCCAAATAAATCACCCGAACATCCCCATGATTAATGGCAAGGATCGAACAATTCGACCACCCATACGGCTGTTAACCGCGGCCAACACCCATATACCACGACTGCAGCATGATGGCTATGGTTGTGACGGCGTTCTGCGGTGGTGGTCATGTGTGTGGCGGCTGGTGGAACCAACTAGGGTTTCTTGTTGTTTTTAGGTGTTTTAGTAAATGGAAACATAAAACCTACGTATTGTTTTTCACTACATTTAATGGACTGGGCCTTGGGCCGGTTAAGTCTTGTAAAGTTTCTTAGTCTTGTAAAGTTTATTAATTACATGGAGCCCGTTTCATTTACTTATTTATTTTGTTATTTAATTGCGTGTCTTATGTATTCGTGATTTAATATTGCGTGTCATATAACTTGTCGTGACGTATTAAATATAACTGATGCTTGTCGGGAATTAATTAATGAAAGTTTTAATTATTCTGATGTTTCGTGTAATTAATATTTTCATGACTTTTTTTAAAGCGGGTTTTACAACTCTTCCCCTCTAAAAGAACAATTCGTCCTCGAATTAGAAACATGATAATGTCGGGGGTCTTACAATTCTTTCCCTCTAAAAGGGTCATTCGTCCTCGAATTAAAGGTAAAGTGGGCTGATAAAGTTATAAAAGCAAGTTATAAAAGCAAGTTATAAAAGTTGAAAGGACACGTAAGCTGAAAAGACATGCAAGCTGAAAGGACATGAACGCGACATAATTGAAGAGAAAATGGAACGTGACATAAGTGAAGAACATAACTGAATTTTGAAGAAAAAAGATAAGAGGTCCGGATGGACTCCTCCGTTTCGAGTGGCTTCCCGCTCGAAAAGATTTTTCAAAGGTCTAAACATAATGAACAAAATCTTGGTCATGATGACTCTGTCCTGATGATGCTGAAAAGCATCTGGTTCTATACTTAAGATGGATTTTCTGGATCTGAATGAATAAACTATAGCATGTAGTATACATGAAACGGTACGTAGAATTATTCTGAAAAGATAACATTTATATTTCTGGGCAAGCTGCTGAAAACATATAGGGGCGAACTACGTGAACCATTGTGAACGTGCTACGTGAACAATTGTGAACGTAGTTCGTGATCATCTGATGAACGCTGGCATGGAATATGGCGTGAACGTGATACTAGGCATATCATGAACGTATGCTGACTGAGGAAGGAATGCCAACCGATATGGCCTTAGACTGAAACATCTGCCTGAGTATGAAAACAGTGCTAAACTTGAGTTTGGTTTCTCATGATTTTGTAACCTTATTCGGTAATAAACTGCTAAACGTGTATCGCGAAATGGCACACGAACTTGAACGTGAACAATGTTATGAACGCTAACGTGAGCTTAAATCATGAGATAGCACGAGACATGAACTGAAACAGTATTATACTACGAATGAGACGTCAACGTGAAAGTGAAAATAAACATGAATTTAAAGTGGGCGTAAACATACACTTGATCGTGAACATGAATTCTGTCTGATATGATGGTCAATGGAATGTCTTGAATTAGTACGATTTATTGTTGAATTTCAAAATTTTCTGCAGATTTGCTACTGCGTGATCCTTTCGGACGAAAGAAACGCGTAGGCTGATTACATGGTTGACGATAACTTAGATAGTATCATACTTTCTCTGAGCCTGTGGTATCTGATAACGATTTCATGGAATTTCGTCTCATTTCTGTTCAGAATTTCTAAGGGTTGTAGTAACTCACTAACATGACGGCGTTCTATCTTGAACCTGCAGTAGGTCAGGCATCTAGATATGAACATAGCTGCATTAATGTGTGATGTGGATTCTATTAAAGTTTTGTCTGGGATTATGGAACATTCTGATGGAAATCTGGTTGAATAGTCATAAAACATTTTTAGTGAGAACTATCGGCAATTTCTGCGGTAATAGTCAATTGAGTTCTAGAAGATCGTACTTCGTTCACAGGCGTCAGTCGGGACCATCAGGTGATGGCCTTCACCTGCGCAGGATTGTCTGAAATTTCTTGCTGTTGAAATGTGGTGGCTCAGAACTGCCACTTTATTCAAGTGAGATTTATATCTGGAAAGTTGTGTATGAAAATAACTCCTATTGAAGATTTGATACAATTGTGAGAAGATGAGTCTCGTGTTCTTCTCTAGTATTAGGCATATCAGAATGTGATCAATGAATATACTGATGATATTGCATGAGAGTCATAAAAAAAAATTTATTCATAATTTCATATCTAACTGGAGCGTTAGGGAGCTCAGAAGTATAAAATAAAATAAAAAAAAATTTTGAGAGACTGTAATATGTGCAACAGCAGTCTGGAAGCGTCATGTTCTTTCTCTCACCACTGATGGTAGCATGATCGGAAATTTGTTCTGGAAAATATTTAAGACATTGTAGCAGGTCAGGTAACCTCCTATTCGTGGAATGAGTATCGTTTTATGAATGGCGATCTCGTAAATTTTCGGTGATCGATACATGATCTCATGGTACCGGCCTTCTTTCTGATAGACAGAAACGATACACCTCCTGGTGGTGCGTTAGGGCGAATAAAGCCTCGTTTCGGTAATTCTTGCAGCAATTGTTGCAACTCTTTTAACTTAGCTGAAGCCCTGTGATCAAGAGTTCTGAAAATAGGTTATGTTCTTGAGACTAGCTCGATGTTAAATTTCTGTCTCGTGGTTAGGAAGGAATTTCTTGAAAACTTCCTAAAATTATATCTGGAACTCTGGAATAATCTGCTGATCATGAATTTAAGGAATTTCAGAAGTGAATTAGTAACAGGTAGGTAAAAGTCTTCGTAGCTATGGACTAACAAGTCGCGTGCTTGTAAGGTAGACGTAATTTGTACTGATTTTTCTGGTAGAAAGTATAATAATATATTTAGAATTTAGTAAGACAGATCTCGTCGTTAATTGAAAGGAAACCTTAATAATATAGGTGATTCTGTGGAGCCATTTCGGCTGAGAGGTAGGTAAATACCTGATTTACATAAAGCTGACATAGGAATACGTAGAGTAACGTGGCGACTTCCACTAAGGGGGTTCGTCTGTAACCTCACATAATGATTACCGTGTGTTTAATCTGAATAATAATCTAGTGGTGGTGACTGAATTTTAATGATCTGATTCATGTGTGGCATAATAGAACGGGTATACCCCTTTCTGAAGGGTACCCTGAATTTCTGAGGGTCTGGTTTAGAAACATACTGGAGTTATGAGTTCTGACTCGTATTTTTAGGAAAGATTCGTATGACGTGTACCATGACTGGTGTCCTAATATGTGTCTTCCGAAAAGATACCTGAGGCCTATGCCTTGACTGATGTCTTGACACGTGTTTTAGTAGATGAATCTGAACAAGGTTAAAAATTTCGGTAACTACTAGGATTGGCGAACCGGCTAGACTACTGACCTCTGTATTTCTGGTCACGTCCGTTCCGGAGTTCCGATGGTTACTGACTGATTATTTTTAAGCACGGTGGTTGTCATTACCGCCTTGTCTGTCAGTTTCCCGATGGTCGTTATTATGACCGAGATTCTAACTGGGAAGGTAAAAGAATGGAATAGAATGGTAATGTCTGATAGTTGAAATTTATTCTTTTCAGAAATTTCAAATGTATAATTTTCGTCCTTATTCTGTAGAGTCTTCATAGTATAAACAACATCAGCATCTTGAGAAATCTCCAAAGTATCAGCAGCATCAACATTTGTGAGTTCTTCAAGGTGTTAGCAGCATCAGCATCTGGTACAATCTTCAACTCACGAGCAGCATCAGCACCTGGTAGAATATCGACAAGTGGCAACGCCTGAGATGGTTGAGGATCGATTAGCAATATCCATGGAGTAGGGTACCTGAAGTACACCTCGACTACAGTACATGAAGTACAAACTGAATACTGCACATGGAACATATCTGAGGCACTGTACGTGGAGTACTAATGAAATACTGTCCATGGAGTATAACTGAGACACTGTACGTGGGGTATGTATGGAATACGGTACATGGCACTGGTGGAAATTTTATGGGATGATCGGTACCGGTGTCGCTTGTCTGACATGATCAAAGAAATAAATAGATTTAAACAGTAGTAAACTGATCTGGAATAAGTAACATGATAGGCTGACAATTTCTGCGTAGACTTAATGCTGGTTGCATAGAGGCTAAAAAGTATGACTAAACGGAGGTTCATCAACATTTAGTATAAAGACATGATTGTTAAAGACCAAAACATGATTTATCATGAAATAGTATTTTACTGTAATCCTTCTGTATCTTAGCATGAAACATTATCATTCTGTTGAAAACATAATACTTGTAAGGAAACATGAAACTAAATCATCATGTAGATGACATCAACGTGAGGGTATGAAAATTTGACTGTTACAAGGAACATAAAAGTCAAATCAACTGAGGTGTAATATCAACTGATGTGGGCGGCTACGGTTCAATCCATAGAATTCAAAGAAGAAAACATGAGACTAAGTATGGGCTATTCTGGTTCGATCCATACTGGTCAAAATTTTCTGAGAACTGTCATGTATAGAAATTTATAATCTTGGACTAAATATGGATGGCTGTAGTTCAATCCATACTTGTCAAAATTTATGAAATGTCTTGATATGACAAAGGTGAACAACTGTGGATCGGTTCACAAAACATCATTTGACTGAAAAGCATGAAATTTGACTTGAGAAATGGTGAACGTTTATGGTTGGTTCACCAAGTGATATTTGACTGAAAACATGAATCTGTCATGAGTAAGGGTAAACGCCTATGATCGGTTTACCAATACAAAATCTGAACGGCAAGGGTGAACGCCTATGGTCAGCTCACCAAAACGAAAATTCGCTAAAAAGCACATGTGACTAAATATGGCTAGTTATGTACCAACCTTTTACTTAGTCAAAACTTTACGAAAACTGACTGATAAATGAAGAAAACTGACTGAATAATCCATGAGAACATGAAAGATAACAACGCCAAAATCTGGGAAGTTCCTGGTGACTACCCACTAGTCACAGGTCAAGTTTTTGAGCCTACAGGTCGAACCTATAGCTCTGATACCATAATTGTAACACCCCACTTGGATAAGTGGACCGTTACGTGTATTTATGGCGTGTCATCAAAGCATGCAAGGCAATGTATTAAAACATTAACTAACCATACAGAAATACCGGAATCAAACATCGGTAGTCCAACATAAGCTCAAAATAAAGATTAAGTACTGAAAGAAAAAGGACGAACAGTGTCCAAACAACCAAAGTAAAGTAACGTAATGTGTGCATAAAATAAAGGAGTCTGGATAGCTCCCATCCAATGCACGTACTCTCTTAGAAGTCCTAAGATCGTCCCTATGTACCTGCCGTTTGGAAACATGAAAGGAAACTACGGCTGGGCATAACGCTCAGTGAACGGATATAAAGCATGATAGGGAATTACTAAAATGAAACAGATGATAAAATACTGGAGCTGTAAGACTGATAAGTAAAGTTGCAGCGGAAATCTGTGTATAATCTGTAAAGCCTGATTTATAAATAATAAAGCTGAACTGTTATCTGTTAAATCTGAAAACATGCATTTACTGTAATTTAATTGCCAGAGCTTATATAGGTCATGTGCTGTAACAACGTTGCATGAATAACTGGAGGGGTGACCTCGTCATGCTGTAGAGGGGTGACCTCTAAATAACTGTGCTGGGTGGAGGGATCAACTCCAATGTGAAGGATGTAGAGCACACACCACATTCACCCTGATAACTTGTAACACTTATAAGCCTAGGATGCATCCATACGCCCCACTAATAATACTGATAAAATGGCCAAGCTAAGCTGAGTGGGACGATGCAGGATATCACTCTCCTGCATGTGAGTCACGACACCGGTGCCTCTAGTGCCGTGGTTACGGTACCTCCGTAACTAGTACATAAACTGATCATGCTTGTATATAATGCTCAGGCAATTTATTTAGTTATTAACATGATTACTGATAAGCTTAAACATATACTGGGGAAAACATTTGGCTGAAGATGGGGAATCCTAATCATGCATAGAAAGGAAGTCCTTACTGAAAGGACGGAAGATCCGTACCTTGTGTCCAGAAGATGAACAGACGGAAAACCTACTCCGACTTCACCTGAACTACATGAATAAAGGACGTGGATGAGCTGTCTGATTACTGTATACTTTTACTGGTAATTATTGTTCTTAACTCGTTTTACATGTTCCGGTCTTGTTTTACTGTTTCGTGTATCCTCTTGTAATTCTGACTGTTTTTACGTATTTCTGATTAATGTACTTCACGTATTTCATGTGTTATTATACTTGTTGTATGGTAATAATTAACTTTCAAAAAAAAATAGTAAGTTTCTAAAATTATAAAGTTTCCATAATTAGTAAGTTTAATATATTAGTTATTAACCTTCATCTAAAACATGTTTCCCGTTGGAAAACATAATATTTCTATTCAAAAGTTACTAAAAGCGTCCTTCGTATAACAGTGGCTAACCAAAGCTAACAGTGGCTACCTTTAAGAAAACAGTGGCTATATTAAGCTGACAGTGGCAAATTGAAGCAACAGTGGTTAGTTTAAACTAACGGTGGCATATTTAGACAACCGGTGGCAAATGTTAAGGAATCAGTGGCAAGTTTACCTTATGCTAATTTTTGTCAAAAGCCGAAATGCACCTCAAAGCAATAGATCAGCAACCAAACGCACCCTCATCATTTACAGCAGCCCCAAACGCATCTTATACGGCTGCCAACAGCCCCAAACGCCTCTTATACGACTGTCTGTAGACCCAAACGCTCCTTATGCGCGTGTCTGCAGACCCAAACGATCCTTATGCGCTTGTCTGCAGACCCAAACGCACCTTACTACTATGCTGCTGAACCAAACGCGGCTACTGTTGGTGTTGCTGAACCGAACACGCCCTACTGCTGGTGCTACTGAGCTGAACGCATCCTACTGTTTGTATTGTACTAAACCAACATACTTGTTGCCCACGATAACCCAAACACCCTCTACTCTTCGTAAACAGCGAACCAACCCCTATGCTCTGATAAACCAATGCACCATGTCGTACTGCTGCCATAAACAAACGCACCCTGTTGTGTCGTCTTTACCCTGAAACCAACACACCCTTGCTGATGGTAAACCCAGATCCGAACACCCCATAAGCGGGCTGATGTAACCCAAATAAATCACCCGAACATCCCCATGATTAATGGCAAGGATCGAACAATTCGACCACCCATACGGCTGTTAACCGCGGCCAACACCCATATACCACGACTGCAGCATGATGGCTATGGTTGTGACGGCGTTCTGCGGTGGTGGTCATGTGTGTGGCGGCTGGTGGAACCAACTAGGGTTTCTTGTTGTTTTTAGGTGTTTTAGTAAATGGAAACATAAAACCTACGTATTGATTTTCACTACATTTAATGGACTGGGCCTTGGGCCGGTTAAGTCTTGTAAAGTTTCTTAGTCTTGTAAAGTTTATTAATTACATGGAGCCCGTTTCATTTACTTATTTATTTCGTTATTTAATTGCGTGTCTTATGTATTCGTGATTTAATATTGCGTGCCATATAACTTGTCGTGACGTATTAAATATAACTGATGCTTGTCGGGAATTAATTAATGAAAGTTTTAATTATTCTGATGTTTCGTGTAATTAATATTTTCATGACTTTTTTTAAAGCGGGTTTTACAAATATTGCCCTAAAATTTAATTTTTATCCCTATTTTTTCCTATATAATCACCATTTTCCATATCATTTTTTCACAACTCATATTCATCTTGTTCCTCACAACTCATATTCATCTTCTTTCTCAAACACAAATTAATCTTCTTTCACTTCTCTAATGGCGCCTATACTATGGACAACCGATGAAGAAATAGCGTTGTGTCGTTCTTCGGGCCATGTTGCTGAAAACTCCTTGCCAGGTAACCCAACAAATAGTCGTATTTGGGGCTTAGTTTTGCAAAGGCTGGAGTGTCGTTTAGATGATCCAAGGAAACAAACATATGATAACATAAACTGGAAATGGAAGTCCCTAATGTGTGTCGTGCATAGGTTTGTTGGATGTTACAACAACGCAACGCGTACACGGGTAGTTGGAGCAACTGACGAGGATGTAACAAATAACGCCCTTTCGTGAATATGAAGCTGAGTATAGGTGTCGGTTTCAGTATCTTCATTGTTGGGAGGTTTTGAAAACTTATCCACAATTTTTTCCTACTTCTTAAATTATCAGTGTATCGTTTTTATTAATTTATGTGTTGTTTTTAATATCCTTGTAATGTTTTTAATTACCCAATGTATTGTTTATTTTTTAATAAAAGTTTTTGTTTTTAATTCATCCGATTATCGGTTTTATTTACCCGCTTGTATCGTTTTTAATTAAATGTATGATTAAATTAAATAAAAGTGATAGTGGAAAGATGAGGTGGAGGTGGGTTATTTTTTGCTTAATAACCTTGAATGGTGAGTTTTTAGTGGGTTGGTGAGAGGAATGAGAAAGCTGAGGTGGCGGTAGGTTTTGGAGGTGCCACTCCCTTTAGCCTAATAATTAAATGTTTACACTTTGAACAACCTTTTAACTATAATGCTCAAATGTTTGTATAAGTGTTTTGCTTTCGAATTCATTTTTTAAAAAAACGACAAATGTTAGTGGCTAGTAGGTTGAGTCGTACAATGACATCCAAACGGCAGAATGTCTTCTTTGAACCATCGTCTAGTTATGTTAAACTCCTTATCTGTTTCGTTTAAGAGGAAAAACGTTTGACATGTCTGAACCCAAGACCTCCAGGGAATTAAAAAAACCCACTTAATAGAACTTTGGTGGTTTGGTCTTGAATTCATTGATCTTACTGACGAATTTGACTATCGAATACAATATATTTGTATAAATTTAAAGTCGAGTGTCTTATTTGACTATTACTTAAGCCGAGTTCAAGCTTGGATTATTAAAACATGTCAACATTCAGCAACTTGCACAACTATCTTCCTCAACATCAGCAACGTGCACAACTATCTTCCTCAACCTTTCTTCTTGCCCGTTTTAATATTGAATGGGAGTGTTTAAAAAGCTTTTTCTCTTTCAGACTTTCTACGTTTAACGCGCGTTAGTAAAGCAACGCCTCACCCGACGTTGTGAGACGATGTGATAACGCCAGATAATGTCGAGCTTCTCCACACTGTGCCCCTAATAATATTGCGCTAGTGATGAAATTGACGTTAGCAAGAAAACAAAATTGATTATAACACTAGTTACTACTTACTAGTATATCACTCAATGCTTTTAATACGTTTGTTCCACCATATGGGTGCTTTTTACCTTCTATAAATAACTCAAGTCTCATGAAACATAAAAATGGTGAGATTTCTTTAAATTCACGAAATCTTATGCTATATTTAGCAAGCACATAACCAACTAGCATTTCATATGTATTCAAATACGGTAATAATGCTATAATTCAAACTTATACATCATAAACATTATATTCAACATGTCGACATCACCACATGAACCTTGTCACTAGCTTGACGTTTGATTTATCCCACAAACTAATTAATGAAAGGGTTTTGCTAACCACAACACCCATTTGGTTATTCAATTTCCAATTTAACATCAATTTCCACTTAAAAATGTATATAGAATTTAGCTAAAAAAGAAATTATATTTTTGAATAAATTGTGTTTTCGATTCGATATTACGATCGTTTATGTGGTCTATCAATTATTTAAATACTTCTTTCGTTTCAAGATTATTATCCTTATTAATTTTCGATTTTTTTCTTTTAACTTTGATTTTAAGTCTATTTGTTTGTCTTAAATAATAGTAATTAATAAAAAATATATGAATTGATTGTTTTTAAATATGTTTTAATTGTTATAGTTTTCATTAAATATTATACAACATACATAAAAGTATTTATAATTAAAGTTAAAAAGAATATCTAAAAAGTTAATATAAAATAATAATTAAAAGAATATATATATGCTCCGTATAATTAAAATTTACACCACTAGCTTTTTTTACTCATCTACGCTCTACATTATGCTGGGGAGTAGTTAAAAAAAAACTTATCGTCACCTCAGTGTCACATTAGATTTTTCACAACTCACAAAAATTCATCGTATAAGGAGAGTAAGGAATAAAAAACCCACATTCACCTCACCTCCACTTTATATGAAACATACCCAAAATATACCCTACAATATACCCCACACACTCACATATATATTAGAAAAAATAAAAGTATTAAAAGAAAAAATATTGGCACATTTGCCGCGTAGTGAGAAAGTTACCAATAGTGGGTTTTAAAAACATGTCACGCGTGATTTTTAGTTAGAGGTAATAGAACCCACTTGCCACGTGGTAACCCACTTGTGAGAAAAACATACTACTCTCCTCAGCGAAGGAGTGGTACACAAAAAATATATCGTCACCTTAGTTTTCTTTCTCCTCTCACTAACTCACCAAAACTCATATTTCAAGAGTATTAAGGAAAAAAACTCACATTCATTGTTGATCCCTTTGGTTGAATCTATATTCTGTTAAGAATTAGTATAGTAGTTTGTAATCAAACTAAAACACTTTGAGCACTCTTACTAACACTAAATAAGTTATGCGGAATCTAACTTATAAAGCACAGAAGAACAGAATTACTTTTAACTATTTGATTCTCTTATTAATCGACTTGAATGAGGTACATGAAAGATATTGTATCTATGTTCCTTTTATAGAGTAAGGAACCCTAGAAACCTTAGAGTATTCTATAAAGATAACTATATCACAGACGATATATTATCAATATTCTAACTATTTAAGTATATCACATAAGATATACTCTAACTATAACTATGACATATCTTATACAAATATATATTCGTCCTAATCATCATAGCAGTACTTACTTTATAAGTAGCAGTACTTACTATGTACCGCGTTAATACTAACGGTACTTACATAACACTGACAGTACTTAAAATACACTAATGGTACTTGACACTTAACAAATAATTCCCAACAATCCTCCCCTAAACAAGAAATGATAACTTGTTGTCTTCTTGTTTCTCTTGTACTGGATGTATTAAAATACATGTCTTCAGTCTTTCCTTCATCCTTGGATTGAACTTGGTAATTTGTATTTGTATCCAACTGAATGTAGCCAAACACTTCAAATGTAGATCTTCTTCTGATAAGATAATCTTCAAACATCATGAGTATCATCTTTGTCTTCAAACTATGATCTTCTTGTGTCTTTTAAACATTCACTTATCTTTGCAACATTACTTATTGTCTTCTTGAGTTTAGTCTTTGAACTCTGAATCATGAACCTTTGTCTTGATTTGATGAGACAAAACCTTCTAAGTATCTTTTAAATACTTCTTTGCTTGCAATCTTCATACCTGAAATAAAACAGTTAACAACAAAAACCAATCTGTATTGGCTTCATGATTTTTAGCAAATCACCAGCTATCAACGGATTTGATAAATTCTTTACCAGTTAGCCGTACACTCTGGAATATCCAATACTTTATTCATAAAGAATAAGGTGTAATGAAAACCTTACAATTTTTGGTAAATTGTCAACCATCAACGGATTTGATGAAGTCTTTACCTAGTACCGTTTGTCTAGGACTAGCCAACTCTTTGTTTCGAAACAAGGTTGATGTAGGTTTTTCATACACGTTTTAGGAAAAACGCGTATGAGTGGCAAGTATTAAGTTATACGCTTTAGGAAAAACGTAAAACCGAATAAATCCCGAGTTCGTTCTCGAAGGAGGTGTGTGTATTAATGTGCCAATATATAAAATAACAATGTTTGGATTAGTGACGTTTTTGGTTTAAAGAGAGAAAAAGTAAAGACGAGTTACGCTACGATTACACTACGACGAATGACGTAAAACGCGAACGTAAATACGTAAAACGCGACGAAATTAAAAATAAAACCTAAAAATTAATTAAAAGTTAAAACTAAGTCTAAAATAATATAAATAAGAATAAAAATCCAACAAATATATTTTAAAACCTTTTATTAATTAAATATTCAATTTTTAATGCTAATTAAAGCCCAAAAATTAAATATAATTAACAAAATGCCCAAAATATTATTTTATTGAACTAATAAATCACTTATATTATTTAAAGACTAAAAAGTATTTTTCCTAAATTTTCAAAACTATTTTTCTATTTTTAAAACACTAAAAACTATTTTTAAACCAAAATAATCATAAAAATAATAAAGTAATGCCAAAAATGATTTGACAATTTTAAAAATCCTAAATTATACTAAAGAACAGTAGAAAATTGAAAAGGTTTGAAAAATGTAAAATTTTGCACTAAAAGACAAAACTGATTAATAATTAAACCCTAATTAAACTAATTTAATTTTAAAAAATAATTAAAACAGTGAACAGTAAATATTTTTAAACTAAAAATCTTAAACTAATTTTCTAAATCTAAGAAAAATTTTAAATCTGAAAAATAATGAATTTTTACACTAAATGCCAAAAATAGTATTTAAAAAGTTAATTAAAATAGCCAATTAAGCTAAAAATTATCAAATGAACAGTAAAATAAAAACTATTTAAACAGAAAAATCAAGAATTAAAAAAGAAAAATAATGAGAAAAGAATCAAGTCCTAACTCCTATTTAAGTCCACTAAAGACAAAAAAATCAAAAGATGACAGTGACACTTATGCACTTTCTGTCTTTTAGTGCAGCAGTACAAACAAATACACTAGCAGGGGTAATGAAGTTGCCACTGCTAGTGCAAAAAAAACGGGTCTGGTGGGTTTCTTTGCTATAACTTGCTTGTTGGTTGATTTTGCTTGGACAATTGGGCACCCCCACAACCAGTTGGGTTGTGGGGAGTCAATAATACAAGAAAAGAAACAAGTATCAACACAAAATCACACACAAATGGGGCTCAAAGTTTCTGATAAACAGAAAAGTGGCCTGGGGTTGTTTTGCTGGTGCAATTGGCACCTAGGGTGAGATTTGGCTTACCAAATCTTCACAAATGTCCAACCAAAATACTACAAACTTGTCTAAAACCCTAGATGATAACTAAATCTAACAATCAACAAGCTATCAAGGCAAATATTACACTAAAATAGACAGAAAAGTGTGATTACTATTTTTTATGCAATATTGCCAAGTTTTATCAAGCAACTTCTTCTAAATCCTAACCAAAGTGCAAACCAAGTATCAAACACTCCTAAAAACAACCTAAAGAGTGTGTCTAGCCTGTTTTTAAACCAAATAAATGTCAATTACTTGACTTAATAAGCAGACCCAAACACCCCTTTAAAATCAGAAATCTAATTTTTACACACCAAATGCTTATCAAAATGGCTTAAACTGACTCAAATATACTCTAACATGCATATAACAACTAACCAAGCACAATCAAACTGAAAATACCAATATTCAAGTAAAATCACACCAAATCACATAAATTCATTCAATAATCAAAAAAATTCATAAAAAGGGTTCAAGCCAAACCTTGGGCTGAGGCCTTCTTTAAATGGACTAAATGGTCTTGAAGAGCTTATGAGTGAGGTGCAAGAACCCTGCTGGTAGGTCTACAACAGACCCAGGGTGCAATATGTCTTCACAGAAAAAAAATGAAAGAAAGAAATGATGGAATGATGGATCTTGATTCCTTGTTCCTGCACAAACAACACAAGACCAAGAAAGAACAAAGCTGATAAGCAGTCAATAAGCTCAGTGTAGAATGAGCTTATTGAAAGCTTATAGAAATAAGCTATCAGAAAATTAAACAAATTTATAAAAACCTTTTAAAAACCAAACACTTTTGAAACACAACTTCTAAAAACTTGTAACCAATAAACATGAATTCACTCAAAAAGAATCTCCACTTTCACTTCAATCCTTTTAAATGATTCAAACTAAAAACTTTTTCAAGAACTTATGAAACCGATTTACTGAAAAATCTCTTGTGAAATAATGAAGCTTCAAAACACTTAAACTAAATTTGTAATTAAAAAAGACTGATTAAGCTACTTTAAAACAGAAACATGGAACACAGATTTATGCACAACTTTAATCTTTCATTTTCATTAGTGAATTAAAATTCTTACAAAAACTGGAACAACCATCTCACAAGCCGAGAATGGTTTAAATATTACATGAAAGAAGATTCTAGAGTGCATAAACCCTAAAAAAACGAATTTCCTACTATCCCCTTGGTCTTGTGAGGAATTTTTAGTCAAATGTGGCCTCTTGTGATTGCCAGTAGCTTTGGGAGTTGTTGACAGCTGTTGGAAGCATCCTAGCTGTTAATCTGAACGTAGGGAGCAAGTTTTTGCATCTTGGCCATTGATTTAGTCAAAAGATTCGACTTTTCCATTTTTGTTGAAGCAGGGTATTCCCGTGTGGGGTCCAGGGGTCATGGGTGAGTTTGTTTGTTGGTGGGTTGTGATGAGGATGGATTAAATTATTGATCTGGAAATAACAAATCAATACCCCTTTGTTTTGGTGAGGAACCCAATTAGGGTTTATGGCTGGGATTAAGGATGATTAGGGGTAGTGGTGATAAACAGTACATGTTTCCCCCCCCCCCCCCCCACTTTAATTAATAAACAAACGAGTTTAAAAAATTAAGTGGGGGTTTGACATTTTGACTTATTTAAAAGCTGGGTAATGGTGTTGGGCCGGGTTTTGGGCTAGGTTGGGTAAAAAGAAGTAAAATGGGTGGGTAAAAACGGGTTTGGTTGGGTATATGGTGGATATGGGTTTGGTTTTAACAGGTTTGGCCCCCAGACTTCCAAAATGTCTTCACAATAAGTTTTCAACAGCCCAAACAACAATTCCTTTGCAAATAACTTAGGGCAATTTGCATTTTCAGTCCTTGTATGTTTTGTAAACATGGAATGAGGATGAAAAATGTAATTTCTTTGATCTTCAAGGGCCATTAATGCCAATTCTTGAAACTTTGGGACCAATCTTGTATTTTAGAGTTTTACAAGGGTCAAAAGTGACAAGTCTTCAAAAGTTGAGGGACCAAACTTGCCAATTCTTCAAACTTCAAGGGCATTTTTGGAAAATTCATACTTGGGCCCGGTTTCTTGTGCGGCTTCGTTTCCCGTGTTCGTTTTTGCTTGATTCCTTTGATCTTTTGGTGAATTCACGATATACGTACCTGAAATACACAATGAACAAACACAGGCATATTTTTGGGTATTTTGACGATATTTTAAGCGTTTTAAGCCCGATTTGGACGATGAGACTATGTATAATTACAGTCTCATCAAAGGTGAGTTAGAACCATATAGTTTTTAGCAAACTATCAGCTTTCAACGGATTTGATAAGTGTTTACCACAAACCGTTTGCTTATGGACTAGCCAGTTCTTATGTGTGTTAGACATGGTGAACTGAGAACCATTTGTGAAGTGTGACTAAAAGTCAAACACTTAAGGCTCTTTCTCAGCTTCTTCCTCATCTTTCAAATCCTTGATCTGTTGTTTAACCATTCTGATCAACTCCAAAGCATCAGCAGATTCTTCCGTAACTTCCAATTGTTGTTCTAACATCCTTTCCAACAATTTTCTTTTGAAAGGGTAAGTTTTCTCTTGCAACATATAGTATGTAACATCATCTACATCCAAAATATGCAATCCACATGACCTATAATATCTCCATTAACTAGGAACCTGATTCTCTAATTCTTTCAACATTTCTTGATCACAATTGTGTGGCTCATACATAAAGAGAAATTCCCAGTATAATAGTGATACTTCAGTTTTTCCTGCACTGGCTTCTTGAACTAACCTGGAAAGATCTTGATAATCTTGTCTATCAAGAATGTGAAGAATATCCTCCAAAAGTCTGAATATCCTTGTTGTGCCATCGGTTCTCTGAATTCTATGAGCTTCAAGCCCTTCAGACATAGAGTAAATCCATTTAGCAATGGATGCTCTCTTTCCAAAATCTCTGTATCAATACATTGATCTTCAAATTTTACAATCTTCAAGTATTTCTTCAAGCTCTCATCATCATCACTATCCTCTGCTGTTGATTTAGCCCTCTTGGCTTTCTTCTTTGTCTTTGTTGACCTTTTCCTTTTAACACCCTTGGAAATTCCCTCAAGTTCTGTTGAATCCTCTTCCAAGTTTGTATGTACCGTCTCCTCAGTATGTACTGTTGTATGTACTGTTGACTGTGTATGTACTGCTTGTATATTTTCAGTATGAGCAATATCTTGAGTTTCAATTCCTGCATTCATTCTTTGAGCAGTCTCTTCCTCCCTTGAACTTACCTTCTCCTTTTTATTCTTCCTCACATAAGTGGTCTTGATAGGTGGAGATGTATTTGTAGGTTCAGCAGTACTTGGCTCAATTCTAGGAGTACTACCAAATTGCCTTTGTTGTTGTAGATGTCTCTTAAACTCTTCAAAAGCTTTTCTATCTGCTTCAGATCCAATCTTAACAAAATTCAATTCAGTTCTCTTATTTTGCTCATACAAAGTCTTGATTTCTTCAAAATACTTCTTGACTAGCTGAATATGAGTAAAACCCTTAACTTTCTTAAGAAAATTCATCATCTGATTTCTAATCTGCACAGTAGTTGGAGGCTTAATCTTTTCTTTTCTTCTCTTTTCAGCAAAGAATCTTTGTTGCTCCCTTACCAGATCAACAATCGATTTTGATTTCTCTTCTTCATCATATGCATCTCTCTCTTCAGTTATCAATGAGTCTGCAAGAAGTTCACTTGCATGTAATTCAGCTTGAATCCTGTCATACTCTTGTATGTTACATTCTTGCTGTATTCTTTTAGCTTCTAGCAGATTCTGCTTTGTTGCAAGTTCTTCCTGTAATTCATTTTCACGAATTTGTGCTTGCATTCTATAAGCAAATTCCTCATCATGGTCTATTTGATTAAATCTGTACATGGCTTTGTTTATATCATCATCTGAATCACTTTCATCTTCAGACTCTGATAATAATTGCTTCTTCCCCTTATCCTTTGGATCAATCTTAGGTAGCTTCTTCTTCAGCTTGGTAGATCTTTCCTCATTAGCTTGTTGTTGAATAACTATACCTTTAGTAGGGTGTGAAGCTTGAACTTTCTTACCTTGAATTTGATTCTTTTTGGCAAGAACTTATTGTTGTGTCTTTTTCTCTACCTCTGCTTGTTTAGTCTTCTCAACCAAATTCTTCTTTCTTAAGTCAAGCAGCAATTGGGCTAAAGTCTCATCTTCTCCAAAAGGAGTTTGACTTTCTAGTGAAGGATGATCACCAGCGGTACTTGCAATCGGCTTAGTTGGCTTAGCAGTACTTGGGTCTTCAACAATGTCAGCAGTACTTGCAGTCGGCTTAGTTGGCTTAGCAGTACTTGGATCTTCAACAATGTTGATTTCACCAGTATTAGACACACTTGTTTCTTCAATCACTTGTGTATCCCCAGATACTCTTTCTTCCATAGAAGCCATCATTTCAACTTGCACCTCTTCAGTCTTGTCTGATTCATTGCTCATTCTTGATCTAGACAGTACTTGCAAAGTCTGTTTCCTTTGAAACCACACTTGTCTTTGTGGTGATGGAGTTGAATATACAGGAAACTGAATATTAATTTCCTCTAACTTCTCATAGAAAGCACTCTAATTTGTTTGAAGTGGTGATTGAGGTGGTGGTGCTGGCTGAGTTACCAATATTTCTTCAACTTGTGGCTCCTCATGAGTAGGCTGTGGTTCTTCCTTCTGAATCTCCATATTTGAAGGTCCATCCACACTAGTCTCTAAACCAGTTCCATCTTCATAAGTCCCCATGACATCTTCATTCAATTCAAAATTGATGTCATTTCTAGAGATCCTTGTCTGATTATCAGAAGAAGGTGGTTGTCCTTCATAGTTCCTCCCTTGTTTGGTTGCATTCAGTTTCCTTTTCTAGTGGTTCCTGAATCTTTGCTTCTTGATTGCAGACTTCTGAATAGATCTATGTTTCCTCATCCAAGGTGACACTTTGTTCCTTAACTTGATTAGGCTAGCTTCCAATTCAGCAATTTTCTTGTCTTGAACAAGCTTTTCTTTCTGCAACACTTGTACCTGTTGGGACAAACTTGTACACAAAGCAGTTAAGTTTGCAACATCCACCACCTCTGGTGCTTGTGCTTGTGGTGAACCACTAGAAACAATAGAAGCAGCAGGTGTGTGGATCATCTCATCAGTGTTTGGTGGAGCACCAACATTGTGAGAAGAAGATTGTGAATCTTCTAGGAAATGGGAACTCTGGTGAGAAGGAGTTTGCTGAGAAGAACTAGCATTGCTAGGTTCCTCACCTTCTTGATTGGCAGGTTGGGCTAACATATGAGCAGACAATGGTGTTACTATTCCTGTAAAGGCATTGCCTTGTTTGGTCAAGAAAGAGAAAGTTCTCTTTGTGAATGTAGGAACATCCCATGTATCAGTTAACTCTGGTAGGTTAGGTATTTGGTCACTAACTAAAGTCTCAATGAATCTAGGATACATTAAAAACTTCTTAGTCCCTTCCAAGTTTCTAGTCATGCCTTCAAAAATTAATTTTGAAAAATTAAAAACCCTGTTATATGCTAAACAAACACCAGCTGATGCCAACGCAGCAGTAATTTGATCAAAAGATATACTTTTAGAACTTAAACAGTGAATAATAGCATGAAAAATCAATTTCCATTGAGGTGAAAATAAAGCTTTAAAGAAAGTAAGACTTTCCCTACCACCTCCATAGCCCATGGCTGCAAGGCCATCATGAATATCTGTATTATTAAGCAAACTAAGTCCATTTTCATCATTTAATCTCAAACTTGCTCGTAGCAGTACCTCAGTTACATATATGTTTCTATGATTCACCCTAGCCTTAATGCAAGGTTGATCAAACCGAGTACCTAATACATCAGTATTCTAGAATTGTTCAACAATGGAAATAGAGACAACTGGACTTACAGTGAGTGCAAAGCGAACATGACTTCGAGATAGGAAACCAAGCATCTTATGGAAACCAAGAGAGTCATCATTCGTAGCAAGATTCGTACCCAAATTATGCTTAGAGATTACTTGTAAAGCAGCCATTAGTATTTTTGATGATCAAAAAATTAGAGAGAAGGTTATAGAATCAAGAGATAAAAATAAAAGATTAGGTGAATCAATTGTGTAATTGGAGTAAGTATTTAAGTAAATAACAAACCCAAGCGCGAAGAAACCGCCAAATTTACAAAAGAGACCCTTAACGGTACAACGGACATGTAGCGGTACATGGAACATTAAGCGGTACTTGAATTTGTGCTAGCGGTACTTGGAGTGACAACGGTACCTCACAATTTTGACCAGTTCATGCTTTCCACTAACAATGTAACCTCTTTTATCTTTTTCTATAAATCTACAATTACATCAAAAACACAAAACATAGACTATACAATAAAAATTATAAAAAAAATTGTACAGCTATTACCTCCCCTCAACATATGCATCATGTTATTGGTTGAGCATACCAATGTGTGTCACCAAGAATTTGAATCTCTTTGCATCAAATGCCTTGGTCAATAAATCAGCTACATTGTTGTCTGTATGAATCTTCAAGACTTGAATAAGCTTTTTGTCATAAGCATCTCTTATAAAGTGATGTCTTATTTCAATATGCTTGGTCTTGGAGTGGAATAGTGGATTCTTGACAATGCATATAATACTTTCCTTATCAATGTAAATCTTGGTGTTCATGAAATTAAACCCATAGTCCAACAATTGATTTTGAATCCAAAGTACTTGTCCACAACAATGAGCAGCAGCTACATATTCAGCTTCAGTTGTAGAAGTAGCAACAATGGTTTGCTTCTTACACTGCCATGATATGAGTCTTCTGCCTAGGAATTGACAACCTCCTGTTGTGGATTTCCTATCATGATTAGCTCCATCATAATCATTATCTGAGTAAGCTTCCAATTCAAAGTTGGAATCTCTAGATACCATAATCCTAAATTGGGTTGACTTTTAAGATATTTAAAAATCTTCTTCACAGCATGTAGATGTGACACCTTTGGATGAACTTGGAATCTTGAACAGGCACACACAACAAACATTATATCTGGCCTTGAAGCAGTAAGATACATCAATGAACCAATCATTTACCTATATAGATGAATGTCAACATCTTCTCCATGTTCATCTTTTGATAAAGACTTCTTGGCTTCAAAAGGTGTGCTTGTACTCCTTGTATCCATACATGAAAATTTCTTCAAGATTTCAGCAACATATTTATCTTGGCTGATAAATATTCCATCTTTCCTTTGTTTGACTTGCAGTCCCAAAAAGAAAGTTAGTTCTCCCATATAACTCATTTGAAATCTTCCTTTCATCAAAGCTTCAAACTCTTCACACCATGTCTTCTTGGTAGAACCAAAAATGATGTCATCAAAATAAACTTGAACTAGAATGATGTCCTTAGCATTCTTCTTGATGAACAGAGTTTTGTCAATGGTTCCTCTCCTATATCCATGTTCTAGCAGAAAATTGGATAAGGTTGCATACCAGCCTCTTGGAGCTTGATGCAGACCATAAAGTGCTTTGATAACCTTGTAGACTCTATTGGGGAATTTAGGATCTACAAAACCTGGAGGTTGTGAGACATATACCTCCTCTGAAATAGTACCATATAAAAAGGCACTTTTTACATCCATTTGATCGACTATAAATCTCATATATGATGCAAAGGCCAAAAATAACCTAATGGCTTCTATCCTTGCCACTGGTGCAAAAACCTCATCATAGTCTATCCCTTCTTCCTGTCTATAGCCTTGAGCAACAAGTCTTGCCTTGTTCCTCACAACAACCCCTCTTTCATCCTTCTTGTTCTTGAAGACCCATCTAGTACCAATTACTCTTTTACCTGAGGGAAGATCCACAAGAATCCAAACTTTTTGTAGCTCAAATTGTGTTAATTATTCTTGCATGGCATCTACCCAACTTTCTTCATCAAGAGCCCGAGAGATGTTTTTGGGCTCTACTTGAGATAAGAAACATGCAAACAAACAATGTTGAGTATCTTTATGATTTGTTCTCTGCTGTTGTTTGACATAACTCACAAGTGCATGAGTTTCAATATTGGTTTGAAGTTGTCTTCTGGTTTGTACAGCAGATTTGGGATCTCTAATAATCTGTGTAGTAGGATGGTTGTTGTTGACTTTATGGGAATAAAACTGACTGGAATTTCTGTTTCTAAATTGTTGAAATCAGTTACTGCACCCTGCTCATCATAGGAAGCTTTGGAGAAGATTCCTTCAGGTGGACTAGCATATAAGTCTTCATCGTTCATGGCTTATAAAATCTTTTCTAGTGAGTCAACAAATTTGGCAGATTTTGACTTAGCAGTACTTACAGATGAAGTACCGTTAGGTGTAGTATGTACTGCTGAGTGTTGTGACTCAAAATATTCTTCTCCTGAATGCTTATTAACAGATGTAGCATTCTTTTCTTGATCTTAAAGCCTCTGAAGCTCTTGGGAGGCTTGATCATCATTTGATGGCATGGTTTGCTTCTTGGGAGTGGCAGACATGGGAGCAACAGTAGGCATGTTGGTCACATAGATATAAACATCATCATCTAATGAAGAAACATCTTCTTGAGTACCTGCATTAGTTGCACTTGACTCCTCACCTGCATTGTTAGTTTGACAATCCTTTTGCAAAGAATAGTAATCCATGGAGTTAGTTAGATAATCTAAATCAAACATCCAAGCATAACCTATTCCTGGGACATTGGGTTTATTTTCTAAGAAATTAACATGAGCATTTTCTTCAACCTTCTTAGTTGTCAAATTATAAACCCTATATATTTTACTTTGCATTGAATATCTTACAAGATATCCTGGATCAGATTTTCCATCAAAATTTCCCAAATTATCAAGAGTATTTAGTATAGACACATGACACCCAAAAGGTCTTAAATGACTTATGTTAGGCTTTACATCAGTCTAGAGTTCATAAGGTGTTTTGTTTTGAGGCTTGGTCACTAGGACTCTATTTAACATATAACATGCATTATTGATTGCTTCTGCCCAAAAGGTATTTGGCAAAAGTGAATCAGCCAGCATAGTTCTAGCAGCCTCAATCAGTGTCATATTCTTCCTTTAAGCTACTCCATTTTGTTGTGGAGTTCTAGAATTACTAAATTATCTCTTAATTCCTTTAGACCTACAGAATTCATCAAATTCAGCATTCTTAAATTCTGTCTCATTAGCAGTCCTAATGATTAAAACCTATTTAGTGAACTGCTTTTCAACTAAAATGATAAAATCCTTAAGTAATTCACTTGTTTCACTTTTAAGAGCTAAAAAGAAAACCTAACTGAATCTACTATAATCATCAGTTATGACTAGACAAAAGGTCTTATGACTATTGTTTCTGATAGAAACTGGACCAAACAAATCCATATGCAAAAGCTGCAAAGGTTTTGTCACAGTGTTAACAGTCTTGGTCTTACAAGAGGCTCTATGTTGTTTACCTTTTTGACAGGCAGCACATGTGAAATCATTTTGAAAAGATTTGTTAGGTAGACCTTTAACCAAATTCCTATTCACCAATCTATTAAGATTCTTGAAATTCACATGACCTAACCTTCTATGCCACAAATTTGACTCATATAAAGAAGCTTTAGCTAGCAAACATGTAATACCGCCTGTTGGAGTAATAGTATGAAGATTAAAGGTGTACATATTTTCTTGTCTAGGTACTTTAAGCAGTATTTGAGATTCCCTAGGCATCTCAAAGTCTTTAGACAGCACCAAGCAGTCTTTGTCTGTGAATAGCACCTTGTTCTTCTTATCACACATTTGTGATATAGAAAAGAGATTGAACTCATTCAATTCTTTTACAAAGAACACATCTTCAAATTTCAACTTTCTTGTGTTGATTTTCCCTTTGCCAGTGATTCTACCTTTGCTACCCCAAAGGCTACTGGACCTCCTCTGAATTCTTCAAATCCAGCAAGAAAGTCTTTGTTTCCTGTCATGTGTCTTGAGCATCCACTATCTACTATACCTTTATCTTTCAATTCATCAATTAGATGCCCCTGCACACAAATAAAACTTATTAGTTTTTAACAGGGACCCAAGCCACATTTGGCTTGGATCTTATGGGACCTACACATTTAAGAGTTTGTACTGAAGCATTCCCAGTAATGCTACTTTTGCTCTTATACTTCATGGTTTCATTTATGTAGTCAAAGTCATAGGGTGACTCTATGTGCTCAGACTTCTTTGCCTTAAGTACTGCTTTAGCGGTACCTGCTTTAACACATGATTTATCTCTTTTAGGAACCCACATTTGTACTGGTTTGTTTTTATCCTTACTTCTAGGTGTTATAACCTTTTCAAAAACTTTCTTAGAAGTCTTTGGTTTTACAGACTTTAAACCAACAGTACTTAAGTTTGGTCTAGCAGTACTTGCAGGTCTAGACTTGCCGGTACTTGGTTTACCAGACTTTAAAGGTACTAGACCTTGTTTCATAAGTACTGCCCTAGGAACAAGACTTTTGGTAGAGTTATTATTAATCTGTTTAACTACCCTTGTGTGATCAAACTTAGGTTTGTCATTTTTAAGTTTCTGATTCCTATAAACTTGTGCATTTTCCCATTATTGTTTTTCATGACCCTTTGTGTAGCCTTTTGTTTCACAATTTTATCTTCATGTAATGTACAATCTTTGATAAAATGACTTAGACTACCACAAACATAACATCCTTTCTTCTTAAAGAAGACCCAAAAGGTTGTTTTTACTTTACTTTCTCAAAACCTAGCCCACCCCTTTTGACTTTATTATGTTTTACATTGTTTTCCAATATCTTGCCAGGAGTGTTTACCTGCTTGGGAGCAGAACTAGTCTTAGATTCCTCATAAACAAAGTTGTTCATTAAAGGTGGATAAACAATATTTTTGGTCACAACAGTCTTTTCTTGGGACAAAGTACTAGAGTTTAAGGTATTATTAACCTTTGGTTCTTCTAACTCTATACTTGTATCATTACTAGGGGCATGAAAATTCTTGATAGTGGTGGAGGAACTGCCTTCATTCCTTCAGCATATCTATCATTTTCAAGTGTATCATCTACCTCACTAGAACTATCAAAAATCCCTTTTGATAAGTCCTTGTTAGTTAAAGTTATCCCAGGTTGGTAATCAATATATCCTAGGCCTGATTTATCATAATACCCCATTTGTGAATTAATCAATTTTCCCAATCCTTTAGAGGATTTTTGCCAATGATTAATCACTTCTCTTTCATTATAGAGACTGGCTTTTAAAGCTTCATTTTCTGTTGATATTTTTAACAGTTGTCTTTCAAAAGCTTTTATTTCCACATCTTTTTCCCTCATTTGAAGAGTTAAAATCCTTATTTTCTCTTCATAGTTTTGTTGAGCCTTTTTATACAAAACTATATTTTCTTCTAATTTAACAACACCCTGTTTAAAAGCATTTAATTCTACAGTGCATGTGTTAACCTTTTGATACTGTTCCTCTAGTTCTACTTTTAGGCTATTAAATTTAAGAACACAGTCTTTAGAACAAGGATGTACCTCAGTATCTTCATGTGAAAGAGCCATTAAACCAAGCTCTTCTTCTTCTTCTTCATCTTCTGCCCATTTCACCACTCCATCTACAGTAACCAATGCTTTGGTTCCTTTAAGACTCCTGCTGTTTCCTTTTGGAAAGCTTTCAGTTATTCTTGGACTAGTTCTATAGCTGTGCTTGGACTTCTGATTGCTATTCTCAGCTTTGTCTCTAGAGCATTCTCTTACAAAGTGTCTATTCCTTCCACAGTTATAGCATTCAACTTTGGACTTGTCATATCCTAATGGCTCATTAGGATCAACAGTCATTTTTCTTCCAGTCTTCTTGAAGAACCTGTTAGATCTTACTGACACAATAGCACCTTGCCATTTAAGATCCATCTCTTCAACATCAACATCAACATCATCCATTTGGAACAAGTCATTGAGTGTTAATCTTGGCCTGTTGTCTTGTCCAACGAAGAATGAGAAGGCATCATTGTCACTAAACAATGGTGAAGACCTTCCATGTGGATTTTGAGCGACTATAGGGCTGCCTTCAATACTTTGTGGGTAAGTACTGCTTGTAAGTCCTCCAGCGGTATTTGTGAAGTATGTACCGATGCTAGATCCACTAGCGGCATTATGAAAGTAAGTACCGTTGTTCCCATCTGATACAAAAGCCAAGTTCGACTTTGAAGTAGTCGCTGTCTTTACTTCAGTGCTTTTCACATCCATCTCATATGCTCTAAGATTGTTGTAGAGATGATCAAAAATAATTGTTTCCAAATCATCTCTTGTGATGAAGTGCATAGCCATTGCTTTCCACTCCGGTGGAACACTTCTTAAGAATTTTAAATTAGCTTCTTCATTAGGAATTACTTGTCCATAAACTGCCAACTGAATAAGCAACTTACTGAACCTTCCATATCCACCATGTATCCCCTCTATACTGGTAACTGAGAAGTTATCAAATTCTTGCTTAAGAACAATCTTCTTAATCTTCTTAGATTTGTCATTGTCCCCAAATATAAGTTTTATAGCATCCCACATAGATTTAGCATCCTTATAATGATGAAAGCTTGGTAGAATGTCTTCAGAAAGAGCCATAGCCAAAGCAGTTCTGGCTTTTCTCTCTCTAATCTTTGCTTGTACCTCCTTAGCAGTCACAGCAGGTAGAGCATAGCATGTACCGTCTGGCAACCAGTGTAGCTTCTTTGGTGTATTCCCATTCTTAATAACTTGCCACACAGTGTGATATGTGTGATTCAAGTAATGTTCCATCTGCATAGCCCATGTCTCATAATTGTCACCTTTGAGAACTGGGAGTTTAACAGCAGACAAGGTATGAGAAGGTGTTGTTGTAGAGGTAGCTACAACATTCACGGCTTGAACACCTTATACTGGTGCAGGATGCACAACTTGTGGTTGTCTCTGTGGTATAGGATCAGGGTTCTAAACATCATCCAAGTGAGCATCATCACCATCTGGTTAAGACATTGAGTTTTGGTATGTGTGAAGTGTATGGGGTTGTGTTCTTCTTTTTCAGAGTTTCTCAACAAGCTCTGATACCACTTGTTGATCCCTTTGGTTGGATCTATATTCTGTTAAGAATTAGTATAGTAGTTTGTAATCAAACTAAAACACTTTGAGCACTCTTACTAACACTAAATAAGTTATGCGGAATCTAACTTATAAAGCACAGAAGAATAGAATTACTTTTAACTATTCGATTCTCTTATTAATCGACTTGAATGAGGTACATGAAAGACATTGTACCTATGTTCCTTTTATAGAGTAAGGAACCCTAGAAACCTTAGAATATTCTATAAAGATAACTATATCACAGACGATATATTATCAATATTCTAACTATTTAAGTATATCACATAAGATATACTCTAACTATAACTATGACATATCTTATACAAAGATATATTCGTCCTAATCATCATAGCAGTACTTACTTTATAAGTAGCAGTACTTACTATGTACCGCGTTAATACTAACGGTACTTACATAACACTGACAGTACTTAAAATACACTAACGGTACTTGACACTTAACAAATAATTCCCAACATTCACCTTATATCCACTTTATATAAAAATATACCCCACACTTACTACCTTATTAAAAAAATGATAAAAACCAGCGAGACTCACGATTTCCAAAACCCACTATCGATGAAATTGTTACCTTTAGAGAATCCCCCGACCATAACTTACGAGTAGCTTTTGATAAGAGTAAGTACTTACGCACGGGATATCCGAATCACAAAAGCCACAAGTGACATTTAAGCCCACTCCCCCAACTTTATATGCATAAAAAAGACATGTTGATTAACAATACTATATAAGTATATAGTATATATCGTTGTTGATCACGTAATCATAATACTTCTTTCGTTCTATTTTAATTAGCCTCATTACTATTTTAGTTTGTCCCAAAATCTTGTTTGTTTTCTTTATTAAGATGTTTGTATTTAATTATTTTACAATATTACCCATCTTATATCATTTTATATGAAAAGTAATTGCTACATTAATTATATTTAATAGGATAAAATTGTCATTTTAACAATAAATGTCCAGGTTCATTGAATATATCTTAAAATGAAAAATTTTTGTTAGTGGACAATAAAAGGGACGGAGGGAGTATAAAATAACTATAATTTTTTATTAAATATTTAATTCCTAAAAAAATTTAAACATACAAGCAAGGTTTTCAAAATTGGGATTTTGTCTAGTTTCATTTTTGCAAAAACAAAATCAAAAGTAAGATCAGGATTGTAAGATCCTACTATAATGTAATTCTATTAATAATCTTTGTATTATTTTACAAATCTACAAATTAATATACATTGAAACACACATAATTATACGAATATTTCATAAAAATGTATAAGAAGACTAACATGTTGTTTTTTGATTATACAAAATAGAACCTATAAATTTGTAGTTTTTAGTTTGCCGTTCGAAAAAAGTAAGATCGAATCATAATAGATCCTAAGATCATATGATCAAGATCGCGATCTTATAAGATCTTAAGCATACGAAGATCTTATGAAAGATCTGGATCATTTTTGCTTTACAGTATAGTAAAATTATAAGATTCTCTTGAAAACCATGCATACAAGTTAACTTTTCTATACAATGTCTTTTTTATACATGTTACCCATATGTTCTAAAATTATTATTGATCGGAAAAAAACACACACTTTAATAAAAATATCACATTTACAGTTCTCTCTCTTACTTTTTGTATAAAGACAGTTTTATCCTTAATCAATTAATTTAAATCTTTTTAAAGTTTGTAATTATAATTTCAACTAAGACTAATGTAGTAATCTTGATTTAAACTTCCTATCTATTTTTGAAAGTAGACAATTAATTTAAGACAATTCGAAAAGGAAAGGTGAAATATAATTTTGGGAAGAAGGTAGTAATTGTTTAGTAGACTGAGAATAGTTATTTGTTTTTTGTTTTTTGTTTTTTTTAAGGATACATTTTTATCATTTATTTCGATTTAATTTGGTGATAAAGAGACTAATCTAAGATTTAAAAAAACACAAAAATATCATTTTTACTAAAACAAAGTTATCCTTAAAAAGAAACACGAGAAAAGATTAGTATAAAAAAAGTTTGAAAACAAGCAAGATACATACACAAAGTGGGCCCCAAATCCGCCTTTAACGGTTCAGCTATATACACAGAAGAAAACTCACATTTTATATATAAATCCAATCTCTCAACCTCTCATTGTCATTGTCATCTTCCTCTTCTAAAAAAAACACACACTAAAAACACAGAGAGAGAGAGAGAGAAAGAAAGAGAAAATGAGAAGAACACTGACCCTGGCATTAGCAGCAGGAGCATCAGCCGGAACAGCAATCTCACACAGGTCAATAGTGACAGATGTAAACGACATAGAATTCGGAGAAGCCATGTGGTTCGTTTACGCGGGAGTGTCGTGCTGTTTGGTTCTGTTTGCTGGGATTATGTCTGGGTTGACTTTGGGCCTTATGTCTTTGGGTTTGGTTGAGCTTGAGATTTTGCAGAGGAGTGGCTCCACTCGAGAGAAGAAACAAGCAGGTTTGGATTTTAGTTTTTTTTTTTTAATTACTTTTTCGGTTTCGGTTTAGTCGTAATTCGAAAAAAAAACACACATTTTAAGAAAAGATAACTATATGCTTATGTAATTATTTTATTTTTTGTTATATTATGTGGTAGGTAGAGTTGTTAGTACTAGTTTAATTGTACAAATTAGACTAAGCTGCCCCCACCACAGACTAGTACTCCGTAGTCACAGTGGTCACCGCTCACATCATCTCAACATGAACCCCGCCTCACCATTTAACACGGGACCACTGGGAAGTGATTAGGTGGTCCGTGGGTCCGGGGACACAAATGGACTTTTATTCCAAGTGTAATGTTAGTTTTTGAAAAATGATACTCGTTTCGTCTTATAATTATAGTCTATCTACAAAAAACAAAAAGACCGTTACACTTTTCTTGCTCATACTTTTTGTGTAATGACAATTTTACCTTTAACAAATTAAATTACAAGTTATTTATAGTTTGTAATACACTAATAATACCTTCAACTAATATGGTTAACTTATTTTAAATTCCTTGACAATAATTTTGGGACAATCTAAAAAAGAAACATGGATTATAATTATGGGACGGAGGAAGTAGATTTTTCATAAATGATCTTAAATGCATCCACCTAGTCAATTCAAATGTGTTTCTATTGTTACACTTCAAAAAAATTGTGTACCTGATCATCATATTTGGTCCTAGTTCCGTCCATCATCACCACAAGTCGAAGCAAAAAAATTTGCTAGAGGGGCACATTTGGATAATTTTTGCTAGAGGGGAATATTTGGTCAAATGTTTTTCGCAGAGGCACTTGCCACCCGAGCCCCCTCCCTATCTCCACCCATGATCACCTCTCTTCACCTTTTAGCTTTAGGCTGTGTTTGGTAACAACTTTTTTAAGAGCGTTTTTACCAATTAGCATTAGCATTTAGCATAATTGTTAAAAAAGCTTGTTTGGTAAGAGCAATGAGCATTAGGATTTCTCATAAAAATGCTCTTTTTTCATATGCTCTTTCAAAGAGCATTTTTAGATGAGCATTATTTATGAAGAGCTTTAAACTTAATAAATTACTTAAATACCCTCATTAATATAATACATTTAATTTTAAAGAGAATCCTATTTATATATTTATGTCCTTTTATGTATTTTCACACATTTAAATTACAGCTACTACTAATCTACCAAACACTTTTATTACTGCTACTGCTAACTAACTATTACTGGCTCCTGCTAACTGCTACTGCTACTGCTAACTAACTGCTAGTGTAACCAAACACACCCTTAATGGTCGTCACCGTATTTGGTGAGCCCTCTCCATCCATTGCATCCGACATAAGAGTTGCAACTCAGCTCGTTTATAATTATAAAACTTAAGCTCGGCTCCGGTGTCGGAGCTACAACATTAATTATGGGAGGGCCATTAAGTTAGTTCTAGAATATTGAGAGGGAAAGTATAATATAAAAATTTAGTATACAAATAGCAATAAAAATACACTACTAAATTTTATTCTAGGAGGGCCACATGCATTAGATAGTTAAAGTGTGTTAAGTGGGAGAAAATTTTCATAATACAAAACGTAGAAAACTCGTTTATGTGACTCTTTTATTTTTGAAGAAAAGAAGGGGAGTTACAAGGGAAACACCAAAATTATGTTTAAATACATGAATTGTGTTTCGAAGAGAATGTGCTAGGAAAAGTTTGATTTGAACGCAATATCTATTTTCCTTGTTTTGTGCAAAACATTTTATAAACAATAAGGGTGTCTTCTTTCAACTGAACTCACTCTTCATTTTGTATTTGAACTTTGCAATAGTAATTTTGAGTAAGGGGAATATGGTAATTCGATCAAATTTTCTTATTTATTTTCTAGTAGTGAACAATTAATTTAGGACAACGACAAATATTTGTGGACGGGGGAGTAACATACTATAAGCTAATTTAAGTTTAAGTTAAATCAACTTATCTATCCTCAATCTAAGCCATCAAAGTTTTGTTTATCGTTTTGCAATGTAAGGTTCTTTATATCTTAATCTCGAAAAAGGTTATGTCTCACAATTTTAGTTGAAACAAGTTTTAATTTCTAACTAGAATGATACATCATACAATACATCATTGCTAACATCTTTCGATTAATTGAAAAATCCTTAAAAACTTTAGATTACACAAAATGTTAACTTCGACACCTTAAATTAAGGAAGAAAATAAAAGCTTAATACCTTAAGTTTAAATTAGTATAAAGCGTAGTACCTTGTTTTGTGATTTGTCCAATATTATAGTATGAGGATATTATGGATGTGACGGTTCTTCTCTCACATATAGTTAGCGTTGTGAGAAGCTTTCATCTCGATATTCATAGTAGTCAGTTAGATCATTTCCAATGGATCTTGGTGAGCTTGTGGTGTTGAAGACGCACTTCTTCACTTTATTTTTATCCTATTTTTCTAATCAAATATTATGCGAGTGTTCATATTATGCTCTCACGTTTCTGTGTCAGTAATGCGTTTTTCTATGCACGCTATTTGCTATATATGCTTCTTTTATGTCGTCTTTTCCATCCACACATGACCACACATAAAGTCTTACTTGTACACACACTTGCCAGAGGTTCATCTCCCTTTACCCTCGGGTAGGGGTGTGACTGTCTACATCTCACCTCCCCCATACCTCACTCCGCCGGGATTGGATATTGTTGTTGTTGTGATTATGTGAATTCAAATGGTATATCTTAGTGGAGAAAGAGGTTAGTGGTGATGCTGAAACCATTGCAGTGTAAAAGTGGTGAGATAGTTGTGAGAGGGAAAGCCTGATGTAGCGTAGAGTGACAGCACTTGTCTGGTCGCAGTGACCAATGCGGTTGCTCTTATGGATTTGAGAACTCTAGGTACTAGGGAGGGGTTTGTCTCGTTTTGATATAGAAGATAAAGAGTTTTGAGCGTTTCGATAGAATGAGAATCTGAATAAGTAGTAACAATTGATTAATTGATTAAGCTTATATCAGCAATCATTAGCAGTTTTAATAACCAACCAAAAGTCCAAAACACAGAATAAATGCTATAGCCGGGAATTAGAACTTAAACAATATACCCAAGAACTTGTGTTTTTGTACCATTTGCTAAAGTCATGCAATAATTAATCATTGCAGCTAAAATTGCAATCCATATGATTACTATGTTATTCTTGTTTCATGATTCACGAAGCATTTTATGTAGCATATAGATATTATTATCTTCTTCTTTTTTATGTCGATTTTTGGATTAAGTATAGCGATAACTGACTGTAATTTGAATATCTGACCTATTTGCAGCTGCAATCCTACCAGTTGTCCAAAAGCAACATCAGCTTCTTGTAACATTGCTTCTGTGTAATGCTGCAGCCATGGAGGTGTGTTCAAAATTATTTTTTCATTTATATAGTAGCACTGATACTTCCTGCAGCATAAATTGTCAGCATATATGTATAATATTATATACTTCAAATCGACTTAAAAGCATGATTGAGGTTATTAGTAACTAAACCTTCAAAGCTTGCAATGTATTCTAAACTTCCCACTCGTCATCTATGTGAAACAAGTTATTGCAAAGTTGGTGTTCATGCTTAGACTATCCTCCTCTGTAGAAAGAGTATAAGATCTAGAAAGAGTACAACAGGGCTTTGGTTAAGAGGATCATTTTCACTACAATTAGTTGTAAGAAATCAATTTATCCTATCAGATCAATTGTTTGTTATGTATCCATATTTTTAGCGTGAGACTCGCTGGTGTTAGTGATTTATTGCATAAAATGATTTTCTTAGCAAAGTTTATTATAGAGTCTTTATTGAAAATGTTTGCAGTAGGAAGTTGCGTCCCTTGATAACAAATACCATATATAGTCCCCAATATCTAAAGATTTATTACTAGTAGAAACAGGAGATTTGAAGGAAGTTCTTAAATTATAATAGTTAGACACAATATAATCCTCAAATGTACATAGCATTCTGCAGGTTTGGTTAAATAGGTATCTGAAAAGGGAACTTTCTAATTGATTGTACACTTATAGGCTTCATGCCTACTGTGATGTTTATACTTTATACCCTTTTTTATAAATACTCACTAAGTTACCATTCTAATTTCCCTCAGGCTCTTCCTATTTATCTGGATAAGATCTTTCATCCCGCTGTCGCTGTGGTGTTGTCTGTGACATTTGTACTTATTTTTGGAGAGGTATTTATTTACATTGTACCATATTGTCCTTATAGCTACAGTAAAATATTATCAAGACTAAAAGTATTTACCGCGCCAGGTAATACCACAAGCAATATCAGCAAGATATGGACTTGCCGTGGGTGCTAATTTTGTTGGGCTTGTCAGAGTTTTGATGGTCGTTTGCTATCCTGTTGCTTACCCTGTTGGAAAGGTATTTCTTCATGCAAGTTGTTATAATTGCTTAGTTAGCGCTTCCTAAGATATTTTAGCTAAACATGAACTCAAACGCACATGTGTGCTATGTAGAATCTATTAAGTGTAGTGGAAACTTTATATCAATAAATTTCGCTGCTAAAAATCTTCTGTGTATCTGAATTGTTATACTGTTGTTTTTAAGCAAAAAGGTGTTTGGGTAAGCTTACTAAGCCTACACATTCTCAAATAGGTTAAGCACATTAGGATATTTCTTCCCTGGAAAACCCATAAACAACCCAAACACCTTTAAGGACCTTAATGAATTTCTCAAAACACAATAAGCCGTTAAGGTTCTTAATAAGCTTACACAAACACCCGCCAGAACAAAACAAAGATAGTTTAGCCGCCTTTTCAATTTTCTATATGGCGTGTAATATCTCAAGTGTAATGCAGAATATAATGATTATAATTCCTTGTTAGAAAGTTTCCGTCTATTTGAATTGTTATAGATTCATATTATAAGGGGATATTAGGGTCAGCTTATAATAGCTAATGCATTCTCAAAACAGCCCCAAATTGGGAGATCGGGCTTATTAAGATGCTTAACCCCCCCAAAAACCATAAGCTTACCCAAACCCTTTCAACGAGCTTAATAGCGTTGAAAGCGTTCTCAAAAACACAAGAAGCTACTAAACCCCTTAAATAAGCTCAGCCAAACACCCGTTGAGCAAAATAAAATGAGTCTAAATCACCTTTTAGATTTTCCATAATTAATGTGATAAAGGTTTGCCTGTATCTTATGCCAGAGTTTAAATATTTGCAGGTTTTAGATGCTCTAATTGGGCATGGTGATTCCCTGTTTCGGCGTGCCCAATTAAAAGCCCTTGTCTCCATTCATGGCCAAGAGGTAAACATTCTTGATCGATCGTTTGTGGCTCAAAAAATAATATATATCCATAATTCTCTATATACACGCAGAACTATTATGATCGCAAGTCTATTTCTTTTTGTTTGTTTTACTTAACTTATACACAACTTTTATTTATTTTCTTAAAAAATCACAATAGGCTGGTAAAGGGGGTGAACTTTCTCACGACGAGACTACCATCATAAACGGAGCACTTGATTTGACGGCAAAGGTATACTCTGCAAGAATTCTCTCATTGTCAAATCTATGTCAATGGTGTTTTGCAGTATTAAGGCAACTTCTGTATAAAAGGCTAGTATTAAGCAATATGTTAATAGTCACCTTTTTCTTTCTTTGAATCTTGGAATCTATAAGTGCGTGAGCCACTCACTGTCTTACTCTACATGCA
This sequence comes from Glebionis coronaria, assembly GCA_025667525.1. Classification (NCBI taxonomy): domain Eukaryota; kingdom Viridiplantae; phylum Streptophyta; class Magnoliopsida; order Asterales; family Asteraceae; genus Glebionis; species Glebionis coronaria. The sequence continues at coordinate 558,907,551 of CM046879.1, forward strand.
AGTCTCTTTTGATCGACACCAAAACTTAGATCTGTACACAATGATGAGTACAGAGTACTACAGTAACACCCTATATAGTTGTTTTTAGCTGTTTATGTCTACTATGTTTTTTTGTATAACTTTGATGATGACTAACATATGGGTATCTTCGCAGACTGCACAGGAGGCCATGACACCTATTGAATCAACGTTCTCGCTGGATGTCAATTCAAAACTTGAGTGGTGAGTTCCACCAATGGGGTTTAATGCTTATTATTCTTTCCGGTTTTTTATTGCCCTCATAGTTCCATAGTATAGTTGCTATGAGCACATTAGAAAGTTAACTGTCTATTGACTTATACATTGTGTAGGGAAGCATTTGGGAAAATTCTTGCTAAAGGACATAGCCGTGTTCCTGTCTATTCCGGGAACCCAAAAAACGTCATCGGACTCCTACTGGTATGCTTGGAAAATCAAGATAGTTGTCAGACTTTTCTATTCAAACTATTTATTAGATAAGTTTTTGTAAACTGCGTTTCTTTTTGTATTTTCACCTAGTAGGTGAAAAGCCTTCTTACAGTTAGACCAGAAACAGAGACTCCAGTTAGTGCTGTTTCTATCAGAAAAATCCCCAGGTAAATGTGTTGTATGTTTTCATAATCATGAAATTTTATTCATTTTGAAGTAAAATACATAAACGTCTTTGTGGTTTGGTCCCTTAACTATGTAATTATCTCACGCTCGGCCCTTCAAGTATGTAATTTCACTTTGCTCCGTAAAGACTATAGGACGAGGGGCCAAATAAAGTAAATATTGATTCTAGGGACCATATCAGTTACTAAATCGGCCAGTGACCGATTCCATAATTTTGTACCATACCATATCGACCTATATGTAATTAACTCTTCATTTTATTATGTTATCTTCCAGGGTGCCAGCGGATATGCCATTGTATGATATTCTCAATGAGTTTCAAAAAGGTGGCAGTCATATGGCGGCGGTAGTTAAAGTAAAAAACAAGGACCATCTGCCTGCTTCTGGTAATGATCAAAAACTTGCTAATGGCGGTTTACAAAAAATAGCTGCAAAAAAGGCAAATGAATATTCAGAAGTAAATGAACCATTGTTGCCAAAGCTTGAAGAAGAATCAGATTATATAGTCAATATTGACAAGCCTTCGAAGATGGATGTGCAATATGCAGACGATGTTGAAGATGGTGAAGTCATTGGCATCATTACTCTTGAAGATGTTTTCGAAGAGCTTCTACAAGTAAGTTACACACTACTTTTTATTTATTCGCTGAGGTGGCATTTCGACCTCTTGACCTAAGAATAGGTCAAACGGGTGGAGATTTGAGAGTCACCCAAGGTCTATTTTTAATGCCTTTACCATTTACTCACCCAATATCTATGTTTACATACCAAAGTGTTAATTGCTTTTCTAACTGATGCAGGAGGAGATTGTTGATGAAACTGATGTATATATAGACGTACATAAAAGGTGTGTTTCTGTGTATGTGTGTGCGCATCTTAGCTCAGTCGTTGTTTTGGCATTTTCTGTCAATATATTAATTTCTCTCACCTTGCTTGAAATAACTTAACAAAATGTTGCAGAATACGCGTAGCTGCAGCTGCTGCTGCTTCATTTGTAGCCCGCGCGCCCTCAGCTAGAAGGCTAACAGTTCAAAGACCCACAGTATGTTAATTTTTTCTTGCTATCAAAGTTTAATTTTTTTATATGTGATGAAGTCGATACATATTTGCCCACTCTATCTGGTTTACATATCATGCAAGACACATCTTCTTTTTCAGGATGTAGGGCGCCTATTTACTTATTAGACTTTTCTTAAAGCTGAAAGGGAATGATATGAATAGTTGAAAGTCACATTATATATTAGTTTATTATACCTTCTAAATCGTTAATTAACTGTTTTCAAATGTGTACAAAGAGCGTCTGCGGGTCAATAAGATCTAGCCTGGCCTGATTGTTTCAATCGAACCTGCTTAAGTTACACAGTATTAATTCATCTATGGTATGCTACAATAACACCTTCTTTCTAATTGTTTAAAATTCACCAAAAATGTAGTGTTTTCAAAGTGACTAGGGTGACGATCTTGATCAATTTATATGAAAATGGTTAATTATGGGTTATTTTTATTACTAATGGGTCTGAGTTTGCTAATATGCATACAAGCCACCTGTTTACCACCACTAATAATGACCCATCTCAATTGCGTACCTCTTTTTTCTCCCAGAGTTAATTGCGTAATTGTTAAAGCTGTCTCTATAGTTTGTAAGTGATTTTCGTGTTGATTATTTTTACTAGGGGGTCAAAGAAGACAAGGACATATCACCACAACAGTTGCAAAACTAGAGCCAACCGAGGTTGTATTACAGCGGTAGTAGTATTAGATGGTAACTTACTAGAACAATGTATTCACCCTGTACCATGTAAAGTTTTACTGCAACTGTTGTGCATGTTTACATGAAGGGGTACAAAGTGAAATAGGTACACACTTGATTGCAATATTTTTCGGTTTTTGTTTAATTAAGGTTTTGCTGGTTAACTATTACTGTACTTGCATTCTTTACTCTTTCTGTATGCTTTTTATGTGCCTTCCTTGTTAGAATCAACCTCTGGATTAGATAAGTCTAAATTAATCAAGTTGCGTGTTTGGCTGCCGAAACTCATTATACGTTTAAAACAATAGACAGAAGACGACAATGTGTGTTTGTCTTTCCCGTTACTATTGAAGCCAACGACCAAAGTTTACAAATACATTTAACTTGACATGAAGTCGCATCAAGGTATTCATCTTTATACCATAATCAGAATTCAGAAACTTATTAAAGCTTCTCATATTCTCATATAGACAATGGGCTGAAACTCAAACCTTCAGTTCTTTCCAATTTAATACCCCCCTATCACATCACCTGGTTTTCTTTTTGGGGCTCTTCTACTGCATTCTTTTCCTTTAGGGGTTCTTCTGCTGTTTTCTTTTCCTTTGGGGGCTCTTCTACTCCTTTCTTTTCCTTTAGGGGCTCTTCTAATGCTTTCTCGATATCATCCTGCATCCAAAAACCGCAGCAAGTCAACCCATGAAAATGTTGTCACAATGCCAATATACACAAAATGCAGAAATAAAGCTACACGAAAGACGGACTGGTATCAAGTCAACACGTGTTTGAGTCTAAAAAGTTATGGTGAAATTATGTCGGGTTATGGTTGGTGTGACCCTCAAACACTTTTCATCACTGTTATGTCGCCGCCTCTATGAAGAAACATATGGCAATATACCTCAATGGTAGATGGTGTAGTCGTTGGCCCCATTCGACGTATTACTTTTCCATTCTTACTAATTAGAAACTTTGTGAAATTCCATTTGATAGAAGTCCCCATAAATCCACCACCATTTGCTTTCAAGTACTTGTACAATGGCGATGCATTGTTCCCGTTTACTTTTACCTGTTTCGTTGAACGACCATACATATTTAAACGACAAGATAAGGTATAAATAAGTTAATAAGCAATTGAGACTTTACTTTTCCCATAATCGGGTATTCAGCTTGGAACCTCTCACAAACATAATTCACGGTCTCTTCTATATTCCCAGGTTCTTGTTGTAAGAACTGATTGCACGGGAATGCTAATATCTCAAAACCTGATTCAAGTTGCCGCCTTAGATTTGTTAAACAAGCTTACCTCGTTAAACAAAACTTATCGCCTAGTTAATCTACGACATTAGCAAACATGCATGAATGTATGCATATACCTTTATCCCTGTATTTTCGGTAAAGCTCCGTAAGCTGCGTATAGTTTGAATTCGTTAATGCACTGTTGCATCAGCACCATTCACCAACAAAGATTGATCAGAAATAAAATCAATGCAAAAATAAAATTTCAATAACAATGCTATGTTCATTTGTTATGTTGAATCTATTGCTCTTTGAATCATTAAAAGCACGGTTTTAAGTCACATTAGTCACTATAAACACGCAGCTTGTTGCCCGTTTACAATCTCCTATGTAAATAATAATTGGTCATATTTGGATCGTTTTATATCACAAAATTCTCTGAATAACGATATTTTCTATACAAAATTGCAAGATTACAATGATCCAAATGGATACAAGGTAAATCTTTAATGAACAAAATATACAAAAAAGTACGATTAAACATATAAACGAATAAGATTTCCAAAAGGATATATGAAATAACAACCATTTGGAAGCAACATTGACAATGAGCAAAACTTTGCCTTTGTACATGCTAAGATCAGCATCTTTTCCTTTGTTATCCTACATTTTTCGAAACATAAAATTAATCTATATCACATGAATCTTGATCAGAATTTCCAACATCTGATTGATATTATTACCTTGACTGTGAAATCATGAACTGATGATTGGTCAGGAACAGATGAAGAAGCACCCATTTTTTAATTTTTGATGAATTTTTAGATACATGAAATGTATGATGAGTCATTTTTGAGGATGAGAATTTTTCTAGATTTTTATTTAAGAATGAACATGAACCTCAATTCTCCCGCGAAATGTAAACATACCTTATATTGTTACAAACTAATACCAATATACACATTTTAAGGAAATGAAACATGGCTCAGAATCACGGGGAAATATGTCATTTTAAAAGGAGTAAATCACCCCGTTAGTCATTGTGGTTTGCTTTGATAAAAAAGGTTCGTCCTTTGAAAAAAGAATGCGTTGTTGGTCCTTAACTGCCAAACGTTAGCTATCGTTCGTCACTTATTGTTAAGTTTTGCAAACTAACAAGCGTTTATCTAGCCCTTTTCTGTGTGTTTGTGTTGTGCAGGGATCATTCTTGACACTTGACTAGAGGTGCAAATCCAAACCGGATTTTTAAAAATTCGGTCAAAAAATCCGATCCGAATTTTTTAAAAACCGGATTTTAAAAATCCGGTCCGGATTTTTTAATCCGATCCGGTTAAACCGGATTTTCATTTTTTCCGAAAATCAGATAAAACCGGATAATTTACCGGATTTATCCGGTTTTTAAAAAATCCGGATAAATCCGGTTTTTATTTTTTTATTTTATTTTTTATTTTTTTTTTTATAAATATATTCGGATTTTTACCGGATTTTTTTACCGTTTTAACCGGATAAAACCGGATAAAATATTTAATTTTTTTTTAAAAAAATGTTAATAGTGTGGGAAGATTGGAATTTGGATGTTTTTTTTTTCCTTTTTTTGAGTCGTGTCTCGAAAGCTTTGTGATTTTGCCGCTTTTTTGTGAATTTTGGTTCCTCCATGTTTTGGTTTTTTCAAATTTTCACAAGTTTTTGTTATTTGCTGCTTTTTTTGAAATGCATACAAATGTTTAGATATTTTGCTTAATTAATTTAAGTTTAAATTCACTCGAAACTTTTCATTTTATCACGTGGGATTTTTTTTTAATGTTTTATGCTTGTATTTTTCTTTAATGTTTGTAAATAAAATTCGAAAAAAACCGATACGAACTTTTTAACCGAAAAAAACTCGATCCGAACATTTTTAACCGAAGAAAACCCGATCCGAACATTTTTTACCGAAAAAACCGATCCGAAAAACCGATCCGAAAAAAAATCCGATAAAATCCGATAACGAAAATTTTTATCCGAAAAAAAACCGATACGAACTTTTTAATCCGAAAAAATCCGATTCAGAAAAATCCGATCCGATCCGAATCCGGATTTTCAAAAATCCGGATTTATCAAATCCGGATTTTTGAAAATCCGAATCCGGTTTAATCCGATTTATTCGCACCTCTACACTTGACCATATGACCGTTGGGCTTCATTTTGGACTCTAGTTGGGCCTTTCTATCCATTGGAGGATTATATGTAACCTCCAACGTTCATTGTGAAAAGTAGCAGCCATCACTTTCATTAACACACACATAGTGGTGTGTTCTGCTATGCTCTCTCCCTATTTTGTTTCTGATAACCATTTTGAGGTTTATCGTTTGGGAGATCTTTCATCATCTATTATTAAACCTTGAGTGTTTGAGTGATTATGTATGTGAGGGAAATTAGATCAACCTAGTTGGGACGATTTCATCTTTTCTTTTGTATGTTTGATTAGCACTCGTTTGAGGACTAATCTTTATCTTTCTACTTTTGTACTTGAATCTTAATAATATCACTAAGGGGAGGTTGGTTGTGTGATAATCTTGGTATCCATGTTATTTGTTTTCAACTTTTAACATGGTATCAGAGCGATGGTTTTAGATCGGGTTTGTGGTATCACGCTTACCTCCTCTTTGGTAATATTGTTTTTGATTATCCAGGAAAAATTAAATTAGGGTTTCTGAAACCCTAATCTAATTTTTTGAGGGGTTTTATGTTCTAACCCTTGCTCTTGACATCCTTGACATTCTGGAAGCCTGTCCATTGGTGGCTTTATTGGTTATCACTAGTACAAAAATGCTATATGTCATCCTTGAAATGCGTGACTATATGTCTTTCACCACACACATTTTTTTGGGGCCCTTGTGACTATAAGTCGCGCCACCATAGGGTTCCCTATGGTGTCGCTGTGAATTAGTGGCCTATTGTTAAAAAACGAGTGACCAGAAGCCGGTTATGTGTGACAAATTTGGCAGAAGTTTTGTTAGATTAATCAGTATGTGTGACTGTAAATACTTTATAGTCACAAAGATGTTTTTTAAAAGTAACTATTGTTTGTACTTTTGTCACATAAATAGATGATATATGTGACATGTTAAATGAGTTATTCAAATAAATGTGTATTTTATGTGACTATTCCATGTCTTTTGACCACACAAGTATATAAAAATGTGACGTTTCAGATAATTTGGTCACCCACGTTATATCTTTCTTTTGGAGATTGTCACAAAGAATTTAATCCAAAGTGGCTTAAAATTTGTTATATGTTGTTGAAAGTCAAATGACTGTGTATTTTATGTGACTATTATTATCCAATAGCCACATGATGTTTAAGATTATGTGACGTTTTATTATGTTTAGTCACATATAGCGTGTATTTTTGGGGAATTTTGTCACCTACAATGAATCTTAAAGTGGCTAATAGTGTTAAAATGTGAGGCCATATGCTTGTCTAGTTCAATCAAAAGTGTATTTTGTATGACTATAGATATCAAATAGCCACATACAATTTATGATTATGTGACATTTTGTAATGTTTAGTCACATATACCATTGGCTTTGGGTTTATTTTGTCACCTACAATGAATCATAAATTGGCTAATGGTGTTAAGAAGTGTGGTCGTATGCTTGTTTAGATCAATCAAATATGTGTTTGTATGACTATAGTTTCCAAATGGTTACATGAAATTTAAGTTTGTGTGGCGTTTTGTATTATTTAGTGACACAACAAACTAAGAAAACAATGACCAACAATATTAATAAGGAAGTGCGGGGAATCGAACCCGCGCCTCTCGCATGTAATGCGAGCGCTCTACCATATGAGCTACACTCCTATTTGGCAATTGCACTTATGGCTTTCTAAGCATATTTCCTTTTAGCTTTTTTGACACTTTCTACAAATAAGGGAAAATTGAAAAAGATTATTGCTAGCATCAGATTTTAGTATAAACTCGTCAACAAAGTGTCATGTGTACACTTATTGTACAAGGACAAGATAAAAGACTTATACGTGAGAAACTACTGCCTCATTTTAATACAAGTAAACAAACAATAAGGTGATAATTGATCTTAAGTAAACAAATAATAAGTTTAATTACCTGCTGCATTGCTCTTGTTGACAACATATGAATTTATTATGTGCAAACAGCGAAAGCAAAAGCAATTGTGACAGCATAGGTCCATGTACTCCACGAGATGATAAGGTGGAATAGACCGAGGCATTGGATATGCAGTACGATAAAGACTAGGTTTATGACCGCAATTAGGTGGTCCACCTAGCATGTATGGGCCTGCACTCGGGGAGCAGAAAGTCCAACAGTGAGTCAGCAACATAATTAGCATGGTAACTCACTCAATTCATGTCACTGATAAAATTTCATGTTATTCACCTAGTTATAAACTTGAACAAGAAAATAAAAAAAAGCTAGATGATTGATCCAACAACGATCAAAACTCGGAAATGAAATACAACTTTGTTCAAGTTTAGACTCTACTAACTGGTATAATTGTAGCATGTAAAAGAAATAGAATCTTAAAACGTCATGATACTAATAGGCTATTAGTGGCAAAATTGGGAGATGGATGTATACATGCTGCATGAGATATAATCAACATTTACGAATAATAATTTTTCCTTGTACCTGTCAAGTAGCCTCTGATGATCTAAGGTTGTTTCATCTAACAAAGGTATTTCTTCATTGACTCGAGGAACATGCTATAGAAATCCAACAACAACTTCTTATTCATTTGATTAATTATAAGAATAAAGCAAAGTATGCATCTAGCAATCTCTTTGCCACTTTTGGCCCATCTCTGATCTTAAATAATTGGATTTCTCTTAAGAAATTAACCTGTATGTAATGCCAGAAATCTGATCTCCGTGGCATATGACTCGGATTTAAGCTTGGAAATTCCCTGCAACATAAGATATCATACATCAAAAAATGCAAGTCTAACTTAAATGTAACTTGCTCCTACAATCTGATAGCATATAAATTACTGTTCCACTTTGATCTCTCCTGATACGAGTGATGGTGCTTCCATATCATAGCATAATGCAGTCAAGGGTACACCACTTAAAGCCCCGTCATCCTCATTCTGCATTGTTATAAACATACCTTTTGCAGCATACACTGGGTCTCTATAACCCAAGGTTCCAATAAGCTGTGTGCTAACATGTGAATCCCCTATTTTAGGGCTAGATTTCGCCAACCTAAATTATGAAAGTTTAACAGCAAAGTCCTAGAATATGAGAGTACATATATTAGTTACTTGATGGCACAAAGCTAGAATTACCAAAATGGTTAACATCAGGTCATAGAAATTAAGGGGTAAGTACTTTATCCAATAATATATTAGTTCACTTTAAGTTAACATAAATTTCAGTTTCATTTTCTAAAGAATTTAAATAAAGAAGTCCCTTACACACTAAATAATCTGAAGCTCGATGATAATGTGTCTAATATCGTGTGTATCCGTATACCATCGTGTGCAACGATACCCTATCGACTCATATCATGTGAAAGGATACCCGATCGACTCATATTGTGTACAACGATACCCTATCGACTCATATCTTGTAAGACGATACCCGATTGACTCATATCATGTGAACTAATACCCAATCGACTCATTTCATGTGTAATGATACCCTATCGATTCATATCTTGTACAACGATACCTTATCGACTCATATATTGTGAAACGATACCCTATCGACTCATATCATGTGAAACGATACCCTTTCGATTTGTATGGTATACAACGATACCATATCGACTCATATCTTGTACAACGATACCCGATCGACTCATATCATGTGAAACGATACCCTATCGACTCATATCATGTGAAATGCTACCAGATCGACTCATATCATGTGAAATGATACCCTATCGACTCATATCTTGTAAAACGATACCCTATCGACTCGTATCATGTGAAACGCTACCCGATCGACTCATATCTTGTACAACAATATCCTATCGAATCATATCTTAAAAAACGATACCCTATCAAATTATATCATGTGAAACGACACCCTTTCGGTTTATATGGTGTATAACGATACCATATTGACTCATATAATGTGAAACGCATTTTGTTATAGTCTAGCTCAGTTGGATGGATGCATTTGGTTATAGTCTCCATGTGGGGGAGGTCAGGGGTTCGACTCCTGTCATTCCCCATGTGGGGGATTTTCCCAGAATTGGCAGCCGGGTTTGAATCCCATCGTAATGCCTTGAAGCCCCTTAATGGGAAACTGGATGGCTAGCATGGGGGTTGATATTCTCTTCGTGAGATGATTCAAACTTGGGTCGAGAGACTTGGTGCCTCGGTGGTACGCAAGATACTCTGCTGCACCAAACTGCCATTCAAAAAAAAAATATCATGTGAAACGCTACCCGATCTACTCATATCATGTGAAACGATACCCTATCGACTCATATAATATGAAACGATACCCGATCGACTCATATCTTGAAAAATGATACCCTATCGACTCATATCTTGTACAACGATACCCTATCGACTCATATCTTTTAAAACGATACCCTATCGACTCATATCATGTGAAACGATACCCTTTAGATTTATATGGTATACAACGATACCATATCCACTCATATCTTGTACAACGATACCCGATCGACTCATATCATGTGAAACGATACCCTACCGACTCATATCATGTGAAACGATACCCAATCGACTCATATCTTGTAAAACGATACTCGATCGACTCATATCATGTGAAACGCTACCCGATCGACTAATTTCATGTGAAATGATACCCGGTCGACTCATATCTTGTACAACGATATCCTATCGACTCATATCTTGTAAAACGTTACCCTATCGATCATATCATGTAAAATGACACCCTTTCGATTTATATGGTATAAAACGATACCATAGCGACTCATATCTGGTACAACGATACCCGATCGACTCATGTCATGTGAAACGATACCCTAGTGACTCATATAATATGAAACGCTACCCGATCAACTCATATCTTGTAAAACGATACCCGATCGACTCATATCATGTGAAACGATACCCGATCAACTCATATCATGTGAAACGATACCCTATCTACTCATATAATATGAAACGCTAACTGATCGACTCATATCTTGTATAACGATACCCGATCGTCTCATATCATGTGAAACGATACCCGATCGAATCATTTCATGTGAAATGATACCCTATCGACTCATATCTTGTACAACGACATCCTATCGACTCATATCTTGTAAAACGATACGCTATCGACTCATACCATGTGAAACGACACCCTTTCCATTTATATGGTATACAACGATACCATATCGACCCATATCTTGTACAACGATACCCGATCGACTCATATCATATGAAACGATACCCTATCGACTCATATAATATGGAACGCTACCCGATCGACTCATATCTTGTAAAACGATACCCGATCGACTCATATCATGTGAAATGATACCCGATCGACTCATATCATGTGAAACGATACCCTATCAAATCATATCTTGTACAACGATACTCGATCGACTCATATCTTGTAAAACGATACCCGATCGACTCATATCATGTGAAACGATACCCTTTCGATTTATATGGTATACAACGATACTATATCGACTCATGTAATATGAAATGCTACCCGATCGACTCATATCATGTGAAACGATACCCTATCGACTCATATCTTCTACAACGATACACAATCGAATCATATCTTGTAAAACGATACCCGATCGACTCATATCATGAAACGATACCCGATCGACTCATATCTCGTGTATAAAAACTAATTTCTTATTTTTAAATGACTTAAATAAAAACATAAAAGAAAAATAATTAGAAATTAATAAATTAAGAGGGAAAATATGAAATTAACACAAAAAGTCCTAAATAATGTAAAGTTTCTAGGAAAAATAAATAAAAGATCCCTGCTTATCTCAATAAGCTAGAAACGACTTATTAAGTCACGGATTATTTAAACAAAGAGGAAACAAAAAGCTATTAATTATATAATGGAATGACTCCTAAATAAATAAAGAGTACTAGCACACTGGTAAAACCCCGAACCCTATCTGACAGGTCACGGTTTCGAGCCAGGCTTGATACTTTTTTGAATTTTTATTTTATTTTATTTATTCTTGGACAATTACTACTACTCACACAAGCAGTTGGCTTGTGAAAGGATAATAAGCTATAATGTGCAAACAATAAGCTAACAAAAACCAGATTAAAGCACATATATAGGCTACAAAATTATAAATCCTAAAATTGAACTTAAAGCTGCAAGGGAAATAACACTAACAGTGGTAATAAGGTAACCACTGCTAGTCCATTCTTCATAAATAGTATTTATCCAGGAATTAATATGATGTTTGCTTATTCTAGTTCAAACATTGTGCATAATTATTAATCATACCGAAAATGAAAAAAATGTGAAACGAATTAAGCAACATAAAAACACAAGATGAAAACTTAGGAAACATAATTCAATTCAATAAAATCCGGAAAGTGCATTCCAAAAAAGCTAAAGACTATTTGGACCAATTTACTTATAACGGTTGACCTAGATTATCTTATATCGATCGTAACTGTGATCTTTTGATCTTATTTTTTTGGAAAAAAAGATCAAAAAATTAAAACGATTGAATCTGGTTTTCATATAAATTAATGTTCGTTTGATCTTAATGTTTGTTGGAAAAAAATTAAACGATTGAACCTGAATCAAACAAAAAAATCAAAGATCGATTGTTTTTTAATGTTTTTTTTGGATTAGGGTTTACATCCCGATGTTTAGAGAACCATGGATGCTTTGTGTGTATTTTTTGGCCCATGTGGTTGTGGGGAAAAAAATGGAAAACAAAAGTTTAGGGTAATATTTTAGGCAAAATACGTTTTCAATAAACGGAATGTAGCCAATAATGACGAAATTTAGGGAATTTTTTGAGATTTTTTAGGAAAATCTCAAATACTATTGATTTAAAGATGTGACTGGGATATGACTGGATTAAAAAGTGTGGTTTCAAATCATAATTATACATACATACATATATATATATATATATATATATATATATATATATATATATATATATATATATATATATATATATATATATATATATATATATATATATATATATATATATATATATATATATATATATATATATATATATATATATATATATATATATATATATATATATATATATATATATATATATATATATATACTAGTGGCAAAACCCGTCCGGTGGACGGGTATGACTTATGATTATCATTTAACTTTTTTTTTATTTTCCAAGTATTTGTTTGTAAATTTTTTATGTATAGTTCTGTTTTAATTAGTTATCAACTATCATGGTTTGTTTTTGTTGTCGATGTTTTTTATTGCAGGTAATAATTGTTTGTATATTTTTGGTAAGTATTTTTTTAAGCATAGAGTTGTTTGTTCAAATACACTTTTTCAACCTGAATTTATAAAAGCATCCATTATGAAAGATCTATAAATAAGTTCCTAAAACTTGAGAAAAGTGACATAAAAATATGTTAAATTCTAGAATTCTTCACAATTTATACCATAATGAAATAGGTTTATTAATTCAAAAGATGTAATATTTATTAACATGTCATGAAAATTCAATTCATAAAGCTTTACTATATTTTACCATAGTGGATGTATCCTAAATTATGTTATGTTCGTCATATAAAATTTAGGTTTTTAGTTTACTCGGTCAAGTCGCCAGTTTATCAGATTACCTATATTTAATGTGGTCATAAAATTACAACTTAGTTTTAGTTTTTTTTAACAATATAATATATTACTATATGTTAGGAGAGTGGTAGGACTATTTCCTAATTGATTAATAATATGAAATTAGTGTTCATAGTCTTTATATCTCGTTTTTGTTATCGTTTACTATTTTTACTTAATATAAATTAAAGAGTCTTGTTCTTGCTTTTTATCTACATATTATTTTATTAGTCCTTTATTAAACCACGTGAAATTATTAAATAGATTCTCACACATGATTTAATTATTACCTTAGTTAAAAGACGGGATTTTCCCAAATAAAAAATTGAACATTCACAAACCCATCTCATTTCACTACGTGTATATGAAGAAAGTGTATGATAGTGTTTTTTTCTTACCATTGACATGTCATCGCTATATGTTGCTTTAAAATCACGATGAACTTAAATGTCTATCGTGATGATCTTGAGGCTTATACGCAATGGCTACAAAACTATGAGTGCCTGTGTCGTGGGTCGATAAAAAATATACCAAAGTTTAAATAAAATAGTTGTTTTCATTAAAAGAAAAAGTGTGTTTTTAGCAACAACTTCACAACAACAACTTCACAACACGATGGACTCTTTTATTTAAATTATAATTGTTGCTAATATAAAATATAATGTCAAAAAATTGAATCAAGTTGTTTGTGAGTCGCTAAAGCATGGTTTCACACAAACTCAACTCACGCTCGCTTAAGTGAGCTACACAAAGCTGACTTGAAGACGAACCACGAGTTAAGATGGTTCGGTCTCAAGTTTAACCTCTAGTGATAATGATTTTTGAATGATTTAAAAATACTTTTATGATTAATACACATGGGTAGACGTTAGTCACGCGTTATCTCAACTTTATGATTGTCCGCTAGAATAGTCCTTAAAAAATATAATTCTTAGGTGGAACCTATCAATTTCGAAGGCAGTGACATGGTCGAGAAAGAAAATCATATGAACCGGTTGATCAATCAAGCAATGTAAGACATGATCAATAATAATTCAACATAATGCCATGGTACATTATTGATCAAAAGGTTGAAGATATACTTACGAAGTTTTTCTAATTTATTAATTGGCATTAACCCTAGATCGTTGCCCTTAAGAAATTAATAAATACTTTCTACTCGAGCTCCATCATGAACTATTTACATTAGAACTCAATAAAAATAGAAGGTTTCTAGTAGAATAAAACAAACGACGTCAGCACCATCTTTTTTATTTTTTTTCAATTATTTGAAACTTCACCCGATCCCCGGACATATAATCAATCGGGTTATTATTATCAAATTATTCTTCTTCTTCTTCTATTTTGTCGAGTTTGTTCAGTTTGTTACTAAAAATGGGTGAAGGTATTCTACCTAAAGTTGTTTGCCATTAAAGCGGTACGTGAGCTGGGTTCAGAACGTCGTGAGACAGTTCGGTCTTCTTCATGTCAAACCTGCTTGATTTAGATCGGCAAAATTGTGTTGTTTTATGAAACCATGTGCTATGTATCGAATCCGTAGTCAATCCTAATTTCCGATAGGGACAGTTGACAACTGAGCTTTGGAGCGGTGGCACTTGGAACAATAGGAGGGAAACATCCCGGACAGCTTCTTTCGAACATCAACTCTTTTCGAACCTCAACTCTTCTAGCAGCCATGAATGTTGGGAAGTATATTAGACAAGCGTTTCTCTTACCCAACAGTCAGGCTAATCGAAAAGGAAATTCTGCGTGTTTTTCATGTGACGTTACGCAAGAATTATCTCGTTTTCAGCAATGTTCATCGGTTTCGTTTTCGGGTTTATGGATTCTATGGTTTGGATTAATCGGTTTGAAAATTTTTAAAGTCAAAACTAAAACCAAACCAAACCAAACCAGTTATAGTACTTATAAAATCAGACCATAAACAAATTAAAATTCGGTCTTGTTTCGGTTTAAACCAACAAAACCAAATTCAAATAACCCTAGTCACAAATAAAAACCAACAAATTATAAGCTCTTAAAAATGATCAAGTAAATCAACACATTTTTTAAAAAAACCTAAAAGGTTTAAAACTATACACCAATTAAAATTTTTTGGTCTGATTTTATTCGGTTACGAATTGATTTACTTTTCGGTTTGTTCGATGTCAAACCAAACACTAAACACCCCTAGAGAAGAATTCACGCTCAAACGATTAGAGAGGACATGTCCTCCCTAAACAGTTGTCCAAACTTTGACTAAGAGTTTGCAACGACATGTCGTCTCCAAAGCCTCAAAACGGTCGTCTGCAATGTCACCGATTATAAAAGTAACTCATATATCATGCAAGAAAAGGGCACCAATACCATACATGCATTATTCAGTAAGAAAATGAGTGACAAGAAAAGGTTATAGCATATAAACATCATCTAATGCCCAAACAACATCATTACCAAAAAATCACAAAAACGTTGTAAATTGTATACAAAGATCTTAAGTTTCGTAAGAAAGCTAAACAAAAAAAAGTAAATGCAACTAAGTTTATCGTATTTTGATTAAGAAATCCCTATAATATACTTAAGTAGTAAAACACAAACTCCTACTTTACTAACGTGCATACCCCAACAGAAACGGATGAATGAGGTACAAAGGAAGCATTCGTCATCCATCCAGCGAGAGTTTTGTCATACAAAAGCTCAACGGAACTGCACTAATAAGTGGAAGTCTAGGTGTCATGGCCAGCCCTCCTAACAAATATCACCCTGGCTTCATCCATTAAACATGTAGACCCAATTATAATTCACGGACTCTGGCAATCCATGCTGATCATTCGAACTATGCCAGAAAACACACGCCAAAAAGAAAAAAATTGTCCTCTCATGACCAGATGCTAGGATCATTTTCGACACATAAAACATAAGAGGGCCATTAGGGGCGCATTTTCTTATAGCGTTAACATAAACGTCATCTAAAGGACCTTCATACAAATTCTCATAACCATGTCTTTAGCCATATGAGGTGAAAGGCAAATGGAATATCGTTCAGTAAAGCGGTAGCAGGAAGCCATGTTTGCATCACACGTTTCATCAACATTCACCCCATTAACCATTTCTCTTCTGTTTTTGTTGTGACACCATCAACTTAAGCCACAGATCATCTTTCTGTTCGTTCATACACAAGTAAATAATCTGTTTAATGGGCTCGTAAATAATCTAAACAAACCCACGTTTACAATCTGCTGACCCATTATTCTTAGTAGTCCATTTTCTCGTATTTGGTTCAAAGTAGTTCTCACCCAACTTATAAGCATACATTTCCGCGAATGTAGTCTCAATATACAGACATTTTTCAATTATGATTTAATCAACAATCAAAATAATGGCACGCAAGTGCATGAGCTGCACAGAGAATACCTGAAGCCCGCCTACTTATAAAGAAGGAATAAATATTTGCTTCTGTTGTATCCTTCTGCCAGATTGCTCACCACAAGCACGAACACCTAAAAACGAACTTGCTATTTTAGAATTATTACATGTTAAAAATAGTTTTAGATCATAAAGTAGAGAAACGTTAAACGGGTAACTCAACTGCATTCGTTTTCCTTTCAATATCTTTAATTACGCCATAAGCTACCATTTGCTTCAAGTCCCTAAGGAATCAATTGGAAGCATTTTCACAATTGACATGTCACCTTCTACCAAAACCTCGGGGAAACTCTAAATTTCTAACACAACACGCTTACCAACTTTATAGAAAATTTTAGAGAACTCGACGGGAACATGGCTTATGTGGCAGTCCATAGCAGCTATGAAGCCACTACAGATTCAATCTGGGTGGTTCATAAAATAGACCCGTGAAGCTAGCATTAGTTGTGTATCCACAAAAACCAAGGTGGCATCTCCACGACAAATGTATTTAGGAAAAACATTATCGAATTTCAGCTAAAGGAAAGCCCGCTTTACAACCTCAAGTATTTGAGGCCTTTCAATGACCGCTTGAGCCACTGAAGCCTTTTTATCAAGATCCAAGGTGGTCTGCCTACTCCGCGATCTTGTCACATGTAAATATTGTCTTTCCAAAGGTTTTGAACCTGTTGCATTCGAGCCAGATTCCGACATTGGTGGAGTATGTGCTAAAAATATAAGACACTACACTTCAGCAACCTATAATTACGTATCAGTTCTTAGAAATGGGTTTCGTGTCACTTGGAAAAACTCATACAGGATTACACTATGACCATTTGTATATTACAGCAGTAAAAAGCAATGTTGAAGAAAAACATGCCCATCTTAGATTCGATTCTGGTTTTTCAATGTAAACATTGTCCTTTTGTGTTTGGTTTTTTCTATGTTTCTACTTTCATTCATCGGGCAATTACTTTATATAAATTTAGGCTTTTGGCATACGTATAGAAAAGAACCATAGCAGATGGAAGGATCCATATTAGTTAGTGTCGGAAATATATTAATAGCAGCTTATGTCAAAGAGAATTTGCATTAGAACCTGAATCATCATCGATGGTGTGTACTGTGCGTGTTTTCCACCACCTCAGTACCGTTAGTCTAACAGCGTGAAAACCCCTTCCCTTTTTTTAATACTCTTGGAGGTAGTTCCTACTAAGTACCCGGAAAAATCAGTCACAAAGCAATACGCATACCAATAAAGTAAATTATTAAAGCATGAACCTTTGGATAGCTGCTTCACATGAGAGAGATTTTATCTTTGTTCCGGTGTAAGAGGATGACGGTCACTTGACATGGCTTCTTTATTTTGTTTACAAATTCTTAGGGTGATTTGTACGTCAAACAATTTTGAAACTCTCTGAAGAAGTCGTTGGAAGGTTGATCGGTGTAGACTACAGAGTTTTCCATGGCGAGGGCCTCGGTTGTGGTTGTGCAGAGCACATCACTCAAGCTAGTATTTTTGAGGAATTATAACTCTAAGATCTACAAGATCTACAGATAGGCACGACATGTCACTTAAAAAGATTCAAGTGTAATAGGCATAAATCATCTAGAAATTATGAATCACTTTGTAATAAAAATTCTTATGTAACAGTTGCTTTCTAAATTCATAACAGTAACTTTCTAAATTTTATTTATTAGACCCTTTAAATACCAAATGTGAATAAGATCAAAAGAAATAAATATTCCCTTTGTAATTTTTCTTCCAAGATCCCCGAGACATAGACTCGTAGATTCTCACCATAACACTCCTCACGTTGTCTTCATCAATATAAATGGCAAGAACTTCAACTTGAACCTACAAGTAAATATGAAAAAGGACAGACATTAACATTTGAAGTAGAGAGAAAATAAGATAAATAGGTTAAAGACCAAGGTTCAACATTTTTGTTAACTTTGTGGCTCCAACCGTTCAAACACAAAAATATAACTTGGCTAAAGAATCGTTCACACCAAACACATTCTCAGACGTTGAGGAAGATTCCTTGCATCCAAAGGTAATGCTGCAACCTGGTATGTTGAACGCGCAGACTTCAGTGCAGGGAAATCTGGAAAAGAGAAAAAAACACATATTCTCAAGTTCAGCTCTAATAGCTATTGGTAACGGAAAGCAGTTTACATCTATATTATGTAAAAATCTTTATGTGCTCATGCGCAAACTCTAGGTTACTGATATATGATTAATTAGAGTCTGATATCCATTATATAGCATATAATCTGACTTATAGATGAATTACTTAAGTACGAGTGTACGACATAACTATATTATCACCCTTTTGTCCGACACCATGATGAGACCAAGTTACACGATCTCCGCTACGCCTAAACACCGTTGAGCATTCTGGTAACTCTCCTATATCAGCAAACAAAGAAGCGTATTCTTCTCTAACCGAGAATAGGGCTTTCTAGCAATTTTGTAGAGGGTGACACATGAAATTTGGAATGTTCAACTTTTGACTACCAATTCAAACATGTTTGTAATGTTAACATGTGTGAACGTATATATGATGCAACAGAAATCAGACAGGAGATAGCATTTCTGCCAATAGGAGCATGACATGTTAAAATCCTAGAATAAAAAAACTAAACTTTGTCCCAAAGATACTTTAATCATTGGTTATTCATATACATACGCTATTTACTCTAAAAGGCAAACAAAATAATGCAGCTCAACAATTTACCTTCTTTTCAGGCCTCACGAGTCTTAAGGCAACCTCAACAGTAGTATTGGCAACTGCAATAGCATCACTTGCTCTACCCATAACAGGTCCTTACTGAAGAACATGGGTGTGGCCAACAACAACGACGCCATACCACTGAAACAACACAAACTGTAACATTTAATCATCAATTATAGCAAAATAAAAACAAAGATCTAGTCATTCAAACCGGCACTCACATTTGCAAAATATCACTTTCTTCCAAAACACTCTTGTCACTCGCAAGCAGAGAATAATGACAGACTAAGTTGTTGACAGACAAGCATGTGGGAAACACAACACCATCTGTTACCCGTGCATATGGAGCAATTAAAAAAGAAGTCCACCGAAGACGGTTCAAGCAAACATAACATAAAGTGTTGACTTTCAACTTTCCTTTTGAAGTACCACTGAGCAACTTTCTTTCGTGTCCTCAAACTGCAAGTCAATATGCCTATTGAATTTACTACAAACTTGGAATGTTATTGCACCTTTGGTGGCTGAAGATGCTGAAGCACACACTTCCATAGAGATGGAGGAAGGTTAAGAGTCATGTGCTACGACTATTGAAAAATCAGAAACTGAGAATGGTGAAGAAAGCGACTTGCACCATGAGAGCAGCTTTCTGGCAACTATCAAAATTAGTAAACCAACAAACTTGATCTATTGCTTCTACGAAGAAGCACCGGGTACTGCCTCAGGGCCCGGGAAACATAAATCAAGACCAGCAGGAACAAATTGCTTGCATAGGTTTTACCCAAAAAAATTGCTTGCATAGGTTTGGTCATCTTCTTCTTGATCATCTGTGTTGGAAACTTTTTCTTGTGTGGTCGTGGGCAGATAACTGGCTTATCCGGATGACATAGCCTTATGTAACCTAGAATATCCTTGTGTAACCAGCTGCTTTGCTTTTGTCACTGGCTTATCCGGATGAAATAGCCTTGTGTAGCCTAGAATAACAATCCAAGAACAATAACAATCGTTACCCTCTGTTATGATTTATTAACCCGTCAACGAACTAAAATTAACAAAAGACGTATAAGATTATAAAACAAAAAGAAAAATTCACCTGTGGATCATCTAATAGTATGAGTTCAGTCAGCTCTGTAACACAGTTCTTAGGAGGAGCACCATCAAGCTCTTTGGAAAAATATTTAAAGCTCGTATTCGTCTAAAAAATGAGGCTAGCCTTCTCATTCTGTAGCACACCAATTTTGTACTCCTTAACTTTGCAGCAAAGTGCTGGAACAAAGCTCATCAAAATCTCTTTCTACTATACAACGGTTAAACGAATGAGTCCATACCTTCAATTACCCTTTCTTAAAGCCATTCTCTGGCAGATCAGTTTTTTATATTCCATAAGCTAGAGCAGTAGCAGTTGTTTCGTGGACGCAACCCAGCTATAGTAGGAGCATCCATAACAACCCTTCTTTCAAGATAAGTAAAATAAACAGCTAGTTTCCTGGGACGAGTTTATAGAGTATGAGTTGGGGAAAAAGTTGGAGCCCAGAATTAAGCCCAGTTTGTAGGCCCGTTGACACGTAGGATTAGTGCCTTGATAGATGACGTGTCAAATCCCTCCTCTTATATATAATGTAGATATATATATATATATATATATATATATATATATATATATATATATACTAGTTGCAAAACCCGCCCGATGGGCGGGTATGACTTATGATTTATTTTTACATATTTTATTTTGGCAAGTTGTTTCTAATTTTGTATTCGAATGATCGCATATTATAGAATCTAACCAACCTAAGATAATGTTTGGCCTTAACTTTTGTTAATTTGTTGATTTAGCTAAATATTGTTGTTGCTAAATTATACTTTTTAAACCTAGTGGAAATGTTTTCAATTTTTTACATTAGTTATATTATTAAGTTTTTATGTATGAAGCGCTAAATATGTTTTTTTTTATCAAACTTGGTTCGAAGCTTATTGTGAACGATGATGTGCGTTGCAGAATTGTCTAAAGAGACTCAGAAAGCTCATAAGTATTCATTGATGTTATGAATAATCTCTATCCGAACCACTTAAAAGCAAATAGGCAATTTTAGTGTTGGGATATATATTTTAATGGGGCTGCATGCACCGATAGGTATATGTCATTGTCTTACTTTCTGAGAAAAGAAGTCACAGATGTAAAATAACACTTTCTTAGAAAAATTTCATTTGAAAAAAAAAAAAAATAGAAAACTCATTTAGTTTCATTTTTTATCTATATTTTTCAAAAATCAATACATATTTTATTTTCTAATTTTATATAGAAACTTAGAAAACTTTATATTACACTTTTTTGTTTCTTTTTCCAATAATAATAACACATATTCTCATATCTTTTTAATCCTATATTACGTTTTCCTCACATTTTTACATTTTTTTAAAAAACAAATTAGTTTTGTCAAATTTTTCACGTTTTCGTCATTATTATGTTTTTCATTAATATGTTTACGTTTTCATCAGTATTTTTACATTTTCTTCACTAAATTAA
Source organism: Glebionis coronaria (assembly GCA_025667525.1). Classification (NCBI taxonomy): domain Eukaryota; kingdom Viridiplantae; phylum Streptophyta; class Magnoliopsida; order Asterales; family Asteraceae; genus Glebionis; species Glebionis coronaria. Next base: position 558,929,603 of record CM046879.1, read on the forward strand.
CATTTTCGGAGGAACTTTTACCTTTTTTAACAGTATTGTTACATTTTCGTCAGTAATTTAACGTTTTCGTCCATAATTTAACTTTTTCGTCAGTAATTTTATGTTTTCGTCAGTAAATTTACATTTTTGTCAGTATTTTTACGTTTTCGTCATTAAACTTACATTTTCATCAGTAAACTTACGTTTTCGCCGGTAACTTACGTTTCGTCAGTAATTTTAAATTTTCGTCAGTAAATTTACGTTTTTGTTTATATTTTTACATTTTCGTCAGTAAACTTACGTTTTCGTTAGTAATTTTACATTTCGTCAGTAATTTTACGTTTTCGTTAGTAATTTTACTTTTTCGTCATTAAGCTTACGTTTTCGTCAGTAAACTTACGTTTTCGCCAGTAAACTTACGTTTTCGTCAGTAATTTTACGTTTTTGTTAGTAAATTTACGTTTTCGTCAGTATTTTTACGGTTTCGTCAGTAAACGTGAATTTACTGAGAAAAACGTAAATTTACTGACAAAAACGTAAAATTACTGACGAAAACGTAAAATTACTGATGAAAACGTAAAATTACTGACGAAATAGTAAAATTCTTGATAATAACTTAAAATTAATGACGAAAACGTAAAATTACTGACAAGAACGTAAATTTACTGACGAAAACGTAAAAATACTGAGTAAAACGTAAATTTACTAACGAAACGTAGTATTACTGGCGAAAACGTAAATTACTAATGAAAACGTAAAATTACTGACGAAAACCTAAAATCAGTAACGAAAACGTAAAATTATTGACGAAACGTTAAAATAATGACGAAAATGTAAACTTAAGTTTCCTCAGTTATTTACATCTTCGTCAGTTTTTTTACGTTCTCGTAAATTTTTTACGTTTTCTTCAGTTTTCTTCAGTTTTCTTCAGTTTTTGTCAATTACTCGTTAAATGAAATGAAATTTTGAAATCAAAATTATAATTTCATCTAAACAACTTTTCAAATTTTTTAACCTTTCTCTAGAATAGAAAATTATTCTCTTTTCTAAAAATTTAGAAACAGAAAAATATGAAAAGTTCTCCACAACTAAACACACCCTAAACAATTGTAACTTGGTTATGATGCTCATTAAGGTGTATTAAAAGAGTATCAACGATGCATTGATTTGTATATATATTGTTGTTTAATGGAGTTTTGGTTAATGTAATATTTTAATTTTATATCATTTATCAATCTTTTATGTAACTGGTGAATAATTATGGTGTACCATCCTATTCGCATAAAATGCAATGGATGTGTTCTAATTTTTATGTTATATTATCTTATTAAAATTTTAGAGCCTTGAGTTTTTTTAAAAGAACCCTTACACAGCTTTATAATTACAAAATAAAATATTTTTGTAAAAATAATAAAATAAAAAACGTAAATATATACACTGATAAATCATAACTTAAAAACAACACAATCATATATACAATTATAATAAAAAATTATTTACTAATAATAAATAACAAAATAACAAAATAGTTTTTATAAGGCAACAATAAATTTCAAAATACACAACTTTTTGGATTTGTGTGGTTAGTATAAAATTGAAAAGTATCACTTAGAGTTTGAAAATAGTTTTGTTAGATTTATATTATTTTGGATATGGTTTGATCATATAGGGTTTGACACTGAAAAGTATCAATGAAAATAGCGATGTGCAAAAAATAAGTATTGTTGAGTGAAATCTAAACGGAGCTTATTCGGAGTAGTGAGTGGTACTTCTTATTTCTTTTTGGCATCGGTGCATCTTCTTGGTAGCCGTCCATTCAAAAGATTATGATCGACATCTGCAAGAATTAATGAATAGTGATACTACCTTTATATTCATTTTCTAATATAAATATCATATTAATTTGATTTCATACACGAAAACAAACAAATATAGATCGTAATGAGAGGAAAATAATGAATATTGAGTAATATTACCTTGAATTTTTTTGAACGATTACCTCGAGATTTGTTAATAGTAATATCCAGTGTTTTGAAACCCGGGTCTTGAATCGACCCGGTCGAGCCATCGGGTCACCGGTTCAACCGGTTTGACCACCGTTTCGACCCGATTTTTCATAAAAAAATTATATATATATTTTTAATATCACAAAAAATATTTTATATAAAAATCATAAATATTTCACATATTTGGCCTAATCCCATTTACTAACATAAATATAACATGTAAAAACAAAGTTATGTTGTAAATACATAATTAAATCGCGAAAATAACACAAAAAAATAAAAAATAAACGAAAAAATCAAAACCCGACCGGTTCTCACAAACCGGGTCAACCCGGGTCGCTTCAAACCTGGTGGGTCACACCGGGTTTCTAATATATAAGACCCGAGTCAATTTGACCCGTTTTTCTGGCCGGAATCGGTTCAAACCGGTTAAACCGGGCGGGTCGATCCGGGTTTTAAAACATTGGTAATATCACAAACCTGTGACCATCAAATCCTAATACAAGTATATGTATCATAAAATGTATGCCCTATTTTCCACCACAAAAAATTGTCCATCAGTTTAAGCCAGTATATTACTCTAGAATCTAAATGTTGACTAAAGACATATTGAAACACAACAAATATTAAAAAACGTTGAGGTTTCCAATTTATGTATCAGGTATATAGATATTTAATCGGACAGAAAATGCAGCATATGCTTCTAAACCTCTTTAATTTGATGTGGTTTAGTGCAGCTTCCGTTTTGTCCATGTTTTTATATCTACACTGGAGTACTAATGTGTAAGTTGGATCATAACGTGTCCAACTGAGTCTCAGGTGATCGTAAGTTGTTGCAGATATACTATTTTCAATGCTCATGCAAGGCTGGGAATTTGATATTGCTTATATTTTCTACTTATTATCGTATAGTAAGAAGTTTTCAGTAAACACGTTGGGACTTGCTTATTTCAAAGTGCATATTTGAGATAACGGTAAAACTATGTTATTATATACCGTAAAATCCTAAGAATGAGATATAAGTGAATCGAGACATCATCTCCATCTCCTGAACTGCTCAAATTAAAGCTACTTATATGGTTCTTCTTATTAGAACAATCATAAGGAAAAAAAAATAACTAATCCGAATTCACAAACAACAACATGTTTTAGTACAAAAATCTACTCATCCAGAAATTATAAAAAGAAATTCAGAAAAAACAAATCATCCAAGAACATGCATTAGCAAGAGTATTCAAATAAGTATCACTTATCTTTTCCCTAGTAGGAGCACCTTCTTTAGGAAACTCCATAAAATTCAACAATGATAGTAATCACATCCTGGTAACATAATAGTCTCTCTTGGTTCATTACTAATACTCCTTCTAGAAGAATAATCCCTATATAGCAGCTTTCATTAAGTGGGTTTTAATCATTTTTTCCATTTCTAAAACCAATCTTTATTGTCGTTTTCATACACCGCATAAAGCTGCAATCTGTCTTTGAGCATATTGATCGCCATTGCAATATTCTATCGATTTCATACCTGATATAAGTCGTTCCAGGAACTAAATGAGAAGATACAGTTTACTTACTGAACTCTTAGTCTCATCAAGGCCGTTTATAAATCCGTCAGTAAACTCATCCACTGTAACTTTTGTGTCGCCATCATAGTCAAATTCTTTCATCACTTCTTCAATTGTTTGATCCTTGCACAACTTTAATTCGCCTAGAAGTCCAACAACCTGAAAGCAAAACTTTAAGAGTAAGATTGGCATTAGACAACAAATTTCTATTTATCTAAGAATTTTATTATTAAAATATAATTGTTTACATTTAAGTAGGCACCACGTTGCTCAACCCAAAACCTCATGCATCTTAATGTTGTGCGAAAGCTCTAAAAACATATAAAGACAGGGTGAATTGGTTGACCAGTTAAAGCACACATAATAACTTAACCCATTTAGATATGAACGGTTCGATTTGGATTGTGTCTGATTTCAAAAAGGTCTTTTTTTAAATAAGGAGAGGAAGGGTAGACATTACTAAAAATTTATACATATACTGGATTCATATTCTTTTTTGGCCATTCATGGATTCAAGTGCTTAACTTAATGACTTAAAAAAGGAATGCCTTATCAATTATTTTATAAATCCTAAATCTTTACTTGTCTGTTGTATTGTTCCCGAATGATTCTGGTCTTGCTCTGTCATCAACCATTACATGATAGATTCAAAGCACGGGCTGATTCTGGAGTTACAGTTGCACCTGTCTTATTACAACCCGGAGATGGTTGGGATGGTGGATCAGGCTACGTACAGGTACAATTGTGTTTTCCTACTTGTAAGTTTGTTAATGTTTGTATCTTCCTGTTTTTACAATGAGTCAACCGGTGCAGTACTTTGTGGTCAAAAGCATATGGCTGAGGTTTGTGATCAGACGTGAGGTTAACGCAGAATTTTTTATCTGCATATATGAGGAAATATTAAAAGCATTTAAGCGATAAGTGAATGCCAGTTAAAAAATGTACCTGAGAGATGGAAGGGGCATGTTCTTCAAAAGTTAGGGTCGTAGAATAACAAAGTTCATCCACTCACCAACAGCCACCGCTATAACAACCATAGGTAGTCTACTTTTTTGGTTTAACGTTCACATTTCCTACAAAGAAAACAGCTAACAGGAAAGCTGATGTTATCTTATTGTAGTTAATTTTCATGTTATGATTGATCATTGGCCACTCGTGTCATATTAGCAATTTGGACCTCGATGTGTATCTAAACTATATTCAGAATAGCCTTTTGCATCCGAGTTCGAGCATGGATATAGAACCTTAAAACGAAAATAAGTGGATTATGATGATAACTCTCATGGACTATTATTTGAGCCAGTTTAATATATTAAGTTCGATTTTCTAGGACTCAGGGTAAACACTTCAAGGTTAGTTAGGGTCAAGTTCCTATTTGAGGAACTAAAAAGTTTTTACCCAAGAAACTTACATAATTGAAATTAAAAAATTAATCTTGAACTTCTAAAATATTTCTGAAAAACCTATATTGGCTTTTATGATGTGGTTTTTATCTTCGGATTACGCAACTGGACATGAGTAAAAGATTTCCGAAATTACAAAAACTTGATCTTGTAATTATGTCGGACAGAGTAAATACTTCTTTTAATATAGTAAATGTTCCGAACTAACCCAGCATGACCCAAACTAAAATAACTCATTTTGATAACCCATTACCTTATCCGACCCATTTTACAACAACTAATAAAAACGGGTGAAATCATAAAGTGTGTTGAGTAGAAAAGAAGCTTTAAAGATACGAACCTTGAGAATGATGTCATTTATACTGGTATCAGCTTTTCATTTATGAAGTCACAAAAAATCATTTCCAGTTCCAGTTCTGGGCCAGAAGTATCTATTTCTTCAATTACCGCCTTAAATTCCTTTTGCTCCGCAAGTTTGCTTTCACTTAACTGCACATCTTCTTCTCGACCATAATCCTAATCCATATATGCAAGTATAATTCAAAGAATAAAGCTCTTTCGAGTTCTCTTGCAATATATAGTAATTTTTCTACCACATATCGTGTACCACATTACATGCCTTTTCTACATGTGTAGACCAGAATTATTATAATTACATTTTTGCTAACGCACAATCATAAAAGTAAATTCCTCAAAATTAGTTTATACTACGTATTACTTATTTGTTTAATTCTCTTGGTACAGGGAGTTCGGTAATCACACATTAGGCTCGGGATATATATTGGCTTGTGGTGACAAAGATTGCCCATGGTCTTAAATTTTAATCTACAAAATGCTTTCTTAGAAATGAAGTATCCAACTTTTGAAATCAATGAAAGAGTTATAATGAATTAGTTATATGTTGGTACTTAAGTGTGTACCTTGGTTAAGCTACAACACATATAACAGCAAGGTAAATAGCAAATTTTAATAGTTCATTACTACACCTTTCATCATTTTGACGAATTGGGAAGAGTATTGGGAATTTACTTTGTTATATCCTTGAAAATGCATCATGTTCCCTTTAAACACTCAACCGTCTCTTCTAGCATGTTTCTACGTTGGTTTGTTGCATAATAACGCCATTGCACATAAGTAACTTTCTGAGTAGATGCATATAAAATAAACATCAAAGTATATGCAAGCATGGTCGCTTTAGGAAAGACTATCGAATTTACAACCTTAGAACACACTTTATAAATTAATGTATCTTTATGCTGATTTGTTGCAATACTTTCTGTTGTATCATTATGCCTTATGGTTTTTGGTTTTGTTAGGTTCAATTCCAAGTGCCTACAACATAAGGACACCACTAATTTCAAATGTACACGTTCCAATAACAAAAATGTTCATAAATCCCTTTGATTTCACAATTAGGTTCAATAAAAAATATAATAATCTCTCATCTTATGAACTCTACATAAATTAAAAAAACAATATAGCAGACTTATATATACATGGCAATTATATAGTCAAAGAAGAGGGGGGGAAGGTATGTATCAGCTAGTTGTATAATAGATAGTACTATCACTACAGTAAATAAGACCCTAAGGCATGGCTGTTATATATGGTAATTTCAATTTTGAAATCTACATAGCTACATGGATATATATAAAATACAATAAAATAACAAAGAAAAGAAAAAAATCAAAGTAAGACCTGAGAAGGGGGATCTTGGCTTAGACCCTGTTTGAAAATCAGCAAGAAGGTGACGATAAAGCTACTTTGATAGTGACATTAACTACTTTGTTCCAAACGTATATCAGCTCCTACTCAACCTTTGATTTGTGTTCCTTGATCATTAAAGAGACGTTGTGGTGCCACCATGACTCCTCCTCCTCCTCAGTACTATAGACATAATACCAAACAGTAAAAACACCAATGACATTGCAACCGTAGATATAATATGGGTTGTGGCCAGTCAGTACTATAGATATAATATGGGTTGTAAGATAGGTTTTACCGCAAAAAAGGTTTATTCAATAGTTCCAGCTGATAAAATGCAAATTTGAAATAAAAACATCAGATAAACGTAAGGTAACAGTGTATCATTAACTGGTATTATTATTCCCTAAATCTACAACTTCTTATGGTAAGACAAACGGGTCAGATAAAAGGCAAATCTAGAAACTAAACCGAGTACATAAATTTGTTTTTATATAAAGATAAAAAATTAATTTACCTGAGTCAAAAACTCATTATTTCATTTATGTTCAGTAGAAACACTGAGCTTTTATGCAACCGCATTTGTTGAGGACCATGGATTAACTTTTTTATTGCTGCATCACTGCGCTTAACAGACAAAAATTTTCAAACCTGGTAGAGCCACTACCATTTTCAAACCTCGTTGTATCCCTGAGATTATAGCACCAACCTGTTGGAAAAGCAATATTATGGCAAGTCAAACTCAATTGTTAACTCAAGTGCTCAACCAATTGTTTCTGGTTTTAACAATTTGTTTTTCAAGGTCATAACCTGTTTTCAGTTCTGTTTTGGTGCGCAGATATTCTCCTGTTTGGCCTTGCGATTGGAAGTCAGTTGCACGAGCTAGCCAAGCATAAACATTAAAACCAATCCAATAACTGTTAAACCTAACAATGGCTTGTGCAGATTGTCTCCGGCCGCCATTAATAAAACTAAAACTACTGCTTATTTTTGTTCCCTTTGTCTCGTTTAATATAAATCTGTAGTTACATTTTATAAAATCTCACTTTATAAAAATCTTCAATAATCAGTTTTACTTTTATAACTATTTGAAGTAATCAAGTAACTTGCTAGGCTGCTTATTAACACTATTTATGTTCTATAAAGTTTTTGACCCTTGACCCATACATAGGATTACCCATTTCAACCTGATTTGACCTGTTACCCTACTCATCTATTTTGCCACCTCCACAAAAGAAACTCTAGAACTGATATCTATACATTACCTCATGTCACGAATTAGTCCATTTTTCAAGTATATTAGTTCATATCTACAAAACTAAACGATGCCAATACCATACACCCCCTTTAAAGATAACCACAGTTATCATCCCATAAACCACATCATATTCCTTTTTCCTGTAATGACATAATTTGAACTAAATAAAAGGCTAGTGGGGATCTGCCACTACTGGTTTTGTCTCATATATTAGTTTTAAAGAAAAAAAAGGCAATACTTGTACCTGATCGTTGTATTATAAAGACATTAAACTTTTGGAGAAATCTCACAATATAAAAATCTCTTGTAATGCTACTTTTTTATTTCGGGGTTCGTTTGCATTGCTTACTTGAGAGAGGTCGTATCACTTTCTATTATAGTCCGTATTATACATCCTTTATGTTTTCTAAAGATTTCTCGCCTCGTGCATCGTAGGAACAATCTACAAAGTTCACAAAGATACAAAATCCTAATGACAAAATGCAATAAACCAACAGGTCGTATCACTTTCTACTATATTATACAGACTTTATGTTTTCTAAAGAGTTCTCGACTCGTGCATCATAGGAACAATCTACAAAGTTCACAAAGATACAAAATTGAAAATCTTAATGACAAAATGCAAACTATAAGTTAAAACATACCCTCTGATCCTCAATCGTAGACTTCATTTGCTCATTCACGTTCATAAATTTTTCGATGTCACAAGATTGTGCCTGCTAAAGAAGCAAGTATTAACATTTCTAAGAATAAAAAAAACCAACATTCATAAGCTGTTTTCAAGAATGACACAGCAAAAGGGTATCATAATGGCGAATAGCAAAATTTATTTCTCTATTAAATTACATCTTAGATAATCAGCAACAATCACATTTGAACCAACGAAAGTAATTAAATGTAATTAAATGTAAATGCTAAAATACAAAGTGTACCTCTGAAAGATGAGAATATAGACCATTAACGTAACCCTGAGCTATGGCACCAAGAGCTAAAACTTTAGTATCCCTCTCCTTCCAACTTGCAACATCTGATGTTGACAACTTAGGCTGTACATATCATATTGCGTGATTTCTCATGACAAATAAGATACACAATAATGACACAAACCTAATTCTAAAAAACCGCATATAATCACACCTCTTATGATACACTTTTAGTTAACCGACTTGAGTTGTTAGTCTTTTTCATCGTTTTGCTCCATGTATCGCCTTACTATAAACCCGGGTCAGCCTATGAAAATAATAATTTCAAATGACATGTATGTGATCAATATTCTTAAAGAAGCCGTGCAACAGATCTACTTGATATCAATTTAGGGTTTTGAAATTACATGTACATGAATAATATTCTTAAAGAAGTCATGCTCGGATCTCCTGTTATGAAACGTATTTGTATTTGTTGAGATAAATATTAAGGTTTATAATAAATCATCAATTACCAAACTTTATGAAGCATAAACAATACAAGGGTAAAACAAATCGAATGAATGAGCTTAGGGTTGTACCTATGTGTAGAACATGCATGATCAGCATACAAAAATAAGACTAAATCGAGCTACAAAAATCAATAATATTCTCACAATAGTTTGTTCCAGAGGAAAGGGTAATTATTTGTCCATGAGCAAATCTTTCAAACCCATCCATCACATACTAAACAAAAAAAAAATACCTACTGACAATGACAACACGCCCAGTAACCTAATGGTTTTTTCAGAAGAAGAGACGATGAATAGTGTTTTGAAGATACGAATGGAAGATGGTTTGAAAATAAGAATGACAGGTTTTGAGAAAAATATACTGTATAATTTAAGATTTTGATCATCTCCAACAACCTTACCACTTTAATTACGTACATCTACCCACCCTCACTATTAAAACACGAAGAGATACACCACCAATTAGCCATGATATCAGGGTTACGCACCAATACTTCCAAAACTCTGGTAAATTGTTTCTCCATTAACATATCCTTAATATAATATACTTAGATCGATCCATCTGGTAGCTCTAAAAGAATGAATGTGTTTACATCAATGATAATCTTATAAATCAATTTATGAATCGGGTTCATTGGACGATAACTCAAACAATTTATGTGTGGGTTTTCTGTGCGATTAAGTTTTATGTATGGGTTTATGTGGGTATATTAATTTGGCTATTATGTGAGCATATTAATTTGGTTTTGGAGAATTCATCATAAAGTTCAAACTTGACCCTCTGGTTGATGGCTTTGTAATTGGTCTCTCAAACCAGAGATCGAAACTTACAACTGGCAGGTTTTTTTAAATTTTTGGAAAACTTAATATATTTTATAGAAAATTCATTAAAAACAAAATTAAAATAAGAAAAATAAAAATAATAATGCTGATGACGTGGATTATGATGTGGCATATCCCTTCTTTTATATATATATATATATATATATATATATATATATATATATATATATATATATATATATATATATATATATATATATAGGGGAGAGATCAAATAAAAAGACTTTTTTGGTGAGAAGGATAAGAAGGATTTTCACCATTAATTTAAAATCAATGGATGAGATTAAATCAAAATCCTAACAAACTAACTAACTAACTAACTAACCATCTAAACGTGTTTTTTTAAAGTTCTTCAAAAATTATGAAAAAATTCCAGTAGATCTGGTATGTTGGTGCAAAAAACTTTTGTGAAAAAGTTTTTTTAATTTGAAGTTTTTTACGCTTTTTTAATGCATAAAAACGGAATTTTGATGCACAAAAACGTTTTCTTTTACGTTTTTTAGGTTTTTTGTGCATCAAGAATTCATTTTTATGCCCAACTTCTTTTGACTTTTTGCTTTAAAATATGATTCCGCATCAAACTATAATAAATTGAAAATTTTTTGAATGAAAAAATTTTGTACACCAAAATTCACGTGTTTGTGCATCAAATTTTGTTTTTTGTGCATCAGAAAAACGTAAAAAACTCAAAATTAAAAAACATTTATTCACAACTTTTTTAGGCACCAACAAATCCGACCATTTGGAATTTTTTCAGAATTTTTTGAAGACTTTTTTAAAATCGTGTTTTGGTGGTTAGTTAGTTAGTTAGTTAGTTAGTTAGGAATATGGATTGATCTTATCCATTGATTTTAAATGATTGGCTAAAAATCATTCTTATCCTTCTCATCAAAAAAAGTCTTTTTATTTTAACTCTCCCCTATATATATATATATATATATATATATATATATATATATATATATATATATATATATATATATATATATATATATATATATATATATATATATATATATATATATATGTATATATATATATATATATATATGTATATATATATATATATATATATATATATATATATATATATATATATATATATATATATATATATATATATATATATATATATATATATATATATATATATATATATATATATATATATATATATATATATATATATATATATATATATATATATATATATATATATATATATATATATATATATATATATATAGTGCCGTTATTATGGTGTCCACTCTTAAAATAAAAACGGTAGGAATAAATTTGCATCGTTAGATTATCAATAATGATCAAATTTGATGAATATAAAATTAGTGGAACTTTTGTAATTAATTAAAAAGTTAGAGGCCAACCGTGTCATTAAAATTAGTTGACTTATCACCTCTTAGCACTATTAAATACGTCTGACTTGAGTTTGATTTTCGGATCGTTTTATTTTTCTACATTAACGTACACCACATTTCATGGATGTTGATTTTTTAATATTAAAATTATTATATTTTCATTTCTTAATTATCCAACCTTAATTATATTGTTTTAGATTTTTTTAATATGGATGACACACATCTGTTTATGATACATATTTTTTTTACAGTACTCATAAATATAAAAAAAATCTTATAGGAGTGATATGTTTGTATAACAAAACACATACATTAAGTTACAATTTTATATTTTATATCTAACTAAAAAAGGCTTAATTGATACATAAAAAAACCCAAGTGATACGTATCTGAAAAATATACAATCAACTAAAAAAAGATCTAAATGATACGTATTCGAAAAATACAACATCAACTAAAAAAAGATCCAAATAATATATATCCGTAAAAATATTAAAATAAAATACCCAAGTGATACATTTCTTAAAAAATACTAAAAAAGGCCCAAGTGACACGTATTTAGAAAATACAAATACGCAGCCAACTAAAAAAAGACCTAGGCGACACGTATCCTAAAAAATACATAACCAACTAAAACATAACTAATTGATACATATCCAAACAATTACGCAACCAACTAAAATAAAACCTAAATGACACATATTATTAAAAATACACAATAAAAACACAAAGATATGTATCTTAAAAATATATAATGAACTGATAAATACCCGAATAGTGCATTCATTTAAAATGAACAACCAAATAAAACAACTAAAAAATCAAATGGTATGTATGAAAAATTGACCAAATAAAAAAAACCCAAATAACCAACTACAGAGTATAAAGGAAATAATACGTATGAAAAAGTAATAGACAATGATTACTCCTATTCCCTAACTAAAATGTCACCTTCTGACTAAAATTGCTTTTATCGCAAAAAGCACCCATGTTCAAGTCGTTGTTTTGATTTTCAATCTACATGTTCGAAAAACGTAATTGAAACGTATCAACTACAACGTATATGAAACACCAATTTCCGGCGACTGATTGTGGGAAAAACGAAACTAATTAACGATGCACTAATCATGGCGGCGGGGCAGCGCATGCCACTTTCGGCAAAGAACAACCGACACACTTTTGTACCGCTGATGGATAGATGCTTGACCACTGTATTGGTGTAAAAAAACCAACATAATTTGAGAAGTTATTTAGTGATACATATATTTAGTGATACATATATTTAGTGACACATTTAATTTTATTTGTGACACTAATATTTTTTATTTTTTTGGAATGACATAAATTTTTATGATACATGTTTAGTTACAAATCTAGTTTTTTTTTCGCATTTACTTGTATAATATATTTTTAATTACACACTAAGTTTCATTTAACATTTTTTTACTCACTCAGTCATTTGAAATATTTGTAGTGACAAGCTAACTTTTGACAAATTTTAATTGAGAATCCATGTTTATGACACACTTGATGTTTAACTCTTAAAAGGCGATGGAATCAAAGAGTGCGACAGCCTTGAATCTCGAAATGGCATAAGTGCTTGAACCCGACATGGTGGACGCTGTATCACCTAGGAAACCCGCCGGAGAAGATGCTAACCATATTGGTGGACGCATCGTTAGAAAAGAAGACGACGCGTTTATTTGTCCGAGTGTGACTATTTCTCAATTATTAACTTGAATAATAACTACTAAAACATGATACATCATACTACTGGATATCATATTATACATAAATCTAAAACTAAAACAAGTATGCATATCATTAGAATAATATTATAGATCAATTTTCTCGATGATTGTGATGAGTATATTTTTTTTTGGAACTAAGATTGTGATGAGTATATGACTACCGGATATACTAGGATATATTTTTTTCTTCCCTTCTGTCGTCGAGTCCAGCGGCCCACGATACACGATTGTGATGAATGTATATATACGTGCATAAAATGATAGACGAGGTATCTCGACAATGTGATAAGGGATTCATTCTTTCAAGATTTGGGAGATTTTTTTTTATATTTTCATGGAAGTTTTTTAGATACCGAGAAAAAGTAGGTTGTGAGATAGGGAGAAAGTAACGGCTTGTGTTAAATAGCATATTATTACATTGTTAAAATATCTAATATTATCAATTATATTTATCAATAAGTTATCTTTTAAATATTAATGACACATGTCAAAATTTTATTGGTTTTTATTGTTTTTATCTTAAGTTTGGTACTTACATGAATTCAAATATATATATATATATATATATATATATATATATATATATATATATATATATATATATATATATATATATATATATATATATATATATATATATATATATATATATATATATATATATATTTATATATATATATATATTTGTTTAAAATTGTTAAAATAAAAAGTAACTTTAGCTGGATAAGTTAATTGGTATTTGATAAGATTAATTAAAGATAAATATAGTCTGCGTAGTAAACATTAAATGTAAGGTCATTTTTTTCATAACAAATTAATGATTAATGCCTTAAATGCTTTAGTTTAAACAAAACTTAACGTTTTTTTTACTTTTAATTTTAAATGCAACATCTAATAAGAACACGTCATTTTCAAAACCAATTTCAAAAGCCAATAATTTAAGTACTTTTATGATACATCTTTTTGTTTTTAGCTAACTTTAATGATACATATCAATCTTTCGGTAAAAAATTTAATACTATTGAATGATACATTTGGTTCTCACATTTAATTCACACAAATTTCAAGTAATATTTTTAACACTATTTATTGATACACTTTAATTTTTTAAATACCTCTTTTTTTATCCACGCAAATTTTGTAGCGAAAAATGTAAACAACGGCGAAAGTTCATTTTATAGTTATTGTAAAACACATCCACAACTATAATGATTTTATTATAATACACTACAGTAACATTAGAGCTAAACAATGAGGGTCAATAAACCTGACAACCTACTAGTAGTAGGTCGCTTACTGATACATAAAAATAAGCTAGAAACAATACTAAACAATAAGATAGAATGATGCATAAACATACTACTACACATAAAAAGCTGATACACTGTGTCATTCGTTTACGGCTTAAAGGCAGCCATTAGTATTTCCTTTTTGATACACACAACGATATACATGCAACAGTAGCAAAAACTCGTACACGAAGAGACACGATACACATGCAACACTTGCAAGAACTCATGCACGAAAAATAACTCGTACACGAAGTTCAACGTGCCACGTGCAACAGTATCAACAAATCGTACATGAAGTGCAATGATCCACATCTAGTAGTAGCAACAACTCGTACACAAAAAACGAGTCGTACACGAAGATTAATTTATACACAAAAAGCAACCCATTTGTCGTATAAACCCGTTGATGAAACATGCTTATCACCCATATGACTAAAACCTTATGAAGCTACATGATCCGTTTGAAATTTGGGATCCAAAATTCTTGTTGACAAAACATCAAAATCTGTAACATAGCATTGGGGATAACACGAGTTACATGGACGGACGAAAATTTATTCCAGGTTCGACATATTCTAAAAATGATGTATCATCTTTCACATATTAAATCGACCCTAGATCTGATTTTTTTTTCGAACGACCTAAAACGATGTATTTACCTATACGAGAGACCCGAATGGCTTACATGGCTCGAATATGAATGCCGACATACCCGGTTATTGTTTTAGAAAAAAATTCGACAATACTTTTTAAATAATTTTAGAGTTTTTATAAATAAACTTGAAAAGATATCAAAAATTTATACAAAAAAATAAATAAATAACATGGCATACCGATTGTTGTTTATACAACATGTGTTGATAGATCAAACACATAGGAAATACTTATTTATTTGGTCTTGAATTAGCTAGCCTGAAGATATGTAGAAGATATGGAAAAAATTATGATCTTGAAACAAAATGATGAAGCAAATAAAAAAGACGAAAAAAAATGAGAAAGAGAAGTAGGGATAGTTTTGGCTTAATTGGAGGATAGTAAACTACCGAAAATACCCTTTATGATATATGAGGGTGATAATTTTTTTTTTGCTTTAACTACATTTAATGTCATCTTAAAAAGAATACGGATCCAATGGTTTAAATAGCTTTTCGTTTATTTTAACTAAAGTTTATATATATATATATATATATATATATATATATATATATATATATATATATATATATATATATATATATATATATATATATATATATATATATATATATATATATATATATATATATATATATATATATATATATATATAGGGTGAGGTTATTTTCAGAACCAAATAAATGTACAGAACTGCGAGAACCAGCATTAACCAATCAGATTTTTTCTAATATTACTTTTTATTTTTTAATTCAAAAGGGTATTGTGGTAAATTACATTTTATTTATTTTTAAATCTTTTAATAAAAAAACATTTTTTAGCTCCTAAATTTTAGGGATTTTTTTCATTTTAATAAAAAAACATTCTTGTTGCAAAAAATTAGGCATGCGTATGTGCACTACTGGTAAAGTAAGCAATTTTTTAATTTAATTCATGTAAGGATTTTATATATTCAAGACAAATGTGTCGTGTAACTGATCAAGATTCAATGCTATTTTCATAGAATGAGAAAATAATAAATGTACAATAATCTTTTTAACTACCTACAATATGTATTACACTAATTATATAAATGTGCACCATCATTTTATACAACTTTTGCTTCAAACTTAATTATGCCTGTATATTTTCGTGGGCTTTGTCTTCAAATTTGACCCTGCACATGTATTTTGAACGTCTTTTTCCACTATGTGCACGTATTACTGAACCATGCAAATGTTTTTGCATGATCTTAGTTTACTATGTACACGTTGTCTTGAATCATGCGCATGTATTTTTGTCGTCTTAGTTCACAAGATACACATGTTCCTAAACCATGCATACGTATTTTCATCGTCTCTAGTCACTAGGTATATGTAGTCTAAGACCGTGTACGTGTATTTTCGACGTCTTTAGTCACTACGTAAGCCATGTACATCATCATCAATAAATCTATAAGTATAATAAAAAATAAAACACAAATAGGTTAACAATATGAAACACAATACATAAGCACACTGCCTTATAAGCACATAATCTAAAAAATACATATGCACAGTTACTCATAAGCTATTTTTTATAGATATTCTGTAAAAATACAATTGTTTAACTAAGATAGCCGACGCAAAAAAATTAGTAGCCACGTTACATATGCAACTTTGAGTTAATAAAACTTAGTATCTAACTAAAGGAAGTCTCAATCATACACACATTCGTATCTTTGTTCAAGTATAATTTAAATTTCATTTAAAAACAACTACCTTTTTCTAATTCACCCCATAACCAACGCATAAACAATAGTACTCACGAGTTCAGTAAATGAAAATAATAATTTTCATATACAAATCTTCTAACATGTACCAGATTATTGAAAGATTAGATCTATTTAATTCTTGTGGTTCCGAGGAGCATATCACAAATCAAATTTCTAGATACACCATGTCATGAGCACCACAAATTCAAAACAAAAATCACATGTACAAACCTGTTATAATCTGCCCTCATTTGCTATTTCATAACAATGACATCAAAATAATTATGACAAATAAACTTCAAAATGCTAACCTTGAAACAAAAGTGTGCACATGTATTTACCAAATAATTTCTATAATACTAACCAAGAACCTGGTTAAAAAATATCAACATTGATGTCATAACTCATTAAACATAACCAAATACAATATGTAAAAAT
Source organism: Glebionis coronaria (assembly GCA_025667525.1). Lineage (NCBI taxonomy): Eukaryota > Viridiplantae > Streptophyta > Magnoliopsida > Asterales > Asteraceae > Glebionis > Glebionis coronaria. The sequence continues at coordinate 558,947,039 of CM046879.1, forward strand.
ATATCATTAACTAGAAACCTTTATAGATGTGCACATCTTATAACCAAACCAAGTTGTGTAAAAAACAATTAAACTCATTTGACATAACGGAATTAAACCTACTCACCGGAGAGATAACGAACACCTAAACCATAGCCACCACTACTTGACAAACTGGTGGTTTGGGTGTCGTTATAACAAATAAGTTGATGTGAGGGTATGGGTTGAGCATGTCGTTCGAGTATTGGTAGAACCAGAAAGCATCATATCGACGGTTATCTCGTAAAAGTTTATGAATTAAGCGGCTGGGTTCTTGGGGAAAAGCAAAAGTGAGAAAGATAAGATCATGAAAAATATTAAACACAGGTTTTTGGGGTAAACTGCTTTGTAGGTATGGGATGCTATTTTCAAGGAAGGGTTAAATTACCAAGTTGCCCTTAATTTAATTTTATTTTTTCTAGTTAATTTACATATATTTTCAAAAGTGCCACTCTGCATTGAGTTGATGTACCTTATGTATTATTAGTAGTAAAAAAGTGGTTCTCGCAGTTCTGTACAATAATTTGGTTCTTAAAATAACCTTACACTATATATATATATATATATATATATATATATATATATATATATATATATATATATATATATATATATATATATATATATATATATATATATATATATATATATATATATATATATATATATATATATATATATATATATATATATATAGTAGGGATCCAGTAAGAAGAAAAATTAAAATGAGAAGAATAAGAAGAAATCCTAACCACAAATTGCATAAAGGAAGGAGAATTTTAAGAAGAGATGCATCTGACTTTGTAGGTGCATCTGAAATATGTGGCTGTGGTTTCTTCTTATTCTTCTTATTTTACTTAATCTTCTTATTTGATCCTAACTCTCTCTCTCTCTCTCTCTCTCTCTCTCTATATATATATATATATATATATATATATATATATATATATATATATATATATATATTATATAGGTATAATTATGATTTGAAACCATAGTTTTAATCCATGTCATATCCCAGTCACATCTTTTAGTCAATAGTATTTGAGTATTCCCTAGAAAATCTCCAAATTCCACGAATTTTCCGTTTGAAATCGCAGTTATATGAAAATCGCGTTTTGGAAACGCAATTTTGAAAACTTTGTTTTGGAAATTGCGTTTTGAAGTTCTGGGCCGGTCCGGTATAACTCTGGGTCGAGCTGGGTATAATATGAATCGGATTTAATCAAATTTTTTATTTAATTTCGGATTTTAATAAAAAAAAATTAGATTTAGATTATTTATAAATAACATCATGTGTATTGCAAGGTTCAAACTCATGACCTCTCATTCAAATGCAAGCACCTTTACCAACTAATCCAACCAATTTGTGATTTTCAATACAAAACACAGATAATAAGCTCCTCGAAATCTAATATTAACGTAAATAATTTTTTGTATATACGTAATTAGCTTATAGATATGGAACTGGAATCACTCTTTATCTATAATTTTGGAATTTATACATATCTATTCCTAAATTATCATTTTTAAATAAATTTTATGTTCATACAAAACCCTAATATATTCATACGTATCTAAAAATGAGGCCTTAATTCATCTCTCTCGTCTTAAAGACTCAAAACCCTAATAACATGTTTTATAATGATTTCTATTGTTTTTTGCAGGTATGAGGTTGGATTGATGACAAAGGAGGTATGGTTTGCTATTTTCGTCTGCCTGATTTGTAGGATAATGTTTACTGGAATATCAGTAAAGATTATAATTATTTAGTTGTGACAACATGTTTTTGAAAGTTTCAGATCATCTTTGTTGGTTTATGTAGCGACTATCGTTGTACATATTGTTTGTTTTTCTAAGAGATCATAAGTTAAATAGTTAATATTACTTACAAATGGCAGCCGTAATTATGTGTCTACATGCTCTGGAGTTCACAGAATGGCTATACCTATTGTGAAACTTGATATTTTGCTATGTAGTTACTTATCTGCTTAGTTAATGTTTCTATTTCATTTGCATTCTGTCAGTCAATGTTCATGTTAGTAAAGTTATAACTCCATCTTTATTCGAGCTAACAGTAGTCATTTACATAAATTAGATTGATCATGACCATGCCCTGTCTCACCTTATTATACCTTACACTTCAGTACCCCCTTTTGTTTTCATATGCAGAATATGAAAATAGAACAGACATCTACCAGACTACCACAAAGGAGTTACAGACTATAGACAAACACACAGATCCACTCGAGTCACTATGCGTGAGTGGTTTGCTTATCGGATTCAAGATAGGCCTCAAGAGTATTCCATGACAGAATGACAGTGCTAATTGGTGTACTAACCTAAAGTTGTACGATTAAGTAAGTAAAATTGTTGACGCAAACAAATTCATAATTATAGGTGGTTATAAATTCATAGTACAGGTGTCCCTTACAATAAGCAATCCCAAACACCCATTTATTCAAACTAAGCTAATATTTTTGTGGTATCAGTTACTTGAGCTGGGTGGAAACGGGTTTGTTAGATCACACATATGCAAAGAAGCATTGGAATGTGGCTTTTTGTTGCAAGCTTTAGCAGGTACGTTATGTGTAGATATTTTAAGAAAATAGCCCGTTGTTGAATGCAAGATGGCTGACACTCTAGCTATTTTAAACTAATTTGGAGTACCTGAAAGAGAACTGATTTGACCTGATTAGTTCCATTATAAGTAAGACATTAAGAAGCATACAATTATAATTTCTCATCTTTTAATTAATGCCAACCAAGTTAATAATATTATACGAGTATTCTGTTTGCCCAAAAAAAATTTCACCATGAATTATAAACCTCTCTTAGCGAGCTATTTAGTATTCATGTTTGGAAATTCTTATGGGTAGGTTCATTTCACGTCTTTCACGTGGTTCTGTTCGTTTCACGTCTTCATGGAATACTTTTTTTCAGTTTTCATCTTTCTGATACATGTTTTGATACTGAGCAATAACGTTGGTTTTTTAATATTCACAGGTTGCCCCTTATGGGTAGGTTACTACACGAAGGATTGTTTGGAAATTCTTATAATTTTAAAATTATGTTCGAGAATAAATTGAGTATATTAATAATAGCAGAAGATTTTCATTCAAAATAAGATATACAAAGCCATGACAGGGAGAACTTGGCTCATACTTATCAAACTCAATATCGCGATAGAGGTACATTTATGAATCTTGGCTAAACGTTTTTTTAACCTTTATAGGGGAAGCTAAATGGAATTATTGTGAACGAAATTTTGAAACCTTTCAGGCCCTTTGACAAAAAAAAACACCAACCTGCTGAGATAAGCAATTCCAAACGTCCCCGTTAGCATAAGATACAGTCTTTAGTGATTTTCAGATTATTTGGAGAATGCTTGACTGCTATGAACAGTTGGGAATTATATATTTATGATGTGTAGATGTTATAGTAGTGTGGAACAAATGAAGCTGATTTATTTTTTTGGTGTTTTATTGAAATGCAGGGAAGCTATAGTAACTTGGATGAATAGAAATATTGGACTGCTATGTACAATGTAACAAGTGTAGAAGATGCAACAAGTGTAGAAGATGCAGAGAAAATACTTGCATCCGAGGACAAACTTATTTTGGTGTACCTCGACGTTTTCGTGGTATTTACTTGCACTTAATGACTTTACTGATTAATTAGAGTTGATATCTATATTGAGTATATTAGAAACTGTTACAGATTGAGTAATTTGGTTTGAGAAGCTTTGAACTTCACTACCAATTGACCCTTCATTTCATCATACCTTTCTTTATTGGCATCTATTCTATAGGGTTCTTAATACGACGAACTTGCTGTAACTTCAGGACTTGATGAATGATGTGATTGTGTTGGGTGATATGGAGCACAAATATGACCAAATTATTTCAGTTTACCTTTTTGACTCTATTATCCCCTCCAATTTCGCTAATGTTAAAGTTGATTCATCTGACGACAAACGACACAATACATACACCTGAAGGTAGGATGCAATAAATAATGTCAAACCATGGTATACTTAATTCATCTGTACATTTTCTATTTTCAGTCTTATGATATGCTGATTGTATTAGGAGATGTATCTGCTCAAGGAGGATCAGAGTTGACTCGAAGCAAATGGACACTTTTAGTTTAAGAATAATTTGAGATTCTCGAGACTCCAACAACTGACCAAGGTAAACCTGATCCTTTGCAGTTTGATTCTCCTCCTGCTATAACCCCGCTTATTCCGTATTGCAGAAACATATCTCATTCCTTTACGTATCAAAGAGCATACGATATAAGGTAACTATGGTTAATGCATTTGCTTTTCTACCTACGGGTTGGATTAAAAAGTTTATAGCAGACTCATGGTACCTCTTTGGTCTACCCTACTATAGTAACTATGTTCTTATGGTTAATCCTCTCAACCCTTTTCCAAAACGATCTAGGACTTTCTACTGCCAATACTTTATAGGTATTTTTTTTCTTATTCATTTTAAATATTTTTAGGTTGTGTTACATCTGTATACTTTGTTATGTGGCAGGGGCTTATTCGGGTGCAAGAGAGTTGGAATGTATAATAAACGATTTGGAGAGAGAGCTAGTAACTGTTCTAAAAGGTATCTTCCATTAACAGGCACTTGATTTCTTATGTAATTGCTCTATTATATAGTATTTGTATTGCACATTAATTGACTAAATATCACAGGCTAAATATCACATATACAACCAATATCATCTTGAGATTTCTACTATAACTCAGTGCTTTCTTTCTGTTCTTTCAAATTATGTACCTAGCATCGACCACGGTTATAGCATTTTACAGATATTTTGTGGGTAGCCATTCAACAGCACAAATCCCATAGCGTATGCCATGCCCTGGTGACAGATCAGTTGATGTGGTTGCAGAAACATGTGCAAGATGGGTAATGGTTGATTGGTAAGAACCTATATCTTAATCTATAAATGCGAGTAAGTAGGTGTTTGGACGTGCTATTAAGAGAAAGCATAACAAGGGGTGACAGATCAGATGGATTTGCCCCAATTTCCAAATTACAAATTATCCAAATGTATTCTTTCTATTTCAGTGACTACTGAATAATATTTCAGATTTCTTTATGTAGATTGCTCGATTAATATTTAAACGATATTTGATGGAAGCGTGGGAGCAAAAACTTGTGTCGGAATGTGCCTTATGTGAAGTCATTGTTATAGGAATATGTTCGCCATTAACATTTCATACGTTCAACCCGAGTATTATTAACTCACTGGTCATCAAGTGATCCAACCTACTGTCGTTTCAAAACATGATTATTTATAATGTTGATAAATGATGAAAGGCCATTCATATCAAGAAAAAAAACAACCCCGGTCGACCCGTATATCTAGATGGACGTTTAACAACCAACTGAACTGGATATCTAGCAGTTTTGGATGACACATAAGTAGTGTCGGATGTATCTCCCTACACCATCAAATCAAATGATCTATTCTTTTCTCGGTATTTAGTTTTAACATCCTTTAATTCATTTCTTTTTACTTTAATTTGTACTACTTTGTAAAATTTCTCACATTTTTTATTATAGGTGGAAGGGACAGCAGAGAGACCAAGTTTGTGTATTCCCCGCTCCAACAAGCATATGTATATCCAGGAGATCGACGATACCAAAACGCATACTCTGAGATTGACGATACCAAAATGCATACTCTTGCATCAGCTTCAAACAACTATCCGAGAGTGGAGTTTGATTTCACTTTCGGTCGCACTATTGTAAGTACAATTTTCAACAAAATTTACTATAGATACAAGCCGTTAGAGGGTTACATATGCATAGAGTATGCCTCTTCAATGATGCAACAGAATAACACCTATAGTTAAAGTTATTCTTAGAATTATCATTGTTATGGTTCACTACATGAAGATATACTATTCAACAATATTTATGGTGTGTGAATGATCGATTATTAAAAATAAACTAATAATAGGGACAATTGTCTTACTATATCGCTTAATTTGTGTTACTGTTCAAGCATGTCACTGGCAATTGTGTTTTTGTTGTGTTGTTTGAAGGGTCATGAGGTGAAGCTTAAAGGTACATTATTGCTTGCAACACCAGATGAATTAGCTGAGATACAAAACATTAGGGGGGCTCCGAGAAAAGCAATATGACCGGTGAAGATAATGGATTCTGCACACTATTGGTAGTGCTTACAAAAGTTGGGAAACTTTTTGCATTACATATTGGAGATGGACTTGTTGTCTGGTACAGCCTATTGCTATCTCTTCGTAACTCTAAAGAATGTTCTCTGCTCAATTGTCTTAAGTTACATAAATAGAAGATCCCGCACCATCATGCACCGGATAATAACCCATATGTTTTTGCCGTTGGTAGAACTGGACTCTCTCTTCCTTCTCCTACCGCAAGTTATGGAGAAGAATTGGTTGGCTAACATTATATTACTATTAGACTTTCATTCTGCATTTAGGTCTGATCATGTATCTATAGTCATTGACATTTGCATTTTGTAGAATCTTGATAACCTATGAATCTATGAAGTGGGTTGATGTTTTCTAGAGAGAGAAACTAGAGAGAGAAAGTGAGAGAAAATGTGTGTCTTTTCCATTGAATGGAAACTAGAAATGAACAACAACCAACCCCATTCCAAGGAGGAAAGGGGTATTTATACTTCCAAGCCTTATGTGGACTTGGGCCGGCCCATGACAAGCCCATGGGCCGGTTCTTACTTAACTAAATAAGTATTTGTTAACTACGAGCTATTACAACATATATAATAGTGTGGAGTGACCGATACTTCTAATATACGTAAAAACGTATTTCTAACAATCTCCCCCTAAGGGAGGTCACTCCACGTTACAAAGTTCTAAACCTAGCATACTATACTAAGTCTTCGTTCTTTAGCTCGTAGTCTTTTCTTCTTTCTTTTTGTTGTGAATATTTTGATTTGATCTTTTAGGCTTTGGCTTGAGAGCATTTTTCTTTTGGCCTTTCACGTGCGATCTTTGCCTTCTTGTGAATTTTGCCTCCTCGTGACTCCATGTTCCACACACTTATGTCTTTTTGTTGAATTCTCGAAAGCTTCAGAGTTTGATACAGCGGAAGACTTCATCTTGTACTTTCTTGAATTTTTGCTGAAGTTTGATGCTGAAAAACATAAGCATGTGGGGACGACTTCTACAGGTACACCGCAACACCACCGTCTTTAACTGGTACGCAGCAACGCCACCGTCTTTAACCGGTACACAACAACGACACGAATAAAATGGATTTGACATTTTATTCTAATTCGGTAGCATTTTACCTCCGGTCGGTGAAGACCGTTGGACGATATTAGATATCGTACCTGTGACAGATAGTTTCAATTAAGTAACTTCCTGACAGGATTTCGCGGGTAAACTCGTTCTCTTTATTCGACCGTCCAAAGCTGACTGCGAACATAAAGAGTGAATCACTTGGATAAATTATCCTTGTGATTTGAAGCCGTCAATTCATGAAACCTGGAACAAGTGAATTTCAATTAAGATTTTCACCATCGTTGCTTTCCAGTTGTCACGAGCTCAATTCATAAAGAATCTTGCACGTCACCTACCAAGTGTTGCTTGATGTTAACACTAGAAGGATTTCCACTCGTCACTGTGATCAACAAAGAGTCACTCTGAGTGTTCTGGCAAGATCATATGATAATGCGTAGAGGCCTGGAACGAGTTTAAGTTCAATTAAGAATTAAACCACTGTTTCTTTCCAGTTTTTCACAAGATTGGTTCTAAAAGAACCGCACGTGTAACCTACCATGAGCTTGTTTGATGTTGGCTCAAGCAGGATTTCCATCTTCATTGTAATACTTGCGTATTACTCGGATGTTCTGGCAATATTACAGGAATACTGCGTAGGACTCATAAAAATCTCTTACTTTTCACAGTGTGTGAGAAAGCAAGGAATAAATGGAAAGTGTCCTAATGAGACTTTTGATGATCTCTTGGCTCTAGACTCGATAGTGCATTTTGATTTAGTGAGCGATGGCTGGAGAGGAGTGCCACCTTTTTAATACCAGTCTATTCGGAGTGAATAAACCAATAGATAACGTGTTGATCTCCGTGTGATTAAAACAAATACCTTTTGAGAGATATTTGAGTTAGCTGGGAAGGGTTGTGCATTGCATCACTGGGTCCATGATGTCTTTCTTCAATATCGAGAATCATTAACAAAAATGACCTCAATAGCATATGTATTGACCCGGTTTCTGCCTAAAGTTGTAAGGAGGGCTTCTTTCTTTACACCCTTTATCTTTACATTTCTTTTTCATTCTTCAACCCCTTCAGTACTTACCAATACATAATCACTAGCACCTTGTTGTGATTGTTCCAGTGCTAGCATCAGTAATTAGTCGGTACTCAGCTACGTTCACATTCTTTCTCCATCTTTCCTAGGACTTCTAATTCTATCTAGGGAATTGTCCTTGGGAAGATTCCATCGGCTCTGATGAATCATTGGACTAAACCTATTCCTACCACCCTTTTGTCACCACATTCGTCGTGAATTAAGCGTGTTTTGGGAAGGAATTGTCACCATGAAAATTCATTGAAAATCACCTAAAGTACTTGTGATATTGAAATCAAAAGTTTCGTACCTTAGGTGTTTTTGATCATCAAAAACGCCCCCCCTTAACACGTGCTTTACACATATTAAGTTGGATTATCGTTAAGTCTTTTTCATATTTTAGCCAAGTATCATTTAAATCTCCTTAATCCCATTTTCTCCCCTTATCCAAAATGTTAACCATTAATATTTGGGATATTGAATGGATTAACCGGTCTTTGGGTAAAAAATGAAATCGATGGTTGGCCATAGAACATGTTAATGCTCCCCCTTAAGTTAATAAGGGATAGTTGTAGTGCTTTAGTATGATATATTTTGAAAGATTTAGAATCTCGTGAGAAATTCTTGAAAAAATTATCATACCTTAACACTACATCAAGCCGCAAAAGCACAATATTCACAAATATACATATTCACAATTGAAAACCAATATAAAGTGGACCTGAAATGTACGACCCATTAGATGGATCGTTGCAGTAGCTTGTGGTGCACTAAATATGGTCTACCACCAACGAATCTTTCCAAGCTCCTCATCGATCTACGTTCACGGAGCTTTTGATCAATCTTTTTGATCACATACTTCGCCATCTGCCGATAACCCTGATGCCAATCCTCAGTCATCTCTGGTAAAGTCCCACCCGAATTGAGATGATCCAACTTTCCTCTGACGTAGATGAGAGTCCCATCACTGTACTTATAAAGCTCACCCACCCTCATAAACTTCATTAACCCTCGATTGTTCAAGTAGAAAATCCCACAATTCGGAACAGAAATGCCGGTATAGGGACATCTGTTGACATGTTGAGGTAACACTTGATTCACTGGACGGGTTAGGTTAAGCTTCCTTTGGTAACTTTCGACTCCCAACTGAAGATCTTCAACTCGTTTCTTGATAACAACGCTTCGTGTGAACATACGAAGTGCTGTATTCAAGGCAATGAGGTCTTCACGAGGAATATGTGTGAGTTGATCACGGGTCATCAGAAGCAACATATCTTCGATATCCTCAAGGCGAATGATAGAAAAATCTCCCTGCTGGATTTTGTATTCTCTGTCATCCTCCCTTTTCAAACGAATCTCCGTCACATGATAATAGCCATTCTTGGCTTCAGTTTGCAGCCCTAAAATACTGGAGACGCGGATATCGGATCTAACGTTGCTTCCTGAATTGACTAAGCAGCAACCCCTGTACGCCCTTCGGACTCGTTCGTCCCAATGAGATGCACCTATGACAGCATACATATCATAATTACGATTTACCTTTGGGACCCAGAGTCGGTTTACCTTTTCCTCGATAAAGGGTATTGTCCCCCAGTTGGCAGCTTTCAGCAAGGTCAGGGAGGTTGCGTACTTTGATGAACCCTTGAGGAGATAAACAAGATCATTGGTGACGAAGAAGTCAAGAGCAATCTGATTATCTTGAGAAGGATCAAGTGGAGGTGGAGCTTTTTCTGATTCATGAAGACCTGGCCGTTGAACGGTATTCAGAGCTTTCAGGATCTTATCAGCATAGTACTCGAACTCCATTCGGGTTAACCGGGTTTTGGCGCGAATTCTCTTATCCTTCAGCGCTCTCTTCACCAAAGACGAAGTAACCAAAGTCTTATACTCATGAGCCAGAAATGCACATAAGTCAATCAGACTGCGGATACGGAGATACAAAACATCTCTGTCAGCGTCTGTGATCGGATCATATTGCACCACTGCCGTGATCCAAGCCTGTGGCAGTGCAGTCTCGTCAATCTCCAACGTGTCTGCCCAGTCCCGTGTGCTTGATTCAGGAACAGTAGATTGTGGTTCTTGTTGTAGAGGAGTGGAAACGTGAACATCTGCTGGTTCTGATTCAGGCATCTCGGCGGTGTCATGAACGGGTGAGTGTTGTGCAGCTTCAGGTTCAGTTACCGACTCTGCAATCACAGGAGCAACAACAACAGAACTAACAGGGTTAGTGGTAACAGGTATAGATACAGCGATAGATGTACCGGGAATCGATGATGCCGTAGTAGCATTCACATCGTGGCACCACTTGGTTCGTCTTGATTCCGTTGAGGTAGATTTTTCTTTATCCGTAGCATCTTTCTTAGACTTGGTTCCAGAATTAGCAGGTTTCTTTGAGCTGGCAACCTTATCCCCCTTTTCAGGCTGTTGACCCCCATCATCATCCTCATCGTTATCCTCGTTGCTCCCCTTAGCACTCTCCTCATTACCATCACCACCATCATCACCATCATCATCATCATCATCATCATCCTCATCATCATCACCATCATCTTCATCGTCATCATCCTTTTCTTCTTCTTCTTCTTCTCCACCTTCTTCTTCACCAGTACCCTCTTCTTCTTCACTTTCTTCCCTTTCTTCCTCAGGCAGAATGTGGTATGGTACCACACTTCCAAACGTTTTAAATAACCTATCATCCTCCATGATAGCGTCATTCAGGGATTTGTAAAGAGCCCGTTGAATCCTAGATTTATCAAACGATCCAAGTTCCCTCATACGAGCTTTCAGGATCTTCTTTAATTCAAAATCCGTTAACTCATAAGCAATTTTGTAGGCGGATTCTGAAGGATTGGATGACTTGATCATCAAATTATCAGCCGCGAGTGTCTTCAACTCATCACGCAGTTTAGGCATAATGGATTCAACGGATTCTTTCACTCTCTCTTCAACAGAAGCTTCAAGTGATTCTTTTTGCTCCTTGTATTTATCCCTCATCGCTTGAAGTCTGGTGATTCGTGCAGCATGCTTATCAGCTTCAGCCTGCTTAACCTGAGCTAGTTCTTCTGCATGAGCTTTTCGTGTTAACTCCATCTCTGCAGCGAACTTAGCAAGCATCTCTTCTTGGGCTTTCTTAGATGCTTCTTCACTTTGAGCTCGTCTATGTAGCTCTTGGCGAAGTTCATCCATCTCTCTTTTGTGATTATCCGTATGTTTATCCTACATTTCGGCCATTACAAATACAGCCATTGAAGACGTTGCAGAGCTGCTCTGGGTTGAGTGAAGAGGCTCAGTTGTTACTACGGTACTAAGGATGGGAGTTATTGGTGGCGGAAGGAATGGTGTTGAAACCGGTCTGGTTGGTAGGGGTTGTATTGGTGGAGGTTGAGTTGCTAAAGGTTGAGTTACTAAAGGTTGAGTAGTCACCATGATTGTAGGAGCACCGGACTCCTTTTCCACACTTGCTGAAACAGGAATGGATGTCTCCTTCGAAGTAGAATACCGTTCAGGTGACCCAAACTCATCAACATCCTCTGGCTCCTCGTACTCTTCTTCAATATTCACCTGTGCACCTGAACCACTACCTCCCGTATCTTTCCTACTCCTTTCAATTGCTATCTTTATTGCTTTTCTCTCAGCCTTGTTAAGAGTAGGATCATCAACATCCTCTTCGTCGTGTAGAACTAACTCATCAGCCTTGCCCTTTCCCTTCTTAGCCTCAGTCTTCTTCTTCTTGGTTTCAGGTTCAGGTAAAGCAACTGGTTGTTTGCGTTTACCTTTACTCTTGACCGTAGTAGACGAGTCTTCTCCAGTCTGAAGGTTTGCTTTTAGCTTCTTGATTTCTAGTTGCAGTAGTTTGTAATCAGCAGAACCTTTAATTCTATCAGTCAGAAGATGATCGGGAATAGGACTAGGAATGACACCACCAGATGGTCCTTCATGCCTTAGATCCACAGTATGATCAGCTTCTACAGTGTGATGCCGACTTGCTGCACGCCTATCAATAGTAACATCATTCTTCATACAATAATTAATGATAAGCTTGATAAACCGAGGGTAAGGAAAGAAGTTATTCTTCAGCTTCTTGTTTTGGAAGAGTTGAAAGGTGAATTCTTCCCACAACAATAATGCATAATCTGCATTTGCGCCTTTATACATTCCATGGAAGATGTTCATTATAGGACTGCGCAAAGCATCATGCCCACTTGTTTTCGGTGTAAGACATCTACTGAGAATACCCAACATTGCTCTCCAAGGCTGACCTACTTTAGCAGTGGTAAACTCAGACGCAACTCGTATGTCAGGACATCCAAGAGCATCAAACATCTCCATGAGTTCGTCTTTAGTAGGATCCCTCGAAAATGCCATACCTTTGGGTGTATCCCGAATGCCAAATATCTTACGGAAATCTGAAACATTAAGTGTCTGCTGCTTGTTGTCGAGAGTGAAGGTGATCTTGTTTGAAGTGCTTTCCTTGGTGGCCCAGAACTCATACATGTAATCATAAGGCACCGAGGCACTACTTCTTAAAGCATTCTTGAAATGAGATTGATCAAGGATTGCTATGGCGACTTTAAACCCATGGTGAGTGGATTTTGAAACTTGCTTCAGCCGGTAATTGTTTGGTATGAACTTGAGGGTTCGTGCTTCAGCAATTGCGGCTTCTCTAGAGTCTTGGATTGCTTGTACTGTTGGATTAGTCATTGTATCTGCTTAAGATAAGACATGAAAGGTTGATGCACAAAAGTATATAGATATGAATCATTCTTATTTCTAAGCATAACATATTTCAACAAGTACTTAGAACATGCAAACACTATTAATCCAACAACTCTTCATCCGGAACTTTCCTTCATTCGGAACTCTTCATTCGGAAGTTCTTCATTCGGAACTTCTTCATTCGGAAGTTCTTCATTCGGAACTTCTTCATTCGGAACTTCTTCATTCGGAAGTTCTTCATTCGGAACTTCTTCATTCGGAAGTTCTTCATTCGGAACTTCTTCATTCGGAACTTCTTCATTCGGAACTTCTTCATTCGGAAGTCCTTCATTTGGAAGTCCTTCATTCGGAAGTCCTTCATTCGGAACTTCTTTCATTCGGAAGTCCTTCATTCGGAACTTCTTCATTTGGAACTTCTTCATTCGGAACTTCTTCATTCGGAAGTCCTTTATTCGGAACTTCTTTCATTCGGAAGTCCTTCATTCGGAACTTCCTTCATTCGGAAGTCCTTCATTCGGAACTTCCTTCATTCGGAAGTCCTTCATTCGGAACTTCCTTCATTCGGAAGTCCTTCATTCGGAACTTCCTTCATTCGGAAGTCCTTCATTCGGAACTTCCTTCATTCGGAAGTTCGTTCGGAACTTCCGTCATTCGGAAGTTCGTTCGGAACTTCCTTCATTCGGAAGTTCGTTCAGAAGATTCCTTCATTCGGAAGTTGTTATCCATGTTCATCCGGAACTTCATAAACGCAGCCTATTGATGATAATTCTAAGCACGATTTGGGAGTTTTAAGGCATGCTAAGGCAACACAACATCTATCTAATGATAATCCGAGTATAACCCACCTATAAGCCTAATCAATTAAACCTAAATTAAGGAATAAACCCTAATCTTGATTGACTGAATTATACGAATCAATTAACATGATTTAACTGATGAATTAGACGAGTTATAAGTTAAAGATGATGTTATTACCTTTTTGAATCGAATGAACCGGTTGGATGATTAAAAACAAGCTTTTGTATGTGTGTTAATGACGGAAGAATGATAAAGGATAAACAGTGAATGAAAAACGGGGGGGGGGGGGGGGGGGTGGGTTTTGGTTTGACTTAGATCAATTTTTGACTAATTTCACAAATTGACACTTAAGTCCCTACAGTTTTCACTCATTTTCCCTTTTTATTCTTATCTTTTCTTTTTTCCTTTTTCGTCTCCCTATCCATCAATAAACTTAGCCAACTTATCGTTGCTTAGGTAAACTAATCATGACAATGTCACACAACTTAAAGCATCGCAACCTATTAGCAAATCTCCAAGATCTTAAAGCTATTCCAATCACATTGATCGAACACAAGTCGTATTCTAAAGCAAAAAACCACTCATAAACCATTTAGCCAATTAGGTTTCCACAATCACTTTTGAAAATCTTTTTGATGACGAAGATGATTTAATAATTTCTCCCCCTTAAACGATGACCTGTTTTCTATTTAAAGAGCTGTAGTCATTGTTTAAAGAGTCAAATATTGATGAAAGCATTTCCAATTAGTATCTTGAAAAAGATTGATTTGTGGTGTCAATAAGATTTCTCTTATTTTAACAAATTAATGCACTGAGACGTACATTAATTCGTGTTAGACCAAGTTGTAAAGTAAACTTGAACCCTTTGCATGATTTGGCTTATAAATCATGCCTGAGAAAATTAATTCCCGTTGTGAGCCAACGTTTTCCAAAGAAATAAGTGACTTTAATATGAAAACCGGGTTGCAGTCTAAAATAACTACAAGCCATAATGGGCATGTTTTTAAAAATGTACAACTTTTATACGGACTCTATTTATGGCACCGTGTCGATATTGATCGACATTTCTAAGGCCGTAAATATTACCGTACTAAAAGACATGCCCGATTTAAAAAACGAAAAATATTTTTGGTTTTTCTTGATTTTATATTTTTTATGGTTTTTCTAGGTTTTATATTTTTGTATTTTCTTTTTGTGGTTTATATATGTACGATAATATACATGATCACGAACAAAGGATACTCTGAATAGTTTACCACCACTATTCAGCTGATTCTTCTGCCAACTCTTTGAGAGTCGCTGGAGTGAATGATTTCATGCCAAGCTTGTCGATCAAAAACTCAATTCGTCCTCGATCTAATGCTTTGGTGAACATATCTGCCAGCTGGTACTCAGTAGTGACAAAATACAGCTCGATCACTCCGTTCTCCACCTGCTCTTTAATGAAATGGTAGCGAATGTCTATGTGCTTGGCCCGGGAGTGTTGAACATAGTTGCAGCAAAGGGCAATGGCGCTCTTGTTGTCACAATACATCGGGATTTTGTTGAATCCCAAACCGTAGTCAGTTAATTGTGATCTCATCCAAAGGACTTGAGCACAACAACCGGACATGGCGATGTATTCAGCCTCCGTGCTAGAAATTGCAGCGCTTTTCTGCCTTTTTGAAGACCAACTGATCAATCTATCTCCAAGGAGTTGCACAGATCCAGAAGTGCTACGCCTCGTGTCTTGACATCCAGCATGATCGGCATCTGCGTATGATATTAAAGCAATAGAGGAATCTTTCGGATACCATAGACCACGATGAAGTGTTCCTTTTAGATACCGAAAGATCCTTTTCACAACATGTAGGTTCTTTTCGGTAGGCCGAGCCTGATACCGGGCACACATGCACACAGCAAATTGCAAGTCAGGCCTGCTAGCAGTCAGATATAGAAGGGTGCCGATCATCCCATGGTAAAGTTTTGGATCGAAAATAGTCCCATTCCTATCTTCATCTAACTTGGATTTCTCCACCATTGGAGTGTCCACGGGGTCACAATTTTCAAAGTTATATTTCTTTAAAGATTCTAGAGCATATTTGGATTGATTAATAAAGATGCCTCTGGGATTCTGAGAAATCTGTAATCCTAAGAAAAATGAAATTTTTCCCATCATTGACATCTGAAAGCGTGTGGACATTATCTTCTCAAAGCGATTTGACAATTCTATGTTAGTGGCAGCAAATATTATATCATCAACATAAATTTGTACCAGTATCATGTCGTTGCCCTCCTTGAGAGTGAATAGAGTGGGGTCCACCTTGCCTTTGGAGAAGCCTTCCGAGATGAGATATGTCGAAAGGAGATCATACCACGCGCGTGGAGCTTGTTTCAACCCATAGAGAGCCTTCTTAAGCTTGTACACATGATTAGGAAACTCCGTGCTAACGAACCCATCCGGCTGACTAACATAGACTTCTTCCCTTAGTTCACCGTTCAAAAATGCCGTCTTCACATCCATTTGATAGACGATCATGTTCATATGAGCAGCATACGCAAGGAATAGTCTAATGGCCTCCAATCTTGCAACAGGAGCAAAAGATTCTTCAAAGTCTATACCCAAGGCTTGTTTATATCCTCTAGCGACCAATCTAGCCTTATTCTTCAATACTGCACCCATCTCATCAAGTTTAACCTTATAAACCCACAACAAAGTAAGGATGTTAACCTTGTCAGGGAGAGGAACTAATTTCCATACTTCAAGTCTTTGGAATTCATGTAGTTCCTCCTGCATGGCTTCAATCCAAGATGATTGAGTCATAGCCTGCTGCCAATTTTTAGGTTCAACTTCAGAGAGAAATGCATCAAAGTAGCAATAGAGTGCACTCTCTTGTAATTGATGGCGTGTAGAGACTGGTCGATCTAGATCTCCAATGACATTCCTAATTAGGTGATCTTTTGTCCATTTAGTGCTATGATTTTCAATCCTAGGTGGTCTGGAGTGAACAATAGAAGGAGCTTCTTCTGAGGTAGACGCGGCTGAAGGGTTTTCAGGTACGCTACACCAAAGAAAGGAAGCTCTTGCAGGTGAGCATATTCCAAGTCGTGATCAATAGAATCCTCTTCCACATCATTAGGCACAAGTAAGGGTGACGATTCAGGTGTAGTTTGAGAATCACTTGGTAAAGGTGCATCCGGTTCAATGTTAATTGAGGATGCATTAGATAAAGCTTCATTAGCTTGAGCAACCACTTCAGGGATTGGAGCGATCACTACAGGTGCTGGAACTTCATCATTCGGGGGATCAAAGAATTCGTCAAACAACGGTTGAAACAGTTTATCCCACTCGGGCCTTGTAGGTGGTAAAAATGATGTAGAAGTAGGATTATTGGGAACTAATCCGGAACTAATAGCACCGGTTCCCATCTCATGAAGCTCGGGTTCAGAGTTGCGTTGCTCAGAAGCCATCGTTGTCAGCTAATCGAAATCTGCGTCCATAGTTTCTACAATCTTACCATGACGACGATTGTAAATTCGGTATGCTTTCTTGGAGGGTGAGTAACCAATGAAAATACCTATATCGGCTTTTGGTTGAAGTTTGCCCAAGTTCTCACTATTAATGTTTGGATAACAAAGAGCACCAAACACATGAAAGAATGAAACATCAGGTTTACGGTCATGTAGAAGCTCGTAAGGTGTTTTTCCATGGCGTTTCCGAATGATAGAACGGTTTTGGGTGAAACATGCAGTAGATATAGCTTCTGCCCACAAGAATAATGGAGCGTTCGCATAAATCAGCATAGTCCTAGCAGCTTCCATAAGCGTACGATTCCGTCTTTCAACGACACCGTTTTGTTGTGGAGTGCGTGTAGCGGATGTTTCATGTGAGATACCAACTCCTTCATAGTAATCACGAAGAGTCTTGTTGACGAACTCTGTTCCATTGTTTGTACGAATACGGCGGACAGTAGTATTCAAACGTACCTGAATGAATTTCAGAAAAGTGATGATAGCCTTCGGTGCTTCATCCTTTGTACGTAGAAATCTAACCCATGTAAACCTGGAGAAATCATCCACAATGACAAGAATGAATTTCTTACCGCTCACACTTTCAGTTCTCATTGGCCCACAAAGATCCATATGCAAAAGATGAAGTTTTTCTTGATTGGTGTCTTCAGCTTTGGGCTTGTATGATTTCTTGGTACTTTTCCCCCTTGAACACGCGGAACATAAATGGTCCTTGTGAAATTTGAGCTTTGGAAGACCACGAACTAATTCGTTTTTAGCCAGATGATTAATAGCATCAAAGTTAAGATGAGATAATCTGCGATGCCATAACCATGACTTGGTCTTAGATGCTTTAGAGAGAAGACATACTGGAGAGGCGGCCATCATGTCTTGTAGGGACAAGGTATAAAGATTTGCACCACGAGATCCCTTCAACAAGTCTTTTCCTTCCAAGTTGCGGATGAAACAAGTATGTTTTCGAAAAGCAACCTCTAGGTTGGAATCACAAAACTGTCCTACTGAAAATAAGTTATGACCAAGACCTTCTACATAGTATACCCTTGAAATCGTAACGTTTCCAATCTGATATTCACCATACCCCATTATCTTTGCTATATGATCATTACCGAATTTAACCGTACCAAGAAACTTGCTGACGAAATTTCGGAGCATCGAGCGATCTCCGGTCATATGCTTTGAACAACCGGAGTCCAAATACCAGAGGATGATTTGGACCACCTGAAAATATCACCACACGAAGACAATGTAGAGGTATCAGAATCTGAATGTTCCTTGTCATTAGCAGGTACAGATTTAATAATCTTAGATTTGCTAACTTTAGGTTTCTTAGATTTCCTAGCCTTCTTCTTCCTAGTTGGTGGTGTAGATTCTAGTTGGCTTAAATCCTGTGGTATTTCTTCACTGATAGGCACTATAGTGGGGGCTGACCTAATTAAAGGGCGCTGTTTCCATACTTTAGTGCTGGTGTGCCTAACTAAAGGACGCTCAGACCTAACCTCAATGGATGCATTCCTAGTTAAAGGGCACATTTTTCCATCTAATGTAAAGGTCCTACCAGTGGGACGCCATTGCCAGCCAACTTGGGCACGATTTCTACCAGTCGGCTTCCATTCAAGATTATTCCTAATGGCATTCATTTCATTCACATGATCAATAAGACACAAATCATGACGTTGGGAAAACATACATTCATTACAATTCCAACAATTCAAATTAGAATTCACGAATGGTTTAGGCTTCTGCACAGGCGCAGAGCTTTTAGTCTTAACATGATTCTTTTTATTTAAAACTGAACTAACATTCCTATGGTGAGCTTCTACTTTCTTCTTTTTGGCACTACTAGTGGAGGGCTTGATCTTATCTTTCTTGAGTGGCGATCCTTTAGCCTTAGTAGTCTCTTTTAATCCTGTAGAAGGCAAAGTGGGAACATTAGCAACAGATTTTAAAGGTGCCTTACTTGATTGTGCCAATGACGGTTTTGCTCCTGGAGTCTTATTAAATGGAGTTACAGCAATGGGTCGATTAGTGAGTAGTGCAGAACCTGGTTTACCTATGTATTGCAAATATGCTAAGCAATATTGAACTCGCTTAATGTATTCATGAGCTGAGTAATAGTAGCTACTTGAGGGATCTAAGGCATAAAGATCGTCTAAAATATCCCTAACAAGATCTACATGCTTAATTGCATTCCTCATATAATCATCGTAGGTAACCGGGTTTTTCTTATGGAGCGGGTTCTTATATAGCACTACTGACTTGGTTGTTGGAGTACTAGTGGACGGTGCAGAGTCGGTAGCTAAGTTATCAACAACTTATTGTCGGGTGAGAAGAAGTGTCTCCTTTAACTCGGCCAAAACCATGTTTTTGTCAATGAGCATGATGTTTAAGTCAGAGATTTCCTCACATTTTTGGTTCAATTGTTCAACATAAAATTGTTGTTGTGCCGCATTAAAAGCGAAGCGTTCTTCTAGTGAACCATAAATTTTGGACATTCCCTGTCTTGCACGATCCATCTCCCCTAGAATAGACGAAAGTCTAATTTCTAAGTCCTGGTTTTTAGACTCTGCAGCCTCTAGTTCCAATTTTAGTGTTTCATTTGATGACACATCTCTCTTCAATCTCATAATCTCTTCCTCTAATGCCTTAACAATTGCAATCATCTTGTCACTCGTCTCGACACTGTTTTCACAACCATTTGATATCAAAAGATCCTCATTTTGAGTTTGTTGTTTTAATTCTAAAGATATACAATGTTGTTCTAGTTGATTAAAGCGTTTTGAAAGTAAATTGTAAGAATCTTGTAGCTTTAAAAACTCAGCGTTAGATTCGTGACAAGAATGATTATCTACCTCATTTACAGAATCAGCAACATTTACAGAGAGATCACACACATCATCACAAATATTCACAGCATCACATTTAATCATAGCGGATGTAAGCTCATTCGAATAATTGACATTTACAGTAGTAAGCACATCACACGAAATTACTTCGGAGAAGAATCGGTCATATTCAGATAAAATCTTTTCCTTTTCAATTAGTTGTAGTTCGTAAGCGGTGTCCATTTCATAAAACACTTTTTGAACTTCTCCAATTTCAAATTCAAGATTTTCCTTAAGAGATGCAAAACTTCCTTTTAGACTTTCGACAAATGGATTGATCTCATTTTTAAACACCTCGTTCATGTGTTCGAAAGCCCATTCTCCGGCGTTTAGGCCATTTGAAGTCGTACATTTCAAAATGACCTTGTCAAAATTAGTAAAGTATTGATTAATCTCTTGCAAGTTTAACCATACAGTGCTAACAGGTGGGAGATCCTTTGGAATTTCCTTAGGATCTTCCATGTTGACAAGTGTAGGAAATGTACTAGGGTTTTCTTCATTCAACATGTAGGTTGGTGCGGTAATGAGATCTTTGTCCATATGGAAGCGAATTCTAAAATCCGTTTTAGCAAGCTCCTGATTCATTTTAAAATAATCACACTCGGGATATTTTGCAGAATTGTATGACCGATCCTCATCAACTAGATCCTTACTTGTGCGATCATCAAAAATAACAATCGGGTCTAAGACCAATCCTAATTGGGTTGCATTATAAAGTCTAGGACTATGGATCAAAGCTTGTTTTGCATACCGTGGGTTAGGGGGAAGGCCTTTTTGACGTGATAAGTTATATTCTCTAAACGAAGCATCAAATAAGTGCACTAGTTGAGAAGCAGCGTATTGTCTTAAAAGCAAATAATCTAGACTTCTAATCTTATTAGCAGCATTAATCTCCATTTCATTCTTCTTAGACTCGAGTAATTCAAAATCCGTTTGAAGTTTTTGAAAATTAGTGACCACTAACTCCTTTTCTTTAAGTTCATTAGAAAGATTTGCTCTTAAGTTTTCAATTTCTTGCAGGTGACCCATTTGTTTGTTTCGAAAGTGATCATATTCGGGATTTGTTAGAACACTAGACGAAGGCACTAATTACAAAGTTTGAACTTTCTCGTTGCTTAAGGCAAGCTCATCAGACAAATTCTTATTCTTAGCTAGGGTTTCTAAAAGTGCAGCATTCATTTGGCTAAGTAATGTAGCAGGAACCATGACCAAATCTTGTTGAGCAGGAGTATGCGTATGCGAAATGGCTCCCGGTTGTGATTCACTCAAAGTCTGGGGACTCACATTGATATTACTATCATTGATTGTCTCCTCATTTGAAAGACTCACCACCGAAGACTCATTCGAATCAGCACTCTCTTGCACAACTTGGTGTGGTTGAATACTAGCATCAGTGGTATTATCAGTGGTATTAATAAGTACCTCAGATCTCTTTTCTGGCCCTAAGCTGGAGATAGTTGCCATGAGAGCAGCCTTTGCAGATTGAAATTCATCACATTCTGAGTCATACGCATCGAGATCATCTGCTTGGTATGCTGCATTCTGTGTGGTGACAGTGTCTTGTTCAGCAATCCCTGGATCAGCAAGAAATGCAAGCTCCTCTTCATCAAGTTCCCTTCCTTGTGCCTGAGCATTCACCAGATAGATCTTCTCTGCAAACCATTGACCATCCCTTCTCCTCTTGGGTTTCTTGTAATCCCTGGACATGTGTCCTTCTTCCTTGCAGTTGTAGCATGTAATCATTCTCAACTTGCCTGTGGAATTAGCCCGTGGAGGATTGTTGACCATTGGAGCAGGATTGACCGTGCGAGCATTAGTAGTTGATGTAGTAGGTCTCCCCTGATATGGTTGAATAGGTTGAACCATCACCCTGCCATTCTCAATAGTAGCTTGTTGGCGAGAATTGGATGAATTCCTCAGCTGATTGTTAGTCGGAGCTGATCCTCTAAACCCTCGTTTGCTTAATGTCCTTGTGAGATAAGCAGACATAGTGGTTAACACTTCAACTGGGTCAGTTCCTGGTTTGAATACAGGAATGGGGACTTCCTCATCATCACAATACATTGCTTGGTCTTGTTGAACTGCATAATCACTAGAAGGAATACTCATGTGATCAGAGTAGCTTGATGGATATGCTGCATTCTCTTGATAAGAAGAATATGAAGGCTGAGCATAAGGTGCAAAACTTGCTTGGTGAGGTTGTGAAGCATAGTGTGATGAAGGTGCATTGAACCGATATTGTTGCTGATGTGAGGTGGGTGGTTGCGGTAGAATCGAGTATTGGGGGAAGGTTGGTGTCATGTAAGGTGATGGATGATATGCTTGATGTCCCAAGATATAAGGAGTGTTGTTGTGTGACAAGCTTGGTTGATTCGCCATCAAAGCTAAGGAATCAGGGTACATACCTCGAGGCGAACGGTGCATGATCACATGTTTCTCATGCTGCTGAAGAAAAGCATATAGTTGATCCAAATTGCACTTATGCAAATCCCTGGTTAACTTAACATCGGTAATATACTCACCCCATTCAGCTTGAGGTAAAGTATTCAAAAATTTGGTGTTAACCTGGAATGGAGCAATCACGAGATTGTATACATTCAGATCATTCATGAGAGTGGTGAACCTGAAGTAATAATCGTGAAGCGTTTCCCCTGGGTTGTACGTGAATCTATCAAACAGATCATACAACTGACATTCCCTTTCCTGTTTGGTAAGAGACGTACCTTGTAGCAACACCTTAAGACGTTCCCATAAATCCTTTGCCACCGTATACTGACTTACCATCCGATAGATGTCATGTGGAAGAGCTTGGAGAATGGTTTGAAGAGCCTTTTCGTCTGCATCTGCAACAAGTTGTTGAGCTGGTGTGAGTTCTTCAAATTCTCTTGGTCGAGTCACATTGTTAACCACGATGGTACCATAGTCAAGTGGACCATTTAGAATTGACTTGACCATTAGCCTCCCATATACCGGTTTTCCCTTAAGGTAAGACATCATCCGGCCTTGCCATGCTTCAAAAACTTCTTTGATGAGCATTGGCGGGCGATTATCCGTTCCCTTAATGACGGAAATATCCGTAAGTGATGTCATCTGAGGCATTACTGAATTCGGATTCATTTTGTTCACTTCAAAGAGACAAAGATTATCGGTTGATCGAGCAGTGAAGTAAAGCTTGTGAATTGTGTTGAGTTTTTGTTGTAAGAAACCAAGATTAAATCCTCTAAAAAATCGTCGAAAAAACAAGTAAAATAACCCTTGATTCGGAACTTTTGTTGATTCGGAAGTGTTGATTCGGAAGATTTTGGTTTGGAGTACCTTGATTCGGAACTTTTGGTTCGGAAGATTTGATCCGGAACTTTCCCTTGATCCGAAACTTTTCCCTTGATCCGGAACTTTCCTTGATCCGGAACTTTACCTTGATTCGGAACTTTTTCCTTGATCCGGAACTTTCCTTGATCCGGAACTTTCCCTTGATCCGGAACTTTTGGTTCGGAACTTCCTTGATCCGGAACTTTCCTTGATCCAGAACTTTTGGTTCGGAACTTCCTTGATCCGGAACTTTCCTTGATCCGGAACTTTTGGTTCGGAACTTCTGGTTCGGAACTTTTGTTGATCCGGATGTTTTGGTTCGGAACTTTGTCTGGGTAAACAGAAACTTGTTTCGAAGTAACAGTCGATCACAAAAAGATGAAAAAACCCAGATTTTTTACCAAGTTACCCAAAAAGTTTTGTGATTTCAACAATAATAAGTAAAAACCAATACTTATCTACTAATCCCAATCACAAAAACACCAAAAACTCCAAGAATCAAGATGGATTTTCTTAAAGAACACTAATACAATCAAAAACTAAAAAACCACACAAATCATTACCTTAAATCACCCCATAGCTCTTGATACCAAATGTAGAATCTTGATAACCTATGAATCTATGAAGTGGGTTGATGTTTTCTAGAGAGAGAAACTAGAGAGAGAAAGTGAGAGAAAATGTGTGACTTTTCTATTGAATGGAAACTAGAAATGAACAACAACCAACCCCTTTCCAAGGAGGAAAGGGGTATTTATACTTCCAAGCCTTATGTGGACTTGGGCCGGCCCATGACAAGCCCATGGGCCAGTTCTTACTTAACTAAATAAGTATTTGTTAACTACAAGCTATTACAACATATATAATAGTATGGAGTGACCGATACTTCTAATATACGTAAAAACGTATTTCTAACACATTTTTACTGTGTTGTTTGAAGGGTCATGAGGTGAAGCTTTTTGATACGTTATTGCTTGCAACACCAGATGAATTAGCTGAGATACAAAAGATTAGGTGACCTCCGAGAGTAAAGCTGACGAGAGTGGACGTCGCCTAGGAGCATCCGTTATTGTATATCCATACAAGACCAATTTTAAAGCCTTCAACGACAATGTTATCCCCCTACTTAAAAGTAGGTCTCTAACATTTCGATATGTCTTTTTTGTTGTGTAGACTCAACTTTGGATGACATGTATAATCTGTGCTTATATATTCCATCTCTTTTTGGCCAATCTTATATGCATTTGACCCGGTCACAATGATGTTTACGTTGGAGACTTCTATTAGAGTATGAAGAAATACCATATTATCAACTGCAGAACTCCAATGAACTCGGTCAGATAAGGAAAAAAAGACGATAGATACTATTATTCATGATCTTATTTTCACTGGCTACTAATCTCAGATTGTTGTTCAGTAGTATTACAGAGATGCCCAGAACTTGGCATAATAAAGATCTGTATTAGTAAAAGTACAATGGATGTATAAGTAAAAGTATAATGGAAACATAATCACGGTTGTAATGTGACGTAGGAATGAGAGCAGGAGGTGGAAGAGTACTTCCCTCGGTTATTTACTTAGTCTTAAAATTTATTTGTTGAAATTTAAACTTTATGACCTTATGAGTTTCTATAAATTTGAGTATTGATATAAAAGGGACTTCGTGATGCAACAGAAAAGGGCAAAGACCATAATGTAATTAGGGACGATTACGTCAAGTATAAACCGACCTTTAGATTTGAAATCCTTTAGATAAATACCCTTCTAAAGTCGTTATTTGTTAAGTATTCATAGAAACAAGATGGTAATATAAGCACGATGAGAAAGAGTTGACGATCGAGGAGAATATGCGGGTTTGCTTTTTTTTTTTAAGTTTTTTAAAACTATATTATTTGGACTTTAAAAATATTTAAAAAATTAATTTTTTTATTTATATTCAGATTTAATTTAAAGATTAATTTCATATATCACTTTACTTTCAAAATCAATTTCATATATACTCAAATTGCAACTTTTGAATACATAATGTATAATGATTTTTAAGCATGTTTGAATATATATGAAATTGATTTAAAAAGTAGTGTGATGTATGAAATTGGCTCTTAATTTAAAATTATGTAAAAAAATTAAACATAAATTTAACATTACTTAAGCATATACTATAACTAAAATAAGAAATGTTAGAAACACATAAACTTTACAAAAAAAACATTCACACAATGATGTGGCAAGTGACACGAACCAATTATCATCTTATTTCTCCACTAACTTATTATTTTATGTCAAATCATTTATTTACACATCATTATATAAAAGTTTTTGTGTAAAAGTTATTGGTCGTAGCAATCCTCAACTAAAATATACTAAATTATAAATTAAAAAATAATAAACTAAAAACTCACGAACCACAAACCCTCCAAAACAAGAAAAAAAGCTACCCCGCCCGTTGAGTGGGTTACGACGCTAGTATATATATATATATATATATATATATATATATATATATATATATATATATATATATATATATATATATATATATATATATATATATATATATATATATATATATATATATATATATATATATATATATATATATATATATATATATATATATATATATATATATATATATATATATATATATATATATATATATATATATATATATATATATATATATATATATATATATATATATATATATATATATATATATATATATATATATATATATATATATTCTAGCCGTTAGACCCGTTCGACGGACGGGCTAGCTTGAAGTACATATTTTTAATGAAAATTGAAGTTACGTGTGTTTGTATTAGAAGTTTAGTATATGTAGTGTTAGTTATGACATTAATATTTTAATAATGTAGCATATAATGGACAAAAATAATGTAGTTTAAGATCTTTTATTTATTTAAGAATATTATAAGTTAATTGAATTTGCATACGTTAACGTTATGAATAAGTTTGTTACATTAAAATTTAATATCGTATAAATATTTTATATATTTTGGAATTTTATAATGCAATAAATTTTGTATATGTTAATGTTATGAATACTTTTTTTACATTAATTTTTTTAAATTAATATTATTGTTAAGTTTTTTTTGTTAGCAATAACATTATAGTTAAATATTTTTTACAAATGATTTTGTTTTGTAAGTTTTGTGGTAAAGTGTATTCTAACAAAAGTAAGCTCAAAAAGCTCATTCATGGTATTATTTTTTGTCACGTGTATAATATAACAACAATATATAACCCAGTCTAAAACTTGACAGTCTGAATATCTAAAAATATATTCATTTTAGTAAGTCAGACTATTCGGAATCATTTGTAATTCCTATTTTCTTTTTGAAGCATTTTATGAGAACCCTTTAATGAATTTGTAACACCCCACTTGGATAAGTGGACCGTTACGTGTATTTATGGCGTGTCATCAAAGCATAAGGTAAATGTCCTAAAACATTAACTGACCATAAAGGAAATACCAGAATCAAACATCGGTAATCCAAACATAAGCCCAAAACATGAAAAGTAAAATACTGAAGGAAAGGACTAAACAATGTCCAAATAACAGAATAATATAAGAAATGCATAAAGTAAGAAGTCTGGATAGCTTCCATCCAAATGCACATGCTCTTAGAATCCTATAAGCGTCCTGGTGTACCTGCCGTTAGAACATGAAAAGAACTACGGCTGAGCATAACGCTCAGTGAACAGATATGAAGCATGATAAGGAATTACTGAAATGAAGTAGATGATAAGTACTGAAACTGTAAGACTGATAAGTAAAGTTGCAGCGGAAATCTGTGTATAATCTGTAAAGTCTGATTTGTAAATAATAAAGCTGAATCGTTATCTGATAAATCTGAAATCATGCATTTACTGTATTTTAATTGCCAAGAGCTTATATAGGTCATGTGCTGTAACAACTGCTGCATGAATACATAGAGGGGTGACCTCGTCATGCTGTAGAGGGGTGACCTCTAAATAACTGTGCTGGGTGGAGGGATCAGCTCCAATGTGAAGGATGTAGAGCACACACCACATTCACCTGCTAAACTGTAAACTGTAGCCTAGGATGCATCCATACGCCCCACTAATAATAATACTGATAAAATGGCCAAGCTGAGCTGAGTGGGACGATGCAGGATATCACTCTCCTGCATGTGAGTCACGACACCGGTGCCTCCAGTGTCGTGGTTACGGTACCTCCGTAACTAGTACATAAACTAATCATGCTTGTATATAATGCTCAGGCAATTTATTCTATTATTAACATGATTACTGATAAGCTTAAACATATACTGGGGAAAACATTTGGCTGCAGACGGGAAATCCTAATCATGCATAGGAAAGGAAGTCCTTACTGAAAGGACGGAAAATCCGTACCTCGTGCCCATTAATGAAATAAGGATGAAAGCTGAAGGATCGACTCTGACTTCACGAATACTACATAAATAATAGACCGGAATTAAATCGTCTGATTACTGTCTATAATTTATGATTCTGGTATGTTCTTATTTCGATTTAAAAATGTTCTTGTATTATAGTACTGTAAAATCTGATAAATCTGAATGTTCTTTATTATTTCTGATGAGTGTATTCTTATAATTCTGATTACCGTGTGATATGTATTTCTAATATTTACGATCTTACTAAAATAGTAACCTGTCATATATAGAAAGTTTCCTGATTTAAAATATTCCCAATTTAATATCTTAAAAATTAAATCCTTAGTAAATCCTATGTTTTTAATAAGATAAACGATCAAGCGAGAATCAATTAAATTTTATTAATTAAATTAAATAAATCATACAATATAATTGATTGCTTAGTAAAACTCATTTTTAAACAAAATGATTAATTAGTTTAATTACTCCCATGGTTCCCACTGTTTTTGTTTATTTTTCCACTATTATCATATTGTTCCCACTGTTATTAGTTCCCCCTGCTGGTCGGGTTCCCACTGCTAGTATACGGTTCCCACTGTTTTGCAATCCCAAACAGCCCCTGCTGATGATGCAGACCCAAACGCACCCTTATCGCCTGCACTTACTGTTTTCGAACCAAAAACCCTTGGATTACGCTTGTTTCCCACTGTCCTTAAACCAAACGCCCCCTAATTGCCCAGTTACCCCCCTGTTTGGGTTATTGACTCGCGGTTGGTCCTGAGAGAAAGGATCACCGAGACCCTAAGGTCTTGGTTTCCTTAACCAAGCTAAACCCGACACACTACACCTGCATTACACCCTGGTTTGGGTTTGTTTGATGATCAGGGCTGGCTAGGAACCATCACCGAGAGTCTCAAACTCTCGGCTGTACACCCAAATGCCCACCGAGATGTACAACTCTCGGCTGAACAATCAGCCCATCGAGAGTGGTAAAAAAAAAGAAAAGGACGAAAGAAATAATTACCTTATGCTGACAGAGGAAGGAAAAATATTCGAACCGATGGTGAAGGACACAACCCGCATTCCTTTTTTTGTAAATGGCCGGCGGCTACAACCCTAGGTCTTTTTTTTTTCTTCGCTGTGAGTATAAAGGGGAAAACCCCCGTCTCTTTTCTTCCTCTAGAACCAAACGGGCCAAAAGCCCAATTCTTTCCCTTTTTATTTTTAAACAAACCGGCCCTTATCACTTTCCTTTTATATTTTATTTTATTTATTATTTTTTTTTTTTAAATACTTGTATATATTATTCTCTCGCGTTTTTGTTTCTGAAATGCGATAATTATTATTTGTGTAAAATACATACGTAATATATTCTGAAACTTAATAATTTTTTCTAAATAATTATTCGTTTGTAATTTTTTAAATAAACTGAGACTACGCGTATTTAATATTAACGTTTAATTATTTCTGTAAAATAATTGATTCATCTGTAATATTTTCTGAGACTGAATACTTATTATCTGCATAAACTGTAATATTTATAGTATTTAATAAACTGGGATTGCGTATTTAATTTCTGCGTTTTTATCTCTGTCTAATAATTAATACTTATATAGTTTATAAAATATTCTGATTTTTAAATACGGGTTTTACAGAATTACATTTGTTATTTTTATAGAATGTTCTATTTAAGGCATCATTTGTAATAAGGCATGGAGTGTGACAACATACACGCTTCCTTTTACTCCATACTATAGGGCCTTTTCATCAGTTGCATGGTTTGGTTCCTATTTTCTTTTTGAATCATTTTATGGAAACCCTTTAATGAATTACATGTGTCATTTTTATAGAATTTTGTATATAAGGCATTGTTTCATCATCCTTCCTTATATATTTTTTTATAGAATTTTGTATTTATGACATCATTTGTAATTATTATATATTTTTATAGAATTTTTTTTAAGGCATTATTTGTAATTCATATTTTCTTTTTGAAGAATTTTATGGAATCACTTTTATAGAATTTTGTATTTAAGACATTATTCGTAATTCCTATATTCTTTTTAAAGCATTTTATGGAAACCCTTTAATGAATTACATGTGTTATTTTTATAGAATTTTGTATATAAGGCATTGTTTCACCATCCTTCCTTATATACTTCTATAGAATTTTGTATTTATGGCATCATTTGTAATTCCTATATATATTTTTATATATTTTGTATTTAAGGCATCATTTGTAATTCATATTTTGTTTTTGAAGCATTTTATGGAATCATTTTTATAGAATTTTATATTTAAGGTATTGTTTTACCATCCTTCCTTATATATTTTTATAGAATTTTATATTTAAGGCATCATTATCATTTGTAATTCCTATATACTAGACGAATACCCGCGCTAAGCGGCGGGATCGCCTGACGCCGTATAATTAACGAAACGTTATATTGTGGTAAGATCAAATTGTAATGAAAAGTGTCTTAAAATACGATAATTTAACTATAGGTAAAATGTCAACTAACCATTTATCAAACAACATATACAAAACATGTAGTAAACCCATTAGTCTCGGAAGCGTTTTAGGTTGGGTAAATATAAAATTATCCAAAAAAGAACAATCGGAGTGTTTCGTTACTCAAGTAATCACTATATGGTTTAATTGTTTCTTATCAACTGTTCCATAACATAACAATTTGAAATTAGGTGTTTATCATTCATGTTTTGTCTTTCTTTCTCTTAGTGAAGTAGCGAAAGTGACCAATCAGTGCGGCTTTGAGTGTGACGGCTTTGAGTGTGGCAGAGTTTGTGGTTTATGACAAGAGATGGAATTTAGCCTATACGCCCGTGAATTTCACGGGTAGCTAATATAAATTGTTAAATGACTTTGGAATAAAGAAATATAGCTTATAGAAAAGAAAATTAGAAGCAAACAACTTTTCTTCTTTACAAACTGTGTTTGAAGGAAAGTAACATTATAATTAGTTACATATTCGTATTTTTTTTGTATATATCAAGTCTCTACTTTTCTACTACGTATAATGTAAAGGTGTAGCCTCCATTTTTGATAATGGAGAACTCATTTTTTATTATAGCTTATAAACAGTGCACTTTTTATATGATATTATCAAGTCACGAGTTTGATCACCGAGTCAATTCGGTCGAGTAGCCGGTTCAATGATTCAACAACCAGGTTCATCTGGTCGTGTCACCGTATCAATTAGCATAGCAAAATGATTTTCACAGAATACATGTCTATCGTTAAAAATGTAAAAAAAAATGTGTTTGTGGGTCAATTGAGCCTTATTCATTCAATCCACACTGGAAGTCCCATTTTAACCCATCCAAGGGGTTACACTTTTCCTTCTTTAAATCCTGACTAATTTAATGCTGTCAAATTTAAATGATTCCTTACACAAACTTGTTTTATTCTTTTTCAGTTTTGATTTCCCTACAATAATTACAAATCAATCATCATAGACGAACAAAAAATGAGCACATTTACAGCAAAAATGCTTTTTATCCATCACTTAATTTGGATTTTGCAACCATAGTTACAAAGCAATATACATCGGCTTGCATCAGTTGGACCAATGCAGTGCTACTAATACATAAAATTGAACTCAACCCTTGCTATAAGAAATTCCACAAATAGGAAAAAAATCTAAATATGAGTCTAACTCCAACATATCATGTATTATTAACATTAGTATAGGAATATAGTGCACTAAATGAGCAAATCAACTTCAATTACGCCTAACATGATGAAGAATGAAAGTGGCAAAAACTTAAAATTATGTAAATCTGACCAGTGATTTGGAAATCATTTTTTCTTGAAGGAATTCATTGATAAACAACATTCATGGTGGTGTTGCAAGCTTTCTCTTATTTGTTATACATTATAAGCTTCAAAACCTTGGGACTCTTGGCCCTTGCATCTTTATGCTCTAGAAGCACCACTATACCGCAAAAATAACAAATTGAATAAACATTAAAAGTATAAGCATAACATCAATAGCTTAATCGGTATTTTGCAATTCAGCAGCAATACCCTTCATGGTCAAAATGAGTGTATCTTCCAAACCTGGTGCGTACTCACTCTTTGGGTTTAGCTTAATGTGGTCATTACTCGGTTTGCTACTTGGTTTAGCATACTCTTTGGATATATGAGGCCTCAATGTGACATGAAAGTTTGGATCACGGATACGTTTCAAAGTGTAAGCTTGGCACACGTTAAGAGTTGTGATGTATGAGTACATAGAGCCTTTGTATCAAGTAGGGATTACCCTTGAGAAGATTCTTATGACCATTTGTTAAGCTATTGAAAGGTGTGAGAAAATGCGTAAAAATACCATTTCTTAAAAATACCATCGGTTATGTGGATATTTGAAATATAGGTTCTTGCGTGTCATACCTTAAGAACAAGATTCTTGGTTTCCTTATAGTTGGCTCTTAAAGATTTGCCAAACGACCATAAGTCTTTAGAGACAAGAAGCTTGTCGTTCAAAGCAGCAATACCAGGGTCACCCTTAGCAAATACCATTTTGATTAAATCAATGGTGACTTTAAAGAAAGGCCATATTTTGTACATTTCTTGTAGCATGTGAAGATTCATGATGTCCTTTTTCTATGGCATACTTAGATGTTGCACCAAATCCAAGCCAAACTGGAAGATGGAACCTAGTTTGAGTCTATATGAAGATCCATGAAATGGCTCTGAATGACTCTATTCCGCCACTTGGTTTTTGTTTTAATGGAAACTCCCTATGTTCATCCGTCCATATTCAGGTTCTGGTGTGGCATGTAAGTATATAGAAAGGTAATAATCAGAATAAAGAAGACATTTGTGTGATATGACAAAGTGAAAAGAGAATATAGTGTATCACATAATTAATAATATAGTTACTAACCAGTCGAAAATACTCAACAAAACGTGGTACCTTGATGACAATCTCACGGTACTGTTCAGTTGCATGAACTCCTATCTCATCCATAATTGCCCGCCACTCGGGTTGTGGTGAAATTGGAGTGTTCATTCCATGCTAAGCTACACAAAACCTTTGAAGTATTTTAAAACACAAATGTTCTTCACCAAAAGATTGCTCAATAACCTCCCCTTGAGATGTAACTCTAAGAGACCCGTGATAGGTCTCAAGGTGGTTAAGACAAAGAAAGATGGGTGGGCCCACCTCCTCGACCAACAGTCCCACCACGTCTATGAAACATTGTAAGCTTAACGTCAAGTTCCTTAGCCACCTTAATAAACTCTTCTTGATCTTTGTAAAGCTGCCATGCTGTAGTAAGCCTTCCCGCGTCTTTTCCTGAATCCGAGTACCCAATCATAACTTCTTGTTTACCATCAATTCGGTTACAGTACCATTTGAGGGAGAAAAGATGGGACATGGCTGCAGGAGCAGATTCGAGATCTGCAAGTTTTTTAAAAGTGGGACCCATTTTTTTCACATGGCATTCCCGTTGAAGCAACTCGACCGCTAATACATCAGAAGGTGATGTAGCCATGGAGATGATATAAGCACAAAAACAATCTTTGTAAGCACCAAGAAATATAGTGGTCAGAGAAAAATACTTATGTTATCTCTTAAAAATGTTTGACCTATGTAACTACAGCTGCATTTGTTACTCCTTTTTTTCTATGTGGTAGTGTCCGACATTGATTCATATGGTAGGTAATATTATCATAACACGGGGCACAAATATGAAAACCCAGGAATATATCATGTTATGACCAGACATACAGAAGTAAGATTTTTATACGTAAGTTTCATATCACGAGGTCTGACCAACAAATAATACAGATTTACTTGAAGAACTACGCATAAAAACTTTTTGATTTTTATAAACTAATGCGTGCAGAGCCAATAATGTTGCAGTGTGTGCCCTTGAGTTTTTAGTGGCTTAGTAACACATGAAGTTTATGGGACACTAAAGATTCTGATGAATATGTAGCAACTAATGTATCTATACTCGATGTGAATCAAACTGAACTATACTCTCCTACAACAGATACATCAGTTGATACATTATTTGCTATATTTATTAGTTGCTATATATCAATCGCATATTTTATATAGTATGAGTTCTATAGAGCTTGACTCGACTACTCAAACAAAAATGCAAGACAGTGACCCAATTTGTTATTTACTCCATACTAATTATGCTTAAGAAACCATGTTAAAAGACTTTCAAAAGTTTTTTTTTTGTATATCTACATTTTATTTATCCGTTATTTCTAAGTAAGAAGCTAGAATAATTATAAAACCAACTAAATTTTTCAATCCTGGGCAGTATAGTCAGTTTAATATCATTTAAACAGGATTTAGTGTGATATTCAATTCAAATTGGTTTAAAAGTACATACCTCCACCTGGCATTACACTTGTGCCACCAGCGATACCGGCATAGTGTTTAAAATTAGGTTAGCGTAAACATTGTGTCACCTACAAGATTCAAACAACACCCAAATCGGTAAAAAAAACATAATTGCAGTTCAGATGGTAACTAATTTAGAAAATGTGCAGGTAAGAGATATGAAAGCAACCGTATTTGTCACTATGTTAAATGGTAAAATGGAAGTGAATAACTCGAGACCTACATGACCACAACCCTCTCCTTCACTCGCTTCACTCACATGAAGGAGTAAATGCACATTGAATAGTTGCCATACATAAGCAGAAAATAACTTGTTACCTGAAAATCCACTTATCAGCCCCCTATGAGATGTAACTCATCAACATGCCATGGCTGCAAACTGTATAAGTTTCCCAACCAAGACGGTAGTAATTAACATATGTGATAAATTTCAACCAAAACTAACCATATTGTCAATGAAATCCGATTAGAGCATCATGTACTTTCAAATAAGAGCGATAACACAGTAAAACCTATCATAATCAAAAACCCGCAAAAAATGTTAAACATATTGTCAAATAAACCCGACTACATCTGCATATAGATCCAAAATGATACTGCCCGACCTGACCAAAAAAAGAAGCCATCACCGAAACCAAAAAACACCACCGAGACCATTAAAACATCAACGAAACCACCAAAACTCAAGCAACACCAGTTTTAGGTGGTGTGGGTGGTGGATCGAGTTCATTTTGGTAGCAGTGTATGTGGCGGCGACAGTTATTGGTAGTAGTGTATGTGGCGGCAATGAGGATGATGGCATGTGTGAGATGAATGTTTCTCTTAATGATAACCATTGGTCCATAATCAAATGATGCCAGTGATGCTTTGAGTTAATTAAGGACGGAATCCATTAATTGTGTGTTTCCTTAATCACAAAAAATCAATTTTTTCGGGTTTAACTCGCAATTATTGCGTTTCAAACTTTACATATATAAAACACTGACTTTTCAACAATGTTGAAGAGTTAATTTTCTTTCATGTGTTTTTTAAAAACAAATGCCAACAACATTTGTTTTTGTTCAAAATAGAAAAGCCTATGCCCAATCCAGTAATTTATGACATACAAATAAAACCAAAGCTTATCTACACCACCAAAACTATGGATAAAAAATTCTCATAAGCAAGGATACCATTATTAGATACTCCGAAAATAAAAAATCAATTGGTTAGACCATTCCAAGATTTTTAATTGGACTCTTAAAGCAGTTTATGTGTTTAAAAACACTTCAAACGACCCATTCGATATAAACTGAAATAAGCAGATAACCAATAGCACTCATAATAAAAAAATCTCATACACATATAAAAACATATGTTGGGACTTACTAATGGTGGTCACGGTGCAAGGTTTGCCCAAAATCCCAAACGCACGCCGGAGTAATTTTTAGCAGTGGTGGTAGCAACTCTCACGGTTTTTTTAGCCATCTTGTTGGTTCACATCAGCCGCACCTCAAATCAGCACGCACCTAATTATAAAAAAGAATCAATATTGCATCCTAGAATGATCTTAACTGCATATAAACCCAAAAAATAGAAAGAAAAAGAAACTCATTTTTTTCATACCTAGTTCTTGAATCAGGGCACTACCCCATAGATATAGGGTGAACCCCCTTTCTTCAACACACCAGAATCGTTGACACAACACCCTCTTTGGATAATTGTCTTTTTCAGAGAGAGAAACCTCATTTGTTCTCAAACAAAAACAGCCACACGCCAAGCCTCCTAGGTATCTCAAACCATCATCCAGAAACATCATTCAACCATCGTTGATGGCGAAGATGGTGGCAATGGTGGATCTGGTGGCTGTAGTGGCGGCTATGAGTTTTAGAGAAAGATAGAGGCTCGCAGGATTAGGGTTTTAGGGTAGATGAATGTATCAACCAAAATTTGTTTTATCAGAAATTAGTAGAGATGCGGTTTATATAGGAATCAAGTTAGGGTTTTATCTAAATTTTTGAACACGCGGATACACATTTCTCTGGCTACTTTTGATGTCAATGTCAACTATCAAACATGGAAATATTAATAAAGCTTCCTTTAGTTGCCTATTTAGTTTTCTATGTTTCCCTGAATAAGTGTACTTAAAAAAAAGTTGTTCCTCCTTTATAAGTAGTAGGGATATTTTTATAGAATTTTATATTTAAGGCATCATTTGTAATTTTTATTTTCTTTTTGAATCATTTTATGGAAACCTTTTAATGAATTACATGTGTCATTTTTATATAATATTGTATTTAAGGCATTGTTTCACCATCCTTCCTATATAAGGGTTTTTGATTTGATTTGATTTGATTTGATCTGATTTTATTTGATATATATATATATATATATATATATATATATATATATATATATATATATATATATATATATATATATATATATATATATATATATATATATATATATATATATATATATATATATATATATATATATATATATATATATATATATATATATATATATATATATATATATATATATATATATATATATATATATATATATATAATAGGGATCCAGTAAGAAGAAAAATTAAAATAACAAGAATAAGAAGAAATCCTGACCACAAATTCTACAAAGGAATGAGAATTTCAAGGGGAGATGCATCTGACTTTGTTGGTGCATCTGAAATGTGTGGCTGTGATTTCTTCTCATTCTTCTCATTCTTCTCATTTTACTTAATCTTCTTATTTGATCCTAACTCTCTCTCTCTCTCTCTCTCTCTCTCTCTCTTTATATATATATATATATATATATATATATATATATATATATATATATATATATATATATATATATATATATATATATATATATATATATATATATATATATATATATATATATATATATATATATATATATATATATATATATATATATAGAATTTAGATAAAATGGTGTAGGTGCTTAAAATTGTTAAAATAAGAAGCAATAAAAAATGGCTAAATGTCACATTATTGATTAGTTTTGGTTCGTTTATGAGTTCTTGGTTTGTGTACGAGTATTCTTGGAACTTTTAGTTCATGTACGAGTAGTCGGTTCACGATTTTTAATATTACTAGTTTCTCGTGTATCAGTTGTGTCTCATAGTTTAACAATTTATTGTCAACTCTAATGTAATTTTTGATAATGTATCACTTAATTTTCGAATAAAATGATTATTTATGTTAATAATATTTTGTGAAGCAAAACTATGTATCATATGTATCAGTTGTAAATTTTAACGTATAAAATTTTTAGTGGTTTTATATCAAATTTGTATGTATAATATTTATTATTTTGTGTCTAATCTTAAATAAATCACATGTTAATTGATAAAATCAATGGTTATTATGACTTTTTATTTTAACAACTTTAAGGTACTACACTACAATAACCCAACTATATATATATATATATATATATATATATATATATATATATATATATATATATATATATATATATATATATATATATATATATATATATATATATATATATATATATATATATATATATATATATAGGAGCTTTATTGTGGTGACCAATCTTAAAATAAAAACAATAAGAACCGTTATGGACCGTTAGATCTGATTTTATGTATCAAGATTAAATTTAATAAATGGATGGCTAAATTGTAATATAGTATTCAACTAAGGGCAAACAAATGTCAAAGACATTAATTCTTCTAGTCGCATTTTACTATTAATTCTTCTACACTACAACGTTTTCTTCCTTTTCTTTAAAAAGTAGCTTTAAATTTTGACAACCTTTTTATAACGTCATTCTCAACTTACACACAAGAAATATTAATATTTTGTTATAGTATGTTATATTTCACTTTAGTCCATTCAGAAATTAAAACCCAACGTAGACAATCAATTAAAAAGATCAAATTGATACGTGTTCGAAAAATATATAACCAATTACAAAAATTCAAGTGATACATTTACGAAAAAATACACAATCAACTAAAAAGACTAAATGATTTATATTTAAAAAAAATACACAACCAAATAAAAAAACCAAGTGATACATATGTCAAAAAAACTCACAACCAACTTAATAAGTAGTAAGTGATACGTATCCGAAAAATATATTACCAACTAAAAAATACACAAGTGACACGTAGCCGAAAGAATACACAAGCCCAATTGGTATGTATCTAAAAAATATACAACCAACTAAAAAGAACCAAGTGACACGTATCCGAAAAATATACAACCAACTAAAAATATCAAGTGATACATATAAATAAATACAAAACTAACTAAAAAGAACCAAGTGACACATATCCGAAAAATAAAAAACCAACTAAAAAATATCAAGTGATACATATCCGAAAAAATACAAAACCAGCTAAAAAGACTCTAGTGATATGTATCCGAAAAAAGAATACATGATCAACTACTTTACATATGTTTCGTAACACATTTGTTCATTTATACATTTGTAGTGACACATTAATTTGTTAACATACTTTATAAAAATGTCACGTTTAAAATACAAAATAAAAACTTCTTAAATCATTTATTTTCAAGAGTCTAACTTTGAATGAAAAACCATTCGACAATTAAAACTTTTTTTTGAACAAGGCAATTAAAACTTAAAAGAATCCTAAGTAGTTTATGTCTAAAGTAACAGTGAATAAATGTCTAAATGTTTTATTTTTTTTGAACGGCGAGTTAGTAGTTAGTGATTCGAGCTCACAGTGACATCTAATTGGGCAGGTGTGTAAGTCCCGAACCTTCTCCTTTAGGGAATAAACCCCACTCATGCATCTTTTTATTTGTTATTAATCAAATAAAATATGTTAAATTTTAACAATCTTATTGTTTTTCTACAAGTGAATTTTTATATAATCGAAACTCGTAATAATTATTCTGACAAAGCTTACAAAAAGTTATGGCAAACTCGTGTAAAAAATCATTACAAAGTCATGAATGCTCATTTATTATAAAGACTAAAATAATTAATCATAGTAACGAGCATATATGTCATTAAAGTGTCTCATAGAATGTTATAAAATGAAAGGTTGTTATTTCACTTTTTAAGTACAAAGTTTGCCCTTTTAGTTAATATTTTAAATTTAATTACATTTAATTATACTTAAGTACTTAATGTCCACATGTCAGATTTTTATTGGTTCTTATTGTTTTTATTTTAAGAATGGGTTTTACTTGAACGCAAATCTCTCTCTCTCTCTCTCTCTCTCTCTATATATATATATATATATATATATATATATATATATATATATATATATATATATATATATATATATATATATAGTGTAAGGTTATTTTCAGAACCAAATAAATGTACAGAACTGCGAGAACCACCTTTATACTCTTAACAATGCATATGTATTTTCATTATTACGTTTAAATTAACATTTAATAATTGTTTTATTGGTTATAGATCCGAGTATGATGAGCGATATCAAGAGTGCACATGTGTTTTCATATTATCCAACGTAAAGATAGTTATAATACATACAAAACAAATACATGTGCATGGTCCTATGATACATGTTCCTAGTGACATACGACAATGAAAATTTATGTATTTCTATCTAATGAACTATCCCGATGAATATACATGTGCATTTTAAGAGTAAAAAGGTGGTTCTCGCAGTTCTGTACATTTATTTGGTTCTGAAAATAACCTCACCCTATATATATATATATATATATATATATATATATATATATATATATATATATATATATATATATATATATATATATACATATATATATAGAATTTAGATAAAATGGTTTAGGTGCTTAAAGTTGTTAAAATGAGAAGTAATAGAAAAAGGGCAAATATCACATTTATTGTTTAGTTTTGGTTCGTTTATGATTTTTTAGTTCGTGTACGAGTGTTTTGGAAGTTTTAGTTCGTGTACGAGTAGCTAGTTCACAATTTTTAATATTACAAGTTTTTCGTGTATCAGTTGTGTATCATAGTTTATCAATTATTTTGTTATATAGATTGCAACATGTGATAATGTATCACTGAATTTGGCAAATAAATGTGTATTTATGCTAATAATATTTTTAAAGTAAAACTATGTATCATATGTATCAGCTATAAATTTTTACGTATCAAATTTTTTAGTGTTTTCATACCAATTTTTATGTATAAGATTTATTGTTTTGTGTTTAGTATTAAATAAATCACATGCTAATTGATAAAATCAATGGTTAAGATGACTTTTTATTTTAACAACTTTAAGCTACTACACTACAATAACCTAACTCTCTCTCTCTCTCTCTCTCTCTCTCTCTCTCTATATATATATATATATATATATAGATTTGCGTTCATGTAAACACCACTCTTAAAATAAAAATAATAAGAACCAATTATACTCTGACATGTGGCATTTTTTTATTTAAATGAGTAGTAAAATAAAATTAAAAAAAATGAACCCATGAGGGTATATTTGGTATTTCACACACAAACATAAGCATCATTAAATACAATACAAACTTAAAACCGTTGCTTTTTTTCGTATGCCATAACAAATCTATAATTTTTATCACATTTTTCATTTTATATCTACACGTGTTATATTCAAACTAGTCGGGTACCCGCGCAATACGGCGGCGGGTACCTGTGACTATATTTTAAGGCAAACGAATGAATTATGATAAAAAAACCAATGCACATTCAACACGATCGGCTAAACTATATAAACATGTGCCACACACAATTGCAGCGCAACACCGCCAAAATAACCAACAAAAACAATTTAAACACAAGCAGACTACATATGTTGTGACGAAGATGTAGATGTAGTAATTTCAGAATATAGTGGCAGCAAAGGGTTGAGTTGTATGTTTGAGGGGTTTGAAACCAAAAATGACAGCCAAAACCGTTTTATGCATGCTTTAAAAAGGTTGTGCAATGGGATTTTATAAGTTTGGTTGATATGGGCTGTTACAATATGGGAGGACGGTTACAACCATGGTTTAAAGAAATTTAATTTTTAAGGGTTGTTTTCACCCAATATTAGAAAAAACGTATACATTTACTACATAATAAACACTTTTAAATTATGATATAGGATATTTAATTTTTTAAATGTGTATGCATAACTCCTAGGATTTTGAATGACTTTTAAACATTGTATGCATAAACTTTCCCAAAGAAGAAATGTTTTAGGCTTAAAATTTTAAGACTACTAAATTTAGAAAATGGTCTAAATGTTTTATAAGGTATTAAGATATGAAAGCCACTTTAAAAATCTTTCATTATTAGTTCAACTGGACAATAGTTTTTTTTTCACTTTGTCAAAATGTAATAATGAAATATGGTACTAATCTCGCCAAGTATCGAACTATAAAATGTGTTGTATTTTTTTATTATAAACTACCAATAACCTTAAGATACTTTCATTAGCCGTCAATGTCAAGGAACACTTTATAACACATCGCTATAAGTGTTAATCAGTGCATGGGAATGGTGTTTTTAGTGACACATATGCATGGTAACACATTAAATTAATACTAATATATTATATTATTTTCTTCTAGACACATATATAGTGACACATTAATATTTAATCTTTTTGATATATTTTTAGTGACACATAAATATTAATGATATATTTTTAGTGACAAAGTGAATCACTTGACACACTTAATTTTATAGTTATATACTTTTAGTGACACAATAAATTAGTTTGACACATACTTCTGCGACACACACAACTTTTTTAATACATTTATTGATAAAAAATTAAACACATTTAAAAGTAAAAAAAATAGACTTAATATATCACTAAAAATGTATTTTGAAACTCAGTGTGTCAAAAAAAATGTCATCTAATATATGTAAATATAAACTATTGTGTCGCTAAAATGTTTTGTATGTGTCTAAAAATTTGACTATATATGTATAAAAAAAAGTGACACTACAAATGTGTCAAAAAACTTTGTCACTGGTCAT
Organism: Glebionis coronaria; assembly: GCA_025667525.1. Taxonomy (NCBI): domain Eukaryota; kingdom Viridiplantae; phylum Streptophyta; class Magnoliopsida; order Asterales; family Asteraceae; genus Glebionis; species Glebionis coronaria. The sequence continues at coordinate 558,989,389 of CM046879.1, forward strand.
TAACGTGTCAATAAAAAACTTTGTCGCTAGTCCTGGAAGGTGCCAAAAATTAATACATAAAGTAATAGCATGTAGCATGCATCACGAATTAAAAAATAAAAGGCAAATTCAAACATCAATTAAAGTAATTCAGATATCAAATTAATGAAATTCAAATATCAATAAATACTTTAAACGTTACAAATTTAACCAATGGTTAAATCTATTTTCTTTTTATAAATTACCAGTAATGTTAAGACTTTATTACAAATGTGCCATTATCAATTAATTAATTAATTAAAATCAGATCTTATTGATCTAATGGTTCACTTTGGTTCCTATTGTTTTTATTTTAAGATCGATCACCACAATAACGCTCCTCTCTCTCTCTCTCTCTCTCTCTCTCTCTCTCTATATATATATATATATATATATATATATATATATATATATATATATATATATATATATATATATATATATATATATATATATATATATATATATATATATATATATATATATATATATATATATATATATATATATATATATATATATATATATATATATATATATATATATATATATATATATATATATATATATATATAGGGATGGGATCATTAGAAAACATTATCTCGGTAGAAAACATAGTAAACAAAAACAGATGCACCAAAATGTCATACCGATGCACTAAACAAAAAAAATAGGCATTAAATACCAAAATGCTGCATCTGTTTGACATTTTGGTGCATCTGTCTATGTTTTCTACCGAGATGATATTTTCTCTAGATCTCATCCCTATATATATATATATATATATATATATATATATATATATATATATATATATATATATATATATATATATATATATATATATATATATATATATATATATATATATATATATATATATATATATAGAGAGAGAGAGAGAGAGAGAGAGAGGAGAGAGAGAGAGAGTAAATTTAAAAATAAAAAAGTAAGAACTAATTAGAACCATTGGATCAATAAATGAGTTTTTAATGTGATTGAAAATTAACTAATGACATTATGGCAAATAAATATAGTGCAAAGGGCCTTTAGGGAATTATACAAAAATATGGTCAATTTATTTTTCTTAATCCTTGACTACTGTAAATGATTCGTCCTACACATCACTAGGATTTTATTTTTCTATAAAAACTTTTAAAAAGCACGTAGTATATATAATTTGATAAACAGAAATCATTAATTTTATTACAACCGAACCAAGTGACACATACAGATGTCTTCAATACATCTTTTTCAAAAAAATAAAAAAAATAGAAAATATACATGGGACCACTTATCTCAAATAAAGTACCATATTTTTTCAAAAATACAAATAAAATGGTAGCACGTCATCTTCATAATAACTGATGCATTATGGTAAATCGTCTCGAAAGTAACCGGTGCATCATGATACGTCTTTTTGAAAATAACTGAAGAATCGTGGTACCTCACTTCAGAACTAAACGATGCATAGTGATACGTCGCCTCATAAATAAATAATTTACCGTGGTAAGTCATCTTAAAAATAATTGATGCATCGTGGTAAGTCGTCTTAAAAACAACTAATGCATCATCATATGTCTTCTCGAAAATAACTATGCATCGTGATACGTCATCTTAAAAATGACTAATGCATCGTGATACATCATCTAAAAAACAACTAGTGTATCATCTTATGTCATGTCGAAAACTACACATGCATTATGGTATCATTCGTTCCAAATAATGCAAAATTGACATATCCAGCTACAAAATATATGTGAAAATAAAGAATGACACATCACTTTCTAACCTCACAAAATCAAAAATTATGGACACATGCCAAATTGGCAATGACATTTCTTGTTTATAAATGTAGAATGTGGCCCACTCAATTTATAATACTACGTAGATCTTTTTCTTTTTCTTTACAACCCATGAGCTGCTCGATTTTCTTCGTAAATCAATAAAATATATTAATTTTTGTTTATAAAAAATTGTAGTACGTGGTTGACAGTATGACAACTACGATGATTTATTTTTTAACTGGAAAACAAGATGCGAGGGAGAAGATATTTGAAAAAAAAAAGATGGAGGCTAGTACGGAGTAGTTACTTTTATGGTTGAATGTTACTTAGCATATGTGTATAAACTACCAATATTACCCTTTTAATTACACATTTAAATTTTCAGTTTTTTTAATAATTAAATTATATTGGTGTTTTAGTTTTAAATGTGTTGCCATTTGTTTTAATCTTATTGGCTACTGATTAGTTCTTATTCTTAAAATTTTAAAAATTCTCTTATTTGATCCAAAATCTATATATATATATATATATATATATATATATATATATATATACATATATCAAAAACCCTTATATAGGAAGGATGGTGAAACAATACCTTAAATACAAAAAAAATTTGGGTAAATTAAATACAAAATTTCATTGAAAGGTTTCCATAAAATGTTTTAAAAAGAAAATAGGAATTACAAATGATGCCTTAAATACAAAATTCTATAATAAAGATAGTGAAATAATGCCTTAAATACAAAAAGAAAATAGGAATTACAAATGATGCCTTAAATACAAAATTCTATAAAAAGGATGCTGAAACAATGCATTAAATACAAAATTATATAAAAATGACACATGCGGTTTCCATAAAATGCTTCAAAAACAAAATAGGAATTACAAAATTTTATAAATAAGATGGTGAAACAATGTATTAAATACAAAATTATATTAAAATGATACATGTAATTCATTAAAAGGTTTCCATAAAATGCTTCAAAAAGAAAATAGGAATTACAAATGATGCCTTAAATACAAAATTCTATAAAAAAGATGGTGAAACAATGCCTTAAATACAAAAATAAAAGAGAAATTACAAATGATGCCTTAAATACAAAAATTTATAAAAAGTATGGTGAAACAATGCCTTAAATACAAAAAGAAAATAGGAATTACAAATGATGCCTTAAATACAAAATTCTATAAAAAGGATGGTGAAACAATGCCTTAAATATAAAATTTCATAAAAATGACACATGTAATTCAATAAAGGGTTTCCATAAAATGCTTCAAAAAGAAAATAAGAATTACAAATGCCTTAATTAAAAGATTATATAAAATGGTACATGTAATTATTAAAAGGTTTCCATAAAATGATTTAAAAAAAATATGAATTATGAATGATTCACAATAGTTTGACTTATTAAAATGAAAATATTTTTAGATATTCGGACTGTCATGTTTTGGTCTGGGCTATACACTGTTGATATATTATACACGTGACAAAAATAATAACAATAATATTAATGTCAAAAAAAAATTAATGTAAAAAAGTAATTCATAACACTAACATATACAAAGTTTATTACCTCATAAAATTTAAAAATATATAAAATATTTTATATAATATTATTAAAATCTAAAAAATTTTAATGTAACAAACTTATTCATAACATTAACGTATGTAAATTCAATTAACTTATAATATTCTTAAATATATAAATTATCTTAAACTACATTATTTTTGTCCATTTTATGCTACATTATTAAAATATTAATGTAATAACTAACACTATATATATACTAAACTTCTAATACAAACACACATAACTTCAATTTTTATTAATAAATATATACTTAAAGCTAGCCCGTCCATCGGACGGGTCTAAAGGCTAGTATATATATATATATATATATATATATATATATATATATATATATATATATATATATATATATATATATATATATATATATATATATATATATATATATATATATATATATATATATATATATATATATATATATATATATATATATATATACTAGGGATCCAGTAAAAAGAAAAATTAAAATGAGAAGAGTAAGAAAAAATCCTGACCATAAATTCCACAAAGGAAGGAGAATTTCAAGGGGAGATGCATCTGACTTTGTAGGTGCATCTGAAATGTGTGACTGTGGTTTCTTCTTATTCTTCTCATTTTACTTAATCTTCTTATATGATCCTAACTCTCTCTCTCTCTCTCTCTATATATATATATATATATATATATATATATATATATATATATATAGAGAGAGAGAGAGAGAGAGAGAGAGTTAGGTTATTGTAGTGTAATAGCTTAAACTTGTTAAAATAAAAAGTCATCTTAACCATTGATTTTATCAATTAACATGTGATTTATTTAATATTAAACATAAAACAATAAATCTTATACATAAAAATTGGTATAAAAACTCTAAAAAATTTGATACGTAAAAATGTATAGCTGATACATATGATACATAGTTTTACTTCAAAAAATATTATTAGCATAAATAATCATTTATTCGTAAATTCAGTGATACATTATCACATGTTGCATTCTATCTAACAAAATAATTGATAAAATATGATACACAACTGATACACGAAAAACTAGTAATATTAAAAATTGTGAACTAGCTACTCGTACACGAACTAAAACTTCCAAAACACTCGTAAACGAACTAAAAATCATAAACGAACCAAAACTATTCAATAAATCTGATATTTGTCCATTTTCTATTACTTCTCATTTTAACAACTTTAAGCACCTAGACTATTTTATCTAAATTTTATATATATATATATATATATATATATATATATATATATATATATATATATATATATATATATATATATATATATATATATATATATATATATTCATCTTACGGTGCTGTTTGTTTATTAAGATGCTCTGAATTTGAATATGATTCGCACACCTGAATCTGAATTTGAAACGTAAATGTTTGAATATGAATCAAACAATGTCATTTATTTTTTTTGCCAAATGTCCGTCTGAATGATAAAATATAACACAATTTCATTTATATAAAAATTAAACATCAAAACATAAAATAAATGTTTTGAAACAAAATTGTCATGAAACAAATTAATCAAAGATGTCATGTTGTAATTTATCTTGCAAAGACGTGATGAGATTTTTTTCAAATAGTCCAAGTATACAACATACACATTTTATATAAAGACAACTAACCAAATGATGATGATAAGGACAACACACTCATTTTGTATAAAGACGAATGTTTTGAAACCTGGGTTATAAATCGATCCGGTCGAGTCATCGGGTCCGGGCCAACCCGGTTTTAATATAAATAATTTTTTTCTTCATATTTTTAATAATTACAAAAATTATATATTAAAATCATAAAAACTTTCGTATATTGAAAATATAAATTTTTTTATCAACCAATATAATATGTAAAAATAAAACTCCGTCACAAATACGTAAAATTTACATATTTAAAAAAACCCAAAAAAATTAAAACCTGGTCGGGTCTCAAAAAACGGGTTGACACGGGTCACTCCAAACCTGGTGAGTTTAGCTGGATCTCGAAAATGTGAAACCTGGGTCAATATGACCCGTTTTTTGACCAAAACATAGTCAGGCGGTTGACACGCCCGGATCGACCCGAGCCTGGAAACAATGATAAAGACAACATACACATTTTTTTTCATTTCTAAATATATTGTTCCACTTCCACCTTCTCTTCCTTCTACCTCATTTCATTCATCAAGTCATCTGCATATACTTTGTTGCTTCTAGACACTCTTCATTATATTTAACTTTTTTTTTATTCTACAATCATTTTGCTTCTATTAACATGCTTTTGCTTTTGAAGCTCAAAATTATTTAATTATTTTTTGTGTTAAATGTCTTCTAATCAAGTGGAACAACTAACCAAATTGATACCTACATCAGGATCGGTGTGTAGAAACTAAAGACAGAATACTGAAAAGTATATTATCAGATTCAATGAAACAGTGTATAATATAAAGATATTAAATAGAGACTAAAACAAAGAAACCCTAAATGCAATGGACCTAAACAATTGGGCCGGGCCAATGGGCCTTATTAACTAACATTCCCCCTCAAACTCACAATTTCGCAACGGTGAACATTGTAAGTTTGTCGAACATAAACTAAAACTAGAAAACAAACGAAGCAGAGTGTCCCAGAGTGCAGACTTGGCACTAGATAAAGTCGCATTTTGATGCAATAAAAACTAGGTGCAGAGCACAGATTCACACAAATACGGAGATGAACGAGAGGAATCCGACAAGCAAATTCTGGCATTCTGAGTAAAGACAACTAGTACAAGAGTGTCTCGATCTTGGCATTCAGGTAGACAGACAAAAGAACGAGCAAACAAGCAAACAAGCTAATGAGGGAACGAGCGAACGAGCAGACAACCAAGCAAGCAAACGAGCAGACTAATCTCAAATCCCCACATGACCAAACAAATGCAATCCAACGAACCAACTTCAAAACCAAGCGAAGCCAACGAAACCAATACAATTTGTTGATGTCGAGATGCTACACATAACTACTTAAGACATATTCGGATTAGTTAAGATTATAACACCACCACCACAATCACCAACACTAAATCGAAACCAAACTAACCAACAACAATCCATCACAACCGATGCACATGCCAAGTAACGGTGCCGACCCAAAAATATCCTCCAATTATTCAAATCACGAAACCAATACCAATACCAATACCAATAACACGGACAATCAAGCAAATTTCTAATTACATGTACCAAATTGAAACTGAACCAACTAGATAGAAATAAACTTCTTCACCACATGTACCAACTCTAATCTAATCCAACCAAATTCTACAAGTACAAGTTCACTTTCACATCTAAGGCACCTATCATATACACCAGCCAATCCTTATTACCAGCGAGACCAAACACAAGCAAAAAGACAAAATGTAATCGAAGCGTTATCTTTGACCATTCATTAATTCTCGAATGATAGATATACCTCAGGTATGATTTCTTTACCAATGATCCACTATAAATCTACCCACCAAATTTATTCTCAAAGGATAATGTAAAACCTTATGACGGCAAGAGCGCCAGATACAAGCAAGCAAATATTTTTTTTTTATTTTTTTGAATATTACATCTTAAAAAACGACAACAACTTCACGGCTGAAAGAGAGGGTTACCAAATTCGGTGTCATGAACAAATCAGCGACAAGATCAAGCAATTTTTTTTTCTTTTTCATCCTAGCTTTTGATATATAGAAACCAAAGAGGGAATACTGAAAAGTATATTATTAGATTCAATGAAACAATGTATAATACAAAGATATTAAATAGAGACTAAAATAAAGAAACCCTAAATGCAAATTGACCTAAACAAATGGGTCGGGCCAATGAGCCTTATTAACTAACATAGTGTACCCAGATATGTCAAATCAAATCCAAAACTTCAAGCATGGTTCTTCTTTATTTTTTTGTTTTGCATTTAGCACCTGCTGTCGAGTGATATAGAAGATGATTTAGAGATGTTGTGTTAACCAAAGGCAGTAAGATGACCCTCTTTAGTCTGGGCGAGTTAGATGTTCTACCATTTGAGCATGTTTGATTGTAATAAAAAACAAACGGTCTTTTCATCAAAAATGTCTGACCGATTCAGACTTTAGGTATATTTAGAGTTTGTTAATACTTTTTTCATAAAAACAAACACCACATACTTATATAGCTTGGCAAATTAAAATTTAACGTTCTTTTATTAATAAATGCTTATATTTTTTGGTGCAGTGGAGGATCAAGAAATGCCTATATTTTTTGATGCACGAGGATTAATAAATGCTTATATGAAACCGTTAACATATAGTCCGAGATCAATTAACATTTAGTTTGGCTCATCACAAAACGAATCAAATATCAATATTTCGTTGCGACTTGTGTAACGCGTAATCATAATTAAGATGACATATGTAGCTAACTTAACAAAAAAAAGTTTCAAAACTATAAATCTTTCGAGTATTATATCCTATATGAAATAAAGAAAAAAGATAATCAAATAAACTTGTTTCATCTTTGGAGAATTGGAGTGCCGAGTTTACCAATTGGAGGGGCACATGGTCGACTAAAACTTTTGTTGGGGTTTAACATGTAAAAAAATGAAGTTTGGTGTTTTTTTCTAATTTTATGTTATCATATTGGATGCTTTCGAACCCGGTTTGACTCGGTCGATTCAACTAGTTGAACAAGTTTCGGTTCACGAAACGGTTCAAATTAAACCGTGTTTCATATTTTCGAAACCCTTTTAGACCCGTCGGGTTTGGAGTGGCCGGGGTCAACCTGGTTCTCGAGACGTGGCCGGGTCTCGGTTTTTTCGTGTTTTCTTACAAATAAAAAACGTTAATCGTACATATTTACGACGACGTAATTTTTTTTACATGTTAATAGTTTATATGCTCACTATATGGAATATTTCATCATTTTTATATATAATTTTTTCTAATAGTTGCAATTATATAACTTTTTGTTTGTTTGTGGAAAATTGAATTGACCTGATTGTTGAACCAGATATTAAGTAACCCGGTGATTCGATCAGGTCGATTAGAAACCTGGTTTACAAAACACTGGTTATATTGGCTTTTTACTAAATTTTAAAATTATTTTTGTATCACTAAGTCCAGGTGCGTTTAAGATGCATTTGCAAAAAAATTGATGTTTTTCAAAAACTGAACACTTTATCGATAAAATCAATAAGTGTCTTTGGCGCACCAACATAACACTCCGTTGAACGTATTAACTCGTATTTGCAATGCCTATAAATAGGCCTGAGCGGATGCAGAGCAAAGGAAAAAAAATAACTAGACATGACAGTAGCAAACAGTCTACACATGAGTACCGGTGACGGAGAATCAAGTTATGCCAAAAACTCACTACTTCAGGTTTCTAAAGAATATGATAAAAATCATGCTTATACATCTTTTGTTTGTCATTAAAGGGTTGCCTTCTTGTTCTCTTTCCAGGAAACTGTGATATGTAAAACGCTGCCGATTCTAAAGCATACAATCCGGGGGCTTTGTAATGCTAAAGTCATCTCCGGTCAGTATTTTAAGATAGCAGACTTGGGTTGCTCCTCTAGCAAAAATACACTCCTTGTTGCATCTAACATTATTGATGTAGCCTATGAGGTCTGTACAGAAAATAGTGGTAAACCACCCCAGTTTGAAATATGCTTAAATGACCTCTTAGGAAATGATTTCAACAACATTTTTAAAATGTTACCCCGAATTTTATGCAAAAATTAGAAATGAGACGAGCACAAATCCTGGCCTTTGTTTCGTTTCCGCTGTTCCAGGTTCCTTCCATGGTAGACTCTTTCCGGACAAAAGCTTACACTTTGTTCATTCCTCTTACAGCGTCCAATGGCTTTCTCAGGTTTCCGTAATACCAAGATTACATTTATTAGCATCTACTTTCAGCATGCCAATTGTGTTACATTTTCAACATAAACAAACCAGTAATTAATTAGAAGGAATCATAATGCTTTAACTACATTTCACGGTCCTCCATAAATTTAGTAAGAACATGTTTTGGTGATATATTATAGTTCCTGTAACATGTGCTAGGTACCTGAAGGAATTGAAAACAATGGATTAAATATATTCATGGCAAAAACTAGTCCTCGTAATGTTTTCGAAGCCTATGGAAATCAATTCAACGCCGATTTCACAAAGTTCTTACAAATGTGCTCCGAAGAAATACTATGCGGGGGATGCATGGTTTTAACGTTACCTGGTCGGAGAACTAGGGATCCAACTCGTGATGATTCAGGCTATATTTGGGAGCTTCTAGCTCATTCACTCCTCGATATGCTCAAAGAGGTACAAGTAATTATGTAGTATTTGTTTTAACCTTTAGTGATTTTAATTTGCTTGGAGTGACTAATAATATTTGTTTCTACAAATAATACAGGGACTGGTTCAAGAATCAGATATCAACTCATTCAACATCCCCAATTATTTTCCAAGTGAGGATGAAGTCATGGAAATTATTCAGAATGAGGGATCGTTTTCTCTTGATAATTTAGATGTTTTTGAAGTTAACTGGGATCCGATGGACACGGATTATGAGAATACCAAAGATTCAAATGAGCCTAAGCATAACCATGGAAAAAATACAGCAAATCTTATTCGAGCATTTTCAGAATCATTGCTCGTCTCTCATTTTGGAAGCTCCATACTTGAAATGCTATTCGAGAAGTACGAGAAGCATGTGACCACTCATTTAGCTAAGACGAAAACAAGATTTTTTAATGTGGTCATTTCATTATCTAAAAAATAAACAATTCGTGTTTCCAAAAACATGATTATTGGTCATTTTAGGTTTTCTGTCTATGTATTTTTATCGCAAGTAGCTATCCTTCTATGTTTCTGTGTACTTCCATCTATAATCCAATAAGAAATACATAAATATGTGGTTTTTATCGTCGGTTTTTTTTGCAAAAATAATTATGTATATTTTGGACACTTGTATGTATAATGTTATATTGATCTGTATCGTGCATTTGTGTTTTTTTTTTAGAAAAGAAATGTACGTGGTTAATATTAACCACGTACATTTCTTTTCTAAAAAAAACACAAATGCACGATACAGATCAATATAACATTATACATACAAGTGTCCAATACATAATTATTTTTGCAAAAAAAACCGACGATAAAAACCACATATTTATGTATTTCTTATTGGATTATAGATGGAAGTACACAGAAACATAGAAGGATAGCTACTTGCGATAAAAATACATAGACAGAAAACCTAAAATGACCAATAATCATGTTTTTGGAAACACGAATTGTTTATTTTTTAGATAATGAAATGACCACACTAAAAAATCTTGTTTTCGTCTTAGCTAAATGAGTGGTCACATGCTTCTCGTACTTCTCAAATAGCATTTCAAGTATGGAGCTTCCAAAATGAGAGACGAGCAATGATTCTGAAACTGCTCGAATAAGATTTGCTGTATTTTTTCCATGTTTATGCTTAGGCTCATTTGAATCTTTGGTATTCTCATAATCCGTGTCCATCGGATCCCAGTTAACTTCAAAAACATCTAAATTATCAAGAGAAAACGATCCCTCATTCTGAATAATTTCCCTGACTTCATCCTCACTTGGAAAATAATTGGGGATGTTGAATGAGTTGATATCTGATTCTTGAACCAGTCCCTGTATTATTTGTAGAAACAAATATTATTAGTCACTCCAAGCAAATTAAAATCACTAAAGGTTAAAACAAATACTACGTAATTACTTGTACCTCTTTGAGCATATCGAGGAGTGAATGAGCTAGAAGCTCCTAAATATAGCCTGAATCATCACGAGTTGGATCCCTAGTTCTCCGACCAGGTAACGTTAAAACCATGCATCCCCCGCATAGTATTTCTTCGGAGCGCATTTGTAAGAACTTTGTGAAATCGGCGTTGAATTGATTTCCATAGGCTTCGAAAACATTACGAGGACTCGTTTTTGCCATGAATATATTTAATCCATTGTTTTCAATTCCTTCAGGTACCTAGCACATGTTACAGGAACCATAATATATCACCAAAACATGTTCTTACTAAATTTATGGAGGACCGTGAAATGTAATTAAAGCATTATGATTCCTTCTAATTAATTACTGGTTTGTTTATGTTGAAAATGTAACACAATTGGCATGCTGAAAGTAGATGCTAATAAATGTAATCTCGGTATTACGGAAACCTGAGAAAGCCATTGGACGCTGTAAGAGGAATGAACAAAGTGTAAGCTTTTGTCCGGAAAGAGTATACCATGGAAGGAACCTGGAACAGCGGAAACGAAACAAAGACCAGGATTTGTGCTCGTCTCATTTCTAATTTTTGCATAAAATTCGGGTAACATTTTAAAAATGTTGTTGAAATCATTTCCGAAGAGGTCATTTAAGCATATTTCAAACTAGGGTGGTTTACCCTTATTTTCTGTACAGACCTCATAGGCTACATCAATAATGTTAGATGCAACAAGGAGTGTATTTTTGCTAGAGGAGCAACCCAAGTCTGCTATCTTAAAATACTGACCAGAGATGACTTTAGCATTACAAAGCCCCCGGATTGTATGCTTTAGAATCGGCAGCGTTTTACATATCACAGTTTCCTGGAAAGAGAACAAGAAGGCAACCCTTTAATGACAAACAAAAGATGTATAAGCATGATTTTTATCATATTCTTTAGAAACCTGAAGTAGTGAGTTTTTGGCATAACTTGATTCTCCGTCACCGGTACTCATGTGTAGACTGTTTGCTACTGTCATGTCTAGTTATTTTTTCTCCTTTGCTCTGCATCCGCTCAGGCCTATTTATAGGCATTGCAAATACGAGTTAATACGTTCAACGGAGTGTTATGTTGGTGCGCCAGAGACACTTATGGATTTTATCGATAAAGTGTTCAATTTTTGAAAAACTATCATTTTTTTTCAAATGCATCTTAAACGCACCTGGACTTAGTGATAAAAAAATAATTTTAAAATTTAGTAAAAATCCAATATAACCAGTGTTTTGTAAACCAGGTTTCTAATCGACCTGATCGAATCACCGGGTTACTAAATTACTGGTTCAACAATCAGGTCAATTCAATTTTCCACAAACAAACAAAAAGTTATATAATTGCAACTATTAGAAAAAAGTATATATAAAAATGATGAAATATTCCATATAGTGAGCATATAAACTATTAACATGTAAAAAAAATTACGTCGTCGTAAATATGTACGATTAACGTGTTTTATTTGTAAGAAAACACGAAAAAACCGAGACCCGGCCACGTCTCGAGAACCAGGTTGACCCCGGCCACTCCAAACCCGACGGGTCTAAAAGGGTTTCGAAAATATGAAACACGGTTTAATTTGAACCGTTTCGTGAACCGAAACTTGTTCAACTAGTTGAATCGACCGAGTCAAACCGGGTTCGAAAGCATCCAATATGATAACATAAAATTAGAAAAAAACACCAAACTTCATTTTTTTACATGTTAAACCCCAACAAAAGTTTTAGTCGACCATGTGCCCCTCCAATTGGTAAACTCGGCACTCCAATTATCCAAAGATGAAACAAGTTTATTTGATTATCTTTTTTCTTTATTTCATATAGGATACAATACTCGAAAGATTTATAGTTTTGAAACTTTTTTTTTGTTGAGTTAGCTACATATGTCATCTTAATTATGATTACGCGTTACACAAGTCGTAACGAAATATTGATATTTGATTCGTTTTGTGATGAGCCAAACTAAATGTTAATTGATCTCGGACTATATGTTAACGGTTTCATATAAGCATTTATTAATCCTCCAGTGCATCAAAAAATATAGGCATTTCTTGATCCTCCACTGCAACAAAAAAATATAAGCATTTATTAATAAAAGAACATTAAATTTTAATTTGCCAAGCTATATAAGTATGTGGTGTTTGTTTTTATGAAAAAAGTATTAACAAACTCTAAATATACCTAAAGTCTGAATCGGTCAGACATTTTTGATGAAAAGATCGTTTGTTTTTTATTACAATCAAACATGCTCAAATGGTGGAACATCTAACTCGCCCAGACTAAAGAGGGTCATCTTACTGCCTTTGGTTAACACAACATCTCTAAATCATCTTCTATATCACTCGACAGCAGGCTGCTAAATGCAAAACAAAAAAAATAAAGAAGAACCTTGCTTGAAGTTTTGGATTTGATTTGACATATCTTGGTACACTATGTTAGTTAATAAGGCTTATTGGCCCGACCCATTTGTTTAGGTCAATTTGCATTTAGGGTTTCTTTATTTTAGTCTCTATTTAATATCTTTGTATTATACATTGTTTCATTGAATCTAATAATATACTTTTCAGTATTCCCTCTTTGGTTTCTATATGGTATCAAAAGCTAGGATGAAAAAGAAAAAAAAATTGCTTGATCTTGTCGTTGATTTGTTCATGACACCGAATTTGGTAACCCTTTTTTTCAGCCGTGAAGTTGTTGTCGTTTTTTAAGATGAAATATTCAAAAAAAAATATAAAAAATTTGCTTGCTTGTATCTGGCGCTCTTGCCGTCATAAGGTTTTACATTATCCTTTGAGAATAAATTTGGTGGGTAGATCTATAGTGGATCATTGGTAAAGAAATCATACCTGAGGTATATCTATCATTCAAGAATTAAAGAATGGTCAAAGATAACGCTTCGATTACATTTTGTCTTTTTGCTTGTGTTTGGTCTCGCTGGTAATAACGATTGGCTGGTGTATATGATAGGTGCGTTAGATGTGAAAGTGAACTTGTACTTGTAGAATTTGGTTGGATTAGATTAGAGTTGGTACATGTGGTGAAGAAGTTTATTTCTATCTAGTTGGTTCAGTTTCAATTTGGTACATGTAATTAGAAATTTGCTTGATTGTCCGTGTTATTGGTATTGGTATTGGTTTCGTGATTTGAATAATTGGAGGATATTTTTGGGTCGGGACCGTTACTTGCCATTTGCATCGGTTGTGATGGATTGTTGTTGGTTAGTTTGGTTTCGATTTAGTGTTGGTGATTGTGGTGGTGGTGTTATAATCTTAACTAATCCGAATATGTCTTAAGTAGTTATGTGTAGCATCTCGACATCAACAAATTGTATTGGTTTCGTTGGCTTCGCTTGGTTTTGCAGTTGGTTCGCTGGATTGCATTTGTTTGGTCATGTGGGGATTTGAGATTAGTCTGCTCGTTTGCTTGCTTGGTTGTCTGCTCGTTCGCTCGTTCGCTCTTTCGCTCATTAGCTTGTTTGCTTGTTCTTTTGTCTGTCTACCTGAATGCCAAGATCGAGACACTCTTGTAGTAGTTGTCTTTACTCAGAATGCCAGAATTTGCTTGTCTGATTCCTCTCGTTCATCTCCGTATTTGTGTGACTCTGTGCTCTGCACCTAGTTTTGATTGCATCAAAATGCGACTTTGTCTAGTGCCAAGTCTGCACTCTGGGACACTCTGCTTCGTTTGTTTTCTAGTTTTAGTTTATGTTTGACAAACTTACAATGTTCACCGTTGCGAAATTGTGAATTTGAGGGGGAATGTTAGTTAATAAGGCCCATTGGCCCGACCCAATTGTTTAGGTCCATTGCATTTAGGGTTTCTTTGTTTTAGTCTCTATTTAATATCTTTGTATTATACACTCTTTCATTGAATCTGATAATACACTTTTCAGTATTATGTCTTTAGTTTCTACACACTGATCCTGATGCAGGTATCAATTTGGTTAGCTGTTCCACTTGATTAAAAGACATTTAACACAAAAAATAATTAAATAATTTTGAGCTTCAAAAGCAAAAGCATGTTAATAGAAGCAAAATGATTGTAGAATAAAAAAAAAGTTAAATATAATGAAGAGTGTCTAGAAGCAACAAAGTATATGCAGATGACTTGATGAATGAAATGAGGTAGAAGGAAGAGTAGGTGGAAGTGGAACAATATATTTAGAAATGAAAAAAAATGTGTATGTTGTCTTTATCATTGTTTTCAGGCTCGGGTCGATCCGGGCGTGTCAACCGCCTGACCATGTTTTGGTCAAAAAACGGGTCATATTGACCCAGGTTTCACATTTTCGAGATCCGGGTAGACTCACCAGGTTTGGAGTTACCCGGGTCAACCCGTTTTTTGAGACCCGACCAGGTTTTGATTTTTTTTGGGTTTTTTTAAATATGTAAATTTTACGTATTTGTGACGGTGTTTTATTTTTACATATTATATTGGTTGATAAAAAAATTTATATTTTCAATATACGAAAGTTTTTATGATTTTAATATATAATTTTTGTTAATTATTAAAAATATGAAGAAAAAAAATATTTATATTAAAACCGGGTTGACCCGGACCCGATGAACCGACCGGGTCGATTTATAAACCAGGTTTCAAAACATTCGTCTTTACACAAAATGGGTGTGTTGTCCTTATCATCATCATTTGGTTAGTTGTCTTTATATAAAATGTGTATGTTGTATACTTGGACTATTTGAAAAAAATCTCATCACGTCTTTGCAAGATAAATTACAACATGACATCTTTGATTAATTTGTTTCATGACAATTTTGTTTCAAAACATTTATTTTATGTTTTAATGTTTAATTTTTATATAAATAAAATTGTTTTATATATCATTCAGACGGACATTTGGCAAAAAAAATAAATGACATTGTTTGATTCATATTCAAACATTTACGTTTCAAATTCAGATTCAGGTGTGCGAATCATATTCAAATTCAGAGCATCTTAATAAACAAACAACACCGTAAGATGAATATATATATAAATATATATATATATATATATATATATATATCTATATAGAGTAAGGATCCAGTGAGAAGAAACTTAAAATAAGAAGTGGTGAGAAGAAACTAAAACCACACATTTGAGATGCACCGACTTGCACTAGATGCATTTATATTCATGTAGATGCACTATCTCGAGTTTCAAAAGTTAATTTGATTTGTAGATGGTGCAAATTGATTTTCATGATTTTGGCACGTGTAGAGGAACAAAAATATAGATAAATCATAAATTGCATCAAATATGTGTATATGCATCTAATTAAAAGCTATACAACACGTTATGATGCATTATAATGCATCTAAGATTATAAGGATACATTTAATTTAAGTGGATGCATCTCGAATATGCGGTTATAGTTTCTTCTTATCCTTCTTATTTTAAGGTTTCTTCTCATTTGATCCTAACTCTATATATATATATATATATATATATATATATATATATATATATATATATACTAGTTGCAAAACCCGCCCGATAGGCGGGTATGACTTCTTATTGTCGTTTATATTTTCTTTTGCTAATAGTTCTTTTATGGTTAATATTTG
Source organism: Glebionis coronaria (assembly GCA_025667525.1). Classification (NCBI taxonomy): domain Eukaryota; kingdom Viridiplantae; phylum Streptophyta; class Magnoliopsida; order Asterales; family Asteraceae; genus Glebionis; species Glebionis coronaria. The sequence continues at coordinate 559,006,128 of CM046879.1, forward strand.
TTTGTATATGCTATTAAATATCATAGGATAGACATTAAAAGAAATATGTTTTTTAAGAAAAGTTTATGTAATGCAGATGTGGTAAAATAGGCGGCCGACGGGTTAAATCAACAATGGGCTAAATGAGCACGGGTTAAATGGGCACGGGCGAAATGGGCGGACTGCGCAAGTTAAAACGGGAAAAACATATAAAAAACATATAATTAAAAAATAAAATACATGTTTGAAAACCAGAGATAAAGATAAATATAAAAATATTCGCGGAGTAACCTAATTAATATTTTTCATGTACGCTCATTAAGCCCATTTAATTTCTTATATGTGTGCTCGTTTAGCCTGTCAATAATAAAAAATAAGGAAAAGTGTCTCATTCTTTTTAAAATAATATCAAAAAGTGTTTATATGTATTAAAATATGCACGATTTGTCACTTCTTAATATGAAATTGTCTCATGAACGGTATGATATTTCATTGTATTGGATATTAAACGACAGACATTAGGAGAATGTTTTTATGATAAAAACCTAAGGCTTCATAAAGAACTCTTCTAACATCCAGTCGTATACTTGTTTGTCACTTGCAAAGGAATTGTAAATGAGAATTCATATAAAAAAATGTTAACATTATTTTCATTTTCTTTTCTTTTTATTAATAAAAGACTTAAGAATACGATTATTTTTCACTTTACTTTCTTTTTCTTTTTAATGAAATATCTCGAGAACATAACGTTACAAAACAAACAAAAAAACTAATTATTAAAAGGTAAAACTGTCTTTTTGTGTTTTCATAAAATTAAAGCAATAATTTGTGAATCTTTCTTAAACTGTGTATTTGTTTTCTGTAAAAAATAATTTGGGTAAAAAGGTGTAATAAATTCGAAGATAGTATGCGCACTATAACAAATTTGTCTTTTGTTCACATTTTTTTTTCACACTTGATAAACTTCAAAAAAGTTTATTTCTAAATATTCATACAAGTGTGTTAAAGTTCTCACACTTATTAATGCGATAAAATTCACGTTTTCAATTGTGAAAATTCAAGTTGAAAAATGTGACGTTTACAGTTTTTAGTGTGAATAAGTGAACTAAACTTCACACTTTTTATCAATGGATGATTTGCATTGTTTTTTTTTAAGTTTATCACGTCAAATGAATGTATTTTTGTAAATTAGCAACGTATTTTCTAAATGACCCAGTTACCAATATATTTTCAACCTGCACTGTATTTTCGATGTTACATGGCCCATTTTAACCCGTAACATTACCCACCTATTTATTCTCCGAGGGTTGACAGTTGTATGATAACTGAGTTTAGGATAATAGGATTCTTGTCGTTTCCATTTGTTTTTCTACTATATTTTGTTCTTTCGTCATGACGATTCTAAAAAGTTAGTGGTATTACAGAAATAGAGTTAGTGAGGCCGTATTCAGTGAAGTTTTGTGGAATGAGACTGATTCGATGCATATAGTTACTTTCTTTATTGGTTCATCAGAAAGCTTCACTGAATGTTGAATGTCGTGTGTCCTGTCTTATTTTTATTCAATATAAAAACTTAATCTCAATAACCCTAATCTATATTAATATTCAAAGATAACATCGTTGTTAAGTCTTGTAGAATCAAACGGTGTTGTATGAATATAAAATCTCATGGTCTAGAGATATGGGCTGTTTGTGAAACTAAAACAGGTATATTAAACTACAATGGTTTAGTTCTCTCTCGACGTAAATACCACATAAGCCAAAAAGGTACAGAATAAACCACAAATAGAAGTGAATTAAGGTACAGAATATGACTAATTAACTTGCTGCATAAATTAAAAGTTCTTATGATATAGACAAAAGGGAACTATCCTTTAATCATTTTTGCTAGTCTCTTGACATCATAAGAACTTAAAATGATGCTTCACGCAAGGCATTGCATTCCAGCTGCATTTTATAACAAAGCCAACGTAGTTAGCAGCTTAACAACATGATCTACAGATAACTTAATCGAGTTTTGTGTGACCTTTTTTTGTGCTTGAGAATTAATTATACGGGTAATAACCAACTCATTTTGATTTGATACCGGCTGTAAACTATCTTGTCGCATTTACAAATGACATTAAAGTTCACAAAAGACTTCAAAAAATTGTAATATCGATCATACCCCCTGTAATTGCCATCAAGGTTCCACCGGTCTTAGTAGCAACTCATATGATACCTCAAATTTCCACTTGGCCCACTTTCGTTTGGGCTCTTTTTCATCTTGCTTTGCCTCTTCCTGTTTGAATATTGTCATTGCAGCCAATAACAATGATCTCCTATTCTTCCTTATATAATAAGTGTTCATAATTTATATAGGCGAGGAATGGATTTATAGTTTAGAAGTTATTCCCGTTCACAGTTAGTTTTTAACAGTTCCCTTATCTGCAAGTGTTGGCAGCAACAGTAGAACGGGCATACCTTTGCTGGGGCATATCGAGAGGCTCCTATGATTCTATCAAAACTGTATGCCCACCTAGAGTTCCAGATGACCTGTAAAGAATTGTTAAAGAAATGGAATCATGGTTGCAAGAAGATAATGAATTGAAACTTTCTTTTTATCAGGATCAACCTCACATTTCCCTCCATATTTAGGAAGAGGGTCATATGGTTAGCGTTTTGATTTTAAAAGTTTAAATGGTTTGGAGAAAAAACAAATCCAAACCACAATTTCCTCTCCAGCTCCGACAACGTGTCAATAGATCAGATTAAATCATTTATAAATTACGCTCATAGTTTGTTTCCCAAGAGAGTTGGGTTGGGTTACGTTTTATTATCATGGGTCAAATGGTATCTATGAGAAATAATTGTTTTAAATGTGTAAGGGGAGTGGTAGATATAACTGGCTAAGTTGCATATTTCCCTTTAAAAAGCACTTTATAAGAAGCAATCTCAGATACCTTAGTTACCTTAAAAAGAAAATTACTACTGAGCTAACTGTTTACCCAAAACTTTTTTAATAAAAAGCTGATACATCCCCCCCTCGGTTCTAGCCCGCATTAAAAAGTCACATGTCGTGTGGTATAGCAGCCGCAACAGTCAAGAGAACATAGATAGTGGTCATGGTTCTTTGTGGATCACAAATCAATGGAGCATAGTGTCTGATACATCGCAACTGTTTAGCAGATCAACATGTAAAAACAAAAAAATGGACTCAATATATGGTCTCACCAGATAGGCGAAATACTTTGCATGATAAAAAAGGGTCAAAGTAAGGCAATTATTAGAAACATGGAATTGGAAGACAAGATATAATGTTATGCAGACAGATTAAAAAAATTAGTCAACTGCTGAAAGAGAGATCGAGCAGATAACAAAAGAAATGTTGACACTCACGAATATGTAGAGAGCTTAGTCAAAGATTACAGGAAGTATGTCCACGTTTCAAGCAATGTGCATCGAGATTTTTAATGACAGTTGGATCTCTCATTCTTTCTTTCCCTGAAAACAACTGTTGATGAAAAAATGTATATAGAGAGAAGTTTCTTACCCAATAAACTCACTGGTATTTTCAGTATCTGCAGGTAAAGCCTGTCTTTGTAGAGGACGACTTTCAATCTGCTTTGAGGTAAATTAATTTAACAGTCCTATTTCTAAATTAAGAGGCGTTTGGACTGCTTTTCCAGTTGAACTAAGAAATATATAGAGCTATCTTATAGTTGAACTAAGGGGTGGCCACTACAGATAATACGACATTGTGGGAGTGATAAGATGTTTAAGTGAGCATATATGGAAGCAAATGGTACATCTCTGAGTATGTTGTGACTGGAAATAAAAAACATATCTTGCATAAGTTTCAACCAGATCTCGTATTTGAAGCTTCACCCTAGAATGAGTTGTTCAAGCTCCAAATCGTTACAAAAAGAAGCTGAATTGTCCACAACCAACAAATAAGTAAGATGCAATGATTATCATTTGTACTATACACTCGTATTTGATTAATTAGCTACTATTCAAACGGCACGCAGAGAATTTCCCTAAATCTCAGTAGTCTCAGCTTTCATTTATACGCCCATAACTAACTCAAACAGCAATATGCCTACAATTCCTAATCCTCAACAGCGATTAGAAACAGCAACTATATATTCACTTTTCTTTTTATCATCTATGTAGGCTGCTAACTATGTTCTTAAAAAAAAGCTAGGGCATCAAAGTAATGTACCAGCAAGATTAAGCATTTTGTAATCGTGATGATCTTTGCCTCCAACAAAGACATATAGGTGAAAACTTGAGCAAGAGGGTTTGTCTTTATTCACTGCGTAAATAATTGGATAAGAGCATAAAAAATAGGCGTGGATGATATATCTACTAAAAGTAATGATACGTTACTTCTAATCAGAAAATAAGCATACCTAAAATTATACACATAATGTTGTGGTATCAATGACAAAATGGCAACCCGCTCTGTGTATCTCCTCCTACCCGCAATGAGATAAACGCTAATCTTATATTGATAGCAACTGGATTTCATGTAGTTGTTAATTAATACTGTCACATCTTAAGGATTAAAACATTACTTCTAAATATATAAAGCATTGTTTTAGTACCTAAAAGCACTAAGAAAATGTTACTTCTAAACCTTCGTGATGCACATAATGTCATATGCTGGAACCAAGAGACAAATTCCAAATAAAGAACATGAGTTTCAAACAGATTTTCTGAAGAGTTAATGTGTTCAAAGATAAAACTAAATGCTCGTCGTAAATGAAAGCAATAAGAAGAACGCGTTTTCTCAAAGCAACAAAATTTGTAATCCGATTCTCAGATAAAAGGCGTAATAGACGGTTTTAAGAGACGGTCAAGATAAATAGATAATCCATGAATTAGAAGCTAAGGGATATAGTAAGTATCCAGATCATGAACAACGCTGGGCTGTTGTCAGCCAGTATAAAGTGATGATATTCTAGATTCAAAATAAACACTAACTTACATTGAAGTTTATATGCACAAATGATGTTATTTATAAATCACACAAAGAAGCTTAAAGAATATCTAAAAGCAAAAGCAGAATTTAAACCCGTCCCTCTACAAGTTCTCCTTTGGTCAGTGAAGTTAAGTCCATAACAAAACGGTCCGATTGTGAATCCGTATACCAAAAAGGACAGGTTTGACTTGTGTAGTCAAGCGCCAAAGACACGCACCGACTTGCATAGTAATAATTAGAACAAATTAAAGATAATTGTAATATGTTTCCTCACCTTGGCTAAAGATCGTAGATTCGATTGTATTTGATTGCAAACATTTTCTTGACCCAGTATAGAATAGAGGATCCGAGAATGCTCAAAACTGCACTATTAATGATGAAAATACGTCTTAACTTATGCGGTGCAGAAAAGTTAAAGGTAGCTTACTTTTGTCCAAGGCCTGCAAGTTGTGAATCTACTATTCATCTCTTACGATTAGACCAAGGAATTTCAAACATCCCAAAGGCTCGATCCAAGCATGTCCATGACCTAAAAAAAGATTTAAACTCTTTGTCAGGCGCCTTCCTATAGGAATCAACCTGTAGAATGCGATACATAACCCACGGCATGATATTGATCTCGAATATGGTAAGAAACCAAGTTTAAGAACAATGTTAATGCATAGTACCCATACCCGTATGACGAATAACCCGCTATTGCACCTGCTTGTAAATCACCTTCCAAGTCACCTTAGACATATGCCTTTTGTGTTTAACTATCGAAAAACGTAAAAATTATACACTGGTCAAATTGTATTGAAAAGTGGCGTTCATAGCAAATGCAGGATTAGATCGCGAGTAAATAGTGGCCGATGTGGACTTTCAAAGCAGTAAAGTACTCTACAAAAGAAAGCTCACCCTAATATTATAAAGAAGATTAATATATAAAATTCATATAGTTTATCATCATCAGAATCGTCTTCTTCTTCTTGTTCATCAATCTGATGCTTCGCCCGATGTGTGGTTCTGCAATTTGGAATTGATGTTTATAATAACAAAACAATTATCATAATCATCAACATATAAATCAACATAATTAATAAAAATACTTAATGAGGAACAAATCAAGAGATCATGGTTGACCGCTGGTATGAAGCGGTGTGAAATCAATCGATCTAAGACTATGATCACACGCCCTTGGAAAAATCAACATCACACACAATAATGGCAAAATCAGATATATATATATATATATATATATATATATATATATATATATATATATATATATATATATATATATATATATATATATATATATATATATATATATATATAGATACCAATAAAGATTTAAATTATCAACAATCCTTTTTTTCATGCTCATGGTTAACGTAGAAAAAGTTGTTGTAAAGATTTTAATCCGAATGATATAGGGTTTGTAGTCAGTAAGGTTGTTCTTATCAATGATATATGCGGTTTTAATCCGAATGTTAGTATCATGTTTTATGTTTTAAAGTTTTTGTGCGTATATAGATGTAGTATTTTAGTTTATAGACACAAGCAATGGGTTGTGTACTGGTTGAGTCGTGTGTTTCTGGCACTACAGACCAAAGGTCGAACCTCCGCATGACCAAAATTAAATTTTTAATAAGTTATTTCCGAAAATATGGCTGCTGATGTGGATTAGGAGGATGATTAGTGACGTGGCAAATCCCTCCTCTTATATATAATGTAAAGATATATATATATATATATATATATATATATATATATATATATATATATATATATATATATATATATATATATATATATATATATATAGATTTTAGATCAAATGAGAGAATTTTTAAAATTTTAAGAATAAGAACTAATCAGTAGCCAATAAGATTAAAACAAATGGCAACACATTTAAAACTAAAACACCAATATAATTTAATTATTAAAAAACTGAAAATTTAAATGTGTAACTAAAAGGGTAATATTGGTAGTTTATACACATATGCTAAGTAACATTCAACCATAAAAGTAACTACTCCGTACTAGCCTCCATCTTTTTTTTCAAATATCTTCTCCCTCACATCTTGTTTTCCAGTTAAAAAATAAATCATCGTAGTTGTCATACTGTCAACCACGTACTACAATTTTTTATAAAAAAAAATTAATATATTTTATTGATTTACGAAGAAAATCGAGCAGCTCATGGGTTGTAAAGAAAAAGAAAAAGATCTATGTAGTATTATAAATTGAGTGGGCTACATTCTACATTTATAAACAAGAAAAGTCATTGCCAATTTGGTATGTGTCCATAATTTTTGATTTTGTGAGGTTAGAAAGTGATGTGTCATTCTTTATTTTCACATATCTTTTGTAGCTGGATATGTCAATTTTGCATTATTTGGAACGAATGATGTACCATAATGCATGTGTAGTTTTCGACATGACATAAGATGATACACTAGTTGTTTTTTAGATGATGTATCACGATGCATTAGTCATTTTTAAGATGACGTATCACGATGCATCAGTTACTTTCGAGAAGACATATGATGATGCATTAGTTGTTTTTAAGACGACTTACCACGATGCATCAATTATTTTTTAGATGACGTACCACGGTGAATTATTTATTTATAAGGCGACGTATCACTATGCATCGATTAGTTCTGAGGTGAGGTACCACGATTCTTCAGTTATTTTCAAAAAGACGTATCACGATGCACCCGTTATTTCCGAGACGATTTACCATAATGCATCAGTTATTATGAAGATGACGTGCTACCATTTTATTTGTATTTTTGAAAAAATATGGTACTTTATTTGAGATAAGTGCTCCCATGTATATTTTCTATTTTTTTTATTTTTTTTGAAAAAGATGTATTAAAGACATCTATATGTGTCACTTGGTTCGGTTGTAATAAAATTAATGATTTCTGTTTATCAAATTATATATACTACGTGCTTTTTAAAAGTTTTGATAGAAAAATAAAATCCTAATGATGTGTAGGACGAATCATTTTACAGTAGTCAAGGATTAAGAAAAACAAATTGACCATATTTTTGTATAATTCGCTAAAGGCCCTTTGCACTATATTTATTTGCCATAATGTCATTAGTTAATTTTCAATCTCATTAAAAACTCATTTATTGATCCAATGGTTCTAATTAGTTCTTACTTTTTTATTTTTAAATTTACTCTCTCTCTCTCTCTCTCTCTCTATATATATATATATATATAGAGAGAGAGAGAGGGAGAGAGAGAGAATTTGGTTCAAATGAGAACTTTTTAAAATTATAAAAGTAAGAACTCAATCAAAAACTAATAAATAGATATTTGAGTATTAAAAGTATGAAAATGAAATGTATACCTAAAAGGGTATTATAGGCATAACTTTAAATACCTTTCAACCCTAAAAAAAACTACCAGCCGCCATCTCATTCTCCTCCTCCCTCCCATTCTTCATCTAATTACTCCTCCTTCATCTTTATTTCTTGATGATCTTGTTATATCATCATTTAAATTCTAATTTACAAAAGCTTAAAAATAAGATTTTTTTCTTTTATGAAAAAATTCATGTACGAGCGTGCATCATATATATTTAGATTCACATATGCCTAGTTGGTACAAAAAAAATCAAAAATCTACACTCACGTCACCATCTATGTTAGTATATATATTATTTTTTACTTAGATACGACCTTTGAAGGATTTTTGTTTTCATTCTAAATCTACACTTTTTTCTATCTAAGTTTTCAGAATCTTTTAGAGTCCTGCCGCGGCTTGAACTTGTCGCCCCTTTTGCCGGAGCTCGCCACCACTTTTGTTGTCGGAGCTCGCCACCGCTTCTGTTGTCGGAGCTCGCGACCACTGCTGTTGCCGGAGTTCGCCACACCGCCGTTTGTTGGTACCTGAATCAGCTTCTATCACGATATATCCGGTGTACCGAATCTGTTAAAATACCACATATCTATTTTTTTATTCTTTTTGATATGATGTAGATGATGCACCATGCATCAGTTATTTTTTTAGATGATGTATCAGGATTTATGAATATTTTCAAGATGATGTACAAAGATACATCATTTAGTTTTGAGATAATGTATCGAGATGTATGACTATAGAGATGATACACAAAAATGTATCGTTATTATGTATCACCATGTATTAATGGATGTTTTTTTTATGGAAGGGATCTATCAAATTATACCAGATTGGAATATCAGTTGGGTTCGTTTAAAATGTATCAGTTAAATTTTTGTTCTTGTACATGAGTATGGGATTTTTTTTTGTTATAATGTGTATCAATAAGTTTGTACATTTGTTGGTTCTTAAAAGATCTCACAAAAATTCAAAGAGTAGTACTAATATGTATCGAAAGGGAAATCAAGAGTAGTACTAATATGTGTCGAAGGAGAAATCAATGAAAAGTCAAAAGGAAAAAAAATACTTACCGTCCTAGAATTGTATTTATTTTTCCTAAAATACCCTTTACACTATATTTACTACTTCATTAATTAGTATTTCATGAAAGACTATCTAATAGATCTAAAGATTCAAATTGGTTCTTATCTTTATAACTTTAATTTTTTTCTCACATTAACCTCCCTCTCTCTCTCTCTCTCTCTCTCTCTATATATATATATATATATAGAGAGAGAGAGAGAGAGGAGCGTATTATGGTGACCGATCTTAAAATAAAAACAATAGGAACCAAAGTGAACCATTAGATCGATAAGATCTGATTTTAATTAATTAATTAATTGATAATGGCACATTTGTAATAAAGTCTTAACATTACTGGTAATTTATAAAAGGAAAATAGAATTAACCATTGGTTAAATTTGTAACGTTTAAAGTATTTATTGATATTTGAATTTCATTAATTTGATATCTGAATTACTTTAATTGATGTTTGAATTTGCGTTTTATTTTTTAATTCGTGATGCATGCTACATGCTATTACTTTATGTATTAATTTTTGGCACCTTCCAGGACTAGCGACAAAGTTTTTTATTGACACGTTAATGACCAGTGACAAAGTTTTTTGACACATTTGTAGTGTCAATTTTTTTATACATATATAGTCAAATTTCTAGACACATACAAAACATTTTAGCGACACAATAGTTTATATTTACATATATTAGATGACATTTTTTTTGACACACTGAGTTTCAAAATACATTTTTAGTGATATATTAAGTCTATTTTTTTACTTTTAAATGTGTTTAATTTTTTATCAATAAATGTATTAAAAAAAGTTGTGTGTGTCGCAAAAGTATGTGTCAAACTAATTTATTGTGTCACTAAAAGTATATAACTATAAAATTAAGTGTGTCAAGTGATTCACTTTGTCACTAAAAATATATCATTAATATTTATGTGTCACTAAAAATATATCAAAAAGATTAAATATTAATATGTCACTATATATGTGTCAAGAAGAAAATAATATAGTATATTAGTATTAATTTAATGTGTTACCATGCATATGTGTCACTAAAAACACCATTCCCATGCACTAATTAACACTTATAGCGATGTGTTATAAAGTGTTCCTTGACATTGACGGCTAATGAAAGTATCTTAAGGTTATTGGTAGTTTATAATAAAAAAATACAACACATTCTATAGTTCGATACTTGACGAGATCAGTACCATATTTCATTATTACATTTTGACAAAGTGAAAAAAAACTATTCTCGAGTTGATTTAATAATGAAAGATTTTTAAAGTGGCTTTCATATTTGAATATAACACGTGTAGATATAAAATGAAAAATGTGATAAAATTTTTAGATTTGTTATGGCATACGAAAAAAGCAACGGTTTTAAGTTTGTATTGTATTTAATGATGCTTATGTTTGTGTGTGAAATACCAAATATACCCTTATGGGTTCATTTTTTTTATTTTACTACTCATTTAAATAAAAAATGCCACATGTCAGAGTATAAATGGTTCTTATTATTTTTATTTTAAGAGTGGTGTTTACATGAACGCAAATCTATATCTTAATATATATATAAGAGGAGGGATTTGCCACGTCACTTATCAGGAGCCTAATCCACGTCAGCACGTCCCACGTCTTGGGCCGACCCACGTTCTGGGTTAAAACATTTAAATTAAAACAGAATCATCAACAGGGATTATAACATTGGCACCGATTATCCTACCGGAAAAACCTACCCTCATTATTCTGTAAACCCTAAATCGATCTAATTCTTTTATCCGGAAAATCCTACCCTCATTATTCTCAAAACCCTAAATCGATCTAATTCTTTTATGAAAATACGAGACTGGTGATCACATAGGCTGTTGAATATTTGATTAAATATTGGTATGTTTTGTTATAAAAATCTTTTTTTTTATAACAACGGAAAATCTTACCTGAATCGACGCGCTGAAAATATGGTATTAAGATATGCTGATGCGCGAAATTGTAATTTGCTGTTAGTTGTTTTGTGTATTATTAGGGCTTAGACGTATTAATTCCGTTAGTTAGTTATATCATTATAGAATTTGAACACGTAACTGAGGAACGCGATCTGTGATTTGTTGTAGGAATGGTAACATTGTACGGGATAGGTAAGAGTGGTGTAGGAGTGGTGTTAATGGGAGTCATGAGACCAGAATTGGTGATCAAGTCGATTGTGCCTGTGTTTATGGTTGGAGTGTTGGGTATTTGTGGTTTGATTATTAAGGTTATTATCAGTACCGGAACTAATCCAAAGGCCAGATCATACTATTTGTTTGATAGATTTGTCATCTGGTCTTGTGGTCTTACTGGGCGCTATTATGGGCTTTCTGCTGGTATGACTATTTGTTTGATGAAAGTGCAAAACATTGTGATTTGTTTAGGAATGTTTTGTTCGGATCAAGTTGGTTGATGCTTTATTCTGATACGATAAGATATATGCAAATCAAGGTCTTTTTACATGTTGCAGGGCCTTGAGATATGTTTGACTTTAAGATATGTTTACATGTTTTAGGTATCACCTTAATAGTTATCAGTTAATGATAATAGAGCACATGTCATTATATATGTCTCGATTCAGAAACATATGATGCGACAATGTCCAGATATGATTTTATTGTCTTGGGGGTCATGAGAGGACCAGAGGTAATATTATTTTTATATATTTTTAATTTAGAATCATAAAAAGTATCAAGATTGTGGTAGCAGCAAAAAAGTGTCTGCAATGCACTGATATGAAAGTGTAAGTGGCTGTGGTATACATATGATTTTCATGTTATTCGGCAATGATTCAATAAGAAGTTTTTTTGAGTTGAGACGTGGTAGTAGATGCTTCTTCTTCAACTAAACCTAAATCAAGATAATTATATACACCACAATGATCTTTATACCCTCACTTCTATAAGTTTTTCTGATCTTTGACTTTCATAGATTTTTGTTCAAATGTTTTTAGGCATGAAATAGCCCACATGTTCAAATCTATGATTAGTGTTGTTTATTAATTTGCTTCCCATCGATCCAGGTTCTGTATCTGTCTTAGGTTTGAGTCGAATCCGTTTGGGTTTCTGATTTGTAGGTATGTATAAGGCTGTAAACTACTAATTCGATTTAGGTGCCATGTGAATTATGTAATGATACAATAAGAACGTATAACGTTTAACATAAGGTTTTTGTTGTATGGATTTTATTTGCAATTATATGCAAACAACTACTGTATGGGCACCCGACCCAAAAGATTGATAAAGGCTTATTTACAGGCTGTGCACTCTTAACAATTTATTTCACTGATAATAACGAACATAGGTATGTTAATCTACTTAAGGTGATTTGTCAAAATAAGTTATTTACTTACTCATTTAACCAAGTAAAAAGCGGGAATGCACAGATCTTTGTACCTTTGATCAATGTTATGTGCCACTACAAAATTTTGTTCAGTTTATACACTTGCTTTACCTTCCAGACTATATGGGTCTGGCCTGAATTTAAATGTGATTAATGAATTGACTTTTTGTTGGGACGTGTTAGGTAGCCTGAGCTTGCTAGCCACGTTGACGAGGCACCATGATTCTTGGCCACTGCTGGTCTTACAATCACACGAGTGCTTCCACTTACCTTATGAACAATCTCACTCAAGTAGATTCAAATTCTGAATTATAGTATGACTGTTCAGCTTATTTCCTCTGGGCTGGTGAGTGTGCCCGTCAACTAGATGGTGTTGTGGATTTTGTAAGAGGAATCGTAAACCCTCTTGAAATTAAGGTATTTTTTATTGTATCAACTTGAAATTTATTTGTGACTATCTATTTAAGATTGTTGCACTTGCCGTATTTTTCTCAAGGAAACCTTTTTCAGTGATCTCGGAGTGTGCTGGTTTTTAAAAAAGCAGATGTTCTATTGCAAAAACCGAAAGCAGGGGTATGAAAACCTCTAGAATTCTATAGCATACAAATAACATTATTCATCCATACAAATGATTCTACTTCTATTTTTTTATGAATGCAGATTTTGAAGCCCGCCTTTGCGATTATCTTTGATAAAAACTTTAAATGCTTTTTCTATTAATTCGAGTGGTACTACTCATAATTAGCACTCTTTTTCATGGTGTTGGTATGAGTTTACTAATTTATTTTAGTTTAGCAGCAATTGGCGATCCACTAGGCGGCTGCTGTGTCACACCTCATGGTAACACATGCATATTCTATTCAGTTTGGGTCTATTTCATATCATATCTATATGTTTTTCAAAAATTATAATAACCATTAAGCTTTATGTGGATTTTGTACGTAGCCGCGGACGAACTCTGCTCCACCAAACATGGATGAGCAGAAAGGGACCCAGGTATGTATCTGCTATTTGTCACACACATTTATGTTAATATGCCTATGGTATTGAATTTTGTGGCCTCACTTGCACCCATTGCTAATATGATATAGAGTATAATGGGAACTTTAAGGATGGGTAAGCAAAGTTAAATCTACGTCTCACCGTCACCATAATTCAGAAGCAAAACTGCTTAGTTTCCTAAAAATAAGCAAATAAGCAGTTTCAGTTCTTAGTTGGTAAATCTACTTATGTAAGAAAGTTGAGGTTAATCCTTTTAACTCTTTTTTATATATCCTTATGGTTGAATATGCCCTATTTTAAATTAGAGGTTTGTATATCAAAGCATCCATTTTTCAAAAAGAAAAGATACATGTTATTTTGAAATGGTTACTATAACAACCATCAAATAATTAATCAAAATTTATTTTCATGACAACTATGTGTGACCATACATAGACAGAATGTTTGTTACATCTCAAATTTTTATAAGCAACATTGGTTGCTGCTACACTTGAACAAGGTAAACAAGTCGAAGGTTATACTCAGTTCACATTGTTCATTTGTTTAATTATTAGGCGATACTAAGAACATGCATTTGGTTATTCTTCTCAGATTCATTTAGAATCTATTATATTGTGGTGATAATGAGCATTGAAAGTTAAAGTTTGATATAAGCATCACATAAAACAATATTTTATTTATCTCTGACACTCTTTATGTCATATTTTTAGTTGAATTGCAGCGTGCGTTCTAGAATCGAAAACGGGTATAACTGCCAACTTGTATTTTTATTTTCCACCATGCTATTCTATTTATTTTGTTTATGGTTTCATATTGTCTCAAAACTTATGCTTCTGGATTATCATGTTCTGCAATAAACTATGTCGAATCTGACATTGCTGACCAAAGTGATGATGTTTCACAATCTTTACCTGGAGGTATTACTTTACCTCTTAATAGCAGATGTCTAGCTATAGATACTTTATTCATACCATAATAAGGGATATATAAATAAACGAGTTTACATCAGTATTGATTTGAGCTGCATAAGTCCAGTATGTTGGGAAATATAGCTTAATCACTTGAATGGGTATTAGACTATTAGGTAAAAAAATCTTCAAGTAGTTCTCTTTAAATGACATTAATTAGGTCATGGACTTTCACCTATGCCTTTTAACATTGTTTGTACATTTGACATTCACTTTAAGTTGTTAAAGTCAACTCAAGGAGTTTACCAACGTATATCTTCTTTTAAATAACCAAATAACGTGATAGTTATTGAATTTTTGAATTATAAGGGCTGTTTTGGATGTGCATCTAGAAGTTGATCATATGCCTATGACAATTTGATGTTTGGTTTTGTTATTATATCTCATATTTCAGATTGTGATCAGTAAAGGGTACATTTGTTTAATTACGTACATATTTTAGTCTACCGTTGTTATTTTAAAGGGCAAAACAGACAAACATAGTATATCAATACTTCCGCAAGTGGGGTTGTTTCTCCACTAGGCCATATTTTATCAACCCTCGGTTTACCAGATAAAGTTTTAGTCAATGAGAGTTTTGCATTTGGCTGATTAAAAAGACATAATATCAAAATATTAAGAAGAATTATCATAAACAGAATGCTTGATTAGAAGTAAGTATGGTGAAAGAAAAGTATTTTAGTGTAATTTAATTTGCTTTTATCCACAAGCATTGCTATAATTTAGTCGCCTCTCTTATACTTCTGATGTATACAACATGACAGCACTAAGATTAGAGGTGGCAAGCTGCGCAAAGCGGTTTATGGGTCAAAACATGTTTGCGTTATAACAAGTCATATTTGTATAATTAATGCAGGTTGATCAAGCACATAAACCTTTATTTCAATAACATAACTTTTGACTTTCTTTCAGAGGTCAGATTTCTCTTTTAGTGTTCTTATTTTTGTTTTTATCTAAATTTTTGCCACTATGGTTGGCAGGGTTATGGTGGTGCTGATGAAGCTAGAATGCTTCAGAGCCCTTTGAATAGAACGTCTATGAATATTGGTGTAGGAGCATACCGAGCAGCAATTCTTGATGAGCATCTTTTAACCGTCACGATTTATGCAGTTGGACATATGAAAATCTTCTCAGGACATATGTTGTACAGTTAGTTGAAGATGATGATAAGTAACTACTGCATGTCAAATTAGTTATAAAAAATTTTCCTTTACAATTCAATAAAATTTCAAATGTGTCTGATTTAGTTTAACCAACGCAAGAAGCAGATGGGCAAACCAAGAATTGATGAGATGCAGATAGACGAAATTTCAAAAAACTTCATGTCTGAGGTAAATATCTCATTATGATACAAACAATTATAGAGGTGGCAAACATGGGCAGTTTGGTCCACATGTTACAAGGTTGGTTTCTACATCTCAGTGTCGTCCACTTTCAGCCGATGATATAAGAAAGCCAAAATACGGGCTCCGTTTTTGCGGAGCAAGTATGGAGAAAGTTATGTGAGCCCTCAAGCAAAACCTGAAGCCCTTAGGCTTTATCAACCTCTCAGGCCTCTAAAGCTCATGTTCAACCTATATTTGAGAAACACACTACTTCAACTCCTAACATGGCTCATTTAACCTTCAAACCTCTTGAGAAGCTGAAAGTTGAGGGACATGCTACTTCTGCTTCTAGCAAAATTGAATTAGCATCAAAACCTCTAATTCAGCCGAACGTCGAGGAATGTAAGACGCCAATGCAACCTGTGCCAGGTGATGAATTGCATGTATATTATGTTTTGGGTTTCTTTTCAAAAAATTGGAGAAACAAAAGTTGATTAGCGTGGGCATTAGTTTGTCTTAAGAATTTGTACGGATTTGACTTTGTTATTTTCCCTACTATCGTAACTACTGATTCTAGGCCATGAAGATGCAAATTCCATATAACCTGTAATTTATCCCTTAAAATATTTTTAAGTCATATGCAAGCAAATAAATATTATTAGGTCGTAGGTACGATCGAATGTCGCTTGGCCACTGTTTGAAGTTATATACTTTCTATTTTTTTTAAATAAATTTATTAAGTTTAAATTATGTTTTAATTATATAAAAATTCTAAATTTTAATATATTAAGGTTTGTTTAATTCTTCATAAATATATTTATTTGAACATTTTTGAAATTGGTTTTAGCTAATGCATTTTACCCCTTTGCCTTTAATTAAGTTTTTGTTTAATCATTTTTTAACAATATTTAAAAATAAATATTATTGTAATGTTTTTTATTTTATTTAAATAATTATTTAAAAAAAATTATATTAAAAAAATTGAACAACGCATTGTTGGGGCAAATATGTCACGCTAAATCGTAAAAGAAAAAAAAACTGAAAAAGTAATGCTTTTTGTACGTTACTCTTTTGAAAGATATAATGCATGAGAAACTTGAATAAATAACGCTACATATTGTTGCGTTCCCACATAAACAATTTTCTATTTTTCCAGAATTTATTTTATTCGTAACACTATGTAATAAATAACGCTAACCTAAGAGTGACTTGCAAATCAACAGAATGTAAACGGTTATAAAATTATGAAGCTAGCTATAATTATAAAATTATGAAGCTAGCCCACCATCAATCAAACGGATCATTAAATTATGTTTTAAAATAAACAACATACTACAAACATAAACAATTTAACAAATGTGCATGCTATGTTTTAAAAAATATACAAAAATAAAAAATTCCTTAGCACCAACTTTAACTTTTAAACTCCGAAACAGAGCTCTAAAGATGTGTGTGAAATGCGTGAGTCTCACTGAGACAGACCAAGTTGTTTTTCTAACGAAACAAGATCAAGTTGTCATCTGTAGTATTTTATCAACATTTATTAAATGTTTCTTTAAACAAATTTTCACGATTACAAATAACGTAAGACATGGCGTACCGGTATTTCCAAACTACAGGTTTTAATGATTAAGACGAAAGTTTAATTTTTTAAAGTGTGACTTATAGCGACACAACATATAAAATTATTTATTTCTTTTATTATATTTTAATATTATATTTATATTGAGTTCAAAATAATGTTATATGTAATAATTAAAGTTAGAAACTCTCTTTACATGTAGTAATATTTATTTTATAAAGTTGAATTCAAAAAATCACCGCAACTCATGTTGTAGCACGCCTTAACCTATTGCATAGCGTAGAGGCCGTGCCTCAAGTTCTAGCGCGCCTTAACGGATTATATAAAACCATGCAAAATTTAGGTAATCATACTTTGGCTATATTTGGTTTTTACATTGTCTAAAAACGCATTATATTAATAGAACACTATATTAATAATTCACTTGTGCAATTTTCAAACACTCAAATTACATGAGAACTCAAATTTCAATTAATTTTATTAATATTATAAAATTGCTTATGGATGCTACTTTAAAATTTCAAATTTAATTTTCATGAACAAATATGACGGTTTTAAATAAAATAATTTTATAAAGAACATAACATACCTTATAACATCCAATATAGTAAAATATAGTGAACCTTTATGAATTAAATTTTCATGACATGTTAATAAGTATTAAAACGTTTGAAATAATAAACCAATTTTAATTATCATATAAATTTATTATAACTTTATACATTTTCTTTAAAATTTTATACATTTTCATGTAACACTCAGCAATTCAATTTTCAAGGCAATATTTGTAAGATATGCAATATTATATTTTTTTAACAATACTTACATAAACACAAAAACATGAAAACAACAATCATTAGTCATACCCGTCCATCGGACGGGTTTTGCAACTAGTATATATATATATATATATATATATATATATATATATATATATATATATATATATATATATATATATATATATATATATATATATATATATATATATATATATATATATATATATATATATATATATATATATATATATATATATATATATATATATATAGAGAGAGAGAGAGAGAGAGAGAGAGAGTTATGATCAAATAAGAAGATTAAGTAAAATGAGAAGATTGAGAAGAAACCACAGCCACACATTTCAAATGCACCTACAAAGTCAGATGCATCTCCCCTTGAAATTCTTGTTCCTTTGTAGAATTTGCGGTCAGGATTTCTTCTTATTCTTCTTATTTTAATTTTTCTTCTTACTGGATCCCTATTATATATATATATATATATATATATATATATATATATATATATATATATATATATATATATATATATATATATATATATATATATATATATATATATATATATATATATATATATATATATATATATATATATATATATATATATATATATATATATATATATATATATATATATATA